>OY743138.1:15000000-20000000 GCA_963555695.1 Dasypolia templi
ATAAAAACAAATAATAAAAATCCAGCCCTCTCAGAGCTATCTTGTCGTGCGCTGCCTAAGCCATAGGGTGTTCGTGTAGACGTAGTATACGATGATAATGTATCGTGGGATTGTTTATTATAAACAATTCTAAATAAAAGTCCGCGACAGCATACATCTACATTTTATGTGGAAGCTAGTATAGCCAAAATAGTGAGCCATAAATGAATTGCTTTTTTGTTTTTACAATACACATTTTAGAGTATTTAGTTAATTCTCATCAAAATTAATACCTTTATCGCTTTTGGTGTTTGATGTAGATAAACTTTGTCTTTTACTTATTAATTTGGACGGATTGTTTAAAAGTTACCACTATCCGAACGGCGAACACCGCGCGCAGAGCGGGGCTGTGATGTTTCACGGCTAATCCGCTGAACTGTGTTTGAAGCCTGGAGAAGTACATAGGCTACTTTTCATCAACACTCCACATGAGCGAAGCCGCGGGCAGAAGCTAGTAAGAAATAAAGTTAGAAAAGTCCATATTATAATGCTACGAATCAAAATTATTATCAAATGTACTGCATTAAGTGTATATTACTAAAACAATTTACTTGTTTTATTTTTGTAATATTAATTTTCTTAAATTGCAAAGTATTTCTCACACACAAATTAATGTTGACATCGTAATTGAATTACAAAAAGAAACTGCTTTCAGTTGATGTACCAACGAACGCAATACTTCGACTCCTTGAAAAGATACTTAGTAAAAAAAACAGATTACCGACTTATTGCTTGGGGGTCTATGGAAAACACTTAGTAACTAAGAAGGTAGAAGGTTGGTAACTTAAAATATGTCATTAGGTAATACTAACTGTTAAATACATCCCAACGTTCGTAGTCCATATCGGCAACCAAACCATATCGTAAATAATAAGTCTTATGGACTTATAATAATTCCGCAAGCAAAGCTAAAGTTCGTAAGAATGGTTAGGTTACTCGATACCAAATATAAGGCAAATCTAAATCCAAGTTCACAGCATTTATAAGTCAATAGTGTCAAAAATCTTACAATACAATTGAGAAAGCAAATAAATACGCACATCCAGGACAATAAAGTAATCGTCTAACACTGACAACAAACTGCTTGTCCAAGCGAAACACACCTACTACCCTGAGCAGTACGACCACGCCCACATTGACATTTTTTTTTTGTTTGTTTGTGTTAGTTCCCATACACAGCCCAATGAAAAACTCAACTTGAGGATTCATACATGCGGAGACATAAACAGTATAAGCTGTAACTGTTCATGCCTAAATAGAGGCTCTAAGACGAAATATCTGGGCGTGATGGTTAACCAGTTTCTGACCTGGTACCTTGAACAGGTGACTGCCAGGGTTAGAAAGCTTAATTGGATCTTCAAAACGTTATTATGTTTAGGAGTGATAAGCGACCTAGAAACCTCCTTAATGAAATTTATTTTGCTCTTGCACAGTCCGTCCTTCCGTATTGTATTCCTATTTGGGGTGGCGCAGCTAAAACTAGATTTATGGACGTGGAACGTGCACAACGAGCACTTATACAGGTTACGTATTTCAAAAATAAAAGATTCTCTACAAAAACATTTAAGAAACCAGTAATCTACTCTCAGTCAGGAAAACGTACATAACCAGTTGTAAAAAAAACATAAAGCCCTCCCTTATCAGGTGAATAAGAAACATAAAAGGAGAAGAGATATAATTGCAGTAGTTCCCAGATGTAAAACCAGATTTGGTAGCAGACAATTTTACCAACTCTTAGCTCAAATATACAATAGTATTAATAAAAACATGGATGTACACAATAAAAACGGCTGTAAAAAAATGGTAACAAACTGGATTAAATCTCGTACTTATGAGGATACGGAAGCCCTTCTGGTTTATCATGGGTAATATACTCACACAATATAGCGATACACACCACACTCTAAACTACTCGGCACAACACCACACAAAGTTACACCTTACCACATATCACATCACATCACACCCCACCACACACCACACCACTCCACCACACATCGCACCACACACCACACCACACACCACACCGCACACCGCACCACACACCACACCACACCACACACTGCACATCACATCAGATCACATCAATTCACACTACACCACACCTAAATAAAGCACACCACGCGTCATACCACATGATACATAATAATCAGATGTTTAAATTAAAAAGTAGCAATATGCTGTAATATATTATTAAGTAACATATATCTAAGATATGGAAGAGCGGAGTCTCCTAACACAGACATTGTTTGTCTAATAGGAGGCTCCAAACACAATTCCTTGTTTATGAGGCATTTTGTTTTAAATCAAATTAAAAAAATAAAAACAAATAATAAAAATCCAGCCCTCTCAGAGCTATCTTGTCGTGCGCTGCCTAAGCCATAGGGTGTTCGTGTAGACGTAGTATACGATGATAATGTATCGTGGGATTGTTTATTATAAACAATTCTAAATAAAAGTCCGCGACAGCATACATCTACATTTTATGTGGAAGCTAGTATAGCCAAAATAGTGAGCCATAAATGAATTGCTTTTTTGTTTTTACAATACACATTTTAGAGTATTTAGTTAATTCTCATCAAAATTAATACCTTTATCGCTTTTGGTGTTTGATGTAGATAAACTTTGTCTTTTACTTATTAATTTGGACGGATTGTTTAAAAGTTACCACTATCCGAACGGCGAACACCGCGCGCAGAGCGGGGCTGTGATGTTTCACGGCTAATCCGCTGAACTGTGTTTGAAGCCTGGAGAAGTACATAGGCTACTTTTCATCAACACTCCACATGAGCGAAGCCGCGGGCAGAAGCTAGTAAGAAATAAAGTTAGAAAAGTCCATATTATAATGCTACGAATCAAAATTATTATCAAATGTACTGCATTAAGTGTATATTACTAAAACAATTTACTTGTTTTATTTTTGTAATATTAATTTTCTTAAATTGCAAAGTATTTCTCACACACAAATTAATGTTGACATCGTAATTGAATTACAAAAAGAAACTGCTTTCAGTTGATGTACCAACGAACGCAATACTTCGACTCCTTGAAAAGATACTTAGTAAAAAAAACAGATTACCGACTTATTGCTTGGGGGTCTATGGAAAACACTTAGTAACTAAGAAGGTAGAAGGTTGGTAACTTAAAATATGTCATTAGGTAATACTAACTGTTAAATACATCCCAACGTTCGTAGTCCATATCGGCAACCAAACCATATCGTAAATAATAAGTCTTATGGACTTATAATAATTCCGCAAGCAAAGCTAAAGTTCGTAAGAATGGTTAGGTTACTCGATACCAAATATAAGGCAAATCTAAATCCAAGTTCACAGCATTTATAAGTCAATAGTGTCAAAAATCTTACAATACAATTGAGAAAGCAAATAAATACGCACATCCAGGACAATAAAGTAATCGTCTAACACTGACAACAAACTGCTTGTCCAAGCGAAACACACCTACTACCCTGAGCAGTACGACCACGCCCACATTGACATTTTTTTTTTGTTTGTTTGTTTGTTTGGCATCTCGCAGGTCAACTTACGGGGTTGTCGTCTGCTTAAGCGGACTTGCCTGTGGTTGCCCTAATAAATTAAGGCCTCCAGCCAGGACTTAAACTTAAATACTAACTAAAAACTTAAGCGACTACACGCTAAGGGCAACCCCTGTGGGGTACGAACCTCGGCTTAGGGCGTCGCTGGAAGAGGGCAGAAAATGACTAGCTGGATCAGGATTGATGTTACTTTGGGTCGAATTTAAAGCTACAGGCTCAGCGACGCGAGCTAGCTCGAGCAAGGGTCGGGAGGGGCGTGGATTAGGGCGTCGCGGCGGGCCTCGGCGGCGAGGTCGGAAGAACGGCGATCGGGTTTTGGGCTTAGTTAGGGTGCTGGTGGCCTTACTACTCTCCTGGAGGAGGGTATTGGCGTCATCGGGGGCGACTAAGATATGCTTTGGTCGGCGAATACTACTAATGCGGGAGGGAGTACAGCGGGCGGCCGCTGAAATGCTTAGATAAGCGTTTCATGAACTGGTTTATGGTTGGCATTATTAAGGTCGACGTGAAGATCTATGTTTCGGACATAGTAAGGGGCACCCGTAACCCTTCTGAGGAAACGGTTCTGGAGGGTCTGCATCTTATGGAGATGACGTGGGTGAGCGTGCGCAAATACAACGCAGGCATAAGTCATGATGGGACGGATGACTGCGGTATAGATGCGCAGTTTGCATTTTAACGACAGTTTACTTCAGGCTGTCAGTATAAACTGGAGTCTACTAAGTGCGAAGGAGGCGCGCGCGTACCGCCTTAATATGTTCCTTAAAGGTAAGGTTCTGATCTAGGATCACGCCTAGGTACTTGGCTTGCTTTTCCCAAGGGATCGGCTTGCCGTACATAGTGATCGGGCTGGGAAGGGGGAGGGGGAATCGACGACGTCTCGAGAAGAGAACCGCATGAATCTTATCGGGGTTGACCTCGATTCTCCATTTCCGGAACCAAGCGCCTAAAACGTTTACGGAGGTTTGGAGAGTACGAGCTATAGCGTTGGAACAGTGACCGGTATAGTAAAAGGCAGTGTCGTCGGCGAAGAGAGCCAACTGAGCCTTTTCACTTTTTGGGATATCGCTGGTGAACAGCGTGAAGACGAGAGGAGATAGTACGGAACCCTGAGGGACACCGGCGCGAATAGGATGAGGAGACGATAGTGTTCTCTCGATGCGATAGTGAAAGGTGCGATTCTACAAAAAGTATCGTAAGATGAGCACGAGACGATCTGGCACTCCTAGTTGGTAAAGCTTTCGCTATGTCGAAGAATAGCACACCCGTCGTCGTGTTACGCTGCAGACCAGCGCATAAGTGCTCTACAATACGGTGGACCTGTTGGGTGCCCGAGTGTTGGCTTCGGAAACCAAACTGCTCGTTAGGTATGAGGCTCTTTGCTTCGGCATAGACTTTGAGACGCTTATAAATAAGCCTCTCGTAGATTTTGCCGAGAAAATTGAGTAAGCTAATAGGGCGGTAGCTAGAGGGCTCAGACTTTGGCTTGCCTGGTTTTGGGATACCGATGACGGTTGCTTCTTTCCACGCTTGTGGGAAGATGTTGTTGCTCAAGGCGCCATTGAAGATGGCGGTCATAAGCATTATTAGCGGGGCAGGAAGGAGTTTGTATACCTTATTGGTAATACCGTCCCAACCGGGGGCCTTACGAGCGTGGAGCCCTTTAATGATGTCGTGCACTTCGTCTGGAGTGACGGGAGGCAGAGGATCATCAGGGTCTTCGACGGGAGGGAGGGGGGCTCTCCGTTCGACTTCAGCGTCGACCTTGTTCAGGTGAGCTTGGTCTACTGGTTGAGAGCTGGGAGAACATTGGGACTCTAGGCTGTCATCAAGACATCAGCCTTATCGGGACTGTCGAAAGCGACACTCTTGTCAGGGCGGATGAGATTGACATTTGCTTGACGCGATAGCACTACTAGCTATTGAAAAATTGTGATAAGTTTTGATGTGTTCCGTAATACCAAAAATAATGAATGAAAACTTATTTTTTTTCTTTTTTTTTCTACTATATGCAACTAGATAATATAGGTTATGTTTCTAATACAACAACATTACATATATTTTTGTTAATAATACAGAAATAACTAAGAAAAACATGTCATTAACGGTGTAAAAAAGTGCGAAATACAATTAGCTTAAATATCATTTTAGGTAAGTATTTTGGAAAAAAAAAAGATGTAGGAACAAACTCAAAATCAAATCATTTATTTCAATTAAACCATTTACAGGCACTTTTGTATTGTCAAGGAGTCGGTCAGTCAGAAATATGAAGCTAGTTGCCCATTCCAAAGCGTAGTAGGTACCTATGAAGAAGAACGGGCAAGAAACTCCATGGACACTCTTTTAAATAATAATGTTTTTACATATATCTTAGTTACATCGATTAATGTTGACACTATAAGTGAGAACGATGTACAAAAAACCATACACGTTAAAAGCGTCCAGAGTGCATCAAAACATAATTAAAAACAATCCAGCTAATTAATTATTAAAATAAGCCGTGGCAGCTAAGAGATGACCAGACCCAACTGACGGCGCCCGTTCACGAACATGACGCATGGATCAGCACCATTCAGCTCAACCATTTTGAAGGGAGCTAAATGATCCGACACACGCGCCACCGTCAGCGAGACATATGAGTGAGCATGACATACTATCAGCCGCCAAGGCACATTCAAGTCAATCTATGACATTACCCGGTAAATGGTAGCTCTATAGTACAAAGTACTCACATCTGTGCAATGCATCTATATAATAAAAAGGAGATTGAGTTTATATAATGCAAATAAATTCTTACTATCTTCAGCAGCTTCAACAGTGTTTCAAATGTCAATTAATTAGTTGTGGTGTGGAGCAGGACCGGCATTAAGCCAGGCATTTTTATCAGTTATGTAATCCTCCAACCTATAATATGCCTGCCTGAATAGTGTGCGTTTGACAAAGGATTTGAATTTTGTCTCATTCAGTTGAAGTATGTGGGGAGGTATTTTATTATAACATTTTAGACAGTACCTCATGAAAGATGAGTCTACATTAGCCAGTCTGAAACCTGGTTGAACTAATAGGTCCCGATTTCTAGTACTATAATTATGTCTTTCACCTCTTTTTCTGTAAAGATGTAAGTTTTTTCTTACGTACATGATGTTTTCATAGATATATTGACAAGGTACAGTCATGATGTTAATATCCTTAAACAATTCCCTTAGAGAATCGCGCCTGCGGAGATTATATATAACTCTGATGGCTCTTTTCTGCAGAATAAAAATAGACTCGATGTCTGCAGCTCGTCGCCAAAGTAAAATACCGTAAGACATGATACTATGAAAGTAACTAAAATAGACCAGCCTCGCGGTATCTACATCAGTAAATTGACGGATTTTTCTGACAGCGTAAGCTGCTGAACTTAGCCGTCCTGCTAGAGATGTTAAATGAGGACCCCATTGTAGCCTTGAGTCGAGCGTGATCCCCAAGAAAACCGTTTTTCGACGAATTCTAGTTTCTCTTGATTCAATACTATCTCACAATCACTACTCTTGACGTTTGGTAAAGAAAATCTTATACACTTAGTTTTCTTTCCATTTAGTACTAAATTATTAGCCGTGAACCAATTTTGGACCAGCAGTAGGGCGTTATTTACGTCGTTAAAATTTGAAGCCCGTCTATCTACCTTAAAAATTAAGGAAGTATCGTCAGCAAATAACACCATTTGTGGTTGATTTATTAATAAATGGAGTAGGTCATTAATATATACTAAAAAGAGGAAAGGACCCAATATCGAGCCTTGTGGAACACTCATTTTTACCTTTAAACCAAGTAAAACGTCTGACTTGTCCATACAAACGGACAAGTCAGACGCCTCGCTCTTAAGGAGAGTCATATAAAATGTTTTCCTTACGACCCGTTAGGTACGAATATCCCCCCAGTATAATATAAAAGTGTATTTTTCCCAAAATTGAGTTGGATTTTCCCAAAGATGTGGTTTCCTTACACAAATATCACCTTGTCGCTTGGTCTATATACCACTTTCACACAACTTGCAATGACAGGTTTTGAAAAAAAAATTGGTAATTTGCAGTAAACCTTTTTTTAGTCCATCGATACTGTTTCTCATAAGGATAAAAAACTCAATAGGAATACCGAGTTCAGAGAATTAAAAATGTCATAAATGGCAAAAAAAACATTTCCCTAAAACTTTTCGTAGTGTTCAATCAAATTATCCAAAATGTTGTATAACGTTAACTGTTACTTATGTAAAAGACAGTCACCTTATTGTGAATATAAAAACCGGCCAAGTGCAAGTCGGACTCGCACACTGAGGGTTCCGTACAAACCTGTAGATATACAAGTAATAGTTCACACGAGTTCATGAGGAAAGGGGTAGTAAGTTTAAAATTATTAAAAATATTTTTAATAAATGATGTAACTTAAAATTTACGGTTTTCGCAATTTTGCCTTTATCTGTGGACGTTGCTTCCTACCAAATTTTAAGATTCTGAGTTCACGGGAAGTACCCTGTAGGTTTTGATTCTCTTGCGAGTGTCGAAAATTTGCGGCATAAACTCCTGTATCTTTTGATTGCGTTGGCTTAGAAGTCAGATTTTTTCACATCTCCTAGGGACAGTAGACCTGAGAGTTCCTGAGAAAAAGGGTCTTGACAGACAGACAGACGGACAACAAAGTGATCCTATACGGGTTCCGTTTTTTTCGTTTCGAGGTACGGAACCCTAAAAAATAAATAATAATTTCTAACGAAAAGTACATAAACGAGTTTTTTTTGTGACTTCTCTAGTACTCAAACCTCAGTTGCAAATTATTACAAAACAATATAACTAATAGGTTTGTATGTAAAGTTTCTCGATGACTTTTAATAGAACAGTCACCCCTACCTCCTTTTTAAGTACCTAAATTTGGCTCAATCATTACAGTGCAACCAAAACGCATATTTGGTGGAAATAATTATCACACAGAATGATAAAGAAATGCAAATAAATTTAATTATTTACAGAACATAATCAATAAGATATCAAATACTAATACTAGTACCAAATGTCACAAGAAAAATCAATAAAATAAAATAGTCTTAACTGTGTTACAAAAGTCCAAAAAAAAAACGTGTGGCGTCGGGGGACACCTAGCAGGAACGAAGTTCAAAATGAAAATCGAAGATGTGACGTTATCTTGGACCTCAATTTTAGCTTTAGCACCTTCGAATACTATGAAAACGAGCAACCATAAACGAACCATTTGAAATAATACGCAGTCGCCAACTTGGATTTTCATTTTGACTTGACTATTGGCTTCAGCACCCTCGAAACCATGAAATCTACCTCTCTCTCTTTGTCTCTTTCTATTATATCAAAAGTCGCATAGAGCTTTTTCGCTACGTGGCGATTTCTAAAGTTTCCGTAAACTCCTTTAAAGAATTTATTTCCAAATAAAAAAATGTCAACACAGTGTCGAAATATAGCGACAGTACATTTTCCACTCATAAACTTAACTAAGCAACGGTTGTCGATCCCAGTGATATTCTTGGCATCCCTTAGTCATGTACTATCCCTGGGAATGAAAAAGTTTTAGCCTTTTGTTTACTTAATTACAAATGAAAGTTATTTTAAAAGCACTCAACTCTTCTGCTCCTGAAAAGGCAAGTCCATTGCACAATTTACGAGAGTGTAAGATCGTGCATAACCCTATAAAAATCCCTAATTTTTATCTCCGGAAATTGAATACCAAAGATGGAGAGGTTTATTTCCACCCGGGGACCGCGCCACCAATATTCATGTTTAAAATAATTACATAAATTCTTAAACACCTCTTTAGAGGATTCTGTTGGGGGCGTTAATGAATTATGCGATAAAGATCAATTAGTTTTGATGTAATACGAAACTTAGTAGGAATAACAAGTAGAGGGTATCTTAAATATGATAATAGGTTGAATGCTTTGATTATATATTTTAGTTATGCTTTGGTTATTGCTTTGATTGTCTAGGTGGAGCGTCGCCCTACAATCAAAACAAAGAAAACGAGCCAACAATTTCAAGCATGTGTGGGCGGTGTTTTACACAGTGCGTCTATAGATTCCTCTGTGTGCACGAATAATGATACCAGCTACTACAATTCGCCCATAAATCACATATAAAATAATTATAGTTCTGTAATATTTATTCATAACAGGATTATTGGGTATTCTAAAAAAATATGATGTTATGTTGATCACAATATACATAGGAATAAAAATGGAGGTTAAATCTATGATTGAATAGTAATAATCAGTGCCAGTTATTAATAATTACTAAAATGTGAATATGAAGTCGGTATCAAGTAAATTATTAATCTAGCTAATTAAATAACAATTTTTAATTTGACATCGACTTTAAAATCTTATAAAGAAAGACTAAATGAATTAATCTTACTAAATTACTCTTGGCACTTTTGTAATCGGTTTATTGGACCGAATGCAAAAATAATCATTAAAATGGGCTCAAAAACAAAAAAGTTATACGCGAACATTATATTATTATAAAAAGTACAGACGAATTAAAAACTCAAACCTTTTTTAAATAGATTAATAAAATTAAACCAACTAAATATACATAACTAACTAATATACACACAAAGGTAAAAAAAAACTGCCAACACTGATTAAAATGGCGTAATTTCGTATAATGTTGAAAACAAAAAATAAATATGTAGTTTTTCGGTTACTTACCGATGATAGGTGATGTGTTTGGTTGTGTTTGGTATATTTCACCCTTTCTTTATAATTCCGGCACAGTTTAATAGCAGATACCGTCATTTTATCGCTGTTTTTTGTTTATTACTTAGCGCGCGTAATACGAAGTGACACCAAAGCGGCACGATCTGCACTAATCGGCGGGTAAGAACTTAAAGGCCAACTGTTGGACGGTATTTTATGTCACGTTAGCGCGCATTTGATTCTATTCAAAGGTTGAATGTCGTGTAGCATACGAAATTCGATGAACATTTTAAAAGGGAATTTAGTTTTCAGGAGCCTATTGCGAATGTTGTCTCATATGTTTCACATTCTTTTGTTTTTGCCTTTTTTGGCCGATGTTGAGTATTCGGAAAGGGAAAACTCTTGAAATTTGTTAGATGTCTCCTAAGTACATAATAAAGATTAAGTGTATCCGTTTCTAGGAATGTCTTTTGCGTTAATATGTGGTGAGAGGATTTCTTGGTATTGACCTGATTCCGCTTTACAATTTATGTGCAGGTAAGTTCCTCTATGTGTGTCTTCGTTTGATGTTTGTTGAAGTAGCGCTTCTTGTTAGTTTACTAAGAAATCTGATATGAATAAATAAATAAATAGTGTTTTAATGCAGGCAAAAAATACCCATTAAAAACATTAAAGTTCAAGCATGTGTCGTGTCATACACATATTGAGACTCCTTGAAGAATAAGCGACGTATGGCGGATAGGCCTTCCTATTCAGTGACACGACACGGACAAAAACTTAAGAAGATTACAAAAAAAAGAGTATAATATTTGAATTTCCATCTGATGGCTTTCATTTCTCCGCATAACTCGGTGGGAAAACATCATATTTAAAGAGTATTAATTTGTTTGTTTTATTTTGATTTCCATCCATGAGTTACAAATGTTGCAATTGTTTGAAATAAAATGGTAATTAGTACATATTTTTTGTTCGAAACGACATGTATTTACTTGTTATTTAGACAACAGAGTAAGAAACAAATCCTTTTATGCGTGTTAGTGATGACGGAACTAAAAGTAAAAATGACACATTTTATTTATATCTTTAATTAAAAATCAATGGAAATAGTGGTTCTTCAAAGTAATGGAAACACCTAGCTTCTTCTTTTAAGATAGGTATACACGAAGTGATAAATAAATGTTTTCAAAATATCGCACATTTCGATATAGTGATTGGTCCAATATACACATCCATCCGATACATACATCACGCCTGTAATCCCTGAAGGGTTAGGCAGAGCCTACAGTACGCTCGCATTTTGCCAGTTATGTATAAGCTCTATGTAATAAATTGCCACCAACCGGGCACAAATCCAGACTCCGGGATGCTTCTGATAAATTCAATAAAATATAACATAGTTAATTAGCAAGTAAGTATCTTTACAAGAAGATATTCAGTGCAGGCCACAATAATTACCTATGTTGTCGTACTTAGTTGAAATTCGGAACTTGCCGAAGCAGGAAAACGAAAATAAGAAAGTGCATATCGACATAATCCAACAGATCGGTTCGACACTGGGCCTTGAAACACCTATACACCAGTCCGAGATTAGGGACATTTTTCGCTCAAAGTCTGAAGCCGTATTTGTGGATTTCACCACTACTCTCAGAAAGGAATCACTGATTTCAAAACACAAGACTTACAATAAATGCAGACGCGAAAACAAACAGCCGCAATTGAACTCCGAGCATATTAAATTACCTGGAATGCCATGTACATTATACATCTCGGAGTACTTAACAGCTAAGGCAAGATATCTTTTCTACGTTGCGCGCTCAAACGTTAAAAACAAAAAGCTTCTAGCTTAGTCATAGTTTTAAATTATTCAAATATTTTGTGAGTCCTTTTGTTATAACTTTGAGAAAAAATACTTCAATTTCATTTTCTATTACAACAGAAAGACTTGGTACGGCTTAACTTGGTATAGCTTTACTTGGTACATTAGATGAAAATTATATTGCACCTTAGTTTCTAGACTCATTGAGATACCTATTCAAACAGATAATGAACTTATAGAACTTATAAAGCCAACTTACTCATTGAACTGAACGAATTTAATTTCGTACTATACACTTAATGTTTCAACAAAGGCTACGTTCAACCCACACAGGCTTAAGCCCAATAGCACAACTCTATATAATACACTCCAAGACCTCTTGTATAGGCCAGCCCACAAACGGTGTAACAACGCATTTCTCAAACTCTGCAGTGTACGTTACTTAGCCCGTAGAGCTTCACAGTCTATTGTTATTGAATGAACACATAATTTCACACACAATCAACAGGGGCTAATCAAAGAGATGCCAGGCGAGATAAATGACGCAACAAATCTTGATGTAGGAGCGTGCGTTATGCCTTTTGTTTTGCTAATGGGTGATTAGGATTGCATTATTTTCCGGCCCCATTTTAAAGCGGGCTTGCTTCACTTTTGCGAAAGACGTTTGCGCGTAAGAGTCTTGTTCAGCTGAATGCCGCGTACAACTTACCACTTCTATATATTGTGCAGGGTCACTATAGTTGTAAATACTGTTCTTATGAAATTTAGATATTTAGATATCTATTTTACATCAAACTTCACAAGTTATATTATTTTTTTAAAGTTATTTTTCTTACATTATCGTCCACTTCAACTTAAGCACCTGCCATCTTATACCTCTTCACCACCCTTGGTTGACTGGTAGAGAATGCCTAAGGCATTAAGTCCGCCTTTGTACCTCTTTGGGTTCGAAAAGTTTAAATAAATAAATATTGAAACTCATGCTCCCGTGCTCATGCAGAAAGTTTCCCTTGTCGCAATTAATTTTGGGATGACGCAACATTTGTCTTCTTCATTCATGCTTATCTATTAGTCGTTATATCAGTTTTCCCACGACATTCCTCTGTATCACATCCCCATGACATAATGTCCATAGCATGACATTTCCGATTTCCACAAAACTTTTCAGTCACTTGTGCAACTTTTCTTTCTGTTTAGTAGGCATTTACAGAATATAGGTACCTAAGGAATGCTGCTTCTGTTAGAAGAGTCTAAAATTTCAGATTTAGACAAAAGATGTAATCAATTATGTATTGTTTAAAAATGTAGGTATAATGGTTTTTCGACGATTTTTGACGTGAATAACGTTAATACATTTTCAGAAATATTCAAATTTTTCACGTCATTAGTTATTAATTAAACACGGTTTATAGACATGTCAGACATAACAGAATTTAATAAAGATGAGATGTTATATTTTTTATTAACACCAAACCTCAATGCAGCTTCAATCACCACATTAGCCACATTCTATAAATACAAGTTCAATTATTGAATTAATGGCTAATTAAAATAACATGAAGTGATTTGATTCAGCGTATGTAATATCATGCTTGTTAGGAAGGCTAGGAAACAATTCCTGCCTGAAATAAGTACTTACCTAGAAGACCACTTAGTGGGGTCGATTTATTCGATTTTTATTCCCATTTTTTTTGTAAATTGTCAAACAAACGAATAACACAGATTTTAATGTCTATTTCCAAATAAAGAGATTCAGAAGAATTCTGAATTAGAAGGGACGACTAACAACCACATATATTTGCATCAAATAAGCCTCTAAACACTTGTATCGAATTAAGGCCACGACACAGATGTTATTTTGTGATTTTAGTCGTTATACTGTAGCGTTGTAGTCGATTTCCTACAGATCAGCTAAAACGCACGTCTCTAGTTACGGTTTACGAGAGTGCCATCCCTAAATCTTTCAAATTCCCACTAAGTCACTCGGTGTCGTGATATGGATTGCTAAGTTTGGATCAATCCATCCCTTTTGTGTGCTCAAAAGGCACCTTTGAACGAAAATAGGATTGATTCTAGTTGCCCCTTCCATGAGGTAGTTTCGTATGGAAAAGAATGGGCAAGAAACTCCACCGTTACACTTTTAAAATGTTCTACAATATTGTATACTTATACATTATTTGTTTGTGCAGACTTTCTATTAGGTGAAAATAATTAAATATAAAGCAATGACGACCATGCAATGCTTTTTTTTTGCTTGCTTATTTTCTTTAAAAAATCCAATACTCATAATAAATTTTAACACGTTCCGTGGTCTGTCCAGGTGAAATAAACTTGACTTACTGCGCTTTTTAAAATTTAATTTTAATCAATACATACTTTTTTTTAACTGCTTTGCAAACTTTTACGCTTGAACAAAATTTCACCACCTCGAATAATGACCCAAGTAATTAGCGCGTATAAATTGACTTTGCAAAAAACAATGCGGTATATTATGCAAGTGAAACTATTCCGTTTCATGTAGCTGTTCTCAGCAGAATCAATTTTGAACGGGAAGCAGTTTCTGAATATTAAGTGTTTGCAGTAACTTGCTCTAAAAGTTGTTTATATTGACTATTTGAGAGTGATCGGGGATAGATATTTGTGTGTTCTGTGATGAACGTCCGCCTTGTTACAGTCTTTGACTTCCGCTGATATTATAGAACTGTTTTGCAGGTCTGTTTACTCCGTAAAGTCCTGCACACACAAGCGTGACACGACTTCTCGATTTTGCGATGTCATTTATTTATTCAAATTCATGACATAACATACATTATAAAATTAATTTTGATTAAAATTGATTAGCATTCGGAAATATTGCTGGAGCTGCTGAAGATTGTAAAAACTATCTTTGCACTGTATAAATTCAATCTTTTAATATTGTATAATTGCAAAGCACACGTGTGAGCACTATGTAGTACCTACTATACAGCTACCCTACATTGGACACGTCTGTCATTGACTTGAATGTGCCCTGGCGGCTGAGAGTATTATTAATAATAGTTTTTATAACGGGTCTTTCTACATGGTTCTCACATGTATAATTTCAACAAGACTGATGTAACAATTTTTTCTGTATCCATATTATTTAAAAGAGTGTCCATGGAGTTTCTTGCCCGTTCTTCTCCATAGGTACCTACTTGCGCTTTGGAATGGGCAACTAGCTTCATATTTCTGACTGACCGAGCCCTTGACAATTCAAAAGTGTCTGTAATTGTTTTATTTGAAATAAATGCTTTGAGTTTGAGTTTACAGTGTTACCAAAACGCATATGCTAGAAATAATTATCACACAGAATGATAAAGAAATGCAAATAAATTTAATTATTTACAGAACATAATCAATAAGGTATCAAATACTAATACTACTACCAAATGTCACAACGAAAATCAATTAAATTATATAGTCAAAACAGGGTTCCAAAAAGCCAAAAAAAAATCTTGTGGCGTCGGGGGATACCTGGCAGGAACGAAGTTCTAAATGAAAATCGAATACAATAAAAAAGGAGGAACCACGAACGAACAATTTGAAAATATTCGCAATTCTTGGATTTTCATTTTGACTTGACTATTGGCTTCAGCACCCTCGAAACCATGAAAACCACCTCTCTCTCTTTGTCTCTATCTATTATATCAAAAGTCGCATAGAGCTTTTTCGCTATGTGGCGATGTTTTAAGTTTCCTTTAACTCTGTTAAAGATTTACGATCCAATAATAATAAAAAACAACACAGTGTCATAATTATAGCGACAGTGACAACTATCCCTAGTCCATTTTCGACATGGATGTCTTTTCGTAAACGTTTACTACGTACATGGGCCACTCATAAACTTAACTAAGCAACGGTTGTCGATCCCATTGATTTTCTTTTTTCACAAAAAATTTAAGCTGCCAACCTCAGTGGCATCCCTTAGTCATGTACTATCCCTGGGAATGAAAAAGTTCTGGCCTATTGTTTACTAAAATAGAAATGAAAGTTAATTTAAAAGCACTCAACTCTTCTGCTCCTAAAAAGGAAAGTCCATTGCACTATTTACGACAGTGTACGATCGTGCATAACCCTACAACAACCGCAAAAGCGAATTTAGTTTTCATGAGCCTATTGCGAATGTCGTCTCATTTGTTTCACATTCTTTTGTTTTTGCCATTTTTGGCCGATGTTGAGTATTCGGAAAAGGGAAACTCTTGAAATTTGTTAGAGGACCCCTTTGGATGTCTCCTAAGTACATATTAAAGATTAAGTGTATCCGTTTCTAGGAATATCTTTTACGTTAATATGTAGTGAGAGGATTTCTTGGGATCGAAGTGACTTCGCTTTACGTTGTTTGTGTAGCGAAGTTCCTCTATGTGTGACTTCGTTAGATGTTTGTTGAAGTAGCGCTTCTTGTTAGTTTATTAAGAAATCTGATATAAATAAATAAATGAATAGTGTTTCACTGCAGGCACAATACCCATATACAAAGCAAACACAGTAAAAACATAACAGTTAAAACTTAAGACATACACATAATGAGACTTCTTAAACCATTAGCAACGTATGGCGGATGGCCATCCCGTTCAGTGACAAACAAATTTGCCAAACGCTAGTAGAGAAGCGAATCGTTACGAAAATAATTTAGGTAGTATTTTTCTTTGCCGATGTGCAAGGGATGTTGAGTAAAAAGGTGAACTACTTTTTATTTGTTGTATGGTCTAACCAAAAATTAAATTATTTTGTTTATACGGAATTTTCTTTAATTTACTTCACTTTCGTAGTTTAAGCAGAGAGAAGTGAGAAATAGTTTAACCGTGCATCAAACCATAGCAGTCTCGAAATTCAAACTAAGACTAACTCGACGTAAACCCCGCACGCAAATTCAAGCCGACGTTTAATCGTCCAAGTTTGAAGAGCTCCTAAAGGGTTGGGCCGCTGTAAGGACGTTATTATGAGTCTGATTAAACCCCTTTGAATGGAATTTTTGGAGATGTAAGATCATAAGTCTAAGGTAGTTAGTAATACTGGATATTGTTCCATCGTAGTGACCGTAGTCTATAAAGTGATACAGTTTGGTCCACAGAGCTCGGAATCGTCGTACCAGTAGCGTCTAGAGACGGCAGTACAAAAAATCTCGGGGCGCTAGATTAGCGCACCACTTCTGTCACGGACCACCCTCAGAGCTGACACTTTCTTCACGTAGCTTAGGTTCACACCGGACGATCTACTGCGAGTTAGTGGTGACACGTTTGGTTTATAAGAAAATTGTCTCCACCTCTAGCAGCGGCTGCCGAGTTCTATGGATTGGTCAGATTGACGGTGCCAGTGACGTACCCGTGCGGCGTCTTGTGTAAATACGGTAAAATAAGCAGTTAAATGGTTTAATTATGAAATAAACAACTAAGTACCGACTTTTCAAATAATCTCCTTTGTTATAAAAGTGTCTATTACACGAAACACAATAGCAATAATTACAAAGTTATTATTTTGTTAAACTCTGGTAACGGCAGCGACTTACGAGTTGTAGGTTCGAACCGAGACAGGCGCTTTATTTTGTGTAAATTTTTCATTTTGTTGGTAGGTGCAACTGCTCTCGAAACGGTGGAGGAAAACAACGTGAGGAAAACGGCATGTCCTAGAACCAAACATTCAAAGACTTGTGACATCGACCAACCCGCACTGAGCTCGTGTGGTGGCTTACGGCCCACTCCCTCTCACTGAGAGGAGGCCTGTGTCCTAGCAGTGCGAACTGTTTAGGCTGATTACGCTATCTTTTGTAATTTTTGTCTATAAGTCTGTTTATTATTATTATTATTATTATTATTTTTATTTGTCAGATAACATGATCCAATAAGGTTAGTAACAACAGGAGCTTATAAACTATGTTAGTAGGTTAAGAATTTAAATATTAATTTATTTATTTTACCGTCCCAACCACAATGCATACCCAGAGCGAGTGCATCGGACACTGATACCTGTTCGCAACTATCGTCAGAATGCTGTTGCTGCTGCCTCGTAATCTGCCCAACAGCGACGACACACGCTTGCGTCTTATTGCATAAAAGTCATCCGTACGCGCTTCGGCAAACATCGCGGACGCACTGCAGAACCGCGGCAACCGCAGCAACATCCTGAAGACGTTATTGTATTGTACCCGCAGAGCGCTGTATGCCTTTTGAGTATAATTAACCCACAGGCTGCTCGTGTAAAACGATTGGCAATATGCTTTGAATAGCGCTAACTTGACTTCAGCTGAGCAACGAGCAAACCTGCGAGCCAACATATTACCCCGGACCGCCAGCGCTCTGCGTTCACGTTCAATGTCCTCGTTGTCCCTTAGATCATCGGTGACAACGTGCCCTAAATATTTAAACTTCTTCACTCTAGCGAGAGGAGAGCCGTTCAGAAAAACAGGTGGAGGTTCATGAGTGGGTTTATCACCAAGACCAAAGAACATACACTCGCTCTTAGCAACATTATACTTGAGACCATGACTCTCAGCATACTGCTCACAAACTCTAAGCAGATGACGAAGGGCTCTAATTGACGGGCTCAGCAGCACCATGTCGTCGGCATAACTTATATTATTGACAGCGACTCCATCAATGTGACAACCTACATGCATGCTACTGAGCTCGCCAATCAGGCTATCCATATATACATTAAAAAGGGTGGGCGAGGAAATCCCCCCCTGCCTCACGCCACACTCAAGCTTGTACTCCTCAGACAAACAATCCGCCCACTTAACGACATTTAATTGATTGTCATACCAAAATTTCAAAATTTCCACCAGTTCCGTAGGTACATTTTGTTTACGCAGTTTATCCCACAGGACCTCATAACAAACTAGGTCAAAGGCTTTGGATAGATCTAAAAAACAAGCATAAACAGGTGTCCTACGATCCAAATAATACCTAACCGTGTGCTTCATACAGAGAATAGCACTCTCAGTGGAAAGGCCAGGTTGGAAGCCAAATTGCGCATGATGCAGATTCAGGTTCCTTCTTAAATGCCTGTTAATCAGACCATCCATTACCTTAGCCAGAATAGTAGCCAGGGAGATGGGACGATAGTTACTTTTATCGCAAATATCTGCTGTTTTACATTTAACTATAGGTATGACTATTGTTCTCATGAGGTCCTGAGGGAGATACCTATGACTCATGCATAGGGAGTAAAGCATGGCCAATACTCTGGGTAAATGACAGCCCGCATGCCTTAAATGTTCAACGCTCAAGCTGTCATGTCCAGGTGATCTACCCCGAGTCATACAGTCAATAATACTCTTTACATCTTTAGATCTTATCTGTATAATGTTAGAAGTATCTGGCTGGAGACTGAATTGCGTCGCTACTGACGACACAAGTGGGCTCACCTTAAAATTCGATTTAAATATGTTAGCAATGTTACGAGGCTCCCTTTCAGAGTTAATGCATTCAGCTCGATTCTGCTTTTTATTTAGTTTATTAGTACATTGCCAGAATTTTTTAAAGTCGTTTTTAGAACAATGAGATGCCAAAGTGTCCATTTTAATTTGTTCTGCGTTGTCTTGACACCACTTAAGTCGTGATTTGAAAATTTTCTTACTTTTACACATAGCGTCATATATGCATCCAGATGAGGGTTTCCCATGCCAGACCCAATTGTAAAAATTACTTTTAGCCTCCTCATGTGCCTTCTTTATGTGCTTATTCCAGCCAGGTACAGATTTTTTATTTCGATAACAACGTTGAGCAACAATATCACAACTCTCTATACTCGCCTCACATAGTGTTTTTATAATACTTTTATACATTAATTCTATACTTCTATGATGCTCTAAATCCTTACAATATTTATCAGCGCATAACTGCAATTCTTGCGGAAAGTCGATACATTTAAGACTATTATTGCAAATTTCATGATACAGGTGAATTTGTTCAGGAGTCCTATTTCCCCAAACTATTTTGTTAGGTACACAATCTGAAGTCACTTTCCTATGTCTTACAACATTATTATAATTGCACTCTATTTCAACAGGAAAGTGATCAGACCAAAATACATTATAATGAATTTTTACATTAGATATAATTTTAAAACCCATCTCAGTACTAACACAATGGTCCAACCACCGACAGGAGCCATGAACATCACTAATAAACGAATAAATAAAGTCTAAGAAATAAATGATTTTATTTCACAGTTTTGCGAGTCAACTGAATAGTTAGGTATTTCAACAATCATGATAAAATAAAATTCATGATTTCGTGAGATAAAGTAATATGTTATTCTATGCTGTGACAATTTGGATTATAAAAGCAGTAATTGCCTTTGTTGTCGAACTTAGTCATAGTTTTAAATTAATCAAATATTGTGTAAGTCCTTTTGTTATAACTTTGAGAAAAATTACTTCAATTTGATTTTCTATTTCAACAGAAAGACTTGGTAAGGCTTTACTTGTAAATTAGATAAAAATTATGTTGACTATTATTTTCTAGTATCTTTGAGATATATTCAAACAGAAAAAGAACATAAAGAACGTTTAAAGCCCACTAACTCATCAAACTGAACGAATTTAATTTTATACTACACTTAATGTTTCAACAAAGGCTACGTTCAGACTACACACATAGGCTAAAGCCCAATAGCACACCTCTATACAATACAATACCAGGGCTCTTGTATAGGCCAGCCCACAAACGGTGTAACAACGCATTTCTCAAACTCTGCAGTAGACGTTACTTAGCCCGTAGAGCTTCACAGTCTATTGTTATTGAATGAACACATCATTTCACACACAATCAACGGGGGCTCGCCTCAGGGCGTTATGACCTCACCAAAGAGATGCCAGGAGAGATATGACGAACCAAATCTTGATTTAGGAGCGTGCGTTACACCTTTTGTTTTGCTAATGAGTATAATATGATTGCATACATTTTCCGGCCCCATTTAAAGCGGGGTTGCTTCACTTGCGCGAAAGACGTTTGCTCAAAGAGGCTTGTTCAGCTCAATGCCGCGAACAACTTACCACTTCTATATATTGTGCAGGGTCACTATAGGTGGAAATGCTATTCTTATCACATTGAGATATTGAAAATCATGCTCCCGTGCTCGTGACAATTGTCTTCTTCATTCATGCCTCTGTATTAGTCGTTTAATCAGTAGTCACCCCCTTTCCTATTATCTTTCAAACAGCCATCCATCGTGTCTTGTTTCTATCCCTACTCTTATTTACAACCATCCACATTCATACTTAATACTTTCCTCACGACATTTTCCTCATTCCTCTGTATCAGATCCCCACGACATAATATCCATAGCGTGACAGCCGGTTTCCACAAAACTTTTCAGTCACTTGTGCAACTTTTCTTTGTGTTTACTAGGTAGTGAGGAAATATAGGTACCTAAGGAATAAAAAAGGATTTAGACAAAAGATGCAATTCATTATGAATGATACAAAAATGTTAAATGGATTTACGACGATCTTTGTCGTGAATAACGTAAATACATATTCATAAATATTTAAATTATTCACGTCATTATTATTTTTTAATTTGGGAATGGCATCTCGCAGGTCAACCTATGAGGTTGTCGTCTGCTTAAGCGGACTTGCCTGTGGTTGCCCTAATAAATTAAGGCCTCGAGTCAGGACTTAAAAACCTTAAAAGCGACTACACGCTAAGGGCACCCTCTGTGGGGTAAGAACCTCGACTTAGGGCGTCGCTGGAAGAGGGCAGCAAGGTAAGCTGGATCAGGATTTGAGTGATTTTGGGACGTATTTAAAGCTACAGGCTTTGCGTCGCGGGCTGGCTCGAGCAAGGGTCGAGAGGGGCGTGGATTTGGGCGTCGCGGCGAGCCTCGGCGGCGAGGACGGTAGGACGGCGATCGGGTTTTGCTCTTATGTAAGTGCTGGTGGCCTTACTGCTCTCCTGGAGAAAGGTAGCGGCGTCGTCGGGGGCAATTAGGGTATGCCTTGGTCGCCAAATACTGCTTATGCGGAGGGGGGTATAGCGGGCGGCCGCTGAAACCAGGGGATTTGGGTGTTTTATGCCCCAGTCGAAGAAACGCTTAGAGAAGCGTTTCATAAACTGGTTTATGGTTGGCATTTTAAGGTCGCCGTGGAGATCTTTATTGCGGACATAGTAGGGGGCACCCTTGACCTTTCTGAGGAAACGGTTCTGGAGGGTCTGCATCTTATGGAGATGACGTGGGTGAGCGTGCGCAAATACAACGCAGGCATAGGTCATGATGGTACGGATGACTACGGTATAGATGCGCAGCTAGCATTTAAGTGACAGTTTACTACGTGCTGTCAGTATGAAATGGAGTCTACCAAGAACGAAGGAGGCGCGCGCTCGAACCGCCTTAATGTGCTGCTTAAAGGTGAGGTTTTGGTCTAGGATCACGCCTCGGTACTTAGCTTGCTTCTCCCAAGGGATCGGCTTGCCGTACATAGTGATCGGGCTGGGAAGGGGGAGGGGGAATCGACGACATCTCGAGAAGAGAACAGCCTGACTCTTATCGGGGTTGACCTCGATTCTCCATTTCTGGAAACAAGCGCCTAAGACGTAAGCCATTTAAGACGTTTGCGGAGGTTTGGAGAGTACGAGCTATAGCTTTGGGACAGTGACCGGTATAGTAAACGGCAGTATCGTCGGCGAAGAGTGCCAACTGAGCCTTTTTACTCTTTAGGATATCGCTGGTAAACAGCGTGAAGACTAGAGGAGATATAACGGAATCCTGAGGGACACCGGCGCGAATAGTGTGAGGGGACGAGAGTGCACCCTCGATGCGATAGCGGAAGGTACGATTTGACAAAAAGTCTCGTGAGATGAGCCACGTCATGAATTATTAAATAAATGTCAGGCATTTCATAATTTAATAACGATGATATATTTTAAAATTCAATTAACAGCAAACCTCAATGCAGCTTCAATTACCACATTAGCCACATTTATAAATACAAGTTCAATTATTGAATTAATAGGTAATTAAAATAACATGATGTGATTTGATACAGCGTATGTAATTTAAAACTGACTTGTAAGATAACGAGGGGAGATAATATACCTAATCTTCAATGTATATTTAGCAACCCGCCCAGGCTTCTCTAGAGTTATTCCATTCTAACCTGTTCTAAGGTTTCCTCGAAAAATACAATATTTCGTACTTACCAATAATATTGTAAGCCATATCCAAATTCACTTCTACACTTGATATAATAATAGGGTGTAAATAGACCCATCACAGTCATCATCCACGCATTCTGTACATCAAGTAAGTGCAGATTTTTCTATAGTCAGATAACCTATATCTAAGGAAAAATAATTAATGTGGTTTGACAGATTTTGTATATAAAATATGTCAAACTTTCAGATTTATTCTAAAGATTATAAATAAACATTAAAAAGTTTAGCTTTTAATATCAACTGTGATAGAAACTATGTTTCGATACGTAATGTGGACCCACAGTCTCAATATTTTTTGCAGATTACCTACAACAAGTAAACATATTTAAAACAAAATAACTTCCAAAATCAATCTCGCATTTTTAGGGTTCCGTACCACAAAATGAGAAAACGGAACCCTTATAGAATCACTTCGTTGTCCGTCTGTCTGTCAGTCTGTCAAGACCCTTTTTCTCACAAACGCGTGGAGGGATCAAGTTGAAATTAATGTACAGTACGTAGGTCTCCCTTGAAGCTCTAAATGAATCAAGCTTCTAAGTCAACGCAATAAAAAAACGGTGATTTATGCGACATTTTTTACATAACATAACATAACATTACGCCTTGTTTCCCCGAAGGGTTGGGCAGAGATGTACCTATAGTACACCCACATTTCGCCAGTTATGTTTAAGCCCCATGTAATAGGGGGCGAGCCTATTGCCACCTACCGGGCACAAATCCAGACTTCGGGCTGTTACTGGGGAATTCCAGATCGAAAAACCTAATAATACGTTGCCCGACCTGGGAATCGAACCCAAAACCTCATGCTCAGCAGTAGCGATTGCGACCACTAGACAAACGAGGCAATACTCGCAAATAAATCAAAATCATAGGGTACTTCTCGTTGACCTAGAATCATGAAATTTGGCAAGATACAGCACAAGTAAAGGAAAAAGTACGAAAATCGTTAATTTGTAGTTTTATCACACGGGTTTTTTGGACCCGTGTTGGAGCAAGCATTGACGGTATATCGATGTATGGGAGAACATGTTTTTCAACTACAGTGTTAAGTTTATTCTTGGGATAAATTTATCTCAACTACGGAACAATTCATTGTGAGTGTCGGACAACGCACTTGGCCGGTTTTGTTTAATTCCATGTTCACATGAAACCAACTGAATTTAATTACATAGGAATGACCGTAAATCTGCTCATTCTGTTTCATTTTCCGCTCATTCGAAAACTAGAGAAAGATGCCGAGTGCCGATATCCAACTTCATTGGATCGGTTCACTTATGAATTCATTAGTGAACCGATCCGCATATCACTTTTGATTCATTTTGGTTTCAACCCTTTATATAAATATGAAGAGTACAGAAACTACATACAAACGTTCGAACCCGCACACTCACACACACGCGCGCATCGACGAGGCACCAAAGCGAACGTCGCGGTGCTCACAGTCACGGGTGCCGTGTCGAGATGAGTGGTCGCGTTATACGTTTATATCTTGCGCCCCAGACCGTCATCGATCTTGTAAAAAATGGCAAGACCGTATTGCGTAGTATTCGATTTTTTTTCAAAAATTCATCATGGGTGACCATGAAAAAGACTTAATTTTTTCTCTGCTAAAGCCGAGTGCTTAAGCCGATGATTGTTAGGTCAAATTGAAAATACAAGATGACGGCTGCCAAAACTTTCACATTTTACGTCATGGGAGTCGTTTTCATTCAATCTTCGATTTACATTTTAACGTCACATTCGGCATTAACACCTCCGAAAACCATGAAAAGACATCCACGATGAAAATTAAAAAAAAATGCAGCCGCCATCTTGGATTTAAATGTTGACCTCACTATCGGCTTAAGCACCCTCTAATACATTGATAACGACACCAATTTCAAAACTGAACATTTTCGCCGCAGCTGTTTTGGATTTACATTTTTACCAAAGCATGAACGCTCTTTCGGGTGTCGACGGTTTCTAACAGTCAACTCCTATCGCAAGCCGCGTTAAAGAACTTCGTTCCATTAAAACACTTTTGAATTTTACAAACATGAGTAACAACCTTTTTTTTTTTTTGTTGGGAAATCATCACATTACTTCTAACGCTCTGGGTGGAGCGGGAGGGCGTGTCAGACTATTACTAACTAAAACCCACCCGTGTTCCTTCAGTTGCCATGGTAACTCATTCTAATCACCCGCGACCCTGAGGCGTTGTCTCTATCGGACCCCGTCATTTTGAGCTGACATCTTTTTGAGGCGCGCGTGGAACACGACGCGCCGTCGACCCGGGCCTGGTCCCTACCGGAAGGCGAGCTACCCATTGATCGCCGTCCGCATGCCCGCGCCTACGGTGGCCGGGAATCTGCAGGCGACTCCCGACGCCCAGGGCGTCTCCTGCGGCGACTAGGGGCGTGAGGGCGCTCCGCCTCCTCCTTCACGAGCATTACTGCTTCGCAGAAGGAGGTGACGGATTTCCATTCCATCTCGCTCCGTACCATGGCCTGGACCAGGGCCGGACGCGAGATAACGCCGTCGCCGATCGCCTCCGCGAGGACACTGCGGTGCTCCGCCCAAGCTTGGCAGACCTCCACTATGTCCTCCGGGCGTTCCACACAATGGTGACACCCGGGCGTTACCTCCCGCCTTATGCGAAACAGGAACTCCCGAAACAACCGTGTCCGGTGAGGACCTGTGTCAGGCGGAAGGTGAGGACGCCGTGGCGCCTCTCCAACCACTCCTCAAAGAGGGGACTTATCACCGTTATTGTGGCGTGCCCAGCACTGCGGCAGCGGAGTAACACCCCGGCGTTTTGCCTCCTCTCGCCACTCCCATACGTGCGCGAGGGCTTTTGCCTCCAGATCCCATGGTGGCAATCCGGCAAGGAGGCTCGCCGCATCGCAGGAGACCGTGCGGTATCCCCGGACCAGCCGGACGGCATGAGTGACAACCCTAACGCTCCCATGAAGCGTGGGTTTTCTTTTTATAAATAGGTCTAGTTTCCATTAAGTCTATATATAAAATGTGCCTTTTACTATTAGTGTAAGATGCAAGAGAAAAAAAAAACTAAAAGTAAAGCGTCTAATATCTGCTAAGTCGGATCATCTTTTTCCAAGTGGATACTTTCCCTCGTTCTTTCAAACATTGTTTCACTGATCTACAGAAAATGCGAGTTCGATACAACGCTACATCGGGATTTTATTTGGATGTGGAACTGTGCCAAAACGTAAGGATTTGTGAGTATAATGAGGATACGATTTGTCAAAAAATCGTTTTGGTTTTTTTTCGACTCGCTTTCCTAAAACCAATATGTCGATATGTGTATGTCACGTTCCAGAAAATGTAACACTAATCGTTTTTTAGATTTTATTGGTACTATAAAGTGCTCTAACAGCAATATCTAGTTCACAAGTAGAAACACGCAATCTCTCAATCGCCAGCCAACGCCGCAATCAAAACTTTTGCCGCTTTCCAAAGAAACACATTACTTAGCCTTTCATCCTTTTGTAGAGTCCAATTAATTTTTTGTCAGATGTATAATAGCTATTTGATCCAGGGGCGTTAACAGGCCAATGAAATAAAATTAGAAAGGAAATTATAAGGAATCTTTGCACTTCAATTAAGGACGTACCCTTATTAATGCTTCTGGGATTATATAAGGTGGAGACGACAATACGCCAGTAAATTAAACTGCGTAGTACATCTTGACGTTCCCAGTTTGCATATAAAAATTAAATCAACTATATCCAATAGTTTTGTCACTATAGCTGGTCAAAGATTGGCGAAACACATGTTTGGACTATTATGATTGTTTAAACAGGGTGTCCAGTAAATCGACATCAAGCCGGAGTCGGGTAATAGGTCGGGTCATAACAGTTAACAGAAAAATAAAAAAAGTGTTAAAATTTGTAGCAACAGGTGTTAATAAGACCGTCACAGGCAGAAGAATTTCCCAATATTTTAATATAATGCCTGTAATTTTAAAAATACATGGTAAAGGTTTTTTTTTTCTACATATCACCCGATGTCGGTTTGACGTCGACTTACGGGACACCCTGTACTTTTTTATTTTGATGTTAACGATATATTTACATTGAAAATACTCTTATGCATTTGTACCAGTGTTAGAACCACTATTACCAGTGTTTTAATTTATTTTCGTGCTAGCTCACGCCCGCGGCTTCGCCCGCGTGGATGTTGAGAAATGTCACACGAGAACGTTCTACCGGAACAAAAAAGTATCTTATGATCTAACCCAGGTCATGGTCTACCCATTTGCTAAATTTTATCCAAATCCGGTCAGCCTTTTTAGCGATAAAAGGGTATCAAAAAAACAAACTCACTTTCGCATATATAATATTTGTTAAGATGTTAAGAGTCAGCAATCCTAACTATACTATTAGGATTGCTGTCTCCACATTGTAAATAGAAATTCAATGGGCTGGTGCCATTCCTGTACCAATCCACCTTGCAATAATTAAACAGCTCGAGGACGAATTAATCACTTTAGCTGCATGTGAGTACAGAATCCGATGACAAGTTACGAGCTAACTGCAGACACTAGTCGCGATTTACGCGGTTACTGTCGCATGTCGGGCATAAATCGCGCCGTGAATGCTGCAGTCGTTTGCTCACGCGTCATAGAATGTTCTGTTTGTAAATGCCCTAAGTTCAAGGTAACAAAGCGAGCGAATCAAATAAGGCAATAAAGACGTGATATAAAGTTATCCCCGACTCCATAAACGGTAGACATGGGAGAAGTGCATTAATCTAATTATTTCGGTGACACTTTTAGGTTCGTTTTCGCTAATTTTTGTGAGATTTTTCCGAGATTTTATGCATTTGGATTTAGACATTATGGGTTTTTAAATTATTTGATGAGTTCTTATTTTGAATATTTATTTGTGTTTATAAAATAAAAGCTGCTCGAATATGTAAAATCGCAATATTAAGAAGAAAAAAAACAAGATTTTTAGGTACCGTATGGAGGATAGGTATTGCGGCTTAATGCACGACAAAGATGTTGTTTTTGTTCGAGGGAAATAGCAAAATCATCCTATTATCTTCCCACTGCTGGGACACATGCCACCTCTCTATTACCTAGTTGTAAGGGCCGTGACTTATGAGTTGTAGGTCGCAGGTTCAAAACCAGACAGGCGTTTTACTTAGTGTAAATTATTTCACCATCACTGCTCCCAAAACGCTGAAGAAAAACATAGTGAGAAAACCAGCATGTCCTAGAACCAAAAATTCGAAGACATGTGACGTCTACCAACCCGCACTGGACTCGCGTGGTGGATTATGGCTCACTCCCTCCCACAGAGAGGAGGCCTGTTGAAATGATTACCTAAAAGTCAGCAAAGAAATGCAGCTCTACAAAATTCAAAAGCTTGCTTAAAGAAATTAAGTAGGTAACACCTAACTAAGCAAAGTAATCCTGCTTTCTTTTCCTTTCTGATAGTACTTGAAGACTTACAAATTGCGCTGCCCTATATTATTTAATTAATAATAATAAAAAAACTATCCCATGACTACTAGATACTGCAAAAAGGCAATAGTTTAATGGCTAATACTGTAGACCTATGATTACATTGAATAATTGCTGCAAGCATCGTCAATATGAGTTGAAAAGAAACACGTACGCACATAAAAACATACACACACTCACATGCACACACACACGCACACTATTTGTAGGATATATATCTTAGTTCCTTTTAATTCTTTTATTATTTAGTTAAATTAATATATATATTATATCAAGTCTTGTCTTGTTTGGTTTAATATTTTAATTTTTTGTTGTCTTCTTGTACACCTTTTTACCATTTTTACTTTGTCGATGAAGACCAGGATCTCCTTGCACATTATAGCTTTTACTTAAAAATAGGTTCTGTTAAAGTTGTACAAGATTCTGTAATAAACTTGTTTTTTTTTTATGAATTATGTCATAATTCGGGAAATGGAGTATGATGTAGTACAAGCAAGTTACTTGGGCTTCAAAACTATGTGTATTCAACATTTCAGAAGGGTCCGTTGAATAACAAATATTCTCTACATGTTTTCTCGTTGACTCTATTATTTGACCTGACGGGGTTTCCGGTCACGAACTGGATTTTAACATTGTGTTTAGGGGTTGTTTTCTGAAGTAGCAGTTATGAACAGACTTTTGGTTTTGGTGGCAGAGTTTTAAGTGGTTAAAATGTTACGTGAATGTTATTCTCAACGAAATTGCGAATAACTCAGGGTCGCAAGTACCAAGCTGTCTGACCATCGATCACATTTTCTTTGCATTTGAAGAAACTGTCTTTTGAATGCAAAATGACAGATTTGAAAACCGATGAATGCTATGAGCAAATTTTCTTAATTTCGTTCAAAGTTTGAATCGATCTTCAAATTGCAGTGTTTACTGAGACGTGAATAACGAACTTAATAATCTTGAGAAGGTATTGTTTTTGTATGCCCAATATGACCACAGACAAGTTGCCTGTTAACCAAGATTTACAGACTAACGCACATAAGTTTATCCAATTGTTTGGACAGTTACAATATCTGTTTGCGGTGTAGTTATAAAGTGTCCAGGTGACATAATTCAATTAGATTGCTAGCCATTTGTTAGGCTGCCCACCGACGGCCTGAGTTATGTGCTGCCCTCTCAGGGCGTTTACACACGAATTGCATTGCAGTGAATTTTGACTTCAAAATGGGATCCGTTTTGTAGCTTTCTTGTTTTATATTCAGCTGGAGTGGTTTTATATTCAGTTGAATTGAATTTTAATTGGACTCGCAACGCTCTGTTAAATTCGCATTCTTCTTTTTCTGTAATTAAAATGCCGATGCTAATGTTTGAACTGTAATTAAAATGCTTTTGGTACCAACTCGAATAGGAAATGTTTCAGGGTCGTAGCTAAATATATTTAAGGGAAATTAACGTTCCCTTTATCCTGGCCTTTTGACACTCGGACGTTCATCGATACCGTCAGTAACTTTTAAAAGTTTATCAAATTAAATGAGGAAAGCTTAATAAAATATTAAGTCTGTACAAATAAGTTTCGGGAGGTTCCTGTTTCGCATAAGGCGGGAGGAAACGCCCGGGTGTCACCATTGTGTGGATCGCCCGGAGGACACAGTGGAGCATAAGTGGAGCGTAAGGAGGGATGCTGTGCTCTGCCCATCTTGGGCGGAGCACGGCATTGTCCTCGCGGAGGCGATTGGCGGCGGCGATCTCTCGCGTCCGGCCCTGGTCCAGGCCAAGGTACGGAGCGAGAGAAAATGGTAAGCCGTCACCGCCTTCTGCGAAGCAGTAATGCTTGCGAAGGAGGAGGCGGAGCGCGTGAAGGAGAGAGACTTGCGCCCTCACGCCCCCATTAGTCGCCGCAGGAGACGCCCTGGGCGTCGGGAGTCGCCTGCAGATTATTAGTTTCCATTTATTGAACAGCAGCCTAATTGCGTAACACATTTTCGTAAACGATTACGACTAATCTGTTTGATTTTGACAGTTCAACAACGTTCATTGCGTTATTTACATTGTTGAGCAGATTTTTTTATCGAACTTATGAAGCAATGGATTAGCAATCTGTTTCAAAACGATTCAGATTCCGATAGATTGTGTAGTACGCAATTAGGGTACAGAACTGACTCATGAATACACATTTAGTTAGATTATTTAAAGTACAATGTTGATTTGTTTATTTAAGGATTTCATAAAGTGCGACTTAAACATAACTGGCGAAATGTGGGTGTACTATAATACACCTCTGCCCAACCCTTCGGGGAAACAAGGCGTGATGTTATGTTATGTTATAAAGTGTGAATTTGTCTTTTAGTACCTAGATATGTGTAAAGTTTAAAGGGGTGAAATTTTCACCCTTTTTATTTTTATTATCGAAATCAGTATGTCCATTTTAATTTAAAATGGCGATTGAATTGGGAACTAGATTACGACAAGAGTACTCCCATTTACCACTAATTGTTTATTTTTTATCAAAAACATGAACCTTCTTTGAATAACAATTTATTGTTTATGAAACAGGCAAATTTCAGATTGTTGTGTATAGAATTGCAATAAATATTCACAACGCTTACCGGAGCCATTTCTGGTAGTAAAATATTATTTTGAGCGCATAAAGTTCGGTTAACAACATTATTCATGAGTTTGGCAGACGGCAGCTTCGCTTTAAATTACCAATTAATTGAACATTTACAAATGTTTGCAAATGAATATAGTGCTAATCCATTTAATATTGGTGTATGGTTTCCGTTGTTTGTATTTTGAATGGCGAATCGTTCTTTTATACGAAAAAATGTATTAATTATTAATTTATTTATTAATTATTTATCATAACACAAAAAATCTTCTTCTACGGTATTGTGACATTTAAATATCATAATAATATCATTATCAATTCTTTGGAAAAAAAATCTAAGATTTTATGTTAATATTTTACCTATTAATACTTATTATATATTGATTATTGCTTTCTCTTGTCATATTCTGGTGAACAGGAAAGAGTACGTTTTGCTTTACAAAGATAGACCGAATTCGTAGAGCAATTATTATGGTCAGTGCACGCTGATAGTACCTACGAAATTCTCTACATACAAATTAATGTAAGAAGTTTTCATCATCAACTTACCTTCCTACAAATAGTGTTAGCATCTGTACCTACACTAGAAAACCGCACATTAGAAAAAGCGCCCCAGTAAAACTACGGAATTCAAAAATGTGAACTGATTTATCACATTGCAATAAAGGATTCAGAAGAAATCATAATTTCCAATAGCAAAAACACTTGATTCCCAACAATGGACGGAGCCGATAAATGATCGGATTCCAGCGCCGCGATTCCATTTCAAGGCTTTGCATTTAAATCAGAAGCACCGAGGATGCAGTTTCCATATTTTTCGGAAATACCAATGCGAAAACATAACGTGTGCTACGTTCTGATACCACTAACTTTATTGGATTTTGAGCCATAATAACGTAAGAAACAAGATTTGTTATACTTCGAAATGAATTCCATTTTGTAGCTTTCAATGTCAGATAATTAAAATTTGATTAAATTGAAAGATGATTTTGGAGAGAGACGTGTCTTGGTTGTTCTTTTAAAGCTAATTAACTCATAACAAAAGGTACAAAACCAACTTGTAGGTAAGAAAATGAAATATCAATAAAATATCTTGAATATAAATACGCCTTCATTAAAATAATATTTCACTCCGGTAAAAAGTAATAAAAAGCTTTTCCTGAAAGTCTATCAACTGTGTAATCAGTTAATCTGTTATCAAAATCGGGTTAAGTTGTGTTTTGTTAGCCGGAACGACAACAGCTAGGTAATCAATGGCTTGGCGTCAGATGAAGGAAGCATTAGGATAGCATCAAGCACAAGCATATACAGACAGATTTACCTATCCGGCAAGTCATCGAAACTTTCGGTAATCATACAGGTTACTATGCTTAACAGCTTCCTAGGCCTGACAGAATGACACTAAAGCCACTTGCCCTCACACAACGCAAGTTTCTTGTCTGCGGCATACAAAAAAGTCAGAGCAATAGACGGTGTACATTTTTATGATTGTTTCAAATTATGGTCCCGTTCAACTTTAGCAGCACGACTAGAACATAAACAGGCAAACAATTTGTTTCTAAAGAAGCTACTTTCAACAAAATTTGTTTAAATGCAAACTTGCCAAAACAAAGACAGACAAGTAATGTCGTCGTCAGTGTTAATGCGGTCCACAACTCAACGAGCTCAGGTGTTCCGTCCGTCGTGGAACCATCAATAACTCCTCACATTTATGAGGACATCATAACTTTATCAAAACGGGTGTTTTGAAAGTAAATGGTAACGCACTGGTAACACTCGATGCTGCCTCTACCGTCGAAAAACTAAGCGATCGTTGCGTTCATATGTCACTATATTCTTCAGAAAACCAAATCGCCCGATGTATTATAAGTCTGTTTTAGTCGCTCCAGGGTTGCCATTAGTCCGCTCAGTAGGTTTTATTGATTGCTAACTTATCGCACCTCATTACCGTAATCGTCGGGCTGTGAAGTTTTGTGCGAACAAGTTTACAAGTTATTAATGAAGAAGATTTATGTTAAACTCGTTTATATAATGTTCCTTTTTGAACAGGGATTACCTACCTAACTTCGTCCTCCTTATTTTGTCTTGTTTCTTGCTGTTTATCGTAAATTCATTAGTACATGTAAGTTGTATTACTGCGTTATGTAGGCATAATCATATCAGGAGTTCTCAACTTTGAGCCAATAATCTGGCAGATCTATAATTTTAAGGAAGACTAATGATCTGTCTGCTGCTTGTAACTACTACCCACATGATTTGCTAATTTGCTTAGCCGACTTTGCATCACCCACGGGCCAGAGTAAAGGCCTCATGTTATTTTAAAGCAATGAGGTGATGAAATGAACCCGAATTCGTTACACTGTAGAAAAAACCGGACAAGTGCGAGTTGGACTCACACACGAAGGGTTCCGTACCACACGGCAAAAATGCTGAAAGAAACATTTTTGTCCTTAAATTTATACTTTTGTTAATTTTTTACTATTTGTTGTTATAGCGGCAATAGAAATGCGCACCTGTAAAAACTTCAACTTTCTACCTATTACGGTTCATGAGATATGGCCCGCTGACAGTCAGACGGACGGACAGTGGGGCTTAGTAATACACCGTTTGGGTACGGAACAAAGTGAGAGGTAAAACGAGCTACGATCAACTCGCTTCCATGCTGATGATTTCAGGACACTTGGCGTCCTTCCTCCATCGTAAGTCAGGTTCAGTTTGGTCGTAGATTTATTGAGTTACTCATAAGGCATGGAAACGTCACAACTTAACTACTTTATACTTATTTATTACATTGTTACAACATTCAGAATGTTTGTTCCGTAAAACGCTACATTTGATACAAACAATGTCAAACAATGGCTAGAGAAAATGTTAATTATTTGGTAGAAACCATTCATGAACTTTTATAAAATACATTTTTTGATCTGTAATGGTTGTACGAAAAACATGTAACGGAAAAAAAAGCTTTGCTTTTCAAAATAATTATTTAATTAACAATAGCTGTAGGCATTTCTGGAAAATCGATCTTCAATCAAATTGTTGGGCAAATGTTGTGGCACCTGGCACAGGCAACTGAAAGAACACTTTTGGGTTTTAGCCAGTAAAAGTCTGACACGCCCTCCTCTCGCTCCGCCCAGAGCGGGAGAAGTCATTTGATGATTTTCCACCCAAAAAAAGGGCAGAATATCTATTTGAAATACTTATTTATGGAGCTGTTAGAGGTTTTGCCTATAGCCATGATTTGTTGCTATCTCTCGGCAAATAATAACTCACCCCTCCCAATACGTGGGTGGTAGGGAAGGGAATTACGTCAAACGAACCAGCAGAAGCGTTGTCATGTCTCCAAAAAAGCCTACGTAGATCCTTAAGTCGGTTTCAAGACGTGATGATTATGGAAACCCACTAGATCTAGACAGAGTCAGGGAAGGTCTTAGTTTAGCAATTTTACTACGTTCTTAAATTACCCGTGTATTCATATCACAACTGTTATTCTATGACAGTTTTATGAAATGGCTATAACACGGCAAATTAGCGTAGTGTGGCAACTTGTTACACAATCCACTCCGAGCTTAATTTCTTCCCTGTTCTTGGTACCAAAAAGCGATTGGTCGTACCGGCCTGTACTCAACCTGCGGTCACTCAACCAATATGTGCTAACAGAACGGTTTCGATTAATAAACATATTCCGCGTCCCGGACTTACTTCAAACTCAGGATTGGATTTGCAAGGTCGACCTTTCGCAAGCATACTTCAACCTTCCCATAGCAGTCACACAGGCGATTTTTATGTCTCCTTTACAGAGATGAAGCACTAGAAATGACATGCCTTCCGTTCGGGCTAAGTAGGTACAGCCCCAAAAGTTTTTGCTTGTCTTACAAATTGGATTTCACAAATTCTTCGAGAAAAGGGAATGCAATGAGAATATTTGTATGTTTAGATGATTTCTTGATAGCACATCTAGATCGAAGGATGTTATTCCAGCAGATGGGCCTGCTATTGGAGACGCTGGAAATCCTCGGATTTCAAGTGAATTACGGGAAGTCTGTCCTTGTGCCGCAAAAGTCGGTAACATATCTCGTAATTGTTTGGTCCAGGGAGGACAAATCACAAACAGCTACCAGCAGAAAAGTCATCTGCAGTAATAAAAAAAGTCACATATGCTCTGAAAACAGGCAAAATGTCCCTAAAAGAACTTCAAAGCCTGGAAGGCCTACTGAATTTTGCAAGTTTTGCGGTCCCCTGAGGCAGGTTAAACCACCGGTCCACTCTGAAGTTCTTAAACTCCCTGCCCGAGTACAGAACTTCAATGAGCGTGCTACCTCGCTCGGTGTTAGACGACATGCAATGGTGGCTTCAACATTGCAATCTCCCATCCCCCCTTCATACTCCACCTCCGACACATTACTTAACGACGGACGCCTCGGATATAGCATGGGGATGACAGCTCGATAACCAGACCATGTTAGTTGTTTGGAACACAGAGCAACGGTTTCTACACTGCAACGTAAAGGAAATGTTAGCCATTCTGAGAGCCCTAGAATTACAAGCGGAAAACTTAGCAGGAGGATCAGTCCTCATTCAATCGGTCAACAGATCGGCGGTAGCCTATCTTCGCAACGAGGGCGGAACCAAGTCCCAGTTACTCATGAAGGTAACATACAAAATTCTACGAATCCTGGACCATCATCAGATTCAATTCAAGATTTATTACATTCCCGGGAGGTTCAAAAATCACGCGGATTGTTTATCCAGACAGCGGCGAACCCCAGAGTGGCACTTAACATCGAGATGTACAGAAATGATCTTTGCAAAAATGGGAATACCCGTAATCGACCTATTTGTATCGAAGACAGCACAAACAGTAGCGAACTATGCTACTCTAGACTTGAACGATCACGAAGCAATGATTCACGATGCTTTCAGCACAACTTGGAATTTCCCTCTGGCATGGATTATCCCCCCATCATTTCTTATCCCAGAATATTGATGCATCTGAATCAAGCAACAGGTCAGTACCTCGTTGAAGTGCCACGTTGGGAGAGGGTATTCTGGCGGGCGGAACTGAAATCACGATCAATCGCAACTCCTAGTCGACACGTCGACGGGGTTACCACCCCTCCAAAGTGAAGGCATGGTTCTAGAGGTCTGGAAATGTGGGGGTGGGAAGACAAAATAAAAACGTGAGATCCTAGTCAGGTAATTTTGCTTAAATCTGCGTGGCGTTCTTCGACGTGGAAGACTTATGGGCTTGTACACAAAACTGCGATGCGACGTCGCATCGCAAAAATCTGCGAGCTCCCTCTACGCATCGCAAGAACTTGCGAATTGATTCGCATCGCGCATTCCTGCGATGTTGCGTCACACATGTTGGCGATCTTCTTTGTTTCTTTTTCCTGTATCTCCTAAGCAATAATAAAAGTGCACACTTCTTTTTACGATCCATGTCACGACCTAGTTTTCAATTCAAAATACGTTTAGTACGGTTAACGGTCGTCGAAGGAATGGTCACCCTGGGAGACGCCTTGCCGCACGAAATCGCATCGCAGCAATTCGTGTCGTAATTTTCTGCGTTGCGAATTCGCATCGCGTCCCATCGCAGTTTTGTGTACAAGCCCTATAAGGCACCATGGAATCGTTGGATGTCATGAACAAAACCACACACCATAAATTCAATGCATCCTTTTTTTTTTCCGGGGTGGAAAATCCTCATGGATGTCCTCCGCCCTGGGGCGGGCGGAGGGGTCTGTCAGATCCTTACTGACTAAAAACCACCCCGGTGTTCCATCTCACACCTACGTCGGGGTCGCGGGAACACATGATTCTTCGGCAACCTGGACTGGTGCTGGCCTGCCTCGGCGGACCTCCTCGTGTTTGGAGGGGGATTAAGGTGTTAGACTTCCCCCGCAACGTCTTACAGGGGCCCGCGTGGAACACTACGCGCTGCCATCTCGGGTCCTGATGTTTGGGGCGGTGGACGTCCCCGAGTCAGCCGTCCCTGGGACCCATTTAGAGGGGCTGGAAGAGGGCGTTGTCCGCCCTCCGCCTACGACCAACCCTTGCCCCTTGCGAAGGGTCTGATGAATAGCCCCGTCGCCTACCATTTTTCGGCCGCAGAGGATAGGGAGAGCGGCCAACGACATACCTCCTCTTGCCCTGCGGCCATACCGCGTCCGCCATCATACAGTGGCGACCCCGTTAAGGCCGCGGAAGGTAGGGAGAGCGGCGCACCGCAATACCGGCACTCCTCTCCCGCCGCGGCCCCACAGTTGCGATGTCGCCCAACAACAACGCAACCTTGGCCGCTACGTCGTCGGCTTGTCAGCAAAAGCGCTGACGAGCGGCCCCTCCTCGGGTTCCTTTTAGCTTCACCGTGGGGCCCAAACCACGGTTACTGAGCCCCCCCGCCTCGTCAATGCGGAACCCCTTGGGTGGGATCCAATGCATCCTGAAGCATCAAATTTGGCGCAAGTTTTAGGTAAGTTAAATATTAAATTTAACTTCTCGTATAACACAATCGTCCTTCACAAGTCCATAGTTTCCACTCTCTGTAACACAGAAATGTCTGGTAAATTAAGTGAATATGTTCATGTAAACCATATTTTAAAAGCAATATCTTTAAAAAACCCAAATACTCCAAAACCACATATCTTGGACATTAACGTATTGACCAATTTTATGAGTAGTTATTCGGTAGACAGTACAAACACTTTCCAAACTGTTCGACATAAGGTAGCATTGTTGTGACTTTGTTCGGGTCGCAGGATTCACGACTAAACCCTTTTGGAAGTTGACAGAAATCAATGCATTATCAAGAACGACTTAATTACTTTTTGGCCTCAATTTGGGTTCAAAACAGACTGTAGAGATTATAGACAATCAGGGTGGAATCCCATGGCTAACAAAAAAAATCAAAACTTAAATCCTGTATTTTGGGTAAATCAAACTATAGGTACTCTAAATACTCTCGTAGGAGCTCTGGTACTTCCAATTTATTTATAACTTTGCGAGGTCCACCATCACCTGCCTCCAGGACGGTCATTGCAGGTTGATTCAAATCACTTTTGAAGGCAGCAGGAGGATACTTTAGAGAAAGGAAATTGGAAATCTGTAAAAACCTTTAAATAATTATATCGTCGAGAGGTAATGGTTTCCTCAAGTAATAGTAATCCTAACACGGATATCTCTTCACTTTTTATTCCCTTCCGCTGATTTTGCCACTAGATGATTCTATATCGTGATGTTGCAGTTTAAGGGATACATTAGTCAAATACATTTATCTGATTACAAAATGGTTGATGATTTACCGCTTGTTTAGAATCGTCGATTACTCACAAAATTGTCTACACCTATAGGTTTTCATGTGATCATTCTTTTTTTTTTTAAGTTTCTATCTTTACACACCGCCTTTTATTTTATTTTTCCTAGTTTTAAACACAACCACTTTTTTCATGGTAGTTTATTGCTACATATAATATTATTATCTAATTACATTGGCGTTTTCCTTTAAATCACCTGGCGATAACAAACAGGTCCTCAATACATATAATCTTTTACTAACGGTCAAGTCTATAACAGAAGCGTTTTACCTGAAATAAAACGATTATTATATACTTACCTTAGTAGAAGCTTACTTTTAATCTATGCCTGGTGGTATTTCGACGCAATGACGAACAGGCTCGGATCACCAGTTACCTCGCGCGCCTGGTAGGTGGGGAGCAGTGTGTGAAAGAGGGAAAGCTAAAGCGGGAAATGGAGTCGCCTATCAATACATATAAGCTTCTACTAAGGTAAGTCAAAAGTCAAAGCATTTCTTTCAAATAGGCCTATAAAAAGGCACTTTTGAACGTCAAACGTAAACGTAAGTATATAATAATCATTTTATTTCACGTAAAACGCTTCTATTATCGAACCACTTCAAGTAATTATATTAAAACAAACAAAAAATTCATTTTAGGTAACATTATTAACATATCAAAAACTATAAATATAAATATTATTTGAAAATAACATCTAGATTAGTCCGCAGGCGCAGGTGAGATTCGAAATCAGGGCTTGCCGTAATCGCTCCTACCCAAGCACGGTAACGACTAAGCTAGCACGCCATATGTTAAGTTAGTTGAAATTATGAACTACTATCAATTACAAACAAAGTGAGTGTGTGTGCGCGTTTATAGTATGGAAATAACTTGTAGAAGAAGGTCGTAAGTGAAACCGTAGCGGCAATCTATTGCTTTGTGAGAATGCCTATGTACTTATAACAAAAACACTTTTTATTTTTATTGTCTGTCTGTATGTTTGTGGGTTCTGGTCTGTGTGTCCAGCTAATCTCCAAAACGGCTGGACCCATTTTAACGGGACTCTCACTAGCAGATTTCTGATGTTATACGAAGTAAGGTAGGTACATTTTTGTCCCGGTAGCAAGCGTGGGATCATTCCTGAAATCCACGCGGGCGAAGCCGCGGTCAGAAACTAGCCATAAATAAATCTTGTAGCATAATGAAATTGTAAAAAAAAAACTTGTTCTTCTACACCTACAGTCTGTTTTAAAAATATCTGATGAAAATGTAAACAAACCCTTTTAAGTTTAAATTCTTACGCCATCATTCACTAAAGGGAATCAGTAACACGTTCATCTGTATGTAGAAGGTTTTAATATTATGTGTCACCACTTTTTTCCAACAAATATTGGTTGAATAACTTTATTTAACTGTAATATTGTAGTATCGTGAACGAAAGTTATGGTTAAAGATTAATTTCAATTTTCAAATGAAGAACATCTTTAGGGTGATTTAAAATAAAGAATTTCGGGATTAAGAATTCAAAAAGTCAAATCTCATTTTGTAAGTGGTACTACCAATTGGCATCCACAGTTGTACGATCTTTGCCCGATTTTATTATCATAAAAATATTTTATTTTAAATAAAAAGCCTAAAAGTTTAAAAAGGTACAAAGAGCTTCAGACTTAAGACCTTTCCAGCACACTGAGACCAAATCAGACAGTTTCTTAACTCAAGGATAAATGCGATAAGTCTAGGAAATTAAAAAGTGAGCTCGAGTGTGTAATGTTTCAATCCTGAAATGCATGTGACATGCATGTACTTAGTAGCTCTGAGTTAGTTTTTCTGAGGGAGTTAGTCGCATCGCGTAAGAGAATAATTAAATGAGGCTTACTAAATAGCGCACACACGTGCATTTTCGGTTACGGTACGGTTCAAAAGTTTTTGGAGGGGATTATTCCCGTCCTTGTCGCGCGGTACGAACAATATAGGGCGCTAGTTTAAATTCACATTGTTGTGACGTCACTTCTACGATAGTGCGGTCTTCGTCTATCAGTTATTTTAAAACGTTTATAACTTGACAGTTTTTAAGCTCATATGCTTTTTAAAATATTGTTTGCACTATTTGCAAACAAAAATTTTTTTGAGTAAAAAAAAAAGGCCATCATCCCTAGTCACTTTAAGCTCACTTCACCCACATTTTCAGGGTGAGATTTGTACAGAATAGACACGCTGATTGGTTTGTGTGAAACGGAGACGAAAAATTGAACATTTCTATGTTTACCTGACCAACTTCCGAATATGAGTTGAGTTAGTTTTAATCATGATCTGGCAGTTTGAGTAATTAATGCGACCTACCCAAATGTCCTTTTATTGGCTTTCCTTTCGTCGAACCGTTGAGCTCCTAAAGTACTGAGTTGAGCCGAACGATTACTGACAAGTGAGTGCACTGACTGGACAGGTCCACTCAATCTGTGTTGTTCTTTCCTCAAAATACAATTTCAGACAACGATCTACATGGTCTTCACATGATCTGACCCATATGAATGACGTGTAAAAGGTTTTACAAACCTACTCACATAAATAAGTTCATTTATTATAAGAAAAATAAGTCTTGCAAGTGTTTTTTTTTATTTTGCTAACCGTATTTTCTGCTTATCTTATTGTATTTTTTTCGTAGAAAAGCCTAATGTTTTTTTTTTTATTTTTATAAATAGGTAGTCGTAGACGAATATGTTTACCACGGACAAATTGTCCGGTTAGGTAGGTGTAACTTTAAGAAAGAGGTCAATCGTCGAATCCGACTCGGCTGGGCAGCGCTGGGGAAGCTACGCAATATCTTCTCCACATACCGCAGTGTCTCGAAGACGAATGTCTTTGACCAGTGCGCGTTGCCAATGATGACCTATGCTACTGAAACGTTGTCGCTCACAATGGGCCTTATCAGAAAGCTGAAAGTCACCCAAAGGGCAAAGTGAGAGGGATATGCTTGGAGTTTCCCTACGTGATCGAATCAGAAATGAATAGATCCGCAGGAGAACCATAGTAACCGACATAGCCCGAAGAATTGCCAAACTGAATTAGCAGTGGGCAGGGCACATTGCTCGCAGAACAGATGGCCGATGGGGCCGAAAGGTTCTGGAGTGACGACCGCGTACCGGAAGACGTAGTGTTGGAAGGCCTCCCACAAGGTGTACCGATGACCTTGTGTAGGCCGCAGGAATCCGCTGGATGCGAGAAGCCCAGAACCGTTTCAAGTGGCGATGCTTATGGAAGGCCTATGTACAGCAGTAAACGTCTTTCGGCTGAAATGATGATGATGATGATGAAATAGGTAGTCTGTTCAGCGCTGATATTTACAATACACTAAGTATGAAACCACATAAGTATTCTATGAATACTCCTGTAATCACTCTACAAGGTGCCTACAAGGACCACGCCTGGCGTTATAAACTTGTTTAACTTCAAATAACTATATATCCCGGCCTTATGTAAGGTACTGTTTTAAGTCAAATTTCATTTACATTGTTTTGGTTTATTTCATCATATTTTTTTCTTCTGAGTGGGGTATAACTGAAAAAAAAAAGTTATTAAAACACTACCTATGTCGATATAGAGACAGCACCTCTGCCTAAATAAATGATATCTACATAATGACAACGAAAAAAGTCATTTGAAATAGTGGATGGTATCATGATTAAATTCTGTTGGTTCTTAGGAATTAGGATAACAATGTATGGCACCGGAGCAATGTCTTTTGTCAGCTTGTATCGTGAACGATGCCTCCATTCCAAAGGAAATTTCCAGTTCCTAGAAAAACTATAGAAATAATTTAAATAATATGCCAAATTAGGTATAATTTCAAGCAGTACAAACGAACATGCGTTTAAAAATTATTTATGTGTATGCATCTCATACATTACATAAAAAATAAGTAGGTGTGTACCTGCTACCCTCAACTTCATTCGTGAACAAACTTCAATCTCGCCTTAGACACATTGAGTGGTTGACAAAAATCTTTTCGTAGTGCCAATTTCACCAATGAAACTGAACGCGTTCAGCACATCTTATACGCATTCAAGAGCTGTCAGTGTCAATATTCTACAGAAAATAATGACACTGAAAGCACTCAAAACTAGTGTATGTGCTGATTGCGTTCAGTTTCATTGGTGAAATTGGCACTACGAAAAGATTTTTAGTGCACTTCTACACTACCTTAAAGTTTTACTTTAAACAAATCTTTTTTTCTAATTTAAACCTTATCTAGGTTTCAGTTAGTGAGTAAAGTATAGTCAGTCACAGAACTGTTTTACGTATTAGACAAGTGTAAAAAACTTTTCATAGTTCACTCTCTAAGGAATCATCATCTGCCTAGACTTTTCCCAACTATGTCAGCTTCCAGTCCTACCGAATGCAGCTGGTTATACAAACACTCTCAAAGGTATTTTTTTACGATTTAGGTATCTGTTGTATATTCCTAGACACATACAAGATAATCAAATCATTAACTTACATAAAATAATATGAAAATAAACCTATAATTAAACAAACTACATTATTCAAAACTTTCAACGCTATTCACATTCACTTCTCCCCCAACTCAGAGACAGGTCGCGTGATGTAATGGTCACTTTACTAGTCTCTATGAAAATTTAACTTGTTCAAGAGTGCCACGACCTAAGAGGGCTTTTTGTTGGAGAAATTATTTAATTACCCCTCCTACCCGAGTGAATGTATACTAACAGAGACTAGCAAAGCCTCTTTGGGCTTGGAGCAGTTTAAATGTTAATTCTTCATGCTCTGTAATGCGGTGTATTGTCTGCGTCGTTCATGCATTTAAAGCAATTGTTGCCGTTTCTCTGACTACGGTTGTTTCTATGAATTTTAAGTGTGTCTAAGAGTTTATTTTTGAGTATTTTGTAAAAATAATCTTTTGTATAAATGCTAGGTAGTTACATAACTGAGGGCCTAGACAAATGGCGTACTATTTCTACGCTATGACTTATGATTACGTGACATTACGATAGCTTATGTCAACCCCATACATTTTCTGGGGGTTTCTACTAGCGCCATCGCTAATCGGATGTTACGAATGTTATTTTGTCTAGGCCCTCTAGTCTACTTATAGCACCTAACTGGTCTAGACATTTCGAATCTTTCGATTTGTTTTTGCAACAAATCTTTAGTTTACACTTTTATTTATCTCTTGGATCCAAAATACAGGGTGTACGAGTATAGTCTATAATTCAGTACATGATTCTAGTAGACCCACCTTCTACAAAATTTTGGTAGGTTTAAAAAAAACGCTATTCGATACAATTTTGACTGTGTAGGTTCAAAGTAAGGTTTTACTCTTTTGTATGATGATTATTGATGTTATGTATAATATTCAAGTAAATTTATCTGACGTGTTTGAAATAATATGTAGATTTTTGTTCCTAATTACTTTGACTTTTGATTGGCTAATTTTATTATTATACATTTCGATGACGTGATGACAGAATTCATAGTAGTATATTTATTATAATTGGATTGATTAAGTTTTCATTTGAGATGTTAATTGTTTATAATGGACAAACCTACTAATACAAAATAACCTACATGTTTATATTTGCTCGCCGTTAAGGTAAAACATGCCTGTTCTACAATTTTATGTAACATATTGCATGCCATGTGTATGTATACTTATGTTTTGGACAAATTAAAGATATGTCTATCTATGAAACACTTGTTTTTTTTTTTATATTACCGATGAAAAAGTTCTAAACTGACGGTCTAGAAGCAGTCAGACAGTTTGTTAGTCGATGCACCTTACACCGTGTATAAAATGAATGGGACCTATCTCTAGTTACTCTACTTATTAAATGTGAGCAACTCTTCACGAAAACCCAATTTTTTATACGAACAATATTATTTGATTAATAATAATTAAGGTTCTTTGTTACGGTTTCGTTTACAGTCCTACAATACCTATAGTTTCCTTTTATGTAGATTTGTGTGATTGTCAAAGACTTCGCGGAGATGACTTGGTTTTGAAGGAGGATAGGTAAATCCGTAAGACAGACGGCAGATGAAGCGGCAGAATCAGCTATCAATCAAATCAACTAGAAATATGTTATTTTTGCTATAATCGCCAGTAAGACATAATTCAGTACAGTTAAAAGCTTAGGACAAAATGGTTTAGTTGTACTTGTGGGTACAAAGAATTGTTGTTAATTCGTCAAGTTTGCCATGTTTACTCAAACAAAACAAAAAATTGTGTGGCGGTATCTACACCGCCACATGCGAACAACGCATCACACTGACGTCACACAAATCCTGCATCGCGCAATCAGTGTTTACCGCGCAGCTAGCCTATATACAACTTCCCGACAACGATCATGGGGCAGTTGCCCACCAGACACAACACCCGTCTGGTCGGAGAATCCTTCCTTTTCCGAAGAGTATGAGTGAACTTTACACCCTGTTCCTCATATCTCTTCAATTGTAATAATAACACTTCTTTTTTTGTCGAAAATTCGTTTGTCCCTCTAAAGATAAACTAGTGAAGGTATAGATTTCGATATTTTTAGCATGGCTTATACAGCCTATAATGTTCCCACTGTAATGAGGGAGTGGGCCGTAATTCACCACGCGGGCCCAGAGCGGGTTGGTAGATGTCATACCGATGTGTTCGAATTTTTGGTTCTAGAACATTAAGTTTTCACACGATATTTTCCATCAACTTTTTGAGAGCATTGGTGATGAAATAATTTATACAAAGTAAAGCGCCTGTCTGGGTTCGAACCAACGACCTACTCTAACCTATGACCGAATTTTTTGCATGTAACTTGTGAAACACGATACTGGAACACCCACATCTGATATTGTCGTTGGTTAAAATAAAAATGTAGTTTATTTTGAGAATATGAAAGGAACTAATGATTGCACAGACAAAAGTGTATTATAACTTCAATCTCACGAGTGATTACTTTAAATTAGAAGAGAATTTCAAATATTTATTGTTATAATTATAACGAAGTAAGACCAATTCAACCATATGTCGCAACCGACGACGAAAGTATTCAAAGAAACCCTTAACTTTATTGACTAGAAAATATTGCACGAAATCTTTGTGCTTCACTATTTAACATGTTTATTGGCCATCCATTTTTAGACTGCGACGCTTTTGCATTTTCCATTATAATGACATAAACATTTGCATAATCATGTTTCTATTAAAATGCGTCACTTTTAGATGTTTTCTCGCGAAAGTTGTGTAAAATAAACATTTTAATAAGAAAAAAAATAATTAAGGCTTTCAATTAAACTTAACAAATTGCATTGACGTCTTATTAAAATGTGTAAAAGTACTCAGGATTTTGTTTTCATACAACATAACATAACATCACGCCTTGTTTCCCCGAAGGGTTGGGCAGAGGTGTACCTGTTCACCCACGTTTCGCCAGTTATGTTTCATACAATTTTATAAAATACAAACTTTGCTAATAGTATTTAAATTCAAAGTGATTTTCTGTTTTTGACGAAAATAACAAATCCGGTAAGACTTGAATTTTTTAAACGTGTGTAAAGAGCTACAATGTAGTATCAGGGAGCATATTTTGAAGTTCATCGTATTTCAACATAAAAACATTATGAATTTAACATTTTAACCTTGAGAATAGGACTCTTTCACTTACTTATTCAGCTTTTCAAACTCATGATTAAAATCTTGTCTACGTGGTTCCTAGAACATTCCATATCGTAAGTAGTTTCGGACTAAAATAAAATACAGAGAAGTACATAGAATACTCTCTAAAAATGTAGAAATTTTACGTAGGGTGACACAATGGTCGGTCTCATCGCTAAAGCGATCTTTTACAGACAACCTTTGGATCGATTAAAGGAGAAAAATATCCTACCTATTAAGCAAAATACAGGAAAAAAAATGATGATAGATAACAGTTAAAGAGAAAAAGATTTGATAGCAAAAAATAATCCGTTCAACGCACATTCTTAACCAATTCTATATTTTTATTTATTATTTATTTATATATACTTTACTGTACACCACAAAATGACATAACAAAAAAAAACTCGCTATCTATTTATTTTATATTTTCATCGTTTAATTTCAAGGTCAACATCGAATAAATCGGTACGTAAGTACTTAGGCCCTTTATGCACAAACATTTTTCTTGTTGACAGACACAGTTTTTCCACGGCGCGGTTTATACGCCATGTGAAGGCATGGTCGTCACTGTTGTGTCGATCACTAGCTATGGAAGCTTGTTGACAGACACGTTTTTTCAATGCCGCAGTTTATACGCCATGTGAAGGCATGGTCGTCACTGTTGTGTCGATCACTAGCTATGGAAGCTTGTTGACAGACACGTTTTTTCAATGCCGCAGTTTATACGCCATGTGAAGGCATGGTCGTCACTGTTGTGTCTATCACTAGCTATGGAAGCTTGTTGACAGACACGTTTTTTCAATGCCGCAGTTTATACGCCATGTGAAGGCATGGTCGTCACTGTTGTGTCTATCACTAGCTATGGAAGCTTGTTGACAGACACGTTTATTCTATGGCGCGGTAAGGGCCTTACAGTACGTACCGACATAAGGGAATATAAATTTTGTATATGCATAGGTAGTAACACCTCGTCTATGATGAATAAACTTTTATGTTATGTAGATCACATTTAACTCGGTGCTGAATAATCAAAGGTCGTACCTAAGTGACGTAACAGGATTCTGTTATGACGATGTTAGTGTTTATGTTACTTTATGTTATATCAGTATTTGCATGTTTATTATTCAGTAACCTAACATGAAATACAGTTTGTAGTATCATGTATATAGGGTCGCAGGGACATTTGAAAATTCGCAACCAGGTAAAATTCTGGAAATATTTTGTAGGTTATTTAAAAAAAATACGGATCGCGAGATGTTTTGCACTTTTCTATAAAGCAGCAGTTTTTTTTTGTTTACCTAAGATTAATTTAAAGGTTATGGTCTAGATTCATGTCCTGAATTCATGGTAGCAGTTGGCGCATCGATGTCCCTGCTATGCTGTATATGGAAGAAAGCGCAAAACTAACATCTGACCTATACAACTGTCTTCGGAAGAGTACTACAGGGGTAAACATTTGATAGTTACTGCTTCCTTCGTCCTACTAAACCCGGAGTCCAAGGTTCGATCGGGTTGGAAAAGGTGCCATAAGGTTTGTCCTTTAGTAATGGTAGTAAACATAGTAAGTCGGATTAACTAACTGTTGCCCGCGACTTCGTCTCTGATCCAGGATGAAAAGAAGCCTATGTCATTTTCCAGGTCATGGTCTACGAATGTGCCAAATTTCATTCAAACCAGTTAAGTCGTTTTATCGTGAAAGCGTTACAAACAAACAAACTTACTTTCGGATAGGATACCTAGGATGGGATGTTGTTAAGTAATGATTGCAACCATTCTTTTCTAGTTTTATTGGCAACACTTCTTGTCTTTGTGTTATGTCAAATTACGTGTGTCAAAAATCTCTCTCTGTTTTGCCGCGTTTTAATATAGTTGTTACATTTTTCACTCCTCTGTTTTAATTACAAGTAACCCAAACTCACCATAAATCTTCATGGTAGCAGAGCGTGGTTTGGTTACCTTAGAGTGATAACTAAAAATAATAGTGAAAATCCGAACAATAACCAGCGTCGAATATTTTTTTTTTTAATAAAAAAACACCGCTTGGCGTCATACAGTTTGTCGCGTTACATATTCAGAAGAAATGTCTACAAATTCGTTATTTAACATTGAAAAACTCGTTGGCCGTGATAACTTTGCCAATTGGAAGTTCGCAGTGAAGGCGTATCTCGAACTTGAAGATCTTTGGCACTGCATAGAAACTAAAGATCCCGCTAAAGTTGATTCCACCAAAGACTTAAAAGCGAAGTCAAAGCTGATATTATTGGTGGATGCTATCAATTATGTTCACATCCAATATGCGAAAACTTCGAAGGAAGTTTGGTCGAACTTAGAACGAGCGTTTGATGATAACGGTTTAACACGAAAAACAGCATTGTTGAAGGATCTGGTTACAACAACGTTGGAAACCTCAAAAAGTGTCGAAGATTATGTAAATAAAATCATGACGTCTGCTCACAAGCTGAGAAACATAGGTTTTTCCGTCGACGACGAATGGCTTGGCACATTAATGCTAGGGGGTTTGCCGGACTAATACAAACCCATGATTATGGTCATAGAGAGTTCTGGGGTAAGAATCAGTGCAGATAATATTAAAACTATACTTTACAAGAAGTTCAGAGTTCAGAAACTACTGCATTTTACTCAGCTAAGACGAAAAGTTCAGAAAAACAGAATAGTGGAAAATACAAAGGCCCAAGGTGTTTCAATTGCAATAAATATGGTCACTTTGGTAAACATTGTCGAGCACAGAAGATAACAGCAAATAAAAGTGAAGATAAAAGTTTTGTAGCAGCATTTTCAGTCTCTTCTGTAACAACAGAGCATGATAAATGGTATGTGGACTCAGGTGCGTCAATGCATATGACAAATCGCAGTGATTGGATGTATGACGTCAAATGTCCCCCGATTTCTACCATCACAGTTGCTAACAAAACTCCGTTACCTGTGAAAGGAATAGGAAAAGTAAATCTGGTATTGCACAATATTAATGAAAATAGAATACAGGTAAGAGATGTTTTGTACATACCTGAACTTGCTGGAAACTTGTGTGTCAGTGCAATGGTAAACTATGGTTGCAAAGTTAAATTTTGTGGAAACAATTATGAAATTTTTAACAGTTAAGGAAATTTTTTCTGTTCAGCAAAATTGGAAAACAATTGATATGTACTTAATGTTAACAGAGAAATAAATGCCAACCTGAGTATTTCAGATATCTCAAATGATGTCGTCCTGTGGCATCGGCGCATGGGGCATTTGAACTTTCCAGATGTAAACAGACTACCAAAATGCACTGAGGTAGTGAGCCTGTCTACAGAAAAGGTCAAGCTGAGAAAGCAATCGAGACTACCTTTCAACAATGTTGGTTCCAGAGCTTTAGAACAACTAGAGGTGATACATTCTGACTTATGTGGTCCAATGGATACTCCATCCCTAGGAGGTATGAGATATTTTATAACTTTCAAAGATGACTTCTCTAGATTGGTGCATGTACAATTTCTCAAAGACAAGCTCAGTGTTTTAAATGCATTCAAAGATTTTCACAAGAAGGTAGAAAATGAATGTAATAAGAAAATTAAGGTTATACCTACCGATAATGGTTTAGAGTACTGTAACAAAGTTTTTGATAATTATTTGAGTCAGTATGGCATACAGCATCAAACAACTACACCATATTCACCGCAACAAAATGGACTTGCAGAGCGGATGAACCGCACTCTTGTTGAGAGAGCTAAGTGCATGTTGTTGGATGCTAACTTACCAAAACCTTATTGGGCCGAGGCGATAGCTACTGCATCATATGTAATTAACCGCTCGCCTACTACAAAACCAAAAACAAGAAGACCCCCTATCAATTATGGTATGGTGGTTCTGAAGTCATGACACAAGTTCCCTAGGAGAAACATAAGAAATAGGACCCGCAGTCACGGAAAATGATTTTTATAGGCTATTGTGATAACACGAAAGGATATCGTCTCGCTGATCCTGAAACAAACAGAATTATCAAGAGTAGAGACGTTGAATTTTTGGAAAACAAGAAAAACCTTAAAATATACTCACCTTGTGATATTGACAGCTCTACCGTCGTACAATCACCTGCGTCGTCAGCACCTTAACCTGAAACAGAAAAACAACAATTAGAATCTTCAAACATACATGCAATATGAATATGAACTCAGACGAAGATGATGTTTATGTTCCCAGTAGAAAATCAGATGAAATATATAGGAACTTACCAGAAAGTACCATCACCTTACGTCCAAGGAACAAACTTGAAGAATCGGAAAAGAGTTAAAAACCCAGTTATTTATGTTCAATTGAAAATCCGAGGGATCCGGAAACTGATAAAGAAGTTTTATCTTCAGAAAAAGCTGATAAATGGAGAAATGCCATTGATAAAGAATTTCAATCTGTGAAAAGAAATATGACTTGGAATCTTACTGATCTACCTCCTGGAAAGAAAGCTCTTCCTTGTAAATGGATTTTTAAGACTTAAACGGATGAAACAGGGGCTGTCAACAGATATAAAGCTAGACTTGTAGTTAAAGGCTATGCACAGAAAAGAGGAATTGATTATGATGAAATATACTCACCAGTTGTAAGATACACTTCTGTAAGATACCTGATTGCACTGGCTACAAAATATGACCTTGATATTGACCAGATGGATGCCATAACAGCATTTTTGCAAGGAGATTTAGAAAATGAAATTTATATGACCCAACCTGAGTTATATGAGGAAGGAACAAAAGTATGCTTGTTACAGAAATCAATCTACGGTCTAAAGCAAGCCAGCCGGCAATGGAATGTAAAACTAGATGGTGTACTACAGAAAATTGGCCTTTCTAGATCAAAAATAGATCCATGCATCTATTATTCTATGAAACAACACACAATGATTTTTGTTGATGTATGGGTTGATGACCTCATTTTATTTTCAAATGATATTAATTTAAAGTCTGAAATTAAAGAAAAATTAACGGACGAATTTCACGTGAAACATCTTGGAGAATCAAATCAGTTTATTGGATTGAACATAACTAGAAATCGTAAGGAAGGAACTATCATGCTTGATCAAGAAAATTACATTAAAGAAACATTAGAGCGTTTTGGAATGTCATAATCAAAACCTGTGAAAACACATATAGAAGTGAATGCTAAAGAACAATGTCAGATGTCCATTGCAACTTTGGCTCAATATTAATTTGCCACGGACAGTGAAAATTCTTACGTTTTTTTGTGCAGTTTAATGTCAAAAGATTTTCAATTATTTCCACTTTTACACTGAACTTATATAAAATAAGTTATTGAGACATTTTAAATTGGAGGTTATGTATTATTAAAGAGAGCAAATTAAATGTCGTTTCATCCGGAACACATGAATACCACAATTAATACAACGTAGTTGATAAACCATTGTCACAAAATGTGTTGTATGGATAAAACACAGTAGGCTATACTTAACGCAAACGCAGAGGAATTAGAGAAGGAAACAAACGTACACATAGAATAACACCGACAACAGCAAAGATGTTTGACATTTTGTCATCGTCAACTCACTGTCAGTTTAAGGGCGCGCGATTTTGACACAACTACAGAAGACGGATCCTAACAGGGTTGCCATTACATGGCTATTAAGTTATCAAACACAGATCAGAAAAATCGATTTCTTGAATTTCGTTTTTATATTCTTTAAAATATACTACATGTATCTTTAATAAACACGGTGAACGTATTATTAAAGTGAAAACAATAAAAGACAATTGTGAGGTGGTGAATAAAAAGTAAAGAGTAAATCGCTTTTATTATTGAGATTGAGTAAGGTAGTTACTACAGGTAGTAACTACCTTACACTTTTTTATTTTAAAAGTAAACTTATCATTCAAGAACAATAATAAAACGATTACTTATTAAAATGATTTTCTTTTCGAAAAGTTCTCGAAAATAAATAAATAATGTTTAATAAGTTGGAATTTTATATTTAAATTATTGTAAGTGAAATCTTTGTGTCCGTTTGAATTTAGTTTTAAAAGTTGTGTAGGCCGAAACCTGACATTGTCCTTTGATGCAGTTTATAGTGAAGATAATGAGAATATTCCTTATCGACAGGCAGTTTATTTTTTTTTGTTTTCCGAAACAAAATATTGTTAAACATTTTAAAAGCGTAGCTATAGACATTCTTGCATATTCTTCTTCATACGAAACTATCGTTTAGAAAGGTCAACTAGAAATTCTATTTTCTTGTAATGTTTGCTTTCGAAGTGCCTATTGGAAATTGAATTTGACTTTGCCTAGATTTGTGCCAGGTTAGCGACAATACGTTCGCCCCCTATATCACGAGTGACAATCGGCATACCCTACCCAGGTAGCCAGCTGTCTCGCCCGGTACCTCTGCAACATGCAGGACCTCCTCCTCTCTTTCCTCATCTCCTCATCGTGGCCTACTGAGCTTCGGGTACGGACAATATGCTGGGCCCCTGAAACCATCGATCCGTTGAGCTGATGGGTATGACTGTCAGTCGAGTGGCGTCGTCCGCCACGTACTGGTCTGCCGGGATCCATCGCCATTCGTCCCTTTGAGTGAGCAGCAATTTCCCCGAGACGGTGTGCGATGAACGGTGTGTAACGTCACATATCTTGGTGGATCCAATGTATCACCATTGTCGAGTCTGTCCAGAATGTGGTGGGCACCACGTTGTTGGGAAGCAATTTCTTTATTGTATCAGCGAGTCTTGCCGCGATGACAGTTGCCTGTAGTTCCAGCCGAGGGATGGTCTGTGCCCTCTTCGGTGCCAGCTTTGCTTTGGCAGCTACTAGCACGACGTTGACGCTTTCGTCGCTCCTCTGAATCGCCAGTAGGCCATGGTTGCATAGGCCTGTTCACTGGCGTCGCACACCATGTGGAGGTCCACCTGCTCGTAGGTCCCTCTCGTGACACCACCACACCTTGGCATTCGCTGCTGGGCGATCTCGTCCAAGCGTGCGAGCCAAGATGCAAAGAGCTCGCTCTCCTCTTCCGGTATCTGCTCGTCCAACGTTATCGGGAAGCGCCACAAGCTCTGCAGTATGATCTTGGAGCGTATCGTGTACTGGCTCAGCAGGTCGAATATGGACATCATGGCGCTTAGTGCTTCTCGCTTGGTCGGCGCGCGAGTCCTTAACCTTACTTCCGCAAGGACTCGGTTCATTGATGTGTTGAAACCGAGCTCTTCCTTTACAGCATTCCAGTACAGCCCCAGTCCCACCTCGTAGCCTACATGAGCCTTCTGCATTGTCCGCTCGACGATGGTAGCGGCTCACTGGGCCATTTCCTTGACCCTCGGGTTGAACTGTATACCGAGGGCCTTAATTTTGCAGTGAGCCTCGACTAGGTCGTGGCACTGGTAGTGAACTATGTCGAACTGTATCTAACTGAAGCAAACTGTGTACTATTTAGGGCGTTTTTTTTATGTATGGCATCTCGTAGTTGACCTTGAGAGGTCCTGACTACATAACCGGACTATCCTGTGGCTGCCTTAAGCAAATTCAAAGCCTCCATCCAGGGGGGTTTTGGGCGGACAGACAAGTTCCTTTTATGTGCCCCGCCTGTTTCCCCTACTTTCACACACACACACATAAACAGACTTGGTCTGTTATTTTCTTTAATTATTGAAACAATTAGTGTAAGTACAATTCTCAAAATGATACCGAACAGTTTTTTTTGGCATTTATATAGTTTATGATAGGGTATTGGTATTATTAATAATTTAGTTGTTTTCATTTTCTTAGGTATATGTCGGAGATGATAAAAATATGCATTGTATTTAGGCATAAAAACTCTTTACGGAGATGTAAAAAAAAAAGTTAAATATAAAACTCGAGTGCGGTAATGTAAAGTAAAAAGCACGCTTGTTTAATACACTGCATTATGAACCTAAAAGCGGTGTAATAAGATCCACTTTATGAGCAACTGTGTTGAATGGTTCATTAATTGATTCTTAATATCGTACTTTTTATACATCACTAAAGTTAAGTCATAAATGCATTATTTGTTTGGTACACTGTGCCTTATTTCATCATTCATTCGATCATTACACTGCCGCCGTGTGCCACATACTTTCAAAGTAATAAACTTGGTGGCGCTGTCCTTCTCTCAAACGTTGTTCCTCTATCAAGTTTAAAATGAATTGCTGCAGAGGAAAATATCACTATGAGTGTCTCAATATCACGCATGGCCAGTATGCTGCGCTAATCGCCGAATTTAAGGCTTCGTGGAAGTGCCCGTCTTGCAGTAATGTAACCAAGCGTCTTAGGTCGAATGTTAATACGCCTGCACGCAGCTACACGGAACCTGCGATCGTGGATATATCCATGGACATGTCGTATGACACCTTAGATGAAACCCGTCCTCCTCGTACATACAATGTACCCGCCAAGGTACGGTTAAACCTGTTCAAACTACCTGTAGCTCAGACTTTGAAAGATTCTCAAGTGATTTTAACAAAACCCTCAGCAACGGGCGGAGTGAGATGAATAAAGACATGTCTCAAATATGCGATGGTATCAAATCTACTATGGGTAATATTCAAAAGGAAATCAATTCGCTGCGTAACGAGCAGTCACTTTTGAAGCAGAATGTGCAGGACCTGCGCGATGTTGTGCAAGCCTCCAATCAACTACTCAGGAATTGACGCAGCGTTACGATATCCTTGAGAAACGTACCAGCGAACTGAATGGCACCAAGGCTGCAGATGTGGAGCTGATCAATGCTCTTGAGACAAAAATTGATACTTTGGAACAAACGGTACGTCAATGCAATGTTGAAATAGGTAACTTGCCCGAAAGGCGCAACGAAAACCTGCAGCCTCTCATTGAAGCAATTGGTCTTGCACTTAACTTCCCGGTGACACAGCAGAACCGTCGTCGTTCGTAGAGTGCCACATGCACAACAACAAAGCACTAGACCAAAAATGTCATCGTCAGATTCACGTCGTGTATACACAGTGATAACCTACTGAGTGCCTTCCGTAAGGCTACATCTCTCAAGACAGAACAAATTGCCATAACTGGAACGTCATCTTCTATTTACCTCAACGAACATTTAACCCTGAAAAAGAAACAGTTATTTCGTAAAGCCCGGGATGCTGTCAAAATTCACCACTACAAATATGTGTGGATTAGAAATGCCACAATACGTATCCGAGAGCGTCAAGGTGAACTCTCGTTTGCCATGTGCGTAGAAAGAGATCTCGATATTATTCGAGCCAAATCTGTCGATTAGGTGTCTAACTTATTTGAGTGTCAATATTGTCCATAGTTTTTACTTTTATATTTTCACAATTGTGCATGCCATGAAACATAATACTATTCTAATCAATCTAAATCTACTTACTATAAAACTTAAGTCAATTCCAGATAAAATTTTCATGAAATCAAAACCACTTATTTTAAAATGTAATCCAAAATTATATAGAACTTGAAATTATAATCGACCTTAATATTACTATGTAACTCAACATTATTTCCAAGTTTTAATGTAATCCTTTTAATTTATTTCACCACTTTTTAAGTACAATTAGAATTCATTGGATTCCACAAAGTATCAGGTTTTACAAAAGAACGCGAGATCTATAAAAAATTGTTGCAATATACTCAAATATGTGACTAAACTGTAGGGGAATTAGAACTAAGCTACACTCGTTGCTTGTGAATATCTTGGCATCCTCATGTGACATCATAATGCTGACTGAGACTTGGGTGATACCAGAAATAGCGATAAGCGAGTTATCGACCCTCGTTACGTTGTATTCCGCTGTGACCGGGATCATGGCGCTACGGGGAAGAGAGATGGGAGTGAGGTGCTCATTGCAATACTGCGTGAACTTCAATCGGCCTCACTCGATATTCTTAATTACCCACATTGGAAGCCCTCGGCGTATGTTGAGCACCTAAAGGTTGCTCTGCCTTGCAAATAGGATAAACATAAGATACATGTGATCAGCGCAGTGTACATCCCGCCGGGGACAAGCACCGATGTCTATACGTCTCATTTTGACTTTTTACAGGACTTCGTAAAAGTAAGACAGGCATTCCATTCCGTTCATGATGATATACCAGAATGTCAAGTCAAGTGATCCTGATGTTATCTGCAATTTGTTTTCGGACTTTTTCTTGTCTGTATTTGAGCCCGTATCTACCAACACTCACCACGTGGGGTCCGCCGCAACAGTGCGCAGAGAATGGTAGCTTAATTAGTAATTTGCATATCGATAAATCAAGAATACTCAGCAACTTGAAACGGTTGTACCCCTCTAAGGGGGCAGGACTTGGTGGCTTGACGGCTGATAATATTTGTGAGCCAATCTAACCTAATTAATAGATAAACAAACCTTTTTAATAGATGTCTGCAGGAAGGTGTCTTCCCGGTGGTGCGAGCAAACATTACCCCAGTGCATAAGGGTGGCTAAAAGCATGACGTCGAACAATATAGACCTATCTCGATTCTGCCGACCTTGTCAAAGCTTTTTGAAAGACTGGTTCACAACGATATTTACCCTCTTAAACATAATATTATCATTTCTGAACAACATGGATTTGTTAACCGCCGATCTACGACATCTAACCTGTTAAAATTTGCTAATTATCTTTTCGAAGGTATTGAGAGGCGTTTGCAAGTAGAAGCGGTCTACACTGATTTCATAAAAGCCTTTGACAAGGTCGATCATGAAATTCTCCCTGAGTAAAATTGCTTACAATGGAATACGCGGAAATTTATTGCGTTGGTTTGTATCGGACTTCGAAAACCGGTCACAAAGGGCTGTAGTTAATGGTCATCAGTCTGTCTCTGTTAATATTACTTCTGGAGTTCCAAAAGGCTCTATTCTGGGACCGCTGTTATTCATTATTAATACCAACAATATAAAAAATGCTTTAAAAATTCCAAATTCTTGATGTACGCTGATGACTTGAAGGCAAGGCTGAAGGCTTGTTAACTATTGTGTTATATATGTTGTAGTTGTTTATTATCCCTTAATGAAATAAAATAAAATAATATAAATAATGATAAAATGTGTAAAAATGTATGTAAATTGTAAATATGTATCCGAAATTCTACTTGTACTGAGTCTTTCATAATTGGCTGTTTATGAAATTCCTCAATAGACTCTTTACATTCGCGACAGCTAACATCTCTTTATTTTTCGTTTTTTTGCTTGTCATATTATATAAGCTGGGGCCAAGATAATTTGGAAATGTCTGAGCAAACTTAGTTTTACATTTGGGAGTATTGTAAACTATGTCCAACCTTCGCCTAGTCCTCAAGTCAGGTTTAATTTTGTGTTGTGCAATAGTGATGGAAAAAAATTAAACAAAATGAAACCAAATAGTGCAAACAATATTACAAAAAGTGTAAAAGCTTAAAAAGGGTCAAGTAACGTTTTAAAATAAGTGTTAGACAAGGACAGCACGATCGTAGAAGTGACGTCACTACTATTTAATTTCATACTAGCGACATACATTGACCGTACCGCGCGACACGGACGGGAATAATCCCCTTCAAAAACTTTTAAAGCGTGTAGCTTCTTCATATTTATTCAGTTTTCACTTTTTTAAATGCTTTTTTGAAATTAAACAACAATTGTTTTATTTTGACTTTAATAATCTTAATTAACAATAACTACGAGTAAGTACTGTAAGTACGTAGTCCAAAGTAAGGTGCCTAATAAACTAAACTTAAACTAAAATTAAATGGTTCTACAAAAATTGAATAAACTAATACAAAGTGTGGCCTCCTCTGTTATTGAGAACTTCCTGGCACCGATTATTCATAGAATCATCAATCAATAAGTAAATAAATAAGTAAAAAAATCGATGAGGCTGTTAATGTTATCCTGTCTAAATTTTAGTAAGTCCATCATTTGTTGGGTGGTTGTCACTCCATCCAAGTCCTTTAAAACACGTCTCTGGAGCATGTCCCATGCATGCTCGATGGGGTTGAGGTCTGGCGATTGTGCAGGCCAAGGCAATACCAGGATGTTTTACCTTGCCAAGTACTCCTGTGTGTACAAAGCTGTATGCGAAAGCGAATTGTTATGCATCAACGTGAAATCGGAGCCAAGCGTTTGCGTTGGACGGACATAAGGCCTTAGACCTCCTCAACGTAATTTACAGTGTTCATGTCACCATTTACAAAAACGAGCTCAGTTCGTCTGTTCTTCATAATACCCGCCCATACCATAACTGTTGAGCCGTTGTATGGATGCACTTCCTGAACGCACCTCAGTTTTTCAGTATTTCCAGGACGACGGTACACTTTTACCCTTCTAGTATCAGGCTTGAACCCAAATCGAGACTCATCGCAAAATAAAATTTTATCCCATTGTTCCCGGGTCCATGTAAAGTGTTCCCTACACCATTAATTTCGACGAGCGCGATTTCCGTGACGTATCGGTGGGCACCTAATTGGCCGTCGTGCTCGTAGACTATACTCATGCAGTCGATTTCGCACAGTTTGGCAGCTAACATAAACACCACTTGAATTTTGTAGCCTTAAACCTATCTCTCGGGCGGTTAACATTGACTGGCCTTGTGGATGTACACCTTCCTCGACTTGGGTGTTGCTCAGCAGGATCTCCCGTGTTAGTGTAACGCTAATGAAGATGGCAAATAACGCTTCTGTTGACACCAAAATACCAAGATACCTGAGATTGACTTCTTCTCGCTTGCAACATCCCTACTACTCTTTGCATTTCATTTGCGTTCAAATGACGTAAAAAATTTCTCAAAATCCAAATTTGTTCGAAACTTTTTTCAAATTATTGTTTAATTAATAAAATTGACACAGAATACTAAATTTAAATAAGCAAAGAAAACGCTATAAAATTCAAACAAAGCATTCGCTTTTGAATTTGTGAAAAAAAACTCGTTTTTTTACCACCAGCCAGTATGTCCTCTAGATCAAAAAAGTTTACATAGGTATTACCTACTTGGTAAGAAATGATATAATAATTGATTAATAATTTGAAATAGTATGTGTTGCTTAGACTTTTTTGATGTGTTTATGAGATCAGACGGATACCTTTTTTTTATGGGTGGGAAATCATCAAATTACTTCTCCCGTTCTGGGTGGAGCGGGAGGGCGTGTCCGACTTTTACTGACTAAAACCCAACCGTGTTCCTTCAGTTGCCTGTGCCAGGGCCACGGTTATCTCTTTCGAATTTCCCGCGACCCCGAGGCGCCGGCCCTATTGGACCCAGTCAATTTGTGCTGACATCACTTTGAGGCGCTCGTGGAACACGACGCGCCGTCGACACGGTCCTGGTCCTTACCGGACGGCGAGCTACCCATTGTTCGCCGTCCGCAAGCCCACGGTGGCCGGGTATCTGCAGGCGTCTCTCAACGCCCAGGGCGTCTCCTGCGGCGACTAGTGGGGGCGTGAGGGCGCAAGGTTCTCTCCCTTACGCGCTAAGCCTTCTCCTTCGCGAGCATTACTGCTTCGCAACAGGAGGTCACGGCTTTTCATTCTCTCTCGCTCCATTCTGTAAGCTGTAACGTGATTTCTCGCGGCAGCCTCGGACTTGTGCAGGGCCACTTCTAGTCCCAACTGCCGGATCCTCTCTACTATTGTCGCAACTGTATTACGGTATTGCGGTGGGACAGTTTTCCTCGTTCTCACTTTACAATATTATAGTATGCCGATTTGAGCGAAATAATTAGATAATCTCACTTTTCAACTGATACAGAGCATAGTTGATTTTTTACTTTGTGGGTAAGTTCACTAAGTTTTTTTTTTTTTTTTTTGGTCTTTTATACTACATGTTTAAGTCAGTCCGATTAATTCTTATTCAATAAATCACTAGTTTAACTTAAGATGATAATAGTTTAAACAAAAGACAAAATCCTCCACTGTTAGGGTTTGAGAGTATAGAATTCATATACAATTCTCGATAGATGGCGTTGCACTATTTTGTAGATCGCGGTGTTATGGTTCTCCGTAGATAGTATATAAGGAGCCTATGTACTTAGATTAATCCTTACACAATAATACTCCACACTCATCACATGCACCCGGAGTGCGTCGTGTGCTAAGTTAATATAGGCATGACGTACGCCGAACCCTACACACAAACAACTCCACAAGCGCATAAACTCACGCGTTAAATGTGCGACGCGGGCTCGCAACTCAATCGCTGACATGAGCAGTGTAACACAAAACAATGTCGCTCACACACACATAACGGCCCTTTAGTCTGGAGCGTGACCGGCTCGACCTGGAAGCGTCTGCAGACGGGGGTCTACACCCTCAGCAGGGAGCGCCTTAAGCCGGCACCTCTGTCGCTGGTCGTCTCCCGCCGGGCCTCCTCCGGGGAACCGGAGGTCTCACCTGGCGGAGACAGACCGCCGGGGCGGCGTGAAGAAAACGGTACTGTGGAACAGTGCCGTGGCACTCCTGATGAACACCAATTGCATCCACACACATTGGCAAGTTGCGCTACAGCCGCACTTGCCCCGCGCCAGGCCTACATGGCTCCCCAACGAACGTGCCCGTATTGACGGGCACCGTATGAAACCGCGGGGCTTTAAGGGCCATGCCCGAAACCCGCCTGCCGCGCCCCCTGACGGGGACGTAGCGATTATCCACAGGGATTAATCCTTATAGTCCGGTTAAGTAGTCACGACCTCTCAAGGTCAACTACGAGATGCCATACATTAAAAAAAAAAATATAGATTAATCCTTTTTCCTCCTTCCTTTTTTGTCAAGCGAAATATAGCGTTGGAACAGGGTTGCTGTGTTTTATTCAAAGGCTACCTGGTTCCATCTGACCGAAGCCCTGTGCAGACCCTGGCTGGACATCATCAGGTCGTACATGGTCCTTGGTCCTTCGAAGCCGGATACACCAGTATCTGGGCACCTTAGCGGTGGTGCACTTTTTGCGTAACTGAGTCGGGGGAGGTGTCTTCCGTGCAATCAGACCAGCTCGTGAGGAGCTCCTGCAGCATCAATCAGGAGCCAGGGTTTGGTGGTGAATCCTGCTTTGGACTTCGAGACAGGCTTCGGCGCTGTCAGGATATTGGACCCGGAAGTCACCTGAAGAATCGAGGGTGACCAGGTGGAGTGACGTCACGAAGTTGATGCAAACGAAAGTGAGTGGACCAAGTGAAAGAAACGTGAGTGTTTGATAAATTTAAATAAGTGACTGTCAAAATGACATTAACTGTCACTGTCAAAAAGTGACAGCCGTCAATTCCAAAAGTGACGTTGACAGTGACACGGACTGTTACTGTCATTCGAATTGACATTGACAGTGACACGGACTGTCATTCGAATTGACGTTGACAGTGACGCGAACTGTCATTACAAGTGACGTTAATTGTCATCGGTGTTACTATTCTGCAAACTTTATGAAAACGTTCCAGAGACTTTACTTTTTAGCTATTGAACAAAAATATTGTGTTTAATTTTACGTTGTATATTGAGTTTGGACGAGTCCTTTGCGTTTCTTTACAGGTAGTTTAGTTAGTTAAATAATTAATTTTATAATTGTTTATTTAGTTCGTTTTTGTTTCTCGCCTAGTTGTTTGTTATTGTTTACGATGGAGTCCAAACTGTTACTTCAAAGTGACAATTTCAATAATATTGTTAAAGCCAGACGTAATTTTAAAAAGTCTCCTAAGGAAAGGATCACTCATGTTTACGTTCAAGTGAGGTTAGAAGCTTTAGAAAAACTATGGGATGTTTTTACTAATACCCACAGAACGTTAATTGAAAAATTTGGTTCTTAAGTGAGCACGAATATTTAAAAAAAGATATGTATGATGAATCTGAAGAATGTTATTTAGAATACAAAGCCGAATTGAAATCTGTTTTGCTGTTATTTGGTAAAAACTCAAAGGTTGAAAAGGTATGCGCTGGGAATCCATATGATGAAACAAAATCTCATACCGTTCAATTACCAAAAATTGTTATCCCTAAATTCTCTAGAAATTATGAAGAATGGGTTTGTTTCCGAGATTTGTTTATTTCGTTAGTGCATAATAATTCAACACTGAGTAGCGTCCAAAAAATTCATTATTTGAAAAGTTACTTGACTGGTGAAGCCGAACAATTAATAAGGCAAATACCGATTGCAGACGTCAACTACGAAAGATGTTGGTTGTTGTAAAAAAATAGGTATAATAATAAACGGTATCTATCTCACAACATAATAAGGCGACTTCTCAGCCAGAAAAACATTGCTGCAGAATCAGCATATCACTTAAAGGAATTAGTGGACACTACCAGTGATTGCTTAAGTGGGTTGGCAAACCTCGGAACAGATGTAGCAAATTGGGATATCATGATTATTAACATTTTAACATTAAAATTGGACTTGGAATCGAGAAAGCAATGGGAGTTTGAATGTAGTAGCCACAGCAGTTCCGATGACTTGCCAACTTACCAACAATTCAAAGATTTCCTAACAAATAGATGCAGGGCCCTAGAGTTTATTGATAATAAACCTCCAGCAAACAGAACTAAAAATAATAATTCCAAATTAAAATCATTACATGTATCCGAAGTTGTGTGTTCGTTTTGTTCTGAAGATACACATAGGTTAAGTGGCTGTAAGAAGTTTTCTCGTGAATTTGTGAACAAACGTCGCGATTTCGTAACTACAAAAAAATTATGCTTTAACTGCTTGGGCAATAACCATACTGCAAGGGTTTGTCGCAATAGTACCAAATATAAATTATGCCACCGTCGTCACCACACACTATTACACCCAAAGAACTCAGATACGCCTGAGACCACTGATATCAATTCAAATCGGGAATCGGGCAGGAGCGTTTCGCAGCAGGAGCCGGAGTCTCCTAAGGCAGGGGGTACTGCTGAAAAAACAGAAAGTCAAACGTCGGTAGTAAGCTGTTTTTCGACAGGTAAAATACGTAAGCAGGTTTTGCTAGCGACGGCGCTAGTCAAGGCCTAGTCGAAATTCGGTAATCTTCACGTTTTAAGAGCGTTACTGGACCAAGGCTCGCAGGCAAACTTTGTCATAGAAAGCACGGTTCAGGACCTATAATTAAAAAAGATTTCGTTGAGAAGTAAGATTTCTGGTCTAGGGGGAGATCAAGAATTACTTTCCAAATCAATAGTACACATAAAAATTCGATCTAGAGTCAATCCACATTGCACATTCACCTTTAAGGCTCATGTTCTGTCCTCAATCACTACTCTCCTTCCAACGAGGAAAGTAGATGTATTGGAATGGTCAGAATTAGGAGTGATTGATCTTGCTGATCCGAAGTATCATCAACCTAATAAAATTGACCTTTTATTAGGAGCTGAGATGTATAGCCAGATAATAAATGAAGGGTTGATGCATAGTCCTACAGGTTGACTTATTGCTCAGTCTACAGCTTTAGGTTGGATTTTATCTGGAGTTGTAGATTCATCCAACTGAACTGAAGGAGTACTGGCATTACATTGTCAAGTGCAAAAAGAAGAGGACTTACTAAAACGATTTTGGGAACTGGAAACAGATCAAGAACTATCTAGTCAACAGAAAATGACAAATGAAGAAATAAAATGCGAAGAGCTGTTTAAAGCTACGACGGTCAGAGACGTGCAGGGCCGTTACATAGTGAACTTACCATTCCGAAGTGAAAATCCAGGCTGCAAATACGGCGGTTCAAAATCCATAGCCATAAAGCGATTTTATGCCCTGGAAGCTAAACTAAATAAAAATGTGGAGCTAAAAGCAAAATACGCCGAGGTATTCCAAGAATATTTACTGTTAGGTCACATGAAGCCAATAGCCGAAGCCGATATAGAAAATAAACATGCGGTCTACTTGCCTCATCATGCGGTTGTGAGAAACGACAAGGACACAACAAAGGTCCGAGTCGTCTTTGACGCTTCCTGTAAGGGAAGTAATGGGATATCTCTTAACGATGATTTAATGATCGGTCCTGGTCTGCAACCCGATTTGCGACATTTACTCATTCGGTGGAGAACTCGCCGTATTTGCCTAGTATCGAACATAATTAAAATGTATCGAATGGTGCGCGTGGGCGATGAACACTCAGACTTTCAACGCATTGTGTGGAGAAACCACAAGGATTCGGCCATTAAGGATTATAAGTTACTTACCGTAACCTTTGGGACGTCTTCTGCGCCGTTCTTAGCGGTTCGAGCGATGCAGCAAGTGGCTTATGATGAAGGAGCGAATTACCCAATGGCGGCTGAAAGAGTCCTCAACGATTATTATATGGATGATCTTCTGACCGGTTGTGATACTATTGAAGAAGGCATACAAATTTACAGTCAAATGGAGGAGTTACTAGGTAAAGCAGGATTCCATTTACAGAAGTGGTCGAGCAACAGCGATGAATTACTGGAGAGAATAATCGGTGAAAGGTGTGAGGACAAGAAAGGGTAGGTAAAGAGATCGACATTAAGCAGGATGCGGTAATAAAAACACTGGGTCTTACCTGGAACAGAAGCTGTGACACCATCCAGTACTCCGTCAAGTTGTCTTCGCTGCAGGAACCTGTAACAAAAAGAAAGGTATTGTCGGAAATTGCAAGATTATTTGACCCTTTAGGATGGGTAGCTCCCGTAATTGTAATAGCCAAAATGCAAATTCAAAAACTATGGATTTCTGGGATCAAATGGGATGACGAAATCCCACATGAAATAAAAAAAGAATGGTGTACTTACCGCAATAGTTTAGGTGAGTTGAAAAATATTACGGTACCCAGGTGGGTAGGTACCAACTCTAGCAATGCCAGAGTAGAATTGCACGGCTTCTGCGATGCCTCGAAATCGGCATATGCTGCGGTCATTTATCTCCGTGTGATTGATTCGACGGGTAACATTAAGATTTCGTTGGTTACTGCCAAAACCAAAGTCGCACCGATAAAACAAGTGTCGATTCCGCGACTTGCAAGCGGGGCAGTATTACTGAAAAGACTTTTGTTACAAGTAGCAAATGTATTGCATGTTGAAAAACAGAATCTGCGAGCTTGGACTGATTCCACCATTGTGCTGGCTTGGCTTAATGGTTTGCCGATTAAATGGAAGGTATTTGTTGCGAATCGAGTGTCAGAGATACTTACCTCGTTGGATCCATGGCAATGGTCGCATGTTTCTACAAAACAAAACCCTGCCGACTGCGCATCCAGGGGCATGCTCCCTGCAGAGCTAAGCAAACATTCATTGTGGTTTGAAGGACCTGATTTCTTGCGGGAAAGAATCATTTGCTATGTTAAATCTCAAAATTTGAACACTGAATTACAGTCAGTCGCAGTGCATCACGTTGTAGATGATCCGGATATCTGGGATCGATATTCAACGTTGACGCGGCTTACCAGGGTTATAGCATACTGTAGGCGTATGTTGACAACAAGAAAAAATTGATCTGAAAACGGGTGGAAAGGTTATTTACGAACCGAAGAAATAAATGAAGCTTTTGAGACGTGCGTGAGATTGTGTCAGAGAAAACATTTTGAAGAGGAAATAAAGGCATTAGAAAAGAAAGAACAAATTAAATCAAAAAGTATCCTAAAAACATTAAATCCATTTTTAGATTTAAAAAATATTTTAAGGGTAGGCGGCAGATTAGAAGCATCCGAGTTAAATATTTCAAGAAAACACCCCATTATTTTACCGAAAATATCACATTTTACTAATTTAGTTATTGCTTTCGGTCATAGACAAACTCTTCATGGGGGCACACAATTAACCTTGAACTACATTTTTAATAAATTTTGGATCTTCGGAGCTAAACAGCTTGTATCCAGCCATATACGGAAATGTATTCTATGCGTTAAAAACAATGGGCTTACCTGTAATCCACTGATGGGGCAGCTACCTTCAGCTCGTGCCAAGCCCTCTCGCGCATTTCTTCGTAGTGGTGTAGACTTTGCTGGACCCATTCAATTACGTACAGCAAAGGGTCGTGGACACAAAGCTTATAAGGGGTATATATGTTTGTTTGTCTGCATGTCAACGCGTGCAGTTCACATTGAAGCAGTATCTGACCTTACGTCTGAAGGATTTTTGCAGGCCTTCAAAAGGTTTGTAGCTGCCAATTTACTGCTGGTAACTGGTTCACTGAATCGGGAAGGCTTTCGCCCAAGGCAACAGACAAAATACTGAGAAATAAATAAGAAAGAAAAGTGTATTGCAATGGTCGGCATTGCTTTATATTTCATTGTTTCCCCTAATATAAATCATTCACATAAAACAAAACAATTAATGTATTAGTACAACATATTGTAGAACCTTTTAAAAGAGTTAAACGGTGGAGTTTCATGCCCATTTTTTACCATACGAAACTACCTTATGGAAAGGGCATTTTCTTTTGTAAAATGTTTTTACTTTTGACTTTGACACCCATCAAGAGGGAAGGTGAGCCAAACTTAGGTTCTTGAAAAGAGGTATGGGTGACTGTTCCATATAGTCAACGAGATACTTTACCTACAAAACTAGTTGTTATATAGTTTGGTTATTATATTATACCCTAACATACCTTAGGCTCTAGTTTGAATATTTAATTTCGGAAAGTCTCTGGTCCCGAAGTAAAGATAAAGAGTTTCAGCCTTTCTCTCTGCGGATGAACTCAAAGTCTTGCTCTATATCTATACAGGATATAGTCTAAAAACACTAAGTAGCAGCTGTTGAAAACGCTTCTCTTAATATCATCACTGCCCACACAAAAAACCATTACAAACAGGAAATGCTCTACCAAAGATAATTACTAATTAGCTCGAAATTTAGTTTTGAAATTTAGACGTAAACAGCGCGTGTCAGAGGTAAACCACGGCTAAATTGCGGCTTCGAGTGCACAAGATGTGTGGCAGGGCAACTCACGAGCTGATATTATATAATTAGTTGAAACGACCTGATTCTGTGTTTACGTAAGGTAATTCAATTCACTGTTCGGTTAATGGCTAGGTATAATTATGTGGAGTAGATGGGATAATCTGGATGTTTGCGTTAATCTGTCTAGACATTGTGAGGTGATTCTGGATTACGCTAAGTCTATAGAGAGGACATTTATTTTGAATGTGTTTTGTGGTCAGTTAATTGTGTGACATAAGAATACGCCAGTTTCCCCAAAGGGTCAGGCAGAGGTTAACCTAGTAAATACACCCACGTTTCGCCGGCATGCGTAGCTGGCCACTACAGTAAACTGAAGAATCGGAAGAAAACAAGAGGGATTGTAAAATGATTTCTACGACGCGATGATTCAAGAAAAGAATTATGTATTGTTAAAAGAGTTATTTGTTTTCTCTTCGTAGAGTAGAGATAGATTGTCTAAGTGCCAATTTCAACAATGATACTGAACGCGATCAGCACATCTAAAACGCGCTGAGCTGTTATTGTCAATATTCCAAAGAAAATAATGACACTGACAGCCCTTAAACCTAGTTTATGTGTTCAGCTTCATTGCAGAAATCCACCCTATATCCCATGTTATAGGGGGCGACCCTTTTGTCGTCTAGCGGCCACAAATCCAGAACCGGATTGAAAAATTCCTGATGTACAAACTCAATAACGCTTTGCCTAATCTGGGATTCGAACCCAGGACGCCATGCAGTTGAAACCAACAGGAATAAAAGTCACAAAAATGATTTCGCACTTCAGACTTCAAGTGGTCTCGTAAGCACTAACAAAGAAGTTGCTCAAGAATTTGTTAATTTCTTTACCAGTTTCCCACTTAAAACGACTGAAACCCTAAACTCCTCGCCCTTGCGTTCTATTAACTTATTAAAAGCAAACATTTCATCTTGCCAGATTGAATTTAAATTGAAGCATATACACCCCATAATAGTAGTGAAAGCTTTCAAGCAAATCAAGATCAAACTAACAGAAGATCTATGGGGAATGTCTGTTAAAGTTTGTACCTCCATTATTGAGACTATAGCGCCGTACTTGGCTTTAATATTTAATTTGTGTGAGGATCAAGGAGTATTCCCGGATCTAATGAAATACAGTAAGGTAATACCACTTTTCAAATCCGAGGACAGTAAAGATACCAATAATTATAGACCCGTATCCGTGATGCCGGTTTTCAGCAAGGTGTTTTAAAAGGTAATGCTGAATCAAATGTTAAATCATTTCGACACCAATAATATCTTACACGGTCAACATTATGGTTTCACAAAGGGACGTTGTACGACTGACGCCGGTGTCACCTTATTAAAACACATATTTACGGTGTGGGAAGAGGCCATAGGAATCTTTTGTGACCTCTCCAAGGCATTTGATTGCGTCGACCACGAAACCTTGCTCTTAAAACTTGAACATTACGGACTTGGAAAACTTGCGCTCAGTTTAGTAAAATCTTATTTGAATGATAGACAACAGCAAGTCCAAATAAACGGTGTCAATTCACTCGGTCTAAAAGTAATAATGGGTGTACCACAAGGCTCGATATTGTCATGTATGTGTAGGTAGGGATGTAATAAAATATTATGGATATTTGTGACAGTTTAATTAAGATTTTTCATTTGAATTTTGCTTATCATTTGTTAATTTAAAATAAAAAACGTCAAAAAACAAACGGTCAAATGACAAAAATTAACAAAATTATTATTAACTAGCACTTCGCCCGCGACTCATTTATGTACTTTGCGTAAGAAATAATTATTTAATTTTTATATTCACAACAAGGTGACTATCTTTTACATAAGTAACGGCAAACGTTATGCAAAATTTTAAAGAGTTACATTTTATGAACGTTTTAAAAAAAGTTACGGACAGTCAAATAAAATGTTTGTTAAATTTAAAAGTTGGCAAGAAAATTCTCAGTATGAATGCACGCAATATTACGCGTTAATTTCACATTCAATTTATTTGTATTATTAATTACATTAAAAACAAATGAAATTCGAAAAAAAACCTTTTTTATTAACAGCACTACCGTTTGTGGTCAGTGCGCACGATTATTAAAACAGGAGAAATTTGACCTTTTTTTTTTCGTTCCTCTAAGTTTGTCCATGAGTGTAGTTAGTTGCATAAAACATAATGTATGTAGGCGCCTACTGAGATGCAGGCAGCCAAATAATTAGTGTTTTGAATATCCAATTAGATTTGTTCTTTATTCGCTGAAACTAGTTCTGGAAAATGGTTTTTCATCCAAATAAATACTACAACACGTAAGATCATGAACTTAAAACCAGGTAGCCTGAATCACTAAAATAATTCACAATCCGTGTAAAAAATCTATTTTTCCTTGAAACTTCCTCAAGACTGGCCTCTGACAGCAGACGAAAAACCGACAAATGAGGAGTTTCCCTTTGAAAAGAATATTGACCAGCTAAGTTTTCATTGTGAAAGTTAATTCGTTAATTCCTCGCTTTAATAACTCAATTTTATGAGAACCTGGCCCCTCGCTGAATATATTTTTTATTAATTGTAAGATCCTTACAATTAAGGGATGCACCAAGAGAAAAAAGTCTGAAAAGCCCGGAAAACACCGCACAGGAAATTATAAGCACCATCCTACACAACATCTTAAAGAACTTCCCCTTTGTTATCATCTGGCATTTAGAAGGCCGCTTTTTATGTATAAAAGTAAATGAATAATACGTCAAAAGTCGTTGATGAACAACTTTACGTGTTAACTTTTTGGGTGAGAGAAATTTGCCCTCCTAACTTTTCGCATAGCGAGACAATTTTTTACAGAAACCCCGAACATTAGGGGCGATGTGTTCGTTAAGTTAATGCATATCGGGGAGAAGCAGCTGCTATTTAATTTATACCTAGTAGGTATCTATTTATGTTACTTGTAACGAAGATAGGGGCGAGGGCGGCTGTAGACATCAAACGTGCAATTCAAACAATTATGAAACGAGCGCAATAGCAAAATAATATGCGAAATAACATGAGGCAAGTCAATTAAAAACATTTAAGTGAGATTTCACTCACTGTTCAATTTTTGTATTGATAATCATGACAAAGCGGTAGCTTGCTTAAAAAGTTTTGTTTCGCGAATACACCAATCAATTTTTCGATCGTTTGACTAAGTAGATGATCCGTGTTTTCATTTGACTATGTATTTATTTATCGAAGTGTATTTTGATCACTGGCGTTCATCAGTCTATTTGCACTCAATCTTTGTTTCAAATTGAATTCCAACACAACAGCTATTGATCTAATTTAGCAACGGATTATATTTCATTTACGTTTGGAATCAGGAAAGCCGGGTATCATTTGATTTCAATATTTATTCTTACAATTGTTTGTTTCTACTCCGACAAAAAATGTAAACCTATTTTACAAAAAGTTACATTGTTTAGTTTTATTATTTTAATATAACAAGCAATTTTCGAGGGCGAGAATAACTGCAAAATATACTCAAGAATTTTCCGCAGCTCAACTTTCCGTAAGACATTCTGTCTTGGGAAACCTCTGTTACTAACTGTTACAGGTTGTTCGAAAGTATCCGACTTATAAGTCGGATACTTTCGAACAACCTGTAACAGTTCCTACTTGAAAACGGCAAAGAACGACAAACAAACCAGTGGCGACTGCCAATTAATCCATAACGTTTGGGACCGAAGCTTAAAGAGGCTGGTGTATTGTGGTCACAACGAAACACACGAAACAAATCTGTGTGTTGAACTAAAGCCATAACTCAGACCTCGCCGATATTTATAGCCTAGTTGTGAAGCTTAACACGTTCGTATGTTTGCAGGAACCAGCAACTATAATAAATTCTAAACATATTTCCTCGTATTTTTGTCCAGCAGTGGACTGCGATAGGCTGAGTTGATGTATCTCATAATCAAGTAGGTAATACAGAATAAATTATCAAATAAAGTGACTGAGCATAGTGAGCATAGATATTGCAGTTGATTTACATAGGTAACGATAACATACATAACACAGAACCATATTCGTCACGTCAAAATTGGCATAACGAATATGCCAATCTTGGCATGGCACACTGAACATACCTATATCTAACAAATCACTATGACTATTGGTGATACCTATATGTTACGGACCGTTATTGGTTAAAATTAACTCTTATTGTATCTTTACCAATAATGTAGCGAAGAACTCAGAGCTTCGCATAGTAGACCCTCCCATAGGGGAGTAGCTATCACAGGTCAAATAATCTTACGAATCTCTTTAAGTGCTGAGTTTGGCATAAAGTAATGCTACCATTGGCAAGCACAACGATTCGTTTTTGTTTATAGGAACCGGGCATTAGTTCCTTACCGATTAAAAAGAAACAATGTTTCTTCTGTTTCCCGAACACCTCATATTGAACGTTAGTTATTTACTTATCTCGTGTAATCCCATTTACTGAGATTTCTCAACGGGATCGTTAGGACAATGCCTTTAGTGGCCAGGTGTTAAATACAGAGTATACTGTCTACGCGGACACACTAAGTGTTTTCACCAAAAGCCACTAAGTATTTCTCGATGTTAGTGTGGCGGTTGAGAAAAAGGAAAAAAAGAAGCGTTTTCGCACTATAGTATATGGCAATATGTTGAAAATAATATCAATACAAAAAAGTGATGAAAGTTTTTAAAACACACCGTTTTTAAAGGTAATCAGAAACACATTATTTTACACCAGCTTCGCACCTTATTGGTGATGTTATTAAGAAAGTTCAGGTCCGTAGTTTTCGCCACCGGCGTGCATTGATGACCAGATGTATACACGAAAAAAAAGCAAAAGGAGTATTTAAGGGTCGTAGCAGGTGGCGTTCTGTAGTTTCTACCTATCCCCACGAGAAGAAGGATTTCTTAATTAAAGGTACTTATCAAGGCGCCAGAACTTAGTAAAGTACTCAAATAAAGACCAAGAATATTTTTTTTTTAAATTCTAATACATTAAAAGAGACATATTATGTATACCTTCAGTAGAGAAGTAAAGTACCTAAGAATATTTTCGCCCTCAAACATTTAAAACAAGTGGCCGCGTGTAACATGCATGGAAAAACGTGAGTCCGAAGAAATTGTTTACTGCGTAACTTACCGGAAGGCACAAACTTCTCCAGCTGAGGGAAATCATGAACGGTAACTTCACCGTATTAGAAATTCTAACTTTGCTATGCACTAGATATGGCAGCTGCTGAGCTCGCATTTATTCGCTACGTACTTACTTCAAATCCTCGGATTGATTTCAGTAAAGTAAAAATTCAGGAACATACAATATTTTTCGTGAATGTTGTGGCTCTTTTTAAATTTTGAGGAAAGCTAGCGTTAGGTATAGAGATTAAAAGGTCGTATTTGATATGAATACTAAGTAAATGCTACCACTCTTTTGAGCACACTTTGCATAAGCAACAAATAAAAATTTACAACGATGGGTCCAGTTAATAGCTGATCCACAAAATCAATGACTACGCTACAGTTTCCAAATTGCCACCAATTTATTTAACGCAAATTACCTCAATCTCCTTAAAAATAAAAGCAAAAAATCATACTCAAAGTCGCTTAAAAACATTACACAATAAATAAGCCTGAAAAATTCCGCAACAAAATTTTTTTGGGGAAATATATTCCCATTTTTCGGCATACAATCAAAAGGAATTACTTAAAGCTATTCATTGGACCATCCTTAGTATTCCATCACCCATCACGGCGCTTCAGAGGGCGGCTTCAAATACTTCATTAACCAGTTTCACGTGCCTCCCCCTTCTCCTCTTAAAACTATAGCGCTGATGTGCAACATAATCTGAATTTTGACGCTTTGTAAATGAAATCTTTTTACAATTGTGTTTCGAAGAGGATTAAAATGTTTTTGCATTCACGGCAGGTTGAGGGGGGTTCCTAATTCACAGATGAAATAAACCAACACCTAAATGATAAAAAACATGTTATTTTGTTATTCATTGACTTTAGCAAAGCTTTTGATACTCTTAGGCATGATACACTTATTAACAAGCTTGACAATACAGGGGTTCGAGGCCCAATACTAAACTGGTGCAAAAATTAATTAAAAAACAGAACATGCCGTATAAAGATTATCAATGAATGAGTTCATTGCTAATATTTACACGGGTGATGAAGCGGTAGTATCAACGGGTACGGCAGAAGGCGTAGTTTTAGGACTCTTATATTATTTAGCCTACGTCAATTACATGGAGAATGTTGTACACGATTGCAAAGTCTATCAATACGCGGATGTAAGGTTGAATAAACGATTCAAGATGTTTTTGATAATTTAAGTAAGTGGTCTCAGGACGCTGGACGTATACTTTATGCTGGTAAAACTAAGACTATGCATGTTCGTTCTAATCACTTACTTGACTCTGACAAGCCAGGTAAAAAAGTTTGCATGAAGTGCAATTATCTAGACTTAGTTGCAAATGTGAACCATTGAAGCAGGTACAAATATTTGGGTTTAGTCGTTGATGACAGATTTAACTGGGGCTATCACATTGACTTCATATGTGATAAACTGCGAGCAATGCTAGCCAAATTTGCAATAATTAAATACAGTGAAAATTATAAAAATTAAATACGATGGTGATGACGTAACCGGTTTCTTTAAAAAATTTAAAAGTTTTGCCCACACACAAAAATACGGAAGTGGTTATTAATACAACAGTTCACCAAAAAAGTTCTGCAAGTTCAAGTCATTCATAGCTTAGCAACTAGGATGGCATCCCAATCAAAACTGGAAGTACCGAGATACAAGAATTGTTACGGGAAACGAACGTACGCTTATTTAATTCAATCGGAAATAACAAATAGTAATTACACTCGGTTCCAAAAATCGGCCAAAAAACGGGTCAGTCACATAAGTTCGAATATCTACAAAACTGTAAGAGTTCTTTTTCTTTTAAAATAACGTTGCCTCACATAAGGAATTACTCCTGTATGGTGGGTGCGTTCACAAACATGAAAACTCACATACACAAGACACCCAGACCCGGAACAACTATTTGTAGGTCATACAAATATTTGTTCCGTGCGGGAAAAGAACCCGCGACACGTAGCACAGCAGCCGAACGCACAACCACTGCGCCAACCGTGCCGTTAAAGTTAAGTTAGATCAATGAAATAAAAAAGAGAATAAAGACTATTTTGTTGCGCTTCTTATAACATACTTTTTATACTGGCTGATGAATGGAACTTATTTACAAAAAACCAACATTTGAAAAATGAAATTTTTTGAAAAAAAAAAAATTGCTCTTTGTCATTACGGTTTCTTTACATTTCTATACATAATCAGTAGTTTTCGCTTGAAATCATTAATGCCCGCAAATTGCCCCAAACTGCAATTTGCGGGCATTCATGATTTCAAGCGAATTGCAAGACGCGAGCACCAACACTGGACACTGGACGATTGGTCTAGGGTAATGTTCAAGGGCCAATCGAAATTCATGCTTTACAAGCATGATGGTAGGCAGTTGGTGTACAGAAGACCAGGGGAATGCTTTCATCAAGACTGTGTGGAGGAAAAAGTGGCACACGGCGGAGGCTCAGTACTTGTTTGGGCTGGAATTTCTGACGAGGCCCGCACCGAGCTCGTGCTAATTCAAAATGGCACTCTGAATGCAGAGAGGTACGTGGAGGAGATCCTGAATGAGCATGTGGGACCTTTCATGGCGAGGATGTCCATCCTCGCCATGAAAGGCCCCACATGCGGGATGGCATATTAATGCATGACACTACGCGTCCCCTTACGCCCGAATTGTAAATTAATACTTTGGAGAGGTCGGTATCGAACTGATACAGTGGCCAGCGCGAAGCCCTGATTTAAACCCCATAGAGCATGCATGGGACGAGCTTGAGAGTTGCTTAAAACGTCGTAACTCCCCACCAATCACGCTACCCGAGCTCAGACAAGCACTGTTGGAGGAGTGGGAAGCCATTCCTCAGAACCGGCTCCCAAATTTGATGTTCAGCATGCCGAATCGCCTGGAAGCTGCAAGAAGAGCTCGGGGAGGCAAAACGAAGTATTAAAATTATGCATGTAATGAAAAAATGCAAAAAAAAAAATCTTACACAAATTTTAAGTTTTAGAAAAAAATGTCTTACTTTAGTTTTATTTTTATTTTGAGAATTAGAATGAAGGTACACATAAGTTTCAATATATTAACCGTTGACGGCTGCATGCTTGGACCGCCGTCAAGTTTATGCTTTTTTAGTTATTATTTCGTATTAACTACCTCACAATGTTTTATTGTTTACTGTGTAAACTGTGTTTTATAAATTATTATTTACTTCGTATAAGTTAGTATTAAGACTGCTTAAAAGTGTTTCAACATCCGGACAAACCTATTGAGGTTTTTGTGATGTTTCTGTTTATATTTTGTTTTACTCCATAATTAAATTTTTAAAGTAGTACGCTAACGCCATATGACAAAGTTTCTGACTGTTTTTCCGTGTTTTAGGACTGATTACACCAATGAAACTGAACGCGATCAGCACATAAACTAGGTTTAAAAGCTGGCAGTGTCTTTATTTTCTGTGGAATATTAACATTGACAGCTCTTGAACTGGTTTTAAACGTGCTGATCGCGTTCAGTTTCATTAGTGAAATCGGGACTTAATGTAATACATGAAAAAGGGTAAACGTGAAGCAAGAGAGATAAAGAAATTGTCTTAAAATAACTGACTAAATATAAAAACTAGATGGCGTCATAAAACCTTTGTTCGGTCATTAAAAATATTGCCTATTTTATTCTTTAATTGGCCATAAAATAGAGAATTAAAGTAGGTAGCTATGTCATTGAATATCTAAATAAAATGCTTTTGACTGATTTCTGCAAAGCCAATTTCAGATTTCATTGTGTTCGTGTGTAGAGAGAAAATAAAAATAATTTTAGAAATATATTGAAGCCTAAAATGTAGATATTTAAGTAACTAAAACTAACTCTAACTTTGAGCTAAAACAAATAAAATCAACTAAACTAAATCCATTCCAATTCCACAAATAGGCAGACAGTTGAAATTGTTTTGTTTTATAGTTAAAACTAAATCTAAATTATTAATCTTAACAAAGTTCTTAAGCGTAAAGCGGAATCACAAACTTTTTACTGTCGTCATTAGGATTAGGAATAATTAAATTAGATTCGCCGCTCACGACAATAATGTAATACTCTTTTAATAAATCTACAGGTACTTATGAAGTAAAATCCTCTTCAAATATATTAAATTAGTATCAAACTTCACTGTAACTGACGCCGAGCCTGCATTATAGTACTAATAGTCTGGGCTAGTAGTACTATAGTAGATTAGTATGTGTATATTGTTAGTTATTTGATGTAAGGTGAGGTCTGATGAAAAAGCAAGCCAAAAACCGAACTGCCCGAATACGGAAACTAATATAGGTACATTTATAATACTCAGAAATGCATGTTCATTACCACTACCTTGCTTGTGGTAGATTGAGCACAACGTGCGCTTCTTAAGGTCATGTGTTTCAAAACTAATAATGAATAAAGATAGTGAGTACTTTCTGTACGGAAACTATTAATCCGGCTTTTAATAATGGATGATAGATGATGACTAATATTATACATGTTCAAAATACAATGTAATTTCAAAGAAGGCATAGTAAAAATGAAGAATGAGTAAATACGAAGATACGCTTTTAAAGTTTTTGAAAGGGATTATTATAATAAATATATATTATATTAAATTTACTGATAAGGTAGTAATTTACACAGATGGATCCATGAGCAAGAAAGGTAGGGGAGCTTCATTTTATACTAGCTCTAAAGAAAACGCTAGTGGATGTTTCAAAATAATTGGAAATGTGTGTATCATGTCGTTGGAGCCGATTGTGATCTCAGAAGCAACAATTGATGATACTAAAGCCTATATCATATCGCTCGATGCGCCTCTGGTCGCAGAGGTACACCGATAGATTACGAGATACTCTCTAAAATTAACCAATTAGCGGAGAAAGGATGTGGATCTGAGGTTGCAGTAGGTTCCTTCACACATTGGAAGTGGTAATGAAGAGGCAGATACATTGGCGAAAATTGGAAGTACAGAAGGACAAGAAATTTATGTGAAACCATATCATTCTGATATATTAATGAGATATAAGGACCAGTGTTATGATTTGTGGAAGGAATATTTAAAGATGTTTGGAAAAGAGCATATGATATATGTACGACCTGATGATGTCCAGCCAGGGTCTGCACAGGGCTTCGGTCAGATGGAACCAGGGAGCCTTTGAATAAAACACAGCAACCCTGTTCCAAAGGTATATTTCGCTTGACAAAAAAGTTTTTTTTTTTTTTTTTGGGTATGGCATCTCGTAGTTGACCTTGGGAGGTCGTGACTACTTAACCGGACTATGGATAATATTTTTTTTTTTTTTGGTATGGCATCTCGTAGTTGACCTTGAGAGGTCATGACTACTTAACCGGACTATCCTGTGGCTGCCTTAAGCGGACTCAAAGCCTCCAGCCAGGGGCGTAAAACTACTTACATTTCTAAGCGAACGCTCGCTAAGGGCACCCCCTGTGGGGTACGGACCTCGGCTTAGGGCGTCGCTGACGGGAGGACAGCAAGATGGGACAGGCTGGATCAGATTTTGTTGATTATTATTATTCGGGGAATTTAAAGCTACAGGCTCAGCTACGGCGCGGGCTGGCACTTCGTCGAGCAAGGGTCGGGGGGGGCAATTACGTCGGGATCTTCGCGAGGAACCTCGGCGGCGAGGTCGGAATGTCGGTCTGTGTTTGTGCACTGTACCGGTGGCCCTACTGCTCTCCTGAATGAGAGTTATGTGGTCATCGGGATCGGTGAGGACATGCTTGGGACGGCGGACATGACTAATGGAGGAGGGAATGTAGCTAGCGGCCTTGACAACCAGAGGGTTGCGGTGATTCGCGGCGGTCTCGAAGAAACGCTTTGAAAATATTCACAAGCAACGAGTGTAGCTTAGTTCTAATTCCCCTACAGTTTAGTCACATATTTGAGTATATTGCAACAATTTTTTATAGATCTCGCGTTCTTTTGTAAAACCTGATACTTTGTGGAATCCATTGAATTCTAATTGTACTTAAAAAGTGGTGAAATAAATTAAAACTTGGAAATAATGTTGAGTTACATAGTATTATTAAGGTCGATTATAATTTCAAGTTCTATATAATTTTGGATTCCATTTTAAAATAAGTGGTTTTGATTTCATGAAAATTTTATCTGGAATTGACCTAAGTTTTATAGTAAGTAGATTTAGATTGATTAGAATAGTATTATGTTTCATGGCATGCACAATTGTGAAAATATAAAAGTAAAAACTATGGACAATATTGACACTCAAATAAGTTAGACACCTAATCGACAGATTTCTTGCTTGAAAACTTCCAGGTTGCTCGCCGCCGGCTGTCCACATGGACACCAGCGAGCCTTCCCCTCGCCCGACCTCGCCGTACTTAATCACGAGCGACGACCAGAGCTCCTCCCCCTCTTCCGACGAAGGCGTCTTTAAGACGGTCGGCTCCAAAAAGAGGAGCCTCAAACCGAGTCCTGACACAAGGACGAAGAAACCGGCTATCGAAGCCACCTCCGCTCCCGTGGCTCCATCCGCCACCGCCACCGCCCCCTCTCAGGCCGCCTCGGTCTCAACCTCTTCCCTCAGCCACAGTGCTGCCAAACCCGCTGCCCAGCCTTCTGCGGCAAAGAAAATCGCCCCCCCTCCCCCTGTGTACATCCAGGACAAGGGGAAGTGGACAGACGTGTCCAAATGGTGCACCGACCTGCGTATAGGCTACACCAGCGCGAAGTCTACCCAACAGGGTAATAAGGTAACCGTCCCGACGTCAAACGACTACAGAGAGCTCACGAAGACTCTCCGTCTTAGAGGTGTGTCCTTCCACACCTACGCCCTCCCCGAAGACCGTCAATTCCGAGTCGTGATCCGTAGGATCCCGAAGGAGATACCCGCGGAAGATATAAAAGCCGACCTTCTGTCGCAAAACGTCCCCGTTGCGGAAGTCCACCGCATGCACCGCGCCCGAGGCAGGGTACCGTTCGATATGGTCCTCGTCGTCTGCCCTCCTACTGAGGGTCACCACCCTATCTTCAACGTCCGTTCCGTCTGCAACCTCACCGGCTTGCAGATCGAGAAGCCTTTTAAGACCGGTGTCATAGGGCAGTGTCACCGCTGCCAACTTTACGGGCATTCGCAGATGCACTGCCACGCGAAACCCAGGTGCGTCAAGTGCCTGGGCGATCACGGCACTGCTGAGTGCACCCGACCTAAGGACCGCACCTTGTGCACAGAGCCGCCTAGCTGTGTGCTATGCGGCGACTCAGGCCACCCGGCCAATTATCGTGGGTGCCCCAAGGCCCCCAAAACATCATCTCCCAAACTGACGAAGCGTGCAGACGCCCGCCAGCAAAGGGAAAGCCCCCGCTACGCCCACGCGTGGCCTACCACACAGCATCAGGAGCGACTCAGTCCTCAGAGGCCCTCGCCCTGGAACTACTTCCACCATCAGCAGGCTTTTCCAGCCTAGCTCCTAGACCCGTTCCTGCGGCCATCCCTCCACTTATGGACCCCCGCATCCGCGTCAACGCGCCTCCAGGCATTCCTGTGCCTCTCAACAAAGCCGCTCCGGCCGCGTCAGCTCCGCCCGCAGCCACCCGGGTGGTCGGTCAGAACCCGATGGACGCATTTAATGTCATATCTAGTACATTCACGGCCTTCCTTACCCCTCGTGCCAGGAAAATGGCAAGTGAAATTGTTGCCGCCAGAAATGCCGGCAACATTTTCATGATTCAGAATATCTACAATGCGTACCCGGACATTACGCAAGCCCTGATGTCCTTTAACAATCAACCCAACCCTAATCATGGATAAAGGAATCCTCGCGCGAACCAAACCCCGATCCCTAAAGTTAGGTTATTTCAATGCCAATGGCATCCTGCGACAACGCGCTGAAATCAGCGAGTTCCTCCGCGACCACCACATCGACATCCTCCTTGTTCAGGAAACGTTCCTTAAACCGAGTTACCGAAATCCGTCAATTGCAAACTATCGTACAGTTCGCAATGACAGGACGCGTTGCCATAAGGGCGGTACCCTTATCTATTACAAAAAGGAGCTATACTGCATTCCCATAGACCCTCCCACACTCTCACGATTAGAAGTGTCTTGCTGCCGGCTTGGCATGACAGGTCATCAACCGATCACCATAGTTTCGGCCTACCTCCCCCCCATTAATACTTCGGAGAACTTCCAACTCCTTACTGAAGATCTTTCTGTCCTTTTTAGCCTGAGTGACTCCGTTCCGGTCATAGCGGGTGATCTCAACGCCAAACATCCCTCCTGGAAAAGCACCAGGACCTCTTCCAGAGGGAGACACTTGTTCAACCTCTCCTCCTCTCAGAATTTCGATGTCATCGCGCCGATGACTCCCACTCATTTTCCCCCCGATCCCAATCACACCGCCGATGTATTCGACGTGGCGCTCCTACAGAACGTCAACCTACGGTTGGACTCTATAGAAGTGGTACAAGAGCTCGCTTCGGATCACCGTCCAGTAGTCATGAAACTGGTCCCCCGCATAGGTCTGCCCGATTCCACCCAACCCCTTCCCAACAAAGTGGTAACGGACTGGAGGAGAGTAAGCGATCGCTTAAAATCCACCACGTCCCCCCACTTGGACCCAATCCCCGATCATTTTGACTCTATCGCTGATACGACGGCCGCGATCGACTCATTCACAGCTCACGTACAATCAGTCCTGAACGATTGTTCAAGGGAAATTCCAGCGACGGATGACCGTCGCTGGAACTGTTGAATGAGAAGAACGCGGCTGTCCGTGCCTACAGCAACTTCCCCTGCGACGCGAACAAAGCCCATATGCGTTACTTACAGCGTACTGTAAGAACACGCATAGAGGAGCTGCGTACCGCCGGCTGGGACAAGATGTTGAGCGAACTAGAGCCCACCCACCTAGCCTTCTGGCAACTCCAGAGGAAGCTCAGATCCGGAGAAATAGTCTCCATGCCCCCCCTGATCCGTCCCGACAAGACCATCGCCTTCGATAATGTCGACAAGGCTGAGCTTCTAGCCGACAGTCTAGAAGTCCAATGCTCGCCTAGCTCTCAACCAGTAGACCAAGCTCACCTCACTGAGGTCGACGCTGAAGTCGAACATAGAGCCTCCCTCCCTCCCGTCGAAGACCCAGAGTATCCACTGCCCCCAGTCACGCCCGACGAAGTGCACGACCTCATCAAAGGTCTTAAGGCTCGTAAAGCCCCCGGCTCAGATGGAATCACCAATAGGGTATTCCAACTTTTCCCTGCCCACCTGATAATGCTACTGACCACCATCTTCAATGGTGCTCTGAGCAACAGCATCTTCCCACAGGCATTCAAAGAAGCCACCGTCATCGGTATCCCGAAGCTCGGCAAGCCAAAGTCAGAGCCTAGTAGTTACCGCCCCATCAGTCTGCTCAATGTCCTCGGCAAAATCTATGAGAGGCTTATTTATAAGCGCCTCAGAGACTACGCCGAGACAAAGGGCCTCATCCCCAACGAACAGTTTGGTTTTAGAACCCAACACTCGTGCGTACAACAGGTCCACCGTATAGTCGAACACATCAACTTCGGTTTCCAACGAGGTTTGATGACCGGTGCTGTCTTCTTCGACATAGCGAAAGCGTTCGACAAAGTCTGGCACAACGGCTTATTATATAAGCTGTACCAACTCGGCGTGCCAGATCGTCTCGTGCTCATCTTACGGGACTTTTTGTCGAACCGCACCTTCCGTTATCGCATCGAAGGAGCGCTATCCTCCCCCCACCCTATTCGCGCAGGAGTCCCTCAGGGCTCTGTGATCTCACCTCTAGCTTTCACGCTATTCACCAGCGACATGCCAAAGTGCAGCAAGGCGCAGTTGGCCCTGTTCGCAGACGACACGGCCATCTACTACACCGGCCGTGATGAAAATTCGATAGCTCGCATTCTCCAAACCCAAGTGAACAAGCTTGGCGCTTGGTTTAGAAAATGGCGAATCGAAGTCAATCCCGACAAAAGTCAAGCGGTTCTTTTCTCAAAGCCGCGTCGCAACCCCTCACCCCCACGACCGATCACCATGTTCGGCAAGCCGATCCCTTGGGAGAAGCGAGCCAAATACCTGGGTGTCGTACTAGACGAACACCTCTCTTTTTTAGAGCACATTAAGACGGCTCGTTCGCGCACCGCCTTCGCTCTAGGTAGACTTCACTTTGTCCTCAATGCACGTAGCAAATTGTCACTGAAGTGCAAAATGCGTATCTACACAGCGTGCATCCGCCCGATCATGACCTATGCCAGTGCAGTCTTCGCACACGCCAAGCCCGTTCGCTTCAATAGAATGCAGACCCTCCAGAACAAGTTCCTCCGTAGGATAACAGGCTCCCCCTGGTACGTTCGCAACGAAATCCTCCACGTAGACCTCAGGATTCCCACTATCCGTCAGTTCATGAAACGCATTTCAAAGCGTTTCTTCGAGACCGCCGCGAATCACCGCAACCCTCTGGTTGTGAAAGCCGCTAGCTATATTCCCTCCTCAATTAGTCAAGTCCGCCGTCCCAAGCATGTCCTCACCGATCCTGATGACCACATAACTCTCATTCAGGAGAGCAGTAGGGCCACCAGTACAGTGCACAAACACAGACCGACATTCCGACCTCGCCACCGAGGTTCCTCGCGAAGATCCCGACGTAATTGTCCCCCCCGACCCTTGCTCGACGAAGTGCCAGCCCGCGCCGTAGCTGAGCCTGTAGCTTTAAATTCCCCGATTAATAATAATCAACTAAACTTGATCCAGCCTGTCCCATCTTGCTGTCCTCCCGTCAGCGACGCCCTAAGCCGAGGTTCGTACCCCACAGGGGGTGCCCTTAGCGAGCGTTCGCTTAATAATATAAGTAGTCTTACGCCCCTGGCTGGAGGCTTTGAGTCCGCTTAAGGCAGCCACAGGATAGTCCGGTTAAGTAGTCACGACCTCTCAAGGTCAACTACGAGATGCCATACACAAAAAAAAAAAAAACCCAATCCCGACAAAAGTCAAGCGGTTCTTTTCTCAAAGCCGCGTCGCAACCCCTGCTCCCCTCGACCGATCACCATGTTCGGCAAGCCGATCCCTTGGGAGAAGCGAGCCAAATACCTGGGTGTCGTACTAGACGAACACCTCTCTTTTTCAGAGCACATTAAGGCGGCTCGTTCGCGCGCCGCCTTCGCTCTAGGTAGACTTCACTTTGTCCTCAATGCACGTAGCAAATTGTCACTAAAGTGCAAAATGCGTATCTACACAGCGTGCATCCGCCCGATCATGACATATGCCAGTGCAGTCTTTGCACACGCCAAGCCCCATCGCTTCAATAGAATGCAAACCCTCCAGAACAAGTTCCTCCGTAGGATTACAGGCTCCCCTTGGTACTTTCGCAACGAGATCCTTCACGTTGACCTCAAGATTCCCACTATCCACCAGTTCATGAAACGCATTTCAAAGCGTTTCTTCGAGACCGCCGCGAATCACCGCAACCCTCTGGTTGTCAAGGCCGCTAGCTACATTCTCTCCTCCATTAGTCATGTCCGCCGTCCCAAGCATGTCCTCACCGATCCCGATGACCACATAACTCTCATTCAGGAGAGCAGTAGGGCCACCAGTACAGTGCACAAACACAGACCGACATTCCGACCTCGCCGCCGAGGTTCCTCGCGAAGATCCCGACGTAATTGCCCCCCCCGACCCTTGCTCGACGAAGTGCCAGCCCGCGCCGTAGCTGAGCCTGTAGCTTTAAATTCCCCGAATAATAATAATCAACAAAATCTGATCCAGCCTGTCCCATCTTGCTGTCCTCCCGTCAGCGACGCCCTAAGCCGAGGTCCGTACCCCACAGGGGGTGCCCTTAGCGAGCGTTCGCTTAGAAATGTAAGTAGTTTTACGCCCCTGGCTGGAGGCTTTGAGTCCGCTTAAGGCAGCCACAGGATAGTCCGGTTAAGTAGTCATGACCTCTCAAGGTCAACTACGAGATGCCATACCCAAAAAAAAAAAAAAAAATTCATCCATAGTCCGGTTAAGTAGTCACGACCTCCCAAGGTCAACTACGAGATGCCATACCCAAAAAAAAAAAAAAAACTTTTTTGTCAAGCGAAATATACCTTTGGAACAGGGTTGCTGTGTTTTATTCAAAGGCTCCCTGGTTCCATCTGACCGAAGCCCTGTGCAGACCCTGGCTGGACATCATCAGGTCGTACATATATCATATGCTCTTTTCCAAACATCTTTAAATATTCCTTCCACAAATCATAACACTGGTCCTTATATCTCATTAATATATCAGAATGATATGGTTTCACATAAATTTCTTGTCCTTCTGTACTTCCAATTTTCGCCAATGTATCTGCCTCTTCATTACCACTTCCAATGTGTGAAGGAACCTACTGCAACCTCAGATCCACATCCTTTCTCCGCTAATTGGTTAATTTTAGAGAGTATCTCGTAATCTATCGGTGTACCTCTGCGACCAGAGGCGCATCGAGCGATATGATATAGGCTTTAGTATCATCAATTGTTGCTTCTGAGATCACAATCGGCTCCAACGACATGATACACACATTTCCAATTATTTTGAAACATCCACTAGCGTTTTCTTTAGAGCTAGTATAAAATGAAGCTCCCCTACCTTTCTTGCTCATGGATCCATCTGTGTAAATTACTACCTTATCAGTAAATTTAATATAATATATATTTATTATAATAATCCCTTTCAAAAACTTTAAAAGCGTATCTTCGTATTTACTCATTCTTCATTTTTACTATGCCTTCTTTGAAATTACATTGTATTTTGAACATGTATAATATTAGTCATCATCTATCATCCATTATTAAAAGCCGGATTAATAGTTTCCGTACAGAAAGTACTCACTATCTTTATTCATTATTAGTTTTGAAACACATGACCTTAAGAAGCGCACGTTGTGCTCAATCTACCACAAGCAAGGTAGTGGTAATGAACATGCATTTCTGAGTATTATAAATGTACCTATATTAGTTTCCGTATTCGGGCAGTTCGGTTTTTGGCTTGCTTTTTCATCAGACCTCACCTTACATCAAATAACTAACAATATACACATACTAATCTACTATAGTACTACTAGCCCAGACTATTAGTACTATAATGCAGGCTCGGCGTCAGTTACAGTGAAGTTTGATACTAATTTAATATATTTGAAGAGGATTTTACTTCATAAGTACCTGTAGATTTATTAAAAGAGTATTACATTATTGTCGTGAGCGGCGAATCTAATTTAATTATTCCTAATCCTAATGACGACAGTAAAAAGTTTGTGATTCCGCTTTACGCTTAAGAACTTTGTTAAGATTAATAATTTAGATTTAGTTTTAACTATAAAACAAAACAATTTCAACTGTCTGCCTATTTGTGGAATTGGAATGGATTTAGTTTAGTTGATTTTATTTGTTTTAGCTCAAAGTTAGAGTTAGTTTTAGTTACTTAAATATCTACATTTTAGGCTTCAATATATTTCTAAAATTATTTTTATTTTCTCTCTACACACGAACACAATGAAATCTGAAATTGGCTTTGCAGAAATCAGTCAAAAGCATTTTATTTAGATATTCAATGACATAGCTACCTACTTTAATTCTCTATTTTATGGCCAATTAAAGAATAAAATAGGCAATATTTTTAATGACCGAACAAAGGTTTTATGACGCCATCTAGTTTTTATATTTAGTCAGTTATTTTAAGACAATTTCTTTATCTCTCTTGCTTCACGTTTACCCTTTTTCATGTATTACATTAAGTCCCGATTTCACTAATGAAACTGAACGCGATCAGCACGTTTAAAACCAGTTCAAGAGCTGTCAATGTTAATATTCCACAGAAAATAAAGACACTGCCAGCTTTTAAACCTAGTTTATGTGCTGATCGCGTTCAGTTTCATTGGTGTAATCAGTCCTAAAACACGGAAAAACAGTCAGAAACTTTGTCATATGGCGTTAGCGTACTACTTTAAAAATTTAATTATGGAGTAAAACAAAATATAAACAGAAACATCACAAAAACCTCAATAGGTTTGTCCGGATGTTGAAACACTTTTAAGCAGTCTTAATACTAACTTATACGAAGTAAATAATAATTTATAAAACACAGTTTACACAGTAAACAATAAAACATTGTGAGGTAGTTAATACGAAATAATAACTAAAAAAGCATAAACTTGACGGCGGTCCAAGCATGCAGCCGTCAACGGTTAATATATTGAAACTTATGTGTACCTTCATTCTAATTCTCAAAATAAAAATAAAACTAAAGTAAGACATTTTTTTCTAAAACTTTAAATTTGTGTAAGATTTTTTTTTTTGCATTTTTTCATTACATGCATAATTTTAATACTTCGTATTGCCTCCCCGAGCTCTTCTTGCAGCTTCCAGGCGATTCGGCATGCTGAACATCAAATTTGGGAGCCGGTTCTGAGGAATGGCTTCCCACTCCTCCAACAGTGCTTGTCTGAGCTCGGGTAGCGTGATTGGTGGGGAGTTACGACGTTTTAAGCAACTCTCAAGCTCGTCCCATGCATGCTCTATGGGGTTTAAATCAGGGCTTCGCGCTGGCCACTGTATCAGTTCGATACCGACCTCTCCAAAGTATTAATTTACAATTCGGGCGTAAGGGGACGCGTAGTGTCATGCATTAATATGCCATCCCGCATGTGGGACCTTTCATGGCGAGGATGGACATCCTCGCCATGAAAGGTCCCACATGCTCATTCAGGATCTCCTCCACGTACCTCTCTGCATTCAGAGTGCCATTTTGAATTAGCACGAGCTCGGTGCGGGCCTCGTCAGAAATTCCAGCCCAAACAAGTACTGAGCCTCCGCCGTGTGCCACTTTTTCCTCCACACAGTCTTGATGAAAGCATTCCCCTGGTCTTCTGTACACCAACTGCCTACCATCATGCTTGTAAAGCATGAATTTCGATTGGCCCTTGAACATTACCCTAGACCAATCGTCCAGTGTCCAGTGTTGGTGCTCGCGTCTTGCAATTCGCTTGAAATCATGAATGCCCGCAAATTGCAGTTTGGGGCAATTTGCGGGCATTAATGATTTCAAGCGAAAACTACTGATTATGTATAGAAATGTAAAGAAACCGTAATGACAAAGAGCAATTTTTTTTTTTTTCAAAAAATTTCATTTTTCAAATGTTGGTTTTTTGTAAATAAGTTCCATTCATCAGCCAGTATAAAAAGTATGTTATAAGAAGCGCAACAAAATAGTCTTTATTCTCTTTTTTATTTCATTGATCTAACTTAACTTTAACGGCACGGTTGGCGCAGTGGTTGTGCGTTCGGCTGCTGTGCTACGTGTCGCGGGTTCTTTTCCCGCACGGAACAAATATTTGTATGACCTACAAATAGTTGTTCCGGGTCTGGGTGTCTTGTGTATGTGAGTTTTCATGTTTGTGAACGCACCCACCATACAGGAGTAATTCCTTATGTGAGGCAACGTTATTTTAAAAGAAAAAGAACTCTTACAGTTTTGTAGATATTCGAACTTATGTGACTGACCCGTTTTTTGGCCGATTTTTGGAACCGAGTGTAATTACTATTTGTTATTTCCGATTGAATTAAATAAGCGTACGTTCGTTTCCCGTAACAATTCTTGTATCTCGGTACTTCCAGTTTTGATTGGGATGCCATCCTAGTTGCTAAGCTATGAATGACTTGAACTTGCAGAACTTTTTTGGTGAACTGTTGTATTAATAACCACTTCCGTATTTTTGTGTGTGGGCAAAACTTTTAAATTTTTTAAAGAAACCGGTTACGTCATCACCATCGTATTTAATTTTTATAATTTTCACTGTATTTAATTATTGCAAATTTGGCTAGCATTGCTCGCAGTTTATCACATATGAAGTCAATGTGATAGCCCCAGTTAAATCTGTCATCAACGACTAAACCCAAATATTTGTACCTGCTTCAATGGTTCACATTTGCAACTAAGTCTAGATAATTGCACTTCATGCAAACTTTTTTACCTGGCTTGTCAGAGTCAAGTAAGTGATTAGAACGAACATGCATAGTCTTAGTTTTACCAGCATAAAGTATACGTCCAGCGTCCTGAGACCACTTACTTAAATTATCAAAAACATCTTGAATCGTTTATTCAACCTTACATCCGCGTATTGATAGACTTTGCAATCGTGTACAACATTCTCCATGTAATTGACGTAGGCTAAATAATATAAGAGTCCTAAAACTACGCCTTCTGCCGTACCCGTTGATACTACCGCTTCATCACCCGTGTAAAGATTAGCAATGAACTCATTCATTGATAATCTTTATACGGCATGTTCTGTTTTTTAATTAATTTTTGCACCAGTTTAGTATTGGGCCTCGAACCCCTGTATTGTCAAGCTTGTTAATAAGTGTATCATGCCTAAGAGTATCAAAAGCTTTGCTAAAGTCAATGAATAACAAAATAACATGTTTTTTATCATTTAGGTGTTGGTTTATTTCATCTGTGAATTAGGAACCCCCCTCAACCTGCCGTGAATGCAAAAACATTTTAATCCTCTTCGAAACACAATTGTAAAAAGATTTCATTTACAAAGCGTCAAAATTCAGATTATGTTGCACATCAGCGCTATAGTTTTAAGAGGAGAAGGGGGAGGCACGTGAAACTGGTTAATGAAGTATTTGAAGCCGCCCTCTGAAGCGCCGTGATGGGTGATGGAATACTAAGGATGGTCCAATGAATAGCTTTAAGTAATTCCTTTTGATTGTATGCCGAAAAATGGGAATATATTTCCCCAAAAAAATTTTGTTGCGGAATTTTTCAGGCTTATTTATTGTGTAATGTTTTTAAGCGACTTTGAGTATGATTTTTTGCTTTTATTTTTAAGGAGATTGAGGTAATTTGCGTTAAATAAATTGGTGGCAATTTGGAAACTGTAGCGTAGTCATTGATTTTGTGGATCAGCTATTAACTGGACCCATCGTTGTAAATTTTTATTTGTTGCTTATGCAAAGTGTGCTCAAAAGAGTGGTAGCATTTACTTAGTATTCATATCAAATACGACCTTTTAATCTCTATACCTAACGCTAGCTTTCCTCAAAATTTAAAAAGAGCCACAACATTCACGAAAAATATTGTATGTTCCTGAATTTTTACTTTACTGAAATCAATCCGAGGATTTGAAGTAAGTACGTAGCGAATAAATGCGAGCTCAGCAGCTGCCATATCTAGTGCATAGCAAAGTTAGAATTTCTAATACGGTGAAGTTACCGTTCATGATTTCCCTCAGCTGGAGAAGTTTGTGCCTTCCGGTAAGTTACGCAGTAAATAATTTCTTCGGACTCACGTTTTTCCATGCATGTTACACGCGGCCACTTGTTTTAAATGTTTGAGGGCGAAAATATTCTTAGGTACTTTACTTCTTTACTGAAGGTATACATAATATGTCTCTTTTAATGTATTAGAATTTAAAAAAAAAATATTCTTGGTCTTTATTTGAGTACTTTACTAAGTTCTGGCGCCTTGATAAGTACCTTTAATTAAGAAATCCTTCTTCTCGTGGGGATAGGTAGAAACTACAGAACGCCACCTGCTACGACCCTTAAATACTCCTTTTGCTTTTTTTTCGTGTATACATCTGGTCATCAATGCACGCCGGTGGCGAAAACTACGGACCTGAACTTTCTTAATAACATCACCAATAAGGTGCGAAGCTGGTGTAAAATAATGTGTTTCTGATTACCTTTAAAAACGGTGTGTTTTAAAAACTTTCATCACTTTTTTGTATTGATATTATTTTCAACATATTGCCATATACTATAGTGCGAAAACGCTTCTTTTTTTCCTTTTTCTCAACCGCCACACTAACATCGAGAAATACTTAGTGGCTTTTGGTGAAAACACTTAGTGTGTCCGCGTAGACAGTATACTCTGTATTTAACACCTGGCCACTAAAGGCATTGTCCTAACGATCCCGTTGAGAAATCTCAGTAAATGGGATTACACGAGATAAGTAAATAACTAACGTTCAATATGAGGTGTTCGGGAAACAGAAGAAACATTGTTTCTTTTTAATCGGTAAGGAACTAATGCCCGGTTCCTATAAACAAAAACGAATCGTTGTGCTTGCCAATGGTAGCATTACTTTATGCCAAACTCAGCACTTAAAGAGATTCGTAAGATTATTTGACCTGTGATAGCTACTCCCCTATGGGAGGGTCTACTATGCGAAGCTCTGAGTTCTTCGCTACATTATTGGTAAAGATACAATAAGAGTTAATTTTAACCAATAACGGTCCGTAACATATAGGTATCACCAATAGTCATAGTGATTTGTTAGATATAGGTATGTTCAGTGTGCCATGCCAAGATTGGCATATTCGTTATGCCAATTTTGACGTGACGAATATGGTTCTGTGTTATGTATGTTATCGTTACCTATGTAAATCAACTGCAATATCTATGCTCACTATGCTCAGTCACTTTATTTGATAATTTATTCTGTATTACCTACTTGATTATGAGATACATCAACTCAGCCTATCGCAGTCCACTGCTGGACAAAAATACGAGGAAATATGTTTAGAATTTATTATAGTTGCTGGTTCCTGCAAACATACGAACGTGTTAAGCTTCACAACTAGGCTATAAATATCGGCGAGGTCTGAGTTATGGCTTTAGTTCAACACACAGATTTGTTTCGTGTGTTTCGTTGTGACCACAATACACCAGCCTCTTTAAGCTTCGGTCCCAAACGTTATGGATTAATTGGCAGTCGCCACTGGTTTGTTTGTCGTTCTTTGCCGTTTTCAAGTAGGAACTGTTACAGGTTGTTCGAAAGTATCCGACTTATATGCTTACTTTGAGGTTTCCCAAGACAGAATGTCTTACGGAAAGTTGAGCTGCGGAAAATTCTTGAATATATTTTGCAGTTATTCTCGCCCTCGAAAATTGCTTGTTATATTAAAATAATAAAACTAAACAATGTAACTTTTTGTAAAATAGGTTTACATTTTTTGTCGGAGTAGAAACAAACAATTGTAAGAATAAATATTGAAATCAAATGATACCCGGCTTTCCTGATTCCAAACGTAAATGAAATATAATCCGTTGCTAAATTAGATCAATAGCTGTTGTGTTGGAATTCAATTTGAAACAAAGATTGAGTGCAAATAGACTGATGAACGCCAGTGATCAAAATACACTTCGATAAATAAATACATAGTCAAATGAAAACACGGATCATCTACTTAGTCAAACGATCGAAAAATTGATTGGTGTATTCGCGAAACAAAACTTTTTAAGCAAGCTACCGCTTTGTCATGATTATCAATACAAAAATTGAACAGTGAGTGAAATCTCACTTAAATGTTTTTAATTGACTTGCCTCATGTTATTTCGCATATTATTTTGCTATTGCGCTCGTTTCATAATTGTTTGAATTGCACGTTTGATGTCTACAGCCGCCCTCGCCCCTATCTTCGTTACAAGTAACATAAATAGATACCTACTAGGTATAAATTAAATAGCAGCTGCTTCTCCCCGATATGCATTAACTTAACGAACACATCGCCCCTAATATTCGGGGTTTCTGTAAAAAATTGTCTCGCTATGCGAAAAGTTAGGAGGGCAAATTTCTCTCACCCAAAAAGTTAACACGTAAAGTTGTTCATCAACGACTTTTGACGTTTTATTCATTTACTTTTATACATAAAAAGCGGCCTTCTAAATGCCAGATGATAATAAAGGGGAAGTTCTTTAAGATGTTGTGTAGGATGGTGCTTATAATTTCCTGTGCGGTGTTTTCCGGGCTTTTCAGACTTTTTTCTCTTGGTGCATCCCTTAATTGTAAGGATCTTACAATTAATAAAAAATATATTCAGCGAGGGGCCAGGTTCTCATAAAATTGAGTTATTAAAGCGAGGAATTAACGAATTAACTTTCACAATGAAAACTTAGCTGGTCAATATTCTTTTCAAAGGGAAACTCCTCATTTGTCGGTTTTTCGTCTGCTGTCAGAGGCCAGTCTTGAGGAAGTTTCAAGGAAAAATAGATTTTTTACACGGATTGTGAATTATTTTAGAGATTCAGGCTACCTGATTTTAAGTTCATGATCTTACGTGTTGTAGTATTTATTTGGATGAAAAACCATTTTCCAGAACTAGTTTCAGCGAATAAAGAACAAATCTAATTGGATATTCAAAAAACTAATTATTTGGCTGCCTGCATCTCAGTAGGCGCCTACATACATTATGTTTTATGCAACTAACTACACTCATGGACAAACTTAGAGGAACGAAAAAAAAAGGTCAAATTTCTCCTGTTTTAATAATCGTGCGCACTGACCACAAACGGTAGTGCTGTTAATAAAAAAGGTTTTTTTTCGAATTTCATTTGTTTTTAATGTAATTAATAATACAAATAAATTGAATGTGAAATTAACGCGTAATATTGCGTGCATTCATACTGAGAATTTTCTTGCCAACTTTTAAATTTAACAAACATTTTATTTGACTGTCCGTAACTTTTTTTAAAACGTTCATAAAATGTAACTCTTTAAAATTTTGCATAACGTTTGCCGTTACTTATGTAAAAGATAGTCACCTTGTTGTGAATATAAAAATTAAATAATTATTTCTTACGCAAAGTACATAAATGAGTCGCGGGCGAAGTGCTAGTTAATAATAATTTTGTTAATTTTTGTCATTTGACCGTTTGTTTTTTGACGTTTTTTATTTTAAATTAACAAATGATAAGCAAAATTCAAATGAAAAATCTTAATTAAACTGTCACAAATATCCATAATATTTTATTACATCCCTACCTACACATACATGACAATATCGAGCCTTGTGGTACACCCATTATTACTTTTAGACCGAGTGAATTGACACCGTTTATTTGGACTTGCTGTTGTCTATCATTCAAATAAGATTTTACTAAACTGAGCGCAAGTTTTCCAAGTCCGTAATGTTCAAGTTTTAAGAGCAAGGTTTCGTGGTCGACGCAATCAAATGCCTTGGAGAGGTCACAAAAGATTCCTATGGCCTCTTCCCACACCGTAAATATGTGTTTTAATAAGGTGACACCGGCGTCAGTCGTACAACGTCCCTTTGTGAAACCATAATGTTGACCGTGTAAGATATTATTGGTGTCGAAATGATTTAACATTTGATTCAGCATTACCTTTTAAAACACCTTGCTGAAAACCGGCATCACGGATACGGGTCTATAATTATTGGTATCTTTACTGTCCTCGGATTTGAAAAGTGGTATTACCTTACTGTATTTCATTAGATCCGGGAATACTCCTTGATCCTCACACAAATTAAATATTAAAGCCAAGTACGGCGCTATAGTCTCAATAATGGAGGTACAAACTTTAACAGACATTCCCCATAGATCTTCTGTTAGTTTGATCTTGATTTGCTTGAAAGCTTTCACTACTATTATGGGGTTTATATGCTTCAATTTAAATTCAATCTGGCAAGATGAAATGTTTGCTTTTAATAAGTTAATAGAACGCAAGGGCGAGGAGTTTAGGGTTTCAGTCGTTTTAAGTGGGAAACTGGTAAAGAAATTAACAAATTCTTGAGCAACTTCTTTGTTAGTGCTTACGAGACCACATGAAGTCTGAAGTGCGAAATCATTTTTGTGTCTTTTATTCCTGTTGGTTTCAACTGCATGGCGTCCTGGGTTCGAATCCCAGATTAGGCAAAGCGTTATTGAGTTTGTACATCAGGAATTTTTCAATCCGGTTCTGGATTTGTGGCCGCTAGACGACAAAAGGGTCGCCCCCTATAACATGGGATATAGGGTGGATTTCTGCAATGAAGCTGAACACATAAACTAGGTTTAAGGGCTGTCAGTGTCATTATTTTCTTTGGAATATTGACAATAACAGCTCAGCGCGTTTTAGATGTGCTGATCGCGTTCAGTATCATTGTTGAAATTGGCACTTAGACAATCTATCTCTACTCTACGAAGAGAAAACAAATAACTCTTTTAACAATACATAATTCTTTTCTTGAATCATCGCGTCGTAGAAATCATTTTACAATCTCTCATTTTGTCTTCCGATTCTTCAGTTTACTGTAGTGGCCAGCTACGCATGCCGGCGAAACGTGGGTGTATTTACTAGGTTAACCTCTGCCTGACCCTTTGGGGAAACTGGCGTATTCTTATGTCACACAATTAACTGACCACAAAACACATTCAAAATAAATGTCCTCTCTATAGACTTAGCGTAATTCAGAATCACCTCACAATGTCTAGCCAGATTAACGCAAACATCCAGATTATCCCATCTACTCCACATAAATATACCTAGCCATTAACCGAACAGTGAATTGAATTACCTTACGTAAACACAGAATCAGGTCGTTTCAACTAATTATATAATATCAGCTCGTGAGTTGCCCTGCCACACATCTTGTGCACTCGAAGCCGCAATTTAGCCGTGGTTTACCTCTGACACGCGCTGTTTACGTCTAAATTTCAAAACTAAATTTCGAGCTAATTAGTAATTATCTTTGGTAGAGCATTTCCTGTTTGTAATGGTTTTTTGTGTGGGCAGTGATGATATTAAGAGAAGCGTTTTCAACAGCTGCTACTTTCAATAGCCTGTATATAGCAAGACTTTGAGTTCATCCGCAGAGAGAAAGGCTGAAACTCTGTATCTTTACTTCGGGACCAGAGACTTTCCGAAATTAAATATTCAAACTAGAGCCTAAGGTATATTAGGGTATAATATAATAACCAAACTATATAACAACTAGTTTTGTAGGTAAAGTATCTCGTTGACTATATGGAACAGTCACCCATACCTCTTTTTAAGAACCTAAGTTTGGCTCACCTTCCCTCTTGATGGGTGTCAAAGTCAAAAGTAAAAACATTTTACAAAAGAAAATGCCCTTTCCATAAGGTAGTTTCGTATGGTAAAAAATGGGCATTCAACTCCACCGTTTAACTCTTTTAAAAGGTTCTACAATATGTTGTACTAATACATTAATTGTTTTGTTTTATGTGAATGATTTATATTAGTGGAAAACAATGAAATATAAAGCAATGCCGACCATTGCAATGCATTTTTCTTTCTTATTTATTTCTCAGTTTTTTGTCTGTTGCCTTGGGCGAAAGCCTTTCCGATTCAGTGAACCAGTTACCAGCAGTAAGTAGTTATCATAAGTGGGTCATTATTAAAGGTGACATAAAATTAAAACGAATAAAAACGTAGTTATGTTTATTAAATTTGTTTTATTATGGAAGAGAACACGCATAATAATCACGGATAATTAGAATTAAAGATGGTTAATGCTTATTTTTTTAACAATCACAATAAAACATTAATAACACGTTCCATGGTCTGTTCAGGTGAAATACAGTAGACTTCTTGCTTTTATCAAAAATATAATATAAATCAATACATACTCTTTTTTAACTAATTCCTAAACTTTTACGCTTGAACAAAATTTCACTACCTCAAATAATGAACCAAGTAATTAACGCGTATAAGTTGACTATGCAAAAAACAATGTGGTAAATTATGCAAGTGAAACTGTTCCGTTTCATGTAGCAGCAGATTTCTCAGCAGAATCAATATTGAACGGGAAACAGTTTCTGACTATTAAGTGTTTGCAGTAACTTGCTCCAACAGTTGTTTAGATTGACTATTTGAGAGTGATCGGGGATAGATCTTTGTGTGTTCTGTGATGAACGTCCGCCTTGTTACAGTCATTACAAATGGTTAGTGCTTTTGACTGCCGCTGATATTATAGAACTGTTTTGCAGGTCTGTTTACTCCGTAAAGTCCCGCACACACAAGCGTGACACAACTTAACATACATTATAAAATTACAGTGTTACCAAAACGCATATATGCTAGAAATAATTATCACACAGAATGATAAAGAAATGCAAATAAATTTAATTATTTACAGAACATAATCAATAAGGTATCAAATTCTAATACTAGTACCAAATGTCACAAAGAAAATCAATTAAATTATATAATCAAAACAGGGTTACAAAAGGCCAAAAAAAAATACGTGTCGCGTCGGGGGATTCCTGGCAGGAACGAATTTCTAAATGGAAATCGAAGATGTGGCGTTATCTTAGACCTCACTATTGGCTTTAGCACCTTTGAATGCTATGAAAACGAGCAACCGTGAACGAACAATTTGAAAGTTTTCGCAGTCGCCATCTTGGATTTTCATTTTTACTTGACTATTGGCTTCAGCACCCTTGAAACCACGAAAACTACCTCTCTCTCTTCTCTATCGTCTCTCTCTATTATATCAAAAGTCACAAAGTGATTTTTCGCTACGTGACGATTTCTAAAGTTTCCGTAAACTCTGTTATAGAATTTCTTTCCAATAATAAAAAAAAATTCAACACGGTGTCGGAATATAGCGACAGTACATTTTAAACTCATAAAATTAACTAAGCAACGGTTGTCGATACCATTGATATTCGTATTGCACAAACATTTAAAGCTGACAACCTTAGTGGCATCCATTAGTCATGTACTATCCCTGGGAATTAAAAAGTTTTATCCTTTTGTTTACTTAATTATCAATGAAAGTTTTAAAAGCACTCAACTCTTCTGCTCCTGAAAAGGCAAGTCCATTGCACTATTTACGACAGTGTACGATCGTGCATAACCCTACAACAGTTAGGTTATAAATGAACAGGTTTTAAAAGGTTTTAACCCTACACATCCCTAAGTTTTATCTCCGGAAACTGAATCCCAAAGATGGAGAGGTTTATTTCCACCCGGGGACCGCGCCATTCATGTTTAAAATAATTACATAAATTCTAAAACACCTCTTTAGAGGATTCTGTTGGGGGCGTTAATGAATTATGCGATCAAGATAAATTAGTTTTGATGTAAAACGAATCTTAGTAGGAATAACCAGTAGAGGGTATTATTAAAATATGATGATAGGTTGAATACCGGGTCGTTGTGCACGTTCCAAGAAATTCCTAAAAATACGAAATTCGATGAACATTTTAAAAGCGAATTTGGTTTTCATGAGCCTATTGCGAATGTTGTCTCATTAGTTTCAAATTCTTTTGTTTTTGCCTTTTCAGCATCGTTGAATATTCGGAAAGGGGAAATTTGTTATGGGAACCCCTTTAGATGTCTCCTATAATAAAGATTAAGTGTATCCGTTTCTAGGAATATCTTTTAACTGCTATCACTTTACGTTGTTTGTGTAGGTAAGTTCCTCTATGTGTGTCTTCGTTTGATGTTTGTTGAAGTAGCGCTTCTTGTTAGTATATTAAGAAATCTGATATGAATAAATAAATTAATAGTGTTTTATTGCAGGCACAATACCCATATACAAAGAAAAAACAGTAAAACAAACTTCTTGATCTATAAGCGACGTATGGCAAATAGGCCTTCCCGTTCAGTGACAAACAAATTTGCCAAACGCTAGTAGAGAAGCGAATCGTTACGAAAATCATTAAGGTAGTATTTTTCTTTGGCGATGTGCAAGGGATGTTGGGTTGGTGCCCTACTTTTTTTTTGTTTGGTCTAACCAAAAATTAAATTAGTTTGTTTACACGGAATTTTCTTTTTTACTTTCTAATTTACTTCACTATCGTAGTTTAAGCAGAGAGAAGTGAATTATACGTAACCCTCAACATAGTTGTAAATATCGTCCGCTTAATTAAGCCAACAAACGTCTGGTAGTGTGGAGAGAAGCCGCGAACTTTCCTCTTTAGCTGGCTCACATATTGTACCCAAAGACCGAGTGCCACCATTATCTTCACTTATTGCAACTTGCACGCAAATTCAAGCCGCCTTTAATCGTCCAAGTTTGTATAGCTCCTAAAGGGTTGGGCCGCTGTAAGGACGATATAAGGAATCTGATTCAAACCCTTTGAACAAAACTTTTGGAGATGTAAGATCATAAGTCTGTGGTACTTAGTACTGGATATTGTTACATCGTAGTGTCCGTAGTCTATGAAGTGATACAGTTTGGTCCACAGAGCTCGGAATTGTCGTACCGGCAGCGTCTAGAGACGGCAGCACTAAAAAAACTCGGGGATAGATGAGCGCATCACTTCTGTCATGGACCGCCCTCAGAGCCGACACTTTCTTCACGTAGCTTAGGTTCACACCGGACGATCCACTATGAGTAAGTGGTGACAAGCTTGGTTTATAAGAAAATTGTTAACTCTAGCAGCGGCTGCCGAGTTCTATGATTTGGTCAGATTCACGGTGCCAATGACGTACTCGTGCGGCGTCTTGTGTATATACAGTATAATAAACTTCAGGGCAGTTAAATGATTTAAGAATGTAAGTACCGACTTTTCAAATAATTTCTCAGTAGCAGCCCGGAGTCTGGATTTGTGCCCGGTTGATGGCAATAAGCTCGCCCCCTAATACATGGGACTTAAACATAACTGGCGAAATGTGGGTGTACGATAGGTATACCTCTGCCTAACCCTTCTGGGATTACAGGCGTGATATTATGTTATGTGTGTACACTAAACACAATAGCAAAAATTACAAAGTTATTATTTTGTTACATTCTGGTAACGGCCGCGACTTACGAGTTGTAGGTGGTAGGTTCGAACCGAGACAGGCGCTTTAGTTTGTGTAAATTATTTAATTTTGTTGGTAGGTGCAACTGCTCTCAAAACGGTGAAGGAAAACATCGTGAGGAAAACAGCATGTCCTAGAAACAAAAAATCGAAGACTTGTGACATCTACCAACCCGCACTGTGCTCGCGTGATGGCTTACAGCCCACTTCCTCTCACTGAGAGGAGGCCTGTGTCCTAGCAGTGTGAACAATTTAGGCTGATTACGCTATATTTTGTAATTTTTGTCAATGAGCCTGTATTTGTCTGGTCTGAGTAAGAAATACTTTTATCTCACAGTTTTGCGAGTGTACTGAATAGTTAGATATTTCAACAATCATGATAAGATAATATTCATGATTTCGTGAGATAAAGTAATATTCTGTACAAATGTCAGTCGCTCCCGTGCCTTCATTGCGCCACCCTCAAATTAATTCACAGCGAATCTGTTTAATTCGAATTACTCGTAATTTCTTGACGCTTGACAGGCTCATAAAATTTTATACTGAGACCTGACTAACTCCCGGGTATTTTATACTATGCTATGTAACTATTTGGATTATAAAAGCAATAATTGCCTTTGTTGTCGTACTTAGACATAGTTTTAAATTAATCAAATAGCAAAAATATAACTCCTTTTGTTATATTTTTGAGAAAAATTACTTTATTTGATTTTCTATTACAACAGAAAGACTTGGTAAGGCTTTACTTTGTATAGCTTTACTTGGCAAATTAGATGAAAATTATATTGAACCTAATTTGCTAGAATCTTTGAGATATCTATTCAAACAGATAATGAACATAAAGAACTTTTAAAGCCAACTAACTCATCGAACTGAACGAATTTAATTTCATACTACACTTAATGTTTCAACAAAGGTTACGTTCAGCCCACACACATAGGCTTAAGCCCAATAGCACACCTCTATACAATAAAATACAAGGGCTCTTGTATAGGCCAGCCCACAAACGGTGTAACAACGCATTTCTCAAACTCTGCAGTGTACTTTACTTAGCCCGTAGAGCTTCATAGTCTATTTTATTGAATGTACACATAATTTCACACACAATCAACGGGAGCTCGCCTCAGAGCGTTATGAACTCCCCAAAGAGATGCCAGGCGAGATAAATGACGCAGCAAATCTTGATGTAGGAGCGTGCGTTACGCCTTTTGTTTTGCTAATGGGTGATTAGGATTGCATACATTTTCCGGCCACATCTTAAAGTGGGCTTGCTTCACTTGTGCGAAAGACGTTAGCGCGAAAGTGCCTTGTAGAGCTCAATGCCGTGAACAATTTACCACTTCTATATATTGTGCAGGGTCACTATAGGTGGATGCTGTTCTAATCACATTTAGAAATTGAAACTCATGCTCCCGTGCTCATGCAGAAAGTTTCCCTTGTCGCAATTAAATTTGGGATGGCGCAACATTTGTCTTCTTCATTCATGCTTATCTATTAGTCGTTATATCAGTAGTCACCGCCTTTTCTATTATCTTTCAAACAGCCATCCAACTTTTCTTGTTTCTTTCCCTACTCTTATTTTATAGTCATCCACATTCATACTTAAAACTTTCCCCACAACATTCCTCTGTATCACATCCCCATGACATAATATCCATAGCGTGACAACCGATTTCCACAAAACTTTTCAGTCACTTGTGCAACTATTCTTTGTGTTTAGTAGGCAGTGAGAGAATATAGGTACCTAAGGAATACTGCTTCTGTTAGAATAGTCTAAAATTTCAGATTTAGACAAAAGATGTAATCCATTATGTATTGTTTAAAAATGTAGGTACAATGGTTTTTCGACGATTTTTGACGTGAATAACTTAGATACATATTCATAAATATTCTAATCATTCACGTCATGAATTATTAATTAAACACGGTTTATAGACATGTCAGACATATCAGTATTTAATAACGATGAGATGTTATATTTTTTTATTAACACCAAACCTCAATGCAGCCTCAAAATAACCACATTACCCATATTTAATTAATACAAGTACAATTACTTAATTAATAGCTTATTAAAATAACATGATGTGATTTGATACAGCGCATGTACCTACTTTAAAACTGACTTGTAACATGACGAGCGGAGATCAAATACCTAGTCTTCAATGTATATTTAACAACCCGCCCAGGCTTCTCTAGAGTTATACCATTCTAACCTAATAATATTATAAGCCATATCCAAATTCACTTAATATAATAATAGGGTGTAAATAGACCCATCACAGCTATCATCTACGCATTCTGTACATCAAGTAAGGGCAGATTTTTTATAGTCAGATAACCTTTATCAAAGGAATTATAAGTAGTGTGGTTTGACAGGTTTTGTATAGAAAATATGTCAAACTTTTAGATTTATTCATAAGATTATAAATAATACATTTAAAAGTTTAGCTTTTAATAGCAACTGTGTCCGTACCGAGTCCGTATTCACAGTAATACGGACTCACAGTCTCAATATTTTTTACAGATTATCTACACCAAGTAAACGTATTTAAAACAAAATAACTTCTGAACTCGATCTCTTTTAGCATAGTTCATTCTACTAACATAATGTTAAGTTATTGACCAACAAAATTGTTCCTACTTCTAACTTCAAACATAAGGTATGTTTGAAGTTAGAAGTAGGAACAATCTGATACTCGTTCCAAAGAATGATGCACACAACCAGTGTTTCTCATTTAAGTGAATATTGTATTCTGTTTTGAGAAATGGTTAAATACCGAACACCGGGAATGATATTCACTACTTAAGTTGTGACCTTATGTGTATACAAATAGGGTTGAGGATCTTAATAAAACAACCAAACTGTATACTGTTCTATAGATGGTTGGTTATTATATTTGCTAAAATTCTAAAGACCCTAACCAAATTGCGGTTACGAAACCATAGCGCGATCTAATTCGACGCCAACGCCATCTAGATACGTCATTTACAACTTGGAAAAATACAATTAATTTTGTTGACCTAATCAGCGGCTTTTGATCACGCATGATCATTAACATTCCGCCCACCAAGGACATTATTGATGGAATGTCCTTTTTGAACTACATTATAGGCCCGAATTTGTAGCAATAAGTTGACCTTTTGAGGTTTGATCTAAAATCTGAACTATTTGTACTAGATAAAAACTTACATATTATGGTAAACTTAAAATACTAACATTTAGATTGCCAAAACAATAATGACAAAATATAAAAGTTCACCAGTTGTAAAAGGAAAGTTTAAAAACAATGTTCTAGAAAATATATCATTTCGTTGTGTAAATATATCAAAAATATCTTAACAATAATATAGTTTAAGTAAAATGTAAACAATGAAAAATAAATCTTAACATGTGTAAAACATCTTTGGATAAATAAAAGTTTGTAAAAGGTGATCTAAAGTAAAAAAATATTAAATTCATTGATCTGTAACAGGTAAAATACAAAGTTTGGATTTTGGCGTCTTAACAGTAGAGGGTAACAGCCAACGACTTGGCGGCAAATCATCTTCTTTAATTAACACAATGTCCCCAATTTTTGGCTCAGGAACCTTTGAAGACCATTTGTACCGGTTCATAAGATTGGACCAATATTCTTGGGACCAACGCTTCCAAAATGCTTCCACTCGACGCTCGACTCTCGCCGCGGACGGACATGTCTGTGCGCTCTCCCGCTCCCGGCCCAGTGTTGTGTTTCCTGTTTTCTACACGTCGCTATCACGTGACGTCATCGTAGTCGCCCCGACTACCCCGATTTAAAATCAAATCAAGAAATTGATTTGATTTTAATCTATCAAGAAGTACCTTTTTCAAGGCAAATCTCGTTTCATTAACAGACATTTGTGAGTAGCTTCACTAGGCCCCTTCTGGGTGAAACCACAGTTTCGTGGTCCTCGGTTGAAACCTTACGGTGCCAACGAAGCCGAGTGGGGTGTTGTCCCAACACAACCGCCGAACCCCTTCAGGGCGAGGCAGTCAATTGGACGGGTCCCAGAGTTAACCGGCCTTGGGGGATCTCCAAGTCGGCTCTGGTGTACAGTTTTCCTTCCACAGCTACTCACCTAGTGTCTTTAGGGTGTGTCTACACCCTTCGCGCTAGACTGGTCAGGGCCCCGTTCGCACATTAAGATTGGCGACAAGCTTAGGGCTCACCAATAGGTACTCACCTCTCTGTCTACACCCGACAGAGAGGGTCACACATCCCCGGGCCCATCCACCCGGGGAGATAGGTATAGGGTTTAGTCTACGTGGGAATAATTTTCCACCATTCCCTCCCTAAACTAGCTTCCCCTCCGACCATGGAGGACGCCTATATTTTGGCGTTCTTCAGAGAGGTCCTTTTTAAGGACCCCGATTTCCTAGCGAGATATGGCGACAAGCTACGTCATCGCTCCACCCCCACTCCGTCCCAGGGCGCACTCGCGAACTTCAGCAACGCCCTCGAAAGCCCGATGTCGCCACCTGTTGCCGAACAAGGTATTCCAGCCATTGTTCCGGCAGCCCTAGTAGTCGCCCCGCCAGCCCTAAGGCTTGCCCACCCGCTCCTACCGCGAGGAAACAAAAGCCCCCTCCCCCGATCTACGTCCAGGACAAGTCAAAATGGACAGAAATCTCTAGGATGTGTGTTGATCGCAAAATCAACTACACAAACGCCCGATCCACCCTCCAGGGGATCAAAGTTACCGTCCCCACGTCTGCGGACTTTAGGGATCTCTCCCGCGCCCTGCGTGAAAGGAACTATTCCTTTCACACGTACTCCCTTCCGGAGGAAACCCCCACTCGCGTTGTTATTAGGCGCGTACCTCAAGAAATCTCCACCGAGGAGATTAAGACCGACCTTGTCGCTCAAGGCATTCCAGTTTCCGCCGTCCATCGCTTACATAAAGCGAGACAGGGCCTAATCTACGGCATGGTCCTGGTAATCTGTGACCCCACAGACGGTCACCACCCGATCTTCAAAGTGAAGTCGGTTTGCTCGCTCTCAGGCATTTCTATTGAGAAGCCCTACCGAGCCAACTTAATTGGTCAGTGCCATCGCTGCCAATTGTACGGACACTCGCAGTCCAACTGCTATGCGACCCCTAGATGCGTCAAGTGTCTAGGTGAGCATGGTACCGTCGACTGTACCCGCCCTAAAGATAGGGAACTATGTTCAGAGCCTCCCAGCTGCGTACTCTGCGGCCAAGCGGGACACCCGGCAAATTACCGGGGCTGTCCTAAGGCCCCGAAGTCCTCATCTCCGAAACTCGCGAAACGCGCGAGCGACCGCCAGCACAGGGAAAGCCCCTGGGGTAAGCTTCCTTCCGCACAGATGCCGGAACGGCTTAGTCCGCAGAGGCCCTCTCCCTGGGCAAACCTAAACCACCAAAAAGCTCCCGCAGCTTCGGTGCCCTCCAAACCCGCGCAACCAGCGCAATCCGCGCAACTTCCAGCGCTGATGGCTTCCGCCATCCCAGCGCCTTTGGTAGCCCCCGCGGCCCCTATGGCCTCTCCAGCGGCACCTCAGGGAACCCAGGGCCGAAACAGCGCCCAAATTATTCTAAGTACATACGCGGCTCTCTTCACCACCGCCGCGGACAAAATGGCGGAAGAAATCGTTGCTGCAAACGGCAACGAAATTCGCCTCATGGAAATCCTCAGCGAGTATCCCGAGATCGCGCAAGTTCTACACTCACTCAAATATTAATTCTCAATGGATAATACGAGAGTAAAAAGTAACAAACCCCGATCCCTTAAATTAGGCTTTTTCTACGCAAATGGCGTTTCAGGTCAACGCGATGAGATCGCCGCTTTCCTCCGCGACCATCAGCTTGACATCCTTCTCATACAGGAAACCTTTTTAAAACCTCATCACCGAAACCCGAATATTGCCAACTTTAAACTAGTTCGCAATGACAGGTCTCGATGCCACAAGGGTGGCACACTCAGATACTTTAGGAAATCTTTGTATTGTATCCCTATTGACCCACCTCCTCTCTTCTCCCATCTGGAGACCTCTATCTGTCGGCTCGGCATGACCGGCCACCAACCGATCACCATCATCTCCGCTTATATCCCACCCGACAAGGGTCCGGAGGATCCCATCTCTCTCCAAAAGGACTTCACTGCCCTCTTCGGTATGAGTGACTCCGTCATCTTGGCGGGGGATCTTAATGCCAAGCACCCAGCGTGGAATAGTAGCACAACTTCAACCAGAGGTAGGATAGTTTTCAAGTTAGGCGAATCCCTTAACTTTGACGTCATCGCTCCAATGAGCCCGACTCATTTCCCAGGAAATCCCAATCACCTTCCCGATGTTCTCGATGTAGTGCTGCTCAAGAATGTGAACCTTCGTTTGCATTCGATAGAGACGTTCCACGAGCTTAACTCTGACCACCGCCCAGTAGTCATGCATCTTGCACCCTACTCGGACCCTATCGACCCCAACCGCCCCCATCAGACCCAGTTGATAACCGACTGGAGGAAAGTAAGCGAAAGACTGAAATCCACCACGTCGCCTCACTTGGACACCATCCCCGATCACTTAGTGTCAGTCGCCGACACGACGGCCGCAATCGACTCGTTTACAGAGCACGTACAATCCGTATTGACGGATTGTTCACGGGAAGTTCCGGTGATGGAAGACCATCGCTGGAAACTACCTACTGACGTACGTGACCTGATAACCGAGAAGAAAGCGGCCATTCGTGCCTACGACTCCCTTGTGACGCGAACAAAGCCCACATGCGCCATTTACAGCGTGCTGTAAAGAAACGCATAGGGGAGGTTCGCTCTGAGGGCTGGAACAAGATGCTCAGTGAACTCAAGCCCACTCATCAAGCCTTCTGGCAATTACAGAGGAAATTGCGTTCCTCAGAAGAGGTCTCTATACCTCCTCTCATCCGCCCCGACAATAGTGTCGCTTTCGACAGTCCCGATAAGGCTGAATGTCTTGCTGACAGCCTAGAGTCCCAATGTTCTCCCAGCTCACAACCAGTAGACCAAGCTCACCTGAACAAGGTCGACGCTGAAGTCGAACGGAGAGCCTCCCTCCCTCCTGTCGAAGACCCTGATGATCCTCTGCCTCCCGTCACTCCAGACGAAGTGCACGACATCATTAAGGGGCTCCACGCTCGTAAGGCCCCCGGTTCGGATGGTATTACCAATAAGGTATACAAACTCCTTCCTTCCCCGCTCATAATGCTTATGACCGCCATCTTCAATGGCGCCTTGAGCAACAACATCTTCCCACAAGCATGGAAAGAAGCCACCGTCATCGGTATCACAAAGCCAGGCAAGCCAAAGTCTGAGCCCTCCAGCTACCGCCCTATTAGCTTACTCAATGTTCTCGGCAAAATCTACGAGAGACTTATTTATAAGCGTCTCAAAGACTACGCCGACGCAAAGAGCCTCATTCCCAACGAGCAGTTCGGTTTCCGTCCCCAACACTCGAGTATCCACCAGGTCCACCGTATAGTAGAGCACTTATGCGCTGGTCTGCAGCGTAACGCGACGACGGGCGTGCTATTCTTCGACATAGCGAAAGCCTTCGACAAAGTCTGGCCCAACGGCTTGATATACAAGCTGTATCAACTAGGAGTGCCAGATCGTCTCGTGCTCATCTTACGAGACTTTTTGTCGAATCGCACCTTCCGCTATCGCATCGAGGGTGCACTCTCGTCCCCTCACCCTATTCGCGCCGGTGTCCCTCAGGGTTCCGTTATATCTCCTATAGGCTTCACGCTGTTTACTAGCGATATCCCACAGAGTAAAAAAGCTCAGTTGGCTCTCTTCGCCGACGACACTGCCGTTTACTATACCGGTCATTGTCCCAACGCTATAGCTCGTACTCTCCAAACCTCCGCAAACGTCTTAGGCGCTTGGTTCCGGAAATGGAGAATCGAGGTCAACCCCGATAAGAGTCAGGTGGTTCTCTTCTCGAGACGTCGTCGAGTCCCACCCCCCCTTCCCAGCCCGATCACTATGTACAGCAAGCCAATCCCTTGGGAGAAGCAAGCCAAATACCTAGGCGTGATCCTTGATCAAAACTTAACGTTTAAACAGCACATTAAGGCTGTTCGCGCGCGCGCCGCTTTCGCTCTTGGTAGACTCCACTTTATTCTGACAGCCCGTTGCAAACTGTCACTTAAATGCAAGCTGCGCATCTACACCGCAGTCATCCGTCCCATCATGACCTATGCCCGCGTTGTATTCGCGCACGCTCACCCACGTCATCTCCATAAAATGCAGACCCTCCAAAACCGTTTCCTTAGAAAGGTCACGGGTGCCCCCTACTATGTCCGAAATATAGATCTCCACGTAGACCTAAAAATGCCTACCATAAACCAGTTCATGAAACGCTTATCGAAGCGTTTCTTTGACTGTGGCATAAAACACCCCAACAGCGGCCGCCCGCTACACTCCCTCCCGTATTAGTAGTATTCGTATTAATGCGTTTAAAGCTCAAGTAAAATCCAACCTTTGTTCAAAGGCATATTATTCAATTAACGACTACTTAAACGATAAGAATAGCTGGTCGCTGTAATTAACTCAAGACAATGTTTATGTTCTTTCTCCAGAATCAGCTTACCTACTGACAGGGTTTACAAGTTCGTATATTTATTTTAATTATATTTGACTGTATAAGTCAATTAGTTTTAGTTACCTTCATTTATTATTGACATGATCCGCTCATTACAATGTTTTTCAATGAGTTGTATTGCAATAAGTGGTTAGCTAGAGACCTCGACAATTGATCTTAAATTATTCTTGCCTGAGCAACCGGCAGCGAGTTCGTCATGCTCCCGTAGATGTCACTGCTTGCGGTAGCGTCGGGGATCGGGTTGCCTCCTTCCCTCAAATATGGCGAGGGGGGCAATGGCTGATCTTTGCGTTATGCTCGTGATCGGGTGCTGCTTGTGGTGACTGGTCGTCTTGCTGTCTATGGTTTTGATATTGTTAAAGTAATTGTTCTGTTAACTTATTTTTACTTCGATGGTCCTAGTTTATCATTTGTGTTTACTTAAAAAATAATCCAATAATGCATATGTAAGATGTCACGCCCCTTATGCCTGGAGGCTTTTATTTGTGTATTAAGTTATGTTGTTTTTTTCATAGATTTTTTTATTGGTTTCTGTTTTGGGTATATTGGCGTGGCTAGCTTAAATATGGCAGATAATTTAATATGTTTTTTTTTGTGTTTCAGTTTTTATTCTTTGATTACCTTATAATTATATAATTCAATGGTTTTCTAACTAAACAGACAGCTGTGCTGCTGGGGAGTTTGTTGCGCCACTTCTTCTTCCCAGCTAAAGCACTAGGAAGTGGTGAAGGGCGGGCGTTTTGTGGGACTGTCTTATGTAATTTTGACGTTCGAAAAGTGCTGACTCTCAGCCTAGTTTGAATAAATGACTTTTGATTTTGATTTTGATTCGTCGACCAAGGCATACCTTAATCGCCCCCGACGTCGCCACTACCTCCTCCAGGAGAGTAGTAAGGCCACCAGCACGCTTCATAAGCCCAAAACCCGATCACCGTCCTACCTTCCTCGCCGCCGAGGCCCGCCGCGACGCCCAAATCTACGCCCCTCCCGACCCTTGCTCGAGCAAGCCCGCGCCGCTGAGCCTGTAGCTTTAAATTCGTCCCTAAATAATATCATTCCTGATCCAGCTAGTCATTTGCTGCCCTCTTCCAGCGACGCCCTAAGCCGAGGTTCGTACCCCACAGGGGGTGCCCTTAGCGTGTAGTCGCTTAGTTTTTAGTTAGTATTTAAGTTTAAGTCCTGGCTGGAGGCCTTAATTTATTAGGGCAACCACAGGCAAGTCCGTCTAAGCAGACGACAACTTCATAGTTCGACCTGCGAGATGCCATTCCCAAAAAAAAAAAAACGCTTCCAAAATGACTGTAGCATCCTTTGAATTAATTGCCACCGCGACAAATAACTGATGTTTGTACTCTCATATTTAGCATCTGGTACATTTAATATCGGCTCTCCGATTAGGAAATGTCCAGGAGTTAAGGGTAACAGTTCACCAGGATCAGTAACGTTAAGGACACTCATTGGACGAGAGTTCAAACAAGCTTCCACTTGGTTGAGGAGTGTGCTCATTTCCTCGTACGTCAAGGTAGCATCACCAATGACCCGTTTTAGATGATACTTTGTAGACTTCACCTTAATTTCGGCGGACTTTGGGAAGCAGTCCCAAAGTCCAAAACCTTAATTTCCGCGGACTTTGGGACTGCTTCCCAAAGTCCGCCGAAATTAGGACTATGTGGAGGAATGAAGTGCCACTCAGTACCGTTGGCCTCGACTTGTTCTGCTATTGAAGCCTGAATAGATGACAATTGTTGCAATTCTCTGGAGGCACCAACAAATGTTGTGCCATTGTCACTCCATATTTTGGCACAATGACCTCGGACACAAAACGTCTGAAGGCAGCTACAAAGGCTTGTGTGCTCATATCACTAACGACTTCTAAATGTATAGCACGGGTGGACATACACACAAACAAACATATGTAGCCCTTGTACGAACGGTGTCCGCGACCCTTCGTTGTCCTAATATTTATTGCGCCAGCATAGTCAACACCGCTATGCAAAAACGGTCGCGCTAGAGTACACCTTACAGATGGAAGAGAACCCATCATTTGGTTCTTGATGCTAGCGCGATGTTTAGCGCATATGACACATTTGCGCACATGATGTTTGACCAAATTCCTGACTCCTAGGACCCAGTAGGCTGTCCTTAAATAATTTGCCATCAGCTGAAGACCCCCGTGCAGAGTTCATAAGTGAGCATCTGCTACTATAAGGTTAGGCAGATAACAAGAATTTGGTAGTACTATTGGGTGCCTTAACTGTTCACTTAATGGAGCCTCTTCAAGTCTATCTCGAACTCTGATAATACCCTAGTCATCAAGATATGGACAAAGTGAGTTAAGCTTACTGGATTTTAATTGTAAATAGCCCTTGTCCTGTAATTGTAAATATTCTACTGTAAATATTTCTCTTTGTGTTTGTTTTATACAACATTCTAAAGCTGCTTCCAGTTCTAGCTTCTGTAGATATTTTTGTCTCAATGTGTTAGGTTTCAAAAATCGCCTACAATAAGCAATAATTGTAACAAATTTTTGTAATGAGGAATAACGTTCGAACATGGAACAATCTGGAACTATTGCTATGTGGGTTTTTGTTGTTTCTTCCATGTTCCTTCCTCATTCAACTCATTTGGCCTTTTATATAATAATGACTTTTCATTGAGAAATGGTGGTCCAGAAAACCATAAACTATGGTTTATGAGTGCACTTGGTAATATGCCTCTAGAGGCACCTTCTGCTGGGTTGTCCTGTGTTTTTACATGGAACCATTGAGATGCCTTCATGTTGGTCAATACTTGAGAGCTACGATTGGCTACAAATGTCTTCCATCTGCCTGGATAGCTGTTAAGCCAAGCTAACACCACGGTGGAATCTGTCCAAGCCTTGATTCTGTCCCTCGAAATATTTAAGACATCTGCTGTTTCTGTCAGAAGATTTGACAGCAGAACTGCTCCACACAGCTCTTAACGAGGAATGCTAATTTGTTTGACCGGAGCTACTCTGGTTTTTGTAACCAACAACGAAATATGGATTTTCCCGACATCATCTACTATCCGCAAGTAAATAACAGCTAAGTATGCTGTTTTAGAGGCGGCATTGAAACCATGCAGCTCAAGATCATCGTTGGAATTAGTGCCAAGCCACGAGGTATCCGTACTTTACTCAGTTGTGTCAACTCTTGACGGTAAGTATCCCATTCTTTCACTAATTGAGTGCTTAGTTCTTCATCCCAACTAACACCTGCAAGCCATAATTTTTGAATGAATGTTTTTGCTAATACCACGCTAGGAGCTAACCAGCCTAGTGGGTCAAACAATCGAGCTATATCCGAAATAATTGACTATTGCTGTTCCACTTTTGTAATGTAAATCCACCTTTTACTAATAATGCTATCATTTGCTTATATATTTCTATGCCTACTTCTACACTATTGCAACCCGTCATGAGATCGTCCATGTAGAAGCAATTTAAAACCTTCTCTGCAGCAAGTGGATAATTTACGCCTTCATCGACTGCGATCTTAATAAAAGTTTTGACTGCTTGATACGGCGCGGAATCTGTTCCAAAGGTCACGGTCACAAGGTCGTAATCTTCGAGTTCTTTGTCTGGACTGTCACGCCAGAGTATCCTTTGGAACATGACATCTTCATCTGCTACCCTTACTTGGCGGTACATTTTATTAATATCCGCTACCAGTCCTATCGGCTGAATCCTCCATCTTAAAACAGTGTGACGTAAATCAGTCTGTATTGACGGACCAACAAGGAGCTTATCATTTAGAGATACTCCTTTGCTGTTCCTTTCAGAGGCGTTGAAAACAACACGAACTTTAGTTGTTGTCTTATCGTCTCTAATGACTGCGTGATGTGGTAAATACACTGCTTCTTCCTTCTTACTATCATCTTCTTTCACGTGCTTCATGTGTCCTAACTGTAAATATTAATTTATAACTTCTGTGTACTTTTTCATTAAATCTTTGTTCTTTACTAATCTTTTTTCTAATGCTTTAAACCTTAATGTAGCTATGCCACGTGGATTTCCTGACTTGCACGGAGGATCTTCGTCTCGGAAAGGAAACCGTACAATGTATCTGCCTGTATCATCTCACTTAGTAGTTTTTATATAGAAATCTTCACACCTTTCCTCTTCTGGATTGAGTAATTTCTTTGTACTATTTTGTTCTTCTATCTCCCAAAATTTCTTTAAAATGTCATCTTCATTGAACTGTGCACAATGTAACCTTATATTTTTGGTGTGATTCTTTAAACTCTCACTACTTGTACTTACTACACCTGAAATGACCCACCCTAATCTGGTGCTCTGTGCGATGAGAGTACCAGATGGACTCTTGACTATACCTTCCTTCACAATGTAGCAATAAGTATCTGCACCTAAAAGAATATCTATTCTATTGGGTGTGTTAAAATTGGGATCTGCTAGACACAGATCGCTGATGGCAATCAAATCCAATGAACTTGAGTTCACATTTCTCTCAGGCAAGGTGATTTTACTAAAAACATAGGCATTTATTTTAAGTCGAAAATCGAGATCAATTGTTGACTCAATTGTGAGATTTACCATGTGCTTTGCAATGGTTGATCTATCGTCACCCAAGCCTGAAACGAGACCTCTAACTGGAATTTTCTTTAGCCTAAGAAGTTGGACTGTGGCCTCTGTAATAAAACAAGCCTGTGAACCTTGGTCTAGTAATGCGCGAACTGTTTGAAATTCACCCGTCTTGGACTTGGCTTTTATTAACGCTGTGGCTAATAAAACCTGCTGGGGTTTGGAGACCTTGACCGTAGACAAGCATGCGACTATCGGATTATCACTAGTTGTGGAGCTAGTACTATCGGTAGCCGGCTTTACGGTAGCATCTCGGCTTTCATTCTCTCCGTTAGGTTCTCCATTAGGGTGCAGCAATGAATGGTGGCGTCTGTTGCAAACTTTGCAGACGGTCTGTTTTTTAGTCGTTTACTCTATGATTACTGCCCAAACAATTAAAACAGATTTTATTTTTTGCTACAAACTCGTGTCTATTTTCTGTGGTTTGTTTTGCAATTTGCCTGCAGAAACAGAGCTTGTGGACTTCCGAGCAGAATTCGCAACGCATATTTGGTGACTTTGTGGCTAGCATTGCTTTAGAGTTATGAACCTGTGAACTGTTAGTAGTAAGCCACTGCTTTCTGCGGCTCTATGCATTCCAATGCACGGAAACGACTTTCAATAAATAACCTGACTTCCTCAATGGTTGGCAACTTGTTGCTCAAATCGTTAGAACTGCTTAACTTCCATTGTTTTCGCGTTTCATTTTCTAATTTGAACGTTACTATATGGATGATGATAACGTCCCATGTACTCACATGGATTTCTAAATTTGTAAGCGCAATAAGGCAGTCACTTGTGGTATCTAACAGCTCTTTTAATGCAGTAGCTGATTCTACGAGTACATTCAATCGTTTCTGGCTAAACAATCTTTTTAAAATGCAATTGACTAGGTACTTTTAGTCTAGGTTTATTAGCATAACGCCTTTCTAACTGAGACTAACATTCGCTGTAGTTGGCATCTGTGATTGGTGTATGCCTGATCAACTGTTCGGCTTCACCGATGAGGTGACCTTTAATTTAGTGCAGTTTTTGTTAGATGTGTTATGAGATGTGTTATTGTGTACAAGCGACTTAAAAAGATCGTGAAAGGCTGTCCATTCGCTGTATTTGCCAGAAAAAGTGGGTATCGTGATCTTAGGTAACTTTAGCAATGAATTGGATGGCTTAGAAGAATTATTATTATTCGATCCACTATTTTGTGGTAGCGGTTTTTTTGGATTAATCTTATTTAACGTTGGTTTCATCAGACATTTATATGATACATATGTATCTTCAGTGGAATCGTATATATTGACCACCTTTTGACCTATAGTTGAGATTTAGTTTCCTTAAATGACGACCAATCATTTTTTTCATTCATTTTTCATTCAAGCCTTGTTTCAATATATTCTACTGTCAGTCTATCCTTTGGACTCTTTTTAAAATTTGTGAAAGCCTTTTGTATAACATTTTGAAGGACTTTCAATATATTAATTTGACCTTCCATCATAGACAACAACAAAAATATTCACTAAAAGTGATAAAAAATGATTTTAAAATAAAACTGTATAATTTAATAGGCTATGTGAAGTTCATCTAAACTATTATGTTTACAACTACTTAACTAACCTTTTAAAAGAAAAACTAGATTGAGACGTAAAAACTTTGTTACTAAACAAAATGTTCAGATTTTTTCTAAGTCTCAATATTTGCGATAAATTTTACAATGTTTGCGATACATTTTGTACGACTAACACTGGTAGAAATCGGGCATAGGTTCCCCGTTTCACCGTATTTTGTAGAACTATTCTAAGTCCTTAAGGGGCCGACGAACAACGCACGTTATAGAAGTTCGAGGCCGGGTCCGAAATTTTGCTATCTCTGTTTGACAAAACAAGGGAGTGAGGGGCGCGGTGCGCAGCCGTCTGTGTGTGACTGTGTGAGCAGATAGATAGCTATTATGAGCTGTACTGTACTAACTGTACCTTCCATACATTCGTAACGACTCTGAAGATATTTCTATCTATTAGTAATTAGGTATGTTCATGATTTGCGTTGTTTTTGTTGACGAATTTGGGGAATCGTTTGTAAATCTACAGACTAGTAATGCGTTTTTTGGTAATTTCTTTATAATGCCGGTATCTCAACATAATTATAAGAATATTTCGACATCTAGGCCTTGTAGAGAAAATCAAGAAAAGTACCTAGGTATATGCTGTTGGCGTGATGGTATGCTTGAATAAATTATATAAGGTACTACTTATGGTACTTATACATCGTCATCGCGCGTGGTCTTAGGCACCGTCCTAATAGAACACGATTGCGCGATCATCGCGCGAGTAAGCGATGCGACAATCGCGTGTACGCGCGATGGCAAATACTGAAGTCCTAATTGGTCATCGCGCGAGTGACGACGCGACGAAATAAAATGGCGGCCAGCCGGCCGGGCCGGCAAGGCGAGAGGGGCGCGAGCGCGGTGTCCCGCTGCGTCGACGCTATTCGCGCGAATTTCATTAGAACACCTATTCGAATTCAGTATGTTTGATCGCGCGTTCGTCCTAGTAAAATTCGCCCGAACCTGCGATGATCACGCATTCGCGTTCTATTAGGACGATGCCTTAGGGGGAACCGGCCGACGTTGTACTTCGAGTAAATAAAAATTATAGGGATATATATAATTTCACCAGGTCTCCTCTTTAAAAAAACTAAGGCTTCTTCTGTCATATTTATGAATTTATTACTTTTACTAAACCAAAAATTGTTACTAAATGTATAAATAATGATTACAAGTGAAATAATAGATGTATCAAATAAAAAATATTCCACTAATTTATACCTATTTACGTGATACGAGTACATCAGTAACACCGTCCTGAGCTAAGAACAATAAAAATAAAGGATTTTGAAAAAATATTAATTTAGTAATGTTCTTCATAAATATAGCTATTACCATTGTTATTGTTGATTTATCTATTTAAAAAAAAAAAACGAAACGTAATAAAGTGTCCTTGAGAGAATTTTGTCGCGCACTGGATCTTCAACGCACTGCTTAGTGCCGAGAGTTGCAAATCCAACAGTGTGCAGCACTCTGTTATAATTCTCAATGCTCGGTTCAACACCGAGAGTTGAAAATGCAGTACGTGATAAAATCCCGCCTCGAGATATTTACGTCCGTGAGAACATGGTCTAAAGAAACGCAACAAACAAAGCTGCATATGTAGGTAGATAGGTAGGTTAATACTTATTTATACTAAATATACTTAGGTACCTAGTAGTGTGAAACTCAAACCAAGAAACTTTACAGTAATGAAGCTTATACATCAGAATAACACATAGACTATAATTTATAAAGATTGTGTGATTTGTCTATACTAATATTATAAAGAGGAAAGATTTGATTGTTTGTTTGTATTGAATAGGCTACGAAACTACTACTATTAAGATGATCGATAACAGAAATACCCTTTGGCAACAGTTAAAAAAAGAATATTTGCTTCTTCTTTTTTTAACTGTTGCCAAAGGGTCTCGAAAAGAAAGTTTTTATCGGAACGAAATAAAGTAATTAAGAAGATAAACAATGATAAAAACAAATACTACTACAACAAGTTTCACAATAATCCGAAGAAGATGTGGAAAACTATAAATTCTTTAGCTATGAATAAGACTAAAGCAAATATTTTGCCTCCAAAGCTAATAGTAAATTCACAAAGTGTAACAGAGGGCGAAAAAATCTGCGAAATGCTGAATGTTTATTTCGCCACTATTGGTACAGAGCTATAACTATAACTATAAGAGTATACCCCAAGAAATGACATGTGGAGTCCCACAAGGATCTATTCTGGGACCACCACTATTCCTAATTTATGTAAACAACATAAATCAGATAGGGCTAACAGGATATCTAACACTTTACGCAGATGATACTAGTTTATTCTACTTCGGTCAATCCATACACGATATCATTAGTGAGGCGCAAAACGACTTAAATATAATAAGTGAGTGGTTTCTGCATAACTTACTTACCATTAATACTTCGAAAACATCTTACATGATATTTGCAGCTAAAAACAAAAAGGTTCCACCCCACTCCCCTTTGATTATTAACAACCTAACTATCAAGCAGTCCAGTACAGAAAAGTATCTTGGTCTGCTATTAGATGACAAGCTGTCATGGAAACCCCATATTGAGCACGTTAGAGCCAAACTTGTGTCACTTTCTGGAGCGCTTCGCAGAATGGGAAACTGTGTACCACCTAAGATAAAACGCACTATCTACAACTCTTTAGTAAAACCTACTCTAGAATACCTGATTGAGATTTGGGGATCAGCATCCAAGACTAGCCTCAATTACATACAGAGGACCCAAAACAAAATTATAAAACGATTATATTGTTATGAATTCCTAACACCTACTAAACAACCATTTGAAAAAACTAAACTTTTCAATCTCCGTCAACTGTACAACTACAATACTTGCATATTAGTAAAGAAGTTTTTAGAAAACGCTACACAAACCAACATTAAACTAACAAAAAAGACATACACATATAACCTAAGAAATAGAAACGAAGTAGTTCTGCGATTTCCTAGGACAGTTAAATATGGAAAAAAGAACTTTTTATATGAAGGGGTTCAATTATATAATAAATTGCCAAATGAAATCAAAGAGTGCAAAAGTATTAACCTTTATAAAAGAAAACTAAAGGATTATATTATGCAAAAACCAATTTCTACATAAATACCCTAAAAACACAATACAAAATACTTACATAAAAACTACACTTAAATAACACAAAATAAAAAACACATTGTCACAATACGTACGTGATAATCAAAATTACGATCTCACAATTACAAATAATCAGCGGTCTCCGAGACTATACTTGTCGCACACAAGCAATCAGATATGTGCACGCACTATACTAGCACACACCAACACGTTCACACAGTAGTTACCATCCTAATAATCGTTTGTTTGTGTTCCCCACAAAGTGAAAAATAAGTACTTATGAGGGTACCTTGGTGTCAAATTGGCCAGCTGTTTTATATGTAACTACCTACACTTTTGCTTTGTTAGCTATTGTTCTCGTATGTTGTTTTTATAGTTTTACTTATCTTACATTTGCATGCTTTGTCATTAGGCGACGATTATATATAATGTTAAAAGTTAAATCTCATTTAAGTGAACTGTATTCTTATGAGAAATAAAGATTCTTTAAACCTAACTACTGGACCAATTTGAAAAATTGTTTTATCATTAGAAGCCGAAATTATGTCTGATAAACATAGGCTATTTTTTTAAATCGATATCCACGTGTACGAAGTCCCGGGCGAAGTGCTAGTACATAATATAATGATAACTATAAAGTAGTAAGTAGTAGTAAGTGGGATTGTTTGTCATAAACAATTCTAAATAAAAATCCGCGACAGCATACATCTACATTTTATGTGGAAGCTATTATAGCCAAAATATTGAGCCATAAATGAATTGCTTTTTTGTTTTTACAAATCACATTTTAGAGTGTTTAGTTGATTCTCAACAAAATTAATACCTTTATCGCTTTTTGTGCTTGATGTAGATAAACTTTGTCTTTAACACTTATTAATTTGGACGGATTGTTCAAAAGTTACCACTATCCGAACGGAGGATACCGCGCGTAGAGCGGGGCTGTGATGTTTCACGGCTAATCCGTTGAACTGTGTTTCAAGCCTGGGGAAGTAGCCTATGTACTTATAGGCTACTTTTCATCAACACTCCACATGGGCGAAGCCGCGGCCGGAAGCTAGTAAGAAATAACGTCAGAAAAGTCCGTATTGTAATGTTACGTATCAAAATTTTTATCAAATTTACTGCATTATTGTGTACTAAAACAATTTACTTGTTTTATTTTTGTAATAGTTATTTTCTTAAATTGCAAAGTATTTCTCACACATAAATTAATGTTGACTTCGTAATTGAATTACACCAAGAAAATTTCAGTTGATGTATCAATGGTTAGATTACTCGATACCAAATATAAGGCAATCTAAATCCAAGTTCACAGCATTTATAAGTCAAAAGTGTCAAAAATATTACAATACAATTATGCAAATAAATACGCGCGCCCAGGACAATAAAGTAATCGTCTAACACTGACAACAAACACGGAAAACCCCCCGCGCGGCGGGATAAACGTTGCGGTAAATCGGTTATGCGTGTGCTTGTGCGAGCGATACACATCTACTACCCTGAGCAGTACGACCACGCACACATTGACATTTGCTTGACGCGATAGCACTACTAGCTATTGAAAAAACTTGAAATTTTTTGATGTGTTCCGTAATACCAAAAATAATGAATTAAAACTTAATTTTTTTTTTCTACTTTTTGCAACAAGATAATATAAGCTATGTTTCTGATACAACATTACAGATATTGTTGTTTATAGTACAGAAAAAACGATAAGAAAACATGTCATTTACGCTGTAAAAAGTGTGAAATCCAATTAGCTTAAACTTCATTTTAGATATGTAGGAACCTATATAAATACTGTCTTCATCCGAATATAAGCATAATGTGGTGGAAATATGCTTAAATTGCAAATGGTTTCGGTAATACGTTTGTGTGGACAATTCAGACGTCGCCCTGCTCTTAAGTAGTGACCTTATGTGTATACAAGTAGGGTTGAGGATCTTAATGAAAGAATCAAACTGTATACTGTTCCATAGTTGATAAATATATTTGCTAAAAATTCTAAAGACCCTAACCAAATTGCGGTAACGAAACCACAGCGCGATCTAATTCGACGCCAACGCCATCTAGTTACGTCATTTACGACTTGGAAAAATACAATTAATTTTGTTGACCTGATCAGCGGCTTTTGATCATGCATGATCATTAACAGAAATAAATGTCTTAAACCGCAGATAAAAGTTATCTGACTATTGAAAAATCAGCCTACGTAAAAATTATTACTGGGAAGAATTATATTGAAGTAAACGTTTTAAAAAAAGGTAATCATTATTATCATTTCTAGGCGCTCTCTCCCAAGTTCGTCAAGTCCAAAAGAAATGGACTTGTCTAGAATAACATCCTCGAATTTGGTCCTTCTTATTCGGTACCTAGTTAATCCTTGTAACCCATTAAAAATTAAAATGTACGATTTTCATTGAACTTTTTGTTCTAAAATAAACTACTCGCTGTTTAAAAGCTGAGGCAACATCTTCAAAACTTGTCTGAGCTTCGGAAATAACCATTTAGGATATTTCGACAACTCTTTACTTTGAAGTGTTGCTATTCAAACTAGTTTGTGCTTGAATATAACGATGGCAAGATATAACAAATTGTGGCCTGAGTCTTAAGCTGATTTCAGATGCTTAGCTTCAGTAAATGTTAATTTTGAGGGTTCCGTACCCCAAAACAAAAAAAAACGGAATCCTTACAAGATCACTTCGTTGTCAGTCTGTCAAGACCCTTTTTCTTAGGAACGCGTGGAGGTATCAAGTTGAAATTAATATGAAATACGTAGGTCTACGGTCTTGAAGCTCTAACTAAATCAAGCTTCTAAGCCAACGCATTTTAAAAACGGTGATTTACGTGACATATTTTGATACTCGAAAATAAATCAAAACCTTATCCGTTGACCTTGAATCTTGAAATTTGGCAAGAAACAATTTGTCTTACTGCTTAATAAAGGATAATGTCCGAAAATCTTTATTTTGTAGTTTTATCATATGAATAATCATTTTTATTTGCGAAAACAAACTAAAATTTGCAATTGGAGAATTTACCGTATATCGATGTATGAGAGAATATGTTTTTCAACTACAGTGTTAAGTTTATTCTTGGTGTAAATTTATCTCAACTATGGGACCATTCATTATGCGTGTCGGACCACGCACTTGGCTGGTTTTGTTTAATTTCACGATCACATGACACCATCTAAATTTAATTACATAGGAATGAACGTTAATCTGCTCATTCAAATTCATTTCCCGCTCATTCGGAAGCGAGAGAAAGATGCCGAGTGCCGATATCCAACATCATTGGATCTGTTCACTGATTCATTTACATTTTGACTATGAAGCATGAACGCTTTTTCGGGTGACGATTTCTAACAGTCAACTCCTCCCGCAAGCCGCGTTAACCAACTTCGTTTCAATAAAACACTTTTGAATTTTACAAACATCAGTCACAACTCTAACGCTTCAATGGAACGTGGATTATTATTTTTACTAAAAGGTCTACTTTCCATTATGTCTATATTTATAATGTGCCTTTTACTATCAGTGAAAGATCATTTCGCTCACACTTTTAACTTCGTTTTCGTTAATTTTTGTGAGAATTTTCCGAGATTTTATGCATTTGGATTTAGACTTTATGGGTTGTTCAATTGTTCGATGAGTTCTTATTTAGAAAATTTATTTATTTATAAAATGCAAGTTGTTTGAATATCTAAAAAGACAATATTAAGAAAAAAATAATTAAGTTTTTTAGGTACCGTATTGTGGTATATAGGTACTGCGGCTTAATGCACGACAAAGATGTTGTTTTTGTTTGAGGTAAATAGTGTAATCAGCCTATAATCTTCCCACTGTAACGGCCGTGACTTGGAGTTGTAGGACGTAGATTCGAACGTAGACAGGCGTTTTACTTTGTGTAAATTATATCATCATCACTACTCTCAAAATGGTGAAGGAAAACATCGAATAAAAAATTCGAAGATATGTGACATCTACCAACCCTCACTGGACTCGCGTGGTGGATTTTGGCTCACTCCCTCCCACAGAGAGGAGGCCTGGTTCGAGGTAAATAATTAGGTACCTAAAAGTCAGCAAAGAAATGCATTCATCAAAATTAAAAAGCTTGCTTACTAAGTTCTTCTGAAAACGAATAGAAATTAAGAAGCTAAAATCTAACTAAGCAAAGTATTCCGCCCTCTTTTCCTTTCTGAAAGTACTTGAAGAATTACAAATTCCGCTGCTCTATACAGCATGTAACAAAAACCCTGTCCGATCCTGAAGGGTATTTGGTATTGTACTGCGTATACAAATACGTAATAATTTAATAGATACGAGATTATTTTTTTTCCCCAATGAAAATAATTAATTTAAATAAATTAAAAGAATCATAACAAAGGCAACACTGATCACTCGACAAAGTTCACCTACAGTTTCGTGTCAAAGAAGCCGCCTGAGCGAGGCGGTGCTTTGTCGCGTGCCGCTAAACAAACTTAAAGAAACCTGCTCTATGACCACATGTAGGTATCAGCTCGTATTTTATTGTAGGCATAGACGCTTAATAACCCTGATTTCTGACCTGATTCTGTTCATCAAGTAATAATTGTTATTGAGTTATTACTCGTATTATGTGTTTTTGGCATTGTAGGTACCGACTGTAGGTATGAGTTTATTAAAACATTTACTTGTTGTATACCTCGGCGATCGTGTTTTACATGTCTACCTCCAACAGTAATACACATTCAACACCTTTTTATTAAATTTTCACCTACACTTCGCAGCGCACTTGTGTACGATTTGAGCTCAGAACAATAATATTCCTAGCGGAGCGTGAGACTGGCAACAAACAAGTAGCGTGCCAGTAGGCAACCAGTTGGCTACATCAAAAGGTCGATGACTCGTTAAAAGAGTGCCTACAGCGCGGCTAGTACAGGGCGGTGTCCTCTGAAATAAAATAAGGTAAAAATGAAAAGATTTCGCCGGCCGGTGGAGTGTTTTCAACTTATGAAAATTTACCATATTTAGTGTACATTTCTCGTGGTTCATAAAAAAAAAACATCCATGAATTTTGGTTTTTATGAGTTTCATTTTTTTTTACTGTTTTTTCTAGTACGTATGTCAAACCAGAAATACGCCTTAATTGGATCGGACAGGGTTTTTGTTACATGCTGTGTTATAAAATTAATAATAAAAAACTATCCCATGACTACTAGAGACTGCAAATAGTTCAATGGCTAATATTAAAGACCTATGATGACATTGAATTATTGCTGCAAGCATCGTCAATATGAGTTCAACACACACGCACAAACACTCATCATGCACACACACACACACACTATTTTTTGGATTAATCTCTTAGTTCCTTTTTATTTTCATTTTATTTAATTATAGTTCAAGTTGGTCTAGTGGTCGCAATCGCTATTGCTGAGCATGAGGGTTCGATTCCCAGGTCGGGCAACGTGTTATTGGGTTTTTCTATCTGGAATTTCTCAGTAGCAGCCCGAAGTCTGGATTTGTGCCCGGTAGATGGCAATAGGCTCGCCCCCTATTACATGGAACTTAAACATAACTGGCGAAATGTGGGTGTACTATAGGTACACCTCTGCCCAACCCTTCGGGGAAACAAGGCGTGATGTTATGTTTGGTTCAAGTCTTGTCTTGTTTGGTTTGATATTTAATTTTTTGTTGTCTTTTCGTACACCTCTTTAACCATTTTTTATTTGTCAATGAAGAGCGGGATCTCCTAGCACATTTATAACTTTTACTTAATAGGAGGTTCCGTACTATTCCATGTTTTATTTTTTGTGTTTGAAGAATTATGTCATAAGTCGGGATATGGAGTATCAAGTAGTACAAGCAAGTAACTTGGGCTTCAAAACTACGTGTTTTCAACATTTCAGAAGGATCCGTTGAATAACAAATATTCTATACATATTTTCTCGTTGACTCAATATACCTGACGGGGTTTCTGGTCACTAACTGGATTTTAACATTATGTTTAGGGGTGTTTTCTGAAGTATCATTTATAAACAAGCTTTTGGTACAGAATAAGAATGGTACAGAGCTTTAAGTAGTTGAAATGTTACGTGTATGTTTTTCTCAACGTTATTGGGAATAACTCAGGGTCGCAAGCACCAAGCTGACTGACCATCGATCACATTTTTGTTGCGTTTGATGCAATTGTCTTTTGAATGCAAAGTAACAGATTATTTGAAACTCGATGAATGCTATGAGCATATTTTCTTAATATCGTTCACAGTTTGAATCGAGCTTCAAACTGCAGTGTTTACTGAGACGTGAATAACGAACTTAATAATCTTTAGATGGTTATCATTTTTTTTGCCCAATATGACCACAGACAAGTTGCCTGCCAACCAAGATTTAAAGTCTATGTGTTAGTCTGTAAACCCACATATATACGTTTATCCAATTGTGTCGGACAATTACAATACCTGTTTGCGGTGTAGTTATAAATTAGTCTGAATTGAGACGAGTTACCGTCTCAATTTAGAATAGTGTCCAGGTGACATAATTCAATTAGATTGCTAGCCATTTGTTAGGCTGCCCACCGACGGCCTGAGTTATGTGCTGCCCTCTCAGGGCGTTTACACACGAATTGCATTGCAGTAAATGTTGACTACAAAATGGGATCCGTTTTGTAGCTTTCTTGTTTTCTATTCAGCTGGAGTGGTAATTGAAATATAATTGGACTCTTGCGCTCTGTTAAATTCGCATTCTAAATGCCAATGCTAATGTTTGAACAGTGTTTGGTACCAACTCGAATAGGAAATGTTTCAGGGTCGTAGCTAAATATTTTTAAGGGAAATTAATGTTCCCTTTATCCTGGCATATTGCCAATCGGACGTACATCGATGCCGTCAGTAACTTTTAAAAATTTATCAAATTATTTGAGGAAAGCATAATAAAATATTAAATCTGTAATAACATGAACCTGTGTTTGCGGCAATGCTTCAACTAAAAGTATGTTTAAGTATTTTAGTTTCCATTTATTGAACAGAACTGACTCATGAATACACATTAAGTTAGATAATTTAAAGTACAATGGCTACTTGTTTATTTTAGGATTTGATAAAGTGCGAATTTGTCTTTTTAGTATCTAGGTATGTGTTAAGTTTCTGAAGGGGTGAAATGTTCACCCTTTTAATTGTTATTTTTGAAACCATTTTGTGCTTTTTTATTTAAAAATGGCGATTGGGAACTAGATGACGACAAGAGTACTCCCATTTACCACCAACTGTAGAATTGCAATAAATATTCACACCGCGTACCGGAGTCATTACTGGTGATAAAATGTTATTTTGAGCGCATTAAGTTCGGTTAATAACATTATTCATTAGTTTAGCAGACGGCAGCTTCGCTTTAAATTACATATTAATTGAACATTTACAAATGTTTGCAAATCAATATAGTGCTAATCCATTTAATATTGGTGTATGGTTTCCGCTGCTTGCATTTTGAATGGCGAATCGTTCTTTTATACGAAAAAACTAATTAATTATTAGCTTGTTTGATGCACTTTTCCTGTGATTCAGGTTTATCCTGGTGCAGGCATAATAGTAATAACATATTTCAATATCATATCATATAATAATATCATAAAATAATAATATCTTCTTCTACCGTCTTGTGACATTTAAATATCATATCATTATCATATCTTTGGAAATTATTTCTAAGATTTTATGTTAATATTTTACCTATTTTATTACTAAATATATATTGATTAAATTTACTTTCTCTTGCCATATTCTGGTGAACAGGAAGAGTACGCTTTGCTGTACAAAGATAGACCGAATTCGAGGAGCAATTATTATGGTCAGTGCACCCTGTAAGTCCAACATTCTCTACATATAAATTTATGTAACAAGTTTTCATCATCAACTTACCTTCCTACAAATAGTGTTAAGGCTCCCCCACACAGGAACCTTATTTATAGGTCGATAATATCGTGCGTTATTGCGTCCCGATTCCTTGCACACAGCTGCGTTTTTATCGTCCGATATTTCTTACGAGAGAGCGCAGCGCCGGCGTTATACCATTTCAGTTATGCAAAAAAGTCAACGCAGCCCATGATATGTTACTATCCATATTATAGAAAAGTTTTTAGGACACTCATACATGACTGTATGTAACCACTCTCAAACTTTCGATTTTTCGTTATTATCGCAGGTGTGTGTACGGTCGTTTGCGTCCTCATACAAAACATTCTAGAACTCATATCGGAATATTAAAGGACGGAGAAACGCAACGTCCTACTTCCATTGCGGCATTATTATCACAGCAGTGTGTAACTCCATGGCCATCCTAATACAAAATGTACTGAAAACAGATATCGCAATAACGCATGCGATATAATCGACCTATAATAAGGTGCCTGTGTGGGGGAGCCTTTAGCATCTGTAGAAAAAGCGCCCCAATAAAACTACGGAATTCAAAAATGTGAACTGATTTCATATAGCAATAAAGAATTCAGAAGAAATCATAATTTCCAATAGCAAATACACTTGATTCCCAACAATGGAGGGAGCCGATAAATGATCGGATTCCAGCGCCGCGATTCCATTTCAAGGCTTTGCATTTAAATCAGAAGCATCGAGGATGCAGTTTCTATATTTTTCGGAAATACCAATGTGAAACCCTAACGTGTAACATTCAGATACAACTAACTTTAGTATATTTTGAGCCAAAATAACGTAGAAACAAGATTTATTATACTTTGAAATGAATTCCCATTTTGTAGCTTTATAAGTCAGATAATTAAATTTAATTCTATTGAAAGATGATTTTTGTACGGTTTCTATAGATTGGAATCAGAAACGTGTCCTGGTTGTTCTTTCAAAGCTAATTAATTCAAAACAAAAGGTACCTATAAAGGCAATTTGTAGGTAAGAAAATTAAATATAATATCCTGAATATACGCCTTCATTAACTAATCTTTTACTCCGCTGAAAGTAATAAAAATCTTACCCCGAAAGTCTGATCATTTGTGTAATCTGTTAATCTGCTATTAAAATCGGGATCTAAGTTGTGTTTGGTTAGCCGGAATGACAACAGCTAGGTGATCAATGACTTGGTGTCAGATTAAGGAAGCATATACAGACAGATTTACCTATCCGGAAAGCCATCGAAACTTTCGGTAATCGTACAGGTTACTGAGCGTAGCTTTCTAGGCAGAAAGACACTAAAGTCTTCACACAACGCAAGTTTCTTGTTTGCGTCACACAAAAAAATCAAAGCAATAGACGGTGTACATTTTAATGATTGTTTCAAATTATCGTATGCCGCAGACAAATACATGGCCCCGTTTAACTTTGGCATCACGACTAGAACATAAACAGGTATACAATTTACTCCTAAAGAAGTAGCTTAGCAAGTTTTGCTTGCCAAATTTGATTAAAGGCAAACTTGCCAAAACAAAGACAGACAAGTAATGACGTTGTCAGTGTTTAATGCGGTCCACAACTCAACGAGCTCAGGTGTTCCGTCCGTCGTGGAACCATCAACAACTCCCCACTTTTACGAGGACATCATAACTTTACCTAAACGGGTGTTTTGAAGGCAAACAGTAACGCACTGGTAACACTCGATCCTGCCCCGTCCCCGCGCGTCTTCATCGGTTGTCGCGACCGATGAATGACGACTACGCTATCGTTGCGTTAATTTGTCACTGAATTGTTCGGAACCGTACCCGTACGCGCCCTCTATCGGTGCGACATCGCGTTCGGGTTCGCCAAACCAAATAAATGCTACTCTCGCGTAATAAGTGGGGTTGCCCCCGGCTGGAGGCTTTGAGTCCGCTTAAGGCAGCCACAGGATAGTCCGGTTAAGTAGTCACGACCTCTCAAGGTCAACTACGAGATGCCATAAACAAAAAAAAAAGTGGGTTAAAAAGCGCGACAATCGCCCGATGTGTTATAAGTATGTTTTAGTCGCTCGAGAGTTGCCATTAGTCAGCTCAGTAGGTTTTATTGATTGCTAACTTATCGCACCTCATTACCGTGATCGTCGGGCTGTGAAGGTTTGTGCGAACAAGTTTACAAGTTATTGATGTGCCTTCCTAACTTTGTCCTCTTTATTTTGCCTTGATTCTTGCTGTTTATCGTAAATAAATTAGCAAATGTAGTATTTTGTATTAGGTAGGTATATTGATATCAGGAGTTCTCAACTTTGTGCCACTAATCAGGCAGACCTTTGAATTTTAAGGAAAACTAATAATCTGTCGGCGTAGTTTTTACATTGTTATTTCCTTAAATTTTATACTTTTATTACCTTGTACTATATTTTGTTTTAGCGGCAATAGGAAAACGCACCTGTAAAAATTTCAACTCTTTACCAATTACGGTTCTTAAGATACAGCCCGCTGACAGTCAGACGGACGGACAGTCAAAAATAGTGAGAGCTGAAACGAGCTACGTTCAACTCGCTTAAATGCTGATGATTTCAGGACACTTGGCGTCCTTCCTCCATTGTAAGTCAGGGTCAGTTTTGTCGTAGATTTATTGAGTCCCTCATAAGGCATGGAAACGTCACTACTTAACTACTTTATCCTTATTTATAAAAAAATTTGACATTCAGAATTTTTGTTTCGTAAAATGCTCCACTTAATACAAACAAGGTAAAGAGAGGTAAATGGTTGTACGAGAAACATGTACTGGAATCAAATCTATACTTTACAAAATTGTAATAGCTGTAGGCATTTTTGGAACATCGCCCTACAATCAAATTGTAGGGCAAAATTTTGTGGCCCCTGGCACAGGCAACTGAAGGAACACTGTTGGGTTTTAGTCAGTAAAAGTCTAAACCCTCTAGATCAGAGAGAGAGACAGAGTCAGGGAAGTTCTTAGTTTAGCAAATTTACTACGTACTTAAATTACCCGTATATTCAAATCACAACTGTTATTCTATGACAGTTGTATGAAATGGCTTTAACACGGCAAATTAGCGTTGTGTGACAACGCTAATTTGCCGTGTTATAGCCATTTTTCAACGTTTACGATTTACGAGCTAATTTTGGTACGAAAGATGAAATATACCCTTTTAAGAAGTTTTTTGAACCTCAGTGATGCACCAATTAATCAGCGCTGGTGAGTCATTCGGATAACGATAGAATGAATTGAGATACTACGAAATCCTCGCGATTCGTCGAGCATTTTGAGGTCGTTAATTTTATTGCTGACACTGTGTTCTGTTATCACAGGAAAAATGTTTTCATTTATTTATTCTGCATTTTAAAAATTGTAAATTGAGTTTCAGTTTTTGTGTTTAGAACGTGCCGTTATTTAAGCTACTATTAAAGATTAAAGCTATTTAAATTTAACTCATCCTAAACTATATTTGTTATTTATTTATTTTTTTGAATTTGGCGCGAACAACTCGCCTTATTTATTCAAATTACAACGTCAAGATATAAACCCTTTTAGCTGCAAATTTTTTGACGCAGCAATTTAATCGTTCAGGGAACCACCGCTTGCAACATGTTCCCTTGCGTATCCTTCCACAAAAGTTGAGTATAGTTAAATTTTACGTACCGTCTCCCGTCAGTGTGTTTCGGATCAACTTTGCAATAAATGCTCCTTGTTTTTCTGTCGAAGCTGAGTGTGCAACACCTGAGCCCGGTTACCTTATCACACGCATGTATGAATAAATCATAGGTAAAGTAAAGCTCGCTCACTGTGTTTTACCTTACGTGTCCATTTTGCTAAACAAATACAGAACAAAAATAATATGGTTCTGCTACAATTATTATTTTTACCTGTCTTTTTAAATGAAGAAACGGGGTACGAATTCTTTTTTTTCTTTCGAAAACATTAGTTTACTTTAAATATCAGTCAGTCATTTGTTGACCAAATCAGACAAGTAAACAAAAATACACTTTAGGTAGGTTCTATACAAACAAAGGGTTGGAAGCTAGAACTTATCTTACAAGGTTGTTTGAATTTTACTAAAGTTCTTTCATTATCTAGTCTGTTTTAATTTACGACTTTAATTCTTGTAGTACTATTCTGTAACCATCTCTTAGTGAAAACTTAGGTAAAGTGAGCGTGGAGTAAGCTGTCAGTGCCACTGATTGACTGAGGGATTGACCTAGACAGGATGACACTGACAGCTCACTCCACGCAAGTTTTCACTGTGAGATTTTACAGAATCGACATGCTGGTCTTTTTATCTTCAAAAAATTACTTTGTTTTAAACTGACTAAAGCTAAATTTAAAATATATCAATCGTTTTTCGTCCTTATTATAAACTTAAAGGTCGAGTCTTACGTGGATACGTATATTAGATTTCGCTTGTTTTTTCTCATGACTATGACTATGATTACATCAAGAAAGGGTTCTGAACCCAACTAATGTATGTAAATATTATCGAAGCTTTGAATTCCAACAATTTCAATATACCTCAATCAATAAAAGGTGTTTAGTTATGTACCTACTCGTAATATAATTCCTTTTAAAATCTATTATGTCCATTTATTTACACTAAATTCAAAGTAAAGTACTCAACTTATTAATGACATTTGTTTCTCGATAGCATTAAATACACAAAAGTGGATGTAGATTAAAGGGGACAACACAGGCTGATCTATATATCTATATACATACATACACATAAATCAAATTGAAGTGTCTGTTCGTCACAAAACCGGCTTTTTACTAAATGCATTTGAAATTATATACGGTGTTTAAAACTAAAATACATTTTGAATGTCGGTCTGTCTGTCTGTGTGTTCTGGTCTGTTTACGGAGTAAGATATGAAATATTGGCCCGTTAGCACGTTTCCGTCGGATAATAACGCGGGCGATTTCGCGGGCAGCAACTAGTCATAAATAAATGTTTAAGCATAATGAAATTGTCTAAAATTTTAGCTTGTCCTTCTACACCTATAGTCTGTTCCAAAAGTATCTGATGAAAGTGTAAACTAACCCTTTTAAGTTTAAATTCTTACGCCAATATTTACTAAAGGGAATTAGTAACACGTTCATCTGTATGTAGAAGGTTTACATATTATGTGTCACCACTTTTTTCCAACAAATATTGATTGAATAACTTTATTGAATTGTGATATTGTAGAATCGTTAATATTGTAGTTATGGTAATAAATGAATTTCAATTGCCAAATGAAAAACATCTTTAGGGTGATTTAAAATAGAGAATTTCGGAATTAAGAATTCAAAAAGTCAAATCAAACTACTCATTTTGTAAGTGGCACTTCCATTTGCATCCACAGTTGTACGTTTTGTGAGCGATTTTAAAAAGCAAAGCTTAAAAAAAGGTACAAAGAGCTTTAAACTTAAGTCCTTTCCAGCACACTCAGACCAAATAAGACAGTTCTTAACTCAAGGATAAACGCGATAAGTCTAGGAAATTAAAAAGTGTGCTCGAGTGTGTAATGTTTCAATCCTGAAATGCCTCTGAAATGCATGTACTTTACATGTAGATAACTTTTATTTATTTATTGATTTATTTCTTAGTACATGGTACATTAAGATCTTAATATTAATGAACATCTTCACTTATACTACCGTTGCCGGTGTAGAAATATTAAAATTAAAATTAAAGTGCATTATATCCCCAACAAAAATTAAAAACAAATAATTATATTTAAATAAAAATGTTTATTTTTATTTTTAATTACAATGCAATTTATGAATAGAATGTCACAACTAACTTATTATATAATGTCAAACACTTAAAATGAAATAAAAAAAAACTCAATAAACGCACACACAACGTATTTATACAATGAAATTTCAAAATTTATAATTAAAAATTCGTTCACTGAATAGAAACAGTTGTCTAAAAGCCAGGCAAATATTGTCTTTCTGAATTTAGTAGTGGGTAGCACTCTAATGCAGGGGGGTAAATTGTTAAATATTTTGATTGCCATGCAATTGGAATTCCTGCTATACAAATGCAGTCTCTGTCTAGGTGCAAGTAATTTATTTGGGCTTCTACTATTAACTCTTTTAGAAATGTGCTCATACAATGAGAACATGTGCGAATACCTTTTTATAAATAAAAACATTTCAAAAATGTAAAGACAAGGAAGTGGAAGAATTTTAAGCGCCCTAACTATTGGCTTACAATGCTCTAAATATTCTGCTCCATACACAGCTCTGACACATTTTTTTTGCGCTATTAATGTTATGTTTACGTCTACTGAATTAACCCATAACACGAGTCCGTAACGCAGCATTGATGAAACATAGCCATGATATGCAGTAAGGGCTGTTTCTTTACCGGCTTTTAGTCTCAGTTTTCGAAGAGCAAAGACAAATTTATCAAGACGAGTGCAGACTTTTTTAACATGTTCTTTCCAATTTAACTTTTCGTCAATAACTATTCCCAAGAATAAGGTTGATGGTACTGGTTTTAAAATAGAATGATTGTAGTGTATTTGAACTGGTTTTACTACATAATTGTACGTTTGGAATTGTACTAACTATGTTTTTTCCATGTTTACACGTAAATTATTAGATTCCAGCCATTTCATTGTTAGTGTCTGTTTCTAGGTAATTCCTATTTGAAGATTTTATTGTCAGAGTAGTGTCATCAGCAAATAGTGGACAATTATGTTTTAGGCTATTGCAAAGGTCATTTATATATACGTATATACTTAGTAGCTTAGAGTTAGTCCTTTCTGAGAAAGTTAGTCGCATCGCGTAAGAGCATAATTAAATGAAGCTTACTATATAGCGCACACACGTGCATTTTCCAATTTACTTTGTGCTGGGATAATTTACCTACCTTCTAGCATTAATTACTCTAGTCGCCTGTTTGACAACTTCTACAACTGTAGTGGTATTCTGTAAAAATCTCAAAGTGAAAACTAAGGTGATGTGAGTTTGACGTGAGTTTTCAATAGTGCCAAAGCCTAGCATCAGATGGGATGACAATTAAATAGGGGATACTGACTAATATCAGAAATGTTCGAACAAATAATGTAATTTCAATGAAGGCATAGTAAAATGACCCTTTTTATTTTTGGGTGCAAAATCATCAAATCACTTCTCCCGCTCTGGATGGAGCGGGAGGGCATGAAAGACTATTACTGAATATAACCCACCCGTGTTCATTCAGTTGCCTGTGCCAGGGCCACGGTTATCTCTTTCGAATTACACGCGACCCTGAGGCGTCGGCCCTATCGGGCCCCGTCATTTTGTGCTGAAATCTCTTCGAGGCGCGCGTGGAACACGACGCGCCGTCGAGCCGGGCCTGGTCCTTACCGGGCGGCCAGCTAGCCATTGCTCGCCGTCCGCAAGCCCGCGTCTATGGCGGCCGGGAATCTGCAGGCGACTACCAATGCCCAGGGCGTCTCCTGCGGCGACTAGTGGGGGCGTGACGGCGCAAGACTCTCTCTCTCTCACGCGCTCCGCCTCCTCCTTCGCAAGCATTACTGCTTCGTAGAAGGAGGTGACGGCTTTCCATTCCTTCTCGCTCCGTACCATGGCCTGGACCAGGCCGCGAGAGATCGTCGCCGCCACCTGCTACGACTCTATGCAATGTATGTCATTGCTTCGTTTTCGTGCATACATCTGGTCATCAACGTACGCCGGTGGAGAAAACTACGCACCTGACCTTTCTGAATAACATAACCAATAAGGTGCGAAGGTGCTGTAAAACAATGTGTTTCGGATTACCTTTAAAAACGGTGTGTTTTAAAAACTTTCATCACTTATTTGAACTGATATTATTTTCAACAAACTGCCATATACGTTATTGCGAAAACGCTTCTTTATTTTCCTTTTTCTCAACCGCCACACTAACATCGAGAAATACTTAGTGGCTTTTAGTAAAATCACTTATTGTATCCGCGTAGACAATATAATCTGTATTTAACACCTGGCCACTAAAGGTATTGTCCTAAAGATACCGTTGAGAAATCTCAATAAATGGGATTACACGAGATAAGTGAATAACTAACGTTCAATATTAGGTGTTCGGGAAACAGAAGAAACATTATTTCTTTTTTATCGGTAAGGGACATAGTCATAGTGACTTATTAGTTATCGGTATGTTCAGTGTGCCATGCCAAGCTTGGCACATTCCTTATGCCAATTTTGACGTGACGAATATGCCTCTGTATATCACAGAGGCATATTCGTCACGTCAAAACTGTTTCGTTATCTATGGAAATCAACTGCAATATTTATGCTCACTATGCTGAGTAGCTCTACTTGATAGTTGATTTTGTATTAACTACTTAATTATGAGATCCATCAACTCAGCCTATTGCAGTCCACTGCTGGACAAAAATAAGAGGATATTTGTTTAGAATTTATTATAGTTGCTGGTTGCTGCAGACATACGAACGTGTTAAGCTTCACAGCTAGGCTATAAATATCGGCGAGCTCTGAGTTCTAGCTTTACCCCTCCCGACCCTTGCTCGAGCCAGCCCGCGCCGCTGAGCCTGTAGCTTTAAATTCTTCCCAAAATAAAATAAATCCTGATCCAGCTAGTCCCTTGCTGCCCTCTTTCAGCGACGCCCTAAGCCGAGGTCCGTACCCCACAGGGGGTGCCCTTAGCGTGTAGTCGCTTAGTTTTTAAGTTAGTACATAAGTTTAAGACCTGGCTGGAGGCCTTAATTTATTAGGACAATCACAGGAAAGTCCGCTTAAGCAGACGACAACCTCATAGTTTGACCTGCGAGAAGCCACACAAAGATTTGTTTCGTGTGTTTCGTTGTGACCAAAAAACACCAGCCTCTTTAAGCTTCGGTCCCAAACATTATCGATCAATTGGCAGTCGCCACTGGTTTGTTTGTCGTTCTTTGCCGTTTTCAAGTAGGAACTGTTACAGGTTGTTCGAAAGTATCCGACTTTTCAGCTTACTTTGAGGTTTCCCAAGACAGAATGTCTTACGGAAAGTTGGGATGCAGAAAATTCATGAGAATAATTTGCAGTTATTCTCGCGCTCGAATATTGCTTGTTATATTAAAATAATAAAAGACAACATTTTAATTTTTTGTCGAAGTAGAAAAATACAATTGTAAGTATAATATTAAAATCAAATGATAGCCGGGTTTCCTGATTCCAAACGTAAGTAAAATGTAATCCGTTGCTAACTTAAATCAATAGCTGCTCTGTTGTGTTGGAAATCAATTTGAAACAAATATTGAGTGCAAATAGACTGATGAACGCCAGTGATCAAAATACACTTTGATAAATAAATACATAGTCAAATGAAAACTCGGATCATCTACTTAGTAAATTAATCGAAAAACTGATTGGTGTATTCGCGAAACAAAACTTTTTAAGCAAGCTACCGCTATATCAACTTATGAATAAAAATTCAGAAATTTAACAGTGAGTGAAATCTCACTTAAATATTATTAATTGACTTGCCTCATGTGACGATGTTCAATGATGTGCAACGACCCCAGAATCCATTTCCATAATCTCCACGAAACGACTTGTTAATATGCAATGGTGGAGTTCTAAGTGCGAACTAACTCGCTCTGCGATATGCAAAGGATTACCGGGACAGTGGAGCGGGACCCTCTAAACGTAGCATAATGACATAGTCAGCATTTGCAAAAAGCCATTTCACACAATAACGAGTATTATTAACATTATTTCGCATATTACTTTGCTATTGCGCTCGTTTCATAATGTTTGATGTCTACAGCCGCCCTCGTCCCTATCTTCGTTAAAAATTACATAATTAGATACCTACTAGGTATAAACGATATAGCAGCTGCTTCTCCCCGACACGCATTAACTTAATTAACACTTCGCCCATAATGTTCAGGGTTTCTGTAAAAAAAATCATCTCGCTATGCGAAAAGTTAGGAAGGAAAATTTCTCTCACCCAAAAAGTTAACACTTAAAGTTGTATATGATGGGTATTTTATTTTTAAACATAAAAAAGCGACCTTCTAAATGCCAGATGGTAATAAAGGAGAAGTTCTTCAAGATATTGTGTAGGATGGTGCTTATAATTTCCTGTTCGGCGTTTTCCGGGCTCGTCAGACTTTTTTTCTCTTTGTACTCGTACATCCCGTGATTGTAAGGATCTTACAATTAGTTAAAAATGTATACAGCGATGGCTCAGGTTCTCATAAAATTGAGTTAATAAAGCGAGGTGGAACGAATTAACTTTCACAAAGAAAACTTAGTTGGTCAATATTCTTTGCAAAGGGAAACTCCTCATTTGTTGGTTTTTCGTCTGCTGTCAGAGACCAGTCTTGAGGAAGTTTCAAGTAAAACAATATTTTTTTAACAGGGTGTGTGAATTATTTTAGAGGTTCATGCTATCTGGTTTTAAGTTCATGATGTTACGTGTTGTAGTTTTTATTTGGATGAAAAACGATTTTCCAGAACTTGCTTCAGCGAATAAAGAACAAATCTAGTTGAAAATTCAAAAAACTAATTATTTAGCTGACTGCATCTCAGTAGGTGCCTACTTACATCATGTTTCATGCAACCAACTACACTCATGGACAAACTTAGAGGAACGAAAATAAAGGTCTAATTTCTCCTGTTATAAAATCGTGTGTACTGACCACAAACGGTAGTGCTGTTAAAAAAAGGCGTTCATTCATTCATACTGAGAATATTTTTGCCAACTTTTTTTAACAAACATTTTATATGACTGTCCTTAACTTTTTTAAACACGTAGCAGCGTTACAAGAAACACTCTATAATTATTATAGGGAATAGTGTGTAGCAAGTGTCACTATTGCGTGCAGTGTTCCTGACACTGTCAAACGCAATAGCGCGCTAACATTAGAATTCAAAAGTGTTGTGTGTGGTGAAACTTTGAAAGTAATTGAATAGTGTTTTATTACAAATAAAGTGAGTACACGGCTTTTAATAGTAATTCAAGTTAATGTAATAACTGTGATTTTGTCAGTATTTTTGAAAAAAAAAATGGTTTCTAGTGCGATGAGTACAATCAATACATATTTTAAAAATTTTAGATGGAATCTAGACCTTGGGCGAGTCCCGAGCAATTTAGTTTGCTGATGGAATTTATGAAAAGGCAGGTTTTTGCCGATACTTTATCATTTACTCCAAATTTGACTATCATTTTTAACTAGTATTGGACCTACTTGAGATTATGGAATGCATAATGTAATTACAACCGCACAATGGTGCGCTTAAATGATTTTGGTTTCTACATTTGTTATTCCTATAAAGATAAACTGGATTCCAAACCTTAATACTTCTTTCTTAGATAGGCTATTAGAATGCTAGTAGTAAACTGTATGTTTACTGACTCTTATCCTCACTGTACACTAATCATAACAAAAGTTTCACTGTTTACTTTTTTTAGCGTTGGCGTCAGGGTTCTATTATCGTTTACGTGTCACGCTCATTGCTACGTTCCTTTCCGCATGAGGAATCTTTGTCTACCAATTTAGCAGCAATCACGTGACATGTGGTCAGCAAATGTCAGCTCCATACAATTTGAGTTTTCCTTTGGCGGTAACGCTTACAGAAAAGGGATTTTGTCTAGGCCCCCAGGTCAGCTGTCCCGTCGCGGCAGCTCGAAAATTAAAAGATGGTCCCAGACTGGTGGTGGGCTGGGTTTTGACACAGGTCAGGCTTCTGGCGAATAAGCCCTTCAGGTGCTATAGTTGCATGAGAGAGGGACACGTGGGAGTTCGATGCACTTCAGAGGTCGATTGCTGTGGTCTTTGTTTCCGCTGTGGTCAGCCCAGTCATAAGGCCAACTCTTGCGATGCCGCGCCGCACTGTGTAGTGTGTGCGGCATCGAACAGGTCGTCTGACTAACAGACGGGCAGAAGGCATGCACGAGGGATAAAAAAGCTGACTCAAATAAAGTTGGGCCCTCTAAGTCAGCTCGCCCACCGACCGATGGTAAAGGAGCCCTAGAAAGGGCTGAGGGGGAGGCGATTGTTATGGACACCCAGTAATGGAACTACACCTTCGTCTTCTCCAAGCCAATATCAACCATTGCGCCAGAGCTCAGGAACTTTTGCTTCAGAGCATGGCGGAGTGGTTGATATTGGCTTACTTGAACCATACTTTGTTCCTGCCGGGGATGACCGGGTGGGTGATATTGATGGTTTGGTGGCGCTTATCTCGAGACTGGCCGCTGGCACTTCGCCCCTTGAGACCGTCACCCGGGCGGGGCTTTGTAGCGGCCTTAGTCGAAGACATCATGGTCGTGGGGATATATTTCTCACCCAAAAACCTCTAGCCGACTTTGAGAGTTTCATCACGGACTCTGGGACTTCAATGCCGAGTCCACAACTTGGGGTTCCCCAGCAACGAATGCACGGGGTGTGTTATTGGAGGAGTGGGCGGTGGAGTCACGCCTACTGCTCCTTAACCGGGGATCCGTTAAGACATGTGTGCGGCAAAGGGGTGGGTCTATAGTGGACTTATCGTTTGCTAGTCCAGATGTCGCACGCCGTGTTCAGGACTGGCGTGTATTGGAGGAGGTGGAGACGTTGTCGGACCACAGATACATCCGGTTTGACGTCTCCGCCCAGACTTCGAGCGGCGCGGTCCAAGCGGCCCCAGCCGGTGTTCAGGATGGCTTGCGATGGGCGCTCAAACGACTGAACCGGGAAGTCCTTCTGGTGGCCTCAATTGTGCAGGCTTGGTTTCACCAGTCAGGCCTGTGGATATTGACGAGGAGGCAGAATGGTTTCGGGAGGCCATGATACAAATTTGTGATGCTGCAATGCCTCGCGTTCAGTCTCCATCTGCCAGGCGCCAGGTGTATTGGTGGTCGCAAGACGTCGCGCGATTGCGCATCGCATGCGTGGCGGTGCGACGTCCGTACACCAGGCATCGACGAAGACGCCGACGCACACCAGAAGCGCTGCGCTGGTAAGAGAGGCGGAACTATATGCGGTGTACAGACAGGCGAAAAAGGCTCTTCAGCTGGCAATAAAGCGGCAAAGGCCCAAGCCCATGATAAATTGCTGGCAATTCTAGAACGGGATTACATACAACGGGATTACACAGCTACAACTACTAACCTATTCTAAGCTTTCCTCGAGAATTACAATATTGCGTACCTACTTACCAATAATATTGTAAGCCATATCCAAATTCACTTCTACACTTGATATAATAATAGGGTGTAAATAGACCCATCACAGCCATCATCCACGCATTCTGTACATCAAGTAAGGGCAGATTTTTCAATGGTCAGATAACCTTTATCTAAGGAATTATAATTAGTGTGGTTTGACAGCTTTTGTATAGAAAATATGTCGAACTTTCAGATTTATTCTTAAGATTATAAATAAACATTAAAAAGTTTAGCTTTTAATAGCAACTGTGAAATATTTTATCTTTCACCTACTTATTATCTCGTCAAGTTAAATTCAAAGAAGTGAAATGTAATATCATGCTTGTTAGGAAAGCTAGGAAACAATTCCTGCCTGAAATAAGTACTTACCTACTTACTTGAGTAGGTACTTGGGTAGTACTTGAGGCATGTTGAAACTTGGCATGGTAAGTATATCTTGAAACATACAGGATTAAGGAAACTTGTTGATGGTTGGTGCTCGTCTATGATTTCAAACATAGCTTTGTTTCCTGAAGGGATCGGCAGAGGTGAATAGTGGGTTCTCGAACTTTACGCCGAGGCGTCAACAATATTTAATTTACTAATTTTTTTCGGTAGTGGTATCTTAAGGTATGGATAAGATCACTTATTGGGGTCGATTTATTCGATTTCTATTCCCATTGTTTCAGTAAATTGTCTAACAAATAAACAACACAGATTTAAACCTCTATTTCCAAAAAAGGAGATTCATTCTGAATTAGAACGGACGACCAACAATCACATACATTTGCATCAAATAAGCCTCTAAGCACTTGTATCGAATTAAGGCCACGACACATATATTATTTTGTGACTTTAGTCGTTATGCAAATAGTGAATAATATCACAGCTATTTATTGATTCATGAATAGGCACCTGAAGAGATATGAGGAACAGGGTGTAAAGTTCACTCATACTCTTGGAAAAGGGAGGATCCTCCGACCAGATGGATGTCGTATCTGGTGGGCAACTGCCCGATGATTGTTGTCGGGAAGTTGTATATATGCTATCTGCGCGGTAAACTCTGCTTGCGCGATGCAGGATTGATTCGTTTGTTCGCATGTGGCGGTGTAGATGCCGCCACACACCTATTTAGCCAATTATTTTTATTGCGTTGTTTAATTTATTAGGACCAACCAAAACTCTTACTGTTGTTCTTTTTAACACAATGAAGTAAATATCTAATGAGTTAGTACAGAAAGTTTAGTGCAATCAAATAAACATCACATTTCAGCATTAGCAGTGCAAGTGCTGACTAAAGAACAAGTGAATTAAGTCATCCCATTAATATAAAGTGAATGAGATAGACGTTATTGGACGATTTTTTAGACCGCTTTCACATTGAGGCGACTTTAGCAGTGGGACAGACGCGCGAACGTCGCTCAGTCAGAATTTCCTAATATAAACAGAAGCGCCGCCGCCGGCCGCGCGATGTATCGCTGGCGCGGAATGAGTACTATCAAAAGCAGGAGCAACACTGTTTCCCCGTCGGAATCCATTTTGTGGGTTCCGGACGTCCTAGTGAAACGGAACCCTTAAAGGATCACTTCGTTGGCCCAATCTGTGAGCTTTGGTGGTTTTGTGAGTTGTGGCATCGGGAGTCACACATACGTTTTGGTTGCGAACAAGGATAGTCCCGTGTGACTGGCACCGATGGTCGCTCTTTAGTTGAGCGGACAGTTGAGAACCGCCTGATAAATGGGGTGTATAGCATGCAGTGTTGAATCTAGGGTATAACTTGAACCAGTCTCATGTTATTGTTTAAACTTTAGGGATTTGGTCTTCAATTTATGTATACTATCCGAGAGCAGTGGTGGCCCAGTAGTATCGGAACATTTTCATTTACTTATGGGAACCTACAGTATCGCCAAGTGTTGTGGGATATATTTTTACGTTAAAACAAAAAGACTCAGACGAAGTCGCCTGCTGAAATTAAATTTTCTGTATATGGGAAACACGGAACAACAGTCTGAAACTTTGTCATTATGGCGTTAGCGTACTACTTAGCACGTGAGTGTCGTCATTAGTACTTAGTATCATTTAGAATGTTTATAAAAGCATGGTAAACCCACCTGCAAAACTGAATAAAAGTCGCATTAAAGCCCTCAACCTGCTGTGAATACAAAAACATTTTGATCCTCTTCGAAATTCAATTTTACAGAGATATTATTTTTAAATCCACAAAATTCTGTGATATTGCTCATCAGCGCTTTCCTTTAAAAGAGGAGAGGGGGGTAGGCGCGTGAAGCTGGCTAATGAAGTATTTGAAGCCTCCCTCTGAACTGCCGTGATTGGTGATGGAATACTAAGGACGGTCCGATGAATAGCTTTACGTAATTCCTTCTGATTGTGTGCCCAAAAAATGTGAATATTTTTTCCCCTATTAAATTTTCGCTGCGGATTTTTTTAGGGTAATTTGTTGTGTAATGTTTTTGGGCGAGTTTGAGCATGATTACTAGGTTGAGGTGATTTGCGTTAAATGAATTGGCAAACTGTAGCGTAGTCATTGCGCTTATGGATCAGCTATTAACTGGACCCATTGTTGTAATTTATTGTTATTTGTTATCTTTGTTTAAGAGTGCTCAAAAGTGGCGTAATACTTACCTAATATTCTAATAACCAATCATTTACGCCAAAAACCCATCTCAAATACTACCTTTTAATCTTTATACCTATTCCTAGCTTTACTCAAAATTTAAGCGAGCCACACAACATCCACGAAAAATATTTTATATTCCTGAATTTTTTACTTCACTGAAATCCATCCGAGGATTTGAAGTAAGTAGCGAATAAATGCGAGCTCAGCAGCTGCCATTTCTAGTGTATAGCAAAGTTTGAAATTCTTATACGGTGAAGTTACCGTTCATGATTTCCCTCAGCTGGAGAAGTTTGTGCCTTCTGGTAAGTTACGCAGTAAATCATTTCTTCATACTCACGTATTTCTATGCATGTTAACACGTGGCCATTTGTTTTAAATTAGGGCGAAAATATACTAAGGTACTTTACTTCTATATTGAAGGTATCCTAGGTATATAGGTAGGTTCCTTGTCTTTACATTTTTGAAATTTGTTTATTTATAAAAAGGTATTCGCACATGTTCCCATTGTATGAGCACATTTCTAAAAGAGTTAATAGTAGAAGCCCAAATAAATTACTTGCACCTAGACAGAGACTGCATTTGTATAGCAGGAATTCCAATTGCATGGCTATTAAAATATTTAACAATTTACCCCCTGCATTAGAGTGCTACCCACTACTAAATTCAGAAAGACAATATTTGCCTGGCTTTTAGACAACTGTTTCTATTCAGTGAACGAATTTTTTAATTATAAATTTTGATATTTAATTGTATTAATACGTTGTGTGTGTGTTTATTGAGTTTTTATTTTTAATTTAAACATATTTATTTAAAATTTAATTTTAAATGTTTGACATTATATAATAAGTTAGTTGTGACATTCTATTCATAAATTGCATTGTAATAAAAAATAATAAAAAAACATTTTTTATTTAAATCTAATTATTATTTTTAATATTTATTGGGGATATAATGCTCTTTAATTTTAATTTTAATATTTCTACACCGGCAACGGTAGTATATGTGAAGCTGTCCATTAATATTAAGATCTTAATGTACCATGTACTCAGAAATAAATATATAAATAAATAAATAATATGTCTTTCAATATAAAACATCACGCCTGTAATCCCAGAAGGGTTGGGCTGAGGTGTACCTATAGCACACCCACATTTCGCCAGTAATGCTTATGTCCAATGTAATAGGGGGTGAGCCTATTGCCATCAACCGGGCACAAATCCCGACTCCTGGCTGCTACTTGATATTCTACATAGAAAAACTCAATAACACTTTGCTCGACTTGAGAATCAAACCCAGAAACTCATGCTCAGCAGTAGTTCTTCGTCCACTAGACTAATAAAAAATTAATATTCGTGGTCATTATTTGACTACCTCAGTAAGGTCTGGTGCCTTGATAAGTACCTTTAAAAAGGAAAAAAAATAGATTTATAAGTTCTTGAGCTTAAATGCTGCCCATACAACCCTATCAAAGAAATCGATCCATGTTTTTTTATTGCACTTAAATATATATTTTTCAAAGATAAGTATATTATGCTTTATGTATTTATTGTATATATAGAAATGGTACACCGCAGACCTGCAATCTGTTTCTCCTTCGCCGTTAATCCACTCAATGGTTGTCATGAGAACGCCCATTGTGTCAAATTTAAATTGTGTGACCCCTACAATTGGACATTTTATTTTAAGTTTAATTCTGCGATCTTTATAGTTTATACGGACTCATTCGTTTATTTTAATTGCGTTGAAATTTTATTATATTCTGTTGCAGTATTATGTTTTATTTTTTATGTATAAGGGTTCTGCCTCAATTAAATTAATTTAATTTATTTCATAATGGCTAGTTAGTGGTTTTGGTGTTAGTGGGTAGTTGTTCTCAATAGGTACCCACTATGCTCTGAAATGAAATACGGGCAACAACCTTCATATTTCTGACCCGCCCTACTCCTTGACAGTTGAAAAGTGCCTGTAAATGGTTTAATTAAACCATTTACAGCATTTTGTTCAATTGAACGAAATGCATCGAGTTGAGTTTAAGATTGAGTTCATGTTTAAATAGATACTTGGTTTGGTTATGTAGGCCTTAAATTTTCCTGAAAATGGCAATATGTAAACGGAATACTTAATTACCTAGTAGCTCATGTAATAACTTCAAAATAATACATAGACTCACGCCTTCTTCCCGTGGGATAGGTAGAAACTCCAGAACGCCACGTTATACGATCCTTACATACTCCTGTTGCTTCGTTTTCGGGCATCCATCTGGTCATTAACGCACACCGCGCGCCGGCAGCCAAAACTACGCACCTGACCTTCCTGAAGAACATCACCAAGAAGGTGCGAAGGTGCTGCAAAATAATGTGTTTCTGATTACCTTTAAAACGGTGTGTTTTAAAAACTTTCATCACTCATTCGCTTGATATTATTTACAACAAATTGCCTTTTAACGTTAGTGCGAAAAAGCTTCTGTTTTTTTCCTTTTTCTCAACCGCAACACTAACATCGAGAAATACTTAGTGGCTTTTGGTGAAAGTACTTATTGTATCCGCGTAGACTATATACTCTGTATTAAACACCTGGCCACTAGAGGCATTGTCCTAAAGATACCGTTGAGAAATCTCAATAAATGGGATTACAGGAGATACGTTAAAAACCAACGTTAATTATTAGGTGTTCGGGAAACAAGAAACATTGTTTCTTTTTATCTGTATGTCATAGTGACTTATTAGTTTAAGATATGTTCAGTGTGTCATGCCAAGATTGGCATATTCGTTATGCCAATTATGCTAGTAATCGTGACCTATGTAAATCAACCTCAATATCTATGCTCACTCTTCTCAGTCGCTTTTGCCTACATAATTATGAGACCCATCAACTCATCCTATCGCAGTCCACTGCTGGACAAAGGCCTCTCCCAGGCTGCACCAAAACACTGTCCTCCGCATCCAGTCTGTCCCAGCTATTCTTTTCAATGTTGTAGATCCATCTAGCTGGGAGGCGTCCCATACTACGCTTGCCGGTACGCGGTTCGACAAACATAGCCAAGCCACTGCCACCTTAGCTTGCTTACTCTGCAAGCTATGTCGGTAAATCCGGTTCGTTTTCGGATAATTTAATTCCTGATTTTATCCTTCAAAGAAATTTCGAGCATTGCCCGATAGCGCGTTGAGTGACTTTAAATTTGTGGACCAGCCTGACTGTTAGTGTCCACGTTTCGGTACCGTATATAATAACGGTCAGGATGCACTAATGGCAGACCTAAGTTCTCAAAAATGACCGGAGAGGCGACGAAATGCTTTGCGTAATTTTCAAAACAGGTGCAGGTTTCCAGCAGGGCGAATCGATTTTGAAGTTCCAGTCGGATTTTTTCTAGAGTGGCTTTCTCTCAACTCGAATATTGACATTTAGAGTGCCTCAAAGTAGCCTGTGATCTCTTCCGGTGTTAAACCTGCAGATCACGGAGACATCTCAATTTTTTTTTTTCTGACATGATGAAGCCTATCTCGTTCCTTGTCACGTTAACGGAGCTGTGTGAGGTCCACTTCCTTTGGGGTTTCTTTTAGAAAGAAAGAAAGAAAGAATTTATTCATCAAGAAGAGCCCCTACGACAATAAAAACCAGCGTTGTACTCCCACTTTGCCATTGAAGTACCCATAACAACGTTGAAGTGGGCCTTAGTCGTGCATGGCCTTGGCAATCTCCTCGTACATGGTATGCTACCCGTGTCGACACACTACTGATTTCCACACTGCTAGTGGCTTCCTTGTTAACTAGGAAGCCAAGACACCGCCTTGGGAGAGCTGATCACCTTCGCAGAATTAGAATAAATGGCCTGACTCCAGGGTTATTGGGTCCTGGGGTGGGTGGGGGACTTGTCTGTCAGAGTCTTACTGACTAAAAACCACCCCGGTGTTCCATCTCACACCTACCTCGGAGTCGCGGGAACAAAGAATTCTTCCGCATCCCCGGCTGGTGCCGGCCCGTTTGCGCGGGCCCCGTCTCGGGCAGGGGGAGTGGGAAGTGGGAAAGTGGGAAACTGGCCCCGCTCAAGGCACGCTGTGAAGAGTCCTCTTAGCTGGGCTCAAGCTCCTTCAGAGCGAGGGCTAGCGCTAGGCCGTGAATCCCGTCGGGCCCCGGAGCCACGTTCTTGGCCCGGAGCCGCATCACGGCCGCCCCCATCTCTGCCTGTGTCACCTCGGGGACGCTGATGGCGTTCTCCTCTGTAGACTCTGCGGCTGAGGGCAAAGCCATCGGCGGCGGAGTATGCTCCGCTCTTGCCGGGAAGAGGGCTGCGACTACCTCCTCCAGCAGCTCGGGTTGGAGACTCTACGTAAGTGGAGGCGCCGCGTCTCGAAGTTTCCCTCGAACCGCTAGATAGGGGCGCCCCCACGGATCCCCGTCAAGAGTCTCCAACATCTCCTCCCTGGCTCGCGTCCTCGCCTCGCCGATGGCCAGCCACAGAGTCTCCTTTGCCGCGCGGTACACCTCATACAGCGCGGCTTCTTCGTCAGGGACGTCTCCTCCGGTAACGGGTGTACTGGCGTCTAACCGCGACGCACGCGACGCGTAACTGCGCGATCTCGGCGGACCACCAGTACACCTGGCGCCTTGCCGACTGTGTGTGGACCCGGGGCATGGACGCGTCGCAAATTTGCGTCATCGCCCCGTGGAACCACAGCGCCTCCTGTTCGACGTCGACGGGTCCGTTCGTTGCCGACTCCCGGATCCAGGCCTGGACCTAGCAGCCTGGATTAGCGGCCCCCTCGAGGAGCTCTCTGTCGATGCGCTTGCGCGCCCAGCGCGGACCGTCCGTTCGCGGGACCGGTGAACTGTGGCCGCCAGCGGTCTGGCGGAGACGTCGAAACGTATGTAACGATGATCCGACAACGTCTCCACCTCCACGGCGACACGCCAGGCTAGCGAACGACACGTCCACTATAGAACCACCCCGCTGCCGCACGCACGTGTGAACCGATCCCCGGTTCAAGACGGCCAGGCCAGTCGTGACCAACAACTCCTCCAGTGCCTCACCCCTAGCATCGGTCGCCGGAGTGAGATCCCCGAGCAACAGCACCGGGCGAGGATGAAGGCGGCCCACGACGGCACCCAACTCGACAAGGAAACTTTCGAAGTCGGCGAGACTCTTGTTGGGCGAAAAATACGCCCCAACGACGCCAACGCCATCTGCGAGGGCGGCTACCCAGCCGTGCCCCCACGACGGGCTGACGAGAGCCCCACCAATGATGGCCACCAAACCGTCCAGGTCTCCCACCCATTTATCCCTGGGCGGGTCCCAGTACGGCTCGGCGACCACGGTCACGTGAATCGACCACTCTGCCATGCTCTGGAGCAAGAGATCCTGAGCTCTGGCAGAGTGGTTGATGTTGCCCTGGAGGAAATGGCAGAGCGCCGTTATGCGCAATCCATTCCCTCGGCACCATTCTTAGGCCGGGAGTCGGCCGGAGGGCAACCAGGCTGAGGGGGGGGGGGGGGGGTAAAGAGCCCCCGTCAGCCTTGGCAGACCCTCTCTTCTTCTTGTTGGTGGGCGCGCCACAGGCCTTACCGCCCGCTTTGTGCCCAGCGGGCCTCCCTGCAGCTGTACAGAGGCTGCAGTTTGGCGCCGCGGAGCACTGGGCCGCCTTGTGGCCGGGCTGGCCGCAGCGATAGCACTGCTCGCTGTGGTCAAGTGCACCGTGCCTTAACATGCCCCACGTCCAGGCATCGGTAGCACCGCAAGGCCCTGGGCTGCAGCAGCTTCACCCTCGCTGCAACCTACCCCACCAACAGACGCCCACCGTCAGCGACCTTATTCGCCGCCGCCACCGGGCACCGCACCCAAATCGTACCGAGCCCAGGAGCGTCGGCGCGTATGTCGCCTGTCCGCACGTCTCCTGGCAGACATCCGCCGACTCGGGCGACGGCCACCACGACTTCAGCCGGGGTCGTCGAGTCGTCCAGGCCATCGAAGCGCAGCTCAGCGGTCTTCATCGGCCTGGACACCCGGACGTCCTCCGGGTTGAGGACCTCCCTCAGCTTGGTGGCCAGGATGTCCGCCTTTTCCCCGCTAGAGGCACCCGACACCTCAAGCAGCCGCGCCCCGGTAATCGCCGGCCTCATTCTGAAGCCGGACGGTGTGCCAAGGTCGGGGAACGCGACATTGGCTTTCGCCTGCGTCAGGACCGCTTTATATGTAACGCCCCTTTCGACGGCTTCGGGCTGCAGCGTAATCACTACAGCCGCGGAGCGTGGGGCTCTGACCTTAGGCGGTCCTTGGGCCTTCTTTGGTGCCGGTGCCGGTGCTCCAGCGGGTGGCGGTGGCGCCGTCTTCTTCCCGCGGCGGCGGCCCCTCTTGACCACCGTCGCCCAGATCTCCGTGGGAGGCGCAAGCGAGGCCGCCGGTGGTGTGGTCGCCCGGGAAGTGGGCACAGACTTACCCTCCGCGGGCTGTTTTGTCCCCTTCCCGGACCCACTCGTCTGAACCGCCGCGGTTATTGGCCCCTGCTTTGAGGGCCCCTCCTTCCGCTTGTCCGCAGCGAGCGGTGGGCGGAGATTCACCGCTGGGAGGAGCCTCTCTTCTATTGGCTCCATCCGGGCACCCACCATCTGCCCACACTGCATCATGCACATGCGCGCGATCTTCTCGATCTCCGCATCCGCAAGAGCAGGTGTCGACGAAGAGACCGGTGATGGAGCCGACGACGGAGCCGCAACCGAAGAGGAGCCAGTGGCTGCGGTTATTGCCCTCTGGGCGGCGAACTGCCGCTTGAGGTCCTCCAACTCGGATCGGAGACGGCCATTCTCCTCCCAAAGCTTTGCCGTCTCCTCCGTACTTGTGTGATTAAGGAGGACCTACCCGGTGACACCGGGTAGTCAGCCAGATAGAGGAAGCGATTAATCAAAAAGGCACATGCCTGGGCACTTTCATAGACATCGAAGGAGCCTTCGACAAAACCAACTTCTCCAGCATCACTAGCGCCCTCACCAGACATGGAGTAGAACAGGTACTAACGGACTGGATTACAAACATGCTTAGCAAACGTGTGGTTCGCCTTGAGGGTGAGGAGCAACTGGCCATGATAGCCAGAGGGTGCCCCCAGGGAGGGGTGCTGTCCCCCCTTCTATGGAATCTGGTGATCAATGACCTCATCACCAAACTCAACGCCAGCCGCTATTATACTATAGGGTATGCAGACGACATCGCAATCCTTGTGTCGGGGAAGGTGACGGGTACGATCTGCAACCTCACCCAGCAAGCACTACGTATCGTAGAAAATTGGTGCAGGGAATATGATCTATCAGTGAACCCCACCAAAACTGAACTTGTCATGTTTACTCAAAAACGAGCACTAGGCCCTTTCCGCCTACCAAAACTGTTCAATACAGAACTTCAGTTGGCCAACGAGGTCAAGTACCTGGGGGTCATTCTAGACAGTAAGTTAAACTGGAGTAGTCATTTGGACAACAAACTAAACAGTGCCTGCATAACCTTCTGGCAGTGCAAGAAAATGATAGGTAAAAAGTGGGGACTATCCCCTAAAATTATACTATGGCTGTATACCACAGTGATCCGCCCCATGATCACCTATGGAGCCGCGGTCTGGTGGCCCCGAACCAGACTGGCTACAGCCTCAAACAAACTACAACGCATGCAACGACTAGCCTGCTCGGCGGCTACGGGCTGCATGAGGACCACTCCGACTGCAGCGGTTGAAGCCATGCTGGAACTGCCACCGCTCCACCTGTTCATACAGCAGGAAGCCACACTGGCGGCGGTGCGTCTTAAGACACTAGATCTCTGGGGTAAGAGAGACACACCACACACCGCGCTACTTGAGGGACTCAACAAGGAGTTCCCCATTACGAGAGCCATCAATGATCGGGTACCAAAACAATTTATGTTTGATAAAAAATACAAGATCCAGCTTCACGAGGATTGGAGTTGCGAGGGTTTGTGCCCTGCAGAGCTGCGCATCTTTACAGACGGATCCAAAACAGGTAATGGCACAGGTGCTGGAGTCTTCTCGGAGGACCACAACATACGTATAGCCACACCATTGGGGGTCCATAACACATTGTTCCAGGCCGAATGCATTGGTATTTCTCTGGCTGCTTCCGCCATCATGGCCAGAGAAGTTAAGGACCACTCGATCCGTATACTCTCAGACAGCATGGCTGTTCTTCAAGCGCTAAACAGCTACACAGTTGATTCTGGGCTAATATACGAGTGTCACCAGCGCCTTAACCAGGTGGGTAGACTCAATAAAATCACCATTCAATGGATCAAAGGACACAGCGGTTCGCTAGGCAACGATGCAGCCGACGAACTTGCCAGAAGGGGGTCGAGTGAGACGGCAGTGGGACCTGAACCCATCGTGCCACTCCCCTTCGTATATTTGCGCACTCTGGTAAGGAAACGCACCAGGGAGCAACATCACAAACAATGGTTGGAACAAGGTGAGTGCAGGCAGGCTAGGGAAGCACTCCCTGCAATTGATAGCCGCCTCACGAAACAGGTTCTCCGACTAACTAAACAACAGCTGCGCATAGTTACGGCAGCCTTAACTGGCCACGGGTCATTTAATAAACACCTCTTTGTCATAGGAGTCACAGACAGTCCGCTGTGCAGGGCCTGCATGGAGGAGGACGAGACAGCAGCTCATTTGCTTCTAAACTGCCCTGTGGTCGACACATACAGGGCAAAGCACTTCGGTAACCCAGGTACCCTACGCGAGGCTGTCAGTAACATAAAGGCGTTGCTGGCCTTCCTCGAGGAGCTGGGGTGGATCGAATAATCGATTTTCCCACCGTACGCAAAATACGCGCAATGACGTGGAGTTGCGGATACCAGCCCGTATTACCTATTACCTATTACCTATTAAGGAGGACCTCAACCGCCTCCTTAATGCCCTCAGCCGCCTCCTTCAGATCACGCGTGAATGTGCTCTTCAGGATGCCAGAATTCGTGGCCACCTTCAGAACGACATCCACGCCGTCCAACACCTGGCGACTGAGCGCCACCCCCGTCACGCTCCCCCCGGCTGCCATCCGAGCAGAGCGCCGCTCTCGAGCCTGTCGGGCCAACTCGCTGACCTCGTCAGCCGCGACAGTCTTTTGCTGCGCCCGCTTTGCAGCACTCGCCTCCGCCCTGTTGGTTCCCAACAGGGCCGAGAGCTCGGGGTCCATCTCCTCGCTCTCAACGCGCTCACAAGGGACCGGTGTGTCGGGGCGCTTGAGAAAGCGACCCCGAGAGTCGCGCGACGCCGAAGCAGTTGACGCGTTCTTGGCGCGACCTCGCCCTCTTGTGCCTGTTGGCCCCATGGGTGCCGACAGGTTCTCCTCACTAGAGGAGTGGTCCGCCTTCCAAAATTTTGGAGTATGGCCATCCACCTCTTTTTCATTCATCGAGCGCTTTGAGCTTACGCTCGCCACGCTCACCACACTCATCGCGTCAGACACAATGTCGCAATCTGTCACCGCATCGTTAAGCATTTGTGTGTCTACTCTGACATTATTTTTTTTTGGTTGTTCGTCCCCTGAGGGACAGGAGCCTCCTCGGCTCTTGTTGCCATTGGCAATCGGGATACAGTTGATGCCCCCCCCAGAATACGTGGGGCATGACGCTACCGAAGGTAGCGTGGTGGATTCTCCAGCTGCGCGGTACCAGCTGCTGAGCAGCTGGTACCGCCCTGGGGTAATTTTTTTTCATCTGTGTTGTCCATTTTTTTATTGTTTTTTCCGCTTTTTAAGGGTACAGTCCCTGGAGCGCTAGCGACTTGTCCCCCACCAGCCACTCTCAAAGCTCATTAGGTGGTTTTTTATCTATGAGGTGTCCTTCCTCTCCGACGGCGGCCTCCATTCGCTGTCTGGCCAAACCGGCTCAGCGAACCCGCCGAGAGTTCTCTCCTCAAGATTGCTCTTCAGGGAGAAACGCCAGCCACGCTGGTACGCCTGCACCATTGTGGCAGGGTCGCGTCCAGTGTCAATCGACGATCGTCGATCGATCAGGAGCGACCCATCTCCCTTGTTTCTCTTGTGCCCTCTGCTAATCAGAGGGTCACGTGGAAGATCATTACTGAACACACTGCTACCCCCCCGCAGAAATTCGCCACAGACAATACACTCTCCGAAAAAACCCCCCAAATCCTTTTTTCAAAAGAGAATATTATCCATGCCCAGGGTGCACCGGCCCGAAAACTGCTATTCCCCTCGAACGTATCCGTAAGGGATTAGCAGCTTTCAGGAACACGAGGAGGTTTTCTGCACGCACCCCGTCACAGTTCTAGCCTAACCTAACCCATTTGGTCGGGGTGCCCTGGCTTAGTTACTGTGGCCAATTCAGCAACTGCCAAGACTGAAAAATGAGAGACTGTTCACAATTTTTACGGGAGATAAATCGGACAGATTGTGAACCCAGTCGGTAAGTGAAGGTTTGACCTGAATGGATTATAAACTATCAAAAATGAATACGTTAGATTGTAAGCAGTATGGTGCAGTTAACAATTTATCGAGATAGATTATAAAGTAACGGAGTTCACAGTCTAACATAATACGGTGACAAATATTAAAATCACGAAGATAAACCGAGCGATTACCAGGACGTGCACTAGTTTGAAAGTAATAAAACTTTAAACTCTTGCAGTGGGAACAGCATTAATTTCCTTAATTAGAGTCGTGATAAGTTAAAAACGAACTGACGCTCATGACGTGTAATTGAAAATACGATGGTATTTGTTTAAAATTTATTATAGTTGCTGCAAACATACGAACGTGTTAAGCTTCACAGCTAGGCTATAAATATCGGCGAGCTCTGAGTTATAGCTTTAGTTCAACACACAGATTTGTTTCGTGTGTTTCGTTGTGACCACAATACACCTATTAAAGCTTCGGTCACTGGTTGTGACCGAAGCTTTAATAGGTGTAGCTTCGGTCACAACCATTATCGATCAGTTGGCAGTCGCCACTAGTTTGTTTGCCGTTCTTTGCTGTTACAGATTGTTCGAAAGTATATAACATACATATTGCATACACATACATACAGGAAATAGTCAGCATTTGCAAAAAGCCATTTCACACAATATTTATAACATTATTGCCCTTATTATTTTGCTATTGTGCTCGTTTCATAATTGTTTGAATTGCACGTTTGATGTCTACAGCTGCCTTCGTCCCTATCCTCGTTACAAATAACATAATTAGATACCTTAAGGTATAAACGATCTAGCAGCTGCTTCTCCCCGATACGCATTAACTTAAAGAACACTTCGCCCATAATATTCGAGGTTTCTGCAAAAAAATCATCTCGCTATGCAAAAAGTTAGGAGGGATAATTTAGAGCACCCAAAAAATTGACACGTAAAGTTGTTAATCAACGACTTTTGACGTTTTATTCATTTACGGGGTATTTTATTTTAAAACAAAAAAGCGACCTTCTAAATGCCAGATGATAATAAAGGGGAAATTCTTTAAGATGTTGTGTAGGATGATGCTTATAATATCCTGTGCGGCGTTTTCCGGGCTTTTCAGACTTTTTTTCTCTTTGTACATCCCTTGATTGTAAGGATCTTACAATTTGTTAAACATATATTCAACGAGGGACCAGGTTCTCATAAAATTGAGTTATTAAAGCGAGGTGGAACGAATTAACTTTCAAAAAGAAAACTTAGTTGGTCAATATTCTTTGCAAAGGGAAACTCCTCATTTGTTGGTTTTTCGTCTGCTTTCAGAGACCAGTCTTTAGGAAGTTTCAAGGAAAAATAGATTTTTTACACGGATTGTTAATAATTTTAGAGATTCATGTTATCTATAGTTCTATAGTTTTATTTGTATGAAAAACCATTTTCCAGAACTAGCTGCAGCGAATAAAGAACAAACTGGATTTTATAAAAACTAATTATTTGGCTGTCTGCATCTCAGTGGGTGCCTACTTACATCATGTTTCATGCAACCAACTACACTCATGGACAAACTCCCGTTATAAAATCGTGCGTACTGACCACAAACGCACTACCGTTTTAAAGTTTTTTTTTTTTCGAATTTCATTTGTTTTGTGTAATTAATGCGTAATATTGCGTTCATTCATACTGAGAATATTTTTGCCAAATTTAAAATTTAACAAACCATTTATATGACTGTCCTTAACTTTTTTTAAACACGTTCATAAAATGCAAGTATTTAAAATTTTGTATAACGTATGCTGTCACTTATATAAAAGATAGTCACTTTATTGTGAATATAAACATTAAATAATAATTTGTTACGCAAAGTACATAAATGAGTCGCGGGCGAAGTGCTAGTTAATAATAATTTTGTAAATTTTTGTCATTTGGTCTTTTTGTTTTTAGACGTTTTCAATTTTAAATTAAAGAATGATAAGCAAAATACAAATGAATAATCTTAATTTTACTGTCACAAATATCCATAGTATTTTGTTTCATACCTACACTTTTTTTGCGTTCCTCTAAATTTGTCCATGAGTGTACTGTTACTTAATATTTATACGGTTTTATGGTTTTTTCTTTGCCGGCCGTGTTCAGTGGCTCTCTTTAATAAAATAACAGGACTTAAGTGATTGAGTCATAACATTTTTAAATTATAGACTTGTAAAGTAAAGTGTGTATGAATTGTAATAAATAATGTACACAAAAAGGTTTAATCTTTTAAATATTTCTTTTGTAATCCTTTCAGGACTGAATCAAGTACAAATAACTTAAAATGTAGCCAAAAAAAAGTCTCTATACAATTAAGGGTGAACATAAACAATTAATCTGAACGCGAGCAGCACATAAACGACGTTTTAGAACTGTCAGTGTAATTATTTTCTGTGGAATATTGACACTGACGGCTCTTGTACGCAGTTTAAATATGCTGGTCGCATTCAGTTTTTTGGTGAAATTGGCACTTACAATATACTACACATTTTTTACGAAATTAATTGACTGGTTCGTTTATCTAGTGGTCCCAAGCGCAACTGCATGCGCATGGCGTCTTGGGTTCGAATCCCAGATTAGGCAAAGCGTTATTGAGTTTGTACATCAGGAATTTTTCAATCCGGTTCTGGATTTGTGGCCGCTAGACGACAAAAGGCTCGCCCCCTAGGATTTCTGCAATGAAACTGAACGCGATCAACACATAAACTAGGTTTAAGGGCTGGCAGTGTCATTATTTTCAATGGAATATTGACAATAACAGCTCAGCGGGTTTCAGATGGGCTGATCGAAATGGAAATTGGCACTTAGACATTCTATCTCTTCTCTTCGAAGAGAAAACAAATCACTCTATTAAGAATACATAACTCTTTTCTTGAATTTAGACATCGCGTCATACAAATCTTTCTACAATCCCGCCTTTTGTCTTGCGTTTCTTCCGTTTCTGTAGTAGCCAGCTACGCATGCCGGCGAAACGTGGGTGTATCCTCTGCCTGACCCTTTGTGGAAACTGGCGTATTATTATGTCATACAATTAACTAACCACAAAACACATTCAAAATTAAAGTCCTCTCTATAGACGCTAGATTAAAGCAAACATCCAGATTATCCCATATACTCCACATGTATAGCCTTTATCCGAACAGTGAATTAAATTACCTTACGTTAACACAGAATCAGGTCGTTCCAACTAATTATATAATATAATCAGCTCGTGAGTTTCCCTTCCACACATCTTGTGCACTCGAAGCCGCAATTTAGCCGTGGTTTACCTCTGACACGCGCTGTTTACGTCTAAATTTCAAAACAAAATTTCCAGCTAATTAGTAATTATGTTTGGTAGAGAATTACCTGTTTGTAACGATATTAGACGATATTAGGAGAAGCTCAAACTCAAACTCAAACCATTTATTTCAATAAAACCATTTACAGGCACTTTTGAATTGTCAAGGAGAGAAATATGAAGCTAGTTGCCAATTCCAAAGCGCAGTAGGTACCTATGGAGAGAACGGACAAGAAACTCCATGGACACTCTTTTAAATAATTTAGTTATTACAAATATATTAGTTACATCGATGAATGTTGACACTATTAGTGAGAACGATGTACAAAAACCGTACACGTTAAAAGCGTCCAGAGTGCAGCAAAACAAAATTAAAAACAATCCAAAAAAATAATTATTAAAATAAGCCGTGGCAGCTAAAAGATGACCAGTCCCAACTGACGGCGCCCGTTCACGAACATGACGCATGGATCAGCACCATTCAGCTCAACCATTTTGAAGGGAGCTAAATGATCCGACACACGCGCCACCGTCAGCGGGACATTTGAGTGAGCATGACATACTATCAGCCGCCAGGGCACATTCAAGTCAATCTATGACATTACCCGGTAAATGGTAGCTCTATAGTACAAAGTATTCACATCTGTGCAATGCATCTATATAATAAAAAGGAGATTGAGTTTATATAATGCAAATATCTTCTTACAACCTTCAACAGCTTCAACGGTATTTCAAATGTCAATTAATTAGTTGTGGTGTGGAGCGGGACCAGCATTAAGCCAGGCATTTTTATCAGTGATGAATCCCCTAACCTATAATATGCCTGCCTGCATAGTGTTCGTTTGACAAAGGATTTGAATTTCGTCTCATTCAGTTGAAGTATGTGGGGAGGTATTTTATTATAACATTTTAGACAGTACCCCATGAAAGATGAGTGTACTTTAGCCAGTCTGAAACCTGGTTGAACTAATAGGTACCGATAACTAGTACTATAATTATGTCTTTCACCTTTTACTGTAAAGATGTAATTTTTTTCTTACGTACATGATGTTTTCATAGATGTATTGACAAGGTACCGTCATGATGTTATTAATATCCTTAAACAATTCCCTTAGAGAATCCCGTCCCCAAAGTAAAATACCGTAAGACATGATATGAAAGATGATACTATGAAAGTAAATAAAATAGACCAGCCTCGCGGTATCTACATCAGTAAAATTGAGGGATTTTTCTGACAGCTTAAGCTACTGAACTTAGCCGTCCTGCAAGAGATGTTAAATGAGGACCCCATTTTAGCATTGAGTCGAGCGTGATCCCCACGAAAACCGTTTTATCGACGAATTCTAGTTTCTCTTGATTCAATACAATCTCACAATCATTACTCTTGACATTTGGTAAAGAAAATCTTGTACAATTAGTTTTATTTCCATTTAGTACTAAATTATTAGCAGTGAACCAATTTTGGACCACCAGTAGGGCGTTATTTACGTCGTCAAAATTTAAAGCACGTCTATCTACCTTAAAAATTAAGGAAGTATCGTCAGCAAATAACACCATCTGTGGTTGATTTATAAAAAAATGGAGTAGGTAATTAATATATACTAAAAAGAGGAAAGGACCCAATATCGAACCTTGTGGAACACCCATTTTACTTTTAAACCAACTGAGTTGACACACCATTTATTCGAACTTGCTGTTGTCTATCATTTAAATAAGGTTACTAAACTGAGCGAAAGTTTTCCAAGTCCGTAATGCTCAAGTTTCAAAAGCAGGGTTTCGTGATCGACGCAATCAAATGCCTTGGAGAGATCACAAAAGATTCCTATGGCGTCTTGAGCCTCTTCCCACGCGTTAAAAATATGTTTTAATAGGGTAACACCAGCGTCGGTCGTACAACGTCCTTTGGTGAAACCATACTGTTGCTCGTGAAGGATTTTATTAGTATTGAAATGATTGAGCATCTGATTAAGCATTATCTTTTCAAAAACCTTGCTGAAAACCGGCAACACGGACACAGGTCTATAATTATTAGTGTCTTTACTGTCCCCAGATTTGAAAAGTGGTATTACCTTACTGAATTTCATTAAATCCGGGAAGACTCCTTGATCCACACACAAATTAAAGCGTTTTGAACAACTGCTACTTAGTGTTTTTGGAACATAGGCTGTATTAGAGCATGACTTTGAGTTCTTCCGCGGAGAGTAAGGCTGAAACTCTTTATCTTTACTTCGGGACCAGAGGCTTACCGAATTGTCCTGCCTAGGTAAATATTCAAACTAAAGCCGTAGTATATTAGGGGATAATATTATTACAAAACTATGTAACGAATAGTTTTTTATGTAAAGTATCTCGATGACTTTTATGGAACAGTCACCTATACCTCTTTTTAAGAACATTAATTGTTTTATTATATGTAAAGACTTTATATTAGGTGAAGAGCATTAAATATAAAGCAATGACGACTATGTAATTTTTTTTTCTATATTTTTTTTCCTTAAAAATGTAATAAATTTGCTATTCAAGAAAGGCAAAAAGACGACAATGCGGAAGTTGAGAGAGAAAATCAAAAGAGTTCAATTCAAATAACACGAGTGCAGCAAGCTTGCCATCTCCATCTGAAATGTATGAGCAAGAGCAACGGGCTTCTGCGTTGGATTCAGATACCGCAAGTGCTGCAGGCTCGTTATTACCTTCTGAAACACCGAATTCAGGCCGAACAACCACATCGCGTAAGCACGGTTAATTTTATTTATTTATTTATTATTAAACATTTATTTCAGACCAGGTCCATAATTTGTTATTAACAATGTACTTAAAACTAATGTTAGTAGTGGACACAAAATTAAATTAAATTAAATTTCGACATGAAGCCGCACCCACCTTTGCATCATGGGTTACTCCCACCGATCAGTAAAAACACCCAGGATAGTGTTGGTACTGCCGCGAACGCGAAAGAGTGGGGAGGCGCATCTCTTCCTAACGATAGCGGCAAAGCCATCCACACGCGCCTCAGCAAACGTCCCTGACGCACTGCAACGCCATGGCAGCCCCAACAGTACCCTGAGTGCATTATTATATTGGACACGCAAATAACCGACCCACAGGTTGCAGGTGTAGTAAGATTGGCAGTGAGCTTTAAAAAACGTGATTTTAACTGAATTTGTACACCGTGCAAACCTGCGGGCCAGCATGTTACACCGGACAGCCAGCGACCTGCGTTCTCTTTCTATGTCTAGATTATCACTTAGATCATCGGTGACCCAGTGACCCAAATATTTAAATTTAGACAGCCTACACAGGGGAGTGCTACACAGTGATACATTGGGGAATGCTGGGTAAGAAAAACCACTGGCTTTAAAGAGCAATAGTTCACTCTTCCCAACATTATATTTAAGCCCATGAGTACATATGATTCACATATTGACACTAACCTCGTCATAGCACTAATTGATGGACTCAGCAACACCATGTCGTCTGCGTAACTCAGATTATTGGTACACACTCCCTCAATATGACATCCGACCTCAGTGCTGCTGAGCTCAACATTTAGGCGGTTAATGTACAGGTTGAACAAGCGGGGCGAGCTTAATCCGCCCTGCCTCACTCCGCATTTTAACCGGTACACACTCTAAAAGGAGCCGTTCCACGTTGCGTTGATTGCTATACCAATACTTTAACATTGAAACAACTTCAATTGGCACAGAAGTTTCAGATAGCAACTTACTCCATAACACGTCATAACTGACAAGATCAAAAGCCTTTGATAGATCTAGAAAACAGGCAAAGACAGGTGTTTTTCTATCCTTGTAGTACTGCACAGTCTGTTTGAGATACAATATAGCGCTTTCAGTGGACAGCCCCGCGCTAAAGCCAAACTGAGCGTCATGCAGTACTAGATTCTTAGCCAATTGATCGTCAAGCAGACTGTCGAACACCTTGGCTGAAATAGTTGCCAAGGATATAGGCCTGTAATTTGAGGCATCAGAAGCATTCCCAGTTTTATTTTTAATAACAGGCACCACAACTGTAAGCATGAAGTTATTTGTTAAATAACAGTGACTGACACACATATTAAAAAACATGGCAAGTACACGTGGCAAGTGCACCCCGGTGTATTTCAGATGTTCGATACTGACGCCATCGTGACCTGACTTACCTCTTTTCATTGACTTTACCACCGACGCAACTTCCTTAGGAGTAAAACGAACGTCAATGTCCCCAAAAACAGCCAGATCGACAACCCGTGTCATTCCAGTAAGTGGGGACTCAACCTTAAAATGCTGCTTAAATAAGTTTGCTATTTCTGTTGGCTCAGGCACGCCCGCCACGCTCACCGGAAAACTCGACCGTGGATTCAATTTATTTGTTGCCTTCCAAAAAGCACCAAATTGCTTGTCTGTCTGATTTTTGGCTCTAATATCCATTTTAATCTGCTGTTCATTATCTTGGCAATATTTTAGCTTATCTTTGAAAACCTTCCGGGATTTACTCATATTCGTGTTAATGTACCCTGATGTGGGTCTGATATGCAGCAACCACGTCTGATAATGCATGCGCGCCTCCCTGTGAGCATCACGTACATGCATATTCCAACCAGTCACGTATGTTCTTTTATAACTCAGGTTATCAGAACCTATATATGATATAACAGCGCCTTCTTTCAAAATACTTATAATCGTGTCATACATCTCATCTAACAGTCTTTTGTGGCTAGTATCAGAGCACATCCCATGCGAGCAATAACGAAAACCCGTAGGAACATCTATTAATCTTAATTTTGAATGACAAAAGTTTAAATATTCATCAATTTGTTTAGCATTTCTTTCGCCCCAAATGATCTTGTTACAAGAGTGGGCTTTGCTCACTATCTTAGGTATTATTAAATTTATGTTGCACTCAATAAGCAATGGAATGTGGTCCGGCGAGTAAACATCATAAAAACAGCTGCTTTCATTACTAATTGTCTCGCTGCACTCACCTCACAATGTTCTAACCAGCGCAATGCACCGTTAGCTGTGCTTTTAAATGTATAAGTATCATTCGGTAACAACTCCATGTCCACACATGACCACGATTGGTCCGTACACACTGTTGATAGTTCACTTGCAAAGCGTTCACCCGGATGAGCGTTAAAGTCTCCTAATATACACACCGTCTCTGTGTCACTATTTTCAGTAATCGCAATAATCTCACTCAAACATGAAGTAAATTCTATTATATTATCGCTTTATTCGGTAGGCATATAAACCGAGAAAATTAACATAGTACGATCCGTGTGATCAATTTTATAAACTAAATTAAATTAAATTTTGGAAATAGTAACTAAACGATCACTATTACACGACAACACTGCTAACTTTGAGAAAGCCGTCTTCCTCCACAATAGGGCTACTCCTCCATAAGGTCTGCCTCAGAGTACTCCGGCAGACGTATCGACAGCAGATTTACCCGTACACGCAAAGTCATCCTGCAATGTGCCTAAGTAGGCTAAATCATGAGGTAACAGCCAGGTTTCCTGCAGCGTGATAACGTCAGCGACTCCACATAATCTTCTCACACAATCAGCTGACCGAGTGATATTTTTGCAATTAAACGTTGCTAAGTATGTGTTCTTTATTTCCGTACCCATTATTCTGAGTTGCATTTACATTCAAAGTCCTGTTGTCTATGCTGTTCTTAAAATGTATAAATCTTCTGAAAGCAATACCCTCAGGTCACAAGTTGTTGTCCAAAAACGTATTTATTTTGTGCTTCGGAACAAACAACTTGAATGCATTAAATTGCCTATCAGCCTTCATCTTATTTTTTTCCAAAGTCACCACTTCGTTAACTTTACTTTGTATATAATAGGTACAAATATATCCTCCTCTGTAGTTTTTTTTTTACATATGATATAAACTTTAATAAAAATTTCATATCTGCAGCACGAAACTTTATAAGTACATTTGACACAGCCTTCCCTGTCAAACCAGTAAAACGATTTCTAGATTTTGATTTCTGCACCAGTGTCCAACCATCCTCTCTTTTGTTTTCTTTCCACTTGTCATTGCTTACAATATCTTCCATTGTAAGCTGATTCTCTGCAATCAGCAAACCGGTCGGGCGCTGTGGGGCGGGCAAGACAGGCATAATATCCTTATCACTTAAAGTGTTAGTAAGCAGCACAGCACTCGAACGTTCATGACTCATACAACTGGGGCTTCGCTGACTCGGGGACGGCACGCAGAGTGTATTTTGAGATACGTTCTCAACTTTCTCAACAACTCTAAGTTATTGTTTTCAATATACCCTCCTCTTTTGACATTCACATTCAGGCTTGGTAATGTCGAATTACTTGTATTCAATGTCATGTTTTCATCTGATCTTTAGTCACATAATCATGTTTGATTGCATTAACATCTGACCGAAGAGCCAATAAATCCTTCAACAACTTCGTTACGTCTACGTGATCAAAGCAAACTGATGGTAATTTGTGAAGGTATGCCACAAAAACGGGAATTTGTTCAGGATCCATGGTTTTCAACACCGTAATCATGTCCTCTAGGTCTTTTTGCTTTTTGTTCTTACATCTCGGCACGAGTTTTTGGTTTGTCTTCGTAGAAACAAACAATAACTTTTTTGCCTCATCAATTTCTTCCTCCGAGAAAGCCGATGAGCATATTTTTATTAAACTTTCGTTGTCCACTCCATCATGCCTACTTCGTATGAAGGCAAGGACTTCCGAGATAACAACGTTACAACTCGTACACTTAACCGTATTTACACCGTTCACGGACATTTTGTTTTTTATAATGCACAAATCGGCGACCGCTCAATAGTGCGCGCTCGCGATGACTGAATGGCCTCTTCCACCCCGACAATAGTGTCGCTTTCGACAGTCCCGATAAGGCTGAATGTCTTGCTGACAGCCTAGAGTCCCAATGTTCTCCCAGCTCCCAACCAGTCGACCAAGCTCACCTGAACAAGGTCGACGCTGAAGTCGAACGGAGAGCCTCCCTCACTCCCGTCGAAGACCCTGATGATCCTCTGCCTCCCGTCACTCCAGACGAAGTGCACGACATCATTAAAGGGCTACACGCGCGTAAGGCCGGGGGCCTTACGAGCGTGTAGCCCTTTAATCGGCCCCTTAGTTCGGATGGTATTACCAATAAGGTATACAAACTCCTCCCTGCCCCGCTAATAATGCTTATGACCGCCATCTTCAATGGCGCCTTGAGCAACAACATTTTCCCACAAGCATGGAAAGAAGCCACCGTCATCGGTATCCCAAAGCCAGGCAAGCCAAAGTCTGAGCTCTCCAGCTACCGCCCTATTAGCTTACTCAATGTTCTCGGCAAAATCTACGAGAGGCTTATTTATAAGCGTCTCAAAGACTACGCCGAAGCAAAGAGCCTCATACCCAACGAGCAGTTCGGTTTCCGAAGCCAACACTCGGGCACCCAACAAGTCCACCGCATCGTAGAGCACTTATGCGCTGGTCTGCAGCGTAACGCGACGACGGGTGTGCTATTCTTCGACATAGCGAAAGCCTTCGACAAAGTCTGGCACAACGGCTTGATATTCAAGCTATATCCCAAAAAGTAAAAAGGCTCAGTTGGCTCTCTTCGCCGACGATACTGCCGTTTACTATACCGGTCACTGTCCCAACGCTATAGCTGGTACTCTCCAAACCTCCGCAAACGTCTTAGGCGCTTGGTTCCGGAAATGGAGAATCGAGGTCAACCCCGATAAGAGTCAGGCGGTTCTCTTCTCGAGTCGTCGTCGATTCCCTCCCCCACTTCCCAGCCCGATCACTATGTACGGTAAGCCGATCCCCTGGGAGAAGCAAGCCAAATACCTAGGCGTGATCCTCGATGAAAACCTTACCTTTAAGGCTCATATTAAGGCGGTTCGCGCGCGCGCCTCCTTCGCTCTTAGCAGGCTCCACCTCGTACTGACAGCCCGTAGCAAACTGTCCCTTAAATGCAAGCGCCGCATTTACACCGCAGTCATCCGTCCCATCATGACCTATGCCTGCGTTGTATTTGCGCACGCTCACCCACGTCATCTCCATAAGATGCAGACCCTCCAAAACCGTTTCCTCAGAAGGGTTACGGGTGCCCCTTACTATGTCCGAAACTTAGATCTTCACGTCGACCTTAAGATGCCAACCATAAAACAGTTCATGAAACGCTTATCTAAGCGTTTCTTCGACTGCGGCATCAAACATTCTAACCCCCTGATTACAGCGGCCGCCCGCTACACTCCCTCTCGCATTAGTAGTATTCGCCGACCAAGGCATACTTTAATCGACCCCGACGACGCCACTACCCTCCTCCAGGAGAGTAGTAAGGCCACCAGCACGCTACATAAGCCCAAAACCCGATCGACGTCCTACCGTCCTCGCCGCCGAGGCCCGCCGCGACGCCCAAATCCACGCCCCTCCCGACCCTTGCTCGAGCCAGCCCGCGACGCTGAGCCTGTAGCTTTAAATTCGTCCCTAAATAATATCAATCCTGATCCAGCTAGTCATTTGCTGCCCTCTTCCAGCGACGCCCTAAGCCGAGGTTCGGACCCCACAGGGGGTGCCCTTAGCGTTGTCGCTTAGTTTTAGTTAGTATATAAGTTTAAGTCCTGGCTGGAGGCCTTAATTTATTAGGGAATCCACAGGCAAGTCCGCTTAAGCAGACGACAACCTCATAGGTTGACCTGCGAGATGCCAAACAAACAAACAAACAAAAATGACTGAATGGATTTATACATTTGTGGAATAGATAGGATAATCTGGATGTTTGCCTTAATCTAGCCATTGTGAGATTCTGGATTACGCTAAGTCTTTTGAAATTTTTTTGTTCACAATCAGATCAATACATTGAATAAGGGTGGTACAATCGCCCACACATCAAGCTACTTCAAATATTTAACCTTTTAACATTCCACAAGATATTAAATAACGAAATAGGGTGTATAAATAAAAAAGATAAATACATGCACAATCAGCTTATTATGTTCCCACTGCTGGGACACAGACCTCCTCTCTGTGAGTGGGATTGGGCAAATTGGGCGTAATACACCACGCGGGCCCATTGTGGGATGGTAGATGTCACATGTCTTCGAATGTTTGGGTCTAAGACATGCCGGTTTCTTTACGATGTTTTTGTTAATCGTTTTGAGAGCAGTGATGATTAATAGAGTTGCTACTTACAAAAAATGTTCTATGTTGAATTATTATTTAATCGAAAAATGGTCTGAAATATAAGTGACCAAGGAAGTCATGATGATTTTCAGAACAACAAAAATGGTAAAAAAGTAAGTTTTGAGTCTCTTCATTTTTTGGCATTTATTTATAGTAATTTACAATAATCTTCACAAAAACCTACCTAAAAGGTTCGTTTTCACTAAAATTATATTTTTAATTAACGCAAGAAGTCAAGTGTATAATTATCACCTAAACAGACAACGACACGTGTTTTTTAAATTTCACTTCAGTTTTCAATATTAATAAATATTAAAACAAACACAGTAATCAATGAAGTCAATATCAGTTATAATTTGAATCAATACGCACTCATTTCTAACTGCTTTGTAAACTTTTACGTTTGAACAATAATTTCACCACCTCAAATAATGACCCAAGTATATAACGCGTATAAGTTGACTTTGCAAAAACAATGTGGTAAATTATGCAAGTGAAACTACTCCGTTTCATGTAGCTGTTCTCAGCAGAATCAGGCATTAAGGCATTAACTCCGCCTTTGTACCTCTTTGGGTTCGAAAAGTTTAAATAAATAAATACATCAATATTGAACGGGAAGCAGTATCTGACTATTAAGTGTTTGCAGTAACTTGCTCTAACAGTTGTTTAGATTGATTGATATTTGTGAGTTCAGTCATTAGGCTCGGTAAGTGCATTTGACTTCCGCTGATATTATAGAACTGTTTTGCATATCTGTTTACTCCGTAAAGGTCCCTACACACACGCCTGACACGACTTCTTGAATTTGCGATAACATTTATTTATTCATAAACGTAACATAACATACATTATAAGATTACAGTGTAACCAAAACGCTTATATGCTAGAAATAATTATTACACAGAATAACAAAGCGATATTATTGATAAATAAAATGCAAATAAATTTAATTATTTACAGAAAATAATCAATAAGGTATCAAATACTAATACTTGTACCAAACGTCACAAGGAAAATCAATTAAATTAAAAAGTCAAAACACTATTACAAAAAGAAAAAAAATACATGTGGCGTCGCGTCGGGGGATCCCTGGCAGCAACGAAGTCCAAATGAAAATTTAAGAAGTGGCGTTATATATATATAGCTCACTATCTAATACTATGAAAACGATCAACAATGAAAGAACAATTTGCAAGATTTCGCAGTCGCCATTGTGGATTTTCACTATAACTTGACTAATGGCTTCAGCAACCTCGAAACCATGAAAACTACCTCTCTCTCTTTGTGTTTTTCTATTATAACAAAAGTCGCATAGAGCTTTTTCACCATGTGGCGATGTCTTAAGTTTCCGTTAACTCTGTTAAAGAATTACGATCCAATAATAATAAAAAACGACACAGTGTCATAATTATAGCGACAGTGACGACTATTCCTAGTCCATTTTGACAACATGGTTGTCTTTTCGTAAACGTTTACTACATACCTGGGCCACTCATGAACTTAACTAAGCAACGGTTGTCGACCCCATTGATATTCGTATTGCATAAACATTTAAAGCTGACAACCTCAGTGGCATCCGTTAGTCATATACTATCCCTGGGAATGAAAAAGTTTTAGCCTTTTATTTACTTAATTACAAATGAAAGTTTTTTTAAAAGCACTCAACTCTTCTGCTCCTGAAAAGGCAAGTCCATTGCACTATTTACGACAGTGTAAGATCGTGCATAGCCCTATAACAATCCCTAAGTTTTATCTCCGAAACTGAATACCAAAGATGGAGAGGTTTATTTCCACCCGGGGACCGCGCCACCAATATTCATGATTTTATTTCATCATATTAATTTAATGTCAAAGAAAAAAGTCATTCATGTTAAAAGCGAATTTAGTTTTCATGACCCTATTGCGAATGTCGTCTCATTTGTTTCACATTCTGTTGTTTTTTCCTTTTCAGCATCGTTGAATATTCGGAACAGGGAAAATCTTGGAATTTGTTATGGGACCTCTTTGGATGTCTCCTAAGTACATAATAAAGATTAAGTGTATCCCTTTCTTGGAATATTGCTTACGTTAATATGTGGTGGAAAGGATTTCTTGGTCGGAAAGTTCCTCTATGTAAACCCATACACAAAAAAACAGTTATTACATAAAAGTTGAAACATAAATAACACACACACATATTGAGACTCGTAGAAGTATAAGCGACGTATGGTGGATAGGAGTTCCCGTTCAGTGACAAACAAATTTGCCAAACGCTAGTAGAGAAGCGAATCGTTACGAATATCATTAAGGTTGTATTTGTCTTTGCCGATGTGCAAGGGATGTTGAGTAAAAAGGTGAGCTACTTTTTATTTGTTGTTTGGTCTAACCAAAAATTAAGTTATTTTGTTTATACGGAACTTTCTTCAATTAAAATCACTTTCGTAGTTTAAACAGAGAGAAGTGACATTTAGTTTTACCGTGTACCAAACCATACCAGTCCCGAAATTCTAACTGAGACTAACTCGATGTAACCCTCAACATAGTTGTAAATATCGTCCGCTTAATTAAGCCAACAAACGCCTGGTGTGGATAGAAGCCGCGAACTTTCCTCTTTAGCTGGCTCACATAATGTCCCCAAAGACCGAGTGCCACCATTATCTTCACTTAATGCAACTTGCACGCAAATTCAACCCGACGTTCAATCGTCCAAGTTTGAAGAGCTCCTAAAGGGTTGGGCCGCTGTTAGGACATTATAAGGAGTCTGTTTCAACCCCTTTGAACGGAACTTTTGGAGATGTTAGATCATAAGTCTAAGGTAGTTAGTACTGGATATTGTTACACCGTAGTGACCGTAGTCTATGAAGTGATACAGTTTGGTCCACATAGCTCGGAATCGGCGTACCGGCAGCGTTTAGAGACGGCAGTACGTAAAAATCTCGGGTCTCTAGATGAGCGCCCACTTCTGTCACGGACCGCCCGTAAGTTGTGACACGCTTGTTTTATAAGAAAAGTGTGGACAGTGCCACCTCTAGGAGCGGCTGCCGAGCTCTACGGTTTGCTCAGATTGCCGGTGCCAAGGAAGAATTCGTGCGGCGTATTGTGTAAATACGGTAAAATAAACTTAAATGGTTTAATTATGGAATAAACAACTAAGTAACGACTTTTCAAATAATCTCCTTTGTTATAAACAGTATCTATTACATTCTGCAAACGGCCGCGACTTACGAGTTGTAGGTGGTAGGTTCGAACCGAGACAGGCGCTTTAGTTTGCGTAAATTATTTCATTTTGTTGGTAGATGCAACTGCTCTCAAAACGGTGAAGGAAAACATCGTGAGGAAAACGGCATGTCCTAGAAGCAAAAAATTCGAAGATTGTGACATCTACCAACCCGGACTGAGCTCGCGTGGTGGCGAGTTTTGCGAGTGCACTGAAGAGTTAGGTATTTCAACAATCATGATAAAATAATATTCAAGATTTTGTTTGATAAAGTAATATTCTATACAAATGTCAGTCGCTCCCGTGCCTTCATTTGCGCCACTCCAAATTAATTCTCAGCTAAACTTTTTAATTCGAATTACTCGTAACTTCTTGACGCTTGACAGGCTCATAAAATTTAATACTGTGACCTGACTAACTCCCGGGAATGTTATACTATGCTCTGTGACAATTTGGATTTTAAAAGCAATAATTGCATATGTTGTCGTAGGTACTTAGTCATAGTTTAAAATTAATCAAATATTGTGTGAGTCCTTTTGTTATAACTTGGAGAAAAATTACTTCAATTTGATTTTCCATTACAACAGAAAGACTTGGTAAGGCTTTACTTGGTAAATTAGATGAAAATTATATTGACCCTTATTTTCTAGAATCTTTGAGATTTCTATTCAAAAAGATGATGAACATAAAGAACTTTTAAGGCCAACTATCTCATCTAAATGAACGAATTTAATTTCATACTACACTTAATGTTTCAACAAAGGCTACGTGCAGCCACACGCATAGGCTTATGCACAATAGCTGACCTCTATACAATACAATACAAGGGCTCTGGTATAGGCCAGCCCACAAACGGTGTAACAACGAATTTCTCAAACTCTGCAGTAGACTTTACTTGGCCCGTAGAGCTTCACATTCTATTGTTATTGAATAAACACATAATTTCACACACAATCAACGGAAGCTCGCCTCAGGCCGTTATGACCTCACCAAAGAGATGCCAGGCGAGATATGGCAAAGCAAATCTTGATTTATTAGCTTGCGTTAGGTACCCCTTTTGTTTTGCTAATGGGTGATTAGGATTGCATACATTTTCCGGCCCCATTTTAAAGCGTGCTTGCTTCACTTGTGCGAAAGACGTTTGCGCGTAAGAGGCTTGTTCAGATCAATGTCGCGAACAATTTACCACTTCTATATATTATGCAGGGTCGCTATAGGTGGAAATGCTGTTCTAATCACATTTAGATACTGTAACTCATGCTACCGTGCTCATCCAGAAAATTTCCCTTGTCACTATTTATTTTGGGATGGCGCAACATTTGTCTTCTTCATTCATGCTTCCCTATTAGTCGTAATATCAGTAAACACCCCCTTTTCCTTTATCTTTCAAACAGCTAGCCATCGTTTCTTGTTTCTTTCCCTACTCTTATTTGCAGCCATCCACATTCATACTTAAAACTTTCCTCACGACATTCCTCTGTATCACATCCCCATGACATAATGTCCATAGCATGACAACCGATTTCCATAAACTTTTCGGTAACTTGTGCAACTTTTCTTTGCGCTTAGTAGGCAGTGAGATAATCTAGGTACCTAAAGAATGCTGCTTCTGTAAGAATAGTCAAAAATTTCAGATTTAGACCAAAGATGCAATCGATAAATACATTTTCATAAATATTTAAATTATTCACGTCATGAATTATTAATTAAACATGTTAAATGCACATTTCAGACATTTCAGGATTAAATAACGATGAGATGTTCTAAAATTTAATAAACATATAACCTCAATGAAACCTCAATAACCACATTAGCCACATTTTATGACTACAAGTTCAATTACTGAATAATTCGCTAATTAAAATAACATGATGTGATTTGAAACAGCGTATGTAATTTAAAACTGCCTTGTAACATGACGAGGGGATCTCATATGCCTAATCTTCAATGTATATTAAGCAACCCGCCCCGGATACTCTAGATTTATTCCATTCTAACCTATTCTAAGCTTTTCCCGAGAAATACAATATTTCGTACTTACCAATAATATTGTAAGCCACATCGAAATTCACTTTTCTAATTGATATACATGTTGTAAATAGACCCATCACAGCCATCAATTTCGTGTTTAACTCTTGATATAAATATGGTGAGTACAGAAACTACGTACAAACGTTCGAACCCGCACACTCACACAGACGCGCGCATCGACGAGACACCAAAGCGAACGCATCAAGGCTCCCACAAACAGGCGCGACACCACAGCGCTACAAAAAGACGCCGCGTGTCGCGCGACGAGTGGTGACTTTTTGTCGCGCTGTGTCGTCGCGCCTGTTTGTGGGAGCCTTTACACGTTTAACAAATTTTTCGACATTGGTGTCGTTTTCATGGTTTTCGAAAACATAAAAACGACACCAACGTCGAAAAGTTTGTACATTTTCGCAGCAGCGATCTTGGAACAGTTTCTAAAAGTCAACTCCTACCGCAAGCCTCGTTAAAGAACTTCAAAGAAATTTTACAAACATGAGTGACAACCCTAACGCTCCAATGGAGCGTGGGTTATTATTTTTACAAATAGGTCTAGTTTCCATTATGTCTATATTTATAATTTGCCTTTTACTATCAGTGAAAGATGCAAGAGAAAAAAAAAGAACTAAGAGTAAAGCGTCTAATATCTGCTAAGTCGGATCATCTTTTTCCTATTGTATACTTTCCCTCGTTTTTCATACAGAAAATGAGAGTTCGATACAACGCTACATCGGGATTTTATTTGGATGTGTAACTGTGCCAAAACGTAAGGATTTGTGAGTATAATGAGGATACGATTTGTCAAAAAATCGTTTTGGTTTTTTTTCGACTCGTTTTCCTAAAGCCAAAATGTCGATATGTGTATGTTACGTTCCAGAAAATGTAACACTAATCGATTTTTAGATTTTATTGGTACTATAAAGTGCTCTAACAGCAATATCTAGTTCACAAGTAGAAACATGCAATCTCTCAATAGCCAGCCAACGGCGCAATCAAAACTTTTGCCGTTTTCCAAAGAAACATGACATAACCTTTAATCCTTTTGTAGAGTGCAATTAATTTTTTGTCAGATGTATAATAGCTATTTGATCCAGGGCCGTTAACAGGCCAATGAAATATAATTAGAAAGGAAATATAAAAGGAATCTTTGCACGTCAATTAAGGACGTACCCTTATTAGTGTTTCTGCGATTATACAAGGTGGAGACGACAATACGCCAGTAAATTAAACTGCGTAATACATCTTGACGTTGCCAGTCGGCATACAAAAATTAAATCAACTTTATCCAATAGTTTAGTAACTATAGCTAGTCAAAGATTGGTAAAACACATGTTTGGACTATTATGATTGTTTAAACAGGGTGTCCTGTAAGTCGACATCAAGCCGGAGTCGGGTAATTTAATAGGTCGGGTCATAACAGATAACAGAAAAATATTTAAAAAAAACGCGAAAAAATAAGAAATAAAGTGTTACAATTTGTAAAAACAGGTGTTAATAAGACCGTCACAGGCAAATTTTCTCGTTTTTTTTTTTGTTGAAATGCCTGAATTTTAAAAATACAAGGCAAAGTTTTTTTTAAATATTTGTCTACATATCACCCGATGTCGGCTTGATGTCGATTTACGGGACATCCCTGTATTTCAATATTTTTTTAATTTGATGTTAAGGTTTATTTACATTGAAAATACATTTGTACCAGTGTTAGAACCACTTTTACTAGTGTTCTAATTTATTGTCGTGCTAGCTCTCGCCCGCGACTTCGACTGCGTGGATGTTGAGAAATATCAAACGAGAACGTTCTACCGGGACAAAAAAAGTATCTTATGATCTAACCCAGGTCATGGTCAACGCATTTGCCAAATTTCATCCAAATCCGGTCAACCAACGAACAAACTCACTTTTGCATTTTTAATATTTTTTAAGATGTTAAGAGACAGCAATCCTATTAGGACTGCTGTCTCCACATTGTATACAGAAATTCAATGGGCTGGTGCCATTCCTGCACCAATCGATTTCGCAGTCATTATACAGCTCGAGGACGAATTAATCCCTTTAGCTGCATGTGAGTACAGGATCTCGATGACAAGTTACGAGCTAACTGCAGTCACTAGTCGCGATTTACGCGGTTACTGTCTGTGTAATATCTCGCGCCGTGAATGCTGCAGTCGTTCGCTCACGCGTCATAGAACACGTAGGGTTCGCGCGAGAAAGTGTTCTGTTTAAAAATGCCCTAAGTTCAGGGTAACAAAGCGAGCGGATCAAATAAGGCAATAAAAACTATCCCTGACTCCATAAACGGTAGACATGGGAGAAGTATATTAATCTAATTATTTCGCTGACACTTTTAGGTTCCTTTGCACTCATTTTTGTGAGAATTTTCCGATATTTTATGCATTTGGATTTAGACATTATGAGTTCTTATTTTGAATATTTATTTGTCTTTATAAAATAAAAGCTGCTCAAGTATTTAATTACGCAATATTAAGAAAAATATACAAGATTTTTAGGTATCGTATGGAGAATAGGTACTGCGGCTTAATGCACGACAAAGATGTTGTTTAGTTCGAGGTAAATAGCATAATCAGCCTATAATCTACCCACTGTTGCTGGGACACAGGCTACCTCTCTGTGACCTAGTTGTAACGGCCGCGACTTATGAGTTGTAGTTCGTAGGTTCAAAACCAGACCGTCGTTTTACTTTATATACTTTATATCGTTGTAAATTATTTCACCATCACTGCACTCAAAACGCTGAAGGAAAACATCGTGAGCAAACCAGCATGTCCTAGAACCAAAAATTCGAAGACATGTGAAGTCTACCAACCCGCACTGGACTCGCGTGTTGGATTATGGCTCACTCCCTCCCACAGAGAGGAGGCCTGTTCGAGGCAAATAATTACCTAAAAGTCAGCAACGAAATGCAGCTCTACAAAATTCAAAAGCTTGCTTACTAAGTACTTCTGAAAATGAAGAGAAATTAAGTAGCTAACCTAACTAAGCAAAGTATTCCGACCTCTTTTCCTTTCTGAAAGTACTTGAAGACTTACAAATTCCGCTGCCCTATTTTATAAAATTAATAATTAAAAAAAAAAAACTATCATAGGACGACTAAAGACTTCAAAAAGGCAATAGTTCAATGGCTAATACTGGAGACCTATGATGACATTGAATAATTGCTGCAAGAATCATCAATATGAGTTGAAAAGAAACTCGTACGCACAAACAAACATACATTCATACACACACTCACATGCACACACACACACGTTTTACGTTGAATAACAAATATTCTCGTTGACTCTATTATTCAACCAGACGGGGTTTCCGGTCACTAACTGGATTTTAACATTTAGTTTTTTGGTTGTTTTCTGAAGTATCATTTATGAACAGGCTTTTGGTAGTTAATAAGCAGAGCTTTAAGTAGTTGAAATGTTACGTGAATGTTTTTCTCAACGATATTGCGAATAACTCAGGATTGCAAGCACCAAGCTGACTGACCATCGATCGCATTTTTGTTGCATTTTATGCAACTGTCTTTTGAATGCAAAATTACAGATTATTTGAAACCCTATGAGCATATTTTCATAATATCGAGCTTCAAACTGCAGTGTTTACTGAGACCTAAATAACGAACTTAATAATCTTTAGAAGATTTTCACGCCCAATATGACCACAGACAAGTTGCCTGCTAAACAAGATTTACAGACTAACGCACATACGTTTGTCCAATTGTGTTGGACAGTTACAATATCTGTTTGCGGTGTAGTTATAAATTAGTCAAAATTGAGACGAGGTGCCGTCTCAATTTAGACTAGTGTCCAGGTGACATAATTCAATTAGATTGCTAGCCATTTGTTAGGCTGTCTACCGACGGCCTGAGTTATGTGCTGCCCTCTCAGGGCGTTTACACACTAATTGCATTGCAGTGAATTTTGACTTCAAAATAGGATCCATTTTGTAGCTTTCTTGTTTTCTATTCAGCTGTAGTGGTAATTGAATCTTAATTTGACTCATGCGCTCTGTTAAATTCGCATTCTACTTTTTCTGTAATTAAAATGCCAATGCTAATGTTTGACCAGCTTTTGGTACCAACTCGAATAGGAAATGTTTCAGGGTAGTAGCGAAATATTTTTAAGGGAAATCCATTTATTCTGGCACATTGACACTCGGACGTTCATCGAGGCCGTCAGTAACTTTTAAAAGTTTATCAAATTAATTGAGGAAAGCATAATAACCTGTGTTTGCTGCAATGCTTCAACTAAAAGATATTTTTTTTTTTGAGATGGGTTTGCTCTTGACTCTAGTCTAGGTCAGAAATGACAGAGATAAAGTCAACGATGGAGTGAGCTTACCCAGAAGAAGCCTGTTCACTCTAACATTGAAGAGATTCGGGTTGAATGCGTTCGGGAACACAGACGCAGGTAGTGAGTTCCACTCTTTTGCCGTGCGCATTATAAAGGATGTTTGGAACCGCTTAGTGTGAATTGTTGGAATGGCAACTAAGTATGGATGTTAATTAGCAGTACGTCTAGATGTCCGATGGTAGAAGGGGCAGGTGGGATGAGGTCGTCGTCGGAGTTCTTGCGCACACTCACCGAAGTACAGTCTATAGAAGACCGACAAGCAGGCAACCTTGCGGCGATGAGCTAAGCTGTGAAGCTTGTGAAGTATTTTGCTGAGCCATCCCAAAGGTGGCTGCAATACTGCATGCAGGATCAGACTTGCGCTTTATATAGAGTTATAAGCTGTCCAGGCGTAAAGTGTCGCTTCACTCTATTTATAATGCCCAGTTTTTTTACCGCAGTTTGAGCTTTGCGCTCAATGGTTGCGCCAAATTTGAGACTGAACGTCAACTCCATGCCTAGGAGCTCAAGCTGATGAGTTACAGGAACAGATGTACCCCGAAAAGTAGGAGTTTGGTCGAAACGACTCCTTTTTGCGGTGAAAAGACAAGCCTGTGTTTAAAAGAGACCAGATTGTCATCACCCCACCGGGAGACAAGGCTTATGGTCAAATCAGTCCGCTCTACCATGGCCTCTCTTAAGGAACGAACTTCACCCCCGCTGGTTTTCGGGCTGGACAAGTGTTTCTCTGAAACAGTACTGTCATCTGCGTACCCAACAATACCAGGTTGGAGTAGGTCATTGATGTGCAGTAGGAAAAGAGTTGCAGAGAGAACAGACCCCTGAGGAACTCCGGCATCAATAGTCATACGCTCAAAGGAGCAACCGTCAACGACTACTCTAATCGATCGTTCACTAAGGAAGTCTGATATCCAGCTACAAAATCAGCGGGGATGCCATAAGCAGGAAGCTTGCTGAGTAGACTTGCGTGCCAGACCCTGTCAAAGGCCTTCGAGATATCCAGCGATACAGCTAGTTTTTCGCCGTGTTTCTCGATGGCATCGCCCCAGCAGTGCGTGACACATACAAGAAGATCGCCAGTTGACCGTCCCCGGCAAAAGCCATATTGACGGTCACTGAGGAGATCATTGTCTTCAAGGTAGGTCAGCAACTTACTGTTCAGTACCTATTCCATAACCTTGCACAAAATGGAGGTAATGGCGATCGGACGGTAATGGTTGCCCTTTTTGGGCACTGGTTGTACATTAGCAAGCTTCTAGGATTTTGGCACTGTTTTTTTTCAAGAGAGAGGCGGAACAAGCGCGTCAACACAGGAGACAGTTCAGGGGCACACTGCCGCAACACTCTCACTGGAATACCGTCAGGCCCGCTGGCCTTGTTCACATCTAGACTACACAATACTCTTCGGACCTCTTTATTATGAATTGCGATCTCCGGCATCGAAGAGTCACAACGAGGTATAGTAGGTGGTTGCTTGGAGCCAGCTTCCAAACGTGAATGACTTGCAAAGAGAGATGCAAATAAATTTGCCTTCTGACTTGCAGAGTGAGCCAGCGACCCATCTGGTTTCATCATTAGAGGTAAGGTGGAACGACAAAAATTCGTTTCAACAGCTTTGGACAGGGACCAAAACTGTTTGCTTCCCGTAGGGTGCGATGCCAGCCTGGCCCCGATACGTCCAACATGGTCAAAACGCGCCCCACGTAGAACCCGTTTGCAGAACTTGGCAGCAGAATTAAAGGCTCTCTTTCTCGCGCGAACCTTAGGTGCTCTAACTTTTCGGTCGCGGGCCTTGACCCAAGCGTGGTAGGCAGACTACTTGTGGGCCTCAGCGTGGGCGCATTTTGCATTATACCAAGGTCGGGATTTGTGACCGAGCGGGATGTCGAAGAATGAAATAAAATACTCCATCCTCTGCCGAATCATGTCCGCAACCACGTCAGCACAGCACGAGGGGTCACCCGACGAAAAGCACACATGCCGCTATGGATAAGACGCAAAAAAGTGCCGCATCTCATCCCAGTCTGCTGACTCGTATCGCCATACTCGTCTCGAGCCTCCGGGACTCTCATCTGGCGGAGAGCAGGTCGACACGGATTTCACCAGACAGTGGTCAGACGTTCCCAGCGGGGCTGAGACCGATACTGAATGAAAGTTGTCAGCAGTAGGTCCAAGCAGTTGGGTGTATGGCCGTCAATATCCGGTACCCGCGTTGCCACATTCACCAGCTGGGATAGATCTAGTGTTAAAGCAAACTTGCGCGCCTCTAACCCAGCATGGTCAGTTTCTAGTACGGGAACAGACACTCTTTATGATGGGCGTTGAAGTCTCCCCGAAGTTAGTTAGTTTCCATTTATTGAACAGAACTGACTCATGAATACAAATTAAGTTATATCATTTTAAGAACAATGTTTATTTCTTTATTTTAGGATTTGATAAAGTGTGAATTTGTCTTTTAGTATGTGTTCAGTTTCTGAAGGGGTGAAATTTTCAACCTTTTTATTGTTATTATTGAAATCAGTTTGTCCATTTTTATATAAAATGGAGATTGATTTGGGAACAAGATTACGACAAGAGTACTCCCATTTACCACCAATTGTTATTTTTTTTTTCAAAAACATGTAGCTTCTTTGAACAACAATTTATTATTTATGAAACAAATTCCAGATTGTTGTTTGTAAAATTGCAATAAATATTCCGCCGCCATTACTTTTAGATTAAGTTCGGTTAACAACATTATTCATGAGTTTGGCAGACGGCAGCTTCGCTTTAAATTACCTATTAATTGAACGTTCACAAATGAATATAGTACTAATCTATTTAATATTGGTGCATGGTTTCCGTTGTTTGTATTTTGAATTGCGAATTGTTCATTTATACAAAAAAAAAACATTTAATTATTAGCTTTTTTGGTGCACTTATCCTGTTACACAGGATTGTCCTAGTATAGGCATGATAATAATCCCATATTACAATATCATATCATATAATAATATCATATCTTAATAATATCCTTATCATTTATTTGGAAATTATTTCTAAGATTGTATATTAATATTTTACCTATTAATACTTAAAATACATTGATTATTACTTTCCCTTGCCATATTCTGGTGAACAGGAAAGAGTACGTTTTGCTGTACAAATATAGACCGAATTCGAGGAGCAATTATTATGGTTAGTGCACACTGTTAGTATAACATTCTCAACAAACAAATTAATGTAACAAGTTTTCATCATCAACTTATCTTCCTACCAATAGTGTTAGCATCTGTACCTACACTAGAAAAACGTACATGAGAAAAAGCGCCCCAAATCAAATTTAAAATAGCAATTTAGGATTCAGAAGAAATCATAATTTCCAACAGCAAATACACTTGATTCCCAACAATGGAGGTATCCGATAAATGATCGGATTCCAGCGCCGCGATTCCATTTCAAGGCTTTGCATTTAAATCAGAAGCAACGAGGATGCAGTTTCCATATTTTTCGGAAATACCAATGCGAAAACATAACTAACGTGTGTTACATTCTGGTACCACTGACTTTTGACTTTCGATAGATTATGAAGGCGCCTAAGAGCGCCACATACTAAGTTATATTTTAGACTTAATTTATTATTGTTATTTTTTTATACTTTATTTTTTTCTTTAGTATGGATGATAACTTATTTACCGATATAGATAACACGACCGTTTAAAACTGTAGCAAAGAAATGTGACGTTGAGGACTGCAGAAAATATCTTTCCGACTACCACAATTCACTAACCGTACTGACCCAAAACATTCGTAGTATTTATAAGAACATAGATAGCTTTAACATATTTCTTCATAGACTTAACTTTGATTGAGATGTAATGGTTCTTACCGAGTGCTGGCTATCAAATCGCTACGAAAACCTCTCAGTAATCCCAGGGTACAACTTATTGCATACAACAAAAAACCACAATCAAAATGATGGTGTGGTAGTTTTCGCTAGAGAATCATTAAAGGTCACAGTCGAGGAACATACTCTGCAAGACTGTATGAGTAACTGTTTGGTCACCAAAATTGGTACAACTACAGCGATAATCGCTGTGTATAGATCTCCTTCCGCTAGAAACTTAGATCCTTTTAACAATTCCTTAAACCATATTTTTCAAGCACTAAGCCCATTTAAGAAGGTTATACTAACAGGTGATTTAAATATAAATATTGCCTCCGAAACCTGCGATGCAGGGACCCTAGATTACCTTAATATCTGCTTATACCATGGTTTTCTTCCCACTCACACATTGCCTACTCATCAGAGCGGTTCCTGCCTCGATCATGTGATGATCAAAACCAGCCTATCATATATAACGCTTGTTACTAACTCAAATATTACCGACCATCACGCTGTCCTACTAAACGTAAATTTTACGCTGCCTAAGCTAAATCGTCCTCAGACTATTAGCAAACTAAACACAAAGAAACTGGAATGTGATTTATGCAACCTTGATTTTAGCCTAGTTTACAATACTGCTGACGCTAGTTTGTCTTTATCGTACTTAATAAAACATGTCCAACAAGCAATTTTACGTAACACGACAGTTTCTACAGTAAATAAGAAATTTTACAATATTAAACCATGGATTACTCCTGGACTAATTCGGTGTATAAGACACAGAGATAAACTTCATCAGAGAACTAAGAGATACCCTGATAATCTAATAATAAAAACAGTATATAAAAGATACAGGAACTATTGCAACAATCTCCTAAGGAATTTAAAAAATTAATTACGATAAAAACGAATTAAATAAAGCAGGTAAAAACAGCAAGCAACTTTGGAAACATATTAAAAACGTCACCAATATGTCTAAACATCGTGAATCAAATTCGAGTTTTCTGCTTACTAATCCTTCACCACTCTTATCAGCTAACAATGTTAATAACTTTTTTGTAAATGTTGGGAAAACTCTTGCCGAACAGATTCCGAAATATTTCGACCTACCAGATTTAAAAAAATCATACAGTAGCCGTAACATGAAATCTTTTGCTATGTTAGACATTGATTAAGATGAAGTAATCCGAATTATTTCTGGGCTAAAAGATGACTGAGCAGTTGGATGGGATAATATAAGCAATAAGATCCTTAAAAACTTTAAGCAGATTTTGGTACCGCCCTTAACACATATATTTCGAATCTGTCTTTCCAAAGGAATTTTCCCTAGTTGTCTAAAAAAGGCAGTTGTAATCTCTATTTTTAAATCGGGAAATAAAGGCGTAGTTAATAATTATAGGCCAATATCCTTACTCCCCTCTATTTAAAAATTCATGAGAGAATTATAAACAGTAGACTAGTTAATTACCTAGACAAAAACAACATCTTATCCCCTGCGCAATTTGGTTTTAGAGTCAAACTATCGACAGCCGATGCGGTACATAGCATACAACTCGGCAAAGGAAACCAGACCCTGGGTGTCTTCCTCGATTTAGCCAAGGCCTTCGACACGGTGTCTGTTTCTATCCTTCTGAATAAATTTGAGACAATAGGAATAAGGGGAACGCCGCTGAAACTTTTTACTGATTATTTATACGGCCGGTACCAATGTGTTAGAATAGATAATATTACGAGCGATGAGCAGAAAAATACTGGTTTTGGTGTTCCTCAGGGGAGTATTTTGGGCCCCACGCTATTCCTTATTTATATTAATGACCTGTATAATCTACATATTAAAGATGGCAAAATTATATCATATGCCGACGACACGACGTTAATTTTTACCGCTAAAACCAGTAGCGAACTGTTCGAAATCGCTCAACTAGGTTTTAATACTGTGACTAATTGGCTCCAAAGCAATTTACTAACATTAAATGCCGACAAGACTAAATATATTCACTTCTCCATGCGCAAGCCTCAACCCATTACCAACCCTCATTTATATGCCCATAAATGTGGAAACCGTACAGTCAACATGTGTAAATGTCCCTTTATCGTCAAAACGAGCAACATAAAATACCATAAATAGCTAATAGAGTGCGCAAACTAATATATGTTTTTAAAAAATTGCGAACAATCTCAGATCCAAAATTAATAACACAAGTTTATTTGGCCCTAAGTTGGGGTGGCGCACCAAAAACTAATTTGCTTCCTCTTGAAAGAGCTCAGAGAGCTATTTTAAAGGTGGCAAACTTCCATCCCTTTTCCTTTCCTACAGATCTGTTATATAAATCCTGCAAGGTACTAACGGTTCGCCAGCTTTTCATTACGCACTTAGTATTAAAACAGCACACTATGCTTACCTTCAATGCTACCAATACTAACAAGAGACGGAATGACATAGTATGCTTATCTAATGCAACCTCGAAACATGTCTTTGTAGAAAGATTTTTTACATTCTTAGGCCCATTTCTGTACAATAAATTAAATAGAAAAATAAGTATCTATAAATTAAATAATTATAGCTCTAAACAAATTAAACATAAATATTTACTAACCATTGATTATGCACACACAGAAGATCTACTTGTTGTATGCAAATAGATCCACCAACATGCTATTATACTGTTATCTACCTAAGTTTTAATTTAGTTTTTAGTTTGTACTCATTGTTAATTTATTATATATAGTAATTTTGCACTTTCTAGCCTGAAACACAGGTTCAACCTAGTTCAGGCATATTAGTAACTGTGTTCTTTTTAATTGTTATGGTATCGATTGTAAATGTATCCCTTATATATAAATAAACGATTTTATTATATTATTACTTTATTGGATTTTGAGTCAAAATAACTTAGAAACAAGATTTACTATACTTTGAAATGAATTCCCATTTTGTAGCTTTAGATGTCAGATTATTGAAATTTGATTGTTTTGAAAGAAATGTTTTAAATGGTTTCTATAGACTGGAATCAGAAACGTGTCTTGGTTGTTCATTCAAAGCGAATTTATTCAAAACAAAAGCCAACTTGTAGGTAAGAAAGTGAAATATAATATCTTGAATATACGCCTTCATTAAAATAATCTTTTACTCCACTGAAAGTAATACTCGTAAAATCTTACCCTGAAAGTCTGATCAATTGTGTAATCAGTTAATCTGCTATTAAAATCGGGATATATGTTGAGTATCGTCTAGCCGGAATGACAACAGCTAGGTAATCGATGACTTGGTGTCAGATTAAGGAAGCATATACAGACAGATTTACCTATCCGGAAAGCCATCGAAACTTACTAAGCTTAACAGCTTTCTAGGCAGAATGACACTAAAGCCTTCACACAACGCAAGTTTCTTGTCTGCGGCAAACAAAAAAATCAAAGCAATAGACGGTGTACATTTTTATGATTCTTTAAAATTATGGTATGCCACAGGCAATAACATGGCCCCGTTTAACTTTAACAGGTATACAATTTATTCCTAAAGAAGCTGCTTTAAACCAAATTTGTTTAAAGGCAAACTTGCCAAAACAAAGACAGACAAGTAATGACGTTGTTAGTGTTTAATGCGGTCCACAACTCAACGAGCTCAGGTGTTCCGTCCGTCGTGGAACCATCAACAACTCCCCACTTTTACGAGGACATCATAACTTTACCAAAACGGGTGTTTTGAAGGCAAACGGTAACACACCGGTAACACTGGATCCTGACCCGTCCCCGCGCGTCTTCATCGGTCGTCGCGAAACTACGCTTTCGTTGTGTTCATTTGTCACACAAATTGTTCGGAACCGTACCCGTACGCGCCCTCTGTCGGTGCGACAACGCTTTCGAGTTCGCCAAACAAAACAAATGCTACTCTCGCATAATAAGTGGGGTAATGAGCGCGAAAATCGCCCGATGTGTTATAAGTCTGTTTAAGTCGCTCAATCAAGGGATGCCATTAGGCTGATCAGTAGGTTTTATTGATTGCTAAATTATCGCACCTCATTACCGTGATCGTCGGGCTGTGAAGTTTTGTGCGAACAAGTTTACAAGTTATTGATGTGGAAGATTTACGTTAAACTCGTTTAAGGGCCGATTTTTCAATCCTCAGATAAACAACCAGATGTACTTTATTCTATAGATAGCAAGATTCTCAGTTTTTAAATGGTCAGATAGTAGTTAACTGTCGAATAAAGTTTCTAACGGAGGAATAAAGTTCTACTTACGCTATCGGTGGCAAGGACAATGGAGATGGGGAAGCCGCCGAAGATGATGGTGATGGCGGTCCCAACTTCATGAACCTGGAACAAAAGCTGTGTTGAAAAAATACCCCTATAAATTTTAATTACATAACCTCCTTATTTTACAGTCGGTTAAAAAAAATGAAATATCCACACATTTCGCTAATCCGCGAATCGCCGGGGTGTCAGATCGATCCAAATCGATCCGTTTCGTTCGTTATTCTTTTGTATTTTTTCAAATCAATTTTACGAAAATTCTTTACGTAATTAGATAAAACAAATGCATGTCATCAATAATACGATACATAAAGACGTACGTAAGAGCAACAGATTGATCACATAGTAGAATGATTAGTCGAAATACGGAGAAATGCGACGCCAGCACGCGGCGAAATGGCGGCAAAATAGCTAACGGTATTTTGTAAATCACAATTTTCGTCCAAATTCTATAACGAATACACATTGTTAGCACTAAAAACTGTTTATTACTTACCGATCCATAGTAAAAGATACTCGTATTCGCTCCATAAGGCTCCTGTGACACAAATTTACACTTGAAGAGATATGAGGAACAGGGTGTAAAGTTCACTCATACTCTTGGAAAAGGGAGGATCCTCCGACCAGATGGTTGTCGTATCTGGTGGGCAACTGCCCGATGATTGTTGTCGGGAAGTTGTGTATATGCTATCTGCGCGGTAAACTCTGCTTGCGCGATGCAGGATTGATGCGTTTGTTCGCATGTGGCGGTGTAGATGCCGCCACATCACTCCCCTCCGAAAACCGGAGGTCGATAGTGGACTAAGTCTTGTATCTTGCGATGCTTGCCAATGCCAGTTGGGTTCCAGTGGGTTGGAACCGGGTGTCGCATAGTTCGCGGTGAGTCGGAATTGTCTGCAAAGATGCCCCAGTGAGTCGGGGTGGCTGACTGCTGATGTCGACCAGGAGAGGGATTAAGCACTCTGCTTGTGGACTGGCCGAATGTGCAGTGTGCTGTGCCAATGTTGCTGATGATGCTGAAGGTGATGACCAGGTATGCGCTTGCGCTGCATGCTGATGGTCAGGACAACCGTTCAAGCCGTGGTTGCTGGCTGGCTGTGTGACTTGCGGGAGTGATGATGATGACGTCACGCTGAAGTAGTTGCACGAAGGCTGCGCTGACGTTCATACTCGGGGTCACCAGTTTAGGGATATGAGGAACAGGGTGTAAAGTTCACTCATACTCGTGGAAAAGGGAGGATCCTCCGACCAGCTGGATGTCGTATCTGGTGGGTAACTGCCCGATGATTGTTGTCGGGAAGTTGTATATATGCTACCTGCGCGGTAAACTCTGCTTGCGCGATGCAAGATTGATGAGCCGTAGCAGGCTCTTTAAAATGGGTCTACCACAATAATGACGTTTTGAAATGTTACCACTGCATAAAACGTAAAATGAATATTGAGGATGATATTCTCGTGGCTTACATGTTTGTCTATTTATTTTTCATTTCACTTTAATTTTTAAATCTGTTAAGTATATTTTATCACATTATTATATATATTTTTTTTAGTACGCTGTACTGGTACAGCGTCTGAATATTTTGTTTGCTGCATCGGTGGACGTCATAACGTCAGCGCCGGCTGTCGCTGAAAACCAGCGCTGGGGCTCTGTCTTGCATAGGGTCGCAGCTAGCCGTTTTGCGTGAATGTGACGCATGTTTGCCATAACCTTTTCTTTTTTTAGTGTGTTCTGTTTTGCGTCACGTTTACCGCAAATAAACGATTTTTCTTTCTTCTTCTTTCTATGTGTTTGTTCGCATGTGGCACACTCGTAACACAATGCCTTGCGCGCGCTGCCGCTCTCGGATTTGCACTGGCGCATGCGCTCTGGAAATGTCTTTGTCATCCGTCTCAAAGCGTTCTGGGGCAGCGGCTATGCTATTATTTAGCATGATTCGTTCATTATCTATGCTCTGAGCAAGTTTGAAAGCTTAAAGTATAGTTTTTCACTAAGAGTTAACGTCAAAACCGACATGTGCCGCTAGTATCCATTTAGGATCGATCTGACGCTCCGGATCGATTCGGATCGATTCGACGCCTCGGGGACGACGATTAACTGAGGATTGAAAAAAAAACATGTTTCTTTTTTTACAGAGATTACCTTCCTAACTTCGTCCTCTTCATTTGGCCTTGCTCCTTGCTGTTTATCGTAAATAAAATAGTAAATAATCGTAAATATATCCGGAGCTCTCAACTTTGTGCCAATAATCAGGCAGACCTTTGAATTTTAAGGAAAACGAATGGTCTGGTTTTGCATTGTTATTTCGTTAAATTTTACACTTCTATTATTTTTTACTATTTGTTGTTATCTATAGCGGCAATAGAAATATACACCATGTAAAGTTTCAATTTCAACTTTCTTCCTATTAAGGTTCATAAGATACAGCCCGCTGACAATCAGATGGACGGAGAGTAGGGTTTAGTAATACAACCTTTGGGTACGGACCCCAAAAAATAGTGAGAGTTGAAACGAGCTACGATCAACTCGCTTAAATGCTGATGATTTCAGGACACTTGTCGTCCTTCCTCCATCGTAAGTCAGGCTGTTTTGTAGTAGATTTATTGAGTTACTCATAACGCATGGAAACGTCACAACTTAACTACTTTATACTTATTTATAACATTTTTACGACATTCAGAACGTTTGTTTCGTAATACAAACAAGGTAAAGAGAGAAAATGTTAATTATTTAGATTTTATTCATGTTGTTTTTTATTATTTGAATTACTTTATTTTTAAATCAGATTAGACTGTATTTTTTTTTATCTGTAATGGTTGTACGAGAAACATGTAACGGCAAAATAAAGCTTTGCTTTTCAACATTATAATTTAACTAACAATAGCTGTAGGCGTTATTGGAACATCGATCTTCAATCAAATGTTAGGGCTAATGTTGTGGCCCCTGGCACAGGCAACTGAAGGAACACTGTTGGGTTTTAGTCAGTAAAAGTGTGACACGCCTTCTTCACGCTACGCCCAGAGCGGCATCATTTGATGATTTTCCACCCAAAAAAAAGGGCAGAATATCTTTTTTAAATACTTATTTATGGAGCTGTTAGAGGTTTTGCCTGTAGCCATTAATTGTTGCTATCTCGCGGCAAATAATAACTCACCCCTCCCAATACGTGGGTGGTAGGGAAGGGATTTACGTCAAACGAACCAGCAGAAGCGTTGTCATTTAAAGATCTACGTAGGCTTATTTGCAGACGCAAATAAGCCTACGTAGATCTTTAAATCGGTTGCAAGACGTGGTGATTATGGAAACCCTCTAGATCTAGACTGAGTCAGGGAAGTTCTTAGTTTAGCAAATTTACTACCTACTTAAATTACCCGTGTATTCAAATCACAACTGTTATTCTATGAGAGTTGTATGAAATTGCTATAACACTGCAAATTAGCGTAGTGTGACAACTTGTTATACAATAAGATTCAATAAATTTACCGACGTTTACTGGCAAATTTTAAACGAAAGATGAAAAATACCCTTTAATAAGTTTTTTGAACCTCAGTGATGCACCAATTAATCAGCGGTGGTGAGTCATTCAGATAACGATAAAATGAATGAGGTACTACGAAATCCTCGCGATTCGTCGAGCGTTTTGAGGTCGTTAATTTTATTGCTGACATCAAGGGAAAAATGTTTTCATTTATTTATTCTGTATTTTAAAAATTGTAAATTGGGTTTGAGCAGTTTTTGTGTTTAGAACATACCATAAGATAAAAAGCTTTTTAAATTTAATTCATCCTAAACTACATTTGTTATTATTTATGATTTTGAATTTGTCGCGAACAACTCGCCTTATTTATTTACATTACAACGTCAAGATATAAACCCTTTTAGCTGCACATTTTTTGACGCAGCAATTTGATCGTTCAGGGAACCACCGCTGGCAACATGGTCCCTTGCGTATCCTTCCACAAAAGTTGGGTATAGTTTAATTTTACGTACCCTCTCCCGTCAGTGTGTTTCGGACCAACTTTGTAATAAATGCTCCTTGTTTTTTCTGCCAGCTGTCGAAGCTGAGTGTGCAACACCTGAGCCCGGCTACCTTATCACACGTATGTATGAATAAATCATACGTAAAGTAAAGCTCGCTTGTTGTACACTGTGCTTTACCAAGTGTCTGTTTTGGTAAACAATTACAGAACGAAAATAAAAAGGTTCTGCTTCAATTATTATTTTTACCTGTCTTTTTAAATGAAGAAACGGGGTCCGTTTTTTTTTTAGATGACATTAGTTTTTATTAAAGTCAGTCATATTATGTTGACCAAATCAGACAAGTAAACAAAAATACACTTTAGGTGGTTCTTTACAAACAAAGGGTTGGAAGCCATAACTTATCTTACAAGGTTGTTTTAATTTTACTAAAGTTCCTTCATTATCTAGTCTGTTTTAATTTACAACTTTATTACCTGTAGTGCTATTCTGTAACAATATCATCGTGAAAACTTAGATCAGGTGAGCGTGGAGTGAGCTGTCAGTGCCACTGATTGACTGAGGGATTGACCTAGACGGGATGACACTGACAGCTCAATTCACGCAAGTTTTCACTGTGAGATTTTTACATGCTGGTCTTTTTTTCGCTACATTAAAAATATATCAAACGTTTTACGTCCTTATCTTAAAGTTAAAGGTCGAGCCTTACGTGGATACGTATATTAGAACGCTTGTTTTTTTGCTGACTATGATTACATCAAGAAAGGGTTCTGAACCTAACTAATATATGTAAATATTATCTTAGCTTTGAATTCCAACAAATATACCTCAATAAATAAATTTATTTTTATTATGTACCTACTCGTAATATTACTTCTTCTAAAATCTATTATGCCCACTTATTTACACTTAATTCAAAGTAAAGTTTTTTTCATTAATAAGTCGAGTAACTTAATAATGACTTGTTCTCGATAGCATTAAATAGACAGAAGTGGATGGAGAGTAAGGCTGTATTGTCCAATACAGGCTGATCTATTTATCTATAAATACATACACACAAATAAAATTGAAGTGTCAGTTTGTAATCTCACAAAACTGGCATTTTACTAAATGCATTTGAAATTAGATGCGGTACATATAACAAAAACACCGTTTTTATTATTGTCTGTCTGTCTGTCTGTGGGTTCTGGTCTGCTTGTTCCAGCTAATCTGCAAAACGGCTGGACCGATTTTGACAGAACTTTCACTAGCAGATAGCTGATGTTATACGGAGTAAGATGGGCAAATGTTTGTCCCGGTAGCATGTTTCATGTTTCATGTTTCATGTGCATGGCGTAGCCGCGGTCAGCAACTAGCAATAAATAAATGTTGAAGCATAATGAAATTGTCAAAAAATTTAGTTTGTCCTTATATACCTGTAGTTCCAAAAGTATCTGATGAAAGTGTAAACAAACCCTTTTAAGTTTAAATTCTTACGCCATCATTCACTAAAGGGAATTAGTAAGAAGGTTTACATATTATGTGTCACCACTTTTTTCCAACAATTTAATGGTTGAATAACTTTTTTAAATTGGAATATTGTAGAATTGTGAATGAAAGTTGTGGTTTTAAATTAATTTCAATTGTCAAATGAAAAACGTCTTTAGGGTGATTTAAAATAAAGAATTTCGGGATTAAGAATTCAAAAAGTCAAATCAAAGTACTCATTTTGTAACTGGCACTACCAATTGGCATCCACAGTTGTACGTTTTGTGACCGATTTTATTATCTTAACAATATTTTATTTTAAATAAAAAGCCTATAACCTTAAAAAAAGGTACAAAGAGTCACTTCAAGCTCACTTCACCAACATTTTCACGGTAAGATTTTTACAGAATAGACGCGCTGATTGGTTTGTGTAAAGGAGACGAAATATTGAACATTTCCATGTTTACCTAACCAACTTCCGAATAAGTGTTGAGTTAGTATTAAGACTCGTTCACACTGGCGCGACACAAACAAACCGCGTGTCGCGCGATGAGCGGTTCCTTTGTGTCGCGCTGTAGCGTCGAGCCTGTTTGTGGGAGCCTTTAACTATAATCTGGCAGTTTGAGTAATTTATGCGGCCTACCCAAATGTCATTTCCTTCGTTGAGCTCCTTAAGTACTGAGTTGAGCCGCACGATTACTGACAAATGCGTGCACTGACTGGTCAGGTCCACTCAATCTGTGTGGTTCTTTCCTCAAAAGATCATTTGGAAACCGATCTAGGTACATTGTCTTCACATGATCTGACCAAGATTATGACTTGATAACTTTAAAAAAGACTGACCTCTGAGTTTGTTTCTGCCTTTCTTCTCGGAGTAGTAAGATAGGAAATGCCGAGCTCATCTAGTTTTAAGAATATGAATGACGTTTAAAAGTTTGTATAAAGCTAAACACAGAAATAAAATCATTTATCATATGAGAAGCAAGTCTTGCAAGTGTTTTTTTTTATTTTGCTAACCGTCTTTTCTGCTTTTCATATTGATTTTTTTTCGTAGAAAAACCTTTTTTTTTAAATTATAAATAGAAAGTCTAGTACAGTGCTACAATAGGTACACAAAGCGTGAAACCACATAAGTATTCTATGAATACTCTTGTAATCCCTCTATCAGGTGCCTTTGGAAAGAAAAAGACCCATTATACGACGGAAGGCAGTCAGACCACGCCTGACGTTATAAATCCCTGATTACGCCAGGATTCACATTGTTTAACTTCAAATACCTATAAATCCCGGCCTTAAGTAAGGTACTGTTTTAAGTCACATTTCATTTACATTCTGTTGGTTAAGTTCATTAAAATAAGTTTATTCGCAGTCTATCTTAAAAAATAATATGTTATTAAAATACTACCTATCTATATGTATCTATACAGAAACAGCACCTCTTCCCAAATAAATGATATCTAAAATGAACGCAAAAAGTCGTTTAAAATAGTTACATTCAATACCTAGTTACTGATACAATATTCTGTATTTATTTTGTTTTAAAATCTAAATTACAATAAACAAACTAACACTAAAATGAATATGTAATGTACAAATGTATACAAAAAAAAAGAGGGATAGAGCTCATAGGGCATCAAAAAATACATCCGCATCGCTGTTAACGGGACAAGTACCCAAAAGGCTGGCAGCATTGCCACGTTGGATGGCAATGCTTATCCTTTGGGCAAAAAATTGGCCAGCCCTCTGGTCACGAGAAGTGTCGACCAAGCGTTTGGCGATGTCCCGAAATAACTGATGAGCACTCTGACCCCAAGGACCTAGTGTTTCAACCCCAAACGGTTCAAACATATAGCTCCCAATAAGGTTGTTATATTTGCGCCGTTTGAGGTTTTCTGCTCCTGCAGCAGCCGCCCCGGCACAGCCCGCCGTGCTAGGAAGATGGGATGGCGCGAGGGTGTCGACACAGGTTGCATCCCACACCAAAGGCCTACCCAACTTCCAAGGCATTATGGTCATTCCATCTGGCCTCTTCCCATCGTCACGTGCCAAGCCATTGGGTTCTAAAACAGCTGGCACCCCGGCGGTGACAAGAGCCCGACGGATGATGTCATTAATGCTGGCGTGCCGTGCCATACGACCAGTGCTCTTGCTGCAGGAAAGGCCATGGTGTCCGAGGCAGTTGACTGCTTCACCGCATTGACAGCGATGCGGAGCCCCGCAAGGAGCGTCCAGACGCAAACAAGTAGCGAGCCGGAATGTGGAGTCACAGAGCAAAGTGCCTATGTTGGATGACGGTAGCGCCTGAAGCCAGAGGCCCGACTCCCATTCACCCACAGCCAGCAGGCGGGCACGCTCGGCAGTATTGGTGGACGTATTAATAAGATTATTCCGTACCAACCTGCAGAGCGGCTCATCCCACTGTCTCTGGGAAGACGGGTTCTCGGGCAGAACCGTGTCCGGGCAAGCCACTTTCCAGGCGTACACCGCATCGGTCAAACACGACACTTCAGAGTCAACCTGAGAACGGGCTAAGATTCTTGTGGTTAACTTTTCGGTGCTATGGACCGAGGACAGGAACGCCGGTAGGCTTACACTGGAAATTTTGCGGACGCCGACCCCACCAAAACGAATGGGTAGTGTGGCTTGCAGCCACGCACGGTCGTCCAATGCCACATTTAAAATGGATGTTAGAGTATTTCGAATAATAAGATCGATTTTTTCTAAAAGGTATGACTGCTTCCATAAAGAGGAAGAGCGGAGAAAATACATAAAATTTGGACCGAAACAGCAATATCTGATAAGGGTAAATGCCGAATGTAAATTAATTTTAGAAAGTCTCTCCGAAATATCGTTAAAATGTTTAATTTTTTCGTCGACGAATTGTGAAAAGCTGTCTTCTAAAATTGGGGAACCTAGGAGATGTAGTGAACTTTTTTCCAAAATTTTGATATCTGGGGCTAATGAATTGAATTTCTGTATGGTCGATTGTCTGTCGGTATTGTCACAAAGGTAAATTTCGCATTTTGAGTTTTTGATTTCGAGGCCGATGGATTGGAATTGCTGCTTTAGTAATTGAAGATCTTTTAGAACAGTGTCTACGTCACTTCCTAGTGTTCCATCATCTAAATACCAGACATTGAATATTGAATTTAGTTGTTGTATTATGGGATGAATAGCCAAACTGAAAATGACTGGCCCAAGAGGATCACCTTGTTGGCATCCGACTGCAGATTCCAAAACGTTATCTTTATATAATAATTTTGATGGTTTCCTGTAGCACTGCCACATAAAAGCATACATTTCTGGTAACTCCTTTTTTACTTCAGCCAACAAAGTGTCCCTGTTAACGGAGTTGAAGGCGTTCTTAATGTCAACCTTGAGGATAACATCACCTTTATTTGAATTTAAAAAACTAGATAGGGCATGTACGGCAGCCTCGCAGCCCCCTTTGGATCCAAAGCCAAGCTGTAGGGGCTGGAACTTGTTGCTTAGAGTTTCGCAGTACAATTTGCAGCATATTTTGGCTGCCGTACGCCTGTAGGTGCACCCAACGGCAATGGGACGAATGCCGCCGTCCCTCTTGCGCAGGGCACATAAGTTGGCCCCCCATCATTCACACCACCGTTGAGCATCAGGTTAATAAGAGCTGCAAGCTCCTTCAAAAGCGACTCACCAGCTTCCCCGGCGCCTGAGCTCAATAAATCTTTTAAATGCTGAGGAGTCAGGCCGTCGAGGCCACCGGCGGAACCACTACGGAAGGAGCCTACGGCTGCAATCAACTGGGGGGCAGTAACATTTAAAGGAGTTGAATCCGGACCGGGAGGGAGGGGTGGGTCGGGAAAGGTGAGACCATCCGCAGGCGCTGGATGTTTGCTATCCAGGGCTGAAAGCGTTTCTGGAGAGTAGGGCGCCACCACATCGCTACTGAAAAGTAGCCTGGCCGCTCCCCTGATGTCACCTTCACTTAATTTGGATTCTACATGTGAACATAACCCTCTTTGTGAAAGGTTACTGTGGAAAGGTAATTTTGGATCTAAAATGGTAGTCGAATTGTTACAGTTGTCTTTAATTAGGTTTGTCAATGTTTTTTTTGTTGCCAAATCTTTTTGGACATGCAGAATCCTATAAGGGTAGGTTAGTAGTTGCTCCCAGGCGTTATACGAATTCTCCTGGGTCGCAAGGCGGAGATATCGCGTCAAACTTAAAGCAACAGACCGCCTGGCGCCCCGGGGAACTCTCTTTAAAACAGGGGTAGAATTTTTTAAATTTGAAAGGGTTTTCCAAAGGGTTTGATCTAAATGTGTTGAAGTTGTGGCTGGGGAGCACAAAGGCACATTATGAGGTTTGTGAACCTTGCCATAGTGTATCCGCAACCCCCGTTCGCCTTTAAAGAAGCGTTGCTGGGAGCAATGAGGACATCTCACCTGATCATCGAGCAATGTGGCAGGTTGACTGGCACTTATTCCGGTGTCACTACAGGTGGCATTTAACATAAGTAAAAATAATTAGAAAAAATACACAAAAATAAATATTTACACTGAAAAACACTATAAAAACGTCCACAATAAAACTAGGAATTGTCTATCTGACAAGTCATGTCACCAAGTGCTTGACAGCTGCGACGCAGACGCGCGGGCCTAGGGCGCCGCAGCGCCACGCGTGCTCGCCGTAGGTGAAGGTATGTATCTTGCGCGCGTGCAGGATGGAGCCTTTCCGCCTTGAAGACCGTTGCAAGGGAGTCTAGCCCCGCGAGGCGTCGGACTTCTAGACAGGAGCACTTTTCAAGCAATTTTTTTGAATAAATTTGTGAAAAAGGCATGGAACTAATAAGTACTAATATATTATAGTACAGCAGGAATGACTTCAAGCACTGAAATGTTGGGCTTGAAAGCAAAACGGACTGACCAAACGGAAAGAGTTGGTGTATTTTCTAAGTGAAGAATTTATCGCTTTATCGCGTCAATGTAACAGTAGCATTCAAAAACGGTGAATGGTCACGCAAATATCTTAATTAAATATTAATTTATTAGAAAATAACTCGAAACGATTTTCTCATCCACTATTTAGACCAAATAGTGGATGTAGTATCATGATTTTATTCTGTTGGTTCTTAGGAATTAGGAAAACAATGTATGGCACCGGAGCAATGTCCTTTCTCAGCTTGTATCGTGAACGATCACCTATTCCAAACGAACATGCGTACAAAAGTTATATAATTATGTCGGCTCAGGGGTGGCTGAGATGCGAAACATCGGGTCTTCTTCACGATCCGACACATTTTAGTGTGGGCACTGTAGTGGGTACTCGAACGAAAAGGTAATTCGAATTAAAAATAACTTTAATACACTGGCTCGTTAGCCAGTGTATTAAACACGTGCAACGGAAACAGACACGTGCGTTGGTACGCGCGTTTTCCAAGACTGTCCAAACTCCACCGTATTCTGTTGACGGTCGCAACACTCGGTCTCTCCGCCAGTTTTAACTGCATCCCCTCCACCGATGATCGTGTCCAAGCGGTAGGGCTCGCTTGCGTTTCCGATCACATGATTATTCGTTTATGAATCAAATTATTAGATGGCGCTGTCCGCTATACTGTGGCCCCATCCATCCACGACATATATGTGTATGTATCTCATACAATACATAACAAGTAAGTAGGTTAGGTGTCTACCTGCCACCCTCAACTTCATTCGTGAACAAACTTCAATCCCGCCTTAGACACATTGAGTGGTTGACAAAAATCCTTTCTTAGTGCCAATTTCACCAATGAAACTGAACGCGTTCAGCACATCAGCCATTCATCAAATTAACTAGAAATGTATATTTTTTTCAATAATGGCCAGTACGACATAATGCAGAACAGTTAAAAGCTAAGGACAAAATGGTTTAGTTGTACTTGTGGGTACAAAGAATTGTTGTTAATTCGTCAAGTTTGCCATGTTTGAGTAAACATTGTAATAATAATATTTGATTTTTGGCGAAACTTATTTCTTTTTTGTCGAAAACTCGTTTGTCCCACTAAAGACAAACTAATGAAGGTATAGATTTCGATATATTTAGTATAGCCCATACAGCCTATAATGTTACCACTGTAATGAGGGGGAGTGGGCCGTAATTCACCACGCGGGCCAAGAGCTGGTTGGTAGATGTCATGTCATACGTGTTCGTATTTTTGGTCCCAGAACATTCGGTTTTTACACGATATTTTCCATCACCATTTTGAGAGCATCGGTGATGAAATAATATACACAAAGGAAAGCGCCTGTCTGGGTTCGAACCAACGACCTACTGTAACCTACGACCGAATTTTTGCATGTAACTTGTGAAACACGATACTGGGACACCCACATCTGATGTGACCCACATCAAACGTGTCCTTATAAAAAAGCATATTAAAAGATTAATATTTTTAGAAGAGTAACCATGGAGTTTCTTGCCGGCTCTTCTCCATAGGAAACGACCAATTGGAACCGTGCACCTAGATTCTGACGTTTCATATGTGCCCGTGTAGGTTTATGTGAAAAAAAATATTTTGTTTTTTTCGTTGGTAAAAATAATGAATGTAATTTATTTTGAGAATATAAAAGTTACTGATGATTGTACAGGCAAAAGTGTATTATAACTTCCATCTCAGTTATTATTTTGAATAAAAATATATTTTCAAAGATGTGCTATGTAAAATTTATAATGAAGTAGGACCAATTCAAAAGTCTAGCACCTTATGTCGCACACTACGACTAAAGTATTCAAAGAAACCCTTAATTTACTTTACTAGAAAATATTGCACGAAATCTTTGTGCTTCACTATTTAACATGTTAATTGGCCCATCCATTTTCAGACTGCGATGCTTGTACATTTTCCATTATAAAAGCAAAAGCATTTGCATAATCATGTTTCTATTAAAATACGTCACTTTTAGATGTTTTTTTCGCTAAAGTTGTGTAAAATAAACATTTTTATAAGAAAAATGAAAAATTAAAGGCTTTCACTTTAACTAAACAAATTGCATTGAAGTCTTATTAAAATGTGTAAAAGTACTCAGGATTTTGTTTTCATGCAATTTTATAAAATACAAACTTTGCTAATAGTATTTTAATTCAAAAAGATATTCTCGTTTTGACGAAAGTAACAAATCCGGTAAGACTTTTGAATTTTTTAAACGTTGTACACGCTTAAAAAATTCAAAAGTCTTACCTCATAGATCAGCTACAATGTAGGTTTCATGGAGCATATTATGGAATTCATCATATATCAACGTAAAACATTATGAATTTAACATTTTAACCTTGTGAATAGGACTCTTTCACAGAAACGTAAACAACTTGTGTAGGTGGTTCCTAGAACATTCCGTATCGTAATAAAATATGTATAATAATATAAGTACATAAAATACTTTCCAAAAATGTCGAAATTTTATGTAGAGTGACACAATGGCCGGTCTTATCGCTAAAGCGATCTTTTACAGACAACCTTTGGATTGATTAAAGGAGAAAAAAATCCTACCTATCAAGCAAAATACAGGAAAAAATATATAATAGCCTACAGTTAAATAGAAAAAGATTTGATCGCCTATCTCGATTTAAATAGAAAAATAATCCGTTCTACGCACTTTCTTTACCAATTCTATATTTTTATTATATATTTTCGTCGTTCAATTTCAAGGTCAAGCAACATTGAATAAATTGGTACGTAAGAACTTAGGCCCTTTGTTCACACACGTTTTTCTTGCCGTGAAAAACTATGGTTTCGCGGTCGGTCGTCAGAGTGTTGTGTGGATCACTAGCTATGGAAGCTTGTTGACAAGCACGTTTTTTTATGGCGCTGTTTATACGCCGTGTGTAGGCTTGGTCTTCACTGTTGTGTGGATCACTAGCTATGGAAGCTTGTTGTCAGACACGTTTTTTCTATGGCGCAGTTTATACGCCGTGTGTAGGCTTGGTCGTCACTGTTGCGTGGATCACTAGCTATGGAAGCTTGTTGTCAGACACGTTTTTTCTATAGCGCAGTTTATACGCCGTGTGTAGGCTTGGTCGTCACTGTTGCGTGGATCACTAGCTATGGAAACTTGTTGACAGACACGTTTTTTCTATGGCGCAGTTTATACGCCGTGTGGAGGCTTGGTCGTCACTGTTGTGTTGATCACTAGCTATGGAAGCTTGTTGACAGACACGTTTTTTCTATGGCGCGGTTTATACGCCGTATCGTTAAGAAGCCGTGTAAAAATGGCCTTACAGTACGTACCGATATAAGGAGAGTATACATTTTATATAGGCATAGGTGTTACTATGTGTCTAGGATGAATAAACTTTTATGTTATGTAGATTACATTTAACTCGGTGCTGAATAATCAAAGGTCGTACCTAAGAGACGTAACAGGATTCTGTTATGACGATGTATTTTCAGTATTTGCACGTTTATTATTCAGTAACCTGACCTGAAATACAGTTAGTAGTATCATGTATATAGGGTGGCAGGGACATCTATTCGCAACCTGTAAAATTCTGGAAATATTTTGGCGGTTATTTAAAAAAAAAAAAAAGCTGATCGCGAGATGTTCTGTACTTTTCTATGAAACATCAGTTTTTTTTTTATAACCGACGAATTATTTCTATGCTGTGGTCTAGAATCATGTGCTGGATTCATGGTGGCAATTGGCGCATCGATGTTCCCGCTACGTTTATGGAAGAAAGTGCAAGACTAATATCTGCCCAATACAACTCTCTTCGGAAGAGTACTGACTACGAATCTAAATAGGGGTACACATTTGATAGTGACTGCTTCCTTCATCCTACTAAACCCGCAATCCTAGGTTCGATCGGGTCGGGAAAAGTGCAATAAGTTTTTCCGTTTGGCATTTCTCAATAGGTACTACTCGTACAGTCCGCGAGACCTAAGCTGAGCTTTGCATTTGTTTGAGTAATTACCAACCGCACCAATGTGATCGCGCGATCGCGCGCCACTATAGTACGTCCGAGCTTTGTCTTCACATATAATTAACTAACTGTTGCCCGCGACTTCGTCTCTAATCGAGGATGAAAAGGCCTATGTCATTTTCCAGGTCAGGTCTATCCACTTGCCAAATTTCATCCAAATCCGTTAAGTTACAAACAAAGAAACTTACAAAATATTGTTAAACATTTTAAAAGAGTAACGATAGAGTTGCTTGTCCATTCTTCTCCATACGAAACTACCTTTTACAAAGGGCAACTAGAAACAATTCTATTTTCTTGTAAATTTTGACGTTCGAAAGTGCCTTTTATGTGCCGCTTGGAAATTGGATTTGACTTTGCCGAGATTTGTGCCAGGTTAGCGACAATATGTTCACCGCCTATATATCTCGAGTGACGATCGGGCAGTTAGTTGCTCATTAGCTATAAAACTATTCCTTATTACCTATTCAATGTCAAAGATTTTATATTTTTAATATAGGTGATGTAAATAAAATTGGTTCAAAGATCTTTAAGCTATGCCGTTCATGGCGTTCAATAGGGATGATGATTTTTAAATATTTTAATGCCAAAAAAAAAAATTGTTTCCAAATAGTGCAAACTATAATAGAAAAAGTGTAAAAGCTTAAAAAGTTGGCAAGTCATTAACAAAGACAAGGACGGCACTATCGTAGAAGTGATGGCACGACTATTCAAGTTCATACCAGCGCCATACATTGTCCGTACCGCGTGACAAGAAGGGGAATAATCGCCTCCAAAAACTTTAAATGCGTTTAGTTTCTTTATATTTCCATCGATTCTACAGATTTGATCCATTATCTCTTTTTAACTATGCCTTCTTTGAAATTATATTATTTTTAGAACATTTTTAATATTAGTCATCATCCCTATTAGTTATACAAAATGAAGCTTTCTGCCGCACTCAGAAAGGTTCATTAAATTAGTCCTAATTAGAACTTATCTAATGAGCATTAAATCCGTTAATGAACGGTACATCCCAGAGACATAATTTAAGGGTTCATTAGCTAATGACAGTTTTAAGTATCCATAGGGCGAAGCATCATCAAATCATCATATCGATAAAGCCTTTGTGTAGCCACATTTGAAAAGTGTTAATACTAAATAACAAAAAAGGTTTATTTATACACGATGAAAACTATGATTCGTAGAAGTATGAATGACATTCAATTCTGTTACTGTAAGTTTTTACTAAAATGCAAAGCGAAACAGCTATTTTCATTCAAATAAGATAAAGTGCTTAAGCTACATTTTTTCTATGGCATCACTGTGAACTGTCAATGTCAAATCAGGGAATAATTTGATGTTTTTGTGATTCATTCACGGGGAGATATTTTTGTTGTTTTAATTTCATCGTTATTAATTAAAATAATGGCAGTATATATGTTCTTTCAGAGAACATGTGATAACAATTAAACGAAATACCTTTTTTTAAATTCCATTAATATTTCTGTTTCAATTTAGCGAAGTAGCGTATTGTTATTAGCAACATTATTTCCGATAATTTTTCTATTTGTTGGTTGAGGCTGAGGTCGGATGCCAGCAACGGTAATATTAAAATTTTTACAGATTCAGGTGTAAATCTATGTCGTGCATGAAATTCTTGAATTGAGTATTCGCTAAAGGGATCAGAAGCATCTCGTAAATACCGCCTCGGTCCTACTTCTCTATATCTTCTGGCATAATCCACAAATTCAATAAAGTCTACCAAATCAAGTATTATTGCTGTTATTATTACGAAAGCGAAATTACTTGTAAAAATATAACCCCAAACGTAAATTTAAAAATCAATCATTAAAGAGTTAAGTAAAGGTTTTGCTGTACTTAACTTTAATTGTCATTAAGGGTCGCTAATGAACCGTTAACTGACTCTGAGGGTGAACCTTTTTAAATTTTTACTATGGATCCGTTTAAGTAACCGTTAGGCGACTCTGCGTGTGGCAGTTAGTAACAGAATTAAATGACAACTTAAATAACAGAAGCTATCAATCAGCTTGTTACAAAACAGCACTGTTATGTAAAAGTATTATAGCAATGGGACCTGTCATTTATAACAAAATACCTCATGGTTATAATAATTATTCTTTAACATTTTTAAATCAAAGGTGCTGCGGAACTGCCCTACTTTTTGGCAAATGTATTACTCAGTGAAAAACTTTCTAAATGATACTCGTATGAGTTTATCCAGATTATGATTGTTATAATTAATTTTCAAATTTGACCATGTAATACTTATGTACCTGACTATAATATTATTAATTGACTTCACTGTAATTTTATGTTTTGTTTTGTTAACAAAAATTTTATTGTACTAATATGTATTTTAATTCGTGTAATAATTTGCATGCCGTAAGGTAGACCTGTAGCTGATCTCATTAATTCATATACAACACCTTAGACCTGTACCTACATTCTACAAATAAAGTTCTGAATCTGAACGTTCCCACTGCTGGGACACAGACCTACTCTCTATGAGAGGGATATAGGTACCTTCATCTTACGAAAGCTGAAATACCGTGAAAATCCTAAAAGCAATAATAATATCCTTTACAACAACTTCAGCAAAATGTCTAAAATCGAAAGACAGAGCGAAGATGTCCCGTACCAAGATTTAGAACAGCAATAATCGTTTGTTAGACCCTGCACACATTTCAGCTATGAATTTATGATTTTATTTATAGTGAAGCGGTAAACATAATACCTATCCACTTAGGTACATGTACCGGTTCTTAGTGGTTGCTTATCTATTTATTTAAAAATCAATTGCTGTTCGTTGGTCGCGCTAAAACTCAAAAATGGCTTAACCGATTTGAATGTTTTTTGTTTTCTTTTGTCCGCTATAAAACAGGGGTGGTTTAAAGAAAATAAAATTGGGAAAACCCAAAAGATCAACTGAAAAATAAAAAAATGGGTATTTTGTATGGGAATGGCGTTCGTTGCAGACCTCACATGTTTTTTTTAAATAAATGGCATTCGTGTCGGAACTATTTTCTACCTGACGTGCTGAACAACTGTCTGTCACAAATGTCATTATTTTCGTGTGGTTGTTAGCTAAAGTTATAATCACATAAATTGTAGGTGGTACGAAGTTCACCGGGTCATCTAGTACTATATATAATTCATATTTTTTTGCTTTTCTTATCAGGTAGAAACCCTGTAGCACAAGTTGCAGCGAGGACTTGATATACAGTATGGAAACCACATAAAAGCAATAAATGAAACCTTGTTCTTATTATCGCCTTTGCTGACGATAAAAATACGAAATCGGTCCAGTAATTAAGTCAAAAAGTAGAGTTTTAATTTTGAGCAATTTGATCACTCTGTAAAATTGGATCATCATCATCATAAGCCTATATTCGTCCACTGTTGGACGTAGGTCTCACCCAGTACGCCAATAAGCCCGATCATCGGCTTTCCTCATCCAGTCTCAAACTTATTGCGGGACGCCTCACACACTACGTTTGCCTAAACGCGGTCTCCACTCTAGAACTCGTTTTCTCCAACGATTTTCGATTCTACGAGAGATGTAACCAGCGAGAGATGTAATTACGCTACGCCCTTAAACCTAGCTTATGTATTGATTGCGTTCAGTTTCATTGCAGAAATCCACCCTATATCCCATGCTATAGGGGGCGAGCCTTTTGTCGTCTAGCGGCCACAAATCCAGAACCGGATTGACAAATTCCTGATGTAAAAACTCAATAACTAAAACTCAATAAATTGCCTAATCTGGGATTCGAACCGAGGACGCCATACGCATGCATTTGCGCTTGGGACCACTCGACCAACGTATCAGTCAAATAATTTCGTATACAATGTGTAGTATATTGTAAGTAACAATTTCGCCAAAAAAACGAAACGTGACATTTAAAGGTTGATTGAAAAACAAAGATAATTTATTTTTTATTAACAAAAGGTGACTTTCTTTTTCTTAAGTATTATCATAAGACATACAAAATTTTGGAAAATTTGATTGAACAATACGATTAGTTTTTAGGAAATGTTTTTTTCCATTTATGACATTTTCCATTCTCTGAACTCGGTATTCCTATTGAGTTTTTTATCCTCATGAGAAACCGGATCGAATGGCATAAAAAAGGTTTTCTGCAAATTGCCAATTTTTTTTTTCCAAATCTGTCATTGCAAGTTAGGTGAAAGTGGTCTATAGACCAAACGACAAGTTGATATTTGTGTAAGGAAACCTCATCTTCACCCTTGTGCAATGTGGCATCAACATTTTGAAAAAAAAAAACACTTTTATAATATACAGGGGGGATATTCGTACCTAACAGATCGTAAGGAAAACATTTTATATGACTGTCCTTAAGTTTTCAAACATTTTATGAACATCTTTAAAAAAAGTTAAGGATATGATAGGAGTCATATAAAATGTATGTTAAATTTAAAATTAGGCTAACGTAATCTAAGTATAAATGAACGCAATATTACGCAGTAATTACATAAAACAAATGAAAATCGAAAACCTTAATAACAGCACTACCGTTAGTGGTCAGTACGAACGATTATTACAACAGTAGAAATTAGACCTTTTTTTTTTCGTTCCTCTAAGTTTGTCCCTGAGTGTAGTTGGTTGCATGAAACATGATGTAAATAGGCACCGACTGAGATGCAGACAAATTAGATTTGTTCTTTATTCGCTGAAGCTAGTTCTGGAAAATGGTTTTTCATCCAAATAAAAAACTTAAAATAAGATAGCATGCATCTCTAAAACAATTCAAATCTATGTAAATAATCTTGTTTTCCTTGAAACTTCCTCAAGACTGGCCTCTGACAGCAGACGAAAAACCAACAAATGAGAAGTATCCCTTTGCAAAGAATATTGACCAACTAAGTTTTCTTTGTGAAAGTTAATTCGTTCCACCTCGCTTTATTAACTAAAGTTGGGCCCTCGCTGAATATATTTTTAAGTAATTTTAAGATCCTTACAATCAAGACGCACAAAGAGAAAAAAGTCTGAAAAGCCCGGAAAACGCCGCACAGGAAATTATAAGCACCATCCTACACAATATCTTAAAGAACTTCCCCTTTATTATCATCTGGCATTGAGCAGGCCGCTCTTTTACGTTTAAAAATAAAATACCCCGTGAATAAATAAAACGTCAGAAGTCGTTGACGAACAATTTTACGTGTTAACTTTTTGGGTGAGAGAAATTTGCCCTCCTAACTTTTCGCATAGCGAGGTGTTTTTTTTACAGAAACCTAATATTATGGGCGAAGTGTTCATTAAATTAATGCTTATCCGGGAGAAGCAGCTATTTCATTTATACCTAGTAGGTATCTATTTATGTTATTTGTAACGAAGATAGGGACGATGGCGACTGTAGACATCAAACGTGCAATTCAAACAATTATGAAACGAAAACAATAGCAAAATAATATGCGAAATAATGTTATGAATTTTGTTTGAAATGGCTTTCTGCAAATGCTGACTATGCCATTATGCTACGTGTAGATGGTCCCGCTCCACAGTCTCGGTAATCCTTTGCATATCGTTGAACGAGTTAGTTCGTACTTAGAACTCCACCATTGCTTTAACAAGTCGTATCGTGGAGATTATGGAAATAAATCCTACAGTAAGATTTCTGGGGTCGTTGCGCATCATTGAACATCGTAACATGAGGCAAGTCAATTAAAAATATATTTAGTGAGATTTCACTCACTGTTCAATTTCTGAATGTTTCGTATGCATAAGTTGATATAGCGGTAGTTTGCTCAAAAAGTATTGTTTCGCGAATACACCAATCAATTTTTCGATCGTTTTACTAAGTAGATGATCCGTGTTTTCATTTGACTATGGATTTATTTATCAAAGTGTATTTTGATCACTGGCGTTCATCAGTTTATTTGCACTCAATATTTGTTTCAAATTGAATTCCCACACAACAGCTATTGATTAAAGTTAGCAACGGATTACATTTCATTTACGTTTGGAATCAGGACAGCCGGGTATCAGTTGATTTCAAAATTTATACTTACAATTGTTTGTTTCTACTCCAAAAAAAAATGTAAACCTTTTTTACAAAGTTTAGTTTTATTATATTAATATAACGAGCAATATTCGAGGGCGAGAATAACTGCAAAATATTCTCATGAATTTTCTGCATCCCAACTTTCCGTAAGACATTCTGTCTTGGGAAACCTCAAAGTAAGCAGAAAAGTCGGATACTTTCGAACAATCTGTAATAGTTCCTACTGGAAAACGGCAAAGAACGACAAACAAACCAGTGGCGACTGCCAACTGATCGATAATGTTTTTTTTTTGTGTATGGCATCTCGTAGTTGACCTTGAGAGGTCGTGACTACTTAACCGGACTATCCTGTGGCTGCCTTAAGCGGACTCAAAGCCTCCAGCCAGGGGCGTAAAACTACTTACATTACTAAGCGAACGCTCGCTAAGGGCACCCCCTGTGGGGTACGGACCTCGGCTTATGGCGTCGCTGACGGGAGGACAGCAAGATGGGACAGGCTGGATCTGGATTATATTATTATTATCTGGGGAATTTAAAGCTACAGGCTCAGCTACGGCGCGGGCTGGCACTTCGTCGAGCAAGGGTCGGGGGGGACAGTTACGTCGGGATCTTCGCGAGGAACCTCGGCGGTGAGTCTGTGTTTGTGCACTGTACTGGTGGCCCTACTGCTCTCCTGAATGAGAGTTATGTGGTCATTGGGGTCGGTGAGGACATGCTTGGGACGGCGGACATGACTGATGTAGGAGGGAATATAGCTAGCGGCCTTGAAAACCAGATGGTTGCGGTGATTCGCGGCGGTCTCGAAGAAACGCTTTGAAATGCGTTTCATGAACTGGCGGATAGTGGGAATCTTGAGGTCGACGTGGAAGATTTCGTTGCGAACGTACCAGGGGGAGCCTGTAATCCTACGGAGGAACTTATTCTGCTGGGTCTGCATTCCATTGAAGCGATGGGGCTTGGTGTGTGCAAAGACTGCACTGGCATAAGTCATGATCGGGCGGATGCATGCTGTGTAGATACGCATTTTGCACTTTAGTGACAATTTGCTACGTGCATTGAGGACAAAGTGAAGTCTACCTAGAGCGAAGGCGGCGCGCGAACGAGCCGCCTTAATGTGCTCTGAAAAAGAGAGGTGTTCGTCTAGTACGACACCCAGGTATTTGGCTCGCTTCTCCCAAGGGATCGGCTTGCCGAACATGGTGATCGGTCGAGGGGGGCAGGGGTTGCGACGCGGCTTTGAGAAAAGAACCGCTTGACTTTTGTCGGGATTGACTTCGATTCGCCATTTTCTAAACCAAGCGCCAAGCTTGTTCACTTGGGTTTGGAGAATGCGAGCTATCGAATTTTCATCACGGCCGGTGTAGTAGATGGTCGTGTCGTCTGCGAACAGGGCCAACTGCGCCTTGCTGCACTTGGGCATATCGCTGGTGAATAGCGTGAAAGCTAAAGGAGAGATCACAGAGCCCTGAGGGACTCCTGCGCGAATAGGGTGGGGGGAGGATAGCGCTCCTTCGATGCGATAACGGAAGGTGCGATTCGACAAAAAGTCCCGTAAGATGAGCACGAGACGATCTGGCACGCCGAGTTGGTACAGCTTATATAATAAGCCGTTGTGCCAGACTTTGTCGAACGCTTTCGCTATGTCGAAGAAGACAGCACCGGTCATCAAACCTCGTTGGAAACCGAAGTTGATGTGTTCGACTATACGGTGGACCTGTTGTACGCACGAGTGTTGGGTTCTGAAACCAAACTGTTCGTTGGGGATGAGGCCCAATGAAAAAAATGATGAGACAAATCTCGGCGTAGTCTCTGAGACGCTTATAAATAAGCCTCTCATAGATCTTGCCGAGGACATTGAGCAGACTGATGGGGCGGTAACTAGTAGGCTCCGACTTTGGCTTGCCGAGCTTCGGGATACCGATGATGGTGGCTTCTTTGAATGCCTGTTGGAAGATGTTATTGCTCAGAGCACAATTGAAGATGGTGGTCAGTAGCATTATCAGGTGGGCAGGGAAAAGTTGGAATACCCTATTGGTGATTCCATCTGAGCCGGGGGCTTTACGAGCCGTGAGACCTTTGATGAGGTCGTGCACTTCGTCTGGCGTGACAGGGGGCAGTGGATACTCTGGGTCTTCGACGGGAGGCAGGGAGGCTCTATGTTCGATTTCGGCGTCGACCTCATAGAGGTGAGCTTGGTCTAATGGTTGAGAGCTAGGCGAGCATTGGGCTTCTAGACTGTCGGCTAGAAGCTCAGCCTTGTCGACATTATCGAAGGCGATGGTCTTGTCGGGACGGATCAGGGCGGGCATAGAGAGTATTTCTCTGGATCTTAGTTTCCTCTGGAGTTGCCAGAAGGCTAGGTGGGTGGGCTCTAGTTCGCTCAGCATCTTGTCCCAGCCGGCGGTACGCAGCTCCTCTATGCGTGTTCTTACAGTACGCTGTAAGAAACGCATATGGGCTTTGTTCGCGTCGCAGGGGAAGTTGCTGTAGGCACGGACAGCCTAGCGGACCCGTCGACGTCGACGTCGAACAGGAGGCGCTGTGGTTCCGCGGGGCGATGACGCAAATTTGCGACGCGTCCATGCCCCGGGTCCACACACAGTCCGCAAGGCGCCAGGTGTACTGGTGGTCCGCCGAGATCGCGCAGTTACGCGTCGCGTGCGTGGCGGTTAGACGCCAGTACATCAGTTACCGGAGGAGACGTCGTCGGGTCCCTGACGAAGAAGCCGCGCTGTACGAGGTGTACCGCGCGGCAAAGGAGACTCTGTGGCTGGCCATCGGCGAGGCGAGGACGCGAGCCAGGGAGGAGATGTTGGAGACTCTAGACGGGGATCCGTGGGGGCGCCCGTTTAAAGCGGTTCGAGGGAAACTTCGAGCCGCGGCGCCTCCACTTACGGAGAGTCTCCAACCCGAGCTGCTGGAGGAGGTAGTCGCAGCCCTCTTCCCGGCAAGATCGGAGCATACCCGCCGCCGATGGCTTTGCCCACAGCTGCAGGGTCCACAGAGGAGAACGCCATCAGCGTCCCAGAGGTGACACAGGCAGAGATGGGGGCGGCCGTGATGCGGCTCCGGGCCAATAACGTGGCTCCGGGGCCCGACGGGATTCACGGCCTAGCGCTAGCCCTCGCTCTGAAAGAGCTTGAGCCCCAGCTAAGAGGACTCTTCACAGCGTGCCTTGAGCGGGGCTAGTTTCCCACTTTGTGGAAAACAGGTCGCTTGGTCCTGCTTCGGAAGGCGGGGCGCCCTGCCGACTCGCCGTCTGCTTACCGGACCATAGTGCTGCTCGACGAGGTGGGCAAGCTGTTCGAGCGCATACTCGCAGCCCGCATCGTCGGCCACTTCTGTAGAGAGGGGCCGGACCTGGACGAGAGCCAGTTCGGCTTTCGGCATGTGCGCTCTACCATCCACGCTGTGTCGAGGGTGAGAGTCCTGGCGGAGGAAACAGTGTCCCGGGGCGGGGTGGTGGTGGCGGTGTCCTTGGACATCTCCAACGCCTTCAACACCCTGCCCTGGATCTGCATACGGGAGGCACTGCGTTATCATCGGGTGCCTCTCTACCTCCGCCGCATCGTTGGGGCTTATTTGGCGGGGAGCTGTGTCACCTACATGGGACGTGATGGCGGAAACCAGCGCCAAGTGTCGTGCGGTGTTCCACAGGGATCGGTCGTGGGACCGCTCCTGTGGAACAGACAGGACATCCATGACGATTTTCCAACCAGGGAACAAAAACAAAAAAGGCACGGACAGCCGCTTTCTTCTCATTCAACAGTTCGCGTACATCGTCCGGCAACTTCCAGGGTCACGGTCCTCCGGCGCTGGAATTTCCCTTGAACAATCGTTCAGGACTGATTGTACGTGAGCTGTAAATGAGTCGATCGCGGCCGTCGTGTCAGCGATAGAGTCAAAATGATCGGGGTTGGGTTCAAGTGGAGGGACGTGGTTGAATTTAAGCGATCTGTTATACGGGGTCATGAAAACCTTGTTTTAAAAAAACACTTTTTAATACATGAAGAGAAATAGTTTTATTTGGGGTTTGACCTTAATACACTTTTTATTAAATACTAAGTTGAAAACTGGCAGACACAATTAATATTAAAGATGGTAGAGATTCAGAGGTCGGGACGAGACTGGCGCGTTGCGGGAAGCGGGAGGCAATCCGCTCTGAGATGATGACAAGGCAATTTAACAGGAAATCTATGTAATCAATTATTGTTGCTCATCAAGGGTTTTCCTTAGCATTAGGAAACTATAACAGCCCCCCGATTTAGAGTAAACTACACCCTTAAAAGTGAAGTTTAAGTTAAAAAAGTATAAGTCAGCCAATTCGAAGAGAGGGTCCCGTGTTAACGTTTGAGAGTTCAGTGTCATCTAATTCAGGGTCATGATTTTCAGGGGTTATATTTTCTTTAAATTTCAGTATTTTCCTGTGTATGCCAGTTTTATACACCTTATAGATAATAAAGCAAATAATAGAAATCATAATTACAATTGTAACACCTGAATAATATTTTTCATATAAAACAATATGTGGTTTTTCGATTATGTTATTAAGGCCTTTCAGGATTTCAGGATTATCATAAGCTAAGGAATCTAAGTTAATATTCTTAAGATTAACTACAGGTAAATTCGACACGATGTTATTATATGCTACAATATTACAACAAGAATCATTTAAAATATTAAAGTTAGAAACAATAGTTTTTAGCTGAATTTTATGATTTTCATGCGATATTAAACGAGTGTCCTTGCAGTAGGCAATACATTTAGAAGGTAAGTTTAATACACCATTTCCACTAAATTCTATTTCTATAGATTGGGAGTTATTACATTCAATACTTATTTTAGTTTTTTCTGACATTACATATAACCATCTATTGTAGCGTAGTGGCTGCCAGATGCTAACGTGACCTTGAATAAATTTGGTTTCACAAGTTGAAGGAATTGAGGTAAGTACTTTTGTAATAATTTCTGTTTCACAGGAAGGCGTTGCAGAGGAGGAGTATATTATCGGTGCTTCACAAAGGTAGTGACCATCATTGATTATCTTACAATAATCCAGATTATCTAATTTACAGTACATCGACTTATCTCTGCTGATACCAATATATTTGGAGTATGGGATAATGGTCGAGTATGAATTTGGATTATTTTTATCATGTGGAACTAGCGAAGGTAAGTTATGATATACACTTAAGTGCATAGGGTTTATGAGAGGGATTTTTACTGTAAATACAACTTTTTCTTTATTGAAGTAACTGGATATTTCTGATATATTTAAAATAGTATGCATATTATCAAGGTTCAAAGGAACTGGAAGTTGCTTAGATTCTGGTAAGAATCTATAATTATCGACCAATTCGGTGTAAAGTTCTTTAGGTGTTAGGATAGTGGGGTACAGGACATTAGATTTGCTGAACATAATAGAGTTAATTATATCTTCAACTTTGAAAGACAAGGCTAGAAGACTATTTTCTATCATAGAAGTTAATTCTAGCATGCGAGACCTAATACCTAATTCTTTTGAGACATAAGTCAGATTTAGAATATCTTGGGACAATTCATCCATTGCTTTCTTCAGATGATTTTCATTTAGTTTTATTATATACAGAGTTTCGTTGAAAGATCTAAGCGAAGAAGTAGTTACTAATATATTTTCTTTCATCAGAAGAGCTAGTTTCTTTTGGTCTGTTTCTACCTCTTTGATGGCATTGTCGTATCGGATGGCATCGTCTTCATCCATTGTGCCAAATAACTTTTTTGACACAGTGTCTACGAATCCTAGAAGTGCAGATCTTTTCGCCTGGCGAGATGTAAGGTGAAAAATAGCTTCGTTGTTATGGGCTATATCATTATAACGGGTGTTCAATGGTTCAAAGAGATTACTACGTTCTAAATAATCAAAGACCTTACCATTGTCACATATTTGTTTGGATTTATCGAGAATAATACGGAGGTTTAGAACATGCGGATTAATAAAGGATACATCATAAGGAATAACTATACTAAGGTGACTATCGATTAAACTTAAAGAACCTAAGGGGTCGAAGTAGATGCCAGGACTGTTCGTCAAAGGCGTAATGAACTCCAGACCCAGCGCAGAGTTACTGTAATAAAATATAATTAAAATTAGTATTAAGTATATAACTAGGGCTACGTTTCAGATCTAGGAGCTAGTTTTACTTCGTCATAGTGATGAGTCACATGACGTCTATTTATGAGTAAGGTCAAGGTATTTTTACCATTGATTTTTACAACCTTATAAGGTCCTTTCCAAATTGGCGAAAAGGCTTTGCGCAAACGTACATGATTTTTAAGATATACGTAATCTCCAACTTTATATTGAACTGGTCGTGAGCGGGTGTCATAATACTGTTTAGATCTATCTTTAGATCTTAGTATGTTTTCGATGGCTTTTTCACGTGAAAGTCTTAGACGATGATGCAGGGATTTTAGATATTCTGGATATGTGAGGTCTGACTGTAGTTCGTAGACGGAGTCCGGAATAAAAGGTTTCTGGCCGAAGAGGAGCTCGTATGGTGTGAAGTTAGTAGTGGAATGAGTAGAGGTGTTATATGCCAACATAGCAGTATAGACATATTTATGCCAATCAGAATGATTTTCATTGACATACGATTTAAGGTATTCCTTAAGCGTGGAATGACTGCGTTCAAGTGCACCTTGAGTTTGAGGATGGTATGGGGAAGACCAGATTTGTTTTATTTTCAGAAATTCGCAGGTTCTTTTAAATAAATCTGCGGTGAAGTTCGTGCCTTGGTCGGTTAAAATAGACTTTGGGATACCGAAAGCAGAAATAAAGTGCACTAAACATTCACATGTTTCTTCTGCAGTGGCATTACCTATAGGGTAAGCGAGGGAATATTTGGTTAGGTCGTCTTGTAGTGTAACAATGAATTTGAGCTTAGTAAGGCCAGCTTCTGGAAGTGGACCCACGAGGTCGAGGCTGAGTCGTTCAAATGGCTTAGTAGAAGTGGTGGTTATTTGCATTGGTGATTTGTTAATTTGTCTTAGGGCTTTGTTACTTTGACACTGGGAGCAATTTTTTACGTATGATTCGATATCCGTCCGCATATTTTTCCAGAAATATCTTTCTTTTATTCGATTTGACATTCGTGTAGATCCTAAATGTCCGGCAATAGGAATATCATGGTTTTCGCGGAGTATTTTAGGGATATCCGAGGGTGTAGGGTAAATTATAGTATTATGATAGATATGAATTGATACTTGAGTATTGTTAAAGATATAGCAGAACATATTGTATATTTTCGACCAGATATGCTTGTCGAAAGGATTTTGGAAATCAGTAATGCCCAAATCTAGATTAGAATTAGTATGGTTACGTAGTAAATCGGATTGAAGATTTTGTATACTTTTATAAATGTCTTCATAAGGACTGTTATGAAAGTGATATACTTTAGTGAATAGGAAATATATTGTTTTTCCTTTGTGATTGAATGAGATAAAGGAGTAGAGTGTTCTTTCCCTATCTAGGAGTTCTTCAGAGTTTTCAAGGTTGCTCAGAATTTCTTCCACATGAGGGTTGGACTCATCAAGATCGATGGAAGTAGGTATGACAATGATTTTGCAGTTACTTTTCAGGATGCTTTCGTTGTGTTCTGTGATTTTAGCGTTGCTATTAAAGTCTTTGTTGCTCATTATTTTCAGGAACTTGCTGTAGTTACTCGTATCGTTGAGAGAAGGATTTGTTGTGGGGTTCGGGGACTCGTTAGACGTAGTAGGTGTAATAGGATCATTGATTCCTGGTGGTGAGTCGTCGTTTTCTAAGAGGTCTACAGATGGTAGTTTATAATCAAGGTCTAGGGAACCAGGAGGTAATTGGATATCAAGATCTTCGAGAGTTAGAGGGCTGAATTGAGGTGTAGAATTATCTGTATTTTGGTTAGAAGTGGATGGAATGGGATCACAATCTGATGGTTGAATTGGATTTACAGGATATCGGGATAAGGCGTCAGCAGCGGCATTAAGTTTTCCCTTTTGATAACCAATTTCGTACTCGTATTCCATTAGTTTCAGGCGCCATCTTTGTAATTTGTTACTAGGATCTTTGTGATTAAACAACCACTTTAATGGCCTATGGTCAGTGATGATCAGGAATTTCCGTCCATAGAGATATGGGCGAAAGGTTTTGCAACCGTACAAAATAGCAAGAAGTTCTTTTTCAGTGGTGTTATAATTTGATTCGCTCTTATTGAGAGTGCGAGAAGCATAGGCTATTGGCCTATCTTTACCAATTGGACCTTGACTGAGTACAGCACCAATGGCATAATTGGAGGCATCACACGTCAAGATGAAAGGGGCAGAAAAATCTGGATAAATGAGTATAGGAGCAGAGGTAAGTTTGTGCTTGAGCTCGTCAAAAGCGACTTGTTGTTGATTTTCCCATAGGAAGACGACATCCTTTTTTAAAAGTTGAGTAAGAGGTTTTGCAATTTTCGAGAAGTTAGAAATGAAACGGTGATAGTAGGATACAAGTCCGAGGAAGGACTTAATGTCCTTCGGAGATTTGGGGGTAGGAAATTTGGTTACCGCCTTTATTTTTTCAGGGTTAGGTTTTACACCATCTCTAGTTATTTGATGGCCAAGATATGCGACTTCACGTCTGAGAAATTCACACTTGTCAGGTTGGAGTTTTAGATTGTAATCTCGAAGCCTTTGGAATACTGACGAGAGATTATCAATGTGAGAATTTAAATCATGAGAATATATGACGATGTCATCGAGATATACAAAACATCGTATGCCTTGGAGGCCTGTGAGAGCAGTATTCATTCATCTTTGAAAAGTAGCGGGCACGTTCTTTAACCCGAATGGCATTCTTGTAAATTGGTAATGTCCTTGAGGTACATTAAACGCCGTTTTAGGGGCGTCCTCTTCGTTGATCATTATTTGATGGAAACCTGATGCAAGGTCAAGAGTTGAGAAATATTTACTCTGACCCAGCTGATCTAAAATTTCGGATATCTGCGGTATAGGGTAGCTATCTCCAATAGTGATGTCATTTAGTTTTCGGTAATCGATAACTATACGCCATTTTTGCTGTCCGGATGCATCAATTTTCTTTGGGACAATCCAAATTGGTGAGGACCATGGAGACTCTGAAGGTTTTATGATTCCTTGATCGCGCATGTGGTCGATTTGTTTGTTGACTTCTTGTTTGTGTACCTCTGGGAACCGGTAAGATTTTACGTTTATTGGATTTTGAGCACTCGTCGTAATGTTATGCTTAAGTGCATTTGTGTGGGAAAGTTTGTCACCAGGAATGAAGAATATATCTGAGTATTCAGAGCAAACATCGTGAAGAGCATTTGCTTCTTCAGGATTGAGGTGGGAGATTCTTAGAAGGTTTAATACCTCTTGTGTTCGCAAGTAAGCGTCGGTGTTTTCGAAATGACAAACTGTATGAGCGTTTATTGGGTCGAAAGGTTTGATTAATGAACATAAGGGAGTGAGTGTGATATCCAAATTTGACTTAAGGGTTACAGGAGTTTCAGAAGTGTTGATTACTGATAAATTAATTCTCTTGTTTTCTTTAACTGTGACTAAGCAATTGGCGATTAGTAAGTCTTCATGATAACATTGGTCTATTACGATTCCTTCTTTCACTTCAGGGTTGGAGACGGAACATTCAATGACGGTTTCAGTTCTGGGAGGAATTACATAAATGGGCGCATTGAAATGTAATTTTATTTCGTTTTTACCTATTTTCAAGGTTTCACGAGTGTAGTCAATTGTGCAGCCAAAAGCGATTAGCATATCAGTGCCGATTACACCATCATAAGGTAAGTGTATTCGGGGTATTATATGGAATCTATGCGTGATACTATTTTTATCATCTATTTCAATTTTAAGCGGAAAATGGCCTATTGTAGGTGAAGGTTCATCAACGGGGTCAATACCTTTCAAAAGGATTATTTCTGTTGTGATATCAACTGGTATTTGTATGGAAGAATTTTTCAGAAGGCTTACAGTTGCGCCAGAGTCTACAAGGAGAGATAGGGTAGTATTTGACACTGGGGTATGGACAAGGATATGAGGTAATCGTTTCTTAAATGGACTAATGTTAATCTCATAAATATTTGTTTCAGAACTTGAACTAGGAGGGGTTAAGTCTATAGTGGATTTAGCAAATACAGGGTGATTTCCTTTACGTTCTGCAGGGGTAGCGGATACAGAGGATACAGCGGTTGCAGGAGATTCAGAGGATACAGCGATGCGATTTCTTCGCGAGTCCCAAATGTTAGGGGATACAGTGGATGCAGAGGATACAGTGATGCGATTAGCTCGCGAATCCCTATTGTTAGGGGATACAGTGGATGCAGAGGATACAGTGATGCGATTAGCTCGCGAATCCCTATTGTTAGGGGATACAGTGGATGCAGAGGATACAGAGGATATAGCATTGGTGTCTTTGATATTGAAAGGTTTTGGAATTTGAGGATTGGGTCTCACGAGACACCACCGTGAGCCCTTTATTCGTTTAAATCATTATTTGTTTCACCTTGAGTTTCCTCCATGTAGTCATTATTTACCGCGTGAACTTGAGCGTGATTATTTTGGTAACGCCTTGGCGATGGTCTTTGATTATTTTGATCTCTGAAGCGACTATTATTGAATTCCCGCTTTCTACATTCCTCAATTGTATGGCCAACGTTTTTACAATAACGGCACACTAGATGACCTGAAGTAGATGGTTTTTGACTATTGGGCTCGTTTGAAACACCTTGCTGTGTAGGGTTTCGGTTCTGTTGAAAACGACGCTGAGGCCAACGTCCTTGATTAGGTGAATTGGTATTGTTTGCTGGTGGATTACGCCTAGAAGTGGTCTGTAATATTTTTTCTTCGGACACGGCAAAGCCAATCGCTTCATTTAAAGTTTCAGGGTCACGGCATCGGACTACAGTTGATAATCGAGAATTTAAGCCACTGATAAATGTATGCAATGCTAAGTCTTGCATTGCAGCGACACGGCCAGTCAGTTCACCTTTCTTCTTCGTGGGTATTGAAATATTTATTTCAGTTAATAGTTTGGATAGGCATGTTTCTACGCGTAGTGCGAACTGGTTGACTGTTTCGCTATTGGTTTGACAGCAATCTTGGAGATCCGAGAGTAGTGCAGCGTAATGTTTTTTCTCGCCAAATTGGTTTTTAAGAAATTCTTCTAACTGTTGCCAGTTTTCGAATTCTTTAATAGAGCACGCACTTTCGGCACGGCCTTCAAGTTGGCTTAAAATATATTTTAATATTGTGTCTTGTTGAGATGGTGAGGAAAGGCTCATTGCATTTCTGCAATTATTTAAAAACGCATTCAGTTTTTCGCGGTTTCCGTCGAATTTGTTAATAAACTTGCTTATAAAGTTCATGTCGATTTCTTTTGTTTCTTTAGACATGGTACCGGGCTCGTCTTTAGGCATAAAAGTTAGTCAAAACAAAGATAACGTGTGAGGTATGAAGTTGCGATAAGGAAGGAATGTTGCACTAGTCTCGGAGCTAAAAATGACACACTGAGACAATGAATTAACTGAATGTTACTTATTCTAGCACTTTGAAGCTCGAATTAAATTGGAAATATGCGATGAAACTTTGTTGTTGGCACTCTTTTCACAGCACGGATAGTTTCGTTGTAGAATAGATGTACTTACAGGAACACTGCGACTGCGACAGCAACACGAATCATTTCGTAGCTCGGCGAGATCACTCAAGGTGAGTGATAGATATTCGGGGCACACCCCGTTACACCAACACGGCACTTGAGGGCCTGATAAGACCAGCAGGATACAGCGATGTCGAGCGGAAAGACACAGCGACAGGATGCGGCGACGGGGCACAGAGGTAAGATCGGATTTTAGCACTTTTCACTATCACAATAAATATGGGTTTTCTCTTATTTAGTGTTCACTGAATTGAGGCGTTCCGAGGATTTATAAAATCCCTTAAGCTGCCACCAATGTTATACGGGGTCATGAAAACCTTGTTTTAAAAAAACACTTTTTAATACATGAAGAGAAATAGTTTTATTTGGGGTTTGACCTTAATACACTTTTTATTAAATACTAAGTTGAAAACTGGCAGACACAATTAATATTAAAGATGGTAGAGATTCAGAGGTCGGGACGAGACTGGCGCGTTGCGGGAAGCGGGAGGCAATCCGCTCTGAGATGATGACAAGGCAATTTAACAGGAAATCTATGTAATCAATTATTGTTGCTCATCAAGGGTTTTCCTTAGCATTAGGAAACTATAACAGATCGCTTACTTTCCTCCAGTCCGTTACCACTTTGGTGGGAGGGGGTTGGGTGGAGTCGAGCAGGTCTATGCGGGGGACCAGTTCCATGACTACTGGACGGTGATCAGAAGCGAGCTCCTGTACCACTTCTATAGAGTCCAACCGTAGGTTGACGTTCTGTAGGAGCGCCACGTTGAGCACGTCGGCGGTGTGATTGGGATCGGGGGGAAAGTGAGTGGGAGTCATCGGCGCGATGACATCGAAATTCTGAGAGGAGGAGAGGTTGAACAAGTGTCTCCCTCTGGAAGAGGTCCTGGTGCTATTCCAGGAGGGATGTTTTGCGTTTAGATCACCCGCTATGATAACGGAGTCACTCGGGCTAAATAGGACAGAAAGATCTTCAAGAAGGAGTTGGAAATTCTCCGAAGTATTAATGGGGGGGAGGTAGGCCGATACTATGGTGATCGGTTGATGACCTGTCATGCCAAGCCGACAGCAAGACACTTCCAATCGTGAAAGTGTGGGAGGGTCAATGGGAATGCAGTAAAGCTCTTTTTTGTACCGCCCTTATGGCAAATCGTCCTGTCATTGCAAACTGTACGATAGTTTGCAATTGACGGATTTCGGTAACTGGGCTTAAGGAACGTTTCCTGAACAAGGAGGATGTCGATGAGGTGGTCGTGGAGGAACTCGCTGATTTCAGCGCGTTGTCGCAGGATGCCATTGGCATTGAAGTAACCTAGCTTTAGCGATCGGGGTTTGGTTCTCGCGAGGATTCCTTTATACATTATTAGGTTTGGGTTGGTTGGTAAAGGACATCAGGGCTTGCGTAATGTCCGGGTACGCATTATATATACTCTGTATCATGTAAAGATTGCCAGCATTTCTGGCGGCAACAATTTCGCTGGCCATTTTCCTGGCGCGAGTGGTAAGGAAGGCCGTGAACGTGCTCGAGATCACGTTGAAGGCGTCCATCGGGTTCTGGCCGACCACACGGGTGTCTGCGGGTGGAGCTGAAGCGGCGTGAGCGGCTTTGTTGACAGGCACAGGAATGCCTGGGGGCGCGTTGACGCGGATGCGGGGGTCCATTAGTGGAGGGATGGCCGCAGGAACGGGTCTGCGAACTAAGGCAGGAAAAGCCTGCTGGTGGTGAAGGTAATTCAAGGGCGAGGGCCTCTGAGGACTGAGTCGCTCCTGGTGATGTGTCGTTGGCCACGCGTGGGCGTAGCGGGGGCATTCCCTTAGTTGACGGGCGTCTGCGCGCTTCGTCAGCTTGGGAGATGAGGTTTTGAGAGCCTTGGGGCACCCACGATAGTTGGCTGGATGGCCTGACTCGCCGCACAGCACACAGCTAGGCGGCTCTGTGCACAAGGTGCGGTCTTTAGGACGGGAGCATTCTGCAGTGCCGTGTTCGCCCAGGCACTAGACGCACCTGGGTTTTGCATGGCAGTGCATCTGCGAATGCCCGTACAACTGGCAGCGGTGACATTGCCCTATGACGCCTGTCTTGAACGGCTTTTCTATCTGTAACCCGGTGAGGTTGCACATAGAGCACAGGGGGAGGGGGGGCGATCTTTTTTGCCGCAGAGGGCTGGGCTTGGCAGCACTGTGGCTGAGGGAAGAGGAGATTGAGGCCGAGGCGGCCTGAGAGGGGGCAGTGGCGGATGGAGCCACGGGAGCGGAGGTAGAATTATCAATTAGCGGTTTCTTGGTCCTTGTGTCAGGACTCTCTTTCGCTCTTCGCGACTCGGGGACGTCCGCCGCCCCCCATACATCAGGACCCGAGGTGGCGGCGCGTAGTGTTCCACGCGCACCCCTCTTAGACGTTGCGGGGGGAGTTAAACACCTCACTCCCCCCCCCCCAACCCGAGGAGGCCCGCAGAGGCGGGCCGGCACCAGTCGGGGTCGCGGAAGAATCATGTTCCCGCGACCCCGACGTAGGTGTGAGATGGAACCCCAGGGAGGAGGACATCCATTAGGATTTTCCACCCCGGAAACAAAAAAAAAAAAAAGCGGATGGCTCGCTGGTGTCCATGTGGACAGCCGGCGGCGAGCAACTTGGAAGTTGCTCGGAGAGGAAGAGGGCTCGAGGGCATCGCCAAATGAAGCGATGTCTGAGCTGGCGGTGCCTACATGGTCAGAGGGACCGGGGACGGACTGCTGCAGAGCAGCGAATTTCGCGCCATATCTGGCGAGGAAGTCGGGGTCCTTAAAGAGATAGGTATAACTTAAGGGAGGGAATGGTGGAAATTATGTTTCCACGTAGCCTAACCCTATACCTAACTCCCCGGGTGGATTGGCCCGGGGATGAGTTCCCTCCCTGTCGGGTGTAGACAGGGAGGTGTGTACCTATTGATGAGCTCTAAGCTATTAAACCCGTCGCTAGTCTTAATTTGCGAAAGGGGCCCTGACCAGTCTAGCGCGAAGGGTGTAGACACACCCTAGAGACACTAGGTGAGTAGCTGGAAAGCAAAACTGTCACCAGAGCCGACTAGGAGACCCCCAAGGCCGGTTATCTGGGACCCGTCCAATTGACTGCCTCGCCCTGAAGGGGTTCGGCGGGTGTGATTGGGTCAACACCCCACTCGGCTTCGTTGGCACCGTATGGTTTACACCGTAATCGGATTAGTGACGTCATCGTACTCGGGGCGACGTCACGTGGTAGCGACGAGTATAAACACGAAACACAACACTGGGCCGGGAGCGGGAGAGCGCACAGACACGTCCTACACGCTAAGGGCACCCCCTGTGGGGTACGAACCTCGGCTTAGGGCGTCGCTGGAAGAGGGCAGCAAATGACTAGCTGGTTCAGGACTTAAAAAAAAAAAAACTTCTTTATTTGCCAAATAAACATAACAACCTTGCACAACTCAAGTTAGTAACAGATAAGCAGTAAAGGTGGGTAACATTTTTGTGAGGTATGTTTCGGTACATATCATGGTTGTTAGCACGGAACTGATTCACCCTGTTCCCCGTACTAGTATAAACTGTACTACGGTGGAGCAGTTTTCCTCGTTCTCAGTAAATTTACTTATAGTAGCAGACTTGTGACAAAATAATTATTTTGGTAGCAAAAAGAATTCTAATTATTAATAAATAAAAAAGCAATAAAGCAAAGTACAACGGAAATCAAATGAAGGTAGTTAAACATAAAAGATAACGTAATAGCTTGATTTTTGTACAAACTTGTAGGGTAGATGTTAAATTTGACATAGTATAAGTAAAATATTTAGATTCTAAGTTTATTTACAAAGTAATAAATCTTTGACCATTATTTAAAACCATTTGTAAAATAAATAAAACTGAATGCTAATTAATTAAGATTAAAACTAGGTCGTAATAATACCGTATAGCTTGTTTAAATCTGTAGAAGTGTATTGTGTGTGTGAAGTGACGTGAAATGTGTAATGTACTATGTAATTTGGTGATTTGTTTTATTAACTAGTAATTTTAAGTATTTTTTCAGTATCATCATAACTCAGTGAATTAAGAAACTTGAAAATTTCCGACTTACATCCATGACTATCAAAATTACGAATTTGAATTTGCTTTGATACCTTATTACACAAGAATGGTCCTAGGAAATTGAAAAATCGGTTTGCAAATGAAGTTTTACAGTAAGGCACAGAGTAAACAATATCTTTCCTTCTTCTTGTCGTATAGTCTGATATATTTCTGTGTTGAGTTAATATTGTGGCTTTAATGAATAATTGTCTTACTGTAAGAACTGATAATTCTGAGTATAGCAAAAACGTAGGGTATCTAAATCTCCTATAGCTCATCACCTTAAGAACAGCACGTTGTGCTCGCTCTAAACCAATAAGAATGGTCTTAGAAGCACCCCCCATGCAATAATAGAGTAAGTTGTGATGGACTGGCACAATGAGAGATAAACTAATAATAAAAGGTTAAGCGGACAAAAGCAACGTATATTTTTAAATATATATAGAAGTTTTCTGACTCGAGAGGTAAGGGTTGAGACATGTTCTTGCCAGCTTAAATGTTGATCAATGATCACTCCAAGGTATCTTAATGAGGAAGTTTTAGAAAGTTCATGGCAAGAACACTTCCCCGGCATATTACATGTGTGAGCATTTATGCGAATAATGCCAAGAGGTGGTTGACTGCTCTTTCTTATGCTAAAAGGTATGTATTTTGTTTTAAGCGTATTTATGGTAAAAAGGTTTGACTGTAGCCACTCCGAAACCAATCTAAACCCTGCATTAGCCCGTTCGGTTGCTTCTTTCCATGTTTTCCCACTAAATAAAAGGGCTGTGTCATCTGCATATGCTATGATAAGTGCCTGGCACAATTCAATTCAAAATTCAATTCAAAATAATTTATTTTCTCTTCACAAACAATGGTTATAATTATATACATAATTTAGACAAGCTTAAAAACTATTTGACACTATTTTGTGAGAGACTGGTGTCTGCACTAGGAATACCTGTATAGCAGATCACCAGGGTCCCACCACACGGTATGTAAACATAATCAGTCAGTGGCACAGCTGCAGATCACACAGGTCATTTACGTATATAAGGAAAAGGGTGGGTCCCATACCACTTCCTTGTGGCACACCGAAAATAACACACTCCAGCTCACTCATGAAGCCATTTATTCCGACACAATGCATTCTATTAGATTATGTAGTCTGCAAGTAGTTTTAGAGCTGTACCGCGAACCCCTAAATGTGCCAGTTTTGCAAGAAGCAGGAGAACAGAGACTGTGTCGAATGCCTTTGCTAGATCCAGGAACACGCCAATGGTTTTCTTTCCTCTATCAAGGTTATCAACAATGGCTGAAGTCAGACTTGTTATAGCGTCGTTAGTTGATTTGTTTTTCCTAAAACCAAACTGATTGCTTGAGAGTAGATTCTGAGATTCAAGGTAGCAAGTTAGTCTTTTGTTAATGATCTTCTCAAGTACTTTAGATAAGGAGGGCAGTAGTGATATTGGCCTATGTTAGAGACACAGTCTTTATCCCCCGCTTTGTGTATAGGAACTATTAAAGCTTTCTTGAGGGCTTCAGGAAAAACGCCCGTTACCATACACTGATTACGTATCATTGTTATAGGCCAAACCAAAGTATCCACGCCTAGTTTCAATATTGAGATAGGAATTCCGTCACAACCAGTAGCGCTAGATTGTTTTAAGTTTAGTATTATGGTTTTTACTTCATCAGTATCCGTTGGAAGAAGGACGAGAGAGTTGATATTGGAGCGTCCAATGAAGGAGGTCTTAGGTAACCCCTGGCTTCTACTCTGTATTTCATTAGCTAAACGGGATCCCACATTTGCAAAGTATCTGTTTACATGATTAATTGAGCTCTGTGGATCAGTTTTGATTTTAAGCAACTCTTCGTTGTCATTACTTAGTTTTGCAAAATTGCAAATATCTTTTATTAAGGACCATTGTTTCTTCAGATTGTTTTTGTGCTTATTGATTTCCGACCTTAAGTAGTTATTTTTTAGTTTTTTTAACAAATTATTGCATGTGTTCCGGTACCTTCTATAGGTAACCCTTAGAATAATATTTTCTGGGTCCTTGCGAAGCTTTTTATGGAGTTGATCTCTATTTCTAATACAACGGCATAAACCAGGTGTTATCCAAGGTCTTATGGTACGCTTTCTACGAGACAATTTATATAGAGTTGTATACTTATTCATTGTGTCTGTTATCGTTGTTAGAAACACATTTGTCATTATATTGCAATCATCGTTTGTTAGGATAGTTGGCCAGTTTATTTGTTTTAAGTCTTCGATTACAGCCTGATAATCCAGTTTTTTATAAATTTTAGGTCTGCTAGCGTGGATCTTGTTTTTTTTTGACAAAGATATCATAACAGATGAGTGATCCATGACTGTGGTCTCGCAGACGATAGTACAAGAGAAAGCCAAGGTTTTAAGGAAGCAATGATCCAGGCCATTTTCTTTTCTGGTCGGGAGAGTATGTGATGGCAGTAATCGAGTAAAAGTGTAGAAGAGTTAGGACTGCTTTTATCTAAGATATTAATATTATTGTCTCCTATTAAAATTATATTTTTATAAATCTTTAAATTATTTAAAATACGATCTAAACTGGTTAGAAAGTTATCAATATTTTTAAATGCAGGCGATCTATATATTGATATTATTGCGAGCTCATTTTTAATAGTAGAAACTAGGCAGTTCATTTCATCAACATTGCTTATTATAGGTTCAACCATTTTAGTTTCCAGATACTCTTTAAAGTAGATCACTATCCCACCATTTTGGTTAATTGTTTTAGCGGTAACGAAAGTTTTATATGAGGTAATCAAACAGTCAGTCAAAATAATAAAATCAATATATAAGACCTGGAAGTCATCAAAATTATGTTTTAAGCTTCTAATATGTTGTGTCAGTACTTTGTAGTTATTAGATACACCAAATACTTTTTTGCCGTTTTTAGGAATATCTAAGCTGTGTGCGTTGCCGACATTTATAGTTTTTTCGATGTCTCATGATATATCTGATAAATCAGCCATATTGTTTGTAGTAATTGATTATAGCGAAAATCATGTCGGCGGCACAAATCTTATACTCCAAATCACCATGTAAAAACAGTGTCTTAAATGTAAAAAAATTGTGTGTGAGATTAGTGTGTGCATAGTAAATAGTGTGTTTATAACGTGCTTGTAGGCACCCTTTTACAGATGTTTTAATAATCAGATAGATTAAAACCCGTAGAGAAGTAACAATTGATAATAACTTAATAATAATATAAGCGAAAAAACAATACAAAATCAGACGTGGAGGCAACTTAATCTTAACTATAAGTCAAAGTTCCCAAACGGGGTTAGTAATATCGTTAATAATACCTTGGATCTGTCCAGTGGATTTCATGAGTATTGCTGGTTTATCTTCCGATTTCTTCAAGAATATCTGTCCATTAGAAACCCAGCAGAACTTGAATTCATACTTCTTTTTTAACTCTCTAGAGTGGTAGAGGAGTTTCCTGCCAGTTGGGGTCAGTGCTTCTGAGATGTAGACTGGCTGACTGTCACCAGGTATTTTTAGTGCTTTCGTGTTGAATTTTTCATGTTTGTTGTTTACATTGTAGGATTTGATGGCTTTTAATGTATTATCACGTACTTTTACAGTTTGGTACTCAACAAAAATTGTCTTGTTTTGACCAAAATTTTTTCTGTACACTTGGCGTACCTGATCTGGGGTAATTTGCATGTTTATGGAGATTGTTTGAGGAGGATTGGTGTTATTTTGGGACGAATTTAAAGCTACAGGCTCAGCGACGCGGGCTGGCTCGAGCAAGGGTCGGGAGGGGCGTGGATATGTGCGTCGCGGCGGGCCTCGGCTGCGAGGTCGGTAGGACGGCGATCGGGTTTTGGGCTTAATTAGGGTGCTGGTGGCCTTACTACTCTCCTGGAGGAAGGTAGTGGCGTCATCAGGGGCGATGATCGATAATGGTTGTGACCGAAGCTTAAATAGGTGTATTGTGGTCGCAACGACACACACGGAACAAATATGTGTGTTGAACTAAAGCTATAACTTAGAGCTCGCCAATATTTATAGCCTAGTTGTGAAGCTTATCACGTTCGTCTGTTTGCAGCAACTACACTTGGGAGCAAATAAATCGAGCCACTTCCTTTTTCACGCATTATGGTTATTATTTTTGGTATTATGGAACGCATCGATTCGAAACATATATCGCCTAAAAGGGTATTTAATAACCTTTACAATGAGGGTAGTTAGTTGTCAAAATTTCATTTTAATTAAAGTTTAAAGGGTAGAATAAAATTATCGCATTTAATTTGCTTATGACATTTTTATTGTACTCTGTTAAGAAAAGATTAAATTTGAGGTTTTTGTTAATCATACCCATATTACTTGTTATTGTTGTCTTTATCTGTGTCTGTGTAATCAAAATAACCTGATAAAATGGATACTACACCGACGGAAGCTGCCCAAGTTGTAGCTTTACTTGAGGTTGGACACGGACAACGTGAAGTGGCACGCAGACTTCATTTGAGTCGTTCAAAGGTACAACGGGTATACCGCAGGTATCTGGAGACTGGTGCTTTTGTTCGGCGACCTGGAACTGGCCGACCACGGGCAACAACAGAACGTGACGACCGCTTTATTGCAACCAATTCGTTGCGCGACCGTGGACTTAATGCTGTTCAGCTACAGCAAGCGTTACGTGACGTTCGAGGTGTCGCAATCAGTAGGTGGACAGTGAGACGAAGACTAAAGGAACGAAATTTAACATCACACAAACCAGCAACTGGCCCAAAATTGACTGTAGCTCATCGCCGATCTCGCTTGGAGTTTGCTCGAGAACACATTAATTGGACGTTAGAAGACTGGAGGTCAGTTTTGTTTTCTGACGAGTCAAGAATCTGTCTTTTTAGCAATGACGGGAGAAACCGAGTGTATAGACGTCCTGGTGAAAGATTTTCCCAATGTTGCATTCGAGAAACTGTGAGTTTTGGTGGTGGTTCTTGTATGGTGTGGGGCGGAATTTCTCTAGACGGAAAAACGGAACTTGTCTTCGTCGACCCCGCCAACGATGGCAGTGGTAGACGTGGATTAACAGCTGACCGATACATAACTGACATTCTTGAAGACCACGTAATGCCGTATGCTGGTTTTGTCGGAGAAAATTTCTTGTTTATGCATGACAATGCGAGACCTCATACCGCGCAGATCGTTACGGAATACTTGTCTGCGATCGGGATTCAACAAATGGTATGGCCAGCACGAAGTCCCGATTTGAACCCGATCGAACACCTATGGGACGAGCTAAAACGGAGAGTCCGAGCCAGGGTTCCCGCTATTTCATCCATTCCCGAGCTTAAAGTCGCTGTGCTTGAAGAGTGGGAGAACATACCACAATATGTCATCGTAACTCTGATCAGATCGATGACTAATAGGCTACAAGAATGCATCAGGGCACGGGGGGGTAATACCAGTTGATAAGAATATTTTTTTTGCAATAATTTTGTTTTTTATTGTTTTTATTGACTGTTTTAGCCCTACTAAATTTTCTATCAAAATTTTTCTTGCAGAGCCAATAATTTATCATTCAATAAGGTTATTATTCAATAATTTACCCTCATTGTTAAGGTTATTAACTTAACTTTTAGGCGATATATAGTTCGAATTGATATGTTCCATATTCCCAAAAATATTTACCATTTTACGTGAAAAAAGGTAGTGGCTCGATTTATTTGCTCCCAAGTGTATAATAAATACTGAACAAATATCATTTTCAATAACACGTTATGAGCGTCAGTTCGTTTTTAACTTAACATGTATTTAATTAAGGAAATTAATGCTGTTCCCACAACGAGAGTTTAAAGTTTTATTACTTTCTAACCAGTGCGCCTTCGGGCAATCGCTCGGGTTATCTTCGTGATTGTATTATTCGTCACCGTATTGTGATAGACTGTGAACTTCGTTACTTTATAATATATCTCGATAATTCGAAAACTGTGTACAATATTAAGTTTCGATAATTTATAATCTATTTATGTCAAACCGTCAAACGAACCTGCACTTCGACAGAGTTCACAATCTGTCCGATTTATCACCCGTAAAATTGTGAATCGTCTCTGATTTTTTCAGTTTTGACAGTTGCCGAATTGGCCGCAGTAACTAAGCCAGGGCACTCCGATCAAATGGTTTAGTTATGGCTAGAACTGTGACAAAACGAGCGTGAGCCGAGCAAGCGAACGAGTGGTGCCGCGGCAGCGGCCGGCGAGCGCTGCTTCCAAGTTTGCTACTGGTAGACCTAGCTCTGTTCGTCTATTAGTTCCAGGACAGCCTTCGAAGTACACCTTCAGGACACTCCATCAAGTCCGGAGGTAAGGTCTCATTATAACTAACAAAACAAGCCCAAACTCGGCACACCTAGCTCTGCTAGTCTATTAATTCCAGTAGCAGTCTTCGAAGTACATCTTCAGGTCACTCCATGACTCCAAATAATAAACGGCTAACGGCGAGTACTTGCACAGGCATAACCAAGTAGCCAGGATTGTTCACCAGCAACTTGCTTTGAAATATAAACTTGTGAATTCTGAGGTACCGTATTACAAGTATGTTCCCGACAAAGTTCTCGAAAATGACCTTGTCACGTTGTATTGGGATCGGTCTATCATTACTGACAGGACTATTATCGCTAATAAGCCTGACATAGTAGTGATAGATCGATTAGCGCGCCGCACAATGATTATCGATGTTACCATTCCGCATGACGAGAACCTCGTGAAAGCTGAAAAAGAGAAACAAATTACGAGCACACGAGGTTGTTGACATGTGGAATGTGAGCTCGGCTGTCATTGTGCCGATCGTCGTATCGGCCAATGGCCTGATGGCAAAAAGCCTCGACCAACATCTCTCGAGGCTTTCGCTAGGCGGTTGGATCAAGGGCCTGATTCAGAAGGCAGGACTCCTCAATACGGCTCGCATTGTGCGGAGGTTCCTGTCTCTGGAGCCCTAACCACCGGTAGCTTGGACCCTGCTCCCGATACCGGCGGACTACTATTTTTTATATTTTTAAATGTTTTTTATTTTTAAAGTTGTTTTATAAAAAAATATTTAAAAATGTAGCAAAATAATGATAAAGATAAATAAACGACATAATAATAATAATAATCCCTACTACCCCTACTTCTAGCAAAAATGAGAAACTGAATCTTATCGTAGTTGCGCATAGTCCGTATAGAATGCGTGAAGTATCAAGTTTAGTATGTCAAATATTTTGTATTCGTACAGCGATCTTTTTCAACATGAGCTGCTGCTTACAAGTAACACAGCGTCCACTTACGACGGCGGCCGAGCGCAGACCACAGCGCAGACTAATATTTCATTACCAATTTTATGTGAAATAAATCAAGACAAGTGATCAGTAAAATAACCCTTAATTCAATCTAATCACATTAATCGTTAAAGCTAAATCTGTAAAAAAATTGAATCGTTTTTTTTTTTTAGGGGATTAGTTACATTTTGATCATTCTTTTTACCATGATTTGGAGTTGAACATGTCTGCTTACATAAAATATTTAAAAAAACAATTTATGATATTAAATAGACCAAAAATGTACCAAAACTCGACACGATATCGTCAATTTTGTGTGAAGAGGCAACGAAAATTCTTTTAACGATAATAAAAAACAGAATTTTCGAATGAAAAGTTAGTAAGATTTTTTGAAGATGAAGGAGTAATCTATCCGATGTAATTATTAGTCACATTTAGTTTCGGTTTTATTTAGCCGTAAAACAACTTTATTTTTGACAGATTTACAAACACGACCTTAAAACAAGTGGCCGCAAAATTCGAATGATTTTATAAAGCTTGTTCAAAAAGTAACACAGGGAAATAAAATTGGCATGATTCTATCAGATCAACATCCAGGTATATATTCGAAAGATTTTAAAAACTTTTTAGATAAGGAAAATGTACCTATTATCTTCACTGCAGTAAATGCACCATTTTCTAATGGTTTGAATGAAAGATTGAACCAAACATTTGTTAATAAAATTAGATGTAAGATAAATGAAAGAAAGGATAAACTAGCCTGGACCACTATTGCTCATGAATGTACTCAGAGATATAATGAAACTGAGCATACTGTGACAAGATTTTCCCCAAAATACTTATTGGAAGGGAAAAATTTTAATATTTTACCAGATGAATTGAAACAAGAAATAACACTTAATGATTTATTGCATGATAGAAAAATTGCATTAGAAAATACTATAAAATCACACAATTATAATAAGCAACAATTTGACAAAAACAGAAAAGAATGGGAACTAAAATTAGGTGACTTAGTGTATGTTGAAAACGGAAATAGATTAATCAGAAAAAAAATAGGCGAGTTAAAAATTGGTCCTTATGAAGTTAAAGAGAAATTATCAAAATCAATTTACAAAATAAACACAGGTCATAAGAAACTTGAATCAAATCTTTTCCACATAACAAAACTTGCTCCTGTACCAGATAAGACTTAACATTTACTTATTAGATTTTTTTTAAATATATATTTATATATATTGTCTTGGGGTGGGAGATGTAAATGAAGGTTTACTTCATTCGCATAGTCTATGACATATACAAACTATGTTTAGTACATAACTCTATGGACTAAACAATAGAACTGTTAATATGAAGATGACAATCAAAATGACAACCGTGTAAAATATAGAAATAATTTAATTATTGTAAATAATAGCTTTAAATGTTGTTTCTCTTTTCAGGTAAGGTTTATGTTTGGTTTTGTTCTATTTTACACAATGTTAATGTAAAATATTGTAATTAATAAATGTCCACTCTTTTCAGAGCAACACAATTTAGTTTATTATTGCAATATAATATAGATACATATTATATATAAATAAATATAACAAACAAAAAACAATAACAAACAATATTTATTTGTTCAAGACTTAAACCTATTTACAATTATGATTTTAACTTGAATTACACTTTAACTTAATGGCAAGATACAAGACTTGTGCAGCTGGGCTTAAACTAGGAGGATTCCTGTGCTATAAGCACCAGTTACTTCCGTCACCACCATGATCGAGCTGCCATTTCAAGTGTGGGTGGGGATACAAATGTTTTTTTTTTTTTTTTAAATGCTATTATCATTACTATTGTGTTTGTGTATGTGACCATAACTGTGTAAATATTTAAATCACAATCAAACTCGCTGAAAAACATTACACAAAAAATTACCCTAAAAAATCCGCAGCGAAAATTTAATAGGGGAAAAAACTTTCACATTTTTTGGGCATACAATCAAAAGGAATTACGTAAAGCTATTCATCGGACCGTCCTTAGTATTCCATAACCAATCACGGCGCTTCAGAAATAGGCTTCAAATACTTCATTAGCCAGTTTCACGCGCCTCCCCCGTCTCCTCTTTTAAAGGATAGCGCTGATGAGCAATATAATCTCAATTTTGTGGATTTGTGAATAAAATCTCTTTACAACTGAGTTTCGAAGAGGATCAAAATGGTTTTGTATTCACAGCAGGTTGAGGGATTTAAATGCGACTTTTATTTAGTTTTGCAGGTCTTACTATGTTAAATACAAACTTTCTAAGTGATACTAAGTACTCCAGTACTAATGACGACACTCATGTGCTAAGTAGTACGCTAACGCCACATGACAAAGTTTCAGACCGTTGTTCCGTGTGTCCCATATGCAATTTTTTTTGTTATAGCTCGCAACTTCTTCCGCGTCAATTTTTTTGATTTAACGTAAAAATATATCATACGACACTTGGGAAAACTGTAGGTTCCCATAAGTAAATGAAAATGTTCCGATACCACTGAGCCACCACTGCTCTCGGATAGTATACATATATAGAAGAACAAAACCCTAGAATTTAAACAACAACATGAGACTGGTTCAAGCTGTAGCCTAGATTCAACCTGTTTTTTTTTGGGTGGGGATCAAGGGGGAACATCCGATATAGCCGCGAAATTTAAACTGTCTTTAGTTTTTTGTTAATTGCAGCTCTGTGGGCTAATGGGCTACAGTTAGTAAATAAATAAATGACACAAGTAAAATATACAAGAACATTTTAATATTAAACAATATTTTAAACTCAATTTCAATGCTGATTTCAACCCGTGATGGAAGTATTAACCCTGAAATAACATGAATTTATTAAGTACTCGTAGCATGCGCTTGCTATCTTTTAAAAGAGAATTTTGCGACATAAAGTGCAATTTTATTATTTTTTCTCCAATAATAGGTCTTAGTTTAGGTCTGTAACATTGCTCGCAGTAGGATATAATCCAACCTGATGATTACAAATTTTGTTTAATAAGTCAGTTCCGACGAAACTGCGCAAAATCTTTGTTGTAAACATATGTTTGTTAATATTCCGGAGATTGTCGGTATAAATCTTGATAACTGCTATCGATATTTTACATTTTAGTATTAGTTCTTTCGAAGGGTACAAGAGACCTCCTTTATCATTTGCTACTATAAACTTGTGGTCCGAATTTACTTCATTTAACAACAATGCTCCAACACAAATGTCATATATATTTTTTATTCATTCAATTCTACCAGGTTCTTCGATCCACAGTTTTCTTGTATCAGCTGGATACCCAAAAATATAATTTTAAATGAGTGTTTTAATTATATGTCTAAATGAATAACCCACAATAAACAATAATTCAGTACATTATTCTAGTAGACCCACCTTCTTACATTCAAGTAAATTTATCTGACGATCAAAAAAATTGCAAGTCAAAGTAATTAGGAACAAATATCTACATATTATTTCAAATGAAATAAAATGTAGATATTTGTTCCTAATTACTTTGACTTTTGACTTGCAATTTTTTTTATTAAACATTTCGATGAGGAGTTGATGACACTATTCTGTAGTATTTTTATTATAATTTGATTAATTAAGTTTTCATTTGAAATGTTAATTGTTTATAATGGACAAACCTTCGAATAAAAATAACCTACATGTTTATATTTTCTCGCCGTTAAGGTAAAACATGACTGGGCTACAATTTTATGTAATACATTGCATGCCATGTGTATGTACATTGCATGCCATGTGTGTATACTTATGTTTCGGACAAATAAGAGATCTGCCTATCTATGAAACAGTTGTTTTTTTTATTACCGTCGATTATTTCTATACTGACGGTCTAGAAGCAGTATTGACTGTGGGGTAGTAGTTTCCTGGCTGGCCTTATGAAAAATAGTAAAATAATACCTTAGTTTAAATCAGGTAGTACATCAGACCCCACAAATTATAGTCCTATTTCAGTACTACCTACGTTTAGTAAATTTTTGAGAAAATAATTTTAGAACAACTGCAAAGATTTTTTTACAGACATATATTATTACATAGCAAACAGTTCGGTTTTACAAGAGGTCGTTCAACTACTGATGCCTGTGTTGAACTTTTAGGACTTGATTTATAATGCTTGGGAAGATAAATGCGATGCTTTAGGCAACTTTTGTGATTTGTCCAAGGCATTCGATTGCGTTCTTCACGAAACGTTAATCAGGAAACTCCGCCACAACGGGATCCGAAACACCACTCTGGATCTTCTTACTTCATACTTAAATAATAGGATTCAGAGCGTTTACGTTAATGGAGAAAGATATCCCGGATCTATCTTAACAATGGGAGTTCCACAGGGCTCAAAGCTTGTTCCTTTCTTGTTTCTTATTTATATTTATGACTTGCTTTACCTAATAAAAGATAATCATGATATAGTGTTGTTTGCGGATAATGCTTCACTTTTGTTTAAACTTAAACGTTAGCAGCTGGTTACAGACGATGTAAATAACGCGATGTCAAAAATAGTTCACTAGTTCAATGTCAATAATTTACTTCTTTATGAAAAGAAGACCAAATGCATTAAGTTTACGCTACCTCATGTTAGGCAGGTGAAAACGAATGTATTGATAAAGGGCGAAGAATTGAAACATGAAGACAGCACAGTATTCTTGGGCTTAACTTTGGATGCTAAGCTTCAGTGGGGCCCACATATTGACAAATTGTTAAAAAAACTAAGCTCCGCAGCATACACTGTTAGAAAAATTCGTAATTTAACTGACATAGACACAGCCCGTTTAGTGTACTTTAGCTATTTTCATAGTGTAATGTCGTACGGTATTCTGTTGTGGCATTTCCCCACATTCAGACTATCTTTGTTTTGCAGAAAAGAGCTGTTAGATCAATTTATAAATTAAGTCCGAGACACTCTCTCAGAGATAAATTAGATAAATGTAAGAAAATTAATGTAATGACTGTGCCGTGCCCTCTCAGTATATTTTTGAAAATCTTTTATATGCCCATAAAAACATCAAATTGTTTATAAAAATACAGTGATATCCATAATATATATACTAGGAACAAACACAAATTTGTTGTACCTACAACAAGGCTCAAGAAAATAGGTGGCTCGTTCAGATGTCAATGTATACACTCCACTTTTCGCATACTGAAAGTGTTTTTTTTGTTTGTTTGCCAACTGTTGTTTTATTTTATAAAGATATCGGGATGGGCCCTCATCAGCGATATTACACTTGCACTTTGTAAGTAGGCGTGGATTGTCGGGCGAAGAAAATAGAGACACTAGTTATAGCACAATCACTTTATTTCACTCACAATTTCTTATAATATAATCACCATCTAATAACCTACTTGTAGAGGGCTTCCAGTGCCTAGCAGTCACTGTCACTGAAGAAGGTAGGTACTTTAGTAAAATTATTAACAGCATTAGGATTTTTTTTTTGTGTATGACCTGAAGGCATAGGTCCGACATATTAAATGAAAGTATGAAATATAGCAGTAACTAACTTTTTTATTCCAACAGCTTGTTAATTAATTAAATGGATCGCTATAATAAGTGCACCGGGCCGAGCCGGCCACAAGAATGATCCCTTCCAACGCTGCGCACTCGCTTACATAAAGTGACCTGAGTAGTAGGGAGAGTGGGGAGGCGAATGTGCCACTTTGCACAGCGTAACTCGGCCCGCTGCACGTGCTGTTTACCAAGGTCACGCCAACATACAACACAATGACATGAATATTTACATTGTGCAGTATAATATTATTATTATTTTAATTAGTGGGTTATATTTATATATATATTCCTGTGCCTGTGAAAATGTCCTTTCTTTGGTATTGTTCGTCGAATCGTTGAGCTCCTTAAGTTCTGACTACACGATTAATGACAAATGCGTGCACTGACTGGATAGGTCCACTCAAATCTGTATGGTTATTTCCTCAAAATACCATTTCAGACCCCTACCTACATGGTCCTCATATAATTATTATCTGTAAAATAAACAATGTCATGAATATTTACTTACGTAAGTATCATTTAATTGTTTTTATTGTGAATGTTAAGACTATGTGGGTCATTGGTTTTTACTTTTATGTTTTTTTTATTATCTCAGTTAGTTTTAATCTTAATCGTGGTCTGGCAGTTTGAGTAATTATGCCTACCCATTGTCTTTTCTTTGTTCGTCGTATTGTTGAGCTCCAAATGCGTGCACTGACTTGACAGGTCCACTCAAGCTGTGTGGTTCTTTCCTCAAAATACCATTTCAGGCATCAATTCACATGGTCTTCACATGATCTGACCAAGATTATGTCTGGACTTTAAAAAAGACTGTGAGTTATAAGTTTGTTTCGGTCTTTCTTCTCACAGAAATCAGATAGGAAACGCCGACTTCATCTAGTTTTAAAGAAAACGTTTGTACAAACAAACTACAAAAAATAAAATCATTACTCATTTATTTATCAGTCAGACTAGAACTCTTTACGAAAACCCAATTTTATCCTCAAACTAATTCCAGGCGTGTTAAGATTTATACGAACAATATTATTTTATTAATTATAATTAAGGTTCTTCGTTACGGTTTCGTCTACAGTCCTACAATACCTATAGTTTCCTTTTGATGTAGATTTGTGTAATTGTCAAAGACTTGGTTTTCAAGGAGGATAGGTAAATGTAAGCCGGAGAATCGGCTAATGAAGTGGCAAAATCAGCTATTCGTCAAATTAACTAGAAATGTATTTTTTTTCTAGACTTTTGAACTTTTTAAACGTTGTACACGTTTAAAAAAATCAAAAGTATATTGTAGCTGATATATGAGGTAAACTCATATATCAGCTACAATATAGGTTTCATGGAGCATTGTATGGACTCCATCTTATATCAACGTAAAAACATTATGAATTTAACATTGAGAATAGGACTCTTTCACAGAAACGTAAACAACTGGACTTATTCACCTTTCAAACTCATGATAAAAAATTTATGTAGGTGGTTCCTAGAACATTCCGTATCGTAATAAAATATAGATAAGTACTCGTACATAAAATACTCCCCAAAAATTTCGAAATTTTACGTAGGGTGACACAATGGCCGGTCTTATCGCTAAAGCGATCTTTTACTGACAACCTTTGGATTGATTAAAGGAGAAAAATTTCCTACCTATCAAGCAAAATACGGGAAAAAATATAATAGCCTACAGTTAAATAGAAAAAGATTTGATATATATATGACGGTTTCGTGTGTAGGGTCGGTCGTCAGAGTGTTGTATGGATCAATAGCTATGGAAGCTTGTTGACAGACACGTTTTTTCCACAGCGCGGTTTATACAATGTGTAGGCATGATCGTCACTGTTGTGTGGATCACTAGCTATGGAAGCTTGTTGACAGACACGATTTTTCTATGGCGCAGTTTATACGCCGTGTGTAGGCATGGTCGTCACTGTTGTGTGGATCACTAGCTATGGATGCTTGTTGACAGACACGTTTTTTCTATGCCGCAGTTTATACGCCGTGTGTAGGCATGGTCTTTACTGTTGTGTGGATCACTAGCTATGGATTGCCAGAGTGGGCGGCACGTGTACGTGGTTTGGCAGTGCACTGCGGATTCGTGGCGTTAATTCTGGATGAACAGCTTCGCGACAGGTTTGTGCTGGGCATGGCACCTGGACCAGAGAGAGAAAAGTTATTCTCCAAGACGATGTCAGAGTTGAACTCAGCAAGGCTTTGGAATTAGCTGAAGGCGTTCGATGTGCACGTATGGGGGCACAGGAAACAATTCAGCAAGCGGACATGGGTACACGACTTCAAGTGCTGAAGTTGGACACGCCAGCAAAGCTTGGCTCAGCAAGCGGTAGTAGCGCGCAGCAGCGCGGCCATGGGACAGCAACATCCACAGCTAGCGGCGAGCGCGCTCGACATGGCGGAGGCTGCACAGCCTGCGGTTACTCAGGCCATCAGGCATCAACGTGTTTTTGCACTTATACCGAACAAACGTTCGGTATAAGTGCAAAAAGTGCGGCGTTCAAGGACATCTTAAACGAGTGTGTAAACAAACTGTAAGTAAACAACATTATGTCGAGTGCTGTGGGGACGAAGACGATGATGGTAAGCATGTGTGCTATAATATCCGCACCATTGGCGGTGAACCGATGCGGGAATCTGTTTGTGTCAATGGTATCAACCTAACTTTTGAAATAGATACGGGTTTACCAGTTACCGTTATTTCAGAGCAAATGTATCTCAAACATTTTGTCAACATAACGTTGAAAGTCAGTGATGTTATTTTGCATAGTTATAACGGCGATAAGTTACACATTGTAGGAAAAATAAACCTCATGTTCACTTATAACAACAAATCATTCACTACAGTAGTATATGTTGTACGGAATGGAGGGCCACCCTTATTGGGCAGAGATTTCTTTGCCCGTTTTAACTTACAAGTATGTGCTGTGAATAACTGCAACGATTTTTTATCAAGTAATTCTTCTAAATACCCGCAATTGTTTGGAAGTAAATTAGGCTGTTTTAAGGGCGTCAAGGTAGATTTAAGAAAGAAAGAAAGAAAGAAAAATGCGTTTATTGGCATTACAACACAAACCAATTACACCTTAAAACTATAAAAAAACAGAAAACAAAGTAATGCCAAAAGGGCCTCAGCTCAGCATAATGTCAGATGACAACACAAGGTGACATCTGACGCTGGTTTTCAGCTGCAACCCACGAGTGCCATACGCCAGAATACTAAAACACAGAGAAGTGTGTGTCCGTTTTAATGACATACATGTGTGTGTGTATGTTGAGTTTGAGTTAGGATAAATGGAATACTAAAATTAATTGTCCAGTTTCTGTGTATTTCCTACATATATTAAAATAGTTATCAATAAATAAATAAAAAAGTAAAACTACTCCACGACGTATTTGGCGAAATTCATTCATCACCACTGTCAATAAATATTAAGTAACCAAAATAAAAATTGATAAAATGGAAAAAATATATTAAAAAAAAATAAAAGAAATTATAATTAATAATTTATAAAATTAAAAGAAATTAAATAAAAGAAATTAAAAATTGTAAAATTGATAAAATTGAAAATGAATACATTTATTGCTTTATATGGCAGATATGTCGGCTCGAACACTTTCAAAATCCTTCTGATGGTGTAGTAAAAATTCTTTTAATTTCAATTTGAAAGTCGAGCAACTTTTACTATACTTTATAGGAGGAGGGATATTATTCCAGCATTTAGAAGCTGCGTAGCGAAAACTGCCTCTGAAAGCCGCCGACTTGTGCTGTGGGATGGAAAGCTGTTGAGAACATTTTCGTCCCTCACCGATTCTGTGTCTTCTTGTCCACGATAGTCTGTCATATAAGTAAGAAGGGGAGTGAGACTTAATAACACCAAAGAGTAGGCTCGCCAAGTGAAGTTTACGCCTAGCTTTCATTTTTAAAATGTTGTGCTTGTTGAAAAAAGGTTTAACATGTCCTCTAAAGGGAACTTTAAAACAGAAACGTGCACAAGCGTTTTGAAGTCTTTGGATCATTCTTTCAGTTTTTGACAGTAGTCGTTGGCCGTACACCGTGTCCGCATAATTTAACTTTGATAGAACCAAAGACTCCACAAGCAAGACTCGCAATTCTTCACTAAGATAGGGACGGGCTTTGTATAAAATCTTAAGTCTATAATAGCAGTTACGGATAGACTCAGACACGTGTTTATGAAAGCGAAGTTCCGCGTCCATGATAAGACCCAGATTACGTGCTTCGTAGACCCGTTCGATAGGCTCTCCCATAACAGTGACACAGCCGGCACAGGGTTTAATTTTACCTAACTGGTTTTCGGTTCCAAAAAGCATATACTTGGTCTTGGTAGGGTTTAAGGCAAGCGTGTTGGCATTGGACCATTGCACTATGTTTTCAAGATCTTTATTAAGATCACTTAATGCTTGTTCATAGTCTTCCGGCTTAAATGATATATATATTTGTGTATCATCGGCATAAATATGGTATTTGCATTTATTTATACTTTTAATTATATCGGCACAGTATAAAATAAACAATACTGGCCCAAGAATCGAGCCCTGTGGAACCCCCCTTCCTACTGAGCGATACCGAGAGACAACTGTTGAGCCGTCCGACCGACGTATTTCAACAAATTGCGTACGATCGCCAAGATAGCTACCAAACTGTAGCGGCACGTTCACATAAACATATAATTTACATACATATATATACAATTATACATAGTATTTACACGACCGTAAATACTACACTATAACACGCACTAAAACATATGACCTATTATTTACACAACCATAATTTGTGTCGGAACTTCGGCTGCTGTGGCTCAGTGGAAAAGCACCAATCTATATAGCCCTATAACTATATATTCCAAAAGCCTGTTCGGTTGCGCCGGCCGCAGGCGCCCGCGCATCTGTACGTCAGTCTTGATCTACTCTCGACGCGGAGCGCACGCTGCTCGCTTGTTTACCGTTCTGCTTATACCCGCTTACTGTTTGTGCTAAAAGTGACTTGGATTTTAACCGATAGGCATTCTGTTCGTGCGATCCTGAACCGATATACCCTTGCTTTCGACACCTGTGCTTGTGGACTTGGTTGTAAACCTTTTAACCTGTTTGTGCTTCGCTTTCCTCTATTCTTCTTGTGATCCGCAATATCTGTAATATCTGTGTACTGCTTTGGAACATATTATAAGTCAGCTACAATAACTACCTGAAGATTTTCATTACATCGCCCCGAATTACACTAACTACATACAGCAACCTACGGAAGGAAGTAACCACAGCGAGAAGGTAGGATCTATCCATATTATTCCTACATTGGTGACCCCGAATTAGTAACCGCAAGATTAATAATACTGCGGTTTGCAAGAAAAGCGACTATATTTAAAAAAACATGGCGGAAGGTTCACAGTCCACAACTAGCAAACCATGTACCGAACGTACCGAAATGCGTGTTTCCACTGACGCATCGGACGTGTCGACAGAAATTTGCAGAGTTGCTGTTCGCATACCACCCTTCTGGCCTGACGAACCAGAAATATGGTTCGCGCAAGTAGAAGGACAATTTGCCATTGCGAATATTACCACGGACACGACGAAGTTTCATTACGTCATCGGACAGTTGGAACCACAGTACGCTAAGGAGGTTAAAGACATAATAGTGAAACCACCAGCGAGCGACAAGTATCAGAAGCTTAAATGCGAACTTATTAAACGACTCAGTTCGTCTAATGAGAAGAAGGTAAACCAACTTTTGATTCACGAAGAGCTTGGCGACCGCAAGCCTTCGCAATTTCTGAGACACCTTCAGAGTCTAGCAGGAACTAATGTCCCAGAAGACTTTATTAAATCTATCTGGACCAACCGCCTGCCAGCAAACATACAGACAATCATCGCAGCACAGACGTCCGTATCGCTTGAAGCTTTAGCGGACATCGCAGACAGAATCAGGGACATCACTACTCCCTCAGCCCAAGTTGCTTCAACCAGTGCGAACCCTCAAGTGCTAGAGGTATTAGCTAAAGAACTTGTGGAGCTTAGGAGAGAGGTCAACGCGCTCGCGATTGGACACCGACAGTCACGCTCCAGGGAGAGGGGATCAAGGAACACCCGTTCGTCAACCAAACGTTCAGACTCAAATTATAGAAAATTCCCGGTATGCTGGTACCATTACAAATTTGGCAGCAAAGCAAAGGCATGCGTTCTCCCATGCGATTATAAGGCGGGAAACTCGACGGGCCGTCGCTAATGGCGACCGACGACTGCCCTAGCTCTGGTCGCCTGTTTGTTACCGACAGGAGAACTAAAGTACAGTTCCTGGTCGATACCGGTAGCGACCTCTGCGTATTTCCTCGGACGATGCTACGTGAACGACGCGCCAGAACAAACTACCAACTCTTCGCGGCCAACGGAACGCCTATCCCGACCTATGGTTACGCGCACTATAATTTAAACTTAGGGCTTCGAAGGGATTTCGGATGGAATTTTGTAGTCGCAGATGTAACAAAACCTATAATAGGAGTAGATTTTCTCTCGTTTTACAACCTCGCAGTAGATTGTCGTAATCAACGATTAATAGACAATATTACAACTTGTACTACTACAGCTTCACTAGTCCATACATTAGATAATATTCACTCTGTAAAGGTCATGACTGGCGATTCCGCGTATCATAAATTACTTGAAGAATTCCCAGAAATCACCAAGCCACCTGGTACACAGCGAGTCATTGTTCATAACACAGTCCACCACATACGTACTACACCGGGCCCTCCGATTTCATGTACTCCCCGCCGCCTGGCTCCAGATAAACATAAAACCGCCAAACAAGAATTTGACGCAATGTTAGCCAACGGCACGGCCCGACCTTCAGAAAGCCCTTGGGCGTCCCCGTTACACTTGGCTCCCAAAAAAGATAATGGCTGGCGGCCTTGTGGAGACTACAGAAGGCTCAATGCCCGCACCGTTCCTGATTGTTATCCCATAAGACACATACAGGACTTCGCGCACAGCATATCCGGATGTACAATTTTCACAAAAATTGACCTGGTGAAAGCATATAACCAGATTCCGGTCAATCCGGATGATATACCCAAGACCGCGATCACCACACCGTTCGGAATGTTTGAATTTCCGTATATGACGTTTGGTCTGCGAAACGCGGGTCAAACATTCCAACGGTTTGTAGATGAGATGACGCGCGGCCTTGATTTTTGCTACACGTATCTCGACGACTTCCTGGTATACAGTAAGAATGAAACACTCCACAAGGCACATCTGAGACAGTTATTCACCAGGATGAAAGCATACGGTATGGTGATTAATAACGCAAAATGTGTCTTTGGTGCGCGACAGGTAAACTTTTTGGGATATACAATATCAGAAGAAGGAACGAAACCATTGCCAGAAAAAGTACAAGTCATTCGCGACTACCCAGCCCCTAGAAATATTCGTGAGCTGAGAAGGTTTCTGGGCATGATAAACTTCTACAGACGTTTTGTGCCCAAAGCCGCCCAAATACAAGCCCCACTTAACGCTTTGCTGATAGGAGCAGTGAAGGGATCAACTCCAATCACCTTAACAGGAGACGCCCATAATGCCCTACAACAATGCAAAGAGGGTCTGTCAAACGCAACCCTATTGGCCCATCCAGATTGCATGGCCAAAATGGGACTAGTGACGGATGCATCTGATTTAGCCATGGGTGCGGTGTTGCAACAACACAAGGATGGGCACTGGCAGCCACTCGCATTTTTCTCTAGAAAATTGAACACCGCTGAACAAAAGTATTCTCCTTACGACAGAGAACTACTGGCAATTTATGAAGCGGTAAAGCATTTTCGACACATGCTCGAAGCCAGAAATTTCGCTATCTATACTGACCATAAACCAATCAGTTTTGCTTTTCATGAAAGGAAAAATAACTGTTCACCACGACAGTATAGATATCTGGACTTCATATCACAGTTCACAACAGATATCCGCCACATTTCCGGAAAGGACAATGTGGTTGCCGATACCTTGTCACGGATAGACGAACTGCAGGCACCAGTAGCTCATCAAACTCTCGCTAAGGCTCAAGAGTCAGACATGGAGCTGTCAGGATTTCTTAACTCAGCGTCATCGCTTAGGCTAGAAAAGTTGAAAGTCCCAGGTACAGAGCTAACTTTGTACTGTGACGTCAGTACGCAAACTGCCAGGCCTTTCGTACCACAAGCCTTACGAAAACAAGTATTCGACAGTCTTCATTCGTTTAGTCATCCAGGCGCAAACGCAACCTCTAGGTTAGTTGCGGATCGGTTTGTTTGGCCAGGAGTTAGGAAAGACTGCCGGGAGTGGTCCAGATCTTGCGTGGCATGCCAACGAGCCAAGGTGAATCGGCACGTATCGGCACCATTAGGTACCTACAAACTGCCACGCTCTAGGTTCAGACATGTACACATCGATCTGATTGGCCCCCTCCCCATTTCTCAAGGTTATCGATACTGTTTAACGGCCATTGATCGATTCACACGATGGCCGGAGGTAATACCGATAACCAACATCACGGCTGAGACAGTAGGCAAAGCATTGCTGCATGGCTGGATATCTAGGTTCGGCAGCCCAACAGATATTGTAACAGACCGTGGACGCCAATTCGAGTCCAACCTGTTTCAATACTTGGGTAAAATAGCCGGATTCCGTCATAACCGAACCACAGCGTACCATCCAGCAAGCAATGGACTCGTGGAACGTTTTCATCGACATCTGAAAGCATCCATCGTTTGCTATGCAAATGAAAACTGGACTGAGGCTTTGCCCCTAGTCTTACTTGGCATTCGTAGTGCCTACAAGGATGATTTACAAGCGTCACCAGCCGACTTAGTGTATGGCGAACCATTGAGGCTGCCTGGCGAATTTCTGGAACAAGCGACGAATGGCACTAGCGACGTAACAGATTTTACAGCACGACTTCGTACTATAGTTCAGAAACTAAAGCCAGTGCCGACATCGCACCACGGTAAAAACAAAGTTTTCGTTTACAAAGACCTAAGCACATGCGACTATGCATTTTTAAGAGAAGACGCATCGCATGGTTCCTTAACCCCGGCATACACTGGTCCCCATCAAATTATCGAACGAGATGACAAAGTGTTCAAATTGATGGTGAAAGGTAAGGAAGTAACAGTCTCCATCGATCGCCTCAAACCAGCATACATACTGGCTGAGAAAGAAAGTGATCTACATGACAGCGTTCTGCCTTCCCCAAGTAGTCCTTATCACGGGTCACGTGACGCCATCAAGACAACTCGTTCCGGCCGTGTGGTAAGGTTCCCGGATTATTATCGTCCTTAACCAGGCCTCTGGGGGGGAGTGATGTAGCGGCACGTTCACATAAACATATAATTTACATACATATATATACAATTATACATAGTATTTACACGACCGTAAATACTACACTATAACACGCACTAAAACATATGACCTATTATTTACACAACCATAATTTGTGTCGGAACTTCGGCTGCTGTGGCTCAGTGGAAAAGCACCAATCTATATAGCCCTATAACTATATATTCCAAAAGCCTGTTCGGTTGCGCCGGCCGCAGGCGCCCGCGCATCTGTACGTCAGTCTTGATCTACTCTCGACGCGGAGCGCACGCTGCTCGCTTGTTTACCGTTCTGCTTATACCCGCTTACTGTTTGTGCTAAAAGTGACTTGGATTTTAACCGATAGGCATTCTGTTCGTGCGATCCTGAACCGATATACCCTTGCTTTCGACACCTGTGCTTGTGGACTTGGTTGTAAACCTTTTAACCTGTTTGTGCTTCGCTTTCCTCTATTCTTCTTGTGATCCGCAATATCTGTAATATCTGTGTACTGCTTTGGAACATATTATAAGTCGGCTACAATAACTACCTGAAGATTTTCATTACATCGCCCCGAATTACACTAACTACATACAGCAACCTACGGAAGGAAGTAACCACAGCGAGAAGGTAGGATCTATCCATATTATTCCTACAAATTTTATTGTGTCCTCATCAAATCCATAAAAAGCCATCTTTGATAGTAATAGAGGAACGTTAATACAGTCAAACGCGCGTGAAAAATCAAGAAAAACTAAAATAGTGCACATCCCATTATCTTGCGCCGACAAGATATTGTCTGTCACATCCAACAGAGCCGTGGCTGTACTACGACCTTTCCTAAACCCTGATTGAACATCTGGGAGGATTTTATTAGCCTCTAAAAATTCTACCAATTGCGCACATACTACTTTCTCTAAAACTTTAGAAAGTACCGGCAGTATACTTATAGGTCTAAGATCCTTCAACTCCAATGCATTAGGAATCTTCGGTAATGGGTGCACTTTGGCAATTTTCCATAACTCAGGGAATGATGAGGATGTGACAGATGTATTTACTAAAGCAGTCACGGCGTCCAAAGTCACAGGTAGTGTCAGTAATATCATGTTTATGTTAGAGCCATCGCAACCTACAGCGTTCGATTTAATAGCAGTCAGTATTCTCGCAATTTCCTTGTGTGTAGTAGGTCTCAACCTAAACGTGGAACTATTATTTCGCGCGGATTGAAAATATGCAAGCAGTAAATCACTAGCTGTATCTGGACCTGGCACATTCAGAAAATGGTCACATATTTTGTCGGGATCGTTAAAGTGCAGAGGTAATTCTTTATGTTCAGAGGGGAGCAGGGTAGACTTTAGATTCTTCCAAAGCGCTCTGGAGTCATTTATTTGACTGGTGATGTTATGTTTAAAGTACGCCGACTTTTCGTAAAATAGAGATTTAGAAACGAGTGACTTTAATTCTTTGTAATATAACTTTTTACAATCAGATTTTTTGTTTTTAAAATACTCTGTGTGTGCTTTATTCCTCAAATTCATCATAAATTTTACATTGTCAGTAATCCAAGGGTAATAATACTCCTTAATAACACTAGTTTTTAGAGGTGCATGGATATCAAATAGTTTAAGTAAGTTCGAGTTAAATTCCTTGACCATAGTATTAACATCTTGCAGCTCGATTAACGCTTTCCAGTTAAGTAACTCGAGATCCTGATCAAAACGTTCCCTAATAATGTCTTTTATCGGTCGATAAGTTATGGTTTGCGACGGAATTTTCAAGCACTTAAAACTAAATTCACCGGAAATCAACGCGTGCGCGCCTAGATCCGGTATGACATCAACTGAGACAGAGCGTGGCTTAACATTTGTACAGATGATGTCTATCAGGGAGTTGCCATGCACTGTAAAGTGTGTGGGTGACTGCACCAATTGTTTAAGACCCAGGCAGTTCAAGAAAGAGACTAACTTGTCCGTCTTTGAGTCCGTGTCACTAAGCATGTTTATGTTAAAATCACCCATCAATATTGTGTACTCACATTGCGTAAGGGAGTTTAATGAACCAGATACAGCGTCTAGGAAAAGATCAACATCTTGCCAGGGCGGGCGGTAGGCGGTACCTATTGCTAGCTTCATTCCGCGAACACTAATTGTAAGCCACATCTGCTCGACCGTGGTATGCAATGGGCTAGCAGTATACGAATGGTTTCGAACATTAATACCGTGCTTGATATAAAAACAACACCGCCACCACGTCCTTTCTTGATAGATAATGGGCGCGGTATATGCCGTAGCCTGTATCCGGGTACGGAAGGGGCGCGCCCTTCTTCGCCTGCTCGCAGCCACGTCTCATTAATGGCCATAATGTCAACGTCCAAACCCAGTAATGCTGCAACAAACTCGTCGTGTTTCGTGCCTAAAGAACCCGCGTTCCAAAAACCAACCTTTAGGTATGTAGTAGACATCATTGATGAAATAACTTACTAATGATAAATAAAACTATCACAGAGTAAACTAAATAAAATGACACAAATAATAATAATAAATAAATGTAAACAAGATTGTTGTGATAAATAAATAAAGTGTAGTGAAGGTGACTTATTATGCACGGCTTGGAAAAAACGTGTAAATATGGTCTGGCACCGTGGGCAGCGTAGATTCTACGTAAAACATGCCAACACTGGCAGGAACATGTATAATATATTGTACAATTTCTCTCAAAAATAGGGAAAAACAAAATGCATGTATTTAACAACGCCAAGCAACAATGAAACAAGAATAAGCAAGATATTAAACGAAACAAAGGACTAAATTGAACATTCTCACGGAGCACCGTGTAATCCTGTGTGTGTACTTTGTACAAGAACAAACCTACTGAGCGATGAAAAAACGCGAGATGTCCTTTTCCGTTCGGATGTGCACAACCGACTTTCCCTCTTCTTTACGAGCAAGTATGCGGCCATCTTTAGTCCAGATGTACTTCCATTCCAGGCTACTAGCAGCTTGGCGAGTCTCGTAGAATAACTGCCTGTTAGTTTTAGTCAGGCGCTCGTTGAGGTAGATGCGGTGTGGCGCTCCAGGCACTTCGATGTCGGCAGTAGTGAGGTTGCGGCGGACGCGTGCGGCACTCAGCAAATTATCACGCGTCGCGCGTCTTGCTAGTCGGACAACGACGATTCGAGGGCGGGGCGCTTCGCCTTCAGTGTGGTCACGCCGAACGTTCCCAACACGTTTAGCAAAAACGATATCCTGCTCTTCCAGCTTGATCGCTAGTTTGAGTGCGAGGGTGTTTATCAACTGAGCTGGGTTTTCCCCACTATACTCCGCAACACCAGACAGTTGAACATCGTTTAATAGGGACTCTTGCTCACGTTCATTCAGCTGCTGCTGGAGTTCCCCGATTGTTTCCTCCAGTTGACTTAAACGAGGGGAATACGTTTGCTCGGTACTCACTTCGAGTTCTTTAACACGATGTTCCAGGGAGTCCATGCGGTTATAGCACTTATTCACCTTATCATCCAGACCTGAAAACTCATCTCGAAACTGACGTATTTCATCCCGCAATGCGTTAACTTCACTGCGGAGACCACGGATTTCCATGGCTAGGCTGATCTCTTGAGTTTCCGGTGTGTTTGTTTTTATTTTAACAGGGATTATTTCAGGACTATTAGTGGGGCTGTCCACTGCTGGACTGGTGGTTGAGCTTGACTCCTCTGTTCCCTTCACAGGGGTTTGGGAATTGTCTACGCGAGGCACCTTCGCCTTACATCCAGGGCACATCCAGTTCGCTGAGAATGTTGCCGTGGGAGCAAGGTTTACACAAACACGGTGATAAAATCCCGGACATTTCGAACATTTTGTGCCGTCATTCACTGCCAAAAATTTTCCGCAGGCTCCGCACTTCGGCATACTCGGTTTTTCTAAATCACCAGATCAAAACAAACGTAATCAAAAAAAATTAAGGATTACAAAAAGCGTATGATGCTTAGCCCGGATTTGAACCTGCACTTTTCCCTACTATGTGACAAGTACGGACTTGGATGCTCTCGCTGTTGAGACACTTGGTAGAGTTGTCAAATTAATTGACCTTATAGCAGATGGATGCCAATTCCAAAATTAGTGAGGGTGTGACAGTTTTCTTTTTAGTTCAAATACACAAACACCTTTCACTGTACTGACACTTTGAGTGATATTTTATCTTTTGTTTTTGTTAGGTTTTGATTATTTACACTGATTGTTTCCGTCGTATTATTCGAAATAATTAAAGAGAAGGTCACAATCACCGGTTAAATGAGTTTTTAAAGTCCAAAACTTCACTAATTACTACAAAAAATATTATTTATTACGGAGCAAAAAGAAATACGTATCCTCAGATTCGAGCGTATGACGCAACTCTCCATTAAAACCAGATGCAAAGCCGATTTTTTTAAGGCTAGACCATTACCGTTTGCTCTTCGGGAAAGCGTTGAAAAAGAACTTAACCGTATGGTAGGTTTAGGTGTGTTAGTACCAGTGAAATACGCGGAGTATGCAAGTCCAGTAGTGCCTGTTTTGAAGCGAGATGGTTCTATTCGTCTCTGTGCCGATTACTCCGTAACTATTAACAAGAAGTTACTAGTCGATAAATATCCATTACCAAGGTATGACGAACTGTTTACTAAATTACATGGCGGCAAGTATTTCAGTAAATTAGACCTTTCGCATGCATATAATCAGTTATGTCTTAATGAGAAGTCACAAATGCTCACTTGCATAAACACACATAAAGGGTTATATAAGTTTACTCGCTTAGTGTTTGGTCTGGCTAGTGCGCCAGCTATTTTTCAGCGTAACATGGAAGCGCTTCTATCAGGACTAGACGGTACTCTTCTATTTATTGATGATATTTAGTGTACGGGGCGGTCCAGTAATTAAGTCAATAGTAGAGTTTTAATTTTGAGCAAATTTGATCACTCTGTAAAATTGGTTCATCATCAGCCTATATTCGTCTTAAAGTTTGATATTCAGAGAGCCTCGTAGCAGTCAGTGGTCACTACCAGAACATGTTGACCACAGATACGTATCTGAATATATGCTCTTTAACCGTCGTGAAGAAGTCGCTCTGGTTCTTTGTCATAGTATCAGAGCTTCACCACGTCCACTTTCTTTGGAACTGCTTCTTATAGAAAAAAAAGTGGATGAGCTTTTGCTCACTGTGGTTCCTGCTTCCTTAACCGTGTGGACCAACTTTCAATTCACTGCTATTCCATACTCCCTCTTTAGCGTTGAAGTTCCCCATGACAACGTTGTAGTTCGTCTTTGTGGTCTTGTGAAGTACATCTCTTCTACTGCGTCATTCAAGTGCACCGAGTCGGTGCGTAAACCTGTATGATCTACCCGTATGGCTGTAAGACCTTTCGGTCAGTTTAAGCAAGAGGTACGCTACCCTGGTCGACACACTGTAGATCTCCACAACGTTGTCAGTGAGGACTTTATGTACGAGGAACTTACTTATTTACTTGGGATTGTTGGCCACCCGGTAATACATATGGTGGTTTCCTCACCATCTCTTCGGACTTCTTAAAACCCCAGAATGCGCCACCTTGTCCTTGCTAGTTCCATTTCGAGCTGCTTTAAGTGGTCATCCAGCCTGAGCGTTAAAGTCAGTTGAGGGTGGTGGCCACCATCCTTCGCCCCCCAACATCAGGACCCGAGAAGGCGACGCGCGTAGTCTTCCGCGCGCGCTGATTACAGACGTTGCGGAGGGAGTACACATCACTCCCCCCGCCCGAGACGGGGCCCGCGCAAGCGGGCCGGCACCAGCCGGGGTTGCGGAAGAATTATGTGTTCACGCGACCCCGGCCTAGTTGAGTGATGGAACACCGGGTTGGTTTTTAGTTAGTAAGAGTCTGACAGACCCCTCCGCCCGCCCCAGGGCGGGGGACATCCATGAGGATTATCCACCAAGGAACAAAAAAAAAAGTGGTGGCCTACCATAGCCCGGGGATTCTTCGCACCCCCTGCCCTGCTGTTACGGTGACCACTAACTTGATCAGGAATAACAGGGAGGCCATTTTTGTGTTGTGTCGGTCTAACGGAGGTAATCGCAGGTCGTATTTTCTCGCACCGGTGACTCTGCTGCCCGTAACCAGACTGTACATTTAACTACGCCATTGTTGTGATGATTATACCGCCATCATTGTTATTTAGCAGGATGCACCACCACGGGCAGGTGTGGTTGATTTGGAGCATTGAGATGGTAGCCCAATTACACCCCATAGAATTGAATCACTAGGTCAATAATTGGCCGTTTTTTCTACTTGCAGGCACGACACTGACACGGCGCCGGCACCAGCACCGGCCCGGCGGCCGGGAAAGCAAAAATGTATGAAATATAAGGCATGTTTTTCCACTTACCGGCGCTGGCAATGGAACGTGGTTAACTCCACCTGGTGCCGTCGTCGTCGCCATCGCCGGGACAGCAAGCTTCCCGCTCGGTGCCGGCCGGTAGAACTGCCTGTGTTTTGTGTACGTATTGTCCCCGTTTGCGTGTGTGCTTGTATGCGCGGGGTGGTGAACCTTTCTCGGCCCCGGAAATGGCTAACGTCATGTGGCAAAACGCTCGCAAAATTTCGCGATATCGCGGAAATTCGCCGTTTACGCGGTTTTGATAAAAAAAAACTTTTTCATAAATTTTTGGTAGATTCCACCCACTATAAGTAAATTATTTTGGGTTCTTGAATAAACATACCATATTACAAAATAAAAACAGTACCTATTCGTAATACGAGAGTTGAATATTGTAAATAAGTGACGAAATAATATTTACAATTTTCAAAAACGGTTTGTTTACGTAACACATTTTTGCACACAAAAACTTTTTTTTATGATTTTCGCTCAAATAACTATCCACAACAATGAAATAACTATTCACAAGTAAATATCAATCCACTCACAGTCAATTTAAACAGAAAAGACACTTAAATTCACTAAAAAACGAACATGCGCCATTGACAGACCACCCACGGCGACGAACTACGCGACTTTAACATTTTTTTTTTAAATATTCCGACAAAATTTATGGTTTCGAACGACTGATATGAATAGAGTAACTATCTGGCTCGACCCTGACACAAACCACAGACTAACATAACCTTTATTTATTTTACTGTTAGAGATAAAACCGAGCGAAACGGTTGGATCCCAAATGGGACCAGCGGGGCTTGAGAGAATTTTCGATTACCGAACCCAAATGGGACCAGCGGGACTTGAGCGGTGAAGGGGGAAACTCGAACTTGCCTTGTTTCAAATTCGCGCTTCAAGTGCGTACGTGCATTCGTTATGGCATTTAAATACGACGTTTTTACTCTTAAGCTGTTCCATAATCTTCTATTTTTTTGTTAAATTACATAATGAATTATATAAAGTAACGATTTTAAACAGCAGATTTTGCTTCTTATAAGCAAATGCTTACAAAACAGTTATTATTTGTTTATTTAAGAAACCAACTTGCCGATGACTCTATTCATCGCAATGCGCGTGACGTTGTTGGGTCGCCACAGGAGAACTTGTTAGTTAGGCGACCTGTTGTGTTGTTCCCTCGCTCCTGTCGCCTCCCTCGGCAGGCCTGCTAGGCAGGAGCCCCAAGCGGCGCTGGCGTCGCCCTCATCCATGGTTGTCGCCGTCAAACCGGTTTAATTTTATTTTATCCTTATTAAATATAGTCATGAGTATTAATTAAGCTCAGTGTTTAACCCCATATTGGGGTTTCAATACCGGCTTAACACCTCCGAAGTTCCGGTTCACGTGTTGGCCTAACATCCAAAGTTCCGGCTTACCCCCATCACTGAACCCAATCCGGGGTTATCGGAGTCATCCAAACGCTGAGATATCATCTCACTTTTAATATTGGATGAATCCAAAATTTTACTTCTGTGCGTTGATTATTTATTTTCATCTTAAATCCAACAAAAATAACAAATACCTTTCAACTTAATACTAAAGTCGTATCTATATCAGTTTTAACGTGTGTACATTTAATAAAAAATAAATATAAATAGCTTTCTTCTCAGAGTAGTCAGATAGGAAACGCCGATCTCATCTAGTTACGAGTATTAAAATAATATGATTGACGTGTGAAACGTGTTTTGGGTAAATGTACAATCCACAATGTTTCCACAGATTACTTGTGTACATTTTATGTATGTACGTAGGTACACTTAAATACTATCTTACACATTTAGCTTAGGTACATTTTTTTTTTTGTTTAACCGTCGCATGAACCATCAATATTTTTTTCTTGAAATTGCTTTGAGACAGAAGGAAGATATTCTATGATAAATGATAAATGATTTTTATTTCTGTAAGTGGGTTTGTACAAACACTTTTACACGTCAAACATTTTTTTTTAACTAGATGAGGTCGGCATTTCCTATCTGACTACTCTGAGAAGAAAAGCCGAAACAAACTCAGAGGTCACAGTCTCTTTTAAAGTCCAGACATAATCTTGGTCAGATCATGTTAAGACCATGTGGATTGATGTCTGATATGGTCTTTTGAGGAAAGAACCACACAGATTGAGTGTGCCTGTCCAGTCAGTGCACGCATTTGTCAGTAATCGTACAGCTCAACTCAAAACATAAGGAGCTCAACGATTCGACGAACAATACCAAAGAAAGGACATTGGGTAGGCCGCATAATTTCTCAAACCGCCAGACCAAGATTACGATTAAAACTCAGTGAGATAATAAAATAAGAAAACAAAAGAAAAAAAAAACCCACATAGTCTTAACATTCACAATAAAATAATACCTAGGTAAGTATTCATGTCATTGTTTATTTTACAGATCATATGAGGACCATGTAGGTAGGTGTCTGAAATTGTATTTTGAGGAAAGAACCATACAGATTTGAGTGGGCCTGTCCAGTCAGTGCACGCATTTGTCATTAATCGTGCAGCTCAACTCAAAACGTAAGGAGCTCAACGATTCGACGAACAATAACGAAATTTTTTTTTTTTTTTTACTAGCCGATACTGTCCCATTCCTGGGCAAAGGCCTCCCTCCACTCCTTCCATCTTTCGCGAGCCCGCGCGTCCTCTTTCCAGTTCTTACGGAACCTGTCCAGCTCGTCCCGCCACCTCCTACGTGGTCTGCCGCGGCCCCGCCTCACTGTCCCAGGGCACCAGTTTTGTGTTATTTGGGCCCACATTTTGGTCGGCATTCGGCAAACATGTCCTGCCCAGTCCCATTTAAGTTGGACAGCCTTTTGAGCCACGTCAGCTATGTTTGTTTTGGAGCGCAGTATTGTGTTTCGAACACGGTCCGTTAATTTAACGCATAGTATACTGCGCTCCATTGCTCGTTGGCAGACCTTGAGTTTGGACTTCTGGATGTTAGTCAAAGACCAAGTCTGTGCACCATAGGTTAAGATCGGAAGAATACACATGTCCATAAGCTTGCGTTTTAGTGTCATAGGCAACTTAAATAGTTCCTTCATAGACCAATAGCTCTTCCAGGCGTTTTCCGTTCGTCTTGTGATTTCTTTATCTTGTCTCGCCTGAAAAGAGATTACTTGGCCTAGGTAAAGGTATTCCTGGACATGTTGTATTGTCTCCCCGTCAACTTGTATGCTTCCAGGTGCTTCGTTGCACATTACTTTGGTCTTTGACATATTCATCTTCAGTCCAACCTCAAGGCTTGCATTACTAAGTTCTTGGAGCATCCGTGCAAGTTCAGTGGCTGAGGATGAAAAGAGAACAATGTCGTCGGCGAAACGTAGATTTGTCAGTCTCGCTTCCCCAAGGACAACGCCTCTTTCCCTCCATTCAGCTGCCAACTTCCTGAAGATTTCTTCGAGAGTACTGGTGAACAGTTTAGGAGATAGCGGATCGCCCTGTTTGACTCCTTTCTCTATTTTAAATTTGGGACCCGTGCTTTCAAGTTTTATTGCGGCTGTACTATTTTTGTAAATGTTGCGTAATAGATTCATATAGGTGGTTTCAATGTTTTGGTTGCTTAAGGCGTCAAAAATGGATTTATGTGAAATGCTGTCGAAAGCTTTGGAGTAATCAACAAAGGCGAGGTATAACGGAATTTTATATTCTTGATGTTTTTCTATGAGTTGGTTAACTGCATGCAAATGATCTGTCGTAGAAAGGCCAGGCCGGAAACCTGCTTGCTCAGGAGGTTGATTTTTATCTAATTCGCCAGATATTCGATTTTCTATTATTTTGATAAATGTTTTGTAGATATGTGATATTAAACTAATGGGCCTGTAATTATTAATATCTGATTTATCACCCTTTTTGTGGAGCAGAATAATATTAGAGTGACAAAAATATATAGATGTCATTGTTTATCTAAAAAGGTACGAATATAGAAAAATGAAAGTTAAACAGCAAATTATACATCAACAGTATCTGTGTAAACTTATTGGAGCAGCTCAATCCCAAGTCTTCTTGTCCTCAATATAGCCTTTGACAGTATAATAGGCATTCTGGCATAATTTACAATTTATAAAAGATTTTAATTTATTAAGGCTTAGTTTATTATAAAAACGTATACATTGACATTTAAACGAGCTACCTATTTTCTTGAGCCTGGTAGTGGGAACAACAAATTTGTGTTTGTGCCTAGTATTTATGTTATGGATATCACTGTATTTTTAAACAGATTAATATTTTTATGTGCATACAAAAGAATTTCATAAATATACTGAGAGGGCACAGTCATTATATTAATCTCTTTAAATTTGTCTCTGAGGGAGTGTCTGGGACTTAATTTATCAATTGAACGAATTGCCCTCTTTTGTAAAACAAAAATTGTTTGAATATCGGCGGTATTTCCCCAAAAAAGAATACCGTACGATATCACAATATGAAAATAACTAACGTATACTAAACGCGCTGTCTCTAAATCAGTTAAATTACTCATTTTATTACTCATTTTATTAAACGGCGTATGCTGCAGAGCTTAGTTTTTTTTGACAATTTATTTATATAGGGGCCCCATTGGAGCTTGGCATCTGAAGTTATACCTAAGAACACTGTGGTGTTTTCGGGTTTCAACTCTTCACCCTTTATAAGAACACTAGTTTCAACTTGTCTAACATGAGGTATCGTAAACTGAATGCATTTAGTTTTTTTCTCGTTAAGAACTAGGTTATTAACATTAAACCAGTTAACTACCTTGCGAGTGCGCTATTTACATTGTCAGTAACCAGCTGCTGACGTTTCAGTTTAAATAAAACTGAAATGTCATCAGCAAATAACACTATATCATAATTATCCTTTATGAGGTAAGGCAAGTCATTAATATAACTAAGGAACAAAAATGGGCCAAGAATTGAGCCCTGGGGGGCCCCCATTCTTACTACAGAACCAGGTGATATTTTTCCGTTAACATATATAAACGTGTTCTAAAAGTTCAACATCAGTAGTCGAACGACCCCTTGTAAAACCGAACTGTTTGTTATGCAGTAATTTGTGTTTATTATAAAATCTTTGCATTTGATCTAAAATAAGTTTTTCAAAGTCTTTACTAAAGGTAGGTAGCACTGAAATAGGTCTGTAATTAGTAGGGTCTGATGTACTACCCGATTTAAACAATGGTATAATTGTTTTTCATAAGATCAGGAAACTCACCACGGTCAATACAATTATTAAATATAACAGCTAAAGTAGGTGCTACAATATTTATAATTGACTTAACTATGTCCACAAAATTACCCCATAGAAGCGGTATTTTTAACATTTAGTGTGTGAAAGGTTTTAATTATATCTTTACAGGTGACATATTGGAAATTAAATTCAGAATCACAAACTGGAACGTTTTCTTTAAGTAAAGACTCTGCAGTTGTGGGCGATGAGTTTAGAGATTTAGTAGTCGATACGGGAATCTCTGCAAAGAAGTTTTCAAAGGCCGCGGTGACTTGAGAATCTGATTTAATTATGTTGCCATCAAAATCAAGGCTGTAGTCACTACTTCAGTTGCATGACCTTCCCGTTTCGCTATTAATGATATTCCATGTCGTTTTAATTACATTACTGCTATTTTTAATTTTTGAACTCAAGTAACGTGACTTGGCCATACAACAAACTTTTTTAAATAATTTTGAATAATTCCTAACATATAAATACAATTCAGCAGTGTTTATACAAGTCCGTTCATCATACAACTCATAAAGTCGTTTTCTACTTTTATGTATATCTATGGTAGCCCAGTCACTGAAGGAAGCATTACTATTAATCGAAAATGTCTTTGGAATGAAAGTGTTATCAAATTGAGGACAATACATTTTGAAAAAAGCACTATTGTCATGAATTTGATTTGTGCTTCGGGAAGTATCTGTGTCGCGTACTTCCCGAAGCAACCATGCCCGAGAGTTACTGCGTCACCCGAAACGACAGGGAGCCGTGCATTCTCCCGAGCCAGAGGTCGAGCACTGGCCGTACCGCCTCGATGGTGACGAGGCCGGCGGTAGGGCGTCAGAGCCTGTCCCGCCATTCCGCCACCAGGACCTCGCTAAGGTACGACCGACGCTGCTCTATATGGCGCTGCGTCGGCCGCTCGCCCCGCGCTCTCGCTTCGTCGCACCACTGATACAGTGACGCGAGCACCTTCGCCTCTAGGTCCCAGGGCGGGGATCCGGACAGTGTCACAAGCCGCCTCGTAGGAGATCGTGCGATACCCCCTTATGACTCTGACGGCCATTGCTCTCTGCGCAAAACAGAGATGCTAGCTACCGTCAGGTCAGCCACCCAGATCGGGGCCCCGTAAAGGGCCATCGATTGCACGATCCCCACGTAGATTTTCGTTCGGCCCCCCAGATTGGGAAGCAGCGTTGAAAGCGCCCTAGCCGCGCCCAACAACTTGAGTGCCAGCCGCCGAAAGTGGGGGCCGAAATCCCACCGGCTGTTGAGCACCAATCCCAGGTCACCCACTTCATGGTTGGCTCGACAGCGATGCGAACCCCCGCGACCACTATGTGTGATCCAGGCGGCGGCGCCCGCCGGGACCATGAACACCATGGCCTCCGAGTTGTTGAGGGCCACCTCCAGGCCTAGGTGCCGTATGTGGCTCACCACCTGTGAAACCGCAGCCGTCGCCAGCAACGCTGCCTCCCTGTACGAATCACACCGGGCTGTGACAAGCGTGTCGTCAAAGACAAAGCATATATTTCAACTAGGCACATAAAAAGGCACTTTTGAACGTCATCATTTACATTTTAAAAATATGATTCTGGGCGCCCCTTCCAAAAGGTAGTTTCATATGGAGAAGAAGGGGCAAGAAACTCAACCGTTACTCTTTTAAAATCTTTTACAAATATTGTATACATTAATAATATTTTTATATGTGAAGACGATGCACCAAGAACAAAAATACTATATGTACCACAATAGGTAAAAAGAATTTAAAATAAAGCAAAGACAGATACATCAATCACGTGATAGGTACATGGTGCTCACATATTTACAAACATTGTAAAAATATATAAAAATAATAATAATAATGATCAGCCTATAACGTTCCCACTGCTGGGACAAAGGCCTCCTCTCTATGAGAGGTAGTGAGCCGTAATCCACCACGCGGGCTCAGTTCGGGTTGGTAGATGTCACATGTCTTCGAATTTTTGGTCTAGGACATGCCGGTTTCCTCACGATGTTTTCCTTCACCGTTTTGAGAGCAGTAAAAATATATGATTGTCCTAAAATATTTACCTAGGAATAAGTCAGTGTGTGAGTGGAGTAAAAATAACAAATTATACAATTAAATTAGCAACCAGTTTGATTTTGTCTAGACGCCTTCAACATCCTGCCCTTTTTTTTTTCATCTTATCCATAACATCCTGCCCTAGAGTTGTATTCGGAAGATTCTGGTGTATCATCGAGTGCCTCTCTACTTCCGCCGCATCGTTGGGGCGCATCTGGCGGAGAGATGTGTCACTTACATGGGAGGTGATGGCGAAAACCTGCGCCACATGTCGTACGGTGTTTCGCAGGGCTCCGGCGTAGGGCCGACGAAAAAAGTCCCTTGAGAGAGAGATCTCGTCCACTCTCCCGATCTGCAGTAGTCGCACCGGGCGTAGGCGCAGGGCGGACAACGCCCTCTTCCAACCCTTCTAAATGAATCCAGGGACGGCGGGCTCGGTGATGACCGCGCGCCTCCCTCTTAGACGTCGCGGGACGAGTCAAACACAAACCCGAAGCAGGACCGCCGTGGCGCCGCCGGCACCAGTCGGGGTTGCGGAAGAATCGTATGTTCCCGCGACCCAGACGTAGGTGTGAGATGGAACACTGGGGTGGTTTTTAGACCGTAAGTGTCTGACAGACACCTCCGCTCGTCCCAGGGCGGAGGACATCCTGGAGGATTTTTACCTCGGAACAAAAAAATAAAGGCCCGTGCCGTCAGGTCTATCCGATTAGGCCGAGAAAAATAAATAAAGAAATTAAAATATAATAATCATTAAATTCAGATAAGTATGCATAGAGATGCCCGTCGGGGAATGTTGTGTTGTAAAGTGTGTTGTGGAAGGCTTTCATCATATAACTATAGAAATTGAAAAGAAACTATACACTATTTCCTTTGGCGTTCTCATAATATAACCATCACTATTTAAGAAAGTAAGTGAATGCATTTATATGAAATAGGTTTAAAAAAAAAACATAAAACCTTTACTTCTTGTCTTTGATCTCTTTCCAAGAATCCTTCTTTTCGTTGTTACATCAAACGATTCGTTGCTATGACGATAATACGTTCGTGATGTACTTATCTATGTTGAAATAAGTGAGAATAAAATCTTAGAAGAGCAAAAATATGAAATATAAATATTTAAATGTATTAAACATATAATATTTTATACATTTTGCTCTATGAAAAATATTTAATATCTTCAAAGGTCTGTTGATGTTACCTCGCAAAGATTAAACATTAATCTGTATAGGGAACAACATTGCAGGTCAAAGTGGCTGCTATATGTTAGTGGGCTATTCTCTGTCGGTAGGTTATATGTTATGTAGGCTGATCATGAACAAGACGATGAACAAGCGAGTAAAGTTATTAAACTAAGGGCGAGTTTCAGCAAACATTTATACCTAGAATAAGTCTTATCCTAAAAATAAATTTTGAATTGTTGGACAGTTTTTCCATACAAGATATCCCAAGATAAAATATATCTGAACACCAATTTATGACCTTTTTGAAAAAGGTTCTAGGTAGAACCTTATCTTACTTTCACTGCAGAACAAAAATCTCTCCCTTTTCCACATAATTCTGTATTTTGCTAGTGCCAGCTGTATGCTTTAATTTAAACAGTTTTATTAGGTGATAAAATGCTCTGTGCACCTCGTACCTAGATAACTTACAAAATTGCCGAACTAAGCGAACGCATAATTACAGATTCATTGGGTACCATTAATATGTCCATGATCCAGACTAATTAAACGTGCAATCTATGGCACCAATTAGTCGTACAAACGGAATCTATGGCTGTTTTTGGAATTTATAGGAAAATTATTCAAGTAGCCATACCCGTAAAGTACTGATCAGTACGGTACGACCATGTACAAAATTATAGGTATATATTTGTGTCTTTTGCATTCACGCAGTCACATAATGTATCTAATGCTATGGTTCACCAAAACCATCTGGTTGATACTAACAATTATGTTGGTATTCATTTGTATTTGAAAAAAAGATAAGTAATATTTTATTATGAACTATCTTTCTAACTATCACAAACGACAGAGAGCTGGGTTGCTATCATATGTTTTAACCGATTTCCAAAAGGAGGACGGTTTCCATTCGCCTGCATTTTTCCGGCAATTGCGGATCGATTAAAAAAATAACGGATGGAGTATGCTTCAGGAGTGGTCCTACATAAATTGTATTAACTTTGCTTGGGGGTACTTTCTCGGTTAGCTTCACTATTAAGTTCTTTTCCACCTTGAGTATATTGATGATGTTTTCATTTGTGTGGGGTAGGTACCACAACTAAAAAGTGAACAATAAAAAGTTTTTTACAACAAGAAACAACCGACTTCCACGAAAACACTACAAAGTGAAAAATAACTTTAATTTCGGAAGTCGGTGTCGTTGGTTTTGTTTTTTTTTTGTTCACCGTCTTCCGAAATCAAAGTTATTTTTTGGAGTTTTTTGGAGGTCGGTTGCATTTTTTTTCTATTACAGCCAAGCAACGATGACAGCGCCGGCTGTTGCTGAAAACCAGCGCTGGGGCTCTGTCTTGCATAGGGTCGCAGCATTATGCTGAGCGATAGCCGTTTTGCGTGGATGTCACATCCACGCAAAACGGCTATCGTTGTGGGGAACATACGTCACGTTTGTTCCCCACAACCTTTTTTTTGTTTTGAGTATTTGTTCTTTTTTGCTTCATGTTTACTGCAAATAAACGTTTTTTCTTTATTTCTTTCAAGCATTTGGCTTACAACTTGCTTCTTTGAGCAATGCAATGAGATCTTAAACTATTCTGCCAATAATTTGGAACCAACTAATGACATTGATTTTCATTTGAATTTTAAATAAAAACAACATAAACAACCTCTTGCAAAAAATGGAATTGCTTGCCATAAATTTATTATAATAAATCAAACGAGTGTGTACAAAAAATAGTTTCAACCTGGTGCACCAGATCATTTCAGGGTTTTTGAACACAGATTTAGAACTTTAGAAGTAAAATTATTCCTAAATTGCAACAATAAAGATATTCTTTGTATGACAGAACTTAAACCAACTATTTCATGTTCAAATTTAGACATCACCAGGTTGGTAGTACATTCAGCAGAGTAAATGCATGGTGGCTCATTAATTTTTGTAAATAACCAGCTCAAATGTATTTATGGCTCACTATTTTGGCTAAAATAGCTTCCACATAAAAATTTCCAAGTAGATATAAAATGCTGTCGCAGACTTTTACTTTAAACTGTTTAAGTCAAACAATCCTACCATACATTCGTTAAGTCAAACAATCCTACCATACATTATCTTCGTGTAAGTATAACGGTTTAAGCAGCGCATGCCAAGATAGCTCTCAGTGGGCAGTTATGTTTCCGACTTAATTGATACTTATCGTTATATTATGGCCAAACCACACAAAATCTTTATATATTGTAAAATAAGTGTTATTTTGATGTAGATTATGATTTTGATAATGATCTATATTACTGTAAAGTTTCATCAAAATTCGTTCAGTAGTTTTTTGTGAAAGAGTAACAAACACCCATTCATCCATCCTCACAGACTTTCGCGTTTATTGTAATAGGAAGTAGGATAGTAGAAAGAAGGATAATAGGGTGTAGGATATTATTAGGATTCAAGAACACCAACAGCGTTTACATTCAACATTAAATTACAAAAGTATTTAGGTGAGGTATGTATGACTTATCTGCTACATTTTCTCTACAAGGCCTAGATCTCGATATATCCTAATAGGTTAAGATGCAGCATTGTAAAGAAATTTCCAAAAAACGCATTACTAGTCTGTACATTTACTATTTACTAACGATTCCTCAAAGTAGTCATCAAATATAAAGCAAATAATGAACATACTTAATAACTAATAAAAAGAAATGCCTTCGAGTTGCTATGCTATTACAGCTATTAATAGCTATCTGTTTATTGACACAGACACACACACACGGCTGCACACCGAGTCCCGCGCTCGCCATGTTTTGTCAAACAGAGATAGCAATTTTGCACTCGCTTCGAATTGTGATTGCGAGCTTCTGTCGCCGCAACCTTATGTTCAAAAATTAAAAATAGTAGTAATGTAATTAAAATGACATGCGAGTATCACTAATAGCGAAACGGGAAGTCATGCAACCGAAATAAAGTGACTACAGCCTTGCTATTGATGGCCGTTATGATTAAATCATATTATCAAACCGCCCCGGAATTTGAAAATTTGTTTGCAGAGATTCCCGTATCGACTACTAAATCTCTAAACTCATCGCCCACTCTTGCTGAGTCTTTACTTAAATGGTAAATATACCGCAATACTATGGGGTAATTCTGTGGACGTTGCTAAGTCGATTCTAAACATTGTAGCACCTACTCTAACTGTAATTTTTAAGAATTGTATTGACAGTGGTGAGTTTCCTGATCTTAGGAAAACTAGTAAAATAAAACTGTTATTTAAATAGGGTATTATGAGACCTTACAAATAATATACCTATTTCAATGTAACCTAGCCATAGTAAAAATGTTGAAAACTTATTTTAGATCAAATGCAATTTTTTTTAATAAAAAAATACTGCTTATCAAAAGTTCAGTTTTACAAGGGGTCGTTCGACTGTACAATCAGTAGTCGGAGTTGAACTTTTAGGACATGTTTATAATTCTTTGGAGGACAAATGCGATGCCATAGGCATATTTTGCGATTTTTCCGAGGCATTCGGTTGTGTTCTTCATGAACCATTAATCAGGAAACTGCACCACTACGGAATCCGGGACGCCTCTTTAGATCTTCTTACTTCTTACTTTCTAACATAAATGATAGGATTAAGAGAGTTGGTGTCAACAGAAAAAGAACACCTGTATCTGTAGTAAGAATGGGGCTCCCCCAGAGCTCAATTCTTGGCCCATTTTTATTTCTATTTTATTAATGACTTGCCTTACCTCTTATAGGATTATCATAATATAGTATTGTTTGTAGATGACACTTCACTGTTATTTAAACTCAAATGTCAGCATTTGGTTACTGACCATTTAAATAGCGCTCTCGCTAAAGTAGTTAACTAGTTTAATATTAATAAACTACTTAACGAGAAATGAAAGTGTTAAGTTTATGATACCTCATCTTAGACGAGTAAAAACTAGTGCACTCACAGTGTTCATGGGCAGAACTTTGGATGCCAACCATCAATGGGGCTTTTTTGACAATTTATATTATATGGGGATTTAGACAAATTTAGTAAACATAGTGTTATGTCGTACGATATATACATTCTGTTGTGGTGGAAAACCCATTGAAATTGAGATTTTTTTTTTATTACAAAAAAGGGCAATTCGTTCAATTTATAAATTACGAGAATGTTACATATCTTGGATAGATCTGATCAAATTTCTATCAATTGACTGTGCGACATGCTTGAGTATCTGGATCTACAATAAAATATCATCGGGTCGTAGTGGTAGCAAGCTCCCAACTAAGTGATACACTTGCCAATTCAATGCAACCTTTGAATTTTAAATGAAGGTATAAAACAACGCTCAACGACTTGCTTACTCATGAAAGAGGTAATTTGAAATGCGTTGTTATAACGGCGTGCATTGCGCATGATTTTTTTGGATTTCGAATGATAACCCGTAAGGAGAGAGTGGAGTGGTTCAGGTGAAGGAATAGTTTCTGCTAATTTTACTTTTCCTTGTAAGCAACACGTGCCTTTTGATTCTTCCTTGAATTTCAATGCCAAGCAATGTTCACACACTACTGACATGGTACCTATTGATACTACGAGTATACGATTGTCCTTGTAAGGAATCGAATTTGCTTTATTTACCAATGAATCTGTGGCTGTTCAGTTGTCCGTTTTGTTCAGTGTTACTATGTGTCTGTGCGGACGATTCTCTGGCTCTCTGAACTCTATGTCTATCCCAATCCTGGCTGCGGTGAGCCCCACGCTCTACTGGGGATTTTCTCTCTCTCAGCTCTATATGTATCCCGAAGCTGGCTGAGGCGAGCCTCACGTTCCGTTGACGATTCTTCATCTCTTGCTGAACGTGCTCTTCTGGTATTAACTTTACTACGACCTATGTTCTTACGAGGAAGTCTTCCAGTCATGACTTTATAATTTCTGTACAAAATTTACTCAGTTCTTGTTTGAACTCACGCCTTAAAAGTAAACGTATGATTATGAACAGATTGCCTTATTATTAGTATGAGCTGCAGTAAAAAATATCTTACTTACTATTCGTTCGGCTAAAAACTCAAGATAATCAACAATTATCAACTACAAAAGATACCTATTCAATTCAGTTCTTTGTTAACTTAAATACCTTACCTTAAACTACGATTTTCGATTATTAAAAATACTTACTTACAAAATAATTGCCATAATACTAAATTGCCTTAACTCTTTCAAATTCAAACCAAGATCTTAATAGAAGAAATACAATGAATAAATTATGGTTTTAATCTAATCCTTTCTAACCTAATGTATACTTAATATAAGTGCGGTTAAATAATTAACCTTAATACCGACTAAACTACGAACATACAATTTGGAAAAAATTATCGCGCTGAAAAGCACGTTTTGTCTTAAAAAATAATTTACTTTGGTATTTAAATACTACCATACATTTATCGTAACGTACTTTTATGTACGGATTTCGCACTGAAGAGCACGTTTTTAGTAAGCAACTTTATTTAATATTAAGTAATGATTGTTATTTTCCTCGCTAGAGAGCTCCGATAAACGCGTGCGATCGCTGCTAATAATAAAGTGCTATAAGGCGAAGTGCGTTTTTTTTTATTGTAACTGGCTTTTCGCAAATTATTATTATCTCATTATTTTGATCTATCTCGTAGGGTTCAGTCAGCTGGGCACGCCACAATAGCGGCGGTTGGTCCCCTCTTTGAGGAGTGGTTGGAGAGGCGCCACGGCGTCCTCACCTTCCGCCTGATACAGGTCCTCACCGGACACGGTTGTTTCGGAAAATTCCTGTTTCGCAAAAGGCGGGAGGAAACGCCCGGGTGTCACCATTTGTGTGGATCGCCCCGAGGACACGGTGGAGCATACGGTGGAGGTCTGCCCAGCTTGGGCGGAGCACCGCAGTGTCTTCGCGGAGGCGATCGGCGGCGGCGATCTCTCGCGTCCAGCCCTGGTCCAGGCCATGGTACGGAGCGAGAGGGAATAGAAAGCCATCACCTCCTTCTGCGAAGCAGTTATGCTCGTGGAGGAGAAGGCGGAGCGCGTGAGGGAGAGAGCCTTGAGCTCTCACGCCCCTAGTCGCCGCAGGAGACGCCCTGGGCGTCGGGCGTCGCCTGCAGATTCCCGGCCACCGTAGGCGCGGGCTTGCGGACGGCGAGCAATGGGTAGCTCGCCGTCCGGTAGGGACCAGAGTCGACGGCGCGTCATGTTCCACGCGCCCCCCAAAGAGATGTCAGCAAAAAATGACGGGGTCCGATAGGGCCGACGCCTCAGGGTCGCGGGTAATTCGAAAGAGTAACTGTGGCCCTGGCACAGGCAACTGAAGGAACACGGGTGGGATTTAGTCAGTAAAAGTCTGACACGCCCTCCCGCTCCACCCAGAGCGGGAGAAGTCATTTGATGATTTCCCACCCAAAAAAAAAAAGGGCTCAGCCAGCGGTTCAATATAAGCGAAGAAAAATGTGTTTATTTACAATATCACATTAGAAACCTCCAAAATTATCAGCGTTCCTCTAACATATTATGCATGTTTTATACCTACCTTGCTCTTGAATCACTCTATCTATTTTAAAAAAAACGCATCAAAATCTGTTGTGTAGTTTTAAACACACAGTTAACGACAAATTTAAAGAGATTAATAAAATTATTGTGCCTTCTCAGTATATTTTTGAAAATCTTTTATATGCACTTATAGATATCAATCTGTTTAAAAAAATACAGTGATTTCCATACTATAAATACTAGGAACGAACAGTTGTTCCTACTACCAGGCTTAAGAAAATAGGTGGCTCGTTTAAATGCCAATGTATTCGTTTTTTTAATAAACTTCCTACTCACATTCAAGAACTAAGCCTTAATACATTCAAATCTATAATAAAGCAGAAACTTTGCCAGAAAGCTTCTATATTTTTGAGCCATGTTATTTGTAATCTGACAAAGACTATATTGAGGACAAAAAGGCTTGGGATTGAGCTGCTCCTATTTTACACAGAGAATGTTGATGTTTAATTTTGTTTTGCTAACTATTTTACTTTTATAATATTTTTTCTGTACCTATACCTTTTTACATAAACAATAATATGAATATTTACAGTATAAATTATAATATTATTTTAATTATTGTGAATACGGACTATTTGCATCAATGAATTTTTACTTTTTTTTCTCTTTCAGTTAGTTTTATTCATGGTCTGACAGTTTTAGTAATTTATGCGGCCTACCCAAATGTCCTTTCTTTGATATTGTTCGTCTAATCGTTGAGCTCCTTAAGTTTTGAGTTGAGCTGCATGATTACTGACAATTACGTGCACTGACTGGCTGGACAGGACCACTTAAACTGTATGGTTCTTTCCTCAAAAATCGATTTCAGACACCAATCATATGATGTGACCAAGATTATGTCTGGACTTTTAAAGACACTGTGGCCTCTGAGTTTTTTTCGTCCTTTCTTCTCAGAGTAGTCATATAGGAATAGCCGATCTCATTTAGTTTTTAAAATATGATTGACGTGTAAAAGGGTTTGTACAAAACTACTTTAAAAGATTAAACCATTAAACTTTTGTGAAATCCTTTAAAAAAAAAATTGCTGGATATCACTGCAAAATTCAATGTTTTGCTTATTATTGGCTACATAAGATGTTTAGCTCGAAGTTTATTCTGGTAAAAACTACACGACCTTTGGAGCAGATTTCAGGGTCTCTTCCGCTGAAGGTAGTTCGCTTCCGTTACGTCAACCATAAGTTTCACCAAATCTAACAAAAACGCAAATAAATAAAAATAGCAACAATTTATTCACCTATTACTGGACTCTAGAAAATGTTTGGCAAAATAATCTGCTCTCAATAGACGAAGATTGCCACGTCTAAACGCGGCGCCGACGCAATCTTGGAGGTGGTGCATTTTGTGATCGATGCCGAGACTGAGGTGCTGGTCTCTTCCGCGACCCACATTCTCGATTACCGCCTGCGCACGAACGTGGAAGACAGTCCTCCACAGCTGGGCAACGAGGCTGTATGTCAGTAACAACAAGTATTTAACATTAAAGGAAGATTTTTATCTAGCAACATAGGTTCCAATTAATTCTGGATCTGAACCTCCACTAAAAAGATGTGGGTCTTATTAAGTGATCGTTACTACGCTACGTTCGGTCCATGGCATTACGATGCACGTTAAACTGTTTTTCCAAGACTCCCAAGATTTAAAAAATACGTTTGTCAGCTTGAAGCATGAAAGACTCCAAATCAAATCGTGTATTTTCAGCAACATCATGGTTAAATTAGAAACTTATCGTAGTTGCGAGAAAGCTAAGTGGATAGTAGACCAGAAACTTCAAGCTTACAACTACCAGCAAAAAAAAAAACATCAAATATTTTGATCGACTTTGGTTAGTACTTTTAATGCTCTATTACAAGTTTTAAATTTTACCTGTTCTGCTAAGTATATACTAAACGTAAAACAATAATAGACAAACCTATAATTACAGGTCCAAACACTAGTAACACAGAGCCTATTAACAACCGCAGTATTGCATTATGCGCCTCCTCCTTCTGGTACAAATCCAAACCTCGGAGCATGCACAACAGGCCTGCAATATCAAGGAATTATTTGCCACTCTCATCGTTCCATATTATTGTTTAAATGGAAAATTTAGGCATTTATACAGGACGTATATATCATACTAACCTGATGAAAACATACATATTCCGAGACAAAAAGCTGACATTAGTAAAACGCTGAAAAAGAGCAGATTGTTATTATCTTAACACATAACCTAACGTCACGCCTGCTTACTGCGAAGGGTTGCGTAGAGGTGTACGTATGGTATACCCACATTTCTCTTAAGAGGCTGACAAGAGCTAAAGCGCGGTCACTGTCAAACTGCATAGAAAAGAAAGAGAAGCGCGATGACACAACGCGGTGATTTATTGCATAAAAATTAAGCAATTACCTATTTTTACATATTTAAATACACAAATTCATTGAATGGACTAAAAAGCTAAAACACTATTACGTTAAAATGTTGCTTATAGAATAATTTGACAGAAAATCAGAATGATTGCATGCAGGTATAGTAGTATGGTTTGTAATCGGTCAAATGATTTTTTTTGCGGTATTATCTTGTTTTTTTTTCAATCGTATCAAATTATTTGCAAATGTGTTCAACACACTATCTAACCAGCATATAGCTTGAAGAATATCAAATTTTTTTCTGATTTTGTTACTACAATGGGTCATAAACTTTTAGGCTTTTTAAAACTTGCGCATAAGTCCTGTAGCCCCCTTAATGTGTTTCGTCAGTCCCTTATTTTCTGAGTTATGTATTTATTTCGTATCTACATTTATTTGATGTTATCAAATGAGGTTTTGCCATTGTCCAACTGTTGAACTTATTTACTATGCTATTAGTCGCTAAGTGGGTTCGTATGTGGTGCTCCATAAAATTGTGAAGGCAAGTCCAATAGACGAATTTCATAATTTTTGTACTTTACGAAACATCAAAAGGCTTAGAAAAATTGTTAATCTATGTATTTTTATTAGCAGTTGTTTTTATGCAAGGAACCATAACATCATTTTGAACTACAATTTGGATTAACGAGGTACATTTTGGAGCGTGTAATCATTTTTAAAACAAAGGTTAGGGGCGTGGTATTTGCAACCGAAGGTGCTGTACGTGTGGCAGATGTATGAACGTACACGAAGTATGTAGGGTCTGTTTAGCAGGTGGTATTCTGTCGTTTCTTTGCGCTATGAACAAAAAACTACTTTGAGAACGCCTGCATAAAAGGAAATTTTAATGTGTTCAGATGCAAAGGTTCAGATGGTAATTATTCTAATAAAAAAAACAATCAAGTCACACCTAAATCTCACCATTTTTCCGATTGTATTTATTATACCAATGCAATAAATACTTTCTATAAAATGTAATGGTTTAAATACAAAAATAATTTTACAAAAATAAAGCGACGTTTCACTGAAGTAAAACCAAAGTCAAACTGAAGGGTCGCAGATCATAAATTCGTTCCATAAATCAGGTACAAAAGGAAGGAGGTGGAGGTACGGTTGAGTTTTTATTCTCAAGATTTGCTTATCCGAACTGTATTTGGAAGCTTGAGAAAAGGCTATATGAACTCAGTTATTAGTGTTATAACCGGTTAGAATTGCTATACCTTGAAATCGCTTTGAGATATGGGTATTTTTTTTAATCAATTTAACGCTTGGTACGGTTTTGACGAATAGCAAAAAAAGCGGCCAAGTGCGATTCGGACTAGCACACTAAGTGGCGATTTTACTAATGAAACTGAACGCAATCAGCACATTTAAATCCAAGTCAAGAGCAGTTAGTGTCAAAATTCCATAACAATTTTGTACTGAACGTGTTCAGTTTCATTGGTGAAATCGGCACTAAGGGTTTCGTACCACCATACAATACAATATAACCTTTTTTTTTTCAAATACTTTACTTTAAAAAACACCCTTCTTGTATGATGTATAGCGGCCATAGATACTTAGTAAACACACGCTGAAAGGTTCAAGGGTCTTCCTATTACGGATTAAAAGATACAGCCCTGTGACAGACGGACGGATACGGAGCCTTAGTAATAAGGTCCCGTTGGCACTATTTGGGTACGGAACCCTAAAAACGAGATTTCCTTATCAATATAGAAGAATAATTGAATAAATCTCAAAAATTAAGGTAAAAACCGCAAAAAAACCAATGTACAGTTAAGAAACCCAACGCGGTAAAACGAAAAATAAACACGAAAAGCGACATTAATTTATAATGGATATAAGTATAGGTAAGTTATTATTAAACACATTTGGCGAATAAAATTTGCCAGCCATATCTATCAGTGTTCTGCGAAACAGTTGTCTGAAAAGGACTTTCCATGCCACTCCTAGCGAAGTCAGGAGAAAAACTGGGAAAAAAAATTGCATTTTTTTTTAATGTCTTAGATCTTAGAACTAACATAATTATTGAACTTCACCTGAAAATATACTAACCTACATTGTTCTTTCAGTTGGAACTTTGTTCTTAGTATATGTCTTACTTCTTCGAAAGTCCTTATTTGTTTAAGACCAGTTTCAGAGTTACTGTCTTTGCTTTGTGCGGATGTACGTTCCATTATGTTAAAGTACCTATCTATATCACATTGGCACTCCGGAATTTATTTGGATTCAGAGAATATTGACAAACGATTAAGATAAAACCGGCCAAGTGCGTGTCGGACCACGCTCAATAAAGAATTCTTCCCGCGACCTCAACGTAGGTTTGAGATGAAACACCGGGGTGGTTTTAAGTCAGTAGAGTCTGACAGACACCTCCGCCCGCTCCAGTGCGGAGGACATCCATGAGGATTTTCCACCCCGGACCATCCCATGTGGTTGGGTGCGGCTGGGGCGCTATCAACGCTGCTTCCCAATCTGGGGGGCCCGAGCGACGCTTGTAGGCGGCTCTACGTGGGGATCGTGCAATCGATGGCCTTTTACGGGGCCCCGATCTGGGTGGCTGACCTTACGACCGGAAGCATCTCTGTTCTGTGAAAGCCGCAGAGAGCAATGGCCGTCAGAGTCATAGAGGTACCGCACGATCTCCTACGAGGCGGCTTGTGCACTGGCCGGATCCCCGCCCTGGGACCTAGAGGCGAAGGTGCTTGCGTTACTGTATCGTGGCGCGAGGACGCGAGGGCGAGCACGGGGTGACTAGCCGATTCAGTGGCATATGGTGCTGCGTCGGTTGCAGCTTCGCTAGGTCGTGGTGGCGGAATGGCAGGACAGTCTCTCACGCCCTACCTCGCCGGCCTCGTCACAATCGAGGCGGTCCGGCCGGTGCTCTACCTCTGGCTAGGGATGAGGCACGGCTCCCTGCCGTTTCGGGTGACGCAGTTACTCTCGTGGCATAGGTGTTTCGGGGAGTATCTGTTTCGCATTAACAGGGAGCCGGACGCCCGGTGTCACCACTGCGTCGTCTGCCGGGAGGACACGGTGTGGCATACGCTGGCAGATTGTGCCGCCTGGGAGGAGCCGCGTCGTGCCCTCATCTCAGAAGTAGGCAGTGATCTGTCCCTGCCGACCATCGAATTTACTACGGTCCTAGGACGCAGTGGTTTCATTCTGTGAAACAGTAATCTCGCAGAAGTAGACTGCAGAAAGAGAGAGAGAGATTACATCCACTCTCCGTAGGCGGAGGGCGGCCTCTTCCGGCCCCCCTAAATGGGTCCAGGGATGGCTGACTCGGGGATTTCCACCACCCCTAATACATCAGGACCCGAGGTGGCGGTGCCTAGTGTTCCACGCGCGCCCCTCTTAGACGTTGCGGGGGTAGTCAAACACCCCCCCCCCCACCTTTACTTGTGCTGTATACCTGGCTTCTTGCCATATTTCATGATTGTAGGTCAACGGTAAGTACCCCATTGCTTTTGATTTATTTGCGTGTATAATTTTTTTTTATTGCGTTGACTTAGAAACTTGATTTTTGTAGAAGTTTAAGGGACCGTAGACCTACGTATTTGATATTATGATTTCAACTTGATACCTCCACACGTTCCTAAGAAAAAGGGTCTTGACAGACTGACAGACAGACGGAGAACGAAGCGGTCCTGTAAGGTCTCCGTTTTTTTCTTTAGGGGTTCGAAAGCCTAAAAACGACAAAAAACTAAGATTAATATTTACATAATAGACTGGCAGATCAGAAGTTCTTGCATCAAGTCCCATGGTACAGTTTGTTAAAAAATATCGTATGACAATGTGAATAATATACTTTAACAGGTTCTCAGTTAATTATATTCTTCATTATCATTTCAGCTGAAAGACGTCCACTGCTGGACAGTGGGAGGCTTAATCCTAGCACCACCACTTCAACCGGTTCTGTGCTTATGTACTATAATAACTGCGGGGAGCGTGAAAGGAAACAACGTTTTTTCAAATTACGTTTTCTAAGCGTTTGTGCTAACATAATTGCGCCTATTTAATTACTGTTTTTTTTTCAAACAAAAACCCCAATTCAAAAAATTTTAAAGCTCATTCTTAATTCGCTTGACTGTTCGAAAATAACCAGAGATATTTTACTGGCAGCAAGCACAACATAAGGTTGACTTCTGCAGACAACCTTAACAGTACATACGTGCTTATTATTATGAAGTCATGAGTGTGTCGAGGCTAAACCTTTGTTCATAGAAACGAGACGTCTAGAGATGCGCCAAACCGTTGCCATTTCCTGGACTCCCAAAGCAGAGGTAGTAAACACAGCAGAGGTGTATGTTTTAGTTGGAAAACTAGAACCCCCATAATCTTAACGAGGTAGTTGCGTCACTACCATGAAACCTTTACCTTGTTCGTTACACCTCATTTAGCTACCTGCTACTCCTTCTTTAATGTAGAGTGTAACACGAAACAGGAAAACCCGGTAATTGCTCCAGAAATACTTGCAAAGGTACTATTGCCAGAATTTGCTGATTTCTGTGTAGAGAGCCTTACAAAGCTACTTGTAATTATATACAACCGACAGACTATAACAGGGATAGCGAACCTCTATACATATACGTGGCATTTTTTCCAAATAAATGTTGAATGTGGCCATGATGCGCCATCAAACAATCTTGACTTAGGGACTACAACAAAAAAACAAATTCCTACTTCCACACCAATACTCTTTATTTGCAACTATAGAGATGCTTCCACAATTATGCATTTTTTATTTTACAGTAATGTTCAAATTAATAGTTTTAAATTTATTTGAGAAAAGTTTTTTTTTTCTTTTTTTTTTAAACGTTGCCCCACACCAGGAATTAATCCTGTATCGTGGGTGCGTTCAAAAACATGAAAACTCACATACACAAGACACCCAGACCCGGAATAACTCTTTGTAGGTCATACAAATATTTGTTCCGTGCGGGAATCGAACCCGCGACACGCAGCGCAGCAGCAGATCGCTCAACCACTGCCCCACCCGTGCCGTAAGTGATAATTAGATGACATAAGTACCTGAATTTCTGAAATGATGCCGTGTCCAAATTATTTCGTTACGGGCCACTAATGGTACGCGTGCCAAAGGTTCGCCATCCCTGGTCTATACCTACACAGTACAGGTTGCCACAATTTAAACAACTCTTTAGAAAAACTCATAATGAATTTGGTATGTACACTAGAAAGTTTTCCAATCATTCAATGGAATGAAACGGATGGTATTTTCTATTGAATTGAACATTCCGGTCAATGCGTGATTCCCTTCCGTTTCGTACGTCCTAATGAAAAACGAATCCCTTTTAGGATCACTCGTGTGCATGTCTGTCTGTCACAGCCCATTTGCTCCAAATCTACAAGACAGATTAAGTTGTTTGGTACACATATTAATTTTTGTGACCCAAACACGGAATTTTGAATATAGGGGTCACTTTTGAGGGGAAAACTAGAAAATTAAAAACAAAAGTTTTGCAAAGTTTACCGTTAGACTTATCAAATGAAAGGGTTTGTTGTGAAGGTCTCAGACATATTTTTTTAATTCAAATTAGGGGCTTGGCTTTTCATTAGATCTGATAACTTTAAAACAGTGAAAGCTTTATGTAAGTTTTGGCAACCTACTTTAGATGAAATGTTTTCGGTGGGTAACATCATCGTACGGAATTCTCTCCACGCGAGCTCAACTCGCACTTGTCCGGTTTTTCGGAAAGCATGGGAAGCAAAGGGACTTCGCTACAAGTTTTCACATACCCACACTTTGCACAGTGGAAAATATAAAAAAAACCTTTTGTATGTTATCTTGGTACGATACTATATTTCTATAGCCGATGGTAAACATGAATGCCAATAGAATCGTAAATACTGTGACAATTTTTTTAAGCGTAGCCCTAGTAATTGCGTAGCGCTATAATAAGCAGTCCTACGATTTTCTCTTTGTTCGTTGTGCCATGCTACGTAGCGCTACGAAAAAAAAAACAAACATGTTTTGCGTAGCGCCTCGCTTCGCAGTGCTACGAAAAACAATACTATGATAAATAAAATAAACATGCATTGCGTAGCGCTATGCTACGCAGTACAACTAAACATTCTAAGTCGACACTTGAGTCATAAACATGTGGATGTACAACAGTAGCCATATTAAAGTGACTGCGATCGCTGACTCCCCTAACAACAGGATGGTAATTATGGCATGATCCCTAGGTTGTTCGCCGTAGTGATTTATGGAGTGGCCCCATGTTTCAGTAAAGGTTGTACACGTTAAACACGGGCTCAATGGTTAGTGAGGTTAGTCCCGCAAACAATGGGTAAATCTATTGTTGTCTAGTTAAACTTTCTATGTGAAATATAATGGTTTTTATTTAAAACATTTTTACGTCTCCCATATTAAATAAATTACCCGGAGAGCTTTAAAACACAGACTTACAAAAAGTTTCGTGAGTTAAGTAATAAAGTTTCTAACTTTTGGTATTATAAACTTTTATGACGAGAAGTTTTTTTACTCGTGTATTTAACGTCTAAGGCAACAGTCGTTTGTTTTCACAGTAGGCATGTTAGCGTACCTTTGCCCAGAAGTGGGACATTTTGGGCTAAATAGGCAGATGTATAGATTTTATCTTAAAGTGACTGGCAGTAAATAATATAGTTTATTTACAAACCTATTAGTGCGTAAAAAAACAGTACTTTATGTGAACCCTTGTGACTTGAGCCTCCCAAAGATCAGTGCCTGCATAAATATTATTTTTAATTGGGTTTTACACTGTTGGCATGTCATATACAAGATTCCCTTTAGAATTTAGAACAACATATTTGAAAACTCATATTGCGTTTGAACAAACGTCATATTGAACAAAATTGCTTTCAAAATAAAATAATATCCAACATTACCGCCAGCGCACAAGTTTCTAAAGTCAGAAAAGGTAATAAAACCAACTCAACAAACATGTCGTGGTGTACCGGCAAAACATACTATTGCAATAAAAAAAACAATTGTATTCATACATATTATAATTTTCATTTAGTCTTCAAGTTGGTGCACTAACGTTGCAAGCGCTAGAAACTTCGGCAATAAAAACAGACTGTAAATCTACTGGTTCTTTCATAGGAAAGCCGTTTCCCGACAGCTGTTGAGTGATATATGAAATAATGAAATAATACAGGGCGCGCAAACACTGGAGTATATGTGAAATGTTTATTTTTAAAACTTAATGCACATGCTGGCTCGGCATCATTACGAACCGGCTAACGTAAACTACATAAAACAATGGATAAAAAGTGTTTTTTTTTTACATGTCCCGAGCAAGCTATTTTAATAATAAACACAGACAAAAGTAACTCCTTCATTGAATTTAGTATTTTATTTAATATCCAGGAGATATCGAGAAACGTCTGATCTGAAATTGTCTCTATAAAGAAGCGTCTGAAATGAATTTGAAACCTTGATGAATTAGTATCGATAAAATATCTCTTCGATTTATTATTTTCATTCGAGCAAATTTAAGATATGCTAGGTATCGATATTCTTAGTCAACGGAAATGGACCACGGCTAATGCAAATAGCTCTGTTTCGATATTTAATTAATTTATGAAACTATTTCGGGGAGCAATTTCCTTCACTCCGCATTTCGTAATTGTGGTAGCGCCTTGGACAGTAAGTGGAGATATACTTTTACTTACGGCTAACCTAATAAACAAATGACTTCAACTTCAGTAAGTAGCACAACCGATGCCAAAACATGCCCCAAAGGCGTTTCTAGAGCTTCTGCTGATTCTATAAAGATAAAGAGTGAAAACAATATCGAGTTAAGAAGTGAGGCCAAATAGTTTCCTAATTGAATAACTTCAGGATTAGACAAAGAGGCTCCAACAACAAGTTTACAAAGTAATCCCTTTATCAACGCCTGCCTTATATTAGGGTCAAGCGTTATTACTTGAACACATAACAAAAACTTCAATATTCAGGCCACATCCCTTGAATTTGATTGGTTCGTTTGTATTTATTTTTCTCTTTAAAAGTAGTAAGTGGGAGAGTTTCTGGGCGTATCGTGAACCTTATATAACGGTCTCCTGTAACAAGGTTAGGATCAGTTAGTTTTAGTTACCCGGTGTAGACAACGGACAATGCGGACGGGGATTGACTTCCGTTATCGTTTTGCGATATAACCTTTAACTTTTATGTTTTGTTCATAAATTGAGTCTGCTTTGGAAACATGAAATTTTAACTTGCTTTAAGAGCTTGCTTTGTTGCCACGTTTATAAAGTAACAGTCGTTGATATTGTTAGCGAAATAGATGGTTGGGGTGGACTTTTGCTGGGAAGTGGAATAACGTTTTGTTATTTTCGAGCAACTTGTCAAGCCTCCTTTACACGAGTAGAGTTACTTGCCGTCCACAGACAAGAATTGAAGACTTGTGTTTACATTCATCATCTGTAAACGGTGCACACATAAGTGTGAGTGAGAGATATATCGCGTGACGATTCGGGCCTACGAGTCTCGAATGAACATTCTCGCCTCTCAACGTTTGAAAAACTCTTCTTGTGTAAACGAGACTGTGGTTACCTTTTCGAAAGTTATCTGATGATGATTTACACGTAATTTGAAAATACTCGTTCTATTAATATTATGACCACACCGATGTTAATTAAGATAGCCACTACAAAAGAGACGCTCCAAAACTGAACAATAAACATAACCGTGTTTATCATAAACATACAATTGTCTTAAATAATACGGTCACACTACAGAGACCAATAAAACGGTTATTAAAGAAAATAAACTAGGATTTTAGGCCCATAAGGCGGCTTAATTCACCAGTGATACTCGAAGAGCTATCAGTGTCAATATTCCATTACAATAATGACATGAAGAGCTGTCTCTTAAACGCGGTTTAGATGTGCTGATGGCGTTCAGTTTCACTGGTGAAATTCGCCGTTAGTATCAAATGCAAAGACCGTGTTAGGACAACCTCTGCTTGTTCAAGTGTGGACTAGAAACATTGCGGACATTTTCTTTAGAGTCGTGAAGATTTAGCTCTTCCACGGGGATGTAGAGAAACGTAACTTTGAACACACAACAGCCAACTAAACAGCGTAATATATTCATTAGATGTGCACTGCAATACAAAGCTTTACACATTTTTGAAATATGACGCCATTTTAACATGCGTAACGAAATTTTAAATTGTTGTGATGTGGTTTTCATGCTAATTTCGTCTTCAAAGAAACACTGCGACGGCTGATCTGGTTTTCATTAGTTTGTAACTAGGTCGTCTGCCTTTTACCTCGTAATACATTGGTCGTCCAACGCGAGCAAAGGTATATTAATTTTGTGCACTGCAACATTATTTAGCACTTGGGTGGATTCAGAGTTCCAGAGTATTCGGCCAAATAATGTGGCAATTAGTATGGCACATCGAATTTTACAAAAAGTTGGACAGTCTATAGAGGTACCTTTGTGGTGCAGACCAGAAGCACAGACAGTATAACACCACAGCAAAGGACAGTCTTTTTCTTAAGCTCGATGGACCATAATTATTAGAATGAAGTGTATTTCAGTTTAAAGATCGCATGAGACGGGACATTGGGTGGTTTTAATACTCCCGCTATGTCACAGGCCTCACCAAAGTGCGAAAAAACGCGGCACAGCTAACATTTAGAGTAGTCAGCTCTGCATCAAGATTTTAACTACGAGCCGCTAAAACTACTACTAGTTTTACTTCTTGCTCAATAACCGAATTTATCCAACATGAGAGGAAAGAATCGCGAAGAATCTTTTCCTCTCACACTTGATGCATACGTCGCTTCCGTATAAAAACATTAACCGGTAATAGTTGGCAGATGAACGTCCTTGCTCAGGACTCGAGCGCTAACCGGGAAACCGAAGCGACTACCTCGTTTTCCACAGGAAATTCAAAGCCTTTCCAATATTCACAAACGGAATAATTATTTCTTTTGCTCTTTCCATTTATGAAGAGGAAATTATACATTTTCCAAAGTGTTGATAGCGTTTCGAAATATAGGTAGGTAGTGAGATTTTATGTAGGTCGATGATTTTAATTTTCGTATTCGTAAATCATCATTAAAGATATATTCGAATGCATATTTTGTCTTCGGCGATCGTTTTTGTTGGGGTTAATGGTTTTATGCTTTTTGTTTTAGCTAACACACATCACCCCTCCCACAGCCCACATACACATATTTGCATCGGGGGTTAAACATTCATTTTAAATAAATATGCATCTGAATAGTTATGCAATCCAACATTCCAGGGGTTTTTTTTCCATACTCATACCATGCACCCGACTAATTATGCATTCCCAGTGTTCTTGCCATCACGATTTTTTTTCTAAAAAAAATACATTTTAAGAAGCCGCTTCCATACTTTCACAGAGAAAATAAATTTAGGGAAAAATGCATGCATCCGAATAGCAGAAGGCAAATTGCCATAATTAAAAACTATTTATTCCAACTATGCTTTAATTTCATCACAATCACACAAAAAACTCAGTACAAAGTGAGTCTTTAATGTTCTAGAGCAATAAAAATGTAAGAAATTTCATTATTGCACAGTTTATTTTTTTAATCGCACCAAAAGGTGCCAATCTCAATGGATTAGCTCTATTCAGCCAGCCGATATCAATACTTTTTTTAACGTACGTATTTTTCGTTTCTATCCTTTTTGTTCCAAATTTTAATATTAAATTTGCCCAACAAAACTCTTAACTTTACGTTTAATAATTGATTTATTAATTTCACTAATTAAACTTCTATTTTAACTGTTTGATATGAGTTTCTTTTATCCACTATTCCTATATTTTGTATTGTTCGTCGGATCGTTGAGCTCCTTAGTTCTGAGTTGAGCTGCACGATGATTGACAAATGCGTGCACTGACTGGACAGATCCACTCAAATCCGTGTGGTTCTTTCCTCAAAAGACCATTTCAGACACCAGTCTACATAGTCCTCCTATGATATGACCAAGATTATTTTCATATTTTATTTACACTTTGACATTGATGCACATTATATATGCAATGACATTTACTTTGTAAAGGATTATACTATTTTAATTATTGTGAATGTGAAGACATTGTGGATTTGTTGTTTTTTTTAATGCATCTTTTATTATTATTAGTTTTAATCATGGTCTGGCAGTTTGAGTAATTTATGCGGCCTACCCAAATGTCCTTTCTTTGGTAATGTTCGTCGAATCGTTTAGCTCCTTTAGTTCTGTGTTGAGCTGCATGACAACTGACAAATGCGTGCACTGACTGGACAGGTCCACTCATTCTGTGTGGTTCTTTCCTCAAAAGACCATTTCAGATATCAATCCACATGGTCATCACATGACCTGAAGATTATGTCTGGACTTTAAAGGAGACTGTGACCTCTGATATTGTTTCGGCGTTTCTTCTCAGAGTAGTCAGATAGGAAATGCCGATCTCACCTAGTTTTTTTAAATATGATTGACGTGTTAAAGTGTTTGTACAAACCTATTTACAGAAAATAAAATCATTTATCATTATAGGTAATAGTTGAAAGAAAAGCAGATTATGCACCTCGCCTTAAGTAATATATATTGCCCTCGTGCCTGTTAGATTAGAGCCCTCGCTAACGCTCGGGCTCTAAATCAGGCACTCGGTGAAATATTAAATTACTTTGTGCGCGATGCAATAATCGACTATTAAAATCTAGTAGAGTCTCACCTCAGCGACAATCAAATGCTAAAAACTTGTCAAAATCACAAATGTATGAAAATTAGTGGTATTTTTGACAGATTGATACTGAGAATAGAATGCGAACGTTCTTAAAAATATGGAATTGCTGCTCAGATCTCTGATCATCATTAATTTGATTAATCATATTTTATGTGTTTTTATCAATAAAATTGTATTTTACTCACTACTTTTTGTTAAGATTTGTTGGTTAGCTAGTTCTCCGTTAATATAGGTATTAGGAATGGTTTCCGTCAAACAAAAAAATACTTCTGAAATTAAAACTTCTTCTGAAAGAAAGTATTGCGAAAAAAGTTTTATGTATGAGAGACTGGCCAGTCTATTTTGAAAATATGATTATTTGTAACTAAAAATAGGTAAGTTCCAATCTCAAAAGAAGGATGGCGAGGTTGGACCCGCGTAATTTAAAAATTAATGGATCACCGTTCACGGGCAAGTTTATACTAATTATAATAACAAGTTTATAGGAGGTCTATATAAAAAATATTGAGTTACTAGGTGGTGGGAATTAAAAGTTATTTATGATTTTAATTTATTTATAAATAAGTTATCGTGCAGTTTCCGCACAGAACGTTTTTCGCGGATTACATTGAGACATTCCAATCTACACTAATGATTTACCTTCTTACACCTAAGCACGTTTTTGCTTGGCGGTTTTCCTTCTTTTATACTTATATCTTGTTAAATGAACTAAAAATATGTAAAACGGAACATCAAAAGTACCTACAATGTAAACATACCGTACATAAAATATATACAGTATTTTATGTTATAACGGTATTGAAAACATGAAACGGAAAATGGAACGTCAGTGTCAAATATCATATTTGTCATTTGTCATTCCATTGTTTGTGTTCAACGGCTAACGTGGGGTTTCTAAGCTATTTTTTGCAATTTTGCGGATTCTTGACGACTTGGCTTACCTTTGTACTTACTAGTATGCACACTAACCTAGACTACGGCATTTACTTCTGCATAACAATTTGAAAGTGATAAAATAGGAACATATGTAAATGAGTACTTAAGAGCCTACGGAATGTATGCAATCGAAGTTTGCCGGGATGAGACTCTAGAAGGGATATTTGTTGGCAACCACCCATCTATTCTATGTGCCTGAATTCAATCTACGCAAATAGGTAGCAAGTTCTATAGACACGTAGAACGCAGTAGATGCAGAGGAGGCTGGAGGCTCTAAATGCCATTATAGAATATTATTTCAATTGCCCCGTGTGGTAATACGGATAGTGGGCTATTGCTCGTATATTATGCGCATATTGTGGTACATGAGCGATGCAAGAAACCAATGCTTTGTCTCTGCGCCAGCTTCTTTCTTTTAATTACATAAATTAAATATATTTTAATAAAAATATTATCTAGGATTGAATAAGAAAATAAAAGGCAAATAATTATGTACAGTGATTTTATGTCTTGAATATTTTATAAGTAATATTATAAAGTTTATAAAAGAGATTTTATTATTGTTTTTATTTAACAAACCCCTAGTTTATGAAAGGACGGACAGGAGGATGATGCTGTTAAAACTATGTAATACCTGCTTTTTTCGGCTTGGTTTAATCCGACCACCGTAATTAGAGTACATCGAGTTCCCTAATCCCTGCAGACGAATGCTAGCAGTTTTATGAATCATCAATTAGACGGCAAGGTAAATGTATTTAGGTATACGAGTTTGAATAAAGACGAAAATCAGCATTAAGTATACCTAGTTATCTCTGAAAATACCAGCGATGCAACTCTTCCACTACATTATGCAAAAGGAACCTTGGTACTTCATATACATCAGGTTTATCTGGCTAAGCAGATGAAGAAGGAATCCTACTGAAGATATATGAGGAACAGAGTGTAAAGTTCACTCATACTCTTGGAAAAGGCAGGATCCTCCGACCAGATGGATGTCGTGTCTGCTTTCTGCGCAGTAAACTCTGCTTGCGCGATGCAGGATTTGCCTGACGTCAGAGTGATGCGTTTGTTCGCATGTGACGGTGTAGATGCCGCCACACCTACCTATTGATAGAGATTTTTATTCAGATTCAGCATTATTTTTATTGGCCAGGAAAAGACACCCTGATGTCCTTAAAAAGTCAGGTAAGTAGTACTGCAACGCGCGACTATGACTGGGATGTATAAACGTGGACGATACAAAAGGAGTAGGTATGTAAGTATCGTAGCAGATGCTTACTTCCCCCAAGGGATAACTGTGTGAGTTTAAGTAAATATGTTTCTATAAGTCATTCTGCTACTAAATAATAAACAATAAGTCCATGTCCAAAGCACTTTTAAAATATTTTAGGTTATAATCTTCTACCTTCCAAATCTTTTGTCTCACAACTTCTCTAACCTACTTAACTAGCTAACATTTGCTTTTTATTAGTCTTATTACAATTTAACTATTCTTAGGTTTCCATAATTCAAGGGTCCCAAATTACCTGCAAGCTCGCCATTCTTCTTTCCGTGTCTCTGCGCCGGAAAGATTTTCGCGCTATGGTTTTTTACGATTATGCCTGAAACCGGACGAATCGTACGATAGACTTCATGGCATTCATGGATAAAAGCCCTTCTAAGGCAACCGTGTACCGTTGGTATAACAATTTCAAGTGCGGTCGACTAACTTTGGGGGATGAAGGAAGAAGTGGTCGCCCTTTGACGGCTGATAGAAGCGGGATTTTGATCGCGAGCTTTTTCGATTTGACTGGCTACTTGGTGTCAATTCTTTTACGGAACCAAAGAAGCACCAACTCTGAATGATATACTATCAAATGATTGACAGAAGTTTTCTCTGTTGTGAACAACAAGCGACTAAACAGGGCTCCGCGGGGCTACTGCTCCACCACGACAACGCGCCTTCGCAAACCGCGCTCAAAACGAGGGACTTCCTGGACAGCACGTCGGTCAAACTCCTGGGTCCCCCTCCTTATAGCCCTGACCTAGCACCGTGTGACTTCTTTTTATTCCCGAAAATAAAAAAAATCATCTCAAAGGGATACAATTTTCGTCGCCGGAAGATGCGCTGTCAGCGTTCGAGCAGGGCTGTAAACAAGGTGTCTACAGCTGTCTGGAAAAAAGTGTTTCGAACACTGGTTCAGACGCATCAAACTTTGTATAGTGGAGAGTACTTTGAAAAGATTTAAAAAAAAAGAAAAACCTAGAGTCCATTTATTAATATTTTGGCAAAACTTTCTGAGTGTACCACTGAGTGTAGTGCAGAAACTAAATTCAGTTCTGTATTTATTAAACTAGAAGGTAGTTTAATAAATACAGAACTGAATTTAGTTTCTGCATACATAGAAAAGCAAACAGTTTTGCCGCATAAAAACGACACAGACTACACAGGAATGCAAAGTTAACACAAAGTATAAATTAAAATTAAAATGCGAGCGAAAAATCCTCTTATACTCACCCGAGTAGTTAGGCCGTGCAAGCTCATTACTGATGCATTTTAAGCTTATCTGTGAAGTAAAGGGCATGCTGATAAGAGGTAGCGTAAAGCGGTTTTGAAAAGTCTATGTATTGATAGTAATCGAATCGAAGAATTAAATATTAGAATTGAAAAAAAAAACATTAGCTCGTAAACTTTGGCGTATCTTTTAAAAGGCATCCACTTTTTAAAAGATCTTAGAAAAAACTTCAGAAAGAAAAATAACTTTAATTTCAGAAGTCGGGATCATCGGATCAGTATTGTCACCGAAATCCGAAATTAAAGTAATTTTGACTTTTTAGTGCGTCAGTTATTACATTTTCTAATTTCACATTGATCATATTAAATTAGTCGAATCGCAACCCGTGAAATACTTATTATTGATTAGTTCCGGTGACCATTTGTGGTCTTCATCATCAGTTCCACTTCACCGAATGGTGCTGCCCGAGAACAAATGCACGAGTTGCAAAAAAAATACCCAAATCGCTAAAGGTACCTAGAAAATTTGAGGATTTCCCTCGACATCCATGGGATCCCCTCATAAGGTTCTAACTTGGTGTCACTGGGACTACATCGAGAGCAAACGTTGAAAAATTTAGCAACAAAATCGGTCCTCAGTTGACGGAGAAATCTGTGAACATGCATTTAAAAAACAGACATACAGCCGAACATAAAACATCTTCCTTTTCGGAAATCGCTTAAATATATGTACTTTAGTGTAAAACATAAGGGTTACATAAACATGTACATACACTACTTCAATGGCTTTTCATTGGTCATGAAAACATTCAAGTTTTATTCATTATGAATAAAATTTCCAGAGCTACACAGACAGCTATAATATTTTATGGTTTCATAGTAGGAAAATCTAGCTTAGTTCCTTAATAAATAAATTAATCTTTGCATATCTAGGTATTTCAAAAGTAATCATGGGTTTAAAGACAAATAAAAAAAATTACAATGCTATTTTTTTTCCAGTAAATCGCCAGAGTCCACTTTATTTTACGAACTATCCTTGCGCTCATTAAACGGTAAACGACCAAATCCTTCATTCCCTTTAATTGAATGTTTTTCGTTTTACCACGAATTTATATTATTTATAGGAATTGCAGGTTTGCATTTTAACTATCAGTAACTAATTTAAACCAGGCATCAAGCTCATGACAACATTAATAAAACAACTGACGAAATAAGAATTATTGCTTAAAAAGAAAACACGAGGTTTCGCGCTATTAATGAAACATAATTTCTACTTCTAAAGAAAACGAAAACAAAATACTCTTTACATACTTAACCTTGCTGCCGCTTCAAACTTCAAAACAAATATATTAGGAGGCTTAATAATATAACAACTTTAGCCTCATAACACCAAATAGACAGATACAGGTACAGAAGGTTAGCTCCATACAAAGACCGGAAAAAAGGTGCACGCATACATAGACGCGTACGTACGGCGATCTTAGACTATCTCAAACGAAGCCAGTAGTTAAGTGTACTTGCACTCGCTGTATGTAGACGCGTGTCTATGGGTGCTTGCATAAAGAAGCGGCACCCCAATTCCGTTACACAGTATCTTTCGCAATCCGAACACTTTTGAAGGAAATTTCTAATCCATTGCTTGTGGAGTTTGCTTGTAAGTAATTATTGTGCTGTTGCATTTTTTTTTTTTGTAGATATGTTTACTCTAGCATTAACCCAAATAAACAAATAAACATGATTGACATTTTCGTCTGCTCGACAACGTAAATAGCGCAATGAATGTTGTCGAATTGTCAAATTGAAAGGACGCAAGAACCCCGCGGGCCCGACTCCCGGTACAGATTGCTACAGACTTATCTTCGGATGAAAGGGATAGACGTTATAGCTGTTTCTTCATGTGAGAGCGAATTAGTTCACAAAGGACTATTTCACCTGCATCGATCGGTACCAACTTGTGCTTACCGGGAACTCGCTACTTTATGCGAGCACCATAAGTGTGCGTGCGTTTTCACTCGTGTTTGTGGAGCCGGCCTTCTGAACGTATGTTTTCTGTGCTAGCAGCTTGTAGGACGATGTTCCTACAGCCCGCATACTGCCGAGTCCGCAGTCCAACCGTAGCTTTAATTAGCGCCGACTTTCGGGTATAAATTCATGGTTTATATAGTTTATGTGCACCAGTGTTTTTGTTAACCGCATAACGTAGTTAAATTTTACAGCTTACACAGTGTTGGTTCAAGTGTTTTCACATAAAATTAAAAGAATAGCTTCGCTAAACGATGCCAACTTGGTAACTTGGGAGTTTATCTTTCAGATAAAAACGTTGTATATTGTTTACTATTTATTGTGTTAGCGAATGTTTTAAACTATTTAAAGGTACTCTATCATATTTACAAAAAAATCAAAGAGAAACTAGATGTTAATAAGTGTACCTAATATTTTCATCGCAATCTGCGACCCACGAGTTATAGGTCGTTGGTTCAAACACAGGCAGTCACTTTGTGTAATTGTTTTTTAGTATCACTGCGCTCAAAACGGTGAAGGAAAACATCGCGAGGAAACCGGCAAGTCTTAGAACCAAAAATACCCACCCCAAACACACTCCCTCTCATAGAGAGGAAGCCTTTGTCCTAGCAGTGGGAACATAATAGGCTTGTTATGCTAATCAGGGACTCAGCTACCGCCATATCAATGATACGGGCTACAGAGGCCCCCGAACAAAAAATCGTAAAACGTAATACCTGATAAAAATATGGTCATCATCATAATCATATCGTGAATTCCACGTAGGAAAAACTTAATTTTATTCGATGTGAACGCATCCAAAAGGATTGAATTTTTTGTTTGGCATCACTGGTAGTTTCTTGTAAGTATAGTTGTAAATATTTCATGTGTGCTCGTGTTTTCTATTATATAAATAGTTTTTGTTGGTGTACCGGTTTCTAGGCATTCTTAAGTTGTTGTTTATGTTCGTTAAGAGGGCGCAACAAGACAGAAAAGAATCAAGTTTTAGCCTTGCTTCCTTGCCAACGAAAACAAAACACAATCCCTTCCCGCCAGCAGAAACTTTTCGCTGGGCGTAATTCGGTAGGTATCGATGGGTGTCGGTAGGTGGGGAAGTTGAAACTTCTCTATATAAGTAGCACTTATGATCGCTGTGTACAAGTAGGTATATTATTCAATTATTATTGTATTTCCGTAAATCTGTTACCGATGGTGAAAGAATTTCACGATTCTGGGTCAAAGGGATGTACCCTATGGGTTTTAATTTATTTGGGAGTGTCAAAATATGCGAAATGAATAGCAATTTATGCCAAAATTCTAAGTCAACGTCTTGGACCGTACTACTAAGTATTTGATATCAGGTTCAACTTGATACCCCACGCATTCCTGAGGAATAGGGTCAGACAGATGGATATCAAAATTATCCTATGAGAAAGAAAGAAAGAAAGAAAAATAGATTTATTTGTCACAGAAACACGTGCATACAAAATAAATCGCATACAAAACAAAAAAACAAAAAACAAAGCTGAGAAAGAGAAAAAGAGAACGAGAAAAATATTTTATTTGGGACACGTACAGGGAATACAAATAGTAAAAAATAAAAAAATAACAAACAATGTATAAACTAACAGAATAACAACAAAAAACAGTAAAAAGACCTGTGCGAGGCCAAAAAGGCTCCTATCTCAGCATAATGCTGCGATATTTAAAAAATAAAATAACGCAGCGCTGATATTCTGACAGGGCCCGATAATGATGCCCCGGACACATATACGGACATCAATAAATCCTAATATGGGATTTAAAAATAAAAAAATGATAAGTAAATAAATAAATAAGTTACTATATACGGCAACAAAAATAAATATAAACCGTATTATTTTGTGTACAATTTAAAAAATATATATGTGTATACGCATAGACCCACCACGCCCGACGCTCCAACATCACTTGTCTGTGGGACAGACTATTCAAATAAACATTAAACAATATTTAGTCTATGTCAAACGATGAGACGCTACTGCACGCCGTGACTGTGACAAGAAGGCTTCCACTCAGCATGATGCTGTGCTATAGTTGACCTACAGCACAGCGCTGATTTTCAGTGGTCACCCAAAAATTACGTACGAAAACCAAGTCAGGTTTAGGGACTCATCATATTAAATGAAAATTAGTACAAAATATATTAAAACAAATAAAACAGTAAGTGGGTACTCAAAAATAAAAAAATAAAAAGCTAGATATCAAATAACATTTATATAATAACTTAAATAATAACAAAAACAACACCATTAAAATAATAAAATGCAGGATACCCACCCAAAAAACATAATACCTGCACTCTAATGTGTCTCAGACGAGGGTTTTTTTTGAGATACGGAACACTTAAAAGCTAACACTTCCATCAAAGTGCCACATACTCATGATACTACTACATGATGATGCAAATAAACCCTTTAAACTTGCTCCTTTGACGATATGAAAGCAAATATAATCGCATCACTTACCTTTCGCTTTCTAATTTGAGAAAATGGAATCAATTCAACAAATATTTGTTGGACTGTGATCCGCAGCCCTTTTCCACGAATGGTTTTCGATTATAATTTTTAAACAATATTATAATATGATCATTATCCACTCTCTTTATTTTCAATGAAAATCTTCAGTGGGTAAAATCATCGGTTTATTTTCCCTATACTATACTCTAAGCATGAATTCAGAATTTTAGATCATAGTCATGTTTAGCAACTAGAAACTGAATGCTGATGTGACAAAGTTCAAATTCCAATGTAACTAAATTTTATTTAGGACTTTGTACAAGTTGGTTCTCACGACGTCTTCGTGGAAATCGGTGTTATCCAAGTAAAAAAATATATTGGCATATGGTGGATTTTTGTAGGAGCGTGCAAAATCAAATGGTGTGTTTTATAAAACTTATCCTTCGCGAAGCCCGAGTAGAAAGAAGTCCCTGCCGAAAACATTTGGAAAAAGAGGCTGTTTAAACAGTACGAGATAGTCGGCTTCACCGATAAAATAATTGGCATCTATGTAAATGCGTGCCAAAGTAAGTCTAAAGTTTATTAGGCATCTCAGGAGAGCTAGTCACGAGAAGACTATCTGTATGAAATATTTCATTTTCCATTCACACTGTTTCGTAATTTTGTCCGCAATAAAACCACTACCTACGTGGGACACTCAGAAAGTTTTGCGAATATAAGAATAATTGTGTTGTCGGTAAATATATTATATTAATTTTTTTTGACACGGTATAGTGGCCGCCCTCGTGGACGGACTTGTCACAATTGGGGCATATTTATCTCCCAACAAGAGTCTCGTTGACTTCGAGGGGTTCCTTGTCGAGCTAGGTGCCGTCATGAGGGAGCCGGGAGGACACGGCGTGGCATACGCTGGCAGAGTGTGCCGTTTGGGAGGGGCCGCGCCGTGCCCTCATCTCTGAAGTAGGCAGTGACCTGTCGCTGCCGGCCGTATTGAGTGCGATGGTCGGCAGCGTCGAGTCCTGGGACGCGGTGGTTTCCTTCTGCGAAGCAGTGATCTCGTAGAAGGAGGCTGCGGAAAGGGAGAGAGAGATCTCGTCCACTCTCACTGAGATTCTTCAGCCTCAGCTGCTAGACGAAGTGGTCGCAACCCTCTTCTCTACTAGGGAAGAACACACGATTGGGGCTTATTTGTCGGAGAGGTGTGACACCTACCGGGGACACGACGGCGGGGGCCAGTGCGAGATGTCGTGCGGTGTTCCGCAGGGCTCGGTCGTGGGCCCTCTACTGTGGAACATCAGTTTCGACTGGGTGCTGAGGGGCGAGCTCCAACCGGGAGTGGACCTGACGTGTTACGTAGATGACACGCTGGTCACGGCCCGGGGAAGCTCGCACAGGGAAGCAGCGTTGCTGGCGACGGCTGCTGTCTCACAAGTAGTGGGCCGAATACGGCGCCTGGGCCTGGAGGTGGACATCAACAAGTCGGAGGCCGTGGTCTTTCACGGTCCCCGGCACCGCCGGGATCACACATCGTGTTCGGGGCGACCCGAATTGCTGTCGAGTATACTATGAAGTACCTAGGATTGGTGCTCGACAGCCGGTGGGACTTCGGCCCCTACTTTAGGTGGCTGGCGCCCATGTTGATAGGTGCGGTGGGCGCGCTCGCAACGATGCTTCCCAATCTGGGGGGCTCGAGTACCGCCTGTAGGAGATTGTATCTGGGGGCCGTGCGATCCATAGCCCTGTACGGGGCCCCAGTGTGGGCCTCTGACCCGTCTCGCAGAAGTAGGCTGCGGAAAGGGAGAGAGACGCGCACCGGGCGCAGGCGGAGGGCGGACAATGCCCTCTTCCAGCCCCCTAAATGGGTCTAGGGACGGTGGACTTGGGGACGCCGTCACCCCCTATACATCAGGTACCGAGGTGGCGACGCGTAGTGTTCCACGTGCGGCCCTCAAAGACGTTTCGTGGGGAGTCAAACACCTCACTCACCCCTACAACCCGAGGAGGCCACCAGTCGGGGTTGCGGGAGAATCATATGTTCTCGCGACCCCGACGTAGGTATGAGATGGAACACCGGTGTAGTTTTTAGTCAATAAGAGTCTGACAGACCCCTCTGCCCGCTCCAGGGCGGAGGACATCCATGAGGATATTCCACCCTGGAATATAAAAAAGGGCCTTCATCCATGAATGCCATTTGAAGTCTATCGTACGATTCACCCGGTTTTAGGCGACACTTGAAATCGTAAAAAATAATAGAGCGAAATTGTACCCGACGCATATCCATTATTTATGACACACGATTAGTTAAATTTGCTAGCAAACAATGTGGAGGGAAATTTTGAAATTGGCACGTACATATTTTTACTTACAAAAATCATATTTTCAAAATAGACTAAACTAGACAGTCTCTCACATAAAAACTTTTTTTCGCAATAGTTTCTGAGTGGCCTGGTGTTTTAGCTTACAGTTTTTTTTTTTTGTATTTTATCAATAAACTCCCATTTTGAATAAATTTCAACTTGATTTGGGGGTTGGTCAAAACTCGCTCGAAATGTTTCGTCTCAGATCACCCTGCACGGAGTTTGTCAACAAAACAATTTGAATTCTATGTAGATCGCAATAGGATCTAAAATATCTGGCTAGCTGCCTAAATTGACTGATTTGTGAAACAAAAATATTCAAAGTTCACGCAACGTGTGACGGAAGATGACTCCTTCCACGAACAAAAAACGTGCTTGAAGCTTGTAGTCATAATAAAACCAAAAATAAAAGGAATTTAAAAAACGCCTTGTAAATATTAAGAGGTAACCTCGTGATGTTTTTTGTCGTATCGTGAGGTAATTTTTATATACCATTTTATGTTTCTGTTAAAAATATCATTTAGTTACTCATATTATTTAAATTTTTTACCTTAGTCTTATCAATTTCATGAGAAAACAAATTTAAGATAGGCAAATTTGGTTAATTCCCGCTCTTACTATCAAAATACGTTCTAAAAACTAGTGCGATTAGAGCAGCCCTGATGTCAGTATGAAGTTGATCACGATGTTTTTTTTTCTTAAAATGAGTGTATATTTTTTCAACTTTAATGTTAATATGTATACACACAACCCTGAAAACCGATGTTCAATTTTTGTTGTTTAATTTCAGCAGTTTGTTACAGAAATATTTAACTCAGAATTTTAATATTGATAAATGTAACCCCATTTCACTAATTAGTTTATGGCTTTAAAAAAAAACAAGCTGCAACCGCGGTCTAATTCTCAAGCTCGAGCATACATTTTTCGCAAAAAATCTAACCTTCCTATTTAAGTCAAGGTACTCAAATTTTGAGCTCGTTTCGCTCGCTCGTGCATTTCCATATAATCATAACGACAGCTTTTGGAGATCGCTTCGCTCGCTCTTATATTTTGTTAGTAAAATCACATCGCCGGCTTAACTTGGTATCGGAGTCACGATGCTCTAATTTTCGAGCTAGCTTCGTTCGCTCTTGCATTATCTCAGTAAGATCACAATGATAGATTTACCTTTCAAGTCAGTATGCTATTTTATTTATGTTATATAAACCATACCCTCCTTTGGAGCTTCGCCGCAGTCTTGTGAAAAGGGTTCCCAACAAATTTTTATACGGAGCCCCTTTTGGACTATCTATAGCAACGACACTGGGCGCAATCATGGCGCAAGTAAACAATAATGAATAAAGTAATGTTTTTTTTGGATTAAAAACACACACCTAAAAGTATAGCAATTTTCAAGTAATAAAATATTCACGTCTTACTAAATTTTACAATTAAATCAAATTCGAATCTGTTATCTGAAATAAATAAATACCTACACAAATATTTAAATGCACTAAGCAACGGACACCAAAAGGTTCAATTTTGCAAAGCATATTGACTCAACAACAAATTAATCTCACTTTGCACTTGTTTATCGTGCTCATACATTTTAAATTAGAGAGTTTGCTTAATACAAATGCTCCTAGTACTCTGACTCGACAACCCGTGTGTCGGATGTTGAAATAACACTGGAAGTGGCTGGAATGAAAGAGATGAGTTTAAGCGTAATAAAATATTAAAGCGGTGAAAGAGAGTTTTAATTTAGTTTGTTTTATGGCTTGGTTACCTGGAAAAGTGTCAAGGGGTGGGTCGAAAAGAAATGTGTGCATGTCGGTACTGCGTTCAATTAAACATTGCTGACAAAACTATGGAACGAAAGCTATGAAAATTTAATTCTCCATATACATAATATGTAAGTGTTTATTTGTAGTCCCATAATCCTTAATTAATTATTTAATGTTTATAGGTACTCGTTTGTACTTTTACACCGTACCTCACAGATTTTACAGAAAAAGTATGTGCTTTGAATAAATAAATCATTTCTTTTGGACCAACCACTTGTACACATTTCATAAACTTGCCAGACTTCATGACAGTTTGTCGGCAGGATTAGCGCTCGTCTTCAAACATTTGGTATCAACAAACTAATAAAACATCTTAGTAGGTAATACATCTATACTTAACGGTAAGGGTATTAAATAATACCAGCGCGAACCGACAGTTCGCGCCAGCCTGTTGTTTTAAAAATACAATAAACAGTCTTACCTCACGCGCACTATTTAAGGAAGACATATCTACTTACTATCCTAGCAAAGTGATCCAAACGTCGGATCTATGGGACCGGGCTTCTCACAGAGAGGAGACCTGAATCCCAGTGAGAAAATTGTAAGCTGATTGTTTTATGTTTTTGATCGAAGCCGCGGGAAATACAGTCTTTTTTTAGAGTCCCGTAGCCAAACTGCAAAAACGGAACCAAAAATATCGTCATGTCTGTCTGAATGTGACAGCCATTTTAATCGGAGACTATTAGCACCATATCGATGAAAATTGGAAAAAAGGTGTATTTTGTGCACCGCTAAAACAATGGTGTAAAAATCCTAATCGTAACTAATATTATAAATGCGTCTAGTCAAGTAATTTTGTCTGTTACCCTTTCTCTGAGACACAGATATTATTATATCCACCTATGTCCTTACCATGACCTGGCTACTTTTCGTCCTGGACGCAGAAGAAGTCGCAGACAACATCTATTTCTTCTACTCTTCAACATCATAGATTTGTTTTACATCTCTAGGATGAAAAACAAAATCTATGCACTTTTCCGTATCGTTGAATACCATAAAAGTTGTTTTATGATGTTTCTAAGCGATTTTTTGGGTTCCGTACTCAAAGGGTGTAAACGGGTCCCTTTTACTTAGGCTCAGCTGTTCGTCCATCCGTTCGTCCGTCTGTCACAGGAATTTATCATTTGAACTATAATATTTTTAGTATTTTAATAATAAAAAAATACCAATTAAATAAATAAAAATACCATTTTTTACACACAAAATTTTCACAGAGTGTGTTCGACTTTGGCCGCTATACCTAGCAACAAATAATTCAGAAAACGGACTTTATTTTACTGAAGTATTAAAAATAAATGTAGTGTTAAATATTGTACGGCGCGGCGGTTTGAAAGGGTTCCAAATTAATTGCGAGTACGACTCGCACCTGGTCATTTTTATTTATTAAAGTTAATAGTTTTAAGTTTTTCTTCTCTTTCAAGAAATTCTATGAAAAGCAAACTTATTTTTGTAGCCCGTAAAATCAATAGATACCGTCTTTATTTAGAAATGTTATCCTAAATACCGAGTTGAATGCCGACAAAGTGGCTTCTGTTTTGTTAATAAATATCGAGAGATACAATTTTAGCTTTGTAATATCAAAGTTTTATCTGCAATAATACGACTAAGTTTAGCTCTTGTCGCTATGTTTTCTCACAAAACATCTTATCCAATCGACTCTCGGAGTGACTATTTAAGGACTCTGAAATAACAGCTTCTACTTCTGTTATTCGACACTGTTACAACGACAAGTCTCCTCCTTTTTTGAAGTCGGTTAAAAATACTTAAGTCAGACTTTGAGATCCTTAAGTCAGAGTTTGGTAGGAATATAGATCGCGGACAAAATGCTGTGGATTTTTCCTTATGGCGGTAACAACAAGTATAGGAAAAAGTATTTAATTAGTGGTTTTATCACTTTAAAAAAACTATTTTGCGATTACAAACTTAAATTTGCAATTAGAGAATTGACCGTGACGTATAACAATTTATGAAAGAACATGTTTTTCGACTACAATGTTAAGTTTGTTATTGGAATAAATTCGTCCCAACTACGGAACCCTTCATTGTGCGTGTTCCGTCACGCACTAGGCCAGTTTTTAATTACATAAACATAACATCACGCCTTGTTTCCCCGAAGGGTTAGGCAGAGGTGTACCTATAGTACACCCACATTTCACCAGTTATGTTTTAAGTCCCATGTAATAGGGGGCGAGCCTATTGCCATCTACCGGGCACAAATCCAGACTTCGGGCTGCTACTGAGATATTCCAGATAGAAAAACCCAATAACACGTTGCCCGACCTAGGAATCGAACCCAGGACCTCATGTTCAGCAGTAGCGATTGCGACCACTAGACCAACGAGGCAGTCTTTTTAATTACAACAAAATTTAACATCTCTGTTAAAAAAACACCGCTTATAAACCAATCCATAGTCCCTATTTTATTAAATTTAATGATAAATACAGACAATTTAAAGTATTTATTCAGAAACCGTTTCAACTTCGGCTGAACAAACAGTTTTATTTATTTTGCCCCTGGACGTCGTCGGGTCCAACGTACATTGCTTCGAATGAATTTGATCGCTCATACATCACACTGCATCATTCTGGATACCTTATAAAGCGGAATTTTGCAGTGAAATTGATATTTGATACGGAATGCTGTAGTTGACTAAGGTTAAAAGTGTGTTGGAGGAAATAAATAGGAATGAAATAGGTACTTATGAGGGCTATAATATAGAGCTCAGATGGCTTTATTTAGTAATAGATGTAGTGATAGACCCGGTATTATGCTCCGTTTCTGATGTACCTATACCGATAAAAAACATATCGGACTATCGGTGCATTGGAGGTGGGTGGCCTCAGGAACATTGCAGTGTTCTGAGGAAAACACGAAAAAAACGTATCAAAGCAACCATGCCTTATGGGAATGATGGTCAGCAACACGAAAAAAGGTGCTATTATCCAATTCGTCTAGTGGACTGATAACTCGTCCCCTTTTGGCAGTTTTTGCTTTGCATAGCAGATATTATAAACATACATTCATACATAATTTCACGCCTTCTTCCCATGGGGGTAGGCAGAAACTACAGAACCACCTTCTACGATCATTATCAGGTAGGCAGGCAGACTTAGGTTCGCTTCTTAGACATTCAGAGTGACAGAAATGACGCTCAACATAAACGTTGTGAATGTGTCCGTGAAGACGAGTAGCTTCAGGAAACACACAATTCCGACTTTGCCATTGTCTCGGACAGTACCGAGAGCTCCGGCGATCACGCACACTTTCACAGCGTGTTTTACACTTGGTAACCACAAGAACAGCGCGCGTCGTTTCTACGTATAACACATAACACAGTTTCTAGTTCATAATTACATGGCAATCGAATTTCGAAGAAAACGTTTATATTGAACGTCTTCTCTGTCACTCAAACCAATGTGGCAGTCTCTCTCATTTTAAAACCCAATGTAAAATTCGTATGTTTGTCTAGTCAAAGTCAAAGTCAAAGCATTTATTTCAAATAGGCCCAAAAAAAGGCCCTTTTGAACGTCAAAATTTACATTAAAAATAGAACTGATTCTAGGCGCCACTTCCAAAAAGTAGTTTCGTATGGAGAAGAAGTGGCAAGAAACTCCACCGTTACTCTTTTAAAATGTTATAAAATATTTTGCATACATTAATTATATTTATATATGTGAAGACAATGCACCAAGAATAAACATACTATGACACAATTGGTAAAAAGAATTAAAAATAAAGCAAAGGCAGATAAATTAATCACGTGATAGGTCCATTGTGCTCACATAGTGTACAGACATTGTAAAAATATATGATTTTCCTAAAATATTAACTAGGAATAAGTCAGTGGTCTAAGTATTGTATTACTAATGTCATTACCAGTCGACAAAGATGCGGATGCATTTCCGATGTCATATTTTAGTTTATGACTGTTTTCGTTATGTTAGCATATATTTTTGTAATTTGTATTAATTAATTTGATCCATGTTGTTATTTACGCACATATCATTTGATTCTGAGTAAATTTGGATGCTAATGTAATAAATCAGACTATAATTTCCTAAAAGAACTCTAAAATATATTATCTATTAAATACTTTTTCTTTCTTTCTTTATTTTAAATAAAACCTTTTACTGAACTCATAAGAATCAATACAAACCAGACTAGAGCACATTATTATCGTAACTTATTATTTGTTTCAGCAAACCCATTATCTTATTGGAGAACGTGAGACGGAAAGTAAAAATAAACTTAGTTTGATACCGCACCGAGCTACGATTTAATCCAGCGAGGTAAAAAGTGTGAGCAAAATTGTGTTTTCTTTAGGAATTCACAATTATTTCTACTCTTTACAATACAGGGCTTAAAATACTATTTACGCGAAGCCGCATTCTGTACATCAAACTAAGTAACTTTGTCCAAAAATAATTGATAAGAAACGACTTTTATTTTTCGTGTGAAGATTCGATATTTACGGTAGCGCGCAAAGTAATGCCCGAGAAACATTATAGCTATGGGATGTAGCATGCAAAGGTACAGGAATCGTTGGAGAATTCAAAGTTAATTTATAAAATTTTAAACAATAAAGTTAGAACTTTGACTTTCAATATGTATGGCCCAAACAGAACAAAAAACACAATTTCTGGAAGCACAAGCGACTTACGGGGTATTTTTAGACCTGATAAAAAGCCTTGGGATACAAGGCAATATAATACAATACATTGCTCAAAGGCATTCTTCATTCCATGAAAAATATACACGCTAAAATTCAGCAGTCTTAAAATAAATGTGCATACTTAAAGTACATTAATTATTTGCACTGAAAAATTTAAACAAAATTCAAACCATACATGCTTCTTTCAGCCGGAGGTTGTTAACGCACAAATATTTAATCAAAATAGCATTTGATTAATCTTGGCATTTGCTTTCCTCGTGCCCACGACAAATACAACGGTTGAAACTTCGAGCTTAATTGCTATTTTGATTACATATTTGTAAACGAAATGTTTCGAATACATTTTGTAATGTTTGATTGAAGTCGACAGATTTTTATGAGTTTATAAAACTCAAAAAAAAACCTTAATAGCTTCAGCTATTTAGAACGACAAAAAGGGAAAAAAAACAATTTATGAAACAAAGGAGACTTTTGTTTCCCCAGTCATAAGAATCAGTTAACATTGTTGCTAGGGAAGTTATTTAAGTTTCTTATAAAAACTTAATTATTGATAATGGTTGGTTAAGTGTATTCGGAAAAACAATCATGCTGATGGTTGGGTAAGTCAAAGTCACAGCGTTATTTACCATCATCATTTTAGCCGAAAAATATCCACGGCTGGTCATAGGCCTCCCCCCAAGCATAGCCACTTCGCCTGGTTCTGTGCTGATTCCTGCGGCCTTCAGAAGGGTCGGTCCATGTTGTAGGAGGCCTTCCAACGCTACGTCTTCCGGCACGCGGTCGCCGCTGCTAAAACTTTTGGCCCCATCGGCCATCTGTTCTGCAGGCCGTGGGCAATGCCACAGTGGGCATTGCACACGGCACTGCACTTATTTGTTTAAACTTCTCGCACTCAATAATGTACAGAGGCGGACTTAATACTTTAGACTTTCTTCCAGTCAACCAAGGGTGGTGAAGAGATAAGATACCAGGTGCCATCATATACTTGATGATATATTATTAACAATATTATTAATTAAAATCGATTTACGAAACAACTTTAAGTTTTCTTACACCTAACCCCGAAAAATTCAGAACTTAATTTAGGCAATTGTTCGGGATATGTCGGTTACCTTGATTCTCCTACGTATCTCTTGATTTCTAATTCTCAGCGTTGTTCATAAAAATAATATAAGCCTTCAGGCAATCGGGATGTAGACAACAGCGACCATTCACTGCATTGTTTTGTAGTTTGTACCATTTACCAGTGATCGTGCCACTAACGTAATGCCAGCTTGTTAAATAATAAATCATCGCTTTGTACGACCATCCACCAATCTGCGTTGACGGCAAATTTTAGCTTAAAACTCCGTGCAGGCTATTTTCAGTGAATTAAAATCAACAAAAACTGAACGGACGATACTAAATAACAGTGTAGTTGATCAAATAACTCGATCCCATTCACGTTGTTACTGTTCGGGCTAAAAGGCCAAAAGTTTCATCGAAAAATGAAGCCTCGTGACGTACCGTTATAACCGAGTTCCAAATAAAATGGAGGGTTGTCGGTAAGTGAATTAACCGTTCCTTTTTCAGTGCCACTTTCAAAGCCTGTTTTTAATAGACTTGTATTGTTTGTTAACATTTTAAAACGCAGTTCCAAGCAGTCTGTACTGTGTATCTAATGTTTGCAGGAACATGTGTACAGCCGCTATGTTCGTCAAAATGTTTCACGTGAAATTGTTTCCCAATGTGTAGGATTTTCGAGCGCCGACTTTTTCGCTTTGATCAGACGAAATCACGTTACAGTTAGATCAAGTCTTCTCAAAGGGAAGCAATGAACTGAAACCAGAAGAAGCGAGGTAGCTTCACGGCAAAGGATAAAGAGGTTACTTGAATTTACGGGAAACATACGGGACGAAATTCGGCTTTGAAACTGGTAAGCCAAACTCTTTTAATTATTCTCGACTGTCCAAAATTCCCTGAAAGTTTTACGGATCGCGTTAATGAACTCCGATGTCTAATGAGCTTTACATAATCCGTACCGAGGTAATTTGATAAACAGCTACAAAATGAATAAGCTCCTAAATTACTAGGTAATTTAAAATAATTTTTAACAGAATTAAGCGTTAGTATCAATGAATAAACACATTTTTAAGTGCCGATTTCACTAATGTTACTAACTGCGTTCAGCTCATCTAAAACGCGTTCAAGAGCTGCTAGTGTCAATATTCCATAGAAAATAATGACACCGACAGCTCTTAAACGTAGTTTATGTGCTGATTGCGTTCAGTTTCATTGGTGAAATCCAACCCTAAGGGTTCTATTATTAACATTGAACATGATTCAAACATTTCAAAATCTAGTCAACATTTATACTACCTTTGTGTCCAAGTTAAATAAAGCTAACAAGCAAATTTTAAGTAATAAGTTAGAGCTTCAGCATCATGCATATTTATTTGACTTTATGTACAACTTATGTAGATGCTAGCGTAGCAAAATGCTACGACGTAGACAATTGCTATGATAAAATGTAGACACAGATAAAGAGAAGTTGGGCCAAATTATAACGTTTCGTGTCAGAACTGGCGTTTGAAGACATCATGAAGTTATGCCCTTTCTTGTAAGTTTGTGACCTACTTACATGTTGTATCCGCTCAAAGATTTCTGCGAAAATAAAACGCAATTGTGTGGAACATTTCCATATATTATTATCGGGATTGTTGGGAAATTTTCGCACCGCGTCCATCTGTGTAACAATCTTGGTGTTGTTACACAATAGGTCAGCGGGTAATCCTCTAGAGGCGTTTGCGGACCGACAGCTTTGGTATATTTATTGCCTTTAACAGCTATAAAAATGTTGCGAACACACATTAGCGAGACTAACCGGCGGCACGCGAGAAGCATGCCGTGATGACGAGCCGTTTCCGTCTTGCAGCCGGGTAATGTGTTAACTTTAGTTGCTTTTCACACCAAAATAGGGGAAATGAAATATTTGGAACATTAAGTGGTGTAATAAGCCGGTTTCCTACGGTGGCGTACGTTTTTGGATACATACGTGGACATTGAATTTACTACGGACGCTAACATTGAGAACTGGAACAGCTGACGCGAACCTTTTCGAGCGTGCACTAAATACGCTTTGCACGAAATGTGTGCAATTCACAGTTTGCGTGCAACAGTTATGAGTACGTCGTAAAACCGTGCATCGTTGCCATTGTGCACAGTATCTTCGAAATTGCTTCAAGTGAAATGATACCATTATTATAGGTCCTTTATTTTTAATCGGTTAAAAGCGATCGAAACACAATGCAAGTTCTATTGTTATTACGCCTTGTTGCGTTTAGTGATCATCAATGGGTTGAAAAATTCTTCTAAACTGTTTTGCCGCCGGGAAACACCTTTTCAAGTCTGTTTCTGTTTCTGAGGCTACGTATCGATAATCCTCTTGGTGTTCCAAGTGTTCATTCAACATTTTACCGAGTCCTCGGTTAATATGTAACTTAATACAAAATAATGAAAATAGGTAAGTAAGTGCGTATCACCGTAGTGCAATACCAACTTTACATCTCCGATTGGTAAACAAGATACGCGCCAAATAAATCCGTCATGTATTAGACGACTAAAGGGAGGAGCAGCGGATTAACAAAGATGAGATTTAGAAATGATCGAATGTGTTTGAAGAAATACTATTTCGAATAAGTATGAGTTCAAAGTTCATCGTTAAACCTTTTTCTGACGTAAGCCCACGCATGTTAAAAGCATGTTAGGTTTTTTTATTAACTGGATTCTTACAGACGAGGTACATTAATTGGGTATTTACATAGCTTAGAAAAGGTGGGTAAAAATTTAAGGAAGCAGTCTGTAACCGCCAAAAAAAAAACTAGAGTAAGTTTACTAAGTGCCAGTTAAACCAATGAAACTGAGCGTGATCTGCATATCCAAACCTTGATCAAGAGCTGTCAGGTGTCACTATACCATAGAAAATAATGACACTGACAGCCCTTAAACGTGGTTTATATGCTGATCGCGTTCAGTTTCGTTGCTGAAAGTCACCCTTATTGCCTTTATTATGACTTTTATTTAAATGTTTATTGGAAAAACTGCCTCTTTCTTCATGTGGTCGCAAGTGCTACTGCTGAGCATGAGGTCCTAGGTTCGATCCCCAGTTCGGGTAAAGTGATATTGGCGGTCTGAGGTAATATGTTGGCATGTACATTCTCCCGCGATACTGACCAGGTCAACATAAAGCTATTCAAGGCGTATTGTCAAGGTCCAAAAAGTCTCTAGATGTCTTACGCGTCCAATGTAATAATATTTTCAGAATTCTCTTGAGACTGTCCCGTTTCTGTAGTGCATCAGAAATGTTTGCACATAATCGAACTAAAAAATAACGCATCATTATTAAATAGAACACGGGCCAGTAGCAACAGCATTCTGACAACGTATACAAAAAATGTCAATTCCCCTTATTGGGGCATTTTGTGAAGAGGATGGTCATGGTAAGAAACTTGTACCTTACTTGGTGATCTTCTGTGCAAAATGAAAAGGAAAATCCTACTAATATTATAAACGCGAAAGTTTGTGAGTATGGATGGATGTTTGATAATCTTTCACGCAAAAACTACTGAACGGATTTGGATGAAATTTGGCACACAGATAGTTTATAACCTGGATTAACACATAGAGTACTTTTTATACCGATATTCCCAAGGGATCAAGATTTATGCGGGTGAAGCCGGGGGGAGCAGCTAGTAAAAATATATTTTACTTACTAACACTAGCTATAAGCTATTACTAACAGTGTGGATTTTTGTTGTTCGAATAAAGAAATTTTGATTTTTGATTGGGTTTGTCCATCTGGAATTTTTCAGTTGCAGCCCCGAGTCTGGATTTGTGCCCGGATTGTGTGAATGTATAGGAACACCTCTGCCTCTGCCATCATAACGATTCGTTTCCCCGAAGGGTTTTCGGGGAAACGAATCGTGTTGATGTGTTAAGTTTTATTGGAAAAACCCTCAAAATGTTTTAATTCATACAGTGGAAGTTTTACCTACTGGCCAATACTAAAAAACTAATTGTGGTTTCCATTCCCAATACAAACAATTTGTATGCAGGTCTACAGTAGTTACAAACATTCAAACTCGGTGTTGAAGATTTGATTGTACCGTATGTATAGCTCAAAAGTGAATAAACGTACATTTTGTTATCAGGCTTACGTGCGTGCCATGTTTGAAACTACGTGACTCGCAAAAAACCAGTGCCTGCAATGTGTTGGGCAGGGGAGATCAGCCCCTGCCTGGGTCGCGGGTTGTTTGAAAGAGATACCGGGGCACTGGCACAGGCAACTGAAGGAACACGGTTGGGTTTTAGTCAGCAAAAGTCAGACACGCCCCCGCTCTCCACGCAGAGCGGGAAAAGTCATGATCATTGATGACTGCCCACCAAAAAAGGGGGATTCTGTTAAAATCTCACCGTAAAAACTTAGGTGATGTGAGCGATTGACACTATTGACTGCTCACTTCACCTAAGTCCGTTCACAGTTACCTTTGAGTTTGCATCACTGTCAAAATCACAGTGATCTTTATTGCCGTTGCCATCAGGTTGCTGTTGGGTTTCTGCCATAAAAAATCTGTCTTAAAGGTCTTTATAATCGTTTCAATAAAGTTTTTGGAGATTACTAAATTTGTTAAAAATTCATCTAAGGGTTTACAAGCGTATTTAAACTGCGTTTGATTCTTTCGCGCTGCTGGAGTTTATTTATTTATTTACATATAGGTTATTGTACCACAAACATACATAACAAGAAAAACACTACAAAATATGCAATGGGCGGCCATATCGCTTTCTGCGATGTCTTCCAGGCAACCTTGGAATGGACAGTGATATAGCTGGACATGAAATGGGGTTGTCGTTGGTGCAAATAATAAGTATACTAAATAATATAACTATTCATAGTATATACCTACGTTTAGTAGCTTCTAATATGATGTCGAATCCCCATTCGAACCTCAGTCAAATCCTGGAATCCACCATTGAAAATAAGTTCAGCTTTAGGTTACACTAATATTTAATCATATAGCAGCCAAACACCGGGACATAATTTGAGTCTCCAAGTCAACAAAGTAAGCGAAAGCAGGAAAAGGCTACTTTTCCAATTATTTTTGAGGTCGGCTTCCAGTCAAGCAGGATGCAGCTTTTTTTTTTGGGTGGGAAATCATCAAATGATTTCTCTCGCTCTTCGTGTCAGACTTTTACTGACTAAAACCCACCCGTGCTCCTTCAATTGCCTGTGCCAGGGCCACGGTTACTCTTTCGAATTACCCGCGACATTCACACATCTCTTTGAGGCGCGCGTGGAACACGATGCGCCGTCGACCCGGGCCTGGTCCTTACCGGACGGCGAGCCACCCATTGCTCGCCGTGCGACCCACGTGCGACCCTATGAAGTGTTGACAGCTATCTATTTGACAAAGACAGAAAGAATTGTACTGTCTATCATCAGTAGCGATCTGTCTTAGGTTATTGTATTTGGCCACTACAGGATAAACAATAACACTTCCTGTAGGTACGTACTCTTTCAAATAGATTTACAGTTAACTGTGGCATCTTTACTTTCCATAAGCAACTTTCCCCATAAGTATTGTACTAATATATCTCTCGATTACAAAAAATCTGTTGCCGTCATTTAATATCAAAGTTTAAAAACAATAGAAAAAAAAACGATTATTTGTAACAGATTTTTTATTGTACTAGATTTATTGGAGGTATTTAAGTACAGTACTTATAGGATAAGTTTTTCATAGAAAGTAAAGATGCCACAGTTGACGGTACTGAAAACTTTAACTAAAAACCAATCGGTGTAACACGAAGAGACCATAACTACTGGAACAGTTAGGAGAATGTGCCGAGAACTGTGGCAAGCACGGACCACTGTATATTAATGAACCTCCGACACGCGATTAATGGTACGTAGTCTGTACTGCATGTGTATTGTATTGCATTGTCTTGTATTTAGGAACGACAAGCTTCAAAGAAATTGTATTTAACCGTATCTATGCACCTATACAAGGTGTAATAGAAATCAAGGCCTGTTGAAATCCTAATATAGTACTGTTAAGGTTGTCTGCAGAAGCCCATCTTATGCTGTGTAGGCTGGTAATAAATTGACTATGGTTATAATTCGAAGAAAGATTCGGATGATTCGGAGAGAGCAGTGGTAGCCCAGTGGTAACGGCCGCGACTTACGAGTTGTTGGTCGTAGGTTCGAACCCAGACAGGCGCTTTACTTTGTGTAAATTATTTTATCACCACTGCTCTCAAAACGGTGAAGGAAAACATCGTGAGGAAACCAAAAAAAAAATCGAAGACATGTGACATCTACCAACCCGCACTGGGCCCGCGTGATAGATAACGGCCCACTCCCTCTTACATAGAGGAGGCCTGTGTCCCAGCAGTGGGAATGGGAATATGCTATAATTCGAAGGCTCAAGCTTTTACAGAACAAGCTGCCATATGATATAGAAGATACACCCCCTTAGTTAGTGTAGACCATAATCTACACTACAGTGCCTACCTATTTCCGTTCACGTCTACAAAAGACATTTTTGTTTTAATTAAAAAAAACTAGAAACGCTTACGCAAAATATTTTAAAATTTGTGCTCTAAGTACTAATAATCTTGCTAAGAGAAATGCAATTTCAATCAATATCTCTAATATTAAATTCTGTCTCCTAAACTAGGGGTGGCCTGTATCTTAGTAGACAGTGATTCAATCGAGCTGTACTGTAAATTAAATTAATGATGGACGAGTGTTGATGCTCTACTTTAGAACAAAAATGTGAGTTGGCTAAGTAAGTAATTTTAGATTTATTTGAGCATGGATGGGAGAGCTGTGTGTGTGTTCGTGTGTAAGCCCACCACGAATATTTGGTTCTTTCAGAGATCGGTAATGTAGCGCATTGAACATGGAAACGGAGTAGATTCTGCATCGGCTCATTGAAAATAATGTTCTCTTTGAACTGCTGAGTATGAGGTCCTGGGCTCGATCACCAAGTCGGGCAAAGTGTTATTGGGTTTTCCCAGTAGCAGTTCCCGTAGTTGTACCCGGTTGATGGCAATAGGCTCGCCCCCTATTACATGGGACGTAAACATAACTGGAAAAATGTGTACCTGAAGTACACCCTTCAGGTATGCCTTTGCCTAACCCTTCCGGAATAACAGGCGTGAAATTATGTTAAATGTGTTTTTAACTATTAGGAAATTGTTATTTATGTTTTTGAATTTTTTGCTTCTATTGTTTGATTAGAATTAAGTAGTCAGTTTTTAATTGAGGGAAGTGTTTCTGTTGATGGTTTGGTCATGTAAGAGGATGAATGAACGGCGATCAACAAAAGGTATTCACAAGGCTTATGTGAGTGGAAACGACGGGAGGGGACGCTTTAGAAGGATCACCATATTGGTGATGTTCTTCAGTAAGGTCAGGTGCAGCACTAGCAACCAGCGTGCGTGTATGACTAGATGTATGAACGAAAACGAGGTAAAAGGAAAAAGTAAGGATCATAGCAGATGGGGTTCTGTAGTTTCTGCCTACAACCATTGGAAGAAGGCGTGATTTTATATATGTTCATAATTATGTATGTGTTCCTGTAAAATGTTTGTATTCAATATACTGCAATCAGTAATCCGCTCAATAGCCGCATTGCATACAATTATCGTATGGATAGTAGGTCATATTCAGTGAGTTAGGTACGTATTTTATTGGTTGTTGTGGTAACTGTACCTTTAACGGTACAGTATAAGTAAATAACAGTACTTATTAAGTCCAATGATAACCTTTAGAACAAGCCTGGGCAAAACTATGCTGCTTCTTTTGTAATCCTTAATATTTTACAGAATACTTCACGATTCTAAATCGAGTATGCAACCTCTATGCCAATATACATTTATGAATAATGCATCTATTACTGTCGGATACAAAGTTGGAAGCCTGCCTCATGCGCCAACTTTTCATTAACGAAATACAAGTTTTAGCTTGTGTGCCTAAACTGTCAGAAATTCCTCCTTCGGTAACGTCTTATACAAGCAAAAAACTGGTACACTTCGGTCCTAAAAACAACATGAAATTTTGCGCTTCCTTATAAAACTTTGGCAACATTTTATTTATGTTGCCAAGTGACATTACAAGATATAGTTTTTATTGCAAAATATTTTGTATTTCATAAAGTACAGTTTTTATGGAGTTTTTTGTGCCCAAACTTTGTTTTCTACTCAAATTTCAAGTATTGTTTCTTATATCAAGTTTTCGGTGAGCAAGTCATGTTTTTCTTATTTTTTTGGGTTCTGTAGTGCTTGCTATTCTGTAACCATTTCACAGTGAAAACTTAGGTAAAGTGAGCATGGAGTCAGCTTTCAGTGCCACTGATGCTAGGGATTGATTAAGACGGGATGACACTGACAACTCACTCCACGCAAGTCATCACGGTGAGATTTTTACAGAATTGACATGCTGTACCTCAAAAGGAAAAATACGAAACCCTTTATAGGATCACTTCGTTGTCCGTCTGTCAGCCTGTGAAGACCCTTTTTTTCAGGAACGCCTTGAGGCATCAAGTTGAAATAAAAATCAAATATGTAGATCTACGGTTCCTTGGAGCTTTAAAAAATTAAGCTTTTATGAAATAAAAAAACGTCGATTTATGCGACTCATTTTGATAAACGCAAATAAAAAAAGGAGCAAGTTTCACAGCACAAGTAAAAGATAAAAGTCCGAAAATCGAAAATTTGTTGTTTTATCTCATACAAATTATTTTTAGCGATAACAAACTTACATTTTCTGTTAGAGAATTGACCGTGACGTATATCGATGTATGGGAGTACATGTTTTTCAACAACAATGTTAGTTTGATCTTGGGATAACTTTTTAAAGTTATAATTCCTACAGTGGGAAATAATGGAACCTTCTGTAAAGAAACACTATTTTCTTTCTTATGCTTTTTAATCGCACAACTGCACTCATTCACAATCCAACAACGACTGCCTTTGCACTACATTTTATTATTTTTAAATGACTTATGCCCCACCCAGAAATAACGATATTATCATAACCGTTATTCCTCTCAAAGCAGTAAAATACATTCAGTTGCTATCATGAAAATACATATAAGTGTTACAATAGTAATAATTTATAATTCGTTTTTAAAATATTTATTAAATCAATGAAAACACGGAACTTTTTCACAATAGGTATAACCGAAAATCGCATGAAAAAATAAGAGTAAAGATAGATAGATAGATATAATACTCTTTATTATGCACACCATATAAATTACAGACATGGATGTAGAAATTTATATTGGGTGACACAATGGGCGGTCTTATCACTAAAAGCGATCTTTTCTAGACAACCTTTGGATGGATTAAAGGAAGAAGGAGAGACAATACTGTTCATTAAATACATCTATACATAAAACATATATTTATCTACACATACATATACAATAATAAACACGAAACAAGACCAAGAAAACTATATGTAACAATGTCTATGGAGAAAGGAAGTGTTTTTTTACCAGTATTTCAAAAGTGAACTGGTGGAATGCATCGGCATCTCTAGTCTCAATTTTTCCGATGACCTCAGATTTCTGTTATGTGTATCAAGAAGGAACTTGAAACGTTTTTAAGACAAGAGGGGGTTGTACGGTTGAACAGAGTCCTGTAAAGCTGAAATAATATATGAGAATTCCGGCGTAGAGTATTTATCTCACCAGGCGTTCGGTCATAATACATTTGATCATAATAAAACTAGCGACACGCGCCTGCTTCGCACTGTATTTACGACTTGACACGAAATTTCTTTACTAAGTACAGTCCGCGAGGCCTAAGCTAAGCTTTGCATTTGTGTGAGTGCATATAGCGACGCGTCCTTTGCTTGGCAATCGGCCTGAGGCACTGTGCGTCCCTCGCGCGATCACATTGGTGCGGTTTGTTAATCACTCACACAAATCAGCATCATGTTCTTCCCCGGGATGCCATCTATCTCCTTGCCAAATTTCATTCAAATCCGTTCATCCGTTTTAGCGTGATAGCGTAACAAACTTACTTAGCTGTTGCCCACACCTTGGCCGGCGCACCAGGAGTAAAAAGTAGCCTTTATCCTACCTAGGCCATGGTTTATATGTGTGCAAAATTTCGTCTAAATCCATTCAGCCGTTTTGGCGTGAAAGCGTAACAAACAAGCAAACTTACTGTACGGTCTCATCGCCGTACATTTTTGTGCTTACTTTGTAACCTACATATGGCCCACCATGCGCTTTATAATTTATCATAACAAAATAGCATGAAAAACGAATTTAAATATAGTGAACTTATAACTGTGTAGCTATCAACAACTGAGAGAAATAATGGCCTTCCGTTTTATTATTTTATCACTTACTCTTAACTTATATAAACTTAACTGTTTAGTGCATCTTAGTGGAACGTGTTTATGTTAACTGAACTTACAAACCTTCACGACAAGTCGGAGTTAACTCGTACAACCCGTTCATTTACTTTCGCATTTATAATATTAATAATAATAAAATCGTTAAGAAGTAAGGGGAATAAGATATAGTTAGGATATATACAATCCTTCCGGAATAAATTCCTTTAATATTAAAAACCCATTGTGCAACTCACTGGTCACACAAACAAACACGAAAATCGTTTTTTTTATTTATTTAATAATGTTTATTAAACTTCCCAATTTTCTACTAGCGAGGAAGTGCGGTCCAGTCCTGCTTGTAAAAGCCTCAGTAACTATGCTCCTGCTACCCATTGACCCGGTATAATCACTTAGCACTAGCAGCCTTTTACGGTACCCATGGGACCGCTGGAAAGAGCGATCCCATGTAGGTAAGGAAATCTCTAAGAATATGTATAAAATAGGTACTGCTTTTTTTTCTGACGTCTGCTTATTTCTGTAAAGAAATCCTTCTTAGGGCAAATCAGCCCTTAATCGAATAAGCACCTTGATATATGTAGGTAAGTATAGCATGCTTTTTAGCTACCAACCTAAGTTTTTTACCTTACTTGATTAAGACTAGCGTACATTAACGTATAAATAAATACTTTTCTACGTATATACGTAGAAAAGTATTTATACATTTAATAATATTTATATATTTCAGCGTAAAAAAACATTTTTGTAAGTACCCTATTTATAAGCACCACTAGCAAAGTATGTACGTAGGCGTAATCGACAATTTTATTGATACTTTGATAGGTCACTGAATCCCGAACAATTGAGAAAATGTAGCTACATTATGTTAAAAGCTGTACATAGAGACGCTATATAGAGTAAATGCGAGAAATAAAGTGAATGGTGCTACACATGCAGTTGTGACCTATGTCCAAAAGGCATGACTGTTCACAATAGTGTGCTGGTGCCTACACTTATGTATGGAAGTGAAAGTTGGGCGTGGTAAAAGAAGCATGAAAGCAGAATAAATGCTGTGGAAATGCGTTCCTTGCGAAGCATGTGTGCGGTGATTTTTATTGATAGGCTGAGGAATGATGTGATAAATAAGGGAAAAGAGTATGCTTAGATGGTTTGGTCATGCTGAAAGGATAAATGAAAGGAGACTAACAAAAGGTATTTAAAAGTCATAGGTGAGTGGAAAAACCGGGAAGGGACGCCCTAGAACGACGTATAGTGACCTTATTGGTGATGTTCTCCAGAAACGTCAGAAACGTAGTACTCGCAACCGTCGTGCGTGTATGAACGTAAACGAGGCAAAAGGAGCGTGTTAGGATCGTAGGAGGTGGCGTTCTGTGGTTTCTGCCTACCCTTGTGGGAAGAGTGCGTGAGTTTATTTATGTATGTACATGTATACTGTATAGAACTTCAGAGACTAGCCTACAACCAGTTTTTATTTATATGATTGTTAACTGTTCCACTAATTTCGACGAAATTTAAAGTCTCGTAGACACTAGCGCGACACCACAGCGTGACACTATGGGACCACGTGTTGTGCGACGAGCGGTGCCTTTGTGTCGCGCTGTGGCGCCGCGCCTGTTTGCAGGAAGCCTTTTAAACATAAATTTATGCGAGTTTTGATTAAAATGTTGTTGCTTTTTGTGTTACTGTGTGTTAGTTTTAAAGAAGATCTTTAATGTGGCTTAGTACTAAAATTTAAGTCAGTTCTATGAAGCAGTGAATAGAAAGATAATGTTACATATAAAAATTCATAAAAATACTCATGATTTCCCAAGATTGAGTGACAGCTCTCCTCCGGGATCGAAAGCTTTTGTCAACCCCATGTCCCAGTAGCTTATTTCCTGTATTATGAAAATTCTATTTCCACCCTTCGCCAAATCACCCCAAAGTTGCTGAAAGTTTATAAGAGCGAACCTTTGCGCGTTTACCCTTTTACAAAACACACATTCACACATTCGTTACCTTCCACACAACAACAACCTGTCAATGGCTACAAATTTTACCCTAAGAGAATTCAGACACCGTAAGAGCACACTGTCGGCTCGCAATTTACCATTAAATGACTCTATTAATTTAGTAAGGTATACGATTAGCTATTAAAATACTACATCAAAGAAGAGAGACGATTGAGACGAGATGAGATTAAAATTTCGGCACTACTTAGTTTTCGAATTAATATGATAATAAAACCCAGCTTTGAATTAATACCCGGGGAATATCCAGAATGTAATGATCATCTTTCAATTACATCAACGTTTTAACAGGCTTCTACAAGCAAACATGGCTTTTAAAAGCGTCTGCTATGAAGGTGTGGACTCATAATAATACCTCATTCGTAGGTAAATGGTGGAAGTTTCTCGCAATGCTATTATCGAGGGCTCAAGAACTTAGGCTGTTGAATAATGCCTTTGGGCCTCCTTAGAGATTATGACCGGTAGACGTCCATGGAGTACGTAGAACTAACATTACAACAAAGTGTAATATTCTGAGTCACTACTTATACAGAGAAAGATGGCAGACTAACCCTTAGGCGAACTTACTTATAACACTACGACGAATACGACGGGACCTAGGTAGATGTAAGAATATTTTAATAACCTTCAGGAACTTTTGATTCAATTTTATCTTTCCTTTGAAAATCACGTTGGCAATATAGACCTATTGTTAGGCTAAAAAAAGGTTTCTAACGAGGTATATTTTATATTAAAAATGTTTTTAGATTCATATATTATATTTCTTTACTTGCTGGCCATGATGCAGGGTTTATAAGTCCATAAGGCCCCGTAGGGTATAATACTGAAACCTAAGATGTAAATACATCGCTAAATGGATGTTCGAAGCCGCAAGGCATCGCTAATTTGTTATATCAACATTCCCTACTCTCGTTACTTTAGAAGCTTTGCAAATTATCCTATTAGGCTTTTATAGCGCTCAAGCGGATTTTTTATCGAATTATTGTACCTACCTCGTTGGATAGAGTAAACTTCACGGTATTTCAGCTACGTCAAAGAATATTGTAAATAATCTTGGACAGGAGATCCTTTAAACGCCTTAAAGCCTGTTAAGTGTTTACTCTTTGAGAAATCCTGGTAGAGCTTTTGAGTACCGTTTTAAAATTTTATTAATTATTCTGGAAATTGTTGACAATTTGTTAGATTTCGTGCAAAAGTTCTAGGTTTAGGTAATCGGTAGGTTTGTATATATAACGTTTTTCCGTTACCCTGGTGAGCTACTCATAATGAGGTTACTTCCTGAAGTGCACTAAAGTCTATGCATGATAATGCTAGGAGCCACTGGAACGGCACCAACACGAAATATTTTACTACAGTTTACCAGAAACATTCCTGGATGTGCACGTCGTAATGTGAACTTCCTACTTAATTTTTCGGTTGGGCTACTTATTTTTACTAGTAGGGGGAAGTCCCCTAGTGACGCACACCTAAGGTTTTCAGACATAAAAAAAGAGTTTAGAGAAATGTATTCTGATATATTCATTAATTACGTCAAAAAAGTTTTTAATCGAAATAAATTATCAGAAATGCAACCGCTGCATAAACATTCACCAAATCTTAAATCAAATTTTGGTAAAAAGATGGAATCATTTCAAGTAGCACCTAGTACCGGACGGACTGCAAGCCCCCAGCGCCGGAAATCTTCAAAACATCGTGCATCGATCGCTTATGTAGGTTTCCGAACATTCAGGGATGTCTGAAAAGGCTTCATGAGCCGAGGCCACGGCCTAGTATTCGTCATGGTCCTCTATACACACAACGCTAGTTGTTCTTATGTTACATGTTTGAATTTTTGGTCCCAGTTTCATTTCTTTTCTTCTCCTCCATTTCAATTTCTCTCCGTTTTTATCCTTTAAAACACAGTACTTATTCTATAAAACAAGTATAAGTACTAACAACATACTAGAAACAACATATTTTCTGTCCGGCGCTAAGGGTAAATTCTGCGTCCGCTACCAGGGAACAGAGAATCTCCAAAATTACGTGTTTTATGACAAAACTTCTTTGGAAATCAACAAAAACTTTTACAAATATCAAATATCTATGGATCACCTATAGATCGCGTTTAGTTTACTTTTGTTATTTTCATAGTGTGATGTCATACGGTATTCATTTGTGGGGAAATGCCGCCGACATTCAAACAGTTTTTGTTTTACAAAAAAGGGCAATTCGTTCAATTTATAAATTAAGTCCCAGACACTCCCTCAGAGACAAATTTAAAGAGATTAATATAATGACTGTGCCTTCTCAGTACATTTATGAAAATCTTTTATATGCATATAAAAATATTAATCTGTTTAAAAAATACAGTGATATCCATAACAAAAATACTAGGAATAAACACAAATTTGTTGTTCCCACTACCAGGCTCAAGAAGCTCAGGTGGCTCGTTTAAATGTCAATGTATACGTTTTTATAATAAACTTCCTAGCCACATTCAAGAACTAAGCCTTAATAAATTTAAAACTTTTATAAAGCGGAAATTATGCCAGAAAGCCTATTATACTGTCAAGGACTATATTGAGGACAAGAAGGCTTTGGATTGAGCTGCTCCAATAAGTTTACACAGACATAATTGATGTGTAATTTGCTATTTTTACATTTTTTTCCTTTAATGTTTTTTTTTTAAATACGTACCTTTTATCTAAACAATGACATGTATATATTTACTGTATAAAGTATAATATTGTTTTAATTTTTGTAAATGTGCGGACTATGTGGGTCATTGCATTTTTTTTTCTTCTTTTAATGATGATGGTCTGGCTGTTTGAGTACTTTACGCGGCCTCCCCAAATGTCCTTTCTTTTGTATTGTTCGTCGGATCGTTGAGCTCCTTAGTTCTGAGTTGAGCTGCACGATGATTGACAAATGCGTGCACTGACTGGACAGGTCCACTCAAATCCGTGTGGTTCTTTCCTCAAAAGACCATTTCAGACACCAGTCTACATAGTCCTCATATGATATGACCAAGATTATTTTCATATTTTATTTACACTTTGACATTGATGCACTTTATATATGCAATGACATTTACTTTGTAAATGATTATACTATTTTAATTATTGTGAATGTGAAGACATTGTGGATTTGTTGTTTTTTTTAATGCTTTTTTTTAAATTATTACTTTTAATCAATGTCTGGCAGTTTGAGTAATTTATGCGGCCTACCCAAATGTCCTTTCTTTGGTAAAGTTCGTCGAATCGTTTAGCTCCTTTAGTTCTGTGTTGAGCTGCATGACAACTGACAAATGCGTGCACTGACTGGACAGGTCCACTCATTCTGTGTGGGTCTTTCCTCGAAAGACCATTTCAGATATCAATCCACATGGTCTTCACATGACCTGACCAAGATTATGTCTGGACTTTAAAAGAGACTGTGACCTCTGAGTTTGTTTCGGCGTTTCTTCTCAGAGTAGTCAGATAGGAAATGCCGATCTCACCTAGTTTTTAAAATATGATTGACGTGTAAAAGTGTTTGTACAAACCTATTTACAGAAATAAAATCATTTATCATTTATCACCAAGTACAAACAACAAACTTGCTCTTAACACATTAACCCAAAAACATTGCAGTAATACTCACTTAGATCTTACGTGGCACAGTGTATTCCCGCCAAAATCAGCAAATCAAACACTCCCACCGTGGTCTCGCGCGTTACTGGCACACCACTCGTATCTATATCGCGGCGCCGTCGTAAGGGAGCGTGTGTGCGGTGCCAGGGCTATGCCCCTCGGCCGCGGATGCCATACGGTTGCCCGTAAATACGGGCCTCTCATAATGTATGTTTCATGGCAGATGGCATGGCAGCTACGAGCGCCTAGCATAAAAGCATAATCAGCCTATAACGTTCCCACTGCTGGGACACAGGCCTCCTCTCTATGAGAGGTAGTGAGCCGTAATCCACCACGCGGGCTCAGTGCGGGTTGGTAGATGTCACATGTCTTCGAATTTTTGGTTCTAGGACATGCCGGTTTCCTCACGATGTTATCCTTCACCGTTTTGAGAGCAGTGGTGATTAAATTATTTACACGTAGTAATGCGGCGCTTGGGTTCGAACTCACGACCTACAACTCGTAAGTCGGGACCGTTACCACTGGGCCACCACTGCTCCTCTGCCTATGTGTGTTGATTCTATGTTTGTTTCTGTAGGAGCGCCGCGACGCTTATAATAAAGCGTCGCTTTCTTCACGACATCTCGGCGGTCTGTCACCGCCAGGTGAGACCCTGGTTACTTGCCGACTCGACGCGCCTACAGAGTAGGTGGTTAGTCCCCGCCCGTCCAGATCACAGAGCTAGCCGTTCACTGTCTAGGCTAAGGAGCCGTGAACGGTATTGTAACTGTGTGACACCGTTCAGTGTCTAAGCGAGCCGCAGCCCGCATCGCGCGTTCGTGTGTGAGTTAAGATGCCTGTATAGAGGTGGATGTCTGTTTTCGACTACGTAACCCGCCCATATTAACCTAGAGCACGTTACGTAACGGGTATGTGTGTTGTGAGTGTGGAGTCTTATTGTCACAGATAAACCGCGTGTAACCTGGTTACGGCTTATCTGGGAGTCAATCCTGGGTGGTGGGGTTGTCGTCTGCTACCAGGTCGAGGGTGAGGGGTCTCGAGTCAGGGGGGCGCGCATGCCAGGGTGCAATATCTTTGACGTAAGTCAAATCTGATGCATCGGCACACGCGAACTTTCCTTTCGCGAGGCGCTTCACAAACACATCCAGGCTCTCAATCTCAAGATCCCAAGAGCTTGTACACGCCCAACTTGACGCGGACCGGTTTTAGGAGGTTGCGGGTGACCCTCCCTGTGCGGCGACCTTGTGGACGCACGGCCCCATTGTGAGCCGACGATTTATAGTTACCCCTAGGTATTTGACCCGGGGCGACCACTCGATGTCGGCTCCTTGTGGTTTCAAGGGTGGCGGGAGGCGTGCTGTCCAGTAACCATCGCCTGCGTCTTACTGGGAAGGAGTACGAGGGCGCGCTGCATTTTGACCGCCGCGTACTGCTCGTTACGCGATGTAGTGATGTACGCGGCGTCGTCTGCGTACAGCGCGAGCGTCGAGTCTGTGGTAGTGGGGATGTAGTCCGTGTTTCGTAAGTAACACGCAAGCGACACGCAGCTGCCTGGTGGCACACAGGCCAGCATCGGCCGGGCGCTTGACAGCGCGCCGTCGACCATCATCCTCAAATTCCAAAAGGGAGAGAAAATTAGAGACCTTTACAACGCGACGGGGCGCGTAAAATGTGGACATCCTATATACTAGGCCTTCATGCAATACACGGTTGAAGGCGCTCTCCGTGTCGAGGAATACTGCCACCAAATATTCCTTTTTGTTGTGCGCAGCTATGAGTAGGTACAGTACCCTTGACAGCTGGAGCGGCGTGCTGTGCTCCGCCCGGAACCGAAACTGTTCGGTTGATGTCTGGTGTGATGTGCGGCAGTAGGTGTCGCAGCAGGAGCACTTCGAACACCTTGGGGACTGTCGGCAACAGCGTGTTCGGCCGATAGCTCTCCGGTTTCAGGATGTTCTTCCCCGCCTTGGGCAGCATGATGACGCGCCCTTCCTTCCACGAGTTGGGAAAGGTCCCAGTGCGCAGTATTGCCGTGAACAGGCGCGCCAGCGCCGCTACCATTAGGTAAGGCAGGTGGCGCAGCGCTGTGTTGGTGATACCGTCAGCACCTCGTCTTGCGGACGACACGTCTGACCGCGCCAGACGATAAGAAAATAGCGGAGCCTAATCGGGAGCTATTGCTGTTGCGAAGTAGTCTCCCAGGTGTTTCTCGACTGCTGCGACATGGTCACGTTGGGGCGTAACTGACGCTCCAGGTGTTCGGCGAAGACCTCCGCCCGGTCCTCCGCTACGTACTTGAGCGCCCCGCCGCTGTTAAACAGCAGACGCACCGGGGTTGGGGTATTAGTGAGCTGGCGACTTAGTCGGTGTACCGTCAGCCAACTGTCTGTCGTGGCGTCGATTGGTTCTTCCCAGCCTGCGGCGGTGTAAGTCTGTAACTCGGCCTTTACCTTTTCCGCGAGTTGTTTAAACTGCGTCTTTATGGTTGGGCATCTCAGTTGTTGCCACTGCTTGCGGATGCGCCCCTTCGCAGCGATCATTCCATTGATATGCGCCAGCAGGGCCGGCAATAGCCCTCTCCCCTGCGGCTGCATGCTTGTCGCCGAATTGTAGGCGCTTTTTATGCAAACAGTGACGTCATTGGCCATCTGGTCCACGTCCGCAGAGGTATTGGCGTGGCGCTATAGGCTTCAGTCGGCCGGTAGGACGAAGAGCACGTGTTGATGATCCGATTGTAGCTCGTCGTCTATAACTTGTTGCGTGATCTGACATTTAAGCTCTCGGTGTACTACGATAGCCAGCACTGCGTGACGTCAGTGTGATGCGTTTTTCGCATGTGGCGGTGTAGATGCCGCCACATCACTCCCCTACGGAGACCGGAGGTCTATAGTGGGCTAAGTCTTGTATCTTGCGATGATTGCCAGTGCCAGTTGATGTTCCAGTGGGTTAGAACCGGGTGTCGCATAGTTCGCGGTGAGTCGGAACTGTCTGCGAAGAAGCCCCATTGGCGCTGCTAGTGCTCCAGTGGGTCGGATGTGGTACAGCGCCGGGTTGCGCTGACTGCTGGTGTCAATCAGGACAGGGATTAAGGGCTCTGCTTGTGGACCAGCCTAATATGCAGTGTGCTGTTCCAAGGTTGCTGATGAGGCTGAGGGTGATGACCAGGTATGCGCTCGCGCTGCATGCTGATGGTCAGGATACCCGTTGAAGCCGAAGTTGCTGGCTGGCTGTGTCACTCGCCGCTCTAAAGCTCGCGGGAGTGATGATGACGACGTCACGCTGAAGTAGTTGCATACTCGGGGTCACCAGTATAGAGATATGAGGAACAGGGTGTAAAGTTCACTCATACTCTTTTAGAAAAGGGGGGATCCTCCGACCACGATGTCGGGACGTTGTGTATAAGCTAGTTGCCCGGTAAACTCTGCTTGCGCGATGCAGGATTTCGCGTGACGTCAGTGTGATGCGTTGTTCGCATGTGGCGGTGTAGATGCGCCACACGCTACCTCGCGCCCCTTTTACCCGTTTTTTAATAGAACGCGTTGCGACTTGCCGAGAGTACGAGTGTCCGAAACTAGGTGGCGTCCGGCGTTACCTCCTAGTAGAAAACTTGAAACTAAGTACCTACCTGCTCAGTTTTTTTGAAATCTACAACAACAAAGTCAAAAGGAAGAGTACCTAATGCATGTCACGAGCATATAAAGGGTTTTCCAATAAGAGGTGTGAGGCCACGTGAAAGAGAAGGTCTACTCCAACAGCCCAGCGTCGATTCAAGACCTCAAAGATGGAATTCGTGAGGGTATCGAGGACATAGCAGCCACTTTAAGATTTGGTTATGGAAAATATCATGAAAAGGATATAGTTCTGTAAGCGTGGTCGTGGTGGTCATTTGCCTGATGTTATTTTCCACTATTAACGGCATACCTTCCTCTTTGTAATGAAATAAACATCCGATTATTTATATTAAAAAATAGCATTTTTCTTTGAATATCAAAATGACACCTCTTATTGGAAAACCCTGTAGTTATAATGCGAAGTTCTTTAAGTTTCTTCTTATATTAAGGTGTCGTTGTTTTTGTCTTAAAGACCAGCTTCTGCCTGCAATTTCCACCGCGCTATTAGTTCGTTTTCGCTTAGCGTTCTTTCAGACTTGTTTCTTTTTGCTCGGCTCTTAAAGGGTCCTAGCGAGATTTTAATAGCCTTACAGCTTTCCTCAGGAATTCGGCTTTCAGATGCAATAATAATTTTTCAAATCCGGGTACAAACTTATTAACAAACAAATTTTACCTAGATAAATGTGTCTGTACTTTCATGCTTTTTCAGCTATCGGATTTTGCTCTTACGTACTCGTGCATTAAGAAAAGCCGCTCAAAAAATCTTCCTTGCGAAAACTCGGCAAAGAAACAGCCACTTAAATTTAATGACGTCGTATACCGACCTATCTGCAATAACGTTAATCTATGCTGTCTTTGCTTTGCGCTAACGTGATTAAGAGCCTAATTTGCAAGAGGTTAATTACAGAACGCCATGCCACCGGCTTTTAACGTCTTGGATTATTAAGCTTTGACTCTTTAATGAGGATATGTTATCGCTACACTACATCGCAGTTAATTGAAGCGAATTTGGATTATTAATGTATGTAGGTATGTAATGTGAAACAACTACATACTACATTAGATTCTTATGTAGTTGTTGGTGTTTAGAAGTGCTGGTTTGAGGTTGCAACTTCTTTGGCTAAAATTCTGAGAACACTAGGTAGGTACCCCATACTCACAGAAGTTGTGGCGTATATTAGGAAGTGGACTATGAATGCCATTATGTATTTTTTTTTTAAACTTGATCTGCTAAGCACTTGTGGCGGCATCTACACCGCCACATGCGAACAAACGCATCAATCCTGCATCGCGCAAGCAGAGTTTACCGCGCAGATAGCATATATACAACTTCCCGACAACAATCATCGGGCAGTTGCCCACCAGATACGACATCCATCTGGTCGGAGGATCCTCCCTTTTCTGAGAGTATGAGTGAACTTTACACCGTGTTCCTCATATCCCTTCACACTCGTTTGAGTGGTAGTTCCGGCGAGGCTCCCACCCAAACATTTAAGAATGCTACGAGCGTGTTGTTGATGAATAAAAATAGAATAATCAGCCTATAACGTTCCCACTGCTGGGACACAGGCCTCCTCTCAGCGAGAGGAAGTCGGCCGTACTCCACCACGCGAGCCCATTGCGCGTTGGTAGATGTCACATGTCTTCGATTTTTTGGTTCCAGGACATGCCGGTTTCCTCACGATGTTTTCCTTCACCGTTTTGAGAGCAGTGGTGATGCAACTAAATACACAAAGTAAAGTGCCTGTCTGTGTTCGAACTCAAGAACTACAACTCGTAAGTCGGGGCCAATACCAATGGGCCACCACTGCTCTGTTGCTCTGCTGTGTTGTTGGTGGATAATGATTTATTTTTAACTAAAGCTTATTTCGATATTTAACGAATGTATGAATGTTTTGATTTTAAACTTTTACATACATACATGCACACTTAAACTCGGCGTGAGTTTAAGTGTGCATGTATGTATGTCTTCCTATGGGGGTAGGTGGAAACCACAGAAAGCCACCTGCTACGATCCTTACATACTCCTTTTGCCTCGTTTAAGTTCATACATCTGGTCATACACGAGCGCCGGTTGCGAGTACTACGCACCTGTCCTTTCTGAAGAACATCACCAATAAGGTCACTACATGTCTTCCTAGGGCGTCCCCTCCCGGCGTTTCCACTCACATTTGCCTTGTAAAAACCTTTTGTTAGTCTCCTATCATTCATCCGCTCAACATGACCAAACCATCAAAGCATACTCTTTTAAATTTTTGTCACTACATCTGTTAGGTCTGTTTAAACTTTTATGACTACACAAAATGTACAACACAACGTACTTTATACCTAGTTACTTTTATTTGTGCCGGTGTAATAAAACATAGTAATAGAAGATCCAGTTCTTACTTTTGTATTAACCTCAATACGAGCATTAGAATACTGCACACCAACCCAAGCTATACAAGAACGTAACGGAAAGGTGAGAAACTTATATGACATTACATTTATTGTTTTGGGAACTGGTAACAGTGCTCTCAACTTAGAGGTATTTCAGGTGTTTATAATGCTTCATCGCTTTGCATTTGTAGGAACAAATATAATAAGGTTATTTGTAGGCACAAACAACCTCATTATATTTTTGTATGCTACTTAGCCTATAAGGCCTATAGGCCTCCTCTCTGTGAGCGGGAGTGGGCCGTAATCAACCACGTGGGTTCTGTGCGGGTTGGAAGACGTCTTCGAATTTTTGGTTCTAGAACATGCCGGTTTCCACACGATATTTTTCTTCACCGTTTTTGAGAGCAGTGGCGATGAAATAAAAAGTAAAACGCCTGTCTACGCTCGAACCTACCCTGCGACCTACAACTCGTAACTCGCGGCCGTTACCACTGGGCCACCACTGCTCTGCCGCTGGTTTTGTTCCCTTATTTCATAAGACAATATCTCAATATTCTCTAAAATAGAAAACAATTATCAGATACTACTAAAAGCCAAACTCAGGTCAACAACCCTCTAGTTTGCTCAATCTGTAGCATAAACAATTTCCAAGCAAATCGCTGGAACAAGTGGAACAACATACATACTCGCCAGGATTCGAGGACTCGAAACAATACTTGAAGCATCGCAAGCTTACCTTACATCAATTAAACGGATCATCCGAGCGAGTCGAAAACAATTTCGCGGATATGCCCGCTATTATAGTGTAATCCGATTAGTGAAATTAGTTCGTACGGCTTACGAGGTGACCCTTACAACTTAATATCGATGTGGAAGTGTACACAGGCATACAAATCGCGTTGTCTTGGTGAAGATAGTAAGTACATATTAGACGTGGTAGTAATCTATTTTCGGACTAAGTAGCCGTTCGCACGGACGTAAAAATATCGTGGCGGGTTTTCTTCGCGCACTGGATCTTCAACGCACTGCCAAGAGTAGAAAATCCAACAGTGTGTTTTTTCGACGCGCTGTCGTCGCGAAACGATGGGTGCGAACTCGTAGTCACACCAGCACGTCGATTTTGTAAAAATCTCAACGTAGAGACTTGCGTGGAGTGAGCTGTCACTGTCACTGATGCTAGGGATTGACCTGCATATCTCATCATAGTTGTACTCGCGTGGTAGGGGTTCCGTACAATGATGTTACACACCAAAAACATTTAATGTAAAGTAGAAGACTTACATAACGCTTTCACTGTTAAAAACACATCAGATTTAATGAAGAGCCAAGTTCTTGATTCAACAAGGCTTAACTCTACAAACCTTACATCTTGGTCACAATGTACGGCTTGGCCGGTTTGCGGCCGTCGCACAGACACTCGTATGGGCTTATGTTTAAATGGAACGGCCATGTCATACATTTTGACCAAGAAGTAAGGATAGTAAGTAGAGTAGCTTTCACACCAAATTTAAGCTTCCTAGGACTTCCCGAAGTGCGTCAGTCAGTCAAAAAATCGACGTAGGTATCAATAAAACCTAATATCCGAAACTACTAAGCAATTACTAAGGTTGGTTAATTTTTAAATAATTTCTTAAATAACTTCAAAACGTACCGGTGTGAATACCGAGGCCGCACCCGAAGCGATGCACTCAGTTGGATTCTCAATCTTCATTTTCAACTCTCGGTCTACACCCAGAGTTGAAAATCCAGTGCTCGGACAATCCCGCCGCGATATTTTTACATCAGTGCGAACGTGGTCTAGTAGATTTTTTTCAGAATTGTGGCGATTTCGCCATTAACTGGTTTCCGACAAGTATCAGTTTAGTTGGACTACGTAGGTATTACTAGTATCGACAGAAATGATTTGTATAAAAATTAAACCTGGCCGAGTCCTTAACAAGAGAATAGAATAACATAATCTTTATTGTATACACCTTAAAAATTACAGATAAAAATGTAGAAATTTTGATAATAAAATGAATATAAAAAATAAAACTAAATTCACCTTGATTAATACCTGTGATTTAAAAAATACCAGGCTCTTGGAACCTGAGAAATAAAATTGAAAAACAAATTAATCAAAACGTACTATTTTTTATTTTATTACAATTGCTCCCAACTCGTTAAAAACTGCTATAATAATGGGAAACTATCATATCAACAGACCCCAATGAATCCATACATTAGTGTTAGTAAAGAAAACATACAAACTACTAGGTGAACCTACTAGGTAAAGTTTGAAGCCGAAATACATTTTCTGTTATTTCATGGAGTGCGTGAATCCTTATGACGCCCTTAGGGGTGTAGATATGAAACACTGTGTAATAACTTAATACGTTTCTAGGCAAAACGATCAAGGCTTAAATATGAGCCCTCATATTTGTAGAACAGGATTCAATTTAGATTTCAAAGACGATTGAGATATTGTACATGCCGTCGCCATAATATATTGATCTACGTTTTATATTTCTACAAAATGTTAACAATACATATAAATAAGTTATTACATTAATAAAGCAAGAAATTGCACAAAATTGCTGTAATTTAACTGTTTCTCGCATACATGGCTACTCTTGTGAGTCACTGGGTAGTTTAAAGTGAATAATAGTGTAGGATATCAAAGAATATTATGTGTATGGGCACCGAGTTAGGTACGAGTATTGCATTGTCGGTAGTATTCCTTGAAACTGCACGCAAAACATGACAACTACCCGACTACAGCGAAACTAAAAAGAGGGCGACATTATAATTTTGACCGGTAAGTATACATATATTATGTATGTATGTATCGTGGTATGTATCTAAGTGCGAATGTATGTATGTGGTATGTATGAACATCTGTTCCCTCATAACTTCTATAAGTACCATTTTTCATAATGTTACAATGTAATAATAAAAATTTAATGGATAATACGGTCCCTAATTGGGAAGCCAAATGTAATATTAAAAATTAAAAGAATAGGTGTGTGTGTGTGTGTGTGTGTGTGTGATCTCCTAAAAAAAAAAAGTATGTTATTGTAAGAAATTAAATTTCGGGCGCCGTGGAGCGACACACTATTAATAGATAGCCAGATAAATAAAGTTGGAGAGATTGGACCATTAATCTTAGGATGGGGGCCTGTGGATGTCAATGGTGATTAAAAGTCTCACTACCTTGAACGTTCCCAGTTTATTGTACCTTTAGCCTAATGTATACAATTATATTAATATAAAGTTTACTTGCTATATCATCATTGCATCTTTGTCTTTAAATTCGCAGCTGAAGGCTGTTATGTTCTATAGGAAAAAAAAAGATATAAAAAATATGTAACTTGAAGCTTGACCCCGAGAGCCGGAAGGTGGTACCTCTCAGGTAATCAGCCCCCGTGGAAGGCCAGTAGAAATTTATTGAAGTAAAGGTGGAATAAGCACCCACAGTTGTAGGCTGTGGACAAAAAGGAACTCTGAGATGTGTTTTCACTCCGAACTCGGACACGCGGGGACGCATCGACCAACGAAAAACTTACCGCTTATTCCAGGTATATAAACTCGCGTCTCCCTCGGTGTACCGTGAAGATATTTGGTATAAGAGACGTAGGGAGGCGACGAGGAAACCTGCGAAAAACCGTAAGATGGTCACAAACGAACCGCCATCGTCGAAGGAAATTTTCTCTCGAAAAGAGCAACTTACCAAAAATCGGATCGAAATATCCACCGGGACCATTCCACGGGTCCTTTGGTTTAGGATTAGGGCATTAAAGCGCCACAATAAACTAGATTAGTTACGATTCCATTCAGGAAAAATCAAGAGACATGTCACATTGACCAACAAAGATCGCAAAAGTGACCTGTCCAATTTTGACGTCCAAAAATGTCATACGAAATGTATCACAGATAAAAAAAATAAAATTAAGAAATCGTTCCGAAATCGACTACAATCATCAATACATGTAACGGTGTAAAAAAACTCGTTACATTACATCCCTCCCCGAAAAAAAATAAAAGAAAGCAATTTCTTTTATGCCAAAAAAACAACGATCAAGGTAAAACGAACAGTTTCCCAAAAAAAACAGGAAATATAAACAGCGTGTATACAAACAACACTTACAGGTGCAGACTAAATACTAGCACAACCGACCCATAATGTCAAAAGAACCACAAGAGTACAGTTAAGCACCTTCGCCACTGACTAACAAGTTAAATCCGAGTTCTACTATAGAATCAGTTAAGTGCAGCAGTCGCTTAACACTGTAAAACAATACAACAGAACTATACCCAATTGAGTGCGGTTGGGCACCATCGCCACCGACTAACAAGTATAAAATTCTAAAAAGACAAAAAAAATACCAATACAAATTCGGTTAGGCACTATAGCCGCCGACTAGCAAGTATAAAGCTTTACAAACAAACAAAAAAAATACTAATAAGAGTTCGGTTAGGCACCATAGCCGCCGACTAGCAAGTATATGTTTAATGTAACAGGATAAAAAGAATATTAATTCGAGTACAGTTAAGCGCAAAGGCCGCTGTTTAACGAGATTAATCCAAAAAATTCTATATGAGTGCAGTTAGGCACCATCGCCACTGACTAGCAGGAACAAATTATAACTGTGAGAAACAGTATAGGAACCTTCACATCTCTAAAGATGCAAAAAAAAAAAGATGTTGTGATCGGCTCAACTCCACCAACTTTCCGGGCACAAACAAAAAAATGTTGTGATCGGCTCAACTCCACCAACTTTCCGGGCACAAACAAAAAAAGAAATCACTGTGTTTTTCCTAAGTGCACCACGAAATATTGCGGGTGACAGAGTCACTATAGGAGCACAATGATAAAAAAAATAGGTAAACCTCTACAAGTGTAAACAAAACGTACAAAGGTAGTAGGCACCAATTCAGGAATTGCATGCAAAATTTTACACAGGAAAATTGCATACAAGACTGTTTAGAAAAAAAATATAATAATAAGATCTTTCGATATGGAAAATGTATCTGTGTGGGTTGAAGAAGTTTATAAAAAATGTCCTAAGTTGTAATTTAGAATGTTAAATCAAGATTTTAATAAATTTATAAGAAGTTACCTATCATACATCTACATTCAAACCACCGATAACCTATCATCCATCCCAACGTGCATCACACTATCAAAAGTGGCCTTCAATCAAAATCATCAAAAAACAAGATTAACAATGAGAAACCAAATTAAAATTTAATTATATCCTTAACATGATAACGACCAGTCGTTCCCTTATTAAGGTCTTTCAGAATATAAACATTATCAGAAATCTTTTCAATAATTTTACATTTAATAAACTTAGGAGCAAGTTTTGCCGAAAAATAAGTAGGTGCATGAGATTGAACGAAACTTCTTCTCCACACGACATCACCCACATCAAAAGAAATGACTTTGCGACCTTTGTTATAATAGCGAGCATTACGCTGATAAGCTTTTAATAAATGAGTTTGCACTTTAACAAAAATATTACTAAGTGAATTGAGAGAATCGGCATAGTGAACTCTATTGGAAATTTCCAGTTCATCTATGTTATCGATAGAATTACTAAAACGATGTAAAGAAGCATCAAAAATAAGTTCTCTACCAAACATCAAAAAATTAGGTGTGAAATCTGTGGCCAGATTAACACTATTATTCAAAGCTAGTTGAATATTAGGTAAATATTTAGACCAAGTTCTATGATCATCTTTGACAAAACAAGCTATGCAAGTTTCAACAGTTTTATTATATCTCTCAACAGTATTATTTTGAGGCGTGTATAAAGTATTATAAAATATTTTAATAATGTTAAAACCCTTCAAAAACTCTACAAAATGTTTAGAAGTGAATTGTGTACCATTATCACAAACAATTATTTTGGGACAACCAAATTTAAGAAATATTTCTTTTTCAAAAAGTTTATTTATTACTCTAGTAGTAGCATTTATCATAGGAAAAATCCAGCAGTATTTAGTGAAAACATCAACAACTGAAAGAATATATTTATGTCCAGAATAAGATTTAGGCAATATACCTATAATGTCTACTGAAAGCATCAACATAGGACGATCAACTTTTTTAGGGTTAACCATAATACCAAAAGGAGGTTGAGTGGTATGTTTATAAGCTTTACAAGTATCACAAGCAAGAATATATTTTTGAACATCATTAAACATCCCTTTCCAAAAATAGTGTTGTTTTAATTTATTTAAAGTTTTATGAATACCTAAGTGTCCAGAATTAATATCATCATGATTAGAACGAATTGTATCTAATATGTGTTCTTTAGGAATAACTATCTTCCAATTAAGATTACTATTAGGATCAAACTTACTTTTACAAAACTTATATAAGGCTTTATTTTCTACTCTAAAGTTCTTATATCTACAAGGAGACTTTTGACAATTAATAAATACTTTTTTATACCAAGGATCATAAATATCATCATCGGGTAAGACTAAATTATTTTCAGAGATTCCTATAGCAGCTATTTCAATACGAGACAAAGCGTCTGGGACTAAATGTAAAGAACCTTTTTTATGAACTATATCAAAAGTAAATTGAGAAATTCTAGCAGCCCAACGTGCTAAGCGTCCACTAGGATTGCTAAGACCTAAAAGCCACTTTAAACTAGCATGATCAGTTATTACTGTAAACTTCATTCCTTCAATATAAGGTCTAAAATGTTCTATTGAAGCTAAAATAGCAAGTAATTCACGTTCTGTAGTACTATAATTGCGTTCACATTTATTGAGTGATCTAGAATAGAACGCAATAGGATGTTGATCTCCATTATCATCCTCTTGACTCAAAACACTACCAATGCCAACAGAACTGGCATCACAATGTAAAAAGAAAGGTTTTTCAAAATTAGGGCATTGCAAAACCGGAGCAGTAATTAACGCTTGCTTCAACTCATCAAATGCAATCTCAGCTTCATCATTCCAACAAAGTGGTTTCTTAGAATTCTTACTTCCCGCCGTTAATTTAGTCAGAGGAGAGGCAATATCAGCAAATTTACAAATGAATCTACGATAGTATGAGCATAAACCTAGAAAACTACGAAGCTGTTTAACAGATTCAGGACGTGGGAAACTTTTAATGGTATCTAATTTAGAAGGATCAGTGTGCAAACCATTACTATCAACTATATAACCAAGATAGCGGAGTCTATCTTTACAAAAATTACACTTTTTCAAATTAACTGTCAAACCAGCATCTTTCAGTATACTGTAAATTTTATGTAGATACTCTATATGTAAATTAAAATCCGAATTTACGCAAATTAAATCATCTAAATAACAAAACACAGTATTATCGAATTCAGGTCCAAAAAGTTTATCTACAAGTCTCTGCAGTTCAGCAGGTGCGTTGGTTAGACCGAAGGGCATACGGACAAACTCGAAAAGTCCTTTTCCCGGAACTACAAAAGCAGTCTTTTCTCAAGAAGATTCTTCCAGGGCTATTTGCAAAAATGCTTTAGAAAGGTCAATGGTACTAATAAATTTAGCTCCCCCAAGGTTATCTAAAATTCTAGAGGTATAAGGAAGAGGGTAAGAATCTTTTACAGTTACTGAATTTAAACGTCTTGAATCCAAACACAATCTGGTACTACCATCCCTCTTTTCTACAGCTAAGACAGGTGAACACCAAGGCGATTTAGAAGGTTGGATGATTCCTTCCTTTAATAAGACTTCTACTTCATCAAAAAGTTCCTTCTGCTTTGCAGGACTTAAAGGCCAATATCGTTGTTTAAAAGGTTCGCTAGTAACATTAATTTTATGTTGAACAAGATGAGTAAGACCTAAGCCTCTCTTTTCATAAGAAATATCTTCAAAGAGTGAAACAGTATCATTTAATTTTTGTTTCTCAGCAGGAGAAAGTTCACTAACAGAGGTGACTGAACAAACTTGAACTGTATTGCATCGAGCATAAGTTATATTTTTCCATAAATCCTTAGCCAAATCGAATTTTAACCAAAAATCAAATCCTAAAATGAAATCAGGTTGGAAAGAAGGTATAATTTGAAAATTAATAATTTTAGTAAAATTATCACAAGTAACAGGTAATTCAATGGTACCAATAATTCTTTGTGAAGAACCATCGGCCGTATAAGCAGAGCTAGAAACAGAATTTATTTTATAACCTAACTGTAAGAATTGTCTATGACTATTGGAACCCAAAATACAACTATTTGAGGGTAAGTGTAAAATATTTTCTAAGTTTTTTTTGTTTTGATGAAACTATCAAGTAAAAAGATGCAATAATAATTTACAGGATAAGTTTAAACTACTTAAAGTAAGGTTACCAAGTTAAACCAAAGTTTACTTAAGATTAAATATGAAACAAAAACTTCCAAAGTTGTAAAATACTTGAGGTTAAAAAGATATGTTCAAAGTTTGTTTTGATGAAAATTTCAAGTTTAAAAAATGCAGTAACAATTTACAAGATCAATTCAAGTTACTAAAAGTAAGATTACTTAGTTAAACTAAAGTTTGCTTTAGATTAAATATGAAACAAAGTTTCACCGCACTTAATTTACACTGTTGAGACACTTAGATAAAACAAACTGTCTTACCATACAAAATGTTGGTTTTGTAAGAGAAAAGAAGTAATGCTGTAACCATAAACATTAAACATACACAATAGTACAAAATACAATAATGTTAGTAGAAAATACTGTTTACTTAAAAGCAAACATCCAAAGAATTTAAGTTTTTAAATTACAACATTGTACAATAATGTGTTACTACAAAATATCAAGATGCAATGAATCAATAACAAAATAAGTAAGCTAAATTCAAGTCCCTGTTCGGGCGCCAAATGTAATAATAAAAATTTAATGGATAATACGGTCCCTAATTGGGAAGCCAAATGTAATATTAAAAATTAAAAGAATAGGTGTGTGTGTGTGTGTGTGTGTGTGATCTCCTAAAAAAAAAGTATGTTATTGTAAGAAATTAAATTTCGGGCGCCGTGGAGCGACACACTATTAATAGATAGCCAGATAAATAAAGTTGGAGAGATTGGACCATTAATCTTAGGATGGGGGCCTGTGGATGTCAATGGTGATTAAAAGTCTCACTACCTTGAACGTTCCCAGTTTATTGTACCTTTAGCCTAATGTATACAATTATATTAATATAAAGTTTACTTGCTATATCATCATTGCATCTTTGTCTTTAAATTCGCAGCTGAAGGCTGTTATGTTCTATAGGAAAAAAAAAGATATAAAAAATATGTAACTTGAAGCTTGACCCCGAGAGCCGGAAGGTGGTACCTCTCAGGTAATCAGCCCCCGTGGAAGGCCAGTAGAAATTTATTGAAGTAAAGGTGGAATAAGCACCCACAGTTGTAGGCTGTGGACAAAAAGGAACTCTGAGATGTGTTTTCACTCCGAACTCGGACACGCGGGGACGCATCGACCAACGAAAAACTTACCGCTTATTCCAGGTATATAAACTCGCGTCTCCCTCGGTGTACCGTGAAGATATTTGGTATAAGAGACGTAGGGAGGCGACGAGGAAACCTGCGAAAAACCGTAAGATGGTCACAAACGAACCGCCATCGTCGAAGGAAATTTTCTCTCGAAAAGAGTAACTTACCAAAAATCGGATCGAAATATCCACCGGGACCATTCCACGGGTCCTTTGGTTTAGGATTAGGGCATTAAAGCGCCACAATAAACTAGATTAGTTACGATTCCATTCAGGAAAAATCAAGAGACATGTCACATTGACCAACAAAGATCGCAAAAGTGACCTGTCCAATTTTGACGTCCAAAAATGTCATACGAAATGTATCACAGATAAAAAAAATAAAATTAAGAAATCGTTCCGAAATCGACTACAATCATCAATACATGTAACGGTGTAAAAAAACTCGTTACAACAAATGAGGTGTTGTTGGACGCGTCTTTTTCGTCCTCTGGTTAAAGGCTATATGCAGAAACTTTACATTATTATTATTTTTCATGCTTATTTTGTAAGTGTTCCTGGTACCCACATAGGGGCACATACAGGCAATGCGATCACGGCTTTACCCTGACCATTTTTGTACTGTCTTGATTTTTTTCTGAAATATTTTCTTGTTTTCTACTTTTTTGAGCGTGATTAGTAGTAGTAATCGAGTTTTAAAAACAAAAAAAAAAAACTTTTTTTTTAATGATAGCTTCACAGCTGACAGTAAATAATTGTTCCACCATCGTTTGTAGAACCACACTACTTACATGATACATGATAAATGATTCTGTTTCTGTAAGTAGGTTTGCACAAACACTTCTAAGCGTCAATCATATCTTAAAAACTAGATGAGGTCGGCGTTACCCACCGAACTTGAATTAAGTCCGAAAAAAACTCAAAGGTCACAGTCTCTATTAAAGTTCAGACTCATAATCTTGGTGTGCGGTCCATGGCCCATTACGGCGCACCGGTGTGGGCGCGTTCCTTGAGGCACCGACCAGCCCGCTGGTTCAACGCGTCCCAAAGGGTCATGGCCATTCGGCTGTTCCGCGAATACCGCATGGTCTACTGTGAGGCGGTGAGCCTCCTTGCAGGATTGCCGTCATGGGCTCTGGAAGCAAAAGCCATCGCGCACGTGTTGGAGTGGCACGAGGAGGCAAAACGCCGGGGCGTAAATCCGCTGCCGCGAGAAATCACGGCACAGTAGACAGAGCTCCGGCGGGATCTCATGGCGACATGGAGGGTGCGATCGATGCAACCCAGTGCTGGGCACGCCACAATAGCGGCAATAAATTCCTTTTTTGAGGAGTGGTTCGAGACGCTCCTCACCGGACATGGTTGTTTTGGCAGGTTCCTGTTCCGTATAAGGCAGGAGGAAACGCCTGGGTAAAATAATTATGTGGATCACCCGGAGGAAACGGTGGAGCATACGGTGGGGGTCTGCCCAGCTTGTGCGGAGCACCACCGTGTCTCCGCGGAGGTGATCGGCGGCGGCGATCTCTCGCTTCCGGCCCGTTCCAGGCCATATTACGGAGCGAGAGCGAATGAGAAGTCGTCACCTCCTTCTGCGAAACTATAATGCTTGCAAAGGAGGAGGCGGAGTGCGTGAGAGAGATAACCCTGCTTCCTCACACCCGTAGTCGCCGCAGGAGACGCCATGGGCATCAGGAGTCGCCAACAGATTCCCGGCCACCGTAGACGCGGGCTTGCGGACGGCGAGCAATGGGTAGCTCGCCGTCCTGTTAGGACCAGGCCCGGGTAGCCGGCGCGTCGTGTTCCACGCGCGCCTCAAAGAGATGTCAGCACTAATTGAAAGGGTCCGCTAGGGCCGATGCCTGCCAGGGTAGTGGGTTCGAAAAAGATACCGGGGCCCTGGCACAGGTAACTGAAGGAACAGGGGTGGGTTTTAGTCAGAAAAAGTGAGTAAAAGTCAGACACTCCCGCTCCACCTAGAGCGGGAGAAGTCATTTCATGATTTCCCACCCAAAAAAAAAGTCAGAAGATCATAAGAAGACATTGTGGATTGATGTCTGATATGGCATTTTGTGGAAAGAACCACTAAGATTGAGTGGACCTATCCAGTCAGTGCACGCAGTTGTCAGTAATCGTGCAGCTCAAAACAAAACTCAAAAAAGGAGCTCAACGATTCGACGAAAAATACCAAAAAAGGACATTTGGGTAGGCCGCATAAATAACGCAAATTGCCAGACCACCATGAAGATTAAAACTAACTGAGAAAATAAAATAACAAAACAACACAAAAAAACAGCGACCCACATAGTTTTAAATTGACAATAATATAATAGTAAGAATGATTAATTGCTTATTACCTACATTCAAGACTATGTTTTTACATGGAACTAAAGCATGGCACTAATTATAATATAAACTGGCTACTATTCAAAAAGGTTTGGCAGGTAGCATACAGCGACAGCTTCTTTTACTTACATTATTAAAGAAAACCTATATGTATGATGGTAGAAGGTTTAGATAAAGTAAGAGGATGTTAAAGAGAACTTACGAGTCGCATTGGGTACATAAAAATCCGATCAAGTGCGAGCCGTTTGATAAGTGTTTCGCTCTAGCGGGAATTCTATCAGAATTCCTGATGTGAACAATTTTTTTATGGACTTGGAAGAATCATAACAAAATGAGCTGAGATTTTTCCTTTTGCTCGCTTGAACTGATCAACATTATCAGAAAAGTAATCATTATAGCATAAATATTTTATTTATTTACTAGCCGTGCTGGTAACTTCGTCCGCGAGCATGTCGGAAAACAATAATGTGTCGCTTAGAGGTGCCTGGTGGGAAGGGCTACCTGGGGCTCCCTACCAAATCACTTTCGAAGGCAGTCACTGAGTCGTCAGGGTTTATAATGTCTATGCGACGAAGTGTCACTTGGATTTTAATAATGAAATAAATGACACAAAGTAAAGTGCCAGCTGGGTTGCAACCACGTTAATTGAATTAGGTATTGTGACCAACAACTGATTTAAAGCGTCCTGGGAATCAGGCCTCCTGTCGGTGAGGAGAGTGGGCCGTAATTCGCCACGCGGGCCCAGTGCTGGTTGGTAGATGTCACATGGCTTTGAATTTTGAGTTCTAGAACAGATGATTGAACAGATGAGATGATTCCACACGATGTTTTCCTTCACCGTTTTGAGAGCCTTAGTGATGAAATAATATACACGCTATTATAAAAATAAGAAAAGGGAAACGCCTGTCTGGGTTCGAACCTATGACCTACAAGTCGTACATCGCAGCCGTTACCCCTGGGCCACCACTGATCTAAACGCACATTATTATGTTACGCTTGGATTTGTAAATAAAATAGTTTTTGCCCCTGACGTCGTTCGCGTGTAAGTCGTAAGACACCACAATTTACTAAAAATAAAAACAGCCCATGTTACTTGCTGATAATCTAGCATTCCATATGTGAAAGAATTTTTTAAATCGGTTAGGTATTTTTTTAAATATCCAGTACATTGTTTTTAATGGATTGTAATAGAATAGACCACCCCATATCTTCCCCTGGGTGTCGTAAGAGTCGACTAACGGGTATTAGAGATGGTATGTTATCACCTAATATTCCAGTATTAAGTGAAAACATCCCATCCGTTCTAGCCCCGGTAACCGATACATGGCGGAATATCCATGAACCACGCTGGAATGCTCCTAAATGCCGAACCTTTTAATGGGCATCAGCACTACAGGAGGAAGCATTACAGAAACTGTGATCACCAATCCGCCTGCCAAGCGTGGTGACTATGGTAAATCCCCTCAAATTATCAGCTACTCAGATTTACGGTCCCTAGTTCCCGGCAGCTGCACTATTCCTGGCCATGGTACCGGCCACGGTAACGGTGCGGTGGGGGGTGCTAAGAATCCCCGGGCTACGGCAGGGTACCAACACCGGTATGTTTACCTGGTGACGTTTAATGGGCGCTCTCTGTAGCTGAACGAGCACCTCGCTGAATTGGAAGTAGCGTTAAATCGTATTAACTGGCACATAGTGGGACTATTAGAGATCCAAAGATACGAGGAGGAGACGATAGTGTCGATAGTGGCCACTTACTCTACTTCCGAGAGGGACACCAACCATCCCAAAGTTGAGGAATGCGGCAGTTTGTCGGCAAGGGAACACCTCATACTTAAATTAACAGAAAAGTGTATGCCCAACTTCCGCACACCCTGACGACGAAGTCGAGGCCATGTACGAAGACAAGAGAGTGGCGAGTCGAAAGTAGGTACATTCGGCTATTGGCGAAGAAATCACAGGAGTGGGTATGCTGGTAAACTTCATTGAGGCTCAGGGGCTTTTTCTGATGAACTCTTTTTTCAAGAAGAAGCCTCAAAGGAAATGGACCTGGCGAAGCCCCGATAACGTGACAATGAAATTCAGAGATATCTCTTTGATCAACAGGGTCAATACCGGAAGTGATCACCGACTGGTTAAAAGCACTCTGAATATAAATGTCAAAATCTAAAGAGCACGCTTGACGAGGTCGACTGTCAGACCAACGATGTCCCAGGTCGAAGCTGGTTGCGAAAGTTTCTAGTTAGAACAACACAACCGCTTTGCCATGTTGGAAACCTCTGAGGACAGTAACGATGCCACCATTGGCCTGTTACGGGTCATCCGCGAGGTGGGCTATAAACACTTCCTACCGATTAGTAATTGACGCAATTCGTTACTTACCAGCGACACTATGAAATTGATGTGAAAATGACGAGAACTCCCGAATACCACACTGAATACCAGTCTGAGCGTCAGGCACTTAACAGGAATGTCAAGAAATTGATTAGGCGCGAGACACTAGGAGCGCAAATACCCTAGTCATTGAGCAAGCCATAGCGCGAAACAAAGGCTCGAAGATAATTGCTAAGTCTCATACCGCCGTTGTCACCAGACGAACCTCAGAACGTCACAGGGCACCACCGTCACCTCGAAGCGGCCTTATACAGGCCAGCAACAATGACCGTCCAAGTACAAGAACAGAGGACAAAACCAATCCAACTGCATCGAGGTCTAAGACGTCATCTCTCCGAACTGTTTACGAACGCGTTGGAGGACGTTTTCTCGACGCTTGATTGGACAGGACGGGGCATAAATATCAACGGTCAGTAAATCTCGCACCTCCAATTTGCAGATGACATTGTCATCATGGCGGAATCTCTGCAGGAGCCGGAAGTGATGCTGAACAGCCTGAGCAATTCTTCAAGGCGGGTAGGTCTTGTGATGAATCTGTACAAAACCAAAGTCAAGTGCAATGGTCATGTCACCTCGAGACCTGTTATCGTAAATGGCGCTACCCTCGAGGTTGTGCAAGAATACATATAACTAGGCCAAATTATTCAACTGGGGTGGCACAACTTTCAGAAGAAGGCGACCAGAAGAATACGCTTGGGCTGGGCGGCATTTGGGAAGCTGTGCGATATCTTCGAATCATCGATCCCACAATCCCTTAAGACCAGGGTCTATAACCATGCGTCTTTCCCGTTAAGACGTACGCAGCCGTTTACGTGTACAATCACCATAGGCCTGATCCACAAATTCAAGATTGCGCAGCTTGCAATGGAGAGAGCAATACTCGGAGTTTCTCTGGTGGACAAGAGAAGATGAAGTGGGCGGGCCATATCTGTATACGGACAGACGGTCGATGTCGCTGTATACTCTGTGCTAGAGTGGAGACCACGTTTGGGCAAACGTTGTGTGGGACGCCCTGCGGCACGATGGATCGATGATTTAATGAAGGTGGCTGGCAGCGGATGGATGCGGACTGCTCAGGACTGGTATGGTTGGCGCTCTTTGGGGGAGGCTTACGTTCAGCAGTGGCTGATGATGATGATGATGACTTACAATACAGGCAGGGTAGGTACAGTAGGTAAGTTAAGCCTTATACGAGTATATAATACACCGGCTCAGCTCTACGGGAATTTTAATTGGAACTGTTTCATTGAAATTGTTTAATTAACGTTTCTGAGAGTTTGTGCAATTTATATTTCTGAAAAATTAATAATCCACTGTCTGTTCCAGATAAGTAAATAAAATTATTTAATGTAAGTAAGTACTTATTTGTAATTGGATGCAGTTGATAACTGAAATTATATGTTTTCATGTTCATTTCTTTAAATTTGAACTTATGAATTAGCTACCTAATTAGATTTACATAGGAACCTTCTACCTAACATCCAATACTTAATTAGGTCGAGCGTTAACAATCATTCCAGCCTGGACTAAAGAGAAGGTCAGGCCAGTTCCCTGATTTAAAAAGCGTTCAAAATTTCTACCCATATTCTAAGCCAAAACTTCACGATTTCCTGGAAACTCTACCTCATTTAGGTGGTTTGAACTTCATAGTTGCAATTTTACTCCTCATCTCAATCAGTTTCTTCAGTCGAGGTGAGTTTGAGTTGTGGAACCAAATGTCAAATATAATGTACGAGGGCATGTACCTTGAGGCTTCCTTGATGTAGTCAACAAGGAAGTTTTAAACAAAATACGAGTATTTTATTCGATTTTCATCATGTATTTTGAAGAGTTTATTGAATATTGAGGTATTCGTCATTCGAGGGATCTCATAATTTCCTTAATCTGACGACTATGAATACCGATGTTCAGGGTCTTCCGAGGCAGGCCTTGAGATCTCCTCGACAGAATTGTGAGTCGTGTAGCTTTCGACGTTACCACTTAGAATATGGAAGTTAGTCCCAATCTCATCACAGTGACAATCTATGTCAAAAACTTGTCGAAAATTTAGGAAAATTAGAGTTATTATTGACAGATTGAAACTGAGATTAGCATGCGAAATTTCTTAAAAATACGGGAGTTGCCCCTCTGGTATCCTCATGAGAGGTTTTTCTTCACCGGTTTGATAAGCAGATCTCTGAAAATAAGAAGCTATTACATCATACAAACTTTTACTACAGCAAACTCAATAACGAATATTAGTCCTCCGTGTGAAGAGCTTGCTTTAATAATTATACAGGCACCATACTTTCAATTATAGTAATTAAGTTACTAGTTCTCGAACTATGTACCACTTCTATTGTGGTACGCAGCTACACTGTACAATGAGCAGAAAGGCAGCTAATTAGTTTCAGTTGGAGAAAAACAGAAACTGGGCAATCTTCATATCCTTACGAACAGTTTAGGAACTGCTGGACATGCATGGCTTCCAGCGGTGTAATTGTGTAACACCCTATCAGTAGTAATCGCTTTTATTTTGACAGTTCTACTATATTCATTGCGTTATTTACGTTGTTGAGAAGATACATTTTTCGAATTTAATGAAGCAATGGATTTGCAATGTTTTATAAAATGATTCAGGTTGTTAATTGCGTGTTACGCAAATCGGGTGCGGGTACCTATTGTATAATAATAATTTTATTGCAGGTATATTGTCTTTACATTGGCAAAAAGCTCGTTTTGTATAGGTAACACAAAAAAGTTTCTTGCCCATTCTTCTCCATACGAAACTACCTTTTGGAAGGGGCAACTTGAACAAATATTACTCTATTTTACGGGCTTTATATAACTTCATCAAGCTTAATTAATGTTCTTTTTATGTTTTAGTTTGGTAAGGCCAAATCTTTCAAGATTAATATTAAAACCGCAAAATTTTACATATTTATTTTGTTGTAAAGACAATGCATTTTTGCATGATGCATGACCTGATTCTTCACCCAGGATTGGCTCCGAACAAGGGAACTCCTTAACCGTCCACAATACACAAAATTGTATATACGCAAAGAGTTATGTAAGTCTGTTCTAAAGTTCACCATGACCTGGCTGCTGCACCCAGGATTGGCTCCAGACGAGGGATTTCCTCAGCGGTCAACAGCACAGGCACTTACATTATGTACGCTTAACGCGTACATAAGTACCTACTTTAATAATATAATACTATATATTATAATAGTAATGATTCCAAATTAGTAGGTAAAAGAAATGAACTGCTAATTAAGTTGACCGTAGGTAAATTCAAATCACAAATGTTATTCTTTGACAGTTGTGTGAAATGGCAACAACAAGGCAAATTAACTTAGTACCGATTGCACCAATGTTACTGAACGCATAAGTCTGTCAGTGAAATTATTCCATTGACAATAATGACCCTGACAGCTCTTAAACTTAGTTTATGTGCTGATCGGGTTCAGTTTGATTGGTGAAATCCACCATTAGTATGTCAATTTGTTTAACAATTACTTTCCCTGACTGTACTTAGGTATTGAAAAAGATTGTCTATACTTACGCAAAAGTATTTGAGAACCACTGCCTTTGTGTTCATCGAGTCGAGGGTCAAGCTTGCAAATTGACTAGCAATTTCGCAATGGGGTGACTTGCGAAGTAATATCGTAACGTAAGTGAGGTCTATATCTTACTTTAATATGAGAAATTGTTTAATCAAGACCTCTCAGGATCATAAAATATCAAATCTATTTGGGTACAAATTTACTGTCAAATGCGTAATACCTACATGGAAATAAAAACATGGCATTTGTGACACGTATCAAACTCAAACTCAAATCATTTATTTCAACTAAACCATTTACAGGCACTTTTGAATTGTCAAGGAGTCGGTCAGTCAGAAATATGAAGCTAGTTGCCCATTCCAAAGCGCAGTAGGTACCTATGGAGAAGAACGGGCAAGGAACTCCATGGACACTCTTTTAAATAATTTTGTTGTTACAAATATATTAGTTACATCGATTAATGTTGACACTATAAGTGAGAACTATGTACAAAAACCGTACACGTTAAAGTCCGTCGAGTGACCAGAGTGCAGCAAAACATAATAAAAAACAATACAAAAAGTTAATTATTAAAATAAGCCGTGGCAGCTAAGAGATGACCAGTCCCAACTGACGGCGCCCGTTCACGAACATGACGCATGGATCAGCACCATTCAGCTCAACCATTTTGAAGGGAGCTAAATGATCCGACACACGCGCCACCGTCAGCGAGACATTTGAGTGAGCATGACATACTATCAGCCGCCAGGGCACATTCACATCAATCTATGACATTACCCGGTAAATGGTAGTTCTATAGTACAAACTACTCACATCTGTGCAATGCATCTATATAATAAAAGGAGATTGAGTTTATATAATGCAAATATATTCTTACAATCTTCAGCAGCTTCAGCAGTATTTCAAATGTCAATTAATTAGTTGTGGTGTGGAGCAGGACCAGCATTAAGCCAGGCATTTTATCAGTGATGTAATCCCCTAACTTATAATATAGTGCCTAGTGTGCGTTTGACAAAGGATTTGAATTTCGCCTCATTCAGTTGAATAATGTGGGGAGGTATTTTATTATAACATTTTAGACAGTACCCCATGAAAGATGAGTCTACTTTAGCCAGTCTGAAACCTAGTTGAACTAATAGGTCCCGATTTCTAGTACTATAATTATGTCTTTCACCTCTTTTACTGTAAAGATGTAATTTTTTTCTTACGTACATGATGTTTTCATAGATGTATTGACAAGGTACCGTCATTATGTTAATATCCTTAAACAATTCCCTTAGAGAATCGCGCCTGCGGAGATTATATATGGCTCTGATGGCTCTTTTCTGCATTAATTAATTTATTATTTATTTTAGTTCCTTTCATGATACTATGAAAGTAACTAAAATAAATAATAAATAAACAGCCTCGCGGTATCTACATCAGTAAATTGACGGATTTTTCTGACAGCGTGAGCTGCTGAACTTAGCCGTCCTGCAAGAGATGTTAAATGAGGACCCCATTGTAGCCTTGAGTTGAGCGTGATCCCCAAGCAACCGTTTTATCGACGAATTCTAGTTTCTCTTGATTCAATACTATCCTACAATCACTACTCTTGACGTTTGGTAATGAAAATCTTATACACTTAGTTTTATTTCCGTAGAACCAATTTTGGAACACCAGTAGGGCGTTATTTAAGTCGTCAAAATTTGAAGGACGTCTATCTACCTTAAAAACTTAGGAAGTATCGTCAGCAAATGACACCATTTGTGGTTGATTTATTAACAAATGGAGTAGGTCATTAATATATACTAAAAAGAGGAAAGGACCCAATATCGAGCCTTGTGGAACACCCAATTTTACTTTTAAACCAAGTGAATTGACACCATTTATTTGAAATTGCTGTTGTCTATCATTTAATAAGATTTTACTAAACTGAGCGCCAGTTTTCCAAGTCCGTAATGCTCAAGTTTCAAAAGCAGGGTTTCGTGATCGACGCAATCAAATGCCTTGGAGAGGTCACAAAAGATTCCTATGGCGTCTTGAGCCTCTTCCCACGCGTTAAAAATATGTTTCAATAAGGTAACACCAGCGTCGGTCGTACAACGCCCTTTGGTGAAACCATACTTGTTGCTCGTGAAAGATTTTATTAGTATTGAAATAATTGAGCATCTGATTAAGCATTATCTTTTCAAAAACCGGCAACACGGACACAGGTCTATAATTATTAGTGTCTTTACAGTCCCCGGATTTGAAAAGTGGTATTACCTTACTGTATTTCATTAGATCCGGAAAGACTCCTTGATCCACACACAAATTAAATATTAAGGCTAAGGAAGGTGCTATAGTCTCAATTATGGAGGTACAGACTTTAATAGACATTGCCCAAAGATCTTCGGTCAATTTGATCTTGATTTGCTTAAAAGATTTTATTACTGTTAAGGGGTTAATATGCTTAAACTTAAATTTAATCGGGCAGGCTGAAACATTCGCCCTCATTAAATCAAAAGCAAGCGAGGGCGAAGAATTTAAGGTTTCAGTGGTTTTTTGTGGGACACTGGTAAAGAAATTCACAAATTCCTGAGCAACTTTTTTGTTATCGCCACGTCACGTCACGTCTCCAGTGTGTAATCAGAATTTTGCTTTTTGATCCTGTTCGTTTCATTATTGATAATTTTCCAAACCGTATTTATTCTATTGTCTGCTGATTTTACCTTGTTGCTAATGTATAAGGCTTTAGCTGCCTTACAAGTGTTCTTAATTTTTTTTTGAGTCAGGAGCAACAACTTTTTAAAAGTTTCCGTGTCAATATAAGGCTTAAGGCCATACAGCTCGAAAAGTCTTTCCCTACTTTTCCTAAATCCTTTAGTTGCCCAGTCACTAAATAAAAACTTAGGGCTGATACTTAAAGTGTTCTTCTTAAAAGTATTGTTAAACTCGGTTAGAACTACCGAAAAAATATTTATACAAAATATGTATTAACATTATTCATTGTAAGGTCCTGATTACTTAACTTACAAATTAAAGTGCTATTAAATTTATTTAATTTAACAGATGTAATTGGTCTGGATTGTATCTGCACTTTTTGTATCGCTATGTTGAACTCAAAAGTTACGGTTTGACCGCTGTGATCTGAAGGGAGATAATTAACGATAGCTTAATCTAAATAGTCGCAGCAACAAAATACATTATCAATACATGAAACAGTAGTTTTAGTTGTTCGGGTTGGCTCTAAAAACACATTTGACAAATTGAATGATTTATACAAATTCAATAATCTACTGGTATTTGAATTATTTTCTAAAATATTAATGTTAAAGTCCACAGATAATAACTGATTTATTACCAGTTGCAAGTTTAGCCTATATATCTTCCATTACTGACTCAAATATATAGAAGTTTTGATAATTTGGGGGTCTGTTAACGCACACTATACCATGCTTATCTAGCTCAACACAAGACAGTTCAACGCTGTGTTCAACCGATAGTTCAACTTTTGAACGAGCTTTTGATTTTATACTACTTTTAATTAGGATTAGTGAACCACCACGCAGCATTGATTTTCAGTTAAAACAACTGGCCACATTATAATTCTCGTAATTAATTAACATTTCAGAATCTTTTAACCAATGCTCAGTTATGCAAATAATGTCAAACATTGTTGTTTCTAAAAACAATTCAATTTCCAATTGTTTGGAGTAAAAACATTGGATATTTTGATGAAATAATTTCATGGATTTCTGCTTAGCCCATTTTCTACAGTTAACTATTGTAGTGCTAGAAAATACCTTTTTGTTTTAAGTGGAACTGTACTATTAGTGGTAACTTCTCGTATCCTTATCGTGTCAGGGGCGGATCCAAGATTTATTTCTGGGAGCGGCACGTGGGCCAGACGGATCGGAAACATTTTCCTATGACCGTGCATATTGAAATTGGAGTTACGTTGTCACGGTTTGTCGAAAAGTTTGAGAATGTATAAAAAAACATGAGCGAGTAAAGCGAGCTCAAAAAATGTTTGCATTCCGCCTCGTAGCTAAAGCTAGGTTTGGTTTTGTTTCGACTGAAATAGGAGTTACTTTGTCGAAGTATGTAGAAAAGTTTGAAAATTATGAGAATGTTGGTAAAAGCGAGCGACGCGAGCTCGAATATTAAAATTGTCGAACTCGCGTCGCAAGCCCCTCCGCAAGACCATTCATACTGAAATAAGAGTTTCGTGGTCGACACATTTTGCAGAAATTTGGAGGTATAAGAGAATGTAAAAGCGAGCTAGACAATTTTAGTACCCTACATTTATATTTTGTATATGTTAGAGGCCTCAAACTCCAAACTACTTCTTACTGAACATATTTTGACGCCGACGCTCCGAGGCTCGCGCGTACGTAGCGAGTGAAGCGAGCTTAATAGTTTTAGCACCCAACGTAAGATTTTTGTGGTTAGTTTTTCCTTTTACCATTCATAGTGGGTAGTTTTTAACCATATATTTTTATGAGTTGAGGGAAGCTGCATACACTTGAAGGCACCAGGACCTTCGAACGTCTCAAGGCAGAGTCGTAGCAGTTCGAAAAAAAACTGATGAACTCATACGAACTGAATGCTTTTAAGAAGTTTCTAAGACGTCGATGTCGATTTTGTGAAATGAATATTTCTGTTGATTTTCAGTTTGGCATTCCATGTATTACTTGAACCGTCTGTCCTTCCCTCATTCATCATTTTTATTATTATTCTAGGTACATCCAATATAGCATATTTCACATATCAATTCAGAGCAATCAAAAGTACTATGTACAATCCATGGAGCAACAAGCGTCTAGAGCGTAGGTAATGATAATAGTCTAAACCTACTCAAAGCGTTTTCATAAGATAAACGTTTGATACGGCATTAGTACTGCAACGTACTGAGAAACTCACGCTGAACTCTCTCTATTGCAGCCATGAGGTTCAATAGAGAGAGTTCAGCGCAATAGGGATCCCAGATCATACAAGCATACGCAACTTGCGGGCGAACTAAAGAATTAAACAAATGCAGGCATGTGCTGGTAGTTTGAAGTCTGACGTGGTTCTCATAACAAAGTTATACTTACATTTGAAATGCTTTAGCGGCAATTTTATCTATATGTATATTTAAGTGAAGTCTGCAATCAAAAAGAAAACCTTAACAAGCGTCTTATCACAGAGTGGACAATTGTAGGTGATATTTTTTTTTTTGTCAAATTTATTTACTTACACTTAGGGAAATACATAACTCTCATTACAAAAATGAGATAAGTAATTTATTCAAATTTTCCTGCAAAAGGCTGTTATCGACAGTGTTTTAAATGTCTTAAGAACCTGTAACGTAATAAGGGTGCTGTACTAGGTAGGTACGCTAGAGCAGGGACTAAAACTGTAACCTTAATAAATAACATAACATCACGCCTGTAATCCCAGAAGGGTTTGGCTGAGGTGTACCTATAGTACACCCACATTTCGCCAGTTATGCCTAAGTCCCATGTAATAGGGGGCGAGCCTATTGCCATCATCCGGGCTCAAATCCAGACTCCGGGCTGCTACTGAAATTCTAGATAGAAAAACCCAATAGCACACTGCCCGACCTAGGAATCGAGAACCCAGGACCTCATGCTCAGCAGTAGCTCTTGCGACCACTAGACCAACGAGGCAATCACGAGCAGTAACCGTAGTAAGTGTTTTTAATACTATTTTGTAAACTGTTTTATAATAAACACATGTAAACGTAACTGATGCAATAATGTAACAGAATCAAAGTGTATTTTTTTTTTATGTGTTAATAATTGTTAATTTATGTGTAGCAGAAATAAGCAGTTTTAGGTGTAATTCCCGCAACAACGCGCGGCAGCCAAACAGACGCAGCGATGCCAAAATAGCCTTAATCCGCTCGGGATTGCGGCTATTTTGGCAACGGTGCGTTTACCTGTAACATTTAATAACACTGATAACACTTTTATAAGTTGGTAACAGATATATTGCTTTTACACTTTTGTAAGTGTTTTGGGTTAAAGCATTGAAAAACACATTTATAAATGTTACATGTTTGATACTGTTATCAATTCAAAATGTAACACTTATAATTCTGTAACATATTTTATAAAAGTGACTTTAGTCCCTGCGCTAGAATAACAATAGGTGTAAAAACTCGAATATATAAACACATATAAGCTTCCAGTCAAAAAAGGTCGCCTTCCTTATTTTCTAAAAACGGAAAAGATAACATAAGTACAAGAACAAAAACATCAATTTGCAAGGATATGCATGATATCAGAAGCGTTAATCGGATGGTGGGATCAAAAAGAACTTTCTGTCCTTTGTGTCGTTCCTGCTGATAACATCTAATTTGCATTTTCCTTTTGAATATAATATACCCTTCAAACTCACGCTTCAAAGCATATGCTAACTAGCATTCATCACGTTGTGATACCTACATATGCATATATATTATATAAATATATCTGGCATAAAATGTTTTGAAATGTTCTTTGTAACTATAATAGGTGCATAATTCTAAACGTGATTCAGCTTTCATAATTCTGTACCGGTAAGGAAATTATGGTTATTTGATTGATCGATTGAAATGAATACCTATTAATAATTACATACAGTACGACACGGGCGTGTTCGGCACAATTAATTTTAAAAAAAAAAGGTTCAGCGCCAACTTGCCCGCGAAATTCAAACAACCTTCTAAGTTTAAAATATCAATATCTTTATCCATTCAATGAATAGGATTGTATGACATTAGAGGGTTGTATTGATGATTTCAGTAAATGCAGACTTGTTACTGTCGCGGATCATATTTTGTACAACATTTAACCTGACACTGACCTGCATACCTGATACTGATATGCATGAAAAAAAGGTAAGTAAAAAAAACATTGCGTTTTAAAATTATAATAGTAGCTGGTTCACAACTTAGGTACAGTGACGGCCTTGTTATCAATACAGTGTCATTAAAAGTGTCAACTACTAACTTAAAGTAGCTTGCAACCTATTTTTTTTTAATTTGGTTGCAAACTACTTTTAGTACCTAAATGCCTCCATTTCTGATTGGATTACAGCCCTGCTATGTAAGTGTTCAATACATTTCAATTCATTTCATTCAATACATTTTCATAGTGTGATGTCATACGGTATTCTTTTGTGATATTATTCAATATATTCTGTCAATTTTTGTTTTACAAAAAAGGGCAATTCGTTCAATTTATAAACTAAGTCCACGACACTCCCTCAGAGACAAATTTAAAGAGATTAATATAATGACTGTGCCTTCTCAGTATATTTATGAAAATCTTTTGTATGGACATAAAAATATTAATCTGTTTAAAAAATACAGTGATATCCATAATATAAATACTAGGAACAAACACAAATTTGTTGTTCCTACTACCAGGCTCAAGAAAATAGGTGGCTCATTTAAATGTCAATGTATACGTTTTTATAATAAACTTCCTAGCCACATTCAAGGACTAAGCCTTAATAAATTCAAATCTTATATTAAGCGGAAATTATGCCAGAAAGCCTATTATACTGTCAAAGACTATATCGAGGACAGGAAGGATTGGGATTGAGCTGCTCCAATAAATTTACACAGACAATCTTGATGTTTAATATTATTTTGCAATATTTTTATTTTTTATTTTTATATTTATTATTATGATTTATTTAATATTTTTTACCTTTTAAAAACACAATGACATGTATATATTTACTGTATAAAGTATAATATTATTTTAAGTTTGTGAATGTGCGGCCTATGTGGGTCATTGTATTTTTCTTTTTTTTTCTTTCAGTTGTTTTAATCATGGTCTGGCTGTTTGAGTACTTTACGCAGCCTACCCAAATGTTCTTTCTTCTGTATTGTTCGTCGAATCGTTGAGCTCATTAGTTCTGAATTGAGGTGCACCATGATTGACAAATGCGTGCACTGACTGGACAGGTCCACTCAAATCAGTGTGAACTTTCCTCAAAAGACCATTTCAGACACCATTCTACAGGGTCCTCATATGATCTGACCAAGTTTATTCTCGGATTTTTATACTTTGACATACTATACAATGACATGAAAATTTACTTTGTAAAGTATTATAATATTTTAATTATTGTGAATGTGAAGGCAGTGTGGATTTGTTGCTTTTTTATATATATCTCAGTTTATTTTTAATTTATCAAATTAGTTTTAATCATGGTCTGGCAGTTTGAGTAATTTATGCGGCCTACCCAAATGTCCTTTCTTTGGTAATGTTCGTCGAATCGTTGAGCTCCTTAAGTTATGTGTTGAGCTGCATGATTACTGACAAATGCGTGCACTGACTGGACAGGTCCACTCATTCTGTGTGGTTCTTTCATGGTCTTCACTTGAACTGACCAAGATTGTGTCTGGACTTTAAAAGAGACGGTGACCTCTGAGTTTGTTTCGGCCTTTCTTCTCAGAGTGGTCAGATAGGAAACGCCGATCTCATCTACTTTTAAAATATGTTTGACGTGTAAAAGTGTTTTTAAAAACCTACTTACAGAAATAAAATCATTTATCATTTATCATGGAGACCAACAAAATAAAATAATTCCACATTGCCTCAATACAATATCCACCTAGAATCACTCAACTCAACTTATCTAGCTACACTCTACCCAGGTACCTAAGAAGTACTTAAAAGGAGGTATTAATATTACGTACGCTACACTAGTAGCGACGTCAAAATTAGATACGTATTATTACACGCAGCGACATCTAAGCACCTACCTAATATCAGCAGATGAAGGGTAGGTAGGTATAGCAATTAGGAATGTGGATTACGCAACACGACCATTTGAGTGCGTAGGATATCGAACCTGCCTAACTGCCGCCGCAGACATAAATTATCCGGACAATCCGCAAGTAGGCTTTTACTGGCTGAATTAAATGAACTGGCTCAATTCTGTCGCGGCGTTAGTAATGACACGGGTTTAATCTACGTTGGAAGTGATTTTCATATGTAATTCCGTTTTAATGAACTGAATGCATTTTGATTTTAGAATTCTTGTATTTCGAAGTCCGTTCTTAGTCATTAATTTTAATACTACTACCACAACAAAGCATGTAGTCTTCAGGGCACATGACAGCATAGGTAATGAAATCTGACAGTGGGTAGGTAGGTAAAGTACGACCAACTTATCTATGCAATTATTGGTGGAGCTGGTAGTAAACGAACAATCAAAAAGTTAAACACAAACCGACCATAACTCCCATTTAAAATGTTAGTTCGGAAAACGGCCGTTGCACAGATAAGTTGGTCGAAAGCATTCGCTGGTCATCGTCATCAGCCTATGGAAGTGAACTGCTGTATAAAAGCCTCACCCGCCACTATAGGTACCTCCTTAGTCGATCTTCGGCTAATCTCATCCAGCTGCTATCAGCAACCTTGAAATCGGTGTTCTGCCTAACTTGAGACCTGAGGGCGTCCTTTATTGCAATAACACTTTCACAGGTTAAGAAAGTAAAAACTGCAAGGTACCTACGTAAAAACAAAATCTCTCATTCGGCATTTCGGCTAGCTAAAATACCAAGTCGCTAAGTACATTAATGCCTGCCGTTTTTAGGTTATTTTTCGGTGCTATTTTTCCACGTTGACTTAGGAACAAAGTAAAAACAGAGTGTGTCTGTTTAACATCAACCCGAGCACATAAATTGGGAGCAACGGGATACTTTTAGTCTCTAACTAGAGTAGCTATTTATTAAGGGTGGGTAGGTACTTAGATGCCATCTATAGGTTCTTTATTTTTATTTAATGGACCAGGTATAGGTTCGGCCATATTTAAACATCTTTCACGTTAGGAACAAGAAGATAAAAACCAAAGTTGATTTAAGTCCTGAAACTCATCAAAACATTCTCTACCTACGAAATTTAGGTAAGCCAAAGATCCGCCTCAACGACTAATCCTGTGCTGCCCGCATCCAATGGATTCCGGATTCCCACAATCTTCCATAGGTCCACCTAGTGTGTGGTATGTTGTGGGAAGTGGAGAATTACCCTATCTTCTACGAGGTTTTTAAAGTTTGATACTTAAGTAAAAACTAGGTATCAACTAGTAGGTAAGTAACGAAAGTTTTTGCCAAGTACGTAATTTACGTCGTAATCGTAATGTGCAATAGCAAGTAATTCAAGTTTGGACGTTGGCTCCAAGCAACCACCTACTGTACCTCGTTGTGACTCTTCGATGCTGGAGATCGCAATTCATAATAAAGAGGTCCGAAGAGTACTGTGATGTGAGGCCAGCGGGCCTTTTTCACATCACAGTGTGCGCCTGAACTGTGTCCTGTATTGACGCTCTTGTTCCGCCTCTCTCTTGAAAAAATCCTGGAAGCTTGCTAATGTACAACCAGTGCCCAAAAAGGGCGACCGTGCAGACCCTGCCCATTACAGTCCAATCGCCATTACCTCCATTCTGTGCAAGGTTATGGAAAAGGTACTGAACAGTAAGTTGCTGCCCTACCTTGAAGACAAAGATCTCCACAGTGACCGTCCATATGGCTTTCGCCGGGGACGGTCAACTGGCGATCTTACTGCGTATGTCACGCACTGTTCGAGCGAAGCAATCGAGAAACACGGCGAAGCACTTGCTGTATCGCTAGATATCTCGAAGGCTTTTGACAGGTTCTGGCATGTAAATCTACTCAGCAAGCTTCCTGCTAATGGCATCCTCACTTATTTTTGTAGCTGGATATCAGACTTCCTTAGTGAACGATCGATTAGAGTAGTCGTTGACGACTGCTCCTCTGAGCGTATGACTATTGATGCCGGAGTTCCTCAGGGGTCTCTTCACTCTGTAACTCTTTTCCTGCTGCACATCAATGACCTACTTCAACCTGGTATTGTGGAGTTCGCAGATGACAGCACTGGTTCAGAGAGATACTTTTCCAGCCCGAAAACCAGCGGAGGTGAAGATCGTTCCTTAAGAGAGGCCATGGTAGAGCGGACTGATTTCACCTTAAGCAGTCTCCCAGTGGGGTGATGACAATCTGGTCTCTTTTAACGCCACTAAAACACAGGCTTGATTTTTCACTGCAAAAAGGAGTCGTTTCGACTAAACTCCTACTTTTCGGGGTACATCTGTTCCTGTAACTGATCGGCTCGAGCTCCTAGGCATGGAGTTGACGTCCAGTCTCAACTTTGGCGCCACCATTGAGCGCATAGTCCAAACTGCGGCCAATAAACTGGGCATTCTAAATAGAGTGAAGCGATACTTTACGCCTGGACAGCTTTTAACTCTTTATAAAGCGCAAGTCCGATCCTGCATGGAGTATTGTAGCCACCCTTGGGATGGCTCAGCTACATACCAACTTGCTGCGCTCGACTCGGTGGAACGCAGCGCAGTAAGAGGCTCATTGGCGACGTAAAACTGGTGGATGCTAAGCATCACAGCTTGACTCATCGCCGCAAGGTTGCCTGTTTGTCGGTCTTCTATAGATTGTACTTCGGTGAGTGTGCGCAAGAACTCCACGACCTCATCCCACCTGCACCCTTCTACCATCGGATATCTAGACGTTCTGCGAATAACCATCCATACCTAGTTGCTATTCCATCAATTCGCACTAAGCGCTTGCAAACATCTTTCTTATTGCGCAAGGCAAGTGGAACTCACTAGGTAAGTCGCGTCTGTATTCCCGAACGCATTCAACCCGAATCTTTTCAAAGTAAGAGTGAACAGGCTTCTTCTGGGTAAGCTCACTCCATCGTAGACTTTGATTCAGTCACCTCTGACCTAGATTAATCATGTTTTTACCGCCATCTATCGGTGATAATGGTGTAAGTGTATGACTTTGGTGTGGCCAACAAGCAAAAAACGTTTGGGACACATGTTTTTTTCCAATTTATTTGAATCAGCAACATTACAATTTCCTAACTATTATCCTGACTTATATTTATTTGAAGTAAGTTTGTTTATTTGATACACTTTCACGATAAAACGGCTAAAAGAAATTTAAAAAAAAAATTGCACGCAGATAGACCACGGCCGATCTCCGAACTCAAACTCAAACTCAAATCGTTTATTTCAATTAAACCATTTACAGGCATTATTGAATTGTCAAGAAATCGGTCAGTCAGAAATATGAAGCTAGTTTCCCATTCCAAAGCGCAGTAGGTCACTATGGAGAAGAACAGGCAAGAAACTCCGTGGACACTCTTTTATATAATATTGTTGTTACAAATATATTAGTTACATTGTTAGAAATATGTTGACACTATAAGTGAGAACGATGTACAAAAACCGTAAACGTTAAAAGCGTCCAGAGTGCAGCAAAACATGATTAAAAACAATCCAGCAAATTAATTATTAAAATAAGCCGTGGCAGCTAAGAGATGACCAGTCCCAACTGACGGCGCCCGTTCACGAACATGACGCATGGATCAGCACCATTCAGCTCAACCATTTTGAAGGGAGCTAAATGATCCTACACACGCGCCACCGTCAGCGAGACATTGGAGTGAGCATGACATACTATCAGCCGCCAAGGCACATTCAAGTCAATCTATGACATTACCCGGTAAATGGTAGCTCTATAGTACAAAGTACTCACATCTGTGCAATGCATCTATATAATAAAAAGGAGATTGAGTTTATATAATGCAAATAAATTCTTACAATCTTCAGCAGCTTCAACAGTATTTCAAATGTCAATGTGGAGCAGGACCAGCTATTCGCCAGATGGCGCATGTCATGACGTCATCTATGACGATTCACGGGACATCGTTATCGCGCTCACGCTAACTCGGAAGGGGTGTTAGCGCGCTCAAATCGATTACAGCTCAGTTCGGAGTGCGGCCCTAAATCGGAACGCAAGTTATCGATGTGAGCGCTGACAGCGATTATGGTCTAACTCGGAATGCACCCGAAGTGAATGGCTGCGTTCCAGTTAAAATGACAACCATTAGCATTATAACCGCGTAGTAGAGACGGCTTGTCATAATTTGTATAAGAGCAATAGAGACATTTACACTATTTATTCTACAAAAAAGTGAACGAAACCGGAATGACCAACGCTCTCAATTAAATTTGAGTTGTCATTTTATAATGTCAAAATAAAAACCAAGCCTCACATTCATCACAGTGTAAAAAACAAGAAAAAATATTACTACCTGTTTTCTAACACTGACAACTGAACTAAAACTAAAGCGTGCGTGTATTATGCACGTTTTTACTTTATAATTTGGAGTATCTTTGCTACGCAAAATGGATAGCGACGGCGACGACCCGGGCGATGGCGAGTCTGGCATGGATTTGACTGGGTTTCTGTTCGGTAATATCGACGAAAACGGTCAGTTAGAAGATGATAGTATTCTTGATAAACAGTCGAAGCGAATGCTGTCATCGCTCACCCGCTTCGGGTTCCGTTCCATGATATCAGAGGTAATTGACATTGAGGAAGCTGGCGGCGAAGATCAGGAGAAAGGTAAGAATCTGTAGTTTGATGAAGTTTTCGTGATCACAGAAAATGTATTAGTGCTAGATGTTTTCGAAGGTAGAACTGTGTTAGATAAAGTGTTAAAATTTTATCTTCATTGTCATGTTTCAATATTGGAGCATATCTATTCATTGTTTTGACAAGATTTTATTGAAATACGCAACTATAGTTTCACTTTAGGTATTTTATTAATAATAAAAAAAAAACTGGTTGTATTGACTCACATTTTAAACTTACTGAAACTCTTTTCAGAAGATTATACCCAAAAAAGTCCATCCGCTATTGACTTTTTTGATATTGAAGATGCTGTGGAAGACGTGAAGGTATTATTGCATGTTGTTATACAGGTAGAAGAAGTTGTAGTTTCTGAAAAGGTTGGAGCTGAATGTATGCAAAAATTCTAAAATGCTGGAACTGTTATAGTGCTGTGCGATCTTTGCATCAGGTTCCTTCTCTTATTTTGTAAAACAAACGAATAATGCTTTTAACTGTATTTCTCGGTTTTCTTAAAACAAACCTTTTTTATTAAATGTGATTTTTAAAATTGCACAGCACACAACTTGAAAAGTATCCTGGAGTAGATTTAGTTTTAAAATGATAAAATATAAATGATAGGGGTATGGATAAAGTTAGAAGGCAATCATTCTAATGACAGAACAGCACCCTAATTGCGTAACATATTTTCGTAAACTGTCAATCTGTTTTCAAACATTCATTGCGTTCTACACATTGTTGAGCAGAATTTTTATCGAACTTAAGAAGCAATGGATTAGCAATCTGTTTCAAAACGATTCAGATTCCGATTTATTGTGTATTACGCAATTAGGGTGCAGGATTAAAGCAGGATATAATGTAAATAGTGGTATAAAGTACCATTTATTTGTATTTTTTGCCTTTAAAGAAAAAAGTATATTGTTATACTTAGTTATTGAGTTTATGGGAAGCAAAATTAGGAATCTGGGATTAATACCTAATAGCTGGCACTTAAACCACAACGGCATAGTATGCACTTATTTTACAGTAATTTTTAAAACAATACTTTGTGAAGTGTTTTTAAGTATTTTGTCAAGTCATTAACTCTATGTTTATGGTGTTTAATTATTTGTTAAAACATGATATGCTTCTTTGTCTTATTTTGTGAATTGTTTGGTGAATAAGATACTGGTTGTTTGTCTTATATTACTAACAACAGAATGTTTTAATTGCAACGGCTCCATTTGTATAAAATGTGACTTTAGTCCATGTTAATTTTTGGTGAAGGATCAGTGGTAATTTATAATTATACTTGCATAACATATTTTTTGTTAATCTGGCAAGACGCACTTTTGGGGAAAAAATACCACAGGAACATACTTCATAATTTTTTTTTGATTGATGAACGCTGGCTTTCTCAGTTACAAGACCATGTGTTGTTGTGTTAGTGCCTTGTATGTGTATGCTACTGTTGTAAAAGTTTTTATGGACACAAAATTAAACTTTGTTCATTCTATGTAAGACATGTTAAAAAAATTACATGTTTTTTGTGATTTAGTTTGTAGGTTGTTTAAAAGTCTTAATAAAAACATAACAAAATAATTATTGCATTTTAATTTCTACATAAAAAATCCTTGTTTCCTTTTACAAAAGAAAAAATATATTCTCAACTATAATTATCAGCAAGTTTTTTTTTGTGGTATTTTTTGACCCAAAAGTGATCATTATGTACTGCCGTCAGGTATTAAGCAAATAATAATTTAAACTTCTGTTCTTAATTTTGAATCCTCTTTACCATCCTCTAGTTGCACTTAATCTACCACTGTTCTACAATAATTGGGTTTTGTAGAGAGTTTGTTTTGTGACCTCATATACTTGTTTATACTGAGAATTAACTGGCAGATGGAGGTGGTATCAAGTTATAAAAAAACTTTTGTTGTTATATGCTTTTGATTACTTAAACAACATTATAATATCACGTCCGTGTCCCTGACAGGGCGGGCAGAGGTGTTAAGTGCAGCTGCAAATACGACATTTTGCCAGTTCTGTATATTTTAGTGTTCACAAGTTTCTAATGTACCTACCTATAAACATCTGTCAACTAATTCCCAGTATACCACAGTTATGTATCAGCACACTGACATATTTGTGTTAACACTAGGATCTAGAAAGTAGCACTAACCAGGCTGCACAGAAAGACTCCACAAGCACACAGGCACAGACAAACAGAGATGTAAAGCCCTTGGTCGATGATCCCAATTGTCCACAGAGTGATGTGAAGGAAGAAAGGAATAAATGGAAGGAGGACGATATCTATCGGTCTGGTGGACAAGGCACTAATGATGAGGGCTATGAAGGGGATATGGAAGGAGACGGGGAGCTCATGCCACCTCCTAATACAATACCGTGAGTTTCATTTAATTTTCAACCATCCTAAAATAGCAAGCATCATTATGCATTTGACGAGTATTTTTGTATTGATTTTTGATTTGAAGAGTATTTTTGTATTGATTTTTGATTTGAAGAGTATTGAAAGAAACAAAGAATATCGTTTATTTCGACACAGTTCGTTACACAAAGTACAAATAACACAATAAAAAAGTGAAAAAAAAAACAACAATTCTAAGACTCACTAACCGCAAGTTGTCGTTCACGAATTTGTACCACACAACAAAAAAGCGAAATAAAAAAACAATATTACCTACTTATTCAGTTTGTAGCTTTGTTTTTTTATTGTAAGGTTTTAATTCTACTTTTTTTTTGCTAGTATGTGGGTTAGTACCTATGCCGTATTTAAAATGAACTCTTGAATAAATTATTTATTATTGTTACAGATCTCATAAGTCTTCAGACAGGAAGGATAAGGATAAGAGATTGGAAACACCGCTGGCGGCTATGTTGCCATCTAAATACGCGAATATTGATGTGAGGGAACTGTTTCCAGACTTCAGATCTGATAAAGTGAGTCATGTCGTAAGCCTAATTGCCTAACCCACGCGAGTTCGCAATATTTCATTCATTGAGTTATTATGCTGAAGAGTAGAAGAATCTTTCAAACATTTACCATGGACTTTGTTAATTTTCGAAAATGAAAGGGTTTGTCAGTCCGAGTATGTTACGCACTTAGACGTTGATAAAATGCCTATAAATTAGTGTACACTCCTGACCATGTCTGATCAGTGAAATAACATTTCTTTTTCATCCGTTCATTAACTGTATTTTCCACGCCACCGCATCCTGAAAGTGGATCGGAAGCACTCACTAATATACTTAGTATCTGAATACCATAAATGATGAAAACTGAAAACTTTAGTTTCAACCATTATATTAATTGAGTTAGACCATCAAACTACAGAAACTATCTACACACGGCAGCGCTTTAAGCCTAGTCCGGAGAAAAACAGAGCGTCGCGCAACTTTTTGTTATCATCTCAACCGAACCGATTTCGAGCTACTTTCGACTTCCTCCTAAATCAAAATCTAGTAAACCTACAAAGTTCCAATTTTGCGTACCAGGTAAAGTACCCATAATCGCCTAAAATACAATTTTCGTACGACATTACACAATAGCCAAGGGACGAATACGTGAGCGTCCACTTGAAACGCTCACAGGGCGTTATGTACATATTGTTTTGACCTATGATTTTGGTCTCATTTTGTACAACAAAAGAAAAATCATTAAAGAGGTTCTGACCTTACACACACTTCGGAAAGAACACTCGTCACTAACAGTAACTTTTAAAATGTTTCATAAAAGTTGGTACCAAAAACATAAATGTGGAAAAAGTAGACCAAGTTGAGTTCAAAGAAGAACAGGATTGTCCGCTTTGCCGATTTTGGGTGTTCATCTGATCCAATGGTGATTAAAGGCAGTTAATTCTGTTCCTTGCTAGTTTTAAAAGCTAACCTCAACATTTACAAACAAATAATTCACTGTGAGAACTTGCTTTCTTTCATCTCCATAGAACTTGGCACCCATTTAGACCTCAATTCTATAACAGGCGAAGCCGCAAATCCCGTACTTCCTTTGTACAGGCGTTACCACACCGATGTGAAAATGTGTTGTGTTTGTGTGTGTGTGTGATATTACCGAAATGTTTGAGTTTACCGATCTTGGCTCCTGTTGTAAATTTATGTTTTTGGTGGGATTTCAATGACTAAATCAATTAAACATTTCAGGTTCTCCTCTTCACCCGTCTGTTTGGTCCTGGCAAGTTGTCGAGCTTGCCTCAAATCTGGCGCGGCGTTAAGAAGCGAAGGCGACGCAAGCGCAGCGGTAGCACAAGTAGTGACACTCCACCCACACCGGCAGACAACCAGGAATCGCAGTATGCTAGTGATGATGAAGAGAAATTGTTGAAGTAAGGATTTTTTAATGTGATAGTCAGATTAGATAATAATCGGATGCATATTTACCTAAAGTTAATTTTTACCTATGAAAGTATGGAACTATATTTTTTTGTAAAATGATAATCTAAAAATATATTTTTTGAAAAAAAAAAACACCGGGAATGCATAACTAGTTGGGTGTATAGTATGGAAGTGCCTTCTAAAAATACACATAGTTGTTTTTGTGAAAAAATACACTAAATTACGGAATCGCGGAATCTACGATACAAAGTGCATTCCATTTATGCCAACATTTGAAAGTAAATAAATATACATCCGATTCTATAATCAGAATTTGTCGATCCCGGAACCTCTGGATTTATCGAAACAAAGACGCCTCCCATATTAGCCAACATCTCAACTTTAGGTGATAGTCCGATCTCTAGAGATAGTCCAAAAACTAGTTTGTGTTGAGAAAATCCGCTAATAATTAGCTTATAAAGTACCGAAAATCATTACTATTCCCACATGAAGTAACTCAACAGATATACAATACAGAATTCTATATATGTAGTTTATAAACAAACTCACGATGCTATTCAAATCACCGTTATTCTTGTTTCTTATCAAAGAGTATATTGTCAAGGAAGCATTTGAGGGGCATTTAACTTATAATCCTTTACATTTGTTGCAATTATAAATGCTTCTCTTACCTTACTGTTTTATCTTACAAGTACGTGTCAATCATACCTGTTCGTCTAGTCGACCACGTAATTCCATTACAACTTTTTCGTGAACAAACTCCCAGTAAATCGGAACTTCACAACATTCCCTCGACACGACGTGCGACGTCGTATCGAGTGTATGTGTTTTGGCCCTTGGGTTTAACCACCACTTTTGTAATTAGTCCTAATTTTGTATGAACAACAAATAAAATTTTAATGCGGTTTATTTGTTGTTCATACAAAATTAAGACTTATTACAACAGAAGGTTGTTATTATTTAACATATTTTCCGCATAATTGTGACACGCGCGTGATAGCTGCTTGGGCACTTCCACTTTTTTTTTTTAAATTCCATGGGTTGAACTATGTATCTAGCTGTCACGTTATTCATGATAGCAAAATATACCTTATCGTTTTATTTACGTGCATGTGACATTCAGCGTAGAAGAGGCCGCTGGGAAAGGCCTATGTCCAGCAGTGGACTGCAATAGGCTGAGTTAACTGATTAGTTGATTGACATTCAACTTAAGGGAGGTACAGCAATTATGAGGTTGGCTATACAACCAAGCTATAAGTAACAAATCCGAACACTGTTTAAAACCTGCATCATATTAGATTATAAACTTATAAATTCCTTTTCCAAAACATCAGGCCTATGGAAGAGAACCAGCATTCAAACAACGACAATAACTCTGGCTATTCTGGCGACAAGTCTCAAAGACCAACTCCCGCGCATTGGCGGTTCGGGCCTGCGCAGATGTGGTATGACATGCTCAATGTTCCTGAGACCGGCGATGGATTTGATTATGGGTTTAAAGTTAAGGTAAATCACTACTATTTATTGCATCATCATCATCATCTAGGGCTTTATAGTAGTCTCGTGCCTGCTCGGTCATTTTTAAGATCGCTCCGTACTAGTTCATTTCGGACAGTCAACTAGTTCCTTCTATTAGTTCTAATAGCTCTATTCGGTCTCGCGTTCGGGTAGGATCGTCATTCGTCGGCTATACTCTCTCGTTCTCATTCACAGACATCTAACCTATCTGTCAAACAATCAGTGACTGTTTATAATTTCTCGTTTCGGACAAACGATCGCAACGGTTTACAAAGTACGAGATCGAAAAGAGCTATTAGACATAATAGACCGATTACGAGTCAGCGTTCGGAAACATTTCATCTAGTCTAGTACAGTACGAAGATACGGTCCTATTCGTTCATCGTTCACGAACTACACAAGACTACTTTATAGCCGCGGTTGGGCCTCAGCCAGAAGGCTAATTCTCGCACTTAAAAAACGTTCAATTTCAAGTAGAAATTTCATCTCGGCGACAATCAAGGTCAAAAATGTATGTAAATTGAATATGTTTTTGACTGATTGATATTGAATGCAAAAGTTCTGAAAAATACGGGAATTGCCCCTCTGGTCGAGTATATTTCTCCACCGTGACCGATATCAAGCTTTTTTTCTCAAATTTCTCACTTCTACTGTTCTCAAGTCACAGTCTACGCCAACCAACTATCTGAGCTTGGGCGGGCCTCGACTTCTCTGACCATCCGGTGTACTATCAAGTAACGTTTTCTCACAGTTTTGTAATACTAAACTTGATTTAAAACTCGTTCTTCATCAAAACAATCTGTATTTAAAACAGGCAACTCCACTCTTGTTTGTTCTAAGAAAAATAAACTGAAAAAGAAATACTTAAAACCTTTTAGTTAAAGCGTACGTCTTAATTATTATTTATTTATAATTTAAATGACTAATCACCATAATTACTAAAACAATCTGGAATAAGGCAAGACACAACAAAAATGTATTAAGTTTTAGTGCATGTACCATTATTTAAGCACTGATTAGGAAATCCACTTCCATTCTGCTGTAAGTAAAAAATCCTTCTATTCAGTAGCAATTCTCATATATATATGAATTTTGCACCTTTAGGCACCTTCACCAGAAAGAGAAGAGAAGCCAAAAGAAGTAGCAGAAGATAATCCTGAGCAACCAGAGAAAGAGGAAGATCCTGACAGTGGCTTCCCGGATGATTCCTTCCTCATGGTGTCGCAGTTGCAATGGGAGGATGACGTCATATGGGATGGCAGCGAGATCAAACATAAGGTGAGAAGAACAATACATATAGTTGTACAGTCCTCGAGGGCTCAGCATATGTGTGAGTGATTATCAATCTTACCAATGTGATCGCGCGAGAGACGCACAGCGCTCGGTTAAAGCCAAACGTGCTCTAGGCCGACGTCACTTCTTCACTATTTGTGTGTGCACTCACACAAATGCAAAGCTCAGCTTAGGCCTCGCGGCTGAACACGGATCATTTGGCGCTCGACCAAAGTCGGAACTAACGCCACCATCTTGTTTTTTCAACATAATATCACAAATGTTTATCAACAGCCAATCAATATCATTCAAACGCCAAAATATCTTAGTAGCACTGATTTGGTGCCTTTGATCGATATAGGAGAGCTTTTTTTTTGCCAATATCGATTTCTATGGTCTTTTAATGTAGAGTCAACTGCACGTCCATTAAAAATAAGTATGAAGCTTATGTTACCTGGTACTTTTATAGGTGCTGGCTCGCCTGAACAGTAAGAGCAACGCGGCTGGCTGGGTGCCTACCTCAGTGAGTCGGACCGCTCAACAGTTCTCTCATCCGCGCCCGCAACCACCTGCGCCGTTGCAACCTAAGCCTCCTATGTAAGTCTGCTTAAGAAATTACATTCATAACCACAGTAGAATATAGTAGAGAATCATTTTCAACTTGATCTAGAGGGATTTTAAACATGTAATTTTTAAATAAAGGCCGCCATGGTACCTTATTAATTTAATTCGTTGTCAAATACTGTTCAAGTAATTATTAAATATGAGATTAAGGCTTTAGAAACTAGATTTAGTCTAGATTTTGCCATTTATTTCTTAAGCTTTAAAATGTCTTCACATTATTTGATTAGAACGTGAATTGAGATTCCTTAATGCAATGTACTTTATTATCCCACAGTGCATCAACCTCATCATCAAAGCAAGACCCTAATGCCAACGCTGCCGATGGTGAAGACAACACTTGGTACAGTATCTTTCCTGTCGAAAATGAAGAGTTGGTGTACGGAACCTGGGAAGAAGAGGTCATATGGGACGCGGAGAATATGGCCATGGTGCCGAAACCCAAGATACTAACCTTGGATCCTAATGATGAGAATATTATTCTGGGTATACCTGACGATGTGGATCCTTCGAAGATTACTAGAGGTATGGACTGTTTTCTGTGTTGTGGTTAAAGAATTGGGATGATGCCATTTTATTATTTTTAACTAGAAAAATTATGTTTCCAATTCCGTTTTAAAGTAACTGTTAGACAAGTCCACCACTATCGTAGAAGTGACGTCACGACTAACTAACTTCATACTAGCGCCGTACATTTCCATACCGCGCGACAAGGACGGGAATATACAGTCAAGATACACATTACGTCATAAAAACAGATTAAACCTCCAAGCTCTAAGCTAAAAATGCACTCAACAAGTACCCTAGTCATGTCAATGAAAGTGTATAATAAATTACCGGAAACAAAAATTTAATTCATTCACAAAAAAATTTCAACAATTACAATTTTATAAATGCTATTATAATATCAATGAATATCTTAATGACAAATTCTAAATGACATGTTTCATAAAATAGTATATTTTTAATTTTTAATATTATTACTTTTGAATACCTACAAAATAAGTAATCAAATTAAAGCGTTCTTCCTCTCTCCTACTTACTTTATTTTATCCTTTTGCTGTGCCCTTACAGGGTCCATATTTTTGTACCTAGCTTTAAGCCCTTTGTAACATCTTTTTACAATATGGAATGCAATAAATAAATGATTATGATTATGAATAATCCCCGCCAAAAACTTTAAAATCGTGTAGCTGCTTCATAATTCCATCGATTTTGCAGATTTGTTCGATTATATCATTTTACTATGCCTTTCTTTGAAATAACATTATTCCTTCTTACATTTCTAATATATGTCATCATCCCTATTAAATGACAGTGGAGACTTTTATTTATTTTGGCCTATGAAGCATAATAGAAAGGCTTGATGTCCTCTCGAAGTGTGAGACTTTAGCATCCCTAATATTTGGATTAAAGTTTTTTTTTTTACTCGGTTCTGTGCAATGAGGAGATACGACAGAATGTCTTATTTTACTGCTACCAAGTTTATTCATTAGAGGTATTCTCAAATCTGCATTTGTTCCATATTTTTCACATTAATTGTTTTAGAGAGAGGTCCTCAACCCAAAGTGAAGATACCTCATCCTCACGTGAAGAAGTCAAAGATTCTCCTCGGCAAGGCGGGCGTCATCAACGTGTTACAGGAAGACGCTCCGCCTCCGCCACCGAAGTCGCCTGATAGAGATCCCTTTAATATCTCCAATGATGTGTAAGTTTAGCATTTTATATTAATGTTTTAAAAAGTTTGATGTGTGTACGTACGATTTATTATTTTTATTTATTTAGAGCAGTGGTGGTCCAGTGGTAACGGCCGCAACATTGTAGGTCGTGGGTTCGAACCCAGACAGGCGCTTTACTTTGTGTTAATTATTTCATCACCATTGCTCTCAAAACGGCGAAGGAAAACTTCGTGAGGAAACCGGCATATCCTTGAGCCAAAAAATCGAAGACATATGTTATCAACCAACTCGCACTGGGCTCGCGTCGTGGATACAGCGCACTCCCTCTCGACAAGACAGGAGGCCTGTGTCCCAGCTCTTGGAAAATTATAGGCTGTTTATGCTATGGGATCTTTCTGGTTTTAGAGTGATTTGCAAATGGCTTTATACGTATCATACCAGTTTATTTGTTTAAATATTTTTATGACTGAGGTAGCCAAATTGATAAGAGTTTTATACGACATTTTTTTTAGATTGCCAACTAATTATGAACACAAATAGAATACAAAATACCTTACCAATCATCCTAATTACCAAATCCGCAGCTTCTACATGGCCAAGTCCCAGAACCCTCGCCTCAAAGTGGGTGGAGGCCAACTGATCCAACACAGTACACCAGTGGTAGAACTCCGCGCTCCGTTCATACAGACCCACATGGGCCCGGCGCGACTGAGGGCCTTCCACCGGCCGCCCATGAGGAAACTGTCGTACGGCCCGCTGGCCGCGCACGGGCCGCATCCCGTGCAACCCCTGCTTAAACATATCAAGAAGAAGGCTAAGGTATGTTTTTTTAAACAGCTAGAAATGCGTGATTTAATATGGAGTAAAAAAAGAAAGTGGAAGTCTTTGTTACATAAATTACTAAACTCATTCATCCTTAAATCTCACTTAAAAATTGTATTTAACTTCGGGTGGATTTCATCAATGAAACTGCTCGCGATCACCCCACACTAGGTTTAAGAGTTGTCAGTGTCATTATTTTCTGTGGAATATGTATGTGGAGTGTCAAACGACACTGACAGCTCTTAAACGTGTTTTATATGTGCTGACCGCGAGCAGTTTCATTGGTGAAATTGCCACTTAAACATTCAAAAGCAAGTACACGTAAAAAAGCAGGTTGCCATTGTTTATTTAATCTTGAGCTTGCGAAACTCTTATACCTCATGCGTTTACTAGATGTGTGGTCTAGACTCTAGCTAGGCTTTAACAGGGCCAGGACAATTTCCAGTGAGATTTTTTCTTCATGTTCACACATAAACACCAACTCTATATTCCTGCAATTAGCATTATAGCTTCTTTATTCTGTCACTATGACAAATAGCACGTGAAAATGAACTGTATAACTTTCCATTCTTCTCCCCAGCAACGGGAAGCTGAGCGGTTAGCTTCAGGCGGCGGAGACGTGTTCTTCATGAGAACTCCGGAAGACCTGAGTGGTCGGGACGGCGAACTGGTACTAGTAGAGTTTTGTGAGGAGCATCCCCCACTCATCAGCCAAGTCGGCATGTGTTCCAAGATTAAGAACTACTACAAACGTACGGCAGCTAAGGTATGTTTATTTTGGAACTCTGACGTTGTAATTTCATCATAGTTCTGTTGCAGAAAAGGGATGGTGCTATTAGTCCTGAATAGCTTCAGCTCTCTCTAGCATTGGAGCAATGCTAGCTCTAACATGTCATTATACTGCTTAGGCCACTTGAACTAAGGCCAAGGCCAGGACATGCTATAGAACTACGTATGAAAAAGTTCAAACATTTATGTTATGTTTTTGTCAACCGTTGTATTATATCGCCTTCATAAAGCTATGGCACCGCTTTGAGCATAATATGATCATATTTGTCACTATGAACCTCTTTCAAACCAGGGAAAATTCTTAATAGAAACGAAATACATACACTTCATTGTCCATGTGTCTGCTTTTTGTATTTGCTATTTTCAGAACCAAATCGTTCAATTGTTATCTTAATATTCAACAGTTCTTTATCCTTAAACTGGTATGCCCTCGAATCTTTTAAGGTAATTTTGTTTATTTATTTATTAAAACTTTGTGCACAAGTAAAAAAATAATGTACAAAGGCGGACTTAATGCCTGAGGCATTTTCTACCAGTCAGCCTTAGGGTGATGCAGAGACAAAACATGGCAGGTGCAACAAAATGGATAGATAACTCAAAAAAGAATAAAATACTAATACATAGATACTTAAATACATACATATAAACAGATTAAACTTTGTCAGGAGAAATAACGATAGGTAGAGGAGAAAACGAATCCAGCAAATCAGCGCTGAGATGATTTAACAAACTTCTCACGAATATGTTCACGAGCCTTCTCTTTGACTTTTTTTTAATGTGTATTTTTTATTTTCATTGCCAAAGGGATCCAAAAGGGCAGGTGCCAATTCAAAGGTAGGACTCTTTTCAACAATTTTAAACTATTGCCAAATAGATTTCCATGTTTAAAATTTTTTTTAAAGTTTGCAACGGACTGCCTATAACTTTTCAGGTCTATAATTAAAATGTTATCCAAACCAACATGAAATATGTCATAAATAAAGGTAAAATAAAACAGTCATCTTCTTCATATTGTAAACTTTCTTTATTTTATAAAGACCATTATGAATCTTGGGAAATATAAACCGTACTCTTACAGGACGAGGGTCCAAAACCGCTCAAATATGGCGAGGTAGCTTACGCACATACGTCGCCTTTCCTCGGCATATTACCGCCAGGCGCAACGCAGCCCGTTGTTGAAAATAATATGTACAGAGCGCCAATATACGAACACACACTGCAGCCGTCTGACTTCTTGATTATAAGGACGAGGTAAGTTAAGGCACAAATAGGCAGCATTCCGAATTGCACTGTAATCGATCTGAGCGGGCTTACACCCGTTCCGAATTAGCGTGTACAATGTGCCGTGAATCGTCATGACATGCGCCATCTTGCGATAACGACGACCATGCCGTTGCATAAGTGAGCGCTGTCATTAAAGAAAGTTGTGCTTGTGCTGTCTTGTAACGTAGCATTTTAGAAATTGTGCTTCTGGCTACAGTCACCACCAAACTAAAGAAATATAACTGTAATCCAACCATAATAATTCAAGTAAATATAGCCGACGAGCCTAACGCGCGACAAAATTCTGTCATGCTCAAATCAGAGCAATACGAGAGGGAGTGTCAAATGAGTTAAACTTCTATTTTCATAAAAATATCCAATCGGCGTTTCTTGAGCCAGGACCAGGTAATGTTGTAAGTTTTCATGTTGAGCGAGCACGGTGAGCGCGTTCACGAGTGTTCCGAATTGTTGACAGCTCTTAGCTGTCATAATCGTGAAATCCCAATCGGCACGCCAATTATTGATTTGAGCGGTGTGAGCGATTACTGTCTAATTCGGAATGTACCCATAGACATCTGAATATTGATAAAGACGGCGTCGGTTTTCGTGACCGGCCCGGCCGTCTTGAACTTAACGATACATTATCTTCGTGTAATGCGTGACTTTCCTCACACACAAAAAAAATGCTGCTTATGTATTTACTACTTCAAGTTAAATTTATTTTTCTTAAAAATATACCTAACTACTTAAGTCGTCACTAATACATGTTTGTTTTCAGACAATCTTATTACATTCGTGAAGTGGACGCAATATTCGTGGCTGGTCAAGAATGTCCCCTTTATGAGGTTCCTGGTCCAAACTCGAAGAGGGCTAATAATTTTGTACGAGACTTTTTGCAGGTCAGTTACATAACTATTATGCTTTAATTATTTTAAGCCTGTGTTATCTCACTGGTGAGCAACAGGCGTATTTACTTCTCCACAACGCTTACAATTAACTGCCGCGCTAATTAGGAGTGCAGTTCATTAATTGTCGATCTGTAAGCACGGAGTCGCGTTTTTTCATGGTCTATTCTTTTCTATCGCTCAGGATTGTCATTTTCTAGAGCGAGAAAGAAAGAGTGCGCGCCGTGGTATTGAATCGCATCGTCGATTCCGCCACGCTATCTTTCTCGCTCATTACGAGGATTACGAATTTATAAGTAACTCAATTTTTCAAAAATCTTTCCTTACTGCATTTCTAATAAGCGCGTCCGCATAGACAAATCGTTTTCGACGTTTCAATATTCTTCTCTTTGTAGGTCTTCATATACAGATTGTTCTGGAAATCTCGAGACAAGCCGCGGCGTATAAAGATGGATGACATAAAGAGGGCTTTCCCTTCACATTCTGAGAGCTCTATTCGAAAACGTCTCAAGTTGTGTGCCGATTTCAAGCGAACGGGATTGGATTCTAATTGGTAAGATCATATTACGGTTGGACAATTTAATTTTCTTGCTATTGTTGGTTTGAGCAGCAACGAAAGATGGTTGAAACTTGATTTGTCATAGCAACATTGAAACAAAATTATTGGAACTTTTCCAGCTATTGATGTAGGCTATAGACTTGTACAACGAATTTCGTTGCTGACTGCATCGGGCTAGTATTACTTATTCTTCTACCTAACAATGATTATTTTTAACTCTCTAAAGGTGGGTTATAAAACCAGACTTCCGCCTCCCATCTGAAGAAGAGATCCGTGCAATGGTGTCCCCGGAGCAGTGTTGTGCGTACTTCAGTATGGCGGCTGCAGAACAAAGGCTCAAAGACGCTGGTTACGGAGAGAAGTTCATATTCACACCGCAGGAAGATGACGACGAAGAAATGCAACTGAAGATGGACGATGAGGTATGGAAGGACTATTTCAGGTTTAAGATTTAGTTGTGACTGTAAGGGTTGATGTAATGCAAGATATCTTTTTCCGAGGAATAATTTGGAATTATGGACAATTTTTCGATAGAAAAACTGTGAGAAGTTAATTTTATTCGACGGGTTGAAAGATATCTGGCGTATGTACGAGTAGTGTACGTATGGCGATACGTTGCTAAAATAAGCCCCAAATAGATAAATGTATTGTAATGAAACGTTATTAATTTCATAGAAATACTTACTCGGTTATTTCGTTACAAATTATTTAATACTAGGTTTGGCAATAGTGCAAACTAGAAACTAATGTCATCGAAATGTAGCCATAAAGTCAATCATCCCTTGCTTAAACGGAAAATAAGTTGTATCAAAGCCATATACTTATCAATAACATTTTTATAAATCCTAATTGGTCAAAATAACATGATATTTTCTTTCATTACTTAGGTAAAAGTCGCACCCTGGAACACAACTCGCGCCTACATCCAAGCCATGCGTGGCAAATGTTTGCTCCAACTGACTGGGCCAGCAGACCCCACTGGTTGCGGCGAAGGATTCTCTTACGTGCGTGTGCCCAACAAGCCAACACAGCAGCCCAATGAGGAACAACAGCCGAAGAGGACGGTGACGGGAACTGACGCTGATTTGAGGAGACTCAGCTTGAATAATGCAAAGGCTTTGCTGAGGAAGTTTGGAGTGCCTGAAGAAGAGGTATGTTATATTTAACTTTTTGTATAGGTATTAGATTATGATATATGAAAGCTTCTGGAGGGAGGTGGGCTGGTTGGAATAACCACTGACGGCCGCCATGGCCCTCGCACATTGGTCCACCTGAAGGACTAAGTGCGGAAACCAAACCCTCTAACATGGAACATAGAACATTGATCTTAGAATGATTATTGTCAGAGACATCATCGTTATTTTCGAGCCAGATATTAATATTCAGATGCTGAATATAAGTGTAAATATGTGACAAATTATCTGTATAAAGTGTATCTGGGTCGGTCGTAGCTAATTACGGAAAAGGTTAAAAAAAATATGACTTCGGTGTTGTTAAATTCAGGCATTGTTGATATTAAATTTACTTGAAGACATAATGATAATTATGACTTTCCTGTGGTAACCAATAGCTAGAAACGATCCATTAAACCAAAAGCAGTGGGGTAGTTGCGTAACACACCAACAGTAGGAATGGCTTTCATTTTGACAGTTCAACAACATTCATTGCGTTATTGAGCAGACAAATTTTTTGAACATATGAAGCAATGGATTAGCAATATACTTCAAAATGATTTAGATTGTGATTGATAGTGTGTTACGCAATAAGGGTGCAGGTTTACCTGCAAGTTATCTTAGTTATGTAAACATTTTGTTTATTTAGAAATTATGTGTAATATAATTTTCCGTTATATAGATCAAGAAACTGTCTCGTTGGGAAGTTATTGACGTAGTCAGAACATTGTCAACGGAAAAAGCAAAAGCTGGTGAAGAAGGAATGACGAAGTTTTCAAGAGGAAACAGATTCTCTATAGCTGAACATCAAGAAAGGTTAGTTTCTTTATTAAGTTTTAGCAGGGTGTCTGAAAATATCAGTCGTCATATTCAAAGACAGAAATAAAATTATTAAGTACCTACTTACCTATTATACTTTCATATCCAAACTTTTTATGCATCTTTTTCTTTTCTAGAATATACATAGGTTATTATCTGTTTGTCTTGTACAGGTACAAAGAAGAGTGCCAGCGTATATTCGAGCTACAGAACCGCGTACTGACAAGCACAGAAGTGCTGAGTACAGATGAGGCCGAGAGTTCCGTCAGTGAAGAATCAGATTTGGAAGAGATGGGCAAGAATTTGGAGAACATGCTGGCAAACAAGAAGACTACTGAACAGGTAATAAATATTTGGCAACCATATTGCTTAAGATTTTATTAACTGGTAATGCTAGTAAGAGAAAGCAAATACTTCACACATTTAATATTGATTTATTTCTGGATGTGGCAAGGTGTAATATGTTTTGAGTAATGATTGTTGACCAGCGCAGACCAGTGATACACTTTAGCATCTATCCCGTTCGTAGGTAGACAGACCAAAGGGAAATTGGTTCATGGATCTCAACACTACTTACTGCAATAATTTTCTCATGGTTTCCATTTTGTAGCTATCTATGGAAAGGGAAGAAGCAGAAAGAGCGGAACTGAGAAAAATGATCCTTGGACAATCGGAAAAGAAGCCTCAAATCAATCAAAACGAATCGCAGCAATCATCTAGTCAAGGTATACATTTATTGTTTTAAATTATAGTTATGCATGTCCGTCTGTATGTCAGTTTATGGCAATGATTGAAAAACAGATACTTTGTGCCGATTTCACCAATGTTACTGAACACGTTCAGCACATGTAAAACGCGTTCAAGAGCTGTCAATGTCAATATTCCATACAAAATAATGACACTGACAACTCTTAAACGTAGTTTATGTGCTTAACGCGTTCAGTAACATCGGTGAAATCGGCACTGTCTGTTTTTCACCCTTAGTCAAAAGGTTTTATGAATAAATAATTTTTGCTCTAACATACTCTGAAGAGTCTGTGTAGAGAAATCTACATGCTAAACAAGGTGGACCTGTATAGACCCGCAAAATGTTACCATGGATTCAGTACATGATTCTGAAGTTCCGATCTGCGTTGTTTTTTTTTTCGAGAAATTAAAAAGAAAAGAAATGTTGTTCCTAACATTTTGAACACATTGTGTTCCTTACGCTGCTTGTAATAAGGTTCAGTATAGATAGTGGACTGTATGAGATAATAAAAATACGTGTGGTCGATTCAATGTTTTAATGCAGACTAAATAGGCATGGTAATGAGTATGAGTAGAACATACCGCCCACCAAAAGAGTAGTAATAGTATTTCTTAATCATTCATTATAACTTATAACAAAAACTTTACCATGACGATAAATAACATCAACATGCCTTTAATTAATCACCTTTACTATTTACTGGTAGAGGTAAAAATAAATAAATAAATAATTTAGTGAAACATCTTTTAGTTACACTGTCCCCACTTTTGACGCTATAGATAGACCCTTGTAATGTTATCTGGTCTAGGATGCTTTGCCATAATACGGCCGAGCAACCACTTTCCTGGCGGCAGATAGTCTTGTTTTATTAAAACAATGTCATTAATATCAAACTCGTTCCTGTGTTTCATCCATTTTCATCCATCCAACAGAGGCCCTGTTGCGATCTCGAAAGATATTCATTCTGCCATCTTTGCCACAGTTCTCTCAACGACCTCTGTGTATACTTCCAGAGAGAAAAATGGTTTAAGTTTACATCTCGCATATCGGACGTAGGAACTATTATAGGAGCTTCTCCTATTAAAAAATGGCCAGCTGTCAAGGGATTAATATTGTCAACGTCATGATCATCTACAGGACATAGAGGGCGTGAGTTTAGGCAGGATTCGATCTCACATAGAAGAGTGGTCATTTCTTCGTAGGTCAAGTTCGTTGTTAAGATCCTTTTCATGTGGTACTTCAATGACTTCACACCTGCTTCCCACAGGCCACCAAAATTCTGGCTGTAAGGCGGGATGAGGTGCCATTGTGTGCCATCTTGCGTGAGAGAATCTGCCACATGACCCTAAAACGAAAACTTAGCATTATACCATGCCTCTACTAGTTCGTTGTTAGCTCCGATGAAATTTCTACCCTGGTCGCTCCACAAATGAATGCATCTTCCTCTTCTTGCGACGAACCGGCCGAAGGCTCCAATAAAGACTACCGAGGTAAGGTCGCCGACTAACTCAAGGGCCTTGGTACTCATGCATATAAATATATGCCTTCATGGTTCTGACTCCTCTTCCTTTTGGTAGCAGAACGGTGTATGGGCCAGCAAAATCTACACCACTGTGTAGGAAAGGGCGTGATGGTGTTACTCTAACACGAGGAAGATCTCCCATTATTTGAGTCCTGGATTTGGCTGAAATTCTCGCGCAAACTAAGCATTTGTGTATATGGGCTTTCACCGCATTTTACGATCCACTATTTCGATCTCAAATAACAGAGCATCAACTGTACTCCTCCGTGAAGTGTTCTTTTATGTGCATCGGAGATAACAAATTTACTTAGAACGTGTTTACTGTCCAAAATAATAGGATGTTTATTATCATTACTAAGGTTGGCGTGTCTAAGTCTGCCACCAACTCGTAGTATTTTCTCGTCATCCATGAATGGATTCAGTGATTTTAGATGACTTTTCTGTTTCACTTGTTTTGATTTCAAAATTGATTCTATTTCTTCTATGAAACTTCTGATTCTGTGACTGTCTTATACATATCTTCAAAGCATTTTCTAACTCTTCGGTAGTGAAATCTTCTAGAATATTATCAGTTTTCTTAAAATTTAAAAATCTCTTGCAATATATTAATGTTTTCTGAAATTCTTGTAACCTACTACATTTTTCAAAATTCAAAAATTCATTGTCTTTTACCTCTTGTACTGTATTTAATAAAACTTTAGTTTGTCTTGTCTCTAGATCTGTTTGACTTATATTTGGCCTTCTAAATTCCATTTCTCTTTCCAAGAGAAACTCTGGGCCGTACCACCATAGAGAGTTCTCTTGCAGTTCTGATATTGTTGTGGCGCGTGATGCAACGTCTGCTGGATTTTTCTCAGAGTGAACATGATACCACTGACTGTTGCTTACGTTTTCTAATATTTCTACCACGCGATTTGCCACAAAAGGCTTCCATCGATTAGGTTCGCCAACAAGCCAAGCCAGAACTATGGATGAATCAGTCCATGCGTAGACTTGTGTAGAAGGTATTCTCGAGGCACAGATATTGTTTTCGCAGGAGCCACCTTGGTTTTTGCAGCAACAATACTCGTTTTGATGGCTCCGTCTGAATCTATAACTCGAGAATATACAACTGCTGACATGGCGTGCATGGATGCGTCGCTAAATCCATGAAGTGTGATATTATGCTTGTCGGTACTAAGTGTATTGAGCCATCTTTTTATCTTGATGCTGTTGACATGGTTTAAATCGTTTCGAATATCAAACCAGTGCTTTTCTAGGTCATCACCTACATGCTCGTCCCATCCAATGCCTTGTAGCCACAACTTTTGTACAAATATTTTGGCTCTAATAAATACAGGTGCAATCCAGCCAAGGGGGTCAAACAGTCGTTGTAAATCTCTTCCAGGCTATTCTTAGAGGCTTTGACAGTTCCTTCCATCTTGATATCTAAACTTGCTTTTGCCGATCTATCGTTGGGTGCTATGGATTGAAGGAATTCAGCATTGTTAGATGTCCACTTTCTTAGTTTAAACTTGCCTTTTTGGAGAATGGTTTGTAATTGTCGGCTGACCTCAATAGCTTGTAAAACAGTGTCGCAACCAGAAATGAGATGGTCGACGTAAAAATCTTCTTCAATCATTTTGCATGCGACTGGGTAACTTCTACCTTCGTCATGCGCCAACTGCATTAGAGATTTGCTGGCTGGGTATGGTGCCGAAGCAGTTCCAGAAGTTACTGTCAGAAGTCTTTAGTCCTTGACCTTATCAAATTTAGAAGTATTCTGTGTCTGTCGCCATAATACTCTTTGGAAGTCAGAACAGTCTTTGGTGACCAAAACCATCCTATACATCTTCTCAATGTCACTTGAAAAACATGTCTTGTGTAAACGGCATCTCATTATGATACTCCTTAAATCTTCTTGAAGGACTGGTCCGATCAAAAGTACTAATATTTCAATTCTCTTTCTTTTCCCGGTGTAAATTTGTGATTGTGACGTCATCACTGCATTGACGCTCGTTTTGACTTTTACTCCACCTTCATTGCTTTGCATTGTTTCCTTCGGTTGAGTTTCAATACATGGTAAACCTTGGGTAACTGTGGTTGGTCCCTTTCGGTGAAGAAGTGTGTGATGACGTTTTCGACAGAGTCTGCATGATGTGGACAGCCTACAATTTTTTACGGAGTGGCTTTTCACTACTTCATATATTTGCGTTGGATCCATTTTTCAGAAGTCCTTGCAATGACTGAGTGAATGGTCACCCTTACACATTAAACATTCATTCATTTCGGTAATTTTAAGGCCTCTGGTTGGTTATTTAATCTATGAAGGCACTCTGTGGTGGTATCGTGCAAGGACTTGATGTGATTGGCAGTCTGATTGGGCAGTCTCTTTTGATTAAACATGCGCTTGAGCAATGACGTAACTATAAGACGCTTGTGTCCCACGCTTCAATAATTTGAATATGATTGAATTAGGCTTCAGCTTCGCCAGAAATGCTCGTCTTCAAATAATGCAGTTTCTGCACACTGCTGAGTCTTGCGTTTTGATAAACCAATGACAAAAATAAGTCTTGAAAAGTTGGTCAATCTTCGTAATTACCCGTAAATGAAGGCAATTGTATTCTTGGTAATTTGACTTGTTGAGCTTGTACATTCTGGTTTATTGTGTTGGAAGCATCGAAAATTTTAGCTTGTCCAGATGCTGATGCTGCTAACGTTAACAAATCCTTAATTTGTGGCTTTAATTTGCATAAACGTTTCTTCACATAAACTGTATTCATCCTAGTTAAAATACTCGAACTGTTTACGTTTATCTTTCGTAACCACTTTTTAATAAATTTCTATGTGCACTTTTGAACGATACCCTATACTAGTCAATACACTGTATTTTTGCTTCTAAATAGCCTGTGGTTAAACGTGCCTTGGGACACTTCTTAAAGTTATCTTTAGTTTTAATAATGATGTTGTATAAATCTTCCAATTCACTAAGAAATTGATCGGCTGTATCCATCGTTGTACTGGTTCTTTACTTGTAAAATTTACACAAATATGTAGCGCAGTTCTTGTACAATGAAGCTCGATAACACAGATTACTCGTTATATCTTGAAATCACTATTTTCTCCAAATTGTCCATGTGTACGACGAACATGTGTTTACATTTTAACAATAACAACTTTTTTTGCACTGAACTCGGCGTTGGAATGCGGTTACGTTATCGCTTGATCTACCGGCTCGTTTGGACCAAAATGTTCCTTACGCTGCTTGTAATAAGGTTCAGTATAGATAGTGGTCTGTATGAGATAATAAAAATACATGAGGTCGATTCAATGTTTTAATGCAGAATAAATAGGCATGGTAATGAGTATGAGTAGAACACATTGCTATTGCACTTTCTAGCAGATAAAAATGTCAACGTCTGCCCGGCTTGAGCGGAGCACCGCCATGTCCTCGCGTAGGTCATCGGCGGCGGCGATCTCTCGCGTCCGGCCCTGGTCCAGGCCATAGTACGGAGCAAGAGGGAATGGAAAGCCGTCACCTCTTTCTGCGAAGCAGTAATGCTCGCGAAGGAGGAGGTGGAGCGCGTGAGGGAGAGAGCCTTGCACCCTCACACCCGTAGTCGCCGCAGGAGATGCCCTGGGCGATGTCAGCACCAACTGACGGGGTCCATTAGGGCTGATACCTGCCAGGGTTGCGGGTTGTTCGAAAGAGATATCGTGGCCCCGGCACAGGTAACTGAAGAAACACGGGTGGGTTTTAGTCAGTAAAAGTCTGACAGGCCCTCCCGGTCCACCCAGAGAGAAGTCATTTGATGATTGCCCACCTAAAAAAAAGGGCTGTTCACAATCATGCACTGAATCCATGGTAACGCGTTAGATTGCGCGTCGATGTCCCTGCCACCCTCTATGTGCGATGACGTTTCCTTACTCATAACATCATACCATGACATAACATCACGCCTGCACGTGTAGCAATTACACATTAGAAACGAGTTTTGTATAAGGAATAGACAAAATGACAGATGAATAAAATAAATTGACATTTTGTCTATTCTTCCGTCGACAAAACTTGGTCATGCTACTCACGCTGTATATACCGAAGGGTTAGGCAGAGGTTCACCATAGAACACCCAAATTTCGCCAGTTATGTAAGTCGCTTGTAATAAGGTCTTAAGGTCCTAACTCTTATTACACCTTCTTTTCCACCCCAGCAGGCCGCGTCCTCCGCATAGTCCGTACGTTCCGCAACACGTCAGGACAACGCTACACCCGTGTGGAGTTAGTTCGTAAAGCGGCTGTCATTGAAGCGTATACGAAGATACGACAAACTAAGGATGATGCCTTTATAAGACAGTTTGCGACAATGGATGAATCACAGAAGGAAGAAATGAAGAGGGAAAAGAGAAGGATTCAGGTATGCCATTTATGTGATTTTAATTTTTTACTAGTACTAGCCATTCTGAAATCAATTTTATTAGTGTTCGTTTAAAGGCGATATTCGTTTAGGTGGATAACGTCAATTGAAAACAAAGTTTTGAATAGACTTAGTATCGTAATGTGATCGTAGTGTCATTTACACAACATACTAAATGGGTAAATTAATGGTAAAGAAAAACAAAATCTACCACGCAAAACTGTCCAGCCCTGTGTTCAAATTAAATTAACATACCATTCGCAGTTCACATTCCTTGGCGAACCTGCGTAACATCGCTGCTTTAATGTTCTTATCCTAACAAAAAAAAAACACAGGAACAACTGAGGCGTATCAAGCGGAATCAAGAAAGAGAAAGACTGGCTGGCAACGTCACCGTTCCTGGGCCGTTCCCTGATAGTGAGTAATTTATTTTGAAGTTCCTTATTTGAGAAAGAGAAAAATCTTCAAAAGAAACCACTTGCATTATTTGGGCAATATTCTTCTCATTTCAAAATCATCATTCTCTTTTTTTATCCTTATTTATTTGGGGTCGGCTCTATTCGTAATCTCAGTATTCACCCCTTTTCTGGCCTTATTATCTTTCCCACAGTTCATCCATCGTTTCTTTGGTCTTCTTCTAATCTTATAGCCATCCACATTCATACTCTAATATAATTCTCGAACTTTTTGACTTCTCCCCGTATATATAAAGTCCAATCAATAATTCCGGGGATTAAAACTACATTATCATCATTCCGGGATTTGAGAGGAGGTATTATGCACTCTATGTTACTTCCTCTAGACAAAACCAAACGTGTTGCTAATTTATTGTATAATTTATTATTTTATCTTTCAACTATGCTTTAATTTCATCACAATCACACTAAAAACTCAGTACAAAGCGAGTCTTTAATGCTCTAGAGCAATAAAAATGTATGAAATTTCATTATAACAGTTTTTTTTTAAATCGCACCAAAAGGTGCCAATCTCAATGGCTCTATTCAGCCAGCCGATATCAATACTTTTTTTACGTACGTATAATTCGTTTCTATCCTACTTGTTCCAAATTTAAATATAAATTTGCCCAACAATACTCTTAACCTTACGTTTAATAATTGCTCAAGTATAACTTTTAATTTCAATAATAAAACTTCTATTTTAACTGTTTGATATGAGTTTCTTTTATCTACTATTCCTATAGGTAATAGTTGAAAGAAAAGCAGATTATGCACCTCGCCTTATGTAATTTATATTACCCTCGTGCTTGTTATCAGAAAAAATCAGGCACTCGGTGCAATAATAAATTACTTTGTACTTGATGCAATAATCTACTATTATGGCATTGATTTACATTCTGTGATTACTTAACACACACACTGACTTATTCCTTGTTAATATTTTACGAAAGTCGTATACTTTTACAATGTTTTAAGTATGTGAGCACCATGTATCAACCATAAAAAAAAACCGTCTTTGCTTCATTTTTTTTTTACCTATTGTGGTATAGTAATTTTGTTCTTGGTGAAATTATATAATTCATGTCTACAAAATATTGTAAAACATTTTAAAAGAGCAACAGTGGAGTTTCTTTCCCATTCTTCTTCACACGAAACTACCTTTTGGGTAGTAGCGACTAGAATCAATTCTATTTTAAGAGTTAGTTACCCTAAAACAAGGATGTATCTATGACATATATTTTTTCAGGACCAAACGACATATTTAAAGTTGATTCTAAAACAGGCATATTCGGATAACCCCCAGTTAATGTTGATCGTTCAGAAGTGTCTTTTATGTGCCAATTTGAAATAAATGCTTTGACTTACTTCCCATACATACATATATTGTACCTATTCCGATCTCTGATCTTATGATCTTGTATTTTATATGATCTTATGATCTGAAATTCTATAATACTTTTTCACCAGATCCTATAACGTCTTCGGCAATAGAGATGAATTCGCCGTCGCCGATGATCCCACTGGGACAAATCAAGCAGGAACCGGATCTACACACCCCATCTTCCTCACGGCGTCGTGCCAAGTTGAAGCCCGATCTGAAACTGAAGGTAAATCATGTAAAAAGGCTTATTGCGTAAGCGCGCCAGGGTAGCCCGCGAATGCAATTTTTCTAAAGTTAAAAAAAAAATTGGTTAGTATCAGGTTGTATGTTGATCAAAATATGATACACGACAGAAACAAATATTTATTTAAGTACTTAATGATAATCATTAAAATCATCAATACAACTACCTACTAAGTGCCGATTTCACCTATGGAACTGAACGCGTTCAGCACTTTTGAATCCAGTTCAAGAGCAAGAGCTGTCAGTATCAGTATTCCATAACATTTTTGACACTGACAGCTCTTGAACGCGTTATACCCTGCATTCCGAGTTAGACAATAATCGCTGACAGCGCTCACATCGATAATTTGCGTTCCGATTTAGATATCACGATTATGACAGCTGAAAATTCGCTCACAGTGATATTTCTATAGGGCATGGTCGGCGTTATCGCAAGATGGCACATGTCATGACGTCATCTATGACGATTCACAGGACATCGTTATCGCGCTCACGCTAATTCGGTACGGACGTAAGCCCGCTCAAATCGATTACATCCTAATTCGGAAAGCAGCCATAGATGCACTGAATGCGTTCAGTTTCATTAGTGAAGTTCGCCCTAAGTAGTTAAATTGGATTAATAGATTAGTTATGAGATACATTCGATTAGGATTACTTAATTGACATAATTATAAATTAATGTTCCTGTTTTAGTGCGGTGCCTGCGGTCAAGTGGGCCACATGCGTACAAACAAGGCGTGTCCATTGTACACTGGTTCGATGGGATGGCCATCCTCGCCGCCCGAGACTGACGTGGAGCCCCCGCCTATAGAACCTGAAGACGACGATATGGGATATGTTGACGGGACCAAGTTGACGTTGCCTACGAAGATTATTAAGGTAACTCCTAGACGAATGTTGTTTTACGAGTGAACCTGTTACTAAAATCAGAGCTGGCGGTGAACAGTTTTTTAAAGCTCTTTATTTATTTATTTATGGGTTCACGAGCGTGTTTTGTATTACCCGAACGAATGGCCTTCGTTTGCATCATCCTTGCTTTAAAAAACAAACATGATATTCTTTTAACAACGCAACTTTTAAATTATTTTCACATATTGTGGTATACTATTTTTTATTCTGGGTGCATCATCTTCACATATAAAAATATAATTAATGGATTCAAAATTGTTAAACATTTTAAGAGTAACGGTGGAGTTTCTTGCCCCTTCTTCTCCATACGAAGGTCCTTTGAAAAGGGCGCCTAGAATCAATTATATTTAAATGTAAATGTTGACGTTCAAAAGTGCCTTTTAGTGCCTATTTGAAACAAATGCTTTGACTTTGACAAATTCGTTATGCACATGTATTACGGTTTGCACTTCAGTATTGTTACTAGGCTGACGTGTAGTGAATACGAACACCACTCTTATTGCTACGAAATAAAGAAGCTGTAAAACTCACACTTTTAATAGGGACGTGTGGTTGACTTCACTAAATGTAAAGAATACTTCATCATCGAAAGGACAATGCCCATCTTGTTAGGGAAGTTGGGTCTTGGTGAACAATTGTTGTGTCAGGACGATTTTTACTTTATAATTAAGAGAAAACATTCTAATTTCATAATTAGAAAACGGTTTTAACTTTTCCACCTAGGTTTTCGAGAAATCTTTTTTTATTATAAAACACAAAAAGGTAATGTTAACCTAGTTTCTCTCACACATTACATCATTGAAATGCTGAAGGGTACCTACTCTTTGTATGAAATACCTATCTCAGTTAAGGAACAGCAGAAGCCATTTTCATAAAATTATCAGAAGTTTTGTTTTAGGTAAGTATAATTATAGGATAATGGTAAGAAAAATCAAAATGTTTTAACAGCAAACATGGGCAAAAAGTTTTTGCTCTAGTAATTTACTCACAGGATATACACACAGTCATAGTTTCATCATTAGTGTTTAAATATTAATATGCTTTAAATATCATGAGAAAGGCCTATTGATCTTTGGCAACACCCACTGAATATGATTATATGAACACAACATCGTTTTGGAACTGAAACAACACGAAATGACGAAACGAATCGACCGACGTTATTGATTTGACATTGACGTGACAGATAAATCGTACTTTTAGTAATGTTGCCTGATTTAAAATTAATGTATGTTTGGAATCGATCCAAAATCAAGAGCAAATATAATTGTTTATCATTTTATAATCTAATACAAAACAATACGATGCTCTAATTCTCTAGCTGTAATATTCGTACCATCATGAAATCGATTAATAATTATATGTTATTGAAATAATAAATAACGTAGAAAATCTTAGATATCTGGCAACATTTATGGTATCAATTTTGAGAGCGGGTGTTAAGTATTCAGTCATTTAGTTATTTAAAAAGTAACTTTAATTCTAGGGTATAGAAACTAGATTTAATTTATACATGGTATTTAGTTGAGACACACGATACCTTCACATGGGACCTGCTTTTGGGCATTCTCCTTTCATCTAATTTCGCTTTTCTCTCGCTAGCAATCAGCAGAAGAACAAAAACGCCGTGGTTCTGGTCGCCGTGCGGGCGGGTCCAACTCAGGCGAACCGCGCAGCATGGGACGTAGAGTGCGACGCGGCACTGCCGGGGACTCCTGCGACTATCTCGTGCGAAGACCCGCGGAAAGACGACGAACTGACCCGCTGGTCACCTTGTCGTCATTGCTCGAAGATGTGCTCAATCATATGCGGCATCTGCCCGATGTTCAGCCGTTCTTGTTCCCTGTTAATCCAAAAGTAAGTTTTATTGTATTTATTTATTAGGTTCATATTTCTGTGACTGTTTCGAGTAAAGACATGCGGAAAATAAGCGAACTGACCTGCTGGTTACCTTGTCTTTGCTAAGGGATGTACTCAATTCATATGCAGCATCTGCCTGATCAGCCATTCTTGTTCCCTGTCAATCCTAAAGTAAGTCTTATTGTGAGTTTGTATGGTTCATTTTTTTATGACCATCTTGCGATAAGACTCGGGGAAAGGAAGCGAAGTGAACCGCTGGTCACGTTGTCGTCACTATTAGATGAGGAGCTCAACCATATGAGTCATCTGGCTCATGTTCAGCCGTTCATATTCCCTGGTTATCTTTATGTATGACTATCAACAACTTTTCGATATTCCTTCCAAAAATTTCTACGCGCTGTTATACCTTTTACAACGTAGGCGCCAGTTAATTTACCAGCCGATGCATGTCTAGTTGCTGTGCTGTGAAACACTAACCGACCCAATTCATAAAAAAAAAATCGGCTCTATAAACCTATTTTAGCAATTTAGCTATCGAAAGTTAAAATGTAGTTTGACAGAAAGGGACAAAACAGTTCGATAACTAAAACAGGTCTATAGAGCCGACTGTTTTTTCATATTCTTGTCGCGAGATAAAGAAATGTCAAAGTGCCTTTTTCGAGTTTAGTCGAGCTTAACGGTCATGTTAGGCAGTAGAATGACGTCAGCATCGTAGACAAATATTGACAAATCGAGATAGCCCGCTGATTACTATGAAGTATGACGCGTCATGTTACTCTATAACAATGATGCAATGTTCAAATTACAATGACAAATTACATCAACCATCTAAGCTGTAAATAAACCCTTAAACTTACAACCTCCTAATACATTTGTTTATTTTTAAGCTTGTAGCGGACTACTACCGCATCGTGTCCCGGCCAATGGACCTGCAAACAATAAGAGACAACCTCAGGCAGAAACATTATCAGAGCAGAGAAGAGTTCTTGGCAGATGTTAATCAAATTGTCGAGAACTCGACTCTTTACAACGGTACTAACGGTACTTTGGAGTGAATTGATTTTTTATACCTACTTTAATCCACTTACGAGTTAAAACCGGTACCAGATAGCTTCAAAAATTTCGCAAAACGGGATAGCGAAGTGGAAAATATGTTTAAGACATATTTTGCTCAATTAAATGTACCATATTATCGACTCATATCGAAGTATTTGAAGCTATGTCTGACACCAGCTTAAAGCATGTCCACACTCGTGCAAAGTTATGTCTGCACTTGTGCCTTTTGAATGAATTTGTGTGCTGCATGTGTCATGCACGTGGCCATAAATGAATGCATGCTCTATACGCAAAATTAATTGAAGTATACGATGCAAGGTGAAGATGTAACAGCAAGAGTGTGAACATTTGAAGTACTACCTGCTTGTCGTTTTATTGAATTTAATTAACATGCATAAATATTGGCAATTTCTTTGAGTTAATACTAGAATTACTTTACTTTAATTGCCAGACAATATTCTGTAGCACCAAGTATTTAAATTGCCAACGAGAAATTTTATAACAAACGAAAGGTTCTCCTTTTCTTGTTGCATGACGAAATGAGCTGCAAAGCTCGTCTCGTAAGTCTGACAACCAGTCACAATAGTCTGACGTGTTGTGTCGTGACGCGGGATACACCAATCAAACTAATCGGTTCAAGACTACGTTAAATCACAACGAGTTTTGATTGGCTAACACTGCGTCAGAAAGCGTCACAACACGACACAACACAGTAATGTGAATCCGGCTTTAGACTGTCAGCCGATCTCAATAAAGTTTGGAGAAGGCTAGGCAGATTGATTGATAGACCCTTGATTTTGATTGATACCCTTAAAGCTTGTGTGGTCAAAAAATTAATAGCTTCAAGAGAATAGCTTATACTGTAGAAAACGTTTAGCTATTAAGGTTACCACTACCGTGGCTGTCTACCTAGGATGCACCAAACGAACTCAAGCTGCTCTCACACACCTCTTAATACTTTTGAATGATTCGAAGGACCAACAAGCAGTTTGACGATCGCCGCGCAGCGAATGTTGCAGAGATGCGTTGAAAAACTAGCAGAGAAGGAAGAACAACTGATGAAATTGGAGAAACAAATCAATCCGTTACTTGATGATAATGACCAGGTAACATTAAAGTTATACAAACAAAGATTATTTATGATTAAAAATCTTATGAAAACTAGTCCGTAAAGAAGTTATGCTTTGACAGAAAAATACCTAGAGATGCACTTAAAGTAACAAAAGCAGAATCATAATTAAAAAATAAAATTCCTTCCATCTTTCGCGAGGAAGATGGAAGGAATTTAATTTTATTTTTTTAATACCTAGAGATGCACTTAAAGTAACAAAAGCAGAATCATAATTAAAAAATAAAATTCCTTCCATCTTTCTCGCGAAAGATGGAAGGAGTGTAGAGAGCCTTTGCCCAGGAGTGGGACAGGGTAGGCTACAAAAAAAAAAAAAGGACGAAAATTATGTTACTATCAGTTGGAACTATCTTTGTTTACTTATTGATTTCAATTGCACTTTTATGACTACACACTTGCATCGAACCTTAATTTGCAGAGTTATTCCGATAATACTCGCTGAGAAAAAAGTTTTCAGAAAGTGGTTTTCATCTTCATAATTGTATTCCAGGTGGCATTATCATTTATCTTTGAAAACTTACTGACGACAAAGCTGAAGATTATGCCCGAAGCATGGCCGTTCCTGAAGCCGGTCAACAAGAAACAAGTTAAGGACTACTACAATGTCATCAAGAAACCTATCGACATGGAGACTATGGGCAAGAAAATACAAGGTATAACCGAACTTATGAGCTTTCCTGTGCATACGAGAGTAGCTGAATAACAAAGTGGTTTAGAGGTAGAATGTCAACACAGTTGTGAAAGTTTTTGATCAGGGATGGGTTTTGTTTTAGCTGTACAAGGACCAGTCTGTCTTATACACAAAACAATAAAATGAGCGAACAAGTAAGCACTTATCGTTCCTTCTCTTTCCTTCATGGAGCCTTAATGTCTGTATTCATAATGCTTGCAGATCTTATGTAGGTTGTAAGCTATAGTCTTGTATCTATGCAGGTTTTCATGAAATGTTTTTTGTAAGTTTTCGTTCAATGAGTCAATATTAATAAAATAAAACATTCCAGCTCACAAGTACCACAGTCGCGCCGACTTCCTACGCGACATTCAACTGTTAGTGGACAACTGTCGTGCGTACAACGGACCCAATTCGCAGTTCACAAGGCAGGCTGAAATCATACTCAAAGTAACACAGGACTCGCTTGAACAGGTAAGATCGGAGTTCATTATTTCGCGCAATAGACTTACTTCCAGGAAAAACCATCGGCTTCTAACACCCATATTCTAAGTCGTTACCTCGAAAGCTACTGTACTCACAACTCTGTCGAGGAGACCTCAAGGCGTCCCTCGGAAGACCCTCAAAATCGGTTTACATAGTCATCAGAATAAGGAAATTAGGTCATCCCTCGAATGGATGTGAGTCGAGGTGATACGTCAACATTCAATAAACTCTTCACAAGACATTATAAAATACGCGTGTTTTAGTTAAAACTTCCTTGTTGACTACGTCAAGGAAGCGAATTTGGTTCCTCAAATCAAACTCACCTCGACTGAGGAAACTGAGATGAGAAGTAAAATTGCAACTATGGATATCAAACCACGTAAGTGAGGTCAAGTCAGTCGAGTCGAGGAAATCATGAGGTTTTGTCACTTAGAATATGGGTGTTAATGTTTTTTCTAATTTAAAATGTTGTCTGACCCTTGTCAATATTCTTAAGATTTGCTGTGGTTGTTACTTTAGTCAATCAATCATAGCAGACCTTTATCGACGGTCCAGAATGCCAGGTTCGTTATGCCATATATACGCTACACTTTAATTCAGATAATTTACATTCCACTTACTCACCTATTTACTTTAGCATTATGTAGTCGATGTTGCTTTTTGAATGTTATAAAAAAGGTCCCACCATATTTCGGTTGCAACAGAATTTCAAAGTTGTCTTGTAGAGCTGGTTGTTCCAAAACATAATAATTACTTATATAACACTCAAAGTAAATTACTTTTTAACTACTCACAGAATTTGACTCTGTCTATAGATTTATACAATTTATTCTCTCCTTAGTTCGGCGAGCACGTAAGCCAGTTAGAAGCAAACATATCCCGCGTACAGCAGAAGATGTTGGAGGAGGCGGAACATTCCGACCTGGACGTGGAAGAGCCGCCGCCCCCGCCGCCCGATGAGAAGCGCGGCCGCGGGAGACCGAGGAAGCACAAGCCTTCCACTACTACTGCAGCTGTTGATGGTAAGAAGGGCCCTTAAGAAGTCTGCTTGAAAAAATTTATTAATTTAAATACATGTATCCTCGGGATCTAACAAAGAAGAGGAGAATAGGGATCATGACTGATATTAGAAATGTTCATAAAAATAATGGAATTTCAAAGTAGGCATAGTAAAAATGAGATAATCGAAAAAATCTGTTAAAACGGTGTAAATATGAAGAAGATAAACGCTTTTAAAGTTTTTGGAGGGGATTATTCCCGTCCTTGTCGGACAATGTAAGGCGCTGGTATGAAGTTACATAGTCGTGACGTCACATCTACTTTAGTGCTGACCTTGTCAAACATTTATCTTAAAACGTTTATAGCTTGGCAATTTTTTAAGCTTTTTTACTTTTTGTAATTTGTTTTACACTATTTTGAATCAAACAATTTATTGAGATAAAAATAAAAATTGTCATCATCACAATTATGTCAAAAGAATGCCTTGGCCATTTGTCCTCGTACAGGACTTTCTTGTTTCTTCTTTGCCGCGAGTCTCAATATATAGTTTCTGTTTCTTTATTTTATTTATGACAGCTATAATATTTAATCGTTGTTTCTAGGGGCTACTCCAAGGAAACGAGGAAGACCAAGAAAAGATCAAAACTCCCTGGAAGAAGGTATGTGGTTTATTTTAAATTGGTTTATATAATCTTAAAATACTAACAATATATTTTCGCCTGTTTGATCTGTCGTTCTTACTGTTGTTCTTTTTTATTTTATTGTGTAGATCTTCAGTACTCCGACAGCGGCAGTTCAGAGCTCGAGGAGGTTGAACAGAAGGTGGCCGCAGAAGCTATGGTGCAGCTTGCAGTGCGTCCACCGTACCAAGGTGACATATTTTTAATCATTACTAAGATAAACGTAAAAGTAAGATATGCGTTCAGGCTGTGTAAGAATGGGAGAAACATAAATTGCATGAAAGAAGAACAATTCATAATGCCAGGATTGTTCGAAGTACGTACTAAAATGATTGGCAGACCGACTTAATTCGGACCGAAAAAAAATATGAAGAAAAATCTGCTTATTTTTGAGATTAGTAGAGAATAGTTACTGGAGATTGACTCTTGCCTTGAATAGGCAAAATAATTCAGACTGATTCCTAAATTGAATCCTAAATTGTACTTTTGTTACAGATGACAACCCGCCATTAGGCGAGCCAAGTTTCGACACATCAGAGTTCCTAATTAAGCGCGAGGTGCCGGACGAACTGCCACAGCCTTCAGAAGACTTCGTGGATCTCGACCAACACAGCACTGACTACTCCTTCCCGCCTGTTGTCAAGGTAATTTATAGTTGGACAAGAATCTTTTGGCACGTGGAAAATATCGGAACTAACGCCGCTGTCATGGTTTTTCAATACAATTTCACAAAAGTGTTTACCAAACAGCAACCTGTCAATGTCACTTTACTAAGCTATATACTTCAATTCATAATTTGCAGATAATTAACTTTAGCTGCAAGTATTCTAAGTTGATTTTTGAGTTACCGTTTGTAATAAAAACGTCCTAAAAATTTAGGTTGCAATGGAATTTGAACTTTGAACTGTATACATTGAGTTTTGGGCCTAATAATTATCTCAGAATCTAATTTGTCTTCTGCCTATGAATAAATCCACTACTATGATGTTAATTTTATGTTTGGGAAATACAATAACTGTGGTCGCACTCGATGCGCCCTGTAGGTGCCAGCATACATCAGAAGGTTGATGTCAAAAACTTGGTCAAAAATGTATGTAAATTGATTGTGTTTTTGAGAGATTGAGATGAGAATGCGAACGTTCTAAAAAATACTGAGATTCCCCACTATAAGCGTAGCATGGCCACTATAGAAACGGAAGACAGAATGACAGATTGCAGTAAGATTTCCACGGTACGATATGAAAATTCAAGAAAAGAATGACTTTTTGTTAAGAATGTAATTTGTCTTCACTTCGTAGAGGAGAGATAGAAGTGGTCATGAAATATTTCCCTTATCAAAGTGAGGCCCTGGTGTGAGTTTCTTTTAACCATCTCGACATTACGCATGGACCGCTTTCGGTGCTCCGATTGGCCGCAACCGGTGCGCAACTTCCGATTGGTGAACGGCCGGAGCGCCGAACGCGGTCGATGCGTAAAGTCGAGATGGTTAAAAGAAACACACTAGGGCCTTAAAACAGTCCGCTTAAAGCGAAAGCGCCCGGGTTGATCGCGAAATTCAGATTTTCATACGTTTTTTTTTGCAACTTCCAGTTCAGTATCAGGTTGTATGTTGATCAAAATATGATTTACAAACGTAACAAAAATGTCTTTACAGAATTAAAACTGTTAAAAGGGATTTCGTCCAAAGAGAAATAAAATCTTAAGTCATCGAACTCTGAATCCTATGTCTATCAGTGCAAATATCTTTCTTGATCAAATCCTTGTGTTTTAAATCATAACAATACTACTTTACGACAACGTCGGCGCAAGCGGAGCGCGGCCCTGTCCCCCGCATACCACAAGTGCAAGCGAGACAGGTTCTTATAATTCATCTCACTTGCTACGACCGTCCTGCGGCAGCGCCGCCGTCGGTAAGCTGACAAACGTAGCTGATCACGTGGTATTATAAAGGAGCTTACTCACTTATAACTTAAAATGAGTGTTCTACAATCTCCGTCCGGAGCAAACACGCGCGGAAGTTCTCAGCCAGATTTATCGACCCTTAATGCGGAAGATAAAACAATTCCGCTACAGATGACGTTTCGTAAACGGAAAAACCCTGAACAAGATGATTTTAAGCAAGAACTCGACAATTTTCGTAAAGGTAATGTCAACTTTGAACGGATTTGTTGAAAGCCAAAACCAGAAAATGAAAAGCATTTCTGATGACGTATCATCAATTAGGAACGAGTTTAAAAATCTAGCTACAGAACAAACTAAGATTAAATCTGAGATAGCTGAACTGAAAATTTCCAATACTACTACAAATACCAAGGTCTCCGCTCTTGCAACCGAACTTGAAAATATCAAAGCAACTACTCCACCACAAAATCCAGAAAACATTATTACCTGTGAGGATGCGGTTGCGGAACTTCAGGAAAGACAATCAAGAAGTAAAAACATAATCATAGTGGGCATTCCGGAAGCTAAAGAATTACAAAAAGAAGACAGAATTAACTGTGACACTCGCGAAGTAACTAATATTCTAAAGTCAATACATCCTGAATGTCCCGAACCAAATATGATACGTCGCCTTGGTAAATATAAACCCGAAGCAGTCCGACACATCAAGGTGTTTCTTCAATCTTCAGATATGGCAACAACAATTCTACGAAATAAAGCAACATTGAGTCTTGAGCCATACAAAATATTCTCAGATCAAACTCCATACCAACGGAGATACATTCAAAATCTTAAACAAGAGCTGCATCTACGCACAGATAATGGTGAAACAGATCTTACAATAAAGTACATAAATCGCACTCCACAAATAATAAAAAAATCGTCAAGAAACTAAGCCAGCAAATGATAGACAAACCAATAAGTAGAAATAAAAACATAACATACGCAATTCGCTGAAGTGTTTTTGTTCAAACATACGAAGTTTAGTCAAACCCGGGAAGATTGACGAGCTGAGGTGTATACTAACATCAATACAAGATGTTCATGTGGTGATACTGGTTGAAACATGGATTAAATCAGACGCAGAGGCACAGAGATTACAACTGCCAAATTACACACATTAGTACAATTTTAGAACTAACAGCAGGGGAGGTGGTGTATAAATTTTTATTAAAAGCAACATGAAACACGAGTTTATAAGCCAGAAATTGCAAGAAGATAACCACTTCCTGTGGGTTCATCTCCAAAAAATTTCCATGGACATATGTGGAATATAAAAACCGGAAAGAACTAACGCAAATAAATTCCCCGAAACCTTAACAAATGAACTACAAAATAAGAAAAGGATAATATATTAGACTATTTGGAGATTTTAATCTACTTGGCTCTGATCGAAACACCAACAAATATAAAGATACACTCTCGGAAAATGGCTATACAGTATTAAACAAAATTGATACAAGGCACAGCACTCGTGAAACATCTACTACACGTACTATCTTGGACCATGTTTCTACAAACCTACGGGGCCATGATTTTCATTTAGTAATAATTGAATCAAGCATGTCCGACCACAATCATATTTTCTTAACAACTTGGAATTTGAAGAGAAGTTTAAAAGTGAGAGAAACAGAGTATTCTCGCATATGCAGACTGTTAAAAATAAATACTTCATTAAATCATTTGAGGAGTGCAAAGGTAACCCGTTGAAGATGTAGAAACTTCTAAATAATCTGTCTAACAATAAAATTAAAGATATCTGGATTCCTCCTAAATTACAAACCCCCTTGTGTCTCATCACAGAAGACAAAGAAATCTGTGAACACTTCAACACCTACTTTGCCAGTATAGGTATTCTCCTGGCAAACAAAATAGCTCTAAAACACCACAATACTAACATTAACACTACTTCACTACACACAAATGTCACCAACAAACGTAGAACAAATCGCAAAAATTATAGATAATCTAAAATCAAACACCAGCGCTGGCGTGGATGGTATCACCGTCGAAGCCATTAAACATATAAAGATACTAAAACTGCCAAACTTAGTGCAATGCATGAATAAATGTTTACTCGAAGGCAACTTTCCAGAAACACTTAAAATCGCAAATTAACTCGCATTTTTAAATCAGGCTCGAAATCAGACCCGGGTAATTACAGACCCATATCGGTATTGCCAGTGATGTCGAAAATATTGGAGAAATTAATTCATTCTAGACTCATAGAATATCTAGATTCTTTCAGTTTTCTTTTTGAACGGCAATATGGATTTAGACCTAAGTCCAATGTACTAGCTGCTACGACTGATTTGGTCACGAAACTTAGGACTAAAATTGATAAAAAGCAAGTTGCTCTAGGAGTCTTCATAGATTTAAAAAAGGCTTTCGATACCGTAAGTCATAATGTACTCTTGCAAAAATTTGCGTCTATAAAAATAACAGGAAGCTTTTTCAGAATGTTAGAGTCTTACTTAGAAAATCGACTGCAAGTCGTTAAAATGGAAAATAACATCAGTAGCGCCAAGTTGATAACATGTGGTGTGCCTCAAGGATCGATATTGGGTCCTCTTCTGCTCCTTATCTTTATCAATAATGTACACGAATTAGGATTGAAAGGCCATATAACACTCTATGCCGATGACACTTGTCTGTTTTACTTCGGTAACTCCATTGAAGCAGTTACACAAGATGCACAGGATGACCTAGTTATTTTGGAAAGGTGGTTCTTGGACAACCTATTGACAGTTAATACATCCAAAACAAACTACATAATCTTCTCGGCCTAGAACAAAATAAAACACAATCACAAGCCTCTATCGATAAATGGAGATGTCCTTAATAAAGTAAACACAGAGAAATATTTGGGTCTTACACTTGACAGTCACTTAACATGGCAGCCACACATTAAAAAGATTTGTTCCAAGTTGTCAAGTCTTACTGGTGCGCTACGTGGAATAGCTAGATGTCTACCATCAAAAATTCGGTATACTGTGTACAATTCATCAGCAAAGCCACACATTGAGTATCTAATTGAGGTATGGGGATCGACAACAAAAACAAACAAACACAAACTTCAAATAGCCCAAAATAAAATGATTAAAGCCCTCTTTCAATATCCCTACTTAACATCCACAAATAAAATCTATGATGACACTAAGCTCTTTAACATCACCAAAACTTATCAATATAATACCTGTTTATTAATAAGAAAAATCCTTACAAAAGAAATACATACAAATGTAATAATGAAGTGCAAACACGATCATCACGTCGTGCAGATGACCTAGTACTATTACACGGACCTAGAACAAAACACGGAAAGAAAAATATTAAATATGAAGGAGTACAGCTATACAATTCACTACCAAAAAACATTAAAGAAGCTAAAACTATTTTATATTAAAAAAAAAATGATAGAAACACATCCTCGACGGCTCCAACATAAATAAATAAATGTTATATTATTACATATTGTCTAGTGTTGTATAGTGTGTACGGTGCTTAATAACAGTACTGATAAGAATAGCGCACTCGATGTGCACTTACATAGACGCGCGCGCTGTGTATCTGAGTATTTTACTTCGATGTACCCACTCACCAAAAGAACAATGGCACATACATACATACATAATTTTATTTGAAGTAAAAAAGCTTGTTACGAGGGCTGCACTAAAAGTATCGGGAATGGAATATTTCCACTGTTCCTGTCATATTAAAATCTTTTTAATTGAAAACTCCTTGGTTTTAAAAATCGAATATCATTTATTTATTTAAAAAAAGATTCTCGGTCTTGTCACAAGGTTTTGTCAAACTTGTTAAGTCGTTGAGAAAATGGAATTGACTCGAGAAAATTCAAGAGCGATGATTTATTATGACTTTCGAAGTGGTTTAACGCATTTGGTGATGAAGCCGCATCCAAAACCACAATTTATCGCTGGTTTGCTGTATTTCAACGTGGACGTGTCAAGCCCAGTGATGATCCCGTCAAGGTCGTCCAAAAACTGCAGTCACCCAAGAAAACGTTGATGCTGTGCGTAAGCTGATTGAGGAAGATCGACATGTGACATACCGCGAAATTCAGGCAACTTTTGACATTGTCATGAGTCAAATACAAATAATCTTGCATGAACAATTAGGTGTAAAAAAGTTGTTTTCCCGATGGATACCGCATTCGCTCTGTGAAGAGCAAAAAGCGGCTCGCGTTACTTGGTGCATCAGAACTCTCGAAAGATTCCACGCAGGATCCTCAAATGCTGTATACAACATCGTATCAGGTGACGAATCCTGGATATACGCGTACGAACCCGAAACAAAAAACCAGCCACGAGTTTGGGTGTTCGAAAATGAGTTAAAGCCAACAAAAATTGTTCGTTCACGGAGTGTTGTAGCATTTGTTTGCCACAGGTCGCTTCTGAACTCCGTAAAGAGAACTGCAACCGCCGCACCATCCTCCATCACGACAATGCGAGTTCTCACACCGCACACAGAACAAAAGAGTTTTTAGACCAAGAAAACATAGAATTATTAGACCATCCGCCGTACAGCCCCGACCTAAGCCCTAATGATTTCTATACTTTCCTCAATATAAAGAATAAATCGTGGACAGAGATTTTCATCACATGAAGAAGCTGTGGACGCCTACAAAACGGCCATTTTGGAGACCCCAACTTCCGAATGGAATGGTAGCTTCAATGATTGGTTCCATCGTATGGAAAAATGTGTCAAATTTCGCGGAGAATACATCGAAAAGCAATAAATACATTTTTAAATAGTAATGTTGTGTCACTTCCGTGATTCCCGAAATTTTCAGTGCCGCCCTCGTACATTAATGAAAACTACCGTAAAATGTTCGTAATAAGTTTCTAGACATATATTAGAAAAGATTTTCATCAAAAAACTCCGTAGTTAATAAATATTGAGACTTTAGTCTTTTTGGCGGGAATTTTGAATTTGAAACAACATTTATGTTTACAGTGCTAGACTATCGTCAATCGTGTGAATTATCGTTTCTTGAATAAATGATAAAATAATTAATTATTTAATAAAGAAAATAAAAGAAGTCATCCAAACATTTATAACAACAGCGCAGCGGTTCGAGAGTAACAGTCACTGTGACAGTTAGGCTTGTGTAGTACATGAACTAAGTACTATTAGGAATTCATTCATGACACTGTACTAGAATGAACTATTCTCTAAGCTTATTAGTACTTCGGTCATTTAGTACTTCAGTACTTCGTTTTGATCACGTTCAGTCCGATCGGTCGCTCGGACTTGGATCCACAGACTATGTATGTGCTTGTACTAAGATCCCGGTCACGATTGTCGGATCGAGCGGGAATTATCGGCCGTTGGGGAGTGAAGCGACGACGGCGCGGCGAACACGGACGACGGACGGGTGGCCGCGAGTTCGCGCCATTGCGCTCCAAGCCCGCCATTGCGGCGACACTTAACTGACGCAACCGATGAACCGAACTTTAACGAACGCCTGGCGACGGAAGTGGACGGAACGAGCGAGACGCACTCTTTACTCGGTGCACTCTGATCTTACTCAAACATACAACTTCATATCTGATTTACCAAGTTGTTTAGATCATAATCATGATAACATTTTAATCTATTTTGATTTACATCTTTTGAAAAATATATGCGAGGTTGCAGAGTTTACAAATTAATTTCTGATTTCTCTACTAAATTATTTTTAAAATACTTTCTAGTGAGTGTTCATTTTGAATTTAGTACACTGCTATTATTCTCTTCAAAATAGATATATATATATATATATATATATGTATATATATATATGTATGCTGCCATTCGCATACTATAATATTAAAATGTTACTATTTATAATTATTAGATTCTGCCAGCGACATCGTGAAGTTGTAAAAATTTGCATTTATAACATTTCTGTGTGATACCATACAAGCACTCGTAAAACTCTTCATTCGACAGTGTACTAAATGTACTAATAGTACTAGTAGACCGAACTAGTACGTTTCACAAATTGTACTAGATCGGAGCGCTCCGTTCATTGAACGAGCAAGAACAAGTCTAGTGACAGTTACTCTCGAACTAACGTGTGTGTGGTGTTAAAAAAAGTGTTGCTAACAACGCAAAATCTGAGTTGCCATTTTAATCATTCATTCGGACAACTAAATCAAAAAACATGTTACCACTTTCAAACGACACTTAAAATCGCAAATTAACTCGCATTTTTAAATCAGGCTCGAAATCAGACCCGGGTAATTACAGACCCATATCGGTATTGCCAGTGATGTCGAAAATATTGGAGAAATTAATTCATTCTAGACTCATAGAATATCTAGATTCTTTCAGTTTTCTTTTTGAACGGCAATATGGATTTAGACCTAAGTCCAATGTACTAGCTGCTACGACTGATTTGGTCACGAAACTTAGGACTAAAATTGATAAAAAGCAAGTTGCTCTAGGAGTCTTCATAGATTTAAAAAAGGCTTTCGATACCGTAAGTCATAATGTACTCTTGCAAAAATTTGCGTCTATAAAAATAACAGGAAGCTTTTTCAGAATGTTAGAGTCTTACTTAGAAAATCGACTGCAAGTCGTTAAAATGGAAAATAACATCAGTAGCGCCAAGTTGATAACATGTGGTGTGCCTCAAGGATCGATATTGGGTCCTCTTCTGCTCCTTATCTTTATCAATAATGTACACGAATTAGGATTGAAAGGCCATATAACACTCTATGCCGATGACACTTGTCTGTTTTACTTCGGTAACTCCATTGAAGCAGTTACACAAGATGCACAGGATGACCTAGTTATTTTGGAAAGGTGGTTCTTGGACAACCTATTGACAGTTAATACATCCAAAACAAACTACATAATCTTCTCGGCCTAGAACAAAATAAAACACAATCACAAGCCTCTATCGATAAATGGAGATGTCCTTAATAAAGTAAACACAGAGAAATATTTGGGTCTTACACTTGACAGTCACTTAACATGGCAGCCACACATTAAAAAGATTTGTTCCAAGTTGTCAAGTCTTACTGGTGCGCTACGTGGAATAGCTAGATGTCTACCATCAAAAATTCGGTATACTGTGTACAATTCATCAGCAAAGCCACACATTGAGTATCTAATTGAGGTATGGGGATCGACAACAAAAACAAACAAACACAAACTTCAAATAGCCCAAAATAAAATGATTAAAGCCCTCTTTCAATATCCCTACTTAACATCCACAAATAAAATCTATGATGACACTAAGCTCTTTAACATCACCAAAACTTATCAATATAATACCTGTTTATTAATAAGAAAAATCCTTACAAAAGAAATACATACAAATGTAATAATGAAGTGCAAACACGATCATCACGTCGTGCAGATGACCTAGTACTATTACACGGACCTAGAACAAAACACGGAAAGAAAAATATTAAATATGAAGGAGTACAGCTATACAATTCACTACCAAAAAACATTAAAGAAGCTAAAACTATTTTATATTAAAAAAAAAATGATAGAAACACATCCTCGACGGCTCCAACATAAATAAATAAATGTTATATTATTACATATTGTCTAGTGTTGTATAGTGTGTACGGTGCTTAATAACAGTACTGATAAGAATAGCGCACTCGATGTGCACTTACATAGACGCGCGCGCTGTGTATCTGAGTATTTTACTTCGATGTACCCACTCACCAAAAGAACAATGGCACATACATACATACATAATTTTATTTGAAGTAAAAAAGCTTGTTACGAGGGCTGCACTAAAAGTATCGGGAATGGAATATTTCCACTGTTCCTGTCATATTAAAATCTTTTTAATTGAAAACTCCTTGGTTTTAAAAATCGAATATCATTTATTTATTTAAAAAAAGATTCTCGGTCTTGTCACAAGGTTTTGTCAAACTTGTTAAGTCGTTGAGAAAATGGAATTGACTCGAGAAAATTCAAGAGCGATGATTTATTATGACTTTCGAAGTGGTTTAACGCATTTGGTGATGAAGCCGCATCCAAAACCACAATTTATCGCTGGTTTGCTGTATTTCAACGTGGACGTGTCAAGCCCAGTGATGATCCCGTCAAGGTCGTCCAAAAACTGCAGTCACCCAAGAAAACGTTGATGCTGTGCGTAAGCTGATTGAGGAAGATCGACATGTGACATACCGCGAAATTCAGGCAACTTTTGACATTGTCATGAGTCAAATACAAATAATCTTGCATGAACAATTAGGTGTAAAAAAGTTGTTTTCCCGATGGATACCGCATTCGCTCTGTGAAGAGCAAAAAGCGGCTCGCGTTACTTGGTGCATCAGAACTCTCGAAAGATTCCACGCAGGATCCTCAAATGCTGTATACAACATCGTATCAGGTGACGAATCCTGGATATACGCGTACGAACCCGAAACAAAAAACCAGCCACGAGTTTGGGTGTTCGAAAATGAGTTAAAGCCAACAAAAATTGTTCGTTCACGGAGTGTTGTAGCATTTGTTTGCCACAGGTCGCTTCTGAACTCCGTAAAGAGAACTGCAACCGCCGCACCATCCTCCATCACGACAATGCGAGTTCTCACACCGCACACAGAACAAAAGAGTTTTTAGACCAAGAAAACATAGAATTATTAGACCATCCGCCGTACAGCCCCGACCTAAGCCCTAATGATTTCTATACTTTCCTCAATATAAAGAATAAATCGTGGACAGAGATTTTCATCACATGAAGAAGCTGTGGACGCCTACAAAACGGCCATTTTGGAGACCCCAACTTCCGAATGGAATGGTAGCTTCAATGATTGGTTCCATCGTATGGAAAAATGTGTCAAATTTCGCGGAGAATACATCGAAAAGCAATAAATACATTTTTAAATAGTAATGTTGTGTCACTTCCGTGATTCCCGAAATTTTCAGTGCCGCCCTCGTACATTAATGAAAACTACCGTAAAATGTTCGTAATAAGTTTCTAGACATATATTAGAAAAGATTTTCATCAAAAAACTCCGTAGTTAATAAATATTGAGACTTTAGTCTTTTTGGCGGGAATTTTGAATTTGAAACAACATTTATGTTTACAGTGCTAGACTATCGTCAATCGTGTGAATTATCGTTTCTTGAATAAATGATAAAATAATTAATTATTTAATAAAGAAAATAAAAGAAGTCATCCAAACATTTATAACAACAGCGCAGCGGTTCGAGAGTAACAGTCACTGTGACAGTTAGGCTTGTGTAGTACATGAACTAAGTACTATTAGGAATTCATTCATGACACTGTACTAGAATGAACTATTCTCTAAGCTTATTAGTACTTCGGTCATTTAGTACTTCAGTACTTCGTTTTGATCACGTTCAGTCCGATCGGTCGCTCGGACTTGGATCCACAGACTATGTATGTGCTTGTACTAAGATCCCGGTCACGATTGTCGGATCGAGCGGGAATTATCGGCCGTTGGGGAGTGAAGCGACGACGGCGCGGCGAACACGGACGACGGACGGGTGGCCGCGAGTTCGCGCCATTGCGCTCCAAGCCCGCCATTGCGGCGACACTTAACTGACGCAACCGATGAACCGAACTTTAACGAACGCCTGGCGACGGAAGTGGACGGAACGAGCGAGACGCACTCTTTACTCGGTGCACTCTGATCTTACTCAAACATACAACTTCATATCTGATTTACCAAGTTGTTTAGATCATAATCATGATAACATTTTAATCTATTTTGATTTACATCTTTTGAAAAATATATGCGAGGTTGCAGAGTTTACAAATTAATTTCTGATTTCTCTACTAAATTATTTTTAAAATACTTTCTAGTGAGTGTTCATTTTGAATTTAGTACACTGCTATTATTCTCTTCAAAATAGATATATATATATATATATATATATATGTATATATATATATGTATGCTGCCATTCGCATACTATAATATTAAAATGTTACTATTTATAATTATTAGATTCTGCCAGCGACATCGTGAAGTTGTAAAAATTTGCATTTATAACATTTCTGTGTGATACCATACAAGCACTCGTAAAACTCTTCATTCGACAGTGTACTAAATGTACTAATAGTACTAGTAGACCGAACTAGTACGTTTCACAAATTGTACTAGATCGGAGCGCTCCGTTCATTGAACGAGCAAGAACAAGTCTAGTGACAGTTACTCTCGAACTAACGTGTGTGTGGTGTTAAAAAAAGTGTTGCTAACAACGCAAAATCTGAGTTGCCATTTTAATCATTCATTCGGACAACTAAATCAAAAAACATGTTACCACTTTCAAACGACGACATAGTAAATAAATAGGTATTGCGTTTAGATTTATACCAGCGGTCACCTCCTAGTACGTATTTCATATACGTATAACTGCAGTCCACAGCTAGAAAAAGCTCTAGATCGCGCGAAAAGCATTGAGTTTGCAACAATGTTGAGATTAGTTGTTTTAAAATTCATATTTACCGCTAAAAACCAAAGAATGAAACTCTCAATATTTATTAACCACGGAGTTTAAAATATAAAACTTTTATAGAATGTATTTAGGAATTAGAAACGAACATTTTACAACAATTTTTATTTATGAAACAAGCTTTTATTTTTAAAATAATTAGCCGCCATTGTTCTTTAAACGATTTTTTGTATTACTAGCTAACTGCACGACGAGCGCTCTGGACTATCATAATTAATTCCCACATATTATTACTAAAACTTTGTTTCTCAATAAGTGATTATGTAAATCTTCGAGAAATAAATGACATTTTAAACCATAAAATCATCAATCGCGAATCTGATGAAATCATGACATTTGAGACCAAATTCTAACTTAGATCGATTCTAATGAGTATGATACTGTAAAAACATATTTGCTTTTGTCGCGAATCATACAACCTAATACTGACCTGCAAATTGATAAAAACCGTAAAAAGTAATTAATTTCTCGGGCTACCGGGAAATGTATGGCTTGATAATTATTCTTCGTGGGATACTACGGTGGCATGCGACCACGGTTATTCTTTCTGATAGAACTGTTAATTGTTTGCCTTATGCCAAAGGCGTGCTTCACGCTCTTGTTCGGGTCGGCATTTTTCGGCACGATAAGCAAAATACTGACATACCGAACCTATTGACATACCCGAACATGTTGTGTGAATAACCCCTTAAAAAAGTCACATAACTTGCGCTCGCATTTCTCTCTTGCTAAAGAAAAACAATCATTAATTGTGTATTGTTTGCGTAGGAGGAACCAATGGAACCTGACATGGGCAATATAGGCAATATGGGCAATATGGGCAATATGAGCAATATGGGCAATATGAGCAGCATGAGCAATATGGGCATGGAGCCTCAGATGTTGGGAAGCACAGGATTGGAACCACCTCCACAGTTCAAGGAAGAACCACCGGAGAATTGGCAGGTAAGCCACTAGGATTTAATGAATATTAAACGTTTCTTCAGAAAATCTATCTGTCGAATCTAATCTATCTGCCCGATTACGCCACGTTTCACTATGCGTAGTCCGACTCGCACTTGGCCGGTTTTATTTTGCTGCTGGTGAAGTAGCAAAAAAATATAGCCTTCTTCAGTTTTTGGAAAATATCTCGGAAACTAGGCAAAAAATAACGAAGTTTTGGTACCCCCTTGGCTTCCGGGAGTGTAACTCATAACACCCCCGAAAGTGTGCCGAACCCGTTCCATGGATGAACTTTTGACTGACCTTGACTGTCTTGTTAAAAATGTAATATGAGGTTTGGTTAACATAACTCTCGCGCTTGCCTGTTGAGTCGTAAGGCAGTTGTCACGCTACGAGGCAAGGTTGGGACACAAGGCGGTTACCAACATTTCGTAAGTTTTTAGTAAGTACCTCTTGTACCGAGATTTTTGGCAAAAACTGAAAAGCACCAAGTAGGTACCCAGCAATTGAGTTATTTAGAGCCTTTTTTCTTTCCCAGCCTGACCCGGCCATACAAGACGACCTGCAGGTCACCGACAGTGAAGAGGAACCCGAAGATGGACTGTGGTTCTAAATATCTAATCAATTAAATGCATCGTACCGTGGGATGCGTCCACACGCCATCCACTTCTATGAATCGAATCAAACATCATAGTTTCGTCACTGGACTCTGCGGATAAATAAATGACATTGTTACGAGTATGGATAGATGAATATTTGTAATACGATTATGAACTAAAGAATAAGAGGACACATTTACAATTAAACTTTGTCATTATTGTTTCAATATTTTGTATAAGAAAATAAATAGTTTTAATTATAAAATGCAATGTTTTTTTTATATTTATGAACCTGCTATTCCTCAAATGATTTAGAATGTTGTATTTATTATAATTTAGCTTTTTTTGGAATTTGAATATTCATGGCTAGTAACGTTGTTAGGCTGACTTGGTAACGATGTCGTACATCTTTTTCTTACTTAAGACCACTGGTTTTCGAAATTAGTTTAAAACTGGAAACCAGCAACTGACTAACATGACCCACTAGTCATCCTGAAGAACCTGATCATGGACCGTGGTCCTAATTCTAGATAACAATATGCAATACTCAATATTTATTTAAATTCCACAATGTGAAAGTTCACATTGTGTCACAGGTGCTAGGTACAAGGCATTTCGTATACGTTTTGTTCTTGTGGCACTTTTTGTGTTTAATTTCATGACCACTGCTCTAAAAACCGTGAAGGAAAACATCGTGAGGAATCGACATGTCACATTCACCAACCCGAACTGGACCCGCGTGGTGGATTATGGCCCGCCTTCACGGAGAAGAGGCCTGTGTCCCAGCAGTGGGAATATTATGACTGATGAGGCTGATTATTATTGTCCTTGTGGGAACGGACCTTCAATCATCACGTCATCGTCGTCATCCACTTCTTTATTATACACTCCAAATAAATGAATGACATTGAAAGATATGCAAGTACAAAATTTATGAACTAAGGAGTATGAGGACGAAAATTTTTTTTTTTTTTTAACAAAAAAAGAGTTTTATCAATATTACGAATGTTTTGTTTAGGAAATTGGTACATAGGCAGTTAAATAGTTTTAGTTTATAATTATAGACTTTCACTTAGATAAATGATTGGCCTAGCTGCGCTCGACTGGATACCGCCGGCGTACTTGTCAAATGCGGCAACAAATACTACGCCGAAGTCGGCGTAGCTGAGCCAGTCACTCTGCAAGCTGTCTGTGACGTGCACGTTCCGAATGTTTGATTAAATTTTGGGTTTAATCCGGATTAAAATGCCAGTTTGCGTAGTGAAACTGTGTAAAAATAATATAAGTTACAAGAAATAAGAAGGACACTGGGATCACATGCCATCAGAAAGTATCGTATAAATTCGAAATTTCGACATAAAATAACATGAACCCTAAACGCCATTCAGTGTTGCCGCCAATACAAGAGTCAAGTTCCCCGTAGTTGAGATTTTCATATTGTGTTTTTTTTATTTTATTATGTATATTATTTCATTTGTCTAACCTAGTTGTTGTATACTTAACCTAGTTCTATTAATTATTTAATGTTTAGCAAATTTTTCATAATTTCAAGGGGTGATTCTACCCATGAAACTGAACAACTTTCCCCAAGGCAGATGGGTCGAAAAATGAAAAAATACGCGTTATATGTAAAGTATAAAAAATTGGGCCTAATCCTACCTTCCTTGTTTCTAAAGAAGAAAACTACGCCTATCCTATAAACAAATATATTTATACATTCGCTTATAATTTATTGTTAATTTTTAAGTAATTTCCGAGTTATATTTATAATTAACTAATAGACCACAGCATATTTTTTTTTCCCATTACCTCGGGTAACAGTTGAGCACACAATTCTTCACGCACTCTAGTTGTCAATGTCAACTGACAAATGCGAAGTTACAATTTCTTACACACTACAATAATGAGTTTCCGCATTCACGGACCTATTGTTTTTTGACAGTGCGGTATATATTCGAGCGCAGCGAGAACAATCATTTATCTAAGGACTTTCGTTTCTAACCTAGATACATATTCTCCAACATTACTATGAAGTATGAAGACCAGACAATTTGGTTCCATAATGTCCAGTACTTATAAAAAAAAAACTTTCGTCCCGACCCATGTTTTCAAACCATGAAAAGTTCTTGGCTAATTGGTGGCCGTTCAAATTCCAATTGTCCGAGTCGGACCGGTCTGCGATAGATTGCATTGCGAACGTAGGCATTTTAATACCGGCGCGGCGATGAGGATGCATTTAGTTCCAGGCATTATTGCGCTCGGACTTAGCGCATGATTTCACGGACGTAAAAATATATCGGGGCGAGATTTTATCCCGCTCTGAATGTTCACCTCTAAGTGAATAAGAATAATATAATTTATTTGACAAACATGCGTTTACATAAACTGACTAATCAGACATGCAAGGTATTGAATAATACATACCTAGATGTTGTGTGCGTCCATGTTTTACCAATAACGGCTTACAAATTTGACAAAACAATTATCTAATTCATATTCTTTTTCTTAGTGTTAAGCGGAATGATGAGAATCTAACAAAGTGCATCGTGCATCGATTTTCAACTCTCGTTGTTAAGTAGAGCGTTGAAAATCCAGTGTGCGAATAGATCCCACCGGGATATTTTTACGTCCGTGAGAACGCAGGCTAATTTCTACACAGTTTTGTAAACAAGCTGTTGAAGAAATTTTCGATTCTTAGGTACCGATAATTAGAAAAAAACAAGGCATTTCGCTGTCTTTCGCTGTCAAAAATAGTGCTTTAACACTAGTGAATATTATCAGAGGTACATTTATTATAAATTTGGCCATTATGTTTGTAGAGGATCAGTTACTCATATATTTCCAGAAATATAGGAACTAAAAAAAAAATAAGTATGCATACCTACCTTCGCGTCGATTTGAGACCTCTTCCGTTGTTGCCCGGTAATGCAATCCTGGTCGTCATTTTATAATTTAATCATCTGCGCCCCACGGTTTCACCCGCAATAGTCTCAATCCCGTGGGACTGTGGATTCTGTGAATATCTCGGCGTGAAGACTTGAGTGAAGTGAGCTGTCAGTGTCATCCCGTCTTGGTCAATCACTAGCATCAGTGGCCCTGACAGCTCACTCCACGCTCACTTCACTTATGTATTCACGGTGAGATGGTTACAGAATAGCACTACTGGTCATGGTCTACCGTGGTCGTGTCCATGTGCTAAATTTCTTTTAGCGTGAAAGTGTAACAAACAAACAGACCGTATCTTTCCTCTTTATAATTTGAGTTTAGACAATAAGCTGCTGATAGAGAACATACACCTATTCAATCTGAACAAATAATAATTATTTTTATTAGCTGGTTGTGGGCACAGTGTATTTTTAAATTATCATTACCTATTATTATTTGCTTAGGTAGGTACCTACCGAATAAAGAGTTGTGTGCTTTTTCGTGGGGACGCTGCACCTTCTTTGAGCGGTGTCTGGTCAAATTATATACAGTGCATTTCCTGAAATGCTTTAATTAATAGGCTACAACTTTATCATACAACACCTACATGTTTTCACGGGCCCTGTCAGAATATTAGCGCTGCGTTATTTTTTTTTTTTAAATATCGCAGCATTATGCTGAGATTATGCCTTTTTGGCCTCGCACAGGTCTTTTTACTGTTTTTTTTGTTATTCTGTTAGTTTATACATTGTTTGTTATTTCTTATTATTTTACTATTTGTATTCCCTGTGCGTGTCCCAAATAAAATATTTTTCTTTCTTTCTTTCTTTCTTTTCCTTCTTTAAAAGCGTTAGGCCTAACTTTACTATTTATAATGACCTACTCAACAAATTGTCTCTACCTTCAGTTATTTAATTATTTATTACGAGGATCGCTAACACTAATAAAGCAAAGCGTGATTCTGTAAACAATCCGCTATTTAGAACTAGTCCGTGGAAAGGAAATGGGCATGGCATGAATGGCATTCCCTGCCTTTTTTCCGACATGAATTTGCACCATTCTTCACGTAATTAAATTTTTATTTGAATCATAAGTAACTGACCTACACTTAGGCCCTCAGGCATCACGAGAAAGAAAACAAACCAGCACATAGTAATTTTCAAAAAATATACCTATGTCGACATACCTAATTGTACCTACTACCATTTCACAATACCTTTTATGCTGTCTGCGCTATCAGCATTGTATGTTGCACGTGGGACGAATTAAACGGAACAGTTTTGCGGATGCGACATTCCCATTCAAATGTATGCTAAGCGCCTAACCTTAGTTGTGAGACGTATGAATAAAACAAGACCGCTTCCGTGCCGCTATCTGGATGTGAACCTCCATAGTCTCATAGTGGTTGTTCCACTGAATTTTGCGGTTTTGACGTAATCTTAAAGCAATTAGGATCTCCCCACTGCTAGGGATATACACTTGGGAGCAAATAAATCGAGCCACTACCTTTTTTCACGTAAAATGGTAAATATTTTTGGGAATATGGAACGTATCAATTCGAACTATATATCGCCTAAAAGTTAAGTTAATAACCTTAACAATGAGGGTAAATTATTGAATAATAACCTTATTGAATGATAAATTATTGGCTCTGCAAGAAAAATGGTAATTTTGATAGAAAATTTAGTAGGGCTAAAACAGTCCATAAAAACAATAAAAAACAAAATTATTGCAAAAAAAATATTCTTAATAACTGGTATTACCCCCCCGTGCCCTGATGCATTCTTGTAGCCTATTAGTCATCGATCTGATCAGAGTTACGATGACATATTGTGGTATGTTCTCCCACTCTTCAAGCACAGCGACTTTAAGCTCGGGAATGGATGAAACAGCGGGAACCCTGGCTCGGACTCTCCGTTTTAGCTCGTCCCATAGGTGTTCGATCGGGTTCAAATCGGGACTTCGTGCTGGCCATACCATTTGTTGAATCCCGATCGCAGACAAGTATTCCGTAACGATCTGCGCGGTATGAGGTCTCGCATTGTCATGCATAAACAAGAAATTTTCTCCGACAAAACCAGCATACGGCATTACGTGGTCTTCAAGAATGTCAGTTATGTATCGGTCAGCTGTTAATCCACGTCTACCACTGCCATCGTTGGCGGGGTCGACGAAGACAAGTTCCGTTTTTCCGTCTGGAGAAATTCCTCCCCACACCATACAAGAACCACCACCAAAACTCACAGTTTCTCGAATGCAACATTGGGCAAATCTTTCACCAGGACGTCTATACACTCGGTTTCTCCCGTCATTGCTAAAAAGACAGATTCTTGACTCGTCAGAAAACAAAACTGACCTCCAGTCTTCTAACGTCCAATTAATGTGTTCTCGAGCAAACTCCGATGCGTTCCATAATACCAAAAATAATAACCATAATGCGTGAAAAAGGAAGTGGCTCGATTTATTTGCTCCCAAGTGTAGTTAGGGACCAGCCTGCTGCAAAATCAAAATCAAAATCAGAAATATTTAAGCTTTGTTGAAGAAATATCTAATGCAATACCTGCATTAGATATTTCTTCAACAAAGCTGCTACTTATTAACTTATAAAACTAACATGTGATACTTAGTTGCTGTCTGTGCTAGTGCCTACCTACCCTAAAAAATAATCGGAAAGTATAAGTGTCTTCCTACTGAATCAGTAAATTCGAAAGTTGTGAATCAATTTCGTACCGTGTTTTGTTTACCATTATAGAAATGTTAGGAAAAATAAACTGTACGAATATAATTTTCATCAGATGACACGGAGAATGCGGAGAAAATTCACCTCGCAAAGCTATTACGAGTATTACTCGTAGCTAACGATATTGGAGGTAGATAAATCCTAGCTGTATTTGAAATTTGCAATTATCGAAGTGTTCACAGAGAGCCAATCAAATTGACTCGATGCATAGAATATAAATGAGCAAGCAGTATAATTTCACAAAAGTGTGTTTAAACCCCTGTTTAAACACACTTTTGTGAAGTTATACTGCTTGAATATTCATAAAAGATTTATATATTATCATAATTGCATTATTGCACACTCAGGGTATAGTTATATGAATAAAATTAGTAAGTACTATCTGTATTGAAGTGCCTGTTTTTTTAGTCGCCGTTTTATTTTCTTTGTGGGTCATTTTAAGCATTTTGATTTACCTAGCACACATAATGGTGATTTTTTATAAATTTTGGTGTATTTTATGATACATAAAACTTTGTTTTCCTTGAAAGCGGTTCCGTCATATCATGACAGTCGTAATGAAAATCTGTTATTTACAGCAGTATTTGACATTAAGTCAAACCCCGCTGCCCAATTATTTGAATCGCTAGATTTCCTCTCACCTTTCTGTCACTTGACAACAGTGTCCATACTGAGAAAAGTGAGCTTACATACATTATATCGTTTCCATGACAATCAAGTCAAGTCACTGCGTCATTGTGGATCAGAGTGTTAAAACTATTCAGAAACGCGACTATCTTTTGACGCGGTAGGGCGAATCTAACGATTTAAATCTTTGTCGCTCCTGTCATCATTTTCATGACAACCGGCCGATAAGTCCGGCCACCGCTTTTCTAAGAAACCGCAGTATATGAATTGCACAACGGTCTGAGCGTACTGTGAGCGTGAACTTAGTGCGGGAAAGGAAGTCTACTCACATCTGAGGTAGGCCTGAGCCTTTTGTATTAGCGATTAGGAGAAACCCGGATGTTCAGTTGCATACCTAGCCCGTCAAATATTGTAAAAATATGCGGGTAGATTTGGTTTTAAAAACTAAATAGGTGTGTTCCGAAAGTTTGAAGTAAAAATTTTTTTTATGCTGCTGCTCTTTACATTTTGACCATTTTTCTATGAAACCAGTTTTTTTTTGATAACCGATAAAAGAATATTTTCTACGCAGGGGCGTTCAGTTTTGCGATGTCCCTGCCACCTTGAATATGAATGCCAAAGTAAAGCGTAATCGGATGCAAGGAAGTACACACAAAATGGATTACTACAACCAGGAACACCATACAAAGTATGTTTTTTTTGTTTTTCGCCCTTCCGGTAGAAAACTCCAAAACTTGTCCCGTAATAGTAGGTACTTATTATTTGTATTGCTTTTGGAAATGTAAGATTATTACACCCACGACTTTTCATGAACAGTATTATGATGTAGAGGCCATCTTACGACCAAACCCAATAACCTAACGGCCAAACCCAATAACTTAACGGTCAAACCCAATAACCTAAGACACATCGCTACTGATAATATACAGCACAATCTCATCTGTCCTGTCAAACAAATAGATGTCAAAACGATATAGGGTCGCATACTATCAGTGGCGTAACAATAGGGTGGCAGGGCTGGCAAAATGCCACGGGCCCCCGACCCAAGAGGCCGCGAGCTCGAGAAAAATATTTTTTACATTTTACCTGAGTATTTCATACATATTAAACCCTTATTGTCTAGTGTCGGCCTCCAAATAAACGAAACAAAAACAAATATACTAATAAGGGACCCCACAGCTTCACAGAAAACGACCTACGTGACCATTAATGGAGTCAATTTACCTACAGTCGAGGAAATTAAATATCTAGGCACATACATAACATCTGCATTAAGCAGAAAGAGCACAATTAAAAAACGCTGCGAACAAGCCACCAGAAACGCGAAGTCACTAATACCATCTATAATAAACTCAAAGATGGACTGGAAGTTAGCCAGACTTATGTATCAAATGGTGATCGTACCTTGTATGATACACGGACTGAAAGTATCGGCACTCACCAAAGCCAACAGATCAAGACTGAGAAAATACGAAAGAGTTATCATGAGAGACATGATTAACCACGCTAAAAATAAACCAAGACAAAAGAAAATGCATGAAATTTTTTACGGAAAAACCGTAACCAAACGCATCAAGAATGATAGGATGTGTTATCTCGCACATGTCCACAGACGAGGAAAACCACACCTACTACATGCAGCAATGCAGTACAAAGCAAAATCCAAAAAAGTCGGCCGACCTATTTACACTTGGAATGACAACCTGAAACAAGACATGACTTACTTCGACAAGTAAATCAACTTCTGGTTGGACACGGCTGAAGAACGAGATAAGATCAAAAAGGCTGCTAGCGAGACATACAGGAAACCGGACACGGATAGTAGCGAGACCTCAGATGAAGATATTGGAACAACACAGCATAGCAGCGACCGGCTGCGAAGTCGTTAAAAGATGCCCTCCCATAGGCAAATATTACCCCCCCCCCCTCCACTATTCCAATGCTAACTTTAGGGTGCATTACTCGATTGGCTCTCATATTCCTATCCTATCCTAAGGGCACGTCTTCCCTACCATTACAGTGCCGCCCGGTCTATTCCTTGATATGCAATGGTCTTTGTAGCACCATGAAACATGAGGCTTCAGGGGCTAGTGCAAATCTTGGGGTACATTGGATTAATCGAGTCTGGTCAAACCACGCTGGGTTCGGTGCATTTCATTCATTTATTCATTGAACCTGAGTATTTCATACGCACTGCATTAATGTTATTTCTTACAATTCCTGTGAGATTCCTTACGATTCCTGTGAAAGGATCGTTCAGCACTACAGCTAGTGCTGAACGATCCTTTTCAAAACAAAAATTGATAAAAATCTATTTAAGAAACTCTATGAGCCAAGACAGGTTATATAACTTGGCTAATCTATTGAAAATTCTATGGCCCGATCTTTCAACTTTGATGATGTTATAGACACTTTTGCGGAACAGAAAGCTCGAAAAAAAGATTTTTCTAAATAAATATCTTATTGAAATTAAATTGTTATTTTTATTTCATTGTAAATGTATGCAGGTTTCCTCACGATGTTGTTCCTTCATCGAAAAGCTAGCGCATAGATGATGAATGGATTGAGATATTATGTTCTATGGATGAATGTGAAGTCTCCAATACGGATTATGTTACTGGGCTAGCGTGGGGACTACAGACTATCCCCTCTCGCCTAAGAGAGGAGGCCAGGCCTTTAGTGGGACATATACAACGTGTAACTGAGTACCTACGCTGAAAATCTCGAAGTTTATTAAAATTAAACTGAGTACAACGTGAAGATTTTTAGTGATATGGCCCCATCATAAGAATTTGCCACGGGCCCCAGATGATATAGTTACGCCACTGCCTACTATGGCTTTATTTGGACGTGAAAACAAGGAATTTATAGGTTTATCTATCTCCAGTACGCCAAAATTGGAGATAGATACGTTATTGGGTTCAGCCGTTAGACAGACCGCTATCGATGATAGACAGTACAATTCTATCTGTCCCTGTCTGTCAAACAAGTAGCTGTCAACAGGTAATATGAAGATAACATTCTGAGGCGGTTCGTACCGCCTCAGAATGTTATTAAGTTCGCCGGGTCAGGTAGTCTTTCATAAATTAAACCGGCTCCACCGAACAGCGGCGGCGATGACATGGGAGCAAAACCTTGAAACTGCGACTAATTGACGACAAGTAAGTAAGTAAGTAAGTTGGAGACAATTATCTTTATTAGATCTCTGTTAGGTATAGCTCCGTTATATCTTGAAGAGTTCCGTTTCAACCCTAGTACCTTTCGACATCAACAACAAACAATGAGACTCAGTTTTAGTATCTCTGCCTTAACCTAAGGGATCCGTATGATGGGTTTTGCGAAAGCTATTAGACCGGTCACTTTACATAGCAAAATGTCCTACATAAATGTCACAGCGTCCACTCGCAGGAGGCAATCAGAAAGACATTTTAGACGTCGTCAATAGCTCCGCGATAATGACGTTACTTCTCAAATGTAGGTACGGGACGTGGTACATTTGAAATTACTTAGACACATTTTGAACGATGGATTTAAACTAGAAATTTTTAAATAGAATTTCGTTTGAATTTTTTTTCTTATTTCTTTTTTTATTGCATTAATTACCTATGAGTTGACATAACTTAGATAAAGGCGCGTAATTAAGTGATGTATAGAGGTAGAAGCATGCTGCGCCCAAATAAATTCGGAAAAGAGCATGATCATGATGAAGACATAATTATTCGTTTATTCATTTTTTTACAAATTAAAAACTTTTTTTATTATTTATCAACTTAAAAAAAACTTTTAAAAATATAAAAAAGTAGCCCACCGGTATTGGGAACAGATCCAAGCTACCAGCGGTCAGGGCTCCAGAGAGAGGAACCTCCTGACAATGCGAGCCGTGTATAGAAGTACCGCGTTCAAAATCAAACCCATGATCGAGGCTCTAAGCTATTAAGCCATTGGCTGTCACGACTATCGATACAATGATTGCAGAGTCCACGTTCCACATGTCGACCACCTCGTGTGCTAAGTCGAGATCCTATTTTTTTTTCTTTTTTAGCTTTCACGAGATTCTCGTTATGAGGGACAGAGATATCAAAAATCGTTGCACGGCGCTCTCGTCGATCTTTCACCACAATATCAGGCTTATTGGCTACAATAGTCCTGTCAGTGATGATAGATCGATCCCAGTCCAATGTGACATGATCATTCTCGAAAACTGGGTCGGGCACATACCTGTAGTACGGCACTTCCGATTCCATAACGCTGTACTGCAAGGCGAGTTGCTGGTGGATTATCCTAGCCACTAGATTGTATGTGCAAGTACACGCCGTTAACAAGACGAGAATAACCGGAAACAATTACGACATAATTTATTATTAATAATGATTATAACACACACATTTAATTACTATTAATCATGGGAGTGATTCCTGTCCTAATAACTTTTTAGGGATATGATGTTCATACTCGGTATCACGTCGTGGTCCCCAGTTTAGGGATATGAGGAACAGGGTGTAAAGTTCACTCATACTCGTGGAAAAGGGAGGATCCTCCGACCAAATGGATGTCGTATCTGGTGGGCAACTGCCCGATGATTGTTGTCGGGAAGTTGTATATATGCTATCTGCGCGGTAAACTCTGCTTGCGCGATGCAGGATTGATGCGTTTGTTCGCATGTGGCGGTGTAGATGCCGCCACATCACTCCCCTCCGAAGACCGGAGGTCGATACTGGAGTAAGTATTGTAACTTGCGATGCTTGCCAATGCCAGTTGGGTTCCAGTGGGTTGGAACCGGGTGTCGCATAGTTCGCGGTGAGTCGGAACTGTCTGCGAAGATGCCCCAGTGAGTCGGGGTGGCTGACTGCTGATGTCGACCAGGAGAGGGAATTAGCACTCTGCTTGTGGACCGGCCGAATGTGCAGTGTGCTGTGCCAATGTTGCTGATGAGGCTGAAGGTGATGACCAGGTATGCGCTTGCGCTGCATGCTGATGGTCAGGACAACCGTTCAAGCCGTGGTTGCTGGCTGGCTGTGTGACTTGCGGGAGTGATGATGATGACGTCACGCTGAAATAGTTGCATGAAGGCTGCGCTGACGTTCATACTCGGGGTCACCGGTGAAGGGATATGAGGATCACGTCGGGGTCACCAGTTTAGGGATATGATGTTCATACTCGGTATCACGTCGTGGTCCCCAGTTTAGGGATATGAGGAACAGGGTGTAAAGTTCACTCATACTCGTGGAAAAGGGAGGATCCTCCGACCAAATCGATGTCGTATATGGTGGGCAACTGCCCGATGATTGTTGTCGGGAAGTTGTAAATATGCTATCTGCGCGGTAAACTCTGCTTGCGCGATGCAGGATTGATGCGTTTGTTCGCATGTGGCGGTGTAGATGCCGCCACAACTTTAATATCAATAAAAAACGTAAATCTAAAGCAATGTTGGAATTGCTTTGTGTAGCAAGCGTAGCGTTATCTCTACACCGTAGCACTACGCCATAACAACTGCTACGCCGCATCAAAAGCTACGCCGCAGCAACTATGGGATCTTTAAAATAATAGTGACTTGAAAAACGTTAAAAAGGATGTACATTAGTAAATTCCTTCTCAACTCGATCTCTTTTAGCATAGTTTATTCTACTAACATAATGATAAGTTAATGACTAACAATATTGTTACTACTTCTAACTTCAAACCTACCTTTCCAATACTCGTTCCAAAAAACGTTTATACTCATGCTGACTGTGGCTCTCATCATCATCATCAAACGGATGCAGATTATTCCAGTTAACTCATGGAGTGATTATGCCTTCCTCAAAACCTATAAACGGCTCTAATTAAGCTGAAAAATCTTGAAAATACGCGAACAGACAACAGACAATTAGGTGCAAACCCATATTAACCTCTCCCTCGTCAATACACGCCTTATCAACCGTTGAACAATTGCCGCTTCAAAACTAGTGTAGTATAGTACCATACAAGACCCTTATTAAAGTTCGGAAGCTGAAACGGAATGCTTCACTAGGAAGCGTTTATTAGCTACTCGTCGCACACCCTAACTTTTGCCGGTTAACTTGAGTGCAGTATTACGGTGTGGACACACTATGAGGTTGCACTTACACTAGTTTTGGAGCGGATTTGTTTTGCGACTAGCTTGTGGCACTAGCCATTTTTATACGTTATGTTAACAATTCCTTATTTTCCTGCTCTGTTTTTAAATCGCTGTTCCGATTTCTGTTTAAATTTTGTGGGTTTTTAGTTTTGCGTTGCTTGGGGATAGGGAAGTCTGATAAAAGACGTATCTTTATAGTCAACTAAAGTTTTATGGTTCTAAATATTTGGCCCTATGAAGGAACTGACAAAAATACTTCATGTTTGTTGTAATAATAAAAAAATGTGCCTGTACCTACTAATAAAAATGTACATTAAATATAAACATTTATTATTACAACTAATAACATCTTTACATCGTCCCTTACCTACATAGTAGGTAGGTAAAATGTGTTTAATTAAGTAAAAAGCTATAATTTTAAGCACCTATAAAGTTGAAATTGTGATCATGAAGCTTACTATCATACAAAATTTAAACTGGAAACACGACATGGGATCGTCTACGTCCAAATTACTATATTACGTATCTCGGAATATATAACATACTAGTTGTTAGCAAACAGGCATAAATGAGTGTTTTGGGAATAGAAACAGCAATAATATGTAGGCCCGAGGGTGTACTTCACTTTTGTTCGTAATGGTCGAAATAGTCGGGAATAATCAGGAATAGTCGGGTTATTCTATAAATGTAAAGCTGTGTTGACACACGGATATGTGAATGGGGTTTCGGCAATCGAACTTTGTGTAAGTGAATTGTGTTATAGCCCATAAGCACAAAGGACTGCAGCGATTTAACTTTGAATTGATTTTGCATTCAGTGGTCGGTTTTGTTTCAGGTGATGACATTTGGGATTTACCTTTTTTAAACAACATAAGTGACGTAAAACTAGTTCGGTGACTGTAAATTACAAAAAAAAGTTATCGTGTTAAGCACGGTGATGAAAGCAATATTGACGGAACTCGCAGACTGTACATATTGACACACTGGACTTCTATAAAACAACAACATTCCAGAAACACTTTTCATCCAAGTGTTCCAGGTGTTGCAGCATTACGTCAAAGCTGTTACAGCAATACGTGTAATATAAACCTCCGGACACTTTACCGTCCGTGACACGCACCAGCCTCGACCCGTATTGTAAAGCTTTAAATTACGGCAGCAGTTTGTATATATCATCAGCGGCCGGTAATTATTCTTAACTGAACGTCGGACTTACTGGTATAACTGCGGTGATCATACTGTGGCAGTAAATCATTGTATTTGGCAGGTGAATTGGAACAAAATGACGTTTTGGAATGACTTACGATTTTAGGAAAGGATCTTCTTTTTCCGCAGATTTCGTTTATTGATCAGGGTATGTAGATAGTGGGCAGCAGTGTAATCCTGCGATTTATCAACACTTATCACAACAAGCGGTGTTAGCAAGACATCATTTTCTTGCTTCCGCACAGCATTACAGGATTATGCAAAAGCAGAACGAGACGAGGCATGTGTAAATTGTGTGATAAATGGATGACTAATGTTTAGAGTCAATCAATCGATTGATTGATTGATTCTCTCACCACAATTTACATTATTTTACACCAAAAATCATTTTACATTGGCCTGATTCGAGAAATATACAAAATTCAGTCGAGCGAGGCTCGAGGTCTGTGTTTCAGGACACCAGGGTCCCAGCCCTTTACATTTTCATTTTATAAATAATGTACTAAGCGCGCTGACAGAATGTAGTAAGGTATCATACGACATAAAGTTTTATTTTTGTTAATATCTAGGTTAAGTATGCGAGACGAATGTTAGTACAACGTTTTAGGATGTTTTCAGTATCATTATAGTTTAATTTTTGTAGCCAATCAGTTAGCCACTTTTTGCATTTACCTTTTGAGAGATTATAGATGTGTAACACCTTATGAGTGTTATTGTTCCACCTAGATAGCAAAAGAAACGCCTTGCAAAAATAGTTTTGTGACGTAGATGATGGCGCTCCACTGGGTCATATCATCTTTTACCTCTAGACAGCATTAGGTTATAAACCCAGAGAATGACGCTCCACTTGGTCATATCATCTTTTATCTCTAGATAGCGTTAGGTTATAAACCAAGAGAATGACGCTCCACTGGGTCATATCATCTTTTATCTCTAGATAGCGTTATGTTATAAACCAAGAGATTATGCTGTTTCAACAGAATGTGCAATATAAACAGTTGACGCACTGTCACGACTTCAGTTTCTTTGTATAACTGTTCAGGGGGGTCGAATACGATCGAAAATACGACATTTTCAGTATAGCTCTTTGAGTTATTTCAATTTCTATTAGGGTTTTTTTCGGAGCTCCACCCCAAGCAGTAGGTGTGTATTGGGGTACCTGGATCAAGAGATCCAGGTACCCCAATACACAATTCAAAATGATTATTGCATTCAGATTGCCCTTTTCAAAATGAAGGTTGTAATTCACAGTCCTCTATTCAAAATGAGTGTTGTATTCAGAATCCTCAATTCAAAATGAGTGTTGTATTCAAATTGAGTGCCGATATCTGAATCGACATTCAAAACGAATGTTGTACTCGGAATTCTTTATTCTGAGTGAATGTTATTGTTGATTCGAGTTACTGAAATGAGACTTGTAGTTATTTTGAATAAGTACTCGTTTCTTTTATAAATAGAAGTCTTGATCAGTACACGGTATCATGACGTGGTATATGCAATCAATGTATATGTGTGTGTGTGTGTGTGTGTATGGGGCGAGCTCACAAACAGCATTCGTTTCAATAAATATTATGTGCTGTTACAAGAATTTACATGCTGTTTCATGTGTTCGGTGAGCCGTTGCCTCTGTTTTATATTTAAGCCCTTATAATATAACGAAGACAGGTGCTAAAAATAAAAACTAAATGTTGGTTATCTCAATATTTATATTGCTACTTATTTTTAAACAACGTTATTTTCAACACACCACTTATTTAAACAAAATACATTTTTTAAGCCACAAATATTCGTATGACTGATACAACTTATAATATCAGGTGAAGTAGAATATTAATTAAACAACGATACTATACTTGGACACTGCTTACTTTCAAAATTATATACATTATCAATTTCGAATATATGTCTTAACCATAACACTTTTTCGTAACCTTTTGTAAATATAATCTCATTTGAAAAAAAAAATTGCAAGGTTAGCTTTATAGCTAAAATATGACACAAAACCTTCATTCCAATGTATTCCTCTGTTTTTTTCAATCCGAGCTACTTGTAACCGTTCTTTTTTCGTAAAGTCATAAAATGGTCGTGGTGGTTTTATCAACAGTACTTGAATCCGTCCTTCATACATCATTGCAATTTCTTTTGGAATAAATTGGTTTTCTTCATTCTTAAACACTTGGACATCCACAATAACATTCATGATAATTTTCTGACAATATTACTCAAAGGTTTGTATTCGAAAAGTCGATCGTTTATTATTAAACAATAAGCAGATGTATTATCTGGAATATCTTCTGAACATTCGATTTCTAATCGCACATCGACCGGTCCAGTTTTAAGCGTTTCGTTTTGTCTCGAACAATCAATCTTAAAAAGTGGAGCAATTTCTTTAAATTGATTTAAGCTAAGCAACGGATCTATGCTCAAGTTGTAATACGACTGACGAAAGTTAACAGACATTTCGTATGTATACTGTATTTGTTTTCATCAAATTTGAGATTAAGTGAGTCGTATGGATAATATTGCGAAATTTTAAAATAGCTTAATATTACTTACATTACAATGATCAAATAAGGAAGAACTTTTAGTTTTATTAGTTTTTCGGTTAGTTTGCAAACCAAATATAATAAACCTTGGTTTTTCTAATTGTGAAGTGGTCTTTATCGACTATGAATGCTTTGTTGTTTTTGGTAATAGCGGATATTCATACAAATCCCAATTTCTAAACGCTAATTGTATGGAACGGTCTCTCTCCAAACTTTAAGCAATGATAATTTGTTACGATCAGAGACTTTGATATGCGGCACACGCCATTGTATTTTTTGTATATCTATTTCTAGGATATAATTTTTCTCCATAAGCACACTGTTCAATGACGAGCTGCTTCTTTGTAAAATTAGTTCATGTTTACAATTAATTATTATTTTGTTATAATCTTCTGCAAATCCTAATATTCTATTCAGTGGTACAATAACGCTAAAATGTTCTTTTCCTATTTTGGTACCATTTAAGTTCCATCCCCAAATTGCTGCAGCTTTACCTTCATTCATGGAGACATACGATTTTAAAGTTGTTGTGATACCATTATATTTAACGCGATCGATTTCAACCTCATTTATTTCGTACCTAATATCTTGAAAAAAATATAAGATTGGGTTGTTTATGAAATCAACATCTTTTTAAATTATTTTTCCTGCTGGATCTTTAGTAGATACACTTGCATGCCCTTCTATAAAAATGGAACTGCTGCAGGGCAATACATACAAATCTTGATGATGAATGGGTATCCTGATTTCGTCATTTTCTTGAAAACTAGAATTATACGGATTGTAGCTATGAATCTAATAACTTTCGATAGAGTTGTCATGTTGCGTTAAATCTGTTATTTGAAACATGTAACAACATGACAAAACAAAAACAATTATTTTAATTTTTGTCCAACATCTCTGAGAAATCTTTTATTCTCTTATTGTAATTTTAATTTGTCTTTTTATGTTTATAGTGTTCTTTGGAAACAGGGAGTGAAATATTACATTTTCTTCTCACGGTAGGCGTTTTATTAAAAACTAGCATGTTATTTCTATGTATCAACAAAATAGGTAGTATTACTATTATTAAATTTAGCTGAATTACTGTTAACTATGCGAGTAGTGATTATCGTCACATGCAATGTAAGAATGTGAGTAGTGTATCAGGATATAAACTTTTATAACTATTAATATAAAAATAAAAATAAACAATATGTTATGCTACTTTATTATTTTTCCAGAATGACTTAAGAAATAAACATAAGTGTCCACAATTATACAAATGATCACGCTGCAAGTTTTCCTAATTATACTGGATGTTATTTCCTACATACTTCATAAATTCTTTTGGAGGTTTTAAGTTACCATAACTGTCAAAATATTCAATGTATTCATTTATTTTACCATAGGCGACCCACATTCTATCGGTAATACTTTATCTAATTTATCTCTCATAAACACACCTCGGAAGAATGGTACATTATTCGAGTGTTTGATTATGTCAATATTGGTTAAAGCTCTATTGGGTAGCCGAGTTTTTTTTTATTTTTTTATTAAGTAAATACCTAAACCATCTTTGTAATGCTTGAGATGTAATCCTCTTCAAATGAATAACGCCTCCATTTCCTTGTTGTGTCGTTCTGCTTCACAGCTGTTTCTTAGCTGTTTTGTATGCGTTAATTGCTTTCTCAATACCAGCAGCACCTCCTGCTGCGGACTCTCCGACCGCTTACCGGCCCATCGTGCTGCTCGACGAGGCGGGCAAGCTCTTTGAAAGAGTTATTGCAAACCGCCTCGTCGGGCTGCTGGTATGGGTGGGGCCGGATTTGGCGGAGAGCCAGTTTGGTTTCCGCAGGGGGCTCTACGGTGGACGCCATCATGCGCCTGCGAGCCCTCACGACGGGGGATGCTGTTGCCCGGGGTGGGGTCGTCTTGGCGGTGTCTCTAGACATCGCCAATGCCTTCAACACCCTGCCCTGGAGTTGCATCAGGGAGGCATTGCGGTATCACCGGATGCCGACCTACCTCTGTCGCGTGGTCGAGGCCTATTTGACGGACAGGGCCGTCATCTACCCCGGTCACCGGGGAGAGTGGAACCGGCGAGAGATGTCGTGCGGTGCCCCACAGGGACCGGTCCTGGGGCCGCTTCTGTGGGATATCGGTAACGACTGGGTGCTGCGCGCCGACCTCCCGAATGGCGTCAGCGTGGTGTGCTACGCTGACGACACGCTGGTCCTGGCACAGGGGAGGTCGCACCAGGAGGCGGCCGAACAAGCGACACTCGGGGTTGCGACAATCGTCGAGAGAATCCGGCAATTGGAACTCGAAGTGGCCCTGCACACGTCCGAGGCCATGTGTGTGTTTTCATGGTCCTCGGAATGCGGAATGCGCCACTGTCGGGTTCCCAGATAACGGCAGGACGGGTTCACATCGGCGTCGAGTCGACGATGAAGTACCTGGGTCTCGTCCTCGACAACCGGTGGAACTTCGTGGAGCATTTCCGACGTTTGGCTCCCAGACTGGAGCGGGCTGGGGCTGCCTTGAGGCGGCTCCTGCCCAATCTAGGGGGTCCAAACGCCTCCTGCTGGAGGCTCTACGCGGGAGTCGTGCGGTCCATTGCCCTTTACGGGGCACCGGTGTGGGCGCGTTCTTTGAGGCGCCGTAATGGCCGTCCGGCTGGTCCGGAGATACCGCAAGGTCTCCTACGATACGGCGAGCCTCCTTGCCGGATTGCCGCCATGGGATCTGGAGGCGCACGAATGGGAGTGGCGCGAGGAGGCAAAACGCCGGGGTGTAACTCCACTGCCGCGATAAATCACGGTACAGCGGACAGAGCTCCGGCGGGATCTCATGGCGACATAGAGTGTGCGATTGTCGCAACCCAGTGCTTGGCATGCCACAATGGCGGCGGTAAGTCCCCTCTTTGAGGAGTGGTTGGAGAGGCGCCACGGCGTCCTCACCTTCCGCCTGACACAGGTCCTCACCGGACACGGTTGTATCGGGAGGTTCCTGTTTCGCATAAGGCGGGAGGAAACGTGTCACCATTGTGTGGATCGCCCGGAGGACACGGTGGAGCATATGGTGGAGGTCTGCCCAGCTTGGGTGGAGCACCGCAGTGTCCTCGCGGAGGCGAATGGCGGCAGCGATCTATCGCGTCCGCCCCTGGTCCAGGCCATGGTACGGAGCGAAAGGGAATGGAAAGCCGTCACCTCCTTCTGCGAAGCAGTAATGCTCGCGAAGGAGGAGGCGGAGCGCGTGAGGGAGAGAGCCTAGCGCCCTCACGCCCCCACTAGCCACCGCAGGAGACGCCCTGGGCGTCGGGAGTCGCCTGCAGTTTCCCGGCCACCGTAGGCGCGGGCTTGCGGACGGCGATCAATGGGTAGCTCGCCGTCGGGTAAGGACCAGGCCCGAGTCGACGGCGCGTCGTGTTCCACGCGCGCCTCAAAGAGATGTCGGTACAAAGTGACGGGGTCCGATAGGGCCGACGCCTCAGGGTCGCGGGTAATTGTAAAGAGAAAACCGTGGCCCTGGCTCAGGCAACTGAAGGAACACGTGTGGGTTTTAGTCAGTAAAAGTCTGACATGCCCTCCCGCTCCACCCAGAGCGGGAGAAGTTATTTGATGATTTCCCACCAAAAAAAAAAACCAGCACCTCCTGCTAAACTACCAGCAGCAGATAATCCAGCAAATATTGGTACTAAAGGAAGAAATTCTCCAGTTTTTGGTACTGGTATAATCCTAGGTAATTTAATTGGTGTATCTGATACAAATTCTATTGCTGCTGCTTATGCTAATTCCATCAATGCTTTCTTACATGATGGTTTTAATTTTGTAATGTGCTTTTTAGTATGGCAAACAATTTTTCTAAGAGTTTTCTTTAAACCAGCTCCTGTTTTTACTTTATTGATGTTTTTGTTGAATGCTGATGAAACTGTTTTTTTTGTTGTCTGGAATATCTCGTATTGTTTTCATTGCTTTTACTTTATTTTTCTTCAGGTTAATAGATTCAAATAAAGTCTTTTTTGTTTTAAGAACAAAAACGTAATTAATAGAAAAATACATGTATTTGATTAAATACATATTTGAACAAATTTTTGTTTGGCCCACTAAAACACATTTGTTTTATCTATCCAGCTGTTCTCGCTAGTAGGAAGTCCGAGCCACTTTACATATACTTGATTCCCTTTTCTTTTCAATACTTTTTCAACTAAATATAAATCAGGATGGTTGGTTTTTTGAAGTTCTTGAGCATAAAACGCACCTAGTATAGGTCGACATCTAGCATCTTCTAACAAGTAAGTTAACGGATAAGTTTCTTGTATTGTTTTTTTCTTAAATATTTCTGTTGACCAATTTTGTTGACCAATAGGTTGACCAATAGCCTTTATCAAAAAATCCTTTGTATTTACTTATTCTTACAAAATCACCAACACTAAGCTTTCTACACTTGTCGTTTTTCTTACGTTTAGCCATTTGAATATATCTTTGCATTATATTTGTTTTATTGTTATGATTTACAGAAGCAGGAGGTTGTCCCACAGTTCTATGAGTAGTATAACAATACTACTCATAGAACTATGGGACATTGAAAAAAAAATTGTATATAAATACAATAGTATTCATATACAATTTTTTTGAGCGTTCCATTCGTCTACTTGTAACTACCGTTAAGACTAAACTCTTTGTATAATATGTTTTTTAATGTTCTTATTAATCTTTCTACAATAGAGGCTTTTTAGTAGAATATGTTGAATAGTGATTAATTTTATACTTTGCAACAATATTTTTGAATTTCTCATTATAAAACTCTTTTCCCACCTCTTGTCCCAATAAATTTGCAAACTGATATTTGCAATTTTTTTGGGACACGTCCTTTAAGCAGTAGACTTTCAAATGCTTGTGACACCTGTTTCTTATTTTTTTGTTTTAAGGTAATTGTCCAAGCATGTTTTGAAAAAGTGTTTATGATTGCTAGTATATATTTATAACCACCATTCACTTTTGAAATTGCTTGCATGTCCATTAAATCTGCTTGCCAGAGATCGTCGATATCTTTAGGTATGACCTGTCTTCTTGGAAAGTTAACTCTAGCCCATTTATGAATTTCATTTATGACAATCTACTTTGCTCATAATGCTTATTTAATTTTCCTGCAATTTCTTTCAATGCTTTATTTTTTTCAAGGTTTCTTATTTTTTCATTTAAAATTGAAATCTGTTTATTGAGTTCCTCTATTTGCATGCAAATATTAACTTTAAGTTTTTCGATATGCTCTATCTCAACACAGTCTACTCTTATGTTACTTTCAGTTATGACTGATGTTTTATTTGTACGAACACAATTAATATTTTTATATTTATTCATGTTGTAAAATACTTTGATAACTGAGAACATTTCATAGCTTTTTAGTCTTTTATAACATCAGCTTCTTTTAACTCTTCTATAATTGAAAGAATTTCATTGTCATGATTAGTATTACCAGCATTTTTTGAGGCAATAAGAAGTTTCAACCTTTCAATTAGTTCATTAGGATCATCCCAGTAAACATAATCAGTATTACTTTTATATTTTTTAAATTTAGGCAAAAAACCACCGCTTTTTGTTCTCATTATCTGTCCTTCATCTTGAACATAACTATTTTGCGAAAACAAAGGTTTAATAATTTGGCGATATTTTAAACTTTATCACCTTTTAACTGACCATTAGGATGAAAGTCCCTTTTGTGTGCGTGCGTATTATGAAGCATATCTTTATAGACAATTTTATCTAGTTCGGTAACCAAACTAAGGTCAGGTTTACTGCGTACCAAAAGTTCCTTTAGGCCGGCTGTTAATTCATAGGGCCTTTTATCAATAGTGACTATATTGGTTTTGGGTGAATTACTGCTTTTATTGCGATAGCAAACGAAACCTTGCTATTCCCCATCATCAGTTTTTTATCTTCACTATGTATCCCAAATGGGACATTCATGTTAACATAGATTTCCATCATATCTTCTTTATTTAATGAAATCAGTGTATCATCAGAATCTTTAAAAGGATTTCTTGTAAGAACGTCTTTATAAACCTCAGAATCATCATATGAATCTAATTTAATACATTCTTTAAAACTTTCATAATCAGCAGCATAATCTGTTGATGAGCTGAATCTTCTAAGCGTTTCATCTCTTGAAGTGTCTAATTTTGGATTCATTTTAATTCGCTTTAATCAATGTTTCTAGTGGATCTGTTATTGGTTTGAAAACCTTTTTAAATTTTAAATGTGCTGTTTCTTCTTAATTTTTTTATTGTTTTAATTTTTTTTTTACTATCGACTGATTTTATCAATTGTTCTTTAATATTAACCTGCATAATGTTTTTTAATTATGATCCATCCGCTATTAACAGATATCAGATTTCGATTAATTTATTTTCTGTAATGAGGTTATAATGAAATGATGTTAGTAACTAAAAATACTTCTAAAAGGTACATATATATAAATATATGTACCTTTTAGAAGTATATAAATATGTCAAAGCCTTGTCTGTATCTATCTTCATTGAGGGGACAATCTTTATTAATTAATAAAAAGCCAAGCCGGTATTTCCAAATAGCAGAACAAAAGTTTTATAAATTCAGTCCATTCGATATCTGTATTCACGTGCTCATTATATATGTGTTTTAAGTTTACCTCGTCTTGTTTGAAGATAATCAAAAGATTGACATTATCTCGTATAAGGTGTTTAGGTATTTTTGAATAGGTTTGTGATAAGTAAAAACAATCAATCTGTTTATGTCTTCCCATTACAAAGTAATTACGGATATTGATTTGATTTTCGCATGCTACATCAACAAAAATAATTACGGCATTAGTTAAAGCATCATTAGGGTGTATGACTTCTTTGTTATCACTGAAGACAAAGAAGTTAATACCAGGCATGTAGCTCATAACTTGTATTAAAAACAATATTTTGGCTGGAAAGCCGTCTTCAAGTACTCGTGTATAAATGCTTAAACTTGAGACCATTTTCATGTAATATTAAATTAAGTATTATGTTAGTTTTTTCACAGTTAGATGGACCACATATTATACATCTAATAGTATTGGGTAAGAGTGCAATATGTTTCACTTTACATGATTATTTTCTAATTTTATATTATTAACTTCTAAAGTATGCTTGCTTGATAAACTTCATTTTGAAATGTAAGATAAGTGAAAATGACCTGTGTATATATTTTACATATATATATAATAATAAATTATATTATATAATATATATGTATTTATAGGGATCAAAAAATAAAACAAAGTTCGATGTTATTACTTATCCGTTTATTAACCAATATCATAATAGGTACTTAATGCTAAAAATGTATAGCTTGAGGTAAATGTAAGATATAAACTATAATACAACGTTATAGCCCAAGGTAATGTTTCGATCTGATTTGGAATTATATCTCTTTAATCGTCATATCTATTCATCACCAGTTTATTTACTTGTTGCGAATACAAAACATGCTTGATTGACTTAATCATATTCATCTTTTATCATCAAATAATGATTTATTGTAATGCATCATCTCTAGCCTGTTTGTAACGGAGTTTGACATCATTTAATTTTTAATAAATGTGCCTAAGCCTTGGTGGAAAAATAAATCACTATGAGCTACTTGAGTTGAGTATTTAATAATTAGGAGTATAATAATATTTTCATAATAGATTGGGCGTCATCGCTTACGAATTAATTGCTATCAATTTCAGTTAACATCTTTAATAAATAGGTTCAATTACGAAAATAATGAAATCTATTAATCAGATGCGACAGTAAATTAATGACTATCATCAGTCTAGGTTGTTAGATTATTTTCAATTCAATTAGTTCGTTTTGATAAATTACTTTAGCTACGGCGATATTTTACATTAACATCCTGAATCATTTTTTCTCGGATAAATAAAACAAAAACACAAACCGAAAGCATTTATAAACCAATTACTGGCACTTTTGAATTGTTAGGAGGTCAGCCAGTCAGAAAGATGAACCTAGTTGCGAATTCCAAAGCGTGGTAGGTACCTATTGAGAAGAACGAGCAAGAAACTACACGGACACTCAACTAAAAATACAAAACTATTACATTAAATTTGTTAATTAATTCATGTTGAAATTAGACATATGAGAACGATGTAGAAAGACGTACACGTTAAAAGCGTCCTTAATAAACTATTATATAAAAAACAGTTCAGAAATTAAAATAACCCGTGGCAGCTACGAGATGACCAGTCCCTTTTGACGGCGCCCGTTCACGAACACGACGCATGTATCAGCACCATTCAGCTCGACCATTCTGAAGGGAACTTAATGATCCAACACACACGCCCCTACCAACGAGACATCTGAGTGAGCATGACATACTCTCAGCCGCCAGGGCACATTCAAGTCAATGAAAGAAGTACCCAGTAAATGGTAGCTTTATAGGTTTAGGTTTAAAGAAACTTTACCCTCAATAAGACATAATTATGTCACTCACTTGAGATCAATACTAGAACATACATGAATTACACAAATTTCTTCTTCATCAATTACAAACTAGATACCCTTTCATTGCCTTTATTTCTCCACAAGTGATCGATCCGCAATGCTTATACTAGAGATATATGATAAAGATCTTCTTCTTAAAAAGTAAGCATTTTTTTGCCAGAACAAGTTCTAATTTTGGTTAAATATGACAAGCTAGCTCGCCGTGTGCTACGTTGACTGACTTGTTTATATTGGTTGAGTGTTATGTTCGCTTGAATAAATTTGGTGAGAATTTTTCTGATGTAAGTACATGTATGGTAAATATATTATAGTTGTTTGACATTTATTATTTTATTATCTCTATAAATTTTGCAGGTTGATGTAGAAGTGGATAGTTTTAATATATTTTTATGAGTTTATTTGAGGGTAACTTGAAGTTCTGACAATTTTGTTTTTGCAGCACTGCCCCAAAGTTCAAATGGTCGATGTGCAGATAAATATCTCTGCAACACAAGGGTAAAGGTGGCATTCTTGTAGACAGCGGGTAATTCTAAGAAAAAAATGTTGAAAATTAAAACTTGTAGGAGGATTTTCGTCATGCAGATTAGCACCGTAGTGGTTATTGCTTGAGCTGAGGCCTAAGACTGGCTACATAGAAACCTCTGGATGGTTTTGCAGGCCAAATACAGCTGTTTAACATTGTAAAAGCAAGAAAAATGATTGCTAGATATATAAGGTGTATCTATTCATACACGAAATATTTGAAGAGGGACATCTATAGGTCGAACAGAAGCAATAGAAACGAAAAAGAAATTGTTATCTAATTGTTTTTTTATTTTACGTAATTATCATAATTTAAAACAGCTCGAGATATTTTGCATAAAACCTTTACGGCCTACTCTATGAACGAAAGACGCGGCGGGGCAGAAGCGCGGGCGCGGTACCAGTCCGTCTCTAGCCGCGTGGCGCGTGCCGTCTCTCTCAGTTTAACATATCAGTGGTGAACTGTAATGAACATTCGACAATACACCTTTGCCTCTCTCTACTGGGAATGCAGGCGTGACGATGTTAACAATAAACCAACGTAGGTAGACTTCGTAACTCGATCTCGTCTTATTTTGATAACATAGTTATCGCTTACAATAAAAATAAATGTGAATTTAATATCCAAATGGGCCTAAATCTAAGCAGGTACAATATTGAATTCCCTCCTCGAAGTTTTACAAAAACAGTACCTACACAATATCTGTATTGTAAATCTAAATAAGCAGCTAAATGACCTCTGTGAGACCACGACTTTTACGAGCGAGTATCGAGACGTTTCAATAATTTCTTATTTTTCTTACGAAAAGGAACCTAAATGCGATTAAAACATATTCATATTCTACAGTGTTACACATCTATTATATAAATGTAAAACTAGGTAAGTACTAATCAACAGCTGACGCAACGCGAATTCGCATAAGGTAATAACTTCCTCCTTTGTGGGTAGACATAGAAATAACTCAAATTTTTGTGAGCTCTTGATAAAATAATTTTTTAAATAGTTATTTACATTTATTAATGAAATAAATCAGTTAATTTTGTATAAGACCCCCCCACACCCGCTATCTATTGATATCAAGTCTATAGCACTTGTTCCTGTTTCACTTCAACCACACATTGAACATGGACACTAAACTTGCTGCCAGCTTGGAGGACCTCAAGCAGTTGTTTGGCTCCAGAATGCAGGAATATGAAGCCAAATTGAGCCAAGCTACCTCTGATACGCCATCAGCTTCACCAGACATAGCATCCATTTCCCGTAAGTTCTCCGAGTTTAAGCTGTTTGTCTGTCAAGCACTCTCCAAGTTAAAAACTCATATTGAGCTACTAGCTGCTGGGTTTGATAGGCATGAAACCATTATGCGAAGAAAAGTCCTGTTGTTCCATGGTATTCCGGAAAAGGATAATGAAAATTTGCGTGATGTAGTCTACAGTATCATATCCAACCAAATTGAATTGACAGAGGTGTGTAAGGACAAGAATATTATCCATGTCTGTCATAGACTCGGATTCTCACAGCAGAAGGCCCGACCCATACTGGTACGATTCTTTAAAATGGAGCACCGACAACTTGTATGGGATAGCAAGAAAGCTCTCAAGGGTACCGGAATCACCATCTCCGAGTTTTCGACACAGGTTCGGCATCGTGTTTTTACGGCTGCTCGTAAGCATTTCGGTATGCCCAATTGCTGGTCCATGGAAGGCAAGATTGTTGTTATTTGCCCGGACAAATCCAGCCGGAAGATCGAAACGGCAAGCGAACTCCTTGATGATCTGATGGCCAAAATATCCATCTTGCTCAGTCGATACCGAGGATACAGTGCAATCTGAAGAACCTGGTTCTCCTGGAGCCGCAACCTCGGCTACTCCCGCTAAAAGAACGAGGAAGACGCGTTTGTGCAAGTAACACATTCGTTGTTATTGTTTTGTCAGTCCGTTTAATTCACAACTTCTCAACTTGGCTGCTTTGTATCATAACAATTATTTTGGGCCGGTAGATAAATACGTAATTTTTATTTGTATCACCGCTTAACTTATTACTTTTTATTTTTTATTATTGCTGGTACAATACGTTTATTGTTAGATGTTTTGACAATTCATAAATGTGACGGATGTAGACAGATGTCAGTGTCACCAATCCTAGACATCCGTCTTTGTGTCACGTTTCATTCTACGTGCAGTTCGATGTTTTCTTTTTGTCTTATTTTATTTTGCTTGATTTTGGTTTTTTAACAAAGATACACAAATTAGTTATGTTTATTAATATTCTGACTATTTACCAGCTTGTGGGGGCGGTTTTTCCCCTAAGAAAACTGTTTTTGTATTTACGGTATTTTAAGAATTACTCTAGTATTTTAGATATTTAAATTATATTTATGTTATAATTATTAAGGTATATTCATGGATGATGTAGCTGATCTTAACGACAGCTTCTTCTCGTGCTCTTCTTCTACTAGTTTTGTTAGTGCGGACAGTGACACTTCTGTACCTCTTACTTTACATGATAAAATCTCTTCTCTTTTCTCCAATGACCCTAAGAATCTGCATATAGCTCACATAAATGCTCAGAGTGTTCCTGGTCACTATTCTGACCTTCTGGCATCCTTTAGCAGTGCTCACCTGGATGCGCTCTTGATTTCGGAATCCTTTTTGAAGCCATCTCTCCTCTCTTCTCAGGACTCACTCCCCGGCTTCGTCTTGATCCGCAATGATAGGATCGGCAAAGGTGGTGGAGGTGTTGCTATATACCTCCGTGCTGACTTACCCTACAGGGTGGTCAGTTCATTTCCTTCACGGTATTCTGAGTCGGCTGAATACTTGTTTCTTGAAATAACTGTTCATCACACAAAAGTTTTGCTTGCAGTGTTCTACAGTCCTAATCTTCACATTGACTACTTCAATTCTCTCGACTCCACTCTCAGTGATCTTTGACACGGGGCAAAGATCACTGAGAGTGGAGTCGAGAGACTTGACATGAGCACGTTATTTTAATGGGTGACTTTAATACTTGTTTGATTAACCTCCCACGCGCTCGCAAAAAAAAAAAATCCGCAATGTGAACTGACCTTGAACATTTTTTGCCGCGCGGCGGGGTGTCGAGTTACAAAAACTCTGCTTGTAAACAAAAAGTTTCTATGAACTGATAGTAAACGAACGACTGTTCATTCAAGTGGATAGACCAGGCCACACTACACAACTTGATTTGTAACTTTAAAGTATTTAGTTTTTTTTAAATATGTAAATAAAGAACAAAACCCGTATTATTTCACTATCTAAAGCGGTAACCCCATGTTTTTTTTTAACCTAAACTATAGCTCAATTCAGTGTGCATCAAATGACATCATAATAGTTACCATTGTTCAAACAAAGTTTTTAAATATAAATAATATAACATCATGCGAAATAAATTTCGCGCATGCAAATTGCACTGACCAGTCACGTGCAAAATAAAGCCGGCCATTCACGAATAATAATTATTTATGCTTCAAAGTTTATGTTGGATGTACTTATAGTTCTAGAAGGTGTGTATGTTTTTACTTGCAAGTAACTTTACTTATGTGCTGCCACGAAATACTCTAAAGACTTCAAAGTAATAAACTTTTTTCACCCGTCTCGTCGACGCAATTCTGCTCCTTATTTATATAAGGTTACGGATTAATGTTCTTTGCAAGTATTTTTACTTTAAAGTTTTTTTCCGTAATCGCGATTCTGCTTCTTATGTATATATGTATAGCTATATATATAGCTTCTTATCGATACGGATCAATGAAAGACAAAAATATATGCAGGTAATATTACATTAAATATATTTTCTGTACACGCGATTGTGATCCTTATTTCTATGACTTTACGGACCAATGTTCTATGAAAGTATTTTTATATAATAATTTTGTTTTCGTAAACGCGATTCTGCTTCTAATTTCTATTAAGTTACGGATCGATGCTCTGTAAAATATTTTTTTACGTAGTCCTTCTCTAATTGGTGTAGCCTCACTGAGGGTGTCCCTCAGGGTAGCGTTCTTTCTCTTCTTCTTTTTTCAATTATCATAAACTTTGTTACCAGAGTAATCTCCTCTAGTTTTCATCTCTACGCAGATGTCTTGCAGCTTTACCGACATTTTACTGTGGCTGACGCGGGTTCTGCGATTGCTGCAATGAATCATGACCTTGCTTGCATCAGCGTTTGGGCTAAGTCTTTTGGTTTGCAAATTAACCCAACCAAATCCCAGGCCATGATCATAGGTAGCAGATTCGTTCGCAATGCGGCGGATGTTACACACCTGATGCCTTTATGTCTCGATGGTGTTCGCATTGACTATACCGAAACCGCTAAGGATCTGGGTGTAGTTATTGACTCCAATCTTTCTTGGCGTGCTCAGGTCAATGAGGTCAGCCGAAAGGTACATTTCTCCTTTTATTCACTGAAATGTCTTCAAAGTCTCCTACCCTTGAAAACTAAAATTACTTTGGCACAAACACTTATTCAGCCGATTATAGATTATGCTGACGCCTGCTACCTGGATGCTACTGAGGAGCTATTAAACAAGCTTGAGCGCTTGCAAAACCTGTGCATTCGCTTTGTTTTCGGTCTTCGAAAGTATGACCATGTTTCTCACCTTCGCAAGGAACTCAAGTGGCTCACAATCAAGACGGATTGGGAGCCACTTGAGTTCCTAGAGAGTCTTGCTAGCTTGCCGTTACCGCAATGTTCTCACTTTATGCTTAGCGATGTTACTGAGGATGACGTTAAGAAGTCTATACTTGCGATTACTTCTTCAGCAGTCGGGAATGATAAATTGTGTTCAAGAATGATAACTCTTATCCTTTCCTTTCCACCAATTGTTGTACATATTCACCCTACAGTTGCACGTTTAATAATATGTCCTTGCACTTTTAATAATGTCTCTATCACTAGCTATCACTGCGTACACAAGCGTTCATAATTCACATGTTTTATTGTTCCGCACTAGAAACGGTCTGGCCGTTATTACCATAAATCAGGTCTATCCCTACCCCACACATGGAAATCCAACGGCGTAAGATCAGGCCTGCCTCCGTCTGCAGCTGGGGGCATGTAGACCCATTGTCCCGTTGCACCTGTACAGCTCCTAGGATCAATAGTAAGAAGGCTTGTGCTGTGAGCAAAATAAGTCCACCCTCATTGTAGCAGTCCACAGTTTCGCCATTGTTGCGTTTGTTGCGCGAAGCGCGATGCGTTTCACGTTAGTCAAGCCACGTGCAGTGCAACATGAGTTTCGCGCGGGACTGTCAGCACGGCGGCGGGCGTCGCGGCGGGCGGGGGGCGAGGCAACTGAAGCAACACACGTGCACGGCGCTGGCGCCGCGGTTCGGGTCTCTTTTGATCATTCATAAAAGCCACGTGACATCTAAGCGCGCCGCCATGATCTCGCGCGCTTCAATGAAAGTAGTTTCTACGTAGAATTTTCGTAGAAACTAGCGTAATGGATGTTACAAAATAAGAAAGAGCCCGTATTTATTATGTGTGTCAAGTAATATTAAATCATTAAATTTAAAAAATTAGATGCTTAGATAAAACAATATTTTTGTTTCCATAGCTTCTGTTCGACCTATAGATGTTCCTCTACAAATATTTCGTGTATGAATAGATACACCTTATATATCGACAATAACATATTATATAAAAGATGAAGATAATGCGTGGGATAGAGCTGTGCTAGTCACAAGGCATAGATTGCGCCACAGGATGGCTTGGGATACTGAAATTAAAAATCATATACTTTTGTGTTTTATTACCGAAACACAACAAAACTGTTTTTCATTATTATATCATACACAGAATGAAAAGTGAAACCAAGCTTATTAATGTAAAACACATTTGGTTTTCGTACGTAGCCTTTCATGAACCGGGTTAAATATTGACCTTTCAATCAAATAAAGTAGATGCGGCTTCACTAGGAAATTATAGATGGTGTACCGCAATTTAGGTGGAATGCTACGAACTCTGTTACGCAGAGAACTCTGTTACGCAGAGACCCGGTAAGTGCTGAGAGCTTGCTTTTTATTCAACTAGCACTTCGCCCGCGACTTCGTCCGCGTGGATTTCGTATACTTATCTGTTTATTATTTTTTATTAAAATAAAACGTGGCCTATGTTCATCAGGGACAACAATTTTTCAAATCGGTCACCTAGTTTCGGAGAATATTCAATACAAACAAACAATCAAATCTTTCCTCTTAATAACATTAGAATAAATGTGAGCATTCCATGTAAGTGAGCTGTCGATAGTAGGAAAATAGTGCTCACTCATTTGCTATGCAATTATATAATACTGAGAGATTCAATTTATACAGTGCAAATATAGTTTTTACAATCTTCAGCAGCTAGTTAGTTCATGCGCCCTTGTGGAGCACGACCAGCGTTGAGCCAAGCATTTTTGTCAACAATGGAATCCCCCATCTTACAATATCCTTCCTTATAACAACTTATATGGAAGGATATTATTAGGATGGAAACTATATCTCCCAACAGAGATACAGTTTCCACCATTCGTTGGTGAGTGAATTAATGTAAGATTTCAGTACCTATGGTAGATTGTTTCTGTGTCTTACATCTGACTTAAAGCTTTTTCGTTCTATCATAGACTGCCCTTATTACTATTATTATTTTTAGGAAATATTTGTCTGAAGCCGTACAGCTCCAACAAACACGCATCAAAACTTACATAATTACCTTTTCAATAAAGAAAGTCTGTATAAAAATATGAAGAAAACCATGAATCTGGTGATAAATCACTATGGTTGCATATAAATTCCAATGCTCTGTTGGGCACACCCGAAATTCCCGGGGAAAATATTATTATGTGGGACACTCCGGATGGCCCGGGCATACAGCAAATGCCCATTTATCCCAAATGTTTTTAGACAAAATATTATGACTTTAACTTTCTCAGTAATGCTCGATTTTCGGAGGGCGGCTGCCTTTGGCCACTGACCCACAGCGTCGCATTGCGTCGCCCGCAAATCCTTTGTTTTCGCTTACTAATTATTATTTTTTGCTCGGCTCATATGGGTCGTAGGTAATTAAAAAATACGGTCAAGTGCGAGTTGACCTCTCGTGAAGAGGGTTCCGTACGAGAATGTTACCCACCTAAAAGATTTAATGTAAAGAATGTTGCCAGGACAGTTGACAGGATCTAATGAATAGCCAAGCGCCTATCTACAAGGTTTAATGGCGCTTAACACGGCTTGGCCGTTTCGCGGCCGTCGCACTCATACTTCTATGGACTTATGGTAAGAAATATTGAAATAAATTTTAAGTGCGTGATTAAAGCGTGTTTTTTAACCACGTATTTGTTTTTTAGTTCTTAGCCTAGTATATTCTTCATTAATTTGATAAGTCTGAAGTTAACGAAGTTATGACTTGAACGGTTTACGAGGAGCCACTGAAGAATTCCACTATCACGTCTTGGCACCATCATCAGACCCTCGTCAGCACAAACTCGAGGGGTTTACTAGAAGCCACTGACGAGTTCCACTCTCAAACTTCTGGTACCATCATCAGATCCTTGACACCATAGTGCAATATATTGGACTCATCAAAACGAATCTTATAAGCTCAAACTAGTAGTTGGACTTGTAGTAGTTTCGGAGCGGGTGGGGGGCGCAGTTAATTTTCTTATTATTTCTTAAATAATTTCAAAACTGTTAATTTGAAAATTGTACAAAAAATATGTTTGAGACCCTCACAACAAGCCCTTTTGTTTGTCCTGTCACACGTTATACTCGTAGTTTGCAAAACTGTTGCTTTTAATTTACTAGTTTTCCCTCCTCAACTGACCCCCATTTTCAAAATTCGTTTCTATACGTTATACGACCGTGTTTGGGTCACAGAAATTCATATCTGTACCAAATTTCAACAATCAGTTTTGTAGATTCGGAGCAAATCACCAATAAGGTCACTATATGTCTTCCTAGGGCGTCCCCTCCCGGCGTTTCCACTCACATCTGCCTTGTAAATACCTTTTGTTAATCTCCATTCATTCATCTGCTCAACATGACCAAACCATCTAAGCATACCCTTTTCAATTGTCACTACATCTTCTTTAAAACCACACCGTTGCCTTATCACATCATTCCTCAGCCTATCATTCAAAGTCACACTACACATGCTCCGCAAGGAACGCATTTCCACAGCATTTGTTCTGCTTTTATGCTTCTTTTGCCACAACCAACATTCACTTACATAAGCGTAGAAACCAGCACACTATTGTGAACAGCCAGTCGTGCCTTCTTGGGTATCAACTGGTAGGTCACAATTGCATGTGTAGCACAATTAAGTAACTAATTTAATGTAACAGTTTTGTATTTATTTAGTTGAGTGTCCGTGTAGTTTCTTGCTCGCTCTTCTCAATAGGTACCTACTACGCTTTGGAATTCGCAACTAGGTTCATCTTCCTGACTGGCTGACCTCCTAACAATTCAAAAGTGCCAGTAATTGGTTTATAAAAGCTTTCGGTTTGTGTTTTTGTTTTATTTATCCCAGAAATATGATTCAGGATGTTAATGTAAAATATCGCCGTAGCTAAAGTAATTTATCAAAACGAATGAATTGAATCGAAAATAATCTAACAACCTAGACTGATGATAGTCATTAATTTACTGTCGCATCTGATTAATAGATTTCATTATTTTTGTAAATGATGGCCGAACATTACCGAAGTTACACGAAACATGTCGAAAGAAACCGAGCGGGTTGTGGAAAAATTATTGTCCTTACGGAGTCACATGTTATTTCTATGTTCTATATTAGGGAAGCCTTTTACCACGAGTGGGTCAGGAAACTGCCTTTAATAAACCCTTTTGTTGTGAACCCAGAAACGTTATTCTGGGTATTTCCGTTTCTTTTTTGTAAATTAAGGTCCAGTACCTCGGACATACGTGCTTGGTTGTAATCTGGTTTTATAATGATTACCAACACATTTAGGTACATCCACTTGTACCTAAAAAGGAAAGCGTTTTACGTAGACTTTGGAAAAATAATTTGCAAGTGTAGTCTAGCTTTTTTTAATATTGAAGCCGGATTTACACGGTGCAATTTAATTTCCTGTGGCTTATCCTAAGTTGAAACAATAACCAAAGTAGCACCGTCAAAACAGTGTTTAGAATCGTCTAAACACTGCCAGTCATTTGTTGCTTAAATGTCAAAACTATGAAAATGGGGCTTTAATAATAATATGACGAAGCCAGCATTTAACACCTACAACTGTATTGAAAAAAAAACTTACTTATAATAATGAGACACTGTTATCTCCGATTCGTATTTTACTCCTCACATTTCTCTGCTTAACAAAATCAGTGTTAAGTAACTTTTCGTAACGAAAATTGACTCCACTCATCATACTTATATCGTGGCGTGAATTTTCACACAACCTTGCCTCGCTTTTATAGCTACAGCTAGCTGTATCTTTTTTAGGCTAAGAGAGTGGAGCCCTATTTTCCGAGCGCACGCCTCTTTTGTTTCGTCCACATTCATTAATCTACTTGGGTGAGCTCTTAGCCCACGGCCTTCTACGGCACTCTTACGGCACTCGACACTGCTGTATTACTCGACGTGATACTTTTTACACTTTTAGTGCCTAATTGCTTATTACACATAACACTTAGGAACTGTTTCCTGGTTATGGTATATTCAAAATGTATGATAATTTATTAAATCCAAAGAGACTTTAAAATAAACTGAAAGTGATTTAATACAGACAATAATTTCATTTTATTCACATTTAATTATTCCAAGAACTAGTTTAAATTTCCCGGAAATAGTTTACATTACCCACCATAATCCTGAAATGAAAGAGCATTATAGTGTTTATAGGTTTAATAATGGCAAATATTATTAACATGAAGCTTTTCAGCGTAGAAGTAATAAATTATGCATATTATTTGTGCTATAAGTTCTTAAAGTTGCACAAATATTAATGGCTGCTTTTCCGAGGAAATTATTTATTATTTTACTCGCTACCGTCAGGAACGCATGAACGATTTTTTTTTATTATTTCGTTTGTTTTTGCTTTATTTATTTACGTCTAGTGTATTGAATAAACATAAAAGTCACTTACGGATAAAATGTAGCCGCATATGGCTCAACAAAAACAAATGCTCGAAACTGTGGGGTAATTGCGTAACACACTAACAGCAGCAATGGCATTCATTTTGACAGTTCAACAATATTCATTGCGTTATGTACGTTGTTGAGCAGACAAATTTTTCGAACATATGAAGCAATGGATTAGCAATATCCTTCAAAATGATTCGGATTGTGATTGCACGTGTGTTATGCAGTAAGGGTCCTGTGTTATCATATTCAACAACTTGTACTTACGACGGTAGGTACAGTGCACAATTTGCCTGTGCTGAGATCAAGTACCAAGTCTATTAGAAGATTAGAAAAAAACAATGACATTTTCATTTCAGCAGACCTGGTTCTATAAATTTACACGGTGAATGAAAAAGTTTTCGGCCTTGTTTCTGTCTACGATACTTTATTAACTAGCCCAACATTTTACAACTATGCCAATAAATCATCTTAAGGAAAACGCTCTGAAATATTAAAATTAAGCCACACTTAATATAATCTGTTGTTTAATTATTTCCTTCGAGTAATCAAAATACTGCGAATTTTTGCTCAAACAAATCGGCACACGTAAGTCGTAACGCGGAATGTGATGAATTAGGTAGTTTGTTTTGCCTACATACATATATTATTTACCTAAGGAAAACTTTCGGCATGAAACAGAAGTACAGATAAAAAAAACTTTGGCACAGAAGATTTCGCATATTTACGCAATGAACACATTTGATAGAAAAAAAAATATTTTTTGTTTGCCTACACTGCCTCCCAATGCTTAGCAAAGGCCTCCCAAATCATCCCCAGGCATCGTTTTGTAAGGCCTGTGTCTCTCGACTTGATTGGCAGAGAGGCTGTTTAGCTCACTGAGATTGCCTGTGATACGGACCGCGGTTTGATTCCCGCACGTCACATGTTGGATTGAGCACAAATTCTGCATTTCCAATTTGAGTGCATTTGCATGATGAATTATGTGTCTTTACGCACATGCACTGCGATGAGGGTATAACAATTAATTTGTTGTAGGAAAACAATATTTAAATGTGTTCTTTCTTTTTAGTCTTTGAAATTGCGATGGTTTTAGGCCATTGTATTTTTAATGATACTCATACGTGAGTAAGATCTTTCTATACATAAGATTTAGACGATTTTCCTGTCTGTTTGTGAGACGGTGTTGTGCTTATAAACTACACAACGGATTTTAATGCGGTTTTCATCATAATTAAAAGGATTTATTCCGGAAGGTTAACGTATTTATTACATTAATATTACACTACATCACTTATGTATAATAAATAAATCATTATGTTTTGCCAAGATTTCTAAAAAGCATATTATAAGATTGCGTTAAAGACAAGGATGTTTGGCAATGATTCCCGCTGCATATGTGGCTTCCCTGGGACCTCGTTAACGGCATCACTATGTAAATGTATATTTACTGCTCCCAAATTACGATGTTTTTAGGGTTTCTGACGTCCTAATGAAAAACGGAACCCTTATAGGATAACTCTTGTGTCTGTCTGTCCGTCTGTCAAAGACCATTTTCTCCAAATCTACAAGACTGATTAAGTTGAAATTTGGTACACATGTGAATTTCTGTGCCCCAAACACGGTTGTATAACGTAAAGAAACAAATTTTGAATATGGGGGTCACTTTTGGGGGGACAACTAGAAAATGAAAACAAAAGTTCTGCAAACTTTACCGTGTGACATAGGTTGAGAGTGGGACTCGTCAGTGGCTACAAGTAAACCCCTCGCGTTTGGTGTCGCAATTATTGCACTTGGTGTCGAGGGTCTGATGATGGTGCCAAGACGTGATAGTGGAACTCTTGAGTGGGTCCTAGTAAACCGCTCAAGTAATAACTTCTATGACTTCAGACGTATCAACTTAATGATGAATAAAAAATGAAAATAAGTGCTTAAAAAGACACGCTTTTATCACGCATTCAAATTTATTTAACTAAATAATTATTTAATTAAAAAAATACCTACATATTTTTTCGTTGGCTATGAAGAAAACTGCAGACGTGCAAGAAATACCTTTTATACCCGACTATGCTAGGACTAACGGTTTTGATTTTAAAATGTCTGTATAACATTAGTACAATATCACTGCTAAAATAAAAAATAAATAGATCACCCTAGAAAAAAGAAATGAAATCCTACCAAAAACATTTCATGTAAAGTAGGTTACTAAGACTTCTCACTGTTCAAAAGTTATCAGGTTTAATGTACAGCTAAGCGCCTACTTTACAAGGCCTAACTCTAATAACTTTACATCAATGTCAAAAGTATGACCGTTCCATTTAACTATTGCATGATACAACATTAAAGACTAGTGACTTAATTTCTTACGATAATCCCGTATGAGTGTCTGTGCAACGGCCGCGAAACGGCCAAGCACATTTTGACCAAGATGTAAGGTTCTTAGAGTTAAGCCTTGTAGAATTAGAGGCTTGGCTATTCATTATACAAGATAACTTTTTAACAATGAAATCATTTTGTAAGTCTTGGCAACCTTCTTTACTTGAGATGTTTTTGGTGGGTAACATCCTCGTACGGAACCCTCTTCACGCGAGTTCAACTCGAACTCGACGGGTTTATTTTTACATAACATACATCTTTGACATAATCTTCTCATTATTTAACACTATTTACCTACAATTGTTATTTCAACTCTTTGCTAATGGTTTCCCCGGATATTAATTCAGATTTATTTGATAGTCTAATTTGGTTTAAATAGGTTTATATTTGAATTATTTCATTTATCTTTTATACAGATTATTTTCTATTTTATGAATGTGTTGGCCTTGTAGACTATAGGTTTGTGGATCATTTTCTATTTTGTTAAGTACCTGGTACTTGTAGACAGGCCTACACTGCCCTCCCATACCTATTAACTATGTAATTTGAAAACATTGTAAAAGCCAATTATTTTAAAACAGTAACCGCGGAGTTTGGTGACTTCTCTTCTCCATAGGAAACGACTAATTGGAACCGCGCTCCTAGCTTGTGACTTTTCATAAGTGCCCATGTAGGTTTATGTGAAATAAAATATTTTGATTTTGAGTCGTAAAAACCATACCCTTCATTTACTTATTTGAGAAAAATAAACTAATCGGCAATAATTTAACCCACGTTGCTTCACGAACACGCTTCACGCTAACAGAATCAGTTAACAGTTGAGTGATAACCGATATCAATCTGCAGATAATGTTCTATAATTAATTATCCTTATTACGTAATAGGTACCTGATTAAAGTAGATTAACAGTACATGTAAGAGTATTCAATTTTAGTCTATTCCACAAAATGTCTGATAAAAATATAAACAAATTGATCAGAAAACGTACCTGTGGATGCCACTTACAGATTTAGTGCTTTGATTTGATTATCAGAATAAGTTAACTCGAACTTGTAATTTTAAATCACCTTATAGATGTTTCTCGTTTCACAATTGGTTGATTTTATAGACTCAATTATAGTCGATGATTTTTCAGTTACATATTAATAATGTCATTTTAACATTCATTATTGGAATAAGTAGTGAAATCTGAAGTTGAAACCTTCTAATATGTTACTTTAAACTTTACCTTATAGTGACATACATTTTGTAAAAAGGTAGGGCCTTTTTCAACTTTTAACTCAGTTACGCGAGTGCGATGTCATGTAATAGCTCGTCTGCGCTTGATAGGTGCAAAAAAATACCCTGAGGATATTCGATTTGTCCAGTGATTGGATTGTGCCTCGTACAAAATACGAATGCCTTTTCTCGTTACCTTAAATGCTGATGATGCACGGGTATTCATTTCTGAAATGCATAGTTTAAATCATTTTGCTGTTTGTACATTAAATTAGGAATTTGGTATAGCATTGAGTACCTTGTTCAGCTTATTGTTCTTATAAAAAGCTACGAAAACTAACAACTTAATATCAATGCCACAGTTTTTGAGAGAAGAATTACTTATTCCGTAGGTACAAGTTTTATAACAAGGATAATTTCTCGAAAACCCAAGAGGGAAACCCATACGGAGAAGGAATAAACATTTGTTAAATCATGCCGTATGTGACAGTTTGAAATGAGTGTTTTATAACCGACCCGAGTTTGTGGTCAGGAAAATAGAGACCAGAATTACTATCGAGGCCTTTTTTTGCGTTGTTTTATGGCGTTGTCTGCATCGTTGGTCTAGCGCTACTGTCGAGCATGTGCAAAGTGTTATTGGGTTCTTCCAAAAATAATTTTACTAATTTTGACGGACTCTAGATTTGTGCCCGATTGATGGCAAAAGGTTCGCCCCCTATTACATGAGACTTAACATAACTAGCGTGGAATCAAATGTGGGTGTTACCATAAATAGGTAGGTACACCTCTGCCTAATCCTTCGGGGAATACAGGCGATGTTGTAATATTATGTAAGGCGAGTAAAGTATTTATTTTCTAGCGATGTTGTCAGCGATTTACAAGGTAGGTATTTTGTTTGATGGAGTAAGCTGTATTTTTGTGCATCGTGTCTGTCATACGTTTTAGTCTTACCATAAATGTATAATTAAGGTCACAGCATCCACATACAGGCTCCACATATTTACAGTACAACTATTTTCTTAATGTCCCTCTGCAAACTTCGTGTTTCGTCAGTCGTCGGATTTCTATTATTTGCACTTGGTGCAAACCGGACGCTCTCAATCGACTTTGAAGTATATAGATTTGTTAAAACTGTTTTAACTTTGTTTGTATTTAATTTTATTATGTGGGTGGCTTACAGCTAACAATACAAAAGTTACATTAATGTTATTCACGACAAGGCATTTACAAGCCTCCACAATTAGAAACTTCATGTAATTTATTTTTTAAATGGGAGGAAATATGCCAAAGTCGCAGGCGCGACAGATGCCGACTGACATTAACCACTTGAAAGACGTTGTGTATTGTAGTACCACAGTCTAGTTACTTGTCTGAACGAAGGTAAGCAATGTCCAGTAAAATTAAAAAAAAATCCTACACCGCTTATTTCCTGGCTCAATGTGGCATTATGAGTGACGGCTGTCGTAAAACATCAAAACAATATTAACACGGAAAGTGCTTACACGACGTCCTTAACGAGCGTGAAGCTTACTGCGAGACTCGGAGTACACCCGATAATTAGACCGGTATTACCATAGCACCTTATTTATTACATGTCGCGTTATTTCGTGTTGAAGTATTAGGCGAAAAACGCCTTTATTTGTTACAAACTAAGGTACTAACTTTCTCCCAAGTAATGATGGCTATGTCAGTTAACATTCGGTACAATCACGGAGGTATGTAAAATTGTACGAAAAACCTACACGTAATAATACTAATGTCGGATTATTACTTAGTAAGGAGTTCTCTCATTAATATCAGAAATCGCCTTTATTTTCCCGTAATACAAAAGTTGCACGTAAGCCGGCGAGCCGACATCGAAAAACTCGTTAAAAATCAATACGTAGCGGCAATGTTTACACGTAGTCATAGCGAAACGAGCCGGATTGGATGTCAGCCAATAGCGAGGGATATTTGTCGAAAGCCATGACAACCGTGGATACGCACCTGTGCTTCGAATATTTGGTCAATATGTACAACAAACATTCCGAATAAACGCAAATACATTTCAACGATGAATCAAGACGCTAAGAAAATCGCAAACAGCCTGTACGGAAGAGTCAACGTGCCGGCTGTCGAGAGATGCCGCGTTAACTTTTGTACGGACTTAGAAAAGTCAGTTTTGATGAGCAACTTCGAGAGGCGGGCATGGAACCAAGTTGGGCCCGATGATGAATGGAACTTCTACTGGGCCTCCACGCAGACGTGCCGGAACTTATTCAGCGTCGAGAGCGGATACCGGATGAATGACAACCAAATAATAAATCACTTTCCAAACCACTACGAACTGTCGCGGAAAGACTTGCTCGTGAAAAATATAAAGCGCTACAGAAAGGAGCTCGAACGGGAAGGCAATCCTTTGGCGGAGAAAGCCGAGGTCGCTTTACACGGAGGTCAAGTGGTAACTCGGTACGTACATCTAGACTTTGTGCCTATTACGTTTGTGCTCCCCGCCGACTACAACATGTTTGTGGAAGAGTACCGTAAATCACCGCAAAGCACCTGGATCATGAAACCGTGCGGAAAATCTCAGGGAACGGGAATTTTTCTCATAAACAAGCTATCTAAACTGAAGAAATGGTCTCGTGAAGCAAAAACTCCTTTCCACCCGCAATTAACAAAAGAAAGTTACGTTATTTCGCGTTATATAGACAATCCCTTGCTAATAGGGGGCAAAAAGTTTGACCTGAGACTTTACGTGTTGGTTACTTCTTTCCGACCTCTGAAGGCTTATCTGTTCCAACTCGGCTTTTGTAGGTTTTGCACGGTGAAGTACGACACAAGTGTTACGGAGTTGGATAATATGTACGTACATCTTACGAACGTTAGTGTGCAGAAACATGGCGGTGACTATAATAACATTCATGGCGGGAAGATGACGGTACAAAATCTGCGCTTGTATTTAGAAGGCACGCAAGGTCGGGCGGTTACTGAGAAGCTGTTCGCAGCTATGCAGTGGCTGATAGTCCATTCTTTGAAGGCTGTTTCATCAGTCATGGCTAACGACAGACATTGTTTCGAGTGTTACGGTTATGACATAATAATTGACAATCAACTGAAGCCGTGGCTAGTGGAAGTAAATGCGTCTCCTTCATTGACATCGACGACGGTGAACGATAGGATATTAAAGTATAAATTAATAGATAACATGTTATCAGTAGTTCTTCCTCCAGATGGTGTGCCGGACGTTCGTTGGAATAAAATACCGAATGCTGAAGCTATGGGTAACTTTGACTTACTAATTGACGAAGAGTTGATAGAAAAGGAGGAACCTTCCACTCATAGTCGCGCATTGAAAACTAAATATAAGTGAAAATAAGTTCATAGTGAGTGTATCTACCTTAATCATAATAAGTTCACCCTGAAGGTCTTGATACTTTTCTGAAACATTCACAATAGCGATACGAAGTTGTTTCCAATAAAATTCAAATGCTTTGGAAAATTGCAGCAACCGAGAACGAATCAAGAGGAGAACGGCACTACGGTCAAAGACAGTTCAAAGTTGAATCCTCTAAGTAATGTAAGAAATCTATAAATTTTATTGAACTAGGAAATTGTACATTGTGTTGTTTAAATGTTTAGGTTTTACGTTCATCCTATAAAAATATGTACAAATAACTTTAAGACCAAATACTGCCATTGGCTTCGTTATTACTATCACATGTTGCGATCTCGTAAAACTGCCACAAGAGAGTGTAAAATTAGAGAGTACGTCAAGGGAGCATTTTAAAGTTTGTGGTGGAAAAATAACACCGTCGGGCCATTATATATGCTAAATAGTGAAGAACTTCCGGCCGGTTAATGTTGTACAAGTTTATATCTACTGCGATCGCCACAACTTGGCTTTGCTCGCAAATTTATAATTTGGTGCGCCACGTACTCTTTGCGAATTCACGTTATTTTTTAAAATGATATGGTACCTCCCGGTTACCAAGTATCAAGAAAAAGTGCGGCAGTCGCCTAGAGGCGGATAATATTTCAAATAGACCAGTGAATCACTACGCTCAGAGCTTATAATGATGTGCACTCACAAGCTACAATGGCAACTTCGTGTGTAATAGCGCCATTTGAGGTCCGCAATGAATGGGTTAGTGACATCCATGGACGGCTTTGTAAAAAGTTAGTTATGCGATAGTGTATTGTTATATTAAATCGTGTAAAATTTGGGAAGCTGCAATATTATTGTAAACATTGTTAGGAAGTATTGTAGCTACCCGTCTTTGGAAAATGTGGTTTCTTAAGAATTTTATTTGTAATTTTTTTTATTGTTATAAATTATCCAGTTGTTAAAATATAATTGATGTTACTATGTCCCCGACACTAGAAACTTTTCAATCTACGAATTGAACAGTGTAAGTTAAGTTTCTGATAAGTAATAACCCACACATGAAACAAACAAGTATTATGGAAGCTAATTAGTATTTATTTATTATTCCCGCAAAGGAAAATGCCTTTACAAAAATGTTCCTATGTAGCGTAAACACATCTGAAATGAAAATGAAAGCACATCAAAAGAAAGTAAATTCCGTAAAATGATGGATTGGTACAGAAACAGGACAAGTACGTGACGTTGAAAACATTAAAATTTACACTCAAAGAGGATAATGTGGGATCAAAATAATACTTGAAATGGAAAAGAAAATTCAATATTATACAAAGAATAAAGGTTTTATGCGTCACATTTTTATTGAAGCTTGCAAGAGTTTTATTATCAACGTGAACAAATACTTAATTTACACAATTTAACAAAATATTATGTTATCATATTATAAATGTGTTATGTTATAAAGGAGTATGTATGGATCGTAGCTGGTTTCATTGAGTAGTTTCTGCCTACCCCAATGGGAGTAAGGTATGAGCTTATTAATGTTATTATTTCGTTTTTGGTCAGTCAAAAAAAGATGTACAAGTCAAGTCAGATCAATAAGGGTAAAATGTACGAAAGACAATCGGATTATTGCGGACTACTACGGAGCAAAAAATCTTGTAAGCTTGGCTCGGCGTTACACTCTTATTGGTGCTCTACGTTCAGATAACATGTGCTCAACACAAAGACGGTAGCCTATAAAAGCGGAGTAAAGAAGACATTTTATAACCGTTATAACTCATAATAAAGATAGGTATATCTTTCGATACCTATAGAAAATCTTCAGTGAAAACCTTTGTTGATTTTTTTTTACCATTATCAAGTATACTAGCTAACAATGTGCAATGCATTCATAATGATGATAACTAGAAAAAATATAAATATTGATATCAGAAATTTTATCTGATATGAGGACGTGACGAATTGCAACTGACTTGATAACTGCTTTAATACTTCTTGTAACTTGCGAGGTAGACGCCGCGTTCGCGGGTTTCCTCGATTTATCGAAAGCTTTCGATCTCGTCTCTCATGATTGTCTATGGGACAAGTTGAGGAGCAAGGGTATACTGACGGAGTACACAGCCCTCCTCAGATACTGGTATGCTCATTAAACAAATCGGGTGAGGTGGGTCGGTACTCTGTCGGATGAAAAACATATGGGATGTGGTGTAAGGCAGAGGGGACTAAGCTCGCCCCTGTTATTTAATCTGTATGTAAATCAGCTTATCGAGCGACGCAGCAGCACACATTGCGGCTGTCATAAAGACAGTACATGTGTCAATAACATAAGTTACGCGGGCGGCTTGGTTTTGCTTAGTCCATCGATGAGCGGTCTGAGGCAGCTACTCACAATCTGCGAGACGTATGCTTTTTTTTGTTTGTTTGTTTGGAATCTCGCAGGTCAACCTATGCGGTTGTCGTCTGCTTAAGCGGACTTGCCTGTGGATTCCCTAATAAATTAAGGCCTCCAGCCAGGACTTAAACTTATATACTAACTAAAACTAAGCGACAACGCTAAGGGCACCCCCTGTGGGGTACGAACCTCGGCTTAGGGCGTCGCTGGAAGAGGGCAGCAAATGACTAGCTGGATCGGGATTGGCGAGACGTATGCGGAGGTGCACGGCCTTAAATACCACTCATAAAATAGTGAGCTCTATGTGGCGATATATAGAGCGCGAGCGCAGGGCGTTGGCGGGGAGGAGTAATATGCTACACCAGAGGTTCGCTCGCTGCACGGCAGACGTCAAAGTCACTTTATTTAAGGCGTTCTGTCAGTCCTTCTACTCGAGCGGCATGTAGGTGTCATAGCCTACAACGTCCTGCGCGTAAAATACAACAACGCTTTCAGGATGCTGTTGCAGTTGCCGCGGCATTGTAGTGCGTCTGGAATGTTTGTTGAAGCTCCCACTGTAGCGTTGTAGTCGATTTCCTAAAAATCAACTAAAACGCACTTCTCTAGTTACGGTTTACGAGAGTGACATCCCTAAATCTTTCAAATTACCGGAGTGAATAAATATCCACGCTGGACGCCTAACGTCCTCTTTCCTTCGCATCAAGCATCAAGCTTACATAACCCCGAGATAAACGGGTAGGTGCTCAGCGTGATTGCCAATATTCTTATTTGTGTCCTGTCAGATCGGATTCTTTATGTATCACTGTCGGCGCGGTCTGGCAGCTTTTGTAATTTTTCTCGGCAGCCTCACTATGACTGTCGAGAAAGCTATGTACCTATAGTGGCTTCTGCCACATCACCTGTCACCATTACTGCACCTCTCTGTGAATGCGTGCGCTTGCGTAACACTCGTAACAGTATCCTGAAAATGATTGCTGACCATCCAGCACTGGGTGAAAATAACAATAGGTTTGTACTAAATTTAATTAATTCATTCAAATACTAACAACACTAATATAGCATACTAGCGGCTCGGTACGTGCTTCGCTACGTATAATGTGAAATAATAAAATAAAAAAATTGGAACATCAAAATCATTTATTCAAACAAAAAAATATTTTATTAATTGCTAGCTATTTTTATGTACATGCAGACCTGAAAATAAGTGCAAAATGTGACTTTAGAAAATTGTACACATGAAATGGCAACACACTGAAAATATGTCAATTATTTACCTGTTTGTGGATCAATCTGGTATTATAAATATGGTAGCCAACGTCACCTTTCCAATGCAATATTTGGAATTGTAAAGCATCGTAACTACGATGAAGTTCCGAAATACGTTGCAATTGCTCTTTTCTGCGATGAAGTACAATATCACGGGATTGAAACTGATCACCAAGAATTACATTTGCTACCTCATCAATTGTCGGTGTATAGAATCGCCTTGTATGCTCTCCAAAAGGTGTTCTATCCGCCCTTATTACGATTTTGTGATTATCAGATGGCACACGATCGAGAGCAATTTAGAACAATTGAACTAATGCGTTATGCTGATGGAAAAACCTTTGTAGCTCACGAATGATTTCTTGTCTTGTATTCGAAACTATTGCACAACGGTGATCCAATTCACGATTTTCATCACCAATAAAATAAATTTTGAAAAATTGATGACCAGCGTCGGTGTATGCAATAACGAACCAGCTTGATGATAAATCTGGCCCTGAATCTGTAACATTTCATGCAATTTTAGGTAGATGTTGGATCATAATTTTTAAAACTATCGAATACTTTATGATTCAGATTGATATAAACATGGGACAATCTTGTTGAAGTATTTACCTTAAACGTCGGCATAATATTATCTCTAATAATTTTAGTAGCACCAAAAGAAGACATTTGAAATGACGAACTGTATTGTTGAAAATGACTCAAAAAGTGCTTCGACCACTTTGCCATTAGCACAACACATGCCGGGCGTTTCACCTGGAAAGTTAGCCGCATCACAATGTGGACATATTGCGTCCATTATTACAACGTATCCGTACATACTCTATTTAATCTGACTGCTGTAATTAAAAGAAGCACGCATAATTTCAGCCAAAACAGCACGACGTATTCTTGATCGCCGTGCAAGATTCAGTACAGGTACAGGGTCAACAAATCTATTTCGTGCAATTGGCTTGTGCGCGTTCATCTGCAGTCTGTGATCGTCTTAGTAATGGCCACATCATTTGCATTACGCGTTCGCCGACCTATATTTGCTCGTCTGGCTCGTGGCATTTTTCCCTCATATAAAAAAGAATAAATCAAATTAAAAACAAATTGCTACATTAATAGTGGTGTATCAGTATGTATCCATGTGCGTCTAAGTGTGTATAGAAATATATACGACTGCATACGTCAATGTATATAAAAATGTCATTAAATAATTCCTTTTTTTAATCGACGTGCTTCCATCTGTTACAAAAGAATAAAACACCTTTATACTAACAGCTTATAATAACAGTTTTATTCTTTTACCCGTATACGCACAATATGTTTTTTTCAAATAAAGAAACACATATACATACATGTAATTCAAATCAACAGTTCAAAACTTACCTTTTGTGTAAATGCGTTTGACAATTTAATTCAAATAAAGCCTGTAAACGATAAGAAACACCGACAGCTCGCAAAAAAACTGAGAAAAGTACACGCACACATATACATAGAACATTTGAACAATTATTATTCAAGACTCACCTTTTGTGTGAATGCATGCACTCAACAATATTTTTAAAAATATAAACACAAAGCAATAATTATCTCTGACAATTTGCTTTAATCGAAGCACGTCCAAAATGAAATGACTGCATGAATTATATAACAACAGTTCCAATTTGACAGCACAATCCCCATTTAAAAAAAAACAATTTGACAGCAAAATCCCCATTAACAAAATTATCCACCATTTATTGAATTCATTTGTGACAAAAAATGTGATAAATGAAGAACCGCTCTACCGATTTTGTGCAATCTTCACATAAACCATCTACTAAATAGTCCGAACAAGGCCTAAACATTTGGTTTGGATAGGTGAGAAATATAGATAAGCACAATCTGTTTCTAACCACTGACAACTTATGGACTAATTTAGGTCTGTTTTAAAGATGTTGTTTTTTTTTAATCTACTAGAGACTGCTGTAAGTCCATGAGACGTTCAAAGCGAGGCATGTTTTATTGAAATGCTACCGTCGTCTTTGCAGCACATAAAACACCTAAACTTAACCGACTAATGTACAATACGACAGCGTTTTACACCGCGCCGTGCCTTGAAATGCATGCTGATACTTTTCCCTGTCGCATATCGCAGGGTACTGCCACAAAATATATTCAGTAGATCGACTCCAAACTAATAGTGAAAACATACGCACACATAGTCATGTAGTCGTGTTTACGTACACTCGCGACTGGCATTTGTTTGAAAACGCGATCGTTTAGCTGAATAATGACGTAAATATACGCGACTTTGCTGATCGCTCGAATGTTATCTATGCTACAAATATATAATAATGTCAATAAAAGATCTTTTTACTAAATGCATATGAAAGTATTTAAGTACGGTATGTAAGTAGCGTATATACTTTCATATGCATTGAGTACAGAAAAAAGTCTGTATGTTTGTTCCGGCCAATCTCCGAAACCGACCGATTTTGACGGTACTTTCACTGACAGATAGCTTATGTTATAAGGAGTAACATTGGCTTTTGTCTCGGTAGTACGTTCCCTTGGGATAATTTCCGACATCCACGCGGGCAAAGCCGCATGCAGAAGCTAGTTATTCACATAAACGAGCACGACGACTGTGTACTCGCGCGACTGTCGTTGTAAGCATGTGTGCGTGCACCGATTTTCGCTCATGGTACGAAGCTGGCCTTCTGTAGAATACATGTGTTTTATGGTACCACTATGTGCACATTACATATGTAGTACACTCTACGACTCAAAGGAACGCTTAGTTGGGACCCAAGGTAAATTGTAACAAGTACTGTGAAGTTTTGAGTTTTGTACCGAATTTTTAATATGTGATAGGATTGGCTGTTGTTTGACATTGTTTAGGGCTACTTTTCTTTGTCAGAGCTTAATAAGTATGTGAGGGAATCTGCTGGTACGTAGGCTTTATTCGTTGCTTGGCCTAAAGTCAAAGAAAACCGGTAGAGAATAAAAATGAAATGTTAAAACTACATAATATAAAATAATGAGTCAAAATACATCACAGCACAGGTGCGTTTAACTTAAAAACACATTAACTCAGCTTAACCAAGCATATAAAGCACATTCGTAAAACATACCGCCACAAAACAGGCCAAAACTTTTCAGCCACCAGAGAATGGACGGAAAAAAAACAGGGTAAAAAAGTTAGGGATGCCAGCAGTAGCCAGGGAACGCCAAGGTATTTTTCGATCAATAGAATGCCAGTAGAACGGCTTCTTGCATATTTTTATGTCACCTTCTTCCCTCAGCTTAAAGCTAACTTCGATTGGAAAATCAGCGAAGCGACTCGTCACTAACAAAGTTATTAATCAAACTGCGGCGAAAACGCTGAAGCAGAATGTTGTTACTATTATGAAGAATTCGCATAAATATTTTTTTTTTCATCTTGTAAGCCACTGTGATTTATAAGTTTGGTTATTTTGGTCACCTGCGCTTTGAACTTATTTGCTAAGTATTTTAGAGAGTTGCTTTGTCATGAATCTCATTTAAAACTAGATTTGAGTAGAATGGTTTGATATATCTTTGTTGGAGGCTAGATACTTATTTGTGATAAGAATGCGCATAAAATCAATATAGGTTATATAAGTTACACGGAGTTTTCGACCGTTAAAAAGAAAGATACTTCTATGATCACAATACTACAATCATTAATACAAAGTATGTGATTTTAGCTTTTTTTTTTGTAATAGTTTAAACTAAATAATGTTTATTTAAGAAAATGCAATTTAAAATAATCTATGACTACAATACTGTAAAATACTTAAATTGATTCACAAATTTTTACAATATGTGCGGCACTTATTATTTTACAGAAGAAAACATTTAAAACAAGCTCATTTATCCATCGCGATTTATTGCAATCGACGTTTTCTCAGTTCGTCGGCCACATCCACATACATAGTTTAATCTCGTTAACCATAATTGGTTTAATCAACCTTGAAGTATCATTAAACTTCTAGGTTAAGAGAGAAAGAAACGCAGTGACATTTCACTGCGTTTCTAGTACAATATTAATCGCGCACTCACACTTTGTCATCATCGTTAACGTATTCCTAGTACGTTATAAGCAAAGGTCAGAGAAACATTCTTAACCCGCGTCTTCTCATAACGTTTGTGGTTTAATGTCAGCAATAATGTGTAAAATTGTCAGCTGGCTCGACTGACTATCTTCATGCTATTCACAACCTCCAAGCACCGCCGATTAGAATATTATGTTAAAATCATAACACATACACTGATTTTTACTGTTATGTATAAAACATAGTTTATTTAATAAATTAGTACCTAATACTAATTACAGGAGAAAAATTGTGGTCACTTTACAAATCTACGCACGCACACGTTAAATGGTCTAGCGAAGTACTTCGTCTATTTTGGTTTGTTTTGACTGTACAGCGCAAATGTGACTTATTTTTCAGTAAGCGGTTCTGAAAAAACTACTTTCATAATGTGTAAAAATTCAGTAACACTTTGTATATATATAAACCCAGTATTATAGCACTCGTTCAAGAAAATCTTTCAAGCGAAGACCGCGAGCTGTTACGGGTCAAATAGGATTATGTGTTCGAGAAAGAAAATATTGAATGACCACAATATACTGGCGCAGTGAAGAGTATCAATTTTATCAGACTTTATTGTGTTCCAGCAAAGGAGATACGAGGAGCTCTGCGCTTTCAGTTGTTGTTAATCCTTTGGAAAATAAAAAAATAACTGCCAGCACAAACTGCGTCTTGTCGCTGCGTTTAGCCGTTGCGACAAGTAGCGAGAGGTTCGCTCAGATACTATTAAATCATGTAAGTTCATTGATTGAAACAGCAATCAATCAAATCATTTGAAATAAGTGTGAAAATCTGTTCCCTAACTTTTGTGTTCTATTCGGCTCTGAAAGGCCGAAAACCCATTTTAGCTTTCGAATTGTTTTGTCTCTTTCTGTCAAAATTCACTTTATCTTGATAGAATGGAACAAAACAGTTCGATAGCTCAAATAGGTTTATAAAGCGAATGGCTTAATTATGAAAAAGTCGATATTATGTCTTTACAGTACCATTCATTTAGAATGCCAAAACAGTCGCGAATGCGCAGCAGTGGGCACAGTTAGTTTGGCTTTTTAATTAATAAACAGATCAATGAATTGAAAATACCAATGTCGTATCTGTATCAATTTTACTGTGTGTACAAAAAATATAAAATCAATAAAAACTACCTCTTATTTTCCCACGTGCAGCTTATTCATACCAAAATATCCTAAAAGTCCCGTAAGAAAATAAACTGCCTCACACACACCTTGTCAACAATATTTCTATGACAGCCCTAAACTACATTTTCCGTCATTCCAACGGGGTACGGTAAAGGGGAATCGGCGGAAATTGCACTCAATTGAAGGCATCGTCCCGAGCCTACAAATTATGAATGTGTCACTGCAAGTCGGGGGCTATGATCAGGGATTTGCCTCTCTATTGGTGGTACGTGATAACGGGAATCAAATCTGCTATTCATAGGTTGTTATGACTGGCCGCTTTTTCAATGATTGGGAAGGAATTTTACTGTAACTTTCAGTTAAATTCTTATTCACTTATCAGTGAATAGAACAACAGTGAGAATTTAACTGATCAGCGTGAAAACTTAGGTGAAGTGAGCGTGGCGCGCTGTCGGTGCCACTGAAGCTAGGGATAGACCAACACGGGGTGACACTGACAGCTCACTCCACTCAAGTCTAAACGGTGAGATTTTAACAGAATGGACATGCTGGTATCCAATTTATTGATGAGTTTTTCCTCGTTTGGTTCGGTGGTTGCAAGCATGATTTCTAATCGTGGGGTTCTGAGGACAGGGTCAAGCTGTGTTCTTGGGTTTGGGTTGGGAAAATTTTGTCAGGAATGTTATTGATATTAATATATTAATTTATGTTATTTTAATATGATTAATTGAGAAAACTCGTATGTTTGGATGTTTGTTACTCAATCACGTAATAACGGCTGAACAGATTTGAATGAAATTTAACACACGGCTAGTTTATAACCTGGATTAACACTTAAGATATCTTTTTATACTGGACCTCCACAAGGGCGAAACCGCGGGCAAAAGCTGTTAATTATTACGATTCCGGTCTAAACAGTTAGTAAAACTGAAAAAAATAATTTCCATCTCAGCATAACATCAAGCTTTAATAACTAAAATCTATTAATAGTTTACCAGAACATTCTTGAGTTTAATCTTCGCCACTCGTTGAAGCTAACTTATAGCATTTCCTTACTTTCAAACTGTTATCAAAGTTCACGTTTAATACGCCCTAGGAACTACTTAGTATCACGAGCCGGGAGAGGGTTTAATGAGCTCTTTGGAGCAGAAAGCGGATGAATTTATGAGTGTACTGCAACTATAAATTGCGGCTGTGCCTGTTTACTGGTTACCAGGAAACGTAGGATATTATATTGGATAATTATTCCATATTATATTTTTATTACGTAGTCTGTCTTTAAGGAAGTCCGCTGGATTTGGAGCACACCCGCGACGGACGGTCAACACAATATCTTGGCCTCCACTCACAGGTTCTGTTTTTGTAAAATCAATAAGTACCGTTACGTGACGCGGACGATCCGCATTCGTTGCAGATGAATTTAGCCAATTAAAACCTTAAGTTTAAAGGTGTGAAATTTTCAATTATGCAAATAAACTATAACTCAACAAATGCAACTTAATAAAAGCTTGTAAAATAGAAGGTGCTATTGTGTAACCATCTCACCGTGAAAACATAGGTTAAGGGAGCGAAACACAGATGCTAGGGATTGACCAAGGCGGGATGAAACTGACAGCTCACTCCACGCAAGTCTTCACGGTGAGATTTTTACAGAATCGACATGATATCCTGTTTAACTCTCTCAAAGAAAGAAATTTTATATTTAATACACCTTTGTTAGACGTCACATTTTTTTTTTACAAGAGTTTCAATAATTTAATTCATTATCCCGCAGCCGCTCTAAATGTTGTGTGCAAATTACAGAGAAAGAATTGGCAATGTTGACCTTAATCCATTACACCCCTGTGGTTACAAGAGAATCAAGAAGGTTAACAGAATTCTTAAGGAGAGAAACCATAAAACCACCTACGAAGGTAAATAACTAATTTACAAAGATTAGGTTCAATTAATTCATTGAAATTTAAAAATGAAGCCTTAAAACCGAATAGGCTTACATGTATAATCTACAAGCAAAAATATTTCAGTTCGAGCCAGACGGTCACATGAGAGCGAAATGGATAGTGCAATAAATTTCCCACCCAATTTAATTACGGCCATTCAAAATACTACGAAATACGTTTACGAGCTACGAGCGACTATATTACGAGCTCTGCATAGTGTGAACATGAAAAAATTTTCATGAATCAAGTTAATACGAAATGTTCATAGTTAATTTTATACACTACACAACGCATGGCAATTACGTCATGTAAACTACATTTGCCGAGTAGCAAGCGCTTTGCCGTAGGCATTCGTAGCAGATGTAGTGTAGCCATAAGTACGCGGCTACACTACGCGCCGAATGGAGTCGAAACGTTTGGGTGAAATATTTGTATTACTGTGGGTGGTACCTTTCACTCTGACCTTATTGGTATTGTGGTGGCATCTACACCGCCACATGCGAACAACGCATCACACTGACGTCTCACAAATCTTGCATCGCGCAATCAGAGTTTACCGCGCAGATAGCGTATATACAACTTCCCGACAACAATCATCGGGCAATTGCCCACCATATACGACATCCATCTGGTCAGAGGATCCTACATTTTCCAAGAGAACTTTACACCCTGTTCCTCATATCCCTTCAGTATTTTGGGCTAACATAACATCAAGCTAATGATCCGTAAAGGGGTGAGCAGAATTACAAGCGCTACCGAAATTTCCTTAGACATAAATAAAAAAGTTGAATATAAATATTATGTAGTTACAGGAGCTGTGCCCTTGTTTCCTTTGGTTAATAATTCAACAATAGTCCTTTCCTATTGTCATCATTTACGACTCCCGGGACGATAGGCTGGTTTATTTCTTCGTCATGTTTTCCTTTAACTTGAGAACAACTTGAAAACTTTTAAACGACATTTTAGAATTGAGCCGGCTGATAAATGACGACAACCGGTTTATTTGAGGTAAGTCAATAAAACTTCAGATAAAACGTAAACTCTTTGAATTATTTAATTAACGAATTTAGCCAAAGTACTAATTTTCATTGCGAGGGTATCTACGCATAATGAATGCAATTTAAATAGTTTTGCTTCTTGTTTTGAATTTTGTTGTAATAATATCAGCGGGTCCATTTAAATAGTCTTCAAGCCCCGCTACTACCTGCCACCGTACCGCTTTCACATTTATACGTTTTAAACTATCGTTAAAATTGTGTATCCGAAATCGTGCAAACAAAATACAGCGTGACAGCGAGATCGTATTCAAAGTAGCAGACCACCAGTGTTTACAAAACGTACAAGAAGTTTGTTTGTCAATGGCCATGTACTTGCAGTACGAATTTAATTTATTTTTGGCAGCAAACATGCTTCATGTTTTCACAAGTAATAAAAACAAATGAGCTCTTATTGTATTTTCTTGAGCAATGCGCTTATTACACAATCATGTGTTGGCCCGTAGATTCACCCGTTGTACCGACCAAGTCAAAATCACCCTATTCAAGGCGTATTGTCAAGGTTTGTATGCGGGGGGTCTATGGGTCTGCTATGCCAAAAGATCGCTAGATGCCTTGCGAGTCCAATATAATAATGTTTTTAGGATGCTGTTGAGACTGCCCCGGTTCTGTAGTGCATCAGAGATGTTCTCGCAGAACCGAACCGACGGATTTAACGCAGTCATGCGCAAAAAAGTTGCATCACTGATGTTTCGAACACGGGTCAGTAACAATAGCATCCTGAAAACAGTGGCGGAGAGTCCTTACTCCCCCATTCTGAGGCATTTTGTGGGGATGATGGTCAATCAGGGTTTACCACCGTGAAGTGATCGTTCTCTGCGCAACCTGCTTCGGACTCAAAAATTGTGACTGTGTTTTTTGTTTTATGTTATCTTATTTTCTAACACTAGTTTTAAGGAGTTTTACTAACAAAATGGACCATATTGTTGTCTGAAATCAATAAATAATAATAAAATAAAATAATAGTAGTATCTGTAACCAATTCACCAGTTTCTACCGTCGTTAATGGTTTGCGGTCAGTCTGTTAGTAATTCATGTCGCACGTGCTGCGGCGCCAAATGCAATTTGGTCGCAAACGTACAAGTCTGTGCGATTGGTGGACGCAATTTGTGGACTGTGCTCCGCGTATTGTCGAAGTGGGCATGTATCAAGTGTGTTTTTTGTGCTTGACTGATGCAACTAATTGAAGGAGAGAGGAGAGAGACTTGGAGATCCAATGAGAAGAAATGGACATGGACTTTATAGATATCTAAAATTCTATGCCAGATAACGCACATCCTAAATAAACCGCTGGCTCTAGAAGCGTGAAATTTTGCACAAGAACCTTAAATAACGAAGGTGAGCACTAAGATAAATTATTGAAAATTCCCCCCTTGTAGGGGTGATGAAATTTTGGTATGAAATCATCATCAGCTTCTTCTTACGACTATACTTTCGGGATTTTGCATTTGATGTTAAAGTAAATCATGTACCTAATGTTATTATTGCAAGATGGCATCAACAAAGAGTTTTTGTTGAGGGTCGACCATGTCAGTCATACCAACCAGCACGCGTACCATAGTACTGGTACGCGTGCTGGTTGGTATGACTTTTTTCAACAATAAAAAATTACAGATGAAATAGATAACATATCTATTTTATTTATCTGACATTTTGTTTATTCTTCCATCGACAAAGCGTGTTTCTATGGTAGACATGCTATTCGATATGTGGTGTATCAGTCTTTCTTAACCTCGAAGTGTCGTATTAACGCTCGAGTATTGTGTAATAATTATAAATTAAATATTTTAAAACAATTCTTAACTTTGTGTCATAAACCCACCACACCAAATTATTTATAACCGACTGCCAAGTGACTGCACCGTTGGTCATATGGTCGCAAGAGCTACTGCTGAGCATGAGGTCCTGGGTTCGATTCCCAGGTCGGGCAAAGTGTTATTGTGTTTTTCTATCTAGAGTTTCTCAGTAGCAGGCCGGAGTCTGGATTTGTGCCCGGTTGATGGCAAAAGACTTGCCAACTATTACATGGGACTTAAGCATAACTGGCAAAATGTGGGACATCTACCTAGCCCTTCTGAGATTATAGACGTGATTTTACGTTTATGTATAAACTCACCATACCAATTTATTTATAACCGTAACACGGCTTGAGTAAATTCACGAAACAATTTGAAACAGCACAAGTTTATCTGCAAAAAATGTTTTTATCGCTCACCCGAGCGAACTTTGTAGTCTGTTCGTTGGCGTTCGGTAATAACTTTACAAACAGAGTTACCCGTCACGATCCTGCCCTTATTCACTCACTATACACTGTTTTATGAATTTCTCCATTTACAGACATAAAACTCGTCGGGTCGACATAAACTTTTATTTTTACTACACTTCCTTGCGTTTTCATAAATGTTGAGTGCTGGTGTGAGTCCGCGTTTACGTTTGCGTTGATGAATTTTCTTAATGAAAATCTTTTGTGGACGCGCTCTTATTACAGTTACGCATGGAGTATAGACTTAAGGCGACGATAAAGATAAAAGGTAGCAAATTGGCGAGACTCTAAACATTTTCGCTGAAACATTTCAAGGCATAGAAAAGGGAACACAACCGATGACTATCTCTGTCCGTAATGCGCGGCTGGCAGATATATTCAATTGTACGTCAATCATTCTGAAGTGAAGCTCGACACTTGATGGTTTCACGTTATTCTTGAATAGTTCATGCCTCACGTGATAGATTGCTCTGTCGTCGTTCTTGGCCATCATCACAATAATATGTAAGGCTTCACAAGATACACTCTAGGTTCGGTTTTACTTTATTTTCTTCCGTGCGCTACATCAATCAAATCAGAATTGGTTTATGGAATGTGTCATTAGTCGGAATATTGAAAAATGACAAAGTTATTGTCTATCCTCAAAAATATTAAATTATAATCAGTATCAAAAAGTTTAGCTTACCTTAGCTGCAAGCTCATTTAACGTTTTACGAAAAACCATAGTTCAGCTAAGCTAACACAAAAATTCCGAATCGCAAAAACAGTCTTTCTGTAAAAATAAGATTAATTCGCAATAAAAATCGAACGAAGGCTACCTAGCTTGATAGCTCCTAGTCCAGATGGTTGGAAAAAACTAATTTATGTTTTGATTGTTAACGATTTAATCTGTTAAATTCCACCGTACGAGCCACTTACTCGTTTCAGACCACGTCAAGTTGTAAAAGAGCCATTTCGTAACACCCATTTACTAAATAATGTATATACATATGGTATTTATGCATGCATCCCGGTTGTCTTTGTTTTACGGCAGTTAGGTTCATAAACCGAGCATACTTATGTAACTGCTTACCGTCCCACGTGTAAACTAGATGCAGAAATGTAAAAGTAATGTCAGATTTCTTTTTCTTTAAGAGCCTCATAAAAACCTTTTAACTTTAACGCGCTACTTACGACTCGGATACCCCTTATTCTTATACAAAAAATATATTTAAAAGAAAGTAAGTGCGTACAATGACGTCCGATAATAAGGACGCACTCACTTTCTTTTATATTATGTTTGGTTCGATGGCCCGAGTTCGGCTGACAACGTACGAGCATAGATCGGCCGATGACGGATGAGATGTACGCGTCGCGTTAGAGTAGCCACAAAATATATGAATGTATACTCATTGACATATTTTGAATAGACGTATTGTAAACACTGAAACATTATAGAAAACAAGTAGTCAGATTAGATGGATTCCTTACAATTAGTAGGTATTATTCAGAGGTAAAGCCGCTCCAATTACAACCTAAGTATTTATTCTAAATTTGCATAAACATTTTCAAATTCACATCCATATTTCAGAATAGCCCAATATCCGATTGCTAAAATCAATACGCGTAATCCAATTTGGAGACGTAAAAATAAAACAAAATAGTATCCACGGGGTTGTCAATTATTGAGTAGTATCTATTTCCACAGGGAACTCGATTGGTAATTGAGCGATATTTTAATCGATTCTGTATCGAGTCGCGCCGGTAACTGGGATCGCTCAAAGTTTACCGTTGCTTTTGAAACGGGTTGCTTTAATTTGCTCTATTGTATTGTGGTGTCTCCGTATATCGTGCTTTTACTTGGCTTAAGTGTCACGGTTCTGCCCTTTAATCACGCGGTTTCCTTTGATTTAATAAACCAGTAAGAGACTGTAATTTAGTTAGTATACTTCTAAGGCTTTATCGACACAAAAAGACAAGAAATTTCTACAGACGGGAAAGTATACACCTGACACGGCCAGCTTATCTATATTGAGTATATTTTGTGATCGCGGGACCAGCTTACCGCCACTATTGGTTCCAATATCGGATACAACATTTTCTTCTAACGGACGTGCCGTTAGAAGAAAATGCATATTTTACACTTTATTGTAATTATACCTTTTATGGTTAAAACATTTTTTTACCGATTAAAATGTCAGATGCTTTCGGTGTTTTGCCTGATGAAATCAGTAAATGTAAAAGCAATTATAAAAAATAAATGGTGCATGAAATAAAGCGTCGTCGCTTTGAAAAAAAAACAAACAAACGAGTGCGTAGCGATTGTATGAAACGGATCATGAATCTGGAAAAAGCAAATAGGATGTCAGACCATCATGTGTACAAAGGAGAACAGCGTGACGTAACAAAAAAACACGGCTCGTACCTTTTATTTGCCTGCGTGAAAGTGCAGACAAGCGAATGAAACAACACTACATTTGCTGCCTCGCAATCACGAGGACCCTCTAAAGTTCCCACGTTCCATTGGACATTGCCCCAATTTGTGAAGACTTCTAACCCACTCGACCTTTAGAAAAAAGGAGAGAAAAGCTAAAAATGTATTTATTATTTCGCCGAGGTCAAAGATTTGAGATTATACCAGACTTTTTGTAGATACGTGTAGATGAATGAGAAGTGAAAGCTTACCTGGGAGAAAAACTGAATAAAACTCATTTTATGTAAGTATTGGTTCGTTAACGTAGGTATTTCATGAGGTACCGATTTTTTTTAGTTGTAATTATGTTAGAGTTTGTTATTTTATTTTATTTGTTAGACTAACGAAGTATTTCATGGGAGTATTTCTATGCATTTAAAAATTAATAAAGTTTAAAATGAATAAACCATTAAATAATGAGATCGAGCAATGTTTTCTTAAATCTTGTAGTTAATTTATGTTATTGTGTAGTTTCAAATTCATTTAGTTTGATGAAATACGATACGTCTTGTTATCAAAATTTCACTAGTGTTGCCATTAAAAAAAACACACTTGAAAAATTACTTAGATTGGCTATTTCAATAATATCCCCGGAAATCCCGGAAACTGCTACAAAATGAATTCCCACGTTTTTATGTCTCCCAATAGTTTTATAAAACTGAATGTGAATACGATTACGAAATTGGCTGAACATTTACATATGCACAGATAATATAATACTACGTACCCTACTATACCCAATTCCATACAAAGAAATGAAACTTCCCTTATAGTCTGGCTATTGAGCTGGCAATTTTTCTTCGTCCATTTTTTCAACAGATGGCAGCATCAGCGACACACTAATTGCCAAAGACTGTAGTTTTACAATGCCATCTAGGAGTCGACCTACTTTTAAAACGTTTCGTGATATCTTTAATACAAAGTTTTATAGTTCCGGGTTCAGAAAAACGGTATTAGATTTCTTTCATATTTCTATGTAAAAAATTGTAAAAAACTAAAGTTGTTTAATTTAAATAAGTAACTATATTGGAAACTGTGATGAGGGGACCAATTGAGTAAAACGCACTCTATTGCAAAAAGCTCTAAACAAAATGATTAACAGATGGCTACTTTTATCATTAGAAGGGTTCGAATTGAAGTTAGAGGCTTCATTTTTATTTTATTCTTAAAATACGTGCATTATGAGTGGTAATAGATAAATCAACACTAAACAATGATGTTTTGACTTTTACCAATCATAATTCAGCCAAAGTTCTGCCTTATATCGCTTTTAAATTATTTGTTAATTTCAAAATGTTTTCTTATGCTGCCATCCATGATTTTTTTTCACGGCAAATTATAATTTGTTCGAGTTGAGACCCCATGACATAAGGAAAATTTACAAGGTTTTCCTTCGTTACAGAGCTCTCAGGCCTCTTTTGATTGCATTCGTGTGACATGAGGAGTTGGGGACAGTGTGGAAAGTGGGGAAAGTAATAGCCATACCACAAAAATACGAGATTTTTAAAATACAACGAAAGAAAGACGACGACGATTTTATTTTTGGTTATTGGTGTGGTTGCTTAGATTTTATTTTTAACACGCTTTTATTAGCTTCACTTGTAATTAACTGGTATAAAATCTCAGAAGTTAATTTTAACCTACCTTTTACTTTTGTATCAAAATGAAACATTGTACGTTGGTATTTCATTCACTCACAAGCGGTCTTTCGGAGTAGTCAAGTATCTATTAATTAATAAACATCTACCCCCAACGGAAAATGTAGATGCGATAATTGTGATAAAGCTATTACAAAAAAATAACCTGGGCTTGAGTGCAATAAATGCGGGAAAATAGTGCACGCAAATCAAATATGCACTGGCTTATCTTCTAAGCAGCTGTCAGCCCTGCGGAATGCAGAAAACCTGGAGTGGACATGCGAAGAATGTCACAAGGAGTCTCCTCATCGCAAGTCCTTCGTAATTCCTGAAGATGATGAAAATGAGGGTGATAATGTTAGAGAGCTGGATGGTAACAGTGCTGCTGTGAATAAATTGCTACGTGATATTTCACTCGAAGTTAAGAAAGCAGTGAAGAAAGAACTGGCATCAGTGAATGAGTCGCTTAGCACCTGCTACCTGAGAATGAATGCTATAAATTCTACCCTGGAACTACTTACAGAGAAAGTTAAAGATATGGAGAAGAAAAATACATACCTCACGAATCAAAATACACACTTGGAATTAAAAATTGATGCATTGGAACAACAAATCAGCAACGTTGAGCAGGAAACACTGGCCAATGTAATTGAGATCACTGGTATTCCTGATAATGTGAACGAGAATCTGGAAATACTCTCAACTAAAATAGCGTCGAAGCTGAACATGGAGAAACGCCAAGTTACATTGGTCAAAAGACTTAAAGGCAGGAATGGTAAGGAAGGAGTTATTCAGGTGATGTTGCAACATGAAGAGCAGGTGGATCAGTGGATACGTACAGCGCGGAAGGAACCAATTGTTGTTCAGGATGTAGTCCCCGAGGTCAGTCTGGACTTAGCCAATTCAAAAGTTTTGTTTCGATACGCTCTTACCAAAGCGAACAAGTCACTACTATGGCAAGCTAAACAAACGTTGAAGGAAACGTACAAATACATTTGGTTCCAGAATGGCAAAATATTAGTTCGCAAAATCGAAAACGACAAACCGATTGTCATAAGGAACACTAGTGATATTGATAAAATGGCGGCTCTGAAAAATAATTGTCGATAATAGTTAGTCTCAGTGATCACTTCAGTCTATTCATCCGAAATAACAGAATTCCTTGAGTGTTCAACCATCAACGAGTTTAGTAATCACCTTCCAAATAGTAAACAGAAACTAAATATAGTCCATGTTAATATACGCTCAATTGTTAAAAATTTTTCTTTAGTTCTTCAGTTCATTGATGCTTCAAAAATTAATATTGACGTTTTTATCTTAACAGAGGTAGGTATCTCTAAAAACAGTAATCTCATTCAATTCTTTTATATAAATGGCTATGAAATGTATCATACGCTGCGGGAGCAGCGCAGGGGTGGGGGCATTGTTATGTATGTTAAACGTACTAACAACTTTCAAATCATAAACAATGTATCACTAAAACACTGCGAATACATAGTTGGACATTTGACGACGTCTTATCACTACACGACATTAATCTGCACAGTGTATAGACCTCCGAATGATAGTAAGCACTTGTTTATCAAAGAATTGAAAGAGCTTTTTTGTAAGGACACATTCAAACACTCCGACTTATACTTGTTGGGTGATACCAACATTGATTTAAAATGTAATGATAAAACTCGGGATTACTACTTATGTTGTTTGGCTGAGTGTGGCCTAACGAGCGCAGTTTCAGATTACACAAGAATCGAAAAGCGTAATGATATTATCACTCGAAGTTGTATCGATCATATTTTTGTAAGATCGCGCTCGTTAGAACTTTACTCAGCGGCGCTCGGCACAGTTTTGGCAGACCATCGTATGATCGTGTTGTGTTGCATTGGAGGGGGAGCTAAAAACGCGGTACAGGATGTTGCAAAAATAAAAGAATTAATTGATTACAAGAAATTAAAACCAAAATTGGACGCCATAGATTGGAATTTAGTTGATAGTATGCAATGCCCTTTAGATATATATAGCTACATTAAAAAAAGCTTTGAGTACTGTTATGAGCAATCTAAGTATACAAAAATTATTATTACCAACAGTAAAAGGAATAAAGAGTTGTGGATAAACAGTAAAATCAATAATATGTGTCATAAAAGAGATTACCTTTTTAGGCAGTGGAAACAGGATATAAATAATAAAATTCTTAGATTGCAATTCAATAAACTAAGAGCCTTACATTAACACTGAAACTTTCAATAAGTATGTTGCTACATATTCCAAAACTTTTAGAAATACCTGCAAAATAGCTATTAGCAACAAGATCAAAACAGCGGAAGATAAAATAAAAACTGTTTGGAAAGTTATAAATAACGAAACTAGTAGGAAAAAAATACGAAGCATTGAATACACATTGGAGACTTCACGTGGTGCCATAAGCTCTAACTTAGAAGTAGCTCAAGAATTTGTAAATTATTTTACTAATATACCATCTAAAACTACGGAGGCTTTAAATTCCTCACCCAAAGTCTCAATTGATTTATTAAGAGCGAACGTTCCAGGCTGCCCGGTTGAATTTCAATTTAAACATATAAACCCTATGATAGTTATAAAAGCTTTTCGGCAAATAAAAATCAAGTTGACCGAAGATCTTTGGGGAATGTCTATCAAAGTTTGTACATCCATAATCGAGACCATAGCACCATACTTAGCTTTAATATTTAATTTGTGTGTAGATCAAGGAGTCTTCCTGGATTTAATGAAATACAGTAAGGTTATACCACTTTTTAAATCTGGGGATAGCAAAGACACCAACAATTATAGAACAGTATCCGTGTTGCCGGTATTCAGCAAGGTGTTCGAAAAGGTAATGCTCAATCAAATTCTTAATCATTTTAACATCAACAAAATCTTACACGAACAGCAATATGGTTTCACCAAAGGTCGTTGCACGACTGATGCTGGTGTCACTTTACTAAAACACATATTTACAGCGTGGGAGGAGGCCCAAGATGCCATAGGAATTTTCTGTGACCTCTCCAAGGCATTTGATTGCGTTAATCACGAAACCTTGCTCCTAAAACTGGAGCATTACGGACTAGGTAAACCTGCGCTAAGTTTAGTTAGATCTTATTTACAAGATAGACGGCAAAAAGTTCAAATTAATGGTGTCAATTCACTTGGATTAAAAGTAAAATTGGGTGTTCCACAAGGCTCGATATTAGGTCCTTTCCTCTTTTTAGTATATATTAATGATCTACCCCATTTATTAAAAAAACAACCACAAATGGTGTTATTTGCTGATGATACTTCTTTAATTTTTAAGATAAGTAGACGTTCATCAAATCTTGACGACGTAAATAACGCACTGCTGCAGGTACAAAATTGGTTTACTGCTAATAATTTAGTATTAAATGGGAAAAAAACAAAATGCATAAGGTTTGCTTTGCCGAATGTTAAAAGTACTGATTGTGACATAGTATTGAATCAAGAGAAACTAGAATTCGTTGATAAAACGGTTTTCTTGGGGATCACGCTCGACTCGAGGCTGCAATGGGGTCCCCATTTAACATCTCTTGCAGGACGGCTAAGTTCAGCAGCATATGCTGTAAGAAAAATCCGTCAGTTTACTAATGTAGATACCGCGAGGCTGGTCTATTTCAGTTACTTTCATAGTATCATGTCTTACGGTATCTTATTATGGGGACGCGCTGCAGACATCGAGTCTATTTTTATTCTGCAAAAAAGAGCCATTAGAGCAATATATGGCCTCCGCAGGCGCGATTCTTTAAGGGAACTGTTTAAAGATATTAACATCATGACCGTACCTTGTCAATATATATATGAAAACATCATGTACGTACGGAAAAACTTAAATATTTTCAGTAAAAGAGGTGAAAGACACAACTATGGGACTAGAAATAGGGACCATTTGGTTCAACCGGGTTTCAGGCTGGCTAAAGTAGATTCATCCTTCATGGGGTACTGTTTAAAATGTTATAATAAAATACCTCCCCACATACTCCAACTGAATGAAACGAAGTTCAAAACCTGTATCAAACGCACACTATGCAGCCAAGCATATTATAAGTTGGAAGATTACATCTCTGACAAAAATGCTTGGCTCAACGCTGGTTCTGCTCCACAAGGGCGCCTAAACAATTGATTAGCATTCGGAAATATTGTTGGAGCTGCTGAAGATTGTAAAAACTATCTTTGCACTGTATAAATTCAATCTTTTAGTATTGTATAATTGCAAAGCACACGTGTGAGCACTATGTAGTACCTACTATAAAGCTACCCTATACTGGGCACGTCTGTCATTGACTTGAATGTGCCCTGGCGGCTGAGAGTATGTCACGCTCACTCAAATGTCTCGCTGGTGGTGGCGTGTGTGTTGGATCATTAAGTTCCCTTCAAAATGGTTAAGCTGAATGGTGCTGATCCATACGTCATGTTCGTGAACGGGCGCCGTCAGTGGGGACTGGTCATCTCTTGGCTGCCACGGCTTTTTTTAATTTTTCTTTTCCGATTTTTATGTTTTTTATTACGGGTCTTTCTACATCGTTCTCACATGTTTAATTTCAACAAGACTGATGTAAAAAAAAATCTGTAACCATATTATTTAAAAGAGTGTCCATGGAGTTTCTTGCCATTTCTTCTCCATAGGTACCTACTTCGCTTTGGAATGGGCTTAGCTTCATATTTCTGACTGACCGACCCCTTGACAATTCAAAAGTGCCTGTAATGGGTTTATTTGAAATAAATGATTTGAGTTTGAGTTGAGTTTGAGTTTGAAGAAATAAAACTAAAAATGTCATAGAGAAAGCTAGGAACCAATATTACTTTAACCTAATCAATGAAAATAGAATGAATAAAAAGAAAATGTGGGACATATTAAACACTCTATCTGGTCGAATTTGTAAGTCAGTAGACGAAGCGATAATCAAAGCATTCAAGAAAAATAACTTAACTATAAGTACAATAGCTAATAATTTCAGTAAGGGATTTAGCGAAAACGTAAATAAAATATTACCTAAATGCAACATAAGACTAATCCCTGAATCAGAATACATGTTCCCAAATAACAAGTCCATGTTTTTTAATAAACCTACCGTTCGTAATATTTCTACTATTATAAAAAATCTAAATGTTAACAAATCAGCTGGTGTAGATGGCGTTCGATGCATAGACGTGAAAGTTGTAAGTGATAAGATAGCTAAGGTCATAGTTAAGCTAATTTGCACTAGTATAGAAGCGCGGGAATATCCTCGAGAATTAAAATCAGGTATCGTTCGGCCAATTTATAAATATGGATCTCAAAGTAACTATGACAGCTACAGGCCCATTACAATATTACCAGTCATAGATAAGGTGGTAGAAAAATATGTGTGTCAACAAATTCAGAATTTTTACATTAAAAACGATGTCTTGTCGGGTTATCAGTTTGGCTTTCCACCTAATAAATCCACTTCAATTTTGCTTTCTAAATTTACAGATGAAATATACCAATACCTTAATGATAAAAATCATATTATTTTGTTATTCATTGACTTTAACAAAGCGTTTGATACCCTTAGGCATGATACACTTATTAACAAGCTTGACAATACAGGGGTTCGAGGCCCAATACTAAACTGGTGTAAAGATTATTTGAAAAACAGAACATGCCGTGTAAAAATCAGCAATGAACTCAGTGATGAAGCTGTAGTAGCAACGGGTACAGCACAAGGTTCAGTTATAGGACCCTTGCATTATTTAGCCTACGTCAATGACATGGAGAATGTTATACACGATTGCACAGTCTATCAATACGCGGACGACACCTGTCTCGTGGCAGCTGATAAAGACTTTTCTAAGGCTGAACAAACGATTCAAAAGGATTTTGATAATTTATGTAAGTGGTCTCACGACGCTGGACTGGTGCTTAATGCTGGTAAAACTAAGACTATGCATGTTCGTTCTAATCACTTACTCAACTCCGACAAGCCAGTTAAAATAGTCACGCACACACACCAATGTTTGCATGATGTGCAATTATCTAGGCTTGGTTGCAAATGTGAACCGTTGGAGCAGGTTACCAACTACAAATATTTGGGTTTAGTCGTTGATGACAGATTTAACTGGGGCTATCACATTGACTTCATATGTGATAAATTGCGAGCTATGCTAGCCAAATTTGCAATAATTAAATACAAAGTACCTTTTAAATTATTACTTAATCTCTATAACGCACTCGCAGAATCAATCATTTCCTATGGAATTACTAGCTATGGCAGAACGTTTAAAACTTACTTAGATAAAATATATAACCTACAACTTCGTTTATTAAAAATAATAATACCAAATAAAATAAGGAAAACATTTTATGATGGTGATGACGTAACAGTTTTCTTTAAATATTGTAAAATTTTGCCCATACACACAAAAATACGAAAGTGGTTATTAATAGAACAGTTCACCAACAAAGTACTGCAAATTCGATTCAATCATAGCATAGCAACTAGGATGGCAGCCCAATCAAAACTGGTAGTACCGAGATACAAGAACTATTATGGGAAGCGGACGAACGCTTATTTAATACCTACGCTAATTAATGATGTTCCAACAAAAAATCAATCAGAAATAACAAACAATAATTATAAAAATAAATACAAAAAATTCTTTGATTCTCTATGAAAATGCATCATCCTGTTTAAATTTGATTCAATTAGTTATTTATTACCATTGACGGCATGCCTGGACCGCCGTCATTATGTGCTTTGTTAGTTATTATTTCGTAACTACCTCGCAATGTTTTATAATGTAGGTACCTGTGTAAACTGTGTTTTTATAAATAATCATTTACTTTGTATAAGTTAGTTGTAAGATTGCTTAAAGTGTTTCAACATCCGGACAAACCTATTGAGGTTTTTGTGATGTTTCGGTTTATATTTTGTTTTATTCCATAATTAATCAAAATAAAAATAAAAAAAATATGTAGTCCGGATGATAAAACCATTAGTTGGTATCTTGGACCTGATCTGATAATGAAGCCAGGAGGTGGATAGTGGAACTCTTCAGTGAATTCTAGTAAAGCCCTCAAGTTAGGAATCATATGATTCGTTTAGTTGAGTCCGATATATTGCATTTAGTGTCGAGGGTCTGATGATGGAGCCAGAGGGGGATAGTCGAGCTCTTTAGTGGCTACTAGTAAACCTCTCGAGACTGGGTATATGTGATTCATTTTGACGAGTCCATTAGATTGTGCTTGGGTAACGAGGGTCTAATGATGAAGCCAGGAGGTGGATAGTCGAACTCTTCAGTGGCTACTATTAATGGTTTGATGATGATGTGGCAGCATCTACACCGCCACATGGGAACAAACGCATCAATCCTGCATCGCGCAAGCAGAGTTTACCGCGCAGATAGCATAAATACAATTTCCCGAAAACGATTATCGGGCAGTTGCCCACCAGATACGACATCCATCTGGTCGGAGGATCCTCCCTTTTCTGAGAGTATGAGTGAACTTTACACCCTGTTCCTCATATCCCTAAAACTGGTGACCCCGACGTTATTTCATGCCGAGGTCTCACCGTTCATAAGAGGCAGCGGGTGTCGCAGCATTTTGGTCGCTAAAATGACAATTTTTTTATTTTTATCTCATAAGTATGTTTATTTCTAAATAGTGCAAATAGTATTACAAAAAGTGTAAAAAGAGTGCTAAAGTACGCCTAAAAAACTGCCAAGTTATAAATGTTTTAAAGGAAGTGTTAGACTAGTACGGCACTGTCGTAGAAGTGTCGCCACCACTACGTAACTTCATACTAGCGTCGTACATTGTCCATACCGCGTGACAAGGGCAGAAATAATCCCCACCAAAAACTTTTAAAGCGTCTATCTTCTTCATATTTACATCGATTGAACAGATTTTTTTGATAATCTCATTTTTACTATGCCTTCTTTGAAATTACATTATTTTTACGAACATTTTCAATAGTAGTCATCATCCCAATTACTTCGCCTTTGGGGTCATACGATTTGTTTTGCTGAATCCAATGGATTGCACTTGGTGTTAAGAATACTAGACTAAAAGATAAAAAATAAATAAAAAAAGGGTTTATCACGCACAAAAAAATTTTATATTGACTTGTATTAGTTCTTATTTATATCCAGCAAATAAATCAATAAGCGTGGAGAGCTTTGTTTAAATAATGTTAAATTACTCACAGCGAAAAAGCGTTTTAAAATAGTTTTTTCTATTTTTTGCTTTTTCTGTGCTTTCTTCACTTTAATACCCAACTGCCCCAGAACGAGGTTAATGTTTTTTAAGTAAGTTTTTAAAATGCATGTTTTGATTGATCCTGTTTTAAACAGAAAGAACCGTTAACACCGATGATGAAACCAATGTTTTGATTTAAAAGAGTGTCCGTGGAGTTTCTTGTAAGTTTCTTCTACTACGCTTTGGAACGAGCAACTTCAATTTAATAATAACACCGAAAACCAGATGCTTATCCATGGAGTTCAAAAGTTTATTTCAGATTACTTTGAGCACCATCGATTAGCATCTTGTGTCATTTCCTGTTAAGTTAGAGGTTAGTCATTTAACTGTATCACTTTTTCCCATATGCTTTAGGAAAGGAGTGCGCTATTTTGTATACGAACATGCAGGTACAATACATAAAGGTCCATCGTCGCACGATCTAGACACATTTCTTTAGTTTCCCTTTTCATATTTTGGTGGAAAACGTAACAAAGAAAAAAAAAGGCTCATCAAGTTAACTCCCTGGAGCCTTGAGCAGATATTGAGTGTTGGCGGCCATGATGGATGATGGTACTTGAAAACATTGCCTTTGCCGACCCAAAGGTAACCGACCCTTTTTATAATATTTTGTTACCACATTTTAGTATAATTTAATATTAAAGTTCAAACACGTTTTATGGAAAACGTCTGTGAAAGGAAAAGCCATGCGACAAAATACAAATAATTAGGAAACATGTCTCAGTTGGTGATCTACATGTCATATTTTCACTGAACTTGATCCTAAAGAACATAATAATAAAAAAGAAAAATTACAAAATGACAGTTAACGTAGAACTATTAATTTCTCACGCCTTTGTAGTCGGAACCGTCTGGAATGTTCAAGTATTAAGTAGAACAAGCAAACATAGATTATAAGAAACCCTGTCAAGTATTTCTTTTTGCCTTCACCGTATACGTATCCGGCGAAAAAATTACTTTGTTTATTGCGTAGCGCTACCGAATAGCCGCCCAATACCCAACCAGGGGCCTATCACGGCAAAATATTTCAGAACAAGAGAAACAAATAGGACGTAAACAATAGTATATAGACAATATCGCTGTTTCCCTTTTATATACCAGTTATTCTGCAGATAGGATGCAAATAATAAATCATATACACCATTCATGTTACACAAGCTTCAATTTAAGTCCCCCCCCCCCCCAATAAAAAGGCTATGATTTTCCGCTTGATTACGCAGATTTACGCAATGAAAAGGCAGATTATGGCGGCGTCGCGTATAGTTTATAAAATGATACAAACAAACAAAAGAAGAGAAAATATTGAGCGAGAATTCCTCGGGGAGTTGAAGTCGCCTGCACTAAAATTGAATGGTAAACGGAAGACACAATGGCTTTTATTCTTTTTTACCTTGTCGCTAGGGTAATATAAACTCTATAAAATTTTCACCGTGGTATTAAAAGCTACGCTAAAAAAATTAAAATCAATATTTCAAAATTGACAGTGACAAATCAAAAGCATTGCCGTACGTTTTATTTTATTTTGTTGCGACTATATTTTTACTTTTGTAACAATGTCTTCAATTTAGAATTTCTTGTGCGTAATGACACAAGAACCGAAAAAGGTATCCCCCGCAGTTTACGGTAAAGTTGCACCACCAGCTATGGAGAAAGGTAGAGTAACGTATTGTACCGACTTGGAGAAGTCTGTCATAATGAGCAACTTCGAGCGTCGCGGCTGGATCCAAGTGGGGCCCGACGATGAATGGAACTTCTACTGGTCCTTCACACAAAATTGCCGAACAGTTTTCAGCATCGAGAGCGGCTACCGAATGAACGACAACCAGATGATAAATCACTTCCCAAACCATTATGAACTGTCGCGTAAAGATTTATTAGTAAAAAACATCAAGAGATATAGAAAGGAGCTTGAGAGAGAAGGTAATCCCTTGGCCGAAAAAGCAGACGTTGCATTACCTAACGGACAAGTGATTACCCGCTATTTACATTTAGATTTAATACCTGTGACGTACGTACTGCCTGCCGACTACAACATGTTTGTTGAAGAATACAGAAAGTCCCCTCAGAGCACATGGATTATGAAACCGTGCGGAAAGTCACAGGGGGCAGGAATATTTCTTATAAATAAACTATCGAAACGTAAGAAGTGGTCTCGTGAAGCGAAAACTCCGTTTCATCCCCAATTGACCAGTAAAGAATCTTACGTAATATCGCGTTACATCGACAACCCGCTCCTAATTGGAGGGAAGAAATTCGACTTACGTCTGTATGTACTCGTGACGTCATTTCGCCCTCTAAAGGCGTATTTATTCCAACATGGCTTCTGTAGATTTTGTACAGTGAAATATGACACGAGTGTTACTGAGCTCGATAACATGTACGTGCACCTGACTAATGTCAGCGTACAGAAGCACGGCGGTGATTACAACAGTTTACACGGCGGGAAAATGAGTGTTCAGAATTTTCGTCTGTATATGGAAGGTACGAGAGGGCGCTCTGTAACCGATAGATTGTTTGCAGAAATGCAGTGGCTTATTGTTCACTCTTTAAAAGCTGTCGCTCCCGTGATGGCTAATGATCGCCACTCCTTTGAATGTTACGGATACGACATTATAATAGACAATACTCTCAAGCCTTGGCTTGTAGAGGTGAATGCTTCACCGTCACTACAGTCGACGACTCATAATGATAGAATATTGAAATACAAATTGATAGATAACATTGTATCTGTGGTTGTACCGCCTGATGGTATTCCTGACGCGAGGTGGAACAAAATCCCCACCGCAGAAGCGCTCGGTGACTTCGAACTGTTGATTGATGAAGAACTCATAGAAAAGGAAGACGCTAATTCGCGCTACAACGAATACCATCGTGTCAGACCATAATTTAATAAACATTTTTTAATATCTTGTACCATTTAATTCAATGAAAAATGAAACCCATTTTGAATGTTTTATTTAATTACCAATCCAGCTATAAAGCACATAACACAATATTTGAAACATATTTCAGTTTTTGCGAGGTCCTCGCTCAGAACGTGGACCCATCTCCCCCTTGTACATAGAATCTTCTTCGATGAGTATTTGAAAATCTCCTAAAGCCTCTGCGGTGGGCGTTTTGTTCCAGCGTGAGTCCGGGATCCCGCCCGGAGGCAGAACTACCGATAAAAGATTATCCAGGAGCTTGTACTTGAGTATCCTGTCGTTAACCGTCGTAGCCGTCATCGACGGGGAGGCGTTCACCTCTATAAGCCACGGCTTTAAGTTATCGTCTATGATTATGTCGTAGCCGTAACACTCGAAGCAATGGCGGTCGTTCGTCATAACGTGCGCCACTGCCTTTAACGAGTGCACTATCAACCATTGTATGCTCTCAAACAGACGGTCGGTCACTTGCCGACCCCGGGTTCCTTCTAAATAGAGCTTTAAATTATGTATGCCCAGCTTCCCCCCATGATCACTATTATAGTCGCCGCCGTGTTTTTGTACGCTGACATTCGTTAGGTGTACATACATGTTATCGAGCTCAGCGACGCTCGTGTCGTATTTCATTGTGCAAAATCTACAAAATCCATTCTGAAACATGTAAGCTTTTAAAGGGCGGAACGACGTAACAAGGACGTAAATCCTTAAATCGAATTTCTTTCCTCCGATAAGAAGCGGATTATCTATATAGCGAGATATGACATATGTATCTTTACTCGTAAGATGATGCTGTAAGTATTTCTTAGATTCCCGAGACCATTTTTTCAGTTTCGACAGTTTGTTTATAAGGAAAATGCCGGCGCCTTGGGATTTGCCGCAAGGCTTTAAAATCCAGGTTGTTTGAGGGTATTTTCGGTACTCTTCAACAAACATGCTGTAGTCGGAAGGCAGCACGAACGTTACCGGAATGAAATCTAAATACAAATAGCGAGTGATGACTTGCCCGTTCGGGACTTTTACTTCAGTTTTTTCCGCAAGGGAATTACCTTCTTTTTCCAATTCTTTTCTGTATCTCTTTATGTTTTTTACTAGTAAATCTTTACGTACTAGTTCGTAGTGGTTTGGAAAATGATTGATCAATTGATTGTCGCCGAGACGTATCCCACTGTCTATGCTAAATATAGTTCGACAATTCACTGTGTTTGCCCAGTAAACGTTCCAGTCTTCTTCTGGCATCACTTGGTTCCATCCCCTTCTCTTGAAGGTGTTAATGACTATAGATTTATCGAAATCTGTACAGAAATTTATATGCTTCCCATCGTGTGGTGAACTTGATAGCCGGTAGATTGTAGCTACAGATTTCTTGCTATGTGACGGCATTATTCGCGAGGGCCGCATCACAGATTTTACACAAAAAAAAATGTGTTTGTTTTATTATTGTGTGTAGCGATAAAATTTAATCCATGACCGTCCTAGTTTTGACAGTATACTCGATTGTGATGTTAGTCAACATCGTTGTCATGGTAACCTTAAGTTGTATTGTGTTGTTGTAGGGGAGAAAGGGACGGAAACAGTTTTATAAATCCAAGTTTACCACGGAGAACTAAAATGATTCGAAAAACTTTTTTAAACATCATTTTCAGTAGCACTACCGTACATTAAAGATCCTTAAAAAAAAAAAAAATTTGGTAGATAGTTGATAAAAGTTACTAGAATCAAAAAGCTTTTTCTTCACTGTTTTCATTTTCAAGAATGTTAAGCAGCCTTCAAGAGGCAGAATATACGCTGAACAACGGCTTATTTAAAGTAAGAGACTTATAACATCCTGGAGCAAACAACTTATATCTTAAAGCTGGAGTTTGCAGGTTAAGGATTTTTGGAACTAAGTACGCTTCGATACTTTGCTCATCGGCCAAATGCAGAGACGAAAATATTCAAAATGTTTACTTACTTTGATATGAAACGGGATGTTAGAGAGCTTAGGATATCAATTTAAATATAAATATCTGAACAAATATTATCCACATGTAGGTACGTCTCAATTTTGACAGTTTTATTATGGGCAAAGAAATAGGTTAAGTATCTACAAAAACTTTAGTTTTAACGACGGTATAATATTTTAGATATCATTTTGTTTAAAGATTGTGCTCCTCGCAATCTAATCCATAATATCAATATCAATTTGTTTTTATTATATTTCGTACTAGCTACTCCCCGCGGTTTCACCCGCATAAATATTGATCCCGTGGGAGTATCGGGATAAAAAGTTAATCCAGGTATACTTTATGTGTTAATCCAGGTTATAAACTATCTGTGTGACTTTCATCCAAATCCATTCAGTAGTTTTTGCGTGAAAGAGTAACAAACATCCATCCATACTTACAAACTTTGGCGTTTATAAAATTAATAGGATCACATTGCAGCCTATAGTTTTAATGCTTTTCATGAACTTGTTTAAAGCACAGATGCCAAAAATACATAAATAAAGAATTTCAAACATAAGCTTAATAGTTTTACATTCCGCCTCAGTTAAAATACCATCGCTTAAATAAATAAAATACGGGAAGCTAATCCTCATTGCATTCGTAATCGGCGTCATAAATCAATGGCGTTTGCAAATGGCTGGCAAGTGGCGAAACGTGCGCATGTACATTTCACTTAAGCTTAGTGGCCATTCATTCATTTAATTTTTAAACATTGCGCCCACTTATCTTGCTTCCATGTTAATTCAGGAAAGGCTGTGTGTTGAATTCATCATCATTAATTGGAAAAGTTCAAGCATTACTCATTTATGTGAATTTTGTTATTTTAGAATTCATATCTTTAAACCTACGTTTTTTTTGTAAAATACTGTAATTATTCGTACCTACTTGAAGCATCGGATTTGACAGTAGAGGGTAATTCGTTAAGTCTAACGGATTGTTATCTTCAAAGTCTAAACTGAATACTTTTGTAAAAGATAAGCCTCAGTTATATGCAAACTTTTCTCAGACTCCTAAGGAATAACTTCATTCTAATCTTTTGTGAAACGTTTGTACCGAATGAAACAAAATGATCGAAATCGATTCTAATCATGATTGTGTAATCATAATCATCGTAAATTGCCAAATACCCGGCAACGAGCGCCGCGCCACGTTTAAACGCCACTTGAGCTTAGGGCCCATAAATTCATTTATTATTAAACATTACGGCCATTTACTTCGCTCCCCACTAATTCACGCCGATAGGCCGTGCGTATGGCCGTTACTTGCAACTCAATGTGCGTCTTCGTATGAATAATTCAATCAACAGGAGAGGTGGAATGAGCTCAGGAATATTAATGTAAGTGTTTTTTCTTACTTTCGAATGTATAAGGATGGAGGCAGACGGGTGTAGCATAGCATAATTTATGCCGAAGAATGTGAGTCACCGAAATTACTTTGCATTCGGGTTCGTGCAAATTAAAAGTTTGCGCCACTAGCAAAATTAGTCCTTGCACAACATGCAAGTTAAAAAAAAACAAGAAACAACAGCATTCATGTATTTATAATTATTTTGCATGGAGTCTTTCCCGTGACTGTTAAATTAAATAATTATACTTAACAGATACATAATTATACATTTCTTGTATCCGTCAATGATATTCAGTTTTTTTTTGTACAGGGTGCACCTGTAAGACAAGACCCAGCAGTCAACACACCCACACAATTATCTGCTGCTACACCTGCCAACCCACTTTCCCAGGAGCAACCCGCAGTGATCACTGAGGCACTGGTAAAAGGAACTGCCAATTAATGATCCGCGAAGTAAGTATTTTTGACCACTTGTAAATAGATCACATAAATCATGTTTAAAAAAACTAAGCTAATACTGAGTAATTTTTTATTTCATTTGTTTACAGCATTACATTCTTGTCGTGCACGTCCACGAGTTCGGCGACGACTACCCGCTGATTCAGTAAGAAGCTGAGTTGTGTTGATAGATGCTAAATAAAAATTTGTTACCCAAAACAATACATTTATTGAGTAAAATTTGTTTTTTAACAGTATCTTCCGCGTGTCCTAACACCCATTATGTACTGTAAGCAAAATATCAATGTGAAAAATTATATAACCTCATCAATATTACAATAATATAATTACAAATACCCTATTTATTTACATGTTTTAATAAGAGGCAATCGGCGGCGACCTGTAAAGCTTCTTCGAGCATTAAAAATGCAGCCATATTTTCAATTTATTAACATTCGTCAGCAGCACGATAACTATTTTGATTTCGTATCAAATGACATAACGTTCCGTCAAAACAAGAGGCAAATCCAACTTTTCGGAAGGGCAAAAACGCATCGGGAGTAGGGACAACTGTCAAATCGTGCTGTCATTCATTCTTAGTTCGAGTTCGGGACTAATCGGAAGTCCGTAGGTGATACGGAGTAGGAATCGTCCCTAACGAAGGCCGAAACTACGGACTTCGTGCTTATAGAGTAGACCCCGCATACGTTGCATGCCCACAATAGAAACGCAAGAAACGAAATACAAAAGGACAGATTGCAGAAAGATTTCTACGGCGCGATGTCGAAATTCAAGAAAAGACTTACTTTTTTGTTATGTAAGTGATTTGGCTTCTCTTCGTAGAGTTGAGATAGAAAGTCGTTCTGCGCTTACAGTCTGATACATGCTGTTTATAAAACTGATAACCAGTCATTAATTATGTACCTACATTGTTTCAGAAGTTCTCAGGGTGTCTTTTTAAGGCTGATCGCGTTCAGCCAATATAAAACGTGTGCAAGAGCTGTCAGTGTCAATATTATACAGAAAATAATTACACTGACAAACCTAGTTTATGTGCTGATAGGAATTAGTTTCACGGATGAAATCTACCCTAATCAACACACTATCAACACTTTTAAACCCGGTTCAAGAGCTGTCAGTGTCATTATTCCATAACACATACTTAAGTATATTTGATATATATTCTATACGGAGTCACCGTGTTGTGTTATTTTAAGTATGTTATTTGATAGCTAGCTTGCATAAATTTTGAGAACCTACTTACTTACTGTTTAGTTAGTTTTAATTTAATAAGTAAGTACTCATTTTCGTCTAATCTGTTGAATCCAACTGAGTTTCCGTACGTAATTTTTGGGTGAGCACTGAAAATTAGCGCTCCTAAAGCACAGCATAATGCTGACTGCAAGCCTTCTTATAACAGTCACGGCGTGCAGCTGCCGACTATTTATTTCCTGTGTTCGTTACTATAAATCTGATTTGTTTCTATGTTTTGTAATCGACTTAGCTTATCTGCCAACAAACTGCTTTGCAGTTTGGCAGAGGTAATATGTTTTGTAAAAAGATTATTTTTTCTGAATAAACACTTTTTTTTTCTTTTTTTATGCATTTCTGTGACAAATAAATCTAATTTTCTTTCTTTCGATAACAATTTTTTCAGTGACAGCTCTTGAACGCGTTCTACATGTGCTGAACGCGGTAAGTTTCATTGGTGAAATTTGCCCTAAAAGTGTAACACATGTTAAAAATAAATCGTTGGAAAACGTGAGAGAAAGCAAATAGAATCACTTAAACTACAGTGCAGAAGTTGGTCAGGATTTATTGCTTCCTTGGAACAGTTAGCACTGTACTACGATTCTTTGGAACTTGTGTTATAAAGATGTGCGTGATAAAAACAAAGGCGCTTTAGATGTTAACACACGGCCATCATTGTGAACAAACATTTGACCAATATACTCAACAAATACCATCGAGTAAGCACCTTATCCACCAGATATATCTCCCGCCGTTTTCTGTTCGAATTCGCGGCGAGAACTGGGGGCCTACCATAAACTCTTATCAATTTTCGACGAAAAATAACCTGCCGTGCTAGTTTGTACCATGAGCGCGTCAAGTAGCAGGCGAGCCAGCGATCACGTGACCTAAGCCGGTGAGCGACTACGTCACAGCATGTCAGCACGCTGACCTGCAACTTATCCTTACCATCAAGTCTTTTTTGACATTTAAACATTCGATAATTGAACTGCCCTGCCGTCATAATTTGCAGGCTTGTGAAACTAACTTTTATTGACCTGTTTTAATTAAATTTAAATACAAAAACGTAAATTAATGTAAAAATGTGCACACAATATAATTCTGACGTTATTTCAAAGTATTGTAAAACATAGAAAATCCTCTTTATGCACTGTGTTTACCGTTTATTTTAGATGTGTGATGAAGATGAAATTTACGAGTTTCTCGAGGAAGATAGTCATTGCAATAGTGTTAAACAAAATTCTAAGATATTAAGAAATAATGTGAGAACCTTGATCAAACCGTTTGACATGCCGGGACAATGCTTTTGTTAATCGTTATGGGCTCAAGAACTTGCACTTGAGCTTGTAATGAACTACAAGCTTTCATGCCACGCCCTACGAAATCAACAATTTGTCGATTGAGGTCAAGGTGAGAGGTACTAATTTATGCTTACATTTATCCGGCCAAACATCATGATAATATACTTGATGCTATTCGTACTTGTTTTCAGGTTTAATAGAATAATATTTATACGGGAATCGTACATATCAAAGACGGGGGATATCGCTGCACATGCTGTTGCACAGCAAACAATATCAACATGCAATCGAAACACAAAGCCTAAATCTACAACATTTTCCCCGAAAATATACATAATAATTCCCAGCTAGTCCTAGCGAACGACGAGTAAATGTGATTTGGTAAGTACAGCGAAATTCTTTTAAAGTCAGTTTTTTGATTTACTCTGAATGTGACCGCACAACTCTGTTTTACTTATTTCAGATTTTTTACAAGTTTGGTGCCTGCGTTTGCATTTATGGGACCCATGTAGCAATAAAACGGCCAACGCAAAATGAAGAATTTTTTCACTGAAGAAAACAATATTGTTCTTGAAATTTGCGAGTAGTAATCTTTTTAGTGCCATAATATTTTAATGTAACACACACACACACGCACACAGAGTACCAAGGTAGAAAATAAATTGATATAAAAACATGACAATAAAATTACAGCCCATTTAGACAACAATGTTTATTTTTATTTTAGCACTCATACTTGATTCTCTCCAAACCCACTTCCGATTATTGTCTTCTATGTTTATTAAGAATTGTGTAAAGTAAGTGTCTATAGACCATCATCCTATTTGACTACTTGACTCTATTATAAATACCTATTTAAATAGTATATGGTTGGTCAATAATAAACATGATTGATTCAGGCAATTACGTTTATAATTTACTTAATTATGATACTTACCTACAGCTGCCCAAGTTTCCCATTCCTTTTTAGCACCTCCAACAACCGAATTTAGATATTACGCCACCTCAGTTCACATTCTTCGGGACATTTCCCTAGCTTGAGCACTTTTGTAGCCCATAGCAATATTACTGTGAGTATTCTAAAAATCCCACAAAGTTTATAATTGTTCGTACGAAACGCATAGTTACAAAAGTCACTCTTTCTAATTACACTTGCCTACCTACTACTCACAGACTCGCCCACCAAATAAATGATACTCTACGGCTAATCTTTAAACTTTACAAAAACTATCCACTTGAATTTCATAATCACCTCGTAAATTCATGTACTTAATGCGTTCGAAAATAAATGTTAAGTGTCAAATTTGTTAACTTTTTTGTTTGAATTTTTTTATGTAGATTGAAGGGCGTTCGCTCTCCTAAATAATGTTGAATCCCTTTTTTGCCACGGAACAATGTTTCTTTCATCACTCCTTTTTATTTTAAACTGTTATCATTAAAACATATTTCATTTCTATAAAAACCGTAAAACCGCTAAAGTACTTTAGAACGTCTGTTCTCAATAATCTTATTTAATCTGTGCTGCCAGCTTACTGGCCAGAGACTATGTAGCAGGTCAACAGTTGACCTGCTGCAGGTCAGCGGGAAATGCTCATGGTACAAATACAAAACCTGGCAGGTTAACATGCTGAGTTGAACTGCCCTGTACTTGGCAAGTATTTTAAAAGTTCATGGTAGGCGCCCTGAACTAAATTCCGGAAAAAGCGTTTAAGGCGCAATAACGTGATTCAAAATCCAAGAATTTTCTTTCCACAAATCTGGCCTTTTTCGTCGAATTTGCTCTATTAAACGCCCCATAATGCTCAAATAATGTTCTTTATAAACCGTTTGACTTTCCTGCAAGAATTCCGAGTGCAAAACACCGCGATAGTCAAAGAAAACAGTCAAACATGTCTTTGACTTTTGATCGAATTTGGTGTCGTTTTTTCGGTTTCCGTTCAGTTGGAAGGCGCCACTCCGAAGCTTGTTGACTAGTTTACAAGTCAAACTCGTAAACCAACGTCTCGTCAACAGTAACAATACTCTTCATGAATATTAGGTCGGAATTGACGCGTTCTAGCATGTCCTCAGCGACTCTTATGCGATTGAGTTTTTGGAGAAAATTCAGGTCTCTTGGGACTAGCCGAGCGGAAACATGTTACATACCCAACTGATTATTCAAAATGGTACGGATCGACTCGTGAGACACAGAAAGTTCAGATGCTATCTCTCTCAAACTTGAATGAGGATTTTCAGTTAGTATTTCCTTCACGTATGGTATAAAGTAAGTAACTTCAGTTGAAGACGTTGATGGTCTACCAGAGCGAGGCAAATCTTCCGCACAGCTCGACCGCTATTGAACGCTATGTACCACTCAAGAGTAAGTGTGTTTGCTAAAGCCGTTTCACCGTAGGCCTTCTGTTACATTTTAAGTGATACCGAACACGAAATTCCATGCGCAATGCACTTTGTTCGATAATTTTGTTCATGAGGAAATTCGCAATACATACTATATTTGATCGAACTAAAAAGAGCACCCTAACACATCTAATTATCAGATGCAACTCAAACTGCGCGCCAAAATGGAATACAGTTGTGCCAATTTAACAAAACAAAAACAACAACATTTAATTTGGAACTCTAACAAATCCCGATGTTTTTTGACAGAAAATGTTTTGTATGCACATATAAATATTAATCTGTTTAAAAAATACAGTGATATCCATAACACGTGGGACACTCAGAAAGTTTTGCGAAAATAAAAATATAAGTTCTATAGGTAAATATTTTTTTATTAAATCTTTTCAAAGTACTCTCCACTAGCTTTTACACAAAGTTTCATGCGGCTGAACCAGTTTTCAAAACACTTTTTTCAGTACGCCGTAGACACCTCGTTTACAGCCTCGTACGGTGACATTCGGAAGATGCGATCCGACGACGAAAATTGTATCCCTTTAAGCTGATTTTTGTTTTCGGGAATTAAAAAAAGGAGTCACACGGTGCTAGGTCAGGGCTGTAAGGAGGGTGCTTTCTTCATCCGCCAAAGATAGTCGATCGTACTTGAAATCGTTATACCAACTACGAGTATACGCGGTTGCCCGGTTGCCTTAGAAGGGCCTTCATCCATGAGTCCCATTTGAAGTCTATCGTACGATTTGTCCGGTTTCAGGCGACACTTTAAATCGTAAAAAGTCATAGCGCGAAAATGTTCCCGTCGCAGATCCGTTTTTTAATGAGACACGATAATTTTAATTAGCTCGCAAACATCTTGACCAAGATGTAAGGTTATTTTAGTTTTGCCTTGTAGAATTAGGCGCTTGGCTATTCATTAGACCCGATAACTTTTGACCAATGAAAGTGTTGTGAAGGTCTTGGCAACCTTCTTTACATGAAATGTTAAAGGTGGGTAACATACTCTTAAGGAACCCTCTCCTCGCGTTGGTTCAAATACAAATAAAAATATTCTTATTTGTTTAACATAGGTAGGTTAGGTACAGATGTTGTAATAAAAGAACGCTATGTCTAGCTGTCATCGCAATTCTACGAAACCAAAGCTTTAAACTGTTCTAACAATTATACAGGGTATCCCGTAAGTTGACGTGAAGCCGGAATCGGGTGATAGGTCAAGTCATAATAGTAACCAGAAAAATGAAAATAAAATATCTATGCCAAGTATTTAAAAAATACGGGCATTTATTTAAAAAAATCCATAAAATCTACTGCTGTGGCGGTCTTTTAATTTCTGTTGCTACAATTTTTTTTTTTTCTTTCACTGTTATGACCCGACCTATCACCCGACTCCGATTTGACGGCGACTTACGGGACACCATATAATAAACGTTTAGATATAAGTTCATTTAATTTTTTGTTTGATTCAGTCCAGTACTAACTACACAGCGATATACAATAAGTTCACACGTATCATCGAAGATATTGAATAGTTTATTTTTTATTTTTTAACAATACTCACTTGCTTTTCCAATTCACTTTAGACATTGGCAAAATAGTCGACATCAGCTTTGCTTAAAATAATAATTAAAAAAAACAGAACAATACCGTATAAGGTCTCTTCTACCTTCAGTTTACAAAATAAATATTAGGTATTTAAAATGAAAACATAATTGTATTATCTGTCGTATTATCACGTATATGTTAATCATATGAGCTTGCGTGATAGCCATACATAGCTTAAAATCTTTCGTGAAATTAATTCATAGTGCATTCCGTTAGCGTCGAAACGAACTGAATGTATTATCTGTAAAAAACCTTCTCAATAATAAGAAGTAAAATGTCATATTTTTAAATGGCTTTGGCTGCTCACCGTCAATAATGACTAAACCGTTATAGCAAGAATTATAAATAACGTTGTATTTTTATTTCATGAAAACACCTAGCGGGCTTATAAACAAAACATAAATTTCAACTCAAAGCATTTATTTTACCAAACTTTTATACGTAGAATATGTCATAACCTGAGTAAACATTTTGACTTTTGGCAGTTATTTTTGTCAGACGTCAATTTTATTCAACGGATAAAAGATATCTGTTTTTGTTAAAATCAGTCCTAAACCAAGCACCAAGCACTTTTGTTTTGACTTGTTAGTCACAAAGATGAAACTCATTTGAAGATCGAGAGAGGATCGAGAGAGGAGAGCACTTGTGTCTTAATTGCTTCGAAAGGTTTCTAAGGAATTGGCTTATAAAGCGAAACCACCCACAATAGGAGTATTTAAAAATCACATCTTATTCTTCATGCTCAATGTCAAAACTTGTCAAAATGTTTCCTATTTTTTTTTAGTTTTGACATTGAGCTTAGATTTTGAATAGCAGCAATTAGCGGCATCAATCCTGCCTTGATATTCGTTGCTAACACGTGGGATAAGGTTAAAAAATATGTTCAGCAAGGTTTTAATAAGGTGTAACAATTGATATACTTCTAATTGCCTACTGCCAATGTCGATTAAGACAAGATAAGACAAAATACGTGACAAATTCCCTTAGACCCCGGGATCAACCTAACTTCAACTTAAAAGCACTCATGTAATTTCATTAACCATTGCTCTTGTCCTGCTTTAGTTAAAACAAATTCTATCAAATAGCTTTGCATTACCATAGATTTCCGTCTCAACTTCCAACAACACATTGAAACACTAGTCAAAAAAGCTGCCGAGTGCGAGTCGGACTCGCCCATGAAGGGTTCCGTATCAGCGGGAGTTGGTTCAATGCGGGGTGAATTGCGGTGTGCGATTTGTGACGTATTAAAAAACTACTTACTGGATCTCGTTCAGGCCGATTTTCGGTGGAGGTTTGCATGGTAATGTTGTAACGTTCCGTATTTTTAAATACATACATATATACATTCAATATTGATTTTAAACATTAAATTCTAGGCTTCATATAAGCATTATTATCATTTGTTTACCAAAACCAAATTGCCGAAGTCTACATTCAACGCAATGCGCGTGACCTTCGGTCGCCCCGGTCTAACTCGTTTGTATAGCGACCTCTTGTTCCCTCGCCCCTGTCGCCTTCCGCGGCAGACCCGAGAGGCTGGAGCCCTACGCGGCACGGCACACCGTCCTATGCTGGCATGACGGGCGCACGTTCGCGTCACTGCTCTCAGCAGTGGCGCGACTTTACGTGTGTCCGTCCCCACAGCCACGGTTGTCGCCGTAACACTTTTATTGACTCATATTAGTGAACTTGGTTAAAATCTGTGTTTTCGTAACCCCCATATTGGGTAAGTGTTGAACAATGTCGCTTTTATATTTTGCGTTTTTATTCCTATCTAGGTCATCCTAGAGAGTGTGCCATTTGCTGATTGTTCATTATTGTTTTAAATTAATATGCCTTAAGCTTAAACTCTAGTATGCAACCTTATTGCCTCATTTGCGATTTGTATATTGTTAATCATGTATTCTTTTCCAATCTATTAAAATGTGCAAGTCACCTCGTGCTTCTCACAAAATTGTAAACTCCGAACTGATTGTGATAACCACACGCCACCATCATAGTGCACTAGTACATGTCACTTTGCTTAGGCTTTAGTGTCACAATCAGCGGAGATGACCAGTAGGGCCATCTTGTGACACGCTGGACGTCTGTTTCCAGGGTTCAAAGTTCCGGCTCAACCCATTCAAAGTTCCGGCTCAACCCATCCAAAGTTCCGGCTCATCCCATGCAAGGTTCCGGCTAAATACATGCAGAATTTCATCCGTTGACATCAGCGTCATCCAGACGCTGAGACCCAGACCACCACCTTCCGGCTGATACGGATATCAACGGGCTCCGCGCCGGGTACTTATTTTACCCGCGCGCCCGCGTCGAGCTCGCTTCCACGGGTCGGGCGAGATCATCCACCGACCATCACCTTCCTGGCGTCTGCAGCGTGGCGCACCCGCTGCGGTCATCGTCACACCAGGCTGAGCCAGGAGAGTACTGTGCAGCTCCCAGCGAAATCAAGGAACTTTGTGACCATAGACCTACCTACCTCTTTATACACCTTAATATTTTTTTATGCCGACAAGGTTTCGTGGTGTCATTTCTCTCCCCACGAAAACCCCTTACGTCACAATGTAAGTCACTTTTTTTTTTTGTTTCATTATTCTCTTGTTTTGGAAGTTACAGGGGGTTACACATTTTACCACTTTGGAAGTGTCCCTCGCGAAAACTCTTCAGTTTGGTAGGAATGATATTGGAAACCTCAATTTCATTTTTGAGGACCTATCCATAGATACCGTATGAGTTATACGTATAGATACGTATGGGTTAGATGGGAAAAAAATGAGTCTCAGTTATAAGTATAGGGAGCCCCCAAAATTGGTTTATAATTTTTATATTTGTGTGAAAATCTCGATGCGGTTCGCAGAATGCATCTACTTGCCAGGTTTCGGCGGTATAGTTCTTACAGTTTCGGGGGGAAGTGGCTGTGACATACGGACGGACTGACAGACAGATAGACATGACGAATCCGTAAGGGTTCCGTTTTTTGCCATTTGGATACGGTACCCTAAAAACCATAAAATTAATTTACATATTAAAAAACCTTAGACATACATCTGATACTGATAAACTACGATAACATGGCGCGCCCCTCCAAATTACTGTTTCAATGTGTGTAGTGACATCCTTACGAAGGAGTTTGTATGTAGTTGTAAGTATTCGTCTTCAGTAGCAGGCCGGCAGCGGTCTGAGACAGTCGAGTTATTAATACTACGTCGCTCAGTAATACAAAAGTACTGATTGCCAAACAAGTTAGTCATGGAAAATTCAAGAAAAAAAATGATGCGGAGTCAGGTAATTTTGTATGTTTGTGAAATAAGTTTATGTACCTAATGTTTTGATTGACCTTTATGTCTATTAATTAATTAATGTAAAATCTTTTCTATATATTTTAGGCACGAGAAGTGATAGCTACAGTATACCAACATATGAAGTACGAGGCTAAAAATGGAGTGGAGCGCTTGACAGACGCTAGATGGAGAACTTCAAGAGCTGTGGGGGTTAGTGAAAGGACTGTAACAAGAATTCTCAAAGAAAAAGCAAAATGTGATGCAACTGGCACACAAATGAGTTCCCCGCATAAAAACAAACTTCCTCGCAAACGTTTAAAGCGTAACATTGATGAATTTGACAAGGGAGTAATAAGGCGTACTGTCAGTAACTTTCATAGAGAGTATAAACAATATCCAACACTAAAAGCTAAATTTAGCTGAAAAGATAAATTTTGACGGATGTTTGGAGACATTACGGGGTATACTTCTTGATTTAGGTTATGAGTGGAAAACTACTGAAGACAATCGTCAAGCACTTGTTGAAAAACATGATGTGCAGTTCCTCCGCTATAAATATTTAAAACAATTGAATAAATATAGAGAATAAGGGAGGAATATTGTTTATACTGACGAAAGCTACATTCATACCACACATGTACAAAATAAGTCATGGGTTACTCAACAAGGAACTGTAGCAAAGAAAAAAAATTCTAAAGGGTTACGCGTCATAATAGTCCACGCTGGTGGAAGAAATGGTTTTGTCCCCAATGCTTGTTTAATTTACAAGGCCAGTTCGAAGACAGGCGACTACCACGACAATATGAACCATGACAATTACAAGAAGTGGTTCATAACACAACTACTGCCTAACATACCAGAAAAGTCCGTCATTGTTATGGATAACGCCTCCTACCATAACACATTTACAGAAAAAGTTCCCACCTCCAACAGCAACAAAGCAGCCATGAAATATTGGCTGGTGAATAAACAAATCGACTTCGAGGAAGACAAGAAGAAAATCGAACTCTATGATCTCATTCTAAAGAATAAAGATAATTCTACAAATTACGCCGTTGATGGCGAAGCAAAAAAATATAATTGCGATATATTAAGACTTCCTCCATATCATCCCGACTTAAACCCGATTGAGAAAATTTGGAGAGTGTTAAAAAATTATGTCGCAGACAAAAATGTAGACCAAAACTACACATCCATCATGGAATTACTTCATGAACGTCTAGACATAATCGATTGCACGATGTGGACCAACACTTGCAGACATGTGGAGGAGACTGAATCCAAATACTGGAAAAACTATGACGACGAGCAAGAATTTATTATTCACGTAGGAGAATCTGATTCTGAAAATGACACATCAAGCTTCTCAAACAGCGATGAAGAAAATTTTAGTTCCAGTGCCAATAGAGATCATTAAGATTTAAGTTTGTTTGATTTATGTTTTATTAATGTTGTGGGCCAAGTGATTAATGAGGGTATTATTATGAATGCCCGGGCAGCATGAATAATGCCTTTGTTATCACTTGGCTCGTAACATATTATAAACTTTCTTATAATATTTATGATTACGTATTTTTGTAAATGATTTTGATGTCTTAGTAACTAAAAAAAGATGTGTTATAAATACATTATAAAGGTTTCATTTTATTGAAAACATTAAACATGCAAGATATAGAGTAAATTACATTTCAATATTTGAACACAATAAAATTAATTCATAGTTTTTTTGCAATCAGTACTCGTAATATCTCACTTATTAACAGATTTGTTGGTCAACTAATCATAAATTGCCGAGCGCGCAAGACAACGCACGTGTCGTTTTCATAGAGTACGTCAGTGCAGCGCCATTACTAATAATAATGAGCGATTAATGACGTGACTAGTCGAGCAACAAATCCGTGTATTTGTTTTTGTTTGACGGCCGTCTCATTACGCACACATGCGTTGTGAATCTTGGTGGTGCATTGTAAATACTTTCACAAATACTTTCAAACGTTTTGAATTTTGGAGGGGCGCGCCATGTTATAGTAGTTTATCTCTACATCAGTTATTAAGACAGTTTACTTTGCAATATGCCAATCTTTGTTAGTATTTTGCATCAGCATTACCATTTGGGGCGGTACCTCTAAAACTTATATGATCATTTAAAGAGAGCTCAAAGAGCTATACTAAAAGTGAGTTGCTTTTTCACAATCCTCTATCCAACTTTCCAACTTTGCCAACACTGCCAAGTGCGGTCCGACAGTTGTTAATTATTTAAAAAAATCAAAAAAACACTGTTCTTCCCTTAAATCACGATTTCCCTACACAAAATAGACGAGCAACAAATGTTTGCCCAATCACCCGCTTAAAACCCGTATCGTAAAATCACTTAGCCATCATAAACACAATATTCTTCATTACCCCATTTTTTTGTTGTTAATTAAGCTTATTCTTATTTATTTGGTCACGTTATGCATAATTTGTATTATACCCGTGATTTTTTTGCTTGGCTTAACACCTTTTACTTCTGATTTTTGTTAACTAGGAGTAACTGTAAGTACCTACTGCTTTCAAATTGATCAACGCCCGCTAGTAGTTTTGTCACTTGAAGTTTGAGTTGCGAAAGTTTTTTATTTTTCGTGTTTAGATATCGAAACACACAAAAAAAACTGATTTCTAAACTGACATTTCCAGTGTTCAAAATACAGCGGTCGGCGACCCCACAGTAATACTATAAAACTGATGTAATTTGTGTTTAATCATGTTTAGATATCATCATCACGTCTGCGGAGTTTAGCTAGCTAATTTAATTTACTTAAGTCAAAGTCAAAGTCACAACGCCTTTATAGTCGAAGGCGTTGTGACTTTGACTTTCAAATTAAATTATATCTTGCAACAAACAGATTAGAGATTCTAGATTCACACAATGGTGGGAATACTCTGCCCAATATTTGATTTTTTTCTTGTTTTCAACCTTTATTTTTTTGAGTGTTTGTTCTTTTTTTGCATCATATTCATTTATTTAAACTTTTCGAACCCAAAGAGGTACAAAGGCGGACTTAATGCCTTAGGCATTCTCTACCAGTCAACCCAGGGTGGTAAAGAGATTAGATGGCAGGTGCTTTAATTGAAGGGAACAATGATGGAAAGAAAACTTAAAAAAAAAAGTGTGTTGTAAAATAGATGTTTACCGCAAGTAACGGTTTTACTTTCTTTCTTTCATTTAATGTTATACAATACAATTATGACTTCAGTTTGTGTAGAAAAATGACTTCAGATTCCTTCAAAAAATTCCGACATGCATTTCATCTGCTAATGCCTCAGTACTTGAAGTTAAATTTTATGGAATTATTTTTTAAAGTCATAGTTTTACTAAGATACTAACTTTTGATAAAGTGTTTTCTTATTTCCTTATTATGAGTGCCACTTCTAACAAAATAATTTATTATTTTTACGACGGAAACCGAATTGCGAATTACATATAGCCAGGTGAATTAATTGTTAAGTAAATTGACAAGCCTATGTCGATTACCTGTGTTAAAGCCATTTTATAGAACTGTCAGATAATGACAGTTGTAATTTGATTATACGTACAAATTTAGTTTTTATTCATTTTCTTCTCTAAATTTTCAAATGTGAAATACATCTGTTGATGATACTGCAAAATATCGACAATGGCAAACCAATATCGGCGATCAAAAGAAAGAAAATAAACGTTGGCCGGAAAGAACTTTCCTGTTTTAAAAACGAACGCGAGCCAAACTACGAATTTTACGAAAAAAAAAAACGTAGAACGAGAACACAGCATTACCAAACTAATTACAACGGATAATTTGGCCGAGGCAATTAGAACACTTTTTGAGGCTGAAGTTGTGGTGGATATTAAAAATTGTAGAAAAACTCTTGTACTCGTATACACACACACGTCACACAGCGACGTCAGAACTACGTCCAATTAGACGTCTGAACCCAATAAATGGATCCAGTGCAAGTTTCAAACTTCCACGAAAATACAGTACCTAACAGTAGGCAAGCAGCTATATTGGTTAACCAACTTTTATCACTGGATATGTTTGTGCTGTTTCTAAATTACAGTTGGTAAACAATTAATAATTTTAAGGCTCCCTCACCGTCTGTTCGTGTTACGAAATTTCATAACATGACAATACGTACATAGGTAACCTTAGCGAAATCCAAAAGTGTTTATGGTTATCCTTGAATAGTATCTCTGTCAAAATGTAAAAGAAATTCTACACGTATTAAAAGATACTTGCAAGCAAATAAGATCATGTTCTGAGAAACGCTAAACTGTGTCAATATTGATACTTTCAAAGAAAATTCGCTTTTGAATTTCGCAAATGTAAAGGTAGAGCCGGCGCGTAACTTGGCAAGGTTTAGGCCATAATTTATTTTAAAACTTGTCGGAATATTAAAAACACATGTAACGTCGCTTGCCAAGTTATGTGACTGATTTAAATGTGTTTTATTAACTCTAACGTAAAAATGATTTTTTACGTTAGAAATAATTATAACACGATAAGTTCGTTGCCCAAAAGTTTTGATTATGGCAATACACCCGATGACCGTCGACCACAACCAATATTTGTTGAAACCGAAATGATTTAAACCTCCCAATGAATGTAGGTACTCGTATTGAATTTTGATACTTTTATTTTAAGTAAATCATATTGTATACTTATTGAAATTGCAATGACAGGGTATTCGAAACAGTAAATGAAGACCTGCATAAAACTGTTACAGTGCTTCGGTAGCGTTGAGTACAACCGACAAAAAGCCAGGAATTCTTTGAAACCAGCTACCGAAACCAACAAAGATCAATTTAGCCTCGTTTCGTTGAACTTCCTTTTATGACAGTGTCATCGCTGCCAATTATATGGTCACTCGCAGTCCAACTGCTATGCCACCCCTAGATGCGTCAAGTGTCTAGGAGAGCATGGCACCGCCGACTGTACCCGCCCAAAAGATAGGGAACTATGTTTAGAGCCTCCCAGCTGTGTACTCTGCGGCCAATCGGGACACCCGGCAAATTACCGGGGCTGTCCTAAGGCCCCGAAGTCCTCCTCTTCCAAACTCGCGAAACGCGCGAGCGACCGCCAGCACAGGGAAAGCCCCTGGGGAAAGCCTCCTTCCGCGCTGATGCCGGAGCGGCTCAGTCCGCAGAGGCCGTCTCCCTGGGCTAACCTTAATCACCTGAAGGCTCCCGCAGCTTCGGTGCCCTCTATTCCCGCGCAACCAGCGCAACCCGCTCAACTTCCAGCGCTGATGGCTTCCGCCATCCCAGCGCCTTTGGTAGCCCCCGCGGCCCCTACGGCCTCTCCAGCGAAACCTCAGGGAACCCAGGGCCGAAACAGCGCCCAAATTATATTTAGTACATACGCGGCTCTCTTCACCACCGCCGCGGACAAAATGGCGGAAGAAATCGTTGCTGCAAACGGCAACGCACTCCGCCTTATGGAAATCCTCAGCGCGTATCCCGAGATCGCGCAAGTTCTACACTCACTCAAATATTAATTCTCAATGGATAATACGAGAGTAAACAGTAACAAACCCCGATCCCTTAAATTAGGCTTCTTCAACGCAAATGGCGTTTCAGGTCAACGCGATGAGATCGCTGCTTTCCTCCGCGACCATCAGCTTGACATCCTCCTCATACAGGAAACCTTTTTAAAACCGCATCACCGAAACCCGAATATTGCCAACTATAAACTAGTTCGCAATGACAGGTCTCGATGCCACAAGGGCGGCACACTAATATACTTTAGGAAATCTTTGTATTGCATCCCTATCGACCCACCTTCTCTCTTCTCCCATCTGGAGACCTCTATCTGTCGGCTCGGCATGACTGGTCATCAACCGATCACCATCATCTCTGCTTATATTCCACCAGACAATGGTCCGGAGGATCCCGTCTCGCTCCAAAAGGACTTCACTGCCCTCTTCGGTATGAGTGACTCCGTCATCTTGGCGGGGGATCTTAATGCCAAGCACCCGGCGTGGAATAGTAGCACAACTTCAACCAGAGGTAGGTTAGTTTTCAAGTTAGGCGAATCCCTTAACTTTGACGTCATCGCTCCAATGAGCCCGACTCACTTCCCAGGTAATCCTAATCACCTTCCCGATGTTCTCGATGTAGCGCTGCTCAAGAATGTGAACCTCCGTTTGCAATCGATTGAGACGTTCCACGAGCTAAATTCTGACCACCGCCCTGTAGTCATGCATCTTGCACCCTACTCGGGCCCGATCGACCCCAACCGCCCCCCTCAGACCCAGACGATAACCGACTGGAGGAAAGTAAGCGAAAGACTGAAATCCACCACGTCGCCTCACTTAGACACCATCCCCGATCACTTAGTGTCAGTCGCCGACACGACGGCCGCAATCGACTCGTTTACAGAGCACGTACAATCCGTATTGACGGATTGTTCACGGGAAGTTCCGGTGATGGAAGACCATCGCTGGAAACTACCTACTGACGTACGTGACCTGATAACCGAGAAGAACGCGGCCATCCGTGCCTACGACTCCTTCCCTTGTGACGCGAACAAAGCCCACATGCGCCATTTACAGCGTGCTGTAAAGAAACGCATAGGGGAGGTTCGCTCTGAGGGCTGGAACAAGATGCTCAGCGAACTCGAGCCCACTCATCAAGCCTTCTGGCAATTACAGAGGAAATTGCGTTCCTCAGAAGAGGTCTCTATGCCTCCTCTCATCCGCCCCGACAATAGTGTCGCTTTCGACAGTCCCGATAAGGCTGAATGTCTTGCCGACAGCCTAGAGTCCCAATGTTCTCCCAGCTCCCAACCAGTAGACCAAGCTCACCTGAACAAGGTCGACGCTGAAGTCGAACGAAGAGCCTCCCTCCCTCCCGTCGAAGACCCTGATGATCCTCTGCCTCCCGTCACTCCAGACGAAGTGCACGACATCATTAAAGGGCTCCACGCTTGTAAGGCCCCCGGTTCGGATGGTATTACCAATAAGGTATACAAACTCCTTCCTGCCCCGCTAATAATGCTTATGACCGCCATCTTCAATGGCGCCTTGAGCAACAACATCTTCCCACAAGCATGGAAAGAAGCCACTGTCATCGGTATCCCAAAGCCAGGCAAGCCAAAGTCTGAGCCCTCCAGCTACCGCCCTATTAGCTTACTCAATGTCCTCGGCAAAATCTACGAGAGGCTTATTTATAAGCGTCTCAAAGACTACGCCGAAGCAAAGAGCCTCATACCCAACGAGCAGTTTGGATTCCGTAGCCAACACTCGGGCACCCAACAGATCCACCGTATCGTAGAGCACTTATGCGCTGGTCTGCAGCGTAACGCGACGACGGGTGTGCTATTCTTCGACATAGCGAAAGCCTTCGACAAAGTCTGGCACAACGGCTTGATATACAAGCTCTACCAACTAGGAGTGCCTGATCGTCTCGTGCTCATCTTACGAGACTTTTTGTCGAACCGGACCTTTCGCTATCGCGTCGAGGGAGCACTCTCGTCCCCTCATCCTATTCGCGCCGGTGTCCCTCAGGGTTCCGTACTATCTCCTCTCGCCTTCACGCTGTTCACTAGCGATATCCCAAAAAGTAAAAATGCTCAGTTGGCTCTCTTCGCCGACGACACTGCCGTTTACTATACCGGTCACTGTCCCAACGCTATAGCTCGTACTCTCCAAACCTCCGCAAACGTCTTAGGCGCTTGGTTCCGGAAATGGAGAATCGAGGTCAACCCCGATAAGAGTCAGGCGGTTCTCTTCTCGAGACGTCGTCGACTCCCTCCCCCACTTCCCAGCCCGATCACTATGTACGGCAAGCCAATCCCTTGGGAGAAGCAAGCCAAATACCTAGGCGTGATCCTCGATGAGAACCTTACCTTTAAGGCTCATATTAAGGCGGTTCGCGCGCGCGCCTGCTTCGCTCTTAGCAGGCTCCAATTTGTACTGACAGCCCGTAGCAAACTGTCCCTCAAATGCAAGCTCCGCATCTATACCGCAGTCATCCGTCCCATCATAACCTTTTTTTTTTTTTTTTTGGGTGGGAAATCATCAAATGACTTCTCCCGCTCTGGGTGGAGCGGGAGGGCGTGTCAGACTTTTACTGACTAAAACCCACCCGTGTTCCTTCAGTTGCCTGTGCCGGGGCCACGGTTTTCTCTGTGGAATAACCCGCGACCCTGAGGCGTCGGCCCTATCGGACCCCGCCATTTTGTGCTGACATCTCCTTGAGGCGCGCGTGGAACACAACGCGCCGTCGACCCGGGCCTGGTCCCTACCGGACGGCGAGCTACCCATTGCTCGCCATCCGCAAGCCCGCGCCTACGGTGGCCGGGAATCTGCAGGCGACTCCCGACGCCCAGGGCGTCTCCTGCGGCGGCTAGTGGGGGCGTGAGGGCGCAATGCTCTCTCCCTCACCCGCTCCGCCTCCTCCTTCGCGAGCATTACTGCTTCGCAGAAGGAGGTGACGGCTTTCCATTCCCTCTCGCTCCGTACCATGGCCTGGACCAGGGCCGGACGCGAGAGATCGCCGCCGCCAATCGCCCTCGCGAGGACACTGCGGTGCTCCGCCCAAGCTGGGCATACCTCCACCGTATGCTCCACCGTGTCCTCCGGGCGATCCACGCAATGGTGACACCCGGGCGTTTCCTCCCGCCTTATGCGAAACAGGAACCTCCCGAAACAACCGTGTCCGGTGAGGACCTGTGTCAGGCGGAAGGTGAGGACGCCGTGGTGCCTCTCTAACCACTCCTCAAAGAGGGGACTTACCGCCGCTATTGTGGCGTGCCCAGCACTGGGTTGCGACAATCGCACCCTCCATGTCGCCATGAGATCCCGCCGGAGCTCTATCCGCTGTACCGTGATTTCTCGCGGCAGCGGAGTTACACCCCGGTGTTTTGCCTCCTCGCGCCACTCCCATACGTGCGCGAGGGCTTTTGCCTCCAGATCCCATGGCGGCAATCCGGCAAGGAGGCTCGCCGCCTCGCATGAGACTGTGCGGTATCCCCGGACCAGCCTGATGGCCATGACCCTTTGGGCCGCGTTCAACCTGCGGGCTGGTCGGCGCCTCAAAGAACGCGCCCACACCGGTGCCCCGTAAAGGGCCATGGACCGCACGATCCCCGCGTAGAGCCTCCGGTAGGAGGCGTTTGGACCCCCTAGATTGGGCAGGAGCCGCCTCAAGGCAGCCCCAGCCCGCTCCAGTCTGGGAGCCAAACGTCGGAAATGCTCCACGAAGTTCCACCGGCTGTCGAGGACGAGTCCCAGGTACTTCATCGTCGACTCGACGCCGATGTGAACCCCTCCCGCCGTTATTTGGGAACCCGACAGTGGCGCATTCCGAGGACCATGAAAACACATGGCCTCGGACTTGTGCAGGGCCACTTCGAGTCCCAACTGCCGGATCCTCTCGACGATTGTCGCAACCCCGAGTGTCGCTTGTTCGGCCGCCTCCTGGTGCGACCTCCCCTGTGCCAGGACCAGCGTGTCGTCAGCGTAGCACACCACGCTGACGCCATTCGGGAGTTCGGCGCGCAGCACCCAGTCGTAACCGATATCCCACAGAAGCGGCCCCAGGACCGATCCCTGTGGGACACCGCACGACATCTCTCGCCGGTTCCACTCTCCCCGGTGACCGGGGTAGATGACGGCCCTGTCCGTCAAATAGGCCTCGTCCCATCATGACCTATGCCTGCGTTGTATTTGCGCACGCTCACCCACGTCATCTTCATAAGATGCAGACCCTCCCAAACCGTTTCCTCAGAAGGGTCACGGGTGCCCCCTTCTATGTCCGTAATATAGATCTTCACGTCGACCTCAAAATGCCAACCATAAAACAGTTCATGAAACGCTTATCAAAGCGTTTCTTCGACTGCGGCATCAAACATTCTAACCCCCTGATTACAGCGGCCGCCCGCTACACTCCCTCTCGCATTAGCAGTATTCGCCGACCAAGGCATACTTTAATCAACCCCGACGACGCCACTACCCTCCTCCAGGAGAGTAGTAAGGCCACTAGCACGCTACAAAAGCCCAAAACCCGATCGCCGTCCTACCGCCCTCGCCGCCGAGGCCCGCCGCGACGCCCAAATCGACGCCCCTCCCGACCCTTGCTCGAGCCAGCCCGCGCCGCTGAGCCTGTAGCTTTAAATTCGTCCATAAATAAAACCAATCCTGATCCAGCAAGTCATTTGCTGCCCTCTTCCAGCGACGCCTTAAGCCGAGGTTCGTACCCCACAGGGGGTGCCCTTAGCGTTGTCGCTTAGTTTTAGTTAGTATATAAGTTTAAGTCCTGGCTGGAGGCCTTAATTTATTAGGGAATCCACAGGCAAGTCCGCTTAAGCAGACGACAACCGCATAGGTTGACCTGCGAGATGCCAAACAAACAAACAAACAAAAAAAACTTCCTTTTATGTAAATTAGGCACAAGTTGCTTGTTTTTATTTCTAGTAAATTTATAAAAATCCTACTTCTTAAACTGCTGCTGATGAAAGTCAATGATGCGCTGAATTGATGATCGCCTTACAAATGACGAATGAAAATTGTTGACGTTCAACAATTGTGTGTTAGCCCTACCTCTAGGTCATAAATAGAAAATTATATGTTACCTTTATTTATTTATTTAAACTTTTCGAACCCAAAGAGGTACAAAGGCGGACTTAATGCCTAAGGCATTCTCTACCAGTCAATCAAGGGTGGTAAAGAGATTAGATGGCAGGTGCTTTAATTAAAGGGAACAATAATGGAAGAAAAATAACTTAAAAAAAAAAAATGTGATGTGATGTCAAATAGATATTGCGTAACTTATAATACACACACATACATATTAAAAAAAGTATATACTTACAATTTATATAAATAAATTTAATGGTGAAAGGTGTTGAGCCGACTCTACGCTATTTGTTATGAAAATAACTCTGCAATTTCCAAAGAAGAATGGACAGAATATGAAAGGAAGAATGAACAAAGTCAGAAGTATGAGAAGGACAAAGCAGGAGAAGATTGTTGGAGGAACGCAGTTTCTTAGCGTGAGATGAACATAGATATTGGAAGCGAGACATAAGATAAGAAGGAGGAGTGGGAGAGTTGAGAAGAGAGAAAAGTGTATTCAAAGCGCGCAAACTTCTTCTTTGGCGAATGGACATCCATTTGAGCTCAGACCTATAGCTTGACACATGGTCATATTTTCTGAGGTTGAATATGAACCGGATACAATTGTTGAGCAATCTGTGGAGCTTATCCAAAAAAACCGCATTCAAGTCAAAGTAGCACACGTCACCATAGTCGATGATAGGGAAAATCAAAGTCTGCACGAGCATGGTTTTCGTCTTACCGGGTAAAAAGTTTCTCAGACGATACAGGGATCGTAGAGTACCGTTGACCCTTTGACTAACACTAGAGACCTGGCGTTGCCAGCTTAGTGTCGAGTCAAGATGCAAACCGAGATCTTTCACAGTTGGGGTAATGGGAATGGCGATAACATTGAAAATAAGAGGAGGAAGAGAACTGAGCGCCACCCTACCCATCATGCGTGAACTTTCAATTATAATGGCCTGATTGATTGGGGTTTACTAACACCCCAAAACGATCAGACCACTCTTTGATAGCATCTAAGTCTCGATTTACATCTACTATAGCGTCCGACAAACTTTCCACCCGCTCAGCTGTATACAATTGAAGGTCATCAGCATAGAGATGATACGAACACCGAAGACAGTGAGTTACAAAATTAATGAAGATGGAAAATAGCAAAGGAGAAATAATACCGCCTTGTGGAACACCAGCATTCAGGTCACGCCATCTCGACGAGCTCTCAACAACGCGAACCGACTGCTGACGTCCCCGAAGATAAGAAGAGAACCATTCCAAAGCCTCGGACGAAACCATAAGATGAGAGAGGATAGAAAGGATGATATCGTGGCTGACGGCATTAAAGGCATTGGAGAAATCAATTAACACCAAAACGGTAACCTTGGTATCCCCCATAGCTTCTCTAATGTCACCAGTCACTTTAAGGAGAGCGGAGGCTGTACTGTGCCCTGGTCTGAATCCAGACTGAAAAGAGCTAACAAGATTATTCCGGTGAATAAACCCCGTAAACTGATTGTGTACGCAGGCCTCAAGCACTTTAGATAGGAATGGGAGAATGGAAATGGGTCGAAAATTACAGGGAAGGGAGGGATTTGAATTTTTTGGGAGAGGGCGGACTTAGGCTATACGCCACAGGGAAGGGAATTGTCCGGAATCAAGAGAAAAGTTGATAATATGGGTAATCGGAGGGAGAAGGATATCCAGGATCCAAATAACTATATTACGACTGATGCCGTCACAGCCCACAGCCTTGGATTTATTGGACAGGATGAACTTTTTAATTTCGTCCATGGTGACCGGAGAGAAGAGAAATGGTTCTATGATGCTGGGACTAGCTAGGCCAGAAATGAAATCGACCGTCTTGGACAACATTTGGGAATGCAAATGACAAGTGGTTATAAAATGACGGTTGATATCATCAAGGCCAATTGTATTAGGTAAATCCACATGACGTGGCCTGCCGATACCAAGAGTACCAAGAAACTTCCAGTTATCAGCAGGTGAAGAAGAAGATATGTTCTCGAGAATATGGCGGCGTTTAGCGTTGCGTATCATCTGATTACACTGATTTGTAGCAGCTTTAAAAAGCTCCGATTTCCTCACTGCGATCCTTTTTAAATTTTCGAAAGGCCCGATCCCTGCGCCTCATCGCCATACGAACCCCTATCGTCATCCAAGGAGCAGGCGGACACCGAAGTTTAATCTTCTTAACAGGAGCGTGTTTGTCGCAGAGAGCAAGGACCGTCCGATCGAAAATGCGCAGCTTTTCATCATCAGCTGTCGCCGCTTCCAGGTGTTCCCAATTGAGGTTTGACGCATCCTGACAAAGCTTCTCAACGTCCATGCGCGCAAAGCACCTTGAACGTGCAGAACTTTTGGGACAGGTTTAGGCGGTTTTAGGACATAAGAGAGGAAAATTAGGTCATGATGAGAAAATCCAGGAGCGGGACACTGACCGTGAGAAGAAACAAGGGAGGGTACGGAGGTAAGCATCAAGTCGAGCAAAGTGTCGTCGCCTGAGATGTTGAATGCATGGTATTGTGAGGGTGATGAGGTAATGATTTTGAAAGGGAAATCGCTTCGAAGATAGATAGCTACACCACCCCCTCCCTTTCCAATTCTATCATTGCGGATAAGAGTGAAACCTGGGAGAGGGTAGGTGGTGGAGAGAAGATGAGGTTTGAGCCAACTCTCGGAAAACAGTACAACATGGACATTGGCGTCGGTAAAGGTCCAACAGATCACTAACACTTTGTGCATTTATGTGGCAGACATTAAAAAATGGCCTTTCCGTTGGGTGAAGCTCCGACACACAAAGTCACTAAGGGTGTCAGTCAGTGAAACTTGCATTAGCGGATGAGCTAGAGGAATCAATGGCAGAGTAAAAAAACTCATCATCAGTTAACATAAAGTACAAATAAAATAATATAAATAAAAATAAATAATTGCTAAAAATGCAAATAAACTAAGATAGCTTTTGCTTAAGGTGCTACACCACAACCTGTGCACCACGCACCAGCAGCACCAGTATAGTTGTACATGGCACCTTTATGTTTTTTTTTACTATTATGTAGGGATAACATCGAATATTCAAACACTTACAGTGTTGACATGCGTGGCGTTTTCAGATCCATGTTCAGCTAAAAGCCTGGTCAATTGGAACATGATACAACATGCCCACAGCCTTTTATCTCGACACAGATGAGCAATTGACTTCAAACGATTGGTTTTATTTGTCAAAGCTTTACTTTCGACGTCGCTGAAAAAGAGAATTGGCTCAGTTATCTTTTATGTGAATGTCTTCGAAATCAATTAGTAGTACAAAGCGTGTCAGTTTTATTAAATCGATATTTTTGAAGAAGAAGAGCTTCAACAATTTAAGTATACGCATACGCACGCAAATACTACGAGTCTAGAAACAAAAAAAAACAATTCTTTTGTTTCTAAACTCATTGCAACTGTAGCCTATGTATATCTATTCAAAAAAAAATTAACCTTCTCTGTACCGTAGGTTTTTATCACTGATTGAGAGCTACGTTATTGTCGATTGCCATAGGATTTTTTTTATGGTAGGTATTAAGGTAATAGTTGACTTCCACGCGTACGAAAATCGCGGGCTGAAGCTTGTTAAATTATTATTATAGTTACCGTTGCTTATAATTGTAATGTAATTGAATGTAAGCTTCTGTGATACGACGGAAACCGCTGTATAACATCTGTTAATTTATTCGTACTTTGTACTGACATAAGTAGTTGTAGGTAGATATCGTGTCATGATAAATGTGAAAGCACGGTCCAAGATAGGACAATGTTTAAAGCTCTGTTCCATAATCGAATGAGTTACAGCCTCCCATCCCTTTCCCGGTGTGGCGGAACAATAATCAATTGGAACACCACCTTACATTTTAGAGCGGAATCGATCCGCTCATGAATCTTGGGCCAAACATGCAAATCATACGATGTTTGCACCGAATGTCCTCACGCTTACCCGCGCCGCGCGCACACCAGTAGCGCGTGATACTTGTACCGGCGACGGCGACAACGACCTTGGGCTGTGAAAGTCTGCGTGCACGCACTTCCACCGGCCGGTGAACCGGGCTGCGGAGACACAGTCTTCATTCTACCACCTACCAAACCATTCGGATCGTGTCCCGCTTAATTGCATTGTTGCTTTGTATTCGGTTAATTTAATTGTCAGTGTTGTTTATTTTAATATAATTTTCAAATCATTTTAATAGTATTCTTCATTTATTAATCAATTCTCGAAACATTATTTCATCCTTCCGCTACGCTACGCTTTACGCTTTGAAGCTAATATTCCGTTGTTCGATTCCTGATCTAGTAGATATCGGTGACCATACTGATTTTCTACATTGGTGAAAGAAATTAAGGCTGTGGTTCAAAACATAAGCGATGAGCGATTTCATATTTTTTTAAGGATGTCTGATTCTGAGAATTTTGCCGATGCTGACGCTAAAGAAGCAGTAACTGCTGTCTCTAGAGAAGTGTCGAAAATCGGACTGCCACTACGCTGTCCACCTTTTTGCCCAGAGGAACCGGCTTTATGGTTCGCCCAATTAGAGGGCCGATTTATCTTGTCAAGGATATCCAGCGACACGACGAAATTCTATTTCGTGACTACACAGCTTGAGACTAAATATGAACTCCAGGTTAAAGATATCATCACGAAACCACCGGAAACAGACAAGTATGACAAATTAAACAGTGAACTTATTAATCGCCTGTCTGCCTCACAGGAAAAGCGGATACATCAGGTGTCACCAACTACAGCCTTCACAGATGCAATATCGTCCGTTGACTTACATTGAGTTCCTGATACAGAAAGTGTCGTTACGTTGTCTATCAAGCGCTGATGTCTGCAGTCTACGAGTAATTTGTAGAAACTAAGGAAGTCAACGCCTATGATAGGTCTTGACACATCGGCCACTGTGAATCTCCAGGTGTAGTCCCTTCTGAGACCCAAGTTAAGTCGCAGCTGTGTTGGTCCGTAGGTGTGTATATTAGCAGCGACTAAATCAAATTTTTATTGTTTTACAGGCGACTTTACAGCCGACCGAGGGAAAACACACAAGTCTGAGCCAGTGTCCACAAGGAACTGCATTTTCGAAGTCCGGTCGGTTATGAATAAAGTGATTCTTTAGCGTCAGCATCGGCAAAATTCTCCGAATCGGACATATAAAAGTAAAAAAAATCGCTCACCGCTTATGTTTTGAACCACAGCCTTACTTTCTTTGCACCGTTCTAAACAAACTATCACTAGTTGAATCACCACTCTTCTTGCTTCACTGAAACCGCTTGCTTCTTGATTTAGACGAGTCTTGAATATGCGCGGTAGTCGAGGGTCACCAATCAATATGCAATATACGAAGAAAAGAAATCGTGGTAGACTAGTAAATTTTCAGTGTAATCATTAATGTTGTTATTTTATTCAAAACAATTGTTTTATTTGCTTGTCGTATGTATTGTTTTTGATGATTAAGGGCAGATTTTTTTTAAGTTTTAAAACTTTCATCTGCGGAATGAATATTGTGGTTTGTCAGCTTTTGTGTAGAAAATATGTCAAACTGTCAAATTAATTCTTCGGATAAATATAATCTGACTTTTGAAAAATCTGCCGTAAAAGAAATAATAGTAAGATGTTACTACCCTGCAGTGGGACATCATGAAAGCAATAATCGATAAACATGAACAAGTTTCGGAATGCTTATGAAACTAACTGTAACTGGCTAATTATAATACCAATCTCTATCTACCGCTACCGATTCGAAACACAGAGAAGATATAAAAAAGGAACTTAGGCGAAAGATTGACTGAAAGCCGGATATCGAATTTGTCATATCAAGGAAACGATTTAAAGCGATAGCAGTTACTTAGATTACGGATTATCTTTAGCCTTTAATAACAGGTGTCAGAGATTTATAGGTGTAATAGTAAACAAATACATCACGCGTGTGTCTCCGAAGGTGTATATAGTACACCCACATTCCAACAGTTTAAGTATGTTTAAGTCCCATTTAGTACGGTGTGAGCCTTTTCCATCCAATGGCCACTTATCAAAACTCCGGGCTGCAACTTAGAAATTCAAAATGAAAAAACCCAACAACACTATGCTCGACCCGTGGGAATTGAATTTTAAATTGAACTCAGGACCTCATGTTCAGTAATAGCGCTTACAATCAGAAGACCAACGAGGCTGTCAATAGTCAAAGAAAATGTATGTTGCATGCACATAAGCCTCGTAATCTTCCCTCAAGAGTAAGACAGATAACTAAGTATACAGGTAATACTATCACATTCACACATTATGTATAAGTCACTTGGGCAAGCCATACCTAAATCTTAAATCGGGGTTATTTCTGAGAAATTCCTAATAAAAAAAACGCGTTAACACTTTTGGGGATCGAACTCGACACCTAGCAGTCATGCTTGTGATCACTAAACCCACGAGGTAGTAGTACTGCACGTACCCAAGTAGGTAAATTTTTTTTTTTCAGTGGAATTCATGCACACTTTCACGTTTTTATACGGCGCTGTAGGAAATTGTTTTCCGATTTACGACGATCTGAGAAAACTTTGGGATCTTTAAACCAACATTACCGCAGGCCTATGGGAGATACAAACTTCTTAACATCACTTTGCGGTTATTTCCCAAGTTCCGAACATAAGAACTATCGTTACGAAGGTTTGGGTTATGTTCATCTATATTTCTATATTTTACAAATTGTTTCGGACTTAATAAATAAGTACGATATCCCATTTTTAATGAGAAATAAGTTAATCTTAATCTTTGTATCAAGTCAAAGTAGATAATTTTATCATGAGCTTTAAATGAAATCAGTAAAATGCAATTTGGTACTTCGTAATTGAAAATATCGATCTGGTTTTAACTTAACTTACCTTCGTATAATGTTGTAATGGTTGCTTCAAATTTTGACGACGTAAATAACGCCCTACTGCTGGTCCAAAATTGGTTCACGGCTAATAATTTAGTACTAAATGGAAATAAAACTAAGTGTATAAGATTTTCTTTACCAAACGTCAAGAGTAGTGATTGTGAGATAGTATTGAATCAAGAGAAGCTAGAATTCGTCGATAAAACGGTTTTCTTGGGGATCACGCTCGACTCAAGGCTACAATGGGGTCCTCATTTAACATCTCTAGCAGGACGGCTAAGTTCAGCAGCTTACGCTGTCAGAAAAATCCGTCAATTTACTGATGTAGATACCGCGAGGCTGGTCTATTTTAGTTACTTTCATAGTATCATGTCTTACGGTATTTTACTTTGGGGACGGGCTGCAGACATCGAGTCTATTTTTATTCTGCAGAAAAGAGCCATCAGAGCCATATATAATCTCCGCAGGCGCGATTCTCTAAGGGAATTGTTTAAGGATATTAACATCATGACTGTACCTTGTCAATACATCTATGAAAACATCATGTACGTAAGAAAAAAATTACATCTTTACAGTAAAAGAGGTGAAAGACATAATTATAGTACTAGAAATCGTGACCTATTAGTTCAACCAGGTTTCAGACTGGCTAAAGTAGACTCATCTTTCATGGGGTACTGTCTAAAATGTTATAATAAAATACCTCCCCACATACTTCAACTGAATGAGACAAAATTCAAATCCTTTGTCAAACGCACACTATTCAGGCAGGCATATTATAGGTTGGAGGATTACATAACTGATAAAAATGCCTCGCTTAATGCCGGTCCTGCTCCACACCACAACTAATTAATTGACATTTGAAACACTGTTGAAGCTGCTGAAGATAGTAAGAATTTATTTGCATTATATAAACTCATCTCCTTTTTATTATATAGATGCATTGCACAGATGTGAGTACTTTGTACTATAGAGCTACCATTTACCGGGTAATGTCATAGATTGACTTGAATGTGCCTTGGCGGCTGATAGTATGTCATGCTCACTCAAATGTCTCGTTGACGGTGGCGCGTGTGTCGGATCATTTAGCTCCCTTCAAAATGGTTGAGCTGAATGGTGCTGATCCATGCGTCATGTTCGTGAACGGGCGCCGTCAGTTGGGACTGGTCATCTCTTAGCTGCCACGGCTTATTTTAATAATTAATTAGCTGGATTGTTTTTAATTATGTTTTGATGCACTCTGGACGATTTTAACGTGTACGGTTTTTTGTACATCGTTCTCACTTATAGTGTCAACATTAATCGATGTAACTAAGATATATGTAAAAACATTATTATTTAAAAGAGTGTCCATGGAGTTTCTTGCCCGGTCTTCTCCATAGGTACCTACTACGCTTTGGAATGGGCAACTAGCTTCATATTTCTGACTGACCGACTCCTTGACAATTCAAAAGTGCCTGTAAATGGTTTAATTGAAATAAATGATTTGAGTTTGAGTTTGAGTTTGAGTTTGTGTGCTTGTATAAAATATAGAAAAGTCCGTTCAAGAAACGAATATAAAAATAAGAAGCTGCTGAAATTTAAGTAAATACCTATGTACTTTATATCCTATTGTCAGGAATGCCTATTTGGAAAAAAGGAACTATGATATTTCGGTCTTGGCTTTAAAGATTGTATAGTATTAACTTTTTTACACTTCACACTAAAATAGGACTTCTTGCTTACTTGAAAAAAGGCTTTCCACTAATCAGGATAACATCAGGTGATTTAAATAAACAATGAACCTTGTGTTGAAAATATTTAAAAACTTTCCATGCACGCGCCACTTCATCTTCGTCAAGACTCCGATGACCGATACCGTTAGCAGAAATCAGTCTTCCCACACAAAAAATAAATGTAGCGGGTTACGTTAAGGTCAGGACAATGTCACCCGGATGTCATAGCTCGCTCTATTATTAGATTGTCGTGTCCCACACACCCATTCATTCACACGGTCCATTTGAGAGAGGTTATTAAGTCTAGCAGATGACTGCAATTTGGGGCAGTTGATAGATTGCGGTATAAAACGATACTAGGGTTAGAAGAACTCATGACGCCTGTGATTCAGGTTTATAGAACAGGCTTTAAACATCTTATAATACCAATATTATTTCATAATTTTTTGAATATTGTATTTATCCAATAAACAAAACTCCACCATGCATCTAAAACTATGCCGTGCTCTCACTACCTCTATTTTACATTAAGAGTCCACGATTGCTATACCGATATAATATTATAGAAGTAATCTTCTTAAAAAAAAAACTATCAAAATCACTCTAAAACTCCCAACCTCGCGACATTTATGTTCTCTTGGAACACACGATGTTTATAATAGAACGAGCTTACCCTCAATATAAAATTAGAAAATATAAATTAGAAAATATACAGAAGAAAAATATTATATTTGAGTGCAAGGAGTATGCCTCAGAGATATCGCGATATCCGACGGTGAGGAGGCAAAGGAAATTTGTGATACGTTGAGTTTATGCATTCAATAATTTATGTGAAACTTGATTTCTAACAGTAAAAACTACAAAATTATTTATTTTATAATTTAACATTTTAGAAACGAACGGGTGGTAAAAACAAGGGAAGGTATTTACTACAATAGTAAAAGAAAACAATGATTTTCAATTGTTTTCTAATGGAGGAAAGGCAGAAAAGAGTGGCGCGTTTGTTTGAGATCACGAATTCCTTCATACTAGGAAGAAATTCACCTATCCGAGGTAGGATAGTCATAAAGGAAGTTATGTGGTAGGGTGGAACAAACACGTTCGCGAGGCTCACCGCGATGCCCGACTGTATTATCAAACGTGGCTATTTTACAACAAACCTACATCTGGATTTATTTATGAAAATATGTGTATATCACGTAATCTTTTTAAAGCTAAATTAAAATATTGTCAAAACAACCAAGAGAAAATTCAAATGGATATGCTAGCATCTTGTCATAAAAGTAAACAATTTAATAAGTTTTGGAAATTACCGAATAAATTAAAACATAGGTCGGGAATGCCGGTGAGCGTCGCAGGCGTGAGCGACCCCACTGAAATAGCTAATGCTTTTCAAAAACATTTCAATGTAAACTCGCGTTTCTGTGGCCATCTAAGTGAGTCGTTAAATAGCGGCGCGAGGGCGGCCATGACCGGGGCTCCCCCTGTCAGGTTCTCTGCTAAAGAAGTCGCGAGAAGTATACAGAACATGGTGAGGGGAAAGTCCCTTGGTCACGACGGCCTCAGCGTCGAACATCTTAAATGCGCTGGGGGGGCTACACTTACCACGAGTACTTGCTATGATTTTTAACTTATGTCTAAGTCATGGATACTTACCTGGTGAACTTTCCAATACGATCGTTGTGCCAGTAATAAAGAATAAGACGGGTGACGCCTCCGATATCTCCAACTATAGTCCCATATCGCTTGCCACTGTCTGTGCTAAGGTATTGGATAGTCTGCTTGATAAGATTCTAGCTAAACATGTCGCTCTCGAGGATGGACAGTTTGGTTTTAGACCGAACCTGTCAACGGATAGTGCAATTTTATGCCTTAAGCAGACTGTCCAATATTATACTGACAGGAAGACTCCTGTGATAGCATGCTTCTTGGATTTATCGAGGGCCTTCGACCTGGTCAATTATGACCTGCTCTGGCGTAAGCTCGCTCACGACACTACTGTCCCGGCTAATGTGATATCACTGTTTAGAAATTGGTACAGTAGTCAAAAGAATACAGTTAAGTGGGCAGGCTCATATTCCGATATGTATGGGCTGGACTGTGGGGTGAGGCAGGGGGGTCTGAGCTCCCCTCGTCTTTTTAATCTATACATAAATAAACTGATAGGTAGGCTCAGTAGCACTCAAATCGGTTGTCACGTGGACGGTGTTTGCGTGAACAACATCAGCTACGCTTATGATATGGTGCTGCTGAGCCCATCTATCGGTGCAATGAGAGAGCTTCATAAAATTTGTGAAGGTTATGCGGTGGCTCACGGGCTCAACTACAATACCGATAAGAGTGAATGGTTGGTTTTTAAATCAGGTACTCTAACCTACAAACAGCTGCCTGAACTCTCACTCGCTGGGTGTCCTTTAGGTGGGGTTTCAAAGTTTAAGTATTTGGGTCACTGGGTCACCGATGACTTTAAAAGGCGATGTAGACATAGATAGGGAGCGCAGGTCGCTGGCTGTCCGTTGCAACATGCTGACCCGCAGGTTTGCATGCTGTACTGATTTTTTTAAGAAAACGCTTTTTAAGGCCTTCTGCCAGTCGTTTTACACGTGCAGCCTGTGGACCAAGTATACCCAGCGGGCATACAGCGACCTGCGCGTACAGTACAATAACGCATTCAGGGTGCTTTTGGGGTTGCCGTGGCGATGTAGCGCGTCAGGGATGTTCGCGGAAGCGTGGGTCGACGGGTTCGCCGCGATCATGCGGAAGCGTTGCGCCTCCATGATGGCTCGCTTGCGCTCGGCCTCCAATGGCATCCTGAATGTGTTTTCGGACCGGTGGGACTCTCCCCTGTTGCGAAAGTGGGTAAAAGTTCAGACGCACTTGCCCGAATAAACTAGTGAACCATTGAACGAAGAGTTCAATGGTTCATTAGTTGTCATTGTTATTAATCTTATGTAATACTAACATTAAGCTAAGTTTTATTACTACTAACACAATATGAATTTTTAGTCTGAATTAAAATATTTGAATTTGAATTTGAAAATAGTCTTCAAGGCAATCATTAGGATAATTATTTGGGTAATGAAGAAGTGTCAAGATTGAAATAAAATTGCGTTATCCATCTGACTATGTTTGGGGGAAACTAGGTTTCTCAAGATATTCTTATAAGTATAGGAAGGGACAGCTTAGATGTTCGAATGAGTGAATAAAAGTCTTGGTTTGGAAATAGGACTACGTCGATCTTTTTATTCAAGGGTGGGCGTAGCTCATGTAAAGTTTGTCTGCAATAGGCGACCAAGCACACTGAACGCGACACCATTGAAGTTTTATTGTTATTACGCCTGTGGACGGTTAGTGTCCCCCAAAGTGATAACTTAGTTATTACGCCTGTGGGCGGTTAGTGTCCCTCAAAGTGCAAACTTAGGCCACTGCTGGAATTAGTAAGAGCAAAGATAGCCTGTGTAGGAAGGAAGAAATGAACTATGGTTAATTTAGCTAATGTGAGCTTGGTTAGACTGAGCTGTCATATGAAACATAGTTTTATTGTTTGAAAGAACCATTGGAAACAGATAGGCCCGTCCACATAAAAACATAATAAAATATAAATTAAATATAATAACGTGTGTTTTCCTCTACGTCCAAGTGGTTAACTAACCAATATGATTACAGTACTCAACCTAGATATAAAGCGTTGCTAAATAATAAATTACGAGTACTTACCTGGGTAGCCAACGTGCATCAATGGATCAGCTGTTAAGTTATGAAGTTGTTTTACGAAACTGAATAAAAGTCATACAATTTTCAATTTACGCTAGATACGAGTTTAAGACATTTTAGATAATACACATCATAAGGTATCTTAAATTCTCAGCTGAGCGATTCATTCACTTTCTAGAACATGTTTATTGCTCACTAGAGACCAACATTATCATCTAAAATACTTGTCAGCGCCTTATTATTCATAATGCATTAAAATTTTTCTCAGTAACCAACGTACTTTCGCAAAAAGTATTCTTCAAGGGTGAAATTTATATTTGTCGAGATAATACTACGTCTTTTCGCTGTTTTTCTGCTACAAATATGAGTGTTAACAAAAACCCTCATGTGTTTTACGGTTACTGTTTGTTTTCTAGATATATTCGATGTTTTTCATTTTACTGAGGACTTTGTTTTGTATCTATAATAATTTGAATGTTTGTAAAGTTAGTATTTTTATTGTTTATGTTGCTTCTTTGTTGTGTACCCACTGTGCAAATATTTCGACACAAATGTATTTTTGTTATGAAATAAATAACTTGAAACTTGAAACTTTTATTTTCGGTTTAAGGGTTTACGGGGTTAATCAACTAGTTTTAAACTTGCACTTGTGTCAGTGCCGAAAAGAAAGCATGCAGTGACTTTACGAAAGCTCTAATAAGTTTATTATAACGACTATGTTCTACATGAAGAATGAAGATGTAGGCAGAGACATTTGAGTACCTTCACTAGGCACACATTTCATAATTATCTTAACAAATATTATACAGGGTGGCAGGGTCATCGAAATTTTTGACCACGAAGGTACTGTACTTTTCTATGAAACAAAACGACGAAAAATTTCTACACTAGAATCATTTGTTGAATTCATTGTTACAATTTGCGCCTCGACGTCCTAGCTACCCCGGAGCATAGCCCTGTGTTTGGTCGCTTTTTACTCACAACAGAGAAAACTTCTGCCAAGCATCTGGTGGTATACCATTCAGCGTTAATGCTTCTTTGGTTCCGTAAAGGAATTGACACCAGTGAATTAAAAAAAAAAACTCGCTATCAAAATCTTCTCCCCGCTTCTAGATCGCTTCTAGGCGTTTTGAAACACCCAAAACGTCGTCGACTGGCGCTACGTTTCTGGATCGTATTGATAAATCCAAGACTCAACATCTGTAATGATGTCGTAAACACAACAAGACGAGCCTGCTTCAAATTTGTAAAAGGCTGGTAATTTTACTATCTAGTAACAATTTAACTTGTACTTCAAGGAACAATTTCAAGCTGACTAAGAACTGCGAACTCATAATAAAGAAAAAGCCAATGACACTTTGCCTGTCCTTTTTAGGTAAGTATCTACTTACTAAGATCTCGCCTGAAATTAGTCCTAGACATTTTGTGATGAAAGTTTCTACGCTTAATGCGATACATTTCCAAGGGGTGTACTATGCCAAATCGAATGACAAAAAATCGAATATCAATTGATCGACCACTAAAAATCGAAAGTCTAAATACTCGAACGTTCATATTATAGCAGAGGTACACCTCTGCCCAACCCATCGGGGAAACAAGGCGTGATGTTATGTTATAATATCGAATAGTAAAAAAATCGAACATTCAATATATCGTACACTCAATACATCGAGTGTTTAAAATATCGCATGTTTGTTTGATCGAGCGTTCAACGCGTCGCATATTCATTCGATTGAATTATCAATACTGAATTATTTTTATATAGAATACAAGAATCACATTTTAATCTTTTACTATCTTTTATAAGTACATTTTAAAATTTTGTGTGAATTGCAATTGCACGGAGAAACTAATACATCCATGTTGTTTGCGATGCGATTGAAAAATATAAGTAATAAAAACAACATGGATCAGTTTTTCCGTACAGTTGCAATTCACACATAATTTTAAAATGTACCTCTAAAAGATAGTAATTAAATATTAAAATTTGATGCTTGTATTCTATATAAAATAATTCAGTATATTGTTATTTCGAACGACGATATTATGAACGTTCGATTTATAGTGGTCGATCAATTAATATTCGATTTTTTGTCATTCGATTTGGCGTAGTACACCCATTTCCAAGCTAGTGGTCGACATTAATATTTTACCTACTTTTAATGAAATAGTTAATTATTCTTTTTATAAGGGCTGTGGCTAAATAGTAACAGCTGCACGTGTCTATCGATGGTTAAGCTACGCTTGTCGCGGTCGGTTCATGGATGGGTGACCATCCATTACACATCGAGACTCCTCTGTGCCTCGGAACATTGATCCTGGCTGTTATTCGTAGATCTTTGACAGTCGTAACGGGTAGTCAGGAGCTCAAAAGTTTGAAAACCAGTCCTACCGAGGGTATCGTGTCACCCAGTAACTCGTTTGTGGACGTCCAATAGGCTGTCGCTCCATGTGAGATACTGGTATTCAACTGCATCTGGTAGGTAACACTGGAAGCCAACCCGCAGACTGATTTGACAAGAAGCAGATTGATTTTTAGATTAAGTTATTTATGCTTTTTTCTACACAGTACAAATACCTACTTTTTATATCATAATCATCATTTAAGCCGAAAGACGTCCACTGCTGGACATAGGCATCCCCCAAGCACCACCACTTTGAACGGTTCTATGCTTCCCGCATCCAGCGGATTCCTGCGACTTTCATAAGGTCATCGGTCCATCTTGTGTGAGGTCGTCCAACGCTACGTCTTCCGGTCCGCGGTCGCCACTCCTGAACCTTTCGGCCCCATCGGCCATCTGTTCTGCGAGCAATGTGCCGTGCCCACTGCCACTTAAGCTTAATAATAATAATAATAATAAGTCAACACCAACGTCAACACGTCACGAAATTTGTTAAAATTATTTTCAATTACTTATATTCATTTTAGACACAGTTTTTATATTTTCTGAGTACCCCTACAAACCAGAAGTCCAAAAAGCAATACAAAAAGTATAATGAACCAAAATAACACAGAATTTCACGCCATAAACTGCCGAATTGAAGGTGACATCTGTCATGTCACCTCGGAACGAAATTCAACAAATTAAGAAATGTTGACGAGATCAGCCGCACGTCAAGCACGCCCACCACCTCCGGACTCTTCGCCCAGCTCCGCCTCGCCACCGCCGGTATCCAGCCCCACCGTGAGTGCTGTGACGACACCGGCCGCGGTAGTTGCGTCGAGCTCGAGCGACGAGTATTTTTCCCCGCCGACGTCACCAACACCCGTTCGTCGGCAGGGGAGAGGCCGGCCACCGAGGAGCCGGGTCCCCGCTGCCGGTGGTTGTGTGCAGCGCATGAGATGGACTCAGTCTATGAACGAGAACGTCATGCGCGCATATTATGGGTCTACAGAGGGGGGAACTCACCTCACTGCGTACCGTGATAGGGTGCTGTCTCTTTTTCAGGAACTAGAACCAACCGTCAGCGTCTCGGCCCAACGACTGTCGGATCAGGTGCGGGTCATCCAACGCAATCATAGGTTGGACGATGCCGCACTTGATAGGCTGCGCTCAGAGATACTGAGCAACCTTATCGTCTCGACTCCGGCACAAACCGCGGTACAAGCGTCAACCATTGATCTACCGCGGTCCAATCATGGTGTTGAAGAAGAAGATGATAGGGTTACCACAGTAAGTAGCCAATGCAACGACCGATTGAGGAGCGCACTGGAGGATGCGTTTCGCGAGTATAGATCCACTCCAACCGAACTTAAACTGCGATTACCACGCCTAGCTATACCCAAAAAAAATAGGGAGCTGGTGTGTGCCCTGGACTCGCAACTTAAGAATGTGTTCGAGAGCAGCGAGGATCTCGTTGATACACACTCGATCCTGTATTGCGCGGCTGTTGCGGCATGTCGTTTAGCTAACGTCAAATTTCCAAACTGTGACGGAGCTGCTCGACCAAAACCATCCGTACCAGCCTGGCAATACAGGATCGAGCGTCGTATCGATGAAGCCAGGGTACTCATAGGCAAACTATACTGTTTCAGAGAGGGCAATATAAGACCACGAGTGATGCGCTTTGTGAGGCGGGCATTTTCGGGGACTGAAATGAAAGCCCTCGAGAATACATATCACGTGTCACAGAGCGCATCGACTTCCTGAAGCAGAAAGTTTGTGCATGGGCGAGCCGTATTCGGCGGTATAAGCGGCGGGTTGATCGATACACGCAGAACCGCATGTTCCAGAGCGATGAAAGGTGGGTATATAGAGCTTGGGAGCGACCTAAACAAAATTTGACCGACGTGTGCCACCCAGATGATGCCGCCACAAGTGCATTCTGGCGCAGCATCTGGTCAGTACCCGTCTGTCACATTGAGGCTGACTGGATGCAGGATTTCGAGCGAGTGTGTGAAACTATACCAGAAATGGAAACAGTCCTAATTACGCCATCAGACGTTGCCAGAGCAGTCCGTCCGTTACCGAACTGGAAATCACCAGGGCCGGATGGATTGCACAACTTTTGGTTGAAATGGCTAATTAGTTCGCACACTAGCCTGGCATCTCAGTTCCAGTCAGCCTTAGAGTCTGGGTCGCTACCGCAGTTTCTATCAACAGGCGTTACCCACCTGCTCCATAAGTCAGGTAGTCCCACGGAACCCAAGAATTATATGATCCGATCACGTGTTTGTCGACGATCTATAAACTTCTTACATCCATTTTGAGAGCGAAAATTATGTTCTATGTTCTATGTTAGAGGGTATGGTTTCCGCACTTAGTCCTACATGTGGACCATTGTACGTGGGCCATAGCGGCCGTCGGTGGTTTTTATTCCAACCAGCCCACCTCCCTCCAGAAGCCGATCAAAGCTTCTGGTCTGTTGAGAACCTCTGTGTAAGATCCGAGTGTCCCGAGTGTTTCTGTTCTAATCTGGGTAACGCCTGTGCACTCAAAGAGCACGTGCGCAACGGTCTCGTCCGACTCCATGCAAGCTCTGCACAGAGGGCTGTCCGTTATACCTATTGTGTAGAAGTGCTTATTCAGCGAGCAGTGTCCTGTGATGGTCCCCGTCATCAGGCGCAGGCCATTTCTATTCAGACGTAATAAACGTCTGGTTAGCCTGTCGTCTAAGGATGGCAAGGCTTCCTTAGACTGCCTGCAGCCTGGTGTCGAGGTCCACCACCTCTCGGCTTGTGCATGGGTGGACTCCTGCAGCCACCTGCGTATCTGGTTGAAGGGGATGGGTATGATGGGTTCAGGCCCGCATGCCGACGTGCTGGATGCTCTCCTGGCTAATTCGTCAGCTGCGTCATTGCCCAGCGATCCGCTGTGTCCTTTTATCCATTGCAGTGTCACTGTGTTGCGGTTTAATACCGTTACTCGTTCTAGAGCCTTGTGACATTCTAGTACTATACTTGAGGTAATATATTTTTTCTTCAATGATTGGAGGACTGAGGTGCTGTCGGAGAGTATACGTATATGTGTGTCCGTAACTTTCCTGGTTTCTATGGCGTATACCGCTTGTATAATGCCCACACACTCCGCCTGATAGACAGTGTTGAACATTCCCAGCGGGTTTGATATGTTTATGTTGAGGTCGTGTGAAAAGACTCCAACTCCGGTCCCGGATCCGGTCTTCGAGCCGTCGGTGTATACTCTCATCTCATTCGGGCGTGAGTAGTCACACTGTTCTTCCGAGAGAACGATGTTGTAGTGCTTTTGGAAGTAGTGTTGCTTCGGGGTTTTGTCGCAGGGTGATGCTAACATCGGCTGTCGTTTGACTGCATCCTCCTTTATGCGTGTGTGCCTGACCCTAGAATCTTTGCTTAGGGTTCCCGATATATGAAGCCTAAAGGCAGCCAGGGTCGCCTCCTCCCGCACGATGAGGTGTAGGGGTGGCAGCCCAAGCATTGCCTGTAGCATAATCAGCCTATAACGTTCCCACTGCTGGGACACAGGCCTCCTCTCTATGAGAGGTAGTGAGCCGTAATCCACCACGCGGGCTCAATGCGGGTTGGTAGATGTCACATGTCTTCGAATTTTTGGTTCTAGGACATGCCGGTTTCCTCACGATGTTTTCCTTCACCGTTTTGAGAGCAGTGGTGATTATATTATTTACACAAAGTAAAGCGCCTGCTTGGGTTCGAACTCACGACCTACAACTCGTAAGTCGGTACCGTTACCACTGGGACACCACTGCTCCTTAGAGCAGCCTCACGCCTGGCTACGTTTTGGTGACCTTTTCGGGGAAACTGAAGGTTTCGTCTGTGCAATTATGGACGAAGTTATCTTGACGAATAACTACCGGAGACATATTATGAAGGACGGGACGGTTGACGTGTGTCGGGCATGCCACCGTCCAGGTGAGTCCATCAGACATATTATCTCTGGTTGCTCTCGTCTGGCTAACGGCGAGTACTTGCACAGGCATAACCAAATAGCCAGGATTATTCACCAGCAACTTACTTTGCAATACAAACTTGTGGATTCTGAGGTACCGTATTACAAGTATGTGCCCGACCCAGTTCTCGAAAATGACCTTGTCAAGTTGTACTGGGATCGGTCTATCATTACTGACAGGACTATTATCGCTTATAAGCCTGAAATAGTAGTGATAGATCGATTAGCGCGCCGCACAATGATTATCGATGTTACCATTCCACATGATGAGAACCTCGTGAAAGTTGAGAAAGAGAAACAAATTAAATATCTCGACTTAGCACACGAGGTTGTTGACATGTGGAATGTGAGCTCGGCTGTCATTGTGCCGATTGTCGTATCGGCCAATGGCCTGATGGCAAAAAGCCTCGACCAACATCTCTCGAGGCTTTCGTTAGGCGGTTGGATCAAGGGCCTGATTCAGAAGGCAGTACTCCTCGATACGGCTCGCATTGTGAGGAGGTTCCTGTCTCTGGAGCCCTAACCACCAGTAGCTTGGACCCTGCTCCCGCTACCGGCGGAACACTATTTTTTATATTTTTAAATGTTTTTTTTTTAAAGTTGTTTTATAAAAATATTTAAAAATGTATTAGAATAAGGATAAGAATAAATAAACGACATAATAATAATAATTTATCATATATTTTCTCTTCACAAAGCTGACTTAAAGTTAATGCGTACAACAAATGTTTCAGCTGTATTCCACCTTTGTGAGAGACTGGTGCCTGATATAGGTTTTTGGACAAAAATCTGTGCTACAGGTCACCAGGCCCCCTCCACGGCTAGAATTAGCTTTTACAGAGATACCGTGCAGGAGTCGAAGATTAAACAATATGCATAACAAAAATAAAAACTTAGTAAGAGTTAAACAATAATTATGATTAGACAAATTAAATAAAAAGTCATAATAATAAAGAATACCTACCTATAATTCTGCAGAAGTTATTGAGTCATTTCAGACCATGTGTGAGTGAGTGTTTATCTGGTGTGAAGTGTTAGATCAATAGGTGATATATGTAAGTAATTCAGATGAGCAGTGTGTGAGTTTTGTGGAGTGAGTGCAGTAAGAGTTGTTTTTTCAAGGAGTTGAGGAACAGCTATGTTTGTTGGGGTTGGTCGAATTAATGTATTTCAGAACGGTCAAAAGATTCTCAGTTTGATCATAGTCTAGAGTTTTTAAGTATTTTTTTTATTTCTTTAATGCAACTTGATTGAGTTTTTGGATAAAAGTATAAAAATTTATTCAATTTATTGAAAAGATAATGCCCAAGGCAGCAAAATAATATTTTAGGGAGTGTTGACTTGAATTGAGCCGTGGGACATACCCTACCTTTTCGTCGTTTGTCTTTGAGTAGGTTAGCGTCAAACTGCATTTGAGAATGTTTTTTTAAGTAATGTACGTAGTACGAACGTTTGTCTGACAGTGAGAGTGTCCCATTCCTTATACAGGTCAGTAGTTGGAAAACGAAAGGGAAGACCAGCTCCAACCTTGAGTATGGCACGCTGCGCCCTTTCAACTTCGATGAGGTGTTTTTTTGCGGCACCTCCTCATGATGTGATGCAATAATGAATAAGTGATTGGCATAATGCGTAGTAGACCATCTTAATAGTCTTTCGGTCGGCCGAGCGTCTTAAGGTTCTGAAAATATAAATTACTTTTCGTAACCTGGTCACGAGGGTTTCCATGTACGGTTTAAATGAGAGATATTGGTCAATAGTGACTCCAAGGTATTTAATAACCTCGGTCATTTCAAGGGCAGGACAAGAGCACTGGGTATTTTCGGATCCACAAGTGTGTGCAGTAATTGTTAAAGTTGAGGGTGGGAGCAAGTTAGACCTTTGTGCAAATGCTATGTACTTAGTTTTAGCGACGTTAAGAGTCAAAACATTGTCTTGCAGCCAGTTACTGACACGATTTAGACCCAGTTGGCAACATCGAAAACCTCCTCCCATCCGTCACCACTAAAGAACAGTGCGGTATCGTCAGCAAAGGTATCTTTCCCTTTTGAAGAGAAAGTTGGCAGAGGTCATTAATGTACACCAGTAATAGTGTTGGGCCAATTATACTACCCTGTGGTACACCAAAATTATCCTTACTCGTTGTTTCCTACCAGTTAGATAGTCCTCCATCAGTTCCAGGGAGATTTCTCTGATACCGAGCCGTTAAAGTTTTTTTAGATGGTGCGGAATAGACACTGTATCAAACGCTTTTGCAAGGTCGAGGAACACCGTAAGGGATCACCTTCTGTCATCCAAACTGGCTACAACAGAGTTTACCAGGTCGTTAACTGCATCATTGGTACTTTTGCCAGTTCTAAAACCAAATTGTGAAGACGAAAGGAGATTATTGGCTTCCAAGAACTTAACTAGACGCTGATTTATAAGACGTTCCAATATCTTGGACAGAGCAGGTAGAATGGAGAGGGGCCGGTAGTTATTGACACAGTCTTTTTTTCTAGCCTTATTACTATATACAGGATATACTGGACTTGATAACAGCTGTTTTAAAAGCCTGAGGTTTAAAGTTTAAAAATATAACCTACTTGTTTTTTTTGGCTGTGTTGTTTTTCCGTGGTTTATGTTCTAGATAAAAAACAGTTGAAACTTATTTTTCAGTGTTATGATTGCTGGCTATTGGTAGATTATTTGACAACAATAACTGAATAAAGGGATAAAATAAATGTTACGCCCGCACACTCGATAATAGTGAATATTTACGTTAATGACGAACATGGGTGGGCACAAATTAATAACAACGTGGACACATCGTTAAACAATACTGGCAGTGTAAAATAACAAACATGAGGCAGATTGTTTGTTATTATTTTAAAGGTAGCAAAAAAACACATCACTTTTAGTTGACATTAACAAACATCGAAACTGTCTACCAAAACCCGGAAATGACGTATCAAACGCTAAACTTAAACTGCTATTACAGAACATAATTAATAGTGCCAGTTGTGTGAGGCTTCGGCCTTATATTAAATGTACTATTGGACGGCAGCCTACACTAATTTATATTAAGTTCATGTTTATTTTAATAATAATTGGATGTTTTCATAAACTAACTGAGATTATGCAAATACCTGCAAATGGTGTATTCAACGTTTTGACGTAAAAAACCGCGCGAACCAATCGCTTCGCTAGTCAAATAATAAAAAACAAAAGACGTTTCTGTTTTATTTGCAGCCCACTCCAATATCATGAATGTATTACTTACTTTAAAATAAAAGAATATTTCTGCTATTCGTTTCCCTCAGTAATGTTAAAATAATAACATGGTAACAGTTTCCAATATAATAAAAAAACAGGACATGGACAGGAAATTGACGTCCGGCGTTCAATAATGCAGAAGCGCTAGTAAAAAAGGTTTTGTGGGCTTTACACTGATTATGTTTCCTTTATCTCTATTATAATGTAGGTCCTAGGATTAATTGCTCGTGACTTTTTCGTATAAAAACTTCATTCAGTCTTCTATTTAAACCGATCAGAAGTAGAACTTACCGAAATATTCCATATTATTATATAATACGTTGAGGTTATGTTTTATTTGACATTAAGTTCAAGAAATATGACCGTCTTGTTCATTTAGTGATCGAAAGCGCTACTACTGAACATGAGCTCTTGGGCCCCATTCCTGGGTCGGGCAAAGTGTTATTGGGTTTTTCTAAAAATAATTTCTCAGTAGCAACCCGGAGTCTGGATTAGTGCCCGGTTGAGATTCGCTCCCTTATTACATGGGATTCAAATATAACAGGCAAAATGTGGGTGTACTATAGGTGCACCTCTACCAAACCCTTCAGAGAATAAAAGTTATGTTATGCCATGTGCTCCGGAAGTATTGAATGTGTGTGCTCAAGGAGCTTAAAATACTTACTAATTCCACGGTATGCTCTGCATGCAGAAGGTTTTTTTTTTAAAGCAATAATCGAGGCCTTTGTTTTGAATACAAATCAAATACCATTCATGTAACATAATCACGCAGCAAAAAGTTACCAAACGAAATGTTGTTGTTTATTTTACCGTAATAATGTTTTATTCAAATAACTAGTAAAGCTGCTCACCAGCTAACAACATTACATCTATGTTATGCAAACCTACCTAAAATAATTGAATTTTGCTTAGGGACGAAGAAATATCATAGCTATACAAAATGAGCTTTAATAACAGATTTCAGTGTTCAGAAACGAAGAACAAGCAAGTTTTAGGTAAATTGAGGTGAATATCAAAGGATTTCGCTTAATTGGAAAATGAGGCTCCGCGGTAGTCAATTTGGTAAGTAACATCGGTTGGAATCGAATATGTATTTGAGATGAGATCGTACGGAATGCGAGGAAATATGAAAAATAATGCAATTTATTTATTTTGCTCAATGTCTAAGACTATACAGTAACTTGATTCCCGTCTTATGAATTCCGGTTTGAAAATTCCGATGAAAATTTATGCCTTTCTAAAAAAATAGCTCACTTGTTAGGTAACAACAGAATGACTCAGATCAGGCATTAAACCGGATTAGTAGCTTGCCTTGTTCGTGCTAAAGTACAGTATAACTTACTTCAGACTTGAAATATCTACATAAAGAAATAAACATTCCATTTCATTTCATTTGAGTGGTAACAAAACCAGTTACTAGGTAGTAATACTACCTTTTGTCATCTATTGGTTTTTAACCGTAACTTCATTCCCGTGGTCGATCCCACAGGAACAGTTCATTTTTTCGAATTAAAAGGATCTTATGTCATTTGGGAGTGGTGAAGCTCTCGATCAGTAAAATTATTATATATATATATGAACACACAAATAAACAACGATCCATACGTCTGTACAGGGTGGAACCCTTATCGACGCGCAAATTGTAACCATAAATGAATTTAAAAAAGCAAATGATTCTAGCGAAGACATTTTTCGTCGTTTTGTTTCAAAGATGAAATGCCTGCAGGGTTCAGAATCATGTACTTAATCCGTGGTAACAGTTTGTGTGTCCCTGCCACCCTGGATAATATAAGTTTAGATAGTGGAATATGTGCCTATAGAAGGTACTCAAATGTCTCTGCCTACATCTTCATGTCGAACATAGTCATGATAAGAAACTTATTATAGCTTTCGTAAGGCCGTTAGAAACATGCTATCTTTTCGGCACTCACACGAAAAGAGCATGACTACGGTCTCCGTGCGAGTTTAAAACTAGTCGATTAACCCCGTAAACCCTTAAACCGTAAATGAAAACATCTACTTAATCTAGAAAACAGTCACTAAAACACGAGGGTTTTTGTTAACACTCATATTTGTCGCAGAATAACAGCGAAAAGACGTATTATAATCTTGACAAAAATGTTTATTTCAATCTTGAGGAATACTTTTTGCGAGAGTACGTTGGTTACTGAGAAAAATTGGACTACATTGCGAACAATAAGGTGCTGACAAGTATTTTTGATGATAGTGTTAGTCTCTAGTGAGCAATAAATATGTTCTAGAAAGTTCTTTGGAACATGAATTGGGAGTTTAAAATATGATACAATGTGTATTATCACGCGTAAATTGAAAATTGTCTGACTTTTAGTCAGTTCCGTAAAACAGCTTCATAACTTAACAGCTGATCCATTGATGAGCGTCGGCTAATCAGGGGTCTCACAACAATAGGAGATTTATTATTGGGTAGCAGTTTATACCTAGGCTGAGGACCTTATTGCCCCCAAATATAGTCAGAGGATTACGCTATTTTATTTCAGTTTGACACCTCTCCATTATTACTAAAATCATTTTTCCAATAAATTAAAGGCTGCAAGGGTTTTTAGCATCCCACGTCGCATAGGTTAGGTACGAAGGAATTCGTGCACGCGTCTCTCCTTTCTTGCCTTATCTATACATTAGAAAATAATTAAACACCATCATATTATTATTTTAGAAATGTAGCCATTGTTTTATCTATAAATCACCCATTCGTTTATAAAAATTAACAAAAGAAGCCCCTCAATTTATAGCTTCTACTGATATAAACCCAGTATCACATACGACAATATAATTCTATACTGTAAATAAAATTCTTGAACGCAAAAGCTCAACCTGCCTCACATTTACAATAATGAATGGTATACACATATTTCCATTGCCTCCTCACCGTCGGATTTCGCAATATCTTTGAGGCACACTCCGTGGCCTCAAGTATAATACTTGTCTTTGGTGCATTTATTTTCCAACTTTATATTGAGGTTGAGCTCGTTTTATTATAAAAATCGTGTGTTCCAAGAGAACATAAATTCCGTGAGGTTGGGAGTTTAAGAGTGAATTTGATAGCAAAATATTAAAGTAGATTCCCTCTATAATATTATTAATATTGGTATAGCATTCGTCACGTCACGGCAATTTTTTTAGATGAGATAAGTATTTTTATTTTCAATTTACATTAGTTCTACAGATAAGTTTTTGAAGTTGTATCATAATTGTAAATAACCCTAGCTTTTGCCTGCGGCTTCGCTCGCGTTAATTTAGATTTCGACAATCAATTCAGCCATTGTAATATTAGTTAGGAGGATGTAAAAACAGTATACGAGTATATAACTTCCAAAATATATTAAGAAAAAAACACATAGCACTACTAACATTCTAATAATTTATTTCAATCATATTTCGAAAGACGCAAGAGAAGCAATTGTGGCCGTCGAAAGTTATTGATCTTTCCCTAGGGAACAGTTTTTTTTTTCTGGATGAAAGGTAGCTACTGTGTCGTTTTCTGTACCCCTGACAACGTATATGCAAGATTTCATGATGATCGGTTCCGTGGTTCAGGCGTGAAAAGGTAACAAACAAACAAACACACTTTCGTATTTATATTATTTGTTAAGAAGGATTAGGAATAGTATATTAAATATATTAAATAAGAAAACCGGAGTCACCGACGTAGCCTGCAGAGAAAGCAAACTGAAGTGGCAGTGGGCTGGCCATGTTTGTCGAAGAACCCATGACCGGTGCAGCAGACGAGTACTTTTTTTTGTTTTGAGGGCGTGTCAGACTTTTACTGACTAAAACCAGGCAACTGAAGGAACACGGGTGGTGTTACTTCAGTTGAAGTAGACTTAATGACCTCCCTCAAATGGGAGTTATTATTCATTTTCCCCGCGTTGCGCCAGCATGTGGGCCACGACAAGCTAATAGTAGAGCCAGCTATGACATTCGGGTGGCATTGTCCTGACCTTAACGTAACCCTATCGATTTATTTTGTATGGGAAGACTGATCCTTTTCTAACGGTATCGGTCATCAGAGCCTTGACGAAGATGAAGTGGTGCGTGCATGGAATGTTTCTAAATGATTTTAACAGAAGGTTCATTCAATATTTTTATTTCTTGATGTTATCCTGATTAGTGAAATGCCTTTTTTCAATTAGGCAAGAAATCTCATTTCAGTATGAAATGAAAAATGCAAATGATCTTAAATGCGAGCGATCTTAAAAATATGAGAATTTTCCCTCAGACTAAAATGATTGAGAATTGCGACAATTGAGATGAAGAGGGATCAAGCAGTGTGAGTGTACCTGGATTAGTAAGAACTACCTGATCTTTTCATAAATTTATAGGAGATAGCGTGTGACTTTGATGAAAAGGATTAACATTGTAGAACAATAAATACGAAATCATCGCTCTTAAACTGCCGCACATTACGTCATGGCAAAAAAATACAATCATTTTTATTAGACCAAGAACAATAAAATACCACTTCCATCGTATTTGAATAATTCTGACAACTTGGCATTCCAAAAAGGCAGTTTATGAATATTTCTATTTTCACTCATAGCTTTATTAATCAAGAGTCACAGAGAAACATTTTGAATTTGCATCAATAATGAGTTTGTCCAGTGAACACGAGATATCGGCTTTTCATTAAACATTTAAATTTCAATCCTCGTATCAATAAATTCGTTTATTCAAAGTTATTATCTAATTAGTTAGCATGTGATACATACATTTAACATAATATAACACCACGCATCTAATCCCGGAAGGTTTGGGCAGAGGTACACCTCTCCGTAACCCTTTCCGTACACCCGCATTTCGTCCCAAGTAATATAGTCGAGCCTATTCCCATCATTTAACGTTTTTTATTAGTCACTGACTATAACCCAATTGGGCTTATCTATATATTGCATGCAACTCTCATAGGTACTTCTTACCTCTCACCGGCTTTTTTTTTTTGGGTGGGAAATCATCAAATGACTTCTCCCGCTCTGGGTGGAGCGGGAGGGCGTGTCAGACTTTTACTGACTAAAACCCACCCGTGTTCCTTCAGTTGCCTGTGCCAGGGCCACGGTTATCTCTATCGAATTACTCGCGACCCTGAGGCGTCGGCCCTAACGGACCCCGTCATTTTGTGCTGACATCTCTTTGAGGCGCGCGTGGAACACGACGCGCCGTCGACCCGGGCCTGGTCCCTACCGGACGGCGAGCTACCCATTGCTCACTGTCTGGGCTTCTGCTTTACGTGAGCATCTTTGTCCACCTATCGTCAATTTGTACTTAGTGTTTTTATTTTATTTCATACGTGAAAACAACAGTTGTATATTATTAGTAAATGGGAATAAATAAAAATTTTATGAAGTAAATATACCACCCACAACATTTTCCATTTTAGATCAATGATAGGTAAACCAACTGATGGCAACTTATAACTTAAGACAACATATTTACTGAAACATTCATAGTTACGTTGTTTTTAGATGCAACAAATATACCAACATATTCTATAGTACAAAGTACGAAAATATTGACACTCGGAACTCAGACTAAAAATGCAGACAAATACTAATAATATAAAATCTTCCAATCATAATTAAATTGGGGCGAGATTTGCAAATTGGACTTAATATTGTGTTGCAGTTTGGTAGCTTGGCAACAACGTATTTCATCAGGCATTGCAGCCGAGTATAAATAGTGAGGGATCAATAGACTGCTCCCGGAATACCTCGGTCACGTTGTCTTGATTGACTTTGTAATAATGACCTGAATTGGATGGCTTCGATATCGCTTATTCGATAAAACAACGCATTGGCATTTTGACACCACATTTTGGAATATTACAAACTCAATGCTACTAAGGTTTAATAGTCAACTTAAATAAGCTACAGATTGCTCTATTATTCAGTTATTATTGTATGCTAAAGCCAATCAGTCGTTACATCCTAATTACGTAGATCATCTTTTAAAACCTAAATGTATTTTAACAACATAAATAAAATACTAAAACTTACGTCCACAAAGTATTCACAAATCTATATAAACCAACAAAATCCTTTAGAATACATGCCTCAACAACGCCACAGACATTTTTAACTCACTTCCTTGAATGTTAAAACTCTTAACATCCGTATCGCGTCTTGTACGTTTAAAATTTACATCAGTTATGAACGAGGAAACTCTCGTAATAAAATCCGTTGGTCCCTCTCCTTCGCGACATATTTACATAAGTATGTTAAACTTCATTCGTTCGATATCCGAATTGTAATGTATAATTCTTATTCCAATCTCGTGTGTGCCGTACGTCTGTACTTATCATACAGTTTCCTGCTTGTCAGATTTTATTGGCGACGTATGTTGGGGCCAATGTTGAAAGTTTTACGTCACGTTTGAAATGACTTTGATGTTGGAAGTCAGGAATGTTTATCGTTCACAAAGAATTCTGTTATGATTTTTGTTTAGTATACTTATTTTTTCCATCTTGATTTGCCTTTAATCTGTCTTGCTCGACATTTTGACTTGGGATAAGAGAAAAGTTGCATTATAGATTAGCTAAAAATGAATTATGAGTAGGTAAAAGGTTGCTGATGCGTTCGTTAGCTTAATTTACTAATTAGGTAGGTAATTTAACATCCGTTTCAAAATGTTATGCAATTGAGAAAATCATAGAAAATTTCGAAACGGATGTTAAATTACATTTGGCAGGTAACGTAAACTTCCCGACATGTTCAATGAACGAACAACTCCGTACCTCCGGTATTCGCCGCCGCCTAATTCTGCCTCCACCAATATTTATCGAAATATTGGTGGAAATGTTTCCGTATAATATGCAAAGGACAATGCCAGATCCTGTCCCATTCATTTACAGAAAATGTCAATTAATGAAAATAATTGTGATGATTAAAGGACCTTTTCCTAATACATTGTTTTTCAGTAGAACTTGCCGATTTAAAATTGCCTATTGCGTTACTTATGACGCATGATACACAACAAAAAAAAGTTTTAAATGCCTGTAAAACAAAAAATCATATTACGATTATAATAATTGTAGTAATGCGTAACCTATAGACATGTTGTTTTAAATCGCTTTAAAAATTATAAAACTGCACCTAACCTATAATCAATGTCATTATTGTTTAAGATTGTAACTGAACAGTAATAAATAAGCTTTAAGATACCACATATTGCAGGCTTGTGAATAACTTTTTGATTTGACTGGGACAAAGTTTTATAGAGTTTCTGGCATTGTCCTTTGGACTGGCCAAAACTCGGCCCATCCTACTTGTACAGACCACTCTTGCCCATGGTGACGGATTGCGTACAAATATCAAGATCATTCCGTGGTAAGGATTGACATTTTCAACTCGTCGCATTAACCCTTAAAAACCCTTAAAAAGCTATATATCACACGCAGCTAATACACGGATTTTCGTTTATACTTCTAGTAAAATGGAGCACACTTCCATGTACCTAAGCTGCTCGCCAGTAACCGGCTTAGTTACTGAACGTAGTTTTCGGTATATACTATTATTGTTTGTGTTAGAGTTACCACCTAAACTACCCCATACTTCATTCAAATGACTGATGAGCAGCTTTTTGAGTATTTTTATGTCACTAAAAATCAAGCTTCGCATCATCATTTCAGCCGAATGACGTCTACGAGTGGATATAGGGCTTCCCGAATGGAGAGAGGGGTTGCCAAAATCACCACGTCTTGCAGGCCAGATGGCGATCGCAGTATGGTTTCAAAATGCATAGAAAACTGCTGCTCGTTCACGCAGCTTCAATCTTCGCATATCTAACAACTAAACAAAGTATATCTTATTTCATACGACATTAATACTTCGCATTTCCCCTACTTTTTAAGTCAAGAAGAGAACAGACATTTAACTAGCTCACAATACTGGCACAAACGTTCACAGATAAGTTTGATTGATACGACAGTGCGTGAATGCGGGCGCGATTTGTCACGAGGGAACACGAACAGTTTTAGTACTGTTTCATGTAGCTCCTGAGAGCTTTAGCCTTTGTTGATATACGAGATAATTTTGAAAGAAAGATTTTGACGATTTTCTTTGTTAATTTATATTTACATTGTATACCTTAATTAAAGTCGCTATTCGTTTCTGTCTGTGTGACCGGGTTGTTCTTTGGAACTAAAAAACGGAATAATTTCACTAAAACGGATTTTGAGACGGACTGGCGAGCCCTCATCAAAATCCGTTTAGTAGTTATTCCAAAGTTCAATTATTCCGAAACTCTTATAATAAACTTACATCTAATTAGTAACTCGGGGTCGCCAGTGTTAGTGTATAGCCTACCTACCCTTAAGCCTGATTCACACGCTGCGATTCAATTGCCTGTGGCATAACATAAGTAGAAATAATAATAGACTGGTAGAAATTTGCGTTAGGGCAAGACGTTAAGACCGCCTCTGTATATTTGTGTGCTTGAAGTATTAAATAAAAAAAATAAAAAACATGCAGGCCATTTGTTGCTTCAATTTTAGGCAAGAAACTTAGATCGTGTTAATGAGGCTGTGCGCAGACTAAAACAAGGATACCTAATAGACTAACGCTCTATAAAATCAATGATGGCGCGCAAATGCCAACATAACAGTCGTAGCGTGGATTGTATTTATCTAAGTTATAGGGGTTATTAGGTTTACCTATGAAATTGTCCTTTAGTATACGGAAAGTTAAAGTCATTTTACATGAATATTTTTTATTTCTATAAATCAAAATATGCACCCATACTATCGGTGCCTGTCTGCCAGCGCAGTGCTAATTTTGCAACGCCCTTTTTGAAGAAGTCAGGCAACTCGTATTACATAATTACTCGTAATTTTATAGTGTCCATATTGATGAAAAAGATACAAATGTAGTGAGAACAAAACACTAATCAATTAACAAATGACTGAATTTGCAAAAATAATTCCGTATTTTTTAAATAAAATTTATTTTATTTATTGCCAGCCATACCAAAATAACGTTTGAAACGTTATTTCGGTATGGCTGGCAATAAATGGCCAGTATTGTTAAACGGTTACTTCATTGGTAAATACCTAATATGATATAGAATATGTAATTTGGCTATGTTATATTATGTGCGGCAGACATGTTTCACCAGATCTGTTTTTAAGTCTATGGGAGAGAGCCTATTTCCAAATACCTACCGGGCACAACCTGCTGTATTTCTGGAGTATCTCTTTTTTACTCAACTACGGCAAAGCAAAAAGGAGGGTTATGATTTTGACGGGTATGTATTCATGTTTAGTATGTACGAAGTTTAGAAGTTAGAGGGTACAGATGAACAAACACACATACTTATATGTATGTGTGTTCATCAGTTCCCTCAGAAGTTCTAAACTTCCTAACATAATTTGACAAATGAGATATTGTTGGAAAAGTCTAGATTGTCTACTGGTTTAAACATTATGACGTTACATTAAATTTAAAATGGCGTCCCTTAGTTATATAACCATGTCTTGATTTCTGTCTGAAATGTTTTCCTTTATCAGAGCGACTTTAATAACGTTTCAAAAGTATTTAGCATTAATAAACATACATGTCATCTGAAAAACATTCAGCTTCGTTAAATGCTAGCATGAAAATAAACCAAAACTTTCTGACTACGGTCCACAACAAATTAAAGGACAAGACCAGTCACACGTTTTGTTGCCTTTGGGCAGAAGTGATATGAACAAGCGAATATTTATTTAAGAATCCAATGTAGAGATGAAGTAGTAAAATCTGCCCAGAGGTGCACCGAATACAAAGCGAAATAAATAACATTGAAATGTAAGTTTTGTTGATCAGGAATGTACAGTTTTAATGCGTTTTTCTGTTGACTTGTTTAGGAGCTAAACTAAGTATTGCGTGATTTTATTATTTGCTTGTGTCGAGAGTTTGAGACACATCATCATCATCATTTTAGCCGAAAGACGTCCACTGCTAGACATAGGCCTTCCCGAAGCACCGACACTTCGACCGGTTCTGTGATTCCCGCATCTAGTGGATTCCTGCGGCCTTCACAAGGTCATAGGTCCACCTTGTGGGAGGACATTCTACGCTACGTCTTCCGGTACGCGGTCGCACTCCAGAACCTTTCGGCCTCATTGGCCATCTGTTCTAAGAGCAATGTACCCGGCCCACTGCTACTTAAGTTTGGCAATTCTTCGCGGTAGGTCGGTTACCTTAGTTCACAAGTGGATCTCTTTATTTCTGATTCGATCATGTAAGGAAGATACAAATATACATCAGCTCCTCGATGTACCGATAAACGATCTGGCACCTGTGAAGAGACTGCAGTACAGCCCACTGTCTCGAGCGAATCGAAGGCTTTCCAGTAGTCCACAAACGCAAAGCAGAGAGGCAGTGTACGATTTTGTCTTCTGTATAACCTGCCACAGCGTATGTATGTGGTCTACAGTTTTAAAGCCTTTACGAAATTCGGCTTGTTCGGGAGGCCAGAAGTCGTCAAACCTGAGCGCGAGACGGTTTATGATGACTCTTGATAACAGCTTCACGTGGCTCAGAAGAGGGATGGGCCTATAATTCTTAAGAAAGGCATTGTCGCTCTTCTAAAAGAAAAGTATCATCACACCTCTATTCTATGCCTGCGGCGTTTTGCCCTCAAATATGGCGTTCTCAAACTGCTTCTGGAATGCCTTAAGAACGGGATTGCCGCCGCTTTTTAGTTCAGCAGTAATTCCGTTATAACCTGGCGCCTTATTGATCTTGTACTGCTTCAGAGCCGTCCTGATTTCGTTTAAGCTGACTCCCGGTATGTCACGATGATTGGGTTATAGTGTCGGGTCAATCTAGCTCTTGGGTCGTTTGCCAGATTCGTAACGGGGTTATATGCAGACGTTTAAAACTGTCAATAGAACCTCTCGATATCTCCCAACAGCTCAGGTTTGGTGAATACGATCCTGCCATCTCTGCCTCTCTCTGGCTCTGCCCAATAGACAGATTTCTAGCAAAATCGTAGAGCTTTTATTTCACTCTATCGCATCCTTATTATGGTCTGTATTAAAGTAGCAAATGTCACTTTTCAAAGACTAAGAGATCCGTCTATTGAGGTGCCGATACTTGAGCACATCATCATTTAATAATAAAAAAAATAAAAAAATCTATTCTTCAGGTCCCAAGATTGGTTTACGATGAAACATTTTGTTATTACCAAATTAATAAAGAATACATTAGATTTAAATTACCTAATGTTAGAAGTTGCGAATGTGACATCATATTGAGTGCAGAAAAACAAGAATAAATTAATCTGTCGGTTTCCCTAGGCATCATGCTAGACGACAAATTGCAATGGGGACTTCATATAATATATTTTGCGGGGCGGCTAAGCTCGACCGCTTATGCTGTAGAAATATAAGGCAGTTCAATGATAAAGAAACCGCACGTTTAGTCTATTTTAGTAACATACACAGAATTATTTCATTATACTGCTGGGTCAGGCTGCAGACATTGATTTTATTTTAATTTTACAAAAGAGAGCTGGCAGAGCTATTAACAAACTACGTCGTCACGAATCTAAAATATTAAATATTAATATACTAGCAATCGTCTATCTCGTACAAAAATAAAGAAAGTTCCTGAGTAACGGTAACCTTTCCCGTAAAAGTCAATTTTCATCAAAAACGCACCGGTGGATATTAGGCACACTTGAAGCGCACCCACTTAGCTCAATTTATCACACCTTACGCGTACTTTCCGTAAAAATCTTACACACAGACGTCTCGAACGATCCCCATTTATTATCTCCTCGCAGCCTACTTGTCTTTATTTTCCCTTTATATAAAGAAAGTTGTTTATCTAACTAATCCTTACAAATCTTCATCACTTTACTTCTTAAATGGATCAAAGCCCTTCGTCTGAAAGTACTCAGCAACTCCTGTTTTTTCAATAAAGCATTTCCACTATATTAAATAATTACGAAGTTTTCACACCTTTTTTTTGCCGCAGTTGTAGCAATTTGTTAGATTTTCTTGTGAATTAAACCGATCTTTGAAAGACTTTAGTGTATTAAAATTCTTGAGATATCAATTTCAGACGAAGCTGATTGCTTGTACTAAGAATTAGTATATTGCGCCTCGCCATCTACTAGTTTGTATTATCGTTAGGACAATATTCTCGGCGTCAAAGAGGCGATACGTCGACCGCAACGGGGTATGTTCTATCGAGATTGCAGCCACTAAATATTAACCCACATCGTCATAACTATGTTGTAAATAAAACCGTTATAAACCAAAATCCGTGGTTTAAGACCCCGTAATAAAGTATTTTCAACGCAATCGAATTACGGAACACCCTTTTAAATCAATATTGACTGTCCAAATGAATTGGACAGTTCCGCAACATGTATTTATTTGTTTTTGTTATAAAACTATGTAAAGGGAATGTGTGATGCGCTTACTGCTCGTTTTATTTCTCTCTAATGTTCAACCTAAAATTACGTACACGACTCAGAAATATAAGCGAGGACTATTATGTACACTACATGGTTGCATTTTAGCCAGCATGCAGCCTGTGTTGTATTGTAAAACATGAAAAAAAACACGATTATCCACTCTTAAATCATTGTAAGAACGCCGATACAGGCCCTGCTTGAAATATGCTTACCACTAAAAATCCTCGGTATTTCAGCTTACATTCAATCGTGTATTGTTGTCTTTGTTGGGATAACCCAGGATCAGGAATTGATAATGTATATTTTCGAGAATTTAACTAAGGAGAATTTATATTTCGTTTTCCGTTTATAAATTAAACAGAAACGCAATTTACAGCTAGTTGAACCACGAACTTGAAGTCCGAAATAGAAAAATACAAGAGATTCGTTTAAAAGCCTTGCCGCATTGAACGCGCAGCAACAGCGAAACTTATGCGATCCGGCCCCTGAAATACCGACAAAGCAATGTACAGCATCGCATGGTACCGCATCTCACAACACTGCATTTCACAAGTCCACTTTGGGAAATCAGTAAATCGTTGCAATGATGCTCCTTGGCTGTCATGCTGTATGTGTAGAATGTTTCTACATTCTATAGATAATAGTTGTTTTTTTTTTCCTTTTTCAATGACAAAGCTTATTTTTCATGACCTAGGTATGTGTATTTCCAATCTATTAACAAGTAACTTTTGCCTCTACAAATATAAAATAAACATCACAAACCACGTTAACACAAAGTAAACGCAAATAAGAGCAATGATAGCATAATATTTCATTACTTAAAACAGCATCAAACAAACAAGTATGTGTTTGAAATGCATCGTATGTACAATATTTAGTAAAGTCGGAAAGACGTGATGCATAAGGCACTATCTCTCTCAGAGTGTACCAAGGTCAGCGAACAGGTCACTAGCACCAGTAATTTATTTCATAAGTTGGTAGGTAATAAATCAAAACCAGTTTGTGAGCCAGCTGTAACAATACTTTTGACTGGTGATGATACCATACCATTATGTCCTGTTGTTATGAGTCACAACAAATTAAAAAAATACATAAAAATCAAGAAGTTAATTAAACGGTCACAGAGAAGAAATAAAAAACAAAATCTCTTAAAATTAAATCTTGCGCTAAGAAAGGAACGTGTTGTCCTAACGAAAAGTTTTTATAGTTGTACTACTGAGTTAGATAAATGTAGGGAAAAGTATGACACTGATATCCATCCAGCTCCTGTATAATGATATATTACAGAAGGAGCACTTGCTGAAGGATATTTTTGAGAAATATGAGACTTCACAACGGCAGCTAAGTGACCGCTTGTTTGAGGCTGGGGAACTACTGGATTTGGTGAAGTGCAATGCTGAGAGATACGAGTCTCTAACTAATAATCTCTCCAGCAGCTGTGCCAACCAATCACCACCTTTTCAGCCTCAGCCTAACTTGCCCCCTCCAGTGTTGGCTCTTCCAGCAGAGACCTGTGTTAATATAAAGGTAAACAAGACAATATTTTTTGGTGACGAATTAGGTTCTGGCTTTGGAAAAATTTTACTCAATTACCTTAGCCATAGTTTTACTAACCATAGTTATCATAACATAAGTTTTAAACAAATGATTAAAAGAATTGCAAACCCAAACCTAGAAAATTATTCTACTATGGTTTTGCTATTAGGAAATAGTACTGGTATTACCAGAAAGGACATAGTGGATGGTGTGAACACCTTAATTAAGTTAAACATAGGAAAGCTGATGTTGTGTGCTTTTCCTTATTCTGATTCTTTATCAGGTGACGAGAATAATTATATTTATAAGTTGAATAGTACTATTCACAAGCTGACATGTTGTCATAATGACAAATTATTGTATTTTGACACTAACAAGTTTGTTAGTGGTTTTAAGTTAACTCAGAGAACCTTATCTCTGTCTTGGTATAATAGACATCGGATAGCTATGTTGATAGCTTATAATATTAATGAGGTTATAGATAATAAAACAGATTGTAGTATTAGTGACGAGTCTGTGTTGCCTAGTTATACAAGCAACATAGAGATTAATTATGATTCATCATGTTGTACGAAGGAGGATCCAACCATAATACCAACATCCTTGGAGGGCACTACCAGTCAGATAGGTTATACTTTTCCTGCTGGAACCCATACCGCCATTGTAGACTCGTCAGTTGTAGTTGTGGAGGTCACTCCGGATAATAATTTAAACTAGTTAGTAAGACAACAGAAGTTACCCCTTGAATTAACCAGTTATTACTAGAGATTATTAATAAAGTATCTTCTGGAAAAATAACTCATAGTAATAAAAAACCAAAGGAAGTGCAACACACTTTAAATTTATTTAATCAAAATATCCAAGGTTGCGCTTCCAAATTATTGGAAATAGAATTGTTTCTAGAAAGTACTAAGCTTGACGTTATTTGTTTAACAGAACATTGGTTAAAAGATCATCAAGTAATGTCAATTAATTATGCAAATTTTTGTGTTGTTAGCCATTTTAGCCGAAAACGTATGATACATGGCGGGTCATTCGCGAGTCTAATTAAATCGAAAGAACGAAAAGACATCATCGGGCTGTCTGTTGAGCACGCCATTGAATTGTCCTGTGTTGAGCTTGATCAGCATGTCATAGTATTCGTATACAGACCTCCAAGTTACCAGAATCTACCTGTGTTTGATTCTGTAATGGAAGTTGTGTTAAAGAAACTTAGTGCTAGTAGTAAGTCAATAATAATCTGCGGGGACTTTAATATTAATTAATTAGAAAATAACTCTGGTACAGTCAGATTATTAAGTCTTTTTATGTCATTTGATCTGTCTAATGTTTTTATTGAACCTACCCGAGTGACAGCTTCTTCTGCTACTTGTATAAATAATGTTTTTTGCAATTGTGATTACTTACACAAACAAATAGTAAATAAGTTGCCATCTGATCACAGTGGACAAACAATAATGTTTTGCTCATATACGCCTTTACAAAAAACTCAAATAATGTTTAGGCAAATTACTTGTAAAGATTTAGAGAAATTAAATGATTCTTTGGCCAGTCAATTATGTAAACAAAGTTTTAATAAGATAGGTGACCCAAATGAGTTCTACGCCGAGTTATTTTCACTATTAAACAAGCAATTTAATAAAACTTTTCCACTAAAGACTAAAAGTATTAATACAAAGTCTTTATTTAGTGATTGGGCCACTCCTGGCATTCGTAAAAGTAGAGAAAATCTATTTGAACTTTATGGCCTAAAGCAATATGTGACTCATACAAGCTTTCATCAGTATGTTGCAAGATATTCAAAATTATTTAAAAATGTGTGCAAAATAGCTAAAGCTCTATATATTAGTAATAAAATAAAATCAGCTGATGACAAAATAAAAACTACCTGGCAAATAATAAATAATGAAACAGGTAGGAAAAAACAGCGTAATATTGAATTTAATTTAGTGACTGCACGTGGCCCCATCAACTCAAATGTAGATATAGCTCAGGAATTTGAAAACTTTTTTGTTAATGTTCCACTTAAAACTACTGAAGATTTCAAATTCCTCACCCGCGATTTCTGCTGCCTTACTTAAAAATAATGTAAAACCATGCCCTTTGGCGTGTAGGTTTCAGCATACAAACCCCCAAGCTGTTATAAAAGCTTTTAAAGATCTTAAAATTAAATCAACAGAAGATCTCTGAGGAATGTATGTAAAAGTCTGTAGATCTCTCATCGAAACCCTTGCGCCCTATTTAGCTTTCATATTTAACACCAGTGTAGACCAAGGAGTCTTTCCGGATCTTATGAAACATAGTAAAGTGATCCCATTGTTCAAATCCGGTGATAGTAAAGAGATCAATAATTATAGGCCCGTGTCAATTCTGCCAGTTCTCAGTAGGGTGTTTGAAAAGTTGATGCTCTATCAAATGTTACGTCACTTTAATAAAAACTTCATCTTGCATGAACATCAGTACGGTTTCACTAAAGGACGTTGTACCACTGACGCCGGTGTCACCCTAATAAAGAACATTTTTAGCGCCTGGGAGGAATCACAAGATGCCATTGGAATCTTTTGCGATCTCTCTAAGGCGTTCGATTGCGTAAACCATGAGACACTTCTGCTGAAACTAGAGCACTATGGGATTAGGAATGAAGCTCTTGATTTGCTAAGATCATACTTGAAAGACAGAAAGGTTAAAGTACAAATAAACGGCACAAACTCATTAGGGTCTGAAATATCAATGGGCGTTCCTCAAGGTTCGATATTGGGTCCATTCCTCTTTTTAGTCTACATGAATGATTTACCCCAGTTACTTCAAAATCAACCGAAGATGGTGTTGTTTGCAGATGACACTTCATTGATCTTTAAAATAGATCGAAGGTCACAAAATCTTGACGACGTGAACAACTCTATTCTTCAGGTCCAAGATTGGTTTACGGTAAATAATTTGGTACTAAATGAGAAAAAAACCAAATGCATTCGATTTAAATTACCTAATGTTAGAAGTAGCGAATGTGACATCATATTGAACGGAGAAAAACTGGAATTTAGTAATCAGACGGTTTTCCTAGGAATCACGCTAGACGAGAAGTTACAATGGGGACCCCATATAACATCTCTCGCGGGGCGACTAAGCTCGGCAGCGTATGCTGTTAGAAAGATAAGACAGTTAACAGACGTTGAAACCGCGCGTTTGGTTTATTTTAGCTACTTCCACAGCATTATGTCATACGGCATTTTACTGTGGGGTCGGGCTGCGGACATTGAATCCATTTTTATTTTGCAAAAGAGAGCTGTCAGAGCCATTTACAATCTACGTCGCCGCGAATCTCTTAGGGAACTATTTAGGAAGATTAATATAATGACTGTAACTTGCCAGTTCATTTATGAAAATATTATGTATGTTAGAAAAAATCTGCATCTATTTAATAAAATAAATGATAGACATAATATTAACACTAGAAATAAAAAACAAAAAAGATCAACCATTTTTCAGACTATCTAAAGTACATAGATCTTTTATGGGGTACTGTGTTAAATGTTACAACAAAATACCTGGTGAAATATTGCAATTAAATTAAAGAAAGTTTAAAAATCATGTTAAAAAAAACACTTTGTATTATATCCTTGATAAGAGTGCTTGGAAACATGCTGGTCCTGCTCCATAGGACAATCTAGAGGCTAGACAAAATCATACTATTTGCTTATTGTATTGTATATTTGGTTATTTTTACTTTACTCACACACTGTATTATTCCAAGTTAATATTTTAGGAAAATCATATATTTTTACAATTGTTTGTAAATATGTGAGCACAATGTACCTATCACGTGATTAATTTATATACCTTTGCTTTATTTTTAATGTTTTTGTACCAATAGTGGTATAGTATTTTTATTCTTGGTGCATCGTCTTCACATATAGAAATATAATTAATGTATACAAAATTGTGTAAAACATTTTAAAAGAGTAACGGTGGAGTTTCTTGCCACTTCTTCTCCATACGAAACTACCTTTTGGAAGTGGCGCCTAGAATCAGTTCTATTTTTAATGTACATTTTGACGTTCAAAAGTGCCTTTTTATGGGCCTATTTGAAATAAATGCTTTGACTTTTTTGACTTTTGACATACGCAACAATATTTCACTGAAATAAGAGTCGTGTTAAATTTTCATGAATATATATCACTGTTTTTGTACATTTTCCGTAGAACTCAGTACCTCGTCCCTAGCTTGGTAAGTCGCGTATTTCCAGAAGCCTTTTTCCCTGTGCCCATTTCCCTTAACGGCTCGGGCAGACACAAACGTCAGATAGACTTTTTCATTTTTTGAACACTCAGACTGAATCCCGTGGATGTTTTGTTAGCGTATTTTTTTGCGACAAATAATGCTTTTAGTTTAGAAGATTGCAAACCTTTTGAAAAATGGCTTATAGCATGATGCATACGTGTGTCGTGATACGGAAAAATTGGGGATTTTTGACGAATGGATGTATTTTGTTACGTGTGGGTTTGTTAGTGGCTACAGTAATTGAATGCCCATTCTAGGTTGGAGTTAGGCATGCGACGGTATATCAAAAATCGATCAAGTGCGACTTGAACTCGCGTGGAGAGGGTCCCGTACGATGATGTTACCAACCAAATGTTAAACCACGCAAATGTTACGCCTTTATTGGATCTTGTAGAATTCTGATATTGTAAAAGGAATTATGATAGGTTATTTCAAGGTCTTAATAAAAATATAATAAATATTTCCTGATTTTTTTGTGTTTATTTTTTATTTTTATCGCCATTTAAAAAAAAACCTTCGTTGCTTAAAACGATTAATTTCAATTAAAATTTAAAAAAAATCTAATTAAATCTAATTATTAACAATCAGTGTTGCCACGTCTTACATTAATTACACATCGACATCGATTGTTCACACTTAAAATTAAATTGTCAATGTCTTGCTGCATAATGAGATCCCATGTTCTTTGCAAGTGTTCGTAAAGTTGTTGTTCCGTCGTCAAATTTGGCGGGAAATATCTCAAAGCTTATCGTTGTAACGTGTCCCAGGCATGCTCGATGGTATTTAAGTCGGGCGAATGTGTCAGGCAATCCAAAAGTTGAATTTCGTGGTCCTCGGAGTGCGGCCGACACCAGCCGCGCCGTATGGGATAGAGCATTATTTATTTATTGATTTAATACTTTACGCACGAGGATGTACAGAGGCGGATTTAATGCCATAGACATTTTCTACCAGTCAACCTTTGGGTGATGCAGAGACATACAGTGGTAGGTGTAATAATAAGAAAATGGTAATATATATATGGTCTCTATCTATTTGGTCTCTCCTTAATACGTATTAATCAGTGATCTAGCTAGGAGAGCAGCGATTCACCCAACAATTCGTTGTACCTGATCCATATAATCAATAAAGCATAGTTTGTAAGTCCCTCATGTACTACAAAACCTTATGTACCTAAATAAATTTTATTTTATTATATTATATTTAAATATAAAGATCGTATAAACCAAAACTATAAATAAAATACATTTATATTCCTTATTATTTATAAATATAAACACAAATAAAAATACATAAAGATATGAATATATCGGGATAGGCCCTCATCAGCGATATTACACTTGCACTTTGTAAGTAGGCGTGGATTGTTGGGCGAAGAAAATAGAGATACTAGTTACAGCACAATCACTTTATTTCACTCACAATTTCTTATAAAATAATTACCATGAAATAACCTGAAGGCAGAGGTCCGACATATTAAATGAAAGTATGAGATATAGCAGTAACCAACTCTTTTATTCCGACAGCTTTTTAATTAATTAAATAGATCGCTATAATAGCTCTAGGCGCTACAGCAGGCGCACCGGGCCGAGCCTGCCACAAGAATGATCCCTTCCAACGCTGCGCACTCGCTTACATAAAGTGGCCTGAGTAGTGGGGAGAGTGGGGAGGTGCATGTGCCACTTTGCACAGCGTAACTCGGCCCGCTGCACTTGTCGTTTACATAGATCACGCCGACACGGCCATACTGACGTGCGGACGTCCTCGTACGCGTAGTCTCATCAAGCATTATCTAAAATGACAGAACGTTAGTACTAATGTTCGTTCATCCTGACTAGCAATCTGGTCTGGATCATCCCTTCACAGTTTGCCACTTACTCTACACCGCTCGACATCGAGCCTTCGTTATTTATCCTAATACTAGCAATCTGGTCCGGTTCACCCCTGCAGAGTTTGCAACTAATTCTGGACCGCTTGTTATTAAGCCTACAGGACTTTAGCAATCTGGACCGGTTCACCCCTTCAGAGCTTGCTACTAATTCTGGACCGTTCATTTTTGAACCTTCAGTACTCATCATTTTTTTTTCCTTTTTTTTTTGTTCTCTGGACCAGTCATTGCGGACTCTACAGGGTTACCTCATATGCTATTTATTAGTTTTATTTGAATTTTAATAATAGACACAACTTAGACACTCCACCGAAAGCGTAGCAGGTCTGTGTAATGCCGACCGAGTCTCAAGTCATAAAGCCAGCAAATCGTCACTTCAATGTGCATAAGCGTTTGGTGTTGTGTCATAGTGTCATGTCACCGAATTGTCTTATCAGACACATAATTCATGTTCATGACACTAAACTAGCAGCGACAACTATGAAATCTAAATAACAATAATTTTAGTATTGAAGCGCCGTCACGACCAGACTGACATTCGCGCGTCCTTGTGCGTCTCCATCCTCGTATGTCGCCGTAAGTGACCGCGGGCCCATTTTTCTGTAAAGAGAATAAAACTGGTAGAAACATTACTTTTACGCTCCTCCATCAGTGACACACATTACAATGTTTTATATTCCCACAAACTCAACCTTTAGGAGCTGACCCGGACAACTGAAATAGGCGTCCCTCCAACCAGCTATCTCGCCAAATAACATGGACCGGGCAACCCATCGGCGTCGCTCCGATCACTCACTAGTACCACCCACACATATCTCCATTGATCTCATAGCATCTCAGACTAGACGATCACTTTATAATAATTATGATCCAGAACATCAGTCTGCATATTCCAGTTCTATAGTCCACCCAATGACACACATCATAGGACGTCAACCCGCATGAGTCGGTCCCTTATATATTCCTTTTCCGATGCCGAGAGGTTTCCAGAGCTGGTGGTTAACGTACGTGAACTACAAATAGACAATACATCACTACCACCACCCGACGACACCCATTCCATTCATCAATCCCGGACTGCCGCCATCTTGGCCTCCTTCAAGCTACCAGTCAAGGTGGTAGCTACATCCACCAAGCCCTCACATTCCCCGGGCATGGCACGCAAACGCTCACGACTATCTTTGTATGCTCTAAGATACACAACAAAGGGAAGTCGGTACTCGCTGCAAAGTGACCCATCTGGCACATTCAATGAAGAAGGTATCGCCACTATAAAACGGTGTCATTTTTCCCTTTGCGACGCAGCAGCTCTCCCAATATGTTATCTTACGAATTTCAACCAAATCTAACCGAAACCCAAACTCAAAATATGAAGCCAGACTTAAAAGCCGCGCCCGAGTGCCGAACACAAGTTCTGTTCGTGTGTACCATAGAGATTGCACAATCCGTCGCTTGCTGCACTTCGAGAAGCTTGCCGCGCCAGGTCCCACCCAATTCACTTTCGATTATAACGAGTAAGCACCAAATGTTCTCATGACTCTCTACCTGCTCTGCCAGAACCGGTAGCAACAAGGTGCAACTTTACACCATGGGCACCATAACATTGCACTGTCTGCGCCTATACAATACCTGCTCCGATCCGAAATGATCCGCGAAGTCGCACCGAAAAGACAGACAGCATCCTTTAGAACTTAAACTGCACCAGCTGCATCCAACTAGGAAGTGCACTCGAAAAGGATGCATTTAGTGGAAGAGTTAACAATGACAAGAAAACTCCTTGCTATCGATTTCTCCACTAAACTTCCCCGCGGTGTCTAAATGTACAGTATCCCATTGTGCAGAAACCCAAAGCATCGGATGGAGTCCCCGTACCTATTGAGCCCCGAACAATCCCTTGAGGCCCAGCACACAATGCAGGACTTACTTTCGCACCCACCTAGCCATCTCAGGGAACCAGAATTGCTCACAAACCCCAGCAAAGGCTTCATCCGCACCAAGGAATCCAACCTCTGTGTGAACACGACTTATCAAAGTCCATGTTAGTGACCCCGGAACTAATGGAAGCCAAAATACACACTTACCACTCTCATTTCTCCTGCACTATACTAACCCACGAACGTCGCAAGTGTGAGCCACAGCCTGACTGCTTCGCCCACCCATGATATCATGGATCTAGAGTCGCGGCGGCCCCACCAATGAAAGCCAACGCAGATGCAATTTAACAAACTACACAATTTTTCCTGCCAGACCATGGGACGTGACCATGCACCAACTCCGTAAATCGATTTCGGGAACAGAACATCTGCATACTCTATGCCACTCCCCGGCCCATGGATTCTATCGAAGTCATAGACCCACAAAAAGGCCCACCTCACGTGAGCACCTGGAACGAGGCCGATCACTGAACTAGATGCCTTGACGGAGCTACGATCTGTAAACACAGTATACGCCCGTCGCTGGAAACCTTCAACAGCTTCAAAGACGGCCAGGGTCTCCAACTTGCAAAAACAACACTGCGATTCTGTATCAGTTATTCGTCGGCTAAAGTCAGACAAGACATAAGAAACAAAAAAACTTACTTTATATTAATATTGCCCCGTACCCTCACAGCTCGGTGTTTAGTTCCATCAGTGCGTTACAGTCAAATAATTATAGTCAGAACCGGTTCTGATGTAAGTAATTCGATCACTTTCTTGTGGATATCTTATGTCTGTCCATTTGATAGGCCCTTTTTGATTTGATTCAAGGTTCAAAACATAAAACACGTGAAATATGGGACAACGAGCCAAAAACTAACCTCAAGGACCTACAGATCGTTCAAAATAAAATGATTAAACTTCATATTATTTCACTATGATTACCTTGCACCTACAGTCACATTTCACAAAAATACATCAGTGACACAATCGCGGCTGTCGTAGGAAGGATCACATTTTTTAAAAAATAATTGTTCTCTCGCCATTGACTCTCCGCACTCGCGGTAAGTGCGGACAGTCAATGGCGAGAGAACAATTATTTTTTCAAGGTGCAATAATATAATAAGCTACCTAAAGAGGTAAAGAATGCAAACTCGTTGGGTATTTCCAAAATTTAATTTAAGAAATCACAATCTAAATGAACAAATACTACTCCAATAAACAGACTTGCCCTGCTGCTGTTTTGCTTTATTGTGGCACCGGGATCGCATTCCTTATCTACGGTAATTATTTCTTTTGCGGGTGGATCGAAAAGTTTTAAATTTTGTGTTAGTTAATAATGTTATTTGACTACGAAAAGAAATGTTATTACTACTTAGATGATAATTAGATTAGCAGCTTAGTTTGTGTGTCCAAGTTATATTTAAAGTTTAAAAATGTTCTCAAGTAAGTGAAATCTTTGTAAGTTCTTAATGAGTAATAAATTTATTTAGTCATAAACACCAGTCGTAATGCAACGCGGTATACCTGCCATAAAGAAATCATAATCCTTTTGCAATATCTGAACTAATGCGAGTTTACCTTCACCATGTAGGTCAGTATTAATGTTATTTATAAATAATATAATCTCTTCAGTAACGTTAACTTCTTTCCCCGAATATAGTGTAATTTTGTCAATATCTGTACGTACATGGATACCACTATCTAATAGATCTCTACCTATAATAACTGGTTCTGTAATTGAGTTAACAGGCACAACATGAAACAAAAAAAGGACAATGACGTGTTGAACTTCACCACGGCTCAGTATTCTGCGATTCATATTTAACGTTTTCTTTACCTATACCTAAGGTAACCTATACGTAAGGTAAACTAAATCACAGCGCATAGTGCCCGGGAACTTTTTGAAAAAGCTAAAAGCTACAAACGAACTAGCACATTATCTATTAAAAAGAAAAGGAACGAGCTCACCGACTGATGTGGTTGTCCATACACGTAACAAGTGAGACGGTTCGTATCACGACTCTCCGGTGCTGGTGCTCGATTCGAATTCTTCACTTCGTTCAAAGGTTCGTACTGCCACTTGCTTCAATCAATTGATTTTTGGTCCGTTGTGCTTCAACGATGAGATGTGCTATTTAAGCTATTGTCATTATCACGATCAAACCGTATCAGTCGCGTAGTTGCGGTGAAATTTGAAGTTTGCGGTTAAGCGGTTGCCGGAAGTCGTGATAGCAAAAACTCCATATTTTGAATAGATTAGACGTTGGTCCACACTTCACTGTCGTCACTATTTTCTTCAGGTTTTTTGCCCTTCGAATCCCAATTCTGATATCGGGATAGGCCCTCATCAGCGATATTACACTTGCACTTTGTAAGTAGGCGTGGATTGTTGGGCGAAGAAAATAGAGATACTAGTTACAGCACAATCACTTTATATCACTCACAATTTCTTATAAAATAATCACCATGAAATAACCTGAAGGCAGAGGTCCGACATATTAAATGAAAGTATGAGATATAGCAGTAACCAACTCTTTTATTCCGACAGCTTGTTAATTAATTAAATAGATCGCTATAATAGCTCTAGGCGCTACAGCAGGCGCACCGGGCCGAGCCTGCCACAAGAATGATCCCTTCTAACGCTGCGCACTCGCTTACATAAAGTGGCCTGAGTAGTGGGGAGAGTGGGGAGGTGAATGTGCCACTTTGCACAGCGTAACTCGGCCCGCTGCACTTGTCGTTTACATAGATCACGCCGACAAATACGCTAAAAACAAATAAGACAAACAATAAGAAAACTATACCGTTATGATGACACTACTTCTTGCGAATGTGCTCACGAACATTAACTTTAAAGGATAATCGGTTGGTTGCATGGTCCTGATTTCTTGGGGGAGTGCATTCCACAGAGAGATAGAGTAAACGAAGAAGGAAGAGTGAGTGAAGTTTGTGCGGTGAGTGGGCATGGCTTAGTTAGCGCATGATGCATTGAAGAAGCCGATGGTGTGCTGAACGAAGATTTATATTGTGGTTGTACTGAAAGTGGAGGGCTAGGTAACCAGGGGAAGAGGTAGAATCAAGAAATGAAAAAACGGTGGTCAGCGGCGCCCTTTGCTCTCTGCGCTGAGGTATGGGCAACCCCTTTAGAAGCGACCGATGCGCAGAGACATGGTCATTTTTACGCAGATTGAAAACGAATCTAATGCAGTTATTGAGAAGACAGTCAGGTTTGTCTAGGAGATCTGTATTCAGGTCATAGTAGCACACATCATAATCGATGATGGGGAAAATTAAGGACTGCACAAGCATTGTCATCGTACTCGATGGTATGATGGATGGAGAATTTTCAATCGGTACAGAGCCCGCAACGTTCCGTTAACCTTCTGGCTTACCCGGGCAATTTGAGTACGCCTGTTCAGGGTACTATCAATGTGCAAGCCTAGGTCCTTCAGGTCAGTACTGAAAGGAAAAATCGTACCATTGAAGAGTAGTAGTGGCAATATTGTACCATCCACCTTACTAATGCTACAAAAACTGCCAATGATGATCGCCTGACATTTCGTAGGGTTTATAGCTACACCAAATCTATCAGCGCAGGTTTTTATGGCTACCAAGTCCCTATTTAATTTTTCGATAGTGTCAGGTAATTCATCAACCTTCCCGAGACATTACAAATGCAAGTTAGCGGCATACAGATGATACGCACACTGAAGTTCGGAAGCTATAAGATTAATAGAAAACAGAAGAGGAGAAAGTACGAGTATACCGCCTTGAGGAACGCCAGTTTCCTAATCACATCAGCAAGAAGAAAAAATCCCTGAAAGAACATGAACGGACTACTGACGTGCCTGAAGGTAAGAGGAGAACCATTTCAGTGCTTCGGGAGAGAACATAATATATGACAGAATGGCTAACAGGATGTCATGACTGACGGTTTTAAGGGCATTCGAGAATTCAACCAACACCAGAGCAGTTACTTTGGTGTCTTCCAGTCCTGCCCTAATATCGCCAGTCACTTTAAGAAGGGCGGAAACAGTGTGCCCAGGCCTATAACCCAGATTGAAGAGGACTAATAATTGAGTTACAATTAACAAAGTTGGAGAATTGTTTGTGGACACACTAGGCCTCGAGCACTTTGGATAGGAAGGGAAGGATAGAAATTGGACGGAAGTCGGTAGGAAGAGAGGAATTAGAAACCCAAGGTAGGGGGTGAACATAGGCTTTGCGCCACAGGGAAGGGTGTACAAGGAAAAAAATTGTATGTGGGTAATCGCGGGTAGCAGTTGGTCCAGAATAGTTATAATCATACCACGGGTCGATTTGATGGAAATAATGATCTTTCTGATCTCTCCCGGTTCAAATGAAATGAAACTGAAAAGATTTATGTGAGGACGCGTTAGAGCAGAAACTAGAGACAGAGTGTTTTGATTGGTTATCATGAATGAGTAGAAATTCCTGCCCATTTGGATTCTGTGTGGGACAATAACAGGCTCTCACCTCCTCGTGGTTGGTATTTTTGTGCAGTCATGTTGCCTTGGATCCAAACGAGCTTTCGTCCACCAACATGTCCTGCCCACACCATGATTGTCCCGCTTGGTATGAGTGGACCTCCTGAGGGTGCCGTAGAAGGCTAACTATCTCTGGAGTTCTCCAAATGCCTGTTCTTCGTGAATCCGGATGAAACCATGGTAGGGGTGAACCACCCCATAATAAATGGTAAATGCTGCTTTTTTTTTTGGGTGTGAAAGTGGAGGGCATGTCAGACTTTTACTGACTAAACCCCACCCGTGTTCCTACAGTTGCTTGCCAGGGCCACGGTTATCTCTTTCGTATTTCCCGCGACCCTGAGGCGTCGGCCCTATCGGTCCACGTCATTTTGTGCTGACATCTCTTTGAGGCGCGAGTGGAACACGTCGTGCTGTCGACCCAGGCCTGGTCCTTACCGGACGGCGGGCTACCCATTGCTCGCCGTCCGCAAGCCTGCGCCTACGGTGGCCGGGAATCTTCAGGCGACTTCCGACGCCCAGGGTGTCTCCTGCGGCGACTAGTGGGGGCGTGAGGGCGCAAGGCTCTCTCCCTCACGCGCACCGCCCCCTCCTTCGCAAGCATTACTGCTTCGCAGAAGGAGGTGACGGCTTTCCATTCTCTCTCGCTCCGTATCATGGCCTGGACTAGGGCCGGACGCGAGAGATTGCCGCCGCCGATCGCACACTGCGGTGCTCCGCCCAAGCTGGGCAGACCTCCACCGTATGCTCCACCGTATCCTCCGGGCGATCCACACACTGGTGATACCCGGGCGTTTCCTCCCGCCTTATGCGAAACAGGAACCTCTCGAAACAACTGTATACCGTCACAGGTAGTAGTATTTTTTTAATATAAATGCCAGTAATTTTTAAAATACATATCAACCATTTTATTTATATTTAATTCAATTATAAGTCACTTTATTTTATATTTTTTTGTGCGTGTTAAAAGCAGCGTATGATATATGTTAACTTATTAGTCTAGCATATTCTTCATTTTGTTGATAAGACTAAAGTCAACGAAGTTATGACTTAAGCGGTTAACTAGGAGCTACTGAAGAGTTTCACAATCACCTCTTGGCTCCATCATCAAAACCTCGTGTTACAAACTGAAAAAAAAACTTGAGACCCTCACAACAGGCCCTTTCATTTGAAATGTTTCATACGGTATAGTTAGCTAAACTGTTGTTGCTAATTTTTTAGTTTTCCCCCCAAAACTAACTCCTTTATTCAAAGTTTGTTCCTCTATGTTATACAAACGTGTTTGGGTTACAGAAATTCATAATAATAATTATGTGTAACAAATTTCAACTTAATCAGTCCAGTAGATAAGGAGCAAATTGGTTGTAGTCTCGATGGAGCTGCTGCATGTTTTTGTTGGGTTCCTTTTACTAAACGTAATTATTGTTACTAAGTATAAATAATGAATACACGTAAAAAAATTAAAGTGTTATTCAAAGTTAAAGACAAATATTCCAATAATTTATACCTATTTACGCGATATGAGTTCATGTAAATAACAGCGTTCTGAACTAAGACTAATAAAAATAAAAAACAGGGATTTTGAATAAACTTTTATTTGTATATGTTTTTACTTCATAAAGTTTGATATTACTAGTCTTGTGTGTAGGGCAACAAAATATTATCGACTGAACGAATAAAAAAAAAATACATCATGGTAGCACGAGTGTAAAAGATCCACACTAAACACGCTGATTTATATGATTAGGCTTTTTATCTGCAGTACCGTGAATAAGATGATAATCAACCGTAATCAAGCGGCTAGAAGTTTTATTATACAATAAAAATAATATTAAAATACCAGCAAGCAAAGTTAATGCGACACTATTGTGTTCATTAAATTGGTTTTAGCACCTTTCATATTTGAAAGGTGCTAAAACCAATTTAATGAATATGAATATCATTTGTACTATCCAGCCATTATATATTTAATATCTACTCAATTTAGACAAACTAATTATTGAGGCAGAATTAATCCAATAGTCTAGCTACTTTACGAGATATCTAGTTACAGTTTTTGTTTTGTCGACGTTCGGTTAGAGAAGCGTTAGAACACCGAGAGTTGAAAATGCAGTGGCCGATAAAATTCCGCCGCGAGATTTTTACGTCCATGGCATCATGGTCTAAAGAAACGGAACAAACAAAGCTTCTACAAAATATACTTAGAACCAACCTTGCCAACCACTTCTTTTTTTCATTCTTAGTGTGAAACTCAGACCAAGAAAAAAATGTTTTTATTATCTTGGGCTGAGTCGATGCCCCCAAGCAATAATTCGGTAAAATCTTTTAATTGTTATGTCAAATTCGTCATTCGGGTTGACATACATATCAGTAATTTATTTAACAATTTTCGTAGTGATATTTACAAAGATATCATGATGTTATTGTATGGAAATTTAAACCGAAATTATGACAAGAAAAGTATATTTACGTATAAAGTAAAGTATAACATTTTGGTAAGTTACTATAAATATGTTATATATGTTAGAGAATTTGGTTTTCGCAATTAGTTCTTCATGTGGACCATTATGCGTGGGCCATAGCGGCCGTCGGTGGTTATTATTCCAACCAGCCCACCGGCTTCTGGAGGAATCCAGAAGCAGATCAAAGCTTCTGGTCTGTTGAGAACATCTGTGTAGGACAGAAACCAAGCTTGCATGGAGTCGGAAGAAACCGTCGCTCATGTGGTCTTTGAGTATACCAGTTTCTGTCGGTTTCGTCCGACTCCATGCAAGCTCTGCACAAGGACTGTCCGTTTTGCCTATTGTGTGAAAGTGTTTGTTTAGCGAGCAGTGTCCTGTGATGGTCCCCGTCAACAGGCGCAGGCCATTCCTGGAAAGGCGTAATAAACGTCTGTTTGGCCTGCCATATAAGGATGGCATAGCTTCTTTGGACTGCCTGCAGCCTGGTGTCGAGGTCCACCACCTCTCAGCTTGTTTGTGGGTGGACCTCTGCAGCCACCTGCGTATCTGGTCAACCAGATACGAAAAGAAAGAAAAGATGCGTTTATTGGAATTAAAAACACAAAAAAATTACACCTTAAAACTGTAAACCAGAAAACAAATATAGTAATGCCAAACGTTGTCATTTATCAAACGTAAGTTGTGCCAGAAAGCTTTTTATACAGTCAAAGACTATATTGAGGACAAAAAGGCTTGGGACTGACCTGCTCCAATTTTTGCATACAGAGTGTGTTTTTTTTTTTTGCTTGGTACGTAATTTTGTTTTATTTTATATACACTATGAAATTTCATGATTATGACATGAATATTTACTTTGTATAATATTATTATTATTTTAATTTCGTGTGAGGACTTAGTGGGTATTATTTCTATATATTTTGTCTATCTCAGTTATTTCATAGTTTTTTTATATCTGGCAGTTTGAGTACTTAAAGCGGCCTACCCAAATGTCCTTTCTTTGGTATTGTTCGTCGAATCGTTGAGCTCCTTACGTTTTGAGTTGAGCTGCATGATTAATGACAAATGCGTGCACTGACTGGACAGGCCCACTCAAATCTGTATGGTTCTTTCCTCAAAAGACCATTTCAGACACCTACCTACATGGTCCTCATATGATCTGTAAAATAAACAATGACATGAATACTTACCTAGGTATTATTTTATTGTTATTATTGTGAATGTTAAGACTATGTGGGTCATTTTATTTTTTACTTTTGTTTTTTTATATTTTATTATCTCAGTTAATTTTAATCGTAACTTGGTCTGGCGGTTTGAGTAATTATGCGGCCTATCCAATGTCCTTTCTTTGGTATTGTTCGTCGAATCGTTGAGCTCCTTATGTTTTGAGTTGAGCTGTACGATTACTGACAAATGCGTGCACTGACTGGACAGGTCCACTCAATCTGTGTGGTTCTTTCCTCAAAAGACCATTTCAGACATCAATCCACATGGTCTTAACATGATCTGACCAAGATTATGTCTGGACTTTAAAAGAGACTGTGACCTCTGAGTTTGTTTCGGCTTTTCTTCTCAGAGTAGTCAGATAGGAAACGCCGACCTCATCTAGTTTAAAAAAAAAATGTTTGACGTGTAAAAGTGTTTGTACAAACCCACTTACAGAAATAAAAATCATTTATCATTTATCAAAAGGACCTCAGCTCAGCATAATGTCAGATGACAACACAAGGTGACATCTGGAGCTGGTTTTCAGCTGCTAGCCACGAGTGCCATACGCCAGAGTACTAAAACATAGAGAAGTGTGTGTCCGTTTTAATGACATACATGTGTGTGTGTGTGTGGTGAAGGGGATGGGTATGATGAGTATGATGGGTGCAGGCCCGCAGGATGACGTGCTGGATGCTATCTTGGCTAGTTCGTCAGCTGCGTCGTTGCCTAGTTATCCACTGTGTCCTTTTATCCATTGCAGTGTCACCGTGTTGCGGTTAGAGACCGTTACTCGTTCTAGAGCATTGTGACATTCTAGTGTTAGAACAGAGGTAATATATATTTTCCCTAATGATTGGAGGACTGAGACGCTGTCGGAGAGTATACATATATGGGTTTCCGTAACTGTCTTGGTTTCTATGGCATACGCCGCTTGTATAATGCCCATACACTCCGCCTGAAAGATGGTGTTGAACATTCCCAGCGGACTTTTTATGTTTATGTTGAGGTCATGTGAGGAAACTCCGACTGATATGTGCTTTTAAAAGTAGTGTTGCTTCGAGGTTTTGTCGCAGAGTGATGCCACAATTGGTTTTCGTTTGACTGCATCTTCCTTTATGCTAAAACTCTAGGGTCAAGCATATACTGCTTGACCCTAGAGTTTTTGCTTAGGGTTCCCGATATATAGAGCCTGAATGCGGCCAGCCAAGGGTCACCTACTCCCGATTGATTAGGTGTAGAGGTGGCAGCCCAAGCATTGTCTGTTGTGCAGCAGTTCTCAAGCAAACAGTGATTGCTAAATAAGCAAACCGATGCAGTTTTTCGAGATCTCTTTGGGCTGTGCTCAGGTCTTTCCTATGCCACCAGACCAGCGAGCCGTACGTGATAATGGGTCGAATGACAGAAGTGTAACCAGTAGGTGACGTTAGGGCTAATCCATCAATTTCTTCTAAGCATTCGCTTGCACTGCCACAGAGATATGCTGGCTTTTGTAGCGATGTAGTTGGTGTGTTTTGCTCAATTCAGCTGTTTGTCCAAATAGATGTCTTGGTATTTGGTTTCGGTTGTTAGCTTAGTATAATACTTACTGTGGAAATTTTCGTAAGAATGGTCAGGTTACACGATACCAAATCACAAGGCTTAACTCAATCCAAGTTCACAGCATAGATCAATATCGTCAGAAATATTACAATACAATTTAGAAAGCAAACAAATACACACGCACAGCACATTAAAGTAATCGTCTAACACTGACAACAAGCACGGAACACTCCGGGCGCGACGTTGCGGTAGTGTGAGTGCCTGTTCGGGCGATACACATGTACCGTGAGCAGTACGACCACGCACACATTGACATTTGCTTGACGCGATAGCACTACTAGCTATTGAAAGTGTATGATAAATTTTGACGTGTTCCGTAATACCAAAATTAAAAAAAAAAACAAAAAAAACTCCATTATTCATAGCTTGATAATATGAGCTATGTTTCAAATACAACAACATTACAGATAGTGTTAGGTGTACAGAAAAAAACGATAAGAAAACGTAATTTATGCTGTAAAAATGTATGAAATACAATTAGCTTAAACTTCATTTTAGGTAAGTACTTTAGTAAAAAACGATATAGGAACCTAGATAAACACTGTCTTAATCCGAATATAACCATGATATGTTGGAAATATGCTTAAATTGCAAATGGTTTAGGTATTACGTTTTGGACAATCCATGCGTTGCCATGTTCTTAAATATAGAACGAAGATATCACTGCATTGTTCAATGTGTGGATGTTTGAATTCATCAATAACAAAACAAGAAATATCATTTTTAATTACCAACTCAGTCGGTAAGGTTAACTTGTAAAAATAAAACGATTTCAGATTTTATTTGTTTCTGTGTTGCAGTTACTTGTATAAATATTTATTAAAGCATAGCGAGCACAAGTCCTTGACAAAGTACTTAGTTGGTAATTACTTCGCTTTTTCTAAATTATCAGTGCCCGAGTGTATCAACAATATATAGGGCAAATTAGTGCAACATCAGGTATGGTGGTAAAATCGGGATAGTGCAGTTTAGTCTCATATATGTTTCAAAACTAAGCTCGCGTTCGCTTGCTGCAGCTGGCATTGGTTTGTCAACAAATATTTAATGACGTTGGTGCACGGTCGGCGAAAATATATAAGAAAAGGTTTTTATGGTGAATTGATAGTATCTTCCTAGGATTAAACAAGTTTTTCTTTGTAGTCATTTATCAAGTTAAGTAAAAATTGTTTTCTAGGTAAGATTAAAATTAAGCATGCATTAAAGTGTCAATCAGTAAAACTTAAGTTTTAATGCGTCATACTCTTAGCTTATTTTTGTACTTGTCTCTCAAAAGTTAGTCTGTGCTAAATAACACGCACGTGGTACGTTCAATGATGTCCATTGATAAAACTATGTATAGAACTAGATTACATCAGCGACAAATCCAAAAGAAAAAACAAAACACAAAACAATTGAAAAGCAAACGACATCATGTCGAACAGGTTAATACAGACAGTTGATACAAATTCCACACACGTACGCGGATCGTTATCTACGACGATTTCAATCTGGGACACCGCAGATGGTGTTTACGGCCGCATGCAGTTTTCGTGGAAATTGCATGAGCGCGACGCATTAGCGAATACCCGCAAATTACGAGCGCAATCTCCGACGAATCTGCGACCACTTTCATAATATTTGTCGACTTTATAGCCCCGTAAGGAGTACTTTTAAAAGCAAAATTGGTTTGTTGTGGGTTTAGTTGTAGAATGTTGTTGGAATTTTAATGAGTTGGTCTATAGGATTTAGTTATGTGTAAGAGTAAATACATTTTTAACATAAACACACCTTTACGAAACAAGGCTAAATTCTGTTGACAATTCATGAAAAAAGTATGTCGGATTAAGCCCAGACATCAGAAATAAGACTCAGGTATGACAATACATTTTCAATTGAACAATCAGTTAATAAGTATCATGAATCTCGAAGTATAGAAATTGAATTAAATAACTAATAATTTAATGAGGGCGGTCACATAGGGCAGTACTGACTGTCAGGGACAGTGGTCCATGCACCCACCGCAATAAGGACAGTACTAAATGTCAGAGACATCGTTCCACGTCCAATAACCGGGCAGTACTGACTGTCGAGAGACAGTGGTCCGTGCACCAAGACGCATCCGTTCGAAATGCGTGCTGATTGTTTTTTTTTTTTTTTGGGTATGGCATCTCGTAGTTGACCTTGAGAGGTCGTGACTACTTAACCGGACTATCCTGTGGCTGCCTTAAGCGGACTCAAAGCCTCCAGCCAGGGGCGTAAAACTACTTATATTATTAAGCGAACGCTCGCTAAGGGCACCCCCTGTGGGGTACGGACCTCGGCTTAGGGCGTCGCTGACGGGAGGACAGCAAGATGGGACAGGCTGGATCAAGTTTTGTTGATTATTAATAATCGGGGAATTTAAAGCTACAGGCTCAGCTACGGCGCGGGCTGGCACTTCGTCGAGCAAGGGTCGGGGGGGACAATTACGTCGGGATCTTCGCGAGGAACCTCGGCGGCGAGGTCGGAATGTCGGTCTGTGTTTGTGCACTGTACTGGTGGCCCTACTGCTCTCCTGAATGAGAGTTATGTGGTCATCGGGATCGGTGAGGACATGCTTGGGACGGCGGACTTGACTAATGGAGGAGGGAATATAGCTAGCGGCTTTCACAACCAGAGGGTTGCGGTGATTCGCGGCGGTCTCGAAGAAACGCTTTGAAATGCGTTTCATGAACTGACGGATAGTGGGAATCCTGAGGTCTACGTGGAGGATTTCGTTGCGAACGTACTAGGGGGAGCCTGTTATCCTACGGAGGAACTTGTTCTGGAGGGTCTGCATTCTATTGAAGCGAACGGGCTTGGCGTGTGCGAAGACTGCACTGGCATAGGTCATGATCGGGCGGATGCACGCTGTGTAGATACGCATTTTGCACTTCAGTGACAATTTGCTACGTGCATTGAGGACAAAGTGAAGTCTACCTAGAGCGAAGGCGGCGCGCGAACGAGCCGCCTTAATGTGCTCTGAGAAAGAAAGGTGTTCGTCTAGTACGACACCCAGGTATTTGGCTCGCTTCTCCCAAGGGATCAGCTTGCCGAACATGGTGATCGGTCGAGGGGGGCAGGGGTTGCGACGCGGCTTTGAGAAAAGAACCGCTTGACTTTTGTCGGGATTGACTTCGATTCGCCATTTTCTAAACCAAGCGCCAAGCTTGTTCACTTGGGTTTGGAGAATGCGAGCTATCGAATTTTCATCACGGCCGGTGTAGTAGATGGCCGTGTCGTCTGCGAACAGGGCCAACTGCGCCTTGCTGCACTTTGGCATGTCGCTGGTGAATAGCGTGAAAGCTAGAGGAGAGATCACAGAGCCCTGAGGGACTCCTGCGCGAATAGGGTGGGGGGAGGATAGCGCTCCTTCGATGCGATAACGGAAGGTGCGGTTCGACAAAAAGTCCCGTAAGATGAGCAGGAGACGATCTGGCACACCGAGTTGGTACAGCTTATATAATAAGCCGTTGTGCCAGACTTTGTCGAACGCTTTTGCTATGTCGAAGAAAACAGCACCGGTCATCAAACCTCGTTGGAAACCGAAGTTGATGTGTTCGACTATACGGTGGACCTGTTGTACGCACGAGTGTTGGGTTCTAAAACCAAACTGTTCGTTGGGGATGAGGCCCTTTGTCTCGGCGTAGTCTCTGAGGCGCTTATAAATAAGCCTCTCATAGATTTTGCCGAGGACATTGATCAGACTGATGGGGCGGTAACTACTAGGCTCTGACTTTGGCTTGCCGAGCTTCGGGATACCGATGACGGTGGCTTCTTTGAATGCCTGTGGGAAGATGTTGTTGCTCAGAGCACCATTGAAGATGGTGGTCAGTAGCATTATCAGGTGGGCAGGGAAAAGTTGGAATACCCTATTGGTGATTCCATCTGAGCCGGGGGCTTTACGAGCCTTAAGACCTTTGATGAGGTCGTGCACTTCGTCGGGCGTGACTGGGGGCAGTGGATACTCTGGGTCTTCGACGGGAGGGAGGGAGGCTCTATGTTCGACTTTAGCGTCGACCTCAGAGAGGTGAGCTTGGTCTACTGGTTGAGAGCTAGGCGAGCATTGGACTTCTAGAAGCTCAGCCTTGTCGACATCATCGAAGGCGATGGTCTTGTCGGGACGGATCAGGGGGGGCATGGAGACTATTTCTCCGGATCTGAGCTTCCTCTGGAGTTGCCAGAAGGCTAGGTGGGTGGGCTCTAGTTCGCTCAACATCTTGTCCCAGCCGGCGGTACGCAGCTCCTCTATGCGTGTTCTTACAGTACGCTGTAAGTAACGCATATGGGCTTTGTTCGCGTCGCAGGGGAAGTTGCTGTAGGCACGGACAGCCGCGTTCTTCTCATTCAACAGTCCGCGAACATCGTCCGGCAACTTCCAGCGACGGTCATCCGTCGCTGGAATTTCCCTTGAACAATCGTTCAGGACTGATTGTACGTGAGCTGTGAATGAGTCGATCGCGGCCGTCGTGTCAGCGATAGAGTCAAAATGATCAGGGATTGGGTCCAAGTGGGGGGACGTGGTGGATTTTAAGCGATCGCTTACTTTCCTCCAGTCCGTTACCACTTTGTTGGGAAGGGGTTGGGTGGAATCGGGCAGACCTATGCGGGGGACCAGTTTCATGACTACTGGACGGTGATCGGAAGCGAGCTCTTGTACCACTTCTATAGAGTCCAACCGTAGGTTGACGTTCTGTAGGAGCGCCACGTCGAGAACATCGGCGGTGTGATTGGGATCGGGGGGAAAATGAGTGGGAGTCATCGGCGCGATGACATCGAAATTCTGAGAGGAGGAGAGGTTGAACAGGTGTCTCCCTCTGGAAGAGGTCCTGGTGCTATTCCAGGAGGGGTGTTTTGCGTTGAGATCCCCCGCTATGATAACGGAGTCACTCAAGCTAAAAAGTACAGAAAGATCTTCAGTAAGGAGTTGGAAGTTCTCCGAAGTATTAATGGGGGGGAGGTAGGCCGAAACTATGGTGATCGGTTGATGACCTGTCATGCCAAGCCGACAGCAAGACACTTCTAATCGTGAGAGTGTGGGAGGGTCTATGGGAATGCAGTATAGCTCCTTTTTGTAATAGATAAGGGTACCGCCCTTATGGCAACGCGTCCTGTCATTGCGAACTGTACGATAGTTTGCAATTGACGGATTTCGGTAACTCGGTTTAAGGAACGTTTCCTGAACAAGGAGGATGTCGATGTGGTGGTCGCGGAGGAACTCGCTGATTTCAGCGCGTTGTCGCAGGATGCCATTGGCATTGAAATAACCTAACTTTAGGGATCGGGGTTTGGTTCGCGCGAGGATTCCTTTATCCATGATTAGGGTTGGGTTGATTGTTAAAGGACATCAGGGCTTGCGTAATGTCCGGGTACGCATTGTAGATATTCTGAATCATGAAAATGTTGCCGGCATTTCTGGCGGCAACAATTTCACTTGCCATTTTTCTGGCACGAGGGGTAAGGAAGGCCGTGAATGTACTTGATATGACATTAAACGCGTCCATCGGGTTCTGACCGACCACCCGGGTGGCTGCGGGCGGAGCTGACGCGGCCGGAGCGGCTTTGTTTAGAGGCACAGGAATGCCTGGAGGCGCGTTGACGCGGATGCGGGGGTCCATAAGTGGAGGGATGGCCGCAGGAACGGGTCTAGGAGCTAAGGCTGGAAAAGCCTGCTGATGGTGGAAGTAGTTCCAGGGCGAGGGCCTCTGAGGAGTGAGTCGCTCCTGATGCTGTGTGGTAGGCCACGCGTGGGCGTAGCGGGGGCTTTCCCTTTGCTGGCGGGCGTCTGCACGCTTCGTCAGCTTGGGAGATGATGTTTTGGGGGCCTTGGGGCACCCACGATAATTGGCCGGGTGGCCTGAGTCGCCGCATAGCACACAGCTAGGCGGCTCTGTGCACAAGGTGCGGTCCTTAGGACGAGTGCAATCAGCAGTGCCGTGATCGCCCAGGCACTTGACGCACCTGGGTTTCGCGTGGCAGTGCATCTGCGAATGTCCGTAAAGTTGACAGCGGTGACACTGCCCTATGACACCGGTCTTAAACGGCTTCTCGATCTGCAAGCCGGTGAGGTTGCAGACGGAACGGACGTTGAAAATGGGGTGGTGACCCTCAGTAGGAGAGCAGACAACGAGGACCATATCGAACGGTACCCTGCCTCGGGCGCGGTGCATGCGGTGGACTTCCGCAACGGGGACGTTTTGCGACAGAAGGTCGGCTTTTATATCTTCCGCGGGTATCTCCTTCGGGATCCTACGGATCACGACTCGGACTTGACGGTCTTCGGGGAGGGCGTAGGTGTGGAAGGACACACCTCTAAGACGGAGAGTCTTCGTGAGCTCTCTGTAGTCGTTTGACGTCGGGACGGTTACCTTAATACCCTGTTGGGTAGACTTCGCGCTGGTGTAGCCTATACGCAGGTCGGTGCACCATTTGGACACGTCTGTCCACTTCCCCTTGTCCTGGATGTATACAGGGGGAGGGGGGGGCGATTTTCTTTGCCGCAGAAGGCTGGGCAGCGGGCTTGGCAGCACTGTGGCTGAGGGAAGAGGTTGAGGCCGAGGCGGCCTGAGAGGGGGCGGTGGCGGATGGAGCCACGGGAGCGGAGGTGGCTTCGATAGCCGGCTTCTTTGTCCTTGTGTCAGGACTCGGTTTGAGGCTCCTCTTTTTGGAGCCGACCGTCTTAAAGACGCCTTCGTAGGAAGAGGGGGAGGAGCTCTGGTCGTCGCTCGAGATTAAGTACGGCGAGGTCAGGCGAGGGGAAGGCTCGCTGGTGTCCATGTGGACAGCCGGCGGCGAGCAACCTGCAAGTTGCGACGGAGAGGGCTCGAGGGCATCGCTAAACGTAGCGATGTCCAAGCTGTCGGTGCCTACTAGGTCAGAGGGACCGGGGACGGACTGCTGCAGAGCAGCGAATTTGGCTCCATACTTGGCGAGGAAGTCGGGGTCCTTAAATAGGACCTCCTTGAAGAACGCCACTATCAGGGCGTCCTCCATGGTCGGAGTGGGGGAAGGCCTAAGGGAGGGAATGGTGGAAATTAAGTTTCCACTTAGCCTACTAACCCTATTCCTAACTCCCCGGGTGGATTGGCCCGGGGATGAGTTCCCTCCCTGTCGGGTGCAGACAGGGAGGTGTGTACCTAATGGTGAGCCCTAAGCTTGTATACCCGTCGCCAGTCTTATTGTGCGAACGGGGCCCTGACCAGTCTAGCGCGAAGGGTGTAGACACACCCTAAAGACACTAGGTGAGTAGCTGGAAAGCAAAACTGTCACCAGAGCCGACTAGGAGATCCCCCAAGGCCGGTTATCTGGGACCCGTCCAATGGATTGCCTCGCCCTGAAGGGGTTCGGCGGGTGTGATTGGGTCACCACCCCACTCGGCTTCGTTGGCACCGTAAGGTTTCCACCGAGGACCACGAAACTGTGGTTTTACCCAGAAGGGGCCTAGTGAAGCTACACACGAAAGTCTGATGAAGAAATAAGATTTGCCTTGAAAAAGGCACTTTTTAATTGATTAAAATCAAAATCAATTTCTTGATATTGATTTTATATCGGAGTAGTCGGGGCGACTAAGATGACGTCACGTGGTAGCGACGAGTAGAAATACGAAACACAACACTGGAGCGGGAGAGCGCACAAACACGTCCGTCCGCGGCGAGAGTCGAGCGTCGAGTCCGTGCTGATTGGACAGCGCAGCTCCTTTTAACGGCGATCGCTTGACAGCGAAACGTCACAACATTTTATTAGATTGGATTCAAGTCTATTAAGCCAAATGATCTATAGAGTGAATGATTTCTTTATGATGCGTCTGGTGCACGTTCCACTAGCGCCATCTAGTCGCCGTCTCTCGCAGCTGCTAATCAATATGGCTGCCGTCACGGCCATTCTGACAAATAACTCGTCCTCAAGTGCATTCAGTCATCTAATAAAGAAAATAGACTCATTAATTCAAATCATCATCATCATTACATATCAAAATAGAAAATATCACTGGTCTAGGTATTTCTTAATAAAAGGAAACCCCTACAGTTTCAATATGCTGGTCTAAATCGTTACCCACTAAAGCAGGTGAGATTCCTGCAGCTCGTCACAGATGTCACTGGTCTAGGTATTTCTTTACAAAAGAAAACCCCTACAGTTCAAACATGCTGGTCTAAATCGTCACCCACTAAAGCAGGTGAGATTCCTTCAGCTCATCACAGATATCACTGGTCTAGGTATTTCTTTACAAAAGAAAACCCCTACAGTTCAAACATGCTGGTCTAAATCGTCACCCACTAAAGCAGGTGAGATTCCTTCAGCTCATCACAGATATCACTGGTCTAGGTATTTCTTTACAAAAGAAAACCCCTACAGTTCAAACATGCTGGTCTAAATCGTCACCCACAAAAGCAGGTGAGATTCCTTCAGCGCAACACAGGATCATCATCAAATAACAGCAGGAGTGATCTTAATATTTTGTTTGCAGAGATGATCGTCTCCCACAAAAGTAGAAGAGACCATACTAGTTGATCATTCCAAAGATTCTATTATAGCTTCGGAATTATCTACACTTAATGTTCGAGAGCTTAGAGTACGAGTTTCCCCTGAATCTGAGGTCATATTATTATTTACAGGTACAATAACCATACTGAACTCATTATCTGCCACGATTCGTTTATGATCATCATCACTATAATTTTCGTCATAAAGTGACTATTTTATAAGGTCACTTATTTTTTTAAATATAAATTAATTTGATAGCTTTCTTCGCAATTTACAAAAAATCACCTGAAAAGGTTTAATCCGGGCTTTCCCCTTAAACCTTAGTGTCAGCTTTAGCCACTCTTTGAATATTTTATGATGCACGATGAATGAGCAGTTTCAACTTTAAAACAGTTGTTTCAGAAGAACTAGGAGTTATTTTAGCTAGATTAAGTGAGGAACCCCGAATGACAAATAGAATTACATTCTCTATCAGTAAAAATGTTCTTTAAAGTTTGCATGATCCTCTCAACCTGACCATTAGCTCTACTTGAACCGGTTGCTATGAAAGGGAGCTCTATTGTATTATCATTACAAAAAAATTTAAACTCACTGCAGTCATTAAAACTGAACAACATTCTTTTCTATCACTTTTTCCCGAAAGTGTTCCAGTTAGATCTAAATGAAATTGTGTGCCAAGGGACTGGATGTTTTGGAATTGAATGTAACTGCACTTGCTGTACACCTGAAGGGCCTGGAAGTTTTACATACTACACAACAAATAAACTTTTTACAAATTTTGCCACGTCGGGAAACCAATAAAATTCGTAAAGTTTTCCTAAAGTCTTGTCAAAACCTAAATGTTGTATTTCATTATGAACATGGGTAATTAGGGACCAAACCAATGAACGATAGGTAGCCAACTAGAAACTCCTCTACGTTTTGTGGCAGCACGCACGTTTTGCGCGCGCGCCCCACGACACTGGCGCTCAGCTCTGTGTGACTCATATTTATAACCTCAGTACGTCTAAATATACCGTAATATTTCTGTTTATATCTTCATCTGGAATTTCATCCCTCTACTGCCTTAACGCCAAAGTGGTGACCCCGAACGAAGCAACCGCAAGAAAACTATGCAGCGTGTCACCGAACAACCAGACATGAAATTAGCAGGAGCAAGCTCAGCGAACTCACAGGACGTTACGCTATCACCCCAACATATCACCGAAATCTCGCTTTCCCTTCGAGTACCACCTTTCTGGCGCGACAAACCCCGATTATGGTTCATTAGTTTCGAAGCAGCTACGCGTGATCTCAAGACAAGTGAAACACAGAAGGCAAGATGGTCATCGCTCAGCTACAAAAAGAAGACATCGAGCAAATATATGACTTATCAAACAATCCGTCTGCCGATCGTCTATATTCAGTCATACAGAAACGTCTTATTTCTGTGTACGAATAATCTGATGGCGAGCAGCTTCAGAAGCTACTTTCGGATATGGAACTAGAAAGCCTAGCCAAATACTACGTCACAAGCACAATCTCGCTCACAATAAGGTGCCAGATTACACACTACGACTCATGTGGCTGAACTTACTACGCGCACGTCTGATCAGTACTTGTAGTAAGTGACACAATAAGCAAGGATACAGCATTCGATGAATTAGCCAAGCTCACCGAAAAAAATGCTTCAACAAGCAAGTGAAATTTCCGCAGTATCTGTCACATCAGCGTCAACGTCTCAGCAAAACCCACCTGTGAGTGAGCATACAAAACCACGTCGAAGAAATTAGAATTGCACGTCGAGATCGCCGAACTGAAGAAGTCATACCGCCACAAGAACCACGACCGCCCGCGCACGCCACCGCCGCGACACCACAGGCGCAAATCGTACCGACCGCGTTCGACGTCACGCCTCCGCTCTGGTTCAACTACACCGTCAACGCATTCAATTTTAACAAAGCAGGGAAGACGGAAAACTAAAGGAGGCGTGGTTCTATCTTCCTATACAATATTCCTGGTCTTGAACCTTGCGTACGTGATATCTCGACAGGTAATTGATTATTTAGGAATTGTTATCATTTCAAAAAGTACCGAATTGCGCTTCCGATCTTTGTCTAAATGTAAAATGTAAAATGCTCTGGTGTCCAGTTAACATTGCCTTTTCCCCGGCCGAATTATTTGGAAATTGAGTAACAGAGTTGGGACATTAATTAAAGCAAACTATTTTTTTTTTGAATTGGTCTAATCACCCCAGCTATTCAGCTTGGACTTTTAGAAACTGAACACTTCTTAAAATTAAACAGGAACCCCGCATTGGAAAGGTGGAGACGATGTGGCCTGGCTCCCCGCAGACGTAGCATGTGACTTGTGACTTTTGGTTGACACGTTTATCCGCAAATATAGAACGATTAAATGGCGATGCCCGGTCCTGCCACATACGTTGCAGTTGCCACGTAATCCAAACGTAGCACGAGGGCGTTTGACGTCAGAATCGTTTGACTCGGGCAATTCTGACCTTCGTTTGAGGATATGCCTCGCAGTAATCGTAATAGCTAAGATTTGTTATTTACCACAGTCGATCTTAATTCACGACTTATTTGAACATCAGACATATATGGAAATGGCAAAACCCGACAACCTTTTCAGATAATCTTGCGTCCGGGATTTGGCAAAGACATTAACATGCCTGAGCGGCGGTCTCAGTACAAACAATTTGAAATTTTAAGGATACTGTTAAAGTGATCCTGAATAAGAATAGGGCGAGAGAACCGAGCTTTAAAAGTCTCCTGGGCATCTTCCTATTAATATTGACCTATGATTTTGGTCAGTTATGTGGCTGCGTGGCCTTGGAGACAATAGGTCAACCTCATGATTCAATAGACACCATTCAAATTTTTGCTCCTAATTATGGTGTCTGAAAGCCAACACCAACCCCCTATGTCTGAATTGGGGTCGTCAGGATCAAACGGTACCAGCGCCGTGAAATGTTGAGGTGGTGCATTGGACCGGGGCAGCAGACATCAGTTAATTTTGCAAGATATGCTGCTAAACTATTTGAGGGTAGCGGAATATTTTCCTGCACGTTTTGTGATGACGAATTGCCAGAGGTGGGCGAAAATCCGATCCCACTTCTGATGTCGGATTAAGCCCAGACATCAGAAATAAGACTCAGGTAAGACAATACATTTTCAATTGAACAATCACTTAATAAGTATCATGAATCTCGAAGTATAGGAATTGAATTAAATAACTAATAATTTAATGAGGGCGGTCACATAGGGCAGTACTGACTGTCAGGGACAGTGGTCCATGACAGAATTTTACCACAAAATTCACACACAAACCGCTAAAAAAGATGCCATCTTTTAAAAAAAACACACGAGAAAGGCAAACACGATACCTGACATAAACCTCCTTTCACATCATCGCAAATGATTATTCAGAAGGTAAATCCCGAACGGGTATCGCGACTAGATGTCTGTAGGCCTTATTAATGGCCCCTACCTACCTGACTAAGACGGATGGCAGGTACTGACCTGACGTTGACCTTGCGCACCCTATTTATTCCAGGCCACTTTACCTTTGTTTTTATTGTGTTATCTTTGACGGTGGCACTTTCTTTTCTTTTTTTGGAGAGCCCAACTAATAGGTGAGTAATTAGCCTCGAGTGCTGAGTGGAGAGGGCGCTTTGTTTCATTTTTGCTTTTTGTTTTCTTTATTAAAGTGTTGTAGATAACGTTGCGGGTCTCGTTGCATTGTTCCAGATTGTTCTTGCCAATTTCTTTTGATATTTCGTTGTCAATTGAGGAATCTGATTTTGGATAAACGAAACTGACTTTATTGTGATTGTTGTATGTTTAGACTAAGCATTAACGAATTTGATTTTAATTTTAATTGAAACGAATTATAGAAAATCTAATCTGGCTTCAACAAAATGGAAGAAGAATTTCTACAAAACATATTTTTAGCGATTAAAGCCTTGTTTTCCCACCAGTGTGTACTTACCGCGGTCAGGTTTAAATAATTTATATCCAATCACGTCCTACAGCTTTATCTTATAGCTGGGGAATATAGCCGAATCTGTCATATTTTGGATACTTGCACCCTTAAAAACTAATACATATAGCATAAGCACAATCAGCCTATTATGTTCCCACTGCTGGAACACAGACCTCCTCTCTATGAGAGGGAATGGGCAATAATCCACCACGCGGGCCCAGTGCGGGATGGTGGTGCGGTGACTGATACTTATTTTGACTGTGACCGATGACTACCAAAGCCGACTTCTTGAAAACCTGGACACACTGGTTAAGATAGTAATACGACTCTAGAATGAAATGCCTGAATATGAATCTATTGAGATGACTAGAACCATAGGCAAACTAAATGATCCATTTTGTTTTTTTAAGCTAGACCTTCTGAATATCCTTTAATTAAGTCGGCTTAGTTTTTTTATTTAATTATTCCGCTCTAATCCAATCCCTGAAACGATCTAATTCAGAAATCCCTACGAGTGCCTATTAATTTACTGAATGTTCGGGCTAGCTGATAACTTTAATGTAACTTAGTCTATTTTGTAGTATTGTTGCTATTTATTGGTTGTTTCTTTGTTACAATTACCGTTTTGTTAAATTTGTTTGTAGCATCTAAGTTGGTTATTTATAAGTTATGATAATGATACAAAATTGTTCTTTATTATAAAAAGGGGTTTTATCCATACGTATATGCCATTAATTTAACTTTAATTTAGGTATCTACGTACATACTATGTAACATAAATACAATGATTGACTAGACATCTTCACCAGGCCACACAACCTCTTTGTAATCGCCGATCTAGAGTTTGTAAAATTGTTTTCAATTTGCCCCACGTCTAAAGTTTTCAATTGGATATTATTGCTCTACACACTCCATCAACAAATGTTGCACTTCTTCAATTTTTTTGTATATTTCACAATTTGGTGATGCGACCTTTCACATTAAGACAGCAAATGTTTGCCGAAAGATTCCTCGACTGCAACCTTAGTGCTAACACAACATAACTTCTACTTATTTTTGTATCCTCAAACAAGAGCACGCGAGGAGGCTCATCCTGAATCACTTTATACCAAATTTGTTTCACTTTTTCCTTGAAGTAGTTCCTCCATCCGTCAAAACACGACAGCTTGAAATAGGCACAACAATCCGAGTAATCTGGGATGTATGACTTTTTGCTAGCCGTCTCCACTGCAAACTTTGACAGAAGAGCAGCCCCCTCGTTGCCCTATAATGCATGATGGGACCCATTGCAATATTACCCTAGTCTCGTCTTTGAAAATATTAATAATCAATTTGAGAGAATATCATAGGCTATGCATCTCTGCATCCAAAAACGCATCGAGCCACATGTTGTATGGCGTTTATTGCGTTTTTCACTAGTTACTTAAGTACTTCATTATATTGCAATGAGCTCCAGAGGTATTATACATACAGTTGCATAAATTTTAAAACTAGCCTTATAACCTGTATGTTTAAAAAAGAAGGAGGCTCCACAATCTACACCCATACACACTTTGTGAACCGTCTGTGAAAATTTTCCACCAATAACTTTACTCGGAAACTAATTCTGACTGATATCACTTTGTGAACCAATATAGAGTTTTCTTTTTGAGTGTTTAATAAATTCTAAGTCCGTTTTAATGGCCATTTTAATTTGTACAGTGGATACCCAAGTACCTATATAGAGTAAACATTTTAAGAATATTAGAGCAATTAATTTGTAGAAGCCCAACTTCATTGAACGTACCAGGCCATTCACAAAGTATTGCTTTTTTTTTTTTTGAATGGCAGTTCGCAGGTCAACCTATGAGGTTGTCGTCTGCTTTGACGGACTTGCCTGTGGTTGCCCTAATAAATTAAGGCCTCCAGCCAGGACTTAAACTTATGTACTAACTTAAAAACTAAGCGACTACACGCTAAGGGCACCCCCTGTGGGGTACGAACCTCGGCTTAGGGCGTCGCTGGAAGAGGGCAGCAAGGGACTAGCTGGATCAGGATTTGAGTGATTTAGGGACGAATTTAAAGCTACAGGCTCAGCGGCGCGGGCTGGCTCGAGCAAGGGTCGGGAGGGGCGTGAATTTGGGCGTCGCGGCGGGCCTCGGCGGCGAGGACGGTATGACGGCGATCGGGTTATGCGCTTGTGTAAAGTGCTGGTGGCCTTACTGCTCTCCTTGAGGAGGGTAGTGGCGTCATCGGGGTCGATTAAAGTATGCCTTGGTCGGCGAATACTGCTAATGCGGGAGGGAGTATAGCGGGCGGCCGCTGAGATCAAGGGGTTTGGGTGTTTTATGCCTTAGTCGAAGAAACGCTTAGATAAGCGTTTCATGAACTGTTTTATGGTTGGCATTTTAAGGTCTACGTGGAGATCTATATTACGGACATAGAAGGAGGCACCCGTGACCTTTCTAAGGAAACGGTTTTGGAGGGTCTGCATCTTATGGAGATGACGTGGGTGAGCGTGCGCAAATACAACGCAGGCATAGGTCATGATGGGACGGATGACTGCGGTATAGATACGCAGCTTGCATTTAAGTGACAGTTTGCAACGGGCTGCCAGAATGAAGTGGAGTCTACCAAGAGCGAAAGCGGCGCGCGCGCGAACCGCCTTAATGTGATGTTTAAACGTTAGGTTTTGATCGAGGATCACGCCTAGGTATTTGGCTTGCTTCTCCCAAGGGATCGGCTTACCGTACATAGTGATCGGGCTGGGAAGAGGGGGAGGGAATCGACGATGTCTCGAGAAGAGAACCGCCTGACTCTTATCGGGGTTGACCTCGATTCTCCATTTCCAGAACTAAGCGCCTAAGACGTTTGCGGAGGTTTGGAGAGTACGAGCATAGGGACAGTGACCGGTATAGTAAACGGCAGTGTCGTCGGCGAAGAGAGCCAACTGAGCCTTTTTACTTTTTGGGATATCGCTGGTGAACAGCGTGAAGACTAGAGGATATAGTACGGAACCCTGAGGGACACCTGCGCGAATAGGATGAGAATATGATAATTTGTAAGTAAAAATATTAAAAATGCAATCCCTCCACTGCACTATTTCTCATAGTTTGTCTCATTTCTCATCATTGTTATTTGTATGACGAAAACGCCTGTTCCAGGTCTTGCTGGTAACTATTGCTATTCCTGCTATTAGCTCCTGTTACTTAACAATGTCTATTTTGTATACTCCATTCACTTGCTTGGCTTCTCCAATCCATTATTGTCTTTGATTATAAATGTGACATACATTTTCTTTGAACACCGCTCTGTTTCCACAGGTTATCATCGTGCTCACGGATAGAAGATTTATTGTTAAGTTATGTACCTTTAAAGCATTGTTTATTTTTATGTTGTACTCTGAATCTCCAACACATTTTGTTATCTGGAGATCTTCACAACATAAAACCGGCACGCTTTCTTTATTTGCAACGACGATGTCTCGAGTTTCTGTATTATACGAGATGTGTGTCAACATACTTTTGTTTGTTTCGGATATCAAATGAGTGCTCGCGCCCGAGTCCACGTACCAGTGTCTCTATTACTGTATTCGCCAGACAGGAACATTGCTTTAATTGCTTTAATTTGTATTTCGTTCTTTGTATTTGAATATCGACACTGATTCTTGTAGAGTCCATTTCACGAAAGAATTCCCGCAGACGCAGCGCTGTATTCTTGCGACATAATGTTGCCACGGTTAAATATGGGGAAATCAGGGGAAATAATTTATAGTTCATTTACTTTCATTTTATTAACTAGGTACCTACTCGAATACTTAGATAAGAATTTTTTTTTTTAATATAATGTATTTTTAATATAATAGGTACCATTTGATGTCCATACTGCTAAGGTCAGATTAGTGAAAAATAAATCTTCCTGTAATTTCTAAAATATAAAATGGAGATGTTCGACCAACTTTAAATTAGAAAAACAAAATAACATTTAAAACTTTTATTCAAATTTTTATTGAATAATTATGATCGGTCATACCATGATCGCTGTCAGAAGAGTGAATAGAAACAGAATCAGATTCTATTTCACTATAACTAGCCGTGGATATAATAAATCGATCTATTGCTTCATCCATAAGACCATCATTTTTTAAATGTTCTTCCTCCAAATGCTGTACATGTTTACATTGAACTGCCCAATCTTCCGCTGTAACAGTCTCAAAAGCCTCTTCTGTTAGGTGTACAATTTCTTTTTGATCTTGGCCCACGTTTTTTTCCGCTACCCGTCTCTTTACAAGGCTCCACATTTTTTCGATCGGATTGAGATCGCAGTGGTAAGGCGGCAATCTTAACAATTCATTATTGTGAGATTTTAATAATGCCTCCACGGCATATGTAGGTGGGCCTTTGTTTTGTTTAATTAATTCAAATAATACAGCTTTTGTCCAAGTATCTTCAAAATATACTCCCTTTTCTCGCAGCCATTCCTGCATGTCACGTTTAATACTTGACATTGTAGGTGCTTTATCTATTTGAGTGCAGTGATACGGAGCGTTGTCCATTACCACAAGTGACGTTTCAGGTAGGTTAGGAATGACTTTTTCACTCATCCATTTCAAAAAATGAGTTGAGTTCATGTCATCGTGGTAATCTGAGGATTTGGATTGGGATTTGAACATTAACAATGCACCATTAACAAAACCATTTTCAGTTCCCGCATGATCAATTATCCAACGACTCCCTGATGACTCTGACACGAACATCCCAGGCTCCTCACTTTGCCAGCAACTTTTGGCATCATAAGTGTTGTGTATATAGGTCGCGTCTAAATATACTACAGGTTTTTTCTCCACATTGCGATTTCTTCGGATTCTCTCCAAATATCTTGAACGCCATGCAGTAATATCATAACGTTCCATTAGTAATTTACGTTTCGATTGGCATCGCTTATACTTGAAACCGATGCTATGCAATATACGGTGCAATGTTGTGATGCTTCCTTGATAATTTATGTCTTCTCTCAAAGCTGCACGTGATTTAATCAATGTAGGTAATTCCTTCTTCACAACATAAAAATTGTGAAATTTTTGCCGTATCAAATCCATCCAAGTCGAACTTTTTAGGATGCGGGCGACTCTTCCCTGGTGTGACCTTCTTTTGTAACTCTCGTTACAGTTTTCTCTGAAACACCTGCAATAAAATGAAAAATAAAAATAAAATTAAAATTCAAACAAAGATTATTTTCGTATTTAATTACATTATTGTTGAATATAACTTTACAAATTTTTGTTGTTTTGTGTTAATTCCTTTTCAAATTTTCCTTAATTAAAATCGTGCATTAAAAAAACAAAAAACTTAAAATCTGTAAATCAATCGGGAAAAAATCTGTATATGGCAGCCCCAAAATTTACCTGTCATGGCGGCGACTCTTTTGCGAACATTGCTTATTGGTATTAAAACACCGCGATTCTTGTGTTCCGCTTCACAGAACTCCTTCACCTTTAGTATCATTTCTCGACCTGCACTTTTTACAACTTTTGGCATCGTAAATAAACCTTATTACGCACTAATCCATTAATAAACTCACAAAATATCTACCACAACAAACGCACCTTGATAACATCGACAAACGACAACATGGCCGATCTCCCCATCTATCAAATTTAGTTCCACAATTGTCCTCGGGACTTCTTTCGTGAAATGGACTTTAATGTCTGGTTCTTTTACATTTGTTAAAATTAAAAAAAAACCGGCTTGTTCAAGTTATCACTGTCACTAACTTGGCCGACGCCATTTTGAATTCTCGCTTGGCTCGTTTGGCGCTTATTTGCAATAAAATCGCGCTCGTACTTCTATCCTACACTCATATCCAGTCATTTTGTCTTTATAGCGTCTGCACTAATATCCATCCCGGAGTGTTCTATTGCCCTAATCTTTGGCGAAAAATTGTCTGGCAATCGAGCTAACAAAAGCGATCCGACCCAGTCGTCTTTAATATCGAATCCTGTGCCTTTTAGTTTCTGTGCCGTATCCACTAACTGTGTCACGTACGCAGTCACAATTTTCGAGACGAATGGAGATTCGTTTTCTGAGTAGACTGATGCGGCGGGTGAAACCTGAGTCGTCCAACAACGACTTCAACTTGGTCCACAAGCTTTTCATTGTAGTTTAAGTTTTTATGTGGCCATACAAAGATGGCTCCATTGTCATCAGCATTTTAGCTTTAGACTTCCTGTAGTCTTGCTCACTTAAAGCTTCGCTTTTTCTGATATCGATGCCCTCCAGGAGCAATAAATTTTCCACGGCGAACGCCAAACCGTCGTAATTATCCCTGCCCTTGAGCTTCGTTACACTCTGTGCCGTATAATAAATTACTGATACTTTTACGTTAGCGGGACTGGGCCCATAACCTATTAAAACTTTATTTATTTATTTATATTTCTACAATCACTGCTATCATTACAGGAATATTCCTAATGCGGTAGCGTGGTCCTTATTATACTATCTTAAATAACGTAAAACATACAATATTATTTTTGTGAATTCATTCAGAGAGCAGTAAAATAAATCGATTATGTCAACAGTGTCATTAAGTGCGTGCAAGGCGCGCGTCAGTGGCGCTTTGCTGAGTAAGTTGGTTCGTGCGTGTGGCACTGCTAGTAACCGTGGCTTCCTGCGTCGCAATGCGTAATTGTCAGGTGCATTCAGACAAATCTCCTTCAAAACACCGGGATTGTAAGTCTTACCGCGTAATAGTTGGAATACATATGTGGTTATAGCTAAGTCCCTCCTTGTCTCGAGTTTGTTGTATCCAACCATACCAATAACCAATAAGGTTGGGTACATTAACGGATAGAAGGGATACACACCGTAAAGCTTCATGTACAAAAATCTGGTGAATTTGTTGTGTACAGTCATGTACTAACGCTTTATTAACATATATCATAAATAACAATGTTTTCCTTCAACATCGATCTATTTTCGAGCCTTGACTCATAGAACGCACCGTAAAATCAAAGTAGTCATTAGTTTATCGTAACATCTTAGTTTTTTTTTTCTAAAAAGAAAGCCTATTTCAGATTTTGGGCTCATCTAAACCACATTAAACGGTATAAGAGCAACGATTTGATTTTTGGTATGTTTGTTTGTTACGCTTTCACGCTAAAACGGCTTTATGGATTTGAATGAAATTTGATACACGTGTAGACCATGAACTGGATTAGGACATATGGCATCGAGACTAATGCGGGTGACACCGCTGGGCGAAACTAGTCAAAAATAAAACGAACAGATTTGAAAATTAAAATGTACTTTATTTTATTAGGAGTGCTTGACACATTCAGTTGCAATATTACTCGTATTTTTAATTAGGTCACAACAGATGCAAATCACGCTTTATTTCGAACATTGATTTCCATTTGTTCCCCGTCAGCGTTTTTTATCCGCCATGTAAAAGTTAATTCGCGGAATAATATATAATACTAGCTGCGTTTGAATGTGAAAATACAAACGCGGATTTTATGATTGTAGTAACAGTTCAAAACATTTTATTAAAACCTTTAGCACTTATGGGTAGACCATGACCTGGATAAGGACTTAAGATACTTAAGTCAATATTCGAACGGGATTCGAGACTTATGCGGGTGAAACCGCGGGGCGCAGCTATTTATAAATAAACATTTACAGTCGATTTCACCCTCGTTCACAGCCTCAGCCACAGGCATGCACGAAATAACTTTACTAATTAACACTACAGTAAGACTACTGCTCACGACGTGCAAGATAATGGAAAACGTTGAGACGATAGTGTCGCAATTCCAGAACTAATGATTTGGAGCCATTGACTTAACGCGGTTCCTAACTTGCTTCAATGTTGCCGGATTTGGTTAAATTACTTCTTCCACTAACATTTGTTTAATCATTGTGAAGTTAGAACGAAGTTTTCTATTGTTTTGTGAGAAAGTTCTTGTGGAATTTTGGTTGAAGTTTGCATTGTAGACTTTACTCAAAGCTTACTTTATCACTGACTGACACTCTAGGTTTTTATGCAGTAAGATAGTCTTACTGGAAAAAAACACTTGGGTTTTACACACCGACTCGGCAAAAAGTTGACTCGACAAAAAACTTTATTTAGCGTTTGACCTTCCGGCAAGCATTCCAAGTGCACAACACCGCGATAGTCAAAGAAAACAAATAATATGACTTTGAGTTCGGATCGACTTTAGCGTGTTTTTTTTTTGGTGTCGGTTCAATTGGAAGGCGCCACTCCCAAGCTTGTTGAGTAGTTTGCACATCAAACACGTAAACCCACGTCTAGTCAACAGTTAAGATGCGTTTCATGAATTTTGGGTTGGAATCGACTAGTTCTAGCATGTCCTCTGCGACTCTTATGCGATTGAGTTTTTAGAGTAAATTCAGGTCTTTTGGGACTAGCCGAGCGGCAACATTTAACATACCCAAGTCATTATTTTAAATGATACGGATCGACTCGTGAGACACAGTAAGTTAATTGGCTGTCTCTCTCTAACTTCAATGAAGATTTGTAGTCACTATTTCCTTCACTTTTGCGATGTTAACTTCGTGTTTTTGATAAATTCGATTCTCTGTAAGCCTTCCGTAACATTTACAGGAACTAGAAACACGACATTCCATTGGCGACGCAAACTATTTGTTCGATGTTTTGTCCATTATGAAATTCGCAATACACACTAGATATGATCGAACTAAAATCAGTTCTTGCAGTAGGCCTTGTAGACTGAAGATTGGACACCAATTTCATATTTCTTAAGCACCTGGTACTTGTTGACAGGCCTACACTGTCCTCCCATACCTTTTATAACTGTAATTTGAAAACATTGTAAAAGCCAATTATGTTTAAAAGAGTTACCGTGTTTCTTGCCAGCTCTTCTCCGTAGGAAACGACCAATTGGAACCGTGCACCTAGCTTCTGACGCTTAATAAGTGCCCATTATAGGTTTATATGAAATCAAATATTCTGATTTGATAGTCTTGGAAAGTTTTAATATGCGTTCATTTCAGGCAACAGATTTTTAAATCTTTTAATGGCTCTTGGAAGTATTTAAATAATGATACCGTCGGTAAATGAAATATATACCTACACGGATTTTTACTTTAATAAAATTTATACTGATATTACACTCATCTCTGGAAGAACGTCATTCGTTCAAGTTTTATGTGGCCATACATTATTGCATTTGATGGGACTTTTTAATTAAAATCTCTTATAAGTAACTTTTTATTATAATGCAATTTTCTTTTATTGCCTAGTTTGCTGTTCATATTGTGATAAGATACGCGGTACAGAATTTTTTACTTTCAATTAGATCGTTAAATCATTCTTGTTGGATGTAATTTAAGATCGATCAACACAAATTAATGTTTTCTTCTGTTTACAGATTTACTCCAGTAGCAAAATCTCTAGATTGATTGCTAAGATTGTTGCAAAATAATAAAAGTTTACAATTTACCACAGATTATCCGTTTTATGCCCAACCCAAAGTTTTAAATGCTTCTTACAATCTCGAGTACAAGCAAGGCTACCAACATTGTAACAAAAATCACGTCCAGTTTTATCACCAACCGAACAACGAGACATAATTAAGATATATCAAGCATCATAGGCGGGCTCCTATTAATATATTGCGGTAATCAACGGAATAAAATTACTTTGTAACGTGGTTTTGCTATCTCAAATGAGATTACACTGTACAATAAGTTGAAACAAACATTTGAAGCCTTTCAAAAGCCTCTTTTAGTTTATCTTTTGAATTTTGACAATTTGAAAGTTAGTTTTAGTTGTGTGGATAAGTTAGATTTTGTTAATGATGTACCTTTTACGTTATCTTGGTTGGTGTATGAGGGTTACGGTTTATGTTAAAAGTTTAAACTTTGATACAGTTATCTCAGTTACAATTAAATAAATTTAAAGTTTGTAGCATAACACATAGCCAAATTAGCTGGTACCTTGGGAAGACCAGAGAATTGACAACACGTTTTTTATCTGACAAGCGTATAGGCTCCCAGAATTTCACAGTAGAAGCCCGGAGTCGGAAATTCTCCCAGTTGATGGCAATAGGCTGGCACCCTATTACATCAGACTTAAGCATAACTGGCGCAATGTCGGTGTACTAGCAAACAGTCGCGACGCCACAGCGTAAACGAGATTTAACTGTAAGATGTTTTGAAGCCTTAATAAGCACGTGCCACGAAAACGTAACGTAAATTCGACCGATTATTATTTAATCTATATCGGATTCAACTACTCTATAGCATTTTGGTCTAAATAGTGACCAGAACAATTAATATCACCCTTTTAATTAATACAGTCTAAAAACTAAGTAGGTAAATATAAACAATACCTTGTTTTCAATAAAACAAATCGTTCGATTTTACTTTAAGTGTTTGTGCCAAGCCTTCTGGATCTAGGCTGATAATAATAATGCTACGGCTACATTGTTGCGATAACGCGAACTACCCTTTGCGCGTTCTACATCATAACGAACTACATATCATAACAACTACAGAACGCGCGATGTGTAGTTCGCGATATCGCGACAATGTAGCCTCAGCCTCACTGTAGAACAGAGAGCGCGCTAAGTGTAATTCGCGTCAATAATAATGCAACGTACGTACAACTTAGTACCTGCGGCAGTGCTAGTCCACCTTTTGACAGTTTTGAGATAAATAAGATGGCGAAAGGTGCACCCGAAAATCATAATGAGCACACGCGACAAAGTTTAGTTTTATTTTAACGGAATTATTTCATGAGCGAGCGAAAGCCCGCGAACGCGGGTAGAAACGACAGCCAACTAATGTTTTTAATTGTCACTTTTCATGACATTGTGCATAGATAACCAAGATTAGCATTGTATATTTTGAAGTGTTTTTTTTTTGTTACTTAAATGTTGTGTGCACTATAATATAAATACGTAAATAATTAAATAAGCATATTGTTGCTGTTAAATGGCCAATTGGTCATAGAAAGCAAACACTGTTTCTTTAATTATTTGATTTGAGTTTACGTTTAGTTTTCGTTAATTGTTACGAAATAATGTTTCACAAAATGGTGTCAATATGGTGATATTCTATTTGTCAATATTTAACTTATAACGAGTCAACTGAAGCTTGCTTGTAAGTTTATTGTTAAACAGGAACTAAGGGTTGAAAAGGTCTCCATATCAGAATAATATCAAGTCATTGTTTAAGTTATCGTCGAAAGGACAAATTATAAATGAATGAATGAATGAAATGCACCGACCCCAGCGTGGTTTGACCAGACTCGATTAATCGAATGAACCCCAACATTTGCACTAGCCCTTGAAGCCTCATGCTTCATGGTGCTGCAAAGACCATTGCATGTCAAGGAATAGACAACCGGGGGGCGCTTTAATGGTAGGGTGGACGTGCCCTTAGGATAGGAAGGAGAGTGAGAGCCAATCGAGTAATGCACCCTAAAATTAGCATTGGACTAGTGGAGAGGCGGGTAATATTTGTCTATGGGAGGGCATCTTTTAACGATGTCGCAGCCGGTCTCTGCTATGCTGTGTTGTTCCAATATCTTCGTCTGAGGTCTCGCTACTATCCGTTTCAGGTTTCTTGTATATTTCGCTAGCAGCCTTTTTTTATCTTATCTCTTTCTATAGCCGTGTCCATCCAGAAGTTGATTTCCTTGTCGAAGTAAGTCATCTCCTGTTTGAGGTTGTCATTCCAAGTGTAAATAGTTCGGTCGACTTATTTGGATTTGGCCTTGTACTGCATTGCAGCATGTAGCAGGTGTAATTTTTGCCGTCTGTGGAAATGTGCGAGATAACTCATCCTGTGGTTCTTGATGCGTTTGGTTACGGGTTATCCTTTTAAAATTTCATTCATTTTCTTTTGTCTTGGTTTATTCTTAGCGTGGTTAATCAGGTCCCTCATGATAACTCTTTAATATTTTTACACTCTTGACCTGTTGGCTTTAGTGAGTGCCGACACTTTCAGACTGTGTATCATACAAGGTACGATCACCATTTGATACATGAGTCTGGCTAATTTCTAGCCCATATTTGAGTTTATTTTAAATGGTATTAGTGACTTCGCGTCACAATTTACATTTACATTACTATATTTATTTAAAACCACAACCAAATAACGATCCCAAAGGGCTTATTATGTTCAAATAATTTCACTACAACATGCCTTCCGCATTCCTACGAAGTGCGTCACGTCACCCTCACTGTTTTTGCAGCACTTTTGAACGTAACACTTGACACTGGGACCGATTATTTGTGCGGGTATATAACCTTTTTTTTTCCCTCGGGCTACCTGAAGCACATTTATGTAAGCTTGGTGCAACAAAATACAAGTTTGTGGAAACAATGCTTTCATTTTAATGATATGACGAATCAGCTATTAAACAAAAATCTCACTTCCCGCCCTTTTCAAGTTAGAACACACGTTTACAAGTTACAATTCTGACGCGGCTATTAGGATGTCTTCTCCTCCCCAGAACGCTTCGTTGAAGGTTTACATCTACTTGGATCATTTGTTAGCCGTATTTCCTGGGAATAAATGCTATAATTGTTAACATATGATAAGTTAGTGTCTAGGTCAAGGTAATAAGTTCTTGTACGAAATCTAAACCGACAGCGTTCGTTTTGTTTTGAGTTAATAACATCCTACAAAAACCCCTCACCGGAATGTCTCTTGAAATAAGAACCACCAAACCTCAAGTTCACGACCCTGCTGACCCGCTAGGCCGAACCGCAATTAGATTAAAGCTGAAAATCACAACTCTGTTCAATTGGCTTATTTAGCCTTTTGGCCTTAACAAAAACAGTTAAGCTGGACAATGAAACTTGATCACAACAGATCCAGGCTTTCCTCACTTTTAGGCTCTTTACGCAAGTTGTTCATTGCCTTCGAGCTTGTTATCGATACTCATGGAGCCTTAAATGATTTGTAGTTATAGTTTAGCAGAAGTGTACTCAACTTGTGGTCTTTATATTACTGTCACCCATCACACACTATGATGAGCGATCAGATCAGCACAAAATGAAAAAATCACAATACATTAAAACTTCCGTACTTTTCATTATAATTGTAAACAAATTAACATAAATAAAATAAGCGATGGCGTTTATATTAAACCTACCTGTTAACTGCAAAATCCGAAACATTCTAAATAGCGGTCCTGACAAAATGAAGAGGGGCTTTAAAAATCCCGTCATTTCCCCATAAATAGGATTACAGGGAATACAAAGGAATAATTATATAAATAATTATATACGTAGGTATACAGTGTAATGTAACGTTACCGATGATACAAAATGAGGTTCGGTGATGCGACTGACGGACTTTGAAAGGTTCGAATATCCGGCCGAGATTAGGTTCCACCCCAATGACGTAGGACAATGACATTGGCCAATAAATACGCTGGTTTAATAAGGGGCTCACAGAATTAATGAAAAAACATGCGGATTTGAACTTTAATTCGATACGGGGAATCGGATATTGAAATTGATTTCAATTGTAATTTTTATTCGAATATACCCAGAAGCTTTTTATTTGTAGCTAGATCCAGGTACTGCGGAAGATAAAATTTTATGAAATCAGTAACAGTAGTCGCGACAGTCGGTAAGAGCCGTAAAGTTCATTCACACCGCATGCAAGTGAGTGATATGTAAAAAAAAAACTTGATGCCGTGAGTAGAGGACCCCTTTAGTTTTTATTTTTTTTCCCTTTTATATTTTATTGGATTTGTCTGTTGAAAATCCGTTTCGCATTTACACATGAAATTGAAACTACCATTGGACGAAGTAACATCTACCTAAGTACCTAGATTTTGCCTATACATTTGAAGCGAACTTGTTGCCACAAAAAAATGTTGTGATTTCTTTGATTTACTATTCTAAAATGTAATTTCCATAATATCAACTGTAGCAATACCTTCAAAGTACATATGAATAATAATGTAATAGACTTTTAAACGTGTCTTCATTATTGCAAACTTATGTGTTAGTCTGCTATAGCAACACTTAGAAATAACGGTTATGATATTATCGTTATTTCGGGGGGGGGGGGGGGGAGTTAGGGGAAAGTTAGATACCGGTCATTGTCCCAATGCTATGGCTCGTACTCTCCAAACCTCTGCAAACGTCTTAGGCGCTCGGTTCCGAAAATGGAGAATCGAGGTCAACCCCGATAAGAGTCCGATCCCCTGGGAGAAGCAAGCCAAATACCTAGGCGTGATCCTCGATGAAAACCTTACCTTTAAGGCTCATATTAAGGCGGTTCGCGCGCGCGCCTCCTTCGCTCTTAGCAGGCTCCACTTTGTACTGACAGACCGTAGTAAACTGTCACTTAAATGCAAGCTGCGCATCTACACTGCAGTCATCCGTCCCATCATGACCTATGCCTGCGTTGTATTTGCGCAAGCTCACCCACGTCATGTCCATAAGATGCAGACCCTCCAGAACCGTTTCCTCAGAAAGGTCACGGGTGCCCCCTTCTATGTCCGTAATATAAATCTCCACATCGACCTTAAAATGCCTACCATAAATCAGTTCATGAAACGCTTATCGAAGCGTTTCTTTGACTGTGGCATCAAACACTCCAACCCCTTGATCTCAGCGGCCGTCCGCTACACTCCCTCCCGCATTAGCAGTATTCGCCGACCAAGGCATAATTTAATCGCCCCCGACGACGCCACTACCCTCCTCCAGGAGAGTAGTAAGGCCACCAGCACACTACATAAGCCCAAAACCCGATCGCCGTCCTACCGTCCTCGCCGCCGAGGCCCGCCGCGACGCCCAAATACACGCCCCTCCCGACCCTTGCTCGAGCCAGCCCGCGCCGCTGAGCCTGTAGCTTTAAATTCGTACCTAAATCAAAGAAATCCTGATCCAGCTAGTCCCTTGCTGCCCTCTTCCAGCGACGCCCTAAGCCGAGGTCCGTACCCCACAGGGGGTGCCCTTAGCGTTGTCGCTTGGTTTTAGTTAGTATTTAAGTTTAAGCCCTGGCTGGAGGCCTTAATTTATTAGGGCAACCACAGGCAAGTCCATTTAAGCAGACGACAACCTCATAGGTTGACCTGCGAGATGCCATTCCCAAAAAAAAAAAAAAAATTGCAAAGTCAGTCGTGGTTGAAATGTGCGAAAATACAGTTGTGTTAAAAAGTGTTAACAATGTGTTAGCAGAGAGGTTAAATAAAAAAATCTGTTAAAAAAAGTTAAGAAGTAGGCTATTAACATTAAACGTTAAAGATAACTACTTTATCGAGGGCGCTATTTACATGATCAGTAACCAGCTGCTGACGTTTGAGTTCAAATAAAAATGAAATGTCGTCTGCGAACAACAATAGATCATGATTATCGTTTATGGGGTAAGCTAAGTCATTCATATGTATTAGAAACAAATTAATTTATTAAATTTATTCTTGGGATAAATTCATCCAGCTATGGAACCCTTCAATGTGAGTGGTCCGACACGCACTTTGGCCGGTTTCTGACTCAAACGTCGTTTATAACGAGCAGCGATCGCTTCCAAAGACTGCTATATAATCTCCCAAGCAAGCCAAACTGTTAGGGTGCTGTATTGTTGGTAATCCTAACGAAGCTAGCTGAGCAAGTACTCGGCCAGTAGTTACCTAACTTTGACCAGCACCTATAGACTGTTCTGAACTAACTTTACCGTATTCAGGAAGGCGGAACTTCGTTGCCCAGTTCGGGATAAAAGAAAAATAGAATGTGTTCGACTGTTTTTCCTGCAGATAAAGATAAAGTTGGAATTATAACCAAAGCTGGAGGCGGTTTCTTCTTATCTTGCAACAGGACGAACTAGATATTATAGCCTGTAGCTGTGTTACGTTCCTAACTGACCAGGGAGCGCCCCTGCCGGACGTAGGTACATTCATCTAAGTATTACCACTCAGGGAAGTTATTTAATGCACCCCAAGAGACGAACTTAAAACTAACTCGTCGATAAATCGGTTTTCTTGGGGATCACGCTCGACTCAAGGCTACAATGGGGTCCTCATTTAACATCTCTAGCAGGACGGCTAAGTTCAGCAGCTTACGCTGTCAGAAAAATCCGTCAATTTACTGATGTAGATACCGCGAGGCTGGTCTATTTTTGTTACTTTCATAGTATCATGTCTTACGGTATTTTACTTTGGGGACGGGCTGCAGACATCAATTCTATTTTCATTCTGCAGAAAAGAGCCATCAGAGCCATATATAATCTCCGCAGGCGCGATTCTCTAAGGGAATTGTTTAAGGATATTAACATCATGACTGTACCTTGTCAATACATCTATGAAAACATCATGTACGTAAGAAAAAATTTACATCTTTACAGTAAAAGAGGTGAAAGACATAATTATAGTACTAGAAATCGGGACCTATTAGTTCAACCAGGTTTCAGACTGGCCAAAGTAGACTCATCTTTCATGGGGTACTGTCTAAAATGTTATAATAAAATACCTCCCAACATACTTCAACTGAATGGGACAAAATTCAAATCCTTTGTCAAACCCACACTATGCAGGCAGGCGTATTATAGGTTAGGGGATTACATAACTGATGAAAATGCCTGGCTTAATGCTGGTCCTGCTCCACACCACAACTAATTAATTGACATTTGAAACACTTGAAGCTGCTGAAGATTGTAAGAATAAATTTGCATTATGTAAACTCAATCTCCTTTTTATTATTTAGATGCATTGCACAGATGTGAGTACTTTGTGCTATAGAGCTACCATTTACCGGGTAATGTCATAGATTGACTTGAATGTGGCTGATAGTATGTCATGCTCACTCAAATGTCTGAGCTGACGGTGGCGCGTGTGTCGGATCATTTAGCTCCCTTCAAAATGGTTGAGCTGAATGGTGCTGATCCATGCGTCATGTTCGTGAACGGGCGCCGTCAGTTGGGACTGGTCATCTCTTAGCTGCCACGGCATATTTTAATAATTAATTTGCTGGATTGGAACACCGCATGACACCTTGCGCTGGTTTCCGCCATCGCATCCCATGTAGGTGACACACCTCCCGGCTAAGTAAGCCCCCACGATGCGGCGGAGGTAAAGAGTCACGCGGTCAACCGCGTGCCACCCGTATGCAGCTCCAGGGCAGGGTGTTGAAGGCGTTGGAGATGTCCAAGTGTCGCTACCACCACCCCGCCCCGGGACACTGTTTCCTCCGCCAGGACTCTCACCCTCGACACAGCGTGGATGGTAGAGTGCCCATGCCGAAAGCCGAACTGGCTCTCGTCCAGGTCCGGCCCTTCTCTGCACAAGTGGCCGACGAAGCGGGCTGCGAGTATGCGCTCGAACAGCTTGCCCACCTCGTCGAGCAGCACTATGGGGCCGGTACGCAGACGGTGAGTCGGCAGGGCGCCCCGCCTTCCTGAGCAGGACCAGACGTCCAATCTTCCACAGACTGGGAAACTGGCCCCGCTCAAGGCACGCTGTGTAGAGTACTCTCAGTTGGGGCTCCAACTCCTTGTAGACGGAGGCGGATGGCGTTCTCCTCTGTAGACTCTGCGGCTGTGGGCAAAGCCATCGGCGGCGGAGTATGCTCCGCTCTTGCCGGGAAGAGGGCTGCGACTACCTCCTCCAGCAGCTCGGGTTGGAGACTCTCCGTAAGTGGAGGCGCCGCGGCTCGAAGTTTCCCTCGAACCGCTCGATAGGGGCGCCCCCACGGATCCCCGTCAAGAGTCTCCAATATCTCCTCCCTGGCTCGCGTCCTCGCCTCGCCGATGGCCAGCCACAGAGTCTCCTTTGCCGCGCGGTACACCTCGTACAGCGCGGCTTCTTCGTCAGGGACCCGACGACGTCTCCTCCGGTAGCGGGTGTACCGGCATCTCACCGCCACGCATGCGACGCGCAGCTGCGCGATCTCGACGGACCACCAGTACACCTGGCGCCTTGCACCCTGTGCGTGGGCGCGGGGCATGGACGCGTCGCATATCTGCGCCTCCAGCTCGACGTCATCGGGTCCGGTCGTTGCCGACCCCCGGAACCAGGCCTGAGCAATGGCTGCCTACTCGAGAAGCTCCCTGTCGATGCGCTTACGCGCCCAGCGCGGGCCGTCCGAACGCGGGACTGATGTTCTGCGGCCGCCAGCGGTCTGGGCGGTGGGAGACGTCGAATCGGATATATCGGTGATCCGACAACGTCTCCACCTCCGCGGCGACACACCAGTCGCAGACACGGCTCGCGACAGCAGGGCTTGCGAACGACACGTCCACTATGGACCCGCCCCGCTGCCGCATGCACGTGTAGACCGAGCCCCGGTTCAGGACGACCAGGCCAGTTGTGATCGCCCACTCCTCCAATGCCTCACCCTTAGCATCGGTCACCGGGGATCCCCACGCCGCAGACTTGGCGTTGAGATCCCCGAGCAACAGCACCGGGCGAGGATGGAGCTGGCCCACGACGGCACCCAACTCGAAAAGGAACCTCTCGAAGTCGGCGAGACTCTTGTTGGGCGAAAAATACGCCCCAACGACGCCAACGCCATCTGCGAGGGCGGCTACCCAGCCGTGCCCCCGAGACGGGCTGACGAGAGCCCCACCAATGATGGCCACCAAACCGTCCAGATCTCGCACCCAGTTATCCCTGGGCGGGACCCAGTACGGCTCAGCGACCACGGCCACGTGAATCGACCACTTTGCCATGCTCTGGAGCAAGAGATCCTGAGCTCTGGCAGAGTGGTTGATGTTGCCCTGGAGGAGATGGAACAGCGCCATTTATGCGCAGTCCATCCCCCCCTCTGCACCATTCTTAGGCCGGGAGTCGGCTGGAGGGCAGCCAGGCTGAGGGCCCCCGGCAGCCTTGGCAGACCCTCTCTTCTTCTTTTTGGTGGGCGCGCCACAGGCCCTACCGCCCGCTCTGTGCCCAGCGGGCCTCCCTGCAGCTGTACAGAGGCTGCAGTTTGGCGCCGCGGAGCACTGGGCCGCCTTATGTCTGGGCTGGCCGCAGCGATAGCACTGCTCGCTGCGGTCAATTGCGGCGGTGCACCGCGCCTTAACATGCCCCATGTCCAGGCACCGGTAGCACCGCAAGGCCCTGGGCTGCAGCAGCTTCACCCTCGCCGCAACCCACCCCACCAACAGACGCCCACCGTCAACGACCTTATTCGCCGCCGCCACGGGGCACCGCACCCAAATCGTGCCGAGTCCGGAAGCGTCGGCGCGTATGTCGCCCGTCCGCACGTCTCCTGGCGGACATCCGCCGACTCGGGCGACGGCAACCAGGACTTCAGCCGGGGTCGTCGAGTCGTCCAGGCCATCGACGCGCAGCTCAGCGGTCTTCATCGGCCTGGACACCCGGACGTCCTCCGGGTTGAGGACCTCCCTAAGTTTGGTGGCCAGGATGTCCGCCTTTTCCCCGCTAGAGGCACCCGACACCTCGAGCAGCCGCGCCCCCGTAATCGCCGGCCTCAATCTGAAGCCGGACGGTGTGCCAAGGTCGGGGAACGCGACTTTGGCTTTCGCCTGCGCTAGGACCGCCTTGTAGGTAATGCCCCGTTCGACGGCTCCGGACTGCAGTGTAATAACTACAGCTGCGGAGCGTGGGGCTCTGACCTTAGGCGGTCCCTGGACCTTCTTTGGAGCCAACGCTGGTGCCGGTGCTCCAGCGGGTGCTGGTGGCGCCGTCTTCTTCACGCGGCGGCAGCCCTTCTTGACCACCGTCGCCCAGGTCTCCGTGGGAGGCGCAAGCGAGGCCGCCGGTGGTGCGGTCGCCTAGGAAGTTGGCACGGACGTAGCCTCTAGGGGCTTTCTGGTCCCCATCCCAGACCCACTCGACTTGGCCGCCGCGGTTATTGGCCCCTGCTTTTTTGGCCCCTCCTTCCGCTTGTCCGCAGCGAGCGGTGGGCGGAGATTCACCGCTGGGAGGAGCCTCTCTTCTATTGCCTCTATTCGGGCACCCACCATCTGCCCGCACTGCATCATGCAGATGCGCGCGATCTTCTCGATCTCCGCATCCGCAAGAGCAGGTGTCGACGACGAGACCGGTGATAGAGCCGACGACGGGGCCGCAACCGAAGAGGAGCCAGTGGCTGCGGGTATTGCCCTCTGGGCGGCGAACTGCCGCTTGAGGTCCTCCAACTCGGATCGGCGACGGCCATTCTCCTCCCAAAGCTTCGCCGTCTCCTCCGTACTTGTGCGATTAAGGAGGACCTCAACCGCCTCCTTAATGCCCTCAGCCGCCTCCTTCAGAGCACTCGTGAATGTGCCCTTCAGGTTGCCAGATTTCGTGGCCACCTTCAGGACGACATCCACGCCGTCCAACACCTGGCGACTGAGCGCCACCCCCGTCACGCTCCCCCCGGCTGCCATCCGAGCAGAGCGCCGCTCTCGAGCCTGTCGGGCCAACTCGCTGACCTCGTCAGCCGCAACAGTCTTTTGCTGCGCCCGCTTTGCAGCACTCGCCTCCGCCCTGTTGGTTCCCAACAGGGACGTAGTGGAGCCTTTTTTTTTTTTTTTTTTTTGTTCCCGGGGTGGAAAATCCTCATGGATGTCCTCCGCCCTGGGGCGGGCGGAGGGGTCTGTCAGACTCTTACTGACTAAAAACCACCCCGGTGTTCCATCTCTCACCTACGCCGGGGTCGCGGGAACACATTATTCTTCCACAACCCCGGCTGGTGCAAGCCCGCTTGCGCGGGCCCCGTCTCGGGCGGGGGGAGTGAGGTGTACTCCCCCCGCAACGTCTGTGAGCGTCTGTGAGCCTTCTCGGGTCCTGATGTTGGGGAGCGACGGATGTCCTCGAATCCGTCGCCCCTGGGCTCATTTAGGGGGGCCGGAAGAGGGCGTTGTCCGCCCTCCTCCGACGCCCGGTGAGTCTGCTGCGGGCCGGGTCGAGAGTCGAGATCTCTCTCTCCCTTTCCGCAGCCTCCTTCTGCGAGATGACCGTTTCGCAAAAGGAGACCACTGCGTCCCAGGACTCTGTGCCGCCGACCATCGCGTTCACGACGGCCGGCAGCGACAGGTCGTTGCCTACTTCGGTGATGAGGGCACGGCGCGGCTCCTCCCAAGCGGCACACTCTGCCAGCGTGTGCCACGCCGTGTCCTCCCGGCAGTCGACGCAGTGGTGACAACGGGCGTCCGGCACCCTGTTTATGCGACACAGGTACTTCCCGAAGCAACCATGCCCCGAGAGCACCTGCGTCGCCCGAAACGTCAGGGAGCCGTGCCTTCTCCCGAGCCAGCGGTCGAGCACTGGCCGGATCGCCTCGATGGTGCTGAGGCCGGCGGTAGGGCGTGAAAGCCTCACCCGCCATTCCGCCACCAGGACCTCGCGGAGCTGCAACCGATGCTGCTCGATATGTTGCTGCATCGGTCGCTCGCCCCGCTCCCGCGCTGCCTCGCGCCACCGGTACAGTGACGCGAGCACCTTCGCCTCCAGGTCCCAGGGCGGTGATCCGGCCAGTGCACAACCCGCCTCGAAGGAGATCGTGCGATACCCCCGAATGACTCTGACGGCCATCGCCCGCTGCGGCTTGCGCAGGACAGCTATGCTGCCGGCCGTCAGGTCAACCGCCCAGATCGGCGCTCCGTAGAGCGCCATGGATCGCACGATCCCCATATAGAGCCGCCTACAGGCGGCGCTCGGGCCCCCCAAATTGGGAAGCAGCGTTGCCAGCACCCCGGCCGCGCCCAACAACTTGGGCGCCAGCCGCCGGAAGTGGGGTCCGAAGTCCCACCGGCTGTCGAGCACCAATCCCAGATATTTCATGGTGGGCTCGACAGCGATCCGGACCCCCCCGACCACAATGTGTGATCCGGCCGGCGGCGCCCGCCGGGGGCCATGAAACACCATGGCCTCCGACTTGTTGAGGGCCACCTCCAGGCCGAGGCGCCGTATGCGGCTCACCGTGAGTGACACCACCGCCGTCGCGAGCAACGCTGCCTCCCTGTGCGAACTCCCCCGTGCCGTGACCAGCGTGTCGTCCGCATAACACGTCAGGTCGGCGCCCGGCGGGAGCTCGCCCCTCAGCACCCAGTCGTACCCGATGTTCCACAGGAGCGGTCCCACGACCGATCCCTGTGGAACACCGCACGACACTTGGCGCTGGTTTCCGCCATCACGTCCCATGTAGGTGACACACCTCCCCGCCAGATAAGCCCCAACGATGCGGCGGAGGTAGAGAGGCACCCGATGAGAACGCAGTGCCTCCCGTATGCAGCTCCAGGGCAGGGTGTTGAAGGCGTTGGAGATGTCCAAGGACACCGCCACCACCACCCCGCCCCGGGACACTGTTTCCTCCGCCAGGACTCTCACCCTCGACACAGCGTAGATGGTAGAGCGCCCATGCCGAAAGCCGAACTGGCTCTCGTCCAGGTCCGGCCCCTCTCTGCACAAGTGGCCGACGAGGCGGGCTGCAAGTATGCGCTCGAACAGCTTGCCCACACGTAGTGGAGCCTCCGCTAACCTCCACCACGGTCTCGGGGTCCATCTCTTCGTTCTCAACGCGCTCACCAGGGACCGGCGTGTCTGGGCGCTTGAGGAAGCGTCCCTTAGAATCGCGCGACACCGAAGAAGCTGACGCGTTCTTGGCGCGACCTCGTCCTCTTGTGCCCGTTGGCCCCATAGGGGACTATAGGTTCTCCTCGCTAGAGGAGAAACCTGTCATCCTAAATTTGGCAGGACCACCATCCACCTCTTCTTCGGCCACTTGGCTCTTGCGCTTTGAGCTTACGTTCGCCACGCTCACCACACTCATCGCGTCAGATGCAATGTCGGAATCTAACACCGCACCTACCTCTTTTTGTTCGTCCCCTGAGGGACAGGAGCCTCCTCGGCTCTTGTTGCCATCGGCAAGCGGAAAGTAGTTGATGCCCCCCCCCAGAATACGTGGGGCATGACGCTACTGATGGTAGCGTGGCGGATTCTCCAGCTGCTGTGCAGCTGGTACCGCCCTGGGGTAAAAATTTTTTCACCTGACTTTTCATTTTTTGGTTTTTTCGCTTTTAAAGGGTGCGATCCCTTGAGCGCTAGCGACTGGTCACCCACCAGTCACTCATCCTCTCGCCACGCTCAAAGCTTAGGATTAGGTGGTCTTTTTAGGCGTCTTGGCCGGTGCCGGTGTTCCGTCGGCGTTCTTCCCGCTCTTCTTCTTCTTTTTTATTTTTTTCTTCCCCACCGTCTTCCACCCCTCGGCATCCTGGGTGGGAGGTGAGGGGGGAGGTGGTGCGGTCACCTGAGGCGCGGTAGGCGCGGTTGCCAGTGGCGCGTTCGCCGGAGGTGGCGCGGGCGAAGCCCCCGTGGGCTTCCTGGGCCCCTGCGTGGGCTTTTTGGGCCCCTGCGCGGGCTTTTTGGGCCCCTGCGCGGGCTTTCTGCCCCCCAGCGCGGAGTTCATCCCGGCGGCGGCCTCCTCGGCTCTCCTCCTATCCGCCGCAAGCGGGGGTCGGAGGGTCGCGGCTGGTGGGAGTCGCGACTCCAACGCCTCCATCCGGGCGTTAATCATTCCGCCGCACTGCATCATGCAGATGCGGGCCATCTTTTCGATCTCCGCATCCGCACGCGCAGGCTACGACGGACCGCCGGCGGAATCGTGACGGGAGTGACGCTGGGGCCGGCGGGAGCCGCCCTCTGGGCAGCAAACTGCCGCTCGAGCTCCTCGAGCTTGGATCGGAGACGGCCATTCTCCTCCCAGAGCCTCGCCGTCTCCTCCGTGCTGGTGCGGTTCACGAGGAGCTCGACCGCCTCCTTGATGTCGTCCACCGCCTCCTTTAGGGCACGAATGTACGTCCCCCTCAGGTTGCCTGACTTGGTGGCAACCGTCATGACGACATCGACGCTGTCCAGAAACTGGCTACTGAGCTTCACCCCGGTAACGGTCCCTCCGGCTGCCATCCGGGCAGCGCGTCGCTCCTTGTTCCTCCTTGTCATTTCTACCACCACGTCGGCTGCGGCAGCCTTCCGCTGCGCCCTCTTGGCAGCGTTTGCCTCCGCCCTGTTGGAGCATAGGCCTAAGCCTATGTTCGCGAGGTCCTCCCTCCCCAGTTCGGCGTCGCTCCCCGCGCTCTCCGACGGAGCTGGCGAAGGAGCCGGCGACGGAGCCGGCGTTGAAGCCTGCGATGGGACCGGCGTAGCAGGGCGCATGAAGCGGCCCATCGGGTCACGCCCCGGCTTTGCAGCTGCACGACCCCGACCACCCGTCACCTTGGGCGCTTTTGGCGCCGGCAGCACTTCCTCGTCCGTCTTCCTCTTAAGCAGTGCCTTGTCGCGCCTGCTCAGGTCCGGATCCGACCTACTGTGGTCCCCGGAGGGACTGAAGCCTCCTCGGCTCTGGTTGCCATCGTAGGTGGCAAATGGTTCTATCACCACGCGCAGGAGCTTCAAAAGAAGCTCCGTTTCTCGCTGGTGACTGGCGGCAGCCACTCGAGGGCCCGCCAAACCATCGCTTAGCGGGTCCCTTAATGACTGCGACCGGGTTCTTCCTCTCTCGAGACAGTTGTTGCCCAGAATACGAGGGGCATGACGCATCCGAAACCGGATGCGTGTCGGATTCTCCGACTGCGAAGCAGTTGGTACCGCCCTGGGGTAAAATATTATCAACTGACTTACTCATTTTTGTGTTTTTCCTTTGAAGAGTGCGGTCCCTTTGATCCCCCTGGATCCCCCCCCAGCGCTTACGACCGGATGCCTTCCGGCCATACACCCCCTCGGCACGCTCGACCTAGGGGTTGGGGTAATTTTTTAAAGAGGTTTTCTTCCTCTCCTCCCACAAGACCACGCCCACACAACTCACCCTCTGTAAGCAGAGGGGGGGTGGGCGTACGACCTACTCCAACGACCCTTCCCTAGCCCGGTTCCCTTCCACGACCATCATAGATGATCGGGGAATGGAACCGTGCCCTTCCCCGTTTGTTGAGATTTGCCGCCAGCGCCAATTGTCCACCAGAACCGGTGGGCGATTGGAGCTGACGATGCCCAGGATGCGCCACGAGGAGGCTCTTCAACTGCACCCCAACGACCGAAACCTGTTGTATGATCCCTTGATAGACCGTACATTACTTTTAGATGATGGATGAATGGAATGAAAGAAGGTTAAGTATTAAAAACACTACTATATTGTTCCAATGGTACTTAAAGTAAAATGAGCTTAATGGACTGATGGTGTGGAAATGAATTGAGTGACGCGGCCCTTGTTGGCTGTAACGAGAACGCCTGGCTGACTTGATAGCCCAACCTACACCTGTCATGTCCTAAGACCAACTGTTCTTCCTCAACACCCCCGCCAACCATCCAAAATCGGCGTTTGTACCTTTCCCACACTATTTTTTGTAAACTTCGACTTATAACACATTTTTCTATTTCTTCATTGTTTCTCAATTGCGTCCCGGGTATACGATTCACAGATGGCTGCAATAACGCGTCCTCGCTTTAACTTTCTCGTTCTCAGAATTTCTAAAGGACTATGGATTTCGATTGTCTTAACATTTCTTTCGAGCGACGACGGCTGCCATGAGTGGTCATAAAATAGAAATGTTTTTCTGAGAGGCCAATAAGTGCAAAGAATTAGGATATCTTGTTATTTATTAGGGTAACGCGTCAAGCTGTCAGACCATAAAATTAAGATTTAATGTGTTTCGTAAAGTGGGCCGAACAACGTGCATGGTTTTAGAATAAATATAATATTTTGTTATTACATAGGAATAAGTGACAGACAGTCACAACACCAAGCACGTAGGCTTTAGCCGCACTCGACGCAATACGAACATGTAACAAAGTTTAAATCAACTGAATAAAATCCGTCTGTCTGGCAATCTAGCGCAAATCGAATCGTACTGAAATTGGGTAATATTACGCAGTCTGGCTTCAACCTAAACCCAGAAATTGTGTGAGTTAAAAATTCCCTACAGATTATGAAAAAAGAGACATTAGGAATTGGAATTTCATTTTGTAAGTAATATTTCGTGGTTTTAGGGTTCCGCACCCACACGGTGCCAACGGGACCCTATTACTAAGGCTACGCTGTCCGTCCGACCGTCCTTCTGTCATAACACTGTATCTTTTGCACCGTAATAGGTAGACACTTTAAATTTTCAGAGATTGCCATTATATCAACAAATAATAAAATCAAAATAAAGTATTAAAAAAAATTATCCCTGTAAATAAAAACTTTTAATAAATACAAATGTAGTGTTAAACAGGGACCTTAAAATAACTTCATAAATGTTACATAATTATAAGTGTAACATTTGAATTGATAACAGAATCAAATATGTTGTAACACTTATGTGCTTTTCAATGTTTTTGTAACACTTCCCATTGTGCTTTTGTAAGTGTTAACCCAAAACACTTACAAAAGTGTAACAGTAATATATCTGTAACATAAATTCAAGTGTTAACATTGTTAATAAGTATAACAGGTAAACACGACGTTGACAAAATTTACCACGTATTTGTGGTTATTCAGCATTAGATAGCCAAAATCTAGTCTCCGTCTCTCTGTCCGCCGCTCGTTGTTGCCTAACCGTGCAATTATACCTAAAACTGCTTATTTCTGAAACACATATTAACACTTGTCAACACATATAAAATGTTACTCTCTAATTCGGTAACATTGTTTTATCTGCTACATTTATAAATGTGTTTCTTTTAAAACAGTTTTAAAAACACTTCTTACGGTTACAGTTTGAGTCCTGGTGTTAAATACTGTGGTACGGAATCCTTCGTGTGCGAGTCCGACTAGCGTTTGGCCTTTTTTTTTCAAAGTTTTTCTGTGATATTTCTTAAATCTGATCCAATTTTTGAGATAGCTTAAGTAGTTGCCATTACAATACTTACTTCACATTACACCATAGCTATTCCACTGGGACGATGAAACTGTACAGTCTGCCTACAACTTTGCCACCAGAATTCCTCTTCTCCTGATTTACACTAACAAATAGTCTTGAGGGTCACTTAATTTCAAGACGAGTGCAATTGAAGATCGAGGCAACGAGTTTTCATACCCGTGTCAACCTTTTCAAAGGGATGACATGTACCCTTGAGGCACCCTTTCTTCACACCCTACGGATCAAAGTGCCATAACACGAACTTCAAACTATGTAACGAATATAGTCCTGTTTTCACTTTTCTTCCAAACTGACATTTGACATTTTATTTAAAGGAGGTACTACCTAGGTATTGAAATAGTTCTTGCCTTTCCGCAGCATTTATTTAGAAATCGAAACGTTTTCTGTTTGTTCAAGTTGAAATATTTATCTATGCACACGGTCTTGAAGTCGACCTTCTATGATTCTTATAATGAAATAAATATTTACTAGCTACTTACCAACTTACAATTTTCTCGGCTGAAAGAAAAGTACGTCACTCAAACATGTTTCCTTTTATTTGGGAAAAGCTTGATAAGACATTGAAAAGCGTTGGAGGAACAGAATACAAAGGCTACCGAGAAGGTATTAAATATTTAATCAAAACGCTTTTTTTTGTCCTGTCGCCTGATACTATACATAATGAGCCTATTATGTTCCCACAGCTGGGACACAGGCCTCCTCTCTGTGAGAGGGAGTGGGCCGTAATCCACCACGCGGGCTCAGTGCGGGTTGGTAGATGTCACATGTCGTCGAATTTTTGGTTCTAGGACATGCCGGTTTCCTCACGATGTTTTCCTTCACCGTTTTGAGAGCAGTGGTGATGAAATAATTAACACAAAGTAAAGCGCCTGTCTGGGTTCGAACCTACGACCTACACCTCGTAAGTCGCGGCCGTTACCACTGGGCCACCACTGCTGATACTATATATTTATGAAATATTAGGTAGATAGCATATTAAGTTTAAATAAAATTTAATTTTAACTACTAGTTTTTGAGGCCGTTATCGTCAAACAAAAGTTAAATCGAAACCGAAAACGACAAAATAAAACGTACCAAAAAAACAGTGCAGTGTATTCAGCACATCCAACGTATCCACGGGTAAAAGATTATCACCGTGCGGGCGTTGATTTTCCTCTGACGCTGACATCAGGCGCAGGCGACAAAAAATCCAACATACCAATACCTACCAAAAAATTTAAGGTACCAATATGAAGTACCCACCACAGTACAGTTACTTTAACATTTAAATTGGGAACACGTAAAATACTTTTGGAAATATTATAGACGAGAAATTCAGACATTTGGAGTTCGTAAAGCCTCCAGTAGATATTTATCGTTCAGGTACCTAAATATTTCTGTACCTGCCAAGCGATTACTTTGGGACCAATTATCGGTTCGTTCGACATATTTACCCATTACAAACAGACACCAGACGAAAATTTCAATACCCAGCCTAATTTTAACAAAATAGGTAACTGAATGTTCTAACAGAAATTTACTGCAGTAATTTTTTGTTGTTACCAGCATAAATATGCTAAGCAGTTTATATGGCCTCCTGTATCCACCGCTCGTTTTCCAACACAAAATTTTACTGACAATTCTATTGCAAAATTCGTTTAAAGATGATATTTGTGCGATTTTGAGCCGTATTATTTTCATATTCAAATATTCAGATGTACTTTGGAAATTGACTAAACGTATGAACATAAACGGTGACTTGCTTGTGGGTTTTCTCTGATAACTGTGTTTGCATAGAATCAAAGTTCAACAAGGAATTTATTTTAACCAATTTCCAGGGGTCGCACCCCCCCTGGGCACGCCACAATTGCGGCGGTAAGTCCCCTCTTTGAGGAGTGGTTGGAGAGGCGCCACAGCGTCCTCACCTTCCGCCTGACACAGGTCCTCACCGGACACGGTTGTTTCGGGAGGTTCCTGTTTCGCATAAGGCGGGAGGAAACGCCCGGGTGTCACCATTGTGTGGATCGCCCGGAGGACACGGTGGTGCATACGGTGGAGGTATGCCCAGCTTGGGCGGAGCACCGTAGTGTCCTCGCAGAGGCGATCGGCGGCGGCGATCTCTCGCGTCCGGACCTGGTCCAGGCCATGGTACGGAGCGAGAGGGAATGGAAAGCCGTCACCTCCTTCTGCGAAGCAGTAATGCTCGCGAAGTAGGAGACGGAGCGCGCGAGGGAGAGAGCCTTGCGCCCTCATGCCCCTATTTGCCGCAGGAGACGCCCTGGGCGTCGGGAATCGCAAGCAGATTCCCGGCCACCGTAGGCGCGGGCTTGCGGACGGCGAGCAATGGGTAGCTCGCCGTCCAGTTACGACCAGGCCCGGGTCGACGGCGCGTCGTGATCCACGCGCGCCTCAAGGAGATGTCAGCACAAAATGACGGGATTCAATAGGGCCGACGCCTCAGGGTCGCAATTAAGTAAATGTTTCCGTCATCCTGTCTAACATTATTGTGACAACCCTAACAGTGAACGTTCTTTGAAGTAAACCAAACGACTCAAACAGCTTTTATATCTCCTTAAACTGAAAATATCCTTTGAACGTACACGATGCATGTCTGATGTTACTTTGCTTTAGCACGTAAGAGTGAAAACGGCAAGGGTCTTGCTGACCGGCTCGACACCGTAAAACGGACATTCCAGAACGTCTTATACAAAATGCGGAGCATAAGAGGATTAGGTGCATGTTCGAGTTTCTTGGAAATAAAAAATCGGTCGGAAAAGGCTGTAAAATATAAAATCAGTCTACAGATATAGAAATATAGCTATTATATAATATTGTGGTCAATGAAAAATACAGAAGCTAATTGCAAATTAGAATGGTGTCTCGACCGACATCATGGACACCATAAATTGTAATAATTATTATTTTAAAACCAATGATTAAATCGAAAAGCGTGGAGCACTTTGTTTAAAATGTGTAATTAAAAGAACACAATTAAAAATCACTTCGCGCTTTTTATTTAATCATTGACTATAAAAGAAGAACTAGTACAAGTCAATTTAATTATTTTATAATTTTTGTGCGGGCTAGAAGCGAGTTTGTATTTATTTTTAAACTACATATTTTTACTTTTTGTCTAGTCTATTTTTCATTTAGTTTATAAGTCTTAAGTCAACGAAGTTATGACTTGAACGGTTTACTAGTAGCCACTGAATAGTTTTACTGTCCTCCTGGCTCCATCGTCAGACCTTCGACACCAAGTGCAAAATACTGGACTCATCAAAACGAATAATATGTCTCCAAATTCGAGAGGTTTACTAGTAGCCACTGAAGAATTCCACTATCCACCTCCTGCAAAAAGCTCCAAAATTATAGTTCTGTCATCCAATTATGGTTTAAGAAGATATATATTTCAAAAAGAATACAATTATTCACTCTTATGAGGAAAAAGAAAATAATAATTAAGATAAGCGACGGTTTCGCTGGGTTATAAACAAAAAATAAGTTAAACAGTAAACATACAATTCATGCATTGTTCCGGTGGTGCTTCAATGGCCTTTCAAAATTACATATACATACAAAGTTTCATTTCGATACGTCAATTAGAAGTAGGTTAAAGTTGACTTCTAAGACTTTTTTACATTGTTTTTGAGTTAGTTACAAACTCAAACTCAAACTCAAATCATTTATTTCAATTAAACCATTTACAGGCACTTTTGAATTGTCAAGGAATCGGTCAGTCAGAAATATGAAGCTAGTTGCCCATTCCAAAGCGTAGTAGGTACCTATGGAGAAGAACGGGCAAGAAACTCCATGGACACTCTTTTAAATAATAATGTTTTTACATATATCTTAGTTACATCGATTAATGTTGACACTATAAGTGAGAACGATGTACAGAAAAACGTACACGTTAAAAGCGTCCAGAGTGCATCAAAACATAATTAAAAACAATCCAGCTAATTAATTATTAAAATAAGCCGTGGCAGCTAAGAGATGACCAGTCCCAACTGACGGCGCCCGTTCACGAACATGACGCATGGATCAGCACCATTCAGCTCAACCATTTTGAAGGGAGCTAAATGATCCGACACACGCGCCACCATCAACGAGACATTTGAGTGAGCATGACATACTATCAGCCGCCAAGGCACATTCAAGCCAATCTATGACATTACCCGGTAAATGGTAGCTCTATAGTACAAAGTCCTCACATCTGTGCAATGCATCTACATAATAAAAAGGAGATTGAGTTTATATAATGCAAATAAATTATTACTATCTTCAGCAGCTTCAACAGTGTTTCAAATGTCAATTAATTAGTTGTGGTGTGGAGCAGGACCGGCATTAAGCCAGGCATTTTTATCAGTTATGTAATCCTCCAATCTATAATATGCCTGCCTGAATAGTGTGCGTTTGACAAAGGATTTGAATTTTGTCTCATTCAGTTGAAGTATGTGGGGAGGTATTTTATTATAACATTTTAGACAGTACCCCATGAAAGATGAGTCTACTTTAGCCAGTCTGAAACCTGGTTGAACTACAAGTGAAGCTAATAAAAGCGTGTTAAAAAAACTTGAGGTTTCGTGGGACCCCTGATTGGAACGAAGTTCAGTCTAGTTCACATTCACCAAATGTGCAGAATATAATGTGCGATAAGAAACTTCGTTCCAAAACCTTAAACAAAGCCTTGTTTAGATATTCTTCATCCTTCCGATATTCACATTTTCTGTCAACCACTACGCCTTTTATATACCTACGTGAACTTGAATATTCAACCGCAATTAACATTACATAGCTCAGTCCACTGGGGCATGTCTCACCTGAAAGGTGTCTCAGTAATTTACTAGAGATGGACGGTGGCTTACATTATGTATATATTGCTTAATCCCTTAACACAACGATTAGTACCTACTAAAACCAATACTCAGGTGATTAAGGTTTACTAAATAATTGAGATGGCTGTGGAACTGTGCGAGGAGGCGGATATTGATTTAATGTTTAAATAGAGTAAATGTGTTAGGAGTATTAACCGTCAATTAAAGTCAAAGTCAAATTATTTATTTTAAATAGGCTCATAAAAGGCACTATTGTACGTCAACATTTAGGGCAAGAAACTACACAGTTAGTCTTTAAAAAAAATCTTCAATATTTTGTGCTTAAACATTAATTATTTAATTATGTACGTGAAGGACGATGCACCTAGAATAAAATTACTATACCACAATAGGTAAAAACAATTAAAAATAAAGCAATGGCACGTAAATGGATTAGGTGATAGATACATAGTGCTCACATTAGCATTACCGTAATCAGCCTGTAATGTTCACACGCATCCTCTCTGTGCTCTCTCGCACAGTGGGCGAGTGGTATAATCCACCACGTGGGCCCAGTGGATTTTTTTTTGTTACGGAACTTGCCGGTTTCCTCACGATTTTTTCCTTCATCGTTTTGTGAGCAGCGGTGATGAAATTAAATACAAAAAGTAAAGTGCCTGCCAAGGTTCGATCTCACAACTGATTGCAACTCGTAAGTTGGGCCAATACCTTTGAAACACCATTGCTCCACATTCATTATGCCTGTGGCTCAGGGCAAAAGTTTCAAAGACTCTTACCTTAGGCCCACATGCAACTCAAATCACTTAATACATTTGTCACTGAATATAATTTAAAACCTCATTCTGCCCCTGTCCACTTTAAACAATTGAAAGAAACAGAATTATGTTTTAAATTCGTTAAGCGCTATACGCTATTCAATGATTGGTGGTGCAAGGACGCCTTAGTGCACTGCTAAACCTTTAAAGAAACATTTATCTTCAAAATGTCTTGTTTTCATCTCACGTGGTGTAGACTGAAAGTAGTGTGTTTGTCGGTCAAGGAACAGTTTCTTAAGTATGCAGGGTTATTAGTAATATGTCGCAATCCATGTAAGAGGATGCAGGGGAGGTCATTTGCAACCAAATGACCCCATATGCAAATGACAACAACTTTCGAGTATTTTTTTCTTTTTGTAGATATTAGTAACGCTATACATATGACGCTAATATAATGTGGTGTATCTCATTGGATAGTTGAGAAGTTCAAATAGCCAGCTCAAAATCATGAACGATTTGTAGCTCTGATTTGAAAACCAGAAATGTCAATTGTCATTTTATGATTGATTATTTATTATGTATTGAAGTAGAGGCAGATAATAATAATACAAAAAAAATATGCGTTGTTTTTTTATAAATTTACAAAATTACGTAAACAAATTACTCAATCATCAGGGTCATTTGGTTGCCAATGACTTCCCCACATCCTCTTAATAGATTTCCGACATATAACCAATAACCCGTATATTATAAAAGAGGACAAAAATCTTTGTTGGTAACAAACTATTTGTAGACAAAACAAACAATAATATCGAGTGATTTCATGGATAGTTGGCAAAGGAACCATCAGGCTTATTGTAAGAAACAATAAACACAAAATATCAAGGCCATCGTTTATTCTATCTAACAAGAACATTGCTAAACATGAAAGCCAGCATTTACGCTCAGACAGACAGGTTGAGTGAATTCAGTCGTTTCTAGTCTTTCTAGAAATGTCCTCTGAACTGTGCGACGGTAAAACTTTTGTCGTTTACGTCTGAGCGATTCTTTTGTAATCGATTCACGGAGCGGATCGTACCGGGTCAAACCGGGGACGGTTTGTTATGACGTGGACAACGCTAATTAGAACAAATGCGTATTTTCATTTATGTAGGTAAAAGGAGACATCGAGAAAAATCTTTCACATTTCTTTTTTTAGAGCTTTATGAACAGCTACTTATCTAAATGGTAGGTACTTACTTACCATACTTACTTACTTACTTACTTACTTACCTTGTAAGGATTTTCAAAGATTGAGAAAATATACGGTTGCTCAATATCCAAAATAAGGTACGTAAAAAACCTTTTTATTAGAAAACCCTATAGAATTTCGTGAATTCAAACTATACGTACCAACACATTTATATAGTTTAAGTAGGTGCTGTGACCGTTTTTTAATCATTTCTACAAATTTGACGTTTGTGTTCCACTTTTTGTAAAACAAATCTGTTTTGGCAGTGACTTTGTAATTTTAATCAGCGAATATACAGTTCACTTCATTTTCCCTTACAGTAGGCACCAACATAAGATATAAGTACCTGGTAGAATTTGCTACATTTAACAGATTAGACGTACACATACTAACAAAATTCGTTGCTTAGCAGTATAACATTACAAAGCTAATACAGGCTATTCAATATACCATATTAGCTTTATCTCGATGGTTACCTGCACTGATGCAAGATTCTTCAATCTTAAGACTCTTTTATATAAGACAAAGTTCGGGATGACTTTGACAGTCAATTCCGATGTACTAATAAGTCGTGCTTATCCAAGGCTTCGACTTTTTTTTGTGTACTTATGTTTCATTATATTCAATGAGGTATCATAAGACTAGACACATGCAAGATCCTTTGTTTTATTGTTATAATTAAGTATTTTTTTCTTATTAACAGCTGCACGTTACTTTCGATCAGTAAAAGCTACGCTTGCCTCGTTTGCTCCGTGGATGGGTAATCTTTACATACCAAGAACGTTAAGAACGGAAAGCACGTTAAGCCGTTGGTCCCGGGTGTCGTTTGTAGATAATTGATAGTCGTTACGGGTAGTCAGAAGCCCGCAAGTCTGAATACCAGTTTTAATCGTATTACCCAGTAACTGGGTTTTGGAAATCAGATACGCAGCCGCTCCATGTAAAATACTGGTATTCAGCTGCATCCGGTAAGACTAGAAGCCGACCACGACATATTTGGGCGAAGGCTAGACAGATGATTGTGCAATTAATAAGTAAATAAATAAGTAAATAAAGGTCATTGTGGGATTAAATGTTTGAGCAGACTCCGAAGTCAATAATGGGAAATAATAATAAATTTCAGATTCAATGCATTTACTTATTGTCCGATACATTAATTTCTGTTTACAATTCACTCGTACCTCGACTTGGAGAGTTCAAAAACATTAATTTCCTTATTTTATAGCGGACTTATTTTATATGTTTGGTGTAAAACAGTGGTATGAACTCTTAAAAGTCTATTCATAATTTTAAAGCCCTGTTATATTTGAACTGAAACAATAGTCCTCATAACAATTTCGTGTAAAGAGCACAGAATGACGACAATTATTTTCACTGTACAAACTATAAGTATATAACATTAAAGGTCGGTAACGTTGTATAATTTTGTGCCTGTAAGTATCTACCTGCATATAACAACTAAGAGCGTATTCTTATCGAAATTGATGACAAAAATATCAGTCATCAGGACTGTTGTGAAAATTATTTCATAACCATCAGATCAGCAGAAGAGTTAAGACATGAAAACGAGACAAACAATAAATAAACAAACTAACTCCTACATTGATAATTTATCGGTTATTAGTACAATATTGAGGATAATTACTAAAACCAATCAGCACTTAGCGTAATACGCAATCAATGTTAATGCACGAATATACACGTACCCAAACTACATTTGAGATGAAGCTAAACTTGTGTGTCATCGAGATATATCTCTCTATTGAAATTACCTCCATTCATACTGGAAGCTTTGAGCTCAGATTAATTAATTGTTTAAATATGATATAAATACATCTACTATGATGACTAAAACAATTTAGTCTTGCTTAGTTATTTAGAGATCAGAATATAAAAGATATTAGCAGGGTGAAATTTATCAACCCGTATCGAGTTCGTATAGAATTGATTAGCGAAATCAGCGCTGAGAATTTGGAGACATTTTGACTCTTCATCGTTAAGGAATGGCATATTCAAAGAGTGATGGAATAGTAGATTGTATATTACCGACCGATTTCCATATTACCGTCACTCTAAAAAATAATAGAAGAAATATTAAATAGAAGGCCTAAGAGAAATTACTTGAAAATATATATTTTAGAAAATAAATATTTCTTTCGGACTCACACTGTTTTAGACAGGGGCGGTCAACTCAGGACGCGGTAATAGCGTTAACGTCTGAAATTACAGAAAAGGTACAAATGCGTTACGATCCTTCTAGACCTGAAAATGCTTTCGGCACCGTATCTGTTCCCATTGTTGTGCAGAGACTTGAGGCTATAGGATTATTACATTACAGGAAAGGCTCTTTCTCTTTTTGACAGCTATCTCTGGGGTAGGAAACAACTAATTGAGGTAGGTGAACCGTATGGCAATGAGGAAAATGTTGTTTTCGTTAATCCGCAGGGCTCGTTGCTCGGCTCACCACTGTTTATGATGTACATTAACGAACTCTATAACCTACGAAACGGTGGCAGGACAATCTTCTCCTATGCGGACGATACGGCTATTGTCTACTTTGGCGACACTTGGGAAGTGGTACGTAATAACGCCGAACAAGGGTTAATTGTTATAGATAGGTGGCTCAAAGCAAATTTGTTTACCTTCAATTTTGCAAAAACAAATTACATTTGCTTCTCTCCAAGTGCAAGGTCTAAAGCATGTAATAATCTTAATGTTCGTATCCATATATGTGCAAACGTCTTGGGGCAGAATTGTTACTGTAAACATTTCAAACAATTACCGTCTACAAGATACTTGGGTGTTATAATCGACGAGTGTCTAGCGTGGCACTCGCATGTCGAGGTTATTATGTTGCGTATTCGGAAATGTATATGGATTTTTTAAAATCCATATACATTTCCGAATGATACGGTAGTGATGCCTCAAAACACACTCAATAACATTTATAAAGCACTTGCGCAGTCAGTATTCACATACTGCTAACCTGTTTGGGGAGGAGCCACTAAAACTAAATTTCAAAGTTGGAAAGAGCCCAAAGGTCACTTTTAAAAGTAATCTATTTTAAGCCATATCTATATGGCTTAAAATAGATTACTTTTAAAAGTGTCCCACAGTCGATCTTAATATAATTGGTGGTCTATTAGCAGTCAGGAAACTATATCTTTTAAACTTTATTCTATATTTACACATATACCTTCCAGTTAACCCAGAAAGTCAGGCTAGGAGGCGAAAAGATATTGTGGCTTACTCTCCACGGGTACGTATGTATGCCAATCAGCCCACATATATAATAAAATTAACGTAAAACTAAAGTTCCACAACGAGGTCTCGCATCAATGCAAAGAAGTCATAACCGAGTGGTTAAAAACTCGAAAATTTGAAGAAATGGAGCATATTCTAGTCAGACGTGCATGAATCTCTATGGCGCACTGGAAAAAGTGTTTCGAAAACTGGTTCAGACGTATGAAACTTTGATTAGAGGCTAGTGGAGAGTACTTTGAAAAGATTGAATATTTTTTTTTTGTTTCCTCCGTATTCTGATTGTAAGGCGCACTTTAACGTTTGACGAGGTGTACCGGAAATTTTTGGTGGCTAGATATGTTCTATTAGTTGATTTAGAGATACAATTAAAAATATTGTTTTACAATGGGTGCCTTCCCTTATCGGCATTGAAGAAAACTAAGAAGTTGATCAGTTAGCCAAAGAAGCGTGCTTATAGTTCAATTGACGTATAAACCTTAATGGACAGATATTTTTAATTTAGTTAGATCTAAATGTTGTGAAATTTGGAAAGAATACTTCGACTTCGAAGTCATTGACAAAAGGTATTTTGTATCGGACGTTGCAGTCAACCATTCAGAATTATTCTTGGTTTGATGAGTGGACAAGAAATTGTGAAAAGTATCCGGACACATCCCATTGTAAGTTTTGCTGCCCTGATGAGCAAAGTTACATCTCCAAACTGCACGGAATGCAATGTGCTCGAAGACGTTTCTCATATTATGGTGGAGTGTGTCCAGAACGGGGCGGAAACATAACTGATTCGAGAACAATTTACTACGAATATTTGAAATTGAAGAATGTAATACTATTCTAGCTTTTCCAGCATCCAAAGCCGCTAGAATATAAAAAAATTGGTTAACGTAGGGATTAAGCGCAGATGTAAATTGTGTATGTAACAAAGGTTTCCTATGATGGTGACCTGTACCCTAATTGCGTAATACTCAATCAATCGGAATCTGAATCGGTTTGAAACAGATTGCTAAACCATTGCTTCATAAGTTCGATAAACCAATGTAGATTGTTACTTATAGGTACATTAACATTGTTTTGGTGATATAGTAAATGTTCAAGATTGCTTGTCGCTATGTTAGTAGTGTTTAACTTACCATTAGTTAGGTAGATTGAGATGAGGATCGTACCTACTCAGTGAGGTGCATTAGGCGATACCAATATTCAGCAGCGGAATGCAACTGAACAGTTTGATAATGATGAAGTTTTGATGGGGTTTTGAGTGTAGGTAAACAAAACAATACTTCGTGTGTACATTTATTTGATTGAACTTATAATTAATTTACTCTTAATATTATTCGGCAAAAGCGAACGTTCAATTAACACGTTTAATTACAGCACGTGTACACACATACAGCACAGTTAATAAACTTTCGCGAAACTACTATCAAGAGATATAGTACGGAGGAGCAGATGCTCAACTCAACGTAAAAACGGCCAGATAATTTGCTAAACTGCTCAGATCCACAATTCACAATCCAAAACAACAGAAAGACAGATTTTATTTACATAACATGCATAATCAGCCTATTATGTTCCCACTGTTGGGACACAGGTCTCCTCTCTGTGAGAGGGAGTGGGCCTTAATCCACCACGCGGGCCCAATGCGGGTTGGTAGATGTTAAATGTCTTGGCTGATCGGTAATTTTTTGGTTCTAAGACATGCCGGTTTCCTCACGATGTTTTCCTTCCCCGTTTTGAGAGCAGTGGTGATGAAATAAATCACACAAAGTAAAGCGCCTGTCTGGGTTCGAACCTACTACTTATAACTCGTAAGTCGCGGCCGTTACCACTGGGCCACCACTGATCTCCCCTGATTTTCTTTACCTGTCAATAAATAATTGCCATATGAACACAAAATATTAGTTGACGAAAATCATTCCTATCATTTAATATTATGACTTTATGCAACAATTACGCATTCTTAGGAATAATATATAAGTGTTTAATTATCTGTAATATTGTTTCTACCTAAAAATAATTAATAATGATTTCGATATGTGTGTTATTTTACAAATTGGCAACTATTAAAACATAACTGCTTTTTGTTTACGATTTTATTACGTTTTATTATTAAAATATTTTTATTGATATTGTGAATTAGTTAGTCGTGATGGCTCAGTGATACAGACGCCTCTCATGCACGTGGTTGTGGGTTCAAATCCGAGTAAGTACCAATGTGACTTTTTCAATTAATACGTACTTTTTGAGTTAATCTTGGACATTACTGACATCGGTGAAGGACAACATCGTGAGGAAACCTGGACTTTATAAGTCTGAAACCGTCAACCCGTCTAGAGCAAGCGTGGTGAACAATGCTCATGCCAATAACAGAACAACAAAAAAAGTATGCCGAAAACTGCCGAAATCGAATCTTTGTGAAATGTGCGATTCATCCTAGTTCAGTGGTCTTTTTTGGGCTGGATTCAGTAGTGGACGTTCACATCGTTCGTATTATTTTGATTTTTTTAATTAATTTTCTCACGGGTGTGAACCAAGATGGATTCTAGTTATATTCTGTGAGGGTAAATTGCTCTGTACTGCAGTGAAATTATTGTCCAAGTCAAGTTTAAAAAAAAAATCTTACTAAGGGGCAAGTGTTTAATATTGCAGTTTTTTGCAGTGTTATGTATGTGTATTTGAATAGATTTTGAGCATTAAAACTATTGAATATTTGTTTTGGGATAACACCTGTTGTTGATATTACTATTAAAACTATAGTGACTCTATTAATTTTCCAAACTCTGGTAATTTCCTCTTTTAATTCTGTATACTTCCTGATTTTATGTTATAGTTTTTTATTTGTTATTAGTATTTGGGACTGCTATATTAATTATGTGTGTTTGCTTACTTTATCAACTAGTGTTACATCAGGTCTGTTGTTATTTATGGTGGTGTGGTCTGTATATACAGCGCGGTCACAATTTTTTTAGAATTGGTTTTCTAATACAGCTCTAGGCATGTATTTGTAATACGGTGTGTAGGGATCCTGCATGAGTTTAAGTTTACTTGCGAGTTTTTGGTAGATATTTTAACATGTTGATTATGTCTATGCGTATAGTCGTTTTGTGTTTGTGTGATACAAGCTCCTGTAATATGTTGTATTGTTTCAATTTTCCCGTGACATTTTCTTCATAAATCATTTCTTACTGTACGTTCTTTTATTATGTATTTTCTAAAAAAAAAATGTATTAATGACTTGATCTTGAATGGCCACTTATACCCTTCTGTTTCATTTAACAGCTCACTTACATAACACATTAACAACTCTAGCCATTTGTCAGTAGCCTCTTTATCTATGTATGTTTGGTGTGAATCGTTGGGATGTCTTACATGTAGATCTTTTAGCTTCCACTTCCTATGTATCTCTACTATATGTCTCTTTTTATCTACTGTCTCAATATTGTTATCATCGCTATTGTGTAATTCACTGTTGTTTTTTTTTCTGCCTCAAAAATTGTTTTAAGTTTATGACTTGTCTTTTATGAAGACTTGGAATGGTGATATCTATGTTCTATCAGTGTGGTTTTGTTTTAACTTCGAACAGACATAATTAATATATATAAAAAAGTAATTTATTTTAAATAACCTATTTTCACATTATTGGCCACAAAAAAAAAAAAAAAACTAACCGACATTGGACCAGCAACATGCCTGCCATATCCATGTTGGACATAAGGACAGTCCAATCTGTCGGTGAACATTGCCAGGATGACATTGGGGCTCGCCTGCACTCGGCACACCAGGGACGCACATCGCATAGAAGCACATGGTTGTACTGGACACGCAGGTCACTGTATGCCCTTTCAGTATAGCCAACCCACAGGCTGCACGTGTACAATGATGTGCAATACTCTATAAAAGTGTAACCTTCACACCAGCAAAACAACGTGAAAACCTGCGGGCTACCGTGTTGGCTCGCACCCACAGCACTGCTTCCTCTCCATGTAGCATGGTCTTTATGGTCCTCGGTGAGTAGATACCCTAGATATTTAAATTGGTTCACTCGGTCTATTGAAACACACACCACGTCGTCCACATTAGTGATATTGTAATTATTATGATAATATTCTTAAACCACAATTCATTTCACAATATAAAAGCAGTTCGTTATTTTACTTTTCCTGTGGCGACAATTTTGCTTCGTTCTTTTCTACCCGATTGCTCGACGCAAAGGAGGGTAAAGTGTATATCCGCCTTTGTTCGTATGTATGTTTGTTCCTTTGTGTCACTCTAAAGACTCTTCTGATGATTCTTACGTCATTCGATTTGTCTCTATATATATAATTTATATTATTTATTTATTTCTTACCACAAATTACAGATATAGTAATTAATAGTCAACAGACACAATTTCATAATTAATTTGTGAAAGACTGGTGACTAAACCAAGTTTTTTACAAAACCTGTATGTCGGGTCACCAGCCCCGACCAAGGGGGCTCCTAAGCGCATGTCTGAAGGAGGGCCAGTTCCCACTTCGTTGGAAGACGGGGAAACTGGTCCTCATTAAGAAGCCGGGATGCCCTGCGGACTCTCCGTCCACTTACTGGCCTCGTCTGGCGGCTGGTTCAGGTGGGGCCGGATTTGGCGGAGAGCCAGTTTGGTTTCCGCGGGGGGCTGCTCTACGTTAGACGCCATCATGCGCGTGCTAGCCCTCACGGCGGGGGATGCTGTGGCCCAGGGTGGCGTCTTGGCGGTTTCTGTAGACATCGCTAATGCTTTCAATACCCTGCCCTGGACAAGTCCATCAGGGAGTAATTTCAGTATCACCGGATGCCGACCTTCCTCTGTCGCGTGGCCTATTTGACCGACAGGGCTGGCCGCCATCTACCCCGGTCACCAGGGAGAGTGGAACCGGCGAGAGATGTCGTGTGATGTCCCTCAGGGATCGGTCCTGGGGCCGCTCCTGTGGGATATCGGTTACGAATGGGTGCTGCGCACCGACCTCCCATAGTGGCGTCAGTGTGGTTTAATACGCTGGTACAGGCCATGGTTTGGTGCGAGAGCGAATGGGAAGCCGTCACCTCCTTCTGCAAAGCAGTCATGGTTGAGAAGGAGTAGGTGGAGCGCGTGAGGAAGAGAACTTTGCACGCTCACGCCCCACAGGAGACGCCTTGGGTATTGGGAATCGCCCGCTGATTCCCGGCCACCGTAGGCGGGGGCTTATGGACGGCGAGCAATGGGTAGCTCGCCGTCTGGTAAGGACCAGGCCCGGGTCGATGGCGCGTCGGGTGGGTTTTAGTCAGTAAAAGTCTGATACGCCCGCTTTACCCAGAGTGGGTGTAGTCATTAAATGATTTCCCAACAATAATAAAAAAGAGAAAAAGAAAAGGTCACCAGGCAAAATCAAAGTTTTAAATATATTTTTTTGCACTGGAGACGATCTGATTCATATGTAACATTGAAATAAAAATCTCACACATTATAGTATTGCAAAACGGCTCATTGAAGTTTAGGAAAAAGACTTGACAATCATCAAAATTCAATAGGGCGACAACCAGATGCCATATTCTGAAAAAGAAAAAAAAGATCGACGAACTATGTCAAGTATGTATCATTTAATGGGTCTTTGAAAATCATATAGGTATAGGGTTCTCTTATCATTTTTCATTTTGAATGACCATTTAGGATCTGTAACTATTTAAAGTTTGGTAGCAACCTTTCTCACTGTTTCAAAACATTTAATAAAGCTGTGATTCAGTTTTTATTTAGCTTTATTGTGGGTCTTCTAAAACTGAAAAAACTATAAAATAGTCGGAAGCATCTTCAACAATAAAGCCCTATATTGCCTAGGGCTGCAAGAGATTGTTTACAGTATAAAGTTTAATAGACAACCTCTTAGAGTAAAATTTTCTTGTTTCCATCTTTTTGAAAGTTCACTTTTACGCAGTTGGGTTTTTAGATTTTTACATTAATTTGCTTTTTTTGTGATAGTACAGTAGTGCACAAAGTCCATAAACAATCTCACAAAGCAATAGATTGACGCTTCGGTTTCACTTACGACCTTCTTCTATAAGTTGTTTATATACTATAGACTCGCACACACACTCACTTTGTCTGTAATTGATAGTAGTTCATAATTTCAACTAATCTAACAAATGGCTTGCTAGCTTAGTCGTTATCGTGCTTGGGTAGGAGCGATTACTGCAAGCCCTAAGAGTTCAAATCGCACCTGTGCCTGCGGATTAAGCTTGATGTTATTTTCAAATAATATCTAGTAACAGTTTTAGTTAATAACTAAAATGAACAATTTTTGTTTGTTTTAATTAAATTGCTTGAAGTGGTTCCATAATCATTCGATACTTGTCTCGTTCATCTTGTTTACTTGGATAATAAAAGTTTGTAGTTAGGCCACAGAAAACTGAGTAAATTATTTCGATTTCTGTGAGGTAGATGCAATTCGTAACGACTATTCACCTAATTGAACGTTGTTGGTTAGTGACGAATGTTTAAATCTGTTAATTATCGGTAAAGTGGTTATAATTTTCAAAATGTAGTGAAAAATATATATCGAAAAGTTGGCAATATTATTGACGTAAATGATGTGATAACATAAATTGAATTAGTGTCAGTGTTATCATTTAAATATTTCATATTTTACTAAACATTTAATGTTATGAACATAATGTTAATTATTGTTATTTTTCTTAATTATATAGTTTATAGTATTTTGCTTGGAGATGTCTAATAGTATTACATTCTTTGTTCTAGAGAAATACTGTGACTTTGTCGGTTAAGAGATGTGAGGAAGAGGGAATCCTTGCTAGTCGGAGCGCTTGTTTATGAAGTGAAAGACTTCACGTGGTGAATGAATATGAAACAAATAGTTTCATACCAACCGGACATGTTGCTGAATTTTTCAATACGTCATTAAAAACTGTTCGCCGTGTAGGTACTCCACGCTATAAAGGTTGCATCACCGAAGCCAAGCAAACAATAATAAACAATAACGTTTTAGTTTCGGAATAGTTTTTTTTTTTCTCTTTATTGCGCCATATTCGTGATTATGTAATTATAAAAAACTGAGGTAGGAAAGAGGATTGAAACTATTCAATCCTCTTTTCTAAAAGAAAATTAATACTTAAGTATTAATTACCTATCCTCAATATGTAATCTATGTTCACTAAATCCAAATAAAATGTGAAATACTTAATGTAAACAAGCTGCCGTACATAACCACTTATAAAATTCACTTATTTTGGAAATTCAAGATCGAACCTTAATCATTAAGGTGAAATAAACCTACATAACAATTTTTTTGGACATTTCATATGTCAAAATAAAACAAATCAAAGCTTGCTTCTAAGTTTCTTGACATAGTATTGCACATTATATTTGGCTGAAGAAGTTATTATAAATAATCGTATCGGTTTGTTATCTTTATGTAAAATATACTAACAAAATAAATATGGTTTTATTGTTGTTATCACTTGTTACGCTTTTTTTTATTCTAACCCCTTTGTTGTAATAACAAAGATAATAAAAAAATTGTTTGTTTTTAGAAAATTGTTATTATTGCAAACCAAAAACGTTCACGGGAAGGACCCTGTAGGTTTTGATTCCGAGTTTCGAAAATTTGAGGAAATTCGCGGCATAAGCGGCCGTATCTTTTGATTGCGTTGGCTTAGAAGTTTGATTTTTTCACAGCTCCAAGGGACAGTAGATCTGAGTATTTGATTTCCTGAGAAAAACGGTCTTGACAGACAGGCAGACGGACGGGTGGACAGACAACAGAGTGATCCTATAAGGGTTCCGTTTTTTCCTTTCGAGGTACGGAACCCTAAAAATTTGTAAAATCTAATGTACTTTCTATCTTTATCTTTGAAATCAATCAAATAAACGGTCACTCACAGATATGATACATATGTCATATAAAAACACTTCATGTTAATTCCACTGCGGCTAGAATCAGTTATATTTGCAATGTAAATTTTGACGTTCAAAAGTGCCTTTTTATGGGCCTATTTGAAATAAATGCTTTGACTTTGACTTTGACACTGTGATAACCGAAGAAATAAACAAAATCCTTTTATACCGATTCAATGTTGGCAAGAAGTGAATTAATGCTAGAAAATTTGTAGTTTCCAAGAGAACCTTTAGGAACTTACTGCGCTGTTTCCAAGAGTTTTGTTGAACTTGAAGTGAAAATAAAATATCTACGTCTGTATAAATCTCATGACTGAAACGAGGCATGTATATTTTCATAAATATTCACTACATAACTTAGACCTTGCCTTATTTATCATTGAACAACCGCCATTTATCAATTCAAATCATTTCATTGGCACACACAAAAGTTGCACAAGTAAACGACAAACGCACTCACGTAATCCATAGCTTCCAAAATACTTTTCCATTCAAAAATCCTATAAACTCCATGGGCTTGATTCCAAATTGATTTGCATGGAACAAAGGGGTCTCGAGCCACAGAAATGAAAATACGATTTGGGTACAGCCAGATAGCAATTTGTTGCGGCTAGAGATGGGGCTATACCCGGTAAAAACCCAGACTTTGGGTAAATACCCATTTATACCCATTTTTACCTTCCTATTTTTAATTTATACCGGGTAAAAATTAAAATCAGTTTCATTTAAAGTAAATGTTGTATTTTTTTATAAATACTTCGAAATACAGAATTTCTAGAGCTCCGCAATTTTGTTGTGCACGCGCCGCGCAGTCGCGCTTCGTTTCTGCTTTCGTGTGTCTAACGTCCAAGTTATACTTTTGCTATTTATATTCAGATCTTTTTTCAATAGTATTCTGACGTGAATGAGTGTGAAGTTTTGTTACTATAAAAGAAGGTAAGCCAACTTTAAAAAATTATAAAAGAAAAGAAAACCGGAGAGACTTTGAAATTATCAGTAAAAACACGATGGGGTAGCCACGTAGCTTCCTTAAAAAGTTTAAACAAAACATCACAATTCTGATGCAGTCACAGATTTGGCTAATTACAAAGCCAGGGATGGACTTTCATTTGGGAAAAAGTTCAAGATATAAGTCCCGTAACATGGTGGAAGGGACTTTGCTCGTCTAAAAACCTGAGCAAAATAGCAGTAAGTATTTTAACCGCCCCGTGCACATCTGCAGCAACAGAGCGATCGTTCAGCAAGCATGGCCACATATATTCAAAGAAACGAAACCGTTTGACGTCCGAAAGGGCAGCTAAACTTGCTTTTGCATCTTATAACTGGGATCTACTCCACAAGTACAATGAAGTTGTAGGATCTGAAGATAGTGACTCTCCTGAATATATGATGACTCCAGATCATATTCAGAACATTGAACAGTCTGGAGAAAACCAATCTAGTGAAGATGAAAGTCAGGGCTATGATCGAAACAACCTCACTGCAGAAGAAAATATCTTAGCAAGAAGATCACCAGGACATGATATAATATTTTTGGACTGTGGTGGTAATAGTAGCAGTAATGAGGATTGAAATTGATATGACCTGACTGAAATTAATATTAAGAGTACTAAAATACGAGTGTGAATTTTTACTAATTATAATTTTTATTTAGTGTAAAAATGTAGAACTAAAAGTAATCTCACATCGTGCCATGAGGCCCTACTAAATTAAAATAATAATAAGACCTACTAAATTAAAGTAATAATTTAGTGGAGTTAATTTAATGATGATGACTAACACTAATCCTTCAAAATTACCTATGTAGGTAATTTTGATATGTTAGGTAACAAAAAGGGTTTAGACAATGTGATATTACTAAAATTAAAGGTATTTTGAAGACTGAATATTTGCGCTATACGAGTATCAAACTATTTGAGTGTGCAATTTTAATATTTTTATGTTTACTGTCTAGGTTGCATTGTAATTATTGTATTCTGAAACGAAAAATCTAAGTGATTGTTACTCATTTATTTGTTTTGAAATGTTTTCACGATATATATAGTGTGCAGCATTTAGTTAACTATATTTGTTTTAATTAAAACAGTTTATTTTATGTTGATTAAAGATTTAATAGTTATTTGTTTTACATATGGGTAAAAGTGTTTTTTGCCGTGAGTGCTTGGATTGAAACCTGAGATAGGGAAGGGTTCTAGAATTAAACCACTCGTTTCGCTCGTGGTTTAAGAGAAGAACCCTGAGCGTCGCGAAGGTTTCAAATCACGAAACGCTAAAAACTTTTACCCATAAGTGAAAACACAACAATTTTCACCACACTACGAGGAACTTGCAAAAAAGAAAGAAAATCAGTAAAATACGTATAGAATCTGTTTATTAAACTAAATTAAAAAGCAGATATTTTCGGTTCTGAATAACCAGGTATTTTCGGTTGACAGGTTTTGAACGTTCCTAACTTTTGTCTTAAAAACTATTTGTTCCTAACTCGTTGGTTTTATTTAAAACTTCGAGTAAATGTTGAATCGGAAGCCTTCGAATTATAAAACACTTTTACACTCTAGATATCAAAAAAGGCCCTCGGAAATCGATGGGTAAAAATTGCAAATAATAGGTAGTGTGGTAAAAAAGATCTTATTAAAGTAGTAGTTATTTAAAATCAATATTTTATCTTCAGTGGTCAAGGTCAAAATTAACATGGTATTGATGACGAAGCCAATTACATTATATAAAAACAGTATTCATTTCACGGCGAAGCCATTTAAATAATATAATGGCAGTACACATTTTTACCCGGTATTTTTTATTAATACCCGGTAAAAAAGGGTATTTTTTCTTTTTTACCTTTTTTATCCTTTCATACCAATTTTTACCTTCCCATTTTTTACCCACCCGCCCATCTCTAGTTGCGGCGCCATCTGATCTATTGGAAATTTGAATGGGTTCCCGACCGAGTGTATTACCGACTACACTCAACTCAATTGTTCAGTCAATCCAACAAAGGAATTATTATAGGTTCACCGAAGAGATTTGGTCGAAATCGCAATATAAATACCAATGAACACGTTTGTATTTCGCCATATGTTTTGGATGGGACAGGAAATGTTCTAGTTAACTTTACAGATATTAAGACACCGGAACAACAACAAATATCAACAAAACATGTATCCTCAATATAGCCCAACTGTGAATTTAACTGAAGATTAATAACATTCAGCCAGGAGCATGTATCGGATTCGCAACATTCAAAAACAATTGCAACTTTGAGAAAAGTTCTGTTTTATAATTAATTAGTTGATGCGCCTTTGTGGATAAGAACCAGCGTTTAGCCAAGCATTTTTGTCAGCGATGTAATCCCCCAACTTATAATCTGCTTGGCTGCATAGTTTGATACAAGTTTTAAACTTCGTTTCATTTAGTTGGAGTACGTGGGGTGGTATTTTATTGTAATATTTTAAGCAGTACCCCATGAAGGATGAATCTACTTTGGCCAGTCTGAAACCTGGTTGAACTAATTGGTCCCTATTTCTAGTCGTGTAGTTGTGTTTTTCACCTCTTTTACTGAAAATATTTTCTTTTTTCTGTACGTACATGATGTTGTCATGTATATATTGACAAGGTACGGTCACGATGTTAATATCTTTAAACAGTTACCTTTAAGTATCGCGCCTTGGATGGCTCTTTTTTGCAGAAAAAAAGTAGTCTCGACGTCTCCAGCGCGTCACCATAGTAAAATACCGTAAGACATGATACTATGAAAGTAGCTGAAATAGACTAGTCTCTCTCTCTCTCGGCGGTATCAACATCAGTTAATTGACGGATTTTTCTTACAGCATATGCTGCTGAACTTAGCCGTCCTGCAAGGGATGTTAAATGAGGACCCCATTGCAGCCTTGAGTGGAGTGTGATTCCCAAAAAACCACTTTATCAACGAATTCTAGTTTTTCTTTATTCAATACTATATCACAATCACTAATTTTATCATTCGGCAAAGCAAACCACATGCATTTAGTTTTTTTTCCCATTTAATACTAATTTATGTAACTAAATTATTAGCAGTAAACCAATTTTGTACCTGCAGTACGGCGTTATTTACGTCATTAAGATTTGATGTACGTCTACTAATCTTAAAAATTAAGGAAGAATCGTTAGCAAATAAAAGCATTTGTGGTTGTTTTTTTAATAAATGGGGTTATCATTAATATATACTAAATAGAGATCAATTTGTTAGTCAAGTCACATTGTTAGTCAAGTGTAGTAACTAGAGATGCGGGTAGTGCATTCAATGACTCTTCAAATTTGCCTACGTCGGACTGTAAGCATGATAAAATGCACACTCAAGGCGAATGGAGTCACAACACTATTATGCTGGCTTGCTTTATTAGAAAGCCAGATAAATAGGCAACTACAGTGATATATCTTTACTGTTTGACGTTACAGACATTGAATGAGGCGTTGTTTACGAGAAATGTGTTGGAAGAATGTCATGTCTCTTTTTAGGAAGTTTTTGTTTCGGGATAATTTTAAGTCAATTACTGAGGAAAGTTACACTTTGGAAATTTAAGATAAGGTCTCCCTTGTCAGGCATTTCGGATGTTTTATGTCCGCGCGGTTCCGTTTTTGGTACAACCTCGATGTTTTTCTTTTCTTCATATAAAAGTATGTTTTGTCAACACTAGCTAGCTATCACAAATAACACATAACATAACATCACGCCTGTAAACCCAGAAGGATTAGGCAGAGGTTCCTATAGTACCCACATTTCGCCAGTTATACTCAAGTCCCATGTCATATGGGGCGAGGCTATTGCCATCAACCGGACACAAATCCAGACTCCGGGCTGCTACTGATAAGTTCTAGATAGAAAAATCCACACTTTGCCCGACCTGGGAATCGAACTCAGGACCTCATGAGTAGCTCAGCAGTAGCTCTTGCTACCACTAGACCAACGAGGCAATCAGAAATACCAATACACAAATACAAATAGTTCACACACAAATAGTTGTAGATATATATAACCCCAAAAAGGAACTCAATCTGTATTGAAATGTCTTCGATCAGGTAATCCTTCATGTCTTGAAAATATTGAAATCAAGTCCATCTAAGATCACAAGCGCAGTTGTTACAATAATTCCAAGAAATAAAGCCAATGAAGCGGCAATCAAAAAGAACAAGGACGGCGCCTAATTAAGCGTCGTCGAAAAAAATTAAACAATGTTAATCGAAACACACAAAACGTGAAATGAATTTATTTTACTAACATAGAAATATTTTATTCATATTTCTATAACGGGCAATTTAATGTTACGTACTCTTCTTACTCATAATTTCCTTGTACCTTTTCTTGAAATATTTTGTGAAAAGTCATTTGAAGAGGATCAAAGTTTTCCAATAAGCTTAAGAGCCTACAGTAAACGGTGTTATGGCCTGGCATTATTACGGAGTGCCTCATTAATAGGAATCGTTGTACATGAGTTACGCAATAATTTAGATCATTTTCTTTTAAATGGATGTTTCTAAGCTACGGTATAAAACACTTTTGTTCCTAAAATATGTTTATAGCCCATTTTAAGTTTGGATGGTGCTGTTGTGTACTACAACGACATTTTCCATCTACCTCTGTTCTCTAAATAACCTAACTATTATATTTTATTTTAACTATTGCTCTCATTTATTCTTTTAGCAACATCGATATTGCTGGCGAAATAAATATTTTTAACTTTTTCCGCTGTTCGGATGATATCTACGAACGTGGCGTCGCAATAAAACAAAAGCTTGACAAAATACATCTAAAACGTTCCCAACAAACTAGGCCCTAAATTACTTCTAAAACATAAAGCCTAACCTATTTCTATAACGTGGAAGACGCTTTTTTTACACACCCCTATTTGATTCATCTCTCCATCGTAAAACATTCCGGAACGTGCTGACTATGCCGCCTTCCATCTTCACTGCTGACAAGCTATAGCTTTACGGAATGAAAAACTTCAGTCGGTATTCACAGAGTTTCTAGGCTAGAATTAAAACGCAACTTCTGTTGTGGTGTGACCGAGTTACTCGGTGGAAACAAAAGTATGCTTTATGGGACTGATATCTGCATCTGCATGCATAGTAAGAAAGCTATGCATTTTAATTTTTTGTATTACAAGGAAGGTTGCTGTTATTGAGAATTAGAACGGTTGTTTTGGATAAACATTCTTTGTTTGTTTCTTAGGATAGGTATATTTAATTATGACTCTCAGTTTATTTACCAATACCAGGTCTCTCAAGGCTAGTTAGGTTAGGCTAGTTAGCTAGGCTCTGCCGGGAGGACACGGCGTGGCACACGCTGGCAGAGTGTGCCGCTTGGGAGCAGCCGCGCCGTGCCCTCATCTCAGAAGTAGGCAGTGACCTGTCGCTGCCGACCGTAGTGAGTTCGATGGTCGGCAGCGTCGAGTCCTGGGACGCGGTGGTTTCCTTCTGCGAGACGGTCATCTCGCGGAAGGAGGCTGCGGAAAGGGAGAGAGAGATCTCGACTCTCGACCCGGCCCGCAGCAGACGCACCGGGCGTCGGAGGAGGGCGGACGACGCCCTCTTCCGGCCCCCCTACATGGGTCCAGGGGCGACGGATTCGGGGACATCCGTCGCCCCCCAACATCAGGACCCGACAAGGCGGCGCGCGTAGTGTTCCTTGCGCGCCGACCACAGACGTTGCGGGGGGAGTACACCTCACTCCCCCCGCCCGAGACGGGGCCCGCGCAAGCGGGCCGGCACCAGCCGGGGTTGTGGAAGAATAATGTATTCCCGCGACCCCGGCGTAGGTGTGAGATGGAACACCGGGTTGGTTTTTAGTCAGTAAGAGTCTGACAGACCCCTCCGCCCGCCCCAGGGCGGAGGACATCCATGAGGATTTTCCACCCCGGGAACAAAAAAAAAAAAAAAAAAAGTTAGCTAGGCTCCCCCCCAATGGGTTCCCGCATTGACGAGTCGGGTGGGCTCAGTAGCCGTGGTTTGGACCCCCACGGTGAAGCTAAGAGGAACCCGAGGAGGGGCCGCTCGTCAGGTGGTGGGGCCGCGGCGGGAGAGGAGTGCCGGTATTGCGGTGCGCCGCTCTCCCTACCTTCCGCGGCCTTAACGGGGTCGCCACCGTACGATGGCGGACGCGGTGGGGCCGCAGGGGAAGAGGAGTGTCGGTATGTTCTTTGGCCGCTCTCCCTATCCTCTGCGGCCGAAAAATGGTAGGCGACGGGGCCATTCATCAGACTCGTCGCAAGAGGCAAGGGGTTGGTCGTAGGCTGAGGGCGGACAACGCCCTCTTCCAGCCCCTCTAAATGGGTCCAGGGACGGCGGACTCGGGGACATCCACCGCCTCCATACATCAGGACCCAAGGTGGCGGCGCGTTGTGTTCCACGCGCGCCCCTCTTAGACGTTGCGGGGGTGTCTAACACCTCACTCCCCCTCCCAACATGAGGAGGCCCGCCGCGACAGGCCAGCACCAGTCGAGGTTGCGGAAGAATCATATGTTCCCGCGACCCCGACGTAGGTGTGAGATGGAACACCGGGTGGTTTTTAGTCAGTAAGAGTCTGACAGACCCCTCCGCCCACCCCAGGGCGGAGGACATCCACGAGGTATTTCCACCCCGGAACAAAAAAGAAAAAGAAAAAAGTTTGCTAGCCTAGTTCTCGTACTTGAAATAATGCTCAAATTCAAGCAATCTCAGCTCAACGACAATCAATGTCCAAAACTTGGCAAAAATAAACATTTTTGCCAAGTTTGCAAATTGATATTTTTCTTGACAGATTGAGCCTGAGATTCATTGTCGCAGAGAGCAGTGATGGCCCAGTGTTAACGGCCGCGACTTACGAGTTACGTCGTAGGTTCGAACCCAGACAGGCTCTTTACTTTGTGTTAAAATATTTCATCACCACTGCTTTAAAAACGTTGAAGGAAAACATCGTGAGGAAACCGGCATGTCTGAGAAACAAATATTAGAAGACATGTGACATCTACCAACTCGCACTGGGCCACTCTCTCTCACAGAGAGGAGGCCTGTGTCCCAGCAGTGGGAACATAATAGGCTGATTATGCATTATGCATGAGACTGAGATTAAAATGCGAACGTTTTTATAAATATGGGAATTGAATCATAAATTTGAAACACCTTTGTGAATTTAGATCAAAAGTTGAAGATCTTTGTGTATTATCCAAAAATTTGAAGTAGATAGCTAAGTTAACCTATCATAGTTAACCGTCAGAAACATGCAAGTAGGTACGTAACTGTACTTGAAACTATACAAACTTGAAGTACCTCCAGTAATTATCCCATCCATTAGGGAGTTACTATGGCGAATCAATAACTTCAGTGTCTGTTCATAACAACAACATGTACGAGGTATTAAATATCCTGGGGTAAACTGTCGATTTGCGATTCTATGAACTACCTACAAAGGTGGGACATCCACGTCTTCGTGTTTTCAGGTAAACACTAAGCCCACACGATCCACGTGTCATAGACCGCTTGACCGCGTCGATGTCAGGATGATCGATACGTATGTGACAAACGCAATTGTTTTCGACCGTTATTCTATTTATTTAGGAATAGAAGAAGTTTTGATAATTATCGCTTTTATCCATTTGTTTTAATTTTCTATGTCAATGCAGTTTTATAGAAAAGCTAAATTCAATTGATTCCCCTTAATGTGATTCGGTGCGCGGAACAAATACACATTTCGTAAATAATGTTAATACGTTAATTAGGTAGTAACATCAGGTTATTTGTTTTACCGTAAATATATCAACATTAAGCTACGAAACACACAACATATTTGCGCTTATTTATACCTTTGTAAGCGAATTACAAAATCTCTTTTATCATTTCAGCTGAAATATGCTCAGGCATTTATATTCGAAAAGTTAAAACATTCAATTATAATTTTGGAAAGGATGCTGGAAAATATATTAGGAAGAGTAAAAGTATATTTCATGCTATATTATTCCGCTGTTTTGAGCTAAAACAAGGGGTTTTAAAATTATGGAACGCGGCGATAAGGCAGTTTTTCTTTCCATAATAAAACTGGAGATACCGGATACCTCGTTTGTAATATTTGCAATGGCGCATAGCTTTTGTTTTTTATTCATTTTTGCGTCCCCGGTTTCCGAAATTACTAAGCATGTTTTAAATTCAATTTTGCTGTGGGAGTGGAAACTTTATTTTTATTTTTAGTAGACTTCGAAATCAAGGTTTTCAATTTCATCATATTTACCAATGCATTCAGGTTTATTGGTTATTAATTTATAAAATAAAACAGTAAAGTGACTGATCCATTCGTTGCACCCGGACCTTCGATCGACAATAGTACCTACTAGATTTCTGATGAGCCTTCAAAAACGGCCGGAAAAATAAGACCACTAACTAATTTTGTGGTCTTATTTTGCAACATAGTTTTTTCCACCAAATTTTTTATATTTTTGTTCTTATTCAGAAAATACGTTTACTTTTTCAATCGAAGTTTGCAAACGATAATAAACTTTACGTTTTAGTCATAACATTAATCAAGCTATATGCAATCGCGGCCACTTAAGCGATGTCTTTTTGTTTCTAATCCTTAACACGTTGTCTGTCCGTGCATTATATATAATGCATTTTTGGCTGCTGCTGTGACGTCCGTGCTTTATTTATAATGCAATGAGCCTATTCTTTTTGAATGGGGTTTTGTAGACTGGACGTGCGAGCTACGTCTTTAATATTTTGCAGACGTATGAGCAGTGAATTGGGAATAATAAAACACCAACGTCCCGCGAATTTTTTTTTATTGGTTGGGTACATGAACTGGCTTATTGAAAAGCATTATTATTGAATAAAATCCTCTGGCAATTAGTGAGATTCGTTATAACATTGTAAGCAAAATGGTTTTTTGCATGGAATGCACTCGGTTGTAACTTGTGAAGTCTTCTTCCTTGCATCAGTGGCTGTGTATAACAACAACCAACGAAAAATTCGAATGATGTTTACCAACGAAAAGATGATGAAGATGTTGTAGGTTTTAGCGGTAAAAATGACATTTATGACCTAAATGACAATGATATGAAAGAAAAACAATAATAAGTTCATAAAAATGTGTTTATTGTCTATGGATATAACGAAAATTTTCATTAAACGTCCGTGCATTATTTGTAATGCACGGTATTCTAGCTGTCACGTCCGTGCATTTAAAATATTGCAATGCTGAAATTCAGTAAATTCAGAAGTTTTATTGAAAATCATTTGTATATACTTCGTAAGTACATAAAATTAAAAAATTTGACCGAAAAAAAAAATTGGACGTCACGACAACCTTATCCAAAATACTCTGGACAGGCAACGTGTCTAGTGCTATTGTTGATCGAGGGCCCGGACAATAATTTACGTCATTCTTCTTCTTAATCAAGTGGAGTGGCACACACAATTTTCGTATAATGCCAAATCGTGGTTTACATTCTCATTCGGAGTTTTTCCGACTCCAAGAGCTAGGTAAATTTGCCTTTGACTAAGCTTCCTGCAAATCGGATATTCTCGTTCCTACGTGGTATTAAAACAACATACCACATAGTACAAAGTAACCCTTCAGCAAATAAGCCAATACGAGTGATATGAGTTCGACGAGGCCGGATGAGATGTCCGATTGATTATTGGGATTGCAATCGTTTTTTGATTTGCGTGGAATAATGAATGATAGGGTTTATTGTTGGTTGTTATTGCTCTTAATGTGGTTCGTAATATGAAATAATGTAATTTTATTACCAGCAGGGCTAACATGCCAGACGCGACAATTACTCACTCTCGTATTTTCTCGTCGCGTCTATACAGTCACTTTACTCGTTTTCTGACAGCACTGCCATACAAAATACTTCACTTGTTCTGTCAAACTTGATGTTTTCTCGTTAAACCCTAACATGACCACTTAATTTATCTCGCATTTTGACAATTCAACATGAGAAAATCGTGATTTTCTCTAATTTTGTCGTCCTCGATTTTGACGACGAGAAGAATAGACAAAATTATGATACAAAAAAAAATTGAATATCCAAAATAACATGGCAAATTCATAATTATACTTATTTTCGTTCTAGTTCTATTAGAAAACATGAAAAACCTTAATTGAAATACTGAATTGACATAATTGATTTGATTGAATTGAATGAAAATACTTTGTTTAAACAGCCTACTATACACATTGGAATGAAGTTCCTTTCGCCGGCCGCGAGAGAAAGTTTGGCGCAGGGAAGCACTATTACGTAGATGAGCATCAAGTGCAGTAATAATCAGTCTTAGTTTGTCAATTATGGTGATTATCGAAATCTAGGGAGTTATGGCTGTACTTGCCTACGCAACGTAATTACGAAAATCGCCAGTTAAGTCCGCAAAGTTGGTGAGTAAAAGCAATATCATGTGTTTTATGGTGATTGTTACAATATCAACCTTCGCTTTGTCGAATAGTGACCTTCGGCCGATTTATCAATTGTGGTGGATTATCTAGTGAGTATAATAAGTGCCACTAATTGTATATTTTAATTTTAGCATGCCAAAGAAAAACAGTAAAAAAGTCGGTTTTATGGAACTAAACAAAAATTAAAAGAGGTGGACGTTAAATCAATACAGAACATACTTATTCCATGCGTAAAATCGACCGATGTTGCAGTGATAAAAATGATTTGTTTTTAATAACTTGCTACATCGGTTTCTCGTCGCGAGATACAGAAGTGTCAAAGTGCCTTTTTCGAGTTTACTCGAGCTTGGCGGTCATGTTAGGTGTAAGGATGACGTCAAAATCGTAGACAAATTTCGAGAGATCGAGATATCGAGCGTTCTCGCGCTTGACATGTTAGCCCTGGGTGTTGGTAATGTTATTAATTAATACTTTTAATCTCGTGGCTTGTAAAAAGATGAATCATTAAGGTTGATAGAGCACATCAGTGTTAATAATTTGACATTGACAGCGCTCTTATTTCGTAGCTTTAAGACTGGTTTTGTAGTGTGAGTGGTGCCACTGTGTTGCGGTGGACTGTATTTGCTTTATCAGAGCAAAAGAGACATCCTATAAAGATTCTACTGCTGGTACACGCGGGCCCAATACATGATGGTTTTTGTATTTTAAGACGTTAAGAATTTTCAATTATTTATTTTGAGCCAATGCTATTCGGTTTCGGTTTAATCTCGGTAGATAATATGCATGTAAGAACTAATTATAAAATAATGCTAATTATTATGTACGCACACTAAACGCATACCAGTCCCATAGCAGTGGTTAGCTGTTGCCTCACGATAATGAACTGGTCTTAATTGCAGACTACCCCAATAACAGGTTAATTTTGAAGACAATTACTAAATTTAATCATGTGGCTTCTTGTTGATGGGTGATTATAGACATCAGTTTATTGGCTGATCATGTATAAGAAAGTCAGGTGGGCTTATTAGAAAACATCTTGGTATTATAGAACCACTTGTAGGTTTTAATTTCACATTATTAAAGCGAAAGTTGACACTTTCCTTAATGGAAAGTGTCAACTTTATTGTCAAAGAATTAGATAAACTCGATTGAGTAGAAATATTAAAATTGCTACTCAATCGAGTTTATCTAATTCACATTAAGTATTAAAAAACTCTGTGATAATAAACTTTACACCGACAGCAGTTTATACCTTCACCAAATAATGCTCGTCACCACATTTAATTTGATGATTTTTTCTTAAAACCTTGAATACAAACCCTTTAACAGAACATTGACCTCCTTAATTAAATACATGAATGGTTCTCTCATTCAAATAATTCTATACTTAATACTCATGCTAAGTTCGAATAAATCCAGATCATTTACGAGGCCTATTTAAAGCAGCTCACTGAAGCGTAACTATATAATATGATTAAATTATATAAACTTTCCTTTTCCTTATAATAAGTTCGCTGTAAAGCGACCGGGACTCATGAATTTTACATTTTAAACCTAACACAATTGCGTACCTACGAATTGAGTTAATCTCGTAAATCCGGCTTGCTAAATAAAGTGAATTAATAAAGTTATGGTAGGTATATTAAAGGTCGGGGTCGAGATATTTGTATTTTTGCACACTGGTCCGTCGTAATAAAAGAGGATGTTCAGTAAATTTCAGAACTCTGTCGATAAGACTGTTTTGCTGCTAGTGTGCGCACTTACAACATAATATAACAACTCAAGCAGGCAGGCAGGCACCTACATATAGTACACACACACACACAATTCGCCAGTTATGTTTAAGGCCAGAAATTCCTGATGAAAAAACCTAATTCCTGATTCCCACTGCTGGGATACAGGCGTCTTCTCTTCAAGAGGGAGTGGTCCGTCAAACACTACGTGGGCCCAGTGCGGGTTGGTAGATATCACATGTACTCGGACAAGCCGGTTTCCTCACGATGTTTTCTTCACCGTTTTGAGAGCAGTGGTGAAGAATTGTATTTAACAAAGTATGGCACCTACGGAGTGGGTTCGAACCCAGGCGGGTTTGAACCCACTCCCTACGACTCGTAAGTGTGGGCCGTTACCACTCGGCCATCAGTGCTCCCATCTAAACCATCGTGTTCCCATAAAATAATAGTTTATTGCCAGAGTTAGCTTTTCTATTTACTAAGCCGTGATGTGCGGCTGGGAATTTGAGCAGGTGCAAAGTTTGAACAAACTCAGTATTTATTTTAATTAAACCATTTACAGGCACTTTTTACTACCAAAGAGTCGGTCAGATGTCAGAAAGTTGAAGCTAGATGCCCATTCCAAAACGTAAATAAGAAACGGAGAAGAACGGACAAGAAACTCCATGGAGACTCTTGATATTACAAAATCCTGGGTACATTATTCTTGTAGCTTCTATATGTGAGTACAATGTAAAAAAATAGAATGAAGAAACAATTCAATTTATAAGATTCAAAATAAGCCCTGGCTGTTAAGATGACTAGTCTCAACCGATGGCGCCCGTTCGCGAACATGACGCGTGTATGAGCACCATCCAGCTCAACCATTTTGTAGGGAACCAAATTATCCAACATACGCGACACCATCAGTCAGGCATTTAAGTGAGCATGACATACTCTCGACTGCCATACTCTTTCAAGTTATTATTCATCATAATAACAAACTAAACTGATCCATTGTAATTACTCTCATTTAAAAATTGAAAAAATACATCTAAATTATTTGCAACTTATTACGTAGTGTAATAACACGAGATGAACAAAATGTTACTACCAAAAGGACAGAAAATCCAAAAAAATATTCAGGGTGACTTATAATTTGACGTATCCTTCCAGGACGTAATAGTGTTACCCATTTGCAACAATTTAGCATCCCATAAAGGCTAGGCGGAAATTCATGGGATTTGAGAAAACCCAGTTTTTATGTATTTTTTAAAATATCCCAGAATTCGTCACTAAATATCACTTTTCTCTAAACTCTCAAATCGAATCGTCTTTATTTCTATTTCATTGTAGTTAAAGTACCATTCAATTGACCAAAATTTCCAAAACATCAAACAGTTAAAAATTAAAAGACGTGAAATGTTTAACTGTTTCATGTTTTGGATAGACGTGTTAAAGTTGTAAATGATTAATAGACTTCTTGTCTATTAAACATTTTACGTCTAAATTTACGGTAGTTCCAAATAGCGTTAGCAGCTGAACTTAACGCGCTGCAAGTGATGTGTGAGGACCGTAGCTTTGAATCAAGCGTGATCCTCAAGAAAACCGTCTTTTCGACAAATTCTAGTATTATTAGTTATTTAATACAACCTGACATTCACTATTTCTAACATTCAGTTACACAAATCTGACACCATTGACACCATATCCAAATATAACGACATTAATTGTGATTGTTTTTTTTTTAGTTAATGAGGTTAATCCTGCTTTCTACTAATTTTATAAACGCGAATGTTTGTGAGTATGGATGTATGTTTGTGACTCTTTCACACAAAAACTACTTAACGGATTTGGATGAAATTTGGCACATATATAGTTTGTAACCTGAATTAACACATAGAGTACTTTATATCCCGATATTCCTACGGGATCAAGATTTATGCGGGTGAAACCGCGGGGAGTATTTAGTAATTTATATATAGCTAAAAGAGGAACGGACCTAATATTAAGCCTGCGGTACACCCATTTTGACTTTTAAGAAACCAAGGAGTATACGACTTTTTGAACTTAAAGCAGTCTGTCATTCAAATTCAAAGTTTAATAAGTTTGACAGCGGCTTTATACAGTCTTAACTCAGTATGGACACAGCCTTAATAAAGTAAATTAAGGGAGTTATGGTAAGATAAAGGCTGCGGCCGATTTATCCATTTTTCACAATAATGTCAGCGCAATTTGGCATCATTTCATTTGGAAATGTTGTTTGTCATTTAGACATCTTAATTTATTTTGCTCTGAATTACTCTTAGACAATGAGAAGTATTCATATTATAATTCCTACGTGTTTTATGAGTGCTGAAGCGTTTGTACGTGTTTGAATAACGAAATAAAAGGAAATAATCCTTTTAATTGGAAGTTACTTCATCTGCAATTGTTTTCGGTAAATAATATTCCTTAATGGTTGATTAATTCATTGTAATGCTTCGTGGATCTTGCTTTTGTTTGTAGTGTTTGAATAAAAAATTGACATTCGTCATCATTTAAGCCTTTAAGGTACTAGTAAGAAGATAGGTCCCTTTTCTTTTACGCAATTCAAAACGGTATCGTACAACAGAACAGTACGAGTATCCACATCTTTTAAGCTAGTCTCACAATGGCATCTGACCAGCCGGGTCTGATGCTTTACATTTTCCTCCCGTTCTAATATAGTTTCGTCGGACTTACAAAGGTATCCAGTATTATATCTATTAGATTTACGTGCCAAAAATATTGCATTGAGGATTTCAAAACCTTCCATTGTAGTCCATTCGCGCGATTCGCACAAATCTTCGAGGTTCACAACATCACAATGGGCATTGCTATCCGAGTGCATTCTATAAAGATACATATCGAAATACGACACCATATGCGGAAAAATATTTCGTATGTGAACGCAAAGCTGCTGTGCACGACTGTTCTGAAAAAGATTATGTTCGGTTTGTTTTTATGGGATGTAAGCTGGCCAGTTACCACAGTTATGAACAGCAGACCTAAGTCTAAAGCCAAAGTTGACACACATAGTTACGAAGGAGACACTTAGGTTCGTCTACACGGTACTTGCTCGCAGACTTAGCTTTTAGTCATGTGATTCATGACGTCATAAATCCTGTACCTACACAAACAAAAAATACTAATACTAATACAAAAAATAATAATGACGTTTTATGATGTGCAAGTGATACGTTTTACTTTAGGTTCTTTAAAGCAATTACACAATTTTCTATAGCAATGGTGTTTATAATAGTACCAGTGCATATGATCCTACTTCTAGGCATAGAGCAAGAGCAAAGCAATTACGTATTGCCGCTTTAATCACGGAAAGGTTTCAAATGCCCCACTAACGGTGAACCTACAGGATTAGCGGCGAGTGGACGTTTTAATTAGGGCAGGTATTAGGAAAACTCGTTTAAAAAGATAAATACGCCGCGGAACGGAACGAAACCCTGAGCTTGTTTCTTAAATTCTCATAGATTGCTGTAACTACGTATCTATTAAATTTCATAGTGCTCCAATTCCAATAACGAAGAAGCGTCTTGGAATATTTCCAAGACGCTTCTTCGTTTGAACTGACATTTGTTTAGTATATACAAACTAGTGCGTCATTAAAAAATAAAATAAATACATTTTTACAAAATTGCTTGAAATGATTAAAGTGTCACAATTACATGCAAGTCGCTTTATAGGGTAATTTCGGTTTAAGATATCACTTGTTGTTATATTTTCATCCAAAACTACAAAGGTTTCATAGGAACATTCTTAATCATTTCTTTTACTTTACTTGAAGTGTAGAGCTCTCGGTACACAGCTTCGCAGGATAAAATTGAATATTGCAAACAAAAGCCGGATCGGTCTGCTCGAAACAGAATCCCGACCGGATCCTCTTCGTTATGTGCTCAAATGTACACATGTAGGTACATACAGGTAGGATTTAGCCCCTTCAGTTTTCATGCGTTGGTACCACTTTTCTGGGTCATGGGGTCATGATGGGCATATTAAGCATTTATTGAGACTACCCACCGAAGTTAAAATTAAAAACTATGAAATATTGTTTTTTTTATTGTCAATTGAACTATAGTATCAAAAATTACAATTTCATAATTTGTAAATTAAAATTATTGACAGTAACCTGGATTTTACTTCTATCGGCAATCCGAGCAACAAGAAGCGTAACACGACACTTATAACTACTATACTTTTAACATTTGTATTTCGGTGTCGTGAACCTATCAGATTTTCTCCTAGCAAAAATCGCTCAACGAGCATTAAAAGCTTTTATTTCAAAGTGCCTGTTATAAAATATAAAATCTAGGACGCAAGAGCGAGCGAATCAAAATCGGGAATTTCGGCACTAACATTTCGAAATTAAGGTTTGTAAGGCCAGATTACGAAACCTTTACTGCTGTACAACAAGTTTAAGCCTTTTGCCATACCTTGACAAAGTCAGTTCTCTTTCTGTATGATTGTTTAAAAGAAAACAGAAACAGTGTCATCACATATAGTGTGATTTTTAAGCTCTCTTCGCTCGTTCATACTTTCTACATTCTCTTGATTCAAAGCAAATTATTTTTCTTCATGAGTCGACAAAGCAATTCATTTTATGTACTTTTGATATTATCAAAAAATCTAACCTTTTGCATACTTTTGGATAAAAAGTATGCAAAAATATTAGAGCTCGCTCGCTCGCTCTTGCGTTCTACATTCTCATAGTTGCTCGGGGTTTCCTGCATAAGTTGAAAATGGAAACTCCTATTTCTGGGTGAAAACATAAGACAAAACCAAACTTAGATAGGTTGCTGAAACTTTTGAGCTCGCTTCGCTCACTCTGCTCAATCTACTGTTCGTATACCTCTTATACCTACTATTTATCAGAACCTCCTACAACCAATTTACCAGCATTATAAAGTTGCGTCCCTGAATAGCATACTTAATGTGGAACTGAAGATGTACAACATTTACATAACATCAAGTCTGCAATATCCGAAGGGTTAGACGGAGGTGTACTAATAGTATTAACAGCCACATTATTTATGTTTAAGTCCCATGTCATACGAGGCGAGCCTACTGCCATCAACCGGACATTAATCCAGACTCCAGGCTGGGTCTGAGAAATTCCTGAAGGAAAAACCCAATAACACTTTACTCTCTCTTACACTTTACCAACGCAGGGGATACAACCTCCTTAAAAATAGTCCTCAGCACCCATGGTGACCCCCCCCCCCCCCCAATCTTGGGCTACGACCGCGCCTGTACAGGTGCTAGCTACGCTGACTGCCCAAGGAACAGTTAGCTAGAAAAGTTGACTAACATTGTACTTTTACATATCCTATAAATTGACAAAACATTACACTACAGTGTGTAAACTTCAAGTGCATCCTCCATAGAAAAAAGAGAATCCTCCGAACAGACGAGTGTGTCTGGTGGGCTACGCGCGGTAAACTCTGCTTGCGTGATGCAGGATTACGTGTGATGCGTAGTTCACATGTCGCAATGCTTCCATAGCACGAAACATTGCTTTGCTATGTCATAAAATATCTCAGAGTTACTAGACGAACTGATGTTAAGTTTAAAACTTAACATCAATTATGATTTTATGAATATTTTGCTCAATAATTAACATTTCAAACCTTTTTTTGCTGACCATACTTTGAGTGTACTACACATTGGAGGATATTTTAACGCACCCGGTCATTTACATGCTATGGAAATATCAAATATTATAAAATTTTATAATACATATTTAGAGCAACACTAAGAGAAGTGGAATTGTTTTTTTTTTCATGTTTTGCACCGATATCAAGATGTATCTGTGACTTTTCTGGGTATAAATACATACATTAATTTGACCGTTTAATTTTGATTCTTAAACAGGCAAATTTGGATAACGCCCCGTGAAACACAGAATGCTAGAAGAATATGTTTTTAAACAGTTTGTTTTTAATGGCCTGGGTACCGTTGTATTATTTATTTATGAACTATGGAAAACTGACCTTATCTGCTTAAAAAATTGGCACGATTTTTTGAAGATTCTTACATCACGTAAAGACGAGGATTTAGTTTAATAACTATACTAATGAGCCTTTATTTTGTTCAAGGGATTGCTGTAGTATCTACCTGTCCTGTTTGCCTTTTACATTAATATAAGTTCAGATATTTGCCTTACTTCAAGCCATAAGACACATTTTGCAGGCTTATCTTACAACTACAGAATTTTATATAATTATCACCTTACAAACTCAACACGTAGAAAGTAACAATTGTGTTGCGAGTCAATTAATGAACTCAATTACTAACTGCAATTAACTGAATTACTTTACAACAGCACTAATAGTTGTTGGGAGTGCGTTCACACGTGCGGTGAGGGTTTCGTTTTATGCTAGTGTGCCATTTGCTTTGTCTTATCGTGTAATTAAATGTCAATAACGACTAGTTTATAGTATGATTTAGAAGAAACTTGTGAATATAGTGCTGAACTGTTTCTTGCTACTGCTTTGTTCCGGCCTATTTTAGTAAAAATCTTACCGTGAAAACTTAGGCGAAGTTATCCTGAAGTGAGCTGTTTCGTGATTGACACTATTGACAGCTCACTTCAAGCTAAGTGAGCTTGAAGTGAGCTAAGAGCACCTAAGCTTTCCCGTTGAGACTTTACCCATGTAAAAAGTCTACATATTAGTCTGTAATTTACAAAGTGTACTTGATAAAGAGTATTCCATCTATCTTTAAAGAATGGGTCGAGCAGTGACAGTTAATTTCGAACCTCATTCATTTGAATCATTCATTCATTTGAGACAGATGGTTTCAAAGTCTTAAAGCTTTTGATTGACGAAAATAGGCCGACACAGATGCCATTACAATAGACTCCCGTAGATCCTTTGAGTCTCGAAAAATACGGTAAGGGAATCAATCATACAAATAAAATTCACTTTATATTTTTGGGAAACTGTAACCTTGATAAGTTTAATCAACTTCGCAATACTTTTTGGTAGGAAATTATTACCACGCGTGGTCGTTTGGGCAATTAAGAGTGCGCAGTCAGCCCTTCGACCCTTAGGAGTGGGCGCCTTGACACCCGCAAAAACACTTTGTGGCGTCAGCGAATGTGGCGGCTCACAGTGGGTATTTTTGGAACTCGTGTCTCGGTACATATTTTAAAATACAATGACTTGAGTGCAGATGAAAGGTTAGTAAGGTTTTCACTTAGCTGCATGTCGTTTTTAATAAATGGGTTTTGGTGACGTAGGATCTATTTAGACAACATGCAACTTGAAAGTAAACAATATTTTTTTTATTTCAAAAAGAAAATAAAACAGTAGTTTATTCGAAATAACGGTAACACACAATTTTTTCCCCAGATTACCAATATAATGCCTATTTCAACAATGAAACTGAACGCGATCAGCACATCAAAAACGCGTTCAAGAGCTGTAAGTGAAAATATTCAGAAGAAATAATTACACTGACAGCTCTTAAACGTAGTGAAATTTGCCATTAGATATTTATAAACTGGTAGCAAATATAACTGGAGTCAGGGCAAAATTAATTATATGAACAAAAGAAACTAAAAATAACAGAACAAAACTCTTGTTTGTTTATTGCATCATACGGCTATAATAATAAGAGGTACAGATATACTTAGATGATTTACGATACTTAGGGAATCAATGACTGAGTTCTAGCAAGCCAATTTCAGACTCAACCTATTAGAAATCCATGATCACATAAGTAAACAAGCAATCAATATCTTTACATTCAATCAGTTACCCATCTCAAAATTATTATTGTGGCTGAGATGGGTAAAATAGAGCAAAGATGCTCAATACTACAATACAAAATAGTACCAATAGAACATAAAATAACATACGGATTACACGTTTTCAGAATTACGCTTTTTGCATGTAAATTTTCTTTGTCCAAAAGCTTTTATTACCATCCCACTCAAGGGCTGTAACCTTGGGCTTTTCTACGAGCATTTTTAAGGCACTTGAGGGAAATTCTACATTATTCGAATCCATTAGAGAATGGATCGTATTAAAATTTTAACAACAGTAAGTATTTTCTTCTTTTGATTCTTTTACGCACTCATCTAACTAGATCTATCCTTTCTCACATGAAACGAGGGAACAAAAATTGGAATAAATAGGGGTTGTTCAAGGGTTCCATTGCCAAATGGCGAAAATTTAACCTGGTTTTTTTTTTAAACACAAACATTTATTTTAATGAGAAACTTACTTCGATGACGTTACACGTAAGCGATGTAAGATTAACGTATGTAATGTTTCTGTTTATTACAAAGACACAATTTTGTTTGGAGTTCCAGTTCGCCACGTGACGACACGTAAACGATACACAGTACATGTGATTTCCGTATAGCACCGCGTTCCGAATCAAGGGCGGTAGGTATAAGGCAAATCTCTATTTTCAAGACCAAAACCATTAACATTAATAGCACTTCCGTTGGCTTCAACCAACGGGCTACTCCAGGATAAAAGTAGAGCGAGACTATACGAGTTATATGGTTTGGAAAAATACAGGTCTGATACTCATTTCCTAGAGTATGTAAAAAAATATTCAAAATTATTTTAAAAGATTTGTGCTATTGTTAAATCAAAATTCTTAAGCGATTGAATAAAAAATCCAGTAATGTAAAAACCACTTTGAAAATTATTTACAATGAAACGGGTAAGTCGGTCAAGCAAGAAAATCAACTTGAGATTATGGTCGATAACAAATTTGTTAGTATGGCAGCTGACGTAGCTGAGGCATTTAATGAGTTTTTTGCCAACATACCTATAACTACGACTTGCTCCTTAAATTCGTCCCCGTCTAAAGCTGAGAACCTTTTGAATAGTAGTGTGCCAAAATGTATTCGCTTATTTAGCTTCGAACATGTAACGCTTAGTGATGTAATTAACGTCTCTGACACTCTTAAGTCTAAAAACACTGGTGATTACTGGGGCATCTCCATTAAACTTTTAAGTAATATAATATACATCGTAGCCCCCTATTAAAAGTAATAGCTAGCTATAACTTTTAATAAATGTGTTGATCTAGGAACTTTTCCTGACCTCATGAAGAGTTGTAAAGTTATACCGTTATTTAAATCTGGTAATAAAAATATAATTAGCAATTTAAGGTTTATTTCTATCTTACCAGCATTTAGCAAAATATTTGAAAAGTTAATACTTAATCAGTTACTAAGACATTTTAACTCAAAGAGCCTACTTCATAATGAACAATATGGCTTTACAAAAGGACGTTCGACTACAGATGCGGGTGTTGCTCTGCTGAAACACATATTTATGGAATGGGAGAAATCGCAAAATGCTATTGGAGTTTTCTGTGATCTCTCTAAAGCCTTTGATTGCGTGCGCCATGACACACTTTTGCGTAAACTACGACATTACGGTGTTACATAAAGAGCTGCTTGAAACTGTAGACTCGGAGGTTTTTCTGGGCATAACAGTAGAGATCTTAAAATTAAATCAACAGAAGATCTCTGGGGAATGTCTGTAAAAGTCTGTAGATCTCTCATCGAAACCCTTGCGCCCTATTTAGCTTTCATATTTAACACCAGTGTAGACCAAGGAGTCTTTCCGGATCTTATGAAACATAGTAAAGTGATCCCATTGTTCAAATCCGGTGATAGTAAAGAGCTCAATAATTATAGGCCCGTGTCAATTCTGCCAGTTCTCAGTAAGGTGTTTGAAAAGTTGATGCTCAATCAAATGTTACGTCACTTTAATAAAAACTCCATCTTGCATGAACATCAGTACGGTTTCACTAAAGGACGTTGTACCACTGACGCCGGTGTCACCCTAATAAAGAACATTTTTAGCGCCTGGGAGGAATCACAAGATGCCATTGGAATCTTTTGCGATCTCTCTAAGGCGTTCGATTGCGTAAACCATGAGACACTTCTGCTGAAACTAGAGCACTATGGGATTAGGAATGAAGCTCTTGATTTGCTAAGATCATACTTGAAAGACAGAAAGGTTAAAGTACAAATAAACGGCACAAACTCATTAGGGTCTGAAATATCAATGGGCGTTCCTCAAGGTTCGATATTGGGTCCATTCCTCTTTTTAGTCTACATTAATGATTTACCCCAGTTACTTCAAAATCAACCGAAGATGGTGTTGTTTGCAGATGACACTTCATTGATCTTTAAAATAGATCGAAGGTCACAAAATCTTGACGACGTGAACAACTCTATTCTTCAGGTCCAAGATTGGTTTACAGTAAATAATTTGGTACTAAATGAGAAAAAAACCAAATGCATTCGATTTAAATTACCTAATGTTAGAAGTAGCGAATGTGACATCATATTGAACGGAGAAAAACTGGAATTTAGTAATCAGACGGTTTTCCTAGGAATCACGCTAGACGAGATGTTACAATGGGGACCCCATATAACGATTCTCGCGGGGCGACTAAGCTCGGCAGCGTATGCTGTTAGAAAGATAAGACAGTTAACAGACGTTGAAACCGCGCGTTTGGTTTATTTTAGCTACTTCCACAGCATTATGTCATACGGCATTTTACTGTGGGGTCGAGCTGCGGACATTGAATCCATTTTTATTTTGCAAAAGAGAGCTGTCAGAGCCATTTACAATCTACGTCGCCGCGAATCTCTTAGGGAACTATTTAGGAAGATTAATATAATGACTGTACCTTGCCAGTTCATTTATGAAAATATTATGTATGTTAGAAAAAATCTGCATCTATTTAATAAAATAAGTGATAGACATAATATTAACACTAGAAATAAAAATAAAATAGATCAACCATTTTTCAGACTATCTAAAGTACATAGATCTTTTATGGGGTACTGTGTTAAATGTTACAACAAAATACCTGGTGAAATATTGCAATTAAATGAAAGAAAGTTTAAAACTCATGTTAAAAAAAACACTTTGTAATCAAGCATATTACAAATTAGAAGATTATATCCTTGATAAGAATGCTTGGAAACATGCTGGTCCTGCTCCATAGGACAATCTAGAGGCTAGACAAAATCATACTATTTGCTTATTGTATTGTATATTTGGTTATTTTTACTTTACTCACACACTGTATTATTCCAAGTTAATATTTTAGGAAAATCATATATTTTTACAATTGTTTGTAAATATGTGAGCACAATGTACCTATCACGTGATTAATTTATATACCTTTGCTTTATTTTTAATGTTTTTGTACCAATAGTGGTATAGTATTTTTATTCTTGGTGCATCGTCTTCACATATAGAAATATAATTAATGTATACAAAATATTGTAAAACATTTTAAAAGAGTAATGGTGGAGTTTCTTGCCACTTCTTCTCCATACGAAACTACTTTTTGGAAGTGGCGCCTAGAATCAGTTCTATTTTCAATGTACATTTTGACGTTCAAAAGTGCCTTTTTATGGGCCTATTTGAAATAAATGCTTTGACTTTGACTTTGACTTTGCAGGGCGAGGTTATTGCCAATCCAATACCAGTTCTAAATGTCCTGAGATCACAAGATTCAAAAAGATTCTTGATAAACAGTCCGTAAATCTTAAAAGGTTGCAACTAATTATTGTTTCATAATAAAAATAAAACCAAACCTCAAGCCCAACTTTACTTTGAACACTCTGTTTTATCAACATTAATTAATTAAAATCGGGACGCAACAGACCGAGAAAAGAAATAATTGTATTTTTATTAATTAATTAAAAATACGCAGAGAATAACCGACGTTATTGCTAAAGTATTTTGGACCACATTCATTAGAATGTGTCAATACTGATCAAGCTTTTCCTAATATTCAGGGCTGATGGCTCGCAAATATGTTTTTGCTCGGCGGGTAGGTAAATGTTTAGTCATCGCTCATGCGGGCCTACATGTAAACGATACTTGTGGCATATTGGCAAATGACATTAGCTGAAATACAATATGAAATTGTCAAGGAACAAATATGTTTTGAGGTGTGATAAACAGCTATTTTATAGATCGAGGAGACTTGAAATAGTTTTTGCTAAGGGTCGGATAAAGTAACGTCTACTACATAGCCCTAACTTGTTCCGGCGTATTACACTTAAAAGTTCTTAATAAATAATATCGACAGGTAAGCAAATAGTTATAACTAGCAATCCCCTAAGTCGAATTCTCAAATTCCATGCTATATTTAAGATCTACTTTTCGTAATGAGAATTTTCGGTATAGACAAACGGATTACCTCTCCTCCAATTTATTGAAGGATGGTAATAATGTCTTAAAAACATGATACAGAAATTCCTTCCAATAGAAATTATGCAGCCCATTCCATCGTATTCCAAACAAAACAAAATACCCAGTTACACAAATTCATCGCAAACCAAAATAGATTTGACATATTCACTGAAAATGTTATCTATCCGCGGAATCCAATCTGCGGGTGTGCTGAGATTGAAATCGTGTAAACATAAAGTGAAACGAATGTACACAAACAAACGCAGCTTGGTGCGAGTACAATATACAGGATGACAAATAAATGGATCGATTCACAGATCACAGAATAACCGCACCAGTATTGTTTAGTAAAATTCGCTGAAAGTGCTTTGAGAACACAACTTCCAAAATTGAGCATGCGATCAAGCTCTATGTGAAGACAGAAAGAAACCTGTATTATAATAATTGTCTTGATGAAAAGAGTTTAAGCGTTCGCACTGGCCGGCCAGTGCCCGCCGAGACGCACTACAAGACACCTTAAGAGGGCCTTAATGCGGGTAATCGGTGACACACTTGGTTTGTTGGGAAAATAGTATAGTATGTGGAAAATGTCGTAGGTTACACATTTACTCACTCTGTGGCAAGAAAATTGAAACTGTAACTGTTAGTTTTCTCAAAAAAATAAAATAAAGTGTTGACTATGCCGCCTCTGGCAGCAAACGAAGCGTATCCGTGATCTGTGGATCGATACAACAAGACACAAGTTACCGACACTATCACAATTGTTTCTACAAAAATCTTTCATTTTTGTGTAAAAGTTTTTGTTTGGAGTTTACATGCCGTGATATTTTTTTGTATCATCGACTATTCTTTGCCCTGTTTTGGTCCGCTTTTTTCCCTAGATGTATCGAGATCTTAATTTTAATGTTCTGTAAAAACTTGTATAGCAGGTCTAAAGTTTAGTTATAACTCGCTACTGTAGTAAACCTATAGTAGAGAAATAATATTAAACATATAAAAATCTTTCTTAATATTTAACATAAACCGTCTTATTCCAAAACACGATCTAAATTTAGTACGAAGATTATTGCTAGGTTTAAACCAATACTAAATAAAACGTTATTATAAAATGAAGTTTATCACTAGTTCATGAACTATCTATGGTACTAAAGTTAAACCGCCGAGACCCCTAGTTTTAACTATGGATCTAACTTCGGTACAAATTTATTTGAAGTTAGCGTTGATGATTTTTGTGTGTTTATATTTACAAATAGTTAAAAATGGATATCACTGGGATTGACTTGACGGATTTGGAAGATTTGGATACGTTGGAGATGTCTCGGCGATCTTACAGACATCGTCATCGTGTAAATCCCTTTGAATTGAGTGAGGAAGATTTAGAGATAAGTATAGGTTAACAAGACGCTTTGGAGAAAAAATTGTGCATGTTCTACATGCGGATTTATCCCACGACCCTCGAGGATGCCCATTGAGTCCTGAGTGCATCCGCGTTAGGTCGTCAAAAGTATTGTTTACCTAATAATAATAAAAATCCATATTTTACTAACTTTTTCTTCAAAACTCCAGTTTTCACCCCTTTTTTTGCTTTTGTTGTTCCATTTTTTATCGTAGCTCACGATTTAACCGAACAACTCACGAACAAACCTCGTAAGAGTATATATTTATATATATATAACAATAAATGAATTTATATTTAAATGAACAATAAAAGTGCATTTATTTATTATGAAGGACGCAGCGTCAACGTTCGTTTCAAATAACGCGCGCTGTCGCCTACCTAATTCAATCCACTTCACGCTAAAAGTGTTATTAAATATGACAACCTGATTATAAAAGCGCGTCAAAAGTACAAGTTGTGCTTGGTAAATATATTTTAACCTAAACAAATAACAATTATTGACTTAATTTTGTATTGATACATAATTATTAAATCATTTCAAATGTAAATATAACATCAATAGTTAAAGAAACGGAACGTTGCTTCAAATAAAACCTGTGTGAACGAATGACAGAATGCCATTTTTGTTTCTTATCTGTGGATATTATTTAAATCATGGACCTTCTTTGATACTTACTGGTCCTCAGAAAGTCTTTGTTTTGTAATAGAAACACATTTTGAACCTGTTACTAACGTTATTACCGTAACAATCCTAGACCTTTTAGTCGTGGTTTAAACCAGTAGAAAAGCATTTTTTTGTAATAAGACTGTAAGAGTTCCGTATGGAACTCGGACCACCGCCCAGTAGTCATGCATCTCGCCCCCTACTCTGGCCCAAGCGATCCCAACTGCCCCCCTCAGACCCAGATTATAACCGACTGGAGGAAAGTAAGCGTAAGACTGAAATCCACCACGTCGCCTCACTTGGACACCATCCCCGATCACATAGTGTCAGTCGCCGACACGACGGCCGCAATCGACTCGTTTACTGAGCACGTTCAATCCGTATTGACGGATTGTTCACGGGAAGTTCCGGTGATGGAAGACCATCGCTGGAAACTACCTACTGACGTACGTGACTTGATAACCGAGAAGAATGCGGCTATTCGTGCCTACGACTCTTTCCCTTGTGACGCGAACAAAGCCCACATGAGCCATTTACAGCGTCCTGTAAAGAAACGTATAGGGGAGGTACGCTCAGAGGGTTGGAACAAGATGCTCAGTGAACTCGAGCCCACTCACCAAGCCTTCTGGCACCTTCAGAGGAAATTGCGTTCCTCCGAGGAGGTATCTATGCCTCCCTTCATCCGCCCCGACAAGAGTGTCGCTTTCGACAGCACCGACAAGGCCGAATGCCTTGCTGACAGCCTAGAGTCCCAATGTTCTCCCAGCTCTCAACCAAGCTCACCTGAACAAGGTCGACGCTGAAGTCGAACGGAGAGCCTCCCTACCACCCGTCGATCCTCTGCCTCCCGTCACCCTAGACGAAGTGCACGAGCCCTCCAGCTACCGTCCCATCAGCCTACTCAATGTCCTCGGCAAAATCTACGAGATGCTTATTTATAAGCGTCTCAAAGACTATGCTGAAACAAAGAGCCTAATTCCCATCGAGCAGTTTGGTTTCCGTCCCCAACACTCGAGTATCCACCAGGTCCACCGTATCGTTGAGCACTTGTGCGCTGGTCTGCAGCGTAACGCGACGACGGGTGTGCTATTCTTCGACATAGCGAAAGCCTTCGACAAAGTCTGGCACAACGGCTTGTTATACAAGCTTTACCAACTAGGAGTGCCAGATCGTCTCGTGCTCATCTTACGAGACTTTTTGTCGAATCGCACCTTTCGCTATCGCATCGAGGGTGCACTCTCGTCCCCTCACCCTATTCGCGCCGGGGTCCCTCAGGGTTCTGTTATATCTCCTCTAGTCTACACGCTGTTTACCAGCGATGTCCCACAGAGTAAAAAGGCTCAGTTGGCTCTCTTAGCCGACGACACTGCCGTTTACTATACCGGTCATTGTCCCAATGCTATAGCTCGTACTTTCCAAACCTCCGCAAACGTCTTAGGCGCTTGGTTCCGGAAATGGAGCAACGAGGCCAACCCCGATAAGATTCAGGCGGTTCTCTTCTCGAGACGTCGATGAGTCCCACCTCCCTTTCCCAGCCAGATCACTATGTACGGCAAGCCAATTACCTAGGCGTGATCCTCGATCAAAACCTTACCTTTAAGGCTCATATTAAGGCGGTTCGCGCGCGCGCCTCCTTCGCTCTTAGCAGGCTCCACTTTTTACTGACAGCCCGTAGTAAAATGTCACTTAAATGCAAGCTGCGCATCTATACCGCAGTCATCCGTCCCATCATGACCTATGCCTGCGTTGTATTTGCGCACGCTCACCCACGTCATCTCCATAAGATGCAGACCCTCCAGAACCGTTTCCTCAGAAAGGTCACGGGAGCCCCCATCTATGTCCGTAATATAAATCTCCACCTCGACCTTAAAATGCCTACCATAAACCAGTTCATGAAACGCTTATCGAAGCGTTTCTTTGACTGTGGTATCAAACACCCAAACCCCTTGATCTCAGCGGCCGCCCGCTACACTCCCTCCCGCATTAGCAGTATTCGCCGACCAAGGCATACTTTAATCGCCCCCGACGACGCCACTGCCCACCTCCAGGAGAGTAGTAAGGCCACCAGCACGCTACATAAGCCCAAAACCCGATCGCCGTCCTATCGTCCTCGCCGCCAAGGCCCGCCGCGACGCCCAAATTCACGCCCCTCCCGACCCTTACTCGAGCCAGCCCGCGCCGCTGAGCCTGTAGCTTTAAATTCGTCCCAAAATCAAATAAATCCTGATCCAGCTAGTCCCTTGCTGCCCTCTTCCAGCGTCGCCCTAAGCCGAGGTCCGTACCCCACAGGGGGTGCCCTTAGCGTTGTCGCTTAGATTTAGTTAGTATTTAAGTTTAAGTCCTGGCTGGAGGCCTTAATTTATTAGGGCACCACAGGCAAGTCCGCTTTAACAGACGACAACCGAACAGGTTGAACTGCGAGATGCCATTCAAACAAAAAAAAAAGATATAAAATTTCTAATCTCAATTCAGAAACCTGTTGTCGTTCAGAAACATGGTACCCATACAACATATGTCGATAGTAACACGATAACAGCGATTACTCTTTTGTTGAAAGTTGTTCGCACACAAAAGCATATCCATAGCTACGATAATTAATTAATCCGCGATAATTTTACAATGCGATTCTATATTTTACTAACCTTTTCCGTCGTCAAGATACGATCCGATGGGAACAGTCGTCAAATGATAACAAAATCTTCACGACACAGTGGGATGTTTCAGTGTAGTAAAACACACTGAAACATCCAACGTTTTAAGCAAAACTCAACCCTATAGGTATCATAAGTTTTCGTAAAAACTCTTACCTGCCATCGTTTTGTACAGGTCAATATTTTCTTTGTCCATTTCTTTCCAATGTCCATCACCTTGATCTGTGGGAAATAAATTCAAGATATATTTCTTCTTCTCTGATAGTAATTTCGGGTTGAATAGAAACCCTCAAAGGTAGGATCGGAATGATCTCGTTTTTATTGTATTGATAGAAATTTCGATTGATGTTTTGCCCGGTCAGCACTGATATATTTTCTGATTTTCCCATTACTTTGCGTTTCGGTGTTGTAGTAAATAATCAATCTGGGAGATATTGAGTAGGTTCGCGTGATTCTCGGAAAATTATTATAGAATAAATATGTAGAAATTCCTACCTTTTCGTACGGATTACTTAATGATTCTTTGGAGAATAAATAACAGAGATACTTTATATTATAAAAGATGGTCAAGGTACAGAAATATTTATTTAATATAAAGTACCTAATATTACTGAAAACAACTTACCATTGCATACTATGAAGATAAAGTGGAAGGTTATATAGTCCATTATATGCCTATACATCAGCCTTCTAATGATGCCTTCAGACCTGAAACAATACGAACCAATTTAGATCAATTGGGCGAGAAGAACTATGATCACACAATTTGCAATGTCCGAAATATACGCTTATCGCGTCGATCTGTGTAGTAAACGGTTAGTTTTTCTACACTACATAATGAATTTTTATGCGATTTGCACTATATTTTTGAGAATTTATTCCGGGAGGTTTAATTATAAACATAATTAAGAAATCTCGATGTTTTGTCAAGTCGTAAGTAGTAGTAAAGTTATTTGAGTTTATCAAAATTTGTCTTCTTAACTGAGAGAATTGAAATATTCATGTACAAAGAAAAAATTAAATTTAGAATGAACCTGTGCATTGGTCGCATTAAAATTATTTGAGCACAAATATGTTACAAACAACGCGCCACTTTCTGCTAGATATTTGCAAACTTTCGGTTGCATGTTGCACAAAATGATGCCCAGGTTTCAGCGGAAAAATTAGGTAAGTATGCGCAGATTTTTTGTCAGCTCCTTAACAAACTGTATGTAGAAAGAATAGTTGAGTTACAATGTTGTACAATGTTGCCCCGTATCCCCAAAGAGTTAGCATAAGATATGCTTTTGTGTGCGAACAACTTTCAACAAAAGAGTAATCGCTGTTATCGTATTACTATCGACATATGTTGTATGGGTACCATGTTTCTGAACGACAACAGGTTTCTGAATTGAGATTAGAAATTTTATATCTTTTTTTTTTGTTTGAATGGCATCTCGCAGTTCAACCTGTTCGGTTGTCGTCTGTTTAAGCGGACTTGCCTGTGGTGCCCTAATAAATTAAGGCCTCCAGCCAGGACTTAAACTTAAATACTAACTAAATCTAAGCGACAACGCTAAGGGCACCCCCTGTGGGGTACGGACCTCGGCTTAGGGCGACGCTGGAAGAGGGCAGCAAGGGACTAGCTGGATCAGGATTTATTTGATTTTGGGACGAATTTAAAGCTACAGGCTCAGCGGCGCGGGCTGGCTCGAGTAAGGGTCGGGAGGGGCGTGAATTTGGGCGTCGCGGCGGGCCTTGGCGGCGAGGACGATAGGACGGCGATCGGGTTTTGGGCTTATGTAGCGTGCTGGTGGCCTTACTACTCTCCTGGAGGTGGGCAGTGGCGTCGTCGGGGGCGATTAAAGTATGCCTTGGTCGGCGAATACTGCTAATGCGGGAGGGAGTGTAGCGGCCGGCCGCTGAGATCAAGGGGTTTGGGTGTTTGATACCACAGTCAAAGAAACGCTTCGATAAGCGTTTCATGAACTGGTTTATGGTAGGCATTTTTAGGTCGAGGTGGAGATTTATATTACGGAAATAGATGGGGGCTCCCGTGACCTTTCTGAGGAAACGGTTCTGGAGGGTCTGCATCTTATGGAGATGACGTGGGTGAGCGTGCGCAAATACAACGCAGGCATAGGTCATGATGGGACGGATGACTGCGGTATAGATGCGCAGCTTGCATTTAAGTGACATATTACTACGGGCTGTCAGTAAAAAGTGGAGCCTGCTAAGAGCGAAGGAGGCGCGCGCGCGAACCGCCTTAATATGAGCCTTAAAGGTAAGGTTTTGATCGAGGATCACGCCTAGGTAATTGGCTTGCCGTACATAGTGATCTGGCTGGGAAGGGGGGGTGGGACTCATCGACGTCTCGAGAAGAGAACCGCCTGAATCTTATCGGGGTTGGCCTCGTTGCTCCATTTCCGGAACCAAGCGCCTAAGACGTTTGCGGAGGTTTGGAAAGTACGAGCTATAGCATTGGGACAATGACCGGTATAGTAAACGGCAGTGTCGTCGGCTAAGAGAGCCAACTGAGCCTTTTTACTCTGTGGGACATCGCTGGTAAACAGCGTGTAGACTAGAGGAGATATAACAGAACCCTGAGGGACCCCGGCGCGAATAGGGTGAGGGGACGAGAGTGCACCCTCGATGCGATAGCGAAAGGTGCGATTCGACAAAAAGTCTCGTAAGATGAGCACGAGACGATCTGGCACTCCTAGTTGGTAAAGCTTGTATAACAAGCCGTTGTGCCAGACTTTGTCGAAGGCTTTCGCTATGTCGAAGAATAGCACACCCGTCGTCGCGTTACGCTGCAGACCAGCGCACAAGTGCTCAACGATACGGTGGACCTGGTGGATACTCGAGTGTTGGGGACGGAAACCAAACTGCTCGATGGGAATTAGGCTCTTTGTTTCAGCATAGTCTTTGAGACGCTTATAAATAAGCATCTCGTAGATTTTGCCGAGGACATTGAGTAGGCTGATGGGACGGTAGCTGGAGGGCTCAGACTTTGGCTTGTCTGGCTTTGGGATACCGATGACGGTTGCTTCTTTCCACGCTTGTGGGAAGATGTTGTTGCTCAAAGCGTCATTGAAGATGGCGGTCATAAGCATTATTAGTGGGGCAGGTAGGAGTTTGTATACTTTATTGGTAATACCGTCCGAACCGGGGGCTTTACGCGCCTGTAGCCCTTTAATGATGTCGTGCACTTCGTCTGGAGTGACGGGAGGCAGAGGATCGACGGGTGGTAGGGAGGCTCTCCGTTCGACTTTAGCGTCGACCTTGTTCAGGTGAGCTTGGTCAACTGGTTGAGAGCTGGGAGAACATTGGGACTCTAGGCTGTCAGCAAGGCATTCGGCCTTGTCGGTGCTGACGAAAGCGACACTCTTGTCGGGGCGGATGAAGGGAGGCATAGATACCTCCTCGGAGGAACGCAATTTCCTCTGAAGGTGCCAGAAGGCTTGGTGAGTGGGCTCGAGTTCACTGAGCATCTTGTTCCAACCCTCTGAGCGTACCTCCCCTATACGTTTCTTTACAGGACGCTGTAAATGGCTCATGTGGGCTTTGTTCGCGTCACAAGGGACAGAGTCGTAGGCACGAATAGCCGCATTCTTCTCGGTTATCAAGTCACGTACGTCAGTAGGTAGTTTCCAGCGATGGTCTTCCATCACCGGAACTTCCCGTGAACAATCCGTCAATACGGATTGAACGTGCTCAGTAAACGAGTCGATTGCGGCCGTCGTGTCGGCGACTGACACTATGTGATCGGGGATGGTGTCCAAGTGAGGCGACGTAGTGGATTTCAGTCTTACGCTTACTTTCCTCCAGTCGGTTATAATCTGGGTCTGAGGGGGGCGGTTGGGATCGCTTGGGCCAGAGTAGGGGGCGAGATGCATGACTACTGGGCGGTGGTCCGAGTTCCATACGGAGGTTCACATTCTTGAGCAGCGCTACATCGAGTATATCAGGAAGATGGTTGGGATTTCCGGGGAAATGAGTCGGACTCATTGGAGCGATGACGTCGAAGTTAAGGGATTCACCTAACTTGAAAATAGTCCGACCTCTGGTAGAAGTCGTGATACTGTTCCACGCCGGGTGTTTGACATTAAGATCCCCCACCAAGATGACGGAGTCACTCATACCGAAGAGGGCGGTGAAGTCCTTTTGGAGAGAGATGGGATCCTCCGGACCATTGTCTGGTGGATTATAAGCAGAGATGATGGTGATCGGTTGATAACCCGTCATGCCGAGCCGACAGATAGAGCTCTCCAGGTGAGTGAAGAGAGGGTCTATAGGGATGCCGTACAAAGTTTTCCTAAAGTAGATCAGGGTGCCACCCTTGTGGCATCGAGACCTGTCATTGCGAACTAGTTTATAGTTGGCAATGTTCGGGTTGCGGTGATGAGGCTTTAAAAAGGTTTCCTGTATGAGGAGGATGTCAAGCTGGTGATCGCGGAGGAAAGCGGCGATCTCATCGCGTTGACCTGAAACGCCATTTGCGTTGAAAAACCCTAATATAAGGGACCGGGGTTTTGTACAGTTTAAACTCGTATTAGCCATTGAGGATTAAGAATTTAAGAGATTTCAGAACTAACGCGATCTCCAGATACGCGTCAAGAATTTCCAAAGGGCAACGAGGGTTGCCATTTGCAGCGACTTTTCGTCGGCCATTATATCCGCGGCGGAGCTGTAGAGGGCCGCGTACGTGCTTATGATAATTTGGGCGCTATCCCTGCCCGGGGCTCTTTGCGGTGCAACTGGTGAAGCCACTGCAATTGCAACTGGGGCTGCGGGGGCTACCGAAGGCGCTGGGATGGCGGTAGCAATCAAAGCTGGTATTCCGGCGGGCAGGACGGGTTTGGACCGACACCGAAGCTGCGGGAGCTTTTAGGTGGTTTAAGATAGCCCAGGGAGAGGGCCTCTCCGGACTGAGCCGATCCGGCATCTGCGCGGAAGGAAGCTTACCCCAGGGGCTTTCCCTGTGCTGGCGGTCGCTCGCGCGTATCGCGAGTTTGGGAGAGGAGGACTTAGGGGCCTTAGGACAGCCCCGGTAATTTGCCGGGTGTCCCGATAAGCCGCAGAGTAAACAGCTGGGAGGCTCTAAATATTGTTGCCTATATTTTGGGCGGGTACAGTCGGCGGTGCCATGCTCTCCTAGACACTTGACGCATCTAGGGGTGGCATAGCAGTTGGACTGCGAGTGACCATATAATTGGCAGCGATGACACTGGCCAATCAATTGAGCTCTGTACGGCTTCTCGATGGAGATGCCTGAGAGCGAGCAAACCGACTTCACCTTGAAGATCGGGTGGTGCCCTTCTGTGGGGTCACATATGACCAGGACCATGTCATAACAACGCCCTGTCTCGCTTTATGCAAGCGATGGACAGCGGAGACCGGAACGCCTTGTGCAACAAGGTCGCTTTTTATTTCTTCCGTGTCGATTTCACGAGGTACGCGCCTAATGACGACGCGAGTGGGGGTTTCCTCCGGAAGGGAGTATGTGTGAAAGGAGAAGTTCCTTTCACGCAGGGCGCGGGAGAGATCCCTAAAATCCGAGGACGTGGGGACTATTACTTTGATCCCCTGAAGGGTGGATCGGGCATTAGTGTAGTTGATCTTGCGATCAACACACATCTTTGAAATCTCTGTCCATTTTCCCACATTTCCAGCCGTTCGTGAAGTTTTTATTTATTAGGAGAACCAACAGTTAGAACAGAAGGATAAAAAGTTGTACCCTAAATCAGGCCACTCAGAAAGTATTACGAAATTTTTTTTGTATGCCAGTAAGTTCTATTTTGAAAAACGATTAAACAAAAGTAAAAATACGTACGTTCTATTTTCAAAATCTTCCTCCACATTGTTTGCGAGCTAATTTAAATCATCGTATCTCATAAAAAAATGGATCTGCGCCGGTAATATTTTCGCGCTATGATTTTTTACGATTTCAAGTGTCACCTGAAACCGGAAGAATCGTACGATAGACTTCAATTGGCATACATGGATGAAGGCCCTTCTAAGGAACCATGTATCGTTGGTAGGTATAACGAATTCAAGCGAGGTCGACTAATTTTGGGGGATGATGAAAGAAGTCCCTTTCGAAGTCGATGGCCCTTTGACGGCTGTTACGGAAGAAAACGTGCCAGCAGTGTAAAATTTAATCCAAGGCAATCGCCGAGTTACGTATCAAGAGATTCAGAACTTACTGCAGGTTGAATTGGGAAGCCTTCACGAAATTCTACACGTGCTTCTTCGCGTAAAGAGGATAGTATCACGCTGGGTGCCGCACAACCTCACCGATGCTCAGGAGCAGGCCCGGGTGGAATGGTGCCGTGATATGATAAACTTGAAGCAGGCTCGTCTCGGCGTATTTACGACATCATTACACATGATGAGTCTTGGATTTATCAATACGATCCAGAAATGAAGCGCCACTCGTCGTTTTGGGTGTTTCAAAACGAATTAACGCATACCAAAGTGAAGCGATGTAGAAGCGGGGGAAGATTTTGATCGCGAGCTTTTTCCTTGGAAAAAGGAAAGAAACAACGTTTATTTACGGTAAACATGACGCAGTGATCGAACACAAACACCAAAGAGAACAAATGGGGGGAAAATATGCGTCCACGCAAAACGGTCATCGCTTAGCTTAATGCTACGACCATATGCGAGACAGAGCCCCAGTGCTGGTTTTCAGCGACAGCCGGACGACTAAGAATACCGATATTGAGGGTCTTCCGAGGCACGCCTGGAGTAGCTTTCGAGGTTATGACTTAGAATATGGGTGTTAAGATCACTAACAATCAATAAATCTGCCGCATGTTCCCAAATATGTTGGGGTCGGCTTTCAGACTAACAGGATGCAGCTGAATACAATGTGTATTATTAGAAACGATTTCTTCGCCTTAAAACTAACTCTATGACGTTGCATTAGTTTTCTTTTCTTCTATCCCTTTCTGTCATTTGAAATAGAAAGAGAAGTAACTTCTTTAAATTGATGGCTTCCTTTTTTGACATCACTTTCGGTTAAAGAACCGAGAAATATAATGCCCATTTAATTTTAACATTAAATGTCAAATAAATGAGGAAACTATTAACGACATCGTCAAAAAAGCTATTCCAGCTTTTTTGACGATGTCGTTTATAGTTTCCCCGGAATCCCCCCGAAATAGTTTTCGAACACAATTCAAGTATTTTACACATTTAAGCATGAATATCAACATTGTGTTGTGTCTAAATAAACAAAATGGACTATAACGCTGTCTTTTTTCGGTAGTGAGTTTGAAATAGCAGCATACCTACTTTATTTAACATGGAGACCTCCAGAGCCCAGCTAACACAAGGGCACACAAGACCGGTTGTTAGACTTATGGGCTTCTGACGACCCGTAACGACTGTCATTATTAGATCCCCGAATGACAGCGTGGAGTAACGGCTTTACGTGCTTTCCGAGGCACGAAAATCTTAAGATCACTGACATGCACGAAAACAAATATCACTTGTATAAACGGTACAGTAAGCACTATGATCTTCAAAAAAGTCAGCGTTCAGAAAAGTTTTTGGTTGTAAAGGAGTCAAATGAGAAATCTTATGATATTTTAGCAGTAACCGCTTCTCCAGCTTAGAAGCTAAACCATAAACACAGCACAAACACACATTACATTTTTGTTAACTCGCGCCACAAGATTTTACAGATGCTCGAACGGAAACACTCCAGAATTTTCAAGGTTTGCTTGTATTAAATGCTCCAAGTAGCTACATAAGGAGTTTCACATTAGGTACATTAGAAGGAACATTAGCACCGAGCATTAGGTACAGTGCATTAACAGTGGACTCGTACAGCTCGTATGTAACAATAACCGTATAACTGTTTCTGGGAAACAGACAGTCCGCCGCATGGTTCCCTGCTTCCTTTAAAATCTTCTATACTTAAATAAAGCTGAAAGAACTTGTTTGTTTTTATGTTTGCTTGAACGCTCAAATCTCTGGAACAGCATTTTATAGCCCGATTCATAAGTAAGGCTTTTTAACATCACGCGTGCTAGGACTCCTAGGAGCCGAGCAAAACGAAAAAAGTAAGATATAATGCTATGCGAAAACTAAGTATTAGCGCGTGCAGGCGATGCGATGCGACGGGGTGGGTCGGGGGATCAAATAGTTTCAAAAACAAAAACAAAGTCCCTGGCAGAAGCTGTTTATTAATTAAAGCAGGTAACGTCACTAATGGAACTTGGATCTTTTTCGGCTGTTGTTTAGAAGAAGAAAGTCTTTAGGTTTGTTTGCTAAATGGTCCATACAATAATAGGCTTTCATGCTCGCATAGGATTGTTCAGTTAAAATACACTTGGGATTAGAAGTCAAATTGCTTAGAAAGAAAGAACTGGAGTTAATATAACTGGAGTAAAAAAGGAGTATTTTACACTAACAAAAGGATTTTTTTTTTCAAATAAACAGAACTTGTGTAGACAGGGTTCCGTACGAGGATGTTACCAAATTTCAACTTAATCAATCTTGTAGATTCACAGACAGACAGACAGACAGACACACGAGTGATCCCTTAAGGGTTCCATTTTTCATTAGGATCATTTTCATTCTAATTAATACCGCAGCACTGGTATTCTGATAGGACCCGCTGTAATGCCACTGACACACCTGCGGACACGGGAAAAAATAAATAGACAATACACAGGATTACTATCATATGCTGGAATATCTACTTATGTTGAAATCATATGCGGGATTTCGGGCAGATGCCACTTAATAGCACACCGTTATAGCACACGGAGAGCATACTGTAAATAAGCATAGGTACGTACTAAATTGTTTCACAAAAGCAAACAAGCATGATTTGTTATAGCACACTTGCTACAAAGGTAAACCACGAAGAAAACTTAGGAGAATCCACGCGAAAACCTGTTTTATTCCCAATAAGTAGATATCGAATAAGTTAATTTACAAGAATATCTTTACAATGTCGCACGAAAAATACAAAACAACCTCATTTCCCAAGCTTTGGAAAGCGGAATCCTGTACAAAGGGGGATGCCCGTTTTTGGCCATACAGGCACAACCATTTACGTTTATGCAAAAAAAACATCGTAATTTCTATTTACTTATCAAGATATTCGTATAACCGAACAAGACCGCAACATTTTTGCACAAATAAAAAGTACCGAACTGTTTTATTGACATTAGTTTGTGAATTTTAGACAAAATAAGCAGTGTTGCCAATAACTATCAATTTCGTAAACGAAATAATCGATTATGTTTTCTTGGATTTTTATTCATAATTTCAAATCCGTAATGCTTGATAAACGATCTAATTTAATAAATACGGTGTTACATTTTTACTTTTGATATTTAAGTAAATAATAATATATTTGATTTATAATAAATTAATGCATAAGCTTAACACATAGCAAAAACGCTACCACATATTCTTAAATCATTCTTAATCTGTTCTGCTGAACAGGTTATAAATAGACAATATAACCAGAGCATGTTATGGAAAATATATTTACAAAAACGTACCTAGCTTCAGTGGAGTTTCAGTGGTGATTATGTTATCGAATAAATAATCGATGTCGATTTATTATTTTTTTGTTTGTGGGGTGACAACATTGAGTTACGCCTTCCGGCTGTCAAGCCAATTGTCAATTGACAAAAATCTTCTTTCACTGTTTGCATTTGACTCACAGAGTTTATTTTCATGCGTATTTGTTATTTTAACCAACGAATAAGCTTATTAAATGGACTCCAACGATGTTTATAACCCTGACGACCACGGCCTGAACATGGACCCCGCTCCCGCTTCTCACGATAATTCCAGCACGAACTTTGACTCGATAACCACAAGTTATGAAGACCCCAGCATTGAAACTCGCCCGAGTTCTTCCCAGCTATCGGTAATTCATTCAAAAGGACATTTACGCTGTGTTAATTGTAGTTTAAATGTCACGAGAATGCGAAGGCGTTTGTTGGAAATAGCAGAAGTGCGAAATGTTGTACAACAATGGCTTAAACCACAGCAGGTAAATAGTTGATCCAGTTTTATGTGTTCCTTAAAGAAATGCTTTTTAAATAGATCAATGTTGTTTTAAGATATCTAATAATTATGACGGGTTGGGTCTAGTATCGTTTGGCAGGACTTCGGGGGTAAAAAGGGTTATATGGTAGGGTTGAGTTCCCTGATTGTAATTGATAAATGATTATGATAAATGATTTTAATATCTGTAAATAGGTTTGTACAAACACTTTTACACGTCAATCATATTTTAAAAATTGGGTGAGATCGGGGTTTTCCTATCTGACTACTCTGAGAAGAAACGCCGAAACAAACTCAGAGGTCACAGTCTCTTTTAAAGTCCAGACATAATCTTGGTCAGGTCATGTGAAGACCATGTAGATTGATGCCTGAAATGGTCAGAACCACACAGAATGAGTGGACCTGTCCAGTCAGTGCACGCATTTGTCAGTTGTCATGCAGCTCAACACAGAACTAAAGGAGCTAAACGATTCGACGAACATTACCAAAGAAAGGACATTTGGGTAGGCCGCATAAATTACTCAAACTGCCAGACCATGATTAAAACTAATAATTTAAAAAAATGCATTAAAGAAAAACAACAAATCCACAATGTCTTCACATTCACAATAATTAAAATAGTATAATACTTTACAAAGTAAATGTAATTGCATTTATAAAGTCCATCAATGTCAAAGTGTAAATAAAAATATGAAAATAATCTTGATCATATCACATGAGGACCATGTAGACTGGTGTCTGAAATGGTCTTTTGAGGAAAGAACCACGCGTATTTGAGTGGACCTGTCCAGTCAGTGCACCCATTTGTCAATCATCGTGCAGCTCAACTCAGAACTAAGGAGCTCAACGATCTGAAGAACAATACAAAAGAAAGGACATTTGGGGAGGCCGCGTAAAGTACTCAAACAGCCAGACCATCATCATTATAAGAAGAAGAAAAAAAAATTGTCTGTGTAAATTTTTCGAGAACTTAATGATAAATGATTCTAACCTCCAATTAGATTAACAACGTAACGAAACGTTAAAATCGGCGATTGACAACCAAATCAGCACTAGTGTATTGTCTGTGTTGTAAAATGTCGTGCAAAATCTATGAAACGGAACGTAAAAAAAAAACTTAAACGCTATTTGCGTCATGTGTCAGTGTCATTTGTTTACATTCATTCCGTTTCTACAAGAGTTGTGAGAAGTTAGTGTACCCCACTTCATGGTTAAAATAGGTCGACATTGTTCCAATACCGAATCGGGGCACCCCGACTCCACTTAGTTTTTTGGCTCCTACCCCTAGAGTGTAACCCCCGCCCGCCGTAACAAAGCATAGGCACCCGTGTGAGCCGTAGCGGCTGAAGCTGGTCGCCAGAGGCGACCAGTAAGCCGAAGCTGCGGAGGTGAGCACCCCCCGCCACCTCCCCGCCCCCTTTTCCTGCCAAACGATACAAAATTTTACCCATTATGACTTCTTTATTAGATACAAGTGTCGAGTGACAGTTTGGTGTGTCATTCGTGTTGGACTGCAGCCTGGAATCAAATACGACACCCAACTGGCGAGCAGCAAAATGCACAGATTGTTGGTCATGGACAAGTGTGCATCAGTTGTGGCAGATCACTTTTGAGAATAAGGTCTCATACAATCAGGTCTGATACTCCACGTGAAGAACTCATAAAGAGTGTGATTGCCCGTCAGATTGCATCACGTGAGGTAAGTTATCAACAGTTTTGAATATATACAAGTATGGTTATGATATTTAATACTGATACATAATTCTTAGACCGTTGGCTTAACAACACAAAATATTCTACTTCTTTTGTGTTGTTGTATTTCACGTAAATACAGGTTTTTTTAATTAAATATTTACTTGAACCACAACCACACTAATCCAGGTTTTCTTTTTTTAGTCATTGAGCTTTAATTTTTATAACTTATTCAGTTGCCATCGTCATCTCGTTTGTGCCATAATTGCTGGCGAAGAACGGACAGAGCAGCGTCACATTCAACTGCAGAACGGGAATCTGAACCAACCAGTCTGCCATCATTGCACTCTGAAGTAGCTGGCAGTGCATCGCCAGCAGGACAACAAATCTTGGACCCATCTCATAGTATACTGTTGCCTAACTATATAAGAGCACCAAACACTCAAACTCAATGTTTTTTTCCTGGCTGTAACGAGACCAATCGGCTCACTGTTCCATCACCACTGCGTGTACATCTATTTTGTGAGTACAATTATTATGTACCGCCGGATTGTAGAATCTGTAATTACCATTTAAGTAGCAACTCCTGGAATTTACTTTTAGAATCAATATATAATCCAATCAAAACATTTTAGTGCAGCACAAATTGAAGATTTTGCTTCATTGCTTAAAGACAATATGCAATATCATTTAGATTTTGAAAATATTCTGAGTATGCCTGAGCATACTGTACATTATTATATAGGCTTAACAAAGTCACAATTTCAACAAATTCTGTCTGAAGTTCCCAGACTTTCAAATAAACATAGAGGCTCTTTTGCACTTGCTGCATATCTAATGAAGTTAAGAACAGGTGATAGTGACGAACGCATGTCGGCATTATTTCAAGTGCCAAGAAGCACCTTGGAGCGCCTTATGAAAATGGCTCGTGAAATATTAAATCAGGACTTTGTTCCAAACAATTTGGGCATAAATCATATATCTAGAGCAGAAATAGCTCAAAGGAATCTACTGATCCCAATTGGTCTTTATGGTGGAGATGTGAGGAGGCCCATTGTAATTGCTGATGGAACATATATATAGAAAAAAGTTCCAATTATCTATACCAAAAAAAAACGTACTCATTACACAAGTATCGTAACCTTGTAAAGCCTTTCCTTTTTGTGTGTAGTGATGGTTACATCATAGATATTCTTGGTCCTTATCCAGCGACGACCTCAGATGCGGATATAATAAATAAAGAATTTGATAATGAATCCAGTTCATTAAGACAATACTTCCAAACTGGAGATGTGTTCATACTAGATAGAGGTTTTAGGGACTCACTGTCACTTTTAGAAAGTTGTGGTTATCACGTACATGTACCTTTGTCTCCAGAAGAAGGTGAATCTCAGTTGACAACAAGGGATGCTAATAGATCCAGAGCCGTCACCATGTGTCGATGGGTAGTCGAGGTAGTAAATGGCATTTTTAAAACTGCATTTAAAATATTTCGTCAAAACTATTTTAACAGGGCTTCCACACACCTGATGGTAGACCTAGCTGTGGCTGCTGCTTTAATTAATAAATTCCACACAAGAATAACGGACAGGGATGATGCGTCTCAAATTCTTGAAATAGTTCATAGAAATATGGAAACCCTAAACGATCTATCTGACTATGTTAGGCAACGCAACTTAAATAGAGCTAGGGCAGACTTTAGAAACATTAATGTGAATTCAGAAAATGTTAGATAATTCCCAATCCTAACTTACAGTGATTTAATATTAATTGCTTGTGGCACATACCAATTAAAACAAGCACGCTCCTACTATGGAGAACATATGAGATTCAATGGTTGTTATCAGATTGAGGTTTGCAATGACCAGAGGAGCAGTACTATGGAAGGAATGAACTTCAGTCCTAACTGCTCTTTACTTAGGGCTAGAATCGCAAGTAGACATATCAGTCGGAAAGTATATTTTGTATATATATTAATTAATGGCAATGATTCTGGTCTAAGTGCAATTAAAAAATACTGTTGCAACTGTATCGTTGGCCGTCGAACGCTAGGATGCTGTGCCCATGTAATGACAGTTATTTGGTATCTCGGGTGGGCACGACATCAGAGTAATATTTTTCCTCCTGCTCAATTCTTGGACGATGTTCTAATTGTATACGATACAAATGATGTATAAGATTTTAAAATACCTTATTAAAATTATTGTAAAACAATTGTGTTTGTCAAACGAAAAAACTGTTTTATTTTAAAAACCCGAACTTTTTTTTAAACCAGTTCCATTACCACTTAATTATTTAAATTGCATATTATCCTATCCATATACTATAAAGTATGTGCACTCATGGCCGAAGTGTCTATGGATGGTGGGAATTCCCCACCATCTTCTTGCCGTAGCGAACGCTACGCCGCATCAAAAGCTACCACGCCGCAACTATGGAATCTTTAAAATAATAGTGACTTGAAAAACGTAAAACGGGATGCACAATAGTAAATTCCTTCTCAACTCGATCTCTTTTAGCATAGTTTATTCTACTAACATAATGATAAGCTAATGACTAACAATATTGTTCTTACTTCTTACTTCAAACATACCGTTCCGATACTCGTTCCAAAAACGTTTATTTGCATACTGACTGTCTCTCATCATAATCATCTGCCTAGCCACTTCCCAACAATGTGGGGTCGGCGACCTGTCCATACGGATGCAGATTATTCCAGTATTTTTCATGTAGTGATTATACATTCCTCAAAACCCATAAACGGTTCTAATTAAGCTTAAAAATCTTGTAGATACACGCGAACAGACAGCAGACAATTAGGTGCAAACCCATATTAACCTCTCCCTCGTCAATACACACCTTATCAACCGTTAAACAATTGCCGCTTTAAAACTGGTGTAGTATAGTAAGTACCATACAAGACCCATAGTAAAGTTCGGAAGCTGAAACGGAATCGTTTATTAGCTACGCGTCGCACACTCCCTAACTTTTAGCGGTTACCTTGAGTGCAGTATTACGTTGTGGACACACTATGAGGTTGCACTTACACCAGTTTTGGAGCGGATAGCATTTGTTTTGCGACCAGCTTGTGGCACTAGCCACTTTTATTCTCGTACGTTATGTTAACAGTTCCTTATTTTCCTGCGCGGTTTTAAAATCGCTGTTCGGATTTCTGTGTCCATTTTGTGGGTTTTTAGTTTTGCGTTGCTTGGGGATAGGGAAGTCTGATAAAAGACGTAACTTTATAGTCAACTACAGTTCTTTAAAAATAAATTTTTTTTATTACTACTAATAACGTCTTTACATCGTCCCTTACCTACATAGTAGGCAGGTATAGTGTGTTTAATTAAGCAAACAGCTATCATTTTAAGCACCAAGAAAGTTGAAATTGTAATCATGAAGCTTACTCTCATACAAAATTTAAACTAGAAACACGACATGGGATCGTCTACGGCCAAATGACTGTATTACGTATCTTAATTCTCGGGATATATACGGTTTAAGATATTTATTTCCCAAAAAGAATACAATTCACTTATTAAGAGAAATACAAGGTAATCTTAAAACTAAATGTTAGAATTACTTATGACGAGGGTAGGTTTTAGTAACGTATCAGACAACTTCTACAGTGTTGTGGGTAAAAGGTAAAAAATGATATAACAAACAAATTGTTAGCAAACAGGCATAAATGAGTGTTTTGGGAATAGAAACAGCAATCATATGTAGGCCCGAGGGTGTAGTTCATTTTTGTTCGTAATGGTCGAAATAGTCGGGAATAATCGTAAAGCTGTGTTGACACACGGATATGCGAATGGGGTTTCGGCAATCGAGCTTTGTGTTAGTGAAGTATGTTATAGTCCATAAGCACAAAGGACTGCAGTGATTTGACTTTGAATTGATTTTGCATTCAGTGGTCGGTCTTGTTTCAGGTGATGACTTTTGGGATTAACATTTTTTTAAACAGCGTAAGTGCCGTAAAACTATTTTGGTGACTGTAAATTTTAAAAAAAGATGTCGTGTTAAGCACGGTAATGAAAAACAATCTTAACGGAACTCGCAGACTGTACATATTGACACACTGGACTTATATTAAACTAAACAACGTTCCAGAAAGTCTTTTCATCCAAAAGTTCCAGTGTTCCAGGTGTTGGCAACATTACGTCACAGCTAGAAAAATAGAAACAAAGAAAGAAAAATTGTTTATTTTGCACAAACAAAACGCACATTATAAAAATAAAAACACAAATTACATAAAAATAAAGTTGCCAAGGCTTCGTATTCAGAATATAAAAATACAACGTTTTTCATTTTTGTCCATTGCCTGGGCCTCATTCCGAGCCAGACCATAATCGCCGACAGCGCTAACAACTGTTACAGCAACACGTGTAATATATACCTCCGGACACTTTACCGTCCGTGACACGTACCAGCCTCGACCCGTATTGTGAAGCTTTAAATAACAGCAGCAGTTTGTATAAATCATCAGCGGCCGGTAAATATTCTCTACTGATCGTCGGACTTACTGGTATAACTGCGGTGATCATACTGTGGCAGTAAATCATTGTATTTGGCAGGTGGATTGGCGACAAATTATGACCTTTCGGAATGACTTATGATTTTAGGAAAGGATCTTCTTTTTCCGCAGATTTCGTTTATTGATCAGGGTATGTAGATAGTGGGCAGCAGTGTATTCCTGCGATTTATCAACACATATCACAACAAGCGATGTTAGCAAGACATAGTTTCCTTGCTTCCATTTTGTGTGATAAATGGATGACTAATGTTTAGAATCAATCAATCAATTAATCAATTGATCAATTTTATTCTCTCACCACTATATACATTACTTTACACCATAAATAATTTTACAATGGCCTGATTCGAGAAAGATACAAAATTCTGGTAAGTTTATTACGGTGTATCTATTCATACACGAAATATTTGAAGAGGGACATCTAAGGGTCGAACAGAAGTTAAAGCAACGAAAAACATTTAAAAAAAAAAAAAATACTTGACACGCTTATTAAATACTGGCTCTTTCTTATTTTGTAACATCCATTACGCTAGTTTCTACGTAAATACTACTTTCATTGAAGCGGGCGATGTCATGGCGGCGCGCTTGATGTCGAGCAGCTTTTATTAATGATCAAAAAAGTACCTGAACCCCAGCCGCGCCCGCGCCACGCACGTGTCTAGCTTGAGTTGCCTCGCCCCCCGCCCCCCGCCAGCGGCCCCGCGAATTTAGTACCGCGCATGTTGCACTGCACGTGGCTTAACTAACGTGGTACGCATCGGGCTTCGCGTAAGAAACACAACTATGCTGAACTATAGGTATTCCAACCAGGAGTACCAGAATATGGTGGACTGCTACAATGAGCGTGGACGTATTTTGCCCACAACACAAGCCCTCTTCTTGGAGCGATTTGGGAGAAGAGCACCACTGCAGACCATCCTAGAAGCAGTATAGTGGCAACGGGACTACGGGGTCTACTTGCACCCAGCTGCAGACGGAGGCAGGCCTGATCTTACGCCGTTGGACTTCCATGTGTGGGGTAGGGCTTTTCAGGGATGGTTAGTGATAGAGACACATTATTAAAAGTTCAAGGACACATTATTAAACGTGCAGCCGTCTGCGTCCAAAAGCAGGGCGAATATGTACAACAATTGTTGTAAATAGTGTAAATAAAAACGACTATACCACTAACTAATAACTACAGGTATGTACATTTTAAATTATTGTAAATAAGTTGATTATAAATTTTAAACACGCCTTTGTAATTATTGTTACAATAATTCTTAGAAGGCACTTGCAAACCGTATGCAGTGGGATAACTGGTTATTTCCGCGTAAAATTGTCTTGTTTCTACTAACAATGTTGTTTACTAAGAAAAATATTGGTTAATAAAACGTAAAATCTAGCCGTATTGCAGTTATTTTATAGTTACAAAGGTCTTTATGGTTATTTTACGAAAAATATGGCAAGCCATTTATCCCGTAAACAACTGGGAGGCGATGAACAGCTGACGTCGACACGACGCACTTGTAACCTCACAGAGGTAATTAGATTATGCGAATTCGAGTTGTTGTGTATTTACTTAGTTTACAGATGTGTAGGTACTAGTTAATTATTTGTTTTAATCGCATCTAGGATCCTTTTCGTTAAAAAAAAAAGATTGAAACGACTCGATTCTCGCTCGTAAAAGTCGTAACCTCACAGAGGTCATTATCTTATGCGAATTCTAGTTTCAATGATCAGCTGATTATTCGGATGTAAGTACCTAGTATACAGTTATTGTGTAGGTCCTGATTTCGTAAAACTTCAAGGAGGGAATTTAATCATGTACCTACTTAGGTTTATATCGTTTTGTATATTAAATTCACATTTATTTTTATTGTAAGCGATAACTGTGTTGTTAAAATAAGACTAGATCGAGTTACGTAGTAGACGGACGGGCACTGCGCCTGCGTCTCCGCCCTCGCCGCGTCAGGCGGGTCATTCATAGAATGGGCCGTAAAGGTTTTATGCAAAATATCTCAAGCAGTTTTAAAATTATGATAATTACGTTACGTAAATAAAAAACATTTAGATAAAAAATTCTTTTTCGTTTCTATAGCTTCTGTTTGACCTCTAGATGTCCCACTTCAAATATTTCGTGTATGAATAGATACACCTTATATATTGTGGGAGACTGGGCTAGGCTCGAGGAGGGGTGGAATCCTGGTGTTTCAGGACACCAGGATTCCACCCCTTTACATTTTCATTTCATAAATTATGAACTATGCGCGCTGACAGAATGTAATAAGGTATCATACGACATAAAGTTTTATTTTGATTAATCTAGGTTAAGTATGCAAGATGAATGTTAGTAGATGTGTAGAACGGGTGAGAGTGTGGGTGTCTGGGTGTGTACTCACACACCCACACTTTCATGATTGAGAGTTTTGGTTTTTTTGGATTTTTTCAGTATCATTATAGTTTAATTTTTGTAGCCAGTCAGTTAGCCTCTTTTTGCATTTACCTTTTGTGAGATTATAGATGTGTAACACCTTATAAGTGTTATTGTTCCACCTAGATAGCAAAAGAAACGCCTTGCATAAATAGTTTTGTGACGTAGGTGTATCATCTTTTACCTCTAGATAGCGTAAGGCTATAAACCAAGAGATTATGCTGTTTCAAAAGAATGTGTAATATAAACAGTTCACGCACTGTCAGGACTTCAGTTTCACTGAGGTCGAATACGGCCGAAAATACGACACTTTCAGTATAGCTCTTTGAGTTATTTCAATTTCTATTACGGTTTTTATTGGAGCTCCACCCCAAGAGGTGATGCAGTAGCGTATGAAAGATTGAGCAAGAGTATAGTTCACTGCTCTCATCGTTTTGAACACATAAATTAGTTTATGTTATCTGTTACTAAGAGTGGTTATGTGGTCTTGAAATCTAAAGTTTTAGTCGATTGATATTCCCAGGTATTTAACATTCTTAGCCTGTGTGAGTGGTTCGCAGTTACAACTACGGGTGAGGGTGTTTTGTGCAAGAATGGGCTACAATCGTATTTTGTAATGTTTGGGAGGAACCATTGTTTTTCATGGAGAATGCTATGTAATTGCTTTTGGTTGTATTAAGGGTCAACACATTGTCGCGTAGCCGGTTGAATACCATATTAAAGCTCAATTGTGTACGCTATGAGCGTGCTGTACTGCATCTTTCCACGAGCTCGCGCTGAACAAGAGGGCAGTGTCATCTGCAAAGCTTATTTATCATTTTGCCATTGGGGAGAGTGAGCGTACACAGATCGTGAAGATCAACCATCATCGCTTTTTCTTAGAATTTTTCTTACATAAATACGTATACATAATTTCCAAACGGAATTGAAATTCTAACGATTCATCTCCTCCTGCACAATGAGGCGTGTTCTGTTTTTAAAACAAAGTAATCGTTCAGTGTCAGAACTGTGTTTTTAATACAAAATACGAGCTTTGCTGTGTGCTTGTTGTTTGAAATTGAATAAAATACCTTTCTAATATTTCATAAAGCTAGTACAGTCCGCGAAGCCTGAGCTGACCTTTCCATTTATGTAAGTGCACATAGCGACGAGTCCTTTGCTTGGCAATCGACCACTCGGACAATCGGCCAGAGGCACTGTGCGTCCCTCCGCGATCACATTGGTACGATTGCTAATCACTCACACAAATGCAAAGCTCAGCTTATCTCGCGGACTGTACTACACAATTTTAAGCATGCATGCTCCCGGCTCGGGCTAAGTGTTATTGGGCTTTTCCATCTTAAAATTTCCTAGTAGCAGCCCGGAGTTTGGATTTGTGCCCGGTTGACGGCAATAGGATCGGCTCCTACAAGTATAACATGGGACTTAACCATAACTGGCAAAAGGTGGGTGGTGTGGTGGGCCTAACCGTTTGTGAATGACAGGCTTGATGTTTTATTTATTTAATTTTATAACTACGTGCAGTTTACTTAATTATTTGTAGTGTTTTCCCAAGGTTTGGGGCAATAGATAGTTAAATACAGTCTATTCTTCTTCGATGCGGATTTGAGATGACGTTATAAGGAGGTCTATTATAATGTTAAGTTCGTCTGGAAAGAACCAGGTATCAAATATGAAATGAACAGAAAATAAAAATAGTATGATTTCTACATTGAAGTGATGGTAGGAAAATCATGCCAGATTTTGCCCTGATTTTGCCATTTGAATTTCGCGTAAATTCCCGATTGGCAAATAAAAAACGTGTTAAGGATTATTTTTCACACAGGTTTCTCTTTGGGGAAATTGTAGCCTGATACGTTATTACTATTGCAATATTTGCTGCGGCAGTGTGGTCTCAGGTACATTATAAATCACCTGAGAAATCTCTTATGTGTCGTTAAGTTCGAATGAAGAATTAAATATTTGTTGGTTGGGCTTTAAAATATACATGATATGAACTGCGTGGAAACAGCTGTGTTTGCTTCAGCATACTAAGCTAAATGAAACATTGTTGTACGTTTCTGAACGAGAGAGGTCTCAATGAGACCTAATAATTAACATTCCAAGCCAGAGCTGAAACGTTCTAGGATCCCCGCATCAACCGGACAGTTATCTTAAAGATAAGGGACCTACCCTAACAGAAATAAGAAGAACTGTGAAAACAGTTGAAAATCGGCAAAACAGAAGAGGTTTTTATTTTATTTTTTATTTACACTTTATGCACAAGTAAAAAATACTGTACAAAGGCGGACTACCGCTAAACATTGCAAAGTAACATTACAAAAAAAAGTTGAAACCCGCCATTTTACGCGTCAGTGTCAAGTGTGTGTCAAATGGGTCGTGCGATAGTGATTGTGTATTTACTGTTTTTTTTAATGTTATTCTTCGGTAAGTGGATGTATATTCATTTATAAGTGTACAATACAACTTTTTAGAAAATCTTTTGCATGAAACAATATCATAAAACATGTTTTTTGAGCCCATGTTTTTTACGTAAACAGAATTCGTTGTCATGAATTTTGTTGTAGTTAATTTGACGAGTTTGCAATGAATTAGTACCTTTGTGATGTTAGTAATGACGCAAAATCTACTGATAATACATAATTTCATGTATTCTAGCCGTATTACAATAATTTTATTCAATATTTAGAGAAATATTTGACATAGTTTCCAAGGTGGTAATTGCCGTCATTGTTTACATTTTGAATTCTTAGGATTTTTTTATTGAATTAGTGTCTTTGTAAGGTAAAACTAATGATATTTCATCATTTACTTCGTTCTTGTTCACTTTCAAATAAGATTCTGACAAAAAAATCAATTAATTTGCAGCAATGTATTTTCAAATTAGTCTTAGTTGAAAACCAGTTCATTGCGTCAAGTACTTACGGGGGGTTCGCGAATTTCGCAATAAAGTACTGAGGGGTGCATTTTCTACCAGTCAACCTTAGGGTGATGCAGACACGAAACAAGGCAGGTGCAACAAAAGTGATAGATAACTCAGAAAATAATAAGATACTAATACATATATACATAGATACTTAAATACATACATATAAACAGATTAAACTTTGTCAGGAGAAATAACGATAGGCAGAGGAGAAAACGAATCCAACAAATCAGCGCTGAGATAATTTTATAAACGTTTCACGAATATGTTCACGAGCCTTCACTTTAAAAGATAACCGACTGGTTGCCATCCTGATGTTCAGAGGGAGCGCATTCCAAAGAAAGACCGCTTTGACAAAGAAAGAAGAGTGAATAAAACCAGAGCGGTGAGAAGGACAGCGTAGAAGACGATTGTTGGTGGAACGAAGATTTTTACTATGAGCTGAGCATAAGTATTTAACATGGGGGGTCAGGTAAGAAGGAGAGGTAGATTTGTTGAGTATAGAATATAACATAGACTGAGCCCTCAACTCTCTACGCTGACGTATGGGTAAAAAATTTAAAAGCAATCGGTGCGCAGACACATGATCATACTTAGGTAGATTGAAGACATTTAGAAGGCGGTCAAGTTTATTGAGGAGATCTGCATAAAGGTCATAGTAACACACATCTGATCATAGTCCATTATGGGAAAGATTAGGGACTGTACAAGCGAAGCCTTTATGAGTGATGGGAGGAGGTTTTTCAAACGATAGAGACTTTTTACTTACAGTCGTGACCTGCTTTCGCCAGTCAAGACATGTGTCGACATGTAGACGAAGATCCTTAACGACGGAGCTAAACGGGTTGACTGAGTTATCAAACAATGGTTCATGACCAGCTTATCTGTTGGTATGTTACTTCTTCTCCATGTATTGTAAGTACATACTTAATTTCATGATGTTAACAATACATTACGATTTTCGATCAATAGTTTCTTAAACATAATATATATGTTTAAGAAACTCATTAACTAGGTTACCATCCACCGCAATGCATTTTGTTAACCTGTCAAATGAAAGCGATTTATGCCCTGCATGCAGGACAAAACACGTTTAGCATACCCTTAAAACATTTAAAACATAATTCTCTCTCTGTCATCTTCTAACGAGTAACATAAATAGCGCTATTTTAAATACGTTTAGCGGTTGCGTTACATAATCCCGCCGAAAGCATTTTTTCTTTCTATATCCGTTATCGATGTTCAATAAGTTTAGTGCAGATTAGGTTGCTCAACGTATAACATCCACATAGGAGTCTAGATAATGCTTTAACTAAGAGTTAACAATTAGTATTTACTTGTGGAACCGCTAGTTTGACCTACATTCCGCTTACAGAAGTTCTCTATGCATAGAAGAAGGAAGTTTTACGGGCATATGGTTATCGTTATAAATGTTTAACTTTAAACGTAAAGGTAAGTAGGTGCTTTTATAATTTTGTTAAATCGGTATAAGGTCATTACTGAAAACTAGCTTTTCAAAAGCGGTTATATCAATGGCAAGGGACAAGTACCTATATAATAGACACACGTAAACATAATAGCAGACACATTGTCTCGTGTGTCCTAGAAGGGTTGGGCAGGGCGAGCCTTTTGCCACAAATCTGACTAAGGGCTGCTACTGAGAAGTTCCAGTTAAAAAAAAAAAAAAAAAAAAATTGCCCCCAAGGACCGAACCCAGGTTTTTTTCTTTTGGCTTTATTTATCACCTTGTTTGTCAAATTGGACAGCGGTGACACTAAAGCATTAGGTCACAAGTGGAGAAAGGTTGACCGGCAAATATAAGATTTATATTTCTATCTTGAACCATTGGCATTAGTAACAAAAATTGCTACTTCACCTAAAAAGTATTACAATAAACTTGAATACTCTTATCTGTCTGTATGCACACTATTCTCGTAAAAACTCGGAGAGATTTTAATGTGGTTTCAGTTGCATATTGGGTTGTGTCCTGCGAGTGCACTCGGGTATGTTTTTATTAGGGTTTCACTCTGAAATGGATGCAAAAAAAACATTGCAAACTATGCGAAAACAGTCGAGGAAATACAAGCTAAAACATTATGTTAGGGGAAAACGGGATCCTATAGATTTAAAATGGTACTTCCATAAAATGTTTCGGACGTAACCGTTGTGGTCCGGGCTGTCCTCGGCTTTTCGGTTGACAAAGGAAATCTCCCAGGCTGCCACTATGGATTAACCCATAGGTTTCAAGATATTGGGGACCGAATTTCCCACGTCTTTACTTCGGATTTTCCTGGAACAAAGTTTTAATTCTAGGGCTCCCTCTTAATAGTAAGGAAACTTTGCAAGACTTTTCCACCATTTCGACATGACCATAAGGCTGGCTGAATGGTCAGAATAGACGAACTTCTAGATGAGCGGTTTTCAATTACTTTTTAATTTAAGGCTTTCCTTTCTTAATTTTTAAGGGTACGTACCATATTTTTTGAGCAGATTTTGATTTAGATAAATTGAGGTTCAAAAACGGTAAGTCAGATTCAAGTGTGTGTGTGTGTGGTAGCTCGGGTTTACGAGTCACTATGTTTAGTGCTGTATGTGTGTCCCAATTTTGGGTAATATTTCTTGTAATACTGTGTTTTGTTCCCAACAAATAGTGAAATTTATTGAAACGGTGACAAGCGGGTTTATTATCATTTAGTTCATTGCTCAGCGAGGAATGCGATGATATATTATGGCCTGGTGATCGTTCGAATCGCACTGTGAATAACAATAAGCCAATTGAGACTTGATATTACAAAGGCTTGTTACATATTTATTGCATTGTGTATTTTGACACAATCTCAAAACTTTATGTTTATTTTTAATTTATTTGAAATGGGTTAGTTTGGTAAGCAATGTTATTTTGGCAGTAAAAAATATGGCCAATTTATCTCCGAAGTGAATTTGGACGGCTAAATATGATTGTCTAGCTAGATGAAAAACCAACCATGCAGACTCAAGTAATAATGTCTCTATGAATATTTTAGAATTTAAAGCATTGTAAATTTCAGTAGGGATTAAGTTAGACAAAAGCTTTTCATTTCGTACAATTTCGTATTATGTTCGTGACAACTTTCGAACTCTCATTTGTAAAGTGTTTCTAAAGTCTAGTTTAATTGGACATTCACACTACAATGTAATAATAATTTTTTGAATAGGTCCCTAATTGGGAAGCCAAATGTAATATTAAAAATTAAAGAATAAGTGTGTGTGTTTCTGAGTGTGTGATCTCCTAAAAAAAATATGATAATGTAAGAAATTAAATTTCGGGCGCCGTGGAGCGACACACTATTAATAGATAGCCAGATAAAGTTGGAGAGATTGAACAATTAATCTTAGGATGGGGGCCTGTGGATGTCAATGGTGATTAAAAGTCTCAATACCTTGAACGTTCCCAGTTTATTGTTTACCTTTAGCCTAATGAATACAATTATATTAATATAAATTTTAGTTGATATATCATCATTGCATCTTTGTAACTTTAAATTCGCAGCTGAAGGCTGTTTTGTTATAAAGGAAATAGAAAAAAAAAAATGAAACTTGAAGGTGACCCCGAGAGCCGGAAGGTGGTACCTCTCAGGTAATCAGCCCCCGTGGAAGGCCAGTAGAAATTTCCCGGTTGAATTGAAGTATAGGTGGAATAAGCACCCACAATTGTAGGCTGTGGACAAAAAGGAACTCTGAGATGTGATTTCACTCCGAACTCGGACACGCGGGGACGCATCGACCAACGAAAAACTTACCGCTTATTCCAGGTATTTAAACTCGCGTCTCCCTCGGTGTACCGTAAAGATATCTGGTATCAAAAGACGTAGGGAGGCGACGAGGAAACCTGCGAAAAACAGTAAGATGGTCACAAACGAACCGCCATCGTCGAAGGAAATTTTCTCTCGAAAAGAGTCCAACTTACCAAAAATCCGATAGAAATATCCACCGGGACCAGTCCACGGGTCCTTTGGTTTAGGATTAGGGCATTAAAGCGCCACTATAAACTAGATTAGTTACGATTCCATTCAGGGAAAATCAGGAGACCTGTCACCTTCACCAACAAAGATCGCAAATGTGCCTTGTCAAATTTTGACGTCGAAAATGTCATACGAATGTATCACAGATAAAAATACAATTTAGAAATCGTTCCGAAATCGACTAGAATTATCAATACATGTAACGGTGTAAAAAAACTCGTTACAACAATGAAAATGTTTTTTTTTACCGTTATGTCTTTATTCATACAAATAACATTCATATCCGAGCTATGCTAACAAACAGTAAACACTAGGTAGCTCTTGCCGACAAAATTGATGCAAACCATCAATTTTAGGTTCATTTCGTGTTAGTCTGTTTTAGTTGAAATTTTACCCGGGAATTTATGACATCAATTAGTGAAACAAATTATTAATATTCTGAGATAGATTTGAATCACGTCGGTGCTTGTTTTGCTAGGGTTTCCACTTACCTAACGATAATGTTTTTTAACACTCATATAAACTTATCCGTCTACAGTTTTATGAGGAGAAAAGTATGAAATATTACCGAGAACTGGTATTGGATACACGTTCATACACTTCATAAATAATTAAAAAATTATTTGTAAATTAAAATCTACATAGTGTACTGTACCAAAGAGCGGGTGCCTGCATGTTGAGAAAAACATTTTTTTTTTTTGAAGATTGCTGTATATTATCCATTACATTACTTTTGTTCTTATGATAGTATAGATTTATTAAGTGTTAGTGACTTGAACTTTGACGAAATCTGCTTGTTTCTTACTTAAGTTCGATAAAAGTATTATTAAAATATAGCTGTTTCCGTATCCATGGCCATTTGGCCATTAAAAACTTCCCAATCACTGCAACTGATAGCTTAACATTTCTGAATAAAAAGTGTCCTACATTTAAATAGATAGGTTGAGGATGGTGTCACTTAAACGTGGAAAACTTCTAGAGAGATAAATTATAGCCATTGACTGATGGCTCGAGGTTGCCACTTGCAAAAAAAGTAGAGTGGTGATTGACTTGTGGCCTACCGGCTTTAAAGGCGTGAAATGGTTTTTAAATCATTGGCTTTTCTTGTGAATTTGTTTATTTCATCTAGTATAATTATCTCTGTTCAATAATTTGTAGATCCTACCTACAACACTATTTATATTCCTGTGACTTTTGGTAATAATACACTGACGCTTGTCGCTTGGTAAAGACATGATGTTGACGTGCTGCCTATGACAAAAACGCCTAAATGCTTGCACTTTCTAAAATAAAGCATTTTTTTTATAATACGTTGTGTTCTTTTGCATATTACATTTAGAGTTGGTTCAATGTACGTATAGAGATAGAATACAGAAAAACATTGTAAAATGTGTAAAACACCTCATGCATGCATCAGTGGCAGTGGTATTAATTACAATACCTATTGAAAGAATAGAAAAATATCGTTTAAGCACACTAACCGGAGGAGTAATACTAGTCTGTGTTAACCGGGTATTGCATCAGCAAAGCTACCATAGTCAAACGGGAACTGGGGTAATGAAGTGTTCCAAACGCGACGGAAACGGTTGGAGCTGTCTCTTCGTGAGTAAGGGTTCCATTCGCTTAGTAATTACTGAAGCGCGTGTTTTAATATGGGACGATTTCTTTGTGTGCTTAGCTAGGATTTATCATGGGTGAAATGAAAAGTAAAAAGTTTAAGAAAACAAACTACGAGTATTTCAATAGGGATGATGACTAATGATAAAAATGTTCTAAAAATAATGTAATTAGATAATCGAAAAAATCAGTCGACCCCCGGGGACGATGTACAAAAAATGGATTTGAAAAAAAACTCTAAACTGTCCAATCCACTCGAGTGGACTTGAAAACAGCGCACTCTGTTATAATTTTTAAGATTTTTTTTAATGCAGCTACATCCTTCGTTCTTGTACTGACAGAAAGCCATTGAAATTCCTGATATTTTTGCTAGATGGCGTTGCGTTGAATTCTGCATAGTTTTTTTTATTTTTCTGAGGTTGAAATCACTTGTTGAACTGTGCGTGGTTTGTGAAAGTGAACTTTTTGAAAAATATTGGTAAGTAAGATTCTTATTGGTTTTACAAGTAAGATTATATACCGTTTTATTCCTCATTTTACGGCCTTTCGAATGATATATAATGATTGTGAATCCCGAGTCGTAAATTGGATGATGAAAGCAAACATTTGTTTTTTTTCTGTAGGAAAATAAAAAAATAATTTTTTTACATGATTGAAACTAATACTTTGCTAGTTTGTACTTAAATCATTGCAAATTAAACACATAGCATGATTATTTACGAACAATTTGGTACCAATATCATACCATTTAATTAAGATTTAGTTGTTGGGAAAGTATTTGTTTACGTCGCAAGCATATCTTTTTTGAAGTACCGGCGCGGGTGGTCGTTTGTACCGATTTATGGCAGGCCATGCACAGAACGCGTGGTAGCATGTAATAAAAGTTCTAATTACATTATAATTTTTTATTTGTTATCCATAATTATACGCCAATATACTAAACCGTTTATGCCGCGTGAATTAAGGTTGTTATTTTTTGTCCTATGTAGACCCTTCGTTTAAATAATAAATCAATGTCATCGATTTACTTTTCAAAATAAACATTTTCAAAGTTGGTATGTGGCCTTTATTGTAATCCTTATCGATTTGAGACCTATATTCGCTAACATAAACAAAAAAGCTACTTGAGAGTTGAGCTGTATCAATGGACGACCGAGACGTAAACAATATTTTTTGCTAACTCGACCCGGCGCTCACAGGGTGACGTAACCAGTGCGCACTGCGCACTCAACGGCTTATTTTCCCATGTGGTTAATACTAGCCGAAGCTCGCAACTCCGTCCACTTAGAATTAGATTTATAGGAACTATTTGCTTTTCGGACCTAATGTAACTCTACTTCCGTTTGGTCGCTATAAAGTGACAAAAATACACATACACACATTTTCACATTTATAATTACTAAGATAGTAGGTAAGATTAACATTCGGCACAATACAAGTACATTAATTTTATACACCGTAAGTAGACATGGGTCGTACTTGCAAAATCTAGTACCTGGCTCGAGATTTAAAGTACCTAGTTTTTTTTATGCATCGAAAATTGCTCCGTATTGTTATACAAATAAGGATTACAATCGCGTATGCAAAAAAAGGATATTTCGAAATTCCAAGCCTTGTTAGGATAAAAATATTTGCATAGAACATTGATCCTTAACCTTATATAAATAAGAAGCAGAATCGCGTTTACGAAAATAAAAATAAAACTTTACGTAAAAAAATATTTTACAGAGCATCGATCCGTAACTTAATAGAAATTGGAAGCAGAATCGCGTTTACGAAAACAAAATTGAAGGTAAAAATACATTCATAGAACATTGGTCCGTAACCTCATAGAAATAAGGATCACAATCGCGTGTACAGAATATACTTTGTAATATTACCTGCATATATTTTTGTCTTTCATTGATCCGTATGAATAAGAAGCTATATAGTATATAGTTATACATATATACATAAGAAGCAGAATCGCGATTACGGAAAAAAACTTTAAAGTAAAAATACTTGCAAAGAACATTAATCCGTAACCTTAAATAAATAAGGAGCAGAATTGCGTCGACGAGACGGGTGAATATAGTTTATTACTTTGAAGTCTTTAGAGTATTTCGTGGCAGCACATAAGTAAAGTTACTTGCAAGTAAAAACATACACACCTTCTAGAACTATATGTACATCCAACATAAACTTTGAAGCATAAATAATTATTATTCGTGAATGGCCGGCTTTATTTTGCACGTGATTGGTCAGTGCAATTTGCATGCGCGAAATTTATTTCGCATGATGTTATATTATTTATATTTAAAAACTTTGTTTGAACAATGGTAACTATTATGATGTCATTTGATGCACACTGAATTGGGCTATAGTTTAGGTTAAAAAAAACAAGGGGTTACCGCTTTAGATAGTGAAATAATACGGGTTTTGTTCTTTATTTACGTATTTCAAAAAACTAAGTACTTTAAAGTTACAAATCAAGTTGTGTAGTGTGGCCTGGTCTATCCACTTGAATGAACAGTCGTTCGTTTACTATCAGTTCATAGAAACTTTTTGTTTACAAGCAGAGTTTTTGTAACTCGACACCCCGCCGCGCGGCAAAAAATGTTCAAGGTCGGTTCACATTGCAAATTTTTTTTTTGCGAGCGCGTGAGAGGTTAAATCGATGTAAATATGAAGAAGCTACACGCCTTAAAAGTTGTTGGGGGGGATTATTCCCGTCCTAGTCGCGCGATGCGGACAATCTACGGTGCTAGTAAGAAGTTACATAGCCGTGACATAACTTCTACGATAGTGCTGTCCTTGTCTAATACTTATTTTAAACGTTTATAGTCTGTTTTTTTTAACTTTTACACATTTTATAATATTGTTGAACTATTTGAAAACAAAAAAAAAAACGAGATGTTAAAAGCATACAAACGTAAACGAAATTTATTTTTTCCAGAATGTCACTGTGACAGTACCTAAATTACCCTAGGCTGAACTGATAAACGTGACGAAGTGGCTTTTCCTGCGGCAACCGTGCAACTGTCCTTGTCTAGCAACGGAGCGGCTAGCGGCATTGCGTGTGCATCATGCTCTTAAGGAGACATGGTCCCTATCAGTCCTTAGACTGGATATGAGATAGTTGTGGTCACCCAAACCCTTGGAAGCACACTCTTTGCACAACAAGCATATTTGCAAGACACGTGCTCATGTCAGTCTGACCGAGTTTTTAGTCTAAGAAATAGAATATAATATTCTTTGAATTACTAGATACTCGTAATTAGAGTTGCGAAATCGAAACTCAAGGAACATTATTGGATAGAGTTTAGATTTCTAGTATCGGACAAAGGCAACGAATACAACATTCAAGAATTACTAGTTATGAGAGTAGAGAATCAAACTCAAGCATAATTAATAGAGCTGTGAATCAACTCTCTTGAAAGTCTATAGACAGCCCCAAAGAGCCCACCCGTCACCACTTCCTAGTGCTTATGCTGGGGAGAAGAAGTGGCGCAACAAACTCCCCAGCAACACGTGTCCGTCTGATTAGTAATAATGACTATCAAGTCCATCAGCCAAGGATAATTTTAATAACTAAAGTCTCACCCAGTCTCATCTACAAACACTCACACATACTACGTTAAATACTAGTTTATAGAATAATAATAAAGTAAATCTGTGCTTCAACACAACTATATTTAACTTATTTAATTTAACTCTCTCTCCTACAACAGCCCACTTGGACAAGGCCTCTGGCACTCAATAATTCTCCTAACTTTCTTAGCCTAGCCTTACACCGATCGCTTCCTACCGTGATCTATCTCCCCTCTCGCAGGTAGCGCTAATAATACCTGTAAATAGAATCTTCATAATGTTAAGGGGTATAGGGATCGCTATGCTTTCGCTTTAATCAATCAAAAATAGCTACGTTTACGTTAAATAGCTAATGTATATGTGTTTGATGTACCCATTTCAGTGAGATGGGGAACCGTTTTACAACGTTTGTCTCATTGTACGTGTTCTACCAAACCTAACGCATAAAACCTCTGAGGACAATATACGATTTTAGTAGAACATGTTTCCTAAACACTATATAAATGTCTTACTCAATCCTAGAGACAGTGCACTACGAAGCCCAACTGCCATTGAGTGAGACAAGTATAGAGTATAAAATTCTAAACGCGTGCTAATGTTAATATCACCTTTACGGCAGCCTAGCCCCATTTCTTACCAAAATAACAGAAAATATCGCACAAGCGTACCGTAGACTCAGTCTGTAGCAAAACTCAATGCGATCGTACTCGGTGTTTGCCGAGGTGGTTATTTCGTCACCACACATCTCGTTAATCTTCCCCATTTCGAGGATACAGTGCGGCTGTCAGCGGCAAAGCGTCCAAATTGTCGTGTTTCGATAAATAGTGTCGATTTAGAAATTGGCGTACCATATGCCGCGTGTAGGTTTTATCGAGACACGGTCCCTAGCGTTCTTAGAAAGACTACCAATCCAGTTTGGGGAGCTATGTAAAGCCTACCCCCTCTCCCGGAGACGTGCCTACAACGAGCCTTTCGTAAAGACTTGTGTGGCCAAACCTATTTGGAAGCAGTAATTATCACTAACGTTTGATTGTTTTATAATGCCGATTTAGATCGACTTAATAGGATATGTTGTTTTAAATGAACTGAGAGTATTTACGGTTCTGCCTTCCGTATGTGGTTGCGCATGTTACAGGTCAAAGTCGTCAAAAGTCGAGCGTCAGTGCTCAGTGTCAAATAAAGTGGAAGGCCTTCTCCGTTTCCCTATAATCAAACGCAAATGACAATTATCTGTCAGGGTACGGATTAGGAGATGGACACGTAATACAATAGAAAATAGAGTTAATTAATAGCGCAATGTCGCTATGCTGGAATAAATGATTATTAATAGCTCTGCAGCGATATTATCTAAATGTTACCTACAAATCACAAACAAATCAGCCTACAAGAACAATACAATGGAAAAGACACATTATAAGTAAAGAGTTTAACACTTACCAATGATATCTTTGTAGGGAAATAGATTACTACTCACGACATGCCGCACGTAGTACCAACTTCACCTCGAACACAGCTCCTCCCAGCTCACAACACTCACCAAGCTCCTTTATTTTTTATTTTTTTGTTCCCGGGGTGGAAAATCCTCATGGATGTCCTTCGCCCTGGGGCGGGTGGAGGGGTCTGTCAGACTCTTACTGACTAAAAACCACCCCGGCGTTCCATCTCACACCTACGCCGGGGTCGCGGGAACACATTATTCTTCCGCTTCCCCGGCTGGTGCCAGCCCGCTTGCGTGGGCCCCGTCTCGGGCGGGGGAAGTGAGGTCTACTCCCCCCGCAACGTCTGTGGTCGGCGCGCGAGGAACACTACGCGCGCCGCCTTCTCGGGTCCTGATGTTGGGGGGCGACGGATTCGGGGACATCCGTCGCCCCCTGGACCCCTGGACCCATTTAGGGGGGCCGGAAGAGGGCGTTGTCCGCCCTCCTCCGACGCCCGGTGCGTCTGCTGCGGGCCGGGTCGAGAGTCGAGATCTCTCTCTCCCTTTCCGCAGCCTCCTTCCGCGAGATGACCGTCTCGCAGAAGGAAACCACCGCGTCCCAGGACTCGACGCTGCCGACCGTCGAACTCACTACGGTCGGCAGCGACAGGTCACTGCCTACTTCTGAGATGAAGGCACGGCGCGGCTCTTCCCAAGCGGCACACTCTGCCAGCGTGTGCCACGCCGTATCCTCCTGGCAGTCGACGCAGTGGTGACACCGGGCGTCCGGCTCCCTGTTTATGCGACACAGGTACTTCCCGAAGCAACCATGCCCCGAGAGCACCTGCGTCGCCCGAAACGTCAGGGAGCCGTGCCTTCTCCCGAGCCAGCGGTCGAGCACTGGCCGGATTGCCTCGATGGTGCTGAGGCCGGCGCTAGGGCGTGACAGCCTCACCCGCCATTCCGCCACTAGGACCTCGCGGAGCTGCAACCGACGCTGCTCGATATGGCGCTGAATCGGTCGCTCGCCCCGTTCCCGTGCTGCCTCGCGCCACCGGTACAGTGACGCGAGCACCTTCGCCTCCAGGTCCCGGGAGGACTAACCAACCTCCTAACTTAACTAGCTTTCCCTCTTGAGACTATAACGACCAAACCCTGTCATGTCCTTAGACCAACTGCCATAGCTCACCACTCCCGCCAGCCTCCAAAATCGGGGCTTGGGCCTTTGCTACGCTATTGTTTTTGTAAACTTCGACATAAAACGCACTTTTCTATTTCTTAATTGTTTCTCAAATGCGTCCCGGGTTTACGATTCACAGATGGCTGCAATAACGCGCCCTCACTTTAACTTTCTCGTTCTCAGAATTTCTAAAGAACCTTGGATTTCGATTGTCTAAACATTTCTTTCGAGCGACGACGGCTGCCATAAGTGGGCATTTGTGTGTGCCATAAAATAGAAATAGAATAAAAAATATTGTTTTACAAGTGCAAAGAATTAGGTCAAGTGCAAAGGTTAGGGTCAAGCTGTCAGACCATAAAATTGAGATTTAATGTGTTTCGAAAAGTGGGCCGAACCACGTGCATGGTTTTAGAATACATATAATATTTTGTTATTAAATAGGAACAAGTGACCGACAGTCACATCACCCTTTATCGAACGTTTTCGTACAAAATTCGGGATGACGCATAAATTTTAGTCTGTGGACGTTTTACTGTGTTTTGAGAAGGATCTCATTTCGGTATCCTTTAACACCGAACAAGCTCGGTGTACCCATGTTTTATACTGTTTATTCGGACAATAATTCGGACTAATGATTGGCCGTGTTCGAAAGATTAAACGCCATTCGAAAAGACAATGAAATATACAACTTTTTGGGCGACAGAATTTAATTATGATCTATTCTACGTTCCAATTGCGTAAGCTGTTTATGACTATGAGGCAAACTATACAATATCCTACGGCATTTATCATTTATCATTTATCAGAGCAACTTCCTCAAAATTCTGCGGTTCGAATTTTCACTTCTAGCTCTTTTGTAAACGCCAACTTTAAGCTGCAAAATAAAAGCAAATAGTCACTCACAGCTGACGATGATTAAATTACATGGAGAAAGTTTGAAGAACTATCTCCTTTTAGATTTCAGGATTGACGACGCGGACCGATTGTGAGACCGAATGCAATGAAGAACCGATACTATCTTGATTCTAATTTTTGGTTTTAAGTAGGTATTTGAACATCATAAAATGTACTATAGAATTAGACTTGGCCATAATTATTTATTTACATGACGTACTAACAGCCTAATCTACTTTTCGTAGAAAGTATTTAAGGAAGTTAATAATTATTATTTTAAGTAGAGGGTGCTAACGTCCACTAAAAAGAAAATGAAAACACCACTACCGAGTGATTCAACAGAGGATTGAAGTTTGTTTGCGGAAAAAGACGCGGACATCAGCAAAACTATCCATAAATATCGAAGCCAGCCAAAACATTTTATATCAGTACAAAAACATAGATAACTCATTCAGAAAATAATATTTGTTTCGCAGAAAGAACGATTATTTCTTGGCATGACATAATAAATAATGGTACGTAAATAAACACAGGTACCATTTATTAGGAGGGAGATAATAGCCAATTCCCGGAACAGAAAAACATATAGATATAAATACGTAAGAAAAAGAGACAGGGGAGAGATACCCCTTTATTGAAAACCTCCGTCTTTATCATCGCCCTTTGATACGAGCAAATCCGAACAGGTGTCATATTTCAATGGAACTTTTTCTTCTTCCCTAATTCGATCCAGCAAATGATTCGGAAAGGCCCGATTGGATGACGTCATTATTTATTATGTATAAATGCCAATTTGTACAGCAGCTAGTGAAAGGCGGAAGGAAAATGCCCGGGTCGGGGAAAATAAATTATTAACTTTTCACGGAAATCTGCGGGTAAACTATTTTTGCGCTGTTAGGGAAATGAGAATTGTAGGCGATTGGCAGTTGACTTTACATTAAGCAATATTGACCCTTATTGTGATAGATTTAAGTAAAAAGTAGGAAATTAGTATATATTAGCATTCGTTGGTTTTAGCAGTAAGGACAACATCAGATTTTCTGACGATATTGTTCTTCAAGATAAGTCAGTGATATCCACAATTAGATACCGCGTAAAATTTAAATATTCTTGAGTAACGGAAAAAAACCAAATTGTGTCTAAAGTATTCTGTATGTGCATCTTGACACATTCACAGCACTTTTATAATGTCTCAAATTTTATGAAATGAAGATGACACCACAAAAAATACTAAGGCGCTAAGTAACTCATTTAATTTTCGCCAACTTATTGTTCGCAGTATTCAAGTTAATGTGGCGTTAATAATTGACATGAAAGCGTTTAAACACCTAATATGTGTTAGAGAATAATATTACACGTTTATACAACACTGTGAGCAGTATTTCGCAGTGTTTAATGGTTCGGAATCGTGATAGTTGAACTTAGTTCCCGCATTCATAATACAAGGTTTGGGCTCGGACGATGGCGGGTTTTGAAACAAAAGGAACGAAGGACTTATTTCTGGAATGATTTCATTAGTTCCAGCTCCTAATAAAAATGCAGTCCGTTTGAATCTTGAATCCGTTTTTTTTTTATAGAAAATCCTTTTTTTTTAGGGAAGGATTATTTCAAACAAGCAGTACAAATGAAAAATCATTCATGTCCAGTAAACCAGTATTTTTTGAGATTTATAGGATCCTTCCATCTACCATGGTTTACGGTGGTTTACTAAATTTAAACGTGGGAAACGTTTAAATTTAGTAAACCACCGTAAACCATGTAAACTATGTATGACTAAACAAAACGCACACCGACTTGAATTGAGATCCGAATTCCCAATATTCTAATATTATCTCAAATTTTTACAAACAACAGAACCTTTCCTTCGATTTTCGTTTAAATCCAATTTCGGGGAAACGTGCCGTTCATACACGTAGTACAAAGCACCATACTTTTCTCGGTAAATAAGATCAGCGCACTGGTATTGACGGATCGCTCACCCACCTACAATGAACGATCGGTGGCAGGCTGGCAGGCCATCGCAAGTGTGTATCCTTACCAGCTTTTAGCTGAAAGGTTTCTTCCGTGTTTTTATATACCCGCGAGATGTACACGATTTGGGGTTAAATACTGCCCGTTCTTCTTTTATGTATTGTATTTATTTAGATTTTGGTTAAATTGGGGGTTGAAAACCCTAGATGTTTGGGTTTTGTCTAGGTATTTATTGCTGAATGTATTCATTAAGTAAGAGTAGGTATTTAGGTGTGTGTGTCTACCAAACTTGATAAAAAAGTAGTTGACTCAAGGATTATCGGTGTACAAACCCTGACAATAAGCTTTAAAAAGTGTTATCTTCACTTGGTCAGTACACCGAGCAAATCTTCGTGCCAACAAATTACCTCTGACCGCCAGAGCCCTACGCTCCCTTTCAAAGTCACCATGGTCACTGAGGTTGTCGGTAAGAACGTGCCCAAGATATTTAAACTCTACGTATTGACGTACCGTTAATGGTGAGTTCGACTGTACTAGCCCGGCGTCTCCCCGCAACCCCAAAGACCATGTATTCACATTTTTTTGCATTATAAACCAGTCCATGTGCAGCGGCGTAGGTCTCACATACTTTGAGTAACTCTACGATCGCCCTCGGCGACGGGCCCAACAGCACCATGTCATCTGCATAACTGATGTTGTTGCAGCTAACACCATTTACCCTGCACCCGACACGCATGCTGCTGAGCTCGTCAATGAGGTCATTAACATATGGATTGAAGAGCCGGGGAGACGACAAACCACCCTGCCTCAGCTCGCACTGGTTACGATACCAACACTTCAATACACTGAGTAGTTCCTCCGGTATACCCCTACTCCTCAATTTACTCCAAAGCTTGTTGTATGAAACAAGATCGAAAGCCTTGGAGAGATCAAGGAAGCAGGCGTACACCCGGCGTCTTCCGGTCAGTGTAGTATTTGACAGTATGCTTGACACTTAGAATAGCTCTTTCGGTTAATAGACCAGGACAAAACCGAAACTGTGCATCGTGCAACTTAATATATTTTGCCAAATAAGAGTCAAGCATACTGTCCAACACCTTGGCCATAACAGTTGCAAGAGAGATCGGGCGATAGTTGCTCATGTCCGAGATATCTCCTGTCCTATTCTTCACAATGGGTACTACAATGGTCATTATTACGTCTGCCGGTAAATACGAATGGCTGAGACACATCTTAAAGAACAAGGACAGGACCCTCGGCATATGCACGCCTGCATATTTTAAATAATCTATGCTGAGCTCATCATGCCTAGGTGATTTGCCCCTAGTTATACTATTAATCACAGACCTTACTTACTTCGTGGTGAAGCGTAGTGGCGGCTCTTCCCCCCTGACATGAGATACAAAGCCGGTTCCTGACACAGAGGGGCTAAGTGGAGAGTTTACTTTAAAAAGGTCTCTAAATAAATTAGCAATGTCCCTATGCTCAGTAACTCCTCCCACGTCTGCCGCGCGACCAGACTTAGCTTCCAATTTAAATATTTTAGAAATTATTTGTACCCCGTTGTTCTGCTAGTATGTCCATTTTAATTTGGTCTTGCCTATTTTAACAATACTTTAGCCGGCTTTTAAAAATTTACGCGTCTCATACATTTGGTCGTAAATATTCCCAGAGGATGGTCGATCAGCCAAAACCCAGGCTTGGAATCTGAACCTGGCCTCTTGGTGAGCGACTCGCACATGTTTATTTCAACCACACAACGGATTACCCCGCTAACGTCTCTTGTGTTTTTCATTTGATTCCCGCGCTGCCTCACAAAGAACATCTACAATATTCTTGAACACACAAACTCCTGTGGGAAGTCTATCTACCGCAGCTTGTCAGAATAAATTTCATGATAGTTCTCTATCTCTGTTTTATTCCTGACGCCCCAAACAACAGCACTGTGGGGCGCAGCCCCAGGCGTCACCTTAGTCCTTACTTCACCTTGTGTTTAGATACATACAGCTTGTAAGCATTATACTTTTTATACGACTTAATGTTTAGTTTTTTTAAAGATAATGTCATCATCCGTATTTACATTTGATATAATAACGGGACTTTAATATCTGCCGCTCGGAACTTACTGTCCGGTACATTAGGAGCACGACCTTTTTGGCTTGCAAATGTATTTGTTTTCGAACGAGACCGTTTGTGTTGCACTACCTTCCACTCACTATTACTCGGTTGACTCACCACTATTTTAGAGACAACCTTATCACAGTTTTCTAATGGCGGCATACTCTCACATTGCACAGTAGTTTGCTGGAGATCACTCCATGTCTTTGCAGCCTTCGCGGCGGCGGCTTCGGACGCACTGGCGTTAGTGTCGTTGGTCACCCGCTTGCCAGAGGTGGGGGAATTGACGTTCGTGTGCGCACAGGTAACCGGGCTCGATACACTTACTGGTTTGAATGAAACCGCGGTGCTCGTTGTGGCCTCCACGCGCTCTAATTGTCGTGCTGACTAGCTCCCGCATATACAGCTCTCATCAAATTTGCCCGTCATGCAGTCGGTCTCACTCGTTTCCTTCGAAACCGCAGTAGCTGTTGGGGCCTCCACATGCCCGCAATGCTCTGTCGCTGTGTTATGTCCTTGCAAGACAGATAAATAATTATTACCGCCACTGACTAGTGTTGATGACGCATCTTTAGCCGAAAGGTCGTTCACGTTGCGATCAGCTGGGTATTTTAAAGGTAAATATTGTAATCCTATATGGCCACTGTCTAGTGTAAAGCTATATTAGATTCTTCCATTCTTTTACCTATAGTGGTATATTATATAATGTATAGTTTACAAAACATTTTAAAAGAGGAGAGGAGAGGGGTGGAGTTTCTTGCCCCTTCTTCTCCACACGAAACTACCATTTGGAAGGCACGCCTAAAATCAATTATATTTTAATTTAAATGTTGACGTTCAAAAGTGCCTTCTTCGAGCCTATTTGAAATAAATGCTTTGACTTTACTGGAAAGAGAAAAACCTATCAATCTCTGGTTTTAACGTCCAAATAAAGCCTAAGTATGCCACCCTACGAGTATAACGTGTTGACTGTTATTTGATTGGAAGGGACATATAGAAAAGAAAAGAAAGAACTGTCTATCATCAGTAGTGATCTGTCTTAGGTTATTGGGTTTGGCTTTTATAGGTAACATAAGGTACTTGGGAATGTTAACTTTGCTTTTGTTTATCAGATAGCCGTCGTCTACGCGTTCTGTACATCAAACTAAGTAACATTGTATGCACAATATAACACGCAAAAAAATGTGTTCACGGTTGCATGCAACGGCACAGGAGTCGTATTTAAACTTATGATTTTTCATCTTTTAAAACCTGTTTTCGTAAAAAAAGGGTAATAAAAAGAAAACACTGACAAATAAAATTTTGACCTTAATTAACTAAGTAAACAAATGGAAAAGCGTGGAATAGCAATGACGAATAGAATGATTGACTCTCGTTTTCGTTAAGGCTCTTTTCGCTCGTCGCCCGACATGCGGTTCGCATGTCGGGCGACGAGCGGTGCCTTTGTGTAGCGTTAGTGTCGCGTGCGATTCGCATCACGTGTCGCGCCAGTCTGTACGAGCCTTTAGGGGCACTACAGGACCAAAACGCAAGTTTTATTATGCCTAAATGAAAATCTATATATAAGTATAAAAGTGATCCACTGCAGTAAACAAAATGAGAAAAATATATGATATTCTTCAGCATATTTAGGCAAGTTAGATATTGGTGCTGATGTGACAACAGTCACAAATGCCTCTAAACTAGACTAAACACACCAACATTTTGTTCATTCTTGCCACTACGATTTCCCATTCTGAAATTGGCTAAAGTGACACAACTTAAGTAACTATATTTTAGTTTGACAGCACTAAGATGGCACTGAGTTATTAGTTTAGTGAAAATGACAATTTAGCAATTCTGTATTTCACGGTTTTAACCTTAAATTTTGACCGTCTAACTAAATCTGAATATGAATGTGAGTATTTTTAATCGCGATTAAAAAGGAGAAAGAAAAGAAGGAAAATTCATACTAACACCTCGACTTCAGGTACAATAACAGTACTGTATTTTTTTTCTGTTCTCTTTTTCATAAATCTCGAAATTGGTGTGTCCTATCGCAAAAATAATGTTAATTTCGAACCCCTTTATAAAAATCTTAAACAATTAAAACTCAACACGTAGGTTTTTTTTCCATACAAAAAGTGAAAAATTTCTTATAAAACACGTCGAGACCGCCCCCCGGCGCGCCTCCGGCTCTAAAAAAATCACGGGGTAGGGCAAACACGTTGGCAAGCCAAAAGAAAAAAATAACCACGTGGCAACTGTCATATTCGACTTTAGCAGTGTCAAAATTATTTTGAAATTTGAAGATGATTTTTTGCAGAATTGCTTTAAGATTCTTGTAGACAAAAGTAAGGAATTTTAGTGTTCGTTTAGTAAGTTTAGTTCGGTGTACAAGAGAATCGGCACCAGTAGTGTGGTGAAAACATAATACAACTAATTTGATACGATAGAAAAAATCACGAAGATACCTTTAAAAATTGTTTTAACTATTTAAAACCACACTATTGCAGGTACATGCAATAATTCGGATTTTTTGTCAGATTATTCTACAAGCAACCTATTAACGTAATAGTGTTTTATTTGTTTGGTCCAATCAATAGTTTTTTTTTTGTAAATAGATCATTGCTTCGGCGTTGTGTCATCGCGCTTCTCTTTCTTTTTATTCAGATTAAGCTCTTGTCAGCCTCTTAAGTGCTTTTTTGCACCCGTTCGATAACGCAAATGATACACCCTAATTAAAAGCAAGTATAATTTGACAAAGGAGTAACATAGGACAGTCACTTTATAGGAATTATGTTTGTTCTGTATTCCGGGTAATAGGTACCTACTTGTCAGCTTGAAACCCTTTCTCTCGAACCCTGTCAATATTAATTTAGACGACATTCTATGCAGCCAACCAACCGTTTAAACCCCTTCATTGCGTATTCTGTAGGTCGGTAATAAATTTCAAATTAACAAATTTCCAGCAAATTGAATGTATGGTCCTCTCAAAACATATGAAATCACAATTTAGTATGAAACTTTGGAATTAGACGTGAAAAAAGTTTCTTTAAAATTAATCCTGGCAAATTATTATTGTAAGTACATATGAAAGAAAATGTTATTCCTAAATTATTGGAATGGTATAGAAAACGGGTTTCCTAACATTATTCGTGTCCCAAATTCATGTTTTAATATTTATACGGTCCCTAATTGATTAAGTACAGTACTTACTTTTAGCAATCCGTGCTGGAACTCCAGACGTCAGCCTATTGTTTTCGCAGACTTGACTTCCAAGATAAAGTGATACCTCTTCGAGTGGTTCAACCAGCACTATGTACGGCAAGCCGATCCCTTGGGAAAAGCAAGCCAAGTACCTAGGCGTGATCCTAGATCAGAACCTTACCTTTAAGGAACATATCAAGGCGGTTCGCGCGCGCGCCTCCTTCGCTCTTAGCAGGCTCCACTTTGTACTGACAGCCCGTAGTAAACTGTCACTTAAATGCAAGCTGCGCATCTACACCGCAGTCATCCGTCCCATCATGACCTATGCCTGCGTTGTATTTGCGCACGCTCACCCACGACATCTCCATAAGATGCAGACCCTCCAGAACCGTTTCCTCAGAAGGGTTACGGGTGCACCTTACTATGTCCGAAACATAGATCTTCACGTCGACCTAAAAATGCCAACCATAAACCAGTTCATGAAACGCTTATCTAAGCGTTTCTTCGACTGTGGCACCAAACATTCAAACCCCCTGATTTCAGCGGCCGCTCGCTATACTACCTCCCGCATTAGTAGTATCGCCTACCAAGGCATATCTTAATCGCCCCCGACGACGCCACTACCCTCCTCCAGGAGAGTAGTAAGGCCACCAGCACGCTACATAAACCCAAAACCCGATCGACGTCCTACCGTCCTCGCCGCCGAGGCCCGCCGCGACGCCCAAATCTTTTAAATTCGTCCCAAAATAATATCAATCCTGATCCAGCTAGTCATTTGCTACCCTCTTCCAGCAACGCCCTAAGCCGAGGTTCTTACCCCATAGGGGGAGCCCTTAGCGTTGTCGCTTAGTTTTTAAGTTTAACTCCTGGCTGGAGGCCTCAATTTATTAGGGCAACCACAGGCAAGTCCGCTTAAGCAGACGACAACCCAATAGGTTGACCTGCGAGATGCCAAACAAACAAACAAACGAGTGGTTCAGAATGCAGCTTAATGGTCGAGCTGTAAGCATCATATGCCCTTGGTGGCTGCTTTAGGAATTGGGTCTTTTTCACGCTGATTACTAGTCCAAATATACAAAGGGAGGCTCCAAATATGGAGAATTTTCATACATTCAGACAACAGACACACGTCGTCGGCAAAGAGTGCTTAAAGTATGGAAACTCTAGACGACATTCCTGCATATCCTACCTAGTGGCCCAAAACTCCACACACACTGACTGATGCATTCATACAGATTTTTCTGACGAACAGCTATCTCTAAAATAATATAAGGGTTAAAAAAAGTGTTATTACAGAAACTTGTACTCATTTTAAGGAAATTATATCCCTGTGCTAGGAGATCACGACTTTCTTAATTTCGTATCAAATTAGTTGTATTATGTTTTCAACACACTATCTAATTAGCGTGTATCCTGAAGAATATCAAATATTTTTCTAATTTTGTTTACTGCAATAGATAATACGTTTTACGTTTTACGTTTCATATGTTTAGGCATTATAAAATTTACGTTTCGGTCCTGTAGTCCCCTCTTAAACGGCGGGTGAAACCGCGGAGCACATCTAGTAAAATAATAACAAGAGCGGTAGCTGTCTTTCTGGCTAGTTAATTACTCAAACAACCGATATTTCTTATGTTTCTCCATAAAGATGAACAAAACATCATGAGCCAATATTTTACCTAATAATATGTATTATGTTAAGTATCCCTTCTTCTTTCGATGTAAGAAAATATTGGAATGTTTATTCAAATGATAATATTGTCCCATCTCACATGAAAAACCTCTTTATAGACAGGATTTTCCTCGTTTTTTTTTTAAATATGTGTTTTTTATGCGAAATGAGAAGTTTAGACTAGTTCCACATGTGACAAATACCTACAATAGAGTTTGTAAACAACTCGACTCAAAAAAAAAAAAATCATAAACGTAATTTTTTCTTTTTTTTAAACTAGCAACTGAGCCATTTTTGATGATACATTATTTTTTGTGATTTAGCATAGTACAAAATAAAATGTTGCCATGACAACACGTTTTTGGAAATTGGTAGACAGTACCAGTTTTATTCTATACCCTAATGTACTGTGATTAAAGTTTATGGAAATACTTGCTGTGACCACAACTGCAATAGTGAAGCTGGCATTTTCAAGATAAAAACTGCGGACTGACCGTCAAAAACATCCCATCTTTGTGAAACGGTTATACAACCGGTTTTAAAAATATATCGATATATAAATAAAAACATAAAATACAATATTGCAGTCTTGAACTCGCAACAAAATCATACAAACGTAGTTTCCAGAAAATTCAATATCATTGTCTCATGAAGATTTTTGATGAAACAGCTCTGTTGTTTCTTTCCGGAACGGAATTCACAAGATTACTGTTTACATAACCATAACAACGGGGTTGCCAGTTTGCGATTTACGATCCGATCCGTAGATCCGTTTCGATCAACAAAGCAGTTTCCGACGAGTTAATTGTTGATCTTGATCGATTTGCATAGATTTGTGTGTGTGTGTGTGTTGACTTTCTGCCTATCCGCGAATAAGACATTATTAATGTAATTTAGTAGCTACCTAGGGAAGATTCATGATGTTATTTTTCCCTACATAATTAATTAATAATTGCCACACTTTCAAGATAACTATATACCGCTAATAGCTATAATTTCAGCTGATTATACTCAAATTATCAATGCTAGCTGCATTAATAAACAGTTACCGCGCGAATTCGCTTGCCAAATTAGAAATTAAATATTAAGATGCGTAACAGAATAATACATTGTTTGTCGAGAGCAGTCGAAATCTAAATCATACGTGATATAGGCCCATGCTTTGGTATTCATTTAAAAAAGTAAGTGGAACAATTGGACCTAGCATAAAAACGCGGAGCAGACGTAACGTTAGTTCGAACGATTTTAAAATTTAACATACCGATATTATTTCACACACACTTAATATTTAATTTTTTTAAGGCTTATTCACATCTATGGGGAGACTAACGCCGGCTTGCTACACAAATCATTAGCGCTAAACGCATTTGAAACATCGTTTTGTTCCTTCGAATCGTTGAAGATGACAGAGACAGTATGTTATTTTTAAATGTTTTTAGCGTTAAATGCATATAGTGACTAAAGTAGTGCAAGCTAAGTGGTAAAAGCTACGCTTGTCGCAAATTTTTAAACCAAAATGCTATCGAATAATTTTCTACGCTTATTTCGTGCATTCGTACTGGGCCAAAGAAAAGTACATAAAATGCTTCGATTGTCCTCGACTAAATCGGCTTATTAGTCGTTTTTTTTTACGAATTTCCATGCATTAACGTGCGAATCGACATTTTTATATAAAATTGTTTTTTCCTTAAAGCGACTCGCACTAAGTTAATTTATTCGTGAGCCAATCAACAACTCCAGAAATATTTACTAATTAGGGAATTGGTATGATTCGAATTTTAAGCAACAAAGTACTTACATACACACATACATAATCAGCCTATAATGTTCCCACTGTTGGGACACAGGCCTCCTCTCTGTGAGAGGTAGTGGGCCGTAATCCACCAAGCCGGCCCAGTGCTGGTTGGTAGATGTCACATGTCTTCGAATTTTTAGTTCTAAGACATGTCGGTTTCCTCACGACGTTTTCCTTCACCCTTTTAGAGAGCAGTGGTGATGAAATAATTTACTCAAAGTAAAACGCCTGTCTGGGTTTGAACCTTCGACCTACAACTCGTAAGTCGTGGCCGTTACCACTGGGCCACCACTGCTTATACTATATAAAAACCAACATAAATGCATTTGAAGAAATTTAAAATTCTCAAGCCAAATATACCCAAAAAGATGTGGAAATTTAAAAACATGTACTGCGTACGCAATTATGTAGGGTGCACAACAAAATAAATGCTTGATTGATTGATTGAATAATGTAGTTTATATTGTACGTTTTTGCCAATTTGTGCCAGTTGCCTATTTCTGTGGTTGATTTGCCCACAACCAGTTTGATTTGGATTAGGCGTCCGAGTCGCCTAATCCAAATCAAACTGGTTGCCAATTTAATATAATTTATTACTTTTGACATTGATTCACATTCTGCGATTGCACTTAACTCACACACTGACTTATAAATTGTTACAAATTTTTCAATGTTTGTTATTATGTGAGCTCCATGGATCCATCACATAATCAATTTGTCTGTCTTTGCTTCATTTTTTATCATTTTATCTATTGTGGTTTAGTAATTTTTTATCTTGGTGTATCGTCTTCATATATAAATACATAATTAATCTTTTTTTTTTCTGTTAAACATCTTTTGGAAGCGGCGATTAGAATCAATTCTATGTTAATGTAACTGTTAACGTTAAAAAAATCCCTTTATGTGCCTATTTGAAATAAATGCTTTGACTTTGACTTTGAACAATTTATCTGACCGTGCATACTGACTTACTTTCTAACAAAAGAGTTATGACGGTCGACTGGATGGCAACTTTGTTCGTTTTTAGTGCCGAGGATAAACACAGTGCGTTAAGATTCATTAAAGTAAAAGTTGCGTTCTGCACTTAAATTAAACTTTTGCATATTCGCTGGAGCCGTCCCGCGGCGATGCCCGCACCCTTCTATAAACTTACCAAAGGAATGTGGCCAAAATCTCAGTGTACATATACGTTAGTTACAAAATTTTTAAGCAAAGTTTTAAAACTTGTGAAATATTCTCAAAAGTTAATTTCCTTAGAGACTGGCTTCCACTGGTCGGTTTACTTTGTGTGAAATATTTCTTCACCACTGCTCTCAAAAAGTCAACTCTCTCACAGAGAGGAGGCCTGAACAGAATTCGTTGTCATGAACTTTGTTGTACGAATTTGACGATTTTGCAATGAATTAGTACCTTTGTGATGTTAGTAATGACTCAAAACCTACTGATAATACATAATTTAATGTAGTCTAGCCGTATTACAACAATTTTATTCGATATTTCGAGAAATATTTCCAAGGTTGTCAAGTGGTTGTCAATAACGTCATTATTTACATTTTGAATACTTACGATTTTTTATTGAATTAGTGTCTTTGTAAGGTAAAACTACTGATCATTCATCATTTACTTTGTTCTTGTTCACTTTGAAATAAGATTCTGACTGAAAAAATATATAAATTGGCCAAAAATGGATAAACCAACTAAAGTCTTAGTTGAAACCCAGTTCTATGTTTTCAGTAGTTTTGGAGTCAGCGCATTGCTTTAAAGACCTAAAGATATAAATAAGTTTACTGACCCTAGACGTTAGGCTTACAACTTGAGAGTACCACTTTAGTCCGTCATTTTTTTGATAAGGACACGTTAGATGTGGGTTTTGAACTTTCCATCGCTAAGTTCTGTAACCGACTTTGGCAACTTGTTATAAAAGCGGATACTGTTTATCAAAAATGATTTGCTTGTTTTAGTTAATCTAAATTTGGGTATAACGATTTCATTTTTACTACGTGTATTTATATTATGGAAATTGTTTCTTATTTTAAAAAGTCCTAAGTTTTTGCGAACATACAAAATAATTTCTAAGATATATAGAGAAGGCAGAGTTAGTACATCAATTTCTTTGAATTTGTTTCTAAGAGATTCGCGAGGACCCATTTCATAGATCGCGCGGATTGCCCTCTTTTGTAAAATGAAAATTGAATCTACGTCAGCTGCTGATCTCCACAACAGAACGCCATAAGACATAATACTGTGGAAATAAGCTAAGTATACCAACCTAGCTGTGGCTATATCGGTCAACTGCCTTATTTTTCTTACTGCATATGCAGCTGAACTTAATTTACCTGAAAGAGCTCTAATGTGAGCGCCCCATTGCAATGTTGAATCTAAAGTAATTCCTAGAAATACAGTTTCATTAATAGCATCTACTTTCTTGCCATCAAGTTTTAAATTTAAACACATTTGGTAATGAGAACTCAAGACATTTAGTTTTGTTCGCATTGAGTAAAAGATTATTAGCTGCAAACCATTTCGAAAGAACATCCAGACTATCATTCACATGTAAGACATCCGTATCTTTTCTATCTATTTTAAAAATAAGAGAAGTGTCATGAGCGAATAAAATTATATCTGATAAGTTAGCCATCATGTAAGGAAGGTCATTAATATAAACTAGAAATAAGAAAGGGCCGAGAATTGAACCTTGAGGCACGCCCATCTTAACTAAGGATCCCGGGGTCGTCGCCCCGTTAACGTTCACTTTCTGTTGCCTGTTTGATAAATAGGAAAGAACAAGATTTGCGGCTTGTCCACGAATTCCGTAGTGGTGTAATTTACAGATCAGTGTATTGTGGTCAACGCAGTCAAACGCTTTTGAGAGGTCACAGAAAATGCCAATTACATCCTGGGACTTCTCCCAGGGATTCCAAAATGTGACTGACCAGTTTTACTCCCGCATCAGTCGTCGACCTGCCTTTCGTGAAACCAAACTGGCGACCATGTAAAATTCCATATGAATTAAAATGTGACAACATCTGGTCTAGCATGATTTTTTCATAGATTTTACTCAATGCTGGTAGCACAGATATAGGTCTATAAATAAAGAGGGATCTCTCTTACTACCCGATTTGAAAATTGGGACTACTTTACTATGTTTCATTAAATCAGGAAACGTACCGCTGTTTAAACATTGAATAAATATGCCTGTTAGGACAGGGGCAATTGTGTCAATAATATCTCCAAGAACCTTTACGGAAATCCCCCACAAGTCTTCAGTGTTTTTAATGTTAAGACATTAGAACGCTTTTTAATTGTGACAATAGAAATAGGCTCGAATTTAAAACTAGGAATTTCCTTACTGAAGTTTTCTTTGAGTAAAGATTCAGCTAATACAGATAATGAGGGAAGAGATTTCGTAACCTCAATTGGGATGTTGGTGAAGAAATTTTCTAGTGACTCAGCAACCTTCAACTTATCTGAAATGGTTTCATTATCAATTTTTAACGACAAGTCATTCTGATCTCGCTGTTTTGTGTTTCCAGTTTCTTTGTTAATTACCTGCTACACAGCTTTTATTTTATTATGGGAAATACCAATTTTGTTACTTATTAATTTAGACTTAGCGTGAGCGAAGACTATTTTGAATATTTTAGAATAATTTCTTACATAATCATGAAGAGTCTGATCATACGTCAATGATTTCTCGTGATACAACCTATAAAAAATATCTCTGCTTTTTCTAATGTTACTTAATGTGTAATGCCAGCAGTAGCCTATTCACTAAATTTTGGTTTAGTGTTGATAGTTACTTTTTTTACAGGACATGCTTTATTGTTTTCTTGGCATACTGTAGAAAAAAGTGTACCATAGTTTAAATTGGGGTCTTGTGAATCAAAACTAGCTGTTGAAAGATTGCAATTAAGATTATTATTAAACATTTTCAACTTATTTTTAGTAAGAGGTCTTATTTCAATGGTTCTATTTGAGTTTAACTTTTTATCTAAGTCAAATGATACAAGTTGACCAGTATGGTCTGACCTGACGCCACTAATTAAGGTGGAGTCTTTTATTTTACAGTTAGTAAATACATTGTCTATGCATGAAGCCGAGGTTGCTGTTATTCTAGTCGCTTCATTAAATATATTCATTTTAAATTGAATGATTTAAACAATGAGATTAACTTACATTTTTCGGGTGAATTAACTAGCAGATCAACATTTAGATCACCACAAACAAAAACTAATTTATTATCTTTAAAAAGTTTACTTAGTATTCCTTCCATAATGATCAAAAATGATGACAAGTTTGAGGCTGGTGGTCTATAAACACATAAGAAAGTATGGCCCTCAACCTCCGCACATGCTACCTCACATAAGCGATCACACAGAGCAGACAGTGATATCCTTCCTTTCCCTATATCTAAAACGACTATTACACAATATCAAGGAACCACCCCCTATTGAGGACCTGTTGTATGCACTGGCAACTGAAAAATTATTTACATGAAACAACATCCTATCCGGTTTTATCCAAGTTTCACAAAAACATAAAATATCCGTATGATATTTATCTAATAACATTTCCATGTCTAAGATTTTGCCAGAGAAGCATCTTTTTTTTCTTTTTTTTTGTGTATGGCATCTCGCAGGTCAACCTATGAGGTTGTCGTCTGCTTAAAAGGACTTGCCTGTGGTTGCCCTAATAAATTAAGGCCTCCAGCCAGGACTTAAACTTAAATACTAACTAAAACTAAGCGACAACGCTAAGGGCACCCCCTGTGGGGTACGGACCTCGGCTTAGGGCGTCGCTGGAAGAGGGCAGCAAGGGACTAGCTGGATCAGGATTTCTTTGATTTAGGGACGAATTTAAAGCTACAGGCTCAGCGGCGCGGGCTGGCTCGAGCAAGGGTCGGGAGGGGCGTGTATTTGGGCGTCGCGGCGAGCCTCGGCGGCGTGGACGGTAGGACGGCGATCGGGTTTTGGGCTTATGTAGTGTGCTGATGGCCTTACTACTCTCCTGGAGGAGGGTAGTGGCGTCGTCGGGGGCGATTAAAGTATGCCTTGGTCGGCGAATACTGCTAATGCGGGAGGGAGTGCAGCGGGCGGCCGCTGAGATCAAGGGGTTGGAGTGTTTGATGCCACAGTCGAAGAAACGCTTCGATAAGCGTTTCATGAACTGGTTTATGGTAGGCATTTTAAGGTCGATGTGGAGATTTATATTACGGACATAGAAGGGGGCACCCGTGACCTTTCTGAGGAAACGGTTCTGGAGGGTCTGCATCTTATGGAGATGACGTGGGTGAGCGTGCGCAAATACAACGCAGGCATAGGTCATGAGGGGACGGATGACTGCGGTGTAGATGCGCAGCTTGCATTTAAGTGACAGTTTACTACGGGCTGTCAGTACAAAGTGGAGCCTGCTAAGAGCGAAGCAGGCGCGCGCGCGAACCGCCTTAATATGAGCCTTAAAGGTAAGGTTTTCATCGAGGATCACGCCTAGGTATTTGGCTTGCTTATCCCAGGGGATCGGCTTACCGTACATAGTGATCGGGCTGGGAAGGGGGGGAGGGAGTCGACGACTCGAGAAGAGAACCGCCTGACTCTTATCGGGGTTGACCTCGATTCTCCATTTCCGGAACCAAGCGCCTAAGACGTTTGCGGAGGTTTGGAGAGTACGAGCTATAGCATTGGGACAATGACCGGTATAGTAAACGGCAGTGTCGTCGGCGAAGAGAGCCAACTGAGCCTTTTTACTCTGTGGGATATCGCTGATGAACAGCGTGAAGACTAGTGGAGATATGACGGAACCCTGAGGGACACCGGCGCGAATAGGGTGAGGGGACGAGAGTGCACCCTCGATGCGATAGCAGAAGGTGTGATTCGACAAAAAGTCTCGTAAGATGAGCACGAGATGATCTGGCACTCCTAGTTGGTAAAGCTTGTATAACAAGCCGTTGTGCCAGACTTTGTCAAAGGCTTTCGCTATGTCGAAGAATAGCACACCCGTCGTCGCGTTACGCTGCATACCGGCGCACAAGTGCTCTACGATACGGTGGACCTGGTGGATACTCGAGTGTTGGGGACGGAAACCAAACTGCTCGTTGAAATGAGGCTCTTTGCTTCGGCGTAGTCTTTGAGACGCTTATAAATAAGCCTCTCGTAGATTTTGCCGAGAACGTTGAGTAAGCTAATGGGACGGTAGCTGGAGGGCTTAGACTTTGGCTTGCCTGGCTTTGGGATACCGATGACTGTTGCTTCTTTCCACGCTTGTGGGAAGATGTTGTTGCTCAAGGCGCCATTGAAGATGGCGGTCATAAGCATTATTAGAGGGGCTGGTAGGAGTTTGTAAACCTTGTTGGTAATACCGTCCGAACCGGGGGCTTTACGAGCTTGGAGCCCTTTTATGATGTCGTGCACTTCGTCTGGAGTGACGGCAGGCAGAGGATCATCAGGGTCTTCGACGGGTGGAAGGGAGGCTCTCCGTTCGACTTCAGCGTCGACCTTGTTCAGGTGAGCTTGGTCTACTGGTTGAGAGCTGGGAGAACACTGGGACTCTAGGCTGTCAGCAAGGCATCCGGCCTTGTCGGTGCTGTCGAACGCGACGCTCTTGTCGGGGCGGATGAGTGCCTGAGAAGCGATTTATATTTTGGTGATATAGTAAAATAATAATTATTATTCTGGTTCTCTTTTGTCGACTCTTAATGTTTAAAGAATTAATGACAGTATTATTAATAGTACTGTATAATACCGTTTCGTCACTTAACCTATTCTCAGTTAAATTATCAATAACTGCGTGTATATTGAACGCTAACAAAGTAGCTAATATATGTCGACTTTTCTTAGGGAGATACATATGTTACCGAATTAAAACAAAATCTCTAACAAAATTGTTAGTATCAAAATACAATAAGCGATTTTGTTATAGATTTTGTTTGTTTGACGACATGTCAAAATATGCATTAAGTTGTTTAAACTATAAATGTAATCATTTTGTTCATCATTTAAACTACCCGAATATGGCAATGCACATAATATTAATTTGCCTAATTTTAATTTAAGTAGGGTTTCAATACCATTTACTATGTCCGTTTTAGATATGCTCAGACTGTTTCCAATTAAAAGAACTACAGTAGTCTGATCATTCATTTGAGTATGTTTTATTTTATGAACAAGCTCATTAAGTTAACTATGGTATGTTTTGAGCGGTTATTTAACAATGATCCAAAACCAGTTCCTAACCTATCAGAATAAATCAAAATATTCCTTTGAGTGGGATTGGTGGTTTCTAGAGTATGAGTTAAACTGGGTGAAGCGGCAGGGACAACATGCTGTGACATGAGAGGTGGCGGAGTGGGCGCACAACTACAGGTGAGATTGTTTGTCAGTGACTCATACCTCTCTGCATTGTACTTCACCAGGTCAACCAACTCACAGGCTTCCTGCAAGCGCTCACTTAACATTTGTTGACTGGACTCATACTTACAAGATATTTCCTTAAGTGTATTTTCCCTGCTCAGTAATTCCTTTTGAAGGTTTTGTATGACAACATCATACATTTGCCTGCTAGTTTCCAACTTATTACTAAATACATTAAGTTGGTTTTGTAAGTTGATACGTTCTTTTCTAAGATTAATATCTTGTAATTTTTAATAATTTACTAATTTTAATATATTTCTTAATTTTATTATGACTGGTAAGAATTGGACAACTAGTTAAGGTATCGTCCCCTGTTAGGTCTATGGCAACGGTGGGCTTCTCATACTCCAGTCCGGATACACTACCAACCAGCTCATTGGAAAGGTCATTGGTGTTGGCAACCTGTTCGCTGGCTTTCAGAGAGTTGATGGTGGAGATAGTGTTATGTGCCTTGCATAATTCTGCTTCAAGACCTGATATGCGTTTCAATGCCTGGTCACGAGTGTCACTGCATTGATAAAAGTCTGACACTAGTTGACGGAGATGATGATGCTGGTCAAGTATGTCCATGTGCTGGGTGTGAAGTTCTACGAGCTGGCTCTTGAGTTGAGTGTTTTTGTCATTGATCCTCTTGACTTCAACCTCACTGTCCTCTCTTTCCTGCAACAGCTGGTTGCATTCTTTTGATGCCTCCAGTTCCTTCAGTGTTGCTTTCAATTTGTCACTCATGTCACGAACTGTGGCTCCACGGGTCATCATTTTACAAAAATCCCCAAATGGCACCTAGAATGTGACAAGAAATAGCTGAGTGTATGAGGAATCAAAAAGGTAGGAGGGTAAGACAGTTAGCTAGAAATAAGAAAACTAAAGATAATGTTAAAAAGAAAAAAGGATTATAAAAATGGGGAGGTATAAGAAAATAAAAAAGCTATTTAATTTAATCTGGGGCTTATCACAATTCTTGCTGTAGAAAAAACTTATATTACTATTTAATATAGTATAAGGGCTAGCTGAGATTTTAAAAGTACTTAACAGAGTTTCACAATTTCTACAATACAATTAGTTTACAAACATTATGGTAACAGTTAATATACTTGAACAATAGTACTAGGATGTAGTAAAGTTTGTAGTGTATGTTTTATGTCTGGGGCAAGTGTTTTCGTCGTCGATTCTGCTTCCACAATTTGTCAAGCAAAAGGAGACATAAACGTAGCCGTTGTATATTGGACGTTGCTCATAGATCTGAGCAGTGTTTACAGATGTTGTTTAGTGTGTAAATATAATTACAATAATGAATAATATAAAACAAAATACTCCCCGGGTTCGATTAATTCAAATCCAACATTCAAAACGTTGACAGCCGGTGGATATTTGTTTAAATATCGATTACTATGAAAAATGACGACAGAACACGGCACAAACACTGCGTGGGTCACTTAATAAAAAAGATCAAAAAGCAAAATTCTGATTACACACTGGAGACGTCACGTGGTCTCATTTGCGATATCAAAAAAGTTGCTCAGGAATTTGTGAATTTCTTTACCAGTGTCCCACTAAAAACCACTGAAATCTTAAATTCTTCGCCCTCGCGTGCTTTTGATTTAATGAGGGCGAATGTTTCTGCCTGCCCGATTGAATTTAACTTTAAGCATATTAACCCCTTAACAGTAATAAAATCTTTTAAGCAAATCAAGATCAAATTGACCGAAGGTCTTTGGGGAATGTCTATTAAAGTCTGTACCTCCATAATTGAAACTATAGCACCTTACTTAGCCTTAATATTTAATTTGTGTGTGGATCAAGGAGTCTTCCCGGATCTAATGAAATACAGTAAGGTAATACCACTTTTCAAATCCGGGGACAGTAAAGACACTAATAATTATAGACCTGTGTCCGTGTTGCCGGTTTTCAGCAAGGTTTTTGAAAAGATAATGCTTAGTCAGATGCTCAATCATTTTAATACTAATAAAATCCTTCACGAGCAACAGTATGGTTTCACCAAAGGGCGTTGTACGACCGACGCTGGTGTTACCATATTAAAACATATTTTTAACGCGTGGGAAGAGGCTCAAGACGCCATAGGAATCTTTTGTGACCTCTCCAAGGCATTTGATTGCGTCGATCACGAAACCCTGCTTTTGAAACTTGAGCATTACGGACTTGGAAAACTTGCGCTTAGTTTAATAAAATCTTATTTAAATGATAGACAACAGCAAGTTCAAATAAATGGTGTCAATTCACTTGGTTTAAAGGTAAAAATGGGTGTTCCACAAGGCTCGATATTGGGTCCTTTCCTCTTTTTAGTATATATTAATGACCTACTCCATTTATTATTAAATCAACCACAGATGGTGTTATTTGCTGACGATACTTCCTTAATTTTTAAGGTAGATAGACGTGCTTCAAATTTTGACGACGTAAATAACGCCCTACTGCTGGTCCAAAATTGGTTCACGGCTAATAATTTTGTACTAAATGGAAATAAAACTAAGTGTATAAGATTTTCTTTACCAAACGTCAAGAGTAGTGATTGTGAGATAGTATTGAATCAAGAGAAGCTAGAATTCGTCGATAAAACGGTTTTCTTGGGGATCACGCTCGACTCAAGGCTACAATGGGGTCCTCATTTAACATCTCTAGCAGGACGGCTAAGTTCAGCAGCTTACGCTGTCAGAAAAATCCGTCAATTTACTGATGTAGATACCGCGAGGCTGGTCTATTTTAGTTACTTTCATAGTATCATGTCTTACGGTATTTTACTTTGGGGACGGGCTGCAGACATCGAGTCTATTTTTATTCTGCAGAAAAGAGCCATCAGAGCTATATATAATCTCCGCAGGCGCGATTCTCTAAGCGAATTGTTTAAGGATATTAACATCATGACTGTACCTTGTCAATACATCTATGAACACATCATGTACGTAAGAAAAAATTTACATCTTTACAGTAAAAGAGGTGAAAGACATAATTATAGTACTAGAAATCGGGACCTGTTAGTTCAACCAGGTTTCAGACTGGCTAAAGTAGACTCATCTTTCATGGGGTACTGTCTAAAATGTTATAATAAAATACCTCCCCACATACTTCAACTGAATGAGACAAAATTCAAATCCTTTGTCAAACGCACACTATTCAGGCAGGCATATTATAGGTTGGAGGATTACATAACTGATAAAAATGCCTGGCTTAATGCTGGTCCTGCTCCACACCACAACTAATTAATTGACATTCGAATCACTGTTGAAGCTGCTGAAGATAGTAAGAATTTATTTGCATTATATAAATTCAATCTCCTTTTTATTATATAGATGCATTGCACAGATGTGAGTACTTTGTACTATAGAGCTACCATTTACCGGGTAATGTCATAGATTGACTTGAATGTGCCTTGGCGGCTGATAGTATGTCATGCTCACTCAAATGTCTCGCTGACGGTGGCGCGTGTGTCGGATCATTTAGCTCCCTTCAAAATGGTTGAGCTGAATGGTGCTGATCCATGCGTCATGTTCGTGAACGGGCGCCGTCAGTTGGGACTGGTCATCTCTTAGCTGCCACGGCTTATTTTAATAATTAATTAGCTGGATTGTTTTTAATTATGTTTTGATGCACTCTGGACGCTTTTAACGTGTACGGTTTTTTGTACATCGTTCTCACTTATAGTGTCAACATTAATCGATGTAACTAAGATATATGTAAAAACATTATTATTTAAAAGAGTGTCCATGGAGTTTCTTGCCCGTTCTTCTCCATAGGTACCTACTACGCTTTGGAATGGGCAACTAGCTTCATATTTTTGACTGACCGACTCCTTGACAATTCAAAAGTGCCTGTAAATGGTTTAATTGAAATAAATGATTTGAGTTTGAGTTTGAGTTTGAATACAAAAATTCTATGATAAACAATAGATTTAACACTAATTAAACACAATTATGTATTATTTTATCTAATAAAACTACGAGGTCGTTTTTTTCACGTCCGTTCGCCAGTGTAGCCAGCGCAGAAAAAAAAATTATAAGAAAAAATATTATGTAAATAAGAATTTATCAAGTTGACAGCTTCGTTTTGGACACCGTAATGACGTAGTTTACGCAAAAGCGTGTCATGGTTTACGCAATCAAAGGCTTTAGAGAGATCACAGAAAACACCAATAGCATTTTGCGATTTCTCCCATGCATTTAATATGTGTTTCAGCAGAGCAACACCTGCATCTGTAGTCGAACGTCCTTTTGTAAAACCATATTGTTAATTATGAAGGAGGCTATTTAAATTAAAATGTCTTAGCAACTGCTTAAGTATTAACTTTTCAAATATTTTGCTAAATGCTGATAAGATAAAAATTGGCTTGAAATTGCCAATGTTATTTTTATTACCTGATTTAAAAAATGGTGTGACTTTACTACTCTTCATAAGGTCAGGAAAAGTTACTAGATCAACACATTTATTAAAAGTAACAGCTAGATAGGGGGCTACAATGTCTATTATTTAATTTATAAGTTTAATGGAGATGCTCCAGTAATCTCCAGTATTTTTAGACTTAATTGTGATGTAATTAACGTCTTTAACGTTAATTACATCACTAGGCGTTACATGTTCGAAGCTAATTAGGCGAGTACATTTTGGCACACTACTATTCCAAAGCTTCTCAGCTTTAGACGAATTTAAGGAGCAAGTCGTAGTTATAGGTATGTTGCCAAAAAACTCATTAAATGCCTCAGCTACGTCAGCTGCCTTACTAACTAATTTGTTATCGACCATAATCGCAAGTTAATGATTTTCCAAGTGGCTTTTATTTTATTATTTGAATTTTCATCAGTCTTTTTAAATAATTTTGAATAATTTTTGACATACTCTATCGTCGTATAGTCTCGGTCTACTTTTATAAATACCTGGAGTAGCTCATTGCTTTAATGACACCTCCGTTGGCTTCAACATCGTTTTGATCTTGAAAATAGAATAGTACTCTTTTTGAATGGTTGAGCTGAATAGTGCTGAAACATGCGTCGTGTTCTTGAACGGGAATCTCTCTGCTGCCACGGCTTATTTTAATCTCTGAACAGATTTTTTTTTGTTTATTACGGACGCTTTTAACGTGTACATATTTCTACATCGTTCTCACATATATAATTTCAACATAAATTAAGTTACCAATTTAATGTAATAATTTTGTATTTATTTAGGTAGTTGAGTGTCCGTGGAGTTTCTTGCCCGTTCTTCTCAATAGGTACCTACTACGCTTTTGAATTCGCAACTAGGTTCATCATTCTGACTGGCTGACATCCTGACAATTCAAAAGAGCCAGTAATTGGTTTATAAATGCTTTCGGTTTGCGTTTTTTTATGTATCCGAGAAAAAATGATTCAGGATGTTAATGTAAAATATCGCCGTAACTAAAGTAATTTATTAAAACGAATGAATTGAATTGAAAATAATCCAATAACCTAGACTGATGATAGTCATTAATTTATTGTCGCATCTGATTAATAGATTTCATTTTTTTGTTAATGAACCTATTTACTAAAGCCGTTAATGGATATTGATAATAATTCATTCGTAAGTGATGACTCCCGATCTATTATGATAATATTATTAACCCACACATGAAACACACAAGTAATATGCAGGCTAGTAAGTATTCATTTATTTTTCCCGCAAAGGAAAATGCCTTTACAAAAATGTTCCTATGTAGCGTAAACACATCTGAAATGAAAATGAAAGCACATCAAAAGAAAGTAAATACCGTAAAATGATGGAGTAAATACCGTAAATTGGTACAGAAACAGGACAAGTACGTGACGTTGAAAACATTAAAATTTACACTCAAGGAGGATAATGTGGGATCAAAATAATACGTGAAATGGAAAAGCAAATTCAATATTATACATATAATAAAGGTTTTATGCGTCACATTTTTATTGAAGGTTTGAAGAGTTTTAATATCAACGTGAACAAATACTTAATTTACACAAATTAACAAAATATTATGTTATCATATCATAAATGTGTCATGTTATAAAGGAGTATGTAAGGATCGTAGCTGGTTTCATTGAGTAGTTTCTGCCTACCCCAATGGGAGGAAGGCGTGAGCTTATTAATGTTACGAGTATTTCTTCGTTTGTGTTCAGTCAAGAAAAGATGTACAAGTCAAGTCAGATCAATAAGGGTAAAATGTACGAAAGACAATCGGATTATTGCGGACTACCACGGAGCAAAAAATCTTGTAAGCTTGGGAGGACGGCGTCACACTCTTATTAGTGTGCTACGTTCAGATAACATGTGCTCAACACAAAGACGGTAGCCTATAAAAGCGGGGTAAAGAAGCTATTTTATAACCGTTATAACTCATACTAAATATAGATATATCCTTCGATACCTATAGAAATCCTTCAATGAAAACCTTTGTTGTTTTTTTTTACCATTATCAAGTATATTATCAAGTATATAAAATGTTATAATAAAATACCTCCCCACATACTTCAACTGAATGAGACAAAATTCAAATCCTTTGTCAAACGCACACTATGCAGGCAGGCATATTATAGGTTAGGGGATTACATAACTGATAAAAATGCCTGGCTTAATGCTGGTCCTGCTCCACACCACAACTAATTAATTGACATTTGAAACACTTGAAGCTGCTGAAGATTGTAAGAATATATTTGCATTATATAAACTCAATCTCCTTTTTATTATATAGATGCATTGCACAGATGTAAGTACTTTGTACTATAGAGCTACCATTTACCGGGTAATGTCATAGATTGACTTGAATGTGCCTTGGCGGCTGATAGTATGTCATGCTCACTCAAATGTCTCGCTGACGGTGGCGCGTGTGTCGGATCATTTAGCTCCCTTCAAAATGGTTGAGCTGAATGGTGCTGATCCATGCGTCATGTTCGTGAACGGGCGCCGTCAGTTGGGACTGGTCATCTCTTAGCTGCCACGGCATATTTTAATGATTAATTTGCTGGATTGTTTTTAATTATGTTTTGCTGCACTCTGGACGCTTTTAAAGTGTACGGTTTTTGTACATCGTTCTCACTTATAGTGTCAACAATAATTCATGTAACTAATATATTTGTAACAACAATATTATTTAAAAGAGTGTCCATGGAGTTTCTTGCCCGTTCTTCTCCATAGTGACCTACTGCGCTTTGGAATGGGCAACTAGCTTCATATTTCTGACTGACCGATACCTTGACAATTCAAAAGTGCCTGTAAATGGTTTAATTGAAATAAATGATTTGAGTTTGAGTTTGAGTTTATACTAGCTAACAATCTGCAATGCATTCATAATGATGATAACTAGAAAAATTTTCATGTTGTCACTAGTGACCTGTGGGATAGTGGCGATATGGAGCGCGAGCGCAGGGGGTTGGCGGGGAGGAGCAATATGCTACCGTCTGGCGTGCAGTGAGCGATATAAAGAAAGATACTTCTATGATCACAATACTACAATAATTAATACAAAGTATGTGTTTTTAGCTTTTTAATTGTAATAGTTTAAACTAAATAATGTTTATTTAAGAAAATACAATTTAAAATAATAACATAAACATAACATCACGCCTTGTTTCCCCGAAGGGTTGTGCAGAGGTCATCATCATCATCATCATCATAACATCACGCCTTGTTTCCCCGAAGGGTTGGGCAGAGGTGTACCTATAGTACACCCACATTTCGCCAGTTATGCTTAAGTCCCATGTAATAGGGGGCGAGCCTATTGCCATCTACCGGGCACAAATCCAGTCTCCAGGCTGCTACTGAGAAATTCCAAATAGAAAAACCCAATAACACGTTGCCCGACCTGGGAATCGAACCCAGGACCTCATGCTCAGCAGTAGCGATTGCGACCACTAGACCAACGAGGCAGACTTAAAATAATCTATAACTACAATACTGTAAAATACTTAAATTGATTAAATGTATGTTGCCAGTGAGATCACATATTTTTACAATATGTGCGGCACTTATTATTTTACAGAAGAAAACATTTGAAACAAGCTCATTTATCCATCGCGATTTATTGCAATCGACGTTTTCTCAGTTCGTCGGCCACATCCACATACATAGTTTAATCTCGTTAACCATAATTGGTTTAATCAACCTAGAAGTATCATTAAACTTCTAGGTTAAGAGAGAAAGAAACGGAGTGACATTTCACTGAGTTTCTAGTACAATATTAATCGCACACTCACACTTTGTCATCATCGTTAACGTATTCCTAGTACGTAATAAGCAAAGATCAGAAAAACAGTCTTAACCCGCGTCTCCTCATAATGGGTCTGGTTTAATGTCAGTAATAATGTGTAAAATTGTCAGCTGGCTCGACTGACTATCTTCATTCTATTGACAACCTCCAAGCACCGCCGATTAGAATATTATGTTAAAATCATAACACATACACTGATTTTTACTGTTATGCATAAAACATAGTTTATTTAATAAATTAGTACCTAATTTTGATTGTAGGAGAAAAATTGTGGTCACATTACAAATCTACGCACGCACACGTTAAATGGTCTAGCTCAGTACTTCGTCTATTTTGGTTTGTTTTGACTGTACAGCGCAAATGTGACTTATTTTTCAGTAAGCGGTTCTGAAAAAACTACTTTCATAATGTGTAAAATTCAGTAACACTTTGTACATAAGTGTGTCCGGACATAGACTAGCGATATTCTAAATACTTAAATATAAACTATTTTAAAGTACAATTACACTATAGGCTTGGGTCCAATACACTTACCCGCTATAAAAATAATCTTTGTTTTTACATTAACAACAGCATTTTTTTAATTTTGTGGCACGGGGAAGATCTATGTATGAAGTACCTACGGCGTAGGTGGTTGAATTTATTGATGTTCATGTTTATAGATTTTATATTTTTTTAGATTCCACCTACTATCTTTTTTTCAAATACATTCACTAATTTTACGAGTTATTGCATCATGTAAAGATGAAAACAAAATATTAAAATCATCTCCTTGACAAGTCAAACGTCGGATCTATAAAATCTTTGGTTTGTTGAACAAAATCAGCGTGCAGTATGTAATTTACCTTATATTTTAATGTTGATGAATCCACTGTTGTATAAAAAAATATCATCTTTAATTGACTTTAAAAACCCTTCAGGACATCAAAATGTAACGGTGTTGAATGATCTACTCTACTTTTGATTTTATAAGTTAAAATTCTGTTTCCAAAGCAGATTCAACAACAATAATAATACATTTGATATTGAATTATGTGAATTTAAAAGATTCGGAAATATGTCAAATAGTGAAAGTGAATAACACCAATCGGGTGACCTATCAGTTGAAAGATGAAAGAAAACAACCAATCTTAGGTGGATTTTATGAACAGGAACTCCCAAAAAGGTAATTATCCTGATGTATACCTAGTGGAGAAAATGTCGAAGAGAAACTGTGATAAATTTCTATTGAAATGTTTCGGTACAGTTTCTACGAGTTGGATAAATAAAGAAAACAAGATGAATTAAAGCACAATTTGATTTATTTGAATTAGGTATACACGAATCTTAAACGTTAATTATGACATACAAAAAACTTAACAATAACAGTTAATCAGGTAGAAATGCATAAAACTTACACGTTTATTAGTAGATATACATGTAAAAGACTTAATAAGTACTAACAGGTTACTAATTATATTAAAATGATTTTCTAGTCGATACAAATAAACTAGATAAATAATATGAAAAAACTAGGTACCTACACAAAAATATTACACACTAAACTTATCGATTAAGTAAATGATTTTCTAACCACAGTGAGAATGCTCGCACCTCTACACCACTACAGTGAGCGCTGCGAGGTGGATTTCCTTTGTATGCTACATGCCTCGTACAATACCTAGGTCGATGTCATTTCAATTTTTCTATAATTATCTCCACTTTCGGACAATGGATTGCTTCTAAGTTGTACGATTTATACCCTAAACTTGCTAAAAAATCTCTTTCTACTATCCCCCCTTTGTAAGCCCACGTGAAATGCTTGTTTGGATCAAAACTTCTCTCTCTTTACTCGTTTTAAAAACTCTGAAAAACTAATATCATTATCATAATTTTTTAATTGCATTCCGTGAACATATCTCGTCACGAAAATGTTCGTTCGTCACGAGTTGTTCTATCATGTTTATAATCTAACAACTATGTTGGGAGTTTTATGTAAAACAAGTAAAGGAAATTATCCTGAATATTGTAAATTGCTACTTCTTTAAAGTATTTTTTTTTTTGACATCTGAAACCCATCTACATCAATAATATACTTTATATTTTCTAGATTCATAATGAAGTACACAAAAAAATCGCAAATTAAAACTTTAAAATATCTCTATAACACACTCGCTTACAGCATAAATTAAACAGTTGATTAAATCGTTATCTATTTGTTCGGCGACTAGTTCGTGAGTGAAACACTCTGACGTTGTGTCACTTAATAACTGAAACCAATATTTCACTTCCACATTGATCACCTGCAGCATCCTCCAAAATCAATCGTCTGCGATTTCATTTTTCTGACATCAAATGTGTTATTAATGACGATGTCACCACTGTCTTCTTCGTGTTGAGGGGAAAGTGGTGAGTAGTAATGCAGCTTACAGGTATTTTCATCATTGTCTAAGAAACTAAATGATTTCTGCAACAACACAGAAAACACGTTAATATCAATTTGTTCACACACGCAAGGAAATGTTCATGTAGATAAAAAAGACAGAAAGAAAGAAAAGTAACTGTCAATAGAATAAAACTTACCTCCATTGCCATGGATGCGTTGAAGTAATACAAAACGTAGTATTTTCACTATCCACTGCTGCCAAACCAGTTGACTATATGGACTGAACTGCAGTGGGTGGTGAGTCTTATATAGCACCTCTAAGTAGTTTCTAATCTAAAACAAATTCTTACGTACAACGGAACTGATAGTAACTTAATGAGTCAACACAGTTCCTAATGTGTAAACTTATCTAACATTCCTTCGAGGTGCGTTGCAAAGATGAACTCCTCAGTAGGCTAGGTCAATTAGATTGTTGCTAATTGATTTACGTATCTCGCGAACCGTGCATCCTACGCAAAAATGGACCGCAGGAACGTGCTCAGCGCATGCCAAAAGGTTTTTTTTTTGGCTTGAGGACCGCTTAGTAGTCGGTTCAGACCGCTTGAAAAAAGTGAGCTGGAACCGGCACAACCTACTAATGATTAAAATAAATAAATCTACTTATGATTAGGGATTTGCCTCTCTATTGGTGGTACGTGATAACGGGAATCAAATCTGCTATTCATAGATAGTTATAACTGGCCGCTTTTTCAAAGATTGGGAAGGAATTTTACTGTAACTTTCAGTTAAATTCTGATTCACTTATCAGTATTGCTATTCTGTAACCATCTTGATTTGATTGTTCGGTGGTTGCAAGCGTGATTTCTAATCGTGGGGTTCTGAGGACAGGGTCAAGCTGTGTTTTTGGGTTTGGGTTGGGAAAATTTTGTAAATAATGTTTTTGATATTAATATATTAATTTATCTTATTTTAATATGATTAATTGTGAAAACTCGTATGTTTGGATGTTTGTTACTCAATCACGTAATAACGGCTGAACAGATTTGAATGAAATTTAACACACAGCTAGTTTATAACCTGGATTAACACTTAAAGTATATCTTTTTATACTGTAGTACGATGCCGTGGGATAATTTCCGACCTCCACAAGGGCAAAACCGCGGGCAAAAGCTGTTTAATAATTATTACGATTCCGGTCTAAACAGTTAGTAAAACTGAAAAAAAACAATTTCCAGCTCAGCATAACATCAAGCTTTAATAACTAAAATTTATTAATAGTTTACCAGCACATTCTTGTGTTTAATCTTCGCCACTCGTTGAAGCTAACTTATAGCATTTCCTTACTTTCAAACTGTTATCAAAGTTCACGTTTAATACGCCCTAGGAACTACTTAGTATCACGAGCCGGGAGAGGGTTTAATGAGCTCTTTGGAGCAGAAAGCGGTTAAATTTATGAGTGTACTGCAACTATAAATTGCGGCTGTGCCTGTTTACTGGTAACCAGGAAACGTAGGATATTATATTGCATAATTATTCCATATTATATTTTTATTACGTAGTCTGTCTTTAAGGAAGTCCGCTGGATTTGGAGCACACCTGCGACGGAAGGTCAACACAATATCTTGGCCTCCGCTCACAGGTTTTGTTTTTGTAAAATCAATAAGTACCGTTACGTGACGCGGACACCACTGTGGTTACAAGAGAATCAAGAAGGTTAACAGAATTCTTAAGGAGAGAAACCATAAAACCACCTACGAAGGTAAATAACTAATTTACAAAGATAAGGTTCAATTAACTCATTGAAATTTTAAAATGAAGCCTTAAAACTGAATAGGCTTACATGTATAATCTATAAGCAAAAATATTTCAGTTCGAGCCAGATGGTCACATGAGAGCGAAACCGAGGTTAATGGATAGTGCAATAAATTTCCCACCCAATTTCATTACGGCCATTCAAAATACTACGAAATACGTTTACTAGCTACGGGCGACGATATTACGAGCTTTGCCTATTGTGAACATAAAAAAATTGAATGAATCAAGTTAAAACGAAATGTTCATAATGAATTGTATACACTACGCAACACATGGCTACACAACTACATTTGCAGAGTAGCAACCGCTTTGCCGTAGGCATTCCTAGCAGATGTAGTGTAGCCATAAGTACGCGGGTTCACTACGCGCCGAATGGAGTCGAAACGTTTGGGTGAAATATTTGTATTACTGTGGGAGGGACCTTTCACTCTGACCTTATTGGTATTGTGGCGGCATCTACACCGCCACATGCGAACAACGCATGACACTGACTTCACACAAATCTTGCATCGCGTGTCATGAGTTTACCGCGCAGCTAGCATATATACAACTTCCCGACAACAATCATCAGGCAGTTGCCCACCAGATACGACATCTATTTGGTCAGAGGATCCTCCCTTTTCCAAGAGTATGAGTGAACTTTACACCCTGTTCCTCAAATCCCTTCAGTATTTTGGGCTAACATAACATCAAGCTAATGATCCGTAAATGGGTGAGCAGAATTACAACCGCTACCGAAATTTCCTTAGACATAAATAAGGGAGTTGGATATAATTATTACGTAGTTACAGGAGCTGTGCCATTGTTTCCTTTAGTTAATAATTCAACAATAGCCCTTCCCTATTGTCATCATTTACGACTCGCGGGACGATAGGCTGGTTTATGTCTTCGTCATGTTTTCCTTTCACTTGAGAACAACTTGAAAACTTCAAAATTAAACGACATTTTAGAATTGAGCAAGCTGATAAATTACGAAAACCGGTTTATTTGAGGTAAGTCATTAAAAATCCGGTAAAACGTAAACTCTTTCCGTCTTATTCCAAAACACGATCTAAATTTAGTACCAGGATTATTGCTAGGTTTAAACCAATACTAAATAAAACGTTATTATAAAATGAAGTTTATCACTAGTTCATGAACTATCTATGGTACTAAAGTTAAACCGCCGAGACCCCTAGTTTAACTATGGATCTAACTTCGGTACTAATTTATTTGAGGTTAGCGTTGATGATTTTTGTGTGTTTATATTTACAAATAGTTAAAAATGGATATCACTGGGATTGACTTAACGGATTTGGAAGATTTAGATACGTTGGAGATGTCTCGGTGATCTTACAGACATCGTCATCGTGTAAAAATCCCTTTGAATTGAGTGACGAAGATTTTAGATATAAGTATAGGTTAACAAGACGTTTTGGAGAAAAAATTGTGCATGTTCTACGTGAGGATTTATCCCACGACCCTCGAGGATGTCCTGAAGTGGTTTGTGCATTACGCAACTGGGCTCACCATGAAGTACGTACCCTTGGTCAATGCTATCATAACATTGGACAAAATGCAATTCATAAACTAATATTATTGTTTTAATCGTAGATTCAAGATGATACAGCTGATTTAAATGTTGTGTCTCAACCAGCTGTCAGTAAAACATGCAAAAAGGTAGCGGAGGTTTTTATTAAAATAGTCATTAACTTCAATGACAAAGTGGTGAGGAGCAATCGCTATTATTTGTAAGTCCTCAGGAGAAGGTGATGGTGGATTTCGCCACCGCCTGTGTTTGATTGTTTCCTCCTATGGGTCGATAAGTTGGATTTAGCTCTCAACTTAATTCTTTTCCAAGCCAACTTTAACTCGCCATCTGATCTACATTTACCCGTTATTTCATTAAATCTAAAAATAATAAATATATGCTAATTAATATCACGTAAACCATAGCGTACTTGTACCCACATCAAATGCAATAAGTACATACTTAATCTGTATATTCTTCCACTCTTTTATTTTATGCATGTTTATTGATGTCTTTGTGGACTTATCTTCTATAATATGTGCCGATTGGGCAATAAGTTGTCGTAATATTTCCTATAATAATAAGAACATCCGCGTTAGGTCGTCAAAATAAGATTAAACGAAGTATTGTTTACCTATTAATAATAAAAATCCATATTTTAATAACTTTTTCTTCAATACTCCAGTTTTCACCCCTTTTTTTGCTTTTGTTGTTCCATTTTTTATCGTAGCTCACGATTTAACCGAACAACTCACGAACAAACCTCGTAAGAGTATATATTTATAACAATAAATGAATATAAGAAGTGCATTTATTTGTTATGAAGGACGCAGCGTCAACGCTCGCTGTCGCCTACCTAATTCAATCCACTTCACGCTAGAGGTGTTATTAAATATATAAAAGCGCGTCAAAAGTACAAGTTGTGCTTGGTAAATATATTTTAACCTAAACAAATAACAATTATTGACTTAATTTTGTATAGATACATAATTATTAATTCATTTCAAATGTTAATATAATATCAATAGTTAAAGAAACGGAACGTTGCTTCAAATAAAACCTGTGTGAACGAATGAAAGAATGCCATTTTTGTTTCTTATCTGTGGAAATTATTTAAATCTGATCCTCAGAAAGTCTTTGTTTTGTAATAGAAACACATTTTGAACCTGTTTCTAAAGTTATTACCGTAACAATCCTAGACCTTTTAGTCGTGGTTTAAACCAGTACTAAAGCATTTTTTTGTAATAAGACTGTTTGAATTATTTAAGTAACGAAGTTAGCCAAAGTATTCATTTTCATTGCTAGGGTATCTACGCATAATAAATGCAATTTAAATAGTTTTCCCTTTTGTTTTGAATTTTGTTGTAATTATATCAGCGGGTCCATTTAAATAGTATTCAAGGCCCGCTACCACCCGCCACCGAACCGCTTTCTCATTTTACGTTTTAACCTATCGTTAAAATTGTGTATCCGAAATCGCGTAAACAACATACAGGGTGACAGCGAGATTATATTCAAAGTAGCAGACCACCTGTTTTTACAAATACCTACAAAAGTTTTTTTAACAATTATAACAGCAAAAACCCACAACTGCCAATACATAGTAGTATCTGCAACCAATTCGCCACTTTCTACCGTCGTAAACCGGTTTGCAGTCTGTTCGTAATTAATGTCGCACGTGCTGCGGCGCCAAATGCAATTTGGTCGCAGATATACAAGTCTGTGCGATTAGTGGTCGCAATTTGTGGACTGTGCTCCGCGTATGGTCGATGTGGGCATGTTTCAAGTGTGTTTTTTGTAATTGACTGATGGAACTGTTTGATGGAGAGAGGAGAGAGACGTGGAGATCCAATGACAAGAAATAGAAATCGACTTTATAGAAATCTAAAATTCTCTGTCAGTTAACGCACATCCTCAATAAACCGCTGGGTCTAGATGCGTAAAAATTTGCACAAGAACCTTATATAAGGTGAGCGCTTGGATAAATTATTGAAAATTGCTCCCTTTTTGGTATGGAATCATCATCAGCTTCTTCTTACGACTATACTTTCGGTATTTTGCATTTGATGTGAAAGTAAATCATGTACCTAATGTTATTATTGCAAGACGGCATATCAACAAAGAGTTTTTGTTGAGCGTCGACTATGTCAGTCATACCAACCAGCACGCGTACCATTACTAACTTTTGTCAACAATACAAAATTACAGATAAAATATTTCTTTTATTCATCTGACATTTTGTCTATTCTTCCATCGACAAAGCTTGTTTCTATGGTAGACATGCTACGCGAGCTGTGGTGTATCATCCTTTCTAAATTTTGAAGTGTCGTATTAACACTCGAGTATTGTACAATAATTATAAATAAAACATTTTAACACAATTCTTAACCTTGCGTCACAAACGCACCACACCAATTTATTTATAAACGACTGCCACGTGACTGCCTCGTTGGTCATATGGTCGCAAGAGCTACTGCTGAGCATGAGGTCTTGGTTTCGATTCCCAGGCCGGGCATAGCGTTATTGTGGTTTTCCATCTAGAATTTCTCAGCTGCAGCCCGGAGTCTGGATTTATGCCCGGTTGATGGCAATAGGCTCGCCCCCTATTACATGGGACTTATATAATATAACATGCATGGGGCATAACTGGCAAAATGTGGGTGTACTATATAGGTTCACATCTACCTAACCCTTCCGAGACTACAGACGTGATGTTATGTTTTTTGTGTCATAAACTCACCATACCAATTTATTTATAACCGTAACACGGCTTGAGTAAATTCACTAAACAATCTGAAACAGCACAAGTTTGTCTGTAAAAATTGTTTTTATCGCTCACCCGAGCGAACTTTGTAGTCTGTTCGTTGGCGTTCGGTAATAACTTTACAAACAGAGTTACCCGTCACGATCCTGCCCTTATTCACTCACTATACACTGTTTTATGAATTTCTCCATTTACAGACATAAAACTCGTCGGGTGCGACATAATATTTTATTTTTACCACACTTCCGTGCGTTTTCATAAATGTTGAGTGCTGGTGTGAGGCCGCGTTTACGTTTGCGTTGATGAAATTTCTTAATAAAAATCTTTTGGGGATGCGATCTTATTACAGTTTCGCATGGAGTCTAGGCTTTAGGCGACGATAAAGATAAAAGGTAGCAAATTGGCGAGACTCTAAACATTTTCGCTGAAACTCTGCCTTGAAAATGGAACACAAAACGTTGATTATCTCTGTTCGTAATGCGCGGCTGGCAGATATATTCAATTGTATGTCAATCATTCTAAAGTGAAGCTCGACACTTGATGGGGTCACGTTATGCTTGAATAGTTCATGTCTCACGTGATAGATGGCTCTGTCGACGTTCTTGGCCATCATCACAATAATATGTAAGGCTTCACAAGATACACTCTAGGTTCGGTTTTACTTTATTTTCTTCCATGCGCTACATCAATCAAATTAGAATTCGTTTATGGAATGTGTCACTATTCGGAATATTCAAAAATGACAAAGTTATTGTCTATCCTCAAAAATATTAAATTATAATCAGTATCAAAAAGTTTAGCTAACCTTAGCTGCAAGCTCATTAAAACGTTTTACGAAAAACCATAATTTAGCTGGAAAACACAAAAATTCCGAATCGCAAAAACAAATAGTGCTGATGAGAACGTCTTTCTGTTAAAAATAAGATTAATTTGAAATAAAAATCGTACGCAGGCTTTCTAGCTTGATAGCTCCTAGTCCAGATGGTTGGAAAAAACTAATTTATCTTTTGATTGTTAACGATTTAATCTGTTCAATTCCACCGTACGAGCCACTTACTCGTTTCAGACCACGTCAAGTTGTAAAAGAGCCATTTCGTAACACCCATTTACTAAATAATGTATATATGGTATTTATGCATGCACCCTGGTTGTCTTTGTTTTACGGCAGTAAAGTACAAAAACCGAGCATACTTATGTACCTATATACCGTCCCACGTGTAAACTAGATGCAGAAATGTAAAAGTAATGTCAGATTTATTTTTCTTTTAGAGCCTCTTATAACCTTTTTACTTTAACGCGCTACTTACGACTCGGATACACCTTATTCGTCATCGGCCGAACTATAGTCATACGTCGTAAGCACAACGGGCGTTGGAACAAAAAAAAATATATAAAAGAAAGTAAGTGCGTACATTACTTCATCCAACATCGTACAATGACGTCCGATAATAAGGACGCACTCACTTTCTTTGACATTATGTTTGGTTCGATGGCCCGAGTTCGGCTGACAACGTAAGAGCATAGTTCGGCCGATGACAGACAAGGTGTACGCGTCGCGATAGAGTAGCCACAAAATATATGAATGTGTGCTCATTGACATAATAATATTTTGAATAGATGTATTGTAAACACTGAAACATAGAAAGCAAGTAGTTAGATTAGATGGATTCCTCACAACTAGTAGGGATTAATCAGAGGTAAAGCAGGTCCAATTACAAACTAAGAATTTGTTCTCAATTTATATAAAAAATTTCAAATTCACATCCAGGTTTCAGAATAGCCCAATATCCGATAGCAGATATGCTGAAATCAATACGCGTAATCCAATTAGGGGAAGTAAAAATAAGCCGAAATAGTATCCAAGGGCAAATAGTATCAAATTGCATGTTATTGAGTAGTATCTATTTCCAAAGGGAACTCGATTGGTAATTGAGCAATATTTTAATCGATTCTGTATCGAACGGCGCCGGTAATTGGCATCGCTAAATGTTTGCCGATGATTGTTCAATAGTTATCACTATTTGCTTGCTTTGGGTGCGTAATATCATGTTTACATGACTCAATTAATAGGTGGATATCTTAATTTGTGTTGCATTAATGTTTCGATGATTTTGGGACTTTGCAAGGTGAGAAATAGGCTATATTTATGGAACAGATGTGTTGTTGAGGAGTTTGTTGCGTCACTTAGATATTCTTGCCAACTGAAACACGAGGTAGTGGTGAAGGGCGGTTTTAACGTTCAAAAAGTGCTGATTAACAACGTTATTTAGATAAATAAAAATATATTGATTGATTGGTTTTATTGACTGATTTCGTTTTTACTACCCTATCACCGAGTGCACTATGGGAATATTTATATAATGACCAATACCACTTAATTTCTGAATAATAAGGTTGTTTTAACTACTTAAATGTAACAGTGGCATGAAGTTATTAAAACATCATCAATATACAATAACTGAAAAAAATACGCGTTATTGTAGCTAACTGAAAAACTACCCAAGCAAAGTTAATGAAATATATATGGGTCCCCTGAAGCATACCGTATCCATTTAATAAAGAATTTTGGAAATCGATCCACAATTGCCGGAGATATCGCGTAACAAAGATAAAAAACTTAGAGACGAATTGAGCCTGCTCTTTTTGGAAGTCGGTTAAAAACAGGGTCGTCGGCATCGTTGCACTATTAATTTGGTTTTATTATGAATGTTTAAATTATTTTAGGAAGCACTTAAAACTTACGCACGTATAATTTCAAATTCACTTAGTTTCATGAAAAACGACACGTCTCGTAATCAAAATTTCACTAGTGTTGCCATTAAAAGAATCCACGGGGAAAAAATAACTTAGATAGGCTATTTCAATAATATCCCCGGAACATTGTCAATCGATATTATTCAGTTTCACTTTCCTCCTCCTTTATTTGATTCAACGCTGCATTCCTCAACGGTTATATATAGTTTGTTTACGTTAGAACTATGTTTCAACCATGGTTAAAAATAATGTATGTTTAATTTCGATACCTTCTCCATTTATATTGACTAAAGTTGGTGTAAGAGCGTCCTTCACTTTGATCAGCTCAATGTGTGTTTAAACAAAACTCAAAATTAATAACTTGGTAGAATTAATTGCATTCCAAATCATATCTTGTTATGTCGTGAACTATAAAAAAAATGCTGCTACAAAATGAATTCCCACGTTTTTATGTCTCCCAGTAGTTTTATAAAAACTGAATGTGAATACGAATTTATACGAAATTGGCTGAACATTTACATGTGCAGAGATAATATAATACTACGTACAGATACCCAATTCCTTACAAAGAAATGAAACCAGTTGAGTGAAACGCCAACGAATATTAAAAAAAAGCTGCTATAAAATGAATTCCCACGTTTTTATGTCTCCCAGTAGTTTTATAAAACTGAATGTGAATACGAATTTATACGAAATTGGCTGAACATTTACATGTGCAGAGATAATATAATACTACGTACAGATACCCAATTCCTTACAAAGAAATGAAACCAGTTGAGTGAAACGCCATCTATTGCAAAAAGCTCTAAACAAAATGATTAACAGATGGCTACTTTTATCATTAGAAGGGTTCGAATTGAAGTTAGAGATTTTAGTTTTATTTAATTCTTATAATACGTGCATTATTACATTAAATGGTAATACATACTTTTACCAATTCAGCCAAAATTCTGCCGTACATCGCTTTTAAATGACTGTAAATTTCATAATGGTTACTTATGCTGCCATCTATGATTTTTTTTCAAGACAAATTATAATTTGTTCGAGTTGAGACCCCATGACATAAGGAAGATTTATGAGAAGGTACCCTTCGTTACAGAGCTGTCAGGCCCTCTGATACTGATCTTTTGATTGCATTCGTGTGACATGGGGAGTTGGGGACAGTGTGGCAAGTGGGAAAAGTAATAGCCATACCACAAAAATACGAGATAATTTGAAAATAGAACGAAAGAAAGACGACGACGAGTTTTTTTTTTGGTTATTGGTGTTGCTTAAGATTTAATTATTAACACGCTTTTATTAGCTTTGCTTGTAAACAACTGGTCTTAAATCTTAGAAGTCAGTTTTAACCTACCTTTTACTGTCGTATCAAAATTAAACTTTGTATGTAGGTGTAGTTCGGATGATGAAACCTGATTTGATAATGAAGCCCGGAGGTGGATAGTGGAACTCTTCAGTGGCTACTAGTAAAACTCCTCGAGTTGGGGCTCAAATGATTCACTTCGACGAGTCCAATACATTGGGCTTGGGCAAGGAGGGTCTCATAATGGAGCCAGGAGATGGATAGTGGAACTCTTCTGTGAATTCTAGTAAAGTCTCCCTCAAGTTTGGAATCATATGATTCGTTTAGTTGTGTCCGATATTTTGCATTTAGTGTCGAGGGTGTGATGATGGAGCCAGAGGGTGGATAGTGGAACTATTTAGTCGTTACTAGTAATTACTTCGCCTTTGGGGTCATACGATTTGTTTTGCTGAGTCCAATGGATTGCACTTGGTGTTGACTTATTAACAAAACTGACTAAAAGAAAAAAAAAACTTAAACAAAAAGGGTTTATCACGCATAAAAAAATAGGTTGACTTGTATTAGTTCTTTTTTTATATCCAGCCAATAAATAATAAAAAAACTGCATTTTTCTATTTTTTGCTTTTACTGAGCTTTCTTCACTTTAATACCCAACTGCCCCAGAACGAGGTTAATGTTTTATAAGTAGGTTTTAATATGCATTTTTTGATTAATCCTGTTTTAAACAGAAAGAACCGGTAACACCGATGATGAAACCAATGTTTTGATTTAAAATAGTGTCCGTGGAGTTTCTTGTAAGTTTCTTCTACTACGCTCTGGTACAGCAACTTCTCTCATCTTCGTGACTGACCGACCCCTTGACAATTCAAAAGTGCCATTAATTGGTTTAATTGAAAGAAATGCTTTGAGTTTGATGCTTAGACATAAAACTCAAACTCAAAGCATTTATTTCAATTAGCACTTTTTTTAAGGCCGGATGCACGATAATTTCTTAGTTTTAATATTAACACCTAAAACCAGATGCTTATCCCTGGAGTTGTAAAGTTTATTTCAGATTACGTTGAGCACCATCGGTTAGCATCATGTGTCATTTCCTGATAAGTTAGAGGTTAGTCATTTAACTGTATCACTTTTTCCCAATTCACATACGCTTTAGGAAAGGTGTGCGCTATTTTGTATACGAACATGCAGGTACAATACATAAAGGCCCATCGTCGCACGATCTAGACACATTTCTTTTGTTTCCCTTTTCATATTTTCATGGAAAACGTAACAAACAAAAAAAAAAGCATCATCAAGTTAGTAATATGACGTAGAACTATTAATTTTACACGCCTTTGTAGTCGGAACCGTCTGGAATGTCGAAAAGTATTAAGTAGAACGAGCAAACATAGATTATAAGAAACCCTGTCAAATATTTCTTTTTGCCTTCACCGTATACGTAGCCGGCGAAAAAAGAAACTTTTTATATTGCGTAGCGCTATCGAATAGCCGCCCAATACCCAACCAGCGGTCACGGCAAAATATTTCAGAAAAATATAAAGAAATAGGACGTAAACAATAGCATTTATAGACAATATCGCTGTTTCCCTTTTTATACAAGTTATTCTGCAGATAGGATATAAATAATAAATCATGTGTATCAATCATGTTACACAAGCTTCAATTTTAGCCCCCCCCCCCCCCCCCATAAAAAACATGATTTTCCGCTATCCTTGTAAAGTAACAAATTTCACATATACGAAACTAAAAGGCAGATTATCGCGGCGTCGCGTATAGCTTATAAAATGATACAAACAAACAAAAGAAGAGAAAATATTGAGCGAGATTTCCTCGGGGAGTTGAAGTCGCCTGCACTAAAATTGTATGGTAAACGGAAGACACAATGGCTTTTATTCTTTTTTACCTTGCCGCTATGGGTGTACCGAGCGAGCCGGCCCCACTACAAAAACATTTGATCGCCTGCCCATCAATCAAAGTTGACATTTTAAATTTGCTGTTAAAAGCATGGCCCACATCCCTCCCACATCGCTTCAGATTATTAACATCAACGTTGAAAATTAATTACTCTACCACAACCACAACACAGAATATAAACTATTTACAATTTTCATCGTGGTATTAAAAGCTACCCTAAATAAATTAAAATCAAAATTGACAGTGACAAATCAAAAGCATTGCCGTACGTTTTATTTTATTTTGTTGTGATTATTTTTTTACTTTTGTAACAATGTCTTCAATTTAGAATTTCTTGTGCGTAATGACACAAGAACCGAAAAAGGTATCCCCCGCAGTTTACGGTAAAGTTGCACCACCAGCTATGGAGAAAGGTAGAGTAACGTATTGTACCGACTTGGAGAAGTCTGTCATAATGAGCAACTTCGAGCGTCGCGGCTGGATCCAAGTGGGGCCCGACGATGAATGGAACTTCTACTGGTCCTTCACACAAAATTGCCGAACAGTTTTCAGTATCGAGAGCGGCTACCGAATGAACGACAACCAGATGATAAATCACTTCCCAAACCATTATGAACTGTCGCGTAAAGATTTATTAGTAAAAAACATCAAGAGATATAGAAAGGAGCTTGAGAGAGAAGGTAATCCCTTGGCCGAAAAAGCAGACGTTGCATTACCTAACGGACAAGTGATTATCCGATATTTACATTTAGATTTAATACCAGTGACGTACGTACTGCCTGCCGACTACAACATGTTTGTTGAAGAATACAGAAAGTGCCCTCAGAGCACATGGATTATGAAACCGTGCGGAAAGTCACAGGGGGCAGGAATATTTCTTATAAATAAACTATCGAAACTTAAGAAGTGGTCTCGTGAAGCGAAAACTCCGTTTCATCCCCAATTGACCAGTAAAGAATCTTACGTAATATCGCGTTACATCGACAACCCGCTCCTAATTGGAGGGAAGAAATTCGACTTACGTCTGTATGTCCTCGTGACGTCATTTCGCCCTTTAAAAGCGTATTTATTCCAACATGGCTTCTGTAGATTTTGTACAGTGAAATATGACACGAGTGTTACTGAGCTCGATAACATGTACGTGCACCTGACTAATGTCAGCGTACAGAAGCACGGTGGTGATTACAACAGTTTACACGGCGGGAAAATGAGTGTTCAGAATTTTCGTCTGTATATGGAAGGTACGAGAGGGCGTTCTGTAACCGATAGATTGTTTGCAGAAATGCAGTGGCTTATTGTTCACTCTTTAAAAGCTGTCGCTCCCGTGATGGCTAATGATCGCCACTCCTTTGAATGTTATGGATACGACATTATAATAGACAATACTCTCAAGCCTTGGCTTGTAGAGGTGAATGCTTCACCGTCACTACAGTCGACGACTCATAATGATAGAATATTGAAATACAAATTGATAGATAACATTGTATCTGTGGTTGTACCGCCTGATGGTATTCCTGACGCGAGGTGGAACAAAATCCCCACCGCAGAAGCGCTCGGTGACTTCGAACTGTTGATTGACGAAGAACTCATAGAAAAGGAAGACGCTAATTCGCGCTACAACAAATACTATCGTGTCAGACCATAATTTAATAAACATTTTTTAATATCTTGTACCATTTAATTTAATGAAAAATGAAACCCATTTTGAATGTTTTATTTAATTACCAATCCAGCTATAAAGCACATAACACAATATTTGAAACATATTTCAGTTTTTGCGAGGTCCTCGCTCAGAACGTGGACCCATCTCCCCCTTGTACATAGAATCTTCGTCGATGAGTATTTGAAAATCTCCTAAAGCCTCTGCGGTGGGCGTTTTGTTCCAGCGTGAGTCCGGGATCCCGCCCGGAGGCAGAACTACCGATAAAAGATTATCCAGGAGCTTGTACTTGAGTATCCTGTCGTTAACCGTCGTAGCCGTCATCGACGGGGAGGCGTTCACCTCTATAAGCCACGGCTTTAAGTTATCGTCTATGATTATGTCGTAGCCGTAACACTCGAAGCAATGGCGGTCGTTCGACATAACGTGCGCCACTGCCTTTAACGAGTGCACTATCAACCATTGTATGCTCTCAAACAGACGGTCGGTCACTTGCCGACCCCGGGTTCCTTCTAAATAGAGCTTTAAATTATGTATGCCCAGCTTCCCCCCATGCTCACTATTATAGTCGCCGCCGTGTTTTTGTACGCTGACATTCGTTAGGTGTACATACATGTTGTCGAGCTCAGCGACGCTCGTGTCGTATTTCATTGTGCAAAATCTACAAAATCCATTCCGAAACATGTAAGCTTTTAAAGGGCGGAACGACGTAACAAGGACGTAAATCCTTAAATCGAATTTCTTTCCTCCGATAAGAAGCGGATTATCTATATAGCGAGATATGACATATGTATCTTTACTCGTAAGATGATGCTGTAAGTATTTCTTAGATTCCCGAGACCATTTTTTCAGTTTCGACAGTTTGTTTATAAGGAAAATGCCGGCGCCTTGGGATTTGCCGCAAGGCTTTAAAATCCAGGTTGTTTGAGGGTATTTTCGGTACTCTTCAACAAACATGCTGTAGTCGGAAGGCAGCACGAACGTTACCGGAATGAAATCTAAATATAAATAGCGAGTGATGACTTGCCCGTTCGGGAGTTTTACTTCAGTTTTTTCCGCAAGGGCATTACCTTCTTTTTCCAATTCTTTTCTGTATCTCTTTATGTTTTTTACTAGTAAATCTTTACGTACTAGTTCGTAGTAGTTTGGAAAATGATTGATCAATTGATTGTCGCCGAGACGTATCCCACTGTCTATGCTAAATATAGTTCGACAATTCACTGTGTTTGCCCAGTAAACGTTCCAGTCTTTTTCTGGCATCACTTGGTTCCATCCCCTTCTCTTGAAGGTGTTAATGACTATAGATTTATCGAAATCTGTACAGAAATTTATATGCTTCCCATCGTGTGGTGAACTTGATAGCCGGTAGATTGTAGCTACAGATTTCTTGTTATGTGACGGCATTATTCGCGAGGGCCGCATCACAGATTTTACACAAAAAAAAATGTGTTAGTTTCGTTATTGTGTGTAACGATAAAATTTAATCCATGACCGTCCTAGTTTTGACAGTATACGATTGTGATGTTAGTCAACATCGTTGTCATGGTAACCTTAAGTTGTATTGTGTTGTTGTAGGGGAGAAAGGGACGGAAACAGTTTTATAAATCCAAGTTTACCACGGAGAACTAAAATGATTCGAAAAACTTTTACAAACATCATTTTCAGTAGCACTACCGTACATTAAAGATCCTTAAAAAAAATGAAAATTTTAGGTAGATAGTGGATAAAAGTTACTAGAATCAAAAAGCTTTTTCTTCACTGTTTTCATTTTCAAGAATGTTAAGCAGCCTTTAAGAGGCAGAATATACGCTGAACAACGGCTTATTTAAAGTAAGAGACTTATAACATCCTGGAGCAAACAACTTATATCTTAAAGCTGGAGTTTGCAGGTTAAGGATTTTTGGAACTAAGTACGCTTCGATACTTTGCTCATCGGCCAAATGCAGAGACGAAAATATTCAAAATGTTTACTTACTTTGATATGAAACGGGATGTTAGAGAGCTTAGGATATCAATTTAAATATAAATATCTGAACAAATATTATCCACATGTAGGTACGTCTCGATTTTGACAGTTTTATTATGGGCACAAAAAAATAGGTTTAGTATCTACAAAAACTTTAGTTTTAACGACGGTATAATATTTTATATATCATTTTGTTTAAAGATTGTGTTCCTCGCAATGTAATACATAATATCAATATCAATTTGTTTTTATTATATCTCGTACTAGCTACTCCCCGCGGTTTCATCCGCATAAATATTGATCCGGTGGGAGTATCGGGATAAAAAGTTAATCCAGGTATACTTTATGTGTTAATCCAGGTTATAAAGTATCTGTATGACAAATTTCATCCAAATCCATTCAGTAGTTTTTGCGTGAAAGACTAACAAACATCCATCCATACTTACAAACTTTGGCGTTTATAAAATTAATAGGATTACATTGCAACCTATAGTTTTAATGTTTTTCATGAACTTGTTTAAAGCACAGATGCCAAAAATAAATAAATAAAGAATTTCAAACATAAGCTTAATAGTTTTACATTCCGCCTCAGTTAAAATACCATCGCTTAAATAAATAAAATACGGGAAGCTAATCCTCATTGCATTCGTAATCGGCGTCATAAATCAATGGCGTTTCCAAATGGCTGGCAAGTGGTGAAACGTGCGCATGTACATTTCACTTGAGCGTGGTGGCCATTCATTCATTAAATTTTTAAACATTGCGCCCACTTATCTTGCTTCCATGTTAATTCAGGAAAGGCTGTGTGTTGAATTCATCATCATTAATTGGAAAAAGTTCAAGAATGACTGCAAGTAAATTTTGCTTCTAAGCAATAATCTCATTTATGTGAATTTTGTTATTTTAGAATTCATATCTTTAAACCTAAGTTTTTTTTGTAAAATACTGTAATTATTCGTACCTACTTGAAGCATCGGATTTGATAGTAGCGGTTAATTCGTTAAGTCTAACGGATTGTTATCTTCAAAGTCTAAACTGAATACTTTTCTAAAAGATAAGCCTCAGTTATATGCAAACTTTTCTCAGACTCCTAAGGAATAACTTCATTCTAATCTTTTGTTAAACGTTTGTACCGAATGAAACAAAATGATCGAAATCGATTGTAATCATGATTGTGTAATCATAATCATCGTAAATTGCCAAATAGCCGGCAACGAGCGCCGCGCCACGTGTTAACGCCACTTGAGCTTAGCGCCCATAAATTCATTTATGGGCGCTAAGCTCAAGTGCCACTTATTTCGCTCCCCACTAATTCACGCCGATAGGCCGTGCGTATGGCCGTTATTTGCAACTCAATGTGCGTCTTCGTATGAATAATTCAATCAACAGGAGAGGTGGAATGAGCTCAGGAATATTAATGTAAGTGTTTTTCTTACTTTCGAATGTATAAGGATGGAGGCAGACGGGTGTAGCATAGCATAATTTATGCCAAAGAATGTGAATCACCGAAATTACTTTGCAATCGGTTTCGTGCAAATTAAAAGTTTGCGCCACTAGCAAAATTAGTCCTTGCACAACAAGCAAGTTGAAAACAAGAAACAACAGCATTCATGTATTTATAATTATTTTGCATGGAGTCTTTCCCGTGACTGTTAAATTAAATAATTATACTTAACAGATACATAATTATACATTTATTGTATCAGTCAATGATATTCAGTTTTTTTTTTGTACCGGGTGCACCTGTAAGACAAGACCCAGCAGTCATCACACCCACACAATTATCTGCTGCTACACCTGCCAACCCACTTTCCCAGGAGCAACCCGCAGTGATCACTGAGGCAATGGTAAAAGGATCTGCCAATTCATGATCCGCGAAGTAAGTATTTTTGACCACTAGTAAATAGATCACATAAATCATGTTTATAAAAACTAAGCTAATACTGAGTAATTTTTTATTTCATTTGTTTACAGCATTACATTCACGTCGTGCACGTCCACGAGTTCGGCGACGACTACCTGCCGATTCAGTAAGAAGCTGAGTTGTGTTGATTGATGCTAAATAAAAATTTGTTACCCAAAACAGTACTTTTATTGAGTAAAATTTGTTTTTTAACAGTATCTTACGCGTGTCCTAACACCCATTATGTACTGTAAGCAAAATATCAATGTGAAAAATTATATAACCTCATCAATAATACAATAATATAAATACAAATACCCTATTTATTTACATGTTTTAATAAGAGGCAATCGGCGGCGCCTCCGTTCTACCTGTAAAGCTTCTTCGAGCATTAAAAATGCAGCCATATTTTCAATTTATTAACTTTCGTCAGCAGCACGATAACTATTTTGATTTCGTATCAAATGACATAACGTTCCATCAAAACAAGTGGCAAATCCAACTTTTCGGACGGGCAAAAACGCATCGGGAGTAGGGACAACTGTCAAATCGTGTTGTCATTCATTCTTAGTTCGAGTTCGGGACTAATCGTAAGTCCGTAGGTGATACGGAGTAGGAAACGTCCCTAACGAAGGCCGAAACTACGGACTTCGTGCTTATAGAGTAGACCCCGCATACGTTGCATGTCCACAAGAGAAACGCATGAAACGAAAGACAAAACGACAGATTGCAGAAAGATTTCTACGGCGCGATGTCGAAATTCAAGAAAAGACTTACTTTTTTGTTATGTAAGTGATTTGTCTTCTCTTCGTAGAGTTGAGATAGAAAGGCGTTCTACGCATGCAGTCTGATACATGCTGTTTATAAAACTGATAACCAGTCATTAATCATGTACCTACATTGTTTCAGAAGTTCTCAGGGTGTCTTTTTAAGGCTGATCGCGTTCAGCCAATATAAAACGCGTGCAAGAGCTGTCAGTTTCAATATTATACAGAAAATAATTACACTGACAAACCTAGTTTATGTGCTGATAGAATTTAGTTTCACGGATGAAATCCACCCTAATCAACACACTATCAACACTTTTAAACCCGGTTCAAGAGCTGTCATTGTTATTATTCCATAACATATACTTAAATATATTTGATATATATTCTATACGGAGTCACCGTTTTGTGTTATTTTAAGTATGTTATTTGTTAGCTAGCTTGCATAAATTTTGAGAACCTCTTTACTTACTGTTTAGTTAGTTTTAATTTAATAAGTAAGTACTCATTTTCGTCTATCAACAGATTAGACGAAAATGAGTACTTTTCCCTGAACCCAACTTAGTTTCCGTACGTAATTTTTGGGTGTCCACTGGAAATTGGCGCTCCTAAAGCACAGCATAATGCTGACTGGAAGCCTTCTTATAACAGTCACGGCGTGCAGCTGCCGACTATTTATTTCCTTTGTTCGTTACTATAAATCTGGTTTGTTTCTATGTTTTGTAATCGAGTTAGCTTATCTGCCAACAAACTGCTTTGCAGTTTGGCAGAGGTAATATGTTTTGTAAAAAGATAATTTTTTGTGAATAATCACTTTTTTTTTTCTTTTTTTTAATGCATTTCTGTGACAAATAAATCTAAATTTCTTTCTTTCGATAACATTTTTTTCAGTGACAGCTCTTGAACGCGTTCTACATGTGCTGAACGCGGTCAGTTTCATTGGTGAAATTTGCCCTAAAAGTGTAACACATGTTAAAAATAAATCGTTGGAAAACGTGAGTGAAAGCAAATAGAATCACTTAAACTACAGTGCAGAAGTTGGTCAGGATTTATTGCTTCCTTGGAACAGTTAGCACTGTACTACGATTCTTTGGAACATGTGTTATAAAGATGTGCTTGATAAAAACAAAGGCGCTTTAGATGATACTTTTGTGAATCTGATACGTTTTTAGAGTTCCATAGGTACCCTTTGCTCCCTTTGGGTATGGACCTCTAAAAATGTGAACTCTATACCGGACAATACATTACGTACATTCGATATAACATGAACCTATCTAAAATAATTTAATTTTGCTTAGGAACGAAGGGATATCATAGCTGTACAAAATGAGCTTTTAAACGCTTTTGTCGGAATTTAGGTCAGTTCTCACAGCGAATTCTCCTTTGTTTCTTCTACCGAATGAAAACGGTTGCCACGAAGTGGTAATTTGAGTTTAGGAAAAAGACAGAAAGCGGGAGATATATCTGGTGGATAAGGTGCTTGCTCGATGGTATTTGTTGAGTATATTGGTAAAATATTTGTTCACAATGATGGCCGTGTGCTAAGGCGCAATAACGTGATTCAAAATCCAAGAATTTTCTTTCCACAAATCTGGCCTTTTTCGTCGAATTTGCTCTTTTAAACGCCCCATAATGCTCAAATAATATTCTTTATAAACCGTTTGACTTTCCTGCAAGAATTCCGAGTGCAAAACACCGCGATAGTCAAAGAAAACAGTCAAACATGTCTTTGACTTTTGATCGAATTTGGTGTCGTTTTTTCGGTTTCCGTTCAGTTGGAAGGCGCCACTCCGAAGCTTGTTGACTAGTTTACAAGTCAAACTCGTAAACCAATGTCTCGTCAACAGTAACAATACTCTTCATGAATATTGGGTCGGAATTGACGCGTTCTAGCATGTCCTGCGCATGTCAGCGACTCTTATAAGATTGAGTTTTTGGAGAAAATTCAGGTCTTTTGGGACTAGCCGAGCGGCAACATGTTTCATACCCAACTGATTATTAAAAATGGTACGGATCGACTCGTGAGACTATATATCTATGCTATGCTATCTCTCTCAAACTTGAATGAGGATTTTCAGTCAGTATTTCCTTCACGTATGGTATAAAGTAAGTAACTTCAGTTGAAGACGTTGATGGTCTACCAGAGCGAGGCAAATCTTCCATCACAGCTCGACCGCTACTGAACGCTATGTACAACTCAAGAGTAAGTGTGTTTGATAAAGCCGATTCACCGTAAGCCTTCTGTTACATTTTTAGTGATACCGAACACGAAATTCCATGCGCAATGCACTTTGTTCGATATTTTTGTTCATGAGTAAATTCGCAATACATACTAGATTTGATCAGACTAAAAAGAGCACCCTAACACATCTAATTATCAGATGCAACACAAACTTCGCGCCAAAATGGAATACAGTTGTGCCAATCTAACAAAACAAAAACAACAACATTTAATTTGGAACTCTAACAAATCCCGATGTTTTTTGACCGAAAATGTTTTGTATGCACATATAAATTAAGGTTGCCTGGAAGAGATCGCAGAAAGCGATAAGGCCGCCTATTGTATGTTTTTAGTATGATATTTTTTTTTGTTATGTAATTTTGTGGTGTACAATAAAGTATATATAAATAAATAAATAATAAATATTAATCTGTTTAAAAAATACAGTGATATCCATAATACGTGGGACACTCAGAAAGTTTTGCGAAAATAAAAATATAAGTTCTATAGGTAAATATTTTTTTATTAAATCTTTTCAAAGTACTCTCCACTAGCTTTTACACAAAGTTTCATGCGGCTGAACCAGTTTTCAAAACACTTTTTTCAGTACGCCGTAGACACCTCGTTTACAGCCTCGTACGCTGACATTCGGAAGATGCGATCCGACGACGAAAATTGTATCCCTTTAAGCTGATTTTTGTTTTCGGGAATTAAAAGAAGTCACACGGTGCTAGGTCAACGCTGTAAGGAGTTTGACCGGCGTTCTGTCCTAGAAGTCTTCTTCTGGATCGTGTTGATAAATCCAAGACTCATTACTTGTAATGATGTCGTAAACACGCCGGAGACGAGCCTGCTTCAAATTTGTTTATCATATCACGGCATCATTCCACCCGGGCCTGCTTTTGAGCATACAGCGTGAAACTGTCCTCCTCACGCGAAGATGCACATGTACAATTTCTGGAACGCTTCCCGATCCAACCTGCAGGATGTGCTGAATCTCTTGATACGTAACTCGCGTGTTGTCTTGTATTTTCTCTACTAGCACGTTTTCTTCCGTAACACCCGTCAAACCACCTCTTTCTTCATTCGCCAAAGTTAGTCTACCGCACTTGAAATCGTTATACCAACTACTAGTATACGCGGTTGCCCGGTTGCCTTAGAAGGGCCTTCATCCATGAGTCCCATTTGAAGTATATCGTACGATTTGTCCGGTTTCAGGCGACACTTTAAATCGTAAAAAGTCATAGCGCGAAAATGTTCCCGTCGCAGATCCGTTTTTTAATGAGACACGATAATTTTAATTAGCTCGCAAACATCTTGACCAAGATGTAAGGTTATTTCAGTTTAGCCTAGTAGAATTAGGCGCTTGGCTATTCATTAGACCCGATAACTTTTGACCAATGAAAGCATTGTGTAGGTCTTGGCAACCTTCTTTACATGAAATGTTAAAGGTGGGTAACATACTCTTAAGGAACCCTCTCCTCGCGTTAGTTCAAATACAAATAAAAATATTCTTATTTGTTGAACATAGGTAGGTTAGGTACAGATTTTGTAATTGGGTTGAAAATGTATCATAATTTATTAAATCCAAAGAGATTTAATAAACTTAAAGTAATTTAATAGAGACAATCATTTCATTTTAATATCGTTTATTCACATTTAATTATTCCAAGAACAAGAAAATTCCCGGAAATAGTTTACATTACCCAGCATAATCCTGAAATGAAAGAGCATTATAGTGTTTATAGGTTTAATAATGGCAATTATTATTAAGATGAAGCTTTTCAGCGTAAAACTAATAAATTATGCATATAATTTGTGCTATAAGTTCGCAAATATTAATGGCTGCTTTTCAAAGAAATTATTTATTATTTTACTCGCTACCGTCAGGAACGCATGAACGATAAATTTTTATTATTTCGTTTATTTTTGCTTTATTTATTTACGTCTAGTGTATTGAATAAACATAAAAGTCACTTACGGATAAAATGTAGCCACATATGGCACAACAAAAGCAAAGGCTCGAAACTGTGGGGTAATTGCGTAACACAGAAACAGCAGCAATGGCAATAATTATGACAGTTCAACAATATTCATTGCGTTATGTACGTTGTTGAGCAGACTAATTTTTCGAACATATGAAGCAATGGATTAGCAATATCCTTCAAAATGATTCGGATTGTGATTGCACGTGTGTTATGCAGTAAGGGTCCTGTGTTACCATATTCAACATCTTGTTTACGAAGGTAGGTACAGTGCACAATTTGTCTGTACTGAGATCAAGTATCAAGTCTATTAGAAGATGTGAAAAAAACAACGACATTGTCATTTCAGCAGACCTTGCCATGGTTCTATACATTTACACGGTGAATGAAAACGTTTTCGGCCTTGTTTCTTTCTACGATACTTTATTAACTAGCCCAACATTTTACAACTATGCCAATAAATCACCTTAAAGAAAACGCTCTGAAATATTAAAATTAACCCACACTTAATAAAAAGCTGTTGTTTAATTTATTTCCTTCGAGTAATCAAAATACTGCGAATTTTTGCTCAAAAAAATCGGTACACGTAAGTCGTAACGCGGAATGTGATGAATTAGGTAGTTTGTTTTGCCTACATACATATATTATTTACCTAAGGAAAACTTTCGGCATGAAACAGAAGTACAGATAAAAAAAACTTTGGCACAGAAGATTTAGCATATTTACGCAATGAACACATTTGATAGAAAAAAAAATATTTTTTGTTTGCCTACACTGCCTCCCAATGCTTAGCAAAGGCCTCCCAAATCATCCCCAAGCATCGTTTTGTAAGGCCTGTGTCTCTCGACTTGATTGGCAGAGAGGCTGATTAGCTCACTGAGATTGCCTGTGATACGGACCGCGGTTTGATTCCCGCACGTCACATGTTGGATTGAGCACAAATTCAGCATTTCCAATTTGAGTGCATTTGCATGATGAATAATGTGTCTTTACGCACATGCACTGCGATGTGGGTATCACAATTAATTTGTTGTAGGAAAACAATATTTAAATGTGTTCTTTCTTTTTAGTCTTTGAAATTGCGATGGTTTTAGGCTATTGTATTTTTAATGATACTCATACGTAAGTAAGATCTTTATATACATAAGATTTAGACGATTTTCCTGTCTGTTTGTGAACCGGTGTTGTGCTTATAAACTACACAACGGATTTTAATGCGGTTTTCATCATAATTAAAAGGATTTATTCCGAAAGGTTAACGTATTTATAACATTAATATTACACTACATCACTTATGTATAATAAATAAATCATTATGTTTTGTCAAGATTTCAAAAAAGCATATTATAAGATTAAGGACTGCGTTAAAGACAAGGATGTTTGGCAATGATTCCCGCTGCATATGTGGCTTCCCTGGGACCTCGTTAACGGCATCACTATGTAAATGTCTATTTACTGCTCCCAAATTACGATGTTTTTAGGGTTTCTGACGTCCTAATGAAAAACGGAACCCTTATAGGATAACTCTTGTGTCTGTCTGTCCGTCTGTCACAGCCAATTTTCTCCAAATCTACAAGACTGATTAAGTTGAAATTTGGTACACATATGAATTTCTGTGACCCAAACACGGTTGTATAACGTAAAGAAACAAATTTTGAATATGGGGTCACTTTTGGGGGGAAAACTAGAAAATGAAAAGAAAAGTTCTGCAAACTTTACCGTGTGACATAGGTTGAGAGTGGGTGGGACTCGTCAGTGGCTACAAGTAAACCCCTCGAGTTTGGTGTCATATGATTTGTTTTGATGACTCCAATTATTGCACTTGGTGTCGAGGGTCTGATGATGGTGCCAAGACGTGATAGTGGAACTCTTCAGTGGCTCCTAGTAAATCGCTCAAGTAATAACTTCTATGACTTCAGACTTATCAACTTAATGAAGAATAAAAAATAAAAATACGTGTTTAAAAAGACACGCTTTTATCACACATTAAAATAATTATTTAATAAAAAAAATACCCATATATTTTTTCGTTGGCTATGAAGAAAACTGCTGACGTGCAAGAAATACCTTTTATAACCGACTATGCTAGGACTAACAGTTTTGATTTTAAAATGTCTGTGTAACATCAGTACAATCATCCACAGCCCGACTTCACCCACTGCCGAGCATAGGCCTCTCTTTTCTTGTGCCAATCTCCACGCTCCCGTGCCATCCTCATCCAGGTTCTACCCGCGATGGCAAAAATATCGTCCGCCCATCTCGCCGCCGGACGTCCGACATTTCGTCTTCCAGTCCTCGGACGCCACTCAGTCACTGCCTTACTCCACCTGCCATCACTGCGCCTTGCCAGGTGTCCTGCCCAACTCCATTTGAGTTCCATTACGTACGAAGATTTTTGAGACGAGACGTACGAAGGTTTTTGATATCGGAAAACGAGTGTTTTCCGATATCAAAAACCTTCGTACGTCTTCGGATCTCGATGTTTGGAACTCGGTCTATGAGCTTTATGCCAAGCATGGAACGCTCCATGGCTCTCTGTGCAACTCTCACCCTGTACACAGCCTCCTGCGTGAGCGTCCACGTCTCAGCACCGTATGTCATGGTGGGCAGAACACACTGGTTATAGAGGCGGGACTTCAAACATTGTGGAATTTTGACAGATTTCAGAATGTCGACGAGTTTGCTGAATGTGGCCCACCCAAGCTCTATTCTTCTCGATATCTCTGTTTGTTGATGCTCTTTGCCAAATGAAAGAATATGGCCAAGATAGACATACTGGTCAACCATTTCCAACGTTTCATTTCCAACTTTAACAGAAGGATTTGAATTGCTGAAGATGTTTGCCATAACCTTCGTCTTGGCCATATTCATCCTAAGTCCTACCGTAAAAGAAGCATCACAAAGGTTTTGAACCATTTTTAGGAGATCATTGAAGCTTTCAGCGAAAAGCACAAGGTCATCTGCAAATCTTAAGTGGGACATGTAGGCACCATTTATGTTAACACCGCAACAGTCCCAGGCTAAGCTTTTCACGATGTCTTCTAGGACTGCTGTGAAAAGTTTCGGTAAAATGGTGTCACCCTGTGTCACTCCCCGCTTGATCGGTACGGGTTTAGATAGGTATGCATGCGGACCTGTAGAGTGGCCGAGGTGTAAAGTTCCCGCAGCACATCCACGTAACGGGAATCTATGTGGCAGCGATGAAGAGCGTGGAACACGGCCCAATGCTCAACACTGTCGAAGGCCTTCTCGTAATCGACGAAAGCAATGCACAGGGGACGGTTATACTCTTGGCACTTCTCCATCAGTTGCTTTACCGTGTGAATATGGTCAATGTTCGAATATCCGCTGCGGAAGCCGGCTTGCTCGATGGGCTGGGCTTCATCAAGCTTCATCACGGGTAAGTCGATTAGTGAGGATTTTGGCGAATAGCTTGTATATCTGAGAGAGGAGGCTAATGGGACGGTAGTTCGTTAATTAGTTAAGATATGTCACCTTTTTTGTGAATTATGGTGACTATAGAGTTTTTCCATTGTTCTGGAGGACGGCCATCATACATTTCCCTTTTAAAAAGTTCCACGAGGACCTTTTGAACTGGTTCGCCACCTGCTCGTAGTAGTTCAACAGTGATTCCATCTCCACCAGGTGACTTTTCTGTTTTCATGTCGTGAAGGGCTTTTATAACCTCACATGGTAAAATAGGTGGTAAGGTTTCCGAGTTTTGATGTTCAATAGGGGGTGCTCTAGCAGCGTCTTCGTCAGAAATTAGTTCTGCTGATTACGATGTATGTAGTTCCTCATAGAACTTCTCAACAATAGATACAATCTAAGTCCGGTCAGTCACCACGTTATCGTTGTCATCTTTGAGCTTAATGATCTGTTTGGAACCTATGCAAGTTTTCCTTCTAAACACTTTTGGGCCTTTGTATGATTTTATTTGTAATACTAATTGTATCAGTCTTATACTTTCTTAAATATTTCCGTATTGACTTATTTAATTGTTGATTTATCTTTTCTGTGTCTTTTTTATCTATTGCAGTATGAAAAGTCATGTCTCTTCTCTGTTTTATTAAGTCTAAAGTTTCGGGCGACAACTTTTTATGTTTCTGTTGAACTCCACCTAGGTGTTTTTTGGCTACTTCGGTCAAAGCTCCACACAACAGATTGTTAATGTCGTCTACATCTAGGTTTTCCTCTTCAAGTCCTTCAAATCTGTTCTTTAATTCTGCTTGGAAAGTGTCTTGCAAGAAAGCGATTTCATGCGTCTCGTACCTCCTAGTGGATGTTATCATCTTAGTCCGTTCACACTTCAAGTCAAACCTAAATTCAGCTCTTACCAACCTATGGTCACTCCGTGCATTAAAACGAGAGAAAACAAGACAACGTATTTATGTGAGCTGACTATATAATCTATCTCACTCTTGGTATTACCATCTGGGCTTACCCAGGTATACTTTCTCGGCGCTCTTTTCTGGAAAAAGGTGTTCATCGCATATAGTTTGTTATGTTCTAGAAAGTTGACTAGGGTTTGTCCTCTTCTGTTGCGTAAGCCAAGACCAAAATTGCCAACAGATTTTTCGTTATTTAACGGTTGGCCGATTCTGACGTTGAAATCGCCAATTGTGGTGGAGAAGTAACATGATATCCTACCAAAAACATTTCGTGTAAAGTAGGCTACTAAGACTTCTCACTGTTCAAAAGTTATCAGGTTTAATGTACAGCTAAGACCCTACTTTACAAGGCCTAACTCTAATAACTTTACATCAATGTCAAAATGATTACCGTTCCATTTAACTATCACATGATACAACATTAAAGACTAGTGACTTAATTTCTTACCATAATCCCTTTAGAGTGTCAAATGCAACGGCCGCGAAACGGCCAAGCTGTACATTTTGACCAAGATGTAAGGTTTTTAGAATTAAGCCTTGTAGAATTAGAGGCTTGGCTATTCATTATACAAGATAATTTTTTAACAATGAGTTCATTTTGTAAGTCTTGGCAACCTTCTTTACTTGAAATGTTTTTGGTGGAAAACATCCTCGTACGGAACCACCAACTCACGCGAGTTCAACTCGCACTCGACGGGTTTATTCATACATCTTTGACATAATCTTCTCATTATTTAACACTACTCGTATTTACCTACAGTTACTATTTCAACTCTTTGCTAATGGTTTCCCCGGATATTAATTCAGATTTGTTTGATAGTCTAATTTGGTTTAAATTGGTTTTTATTTGAATTATTTCATTTATCTTTTAAACAGATTATTTTCTATTTTATGAATGTGTAGGCCTCGTAGACTATAGGTTTGTGGATCATTTTCCATTTTGTTAAGTATCTGGTACTTGTAGACAGGCCTACACTGCCCTGCCATACCTATTAACAATGTAATTTGAAAACATTGTAAAAGCCAATTATTTTTAAAAGAGTAACCGTGGAGTTAGGTGCCTTCTCTTCTCCATAGGAAACGACTAATTGGAACCACGCTCCTAGCTTCTGACTTTTCATAAGTGCCCATGTAGGTTTATGTGAAATAAAATATTTTGATTTTGAGTCGTAAAAACCATACCCTTCATTTACTTATTTGAGAAAAATAAACTAATCGGCAATAATTTAACCCACGTTGCTTTACGAACACGCTTCACGCTAACAGAATCAGTTAGCAGTTGAGTGATTACCGATATCAATCTGCAGATAATGTTCTATAATTAATTACCCTTATTGCGTACTAGGTACCAGGGGGTCTACACTCTTACTCCGTCAACGACGATACGGGTCCGTTCGAAGGTAGTTCGAAACTAAGCACTAAACCCTACTCCCGGTTGAATTCGGATTCATGAGTTTCTAACGGAATCATAGACAATATTTGTGAACGAATGACGCATGACGATAGAGCCGCGCTATTTTACCGGTCGATTACCGGTTTACTTACTTTGAAGTTTTCTAGCTTATTAAATAAAAAATAATATTGGTTTTCTAAGAAAAAGACCACATTTCGAACAATATAGTTTTTTTATGTCTTTAGTTAAAGAATTGAACTATTTTTGCCATTTTAATCCGTATCGTGGCCTTATCCTGTTAATACCTTTGCCCTTTTTCTTTCTGACGGCAACTTTCAAATGAAATGTCAGTTTTTTTTCAAAATAGTTATTTACATTAATTAAGTGTACTTTCATAATATTATTTATACGACGCGGGATGTTTTCGCTAGTTTAGTAAAATGGCCCCAACTGCTCCAGCAGCAATTCATGCAAAAATTGAGGCCTTCCTCGATTTTATGAGTGAGCATAATGAGTTGGCTCGCAGACTATTGAGGGGTGCCAACGGGAGAATCTGATCAAAACGGCTGTGGGAAAGCCTGTGCAACTCCCTTAATTCAATGGGGAGTTGCACAAAGTCCGTGGAGGATTGGCAAAGGGTAAGTTTAATACATTACTCGTATTATTATGATTTTAAGGTCTTGCCATTATTAAAGTGCATACAATGATTTAAAAAAAACATTTGGGCCGAAAAAGCTGCTGGATCTGCCAGACGTTCAGCATGTGCTACAGGTGGAGACCCATCGATACGAATTGAGGATACTGTCAATTATGGGAGAGGGTTTTAGAGAGCCGCAAACTGAGGCAAGAGTGCCAGCTTTTCCATCGGTAATAATTAAAATATAATTGAACATAGATAGTAAATTTTTTCTGATGGTAAAAAAACAAGAAACAACAGCATTCATGTACTTATAATTATTTTGCATGGCGTCTTACCCGTGACTTTTAAATTAAATAACTATACTTAACAGATACATAATTATACATTTCTTGTATCCGTCAATGATATTCAGTTTTTGTTGTACAGGGTCCACCTGTAAGACAAGAATAAGCAGTCAACACACCCACACAAATATCTACTGCTACACCTGCCAACCCAGTTTCCCAGAAGCAACCTGCAGTGATCACTGAGGCACTGGTAAAAGGAACTGCTAATTCGTAATCAGCGAAGTAAGTATAATTGATCACTAGTAAATAGATGACATAAATCATGTTTATAAAATACTAAGCTAATACTGACTATTTTTTTTTCCATTTGTTTACAGCATTACATTCTCGTCGTGCACGTCCTCGAGTTCGGCGACACCTACCTGCCGATTCAGCAAGAAGCCAAGTTGTGTTGATTGATGCTAAATAAAAATTTGCTACCAAAAAAACAATACTTTTATTGCGTAAAATTTGTTTTTTAACAGTATCTTCCGCCTGTCCTAACACCCATTATGTCCTGTAAGCAAAATATCAAGTTTGCAAATTATATAACCTAATCAATGCTATAAATACAAATACCCTATTTATTGACATGTTTAGAGGCAATCGGCGACGCCTCCGTTCTACCTGTATAGCGTCTTCGAGCATTAAAAAAGCAGCCATATTTTCAATTAATTAACTTTCGTCAGCAGCACGATAACTATTTTGATGTCGTATCAAATGACATAACGTTCCGTTAAAACAAGTGTCAAATCCAACTTTTCGGACGGGAGAAAACCCCTTTGGGAGTAGGGACAACTGTCAAATCGTGTTGTCATTCATTCTTAGTTCGAGTTCGGGACTAATCGTAAGTCCGTAGGTGATACAGAGTAGGAAACGTCCGTAACGAAGGCCGAAACCACGGACTTCGGGCTAAGAAAGTAGACCCCCTGATTAGTATGCCAACTATGTGTGTAAGATTATCCAACCAACAAAGTTAATCATCCACTAATAGTCCTATGTTTAAGTTAGATCCATTAAAGTAAATTAACAATATATGTACGAGTTATAGTCTATTCCTCAAGTGTCTGATAAAAATATAAACAAATTGATCAGAAAACGTACCTGTGGATGCCACTTACAGATTTAGTGCTTTGATTTGATTATCAGAATAAGTTAACTCGGACTTGTAATTTTAAATCACCTTATAGATGTTTCTCGTTTCACAATTGGTAGATTTTATAGACTCAATTATAGTCGATGATTTTTCAGTTACATATTAATAATGTCATTTTAACATTCATTATTGGAATAAGTAGTGAAATCTGAAGTTGAAACCTTCTAATATGTTACTTTAAACTTTACCTTTTAGTGAAATACATTTTGTAACATACCCTACCTTTTTCTACTTTTAACTCAGTTACGCGAGTGCGATGTCATGTAATAGCTCGTCTGCGCTTGACAGGTGCAAAAAAATACCCTGAGGATATTCGATTTGTCCAGTGATTGGATTGTGCCTCGTACAAAATACGAATGCCTTTTCTCGTTACCTTAAATGCTGATGATGCACGGGTATTCATTTCTGAAATGCATAGTTGAAATCATTTTGCTGTTTGTATATTAAATTAGGAATTTGGTATAGCATTGAGTACCTTGTTCAGCTTATTGTTCTTATAAAAAGCTACGAAAACTAACAACTTAATATCAATGCCACAGTTATTGAGAGAAGAATTACTTATTCCGTAGGTACAAGTTTTATAACAAGGATAATTTCTCGAAAACCCAAGAGGGAAACCCATACGGAGAAGGAATAAACATTTGTTAAATCATGCCGTATGTGACAGTTTGAAATGAGTGTTTTATTACCGACCCGAGTTTGTGGTCAGGAAAATAGAGACCAGAATTACTATCGAGGCCTTTTTTTGCGTTGTTTTATGGCGTTGTCTGCATCGTTGGTATAGCGCTACTGTCGAGCATGTGCAAAGTGTTATTGGGTTCTTCCAAAAATAATTTCACTGATTTTGACGAACTCTAGATTGGTGCCCGATTGATGGCAAAAGGTTCGCCCCCTATTACATGAGACTTAAACGTAACTAGCGTGAAATCAAATGTGGGTGTTACCATAAATAGGTAGGTACACCTCTGCCTAATCCTTCGGGGAATACAGGCGATGTTGTAATATTATGTAAGGCGAGTAAAGTATTTATTTTCTAGCGATGTTGTCAGCGATTTACAAGGTAGGTATTTTGTTTGATGGAGTAAGCTGTACTTTTGTGCATCGTGTCTGTCATACGTTTTAGTCTTACCATAAATGTATAATTAAGGTCACAGCATCCACATACAGGCTCCACATATTTACAGTACAACTATTTTCTTAATGTCCCTCCGCAAACTTCATGTTTCGTCAGTCGTCGGATTTCTATCAGTTGCCATTTGCACTTGGTGCAAACGGGACGCTCTCAATCGACTTTGAAGTATATAGAGTTGTTAATACTGTTTGAACTTTATTTTTATTTAATTTTATTATGTGGGTGGCTTACAGCTAACAATGCAAAAGTTACATTAATGTTATTCACGACAAGGCAATTACAAGCCTCCACAATTAGAAACTTCATGTAATTTATTTTTTAAATGGGAGGAAATATGCCAAAGTCGTAGGCGCGACAGATTGCCGACGGACATTAACCACTTGAAAGACGTTGTGTATTGTAGTACCACAGTCTAGTTACTTGTCTGAACGAAGGTAGGCAATGTCCTGTAAAATTTAAAAAAAATCCTACACCGCTTATTTCCTGGCTCAATGTGGCATTATGAGTGACGGCTGTCGTAAAACATCAAAACAATATTAACACGGAAAGTGCTTACACACGCTTCCTTAACGAGCGTGAAGCTTACTGCGAGCCTCGGAGTACACCCGATAATTAGACCGGTATTACCATAGCACCTTATTTATTACATGTCGCGTTATTTCGTGTTGAAGTATTAGGCGAAAAGCGTCTTTATTTGTTTTAAACTAAGTTTCTAACTTTCTCCCAAGTAATGATGGCTATGTCAGTTAAATTCGATACAATCACGGAGGTATGTAAAATTGTACGAAAAACCTACACGTAATAATACTAATTTCGGATTATTACTTAGTACGGAGTTCTCTCACTAATATCAGAAATCGCGATTATTTTCCCGTAATACAAAAGTTGCACGTAAGCCGGCGAGCCGACATCGAAAAAACCGTTCTCGTTAAAAATCAATACGTAGCGGCAATGTTTACACGTAGTCATAGCGAAACGAGCCGGATTGGATGTCAGTTGTCGAAAGCCATGACAACCGTGGATACGCACCTGTGCTTCGAATATTTGGTCAATATGTACAACAAACATTCCGAATAAACGCAAATACATTTCAACGATGAATCAAGACGCTAAGAAAATCGCAAACAGCCTGTACGGAAGAGTCAACGTGCCGGCTGTCGAGAGATGCCGCGTTAACTTTTGTACGGACTTAGAAAAGTCAGTTTTGATGAGCAACTTCGAGAGGCGGGCATGGAACCAAGTTGGGCCCGACGATGAATGGAACTTCTACTGGGCCTCCACGCAGACGTGCCGGAACTTATTCAGCGTCGAGAGCGGATACCGGATGAATGACAACCAAATAATAAATCACTTTCCAAACCACTACGAACTGTCGCGGAAAGACTTGCTCGTGAAAAATATAAAGCGCTACAGAAAGGAGCTCGAACGGGAAGGCAATCCTTTGGCGGAGAAAGCCGAGGTCGCTTTACACGGAGGTCAAGTGGTAACTCGGTACGTACATCTAGACTTTGTGCCTATTACGTTTGTGCTCCCCGCCGACTACAACATGTTTGTGGAAGAGTACCGTAAATCACCGCAAAGCACCTGGATCATGAAACCGTGCGGAAAATCTCAGGGAACGGGAATTTTTCTCATAAACAAGCTATCTAAACTGAAGAAATGGTCTCGTGAAGCAAAAACTCCTTTCCACCCGCAATTAACAAAAGAAAGTTACGTTATTTCGCGTTATATAGACAATCCCTTGCTAATAGGGGGCAAAAAGTTTGACCTGAGACTTTATGTGTTGGTTACTTCTTTCCGACCTCTGAAGGCTTATCTGTTCCAACTCGGCTTTTGTAGGTTTTGCACGGTGAAGTACGACACAAGTGTTACGGAGTTGGATAATATGTACGTTCATCTTACGAACGTTAGTGTGCAGAAACATGGCGGTGACTATAATAACATTCATGGCGGGAAGATGACGGTACAAAATCTGCGCTTGTATTTAGAAGGCACACAAGGTCGGGCGGTTACTGAGAAGCAGTTCGCAGCTATGCAGTGGCTGATAGTGCATTCTTTGAAGGCTGTTTCATCTGTCATGGCTAACGACAGACATTGTTTCGAGTGTTACGGTTATGACATAATAATTGACAATCGACTGAAGCCGTGGCTAGTGGAAGTAAATGCGTCTCCTTCATTGACATCGACGACGGTGAACGATAGGATATTAAAGTATAAATTAATAGATAACATGTTATCAGTAGTTCTTCCTCCAGATGGTGTGCCGGACGTTCGTTGGAATAAAATACCGAATGCTGAAGCTATGGGTAACTTTGACTTACTAATTGACGAAGAGTTGATAGAAAAGGAGGAACCTTCCACTCATAGTCGCGCATTGAAAACTAAATATAAGTGAAAATAAGTTCATAGTGAGTGTATCTACCTAAATCATAATACGTTCACCCTGAAGGTCTCGATACTTTTCTGATCGACACATTTCTGAAACATTCACAATAGCGATACGAAGTTGTTTCCAATAAAATTCAAATGCTTTGGAAAATTGCAGCGAGCGAGAACGAATCAAGAGGAGAACGGCACTACGGTCAAAGACAGTTCAAAGTTGAATCCTCTAAGTAATGTAAGAAATCTATAAATTTTATTGAACTAGGAAATTGTACATTGTGTTGTTTAAATGTTTAGTTTTTACGTTCATCCTATAAAAAATATGTACAAATAACTTTAAGACCAAATACTGCCATTGTCTTCGTTATTACTATCACATGTTGCGATCTCGTAAAACTGCCACAAGAGATTGTAAAATTAGAGAGTACGTCAAGGGAGCCGCCGTGCATACGTGCGATTTGCATTTTATAGTTTGTAGTGGAAAAATAACACCGTCGATCCATTCTATTTGCTAAATAGTGAAGAACTTCCGGCCGGTTAATGTTGTACAAGTTTATATGTACTGCGATCGCCACAGCTTGGCTTTGCTCGCAAATTTATAATTTGGTGCGCCACGTACTCTTTGCAAATTCACGTTATTTTTAAAAATTATATGGTACGTGTGTGTGGAGGCTTTGAATGTGGCTTTGGTAAGAAGATTTGATGCGGGTTTAAAAGAGTGCTTTTGTTTTCCAGCCAGTGCCATGAAATGTAGGACAATTTTGGTCTTAAAGTGGCAAACAGATTTTCACTAGTCTTACAGTGTTACAACTTTGACTATGGGACTGTTTACTCATTGCAATGATAGTCTGACTTATAGAGAGTCTAAGCCCAGGTTTTGCTTTTTGGGAGTATACCTCCCGGTTACCAAGTATCAAGAAAAAGTGCGGCAGTCGCCTAGAGGCGGATAATATTTCAAATTGACCAGTGAATGCGGCGTCGAATCGATCCGAATCGATCCATTTAAAAAGTTCCCGGAGCGTCAGATCGATATCGATCCTAAATCGATCCTTAATCGATCCTAGCGACACATCCTTTTGACGTTAATGATGAGTGAAAAACGATACTTTAAAATGAATTGTGCGCTCACAAGCTACAATGGCAACTTCGTGCGTAATAGCGCCATTTGAGGTCCGCAATGAATGGGCTAGTGACATCCATGGGCGGCTTTGTAAAAAGTTTATTATGCGATAGTGTAACTGAGAGTGTTTTATTATTACTATTGTTATATTAAATCGTGTAAAATTTGGGAAGGTGCAATATTATTGTAAACATTGCTAGGAAGTATTGTAGCTACCTGTCTTTGGAAAATTTGGTTTCTTAAGAATTTTATTTGTTAATTTTTTTATTGTTATAAGTTGTTAAAATATAATTGATGTTACTATGTCCCCGACACTAGAAACTTGTCAATCTACGAATTGAACAGTGTAAGTTAAGTTTCTGATAAGTAATCACCCACACATGAAACAAACAAGTATTATGGAAGCTAATTAGTATTTATTTATTATTCCCGCAAAGGAAAATGCCTTTACAAAAATGTTCCTATGTAGCGTAAACACTTCTGAAATGAAAATGAAAGCACATCAAAAGAAAGTAAATTCCGTAAAATGATGGATTGGTACGGAAACAGGACAAGTACGTAACGTTGAAAACATTAAAATTTACACTCAAAGAGGATAATGTGGGATCAAAATAATGCGTGAAATGGAAAAGCTAATTCAATATTATACAAAGAATAAAGGTTTTATGCGTCACATTTTTATTGAAGCTTTCAAGAGTTTTATTATCAACGTGAACAAATACTTAATTTACACAATTTAACAAAATATTATGTTATCATATCATAAATGTGTTATGTTATAAAGGAGTATGTAAGGATCGTAGCTGGTTTAATTGAGTAGTTTCTGCCTACCCCAATGGGAGTAAGGCATGAGCTTATTAATGTTATTTCTTCGTTTTTGTTTAGTCAAAAAAAAATGTACGAGCAAGTCAGATCAATATGGGTAAAATGAACGAAAGACAATCGGATTATTGCGGACTACTACGGAGCAAAAAATCTTGTAAGCTTGGAAGGACGGCGTCACACTCTTATTAGTGTGCTACGTTCAGATAACATGTGCTCAACACAAAGACGGTAGCCTATAAAAGCGGAGTAAAGAAGACATTTTATAACCGTTATAACTCATAATAAAGATAGGTATATATTTCGATACCTATAGAAAATCTTTGTTGATTTTTTTTACCATTATCAAGTATACTAGCTAACAATCTGCAATGCATTCATAATGATGACAAATAGAAAAAATGAGGACGTGACGAATTGCAACTGACTTGATAACTGCTTTAATACTTCTTGTAACTTGCGAGGTTGTTGGAGTCTTGGAGTGTTCGCGGGTTTCCTCGATTTATCGAAAGCTTTCGATCTCGTCTCTCATGATTGTCTATGGGACAAGTTGAGGAGCAAGGGTGTACTGGCGGAGTACACAGCCCTCCTCAGATACTGGTTTGCTCATTAAACAAATCGGGTGAGGTGGGTCGGTACTCTGTCGGATGAAAAACATATGGGATGTGGTGTAAGGCAGAGGGGACTAAGCTCGCCCCTGTTATTTAATCTGTAAGTAAATCAGCTTATCGAGCGACTCAGCAGCACACATTGCGGCTGTCATATAGACAGTACATGTGTCAATAACATAAGTTACGCGGGCGGCTTGGTTTTGCTTAGTCCATCGATGAGCGGTCTGAGGCAGCTACTCACAATCTGCGAGACGTATGCTTTTTTTTTTTTTTTTTGGGTATGGCATCTCGTAGTTGACCTTGAGAGGTCGTGACTACTTAACCGGACTATCCTGTGGCTGCCTTAAGCGGACTCAAAGCCTCCAGCCAGGGGCGTAAAACTACTTACATTACTAAGCGAACGCTCGCTAAGGGCACCCCCTGTGGGGTTCGGACCTCGGCTTAGGGCGTCGCTGACGGGAGGACAGCAAGATGGGACAGGCTGGATCAAGTTTTGTTGATTATTATTATTCGGGGAATTTAAAGCTACAGGCTCAGCTACGGCGCGGGCTGGCACTTCGTCGAGCAAGGGTCGGGGGGGACAATTACGTCGGGATCTTCGCGAGGAACCTCGGCGGCGAGGTCGGAATGTCGGTCTGTGTTTGTGCACTGTACTGGTGGCCCTACTGCTCTCCTGAATGAGAGTTATGTGGTCATCGGGATCGGTGAGGACATGCTTGGGACGGCGGACTTGACTAATGGAGGAGGGAATATAGCTAGCGGCTTTCACAACCAGAGGGTTGCGGTGATTCGCGGCGCTCTCGAAGAAACGCTTTGAAATGCGTTTCATGAACTGACGGATAGTGGGAATCCTGAGGTCTACGTGGAGGATTTCGTTGCGAACGTACCAGGGGGAGCCTGTTATCCTACGGAGGAACTTGTTCTGGAGGGTCTGCATTCTATTGAAGCGAACGGGCTTGGCGTGTGCGAAGACTGCACTGGCATAGGTCATGATCGGGCGGATGCGAGACGTATGCGGAGGTGCACGGCCTTAAATACCACTCATAAAATAGTGAGGTCTATGTGGCAATATATAGAGCGCGAGCGCAGGGCGTTGGCGGGGAGGAGTAATATGCTACACCAGAGGTTCGCTCGCTCCACGGCAGACGTCAAAGTCAGTTTATTTAAGGCGTTCTGTCAGTCCTTCTACTCGAGCGGCCTGTAGGTGTCATAGCCTACAACGTCCTGCGCGTAAAATACAACAACGCTTTCAGGATGCTGTTGCAGTTGCCGCGGCATTGTAGTGCGTCTGGAATGTTTGTTGAAGCTCCCACTGTAGCGTTGTAGTCGATTTCCTAAAAATCAACTAAAACGCACTTCTCTAGTTACGGTTTACGAGAGTGACATCCCCAAATCTTTCAAATTACCGGAGTGAATAAATATCCACGCTGGTCGCCTTACGTCCTCTTTCCTTCGCATCAAGCATCAAGCTTACATAACCCCGAGATAAACGGGTAGGTGCTCAGCGTGATTGCCTATATTCTTATTTGTGTCCTGTCAGATCGGATTCTTTATGTATCACTGTCGGCGCGGTCTGGCAGCTTTTGTAATTATTCTCGGCAGCCTCACTAGGACTGTCGAGAAAGCTATGTACCTATAGTGGCTTCTGCCACATCACCTGTCACCATTACTGCACCTCTCTGTGAATGCGTGCGCTTGCATAACACTCGTAACAGTATCCTGAAAATGATTGCTGACCATCCAGCATTGGGTGAAAATAACAATAGGTTTGTACTAAATTTAATTCATTCATTCAAATACTAACAACACTAATATAGCATACTAGCGGCTCGGTACGTGCTTCGCTACGTATAATGTGAAATAATAAAATAAAAAAATTGGAACATCAAAATCATTCATTCAAACAAAAAAATATTTTATTAATTGGTAGCTATTTTTATGTACATATCGGCGTCACCGTTAGCGGTAGGTACAGCGGGCCGAGTTACGCTGTGCAAAGCGGACGTTCGCCTCCCCACTCTCCCCACTTCTCGAGCAACTCAATGTAAGCTAGTGCGCAGCGAAGAGGGGGAGCATTCTTGTGGCAGGCTCGGCCCGGTGCGCCTGCCGTAGCGCCTAGAGCTATTATCGCGATCTATTTAATTAATTAACAAGCTGTCGAAATAAAAGAGTTGGTTACTGCTATATGTCATACTTTCATTTAATATTTCGGACCTCTGCCTTCAGGTTATTTCATGGTGATTATTTTATAAGACATTGTGAGTGAAATAAAGTGATTGTGCTGTAACTAGTATCTCTATTTTCTTCGCCCGACAATCCACGCCTACTTACAAAGTGCAAGTGTAATATCGCTGATGAGGGCCTATCCCGATATCAGAATTGGGATTCGAAGGGCAAAAACCTGAAGAAAATAATGACGACAGTGAAGTGTGGGCTAACGTCTAATCTATTCAAAATATGGAGTTTTTGCTATCACGACTTCCGGCAACCACTTAACCGCAAACGTCAAATTTCACCGCAACTGCGCGACTGATACGGTTTGATCCTGATAATGACAATCGCTTCAATGGCACATGCCATCGTTAAAGCACAACAGTCCAAAAATCAAGTGATTGAAGCAAGTGGCAGTACGAACCTTTGACCGAAGTGAAGAATTCGAATCGAGCACCAGCACCGAAGAGTCGTGATACGAACCGTCTCACCTGCTACGTGTATGGACAACCACATCATCCGGTGAGCTCGTTACTTTTCTTTTTAATAGATAATCTGGTAGTTCGTTTTTAGCTTTTAGCTTTGTCAAAAAATCCAGGGTACTATGCGCTGTGATTTAGTTTACCTTACAGGTATACCTGTGTAAAGAAAACGTTAAATATGAATCGCAGAATAACTGAGCCGTGGTGAAATTCAACACGTCAGTGTCCTTTTTGTTTCATGTTGTGCCTGTTAACTCAATTACAGAACCAGTTATTATAGGTAGGGATCTATTAGATAGTAGATCCATGTACGTACCGATATTGCAAAATTACATTCTATTTGGGGTAAGAAAGTTAACGTTACTAAAGAGTTTCATTATCATATACCACAACATCAAAACTGACCTACATGGTGAAGATAAACTCGCATTAGTTCAGTGCGAAAGGATAATTGATTCTTTATTGGTGGTATGGTATATTTTAAAGAAATTTATTTCTCGAAAATAAATTACAAAGATTTCACTTACTTGAGAACGTTTTAAAACTTAAAATATAACTTGGACACACAAACTAAGCAGCTATTATTTTAATTTATATTAAATCATCTAAGTTGTAATACCATTTCTTTTCGTACGCAAATAACATTATTAACTAACACAACTTAAAACTTTTCGATCCACCCGCAAAAGAAATAATTTCCGTAGATAAGGAATGCGATCCCGGTGCCACAATAAAGCAATACAGTAGTAGGGCAAGTCTGTTTAATGGATGTGTTTGATCATTTAGAAAGTGATTTTTTAAAATTTAATCTTGAAAATACCAAACGTTTAGTTCGCATTCTTTACTTCTATAGGTAGCTTATTATATTGTTGCCCTCCCGCAAAAATAATTGTTCTCTCGCCATTGACTGTCCGCACTCGCGGTAGTAAAATGTGATCCTTCCTACTATTGCTGCGATTGTGTACCTGATGTATTTTTGTGTGAATGAACTTACTTAGAATTTTTAAGTATTCTGGTGCAATATGCAGGAAGTTGTTTAATATTCATGAGTTTCGTTTCCCTGTAAATTTTAACTGTAGGTGTAAGGTAATCATAGTGAAATAATAGTTTAATAATTTTATTTTGAGCGATGTGTAGGTCTTTTAGATTAGTTTTTGGCGGTTTGCCCCATATTTCACGTGTTTTACGTTAAGAATCTTGAATCAAATTAAAAGGGCCTATCAAATGGACAGACAAGATATTTACAAGAAAGTGATCGAAATACTAACATCAGAACGGGTTCTGACTAAAATGATTTGACTGGAACGCACTGATTGAACTTCACACTTGTGTGCTGGGCCTCAAGGGATTGTTCGGGGCTCGTTCCATCCTATGCTTAGGGTTTCTGCACAATGTTATACTGTACATTTAGACATCGCGGAGAAGTTGTGTGGAGAAATCGATGGTAGGGAGTATTCTTGTCATTGTTGACTCTTTCACTAAATGAGTCCTTCTCGAGTGCACTTCTTAGTTGGATGCAGCAGGTGCAGATGAAGCACTAAAGGAGGCTCTGTCTTTTCGGTGCGACTTCGCGGATCATTTCGGATCGGGGTGGGTATTGTATTGGCGCAGACAGAGCAATTTTATGGTGAACATGGTGTAGAGTTGCACCTTGTTGCTAACGGTTCTGGCAGGGCATGTGTTCGGGTAGAGAGAGTCATGAGGACATTGAGGTGCTTACTTGTTATAATCGAAAGTGAATCTGGTGGGACCTGGCGCGGCGAGCTTCTCGAAGTGCAGCTAGCGACGGATGGTCCAAGGTCTAGGGTAACACAAACAGAACTTGTGTTTGGGACTCGGGCGCGGTTTTTAAGTGTGGCTTCATATTCTGAGTCTGGGTTTCGGTGAGATTTGGGTGAAATTCGTAAGTTAGCATTGGAGAATATTGGGAGAGTTGCTGCGTCACAGTAGGAAAAATGAGACCGTTCTACAGTGGTGATTCCTACTTCATTGTATGTGACCCCCCTCTGGGTTCATTTGGGCTTCGCAGGGAGTAAAGACTTCCCTTTGTTGTGTGTCTAATAGAGAATGCAAATATGGTCGTAAGCATTTTCGTGCAATGCCCGGGGGAAGTGAGGGCTTGGTGCATTTAGCTACCACTTTGACGGGTAGCTTGAAGGAGGCCGAGGTGGCGGCAGTCCGCGATTGACGAATGGAGTGGGCGTCATCGGGTGGTTTTAGTGATGCTTTGTCTATTTGTAGTTCACGTACGTTATCCGCCAGCTCTGAAAACCTCTCGGCCTCTGAGAGTGAAGAAACTTAATTAAACGTAAAATTGGTACTAATCTGTGAGATAAAGTAAGGGTCCGACTCATGCGGGTTGACATCCTATGGTGTGTGTTATTGGGTAGTCTAAAGAACTGGCTTATGCAGGCCGATATTCTGGGTCATATTATAAAGTGATCGTCTAGTCTGAGAGGCTATGAGATCAATGGAGATATGTGTGGTACTAGTGAGTGATCGGAGAGACGCTGATTGGCTGCCTGGTCCATGTTATCTGGAGAGATAACTAGCTCAAGGGAGGCCTATTTAAGTAGTCCGGCTCAGCTCCTAAAGGTTGATTTTGTGGGTTATAAAACGTTGTAATGTTTGTCACCGATGGACGAGCGTACAGGAAAATCTACCAGTTTTATTCTTTTTACAGAAAAATGGGCCCGCGGTGACTTTAAGGGGATGGAGACGCACAAGGACGTGTGAATGTCAGTCTGGCCGTGACGGCGCTTCAATACTTAAATTAGTGTTATTTAGTTTTCATAGATGTCGTTTGTTAGTTTAGAGTGTTATGTGTGTGTGAACATGAATTATGTGTCTGCTACGACACATTCAATGACATGACACTCAGTGACATTTTGCTGGCTGTATGACATGAGACTCGGTCGGCATCGCACAGGCGTGCTACGCATTCGGTGGAGTGTCTAAGTCAAGTCTATTCTTAAGATTAAAATAGTTTGTTTCTGTTATAGGCTCTAAAGTAAATGACTTTGGTGGTAGTGAAACTACCAATGAACATAGCATGTGTGGATTGTTGAGACAAGTACTTTAATACATTTGATTATATAATCTACAGGGACCATTTTAGTCCGGACTAAAAAAGAGACAAAAAAAAGAGACAAAAAAAAAGAGACAAAAAAAAGAGACAAAAAAGAGACAAAAAAAAAGACAAAAAAAGAGACTAAAAAGGAGACAAAAGAGAGACAAAAAAGAGACAAAAGAGGTACAAAAGAGAGACAAAAAGAGAAAAAAAAAGAGAAAAAAAAACTGTATAAACTGGAGTGATCTTGTAGGGTCATTCATGACCGGACCAAGCAGTGACAATCCTGAAGGGTTTGTTATAACCGGACCAGGAGATTATAACTCTGTAGGGTCGTAAGACCGGACCAGGAGGTTATAATTCTGAAGGGTCATTTGACCGGACCAGGCGGTTATAATTCTGAAGGGTCGCTGGACCGGGCCAGAAGATTATAACTCTGAAGGGGTAAACCGGACCAGATTGCTAAAGTTCTGAAGGCTCAATAACGAGCGATCCCGAATTAGTAGTAAACTCTGCAGGGCTGAACCGGACCAGATTACTAGTATAAGTCCTGAAGGCTCAATATTGAGCGGTCCAGAGTTGGTTGCACAGTCAGTAGGGATGACCTGGATCTTTTTTGCTCATCGAGATTGCTAGTCAGGATGAACGAACATCAATAATAACGTTATGTCTTTTTAGACAATGCTTGATGAGTCTACGCGTACGAGGACGTCCGCACGTCAGTATGGCCGTGTCGGCGTCACCGTTAGCGGTAGGTACAGCGGGCCGAGTTACGCTGTGCAAAGCGGACGTTCGCCTCCCCACTCTCCCCACTTCTCGAGCAACTCAATGTAAGCTAGTGCGCAGCGAAGAGGGGGACCATTCTTGTGGCAGGCTCGGCCCGGTGCGCCTGCCGTAGCGCCTAGAGCTATTATCGCGATCTATTTAATTAATTAACAAGCTGTCGGAATAAAAGAGTTGGTTACTGCTATATGTCATACTTTCATTTAATATTTCGGACCTCTGCCTTCAGGTTATTTCATGGTGATTATTTTATAAGACATTGTGAGTGAAATAAAGTGATTGTGCTGTAACTAGTATCTCTATTTTCTTCGCCCGACAATCCACGCCTACTTACAAAGTGCAAGTGTAATATCGCTGATGAGGGCCTATCCCGATATACATGTAGACCTGAAAATAAGTGCAAAATGTGACTTTAGAAAATTGTACAAATAAAATGGCAACACACTGAAAATATGTCAATTATTTACCTGTTTGTGGATCAATCTGGTATTATAAATATGGTAGCCAACGTCACCTTTCCAATGCAATATTTGGAATTGTAAAGCATCGTAACTACGATGAAGTTCCGAAATACGTTGCAATTGCTCATTTCTGCGATGAAGTACAATATCACGGGATTGAAACTGATCACCAAGAATTACATTTGCTACCTCATCAATTGTCGGTGTATAGAATCGCCTTGTATGCTCTCCAAAAGGTGTTCTATCCGCCCTTATTACGATTTTGTGATTATCAGATGGCACACGATCGAGAGCAATTTAGAACAATTGAACTAATGCGTTATGCTGATGGAAAAACCTTTGTAGCTCACGAATGATTTCTTGTCTTGTATTCGAAACTATTGCACAACGGTGATCCAATTCACGATTTTCATCACCAATAAAATAAATTTGGAAAAATTGATGACCAGCGTCGGTGTATGCAATAACGAACCAGCTTGATGATAAATCTGGTCCTGAATCTGTAACATGTCATGCAATTTTAGGTAGATGTTGGATCATAATTTTTAAAACTATCGAATACTTTATGATTCAGATTGATATAAACATGGGACAATCTTGTTGAAGTATTTACCTAACGTCGGCATAATATTATCTCTAATATTTTTTTGCATTACGCGTTCGCCGACCTATATTTGCTCGTCTGACTCGTGGCATTTTCCCTCATATTAAAAGAATAAATCAAATTAAAAACAAATAGCTACATTAATAGTGGTGTATCAGTATTTATCCATGTGCGTCTAATTGTGTATGGAAATATATACGGCTGCATACGTCAATGTATATAAAAATGTCATTAAATAATTCGTTTTTTTAATCGACGAGCTTCCATCTTTTACAAAAGAATAAAACACCCGTATGCGCACAATATGTTTTTTCAAATAAAGAAACACATATACATACATGTAATTCAAATCAACAGTTCAAAACTTACCTTATGTGTAAATGCGTTTGACAATTTAATTCAAATAAAGCCTGTAAACGATAAGAAACACCGACAGCTCGCTAAAAAACTGAGAAAAGTACACGCACACTTAGATAGAACATTTGAACAATTATTATTCAAGACTCACCTTTTGTGTGAATGCATGCACTCAACAATATTTTTAAAAATATAAACACAAAGCAATAATTATCTCTGACAATTTGCTTTAATCGAAGCACGTCCAAAATGAAATGACTGCATGAATGACATAACAACAGTTTCAATTTGACAGCACAATCCCCATTTAAAAAAAAAAACAATTTGACAGCAAAATCCCCATTAACAAAATTATCCACCATTTATTGAATTAATTTGTGACAAAAATTGTGATAAATGAAGAACCGCTCTACCGATTTTGTGCAAACTTCACATAAACCATCTACTAAATAGTCCGAACAAGGCCTAAACATTTGGTTTGGATAGGTGAGAAATATAGATAAGCACAATCTGTTCCTAACCACTGACAACTTATGGACTAATTTAGGTCTGTTTTAAAGATGTTGTTTTTTTTAATCTACTAGAGACTGCTGTAAGTCCATGAGACGTTCAAAGCGAGGCATGTTTTATTGAAATGCTACCGTCGTCTTTGCAGCACATAAAACACCTAAACTTAACCGACTAATATACAATACGACAGCGTTTTACACCGCGCCGTGCCTTGAAATGCATGCTGATACTTTTCCCTGTCGCATATCGCAGGGTACTGCCACAAAATATATTCAGTAGATCGACTCCAAACTAATAGTGAAAACATACGCACACATAGTCATGTAGTCGTGTTTACGTACACTCGCTGGCATTTGTTTGAAAACGCGATCGTTTAGCTGAATAATGACGTAAATATACGCGACTTTGCTGATCGCTCGAATGTTATCTATGCTACAAATATATAATAATGTCAATAAAAGAGCTTTTTACTAAATGCATAAGAAAGTATTTAAGTACGGTATGCAAGTAGCGTATATACTTTCATATGCATTGAGTACAAAAAAAAGTCTGTATGTTTTTTCCGGCCAATCTCCGAAACCGACCGATTTTGACGGTACTTTCACTGACAGATAGCTTATGTTATAAGGAGTAACATTGGCTTTTGTCTCGGTAGTACGTTCCCTTGGGATAATTTCCGACATCCACGCGGGCAAAGCCGCATGCAGAAGCTAGTTATTCACATAAACGAGCACGACGACTATGTACTCGCGCGACTGTCGTTGTAAGCATGTGTGCGTGCACCGATTTTCGCTCATGGTACGAAGCTGGCCTTCTGTAGAATACATGTGTTTTATGGTACCACTATGTGCACATTACATATGTAGTACACTCTACGACTCAAAGGAACGCTTAGTTGGGACCCAAGGTAAATTGTAACAAGTTCTGTGAAGTTTTGAGTTTTGTACCGAATTTTTAATATGTGATAGGATTGGCTGTTGTTTGACATTGTTTAGGGCTACTTTTCTTTGTCAGAGCTTAATAAGTATGTGAGGAAATCTGCTGGTACGTAGGCTTTTTTCGTTGCTTGGCCTAAAGTCAAAGAAAACCGGTAGAGAATAATAATTAAATGTTAAAACTACATCATATAAAATAATGAGTCAAAATTCATCACAGCACAGGTGCGTTTAACTTAAAAACACATTAACTCAGCTTAACCAAGCATATAAAGCACATTAGTAAAACATACCGCCACAAAACAGGCCAAAACTTTTAAGCCACCAGAGAATGGACGGAAAAAAAAACAGGGTAAAAAAGTTAGGGATGCCAGCAGTAGCCAGGGAACGCCAAGGTATTTTTCGATCAATAGAATGCCAGTCGAACGGCCACTTGCATATTTTTATGTCACCTTCTTCCCTCAGCTTAAAGCTAACTTCGATTGGAAAATCAGCGAAGTGCCACGTCACTACCAAAGTTATTAATCAAACTGCGGCGAAAACGCTGAACAAGAATGTTGTTACTATTATGAAGAATTCGCATAAAGACTTTTTTTTCATCTTGTAAGCCACTGTGATTTATAAGTTTGGTTATTTTGATCACCTGCGTTTTGAACTTATTTGCTAAGTATTTTAGGGAGTTGCTTTGTCATGAATCTCATTTAAAACTAGATTTGAGTCGAATGGTTTGATATATCTTTGTTGGAGGCTATATACTTATTTGTGATATGGATGCGCATAAAATCAATATAGGTTATATAAGTTACACGGAGTTTTCGACCGTTAAAAAGAAAGATACTTCTATGATCACAATACTACAATCATTAATACAAAGTATGTGATTTTAGCATTTTTTTTGTAATAGTTAAAACTAAATAATTTAAAATAATCTATAACTACAATACTGTAAAATACTTTAATTTATTAAATGTATGTTGCCAGTGGGATCACATATTTTTACAATATGTGCGGCACTTATTATTTTACAGAAGAAAATATTTAAAACAAGTTCATTTATCCATCGCGATTTATTGCTATCGACGTTTTCTCAGTTCGTCGGCCACATCCACATACATAGTTTAATGGGTTTAATCAACCAAGAAGTATCATTTAAAAGAGAGAAAGAAACGCAGTGACATTTCACTGCGTTTCTAGTACAATATAAATCGCGCACTCACAATTTGTCATCATCGTTAACGTATTCCTAGTACGTAATAAGCAAAGGTCAGAGAAACAGTCTTAACCCGCGTCTTTTCATAACGTTTCTGGTTTAATGTCAGTAATAATGTGTAAAATTGTCAGCTGGCTCGACTGACTATCTTCATTCATAATACTGATTGTAGGAGAAAAATTGTGGTCACATTACAAATCTACGCACGCACACGTTAAATGGTCTAGCGAAGTACTTCGTCTATTTTGGTTTGTTTTGACTGTACAGCACAAATGTGACTTATTTTTCAGTAAGCGGTTCTGACAAAACTACTTTCATAATGTGTAAAAATTCAGTAACACTTTGTATATATATATAAAACCCAGTATTATAGCACACGTTCAAGAAAATCTTTCAAGCGAAGATCGCGAGCTGTTACGGGTCAAATAGCATTATGTGTTCGAGAAAGAAAATATTGAATGACCAAAATATACTGGCGCAGTGAAGAGTATCAATTTTATCAGACTTTATTGTGTTCCAGCAAAGGAGATACGAGGAGCTCTGTGCTTTCAGTTGTTGTTAATCCTTTGGAAAATAAAAATATTACTGCCAGCACAAACTGTGTCTTGTCGCTGCGTTTAGCCGTTGCGACAAGTAGCGAGAGGTTCGCTCAGATACTATTAAATCATGTAAGTTCATTGATTCAAACAGCAATCAATCAAATCATTTGAAATAAGTTTGAAAATCTGTTCCCTAACTTTTGTGTTCTATTCGGCTCTGAAAGGCCGAAAACCCATTTTAGCTATCGAACTGTTTTGTCTCCTTCTATCAAAATTCACTTTATCTTGATAACAAAACAGTTCGATAGCTCAAATAGGTTTATAAAGCGAATGGCTTAATTATGAAAAAGTCGATATTATGTCTTCACAGTACCATTAATTTAGAATGCCAAAACAATACACAGTCGCGAATGCGCAACAGTGGGCACAGTTAGTATGGCTAGTTAATTAATAAACAGATCAATGAATTGAAAATACCAATGACGTATCTGTATCAATTTTACTGTGTTTACAAAAAATATAAAACCAATAAAAACTACCTCTTATTTTCCCACGTGCAGCTTATTCATACCAAACGGTCCTAAAAGTCCCGTAAGGAAATGAACTGCCTCACACACACCTTGTCAACAATATTTCTATGACAGCCCTAAACTACATGTTCCGTCATTCCAACGGGGTACGGTAAAGGGGAATCGGCGGAAATTGCACTCAATTGAAGGCATCGTCCCGAGCCTACAAATTACGAATGTGTTACTGCAAGTTGGGGGCTATGATTAGGGATTTGCCTCTCTATTGGTGGTACGTGATAACGGGAATCAAATCTGCTATTCATAGGTTGTTATGACTGGCCGCTTTTTCAATGATTGGGAAGGAATTTTACTGTAACTTTCAGTTAAATTCTTATTCACTTATCAGTAGTGCTATTCTGTAACCATCTCACCGTGAAAACTTAGGTGAAGTAAGCGTGGCGCGCTGTGGGTGCCACTGAAGCTAGGGATAGACCAACACGGGGTGACACTGACAGCTCACTCCACTCAAGTCTTCACGGTGAGATTTTAACGGAATGGACATGCTGGTATCCAATTTATTGATGAGTTTTTCCTCGTTTGGTTCGGTGGTTGCAAGCGTGATTTCTAATCGTGGGGTTCTGAGGACAGGGTCAAGCTGAGTTTTTGGGTTTGGGTTTGGAAAATTTTGTCAGGAATGTTATTGATATTAATATATTAATTTATGTTATTTTAATTGCTATGCTATTATGCTAATTGTGAAAACTCGTATGTTTGGATGTTTGTTACTCAATCACGTAATAACGGCTGAACAGATTTGAATGAAATTTAACACACAGCTAGTTTATAACCTGGATTAACACTTAAGATATCTATTTATACTGTAGTACGATCCTGTCGGATAATTTCCGACCTCCACAAGGGCGAAACCGCGGGCAAAAGCTGTTAATTATTACGATTCCGGTCTAAACAGTAAAACTGAAAAAAACAATTTCCATCTCAGTTTACCAGAACATTCTTTAGTTTAATCTTCGCCACTCGTTGAAGCTAACTTATAGCATTTCCTAACTTTCAAACTGTTATCAAAGTTCACGTTTAATACGCCCTAGGAACTACTTAGCATCACTAGCCGGGAGAGGGTTTAATGAGCTCTTTGGAGCAGAAAGCGGTTAAATTTATGAGTGTACTGCAACAATAAATTGCGGCTGTGCCTGTTTACTGGTTACCAGGAAACGTAGGATATTATATTGCATAATTATTCCATATTATATTTTATTACGTAGTCTGTCTTTAAGGAAGTCCGCTGGATTTGGAGCACACCCGCGACGGACGGTCAACACAATATCTTGGCCTCCACTTACAGGTTTTGTTTTTGTAAAATCAATAAGTACCGTTACGTGACGCGGACGATCCGCATTCGTTGCAGATGAATTTAGCTAATTAAAACCTTAAGTTTAAAGGTGTGAATTGGCAATGTTGACCTTAATCCATTACACCCCTGTGGTTACAAGAGAATCAAGAAGGTTAACAGAATTCTTAAGGAGAGAAACCATAAAACCACCTACGAAGCTAAATAACTAATTTACAAAGATTAGGTTCAATTAATTCAATGAAATTTAAAGCCTTAAAACCGAATAGGCTTACATGTATAATCTACAAGCAAACATATTTCAGTTCGAGCCAGACGGTCACATGAGAGCGAAATTGATAGTGCAATAAATTTCCGACCCAATTTAATTACGGCCATTCAAAATACTACGAAATACGTTTACGAGCTACGAGCGACGATATTACGAGCTCTGCCTATTGTGAACATAAAAAAAATTGAATGAATCAAGTTAAAACGAAATGTTCATAATGAATTTTATACACTACACAACGCATGGCAATTACGTCATGTAAACTATATTAGCCGAGCAGCAAGCGCTTTGCCGTAGGCATTCGTAGCAGATGTAGTGTAGCCATAAGTACGCGGCTACACTACGCGCCGAATGGAGTCGAAACTTTGGGGTGAAATATTTGTATTACTGTGGGTGGGACCTTTCACTCTGACCTTATTGGTATTGTGGTGGCATCTACACCGCCACATGCGAACAACGCATCACACTGACGTCACACAAATCTACCGCGCAGCTAGCATATATACAACTTCCCGACAACAATCATCGGGCAGTTGCCCACCAGATACGACATCCATCTGATCAGCGGATCCTCCCTTTTCCAAGAGTATGAGTAAACTTTACACCCTGTTCCTCAAATCCCTTCAGTATTTTGGGCAAACATAACATCAAGCTTATGATCCGTAAAGGGGCGAGCAGAATTACAACCGCTACCGAAATTTCCGTAGACATAAATAAGGGAGTTCAATATAATTATTATGTAGTTACAGGAGCTGTGCCATTTGTGTAGTAATTATAAATAAAATATTTTAAAACAATTCTTAACTTTGTGTCATAAACCAACCACACCAATTTATTTATAACCGACTGCCAACTGACTGCACCGTTGGTCATATGGTCGCAAGAGCTACTGCTGAGCATGAGGTCCTGGGTTCGATTCCCAGGTCGGGCAAAGTGTTATTGTGTTTTTCTATCTAGAGTTTCTCAGTAGCAGGCCGGAGTCTGGATTTGTGCCCGGTTGATGGCAATAGACTCGCCCCCTATTACATGGGACTTAAGCATAACTGGCAAAATGTGGGTGTACTATTTACGTTCACCTCTACCTAAGATTATAGACGTGATGTTATGTTTATGTATCATAAACTCACCATACCAATTTATTTATAACCGTAACACGGCTTGAGTAAATTCACGAAACAATTTGAAACAGCACAAGTTTATCTGCAAAAATTGTTGTTATCGCTCACCCGAGCGAACTTTGTAGTCTGTTCGTTGGCGTTCGGTAATAACTTTACAAACAGAGTTACCCGTCACGATCCTGCCCTTATTCACTCACTATACACTGTTTTATGAATTTCTCCATTTACAGACATAAAACTCGTCGGGTGCGACATAAACTTTTATTTTTACTACACTTCCGTGCGTTTTCATAAATGTTGAGTGCTGGTGTGAGGCCGCGTTTACGTTTGCGTTGATGAATTTTCTTAATGAAAATCTTTTGTGGACGCGATAGGCTTAAGGCGACGATAAATATAAAAGGTAGCAAATTGGCGAGACTCTAAACATTTTCGCTGAAACTCTGCCTTGAAAAGTGAACGCAAACCGATGACTTTCTCTGTTTGTAATGCGCGGCTGGCAGATATATTCAATTGGACGTCAACCATTCTGAAGTGAAGCTCGACACTTGATGGTTTCACGTTATTCTTGAATAGTTCATGCCTCACGTGATAGATGGCTCTGTCGTCGTTCTTAGCCATCATCACAATAATATGTAAGGCTTCACAAGATACACTCTAGGTTCGGTTTTACTTTATTTTCTTCCGTGCGCTACATCAATCAAATTAGAATTCGTTTATGGAATGTGTCACTATTCGGAATATTCAAAAATAACAAAGTTATTGTCTATCCTCAAAAAAATTAAATTATAATCAGTATCAAAAAGTTTAGCTTACCTTGCTGCAAGCTCATTTAACGTTTTACGAAAAACCATAATTCAGCCAAGATAACACAAAAATTCCGAATCGCAAAAACAAAGTCTTTCTGTAAAAATAAGATAAATTCGCAATAAAAATCGAACGCAGGCTACGTAGCTTGATAGCTCCTAGTCCAGATGGTTGGAAAAAAACTAATTTATCTTTTGATAGTTAACGATTTAATCTGTTCAATTCCACCTTACGAGCCACTTACTCGTTTCAGAACACGTCAAGTTGTAAAAGATCCATTTCGTAACACCCATTTACTAAATAATGTATATATATATGGTATTTATGCATGCATCCCGGTTGTCTTTGTTTTACGGCAGTTAGGTTCATAAACCGAGCATACTTATGTACCTGCTTACCGTCCCACGTGTAAACTAGATGCAGAAATGTAAAAGTAATGTCAGATTTCTTTTTCTTTAAGAGCCTCATTAAACCTTTTTACTTTAACGCGCTACTTACGACTCGGATACTCCTTATTCTTATACAAAAAATATATTTAAAACAAAGTAAGTGCGTACATTACTTCATCCGACATCGTACAATGACGTCCGATAATAAGGACGCACTCACTTTCTTTTATATTATGTTTGGTTCGATGGCCCGAGTTCGGCTGACAACGTACGAGCATAGATCGGCCGATGACGGATGAGATGTACGCGTCGCGTTAGAGTAGCCACAAAATATATGAATGTATACTCATTGACATATTTTGAATAGACGTATTGTAAACACTGAAACATTATAGAAAACAAGTAGTCAGATTAGATGGATTCCTTACAATTATTAGGTATTATTCAGCCACTCCAATTACAACCTAAGTATTTGTTCTAAATTTTCCTAAACATTTTCAAATTCACATCCAAATTTCAGAATAGCCCAATATCCGATTGCTGAAATCAATACGCGTAATCCAATTTGGAGACGTAAAAATAAAACCAAAATAGTATCCACGGGTTGTCAATTATTGAGTAGTATCTATTTCCACAGGGAACTCGATTGGTAATTGAGAGATATTTTAATCGATTCTGTATCGAGTCGCGCCGGTAACTAGGATCGCTCAAAGTTTACCGATATTTTTGTTCAATAGTTATCACTTTTTCTTCCAAAGAATAACTGACTTAATAATAAACTCTGAAACCGTAAAACTAAAGACACTTAACTCTTTTGTGTCGCATATAAATCTATAATTTACACGGCAATTTACACAAAAAGAGAATGGAATATTCACTCGAAGTATTCCTGGATGCAAAGTGAAACGAAAATAGTTGCTTTTGAAACGGGTTGCTTTAATTTTCTCTAATGTATTGAGGTTTCTCCGTATATCGGGCTTTTATTTGGCATAAGTGTCACGTTTCTGCCTTTTAATCACTGGGTTCCTTTGATTTAATATACCCGTAAGAGACTGTAATTTAAATAGTATACTTCTAAGGCTTTATCGACACGAAATACAAGAAATTTCCACAGAAGGGAAAGTATTAACACGCTTTTATTAGCTTCACTTGTAATTAACTGGTATAAAATCTCAGAAGTTAATTTTAACCTACCTTTTACTTTTATATCAAAATGAAACATTGTATGTAGGTATATGTAGTCCGGATGATAAAACCATTAGTTGGTGTCTTGGACCTGATCTGATAATGAAGCCAGGAGGTGGATAGTGGAACTCTTCAATGAATTCTAGTAAAGCCCTCAAGTTAGGAATCATATGATTCGTTTAGTTGAGTCCGATATATTACATTTAGTGTCGAGGGACTGATGATGGAGCCAGAGGGGGATAGTCGAGCTCTTTAGTGGCTACTAGTAAACCTCTCGAGACTGGGTTTATGTGATTCATTTTGACGAGTCCAATAGATTGTGCTTGGGTAACGAGGGTCTAATGATGAAGCCAGGAGGTGGATAGTCGAACTCTTCAGTGGCTACTATTAATGGTTTGATGATGATGTGGCGGCATCTACACCGCCACATGCAAACAAACGCATCAATCCTGCATCGCGCAAGCAGAGTTTACCGCGCAGATAGCATAAATACAACTTCCCGACAACGATCATCGGGCAGTTGCCCACCAGATACGACATCCATCTGGTCGGAGGATCCTCCCTTTTCTGAGAGTATGAGTGAACTTTACACCCTGTTCCTCATATCCCTAAAACTGGTGACCCCGACGTTATTTCATGCCGAGGTCTCACCGTTCATAAGAGGCAGCGGGTGTCGCAGCGTTTTGGTCGCTACAATGAAAATTTTTTTATTTTTATCTCATAAGTATGTTTATTTCTAAATAGTGCAAATAGTATTACAAAAAGTGTAAAAAGAGTGCTAAAGTACGCCTAAAAAACTGCCAAGTTATAAATGTTTTAAAGTAAGTGTTAGACTAGTACAGCACTGTGGTAGAAGTGTCGCCACGACTACGTAACTTCATACTAGCGTCGTACATTGTCCATACCGCGTGACAAGGGCAGAAATAATCCCCACCAAAAACTTTTAAAGCGTCTATCTTCTTCATATTTACATCGATTGAACAGATTTTTTTGATAATCTCATTTATACTATGCCTTCTTTGAAATTACATTATTTTTACGAACATTTTCAATAGTAGTCATCATCCCAATTACTTCGCCTTTGGGGTCATACGATTTGTTTTGCTGAATCCAATGGATTGCACTTGGTGTTAAGAATACTAGACTAAAAGATAAAAATAGTAAAAAAAAAGGTTTGTCACTCACAAAAAAAAAATTGACTTGTATTAGTTCTTATTTATATACATCAAATAAATCAATAAGCGTGGAGAGCTTTGTTTAAATAATGTTAAATTACTTACAGCGAAAAAGCGTTTTAAAAAAGTTTTTTCTATTTTTTGCTTTTTCTGTGCTTGCTTCACTTTAATACCAATAAAGCTTTTGACAAGGTCGACCATGAAATCCTACTGAATGAGATTGCGTTTATTGGTATACGAGGAAATTTGCTTCGCTGGTTCTCATCCTATATTATAAATAGAACACAAAAGGTTGTCGTGAATGGTAGTCAGTCTGATGCAGTGCGTGTAACCTCGGGTGTTCCACAAGGTTCAATCTTGGGACCACTATTATTTATTTTATATATAAATGACATAGACAAATGCTTTAAAAATACTAAGTTTCTTATATACGCTGATGATCTAAAAGCGTATAGGTCTATACGGACTGTAGAGGATTGTCGACAGTTCCAACAAGATCTCGACAATCTCTCTGACTACTGTCTAAACAATAAACTACATCTTAATCTCTCTAAGTGCAATTGCATAAATTTCACAAATAATAAAGTAGTTACCAACTTTAAATACTCGTTGCACGACACAACACTCAGTAAAGTATCTACTGTGAGAGATCTTGGTGTGTTAATTGATGATAAGTTGTCCCTAAACCAACATGTAGGAAACATTATTAATAAAGCATTTAAGATATATGGTTTCGTTATGAGATCGTCCACTGAGTTCAAGCGGGTCTCCACATACCTTTACCTATATAAGACCCTTGTACGGTCACAATTAGAATATGCCGTCCCTATTTGGAACCCGTTTTACCAGAAATATATAGACGAGATTGCAAAAGTCCAGCGTAAGTTTCTGCGAGCCATGCATTACAGATGCTACAAAACGTATTTATCGTACTCACAATTACTTGATAAATATAAGCTGGAATCTAGACGTAAATATCTAACTGTGCTATGTGGTTCCACGCACTGTTCATGTGCGTAGTATTCGTGCAGGCACCCTATTTGCTGTCAATACATGTCGTACTAATTCTGGTTTACGCTGCCCTATCCGTCGAATGGTTGAATCTTATAATTCTAATTTTGCTAATATTGATATTTTTGTATGCTAAAAATCCAAATTTAAATTTAATGTAATGAAAATTATTGTTAACCAATAATGTTATGAATTTAAGCTAATCAAGATTTTATTATTTATTTGTTTTTAGTGTTAATTATTACTCAGTTGCCAATCAATGGGAATTTCTATTTTGCATGATGAAATTAATTATTATGAATGCGATGTAATTTTGATTAGTTATTTATTACCTGTGTATAAGTGCCACTAGATAGTGGCACTCATTATCATATTTTCTTTGTAAATATGCGGATAATGTAGTGGGCTGCAATATTGTTAATATTTTGTTCAATCTTTTCATTTTTTCCAAAACATATTGTAGCTGTTTATTGTCCCTAAATAAATAAAATAAAATAAAATAAAATACCCAACTGCCCCAGAACGAGGTTAATGTTTTATAAGTAGGTTTTAAAATGCATGTTTTGATTGATCCTGTTTTAAACAGAAAGAACCGTTAACACCGATGATGAAACCAATGTTTTGATTTAAAAGAGTGTCCGTGGAGTTTCTTGTAAGTTTCTTCTACTACGCTTTGGAACGAGCAACTTCTCTCATCTTCGTGATTGACCGACCCCTTGGAAATACAAAAGTGCCATTGAAATTGGTTTAATTGAAATAAATGCTTTAAGTTAGATACTTATACATACAACTTAAACTCAAAGCATTTATTTCAATTAGCACTGTTTTAAGGCCGGATGCACGATAATTTCTTAATTTTAATAATAACACTGAAAACCAGATGCTTATCCATGGAGTTCTAAAGTTTATTTCAGATTACTTTGAGCACCATCGATTAGCATCTTGTGTCATTTCCTGTTAAGTTAGAGGTTAGTCATTTAACTGTATCACTTTTTCCCATACGTTTTAGGAAAGGAGTGCGCTATTTTGTATACGAACATGCAGGTACAATACATAAATTCTACTATCTAGACTTCGTGTAGATGAATGAGACATGAAAGCTTACCTGGGAGAAAAACTGAATAGAACTCCTTTTATGTAAGTATTGGTTCGTTAACGTAGGTATTTCATGAGGTTCAGTATTTTTTTACTTGTGCATAAAGTTTTAATAAATAAATAAAGTAAATAAAATTAATTGAGTTGCCAGTTCATCACCGACAGTCGATTCTATAGTAGCGACGAGGATTATTCATTTTTGAATAATTTGGGAATACAGAAATTAAAATATATTTCGAAATTCCAATTAAACAAGGCAGGCTTACGCTCACGTCAAAAACACTTAAAATCTGAGACAATATTTTTTTGCCGTGTTTAAAAGTAAACCTTTACAAAAACAAAAAACATGTCAGTACTTCTAAACAAAAACACTACAAAATGAAAAAAACTTTAATTTCGGAAGTCGATGAAAAAAAAAATATTCAAAACCAAAGACACAGACTTCCTAAATTAAAGTTATTTTTCATTTTGTTTTGTTTTTTTAGAAGCCGGTTGAAAAAAAACTGAATGTGAATACGAATTTATACGAAATTGGCTGAACATTTACATGTGCAGAGATAATATAATACTACGTACAGATACCCAATTCCTTACAAAGAAATGAAACCAGTTGAGTGAAACGCCATCTATTGCAAAAAGCTCTAAATAAAATGATTAACAGATGGCTACTTTTATCATTAGAAGGGTTCGAATTGATGTTAGAGCTTTCATTTTTATTTAATTCTTATAATACGTGCATTATTACATTAAATGGTAATACATACTTTTACCAATTCAGCCAAAATTCTGCCGTACATCGCTTTTAAATGACTGTAAATTTCATAATGGTTACTTATGCTGCCATCTATGATTTTTTTTCAAGACAAACTATAATTTGTTCGAGTTGAGACCCCATGACATAAGGAAGATTTACGAGAAGGTTCCCCTTCGTTACAGAGCCGTCAGGCCCTCTGATGCTGATCTTTTGATTGCATTCGTGTGACATGGGGAGTTGGGGACAGTGTGGCAAGTGGGAAAAGTAATAGCCATACCACAAAAATACGAGATAATTTGAAAATAGAACGAAAGAAAGACGACGACGAGTTTTTTTTTTGGTTATTGGTGTGGTTGCTTAAGATTTAATTATTAACACGCTTTTATTAGCTTTGCTTGTAATTAACTGGTCTTAAATCTTAGAAGTCACTTTTAACCTACCTTTTACTGTCGTATCAAAATTAAACTTTGTATGAAGGTATATGTAGTCCGGATGATAAAACCATTAGTTGGTATCTTGGACCTGATCTGATAATGAAGCCAGGAGGTGGTAAGTGGAACTCTTAAGTAAATTCTAGTAAAGCCCTCAAGTTTGGAATCATATGATTCGTTTAGTTAAGTCCGATATATTGCATTTAGTGTCGAGGGTCTGATGATGGAGCCAGAGGGGGATAGTGGAGGTCTTTAGTGGCTACTAGTAAACCTCTTGAGACTGGGTTAATGACAATTTTTTTATTTTTATCTCAAAAATATGTATATTTCTAAATAGTGCAAATAGTATTACAAAAAGTGTAAAAAGTGTGCTAAAGTATGCTTAAAAACTGCCAAGTTATAAATGTTTTAAAGTAAGTGTTAGACTAGTACAGCACTATCGTAGAAGTGACGTCACGATTACGTAACTTCATACTAGCGTCGTACATTGTCCGTACCGCGTGACAAGGGCAGAAATAATCCCCACCAAAAACTTTTAAAGCGTTTATCTTCTTCATATTTACATCGATTGAACAGATTTTTTCGATTATCTCATTTTTACTATGCCTTCTTTGAAATTACATTATTTTTACGAACATTTTCAATAGTAGTCATCATCCCAATTACTTCGCCTTTGGGGTCATACGATTTGTTTTGCTGAATCCAATGGATTGCACTTGGTGTTAAGAATACTAGATTAAAAGATAAAAAATAAATAAAAAAAGGGTTTATCACGCACAAAAAAATTTTATATTGACTTGTATTAGTTCTTATTTATATCCAGCAAATAAATCAATAAGCGTGGAGAGCTTTGTTTAAATAATGTTAAATTACTCACAGCGAAAAAGCGTTTTAAAATAGTTTTTTCTATTTTTTGCTTTTTCTGTGCTTTCTTCACTTTAATACCCAACTGCCCCAGAACGAGGTTAATGTTTTTTTAAGTAAGTTTTTAAAATGCATGTTTTGATTGATCCTGTTTTAAACAGAAAGAACCGTTAACACCGATGATGAAACCAATGTTTTGATTTAAAAGAGTGTCCGTGGAGTTTCTTGTAAGTTTCTTCTACTACGCTTTGGAACGAGCAACTTCTCTCATCTTCGTGACTGACCGACCCCTTGGAAATACAAAAGTGCCATTGAAATTGGTTTGATTGAAAGAAATGCTTTAAGTTAGATACTTATTCATAAAACTTAAACTCAAAGCATTTATTTCAATTAGCACTGTTTTAAGGCCGGATACACGATAATTTCTTAATTTTAATAATAACACCGAAAACCAGATGCTTATCCATGGAGTTCAAAAGTTTATTTCAGATTACTTTGAGCACCATCGATTAGCATCTTGTGTCATTTCCTGTTAAGTTAGAGGTTAGTCATTTAACTGTATCACTTTTTCCCATATGCTTTAGGAAAGGAGTGCGCTATTTTGTATACGAACATGCAGGTACAATACATAAAGGTCCATCGTCGCACGATCTAGACACATTTCTTTAGTTTCCCTTTTCATATTTTGGTGGAAAACGTAACAAAGAAAACAAAAGCATCATCAAGTTAACTCCCTGGAGCCTTGAGCAGATATTGAGTGTTGGCGGCCATGATGGATGATGGTACTTGAAAACATTGCCTTTGCCGACCCAAAGGTAACCGACCCTTTTTATAATATTTTGTTACCACATTTTAGTATAATTTAATATTAAAGTTCAAACACGTTTTATGGAAAACGTCTGTGAAAGGAAAAGCCATGCGACAAAATACAAATAATTAGGAAACATGTCTCAGTTGGTGATCTACATGTCATATTTTCACTGAACTTGATCCTAAAGAACATAATAATAAAAAAGAAAAATTACAAAATGACAGTTAACGTAGAACTATTAATTTCTCACGCCTTTGTAGCCGGAACCGTCTGGAATGTTCAAGTATTAAGTAGAACAAGCAAACATAGATTATAAGAAACCCTGTCAAGTATTTCTTTTTGCCTTCACCGTATACGTATCCGGCGAAAAAATAACTTTGTTTATTGCGTAGCGCTACCGAATAGCCGCCCAATACCCAACCAGGGGCCTATCACGGCAAAATATTTCAGAACAAGAGAAACAAATAGGACGTAAACAATAGTATATAGACAATATCACTGTTTCCCTTTTATATACCAGTTATTCTGCAGATAGGATGCAAATAATAAATCATATACACCATTCATGTTACACAAGCTTCAATTTAAGTCCGCCCCCCCCCCCCCAATAAAAAGGCTATGATTTTCCGCTTGATTACGCAGATTTACGCAATGAAAAGGCAGATTATGGCGGCGTCGCGTATAGTTTATAAAATGATACAAACAAACAAAAGAAGAGAAAATATTGAGCGAGAATTCCTCGGGAGGAAGTCGCCTGCACTAAAATTGAATGGGTAAACGGAAGACACAATGGCTTTTATTCTTTTTTACCTTGTCGCTAGGGTAATATAAACTCTATAAAATTTTCACCGTGGTATTAAAAGCTACGCTAAAAAAATTAAAATCAATATTTCAAAATTGACAGTGACAAATCAAAAGCATTGCCGTACGTTTTATTTTATTTTGTTGCGACTATATTTTTACTTTTGTAACAATGTCTTCAATTTAGAATTTCTTGTGCGTAATGACACAAGAACCGAAAAAGGTATCCCCCGCAGTTTACGGTAAAGTTGCACCACCAGCTATGGAGAAAGGTAGAGTAACGTATTGTACCGACTTGGAGAAGTCTGTCATAATGAGCAACTTCGAGCGTCGCGGCTGGATCCAAGTGGGGCCCGACGATGAATGGAACTTCTACTGGTCCTTCACACAAAATTGCCGAACAGTTTTCAGCATCGAGAGCGGCTACCGAATGAACGACAACCAGATGATAAATCACTTCCCAAACCATTATGAACTGTCGCGTAAAGATTTATTAGTAAAAAACATCAAGAGATATAGAAAGGAGCTTGAGAGAGAAGGTAATCCCTTGGCCGAAAAAGCAGACGTTGCATTACCTAACGGACAAGTGATTACCCGCTATTTACATTTAGATTTAATACCTGTGACGTACGTACTGCCTGCCGACTACAACATGTTTGTTGAAGAATACAGAAAGTCCCCTCAGAGCACATGGATTATGAAACCGTGCGGAAAGTCACAGGGGGCAGGAATATTTCTTATAAATAAACTATCGAAACTTAAGAAGTGGTCTCGTGAAGCGAAAACTCCGTTTCATCCCCAATTGACCAGTAAAGAATCTTACGTAATATCGCGTTACATCGACAACCCGCTCCTAATTGGAGGGAAGAAATTCGACTTACGTCTGTATGTACTCGTGACGTCATTTCGCCCTCTAAAGGCGTATTTATTCCAACATGGCTTCTGTAGATTTTGTACAGTGAAATATGACACGAGTGTTACTGAGCTCGATAACATGTACGTGCACCTGACTAATGTCAGCGTACAGAAGCACGGTGGTGATTACAACAGTTTACACGGCGGGAAAATGAGTGTTCAGAATTTTCGTCTGTATATGGAAGGTACGAGAGGGCGCTCTGTAACCGATAGATTGTTTGCAGAAATGCAGTGGCTTATTGTTCACTCTTTAAAAGCTGTCGCTCCCGTGATGGCTAATGATCGCCACTCCTTTGAATGTTACGGATACGACATTATAATAGACAATACTCTCAAGCCTTGGCTTGTAGAGGTGAATGCTTCACCGTCACTACAGTCGACGACTCATAATGATAGAATATTGAAATACAAATTGATAGATAACATTGTATCTGTGGTTGTACCGCCTGATGGTATTCCTGACGCGAGGTGGAACAAAATCCCCACCGCAGAAGCGCTCGGTGACTTCGAACTGTTGATTGATGAAGAACTCATAGAAAAGGAAGACGCTAATTCGCGCTACAATAAATACTATCGTGTCAGACCATAATTTAATAAACATTTTTTAATATCTTGTACCATTTAATTCAATGAAAAATGAAACCCATTTTGAATGTTTTATTTAATTACCAATCCAGCTATAAAGCACATAACACAATATTTGAAACATATTTCAGTTTTTGCGAGGTCCTCGCTCAGAACGTGGACCCATCTCCCCCTTGTACATAGAATCTTCTTCGATGAGTATTTGAAAATCTCCTAAAGCCTCTGCGGTGGGCGTTTTGTTCCAGCGTGAGTCCGGGATCCCGCCCGGAGGCAGAACTACCGATAAAAGATTATCCAGGAGCTTGTACTTGAGTATCCTGTCGTTAACCGTCGTCGCCGTCATCGACGGGGAGGCGTTCACCTCTATAAGCCACGGCTTTAAGTTATCGTCTATGATTATGTCGTAGCCGTAACACTCGAAGCAATGGCGGTCGTTCGTCATAACGTGCGCCACTGCCTTTAACGAGTGCACTATCAACCATTGTATGCTCTCAAACAGACGGTCGGTCACTTGCCGACCCCGGGTTCCTTCTAAATAGAGCTTTAAATTATGTATGCCCAGCTTCCCCCCATGATCACTATTATAGTCGCCGCCGTGTTTTTGTACGCTGACATTCGTTAGGTGTACATACATGTTATCGAGCTCAGCAACGCTCGTGTCGTATTTCATTGTGCAAAATCTACAAAATCCATTCCGAAACATGTAAGCTTTTAAAGGGCGGAACGACGTAACAAGGACGTAAATCCTTAAATCGAATTTCTTTCCTCCGATAAGAAGCGGATTATCTATATAGCGAGATATGACATATGTATCTTTACTCGTAAGATGATGCTGTAAGTATTTCTTAGATTCCCGAGACCATTTTTTCAGTTTCGACAGTTTGTTTATAAGGAAAATGCCGGCGCCTTGGGATTTGCCGCAAGGCTTTAAAATCCAGGTTGTTTGAGGGTATTTTCGGTACTCTTCAACAAACATGCTGTAGTCGGAAGGCAGCACGAACGTTACCGGAATGAAATCTAAATATAAATAGCGAGTGATGACTTGCCCGTTCGGGACTTTTACTTCAGTTTTTTCCGCAAGGGAATTACCTTCTTTTTCCAATTCTTTTCTGTATCTCTTTATGTTTTTTACTAGTAAATCTTTACGTACTAGTTCGTAGTGGTTTGGAAAATGATTGATCAATTGATTGTCGCCGAGACGTATCCCACTGTCTATGCTAAATATAGTTCGACAATTCACTGTGTTTGCCCAGTAAACGTTCCAGTCTTCTTCTGGCATCACTTGGTTCCATCCCCTTCTCTTGAAGGTGTTAATGACTATAGATTTATCGAAATCTGTACAGAAATTTATATGCTTCCCATCGTGTGGTGAACTTGATAGCCGGTAGATTGTAGCTACAGATTTCTTGCTATGTGACGGCATTATTCGCGAGGGCCGCATCACAGATTTTACACAAAAAAAAATGTGTTTGTTTTATTATTGTGTGTAGCGATAAAATTTAATCCATGACCGTCCTAGTTTTGACAGTATACTCGATTGTGATGTTAGTCAACATCGTTGTCATGGTAACCTTAAGTTGTATTGTGTTGTTGTAGGGGAGAAAGGGACGGAAACAGTTTTATAAATCCAAGTTTACCACGGAGAACTAAAATGATTCGAAACACTTTTTTAAACATCATTTTCAGTAGCACTACCGTACATTAAAGATCCTTAAAAAAAAAAATTAGGTAGATAGTTGATAAAAGTTACTAGAATCAAAAAGCTTTTTCTTCACTGTTTTCATTTTCAAGAATGTTAAGCAGCCTTCAAGAGGCAGAATATACGCTGAACAACGGCTTATTTAAAGTAAGAGACTTGTAACATCCTGGAGCAAACAACTTATATCTTAAAGCTGGAGTTTGCAGGTTAAGGATTTTTGGAACTAAGTACGCTTCGATACTTTGCTCATCGGCCAAATGCAGAGACGAAAATATTCAAAATGTTTACTTACTTTGATATGAAACGGGATGTTAGAGAGCTTAGGATATCAATTTAAATATAAATATCTGAACAAATATTATCCACATGTAGGTACGTCTCGATTTTGACAGTTTTATTATGGGCAAAGAAATAGGTTTAGTATCTACAAAAACTTTAGTTTTAACGACGGTATAATATTTTAGATATCATTTAGTTTAAAGATTGTGCTCCTCGCAATCTAATACATAATACCAATATCAATTTGTTTTTATTATATCTCGTACTAGCTACTCCCCGCGGTTTCACCCGCATAAATATTGATCCCGTGGGAGTATCGGAATAAAAAGTTAATCCAGGTATACTTTATGTGTTAATCCAGGTTATAAACTATCTGTGTGACTTTCATCCAAATCCATTCAGTAGTTTTTGCGTGAAAGAGTAACAAACATCCATCCATACAAACTTTGGCGTTTATAAAATTAATAGGATCACATTGCAGCCTATAGTTTTAATGCTTTTCATGAACTTGTTTAAAGTACATATGCCAAAAATACATAAATAAAGAATTTCAAACATAAGCTTAATAGTTTTACATTCCGCCTCAGTTAAAATACCATCGCTTAAATAAATAAAATACGGGAAGCTAATCCTCATTGCATTCGTAATCGGCGTCATAAATCAATGGCGTTTGCAAATGGCTGGCAAGTGGCGAAACGTGCGCATGTACATTTCACTTGAGCTTAGTGGCCATTCATTCATTTAATTTTTAAACATTGCGCCCACTTATCTTGCTTCCATGTTAATTCAGGAAAGGCTGTGTGTTGAATTCATCATCAATAATTGGAAAAAGTTCAAGCATGACTGCAAGTAAATTTTTCTTATTATGTGAATTTTGTTATTTTAGAATTCATATCTTTAAACCTACGTTTTTTTGTAAAATACTGTAATTATTCGTACCTACTTGAAGCATCGGATTTGACAGTAGAGGGTAATTCGTTAAGTCTAACGGATTGTTATCTTCAAAGTCTAAACTGAATACTTTTCTAAAAGATAAGCCTCAGTTATATGCAAACTTTTCTCAGACTCCTAAGGAATAACTTCATTCTAATCTTTTGTGAAACGTTTGTACCGAATGAAACAAAATGATCGAAATCGATTGTAATCATGATTGTGTAATCATAATCATCGTAAATTGCCAAATACCCGGCAACGAGCGCCGCGCCGCGTGTAAACGCCACTTGAGCTTAGCGCCCATAAATTCATTTATTATTAAACATTACGGCCATTTACGGCCACTTATTTCGCTCCCCACTAATTCACGCCGATAGGCCGTGCGTATGGCCGTTATTTGCAACTCAATGTGCGTCTTCGTTTGAATAATTCAATCAACAGGAGAGGTGGAATGAGCTCAGGAATATTAATGTAAGTGTTTTTCTTACTTTCGAATGTATAAGGATGGAGGCAGACGGGTGTAGCATAGCATAATTTATGCCGAAGAATGTGAGTCACCGAAATTACTTTGCATTCGGTTTCGTGCAAATTAAAAGTTTGCGCCACTAGCAAAATTAGTCCTTGCACAACACGCAAGTTGAAAAGCAAGTTAAAAAAAAAACAAGAAACAACAGCATTCATGTATTTATAATTATTTTGCATGGAGTCTTTCCCGTGACTGTTAAATTAAATAATTATACTTAACAGATACATAATTATACATTTCTTGTATCAGTCAATGATATTCAGTTTTTTTTTGTACAGGGTGCACCTGTAAGACAAGACCCAGCAGTCATCACACCCACACAATTATCTGCTGCTACACCTGCCAACCCACTTTCCCAGGAGCAACCCGCAGTGATCACTGAGGCACTGGTAAAAGGAACTGCCAATTAATGATCCGCGAAGTAAGTATTTTTGACCACTTGTAAATAGATCACATAAATCATGTTTAAAAAAACTAAGCTAATACTGAGTAATTTTTTATTTCATTTGTTTACAGCATTACATTCTTGTCGTGCACGTCCACGAGTTCGGCGACGACTACCCGCTGATTCAGTAAGAAGCTGAGTTGTGTTGATAGATGCTAAATAAAAATTTGTTACCCAAAACAATACTTTTATTGAGTAAAATTTGTTTTTTAACAGTATCTTCCGCGTGTCCTAACACCCATTATGTGCTGTAAGCAAAATATCAATGTGAAAAATTATATAACCTCATCAATATTACAATAATATAATTACAAATACCCTATTTATTTACATGTTTTAATAAGAGGCAATCGGCGGCGACCTGTAAAGCTTCTTCGAGCATTAAAAATGCAGCCATATTTTCAATTTATTAACATTCGTCAGCAGCACGATAACTATTTTTATTTCGTATCAAATGACATAACGTTCCGTCAAAACAAGAGGCAAATCCAACTTTTCGGAAGGGCAAAAACGCATCGGGAGTAGGGACAACTGTCAAATCGTGCTGTCATTCATTCTTAGTTCGAGTTCGGGACTAATCGGAAGTCCGTAGGTGATACGGAGTAGGAATCGTCCCTAACGAATGCCGAAACTACGGACTTCGTGCTTATAGAGTAGACCCCGCATACGTTGCATGCACACAATAGAAACGCAAGAAACGAAATACAAAAGGACAGATTGCAGAAAGATTTCTACGGCGCGATGTCGAAATTCAAGAAAAGACTTACTTTTTTGTTATGTAAGTGATTTGGCTTCTCTTCGTAGAGTTGAGATAGAAAGTCGTTCTACGCTTACAGTCTGATACATGCTGTTTATAAAACTGATAACCAGTCATTAATTATGTACCTACATTGTTTCAGAAGTTCTCAGGGTGTCTTTTTAAGGCTGATCGCGTTCAGCCAATATAAAACGTGTGCAAGAGCTGTCAGTGTCAATATTATACAGAAAATAATTACACTGACAAACCTAGTTTATGTGCTGATAGGAATTAGTTTCACGGATGAAATCTACCCTAATCAACACACTATCAACACTTTTAAACCCGGTTCAAGAGCTGTCAGTGTCATTATTCCATAACACATACTTAAGTATATTTGATATATATTCTATACGGAGTCACCGTGTTGTGTTATTTTAAGTATGTTATTTGATAGCTAGCTTGCATAAATTTTGAGAACCTACTTACTTACTGTTTAGTTAGTTTTAATTTAATAAGTAAGTACTCATTTTCGTCTAATCTGTTGAATCCAACTGAGTTTCCGTACGTAATTTTTGGGTGAGCACTGAAAATTAGCGCTCCTAAAGCACAGCATAATGCTGACTGCAAGCCTTCTTATAACAGTCACGGCGTGCAGCTGCCGACTATTTATTTCCTGTGTTCGTTACTATAAATCTGATTTGTTTCTATGTTTTGTAATCGACTTAGCTTATCTGCCAACAAACTGCTTTGCAGTTTGGCAGAGGTAATATGTTTTGTAAAAAGATATTTTTTTCTGAATAAACACTTTTTTTTTCTTTTTTTATGCATTTCTGTGACAAATAAATCTAATTTTCTTTCTTTCGATAACAATTTTTTCAGTGACAGCTCTTGAACGCGTTCTACATGTGCTGAACGCGGTAAGTTTCATTGGTGAAATTTGCCCTAAAAGTGTAACACATGTTAAAAATAAATCGTTGGAAAACGTGAGAGAAAGCAAATAGAATCACTTAAACTACAGTGCAGAAGTTGGTCAGGATTTATTGCTTCCTTGGAACAGTTAGCACTGTACTACGATTCTTTGGAACTTGTGTTATAAAGATGTGCGTGATAAAAACAAAGGCGCTTTAGATGTTAACACACGGCCATCATTGTGAACAAATATTTGACCAATATACTCAACAAATACCATCGAGTAAGCACCTTATCCACCAGATATATCTCCCGCCGTTTTCTGTTCGAATTCGCGGCGAGAACTGAACTAAATTCCGGAAAAAGCGTTTAAGGCGCAATAACGTGATTCAAAATCCAAGAATTTTCTTTGCACAAATCTGGCCTTTTTCGTCGAATTTGCTCTATTAAACGCCCCATAATGCTCAAATAATGTTCTTTATAAACCGTTTGACTTTCCTGCAAGAATTCCGAGTGCACAACACCGCGATAGTCAAAGAAAACAGTCAAACATGTCTTTGACTTTTGATCGAATTTGGTGTCGTTTTTTCGGTTTCCGTTCAGTTGGAAGGCGCCACTCCGAAGCTTGTTGACTAGTTTACAAGTCAAACTCGTAAACCAACGTCTCGTCAACAGTAACAATACTCTTCATGAATATTAGGTCGGAATTGACGCGTTCTAGCATGTCCTCAGCGACTCTTATGCGATTGAGTTTTTGGAGAATATTCAGGTCTCTTGGGACTAGCCGAGCGGAAACATGTTACATACACACTGATTATTCAAAATGGTACGGATCGACTCGTGAGACACAGAAAGTTCAGATGCTATCTCTCTCAAACTTGAATGAGGATTTTCAGTCAGTATTTCCTTCACGTATGATATAAAGTAAGTAACTTCAGTTGAAGACGTTGATGGTCTACCAGAGCGAGGCAAATCTTCCGCACAGCTCGACCGCTATTGAACGCTATGTACCACTCAAGAGTAAGTGTGTTTGCTAAAGCCGTTTCACCGTAGGCCTTCTGTTACATTTTAAGTGATACCGAACACGAAATTCCATGCGCAATGCACTTTGTTCGATATTTTTGTTCATGAGGAAATTCGCAATACATACTATATTTGATCGAACTAAAAAGAGCACCCTAACACATCTAATTATCAGATGCAACTCAAACTGCGCGCCAAAATGGAATACAGTTGTGCCAATTTAACAAAACAAAAACAACTACATTTAATTTGGAACTCTAACAAATCCCGATGTTTTTTGACAGAAAATGTTTTGTATTCACATATAAATATTAATCTGTTTAAAAAATACAGTGATATCCACAATACGTGGGACACTCAGAAAGTTTTGCGAAAATAAAAATATGAGTTCTATAGTTATTTTTTTTTTTAAATCTTTTCAAAGTACTCTCCACTAGCTTTTACACAAAGTTTCATGCGGCTGAACCAGTTTTCAAAACACTTTTTTCAGTACGCCGTAGACACCTCGTTTACAGCCTCGTACGCTGACATTCCGAAGATGCGATCCGACGACGAAAGTTGTATCCCTTTAAGCTGATTTTTGTTTTCGGGAATTAAAAAAAGGAGTCACACGGTGCTAGGTCAGGGCTGTAAGGAGGGTGATCCAGGAGTTTGACCGGCGTTCTGTCCTAGAAGTCTTCTTCTGGATCGTGTTGATAGATCCAAGACTCATCACTTGTAATGATGTCGTAAACACGCCGGAGACGAGCCTGCTTCAAATTTGTTTATCATATCACGGCACCATTCCACCTGGGCCTGCTTTTGAGCATCGGTGAGGTTGTGCGGCACACAGCGTGAAACTGTCCTTCTCACGCGAAGATGCACATGTACAACTTCTGGAAGGCTTCCCGATCCAACCTGCAGGATGTGTTGAATTTCTTGATACGGAACTCGCGTGTTGTATTGTATTTTCTCTACTAGCACGTTTTCTTCCGTAACAGCCGTCAAACCACCTCTTTCTTCATCCGCCAAATTTATTCGACCGCACTTGAAATCGTTATACCAACTACGAGTATACGCGGTTGCCCGGTTGCCTTAGAAGGGCCTTCATCCATGAGTCCCATTTGAAGCCTATCGTACGATTTGTCCGGTTTCAGGCGACACTTTAAATCGTAAAAAGTCATAGCGCGAAAATGTTCCCGTCGCAGATCCGTTTTTTAATGAGACACGATAATTTTAATTAGCTCGCAAACATCTTGACCAAGATGTAAGGTTATTTTAGTTTTGCCTTGTAGAATTAGGCTCTTGGCTATTCATTAGACCCGATAACTTTTGACCAATGAAAGCGTCGTGTAGGTCTTGGCAACCTTCTTTACACGAAATGTTAAAGGTGGGTAACATACTCTTAAGGAACCCTCTCCTCGCGTTAGTTCAAATACAAATAAAAATATTGTTATTTGTTGAACATAGGTAGGTTAGGTACAGATGTTGTAATTAAAGAACGCTATGTCTAGCTGTCATCGCAATTCTACGAAACCAAAGCTTTAAACTGTTCTGACAATTATACAGGGTATCCCGTAAGTCGACGTGAAGCCGGAATCGGGTGATAGGTCAAGTCATAATAGTAACCAGAAAAATGAAAATAAAATATCTATGCCAAGTATTTAAAAAATTACGGGCATTTATAATTCATTTGACTGTTTAATTATTTTGTTTTTTTTTTTTTTTTTTGCTTTGTGAATTGAACATAAATTGATTTGATCAGACATTTATAAATTGTTTATCTGTTATTTATTTACATCATTTCATTCACTTTTATCGTGTCATCTCATCAGTCACCTAATTTTAACGTTACAATATTATCAAAATTGAATTGTGTTGTTTTCTATATCTTATATGGGTCTAGGACCTGAAATAAATGATTTTTTTATTTTATTTATTTATTTTAAAAAAATCCATAAAATCTACTGCTGTGGCGGTCTTTTAATTTCTGTTGCTACAAATTTTTATTTTTTTGCTGTTCACTGTGTTGACCCGACCTATCACCCGACTCCGATTTGACGGCGACTTACGGGACACCATATAATAAACGTTTAGATATAAGTTCATTTAATTTTTTGTTTGATTCAGTCCAGTACTAGTTAAACAGGGATATGCAATAAGTTCACACGTATCATCGAAGATATTGAATAGTTTATTTTTTTACAATACTCGCTTTTCCAATTCACTTTAGACATTGGCAAAATAGTCGACATCGGCTTTGCTTGAAATAATAATTAAAAAAAACAGAACAATACCGTATAAGGTCGCTTCTACCTTCAGTTTACAAAATAAATATTAGGTATTTAAAATGAAAACATAATTGTATAATCTGTCGAATTATCACGTATATATGTTAATCATATGAGCTGGCGTGATAGCCATACATATCTTAAAATCTTTCGTGAAATTAATTCATAGTGCATTCCGTTAGCGTCGAAACGAACTGAATGTATTATTATCTATAAAAAACCTTCTTAATAACAAGAAGTAAAATGTCATATTTTTAAATGGCTTTGGCTGCTCACCGTCAATAATGACTAACCCGTTATTGCAAGTATTATAAATAACGTTGTATTTATTGTCATGAAAACACCTAGCGGGGTTAGAAACAAAACATGAATTTAAACTCAAAGCATTTATTTTACCAAACTTTTATACCTAGAATATGTCATAACCTGAGTAAACATTTTGACTTTTGGCAGTTATTTCTGTCAGACGTCAATTTTATTCAACGGATAAAAGATATCTGTTTTTGTTAAAATGAGTCCTAAACCAAGCACCAAGCACTTTTGTTTTGACTTGTTAGTCACAAACATGAAACTCATTTGAAGATCGAGAGAGGATCGAGAGAGAAGAGCACTTGTGTCTTAATTTCTCCGAAAAGTTTCAAAGAATTGGATTTTATAGCGAAACCACCCACAAAAGCAGAATATAAAAATCATGTCATCATCAAACAAATTAGGCACACACTCACACATACACACCCACACATATCTATACTTACACTTACACTCACACAGACACACACCCGGCACACATAAATAGATACTCCCTTTTCCTGGTTATTAATTCATTTTAACTCCTTTTATTAAGTTTCCCCGTTTCTTATCCTCAAAATTAATTGTATTAGTCTAATTAATTTTATTTTTATGAAAGTGCATCATAACATCCTTATTGGACGGATAGATGACCCCTGTAACACAGGTTTTTCCCTAGCATAGGACCGTCATTGATCATTTATTTTGTATCAGACTTTTTGCACGCTTACATTAAGTGTCACCCTGTATCAGTGTACTTATATTTTTTACGTCAAATAAAATTATTATTATTATTATATCCTAATCTCGAGACTCGTTTTTTTTGAATACCTCTATCTTTACCTACATTTTGGCAAATTTGGTATACGGGCATTGGCCTTGTGGTCAAATTGTGGTCAAAACTTCCATTGCAAAATTCGTTGGCCAAAGTACGGAAATAGTTTAGTTTGCATGTCCAACCTTATAAATAACGTTTCGCAATCGTTGGAGTCGTCTCAGCATAATATTCTTTTTTCAATTTAAGTTTTTCACAAGCAGCATTTCAAGCTGCACAATTCAGTTTGAATTTATAGCAGGAAGTTATTTCAGCCACAGCGCTTTTGTCGAGTTAACTATTCGAGCTGTTACGAATGGCGCTGGTAAAATTATTTAAAGTTTAAAAAACAACCTATTTGTTTTTTTTTGGCTGTGTTGCTACTCCGTGGTTTATGTTCTTGATAAAAAACAGTTGAAACTTATTTTTCAGTGGTATGATTGCTGGCTATTGGTAGATTATTTGACAACAATAACTGAATAAAATAAATGTTACGCCCGCACACTCGATAATAGTGAATATTTACGTTAATGACGAACATGGGTGGGCACAAATTAATAACAACGTGGACATATTGTTAAACAATACTGGCAGTGTAAAATAACAAACATGAGGCAGATTGTCTGTTATTATTTTAAAGGTAGCAAAAAAACACATCACTTTTAATTGACATTAACAACCATCGAAACTGTCTACCAAAATCCGGAAACGACGTATTAAACGCTAAACTTAAACTGCTATTACAGAACATAATTAATAGTGCCAGTTGTGTGAGGCTTCCGCCTTATATTAAATGTACTATTGGACGGCAGCCTACACTAATTTATTTTAAGTTCATGTTTATTTTAATAATAATTGGATGTTATCATAAACTAACTGAGATTATGCAAATACCTGCAAATGGTGTATAGACACAGCATTATGTTGCTTGCTTCGAAAACTGTTTACGCAAAGTGGATCGAGGTAGATAGTAATTGATCCATGAACGTTTACGTTGGCACAATGTTGGCTACATAAAGGCATAAACTCACTTGCTACTTTCTCATGGAGGTAAGCAAAAGCTATAGAATGCGACCCGTTGGTCAGCATAAAATCCATACTGAATTATTATAAACACGAAATTAACTTGTCTGTATGTCTGGGTGTTACTTTTACGCCTTAACATCTGAACGGATTTAGATGAAATTTGACAAATTTGGATCTTGAACTGGGATAGGGGTCAAGATATAGGATACATTTTATCTCGGTAGATATAGATACGTTCCCATGGGATAATTACCAACCTCCATGCTGGTAAAGCCACGGGAGAAAGCTTATTCAAAGCAAACGGAAATTCTAGAAAGGGCTCCATATTCGTGGCACATGTTATTAAAGAGCATGAAATTGAAAATTAATGATGAAGGAGTTTCCTAGAAACGCACTTTGAAATAAGGTTTAAAAGGAATGAGGATTGTTTTCAAAACTATTTTTTTCTTCTAAAAATACAAAGAAAAAAAATAAGTTGGTCTTGTCAAAGAAATTAATTTCATATTTTAAACTTGACATTTTCCTGTTCCAGAATATTTAAAAGATTAGATCGTTAAGCTGTTTTTTTGTTACAATTTTAGGTTTGGTCCCATAGTAAATGTTGTTCATATTGATGAGTACATATTATAAATTAAAGTCGCTTTTTCGTGGCTGTCTGTGTGAGCGCGTTCTTTTTCAGAACCATGACACGAATTTTGAAACGGTTTTCAACAACATTTAGAAAGTTCGTTTCGAAAGGTTATATGTCTTAGTACATTTTAAACGTGTAATAAAGAAATCTCAATGTTTTGACGTAAAAAACCGCGCGAACCAATCGCTTCGATATTCAAATAATAAAAAACAAAAGACGTTTCTGTTTTATTTGCAGCCCACTCCAATATTATATATAATGTATTACTTACTTTAAAGTAAAATTATATTTCTGCTATTCGTTTCCCTCAGTAATGTTAAAATAATAACATGGTAACAGTTTCCAATATTAATAATAAAACAGGACATGGACAGGAAATTGACGTCCGGCGTTCAATAATGCAGAAGCGCTAATAAAAAAGCTTTTGTGGGCGTTACACTGATTATGTTTCCTTTATCTCTATTATAATGTAGGTCCTTGGATTAATTGCTCGTGAGTTTTTCGTATAACTAAAAACTTCATTCAGTCTTCTATTTAAACCGGTCAGAAGTAGATATTCTATATTATTATTACGTTGAGGTTATGTTTTATTTGTGAGTAAGTTCAAGAATTATGACTGTCTTGTTCATATAATGATCGAAAGCGCTACTACTGAACATGAGCTCTTGGGCCCCATTCCTGGGTCGGGCAAAGTGTTATTGGGTTTTTCTAAAAATATTTTTTCAGTAGCAACCCGGAGTCTGGATTAGAGCCCGGTTGAGATTCGCTCCCATATTACATGGCACTCAAATATAACCGGCAAGATGTGGGTGTACTATAGGTGCACCCCTACCAAACCCTTCAGAGAATAAAAGTTATGTTATGCCATGTGCTCCGGAAGTATTGAATGTGTGTGCTCAAGGAGCTTAAAGTAAGTTTGTTTTGAATACAAATCAAATACCATTCATGTAACATAATCACGCATCAAAAAGTTACAAAACGAAATGTTGTTATTTATTTTACCGTAATAATGTTTTATTCAAATAACTAGTGAAGCTGCTCACCAGCTAACAACATTACATCGATGTTATGCGAACCTATCTAAAATAATTGAATTTTGCTTAGGGACGAAGAAATATCATAGGTATACAAAATGAGCTTTGATAAGAGATTTCAGTGTTCAGAAATCGAAGAACAAGCAAGTTTTAAGTAAATTGAGGTGAATATCAAAGGATTTCGCTTAATTGGAAAATGAGGCTCCGCGGTAGTCAATTTGGTAAGTAACATCGGTTGGAATCGAATATGTATTTGAGATGAGATCGTACGGAATGCGAGTAAATATGAAAAATAATGCAATTTATTAATTTTTCTCAATGTCTAAGACTATACAGTAACTTGATTCCCGTCTTAATTTCGGTTTGAAAATTCCGATGAAAATTTCCTTTCTAAAAAAAAAGCTCACTTGTTAGGTAACAACAGAATGACTCAGATCAGGCATTACACCGTATTAGTAGCTGGGCCCGACATCACAGTATGCCTTGTTCGTGCTAAAGTACAGTATAACTTACTTCAGACTTAAAATATCGACATATAGAAATAAACATTCCATTTCATTTCATTTGAGTGGCAACAAAACCAGTTGTTAGCTAGTAATACTACCTTTCGTCATCTATTGGTTTTTAACCTTAACTTCATTCCCGTGGTCGATCCCACAGGAACAGTTCATTTTTTCGAATTAAAAGTATATTATGTCATTTGGGAGTGGTGAAGCTCTCGATCAGTAAAATTATTATATATATATATATGAACACACAAATAAACAACGATCCATACGTCTGTACAGGAAGGAACCGTTATCGACGCGCAAATTGTAGCCATAAATGAATTTAAAAAAGCTAATGATTCTAGCGTAGACATTTTTCGTCGTTTTTTTTCAAAGAAAATTGAAATGCCTGCAGGGTTCAGAATCATGTACTTAATCCGTGGTAACAGTTTGTGTGTCGATGTCCCTGCCACCCATAATATAAGTTTAGATAGTGGAATATGTGCCTAAAGAAGGTACCCAAATATCTCTGCCTACATCTTCATGTCGAACATAGTCATGATAAGAAACTTATTATAGCTTTCGTAAGACCGTTAGAAACATGCTATCTTTTCGGCACTCACACGAAAAGAGCATGACTACGGTCTCCGTGCGAGTTTAAAACTAGTCGATTAACCCCGTAAACCCTTAAACCGTAAGTGACAACATCTACTTAATCTAGAAAACAGTCACTAAAACACATGAGGGTTTTTGTTAACACTCATATTTGTCGCAGAATAACAGCGAAAAGACGTATTATAATCTCGACAAAAATATTTATTTCAATCTTGAGGAATACTTTTTGCGAGAGTACGTTGGTAACTGAGAAAAATTGGACTACATTACGAACAATACGGTGCTGACAAGTATTTTTGATGATAGTTTTAGTCTCTAGTGAGCAATAAACATGTTCTAGAAAGTTCTTTGGAACATGAATTGGGAGTTTAAAATATAATACAATGTGTATTATCTCGCGTAAATTGAAAATTGTCTGACTTTTAGTCAGTTCCGTAAAACAACTTCATAACTTAACAGCTGATCCATTGATGAGCGTCGGCTAATCAGGGGTCTCGCAACAATAGGAAATTTATTATTGGGTAGCGCTTTTTACCTAGGCTGAGGACATTATTGCCCCGGCTGCAAGGGTTTTTAGCATCCCACCTCGGATAGGTTAGGTACGAAGGAATTCGTTCACGCGTCTCTCCTTTCTTGCCTTATCTAAACAAAATAAAAAAATAATTAAACACCATCATATTATTATTTTAAAAATGTAGCCATTGATTTATTTATAAATCACCCATTCGTTTATAAAAATGAACAAAAGAAGCTCCTCAGTTTTATAGCTTCTACTGATATAAACCCAGTTTCACATACGACAATATAATTCTATTCTGTAAATAAAGTTCTTGAACGCAAAAGCTCAACCTGCCTGACATTTACAATAATGAATGGTATACACATATTTCCATTGCCTCCTCACCGTCGGATATCGCAATATCTTTGAGGCACACTCCGTGGACTCAAGTATAATACTTGTCTTTGGTGCATTTATTTTCCAACTTTATATTGAGGTTGAGCTCGTTTTATTATAAACATCGTGTGTTCCAAGAGAACATAAATTTCGTGAGGTTGGGAGTTTAAGAGTGAATTTGATAGCAAAATATTAAAGTAGATTACCTCTATAATATTAATAATATTGGTAGAGCATTCGTGGTTTTTTTTAGATGAGATAAGTATTTTTATTTTCAATTTACATTAGTTCTACAGATAAGTTTTTGAAGTTGTATCATAATTGTAAATAACCCTAGCTTTTGCCTGCGGCTTCGCTCGCGTTAATTTAGATTTCGACAATCAATTCAGCCGTTGTAATATTAGTTAGGAGGATGTAAAAACAGTAAATGTAACTTACAAAATATATTACTTTTATTAAGAAAAAAACACATAGCACTACTAACATTCTAATTATTTATTTCAATCATATTTCGAAAGACGCAACAGAAGCAATTGTGGCCGTCGAAAGTTATTGATCTTTCCCTAGGGAACAGTATTTTTTTTCTGGATGAAAGGTAGCTACTGTGTCGTTTTCAGTACCCCTGACAACGTATATGCAAGATTTCATGATGATCAGTTCCGTGGTTAAGGCGTGAAAAGGTAACAAACAAACAAACTTTCGTACTTATAATATTAGTTAAGAAGGATTAGGAATAGTATATAAAATATATATTAAATAAGAAAACCGGAGTCACCGACGCAGCCTGCAGAGAAAGCAAACTGAAGTGGCAGTGGGCTGGCCATGTTTGTCGAAGAACCCATGACCGGTGCAGCAGACGAGTACTTTTTTTTTCGAGGGCGTGTCAGACTTTTACTGACTAAAACCAGGCAACTGAAGGAACACGGGTGGTGTTCCTTCAGTTGAAGTAGACTTAATGACCTCCCTCAAATCGAAGTTATTATTCATTTTCCCCGCGTTGCGCCAGCATGTGGGCCACGACAAGCTAATAATAGTGCCAGCTATGACATTCGGGTGACATTGTCCTGACCGTAACGTAACCCTCTCTATTTATTTTGTGTGGGAAGACTGATCTTTCTAACGGTATCGTTCATCAGATCCTTGACGAAGATGAAGTGGCGCGTGGATGGAAAGTTTCTAAATAACTTTAACAGAAGGTTCATTTATTAATTTTATTTCTTGGTGTTATCCTGATTAGTGAAATGCCTTTTTTCAATTAGGCAAGTGTTAGATCACTGATTAAAATAAGTCCACGTATTACGGATAATTAGTTTAACTCACAGAAATATTAATACAATCACACTTCTACTTAACTCAAATAACACAAAAGAGATTATTCATCTTTATATATCAGGCACGAACGAGCTTGCCGCTCGATACCCTTGACAGCTCAATTTTTAATTTCTTTTTTTAATTAACCAAGTAATGAGGCTTACATAAAATATGCATATTAAAATAGGGAATATATCTTCTATGGTTAGTTACATTAATTTTTCTAGTGTTACCAGCTTGTTGTGTATAAAATACCTAATGTTACCTATTAAATTTTTTATTTTTATTTTAAGAAACCTGTTTTATTATAGTTTGGTATTTTTTACACGTCCTCGTGTACATAAATTATAAGAAATGAAAACAGACAAAAACAAAAAATACTTATGCATATTCAAGAATAATACACACTTCTTCAATTACTCGCAAATTACATAGCATAAAATTAAATTACATCTTGTGCAAAAGGTAGATACGCTTATTCTGCTTCTCACAATACATAAGTTTTTCACAACATTATGAACACCGTGTGCTTCATACGACGCAAACGTCTTGCACGTACAACATAATATCACTTTTCCCATTGCACAAATAGTTCATCGCTTAGCTTGACTCCGTATCGCACACCTGGCGTACTCAGCCTTGCACACCTTGTGCACGCCGCATCGCTCACCTTGTGTACGCCGCATAGCACACCTTGCGCACGCCGCATCGCACGCTTTGAACTGGCAATACTGGCAGCCGGTTGTCAATTTATTTTGTGTTAGAATTAAATTGTAAAATTAATGTTTTTCGCGTATATTGATCTATAAATGTGCTTAATTTCTATAGACTTAGTTGTAAATAATAAGGATCTGTGTTTGTGACCTACTTCGCTGCAAGATCAATTGATAAATCAAATAACTAGTTCCAGCTGTCATCTCAACGGACGGATTTGAAATCATCACCAAACCCGGGGAGTATTTCCTTTAATTTAAGCCTAATTATAGTAAATATTATTAGTCCCTATTGCACTTTTTCCCTTTAAAACGTTTTTACTGCTCGTCCCAGTGTTTTTCGTCGTAACCCTTTAATTCTCATTATTGCGGTTGTCTTTACGTTCTTGTCTTTTGACAATAAATCACATAAAATACGTTAGTGATAATATAGAAATCCCTGTTATTTATTTGTAGACATCCCACTGTTTACTTTTTTTTTAAATTAGAATCAATTAATTGAATTAATGTTAGATACTGGATTTACAATAACTTTACAATAGTAGTACCCTCAACCATTTTGCAAACTTAATTTTGTTGTTTTTCCCTTTTATTGTTGAATATTACCTACTATCTCAATTAAGACGTCTGTGATTAATTAAATTTTATCCCACAATTGAGATTTCACACTTTTCTTTACGTTAATTCCTTTGTTTGTTTTTTTTTTTTTTTTTTTTTTTCAATTTTATTTTTGAACTTCAGGTAGTCCCTTCATCCTAGTACTTACTATTCACATCTCATCCCTCTCTCTTATTTCTTTCACATACTTAGCTTTTTCTTCTCTCATTCCAGGGTGCCTCTAGGGTTGGCCTGTCAATATGTTAACCCGTAGAGCTGCATCCTTAGAGGAAAAACTGAGGGCTACATTGAAAGAATTGGAATCTAGCAAAAACCAGTGCAATCAGCTGCTACAGGAAAGGGATGACAGTGAGGTGGAAATACAGTTAATCAATAACAAGAACACTGAGCTTAAGAACCAGTTGGCTGAACTACATAAACATCATATGGACATACTTGACCAGCATCACCACCTTCGTCAACGTGTGTCTAATTTCCAGGAATGTAGTGACACCCACGAACTGGCTTTGAGACGCATATCTGAACTTGAACGAGAATTAAGCAGGGCCCACAACACAATAACCCATTTCGAATCTCTCAAAGCCAGTGAAGAGTCTGCGATCACCTGCAGTCTCTATGATGAGTTGGTTGGTAACGAGTCCGGACCCACATGTGTTGAGCCAATTGTTACAATTGATTTAACTGATGACACTATCACTAAAACCAAATTGTTTACTAGTCATAATAAGATAAAAAAATATATTAAAATTAATAGGCTGATTAGAAAATATCAGAAATCTTTGAAATGTCATAAAGTTAACAAAATAAACACAAAACTTAGGCATAAAAATCTTAATTTAATGCAAGAATTAAAGAAGTGTAATAGTGAATTAGACTTATGTAATATTATGTATGACACGGATACTCAGCAACTTCAGGATGAGTTGTTTGTTAGGGAATATGCTCTAAAGGATATCTTTAGTAAATATGAGGCTTCTCAACAAGACCTGAGTAAACGCATGCAGGAGGCCAATGAGTTGGCAGACCTGGTCAAGTCAAATGCAGAGAGGTATGAGTCTCTGACAAATAACCTCTCTTTTAGCTGTGCCTGCTCCCAGGCACCTCAGCCTCAACATATTACACCCACACCCACAGTGACTCAGCAAGTAGATAGCGGTATTAATAATGACAAGAATTGTATGGATAATTTGATTAACACTACATACATATTTTCTGACAAATTTGGTCAGGGTTTTGGTAGTATATTTAATCAGTGTTCGGAACATTATGTTATTAATAATTGTTTACCCGGTGCCAGTATTAGCCAATTAATTAGCAATATTAGACTGACAAAAATAAACCCTAGTTCAACTGTTATATTATTACATGGGGATAGCTTAAATGTAGGAAAAAAGGACATAATTGAATGTGTCCATTTGATGTTACATCTCAATGAAACTAATAATTGTAAATTTATTTTCTGTGCCTTGCCTTATTCACAATATTTGTCTGATGAGCAAAATAGGCACATTTATAATTTAAATATGTTCATTTATAATAGGACTTGCCATTATAGTGACACTGTTTTATATTTTGATTGTAATCAATTTATTACTGATTACAAACTGACAAATTATACAATGTATTTGCCACCTAGATGTAGGAGACAAATTGCTAATCTTTTAGCATACAATATACAAAGTGACAAGGGTACTTGTAGTGTACCGTCGATTTCAGTTAGTAGTGGTACTAATACTACTTTTGATACGCCTTGTAGTTTAAACTATTAGGTGCGACAACGGGTGAGCCGCATATGTTGAATGTTGTACATCAAAATATGCAGGGTCTGTCCGGCAAAGAGTTAGAGTTAAGTTTATTTATGGAGAACTATGATGTTCACGTGTTATGTTTGACTGAACACTGGTTGAAGGAACATGAAGTAGTGTTTATCGATGATGATAATTTTACCGTACAAAGTGCGTTTGTGAGAAAAAGTGCTATTCGCGGTGGTTCTTTAGTTCTTGTTTCAAACAAGTTGAAATGTAAACAACGTTTAGATTTAGTTAATCTTTCTATCGAGCGCACTATTGAGTTGTCTTGTGTTGAACTAGAGCAATTCGTTGTAATCTGCGTTTATCGACCCCCTTCTGGTGATTTTATTAGTTTTGAATCGGTAATGGAGGATTCTCTGAATAGGTTAAAATCAAGTAATAAGAGTATAATTTTATGTGGAGATTTTAATATTAATATTTTAGATGTTACTCCATTAAGTATTAGACTTCTCAATCTGTTTAGGTCTTATAATTTGATTAACTTGTTTTTTGAACCAACTAGGATCACTGCATCTTCGTCAACTTGTCTTGATAATATATTTAGTAATTGTGATGCCAAAAATAAATTAGTGTTAAGTGACTTAACGTCCGACCACTGTGGTTTATTAGCTAGCTTCCCCATGACATTACATAAAAAACCGTATAAACTTGAATGCAGGCCTTATACAGCTAGTCGTTGTAAAAAGTTTAAAAATAATATAGCTCATAGAATTACACCATCGTTAGTAGAACACGAGAATCCTAACGAAATTTACGGAGCCCTTTTTGATGTTGTGCAAAAAGAATACCAGTCTATTTTCAAGACCAAAACCATTAACATTAATGGCACTTCCGTTGGCTTCAACCAATGGGCTACTCCAGGTATTTATAAAAGTAGAGCGAGACTATACGAATTATATGGTTTGAAAAAATACAGGTTTGATACTCCTTTCCTAGAGTATGTAAAAAAATATTCAAAATTATTTAAAAAGATTTGTGCTATTGCGAAATCAAAATTCTTAAGTGATTCAATTAAAAGTTCCAATAATAAAGTAAAAACCACTTGGAAAATTATTAACAATGAAACGGGTAAGTCGGTTAAACAAGAAAATCAACTTGAGATTATGGTCGATAACAAATTAGTTAGTAAGGCAGCTGACGTAGCTGAGGCATTTAATGAGTTCTTTGCCAACATACCTATAACTACGACTTGCTCCTTAAATTCGTCCCCGTCTAAAGCTGAAAACCTTTTGAATAGTAGTGTGCAAAAATGTACTCGCTTATTTAGCTTCGAACATGTAACGCCTAGTGATGTAATTAACGTCTTTAACACTCTTAAGTCTAAAAACACTGGTGATTACTGGGGCATCTCCATTAAACTTTTAAGTAATATAATAGACATTGTAGCCCCCTATCTAGCTATTACTTTTAATAAATGTGTTGATCTAGGAACTTTTCCTGACCTCATGAAGAGTAGTAAAGTCATACCATTATTTAAATCTGGTAATAAAAATATCATTAGCAATTTTAGGCCTATTTCTATCTTACCAGCATTTAGCAAAATATTTGAAAAGTTAATACTTAATCAGTTGCTAAGACATTTTAACCTAAATAGCCTACTTCATAATGAACAATATGGCTTTTCAAAAGGACGTTCGACTACAGATGCGGGTGTTGCTCTGCTGAAACACATATTTAATGCATGGGAGAAATCGCAAAATGCTATTGGAGTTTTCTGTGATCTCTCTAAAGCCTTTGATTGCGTGCGCCATGACACGCTTTTGCGTAAACTACGTCATTACGGTGTCCAAAACGAAGCTCTCAACGTAATAAATTCTTATTTACATAATAGGTTCCAATGTGTAGATGTCGATGGTGTGAAATCTTCCGAGCTACCAGTTCAGTTAGGTGTACCTCAAGGCTCAATACTGGGTCCATTCTTGTTTTTAGTGTATATCAATGACTTACCATTCTATTTAAACGATATCTGTGACATTGTACTGTTTGCAGATGATACCTCTCTTATTTTTAAAGTAGACAGGAATAGACAAGATTTTGACGACGTAAACCGTGCACTCTCAATGGTTACGGATTGGTTTACGTCAAATAATCTAGTTCTCAATGCCAAGAAAACGAAATGTGTGAAGTTCGCCTTACCGAATGTTAGAAATCTAGGACCCAACATTGTCTTAGATAAAGAGCTGCTTGAAACTGTAGACTCGACGGTTTTTCTGGGCATAACGGTAGATGCCAAACTTCAGTGGGGCCCACATATCTCAAGCTTAGCGGGGAGGCTCAGTTCAGCCGCCTACGCCGTCAGGAAAGTAAGACAATACACTGACGTTGATACAGCTCGCTTAGTCTATTTTAGTTATTTCCACAGCGTTATGTCCTACGGTATTCTGCTGTGGGGCAAAGCCGCTGATATTCAAAATATATTCGTCCTTCAAAAACGAGCTGTCCGAGCAATTTATCAGCTAGGAGCCAGAGTTTCTCTTAGAGATTTTTTTAAAGATATTGGTATTCTCACGGTGGCATCTCAATTCATCTTCGCCAACATCTTATATATTAGGCAAAATATACACTTATACACTAAAAACAGTGATTTTCACAAAGTTAACACCAGAAATAAGAACAAACTACGTGCTCCCTTTCACCGGCTTCATAAGGTCCATAACTCATTTGTTGGGCTTGGTATAACCTTTTATAATAAGTTGCCCTCTTCTTTACTAGATTTACCTTTTAATGCGTTTAAGGCCCAAGTAAAATCCAACCTTTGTTCAAAGGCATATTATTCCATTAACGACTACATAAACGATAAGAACTGTTGGTCGCTGTGATTAACTCAAGACAATGTTCGTGTTCTTTCTCCAGAATCAGCTTACTAACTGACAGGGTATATGAGTTCATATATTTTTTTAATTTTTTATTTGACGGTATAAGTCAATTATTTTGTTGTCTTCATTTATTATTGACATGATCTACTCATTACAATGTTTTTAATGAGCTGTATTGCAATATATGGTTAGCTAGCGACCTCGACAATTGATCATATTATTCTTGCCTGAGCAACCAACAGCAGATTCGTCATGCTCCCTTAGATGTCACTGCTTGCGGTAGCGTCGGGGGTCGGGTTTCCTCCTTCCCTCAAATATGGCGAGGGGGGTAATGGCTGACCTTTGCGTTATGCTCGTGAACGGGTGCTGCTTGTGGTGACTGGTCGTCTTGCTGCCTTTGGTTTTATCATTGTTACAGTAATTGTTCTGTTGATTTATTTTACTTTGATGGTCCTAGTTTATCATTTATTTATTTTATTTGTTTGTATAATAATTCCAGTATTGCATATGTAAGCTGCCATGCCCTTTAGGCCCGAAGGCTTTATTTATGTATTTGTGTTATTTACATGCAATTTTTTTTCTTTTTTTTTGTCATTGGCGTTTCGGTAATTACTTGCAATTGTTTAGAATCAAGTTCTTCTAACCGAACAGACAGCTGTGCTGCTGGGGAGTTTGTTGCGCCACTTCTTCTTCCCAGCTAAAGCACTAGGAAGTGGTGAAGGGCGGGCTTTTTGGGGGACTGTCTTATGTAATTTTGACGTTCGAAAAGTGCTGATTCTCAGCCTAATTTGAATAAATGACTTTTGATTTTGATTTTGATTTTGATTTTGATTTTGTGCACTCTGCTTTGCGCACCTTGCGCACTCCGTATTGCACACATTGTGCAATCTGCATCGTGCACCTTGCGCACTCCGCATCGCACACCTTGTGCACTCCACATCGCACACTTTGTGCAATTTGAATATTATGCGTCACGCACCTTGCGTTTTGCATCGCACACCTTGTGCATCCTATTCGTTATGCGTCACGCACCTTGCGTTTTGCATCGCACACCTTGTGCATCCCATACATTATGCGTCATGCACCTTGCGCATTGCATCGCACACCTTGTGCATCCTATTCGTTATGCGTCACGCACCTTGCGTTTTGCATCGAACACCTTGTGCATCCTATACATTATGCGTCACGCACCTTGCGCATTGCATCGCACACCTTGTGCATCCTATTCGTTATGCGTCACGCACCTTGCGTTTTGCATCGCACACCTTGTGCATCCTATTCGTTATGCGTCACGCACCTTGCGTTTTGCATCGCACACCTTGTGCATCCCATACATTATGCGTCACGCACCTTGCGCATTGCATCACACACCTTGTGCATCCTATTCGTTATGCGTCACGCACCTTGCGTTTTGCATCGCACACCTTGTGCATCCCATACATTATGCGTCACGCACCTTGCGCATTGCATCGAACACCTTGTGCATCCTATTCGTTATGCGTCACGCACCTTGCGCAATGCCTATTCTGTGGAATAATAGTTCTACATACAAAATTATCCAATACATAGAACATAACATAAAAATGTACAACAGACCTTATACCTCCTAAGCGCACTTTACGCTGGCTATTTACTAATTTTCATTATATTTTAATACATTGTCAGACTTACTACCATCTGCCTCCATTTCATTTAACTGCTCGTATTTACTCATTTCATTTTCTGACGATTCGTCAGTCTGATCCATTCCAAAACATAACCACTGATAGATTTTATATACTGCGAATACTCCTTTAAAAAGGTTCGAATCTTTCTTAGTTAACGGAGTGTCAACAACCTCATACCTATCATTGTCAAATACTTTTGTGATTCGATATGGACATGATAACTTCGGCTATAGTTTCTTACTTTTACCTACACTATGAGTATCTCTTGCTACCCTAACAAGTTCCCCTATTTCAAAACTTTGCGCTGCCTTACTTTTCTTATCGAAACACTCCTTTTGTTTAATATGGGACTCAACTTCGTTCTACTTCTTCTCTTATTTTAGTTATACTATCCTATTTATTATTTTTGTTTGTATTGTTTTCCACGTCTGATTCTATCTGGGGTATTTATGACCTAAATTGGTACTAGTGAGTTTGAGGCCAAACAATATTTCTGATGGAGACTTTCCCGTACCTTTATTGACGGTGTTATTCAAGCACACGGTCTTCCTTACCGTGATTTTAAGCGGCAAGAGAACCTAAAATTGTTCTGTTGTACCTCTCCACTTGGTCATTAGAACGTGGAGCAGTAACAATGTGTTTTGTACCTACTTCACTCATTAAACCTTTAAAATTTAAACTCGTAAATAATGTACCCCGATCACTAATTAATCTTGTGGCTACACCGAACTTACCAAAATGATCCCTTAAAACCGCGATAGATGTATTCGACTTTGTTATTTTGACCGCTTTTAAAACAATAAACTTTGAGCACGCGTCTATAATCACAAGGATATACGTTTTTTTTTTCCTTTTGCTTTTAACAAACGGTCCTACGTGGTCGATGTGGAGTGTATTTTAAAAGTATATCCTTCATCCGTTTTATTTCAGAATCACCTAATTGCACAGTTGCAAGCCAGTCATCTCAATTTCTTTGACTACACCTACTTCTTGCGATGGCGTTGGCGTTGCGCGTCAACATGCAGCATAACCTGACCAGGCCTATACACGACATCACAGTCAAATTCCTGGATTAAACTCCTCCATCTAGCCACTCTTGGTACCATATCCCTTTTAAGAGAAGTTGAAAGAATAACAGTCTGTGTGGTAAAGTGTAATCACAGAACGTATGGCCTGAACCGGACTAAAGCGCATATTACTGCTAGTGCTTCTAGTTCATAGGATGAGAAATGAGATTCTTCGAATTTGAGTTTAAAAAGACCGTCAACTTGTTTCTGCAATAGTATTGCACCCACCCCATGTTTACTTGCATCTGTATGGATTTGTGTCTGTAACTTAGGGTCGTACAAGGATAAGACAGGCCGTGAAGTTAAAGCGTTTTTAAGTTTAATGAATGCAGTCTCTTGTTCGTCACCCCAAACCCACGTGAAGTCTTTTCTAATAGTTTTATCAAAGGGCGGGCAATTTCAGCAAAACGTCTGAAATAACTGACTAATCCTAGAAATTCTCTTACGATATGAGCATCACGAGGGTGTGGAAAATTGGAAACTGACTCAATTTTACGATAACCTGGTCGGATACCTTCACTCGATACCTCAAACTCTAAATAGTCTACACGGTCTTGGAAGAAATTGCGTTTTAACACAAGAAATCTTATTTCAGTGTGAAATGGAACATGCATATAGAATACAACCTTTATGGTCAAGATCGTAAAAGCATAGTTCTGTTTTTATTTTCACATTGGCATTCCTGAGAATGGCATACGTAGGTTCTTATTAAACTTTAAATGAAGCGTCTACTTATATTTTACTAAATGTGTTCCTTGAACTGACTTTTCTTTATTGTACACAAACACACAACAACCGTTACAATTTAAACTTTGTAAGTTTAGATAAAAGCCTGATCGATATTTTCAATTATGAAGTACCTACTTGCATAATACTTATTTCATTTAAAGCTCATGATACATTATCTACTTTGACTTGATAAGAATATTTAAATTAATTTATCTCTTAATAAAAAATGGCTTATCGTACTTATTTGTTAACGTCGAAAAAATTGCATGTTACCAGCTCTCAATCAAAATCAAAATATTTTATTTCACATAGACCTACATGGGCACTTATGAAACGTCAGATTCTAGGTGCACGGTTCCAATTGGTCGTTTCCCATGGAGAAGAGCCGGCAAGAAACTCCATGGTTACTCTTTTAAAAATATGTCTTTTACAATGTTTTCCAATTACAGTGTTAACAGGTATGGGAGGACAGTGTAGGCCTGTCAACAAGTACCATATGTTAAACAAATAGACAATTGTCTATAAATTTACAATCCACAGGGCCTACGACGTTCTCAAATTTACAAAATATAAAATAATCTAATAAAGTAAAACCAAAAACTAATAAAAAATTGTAGGTATATAATGCCAAATAATGAAAGAATTATGTCAGAGATATGTAAAAGTCCATATCTAATAATAAAAAATAAAAATTAAACACCATTATTTGGGAGCAGTTATTAGAAATTTACATAGTGATGCCGTTTATGAGGTACCAGGGAAGCCACCATATGTACCTAAATATACGAAGAAACAATATTAGTAAAATATAGAAATGAAGAGAAACATAACTCAAACCTTCTTCGTAACGATAGCTCAGTGTGAAACTCTGGAAATTACCGCAAAGCGATATTAATACGTTTTTTATCTCTCATCAGCCTAGGGTAAAGTTGGTTTAAATATCCCAAATGTTTCTCAGATCGTCGAAAAGGATTCTCGGCCAATCAGAAAACAATTTCCTTGGTATGTTGTACCTACAGCGCAGTATAAAAAATGTGAAAACGTTTACGAATTCCATCGAAAATATGTTTTCTAACCTAAAAGTCTACGTACAGTACTAATGCCTCGTTGATTTATTGGTCACAAGCATGGCTGTTAGGTCTGAGGTGACAAGTTCGATCCACAAAAGTATAATTGCGTTTTTTCCATTAGGAATTTCTCAGCAATAACCCAGATTGCAGATCTAAGTGACATAGACATACCGTGTGAATGTCATTGTAGTATACTCTGTATACTTAGGTACCTGTCTTACCCTTTGGGGAATCTTACTAGGGTTATGTGCATGTAACATAAAAATTCTTTGACCATAGACTGCCTCGTTGGTCAGCGCTATAGCTGAGCATGAGGTCCTGCTTTCAATTCCCATGGGTCGAGCATAGTCTTGTTATGTTTTTCCACCACGAATTTCTCGGTTGCAGCCCGGATTTTGGGTAAGTGGCCGGTGGATGACAAAAGGCACGCACCTAATTCCATGGGACTTAAACATAACTGGTGGAATGTGGTTGTACTATTACACCTTCAGGGAAAACGCGCATTTTCTATTACACCTAGAAAGCTCTGGCACCTGTAATTTTAGGTGAAGGCTAAAGATAATCCGAAATCTAAGTAACTGCTACCGCTTTAAAAAGTTTCCTTGAGAATCGGATTTTTTAATGGTAATAATTGTAAGGAAACAATAAAATCTTTTATTAGTATTTAGCCCGAAGTGGTCGCCCGCGTCCCGCGTTCGTACTCCGTGCGAACAACGAATGTGTTCACAATAATTTTATTTTACGTTATCATCGTGAATTATTCCTATTTTTTTTTATTTTGTGTTGTGGTATAACTAGTGTTGCCCAAATGCAAGACCAAGACGAGACTTGGTCCAGTCTTGGTCTTGGTCTTGCGTCAATACACCTGGTATTGGTCTTGGTCTTGGTATTGCGCTCTCAGTCTTGGTCTTGGTCTTGGTCTTGCAGCAAGAGTCTCGCAAGTCTTGCAAATACCTATTAGCCCATTACCTATTATTTATTGAACACGTTAGTTTAGATCTTAGAACAACGTAACAGAGTAGGTACATATTGAGCTATTGACCTAGGCATAGTAAACCAAATTAATTAAATTAACTTGACAATTTTTTTTTTTAAATACGGTCGCATTGAGAAACCTCCTCCATTTGGAAGTCGGTTAAAAATTACGCATTTTATAATCCCTGAGCGTAATTACTAACTATAGGTACGTACCTATAATGATTTTCTGTGCGTGTTTAGTGGCTATCTTAGGATAGCCACTAAACACGCAGTACGTAGGTACTCTTCATGTATCAGACATGTCATTTTTTGATTATCTATTGTGGCTTATGACGAACGAGCTTGTTTGTAGGGATTTTTAAGCAATTTTTATAATTTATTTATCTATCGAATTTTCTAAAACTCGTCAAATTTGCTTTTAGGTTTTTTAGATCTAATGCTCCAACTCTCACTACTCCGACTAGAGCTATTTGAATCTTCGTCACTCATTGTAAACTTTCACTCCGAGAGCAATGAGGATTACGAGTACCTAGCTAAATACTTTAATGGGCGAGAACAATAAATTAGACAGAGTTGAAGCGAAGCTCAATTGGAAATAAATGAAATTGAAATAAAAACTCCTATTTATAAGCACAAGCCGAAAGACCGACAGAGGAAAGTGCGGCATTCTTTGATAAACATAATAATTATTTGAAAGATTAAAAAAACAGAAGTGTTAAAAGATAGGTATTGTGCCCACGTAACAACAAAGTGTGGATGCAAATAATATTGTGTATTATGTTCCTCTTTTAGTGGAACTTGCCTAGGTACGTTGCCTGCTGTTTTTATGGAGGTAACTCGCTACTAGAGTAGTTACGATACAAGTTGATAAACCGCCACTGCAAATCTCGATGTTTGAAAGTGTGTGATTTTAAAACACTATATGCGTAAATATGACGTCGTTTGTGACTTGAAACGTGCGAAAGTTTTAGCACGTTTCAAGAGTGTTAAATAAAATCACCCACTTCCAAATTTGCAGTGCATGTCTAATTATATAGGTAATAGTAATAATATAACTAATAACTATATTATATTACTAACTACTTATCCTTACGACTAAATCTTCCTTGCGAGGACAACGTCAACATAATCTATTTGTGTCCGTTCTGAGCACCCGGAAACTTATTTTATTCTTTGAAACATGGGCAGCGGCGCGGCGCGGGCGGCTGCGACACAAAGTCTAGGAGCGGGCTAAATGTTTACCTATTTCGAATTGCGGCGGCGCTCAAACACTGTCAAATGCTGTGATCCACTTGTTGCACAGTCTTTGATAAACCGCGGCGTCTTTGTCGGTAAATTATCAAATAAATAGGTACCATACAACACACCGACCGACCAACGGTTTATTCGCGGAACGACAAACTTTCCCAATCAAACTTGAACCTTAATGCTTTGGCGATGAAGTTGAAAATCTGTTTAAGAAATTAAACAGATTGATAGTAGCTTGATGTGCGCCGTCTGACCCATAACATTGGCTGGCGTAAAAACTGTTACTAGTCCTATAGGTACTCGACTCACTGTTAGTTTTAAATTTTGCTGAATAGAAGAATAATATAAATTTTAAACATATTAAGTAGGTACACATAATGTTTTAATAATTTTGTTGGCTACAATTTTAAGCACATATCAACCTAGTAACGTTAGATCTGCACATTAGACTTATACAATACACAGTATGAACAATATGAACTTTGCTAGAAACTTATGCTAGGTAAATTTTTGTCACATGGGAACATATTTGTGAGTAACACGCTACTTAGTAAAAAATAAAAATGTTTTTGTTTTAAATTAATAAAAATAATATTCATCAACTCTAAAAACTGAAAAAAACAATAGTTACACTGGATGTAACTTGTAGGTACAACTCGCGCCGCACGCGTCACTACCGACAAAGAAAAGCAATGCATAAATGTTCAAACCAAAATAAGCTCTCGCACGTATTGACACGGCATAAAATAGTTTGCACGCAACAATACAAAAAATCACCGCTTAGCCGCCAAAGGAAAGACCTATTTATAAATGTTCAAAGTAAAATTAGCTCTCTTGTGTAGTGATAGGGCATAAACTAGCCTGCGCGCAACAATAACTAACGGAGCCGCCGCCAGTGCCTAAATTGTATCCGTGCGTCAGTTACCGTCCGTCAGGGTCCTAGGTACTTACTTAGTTTTCCCGCGATTCCCTCGAATGTCGTACGCGCAACACGCGTCATCACTGCAATGGATTGACATTTATGTTAGGGCTTATTATCCCGGGCCAGTGCCTTGGCCACCAAGAAGCCCGGATCTAACTCCGTTAGACTTTTACTTGTGGTCTGACGCCTCAAATAGGTAGGTACTTTTTTAGGAATTAAGTATGTGCAGAAAATCTATCATAAGCCCGTAACAGTATGAAGGGAAAATTGTAATAACTTGTTGGATACCAGCTGATTGAAAAGCACGCGGGTCAACGGCTCCGCGGCCGTTCGGCTGTAGGTATCGGGAAGTACTATTGTTTCGTGATCGCTTTTGAGTTTTGTTTTTCACAATGTTAAATCTGCCAGTTTTTGTTTCTAATATTTTATTTATTTATGAAACGATTGTATTACCAACACAAAACCATTTCGTTGCGGGAAATGCCATTAAAATTTCACGGTGTATAATATAATAATCAATACAATACCTTTTATGTGTTATGTTATGACGATACGGTTTCGATACTGGAGAACGTCTATCAAAAACGGGATTGAAACCAAAAACCTACTTGAAAATAAATTATGCACAAATCTCAGTTTGACTTTCCAAACGTTCCTAACAAACTGCTGTGGTTTTCGGGAACGTATATTTTGTCAATTATAATATTAAATATGTTTTTTTGACAATTTCAATTAAAAAAATTAAAAAAAAAACTGTGAGATGCAAGAGTCTCGCAGGCTTAGTCTTGTCTTGCTCATGTCTTGCAGGGTTCAGTCTTGGTCTTGGTCTTGCTACAATAAGTCGGTCTTGGTCTTGGTCTTGGTCTTGCAAAAATGCAAGAACAAGACCAAGACTGCAAGACCAAGACCGATTTTGGGCAACACTAGGTATAACTAATTACTTAACCTTTTCTTTTAAACCACCTTCCTCTCCTTATTCCTTTATTGCCCACCTCTTTATTTCACCTCACTTCACGGTTTGTAATTGCCCCTGCCTATCCCGCATCAATTTTTACTTCATATCTCTATACTGGTGACCCCGACGTGATGACCGTCAGCGCAGCCTTCGTGCAACTACTTCAGCGTGACGTCATCATCGTCACTCCCGCAAGTAACGATAAGTGTCTGCCTAGTAGGCGTTTATACCCGGGTACATTAGTGCGCCGCGGGTTCCGCCTTGGCACTGGTTTAATTGTGTTGGTAGTTAGTGTGAAACGAATCCTTTTGTGGTCTGAGCAAGAATGCTCGTCGGATACGTGCCAGCTTGCGTAGAGAGCGTAAGGTTTGTCGCGGTTTTCTGTTGCAGCATTAGATATATGATTGTTTGTCCTCGGACTGTGACCCAAGTGGGTTCAGACCGCCGTGTCGGTGCGTATAATTTTATGGAAGAGAGAGTGCATAGGTTACCCTGAGCCTGGGATTTGGCCTTCGGGAACTTCTCTTGTCCGGGATCTCTTACAAGATGCTCCGGTCGCGGGATCGACCGTTCTAGTCGGACCCGCAGCCGGAGTTGGGCTATCCGCAACCTGCCCACCCGCAAGAGAAGAAGTGCCTGGCGATCTACGTCGCCCCACCGCGGATGTACGCGTACATTCGCGTTGGAGCGATCCAGCTCACAACTAGGGACCCTAAGGTCCTAAAACTTGTATTTCTCGCCCTCTACCAATCGGTTTAGTATTGCATAATTACGTGGGGTGGATCAGCAAATACTTACATGCTGAAATTGGAACTTGCTCAAAGGGCACTTCTGAAGGTTGGATGGTGGTTACCTTAACGCTTTCCTACCATCGAACTTTATGAAACATGTACTGTTCTCTCTGATCGAAAATTATTTATCGTTAACCTTGTTTTAAGCACACACACTCAACTCCCTACGCTCCGTGCAAATTTGTCTCGCAATTGTAATTCGGCCCATAGTAGTTTCCCTTTCCTCAGTAGCTACGTCTATAACAAGGTAAACAACATTTTAAATATACACCCTATGTGCAGACCAGAATGTAAATAAAAATAAGGAAATGGCTACTTGAATTGCATTATGCAGAGACTGAAAATATAATAAATATTTTAAAATAATTTTGCGTACCGGGAATATTCACACAATATTTGAATATTCACCTACTCAAATTAATGTCTGATCGCGTTGACCTTGTTCCTCTTTGAACTGTTATATCTGTGACATCATTGCACTTACCCAAATTGTGCTTCGGGGAATGCACCAGACGAATTAGATTATGATTATTGTGTTTCTTTCACGAGTTTTCAAACGGTTTCGTGTTTCAGGATTTAGGTAATGTTGGATATTGCATGTTCTGGTTATCCTTAAGGGTACATTCACGAGTATAAATACTTTACACCTTCGCAAGATTTAAAAGCTATTTTTTTACACAATGTTAATTGAAACACAAAATAATACAGAAACAATGTAACTTTCATCACTACAATTCCCATAGGTAATATAAAAGATTATAAAAGGTGAGTAACTAAACGTAAGTAGGTAAACATTATTGTGGATAACGTCTTAGGTCTACGTACATACATCACCGAAATGCTTGTAACTAGCAATAGTAGTTATGTAAGCAGAAACAACATAGATTAACGTAAACACAGGTTTTTTTTACAAATACGTGGTTAAGTATATAGGTTGTTGCATTCCTAACTTTTGCCCACCGTTTCAGTTTAGTTTGATTATCCATTTGTAACAAAGTAATGCACACATACAGGTAGGTAAGTTGTATAAAGCTAGTAATACCCATCCAAGTTTATTTACTACCTACATGTTATGCATTATAACAACACTACAAAAGCAAGATAAACAGGTAAGTTGTTAAAGACGCAGGTAGACGCTTGGGCGGAGCACCGCAGTGTCCTCGCGGAGGCGATTGGCGGCGGCGATCTCTCGCGTCCGGCCCTGGTCCAGGCCATGGTACGGAGCGAGAGGGAATGGCAAGCCGTCACCTCCTTCTGCGAAGCAGTAATGCTCGCGAAGGAGGAGGCGGAGCGGGTGAGGGAGAGAGCCTTGCGCCCTCACGCCCCCACTAGCCGCCGCAGGAGACGCCCTGGGCGTCGGGAGTCGCCTGCAGATTCTCGGCCACCGTAGGCGCGGGCTTGCGGACGGCGAGCAATGGGTAGCTCGCCGTCCGGTAAGGACCAGGCCCGGGTCGACGGCGCGTTGTGTTCCACGCGCGCCTCAAAGAGATGTCAGCACAAAGTGACGGGGTCCGATAGGGCCGACGCCTCAGGGTCGCGGGTTATTCTACAGAGAAAACCGTGGCCCTGGCACAGGCAACTGAAGGAACACGGGTGGGTTTTAGTCAGTAAAAGTCTGACACGCCCTCCCGCTCCACCCAGAGCGGGAGAAGTCATTTGATGATTTCCCACCCAAAAAAAAAAAAACAAAAAAAAAAGGTATACATGAGTTAAGTGTACATAGTATAATATTATTTTAAAAAAACAATGGTAGGTAAGTATGCCACGTTATAAATTAACTAAGTAGTAGGTAGGTTGCTAGTAGGTAGGTACCCCCCGCACCTACCTAGCGTGTGCCGGATTTATGGGAAAATGTAGTCATGTGTGTATGACGTCACTCGTTGGCCTTAATTTTATGCAAGTAAATTAAAATGTTCTGCGTTCATTTATCTTCCTTCCCCAACTACATTTCTCACATTCATTATATTAACGAACGAATATGACAGAGTAAAACTAATGCATGTCCACTTCGCCATGAATTTTAATGTTCTAACACGCGAATAAATTCTATCGCAAGAACGGACACACAGTTGCGAAGGGTTAACTTAACGGATCAACGCTTTTGTTCCAAATAAACGTGGACTTGAATAATAGACCCAGATTGTATATCATTCTGCAAAATAACAGCTCTAAACCTACTGAGTCAATTATTTCAAAGCAAATTAGTATTATATAATAAAATAATAAAACGGCCGGCCGATTTGTAACGGAGTTATTTTACAGAGCTGTCGCATGTCGGTAACGCAAGCGTTTATGAAATAAAAATTAGGTGAGATTTTCGTTGCACAATACTTTTTTGGGTTAACACTTATATCCAGAATACTGTTAATTAAGCGCCCGTGGCATGTTCTGAGTAAAAATGATATGAGGTAATTAAAGTGCCGTTTAACGGACCGATATCTATTTTATAAGCCAATGCCCGTATTTAAGCAAGTCGCAATATCATCTCATAGACAATCAATGTCAAAAAAAAAAACAAAAGTGCATGACAATTAGAGAAAGATTGAGACTGAGATTGGAATGCGAACGATCTTAAAAATACGAGAATTTCCCCTCTGAGTAAAATGATTGAGAATCGCGTCAATTGAGATGAAGAGGGATCAAGCAGTGTGAGTGTACCTGGATCAGTAAGAACTCCCTGATCTTTTCATAAATTCATAGGAGATGGCAGATACCATACGACTTTGATGAAGAGGATTAACATTGTAGAGCAATAAAGACGAAATCATCGCTCTTAAACTGCCGCACGTCACGTCATGGCAATAAAATACAATATTTTTTATTAGACCAAGAACAATAAAATAACACTTCCATCGTATCTGAAAAGGCAGTTTATATATATTTCTATTTTCACTCATAGCTTTATTAATCAAGAGTCACAGAGAAACATTTTGAATTTGCATCAATAATGAGTTTGTCCAGTGAACACGACAGATATCGGCTTTTCATTAAACATTTAAATTTCAATCCTCGTATCAATAAATTCGTTTATTCAAAGTTATTATCTAATTAGTTAGCATGTGATACATGCATTTAACATAATATAACACCACGCATGTAATCTCGGAAGGGTTGGGCAGAGGTACACCTCTCCCTAAAACTTTCCGTACACGAATTTCGTCCCATGTAATAGGAGTCGAGCCTATTCCCGTCATTTAACGCTTTTTATTAGTCACTGACAATAACCCAATTGCTTAAACTCTCATTGGTACTTCTTACCTCTCACTGTCTGGGCTTCTGCTTTACGTGAGCATCTTTGTCCACCTACCGTCAATTTGTAGTTAGTGTTTTTATTTGATTTCATACGGGAAAACAACAGTAGTATATTATTAGTAAATGGGAATAAATAAAAATCTTATTAAGTAAATATACCACCCACAACATTTTCCATTTTAGATAAATGATAGGTATACCAACTGATGGCAACTTATAACTTAAGACAACATATTTACTGAAACATTCATAGTTACGTTGTTTTTAGATGCAACAAATATACCAACATATTCTATAGTACAAAGTACGAAAATATTGACACTCGGAACTCAGACTAAAAATGCAGACAAATACTAATAATATAAAATCTTCCAATCATAATTAAATTGGGGCGAGATTTGCAAATTGCAGTTAATATTGTGTTGCAGTTTGGTAGCTTGGCAACAACGTATTTCATCAGGCATTGCAGCCGAGTATAAATAGTGAGGGATCAATAGACTGCTCCCGGAATACCTCGGTCACGTTGTCTTGATTGATTTTGTAATAAGGACCTTAATTAGATGGCTTCGATAGCGCTTATTCGATAATATAACGCTTTGGAATTTTGTCACCACATTTTGGAATATTACAAACTCAATGCTACTAAAGTTTAATAGTCAACTTACATAAGCTACAGATTGCTCTATTATTCGGTTATTATTGAATTCTAAAGCCAATCAGTCGTTACATCCTAATTACGTAGAACATCTTTTAAAACCTAAATGTATTTTAACGACATAAATAAAATACGAAAATTTACATCCGCAAAGTATTCACAAATCTATAAACCTTCAAAATCCTTTAGAATACATGCCTCAACAACGCCACAGACATTTTTAACTCACTTCCTTGAATGTTAAAACTCTTAACATACGTATCGCGTCTTGTACGTTTAAATTTTACATCAGTTACGAACGAGGAAACTCTCGTAATAAAATCCGTGGGTCCCTCTCCTTCGCGACATATTTACATAAGTATGTTAAACTTCGTTCGTTCAATATCCGAATTGTAATGTATAATTCTTATTCCAATCTCGTGTATGCTGTACGTCTGTACTTATCATGCAGTTTCCTGCTTGTCAGATTTTATTGGCGACGTATGTTGGGGCCAATGTTGAAAGTTTTATGTCACGTTTGAAATGACTTTGATGTTGGAAGTCAGGAATGTTTATCGTCCACAAAGAATTCTGTTAAGATTTTTGTTTAGTACAGTTATTTTTTCCATCTTGATTTGCCTTTAATGTGTCTTGCTCGACATTTTGACTTGGTATAAGAGAAAAGTTGCATAATAGATTAGCTAAAAATGAATTAGGAGTAGGTAAAAGGTTGCTGATGCGTTCGTTAGCTTAATTTACTAATTAGGTAGGTAATTTAACAACCGTTTCAAAATGTTATGCAATTGAGAAAATCATAGAAAATTTCGAAACGGATGTTAAATTACATTTGGCAGGTAACGTAAACTTTTCGACATGTTCAATAAAACAACAACTCCGTACCTCCGGTATTCGCCGCCGCCTAATTCTGCCTCCTCCAATATTTATCGAAAATGTTTCCGTATAATCTGCAAAGGACAATGCCAAATCCTGTCCCATTTATTTACAGAAAATGTCAATTAATGAAAATAATTGTGATGATTAAAGGACCTTTTCCTAATACATTGTTTTTCAGTAGAACTTGCCGATTTCAATTTGCCTATTGCGTTACTTATGACGCATGATACACAACAAAAAAAAGTTTTAAATGCCTGTAAAACAAAAAATCATATTACGATTATAATAATTGTAGTAATGCGTAACCTATAGACATGTAATTTTAAATCTCTTTAAAAAATTATAAACTGCAACTAAGCTATAATCAATGTCATTATTGTTTTAAGATTGTTACTGAAACCGCAAGTTCTACAGGCCTTAGGACAAATGTTTAGTTAACAGTAATAAATAAGCTTTAAGATGCAACATATTGCAGGCTTGTGAATGACTTTTTGATTTGAGTGGGGCAAAGTTCTATGGAGTTTCTGGAATTGTCCTTTGGACTGGCCAAAACTCGGCCCATCCTACTTGGACAGACCGCTCTTGCCCATGTTGACGGATTGCGTACAAATATCACGATCATTCCGTGGTAAGGATTGACATTTTCAACTCGTCGCAATAACCCTTAAACAGCTATATGTCACAGGCAGCTAATACACGGATTTTCGTTTATACTTATAGTAAAATGGAGCACACTTCCATGTACCTAAGCTGTTCGCCAGTAACCGGCTTAGTTACTGAATGTAGTTTTCGGTATATACTATTATTGTTTGTGTTAGAGTTACCACCTAAACTACATACCCCCATACTTCATTCAAATGACTGATGAACAGATTTTTGAGTAGGTATGATTGGACAAAAAAGTTATAAAATATTTTGTAAGTTCCCATTATTTTGTTTTTATGTCACTAAAAATCAAGCTTCGCATCATCATTTCAGCCGAATGACGTCTACGAGTGGATATAGGCCTTCCTAAATGGAGAGAGGGGTTGCCAAAATCACCACGTTTTGCAGGCCAGATGGCGATCGCAGTATGGTTTTAAAATACATAGAAAACTGCTGCTTGTTCTCGCAGCTTCAATCTTCGCATATCTAACAATTAAACAAAGTATATCTTATTTCATACGACATTAATACTTCGCATTTCCCCTACTATTTGAAGTCAAGAAGAGAACAGGCATTTAACTAGCTCACAATACTGGCACAAACGTTCACAGATAAGTTTGATTGATACGACAGTGCGTGAATGCGGGCGCGATTTGTCACGAGGGAACACGAACAGTTTTAGTACTGTTTCATGTAGCTCCTGAGAGCTTTAGCCTTTGTTGATATAAGAGATTATTTTGAAAGAAGGATTTTGACGATATTCTTTGTTAATTTATATTTACATTTTATACCTTAATAAAAGTCGCTATTCGTTACTGTCTGTGTGACCGGGTTGTTCTTTGGAACTACAAAACGGAATAATTGCACTTAAACGGATTTTGAGACGGACTGGTGAGCCCTCATTAAAATCCGTTTAGAGAATTATTCCGAAACTCTTATATTAAACTTACATCTAATAAGTAACTCGGGCTCGCCAGTGTTAGTGTATAGCCTACCTACTCTTAAGCCTGATTCACACGCTGCGATTCAATTGCCTGTGGCATAACATAAGTAGAAATAATAATAGACTGGTAGACATTTGCGTTAGGGCAAGACGATAAGACCGCCTCTGTATATTTGTGTGCTTGAAGTATTAAATAAATAAAAAATAAACATGCAGGCCATATGTTGCTTCAATTTTTTGGCAAGAAACTTAGATCGTGTTAATGAGGCTGTGCGCAGACTAAAACAAGGATACCTAATAGACTAACGCTCTATAAAATCAATGATGGCGCGCAAATGCCAACATAACAGTCGTAGCGTGGATTGTATTTATCTAAGTTATAGGGGTTATTAGGTTTACCTATGAAATTGTCCTTTAGTATACGGAAAGTTAAAGTCATTTTATATAAACATTTTTTATTTCTATCAATCAAAATATGCACCCATACTATCGGTGCCTCTCTGCCAGCGCAGTGCTAAAGTCAGGCAACTCGTATTCCATAATTACTCATAATTTTATAGTGTCCATATTGATGAAAAAGAAACAAATGTAGTGAAAACAAAACACTAATCAATAAACAAATGACTGAATTTGCAAAAATAATTCCATATTTTTTTAATAAAATTTATTTGAATTTAGAATTTATTGCCAACCATACCAAAATAACGTTTCTAATGGCCAGTGTTGTAAAACGGTAACTTCATCGGTAAATACCTAAGATGATATAGAATATGTAATTTGGTTATGTTATGTTATGTGCGGCAGACATGTTTCACCAGATCTGTTTTTAAGTACATGGGAGCGAGCCTATTTCCAAATACCTACCGGGCACAACCTGCTGTATTTCTGGAGTATCTCTTTTTTACTCAACTACGGCAAAGCAAAAAGGAGGGTTATGATTTTGACGGGTATGTATTCATGTTTAGTATGTACGAAGTTTAGAAGTTAGAGGGTACAGATGAACAAACACACATACTTATATGTATGTGTGTTCATCAGTTCCCTCAGAAGTTCTAAACTTCCTAACATAATTTGACAAATGAGATATTGTTGGAAAAGTCTAGATTGTCTACTGGTTTAAACATTATGACGTTACATTAAATTTAAAATGGCGTCCCTTAGTTATATAACCATGTCTTGATTTCTGTCTGAAATGTTTTCCTTTATCAGAGCGACTTTAATAACGTTTCAAAAGTATTTAGCATTAATCAACATACATGTCATCTGAAAAACATTCAGCTTCGTTAAATGCTAGCATGAAAATAAACCAAAACTTTCTGACTACGGTCCACAACAAATTAAAGGACAAGACCAGTCACACGTTTTGTTGCCTTTGGGCAGAAGTGATATGAACAAGCGAATATTTATTTACGAATCCAATGTAGAGATGAAGTAGTAAAATCTGCCCAGAGGTGCACCGAATACAAAGCGAAATAAATAACATTGAAATGTAAGTTTTGTTGATCAGGAATGTACAGTTTTAATGCGTTTTTTCTGTTGACTTGTTTAGGAGCTAAACTAAGTATTGCGTGATTTTATTATTTGCTTGTGTCGAGAGTTTGGAAGGGAAGATACAAACATACTTCAGCTCCTCGAGGTACCGATAAACGATCTGGCACCTTTGAAGAGACTGCAGTACAGCCCATGTCTCGAGCGAATCGAAGGCTTTCTCGTAGTCCACAAACGCAAAGCAGAGAGGCAGTGTACGCTTTTGTCTTCTGTATAACCTGCCACAGCGTATGTATGTGGTCTACAGTGTTAAAGCCTTTACGAAATTTGGCTTTTTCGGGAGGCCGGAAGTCGTCAAACCTGAGCGCGAGACGTTTTATGATGACTCTTGATCACAGCTTCACGTGGCACAGAAGAGGCATGGGCCTATAATTCCTAAGAAAGGCATTGTCGCTCTTCTTAAAGAAAAGTATCATCACACCTCTGTTCTATGCCTGCAGCGTTTTGCCCTCAAATGTAGCGTCATCAAACTGCTTCTGGAATGCCTTCAGAACGGGATTTCCGCCGCCTTTTAGGAGTTCAGCCGTAATTCTGCTATAACCTGGCGCCTTATTGATCCTGAACTGCTTCAGAGTCGTCCTAATCTCGTTTAAACTGACTCCCGGGATATCACGATGATTGGGTTATAGGGTCAATCTAGCTCTTGGGTCGTTCGCCAGATTCGTAACGGGGTTATATGCTGACGTGTATAACTGTCAATACTCGTAGAACCTCTCGATTTCTCCCAACGGCTCAGGTTTGGTGAATACGATCCTGCCATCTCTGCCTCTCTCTGGCTCTGCCCAATAGACAGACTTCTAGCAAAGATCGTAGAGCCTTTATTTTACTCTATCGCATCCTTAATAAGGTCTATATTAAAGTAGCGAAGGTCACTTTTCAAAGACTTAGAGATCCGTCTATTGAGGTGCCGATACTTGAGTGCAACATCATTTAATAATAAAACATAAAATAATTCTATTCTCCAGGTCCCAAGATTGGTTTACGATAAAACATTTTGTTATTACCAAATTAATCAAAAATACATTAGATTTAAATGACCTAATGTTAGAAGTTGCGAATGTGACATCATATTGAGTTCAGAAAAACAAGAATAAATTAATCTGTCGGTTTCCCTAGGCATCATGCTAGACGACATATTTATTTTATTTATTTTCAATGGGGACTTCATATAATATGTTTTGCGGGGCGGCTAAGCTCGACCGCTTATGCTGTAGAAAGATAAGGCAGTTCAATCATAAAGAAACCGCACGTTTAGTCTATTTTAGTTACATACACAGAATTATTTCATGTGGCATTATACTGCTGGGTCAGGCTGCAGACATTGATTTTATTTTAATTTTACAAAAGAGAGCTGTCAGAGCTATTAATAAACTACGACGTCACGCATCTAAAAGATTAAATATTAATATACTAGCAATCGTCTCGTACAAAATTATGAAAGTTCCTGAGTAACGGTAACCTTTCCCGTAAAAGTGAATTTTTATCATAAACGCACCGGTGGATAAGTGCAGGAATCTTTTTTCGCCTCCAGTATCTTTGATCTACAAGGGAACTTAATTCGTTCAGTACTAAAATGGTAGGATTTTCAGTCAGAGACTTGGATTTGAACCAAAATTTACCAGCTAGATACTTTCTGCGAATAAATAGTGGCTGCAAGCACAGGTCGCTTTCCATGACGTGGATAGGGGTGCTTTTTACGTATCCCCCGATAATGCGCATAGCTTGGTTTTGTAATTTGTCCAGCTTGTACAATTTAGAATGACAGCTATTATCAAATAAAAAACTACCGTAGTCTAAGCGGCTTCTTAAGATTGCTATGTACAATCGTCGTAGATGTTTAGGGTGAACTCCCCATCCTGGACCAGCCAACACTTTAAAAATATTCAAAAATTTCATCGTTTTGTCTGTTGTCTCATTTATATGCTTTCCCCACCGTAAAGACCGGTCAAGCCAAAGCCCTAAATATTTCACATTTACTTCTTCTTGTAACTGCACGCCATTAATCAGAACGTTGACCCGGGATCTATTTGGACCTTTCTTAAAAACACAGATGTTACTTTTAGCGGGTGATACATTTAGACCCAATTCTTCCAATGACTTAACCATTATATTTATAGCCGATTGGAGAACATTACAAGCGGTTTCAATATTTTTATCTATAACATAAATAGCAAAATCATCTGCATATTGAGAAACATACGCATTATTGATTGAATTACAAATATCATAAGTCGCAACATTGAACAACAAGGGAGATAAAGGGTCACCTTGAGCCAAACCACGACCTGCACTTCTTGTGACGTCAAAGTTATCCAGTTTAATTTTAAGAAATCTTAAGCTTAAAAAATTCCACAAATAAGTACATATTTTTGAGCCAACTCCCAACGTATCTAAAATTAATAAAAGCTTTTTCAAGTCGACATTATTATAGGCATTGTCCACGTCAAGGAAGCATGCAACGGTATTAAGATTTCTTGAAAATCCTGATTGGACTCTGGAAACCAGACGTGTTAAACTATCCAAGCTAGATTTAGACTTTCTAAAGCCAACAGTCTCATCTGAAAAAATACGATTACTCTCAAAGAACCATTCCAACCTTTTATTCAGAATTAAATGAAGAATTTTACAGACACAAGAAATCAGAGAAATTGGTCGAAGAGAAGACACTAAAGTTGGGTCGCGGCCTTGTTTGGGAATAGGAACTACGCTAATATCTCTCCACTGAGTAGGAACAAATCCAGAGGATAAGAAATAATTATATAAATTTAATAGAACGGTTTTTCCTATCGGTGGGAGGTGTTTGATCATTGAAAAGGAAATATCATCATGGCCTGGGGCAGTGTCTTTCGGTTTTATACATACCTCTAGTTCATGCATATGGATAGGTAGCTGTAATTTTAAGTTGCACGAGGTAAAAACAGGCTGGGCTGGAAGAGCAAAGTCAGGACACAGACAATTCAACAATCTTTGGGCTTTATCTTTATCTACATGTTTTCTCTGGCCTCTGTAACCCTTCAACCATCTCATTTTTCTCCACATTTCTGCAGAGGAAGAGACCTCACTCAGTGAATCACAAACTTCCTGCCAGTTTTTATTTGAAGCTACCCTCATAAGTCTCTGAGCTTCAGAATTGCATTCATTTAATATATCCAAATTTATGGGGGTAGGATTGCTTCGAAATTGAGCCAATGCCAATCTTCTTCTAGCTACTGTACGGGACAGCTCAGAGTTCCAGTACGGTTTTGGTTTGAATTTATTTGTAGGGTCTAAACAACACTTAACAGTTGGAATGTATTTGTCAGCAGCCTTAATTAATTTATCAATGAATTGATCATAAGATGTTTGAGGGTCTTCGTAATAGTGGAAATCCATAAATAATTCCTCTAAATATTTACTGTATTCCGACCACTTGGCTGATTTAAAATTCCTTTTTTTATAAAAAGATGAGGTCAATGTAATGGCAAAAGAAAGTCTTATTACCAGATGATCACTCCCCAAAAACTCATTCATGACCTGCCAATCAAACATATGCGCAATATCGGAGGAGGCCATAGAAATATCGGGGCTGCTTTGTTGTAAATGATTCATCACTAACTTAATACGAGTGAACGTACCATCGTTAAGCGTACAAATATTTTTTTCATTTAAAACATCGTAGATTTGAGAACCTCTTGTGTCTGTTTTATGTGACCAGTTGGAGTGGTGAGCGTTATAGTCTCCAAGAAATAAGCACTTATTAGAAAATTGAGAAAATATGTCCTCCCAATCTCGAAACCTGGTGTGAACCCATTGCGGACAATATATACCAACAATGTTCTCTAAATGTTTACAGTTTAAAATCTTAACATTTATGGCTTGAATACCAGTATTACTATTTTTCATTTGACACAACTGTGACTTAATTGATGTATGTGTTAATATCGCAATCCCACCATAACTATCGTTCCGATCTTCCCTGTACACATTATAGTTTTTGACCCTTAAAGCTTTTTCCGAATCCAACCACGTTTCACTTACTACAGCTATATGAATTTTTTCTTGATATAAAAGATTTTCAAAAGCTAATAATTTAGGTCGTAAACTTTGTGAATTCCATTGCAATATATTAATTTTAACGTCCCTACCGGCATTGTAACTATTCATTAGCAGCGGGAGAAAAATTAAAGATGTTTTTTAACACAGATAAGTCCACAAAACTTGTCACTATAAATGATACAAACCATTGGGTAAACATTTTAAACGCTTTTTCTATTTTAACCTTCCACGTATTTTTACTATTGAATATAACTCGACTCAACTTACCAACTAGTAGTTTAAACGAGATATTATTGTTATTTAACCCAACATGAGACGAGTCATACGAATCAGAGTGGTCTGGGTGTGCATCGTCCTTAGTGTAGTTTGACTTCACATCGGCTCGGTTCGCCCGGAACTGAGCGCGGTGAGTCTTTGGGCCTGCGACTGTGTCCTCGCCGCTGTCGTTCGACGCAGCGATCGGCTCCTTGGCTCCGCCTTCCTCATTGTTCATATTAGTGTGCGTCTGACTCAGATGATTCATTCGTTGATGAACTACTTAATGTACTTTTATGTTTATTCCGTTTTTTTCTCTTTTTCTTCTTGTTAGTTTGCGTTGTTTGTGTAGGTTTGAGCTTTGATGCTGCAACTGAAGCATATGATGTAGGTAATATTGGTGAAATACTACGTTTCGGGGGTTGCTTGCGTTCGTCTAAAGTATTCTGTTCAATACACCTTTGGGAAAAAGGTGGAACATATAATGTCAGTGCCCGCCTATAACTACAATTAAATTGAGACATTAGTTCCCGAATTTTCCTTTCCTTTAAATATGCTGGGCAAGTTCTAATTAAAGCCATGTGATTTCCGTGACAATTAGAACACTTATACAAAGTAGTCTCACAATTTGTATGATGTTTACCACATTTAGGACAAATAACCTTATTAGACGGACAGAATTTAGATGTGTGCCCATAACGCCAACATCTGGAACATTGAGTAACGGGGAATATGTAACTTTCCACTTTGATTCTCAGGTTATGGATGTAGACATATTGAGGCAGGGACTTCCCTTCAAAGCAAATTCGTATTGTCTCACTCTCTTGCCAACCTGAAGACTCTAAATCTCTGCGGTTTAATCTTTTGACTGAAAGGATTTTGGATCCATTGCATGATAAACTTTCTAATAGTTCCGTATCAGCCAATCCGATGTCAATATCTTTTATTACTCCATAGGACACATTAACTTCCCAAGGCATAAAAATTTTCCAACCTAATTTTATTAATTCCTGGCAGTTCATTAACTTCTCCGCACATATTTCGTCAGAAAAACTAACTAAAACTTTAAATGGGTTTATGTATTTCACGTAATTAATTCCAGTAATTCCTTGAGCTTTAAACATTTTGGCCAAGGCAAACTGTTTTGGTAATTTATCTTTGAATGATAAACTGACATCAATTTTGTTGACTTTCCTTTTTTTCCGAGCTTCCACTACCTTCCACTGTTTAATTTGTCTGTCTCCACCATTCACTTCCTCAATCATGTCAATCTCAGCATCAATTTGTTCTTGATCAACATTTTGAGTTAAGTCCTCTTCAGATCTACTTCTACCGTCCATATCGATCTGGATATGTCGGTCCATGTCATTCTCCATTGCGTCTTCATTCATGTCCCCCCAAGATGTATCATTCCTCAGAACACGAATGTTGGCAATTGGCGATACGCACACGTGCGTGCCGCCGCCGCCGGGTAGCCGGAGTTAATATACTATAGCAAAGTATCGGATCGCTCACGAGTGTGCGATAAACACGTCTTAATCACACCGCTAGCGATTAGACACTGATAACACAAGGTTAAATTCCACCAAACCCCGATCCCTCAAACTAGGATTTTTCAACGCTAATGGCGTTTCCGGTCAACGCGATGAGATCGCCGCTTTCCTCCGCGACCACCAGCTCGACATCCTCCTCATACAGGAAACCTTCTTAAAGCCTCATCACCGCAACCCGAACATTGCTAACTACAAACTAGTTCGCAATGACAGGTCTTGATGCCACAAGGGTGGCACACTCATATACTTTAGGAAATCTCTGTATTGTATCCCTATAGTGGGTCTATCAAGCCATATTGTGTGTTTTCTTGTACAATTGTGTGTGCATGTGTGCGTATTCGAGTGTGTGCGTGTGTGAGTGTGTGACATTAAAAGGTGGCACACTAATATACTTTAGGAAATCTTTGTATTGCATCCCTATAGACCCACCTTCTCTCTTCTCCCATCTGGAGACCTCTATCTGCCGGCTCGGCATGACCGGCCACCAACCGATCACCATCATCTCCGCGTATATCCCACCCGACAATGGTCCGGAGGATCCCATCTTGCTCCAAAAGGACTTCACTGCCCTCTTCGGTATGAGTGACTCCGTCATCTTGGCGGGGGATCTTAATGCCAAGCACCCGGCGTGGGAGAGTAGCACAACTTCAACCAGAGGTAGGTTAGTTTTCAAGTTAGGCGAATCCCTTAACTTTGACGTCATCGCTCCAATGAGCCCGACTCACTTCCCAGGTAATCCTAATCACCTTCCCGATGTTCTCGATGTAGCGCTGCTCAAGAATGTGAACCTCCGTTTGCAATCGATAGAGACGTTCCACGAGCTTAACTCTGACCACCGCCCTGTAGTCATGCATCTTGCACCCGACTCGGGCCCGATCGACCCCAACCGCCCCCCTCAGACCCAGACGATAACCGACTGGAGGAAAGTAAGCGAAAGACTGAAATCCACCACGTCGCCTCACTTTGACACCATCCCCGATCACTTAGTGTCAGTCGCCGACACGACGGCCGCAATCGACTCTTTTACAGAGCACGTACAATCCGTATTGACGGATTGTTCACGGGAAGTTCCGGTGATGGAAGACCATCGCTGGAAAGTACCTACTGACGTACGTGACCTGATAACCGAGAAGAACGCGGCCATCCGTGCCTACGACTCCTTCCCTTGTGACGCGAACAAAGCCCACATGCGCCATTTACAGCGTGCTGTGTTGAAACGCATAGGGGAGGCTCGCTCTGAGGGCTGGAACAAGATGCTCAGTGAACTCGAGCCCACTCATCAAGCCTTCTGGCAATTACAGAGGAAATTGCGTTCCTCAGAAGAGGTCTCTATGCCTCCTCTCATCCGCCCCGACAATAGTGTCGCTTTCGACAGTCCCGTCAAGGCTGAATATCTTGCTGACAGCCTAGAGTCCCAATGTTCTCCCAGCTCCCAACCAGTAGTCCAAGCTCACCTGAACAAGGTCGACGCTGAAGTCGAACGAAGAGCCTCCCTCGCTCCCGTCGAAGGCCCTGATGATACTCTGCCTCCCGTCACACCAGACGAAGTGCACGACATCATTAAAGGGCTCCACGCTCGTAAGGCCCCCGGTTCGGATGGTATTACCAATAAGGTATACAAACTCCTCCCTGCCCTGCTAATAATGCTTATGACCGCCATCTTCAATGGCGCCTTGAGCAACAACATTTTCCCACAAGCATGGAAAGAAGCCACCGTCATCGGTATCCCAAAGCCAGGCAAGCCAAAGTCTGAGCCCTCCAGCTACCGCCCTATTAGTTTACTCAATGTTCTCGGTAAAATCTACGAGAGGCTTATTTATAAGCGTCTCAAAGACTACGCCGAAGCAAAGAGCCTCATACCAAACGAGCAGTTTGGTATCCGTAGCCAACACTCGGGCACCCAACAGGTCCACCGTATAGTAGAGCACTTATGCGCTGGTCTGCAGCGTAACGCGACGACGGGTGTGCTATTCTTCGACATAGCGAAAGCCTTCGACAAAGTCTGGCACAACGGCTTGATATACAAGCTCTACCAACTAGGAGTGCCAGATCGTCTCGTGCTCATCTTACGAGACTTTTTGTCGAACCGGACCTTTCGCTATCGCGTCGAGGGAGCACTCTCGCCCCCTCATTCTATTCGCGCCGGTGTCCCTCAGGGTTCCGTACTATCTCCTCTCGCCTTCACGCTGTTCACTAGCGATATCCCAAAAAGTAAAAAGGCTCAGTTGGCTCTCTTCGCCAACGACACTGCCGTTTACTATACCGGTCACTGTCCCAACGCTATAGCTTTTACTCTCCAAACCTCCGCAAACGTCTTAGGCGCTTGGTTCCGGAAATGGAGAATCGAGGTCAACCCCGATAAGAGTCAGGCGGTTCTCTTCTCGAGACGTCGTCGACTCCCTCCCCCACTTCCCAGCCCGATCACTATATACGGCAAGCCAATCCCTTGAGAGAAGCAAGCCAAATACCTAGGCGTGATCCTCGATGAGAACCTTACCTTTAAAGCTCATATTAAGGCGGTTCGCGCGCACGCCCAAATCGACGCCCCTCCCGACCCTTGCTCGAGCCAGCCCGCGCCGCTGAGCCTGTAGCTTTAAATTCGTCCGTAAATAATACCAATCCTGATCCAGCTAGTCATTTGCTGCCCTCTTCCAGCGACGCCCTAAGCCGAGGTTCGTACCCCACAGGGGGTGCCCTTAGCGTTGTCGCTTAGTTTTAGTTAGTATATAAGTTTAAGTCCTGGCTGGAGGCCTTAATTGATTAGGGAATCCACAGGCAAGTCCGCTTAAGCAGACGACAACCGCATAGGTTGACCTGCGAGATGCCAAACAAACAAAAATAGTCTGACTACCAGTCATAAGGGGTATCATTTTACCCTGTAACTGGCTTGTGGAGGTCAGGTAGGCAGTCGCTCCATGTAAGATACTGGTATTCAGCTGCATCCGGTGAGACTGGAAGCCGACCCTAACATAGTTGGAATAAGGCAGGGCAGATGTGATACTCAGTACTAAAAGCGAATGGCACGCTACAACGGCACCGCGTGTCGCGACGCGCTGTTCGTTGGTGTCGCGTGCGATTCGCGTCGCGTGTCGCGCCTGTTCAAGGAGCCTTAAATGTGTCTTTGTGGAGCTCTATGATCTACGAAAAAATGTTAATAAAGATTAGAGACGCAATAAGGAAAGCATTTGACAACACCATTTTCTTTATGTAAAAGCTAAAGAAATTGTATGTTAAGTCAGGGTAATTCATTGTACCGGGGTGGTTTTTAGACCGGGTTGGTTTTTAGTCAGTAAGAGTCTGACAGACCCCTCCGCCCGCGCCAGGGCGGAGGACATCCATGAGGATTTTCCACCCCGGGAACAAAAAAAAAAAAAAAAGGGTAATTCATTGTACTTAACAAGTCTCCAACTTACCAAATTTTTATCCGTGGAATAAAATTGACGTCCACCAGTTCTAGTATGGAAAAACCTTCGAAAAAGAAAACTGACGATAAGACTTATTCTAGGTATAAAAGTTTAGAGAAATTTCCCTATTTTGAATAGTCCCCATATTGAATTCACAAATGTCGTTCTTTGACGAATGCATATGAATACAAGTACTTTACATAGAGCGACGGCCTCCACAACCCAGTTTCTATGTAATTCGATACCCATCAGCCTCATCATACGGCCCTCTGACGACCTGTTAGGTCTGTCAAAAATCCACGAATGAGAGCCGGGACCAACGTCTTAACGAGATTTCTTAAGCACGAGTGCTCTTAGTATGTTTGTCGTTCTTTGACAGTCGTATTATAATTAAATGTTTTTGTCTGTCAATTTAGCGGCTGAGAAGCGATTGTGATTGTAAGCAACAATACATTTTTATCTCGTCCCACAAGTGTTTGGTATACATAATTACGTATGTATGTAAAGCCTTCGCGTCTTATCTCCCTTATTTCTATGATCCGAGGCTTGAATCATCCCAAACCGCGACTTGACAACGAACACGCAATTAACTTCCGGGTACACACGCAATTATGCCGCGAGTCTTCGCTTCGCATGAAGAACTTACGTATACAACCCCTAATAGCCCTTACTGAAATTGTAATATAGATGAAAATCCACAATGACCAACATAATTAGCTGTTGCGAGGTTAGGAACATTGTGAAGGGTTTTAATATTCAACCGTAGGTATATCTTATCTGATGACGTAATGCGTAATTCGTGTTTAGAGGATGTATGTTTTACAATAATGTGACGTTTCACATACAGACGGGTGAAATGACATTTCATTGTGGGATTGTGTGAGGGATTATCTTGGGGGTCTTTGTTATAGGTATTAAAAATCGTACCCAGGTTTTCATTACATAAAACGAGAAATTTATTCGCATTTTGATGGTATGAAAATTGGTTTACTTATTATCTCCTAAGACGATCCTCTGACCATGGTTTTTCATTTTCATGTGTAGGTACGGTCAGGAAAATTATATCACAACTGACATTCTTTGCGATACGGCAAATTTTACGTAGTGCGTGACATTGCTAAACAAATTACTTCCCTGACTTAATCTGAGTAGGTATCAAGCATTCAAAGTTAATCTTGTTTATCAGTTGCCTTATTGCGGAACAAAACATGGTAACGAATTAGGCATTTAAATGTTTTCCTCAGTTAAATGTAAATGAATACCTAATACATGCAACACAACGATTACAAATATGTAAGTTGGTATCCCAGGCGCACGTCTTTTATCCTTCTGTCAGCTTATACACTGAGCGCAGGGATGCAGGGGATGCCTTCATCAGACACGACGTTTCAGTAAAACCCGGCTTTGGCGCTAAAGTAATTTGTATACCTTGTCTTATACGAGAATATGAGTAATTGTTCCCTTATTAATGAGAAGATAAACCTATTTTCATCGGGTTTGGAATGGAATATTTTATGCTTAAGGTAAACACCTTATTTGTAGATGTAACTGGCTTTATATTGAAACATAAAACAACAACCTATATTTCAGATTTCACTTTTGTTGCGACCAAGCGTCCACCATGTACATGGAGGCATTGTATGCGTTTATGTGTGAACTAACATAGTTTTAAGCACTAGTTATACAAAAAAATGGATCTTGTTTTCTGAAAATTAATGAATATAATGAATAAAAAAATTAAAAAAAACTATATCTCTACGTTGACGTCGTGGTGGGGCTTGCGTGGTCTGAAGTCTAGGTCCGAAATGTAGGTATTTACCTACCAACATTGAAATTCTTATTAGTTGGTACCTACCTACCTACCTACCTATCTTCTGTACATTTTCCATTGTTTAGGTATATTTTTTGCAATAAAAGCCTAATGCATATAGAAATATGCATTATGATTTTATATATGCATTATTTATATTATTTATTGGTGGAAATTAATATCGTTTAAAAGTATTTTGAGATTATTCACAATTTTTCCACTCAACTCAAATTACGATAAACGGCATTCGTTGACCATCAATTGGAGCATAGCGATTAAGGCAAAACAAAAAGCATTCCTCGTTAATAAAGTTATATAATTCCTAAATATTTAAAAGAAGTAATTACAAAAACTGGGTTGTATTCGTGGCGTGTAGGGCGAATGTTTTAGACGCTAATTGGCTATCGGCGTGACGTATGGTCCCGAACCTGAGTCACTCAATTATTAATTCACCCACGGGAGATATTTATTGGAAAATGAACAAACTCCATTAACTTTACGTAATAACGTGTCAGCTATCATTCAATTCACTGACACGAGTGCTATTATATATTTACGATATTTATTTTTAAAAGTCATTTCAATATACTATTTTAATCTACATCGTCGTTTCGATTAGTGCTAGATAGAAGTTTTATTCAACAAAGATTCTAAATTTAAAGTCTTTTAATACATAACATGTCATCAGGCATGTACTTCCCAAAGGGTTATGCAGAGGTGTACCTATAGAACAGCCACATTTCGCCAGTTACGTTTAAGTCCCATGTAATAGGGGGCAGGCCTATTGACATCATCCGGTCACAAATCCAGAATCAGGGCTGCTAATGAGAAGTTCCACACGATAAAACCCAGCCTTAAATAAAGTGGTACGTAAAATAAAATGATTAAACAATGAGTTTAATCAAATGTTACTAAATCAATTTTTTTGCTCAATATTTCATATTATGCAGAGTATTCATATTGGATATATTATTCGCCACGTTTCAACGAATATCAAGAATATTTTAGCGCGCAGACAGCGAAAAATTATGACAATGAGTTTTCATCAGAGCGTCTTTTGTTATTCTGATTGTATGTTTATGTAAATGAACGCTTCGTAGACAAGATGCGGCATCAGCAGCCGTAATGCAGGTGTGGACAAAAAGCGTAAGTACATGACGATAATAGTAGATTATGCACCGAGGGGCTAAAGTTGTGTCTTATGTCACGGGCGTCATATTGAATCTCGAGCGCAAAGAAGGATTCGGGATTTAACTCACGAGCGAAGCCAGGGAGTTAATACAAGAATCCTGAATGCAGCGAGGGATTCAAGCTAGCTTAAGGCAAATACACCTTTAGCCCAGAGGAGAATACTCTACTTTTTACACGTACTGTGAGAAAATAATAGCCATAGTACGAAAAACTATTAGCTTCGGTTGTATTGAATTCAGGAGTACAATCACTTTCATCACTCGACATTTTATAATACTTTGTTGATAAACTTAAAGTTTAAATGCCAAAAGTTCGCGCCTTTATTGAGCCTACCAATAAGTAGCCAAGACCCGATCAATTGGATTTTCAAACAAAAAAAGTATCTTCTACGGTTTTGTCGTGTGCGTCTATGGATATCACTCTCATGGAAGTGGCGTTTGTGTAAACTAAGCTTTATACAGGGCTGGTAAAATGGTTTTGGATGATTGGCTGTATGCATTTTGAATTTAGAACGTCATTGGAGACGCTCGTGAAAATAGAGTATTTTTTATAAAATGTGATAAATCGAATGTAGTCTAGATAGGTTTTATTATTTTTTTATTTATTCACAAAATCCACAGCAATCTTAGCGAAATTTACTTAAAAAAAATTAACTAATGTTACAGCCAATTATGTAAGTAATGCAAGTTTTAATGTTATTCCATTCCTTTTAAAAAATGGTTCGTAGTTATCTAGTTATTCTTACAATATTATGTCTTCGAAAACATGGCAACGATATGAAGAAGCAGTCGTTATGATTTTGTAGGAAATCGAGAATAGCTTTCCTCTTTCTGGCACTAAAGAGTGTTTGTTAGTACTATACTGCCAATTTAGCTGAGCATGTGAGATTCCAAATTCAAATCACATTATTGACCAGCGGGTCATAATGAAATCCAGTACAACATTATTGACCGGCTGTGCCTCCGGCCACTAATGACTCAATTTAGGTTAAGGTTGCTTGACATATAATTTGACATTTTCGAGCAGGTGGTGTGAAAAAAACATTACACTCTCCATAATTACTTGTTTCAGGAGAGTTGCTTTTAGGCAGCGATAGGCGACAGTCGATGTAGACGCAAGAGGGCACGGTAGTTAAGTTAGGAGGTTGGTGAGTGATGTGAGCTGTGAGTTTTCTTGACTTGTAGGTTGATTTATATTATGATTTATAAGTAACAGTTAGATAATAGCGCTGTAGAGCTATTAGTGATAATTTTATTCCAGCATAGCGAAATAATGCTTTTTATTAACGCTATTTTCTCTTGTAATACGTGTCCATCTCCTAATCCGTACCCTGACAGATATTTGTCATTTACGTTTGATTATAGGGAAGCGGAGAAGGCCTTCCACTTTATTTGACAATGAGCACTGACGCTCGACTTTTGACGACTTTCGCACCACATATGGAAGGCAAAACCGTAAATACTAACAGTTCATCTAAATCAAAATATGCTATAAAGCCGATCTAAATCAGCAATATAAAACAATCAAACGTGAGTGATAATTACTGCTTCCAAAAAGGTCTGGTCACACAACACACTGCGAGAGGCTCGTTGTAGGCCTATCGCCGGGAGAGCTGGTAGGCTTCACCAAGCTCCCCAAACTGGATTGGTAGTCGTTGTAAGAACGGTAGGAACCGAGTCTTGATAAAACCACACCCGTCATATGGAACATCAATTTCTAAATCGACATTATTTATCGAAACACGAAAATTTGGAAGCTTTGCCGCTAACAGCCGTACTCTATCCTCGAAAGGGGGAGGATGAACAAGATCATCGACTTCTAAGCTGCGGCTGCGTTTTAGGTCGTTGATTCAAAGCCACGCGCAAGTTCAACATAATCATAATTTTAAATGTAGTTGTGGGGGATAAACGAATATACGCTATTACTCTGGCACAAAGTGTGATCGAGTCCTTTGATTTCAAACATAAAAATAAAGACAACACCGCGCCGTGCAGGGCGTTGGTAGACAATACAAAACTTGTAACAATTACCTATTACACTTGTAATTATTGCTTCTTTTCGAGTATAAATGAAAGCCTGCTTGAATATACTTTATTTTAATCTAGGCAATATTGTTCTCAAACATGCCAAAATTATAATTTAACACAGGCTGAATTATTATTTCGATATTCATAACTATTCTGTATGTCGCGAAATAAACTTCATTGGAACTGTACATCTACCGTCAACGCAGGTGAGGAACTGCTTGCCTGCCAAAGGATCCTGAGCTTCGAATTTGGTGAGATCAATCCATTCTATGGTTAAGGAAATTTAATTCTCAATAAGAAAGTACAAAGATTTCACTTAGCTTAGCTATTATTTTAATTTGTAGCAAATCATTTGAGGCTCCAACGAGCAACGAGACAAAGCTCGAAGGCAATGAACAGCTTGAGTAAAGAGCCTAAAAGAGAGGAAGGCCTGGATTTGTTGTGATCAATTTGCGCTTTCTAGTCTAAATGTCACTAAGAACTCTGTTAAGGCCAAAAAGGCTAAATACGCCAAAGGGATGAGTTTTGATTCTCAGCTGTAATCTTGTGGTAGGGCCAAGCGGGTCAGCAGGGTCGTGAACTTGAGGTTTGATATTCTGGTGAAGGGTGACGTTTATCTTGACAAATTTCTGTAGGATGCTATTTACTCAAACAAAAAGAGCGATGCCGATTTAGAAGTCGTACAAGAATTGCTTCCCCTGATACTTACCTATCATATGTTAACAACTGCATCATTAATTCCCAGGAAATACGGCTAACAAATAATCTAAGTAGATGCAGACCCTTTCTTTTTTACAACCACTTGTGTGACATATGGCAAGTGAGGGTTCGGATGCATCGACAAAAAAAAAGACAACAATAAATACTTTCTACGCTGAATTGTGAAGCTCCACAAAAAGATACATTTCCATAGAATCCATCAGGGACGGCCTATTAATCTTACCCCTGTCTTAGTCAAATTTCAGTGTCTTTGTCTTTAAAGTTTAAATAAAGCAAAAAAATTACAATGGCTATTGTAATAGTACCTATGAAAAGGGCCGGGAATTGTTTATTTAGAGCCTTAGCTCACCAAATGAACAATGTATTAGGTCTGACATTCGATCACTTATCGTTACGCCGCGATCTGGCAAAATTTTGTGTACATGAGTCGAGTCGATGAAAGAATAAGCGTAGCACTTTAAAATAATATTACTTTCTTCCTAACAATAATCTATCTCAGGAACAAATGATAACAGAATACGTAACCGCGCAGTTAAATAAGGCGTTCTGAGGAGGAAAAGACATCCTAATTGCCGCGTCAGAATTCTACCTTGTAAACGTGTTTGTTCACACGAACAGCGGGAACACACTGGTATATTCACCTACCGGCGAGGCAGTACCAGGTAACTTACATATTTTCTACAATGAACAGCACTATGGCAATTGAAATAAATAACATGAAAAGGGATACCGACGCGATGACAATTACCCTGAGAATTGGTACGGAAAGTGACAAGCATGCTCCCCTTTATATAAACAACTCACACATCAACAATTGCACACATAAAGCAACTAGATCTTTCATAGGGGTATTAAACCTAATTAGACAAAAACCAAAGAAATGTACGCTAGTAATCCTAGGCAACTTTAACGCACACATTGGTCGAAAAGATACGCTAAGTTTCCAACAAAGGGCTGATTCACCAAAACCTCCTCCATGACTATTGCAACCACAACGGGGAAATGTTAATGGATATAGCCAATAGGGAAAAACTGCAAATAGAAACAACAAAAGCGAGACCACCTTGTAAGATAACATGGTCTAAATGCACGCAGAAATCCCAATTGGATCACATTATTAAGCCACATACAGGAAAAAAACTCATGGGCTGCATCTCCGACCATAAAATAATCTGGGGGCTGCTAAGAACAAGCCGAATTCTATACAATAACGAAAGCTCCAATAAAAATACAAAAGGGCAAGCGCAAAAGCGAAGGGAAAAAAACTGGAGGCCAAGGATTTTAAACATAAACAATGCCATTACGCTGCTCACAATAACAAATGAAATCCACCAAAACAAAATACATACCAAGAATGCATAACCAAAAATACAGGAAACAGTTCAACAGATGCAAATACCGAAATACCTTGGAGTACTATAACGGGAGTACTAAAAGCGGCGGCCCAGGAAACCCTGATCACTCAACCGATTCATTCCAGGCATCATCGATTAGCTCTTGCCAACCTCCAAAACTCTAAATTCTTAGAAAGAAAGCATCCCGATAACCTAAATAGACAGTAACGTGTAAAAGAACGTAAGGCAACGCTTCAAAAGGTTAAATACAAAGATGAACAAAATGCATGCGGGGACTTCTTTAATGGACGGGGAAAAAACATCCTTCAAAACGCATGCAGGTACTGTACCTATTGTACAGGAGCAGCAAACAACACACCAAATGTCGTAAAAGAAACGCATATATACGAGTATCAATGTCCAAATGGGACCAAATCCTAAAAAGCTCTGAGGGCAACAGAGCAGGTACCAATTCCGAAAAATAATAACCCTAAAGATACAAGCGACTATCAACGCATATCAATCAAGAATCATAGGATGTGTTATCCCGCACATGTCCACCGACGACGAAAACCACACCTACTACATGCAGCAATGCAGTATAAGGCAAAATCCAAAAAAGTCGGCCGACCTATTTACACTTGGAATAACAACCTCAAACAGGACATGACTTACTTCGACAAGGAAACGAACTTCTGGGTGGACACGGCTGAAGAACGAGATAGGATCAAAAAGGCTGCTGGCAAGATATACAGGAAACCGGAAACGGATAGTAGCGAGACCTCAGATGAAGATATTGGAACAATACAGCATAGCAGCGACCGGCTGCGACGTCGTTAAAAGATGCCCTCCCATAGAAAAATATAACCCCCCCCCCTCCACTAGTCCAATGCTAATTTAAGGGTGCATTACTCGATTGGCTCTTACACTCCTATCCTATCCTAAGGGCACGTCTTCCCCTACCATTACAGTGCCCCCGGTCTATTCCTTGATATGCAATAGTCTTTGTAGTACCGTGAAACATGAGGCTTCAGGGGCTAGTGCAAATCTTGGGGTTCATTCGATTAATCGAGTCTGGTCAAACCACGCTGGGGTCGGTGCATTTCATTCATTCATTCATTCATAACACTCTCCATAATTACTTGTTTCAGGATGGGTTCATTAATTATTACCCGCACCGCCAACCGTTGCATAACAAATTTGTAACGTTACACCGTATGATTAATGTTCAATTTGAAATTTCCTTTATTGTTGTCATATAACATTGAGCCCTTCCGGGGACGAATTAATCTGTCCTCTGTTTATTTGGAATAAAGAGTTGTGTATTTGTGAGACGAACATTAACCATTCTTCAAATTAATGAGGTGGATTAAGTAACATGACAAATTCTTCCCTTATTAGTTCTCTAGGGAAGCGGATGCTTCCTTATTAGAAAGCGCAGGACTAAGGGGATTACGAGAATACATTAACTTGTCGCTGCTGTCCAACCGACTGCTTATATAAATCCCTTAGTTGCTTCTTACGACACCCTTAGAACGGGGCCAGCTATTCTTAGTTAGGGTTACCCCTGCGTTCAATATTATTCTTGAATACACAGGGTGTAAAGAGACGCATCACATAACCGTTCTACGCATTCTATATATCAAACTAAGTAACATTGCACAAAAGTAATTGCTAGTACGACTGTTATTTTTATGTGAAAATTTGCTGTTTGCGGTAGTGCGCAATGTAACACGCAAATCATTGCGCTGCACCCAGCACGCAACAGTACAGGGGTCGTGGGGGTATTTAGAGTTGGGTTATAACATTAAATCTTGTTTTCGTAAAAAGAAGGTCAGTAAAAGTAGGAATTTTGACATCCTATTGAATGTCAAAATTCCTACTATTACCTGGGAACCTTCTGGTAATGGATATTTCTCCATTACCAGAAGGTTCCCAGGTATGGCCCAGTACAAAAAAGTCTTTTTACTACAGTTATGTAACCTGTATCTACCTTGCATGTTTGTAACAAATGACCCTTTCACCAAAAGTTGTTCGTACAAAGAGCACTTCCCTGCCCCGTAGTTATTCTGTTAAAAAAACGGGTCATTTGTATAATACTCGCCCATTTGGGGCCGACCATATTAATGATATACCTATATATTCATGATTACCCAAACAAAAACAAAAAAAACTAACGTATCGTTTTTACGTATAAGGTGAGTCGACTATTATACAAAAAGTTGATATTAGGTACCCCGTACGGTTGAAATCCTGATCTTTAAAATCCTGTCGACAAACTCTTGACACGAGAGTTGCCGTATATATATGCCGTACCTACAGCCCTTGATTCGGAACGCGGTGTTATTCGAAAACACATGTACTGCGTGCCGCTTACGTGTCGTCACGTGGCGAACTGGAACTCAGAAGACATTAAATACAGAATCATTACATACGTTAATCTTACTTCGCTTACATATAACGTCATCGAAGCAAGTTTCTCATTTAAATAAATGTTTGTGTTATAAAAAGAAACTGTTTACGAAAACTGAGCAATAAAACCGGGTTAAATTTTCGCCATTTGGCAATGGAACCCTTAAACAACCCCTATTATTACAATTTTTGTTCCCTAGTTTCATGTGGAAAAAAGATTGATCTAGTTAGATGAGTGCGTAAAAGAATCAAAAGAAGAAAATACTTCTGTTGTTAAATTTTTACTACGATCTATTCTCTAATGGATACGAATAATGTAGAATTTCCCTCAAGTGCCTTAAAAATGCTCGTAGAAAGGCCTAAGGTTACAGCCCTTGAAAGAAAATTGACAATGCAAAAAGCGTAATTCTGAAAACGTGTAATCCGCATTTTATTTTATGTTCTATTGGTACTGTTTTATGTATATTGTAGTATTGAGCATCTTTGCTAGATTTTACCCATCTCAGCCACAACAATAATTTTGAGTTGGGTAATTGATTGACTGTAATGATATTGATTGCTTGTTTACTTATGTGGTAACAGGTTGAGTCTGAAATTGGCTTGCTAGAACTCAGTCATTGATTCCCTAAGGATCGTAAATCATCTTACTTCATCTAAGAATATCTATACTTCTTATTATTATAGCCGTAGGATGCAATACACAAACAAGAGTTTTGTTCTGTTGTTTTTAGTCTCTTTTGTTCATATAATAGATTTTGCCCTGACTACAGTTTTATTTTGCCATCAGTTTATAAATTTCTAATGACAAATATCACTTCGTTTAAGTGCTGTCAGTAGAATTTTTCCTTCTGAATATTTACACTGACAGCTCTTGAACGCATTATAGATGTGCTGATCGCGTTCAGTTTCATTGTTGAAAAAGGCATTATATTGGTAATATGGGGAAAAAATTTGGGTTACCGATATTTCGAATATACTACTGTTTTATTTGGTTTATGAAATAAAAAAATATCGTTTACTTTCAAGTTGCATGTTGTCTAAATAGATCCTACGTCACCAAAACCCTTTTATTCATTATTTCAGCTAAGTGAACACCTTACTAATTATTTATCAGCAGTTAAGTCATTGTATTTTAAAATGTGTAGCCAGATACGAGTCCCAAATACCCACGGCAAGCCGCCACATTCGCTGACGCCACAAAGTGTTTTTTGCGGGTGTCAAGGCGCCCACTCCTAAGGGTCGAGGGGCTGACTGCGCACTCTTAATTGCCCAAACGACCACGCGTGGTAATAATTTCCTACCAAAAAGTACTGCGTAGTTGATTAAACTTAAGGTTACAGTTTCTCAAAATTATAAAGTGTTTTTTTTTTGTATGATTGATTCCCTTACCGTATTTTTCGAGACTCAAAGGGTCTACGGAAGTCTATTGTGATGGCATCTGTGTCGGCCTATTTCCTTCTATCAATAGCTTGTAGACTTTGAAACAAATAATAGATTTAAAAAACCTATTGGACCTGCCAAATATTTATACTGTTTTTTTAACAATGACAAACCGAATTGCCTGACAGTGTTTTTTTGATTGACTTTTAGTCACATACTTTTCAATGAATGCTCAGTCATGCTAAAGCTTCAACGAAATTCGAAAAGTGTCGAGGTGTGACTCAGCTGTCGAATTTTGTGCTCTCATTTGAATGAGGTTCGAAATTAACTGTCAATGCTCGACCCATTCTTTAAAGATAGATGAAAAACTCTTTATTAAGCACACTTGTAAATTACAGACATATTTGTAGAAATTTTACATTGGTAAAGTCTCAACGGGAAAGCTTAAAGCACTTCAAGCTCACTTAGCTTGAAGTGAGCTCTCAATAGTGTCAATCCCTTGGATCAGGTGGAATGACAGCTCACTTCAAGATCGCCTAAGTTTTCACGGTGAGATTTATACAAAATAGGCCGGAACGTCATTCTTTAATTCAAGCCTTAAAAGCAGTAGCAAGAAACAGTTCAGCACTACATTCACAAGTTTCTCCTAAATCATACTATATCCTAGTCGTAAATGACATTTAATTACACGATAAGACAAAGCAAATGGCACACTAGCATAAAACGAAACCCTCACCGCACGTGTGAACGCACTCTCAACAACTACTAGTGCTGCTGTAAAGTAGTTCAGTTAATTGAAGTTAGTAAATGAGTTCATTAATTGACTCGCAACACAATTATTACTTTCTACGTGTTCAGTTTATAAGGTGATAATTATATAAAATTCAGTAGTTGTAAGTTAAGCCTACAAAATGTCTTATGGCTTGAAGTAAGGCAAAAAACTTAAATTATATTTATGTAAAATGAAAAAAGGACAGGAAGATGCTACAGCAACCCCTTGAACAAAATAAAGGCTCGTCAGTGTAGTTATTAAAACTAAATCCTCGTCTTTACCTGATGTAAGAATCTTCTAAAAATCGTGCCAATTTTTAAGCAGATAAAGTTCAGTTTTACATAGTTCATAAACAAATAATACAACGGTACCCAGGCCATTAAAAACAAACTGTAAACACATATTTCTTCTAGCATTCTGTGTTTAACGGGGCGTTTAAAAATTTGCCTGTTTAAGAATCAACATTAAACGGTCAAATTAATGTATTTATACCCAGAAAAGTCACAGATACATCCTGATAACGGTGCAAAACACGAAAACAAACAATTCCATTTGTCTTAACGTTGCTCTAAACATTATAAAATTGTATACTATTCAATATTACCACAGCATGTAAAGAACCGGGTGCGTTAAAATATCCTCCAATGTGTGGTATAGAAGGTCCATTAGAATTTCAGCTTTTAAATCATATTATTGAGCAAAATATTTATTAATTCGTAACTGATGTTAAATTTAAAGTCTAGTCGCCGGTATGCCGCCGGACCAAGATAATTAGCTCGATACAGACAAAGAATCTCAAATGAATATTCATTCAAGGCACATTTAGAAGTTCATTTCAAATAAACAACAATATTTGGATGTCAATGTTTTAATTAAGTAATGTTTAGTATTTAGTTCTGTACTTACAAGTGCATTTTAATCTTTAGGAATAAATGCATTCAAACCGTAATAACCATAACACCGCGTACAGTTAGTTCTAGTCAAGTCAACTGCGCTGTAGAAAATAAACATTAGACGTTTATTTTCAACATCCCTTTGAAGTTACATGCTTTTAATACAACCTTTAGACTTGTTGTGTTTGGGGTTTTCATATTTTTTTATGATTGAATGGACCGCTTTGTATTTCATTATTTTATGAGAATTGAACATTGATTTATTTTATTATATGTACGCACAGTAAAATAGATGGAGACACGACACGACATTCACAAAACGTTTGAGTAAAAATGTACTGCTTATATCTCAAGAAATTTCTTCCATCCCACCTGCGAAAGGAGAAAGGAGAAAGAAATGTAGACAAATAGTGTCTAAGAACAAGAGAAAAAAATATGAGTATGATGTATGTATTAACCAAACTATTGTTCTGCTTGTCAAATAAAATAAAGAGTTTTATAACAGCAATAGTGCAGTACTCATGCCTATGCCGTACTAAGTTACTTCATAAACTACAATATTACAAAGTATTACGAAAATGTAATTACTCCACTTAGTTAAAATATTATATTACCACAGTAGGTACCTTTCATACACATATGTACGTATTCATTTCATTCGTATTCGTAAGTACATTGCTAAATTAAAACAACTGTGTCTGACCTATTTTATGACATGTTGCAAAGCAATATTTCGTGCTGTGGCGGCATAAGCATTGCCACATGTGAACTACGCACCACACTGAGGTCACACGTAATCCTGCATCGCGGAAGCAGAGTTTACCGCGCGTCTATAGCAGGCAGTAGCCCACCAGACACACTCGTCTGTTCGGAGGATTCTCCTTTTTCAATGGAGGATGCACTTGAACTTTACACACTGTAGTGATTTTTTTTATCAATTTAAAGGATATGTAAATGTACAATGTTAATCAACTTTTGTAGCTGACTGTTCCTTGGGCAGTCAGCGTAGCTACCACCTGTACGGGAGCGGTCGCAGCCCAAGATTGGGGGGGGGGGGGTCACCATGGGTGCCAAGGACTATTTTTAGGGAGGTTACATATATATTTTAATGTTTTTTGTTAATGTCAATTATTTTGGTATCTTCATTTATTATTGACATTATCTACTCATTACATGTTGTGTTGTGTTGTGTGTGTGTGTTGTTTGTGTGTGTGTTGTTGTTTGTTGTGTTGTGTTTTTTAATGAGCTCGTCATGCTCCCTTAGATGTCACTGCTTGCGGTAGCGTCGGGGGTCGGGTTTCCTCCTTCCCTCTTATATGGCGATGGGGGTAATGGCTGACCTTTGCGTTATGCTCGTGAACGGGTGCTGCTTGTAGTAATTGTTATGTTAATTTATTTTACTTTGATGGTCCTAGTTTATCATTTATTTATTTCATTTGTTTGTATAATAAATAACAACAACCAAGGATAGCATAACAAAAAACTTACGTCAATTCAACAAAAATAACAGCCAAAACAAACTAAATACTACCCACATTAAGAAAGAAGGTCCACCAAAACCAATATTTGTTACTGAAATCCTGACGCTTAAAGCACAACGTCTTTATTACCTGGCTAGAAACTATGCTAAGGATAACGGCTACAAGTTTTGCTGGACATCATTCGGAAAAGTTTTTCTACGAAAAATTGAAGGCGATAAGCAAATATTGATTAAAAGCGAATCTGACATCAATAATCTTCGTCTGGAAAAATGACTAGCGATTAACTCAGGTTTTTTCAATTGTAATATTTATATAATCTCTTCTTATCCGCTGACGCTTGTCATAATGTTGTTAGTTAATTATAAAATTTTAACTACAGAACCCAGAAATACACACTTTCAGAGTACACTACAACACAATTATACATTTCACATCCACACACACATCCAAGTTTACCAATTAATGCATCAAAGAAATATAGTTGCAAATACACCAAGTGGCAAGATCATTCCTGAACAAGTATTATTTTATCACAAATATTTAATTGATAAAACACTAATTCTATGTGACATAATTTTCAATTGTTTTTCCAATGGCTAATAATTCCAATACAATTTTATTAGATTTAGATACCATCTCTGTGGCAAAAAGCTATTTTTGTGATCCTGAAACTTGTAATTCTGTGCTACATGGCTCTGCGAAGTCTTTGAAAATCATAACTCAAAACATTCGTAGCATTTACAAGAACTTCGATAATTTTCAGGCACAACTGGCCAGATTCTCCTTTGACATCGACATTATAATCCTAACTGAATGCTGGCTTAATGAACACAAACCTATTCCTACTATTGATAACTATCAATCCTTTTCTTCCAAGACCAGGCTTAATCAAAATGGTGGCATCGTTATCTATGTCAATAAAAATATAAAATGTACTGTTGAAGAACCTCAGTCAAATGATGCCAGTTTTCTATTGCTCCAAGTTTACCCTGGAATTAACATGTTGGCTGTGTATAGATCCCCATCTGCACACTGCACTACTAGCTTTCTTAACTCATTAGAAGCGATCTTACGTCCAATTAAAGCTAAACACATCATTATTGCTGGCGACATCAATATCGATATTAAATCGAACAATACTGACAGAAACAGTGCATCTTACCTAAATCTAACTGCAGAGCTAGGTTTACTGCCGGCACACAACTATCCAACAAGGCTTGCAAACTGTCTAGATCATATTATGTTAAGCACATCCTATTCTGCTGCGGCCTTTGTAATAGATTCAACCGTGACTGACCACGCTTCAGTCCTGTTAAGCCTTTGTTGGCTTAATCCTGACACTAGCAGAAACAATGAGTGCAAGAAAGTTGATTATGATGCTGCCCTCGCACACTTGCAAGCTGTTGATTTTTCCTTTGTTAACGGTGACTCTGAGGCAAATGTTGTCGCCGCTCTATTTGTTGATCATATTTCAAGTGCATTGTCACAACACTCGATCATAATTTCTCGACCATGTAGGAAAAGACTGCTTAAACCGTGGCTTACCCCTGGTTTACTGCGGTGTATTCGCCATAGAGATAAGCTGCACAAATTCTTTATAAAAAACCCACAAAATACATCTGCTGAACTGATATACAAAAGGTACAGAAACTATTGTAACGCCCTTCTGAGAAAGTTAAAAAGGAATTACGAAAAATCTTTACTAGATACAAACCGTAATAAAGATAAATGGAATGCCGTCAAATCCATCATCAGTACCTCAAAACAAAAAACTGTTGGGGACCACCTCTTAGTTCCACAGAAAAGTGGTTTAAGTGCTGTAAATGAGGTAAACACCTACTTCTCTAATATTGGTAAACAGCTAGCAAATAAAATAATACCAGCTCCAAACAGTAATAAATTTGAAATAACCCCCGTCTCGAATTCAATCGTGTTACTTCCACCTGACGAAGCCGAAGTTGAAGCGTTGATTATGAATCTCAGCAGTGACTGTGCCATTGGTTGGGATTATATTTCGGCCAAGTTTCTTAAATTTGCTAAACACATTATAGTCCCTCATCTGACTAAACTAATTGAGATCTGCCTTACCCAGGGTGTTTTTCCGAAAGTGTTCAAGAAGTCCCTTATTACTCCTGTTCACAAGGGGGGAAGAAGGACGATGTTGGAAACTATAGGCCCATCTCAGTTCTTACGACTCTATCAAAAATATTAGAAAAGGTTTTAAACAAAAGGCTCACAAACTTTTTGCAACACAATAAGGTACTATCAGAAGCCCAGTTTGGCTTTAGGCGGGGAAAAAGCACTGAAGATGCCGTAAGTCAATTGGTAGATCACGTCACACTTAAAATAGAACGAAAACAGAAATGCGTCGGCATATTTCTCGATCTGGCCAAAGCTTTCGACACTGTCATGATTCCTGTCCTTGTGAACAAGTTGGATAAGATCGGTGTCCGCGGGAATGCTTTAAAAATCTTTAAGGATTTTCTTTGTGACCGTACGTAAAGAGTTAAGATAAAGGAATATGTTAGCTCTGATGTTTGGGTTACTTATGGCGTCCCACAAGGCAGTATTCTTGGCCCGAGTCTCTTTTTGATTTACATAAATGACCTGTGCCTGCTGCCACTTACAAACGGTAAGATCTTTACCTACGCTGACGATACGGCTTTAATATTTCATGGGGGGACCTGGGACGAAGTCCGACAAAGCGCCGAACTGGGACTGCATAAAGTAAGCCATTGGCTAAGAGCTAACTACCTCACTTTGAACCTTTCCAAATCCACATTTCTTCAATTCTCCTTTTCTAAAATTAAACCAGTCAATTTAGATATTAGATTACATATCTGCGACTTGGCTTCATCAACGACATGTTCATGTACAGCTATCACTATAACGCTAAACATGTGAAATACCTCGGTGTGATTGTAGATGAAAAGCTTAGCTGGCGTCAGCACATAGACCTTACCACAACGCGTGTAAGGAAACTTTTTTGGGCATTTAAAAAACTTAGACACGTGGCCGACTTCGACCTCCTTCGCACTGTGTACTATGCGCTCGTGCAGTCAGTCGTGGGATATTGTGTTACTGTATGGGGAGGTGGATGCAAGACTTTCATGATTCACCTGGAAAGGGCCCAAAGATCTCTACTTAAAGTAATGACTCTCAGACCCTTTAGATTTCCCACCAGAGACTTATACGAGAAGTGTGGAGTTTTCACAGTAAGGCAGAATTATGTGATGCAAATTGTTAGCAAGCAGCACAGTATTACACCTTACAATGCGCAAATTTATAAGAAGCGCACCATAACAAACGTTTGCTTACCTCTACGCTGTCACACGGCGTCCGCCAGGCGACAGCGGGTATATCTTGCCACTTTTCTTTATAATAAGTTGAACAAAATCTTGAACATAAATCCCCTTACGACTCGTGAAGCAAAGAAGAAGCTAAAGATCTGGCTACTGACACTAGACTACAACGCAACTGAAAAATTGATGCAATCAACATAAGTTAATAAGAACTCAAATAATCGGTGTTTACACACTCATACACACACACACACAGACACACACACACACACGCACACATACACACACCAACACCCAAACGCGCACACACACATACCAGCACCCCTTATTTTTATTATATTTTGTTTTCTTTTAATTATATTGGCTTTATTGTAATTTGTTTTATTGTTATTGTAATTTTTTTTTTTGTTTGTTTTAATATTTTTTTATTGATATCTCGATTTTAACATTATTTTGTTTTTAAATGTTTTATCTAATTTTGTGTCAATCCTGATTTTAATCTAATTTTGTCTGCTTAATTTTATTCTAATTCTAGTATTGGTGCTTAAATGATATGTTCACTATTAAACTTTATTTAAAGTAATTTAATTGTATCACCTTTCGCTGCAATAAAACTGAATTGTATAACCTAAATGGAAGAAGTCACTGGCTCCTGAAATACAGGTACTCTACCTAGCTCTGGAGCCAGGGTCTCATATTTTTCTGTAACCTGTTTTATGGCAATAAAAAAACAGTATTGCATATGTGCGATAGTCGCAACCCAGTGCTGGGCACGCCACAATAGCGGCGGTAAGTCCCCTCTTTGAGGAGTGGTTGGAGAGGCGCCACGGCGTCCTCACCTTCCGCCTGACACAGGTCCTCACCGGACACGGTTGTTTCGGGAGGTTCCTGTTTCGCATAAGGCGGGAGGAAACGCCCGGGTGTCACCATTGTGTGGATCGCCCGGAGGACACGGTGGAGCATACGGTGTAGGTATGCCCAGCTTGGGCGGAGCACCGCAGTGTCCTCAGGGAGGCGATTGGCGGCGGCGATCTCTCGCGTCCGGCCCTGGTCCAGGCCATGGTACGGAGCGAGAGGGAATGGAAAGCCGTCACCTCCTTCTGCGAAGCAGTAATGGTCGCGAAGGAGGAGGCGGAGCGGGTGAGGGAGAGAGCTTTGCGCCCTCACGCCCCCACTAGCCGCCGCAGGAGACGCCCTGGGCGTCGGGAGTCGCCTGCAGATTCCCGGCCACCGTAGGCGCGGGCTTGCGGACGGCGAGCAATGGGTAGCTTGCCGCCGGTAAGGACCAGGCCCGGGTCGACGGCGCGTTGTGTTCCACGCGCGCCTCAAAGAGATGTCAGCACAAAGTGACGGGGTCCGATAGGGCCGACGCCTCAGGGTCGCGGGTTATTCTACAGAGAAAACCGTGGACCTGGCACAGGCAACTGAAGGAACACGGGTGGGTTTTAGTCAGTAAAAGTCTGACACGCCCTCCCGCTTCACCCAGAGCGGGAGAAGTCATTTGATGATTTCCCAACCAAAAAAAAAAAAAAAAGTATTGCATATGTAAGCTGCCATGCCCTTTAGGCCTGGAGGCTTTTATTTATGTTTTAAGTTTTATTTACATTAATTTTTTGTATTTTTTTTTGTATTGGCGTGGCTAGCTGACGTATGTCAATTAATTTAATGTTTTGGTAATTGCTTACAATTGTTTAGAATCCTGTTCTTCTAACAGATCAGACAGCTGTGCTGCTGGGGAGTTTGTTGCGCCACTTCTTCTTCCCAGCTAAATCACTAGGAAGTGGTGACGGGCGGGCGTTTTGGGGGACTGTCTTATGTAATTTTGACGTTCGAAAAGTGCTGATTCTCAGCCTAATTTGAATAAATGACTTTTGATTTTGTTTTTTTTTTGCGTTGGTCTAGAGGTCACAAGCGCTACTGCTGAGCTTGACTTCCTGGGTTCGATTCCCAGGTCGAGTAAAGTGTTATTGGGTTTTTCCTTCAGGAATTTCTCAGAAACAGCCTGGAGTCTGGCTTAATGCCCGGTTGATGGCAGTTGGCTCGCCTCGCATGACATGGGACTTAAACATAAATAATGTGGCTGTTAATACTATTAATACACCTCCGTGTAACCTTTCGGAGATTACAGACTTGATGTTATGTCAATGTTGTACATCTTCAGCTCCACATTACGTATGCTATTCAGGGACGCAGCTTTATAATGCTGGTAAATTGGTTGCAGGAGGTTTTGATAAATAGTAGGTATAAGAGGTATTAGAACAGTAGATTGAGAAGAGCGAGCGAAGCGAGCTCAAAAGTTTCAGCAACATGGTTTGGTTTTACATTTTTACCCAGAAATAGGAGTTACATTTTCAACTTATGCAGGAAAGCCCGAGCAACTATGAGAATGTAGAACGCAAGAGCGATCGATGCGAGCTCTATTATTTTGCATACTCATGGATAGGTTAGGTTTTTAATAAATCAAAAGAACTTATTATGAATTGCTTTGTCGACTCATGAAGAAAAATAATTTGCTTTGAATCAAGAGAATGTAGAACGTATGAGCGAGAGAAGCGAGCCTAAAAATGTTAGCACCCTATATTGAATAGGTTCTGTTTTCTTTTAAACAATCATACAGAAAGAGAATTGACTTTGTCAAGGTATGGCGAAAGGCTTAAACTTGTTTTACAGCAGTTTAGGTTTCGGAATCTAGCCTTTCAAACCTTAATGTCGAAATGTTAGTGTCGAAATTCCCGAGTTTGATTCGCTCACTCTTGCGTCCCAGAATGTATATTTATAACAGGCATTTTGATATAAAACCTTCTTTACGCTCGTTGATTTTTGGTAGGAGAAAGTGTTATGGGTTCACGTCACCGAAATACAAAGCTTAAAAGTATAGTAGTTAAAAATGTCGTGTTACGCTTCTTGTTGCTCGGATTGCCGATATAAGTAAAATCCAGGTTACTGTCAATAATTTTAATTTACAAATTATGAAATTGTAATTTTTGATACTACAGTTCAATTGACATTTAAAAAAAAAAACAGTTATTTCATAGTTTTTAATTTTAACTTCGGTCGGTAGTCTCAATAAATGCTTAATATGCCCATCATTACCCCATGATCCAGAAAAGTGGTACCAACGCATGAAAACTGAAGGGGCTAAATCCTACTACCTGTATGTACCTGCATGTGTACATTTGAGCACTCGAAGAGGATCCGGTCGGGATTCTGTTTCGCTGCAGACCGATCCGGCTTTTGTTTGCAATATTCAATTATATCCTGCGAAACTGTGTACCGAGAGCTCTACACTTGAAGTAAAGTAAAAGAAATGATTAAGAATGTTCCTATGAAACATTTGTAGTTTTGGATGAAAATATAACAACAAGTGATATCTTAAACCGAAATTACCCTATAAAGCGACTTGCATGTAATTGTGACACTTTAATCATTTCAAGCAATTTTGTAAAAATGTATTTATGCTATTTTACACCAATTTTTTTAATGACGCACGAGTTTGTATATACTAAACAAATGTCAGTTCAACCGAAGAAGCGTCTTGGAAATATTCCAAGACGCTTCTTCGTTATTGGAATTGGTGCACTATGAAATTTAATAGATACGTAGTTACAGCAATCTATGAGAATTTAAGAAACAAGCTCAGGATTTCGTTCCGTTCCACGGCGTATTTATCTTTTTAAACGAGTTTTCCTAATACCTGCCCTAATTAAAACCGTCCACTCGCTGCTAATCCTGTAGGTTCACCGTTAGTGGCACATTTGAAACCTTTCCGTGATTAAAGTGGCAATACGTAATCGCTTTGCTCTTGCTCTATGCCTAGAAGTAGGATCTTATACACTGGTACTATTATAAACACCATTGCTATAGAAAATAGTGTAATTGATTTAAAGACCCTGAAGTAAAACGTATCACTTGCACATCATAAAACGTCAAGGTATTTTTTGTGTTTATTCTCATAGTGCCGTGACAGTTCGATACTCTAAACTTTAGTAAAGTTTCAATTAAGTGGGAGTTTTTCTTAAAAGTGGTTAAAAGTAATAACGAGGTCAATAATACCTATACTAGTAGTAGTTGGTGTGTAGGTACAGGATTTATGACGTCATGAATCACATGACGAAAAGCTAAGTCTGCGAGCAAGTAGCGTGTAGACGAACCTAAATGTGTCTCCTTCATAACTATGTGTCAACTTTGGCTTTAGACTGAACTGTGCTAACTGGCCAGCTTACATCCAATAAAAACAAACCGAACAAGAATTTCCAGGAAACTGCAAACATTTAAAAAATCTATTCGAACATAATATTTTTCAGAATAGTCGTGCACAGCAGCTTTGCGTTCACATTCGAAATATTTTTCCGCATACGGTGTCGTATTTCGATATTTATTTTTATGGAATGCACTCGGATAGCAGATATAAATTATATTGGAATGCCCATTGTGATGTTGTGAACCTCGAAGATTTGTGCGATTCGCGCGAATGGACTACAATGGAAGGTTTTGAAATCCTCAATGCGATATTATTGGCACGTAAATCTAATATATATAATACTGGATACCTTTGTTAGTCCGACGAAAATATATTAGAACGGGAGGAAAATGTAAAGCATCAGACCCGGCTGGTCAGATGCCATTGTGAGGCTAGCTTAAAAGATGTGGATACTCGTACTGTTCTGTTGTACAATACCGTTTTGAATTGCGTAAAAGAAAAGGGTCCTATCTTCTTACTAGTACCTTAAAGGCTTAAATGATGACTTATGTCAATTTTTATTCAAACACTACAAACAATAGCAAGATCCACGAAGCATTACAATGAATTAATCAAGCATTAAGTAATATAACTTACCGAAAAACAATTGCAGACGATGTAAAGATTTAAACTTCCAATTAAAAGGGGCGTTTTATTTCGTTATTCAAATACGTAGAAACGCTTCAGCACTCATAGAATACGTAGGAATTATAATATGAATACTTCTCATTGTCTCAGAGTAACTCAGAGCAAAATAAATTAGATGTGTAAATAACAAACAACATTTCCAAATGAAGTGATGCCAAATTGCTCTGACATTATTGTGAAATATGGATAATCGGCCGCAGCCTTTTATTTACCATAACTCCCTTAATTTACTTTATTAAGGCTGTGTCCACCCTGAGTTAAGACTGTATAAAGCCGCTGTCAAACATATTAAACTTTGAATTTGAATGACAGACTGCTTTAAGTTCAGCGTATATTCGTTGGTTTCTTAAAAGTCAAAATGGGTGTACCGCAGGCTTAATATTAGGTACGTTCCTCTTTTTGCTATATATAAATGACTAAATGCTCCCCGCGGTTTCACCCGCATAAATCTTGATCCCGTAGGAGTATCGGGATAAAAAGAGTTAATTCAAGTTATAAACTATATATGTGCCAAATTTCATCCAAATCCATTAAGTAGTTTTTGTGTGAAAGAGTCACAAACATACATCCATACTCACAAACATTCGCGTTTATAAAATTAGTAGAAAGTTGGATTAACCTCATTATCTTAAAAAAAAACAATTCCAATTAATGGTGTTTGGATATGGTGTCAATAGTGTCAGATTTGTGTTACTGAATGTTAGAAGTAGTGAATGTCACGTTGTATTAAATAACTAATAATACTAGAATTCGTCGAAAAGACGGTTTTCTTGAGGATCACGCTTGATTAAAGCTACGGTCCTCACACATCACTTGCAGCGCGTTAAGTTCAGATGCTAACGCTATTTGGAAATACCGTAAATTTAGACGTAAAGTGTTTAATAGACAAGAAGTCTATTAATCATTTTACGTCTTTAACACGTCTTTTAAACACGTCTTTAAAATTTTAACTGTTTGATGTTTTGGAAAATTTGGTTAATTGAATGGTACGTTAACTACAATGGAATAGAAATAAAGACGATTCGATTTGAGAGTTTAGAGAAAAGTGATATTTAGTGACGAATTCTGGGATATTTTAAAAAATACATAAAAACTGGGTTTTCTCAAATCCCATGAATTTCCGCCTAGCCTTTATGGGATGCTAAATTGTTGCAAATAGGTTACACTATTACGTCCTGGAAGGATACGTCAAATTATAAGTCACCTTGAATATTAATGATTTTCTGTCCTTTTGGTAGTAACATTTTGTTCATCTCGTGTAATAGTAATACGTTGCAAATAAAATTAAATGAGAGTAAGTACAATGGATTAGTTTAGTTTGTTATTATGATGAATAATGACTTGAAAGAGTATGGCAGTCGAGAGTATGTCATGCTCACTCAAATGCCTCACTGGTGTCGCGTATGTTGGATAATTTGGTTCCCTACAAAATGGTTGAGCTGGATGGTGCTCATACACGCGTCATGTTCGCGAACGGGCGCCATCGGTTGAGACTCAATATATAATAATAATACTCAACATCTCTTAACAGCCAGGGCTTATTTTGAATCTTATAAATTGAATTGTTTCTTCAATCTATTTTTTACATTGTACTCACATTTAGATGCTACAAGAATAATGTACCCAGGATTTTGTAATATCAAGAGTCTCCATGGATTTCTTGCCCGTTCTTCTCCGTTTCTTATTTACGTTTTGGAATGGGCATCTAGCTTCAACTTTCTGACATCTGACCGACTCTTTGGTAGTAAAAAGTGCCTGTAAATGGTTTAATTAAATAAATACTGAGTTTGTTCAAACTTTGCACCTGCTCAAATTCCCAGCCGCACATCACGGCTTTGTAAATAGAAAAGCTAACTCTGGCAATAAACTAAGATTTTATGGGAACACGATGGTTCAGATGGGAGCAGTGATGGCCGAGTTGTAACGGCCCACACTTACGAGTCGTAGTGAGTGGGTTCAAACCCGCCTGGGTTCGAACCCACTCCGTAGGTGCCATACTTTGTTAAATACAATTCTTCACCACTGCTCTCAAAACGGTGAAGAATACATCGTGAGGAAACCGGCTTGTCCGAGTACATGTGATATCTACCAACACGCTCTGGGCACACGTAGTGTTTGACGGACCACTCCCTCTTGAAGAGATGCCTGTGTCCCAGCAGTGGGAATCAGGAATTAGGTTTTTTCATCAGGAATTTCTGGACTTAAACATAACTGGCGAATTGTGTGTGCACTATATGTAGGTGCCTGCCTGCCTGCCTGTGTTGTTATATTATGTTGAAGGTGCGCACACTAGCAGCAAAACCTTAGACCTTATACCTACCATAACTTTTTTAATTCACTTTATGTAGCAAGCCGGATTTACAAGATTAACTCAATTCGTAGGTAAGCAATTGTGTTAGGTTTAAAATGTAAAATTCATGAGTCCCGGTCGCTTTATAGCGAACATATTATAAGGAAAAGGAAAGTTTATATAATTTAATCATATTATTTAGTTACGCTTCAGTGAGCTGCTTTAAATAGGCTTCGTAAATGATCTGGATTTATTCGAACTTAGCATGAGTATTAAGTATAGAATTATTTGAATGAGAGAACCATTTATGTATTTAATTAAGGAGGTCAATGTTCTGTTAAAGGGTTTGTATTCATGTTTTTAAGAAAAAATCATCAAATTAAATGTGGTGACGAGCATTATTTGGTGAAGGCATAAACTGCTGTCGGTGTAAAGTTTATTATCACAGAGTTTTTTAATACTTGATGTGAATCAGATAAACTCGATTGAGTAGCAATAATAAAGATTTATTGAAAAGTTTAAACTTTCGCTTTAATAATGTGAAATTAAAACCTACAAGTGGTTCTATAATACCAAGATGTTTTCTAATAAGCCCACCTGCCAATAAACTGATTTCTATAATCACCCATCAACAAGAAGCCACGTGATTAAATTTAGTAATTGTCTTCAAAATTAACCTTTTATTGGGGTAGTCTGCAATTAAGACCAGTTCATTATCGTGAGGGAACAGCTAACCACAGCTATGGGACTGGTGTGCGTTTAGTGTGCGTACCTATAGGTACATAATAATTAGTATCAGTTTAAAATTAGTTCTTACATGCATATTACCTACCGAGATTAAACCGAACAGCCTTGGCTCAAAATAAATAATTAAATATTCTTAATGTATTTAAATACAATAACCAACTTGTATTGGGCCCGCGTGGTAGAGTATAGACTAATCCCTCTCGAAGAAAAGAGGCCCGTGTTTATTTTAATTTTGGGAATGGCATCTCGCAGGTCAACCTATGAGGTTGTCGTCTGCTTAGACGGACTTGCCTGTGGTTGCCCTATTAAATTAAGGCCTCCAGCCAGACTGAAACTTATGTACTAACTTAAAAACTAAGCGACTACACGCTAAGGGCACCCCCTGTGGGGTACGATCCTCGGCTTAGGGCGTCGCTGGAAGAGGGCAGCAAGGGACTAGCTAGATCAGGATTTCTTTGATTTAAGGACGGATTTAAAGCTACAGGCTCAGCGGCGCGGGCTGACCCGAGCAAGGGTCGGGAGGGGCGTGGATTCGGGCGTCGCGGCGGGCCTCGGCGGCGAGGACGGTAGGACGTCGATCGGGTTTTGAGCTTATGTAGCGTGCTGGTGGCCTTACTACTCTCCTGGAGCAGGGTAATGGCGTCGTCGGGGGCGATTAAGATATGCCTTGGTCGGCGAATACTACTAATGCGGGAGGGAGTATAGCGTGCGGCCGCTGAAATTAGGGGGTTTGAATGTTTGGTGCCACAGTCGAAGAAACGCTTAGATAAGCGTTTCATGAACTGGTTTATGATTGGCATTTTTAGGTCGACGTGAAGATCTATGTTTCGGACATAGTAAGGGGCACGCGTAACCCTTCTGAGGAAACGATTCTGGAGGGTCTGCATCTTATGGAGATGACGTGGGTGAGCGTGCGCAAATACAACGCAGGCATAGCTCATGATGGAACGGATGACTGCGGTGTAGATGCGCAGCTTGCATTTAAGTGACAGTTTACTACGGGCTGTCAGTACAAAGTGGAGCCTGCTAAGAGCGAAGGAGGCGCGCGCGCGAACCGCCTTAATATGAGCCTTAAAGGTAAGGTTTTCATCGAGGATCACGCCTAGGTATTTGGCTTGCTTCTCCCAGGGAATCGGCTAACCGTACATAGTGATCGGGCTGGGAAGTGGGGGAGGGAGTCGACGACGTATCGAGAAGAGAACCGCCTGACTCTTATCGGGGTTAACCTCGATTCTCCATTTCCGGAACCAAGCGCCTAAGACGTTTGCGGAGGTTTGGAGAGTACGAGCTATAGCATTGGGACAATGACCGGTATAGTAAACGGCAGTGTCGTCGGCGAAGAGAGCCAACTGAGCCTTTTTACTCTGTGGGATATCGCTGGTGAACAGCGTGAAGACTAGAGGAGATATGACGGAACCCTGAGGGACACCGGCGCGAATAGGGTGCGGGGACGAGAGTGCACCCTCGATGCGATAGCGGAAGGTGCGATTCGACAAAAAGTCTCGTAAGATGAGCACGAGACGATCTGGCACTCCTAGTTGGTAAAGCTTGTATAACAAGCCGTTGTGCCAGACTTTGTCGAAGGCTTTCGCTATGTCGAAGAATAGCACACCCGTCGTCGCGTTACGCTGCATACCGGCGCACAAGTGCTCTACGATACGGTGGACCTGGTGGAAGAGGCCCGTGTAACAGCAGTGGCATCTTTATAGGTTGACTCTTTTTTTAAATGTCTCTTTTGCTCTGATAGTAGCAAATACAGTACACCGCAACACAGTGGCACCACTCACACTACAATATCAAGTCTTAAAGCTACGAAATAAGAGCGCTGTCAATGTCAAATGTTTAACACTGATTTGCTCTATCAACCTTAATGACTCTAATCTTTTTACAAGACACGAGATTAAAAGTATTAATTAATAACATTACCAACACCAGGTAATAAAGTTACATTATTTCATATTACGAATCACATTAAGAGCAATAACAACCAACAATAAACCCTATCCTATATTTAAACCACGCAAATCAAAAAACTATTGCAATTCCAATAATCAATCGGACATCTCATCCGGCCCCGTCGAACCCATTTCACTCGTATTGGCTTATTTGCTGAAGGGTTACTGTGTACTATGTGGTATGTTGTTTTAGTACCACGTAGGAACGAGAATATCCGATTTGCAAGAAGCTTAGTCAAAAGCAAATTTACCTAGCTCTCGGAAAAACTCCGAATGAGAATGTAAACCACGATTTGGCATTATACGAAATTTGTGTGTGCCACTCCAATTGATTATGGGGAAGAATAAACTGTTTTTTTTGTGTTGAGATTTACGCAAGAATAACGTTAAGACTTTTTCAAGGGTTGAATGTGAGTAATGATTGAAGAATGACAGTTTTATTTATTTTGTGGGTTTTTTAATGTTTCTTTCTAAATAAGGAATGACGCAAATTATTGTCCGGGCCCTCGATCAACAATAGCACTAGATTAAGGATTAGAAACAAAAAGACATCGCTTAAGTGGCCGCGATTGCATATAGCTTGATTATTAACCTTATGACTATAACATAAAGTTTATTATCGTTTGCAAACTTCGATTGAAAAAGTTAACGTATTTTCTGAATAAGAACAAAAATATTAAACATTTGGTTAAAAAAAACTATGTTGCAAAATAAGACCACAAAATTAGTTAGTGGTCTTATTTTTCCGGCCGTTTTTGAAGGCTCAACGGAAATCTAGTAGGTACTATTGTTGATCGAAGGTCCGGGTGCAGCGAATGGATCAGTCACATTACTGTTTTATTTTATAAATTAATAACCAATAAACCTGAATGCATTGGTAAATATGATGAAATTGAAAACCTTGATTTCGAAGTCTACTAAAAATAAAAATAAAGTTTCCACTCCCACAGCAAAATTGAATTTAAAAAGTCGTAATCTATTTAAACATGCTTAGTAATTTCCGAAACCGGGGACGCAAAAATGAATAAAAAACAAAAGCTATGCGCCATTGCAAATATTAAAAACGAGGTATCCGGTATCTCCAGTTTTATTATGAAAAAAAAAACTGCCTTATCGCCTTGTTTATTAACTTTAAAACGCCTTGTTTTAGCCCAAAACAGCGGAATAATATAGCATGAAATATACTTTTACTCTTCCTAATATTTTTTCCAGCATCCTTTCCAAAATTATAATTGAATGTTTTAACTAAGCGAATATAAATGCCTGAGCATAGAGATTTTGTAATTCGCTTACAAAGGTATAAATAAGCGAAAACCGGTGGTGTATTTCGTAGCTTAATGTTGATATATTTTATGGTAAAACAAATAACCTGATGTTACTAACTAATTAACCTATTAACATTATTTACGAAATGTGTATTTGTTCCGCGCACCGAATCACATTAAGGGGGATCAATTGAATTTAGCTTTTATATAAAATTGCGTTGACATAGAAAATAATATCAAATGGATAAAAGCAACAATTATCAAAACTACTTCCATTTCTAAATAAATATAATAACGGTCGACATCGATCAAACGTCTTACGCTATCCTTAATAAGATTCTGAATAAGTATCGATCGTCCTGACATCATCGTGGTCAAGCGGTCGATGACTCGTGGATCGTGTGGGTGTTGTATAGCCTTAACATTGACGACTATGCAACTTTTCCGTAAATGAAAACACGAAGACGTGGAAGTCCCCACCTTTTTACGTAGTTCATAGAATCGCAAATCGACGGACTACCCCAGGATATTTAATACCTCGTACATGTTGTTGTTATGAGCAGTCACTGAAGTTATTTATTCGCCTTACTAACTAACTAATGGATGGGATAGTTACTGGAGGTAGTTCAAGATTGTATAGTTTCAAGTACAGTTACGTACCTACTCACATGTTTCTGACGGTTTACTTAGCTATCTACTTCAAAGTTGTGGATAACACATAACGATCTTCGATTTTTTATATAAATCACAATGGTGTTTCAAATTTATGAAAATGTATTTTTCATGAACAATCATGCCCATAAGTCAAATCGTATTTATCTCGGGAGCAATTCCCGTATTTTTAAGAACATTCGCTTTTTAATCTCAGAGTCATGCATAATACATAAACAGCCTAATATGTTCCCACTGCTGGGACACAGGCCTCCTCTCTGTGAGAGGGAGTGGGCCGTAATCCACCACGCGGTCATGATGTCACATGTCTTCTAATATTTGTTTCTAAGACATGCCGGTTTCCTCACGATGATTTCCTTCAACGTTTTTAAAGCAGTGGTGATGAAATATTTTTACAAAAAGTAAAGCGCCTGTCTGGGTTCGAACCTACGACCTACAACACTTAAGTCGCGGCCTTTACCACTGGGCCAACACTGCTCTCAGCGACAATCAATCTCAGTCTCAATCTGTCAATTTGCATAAATTTTTGACAAGCTTTTGACATTGATTGTCGTTGAGCTGAGATTGCTTGAATTTTAACGTAGTTTAAGTACGAGAACTAGCCTAGCTAACTAGCCTAACCTAACTAGCCTTGAAATACCTGGTATTGGTAAATAAACTGAGAGTAATAATTATTATATACCAATCCTAAGAAACAAACAAAAAAAAATTAAACCAAAACAACCGCTCCAATTCTCAATAACAGCAACCTTCCTTGTAAAACAAAAATTTAAAATGCATAGCTTTCTTAACTCTGCATGCAGATATCAGTCCCATAAAGCATACTTTTGTTTCCACCGAGTAACTCGGTCACACCACAATAGAAGTTGCGTTTTATCTTTAGCTTAGACACTCTGCGAATACCGACTGAAGTTTTTAAAAACACTGTTTGTCTTATAGCTTGTCAGCGGTGAAGATGGAAGGCGGCATAGTCAGCACGTTCCGGAATGTTTTACGGAGATGAATCAAACAGGGGTGTGCAAAAAAATAACGTTTCCCACGTTATAGAAATAGGCTTTACGTTTTAGAAGTAATTTAGGGCCTAGTTTGTTGGGAACTTTTTAGATGTATTTTGTCAAGGTTTTGTTTTATTGCGACGCCACGTTCGTAGAAATCATCCGAACAGCGGAAAAAGTTAGAAATATTTCTTTGTGAAGTTTCGCCAGCAACATCGATGTTGCTTAAAGAATAAATAAGAGCAATACTTGGAATAAAATAAATTTGTTAGATAATTTAGAGAACAGATGTAGATAGAAAATGTCTTTGTAATACACAACAGCACCATCCAAACATAAAATGGACTATAAAAATATTTTACGAACAAATGTGTTTTGTACCGTAGCATAGATACAGCCATTTAAAAGAAAATGATCTAAAGAAGTGCATAACTCTCATCCGCCCCGACAATAGTGTCGCTTTCGACAGTCCAAATAAGGCTGAATGTCTTGCTGACAGCCTAGAGTCCCAATGTTCTCCTAGCTTTCAACCAGTAGACCAAGCTCACCTGAACAAGGTCGACGCTGAAGTCGAACGGAGAGCCTCCCTCCCTCCCATCGAAGACCCTGATGATCCTCTGCCTGCCGTCACTCCAGACGAAGTGCACGACATCATTAAAGGGCTCCACGCTCGTAAGGCCCCCGGTTCGGATGGTATTACCAATAAGGTATACAGACTCCTTCCTGCCCCGCTAATAATGCTTATGACCGCCATCTTCAATGGCGCCTTGAGCAACAACATCTTCCCACAAGCATGGAAAGAAGCCACCGTCATCGGTTTCCCAAAGCCAGGCAAGCCAAAGTCTGAGCCCTCCAGCTACCGCCCTATTAGCTTACTCAATGTTCTCGGCAAAATCTACGAGAGGCTTATTTATAAGCGTCTCAAATACTACGCCGAAGCAAAGAGCCTCATACCCAACGAGCAGTTTGGTTTCCGAAGCCAACACTCGGGCACACAACAGGTCCACCGTATCGTAGAACACTTATGCGCTGGTCTGCAGCGTAACGCGACGACGGGTGTGCTATTCTTCGACATAGCGAAAGGCTTCGACAAAGTCTGGCACAACGGCTTGATATACAAGCTTTACCAACTAGGAGTGCCAGATCGTCTCGTGCTCATCTTACGAGACTTTTTGTCGAATCGCACCTTTCGCTATCGCATCGAAGGAGCACTCTCGTCCCCTCATCCTATTCACGCCGGTGTCCCTCAGGGTTCCGTACTATCTCCTCTCGTCTTCACGCTGTTCACCAGCGATATCCCAAAAAGTAAAAAGGCTCAGTTGGCTCTCTTCGCCGACGACACTGCCGTTTACTATACCGGTCACTGTCCCAACGCTATAGCTCGTACTCTCCAAACCTCCGCAAACGTTTTAGGCGCTTGGTTCCGGAAATGGAGAATAGAGGTCAACCCCGATAAAAGTCAGGCGGTTCTCTTCTCGAGACGTCGTCGATTCCCTCCCCCTCTTCCCAGCCCGATCACTATGTACGGCAAGTCGATCCCTTGGGAGAAGCAAGCCAAATACCTAGGCGTGATCCTCGATCAAAACCTAACCTAACGTTTAAATAGCACATTAAGGCGGTTCGCGCGCGCGCTGCTTTCGCTCTTGGTAGACTCCACTTCATTCTGACAGCCCGTTGCAAACTGTCACTTAAATGCAAGCTGCGTATCTATACCGCAGTCATCCGTCCCATCATGACCTATGCCTGCGTTGTATTTGCGCACGCTCACCCACGTCATCTCCATAAGATGCAGAACCTTCAAAACCGTTTCCTTAGAAAGGTCACGGTTGCCCCCTTCTATGTCCGTAATATAGATCTCCACGTACACCTTAAAAGGCCAACCATAAAACAGTTCATGAAACGCTTATCGAAGCGTTTCTTCGACTGTGGCATCAAACACCAAACAAGGGGTTTGCCTTGATCTCAGCGGCCGCCCGCTATACTCCCTCCCGCATTAGCAGTATTCGCCGACCAAGGCATACTTTAATCGACCCCGATGACGCCACTTCCCTCCTCCAGGAGAGCAGTAAGGCAACCAGCACTTTACACAAGCGCAAAACCCGATCGCCGTCATACCGTCCTCGCCGCCGAGGCCCGCCGCGACGCCCAAATCCACGCCCCTCCCGACCCTTGCTCGAGCCAGCCCGCGCCGCTGAGCCTGTAGCTTTAAATTCGTCCATAAATCACTCAAATCCTGATCCAGCTAGTCCCTTGCTGCCCTCTTCCAGCGACCCTAAGCCGAGGTCCGTACCCCACAGGGGGTGCCCTTAGCGTTGTCGCTTAGTTTTAGTTAGTATTGAAGTTTAAGTCCTGGCTGGAGGCCTTAATTTATTAGGGCAACCACAGGCAAGTCCGTCTAAGCAGACGACAACCTCATAGGTTGACCTGCGAGATGCCATTCCAAAAAAAAAAAAAAAAAGAAGTGCATAACTCATGTACAACGTTTCCTATTAATGAGGCACTCCGTAATAATGCCAGGCCATAACACCGTTTACCGTAGGCTTTGCTTATTGGAAAACTTTGATCCTCTTCAAATGACTTTTTACAAAATAATCCAAGAAAAGGTACAAGGAAATTATGAGGAAGAACATTAACATTAAATTGCCCGGTATTGAAATATGAATAAAATATTTCAATGTTAGTTAAATATTTATTTAACTAACATTGAAATATTTCGCTCTTTGTGTATTTTCGGTTTCCTCACGATGTTTGTTGTTGTTGTCATTGTTTCTTTTTTTCGACGACGCTCAATTAGGCGCTGTCCTTGTGCTTTTTGATTGCCGCTTCATTGGCTTTATTTCTTGGAAATATTGTAACAAGTGCGCTTGTGATCTTAGATGGCTTGATTTCAATATCTTCTAGACATGAAGGATTTCCTGATCGAAGACATTTCAACACAGAATGAGTTCTTTTTTTATTTTTAGTTATTTTATTTATTTATTTTGGGGTCATATATATCTACAACTATTTGTATGTGAACTATTTGTACTTGTGTATTGGTATTTCTGATTGCCTCGTTGGTCTAGTGGTAGCAAGAGCTACTGCTGAGCATGAGGTCCGGAGCTCGATCCCAGCTCGGGCAAAGTGTTATTGGATTTTCTATCTAGAACTTCTCAGTAGCAGCCCGGAGTCTGGATTTGTGTCCGGTTGATGGCAATAGGCTCGCCCCCTATTATATGGGACTTGAGTATAACTGGCGAAATTGTGGGTAATATAGAAACCTCTGCCTAACCCATCGGGGTTTACAGGCGTGTGTTATGTTATGTGTTATTTGTGATAGCTAGCGAGAGTTTACAAAACAAACTTTTATATAAAGAAAAGCAAAACAACGAGGTTGTACCAAATACGGAATCGCGCGGACATAAAACATCCTAAATGCCTTGACAGGGAAGACCTTATCTTATATTTCCAAAGTGTAACTTTCCTCGGTAATTGACTTAAAATTTTCCCAAAACAAAATCTTCCTAACAACAGACATGATATTCTTCCAACTAAATTGTGAAAGACAATGTAAACAAACAACCCTTCTCGTAAACAACGCCTCATTCAATGTCTGTAACGTCAAACAGTAAAGATATATCACTGTAGTTGCCTATTTATCTTGCTTTCTAATAAAGCAAGCCAGCATAATAGTGTTGTGACTCCATTCGCCTTGAGTGTACATTTTATCAAGCTTACAGTCCGACGTAGGCAAATTTGAAGAGTCATTGAATGCACTACCCGCATCTCTAGTTACTACACTTGACTAACAATGTGACTTGACTAACAACTTGATCTCTATTTAGTATATATTAATGATCTACCCCATTTATTAAAAAAACAACCACAAATGATTTTATTTGCTAACGATTCTTCCTTAATTTTTAAGATAAGTAGACGTACATCAAATCTTAACGACGTAAATAACGCCGTACTGCAGGTACATAATTGGTTTACTGCTAATAATTTAGTTAGTTAAATTAGTTTAGTTAAATTAGTAATCGTATTAAATGGTAAAATAAACTAAATGCATAAGGTTTGCTTTGCCGAATGATAAAAGTAGTGATTGTGATATAGTTATTGAATAAAGAACAACTAGAATTCGTTGATAAAATTGTTTTTTTGGGGATCACACTCGACTCAAGGCTGCAATGGGGTCCTCATTTAACATCCCTTGCAGGGCGGCTAAGTTCAGCAGCAATTGCTGTAAGAAAAATCCGTCAATTAACTGATGTTGATACTGCCGAGAGAGAGAGAGAGAGACTAGTCTATTTCAGCTACTTTCATAGTATCATGTCTTACGGTATTTTACTATGGTGACGCGCTGGAGACGTCGAGTCTACTTTTATTCTGCAAAAAAAAGCCATCCAAGGCGCGATACTTAAATAACGGTCACGATGTTAATATCTTTAAACAGTCACCCTGTTTAAAGATATTAACATCGTGACCGTACCTTGTCAACATATTATACATGAAAACATCATGTACGTACGGAAAAAAGTTAATCTTTTCAGTAAAAGAGGTAAAAACACAACTATACGACTAGAAATAGGGACCAATTAGTTCAACCAGGTTTCAGACTGGCCAAAGTAGATTCATCCTTCATGGGGTACTGCTTAAAATAATAATAATAGTAAATTCTTTATTTCACCAAAAGCCATCTTATTACTATACCAAGATCAAGGGCACATTAGGCTTATAACTAGGTCACAATAAATTAAATACTCTTGACTCCTAAACTAGGTGTATGTGCCTGTGTCTTAGGAGTCAGTGATTCTCCGTAACAAACAAAGCCATATTACACTAAATAGGACGTTTTAACAATTAGCAAATGGTGTAAAAAAAAAAAAAAATTACAGGATATAAATTTAGTAAAGAAAACACAAAATGAGAAACATTTAACTGTATGGTGAGGTGAATAAATGTAGGGTTTGAGTGTGTGTGTGTAGTGAGTGAGTGTAGGATATGTGAGTGTGTCTATGTAGTTTGTAGCTGTAGGGTCTTTATAGTAAGAAGCAATTGGGTGTAGCCAGTTCATCATTGTAAATTACCGAGCAGAAGATCCTCAGTGTTGTCATAACTTAGTGTTTGTAGATAATCTCTAAGTAGGTTTTTGCATTGATATGGGGCAAGAATAAATTTTTAACTTTTTATTTAGGAAGTTGTACATTTTAATGCTATTAACGTAGAATTGGCGTTTGGCAAATACAGTTCTATGGCGTTCAAAGGGGAAAACATTGTGCTTAAGTCTGCCAGATGGTTCATTTAAAGAGCGGACAGAGTGTTTGCGTAATGTCGACAGGAGCACATAAAGTTGCCTGACAGTAAGTACCTTGCAATCGGAATAGAGCTGTACAGTGGGGTACCTACGCGGAAGAGAGAGCATTACCTTGAGGACAGCTCTCTGGGCTCTCTCGAGGCGGATAAATACATTTTGAGTGGCACCACCCCAAGCGGGTAAGCAGTACGTTAGGACAGAGCGGCATAGGGCAAAATATACTAATTTAAGCGTTTCGTAATCAGCAGAGTTTCTTAGCTTCTTGAAAACATATATCAGCTTACGTATGCGGGACGTGACTTTGAGTATATGGGGGTGCCAGTTGAGATGCTGATCAATGAGTACTCCTAGATACCTTACACAAGTGGATTTGGCGAGGGAGAGGCAGCTACACTGCGCTAAGGAACCGCATGCGTGTGCTTTTAGGGTAAGGGAAGTCGAGGGACACAGATTTGACCGAATGGCAAAGGGAACGTATACCGTTTTATCGACATTTAAAGTGAGCAAACTATCGGCCAAATATTTCATTACGGAGGACAGCGCAGCCTCGGCGTTTTGGAATGTCTGGGGCCAGTCATATCCATCTACAACAAGGGCAGTGTCATCCGCGTACGTGAATATCTTACAATTGTCGAGAGGCAGTTTGCAGAGTTCATTTATGTAAATGAGAAAGAGTGTAGGCCCCAGAATGCTGCCTTGCGGAACGCCGTATGTGATTGGAAGCTCATCACTTTCGTGGGGTCCGATTTTCACTATTTGGGTACGATCGCTGAGATAGTCGGCAAAAATTTTCAATGGGAGTCCACGTATTCCCATGCTTTCCATTTTACTCAATAGGGCTTGGGCACAAACGGTGTCAAATGCCTTTGACAGATCAAGGAAAATTCCCAGGGACTTATGTTTTCTATCTAGCGTCCTAGCTACGTGATTAGACAAATCCATAACTGCATCTTCGGTACTAACTCCATTTCTAAAACCGTATTGGTTATTCGCTAAGATATTGTTGGCGTCAAGAAAACTGACCAGGTTCTTATTCAGTATTCGTTCTAAGATCTTTGACATTGCTGTTAGAATCGAAATTGGGCGGTAGTTATTGACATCATCTCTGCGCCCAGACTTGTGAATAGGGTGAACTACTGCTTTTTTAAACGCCCTTGGAAAGACACCTGCACTTATAGACAAATTACAGATATGTGTAATAAGCGGAACTAATACGCATCGCGAGGCCTTGATTATTTTAGATGGTATACAGTCTAAACCTGTAGCGCAATCAGTCCTAAGACCCAAAATAATGGAGTCAACATCGTCTTCAGTTACTTCAAAGAGGGCTATTGAGCTACACGAATTATAATTCGACACAGAATTGGGTACCATTGAAGGTGATTTAAATTTCGACGCCAAGCTACTGCCTACATTAGCAAAAAAGTTGTTGACGTGGTTGAGCGAGGATTTTGGGTTATCAAATAAATGTAACAGGTCAAAAGAGGTAGAAGATTGTGTTTGAAGATCTGAAACCTTCTTAATAACATTCCACGTTGCCTTAGCATTATTTTTTGCAGTACAAAACTGTTCCTTTTCATACGAGCGTTTAAGTTTCCTCAGCAGGGAATTACAGAAATTGCGATAGCGAGTGTAGGTGACTTTTAAAATAAGATTATTTTCCGACATGCATGCGGTCACGGTGTCGTATACAGCGGAGAAGCCCCGGCGTAATCCAGGGCTTCAAGTTACGTTCTCTTCTTGGAACAGTGTATTCCCGAGTGTAGTTTATGACAATAGAGGAGAGATTACCTATTAACGCATCTGCAGCATCATTAGGATCCGAGATTAACAGCATTGGAGACCAGTCATGGGTTTTGATATTCTCCATAGCGGATTCGTAGTCTATTTTTGATCTAGTACGGGTCACATCCGAGTTGGCACTCCTGGTTTGTAGAAACAATAGGAGCGGTTCGTGATCCGTGATGGACGATTCAATAACGAACGTTGTAGCGGATTTATTTGTTTTGATTAAAATGTGGTCCAAACAGTTTGTAAGCCGTGTCGGAAATAGATGAGCTGGGAGAAGTCCATTAGAGGCAACACAGGTTAAGTACTCATCTGAGTGATTATCAATGTTGTCAACCTTAATGTCAATGTTCATATCCCCGATCAGGACCACGGAAGGTGTTGTTAATTTGAGTACGTTATCGAGACTATCAATAAAGTTGGTAATGCTTTTAAAAGAAGGAGGGCGATAAATAGCCACTATTGTAACATCCTCTATGCGACAAATGAGACAGTTCGCGTCAACAAAATTTGGTTCAGCAACGTCAACTTTAAGGGAAGATTTAACGTAGATAGCACACCCGTCATTTTGGTTGTATGTATTTTTAGTGTAGTATGACGTGAAGCCATCCAAGGTCGGCATGTGTGAAAGTTTGCTTAACCAACACTCGGTAAGAACGAGCACGTCGCTCTGGAAACCTAATAATCGCATAAGCACTGAAACTTCATCGAAGTTTTTAGAAATGCTTCGTATGTTTAAATGCAATATTTTTAAACCTTTTGTCGGGTCTTTTATAAATTGCGCGCAGCTCTCAGCTTGACACTTGAGCGATTTAGAAACATGAAGCGCGTCTATTTCATTATTAATCATATCTAGATTGGCCATTTGTTATTATAAAATGCAAGAAAGTTGAACTTAGAGGAAGGAAAAACGTTGAGAGCTCGTTGTAAAGTATGTAAAAATTACAACACTCTTTTTTTTGTCGTAGTTGATTAAAAAGGTTATATGCTGTGTAGCTGATTTATGGACAAAGCTATTTCTGAACAATGTTTGAACTATTGAGATTGTGTGGTACTCATATGTAGCAGTTCGACAGGTACATATTGTATTGGCGTGTGGGGTGATGGTGTAAAGTGTTTTGTAGCTTAGTACGTCGACTTGTGTTATAGTTTGTGTGCGTTGTTTTATTGTATGTAAGTTGTACAAGGTAACTTTAGGAAAGAGTGTATTGTTAGGTGTAAAAGTAAATTGTAAAACTACAATTAAAAATAAACGAAGTATGAATAAAGAGAAAAAATAATTACGAGTAGGAACATTCTGTAATAGTCAGATGATGTGATTTGGGTTCTCCGTGTTACTGAGGCATTTTTCAGAGCTTACAAGAATCTGTTTGTCTTCCTCTTTCTTGCGAAGAAATATATTGCCATTAAAGATCCAGCAGAACTTATAGGTATTTTTGTTGGCAAACTCTCTGGCTTGGTAGAAAAGCTTTTTAGTGCTTGTTGGTAGGTGTTCAGAGATGTACACGGGTTGACGATCACCAGGCAAACCCATGACTGCGGTATTTAATTTATCGTCTTTTCCTCTTCCTTTGTTGTACGCACGCACGGCCGACAGGAGTGTCTGCTTAGTTTGCACAGTCGAGAATTCTGCTATGATTGGGCGCGGGGAAGTCGAGGTGGTAGATTTCCCTGGAAGACGATAAATATCGCGCAGCTCTGTTTTATCAATGTGTACACCAATAGCAGTGCCTACGCCACACACCGTTTTTATGAGACTGGAGCTAGACTCGGAACTTACTTGCGGGATGTTACGCAATTCTATGGCAGAAGATCTCGCTTTATGCTGAAGATCTACTATTTTTCGTTCGAGTGACTCAATGTAGGTTTGCTGCTCGCGTCGCTCCTTCCTCAATATTTCCACTTCCATCTTTATTTCTTCGAACTGATTATTAAAAAATTCAATTGACTTTACAATTCCAGCGTTTGACTTACTTATTTCTGAGTTGGATGCCTGTATTTTACTATTTTGAATTTTAATATCTTTGATATTCGAGGAGAGCTCAGCTATTAAAGTTTTTTGGTCTGCCATTAGTTCCTCAATTCTATTATCCTGCTCCTTCTTCCAGTTTGCAAGAATATCTTGTAACTCCTGTGGTTCTTGTGAGCCCATCTCAGCCGAATCGCCTTGTGGCGAGGTATTATTACGCGGACGTTTACTTCTTTTAGTGTTTACAAAGTCGCACTCTGTTACGGCCGTGGTGATATCCGGCTCTGAACGTGTTTGAGTCTGGCTTATAATACCAATCGGTGTTCTAGGGGTTTTAGCCGATACAGTTCTAGTAGTCGATTCGTAGCACAGGTTCGTGACGTAGCAGCACACGCGGTGGGCGCGTAGCAGCGATGACACACGCTCGTAGCTCGTAGCGCTCCGTTGTTTTGCCAGCTGTCGCAACTGCCTCGGTGGCGCGGTGAGTAAACGGACCGGTACTTGTCGCTACGGTGATGGTTCGAGTCCGGCGAATCACAGTCACTTTTTCAAATTCACTTTGAAACGTCAACAACACTATTATATATATCTCCCTCTAGGACCACCCAGTGGGAGGGGCCCTCAGGTAAGTTCAAGGAAGGTGAGACAAGGAAATGAACCCAGCCCGATCACTATGTACGGCAAGCCAATCCCTTGGGAGAAGCAAGCCAAATACCTAGGCGTGATCCTCGATGAGAACCTTACCTTTAAGGCTCATATTAAGGCGGTTCGCGCGCGCGCCTCCTTCGCTCTTAGCAGGCTGCAATTCGTACTGACAGCCCGTAGTAAACTGTCCCTTAAATGCAAGCTCCGCATCTATACCGCAGTCATCCGTCCCATCATGACCTATGCCTGCGTTGTATTTGCGCACGCTCACCCACGTCATCTCCATAAGATGCAGACCCTCCAAAACCGTTTCCTCAGAAGGGTCACGGGTGCCCCCTTCTATGTCCGTAATATCGATCTTCACGTCGACCTCAAAATGCCAACCATAAAACAGTTCATGAAACGCTTATCAAAGCGTTTCTTCGACTGCGGCATCAAACATTCTAACCCCCTGATTACAGCGGCCGCCCGCTACACTCCCTCTCGCATTAGCAGTATTCGCCGACCAAGGCATACTTTAATCGACCCCGACGACGCCACTACCCTCCTCCAGGAGAGTAGTAAGGCCACTAGCACGCTGCAAAAGCCCAAAACCCGATCGCCGTCCTACCGCCCTCGCCGCCGAGGGCCGCCGCGACGCCCAAATCGATGCCCCTCCCGACCCTTGCCAGAGCCAGCCCGCGCCGCTGAGCCTGTAGCTTTAAATTCGTCCATAAATAATACCTATCCTGATCCAGCTAGTAATTTGCTGCCCTCTTCCAGCGACGCCCTAAGCCGAGGTTCGTACCCCACAGGGGGTGCCCTTAGCGTTGTCGCTTAGTTTTAGTTAGTATATAAGTTTAAGTCCTGGCTGGAGGCCTTAATTTATTAGGGAATCCACAGGCAAGTCCGCTTAAGCAGACGACAACCGCATAGGTTGACCTGCGAGATGCCAAACAAACAAACAAAAACAAGGAAATGAATTTAACCACAATTAGCCAATCACAGACTACAATGCACAAGCAAACGACACACGTCCTTTATGTTCAACGTCTATCGGAAGAATAAAATACCTCCCCACGTACTCGAACTAAATGAAACGAAGTTTAAAACTTGAATCAAACGCACACTATTCTGCCAAGCATATTATAAGTTGGGGGATTACATCGCTGACAAAAATGTTTGGCTAAACGCTGGTTCTGATCCACAAGGGCGCATCAAGTAATTTTTTTTTTTTTTTATTAGCTTTCGAAAATATTGTTGGAGCTGCTGAAGATTGTAAAAACTATCTTTGCATTGTAAAGATTCAATCTTTTAGTATTGTATAATTGCAAAGCACTATGTACCTACTATAAAGCTACCATTAACTGGGTACGTCTTTCATTGACCTGAATGTGCCTTGGCGGCTGAAAGTTGATAATTATGATAATCAACTTTAAATAAAATCGAAAATAGCAATGAACGCTCACCTTTGATTTGAGTTGAGTTTTTCTCGAACGTTTTCCGGTTGGTACAGTCACCCACGAGCATAAATACCTTACACCTACGCAATATTCAAAAGCGTTTGAAAATAAACTTTCTGATGTTACGAACTTAGTATTATCGAGACCATACTATTTATTATAAAACAGAACTTTTCTCAAAGTTGCAATTGTTATTCTATGAGAAAATCGTTTTTGAATGTTGCGTAAGTGAATGTTATTAATCTTCAGTTAAATTCACAGTTGGGCTATATTGAGGATACATGTTTTGTTGATATTTGTTGTTTTTCCGGTGTCTTAATATCTGTAAAGTTAAGTAGAACATTTCCTGTACCATCAAAAACATGGCGAAATACAAACGTGTTCATTGGTATTTATATTGATATATCTGAATGAATTCACAAAAATAATATTGTATGTTTTATGTTATTTAATATAGTATAATAAGGACCACGCTACCGCATTAGGAATATTCCTGTAATGATAGCAGTGATTGTAGAAATATAAATAAATATTGCGGTAACAACCAAATCTCTTCTGTGAACCTATATTAATTCCTTTGTTGTATTGACTGAATAATTGAGTTGATTGTATTACCGACGGGAACCCATTCAAATTTCCAATAGATCAGATGGCGCCGCAACAAATTGCTATCTGGCTGTACCCAAATCGTATTTTCATTTCTGTGGCTCGAGACCCCTTTGTTCCATGCAAATCAATTTGGAATCAAGCCCATGGAGTTTATAGGATTTTTGAATGGAAAAGTATTTTGAAAGCTAGGGATTATGTGACTACGTTTGTCGTTTACTTGTGCGACTTTTGTGTGTCAATGAAATGATTTGAATTGATAAATGGCGGTTGTTCAACGATAAATAACGCAAGGTCTAAGTTTTGTAGTGAGTATTTATGAATATGTACATGCCGCGTTTCAGTCATGAGATTTATACAGACGTAGGTATTTTATTTTCACTTCAAGTTCAACAAAACTCTTGGAAACAGCGCTGTAAGTTCCTAAAGGTTCTCTTGGAAACGACATATTTTCTAGCATTTCTTCACTTCTTGTCAACATTGAACCGGTATAAAAGGATTTCGTTCGTTTCTTCGGTATTCACAGTGGAATTAACATGAAGTGTTTTTAGATGAAAACGTAGCATGTCTGTGAGTGACACGGTTATTTGATTGCTTTCAAAGATTAAGAAAGAAAGTATGTTAGATTTTACTAATTTTTAGGGTTCTGTACTTCGAAAGGAATCAAAACCTACAGGGTACTTCCCGTGAACTCAGAATCTTGAAATTTGGTACGAAGCAACGTCTTATAGCACAGATAAAGATTTTTTTTTTTTTTAGTACGAGTAACGTCATAATAAAACATGTTTAATAATTTTAAACTTACTACCCCTTCCCTCATGAACGCGTGTGAACTTTTAAACTTTATACTATAAAAAATCTCATGCAGCCGTAGGTCATTATGGTTGAATTGTAATATAGGTCTTTATGGTTGAAGATGCTTCCGACTATTTTAGTTTTTTTCACGTTTATAAGACCTATTATACAACTAAATAAAAAAAAATATCACAGCTTTATTAAATGTTTTGAAAAAGTGAGACGGGTTGCTAACCAACTTTAAATAGTTCCAGATCTTAAATGGTCATTCAAAATGACAATGATGATGATGTTCAAAGACCTATTGAATAATACATAATTGACAAAACGTCAAACGTGGGGAGAGAAATTACGAACCTTGTCAGCATAAAAAAGTATCTTATCTACAATAATAAAGTTGTATAAAGGGGGTGGATAGGTCTATGGTCACATCAATTCCTTGATTTCCTTGGGAGGAGCACAGTACTCTGCTGGCTCAGCCTGGTGTGACGATGAACGCAGCGGGTGCGCCACGCTGCAAACGCCTGGAAAGTGATGGTCGGCGGATGGTCTCGCCAGACCCGTGGAAGCGAGCTCGACACGGCCACGCGGGTAAAATAAGTACCCGGCGCGGAGCCCGTTAATAACCGGATCAGCCGGAAGGTGGCGGCCCTCAGCGTCTGGATGACGCTGATGTCACCGGATTAGATTCAGCGACGATTATAAGCTGGAACCTTGTACCCTGGAATCAACGTACAGCGTGTCACAAAATGGCCATACTGGTCATCTCCGCTGATTGTGACACCCAAGCATAAGCAAAGCGAGATGTACGGTGCTCTATGATGGTGGTGTTTGGTTATCACAATCAGTACGGAGTTTACAAATATGTGTGAGAAGCACGACATGACTTGCACATTTTGAGAGATTGGAGAAATGGAATTATTAACAAAATGCAAAGCGCAACAGAGGCAACTAAATTGCATACTAAAGATTTAAGCAGAAGGCATACTAATTTAAACAAAGATAATAATGCTTATATGAAGCCTAATCTACTGTTTTAAATGATTATTTTATGTTAATAATGTATAAAATATGGAACAATACAACGTAACGTTACTTGACATAGTTCGTCGATCTTTATTTTGTTTTTCAGAATATGGCATCTGGTCGCCCTATTGAATTTTGATTACTGTTAAGTATTTTTCCTCAACTTCAATGAGCCGTATTGCAATAATATATTTTGTGAGATTTTTATTTCAATGTGATATACAAATCAGATCATCTGCAATGCAACAAAAATAATGTAAAACTTTGATTTGGCCTGGTGACCTTTTCTTTTTATCTTTTTTTTCTGGTTGGGAAATCATCAAATGACTACTACCGCTCTGGGTAGAGCGAGCGTATCAGACTTATACTGACTAAAATCTACCCGACGCGCCATCGACCCGGGTTTGGTCCTTACCGGACGCCGAGCTACCCATTGCTCACCTTCCGCAAGCCCGAGCCTACGTTGGCCGGGAATCTGTGTGCGATTCCCGAGGTCCAGGGCGTCTCCTGCGGGGTGACTAGGGGAGTGAGGATGCAAGGTTCTCTTCCTCATGCGCTCTACCTCCTCCTTCGCAACCATGACTTCTTCGCAGAAGGAGGTGACGGCTTCCCATTCGCTCTCGCTCCAAACCATGGCCTGGACCAGCGTATCAAACCACACACAAAATCAAAATATTTCATTTCACATAAACCTACATGAGCACTTATGAAACGTCAGATTCTAGGTGCACGGTTCCAATTGGTCGTTTCATAAGGAGAAGAGTCGGCAAGAAACTCCATGGTTACTCTTTTAAAATTGTTTGTCTTTTACAATGTTTTACAATTACAGTGTTAATAGGTATGGGAGGACCATTCATCATCATCATCATCATCATCATCAGCCTATAGTAGTCCACTGCTGGACATAGGCCTCCCCTAGTGAGCGCCATAGCGCCCTGTCTTCAGCTCGACGCATCCAGCATCTGCCTGCAGTCTTTCGCAGATCGTCATCCCACCTGGCCGGAGGACGTCCTACACTACGTTTGCCGAGTCGCGGTCTCCACTCAAGAACTCGTTTACCCCAGCGGTTGTCGGTTCTTCGCGAGATATGGCCGGCCCACTGCCACTTCAGCTTGCTAATTCTTTGAGCTATGTCGATAACTTTGGTTCTCCGTCGGATGTATTCGTTGCGAATTCTATCCTTCAGAGAGACTCCGAGCATAGCTCTTTCCATAGCTCGCTGAGCTACTTTAAACTGGTGGACCAGCCCTATCGTGAGTGTCCACGTCTCAGCTCCGTAGGTCATGACGGGTAGAACGCACTGATTGAAAACTTTAGTTTTCAAGCATTGCGGTATGGATGACGAGAAGACTCGGCGTAGTTTCCCAAACGCTGCCCAACCTAGCTGGATCCTCCAGACCATTGCAATTTTGAATCTAAAGTAATTCCTCGAAATACAGTTTCCGTAATAGCATCTACTTTCTTGCCATCAAGTTTTAAATTTAAACCCACTTGGGGTACATTTGGTAATGAGAACTTAAGACATTTAGTTTTGTTTGCATTGAGTAAAAGATTATTAGCTGCAAACCATTTAGAAAGAACAGCCAGACTATCATTCACATGTAAGACATCCGTATCTTTACTATCTATTTTGAAATTCTCAGCGCTGATTTCGCTAATCAATTATATTCGAACTCGATACGGTTTGATAAATATCACCTTGCTCACATCTTTTATATTCTGATCTCTTAAAAACTAAGCAAGACTAAATTGTTTTTGTCATCGTAGTAGATATATTTAAACAACTAATTAACCTGAACTCAAAGCTGCCGGTATGAATGGAGGTAATTTCAATAGAGAGATATATCTCGATGACTTATAAGTTTAGCTTCATCTCAAATGTAGTGTAGGTACGTGTATTTTCGTGCATTAACATTTATCGCGTATTACGCTAAGTGCTGATTGGTTTTAGTAATTATCCTCACTATTGTACTAGTAACCGATAAATTATCAATGTAGGAGTGAGTTTGTTTATTTAGTGTTTGTCTCGTTTTCATGTCTTAACTCTTCTGATGATCTGATGTTTATGAAATAATTTTCACAACAGTCCTGATGACGAATATTTTTGTCATCAATTTGGATAAGAAGGTAGGTAGATACTTACAAGCTCAAAATTATACAATGTTTCCGACATTTATTGTTACATACTTACTGTCTGTACAGTGAAAAGCATTCTATGCTCTTTCCACAAAATTATTTTGAGGACTATTGTTTCAGTTTTAATATAACAGGGCTCTAAAATGATTATTGGACTTTTTAAAATTCATACCACTGTTTTAAACCAAACAATACTGTCCGCTATAAAACAAGGAAATTAACGTTTTTAAACTCTCCAACTGTTACTAACTCTAATTTCTGTTTACAATAACTAATTTCTGTTTACAATTCACTTGTACCCCACAAGTGAATTGTAAACAGAAATTAGGAAATTCATTATTATTTTCAATTATTGACTTCGGAGTCTGCACAAACATTGAATCCCACAATGACCTTTATTCACTGATTTATTTATTTATTGCACAATCATCTCTCTAGCCTTTTCCCAACTATCTTGGGGTTGGCTTCCAGTCTTACCGGATGCTGCTGAATACCAGTATTTTACATGCCGCGGCTGCGTATCTGACTTCCAAAACCCAGTTACTGGGTAATACGATTAAAATTGGTTGTCACATTCCGGGCTTCTGTCTACCCGTTACGACTATCAATTATCCACAAATGACACCCGGGACCAACGGCTTAACGTGCTTTCCGTTCTTAAAGTTCACCCATCCACGGAGCATACGAGGCAAGCGTAGCTTTTACTGATCGAAAGAAACGTGCGGCTGTTATTAAGAAAAAAGATCTTAATTATAACAATAAAACAAAGGATCTTGCATGTGTTTATTCTTATGATACCTCATTGAATATAATGAAACATAAGTACACACAAAAAAGTCGAAGCCTTGGAAAAGCACGACTTATTAGTACGTCGGAATCGAATGTCAAAGTCATCCCGAACTTTGTCTTATATAAAAGAGTCTTAAGATTGAAGAATCTTGCATCAGTGCAGGTAACCACCGAGGTAAAGCTGATATGGTATATTGTATAGCCTGTATTAGCTTTGTAAGGTCATACTGCTGTGCAACGAATTTTGTTAGTATGTGTACGTCTAATATGTTAAATGTAGCAAATTCTACCAGGTACTTATATCTTATGTTGGTGCCTACGTAAGGGAAAATGAAGTTAACTGTTTATTCGCTGATTAAAATTACCAAGTCACTGACAAAACAGATTTGTTTTACAAAAAGTGGAACACAAACGCCAAATTTATAGAAATGATTTTAAAACGGTCACAGCACTTACTTTAACTATATAAATGTGTTGGTACGTATAGTTTGAATTCAGGGTTTTCTAATAAATAGGTTTTTTACGTGTATTTTCTCAACCTTTGAAAATCCTTACAACAAGTAAGTACCTAGCATTTAGATAAGTAGCTGTTCATAAAGCTCTAAAAAAAGAAATGTAAAAGATTTTTCTCGATGTCCCGTTTTAGTTAAATAAATGAAAAAACGCGTTCTTATTAGCGTTGTCCACGTCATAACAAACCGTCCCCGGTTTGACCCGGTACGATCCGCTCCGTGACTCGATTACAAAAGAATCGCTCGGACGTAAACGACAAAAGTTTTACCGTCGCACAGTTCAGAGGACATTTCTAGAAAGACTAGAAAACACTGAATTCACTCAACCTGTTTGTCTGAGCGTAAATGCTAGCTTTCATGTTTGGCCATGTTATTGTTAGATAGAATAAACGATGGCCTTTATGTTTTGTGTTTATTGTTTCTTACAACAAGCCCTTTGCTGATGGTTCCTTTGCCAACTATCCATGAAATCACTCGATATTATTGTTTGTTTTTGTCTACAAGTATTTTGTTACCAACAAAGATTTTTGTCCTCTTTTATAATATACAGGGTTATTGGTTATATGTCGGAAATCTATTAAGAGGATGTGGGGAAGTCATAGGCAACCAAATGACCCTGATGATTGAGTAATTTGTTTACGTAATTTTGTAAATTTATAAAAAAACATCGCATATTTTTTTGTATTATTATTATCTGCCTCTACTTCAATACATAATAAATCATCAATCATAAAATGACAATTGACATTTTTGAAATCAGAGCTACAAATCGTTACTATTTTCATGATTTTGAGCAGGCTATTTGAATAAAATGCTTGATTTCTGCAATAAAACACGGATGTACTTTATTGGCAGAACATGTAAAACTTCTCAACTATCCAACCAGATACACCATATCGTATTAGCGTCATATGTATAGCTTTACTAGATTTCTACAAAAAGAAAAAAAAAACTCGAAAGTGGTTGTCATTTGCATATGGGGTCATTTGGTTGCAAATGACCTCTCCTGCATCCTCTTACATGGGTTGCGACATATTACTAATAACCCTGCATACTTAAGAAACTGCTCCTTGACCGACAAACACACTACTTTCAGTCTACACCACGTGAGATAAAATCAAAACATTTTGAAGATAAATGTTTCTTTAAAGGTTTAGCAGTGCACTTAGGCGTACTTGCACCACCAATCATTGAATAGCATATAGCGCTTAACGAATTTAAAACATCATTCTATTTCTTTCCAAAGTTTGAAGGACAGGGGCAGAATGAGGTTATAAATAATATTCAGTGACAAATGTATTAAGTGATTTGAGGTGCATGTGGGCCTGAGGTAAGAGTCTTCGAAACTTTTGCCCTGAGCCACAGGCATAATGAATGTGGAGCAGTGGTGTCTCAAAGGTATTGGCCCGACTTACGAGTTGCAATCAGTTGTGAGTTCGAACCTAGGCAGGCACTTTACTTTGTGTATTTAATTTCATCACCGCAGCTCATAAAACGATGAAAGAAAAAATCGTAAGGAAACCGGCATGTTCCGTAACCAAAAAAAAATCCACTGGGCCCACGTGGTTGATTTTAGCCCACTGTGCGAGAGAGCACAGAGAGGAAGAGAGGATGCATGTGAACATTACAGGCTGAATACGGTAATGCTAATGGGAGCACCATGTATCTATCACATAATCCATTTACGTGCCATTGCTTTATTTTTAATTGTTTTTACCTATTGTGGTATAGTAATTTTATTCTAGGTGCGTCGTCCTTCACATACATAATTAAATAATTAATATTTAAGCACAAAACATTGTAGATTTTTTTAAAAGAGTAACGGTGTAGTTTCTTGCCTTAAATGCTGACGTACAATAGTGCCTTTTATGTGCCTATTCAAAATAAATGATTTGACTTTGACTTTAATTGACGGTTAATACTCCTAACACTTTTACTCTATTTAAACATTAAATAAATATCCGCCTCCTCGCACAGTTCCACAGCCATCTCAATTATTTAGTAAAACCTTAATCACCTGAGTATTGGTTTTAGTAGGTACTAATCCTTGTGTTAAGGGATTAAGCAATATATACATATGTAAAGCCACCGTCCATCTCTAGTAAATTACTGAGACACCTTTCAGGTGAGACATGCCCCAGTGGACTGAGCTATGTAATGTTAATTGCGGTTGAATATTCAAGTTCGCGTAGGTATATAAAAGGCGTACTGGTTGACAGAAAATGTGAAAATCGGAAGGATGAAGAATATCTAAACAAGGCTTTGTTAAAGGCTTTGGAACGAAGTTTCTTATCGCACATTATATTCTGCACATTTGGTGAATGTGAACTAGACTGAACTTCGTTCCAATCAGGGGTCCCACGAAACCTCAAGTTTTTTTAACACGCTTTTATTAGCTTCACTTGTAACTAACTCAAAAACAATATAAAAAAGTCTTAGTAGTCAACATTAACCTACTTCTAATTGACGTATCGAAATGAAGCTTTGTATGTATATGTAATTTTGAAAGGTCATTGAAGCACCATCGGAACAATGTATGGATTATATGTTTACTGTTTAACTTATTTTTTGTTTATAACCCAGCGAAACCGTCACTTATCTTAATTATTATTTTCTTTTTCCTCATAAGAGTGAATAATTGTATTCTTTTTGTGGGAAATATATATCTTCTTAAACCATAATTGGATGACAGAACTATAATTTTGGAGCTTTTTGCAGGAGGTGGATAGTGGAATTCTTCAGTGGCTACTAGTAAACCGTTCAAGTCATAACTTCGTTGACTTAAGACTTATAAACTAAATGAAAAATATACTAGACAAATAGTAAAAATATTTAGTTTAAAAATAAATACAAACTTGCTTCTAGCCCGCACAAAAATGATAAAATAATGAAATTGACTTGTACTAGTTTTTCTTTGATAGTCAATGATTAATTAAAAAGCGCGAAGTGATTTTTAATTGTGTTCTTTTAATTACATAATTTAAACAAATTGCTCCACGCTTTTCGATTTAATCTTTTTTTTAAAATAATAATTATTACAATTTATGGTGTGGCGAACAGTCGCGTCGGGTAGGTTAATACCTACATTATTACTACCATGATGTCGGTCGAGACACCATTCTAATTTGCAATTAGCTTCTGTATTTTTCATTGACCACAATATTATATATGATAGCTATTTTTCTGTATCTGTAGACTGATTTTATATTTTACAGCCTTTTCCGACCGATTTTTAATTTCCAAGAAATTCGAACATGCACCTAAACCTCTTATGCTCCGCATTTTGTATAAGACGGTCTGGAATGTCCGTTTTACGGTGTCGAGCCGGTCAGCAAGACCCTTGCCGTTTTCACTCTTACGTGCTAAAGCAAAGTAACATCAGACATGCATCGTGTACGTTCAAAGGCTCTTTTCAGTTTAAGGAGATATAAAAGCTGTTTGAGTCGTGTGGTTTACTTCAAATAACGTTCACTGTTAGGGTTGTAACAATAATTGCTGAAAATCGATTTAATCAAATAATGGGTAACGTTTTAATACTTATTTGGAAGCTTTGTACACACACACACTCACACTTCGCCACTGTGTCGGACGGTACCGAGAGCTCCTGCGCTTACACATATTAATAGTGTGTTTGTGGGGTACAAACACACTATCAATGTAAAGTAAAGCGCGCGACGCTTCGAATCGTGAGATAAAATTACTGTACCTATTATTGCAAACATAAATATAATAATACTTGTATCATAAACACAATAGGTCTCTAGCATATCTTTTTTCAGAAGCCCTATTATCATAATCCATAATTTGCCGTCTGATAATTAATTTTGTTTGTTTTGACAAGGTAAATAACACTTTGAGACACGCCGACTCCCAACAGAGCCACGATCGATACCTACCTGTTAAATAATTGTGCCTCATTAATCAGGGTTTGAGACTTGCGTTCGTATGAGTGCTTTGTTTTTGTCCCTTCTATTTTGCCCATTACCACTAACTTTTCAAAGTTGTATGGTTCCCGACGGGAATTGTGACCAAATTCACCGAGAATCCTTGGATAACTATAAAAAAAACAGAATTTTATATAGAAACACATGGCTGAAGTCTTTTTGCCACGAATATGGATACCTGCTTTAGAAATAAACGGACTAAAGTTTCCGCACCTGTCGATTCGAAGACGATAGTTTGTTTTGCTAAAAATGTTCCTGTGTCTACTTATGCCAATAAGGCCATTATCAAACCGATGACAATCGTCTAATATAAACTTTTATGGTCTCCACGAGACTGGGCAGTTAGCTCTGCTAGAATTTGCTGACTGGATAATAATTTTACTGCGACCTTGAGCTGAACTGTACGAGAGATGGCAAATTAAGGCAGTACTAAAATCAGTCAAGACTACAAAAAGGCAGTTTTTTTGTTGCCTTTAGATAAGTCTGTCAGTTTTGACTTTTTTGTAGCAGCTGGTGCACACCTTGACATCTTGTTGGTGAATAATCCACGTAGGTACGTTAATTATTAGGTAACTTCATCTCGGTGATGTTTCATCGGAAATACAGGCGTTGTGATGTCACAACGCCGTCGTCAGTAATGTTTTCTAGTCTTGGAAATTACCTTTATGGAATCGAGATGAACGAACGGCGTCGTATCTATCATGTAAAAATTGTCTTAGGGATGTAGAGCACCTCTGACTTCTGCCTAGGCCTAGGCATAATTATTTTAAATCCTCATATTGTGCCTAATCTTCATCAAATCATTCTCACATATATTGAGAATGATTTCTTCTTCAAAACATTATCATTAGGAGTGCGACTCCTGGAAATTGGTAAAAAAAAAATCATTGTTGAACTTTGATTCTATGCAAACACAGTTATCAGAGAAAAACCACAAGCAAGTCACCGTGTATGTTCATACGTTTAGTAAATTTCCAAAGTACATCTGAATATTTGAATATGATAATAATACGGCTCAAAATCGCACAAATATCATCTTTAAACGAATTTTGCAATAGAATTTGCCCATAAAATTTTGTGTGGGAAAACGAGCGGTGGATACAGGAGCCCACATAAAATGTTTAGCATATTTATGCTGTAACGACAAAAAATTACTGCAGTAAATTTCTGTTAGAACATTCAGTTACATATTTTGTTAAAATTTGGCTGGTTATTGAAATTTTGACCGTCTGGTGTCTGTTTGTAATGTGTAAATATGTCGAACGAATCGATAATTGGTCCCGAAGTAATCGCTTGGTAGGTACAGAAATATTTAGGTGCCTGAACGATAAATATCTACTGGAGGCTTTACGAACTCCAAATGTCTGAATTTCTCGACTATAATAATTGCCAAGAGTATTTTACGTGTTCCCAATTTAAATGGGAAAGTCTCTAATGGTACCTTAAATTTTTTGGTAGGTATGGGTATGTTGGATTTTTTGTCGCCTGCGCCTGATGTCAGCGTCAGAGGAAAATCAACGCCCGCACGGTGACAAGCTTTTACCCGTGGATTGTTACACGTTTTGCCTATTTTACACCGCTTATATTATGAATCACTATAAACTTCGCTTGTTCACTATCTCGTCAGTGAGTCAGAGTAGGGAATTTACTTTAATTTCCGTGGTGAGTGGTGACATCTGCGTAACATTACACATTAGTTTATACCAAATCATGGCACCGCACTGGGTTTATTACATACTTGTTCTAGTTCCGCCGCACTATATTTATCATACGCTCAATCTGCTAACAGCATTTTTTTTTATTTTAATTCTTAATTCTAATTATTTTCCCTTTTAAAAATGCCAATTAATATTTATCACCAAAATGTACGTGGCTTGCGGACTAAAACGTCAAGTTTACTTAGGAACGTGTGCTCAAATAACTACGATGTTATATGTTTAACGGAGACGTGGCTAAAAGAGGGTTTTAACAATAGTGAACTGTTTGATGGCCGCTATAATGTTTGGCGACGTGACAGAGATTACTTGGATAGAAATCAGACACTTGGTGGCGGTGTTCTTGTTGCTGTTCGACGTGAGCTCATTGCGGAGGAGCGCAGCGACTGGCGTTCGTACGCGGAGGACCTATGGGTAACTCTAACCCTGAAGCGTTCCAGACCCATAGCTTCATATAAATTACATATTTGTACAATTTATCTTTGCAAACAAAACAGAGGGTATTCATTGACTACACAGCTCACATATTTTATACCAAGTTAAATGACATTATACTGAATAACTTAACGGACACTTTTATTATTTTAGGAGATTTTAATTTGCCAAACTTAACGTGGCAACTTACTGATGATGGGTGCTCTTTTCACCCGGAAAATATTCACGGTTCTGTTCAGACGGAATTTTTCGATATTTTAAATACATTTGATCTGGTCCAGTACAATGGTCATAGGAACCTTAACGATCGGGTGTTGGACCTGATTTTTTGTAACAATTACCTAACCGTTGATAAATGCTCTGACTCTCTTGTTCCAGAAGACCCTCATCATATAGCTCTTAGTATTTTTGTAGATTTTGTTCAGTATCATGCTCTCTCATCGCAGCAAAGAAAAAAGTTTGTTTATCAATCAGCCGATTTTCCTTCAATAATGAAAGAACTTGACGAGTTCAACTGGCGTTGTGATCTCGCCAAAGGGTCAGTGGAGGATGCCTTGTCATTGTTGTACGTCAGACTGAATAAATTGTGTGAAGCTTTCATCCCAACTAAAATCATCAAATCTTTGTCTAGTTATCCCCCTTGGTATAAAACACCTCTAATTAAAATCCTTAAAGAAAAATTTAAATATCACTCCAAGTTTAAGAAATACGGCAATTTATCAGACTATGATTCATTTTTAACTTTGCGTAGTCGTGCAAAGTTATTAGAAAAAGAAATGTATGACAGTTACATTGGTGTCATAGAAAATAGTATTAATAAATCGCCTAAAGCTTTTTGGTCTTTCGTCAAAAGCAAGCAACATTCCTCATATACAATTCCATCGGTTATGAAACATGGACAACATTCATCGGGACAGGGTGATGAAATATGCAACATGTTCAGTGAAGTTTTTAAGTTAAATTTTCTCGAGGATACTGTCCCCGGTGTAACGCAGTTGGATAGCAACATGCATCATCTTTATCAGACGTCTGCCTCTGATATAAGCTCTATTGAAGTCTGCGAAATCGCGGTACTGAAACTGCTAAAGGCTATTGACGTGAACAAGTCAGCAGGTCCTGACGGTATTCCTGCTATACTTATAATTCGGTGTGCACAAAGCTTGACTTTACCACTTACCCTAATATTTCGGCGTTCTCTTAGTGAGGGAGTGGTGCCACATGTTTGGAAGACAGCTTTTATTACCCCCGTGCATAAGAAAGGCCCTAAAGACAATGTAGAAAACTATAGGCCAATTTCTAAGCTGTGCTTGTTTGCAAAGGTTTTGGAAAAAATTGTGTACTCTTCAGTGTATAGTGCTATTAAACAATCACTTAATGACTGTCAACATGGTTTCTTAAAAAAACAGGTCTATTGTGTCGAATTTGCTTATCTGTTCCGACTTTTTGTCCTCCACCATGTCTGAACCCTCCCAAGTGGATGTGGTTTACACTGATTACAGCAAGGCATTTGACCGTATAGACCACGGTGTCCTTTTACGTAAGCTGCTTTCAGTGGGTATCAGAGGCGATTTATTCAGATGGTTTACATCCTACATTGAGAATCGCTGTCAAACAGTTGTACTGAATGGATACAGTTCTGTCACTGTTAAAATACCCTCGGGAGTACCCCAAGGATCCCTTTTGGGTCCCTTACTTTTTATTATTTTTATAAATGATATTAGTTCGTGCTTTACCCGTTCCAAAATAATTCTTTACGCCGACGATATGAAAATTTTATGCCCTATATCTGAACTCTCCGACTGTATTGGTTTACAGCAGGATTTAGATGGACTTCAAAATTATTGTCTCCTTAATAAAATTGAACTGAATGTTTCCAAATGTTTTGTTAGTACCTATACACGCAAACCACATGCGATCACCTTTCATTATAAGTTACATAATACCATTATAAACAGGGTAAGCGTTATAAGGGACCTAGGTGTAACGTTTGACTCAAAGTTGCTTTTTGATGCGCACATCGAAAACATCGTTAGTAAAGCTTCCAAAGCACTTGGATTTATACTTAGATTATCAGCTGATTTTAAAAACAATTACCAATTCAAATGTTACACCTATAATTCTAAGGTCTTTTAAGGTCCCTGTTCAACACTTCATATGTATTTATTATTGGTTTTTTGTATAGGGATCATTTTTTTTATTTACTTTATTTTATTTTTATTATTTGTTGATACAGTGGCCATAGTAGTAGCAATCTCTGAAAATTTAAAGTGTCTAACTATTACGGTTCAAAAGATATCAGTGGAGCCTTAGTAATAGGGTACCGTTGGCACCGTTTGGGTGCGGAACCGTAAAACCACGAAATATTACTTACAAAATAAAACTCCATTTCCTAATGTCTCTTTTTTCGTAATCTGTTCGTTTTTTTTAATTTTTCACTCACACAATTTATGGATTAAGGTTGAAGCCAGACTGCGTGTTATTACACAATTTCAGTACGATTCGATTTGCGTTAGATTGCCAGACAGACGGATTTTATTCAGTTGATTAAAACTTGGTTACGTGTGCGTGTTGCGTCGAGTGCGGCTAAAGCCTACGTGCTTGGTGTCATTAAACGAGGAAGGCGGCAAATAAATCATTTTGCGTTTAAATGGTACAAAACGCAATATTAAATGAAAGCGTTCACTAAATTAAATGACGGAGTCACTCCATGCTGCGTAAGTTTTAATGCGCCAGTCTAATTACGTTTTACGGTGTTTAAAGGTAAAACGTAAATATTTTTGACAGTAACTTAGTTCACTTAAGGAGATGGTCTTATGTAGCCATCGAAATTAAAATATCCTAATGTTTTGCAATTTAAAAGTCTGTGTCAGTTGGCCTACTCCATAAGCACAAAGTATGTAGTTTCGGTTTCCAACTCCGTATACGGAGTGCTGAAATATCACCCACGGACATTAAACTAGTTTGGGGCCTGACCTAATAAGAATGAGTGAATTCGACGGTTGTTTTGATGGATCAACTACTTTCGGATGGAACCATATCTTCGTTGACAGACTTAGAGAGTAGACCCCCAGCCCGCGTAGCATGAACACAATAAAATCGAGTTTTGTCAACGGAAGAATAGACAAAATGACAGATGAACAAAGAAAATCTGACAGGCTGAAAACTGAGATAAAATATCTGTCATTTTGTCTATTCTGCCGTCGCTAAAAGTTGGTCATTATACGCATGCAGGTTGTATGTTGATCAAAATGTGATTCGTGACCGTAACAAACACTATACTTTATATATATGGGGTGGCAAGGACATCTACGTGCAAACTGTAACAATGAATTCAGCATATAATTCTAGAACCCCGAGAAATATTTAAAATGCAATAAAAATGCTTTTTCATAGAAAAGTGCGATTAAAATATGCACGTTTTTTTTTAAAAACCGGTTAACGGAACTACAGAATAATGTACTGAATCCACGATAACGGGCCGTGCTACACTGTATACAATACAACTTGGTACTGATCTGCAAATTGCAAAAAAAATAAGAAAATTGAATTGTACGATACCCTGGAGTTAACGCCTTAAGTAGTTTTAAGTTCGTCTCTTGGGGTGCATTAAATAACTTCCCTGAGTTGTAATACTTAGATGAATGTACCTACGTCCGGCAGGGGCGCGCCCGGCCTATTTCATTATGTTTCCCATACACAACGACATTTAGTATTCTAGTTCGTTCTGTTGCGAGAGAAGAAGAAACCATCTCCAGCTTTGATTATAATTCCAACTTTATCTGTATCTGCAGGAAAAACAGTCGAACACTTTATATTTCGCTTTTATCCCGAACTGGGCAACGAAGTTCCGCCTTCCTGAATAAAGGTAAAGTTAGTTCAGAACAGTCTATAGGTGCTGGTCAAAGTTAGGTAACTACTGGCCGAGTACTTGCTCATCTAGCTTCGTTAGGATTACCAATAATACAGCACCCTAACAGTTTGGCTTGCATGGACTTTTATATAGCAGTCTTTGGAAGCGATCGCTGATCGTTATAAACGACGTTTGAGTAATTATTCGGGTACCTACTATTATACAGAAGCCTGCCAAGTGCGTGTCGGACCATGCACATTGAAGGGTTCCATAGTTGGATGAATTTATCCCAAGAATAAATTAAATAAATTAATTTGTTTCTTATAGATATGAATGACTTGCCTTACCTCATAAACGATAATCATGATCTATTGTTGTTTGCAGACGACCTTTCACTTTTATTTGAACTCAAACGTCAGCAGCCGGTTACTGACCATGTAAATAGCGCCCTCGATAAAGTAGTTATCTTTAACGTTTAATGTTAATAACCTACTTCTTAACTTTTTTTAACAGATTGTTTTATTTAACCTCTCCGCTAAACACATTGTTAACATTTTTTAACACAACTGTATTTTCGCACATTTCAACCACGACTGACTTTGCAATTTTTTTTTTTTTTGGGAATGGCATCTCGCAGGTCAACCTATGAGGTTGTCGTCTGCTTAAATGGACTTGCCTGTGGTTGCCCTAATAAATTAAGGCCTCCAGCCAGGACTTAAACTTAAATACTAACTAAAACCAAGCGACAACGCTAAGGGCACCCCCTGTGGGGTACGGACCTCGGCTTAGGGCGTCGCTGGAAGTGGGCAGCAAGGGACTAGCTGGATCAGGATTTCTTCGATTTAGGGACGAATTTAAAGCTACAGGCTCAGCGGCGTGGGCTGGCTCGAGCAAGGATCGGGAGGGGCGTATATTTGGGCGTCGCGGCGGGCCTCGGCGGCGAGGACGGTAGGACGGCGATCGGGTTTTGGGCTTATGTAGTGTGCTGGTGGCCTTACTACTCTCCTGGAGGAGGGTAGTAGCGTCGTCGGGGGCGATTAAAGTATGCCTTGGTCGGCGAATACTGCTAATGCGGGAGGGAGTGTAGCGGACGGCCGCTGAGATCAAGGGGTTGGAGTGATTGATGCCACAGTCAAAGAAACGCTTGGATAAGCGTTTCATGAACTGGTTTATGGTAGGCATTTTAAGGTCGATGTGGAGATTTATATTACGGACATAGAAGGGGGCACCCGTGACCTTTCTGAGGAAACGGTTCTGGAGGGTCTGCATCTTATGGACATGACGTGGGTGAGCTTGCTCAAATACAACGCAGGCATAGGTCATGATGGGACGGATGACTGCGGTGTAGATGCGCAGCTTGCATTTAAGTGACAGTTTACTACGGTCTGTCATTACAAAGTGGAGCCTGCTAAGCAAGAAGGAGGCGCGCGCGCGAACCGCCTTAATATGAGCCTTAAAGGTAAGGTTTTCATCGAGGATCACGCCTAGGTATTTGGCTTGCTTCTCCCAGGGGATCGGACTCTTATCGGGGTTGACCTCGATTCTCCATTTCCGGAACCAAGCGCCTAAGACGTTTGCAGAGGTTTGCAAAGTACGAGCCATAGCATTGGGACTGTCGGAGACAAAACGTATCACCGCCCGCCACTGCGACAACGGGAGCGGGGAACGGGGGACGAGGGGCCGAGAGCCGGGGACCCGCGGCCGAATGCGACGACCAGTACCATTCAAAAAGACGGACCGAAGAGGCGCGCGTTCTTACGTCCAATATACGAACCATACCTAAAATTACAGTCCGCTATTTTAATTCTAACACCTCTGGGAATCCCCAACAAATGGTCCTCTCACCGTGGAAAAGGACACTAAGAACGTCTTGAAGCTTATTTTGGAGAATATTCCGTGTCATAATCAAGAAACTTTAGCGAGTCGTACGCGCCGGCCATTACGCGACGACTTTCGAGGAGGTCAAGGAAGGACATCTGAAGGACGAACAAACCGTCTCGTCTCAGGATAAAGGATAAGACATCTTGTGAGTTCGTTCCTATTTATTCCTCTTATTCCCTCTTCTCATAGCTACTCAAATTCATATTTCCGTTTTAAATATCATACACATTTTGCTAAAACTTGAGCCGGTGCTTTGTGCATTCTTCATACGTTAAACTCATTGATAAATACATATCCCGTTATCTATTGTGAGCTACTTGCAGTCATAAAACTCGAGCGTTGAATGCCTATCGCATGAATCATCTTGTTTACTTCAAATCATTACGCACAGTCATTGACCACAGCTACCTGGTTATAATTATTGCTTACAACTCTTTATTACGGTGCTTAAAATCAGCTGTTGCCCTTATTGCGATTTGAGATTCGTTTTTTGATCATGTCTGAACTTAAAACTTTAGTTAAAAAACGCTCAGCTATAAAATCAAAGCTTACTATTTTTGGCAATCACATAAAATTAATGAAAACTTCAAAATCATTAACTGAACTACAAATCATAGATTTGGAGTGTCGCTTACGAAAATTTGAGCCCTTATGCGAGGAATTCGACGCGTTACAGATTGAAATCGAGATCCTATCCGATGAGCCACCAACCGATGAAGTTCCCGCCGAGCGTGTGCAGTTTGACAGCGACTACTACCCGCTGGTGGCCACAGCCAAGAGCCTGCTTGCTGCCGGAGGGAAGCGCAGCGGGTCTGTGTTGGAGTTTAGTGATGCAGAAACAGGTGGGCGAGTGAGAAATTTGGTTAGGCTACCGAAAATTGACTTACCACATTACAGTGGCGGCTATCAAGACTGGCTTGAATTTAAAGACACATTCCTTTCTCTTATACATAACAGTGAAAGCATTGATAACATTAATAAGTTCCACTATTTACGGGCTTCTCTTCAGGGAAGTGCTGCTCTGATTATTAAAAACATCGATTTTAAAAGCGACAACTATAAAATTGCGTGGGAATTATTGTGCGAGCGATTCGATAATAGTCGTTTACTGGTTAATAATCACATACAGGCTTTGTTTAACGTAGATCCTATTCGATCAGAATCGTGTAAGTCGATCCAATATCTTATTGATGTAACTAACAAGAAAATCAGGGCTCTCACATCATTGAAAGAACCCACTCAGTATTGGGATACGCTCGTAATTTATATGATGTCAACCAAACTTGATAGTGTGACGGGTCGACAGTGGGAAGAACATAGGAATACATTAACTTCATCCCCATCCCTATCACAGTTCATAACATTTTTAAATAACAGAGCCGACTTATTTACAAACTTTAGAAGAGAACAATAAAAATAATAAAATAAAATCAGAACCCGTAAAAGCGAAAAGTTTAGTAATAAATAATAGCACAAATAGCAAAAATAAAACATTAAAACGTAAATCATGCCCATTGTGCGACGATGAGTCACATCAGCTGTTCACTTGCGAATCATTTAGAAGTCTTCCACTAGAATCTCGGATTTCTAAAGTAAAGGAGTTCAATGTGTGTTTGAACTGTTTGCGATTCGGTCATGTAGCAAAGAAATGTTTTTTGTCACACTGCAAATATTGCAAAAAAAAGCACAACACTCTTTTGCACGTTGAAGAATCCGAGCAATCTGCTTCTCGTGATTCATCTTCAAAAGATATTGTATTGACAACTGATGTTCTACCGGTTACTACTCCGACGCGTGTTTTCCTTTCCACAGCGTTGGTAAGAGTGGTTGACAGCAAGGGCAACAAACACACCGCTCGGGCGATCTTGGACAACGGTAGCGGAATAAATATCGTTTCCGAAGCTTTCTGCAGTAAGCTGGGTTTGCCGAGGCGGAACGTGAGCTCCACGGTATCAGGTTTCAATAATCATGTATCCAATAGTACACAGTCTTGCAATCTCACAATTGAGTCATTCAATTCTAGCTATAGGACTAACATTGATTGTCACGTGTTCACCAACGTCACCACAGCAGTACCAATCACATACATTGACACACAACACATTCAAATTCCAGCAGGCTTATGTCTATCTGACCCCTCTTATAACATTCCTTCTAAGGTCGATCTTCTTATCGGGGCAGATATCTTCTGGGATATTCTAGGTAGCAAAAAGATTAGCCTAGGCAAGCATTTACCTATGTTACGTAGTTCAGAGTTCGGATGGATAGTCACTGGTCACATATCGAGTCCAAAATGTACATTCAGTCAATGTCTTTTTACTCAAGGTCAACTTGATATTGATCTCACTCGTTTTTGGGAAGTAGATAGTGTTTCTCTTGAGCATTCTCAATCCGCAGAGGAACGTGCGTGTGAAAATAGTTTTACTGTCAACACCACTCTTAATGACGATGGTCGCTTTGTCGTCACCATTCCTCTCAAGCGGGATCCCCAGGTCTTAGATGATTCTTTTGAGATGGCTAAGTGCCGCTTTTTATCGCTTGAGCGAAAATTCAAACGAGAACCTATATTCAAGGAGAAATATTTAGACTTCATGAAAGAATACGAGCAGTTAGGTCACATGACTGAAAATAAAACCCTTTTTCCATACAGTGACAATGTCAACTACTACCTTCCTCATCATGGCGTACTTCGGGAGTCCAGTACAACGACAAAGTTGCGTACAGTCTTCGACGCTTCTGCTGTCACCACTTCAGGAATTTCATACAATGAAATTCAGATGGTCGGCCCTACTATCCAAGACGATCTCTTATCGATTCTCCTCAGATTCCGCCAGCATAAGTTTGTAGTATCGGCAGACATTGAAAAAATGTTTAGATCTATTGACATAGTACCCAGTCAACGCTCGTTACAGCAAATAATATTTAGGTATGATTCCTCTCATCGCTTAAAAACATACACACTTAACACAGTATGTCAGGGTACTGCTTCAGCGCCATATCTGGCGACTAAATGTTTGAGTAGTCTGGCAACCACAGTCAACGATAATAGCGTAAAATATAGTATATTACACGATTTTTACTGCGACGATTTGTTAAGTGGATCCTGTACTGTAAGCGAAGCAATAAAGTTATGTAAGGGAATTACTGCCGCCTTAAATTCAGCAAAATTCAATATTCGCAAATGGAAATCTAATAACGCATTAATTCTTAACGAGCTGTTCTCAGGTAAAATCATAGATTCATACACAGTTTTGGATCTATCAGATAACAATACAAATACATCATCAAAAACATTAGGTTTATATTGGCTTTGTCAGCAGGATACCTTATCATTCTCAATTAATATTGAACTTCATGAGAAGGTTACCAAACGCCACATTCTTTCTGTTATAAGTCAAATATTCGACCCATTAGGGCTTGTAGGTCCATGCGTGGTCGAAGCTAAATTGATTATGCAGAAATTATGGGTCAATAAAAGCTCTTGGGACGAAGAAGTTTCGTCTGAGATTTTACATCTCTGGTCTTCATTTGCTAACAGATTACCCTGTCTTAATAAGTTACAAATTCCTCGATGGATTCTTAGTGATCTTTGCATAAAGATTGAAATCCATGTATTCACAGATGCATCTGAAAGTGCATATGGGGCATGCATCTACATTCGGTCTGTGTGTAACTCGGGGCTTGTGCGTGTCCAGCTCTTAATCTCGAAAAACAAGGTTGCACCGATCAAACCTACCACTATCCCACGTCTTGAGTTGTGTGGGGCTTTATTAGGCGCAAGACTGTGTACTAAGGTGAAAAAATCACTTACGTTAAACATTAACATGTGTCGGTTTTGGTGCGATTCCACGATCGTCTTAGGGTGGTTATCTACCCCTTCAAATCAACTTAATCAATTCGTACGTAATCGTGTTAATGAGATCAAGGAAAGCACCAGCGGTCAAACGTGGAGCTACGTACCGTCCAAGGAAAACCCGGCGGATCTTGTTTCTCGCGGGGTGAAGGCTGATATTATCAGCGACGCGTCTTTGTGGTGGTCGGGCCCATCGTATTTGCTTGAGTCAGAGCATTGTTGGCCAAAAATGCCTAATGAATCCCAGAAACGGGACCTACCGGATCTCCAACCTTGTCTTGTTATAAATAATGACGTTAGTAAGAACGATGACGATAAACTATTTACAAAACTTATACCTAAATATTCACAATTTACACGTTTACAAAGAGTTATAGCATATATACACAGATTTATTTATAACTGTAAAAACAAAACTAACCGATTATGCGAACATCTTTCTTGTGACGAATTGCAAAATTCACTTAATTTTATCATACACATTGCACAGTTAGAAATGTTCCCAAATAAATACCTTATCTTAAAATCAGGTCACGCATTACCAAAGAAAAATAGACTAATATCATTGACCCCATTTCTAGATTCAAATAATATCTTGAGAGTAGGCGGTAGACTTGATAATTCACCTTATAGCTATGACACAAAGCATCCTATATTATTATGTAGCAAACACCATTTAACGAAAATCATATTTCATATGCATCACTTAAAGCTTTTACATGCTGGACCTCAGTTACTGTTGTCCAATATTCGACAAACTTTTTGGCCTTTAGGAGGAAGGAATCTGTCTAAATCCATAACGAAAGGTTGCATAAAATGTTTTAGATTTAAAGCCAGTAATGTTCAGCCCATAATGGGACAGTTACCTGAATCCAGGACTACACTGGAATTCCCTTTTTTACACTGTTCGGTGGATTACGCAGGCCCAGTTATGATTGCTAACCGTAAAGGTCGAGGTTGCCAGCTAACTAAATCTTACTTGTCCATTTTCGTCTGCTTAGCTACAAAAGCCGTGCATTTGGAGCTCGTTACAGATCTGACTAAAGAGGGATACATGGCCGCTCTAAACCGGTTTGTGGCTCATCGAGGGAAGCCTCAAAGTATAACCTCCGACAATGGGACTAATTTTGTAGGTGCATGTAACGAATTACATCGTTTCTTACAGGATTCAAGTTCCCAAATTAGTTCTGAAGTCGCCCAAGAGGGTATAGACTTCCTCTTCATTCCGAGCTACACCCCCCATTTCAATGGAATGGCTGAATCTGCGGTCCGTTCCACTAAATATCATCTTCGTAGACTTCTCCAACTTACGCATTTCACTTATGAAGAAATGCACACTTGTCTGACTCAGGTGGAAGCCATTCTCAATTCACGTCCTATCACCGCCTTAAATACCGATCCTACAGATTTCACACCTTTAACACCCGCTCACTTTTTAATAGGACGATCACTTGTGTCTGTTCCACATCCACAGCTGACAGAAAAAATAACGAGCCTTGAGCGATACAAACGAATCGAGTTCATCAAGCAACACTTCTGGAAACGATTTTCCAACGAGTACGTCACCACCCTACAGCAAAAGACGAAGTGGCCTACTTCATCAAGCGAACTCAAATTGGGTTCCTTAGTCCTTTTAAAGGAAAAGGCACTACCTCCGTTACGTTGGGCCCTGGGTCGTTGTGTGGCCGTTTTCCCAGGAGCTCAAGATCAAGTCGCTCGAGTCGCCGATATAAGGATCAAGGGAGGAACCATTATTCGAAGGGCGTTTAATAACATTTGTCCCCTTCCAGAATCCGCTTGTTGAATCAGCTGCCTACCTACCTACTTCAACCCGGGGAGTATGTCGGAGACAAAACGTATCACCGCCCGCCACTGCGACAACGGGAGCGGGGAACGGGGGACGAGGGGCCGAGAGCCGGGGACCCGCGGCCGAATGCGACGACCAGTACCATTCAAAAAGACGGACCGAAGAGGCGCGCGTTCTTACGTCCAATATACGAACCATACCTAAAATTACAGTCCGCTATTTTAATTCTAACACCTCTGGGAATCCCCAACAGGGACAATGACCGGTATCTAACTTTGCAATACATTTTACCATTAAAAAAGACTTTCGCGATACGAACGATAATATCATAACCGTTATTTCTAAGTGTTGCTATAGCAGACTAACACATAAGTTTGCAATAATGAAGACACGTTTAAAAGTCTATTACATTATTAATCATATGTACTTTGAAGGTATTGCTACAGTTGATATTATGGAAATTACATTTTAGAATAGTAAATCAAAGAAATCACAACATTTTTTTGTGGCAACAAGTTCGCTTCAAATGTATAGGCAAAATCTAGGTACTTAGGTAGATGTTACTTCGTCCAATGGTAGTTTCAATTTCATGTGTAAATGCGAAACGGATTTTCAACAGACAAATCCAATAAAATATAAAAGGGAAAAAAAATAAAAACTAAAGGGGTCCTCTACTCACGGCATCAAGTTTGTTTTTTTACATATAACTCACTTGCATGCGGTGTGAATGAACTTTACGGCTCTTACCGACTGTCGCGACTACTGTTACTGATTTCATCAAATTTTATCTTCCGCAGTACCTGGATCTAGCTACAAATAAAAAGCTTCTGGGTATATTCGAATAAAAATTACAATTGAAATCAATTTCAATATCCAATTCCCCGTATCGAATTAAAGTTCAAATCCGCATGTTTTTTCATTAATTATGTGAGCCCCTTATTAAACCAGCGTATTTATTGGCCAATGTCATTGTCCTACGTCGTTGGGGTGGAACCTAATCTCGGCCGGATATTCGAGCCTTTCAAAGTCCGTCAGTCGCATCACCGAACCTCATTTTGTATCATCGGTAACGTTACATTACACTGTATACCTACGTATATAATTATTGATATAATTATTCCTTTGTATTCCCTGTAATCCTATTTATGGGGAAATGACGGGATTTTTAAAGCCCCTCTTCATTTTGTCAGGACCGCTATTTTGAATGTTTCGGATTTTGCAGTTAATAGGTAGGTTTAATATAAACGCCATCGCTTATTTTATTTATGTTAATTTGTTTACAATTATAATGGAAAGTACGGAAGTTTTAATGTATTGTGATTTTTTCATTTTGTGCTGATCTGATCGCTCATCATAGTGTGTGATGGGTGACAGTATTATGAAGACCACAAGTTGAGTACACTTAAACTAAGCTATAACTACAAATCATTTAAGGCTCCATGAGTATCGATAACAAGCTCGATGGCAATGAACAACTTGCGTAAAGAGCCTAAAAGTGAGGAAAGCCTGGATCTGTTGTGATCAAGTTTGATTGTCCAGCTTAACTGTTTTTGTTAAGGCCACAAGGCTAAATAAGCCAATTGAACAGAGTTGTGATTTTCAGCTTTAATCTAATTGCGGTTCGGCCTAGCGGGTCAGCAGGGTCGTGAACTTGAGGTTTGTTGGTTCTTATTTCAAGAGACATTCCGGTGAGGGGTTTTTGTAGGGTGTTATTAACTCAAAACAAAACGAACGCTGTCGGTTTAGATTTCGTACAAGAACTTATTACCTAGACACTAACTTATCATATGTTAACAATTGTAGCATTTATTCCCAGGAAATACGGCTAACAAATGATCCAAGTAGATGTAAACCTTCAACGAAGCGTTCTGGGGAGGAGAAGACATCCTAATAGCCGCGTCAGAATTGTAACTTGTAAACGTGTGTTCTAACTTGAAAAGGGCGGGAAGTGAGATTTTTGTTTAATAGCTGATTCGTCATATCATTAAAATGAAAGCATTGTTTCTACAATTTGCATTGTATTTTGTTGCACCAAGCTTACATAAATGTGCTTCAGGTAGCCCGAGGGAAAAAAAAAGGTTATATACCCGCACAAATAGTCGGTCCCAGTGTCAAGTGTAACGTTCAAAAGTGCTGCAAAAACAGTGAGGGTGACGTGACGCACTTTGTAGGAATGCGGAAGGCATGTTGTAGTGAAATTATTTGAACATAATAAGCCCTTTGGGATCGTTATTTGGTTGTGGTTTTAAATAAATATAGTAATGTAAATGTAAATTGTGACGCGAAGTCACTAATACCATTTAAAATAATCTCAAATATGGGCTATAAATTAGCCAGACTAATATATCAAATGGTGATCGTACCTTGTATGATACACAGTCTGAAAGTGTCGGCACTCACTAAAGCCAACAGGTCAAGACTGTAAAAATATTAAAGAGTTATCATGAGGGACCTGATTAACCACGCTAAGAATAAACCAAGACAAAAGAAAATGCATGAAATTTTAAAAGGATAACCCGTAACCAAACGCATCAAGAACCACAGGGTGAGTTATCTCGCACATATCCACAGACGGCAAAAATCACACCTGCTACATGCTGCAATGCAGTACAAGGCCAAATCCAAATAAGTCGGCCGAACTATTTACACTTGGAATGACAACCTCAAACAGGAGATGACTTACTTCGACAAGGAAATCAACTTCTGGATGGACACGGCTATAGAAAGAGATAAGATAAAAAAAGGCTGCTAGCGAAATATACAAGAAACCTGAAACGGATAGTAGCGAGACCTCAGACGAAGATATTGGAACAACACAGCATAGCAGAGACCGGCTGCGACATCGTTAAAAGATGCCCTCCCATAGACAAATATTACCCGCCTCTCCACTAGTCCAATGCTAATTTTAGGGTGCATTACTCGATTGGCTCTCACTCTCCTTCCTATCCTAAGGGCACGTCCACCCTACCATTAAAGCGCCCCCCGGTTGTCTATTCCTTGACATGCAATGGTCTTTGTAGCGTAGATTACGTACAGTGTAATTTCATTTGAGATAGCAAAACTACGTTACAAAGTAATTTTAATCCGTTGAGTACCGCAATATATGAATAGGAGCTCGCTTATGATGCTTGATATATCTTAATTATGTCTCGTTGTTCGGTTGGTGATAAAACTGGACGTGATTGTTGTTACAATGTTGGTAGCCTTGCTTGTATTCGAGATTGTAAGAAGCATTTAAAACTTTGGGTTGGGCATAAAACGGATAATCTGTGGTAAATTGTAAACTTTTATTATTTTGCAACAATCTTAGCTGATTGCTAAATCTCTAGATTGATTATCTAGAGATTTTGCTACTGGAGTAAATCTGTAAACAGAAGAAAACATTAATTTGTGTTGATCGATCTTAAATTACATCCAACAAGAATGATTTAACGATCTAATTTAAAGTAAAAAATCCTGTACCGCGTATCTTATCACAATATGAACAGCAAACTAGGCAATAGAAGAAAATTGCATTATAATAAAAAGTTACTTATAAGAGATTTTAATTAAAAAGTCCCATCAAATGCAATAATGTATGGCCACATAAAAATTGAACGAATGACGTTCTTCCAGAGATGAGTGTAATATCAGTATAAATTTTATTAAAGTAAAAATCCGTGTAGGTATTTATTTCATTTACCGACGGTATCATTATGATAAATACTTCCAAGAGCCATTAAAAGATTTAAAAATCTGTTGCCAGAAATGAACGCATATTAAAACTTTCCAAGACTATCAAATCAGAATATTTTATTTCATATAAACCTATAATGGGCACTTATTAAGCGTCAGAAGCTAGGTGCACGGTTCCAATTGGTCGTTTCCTATGGAGAAGAGCTGGCAAGAAACACGGTAACTCTTTTAAACCTAGAATCGCGCCTAGAATCAGTTCTATTTTTAATGTAAATGTTGACGTTCAAAAGTGCCTTTTTATGGGCCTATTTGAAATAAATGCTTTGACTTTGAAACATAATTGGCTTTTACAATGTTTTCAAATTACAGTTATAAAAGGTATGGGAGGACAGTGTAGGCCTGTCAACAAGTACCAGGTGCTTAACAAATAGGAAATTGGTGTCCAATCTTCAGTCTACAAGGCCTACTGCAAGAACTCATTTTAGTTCGATCATATCTAGTGTGTATTGCGAATTTCATAATGGACAAAACATCGAACAAATACTTTGCGTCGCCAATGGAATGTCGTGTTTCTAGTTCCTGTAAATGTTATGGAAGGCTTACAGAGATTATCGATTTATCAAAAACACGAAGCTAACATCGCAAAAGTGAAGGAAATAGTGACTACAAATCTTCATTGAAGTTAGAGAGAGACAGCCAATTAACTTACTGTGTCTCACGAGTCGATCCGTACCATTTAAAATAATGACTTGGGTATGTTAAATGTTGCCGCTCGGCTAGTCCCAAAAGACCTGAATTTACTCTAAAAACTCAATCGCATAAGAGTCGCAGAGGACATGCTAGAACGAGTCGATTCCAACCCAACATTCATGAAACGCATCTTTACTGTTGACTAGACTTGGGTTTACGAGTTTGATGTGCAAACTACTCAATAAGCTTGGGAGTGGCGCCTTCCAATTGAACCGACACCAAAAAAAAACACGCCAAAGTCGATCCGAACTCAAAGTCATATTATTTGTTTTCTTTGACTATCGCGATGTTGTGCACTTAGAATGCTTGCCGGAAGGTCAAACGCTAAATAAAGTTTTTTGTCGAGTCAACTTTTTGCCGAGTCGGTGTGTCAAACCCAAGTGTTTTTTTCAGTAAGACTGTCTTACTGCATAAAAACCTAGAGTGTCAGTCAGTGATAAAGTAAGCTTTGAGTAAAGTCTACAATGCAAACTTCAACCAAAATTCCACAAGAACTTTCTCACAAAACAATAGAAAACTTCGTTCTAACTTCACAATGATTAAACAAATGTTAGTGGAAGAAGTAATTTAACCAAATCCGGCAACATTCAAGCAAGTTAGGAACCGCGTTAAGTCAATGGCTCCAAATCATTAGTTCTGGAATTGCGGCGCTATCGTCTCAACGTTTTCCATTATCTTGCACGTCGTGAGCAGTAGTCTTACTGTAGTGTTAATTAGTAAAGTTATTTCGTGCATGCCTGTGGCTGAGGCTGTGAACGAGGGTGAAATCGACTGTAAATGTTTATTTATAAATAGCTGCGCCCCGCGGTTTCACCCGCATAAGTCTCGAATCCCGTTCGAATATTGAGTTAAGTATCTTAAGTCCTTATCCAGGTCATGGTCTACCCATAAGTGCTAAAGGTTTTAATAAAATGTTTTGAACTGTTACTACAATCATAAAATCCGCGTTTGTATTTTCACATTCAAACGCAGCTAGTATTATATATTATTCCGCGGATTAACTTTTACATGGCGGATAAAAAACGCTGACGAGGAACAAATGGAAATCAATGTTCGAAATAAAGCGTGATTTGCATCTGTTGTGACCTAATTAAAAATACGAGTACCTATATTGCAACTGAATGTGTCAAGCACTCCTAATAAAATAAAGTACATTTTAATTTTCAAATCTGTTCGTTTTATTTTTGACTAGTTTCGCCCAGCGGTGTCACCCGCATAAGTCTCGATGCCCTATGTCCTAATCCAGTTCATGGTCTACACGTGTATCAAATTTCATTCAAATCCATAAAGCCGTTTTAGCGTGAAATCGTAACAAACAAACATACCAAAAATCAAATCGTTGCTCTTATACAGTTTTATGTGGTTTAGATGGGCCCAAAATCTGAAATAGGCTTTCTTTTTAGAAAAAAAAACTAAGATGTTACGATAAACTATGTTCTATGTTCTATGTATGAGGGTTTGGTTTCCGCACTTAGTCCTTCATGTGGACCATTGTGCGTGGGCCATGGCGGCCGTCGGTGGTTAATATTCCAACCAGCCCACCTCCCTCCAGAAGCCGATCAAAGCTTCTGGTCTGTCGAGAACATCTGTGAAAGATCCGGGTGTCCCGAGGGTTTCTGTTCTTATCTGGGTAACGCCTGTGCACTCAAAGAGCACATGCGCAACGGTTTCGTCCGACTCCATGCAAGCTCTGCACAGTGGACTATCCGTGATGCCTATTGTGTGAAGGTGTTTGTTTAGCGAGCAGTGTCCTGTGATGGTCCCCGTCACCAGGCGCAGGCCATTTCTGTCTAGGCGTAATAACCGTCTGGTTAGCCTGCCATTTAAGGATGGCAAAGCTTCCTTGGACTGCCTGCAGCCTGGTGTCGAGGTCCACCACCTCTCGGCTAGTGTGTGGGTGGAATCCCGCAGCCACCTGCGTATCTGGTTGAAGGGGATGGGTATGACGGGTTCAGGACCGCAAACCGATGTGCTGGATGCTCTCCTGGCTCAATTCGTCAGCTGCGTCGTTGCCTAGTGATCCGATGTGTCCTTTTATCCATTGGAGTGTCACCTTGTTGCGGTTAGATACCGTAACTCGTTCTAGGGCATTGTGACATTCTAGTGTTAGACTCGAGGTAATATTTTCTTTCCCTAATGATTTGAGGACTGAGGCGCTGTCGGAGAGTATACGTATGTGGGTGTCCGTAACTCTTCTGGCTTCTATGGCATACACCGCTTGTATGATGCCCACACACTCCGCTTGATAGACGATGTTGAACATTCCCAGCGGACTTGATATGGTTATGTTGAGGTCATTTGAGAAAACTCCGGCTCCTGTACCGGATCCGGTCTTTGAGTCGCCGATATCATACAATATTTCGGTAAGTTCTACTTCTGATCGGTTTAAATAGAAGACTGAATGAAGTTTTATACGAAAAAGTCACGAGCAATTAATCCAAGGACCTACATTATAATAGAGATAAAGGAAACAATCACTGTAAAGCCCACAAAACCTTTTATACTAGCGCTTCTGCAATATTGAACGCGTCCGGCGTTCAATAAAGCGTCAATTTCCTGTCCATGTCCTGTTTTTTATTAATATTGGAAACTGTTATCATGTTATTATTTTAACATTACTGAGGGAAACGAATAGCACAAATATTCTTTTATTTTAAAGTAAGTAAAACATTCATGATATTGGAGTGGGCTGCAAATAAAACAGAAACGTCTCTGTTGGTTTTTATTATTTGACTAGCGAAGCGATTGGTTCGCGCGGTTTTTTACGTCAAAACGTTGAGATTTCTTTATTATACGTTTAAAATTTATTAAGACACATAAACCTTACGAAACAAACTTTCTAAATGTTGGTGAAAACCGTATAAAAATTCGTGACATGGTTCAGAAAAAGAACGCGCTAACACAGACAGCCACGAAAAAGCGACTTTAATTTATAATATGTACTCATCAATATGAACAACATTTACTATGGGACCAACCCTAAAATTGTAAAAAAAACAGCTTAACGATCTATAACATAACATAACATAACATAACATTACGCCTTGTTTACCCGAAGGGTTGGGCAGAGGTATACCTACAGTACACCCACATTTCGCCAGTTATGTTTAAGTCCAATGTAATAGGGGGCGAGCCTATTGCCACCTACCGGGCACAAATCCAGACTTCGGGCTTAACGATCTAATCTTTTAAATATTCTAGAACAGGAAAATGTCAAGTTTAAAATATGAAATTAATTTCTTTGAAAATGCCAACGTATATTCAACTATTAACATCTAAAGATATACGTTACACTTTATATGGGTATATGTATAAAAAGACAAAGAACTAAAGTTTAGAAAACAAACCTCATTCCTTTTAAACTTAATTTAAAAGCAATTTGTGCGTTTCATAATTAATTATGAATTTCATGCTTTTTAATAACATGTGCCTACGTATATGGACCCCTTTCAATAATTTCAGTTTATTTTGAACAAGCTTTCTCCCGCGGCTTTACCAGCATAGAATTACCGCTTTACCTAATTACGTAAGATAAGTACCTATAACTACCGAGATAAAATGTATGTGTGCCAAATTGCATCGAAATCCATTCAGATGTTAAGGCGTAAAAAAGTAACACGCAGACATACAGACAAGTTACTTTCGTGTTTATAATAATTAAGAATGGATTATATGCTTACTAACGGGTCGCGTTCTATAGCTTTTGCTTACCTGCCTGAGAAAGAAGCAAGTGAGTTTATGCATGTATGTAGCCAACATTGTGCCAACGTAAACGATCATGGATTAATTACTATCTAACTCGATCCACATCTCTCGGTCTCTCGGTCTAAAAGTAAAAATGGGTGTACCACAAGGCTCGATATTGGGTCCTTTCCTCTTTTTAGTTTATATTAATGATCTACCTCATTTGTTTAAAACCCAACCACATATGGTGTTATTTGCTGACGATACTTCGTTAATTTTTTAAATTAATAGGCGTGCATTAAATCTTGACGACGTGAATAACGCCTTACTGCAGATTCAAAATTGGTTCACTGCTAATAATTTGGTATTAAATGGGAAAAAAACTAAGTGCATAAGATTTTCTTTACCAAATGTCAAAAGTACTAATTGGGAGATAGTATTGAATCAAGAGAAACTAGAATTCGTCGATAAAACTGTTTTCCTGGGGATCACGCTCGATTTAAAGCTTCAATGGGGTCCTCATTTAACATCCCTTGCAGGACGGCTAAGTTCAGCAGCATATGCTGTGAGAAAAATCCATCAATTTACTGATGTAGATACCGCGAGACTAGTCTATTTTAGTTACTTTCATAGTATTATGTCGTACGGTATTTTACTATGGGGACGGGCTGCAGACATCGAGTCCATTTTCATTCTGCAGAAAAGAGCCATCAGAGCCATATATGGCCTCCGCAGGCGCGACTCTCTAAGGGAATTGTTCAAAGATATTAACATCATGACGGTACCTTGTCAATATATCTATGAAAACATCATGTACGTAAGGAAAAATCTACATCTTTTTAGTAAAAGAGGTGAAAGACACAATTATATCACTAGAAATAGGGACCAATTAGTTCAACCAGGTTTCAGGCTGGCTAAAGTAGACTCATCTTTCATGGGGTACTGTTTAAGATGTTACAATAAAATACCTCCCCACATACATCAACTGAATGAAACCAAATTTAAATCTTGTATAAAACGCACACTATGCAGCCGAGCATATTATAAGTTAGGGGATTACATTGCTGATAAAAATGCTTGGCTAATCGCTGGTCCTGCTCCTCAAGGACGCATCAACTAATTGATTAGCATTTAAAAATACTGTTGGAGCTGCTGAAGATTAAAAACAAGAATCTTTGCATTGTATAAACTCAACTTTTTTAGTACTGTATAATTGCTATATGCCATATGTGAGTACTATGTACATGCTTTAAAGCTACCATTTACAGGGTACGTCTTTCATTGACTTGAATGTGTCCTGGCGGCTGAGAGTATGTCATGCTCACTTTAATGTTTCGCTGATGGTGGCGCGTGTGTTGGATCATTTAGCTCCCTTCAAAATGGTTGAGTTGAATGGTGCTAATCCATGCGTCATGTTCGTGAACGGGCGCCGTCAGTTGAGACTGGTCATCTCTTAGCTGCCACGGCGTATTTTAATTAAATTTTATTTTCGAATTGTTTTCATATAAATAACGGACGCTTTTAACGTTCTGCATCGTTCTCACATGCATAATTTCAACATGAATGATGTAACCAATCTATTGTAAACATAATTTGATTTAAAAGAGTGTCCGTGGAGTTTCTTGCCCGTTCTTCTCCATAGGTACCTACTACGCTTTGGAATGGGCAACTAGCTTCATTTTTCTGACCGACCGACCTTGACAATTCAAAAGTGCCTGTAATTGGTTTATTTGAAATAAATGCTTTGAGTTTGAGTTTGAGTTTGAGTTTGACATTGCGTAAACAGCTTTCGAAGCAAGCAACATAATGTTGTGTCTATACACCATATGCAGGTATTTGCATAATCTCAGTTAGTTTAAGATAACATCCAATTATTATTAAAATGAACATGGATTTAATGTAAATTAGTGTAGGCTGCCGTCCAATAGTACGTTTAATATAGGGCTGAAGCCTCACACAACTAACACTATTAATTATATTCTGTAAGAGCAGTTTAAGTTTAGCGTTTAATACGTCGTTTCAAGATTTTGGTAGACAGTTTCGATGGTTGTTAATGTCACTTAAAGTGATGTGTTTTTTTGCTGTCTTTAAAATAATAACAGACAATCTGCCTCATGTTTGTTATTTTCCACTGCCAGTATTATTTAACGATGTGTCCACGTTGTTATTAATTTGTGCCCACCCATGTTCGTCATTAACATTTACATTAATAACGAACATGGGTGGGCACAATTTTCACTATTATCGAGTGTGGGGGCGTAACATTTATTTTATACCTATATTCAGTTATTGTTGTCCAATAATCTACCAATAGCCAGCAATCATAACACTGAAAAATAAGTAAACAACTGTTTTAATCAACAACATAAACCACGGAGTAGCAACACAGCCAAAAAAAATACAAATAGGTAGTATTTTTTAAATTTATAATTTTACCAGCGCCATTCGTAACAGCTCGAATAACAAACTCGACAAAAGCGCTGGGGCTGAAATAACTTCCTGCTATAAGTTCAAGCTGAATGTGCAGCTTGAAATGCTGCTTGTGAATTACTTCAATTCAAAAATGAAATAAGAATACGCGAAGGCGACTCATTTTATTTTGCGATAAACGAGTTGTCTTGCCACTCGTTATGAACAACAATTGCGCAACGTTATTTAAAAGGCCGGGACTTGCAAACTAAACTATTTCCGTACTTTGGCCAACGAATTTCGCAATGGAAGTTTAATTTCTTGAACTAAGCTAGTGGCTTTATATTTTCTTATTTCCTTTTTCATCCAGCCCGATCTTTTTTAAACCTAATTATATTTTAGTCCACTCAAAGGCGTATCTCTTACTAAAGCATTAATGTCCACCGGAAAATAGTCGATTGGAATCGGAAGGTTATTGACCGGTAAATCGTCCCCTATACATGGGACTTAAACATAACTGGCGAAACGTGGGTGTGGCGAAATGTGTTTGCCGGAAAATGATGACTCCTTCAGTTCATTTCTTACTAACAGAACATGTTAGATGGACCAATACTTTAAAACTGGACTGCTGCTCGAGCGGCTGAAATGGATATGGCAGTAGTACCAACTTCCCCAAATGACGACACCCGACATTATTATATGGTGGCCCATTCCCAGAGATTGGACAATTTTATCACTAGCAGAGGGATGTAAAGCAGTTAGGTTCTGAAAACTGTACTTTTATACCCGCACCTGTTCCTCTCATATTTTCACTATACATGATTCCCGGACTTGCAGGGAGAAAATTAAAGCATTTTCATAATGCTGTGACTTTAGTAAACTATGTTAGTTTCTATAAATGTTAGCTATTTGGGAATGTTATAATTATTTAGTATTTAACTCTACGTAGCTATTATTTGAAAATAGTACCTACAATAATTTACATAATTTTAATTATGCATCGTCCGGTATTGATTTCTCACCCATTTTCTGGAATCCTTTAGAGAGAGATCAGAACTACGTACATAATCGTGCCCATCCAGCAGACGGGTGTAGTTCTGTTTTATATAAAGTACGTATTATTCTGCACTTCAAAAACATTAAAACTCAAAGTCGGTATTATTAGGTAGGTATGCTACTACTCGACAGAGGCTCATCACCAATCACTCAAGCATTGTTTTCAGTAACTTTACTTTCGACTTTTTTAATAAGACTCAATTATCCAAACATTAATTTTCAATACAAATACAAATCACGTAAATGCCCATTCCATACGTCGTTACTGCATTCATAAATGTACAGGACTTACGAAACCGCTCGTACTCTCGAAAGAATGTGCGCAGTCAGGCATGTGAGCGCTAACGATCCTTTCCTCGCAAATGGAGCCTGAAAAGCAATTATGTAAATGCAATTACTGAATATCAGCCTATTATTACCACCCCAATTAATTGCATTTTCCTGTCAGAAGCGTTATGTATTTTTTTCGACGAAATATACCTGGGGTCGGATTTAGTATCGTTTGGCAGGAGTTCTGGGGTAAAAAGGGTCACAGACGTTATAATCAGGGAAGACGGTAGGGGTACCCACCCCTACCGTCTTCCCTGATTATAACGCTACCACTCTTATTACAAGGTAATGCATATTTTTTCGAGAAAAAAAAAAATATATCCTCAAATTAGATAAACAGTGTAACGAAACGTTAAAATCGGCGATTGACAACCAAATCTGTACCAGTGTATTGTCTGTGGTGTAAAATGTCGTGCAAAATCTATGAAATGGAACGTAAAAAAATAATACGCTATTTGTATAGGCACCCGTGCGAGCCGCTGAGGCTGGTCATCTGAGGCGACCAGTAAGCCGAAGCTGCGGAGGTGAGCATGGGTGCCTATCTTTTGTTACGTAAGGGCGAAGGGGTTGCACTTCCCGCAGCGCCGGAGACGTTGCAGAAGCGACATTAAAGTGTTTTGAGGTTAGGTTTCAATTATTAGTTTATCTCAAGAACCGTGCGTTACCTTTTCATGGGAGTGGTACCAGGGAGGAGGCAGCGTCCCCCCCAAACATTATTTTAAATACTTACACATATTAGGTATTACGTACAGACTGTGCCCCAAGGCTAATTTATAATACTACTTACTTTAATTTTGGTACTAACAATAGGCAGATTGAAGAAAACTACGTTTATTTGCGGTAAACATGGCGCTGGTTCAGCTTTTTTTTTCTTTAGGTTCATCTGGCAAGCAGGATAAGACGCCAAAAAGAACAATTTGGGGTAAGTATGCGTCACAGATACAGAGCTCTAGCGCTGGTTTTCAGCGACAGCCGGCGTTGACGTGACTCCCTCGCCTATGTACCGCCACTCTCAGCTCTACCTCGGTCACCTCCGAAGCATCGTCGTCGCCGGTGAGGTCCGCATATGGCACCGCTGTAGGCGGGGGAGTGTGCTCCCCTCGCGAAGGGAACAAAGCGCTTACCACGTCCTCCACAAGCTGGGGCCGGAGACTCAGCGTCAGGGGGGGAGCCTAAGCAACCTGTGCTGCATTTACGAAAAGATAAATATAACAAAATAAGAAATGAAATAAATACCTACACTATACATAGTTCTAAATGATAATTATATATATTTTAAGTTTTTTTTATTATTATTTTGTTATTTATAATTAAAAACAATCAAAAAATACTTATGAAAATGATAATGATGATAATAAAAAAATAAACATTGAAATAAAAATGTTTAAATTGATTTTACAGAATGAATTCTTCAATCCTTTGGTTTAGCATCCAGGAAAATCGTTTGCATGTATAATGCATAATCAGCCTATTATGTTCCCACTGCTGGGATACAGGCCTCCTCTATGTGAGAGGTAGTGAGCTGAAATCCACCACGTGGGCCCAGTGCGGGTTGGTAGATGTCACATGTCTTCGAATTTTCGGTTCTAAGACATGCCGGTTTCCTCACGATGTTTTCCTTCACCGTTTTAAGAGCAGTGGTAATGAAATAATTTACACAAACTAAATCGCCTGTCTGGGTTCGAACCTACGTCTTTCAACTCGTAAGTCGCGGCCGTTAACCACTGGGACACCACTTTGATAAAATAAGTTTATAACCTTTGGAAGTTTATAGTTTAGTAGAAAGAAATTAAATTACCTTAATTAAATTACTAAACAACTAACTAACTACCTATACAAATTAATATAAAAAATACTCAGGCGTCGAAGTACTCGTCCGCATCGCTGTCATCTGGAAAAGTGCCCAGAAGACTGGCAGCATTGCCACGCTGAATGGCAATGCTAATTCTTTGTCCAAAGAACAACCCAGCCCTCTGGTCACGTGAAGTGTCGACTAGTCGGTGAGAAATTTGTTTAAAAATTAGATGCGCACTCGGGCCCCATGACCCGAGCGTTTCGACCCCAAACGGCTCAAAACTGTAGTTACCCATAAGGTTACAGTATTTGCGCCGCTTGAGGGTCTCAGCAGCCGCAGCAGCAGCGCCAGCACAGTTCGCCGTGCTAGGAACATGAGATGGAGCAAGGGTATCGACACAGGTTGCGTCCCACACCAGAGGCCTACCCACCTTCCAAGGCAACAACGTCATACCGTCGGGTCTCTTTCCATCGTCACGTACCAAGCCGTTTGGTTCTAAAACCGCAGGTACGCCGGCGGTGACAAGGGCTCGACGAATAATATCGTTGATGCTAGCGTGCCGTGCTATGCGACCTGCGCTCCTGTAACAGGACAGGCCATGGTGCCCAAGACTGTCGACAGCTTCACCGCAGTGACACCGATGCGGAGCAACACAAACTTATTAATTACCTTACTAAAAGATTCTGTTAAATTTCTGACAAAGGATCATCACGTCAGCTGACGTGAAACATATCCATAACCACAAATAGACTACATTTATCATTCACACAATACCTGACAAGTTCCTACTCGCGACGCCATGTTTTCTATTGCGTTTTTTTAAGTACCTACTGTGAAGACTTGAAGCGTTATTCTATTTTATTAAGACTTTGCGATCTCAACGAATAATTTTAAAAAGTTGAGTTTTTCTGTCATGGATTTTATTAGCGTTTACCGAGTAGTATTGAAGCTAAGTAATTAGAATTTCGCGAGAAAAGTCCTAATTTCCTGAAAAATTTCTCCATACTCTAATTTCCAGAAATCATAAAATTTTAGAGCTTTTCTAACTTAGAGAGTTGTATTAATGAATAGCTGCGCCCCGCGGTTTCACCCGCCTAAGTCTCGAGCCCGTGAGAATATGGAGATAAAAAGTATCCTAAAACAGCTTATGGCTATGTGCCAAATTTCAAATCCGTTCAGTCGTTTTAGCGTTAAAGCGTAATAAACAAACTTCCTTTATTATAATTCATATAATATTAGTTAGGATTCTAATGATTGTAATTCTGTAAATACATACTTGTTAACTATGCGGGTTACTCTTGCGCTTCTCTCTTAACGTAACCCATAATCTCGGGCACTTCGTGCAGCATGGTCGAGTATTATACGGCATGTATCAGAAAGGTGTGGGCATATTTAAGGGACCATCACACGGAACAATTTTGGACCAACAACAAAATTTGGGACCAAAGTCGAAATCGCGAAAAAAACATAGACTGTCCCATACAAAACTTCAATACAAACTCGTCTCAAATGTATGGGACGGCAAATATATTTTTAGCGATTACGATTTTGATCCCACGGAGAAAGTGGTACAGTTTGATGGTCTGTCAAATCATTAAATACCACACCTTTCTGATACACAATATAAAATTAATAAACTGTCTACCTCTCTAATATAATTTCTAAGTTTGTAGGATTGCCATAATATCTTAGCATCAAATCGGCAATAAGTTTGTACGGTTTATAGTTAGCATCAAAATCTCTGAGCGACATTGTTTTACCGTAAGTTGCCTGTCTAGTGGCACTCAAACAGAACAATAGAGGTGTAGTGTTTTGCGTGAATTTCACGGAATATCTTAACGCTATTGTAAGTGGGTGCCTAACACGATTTCAGTTTAGAGACAGACACACTTATACTAGAAATTAAATACACAAACTTTCGTAAGGCAGGAAATAGAGCAAGGACACTTGGCAATACGAGAGCACTTACCAAAGCAGCCACTGTATCTCCTGTCGAGTCTTGTCTCTGCAAACAACTTCCTCCAATTTTCCGGAGATACTCCTTTCGACTCCTATTATACAGGTGCCCGACCGCACGTTAGCTTCGGTGCGGATCGCGAAGTAACGATTTAAGAACCGTCACTTTTATGCCAAAGAGTTGTATTCGAACGTAGACTAGAGCGTCGCGATCCTTCCGACTGCGCCAGTTATGTTTTGACGATCGGGAATTTAGTTTTAAAACTTTATTTATTACAAATTATTTTAATCACAGAACTCAAACTCAAACTTAATCTCAAACTCAAAGCATTTATTTAAATTTAGTTTACAGGTACTTTCGAATTGTCAAGGAGTCGGTCAGTCAGAAATATGAAGCTAGTTGCCCATTCCAAAGCTTAGTAGGTACCTATTTAGAAGAAATGGCAAGAAACTCCATGGACACTCTTTAAAATAATACTGTTACAAAACTATTAATTACGTCATTAATGTTGATTCTTTATGTGAGAATGATGTACAAATAAAAGCGTCCAAAGTACAGCAAAAAATAAACAAAACAAAAAAAAATAAGCCGTGGCAGCTAAGAGATGACCAGTCCCAACTGACGGCACCCGTTCACGAATGGATCGGCAACATTCAGCTCAGCCATTTTGAAGGGAGCTAAATGGCCCAACACATGCGCATCGTCAGCGAGACATTTGAGTGAGCATGACTTACTATCAGCCTCCAGGGCACATTCAAGTCGATATAAGACTTTACCCGGTAAATGGTAGATCCATAGTACATAGTACTCACACCTGCGCTATGTATGTATACAGGGTGGAAGGGACATCGACGCACAACCGGTTTCCATGGACTCAGTACATAATTCTGGACGCCCCTGGGGTGACATTTTTTGCCGGTTATCAAAACAAAAAACCTTTGATTCATAGAAAAGTGCAATTTTTTTTTTTAATAACCGACAAAAAATTTCTGTCTGACTTTGAATTTGTGACTGTCAACAAATGATTCATTTGTCTAAGATTGAATGAAACAAACAAAGCTCAAAGGCGAGTGAGTGAGAGTGTATTAGACTGAGGTTTTCGATAACATCGAATTCAATTTATTTAATGAAAATCGTCATAATCCCTAGATGAGATTTTGTCTTGATGCGGGGCTATCAACATGTACTCACACACATGTCAGTCATGTGAACCACCATAGGGTTGGGCGCAAGTTCAGACCAAAACAGACGCGTCCGTACACGAGACCACACACATGTCAGTCATGAGTCCACAGTGGGTGTTCGTACTTGTAGGCTCAGGCCAAAAAAAAAGTAAGACACACATGCGTCACACGTCTTATCAATTCATATCTTTTTGATTAGTCCAAACGGTAAGACTCTGAAACTGTCAGTCTTGACAATCTATTTGCCAGACGTTGCAGCGCGCCATCACCGAGTACCTCGTAAGCCGAACAGGCAGGTAGTCAAAACTTATAGCATATTTATTAACCAACCTACTGTATCAGATCAGCTGATGTATTTTGTTAAAATCGCACGGAAAAACTTAGGTGAAGTGTGCTTGAAGTGAGCCAACATTCCACCTGATGCTAGTGAATTAGACACTATTGACTAGGAGCGTAAAACGTTGTTCACCAGAACTAATAACGACCTAACCACTAAAATATTTAATGTTGACCAGTGACGTACCAACTCGTGTTATTAAGGGAAATTAATAACATCTGTCAAAGTTTGCAATAGCTTTGTCGGAAAACATAAACATATTTAGATACCTAAATGTAACTTAGTAGGTTACGAGGTTAAATACATGTCGGCGTCACCATTGTAAACGGCAGTTGCAACGGGCCGAGTTAAGTTGTGCAAAACGGGACGTTCGCCTCCCTACTCTCGCCACTTCTCAAGCAACTTAATGTAAGCTAGTGCGCAGCGAGAGGGGGATCATTCGACCAAATCAGGTTCCCAGGATATCTGCTCTACAGGAAGGATGAGAAGTCTGCACTCGGCATCATATACCGTGGTCTGGCGGGTTTTGGTGAAGCGAAGAGTCGTACATCAAGCTCTCCCTCTGACGTCATTAGCCTCATTTTACGCGCTGGGTGTCCAGCTGCACTTGGTTGGCGAGGACATCGATATCTACGCGTGCTACAGCCTGCCCGCAGCTCCGCCGGACTTAGCGGAGCTGCAGGCGCTCCTACATCGGTCGCCGCACCCGACAGTCCTCGCCGGCGACATGAACTGCAAGCAACCGGGGTGGAATAGCAACACCACGAATCCCGGGGGGAGACGGCTCTTCGCAGACGCGGAGGTCTGTGGTTATACGATGTCCGGCCCTGAGACACCCACCCACTATCCAGACATACAGCCCCGTTCACCGGATGTGCTGGACATCGTCATCCATAGAGGCTTAAGCTGCCAGATTACCCAACAGGTGATAGACGACGAGATGCAGTCGGAGCATCAACCTGTTCTCGTCGTCTTATCGGAAATGCCTACCCGACTCTCTCCTCCAGCGCCACGTCGAAAAACTGACTGGAATAAGTTTCAGGAAGTGGTTGAGACCACCACACCAACTTGGCCCATCGTCACCGGAGCGGATGTTGACGGACTGGCAGAAGGGATCACCGTTTGCATCCAACGCGCATACGACGCGGCGACAACCATGGTGTCGCAACCTCAGGGGTCCCTATTTAAACCCCTGCCCACCCACCTACAAGAATTTATGAAGTCCGAACTCAACCGTTTCGCGGAAAAGGTTAGGGCCAAGCTGCAAGATTTTAACGCCGAGAGCTGGGAGTCACACTTCGAAGCTGTCGAAGGAGACTGGCCGTCGATACACAGACTGTGCAGGCAGCTCTCAAATACCCCAGCTCCGGTGCGCCCACTACTACATAGCGACGGGGCCCCAAGATACATCGCAGCAGACCGTGCGGAGATCTTTGCCGAGCACCTGGAGCGTCAATTTCAGCCGAACCCGACCGACAACAACGAGCATGTTGCAGCAGTCGAGAGGCACCTTGTAGAATACTTCGCCTCGCCGATAGCCCCAGAGGAAGACCCTATTTTTTTCTCGCCTTGCGCAGTCAGACGCGCCATCCTGAAGACCAAGCCAAGAAAGGCCCCTGGAGTGGACGGTATCACCAACACAGCGCTGCGCCACCTGCCATACCGCACCGTAGCGGCACTGGCTCGCCTGTATACGGGGATACTGCGCACGGGGGTCTTCCCGACCAGCTGGAAGGAAGGGCGTGTCATAATGTTGCCCAAGGCGAACAAAGATGTGCTGAAGCCTGGGAGCTATCGGCCTATCATTTTGCTGCCAACCATGTCCAAGGTGTTTGAACAACTCCTGCTGCGACACCTAGCACCTCATCTCACGCCGCGACCGGAACAGTTCGGGTTCCGCTCGGAACACAGCACGACGCTCCAGCTGTCGAGGGTACTGCACCTACTCACGGCGTCACTGAGCAAGAAAGAACACGCAGTTGCAGTATTCCTCGACATGGAAAAAGCTTTTGATCGTGTTTGGCACGCCGGTCCGCTTTTTAAAATGACGAAGTCAGACGCACCCCGTCGCGTCGTAATGGTGGTCTCCTCCTTCCTTTCTCACAGGACTTTTAGGGTGGTGGTCGACGATGCGCTATCAGGCGCGCGCCAGATAGCGGCAGGGGTACCGCAGGGGAGCTGTGTCTCACCGCTTTGCTACTCATGTTATACCGACGACATCCCCACGACGCAGGACACCACGCTCGCTCTGTATGCTGATGACGCCGCGTACATCTCGACCTCTATCAGGCCAAGACACGCGGCCGTTAAAATGCAGCGAGCCCTAAATTTGCTTCCCGACTGGCTGTCGAAGTGGCGGTTGTCGGTTATCGTTGGTAAGACACAAGCGCTGCTCGCTGGAGGCGCTCACCTCCCACCACCCTTACAGCTGCAAGGAGTCGACATCGCATGGTCGCCACAGGTCAAGAACCTAGGGGTCACCATCGATCGTCGGCTCACCATGGGAAGTCACGTCCGCAAGGTCGCCGCGAAGGGCAGAACAGCCCGCGCTTTGCTCCACCCGGTGCTCTCATCCCGCCTCCCGCTGCGTACCAAGCTGGGTGTGTACAAAACGTACATCCGCCCACTCCTTACGTACGCCGCCCCAGCTTGGCTCGCACTCACTAGCGAGACCAACAAGAAGATCCTCCGCGCACAGCAGAACCTGACGCTGCGGAAAATCACCGCTGCCCCTCGCTACGTGAGGAATAGCGTAATCCAGCGGGTTCTTAGGATCGAGAGCCTGGACGACCACTGCAGGCGCCTCGCGTCAAACATGTTCACGCGTGCCGACGCATCTGCTTGGCCTCACGTCAAGCACATAGCTCCCTGGCATGCGCGCCCACCTGACAGGAGGCGCCTCCCCCGCGACCTATTGCCGGACGCTGACTACCCTAACCCACCGGACTGACGCCTGAGTAAGACGCCTTCACTTACACGCGACTTACTCACACAATAATACTCCACACACATCACATGCACCCGGAGTGCGTCGTGTGCTAAGTTAATATAGGCATGACGTACGCCGAACCCTACACACAAACAACTCCACAAGCGCATAAACTCACGCGTTGAATGTGCGGCGCGGGCTCGCAACTCAATCGCTGACATGAGCAGTGTAACACAACACAATGCCGCTCACACACACATAACGGCCCTTTAGTCTGGAGCGTGACCGGCTCGACCTGGAAACGTCTACAGACGGGGGTCTACACCCTCAGCAGGGAGCGCCTTAAGCCGGCACCTCTGTCGCTGGTCGTCTCCCGCCGGGCCTCCTCCGGCGAACCGGAGGTCTCACCTGGCGGAGACAGACCGCCGGGGTGACGTGAAGAAAACGGTACTGTGGAACAGTGCCGTGGCGCTCCTGCTGAACACCAATTGCATCCACACACATTGGCAAGTTGCGCTACAGCCGCACTTGCCCCGCGCCAGGCCTACATTGCTCCCCAACGAACGTGCCCGTATTGACGGGCACCGTATGAAACCGCGGGGCTTTAAGGGCCATGCCCGAAACCCGCCTGCCACGCCCCCTGACGGGGACGTAGCGATTATCCACAGGTAGGGGGATCATTCTTGTGGCAGGCTCAGCCCAGTGTACCTGCTGTAGCGCCTAGAGCTATTATATCGATCCATTTAATTAATTAACAAGCTGTTGGAATAAATAAGTTGGTTACTGCTATATTTCATACTTTCATTTAATATGTCGGACCTCTGCCTTCAGGTCATTTCATGGTGATTATTTTATAAGGAATTGTGAGTGAAATAAAGTGATTGTGCTATAACCAGTGTCTCTAATTTCTTCGCCCGTCAATCCACGCCTACTTACAAAGTGCAAGTGTAATATCGCTGATGAGGGCCTATCCCGATATACACATTGTTTGTTTAATTTTATGGAAACCTTAGCTGCCAAAACTGAAAGAGTCAAATCGGAAGCGTAACATCAAAGATTAAATGAATATAATAAAGATTATTTCTTTGTATAAGGAATCCACATATCAAAGTCTTGCTCCAATATATAGATTTTGGAACAAAGTCACAGTATTTTGCTTCATCTGTGTTCAAGAATTCATTCGCATATAACAAGTGTAAGACCAGATTTTCGTTTCTGTGGAAAAAAATAGACGTCTGACAGTTTTTGAATAAAAAACATGACAAAAATTCCAAAATATTCCTCGAATAATGTTATTTGGTTTTGGAATCAGCACTTACTAATATTACTATCGGCAAGAACACTAGGCCGTACGTGGTGTTATCAGTTTGACCTTGAGCTGACCTAGTTTAGTACGGAATTTCAATAGAATAAAAGGCCATCTTATCTGGCTTTGTTACCACTGAAGTACGTCCTTCTGTACTTTAGCACGAACGAGGCATACGGGGATGTCGGGCCCAACTACAAATCTGGTCTACTGCCTGATCTGAGTCATTCCATTGTTACAATTTTCATCAGTTTCCAAAACGGAATCCATGAGACAGCCATCAAGTTACTTTAATATGCCTAAGACATAGAACAAAATTTAATTATTGTATTTTTTATCATGTTTTCCGCATTCCGTATGATCTCACCTCAAATATTTATTCGATTCCCATCGAACTTACCGTTACTTACTAAATTGACTATCGCGGAGTCTCATTTTCCAATTAAGCCAAATCCTTTGAAATCCACCTCATTTCATTACAGACTTGCTTGTAGTGCTTCGTTTCTGAACACCGAAATCAGTAATTAAAGCTCATTTTGTAAAGCTATGGTATTTCTTCGTTCATAGGAAAAATTGAATTATTTGAGAAAGACTCGCGTTACATCGGTATATTGTTGTTAGCTGGTGAGTAGCTTTGTTAGTTATTTGTATTAGAAAATTAATACGTGAAAATAAACAACAATATTTCGTTTAGTAAGTTTTTGATGGATATGGTAATTTTACAAGAATGATATTTCATTTGTATTCAAATCAAAAGTCTGGATTCTTTTTTTATTAAATAAAAAGGCGTTCAGACCTTCGTATGCAGAGCATGCCATGGAATAAGTAAGTACTTTAAGCTCCTTGAGCATACACATTCAATATTTCCGGAACACATAACACAACATAACTTATTCCCTGAAGGGTTTACACAGGAGCACCTTTAGTTCACCCACATTTCGTCTGTTATATTTGAGTCCCATATACCTAATAGGGGGCGAACCTATTGCCATCAACCGCGCAATAATCCAAACTCCGGGCTGCTACTTAAAAATTTGATATAGAAAAAAAAACAATATCACTTTGCCCGACCCAGAATTTTTTTAATAGGGCCCAGGACCTCATCGTCAGCAGTAGCGCTTGCGATCACGAAATCAACAAGACAATCATATTTCTTGAACTGACTGACAAATAACACATAACCTCAACCTATAATACAGTATTTAGGTAAGTTCTTGTGGAATAGAGGAGTGGACTGTAAGAAATACGCTGGTTGTAGAATAATAATAGGTAGTTCTGTAAGAACGGGTTCACCGTTCACCCAATCCAGGAACAAATTCAACAGAGAGATGTCTGAGTACGACTCACCTTTCTTCCTGCTGCAGCGGGCACGAATCACGGAGTCGAGCACGAGGAACACCGCACGGCAATGCACAATTTGTCCTTGGTTTTCAATTTTCACTCACGGAGTCAATTTTAGATGGTTCATTGGGATAATGACAATGACAGAATACGCGCACCTCCACCTCCCTGTAGATGGCGCGTTCGTCGCTTTTTAGCGTGCTGTCTAATAGCTCGTGGGTCGGCCAATCACGTGCCGATTAAGCGAGCGTAAACAAACATTCACTATCAAATTCGTCCAATCATGGTATAGATACAGAACATACCCCCTACCGAAACCATAGTGATGGTTTCTATAGAACTAAAATTACCTTATTACCTATATAATTAAAGAGAGCCCTAAAATAAACACTAAACTAGGCACCTAAATCTAATAAAAACGTTTTGTTTGAATCTAGTCTGTATAAGGTAATAAGCTGAGTTTATTGGTTGGTCTTTATAAGACACTTTTTTCGGTGCGCAGCGTCACACACCGAACTATTCCGTCTGAACCTGGATGTAATTTTTCTATTTTACCGAGAGGCCAATTACAGCAGGGAACATTATCAGTTTTCATTATCACTAAATCTCCAACCTTTGGGTTAGAGGAAGACGTAAACCACTTAGCTTTCTGCTGAAGAGTGTTTAAATATTCGTGACTCCAACGTTTCCAGAAAAGTTGAGAACACCTCTGAATATACTGCCAACGTGACAGTCTGTTTATATTTACGTCTTGAATATCGTACTCGGGTATAGAGATCAAGCTTCGACCAATGAGAAAGTGTCCGGCGGTTAAGACATTAAATTCGTTGGGATTATCGCTAGCAGGTAGCGGACACAAGGGACGCGAATTTAGAATGGCTTCTGCCTTACAAAATATCGTGGAAAGTTCCTCAAACGTTAAGGACTTTTCACCTACAGTTCGTACCAAGTGATATTTTGCTGACTTTATGCCCGCTTCCCAGAGTCCACCCATATGTGGAGCACTGGGAACATTAAATTTCCAATCCATCTGCCTTTTAGAGCAACCCTCCGAAATGTCATTTTCACTCTCACGCAGAAACCTTTGGATTTCAGACAGATGTTTACTTGCGCCAATAAAATTAGTACCGCAGTAAGAATAGAGAACAGCGCATAGACCTCGACGGGCTACGAATCTGTCTAAGCACGCAAGGAAACGGTCGGCGGAAAGAGAAGATAACACTTCCAGATGTACTGCTTTTGTTGAAAAGCAGACAAACAGTGATAAATACGCCTTTGTCACTTTAGCATTACGACGTAAGCTTTCTTTAATTAAGAACGGACCTCCTAGATCAACTCCGACGTTAGAAAATACCTTGTTGGGTATCAACCGAGTTGGTGGCAAAGGTGCCATTTCGGGTTGCAGTAAAGACGGTTTACATTTAAAACACGTTTTACACTTGGATAAAACGGATCTAATGACGCTACGAGCAGACAATATCCAAAAATTCTCATTTATTATACTTTGTAAAGTTCGTGGACCCACATGTAAATATTTTTTATGTAAATAATTGATCAATAGTTTAGTAAATAAACTATGTTTCGGAAGAAGACGAGGATGTTTAGAATTACACGGGAGTTCGGAATTACCGATGCGACCCCCTACCCTGAGGAAACCGTCGGAATCAATAAATGGAGATAATTTTCGTAACGAGGAAACATATTTATTGTCTTTAATAATTTTTAATTCCGCTTCAAAATAGGCATTTTGAACTAACTTTATCAACCTATCACGAGCTTCATTTCATTCGAAGGTTGATAGTATTCCCGATTTGTGAGTAGTGTTAATATCACTCCCTTTTCGTCTAAATCTTAAAATCCAAGCAAACGATCTTTGCAATTTGGAAAATGATGAAAACTTTTGAAAGATTCTTTCGCAAAATTCTGTTTTAGATTCAGTAAAAATATCGGTATTATTATGTTTGGCCAAAAAATTAACAGACTCTTTTAATTCCGGTAGTTTATTATTACTCTCTTTAACAAACACTGTCAGGGGCCATTCGATATAATTTTGATACATCCAATCAGTGCCCTGTAACCATCGTTGATTACAACTGACAAGTTGTGCCGGAGTCGCTCCGCGAGAACAAATATCAGCTAAATTATGTTCGCTACACACATGCCGCCAAAAAAGAGGGGGTAACACCTCAGTAATTTTCGTAGCGCGATGACAGACAAAAGTTTTTAGTTTATAAGGTTCCGTTTGAAGCCACGACAGTACGACTGTCGAGTCTGAAGCGGCCGTTATTCTGTTGATTTTAATGCGAGTAAATGTGACTACGAACTTTATTAATTTGCTCAACAACACAGCACCCATTAACTCTAACCGAGGTATCGTGACGGGTTTTATTGGTGCAACTTTAGATTTAGCGGTCACTAGTCGAACCTTTACGTTACCCTTCAGATCGCGACTGATAACGTACACGCATGCTGCATAGCCACGCAACGAAGCATCACAAAATCCAACTAAGTCGCATTCTGTCTCCCCTGGTAATAGCATGTGACGCTCGATACGTAACTCCTTTAACAGAGGAAGTTCCGAAATAAAATTTTGCCACGATTTTTTATAATATTCGGCAACCTTTCGTCCCAACCAATGCCTAGCTTTCACAGTTCCTGCATGATCTGCTTGGCTACAAAAGTGCATGGTGCGATAAAACCCACGTGATCGGTAATCTAGCATTTTTACCACTGATCGTTTGGTTGACTCGTTGTCTATTAAATTAACCGAAAAAAGAAAATTATCGGATTTTGGAATCCATTTAAGACCTAAAACTTTAATGGTACTATAGTTTTCATCTTTAACGAATGTTACGGAATTTTCCCTATTTTCGGAAGGGACGCGTTGTAGTAACTTCTCACTGTTACTCATCCACTTTTTTAAGGTAAAGTTGGCACTTTCAAAAATACCAATTAATTGATCCTGTACTAAGCAAGCTTGCCCAAAAGTATTACATGAATATAACACGTCGTCCATGTAAACTCCCTCACGGAGGACCTGAGCAGCGAATGGAAAACGTTTTCCTTCATCGTTAGCTAATTGAAGTAGCGTCCGAATTGCTAAGAACGGTGAACTACTAAGTCCGTACGTCACAGTTTTTAATTCGTATAATTTTATTGGATCGTTAGGCGACTCTCGATATAAAATGTGTTGATACAGGCGATCTTCTTTTCTCAAGGAGATAGCACGATACATTTTACAAACATCACTAACTAGACAATATTCAAATAGCCGAAATTTCAAAATTATTGCTGCAATATCCGGATACAGCGTGGGTCCGACTAACAGAATATCATTTAAAGACACGTTATTGCTACTTTTCGCTGACGCATCAAACACTACACGTAAAGGCGTGGAGGTACTAGTAGGTCGCAGAATACTGTGATGTGGGATAATGTATTTGCTAGGCTTATCACCCTGATAAAGTTCCATATCCCCAAGGTCTTCATATTCCCGCATAAATTCCTTGTACATATTATTTAGATTAGTGCGCGCGAGTTTACGTTCCGTGTACAATAACCTGCGCTCAGCCACCGCACGCATTGCACCTAGCGGCGAGCGTTCGGGCACAAAAGGCAGCGGAACTACGTATTGCCCGTTCGACTCTCGAGTATGTTCATTAGCGAATATCTCCTCGGCTAACTGATCCATAGGATCTATTGAAGGTGTGCACGGCACTTCTTCAATTTCCCAAAAACTGCGTAATGTATTTTCAATCGAGTGTTCTTCGTTATATGAAACCGATAAATTAAGATTTTGCGAACTATTATTATTAATTGGATATAATTTTACGCTAATAACATAACCAAAAACTGTTTTAATAACACTTGGAATCCCATCCTTAACTACTAATGGTTTATCTCTAATGATATCTGGTACTATGTCGTTACCTAACAAAATATCTATTCGCGAACGCTTAAAAAACAGTGGATCTGCTAACTTATAAGTGTCATACTCATTAATGACATTATCTGTGAAAGAGATATCAGGCATATCAGCGGACACCCTTGAAATAACTACTAAATTAACACTAAATGTAGGACCACTCGCATGTCTAGGTTTTAATGTGCAAGTAACCATGCCTTGATTTTTAACTATGCTCCCACCTATACCATAAATAGTAAAAGGACATTTTTTACGTTTTAATCCCAATTTATGAGCACATTCAGTTGTTATAAAGGAACTCTGAGCGCCAGAATCGATGACTGCACGGCAGTCTTGAAATTGACCAACACAGTCAATAACGTGCGTAAGTGTTGTACCTAACACTACTCCGTATTCGCAGTTATTACTAATCAATGCTTGCTGTATGGGTGATTGTGCTGTGTCACTTACGAAGTGAGACGACACTAGCGCTTGCTGCGCGTTCGATGTTTCCGCGCTTTCCGTTTTAACGTTATCTTTATGTAATAAATAATGATGCGATGATGCGCATACCCCGCAAGTCATTGTACTTTTACAAGTATTAGACGGATGATCAGATTTAAGACAATTAAGACACAATTTTAGTGAATGAACACGGTTCATTCTTTCATCGACAGACAATTTACGAAATTGATCACATCGATAAATCATATGATTTTGTTTACAAATCACACAAGTCAAATTTAAGTCATTATTAGTACGGTGGTTATTATTGTGCGGAGCTCGTGCCGTATTAAGAACTGACTTAGACGAAAATTTAATTTGATTTTTATTTTGTATGTTATTGTTATTACTAGATTTCGACGCGTTATTCGACGAGCCTGTAAAAGTGTGTTCGAGAACTTTAATCTGTTTGCTTACAAAAGCCATGAGTTCTGCAAACGTAGGTATCAACTTTTGATCACGGCATTCTTCGAATAATTTTCGTGTATGAGGGTCGAGTCGCTGTAATGCTAAATGACACAATAAGAAATCGTCTAAGTTTTGAATGTTCAGTGCTTGAATCGCTTTAAGTGAATAATCAAAGGTTTCTATAAATGACGTTAAGTTCGACGTAGTATCCTTAGTTAACGGTGAAAAGTTGAGCATTTTATCGAAATACCTACATGCTAGTGTTCTGTGGTCGTGATATTTATCAACTAAACTTTGCCAAACGAATGTGTAATTAGCGGCCGTGATAGGTAGTTTTTAACGATATTTAAAGCAGAACCTTTTACGCATGAAAGTAAATAATGAAATTTATCTATATCTGAGAAATTTCTATTGTGAACTAATGATGAGAATGTGTCATAAAAAGTTATCCAATCTTCAACTGCTCCATCAAATTGAAATAATGATAGCTTTGGTAACGCAGGAGTGGGTACTACTAATTCAATTTTTTCTGAATCAGGATAAAAATCGGAGTCAGATTTAGAATGTTTACTAGCGATTAGCTGACATGTATTATACATTTCATCAAATGTTTCAAGTTCACTAATCGACATTTTAGCAGTAGGTTTTATTTGTACTTCTATTTCGTACAAATCAAATATGGTGGATTCAAACTTCGCACGAACACTTTCCATTTCCGACATTAATACCGTAAACAATGGCAATTTATCTGGTTCAGTTCCCAACTTTTTGGAATAATCATAAAGCTTTTGTATCTTCGTAAATAAATATTCCTTTCTAACTATTAATATTTTCCGTTTCGTTTGTAAAACTTCCGCCATTTTGGAAGCGTGATTTTCGCAAAAGTCAAATCAGGAAATCGAGCTGGAATGACCAGATCCGGGCTCGTATGGACCAGATTGTGGAATAGAGGAGTGGACTGTAAGAAATACGCTGGTTGTAGAATAATAATAGGTAGTTCTGTAAGAACGGGTTCACCGTTCACCCAATCCAAGAACAAATTCAACAGAGAGATGTCTGAGTACGACTCACCTTTCTTCCTGCTGCAGCGGGCACGAATCACGGAGACGAGCACGAGGAACACCGCACGGCAATGCACAATTTGTCCTTGGTTTTCAATTTTCACTCACGGAGTCAATTTTAGATGGTTCATTGGGATAATGACAATGACAGAATACGCGCACCTCCACCTCCCTGTAGAAGGCGCGTTCGTCGCTTTTTAGCGTGCTGTCTAATAGCTCGTGGGTCGGCCAATCACGTGCCGATTAAGCGAGCGTCAACAAACATTCACTATCAAATTCGTCCAATCATGGGATAGATACAGAACAGTTCTACTTCTAACCGGTTTAAATAGAACACCGAAGTTTTTTTGTGATAAAGTCACGTGCAATCAATCCTAGGACATATAAATAGTGGTGAACTAAATAATATCTGTGTAAAGCCTACAAAACCTTTCATGCTAGCGCTTCTGTAGTATTGAATTTGACCTCAATTTCCTGTCCGCATGTCCTGTTTTATTATTATAATTGGAAACGGTTACCATGTTATTATTTTTACATTATTGAAGCAGAAATATTTTTTTGTTTTCGCAGGTCAAGTTATAAATTAAAGATATTGGAGTGGCCTGCAAATAAAACAGAAACGAAACTGGTTTTTATCATTTAACTAGCGACGCGCTTGCATCGCGCGTTTTTTGGGTCAGAACATCGAGATTTCTTTTTATATATAGGTTTAAAATGTAATAATATACATAAAACTTATAAAATAAATTCTCATAATGATTGTGAAAACCGTATCAAAATAAAAAGAAGAACGCGGTCACACAGAGAGACACGAAAAGCGATTTTCTATAATACGTCGTCAAGCCAGAGTCGGGTGATAGGTCATAATAATAATAGTTAACAGATTTTTTAAATAAAATGTGTAGCAACAGGAGTAAAAAGTCCGAAACAGGCAGTACGTTTTCTCGTATTTTTTTTAAATGCTTGTGATTTTAATATACATAGCATTTTTTTTCTTTTAACTTTTTTGACTTTGATCTATCACCCGATTCCCCCTGTTTAGAATTATATAACACCGTAACGTTTTGATCGTGTACTCATTATTAGGAACAACTTTTACTATGGGAAAAACCCTGAAAACGTAAAAAAAATCTGCTGATTCATACGTTTATGTTCGTTTAACTCGACGTTTTTTTACGTTTTCGAGGTTGGTCCCATTGTAGATGTTGTTTATTACGATGACTACAATGACCCCTTTAAAGGATTAAAACTATGGAAATGTAACGGTGTATATAGATTGTGTTTTTGTGTTGTTTTTTCTCGTTGCATCCACAGATGTATGATTTTGCAAATAGAATGTGCGGACCATGTTTCATTCATTCAAACTTTATTTGAATTACATTTATAACTAACGTTAGTTCTCACTAATGTCGAAAACGTTCAACTTTACCTGAAAACGGGCCGGTACTTCACAATTTTACTTACGCACGGTTAATCAGAAAATCGGTTACCTCAGCTCACTTAAGTTAGTCAACTATACACTTAACGCTATCTTATATGTACCAATAGGTCTAGATATACAAAGAACCATAGTTTAGAACTAAAGTTTAATTTTCTGTATCCTTAATAACTCGGCATGTGCCTACCCCTACGTATGGACCCCTTCACATTATTTTGAACTAGCTTTAATCCTCTCGGTATAGAGTAGTTATATTCTTTGCTTTTGTAGGCGGTTTAACCAGCATGAAGGTTTGTAGTTATCCTTAAGGGAACGTAGCTACTACCGAGATGAAAATTTATCCTACATCTTGGGCCCTATCCCAGTTCTTGATTTCAAATTTTATCGAAATCCGTTCAGCTGTTAAAGTTTGAAAAAGTAACACAGATAGACAGACAAAATTACTTGAGTATTATAATAAAAAAGTATAGATTTTAAGCTAAACAATAACCAACGGGTCGTGTTCTATAGTTTTTGCTTACCCCGTGGGAAAGTAGTTTACAATTACTATATACCTCGATAAAACTTGTGTAAACAGCTTTCGAAGCAAGCAACATAATGCTATCATGTCTATACACCATATGCAGGTATTTGCATAAATGCTGATAACATCAGACTTATTTTTATTAAAATGAACATGGGTTTAATGTAAAACTCGACAAAAGCGCTGCGGCTGAAATAACTTCCCGCTATAAATTCAAGCTGAATTGTGCTGCTTGTGAATAAATTCAATCGAAATAAGAATACGCTAAGGCGACTCCATTTTTCTTGCGATAAACGAGTTTCCTGACACTCGATATGTACAAAAATTGCCGTACGTTATTTAAAAGGTGCCGAGACTTGCAAACTAAACTGTTTCCGTATTTTGACCAATAAATTTTGTAATGGAAGTAACATAATATTTTAGCACTCATACTTGATTCACTCCAAACCCAGTTCCGATTATTGTATTCTATGTTTATTAATAATTGTGTAAAGATGTGTCATTGACATTAAAACTATCATTCCATTTTACTATTTGACTCCATTATAAATACCTATTTAAATATTATCTGGTTGGTCCATAATTAACACTATTAATTCAGGTAATTACGTTTATAATTTACTTAATTATGAAATTTACCTACATCTGCCCAAGTTCCCAATCCTTGTTAGCACCTCCAACAACCGAATTTAGATTTTCAGCCACATCAGATAACATTCTTCGGGACATTTCCCGAGCTTGAGCACTTTTATTGTAGCCCATAGCAATATTACTGTGAGTATTCTAAAAATCCCACAAAGTTTCTAATTGTTCGAACGAAACGCATAGCTACAAAAGTCACTCTTTCTGAATAACACTTGCCTACCTACTCACAGACTCGGCCACAGAATAAACGATACTTTAAGGCTAATCTTTAAACTTTACAAAAACTATCCACTTGAATTTCAAAATCACCTCGTAAATTCATGTACTTAACGCGTTCCAAAATAAATGTGAAGTGTCAAATACGAGTATGTTAACTTTTTTGTTTGAAATTTTTATGGAGATTGAAGGGCGTTCGCTCTCCTAAATAATGTTGAATTCCTTTTTTGCCACGGAAGAATGTTTCTTTCATCACTCCTTTTTATTTTAAACTGTTATCATGAAAACATATTTCATTTCTATAAAAACCGTAAAACCGCTAAAGTATTTTAGAACGTCTGTTCTTAATAATCTTATTTAATCTGTTCTGCCAGCTTACTGGCCAGAGACTATGTAGCAGGTCAACAGTTGACTTGCTGCAGGCCAGCGGTAAATGCTCATGGTACAAATACAAAACCTGGCAGGTTAACATGCTGAGTTGAACTGCCCTGTACTTGGCAAGTATTTTAAAAGTTTATGGTAGGCGCCCTACTAGCAGTAGGCGCCAAGCGTTGGACTGAGAAGCAGTCGGCTTAGGTTCTGATCTCATAAGATGCACCGCAGTTTTGTTCCCAATTTTTTATTTTGGTTTGCAAAAATAACAGTTTTAAAAAAATGCAGCTTTTTTTATAATTTTGTTATTGCATAAAGGGTTTTGAATAAAAAAAGCGCACATACATATGGTAAACAAACCAATACGATTATTTATAATAAGTTCTTCAGCCAAATAGGATTTGCATCAAGGAACTTAGAAGCAATTCTTTTTATTTTGACATGTGGAATGCTCAAAAAAAATTATAAGTAGATTTATTTCACCATAAAAATTAAGCTTAGATCATTAATTTCCAAAATAAGTGATTTTAATAAGTGGTTATGTATGGCTGTTTGTTTACATTAAGTATTTCACATTTTATTTGGTTTTAGTGAATATTCACTAAAGCCAAATACATATACTTAAGCTTTCGTTATACTTAAGTTAGCTTGAGTATTCATTTTCTTTAAGAAAAGATGATTGAAACTAAACTTCAATTTTCTTAATTAAATATATTATTTTTGTTTGATGGGCTTCGGTGATGCAACCTTTATAGCGTGGAGTACACGGCTAACAGATTTTAATGACGTGTTGAATAATTCAGCAAAATGTCCGGTTTGTATGAAACCTTGTTCATTCATTCACCATGTGAAGTCTTGTTTAAATAAGCTTTCCACATCATAAACAAGCGCTCCGACTAGCAAGGGTAAATGAATTCATATATTTGTTTTTTAATTTGACAGTATAAGTCAATTATTTTGTTATCTTCATTTATTATTGACATGATCTACTCATTACAATGTTTTTTAATGAGCTGTATTGCAATGTGTGGTTAGCTAGCGATCTCGACAATTGATAATATTATTCTTGCCTTAGCAACCGGCAGCAAGTTCGTCATGCTCCCTTAGATGTCACTGCTTGCGGTAGCGTCGGGGGTCGGGTTTCCTCCTTCTCTCAAGTATGGCGAGGGGGGTAATGGCTGATCTTTTCGTTATGCTCGTGAACGGGTGCTGCTTGTGGTGACTGGTCGTCTTGCTGTCTATGGGCTGTTACTGTTACTGTAACAATAATAAAATATTGTTACAGTAATTGTTCTGTTAATTTATTTTACTTTGATGGTCCTAGTTGATCATTTATTTATTTTATTTGTTTGTACAATAATTCCAGTATTGCATATGTAAGCTGCCATGCCCTTTAGTCCTGGAGGCTTTTATTTATGTATTAAGTTTTATTTACATTCATTTTTTTTACTTTTTTTGGTATTAGTGTGGCTAGCTGACGTATGGCAATTAATATTATTAATTTGTTTTGGTAATTACTTACAATTGTTTAGAATCCAGTTCTTCTAACCGAACAGACCGCTGTGCTGCTGGGGAGTTTGTTGCGCCATTTCTTCTTCCCAGATAAAGCACTAGAAAGTTGTGAAGGGTGGGCGTTTTGGGGAACTGTCTTATGTAATTTTGACGTTCGAAAAGTGCTGATTCTCAGCCTAATTTGAATAAATGACTTTTGATTTTGATTTTCAAGGATTCCCTCTTCCTCACATCTCTTAACCCACAGACTAACAGTATTTCTCTAGAACAAAGAATGTAATACTATAATACATCTCTATGCAACAAACTATAAACTAAAATAATTAAGAAGAAATATTAAAAAACATTATGTATATAATGTTTTTTAATATGTCACTTTACTCATTATTCTTAAAACTTACCTACATATAATGTTGTAACGGTTGTTATGTATTTCTGTACAATAAAAAAGTCTGTTTTAGGAACACAATAAGAGATAAATTAGAAGAGGTTTCATTTTAAGTTAAATAGGTAGATACTTATTATATCCTACCTAATTAGTCTATTCTCGAGAATGCCAATATGAAAATAAAAACAGAACTATGGTTTTATGGTCTTGGCTATAAAGATTGTATTGTAATTGCGTTTAACATTTCACATTAAAATAAGATTTTTTGCCTACTTATTAAAAAAGGGCTTGCCACTAATTAGGGTAACACCAAGTAATTAAAATATTAAATGAACCTTATGTTGAAAATATTTAAAAACTTTCCATGCACGTGCCAATTCATCTTCGTCAAGGCTCTGATTTTCGATGAGGGAGGGATCAGTCTTCCCACACAAAATAAATGTAGCGGGTTACGTTATGGTCAGGACTATGTCACCCGTATGTCATAGCTGGCTCTATTATTAGCTTGTCGCGTCCCACACGCTGTTCCAATTCGAGGAAAATAAATAATAATTTGAGAGAGCTTAGTAAGTCTAGCCGGTGATTGCAAATTTGTGGCAGTTGGCAGATTGCGGAATAAAACTACGCTAAGGTTAGAAGAACTCATGTCATCTGTTCTGTTCAGGGTTATAGTACAGGCTCCAAATATCTTAATACCTACATTATTTCTTAGATTTATATTTCATTTTAACAATAAATAAAAACTTCACTTTAATAAGACTGCACAAAAACTTTATACTAATATGTTTTAGAAATACTTCTAAGATATGTGAATAATATTCCCATATTTCAGAAGTTTATTGTATTTCTAAGGACACATTGTTATGTACTTTTATTTTTTTGTAGAATAAAGTTTTTTAACTTTTTATTTCAAGCAACTCAGCCTATCGCAGTCCACGGCTGGACGATAGGCCTCTCTCAGGCTGCGCCACAACACTCTGTCCTCCGCCTTCCTCAACCAGTCTCTCCCAGCCACTTTCTTAAGGTCGTATGTCTACCTTGGTGGTTTTTTTTCAAAATAAGTAATACTTTTTTGGAAGTTAGATAAACGGGTGTTTCAAATTCCTAACTAATATTACAACGGCTCAATTGACTGTCAAAATCTAAATTAATGCGAGCGAAGCCGCAGGCTAAAGCTAGTTTAATTATAACACATATTCCAAAACATATCTACTCTATATTTATTACCTACCTACATTCGTTCAAATGTAAGTAGGGAATAAAATTACATATCTCATCTAAAAACTTTGCCGTGCTCTCACTATCCTCAACTTCAGCTTAAAAGTCCACGAATGCTCTAGTAATATTATGCTGTAGAGGTAATCTGCTAAATAAATTGCTATAAAAATCACTGTTAAACTCTTAACCTCACGACATTAATGTTCTCTCGGAGCACACGATAATTATAATAAAACTAGCTCACCCTCAATATAAAGTTAGAAAATAATTATACCAAAGACAAATATTATATTTGAGTGCACGGAGTTTGCCTCAGAGATATTGCGATATCCGACAGTGAGGAGGCAAAGGAAATATGTGTGTATCATTAATTATTGTAAATGTGAGGCAAGTTGAGATTGTGCGTTCAAAAATGTATGGAAAACTGGGTTTATTCCAGTAGAAGCTATAAAATTGTGGAGTTAAATTTGTTCATTTTTAAAAACGAACGGGTGATTTATAAATAAAATAATGACTACATCTCTAATAGAATATTATGAAATTTAATTATTTTCTAATGCAAAGATAAGGCAGAAAAGAGAGATGCCTTCACGAATTCCTTGATACCTAACCTATCCAAGGTGGGATGCTAAAAAAACCTTGGAGCCCATAATTGGAAAAATTATTTGGGTAATGGAGAAGTGTCAAACTGAAATAAAACTGCATTATCCTCTGAATATATTTGGGGGCCACAAGGTCCTCAACCTAGGTTACATATCGTTACACAATAATAAAAGACTTATTGTTGTGAGACCCCTGGTTAGCCAACGCTCATCAATGGATCAGCTATTAAGTTATGTACATGTATTTGTGTCTGACTAAAAGTCAGACAATTTTCAATTAACGCGAGAAAATACACATTGTATGTTATTTTAAACTCCCAGCTGAACGATTCATCTTCCAAAGGACTTTCTAGAACATGTTTATTACTCACTAGAAACTAACACTGTTATCTAAAATACTTGTCAGTTGTTATTGTTCGTAATGTTGTTCAATATTTCTCAGTAACCTACGTACTTTCGCAAAAAGTATTCCTCAAGGGTGAAATTAATAGTATATTTGTCGAGATATTACTACGTCTTTTCTCTGTTATTCTGTGACAAATACGAGTGTCAATCAAAACCTGTGTGGCAAGCGGGTTTCGTAGTAGGTTGGAAATAAAACTAAAGGTCACTTTACACAATTTATTCGGTGTGAAACACGAGACACAGAAATCAGGGAAGTAGGTTTATAAGGTCTCAAAGTACTTATTCACTGGTCACTGTAGTTAGAAGGAAAGAAACGTTACTCCCCTGGGCTTGGCTACGCCGCAGCACGTGGTCCGGCGTGAGGTCACAGGGCAGGCAGCAGAGTATGGGAGCGACCCCAGAGGTCACCAGACGTGGGCAGCACTACGCAGGGATGAACGACCGCGTGTGGGCACGTGGTCCGCTCAGACAGGGGCCTCCACACGTGGCGGGCGTGGGGTCTCGGCACCCACGAGTCACGTGGATGGCAGATTCAGGCGGCGGTAGCGGCCGCGTGGGTAGTCCGCGTGACGGGCGTCTCTCCAGCGGTCGGGCGGAGGCAGCGATGACGTCAGTCAGCGGTAGTCAGGAAGTGTATCCCATGACTGGAACCCTGGAATCAGCGCGAGGCGGGTGCTCCCGTAAAGCGTTGTGCCACTTCAATCCTCCGTCGTGTGCGTCTCCCAGCCGAAAGCCCAAAGCAAGGTGGATGGAGGAAGACTCACCCATCGTGGCGGCTTACAGTTAGAGGTTATGCCGTGCACATGCCGCGAGCATTCTCGGAGGTCCCTCGCCGCGTGGCCCGGCGATTTAAGCGTACAGCTAGGCGCAGCGCGGCGGGGCAAGCATAGCGTTGGATGCGAGAAGCATGTGCACGCATTCACATAGAGGAGCAGTAATGGTGACAGGTGATGTGGCAGACGCCACTATAGGTACATAGCTTTCTCGACAGTCATAGTAAGGGTGCCGAGAACAATTACAATAGCTGCCAGACCGCGCAGACAGAGATACATAAAGCATGCGATCTGATAGGACACAAATAAGAGTATAGGCAATTACACTAAGCACTTACCCGTTTATCTCGGGGTTATGTAAACTTACTACAAGGTCTGCTTGATGCGAAGGAAAGAGGACGTAAGGCCAAAAAAAAAGAATGGCATCTCTCAGGTCAACCTATGAGGTTGTCGTCTGCTTAAGCGGACTTGCCTGTGGTTGCCCTAATAAATTAAGGCCTCCAGCCAGGACGAGGACGTTAGGCGTCCAGCGGGGGATATTAATATAACTAGAGATGTGCGTTTTAGTTGATTTTTCGGAAATAGACTGCAACGCTACACCCGAATGTCTTGAATGACTGTTTGTTATGAGGTTATTTATTTTTCTACATATAGTAGATGTTTTTATTTACAGTTTAAGGGTTTACAGGGTTGGCCGACTAGTTTCAAAGAGAGACCGGAGTCGCATGATTTACTCTTCTTGTGTCAGTGCCGAAAAGAAAGCATATAGTAGTCATACGAAAGATTTACTAAGTTTGTTCTCACCACTGTGTTCTACATGAAGTCTTTATGCACACATTTCATAATTATCCATACCAATACTATACAGAGGTGTCAGTGGAGACATCGACATGCTACCTATTACCACGGGTACTACTGTGACGGTACTGAAGTGATGTGATCATCCTATAAACTACGTTTAAGAGCTGTCATGGAATATTGACACTGACAGCTCTTGAAAGCGTTTTAGATGTGCTGAACGCGTTTATTATCATGAGCGAAATCAGCACTGAATGCGCTGAACATGATGACTCTTAGATCTGATTTCACCAATGAAATTTAACGCGATCAGTACATAAACTCTGTTTAAGTGCTGTCAGATTCATTATTTTCTGTGGAATATTGACACTAACAGCTCTTGAACGCGTTTTAGATGTGCTGAACTCGTTCAGTAACATTGGTAAAATCAGCACTTAGCCTCTAACAAGGGTTCTCAGAACAATTCCAAGGAACTGGAGGCAAAAGCCCTTGCGTACGTATGGTAGTGGCGCGAGGAGGCAAAACGCCTGGACAGTGAAATTGTAAACTTACCTCGATGCGACAGCACCGACTCACTGCATACTGAAACATACCTAGATTTCGTGTAGCGGTCTGTATGTTGTGACAGTACCTAAATTACCCTAGGCTGATAAATTTTTCGTTTTTCCTAATTTTGTTAATACTAGCGTTAAGGTCGGTTTCCCCCGAAGGGGAAAAGGCCGCACTCCAACCCCGTGCGGCCCTGGAGAGCTCGTCACCAGACTTGGTCTCTCTCCCACCGATAATAGAAATGAATTCCCAAATTTATAGAAGCCAAATGCCTTGATATTATTAATGAGGCAAGGAAACAATGTATCAATATTAGATGATACTTGGGAATTCATGGTTATGAAATATTTTGGAAGTGATTTTAGAAAGCTAAATAATAGAGGGATGCAGAGTAAATTATTATATAAACTTGTGAGTAACCCAAACGATAGCGCGTAACAGGTATTTCATCAGTCGTAACTCACACGATACCTCGCATCTCCACTCGGAGTACTTAGAGATACACTTCCATAAAGTGACGCAAGCGGATTTACAGCGGCATAACGTCAACATCATGCTCTTTTTGAGTCATGACCCCTAGCAGTTCTCTCGAACTGATAAACGTGACGAAGCGGCTTTTCCTGCGGCAACCGTGCGACTGTCCTTGTCTAGCAACGGAGCGGCTAGTTCTAGCGGCATTGCGTCTGCATCATGCTCTTAAGGAGACATGGTCCCTATCAGTCCTTAGACTGGATATGAGATAGTTGTGGTCACCCAAACCCCTGGAAATTCACTCTTTGCACAACAAGCATATTTGCAAGACACGTGTTCATGTCAGTCTGACCAAGTTATTAGTATAAGATAAAGAATATAATATTCTTTGAATTACTAGATAATTTGAGTTGAGAAATCAAAACTCGAGGATTATTACTAAATACAGTTTAGAGTTCTAGTATCGGCCAAAGGCAACGAATACAACATTCAAGGATTACTAGTTATGAGAGTAGAGAATCAAACTCAAGCATTATTAATAGAGTTGTGAATCAACTCACTTTAAAGTCTATATACAGCCCCAAAGAGCCCACCCGTCACCACTTCCTAGTGCTTATGCTGGGGAGAAGAAGTGGCGCAACGAACTCCCCAGCAACACGTGTCTATCTGATTAGTAATAATGACTATCACCTCCATCAGCCTTTTTTTTTTTTTTTTTTTTTGGTGACGGGTTGGAAAATCCTCATGGAGTCCCTCCGCCCTGGGGGAAGGGCGAAGGGGACTGTCAGACTCTTACTGACTAAAAACCAACCCGTGTTCCTCATGTACCCGTGTGTCGGAGGGGCGGGTATCGCCGAAGCATTCGTCGCTACCCCCCGACGGGTATTGGCCCGCCAGATGGTCAGGCGGGCCCCGTCACCCACTGCGGCCGTCACCCCGGCCGCAGGACTCCACTATGAGGCGCGCGCGGAACAACACGCCGCCGCCTCGAGGCCTGCTGCTGATCGGACGACAAGACGCCCCGAGTCTGCCGTCCGCAGGCCGCGCCCTACGGTGGCCGGAAGTCGGCCACCCTACGACGCCCAGTGCGTCTGCTGCGGGAGGGGAGAGAGGAGGCAGCCTCTCTCTCCCTCTCCGCCGCCTCCTTTGCGAGCATCACAGCCTCGCAAAAACCTCCATCAGCCTAGGATAACTATAATAACTAAAGGCTCACCCAGTCTCACCAACAAACACTAACACATACTACGTTAAAAACTAGATTATAGAATAATAATAAACTAAATCTGTGATTCAACACAACTGTATTTAACTCATTTAATATTAACTCGCTCTCCTACAACAGCCCACTTGGACAAGGCCTCTGACACTCAATAATTCTCATAACTTTCTTAGTCTAGCCTTACAACGACCGCTTCCTACCGTGGTCTATCTCCCTTCTCGCAGGTAGCGCTAATAATACCTGTAATAGAATCTTCATAATGTGAAGAGGTAAGGGAATCGTTACGCTTGCGCTTTAAGCAATCAATAATAGCTACGTTAATGTATCTGTGTATGATGTACCCATTTCAGTGAGACGGGGAATCGTTTTACAACGTTTGTCTCATTGTACGTGTTCTACTAAACCTAACGCATAAAACCTCTGAGGACAATATACGATTTTAGTAGAACATGTTTCCTAAGCACTATATAAATGTCTTACTCAATCCTAGAGACAGTGCACTACGAAGCCCAACTGCCATGGAGTGAGACAAGTATTGAGTATAAAATTATGTACGCGTGCTAATGTTAATATCACCTTTACGGCAGCCTAGCCCCATTTCTTATTATGATAACAGAAAATATCGCACAAGCGTACCGTAGACTTAGTCTGTAGCAAAACTCAATGCGATCGTGCTCGGTGTTTGCCGAGGTGGGTATTTCGTCACCTCACATCTCGTTAAACTTCCCCATTTCGAGGATACAGTGCGGCCATCAGCGGCAAAGCGTCCAAATTGTCGTGTTTCGATTAATAGTGTCGATTTATAAATTGGCGTACCAGGTGTATGTTTTATCGAGACACGGTCCCTAGCGTTCTTAGAACGACTACCAATCCAGTTTGGGGAGCTCTGTGATGCCTACCCCCTCTCCCGGAAAAAATTAACTACATTACGAACAATAAGGTGCTGACAAGTATTTTTGATGATAGTGTTAGTCTCTAGTGAGTAATAAACATGTTCAAGAAAGTTCTTTGGAACATGAATTGGGAGTTTAAAATAATATATGATATAATTTGTGTTATCTCGCGTACATTGAAAATTGTCTGACTTTTAGTCAGTTCCGTAAAACAACTTTATATCTGATCCATTGATGCGCATCGGCTACCCAGGGGTCTCGCAACAATAGGAAATTTATTATTGTGTAGTGCTTTATACCTAGGCTGAGGACCTTGTTGCCCCCAAATATAGTCAGAGGATAACGCAATTTTATTTCAGTTTGACACTTCTCCATTATGACTAAACACATTTATCCAAAAAATTAGAGCCTCCAAGGGGTTTTAGCATCCCACCTCGGATAGGTTAGGAACCAAGGAATTCATGAACGCGTCTCTCTTTTCTGCCTAATCTATATATTTGAAAATGTTAAACACTATCATATAATTATTTTAGAAAAGTAGCCATTGTTTTAATTATAAATCACCCATTCGTTTTTAAAAAAGAACAAAAGAATCTCCACCATTTTATAGCTTCTACTGAAATAGAGAATAGACTTTCACATAAATTCTTGAACGTACAAACTCAACTTGCCTCACATTTATAATTATGCATGTTATACACATATTTCCTTTGCCTCCTCACCGTCGGATATCGTAATATCTCTGAGACTTACTCCGTGCATTCAAATATAATATTTGTCTTTGGAATATTTATTTTCTAACTTTATATTGAGGGTTAGCTCGTTTTATTATAAACATCGTGTGTTCCGAGAGAGCATAAATGTTGCGAGGTTGGGCGTTTAAGAGTGATTTTAATAGTAAAATCTTTAAGTACTCTTTAATATTATATCGGTAGAGCAATCGTGGACTTTTAATCCAAAATGTAGTGAGAGCACGGCATAGTTTTAGATACATGGTGGGGTTTTGTTGATTGGTTAAATACAATATATATAAATCTATGAAATAATGTAGGTATTACGATGTTTAAAGCCTGTTCTATAAACCTGAATCACAGGCGTCATGAGTTCTTCTAACCCTAGTACAGTTTTATCCCGCAATCTGTCAACTGCCACAAATTGCAGTCATCTGCTGGACTTAATAAACTGTCTCAAATGGACCGTGTGAAAGAATGGGCGTGTGGGACACGACAAGCTAATAATAGAGCCAGCTATGACATCCGGGTGACATTATCCTGACCTTAACGTAACCAGCTCGATTTATTTTGTGTGGGAAGACTGATCCCGCTAACGGTGTCGGTCATCGGAGCCTTGACGAAGATGAAGTGGCGCGAAAGTTTTGAATATTTTCAGCATAAGGTTCATTTTTTATTTTAATCATTTCATGTTATCCTGATAAGTGGAAAGCCCTTTTTTAAGTAAGCAAGAAGTCCTATTTTAGTGTGAAATGTAAACAGCAAATACAATACAATCTTTAAACCAAGACCGTAAAAACATAGTTCTGTTTTTATTTCCACATAGGCATTCCTGACAATAGGATGTAATGAGGGACGCAGGGGTGAATCGAAACGAAACTTTAAAAAGGATTTTAACATTGAAATAATATAGTTTGTTGCCAACAGGGACACTTAATCGTTAATTATAATACATTCAACACACAAGAGACATTTTTGGCAACAAACATTATTATTTGAATGTTAAAATCCCGTTTAAAGTTTCGTTTCGATTCACCCCTGCATCGCTATTCACCTACGGTACATATTTACTTAAATTGCAGCAGCTTCTTATATTTTTCTTGGTTCCTTGAACGGACATTTCTTTATTTTATACAAGCACACAGCAACCGTTACAACATCATACGAAGGTAAGTTTAGATAAAAGCCTGATCGATATTTTCAATTATGAAGTACCTACTTACGTTTTACTTATTTCATTTTAAGCTCATGATAAAATGATCTACTTTGACTTGATACAAAGATTAAGCTTAACTTATCTCTTAAAAAAATGGCTTATCGTACTTACTTAATAAAGCTGAAGAAAATGGTAAAATATAGAAATAAAGATGAACATAACCCAAACCTTCGTAACGATAGTTCTTATGTTCGAAACTTGGGAAATGACCGCAAATTGATATTAATAAGTTTTTATCTCCCATAGGCCTGCGGTAATGTTGGTCTAAAGATCCCAAATGTTTCTCAGATCGTCGTAAAGGAATCTCGGCCAATCAGAAAACAATTTCCTTCGTATGTTGTACCTACAGCGCAGTATAAGAACGTGAAATTGTGCATGAATTCTAGCGAAAAAAATATTTTTAGTAGTCAGTTTAGTGATCACAAGCACGACTGTTAGGTCTGAGGTGTCGAGTTCGATCCTCAAAAGTGTTAACGCGTTGGTTCTGTTTGGAATTTCTCAGCAAAAACCCAGAGTTCAGATTTAGGTATGGCTTGCCCAATTGACTTATACGTAAAGTGTGAATGTGATTGTAGTATATACTGTAAACTTATTATGTGTCTTACTCTTGTGGGAATATTACGAGGGTTATGTGCATACAACATCCTTTTTTTTGACTATTGACAACCTCGTTGGTCTACTGATTGAAAGTGCTATTACTGAACATGTGGTCCTGGGTTCAATTCACAATTAAATTCTCACTGGTCGAGTTTAGTGTTGTTAGGTTTTTTCATCTTGAATTTCTCAATTGCAGCCCGGAGTTTGGATACGTGGCTGGTGGATGGCAAAAAGCTCCGCACCGTATTAAATGGGACTTAAACATAACTGTTAGAATGTGGGTGTACTATATACACCTTTGGAGAAACACGCCTGATGTATTGTTGTTTTTGGTGTAACACCTAGAAAGCTCTGACAACTGTAATTGAAGGCTAAAGATAATCCGTAACCTAAGTAACTGCTACCACTTTAAATATGTAGTTTCCTTGAGACGGCAAATTCGATTTCCGGTTTTCAGTCAAGTTTCCGCCTAAGTTCCTGTTTTATATCTTCTCTGTGTTTCGAATCGGTAGTGGTAGATAGAGATTGGTATTATAATTAGCCAATTACAGTAAGTTTCATAAGCATTGCGGAATTTTTTCATGTTTATCGATTATTGTATTTATTATGTCCCACTGCAGGGTAGTAAAATCTTACTATTATTTATTTTAGGGCAGATTTTTCAATGGTCAGATCATAACTTTTATCTGAAGGATAAATCTGACAGTTTATCATATTTTCTATTGATACAAAAGCTGCCAAACCACAATATTTATTCCGCAGATAAAAGATATCTAACTTTTGAAAAATCTGCCCTTAACCATAAAAAACAACACATACTAAAAGCAAGTAAAACTATTATTTTTAATAAAATAACAACTTCAATGATTACACAAAAACTTTTCTATTTTACAACGATTTCTTTTCTTCGTATATTGATTTCGGTCTTCTTACGCACTTGACACTTGACAGTTCAGCTAAGTTTACATAGTTGGTATTTACAATACAATATTACGCAACCGTGTGAACTTTTCTTGAGATATTCAATTATAAAATACTGTAACGTTTCAATCGACTTAGATATCATAAAATTTCGTGACGTAACGAGCGTATCAGGCGCACTAGTTTGTTTCCCTTCATTCCGGACAAGGGATGGGGGGCTGTAACTCATTTGACATTGGAAAAGAGCTTTAAACATTGGCCTATCTTGGCCTACCTACACCTACTTATGTCAGTACAAAGTACGAATAAATTAACAGATGTGATACAGTGGTTTCCGTCGTATCACAGAAGCGTACATTCAATTACATTACAATTCTCTGCAACGGTAACTATAAACACAATTAAATAAGCTTCAGCCCGCGATTTCCGTACGCGTGGAAGTCAACTTTTACCTTAATACCTACCATAAAACATCCTATGGCAATCGGCAATAACGTAGCTCTCAATCAGCGATAAAAGCCCCGTAGGCTTTTATCACTGAATACAGAGAAGGTTAAAAATTATTAGAGTAGATATACATAGGCTACAGTTGCGATGAGTCTAGAAACAAATTTTTTTTTGTTTCTATACTCGTAGTATTGACGCGTGCATATGCGTATAAGACTTAAATTGTTGAAGCTCTTCTTCTTCAAAAATATCGATAACAAAAAACTGACATACTTTGTACGAATTGGTTTCGAAGACATTCACTTATAAGATAACTGAGCCAATTCTCTATTTCAGCGATCATTGACGTAAAACGTCGAAAGTAAAGCTTTGACAAATAAAACCAATCGTTTGAAGTCAATTTCTCATCTGTGTCGAGATAAAAGGCTGTGGGGGTCATGTTGTGTCATGTTCCGATTAACCAGGCTTTTAGCTGAACATGGATCTGAAAACGCCATTCATGTCAACACTGTAAGTGTTTGAATGTTCGATGTTATCCCTACATAATAGTAAAAAAAAACCAGAAAGGTAACATCATTTTCTATTTAGGTATGGCCTAGAGGTAGGGCTGACACACAATTGTTGAACGTCAACAATTTTCAATCGTCATTTGTTAGGCGATCATCAATTCAGCGCATCATTGACTTTCGTCAGCAGCAGTCAGCAGACTAAGAAGATGGTTCTTTATTAATTTACTAGAAATAAAGGCAGCCACTTGTACATAGTTTACACAAAAGGAAGTTCAACGAAACAAGGCTAAATTGATACTTGTTGGTTTCGGTAGCTGGTTTCAAAGAATTCCTGGCTTGGAAGCACACAAAACTTACGTTTTATGCAGTAATACCTACATTCATTGGAAGTTTTAAATCATAACGGCTTCAACAAATATTGGTTGTGGTCGACGGTCATCGGGTGTATTGCCATAATCAAAACTTTGGGCAACGGACTTATCGTGTTTTAATTATTTCTGACATAAAAATTTTAAGACCAACATAATTTTGTTCGTGACAAAATTAATAAAACACATTTAAATCAGTCACGTAACTTGGCAAGCGATGTTAGATGCGATTTTTCTTTTTTTAATTTCTTGCTAACATACAAGTTTTAATATAAACTATGGCCTTAGAATATCGACAAGTAAAAAAGTAAAAAAAAAACACCCGAACTAACTCCCACTACGCTTAAACCTTGCCAAGTTACGTGCCGGCTCTACCTTTACATTTGCGAAATTCAAAAGCGAATTTTCTTTGAAAGTATCAATATTGAAACAGTGTAGCGTTTCTCAGAACACGATCCTATTTGCTTGTAAGTACCTTTTAATACGTGTAGAATTTCTTTTACATTTTTGACAGAAATTCTCTTCGAGGATCACCATAAACACTTTTGAATTTCGCTAAGGTTACCTATGTATCATTATATTATGTAATTTCATAACACGAACAGACGGAGAGGGAGCATTAAAATTATTAATTGTTTCCCAACTATAATTTAGAAACAGCACAAACATACCCAGTGATAAAAGCTGGTTAACCAATACAGTTTAAAAACTTGCACTGGATCCATTTAATGGGCTCAGACGTCTAATTGGACGTAGTTCTGATATCCTGTGTGTTCGTTATACAAGAGTTTTTCTAAATTTTTAATATCCACCACAACTTCAGCCCCAAAAAGTATTCTAATTGCCTCGGCCAAATTATCCGTTGTAATTAGTTTGGTAATGCTTTGTCCTCGTTGTACGTTTTTTTTTCGTGAAATTCTCGCGTTCGTTTTTAAAACAGGAAAGTTCTTACCGGCCAACGTATATTTTCTTTCTTTTGGTCGCCGATATTGGTTTGCCTTTGTCGATATTTTGCAGTACTATCAATAGCTCAACAGCTGTATTTCACATTTGAAAATTTCAGGGCAGAAATTGAATTACAACGAAAACTGTCGGTATAATCAAATTACAACTGTCATTGGTGCCGATTTTCTTGTTACAAATGCCTCTAAACTAGACAAAAAAATATTTTATTTGTATCTCGAAAACGATGTGTCCAATCGCAAAAATAATGAAAATATTCGACCCCCTTTGGAAACTTTTTTTTACATTTTACATACAAAAAGTGAAAACGCGCCTCCGGCTCTAACAAAAATTCACAGGGTAGGGCAAACTCGTTGCGAATCCAAAAGAAACAAAATTACCACGTGGACTCGCGATTGTCAAATTCTATTTTAGTTGTGTCAATATCATTTTTAAATTCTTTTTTGTTGCAGAATAGCTTTAAGATTCTCATAGTCAAAAGTAAGGAATTTCAGTGATAGTTTAGTTAGTTAAGTTCGGCTTACAAGAGAATCGGCACCATTACAGATAGTTCTTTATAATGGGTATAACACAGGAAGTCGACATAGGGTTGTCAATTTACTTATTAATTAATTCACCTGGCTATATGTAATTCGCAAGTCGTTTCCTTTCGTAGAAATAATAAATACTTTTATTGGAAGTGGCACTCATACTTAGGAAATAAGAAAAACTTTATCTTAAGTAAGTATCTTCGTAAAACTATGTCTTTCAAAAAAATTAAATAAAACTTCACTTCAACTTCTGAGGCATTATGAGGCATTATGCTATGCTACTGCAGATGAAATGCATGTCGGTTTCTACAAGGAATCCGACGTCATTTACCCACACAAACCGAGTCTTAATTGTATTGTATAAATTTAAATGAAAGAAAGAAAGCAAAAACGTTACTTGCGGTAAACCCAGAAAAAAATAAACAATATATTCAAAAGGTTGAAATGGCCGAGAACCAGATTTCCAAGAGCTAGATATAAATTTATATCACAACCATAACTTGACCCATAATAGACCAATGATAGTTCTAGCACTGGCCAACACGATTATAACGAACAAATTGGCCAGTTCAAGCACTGAATTCGACAAAATACACCAATCCTGATATTGAAACCTCGTAATTGGAATGTTAGCCGTTTAAGAACATAGAACGTTCAGACATGATGGTAATGCTTGTACTCTATTAGTGAGTCTATTGTGCAGAATTGGGAAGAGTATTCACCATTGTGTGAATCTAGAATCTCTAATCTGTTTGTTGCAAGATATACAGAGTCAATGGCGTTGTGACTTTGACTTTCAAATTAAATTAGCTACGCAGACGTGATGATGATATCTAAACATGATAAAACACATTTTACATCAGTTTGATAGTTTTATTGTGGGGTCATCGACCGCAGTTAGGGTGAACACTGGAAATGTCAGTTTAGAAATCTAAACACAAAAAAAAACTGATTTTCGCAACTCACACTTCAAGTGACAAAACTACTAGCGGACGTTGACCCCCAAAATAATAATTTGTTTTGTCGTGTTTAAATACCGTTACCCATCACGTCTTCGCAGGTTCGCTAGCTTACTTAATGTGTCCCTATGTGTCTATCATTGCACCACAAGGCTAATGCCCGTGCACCAAACATTCAAAATCTAATCTCAATGTCAAAACTTGTCAAAATGTAGGTTAATATAGAGGTATTAATTTTTTTTTTTAATACCTCTCCTACATTTTGAAAATCACCCACAATAGCAGAATTAAAAAATCTCATCCTAAGATGAGATCTTTTAATTCTGCTATTGTGGGTGATTTCGCTATAAAAGCCAATTCCTTAGAAAGCTTTCGGAGAAATTAAGACACAAGTGCTCTTTTCTCTTGTTGTTGTTTGTTCTTGTTTAAGTCAAAATGTATACTCAGGTTATGACATATTCTAGGTATAAAAGTTTGGTAAAATAAATGCTTTGAGTTTAAATTCATGTTTTGTTTCTAACCCCGCTAGGTGTTTTCATGAAATAAAAATACAACGTTATTTATAATACTTGCTACAACGGTTTAGTCGTTATTGACGGTGAGCAGCCAAAGCCATTTAAAAATATAATTTATTTATTTATTATTCTTAAGAAGGTACACAGATAATAATACATTAAATTCGTTTCGACGCTAACGGAATGCACTACGAGTTAATTTCAGGAAAGATTTTAAGCTATCAATGGCTATCACTCCACCTTATATGATTAACGTATACGTGATAGTTAGACAGATATTACAATTATGTTTTCATTTTAAATACCTAATATTAATTTTGTAAACTCAAGGTAGAAGCGACCATATACGGTATTGTTCTGTTTTTTTATTATTATTTCAAGCAAAGCCGATGTCGACTATTTTGCCAATGTCTAAAGTGAATTGGAAAAGCAAGTGAGTATTGTTACAAATTTAAAAAAATAAAGGTATCAAATCTTCGATGATACGGATAAACTTATTGTATATCCCTGTGTGGTTAGTACTGGAATGAATCACACAAAAAATAAAATTAACTTATATCTAAACGTTTATAATAGGGTGTCCCGTAAGTTGCCGTCAAGTCGGAGTCGGGTGATGGTCGGGTCATAATAATAAACAGATTTTTTTTTATTGTTGCCACAGAAATTAAAAGTCCGTCACAGGCAGGAGATTTTCTTGATTTTTTAAATAAATGCCGATAATTTTTAAAATACATAGCAAATACATTTTATTTTCATTTTCCTTGTTACTATTATGACTGCTATCACCCGATTCCGGCTGGACGTCGACTTACGGAAACCCTGTAAAATTGTTAGAACAGTTTAAAGCTTTGGTTTCGTAGAACTGTGATGATGGCTAGACATAGCGTTCTTTAATAATTACAACATCTGTACCTAACCTACCTATGTTCAACAAATAAGAATATTTTTATTTGAAACCGGACAAATCGTACGATAGACTTAAAATGGCAATCATGGATGAAGGCCCTTCTAAGGCAACCGGGCAACCGCGTCTAGTTGTTAAAACGATTTCAGGTGCGGTCGACTAACTTTGGGGATGAAGAAAGAAGTGGTCGCCCTTTGACGGCTGTTACGGAAGAAAACGTGCTAGTAGTGAAAATCCAAAACAACACGTTACGTATCAAGAGATTCAGCACATACTGTAGGTTGGATCGGGAAGCCTTCAAGAAATTGTACATGTGCATCTTCGCGTGAGGAGGATAGTTTCACGTTGCGTGCCGCACAACCTCACCGATGCTCAAAAGCAGGCCCGGGTGGAATAGTGCCGTGATATGATAAACAAATTTGAAGCTGGCTCGTCTCCGGCGTGTTTACGATATCATTACAAGTGATGAGTCTTGTATTTATCAACACGATCCAGGAGAAGACTTCTAGGACAGCACGCCGGTAAAACTCCTGGGTCACCCTCCTTACAGCTCTGACCTAGCACCTTGTGACTTCTTTTTATTCCCGAAGACAAAAATCAGCTCAAAGGGATACAATATTCGTCGTCGGAAGATGCGCTGTCAGTGCACGAGGCTGTAAACTAGGTGTCCAGGGCATACTGAAAAACGTGTTTTGCCGCATGAAACTTTGTGTTTAGCTAGTGGAGAGTACTTTGAAAAGATTTAATAAAAACATATTTAAGTACCTGTAGAACATTTATTTTTAGTTTTGCAAAACTTTCTGAGTGCCCGTATTATGGATATCACAATTTTTTAAACAGATTAATATTTTTATGTGCATACAAAACATTTTCATTTCTGATCTGATGATTTGTTAGGGGTTCCAAATTAAATTTTGTTGTTTTTTTTCTTAGATTGGCACAACTGTTTTCCGTTATCAGATGAAACTCAAACTGCGTGCCAAAATGGCACGCAGTTTGAGTTGCATCTGATAATTAGATGTGTTAGGATGCTGTTTTTAGTTAGACCAAATCTAGTATGAATTGCGAATTTCCTAATGAACAAAAATATCGAACAAGGAGTTTGTCTTAAAATTTGCATTGCGGTTGGAATTTTATGTTCGGAGTCATTGAAAATGTTACAGAGAGCTTACTGTGAATCGACTTTATCAAAAACACCTTATGAGTGGTTTCAAGCGTTCAAAAGCTGTCGAGATGTGTTGGAAGATTTGCCTCGCTCTGGTAGGCCATCAAACTGAAGTTAACGTCGCAAAAGTGAAGGAAATAGTGACTGAAAATCCTCATTCAAGTTTGAGAGAGATAGCATCTGAACTTTCTGTGTCTAACGAGTCGATCTGTACCATTTTAAATAATAAGTTGGGTATGAAACATGTTGCCGTTCGGCTAGTCGCAAAAGACCTGAATTTTTTCCAAAAACTCAATCGCATAAGAGTCGCTGAGGACATGCTGAACGAAAGAATTCCGACCCAATATTCATGAAAACCATTGTTACTGTTGAGGAAACGTTGGTTTACGAGTTTGACTTGTAAACTAGTCAACAAGCTTCGGAGTGGCGCCTTCCAACTGAGCGGAAACCGAAAAAACTACACCAAAGTCGATCAAAAGTTATGTTGACTGTTTTCTTTGACTATCGCGGTGTTCTGCACTCGGAATTCTTGCAGGAAAGTCAAACGGAAAAATTATGCAGCGTTTACTAGAGCAAATTTGACGAAAAAGGCCAGATTTGTGGAAAGAAAATTCTTGGATTTTGAATCACGTTATTGCGCCTTAGCACACGGCCATCATTGTGAACAAATTTTTGACCAAAATACTCAACAAATACCATCGAGCAAGCACCTTATCCACCAGATATATCTCCCGCCGTTTTCTGTCGTTTTCCTAAACTCAAATTACCACTTTGTGGCAACCGTTTTCATTCGGTAGAAGAAACAAAGGAGAATTCGCGGCGAGAACTGAACTCAATTTCGGAAACAGCGTTTAAAAATGTTTCGGTGATTGGATTATTTGTTGGCATAAGTTTATCGTTTCTAAAGGAGCATACTTTGTAGTCGATACATACATTTGGATGAATAACTAACATATTCTCACTGCTGGGACACAAACCTAATCTCTGTGAGAGACAGTGGGCCGTAATCCGCTTGCGGGATCAGTGCGGGTTGGTGACTTGGGTGATTTGGTGTTAGATTTTTTTCAATAGACAGATAGATAGTTCTAGTAGTAGGTTAGTGCTTGGGATTTGTTTGATAACCTAAGACTCGCCTCCCGTTTATGGGACGTTAACATAACTAGTGAAATGTGGGTGTACTACATATGCACCTCTGCCTAACCCTTTGAGGAATACAGGTGTAATGTTTTGTCTATCCTAACATTATAAAGAGGAAATATTTGATTGTTTGTTTGTATTTAATAGGCTCCGAAACTTCTGGAACGATTTGAAAAATTGTTTTACCATTAGAAACCCAAATTATGTCTGATGAACACATGCTACTTTTTTATTCGTAATCACGCGGACGAAGTCGCGGGCGAAGTGCTAGTGTATATTATTTACCAAAGCTAATGATAACGTACTGAATTCATGTGCATAACTTATATTTCTAGATTTCATGTTTATACATGCAAAAACTAAACTCAAACATACACTAAACTTTCCAAAGCAAACCAACTAATCTAATGCAACCTTTGTAGAAAGATTTTTACATTCTTGGGGCCCATTTCTGAACAATAAATTAAATAGAAAACTAAGTTTCTTTAAATTAAATAACTATAGCTGTAAACAAATTATACTTAAATATTTACTAACCATTGTTTAAACATACAGAAGATCTAGAAATATTCTGCGAACCCACTTTATCGCTGTGGTAGAGCCATAAGCTCGTAGGCTGCATTTTTGCCCTTATCAGCCAGACATGGCGTGATGTGAAGGCGCCAGTGACCACCAGCTTAGTTGTAAGTTCTATGTATTAATTAGGTTAGATAGAATAGTTAGTCTTACATCAAGCTCTGTAAGCTCGGGTCGTTTATTCGAATAAACTCTTAGTTAAACGAGTCCTAATATTTTTATTTTCAACCATCGCTCCGCTCCCGAAATCTAACTGGCGCAGCCGGTAGGATTGCCGTAAACTGTTGCCTTCGCGGAAAGACTCTGAAAAGTGAAAAAGAACACCAAGGAACTTATTCGCGAGTGGTAACGTAGAGTCGTCATTACTTAAAATCAGTGAGACGTTCTTGGCAATCCTCGAACCAAATAAATAAGTTTAGATAACGCGTAACGATAACGTGGATGAGCAGAGATGGTGATAAGTTATGCGGCGGTTGGACTGTGAATACCCTTCTACTCCCTTCCCAATTCCCCACACTAATTATGTTTATAAAACTTTTGTATTATGTCATAAAATCTGGAAAATCGAATGAAAAAACTTTATGTGGTAGAAATTAATTAAGTATTTAATTAGAGATGAATAAAATAAATGAATATTATCTTCATGCTATTATAGCGACAAATATGGAATTTTTTATAAGACTTTTCATAAGATTTTCTTTAGAATTTTAATTTAGTTTGTTAATTTTAATTAAACTTTTAATTTAGTAAATTATATATTGTTGCATAGCTTTTTTCTTATCGATTCTATTTCAAATGAATCAAGGCCAGATTCCTGTATCCGCGGCCACCGATCCCACCCCGTCGGCTCGGACCGAAACACCATTTTCTATTCAACATGTTGAATCGTTAATACCCCGGGATATTTTAAATTTAATTCTTGAATTTAGTGGTGAAACGCATTTTATTAGTTTATTTCTAAGAAAGTGCGAATATGTTATTGAAAAGTATCAAGGGACTACCGATCGAAATGATTTTTTTTATGCAGAATATTACTAGTAAATTAAGTTCCGCTAATCTCGAATGTTACTTATAATTACTATTAATTGTATTCCCTTCCTATGGATTCCTTGAATCAAACCTTTGTCGTTATTCCTGAATTTGCCTTACCTTTTGGTAGAAGGCTCGAAATATCGTCCTATTGATCAACCATGACAAGAGATAACAGCCAAGGAATACTTCTGCTCTGAAAATAACCTCATCCACTATATGGATGACCCCTGTATCGAACAGCTAATTAAATATCACCACGATTTGTCGCGATGCCACCGTCGTTAGATTAAGTCTGAGTTCCTGAAACTACAAAGAATTAGTCCAAATAGTTGGATAGTGTATACGAAACATAAACAAATTATATCGCAATCATGTGGTAATGACGACAGCAAGGAACGCATACAAAGAACATATATTATAACCATAGAACCACATTTTGACGTTTCTATAGAAAATGTCCAACTCCATGGACAGCGTTCTTACTTCCTGCAGACGGAATATAAGCCTGTTCCTGTGATAAGTTTACCTGATTTACGAGAACTCACCTCTAACGCTGCGAAAATGGAACCTGTAAACCTGGAAGGAGTTAACCTGGATGATATCCGCCATTCAAATTACCTTCTGAAGAATATAGTGCGATTAGTGAGATCTGTGAAAACAACGGTGAAAGTGTCAGTGTCGCTCTTTACTCTCTGTACGCGATCGTCTTTTTATTGTTAATAGTTATAGTTATGTATAAGTATAATATAAGGAAAATTTGTAAAGGGCAGGATCGTCGTTCGAATGGTGTTGAAGACAATCCTACTCAACAGGAGGAAAATAGAGTCATTCAGAGACCTGTGTTATTAGTGTCTTAACTCTATGATTCTCACTTTATGATTATTTTCTATTTTTATAATTTTGCGAAGTTCTCGGAAAATCCCTGTTTTTCCGATAGCTTCGGTCCAAAGGGGGAGGAGTTATATTCTGCGAACCCACTTTATCGCTGTGGTAGAGCCATAAGCTCGTAGGCTGCATTTTTGCCCTTATCAGCCAGACATGGCGTGATGTGAAGGCGCCAGTGACCACCAGCTTAGTTGTAAGTTCTATGTATGAATTAGGTTAGATAGAATAGTCAGTCTTACATCAAGCTCTGTAAGCTCGGGTCGTTTATTCTAATAAACTCTTAGTTTATCGAGTCCTAATATTTTTATTTTCAACCATCGCTCCGCTCCCGAAATCTAACTATCTACTTGTTGCCAGCAAATATATTCAACAACATGCTATTTTACTTTTATTTACATAAGTTTTAATTTAGTTTTTACTTTATACTCACTGTTATTCAATTTATTATATTATGTATTTATGCACTTTCTAGCCTGAAACACAGGCTCAACCTATTTCAGATAAATTAGCAACTGTGCTCTTTTTAATTGTTCTGGTTAATATTTTAAATGTGTCCCTTTATAAATAAACTATTTTATTATTATTATTACGTTTATTTATTTTATACTTATGATATACATTTTGAAATATTTTTATAAAACAGTATGTAAAAATATAGTATAATATAGTGGTCCGCCGGTATCGGGAGCAGGGTCCAGAAACCCCCTCACGGTGCGAGCCGTATCGAGGAGTACTGCCTTCTGAATCAGGCCCTTGATCCAACCGCCTTACGAGAGCCTCGAGAGATGTGCTCGACCTCTGGCTCGGGAGGAGGCACGGCTCCCTGTCGTTTCGGGCGACGCAGGTGCTCTCAGGGCATGGTTGCTTCGGGAAGTACCTGTGTCGTATTGACAGGGAGCCGGACGCTCGGTGTCACCACTGCGTCGACTGCCGGGAGGACACGGCGTGGCATACGCTGGCAGAGTGTGCCGCTTGGGAGGAGCCGCGCCGTGCCCTCATCTCAGAAGTAGGCAGTGACCTGTCGCTGCCGACCGTAGTAAGTTCGATGGTCGGCAGCGCCGAGTCCTGGGACGCGGTGGTTTCCTTCTGCGAAACAGTGATCTCGCAGAAGGAGGCTGCGGAAAGGGAGAGAGAGATCTCGTCCACTCTCCCGATCCGCAGCAGGCGCACCAGGCGCAGGCGGAGGGCGGACAACGCCCTCTTCCAGCCCCCCTAAATGGGTCCAGGGGCGACGGATTCGGGGACATCCGTCGCCCCCCAACATCAGGACCCGAGAAGGCGGCGCGCGTAGTGTTCCTCGCGCGCCGACCACAGTCGTTGCGGGGGGAGTACACCTCACTCCCCCCGCCCGAGACGGGGCCCGCGCAAGCGGGCCGGCACCAGCCGGGGTTGTGGAAGAATAATGTGTTCCCGCGACCCCGGCGTAGGTGTGAGAAGGAACACCGGGGTGGTTTTTAGTCAGTAAGAGTCTGACAGACCCCTCCGCCCGCCCCAGGGCGGAGGACATTCATGAGGATTTTCCACCCCGGGAACAAAAAAAAAAAAAAAAAAAAAAGGCTTTTGGCCATCAGGCCATTGGCCGATACGACAATCAGCACAATGACAGCTGAGTCCACATTCCACATGTCAACAACCTCGTGTGCTAAGTCGAGATGTTTAATTTGTTTCGATTTCTCATCTTTCACGAGGTTTTCGTGAAAGCTGAGAAATAGAGCGGAGCTCTAATCGATCTATCACTACCATGTCAGGCTTATTAGCGATAATAGTCCTGTCAGTAATAATAGACCGATCCCAGTACCACGTGACATGGTCATTTTCGAGAATTAGGTCGGGCACATACTTGTAATACGGTACTTCAGAATCCACAAGTTAATTTTTCAGAGCAAGTTGCTGGTGAATAATCTTGGCTAATTGGTTATGCCTGTGCATGTACTCGCCATTAGCCAGACGAGACCAACCAGAGATAATATGTCTGTTTCCCCGAAAAGGTCACCAAAACGTAATCAGGATACCGACGCTATGAAATCTACATCAGGCTCATGAAGAGCCCGATAGAAGCGCCCGTGAAGCTCCTTGTTTAGCCATACCGCCTTGCGGTCATCGGTTGTAAGTACAACAGGTTTGCGCCAGTTCTCTGTAGCCATGGAGAGTGCGGTGATTCCCTTGTCCACTGCGACCACATCACGGTGCATAAGGTTGTAGAGGGTCTTCGAATTTAAAAAGCCTCGACCCCCGCACTTCCGCGGGATATACAGTCTCATCACCGATGATCGTGGGTGATGAAAGAGTAAATCAAAACCGGGATGACCCAACGGTTTTAGGCGCGCACCTTGTTTCCGCCCGAAAGAAGACTAATTAATACCTTCTTCAGATGGCCAAAGAAACGCTCCTTCAACGATTGCTTCATGTCAGTAACATTGATGCCTAACGCTTCTGACATACCCAAATACTTATGGCTTTCGGATGACGAGAGGGATCCGGAAGTTGAATTCCCTCAGTTTCCATAATCTCTCCTCGCTTAACATGCATGACTGCACATTTGTCCACACAAAATTCAATCCTGATGGAGCTATTGAAAGTTTCAGTTTCCTTCAGTAGCTCCATCAGTCGCAATCTGTTGGGGGCAAAGAGTTTCAAGTCATACATGTACAGAAGGTAAGATATAACCTGAGGTGGTCAGGTTATATCTCACCTTCTGTCTTCAACCAATAGCCTAGACCTGAATCCTCCAGCAGTGTGCTTAGAGGATTCAGAGCTAAGCAGAACCAAAGTGGACTCAAACTGTCGCCCTGAAATATTTCCCTTTTAATTCATACAGTCTCGTCATTCCCCTGGATCCATAGAAATCCCGGATGTCGAAGGACCGTCCTCCATTGCCCCATACACGTCTCAAGGAAGATGCGTAGAGTTGCATCTATCTTGTACAACTCCAGCACCCTCATGAGCCATGTAAATGGCATCAAGTATGCGTTGCGAGATCGCAACGGTATGTTCATAGTTGTGGAGGTCACTCCGGATAACTTTTTAAACTAATTAGTAAAACAACAGAAGTAACCCATATAACCCAGAGGGGGCTACAAATAACCAATTATTATTAGACAATAGTAATAAAGTATCTTCTGGCAATTTAACTCATAATGATAAGAAACCAAAGGGAGTGCAACACACTTTAAAATTACTTAATCAGAATAATCAAGGTTGCCAAATTACTAAAATATAATTGTTTTTGGAAAATACCAAGTTTGATGTCATTTGTTTAACAGAACATTGGTTAAAAGATTATCAAGTACTGTCAATTAACTACGAAAATTATTGTGTAGTTAGCCATTTCAGCCGAAAACATATGATACATGGCGGGTCATTTATTTTAGTTAAAAAAACAATTAAATCTAAAGAAAGAAAAGACATCATCGGTCTGTCTGTTGAACACATCATTGAATTGTCCCGTGTTCAGCTTGATAAGCATGTTATAGTATGCGTATACAGACCTCTAGGTTACCAGAATCTATGTGTGTTTGATTCAGTAATGGAAAATGTGCTAAAGAAACTTAGTGCTAGTAGTAAGTCAATAATCATATGTGGTGATTTCAATTTTAATTTATTAGAAAATAACTTGAATACTGTCAGATTATCATGTCTTTTTGGGTCATTTGATTTATCAAATGTTTTTATTGAACCAACCCGAGTGACAGCTTCTTCTGCCACTTGCATAGATAATATTTTTTGTAACTGCGATTACTTACACAAATTGTAAATAAGCTGCCATCTGATCATAGTGGACAAACAATAACATTTTGCTCAAACATGCCTTTACAAAAAATTCAAATAAGGTTTAGGTCAATAACAAGTAAAATTTAGAGAAATTAAATAACTCTTTGGCCAGTAAACTATTTGTTCAAAGTTTTTATAATATATGTGACCCAAATGAGTTCTATGCCGAGTTTTTTCACTATTAAACACACAATTCAATTAATTTTTCCACTTAAAACCAAAAGTATTTACACAAAGTTCTTATTTAGTGATTGAGCGACTCCAGGTATTCGTAAAAGCAGGGGAAAACTTTTTGAACTTTATGGTCTAAAGCAACATATGAATAATATAAACTTTCATCAGTATGTTGCAAAATATTCTAAAACTTTAAAACAGGTGTGCAAAGTTGCTCAACCTCTTTATATTAGCAATAAAATAAAGTCAGCCGATGATAAAATAAAAACTACCTGACAAATAATAAATAACGAAACAGGTAGGAAAAAACAGCGTTATACTGAATTTAATTTAGAAAGTGCACATGGCTCTATCAACTCAGATGTAGAAGTAGCTCAGGCTTTTGAAAACTTTTTTGCTAATATTCACCTAAAAACTACTGAAGCTTTAAATTCCTCACCCGAGTTCTCTGTTGCCTTACTTAGAAATAATGTAAATGCATGCCCTTTGGAGTTTAGGTTTCAAACTCCCAGGCTGATATATAAGCTTTTAAAGATCTTAAAATTAAATCAACAGAAGATCTCTGGGGAATGTCTGTAAAAGTCTGTAGAACTTTCATCGAAACCATTGCGCCCTATTTAGCTGTCATATTTAACACCAGTGTAGACCAAGGTGTCTTTCCGGATCTCATGAAACACAGTAAAGTAGTTCCTTTGTTCAAATCCGGTGATAGTTAAGAACTCAACAATTATAGGCTTGTATCAATTCTACCAGTTCTCAGTAAGGTGTTTGAAAAGTTGATGCTCAATCAAATGTTACGTCACTTTAATAAAAACTCCATCTTTCATGAACAACAGTACGGTTTCACCAAAGGGCGTTGTACCACTGACGCTGGTGTTTCTCTAATAAAGAACATTTTTAACGCCTGGGAAGAAGCAAAAGATGCCATTGGAATCTTTTGCGACCTCTCTAAAGCGTTTGATTGCGTAAAACATGAGACCCTTCTTCTGAAACTGGAGCACTATGGGGTTAGGAATACAGCTCTTGGTCTACTTAGACCATACCTGAAAGATAGAAAGGTTAAAGTTCAAGTAAACGGCATAAACTCATTAGGTTATGAAATGGCAATGGGCGCTCCTGAAGGTTCGATATTGGGTCCATTCCTCTTTTTAGTTTACCCCAATTACTTCAAAATCAACCGAAGATGGTGTTATTTGCAGATGACACATCATTATTCTTTAAAATAGACCGACTGTCACAAAATCTGGACGACGTGAATAACTCGATTCTTCAAGTCCAAGATTTGTTTACGGTAAATAATTTGGAACTAAATGAAAAAAAAAACAAATGCATTAGATTTAAATTACCTAATGTTAGAAGTAGCGAATGTGGCATCATATTGAATGGATAAAAACTGGAATTTATAATCAGACGGTTTTCCTAGGAATCACGCTGGACGAGAAATTACAATGGGGACCACATTTAACATCTATTGCGGGGCGGCTAAGCTCGGCCGCTTATGCTGTTAGAAAGATAACACAGTTAACAGATGTAGAAACCGCGCGTTTTGTCTATTTTAGCTACTTCCACTTGTCGTATGGCATTTTACTGTGAGTTAGGCTGCTGACATCCATTTTTATTTTGCAAAAGAGAGCTGTCAGAGCCATATACAATCTTCCTCGTCGTGAATCTCTCAGGGAACTATTACTATAAAGGGATTAATATTATGACAGTACCTGGCCAATTCATTTATGAAAATATTATGTATGTAAGAAAAAATCTACATCTTTTTAATAAAATAAGTGATAGACATAATTTTAATACTAGAATTATAGATAAAATAGATCAACCATTTTTCAGATTAGCTAAAGTACCATACATCATTTATGGGGTACTGTGTTAAATACGATACCATACGCAACTACCTTTTGGAATTTTAATGGAATTTTTGACGTTCAAAAGTGCCTTTTTATTGGCCTATTTGAAATACGTTCTTGTATCGACACTATTTCGTTGGAATGAAATTGTTTTTCCCTATCACTGCCGTGTCAACGCTCCTACGGTTATGCGAAAATAAATAATAAAACCGATTCAAGATATTCTTAAGATTATAGCAAATAAAACCCTAAGACAATAAAAAATATCACAAACGTAAAGCTTGATTTACACGGCGTGTTGCATGTGGCATGGCATTAGCGAGTGTCTTGAAAAAAGATGTCGTTTTTGTCTGGAGCACCGAATAGCGAGAAGCTTTCGATACTTGCAAAAATATCTTGACCACAGCTCCGACCCCTTGAATGCCGTAGCTCCGTTAACCTAAACGCTCGAAAAGTCTACGTAGTTTCAAATTTTTGGGTAGGCCTTCGGAAAAACGGAGAATACATGAATACACAGCCATTATCATGGTATTAATGCTACCTGTAGAATAATAAAGACTGAACGTGTTGTTTGTGCAAATAATCGTAAAATACTGTAGTCCAATGGCGATGACAGTAATTCTGTACCTATGAGGTTCAGTTGACATTTCGAGCGCTTTCTTTTATGTGTCATGCGATACTCAAGGGGAAAGCAACTATAAAATTACGCCCGCCGCGCTGCCGTCCATCGTCAACACAGTGTTTAGACGCTGCAAAAAATGTTTACTTCAATATTGTTGTGTATTGGTATGGCACAGGCATGACACTTGCATCGTGTGTATAGGGGCTAAAGTGCGAGGATGATTCCTTTAAATGTAGCGGACGTAATAATACGCTACTCAAATGAGTGGAGGTGTTTTCGTACTCTCAACGTGCTTATTGCGCAAAGACTAAGTTTACTAGTGGCGCAAACTTCCAATTTGCACGAAACCGAATGCAACGTAATTTCGGTGACTCACATTCATCGGCATAAATTATGCTATGCTACACCCGTCTGCCTCCATCCCTATACATGCGAAAGTAAAAAAAACACTAACATTAATATTCCTGAGCTCATTCCACCTCTCCTGTTGATTTAATTATTCATACAAAGACGCACATTGATTTGCAAATAACGGCCATACGCACGGCCTATCGGCGTGAATTAGTGGGTAGTGAAATAAGTGGCCGTAATGTTTAATAATAAATTAATTTATGGGCGCTAAGCTCAAGTGGCATTTACACGTGGCGCGGCGCTCGTTGCCGGCTATTTGGCAATTTCCGATGACTAGGATAACAATCTATTTAGATCATTTTGTTTTAATAATTCGGCACAAACGTTTAACAAAATTTCCAGAGTTTCAGAAAAGTTTGCATACAACTGAGGCTTATCTTTTAGAAAAGTATTCAGTTTATAATTTGACGATAACAAAAATCCGTTTGACTTAACGAAGTACCCACTAATGTCAAATTCTATGCTTCACGTAGGTACGAATAATTACAGTTTTTACAAAAAACTTAGGTTTAAAAATATGAATTCTAAAATTACAAAACTCAAAAAAATGCTTATAAGCTAAATTTACTTGCAGTCATGCTTGAACTTTTTCCAATTAATGATGATGAATTCAACAAACAGCCTATATTATCCTGAATTAACATGGAAGCAAGATAAGTGGGCGTAACGTTTAAAAATTAAATGAATGAATGGCCACTAAGGTCAAGTGGAATTTACATGTGCACGTTTCGCCAGTTGCCAGGCATTTGGAAACGCCATTGATTTATGTTTCCGATTACGAATGCAATGACGATTAGCTTACCGTATGTTATTTATTTAAGCGAAGGTATTTTGATTGAGGTAGAAAATAAAACTAAAGCTTAGTAGTTTTATTTTCTACCTCAATCAAAATAAAAAAGTTTGAAATTCTTTATTTATTTATTTTGGTAACTGTCATTTAAACAAATTCCTGAAAAACCTTAAAACTATAGGCTGCTATGTAAGTACGTGATATAATAAAAACAAATTGATATTGATATTATGTTTTATATTGTTTGGAACACAGTCTCAAAACAAAATAATATATTTAATATTATACCGTCGTAAATACTTATTTTTGTCGATGCAAAACCAATATTTTGGCTCATAATAAAACTGACAAAATCGAGATGTACGTGTGGATAATATTTGTTCAGATATTTACATTTAAATTGATATCCTAAGCTCTCTAACATCCGGTTTCATATCAAAGTAAGTTGACATATTGAATATTTTCGTATCTGCATTTGACGGATGAGCAAAGTATCGAAGCGTACTTAGTTCCAAAAATCCTTAACCTGCAAACTCCAGCTTTAAGATATAAGTTGTTTGCTCCAGGATGTTATAAGTATCTTACTTCAGATAAGCCGTTGTTCAGCGTATATTCTTTTTTTTTTTTTTTTTTATAAATGGCATCTCGCAGGTCAACCTATGAGGTTGTCGTCTGCTTAGACGGACTTGCCTGTGGATTCCCTAATAAATTAAGGCCTCCAGCCAGGACTTAAACTTAAATACTAACTAAAAACTAAGCGACTACACGCTAAGGGCACCCCCTGTGGGGTACGAACCTCGGCTTAGGGCGTCGCTGGAAGAGGGCAGCAAATGACTAGCTGGATCAGGAATGATATTATTTAGGGACGAATTTAAAGCTACAGGCTCAGCGGCGCGGGCTGGCTCGAGCAAGGGTCGGGAGGGGCGTAGATTTGGGCGTCGCGGCGGGCCTCGGCGGCGAGGACGGTAGGACGGCGATCGGGTTTTGGGCTTATGAAGCGTGCTGGTTGCCTTACTACTCTCCTGGAGGAGGGTAGTGGCGTCGTCGGGGGCGATTAAGGTATGCCTTGGTCGGCGAATACTACTAATACGGGAAGGAGTGTAGCGGGCGGCCGCTGAGATCAAGGGGTTGGGGTGTTTTATGCCACAGTCAAAGAAACGCTTCGATAAGCGTTTCATGAACTGGTTTATGGTAGGCATTTTAAGATCGATGTGAAGATTTATATTACGGACATAGAAGGGGGCACCCGTGACCTTTCTGAGGAAACGGTTCTGGAGGGTCTGCATCTTATGGAGATGACGTGGGTGAGCGTGCGCGAATACAACGCAGGCATAGGTCATGATGGGACGGATGACTGCGGTGTAGATGCGCAGCTTGCATTTAAGTGACAGTTTGCAACGGGCTGTCAGAATAAAGTGGAGTCTACCAAGAGCGAAAGCGGCGCGCGCGCGAACAGCCTTAATGTGCTCTTTGAACGTTAAGTTTTGATCAAGGATCACGCCTAGGTATTTGGCTTGCTTCTCCCAAGGGATTGGCTTGCCGTACATAGTGATCGGGCTGGGAAGGGGGGGTGGGACTCGACGACGTCTCGAGAAGAGAACCGCCTGACTCTTATCGGGGTTGACCTCGATTCTCCATTTCCGGAACCAAGCGCCTAAGACGTTTGCGGAGGTTTGGAGAGTACGAGCTATAGCATTGGGACAATGACCGGTATAGTAAACGGCAGTGTCGTCGGCGAAGAGAGCCAACTGAGCCTTTTTACTCTGTGGGATATCGCTGGTGAACAGCGTGAAAACTAGAGGAGATATGACGGAACCCTGAGGGACACCGGCGCGAATAGGATGAGGGGACGAGAGTGCACCCTCGATGCGATAGCGGAAGGTGCGATTCGACAAAAAGTCTCGTAAGATGAGTACGAGACGGTCTGGCACTCCTAGTTGGTAAAGCTTGTATAACAAGCCGTTGTGCCAGACTTTGTCGAAGGCTTTCGCTATGTCGAAGAATAGCACACCCGTCGTCGCGTTACGCTGCATACCGGCGCACAAGTGCTCTACGATACGGTGGACCTGGTGGATACTCGAGTGTTGTGGACGGAAACCAAACTGCTCGTTGGGAATGAGGCTCTTTGCTTCGGCGTAGTCTTTGAGACGCTTATAAATAAGCCTCTCGTAGATTTTGCCGAGAACGTTGAGTAAGCTAATGGGACGGTAGCTGGAGGGCTCAGACTTTGGCTTGCCTGGCTTTGGGATACCGATGACTGTTGCTTCTTTCCACGCTTGTGGGAAGATGTTGTTGCTCAAGGCGCCATTGAAGATGGCGGTCATAAGCATTATTAGCGGGGCAGGAAGGAGTTTGTATACCTTATTGGTAATACCATCCGAACCGGGGGCCTTACGAGCGTGGAGCCCTTTAATGATGTCGTGCACTTCGTCTGGAGTGACGGGAGGCAGAGGATCATCAGGGTCTTCGACGGGAGGGAGGGAGGCTCTTCGTTCGACTTCAGCGTCGACCTTGTTCAGGTGAGCTTGGTCTACTAGTTGGGAGCTGGGAGAACATTGGGACTCTAGGCTGTCGGCAAGACATTCAGCCTTATCGGGACTGTCGAAAGCGACACTATTGTCGGGGCGGATGAGAGGAGGCATAGAGACCTCTTCTGAGGAACGCAATTTCCTCTGTAATTGCCAGAAGGCTTGATGAGTGGGCTCGAGTTCGCTGAGCATCTTGTTCCAGCCCTCAGAGCGAACCTCCCCTATGCGTTTCTTTACAGCACGCTGTAAATGGCGCATGTGGGCTTTGTTCGCGTCACAAGGGAAGGAGTCGTAGGCACGGATGGCCGCGTTCTTCTCGGTTATCAGGTCACGTACGTCAGCAGGTAGTTTCCAGCGATGGTCTTCCATCACCGGAACTTCCCGTGAACAATCCGTCAATACGGATTGTACGTGCTCTGTAAACGAGTCGATTGCGGCCGTCGTGTCAGCGACTGACACTAAGTGATCGGGGATGGTGTCTAAGTGAGGCGACGTGGTGGATTTCAGTCTTTCGCTTACTTTCCTCCAGTCGGTTATCGTCTGGGTCTGAGGGGGGCGGTTGGGGTCGATCGGGCCCGAGTAGGGTGCAAGATGCATGACTACAGGGCGGTGGTCAGAATTTAGCTCGTGGAACGTCTCAATCGATTGCAAACGGAGGTTCACATTCTTGAGCAGCGCTACATCGAGAACATCGGGAAGGTGATTTGGATTACCTGGGAAGTGAGTCGGGCTCATTGGAGCGATGACGTCAAAGTTAAGGGATTCGCCTAACTTGAAAACTAACCTGCCTCTGGTTGAGGTTGTGCTACTATTCCACGCCGGGTGCTTGGCATTAAGATCCCCCGCCAAGATGACGGAGTCACTCATACCGAAGAGGGCAGTGAAGTCCTTTTGGAGCGAGATGGGATCCTCCGGACCATTGTCGGGTGGGATATAAGCGGAGATGATGGTGATCGGTTGGTGGCCGGTCATGCCTAGCCGACAGATAGAGGTCTCCAGATGGGAGAAGAGAGGAGGTGGGTCTATAGGGATACAATACAAAGATTTCCTAAAGTATATGAGTGTGCCACCCTTGTGACATCGAGACCTGTCATTGCGAACTAGTTTAAAGTTGGCAATATTCGGGTTTCGGTGATGTGGTTTTAAAAAGGTTTCCTGTATAAGGAGGATGTCAAGCTGATGGTCGCGGAGGAAAGTGGCGATCTCATCGCGTTGACCTGAAACGCCATTTGCGTTGAAAAAGCCTAATTTAAGGGATCGGGGTTTGTTACTATTTACTCTCGTATTATCCATTGAGAATTAATATTTGAGTGAGTGTAGAACTTGCGCGATCTCGGGATACGCGCTGAGAATTTCCATGAGGCGGATTGCGTTGCCGTTTGCAGCAACGATTTCTTCCGCCATTTTATCCGCGGCGGTGGTGAAGAGAGCCGCGTATGTACTTAATATGATTTGGGCGCTGTTTCGGCCCTGGGTTCCCTGAGGTGCCGCTGGAGCGGCCGTAGGGGCCGCGGGGGCTACCAAAGGCGCTGGGATGGCGGAAGCCATCAGCGCTGGAAGTTGAGCGGGTTGCGCTGGTTGCGCGGGGATAGAGGGCACCGAGGCTGCGGGAGCCTTCAGGTGATTTAGGTTAGCCCAGGGAGACGGCCTCTGCGGACTGAGCCGCTCCGGCATCAGCGCGGAAGGAGGCTTTCCCCAGGGGCTTTCCCTGTGCTGGCGGTCGCTCGCGCGTTTCGCGAGTTTAGGAGAGGAGGACTTCGGGGCCTTAGGACAGCCCCGGTAATTTGCCGGGTGTCCCGATTGGCCGCAGAGTACACAGCTGGGAGGCTCTAAACATAATTCCCTATCTTTAGGGCGGGTACAGTCGGCGGTGCCATGCTCTCCTAGACACTTGACGCATCTAGGGGTGGCATAGCAGTTGGACTGCGAGTGACCATATAATTGGCAGCGATGACACTGTCCAATTAGTTGAGCTCTGTAAGGCTTCTCTATTGAGATGCCTGAGAGCGAACACACCGACTTAACTTTAAAAATCGGGTGGTGACCGTCTGTGGGGTCACAGATGACCAGGACCATGTCGTAGACTAGGCCCTGTCTCGCTTTATGTAAGCGATGGACGGCGGAAACTGGGATTCCTTGAGCGATGAGGTCGCTCTTAATCTCCTCGGTGGAGATTTCTTGAGGGACGCGCCTTATTACGACGCGAGTAGGGGTTTCCTCCGGAAGGGAGTAAGTGTGAAAGGAGTAGTTCCTTTCACGTAGGGCGCGGGAGAGATCCCTAAAGTCCGTAGACGTGGGGACGGTAACTTTGATCCCCTGGAGGGTGGATCGGGCGTTGGTGTAGTTGATCTTGCGATCAACACACATCTTGGAAATTTCAGTCCATTTGGACTTTTCCTGGACATATATCGGGGGAGGGGGCTTCTGCTTCCTCGCGGTAGGAGCGGGTGGGCAAGCCATAGGGCTGGCGGGGCGACTGGCCCGCGGACTAGGGGCGGAAGTGGAGCTGGACGGTATGTCTTCCTGTTTTTTCTGGGCCTTGGTGACCGGGCCAGCGGGGGCGGAGGATTTAGCCGCCTTCCTCTTGCCTCCTTTGACCACGACTTGGAAGTCGTCATCGCTGGAGGAGGAGGTGCGGGCTTCTTCCTCGGAGAGTGGGACTGACGTGTCCATGCTCAGCGTATATTCTGCGAAAATATAGCATCTTAAAGGAACGCCAAGCAGCCAGCTTAAAATTCTTGAAAATTAAAACACTGAAGAAAAAGCTTTTTGATTCTAGTAACTTTTATCAACTATCTACCTATACATTGTGCATTTTTTAAAGGAACTTTAATGTACGGTAGTGCTACTGAAAATGACGTTTGTAAAAGTTTTTAGAATCATTTTAATTATCCGTGGTAAAAATGGATTTATAAAACTGTTTCCTTCCCTTTCTCCCTTACAACAACACAATACAACTCAAGGTTACCATTACAACGATATTGACTATCATGAAAATCGAGTATACTGTCAAAAATAGGACGGTCATGATTTAAATTTTATCGCCACACACAGTAACAAAACAAACAATTTTTTTTTTTTGCGTAATCTTGAAAAATCAGTGATGCGGCCCTCGCGAATAGTGCCATCACATAGCATACAATCTGTAGCTTCGATCTACCGGCTATCAAGTTCACCACACGATGGGAAGCATATGAATTTCTGTACAGATTTCGATAATCTATAGTCATTAACACTTTCAAGAGAAGGGGATGGAACCAAGTGATGCCAGAAGAAGACTGGAACGTTTACTGGGCAAACACAGTGAATTGTCGAACTATATTTAGCATAGAGAGTGGGATACGCCTCGGCAACAATCAATTGATCAATCATTTTCCAAACCACTACGAACTAGTACGTACAGATTTACTCGTAAAAAACATAAAGAGATACAGAAAAGAATTGGAAAAAGAAGGTAATTCCCTTGCGGAAAAAACTGAAGTAAAACTCCCGAGCGGGCAAGTCATCACTCGCTATTTATATTTAGATTTCATTCCGGTAACGTTCGTGCTGCCTTCCGACTACAGCATGTTTGTTGAAGAGTACCGAAAATACCCTCAAACCTGGATTTTAAAGCCTTGTGGCAAATCCCAAGGCGCCGGCATTTTCCTTATAAACAAACTGTCGAAACTGAAAAAATGGTCTCGGGAATCTTAGAAATACATACAGCATCATCTCACGAGTAAAGATACATATGTCATTTCTCGCTATATAGATAATCGGCTTCTTACCGGTGGAAAGAAATTAGATTTAAGGATTTACGTCCTTGTTACGTCGTTCTGCCCTTTAAAAGGTTACATGTTTCGGAATGGATTTTGTAGATTTTGCACAATGAAATACGGACACCAGCGTCGCTGAGCTCGATAACATGTATGTTCACCTAACGAATGTCAGTGTACAAAAACACAGTGGCGACTACAATGGTGAGCACGGGGGGAAGCTGAGCATACATAATTTAAAGCTCTATTTAGAAGGAACCCGGGGTCGGCAAGTGACCGACCGTCTGTTTGAGAGCATACAATGGTTGATAGTGCACTCGTTAAAGGCAGTGGCGCCCGTTATGTCGAACGACCGCCATTGCTTCGAGTATTACGGCTACGACATAATCATAGACGAAATATTAGAAGGTTTCAACTTCGGATCTCATTACTTTTTCCAATAATTATTGTTTAACTGACATTATTAAAATGTAACTGAAAAATCATCGACGACAATTGAGTCTATAAAATCAACCAATTGTGAAACGAGAAACATCTATAAAGTGATTTAAAATAATACGAGTAATTTCGAGTTAACTAATTCTGAAAATCAAATCAAGGCACTAAATTTGTAAGTGTCATCCACAGGTACATTTTCTTATCAATTTGTTTACATTTTTAACAGACACTAGTGGAATAGACTACACTTGAATACTCGTATCTTTTGTCGTCGTACATACATATATGTTAATCTGCTTTAATGGATATAACATATGCATAGGAATATTGGTGGATGATTAACTTTGTTGGTTATATAATCTTACACATAGTTGGCATACTTATCAGGTACCCAGTACGCAATTAGGATTATTAATTATGGAACATTATCTGCAAATTGATATCGGTTATAACTCAACTGTTAGCGTGAAGCGTGATCGTGAAACAACGTGGTTTCAATTATTGCCCACTAGTTTCTTTTTTCTCAAAAAGTAAATGAAGGGTGTGGTTTTTACGACTTAAAATCAAACTATTTTATTTCACATAAACCTACATGGGCACCTATGAAACATCAGAAGCTAGGAGCGCGGTTCCAATTAGTCGTTTCCCATGGAGACGAGAAGGCACCAACTCCACGGTTACTCTTTTAAAAATCCAATTATTTTTAAAAGAGTAACCGTCATCTTTTACAATATTTTCAAATGACAGTGTTAATAGGTATGGGAGGGCAGTGTAGGCCTGTCTACAAGTACCAGGTACTTAACAAAATAGAAAATGATCTACAAACCTATAGTCTACGAGGCCTACACATTCACAAAATAGAAAATAATCTGTATAAAAGATAAATGAAATAATTCAAATAAAAAAACTATTTAAACCAAATTAGACGATCAGACAAATCTGAATTAATATCCGGGGAAGCCATTAGCAAAGAGTTGAAATAAGAAGTGTAGATGTTATAATATGTAAAAAAAACCGGTCGAGTGCGAGTTGAACTCGCGTGGAGAGGGTTCCATTGCATAGACACTCAAATGGGATTATGGTAAGAAATTAGGTCACTAGTGTGGTTAAATGGAACGGTCATCATTTTGAAAATGATGTAAAATTATTAGAGTTAGGACTTCTAAAGTTAGGGGCTTGGCTGTACATTAAACCTGAGAACTTTTGAATAATGAGAAGTCTTAGCGACCAACTTTACGTGACTTGTTTTTGGTAGGATTTCATTTCTATTTGTAGGGTGATCTAAAAATTAATTGTACTGATGTTCCACAGACATTTTAAAATCAAAGCCGTTAGTCCTAGCATAGACACCAAGTGTAATATGTTGGAGTCATAAAAATAAACGATATGACACCAGACTCGAGGGGTTTACTTGTAGCCACTGACGAGTCCAAGTCTCAACGTCACACGGTACACTTTACAGAACTTTTGTTTTTATTTTCTAGTTTCCCCCCCAAAAGTAACCCCATTTTCAAAAATTGTTGCTTTACGTTATACAAACGTGTTTGGGTCACAGAAATTCATTTATGTACCAAATTTCACCTTAATCAGTCTTGTAGATTTGGAGAAAATTGGCTGTGACAGACGGACAGACAGACACACGTGTTATCCTATGGTTCCGTTTTTCATGAGGAAGTCCGGAACCCTAAAAACATCGTAATTTGGGAGCAGTAAATAGACATTTACATAGTGTTGCCGTTAACGACGTCCCAGGGAAGTCACATATGCAGCGTGAATTATTGCCAAACTTCCTTGTCTTTAACGCAGTCCTTACTTAATCTTATTATAAGCATTATTTTAAACTTGACAAAACAACATGACTACTTTATTATACATAAGTGATGTAGTGTAATATTAATGTAATAAGTACTTTAACCTTCCGGAATAAGTCCTTTTAATTATGATGAAAACCGCATTGAAATCCGTTGTGTAGTTTATAAGAACAACGCTATCTCACAAAGAAACAGGAAAATCGTATATGTATAGAAAGATCTTACTTACGTATGAGTGCCATAAAAATCCAATGGCCTAAAACCATCGCAATTTCAAAGACTTAAAAGAAAGAACACATTTAAATATTGTTTTCCTACAACAAATTCATTGTATATACCCACATCGCAGTGCATGTGCGTAGAGACACATAATTCATCATGCAAATGCACTCAAATTGGAAATGCTGAATTTGTGCTCAATCCAATATATGACGTGCGGGAATCAAACCGCGGTCCGGATCACAGGCAATCTCAGTGAGCTAATCTGCCTCTCTACCAATCAAGTCGAGAGAGATAATTCATTACGACTGTTTGCTTACCTACCCAATTTTTTTCTGTGACACGGGCTCTGGAAAACGATGCCTGGGGATGATTTAGGAGGCCTTTGCTAAGCAGTAGGAGGCAGTGTAGGCAAACAAAAAAAAAATTTTTTTTATCAAATGTGTTCATTGCGTAATTATGGTAACCTTCTGTGCCAAAGTATTTTTTTCTTTGTTTCACTTCTGTTTCATGGCGAAAATTTTCCCTAGGTAAATAATATATAGGCAAATTATGTAGGCAAAAAAAACTACCTAAATAATCACATTTCGCGTCACGACTTACGTGTACCGAATTTTTTTAGCAAAAAATGCGCAGTATTTTGATTACTCGAAGGAAACAAATTAAACAACAGCTTTTATTAAGTGTGGCTTCATTTTAATATTTCAGAGCGTTTTCCTTAAGGTGATTTATTGGCATAGTTGTAAAATGTTGGGCTAGTTAACAAAGTATCGTAGAAAGAAACAAGGCCGAAAACTTTTTCATTCACCGTGTAAATGTATAGAACCACGGCAAGATCTGCTGAAATGACAATGTCGTTGTTTTTTTCACATCTTCTAATAGACTTGATACTTGATCTCAGTACAGACACATTGTGCACTGTACCTACCGTCGTAAACAAGATGTTGAATATGATAACACAGGACCCTTACTGCATAACACATGTGCAATCACAATCCGAATCATTTTGAAGGATATTGTTGATCTATTGCTTCACATGTTCGAAAAAATTGTCTGCTCAATAACGTAAATAACGCAATGAATATTGTTGAACTGTCAAAATGAATGCCATTGCTACTGTTAGTGTGTTACGCAATTACCCCACAGTTTCGAGCATTTATTTTTGTTGTGACTTATTTGGCTACATTTTATCAGTAACTGACTTTAATGTTTATTCAATACACTAGACGTAAATAAATAAAGCAAAAACGAACGAAATAATAAAAAATATATATTTCATGCGTTCCTGACGGTAGAGAGTAAAATAATAAAAAAAATCCTTGGAAAAGCAGCCATTAATATATGTGCTTTTTATATCATAGCGGACTTATAGCACAAATTATATGCATAATTTATTATTAGTTTTACGCTGAAAATCTTTATGTTAATAATGTTTGCCATTATTAAACCTATAAACACTTAATTACTCTTTCATTTCAGGATTACGGCAGGTAATATAATTAATGTAAACTATTTCTTGGAAATGTAAACTAGTTCTTGGAATAATTAAATGTGAATATATTCAAATGAAATTATTGTCTTTATTAAATTACTTTCAGTTTATTTTAAAGTCTCTTTGGATTTAATAAATTATGATACATTTTTTATATACCATTACCAAGAAACAGTTCCTAAGTGGTACATAAATAAGCTATAAGGCACTAAAAGTGTAAAAAACGTACCATGGCGAGTAATACAGCAGTGTGGAGTGCCGTAACAGTGCCGTAGAAGGCCGTGGGCTAAGAGCTCTCCCATATAGATTAATGAATGTGGACGAAACAAAGTAGTCGTGCGCTCGGAAAATAGGGCTCCACTCTCTTAGCCTAAAAGATATACAGCTAGCTGTAGGTATAAAAGCGAGGGAATGTTGTGGGAAAATTCACGCCACGATATAAGTATGATGAGTGTCAAATTACGTTACGAAAACTTACTTGACACTGATTTTATTAAGCAGAGAAATGTGAGGAGTAAAATACGAATCAGAGATAAAAGTAAAAGAGAGTAAGTTTTTTTTTCAATACAGTTGTAGGCCGTTGTAGGTGTAAAATGCTGGTTTCAATATACTCGTATTATTATTAAAGCCACATTTTCAAGATATTGACCTTTAAGCAACAAATGACTTGCATCGTCTAAACACTGTTTTGACGGTGCAACTTTGATTTTTGTTTCAACTTAAGGTATGCCACAGGAAATTAAACTGCACCGTGTAAATCAGGCTTCAATTTTGAAGAAAAGCTAAACTAACTGGCCAAGTATTTTTCCAAAGTCTACCTAAAACGCTTTCCCTTTTAGGTACATCCATTTGTCGGTACCGGCAATCATTATAAAACCAAAATTACATCCAAGCACGTATGTACGAGGTACTGGACCTTAATTCACAACAAAAAAAGAACTGAAATACCCAGAATAACGTTTCTGGGTTCACAACAAAAGGGTTTATTAAAAGCAGTTTCCTGACCACACTCGTGGTAAAAGGCTTCCCTATTAAAGAATATAAAATAACATGTGACCCTGTAAGGAAAAAAAAATTTCCACCATCCGCTCGGTTTCTTTCGACATGTTTATTGCAACTTCGGTAATGTTCGGCCATCATCGGCTGGTGTATCTTGAAGGAAATAATATTTGACGCAGATAAACCGGTGCACAAGAGATTTTAAGATGGAATGTTCGGAAGTGATGCAGATTTTAAGTTAGTTTTTAAGATTAACTTTAATGCGGTCTGTAATATCGTGGCGCTGACATCATTTAATTTTTAATAAAATTAAATAAGCCTTGGTGGAAAAATAAATCACTATGAGCTATTTCACTTATCTGATTTGAGTATTTAATACTTAGGAGTATATTAATATTATCATAACAGATCGGGAGTCATCACTTACGAATAAATTATTATCAATATCTATTAACGGCTTTAATAAATAGGTTCATTAACAAAAAACTGGATGAATCTATTAATCAGATGCGACTCTAAATTAATGACTATCATCAGTCTAGGTTATTGGATTATTTTCAATTCAATTCATCTGCCCGGGTTGCAGCGTAGACTTCTTCAGCTTTTATTTGAGTGAGGCAGGTAGCCATTTCTCATAACTTGCAAGCAATGATAAAGTAATAGTAGGAGAATAATGATAAGAAGTTAAAAAGAGTAAAGTGAATTCCGGAAATTATCGAAGAGCGGATAAGTAATCTTTACTAAGTAGCACAGCAGTAAGTTGACATATGACAGGCTTGCGTTGAATTGCAGATAAAATTTCCAAAATGATTTACTTAATAAAAATGCAATCTCTGCTTCTACTGTCTGCTACCACCACTGGCTCAGCGTAAACAATGCCACAATACAAAAATGAATACCTTATAACACAAGTAATAATATGTAAATTACCACCAACACATAGGTTATTGTTAAAAAATGGGGACAAGTATATAAGGCATAATTTTAAAACTATGAAATCTGACGCATATTAGTAAGTTGCTAAAATGCTGAGGTTAGATTTCATACAGGTGCGTTTTTTAACGATTTTTCAAAATTTTCGTTAGCCACAGCGATGATGAGTTATGATTATGAATGACTAGGTGCGAATTAAGGAACAGCTGATGCGAAGACAGCCGAGTTATCAGCTATTATAGTGAAGTGAAGGAATTGCGTAAACAGGTGGATTACACTGGTCAACACAAGTCTTGCTTCCTTTATTTTTTTTTCTGTTATTGGGTATTTCTATGGCCCTGAATATGAAAAAAATACTGGAAGATTGCTAACAGCTTCAGTTTTTGAAATATAGAGTTTTATTATTTTGATAAAAAAGTACAGAAAATTAATAAATTATATTAACAAAATTTCTATTGAACACTATCAAATGATCTTTTATACGATTTTCTTAAATTAAATGAACGACTTTAGGTAGATCACGTTGCAAACTCCAGCAGTAGTCTGCCATCATATGTGATACCGCTCTTCCATTGTTCGAAGATCCTGATGGAATCTTTCACCCTGCTCCTCACTAAAATCACCTAGGTTTTGTGGAAATCGGTCTAAATGTGAGTGCAGGAAGTGGATTTTTATGCTCATGTTGCAACCTAAGTCTTGCAAGTTCGATAGCGTGGACTCAACAAGATTTTTTTCTCGGGTACGATAAAATGTAATGTTGGTTTCCGGAGTGAGCAATTTATTTTATTTTAAACGAGATGCTAAAATCTCCGAAGCTTCTTTCGGTAAGTTTAGATCTCTTACTAAGTCATTTAGTTCTTTCTGATTAAATGGTTGAGGTTCTTGGATACATTTGTAGTCTGAATCAGAGTCTTCACTTGATGTATTTCATTCGGGTTCACAGGAATTTGGATCATCAGAAGATTTAGATGTGCTGGACTGTACCTCTCGTGGTTTTAATTGAGGTCGTTGAGCAGAAGGTAAGTTAGGATATGACCACTTATTTCGGTTTCCAGGGTTAATTCCGTTTATTTTCACTACGCAGAAGTGATCTCGTCATGATGATTTCGAGGTTCTCGACAAATCATGGGTGTTACGAACATTACTGTATCTCTTTTTCCACTGGACCATAACCGTAGACATACTACACATTTCTGGCATACAATATGAGGAACCCATGGCTTGTCCTGATTACACAATTTTATTTTAAAGTATTGATGATACGCAGTTTTTACAAAGTCCGATATAGGTTTTCGATATTTTGCAAATACATATTCACCACAAATGTAGCAAAAAGAATCAGGATAAAGTACACAACACCTTCTTGAAGAAGCCATATCGAAAACAACAACAAAATATATTTCAATGTCCAATAAAAAACGCAACTATAAGTAAAAATAGTAATGGAGGGTAGTTAGCTGTAACTCAAAAGCAAAAGCTGTGAGAGAAAAATTGTTACCATATTTAAAAAATACGCGTTAGTTTGAGATAGAAACAAAAAAAAAATAAAGGAAACAAACGATTTTTTTTTTGTTGACCAGTGTTATCTAACCGTTATGATTTCAACATAAGTAGATATTCCAGCATATGATAGTAATCCTGTGTATTGTCTATTTATTTTTTCCCGTGTCCGCAGGTGTGTCAGTGGCATTACAGCGGGTCCTATCAGAATACCAGTGCTGCGGTATTAATTAGAATGAAAATGATCCTAATGAAAAATGGAACCCTTAAGGGATCACTCGTGTGTCTGTCTGTCTGCCTGTCTGTGAATCTACAAGATTGATAATGTTGAAATTTGGTAACATCCTCGTACGGAACCCTGTCTACACAAGTTCTGTTTATTTGAAAAAAAAAATCCTGTTGTTAGTGTAAAATACTCCTTTTTTACTCTTATATTGTTTTCCAGTTCTTTCTTTCTAAGCAATTTGACTTCTAATCCCAAGTGTATTTTAACTGAACAATCCTATGCGAGCATGAAAGCCTATTATTGTATGGACCATTTAGCAAACAAACCTAAAGACTTTCTTCTTCTAAACAACAGCCGTAAAAGATCCAAGTTCCATTAGTGACGTTACCTGCTTTAATTAATAAACAGCTTCTGCCAGCGACTTTGTTTTTGTTTTTGAAACTATTTGATCCCCCGACCCACCCCGTCGCATCGCATCGCATGCACGCGCTAATACTTAGTTTTGCGCATAGCATTATATCTTACTTTTTTCGTTTTGCTCGGCTCCTAGGAGTCCTAGCACGCGTGATGTTAAAAAGCCGTACCTATGAATTGGGCTATAAAATGCTGTTCCAGAGATTTCCGCGTTCAAAAAAACAAACAAGCTCTTTCAACTTTATATAAGTATAGAAGATTTTAAAGGAAGCAGGGAACCATGTGGCGGACTGTGTATTTCCCAGAAACTGTTATACGGTTATTGTTACATACGAGCTGTACGTGTCCACTGTTAATGCACTGTAATGCTCGGTGCTAATGTTCCTTCTAATGTACCTAATGTGAAACTCCTTATGTAGCTACTTGGAGCATTTAATACAAGCAAACCTTGTAAATTCTGGAGTGTTTCCGTTCGAGCATCTGTAAAATCTTGTGGCGGGAGTTAACAAAAATGTAATGTGTGTTTGTGCTGTGTTTATGGTTTAGCTTCTAAGCTGGAGAAGCGGTTACTGCTAAAATATCATAAGATTTCTCATTTGACTCCTTTACAACCAAAAACTTTTCTAAACGCTGATTTTTTTGAAGATCATAGTGCTTACTGTACCGTTTATACAAGTGATATTTGTTTTCGTGCATGTCAGTGATCTTAAGATTTTTGTGCCTCGGAAAGCTCGTAAAGCCGTTAGTCCAGGCTGTCATTCGGGGATCTAATAATGACAGTCGTTACGGGTCGTCAGAAGCCCATAAGTCTAACAACCGGTCTTGTGTGCCCTTGTGTTAGCTGGGCTCTGGAGGTCAGATAGGCACTTGCTCCATGTTAAATAAAGTAGGTATGCGGCTATTTCAAACTCACTACCGAAAAAAGACAGCGTTATAGTCCATTTTGTTTATTTAGACACAACACAATGTTGATATTCATGCATAAATGTGTAAAATACTTGAAATGTGTTCGAAAACTATTTCTGGGGGATTCCGGGGAAACTGTAGACGACATCGTCAAAAAAGCTATTCCTCCTCATTTATTTGACATTTAATATTAAAATTAAATGGGCATTATATTTCTTAAAGGTTCTTTAACCGAAAGTGATGTCAAAAAAGGAAGCCATCAATTTAAAGAAGTTACTTCTCTTTCTATTTCAAATGACAGAAAGGGATAGAAGAGAAGAAAACTAATGCAACGTCATAGAGTTAGTTTTAAGGCGAAGAAATCTTTTCTTATAATATACATTGTATTCAGCTGCATCATGTTAGTCTGAAAGCCGACCCCAACATATTTGGGAACATGCGGCAGATTTATTGATTGTTAGTGATCTTAACACCCATATTCTAAGTCATAACCTCGGAAGCTACTCCAGGCGTGACTCGGAAGACCCTCAATATCGGTATTCTTAGTCGTCCGGCTGTCGCTGAAAACCAGCACTGGGGCTCTGTCTCGCATATGGTCGTAGCATTAAGCTGAGCGATGACCGTTTTGCGTGGACGCATATTTTCCCCCAATTTGTTCTCTTTGGTGTTTGTGTTCGATCACTGCGTCATTTTTGTGTTCGATCACTGCGTCATGTTTACCGCAAATAAACGTTGTTTCTTTCCTTTTTCTAAGGAAAAAGCTCGCGATCAAAATCTTCCCCCGCTTCTACATCGCTTCACTTTGGTATGCGTTGATTCGTTTTGAAACACCCAAAACAACGAGTGGCGCTTCGTTTCTGGATCGTATTGATAAATCCAAGACTAATCACCTGTAATGATGTCGTAAATACGCCGAGACGAGCCTGCTTCAAGTTAATCATATCACGGCACCGTTCCACCCGGGCCTGCTTCTGAGCATCGGTGAGGTTGTGCAGCACCCAGCGTGATACTATCCTCCTTACGCGAAGAAGCACGTGTAGAATTTCGTGAAGGCTTCCCAATTCAACCTGCAGTAAGTTCTGAATCTCTTGATACGTAACTCGGCGATTGCGTTGGATTAAATTTTACACTGCTGGCACGTTTTCTTCCGTAACAGCCGTCAAAGGGCGACCACTTCTTTCATCATCCCCCAAAGTTAGTCGACCTCGCTTGAATTCGTTATACCTACCAACGATACATGGTTCCTTAGTAGGGCCTTCATCCATGTATGCCATTTGAAGTCTATCGTACGATTCTTCCGGTTTCAGGTGACACTTGAAATCGTAAAAAATCATAGCGCGAAAATATTACCGGCGCAGATCCATTTTTTTTATGAGATACGATAATTTAAATTAGCTCGCAAACAATGTGAAGGAAGATTTCGAAAATAGAACGTACGTATTTTTACTTTTGTTTAATCGTTTTTCAAAATAGAACTTACTGGCATACAAAAAAAAAATTCGTAATACTTTCTGAGTGGCCTGATATAGGTACAACTTTTTATCCTTCTGTTCTAACTGTTGGTTCTCCTAATAAATAAAAACTTCATGAACGGCTGGAAATGTGGGTGTACTATAGGCACACCTCTACCTAACACTTCGGGGAGTACAGGCGTGATGTTATGTTGTACATATTTAATAAACGTCAATCGTATTACTGATTGGAAAACAGATTTTAAACAAACATAAGAAAATCGTCACAACAAAAACATTTTGTCTTGATAAATAAAATCTGTACCTAAACATAGTTCGTTAGTTCTCTGGAATTCGATTACCGCACAGAGCCAATAGCGTATTGTATTGTATATGATAATTGTACCTACAGGGTATTTGTGGCTGTAAAAGCGCCCACGATAGCCGAGAAAATTCAACAATCCCTACTCTTGGCATAAAATTCTCAGAGCACAACTACCTACTCACTCTATGCAATCCCGCTTACCTAAGTGGGATACTTACATCATAATACTGTTCATGAAAAGTCGTGGGTGTAACAATCTTACATTTCCAAAATCAATACAAATATTAAGTACCTACTATTACGGGACAAGTTTTGGAGTTTCCTACCGCAAAATTTATCATACTTTGTATGTGTTCCCGGTTGTACGAGTAGCAATCCATTTTGTATGTACTTCCTTGCATCCGATTACGCTTTACTTAGGCATTCGTATTCAAGGTGTCAGGGACATCGATGCGCAAACTGAACCCCCCTGCGTAGAAATTTTTCTTTTATCGGTTATCAATAAAAACAATTGCTGTTTCACAGAAAAATAGTCAAACCTATGGAACAGAATTACATCTTTTGTGTGTATGATGTAAAGATTTAACTAAGTATGTATTTGTGTTTGAATATATATTTTTAAACGTTTGGAACACATCGTAATGTTGTTGCGGGTGCACATACCCACCTATTTGGTCATTTAAAACCAAATCTACCCGCATATTTCTACAATATTTGACGGCCTAGGTATGCAGCTGCACATCCGGGTTTCTCCTAATCGCTAATACAAATGGCAGAGGCCTACTTTAGATGTGAGTAGACTTCCATTTCCGCACTAAGTTCACGCTCACAGTACGCTCAGACCGTTGTGCAAAGCGTAAACAACGGTTTCTTAGAAGAGCCGGCCGTTAAGTGTGGCCAACGCAGCCAGACTTAGCGACCGGCTGTCATGAAAATCATGACAGGAGCGATAAAGATTTAAATCGTTTGATTCGCCCTGCCACCTCAAAAGGTAGTCGCGTTTCTGTTCAGTTTTGACACCTCAGTACCCAATGATGCAGTGAATTGACTTGATTGTCATAGAAACGATATATAACATAACATAACATCACGCCTTGTTTCCCCGAAGGGTTGGGCAGAGGTGTACCTATAGTACACCGACATTTCGCCAGTTATGTTTAAGTCCCATGTAATAGCCTATTATCATCACCCGGGCACAAATCCAGACTCCGGGCTGCTACTGAGAAATTCCAGATAGAAAAACCCAATAACACGTTGCCCGACCTGAGAATCGAACCCAGGACCTCATGCTCAGCAGTAGCGATTGCGACCACTAGACATGATGAGATATGTGTTAACATATATCGTTTCCATGACAATCAACTCACTTTTCTCAGTATGGACACTTCTGTCGCGTGACTGAGAACGGTGAGAGCAAATCTAGCGATTTAAATCTTTGGGCAGCGGGGTTTGACTTAATGTCAAATACTGCTGTAAAAGGCAGATTTTCACGACGACTGTTATGATATGACGGAACAGCTTTCTTCCGACTCCAAAGCTATTTGTACCATTAAACACACCAAAATTTATAAAAAAATCACCATTATGTGCTGTGTTATTAAATCAAAATACATAGAATGACTCAAAAAGAAAATAAAACGCCGACTAAAAAACCAGGCACTTCAATCTAGATAGTACCTACTAATTTTATTCTCAGAACTAGGTGAACCCTGAGTGTGCAATAATGCAATTATGATAATATAATTCAATCTTCTATGAATATTCAAGCAGTATAATTTCGCAAAATTGGCACCTACGAGTAAGTAAGTGTGTTTAAACCCCTGCTCATTTATATTCTATGCATCGAGTCAATTTGATTGGCTCTCTGTGAACACTTCGATAATTGCAAATTTCAAATACAGCGAGGATTTACCTTCCTCCAATATCGATAGCTAATAGCTTTGCGAGGTGATTTATCTCCGCATTCTTCGTGTCTCTCTTGAAGAGACTGATGAAAATTTTTTTGTACAGTTTTTTTTTTCACACATTTCTGTAACGGTAAACAAGACACGGAATGAAATTGATTCACAACTGCTTCGGATTTACTGATTTAATAGGTAGACACTAATACTTTCCGATTATTTTTGAGGGTAGGTAGCACAGACAGCAACTAAGTATCACATGTTAGTTTTATAAGTTAATAAGTAGCAGCTTTGTTGAAGAAATATCTAATGCAATACCTACAGCAGGCTGGTCCCTAACTATAACCCTAGCAGTGGGGAGATCCTAATTGCTTTTGGATAACGTTCCCTTACTCACAAAACCACAAATTCAGTGGAACAACCACTATGAGACTGTGGACGTTCACATCCAGATAGCGGCACGGAAGCGGTCTTGTTTTATTCATACGTCTCACAACTAAGGTTAGGCGCTTAGCATACATTTGAATGGGAATGTCGCATTCGCAAAACTGTTCTGTTTAATACGTCCCACGTGCAACATACAATGCTGATAGCGCAGACTGCATAAAAGGTATTGTGAAATGGTAGTACGTACAATTAGGTATGTCGACATAGTTATAGCATAATCAGCCTATAACGTTTCCACTGCTGGGACACAGGCCTCCTCTCTATGAGAGGTAGTGAGCCGTAATCCACCACGCGGGCTCAGTGCGGGTTGGTAGATGTTACATGTCTTCGAATTTTTGGTTCTAGGACATGCCGGTTTCCTCACGATGTTTTCCTTCACCGTTTTGAGAGCAGTGGTGATTAAATTATTTACACAAAGTAAAGCGCCTGCTTGGGTTCGAACTCACGACCTACAACTCGTAAGTCGGGACCGTTACCATTGGGCCACCACTGCTCATAGGTATATTTTTTTTAAATTCTAGGTGCTGGTTTGTTTTCTTTCACGTGATGTCTGAGGGCCTAAGTGTAGGTCAACTTTAATTACGTGAAGAATGGTGCAAAATCATGTCGGAAAAAAGGCATTCCCTGCCCATTTCCTTTCCCCGGACTAATTTTAAATAGCGGAATGTTTACAGAATCACGCTTTGCTTTATTAGTGTTAGCGATCCTCGTAATTAATAATTAAGTAACTGAAGGTAGAAACAATTTGTTGAGTTGGTCATTATCAAAAGTTAAGTTAGGCCTAACGCTTTTTAATATGTAGGTGTTGTATGATAAAGTTGTAGCCTATTAATTAAATCATTTCAGGAAATGCACTGTATATAATTTGACCAGACACCGCCCAAAGAAGATACGTATCCCCACGAAGACGCACACAATTATTTATTCGGTAGGTAACTACCTAAGCAAATAATAATAATGACAATTTAAACATACACTGTGCCCACAACCAGCTAATAAAAATAATAATTATCTGTTAATATTGAATAGGTATATGTTCTCTATCAGCAGCTTATTGTCTAAACTCATATTATAAAGATACGGTCTGTTTGTTTGTTACACTTTTACGCTAAAACGGCTGAATGGATTTAAATGAAATTTAGCACATAGATAATATAGCCATGGGTAGACCATGACCTGAATTAGGACCAAGGAGACTTTTCGTCCTGATAGTTCCACGGGATTGAGACTTATGCGGGTGAAACCGCGGGGCGCAGATAATTAAATTATAAAATGACGATCAGGATTGCATTGCCGGGCACAAAATTCTAATAGGTCTCAAATCGACGCGAAGGTTTTTTGTTCCTATTTTTCTGGAAATATTTAAGTATCGCAATCGCAAGTGATTTTGTAAAAAGATAAAAGTTGAAAAAAAACGAAAGGCATGTGCAGTTCTTAGATAAGTAATAATTGCTTTTGCCATCATCTCAAGAAAATTGTTGTAATTTACTATTATTTTCACTATCTCATATTGTGATCATTATATTTGTAGAGAATTAATTAGGCAGAAATCTATCGCAAATCAAATATTACCTGGATGAGCGGAAAGGATTGCGACACAAGGTATTTATTTTAACCTAGGAATGACCGCTTGATTGGGACCACACCCCACTCGGCTTCGTTGGCACCGTATGGTTTCGATCGAGGACCACGAAAATGTGGTTTTACACAGAAGGGGCCTAGTGAAGCTACACACAAAACGCACGTTGAAAAAATAGTAGTTTGGCTTGAAAAATGCACTTTTGGATTGTACAGATTCAAATTCTTATTCTGTAATCGGTGTAGTCTCGGATGACTACGAGAACCTCTCGTTATTGAAACGAAAATAATCGCTAATCACAATACTGAGCCGGGAGCGGGAGAGCTCACGCACACAACCGTCCGCCACGAGTGTTGAGCATCGAGTGTATATCGGAATCGCGATCTACTTTTTTTATTTTTTTTGGGAATGGCATCTCGCAGGTCAACCTATGAGGTTGTCGTCTGCTTAAACGGACTTGCCTGTGGTTGCCCTAATAAATTAAGGCCTCCAGCCAGGACTTAAACTTAAATACTAACTAAAACTAAGCGACAACGCTAAGGGCACCCCCTGTGGGGTACGGACCTCGGCTCAGGGCGTCGCTGGAAGAGGGCAGCAAGGGACTAGCTGGATCAGGGTTTGAGTGATTTAGGGACGAATTAAAAGCTACAGGCTCAGCGGCGCGGGCTGGCTCGAGCAAGGGTCGGGAGGGGCGTATATTTGGGCGTCGCGGCGGGCCTCGGCGGCGAGGACGGTAGGACGGCGATCGGGTTTTGGGCTTATGTAGTGTGCTGGTGGCCTTACTACTCTCCTGGAGGAGGGTAGTGGCGTCGTCGGGGGCGATTAAAGTATGCCTTGGTCGGCGAATACTGCTAATGCGGGAGGGAGTGTAGCGGGCGGCCGCTGAGATCAAGGGGTTGGAGTGTTTAATGCCACAGTCAAAGAAGCGCTTCGATAAGCGTTTCATGAACTGGTTTATGGTAGGCATTTTAAGGTCGATGTGGAGATTTATATTGCGGACATAGAAGGGGGCACCCGTGACCTTTCTGAGGAAACGGTTCTGGAGGGTCTGCATCTTATGGAGATGACGTGGGTGAGCGTGCGCAAATACAACGCAGGCATAGGTCATGATGGGACGGATGACTGCGGTGTAGATGCGCAGCTTGCATTTAAGTGACAGTTTACTACGGGCTGTCAGTATAAAGTGGAGCCTGCTAAGAGCGAAGGAGGCGCCCGCGCGAACCGCTTTAGAGCGGCGAGTCACACAGCCAACCATCAACGTCGGCTTCAACGGGTATTCTGACCATCAGCATACAGCGCGAGCGCATACCTGGTCATCACCCTCAGCCTCATCAGCAACTTCGGCACAGCACACTGCACATTTGACCGGTCCACAAGCAGAGCCCTTAATCCCTCTCCTGGTCGAACAGCAGCAGCCAGCCACAACCCGGCGCTGTACCATATCCGACCCACTGGAGCACAAGCAGCGCCACCCTGACTCACTGGGGGCATCATCGCAGACAGTTCCGACTCATCGCGAACTACGCGACATCCGGTTCCGACCCACTGGAACCTCAGCTGGCAGTGGCAAAAAGCATCGCAAGATCCAAGACTTAGCCCACCATCGACCTCCGGTCTCCGGAGGGGAGTGATGTGGCGGCATCTACACCGCCACATGCGAACCACAAATCCTGCATCGCGCTATCACAGTTTACCGCGCAGCTAGCATATATACACCTTCCCGAAAACAATCATCGGGCAGTTGCCCACCAGATACGACATCCATCTGGTCGGAGGATCCTCCCTTTTCCAAGAGTATGAGTGAACTTTACACCCTGTTCCTCATATCTCTAAACAAACCAAATTATTGCGGGCCGAAGTAATTTATTACTTTTGCCTTCAAGCCAATCAATCAAGGTAATAAAAAATCATAACATCAAGCATTTATTCCACGAAGAGGTAAGCGGAATTGTAGACAGACACACACAATTGACTAGTGATGGCTCATTTAATGAATATGCTCATGTGTGAATGCGAGTATAAAAGTTAAACTCCTAGCTGCTACTGAGATCTTTCTAATAGCAAAATTGAATAATACTTCGCTGGATTTGGGGATCCGGGAACTCCACGTCAGAAGCATTTGCGGCTACTAGACCAATTCGGTACTTTGGTAGCCGCCAACATTCGGTTCAGTACTCCATATAAAAAATACTTAATCTTCTTCTTACGAAAATCAATTGCTGTTCGTTAGTCTCGCTAAAACTCAAAAATGGCCTAACAGATTTATTTTTTCTTGTAATACTAGAGATGGTATCAGAACAAACAAATCGTTCTGATAATATCTCTAGTATTAGTTAGTAGTAGGTTTGAATAAAAACGGCATTGCAACGCATGCCAAAAAAGTACTTTTCTTTAAAACATAAAAGAAAGAAACAAACCTCTTTTCTCTTATTTAAAAATCAATTGGTGTTCGTTAGTCTCGCTAAAACACGTTAGCGGGGGGCATTAGCTAGTTAAAAATATAATTATGTCATGTACAGCATTTTGTTAGCGTGTATAGGAACAACCTTAACGCTCGTTAACCGGAATATTTATCCTTTCAATAAATCGTTTTGACAATGTTCGCTGATAAGGGTATAATTTAACTTTATTGTTCGCCCGACTCGATTGTTGTTAAAAACAATGTTGAAATGTTTTCCCCTAAGTAGATAGTTAATGTTCAGAGTTTGTTCAAGTGTTTCTGATTTAGTAGACAAATACATAGTTAATGTTTAAAATTTTAAGTAGCGGTGTAGTACGTACTTTTATTTCTAATCGGATTTTTGTTGTTTGTTTTCATGTTCATTCATTTATTTATTTAACCCTTTATGAACACATATAAAAACATACAAAAAGGAAGGGTAAAAAAAATACATACCAAGGTGATGCTAAATTTCAAGGCAGAGCAACTAGCGTGGACTTTGGAAAACGCCATTAGTTTGCCAACATTTGGTATGATAATCGGACGAGTTGCTTTATCAAACAGATTTTCAAGCCTTGAGAATTTAGTAACTCGTGAATAGGGCTATGTATTAGTGGGTCCTTTTTTTTTATTGGCACTAAATGACCGCGATGTTACACATGCAGCTTTATTGATTACGGGTCACACACACACACGGAATAACACACACCCATGACATCTTCCATTTCTGTCTGATTGATATGCAATGAGAATATTTGGTGGAAAAATATCTGCATAGCATTCATTGATGGCTGTGCATATGCCAAAGCCGTTATATACTCATATTGTTTTTGTTTACCTAAACCTCAACGCTTTGCTAACAACAAATTCAATACAGCAGAAATCTAAATAAATTGCAAAGAAAATAAAAGCTATTTTGCTGCCCCAGGCTCTAACAAAGATGTTGCGAAACCAAAAGAAAAAAAAATACAAAACATAACATCACGCCTTGTTTCCCCGAAGGGTTGGGCAGAGGTGTACCTATAGTACACCCACATTTCGCCAGTTATGCTTAAGTCCCATGTAATAGGGGGCGAGCCTATTGCCATCTACCGAGCACAAATCCAGACTCCGGGCTGCTACTGAGAAAATCCAAATAGAAAAACCCAATAACACGTTGCCCGACCTGGGAATCGAACCCAGGACCTTATGCTCAGCAGTAGCGATTGCGACCACTAGACCAACAAGGCAAAAAAAAACAAAACATTGTCAAATTCGATTATAGTTGTGTCAAAATTATTTTTAAATTTAGAGTTTTTTTTTCGCAGAATATAGCCAAGATTCTCATAGTAAAAAGTAAGGAATTTTAGTGATAGTTTAGTCAGTTTAGTTCGGTGTACAAGAGAATCGGCACCAGTATCCTAGTATTGATGAGCGTCAAAAAAATAGGTATTAGGTATAGAAGAAAGAATTAAAGTTGATTCTAGATTTATAACTATATTTGAGTTGAGATTAGATATAATATTGAAATATAACATAAATGCATATATATTTTTCTATCACAATGGTTTCGTAACACTTAACAGTTTTGAACTATATAAATTCACATTGTGGGAACTGGTGCCTCTTGGAGGTTTAGATAAAACCCATGGTTACAGATCCCTAGGCCCCACTTAGAGGCCTCATACAAATTAACATATTGAATCGAGACATTCATGTCTGACCACCATCTTAGATTACGGGTATAAACAATATACCTAGTAGGTACCTACGTTCTTCTTTTAAACATGAATCGCAATGAAGTTTAATGAATAAAATACATAGAATCATCATCATTTTGCCTCAGTTTTATGATTTACTACCGAGCCCCCCCACTGTACAGCAATGTCTATGTAGGAACAGGTACTCAAGACCAATTCTCGTAATTCAAATCTTACAAAATCTGATCGAAATCCCATCGCAGCGACAATTAATGTCATAAATTTGTCGAAAATGTAGGGAAATTGAAATATTATATATTTTTAACCCCCGACGCAAAAGGAGAGGTGTTATAAATTTGACGTGTCTGTCTGTATGTGTGTCTGTCTGTCTGTCTGTGGCATCATAACTCCCGAACGGATGAAGCGATTTCAATTTAGTTTTTTTTTTGTATAAAAGGTGACTTATCGAGCGGTGAGTGTTCTTAGATATATTTGATGAAAATCGGTTGAGCCGATTAAAGGATGTGGGGGGTGAAAGTGTTTTAAAAAGATAATATTATTATTACGCAACATACTTATTATAATGTTCATTTTATTAAGTTGTAAATCAACTTAATAAAATCTACATTATAATAAGTATGTACCTTTAAAAGTATATAGTAAAAAAAAACCCGACACTAAAACCTAAGTTCCATTTAAAAAGTAAAAAATTATTTAAAAAAAAACTCAATCTTAAATAATAAATAATTTGGAGCGGTCCCCCAACGCGCCGTATGATTTTTTGATGATTAATACATACTTAGGTACTTTAAGACAGAGTTTTTTATTTTTTTTTACTTTTTAAAGGATACTTAGGTTTGTGTGTCGGGGTTTTTTTTTAAATTTATGGCTATAAATGATTATCATCAAAATTCATTGTGGAGCTGACGAGAACTAAGCGGTCACCAAAAGATACATTGTTTTATACTATGAGCCTCTGTATGGAGTTTCTGATGAAGAATTATATTATTTATGAAGGTACGCTACGTAGCAGCGTTGTTTTTACCGCTAATAACAACAAACTGTGCTCATTAACTTGTAGTCAATTGTGTAGCAGCCGCTCGGAGCTTGTATTTTTCAGAGAATATTTAATAGCTGACATTCTTTGATGCTCTCATTTTAGGTGATAAGTGATGAAAAATTGATTGTGAAGGCAATAATTTAGTAATCAACATTTTCTACTATTCATTTTGCTTACCACATCATTATATTTTTCTTAAACTCTTTAATAGTTATTGTATCAAGACCAATTAACGTAAAAATCACAGTATAAGATACCTACCAATAAGTAAAGAAACCAGACACAAAATTACCAAAATTGATTCTTAATTCTATCAAAACCCAAAAATATTGCCCGGAATATTTCAACAGGAGACAGACACAGCGTAAAAATCAAAATATGCAAATAATTAAGCAGTGTAGATAATAACACCGTATATTAGACGAAACGTATTTTAATAAGAGCTGAGAGAAAAAAGCCTTGAACAAATTAAAAAGTCACCACGTCGTTCAACTTTCCCCCGGGCGCAGGAGAATTCCATAAATTTCATTTTTGTTGGCAATGTCGTCGAGAAACCTGCAAAATAAGTTATATTATTTTTTCTTGAAAATTTCGACAATGCTAGGATTTGAATGGCTTTTTCTTATTGCACAATTTGGGTTATAAAGTTCTGTTTCTTTCTTTCTTTTGACTTATACTTAGACATATTTGCGTTTACGTTTCTCAAAAAAATAATCAAAGGTCGTAATCCGTAAATAGAACAGTACCTAATCATTTAAGGACGGAATTGAGAAACGCGTGGCGCTGAATATTTCTCCATTTCTAGTTCCATTTGACAAAACGTATTTGTACAAAAATACTACTACTTTCTGTAAGTTTCCCTCTGCCTGAGCTACTTTTCAAAACCAGCTGGAGTAACCACCATTAATTATAAATCTGGGGTCACGGTAGGGCCCCCTTCAAGAGGAGCCAGGAACAATGAGCAGGGTCACACCCACCTTTTCTAGAAGCGTTTTGTCGTATTTTCAAACTCTCATAGCTTCGGCCTGGATACTGAGAATAAGAGCTATCTAAGCTCGAATTCTCCTGATAAGATGTATGTAGTTAACAGACTCATAAAACACACTTAGTTTCATTAATCTAGTTTTTAAACCTTTGGATTTTATTATTACCTAAAATACGTCGATTTCGTGACTCAATCATCAAATACTCTAGGGCACTTCCCGAAGTCCTAGAAAGCTGAAAGGTATGCACAAGCTAGGATGTGCACGCAAACAACAAAAAATATCACTGTAACTTTCACCCTTCAACTCCCTTCTAGGGAGGTGCAAGTCTATATATAACCTGTTTTTTTTATATCCCATAACTCTAGGGTTATATTCTTCTGTAGGTAAAAATAATACTAAAACTCCTAGAATAGGTGGTCCAGAAATGCATAGTTTCGGAGATAACATCAATCATAATTACATTAGGTCGAAAATTGTCACCAGGATGACGAATCTTTACATATGCGAGGGTGGCAATTTTGTTTGCTTACCGTACAAAATAAGAGAAGATAAGATAATATTTTATTTTTTTTACAAGTAGAGTGCTTAATCTAGACTTATAGGACACAAAAGTATTAGCATTTGGGGCCGAACTAGGCATAACCTGTATTTCAGCCCTCAACGCCGAATCCCCCTTTTTTTTTTGGGTGGGAAATCATCAAATGACTTCTCCCGCTGTGGATGGAGTGGGAGGGCGTGTCAGAGTTTTACTGACTAAAACCCACCCGTGTATGAATGTAGGTATAATATTAAACTGTTATAAGAAAATAAAATAATAAAACTAAAACTAAAAAGCGTAACAGTCCTCTCTTTGTGTGTGATGGAGGTGTGCGTAAGTGAGTGTGAGAGGGTGTGTGAGATTACAGAGCACGACTTTTTGCGGTTTTTGTTTAAGATTACTTGTATTCATTTTAATAATTCAACAAGTAATTGAGTATTTAATTGTGTAACTAGATATCTGAAGCAAATTTTCTGTGCCCTATATTCGTGAGTTTCTGTAGCTATTCACTTACTGTAGTTTTACACGATTCACTCGTCATCGGGTAAATGTGCAGATATTTATTTAAAATAGACCCTCGATTTGTCTAGAGGTATCTGAGTTTCATTGAAAAATACGAGTAATTAATTTTAATTCAAACCATTTAAAGCTACAAGAACATTAATTGATTTGCACAGAAACAACAAGAACATTAAGGAATTTGTAAATTTTATTCTCAAACCTCCTTAAAGGGGAGGCGCAACTCTAACTTTTACAGTCAGTACAATATCGCCGCTAAAATAAAAAGAAATACAGCACCCTACAAAAAGAAATGCATTTATGGTGGGTAATCATCAAATGACTTCTCCCGCTGTGGGTGGAGCGGGAGGGCGTGACAGACTTTTACTGACTAAAACCCACTCGTGTTCCTTCAGTATCCTGTGCCAGGGGCCACGGTATCTCATTCGAACAACCCGCGACCCTGGCAGGCATCGGTTGTGCTGACATCTCTTTGAGGCGCACGTGGAACACAACGCGTCGTCGACCCGGGCCTGGTCCTTACCGGACGTCGAGTTACCCATTGCTCGCCGTCTGCAATCCCGCGCTTACGGTGGCCGGGAATCTGCTGGAGATTCCCGACGCCCAGGGCGTCCCCTGCGGCGACTAGGGGCGTGAGGGCGCAAGGATTGCCTCTCCCTCATGCATTTAGCCTCCTCCTTCACGAGCATTACTGCCTAGCAGAAGGAGGTGACGGCTTCCCATTCAATCTTGCCCCTGTCCCCCCCAATCATGGCCTGAACCAGTGCTGGATGCGAGAGATCGCAGTCACCGATCGCCTCCGAGAGGACACGGCGTTGCTCCTCCCAAGCCAGACAGACCTCCACCGTATGCTCCACCATATCCTCCAGGCGATCCACACAATTGTGACACCCGGGCGATTCCTCCCGCTTTATGAGTAACAGGAACCTCCCGAAACAACCGTATCCAGTGAGGACTGTGTCAGGCTCAAGGTGAGGACGCCGTGGTGCCTCTCCACCCACTCCTCAAAAAGAAGACTTATCTCCTCAATTGTGGCGTGCCCAGCACTGGGTTGCGACAAACGCAACCTCCTTATCGCCATGAGATTCCACCTGAGCTCTGTGCGCTGTGCCGTGATTTCTCGCGGCAGCGGAGTTACACCCCATACTATACATACCCATTTCAAGAACTAAGGCTTAATAAATTCAAATATTTTATAAAGCGGAAATTATACCAGAATGCTTATTATACTGTCAAAGGCTAAATTGAGGACAAGAAGGCTTGGGATTGAGCTGCTCCAATAATTTTACACAGATATTGTTGATGTATAATTTGCTGTTTAACTTTTATTTTTGATTTTTTCTATATTCGTACCTTTTTAGATAAACAATGACATCTATATTTTTACTGTTTAAAGTATAAAATTGTTTTAATTTTTGAGAAAGTGAGGACTATGTGGGTCATTGTATTTTTCTTTTTTTCTTTTAACGATGGCCTGGCTGTTTGAGTACTTTACGCGGCCTACCCAAATGTCCTTGCTGCTAGCTGCACGATGATTGACAAATGCGTGCACTGACTGGACGGGTCCACTCAAATCCGTGTGGTTCTTTTCTCATAAGACTATTTCAGACACCAGTCTACATGGTCCTCATATGATATGACCAAGATTATTTTCGGATTTTTATTTACAATTTGACATTGATGGACTTTATGTATACAATGACATGTTAATTTACTTTGTAAAGTATTATATTATTTTAATTATTGTGAATGTGAAGACATTGTGGATTTGTCGTTTTTCTTAATGCATTTTTTTATTAGTTTTAATAATGGTCTGGCAGTTTGAGAAATTTATGCGGCCTACCCAAATGTCCTTTCTTTGGTAACGTTCTTCGAATCGTTTAGCTTCTTTAGTTCTGTGTTGAGCTGCATGACAACTGACAAATTCGTGCACTGACTGGACAGGTCCACTCATTCTGTGTGGTTTTTTCCACACAGAATGAGAATCTGAATGAATTCCAAACAAAAGATCGTTTCAGACATCAATTCACGTGGTCTTCACATGACCTGACCAAGATTATGTCTGGACTTTAAAAGAGACTGTGACCTCTGAGTTTGTTTCGGCCTTTCTTCTCAGAGTAGTCAGATAAGAAACGCCGAAATTTGATTGACGTGTAAAAGTGTTTTTACCGAAAATAAATCATTTATCATTTTATACGAGTTTAGCCTCCTCGCGGCACTCCCATACGTGCGCGAGGACTTTTACCTCCAGATCCCATGGAGGCAATCCAGCAAGGAGGCTTGCCACCTCACAGTAGACCGTGCGGCATCCGCCGTCGCCTGATGCGACTTTATATCTTGGTCAAAATGTAGGACTGGGCCATTCCATTAGAACTATTGCATGACACAATATTAAAGAACAGCGACTCTTTTATTTTCTTACCATAAGCCCATAAAAGTGTCTGTGGGTCGCGATGAGCCGTGCATTTTGCCCAAGTAAGGTTTGTAGAGTTGGGCCTTGTAGAGTTAGATTATAGTTACATTCGATCTGAAAACGTTTTAAAACTGAAAGCGTTATGTTAGTCTTGGCAACCTACTTTACATGAAATGTTTTGGTGGGATGTGTTTGTCCTGTAATGCTACTATACACATCTTATTTTGCTAATTGATAAACTCTGCTATGGATTAGATTCTTACAAGTTAAATTTTATCTGTAATCTCAATTTTTGAGCATTACTTTGCAGGCATTTTCATTTTTTTTTTGATAACAGGTAAAATGTGTTTGGAATTCACACCGGTGACTAACCCATTGGAAAAAATGCTGACGTTATCTTTTTGTTTTTCTTTTTAAATAAGTAGGTACATTTCGGTAGGAGTTTTGGGTCAGTAGAATTTATCAATTCTTCGTAGGTTCCCGTTACTTATTATGAGCCTTAATTTCGTTCAGAACAAGACCGTGAAAATATTATTAGGAAAGGAGTCTGGTTTGATAAGGGTTGACGTGAAAAGAATTGATCAAAACTAAGGGATGGGTCCAGTGGATTCTGTTAAAAAAGGGGAAGTTCAACGACCCTGTCAAAAATGTTTGACAAAAAAAATCGCTGTCTAGATGGTAGCAATTTAGGGGCAAATTTTTATATCTTCAGATTTAAAAAAAACTGCGGTTTGATAGATTTATTTATGAAAAATATAAAGCGCCATATTATTTCTTTATATAAATGTAATTTTACGAGATAGGATAATTTTTTTCGATGGAACAATCTTCAAAATTTTATTAAAAAACTTTATTGTATTTATTTCAACCATAATTATTCCTTTTACCCCTTTTATCATATAAATTATAGTTAATATATGTGTTTTATAAGTTTGTAACATAGTTTTAAACACATTTATTTATAATTTATCACAATTGACATTTTATAAATGTTATTTAATTTTTTTTTAAAGCATCTGCCATCTCATCTCTGCACCACCCTTGGTTGACTGGTAGAGAATTCCTAAGGCATTATTAAGTCCTCCTTTGTACCTTTTTGTGTTCGAAAAGTTTAAATAAATATATAAACATCAAACTCAACGTGTTTTACAAGTTTTACGTTGAGAAATGTTCAGGACATAAAATAATGCCCATCCTCTTGCCCTAATCTCTGAGACCCTGTTTACGACATACAAATTAGCAGATAAGCTTCTGTACCATAAATAACTTGAACCCTTTACGGGTATAATTTTATATCTCTCAGGTATAAGATCAGTTAAATATTAAACTCATCCTTCCAGCTTTTTAGGACACCTAAATGAAAATTATTTGAGGTTCATAAAAAGAGGCGCAATCATTATATTAGTGTTCAATAATATCATTAGGAGCGCAAAATGTGAATTATAAGAGGTTCGATTAAATACATGGCTATCTTTATTGTCTAATTATTGATATGTCGAACTTTCAGTAGTCGTTACAATATAACTACCACTACTGTTGCTCATGACTTCTCCGCGATCCAAGATGAAAGTAGCTTATGTTCTAACACAGGCCGTGGTCTATCTGTGTGCCAAACGTGTGTCATCCAAATCCGTTCAGTTGTAAAAGCGTAACAAACAAACATACTTACTCTCGCATTTATAATGTTATTTAGGATTAGGATGCGTCAAAAAAATCATATAAATATCAGCGCGTTTACGCTTGCTTGATGTCGTAAAACTATTGAATTTTTAAATAATATTTACTACGTGTCAAAAGATAGGTATGTCCTGCCAATTCTCATGAATTTGAGAGTTATCTTAACCTGAACATTTATTTATTTAGAAAGAACACCAACAGCACAGTCACTTACAATTGTAATTAATGAATGAATTAATGAAATGCACCGACCCCAGCGTGGTTTGACCGGGGGGCGCTTTAATGGTAGGGTGGACGTGCCCTTAGGATAGGAGGGAGAGTGAGAGCCAATCGAGTAATGCACCCTAAAATTAGCATTGGACTAGTGGAGAGGCGGGTAATATTTGTCTATGGGATGAGACCGGCCAGATGGACCGGCTGCGACGTCGTTAACAGATGCCCATCTGTTAACAACGTCGCAGCCGGTCTCTGCTATGCTGTGTTGTTCCAATATCTCCGTCTGAGGTCTCGCTGCTATCCGTTTCAGGTTCCTTTTTTTATCTTATCTCGTTCTACAGCCGTGTCCATCCAGAAGTTGATTTCCTTGTCGAAGTAAGTCATGTCCTGTTTGAGGTTGTCATTCCAAGTGTAAATAGGCCGACTTGTTTGGATTTGGCCTTGTACTGCATTCCAGCATGTAGCAGGTGTGATTTTTGTCGTCTGTGAAAATTTGCGAGATAACACATCCTGTGGTTCTTGGTGCGTTTGGTTACGGGTTATACTTTTAAAATTTCATGCATTTTCATTTGTCTTGGTTTATTCTTAGCGTGGTTACTCAGGTCTCTCATGATAACTTAAATATTTTCATAGTCTTGACCTTTAGTAAGTGCCGACACTTTCAGACTGTGTATCATACAAGGTACGATCACCATTTGATACATGAGTCTGGCTAATTTCTAACCCATATTTGAGTTTATTATAAATACAATTAGTGACTTCGCGTCACAATTTACATTTACATTACTATATTTATTTAAAACCACAACCAAATAACGATCCCAAAGGGCTTATTATATTCAAATAATTTCACTACAACATGCCTTCCGCATTCCTACAAAGCGCGTCACGTCACCCTCACTATTTTTGCAGCACTTTTGAACTTAACACTTGACACTGGGACCGACTATTAGTGCGGCTATATAAAAAAAAAATACCCTCGGGCCGGCTACCTGAAGCACATTTCTGTAAGCTTGGTGCTACAAAATACAAGTGTGTAGAAACAATGGTTTCATTTTAAGGATATGACGAATCAGCTATTAAACAAAAATCTCTCTTCCCGCCCTTTTCAAGTTAGAACACGTTTACAAGGTACAATACTGACGCGGCAATTAGGATGTCTTGTCCTCCCCAGAACGCCTCATTGAAGGTTTACATCTACTCGGATCATTTGTTAGAAGTATTTCCTGGGAATAAATGCTACAATTGTTAACATGTGATACGTTAGTGTCTAGGTCAAGGTAATAAGTTCTTGTAAGAAATCTAAATCGACAGCGTCCGTTTTGTTTTGAGTTAATAACATCCTACAAACTTCACCAGAATGTCTCTTGAAATAACAACCGCCAAACCTCAAGTTCACGACCCTGCTGACCCGCTAGGCCGAACCACAATTAGATTATAGCTGAAAATCAATCTCAGTTCGATTGGCTTATTTAGCCTTTTGGCCTTAACAAAAACAGTTAAGCTGGACAATGAAACTTGATCACAACAGATCCAGGCTTTCCTCACTATTAGGCTCTTTACGCAAGTTGTTCATTGCCTTCGAGCTTGTTATCGATGCTCGTTGGAGCCTTAAATGATTTGCTATAAATTAAAACAATAGCTAAGCTATGTGAGATCTTTGTACTTTCTTGTTGAGAATAAAATTTCCTTAACCATAGAAAGGATTGATCTCAACAAACTCAAAGCTCAGGATCCTTTTGCAGGCAAGCAGTTCCTCGGATGTATGTAGGTGTACAGTTTCAAAGAATTGAATTTCGCGACACAGGGCACACTAGCAGTTCTTAAACACTTATCACTTCGTTGTCCGAAACTCGGCGCAGGGTTGGCGCACGTGTCGCGCACGCTTTTTTTTAATTTATTTTTTGTCGGAACACAGCCGAGATAACCGCTCGCTACGATGGCTCACAACCGCTGCACTTACAATTGTAATTAATTAAAACTTAAAATAAACATTTCAGAAACCATGCAAAAAACAGGTATGCATGTCATTGACATTGTGAATTTTAGAGACAAAGGTTAAAATAAAGTGTGTCTAGAAGACCTAAATCTAGAACATTACCAAAACAAACCAATTTGAGCTACATAGACGTGCACTGTTCGCACTGTTTAAATAGGGAGCGTCTGTATGATACGAAACTCATACAGAAAATATCAATAGGGTAATCTGTCAAGTTAGATCTTTCATTATATTGCCTTGCAATACGTGTTACGGGGCTATTAAATGTGGTATTAAAGGTGGATGTGGGCAATTCAAAAATACGATACATACACCCGATTTCTGAGTTTAATATTTGCACTTCTAGCATTACTAAAGGTGAAGAAAGGCAGTGCAAATCAAAACTTCTTTCCATAAACGTAAGAAATTTTAAATTTCGAGGGCAACATTGAAAGAATCATCATAGCACAGATAATATAATACTACGAAGGGGAGGAGCCTGCTTTTTATGCTTTCACGGTTGCACAACGACATGCTTTGCTTTGCTTTGCTTGGTAGTATAGATGCAGGCCTACCCTGCCGCCTCCTTCAGAGGCGGCAAGGTGGCGGGGTCTTGAGGGAGAGCGCTACAGTCGTGTAGATCCTCAAGGCAAGTCTGGAGGATGTCCCTTCCCGAGGTTGCCACCCCGTTCTTGGTCTAATTCCTTAAGAAATAGACGTAACGAAAACCTCCAGGCGCCATCACAGCACAACCTTTCCCAAAAGTCCCTTTACCCCTATCTTTCCCTTCATATGCCCCTCCTGCCCCAAATCTCATCCTTCCCCCACCCCATCCTACCTACATCCCTACTCCCTCCACCTCCATCTCCACAATTCCCACTCCTTACTGCGACCCCCTGTAACTGGGTGGTGGCAGGCTCGTCCGTCACTAAAGACAGCTGATGGCGAGTAGGAGTAAGCAGTTACCTGCGCTAGGACCTGCGCAGTTGAGCGCCGTGAGCGGGGATGAAGGAGTCCTGGGGGGTTGAGCCGAGCGGCTCTGGTTGTAATGTGCCCGTAAGGCAACACGCCCCCTTTGGTCTGGATTTCAAGCGAAACGGTGGCCCTACCCATTAGCCAGGGGTAGGGAAATGGTCATAGTGTCCCGTCAGAGGGCCACAGGCGAGGTGCGTGAGGTCCGCTGAGGTCGTCCTCGGACGGCCGAAGCGGTAGGTAAAGGTCATGCTGACGGTGTAAGTGAGGGTTGATCAGTTCGAAGGGGGTGGCCCTTAGGACCCCCTACGCCAACCCGATCGAGCGCCCGATGTCGCACTGTAAGCCAGCCTTGCGCCCCTATATCTCTCTGGTAGTCCTAACGTTCGAGCTATTTTACAGTAAGACGTTCCCAGTTGCGGGCTCCATGGAGGGTGGGAGCCAGAGAGACGAAATTTTAAATTCACTTTAATATGGACAGAAAAGGCCAATTAAATAAACACGAACACACCGGAGTGGAGGCGAAAGCCAATGAGACTCCCAAGGGAGGTGCTTGCACTTCCCTCGCCCCTGGTGGCCATGCGGCTAACGCTGCTGGTACCAGCGCGGGCGCCGGTCCGGCTGTGGCGAAAACCGCAGCTAAGACCAAAAAACACAAGTCCCAGTTGAAACAAAGGACGTCGGCGCTGATTGGGACCAGTACCGACCCTTCTAACACAGCGGCGAAGACGGCAACGACTCATACCACTGCCGGTCCGACCCTCTCCACACAGACCCCGGCGCTAGGTAATACTGGCACCGGGCATCCTACCAAACCACCTCCTCCTCCTGTGCCTCCCCTCACCAGAAGGCCGTCACCGGTCAAACGGCGACGGCCAAGTGCACCGAGGACGCGTTTTCACGCGCATGGCAGGTACAAAAACGCAAGGGCAAGGGTAAATCCACTCAACAAGCCCGTTGCCCTTGCACTGACCCTTCTGGTCCACCGGCTGCCTCAGTACAAGGCAAGCAAAGGGCTCAAACCACGAGGAAGGAGCGTCGGCAAGCACGCTGGAACCAGGGAAAAGGCTCCCGGAACAAACAGGCTACTGCCGCTGGGTCAGTCAAATCGACTAGCGGCCAGCTAAACTTCTCCGCCGGTAAGCGGTCGCAGGCAGAGGCCGGCACTAGCCGACCAGCGCCCAGTCAACCGCCAGCCAGTGTCCCGGAAAAAGCTGAAGGTGCCACTAAAACACAGCGACCCGGTCGGATGGATCAGGCCGCGGCCAAGCGAGCCCTCAACGAGACTTTGACACCTCGAGGAGAGCATAAGCGGCCGCGCCTTGACCAATCCAAACGGGTCGCCCAAAGAAGCTACGCCCAAGCTGCCAGCGCTAACCTCGACGTCGCGATCACTTGCGACCGCACGGGGATCCTCAGCAAGGACGTATCGGACCAGGTACTCGCTGCTATCCAGAAGCAGATCATTCTCGAGGCCTGCTCCCCCAAGCAAGACACTCCAGGGCCAACATTCAACGCCAAGCCGCTGTTCGCCGGGGGTGTATTGAAACTGTGGTGCGGTAACGACCACACCTTAGCCTGGCTAAGGAAAACTGTCTCCGACCTTTCTCTCCCAACTAGCATCCCGCTAGTTGTCAAGAGTCAGTCGGAGATTCTAAAGCAAGCACGATGTGGTGTCGTGATCCCAGACGAGCAGGGGGTCTTCGGAGAGCCGACCAATATTGGGCGCGCTCTCAGCTACCAGAACCCCTGGGTCGACATCAAGAGGTGGGTGCTCTTGCATGCCGACAAACAGGCTGCGGCATGGTTCGTGGTGGTCGGTGTCCCTGAAGACCAAATTCCGACCCTGATGGAGGCTGGACGCCGTCTCTCAATTGGATTAGGGACGGTGTACGTGAAGTTTCAGGGTCGGAACGGGAGGTTCACCGACGTCCCCCAGGGTTGGGACCCCGCCACGGGAACCATCGGCGAGACGCCAGCACCAGCAGGGGAGTCCACTCCCCCATCAAACAACCCGGAAGCATCAGCGGCCGAACCTGCAATAGCAGAGTTGGCCGCTCCTGCTGCCGCCACCGTGGTCGCCGTTCCTTCATCGGGTGAGGAGATGGATGACATCATCCTGTCCCCGCCCTCGGACCGAGGGGGGGACGGCTTCGACGAGGGCGACCTGTTTGCCGGGCTAAGACTGGAGGGGGACGAAGAGGGTTCGGCCAACGATGGCGTCCCTTTCGTCGACCTGTAGAGTCCTCCAGGCCAACCTCCACCACAGTCAGACCGCGACGGCTCAGCTTCGCAAGTGGTTGGAGGTTCAACACACAGCCATTGCCCTGATCCAGGAGCCGTGGGTCAGGGCGGGCCGCATACAAGGACTCTCCAATCTTGGCGGTAAGCTCCTGGTCACCACAGATCACGTTCATCCTAGATCGTGCATCTATGTCACAGGTAACCTTAAAACACAGTTTTTAAATGACTTCTGTTGCAGAGATGTCTCTGCAGTAAAGCTGCAAATACAGCGTGGCGAAGCCGAGGAGATGGTGATCGTTTTCGCCTCGGCATACATGCCCGAGGCGGAGGCGCCGCCTCCACACGACCTCGCCCGCCTCGTGAGCCATTGCGAGAGAAGCGGGTTTGAGGCCGTCGTCGGGGCCGACGCCAATGCTCACCACCAACTTTGGGGTATGAACACGCAAAACGAGAGGGGTAAGGCCTTAGTTGACTACTTATTCTCGACTAACCTATCCCTACTAAACACTGGCTCCGAACCAACATTCGTAACCAGGCGAAGCCGCACAATCATAGATCTCACTCTGGCAACAATTTCCGCCGCGCCCTCGCAAATTGCCACGGGCTGGCAGGTCTCTAAGGAGGCCTCCTGCTCCGATCACAGATGGATCCGCTTCGACATCCAGGTCTGTGTCACCCCAAAACCACCACGGCGCTATCTGCGTAGCACGGACCGTGCCACCTACACACGCAGCCTTGAATGCAAGCTGTCGTTATCAAGCGTTCCGACGACTTTTGCGGATACGACACAAATTGAGGCACAAGTAAGTCATCTTACTAAATCAATGATAGACAGCTACCAAATTGCCTGCCCAGAGACCACCCCACGTAATACACCGGGCAAACAACCCTGGTGGGGCGCTGATCTGGAGCGCAAGCGCGGCAAGGTAAGGAAAGCACTTAATAGAGCCATGAACACATGTGCGGATGAGGACTGGAATAAATATTACGCAGCCAAATCCAGCTACAAAAAATGCATCAGATTCAGAAGTACTACGGGATGGCGCAAATTCTGTGGTAGCATTGAATCCTGTCAGCAAGCAAACAGGGTAAGGAAAGTACTGGCGCAACAGAACACACCTGGGCCCGCTACCCTCCGGAAACCCGACAACACACTCTCTTCCTCGCCAGAAGAAGCGAGACGCATCCTTATTGAAACTCACTTCCCTGGATGTATCTTCGCGCAGGGTATCGACTGGCAAGAGGTAATTCAAACACCATCAGACAATGATAGACTTTACGCCAGCAGGGTGATCACGTTGGAGAAACTCCAATGGGCCATCCAGAGCTTCCATCCTTTTAAGGCAGCTGGTCCTGACGGTGTGTTCCCCGCCTTACTACAGTGGGGTGGCACCGGTGTCGCAATAAGACTGGTGCCTTTAATGCGGGCGTGCCTGGCCTTTAGATACGTTCCCAAGGGATGGAGGGAAGTGAAAGTTATATTCATCCCTAAGCCAGACCTCCTTTCTATTAAAGACTCTGGAAAGACTGTGTGATAGGGAGCTGAGGGACGGCGCTCTGAAAACCTTACCGCTACACGGTAACCAACATGCATACAGCTCGGGTAAGTCGACCGAATCCGCTCTTCACCTGGTAGTCAGCCAGATAGAGGAAGCGATTAATCAAAAAGGCACCTGCCTGGGCACCTTCATAGACATCGAAGGAGCTTTCGATAAAACCAGCTTCTCCAGCATCAGCAGCGCTCTCTCCAGACATGGAGTAGAACAGGTACTAACGGACTGGATTACAAACATGCTTAGCAAACGTGTGGTTCGCCTTGAGGGTGAGCAGCAACTGGCCATGATAGCCAGAGGGTGCCCCCAGGGAGGGGTGCTATCCCCCCTTCTATGGAATCTGGTGGTCAATGACCTCATCAACAAACTCAACGCCAGCCGCTATTATACTATAGGATATGCAGACGATATCGCAATCCTTGTTTCGGGGAAGGTGACGGGTACGATCTGCAACCTAACTCAGCAAGCACTACGTATCGTAGAAAATTGGTGCAGGGAATATGACCTATCAGTGAACCCCACCAAAACTGAACTTGTCATGTTTACCCAAAAACGAGCATTAGGCCCTTTCCGCCTACCAAAACTGTTCAATACAGAACTTCAGTTGGCCAACGAGGTCAAGTACCTGGGGGTCATTCTAGACAGTAAGTTTAACTGGAGTAGTCATTTGGACAACAAACTAAACAGGGCCTGCATAACCTTCTGGCAGTGCAAGAAAATGATAGGCAAAAAGTGGGGACTATCCCCTAAAATTATACTATGGCTGTACACCACAGTGATCCGCCCCATGATCACCTATGGAGCCGCGGTCTGGTGGCCCCGAACCAAGCTGGCTACAGCCTCAAACAAACTACAACGCATACAACGACTAGCCTGCTTGGCGGCTACGGGCTGCATGAGGACCACTCCGACTGCAGCAGTTGAAGCCATGCTGGAACTGCCACCGCTCCACCTGTTCATACAGCAGGAAGCCACACTGGCGGCGGTGCGTCTTAAGACACTTAATCTCTGGGGTAAGAGAGACACACCACACACCGCGCTACTTGAGGGACTCAACAACGAGTTCCCCATTACGAGAGCCATCAATGATCGGGTACCCAAACAATTTATCTTTGATAAAAAATACAAGATCCAGCTTCACGAGGATCGCAGATGCGAGGGTTTGTGCCCTGCAGAGCTGCGCATCTTTACAGACGGTTCCAAAACAGGTAAGGGCACAGGTGCTGGAGTCTTCTCGGAGGACCTCAACATACGTATAGCCACACCATTGGGGGTCCATAACACAGTGTTCCAGGCCGAATGCATGGGTATTTCTCTGGCTGCTTCGGCCATCATGGCCAGGGAGGTTAAGGACCACTCGATCCGTATACTCTCAGACAGCATGGCTGTTCTGCAATCGCTAAACAGCTACACAGTTGAATCTGGGCTAATATACGAGTGTCACCAGCGCCTTAACCAGGTGGGTAAACTCAATAAAATAACCATTCAATGGATCAAAGGACACAGCGGTTCGCTGGGCAACGATGCAGCCGACGAACTTGCCAGAAGGGGGTCGAATGAGACAGCAGTGGGACCAGAACCCATCGTGCCACTCCCCTTCGGATATCTACGCACTCTGGTAAGGAAACGCACCAGGGAACAACATCACAAACAATGGTTGGAACAAGGTGAGTGCAGGCAGGCTAGGGAAGCACTCCCTGCAATTGATAGCCGCCTCACGAAACAAGTTCTCCGACTAACTAAGCAACAGCTGCGCATAGCTACGGCAGCCTTGACTGGCCACGGGTCATTTAACAAACACCTCTTTGTCATAGGAGTCACAGACAGTCCGTTGTGCAGGGCCTGCATGGAGGAGGACGAGACAGCAGCTCATTTGCTTCTAAACTGCCCGGTGGTCGCCACATACAGGGCAAAGCACTTTGGTAACCCAGGTACCCTACGCGAGGCTGTCAGTAACATCAAGGCGTTGCTGGCCTTCCTCGAGGAGCTGGGGTGGATCGAATGATCGATTTTCCCACCGTACGCAAAATACGCGCATTGACGTGGAGTTGCGGACACCAGCCCGTATTACCTATTACCTATTACCTACTACGAACAGGTATCCAATCCCATACAAAGAAATGACACCTCCCTAAGTCTGGGTATTGAGTTGGCAATTTTACGTCGTCCAACTTTTTCAACAGATGGCATCATCAGCGACTCACTAACTGCAGAGACTGTAGTTTTACCACGCCATCTAGGAGTTGACCTACTTTTGAAACGTTTCGTGCAATCTTTTTTTAATAAAGTTTTATAGTTCCGGGTTCAGAAAAACGTGTGAATAGATTTCTTTTACAATTCTATGTAAATTAATAGATAATAAAATTAAGATGTTTGATTTAAATTATTAACGATAGTGGCTACTCTTATGTGTTTAAATTGAGTAGAGCGCCATCTATTGCAAAGAGCTCTAAACGAAATGATTAACAGATCATCATTTTATGGGTTCGAATTGAAGCTTCTGGCTTGAAAAAACGTGCAGTATGAGTGTAAATAGATAAATCTACATTAAACAGGTAGTTTTTGGTTTTTACCAATTAGTCCAAAATTCTGCTGTTTAATGCTTTTTAGTGATTGTTTATGTCATACTGGTTACCTATGCTGCCATCTATGTTTTTTTTTCAAGACGCATCATAACTTGTCCGAGTTGAGACCCCATGAACATAGGTAATTCTATAGTATGGTTTGACAAGTGCTCAACTTCAAATTCTTAATTTAAAAACTGCGTGTATGTATCCATATCAGATCAATATTTAGATAACTAGCTCTCAATTCATGAGGATATTTTTTATCCGTAGTTAATACTATTAAAAATCGATAGTTTTACGACATCAAGCAAGCATAAACACGTTGTTATAGAATACTGTCTGGAAGATATAAAAATTTCTAATCTCAATTCAGAAACCTGTTGTCGTTCAGAAACATGGTACCCATACAACATATGTCGATAGTAACACGATAACAGCGATTACTCTTTTGTTGAAAGTTGTTCGCACACAAAAGCATAACTTATGCTAACTCTTTGGGGATACGGGGCAACATTGTACAACATTGTAACTCAACTATTCCTTCTACATACATTTTGATACGGAGCTGACAAAAAATCTGCCCAAACTTACCTAATTTTTCCGCTGTAACCTGGACATCCTTTTGTGCAACATGCAACCGAAAGTTTGCAAATATCTAGCAGAAAGTTACGCTTTGTTTGTAACATATTTGTGCTCAAATAATTTTAATGCGACCAATGCACAGGTTCATTTTAAATTTATTTTTTTCGTTGTACGTGAATATTTAAATTCTCCCAGTTAAGAAGACAAATTTAGATAAACTCAAATAACTTTATAAACTACTACATACAACTTGACAAAACATCGAGATTTCTTAATTATGTTTATGATTAAACCTCCCGGAAAAAATTCTCAAAAATATAGTGCAAATCGCATAAAAAATCATTATGTAGTGTAGAAAAACTAACACGTGTTGACGACATTGTGGATTTGTTGTTTTTTTTTATGCATTTTTTGTTAAATTATTAGTTTTAATCATGGTCTGGCAGTTTGAGTAATATAATGCGGCCTACCCAAATGTCCTTTCTTTGGTAATGTTCGTCCAATCGTTTAGCTCCTTTAGTTCTGTGTTGAGCTGCATGACAACTGACAAATGCCTGCACTGACTGGACAGGTCCACTCATTCTGTGTGGTTCTTTCCTCGAAAGACCATTTCAGAAATCAATCCACATGGTCTTCACATGACCTGACCAAGATTATGTCTGGACTTTAAAAGAGACTGTGACCTCTGAGTTTGTTTCGGCGTTTCTTCTCAGAGTAGTCAGATAGGAAATGCCGATCTCACCTAGTTTTTAAAATATTATTGACGTGTAAAAGTGTTTGTACAAACCTATTTACAGAAAATGAAACCATTAATCATTTATAACCGTTTACTACACAGATCGACGCGAAAAGCGTAGATTTCGGACATTGCAAATTGTGTGATCATAGTTCTTCTCGCCCAATTGATCTAAATTGGTTCGTATTGTTTCAGGTCTGAAGGCATCATTAGAAGGCTGATGTATAGGCATATAATGGACTATATAACCTTCCTCTTTATCTTCATAGTATGCATATTCATGTAAGTCAGTTTTCAGTTATATTAGGTACTTTATATTAAATGAAATTTTCTGCACCTTGACCATATTTTATAATACAAAGTATCTCTGTTATTTATTCTCCAAAGAATCATTAAGTACATAATCCGTACGAAAAAGGTAGTATTTCTACATATTTATTCTATAATAAGTTTCCGAGAATCACGCGAACCTACTCAATATCTCCCAGATTGATTATTTACTACAACACCGAAACGCAAAGTAATGGGAAAATAAGAAAATATATCAGTGCTGGCCGGGCAAAATATCAATCGAAATTTCTATCAATACAATAAAACGAGATCATTCCGATCCTACCTTTGAGGGTTTCTATTCAACCCGAAATTACTATCAGAGAAGAAGAAATATATCTTGAATTTATTTCCCACAGATCAAGGTGATGGACATTGGAGAGAAAGGTACAAAGAAAAGCTTCGACATGATATTGACCTGTACAAAACGATGGCAGGTAAGAGTTTTTACGAAATCTTATGATAACTATAGGGTTGAGTTTTGCTTAACACGTTGGATGTTTCAGTGTGTTTTACTACACTGAAACATCCCATTGTGTCATGAAGATTTTGTTATCATTTGACGACTGTTCCCATCGGATCGTATCGTGACGACGGAAAAGGTTAGTAAAATATATAATCGCATTGTAAAATTATCTTGGATTAATTACTTATCGTAGCCATGGTGGTGAGTTTTTTTTAACAGGATGACCATCAGTCTTCATGACACTCCCGTTAGTGAGAATACCTTTTTACGCTCAATAAGCAATTCTCCAATACATTTTTGGTAGCAATATCGGAGTTTTGTCTGTGTTGTAATTGGTGTGGATATAGTAGACTTACTTAAACACATGTTATACGACAAAGCGTAAAAATTACTGACTCACATAAACTCAACACAACACATGCATTTATAACCTCACTTTGAGCAGCAGTGCTGTACTGTTTTATTTTAACGAATGCAAATAGCAAATAATACACATAACCATTTTAGTTTAAAAAAGCCAGTCTAGGTTTAAGCCTTATTTGCATATGTATGCTTTTCTTGTACCGTATTTTTAAATATTTCTACATTATCCTTTTGAGAGAGTCATTCGTTAGATAGCAAATGCTTTCTTTATTTAAAAAAACAGCCATTCTAAAGTAAACTGGCATCGTCATCTGTCACTTCAATTCGTTAAAAGTCGGTTTTATTAACGGCAGGAGCTTGATGAAAACAAAACTGTTTACAAACGATGACATGAAAATTTGTTCCTTTTAAAACTTCTCCCCCTCCCCTGACAATCGCTTGCAAAAAGTGTATCTGACATATTTCAATTTCCTTAACAGAAAAAATTGAGCGCGAGATAGAAAGCTTTTACGATGAATATCCAGAGGAGCCATTCAAGGGAATGTTGATAGAATAATCTACAAACATGTTACAAATATACCGGATCGTAAAAGAGAAACGAGGAATGATGAACACATCATTGGATTTGTTATTATTTAAACTATTAATTAATTAAAATATTAAGTAGAAAATATTTTTTATACGCCAACACTAGTGACATGACTAGTGAAATGCCTTCGGAACATTCAATTAATGAACACAATACTGCCAAATATGAAGTCTTAAACAATAATAAGCCTAATAAACCAAGTTCAATAAATTCACCATGGCCTAAATTTGAAGACATCCTATTAGCCATGGGCAGATAGTACGACTGGAAGAATGACAGATGGATAAAAGTAAAAGGAAAATTAAAGATAGCTGACACAAAAGAAGATATAAATGGAAGAGGAGATAATAATATGTAGTATTGAATACCATGAGAAACACAAATTCAGTTATAGAATCGTAAAACTAAATAAAAGTAAGAGCAGAAGAAACGTGGTGGTCGCGGTCTCGGCTGTGAGATAGTGCGTAATGAAACGGTAAATTAAGCCTATGAACTTTTAAGGGACATATTTTTTGTAGATAAAAACGGGACCAACAAGGGTGGCGCCGGCATTCGATCGTTTTATTAAGACAACTAGCCTAGAACGTTGCGGCGATGTGTAAGCTCCAGTAATGACTGTAGCTGAATTAACATTTTATTGTGCTGATAAATATAAAGGCGCTTCATTGTATATGCCTATGCCCGAAAATGTATAGTCATTGCAATTAGAAATCTTAACAAGTACGCATGTAATTAACTCTCCAATTGTTGCTGTTATCGCATAAGTAGTGCTCTCAATAGTTTCTGTTTTCGCCATTTAAAAAGCTAGATGTGTACTTTTGAACTGGTAAAATTGATTTTACGAGTCTCGGAAATCTCAATATATTAACAAACATTAAAATAAACTTCTCCAGCAAAACTTTTGTTTTATTCTCTACCTTTACAAACTATTTAGGGAAGTGTTTTTGAAGTTTTCTTTAAGTGCTCCCTCGTGCCATCTTGAGAGACTTCATCGCTCATTAAGTTGGTTGAATAGTTTAAAATCTTCTCATTAATTGTTTGAAACTATTTGAATCCTCAGTCGCATTCTGAAAACATTCGACGCGTTTACAAAGAAGTTACAATCGATCACAAACTACATAGTTACACAAAAATCATCAAGAACAAACAATTATCCCTCCGACAAATTGTAGTAATGCTATTTCTTTAGGAGAAGATAATTCTGGAATACTGCAGTGTGAGCAGAAGAGGTTCTGGGTTTGAGGTGAAGTCCTGTCATTATTCATACCCAAGAGCCGGTAGGCAACACTATGAACAAAGTGCCCAGATAATTTGTCGGGAGAGCATATTGTGTTTTCCTACGTCGACATATGCATATGAGATATGACTGTCATTTGTTACAAGGGAAGTAAAACTTCACGTAAGTAAAGTGCCTCATTCTTTTCCTGCTTTGAAAAGGAAATCTCCAACAATGAGGCACGAACTAGAAGTGGGTACCACTACACGATTAATGAATTTGCTTAGTGACAGCTTAGTGACAGCAACAGTGATCGCTTCCGTAATGTAAATGTAACCTTAATATGGGTGTTTGTAAATATGTCATTGTTTGATCCTCATTTACTTAAAAAAATCTTAAATTCAAATTATACACCAAGGTGGTCGGGACGAAACATTACGTCGCCACCGCACCGTGCCATTTTGGAAAGTGTGCTTAAGATGATAAATTATCATTATGCCTGACTGACATCATAATCGATTGAGTCATTAAGCTAAGAATGCCGATGTTTTGTTTGAATTTTAACTAAGAAAATAGATATAAATAGTAGAAATTCCGTTATGAGCCTACGAGAAGACAAGAACGCGTTTACAAAAAAATATCAGATCAGAGAAATGAGCTGTATAAGAAAGAAACGGATTAAAATTTATTAAAACTCTCACGACTGTCACAATGCAATTTTAAATAAGAATATATTTTTATACTTTTTGTCCTTCATCTTTGAGTTAGAGTAGACAAACAGTTTTAATTAATTCAAAAGCAAAGAAATGTCGTTTCTTTGTTTCGTTTTTCTGACAGCATCTTTTTTGCGAGTTTTCATCTTCATTTTTTGGGTGACCTAAAATATTCGCTTATCTTGTAAGGCGTTTCAAAATGTTTCTATACAATCTCTTTCATAGAATTTTAGGGCTGAAAGGATTTTTTTTTATGCTGAAGGTGAAAAATATTTGGAACAACAGTACAATACAGTTTCGTGGGTCTAATTGGGACGCTAGTTACGAAACAAATTAATTTTCTTGTAACAGTCTAGCGAGAAAAATAAACATGTTTCTGTCGCTTTTGTTAGGCACGCATCATGCTCATGACCTGGCCGGTTTATGGCATTGCTAAAATTCGAGTTAATCTAATAGTAGCTGGTAGCAGTAGGCGACAAGCGTTGTAATGAAAAGCAGTTGGCTTAGGTGCTGATCTCATAAGATGCAGCGCAGTTTTATTGCCAATTTTTATTTCGGTTTGCAATATTAAGAATATTAAAATAAATGCTGCTTTTTTATTATTTTTGATATTGCAATAAAGGGTTTAGAATAAAAAAAGCTTTAGAAGTGATAACAAAAATAAAAACATATTTGTATTATTTTACAAATGAATAACAAACCGAGACGATTATCCTATCCTACTAATATTATAAACGCGAAAGTTTGTGAGTATGGATGGACGTTTGTTACTCTTCCACGTGAAAACTACAGAACGAATTTAGATGAAATTTGGCGCACATATAGTTTTTAACCTGGATTAACACATAGAGTATTTTTTATCCCGATACTCCCTCGGGATAAAGATTTATGCATGTGAAACGGCGGGGAGCAGCTAGTTTTTAAAAATTTCTTCAGCCAAATTGGATGTGCAATAGTATATCAAGGAACTCAGAAACTATTTTTTTTATTGTGACATGTGAAATGTTTAAAAATAAAGTCGATTTATTTTACCATAAACATTAAGCTTCATGGTTTTAATAAGTTGTTATTTAAGGAAGTTTGTTTACATTAAGTATTTCACATTTTATTTGGCTTCAGTGAATATAGATTTGTTGATATGAAACCGTCTGTTTCATATTCATTCACAATGTGAAGTCTTGTTTAAATAAGCTTTCCGCTCCTTAAACAAGCGCTCCGAGTATTAAGGATTCCCTCTTCCTCACATCTCTTAACCCACGGACACACAGTATTTCTCTAGAACAAAGAATGTAATACTATTATACATCTTTATGCAAAATACTATAAAAAGAAAGAAAGAAAGAAAAGAAAGAAAAATAATTTATTTGGGACACGCACAGGGAACTAACAGAATAACAACAAAAAACAGTAAAGACCTAATACCTATAAAGACCTATAAACTATAATAATTATCAAAAGGTATTATAAATAACATTATGTTTATAACACTTTACTCATCTTTCACTAATTTTAACAAATAATTTATATTTACAAAAATATGAAATATTTAAATGAAAATAAAATAAAATATTTAACACTCACACTTAGTCCATTTGTGTTATCTCTACATTTACGTCCACTTTTACGCAGCGCAATAATATTGCCAACGCTTCAATATTTATATTTCACTGAAAGTTATAATCACAATACCGCTAATTAACAGATTTAAATATTCGTCACTAACCAACAACGTTCAATTAGGTGAATAGTCGTAACGAAATGCATCTACATCACAGAAATCGAAATAAGTTACTCAGTTTTCTGTGGTCTACTAACAAACTTTTATTTTTTAGGTAAACAAGATGAAAGAGTTATTAACACAAACAATTTATTTTTATTTTAGGTAATATTAATAACATATCAAAGCTATAAACAGATATTATTTGACAATAACATCAACCTTAATCCGCAGGCGCAGCTGCGCAGATGAGTTTCGAACTCAGGGCTTGCCATTATCGCTCCTACCCAAGCACGGTTACGACTAAGCCATATGTTAACATAGTTGAAATTATGAACTACTATCAATTACAGAAAAAGTGAGTGCGTGTGCGTGTTTATAGTATAGAAACAACTTATAGAAGAAGGTCGTAAGTGAAACCGAAGCGTCAATCCATTGCTTTGTGAGATTGCTTATGGACTTATGAGCGCTACTGTACGTGCTTGCTTTTTAAAATCACTCGAAGTCAACGCTTTAGACATTGGCAGAATAAATTGTCTACGTCGGCGTCAGTTGTAAAAAAAATAGAATGTAACTAACGTGTGGTGTGTGTCTCAAAATTGCACGAAATTGGAGTCCTGCTCAACAAGTGTCAGGCAAATTTACATGCGCTGATATTCTGCTGGATCCCTGTATTGAAATAGGGACATGAATAATGACTTAAATATTTTTTGTACCGTGTTGGGTATGTAACTGATGTAAATGAACCATGCCACAAGTGATTCTAGTTGAAAACAGCTTGTAAAATATAGTGAAGTTAGTAGTTACTTTTATAAGGAAGATCAATCATGATTTGAAACAAAGTACCCATTTAATTAATTCAATCGAACGAAGTTGGCTGTTCTTCATCGTGGGTGTGTGGGAGACATGCTGTAAGTGAAAAGAGGATTACAATGCAGTCACGGATTTTTTGTGATTGCAAGTAAGTAGGTAAGTGATCTGTGTGTTGAGCGTAGTTTTCTTTTATGGAATTTTTCCATTCAACCTATTACTTATAGGTGGAATGGAATCGGTTATTAGGAGACCTATGTTCAGCATTTGGGTAGTTATGTGTAAACAAAACTTACAAGTTGAGCTGATAAAATGTACCTACCATAACCTTTAAATACCTAACGTTTTATGTGGTTCAGTTGTTCTGCAAAAACCCAAAATATGAATAAAGACTGATATTATCAACGCACAATCTAAGCCGCTGGTTCTAGAGATATTAAATTTGGAGGGTGTTTTCTTTATGAAGAGTAAGAACCTATCTACTATGAAAAGGTTTTTCGTAGTTTTACCCTTAAAATTGAATTTTCTGTGAAACCTTTGTATACTTTGAGTCGATTGACTCAGAGAACACAAAAGTACAAATAATCTTTAATTAAAATTATGAGATACGAGGATCACAGTTTTTCCAAAATCATACCCTAACAGAGTCAATAGGTATGGTAGACGGGCGCATGGGGCGCAGGGTGGAATTATGTTAAACAAATGATTTTGCCAAAACTCTTTTTTTATTGTGAAGTCCCTTATTCTGTATGTCAGAAAAATTAATTTGTTAGAAGGATAAGGACAAACCGCCAAATCCGCCCGACGAGGCAGTTTGCAATGACTCTTTCAAAGAACTTGCCCCCTTCGTCAAGCAGCACGATGGGCCGGTAAGCGGACGGAGAGTCCGCAGAACGGTTTGGCTTCTTCATTTGGACTATTCCTCGGCTTCCAACGAAGTGGGAACTGGCACCCTCCAAGCATGCAATTTTCGTCGCCGGAAGATGCGCTGTCAGCGTTCGAGCTGGCTGTAACCATTCAGTGTTGATGCTTTTTTGGTTCCGTTAAGGAATTGATACCAAGTAGCTACTCAAATTGGAAAAGCTCCCCTCACTTCTAGATTGCTTCACTTTGGTAGGCGTTGATTCGTTTTGAAACACCCAAACCGTCGAATGGCCCTTCGTTTCTGGATCGTATTGATAAATGCAGCAATGTACTGTAATGATGCCGTAAACACGCCGAGACGAGCCTGCTTCAATTTTTCTTATCATATCACGGCACCATTTCACCCGGGCCTGCTTCTGAGCACCGCTGAGGTTGTGCGGCAACCAGCGTGAATCTATCCTCCTCACGTGAAGATGCACTCGTAGAATTTCGTAAAGGCTTCCGATCCAACTGCAGTATGTGCTGAATCTCTTGATACGTAACTCGCCTATTGTCTTGGATAATTTTTTTCACTGCTAGCACGTTTTCTTCCGTAACAGCCATCAAAGGGCGACCACTTCTTTCTTTATCTCCCAAATTTAGTCGACCGCGCTAGAATTCATTATAACAACGATACACGATTGCATTAGAAAGGCCTTCATGCATGAATTCCATTTGAAGTCTATCGTACGATTCATCCGGTTTCAGGCAACACTTAAAATCGTTAAAAAACATTTATCGCAAAAATGTTCCCGGCGCAACTCCATTTTTTAATGTCATTTAATTTCCTAAAGTTTATGATTTTCAATATCATGGGTAATAAGGTGGTCGTCACAATATCAAGCTTCGCTTTTTCGAATTGTGATCGTTGGCCTATTTTTCAATTGTGGTGATAATCTAGTGAGTACTCACTATTTTGTGCCACTTATTTTTGTTTTATTTTAGCATGCCAAAGAAAACCATCAAATTTTAGTCAGAATCGGAGGACAAGAAAAAACGTAATTTTAACAGGAGGACGTAAAATCAATATAGTACATACATCGACAGATGTTGCAATGATAAAAAATATTTGTTTTTAATAACTTGCTACATCGGTATGTCGTCGCGAGATAATGAAATGTCATAGTGCCTTTTTCTAGTTTACTCGAGCATAACGATGCTCGAGTTAACTAGAAAAAGGCACTACCTAGTCTGTGATAGCGGTCATGTTAGGCATTAGAAAGACGTCAGAATCGTAGACCGTAAATACTGAGATAGAAAGCGTTCTCGCGCTTGCCGTAGTAGCCCTTTTTTTTTTTTTTTTTTTTTGGGTGGGAAATCATCAAATGACTTCTCCCGCTCTGGGTGGAGCGGGAGGGCGTGTCAGACTTTTACTGACTAAAACCCACCCGTGTTCCTTCAGTTGCCTGTGCCAGGGCCACGGTTTTCTCTGTAGAATAACCCGCGACCCTGAGGCATCGGCCCTATCGGACCCCGTCACTATGTGCTGACATCTCTTTGAGGCGCGCGTGGAACACAACGCGCCGTCGACCCGGGCCTGGTCCTTACCGGACGGCGAGCTACCCATTACTCGCCGTCCGCAAGCCCGCGCCTACGGTGGCCGGGAATCTGCAGGCGACTCCCGACGCCCAGGGCGTCTCCTGCGGCGGTTAGTGGGGGCATGAGGGCGCAAGGCTCTCTCCCTCACCCGCTCCGCCTCCTCCTTCGGGAGCATTACTGCTTCGCAGAAGGAGGTGACGGCTTGCCATTCCCTCTCGCTCCGTACCATGGCCTGGACCAGGGCCGGACGCGAGAGATCGCCGCCGCCAATCGCCTCCGCGAGGACACTGCGGTGCTCAGCCCAAGCTGGGCATACCTCCACCGTATGCTCCACCGTGTCCTCCGGGCGATCCACACAATGGTGACACCCGGGCGTTTCCTCCCGCCTTATGCGAAACAGGAACCTCCCGAAACAACCGTGTCCGGTGAGGACCTGTGTCAGGCGGAAGGTGAGGACGCCGTGGCGCCTCTCCAACCACTCCTCAAAGAGGGGACTTACCGCCGCTATTGTGGCGTGCCCTGCCGTAGTAGCCCTGCTGATTGTATTCAATGTCACGTGACAAATAGTTACATTTTAATAAATTTGATTATAAAAGTGTTAAATATTCTAAAATCAGTTAAAAATTAAGTTGATTTTAATATATGCTCTCAACCATTGTACATTACAAAGCTCTTATGGTATTATTTTACTAAAACATTGTGAAGTCCATATTATGAGCATTATTTGAGACAAGGGTTGGGCAGAGGTGTACCTATGGTACACCCACATTTCGCCAGTTATGTTTAGGTCCCATGTGTGGGTTTACTATAGGTACACCTCTGCCCAACCCTTCGGGGAAACAAGGCGTGATGTTGTGTATTTGAGACAAAAAAATGAACATCTCCATGGAATTGGATGAGCATATTGCAATAAGTAAATAAATACACTACCAAGATTTAACGTTTCGTATCGAGTTTTACGAAGACTCCATTTAGTGTTCGTGAAAGAGTTAGCTACGCCACATACTAGATACTTTATCAAAACCAAAGAGAAGTCAAACTTGCCATCAGACTTAAAATGTTTGATCTAATCAATACCACTAGACCATTTGTCTGTTCTATTTTCGTCACTATTTTCACTCCAACGAGTTTCACATTGAAAATCGATCCACGTCTCCTGCTTGATTCCCCAAATTCTATTTGAATCAGTGAATGTTAAGTCAGTTTGAAATAATGCGCTTGGTCAAGTCGCCCAAGTTTTTGGGCGCGGCCGGGGCGCTGGCAACGCTGCTTCCCAATCTGGGGGGCCCGAGCGCCGCCTGTAGGCGGCTCTATATGGGGATCGTGCGATCCATGGCGCTCTACGGAGCGCCGATCTGGGCGTCTGACCTGACGGCCGGCAGCATAGCTGTCCTGCGCAAGCCGCTGCGGGCGATGGCCGTCAGAGTCATTCGGGGGTATCGCACGATCTCCTTCGAGGCGGGTTGTGCACTGGCCGGATCACCGCCCTGGGACCTGGAGGCGAAGGTGCTCGCGTCACTGTACCGGTGGCGCGAGGCAGCGCGGGAGCGGGGCGAGCGACCGATGCAGCAACATATCGAGCAGCATCGGTTGCAGCTCCGCGAGGTCCTGGTGGCGGAATGGCGGGTGAGGCTTTCACGCCCTACCGCCAGCCTCAGCACCATCGAGGCTATCCGGCCAGTGCTCGACTGCTGGCTCGGGAGAAGGCACGGCTCCCTGACGTTTCGGGCGACGCAGGTGCTCTCGGGGCATGGTTGCTTCGGGAAGTACCTGTGTCGCATAAACAGGGAGCCGGACGCCCGGTGTCACCACTGCGTCGACTGCCGGGAGGACACGGCGTGGCACACGCTGGCAGAGTGTGCCACTTGGGAGGAGCCGCGCCGTGCCCTCATCACCGAAGTAGGCAACGACCTGTCGCTGCCGGCCGTCATGAACGCGATGGTCGGCGGCGCAGAGTCCTGGGACGCAGTGGTCTCCTTTTGCGAAACGGTCGTCTCGCAGAAGGAGGCTGCGGAAAGGGAGAGAGAGATCTCGACTCTCGACCCGGCCCGCAGCAGACGCACCGGGCGTCGGAGGAGGGCGGACAACGCCCTCTTCCGGCCCCCCTAAATGGGTCCAGGGGCGACGGATTCGGGGACATCAGTCGCTCCCCAACATCAGGACCCGAGAAGGCGGCGCGCGTAGTGTTCCGCGTGCGCCGCTCACAGACGTTGCGGGGGGAGTACCCCTCACCCCCCCCGCCCGAGAAAGGGCCCGCGCAAGCGGACCAGCACCAGCCGGGGATGCGGAAGAATTATGTGTTCCCGCGACCCCGGCGTAGGTGTGAGATGGAACACCGGGGTGGTTTTTAGTCAGTAAGAGTCTGACAGACCCCTCCGCCCGCCCCAGGGCGGAGGACATCTATGAGGATTTTCCACCCCGGGAAAAAAAAAAAAAAAAAGGCAGTCAATTGGACGGGTCCCAGATAACCGGCCTTGGGGGTCTCCTAGTCGGCTCTGGTGACAGTTTTCCTTTTCAGCTACTCACCTAGTGTCTTTAGGGTGTGTCTACACCCTTCGCGCTAGACTGGTCAGAGCCCCATTCGCACAATAAGACTGGCGATGGGTTTACAAGCTTAGGGCTCACCAATAGGTACACACCTCCCTGTCTACACCCGACAGGGAGGGAAACTCATCCCCGGGCCAATCAACCCGGGGAGATAGGTATAGGGTTAGTAGGCTAAGTGGAAACTTAGTTTCCAAAATTCCCTCCCCAAATTAGCCCCCCTCCTCCGACCATGGAGGACGCCATCCTTTTGGCCTTCCTCAAAGAGGTCCTATTAAAGGACCCCGAGTTTTTGGCGAAATATGGTGCCAAAATAAGGCAATGCTCCAACCCCACTCCGTCTCAAGGCGCACTCGCTAACTTCAGTGACGCCCTTGAAAGCCCGCTTTCGCCACCTGTTGCCGAGGAAGGCTAAATCTTCCGCCCCCGCTGGCCCGGCCACCAAGGCCCAGCTCCTCCCACCCCTCCTCCGCGGGCCAGTCGCCCCGCCAGCCCCATAAATTGTCCGACCGCTCCTACCGCGAGGTAGCAAAAGCCCCCTCCCCCGATTTACGTCCAGGATAAGTCTAAATGGACGGAAATATCAAAAATGTGTGTTGATCGCAGGATCAACTACACTAACGCCCGATCCACCCTCCAGGGTATCAAAGTTACTGTCCCCACGTTTTCGGACTTTAGGGATCTCTCCCGCGCCCTGCGTGAAAGGAACTACTCCTTTCATGCTTACTCCTTTCCGGAGGATACCCCCAAACGAGTCGTCATTAGGCGCGTACCACAGAAAATCTCCACCGAGGAGATTAAGAGCGACCTTGTCGCACAAGGCATTCCCGTATCCGCCGTCCATCGCTTACATAAAGCGAGACAGAGCCTAGTCTACGACATGGTCCTGGTCATTAATGTATACAACATATTGTAAAACATTTTAAAAGAGTAACGGTGGAGTTTCTTGCCACTTCTTCTCCATACGAAACTACTTTTTGGAAGTGGCGCCTAGAATCAGTTCTATTTTTAATGTAAATGTTGACGTTCAAAAGTGCCTTTTTATGGGCCTATTTGAAATAAATGCTTTGACTTTGACTTTGACTTCATCTGTGACCCCACAGACGGTAACCACCCGATTTTCAAAGTAAAGTCGGTATGCTCTCTGTCAGGCATCTCAATCGAGAAACCCTAGGTATAGAGCGCACATGATTAGGCAGTGTCATCGCTGCCAAATGTACGGCCATTCGCAGTCTTACTGCTACGCAACACCTAGATGCGTCAAGTGTCTAGGTGAACATGGCACCGCCAACTGTTCTCGTCCTAAGAATAGGGAACAATGCGTTGAGCCTCCGAAGTCCTCCTCTCCCAAACTCGAAAAACGCGCGAGTGACCGCCAGCACAGGGAAAGCCCCTGTGGAATGCCTCCTTCCACGCTGATGCCGGAGCGGCCGTCTCCCAGCAGCAGCTTCGGTGCCCTCTAAACCCGCGCAACCCGCTTGATTTCCAGCGCTGATGGCTTCCGACATCCCAGCGCCTTCGGTAGCCTCCGCGGCCCCTACGGCTTTTCCAGTGGCACCTCAGGGAACCCAGTGCCGAAACAGCGCCCAAATAATATACTATAGACCCACCTCCTCTCTTCTCCCATCTGGAGACCTCTATCAGTCGGCTCGGCATGACCGGTCACCAACCGATCACCATCATCTCCGCCTATATCCCACCAGACAAAGTCCGGAGGATCCCATCTCGCTCCAAAAGGACTTCACTGTCCTCTTCGGTATGAGTGACTCCGTCATCTTGGCGGGGGATCTCATTGCCAAGCATCCGGCATGGAACTGTAGCACGACTTCTACCAGAGGTAGGATCGTCTCTAAGTTAGGTGAGTCCCTTAACTTTGACGTCATCGCTCCAATGAGCCCGACCCATTTCCCCGGAAATCCAAATCACCTTCCCGATGTACTCGATGTAGCGCTGCTCAAGAATGTGAACCTGCGTTTGCAATCGAGAGAGACCGCCATCTTGCCCCTTACTCGGGCCCGTTAGATCCCAACCGCCCCCCTCAGACCCAGATGATAACCGACTAGAGGAAAGTAAGCGAAAGACTGAAATCCACCACGTCGCCTCACTTGGACACCATCCTCGATCACATAGTGTCAGTCGCCGACACGACGGCTACAATCGACTCGTTTACAGATCACGTCTTATCCGTATTGACGGATTGTTCACGGGAAGTTCCGGTGATGTAAGACCATCGCTGTAAACTACCTACTGACGTACATGATTTGATAACCGAGAAGAACGCGGCTATTCGTGCCTACGACTCCTTCCCTTGTGACGCGAACAAAGCCCCCATTTACAGCGTGCTGTAAAGAAGCGCATAGGGGAAGTTCGCTCTGAGGGCTGGAACAAAATGCTAAGTGAACTCGAGCCCACCCATCAAGCCTTCTGGCACTTGCAGAGGAAATTGCGTTCGCCTGAAGAGGTCTCTATGCCTCCTCTGATACGCCCCGACAAGAGCGTCGCTTTTGACAGTACCGAAAAGGCCGAATGTTTTGCCGACAGCCTATAATATCATGACCTATGCCTGCGTTGTATTTGCGCACGCTCACCCACGTCATCTTCATAAGATGCAGACCCTGCAGAACCGTTTCCTCAGAAAGGTCAAGGGTGCACCCTTCTATGTCCGTAATATAAATCTCCACGTCGACCTTAAAATCGCTACCATAAACAAGTTCATGAAACGCTTATCGAAGCGTTTCTTTGACTGTGGCATAAAACACCCAAATCCCCTGATTTCAGCGGCCGCCCGATATACTCCCTCCCGCATAAGCAGTATTCGCCGACCAAGGCATACCCTAATCGCCCCCGACGACGCCATTACTCTCCTCTAGGAGAGCAGTAAGACCACCAGCACTTTACACAAGCGCAAAACCCGATCGCCGTCCTACCGTCCTCGCCGCCGAGGCCCGCCGCGACGCCCAAATCCACGCTCCTCCCGACCCTTACTCGAGGCAGCCCGCGCCGCTGAGCCTGTAGCTTTACGTACGTCCCAAAATCGCTCAAATCTTGATCCAGCTAGTCCTTTGTTGCCCTCTTCCAGCGACGCCCTAAGCGGAGGTTTGTACCCCACAGGGGGTGACCTTAGCGTGTAGTCGCTTAGTTTTTAGTTAGTATTTAAGTTTAAGTCCTGGCTGGAGGCCTAAACTTATTAGGGCAACCACAGGCAAGTCCGCTTAAGCAGACGACAACCTCATAGGTTGACCTGCGACATGCCATTCCAAAAAAAAAATAACACAATTGAATGTAGCGATGAGCAATCGTAAAATGTTTGTAACATTCATCATTTGTGTTTATTCCAGACAAATACATTACTGATCCTCGGAAGCTTGACCCAATCTGTACTTCAATTAATAAATTGAAAAACTTGCAAGAAACTGATACATTATTGAAATCAGAAACACAATACCTTAAAAAAATGTACGTTATTTTATTTTATTTACCTTATATTTAACATCAATTATTGTGTAATATTAATTTATATGTGACTTACACGATAATATAACCTTATAAGATAATAAAAGTTTATGCTGCATAAAAATATTAAAGTATCAAATACATATATCTGATTATTATTTTGAATAAACTAGAAGACTATGTGCGTCAGTGTTTTTTTTTTCTCGGTATTTTTTTATAATTTTAATCTTTGTCTGGCAGTTTGAGTAATTTATGCGGACTACCTAAATGAGGCCTTTTGAGTTGAGTTGAAGGATTACTGACAAATGCGTGCACTTACTGGACAGGTACACTCGATCTGTGTGGTACGTAGCTCTTCACGATCTTCACATGATCTGACTGTGATCTCTGAGGTTGTTTCGGCCTTTCTTATTAAAGTAGGTAGATAGGAAACGCCGACACCATCTAGTTTTAAAACTATGTCTAATCTGTTGTAAGATATTGACTATGTATACATACAAATTTAATACGATAGTCAACCTATCATTTGTTTGGTACCGCGATTTAATAACAGATGGCGTTGTGCCGTAGCGTCACGTTTGTAGATCGCGGTGTCGAGATTTTCCGGCAAGGTATGATGTCCTCAGTGTTTTATACCAATAAATTGTCTTACTCTGGGCACCTTGTTTTTATTCCTACGGGAGATATTTTTGGGACGTTGTACAAAGTGGTCCTTCGAAACCGGATAAGGGACTCGTGTGCATTGTTCTTCATGTTGTGGAGTCAGGTTGAATAAATCAACCTGCTGCTGGTGTAACGTCAGCACGGCCAGAGGTGAGCAGCATCGGCAGATCGTACAAGGTTTGGCGCTTAAGCGTATATGTACTTACAAGAGGTACACAGCGGTCAGTGCTGGTGCTGACAAACAGTTCGTGTTGGCGTGAGCAGCAGCTGAGGTGCGAGGGGAGAGTACCCCGCATATCATTACGACAAGCTACGGAAAAGTGAGTGACAGTGAAGTGACGTGGCGAGGATTATCTGTGAGTACTTAAAAATATCAGTGACTTAGTTAATCCTTTAGACTTAAACATTACTAGCAAGTTCGACCTTATTGACTTAGAATAATTTCAATAAAAATTGAACTACGGGGAACCTATGCCCAATTTTGCAGCGAGGACTATTAAGTTCAAAGACTTGTGATTTTTTAACGTGTGGTTCACGGACTTAGCATAGCGTTCCAGAACAGTTTATTTAAAGGACTTCTACTGTATTCAATATGGAAGCTTTGAGTAATTTACAGTTTAATTTACATTGTACTATTAGTAAGGCAAGGTCCAACTTCAAGAAATCACCTAAGGAGCGAGTTACCAGTTCATACATAGAAACTAGATTAGAAAATTTAGAAGCTAGCTGGTCAACGTTTTCGGAAACTCATATAAAAATTGTATCATCGTTAAAGTCTATTGAATTCGAAAAATCGGATTATAACACAAAAAATGTATACGAGACCACGGAAGAACTATTCACTGATTACAAAGCGGAGTTGAGGGAAGCGTTAAAGAAAATTGTATGTTCGGATGGTTTAGGTAAAGTGTCTGAATCTTCTGCGAAGGGTTCTAAAGAGATATGCTCTGTAAAATTGCCAAAGATTGAGTTGCCTTTGTTTACCGGAAGTTATTCTGAGTGGATTAGTTTTAGAGATTTATTTAAATCCCTAATACACAATAATAACCTACTAGACGATGTTCAAAAATTGCATTATTTAAAATCACATTTGTCTGGAGAGGCTGAAGGTCTTTTACGGCACATTCCTATTACTAGCAGTAATTATGCAATCTGTTGGACTAAATTAGAGGATCGATATAATAATAAAAAATACTTAGCAAATTGTATAATTAAACGTTTTATGAGTCAAAAAAATATTGTAAACGAGTCCTCCAGCGCAGTTAAGGAATTATTAGATACTTCTAACGAATGTTTATATGCTTTGAAAAATTTAGGCATAATGGTTGAGCATTGGGATATTATAGCCATTTATATATTATGTTTAAAACTAGACACTGAGTCCCGTAAACAATGGGAAATAATAATTAGTGATTGTTCAGACGACTTGCCTACAATGAATCAGTTCAAATCTTTCCTTGAACAAAGATTCCGGTCTTTGGAATTTTTAGACAACAAAGGCCAACGTCATCAGTCCAATCGTAATGCGTCAATCAAATCGCTCCATGTGTCAACTACATTGTGTATTTGTTGTCAGGATGACCACAAGCTGGCTAATTGTAAAAAGTTCGCCGGGCTCAATATGGATAAGCGTCGTAATTTTGTCCAAACAAATGGTTTATGCTATAACTGTCTAGGTGCAAATCACTCCGTATATGCATGCCGCCAGTCCACGAGATGTCAAATATGTAAAAAGAAGCATCATAGTCTTCTTCATCTCAAGAATGTCTCCAGATCAGTTTGTGATAGTAATAAAAGTGATCAAGAAAGCGGCGTTTCTGCTGATACAACTTCAACCCAGAGTAATTCCACTAATATTGTAAGTTGTTTGGCTAATAGTCATAGCCAAACATTATTGGCCACTGCGCTAATTGCAGCGGAATCAAAGAGCAGTACTGCTATAGTATTAAGATCCCTGTTGGATCAGGGGTCTCAGACTTCCTTTGTGACGGAGTCCGCAGTCCAGCTCTTAGGTCTTAAAAGAATACCAACTAAAGGTTCAATTTCAGGTATAGGGTGTGATCAAGGCCAATCAATGATTTCATTAAATTCGATGGTTCTCATTAAAGTAAAATCACGCGTCGACCCTAGTTTTATTATCACGGTTAAAGCTTATGTTTTAAAGAAACTAACGACTCTTTTACCGGAAAGGAAGGTTATGGCAAACGTTTTGACCACAATCTCGTCTTTGGCTTTAGCAGATCCTTCATTTGATACTCCGAACAAGATTGATTTGCTTTTAGGTGCCGAAGTTTATAGCCAGATTTTGTTAGAAGGTTTAATCAGAGGTCCACCTGGTCAGATCATTGCACAAAAAACTAGACTAGGATGGATCTTGTCTGGTCAAGTAGGTGAAATCAACCAAAGCGAGACATGCCACAATATCGTAGTCACATTGCATTCTGCTCATACAGATGTGAATACACTCCTTAAAAAATTTTGGGAGCTAGAATCTGAGTCCAAGGGCGATTACGATAAGGTTTATTTGACCCCAGAAGAACAGAAGTGCGAAGACATATTTAAGGCCACAACTAAACGAGACGAATCTGGTCGGTATGTTGTGCATATGCCTTTCAGGTCAAGCGATCCTGCTTGTAAATATGGTCGATCTAAAGACATTGCTCTTAAACGCTTTTTAACTTTAGAAAAGCGATTTCTAAGGAATCCCGAGTTCAAGGCTCAGTATTCAGCTGTTATAAATGAGTATTTAGCGCTTAATCATATGGATATAGTACAGGAAAGGGACAAAAAAGATTCTGTGTACTTACCTCATCATGCCGTTATCCGTAACGACAAAAGTACAACGAAGTTGCGCGTCGTATTTGATGCATCATGTGTAGGTAGCAACGGTGTATCTCTTAATCACGATTTAATGGTGGGGCCTCCTCTACAACCTGAGCTTCGTCATATTATCATGCGATGGCGTTGTGAACCTATCTGTCTGGTAGCGGACATCGTCAAGATGTACAGACAGATTAAATTATGCGACTGTCACACAGATTTTCATCGTATATTATGGCGTGAGAATCCAGATGACGAAATTCAGGTGTTACGTCATTTACGTGTAACGTTTGGAACATCATCGGCGCCTTACCTGGCAGTAAGGTCATTGCAGCAGTTAGCTCGGGACGAAGGCGCTGAATTTCCCCTAGCAAAGAACCGTGTTATTTCAGACTTCTTTGTAGACGACCTAATGACGGGATGTCAAACCATAGAGGAAGGAGTAGAAATACACAAGCAAACATCAGAGTTGCTTAAACGTGGAGGTTTCCAGCTCCAAAAATGGGCTAGTAACAACGGAGAATTATCAAGATTGATTGAAGACGGTGAACGAATATCACAAACACAAGGGAAAATGGAACTAAAAACAGACACAATTTCAAAGATATTAGGTTTAACGTGGGACAAGGACAATGACGAGTTCGTATACACTATTCAGCTAAATGATGTAGATTTGCCAGTGACAAAACGCAAGGTTATTTCAGATATAGCGCGACTATTCGATCCCCTGGGATGGTTAGCACCGACAATCATCACTGCGAAAGTATTCATTCAACGAATATGGATGACTGGGATTGAATGGGACGCAGAACTACCTGCACCATTGCTGACAGATTGGCTTGACTTCCGGAAGAGCCTTTGTGATCTTACTAAATTTCGTCTGCCTCGTTGGATCAACTCAAGCAAGGAGAATAAGGTTCTAGAATTGCATGGCTTTTCAGATGCGTCCAATGTAGCATACGCCGCGGTGGTATACGTCCGCATCATTGATAGAGAGGGAATTATTCACACAACCTTAGTGACTTCAAAAACCAAGGTTGCCCCTGTTAAACAGGTATCAATCCCGCGATTGGAGCTTTGTGGAGCTGTCTTACTAGCAAAGCTTCTTCACGAAGTCGCTTCAACTCTAGAAGTTCCCAAACAACACTTATATGCGTGGACAGACTCATCCGTCGTATTAGCGTGGTTAAGCAGCCATCCTAGCCGGTGGAAAACGTTTATCGCGAATCGTGTTTCCGAAATACTTACCATTATGGATAGAAGTCAGTGGTCACATGTGTCGTCGTCGGAAAATCCAGCAGATTGCGCATCTCGGGGAGCAAGCCCTTCTGTGTGTAACGATATGCAACTCTGGAAAAGAGGTCCAGTATGGTTACAGAATGAAAAAGTTGACTATAATAGAGGTAACATACAAGGAACTACGCTAGAAGAAAGAGTAATAAAAACAAAATGTCATGCAACTGCGGTAGAATGTAATAACAGTCTATTTACTAGATTTTCGAAGTTCGGTAGGTTAATAAGAGTAATAGCTTACTGTAGAAGATTTTTACAAATGAAGAAACTTGAACATAACAAAAATAAAATAACTACTTGGTTAACTACAAAAGAATTAAATGAATCTATACTTACCTGTATAAAACTCTGCCAACTCCAGTCCTTTAGTGATGAAAAGGAATCTCTGAAAAAAAACCGTAAACTAAATAAGAGTAGTAGACTTACCTCGTTAAGTCCTTTTCTTGACGAGGTCGGAGTCTTAAGAGTTGGTGGTCGCTTGCACAGGGCTTCTATTGATGAGAATCTGAAGCACCCCATCTTAATCCCTCATAAATCACACTTCACCAACCTTTTGATTGCAGAGGCTCACGAGAGAACTTTGCATGGCGGGCCGCAGTTGATGCTCAATTACTTAAGATCCAAATACTGGATACTCAATGCAAGGACTCTCGTTAGGCAATATGTTCATAAGTGTGTAACTTGTATTCGACATTCAAAACAAACACACCAACAAATGATGGGCCAATTACCGAAGGCCAGGTTGTCTGCTCAGAAGCCATTTCAATGCAGTGGCGTAGATTACGCAGGTCCAATCAGCATCCGGACCTCTAAAGGTCGTGGTCATCATTCCACTAAAGGTTATATTTGCTTGTTTGTTTGCATGTCCACTCGGGCTATTCACCTAGAGGTTGTTAGTGACATGACTTCTCAGAGTTTTCTTGCGGCTTTTAAGCGCTTCGTAGCCAGACGTGGCCGAGTATTGGACTTGTGGAGTGATAATGGGAGCACATTTGTTGGTAGTGCAAAGGAATTGCGACAGCTTTTCAACGCTGAAAAGTCAATGGTAGCTTCGGAAATAGCTGACTTTTTATGTATGAATGGTACGACTTGGCACTTCATACCTCCCCATGCTCCAAACTTTGGAGGATTGTGGGAGGCTGGTGTCAAGTCAACGAAGCACCATTTAAAAAGAATAATAGGCACCAACACATTGACATTTGAAGAAATGACAACAGTGTTTGCTCAAATTGAGGCCTGCCTTAACTCGAGGCCGATCTCTCAACTTTCTCATAATTCAGAGGACTTGTGTCCCTTGTCGCCTGGGCACTTTCTCGTGGGTGAACCTTTGGTAACTGTATCTGATGCAAATTATGAAAATTCATCCATAAGTAATCTAAAACGGTGGCATCTTACGCAAAAAATGCTTCAAAATTTCTGGCGTAGGTGGTCACTAGAGTATTTAACTCAATTGCAGCATCGATACAAATGGACAGAACGTAAGCCTGAACCTGAAATTGGAGATGTGGTTCTGGTGAAGGAGGATGGTCTCCCACCCGCTAGATGGCTATACGGGGTTATCACAAATAAACATCCAGGTTTGGACAACATTACTCGCGTTGTAACCAACTATGATTGCCGAGTTTGCACAAACCTACTTAAAGAAATAAAATAATTTATCAATTTATAATTTAACACTAAATCTTTATTAATTTCAACCATCCAATTTACTAGGTGCGAACTCGGAAACTCATTCCACTTTCAGATCTCGCGCAGCATGATAAATTCAGTGTTATTCTTTCATCAGATAAGCGTTGCAGTACTAACTTTGTATGAAAACCAAGTTTTGGCACGAATATGCGAACGTTGGATTGTAAATTGCAACTCCTGAACTATCCGTGCGGTAACTGCAAACAACGGCATCGCCTGCCTGGAACTTTTGTCTTCCAGGCAGGCGATGCCGCGGAATTAAGCTAGTTATTGACAACTAGCCCAAACTTAATTATCTTCATCCAACCAAACAATCCAGTGCATCATAAACTCTCGTATATTCTAGTCAAAATATTCGTGTGAGACTATTTTTGTCTAGAACTGAAACTATATTACGTATGCAATCCTATTTGGAAGGCATAATGCGGATTGAATATTTTCACAATTGGGTAGTGACGGGAGTAATAGCACCAAATAGATACAGAAGGCTGGCTCCATTGCGAAAACAAGCACAACACATATAGACGTGTATTTACGGCGATCCGAAGCAAATGGCAGTCGCGAGTTCACTTGGACTCGCTGTACGTGAAGCATGTCTATGTGTTCGTACGTTTTCGCTCATTGTGTGGAGCCAGCCTTCTGTATCTGTGGATTTTGTAGTTTTGTTTGCAATACTGTCGGGTACTTTGAAGTGAATAGAGCCACTGCTGCGCTGTAGTGTGAACCTATTTGTTGGTAAGGTACGGGTCGATTGTGTACATGTAGCTTAAGCACTTAGAACGGTGTGCAATTGGTATAGAATAAACAAGTTTTGGTTTACTTCATTTGGATGATTTAATAAACACAGTGTTGCTGAAATAAGCTAATAGCTGATGCCAGTGTGACTGTCTGTCACTTATTCCTATTTAATAACAGAATATTATATTTATACTTAAACCATGCATATGGTTCGGCCTACTTTAGAGACACATCAAATCTTAATTTTATGGTCTGACAGCTTGACGCGTTACCCTAATAAATAACAAGATATCCTAATTCTTTGCACTTGTAAAATGGTTTAGAACCACTTAGAAGTCCATTCCATTTCTATTTAATGGCACACGCAAATGACCACTTATGGCAGCCGTCGTCGCTTGAAAGAAATGTTTAGACAATCGAAACCCATAGTTCTTTACAAATTCTGAGAAAGTTAAAGCGAGGGCGCGTTATTGCAACCAGCTGTGAATCGTAAAAGCAATTAAGAAATAGAAAAATGTGTTTTAAGTCGAAGTTTACAAAAAAATAGTGTGGGAAAGTACCGAGCCCAGATTTTGGATAGTTGGCGGGGGTGTTGAGGAAGGACAGTCGGTCTTAAGACATGACAGGGTTCGGTCGTTATAGTCTCAAGAAGGAAAGCTAGTTAAGTTAGGAGGTTGGTGAGTGTTGTGAGCTGGGAGGAGCTGTGTTCGAGGTGAAGTTGGTACTACGTGCGGCATTTCGTGAGTAGTAATCTAATTCCCTACAAAGATATCATAGGTAAGTGATAAACTCTTTACAAATAATGTGTCTTTTCCATTGTATTGTTCTCGTAGGCTGATTTGTTTTATGATTTGTAGGTAACATTTAGATAATATCGCTGCAGAGCTATTAATAATCATTTATTTCAGCATAGCGACATTGCGCTATTAATTAATTATTTTTTCTATTGTATTACGTGTCCATCTCCTAATCCATACCCTGACAGATATTTGTCATTTGCGTTTGATTATAGGGAAACGGAGAAGGCCTTCCACTTTATTTGACACTGAGCACTGACGCTCGACTTTTGACGACTTTGACCTGTAACATGCGCAACCACATACGGAAGGCTGAACCGTAAATACTCTCAGTTCATTTAAAACAACTTATGCTATAAGGTCGATCTAAATCGGCATTATAAAATAATCAAACGTTAGTGATAATTACTGCTTCCAAAAAGGTTTGGCCACACAACTCTTTACGAAAGGCTCGTTGTACGCGCATCTCCACACTTCCCCAAACTGGATTGGTAGTCGTTCTAAGAACGCTAGGGACCGTGTCTCGATAAAACCTACACCCGGCATATGGTACGCCAATTTCTAAATCGACACTATTTATCGAAACACGTCAATTTGGACGCTTTGCCGCTTACAGCCGCACTGTATCCACGATATGGGGAAGATTAACGAGATGTGAGGTGACGAAATATTCACCTCGGCAGACACCGAGTACGATCGCATTGAGTTTTGCTACAGACTGAGTCTACGGTACGCTTGTGCAATATTTTCTGTTATTTTAGAAATGGGGCTAGGCTGCCGTAAAGGTGATATTAACATAAATACGCGTTTAGAATTCTATACTAAATACTTGTCTCACTCAATGGCAGTTGGGCTTCGTAGCTCACTGTCTCTAGGATTGAGTAAGACATTTATATTGTGCTTAGGGAACATGTTCTACTAAAATCGTATATTGTCTTCAGAGGTTTTATGCGTTAGGTTTAGTAGAACACGTATAATGAGACAAACGTTGTAAAACGGTTCCCCGTCTCACTGAAATGGGTACATCATTCACAGATACATTAACGTAGCTATTATTGATTGATTAAAGCGCAAGCGTAATGATTCCCTTACCTCTTCACATTATGAAGATTCTATTACAGGTATTATTAGCGCTACCAGCGAGAAGGGAGACAGACCGCGGTAGGGAGCGGTCGGTGTAAGGCTAGGCTAAGGAAGTTAGGAGAATTATTGAGTGCCAGAGGCCTTTGTCCAAGTGGGCTGTTGTAGGAGAACGAGTTAATATTAAATAAGTAAAATATAGTTGTGTTGAAGCACAGATTTAGTTTATTATTATTCTGTCATCTAGTTTTAACTTAGTATGTGTTAGTGTCTGTTGGTGAGACTGGGAGAGCCTTTAGTTATTATAGTTATCCTAGGCTGATGGAGTTAATAGTCATTATAACTAATCAGACAGACTCGTGTTGCTGGGGAGTTTGTTGCGCCACTTCTTCTCCCCAGCATAAACACTAGGAAGTGGTGACGGGTGGGCAGTTTGGGGCTGTCTATAGACTTACAAGAGAGTTGATTCACAACTCTATTAATAATGCTTGAGTTTGATTCTCTACTCTCATAACTAGTAATTATTGAATGTTGTATTCGTTGCCTTTGGCCGATACTAGAACTCTTAAACTTTATTTAGTAATAATCCTCGAGTTTTGATTTCTCAACTCAAATTAACTAGTAATTCAAAGAATATTATATTCTTTATCTTATACTAATAACTCGGTCAGACTGACATGAGCACGTGCCTTGCAAATATGCTTGTTGTGCAAAGAGTGAACTTCCGGGGGTTTGGGTGACCACAACTATCTCATATCCAGTCTAAGGACTGATAGGGACCATGTCTCCTTAAGAGCATGATGCAGACGCAATGCCGCTAGAACTAGCCGCTCCGTTGCTAGACAAGGACAGTCGCACGGTTGCCGCAGGAAAAGCCGCTTCGTCACGTTTATCAGTTCGAGAGAACTGCTAGGGGCCATGACTCCAAAAGAGCATGATGTCGACGCTATGCCGCTGTAAAGCCGCTTGCGTCACTTTATGGAAGTGTATATCTGAGTACTCCGAGTGTAGATGCGAGATATTGTGAGAGTTACGACTGACCAAATACCTGTTACGCGATAGCGTTTGGGTTACTCACAAGTTATATAATAATTTACTCTGCGTCCCTCTATTATTTAGCTTTCTAAAATCACTTCCAATATATTTCACAACTATGAATTCCTAAATATCATATAATATTGATACATTGTTTCCTTGCCTCATTAATAATATCAAGGCATTTGGCTTCTATAAATTTGGGAATTCATTTCTATTATCGGTGGGAGAGTGACCAAGTCTGGTGACGAGCTCTACAGGGCCGCACGGGGTTAGAGTGCGGCCTTTTCCCCTTCGGGGGAAACCGACCTTAACGCTAATATTAACATAATTAAGAAAAACGAAAAATTTATCAGCCTAGGGTAATTTAGGTACTGTCACACCAGCTACCTAATCTATGCAGACATACATATTTACATGCCAGTATACTTATTGACTCTACTCCTACATACATACAAATAACAAAAAACAAACCAACCAACTACGACAAAAACCGCAACTAAAAAGGTATAACCAAGACATAAAACAGACAAATAAAAAATCCGGAGCCAAACGTGGTTTGACGCCATTTAGCCTATCACCAGCGGAAAACCAAGACGCTTCCAAAGAGATTGTTTGTCATTTGTCAAATTATGATAAAAAGTCAATAAAGTTGGGCTACTACAAATTAATTTATTTGACGGCAGCCATATTGATTAGCAGCTGCGAGAGACGGCGACTAGATGGCGCTAGTGGAACGTGCACCAGACGCATCATAAAGAAATCATTCACTCTATAGATCATTTGGCTTAATAGACTTGATTCCAATCTAATAAAATGTTGTGACGTTTCGCTGTCAAGCGATCGCCTTTAAAAGGAGCTGCGCTGTTCAATCAGCACAGAGGATTGGCTTGTGGTCGTCACACAAGCTCGTCCTACGGAATTTTCCATTCCGTTGAGTTTGTTCCGCGCGGACCGTCACTAAAATTTATAAAAATTTTCTGACTACCCGGTTTTTTTGTACCGACGCGGTCGCGGAGACCATACCCCAGCGATGCCGAAGCCCGGCACGCGCGGCTCGTTGGGCTGCGATGCCGGCTCACCGGAGTCCCGCCCGGCGCTGGATAGGACGTCGTCGATGCCGATCATCGGTGTTACGTCGTCCTGTGCACCGCCGGCCGGCTCCACAAGGAGTGAAGAAAAAAAGAAGAAGATCAAGAAGAAGAAGGAAGAGGGAAGAGGAGGGGGATCGAGCGCCGCTGCTGCCGCCGGCCCACCGACGTCACTGGCGCCTGCGCGCGCTGCGCCCACGCCGTCGTCGAGCCGACCGCACGCGGTAGCGATCCGCCCCGCCGCGTTCCGCCCGGTACCCAGCCAGGCCCCGGGGCCTGCCGCTAACCCCAGTCGCGCGCCGCATGCGCACGCCGTGGCACCGCCCGCGCTTGCTCCCGCACCCGCGCCCGTGCGCTGCGCTGCGTATGCCGCCGCGTACACCGCCGCTTACGCTGCGCGCCCCACCACGCCGCGCGACTACCCCGCGCGCCCCCGCACACCGCCCGCGCCCCCCCGCGCGCCCTCCGCACGCACCGCCGCGCCGCCGCGATTCGCGACTCCGCCCGCGCCTGCCGCAGCGGCTACTGCGACCACGCAACCTATGACCAAAGCTGTGCCAGCTCCGCGCACCGCCGTGACCGGCGCCCGCTTCTCGCTGGCGGGACCGGCAATGGCTGAGCGAGAGCGGCCAGCACAAAATTCCGACACCACCAAGACAAGGTCAGTGACTAGTGCCACATACACGCCCGACTCACCGGCGCCTCCTCGTGCATCAGCTTACGACTCGCCCGCGGTTATGTCGCCGTGTTCGTCCATAGGATCGAACATGTCGCTGGCATCCGCGGGCTCGACCGGCAATGGCTGTGAGCGTGCCCGTTTCGAGTCCCGGCTTGAACCCAGAGGCCAAAGACTACGTCGACGCAGGAGCTCGAGTGAGACCGCAGCGGAGGAGGGGAAGCGGCTCTGCCCCGACTCGCCGCGGCCACCGCGCGAAAGCGCGCCGCGGAGTCCGGACCCGCCAGCGTCGCCTACTTTTGCCGACGCGGCGCGCCGCTTACCCCCCCCGCCACCTGCGTCACCATCGCCGCCACCGTCACCGACCGCGGGGGTTAGGCCACCCCTCGCCCCCGCTACCGCTGCCAACACCCCCGATGCATCCCCCGGCGCCGCGACAAGAACGTGGCAACATAAGCCGGGGCAAAAGAAGCCCAGGTACCCGCCGCTGGTGGTTGAGAGGCTGCCAAACTGGGCCGCCCATTTTCGGGCCATCAGGGAGAAACTGGGCCGGCCTCCTAACGCTCGTCCATACGGGGGTGGAGTCCGCTTCACCCCAGACAGCGAGGAGGAATATAGGCTGGTCCAGCGATACCTGACTGGCCTAGAGAAGGACAGCGGCGTCAGCTGGTTCGCCTACTCACTACCGGCAGAGAAGAGCCTGAAGATCGCCATTCGGGGGCTACCGGCGGATACGGACCCGAAGGAGATAGAGGAGGAGCTCAAAACGCTGGGATACCAGCCGGAGTACGTGCGCCATATTAAGGCTGCACAGGGACGACCCGGTTGCGTGTTCCACGCGATTCTGAAGAAGACTCCGGACGTCCGGGCCATTTACGATACCACGACATTCATGTTGATGCGTGGTGTCAAGATAGAGGCCTGGCGCGGAAAACGAGGACCCGCCCAGTGCCACCGATGCCAACTGTTCAGACACAGCTCGCATCAGTGTCACCGCCCGCTCGCCTGCGTGCGTTGTGGAGGGGAGCACGCGGCGAGAGACTGCCCGCGCCCGCGGGAAGAGCCGGCCACCTGCGTAAACTGCGGTGGCCCGCACCCGGCGTGCAATATCAAGTGCCCGGTGTACCAAAAAGAGATCCGGAACAAGCGGGCGGGCACCGCCGCCATAACGGCCACATCACGCCGGCCCAAAGTGGCCTTTGAGAGGCCACAAGAGATGCCACAAGAGGCCCAAGGCACGACGCTTATGGCGGCGGCCAACGGGCCCTCGGACAGACAAGCTACCTCCTCTGGGCGGAGGAAAAATAAGAGACGCGGGGGAAAGGGCAAGGGGAAGAAACCCGACCCTCCCCAGGCGACCCAAGAAAACCCAATCGCCACCCCTGCCTTCAGCGAGGCACAGGTTGCGAACAAGCAGCAACCTACCGCTAGCGCCGCCACGGCGCCGCGGTCAAACATGAAACCACAAATGGAAAAATCCCAAAAAGAAAACAGTGGCGGCGCTACCGACGCCAAATCAGCCACAGGAAAATCGAAGTTCACAACCTGTGCCATTAAATTGTTGATGGACCTGATTAAGGCCATCAGGCAGGGACAGGATGTCGAGTTGGTCATCCTGGATGGCCTGGCCACACTACTGACTATGTACCACGGCTAGGTCACCCAGGGCGGCCCAAAATGGGACGCCTGCGGCCTCCTGGCACAAGGCCGCCCCCCCCCTCCGCCACCTCCCTCGGGATAAGAAGACGTCGGAACCAAAACCGGACTGACTTCCAGATAAGCCGCAGCCAAGTTACACGCGACTTATCTGTGACAAAAAGACTCCACACTCACAACACACACACCCTTTGCGTAACGTGTTCTAGGTTAATATAGGCACGTTACGTAAATACAGACAGACATACATGTCTATACAGGCACCCAAACTCACGCGTGCACGCGCGGCGCGGGCCGCGAGGCACGCAAACACTGAACGGTGTTACACAATTACAATGCCGTTCACACCCACATTCGGCCCCTTAGCCCGGACAGTAACGGCTAGCTCTGTGATCTGGACGGGCGGGGGCCACTCACCTACTCTGTAGGCGCGTCGAGTCGACATCTCCGTCGCTGGTCGTCGCCGCCGGGCCTCTCCTAGGTAACTAGGGGTCTCACCTGGCGGCGGCAGACCGCCGAGATGTCGTGAAGAAAGCGGCGCTTCACTATAAGCGTCGCGGCGCTCCTACAGAAACAAAATAGCAACCACTCACACCCATTGCCAATGATGCTGACCAAATGAGAGGCCCGTATTTACGGGTCGCCGTATGGCTTCCGCGGTCAGGGGGTGAAGCCCCGGCACCGCACGCAACGCCCCCTTACGGGGGCGCCGCGATATAGCTCCGAGATCAGCACGCATTTCGAACGGATGCGTCTTGGTGCACGGACCACTGTCTCTCGACAGTCAGTACTGCCCGGTTATTGGACGTGGAACGATGTCTCTGACAATTAGTACTGTCCTTATTGCGGTGGGTGCATGGTATAGTTCCTAACACAGTCAGTACTGCCCTATGTGACCGCCCTCACTAAAATTATTAGTTATTTAATTATATTTCTGTACTTTGAGATTCATGATACTTATTAACTGATTGTTCAATTGAAAATGTATTGTCATACCTGAGTCTTACTTCTGATGTCTGGGCTTAATCCGACATCAGAAGTGGGATCGGATTTTCGCCCACCTCTGGCAATTCGTCATCACAAAACATGCAGGAAAATATTCCGCTACCCTCAAATAGTTTAGAAGCATATCTTGCAAAATTAACTGATATCTGCTGCCCCGGTCCAATGCACCACCTCAACGTTTCACGGAGTTGGTACCGTTTGGTCCTGACGAGCCCAATTCAGACATAGGGCTGGTGACGGCTTTCAGACACCATAATTAGGAGCAAAAATATGAATGGTGTCTATTTAATCATGAGGTTGACCCATTGTCTTCAAGGCCGCGCAGCCACATAACTGGCCAAGGTCATAGGTCAATATTAATAGGAAGATATACAGGAGACTTTTAAAGCTCTGTTCTCTCGCCCTATTCTTATTCAGGATCACTTTGACAGTATCCTTAAAATTTCTAATTATTTCTAATGCGACCGCCGCTCAGGCATGTTAATGTCTTTGCCAAATGATTGAATATCCCGGACGCAAGACTATCTGAAAAGGTTGTGTCGGGTTTTGCCATTTGCATATTATCTATGTCTGATGTTCAAATAAGTCGTGAATAAGCTGTTACGATTTACTGCAAGGCATATCCTCAAACGTAGGTCAAAATTGCCCGAATCAAACGATTCTGACGTCAAACGCCCTCGTGCTACGTAACGTATGTGGCAGGATCGGGCATCGCCATTTAATAGTTCTATATTTGCGGATAAACGTGTCAACCAAAAGCCACAAGTCACATGCTACGTCTGCGGGGAGCCAGGCCACATCGTTTCCACCTTTCCAATGCGGGGTTCCTGTTTAATTTTGTTACTCAATTTCCAAATAATTCGGCCGGGGAAAAGGCAATGTTAACTGGACACCAGAGCATGACCAAATACACGCAAAAATTATCCACATTTTAAGGTCCGAATCAGTGTTTGACCCTTCCTTGCCCATTGAACTCTATACCGATGCAAGTACTGAGGGATATGGTGCAGTTCTTATCCAAAAATATGATGATACTGCATATGTTATAGCGTATTATGAAAATTCACTGTATTTACCGAACTCCATAGACAAGTCTTCTCTCTCAAAACGTTATTTGACTCCAAGGCTTCACCGTTGGTGGGGGCTATATTGCAGGCTTAGGATTTTGATATCGTGTACGAAGAAAGTCGAAAGATGGCTCATGCAGATTTCTTGTTTTGCAATTTATCAAAAACAAATAGTTCTAAACCTCGTAAAGTAAATTTTACATTTAGATATAGATCGGAAGCGCGATTCGGTACTTTTTGAAATGATAACAATTCCTAAATAATCAATTACCTGAAGAGATATCACGTACGCAAGGTTCAAGACCAGGAATATTGTATAGGAAGATAGAACCGCGCCTCCTTTAGTTTTCCGTCTTCCCTGCTTTGTTAAAATTGAATGCGTTGACGGTGTAGTTGAACCAGAGCGGAGGCGTGACGTCGAACGCGCTCGCTACGAGTTGCACCTGTGGTGTCGCGGCGGTGGCGTGCGCGAGCGGTCGTGGTTCTTGTGGCGGTCTCGACGTGCAATTCTAATTTCTTCGACGTGATTTTGTATGCTCACAGGTGGGTTTTGCTGGGACGTTGACGCTGATGTGACAGATACTGCGGAAATTTCACTTGCTTGTTGAAGCATTTTTTTCGGTGAGCTTGGCTAATTCATCGAATGCTGTATCCTTGCTTATTGTGTCACTTACTACAAGTACTGATCGGACGTGCGCGTAGTAAGTTCATCCACATGAGCCGTAGTGTGTAATCTGGCGCCTTATTGTGAGCGAGATTGCGCTTGTGACGTAGTATTTGGCTAGGCTTTCTAGTTCCATATCCGAAAGTAGCTTCTGTAGCTGCTCTCCATCAGATTATTCGTACACAGAAATAAGACGTTTCTGTATGACTGAATATAGACGATCGGCAGACGGATTGTTTGATAAGTCACATATTTGCTCGATGTCTTCTTTTTGTAGCTGAGCGATGACCATCTTGCCTTCTGTGTTTCCCTTGTCTTGAGATCACGCGTAGCTGCTTCGAAACTGATGAACCATAATCGGGGTTTGTCGCGCCAGAAAGGTGGTACTCGAAGGGTAAGCGAGATTTCGGCGATATGTTGGGGTGATAGCGAAACGTCCTGTGAGTTCGCTAGACTTGCTCCTGCTAATTTCATGTCTGGTTGTTCGGTGTCACGCTGCATAGTTTTCTTGCGGTTACTTCGTTCGGGGTCACCACTTTGGCGTTTAGGCAGTTGAGGGATAACTCCAGATGAAGGTATAATCAGAAATATATCGGTTTAATTAGACGTAACGAGGTTATAAATATGAGTCACACACAGCTGAGCGCCAGTGTGATGTCGCGGGGCGCGCGCGCAAAATGTGCGTGCTGCCACAGAACATAGAGGAGTTTCTAGTTGGCTACCTATCGTTCATTGGTTTGGTCCCTAATTGCCCATGTTCATAATGAAATACAACATTTAGGTTTTGACAAGAGTTTAGGAAAACTTTACGAATTTTATTGGTTTCTCGACATGGCAAAATTTGTAAAACGTTTATTTTTTTCCTGTGTAGTATGTAAAACTTCCAAAGGCCCTTCAGGTGTACAGCAAGTGCAGTTACATTCAATTCCAAAACATCCAATCCCTTGGCACACAATTCATTTAGATCTAACTGGAACACTTTCGGGAAAAAGTGGTAGAAAATAATGTTGTTCAGTTTTAATAGACGCCTTTACAAAGTTTGTACTGCTGGAATATACTCTGGCCTGAGTTCTTCATACGCTGAAAGATCAATTAAAAATTTTGGTGCTCCAAAGCGCATTATCGCAGATAGCGGACGTTGTTATGACTGCAGTGAGTTTAAAAACTTTTGTAATGATAATACAATAGAGTTCCCTTTCATAGCAACCGGTTCAAGTAGAGCTAACGGTCAGGTTGAGAGGATCATGCTAACTTTAAAGAACATTTTTTACTTATAGAGAATGTAATTCTAATTGTCATTCGGGGTTCCTCACTTAATCTAGCTAAAATAACGCCTAGTTCTTCTGAAACAACTGTAAATTTAAAATTGAAACTGCTCGTTCATCGTGCATCATAAAATAAGAGTGACTAAACATGACACTATAAGGTTTAATAAGGGAAAAGCCCGGATTAAACCTTTTGCAGGTGATTTTTTTGTAAATTGCGAAGAAAGACATCAAATTAATTTAGATTTAAAAATAAGTGGCCTTATAAAATAGTCACTGTTTGACGAAAATTATGGTGATGATGATCATAACGAACCGTGGCAGATAATGAGTTCAGTATGTCTATTGTACCTGTAAATAACAACATGACCTCAGATTCAGGGGAAACTCGTACTCTAAGCTCTCGTGCATTGACTGCGGATGATTCAGAGGAAACACTTTCTGTAAGCTCTCGCACCCTTAGTGCAAATGATTTAAATAACTCTGAAGAAACTTTATCTGTTAGCTCTCGAACATTAAGTGTAGATAATTCCGAAGCTATAATAGAATCTTTGGAATGATCAACTAGTATGGTCTCTTCTACTTTTGTGGGAGACGATCATCTCTGCAAAAACAATATTAAGATCACTCCTGCTGTTATTTGATGATGATCCTGTGTTGCGCTGAAGAAATCTCACCTGCTTTTGTGGGTGACGATTTAGACCAGCATGTTTGAACTGTAGGGGTTTTCTTTTGTAAAGAAATACCTAGACCAGTGATATCTTTGATGAGCTGAAGGAATCTCACCTGCTTTTGTGGGTGACGATTTAGACCAGCATGTTTGAACTGTAGGGGTTTTCTTTTGTAAAGAAATACCTAGACCAGTGATATCTGTGATGAGCTGAAGGAATCTCACCTGCTTTTGTGGGTGACGATTTAGACCAGCATATTTAAACTGTAGGGGTTTTCTTTTATAAAGAAATACCTAGACCAGTGATATTTTCTATTTTGATATGTAACGATGGTGATGATATGAATTAAAAACATAACATCACGCCTTGTTTCCCCGAAGGGTTAGGCAGAGGTGTACCTGTACACCCACATTTCGCCAGTTATGTTTAAGTCCCATGTAATAAGGGGCGAGCCTATTGCCATCAACCGGGCACAAATCCAGACTCCGGGGTGCTACTGAGAAATTCCAGATAGAAAAACCCAATATCACTTTGCCCGACCTGGGAATCGAACCCAGGATATGAATTAATGAGTCTTTTTTTATTAGATGCCTGAATGCACTCGAGGACGAGTGATTTGTCAGAATGGCCGTGACGGCAGCCATATTGATTAGCAGCTGCGAGAGACGGCGACTAGATGGCGCTAGTGGAACGTGCACCAGACGCATCATAAAGAAATCATTCACTCTATAGATCATTTGGCTTAATAGACTTGAATCCAATCTAATAAAATGTTGTGACGTTTCGCTGTCAAGCGATCGCCTTTAAAAGGAGCTGCGCTGTTCAATCAGCACGCACCCCTCCCGACCCTTGCTCGAGCCAGCCCGCGCCGCTGAGCCTGTAGCTTTAAATTCGTCCCTAATTAATACCAATCCTGATCCAGCTAGTCATTTGCTGCCCTCTTCCAGCGACGCCCTAAGCCGAGGTTCGTACCCCACAGGGGGTGCCCTTAGCGTTGTCGCTTAGTTTTAGTTAGTATATAAGTTTAAGTCCTGGCTGGAGGCCTTAATTTATTAGGGAATCCACAGGCAAGTCCGCTTAAGCAGACGACAACCGCATAGGTTGACCTGCGAGATGCCAAACAAACAAACAAAAAACAATCAGCACGCATTTCGAACGGATGCGTCTTGGTGCACGGACCACTGTCTCTCGACAGTCAGTACTGCCCGGTTATTGGACGTGGAACGATGTCTCTGACAATTAGTACTGTCCTTATTGCGGTGGGTGCATGGACCACTGTTCCTAACACAGTCAGTACTGCCCTATGTGACCGCCCTCACTAAAATTATTAGTTATTTAATTATATTTCTGTACTTTGAGATTCATGATACTTATTAACTGATTGTTCAATTGAAAATGTATTGTCATACCTGAGTCTTACTTCTGATGTCTGGGCATAATCCGACATATTTATAATTTATTTATTTATTTTTCACTTCAAGACACAAACATCAGTGTAGCCCTGGCTCTTGTACTAGGATTACCTGTATTACAATAGCCAGGCCTGTCAATTTACAGGGAATATGTAGAAGCGCGATAGACAGAAAATCTGATATTCTGACATGCATTGTAAGGTAGGTTTACAAATACACAGAAGGAAATAATGAAATAATTAGTAACCACTGCGTTTTGTGGATCGAGGGTGAGTGTGAGTGTGTGAATTCTTCTAACATTCTCAAAATGTTTACTCTAGATAGGTACTTGGGTATCTAAATTAAAATGACGATTAAAACGAATTTAAAATTTATCAAATACTCTAAAAACATATTATAATCCCACTAAATTGGTTCACGAATTTGTATCAGAATTAGCTTCCGAGTAAAGTTATTAGTGTAAAATTTTCACAGACGGTTCCAATAGTGTTAATGGGTGTAGACTGTAGAGATGCCTTCTTTTTTAAACACAGGTAGGCTAAGGCTAGTTTTAAAATTGATCCAACTGGATGTATAATGCCTCGCGTGCAGGAGCGCCATACAATATGTGGCTCAAGTTGTCTTTGGTTTCAGAGGTTCATAGCCTACGATATTCTATCGAATTGACTATCAATATTTTCAAAGACTAGACTAGGGTAATATTGCAATGCGTCCCAACTGCAAAGGCTGACAAGGCAACGTGGGGCCCGTGGGGGCTGCTCTTCTGTCAAAGCTTGCAATGGAGACGGGTATCAAGAAGCCATACATCCCAGATTACTCGGAATATTGCTCCAAGTTTAAGCTGTCATGTTTTGACATGAAAAATGTAAAGTGAAACGAATTTGGTATAAAGTGATTCAGAATGGGCCTCCTCGCGTGCTCTCGTTTAAGGAGGATACAGGTTTAAGTAGAAGTTATGTTTTGTTAGCACTAAGGTTGCGGTCGAGGAATCTTTAGGCAAACATAATTTGCTATCTTAATGAGAAAGGTCGCATCACCTAATTGTGAAATATACAACAAAATTGAAGATGTGCAACATTTGTTGATGGAGTGTGTAGAGCAATAATTTCCAATTGAATCCTTCAGACGTTCAGCAAATTCAAAACAATTTTACAAACTCCAGATCGGCGAGTACAAAGAGGTTGTGTGGCCTGGTGAAGATGGCTACTCAATCATTGCATTTATGTTTCATAGTATGTATGTTGTTACCGCAATTAAAGTTAAATAAATGGCATATCCGTATGGATAAAAATCCCTTTACAGCATAAAGAAAATAATTGTATCATAATCGTAACTTATAAATAACCAACTTAGATGCTACAAACAAAATTAACAAAACGGTAATTGTTTGTTATGGATAATGGCAATACAAAACAAATAAACAAGCAATGAAGAGAAACAAAACTACAAAATAGACTTAGTTACATTAAAGTAATCAGCTAGCCCGAACATTCAGTAAATTAATAGGCACTCGTAGGGATTTCTGAATTAGATCGCTTCAGGGATTGGATCAGAGCGGAATAATTAAATAACGTAACTAAGCGGACTTAATTAAAGGATACTCAGAAGGTCGAGCTTAAAAAAACAAAATGGGATCATTTAGTCTACCGATAGTTCCAGTCATCTCAATAGATTCCTATTCAGGATTTTTCTAGGGTCGTATTACTATCGCAACCAGTGTGTCAAGGTTTTCTAGACTTTCTGTAAAGATGCTAGTCATCGGTCACAGTCAAAATTAGTATCAGTCACCGCACCACCAACCCGCACTGGGCCCGCGTGGTGGATTATTGCCCATTCCCTCTCACAGAGAGGAGGTCTGTGTTCCAGCAGTGGGAACATAATAGGCTGATTGTGCTTTCGCTATATGTATTAGTTTTCAAGGGTGTAAGTATCCGGTATATGACAGTTTCGTCTATATCCCCCATCTATAAGATAAATCTGTAGGGCGTGATTGGATATTAAATATTTAAACCTGACCGCGGTAGGTACACACCGGTGGGAACATAGGGCTTTAATCGCAAAAAAATATTTTTTGGTACATATTGTTCTTCCATTTTGTTGAAGCCAGATTTGATTTCTAAAGTTCTTTTCAATTATAAAAATCCAATATCGAAATCCACTTCGTTAATGCTTCGTCTAAACATACAACAATCACAGTAAAAACAGTCAGTTTCGTTTTTCCAAAATCAGATTCCTCAATTAACAACAAAATAACAAAATAAATTGGAAATAACCATCCGGAACGCTCCAACCAGACCCGCAACATTATCTTAAACACTTTAATAAAGAAAACAAAAAACAAGAATCAAAGAAACGCCCACTCGAGGCTAATTACTCACCTATTAGTTGGGCTCTCCAAACAAAGAAAAGAACATGCTACCGTCAAAGATAACACAATAAAAACAATGGTAAAGTGGCCTGGAATACACAGGGTGCGCAAGGTCAACGTTGGGTCAGTACCTGCCATCCGTCTCAGTCAGGTAGGTGAGGCCATTAATAAGGACTACAGACATCTAGTCGCGATACCCGTTCGGGATTTACCTTCTGAATAATAGTTTATGTGAGATATTGTGTTGGCCGGTCTCGTGCCAGTTTTTTTTAAAGATGGCATCTTTCTTAGCGGTTTGTTGTTTTGTCGATCTTTGTGATAAAATTTTGCATATGTGACAATAAACGGTCAACCGATTTTGTATATGTGACAAAAAACGGTCAACCGACAGTTAAGCTACGCTTGTCGCGGTCTTTTCATGGATGGGTCCATTACATATGGAAACCTCTCCGAGCCTCGGAAAGCACGTTAAAGCGTTTGTCCCGGCTATCATTCGTAGATCTTTGACAGTCGTTAGTCAGAAGCCTAAAAGTCTGACAACCAGTCTTAACAAGGGGTATCGTGGTACACAGTAACTGGTTGTGAAGGTCCAGCAGGCAGTCGCTTCATATTTAATACTGGTATTCAGCTGCACCCGGTCAGACTTAAAGCCGACCCCAACATAGTCAGGAAAAGGTTACACTGATTGATCGAATTATTTGTTTTTAATTTTAGCACCTAGGCTTTAGGTTAGGCTAAGGCTTTTATGGGAATTTATTTCAAGATATAGGACTGTTATTTATGTTATCGAGCACAATTAAGTTTATGGTTGGAACTGAAAAACAAAAACATTGAATAAGTACTTTTTCATGAATTGTCAACGGAGTTTAGCATTGTTTCGTAGTGATGTGTTTATGTTAAAAATGTATTTACTCTAACACTTAAATAAATGCTTTTGACCAACTCATTCAAATTCCAACAAAATTCTACAACTAAAACCACAACAAACCAATTTTGCTTTTAAAAGTTTAGCATAACACTCCGTACGTGGCTATAAAGTCGACAAATATTATGAAAGTGGTCGCAGATTCCTTGGAGATTGCGCTCGTAATATGCGGGTATTCGCTAATGCGTCGCGTGTGTAAGATAAAAATACTACACAGATAAAAATAATAGAAATACATAGAGAAAAATAATTTATTTATTAATAATTGGAATTTAGAATGGATTAAAATTTTAGGTAATTTAAATATTTATATATAAAGAAAACATACAATTTTTCGAAGGCAGTTTTAGGCTAAATAATTATTTTATAGACATCGAAATATTATATAGTTTGCTTTATGTATAAAAATAAGAAGTATTCACATACGTATAAATAAAACATAATTCATCATCTAAAATATATTACGACATCAGAGAATATTTTACCAAAATACACAAGAGTTTACAAGAAGATAAGTTTACTTAACTTAGGTCCGTTCGGTGTGACTGCTCCGGAGAGAATGGGCCGATTACTTTTTTTTTTTTTTTGTGTATGGCATCTCGTAGTTGACCTTGAGAGGTCGTGACTACTTAACCGGACTATCCTGTGGCTGCCTTAAGCGGACTCAAAGCCTCCAGCCAGGGGCGTAAAACTACTACTTATATTATTAAGCGAACGCTCGCTAAGGGCACCCCCTGTGGGGTACGGACCTCGGCTTAGGGCGTCGCTGACGGGAGGACAGCAAGATGGGACAGGCTGGATCAAGTTTAGTTGATTATTATTAATCGGGGAATTTAAAGCTACAGGCTCAGCTACGGCGCGGGCTGGCACTTCGTCGAGCAAGGGCCGATTACGGCGGAGCAGCGGCTTTTAAAGCTGATGGTAAACAAGTGACGTCACATCGTACGATTTCATTTCAAATTCGTTAATATTTGTATTTTATCATGAAACTATGATTGAATTATATTAAAATATACTGAATTAATTATTTGCATTACATACTTGGTATTACAATGGCATAAATTAGTAAATAAGTCATGTAATTTGTTTAAGTAACGGGTAGATGTGATATTATACAAAACAACAATGAAATAACAGTATTTCGTAATAATGCTGATAAGATTTTGATGAGAAACTATTGAATGTTGTATAACACACTTAAACAAGGTTATAATTATTACAGTGATGGTTTTATTCGTGTTCAATTAAAGAAACAGACGTGAATTATTGTAATAAATAAACTGTAATTATCCGCATAATCTATCACGGCCAGACTGACCTGTACTTCGTTCTCGAAGTACCTAACTAATTATTTATATACTTATTTTATTATAATATGTATATATATTTGTTCAAAGAGTCTCTGGCCTTGGCATATTAGTTCTATCACTTGCTGCACATGAATTTCAAACTAATATCAGGGCAGTGACCAAACAGCAATCCCTACAATAGCCTCTGGCCTTGACATATCAGTCCTATCACCTGCTGCTAGTGAATTTCAGACTGATATCAGGGCAGTGACCAAACAGCAATTCATACAATAGCCTCTGGCCTTGACATATCAGTCCTATCACCTGCTGCTAGTGAAGTTCAGACTGATATCAGGGCAGTGACCGACCAGCAGTAATGTTAAAACTGTTTTGTTATAAGCATATAGCATTTAATAATTTCAAACATCCAATGTTAATTGAACACAAATTTTTAGCCATGGAAATTTATAATTATTAACTTATATGTATCCCTAAGTATAAACATGTCATCACATTACTTATTAATTTTTATCACAAAACGACAACAATCATTGTAAGAATAACATTATTAAATAATAGCATAAACTAGAATCTAACAATAATAAATAACAAAGAACAATAATCTATCATGGCTAATGATGCTGGAGCTATGGGGACACTTAAAAAGAATTTTGTTCAACCCGTTCCTCCGGCCAAAGCCTTACTTTTTCTTGTGCCACAGTAAGATTCCTTAATGTGTTAATGCTCTAAAATATCAATTATTTGGTAAGGGCCTTTGAATTTTGCAGTTTCTCTAAGATGTTGCCTAGCTAAGTCCCCATCAGCTTCAGCATCAATGTCCCGAATGGAATCATTATCCTGTACTTCGTCTAGCCGAGCTTGTATTGGAGGTATATTTCCGTTGATTTTTGTATCGTAGTATTTAGAGACAGTTGTATTTTCCATAAAACGCTTGGCCATTCTGAAGAATCGCTAGCAATAGTGAACATATTTTTCAACTTGGCCGTTCCATCTAGGAGTACCCATGGCTATCATATGGTGATTTATTCCTATACGCCTAAGAAATGATCGTACATGATCAGAAGTAAAATTTATGGCATTTTCAGTTCTCGCAAGATTGCGACTAATTCTTGACCGTTAAGCGTCTTAATGGTTTAATTATACAGTATTTGGTAAAGCCATCCACTATTATTAAAATAAGTTTTAAACCTTCCGAAGATAGGGAAATGGTGTAATTTTCTCTACATGGTGAAGGAGTCCTTGTTTTGGCCCTGAATGACCTTTACCCTCTACACACAAAAAATTACTTACGGAATAACCGTAATAAACCGAGTCGATATCCTTTTGGTATGAAAAATTTTGGTGGATCCCCACCCTCATTGTTATAAAGCAATAAGCCATTTCTGATCACATATCGATTTGTATCTATATCACCGGTCCTAAATTTCTCCAAGAGATTTAGTGTCTCAGGGTCGTTACTTTGCGGCGAGTGTAGCTAAGGTGGAGGAGGATCTGGTTCATCAATTATATTAACTACGTCTGAAGATTCTGTAACTGTATAGCTTACTTGTTCCAATCTACAACGACTGGAATCGACAACAATAGCCACGTTTGGATTTTGAACCGCATTTCTACCTATCAAACAATCATAATAGCAATCTGAATCATTAGCTACACAGAATTCGATTTCTAAATTGTCGTTACTTAATCTGACAGGTAAACTAACTTTTGAGGTGATTAGAATTATTCCATTTCCTATTCCTTTAAATGATGTCGAACAGGGTTCTAAACCACGGCCAAAGCTATTTGCAATCGATTCTTTCAAAATATTGCAACTAGCACCCGAATCTATTAGGGCTTTAATTGGTCTTTCACAAATGTCTACATCAGTAACTGATAAGTTACCATTTGTGGAACAATTGACGTTATTAGTTTTATTATTTTTTGTCGCATCTCTTTTCTTGAAAAAAAAAATTGACTCATCATGACCCGTTTTTTTTTTTGCCGTAGGAACATTGAATCTCAAGCGTTTCGGAATTTAGGGTATCTATGATTTTATTTTTGAAGCACAGATCTAACATGACCAGTTTTATAACACAGAATACAAATAGGTGGCTATGAATTTTCAGGCTTAAGACGCTTAATAGTTGAAGAGTGAAGTAAGTTATTCGTTTCGGATGGGCGTTTTCTAGGGTTTATAATATAGGTTGTAAAAAGAGAAATTAGTCCTGACGTACTATTAACACGACTGTTGAACGATGCCATCCTAATATTAATATCGGATATACCTCCACAAACAAGCTCGACAAGCTGTCACTCAGAAAATGTTACTTTAGTATTACATAATAACCTTAGCTTTCCCTAGCGTATTCACAATAGGTTTCTGCTACGTCCGAGGTGAAGAGTACGGCTCTTGAAAGTTTTTCCGATTGGTTCTTTTCTCGGGTACAAATCTTTGATATATGTCTTAAAGCTATCCCATGTCCTACCCTCGTCTGGGTCCCAAGTCTCAAACCATAAAAGAGCAGAGCCCTAAGGGCTTTACCTGCTTTACAGACTGTAGTAATGCTGCTCCATCCACGGTTCTTGGCTACGGTGCGATTTCGTTGCACCAGCTTTCCGCACCGTTGTCGTTCTTTTCGGGATCAAATGGCGGCAACACCACATCATCTTCACTGCGGTTGCCAGATATACCATCACAGATGGCTTTCAGGAGACCCTCCAACACAGCAGGGTTCATCTGAAAAACGTTTTTTTTTTCTGTTTGAAAAAGTATACAAAACGGGTTCCGATCCCACTTCTGATGTAAGATAAAAATACTACACAGATAAAAATAATAGAAATACATAGAGAAAAAGAATTTATTTATTAATAATTGGAATTTAGAATGGATTAAAATTTTAGGTAATTTAAATATTTATATATAAAGAAAACATACAATTTTTCGAAGGCAGTTTTAGGCTAAATAATTATTTTATAGACATCGAAATATTATATAGTTTGCTTTATGTATAAAAATAAGAAGTATTCACATACGTATAAATAAAACATAATTCATCATCTAAAATATATTACGACATCAGAGATTTTACCAAAATACACAAGAGTTTACAAGAAGATAAGTTTACTTAACTTAGGTCCGTTCGGTGTGACTGCTCCGGAGAGAATGGGCCGATTCGCTCGGAGCTATATCGCGGCGCCCCCGTAAGGGGGCGTTGCGTGCGGTGCCGGGGCTTCGCCCCCCGACCGCAGAAGCCATACGGCGACCCGTAAATACGGGCCTCTCATTAGGTCTGCTTCGATGGCAGTGGATTTTCGGGCGCGCGCGGGCAACGCGTGCCCGTGTGAGTGATTGCTATTTTGTTTCTGAAGGAGCGCCGCGACGCTTATAGTGAAGCGCCGCTTTCTTCACGACATCTCGGCGGTCTGTCGCCGCCAGGTGAGACCCCTAGTTACCTAGGGGAGGCCCGGCGACAACGACCAGCGACGAAGATTCCGAATCGACGCGCCTACAGAGTAGGTGAGTGGTCCCCGCCCGTCCAGATCACAGAGCTAGCCGTTACTGTCCGGGCTAAGGGGCCGAATGTGGGTGTGAACGGCATTGTAATTGTGTAACACCGTTCAATGTTTGCGTGCCTCGCGGCCCGCGCCGCGCGTGCACGCGTGAGTTTGGGTGCCTGTATAGACATGTATGTCTGTCTGCATTTACGTAACGTGCCTATATTAACCTAGAACACGTTACGCAAAGGGTGTGTGTGTTGTGAGTGTGGAGTCTTTTTGTCACAGATAAGTCGCGTGTAACTTGGCTGCGGCTTATCTGGAAGTCAGTCCGGGTTTCAATTGACGTCTTCATGTCCCGAGGGAGGTGGCGGAGGTGGGGGGGGCGGCCTTGTGCCAGAAGGCCGCCGGCGTCCCATTTTGGGCCGCCCTGGGTGACCTAGCCGTGGTACAGAGTCAGTAGTGCGGCCAGGCCATCCAGGATGACCAACTCGACATCCTGTCCCTGCCTGATGGCCTTTATCAGGTCCATCAACAATTTAATGGCACAGGTTGTGAATTCTGATTTTTTTGTGGTTGCTTCGGCGTCGGTAGCGCCGCCACTGGTTTCTTTTACGAACTTTTTCTTCGGTAGTTCCTTGTTTGACCGCGGCGCCGTGGCGGCGCTAGCGGTAGGTTGCTCCTTGTTTACAACCTGTGCCTCGCTGAAGGCAGGGGTGGCAATTGGGTTTTCTTGGGTCGCCTGGGGAGGGTCGGGTTTCTTCCCCTTGCCCTTTCCCCCGCGTCTCTTGTTTTTCCTCCGCCCAGAGGAGGTATCTTGTTTTGCTGAGGGCCCGTTGGCCGCCGCCATAAGCGTCGTGCCTTGGGCCTCTTCTGGCATCTGTTGTGGCCTCTCAAAGGACACTTTGGGACGGCGTGATGTGGCCGTTATGGTGGCGGTGCCCGCCCGCTTGTTCCGGGTCTCTCTCTGGAACACCGGACACTTGATGTTGCACGCCGGGTGCGGGCCACCGCAGTTCACGCAGGTGGCCGGCTCTTCCCGTGGGCGCGGGCAGTCTCTCGCCGCGTGCTCCCCTCCACAGCGCACGCAAGCGAGCGGGCGGTGGCACTGATGCGAGCTGTGTCTGAACAGCTGGCATCGGTGGCACTGGGCAGGTCCTCTTTTTCCGCGCCAGGCCTCTATTTTGACACCACGCATCAACATGAACGTCGTGGTGTCGTAAATGGCCCGGACGTCCGGAGTCTTTTTTAGGATCGCGAGGAATACGCAACCGGGTCGTCCTTGTGCGGCCTTAATATGGCGCACGTACTCCGGCTGGTATCCCAGCGTTTGGAGCTCCTCCTCTATCTCCTTCGGGTCCGTATCTGCCGGTAGTCCCCGTATGGCGATCTTGAGGCTCTTCTCTGCCGGCAGCGAGTAGGCGAACCAGCTGACGCCGCTGTCCTTCTCTAGGCCTGTCAGGTATCGCTGGACCAGCCTGTACTCCTCCTCGCTGTCTGGGGTGAAGCGAACTCCACCTCCGTATGGACGAGCGTTAGGAGGCCGGCCCAGTTTATCCCTAATGGCCCGGAAATGGGCGGCCCAGTTTGGCAGCCTCTCAACTACCAGCGGCGGGTATCTGGGCTTCTTTTGCCCCGGCTTTTGCTGCCACGTTCTTGTCGCGGCGCCGGGGGGTGCATCGGGGGTGTTGGCAGCGGTAGCGGGGGCGGGGGGTGGCCTGACCCCCGCGGTTGGTGACGGTGGCGGCGATGGTGACGCAGGTGGCGGGGGGGGTGAGCGGCGCGCCGCGTCGGCAAAAGTAGGCGACGCTGGCGGGTCCGGACTCCGCGGCGCGCTTTCGCGCGGTGGCCGCGGCGAGTCGGGGCAGAGCCGCTTCCCCTCCTCCGCTGCGGTCTCACTCGAGCTCCTGCGTCGACGTAGTCTTTGGCCTCTGGGTTCGAGCCGGGACTCGAAACGGGCACGTTCACAGCCATTGCCGGTCGAGCCCGCGGATGCCAGCGACATGTTCGATCCTATGGACGAACACGGCGACATGACCGCGGGCGAGTCGTAGGCTGAGGCACGAGGAGGCGCCGGCGAGTCGGGCGTATGGGTGGCGCTTGGTACTGACCTTGCTGATGTCATGGTGGTTGCAGGATTTTTAACTGGCCGCTCTCGCTCAGCCATTGCCGGTCCCGCCAGCGAGAGGCGGGCGCCGGTCACGGCGGTGCGCGGAGCTGGCGCAGCTTAGTTCTTCGCTTGCGCGGACACAGGAGCCGCTGCGGCAGGCGCGGGCGGAGTCGCGAATCGTGGCGGCGCGTCGGTGCGTGCAGACGGCGCGCGGGTGGGCGCGGGCGGTGTGCGGGGGCGCGCGGGGTAGTCGCGCGGCGTGGCGGGGCGCGCAGCGTAAGCGGCGGCGTACGCGGCGGCATATGCAGCGCAGCGCACGGGCGCGGGTGCGGGGGCACGCGCGGGCGGTGCCGTGGCGCTCGCATGCGGCGCGCGATTTGGGTTAGCGGCAGGCCCCGGGGCCTGGATGGGTACCGGGCGGAACGCGGCGGGGCGGATCACTACCGCGTGCGGTCGGCTCGACGACGGCGAAGGCGCAGCGCGCGCAGGTGCCAGTGACGTCGGTGGGCCGGCAGCAGCGGCGGCGCTCGATCCCCCTCCTCTTCTGTCTTCTTTCTTCTTCTTCCACTTTTTCTGTTCACTCCTTGTGGAGCCGGCCGGCGGTGCACAGGACGACGCAACACCGATGATCGGCATCGACGACGTCCTATCCAGCGCCGGGCGGGACTCCGGTGAGCCGGCATCGCAGCCCAACGAGCCGCGCGTGCCGGGCTTCGGCATCCCGGGGGTATGGTCTCCGCGACCGCGTCGGTACAAAAAAACCGGGTAGTCAGAAAATTTTAAAAATTACTAATGACGGTCCGCGCGGAACAAACTCAACGGAATGGAAAATTCCGTAGGACGAGCTTGCGTGACGACCACAAGCCAATCCTGGGCCGATTACGGCGGAGCAGCGGCTTTTAAAGCCGGTGGTAAACAAGTGACGTCACATCGTACGATTTCATTTCAAATTCGTTAATATTTGTATTTTATCATGAAACTATGATTGAATTATATTAAAATATACTGAATTAATTATTTGCATTACATACTTGGTATTACAATGGCATAAATTAGTAAACAAGTCATGTTATTTGTTTAAGTAACGGCTAGATGTGATATTATACAAAACAACAATGAAATAACAGTATTTCGTAATAATGCTGATAAGATTTTGATGAGAAACTATTGAATGTTGTATAACACACTTAAACAAGGTTATAATTATTACAGTGATGGTTTTATTCGTGTTCAATTAAAGAAACAGACGTGAATTATTGTAATAAATAAACTGTAATTATCCGCATAATCTATCACGCGCATGCAATTTCCACAAAAACTGCATGCGGCCGTAAACACCATCTGCGGTGTCCCAGATTGATCGTCGTAGAAAACGATCCACGTACGTGTGTCGAATTTGTATCAACTGTCTGTATTAACGCGTTCTACATGATGTTGTTTGCTGTTCAATTGTTTTGTGATTTCTTGTGGACATCGTTGAACGTACCACGTGCGTGTCTGATCTTTCGTTACGATGTGTGTTTTGTGTCTTTTTTTTGTTTTGTCGTTCTTCGTATAGCTTTATGATTAATATCAGATTTTCAAGTGATTTTAATTTGATCTATGGAAATCACTGCAGATAGGTTATGACATTGGTACCTGTTTTATCGCGTTATAGACGATGCCTATGTAGTTTGGTTTACAATTTGTTTAGTTTTTAGTTGCTTTATTTCTTTTGTTTTATTGCAAACTTCCTTTCTCTTGTCCGGATTCGTATAACTAATAGGTAAGAAATACACTAGGCACTAATTATGACATTTTGAGCCTTGTCACAGTATAATAATGTAAACAGTATTACGTGTTGGCTTTAATCTTGAAATAATTCTTCGGCCATTCGGTAGATAAACACGCACTAGGGTTGCCTACTGACTGTCTCTTAGGTCATGTTGGTATTTGAAAATGCTTTATTAAATTGTCATATTATATTTTCATTATTAATTTTTTTGTTAAAAAAAATTACTGCAAATCTTGTAGGTTTACATTTTTACCCGACTATGGCAAAGCCACAGAGAGGCTATGTATATGTATGTTCATCTGTTCCCTCATAACTCACTCCTCGTTGTATATTGATGAACGAGACACCGTTGGAAGCGTCAAGCCTAAATAGAGGTATTAGATAGTACCCGATAGTGCTCCGTACGGATCTGCCCTAACGCAATTTAGAGAGACAAATACAAAAGTAAGCTAAGAGCATGGCGCATTAAAAACTTAACTTTTATTTATTGACAATTTGCATGCTTTATCTTACCTTAAACAATTTTCACTAAACTTGATATATGACTGCAATGAAAGACTTGTTTAATCCTGAGAATATACTATCAATTCACCATAAAAACCTTTTCTTATTTATTTTCGTATGAACGTCATTAAATACTTGTTGACAAACCAATGCCAGCTGCAGCAAGCAAACGCGAGCTTAGTTTTGAAACATCTAAGAGACTAAACTGCATTATCCCGATTTTACCCCCATACCCGGTGTTGGACTAATTTGCCCTATATTTTGTTGATACACTCAGGCACTGATCGTTTAGAAACAGAGAGATAAGTTTCACCTTCTAAGTACTTGTCAAGGACTTGTGCTCGCGACGCTTTAATAAATATGTGTTCAACTAACTACAATACAGAAATAAATACCAAACTTATTTTAATTTTTACAAGCTTATCTTACCGACTGAGTTGGTAATATTAAATATTATATTTCTTGTTTTGAAATTGATGAATTCAAACATCCATACATTGAACAATGCAGTGATATCTTCGTTCCATATTTAAGAACATGGCGACGCATGAATTGTCCAAAACGTAATAACCTAAACCATTTGCAATTTAAGCATATTTCCACCATATAATGCTTACATTCGGATTAAGACAGTGTTTATATAGGTTCCTATATGTTTTTTTTTTCCAAAGTACTTACCTAAATTGAAGTTTAAGATAAATTTTCTTTTTATAATTCAATTACGACGTCAACTGTAATTTAAGTTTGGGAAATATCTTGCAATTTAAGAAAATAGATATTACAAAAATATGATAAGTAAATTGTTTCAGTAATTTACACTAAATGCAGTAAATTTATTAAAAATTTAAAAAGTAACATAACAATAGACGGACTTTTCCAACGTTTTATCTCACCAGCTTCCGCCTGCGGCTTCCCCCGCGTGGAGTGTTGATGAAAAGTAGCCCATGTCCTTCCCTAAGCTTCAAACACAGTTCAGCGGATTAGCTGTGAAACATCACAGCCCTGTTCCGCGCACCACCCGCGCACCACCCGTGCAAGTCCGCCGTTCTTTTCGTGGTAATTTTCGAACCATCCGTCCAAATTACTTAGTGTAACAGACAAAGTTTATCTACGATCATATTGATGAAAATTTACTAAATACTCTAAAATGTGCATTGTAAAATTTAAAAAAACAATTCAAATGTTATTTTGGCTTCCACAATAGTATAATAATCAGCCAAATATGTTCCCACTGCTGGGACACAGGTTTCCTCTCTGTGAGAGGGAGTTGGCCGTTATCCACCACGCGGGCCCAGTGCGGGTATGTAGATGTCACATGTCTTCGAATTTTTGGTTCTAGGACATGCCGGTTTCCTCACGATGTTTTCCTTCACCGTTTTAAGAGCAGTGGTGGTGAAATAATTTTACACAAAGTAAAGCGCCTGTCTGGGTTCGAACCTACGACCTACAACTCGTAAGTCGCGGCCGTTACCACTGGGCCACCCCTGCTCTCATATCTCAATCACCCCTGCTCTCAATAGTATAATATATACAATATATTATAGTTTCCACATAAAAGGTTAAAAAAGGGAAAAACCAAAAGGTAAGGTAACGTGTCTGTCGCAGAATTCCATTTAGAATTGTTTAAGACACACAATCTCACGATACATTACCTTCGTGTTAGTCTAACGGTTTAGGTAGCGCATGACAAGATAGCTCTCAGAGGGCAGGATTTTTCACGACTTACTACTACTTATATTATGGCCAGATCACACAAAATTTTCGAAATTCAAAAAAAAAAATAGTCTATGTGTTATTCTGGTGCATAAGCTATATTACTGTGAAGTTCCATCTAAATCCGTTCAGTAGTTTTTGCGTGAAAGAGTAACAGACATCTATCCATCCAAAATTTCGCGTTTGTTATTTTTTTATTATTATTTTAGGAAGTCATATAGTAGGTAAGACAGAAGGATTCTTTCTTTTTTTTATTTAAGGATCTTTTTTTTTTTTGGTTATCTTGGATTGACACAGTATCAGTATCGTTGCAAAACATTGTAATCGTCGAAAACGAGACTGGGAGACACATTATTAATTATTAATCAATTATTTACTTTAAAAACCTTGAAAGATCCCATTACGATTTGAGCTTACTCAAAATCATTGAAGAATTCCACGATTCATTTACTTCATTATGTTGGTAATAGCAACTTAACAAAATTAAATGCTTTGGGAAAAACACTTGTATTGTTACGTACATAAACTTTTCTCGTCATAATTTCGGTTTTGAAGTTCCCTAATTTTTTTTATATATATAATTTCCCTTAATAAAAGTGTTGTTCATTATATCTTAGTAAGTAAAAACATAGCAAAATAAATGTTTATTCAAAATCCTTGTATTTTATTGTAACTGTTCATAGTTCAGAACGCTGTTTTTTATATGAACGGATTTCGCGTAAATAGGTAAAAATCATTGGAACATTTGTATTTTACTTTACATAACACTTTTATTATTTGACTTATATTCATTATTTTAGTAAAAGGAATAAGTAGGTACATAAATAAGACAGAAGTTTTTAGTTTCTTAAAGTGTAGACCAAGGGAATATATAAACTTATACGGGATTAAAATTAATAAAGACGTTATTATTAACCCTAAAATTTATATTTACGCGACGTACGTCGTCGGTCGGTTCCCCCAAAGACCGCGCCAGGTGGCGATGTATAGGTAACATCAGTATTTATTTATTCAAGAACACCAACAGCACATAGGTACACTCAACATTGGTTTACAAAAGGATTTAGGAAAGGTATGTATGACTTATCTGTTAGATTTTCTCTACAAGGCCTAGATATCGATTTATTCTTATGTTGAGATTCCGGCATTGTAAAGAAATTCCCAAAAAATACGTTACGAGTCCGTACGTTTATTAACGATTCCCCAAAGAAGTCAACAAAAATGAACCAAATAATGAACATACCTAATTACTAATAGTTAGAAATATCTTCCTAGTCGTTATAAGTGAATGGTAGGTACAGTACAGCACAGCTAATAACAGCTATCTATCTAGTCACACAGACACAAACACATGGCTGCGCACTGCGTCCCTCGCTCGCTTTATTTTTTCAAACAGAGATAGCAATCTTCCGAACGAATTTTGCACTCGCCTCGAATTTCTATTACGAACTTAGTTCGTCGGAGCCTTAACGTACATAAATATCGCACCGTCCGCGCCCATGCTTAACTGCCGCGCACTCCAGACTATTGCGGCCTGGTATACACTGAGATTTCGCAGCACGTCGTTTCGACTGTTTTGTATAATGGCGTAATTAATACTGTTTCTTAATTGTACCGTGGCCTTAGGATTTAGTTAGGTTTCGTTTTAATTTTTGCAAGTAGGTATTTTGTGTGTCACAACGTAATAACTGAATTAAATTTTTTACCCGAATTCGTATTTTAATCATGTCTACTAAATTTATTTATTATTTCTTCGGAGTAGCCTATCGCGAGGCGTACACTTAATCCGTCACCGTACAGGCATCATCCGACATTGTGCGATTGCTTTACTATAATCTAAGAGTGTACGTTGGCCGATGACAGATTAGGTGTACGCGAGCCGTTTATATTTTAAAAATAAACAATAAAATACTTTTTAGGGTTCCGTCATTATGAAAAAGGAAATCTTATAGGATCCCTTGTCTTTCTGTCCGTCCGTCTGTCACAACCAATTTGCTCCTAATCTACTGGACTGATTAAGTTGAAATTTGTCACACATATGAATTTCTGTGACCCAAACACGGTCGTGTAACGTAAAAATAATAATTTTGAATGTAAGAGTTAGTTTCGGGGGGAAAACAAAAAAAGTAAAGCAGAAGTTTAGCTTTTATACCGTGTGACATATATCAAATAAAAGGGCTTGTTGTGAGGGTCTCAAGCATATTTTTTTAAGTTTGGGCTCACATGATTCGTTTTGATGAGTCCAATAGATTAGGCTTGGTAACGAGGTTCTGATGCTGGAGCCAATAGGTGATAGTGGAACTCTTCAGTGGTTCCTAGTAGGTAAACTGCTCAAGTTATGACTTCGTTGACTTTAGTCTTATTAACAAAATGAAGAATATGCTACACTGATAATTTAACATATAAAAATACGCTGTTTAAAAAAAAACACGCTTTATCACACACTAAATTTTTTAAATAAATATTGACTTATGATTGAATTAAATAAAATGAAAATCGTTGCTACGTATTTTAAAAATACGGGCATTTGTAAAATAAATGTAAAACATCTAGGTACTGCCGGTCTTTTAACTCCTGTTGCTACGAGTTTTATTTTATTTTTCTTTTAACTATTATGGCCCGACCTATCACGCGACTCCGGTTTGACGTCGCCTTAGTCCCGTAAGTCTGAGTATGTCCCGTCAACCCGGTATACGAATATGTTTTACATATGTACATTTTTCTTCTTTCTTCACCCTACTTAAAGAAATTTTCGGCTTGCCCGTTACGCGGTCGTCGCACAGACACTTCGATGGGCTTATGATAAGAAATTAAGTAATTGGTCTTTAATGATGTGTCATGCAATACGTAAATGGAACGGCCTAGATAGACATTTTGACCAAGATATAAGGATAATAGTGTTAAGGCTTTGGTTGTAAATTTAATCTGATAACTTTTGAACAGTTAGAAGTCTTGGCGACCTACTTTTCATGAAATGTTTTGGTGGGTAACTTCACATTTTATATTCAAGAATATTTTACACGACGTTTTCTTTTACACGTCGGAAAGACGAGATGCATACATCACGTCTTTCTGACTTTAATTAATATTGTACATACGTTGCATTTCAAACACATGCTTGTTTGTTTGATACTGTTTTAAGCAATGAAATATTATGCTAACATTGTTTTTGTTTGCTGTTACTTTGTGTTGACGTGGTTTAAGATGTTTATTTTACATTTGTAGAGGCAAAAGTTACTTGGTAATAGATCGGAAATACTGTCATTAAAAGAAGAAAAAAAAACTTTTATATACAGTGTTTACAAATATTCTACCTATACAGCACGGCAGTCAAGGAGCATCATTGGAGCGATTTACTGACTTCTCAAAGAGGCCTTGTGTAATGCAGTGTTGTATGATGCGTTACGTTGCGATGCTGTACAGTAAGCGTACAAAAGTGCCTAGGCACGTTAAGAGTCGTATTGATGCGAACTCGCGGTACGACTGCATGTGTTTAAATGACACACACCACAAAGATCGCAGTTTTGCACGGCACACACTGAGGTAAAGTCGCCTACTAGCATCGCATTGCACGATTCAAAAATATATTTCCGTCGCTTTTGTTAGATCGCCGCACCGGGCCGAGCCTGCCACAAGAATGCTCCCCCTCTTCGCTGCGCACTAGCTTACATTAAGTTGCTCGAGAAGTGGGGAGAGTGGGGAGGCGAACGTCCGCTTTGCACAGCGTAACTCGGCCCGCTGTACCTACCGCTAACGGTGACGCCGACACGGCCATACTGACGTGCGGACGTCCTCGTACGCGTAGACTCATCAAGCATTGTCTAAAAAGACATACCGTTATTATTGATGTTCGTTCATCCTGACTAGCAATCTCGATGAGCAAAAAATATCCAGGTCATCCCTACTGACTGTGCAACCAACTCTGGACCGCTCAATATTGAGCCTTCAGGACTTATACTAGTAATCTGGTCCGGTTCAGCCCTGCAGAGTTTACTACTAATTCGGGACCGCTCGTTATTGAGCCTTCAGAACTTTAGCAATCTGGTCCGGTTTACCCCTTCAGAGTTATAATCTTCTGGCCCGGTCCAGCGACCCTTCAGAATTATAACCGCCTGGTCCGGTCAAATGACCCTTCAGAATTATAACCTCCTGGTCCGGTCTTACGACCCTACAGAGTTATAATCTCCTGGTCCGGTTATAACAAACCCTTCAGGATTGTCACTGCTTGGTCCGGTCATGAATGACCCTACAAGATCACTCCAGTTTATACAGTTTTTTTTTTCTCTCTCTTTTTTTTTTTGCTCTTTATTTTTCTCTTTTTGTCTCTCTTTTGTACCTCTTTTGTCTCTTTTTTGTCTCTCTTTTGTCTCCTTTTTAGTCTCTTTTTTTGTCTTTTTTTTGTCTCTTTTTTGTCTCTTTTTTTTGTCTCTTTTTTTTGTCTCTTTTTTAGTCCGGACTAAAATGGTCCCTGTAGATTATATAATCAAATGTATTAAAGTACTTGTCTCAACCAATCCACACATGCTATGTTCATTGGTAGTTTCACTACCACCAAAGTCATTTACTTTAGAGCCTATAACAGAAACAAACTATTTTAATCTTAAGAAAAGACTTGACTTAGACACTCCACCGAATGCGTAGCACGCCTGTGCGATGCCGACCGAGTCTCATGTCATACAGCCAGCAAAATGTCACTGAGTGTCATGTCATTGAATGTGTCGTAGCAGACACATAATTCATGTTCACACACACATAACACTCTAAAGTAACAAACGACATCTATGAAAACTAAATAACACTAATTTAAGTATTGAAGCGCCGTCACGGCCAGACTGACATTCACACGTCCTTGTGCGTCTCCATCCCCTTAAAGTCACCGCGGGCCCATTTTTCTGTAAAAAGAATAAAACTGGTAGATTTTCCTGTACGCTCGTCCATCGGTGACAAACATTACAACGTTTTATAACCCACAAAATCAACCTTTAGGAGCTGAGCCGGACAACTTAAATAGGCCTCCCTTGAGCTAGTTATCTCTCCAGATAACATGGACCAGGCAGCCAATCAGCGTCTCTCCGATCACTCACTAGTACCACACATATCTCCATTGATCTCATAGCCTCTCAGACTAGACGATCACTTTATAATATGACCCAGAATATCGGCCTGCATAAGCCAGTTCTTTAGACTACCCAATAACACACACCATAGGATGTCAACCCGCATGAGTCGGACCCTTACTTTATCACACAGATTAGTACCAATTTTACGTTTAATTACGTTTCTTCACTCTCAGAGGCCGAGAGGTTTTCAGAGCTGGCGGATAACGTACGTGAACTACAAATAGACAAAGCATCACTAAAACCACCCGATGACGCCCACTGCATTCGTCAATCGCGGACTGCCGCCACCTCGGCCTCCTTCAAGCTACCCGTCGAAGTGGTAGCTAAATGCACCATGCCCTCACTTCCCCCGGGCATTGCACGAAAATGCTTACGACCATATTTGCATTCTCTATTAGACACACAACAAAGGGAAGTCTTTACTCCCTGCGAAGCCCAAATGAACCCAGAGGGGGGTCACATACAATGAAGTAGGAATCACCACTGTAGAACGGTCTCATTTTTCCTACTGTGACGCAGCAACTCTCCCAATATTCTCCAATGCTAACTTACGAATTTCACCCAAATCTCACCGAAACCGAGACTCAGAATATGAAGCCACACTTAAAAACCGCGCCCGAGTCCCAAACACAAGTTCTGTTTGTGTTACCCTAGACCTTGGACCATCCGTCGCTAGCTGCACTTCGAGAAGCTCGCCGCGCCAGGTCCCACCAGATTCACTTTCGATTATAACAAGTAAGCACCTCAATGTCCTCATGACTCTCTCTACCCGAACACATGCCCTGCCAGAACCGTTAGCAACAAGGTGCAACTCTACACCATGTTCACCATAAAATTGCTCTGTCTGCGCCAATACAATACCCACCCCGATCCGAAATGATCCGCGAAGTCGCACCGAAAAGACAGAGCCTCCTTTAGTGCTTCATCTGCACCTGCTGCATCCAACTAAGAAGTGCACTCGAGAAGGACTCATTTAGTGAAAGAGTCAACAATGACAAGAATACTCCCTACCATCGATTTCTCCACACAACTTCTCCGCGATGTCTAAATGTACAGTATAACATTGTGCAGAAACCCTAAGCATAGGATGGAGTGAGCCCCGAACAATCCCTTGAGGCCCAGCACACAAGTGTGAAGTTCAATCAGTGCGTTCCAGTCAAATCATTTTAGTCAGAACCCGTTCTGATGTTAGTATTTCGATCACTTTCTTGTAAATATCTTGTCTGTCCATTTGATAGGCCCTTTTAATTTGATTCAAGATTCTTAACGTAAAACACGTGAAATATGGGGCAAACCGCCAAAAACTAATCTAAAGGACCTACACATCGCTCAAAATAAAATTATTAAACTATTATTTCACTGTGACTACCTTACACCTACAGTTAAAATTTACAGGGAAACGAAACTCATGAATATTAAACAACTTCATGCATATTGCACCAGAATACTTAAAAATTCTAAGTAAGTTCATTCACACAAAAATACATCAGGTACACAATCGCAGCAATAGTAGGAAGGATCACATTTTACTACCGCGAGTGCGGACAGTCAATGGCGAGAGAACAATTATTTTTGCGGGAGGGCAACAATATAATAAGCTACCTATAGAAGTAAAGAATGCGAACTAAACGTTTGGTATTTTCAAGATTAAATTTTAAAAAATCACTTTCTAAATGATCAAACACATCCATTAAACAGACTTGCCCTACTACTGTATTGCTTTATTGTGGCACCGGGATCGCATTCCTTATCTACGGAAATTATTTCTTTTGCGGGTGGATCGAAAAGTTTTAAGTTGTGTTAGTTAATAATGTTATTTGCGTACGAAAAGAAATGGTATTACAACTTAGATGATTTAATATAAATTTAAAACAATAGCTGCTTAGTTTGTGTGTCCAAGTTATATTTTAAGTTTTAAAACGTTCTCAAGTAAGTGAAATCTTTGTAATTTATTTTCGAGAAATAAATTTCTTTAACCATAAACACCATACCACCAATAAAGAATAAATTATCCTTTCGCACTGAACTAATGCGAGTTTATCTTCACCATGTAGGTCAGTTTTAATGTTGTGGTATATGATAATGAAACTCTTTAGTAACGTTAACTTTCTTACCCCAAATAGAAAGTAATTTTGCAATATCGGTACGTACATGGATCTACTATCTAATAGATCCCTACCTATAATAACTGGTTCTGTAATTGAGTTAACAGGCACAACATGAAACAAAAAGGACACTGACGTGTTGAATTTCACCACGGCTCAGTTATTCTGCGATTCATATTTAACGTTTTCTTTACACAGGTATACCTGTAAGGTAAACTAAATCACAGCGCATAGTACCCTGGATTTTTTGACAAAGCTAAAAGCTACAAACGAACTACCAGATTATCTATTAAAAAGAAAAGGAACGAGCTCACCGGATGATGTGATTGTCCATACACGTAGCAGGTGAGACGGTTCGTATCACGACTCTTCGGTGCTGGTGCTCGATTCGAATTCTTCACTTCGGTCAAAGGTTCGTACTGCCACTTGCTTCAATCACTTGATTTTTGGACTGTTGTGCTTTAACGATGGCATGTGCCATTGAAGCGATTGTCATTATCAGGATCAAACCGTATCAGTCGCGCAGTTGCGGTGAAATTTGACGTTTGCGGTTAAGTGGTTGCCGGTAGTCGTGATAGCAAAAACTCCATATTTTGAATAGATTAGACGTTAGCCCACACTTCACTGTCGTCATTATTTTCTTCAGGTTTTTGCCCTTCGAATCCCAATTCTGATATCGGGATAGGCCCTCATCAGCGATATTACACTTGCACTTTGTAAGTAGGCGTGGATTGTCGGGCGAAGAAAATAGAGATACTAGTTACAGCACAATCACTTTATTTCACTCACAATGTCTTATAAAATAATCACCATGAAATAACCTGAAGGCAGAGGTCCGAAATATTAAATGAAAGTATGACATATAGCAGTAACCAACTCTTTTATTCCGACAGCTTGTTAATTAATTAAATAGATTGCGATAATAGCTCTAGGCGCTACGGCAGGCGCACCGGGCCGAGCCTGCCACAAGAATGCTCCCCCTCTTCGCTGCGCACTAGCTTACATTAAGTTGCTCGAGAAGTGGGGAGAGTGGGGAGGCGAACGTCCGCTTTGCACAGCGTAACTCGGCCCGCTGTACCTACCGCTAACGGTGACGCCGACATATTTATAATAATGTTTTACATCAGTAAGTATGGACAACAAACCGATACGATTATTTATTATAACTTCTTCAGCCAAATTGGATGTGCAATGCTATATCAAGGAACTTAAAAGCAATTTGTTTTTATTTTGTCATGTGAAATGTAAAAAAAAGTAATATAAGTAGATTTATTTCACCACGAACATTAAGCTTCGATCTTTAATTTCCAAAATAAGTGATTTTAACAAGTTTATACGTAGGGCAGTTTCTTTACATTAAGTATTTCACATTTTACATTAAGCTTCAATCTTTAATTTCCAAAATAAGTGATTTTTACAAGTTTATACGTAGGGCAGTTTCTTTACATTAAGTATTTCACATTTTATTTGGCTGTAGTGAATATAGATTACACACTAGGATAGCTTAAGTATTCATTTTCTCTAAGACAAGAGGATTAAAACTAAACCTCAATTTTGTATAATGAAATAATTACGGATATAGCGCAATATACAGGATAAACTATTCCGAAACATTAACGAAATTGTCTGCTGGGCTTTAGTGATGCAACCTTTATAGCGTGGAGTACACGGCGAACAGTTTTTAATGACGTGTTGAATAATTCAGCAAAATGAAGTACACTCTGTGTACTAAGTATCGGGAATTTGTCAATAAACCAAAAAATACAAATTATTCATCTAAATTTATTTTATCGCCTTCAAAGTAGGCCCCATCGCTTGCAATACAACATCTCCACCGCTTCACCCAGTCTTCCATACATTTTTCATAGGCTATTTGCGGTATGGCCTTTAGCTCATTCAGCGAATTTTCTTTTATGGCTTCTATCGACTCAAAACGTTTTCCTCGAAGTGGTAATTTTAACTTGGGAAATAAAAAAAAGTCAGACGGAGCCATATCAGGTGAATACGGTGCTTGGTCGAGAACTTTTGTTGAATTTTTCGCTATAAACTCTTTCACTATAATGGCTGTGTGTGATGGTGCATTATCATGGTGCAGCATCCATGAGTTGTGTTGCCACAAATCTGGACGTTTTCGGCGGATACTCTCACACAAACGCTTCATGACGCCTAAATAATATTCTTTATTCACTGTTTCTCCCTCTGGAAGGAATTCGGAGTGAACCACACCACGGTAGTAAAAAAAAACTGTCAACATCACCTTGATTTTGGAGCGACTTTGCCGCTGTTTTTTGGGTTTCGGCTCGTTTTCGAGACGCCATTCTGAAGACTGTTGGCTTGTTTGCATGTCGTACTCATAAACCCATGTCTCGTCGCCAGTTATTATACGTTTCATAAAGGTCGGATCCGTAGAAGCTCGGGAAACCATGTCTTCAGCGACATGCTTTCGATGCGCTTTTTGAATAAAATTGAGCTCTTTTGGAACTAGTCGAGCGGCGACGCGTTTCATGCCTAAAATGTCAATGAGAATGTTGTGGACGGACTTAAAAGATATTTTCACCTCACTAGCCAACTCTCTCAGACTCATAAGTCGATTTTCGAGCACTAGCTTCTTGATTCTGTCGATGTTTTCTTTGGTCGTAGCGGTTGAAGGTCAACCAGAACGAGGTAAGTCTACTACTACTTCTCGGCCTTCTTTAAAAGCCTTATACTATTCATAAGCCCTTGTTTTCGATATACACGATTCGCCGTAGGTAATTCGCAACATTTGTAGTGATTCACCACATGAAATATCATTTGAAACACAAAATTTAAGGCACACTCTTTGTTCAACAATATTTTCCATTGTAAAAATCGCCGAGGACTCAAAATATGTTGTGTTGGTCATAGCAACAAAAAGTGTAGTTTAAAACAAATTAAATGACAAATCCCGCTCAAATTTTGCGCGCTAAATCAGTACAGTGCTACCAACCTGCAGTAAAAAAATTAGAACGACCTCTTTTACGCGGGTCTTTTATTGACATATTCCCGATACTTTTTACACAGAGTAGTATATATTCAATCTTTTAATATTGTATAATTGCAAAGCACACGTGTGAGCACTATGTACCTACTATAAAGTTACCCTATACTTGGCACGTCTGTCACTGACTTGAATGTGCCCTGGCGGCTGAGATTATGTCACCTTCACTCAAATGTCTCGCTGGTGGCGGCGTGTGTGTTGGATCATTAAGTTCCCTTCAAAATGGTTGACCTGAATGGTGCTGATCCATACGTCATATTCGTGAACGGGCGGCGTCAGAGGGGACTGGTCATCTCTTGGCTGCCACAATTTTTTAAATTTTTATTTCCGATTTTTATGTTTTTCATAACGGGTCTTTCTACATCGTTCTCACATGTATAATTTCATCAAGACTGATGTAACAAATTTTCTGTAACCATATTATTTAAAAGAGTGTCCATGGAGTTTCTTTCCCGTTCTTCTCCATAGGTACCTACTTTCGCTTTGGAATGGGCAACTAGCTTCATATTTCTGACTTACCGACCCCTTGACAATTCAAAAGAGCCTGTTATTGGTTTATTTGAAATAAATGCTTTGAGTTTGAGTTTGAATGTGCGGTTGGTATGAAACTATTTGTTTCATTTTCATTCACCATGTGAAGTCTTGTTTAAATAAGCTTTCCACTTCAAAAACAAGCGCCCCGACTAGCAAGGATTGCCTTTTCCTTCTTCTAGAACAAAGAATGTAATACTATTAGAAATCTCTAAGCAAAATACTATAAACTATAATAATTTAGAAAAACTATTATAAATAACATTATGTTTATAACACTTAACTCATCATTCACTAATTTAAACAAATAATAATGATTATTTAAACAGAAATCGAAATAGTTTACTCAGTTTTCTGTGGTCTACCTAAAAACTTTTATTATCTAAGTAAACAAGATGTACGAGATAAGTATCGAATGATTGTCGAACAACTTCAAGTAATTTTGTTAAACCGAACAAAATGTTTCATTATTGATATCAATAATATATTATTTTCAATTATTACCTATTTATAGTTTTTGAAACTATAAATAGGTAATAATTGAAAATAACAAGCTTAATCTGCAGGCGCAGGTGAGATTCAAACTACCATAATCGCTTCTACCCAAGCACGGTAACGACTAAGCTAGTATGCCATATGTTAAGTTAGTTGAAATTATGAACTTACAAATTACAGACAAAGTGAGTGAGTGTGCGTGTCTATAGTATAGTAACAAGTTATAGAATGTCGTAAGTGAAACCGAAGCGTCAACCTATTGCTTTGTGAGATTGCTTATGGACTTATGAGCGCTACATTGCTGTGCTGCCGTTCGTCGCGGTGCCATGCAATAGCGGTGTTTCGGGGGCCGGAGCGCATACAAGTTTCGCTTTCAATGGGGCAAGGCTTTTAAACTAATCTCTTGTAGTTTGCTATTTCGGACTTCAAGTCCGTGGTTAAACTATCTATATATTCTGCGCTCTACCAATTTTCCTTTTATTTATATTTTATTTCTAAACGGAAAACTAAAATATAAATTCTCAGAAATAATCATCATTATCTTCCTGTCCCGTGTTACTTGGTTGAATTCTCGAAAATATACATCTCGACAAAGACGTCGGATATCGATCTTAAGAAAACAATAGAAGGTTGAATGTAAGCTGAAATACTGTGGATTTTTAGTGGTAAGCATATTTTCAAGCAGGGTCTGTATCGGCGTTATACAATGATTTAAAAGTGGATAATCGTGATATTTTTTTCCATCTTTTACAATGCATGCTGGCTAAAATGCAAATGTTTACTGCACATGATAGTCTTCGCTTATGTTTCTGAGTCGTGCATTTAATTTTTGGTTGAACATCGAAAGATGCCCGAAGTCAGCTTGCACGCCGCAAATCTCCCGCCTTCACTACACTACTAAGATGGAAGACGAGGTGCATGCCGAGGGTGCAGTAACTGGGGTCGCACCACAACTTCAACTTCAAGGCGTTCGTGGTGCGTGTATCGAATTGCAATCTGCCCGACGTCATGGAAGAAGACTTTTGGCCGCAGGACGTGGTGTTCCGTCGCTTCAACGGACAAGTAGTACAGGACAGCACAAGAACAAGCTAGGGACCCCGAAACCCTAAAACCACACTTAGCGGTTTAATCAACAACAATAAAGCTACAACGGTATCTTATCGCGAGATAAAGAAATGTCAAAGTGCATTTTTCGAGTTTACTCGAGCCTAACGGTCATGTTCGGCATTCTAATAACGTCAGATTCGTAGACAAATTTCGACAAATCGAGTAAGAGAGCGTTTTCGCGCCTGTCATGTTAGCCCTGCTGGTCCTTACCGGACGGCGAGCTACCCATTGCTCGCCGTTCGCAAGCCCGCGCCTACTGTATTAATATTGATGGTGAATATTTTCTATTTGACTTTATTTTAAAAATAAGTAATCAATGTTTGGCCCTCGTGGTGTTTTTAAACCGGTTTATTCAAATTTAAAATGGGTTTTAAACCAGGGATTTTCGTTTAAAACAGTTCATTAAGAACATAGTTATGACGATGTGGATTAATATTTAGTGGCTTCTATCTCGATAGAACATACCCTCCTGCGTGTGGCGTATTCGCCTCTTTGACGCCGAGAATATTGCCCTAATGAAAATACAAACTAGTAGATGAGGCGCGATATGCTAATTCTTAGTACAAGCAATCAGCTTCATCTGAAAATGATTTCTCAAGAATTTGAATACACTAAAGTCTTTCAAGGATCAGTTCAACTCACTTGAAAAATTGGTAAAGCTGAAACAAAAAGAAAAAAGTGAAAACTTCGTAACGATTTAAAATAGTGGATAAGCTTAATTGAAGAAGGAGTTGCAGAGTACTTTCAGGCGAAGGGCTTTGGTCCGTTTTAGAAGTAAAGCGATGAAGATTTATACGGATTAGTTAGATAAACAACTTTCTATATATAAAAGGAAAATAAAGACAAGTAGGCTGCGAGGGGATAAAAACAGGGGATCGTTCGAGACGTCTGTGTGTAAGATTTTTACGTGAAGTACGCTAAAGGTGTGATAAATTGAGTGTGTGCTCCTCAAGTATGCCTAATATCCACCGGTGCGTTTATGATGAAAATTCACTTTGACGGGAAAGGTAACCGTTACTCAGGATTTTTCATTATTTTCAAACGAGATAGACGATTGCTCAAGTATATAAGTATTGTACTTATGTATATTTTATATGATTTTGTGTACTTTTATTTGTTGTATGTTTTACAGAAGAGGAGGAAGGCAGATTGAGTGGCGACCGCGTACTAGAAGACGTAGCGTAGAAAGGCCTCCCACAAGGTGGACCGATGACCTTCTGAAGGCCGCAGGAATCCGCTAGATGCGGGAATCACAGGACCGGTCGAAGTGTCGGTGCTTGGGGAAGGCCTATGTCTAGCAGTGGACGTCTTTCGGTTGTATGATGATGTGTCTCAAAATCTCGACACAAGCAAATAATAAAATCACGCAATACTTAGTTTAGCCCCTAAACAAGTCAACAGAAAAACCCATTAAAACTGTACATTTTGCACTGTATTCGGTGCACGTATCCACCTCTGGGCAGTTTTTACTACTTCATCTGTACATTGGATTCGTAAATAAATATTCGCTTGTTCATAACACACTTCTGCCCACAGGCCACAAAACGAGTAGTAGGTCTTGTCCTTTAATTTGTTGTGGACCGTAGTCAGAAAGTTTTGGTTTATTTTAACGCTAGCATTTAACGAAGCTCAATGTTTTTCAATAACATACTATGTTTATTAATGTTAAATACTTTTAAAACTTTTTTTAAGTCGCTCTGTAAAAGGAAAATATTTAAGACAGAAATCATGGTGGTTATATAACTATATATATATATAATACTCTGTCATGAAACGATCGGGGAAGATCTAAAATACTCAAAATGTTATTTATTCATCCAAATTTATTTAATCGTCTTCAAAATATACTCCTTCAACGAATAATCCAATCATCAAAACATTTTAAACGCTTTTTCCAGAATTCAGTTCAGTTCTCGCCGCGAATTCTCCTTTATCTTTTCTGCCGAATGAAAACGGGTGCCAGGAAGTGGTAATTTTTTGGAAAAAGATAGAAGTCTGCTGGAGACATATCTGGTGAATAAGGTGCATGCTCAATGCTATTTGTTGAGTTTTTGCCTTGTGCGAAAATGCATTATCGTGGTTCAAAATCCGAGAATTTTCTTTCTACAAATCTGGCCTTTTTCGTTTACTACTTAAATGCCTCATAACGTTTGACCTCCCGGCAAGAATTCCGAGTGCACAACACCGCGGTAGTCAACGAAAACCGTCAACATGACTTTGACTTTTGATCGACTTTGCCGTGGTTTTTTCGGTTTCGGCTCAGTTGTAAGACGCCACTCCGACGCTTGTTGACTAGTTTCCATTTAACACTCGTAAATCCACGTCTCTTCCAGTAACAATGCGTTTCATGAATGTTGGGTCGGGATTGACTCGTTCTAGCATGTCCTCAGTGACTCATAGGCGATTGAGTTTTTGGAGACAATTCAATATTTTGGGACTGGCCGAGCGGCAACATGTTTCATAACCAAGTGATTATTTTAAAGTGGTACGGATCGACTCGTTAGAAACAGAAGGTTCAGCAGCTATCTCTCTCAAATGAGGATTTTCCGTCACTATTTCCTTCACTTTTGCGAAGTTAATTTCAGTTGAGGACGTTGATGGCCTACCAGAGCGAGGCAAATCTTCCATCACATCTCGACCGCTTTTGAACGCTTTGAACACTCATGAGTAAGTATTTTTGATAAAGTCGATTCACCGTAAGCCTTCAGTAACATTTACTGTGACTCCAAATACGAAATTCCAATGGCGATGCAAAATTTAAGACAAAGTCTTTGTTCGATGTTGCCAAAAAAAAAAACGACTTTGTAACCATTAAGAAATCATCCACTCTTGATGCTTTATTGACAGAATGTATTTTTGAAATGTGCTAATAAAGTCCTTTCATTTGATACTCAACAAGCCATCATAAAAAAAGTCCATGTTATTACGTCCTTTAAGGGACGCCACATTTAATTTAATGTGACGTCATATTGTTTTTAACCAGTTGACAATCAAGACGTTTCCATCAATGTCTCATTTGTTAATTATGATAAATGGTTTAGAACTTCTGAGGGAACTAATGAACATACATACATCTGGGTATGTATGTATGTTCATCTGTACACTAATAACTTCTAAAAATCAAACATTCTATGCATAAATATATACCCGTCAAAATCAGAACCCTCCTTTTTGCTTTGCCGTAGTTGAGTTAATAAGAGATACTCCAGAAATAGAGCAGGTTGTGCCCGGTAGGTATTTGGAAATAGGCTCGCCCCTATGGACTTAAAAACAGATCTGGTGAAATATGTCTGCTGCACAAAACAAAACATAACCAAATTACATATTCTATATCATATTAGGTCTTTACCAATGAAGTTGCCGTTTTACAATACTGGCCATCTGAAACGTAATTTATGTATGGCTGACAATAAATTCTAAATTCAAATAAATTTTATTACAAAAATATGATTTTTTTTTTTTCAAATTCTGTTATTTGTTTATTGATTAGTGTTTTGCTTTCACTACATTTGAATCTTTTTCATCAATAAGAAGACGATAAATTTACGAGTAATGTTGGAATACGAGTTCCGTTGCGGTTGGCTCCCGTACGCCTGACTTCTTCAAAAGGTAATCAAGCCTCATTAACACGATCTAAGTTTCTTGCCTTAAGTTGAAGCAACAAATGGCCTGCATGTTTATTATTTATTCATTCAATACTTCAAGCACACAAATGTACAGAGGCAGTCTTAATGCCTTGCTGTAACGGATTTTTTTCAGTCTATTATTACTTGTACTTATGTTATGCCAGAGGCAATTGAATCGCACCGTGTGAATCAGGCTTAAGAGTAGGTAGGCTTATACTAACACTAGTGACCCCGAGTTACTAGTTAGATTTAAGTTGTATATAAGAGTTTCGGAATAATTCTCTAAACGGATTTTGATGAGGGCTCGCCAGTCCGCATCAAAATCCGTTTTAGAGAAATTATTCCGTTTTGTAATTCCAAAGAACAACCCGGTCACACAGACAGACACGAATAGCGACTTTAATTAAGGTATAATATGTTAAATTAACAAAGTCCTCAAAATTAACAAAGTTCTTTCAAAATAATCTCTAATATCAACAAAGTCTAAAGCTCTCAGGAGCTACATGAAACAGTACTAAAAATATTCGTGTTCCCTAGTGACAAATCGCGCCCGCATTCACGCACTGTCGTATCAATCAAACTTACCTGTGAACGTTTGTGCCAGTACTGTGAGCTAGTCATAATGTCTGTTCTCTTCTTGACTTCAAATTGTAGGGGAAATGTGAAGTAATGATGTCGTAAGAAATAAAATATACTTTGTATAATTGTTAGATATGCGAAGATTGAAGCTGCGTGAACGAGCAGCAGCGTTTTCTATGCATTTTAAAACCAGACTGCGATCGCCATCGCGCCTGCAAAACGTGGTGATTTTGGCAACCCCTCTCTCCAGTCGGGAAGGCCATTATCCACCCGTGGACGTCATTTGGCTGAAATGATGATGCGAAGCTTAATTTCTATTGATATTAAAAAAAAAAAAATTGGGAACTTTTTAATTATTATTACTTTTTTGTGCATTCATACCTACTCAAAAGCTGTTCATCAGTCATTTGAATGGGGTAATTTATGTGGTAACTCTGTAAGGTAATTAGGTACCACAAACAATAATAGTAGATGTATACTGAAAACTACGTTCAGTAACTAAGCCGGTTACTGGCGAATAGATTAGGTACATGGATGTGTGCTGCATTTTTACTAACTTATATTGTTAAAATTACCGGAAATATAAACGAAAATCCGTGTATTAGCTGCCTGTGACACATAGCTGTTTAAGGATTAATGCGACGAGTTCAAAATGTCAATCCTCACCACGGAGTTATCGTGATATTTGTACGCAACTCGTCACCATTTGCAGGAGCAGTCTGGCCATTTTGGATGGGTCGAGTTTTGGCCAGTCCAAATTTGTAGATTATGCGGAAACATTTTCGATAAATATTGGTGGAGGAAGAATTAGGCGGCGGCGAATACCGGAGGTACGGAGTTGTTCGTTCATTGAACATGTCGAGAAGTTTACGTTACCTGCCAAATGTAATTTAACATCCGTTACGAAATGTTCTATGATTTTCTCAATTATATAACATTTTGAAACAGATGTCAAATTACCTATCTAATTAGTCAATAAAGCTAACGAACGCATTATCAACCTTTTACCTACTCCTAATTAATTTTTAGTTATTCTATTATGCAACTTTTCTCTTATCCCGAGTCAAAATGTCGAGTAAGACACATCAAAGGCAAATCAAGATGGAAAAAATAACTATACTAAACAAAAATCATAACAGAATTCTTTGTGGACGAAAAACATTTCTGACTACAAACGTGACATAAAACTTTCAACATTGGCCCCAACATACGTCACCAATAAAATCTGACAAGAAGCAAACTGTATGATATGTACAGACGTACGGCACACACGAGATTGGAATAAGAATTATATAAAGATGTGAAGTATTTAACATTGCAACGCTAAATACAAGAACTCTCAGGACTCCTGAAAGCTTGATGGAATTAACCAAGGCTCTAGAAGATATAAAATTCGACATAATAGGCATAAGTGAAATGAGAAGACTAGGCGAAAAAATTGAAGAATATACAGAGTATATCCTGTATCAAAAAGGTGAAACAGCCGGTCAGAGAGGAGTAGGCTTTTTGATTAAAACACACCTAAGACAACCTATAAAGGAATTCATTGGAATTTCAGATAGATTAGCAGTACTTAACATTAAACGGCAGGGCTATAAAAAACTATGGTCAATTATACAAGTATATGCTCCAACTGAGCAAGCTGAATTGCCAGTACTAGAGTCGTTTTATGAACAGATGTCACTAGCAATAAAAAACAACTCAGATAAATTTATTATCCTAATGGGAGATTTTAATGCACAAGTCGGGACTAGAAAAAATAACGAATAATATGTTCTTGGTAAGTTTGGTTATGGTAAGAGAAGTTGCAATGGCCACAAACTTGTTGAATTTCTTATGGAACATAATTTAACTTTACTGAATTCAGTTTTCAAGAAAAACAATAAAACCAAATGGACCTGGATTTCTCCCGATGGGTCATACAAAAATGAAATCGACTATATAATAAGCAATCACCCAAGAGCATTCACGGACACCGTCGTTATATGTAAGCTGAATTTTAACACAAACCACCGCATGATACGCAGCTCCTTAAGAAAGTGCCCCATTAAAACTTCTAGAAACTACATAAGTACCAATCGATTTTACCAACCAAGAGATCCACAAAGCACAAATAATACAAAGGGTATAGAAGAAACAATAAAGAATATTGCCACAAATAATTCAACTTTGACACAAGAATATGATAAACTAGAGAAACAAATACAAAGCCATTTGTTCACAACCAGGAAAGAAAAAAGTAACAAATACCAATTTAACGACCAAACTTTGCTACTAATAAACGATAGAAAGGAACTGATAAAGAACCAAATAAGAAAAAGAAAACATAAAATTGATAACAGAGACAAGTAAAAAATTAAAAGAAATCATCAGAAGGGACCGTAAATTGAAAAGACTAAAAACCCTAGAATACCATATAAAAAAAACCGGCGGTGTCAAAAAAGCACTAAAAGAACTACGGGACGCTGGAAAAGATAGAATACCAAAACTTAAAAGGAGATCAAGGATCATTACGCACAGGAGAAGCATTAAAGAATTAGCAACAGACTTCTACGGTCAACTGTACGCAAAACAAACACCAAACGTAGGATCAATTAAACATTCCAAGCCAAAGTTCGAAGCCACTCATGAACCCTTCAATTTTACCAGAAGAGGTAGAAAAAGCTATTAGGAGTCAAAAGGCGGGAAAATCTCCAGGTCCAGACAAAATCACGAATGAGCTGCTGCAGGGATCAATAGAAGAACTGACACCCATTCTAACTCAAATATTTAACGAGATTCTGAGGAGTGGTGATATTCCTGAAAGATGGGCAAAATCTCACATCATCTTAATACACAAAAAAGGCGACAAAGAGGATATTGAAAATTACAGACCAATAAGCCTGATGTCAAATGTGTGTAAGATATTTGCAAAGGTCATACTGGATAGAATAAGCCCAATGTTGGATGAGCAACAGCCGGTTGAACAGGCAGGTTTCAGGAAAGGGTATTCGACCATTGATCATATCCATACAGTCAAACAGGTCATCGAAAAATATAAAGAGTACAATAAAAATATATATATTGCCTTCATTGACTACGCAAAGGCTTTCGATAGCTTAAGCCACGAATACATATAACGCAACTTTAACTGGGAAAACTTTGGTCTGAACATAAATGGGTTGAAAATGAACCACCTCAGATTTGCTGATGACTTAGTGCTATTTGAAGAAATCCCGGAAAACTTGCAAAGCATGATAAAAAGTCTGAGCCAAGAAAGCGAGAAAATTGGTCTAAAAATGAATTACAGCAAGACAAAACTAATGACTAACTCGGTAAAAGTAGAGATAAGAATAAACGAGGAAGCTTTGGCTTATATAGAGGACTACTTATACCTTGGTCAAGTTATCTCTACCAAAGATCAAATTAGTCAAGAAATAAATATGAGGATTGCAATTGGTTGGAAAAATACTGGTCCCTCAAGGAGATAATGAAGTCTAAAGACCTAGGCATAGCATTGAAAAGAAAAACTTTCAACTCATGCATTCTCCCATGTTTGAACTATGGGTGTGAGACATGGGCACTCACCAAATCGGTTCGAGAAAAGCTTGCCAGGTGTCAAAGAGCAATGGAGAGAAGCATGGTAGGCTCAAAGAGACAGGATAGAATAAGGAACACAGATCTCCGGTCCGAAACAAAACTGACCGACATTCTAGCAAGAATAGACCAACAGAAGTGGAGGTGGACAGGCCACATGATGCGAGACACTAAGGGAAAGTGGAGCAAGGTAGTGACAGAATGGTATCCAAGGGATGGCAAAAGAAATCGGGGAAGACAGCTTACCCGATGGGAGGATAAAATTAGGCTGACAACAGGTCCAAACTGGAGGAGGGTACCTCGCGACAGACGCCAATGGAAATGGTTAGAGGAGGCCTATGCCAGGAGGCAAACTGAAATTCGAGACTTTTTGTGATTTTTGTTGTAACCACTATTGTAAATTCTGCTCTCTTATTTCAGAATAGAAAGGCTTATTATATTCGAAAAGTTCATGTAATTTAAAAGAAAGCTACAATGAGATTATTGAAAAAATCTCTGTCTATTGAAATGTGAAGAAAATATACGCTTCATAAGTTTTTGTAGGCGATTATCCCATCATTGTCGTGCGGTACCGATAATGTATGGCGCTAGTATGAAGTTACATAGCCGCGACGTCACTTCTACGAGAGTGCTGTCTTTGTCTAACAATTTTGTAATTTGAGATAATACGTATTACAGAATAGTATGTACACGTTTGTTTCCGAAAATGTTCAGAGAAAATTGCTTTTAAATCTTGCGTAGGTGTAAAGTATTTATACTAGTGAATGTACCCTTAAGGATAACAAGAACATGCCACATCCAGCATTTCCTAAATCCTGAAACACAAAACCGTTTGATAACTCGTGTCAGAAACAGAAGAATACAATCGAACATAATCGAATCCGTCTGGTGCATTACCGAAGCACAATTTGGGTAAGTGCAAAGATGTCACAAATATAACAGGATAAAGATCAAAACTAATGCAATATCCATTTCGTCGTTATGGAATTGTTTTGTTGCCATTAATTTTATTGTTTCGTGGACGTATGGGTAAAATCGATCGTGAAGGGTTTTTGAAAATTGTGCTGTGAGGTTTTACATGGATCATAATTCTTATGGTAACACGATACTAGGACATTATTCAATATTACTGATAATTGAAAGACATGACAATTTATAAACGGATGTGACGTTTCAATTTCAATTCAATTATTTAGATAGTGGGTGCTCAAATCATATGACGCACGATGAAAGCAAATTGTTGTCTTAAATACCTGAAAAGGGCAACATGAAGATCGCAGTAGCAAACGGCGAGAAATTATTGGTGAAAGGACAAGGAAATGCTGAGCCGCGAGTCTGCGAAAACGAAAAAATAATTCTAGAAAACGTTTTACTAGTTCCTGATTTATCCATGAACCTAATTTCGGTGAGTGATTTGACCAAGAAGAATTATTACATGAATTTTGGCAATGGAGGTTGCATTGCAAGATGTCAAGAGGTCGACGGAATTTATGAATTGACAGAAAATAAAAATAACCTCGCGAATATGACACTGTCAACACAAACTGTAAATATTTCGAACATTTGGCATAAAAGATTAGCTCATTTATCGCGTAATGATATGAAAGAAATGAATGTTTTATTCAGCGGTATGGATTTTAAGATTACCGATTTATGCGAGCCGTGTATTGCATGTATCGAAGGAAAGACATGTAAAAGTCCCTTAAAAAAACAAGGTACGAGAGCGAACGAGGTCTTACAGCCGGTTTTTAGCTATGTTTGTGGACCAATCGAGGAGCCGTCGTTCGGTGGTTCGAGGAATGTTCTTCTATTTATCGACGATTATACTCGGAAGACTCATGTTTATTTTTTGAAGAACAAAAGTGAAACTTTCGATAAGTTCCGTGAATACAAGGCGGAAGGTGAGAATGAGACAAGTAAATCTATTAAATGTCTGAGATCTGACAACGGCGCAGAGTACTGTAATGGTAAGTTTAAATAATTTTTGTAGTCTGCAGGTATAAAACACCAGACGACTGTACCGTAAACGCCGGAACAAAATTCTGTAGCAGAAAGAGCGAATCGCACTATAATAGCGCCGCGATCATTTATCTAAGGGTAAATCTATGAAAACAATAACAAGAGATCACATTAAATCAGATAGTTTGATGTGAAAATAGATAGAGGCAACCAAAGGTTTGCTTTTCAGCAGTACACACGCATACAATCATCAGTTAAATAAATGTGAGTTAAATGAATGTCAGACAACCCTCATAAAGATTTTGGTACTGAATTATACAAAGAATTGCTGTGCACAACAGCTCCCTAAATGTTCAATAGATAAATAGAATAAAGGATGTGGATTTTGGTGTAACAAACTACCACAACACTAAGGTGTTCACTCCGACAAAACTGCTCCTCCGTTCCCAATTGTATCGGGGTGTACATCTGCAATGAGACTTAAACAAAAACTCACTATAGAGAGAAAAAAGTCGCTACAGCGAGTCCGTGAGATAAACTGCTTAATAACAGTAACTTCTAGCTCATCGAATCAATATCGACCTATTAAGGTTGTTCTCATATAGGGAACATAACGTTTATGCAAAGTCAAAGTCAAAGCATTTATTTCAATAGAATTGAATTGTTGTACATTAAAATAGAATTGTTTCTGGGCGCCCCTTCCAAAAGGTAGTTTCGTATGGAGAAGAAGGAGCAAGAAACTCCACCGTTACCCTGCTAAAATGTTTAACAACGTTTTGTGTGCACTAATTATATTTTACGTGTGAAGACGATACACCCAGAATAAAAATACTATACCACAAATAGGTAAAAATAATTTTAAATAAGCAAAAACGAATAAATCAATCACGTGAGGTACATGGTGCTTACATTTTTACAAACATTGCGAAAGTATATGATTTTCCTAAAATATAAACTAGGAATAAGTCAGTGTGTGAGTTAAGTAAAAAAAAACAAATAATACAGTTCAATAAGCAACCAGTTTGATCTTGTCTAGCCTCTAAAATGTCCTATGGAGCAGGACCAGCATGTTTTCAAGCATGCCTACCTAGGATGTAATCCTCTAATTTGTAATATGCTTGTTTACAAAGTGTACTTTTAACATAAGTTTTAAACTTTCTTTCATTTAATTGAAATATATCACTAGGTATTTTGTTGTATCATTTAACACAGTACCCCATAAAAGATGTATGTACTTTAGATAGACTGAAAAACGGTTGATCTATGTAATCTTTATTTCCAGTATTAAAATTATGTCTATCACTTATTTTATTAAAAAGGTGCAGATTTTTTCTTACATTTATACTAATATTATAAAGAGGTAAGATGTTATTATTTGTTTGTATTGAATACTAATACTGGACCGATAAGCAAAATTGTTTTACCATTCGAAGCCAAAATTATGTCTGATAAACATAGGCTACTTGTTTCTTTTTTTTTGATATCCACGTGGACGAAGTCGCGAGCGAAGTGCTAGTACATAATATTTTCATAAATGAACTGGCAAGGTACCGTCATTATATTAATCTTCTTAAATAGTTCGCTAAGAGATTCGCAGTGAAGTAGATTGTAAATGGCTATGGCAGCTCTCTTTTGCGAAATAAAATGGATTCAATGTCAGCAGCCCGACCCCACAATAAAATGCCATATGAAATAATACTGTGGAAGTAGCTAAAATAAACCAAACGCGCGGTTTCTACATCTATGCACTGTCTTATATTTCTAACGGCATACGTGGCCGAGCTAAGCAAGAGATGTTATATGAGGTCCTCATTGTAACTTCTCGTCTAGCGCGATTCATAGGAAAACTGTCTGATTAATAAATTCTAGTTTTTCTCCGTAAAATATGATGTCTCATTCGCAACTTCTAACATTAGGTAATTTAAATCAAATGCATTTGTTTTTTCATTTTGGTACCAAATTATTTACCGTAAACCAATCTTGGACCTAAAGGATAGAGTCATTCACGTCGTCAAGTCATTAATGTAAACTAAAAAGAGGAATGGACCCAATGTCGAACCTTGAGGAACGCCCATTGTCATTTCAGACCCTAATGAGTTTATGCCGTTCATTTGTACTTTAACTTTTCTATCGTTCAGGTGTGATCTTAGCAAGTCAAGAGCTGTGACTCTACATGAGATGATAGATCTATAAACTTTAACAGACATTCCCCAGAGATCTTCTGTTAATTTAATTTTAGGATCTTTTAAAGCTTTAATAACAGCTTGGGGGTTTGTATGCTGAAACCTAAACTCCATAGGGCATGCTTTTACAATATTTTTAAGTAAGGAAGAGGAATTACTTACTTAGTATGGGCTCCTGTCTCCCATCTTCAAATGTTGAAATATAAAATGTGTAAAATTTAATAATTGTGGGAGAAATAAATAAATATAAATAAATAAATTAAAGCTTAAGTAGTTTAGCAAAAAAGTTTCGGTTTGATAAGAACTATTTTAAATGCCCTTGCGAAAACAGCTGTCGCCGAAGCCAGTGGTAAGAAAATTAATGTACATCATTAAGATTTTACCAGATGTCCGGTCAATACCTACAGCACACTTCTCCTTCAATTCATTGATGAGGAAAAATACTTGTTCCTCTTCCTTCCATATATGACAATGGCGTATTTTGGATAAAATTGTTTGTATGCTCTGCAAGCTTTCTGCCCACGTTTGTAAAGAAATTTATTAGGCCAATAACATCCTTATCTTTGTTTATGGATGCGATGAGACAGGAAGAGAAGTCAACCGGTTTGCTTGAGCCACTAATCTATCTAATTGCATCCCATAGTTGCCTTCTGTTACCCTTTGCATTTTCAATCTCTTTTTTGTCGTAGTTCGTTTTGCTTTTTTTATTATTGAGATACAAAAATTTCGAAAATTATTATTATTTATTGCAGTGGTAACTTACGAAACGAGTAGGTCGATTGCGGTGTTAGCATCACAACATTCTAGAATGGGCTTAAAAGTGGTATTCTGTATAGTGTCATCGATCGATTTACAGTCAATTGAATAAGCCGTTTTATTGCAGTAATCGGGGCGAGCATCCAGGTCCAAACTAATAGCAACAGTTTCGTGTTCTGTAATTGATGATTCGAATACGAGACAGTTAGCATCTGATTTTATTTTCAGCATAATATGGTCCTGGCACGTACGTCGTAAGTTTCGGAATTTATTTCAAGCAGAAGACAGCTGGCGTCTCTAATCTCTGGTTCTTCGACACGACAAGGTTCTTGTCATAGTAGATTACTACTGCTTCATTTTGGGTTCTATGAGAAGTCATTACTGCATAATTATAGTTTTCGAGCCTAGGTATGCTACGGCCTGAAGAAAGCCAACACTCTGAGAGGACTAATATGTGGTACCAGGATATTTCTGATCTTTGTAAAAGAGTGGTCAGATTAGGCTTGTTACAATTAACGCTACGGATTTTCTGAGACAAGAGATTGAGGGTGCAGTTACTTGTGTTAATATATAGTTTTTTACATCGTCTATGTCGCAAGAGATTGTTTTAGCTATTTGAAGTGAATCAAGATATAAGTGAAGAGACTCAATACTTTGCATTATTCAAAAAGAAAATGCAATTTTAATGACACGCAATATGCGTGACCGCTACTCTGGAAATACTTAAAGTTCAAACTCAGATATTGTGCGTAACCAGCTAAGATGTTTAACACGCGAGTAGATGTAAAATAAAATAGAAAATAGAATGGGAGAAGTTTACTGGTAGCATACTTAAACCAAAATCGCTGTTATGTATACAGAGTAAATGGTGACAGTTGTGTGTTGTGGGTTTGTTGAGGATAGTACGTATGTGAGTGTGAGGGACTGGAATTCCAATAAAACTTATTTTTAAAGTGTGTGCAATCACAATTAAAAAGGTAAAAATAATGAATACTTAAAATACAGATAACTAGAGTGAAATTTACCAAGAAATTTTTAAATAAATTTGGGGCTAAGTTGGTCACAAGTCAAGGAGTAAATCAAGTCACAAAGAAAGCTTGAACAACTCGGCCTCTTCCTCTTTACGCAACGGCACCTGTCCCTCTTCAAGCTTGACGTAAACTTTAATAAAAGACGTCCATGTAGCTGCCAGTTTTTTGTTTTTCACGAGTCCTCTAGCAATATAATACAGGTGTCTGGCTTTACTTGTCAGGGCATCCGAGATGAACACAGCCTGCGGTGTGCCTGTTAATTAATTGTGATTGGTATTCAACTGCGGCTCTTTTTTTGAGCGGCAATACATACGGACAAGGTCAATAATTTCCATTTTTTTAATAAATGTACTGTGAAATGTGCCTACAAGATTCAAGTGGACCGACACCGCATATAGCACTTACGCATTTCTTTTGTATTATAAATGTCTTACCATTGTCTGTTGAATTACCCCATATTATTAGGCCATATCTTAATAGTGATTCAACATATCCAGTATAAGTTTTGCGGGCTGTTTTTTCGTCTGACACAATACGAAATTTTCTTAAAGCATACACAAATCTGTTTAGTTTACTACATACGTTGATAATGTGTAGTTTCCAATTACAGAATTTGTCAAGTTAGAGCATAACTCATACCTAATAATTTTATACTTTCTGTTTCTTCTATGGTTTTGTCATTTTTTAAAAATTTATTATAATCGGAGTTTACTTTTGTATGTGCGAAATTTAATGTATTTTGTTTTGAATAAATTTACACATAGGATAATTGATTCAAACCATTTTATAACAGACTGTACAGCTTCAGTACGTACTTACCTTGAAGTGCACTTAATGATTTATGACAAAAAAGACGTCATATTCGACCCTCAAAATAAAAGAAAACAAACACGGAAACAACATATCTGTGAAATAATCGATTAATATTAAATAAAAATTAGACGGATCGATTTTTTGATGATCAGTGTAGGTTAACAGCATTAGCATCATGTATGAACGTTCTATCTTCATAAACGACAAACATTTAGAGGTTTCATTACCAGTATTAGTTTAATTTGTCAAAAGTCATTGAACATTTTGTTTGGCCATTTGTCCCACGGCGTACACAAACAAAATAGGGCAGAATGTGCAGACAACTATCGCTGCAACACAGTGGTTAAGGTCGCATTGCTGTAGACATCGGGAGAGCATAAGAAAAAAATTAAAAACCATGTATTGGGAGTTTTGTTCGAACATTTGCCCGCGAGTGCAGACTGTGCAGTTAAATATCTCTGCAACACATCGGTAAAGGTCGCATTCTTGTAGACAGCTAGAGAGTCTTAGATTATTTTATTTGAAAATTAAACCATGTTGGAAGGAGGATTGGAGTCAGGCAGATAAGCACAGTAGCGGTGATTGCTAGAGCTGAGGCCTAAGACAGGCTATATAGAAACCTCTGGATGGTATTGAAGGACAAAAATAGCTTTTAAATATAGTTAAAGTTAGAAAAAAATATGCTTGAGATATATCGCAAATAAGAAATTATATAAAAGATGAAGAGAATGCGTGGGATGGAGTTCTTTGGAATTAAAAGTCAATAATATCTATATTTTTAGAGATATTAGTGACATTGTTCAACTTTGGTAACTCTGAAGGTTAACTGAATGATTGAAAAGGAGATAAAAATAAAAACCAACTCAACATTTTATAAATGTTTATTCTGCATGATCAGAATCAATTCTGAGGTGATCTAAAAAGACCGCAGGTGCGTCAATTACTTCCTGGTGCCTGGCCCATGACAAAAAGTACACTATGCTAGCGACATGCGCGCAACTTCCAACAGTGCGGCCGCGGCGGCCGAGTATACACGAGCAGTAATATTGCTAAATGCTTTCTCTTCCGTCCCGTATTGGGTCTATTAAAAAGTACTGTCTCATTCGGATGTGAGTCGATTTAATTCAGTCTCTAATTAATATGTTATTCTCCACCAAATATTGGTGTCGCTACATTTCTATGAAGTACACACCATATGGAAGCACGTGCTCTTAAAAATATGATCTGACAATTCTTAAGTGATATGTTCCCAACGTGAACAAGATTAATTCCTCATACGTCGGCCGTCGAAACTCTGCAAAATCATTACCGTCCAGCCACACAAATGCTACTCTCAGCCTATTTAAATTATGGGCTGTCACATAATCCGCCAACTCATTGAGATGATTGATTCTGTCATTTGTTAAACGCATAAACTGCTCGACGTAATCGTTATCTTCGTATGGGCGCCGAGTTGCGTTGATGATTACAGCAGTTATTCTAAAATCGGTCATGATGTATCTCATGGCGACGTTAAAATATGTGTGGCGAAAAATCAATTTTTTTGGATCTGCTATTTACTGACTCAACCACCCATCGGCACATCGTTATTATTATTCGAGATTAATTGGCATCAGCTGTCGTCAATTGCTCTCTTCTTCCTATAGTTGGTGGCATGTAGGCCCTATAACCAAATTCTTCAATGTTTGTCCTATGGAGACGCTATTATTGACTCTGCATCTCGCGAAGGCATTGAATTTCGCTTCTCACCAGCATACTCTCCTAACTTTGGTGGTTTATGGGAGGCCGGGATCAAGTCCGCGAAATTCCAACTATACAGAGTACTAAAAAATATTCACTTGACATTCGAGGAGCTGACTTCGTTGTTTGCTCAGATCGAGGCGATACGTAATAGCCAACCTTTATACCCGTTAAGTCCTTTACCACAAGACCTATCTCCACTTACCCCGGGCCACTTCATAATTGGTAGACCGCTGACGTCTTTGCCATCGCCATACCTGCTGGACTATAGCAAAAACCGTCTTGACCGCTTTCAGCGATTAGAGCAAACTCGTCAGCACTTTTGGAAGCCGTGGTCGACAGAGTACGTCACGGAACTCCAGCAGCACACGAAGTGGAAGGTGCGGTGCCGAGAATTAAAGATAGACGACCTAGTCCTAATTTAAGATGATAGGACTCATCCACTGTGCTGGCGCCTTGGAAGAGCCTCGAAGCTATTCCCCGGCACTGACGGTGAGCCACGAGTTGCCGACGTATCTACCTCATAAGGCACCATACAGAGAGCCATCAACGGATTGTGTCTGCTGCCTTCTCCAGAACACTACAACTACACGGACAAATGATCTTGAAAGCTTCATCTATAACTTTAAAGGCCCCCGAGGATGTCTACGACACATTCGCTGTACGAATAGTGTTCATTCATTAACATTCATTCCCCTATATATTTCATTCCTACCTACGTTCGTTCAAATTCATTGACACAACTCTGTTCGTTCCTCATTAGAAAAGTATTGTAAGGTCTCTAATAAACCTATCTAATTATAAAATGTCTTTGTTTAATATTCATCATAAACACTAATGGAAAAAACGCATTTACACTTTTGTGGATCGAACTTCAACGAGGCAGTAGTACTGTACGTAGACATGTAGGTTAAAAAAACATATTTTCGCTGGAATTCATACACGTTTTCACATTTTTTATACAGCGTTGTAGGTACAACATACCAAGGAAATTGTTTTCTGATTGGCCGAAATTCCTTTTCGACGATCTGAGAAACATTTGGGATCTTTAAACTAACATTACCGTAGGCTGATGGGAGATAAAAACGTCTTAATATCGCTTTGCGGTCATTTCCAGAGTTCCGAACATATGAACTATCGTTACGAAGAAGGTTTGGGTTTTGTTCCTCTTTATTTCTATATTTTAAAAATATTGTTTCTTCGTATATTTAGGTATTTATGGAGAGTTGGGAACATGAGATTTTGCGACGTTAACAAATAAGTACGTTAAGCCATTTTTTTATTTATAGATAACTTAAGCTTAATATTCTTATCAAGTCAAAGTAAATAATTTATCATGAGCTTTATATGAAATAAATAATTTGCAAGTAGGTTCATAATAAAAAAATATCGATCAGGCTTTTATCTAAACTTACCAACTTTAAATTTTGTAACGGTTGTTGTGTGTTTGCGTACAATGAAGAAAAGTCAGTTCAAGCAACACATTTAGAAAAATAACAGAAGTTGCTTCATTTAAAGTTTAATAAGAACCTACATAAGACATTCTCAGGAATGCCAATGTGAAAATAAAAACAGAACTATGGTTTTACGATCTTGGATATAAAGGTTGTATTCTATTTGCATTTTTCATTTCACATATCATCAAGTTATCAAAATAATAAATGAACCTTCTGTTAAAAATATTTAGAAACTTTCCATGCACGCGCCACTTCATCTTTGTCAAGGCTCTGATGACCGATACCGTTATAAGGATCAGTCTTCCCACACAAAATAGACTCGACGCTCGACTCTCGCCGCGGACGGACGTGTTTGTGCGCTCTCCCGCTCCAGTGTTGTGTTTCGTGAACCTACTCGTCGCTACCACGTGACGTCATCGTAGTCGCCCCGACTACTCCGATTAAAATAAAATCAAGCAATTGATTTTATTTTTAATCAATTAAAAAGTGCCTTTTTCAAGGCAAATCTTATTTCTTCTTCAGATTTTCGTGTGTAGCTTCACTAGGCCCCTTCTGGGTAAAACCACAGTTTCGTGGTCCTCGGTTGAAACCTTACGGTGTCAACGAAGCCGAGTGGGGTGTTGACCCAATTCGCACCCGCCGAACCCCTTCAGGGCGAGGCAGTTAGTTGGACGGGTCCCAGATAACCGGCCTTGGGGGATCTCCTAGTCGGCTCTGGTGACAGTTTTGCTTTTCAGCTACTCACCTAGTGTCTCTAGGGTGTGTCTACACCCTTCGCGCTAGACTGGTCAGGGCCCCGTTCGCACAATAAGACTGGCGACGGGTATACAAGCTTAGGGCTCACCATTAGGTACACACCTCCCTGTCTGCACCCGACAGGGAGGGAACTCATCCCCGGGCCAATCCACCCGGGGAGTTAGGTATAGGGTTAATAGGCTCTAAGTGGAAACTTAATTTCCACCATTCCCTCCCTTAGGCCTTCCCCCCACTCCGACCATGGAGGACGCCCTTATAGTGGCGTTCTTCAAGGAGGTCCTATTTAAGGACCCCGACTTCCTCGCCAAGTATGGCGCTAAATTCGCTGCACTGCAGCAGTCCGTCCCCGGTCCCTCTGACCTAGTAGGCACCGACGACAGCTCTGATATCGCTACGTTTAGCGATGCCCTCGAGCCCTCTCAGTCGCAACTTCTAAGTTGCTCGCCGCCGGCTGTCCACATGGACACCAGCGAGCCTTCCCCTCGCCCGACCTCGCCGTACGTTATCTCGAGCGACGACCAGAGCTCCTCCCCCTCTTCCGACGAAGGCGTCTTTAAGACGGTCGGCACCAAAAAAAGGAGCCTCAAACAGAGTCCTGACACAAGGACGAAGAAGCCGGCTATAGAAGCCACCTCCGCTCCCGTGGCTCCATCCGCCACCGCCCCCTCCCAGGCCGCCTCGGCCTCAACCTCTTCCCTCAGCCACAGTGCTGCCAAGCCCGCTGCCCAGCCTTCTGCGGCAAAGAAAATCGCCCCCCCTCCCCCTGTGTACATCCAGGACAAGGGGAAGTGGACAGACGTGTCCAAATGGTGCACCGACCTGCGCATAGGCTACACCAGCGCGAAATCTACCCAACAGGGTATTAAGGTAACTGTCCCGACATCTAACGATTATAGAGAGCTCACAAAGACTCTCCGCCTTAGAGGTGTGTCCTTCCACACCTACGCCCTCCCCGAAGACCGTCAAGTCCGCGTCGTGATCCGTAGGATCCCGAAGGAGATACCCGCGGAAGAGATAAAAGCCGACCTTCTGTCGCAAAACGTCCCCGTTGCGGAAGTCCACCGCATGCACCGCGCCCGAGGCAGGGTACCATTCGATATGGTCCTCGTCGTCTGCCCTCCTACTGAGGGTCACCACCCTATCTTTAACGTCCGTTCCGTCTGCAACCTCACCGGCTTGCAGATCGAGAAGCCTTTTAAGACCGGTGTCATAGGGCAGTGTCACCGCTGCCAACTCTACGGGCATTCGCAGATGCACTGCCACGCGAAACCCAGGTGCGTCAAGTGCCTGGGCGATCACGGCACTGCTGACTGCAGTCGTCCAAAGGACCGCACCTTATGCACAGAGCCGCCTAGCTGTGTGCTATGCGGCGACTCTGGCCACCCGGCCAATTATCGTGGGTGCCCCAAGGCCCCTAAGACATCATCTCCCAAGCTGACGAAGCGTGCAGACGCCCGTCAGCAAAGGGAAAGCCCCCGCTACGCCCACGCGTGGCCTACCACTCAACATCAGGAGCGACTCAGTCCTCAGAGGCCCTCGCCCTGGAACTACCTCCACCATCAGCAGGCTTTTCCAGCCTTAGCACCTAGACCCGTTCCTGCGGCCATCCCTCCTCCACTTATGGACCCCCGCATCCGCGTCAACGCGCCCCCAGGCATTCCTGTGCCTCTAAATAAAGCCGCTCCCGCCACTTCAGCTCCACCCGCAGCCACCCGTATGGTCGGCCAGAATCCAATGGACGCCTTCAACGTGATCTCGAGCACGTTCACGGCCTTCCTTTCCCCTCGCGCCAGGAAAATGGCAAGTGAAATTGTTGCCGCCAGAAATGCCGGCAACATTTATATGATCCAAAATATATACAATGCGTACCCGGACATTACGCAAGCCCTGATGTCCTTCAACAACCAACCCAACCCCAATCATGGATAAAGGAATTCTCGCGCGAACCAAACCCCGATCCCTAAAGTTAGGTTATTTCAATGCCAATGGCATCCTGCGACAACGCGCTGAAATCAGCGAGTTCCTCCGCGACCATCACATCGACATCCTCCTTGTTCAGGAAACTTTCCTTAAACCGAGTTACCGAAATCCGTCAATTGCAAACTATCGTACAGTTCGCAATGACAGGACGCGTTGCCATAAGGGCGGTACCCTTATCTATTACAAAAAGGAGCTATACTGCATTCCCATAGACCCTCCCACACTCTCACGATTAGAAGTGTCTTGCTGCCGGCTTGGCATGACAGGTCATCAACCGATCACCATAGTTTCGGCCTACCTCCCCCCCATTAATACTTCGGAGAACTTCCAACTCCTTACTGAAGATCTTTCTGTCCTTTTTAGCCTGAGTGACTCCGTTATCATAGCGGGTGATCTCAACGCAAAACATCCCTCCTGGAATAGCACCAGGACCTCTTCCAGAGGGAGACACTTGTTCAACCTCTCCTCCTCTCAGAATTTCGATGTCATCGCGCCGATGACTCCCACTCATTTTCCCCCCGATCCCAATCACACCGCCGATGTACTCGACGTGGCGCTCCTACAGAACGTCAACCTACGGTTGGACTCTATAGAAGTGGTACAAGAGCTCGCTTCCGATCACCGTCCAGTAGTCATGAAACTGGTCCCCCGCATAGGTCTGCCCGATTCCACCCAACCCCTTCCCAACAAAGTGGTAACGGACTGGAGGAGAGTAAGCGATCGCTTAAAATCCACCACGTCCCCCCACTTGGACCCAATCCCCGATCATTTTGAGTCTATCGCTGACACGACGGCCGCGATCGACTCATTCACAGCTCACGTACAATCAGTCCTGAACGATTGTTCAAGGGAAATTCCAGCGACGGATGACCGTCGCTGGAAGTTGCCGGACGATGTACGCGAACTGTTGAATGAGAAGAACGCGGCTGTCCGTGCCTACAGCAACTTCCCCTGCGACGCGAACAAAGCCCATATGCGTTACTTACAGCGTACTGTAAGAACACGCATAGAGGAGCTGCGTACCGCCGGCTGGGACAAGATGTTGAGCGAACTAGAGCCCACCCACCTAGCCTTCTGGCAACTCCAGAGGAAGCTCAGATCCGGAGAAATAGTCTCCATGCCCCCCCTGATCCGTCCCGACAAGACCATCGCCTTCGATGATGTCGACAAGGCTGAGCTTCTAGCCGACACTCTAGAAGTCCAATGCTCGCCTAGCTCTCAACCAGTAGACCAAGCTCACCTCACTGAGGTCGACGCTGAAGTCGAACATAGAGCCTCCCTCCCTCCCGTCGAAGACCCAGAGTATCCACTGCCCCCAGTCACGCCCGACGAAGTGCACGACCTCATCAAAGGTCTTAAGGCTCGTAAAGCCCCCGGTTCAGATGGAATCACCAATAGGGTATTCCAACTTTTCCCTGCCCACCTGATAATGCTACTGACCACCATCTTCAATGGTGCTCTGAGCAACAACATCTTCCCACAGGCATTCAAAGAAGCCACCGTCATCGGTATCCCAAAGCTCGGCAAGCCAAAGTCAGAGCCTAGTAGTTACCGCCCCATCAGTCTGCTCAATGTCCTCGGCAAAATCTATGAGAGGCTTATTTATAAGCGCCTCAGAGACTACGCCGAGACAAAGGGCCTCATCCCCAACGAACAGTTTGGTTTTAGAACCCAACACTCGTGCGTACAACAGGTCCACCGTATAGTCGAACACATCAACTTCGGTTTCCAACGAGGTTTGATGACCGGTGCTGTTTTCTTCGACATAGCGAAAGCGTTCGACAAAGTCTGGCACAACGGCTTATTATATAAGCTGTACCAACTCGGTGTGCCAGATCGTCTCGTGCTCATCTTACGGGACTTTTTGTCGAACCGCACCTTCCGTTATCGCATCGAAGGAGCGCTATCCTCCTCCCACCCTATTCGCGCAGGAGTCCCTCAGGGCTCTGTGATCTCTCCTCTAGCTTTCACGCTATTCACCAGCGACATGCCAAAGTGCAGCAAGGCGCAGTTGGCCCTGTTCGCAGACGACACGGCCATCTACTACACCGGCCGCGATCCAGACTCGATATCTCGCATTCTCCAAACCCAAGTCAACAAGCTTGGCGCCTGGTTTAGGAAATGGAGAATTGAAGTAAATCCCGACAAAAGTCAAGCGGTTCTATTCTCGAAGCCGCGTCATACCCCCTGCCCCCCTCGACCGATCACCATGTTCGGCAAGCCGATCCCTTGGGAGAAGCGAGCCAAATACCTGGGTGTAGTTCTAGATGAACATCTTTCGTTTTCAGAGCACATTAAGGCCGCTCGTTCGCGCGCCGCCTTCGCTCTAGGTAGACTCCACTTCGTCCTCAACGCTCGTAGCAAATTGTCACTTAAGTGCAAATTGCGTATCTACACAGCGTGCATCCGTCCGATCATGACCTATGCCAGTGCAGTCTTCGCACACGCCAAGCCCGTTCGCTTCCATAGAATGCAGACCCTCCAGAACAAGTTCCTCCGTAGGATAACAGGCTCCCCCTGGTACGTTCGCAACGAGATCCTTCACGTTGACCTCAAGATTCCCACTATCCGTCAGTTCATGAAACGCATTTCAAAGCGTTTCTTCGAGACCGCCGCGAATCACCGCAACCCTCTGGTTGTGAAAGCCGCTAGTTATATTCCCTCCTCCATTAGTCATGTCCGCCGTCCCAAGCATGTCCTCACCGATCCCGATGACCACATAACTCTCATTCAGGAGAGCAGTAGGGCCACCAGTACAGTGCACAAACACAGACCGACATTCCGACCTCGCCGCCGAGGTTCCTCGCGAAGATCCCGACGTAATTGTCCCCCCCGACCCTTGCTCGACGAAGTGCCAGCCCGCGCCGTAGCTGAGCCTGTAGCTTTAAATTCCCCGATTAATAATAATCAACTAAACTTGATCCAGCCTGTCCCATCTTGCTGTCCTCCCGTCAGCGACGCCCTAAGCCGAGGTCCGTACCCCACAGGGGGTGCCCTTAGCGAGCGTTCGCTTAATAATATAAGTAGTAGTTTTACGCCCCTGGCTGGAGGCTTTGAGTCCGCTTAAGGCAGCCACAGGATAGTCCGGTTAAGTAGTCACGACCTCTCAAGGTCAACTACGAGATGCCATAAAAAAAAAAATAAAAAAAAAAAAAAAAAAAAAAAAAAAAACACAAAATAAATCGAGAGGGTTAAGTTACGGTCAGGACAATGTTACCCGAATGTCATAGCTGGCTCTATTATTAATTTGTCGTGTCCTACATGCTGGCGCAACGAGAGGAAAATGAATAATAACTTCCGTTTGAGGGAGGTTATTAACTCTAGCACCTGCTAGCAATTTGTGGCAGTTGACAGATTGCGGAATAAAACTATGATAGGGTTAGAAGAACTCATGTCACCTGTTATTCTGGGTTGTGGTACAGGCTTTAAACAGCTTAATACCTACATAACATCTTTGATTTATATTGTATTTTATCAATAAATAAAAAAACTTCACTTTATTACGTCTGCACAAAAAAAAAGACTCCTATAAACTTTAGATAAAACTTCTGAAATATTGGAATATTGTATTTCTAAGGACACATTTTAATGTACTTTTGATTTATGGTATAATTACGGTTTTTATTTTTTTATTGTTTCAATCAACTCTGCCTAACGCACACCATTGCTGGACATAGGCCTCTCCCAGGCTGCGCCACAACACCTCCGTCCTCCGCCTTCCTCATCCAGTCTTTCCCAGCCACTTTCTTAAGGTCGTTTGTCCATCTAGCTGGGGGGCGTCCCACGCTAAGTTTGCCAACACGTGGTCTCCACTCCAGGACTCGTCTACTCCTGCCAGGGTTCGGGTTGTTCGAAAGAGATACCGTGGCACCTGGCACAGGCAACTGAAGGAACACCACCCGTGCTTCTATTTTTATATGTAAAAGAGGATACAAACAGTACAATATAATATTACATGAGGTAATCTACTTAAATATTTTGCTATCAAATTCACTCTTAAACTCCCAACCTCACGAACTTGATAAATGATCAGTGCAGCGAGTCCAATCATTTATCTAAGCTCACAAAATTTATGTTCTCTCGGAACACACGATGTTTATAATAAAACGAACTCACCCTCAATATAAAATTATAAAATGAATTTACCAAAGACAAATATTAATTTTGAGTGCACGGAGCAGGCAAAGGAAATATGTGTATACCATGCATTATTGTAAATGTGACGCAGGTTGAGTTTGTGCCTTCAAAAAATTATGTGAAACTTGGTTTATATCAGTAAAAAGTGTAGTTTATTAAGAAACTTTTTAGAAACGAATGGGTGAACGACGGTAGATGATAGTGTTGGTTTCTAGTGAGTTATAAACATGTTCTAGAAGTTCTTTGGAAGATGAATCGTTCAGCTTGGAGTTTAAAATAAAATAGAATGTTTATTATCTCGCGTAAATTGAAAATTGTCTGACATTTAGTAATTTCCGTAAAACAACTTCATAACTTAACAGCTGAACCATTGATGAGCATTGGCTAACCAAGGGTCTCGCAACAATAGGACTTTTATTATATACGCTGTGTAACCTAGGTATACCTAGGTTGAGGACCTTGTTGGCCCCAAATAAAGTCAATTAGATCCGTAGAGTAAAGACGTGTCCTTTTATTTAATTAATTATAGTCCCCATCTGTCATCAGAAGTCTTGATTTATTATCTTAATACAGTTAAATACCACAACCCACAAGGAACAATAAAAAGATTACCAATAAATGTAAAATAAGTAGTAATCGTTAACAATCAGTGATAAGTGAACATTCAGTGACAAGTGTTGTGAATGAAAGAGACGTTATTAGTTCAGAGACTAGTACAAGTAAGGCTATAGCTTTGCCTACATTTGACCCTAGTGTTGGTGCTATTGAGGCTAGTGAAAGGAGCGCAGAGGTAGACGCCCTGGCCTTGAAAAATAGATGGGATGCTATCGAGACCTTTGCCAGATTCCATTTTTAACTGGACCAGTATGTGAATTATATAAAGAATGGACACCAGTACAAAGAACATGGCCAACATTGAAAGAAGATCTTCAGATAACTTTTTGCATAAAGCAATTGAGGCTGCAACTTCGTGTAACTGAATTATCAGAACTGATAACTGGAGGTATACCTGATCCGCATACAAAATCGATTGCTAGAACCGCTGAAACTGTGAGCGGGATATTTGACAAATTAACACTTTATACTCCTATGTCACAAAATAATATTACAGAAACGGAAATCAAGTCATCGTCCTCATGAAAACGATTTAAGATTATAACCGAAGTGAAACTTTGCCATCGCTGTCAACGGATTTGTCATATACAGCGTGATTGTCATACTAGTGAACATAATTTACCGCCGACGATTGCCACCAATAAAGATGAGAAAAAGTCTGTAAACAAGTGCTCATTCTGTTTTAAGAGAGGACTTTTGGCCGAGAACTGTTGGAAAAAACAGAGAGTTAGCCGAGGAAAGCAGTCAAAATGATGTTAACAGTAGCGGCAAGTTATATTCAACTGCTGATGTAATTAATGTAAAGCTCGTACATATTTTAATAGACAGTGGAGCATCTTGTTCTTTAATAAGAGAAACAGCAACGCTGAATCTGCCCTAAGTAAAATCATGTACTGGTTTAACTCTAACCTACTGACCCTAAATCTGGCGAAAACTTCATATGTTCCTTTCGTTATCCGCTGCAATATGAAACCACCAAGTACTTTCTCCATAACGGCACACTCATGTACAACTCCTTCACCACATTGCTCCTGTCCAAAATTAAAAAGAGATGATAGCGTAAAATACCTCGGCATCCATATCGACAACAGACTAAGATGGGACAAACACCTAGACGCACTTATCACCCGAACAATGCGACTTATCTCTATCTTTAAATCGCTAAGGAGGTCAGCAGACCATGATGTTCTGAAAATGGTGTATTTTGCCCTGTGCCAATCGGTGCTAGGGTATTGTATTAATGTGTGGGGTGGAGCCAATAAGACCCGTCTCCTGAGGGCTGAGAGAGCACAAAGAGCAGTCCTAAAAGTTATGACAAAGAAACCTCGCAGATATCCAACCGAGCAACTTTATGCAGACTGCAAGGTATTAACTGTACGACAGCTATTTGTGCTTCAATCAATTCTTCGGACACATGGCAGTTTGGCTCTCCCTGACCCCAAAAAACGAAAACATATAATTCCCAGCATTCAACATAAAACGAAGTTTGCAAGGCACCAATTTTATGTAATAAGTACCCACATTTATAACCAAGCCCTTAAAAAGCTAAATATTCTCGGTCTCCCCAGGTTTAAACTGAAACGTACAGTAACTGAATGGCTGCTAAAACAGGACTATCATGGAACGGAATCTCTTTTAACCTACATCACCTAATAAACTTCCACTCTTATGTGTAATCCACCTATTATTCTCACACGCGCTAATCACTCCCACATCCATAACACACTAAAACATTTACTCACTTTATTCACTATACTCAACACTATCACAAAACACCTCTACAAACTCCTTACACAATCATCAAACATTTACTCTTATTTTCACATATTCACTCTTCACTTTCTCATTCATTTTTAAAGTTTACCACAAAATAATAATAAAAAACACTCACTTGACACAGTCCACTGGCACGTCTGCCACAATAGAATTATATAAGCATACCGTATAGCCGGGCACTGCCCCCTAAGATACAGGCCTAGCCTAGTTTAGGGGACAGGGTTGAACCTACTGTATTATCTGCCTATGCTAAATTAAGAACTCTCATATGTATACAGTGCAATGTACTTTGTGGTAATAAACAATTATTATTTTTATTAATTATTATTAATAAGAGAAACAATTGCCAAATCAGTATGTGCTCAGCGACAACCATTAACTATTCATATTTGTGGACTTTCTAATAAGGTTCTAATGTCAAATGAGAAGATATTATCTTATCCAACTAGAAAATATTTCCATTTACAGTAGCAGGCATATAGTACCACGAATAGAGACTAAGGTAATGTCTTCTAGTTTCAAGACAAAATTTATTAAATTCAACTAAGTTTATCTCGAACCCAGAAGACAATGTCCTCAAAATAACATCGAATTGTTTGATAATAGTAACATCCCATCCTGTGATTTGAGCGCTCATCTCAGCATTCTTAAAAAAGCGACGGGCTGTGTTTCCATCATTGGAAGAACCAAATCCTGGCTTTGGTTTATCTACAATGAGTCCCATCTCGTTCTTGAATATCAAATTGATTTCTTCGGAACGAATCTTGATATCAGATTTGTCTTCGTCGCTTCTAGCCTGCCATTTCTTAATATTCAACTTATAGCTGATATGTAAAAGGCATTCAAAGCAACGAATCCAAGCATGAAGTGTAGCTAAACCAAAGCCAAAATGTTCCTGATTGCTGTTAAACTTCGCGGGGTCATCGTTCATCGTCTTGGGGGTGGCACCACAGATGAAACACTTTTGAGATGAACGAGTTTCCGTTAAGGCGTTACATACCTTTCCGTCTATCATTGTCTGAAGAAGTTCGTGTTTCACAGAGATTTGAGAATCACCAAAGTTGATAAGTGTTGGAAGAAGAGCATTAATTTCTTCCAACAATCTTCTTGTCTCCGCTAACGTGAAGTCACTCGTTTCCTTAGCAAATATAAATTTGATGGGGCGACAATACATAGTTGATGAAGGCCGAGGATTTTGCCAAATAATTTTAGACCCATCATATAACTTAAGGGGAACGAAAGAAAATACGAAAAGAAATTCGTCCGTATCTTCAGTGTTCTCAAATTTCTGTTTGTATGTGCTGTGCCCAGAACTTCCATCACATCCCCATTTACTAACAAGTGTAAACGTTGGACTTGTTGGGAGGACACTACTGATAACTTCATTCTGTGCTATTACTAGACGTTCCGCTGTTTTATTTAGTAAGGCTTGCAAATTTATTTCAGCACGAGTTTCTGTTATAGAAATGTGATCCTCTGCAGGGTAAGGGTAAAAAGGCCTTTTTAGATTTTACTACACTAAAATATGACGGAAACACATTATGTCCTGCCATTATGGACCACTTCCTAGTTTGTTTGTAAGCATGTGTTGTTGACTTAGAATCTATATAGTATGCTAAGGCTTCGTCACTACTTAACTGCCTAGGATTAACGGAACTGGTATTTTCTTTTGACTTAATAATATTATCTGGCCTTTCACTAATGTGTCTAATCACATGGGCAACTTTTCTTTGCCCTGCTGAACGCATAGCAATTTCGGCAGCAGTCACTAATTCACTGGCACTTCGAGATTCTACGAGATCCACGACTCGACGTTTCTTCGTCTTAAACGACGATTCCTCGAAATCTTTGCGAGGTCTTCCTGCAGATGTCACAACCTCACTTGATGTTGAAGGTTGTGGGGCTAAAGAACTCACAGTAAACTGTATGTCTCCTTCATCCAGCCAAGTCTTATTTCTAATTAAAAAACGCTCCTTCGATTTTCCCGAAGCCAACCATTTGGCTTCAATCTTAGTAGAAAAGTTGGATATTTTCAACTTTATTTCTCTTTGGCTCCTTTCAGTATTGTCACCAAAGTGAAATTTTGAAGAAAGATAGTCATAAATACGCGATCTTTTTACATTCTTCGTGTGTTTCAACCACTCTACAAAAAATGCTACCCTTGAAATAGAGTAAACGTGTTCTGAAAAAAAAATAAAAAAATATGTTGTACTGAAGTGTGCTGAACAATATGTATTTCCTGAACGTTCAAAGTTTTGTTTATGAAAAAAATTACGCAAAAATTTATGCATTAAGTTAAAAAAATGCTAAAAATTCATTTTAATAGATTCTGATAAAAATAATATATTAAATAATAGTACATACCCTCAGTATTAATATCCATCACAAAAAACTTTCACAATATCACTATAAACCACTATGAGATGTGCACAAAAGTGTCGCTAAATTGCAACTGATTGACCGGAACGCTTGCATTAAACTCATTACCTGACTTCTGAACTCTATGACTCATCAGTTAAGCATTTGAAAAACAACTTTTTCTCGGAATTTAGAGTTTGGGGGTGTTGTTTGTGTTATGCAATTAAGATTTCCTGGAAATGAAAACTTGAATTTTGTCCACCTAGCATGTTCTAGGCGAAATACTGTGCGTCGTCACGACTATTAGAACAACGACAAATAAACCCGTTGTATATCAACCATACAGAATGTCATTCTCTGAGCGGGATAAAGTACGTTCTATTGTTACGGGACTTTTATACAAGAATATAATTCTTGAGTCATGGTCGCAAAAAGGACGCAAGTGACAGACTATGTGTGGATTATCGAGCTTTGAATAAAATAACCATCAAAAATAGATATCCAGTGACTAGTTGCATAGACTAGGAAAAGCTCGTTACTTCAGCTTACTTGGTATGGCATCTCATGGAATTCCTATTGAGCAAAAAACATCTGTTGAGAAAACTGCCTTCGTCACTCCTAACGGCCACTATGAGTAGTTACGAGTACCGTTTGGTCTTTGTAATGAACCTAGTGTGTTTCAAAGAGCTGTAAATAACGCACTAGGAACTTTGGGAAACAGTTTAGCTCTTGTTTACATAGATGACGTCATTGTGCCCTCAACTAGCATGGGTGAAGGAATAAAGAGGCTTATTTTAGTGCTAAAAGCATTAGATGATGCAGGATTTACGCTAAACTTAAAGAAATGCAAGTTTTTGTAAACTGAAATGGAATACTTAGGAAGAACAGTTTAATAAAATGGAATTTGACCTGAACAAACCAAAATTGAGGCACAAAAAATGCTCCCATCCCAAAAAATTAGACAATTAATGGGACTCGCTATTTTTTTTTTGGCATGGTGTTCCGCAGGTCAACCTATGAGGTTGTCGTCTGCTTAAACGGACTTGCTTGTTGTTGCCCTAATAAATTAAGGCCTCCAGCCTGGACTTAAACTTAAATACTAACTAAAAACTAAGCGACTACACGCTAAGGGCACCCCCTGTGGGGTTCGAACCTCGGCTTAGGGCGTCGCGTCGCTGGAAGAGGGCAGCAAGGGACTAGCTGGATCAGGATTTGAGTGATTTGGGGACGAACAAAAATTTAAAGCTACAGGCTCAGCGGCGCGGGCTGGCTCGAGCAAGGGTCGGGAGGGGCGTGGATTTGGGCGTCGCGGCGGGCCTCGGCGGCGAGGACGGTAGGACAGCGATCGGGTTTTGCGCTTGTGTAAAGTGCTGGTGGCCTTACTGCTCTCCTGGAGGAGGGTAGTGGCGTCGTCGGGGGCGATTAGGGTATGCCTTGGTCGGCGAATACTGCTTATGCGGGAGGGAGTATAGCGGGCGGCCGCTGAAATTATGCCACAGTCAAAGAAACGCTTCGATAAGCGTTTCATTAACTGGTTTATGGTAGGCATTTTAAGGTCGACTTGGAGATTTATATTACGGACATAGAAGGGGGCACCCGTGACCTTTCTGAGGAAACGGTTCTTGAGGGTCTGCATCTAATGGAGATGACGTGGGTGAGCGTGCGCAAAACAGCGCAGGCATAGGTCATGATGGGATGGATGACTGGGGTATAGATGCGCAGCTTGCATTTAAGACTAGAGGAGATATAACGGAATCCTGAGGGACCCCGGCGCGAATAAGGTGAGGGGACGAGAGTGCACCCTCGATGCGATAGCGGAAGGTGCGATTCGACAAAAAGTGTCATAAGATGAGCACGAGACGATCTGGCACTCCTAAGTGGTAAAGCTTTTATAACAAGCCGTTGTGCCAGACTTTGTCGAAGGCTTTCGCTATGTCGAAGAATAGCACACCCGTCGTCTCGTTACGCTGCAGACCAGCGCACAAGTGCTCTACAATACGGTGGACCTGGTGGATACTCGTGTGTTGGGGACGGAAACCAAACTGCTCGTTGGGAATGAGGCTCTTTGCTTCAGCATAGTCTTTGAGACGCTTACAAATAACCCTCTCGTAGATTTTGCCGAGAACATTGAGTAAGCTGATGGGGCGGTAGCTGGAGGGCTCAGACTTTGGCTTGCCTGGCTTTGGAATACCGATGACGGTTGCTAATTTCCACGCTTGTGGGAAGATGTTGTTGCTCAAGGCACCATTGAAGATGGCGGTCATAAGCATTATTAGCGGGACAGGAAGGAGTTTGTATACCTTATTGGTAATACCGTCCGATCCGGGAGCTTTACGAGCGTAGAGCCCTTTAATGATGTCTTGCACTTCATCTGGAGTGACAGTTGGCAGAGGATCATCAGGGTCTTCGACGGGTGGGAGGGAGGCTCTCCGTTCGACTTCAGTGTCGACCTTGTTCAGGTGAGTTTGGTCTACTGGTTGAGAGCTGGGAGAACATTGGGACTCTAGGCTCTCGGCAAGACATTCGGCCTTTTCGATACTGTCAAAAGCGACGCTCTTGTCGGGGCGGATCAGACGAGACCTTTTCAGGGGAACGCAATTTCCTCTGCAAGTGCTAAAGGCTTGAGTTCACTTAACATTTTCTTCCAGCCCTCAGAGCGAACTTCCCCTATGCGCTTCTTTACAGCATGCTGTAAATGGCGCATGTGGGCTTTGTTCGCGTCAGAAGGGAAGGAGTCGTAGGCACGAATAGCCGCGTTCTTCTCGGTTATCAAATCACGTACGTCATTAGGTAGTTTCCAACGATGGTCTTCCATCACCGGAACTTCTCGTGAACGTCTCTATCGATTGCAAACGGAGGTTCACATTCTTGAGCAGCGCTACATCGAGTACATCGGGAAGGTGATTTGGATTTCCGGGGAAATGGGTCGGGCTCATTGGAGCGATGGCGTCAAAGTTAAGGGATTCGCCTAACTTAGAGACGATCCTACCTCTGGTAGAAGTCGTGTTACTGTTCCATGCTGGGTGCTTGGCATTGAGATCCCCCGCCAAGATGACGGAGTCACTCATACCGAAGAGGGCAGGGAAGTCCTTTTGGAGCAAGATGGGATCCTCCGGACCATTGTCTGGTGGGATATAGGCGGAAATGATGGTGATCGGTTGGTGACCGGTCATGCCGAGCCGAGAGATAGAGGTCTCCAGATGGGAGAAGAGAGGAGGTCTATAGGGATGCAATACAAAGATTTCCTAAAGTATATTAGTGTGCCACCCTTGTGGCATCGAGACCGGTCATTGCGCACTGGTTTATAGTTGCCAATATTCGAGTTTCGGTGATGAGGTTTTAACAAGGTTTCCTGCATGAGGAGGATGTCAAGCTGATGGTCGCGGAGGAAAACGGCGATCTCATTGCGTTGACCTGAAACGCCATTTGCGTTGAAATAGCCTAATTTAAGGGATCGGGGTTTGTTACTGTTTACTCTCGTATTATGCATTGAGAATTAATATTTGAGTGAGTGTAGAACTTGCGCGACCTTAGGATGCGCGCTGAGGATTTCCATATGGCGACGTGCGTTGCCATTAGTAGCAACTATTTCTTCCGCCATTTTATCCGCGGCGGTGGTGAAGAGAGCCGCGTATGTTGTTAATATAATTTGGGCGCTGTTTCGGCCGTGGGTTCCCTGAGGTGCCTCTGGAGAGGCCGTAGGGGCCACGGGGGCTACCGAAGGCACTGGGATGGCGGAAGGCATCAGCGCTGGAAGTTGAGCGGGTTGCGCGGGTTGAGCGGGCACCGCCGAAATAGATCGCAGCGATCAGTGCTATCGCTGCGGTCAGTCTGGCCACAAGGCGGCCCAGTGCTCCGCGGCACCACACTGCAGTCTTTGCGCAACTGCAGGAAAGCCAACGGAGCACAGACTTGGCGGAAAAGCCTGCAAGGCACCCAAACCCAAATTCAAGAGGACTAGGGCTGTCGGAGGATCTGCGCCCCTCCCACAGCCTAGCAACCCAGCAGCCGACTCCCGGCCCAGGGAAGGAGGAGCCGAGGAAATGGAATGCCACTAATGGCACAAATCCGGTTCCTTCAGGCTAATATCAATCACTCTGCCAGAGCTCAGGATCTATTGCTCCAGAGCATGGCAGAGTGGTTGATCAAAGTGGCTGTGGTCACCGAGCCGTACTGGGTTCCGCCCAGGGATAACTGAGTGGGAGATCTGGACGGTTTGGTGGCTATCATTGGCGGGGCTCTCGTCCGCCCGTATCGGGGGCACGGCTTGGTAGCCGCCCTCGCAGATGTCGTTGGCGTCGTTGGGGCGTATTTTTCGCCCAAAAATTGTCTCGCCGACTTCGAGAGGTTCCTTGTCGAGTTGGTTGCCGTCGTGGGCCAGCTCCATCCTCGCCCGGTGCTGTTGCTCGGGGATCTCAACGCCAATTCTGCGGCGTGGGGATCCCCAGTGACTGATGCTAAGGGTGAGGCATTGGAGGAGTGGGCGATCACGACTGGTCTGGTCGTCCTGAACTGGGGCTCGGTCCACACGTACGTGCGGCAGCGGGGCGGGTCCGGTCCATAGTGGACGTGTCGTTCGCGAGCCCTACTGTCGTGAGCCGTGTCCGTGACTGGCGTGTCGCCGCGGAAGTGTAGACGTTTTCGGATCACCGAGATATCCGATTCGACGTCTCCGCCCAGACCGCTGGCGGCCGCAGTAAATCAGCCCCACGTTCAGACGGCCTCGCTGGGCGCGTAAGCGCATCGACAGGGAGCTTCTCGAGGAAGCAGCCATTGCTCAGGCCTGGTTCTGGGGGTCCGTAACGACCTGACCCGACGACGTCGAGCTGGAGGCGCTGTGGTTCCGCGGGGCAATGACGCAGATATGCGACGCGTCCATGCCCCGCGCCCGGTGTAGTGGTGGTCCGCCGAGATCGCACAGCTGCGCGTCGGATGCGTGGTGGTGAGACGCCAGTACACCTGCTACCGGAGGATACGTCGTCGGGTACCCGAGGAGGAGGCCGCGCGGTATGAGGTGTACCGCGCGGCAAAGCAGACTCTGGGGCTGGCCATCGACGAGGCGAGGACGCGATCCCGGGAGAGGATGTTGGAGACTCTGGACGGGGATCCGTGGGGGCGCCCGTACAAAGCGGTTTGAGGGCGGTTCTAGCCGCGGAACCCCACTTACGGAGAGTCTCCAACCCGAGCTGCTCGAGGAGGTGGTAGCAGCCCTCTTCTTCTATAGCAGTCCTCCTCTTCTTCTTCTTCTTGAGTCGTGATAGATAATAGCCACATACCTACGTATGTAGCTACTATGATGGAGACGAGAAGCAACTTTAAATAAACTTATTTCTACAGAGGCTCATCACTAGTCATTCAAGCATTGTTTGAAGGAGCAGAGGTGGCCCAGTGGTAACGGCCGAGACTTACGAGTTGTAGGTCGTAGGTTCGAACCCAGGCAGGCGCTTTAATTTGTATAAATTATTTCATCACCACCGCTCTCAAAACGGTGACGGAAAACATCGTGTGGAAACCGGCATATCTTAAAACCAAAAATTCGAAGACATGTGATATCTACCAACCCGCCCTGGGCCCGCGTGGTGGATAACGGCCCACTCACAGAGAGCAGGCCTCTGTCCCAGCAGTGGGAACATTATAGGTTGATTATGCAAAACAGATCAGCCTGGGTGAAAAACGAAATCAGAAAATATTACGCCATTTGCTTAGTTTGAGTTACTTACGTCTTGCCATCACGTTGAGTCACACATTGAGTCGGAGACAGTCTTCGTCCATTGGTTATGAAATGACACTTCCATTACAAAATTCGTTGGCCAAAATACGGAAATAGTTTAGCTTGCAAGTTTCGGCACCTTTTAAATAACGTACGGCAATTGTTGTTCATATCGAGTGTCAGGAAACTCGTTTATCGCAAGAAAAATGGAGTCGCCGTCGCGTTTTCTTATTTCAATTGAATTTCTTCACAAGCAGCATTTCAAGCTGCACAATTCAGCTTGAATTTATAATAGCAGGAAGTTATTTCAGCCGCAGCGCTTTTGTCGAGTTAGCTATTCGAGCTGTTACGAATGGTGCTGGTAAAAATATTAACGGGTTTAAAAATAGAACCAATTTTTTTTGTCTGTGTTGTAACTCTGAGGTTTATGTTGTTAATCAAACAGATTCTTTGAACGTTTTTTGTTTACTTTTTGCTGTGAAAACGATATTCCTATTTCATTTTTCAGTGTTATGATTGCTGGCTATAAGTCGATTATTGGAAAACAATAACCGAACAAAGGGATCAAATAAATCCAACGCCTGTGTACAGTATACTGTTCTCACAGGACATAATTAATACTGTCAGTTGTGGGAGGCTTTGGCTCTATATTAAACCTACTACGGCAGCCTATACTAATTTATATTAAACCCATGTTTATTTTAATAATAATTAGCCCAAAAAACTATGTATATTTCCTTCAGCACGTTAATTAAAACTCAGCTTCCAGCAAACACCATGGATATAAAAGTACATAAATGTCACAACGTAAGAACATATAACTGTCACGGTATTATTAATACCACCTTCACTAAATATCTCGGCGTTGTGGTTGATCACTATCTTAACTGGAAATAGCAAGCCAAAAAACTAACTGCCCGAATACGAAAACTAATATACATATTTAAAATACTCAGAAACGCTTGTTCAAAGTGACAAAGTGAGTAATACACCACTGTGTATTACTCACTTTGTCAGTCGATTATAAGCTACTGTCTAACTATCTGGGGTGGTACATCAAAAACGACCTTGTTGGTGGTAGAAAGAGCTCAACGTGCGCTACTTAAGGTAATGTGTTTTAAAAACTACAGGTATCCTACTGATCTTCTTAGGCTCTATCCCAGTTCATGATCATAATCATAATCTTTATTTTGCCAAAAGAATAACAACCTTAAAACAAATTCTACATTAGTACTTATTTCAGATGAATCTAAACAATTAGATACCCAATATTAACTCAGGGCACAATATTAAGTTCAGGTTGTTACGAAACCGATTCACCCTGACCCCCGTACTAGTTACAAACTGTATTACGGTGGGACAGTTTTCGTCGTTCCCAGTTTAAAATAAATATTAAAGCCGATTTGAACGAAATAATTAGATAATCTCACTTTTCAAGTAATACAAAGCAAAACAGTGGATAAATAAAAAAATATCACATATTCAAACTGTTGCTAGTAGTTGATTTTTTACTTTGTGGGTAGTAGCGTAAGTTCACATAGTATAAGTAAAAATTATAGATGTTAAGTTTGTTTACAAATATTTGTACTGTTCTCTTGTTACTTTATATATAACCAAAAATGAAGCAGATTTAATTAAAAAATTTATAAATTAAATAAAAAATAAAATATATTAAAAAATTTACTTAGAACAAAATAAAATAAAACAAAACGTGTTCTTTTTTCTTTCTTTTAAGTTATCAAGCCATATTGTGTTTTCTTGTACAATTTTGTGTGTATGTGTGCGTATGTGAGTGTGTGCGTGTGTGACATTATATGATCTCAAAATATTTTCCACTTCATCGTAATCTAGTTCTTTAAGATATTCCTCAATAGTCTCTTTACATTCGCGACAGCTAAAATCTCTTAATGTTCGTTTTTTGCTTATCTTATTATAAGCTGGAGCCAAGATAATTTGGAAATGTCTGAGCAAACCTAGTTTTACATTTGGGAGTATTGTAAACTATATCCAGCCTTCGCCTAGTCCCGAAGTCAGGTTTCACTTTGTGTTGTGCAGTTATTAAAAGCCGGATAAATAGTTTCTGAACAGAAAGAACATTACTTTCTACAACGTTCTCACATTTACAAAATAATGTAATAAAGTAAAATCAAAAACTAATTAAAAATTGTAGGTATATAATATCAAATGTTTGACATTGATTGTTTTGTATTTTTAGACCTATTGGTACTTATAAGATAGCGTTATGTGTATAGTTGAATATAACATGATATTTTATTGTTATTTCATTATTTGAAAGATTAGATAGGTAAGTGGAAAAACCATTTATTATGTGGAACCTGAGATTATTGATTTTCCGGATAGAACGTGCGTAAGAAAAACTGTGAGGCCCGTTTTCAGGTAAAGTAGAACGTTTTCTTCATGGAGACGTATACTTTTAACCTGACGTTAGTTCTAAATGCAATTCAAATAAAGTTTGAATTAAGATTCACATCTGCAAAATCATGCATTTAATGGATGCAACGAGAAAAAACAACACAAAAGCACAATCTATATACGTTACATTTTCATAGTTTTAATCCTTTAAAGGGGTAATTGTACTCATCCTTATAAACAACATCTACATTGGGACCAACCCCGAAAACGTAAAACCATCAGATTTTTTTTACGTATTCATTTTTCCCATAGTAAAAGTTTAATTTGATACGGTTTTCACCATCATTATGAGAATTTATTGCAGATGTTTTATGTGTATAATTACATTTTAAACCTACACATTTAAGTAATATAGATGTTGTAACTCAAAAAAACGCGCGATGCTAGCGCGTCGCTAGTTAAACGATATAAACCAATTTGGTTTCTGTTCTATTTGCAGCCCACTCCAATACCATTAATTTATTACTTGACGTTTCAAAACGAAACATTACTTCTGCTACAATAATTCCTCTCAATAATATAAAAATAATAATAGCATATTATTATTTTTACAATAGGTAATTATAATAAAACAGGACAACCGTTTTCAATAGGTAATTATAATAAAACAGGACATGCGGACAGGAAATTGAGGTCAAATTCAATAATACAAAAGCGCTAGTATAAAAGGTTTTGTGGGCTTTACACAGATTATATTTCCTCCATCTCATTATATTTTCTCTTCACTTTTTCGCATAAAACCTTCAGTGTTCTATTAAAACCGGTCAGAAGTAGAACTTTTCTAAAAACTCTATATTATTATATTCTAGGTTGAGGTTATGTGTTATTTGTCAGTCAGTTCAAGAAATATGACTGTCTTGTTCTTTAGTGATCGCAAGCGACACTGTGACCATAAGGTCTTGGGTCCCGTTCCTGGCTCGAGAAAAGTGTTATTGGCTTTTTCCATATAAAATTTCTCAGTAACAGCCCGGAGTCTGGATCAGTGCCCGGTTGATTGTGTACTATAGGTACTCCTTTGCCAAACACTCCAAGGAATACAGTCGTAATGTTATGCTATGTGTTCTGGAAATGTGTATGCTCAAGGAGCTAAAAGTACTTACTCCATGGCATGCTCTGCATACGAAGGTCTGAATGCCTTTTTTTAAATAAAGAAATAATCCAATACTTTGATTTGAAAACAAATCAAATAACATTCATGTAAAATTACCATATACGTCAAAAAGTTGCTAAACTAAATATTGTTGTTTATTTAACCGTATTTAATTTCTAATACAAATAACTAACAAAGCTGCTCACCAGCTAACAACAATTACCGATGTAACGCGAACCTTTCTCAAATAATTAAATTTTTCCTATGAATGAAGGAATATCATTGCTGTACAAAATAAGCTTTAATAACTGATTACGGTGTTCAGAAACGAAGCACCACAAGCAAGACTTTAATAAAATGAGGTGGATTTCAAATGATTTGGCTTAATTGGAAAATGAGACTCCGTGATAGTCAATTTAGTAGGTAACGGTAAGTTCGGTTGGAATCGAATAAATATTTGAGGTGAGATCATACGGAATGCGAGGAAACATGATAAATAATACAATAATTAAATTTTGCTCAATGTCTTAGGCATATTACAGTGACTTGATGGCTGTCTCATGGATTCCGTTTTGGAAATTTTGATGAAATTTGTATCAACGGAATGATTCAGATCAGGCTGTAGACCAGATTTGTAGCTGGGCCCGACATGTCAGTATGCCTCGGTCATGCTCAAGTACAGTAGGACGTACTTCAGTGGTAACAAAGCCAGCTAAGCTGACCTTTTATTCTATTGAAACTCCGTATTAAACTAGGTCAGCTCAGGGGAATGTGATACCACCAACGTGCGGCCTAGTGTACTTGCCTATAGTATTATAAGTACCTAAGTGGTGATCAACTCCAAATAACATTATTCGAGGAATAATTTGGAATTTTTGTCATGTTTTCTATTCAAAAACTGTCAGGCGTCAATTTTATTCCACGGATAAAATATTGTGGACGAAAATCTGGTCTTAGACTTGATATATGCGAATGAATTCTTGAATACAGATGAAGCAAAATACTGTGACTTTGGTTCAAAATCTATATGTTGGAGCAAGACTTCGATATGTAGATTCCTTATGCCAAGAAATATTCTTTATTATATTCATTTACTCTTTGATGGTGCTCTTCCGATTTGACTCTTTCAGTTTTGGCGTACCGGAAGACGTAGCGTTGGAAGGCCTCCCACAAGATGGACCGATGACTTTGTGAAGGTCGCGAAGATCGAAATCGGTTGGATGCGGGAAGCACTTATGTCCAGCAGTGGACGACTTTCGGCTGAAATCATGATGATGATATAAAAGGTAGGTATTTGTACTGTGTAGAAAAAAGCATAAAAACTCAAACTAATAATCAGTCTGCTTATCCTTTTCCTTACTATGTCGGGGTTGGCTTGCAGCTGAGTACCTGTATCTGACATGGAGCGACAGTCTAACGGACGTCAACAACCGAGTTACTGGGTAACACGATACCCTCGGTAAGACTGGTTTTCACACTTTTGAGCTCCTGACTACCCGTTACGGCTGTCAAAGATCAACGAATGACAGCCGGGATCAATGTTCCGAGGCACGGAGGAGTCTCGATGTGTAATGGATGGTCACCCATCCATGAACCGACCGCGACAAGCGTAGCTTAACCTCGATGGACCCGTGCAGCTGTTACTATTTAGCCACGAGCCCCTTATAAAAAAATACCTAACTATGTCATTAAAAGTACGTAAAATATTAATGTCGACCACTAGCTTGGAAATGTATCACATTAAACGTAGAAACTTTCATGACACAATGTCTCGGACTAATTTCAGGAGAGATCTTAGTAAGTAGATACCTACCTAACAAGGACTGGCTAAGTTTTATTGGCTTTTTCTTTAACAAGAGTTCGCAGTTCTTAGTTAGCTTGGAATTGTTCCTTGAAGTACAAGTAAAATTGTAACTAGATAGTAAAATTACCAGCCTTTTACAGGCCACTCAGAAAGTATTGCGAATAAAAGTTTTTTTGTATGAGAGACTGGCCAGTTATAAGCCTTTTTTGAAAATATGATTATTTGAAAGTAAAAATAGGTACGTTCCAATTTAAAAAAATCCCTCCACATTGTTTGCGAGCTAATTTAAATTTTCGTGTCTGATTAAGAAAATGGATCTGAAACCGCCTGAAACCGGATGAATCGTACGATAAACTTCAAATGGCATTAATCTATGAAGGTCCTTCTAAAGTAACCATGTATCGTTGATGTAACAAATTCAAGCGCGGTCGACTAACTTTGGGGTATGAAGAAAGAAGTAGTCGCCCTTTGACGTTTGTTACGGAAGAAAACGTGCTAGTAGTGAATTTTTTTTTCAATACAATAGGTGAGTTATGTATCAAGTGATTCAGCACATACTGCAGGTTGGATCGGGAAGCGTTCGCTAAATTCTACAGGTGCATCTTCGCGTGAGGAGGATTGTTTTTGATTTTGAGTCTTGGATTTATCAATACGATCCAGAAACGTAGCGCCAGTCGTCGTTTTGGGTGTTTCAAAACGAATCAAGGCCTACCATAGTGAAGCGATCTAGAAGCGGGGAGGAGATTGCAATTGCGAGTTTTTTTTTTAATTTGACTGGTGTCAATTCCTTTACGGAACCAAAGAAGCATTAACGCTGAATGGTATACTACCACATGCTTGGCAGAAGTTTTCTCTGTTGTGAAAAAGCGACTAAACACAGGGCTACGCTCCGGGGTGGCAGGGACGTCGACGCGCAAATTGTAACCATGTTTTCAGCAAATGATGCTAGTGCTGTGACACAAGTGCAAGTTTAAAACTAGTCGATTAACCCCGTAAACCCTTTAACCGTAAATAAAAACATCTGCTAAATCTAGAAAACAAACAGTAACTAAAACACATGAGGGGTTTTGTTAACACTCATATTTGTCGCAGAATAACAGCGAAAAGACGTAGTATTATCACGACAAATATTAATGTCACCCTTGAGGAATACTTTTTGCGAAAGTACGTTGGTTACTGAATAAAAATTGGAATGCATTATGAACAATAAGATTCTGACAAGTATTTTCGATGATAGTGTTAGTCTCTAGTGAGTAATAAACATGTTCTAGAAAGTGCTTTACAAGATGAATCGCTCAGCTGAGAATTTAAGATAACATACAATGTGTAATAACTATAATGTGTTACATCTCGCGTAAATTGAAAATTGTATGACTTTTAGTCAGTTTCGTAAAACAACTTCATAACTTAACAGCTGATCCATTTATGCACGTTGGCTACCCAGGTGAGTAATTTATTATTGTGTAACGCTTTATTCCTAGGTTGAGTACTGTAATCATATTTGTTAATCAACTACTTGAACGTTATTAGAGGAAAACAAACGTTATTATATTTAATTTATATTTTAATATGTTTTATGTGGACGGGCCTATCTGTTTCCAATGGTTCTTTCAAACAAAAAAACTATATTTCATGTGACAGCTCGTTCTAACCAATCTCACACATGCGAAATTAACCATAGTTCAATTCTTACCTTCTTACACAGGCTTAAGGTCGGCTATTGCAGACAAACTTTCCATGAGCTACGCCCACCCTTGAATAAAAAGATCGACGTAGTCCTAATTCCAAACAAAGACTTTTATTCACATCATTTGAACGTCTAGGCTCTTCCTGCCTATACCTACAAAAATACCTTGAGATACCTAGTTGCCCCCAAATATATTCAGAAGGATAACGCAATTTTATTTCAGTCTTGACACTTCATTACCCAAATAATTTTCCTCATTATTGCCTCCAAGACTTTTTTACTATCCCACCTCAGACAGGTTAGGTAAGAAGGAATTCGTGATCTCAAACAATTGTGGCAAGTGGGTTTCTAGGTAGATAGATATTGAAACCAAAGGGTCACTTTACACATTTATTTACTGAGACACAGATTTCAGGGTAGTGGGTTTTAAGGTCTCTAAGCACTTGTTCACTGGTCACTATCGTAGAAAGAAAGGAACGTTACTGCCCTGGGCTTGGCTACGCCGCAGCACGTGGTCCGGCGTGAGGTCACAGGGCAGTCAGCAGGGTAGAGGAGCGACTCGACACGCGAGGGATGAACGACCGTGTGTAGGCACGTGGTCCGCTCAGGCAGGGCCTCAACACGTGGCGGGCGTGGGGTCTCGGCACCCACGAGCCACGTGGATGGCAGGTCAGGCGGCGGTAGCGGCCCGTGGGTAGTCCGCGTGACTTGCGTCTCTCCACTGGTAAGGCGGAGGCAGCAATGACGTCAGTCAGCGGTAGGCAGGATAGTAGCAGCGAAGCCTAATACTGGAACCTTGGAATCAGCGCGAGGCGGGTGCTTCCGTAAGCATTGTGCCAGGACTGCAAACCGCCGTCGATGTGTGCGTCTCCCAGCCGTAAGCCCAAAGCAAAGTGGATGGAGGAAGACTCACCCATCGTGGCGGCTTACAATTTTAGGATATGCCGTGCACATGCCGCGGGCATTCTCGGAGGTCCCTCGCCGCGTGGCCAGGCGATTTAAGCGAACAGCAAGGCGCAGCGCGGCGAGCATAGCGAAGAATGCGAGAAGCATGCGCACGCATTCACAGAGGTGCAGTAATGGTGACAGGTTATGTGGCAGAAGCCACTATCGGCAAATAGCTTTCTCGACAGTCATAGGGGGGCTGCCGAGAACAATTACATTAGCTGCCAGACCGCGCAGACAGAAATACATAGAGAATGCGATCTGACAGGACACAATTAAGAATAAAGGCACTGAGCACTTACCCGTTTATCTCGGGGTTATTTAAACTTACTGCTTGATCTGCTTGTTGCGAAGGAAAGGGAACGTTAGGTTTTTTTTTTTGGGATGGCCTCTCGCAGGTCAACCTGTAAGGTTGTCGTCTGCTTAAGCGGATTTGCCTGTGGTGCCCTAATAAATTAAGGCCTCCAGCCAGGACTTAAACTTAAATACTAACTAAAATTAAGCGACAACGCTAAGGGCACCCCCTGTGGGGTACGGACCTCGGCTTAGGGCTTCGCTGGAAGAGGGCAGCAAGATACTAGCTGGATCAGGAATTATTTGATTTTGGGACGAATTTAAAGCTACAGGCTCACCGGCGCGGGCTGGCTCGGGAGGGGTGTAGATTTGGGCGTCGCGGCGGGCCTCGGCGGCGAGGACGGTAGGAGTTCCCTCCTACCGTCCTCGCCGCCGAGGCCCGCCGCGTTAGGCATCAAGCAGGGATATTTATAGCCCAATCCATACCACGACACCGAGTGACGTGGTGGGAATTTGAAAGATTTAGGGATGTCATTCTTGTAAACCGTAATTGGTGATGTGCGTTTTAGTTGATCTGTAGGAAATCGACTACAACGCTACGCAATCGCGCCACCCTTTTCTGCCTTTTCTACATATGCATAAGAAACTAATTGAAAATCATTGTATTCTTTTACAATTGTAGTCATTATCTTCCCTTATTTTTAAACCATCCGTTCGTCACTACACAATTTTGTAGTTTTTACTGAAATAAACCGAGTTTCACATACATTTTTGAACGCAACGTAACACATATTTCCTTTGCCTCCTCACCGTGGGATATCGCAATATATCTGAGGCATATCCTTGCACTCAAATATAATATTTGTCTTCTTTAAATTTATTTTCCAACTTTGTATTGACTTTAGCTCGTTTTATTATAAACGTCGTGTGTTCAGAGAGAACATAAATGTCGCGAGGTTGGGAGTTTAAGAGTTATTTTGAAAGCAAAATATTTAAGTAGGTTACCTCTATAATATTATATCGGTAGAGCAATCGTGGACTTTAATCTAAAATAGAGGATAGTGAGAGCACAGCATAGTTTTAGATGGAGGAGTTTTGTTTATTGGTTAAATAAAATACATATAAATCTAAGAAATAATGTAGGTATAACGATGTTTAAAGCCTGTTCTTTAAACCAGAATCACAGGCGTCATCAGTTCTTCTAACCCTAGTATAGTTTTATCCCGCAATCTGTCAACTGCCACAAATTGCAGTCATCTGCTGGACTTAATAACGTCTCTCAAATGGACCGTGTGAATGAATGGGCGTGTGGGACACGACAAGCTAATAATTGCGCCAGCTATTATATCCGGGTGACATTGTCCTGACCTAAACGTTACCCACTAGATTTATTTGGTGTGGGAAGACTGATCCTGCTAACGGTATCGGTCATCGGAGCCTTGACGAAGATGAAGTGGCGCGTGCATGGCAAGTTTAAAATATTTTCAACATAAAGTTATTTTTTTATTTTAATCACTTGATGTTATCCTGATTAGTGGAAAGCCCTTTTTTAAGTAGGCAAGAAATCCTGTTTCAGTGTGAAATGTAAAACGCAATTACAATACAATCTTTTAAGCCAAGACCGTAAAGTTAATTTTTATTTTCACATAGGCATTGCTGACAATAGGCTATACAGTACATATTTAACTTAAATGAAAGCAGGTTATAACTTTTTTTTTTGGTCCTTGAATAGTCTTTTCTTATACAAACACACAGCAACCGTTACAATATTATACGTAGGTAATTTTAGATAAAAGCCTGATCTATAATTTCAAGTATGAAGCACCTACTTGCATTTTACTTATTTGATTTAAAGCTCATGATAAAATGATCTACTTTGACTTGATACATCAATTAAGCTCAACTTTTTTCATAATAAAAAATGGCTTATCGTACTTATTTTATAAAGCCGAAGAAATTTGTAAAATATAGAAATAAAGATGAACATAACCCAAACCTTCGTAACGATAGTTCTTATGTTCGGAACTTGGGAAATGACCGCAAAGTGATATTAATAAGTTTTTATCTCCCATAGGCCTGCGGTAATGTTGGTTTAAAGATCCCATATGTTTCTCAGATCGACGTAAAGGAATCTCGGCCAATCAGAAAACAATTTCCTTCGTATGTTGTACCTACAGCGCTGTTTAAAAACATGAAATTGTGCATGAATTCCAGCAAAAAAAATATTTTTACCTACTCGGGTACGTGCTGTACTACTGCCTCGTTAGGTTAGTGATCACAAGCGTGACTATTAGGTGTGAGGTGTCGAATACGATCCCCAAAAGTGTTAACGCGTTTGTTCTATTAGGAATTTCTCAGAAATAACCCTTTTTTTCCTCCTTCGCGAGCATTACTGCTTCGCAGAAGGAGGTGACGACTTTCCATTCCCTCTTGCTCCGTACCAGGGCTTGGACCAGGGGGTCTACTCTTCAAGCACGAAGTCCGTAGTTTCGGCCTTCGTTACGGACATTTCCTACTCCGTATCACCTACGGACTTACGATTAGTCCCGAACTCGAACTAAGAATGAATGACAACACGATTTGACAGTTGTCCCTACCCCGGCTGCGTTTTTTCCCGTCCGACAAGTTGGTATTGACACTTGTTTTGACGGATTGTTATGTCATTTGATACGATATCAAAATAGTTATCGTGCTGCTGCCGAAAGTTGATAAATTGAAAATATGGCTGCTTTTTTAATGCTCGAAGAAGCTTTACAGGTAGAACGAAGGCGTCGCCGATTGCCTCTTGTTAAAACATGCCAATAAATAGGGTATTTGTATTTACATTGCTTACAGGACATAATGGGTGTTAGGACAGGCGGAAGATACTGTTAAAAAACAAATATTACACAAGTATTGTTTTTGGTAACAAATCTTTTATTTAGCATCAATCAACATTGACATGCTAGTACAACAAATAAGCACCCCTATGGGACTTATAACAAAGCTTATCGAAAAACTTTGTTGATGACTAACCTACGAGTACGTATAGGAACATTAACGGCCTTGCGCCCAACAAATTCGAAGTGGAATTGCTCCTGGAATGCCACAACATCGACATACTATTAATATCAGAAACCCACTTTACCAGCAGAAGTGCAGTCACCATACCTGGATATAACATCTATTCAACTGACCATCCTGACGGCACTGCTCATGGAGGTACTGCTGTTGTCATTAAGTCTTCAGTGAAACATCACCAGCTTGCCAGCTATCGAACAGAGCATATCCAGGCGACAACATTGAGCATTGAAGACAAAAATGGAGGATTCAACGTATCGTCAATTTACTGCCCACCAAAGCACAAGATCAAAGAAAATCAATTCTCACATTACATTGCTACGCTCGGAAAAAGATTTATAGCGGGAGGCGACTGGAATGCTAAGCACAAATTTTGGGGTTCAAGATTGGTTACCACAACCTTCGTACCTTGTCTACAGCCGAACCAACACATTGGCCAAGTGATCCGAATAGGCTTCCAGACATAATAGACTTTTTTATAACAGGAGGACTCTCTAGTTTGTATTTCAAGGTAGACTCCTGCTTAGATAGCTCCTCGAACCACGTTCCGGTACTACTAGCTGTAAGTACTACTATTCTCCATTATGAAACCAACCTGAAATTGTACAACAAGTTAACTGACTGGGACTCTTTTAGAGAACTTATAGAAGAGAAACTAGATTTGAAAATAACCATTAAAACAAAAGATGAAATTGAATCCGCAGCCAAATACCTGACAAACACAATACAGACTGCGTGCTGGCAATCAACTCCAGAAATCTTGAACTCAAATTCACACCGTACTATCCCCGAGCAAATTAGATTTAAAATCAAGGAAAAGCAACGTTTGAGACGAGTTTGGCATACGTCCAGGGTCAGAGAAGACAAGGCTGCTTTGAACAAAGCGATAGTAGACCTTAAAAACGCTATTGTCGAAGCTGAGAATGTAACCTTCAAAGCAAAATTAGAGTCCCTGACAGCCACAAAAACCACAAACTATTCCCTTTGGAAGGTTACTAGTGGCATAAACCGACCACAATGTACAAAACCACCAATTAAATTGGATGATGGACGATGGGCGGGAAGTAATGAGCAGAAAGCAGATGCATTTGCAACGCACTTAGAGAAAGTATTCACAACAAACGAAGCAGAGGCTAGTTCTGACGACGCTGATATTGAAGCCATATTAAATCAGCCGTACGAACTTGATCTTCCTATTCGACATATAACTCCCAAGGATTTACTTCGTCAGATAATAAAGCTAGACAGTAAAAAAGCACCAGGTTTCGATCTTATCACTAAGGAAGTCCTGAAACAACTACCGAAGAAAGGAATTGTATTCCTAGCGGCACTCTGTAATGGTATAATAAGAACAAAACATTTTCCAGCACTATGGAAAGTCTCCCAAATAGTGATGATTCATAAAGAAGGCAAACCAGAGCATGACGTAACCTCATATAGACCCATTAGCTTACTGCCTGTAATATCTAAACTATTTGAAAAACTTTTGCTGAACAGAATGTTACCACAACTACGTCATAGGTCTATCATACCTGACCATCAATTTGGCTTTCGGCAGAAACACTCTAGGACTGAACAAGTCCACAGGATCTACGAAAAATTAAGAAAGTCTTTTGAAGATAAGGAGTATTGCGCGGCTGCATTTTTGGATATTCAGCAGGCCTTCGATAGGGTATGGCACCGCGGGTTACTCTGTAAGATCAAAACATCCTTACCCCATACATACTACGAATTGCTTGAATCTTACCTCTCCGACAGAACTTTCCAAGTTAAGGAAAAAGACGTTACCTCATCTTTCTTCAAAATAACTGCAGGAGTACCCCAGGGCTCTGTATTGGGACCGGTGTTGTATACCATATATACAGCAGATCTGCCACATACTCCGGATACCACGTCAGCAACTTACGCAGATGACACAGCCGTTTTGGCCAGTCACAAAGAACCTGAAATGGCATCTAAAATACTTCAGAACAATCTAGACAACATAAACAAATGGCTAAAGAAGTGGCGAATCAAACTAGTGCATCTAAGTCAGGCCAGGTAACCTTCAGCCTACATCCGTCGCCCCCCAACATCAGGACCCGAGAAGGCGGCGCGCGTAGTGTTCCGCGTGCGCCACTCACAGACGTTGCGGGGGGAGTACACCTCACTCCCCCCGCCCGAGACGGGGCCCGCGCAAGCGGGCCGGCACTAGCCGGGGTTGCGGAATTATGTGTTCCCACGACCCCGGCGTAGGTGTGAGATGGAACACCGGGGTGGTTTTTAGTCAGTAAGAGTCTGACAGACCCCTCCGCCCGCCCCAGGGCGGAGGACATCCATGAGTATTTTCCACCCCGGGAACAAAAAAAGAAAAAAAAAAAGGTAACCTTCAGCCTGAGACAGGGTATGTGTCCGCCTGTGAGACTAGGCGATCGCGAACTTCCATATAATGACACTGTGATACTTCACAGAGTCATTATACCTGGGCATGAATCTTGACCGCAGGCTTACATGGCGGACACATATCCAAGCCAAGAGAAATCAGCTCAATATTAAACACAGGAACCTATACTGGCTCCTTGGAAAAAACTCTGTCCTGTCGATAGACAATAAGCTACTGGTGTACAACACCATCTTAAAGCCAATTTGGACTTATGGCATCCAACTATGGGAAACTGCAAGTGTCTCTAATATCAACATGCTCCAAAGATTTCAAAATGTCATCCTTAAAAACATCACAAATGCACCATGGTTTACAAGAAACTGCGAGGTTCATGAATACCTTAACTAAAACACAGTGCATCAGGAAGCGAAAAACTCGGCAGAACGTTACAAAGCACGCCTTCAGAATCATCCAAATCCTCTGGCGAAAGCGCTTACAAAGCCGGATTATAAAAGGCGGCTGAAAAGGTTAGCTGTAATGGACCTTGCCAATGCCAACTAGGACATGCTGCCACATAATATAAAGAGGGAAATCTCGCTGGAGAAACCACTCTACACTATCAAACGCACCAACAACAAATCTGCTCATAGTCCAGGGACTGATCGCAGAAGAAAAGATATTTAAAAAAAAAATGCGTCAATCAACACAACTCGGCTTCTTGCTGAATCGGCTGGTAGGTGTCGCCAAACTCGTGGTCGTGCACGACAAGAATGTAATACTGTAAACAAATGAAAAAAAATATTACTCAGTATTAAAATTACTCAGCTTAGTATTTTATAACCATGATTAATGTGATCTATTTACTAGTGATCAATAATACTTACTTCGCTGATTATGAATTGGCAGTTCCTTTTACCAGTGCCTCAGTGATCACTGCGGGTTGCTCCTGGGAAAGTGGGTTGGCAGGTGTAGCAGCAGAGATTTGTGTGGGTGTGATGACTGCTAGGTCTTGTCTTACAGGTGGACCCTGTACAAAATATTTTGAAAAAAACTGACATTTCATTTGAAAGTTGCCGTCAGAAAGAAAAAGGGCAAAGGTTTTAACAGGAAAGGAAAGAAAAAAAAAGGGCAAAGGAAAGGCCACGAAACGGATTAAAATGGCAAAAATAGTTTAAATCTTTAACTAAAGACATAATAAAAACTACACTTGGGAGCAAATAAATCGAGCCACTTCCTTTTTCACGCATTATGGTTATTATTTTTGGTATTATGGAACGCATCGATTCGAAACATATATCGCCTAAAAGGGTATTTAATAACCTCTACAATGAGGGTAGTTAGTTGTCAAAATTTTATTTTAATTAAAGTTTAAAGGGTAGAATAAAATTATCGCATTTAATTTGCTTATGACATTTTTATTGTACTCTGTTAAGAAAAGATTAAATTTGAGGTTTTTGTTAATCATACCCATATTACTTGTTATTGTTGTCTTTATCTGTGTCTGTGTAATCAAAATAACCTGATAAAATGGATACTACACCGACGTAAGCTGCCCAAGTTGTAGCTTTACTTGAGGTTGGACACGGACAACGTGAAGTGGCACGCAGACTTCATTTGAGTCGTTCAAAGGTACAGCGGGTATACCGCAGGTATCTGGAGACTGGTGCTTTTGTTCGGCGACCAGGAACTGGCCGACCACGGGCAACAACAGAACGTGACGACCGCTTTATTGCAACCAATTCGTTGCGCGACCGTGGACTTAATGCTGTTCAGCTACAGCAAGCGTTACGTGACGTTCGAGGTGTCGCAATCAGTAGGTGGACAGTGAGACGAAGACTAAAGGAACGAAATTTAACATCACACAAACCAGCAACTGGCCCAAAATTGACTGTAGCTCATCGCCGATCTCGCTTGGAGTTTGCTCGAGAACACAGTAATTGGACGTTAGAAGACTGGAGGTCAGTTTTGTTTTCTGACGAGTCAAGAATCTGTCTTTTTAGCAATGACGGGAGAAACCGAGTGTATAGACGTCCTGGTGAAAGATTTGCCCAATGTTGCATTCGAGAAACTGTGAGTTTTGATGGTGGTTCTTGTATGGTGTGGGGAGGAATTTCTCTAGACGGAAAAACGGAACTTGTCTTCGTCGACCCCGCCAACGATGGCAGTGGTAGACGTGGATTAACAGCTGACCGATACATAACTGACATTCTTGAAGACCACGTAATGCCGTGTGCTGGTTTTGTCGGAGAAAATTTCTTGTTTATGCATGACAATGCGAGACCTCATACCGCGCAGATCGTTACGGAATACTTGTCTGCGATCGGGATTCAACAAATGGTATGGCCAGCACGAAGTCCCGATTTGAACCCGATCGAACACATATGGGACGAGCTAAAACGGAGAGTCCGAGCCAGGGTTCCCGCTGTTTCATCCATTCCCGAGCTTAAAGTCGCTGTGCTTGAAGAGTGGGAGAACATACCACAATATGTCATCGTAACTCTGATCAGATCGATGACTAATAGGCTACAAGAATGCATCAGGGCACGGGGGGGTAATACCAGTTATTAAGAATATTTTTTTTGCAATAATTTTGTTTTTTATTGTTTTTATGGACTGTTTTAGCCCTACTAAATTTTCTATCAAAATTACCATTTTTCTTGCAGAGCCAATAATTTATCATTCAATAAGGTTATTATTCAATAATTTACCCTCATTGTTAAGGTTATTAACTTAACTTTTAGGCGATATATAGTTCGAATTGATACGTTCCATATTCCCAAAAATATTTACCATTTTACGTGAAAAAAGGTAGTGGCTCGATTTATTTGCTCCCAAGTGTATATTGTTAGAAATGTGATCTTTTTTTAAGAATACCAATATAATTTTTTTGTTTAATAAGCTAGAAAACTGCAAAGTAAGTAAACCGGTAATCGACCCATAAAATAACGCAGCTCTATCGTCATGCGTCATTTGTTCACAAGTATTTTCTATGATTCCGTTAGAAACTAATGAATCCGAAATCAATTGGGAGTAGGGTTTAGTGCTTAGTTTCGAACTATCTTCGGACGGACCCGTATCGTCGTTGACGGAGTAAGAGAGTAGACCCCCAGGGCCGGATGCGAGAGATCGCCGCCGTCAATCGCCTCCGCGAGGACACTGCGGTGCTCCGCCCAAGCTGGGCAGACCTCCACCGTATGCTCCACCGTGTCCTACGGGCGATCCACACAATGGTGAAACCCGGGCGTTTCCTCCCGCCTTATGCGAAACAGGAACCTCCCGAAACAACCGTGTCCGATGAGGACCTGTGTCAGGCGGAAGGTGAGGACGCCGTGGCGCCTCTCCAACCACTTCTCAAAGAGGGGACTTACCGCCGCTATTGTGGGGTGCCCAGCACTGGGTTGCGACAATCGCACCCTCCATGTCGCCAAGAGATCCCGCCGGAGCTCTGTCCCCTGTACCGTGATTTCTCGCGGCAGCGGAGTTACACCCCGATGTTTTGCCTCGCGCACGTATGGGAGTGGCGCGAGGGCTTTTGCCTCCATATCCCATGGCGCCAATCCGGCAAGGAGGCTCGCCGCCTCGCAGGAGACCGTGTGGTATCCCCGGACCAGCCGGACGCGTTCAACCGGCGGGCCGGTCGGCGCTTCAAAGAACGCGCCCGCACCGGTGCCCCGTAAATGCCAAATGCCCCGTAAGGCCATGGACCGGACGACTCCCGCGTAGAGCCTCCGGCAGGAGGCGTTTTGACCCCCTAGATTGGGCAGGAGCCGCCTCAAGGCAGCCCCAGCCCGCTCCAGTCTGGGAGCCAAATGTCGGAAATGCTCCACGAAGTTCCACCGGCTGTCGAGGACGAGTCCCAGATATTTCATCGTCGACTCGACGCCGATGTGAACCCCTCCCGCCGTTATCTGGGAACACGACAGTGGCGCGTTTCGAGGGTCATGAAAAAAAATTGGCCTCGGACTTGTGCAGGGCCACTTCGAGTCCCAACTGCCGGATTCTCTCGACGGTTGTCGCAACCCCGAGTGTCGCTTGTTCGGCCTCCTGGTGCAACCTACTTTTTTTTTTTTTTTGTTCCCGGGGTGGAAAATCCTCATGGATGTCCTCCACTCTGGGGCGGGCGGAGGGGTCTGTCAGACTCTTACTGACTAAAAACCACCCCGGTGTTCCATCTCACACCTACGCCGGGGTCGCGGGAACACATAATTCGTCCGCATCCCCGGCTGGTGCCGGCCCGCTTGCGCGGACCCCGTCTCGGGCGGGGGGAGTGAGGTGTACTCCCCCCGCAACGTCTGTGAGTGGCGCGCACGGAACACTATGCGCGCCGCCTACTCGGGTCCTGATGTTGGGGGGCGACGGATGTCCCCGAATCCGTCGCCCCTGAACCCAATTAGGGGGGCTGGAAGAGGGCGTTGTCCGCCCTCCGCCTGCGCCCGGTGCGCCTGCTGCGGATCGGGAGAGTGGACGAGATCTCTCTCTCCCTTTCCGCAGCCTCCTTCTGCGAGATGACTGTTTCGCAGAAGGAAACCACCGCGTCCCAGGACTCGGCGCTGCCGACCGTCGAACTTTCTACGGTCGGCAGCGACAGGTCACTGCCTACTTCTGAGATGAGGGCACGGCGCGGCTCCTCCCAAGCGGCACACTCTGCCAGCGTATGCCACGCCGTGTCCTCCAGGCAGTCGACGCAGTGGTGACACCGAGCGTCCGGCTCCCTGTTTATGCGACACAGGTACTTCCCGAAGCAACCATGCCCCGAGAGCACCTGCGTCGCCCGAAACGACAGGGAGCCGTGCCTCCTCCCGAGCCAGAGGTCGAGCACTGGCCGGACCGCCTCAATGGTGACGAGGCCGGCGGTAGGGCGTGAAAGCCTGTCCCGCCATTCCGCCACCAGGACCTCGCGAAGCTGCGACCGACGCTGCTCCATATGGCGCTGCATCGGCCGCTCTCCCCGCGCCCTCGCTTCCTCACGCCACCGATAAAGTGACGCGAGCACCTTCGCGTCTAGGTCCCATGGCGGGGCACAGTGCACAAGCCGCCTCGTAGGAGATCGTGCGATACCCCCTTATGACTCTGACGGCCATTGCTCTCTGCGGCTTTCGCAGCACAGAGATGCTGGCGGCCGTCAGGTCAGCCGCCCAGATCGGGGCCCCGTAAAGGGCCATCGATCGCACGATCCCCACGTAGAGCCGCCTACAAGCGGCGCTCGGGCCCCCCAGATTGGGAAGCAGCGATGCCAGCGCCCCGGCCGCGCCCAACAACTTGGGCGCCAGCCGCCGGAAGTGGGGTCCGAAGTCCCACCGGCTGTCGAGCACCAATCCCAGATATTTCATGGTGGGCTCGACAGCGATCCGGACCCCCCCGACCACAATGTGTGATCCGGCCGGCGGCGCCCGCCGGGGGCCATGAAACACCATGGCCTCCGACTTGTTGAGGGCCACCTCCAGGCCGAGGCGCCGTATGCGGCTCACCGTGAGTGAGACCGCTGCCGTCGCGAGCAACGCTGCCTCCCTGTGCGAACTCCCCCGGGCCGTGACCAGCGTGTCGTCCGCGTAACACGTCAGGTCAGCGCCCGGCGGGAGCTCGCCCGTCAGCACCCAGTCGTACCCGATGTTTTTGGTGGCGCGGCACAGCGGTATTTTTGGCATTAAGCCTATGTACCGCCACTCTCATCTCTACCTCAGTCACCTCCGAAGCATCGTCGTTGTCGTCGGGGGTGTGGTCCGCATCCGTCGGCGGGGCAATATGCTCCCCTCGCGAAGGGAATACAGTGCTCAACACGTGCCGGAGTCTCTGCGTCAGTGGGGGCGCCCATGGGCGGAGTTTATCCCGCACCATTTTGTAGGGGCGTCCCCACGGGTCCCTATTCAGAGTCTCCAGCGACTCCTCGCGGGCCAGTACCCTGGCCCGCAGGATCTCCGCTCGGAGGGCGATCTTCGCCGCTCTGTACCCCTCGTACAGCTCCGCCTGAATGGCTTCCGTATCCGGAGGGCGGGTACGGAGCCTGCGGTGCCTGGTGTACATGCACGCCTCGCGCAAAGCTGTTAGCTCCGCGGACAACCAGCACACCTGGTGCCAAACACGTCGAGGCTGGACCCGGGGCATTGCCACGTCACATATTTCGGACATGGCCTCCCGGAACCACTCCGCCTCGTCTTTGATGTCAGCAGGCCTGTCCGGTGGTGACACCCAGGCCTGCACGATCGAGGCTTCCACGAGGAGCTCCCGGTCCAGCTGCTTCAGCGCCCACCGCGGACCACTCGGGGCCTGTCGGACCGGCACGCTCGAGGTCTGGGCGGAGACGTCGAACCGGATGTACCGGTGGTTGGAATAGGTATCCACCCCCCCCCCCCCCAATGGGTTCCCGCATTGACGAGGCGGGGGGGCTCAGTAGCCGTGGTTTGGACCCCACGGTGAAGCTAAGAGGAACCCGAGGAGGGGCCGCTAGTCAGGGCTTAAGTAGACAAGCCGACGACGTAGCGGCCAAGGTTGCGGTGTTGTTGGGCGACATCGCAACTGTGGTGGGGCCGCGGCGGGAGAGGAGTGCCGGTATTGCGGTGCGCCTCTCTCCCTACCTTGCGCGGCCTTAACGGGGTCGCCACCGTACGATGGCTGACGCGGTGGGGCCGCAGGGGAAGAGGAGTGACGGTATGTCGTTGGCCGCTCTCCCTATCCTCTGCGGCCGAAAAATGGTAGGCGACGGGGCCATTCATCAGACCCGTCGCAAGGGGCAAGGGGTTGGTCGTAGGCTGAGGGCGAACAACGCCCTCTTCCAGCCCCTCTAAATGGGTCCAGGGACGGCGGACTCGGGGACGTCCACCGCCCCCCATACATCAGGACCCGAGGTGGCGGCGCGTAGTGTTCCACGCGCGCCCCTCTTAGACGTTGCGGGGGGAGTCTAACACCTCACTCCCGATCCCAACACGAGGAGGCCCGCCGAGGCAGGCCAGCACCAGCCGGGGTTGTGGAAGAATAATGTGTTCCCGCGACCCCGGCGTAGGTGTGAGATGGAACACCGGGGTGGTTTTTAGTCAGTAAGAGTCTGACAGACCCCTCCGCCTGCCCCAGGGCGGAGGACATCCATGAGGATTTTCCACCCCGGGAACAAAAAAAAAAAAAGGTCTCCACCCCCGAGGTGGCCCTCAGCAAGTCGGAGGCCATGGTGTTTCATGGCCCCCGGCGGGTGCCGCCGGCCGGATCACACATTGTGGTCGGGGGGGTCCGGATCGCTGTCGAGCCCACCATGAAATATCTGGGATTGGTGCTCGACAGCCGGTGGGACTTCGGACCCCACTTCCGGCGGCTGGCGCCCAAGTTGTTGGGCGCGGCCGGGGCGTTGGTAACGCTGCTTCCCAATTTGGGGGGCCCGATCGCCGCTTGTAGGCGGCTCTACGTGGGGATCGTGCGATCGATGGCCCTTTACGGGGCCCCGATCTGGGCGGCTGACCTGACGGCCGCCAGCATCTCTGTGCTGCGAAAGCCGCAGAGAGCAATGGCCGTCAGAGTCATAAGGGGGTATCGCACGATCTCCTACGAGGCGGCTTGTGCACTGGCCGGATCCCCGCCATGGGACCTAGACGCGAAGGTACTCGCGTCACTTTATCGGTGGCGCGAGGAAGCGAGGGCGCGGGGCGAGCGGCCGATGCAGCGCCATATGGAGCAGCGTCGGTCGCAGCTTCGCGAGGTCCTGGTGGCGGAATGGCGGGACAGGCTTTCACGCCCTACCGCCGGCCTCGTCACCATCGAGGCGGTCCGGCCAGTGCTCGACCTCTGGCTCGGGAGGAGGCACGGCTCCCTGTCGTTTCGGGCGACGCAGGTGCTCTCGGGGCATGGTTGCTTCGGGAAGTACCTGTGTCGCATAAACAGGGAGCCGGACGCTCGGTGTCACCACTGCGTCGACTGTCGGGAGGACACGGCGTGGCATACGCTGGCAGAGTGTGCCGCTTGGGAGGAGCCGCGCCGTGCCCTCATCTCAGAAGTAGGCAGTGACCTGTCGCTGCCGACCGTAGTGAGTTCGATGGTTGGCAGCGCCGAGTCCTGGGACGCGGTGGTTTCCTTCTGTGAAACAGTCATCTCGCAGAAGGAGGCTGCGGAAAGGGAGAGAGAGATCTCGTCCACTCTCCCGATCCGCAGCAGGCAAACCGGGCGCAGGCGGAGGGCGGACAACGCCCTCTTCCAGCCCCCCTAAATGGGTTCAGGGGCGACGGATTCGGGGACATCCGTCGCCCCCCAACATCAGGACCCGAGTAGGCGGCGCGCATAGTGTTCCGTGCGCGCCGCTCACAGACGTTGCGGGGGGAGTACACCTCACTCCCCCCGCCCGAGACGGGGCCCGCGCAAGCGGGCCGGCACCAGCCGGGGATGCGGACGAATTATGTGTTCCCGCGACCCCGGCGTAGGTGTGAGATGGAACACCGGGGTGGTTTTTAGTCAGTAAGAGTCTGACAGACCCCTCCGCCCGCCCCAGGGCGGAGGACATCCATGAGAATTTTCCACCCCAGGAACAAAGAAAAAAAAAAAAGGTCTCCACCCCCTCCATGACGTGCCAGTCAATGTCTTGAGGCGACAGAGCGGGGCTGGCGAACGAGATGTCCACCGCTGATTCACCCCGCATCCGCACACACGTTGGGACATAACCCCGGTTTAGAACGACCAGGCCTGTCTCCAGAGCCCAGTCCTCCACCATCCTGCCCCGCGTGTCCGTGAGCCGGGAACCCCAAGCCACGTTCTTGTCATTAAAGTCCCCGAGGACGAGCACGGGAATGGAACGAAACCAACGACGACGACGACTCTCAACTCCGCTAGGGAGTTGTGGAACTCGGCGAGAGTTCGGTTCGGAGAGAAGTACACCCCAACCACGACTATCTCCCCGAACCGTGCTGCCACGCAACCCCGTCCCCTCTTGACGGCCTCGAGGGACAGGGTACCGGCGGCGGCCGACGAAATTAGGGCCACTGAGCCGCTCAGGTCCTCCACCCAGCCATCCCTGGGCGGGACAAAGTACGGCGATATTAATCGACCACTCCGCCATGCTCTGGAGCAACAGATCCTGAGCAGAGGCGCAGTGGTTGATGTTCGCCTGGAGGAGGCGTAATGGGGCCATTACTGGCATAAATCATAAATCCTTTTCCCACACAGATAGTGCGTAGGTGTTGGTTGCTTCAGTGTTAAGATATGAAATTATATTTTGGGGTAACTGTATGAATTATGTTGGGTACTGAATTTTGAATAAACATCACATAACAATAGACGAAATTGACCATTTTTTGACGTCGTATACCAACAAATTCACAGTTAGGTAAATTTTAAATAAAATATATTTTTTAACTGTGGAAAACTCTAGAAAACCGTCTTGGAAATCATTTTCATACCGATATTCATTCACACTGTAACATGAACATATCGATGCGAGATCGCACAACATTCAATACGTTCCTGTATCGACACTATTTCGCTGGAATGAAATTGTGTTTCCCTATCACTGCCGTGTCAACGCTCCCACGGTTATGCGAAAATAAATTATAAAAACGATTCAATATACCTACTAGTTACGACAAATAAAACTCTAAGACAATGAAAAATATCACAAACATAAAGCTTGATTTACACGGTGTGTTGCCTGTGGCGTATAGCTTTAGTTAAAGCAGCAATAAAAGTACGCCCGTCGCGCCGCCATAATTTCTACTTTAGTATTGTTGTACTAATATGGTATGGCACAGGCAAGACACTTGCATTGTGTGAATAGGACTTAAGTGCGAGGATGATTCCTTTAACTTTAGCAGACGTAGTATTAAGCTACTCTAATGAGTTGAGGTGTTTTCGTACTCTCAACGTGCTTGTTGCGCAAGGACAAATTTTGCTAGTGGCGCAAGAATCTAATTTGCACGAAGCCGAATGCAACGTAATTTCGGTGACTCACATTCTTCGGCATAAATTATGCTATGCTACGCCCGTCTGCCTCCATCCTTATACATGCGAAAGTAAGAAAAAAACACTAACATTAACAATCCTGAGCTCATTTCACCTCTCCTGTTGATTGAATTATTCATACGAAGACGCACATTGAGTTGCAAATAACGGCCATACGCACGGCGTGAATTAGTGGGGAGCAAAATAAGTGGCAGTAAATGGCCGTTATGTTTAATAATAAATTAATTTATGGGCGCTAAGCTCAAGTGGCGTTTACACGTGGCGCGGCGCTCGTCGCCGGCTATTTGGCAATTTACAATGATTATGATTTACACGTACAAACGTTTAACAGAAGATTAGAATGAAATAATTCCTTAGTTCATGAAAAACATTAAAACTATAGGCTGCTATGTAATCCTATTAATATTATAAAAACGAACGTTTGTAACTATGGATGGATGTTTGTTACTCTTTCACGTAAAAACTACTGAACGGATTGGGATGAAATTTGGCACAAAGAGAGTTTATAACCTGGATTAACATATACTTTTTATCCCGATACTCCCACGGGATCAATATTTATGCTGGTGAAACCGCGGGGAGCAGCTAGTACGAGATATAATAAAAACAAATTGATATTGGTATTATGTATTAGATTGTGAAGAACACAATCTATAAACATAACAATATATAAAATATCACAAACATACGGTCGCAAAAACTTTTTTTTGTAGATTCAGATCCTATTTTTTGCCCATTATAAAACTGTCAAAATCAAGATGTACCTACATGTGGATAATATCTGTTCAGATATTTTTATTAAAATTGAAATCCTACCTCTCCAACATCTTTTATATATTTCCTCTCTGCATTTGACGGATGAGCAAAGTAACGAAGCGTACTAAGTTCCAAAAATCCCTAACCTGCAAACTCTAGCTTTAAGATATAAGTTGTTTGCTCCAGGATGTTATAAGTCTCTTACTTCAGATAAGCTGTTGTTCAGCGTCTATTCTGCAAAAATATAGCCTCTTAAAGGAACTGGCTGCTTAATATTCTTGAAAATTAAAACATTGAAGAAAAAGCTTTTTGATTTTAGTAACTTTTATCGACCATCTACCTATAAATTGTGCATTTTTAAAAAGAACTTTAATGTACGGTAGTGCTACTGAAAATGACCATTGTAAAAGTTTTTAGAATCATTTTAATGCTTCGTGGTAAACTTGGATTTATAAAACTGTTTCCTTGTCTTACTCCCTTACAACAACACAATACAACTTAAGGTTACCATGACAACGATGTTGACCAACATGACAATCGAGTATACTATCCAAAATAGGACGGTCATGGTTTAAATTTTATCGCTACACACAATAATAAAACAAACTCATTTTTTTTGTGTAATAGTGCCATCACATAGCAAAAAATCTGTAACTTCGATCTACCGGCTATCAAGTTCACCACACGATGGGAAGCATATGAATTTCTGTACAGATTTCGATAAATCTGTAGTCATTAACACCTTTAAGAGAAGGGGATGGATCCAAGTGATGCCAGAAGAAGACTGGAACGTTTACTGGGCAAACACACTGAATTGTCGAACTATATTTAGCATAGAGAGTGGGATACGCCTCGGCGACAATCAGTCACTACGAACTAGTACGTAAAGATTTACTCGTAAAAAACAAAGAAATACAGAAAAGAATTGAAAAAGAAGGTAGTTCCCTTGCGGAAAAAAACTGAAGTAAAACTCCCGAGCGGGCAAGTCATCACTCGCTATTTATATTTAGATTTCATTCCAGTAACGTTCGTGCTGCCTTCCGACTACAGCATGTTTGTTGAAGAGTACCCTCAAACAACCTGGATTTTAAAGCCTTGCGGAAAATCCCAAAGGGCCGGCATTTTCCTTATAAAAAAACTGTCGAAACTGAAAAAATTATCTCACGAGTAAAGATACATAAATGTCATATCTCGCTACATAGATAATCCGCTTCTTATCGGTGGAAAGAAATTCGATTTAAGGATTTACGTCCTTGTTACGTCGTTCCGCCCTTTAAAAGTTTACATGTTTCGGAATGGATTTTGTAGATTTTGCACAATGAAATACGACACGAGCGTCGCTGAGCTCGATAACATGTATGTACACCTAACGAATGTCAGCGTACAAAAACATGGCGGCGACTATAATAGTGAGCATGGGGGGAAGCTGGGCATACATAATTTAAAGCTCTATTTAGAAGGAACCCGGGGTCGGCAAGTGACCAACCGTCTGTTTGAGAGCATACAATGGTTGATAGTGCACTCGTTAAAGGCAGTGGCGCACGTTATGTCGAACGAGCGCCATTGCTTCGAGTGTTACGGCTACGACATAATCATAGACAACTTAAAGCCGTGGTTTATAGAGGTGAACGCCTCCCCGTCGATGACGGCTACGACGGTTAACGACAGGATACTCAAGTACAAGCTCCTGGATAATCTTTTATCGGTAGTTCTGCCTCCGGGCGGGATCCCGGACTCACGCTGGAACAAAACGCCCACCGCAGAGGCTTTAGGAGATTTTCAAATACTCATCGTCGAAGATTCATTGTACAAGGGGGAGATGGCTCCACGTTCTGAGCGAGGAACTCGGAAAAACTGAAATATATTTCTAATTTTGTGTTATGTGTTGGATGGCTGGATGGCTGGAATATTGTGTTGGTGTAGCTGGATTGGTAATTAAATAAAACATTTAAAATGAGTTTGATTTTTCATTAAATTAAATGGTACAAGATATTAGAAAATGGTTATTAAATTATGGTCTGACACGATTGTATTTGTTGTAGCGCGAATTAGCGTCTTCCTTTTCTATGAGTTCTTCATCAATCAACAGTTCGAAGTCACCGAGCGCTTCGGCGGTGGGGATTTTGTTCCACCTCGCGTCAGGAATACCATCAGGCGGTACAACCACAGATACAATGTTATCTATTAATTTGTATTTCAACATTCTATCATTATGAGTCGTCGACTGTAGTGACGGTGAAGCATTCACCTCTACAAGCCAAGGCTTTAGAGTATTGTCTATTATAATATCGTATCCATAACATTCAAAGGAGTGGCGATCATTAGCCATCACGGGAGCGACAGCTTTCAAAGAGTGAACAATAAGCCACTGCATTTCTGCAAACAATCTATCGGTTACAGAGCGCCCTCTCGTACCTTCCAAATACAGACGGAAATTCTGAATACTCATTTTCCCGCCGTGCAAGCTGTTGTAATCACCACCGTGCTTCTGTACGCTGACATTAGTCAGGTGCACGTACATGTTATCGAGCTCAGTAACACTCGTGTCATATTTCACTGTACAAAATCTACAGAAGCCATGTTGGAATAAATACTCCTTTAGAGGGCGGAATGACGTCACGAGTACGTACAGACGTAAGTCGAATTTCTTCCCTCCAATTAGGAGCGGGTTGTCGATGTAACGCGATATAATGTAAAATTCTTTACTGGTCAATTGGGGATGAAACGGAGTTTTCGCTTCACGAGACCACTTCTTAAGTTTCGATAGTTTATTTATAAGAAATATTCCTGCCCCCTGTGACTTTCCGCATGGTTTCATAATTCATGTGCTCTGAGGGGACTTTCTGTATTCTTCAACAAACATGTTGTAGTCGGCAGGCAGTACGTACGTCACTGGTATAAAATCTAAATGTAAATAGCGGGTCACTTCAATCAATCACTTGTCCGTTAGGTAATGCAACGTCTGCTTTTTCGGCCAAGGGATTACCTTCTCTCTCAAGCTCCTTTCTATATCTCTTGATGTTTTTTACTAATAAATCTTTACGCGACAGTTCGTAATGGTTTGGGAAGTGATTTATCATTTGGTTGTCGTTCATTCGGTAGCCGCTATCGATGCTGAAAACTGTTCGGCAATTTTGTGTGAAGGACCAGTAGAAGTTCCATTCATCGTCGGGCCCCACTTGGATCCAGCCGCGACGCTCCAAGTTGCTCATTATGACAGACTTCTCCAAGTCAGTACAATACGTTACTCTACCTTTCTCCATAGCTGGTGGTGCAACTTTACCGTAAACTGCGGGAAATACCTTTTTCGGTTCTTGTGTGATTACGCACAAGAAATTCTAAATTGAAGACATTGTTACAAAAGTAAAAATATAGTCACAACAAAATTTTTAAAAAAAACGTACGGCAATGCTTTTGATTTGTCACTGTCAATTTTGTTTATTTTTATTTTAGCGTAGCTGTTAATACCACGGTAAAAAATTTAAGAGTTTATATCCTGTGTTGTGGTTGTGGTAGAGTAATTAATTTTCAATGTTGATGTTAATAATCTGAAGCGATGTGGGAGGGATGTGGGCCATGCTTCTAACAGCAAATTAAAAATATCAACATTGATTGATGGGCAGGCGATTAAATATTATTGTAGTGGGGCCGGCTCGCTCGGCACACACCCCTAGTTACAAGGTAAAAAAGAATAAAAGCGATTGTGTCTTCCGTTTACCATCCAATTTTAGTGCAAGCGACTTCAACTCCCCGAGGAAATCTCGCTCAATATTTTCTCTTCTTTTGTTTGTTTGTATCATTTTATAAACTATACGCGACGCCGCGATAATCTGTATTTTCATTTCGTAAATGTGAACTTCTTGTTACTTTACAAGGATAGCGGAAAATCATATTTTTTTATTGGGACTAAAATTGAAGCTTGTGTACTCGTAACATGAATGGTATACATGATTTATTATTTAAATCCTATCTGCAGAATAACTTGTATAAAAAAGGGAAACAGCGTTATTAACTGCTATTGTTTATGTCCTATTTGTTTATCTTGTTCTGAAGTATTTTCCCGTGTATTGGGCGGCTATTCGATAGCGCTACGCAATATACAAAATTATTTTTTCGCCGGCTACGTATACGGTGAAGGCAAAAAGAAAATATTTGACAAGGTTTCTTATAATCTATGTTTGCTCGTTCTACTTAATACTTTTCGACATTCCGGACGGTTCCGACTATAAAGGCGTGAGAAATTAATAGTTCTATGTGAACTGCCATTTCGTAATTTTTTATTATTATATTCTTTAGGATTAAGTTGAGTGAAAATATGACATGTAGATCACCAACTGAGACATATTTCCTAATTATTTGTATTTTGTCACATGGCTTTTTCTTTCACACACGTTTTCCATAAAACGTGTTTGAACTTTAATTTTAAATTATACTAAAATGCGGTAACAAAATATTATAAAAAAGTTCGGTTACCTTTGGGTCGGCAAAGGCACTGTATTAAAGTACCATCATCCATCATGGCCGCCAACACTCAAACTCTGCTCAAGGCTCCAGGGAGTAAACTTGATGATGCTTTTTTTTTCTATGTTACGTTTTCCACCAAAATATGAAAAGGAAACAAAAGAAATGTGTCTAGATCGTGCGACGATGGGCCTTTATGTATTGTAACTGCATGTTCGTATACAAAATAGCGCACACCTTTCCTAAAGCATATGGGAATAAGTAATACAGTTAAATGACTAACCTCTAACTTAACAGGAAATGACACAAGATACTAATCGATGGTGCTAAAAGTAATCTGAAATAAACTTTAGAACTCCAGGGATGCTTATCCCTGGAGTTTCAAAGTTTGGGTATCTGGTTTTCGTTGTTATTATTAAAACTAAGAAATTATCGTGCTTCCGGCCTTAAAAAAAGTGATTATTGAAATAAATGCTTTGATTTTGATTGTATGTCTAAGCATCAAACTCAAAGCATTTCTTTCAATTAAACCAATTAATGGCACTTTTGAATTGTCAAGGGGTCGGTCAGTCACGAAGATGAGAGAAGTTGCTCGTTCCAAAGCGTAGTAGAAGAAACTTACAAGAAACTCCACGGACACTCTTTTAAATCAAAATATTGGTTTCATCATCGGTGGTTCTTTCTGTTTAAAACAGGTGCAATCAAAACATCCATATTATAACCTACTTATAAAACGTTAACCTCGTTCTGGGGCAGTTGGTTATTAAAGTAAAGAAAGCACAAAAAAGCAAAAATAGAAAAATGGAGTTACAAACGCTTTTGCGCTGTGAGTCATTTAATTTTTTTTAAACAAAGCGCTCCACGTGTTTTGATTTATTTGCTGGATATAAAACAGAACTAATACAATTAAATTTATAATTTTTTGTGCGTGATAAACCCTTTTTGTTTTAAGTTTTTTTGTACGATTTTTTTTTCTTTTAGTCTAGTATTCTTCATTTTGTTAATAAGTCAACACCTAGTGTAATCCTTTGGACTCAGCAAAACAAATCGTATGACCCCAAAGGCGAACTAATTATTAGTAGCCACTGAAAAGTTCGACTATCCAGCTCCTGGCTTCATCATCAGACCCTCGTTACCCAAGCATAATCTAATGGACTCGTCAAAACGAATCACATAACTAGTAGCCACTAAAGAGTGCCAGTATCCACCCTCTGGGTCCATCATCAGACCCTCGACACTAAATGCAATATATCGGACTTAACTAAACGAATCATATGATTCCAAACTTGAGGGCTTTACTAGAATTTACTTAAGAGTTCCACTTACCACCTCCTGGCTTCATTATCAGATCAGGTCCAAGATACCAACTAATGGTTTTATCATCCGGACTACATATACCTACATACAAAGTTTAATTTTGATACGACAGTAAAAGGTAGGTAAAAATTGACTTCTAAGATTTAAGTCCAGTTATTGACAAGAAAAGCTAATAAAAGCGTGTTAATAATAAAATCTTAAGCAACCACACCAATAACCAAAAAAAAACTCGTCGTCGTCTTTCTTTCGTTCTATTTTCAAATTATCTCGTATTTTTGTGGTATGGCTATTACTTTTCCCACTTGCCACACTGTCCCCAACTCCCCATGTCACACGAATGCAATCAAAAGATCAGCATCAGAGGGCCTGACGGCTCTGTAACCAAGGGGAACCTTCTCGTAAATCTTCCTTATGTCATGGGGTCTGAACTCGAACAAATTATAATTTGTCTTGAAAAAAAATCATAGCTGGCAGCATAAATAACCATTATGAAATTTACAGTCATTTAAAAGCGATGTACGGCAGAATTTTGGCTGAATTATAATTGGTAAAAGTATCTAATACCATATAATGTAATAATGCACGTATTATAAGAATTAAATAAAAATGAAACCTCTTAACTTCAATTCGAACCCTTCTAATGATAAAAGATCTGTTAATCATTTTGTTTAGACCTTTTTGCAATAGATGGCGTTTCACTTAACTGGTTTCATTTCTTTGTAAGGTATTGGGTATCTGTACGTAGTATTATATAATCTGTGCACATCAATCAAAATCATCGAAACATTAATGCAACACAAATTAAAATACCCACCAATTAATTGAGTCATGTAAATATGATATTACGCACCCAAAGCAAGCAAATAGTGAAAACTATTGAACAAACATCGGCAAACTTTGAGCGATGCCAATTACCGGCGCGATTCGATACAGAATCGATTAAAATATTGCTCAATTACCAATCGAGTTCCGTGTGGAAATAGATACTACTCAATAACTGACAACCCTTGGATACTATTTCGGCTTATTTTTGCTTCCCCTAATTAATTGGATTACGCGTATTGATTTCAGCATATCTGCAATCGGAGATTGGGCTATTCTGAAATCTGGATGTGAATTTGAAAATATTTATGAAAATTGAGAACAAATTCTTAGTTTGTAATTGGACCTGCTTTACCTCTGAATAATACCTACTAGTTGTTAGGAATCCATCTAATCTAACTACTTGCTTTTTATGTTTCAGTGTTTACAATACATCTATTCAAAATATTATTATGTCAATGATCACACATTCATATATTTTGTGGCTACTCTATCGCGACGCGTACACCTTGTCCGTCATCGGCTGAACTATGCCCTTACGTTGTCAGCCGAACTCGGGCCATCGAACCAAACATAATGTAAAAGAAAGTGAGTGTGTCCTTATTATCGGACGTCATTGTACGATGTTGGATGAAGTAATGTTTTTTGGTTCGGACGCCCGTTTGGCTTACGACGTATGACCATAGTTCGGCCGATGACGAATAAGGTGTATCCGAGTCGTATGTAGCGCGTTAAAGTAAAAAGGTTTTAAGAGGCTCTAAAAGAAAAAGAAAAAGAATGGGTGTTACGAAATGGCTCTTTTACAACTTACCGTGGTCTGAAACGAGTAAGTGGCTCGTACGGTGGAATTGAATAGATTAACTATCTCGTCTAATCGTTAACTATCAAAAGATAAATTAGTTTTTTTTCCAACCATCTGGACTAGGAGCTATCAAGCTAGAAAGCCTGCGTTCGATTTTAAATTTCAAATTAATCTAATTTTTACAGAAAGACGTTCTCATCAGCACTATTTGTTTTTGCGATTCGGAATTTTTGTGTTATCTTTTCCAGCTAAATTATGGTTTTTCGTAAAACGTTTTAATGAGCTTGCAGCTAAAGTAAGCTAAACTTTTTGATACTGATTATAATTTAATATGTTTGAGGATAGACAATAACTAAGTCATTTTCCAATATTCCGAATAGTGACATATTCCATAAACGAATTCCAATTTTATTGATGTAGCGCACGGAAGAAAATAAAGTAAAACCAAACCTAGAGTGAATCCTGTGAAGCCTTACATATTATTGTGATGATGGCCAAGAACGTCGACAGAGCTATCTATCACGTGAGACATGAACTATTCAAGCGCAACGTGAAACCATCAAGTGTCGAGCTTCACTTCAGAATGATTGACGTACAATTGAATATATCTGCCAGCCGCGCATTACGAACAGAGATACTCAACGTTTTGTGGTCCATTTTCAAGGCAGCGTTTCAGCGAAAATGTTTAGAGTCTCGCCATTTTGCTACCTTTTATCTTTATCGTCGCCTTAAGCCTAGACTCCATGCGAAACTGCAATAAGATCGCATCCCCAAAAGATTTTTATTAAGAAAATTCATCAACGCAAACGTAAACGCGGCCTCACACCAGCACTCAGCATTTATGAAAACGCACGGTGTAGTAAAAATATACCTATAAAATATAAGTTTATGTTGCACCCGACGACTTTTATGTCTGTAAATGGGGAAATTCATAAAACAGTGTATAGTGAGTGAATTAGGGCAGGATCGTGACGGGTAACTCTGTTTGTAAAGTTATTACCGAACGCCAACGAACAGACTACAAAGTTCGCTCGGAAGAGCGATAAAAACAATTTTTACAGACAAACTTGTGCTGTTTCAAATTGTTTCGTGAATTTACTCAAGCCGTGTTACGGTTATAAATAAATTGGTATGGTGAGTTTATGACACAAAAAACTCTCGGAAGGGTTAGGTAGAGGTGAACCTATATAGTACACCCACATTTTGCCAGTTATGCACAAATCCAGACTGTGATGAGAAATTCTAGATAGAAAACCACAATAACGCTATGCCCGACCTGGGAATCGAAACCAGGACCTCATGCTCAGCAGTAGCTCTTGCGAACATATGACCAACGAGGCAGTCACGTGGCAGTCGGTTATAAATAAACTGTTATGGTGCGTTTGTGACACAAAGTTAAGAATTGTGTTAAAATGTTTTATTTATAATGATTGTACAATACTCGAGTGTTAATACGACACTTCGAGATTTAGAAATACTGATACACCACAGCTCGCGTAGCATGTCTACCATAGAAACAAGCTTTCTCGATGTCGACAAAATGTCAGATGAATATAATAAATATTTTGTCTATTTTATCTGTAATTTTGTATTGTTGACAAAAGTTAGTAATGGTACGCGTGCTGGTTGGTATGACTGACATAGTCGACGCTCAACAAAAACTCTTTGTTGATATGCCGTCTTGCAATAAAAACATTAGGTACATGATTTACTTTCACATCAAATGCAAAATACCGAAAGTATAGTCGTAAGAAGAAGCTGATGATGATTCCATACCAAAATTTCATCACCCATTCAAGGTGGGAATTTTCAATAATTTATCCGAGCGCTCACCTTATTTAAGGTTCTTGTGCAAATTTTCACGCTTCTAGAGCCACCGGTTTATTGAGGATGTGCGTTAACTGACAGAGAATTTTAGATTCTATAAAGTCGATTTCTATTTCTTGTCATTGGATCTCCAAGTCTCTCTCCTCTCTCCATCAAACAGTTCCATCAGTGAATTACAAAAAACACACTTGAAACATGCCCACATCGACCATACGCGGAGCACAGTCCACAAATTGCGACCACTAATCGCACAGACTTGTATATCTGCGACATGAATTACGAACAGACTGCAAACCGGTTTACGACGGTAGAAACTGGCGAATTGGTTGCATTTACTACTATGTATTGGCAGTTGTGCTTTGCTGTTGTTGTGTGATAAGCGCATTGGTCAAGAAAATACAATTATAGCTCATTTGTTTTTATTACTTGTGAAAACATGAAGAATGTCAATGCAATGCCATTGACAAAAAAACTTTTGTAGGTATTTGTAAATACAGGTGGCCAAAAATAAATTAAATTCGTACTGCAAGTACATGGCCATTGACAAACAAACTTCTTGTACGTTTTGTAAACACAGGTGGTCTGCTACTTTGAATACGATCTCGCTGTCACCCTGTATTTTGTTTGCACGATTTCAAATACACAATTTTAACGATAGGTTAAAACGTAAAATGTGAAAGCGGTGCGGCGGGTGGTAGCGGTGCTTGAAGACTATTAAAATTCAAAACAAAAGGGAAAACTATTTAAATTGCATTTATTATGCGTCGATACCCTCGCAATGAAAATGAATACTTTGGCTAACTTCGTTACTTAAATAATACAAAGAGTTTAAGTTTTACCGGATTTTTATTGACTTACCTCAAATAAACCGGTTGTCGTCATTTATCAGCCTGCTCCATTCTAAAATGTCGTTTAATTTTGAAGTTGTTCTCAAGTGAAAGGAAAACATGACGAAGACATAAACCAGCCTATCGTCCCGCGAGTCGTAAATGATGACAATAGGAAAGGGCTATTGTTGAATTATTAACTAAAGGAAACAATGGCACAGCTCCTGTAAGTACGTAATAATTATATCCAACTCCCTTATTTATGTCTATGGAAATTTCGGTAGTGCTTGTATTTCTGCTCACCCTTTTACGGATCATTAGCTTGATGTTATGTTAGCCCATAATACCAATAAGGTCAGAGTGAAGGGTCCCACCCACAGTAATACAAATATTTCACCCAAATGATTCGGCGCGTAGTGTAGCCGCGTACTTATTGCTACACTACACCTGCTACGAATGCCTACGGCAAAGCGGTTGCTACTCGGCAAATGTAGTGTACATGACGTAATTGCCATGCGTTGTGTAGTGTATAAAATTCAATAAAAACACTTCGTTTTAAATTGATTCATTAAAAAAAAAAAAACATATTGTGCAGAGCTCGTAACATCATCGCTCGTAGCTCGTAAACGTATTTCGTAGTATTTTGAAAGGCCGTAATTAAATTGGATTGAGGATTTATTGCACTATCCATTAACCTCGGTTTCGCTCTCATGTGACCGTCTGGCTCGAACTGAAATATTTTTGCTTGTAGATTATACATGTAAGGGTATTTGGTTATAAGGCTTTATTTTTAATTTATATGAATCAATTGAAACTACGCTTTGTTATTTTTTTATTGACCTCCGTAGGTGGTTTTATGGTTCATCTCATTAATGATTATGTCAGCCTTCTTGGTTCTCTTGTAACCACAGGAGTGCAATGGATCAAGGTCCACATTGCCAATTCTTTCTATGTATCTGCATATAACATTTAGAGCGGCTGCAGCATGGATAATGAATTTATTATTAAAAATCTTGTTAAGAAAATATGTGAGGTCTAACAAAGGTGTGTTAAATATTTAATTTCTTTCTTTAAAAGAGTTAGATAGAACTGTACCTTCTATTTTACAAGCTTTTATTTAGTTGCGTTTGTTGAATTACAGTTTATTTGCATAATTGAAAATTTCACAATGTTAACTTCAAACTTAAGGTTTTCATTGGCTACATTCATCCGCAACGGTTGCGGCGCGAACGCGGATCGTCCGCGGCACGTAGCGGTACTTGTTGATTCTACAAAAACAAAACCTGTGACTGGCGGCCAACGTGTGTCATGTGAGCCTGTCCATCGCCGCACTGTGGGCTGGATTCCGGCTTTCATAGACTTATAATCTTAATGATTCAAGTGACGACTTTTATGCTTGAATATGATTTGAAAGACCAACTACATGCCTAAATATATCATAATTATGGAATACTATAGGAAACAGCACAAATCGTTTTTTTTTTGAAAAATTTGTCTGGAGTTGGTAAGAAAAATCATCATATCTCCGCTCTCGCACAATTGGCCGTTATTCTTTTTCAGGGTATTAATCCATATATTATTTGGATTTTTTTACATACGCTATGACACGGCCAAAGGTGCGAGTTTTTTTTTTAATTGACAAACATTATTTTGATTTTCAAAATTAATTTTGTGTTAATAATATAAACTTTACGTCTATAGGCAGTGCCTAAATTATTTATCAGACCACAAATTTCAATTACCGCGTCAAGAAATGGTAATTAACTTTAAAATATTACTTATAAATAAAACAATAATGACTGACTTTTCTAATAACTCCGTAACTATTACTACAATGACTGATAATCACGACGAAAAACGTTAGAAATAAAATAATTGTTAAGTATGTCATTAATAGGTGTGCATAGAGAAAAGTATTTAATAAATTAGTTCTATTTTTTTGTACACGTAAGAAATAAAATAAAATTGTACAAACAAAACAAAAATGGTAATAATTCACCGAAACCAACAGAAATAAGAAAGGAGTTCCATAATATTATAGAAAGGTATCTATTCTGCATCATTGTTATCGTAGTCCGACTCCAACTCAGAATCAGAGTCCGATTCAGAGTCTGAGTAAACTCACGTGAGTAAAGTCCCCCGGAAACATCTACAAAATCAACTCAGTTTCTTGAAGTATTAATAAAGTTTTTGTATCCTCAATTAAAGGTTTCTTTTGCTTAAAGTCCAAAGTGAGTCTTGTTGATGATATAAGTGGATCTGACGAAAGAAGAAGGAAATTAAAAATATCCACATTGGAACTCACTCTGCTCTTCTTACAGGAATTGTGTTCCCTGAATCTACGGAAGTCCTTGTTCCTGGCTTCCGATGCCTCTTCAGAAAGACTCCCGATTGGTACGATTAAGTTACAAGCAATAATATCAGCTCCATGAAGAAGCACTTTATGTACTGTTGCCGACATGTAGAACCAATTATATAATGCCACGTATCTTTCAGCAGTTTTGTAAGCACAATCTTTGAATTTCTCAACATTTACTTGCTCTCCAGAAGTTATTGCCTGTAAGATGACAGCAAATCTACGGATCAGCTCTGCATCCAAACCTGTGATGGCAACAGTTTTCTCTGGATCTTTGAAGAATCTTCTTGCGGTATTTCCGTTGTTGGTAGTACGATAGCCTTGCTTCACAACATCAATAAGTAGGCCGAGTTCGGTTTTAAAGCAATTTTGAATAATTTTCTTCCTTGCGTCCCGTGCATCTTTATCAGCTTTTTCTTTTATTGCCCATTTCTTGATATCTAGCCGGTACGAAATGTGTAAGAGGCATTCCATCATATTTATACGAGCATGCAGTGGCGAGATTCCGAACTTCATCATGTCTGGTGATGTCGTCTTTCTTCTCATAGCTCCCAAATTGCTTAGCTCAGACGGTTTAGCTAAACAAATGTAACAAGCTGCGTTCGATCTAGTTTCTGAAAGGTAAGTGCATATCTTGGCATCAATCATGGTCATAAGAAGATTATGATTGATCGTATTGCTGTTGCATTTTGTTGGTCGAAGAGCGGATGTTTCTTCTTTCATTTGTCATTCTTCTTCCTCCACGACTGCCTCACTTTCTTTTACAAATGTAAACTGCACCGGACGACAAAATGCTGCTGAACAAGGTTTCGGATTTTCCCAAACGGTCTTCCCCTTACATGTGCTTTTCACTGGTGCTAGTGAAGTCATGAAAATACTGGAGTCATCTTGGGCAGAATCCAATTTTTGCTTATACCTGCTCTGGCTGGATGCTCCATCAAAACCCCATTTGGATATTAAAACCATTTCTTTCCCTTTTAAGTCATCGTGTAGGGATTTCAGTATTCTATTTGCTGTGATATCAAGTAAAGCTTGCAAAGTAATTCTGGCGGATGAATCTGTTACTGTGGTAAAGTTACCTTGTTGAGGTGGATAACACTCCTTCTTTCCATATCGCACTCGGTAGTAAGAAGGGTTTAAGTCACACAAACATACTTAACAATTATTTTATTTCTTACCTCTTTCGTCGTGATTATCAGTAATTGTAGTAAAAGTTACGGAGTTATTAGAAAAGTTAGTCATTATTGTTTTATTTATAAGTAATATTTTTAAGTTAATTACCATTTCTTGACGCGGTAATTGAAATTTGTGGTCTGATAAATTATTTAGGCAATGCCTATAGACGTAAAGTTTATATTATTAACACAAAATTAATTTTTAAAATCAAAATAAGCTTTGTGAATTTAAAAAAAAACTCGCACCTTTGGCCGTGTTATGGCGTATGTCAAAAAATTCCAAATAATATATGGATTAATCCCCTGAAAAAGAATAACGGCCAATTGTGCGAGAGCGTAACGGTCCCGACTTATGAGTTGTAGGTCGTGAGTTCGAACCCAAGCAGGCGCTTTACTTTGTGTAAATAATTTAATCACCACTGCTCTCAAAACGGTGAAGGAAAACATCGTGAGGAAACCGGCATGTCCTAGAACCAAAAATTCGAAGACATGTGACATCTACCAACCCGCACTGAGCCCGCGTGGTGGATTACGGCTCACTACCTCTCATAGAGAGGAGGCCTGTGTCCCAGCAGTGGGAACGTTATAGGCTGATTATGTGCGAGAGCGGAGATATGATGATTTTTCTTACCAACTCCATACAAATTTTTCAAAAAAAAAATCTGTTACTGTGGTTTCCTATATTACTCCAGAATCATGATATATTTAGGCATGTAGTTGGTCTTTCAAATCATATTCAAGTATAAAAGTCGACACTTGAAACATTAAGATTATAAGTCTATGAAAGCCGGAATCCAGCCCACAGTGCGCCGGTGTGAACCAAATACAGCGGACGAAAGACTACCTAACAAAAATATAATTTGGAATAATTATCCAATATTATACCCAACGTGTCCTGATAACCAGTAAACAGGCACAGCCGCAATTTATAGTTGCAGTAAACTCATAAATTTAACCGCTTTCTGCTCCAATGAGCTCATTAAACCCTTTCCCAGCTCGTGATACTAATTGTTTTTTTTTCAGTTTAACGGTTTAGACCGGATACTTAATAATTTTTAAACAGCTTTTGCCCGCGGTTTCGCACTTGTGGAGCTCGGAAATTATCCCACGGTATCTTACTATAAGGATAAAAAGTTATCTTAATTAGTCCTTTATTAATCCAGGTTATAAACTAGCTGTGTGTTAAATTTCATTCAAATCTGTTGAGTCGTTTTTACGTGATTGAGTAACAAACATCCAAACATACGAGTTTTCACAATTAATCATATTATAATAAAATTAATTATTATATTTATAACATTAATGACAAAATTTTTGTTATGGTAGAACCCAAAAACACAGCTTGACCTTGACCTCAGCACCCCACGATTAGAAACACGCTTGCAACCACCGAACCAAACTAGGAAAAACTCATCAATAAATTGGATACCAGCATGTCGAAACTGCAAAAATCACCGTGAAGACTTGAGTGCAGTGAGTTGTCAGTGTCACCCCGTGTTAGTCAATCCTTAGCTTTAGTGGCACTGACAGCGCGCCACGCTCACTTCACCTAAGTTTTCACGTTGAGATGCTTTCAGAATATCACTGCTGATAAGTGAATCAGAATTTAACTGAAAGTTACAGTAAGTTTCTCCCTTCCCAATCATTGAAAAAGCGCCCAGTCACAACAACCTATGAATCGCAGATTTGATTCCCGTTATCACGTACCACCAATAGAGAGGCAAATCCCTAATCATAGCTCCCGACCTGCAGTGGCTGCAGTAACACATTCGTAATTTGTAGGCTCGGGACGATGCCTTCAATTGAGTGCAATTTACGCCGATTCGCTTCGCACTCGCGACTGTGTATTGTTTTGGCATTCTAAATTAATGGGACTGTGAAGACATAATATCGTCTTATTCATAAATAAGCCATTTTTATAAACCTATTTGAGCTATCGAACTGTTTTGTTCCATTCTGTCAAGATAAAGTGAATTTTGACAGAAAGAGACAACACAGTTAAATAGCTATAATGAACACAAAAGTTAGGGAAAAGATTTTCAAACTTATTTCAAATGATTTGATTGATTGCTGTTTCAATCATTGAATCACAGCAACTAACATGATTTTGATAGTATGTAAGCTAATTTTTGTGTTAATTCGGTTTTTGCAGAACCTCTCGCTACTTGTCGCAAAGGCTAAACGCAGCGACAAGACGCAGTTTGTGCTGGCAGTTTTTTTTTTCCAAAGGATTAACAAAAACTGAAAGAACAGAGCTACTCGTATCTCCTTTACTGGAACACAATACAGTCTTATAAAATTGAAACTCTTCACTGCGTCAGTATATTGTGGTCATACAATATTTTCTTCCTCAAACACATAAACCTATTTGAACCGTTACAGCTAGCGGTTAACGCTTGAAAGATTTTCTTGAACGTGTGCTATAATCCTGGGTTTATGTATATAAAAAGTGTAACTGAATTATTGCACATTATGAAAGTAGTTTGTTCAGAACCGTTTACTGAAAAATAAGACACATTTGCGCTGTACAGTCAAAACAAACCAAAATAGACGAAGTACTTCGTTAGACCATTTAACGTGTGCGTGCGTAGATTTGTTATGTGACCACAATTTTCTCCTACAATCAGTATTACTAATCTATTAAATAAACAACGTTTTATAAATAATGGTAAAAATTCAGTGTACTTATGTATTATGATTTTAACATAATATTCTAATTGACGGTGCTTGGTAGTTGTGAATAAACAGTTTTACACATTATTACGCGGGTTAAGACTGTTTCTCTGACTTTTGCTTATTACGTACTAGGAATACGCTATCGGCGGTGACAAAGTGTGAGTGAGCGATTAATATTGTAGTAGAAACGCAGTGAAATGTCACTGCGTTTCTTTCGTTCTTAACCTACAAGTATAATGATACTTCTAGGTTGATTAAACCAATTATGGTTAACGAGATTAAACTATGTATGTTGATTTGGCTGACGAACTGAGAAAACGTCGATTTCAATAAATCGCGATAGATAAATGAGCTTGTTTTAAAAGTTTTGTTCTGTAAAATAATAGGTGCCGCTCATCATCAATCCCACTGGCAACATACATTTAGTCAATAATTTGACAGTAGGTATAGATTATTTTCAATTTCATATTCTTAAATAAACATTCTTTAGTTTAACTAAGTATTATGATTGTGTTGTAAATGTAATGTTTTTTACAAAAAAAAAAAATGCTAAAATCACAGTCTTTGTATTACGAGTAATGATTGTAGTAATGTGATCATAGAAGTATCTTTCTTTTTAACGCTCGAAAACTCCGTGTAACTTATATAACCTGTACTGATTCTATGCGCATCCATATCACAAATAAGTATATAGCCGCCAACAAAGCTATCAAACCATTCGACTCAAACCTAGTTTTAAATGAGATACATGACAAAACAAGTCTCTAAAATACTTAGCAAATAAGTTCAAAACGCAGGTGACCAAAGGAAGTTAGGGATCTCTTACCAAACTTATAAATCACAGTGGCTTACAAGATGAAAAGAAATTTTTTGTGCGAATTCTTCATGATAGTACCAACATTCTTGGTCAGCGTTTTCGCCGCAATTTGATTAATAACTTTGGTAGTGACGAGGCGCTTCGCTGATTTTTCAATTGAAGTTAGGTCGCACTCTAAGGTGAAGGAAAAAGGTGACATAAAAATATGCATTATCGATCGATAAAAGGCGTTTAGGTGTTTAATGTGCTGCAAAGATGACGGTAGCATTTCAATAAAACATGGCATTGCTTTGAACGTCTCATGGGCTGTTAATAACGTACTTACAGCAGTCTCTAGTAGATTTTAAAAAAAACAACATCTTTAAAACAGACCTAAATTAGTCCATAAGTTGTCAGTGGTTTGGAACAGATTGTGCTTGTCTGCTATGTTAGTGTTGTTAGTATTTGAATGAATTAATGAATTTAGCACAAACCTATTGTTATTTTCACCCAGTGCCTTTGGATGGGGCAGTCCGGTCTGCAAGCAATCATTTGCAGGATACTGTTACGAGTGTTACCCAAGCGTTGTTAGTATTTAGTAAGCATGATGGCGAGAAAGCCATTCGTGAGAGCTTCAGCAAACATTCCAGATGCACTACAACGGCGCGGCAACAGCATCCTGAAAGCGATGTTGCATTGTACGCGCAGGACGTTGTAGTTTCGGCTCGTATATGACACTGGCAAGGACTGACAGAACGCCTTAAATAAACGGACTTTGGCGTCTGCCGTGCAGCGAGTGAAACTACGGGGAAGCCCCTCGGCTGTACAGCGTACTCCGCGAGTACGATGAAAAAATGTTGGCATCTGTACGCGTACTCCGCGAGTACGCGTGTGACAACCCAGTATAATACCGCTATATTTTATCTGTCCGGCCACCTATCTTGCTCTAACTTGTATCAGAGTGTAGGCAAGCCATACAAAACCCAAGCTAAACATTTCGTGACAGTTTTCAAACGGAATGTTTCAAATATGACGGCCACGGTGACGCGTTCATTTCGCGCCAAAACTCGGATTTTCAACACCCAAATTAATAACCATGAAGGCTTTAATACACCTTTCAAGGATTAAACAGCGTGGACGGGTAAGTAATCAACAGTTTTTAATAGCAGCATTGTGTAATGGTTAGAGATTTAGGACTGAATTTTTAAATTCATCAAAAACAGTTAGGAATTTCGCGCGTCATGGCTGTACTTTTTCACTCGATAATAGTAGAAAATACACTATTGACTACAAAATGTCTTTCTAAACATGATTTAGATACGTTACTACGTATGTATAAGCCATTTAAATAGTGAAATGTGATGTATTTTTGCGAAATTATTTAAATGTAAAAATGTAAACATTGAAAAAAATAAAAGAGCCTCGCGGAGTACGCTGTACGGTCAGGCATTCGGTGCTATGTCACGTGACGGACGCCATGTTTTTTGCTAAATTCTACACAGTAGCGACAATACGGACAATGATCAGTAACATATTTTTGACCGACTTGAAGATAAAGTTTATTTTTTATTTTTTTATGTTATGTTTTTTTTAACCCACAGATGTTTTACCTACTTATTGTTTATTACACAGGAAGCGAAGCAGACTCCGATTCGAGTGATGACGACGATGTGGTGCCGTACCTGGGACTTCCAAAGGCGCTGAGGAGCTTCTGGGAGACGCCACTGGACGTGGAAGATGACGACCTCCTAGAAGCTCATCCTGTTCTCACCGCTACGCCCATGGAGACTTTAAACTTTTTACTTAATCGTGATTTGCGTTTTTTTTTTTTTTTTTTAGGTAAAAAATTAAAAAAAAACATAAGAAGTTCATGCTAAAAAGAAATAACCCACCCCTGTTTGAAAATCGCATGATATTCATTTTGTGTTTCATTGTTGTTAAGATTTGACGTTTTGGTTGTTTTCTGTACTGTGTCCTTTGATTTTTTATTACTTTGTCTGCAAAATTGCGTGTTTTGCGATTTTCATTTGTTTATTTTGATAATGTTTTTGTTAGGCAACATGCCTTTGTGTTTTGTTGTTTCATTAGTAAATATCCTACTAGTGTAGAACGCAAAGTCAGATTTAACATAAATGCAATAATAATTACTCTTTGTTTCAAAGTATGAAAGGGTCTTTTTTATCGCCTTTTTTAATGGGCTTGCATTGTGACTCACTCATTGTAAACAAAACATTTCTAAGAGCTAACGCTTTGTGTGTGTTATATTTGTGAACCAAGATAAGCAATAACGTAAACACAAAGGCCGCTCGACTCAAGCACTTCCCGTTATGAATGTGTAAACATACCCTATTTTTTGCCCGTCGACTCGGGTCGCCCACTTGAGACTTGTTATTGTAATGCGAGTCCTTTGTATAAAGTGTTCGGAGAGGTCTGTTTTTTTTATTGATTGTTGAATATGATGGTGTCTATAAGTAAATTAAACATTAACTGCTGGAAACAAAGCTTTTTTTTTTTAATATGACGACTTTTGTACGGTAAACTGGGAAAAAGTCACTCAGCCTACTTTCAACTTACTATTATCAATAAATTACTAGGTAAAACTATACTAAACCCCATATAATCAGATAGCTTAGTTAATAACCATTCCATAGACGTAGGAATTGTCGAGCTACGATGCGCATATTCTGAGATATCGTAGTTTTAGTGAACAAGGGGAAGTCGCGCGATTTTGTCGCGCGCGATATGTACGCAGGTGACAAAGCAAAAAAAATGGCGTTACAGCGGAGTGCTCCTCACCGCCAACGACCTGCGCTCGCGCTCTATAACGCCATCATCCCGCAGGTCAGTAGTGACAACATGACCTAGGTAATTAAAACTATTCACTGCATTAAGTACTACGCCATTGAGATATACCGGAGGTACACGACGGGGCTGTTATTTAGGTACCGTAAACATTAAGACCTCACTCTTTTATGAGTTGTATATGAGGCCGTGCACCTCTGCATACGTCTCGCGGATTGTGAGTAGCTACCATAGCCCGCTCATCGATGGACTAAGCAAAACCATGCCACCCGCGTTACTTATGTTATTGACACATGTACTGTCTATATGACAGCCGAAATGTGTGCTGCTGAGTCGCTCGATAAGTTGATTTACATACTCGTACAGATTAAATAACAGGGGCGAGCTTAATCCCCCCTGCCTTACACCACATTCCAAAGCCGTCCGACCCACCTCACCCGATTTGTTTGGTGAGCATACCAGTATCTGAGGAGGGCTGTGTACTCCGCCAGTACACCCTTGCCCCTCAACTTGTCCCATAGCACATCATGAGAGACAAGATCGAAAGCTTTCAACAAATCGAGGAAACACGCGTACTCCATCCTTCTCGCAAGTTACAAGAAGTATTAAAACAGTTATCAAGTCAGTTGCAATACGTCACGTCTTCATACCAGATATATCAATCAATCAATCAAGCATTTATTTTGTTAAACATAGGTGTGGTTACAGATAATAAGACGTTTAAAATATGTGCACTATGTTTTGCCAATATATGGCGTACAAAAATAACATAAACAATCAATTACAATTAAGGTGGCATGTCAATAGATTACATTAAAAAATAATTAAATATAAAATATGTCGGTTAGGCGAACAGGTCACTACAAATATATATAAATAAACACATTCAAACTAATCAATAAAATTAAATCATAAAAGACTTATTAGCAAGTCGGAATCTTCATACCTCCGTGTATCAGTGGTAAACTCAGTGATGGAGGAGTAACATCCGTATATTAGGAATTTAAACAAAGATCTCTTAAAGGACCCCAGACCCTCTTTATTTCTAATAGCTGCTGGTATACTAGTATATATTTTTGGGGCCATACCTAGCACACTTTTGCTGAAAAATGCGGTTTTATGAGAGGTAACATGAATGGTATTCTGAAAACGGCGAGATAAAATTTCTCATATCAATACTTATAAGTTTTCTGTTTTTACATTTTTTTATTTTCTTATAGTATGAGTTATAACGGTTATAAAACAGCTTTTTTGCCACGCTTTTGTAGGCTACCAGCTTTGTGTTGAGCACATGTTATCTGAACGTAGCACACTAATAAGAGTGTGACGCCCGTCCTTCCAAGCCTACAACATTTTTTGCTCCGTCGTGGTAGTCCGCAATAATCAGATTTTCTTTCGTACATTTTACCCTTATTGATCTGACTTGACTTGTATATCTTTTTTTGACTGAACAAAAACGAAGAATTAACATAAATAAGCTCACGCATTTTTCCCATTGGGAGGCAGAAACTACTCAATGAACCCCCAGCTACGATCCATACATACTCCTATAAAACATAACACATTTATGATATGATAACATAATATATTTTGTGAAATTGTGTAAATTAAGTATTTGTTCAAGTTGATAATAAAACTCTTGAAAGCTTCAAAAAAATGTGACGCATAAAACCTTTATTCTTTGTATAATATTGAATTTGCTTTTCCATTTCACGTATTATTTTGATCCCACAATATCCTCTTTGAGGGTAAATTTTAATGTTTTAAACGTCACGAGCTTGTCGTGATTCTGTACCAATCCATCATTTTACGGTAGTTACTTTCTTTTGATGTGTTTTCATTTTCATTTCAGATGTGTCTACGCTACATGGAAATATTTTTGTAAAGGCATTTTCTTTTGTGGGAAAAATAAATAAATTCTTATTAGATTCCATTTTACTTGTGTTGTTTCATGGGTGGGATAGTACATATCAGAAACTTAACTTACACTGTTCTATTCGTAGATTGACAAGTTTCTACTGTCGGGGACATAGCAGCATCAACTATATTTGACTAACTGGATAATTTATTACAATAAAAAAATTAACAAATAAAATTCTTAAGAAACCACATTTTCCAAAGACATAGGTAGCTACAATACTTCCTAACAATGTTTACAATAATATTGCACCTTCCCAATTTTATCACGATTTAATATAATAACAGTAATAATAAAACATTTTCAGTTACACTATTACATAATTAACTTTTTACAAAACCGCCCATGGATGTCATTAACCCATTCGTTGCGGACCTCAAATGGCGCTATTATGCACGAAGTGCCCACTGTAGCTTGGGAGCGCACATCATAATAAGCTCTGAGCGTAGTGATTCACTGGTCAATTTGAAATATTATCCACCTCTAGGCGACTGCCACACTTTTTCTTGATACTTGATAACCGGGAGGTATACTCTCAAAAAGCAAAATCTGGGCTTAGACTGTCTATAAGTCAGACTATCATTGCAATGAATAAACAGTCCCATAGTCAAAGTTGTAACACTGTAAGACTACTGAAAATCTGTTTGCCACTGTAAGACCAAAACTGTCCTACATTTCACGGTACTGGCTGGAAAACAAAAGCACTCTTTTAAACCCGCATCAAATCTTCTTACCAAAACCACATACAAAGCCTCCACACGTACCATATAATTAAAAAAAAGAACTTCGTGAATTCGCAAAGAGTACGTGGCGCGCCAAATTATAAAGTTGCGAGCAAAGCCAAGTTGTGGCGGTCGCAGTAGATATAAACTTGTACAACATTAACCGGCCGGAAGTTCTTCACTATTTATCATATAGAATGGCCCGACGGTCTTATTTTTCCACCACAAACTTTAAAATGCAAATCGCAACGTATGCACGGCGGCTCCTTGACGTACTCTCTAATTTTACACTCTCTTGTGGCAGTTTTATGAGATCGCAACATGTGATAGTAATAACGAAGACAATGGCAGTATTTGGTCATATAGTTATTTGTACATATTTTTTATAGGATGAACGTAAAATCAAAACATTTAAACAACACAATGTACAATTTCCTAGTTCAATAAAATTTATAGATTTCTTACATTACTTAGAGGATTCAACTTTGAACTGTCTTTAACCGTAGTGCCGTTCTCCTATTGATTCGTTCTCGCTCGCTGCAATTTTCCAAAGCATTTGAATTTTGTTGGAAACAACTTCGTATCGTATCTTTTGTGAATGTTTCAGAAATGTGTCGATCAGAAAAGTATCGAGACTTTCAGGGTGAACTTATTATGATTTAGGTAGAAACACTCACTATGAACTTATTTTCACTTATATTTAGTTTTCAATGCGCGACTGTGAGTGGAAGGTTCCTCCTTTTCTATAAACTCTTCGTCAATTAATAAGTCAAAGTTACCCATAGCTTCAGCATTCGGTATTTTATTCCAACGAACGTCCGGCACACCATCTGGAGGAAGAACTACTGATAACATGTTATCTATTAATTTATACTTTAATATCCTATCGTTCACCGTCGTCGATGTCAATGAAGGAGACGCATTTACTTCCACTAGCCACGGCTTCAGTTGATTGTCAATTATTATGTCATAACCGTAACACTCGAAACAATGTCTGTCGTTAGCCATGACAGATGAAACAGCCTTCAAAGAATGCACTATCAGCCACTGCACAGCTGCGAACAGCTTCTCAGTAATCGCCCGACCTTGCGTGCCTTCTAAATACAAGCGCAGATTTTGTACCATCATCTTCCCGCCATGAATGTTATTATAGTCACCGCCATGTTTCTGCACACTAACGTTCGTAAGATGTACGTACATATTATCCAACTCCGTAACACTTGTGTCGTACTTCACCGTGCAAAACCTACAAAAGCCGAGTTGGAACAGATAAGCCTTCAGAGGTCGGAAAGAAGTAACCAACACGTAAAGTCTCAGGTCAAACTTTTTGCCCCCTATTAGCAAGGGATTGTCTATATAACGCGAAATAACGTAACTTTCTTTTGTTAATTGCGGGTGGAAAGGAGTTTTTGCTTCACGAGACCTTTTCTTCAGTTTAGATAGCTTGTTTAGGAGAAAAATTCCCGTTCCCTGAGATTTTCCGCACGGTTTCATGATCCAGGTGCTTTGCGGTGATTTACGGTACCCTTCCACAAATATGTTGTAGTCGGCGGGGAGCACAAACGTAACAGGCACAAAGTCTAGATGTACGTACTGAGTTACCATTTGACCTCCGTGTAAAGCGACCTCGGCTTTCTCCGCCAAAGGATTGCCTTCCCGTTCGAGCTCCTTTCTGTAGCGCTTTATATTTTTCACGAGCAAGTCTTTCCGCGACAATTTGTAGTGGTTTGAAAAGTGATTTATTATTTGGTTGTCATTCATCCGGTATCCGCTCTCGACGCTGAATAAGTTCCGGCACGACTGCGTGCCCAGGCCCAGTAGAAGTTCCATTCATCGTCGGGCCCAACTTGATTCCATGCCCGTCTCTCGAAGTTGCTCATCAAAACTGACTTTTCTAAGTCCGTACAAAAGTTAACTCGGCATCTCCCGACAGCCGGGACGTTGACTCTTCCGTACAGGCTGTTTGCGATTTTCTTAGCATCTTGATTAATCGTTGAAATGTAAGCGTTTATGAATGTTTGTTGTACATATTGAACAAAAATTCGAAGCACAGGTGCGTATCCATGGTTGTCATGGCTTTCGACAAATATCCCTCGCTATTGGCCGACATCCAATCCGGCTCGTTTCGCTATGAGTACGTGTAAACATTGCCGCTACGTATTGATTTTTAACGAGTTTTTCGATGTCGGCTCGCCGGCTTACGTGCAACAATTGTATAACGGGAAAATAAAGGCGATTTCTGATATTAGTGAGAGAATTCGACATTAGCATTATTACGTGTAGGTTTTTTGTTCAATTGTTATGATTATTTCGAATGTTAACTGACATAGCCATCATTACTTGGGAGAAAGTTAGCCACTTAGTTTTATACAAATAAAGGCGTTTTTCGCCTAATACTTCAACACGAAATCACGCGACATGTAAATAAGGTGCTATGGTAATACCGGGCTAATTATCGTGTGTACTACTGGTGTACTCCGAGGCTCGCAGTAAGCTTAACGCTCGTAAAGGACGTCGTGTAAGCACTTTCCGTGTTAATATTGTATTGACATTTTACGACAGCCGTCACTCGTAATGCCACATTGAGCCAGGAAATAAGCGGTGTTGGAATTTTTATTATTTTACTGGACATCCCCCACCTTCGTTCAGACAAGTAACTAGACTGTGGTACTACAATACACAACGTCGTTCAAGTGGTTAATGTCTGTCGGCAATCTGTCGCGCCTGCGACTTTAGCACGTTTCCTCCCATTTAAAAAATAAATTACATTAAGTTTCTAATTGGGTAGGCTTGTAAATGCCTTATCGTGAATAACATTAATGTAACTTTTGTATTGTTCGTTGTAAGCCACCCAAACACAAAATATAAATAACTACTTAAATATAAATACTTTAATCGCCTTACATAATATTACAACATCGCCTGTATTCCCCGAATGGTTAGGTATAGGTGTACCTACCTATATATAGTAACACCTACATTTCATTTCACGCTACTTATGTTTAAGTCTCATGTAATAGGAGGCGAATATTTTGCCATCAATCGGGCACAAATCCAGACTCCGTCAAAATCAGTGAAATAATTTTTGGAAGAACCCAATAAAACTTTGGTCGACCTAGGAATCGAACCCAGGACCACATGCTCGACAGTAGCGCTAGACCAACGATGCAGACGACGACATAATAACAACGCAAAAAAGGCCTCGATAGTAATTCTGGTCTCTATTTTCCTGGCCACAAACTCGGGTCGGTAATAAAACACTCATTTCTAACTCTCACATACGGCATGATTTAATAAATGTTTATTCGTTTTCCATATGGGTTTCCGAGAAATTATCCTTGTTATAAAAATTATACCAACGGAATAAGTAATTCTTCTCTCAATAACCGTGGCATTGATATTAAGTTAAACAGTTTGTTAGTTTTCGTTGCTTTTTACAAGAATAATATGCTGAACAAGGGACATAATGTTATACCAAATTCCTACTTTAATGTACAAACGGCAAAATTATTTAAACTATGTATTCAAGAAATTAACACATCTGCATCATCAGCACATTAGGTAACGAGAAAAGGCAGAACATTCGTATTTTGTACGAGGCGCAATCCAATCACTGGACAAATCGTATATCCTCAGGGTATTTTTTTGCACCTTTCATGCGCAGACGAGCTATGACATGACATCGCACTCACGTGACTGAGTTAAAAGTTGAAAAAGTTAGGGTATGTTACAAAAGTATGTGATGAAAGGGTAAACAAACCCTGTTCAGGTTAAATTCTTCAAGCCGCAATCACTCACTAAAAGGTTAAGTTTAAAGTAGCACATTCATATAAGAAGGTTTCAACTTGGGATCTCACTACTTTTTCCAATACTTATTGTTTAATTGACATTATTAAATGTAACTGAAAAATTATCGACGATAATTGAGTCTATAAAATCAACCAATTGTGAAACGAGATACATCTATAAGGTGATTTAAAATTATAATTTCGAGTTAACTTATTCTGATAATCAAATCAAAGCACTAAATCTGCAAGTGGCATCCACAGGTACGTTTTCTGATCCATTTGTTTACATTTTTATCAGACACTAGTGGAATAGACTAGACTACACTTGAATAGTCGTATCTTTTGTCGTCGTAAATACATACTATATGTTAATCTAATTTAATGGATGTAACATATACATAGGAATATTAGTGGATGATTAACTTTGTTGGTTGGATAATCTTACACACATAGTTGGCATACTAATCAGGTACTTAGTACGAAATAAGGATTATTAATCATGGAACATTATCTGCAGATTGATATCGGTTATCACTCAACGGTTAACTGATTCTGTTAGCGTGAAGCGTGTTCGTGAAGCAACGTGGTTTAAATTATTGCCGATTAGTTTTTATTTTCTCAAATAAATAAAGGAAGGGAATGGCAAAATCAAAATATTTAATTTCACATAAACCTACATGGGCACTTATTTAAGAAACGTCAGAAGCTAGGAGCGCGGTTCCAATTAGTCGTTTCCTATGGAGAAGAGAAGTCACCAAACTCCACAGTTACTATTTTCAAAATAATTGGCTTTTACAATGTTTTCAAATTACAGTGTTAATAGGTAAGGGAGGGCAGTGTAGGCCTGTCTACAAGTACCAGGTACTTAACAAAATAGAAAATGATCCACAAACCTATAGTCTACAAGGCCTACACATTCACAAAATAGAAAATAATCTGTATAAAAGATAAAAGAAATAATTAAAATAAAAAACTATTTAAACCAAATTAGACGATCAGACAAATCTGAATTAATATCCGGGGAAGCCATTAGCAAGGAGTTGAAATAAGAATTGTAGGTAAATAGTGTCAAATAGTGAGGACATTATGTCAAAGATGTTATTAAAAAAAAAAAACGGTCGAGTGCGAGTTGAACTCGCGTGGAGAGGGTTCCATTGCATAGACACTCAAATGGGATTATGGTAAGCAATTAGGACACTAGTATAGTTAAATGGAATGGTCATCATTTTGACAATGATGTAAAGTTATTAGAGTTAGGACTTGTAAATTTTGGAGCTTGGCTGTACATTAAACCTGATAACTTTTGAACAGTGAGAAGTCTTAGCGACCAACTTTACATGAAATGTTTTTGGTAGGATTTAATTTCTTTTTGTAGGGTTATCTATTTATTTTAGCGGTGATATTGTACTGATGTTCCACAGACATTTTAAAATCAAAACCGTTAGTCCTAGCATAGACACCAAGTGTAATATGTTGGAGTCATCAAAACAAATCATATGACACCAGACTCGAGGGGTTTACTTGTAGCCACTAAAGAGTCCCACTCTCAACCTATGTCACACGGTACACTTTGCAGAACTTTTATTTTCATTTTCTAGTTTTCCCCCCAAAAGTACCCCCATATTCAAAAAAAAATCTTTACGTTATGCAAACGTGTTTGGGTCACAAAAATTCATATATGTACCAAATTTCAACTTAATCAGTCTTGTAGATTTGGAGAAAATTTGCTGTGACAGACGGACAGACAGACACACGTGTTATCCTATGGTTCCGTTTTTCATGAGGAAGTCCGGAACCCAAAAAACGACGTAATTTGGGAGCAGTAAATAGACATTTACATAGTGTTGCCGTTAACGAGGTCCCAGGGAAGCCACATATGCAGCGTGAATTATTGCCAAACTTCCTTGTCTTTAACGCAGTCCTTACTTAATCTTATAATAAGCATTATTTTAAACTTGACAAAACATCATGACTTCTTTACATAAGTGATGTAGTGTAATATTAATATAATAAGTACTTTAACCTTCCGGAATAAATCCTTTTAATTATGATGAAAACCGCGTTTAAATCCATTGTGTAGTTTATAAGAACAACGCCGTCTCACAAACAGACAGGAAAATCGTATATGTATAGAAAGATCTTACTTACGTATGAGTATCATAAAACAATACAATAAACCATCGCAATTTCTAAGACTAAAAAGAAAGAACACATTTAAATATTGTTTTCCTACAACAAATTCATTGTTATACCCACATCGCAGTGCATGTGCGTAGAGACACATAATTCATCATGCAAATGCACTCAAATTGGAAATGCTGAATTTGTTCTCAATCCAACATACGACGTGCGGGAATCAAACCGCGGTCCGTATCACAGGCAATCTCAGTGAGCTAATCAGCCTCTCTGCCAATCAAGTCGAGAGAGATAACTCGGTAAGACTGTTTGCTTACCTACCCAATTTTTTTGTGTGACACAGGCTATAGAAAACGATGCCTGGGGATGATTTGAGAGGCCTTTGCTAAGCAGTGGGAGGCAGTGTAGGCAAACAAAAACATTTTTATTTTGTATCAAATATGTTCATTGCGTAATTATGGTAACCTTCTGTGCCAAAGTTTTTTTTCTTTGTCTCACTTCTGTTTCATGCAAAAAGTTTTCCCTAAGTAAATAATATATTTATGTAGACAAAACAAACTACCAAATTCATCACATTTCGCGTTACGACTTACGAGTACCGAATTTATTTGAGCAAAAAATTCGCAGTATTTTGATTACTCGAAGGAAATAAATTAAACAACAGCTTTTATTTAGTGTGGCTTCATTTTAATATTTCAGGTCGTTTTCCTTAAGGTGATTTATTGGCATAGTTGTAAAATGTTGGGCTAGTTAATAAAGTATAGTCGAAAACTTTTCATTCACCGTGTAAATGTATAGAAAAATGGCAAGGTCTGCTGAAATCACAATGTCATTGTTTTTTCAAATCTTATTATGGACTTGATACTTGATCTCAGCACAGACAAATTGTGCACTGTACCTAACGTCGTAAACAAGATGTTGAATATGACTACACAGGACCCTTAGAGCACACGTGCAATCACAATCCGAATCATTTTGAAGGATATTGCTGATCCATTGCTTCACATGTTCGAAAAAATTGTCTCCTCAACTACGTACATAACGCAATGAATAATGTTGAACTGTCAAAATGAATGCCATTGCTGCTGTTAGTGTGTTAAGCAATTACCCCACAGTTTTGAAATTTTTTTTTGTTGTGCCATAAGTGGCTACATTTTATCAGTAACTGACTTTTATGTTTATTTAATACACTAGACGTAAATAAAAGCACAAACAAACGAAATAATAAAAAAATATCGTTCATGCTGTCCTGACGGTAGCGAGTAAAATAATAAATAATTTCTTTGGAAAAGCAGCCATTAAAATTTATGCTTTTTACATCTTTATGAACTCATAGCACAATTTATATGCATATTTTTTTTTACGCTGAAAAGCTTCATGTTAATAACATTGGCCATTATTAAACCTATAAACACTATAATGCTCTTTCATTTCAGGATTATGGTGGGTAAACCATTTCCGGGAAATGTAAACTAGCTCTTAGATTATAATTATTAAATGTGAATAACAATATTAAAATGAAATGATTGTCTTTATTGGATATAATAAATTATGATACATTTTGAATATACCATTACCAGGAAACAGTTCCTAAGTGTAAGATTAATAAGCTAGAAGGCACTAAAATAGTAAAAAAGTACCACGGCGAGTAATACAGCAGTGTCGAGTGCCGTAGAAGGCCGTGCGCTAAGAGCCCTCCCATATAGATTAATGAATGTGGACGAAACAAAAGAGGCGTGCGCTCGGAAAATATGGCTCCATTCTCTTAGCCTAAAAGAGATACAGCTAGCTGTAGGTATAAAAGCGAGGGAAGGTTGTGGGGAAATTCATGCCACGATATAAGTATGATGAGTGGAGTCAATTTTCTTGACTCTGATTTTGTTAAGCAGAGAAATTTGAGGAGCAAAATACGAATCGGAGATAAAGTGTCTCATTATTTTGAGTAAGTTTTTTTTCAATACAGTTGTTGGTGTTAAATGCTGGCTTCGTCGTATTATTAAAGCCCCATTTTCATGGTTTTCACATTTAAGCAACAAAAGACTAGCAATGTTTAAACGATTCTAATCACTGTTTTGACAGTGCAACTTTGATTATTGTTTCGACTTAAGGTATGTCACAGGAAATTAAATTGCACCGTGTAAATCAGGCTTCAATATTGAAGAAAAGCTAAGCTACACTGGCCAAGTATTTTACCAAATTCTACGCAAAACGCTTTCCCTTTTAGGTACATCCATGTGTCGGTACCGGCAATCATTATAAAACCAAATTACACCCAAGCACGTATGTACGAGGTACTGGACCTTAATTTACAAAAAAAAAAAACTGAAATACCCATAGTAACGTTTCAGGGATCACAACAAAAGGGTTTATTAAAGGCAGTTTCCTATCCCCACTCGTGGTAAAAGGCTTCCCTAATAAAGAACATAGAAATAACATGTAACCCCGTGACGAAAATAAATTTTCCACCACCCGCTCGGTTTCTTTCGACATGTTTCGTGTAACTTCGGTAATGTTCGGCCATCATCGGCTGGTGTATCGTGAAGGAAATAATATTTTACTTAGATGAAACCGGTGCACGAGAGATTTTAAAATGGAATGTTCGGACGTGTTGCAGATTTTGAAATAGTTTTTAAAATGAAGTTTAATGCAGTCTGTAGCGCTGGCATCATTTAATTTTTAATAAAATTAAATGTGCCTAAGCCTTGTTGGAAAATAAATCACTATGAGCTATTTGAGTTATCTGATTTGAGTATTTAATAATTAGGAGTATAATAATATTTTCATAATAGATTGGGCGTCATCGTTTACGAATTAATTATTATCAATTTCAATTAACAGCTTTAATAAATAGGATCATTACAAAAATAATGAAATCTATTAATCAGATGCATTCATATCATCAGTCTAGGTTGTTGGATTCTTTTCAATTCAATTCGTTCGTTTTGATAACTTACTTTAGCTACGGCGATATTTAACATTAACATCCTGAATATTTTTTTCTCGGATCAATAAAAAAAACACAAACCGAAAGCATTTATAAACCAATTACTGGCACTTTTGAATTGTTGAGGAGGTGAGCCAGTCAGAAAGATGAACCTTGTTTCGAATTCCACAGCGTAGTAGGTGTTTATTGAGAAGAACGAGCAAGAAACTCCACGGACACGCAACTAAATAAATACAAAATTGTTACATTAAATTGGTTACTTATTTCATGTTGAAATTATACATGTGAAAACGATTTAGAAAGACGTACACGTTAAAAGCGTCCGTAATTAACAAAAAATAAAAATAAACTGTTCAGAAATTAAAATAAGCCGTGGCAGCTAAGAGATGACCAGTCCCTATTGTCGGCGCCCGTTCACGAACACGACGACGATGTATCAGCACCATTCAGCTCAACCGTTCTGAAGGGAACTTAATGATCCAACATCCACGCCACTCCCAACGAGACATCTGAGTGAGCATGACATACTCTCAGCCGCCAGGGCACATTCAAGTCAATGAAAGACGTACCCAGTAAATGGTAGCTTTATAGGTTTAGGTTTAACGACACTTTACCCTCAATAAAGACATAATTATTTCACTCACTTGAGATCAATACTAGAACATAAATGAATTACACAAAATTCGTCTTCATCAATTACAAACTAGGTAGGTGATAGGGTATCATTGCCTTTATTTCTCCACAAGTGATGGATCCGCAATGCTTATACTGGAGGGATGTGATAAAGCTCTTCTTTTGGTAAAATATGACAAGCTAGCTCGCCGTGTGCTACGTTGACTGACTTGTTTATATTGGGTGAGTGTTATATTCGCGTGAATAAATTTGGTGAGAATTTTTCTGATGTTAGTACACGTATGGTTGGGCACGCCACAATAGCGGTGGTAAGTCCCCTCTTTTAGGAGTGGTTGGAGAGGCGCCACGGCGTCCTCACCTTCCGCCTGACATAGGTCCTCGCCGGACACGGTTGATTCGGGAGGTTCCTGTTTCGCATAAGGCGGGAGGAAACGCCCGGGTGTCACCATTGTGTGGATCGCCCGGAGGACACGGCGGAGCATACGGTGGAGGTATGCCCAGCTTGGGCGGAGCATTCGAAAGAGTAACCGTCACCCTGGCACAGGCAACTGAAGGAACACGGGTGGGTTTTAGTCAGTAAAAGTCTGACACGCCCTCCCGCTCCACCCAGGGCGGGAGAAGTCATTTGATGATTTCCCACCCAAAAAAAAAAAAGGATGGCATGGTAGACTGAAATAAAAAATCATATACTTTTGTGTTTTATTACCGAAAAACAACAAACGTATTTTTTGATTATTAAAGGTCTTTTCTCGCGGCCACTAAAAAAACTATCTCCCCAAATGAAAAGTGAAACCAAACTCATTAATGTAAAACACATTTGGTTTTCATACGTAGCCTTTCATGAACCGGGTTAAATATTGACCTTTCAATCAAATAAAGTTGATGCGGCTTCACTAGGGAATGATAGATGGTGTACCGCAATTAAGGTGGAATGCTACGAATTCTGTTACGCAGTGACCCGGTAAGTGCTGAGAGCTTGCTTTTTTATGTGTGAGCATTCCATGTAAGTAAGCTGTCGATAGTGGAAACATAGTGCTCACTGGTTTACTATGCAAATATATAATACTAAGAGATTCAATTTATACAATGCAAAGATAGTTTTTACAATCTTCAGCAGCTAGTTAGTTCATGCTCCCTTGTGGAGCAGGACCAGCGTTGAGTCTGACCCTGATGCCTGCCCCTATTTGTTTTGTTGAAATATTTGTCTAAAGCCGTAGAGCTCCAACAAACACACATCAAAATTACATAATTACCTATTTAATAAAGAAAGTCTGTATAAAAATATGAAGAAAACCATAAATCTGGTGATAAATCATAATGGTTGCATATAAATTCCAATGCTCTGTTGGGCACACCCGAAATTCCCGGGGAAAATATAAATATGTGGGACACTCCGGATGGCCCGGGCATACAGCAAATGCGCATTTATCCCAAAGGTTATTAGACAAAATATTATGACGGTCTACTGTTATTATTTTTAATGATGAGGCTGTTTCTATGTGTGCATTATGTGAATGAGTGTATCATGAAATTCAAGATGGTTTGCCTAAAGTTAATAAGTCTGCTGGTCACTGGTAAGAGAAATAAATAAAGAATTGAATTAAATATTCAAAAGAACAACCAACTACATATATGTATACCTACTATGCTCATGCTAACGTAATAAAAACACTAAATTATGTACGAAAAATAAGAGTAGTAAGCCTAGTATTCATGATAAACATTTGTTTATAAACAAAGCTTAATCAACAAGTTGCTGGCCACACTGCGTGTTGCTGAGTTGATCACGTCATGTTGACAAGTTCTCGCTCGACGAGCAACAACATTTGTTTATCAACAATTGTTGACGTGTGAAACTGAACTGAAACTGGTTGCAAACACGTCCACGTGTTTGCAACCAGTTTATAAACATGACAGTAGTGTGGTGCAATTATATAATAACAGTTAATAGAGCTCTTTCAATCAAAAGTATTATTATTATGGGATACTTACGTCAAGAGTTTAAAATAGTAGCGGTAGAGTTTCTTGCCCCTTCGTCTCCATACGAAACTACCTTTTGGAAGGGCCGCCTAGAATCAATTATATTTAAATGTAAATGTTGACGTTCAAAAGTGCCTTTTAATGGCTATTTGAAATAAATGCTTTGACTTTGAAGAAAAGAATACAAAGATAAATCATCATATCAGCCTATAATGTTCCCACTGATGGGACACAGGCCTTCTCTCTGTGAGAGAGAGGGCTGTAATCCACCACGCGGGCCCAGTGCGGGTTGGTAGATGTCACATGTCTTCGAATTTTTGGTTTTATGGCATTCCGGTTCCCTCACGAAGTTTTCCTTCACCGTTTTGAGAGCAATGGTGATGAAATATTTCACACAAAGTAAAATGCTGTGTGGGTTCGAACCTACGACCTACAACTCGTAGGTTGCGGCCGGTACCACTGGACCACCAATGCTTATACAGTATAAAAACAAACAATAAAACATTTGAAGAAATTTTAAATTATCAAGCCAAATATACCCAAAAAGATGTGGAAATTGAAAAACATGTACTGCGTACGCAATTATGTAGGGGGGTAAAAAAAGTGTCGGCAAGCAAAGAAAACTGCTAGAGTTTTTAAGAGCCATTGCAATTGTAGTACACAACAACACTGCTTCCTCAGGCAACATTTTCACGCAGACTGGAGTGGCGTGTCGACGTGACATATTGATATAAACTGTTTAACTCATACCTTTTTGGACTCCACTTCATGTTCATGTTCAGCACTATCTCGTGTCAGTCAAACCAAATACTCGTACCTGGGTTTAGTGATTAATGACTGACTAAAGTGGTACTCTCAAGTTGAAAGCCTAACGTCAAGGGTCAGGAAACTTATTTATATCTGTAGGTCTTTAAAGCAATGCGCTGACTCCAAAACATAAAAAATATGTATCTTTCACTTTGCCAGTCTGTCATCAGTTATTGCATTCCAGTTTGGGGTGGCAACGCTAAGACTAAACCACTTGGTTTGGAACGCGTCCAGTGGGCTGTGCTTAAGGTGATGCTCGGCAGGCCGTTTAGATTTCTCACAAGTTAATTGTACGCGAAATGCAGGGTACTTACTGTGCGGCAGCTATTTGTGCTTCACCCTCAGGCAGCATAGTCAGGTTCCTCCATTAGATCCAACCACTCGTTAATCCAAATCTGCATGCCCATGTGTTTCTCACAAAACAGCTCTCGCTAGCCGCCAGCTTTATGATATTAGCTCACTCATTTACAGAAGGGTCAACAAACATCCAAATTAGTAATTTAAATAAATGCAAAGTCAAAACCAAAGTCCAAAACTGGTTGTATAATCAGGACTATTCCCGTACATTAGACCTTATAATATTTCTAAAATAATGTAGACACGTAATAATAATTATTAATTTAAAAAAACTAATACAGAAAGACATGCAAAATCACACGAACACACCTAACATACCTACACACACCCTCGCACACACACACCCCCTCCCCACTTATACACCACACCACACCCCATCCCACTCACTCAGCCATCCCTCCCTTTTAGTATGTAAAAGTATACTCATACATTCATAATCATAGTTAAATCAGGTCATTATGGGTTTATTAACACACATAAATAAAGGTTTCTTATTTACACGAAGTTACAGTAGACCACTGACTCCTACGTCACCTTCTCTTATTTTAGGAGGCAGGATTTTTCATTATTTGTGCAGCCTTGTCATAAAATCCAATGTAGCTATGTGAAATGTATTTGTATTGTAAACAAAGGTATTTTGTGTCAATTAACTTATTTTATTTATTTTAACTTGGTTTCCAAGAACTTTGTCGTTGCTCATCAACAATTTTGATCAACTGTTGCTCAACAAACGTTTAGCATGAAAACGGGGCTTAGTCTAACAAATTAATAAACAATTTTTATATCAGCAAGTTCGTCGGGTCTTGAAAAAGCCCTCCAACAATAGAAAAGAAGCACTGGCAATACCTCGTTAACCGTTTCACGACTGATCTTTTTTTTAAACCAGTTAACAGAGAGAAAATTAATAAAGGAAAACACACAAAGCAACGTACATCAGCGGAAGCCAGTCTCTAAGGAAATTAACTTTAAGAATATTGCACAACTTTTAAAACTTTGCTTAAAATTTTGTAACTAACGTATATGTACACTGAGATCTTGGCCACATTCCTTTGGTAAGTTTGTAGAAGGATGCGGGCATCGCCGCGGGACGGCGCCAGCGAATATGCAAAAGTTTAAAGTGCAGAACGCAACTTTTAATTTAATGAATCTTAACGTGGGTCTGTGTACATCCTTGATACTTAAAACGAACAAAGTTACCATCCAGTCGACCGTCATAACTCTTTGCGTTGCACGGTAAGACAAATTTTTCAAAGTCAAAGTCAAAGCATTTCAAATAGGCATTTATAAGGCATTTTCGAACGTTAACATTTAGATTAAAATATAATTGATTCTAGTCGCCTCTTCCAAAAGATAGTTTCGTATGGAGAAGACTGGACAAGAAACTCCACCGTTACTATTTTAAAATGTTTTACAAGCAAAACCATTACATATGTATTTATATGTGAAGACGATGCACCAAGACAAATTAAACCCCGGTGAAATAAATGCACTATTAAAAAACCTCAAAAGTATAAAAAGTCATGGACTAGACGAGTTAGCATCAATGTTAATACGACAATGTGCAAACGAACTGACGTTACCGTTCTACTTGTTAATAAATGTATCTTTCGGTGACGCGACTTTCCCGGATTACCTAAAGAAAGCACTTATAAAACCTATCTTCAAAAAAAACTCGCCAACGGATCTAACCAATTACCGTCCAATAGCTCTCTTACCAACAGCCTCAAATTTTTTTGAGAACGCAATGTGCAATCGTTTATACTCCTTCTGCGAAAACTACAAAATATTTGATGAATGCCAAAACGGCTTTCGCAGAAACCGATCCACTATTTTAGCAATTTATAAATACTTACAGGAAGCTTTAAATATAATAAATGACAAAAAATATTCCATAGGTATACTGTTAGATATGACCAAGGCTTACGATAAAGTGCAAAATGACATTCTCCTGAATAAATTACATGGCATAGGGATCCGTGGTAAAACTCACGAATGGTTTAAATCTTATTTAACAAATAGAGAACACCAGGTTGAAATATAATTTTATAATGAAAATACCAAAGAAATACAAAATATTCAATCAGATAGTAAAACAATTAACGCCTCTATTCCCCAAGGGGTATTTTGATACTTTCTTTTTCTTATTTACATAAACGACCTACCAAAAACCATAGAAGGGATGCGTCTTGTTTGCTGACGATATTTCGCTTCTTACTTCATGCCGTAACAATTTTGGCTTAAGCGAGGTCCTAACCACTATACTACATAACACAATAACTTGGATGAATAACCATAACCGCGAAATCAATTGCACTAAAACTAAAATAATGGCCTTCCACCCTTGTCAAAAAACTCCACTAGATATAAACTTTACCTACAACGGCACTGCAATAGAAGTCGTTCAAGAATTTACTCTACTTGGCCTGTTCATAGACTACTAGAAATCACATATTAAAAAGTCTCGATCTAAACTATCCAAATTTGCATATACCCTTCGTGAAGTCAAAAATACTACTAACCTTGAAACTGCACTAGTCACCTATTACGCCTACGGCGTTCCTCAGTTACGGCGTGATATTATGGGGAAACAGCACAGACGCACCGATACTCTTCACACTGCAAAAAAGACTAAATAAATGCGCACCTGGCACAAATTGGCAAACAAGTACAGTAGAAACTACCTACATTATTGTGCCACCAATTATTATTGTGGAAGTACTTTGTTGCTTATAATTCAAATTATAAAATTGCCTAATTAGTCAATATTTCTGAAGTTGTTGATTGGCTCACGAAAAAACTAACTTAGTGCGAGTCGCTTTAAGGAAAAACCAATATTATATAAAAATGTTTATTTGTATTTGGTTTAAAAAATTGCGACAAGCGTAGCTTTTACCACCAAGCTAGCACTACTTTAGTCACTAGATGCATTTAGCGCTAAAAAACATTTAAAAAGACAATACTGTCTCTGTCATCTTTAACGATTCGAAGGAACAAAACGATGTTTCAAATGCGTTTAGCGCTAATGATTTGTGTTGCAAGCAGGCGTTAGTCTCCCCATAGATGTGAATAAAGCCTTAAAAAAATAAAATATTAAGTATGTGTGAAACAATGTAGGAACGTTAAATTTTAAAATCGTTCGAACTTACGTTACGTCTGCTCCGCGTTTTTGTGCTAGGTCCACTTGTTCCATTTACTTTTCAGAATGAATACCAAAGTATGGCCTATATCACGTATGATTTAGATTTAGACTGCTCTTTAGGGACAAACAATTTAATATTCTGTTACGCATCTTAATATTTAATTTCTAATTTGGTAAGCGAATCCGCGCAGAAGCTGTTTATTAATGCAGCTTGCATAGATAATTTAAGGGTGTAACTCCGCTGCCGCGAGAAATCACGGTACCTACAGCGGACAGAGCTCCGGCGGGATCTCATGGCGACATGGAGGGTGCAATTGTCGCAACCCAGTGCTGGGCACGCCACAATAGCGCGGTAAGTCCCCTCTTTGAGGAGTGGTTGGAGAGGCGCCATGGCCTCCCCACATTCCGCCTGACATAGGTCCTCACCGGACATGGTTGTTTCGGGAGGTTCCCCGCCTTATGTAACACAGGGTCTGCCCAGCTTGAGCGAAGCACCGCAGTGTCCTCGCGGAGGCGATCGGCAGCGGCGATCTCTTGCGTCCGGCCTTGGTCCAGGCCATGGAACGGAGCTAGAGGGAATGGAAAGGCTTCACCTCCTTCTGCGAAGCAGCGCGTGAGGGAGAAAGCCTTGCGCCCTCACGCCCCTAGTCGCCGCAGAACGCGCACTGGGCGTCGGGAATCGCAAGCAGATTCTCGGCCACCGTAGGCGCGGGCTTGCGGACGGCGAGCAATGGGTAGCTCGCAACTGCACACTGAGGCACAGGCAACTGAAGGAACACGAGTGGGTTTTAGTCAGTAAAAGTCTGACACACTCACCCGCTCTACCCAGAGCGGGAGAAGTCATTTATGATTTCTCACCCAAAAAATAGTATATTTCATTACAAGTGCGGAAAAGCTGTTATTGCAAAGAGTTCCGACAAATGTCTACCCGAGCCGAGGCGCAGCCGAAGGCGAGGCTTAACAGTCGGAACAAGTTGCAATGACGGCTGCTTAATCATTTATTTCTTATAAAAGTTATAATACACATATACATTGAAATTGGTACAGTTTTTTATACTAACTGGGGAAGTTTTAGGTTGCATATTTACTGTTTGAGACAAACTATTATTAATTTTGTATGATTATTCATGTATATTTATCATACAATGGCGTTTGATGCGCGATTGGCGTGAAATGGATCTGATGAATTATCATTATCAATGAAGGTAGATGGACGAACGTTCTCTTCAACATGTGATGGAGACGGACTGGACTTTAAATTAATGGTTTGTGTGATTTTTTTCCCAGTTTCTAGTTTGTTGTTTAATGAATCACCAATATAGCTTTCTGCAACTTTGTCTGATTTCCAACCTCCTAGTCGCTTTATGGACCTCAAATTGGCTCCTGAATCTGCCAATAATGTAGCAGAGGTCCTCCTGAAGCTGTGCCCAGTATAATACTCAGCATCCGGCAGACCAAGAAACATAACTATTTCTTTTGGCATATTACCAAATATGTTTATCCCGATTGCTTGAGCTGTACACAAAAAAACAAAAAACACAAAAAACGGTCGATTTTTCCTTTTTGGGACCGCTGATTCATATATTTTTGCACAGTTCTAAGAAAATCTTCTTCGCAACAAAGCTTCTCGGTATCTTATTTTTTTGTGTTCGGAATGAATAGTAGCTATTTTTCATGGGCTTCAATATCTTTTAAAGCAATATTGGCTATCTCCTCTTCTCATCTCCGGCAAGCTCCAACAATGCCAAAAATCAGAGCAACCTACAAAAAAAGGGATTTGATTAATATTTTTTGAATGATGTTTTGACTGTATTTTGCGATTTCGTAATCTGAATACTAAAGAAAAATATAAGTACTTATTAATAAATTACCTTTGTGGCTAAATAACGCTCCATCGGGAGCTTCGTTCAAAAACCTTTCCACTTCATTGGATGTTAATATTTTCGACTTTTTACTTGTAAAACTTTTGATTGTCAAATTGTCGTTTTAAGAAAGCATTTAATTTTGGGTATTGACTTATATCCACGTTGTTCCTTATTTTCAGCATACTTTTTATCATCGAAATACTCGACCATAACGTAGACGGTTTTAATTTTGCTGAGAGTTCGGAGTAGTATGCCAACATAACATTTTCTGAAAAACTATTTGCTTTTTCTCTTCTCTCCACGCAATAAATTCGTCGTATGTAGATACTCGTATGTAACGACTTTTTGACTTTTCCGGTAATTTGTTCTCCAAAGCAATTTGTGCAATTTTACGAGTACTGAGTTCCGGTGGTGTTAATTAAAAAAAAAATAGGGTCGAAATTACTCATTTTGTGCAACAAACAACTACACTCGCAAAGAAAATTTGTGGAAAATGGCGCCAACCGTAGAATATAAGCAGAGTTTTTTTTTTCTTCACCTATTTTGGTAGGCAAAGGGAACTATGCCCATACAGCTTAGTCTTCAGTAGATTTTTTTTATTGATATGAAATGAAAAACGAAATTTAATGAGATGAAATGAAATGAAACCTAACCTAACGCATTCAATTAAATCATTAAATCTGATATTGAAATAAATTATTAGCTTCTTTTTAGAAATTACGTATTTGTATGAATCACAAAAACTCTTTAGTAAAAACTTCATGGTTGGTTTTTCTTTTTAATAGACATTATTTTGACAGTTGGGAAAGAGAACTCACGAGTTCGGGAAAGGTAAAAAAAAGCACTAGTAATACGCGACTTTTGAGAATTGTATTAAAAAAAAGTTTTTGTCACATGTGGAACTAAGAAATAGGTAAGTTAAAACTTCTCATTTCGCATAAAAACACAAAATATTAAAATAAACGACCAAAATATTGTCTGTATACAGGTTGGAAGGGACATCGACGCACAACCGGGTAAACCATGGACACAGTACATGATTCTGAACTGCGTTGAAATTTTTTTACGGTTATTTGAAAAAAAATTGCTCTGCCATACATTTTGACCCCGTAGATATTTGCACTTTTCTATGAAAAGGCAGTTTTTTTATGATAACCTCTTTTATAGGGATAATTTCTTTTATAGGGTACACTATTTATTTTAGTTTAAGCGGTGATTTTGCACTGATATTACATAGACATGTTAAAATCATAACCATTACTCCGAGCATAGTCGGGTAAAAAACGTATTTCCTGCACGTGAGCAGTTTATTTAAATAATGAGTTGGTTAGTTAAATAAATTTTGAGTGCGTGATTAAAGCGTGTCTTTTAAGCAAGTTTTCTTTTTTAGTTTTTATATTCTTCAATTTACGCCCAAGGCTAAAGTAGCCCCAGGAAAATGAAATAACTTGTATTATTTGGTGGAGAAATAGGGAGTTCGAAAATAAAACAAGAGAAAAAGTAGTTTTGTTTTTATTTAGTTAAACAAAAATTGCCGTGCTCAAATGGGGACACTGGGCACATTCGTATGAAATTTTTCGAAACATGGATTCTCGATGCATAGTGTTTTTATGCATTTTTTGCACTGCCACCGAGCCTTACTATGGCAAACAGTGCATCGCAGTTGTTTTGTCAACTTCTGTGGAAAGAGACCAAAGTTATCATATTGCAAACTTGGCAGTAGTGAGGCTGTTGGGCGAGAATGTCGATCAGAGTCCTGGCGCAAGTAATGACGAGCAATGCTACGTCGAAACAATAGCTGGTCGAATTTCATATCGTTACAAAGCATATGTAGCCGCCAGGCATTGCTAATTGATAAATCAAACATGTACGTAAATAACACCCACCACCACTTTTTGCCTCGTACAGAAGTACGATATAACGAAATCGACTGGTCGGCTTGATCAACTTGAACAACGCTTCACTTTGCCCAACGGAAAGACACTATCATAATTAGATCCCATTGTGCAAACGCTGTGTTCAGCCAGCGAACAAACAATATTTGATTGATCGTGTCAAACCGGAAATCAAAGTCAGCACGGTTTTTCTTTTTCATCTCCTTGACGGGTTTGAGAGGACACTTGCTGGTTCTCCCCTCGCGTACCGTGCCAGTGGCGCGGTAGCCAGAATTCCATAAATCCCGTAACAATGCAAAGCTAGTAAGAAAGTTATCGAAGAACACAATACGGTCTTTAGGATTAGTATTGAGCTGATTCAACACGTTTTTCACCACTCTTGTACCTAACGGCTCATTGATGGCAACCTGCGACTTACCACAGTAAACATCTAAAGCGTAATAATAGCCGTCAGAACTAGCAAGCATCCAGTTTTTGTATCCAAAGCGTACTGGCTTGCCTCGAATGAATTGCTTGGATGGATGACGGCCAAAGTACTTCACCATGGATTCGTCTATCGATAGATTCGTGTGAAACACCCCCCATTGCATAAATTTCTTCATGAGAATGTCAGATAGAGGCCGTACCTTGAACATTTTATCTGATGTTTCGACAGAAACAGCATTGTCACAGAAATGTAGGAACTTCATGATGTCTAAAAATATATTTCTCGTCATTGCTCTTCTAGTTATTCTAGTTATAATTGACACGTTGCAGTCCTCGTCTAAAGACCAATAAAGACGTTCTCGAGGCAAAGTGTGATAACCAGATAGAGCGAGAATACCCAGAAACGTCTTCAGTTCTTCAACAGATAAATCAAAATCATGCTTATTTATTTGCGTCGCATACAATTTAGAATATTGAACGATCATATCCATAACTTCTTGATCGAATAATCTTTCAAAAATTGCAACAGCGCTTTGATTTTTGAGATCACTAACTAGATTTTCGCGTCGCTGTTGTACATTATTCTCATCAAAAGTAGTAGTATTATAGGTAGGTTCGCATTTACGCCAACGCGGGTCAAGATCGGTTCGTCGCTTTTTGGATGTATTAGCTAAAGGCTCTTCATCAGAACTCTCCCATTGCTCTTCGTCCCTGTGTACAAAAATCTCGACATTTCCTGGGATATCCCTTGGCATAACTTTGGTTACAATATTATCGTCATCGCCTTCTTCTTCATCAGTGAGGATACTAGGTTCTGGAGGAAGGGCTACAAGGTCAAATTCAGCATCTGAGTCCTCGTCTCCTAAAATAACATCAAGGGCTGCCTGGAGTCCATGGTAATTGTCACCACTTACTGTAAAAGTCCGTCTTGACATGGTTTCGTGCCCAATTGTTGTCTATAAAAATATGGAATATTTTTACCTCTTATGTGCCCGTTGTCCCCAACTGGGGACATCAATATAAAAAAGTAGTTCAAGACTCAGAAAACCTCATATTTTATACTATATTATTTTTATTACAAAGTTAACAATATGTTCATAAAGGTTATGTAAAAAAGTTGGGATTTATTTACGTAAACATAAAAAAAATAGCTACTTACATTAGGTAGTTACTGCAACTCACTAATTCACTTTATCCCTGACGCAAAAATACCTTTTATCAATGAAATGATTAAAAGTGTTTGATATAAAATGTAAGATGCACAAATAACCTCAACAATAACGTACATAAACTAAACTTGTCATGTTAATAAAAAAAGTTGAGGGTAGATTTGAAGGTGTGCCCATATGAGCACGGCGGGCGTAAATGGGCGTGAAGTCAACGAAGTTATGACTTGAACGGTTTACTAGGAGCCACTGAAGAATTCCACTATAACGTCTTGGCACCTGTGGTATTTTGTTACACCAAAATCACATCTTATTATCTATTTAACACCTGAGGATATGTTGTGCACACCAATTCTTTCTATGATTCAGTAGGTACTAAAGTCTTTATGAAAATTGTATGACACTCATTTAACTTACATTTGTTTATCTCATAACTGTTGTACTACTGAAAAACAAACCTTTAGCTACCTCTGTCTATTTTCCACATCCATTTATCTCATTTCATGTGATCTCTTATTATTTTCCTTTTATTGAATGTTGTGACATTTTGTATCTAACATTGTCATCTGTCAGTTTTTATTTCTATGGTATAGAGCTAAGAGGTCGTCTATTTTATTGAAAAGGTATCCTAAAACTAGTGTTAAGCCAGGTTCTCACTGTTCCTGGCCGATAACCAATTAAGAAGTATTTGGATTTGAAACTAAAAAAGTCACTTCTAGAAAATCCGCCAGGGGCTATAAAAGGCAACCGTTACTTTTCACCAGGTTCTTTTTGACTCCGTCTTTGACAGCGTTCTTTCGACTCCTTCTTTTGACAAGCCCTTTTGGCTAGCTCCGTTGGCTTATTTCTTTTCGTGCTTTTTCTTACTTAACAGTCAATGTATTTCTAAAGCTCCTTAAATATAAACGTTTTGAAATTCAGTGAATCCATTTATTATTATATTAACATATTGCGTGCGTGAAGGTGTTTGAATCACTCACTCACCTCCGATCCTCCCATTTGCGTCTTCGAGAGGAGTTCGACACGTACTAGAGAGATCTAAAAACATGGCGTGAGACGCCGCCGCCTGAAGAAGGAGCGGGCCGGAGGAGCGGTCGACGCATGATGCTTCAAACTCGAGCTGCTGCGCGACCGTAAGCTCCCCCGTCGCAGACTGCAGGCCAGAGAAGCGGCCTACCCGAGCTACTTTTAATTCTTAATATCTTTTTCTACATACTTTTGTATTTTATATTCTAAAATTATATTTACTTGTAACCACGTTTGGCCAGCCGGCTAAACGTTGCGTTACACACCATCACCAGACCCTCCTTACCAAGCCCAATCTATTGGACTCGTCAAAACAAATAATATGAGCACAAATTCGAGGGGTTTACTACTAGCCACTGACGAGTTCAACTCTCAACTTCCTGGTTCCATCATCAGACCCTTGACACCAAGTAAAATATATTGGACTCATCAAAACGAATCATATAAGTCCAAACTAGTAGTAGTAGTTTCGGAGATAAGGGCCTCCCCCTTATCTCCGAAACTACTACTACTAGTTTTACCGAAACTACTACTACTACGGGGAGGCAGTCAATTACCGTATATTTTCTTATTTATTTAGGCAACCAACAGCGTTTCGTACAGCATGTTACAGAGTTTGTGTATTACAATATTGTATGGCCAATAATAGGTTTCCCTGTTTATCCAGGTTATGTATAAAACATGCGAACGGACTACAGACTAAATGAAAAAGAAATGTTTAAATACAATAGCTAAAATTTTAGATATCTAACTTTTACTTATGTTAAAATTTTATATTTTAGAGTTAAAACAAAGTTTTATTAATAAGAGAGAGAAAAAAGATTGAAAATTAAGAGATTAATAGCTTCATTTGCCTTCGATGATGGTGTCCGTTACTTGTTTTTTGAATGCTGGTTTATTACAGTCAAATATACGAGTATCCACTTGAAAGAAATATGTGTTATAAATTCGAGCAATACGGTAATAAATACACAATTTTTTGCGTAATTTTTCGAGTGCCGAGGCACGTGTAACATTGTCGTGTGACGGGTGCGCCGTAACACTCCACGTGTTAAAAGTTATTTGTGCGACCAACTCCGGGCAATCGAGGCGTCCATTGTCCGTATGTCGAATAACAAACACATATCCATAACTATGCGCCTTTCATCGAGCGTTAGCAGACCATGTGTTCGAAAACTTTTCTCATAGGTCATCGGAGGTTTACGGAGGGGATATTTAAGGTGGTTGATAAATTTTCTTTGAACACGTTCTAGCTGGTTCTTATAAATAATGTAATGAAGGGACCAGATTGGGCACGCATATTCTAAGACGCTGCGCACATATGCAAAATACACCGATTTAATAGGCTCGATGTTTTTAAATACCTTACATGACCTAATAACAAAGCCAAAAGTTCTTGTAAGATTTTGTGCTAACAAGGTCTATGTGATCTGAGAATTTTAATTTGTCGTCAAACAAAACTCCCAAATCCCGAACTATTTTGACTCTATTAATTAAAATTCCATTAAAGTGTTATGAGTAAACAACAGGTTTTTTTTACGTGTATAACTAATACATTGACACTTTTTGACGTTTACCGTTATCTTGTTTTTTACGTAATAAGTTTGTAAGTTATTAAGGTCCTCTTGTAGATCCTTACAGTCATCGAGTGATGTTATTTTGTAAAATATTTTTTTGTCATCAGCGTACATTAAGTGTTCAAAGTATTTAAAAGAATCGGTGATATCAAATAAATATGCGTTGTAAAAGAGAGGCCCCAAATGGGAACCCTGCGGAACACCGATAGGAATTTCAATAAAGTTAGAACGGTATCCTCCTATTACTACAGCTTGTGATCTTTTAAATAAACATTATTTGACCCATCGTAAAAGACCTCCGCGTATACCCAATCTGTATAGCTTTTTGAGCAGGATGACATGATCGACGCGGTCAAATGCTTTTTCAAAATCCGTGTAGATCACGTCAACCTGCCCGCCGCCATCTGTATTCTCAAGGACAAAATTTGAAAAGCTAGCCACATTCGATACAGTCGAGCGTTTTTTCAAGAAGCCGTGCTGTTTGTAGGAAACGCCCCTGAGTATGTATGGATATACAGCATTGTAAACTAGTTTTTCAAATACTTTGCCTATTGTATTGAGTATCGAAATTCCCCTATAATTTCCTATTATTATTCGCGAACCCTTTTTATGTATTGGAACAATAAATACTTTCTTCCATAAATTTGGGAAAGTGCCTTCTTTTAAAGAGAGATTAAAAATAAAACTAATTGGAAAAGCTAAAGACTTTGCGCAATTCTTCCAAAATACCCGAGGCATTCCGTCGCAACCAGAACCCTTTTCAACGCAAAGCATTCAATGACCTCTCCACGGTTAACGACGTAAATTGTAAATTTGAAATAATGTCAGTACAATGATCTTTTTCGTCCTCGTCCAATGATCCAACAAGGCCATAGTCGGTGGAAGGTTCACCAAAAACGTCGTGGAAAAAGTCATTGAAAGCCTCGCAAATTTCCTGCCCTTCCGAATATGTTACGTTGTTGTGCGATAACATTATAGGATAATTCGAACCTAAACGCATAGTCTTTATATAGGTACAAAACTTTTTGGATCACATTTCAGACTGCGTTCCGTTTTCTGCAAGTGTTTATTATAACAAATCTCCTGGACTTGCTGCTGTCTCTCCCGTAACTGTGCGAATTCGTCGTAATCGAGCAAGTTTCCAAATCGTTTCCAACGCGAATGTGCCTTACTTTTTTCTTTTATTATTTTTATCAGTGAGCCACTATACCAAACTGGATATTTACGTACGCCTGACCGTCGGTTAATCGGCACATACCTATCAATTCCTGTTTGGATCGTTTCGTAGAAGGTGCGAACGGCATCATTTGTAGAAGCAATGTCTAAAACTGAGTGCCAGTCAATTTCAGCAAAGTAATTATTTAACATACTGAAATCGGCTTTGCGGTAATTATGTCTAGGCGTAGACAACAGTCACGAACCGGGGAAACTGCAATGTCTGATAATTATGTAGTCAATACTGGATGAGGTAGGTCAGTCTTCGTAAGAGGTGATAGACACTCGTTAACTTTTAAAGGCAGGTTGGAGAAAGTTAAATCAAGAGTATGCTATATGTATGGAGTTATGTAATGTGTAACTCCTAAAAAGGACAATTTATTTATTAAACGCGCGGCCGCGTTCTACACTTCGACGGCACCCTGATTCAAAAAAGTAGGGCGACTTGAATTCCATTTTATACAAGGGAGATTAAAGTCGCCCACAAGTACGTAATTACATGATTTTGCACAGTGAGTAAATACGTTAGCGACGCCCTCCAAAACGTAGTCGATATCTGCGGGTATCCGATGAGCATTTGGCGGTACGTAGACAACACTCACGAAAACGAAAAGGTCAGCTGTTGCCGACAGCGCGCGAGCCGGTATTTTTATGGTCAGCAGTTCCATAGCAATTGTATTTTGTTCGTGTTCGATGCACCAAGCACCCAGCTTGTGTCGTGAGAGTATCATCACACCGCCATCTGAGGACTTGCCTGTCGCAGTCTTTTATTAAATATCATTAAGTGCTCTTTAACATATACTGGAACAGCTTTGCCATGGACATCGAGATCTTTGGTTGATAGGCGGCGTTTACGTGCTTGAGAAATTATGTTGTCCTTGAGCTGGCGGGTGCGTAATTTTGCAACTATGTTTCTTGACCTGCCTTGAATCTTAGACTTTGAAGTCACTCTATTTGCTTGAAGCATATCTTCTTTATTTATTTCTATTTCAGTATGTTTAACAATCTTCAAAATGATTTCATTAAGTTCTTCCTCCTTATGCTCAAGTATGCCAACGATCTCAATATTCAATTGACTTTCCCGTTGATCATTTGCGTTTACGTCAGATCTTAGTTTCCTGTTCTGGGCCTTTCCCTCCTCAAGTTCATTTTTAAGAAGATTTAGATCCTTGATTTCCTTTGTGTGAAGTTCGAATTTCTTTTATATGTCTTCGTATTCATTGCTGTGGAATTGCATCGAATTTTTAAGTGACACAAGTTCCTCTTCTGCCTTAGTTTCTCTAGTTTCTAAATTTTGTACGGTTTTTTTAATTTCTGTATATTCTTTTCTGATACCGGTTATTTCTAACTTTTACTCCTAGGTGCTTACGTTCAGGTTGTTTAGTGTGGCATTAATTTGTGATATATCCTGTCTGAAATCCGTATTCCAATCGTTCTGTGTTTTAGTTATTTTATTCGTGAAATCATCAAATACCTGGTACAAAACGTCATCATGTCCACGCTTGCAACGAGCAACACTCTTTCTTGCTTCCTCAGCCGATTTGTCCATAGAGAGATCTGGGACGGAACTCGCACGTTTGTTTGGGGATTTCGCCATCTCGACTATCTATCTATTTACAGCTATGTTGCCAATGCGATAAGGCAGAAATTCACTACGACTTTTAAAACTGCACGACGTTTAACTTTAGATTTCCGGTAATAAACTGTAATATTCAATGAAGTAAAAAATTAAAACTTTAATATTTCTTGCGAAAAATTGTGGAAGCGTCCGTTCGCATCGCCTCGAGCGCGCGTGTTGACTGTCTGTCTTAAATAATTTCAAAACTGTTTATTTTAAAATTATACAAAAAAAATGGTTGAGACCCTCACAACAAGCCCTTTTGTTCGTTCTGTCACACGGTACAGTTTTCAAACTATTGTTTTTAATTTTCTAGTTTTCCCTCCTCAAGTGACCCCCACACTAATCAAAATTCGTTTTTATACGTTATACGACCGTGTTTCGGTCACAGAAATTAATATCTGTACCAAATTTCAACAATCAGTCATGTAGATCCGGAGCAAATTGGCTGTGACAGACAGACAGATACACGAGTGATCCTACAAGGGTTCCGTTTTTCATTAGGTCGTGCGGAACCCTAAAAACTAGCTATTTATTAGTAGTAGTTAACAAATTAGTATGAATATCGTATACAATGTTTGTATAGATTGATAGAACAGATACTTACTTTACAAAAAGACGAATATTGATTTCCGAGAAAATAATTTTTTGATTTTCTCGGTACGAGTATTGAATGTTATTTCAAAATCTTATACTTATAATTTTTATACCTGTAGCTAAATGTTAGAATTTCTTTTGAATTGCCATTCAAAGGCAAATGAGTTTCTTGTCCTTCTATTCGTAATTAAAGGATTTTGTTTTAATTTATTTTGTTTTAATTTCACCTTTGTTAGTAAAAAAAATACTCGTTGTCAAAGAATACGACAAATTGGACTTTAATAATAATTCAGTAGTTAAAGCTTCTTGTGAAGGATAAGTACCTACAATACATTCATAGTTATTCTACCTCTGAGTGTGCCATGTAGTAGATTAAAGATCACTGTGATATTGCCACTGTCAATATCACAGTGATCTTTAATCTAGTGACAATAAGGTTGCAGCTATTACAGGTAAAGTAACCGTGATAGGACTATAGCTCTTCTGTGTAGCTGTAAACCTACTTCTTCACCAGCAGCATTGCTGGCTGTCGGTTTGAAACTTATTTTCCGTGTATACAAAAAAATGGGTTACCCACATCTACATATCCGTCTCAAACTAACTATACATATAATAAATTCGTAGCGTAGTGCAAACTGTACATTGTTTTTTAATGTTCAAAGTAATTTTTACGAGGTCTGGGAACGATTCGTATTTTTAATTTTTTGTCTGTTTTTCTGTCATGTAATGATTAGAGCCCTCGCTAACGCTCGGGCTCTAAATCAGGCACTCGGTGCAATAATAAATTACTTTGTGCTCGATGCAATAATCTACTATTTTTAACCCTCTATTATTTTAGACTGAGCTGTTCGTCAGAAAAATCTGTACGAATGCATCAGTCAGTGTATCAGTGTCGGGCCATTAGGTAGTATATGCAGGAACGTCGTCTAGAGTTCCCGTACTTGAAGCACTCTTGCCGACGATGTGTGTCTGTTGCCTGAATGTATGGAAACTCTCCTGTTGTAGATTTGGAGTAGTAGTTAGAGTGAAAAAGACCCAAATCCTAAAGAAGCCACCAAGGGGATATGATGCTTACAGCTCGAACATTAAGCTGCATTCTGGAAGAGGTGTCATACTTTAAATATCTTGGAAGTCAAGTCTGCAACGACAATAGGCTGAAGTTTGAAATTCCAGCACGGATTGCTTAAGCAGTCGCCACCTTTGGTAAACTTGGCAAACGTGTGTGGACCTCTAAAGCACTGAAACTGCAAATTAAAATATATGTTTACAAGGCCATAGTTCTGCAAATACTCATCTACGCCGCAGAAACCTTTTGTCTTTACAGAGGCGATATTCAAAGGCTGGACACTTTCCACCTACGGTGTCTTCGATCTATTCTTCGCATGAAATCGCTTCCCAAAACGGAGGTGTTGAGGCGCACTGGAATGGTGGGCATGGAGGTGTTTCTGATGAAGATCCAACTGAAATGGTGTGATCATGTACCTTATACCTATATAAACTTCACGCTGTTTCCCCGAAGGGTTGGGCAAAGGTGTACCTAAAGTACACCCACATTTCGCCAGTTATGCTTAGGTCCAATGTAATAGGGGGCGAGCCTATTGCCATCAACCGGGCACAAATCCTGACTCCGGACTGATGCTGAGAAATTCCAGATAGAAAAATCCATAACACGTTGCCCGACCTGGGAATCGAACCCAGGACCTCATGCTCAGCAGTAGCGATTGCGACCACTAGACCAACGAGGCAGTTACTTATACCTATATATACGCGGGCAATACCTTAAACCACCTCACTTTCTGACTCCTTACGTCGTCACCTTATGACTGATAGCATATACTATAGCATACCCGTTGATCAATGGCAGGAGCTTGCTCGAAACTGAGCAACTTCAATTCACAAAGCAACTGTATGCTTTAAAAGAAATCGTGTTGAAGTCCTAGACAAGAATCGTAAAATACGCAAAAGTCGCCAAAAGCCTTTGAATGTCTACACATACAACGACGCTGATCAGCTCTTCTGTACGCGGTGTGACCGGGTTTTTAAGACCGAATTTGGTTTTGCTAGTCAACAGAGAGCTCATGAAAGGAAAAAGAAGTAGTCTAGGTCGCTGCCAACGGATACGATAATTACCAAATTTACGGTAATTATAAATTTACGAGAATTATGCAGGAAAGCAGGCGTTGAAAAAATTTTTTTTTCAAGCAATGGAAAACTGCTACTGAAGGCTGCGGGTTTCGACCACAGCATGCGTAGTTTGACCAACTTTTGTCGAAAGAATAGTGTAGGAACTACAGGTAGCAACGATGCCAACGTTGCTAAATGCGAGGCCCGACATGCATAGAGCATAGCGGCCAGTCGTCTTCTCCGCGCCGTGTCTATAACTTGTGTACAGATAAGTTATGTAAGAAACGTCATCGTACCTACTTGTGACTCATGTGTTTATTAATAGACTTTATACTGGACTCTGATATTTTATTACTCACCTTCTCTAACCACACTAAATAAGGTTCCAACATTGACCCCGACGTGATCTTAGAGAAATGGGTATAGAGAGAATATTACGGACAGTATTTGTGTTTAAAGTGATATTGTGTGAACGGGCAGAAGGCGACTCCCCGTCGACTCGGAACCTATCGGCGGGAATTTTAAGGGTTCAGGATGAATCAGCCACCAGCGCCACCGGTACCTCAACTGGCTAGCATCAGCGTAACGGACAGGATTCCAATGTTTTGGACCGATATGCCGCGGTCGTGGTTCGCGCAGTTCGAGTCCGCTATGGAACCACAGAAGGAAGGGGATGCAGGGAAATTTCATTTGTTGATATCAAGGCTGAGCAGAGAAGCTTTACAACAGGTTAGCGATCTGATTTTTAAGCCCCCTATCGAGAACAAATATGGCACATTAAAAGACAGGCTACGAAGAAATCGCCGAAAGGCAATTTGAAAAATTGGTGAGCGAAATGGATTTAGGATCCCAACGACGGCGCATGTCGGAGTTGGCACAAAACACCGAGATAGCATCGGCGACCTTACAACAGCTGTGGATTTCACGTCTCCTAGGATCCTTAAAAGCTGTTCTGTCAGTGTGTCAGGACCAAAAATTGGAAAAACTCGCGGAAATGGCAGATAAGGTCATGGAAAATTTAAACAGTGGAGAAGTAGCCGCCATATCTTCGGCAGCGTCATCTTCAAAGGGGGACATGGCGACCGTAATGAACGAGTTAACTACTGAGTTGAAAGAACTACGGAGGGAAGTTAATGAGATCCGTGGTCGCAGTAGGGGACGCGAGAACCACCAAGTCAAGGTCAAGAGGTCCACGTCGCACGCCAGAGAGTCCAGATTGGCTGTGCAGCTACCATTATGCGTATGGCAAGCAGGCGCGGAGATGTACGAAGCCGTGCCATTGGAAGGAGAACAAGACGTCGGAAAACTGAGTGCGGTGCAGTCTGATTCGGTTGAAGACTGCAACACACCAATAGGAAACCACCGTTTGTGCGTAATAGACCGGAAGTTAAGGATCAGCTTCCTCGTAGATACAGGTGCTAATGTGTCAATTTTACCAAAGAGTGGTGTAAAAAATTGTGCGTGTTCTGAAAACGGTTATAAGCTGTACGCTGCAAACAACACGGAGATAAAAACATACGGTGTAAAATCCCTAGTACTCAATTTAGGATTGCGCAGAGATTTTAAGTGGACATTTATTGTTAGTGACGTCAGGCAAGCAATTTTAGGTGCAGACTTAATTGAGTCGCACAAGCTAGTTGTAGATTTACATAATAAGAAACTATTATATTATATAGACAGTGTAACTAATTTAAGGACAAATGGGTCATTCATACGATATGACGAAGCGTCAGTAAGAAGTATCCAAGACGATAATCCCTATCGTGAATTGTTAGAAGAATTCGCAGACATTACAAAACCGGTGTCGTTTAAAGAACCGCCAGCACATGCAGTAGTGCATCATATCGTAACAAACGGTCCTCCAGTACACGCGCGTCCAAGGCCGTTACCACCAGACCGTTATAATAAGGTGAAGGATGAATTTCATTTAATGTATGAGTTAGGAATTAGTAGGCCACCACAAGGGGAGTGGTCTAGTCCATTGCACGTGGTCCCTAGAAAGGACGGGCAATTGCGCCCGTGCGGTGATTACAGGGCGTTGAACGCAATAACAAAACCAGATCGTTATCCTATCCCTAGGGTACGTGATTTCACATACATATTATCGGGTATGACTTGGTATTCGCGACTAGATATAAATAGAGCCTACCATAACATAGCCGTATCATCAGATGATATAGAAAAAACAGCCATAGCAACACCTTTTGGTCTGTGGGAGTTCCCACGCATGACGTTCGGACTAAGGAATGCAGCGCAAACTTTTCAGATATTCATGGAACAACATGTACTCAGAGTTATAGAACGCATAGAGAACGCAAATGGTAAGTCAGCACTTTTTTGTTACATAGACGACGTCATTTTGGCTTCTGACAACGAAAGCATAAACAAGGAGCATCTGCGTACACTGTATAAACGCTTCAGCGAGGTAGGTATAACCATTAATCTAAGCAAAACGGAATTAGGTCAAACGAAAGTAGAGTTTCTAGGATTTGAAGTAACACAGGACGGAATCAAACCATTATCGGACAAAGTGAGGGCAATTACAGACTATCCAAGACCGGATACAGTAGAGCAGCTACGTCGTTTTTTGGGTATGGTTAACTTCTATAGGTCACATTTACCACATGCGGTGGTATATCAAGCAGAGCTCAATATTTTTTTACACAACGCAAAGAAAAGACACAAGTCTAATATACCGTGGGATAACAAAAGTATTGAGGCTTTCGAGCAATGCAAAATCGGCTTGCCAGAAGCTACTACATTGTTTCATCCCAGTGTACACGCCTTTATCAATAATGGCTGACGCGTCAGATTCATGTGTAGGAGCAGTATTATAGCAAAAGGTAAGCGCAGCGTGGAGACCAGTCGGATATTTTTCAAAACAACTGTCTGAAGCACAAAAAAAGTATAGCACGTACGACAAAGAGTTAACCGCGGTGTACATGGTTCATTTTAGGAATTTGATAGAGGGACGACAAATTATTTATACAGATCATACACTATTAATTTACGCGTTCACTTAGGTAGGTAACGATAAGGAAATACCAAGAAGGGCTAGACAATTATTGTATATGAGCGAATTCACAAGAGACATACAATATGTAAAGGGCCCAGAAAATACAGTTGCGGACGCGTTATCACGTGTTGAGTATATTGTTTGTCCGGCAGCGCTCGATTTCAGCGAATTAGCTCAAGCGCAGATCAGGTTACGGCAGTAAATAACGTCAGCAGTAGATTGGCATTCAGACACGTAGTCAGGCCGGACGGAGATAAGCAAATATATTGCGAAGTTACGACAGGTAGTGCTAGGCCTTATCTTACAGGCAAGTTTAGGAAAATAGCGTATGAAAACATTCATAATATCAGTCATCCTGGGGTTCGTACTACGCGCAAGATGATTGCTAAGAGGTACTTTTGGCCAGGAATGAGTAAGGATATTAACGAATGGACAAGATCATGTATTCGGTGCCAGAAAGCAAAAGTTAGTCGGCACACAGTTTCAAACTTAACTAGTTTTCCACCATGTAGCAGGTTCGAATATATACGAGTACATACAGATATTGTAGGTCCGTTGCCAACGTCATAACACGGACATCGGTGTTGTATAACTATTATAGATCGTTTTACGCGTTGGCCTGAAGCAATACCAGTTTCAGACATTACAGCTGATGCGGTTTCCAGAGATATTGTAAGTAAAGATTTAAAGTCATGTACCCATGTTTTTGTAAGGAATGAGATGATGAAAAAATCACTTCTACCTATGATGGCCCATATAGAGTTTTAAGTAGAAATGAAAAGGTGTTTAAGATTAAGTTATCTAATAGGAAAAGCGATTTATCTATAGACAGACTAAAACCAGCGTACATGTTGCAAGACAGCGATCCGGATAGTGCCACAGATTGTTTGCAGACAGAGACGGAAGAGCAAGTTAAAGAAACAGCCGAGGATAAATCGCTTCCGCTTAAAGGTCGTACCACGCGCAGTGGCCGGCGTGTAAAGCAACCGGTGCGATTTTTGCTACCATAGATAAATGTTTAAAACAGTGTGCCCATGTTTGTGGATTTTATTAACTGTCGAAAGAATAAGCAAGGTGGTACCAATTGTTTAAATAACCAAATAAAATGGTAAATTATAACACGAAAAATGAAGAAGTTATCATTGCTCAGCAAGGTGCTAATAATGCGAAGCAAGTTGGCGACATATAAAGCAAACTGGAAAGTTTTGCCATAATGGTTACAGTGATCGGCAATACCCTTGTGCTATTGTGTATGTGTCTAGGCGGAAGACAATGCTGCTCCAGCACTAAGAAATGGATCAGGAATGAATTGACATCGTTATGCCCAGCGGGAATCGCAGCGAACCAGCAGTCTACCATACCGCAAGCTTCATATGCGAAATAACACGGTGTAACAAAAGAAGTGTAAATGCAAAATAGGACACAGTGATTTCAGAGAAATAGGTAATTAGAGACAAGAAATAAGTATTGAAACAAGGGATATCGAAATACAACTATGGTATTCATAAACAATGTATGTATTTACACGTAGGCAAGACGAACGGCAGCAAAAGGAGGCATGTGATTTGTATTGGCGTCATCCTGGCAAATACTGTGGACCCTAATGGGGCGTTCAATTATTGTAATAGCAGAGTAGTTTGTCAGGATGACTCCCCTAAGTTTATACCCTTAAGTAAGTTTTTTATTAAGTGAATTGTTTTTTTTTTTGTTTTTTTTTTGTAAGGAGGGGACGTATGTAGGAACTACAGGTAGCAACGATGCTAACGTTGCAAAATGCGAGGGCCGACATGCATAGAGCATAGCGGCCAGTCGTCTTCCCCGCGCCGTGCCTATAACTTGTGTACAGATAAGTTATGTAAGAAACGTCATCGTACCTACTTGTGACTCATGTGTTTATTAATAGACTTTATACTGGACTCTGATATTTTATTACTTACCTTCTCTAACCACACTAAATCAGGTTCCAACATCAACTTTTGTCAAATGTCTATCCTGACAAAATTACATATTTGTTTTATTTATCTGTCATTTTGTCTATTCTTTCGTTGACAAAACTCGTTTCATTTTACGCGTGCAAGACGAGCTACTTCTCACACAAACTATACGTATTTTGCTCCCGCTTCACCAGTCCTGATTTTCTGTACATTTCTGCTGAGATCAAAACTGCAATCGTAGTATAAAAGGAAGTTTTCCAAAAATGTCGCTATTATTTAAGTATTTTATGTTGTATTCCGACTTCCTAGCTAAATCATTCGCGGGCAGAAGCTATTTTACACAATACATCTATCTAATCCATCAAACCCGGAATACTAACATCCCCAACTCTAAAAACCAGTTACGCCAAATCGCCAAAAAAAACTTGCCACGAAGACCGCAACACACCCGGTACACTAAAACAGAATGATACGTTAAAATTTATACAGAAAGTTAATAGACCGCAACCTCTGGTGCGCGTCCACATGCTGGCAACATTAATTTATTGGCTCACAGAGCTGGATATTTATAGCTCAGTCTTACTCCAACTTTCGCTGGGACCACGCCAACTTCACAGCACGAGACAATTTTAGCCCACAACTTCTTACTATCCTTGTTCTCTAAGAAAAACATTTCAGATAAAAATTAAGCTTTATTTGGGAAGCGATTGTTTCTTTTTGTGGGATCTAGTTAGGTATGTATTTTTAATTAAATAGCATAAGGGTGATAAAGGTAAGTACTGTACTTAATTAATTGGGGGCCGTATAAATGTTAAAACATGAATTTGGGACACGAAATAATATTAGGAAACCCGTTTTCTATACCATTCCAATAATTTAGGAATAACATTTTCTTAAATACGTTTCAGACATTACACACACACATCAAAAAGTCTAAGCAACACATACAAAATTCAATTTTACAATGTGTTTTCGCATTAAATCCTTACTATTTCTTATTTATATTATTTTTTAATGTTTTTTTTTTAATTAAACAACTATAGTTTTTTATTTTATTTTAATAATCTTAATTGACAATAATTACGAGTCGGTAAGTACTGTAAGTCCGTAGTACAAAGTAAGGTGCCTAATCAACTAAACTTAAACTAAAATTAAATGTTTGTACAAAAATTGCATGAATTAATACAAAGTGTGGCCTCCTCTGTTATTGAGAACTTGCTGGCACCGATTATTCATAGAATCGATGAGACTGTTAATGTTATCCTACGGCAATTGCTCCCAATGAAATTTTAGTAAGTCCATCAGTTGTTGGGTGGTTGTCACTCCATCCAAGTCCTTTAAAACACGTCTCTGGAGAATGTCCCATGCATGCTCGATGGGGTTCAGGTCTGGCGATTGTGCAGGCCAAGGCAATATCAATACTCCCGTGTGTACAAAGCTGTATGCGAACGCGCATTGTCATGCATCAACGTGAAATCGGAGCCAAGCGTTTGTGCGAATGGACGGACATAAGGCCTTAGAACATCCTCAACGTAATTTACAGCGTTCATGTTACCATTTACAAAAACGAGCTCAGTTCGTCTGTTCTTCATAATACCCGCCCATACCATAACTGTTGAGCCGTTGTATGGATGCACTTCCTGAACGCACCTCAGTCTTTCAGTATTTCGAGGACGACGGTACACTCTTACCCTTCTAGTATCAGGGTTGAACCCAAATCGAGACTCATCGCAAAATTAAAATTTTATCCCATTGTTCCCGGGTCCATGTATTGTGTTCCCTACACCATTCATCTCGAACTCAAACTCAAACTCAAACTCAAATCATTTATTTCAATTAAACCATTTACAGGCACTTTTGAATTGTCAAGGAATCGGTCAGTCAGAAATATGAAGCTAGTTGCCCATTCCAAAGCGCAGTAGGTCACTATGGAGAAGAACGGGCAAGAAACTCCATGGACACTCTTTTAAATAATATTGTTGTTACAAATATAATAGTTACATCGACTATTGTTGACACTATAAGTGAGAACGATGTAAATAAACCGTATACGTTAAAAGCGTCCAGAGTGCAGCAAAACATAATTAAAAACAATCCAGCAAATTAATTATTAAAATATGCCGTGGCAGCTAAGAGATGACCAGTCCCAACTGATGGCGCCCGTTCACGAACATGACGCATGGATCAGCACCATTCAGCTCAACCATTTTGAAGGGAGCTAAACGACGAGCGCGATTCCCGTGACGTATCGGTGGGCACCTAATTGGCCGTCGTGCTCGTAGGCCATACCCATGCAGTCGATTTCGCACAGTTTGGCAGCTAACAACAACACCACTTGAATTTTGTAGCCTTAAACCTATCTCTCGGGCGGTTAACATTGGCTGGCGTCTTGCAGTCAGTTATATATATCGATCTTGCCGTGTGGTTGTACACCTTCCTCGACCTGGGTGTTGCTCAGCAGGATCTCCCGTGTTAGTGTAACGCTGATGAAGATGGCAAATAACGCTTCTGTTTACACCAAAATATCGAGATACCTGAGATTGACTTCTTCCCGCTTGCAACATCCCTACAGCTCTTTGCATTTCATCTGCGTTCAAATGACGTCGCTCCATGACGTACAAAATTTCTCAAAATCCAAATTTATTCAAAACTTTCTTCAAATTATTGTTTAATTCATAAAATTGATGTAGGATACAAAATTTAATGAGCAAATAAAAAGCTATAAAATTCGAACAAATGCATTCGAAATGCATAAATGATACTCGTTTTCTTACAACCAGCCAGTATGTCCTCTAGATCATAAAAGTTTACATAGGTATTACCTACTTGGTAAGAAATGTTATAATAATTGATTAATAATTTGAAATAGTATGTGTTGCTTAGACATTTTTGATGTGTGTACTTACAATAATTATTTGCCAGGATTCATCTTAAAGAAACTTTATTTCACGTCTAATTCCAAAGATAATATAATATATAATAATAATAACTAAATTGTGGATTCGTATGTTTTGAGAGGACCATAAATTCAATTTGGGGTATTTTTTTATTTCAAAATTACCGACCTACAGAACACGCAATGAAGGGGTTTAAACGGTTGGTTGGCTGCATAGAATGTCGTCTAAATTAATATTGACAGGTTTGGAGAGAAAGGGTTTCAAGCTGACAAGTAGGTACCTATTACCCGGAATACAGAACAAACATAATTCCGTGACTGTCCTATGTTACTCCATTGTAAAATTATACTTGCTTTGAATATGGGCGTATCATTTGCGTTATCTAACGGGTGCAAAAAGGCACTTAAGAGGCTGACAAGAGCTTAATCTATTTAATAAAGAAAGAGAAGCGCGATGACACAACGCTGAAGCAATTATCTTTTTACAAAAAAATCCATTGATTGGACTAAACAAATGAATCACTATAACCTTAAGTTGTATTATGTTTTCAACACACTGGTGCCGATTCTCTTGTACACCGAACTAAACTATCACTAAAACTCCTTACTTTTGGCTATGAGCATCTTAAAACAGAATACCAAAATAAACTCGAAATATCAAAATAATTTTGACACTACTAAAATCGAATTTGACAATTGCGACTACGTGTGGTTTATTTTTTCTTTTGGCTTGACAACGTGTTTGCCCTACCCTGTGATTTTTTTAGAGCCGCAGGGTGGGGGTATCGACGTGTTTTATAAGGAATTTTTCACTTTTTGTAAGGAAAAAAAATTACCTACATGTTGAGTTTTAGGGGTTTAAGATTTTTGTAAAAGGGGTTTGAAATTTTCATTATTTTTGCTATATGTCACCCCATTTTCGAGCTATAAGCAAAAGGAAAAGAAAAAGATACAATACTGTTTTTGAGACTGAAGTCGAGGTGTTGGTGAGAATTTTAGTTCACCACAACAAATTATATTCCACACCTTTTAAATCGCGATTAAAAGTACTCAGATTCGTATTCAGGTTTAGTTAGACAGTCAAAATTTGAGGTTAAAAACGTCAAATACAGAATAGCGAAATTGTCATTTCACTTAACTACTATCTCAGTGCCATCTTAGTTCTGTCAAACTAAAATATAGTTAAGTTGTGTCACTTTAACCAATTTCAGAATGGGAAATCGTCATTTGGCAGGAATAAACAATATTTTGGTGAAGTCTAGTTTAGAGGCATTTGTGACTCTTGTCACATCGGCACCAATTTCTAACTTGCCTAAATATGCTGAAGAATATCATATATTTTTCTCAATTTGTTTACTGCAGTGCATCATATACTTTTAGGTATAATAAAACTTGCGTGTTGGTCCTGTCGTGCCCTTATAGGCTCGTTCAGACTGGCGCGACATGTGATGCGAATTGCACGAGACACAAAGGAACCGCAAGTCGAGCGACGAGCGGTGCCTTTGTGTAGCGTTGCGTATCGGGCCTGTTTATTTTTATCTATTTTATTAGATTTACCAACGTTCGCACACACTACAGAAATCACAGAAAACAACAGAAAATAAAGAACTAAATGTAACAAACAATTATAGGTAAATACAGCATTTTCTTACCTACTAGGAGACCAATCTTAAAATAAAGCAGTTCAAATATTACTAGCAGAGAGAAACAGCCGTCTCATAATCTAATAATTAACAAAAATTTAAATTATTTTAACTTTCGACACAAATGATCAAGAAGTTTCGATCGGAACCGACAAAGTGAGTCCATATGAACATCTACCAGATCACAGCACTCGTTCATGACACGACCACGGCCTACACATTCTTGGCAGTGGTGAATTTGCTCCGTACACGGTTCTTCGGCGATAGAAAGGGTTGATACGATTGCGGGGGTATCTGGCAGGGACCTTCCAATTTATCCTACTCAGGAAATTGGGACTGTCAATCATATTATTTAAAATTTTGTGCATGAATAGACAGTCCGACAATTCTCTTTGACTAGACAAGGAAGTCCAAATTTCGCCAATTTTTCCGAGTAAGATGCTTTTTTCTTTAATTTGCTAGAACTATATACCAAGTGCCACAGTCGAAGTGAGTGTGTCGCATAATGTGGCCTCCATACCACGCTGCAATAGTCCAAGGTACTGCTAACCAAACTGTTAAACAGCACTATTTTCGGCCTGCTATTGTGGAAGGAATTGGCTTTTTCCGTTCCGAATGACGGAGCCCAACATTTTAGAGGCCTTTTTAATGGTACTCTCGAGGTGCGGGAGGAAGGTGAGTTTACGGTCAAATATTACGCCTAGATCCTTTATTTGGTCTACTGTTCAATAATGTCATTGCCAATATTTTATACACCTTCAATTGGGTGGACTCTTCTTTAGATTTTTATGTGAAAGCATTTTTTGCCATTTAAGTGCATGCCATTACGCTCACACCATTCATTCAACCTGTTGAGATCGCTTTGAATATACACGGTATCATTAACTGAGTCTATCACCCTCCCAAGCTTCAAGTCGTCTGCGTACATGACACTTTCTGAGAACTGAAAACAAGTTTGCAAATCGTTATTGAAAACATTAAAAACCACCGCGCCGACATGGAAGCCCTGTGGCACACCAGACGTAATATTTCGAGCACTAGTTTTAAAGCCATTTACTACCACAAATAAAGTGCGTTTTTTGAGGTAAGATTTTAGCCACATTAGCAAGGTGCCGGTGATGGCATATGCTGATAACTTTTGCAAGAGAATATTATGTGAAACTCGGTCGAAGGCCTTACTAAAGTCCGTAAATATTGCATCAACTTGTTTGATGTAATATATATTACATCAACTGAAGCCTTGGACAACGGTGTCCAAGGCTTCAGTGACAAGTTCTGTGAAAGCAACCAAATTGGTGCAAGTTGATCTTGCTTTGACAAATCTGTGTTGGCTTTCACTGAGATGTTTCTTGAGATGGTTTTGTATGTATTAGTGTTAATGACTAGAAGATTTTGGAATAAGATGACAAGATCGAGATTGGCCTATAGTTACTCATCACATTATCATTTTCACATTTGTGGATGGGGACCACTTTAGCAACCTTCCACTCATGTGGAAAGATTCCTGTCATTAAAGACGTATTATAAATTACTAAAAGAGGTACAACTAAAAATTTTGCACAAGAAGATATAAAAGCTGGTGGAACTCCGTCGGGTCCTGTTTGAAAGAGCCGAGGTTTCGTTAAAAACCGAGAGTCAGTTATTCTATTCGCCATTGCTATTCCATGTTTTTCCTTATGATTACTTAGTCAATTAAGGTCAAAGTTTTATGTAAGTGTTTTCTTATTTTTTACGAAAACAGGTTTTAAATGATGAAAAATCTTATGTTTAAATACGACTCCTGTACCGTTTCATGCACCCGTGAGCACATTGTTTTGCGTGTTACATTGTGCAGACAATGTTACTTAGTTTGATGTACAGAATACATAGACTACGGCTATCTGATAATGTGATGGTACTTTTTACACCCAGTTAAAGTCATGGTCGCAAAAATAAACAAAAGCAAACTTACCATTCCCAATTACCTAATGTTACCTATAAAATCCAAACCCAATAACCTATGACAGATCGATACTGATGATAGACAGTTCTTTTTTTTCTTTTTATCTATCCCTGTCAATCAAATACCTGTCAACACGTTATAGGGTGGCATAATTTGGCTTTATTTGGACGTTAAAACCAGAGATTGATAGGTTTTTCTATTTTCAGTAACGTCAAAGCATTTATTTCAAATAGGCACATAAAAGGCACTTTTGAACGTCTACATTTACATTACAATAGAATTGATTCTAGGCGTGCCTTTCAAAAGGTAGTTTCGTATGGAGAAGAAGGGGCAAGAAACTCCACCCCTCTCCTCTCCTCTTTCAAAATGTTTTACAATATTTTGTATACATTAATTATATTTTTAAATGTGAAGACGATGCAACAATACCGTGGCTGGCGAGAATACATTGATATATCGACATACAATTTTTTTTTTTTATTAGTTTAGACGCTTCCTATGCCTGTGTTTCTATAGGAAAAAAATTGACAATCCCACATATTCATGAAATTTTAAGATTTTACCTTTGGTAATAATATAATATCTCAGTCTTGAAGGTTCAATACTTAACAAAACGACATGTAAAATTAACGATTCCCGGTATATTCTGTTCACGCATTGATATAACGTTTTATCAGGTTATGCTCGCTAACCAAAGCACTTAATATTACTGTACGAAACTAGATAGCTCAATTTGTTCATTTAACATTTTATTGTTTTAATCATATTTAAGTTGATATTAATACATGTCGGCGTCACCGTTAGCGGTAGGTACAGCGGGCCGAGTTACGATGTGCAAAGCGGGACGTTCGCCTTCCCACTCTCCCCACTTCTCAAGCAACTTAATGTAAGCTAGTGCGCAGCGAAGAGGGGGATCATTCTTGTGGCAGGCTCGGCCCGGTGCGCCTGCTGTAGCGCCTAGAGCTATTATCGTGATCTATTTAATTAATTAACAAGCTGTCGGAATAAAAGAGTTGGTTACTGCTATATCTCATACTTTCATTGAATATATCGGACCTCTGCCTTCAGGTTATTTCATGGTGATTATTTTATAAGAAATTGTGAGTGAAATAAAGTGATTGTGCTGTAACTAGTATCTCTATTTTCTTCGCCCGACAATCCCCGCCTACTTACAAAAGTGCAAGTGTAATATCGCTGATGAGGGCCTATCCCGATATCAGAATTGGGATTCGAAGGGCAAAAACCTGAAGAAAATAATGACGACAGTGAAGTGTGGGCCAACGTCTAATCTATTCAAAATATGGAGTTTTTGCTAGCACGACTTACGGCAACCACTTAACCGCAAACGTCAAATTTCACCGCAACTGCGCGACTGATACGATACGGTTTGATCCTGATTATGACAATCGCTTCAATAGCACATGTCATCGTTGAAGCACAACAGTCCAAAAATCAAGTGATTGAAGCAAGTGGCAGTACGAACCTTTGACCGAAGTGAAGAATTCGAATCGAGCACCAGCACCGAAGAGTCGTGATACGAACCGTCTCACCTGCTACGTGTATGGACAACCACATCATCCGGTGAGCTCGTTCCTTTTCTTTTTAATAGATAATCTGGTAGTTAGTTTGTAGCTTTTGGCTTTGTCAAAAATTCCAGGGCACTATGCGCTGTGATTTAGTTTACCTTACAGGTATACCTGTGTAAAGAAAACGTTATTTACGAATCGCAGAATACTGAGCCGTGTGAAATTCAACACGTCGGTGTCCTTTTTGTTTCATGTTGTGCCTGTTAACTCAATTACAGAACCAGTTATTATAGGTAAGGATCTATTAGATAGTAGATCCATGTACGTACGGATATTGCAAAATTACATTCTATTTGGGGTAAAAAAGTTAACGTTACTAAAGGGTTTCATTATCATATACCACAACATCAAAACTGACCTACATGGTGAAGATAAACTCGCATTAGTTCAGTGCGAAAGGATAATTGATTCTTTATTGGTGGTATGGTGTTTATGGTTAAAGAAATTATTTCTCGATAAGAAATTACAAAGATTTCACTTACTTGAGAACGTTTTTAAACTTAAAATATAACTTGGACACACAAACTAAGCAGCTATTGTTTGAATTTATATTAAATCATCTAAGTTGTAATACCATTTCTTTTCGTACGCAAATAACATTATTAATTAACACAAAACTTAAAACTTTTCGATCCACCCGCAAAAGAAATAATTACCGTAGATAAGGAATGCGATCCCGGTGCCACAATAAAGCAATGCAGTAGTAGGGCAAGTCTGTTTAATGGAGTAGTGTTTGATCACTTAGAAAGTGATTTAAAAAAAAAAGTACCGAACGTTTAGTTTGCATTCTTTACTTATACAGGTAGCTTATTACATTGTTGCACTCCCGCAAAAATAATTGTTCTCTCGCCATTTACTGTCCACACTCGCGGTAGTAAAATTTGATCCTTCCTACTATTGCTGCGATTGTGTACCTAATGTATTTTTGTGCGAATGAACTTACTTAGAATTTTTAAGTATTCTGGTGCAATATGCAGGAAGTTGTTTAATATTCATGAGTTTCGTTTCCCTGTAAATTTTAACTGTAGGTGTAAGGTAATCATAGTGAAATAATAGTTTAATAATTTTATTTTGAGCGATCTGTAGGTCCTTTAGATTAGTTTTTGGCGGTTTGCCCCATATTTCACGTGTTTTACGTTAAGAATCTTGAATCAAATTAAAAGGGCCTATCAAATGGACAGACAAGATATTTACAAGAAAGTGATCGAAATACTAACATCAGAACGGGTTCTGACTAAAATGATTTGACTGGAACGCACTGATTGAACTTCACACTTGTGTGCTCAAGGGATTGTTCGGGGCTCACTCCATCCTATGCTTAGTTTCTGCACAATGTTATACTGTACATTTAGACATCGCGGAGAAGTTGTGTGGAGAAATCGATGGTAGGTTGTAGGTTCTTGTCATTGTTGACTTTTTCACTAAATGAGTCCTTCTCGAGTGCACTTCTTAGTTGGATGCAGCAGGTGCAGATGAAGCACTAAAGGAGGCTCTGTCTTTTCGGTGCGACTTCGCGGATCATTTCGGATCGGGGTGGGTATTGTATTGGCGCAGACAGAGCAATTTTATGGTGAACATGGTGTAGAGTTGCACCTTGTTGCTAACGGTTCTCGCAGGGCATGTGTTCGGGTAGAGAGAGTCATGAGGACATTGAGGTGCTTACTTGTTATAATCGAAAGTGAATCTGGTGGGACCTGGCGCGACGAGCTTCTCGAAGTGCAGCTAGCGACAGATGGTGCAAGGTCTAGGGTAACACAAACAGAACTTGTGTTTGGGACTCGGGCGCGGTTTTTAAGTGTGGCTTCATATTCTGAGACTGGGTTTCGGTTAGATTTGGGTGAAATTCGTAAGATAGCATCGGAGAATATTGGGAGAGTTGCTGCGTCACTGTGGGAAAAATGAGACCGTTCTACAGTTGTTATTCCTACTTCATTGAATGTGACAGGGGGGGGGGTTCGATTGGGCTTCGCAGGGAGTACAGACTTCCCTTTGTTGTGTGTCTAATAGAGAATGCAAATATGGTCGTAAGCATTTTCATACAATGCCCGGGGGAAGTGAGGGCTTGGTGCAATTAGCTACCACTTTGACTGGTAGCTTGAAGGAGGCCGAGGTGGCGGCAGTCCGCGATTGACGAATGGAGTGGGCGTCATCGGGTGGTTTTAGTGATGCTTTGTCTATTTGTAGTTCACGTACGTTATCCGCCAGCTCTGGAAACCTCTCGGCCTCGAAGAGTGAAGAAACGTAATTAAACGTAACATTGGTATTAATCTGTGAGATAAAGTAAGGGTCCGACTCATGCGGGTTGACGTCCTATGGTGTGTGTTATTGGGTAGTCTAAAGAACTGGCTTATGCAGGCCGATGTTCTGGGTCATATTATAAAGTGATCGTCTAGTCTGAGAGGCTATGAGATCAATGGAGATATGTGTGGTACTAGTGAGTGATCGGAGAGACGCTGATTGGCTGCCTGGTCCATGTTATCTGGAGAGATAACTAGCTCAAGGGAGGCCTATTTAAGTTGTCCGGTTCAGCTCCTAAAGGTTGATTTTGTGGGTTATAAAACGATGTAATGTATGTCACCGATGGACGAGCGTGCAAAGTAATGTATCTACCAGTTTTATTCTTTTTACAGAAAAATGGGCCCGCAGTGACTTTAAGGGGATGGAGACGCACAAGGACGTGCGAATGTCAGTCTGGCCGTGACGTCGCTTCAATACTTAAATTAGTGTTATGTAGTTTTCATAGATGTCGTTTATTAGTTTAGAGTGTTATGTGTGTGTGAACATGAATTATGTGTCTGCTACGACACATTCAATGACATGACACTCTGACACAACACAGAACGCTTATGCACCTTGAAGTGACATTTTGCAGGCTGTATGACATGAGACTCGGTCGGCATCGCACAGGCGTGCTACGCATTCGGTGGAGTGTCTAAGTCAAGTCTATTCTTAAGATTAAAATAGTTTGTTTCTGTTATAGGCTCTAAAGTAAATGACTTTGGTGGTAGTGAAACTACGAATGAACATAGCATGTGTGGATTGTTGAGACAAGTATTTTAATACATTTGATTAAATTATCTACTGGGACCATTTTAGTCCGGACTAACAAGAGACAAAAAATACTAATAAAGAGACTAAAAAAAGATACTAAAAAAGAGACAAAAAAAAGAGACAAAAAAAGAGACAAAAAAAGAGACTAAAAAGGAGACAAAAAAGAGACAAAAGAGAGACAAAAAGAGAGAAAAAAAACTGTATAAACTGGAGTGATCTTGTAGGGTCATTCATGACCGGACCAAGCAGTAACAATCCTGAAGGGTTTGTTATAACCGGACCAGGAGATTATAACTCTGTAGGGTCGTAAGACCGGACCAGGAGGTTATAAATCTGAAGGGTCATTTGACCGGACCAGGCGGTTATAATTCTGAAGGATCGCTGGACCGGGCCAGAAGATTATAACTCTGAAGGGGTAAACCGGACCAGATTGCTAAAGTTCTGAAGGCTCAATAGCGAGCGGTCCCGAATTAGTAGTAAACTCTGCAGGGCTGAACCGGACCAGATTACTTGTATAAGTCCTGAAGGCTCAATATTGAGCGGTCCAGAGTTGGTTGCACAGTCAGTAGGGATGACCTGGATTTTTTTGCTCATCGAGATTGCTAGTCAGGATGAACGAACATTAATAATAACGTTATGTCTTTTTAGACAATGCTTGATGAGTCTACGCGTACGAGGACGTCCGCACGTCAGTATGGCCGTGTCGGCGTCACCGTTAGCGGTAGGTACAGCGGGCCGAGTTACGATGTGCCAAGCGGGACGTTCGCCTTCCCACTCTCCCCACTTCTCAAGCAACTTAATGTAAGCTAGTGCGCAGCGAAGAGTGGGATCATTCTTGTGGCAGGCTCGGCCCGGTGCGCCTGCTGTAGCGCCTAGAGCTATTATCGTGATCTATTTAATTAATTAACAAGCTGTCGGAATAAAAGAGTTGGTTACTGCTATATCTCATACTTTCATTGAATATGTCGGACCTCTGCCTTCAGGTTATTTCATGGTGATTATTTTATAAGAAATTGTGAGTGAAATAAAGTGATTGTGCTGTAACTAGTATCTCTATTTTCTTCGCCCGACAATCCCCGCCTACTTACAAAAGTGCAAGTGTAATATCGCTGATGAGGGCCTATCCCGATATACATATTATATTGTGTACAAACAACCTGCCAATCTTGAAACATGATAATTATGATTATCTTTCTATGTATTAAGATACTTGTACCAACTTTACTTTAATAACATTGGTAAACCTCATTTCTAGATTTTTTTAACATTATATCATAATAATAACAAAGCTTCAGTATCTGTTTGTTTTTTTTTTGCAAATAATGTAATTCACAATTTCATATTTACTCGAAGCTTAAAAAGTCATTTATAGTCTTATTTACATTTATGTTCTTTATACAATAAATTTTTTGTGACTAAATTAAACCCATGACCGCCAGCTAAGCGGTTATACAGTGATCAGAGAGGTTGTCAGTCTCCGAAAAATACAAAATCATCGGAGGAAATGAGGTCTGTCCGAAAACACATTTCCAGTTTCCCGAGCTACGAAAGTCACTATTGCAGGAAATCCACTGGCAAGAAATATCTTGCTACCGATTGCAAAAATGTTTCGGGTTTATAAAGAATCTACGTCAAATCCTGTTTCTTTGAAACTATATGCAAAATGCTTCCATGACCTAAATCTTTCGTTTAAACAACCCTCAAAAGATACCTGCAATACATGTGATGTCTTCAATGCTAAAATTAAAGTAGCAGACGCCGATCGAAAAATAAGTTTGAGTGCTGAGTTAGCCGAACATCAATCTCGAGCTGAAAAAGCTTATAGTGAAAAAAGGATTGACAAAGATATTGTAAGGAACAACTCTTCGGTTAGGGCATTTACATTTGATCTCCAACAATGCTTGCCAACGCCTTATTTAAAAACTTCGGTATCTTTCTATAAACGACAGCTTTGGTCCTTTAATTTAACTATTCATGACCTAGGAAGCAATGAGGCTACATGCTATATGTGGGACGAGACCATAGCAGCTCGAGGAGCAAATTAAATTGGATCATGTTTGTGGCACTTTTGCAATAGATTGCTATCAAATGTGAAGGAGATCATTTTCTACTCAGATACTTGTGGCGGCCAAAATAAAAATAATATTGTTGCCATGATGTTTATGTACCTACTAAACAACCATCCTACGCTGCAAACAATTCAGCACAAATTTCTTTTAAGTGGACATACTCATATGGAGTCATCATCATCATCGTCATACGACAAGATCATGCAATAATAGAAAAAACAAAGAAAAGGACACATGAAGGTTAATCACTTAAATGATTGGGTACAGCTGGTGAGAACATGCAAACTTCAAAATCCCTTTAGAGTTGTAGTAATGACTTAAAAAGACTTCTTGGATTTCTCAGAGTTAAAATCCAAGAAAGGACCATTTTCTATAAAGAAGAATGATGCTTCAGGACAAAGGTTTTTATGGCAACCGATTAAATGGTTGCAATACAATAAAACGAGTTTCGGTACAATTCATTTTAAAGATAATCTTGATCGGGAATCCGTTTTCAACACCGTAAATTTTAAAAAAAGAGGAAGGCCGTGTACTTCTGCTGAATCTTTTAGATTGAACCAAATTTCTAAAGACCCATTACCAATCAGTGCCGAAAAGAAGAAAGATTTAATGGATCTTCTGGAGTTAATTGATGATGTTTTCCACAATTTCTATAAACAGTTAAAAACAAATGATTGTAACCCTACTGATCCAGATACAGATGAAGACGATCCATATCTAGAAGATACAGATAGAGATTGCTAATGGTTAATCTTTTATTATTTTGATAATTTGCCTATTAACCAGCAAAGCGGTTTGTCTTTTTTTTCTAAAACATAAATGTAGGTTCTACATACTTTTCATACGTTTGTTTTTACTCAAACAATGTTTATTTTGGATATGATTATAATTTTAATTAAAATAAAATGTTTTCTTTTGTGTACCAGACAATTAAAAAACCTATTCCCTACATATGCCTGCCTAATTAATTTGTTCCTAATAAAGTGGTAAATATATTGATAACTCATTGGTGAACAAATTGATAAGTCTATTATTAGGAAAATTAAAATAGTTTAAGCGTATTTCTTAAAATAATTCGATAGATTGCATAACACTATCCTTAACTCAAGTGAGATCCGTAAGTATATTATTTAACACGATTTAACATAACAAGTCAAACTTTAAAATTGCGCCCCTGTAAAAATTACGTTTTGAACATGTCAACATATTCACGCCAGCCACGTTAGAATACTATACCATAATAGGTAAAAATCTAAATACTCGTAAAGCATATGGTGCTCACATATTATACAAACATTGTAAAATTATATGATTTTCCTAAAATATTACGCCAAAATTGAAGATATACGAGTATCTTGGGGTTATTGGGGTTTGCCGTTATTGGGGTTTGCCGTAATTCAACACAATATCATTTTAAATTAAATATCCAAATTTAACATTATACGTATTCTACCAAATAAATAACTTTTATTTCAGAACAAACTTTAGTACGAATATACGAACAAAGACCGAACTGACTTTACTAGGTATACATGGCTTGACACAGAACATTAAAGATCACTTTAACTTCCTCTGTATGTAATATAACACACATAGTATTACGGCATTACGGTTACTGAATCTTGGAACCCATAACTTGTGGGAGGCTGTAAAACTCGCGTGCTTAAATCCTAACTAGGTTTAATCAAGACGTTTAGAGACGTTTAGTGTTTAGTGTAAAAAGTCATGTATATAAATAAATAAAAGCTCATACACAATGTGTTAAAATGGCTGATACGTTTCAAGAAATTGTAGAATATTGTTTAAGACACTGTAGGAGTCGTTTTATAAGTGCATCCGGGCAATATGAGTGGAGAATATCTGGTCTTCAACACATCAGAGATCTCTTTGTATCGCAGTTTTCTGTAAGTAGTGGAAACCAGTTTTAGCAGGGGCTCTGTGGTAAAATTTTGCTTTTTTTTATCAAGATTGGTGAACACACACACACCTAAATACCTACTCTTACTTAATAAATACAGTCAGCAATAAATACCAAGACAAAACCCAAATATCCAGGGTTTTTAACACCCAATTTAACCAAAATGTAAATAAATACAATACATAAAAGAAGAACGGGCAGTATTTAACCCCAAATCGTGTACATCTCGCGGGAATAAAAAAAACACGGACGAAACCTTTCAGCTACAAGCAGGTAAGGATACACACTTGCGATGGCGTGCCAGCTTGCCACCGATCGTTCATTGTAGGTGGGTGAGCGATTTGTCAATGCCAGCGCGCGCTGGTTTTATTTACCGAGAAAAGTACCTTGATTTGTACTCAAACTCAAACTCAAAGCATTTACGAGTATTTCAAATAAACCAATTACAGGCACTTTTGAATTGTCAAGGGGTCGGTCAGTCAGAAATATGAAGCTAGTTGCCCATTCCAAAGCGAAAGTAGGTACCTATGGAGAAGAACGGGCAAGAAACTCCATGGACACTCTTTTAAATAATATGGATACAGAAAACTTTGTTACATCCGTCTTGTTGAAATTATACATGTGAGAACGATGTAGAAAGACCCGTAATAAAAACATAAAAAAAGGTAATAAAAATAAGCCGTGGCTGCCAAGAGATGACCAGTCCCCACTGACGGCGCCCGTTCACGAACATGACGACGAACATGACTACGTGTATGAACGACACGTTTCCCCGAAACTGGATTTAAACGAAAATTGAAGGAAAGGTTCTGTTGTTTGTAAAGATTTGAGATAATTTTAGAATGTTGGGAATTTGGATCTCAATTCAAGTCTGTGTATTGAGATGTTTTATTGTCTGGAACTAATAAAATCATTCCAAAAATAAATACTTCCTTTTATTTCAAAACCCGCCATCTTCCGAGCCCAAACCTTGTTAAATGCAGGCACTAAGTTCAAATATCACGATTCCGAACCATTAAACACTGCGATATACTGCTCACAGTGTTGTATAAACGTGTAATATTATTCTCCAACACATATTAGGAGTTTAAACGCATTCATTCATTAATTCAATTATTAACGCCACATTAACATGAATAATTGTTCGCAGAACAATAATTTGGGGAAATTATTGTTCGCAGAACAATAATTTGGCGAAAATTAAATGCGTTACTTAGCGCCTTAGTATTTTTTGTGACGTCAACTTCACTTCATAAATTATAAAAGTGCTGTGAAGGTGTCAAGGTAGTCCATTTGCCAGTCACTTTCAGGACTGAACTGCCTCGTTGGTCTTGTGGTCGCGAATCGCTCCTGCTGAACATGAGGTTCTCGGTTCGATTCCCAGGTCCGGCAACGTGTTATTGGGTTTTTTTTTTATCTGGATATGGTGATGTTATGTTATGTTAATGTTTCAGGATTAAACCAAGGCTACTTAGTTTTATAGGCACATATAGAATATTTTAGACATACTTTGGTTTTTTCGTTTCTCAAGCTTCTTATTTTCTTAGGTTTAAGACGTGGTACATAATAATGTGAATATTTTAATTATACGTGGTACCTAACTGTAGATATCACTGACTTATCTTGAAGAACAAAATCAACGATTGCTAATATCTAATCATTTCCCAATTTTACTAAAATCCATCACAATACGGCGCGGCGTCTGTCACAATCGTCAAAATTGCTTAATGTAAAATGAACTGCCAGACAAAAACAGTTTACCCGCAGATATCCGTGAAAAGTTAATAATTTATTTTCCCCGACCAGGACATTTTCCTTCCGCCTTTCACTAGCTGCTATACAAACCCGTGCATTGGCATTTATACATAATTAATAATGACGTCATCCAATCGGGCCTTTCCAAATCATTTGCAGGATCGAATTACGGAAGAAGAAAAAGTTCCATTGAAATATGACACCTCTTCGGACTTGCTCGTATCAAAAGGCGATGATAAAGACGGAGGTTATCAATAAAGGGGAATCCGTCCCTCTTTCTTACGTATTTATATCTGAATGTTTTTCTGTTCCGGGATTTGGGCATTATCTCCCTCCAAATATATGGTACCTGTGTTTATTTACGTACCATCATTTATTATATCATGACAAGAAATTATCGTTCTTCCTGCGAAACAAATATTATTTTCTGAATGACTTATCTTTGTTCTTGTTCTGATATAAAATGTTTTTGCTGGCTTCGATATTTATGGATAGTTTTGCTGATGTCCACGTCTTTTTTCGCAAACAAACTTCAATCCTCTGTTGAATCACTCGGTAGTGGTGTTTTAATTTTATTTATGTGAACTTTTGCACCCTATACTTAATTATATTAGGCTTATATTACGTCATGTTAATAAATAATTATGGTCAAGTTTAATTCTATAGTACATTTCGTGTTGTTCAAATATCTACTTAAAACTAAAAAATTGATTCAAGACAGTATCGGTTATTCATTGCATTCGGTCTCACAATCGGTCCGCGTCGTCAAACCAGAAATCTGAAAGGAGGTAGTTCTTCAAACTTTCCCCATTTAATTTAATCTTCGTCAGCTGTGGGAAACTATTTGCTTTTATTTTGCAGCTTAAAGTTGGCGTTTATAAAAGAACTAGAAGTGAAAATTCGAACAACAGAATTTTGAGAAAGTTGTTCTTGTATTTTAAATGGTCGAAAATTGTTTAAACAGCAAGCAGTAGTAAATTTTGTAGTTTGCCTCATAGTCTTAAACAGCTTATACAATTGGAACGAAGAATAGATCATAATTAAATTATGTCGCCCAAAAAGTAGTATATTTCATTGTCTTATCGAATGGCGTTTAATCTTTCGAACACGGCCAATCATTAGTCCGAATTATTGTCCGAATAAACAGTATACAACATGAGTACACCGACCTAGTTCGGTATTAAAGGATACCGATACGAGATCCTCCTCAAAACACAGTAAAACTTCCACAGCCTCTACAATTTATGCGTCATCCCGAATTTTGTATGAAAACGTTCGATAAAGGGTGACATTCTGGAAAACATAAATTTCGTTTAGGTTTTCCACATTTTATCATCTCAGCCGAACCAAGCGACCAGCTTAAACAGTGTGGGAAGTTAAGTGTTATACGAAATATGAAAAATGGATGGAGTGTGCTAGATTTTTTGTTTATTCCAAAGTAAAATAAATAGGATGATACCTGTGTGTTTTAATATGAACTGAGTGTGACACCTGATTAGATCCCTATGTGTGCCCAAATAATGAAATGTACTTTTACTCCTGAATATATAAACTCACTGAATCCGGAAGGATTCGGATACTTTCAAGTTTAAACTCATGTTATAATAATGTCATAACAAATTCTTTATTGCCCTAAAAACAGGTTACATTAGTTACAGTAAAATGAGAGAGCCTCGCTTCAGAGCTAGGTAGAGTACCTGTATCTCAGGAGCCAATGACTTCTTCAATTTTGGCTACAATTAAGTTTTATGTAGCGAAAGGTGTTACAATTGTATTACTTAAAATTAAGTTTAATAGTAAACATTTAATTCAAGCACCAAAAGTAGAATTAGAATTAAAGCAATTTAAATAATCTCATTAAATCAAAAACAAAATAATAAAGTAAAATCAGGATTGCAACAAAATTAGATAGAAAAATTAAAACAATATTAATGTTAAAATCAATTTTATATCTTATTTTAGCTGAGCGTCGAAATAACAAACAGTAATTATATGGCGAATATGCCTATTTAACATTTAGTTGATCTTCAGGCTTGCTCGATTCTGTGCCTTCAAAAGCGTATTAAATCTACTTGACCTCGCCCATTCCGCTTGATACAATTTCGTTTGACCCCTTAAGCTTGCTCTAATACCCGGCAGGAGCCGGTAAAGGGAATTTGAAAATAACTTCAGACGTCAGCTGACATAAAGCTTCCTGATTTTATGTTACTCTGGTATCATTAAGTAAGTAAATTGTTTACGAAAGAGAAATTCGAAACGGGTAGGTTTTAGGCAGTTTTAATTTCAGCTCTTGAGATTCTGTCCTTTAAATGTAAAGCAGAGACAATTAAGACGTAAAGTATTTTGTTTCAATTACTTAAACTTAATTGTTTAATTGAAACAAAATACTTTCACAAACTAAAAAAACAAATTGATGCTATATTTAATTAAAAATACACATTCTGTGGTACAACAAGATGTTAGGTAGGTTTTAAGCCGTTGGTGTCCGCGAGGAAAGAGAACGCCCGCCTCGGTGCAATACGCCAGCTAGGCGCGGCGGCGCGGCGGCGCCCGCTCGTGTCTCTTCGCATTTGTCAGCTTCATGATGTTTGTCGAGCGCCATCTGTTGCCTTACAGTAATCAACTCAGAAACGTAAGCGAGGACTATGTGCAGTATACAGTTGCATTTTAGCCAGCATGCAGCTAGTGTGGTATTGTAAAAGGTGGAAAGAATATCACGATAATGCACTTTTAAATCATTGTAATAACGCCGATACAGACCCCGCTTAAAAATATTCTTACCACAAAAAATCCTCGGTAATTCAGCTTACATTCAACCTTCAATTGTTTTCTTATGATCGATATCCGACGTCTTTGTCGGGATAATCCAGGATCAGGAATTGATCATGTATATTTTCGAGTATTTAACCAAGTAAAATGGGACAGGAAGATGATGTTGATTATTTCTGAGAATTTATATTTTAGTTTTCTGTTTAGTCTACAAGAGAAAACGCATTGTAAGCGAAACTTGAATGCGCTGCGGCCCCCAAAACACCGTATTGCACTGCACCGCAAAGCACGGCAGCACAGCAAAGCACGGCAGCACAGCAATGTAGCGCTCATAAGTCCTTAAGCAATCTCACAAAGCAATAGGTTGACGCTTCGGTTTCACTGACGACCTTCTATATGTTGTTTCTGTACTATAGACACGCACACACACTCACTTGGTCTGTAATTGATAGTAGTTCATAATTTCAACTAACTTAACATATGACATGCTAGTTTCGTCGTTACCGAGCTTGGGTAGAAGCGATTATGGCAAGTCCTGAGCTCGAATTTCACCTGCGCCTGCAGATTAAGCTTGTTATTTTCAATTACTATTTATTTATAGTTTTTGTTACCTAAAATTAACTATTTTTGTTTGTTTTAACAAAGTTACTTGAAGTGGTTCGATAATCATTCGATACTTGTCTCGTTCATCTTGTTTACTTGGACAATAAAAGTTTGTAGGTAGACCACAGAAAACTGGGTAAATTATTTCGATTTCTGTGAGATAGATGCAATTCGTTACGACTATTCACCTAATTGAGCGTTGTTGGTTAGTGACGAATCTGTTAATTTGCGGTATTGTGGTTATAATTTTCAAAATGCAGTGATATATAAATATTGAAGCGTTGGCAATATTATTGCGCTGCGTAAAAGTGGACGTCAGTAATCATTATTATTTGTTTAAATTAATGAATGATGAGTAAAGTGTAATTGACATAATGTTATTTATAATACTTTTTCTAAATTATTATAGTTTATAGTATTTTGCTTAGAGATTTCTAATAGTACTACATTCTTTGTTCTAGAAGAAGGAAGAGACAATCCTTGCTAGTCGGAGCACTTGTTTATGAAGTGGAAAGCTTATTTAAACAAGACTTTACATGGTGAATGAATATGAAACAAATGGTTTCATACCAACCGAAATTCTGCTGAATTATTCATCACGTCATTAAAAACTGTTCACCGTGTACTCCACGCTATGAAGGTTACATCACCCAAGCCCAGCAGACAATACTTTAAGTTTCGGAATAGTTTATCCTGTATATTGCGCTATATCTGTAATTATTTAATTATAAAAAAATGTGGTTTAGTTTCAATCCTCTTTTCTTAGAGAAAATGAATACTTAAGCTATCCTCAGTATGTAATCTATATTCACTAAAGCCAAATAAAATGTGAAATTATTAGTGTAAACAAACTGCCCTACTTATACACTTATTAAAATCACTTATTTTGAAAATTAAAGATCGAATCTTATGTTTATGGTTTTTGTTTGTTTGTTTGGCATCTCGCAGGTCAACCTATGCGGTTGTCGTCTGCTTAAGCGGACTTGCCTGTGGATTCCCTAATAAATAAAGGCCTCCAGCCAGGACTTAAACTTATATACTAACTAAAACTAAGCGACAACGCTAAGGGCACCCCCTGTGGGGTACGAACCTCGGCTTAGGGCGTCGCTGGAAGAGGGCAGCAAATGACTAGCTGGATCAGGATTGGTATTATTTACGGACGAATTTAAAGCTACAGGCTCAGCGGCGCGGGCTGGCTCGAGCAAGGGTCGGGAGGGGCGTCGATTTGGGCGTCGCGGCGGGCCTCGGCGGCGAGGGCGGTAGGACGGCGATCGGGTTTTGGGCTTATGTAGCGTGCTAGTGGCCTTACTACTCTCCTGGAGGAGGGTAGTGGCGTCGTCGGGGTCGATTAAAGTATGCCTTGGTCGGCGAATACTGCTAATGCGAGAGGGAGTGTAGCGGGCGGCCGCTGTAATCAGGGGGTTAGAATGTTTGATGCCGCAGTCGAAGAAACGCTTTGAAAAGCGTTTCATGAACTGTTTTATGGTTGGCATTTTGAGGTCGACGTGAAGATCTATATTACGGACATAGAAGGGGGCACCCGTGACCCTTCTGAGGAAACGGTTTTGGAGGGTCTGCATCTTATGGAGATGACGTGGGTGAGCGTGCGCAAATACAACGCAGGCATAGGTCATGATGGGACAGATGACTGCGGTATAGATGCGGAGCTTGCATTTGAGGGACAGTTTACTCCGGGCTGTCAGTACGAATTGGAGCCTGCTAAGAGCGAAGGAGGCGCGCGCGCGAACCGCCTTAATATGAGCCTTAAAGGTAAGGTTCTCATCGAGGATCACGCCTAGGTATTTGGCTTGCTTCTCCCAAGGGATTGGCTTGCCGTACATAGTGATCGGGCTGGGAAGTGGGGGAGGGAGTCGACGACGTCTCGAGAAGAGAACCGCCTGACTCTTATCGGGGTTGACCTCGATTCTCCATTTCCGGAACCAAGCGCCTAAGACGTTTGCGGAGGTTTGGAGAGTACACGAGCTATAGCGTTGGGACAGTGACCGGTATAGTAAACGGCAGTGTCGTCGGCGAAGAGAGCCAACTGAGCCTTTTTACTTTTTGGGATATCGCTGGTGAACAGCGTGAAGGCGAGAGGAGATAGTACGAAACCCTGAGGGACACCGGCGCGAATAGGATGAGGGGACGAGAGTGCTCCCTCGACGCGATAGCGAAAGGTCCGGTTCGACAAAAAGTCTCGTAAGATGAGCACGAGACGATCTGGCACTCCTAGTTGGTAGAGCTTGTATATCAAGCCGTTGTGCCAGACTTTGTCGAAGGCCTTCGCTATGTCGAAGAATAGCACACCCGTCGTCGCGTTACGCTGCAGACCAGCGCAAAAGTGCTCTACGATACGGTGGACCTGTTGGGTGCCCGAGTGTTGGCTACGGAATCCAAACTGCTCGTTGGGTATGAGGCTCTTTGCTTCGGCGTAGTCTTTGAGCCGCTTATAAATAAGCCTCTCGTAGATTTTGCCGAGGACATTGAGTAAGCTAATAGGGCGGTAGCTGGAGGGCTCAGACTTTGGCTTGCCTGGCTTTGGGATACCGATGACGGTGGCTTCTTTCCATGCTTGTGGGAAGATGTTGTTGCTCAAGGCGCCATTGAAGATGGCGGTCATAAGCATTATTAGCGGGGCAGGAAGGAGTTTGTATACCTTATTGGTAATACCATCCGAACCGGGGGCCTTACGAGCGTGGAGCCCTTTAATGATGTCGTGCACTTCGTCTGGAGTGACGGGAGGCAGAGGATCATCAGGGTCTTCGACGGGAGGGAGGGAGGCTCTTCGTTCGACTTCAGCGTCGACCTTGTTCAGGTGAGCTTGGTCTACTGGTTGGGAGCTGGGAGAACATTGGGACTCTAGGCTGTCGGCAAGACATTCAGCCTTATCGGGACTGTCGAAAGCGACACTATTGTCGGGGCGGATGAGAGGAGGCATAGAGACCTCTTCTGAGGAACGCAATTTCCTCTGTAATTGCCAGAAGGCTTGATGAGTGGGCTCGAGTTCGCTGAGCATCTTGTTCCAGCCCTCAGAACGAACCTCCCCTATGCGTTTCTTTACAGCACGCTGTAAATGGCGCATGTGGGCTTTGTTCGCGTCACAAGGGAAGGAGTCGTAGGCACGGATGGCCGCGTTCTTCTCGGTTATCAGGTCACGTACGTCAGTAGGTAGTTTCCAGCGATGGTCTTCCATCACCGGAACTTCCCGTGAACAATCCGTCAATACGGATTGTACGTGCTCTGTAAACGAGTCGATTGCGGCCGTCGTGTCGGCGACTGACACTAAGTGATCGGAGATGGTGTCTAAGTGAGGCGACGTGGTGGATTTCAGTCTTTCGCTTACTTTCCTCCAGTCGGTTATCGTCTGGGTCTGAGGGGGGCGGTTGGGGTCGATCGGGCCCGAGTAGGGTGCAAGATGCATGACTACAGGGCGGTGGTCAGAGTTTAGCTCGTGGAACGTCTCTGTCGATTGCAAACGGAGGTTCACATTCTTGAGCAGCGCTACATCGAGAACATCGGGAAGGTGATTAGGATTACCTGGGAAGTGAGTCGGGCTCATTGGAGCGATGACGTCAAAGTTAAGGGATTCGCCTAACTTGAAAACTAACCTACCTCTGGTTGAGGTTGTGCTACTATTCCACGCCGGGTGCTTGGCATTAAGATCCCCCGCCAAGATGACGGAGTCACTCATACCGAAGAGGGCAGTGAAGTCCTTTTGGAGCGAGATGGGATCCTCCGGACCATTGTCGGGTGGGATATACGCGGAGATGATGTTGATCGGTTGGTGGCCGGTCATGCCGAGCCGGCAGATAGAGGTCTCCAGATGGGAGAAGAGAGGAGGTGGGTCTATAGGGATACAATACAGAGATTTCCTAAAGTATATGAGTATGCCACCCTTGTGGCATCGAGACCTGTCATTGCGAACTAGTTTGTAGTTGGCAATGTTCGGGTTGCGGTGATGAGGCTTTAAGAAGGTTTCCTGTATGAGGAGGATGTCGAGCTGGTGGTCGCGGAGGAAAGCGGCGATCTCATCGCGTTGACCGGAAACGCCATTAGCGTTGAAAAATCCTAGTTTGAGGGATCGGGGTTTGGTGGAATTTAACCTTGTGTTATCCATTGGAAATTAGAATTTTAAGGTTTTCAGGACTAACGCGATCTCGGGATACGGCTTAAGGATTTCTAAGAGACGACGAGGGTTGCCGTTTGCAGCAACGATTTCGTCGGCCATTTTTTCCGCGGCGGAGGAATAGAGGGCCGCGTATGTGCTGATTATGATTTGGGCGCTGTCGCGGCCCGGGGCTCTTTGCGGTGCAACCGGTGGAGCCGTAGGGGCCGCGGTGGTGGCCGCAGGCGCTGGGATGGCGGTAGCCATCAGCGCTGGAACTTCAGCGGGTTGAGCGGGTTTGGAGGGCACTGAAGCTGCGGGAGCTTTAAGGTGCGTAATGTTTGCCCAGGGAGAGGGCCTTTGAGGGCTAAGCCGCTCCGGCATTTGCGCGGAGGGAAGCTTCCCCCAGGGGCTTTCCCTGTGCTGGCGGTCACTCGCGCGTTTCGCGAGTTTCGGAGAGGATGACTTTGGCGCTTTCGGACAGCCCCGGTAATTTGCCGGGTGACCGGATTGGCCGCAGAGGACGCAGCTCGGCGGCTCTGCACATAGCTCCCTATCTTTAGGGCGAGAGCAGTCGGCGGTGCCATGCTCACCTAGACACTTGACGCATCTAGGGGTCGCATAGCAGTTGGTATGTTTATGGTGAAATAAATCTACTTATATTTTATTTTTTTACATTTCACATGTCAAAATAAAAGAAATTGCTTCTAAGTTCCTCCATATAGTATTGCACATCCAATTTGGCTGAAGAAGTTATTATAAATAATCGTATCAGTTTGTTATCCATATGTAAAATAATATAACAAATAAATATGTTTTTATTTTTGTTATCGCTTGTAACGCTTTTTTTTCTATACCTTTAATTGCAGTAACAAAAATAACACGGATAGCATAATATTTCATTGCTTGAAACAGTATCAAACAAACAAGCATGTGTTTGAAATGCAACGTATGTACAATATTAATTAAAGTCGGAAAGACGTGATGTATGCATCACGTCTTTCCAACGCAACAATATTTCACTGAAATAAGAAAACGTCGTGTAAAATATTCATGAATATAAAACTGCTGTTGTAAATTTTCCGTAGTACCTTGTCTCTAGGTTTATAAGTCGCGTATTTCCAAAAGCCTTTTATTCGAGCCCATTTCTCTTAACGGCTCGGGCAGACCCAAACGTCAGTTAGAGATTTTTTTATTTTTTGGACACTCAGACTGAATCCCGTGGATGTTTTGTTAGTGTATTTTTAGCAACATATAATACTTTTCGTTTATAAGTTTGCAAACTGTTTGATATATGGCTTAGGGCATGTTGCATACGTGTGTCGTGATACGAAAAAAATGGGGATTTTTGACGAATTGATGTATTTTGTTACGTGTGGGTTTGTTAGTGGCTACAGTAATTGAATGTCCATTCTAGGTTGGAGTTACGCATGTGACGATATATAAAAATCGGTCAAGTGCGAGTTGAACTCGCGTGGAGAGGGTTCCGTACGATGATGTTACCCAGCAAAAACATTTCATGAAAAGTAGGTCGCCAAGACTTGTCACTGTTAAAAAGTTATCAGATTTAATGTACAACCAAACCCCTAACACTAATAACCTTACATCTTGGTCACAATGTATATCTTGGCCGTTCTATTTACGTATTGCATGACAAATCATTACAGACCAGTGTCTTAATTTCATAACACAAGCCCATTGAAGTGTCTGTGTGACGACCGCGTAACGGGCAAGCCGAACATTTCTTTTTGTAGGTTGAAGAAAGAAGAAAAAGAAGAAAAAATTGTATTGTCGGAAAAAAATTGTTAACAGAAAAATAAAATTAAACTTGTAGTAACAGGAGTTAAAAGACCGGCAGTACCTAGATTTACTATATTTATTTTGTAAATGCCCGTGTTTTTTAAAATACATAGTAACGATTTTCATTTTATTAAATACAATCATAAGTCAATTTATTTATTTCAAAAATTTAGTGTGATAAAAGCGTGTTTTTTTAAACAGCGTATTTTTATATGTTAACTTTTCAGTCTAGCGTATTCTTTATTTTGTTCATAAGACTAAAGTCAACGAAGTTATGACTTGAGCAGTTTACCTACTAGGAGCCACTGACGAGTTCCACTATCACCTCTTGGCTCCTTCATCAGAAGCTCGTTACCAAGCCTAATCTAATGGACTCGACAAAACGAATCATGTGAGCCCTAGCTCAAAAAAAATAGCTTAAGACCCTCATAACAAGCCCTTCTATTTGATCTGTCACACGGTATAATAAGCAAAACTTTTTTTTTTTTTTTGTTTTTCCCCGATACTGACCCCTCTATTCAAAATTAATTTCTTTACGTACACCACCATGTTAGAGTCACAAAAATTCATATGTGTAACAAATTTCAACTTAATTAGTCCAGTAGATTAGGAGAAAATTGGTTGTGGCATACGGACGGACAGACAGACACACAAGTGATCCTATAAGGGTTCCTTTTTTCATTATGACGTACGGAACGCTAAAAAGTATTTCATAGTTTATCAGTACCATTCAAGTTTCAGCTTCAGTTAGTAAGAGGTTATGCTAGTTCTTTTAATCAGGGAAATTTTAATTCCGACACCGCAGGCAGCTAACTGCTCTACAACCAATTATGTACTGTACATACAAGCTTATTGTTATTTTTTTATTTAATTTTCATATTTGTAGATACAGAACTAAACCTTTTTAATTTGACGCTTTGATTCTTTCAGCAAATTAACAGGTGTTACTTAAGAGACTTGACTAAAAATATTTCATTAAGTTTCATCTTTTCAGGTGTCCTTTTCATTACGACTTGACGACAGGCGGTAATGTTTTATTTAAATGTTTTCTTGTGTGTTTGTTTGTGTGTGTTATGTTATGTTTTTGTCTTTTATCAATAATAATAAATAATAATAATAAAAGCTTTATTTATTTCCGTGCAAATTACAATGTAAATAGTTCTATAAATTAACAAAGTTTATAATATAGTATATAGAGTAAAAAATTATGTAGATTGTACGGACCCCCTTCGGGTAAAAGCCTCCTCCAAGGAATGCCAGTAATCTTTGTTGCTGGCTGATTTTAGCCAGCTTTGACCAGCTATCTCCACTACCTCATCTACCCATCTAGCATTTGGCCTGCCTCTGCTTCTAGTACCTCGTGGCCCAGTCCATTCTATTACTCTTCCCGTCCATCTATCATCTTTAAGCCTGGCCACATGACCTGCCCACTTCCATTTTCTTTGAAGTGAGAAGGTTAGGGCGTCTCAAAGTCAAAGTAAAAGTCAAAACATTTATTTCAAATAGGCCCTTAGAAAGGCACTTTTGAACGTCAAAATGTACATTAAAAATAGAACTGATTCTAGGCGCCACTTCCAAAAAGTAGTTTCGTTACTCTTTCAAAATGTTTTACAATATTTTGTATACATTAATTATATTTCTATATGTGAAGATGATGCACCAAGAATAAAAATACTATACCACTATTGGTACAAAAACATTAAAAATAAAGCAAAGGTATATAAATTAATCACGTGATAGGTACATTGTGCTCACATATTTAAAAACAATTGTAAAAATATATGATTTTCCTAAAATATTAACTTGGAATAATAGTGTGTGAGTAAAGTAAAAATAACCAAATATACAATACAATAGGCAAATAGTATGATTTTGTCTAGCCTCTAGATTGTCCTATGGAGCAGGACCAGCATGTTTCCAAGCATTCTTATCAAGGATATAATCTTCTAATTTGTAATATGCTTGATTACAAAGTGTTTTTTTAACATGAGTTTTAAACTTTCTTTCATTTAATTGCAATATTTCACCAGGTATTTTGTTGTAACATTTAACACAGTACCCCATAAAAGATTTATGTACTTTAGATAGTCTGAAAAATGGTTGATCTATTTTATTTTTATTTCTAGTGTTAATATTATGTCTATCACTTATTTTATTAAATAGATGCAGATTTTTTCTAACATACATAATATTTTCATAAATGAACTGGCAAGGTACAGTCATTATATTAATCTTCCTAAATAGTTCCCTAAGAGATTCGCGGCGACGTAGATTCTGTTACTTTTGTTCTATTCCGAATTTCGACATTCCTTACCCTGTCTTTTAATTTTATGCCCAGGCAACTTCTCTCCATTCTTCTTTGAGTAGTCTGAATTTTGTTCCTTATCTTGCGATCGAATGTCCAACTCTGGCAGCCGTAGGTGAGACATGGTAGTATTTCCGAATCCATGACTATTTTTTTGGTCGGTAGTGGTAGCTGCGATTTGAAAACTTCCTTATGGCTCCAGTACTTTTTCCAGGTAGTCGAAATTCTTCTGTCCACTTCTTCTAAATTTCTTTCTTTGCTGAAAGAGATTTGCTTGCCTAGATAGACATACTTTTGAACAAACTCGAGAGGTATGTTGTTAACCAAGATGGATGTCGTAAGGTGATTAGTGGTAACTTTGGTTTTGTCGAGATTCATTTCCAATCCAACTTTAATACTGGCTCGGTGTAAATCGTTTATCATGTTATTTAATTGTTGTGGGTTTTCCGAGAACAAGATAATATCGTCCGCGAACCTCAAGTGACTTAGAAACTTCCCGTTTATTGCCTTGCTTTGACCATGGTAATTCTTTCATGATATACTGTAAGACCGCAATGAACAATTTTGGTGAGAGTGGGTCACCTTGTCTGACACCTCTCTTGATGTTGAAACTTGTGCCTGTTCTATCTAGCTTGACTCTACTCAAGCTGTTGGCGTAGATGTTTCTTAAAATATTTATGTATTTTTCGTTTGTGTTTTGATTTTGTAATGCTTCCCAAATACTGTCGTGTGATATAGAGTCAAAAGCTTTTTTGTAGTCAATGAAAGCTACATATAATGGTCTATTATATTCCAAGTATTTCTCTATCACTTGGTCAACTACCTGAATATGATCCACTGTGCTGAAACCGCTTCTGAATCCTGCCTGTTCAATCGGTTGGTGTAAGTCGATGTCTGAGGATATTCTTTAAATAAGGCAGGAGGCGAATAATTTGTAGAGGCATGACATCAGGCTTATGGGGCAATAGTTCCCTAAGTCCGCTGGGTCACCTTTTTTATAGATCAAAATTATATCTGATTCCGTCCACGAATGTGGTACTACTTCTTCGTTTAAAATCTTGTTCCAAAGTAACGTGATAGGTGGAAGTAGTACAGTCCTTGCCAGTTTGATACATTCGTTTGTAATTCCGTCAGGTCCCGGGCTTTTTTCTGGCTTTAGCTTCATTATTTGTTTCAGGATTTCAGGTCCGGTGAACTCTTGAACCGGCAAGATGTTCCTGCATTCGTAACTGGCTCTTACTTGTTTTATTGAGTCTGGGTGGCTATAAAGTGCAGCATAAAAGTCCGTGGCTACATTTATGATCTCTGTACGGGACTTGCATTTAGTAGTGCCAGGCTGGAGTGAAGGAATCCATTTCTTTGATCTGTACAGTTCTTTATATGCTTTTTTTGCGGATCTAGATTTTTCGAGGTGTCTTTGTATCGTGTTAATTCTATGGGTATCGTAGCATTTTCTTATTTCCTTATTTGTTAGTTTATAAAGGTTTTTCAGCATTTCTTTATCGGACTTGTCCAGTTTAGGCTTATTTTGAAGTGTGTTTCTTTCTTGCATGAGCTTTAGTGCTTCCCCCAACAAGATTGTGCATTTTCCCTTTGATTTTGAGATTTTTAAACTTGCTAATATTGAGTGCGTGATTTTTTTACTGTTAACTGTTTAATTTTTCAAGATACGTTTCTTTCTCTTTCAATGTTTTAATCGTTGTTGATGCGTTAGAAAAATTGCGTCTGCTTTTTGTTGTTGGTTTCAGCTTTAGTGTGGTTCTCAGCAGTCTGTGATCTGATCCAAAGCTGAATGAGGAGAGTACTTCATACTTGGAAAATAAGTTAGGTTTTGTAGACATGATAAAATCAATCTCATTTCTTGTATTTCTGTCGGGAGAGATCCATGTCCATCTGTTGGTATCTTTTAGCTTGAACATAGTATTAATTATTTTCAAGTTATATTCGTATGCGTATTGGATAAGTCTTTCTCCGCGAATGCTTCTTATTTTATCAATAGTTTGGATAAAAAAGACATGAACGATAAGATAGTAAAAAAACTTAAATAATTAAGATTTTTTTACTATCATTGCTTTTTTAAGGTCACTCGATTAATTTATTGAAATCTTGAGAAAATATTTAATAAAGAACTGAATTTAAATAAATTTTCACAGGACACGTATTGTGGAATTATTTAGAATTTGTAACTCGAACAAAATGTTTGAATTATAAACATAAATTTTCATATTTAATTAAGATATTTGCGTGACCATTCACCGTTTTTGAATGCTACTGCTATATTGACGCGATAAAGCGATAAATTCTTCACTTTGAAAATACACCAACTCTTTCCGTTTGGTCAGTCCGTTTTGCTTGCAAGCCCAACATTTCAGTGCTTGAAGTCATTCCTGCTGTACTATAATATATTAGTACTTATTAGTTCCATGCCTTTTTCTTTTGTCAATTTATTCAAAAAAATTGCTTGAAAAGTGCTCCTGTCTTGAAGTCCGACGCCTCGCGGGGCTAGACTCCCTTGCAACGATCTTCAAGGCGGAAAGGCTCCATCCTGCACGCGCGCAAGATACATACCTTCACCTACGGCGAGCACGCGTGGCGCTGCGGCGCCCTAGGCCCGCGCGTCTGCGTCGCAGCTGTCAAGCACTTGGTGACATGACTTGTCAGATAGACAATTCCTAGTTTTATTGTGGACGTTTTTATAGTGTTTTTCAGTGTAAATATTTATTTTTGTTTATTTTTTCTAATTATTTTTACTTATGTTAAATGCCACCTGTAGTGACGCCAGAATAAGTGCCAGTCAACCTGCTACATCGCTCGATGCTCAGGTGAGATGTCCTCATTGCTCCCAGCCACGCTTCTTTAAAGGCGAACGGGGGTTGCGGATACACTATGGCAAGGTTCACAAACCCCATAGTGTGCCTTTGTGCTCCCCAGCCACAACTTCAACACTTTTAGATCAAACCCTTTGGAAAACCCTTTCAAATTTAAAAAAAATCTACCCCTGTTTTAAAGAGAGTTCCCCGGGGCGCAAGGCGGTCTGTTGCTTTAAGTTTGACGCGATGTCTCCGCCTTGCGACCCAGGAGAATTCTTATAACGCCTGGGAGCAACTCCCGTCCCTTATAGGATTCTGCATGTCCAAAAAGATTTGGCAACTAAAAAAACATTTACAAACCTAATTAAAGACAACTGTAACAATTCGACTACCATTTTAGATCCAAAATTACCTTTCCACAGTAACCTTTCACAAAGAGGGTTATGTTCACATGTAGAATCCAAATTAAGTGAAGGTGACATCAGGGGAGCGGCCAGGCAACTTTTCAGTAGCGATGTGGTGGCGCCCTACTCTTCAGAAACGCTTTCAGCCCTGGATAGCAAACATCCAGCGCCTGCGTATGGTCTCCCCTTTCCCGACCCACCCTTCCCTCCCGGTCCGGATTCAACTCCTTTAAATGTTACTGCCCCCCAGTTGATTGCAGCCGTAGGCTCCTTCCGAAGTGGTTCCGCCGGTGGCCTCGAAGGCCTGACTCCTCAGCATATAAAAGATTTATTGAGCTCAGGCGCCGGGGAAGCTGGTGAGTCACTTTTGAAGGAGCTTGCAGCTCTTATTAACCTGATGCTGAACGGTGGTGTGAATGATTCCGTCGTCGATGTCTTGTACGGGGTCAACTTATGTGCCCTGCGCAAGAGGGACGGCGGCATTCGTCCCATTGCCGTTGGGTGCACCTACAGGCGTACGGCAGCCAAAATATGCTGCAAATTGTACTGCGAAACTCTAAGCAACAAGTTCCAGCCCCTACAGCTTGGCTTTGGATCCAAAGGGGGCTGCGAGGCTGCCGTACATGCCCTATCTCGTTTTTTTAAATTCAAATAAAGGTGAGGTTATCCTCAAGGTTGACATTAAGAACGCTTTCAACTCCGTTAACAGGGACACTTTGTTGGCTGAAGTAAAAAAGGAGTTACCAGAAATTTATGGTTTTATGTGGCAGTGCTACAGGAAACCATCAAAATTATTATATAAAGATAACGTTTTGGAATCTCTTGGGCCAGTCATTTTCAGTTTGGCTATTCATCCCATAATACAACAACTAAATTCAAAATTCAATGTCTGGTATTTAGATGATGGAACACTAGGAGGTGACGTAGACACTGTTCTAAAAGATCTTCAATTACTAAAGCAGCAATTCCAATCCATCGGCTTCGAACTCAACAACTCAAAATGCGAAATTTACCTTTGTGACAATACCGACAAACAATCGACCATACAGAAATTCAATTAATTAGCCCCAGATATCAAAATTTTGGTAAAAAGTTCACTACATCTCGTAGGTTCCCCAATTTTAGAAGACAGCTTTTCACAATTCGTCGACGAAAAAATTAAACATTTTAACGATATTTCGGAGAGACTTTATAAAATTAATTTAAATTCGGCATTCACCCTTATCAGATATTGCTGTTTCGGTCCAAATTTTATGTATTTTCTCCGCTCTTCCTCTTTATGGAAGCAGTCACACCTTTTAGAAAAAATCGATCATATTATTCGAAATACTCTAACATCCATTTTAAATGTGGCATTGGACCGTGCGTGGCTGCAAGCCACACTACCCATTCGTTTTGGTGGGGTCGGCGTCCGCAACATTTCCAGTGTAAGCCTACCGGCGTTCCTGTCCTCGGTCCATAGCACCGTAAAGTTAACCACAAGAATCTTAGCCCGTTCTCAGGTTGACTCTGAAGTGCCGTGTTTGACCGATGCGGTGTACGCCCGGAAAGTGGCTTGCCCGGACACGGTTCTGCCCGAGAACCCGTCTTCCCAGAGACAGTGGGATGAGCCGCTCTGCAGGTTGGTACGGAATAATCGTATTAATACGTCCACCAATACTGCCGAGCGTGCCCGCCTGCTGGCTGTGGGTGAATGGGAGTCGGGCCTCTGGCTTCAGGCGCTACCGTCATCCAACATAGGCACTTTGCTCTGTGACTCCACATTCCGGCTCGCTACTTGTTTGCGTCTGGGCGCTCCTTGCGGGGCTCCGCATCGCTGTCAATGCGGTGAAGCAGTCAACTGCCTCGGACACCATGGCCTTTCCTGCAGCAAGAGCGCTGGTCGTATGGCACGGCACGCCAGCATTAATGACATCATCCGTCGGGCTCTTGTCACCGCCGGGGTGCCAGCTGTTTTAGAACCCAATGGCTTGGCACGTGACGATGGGAAGAGGCCAGATGGAATGACCATAATGCCTTGGAAGTTGGGTAGGCCTTTGGTGTGGGATGCAACCTGTGTCGACACCCTCGCGCCATCCCATCTTCCTAGCACGGCGGGCTGTGCCGGGGCGGCTGCTGCAGGAGCAGAAAACCTCAAACGGCGCAAATATAACAACCTTATTGGGAGCTATATGTTTGAACCGTTTGGGGTTGAAACACTAGGTCCTTGGGGTCAGAGTGCTCATCAGTTATTTCGGGACATCGCCAAACGCTTGGTCGACACTTCTCGTGACCAGAGGGCTGGCCAATTTTTTGCCCAAAGGATAAGCATTGCCATCCAACGTGGCAATGCTGCCAGCCTTTTGGGTACTTGTCCCGTTGACAGCGATGCGGACGTATTTTTTGATGCCCTATGAGCTCTATCCCTCTTTTTTTTGTATACATTTGTACATTACATATTTATTTTAGTGTTAGCTTGTATATAGCAAAGTTTAGTCTTATTTTGAGGGTTTTTGCTAATTAAATTGCAGGCTTATTTTCACATGAACCGAAACAGCATCGCAAAGCTTATCACTGCTTACGGGATTTTTAAATATTGTACAATTTATACATTTTTCCACCCTACCTACTCAAGAATTTTTCGAACATTTCAGTTTGATATTTTCACATAACTGAATAATTACAACCATCAACAGCAGATTATTACTCCAATAGAACATTGAATAAGAGTTAAAACACAATTCCACACCAAAATACAATCTACAATATCAGTACCTAAACGAATTTAATCTATTCATTCATCCCGCATGTAATATGTATAAATCGTTTGAAGAGCTTCTAATATATTTTGCGCGGTTTAATCAACCAATAAATTTTAATACGGTTACGGGTATCAATTGAAACTGTCACTCTTCAAGGCATGTGTATTCTTCTAAATAACGGTTGAATATTCCTTTTCAATGAAATGTTGGACTTAAAGGTAAAAAAACTCAAACTCGAACTCAAAGCATTTATTTCAATTAAACCAATTACAGGCAGTTTTGAATTGTAAAGGGGTCGGTGAGTCAGAAATATGAAGCTAGTCGCCCGTCGATTTATTAGTGAAATGCCTGCCAACACAAATAAACGAATAAAACGAATACCTTTAAATAGCCAAGTAAAAGAAAATGTGTTATTTAAATAGTTATTTTATAGACATGAACGATAAAGACATGTCAAGTGTCACAACATCAGCCCAATTGGTAGTGACATCGACAGGATTTCCGCTGTTTATTGGAAGGTTAATGGCAAGATTTCATGTAATTTAGGAAACATTTACAGAAGTTGCGTTTATTATGGTAACTTATGAATAGTTAAAGAACTACATAAGACTAACAAAAAAGCAAATGGTAATAGTTGGGAGAAGTTGGGACTTAGAAGGTTATAACCTAAAATAATCTAAACGTACATTCTGAAAAAAACTAACGGGAATGGATGATTTGTTTATGGTTCCGAATTCTTTTTTGTTGTTGTTAGATTGGAACAATTGATTTCTATTTTAGCGCGGAGTTTGAGTTACATCTGTTATTTAGCTTAAATACAGTGCTGCTTTTAGTTAGATCATATCTGTGTGTATTGCGAATTTCATAATGGACAAACACATCGAACAAAGAGTTTGTCTTTAATTTCGTATCGCTAATATAATTTCGTGATCGGAGTCACTGAAAATGTTACAGAAGGCTTACTGAGATAGCCGCATTTTACATAATCACTGGGGTATGTAACATATTGCCACTCGGCTAGTCCCAAAAGCCTGAATGTTCTCCAAAAACTCGCTGTCTCTAACTCGAGTCGCTGAGTACGTGCTAAAACTAGTCAATTCCGACCCAACATTCATAAAACGCATTTATACTAGTGACGAGACGCGGTTTGACATGTAAACTAGTCAACAAGCTTTCAACAAGAATTCTTGCCGGAATGTCAAACGGTCAATAAAGAATATTATTTGTTCGATAAGCGGCGTTTAAGAGAGCAAATTCGACAAAAAAGGCAAATTTGTGGAATGAAATTTCTTGGATTTTGCATCATGATAACGCGCCTTCGTAAAAGGCCATAATTCTGAACGATTTTTTGACCAAACACTCTTGAGAAATATATCTCCAGCCGACTTCTTTCTTTTCCCGAAACTCAAATTACCGCTTCAGCAATAGCCCACTGTTCGTGTTCCTACGGGGCAATGACAATAATATCATGATATGACATTTCGACCCTCCAACCTCCTTCTTCTGCGATGTACGTATAATTAGACTTGCTACCTATGTATCTAGCTACCTCTAATCTAGTCAAGATTGAATTTGGGCACATATAATAGATGGGTGGTTGCAAACAAAAATCCCTTCTTGAGAAGTCTCATACCGGCAAACTTCTATAGCATACATTCCCTAAGCTCTCTTCTCCTACATATATTATTTTTAGATCTATTAATGTTAACTTTGCTGATTTGCAAACCTTATTACACCGTATCGATATTCAGAGTGAGCTCCTAGTACTTACTGAATGTTGGTTAAAATGCTCCAGTAACAATCACATTCCTGTTCTACAAAATTATATTACCTATCACACCACCAAACACTTAAAAAAAAGCGTCGGGGTGGACGTCTATGTAAAATCCTCTCTTGTTTCTGCTCACGAAGAACCTGACTACTTTTTCGGATCTGCCTCTGGTTATGGGTGGATAAAATTAGACTCAGGTGTAGTACTTTGCATATACCGATCACCCGCAAACGATTATATTCAAAAATTCCTCTCGGTACTCAATATAATACTTCAGTCGCTGACTAACTACAAAACTGTAATCATAACGGCAGACATTAACATAGAAATTAAACATAACTCATCAGATTCACGAACTCACGTAGCTTATCATGGATTCTTTCCTGCACGTAACGACGCCTACAAGTGGAAGTAACTGTTTAGACCACTTTATAATTCGCTCTAAGCATACACCTCTGACACTTGTCTATGGTTCAACTTTAACGGATCATTACTCTTCTCTGTTTTGCCTTAACAAAATTACTATTAAATCAAATTGTACAAAATATAAATGTAAATAAAATAAACTACGACACTCTTGACAGAGTTATGGTAGGTTTAGACTTCGCACCCATTCTGTCTAAGATGGATCCAGATGATACTGCAGATACCTTTAACAAGCTAACTAAAACAGATATAGAAGACTGCACTACAACAGTAAAGGTATCTGCAAAGAAATAAACTCTAAAACCGTGGATAACGCCAGGTTTGACCGTGACTCTCTACATAAAAAGTAAAGCATCGCCTCACAACATCATAATCACTACCACATAAAAACATATACATTACTTAAACAACTATAAACATAATTAAAAAAATCAGAAGGAATCTTGTAGATAGTGAAAACAACAAACAATCACTTACCCGATTTTCACTTCCTTATACATCTAACTTCAAAAAATCATTTGTGTTGGAAATGACAGATCCTGACGAAATTATATCAGCCATAAATATGCTACGAACAAATGCAGCTACCGGCTGGGATGGTACCTACCTTGTTTTTGAAACGTTACGCCACATTTCTCGCACCATTTTTTCTATGCCACATTTTCAACTTAGCCATTTTTCCTATTTCATTTAAAAAGTATGCAAAAATTGGAGCAGATCAGTCCCAAGTTTTTTTTATCCTCGATATAATCTTTTATGTCTGTTTGAGTTTATATAAAAAACTAATAGCCTTGCTATTATGTGTCTGAAAAACTAACAGGCACAGCCAGGTGATAGATACACAGTATCCCTAGTAAATATAGATACACAGTATCCCTAGTATATTTTAAAGTTTTCACAAATCTGTTGGTGTCAAAATACACTAGCTTGTCACTGTAATCACTAACTTAAAAGTGCATATGCTTAGTAAGCATATAAAAATCATTGTTTGAGACTCAGTCTGTTGCAAAATTAATTGCGATTGTACTTGGTGTACACCGATGGTATTTCGTCACCTCACATTTCCTTACTGTTCTCCGTTTCGAGAATGCAGTGCGGCTAAAGCGTCCAAATTGTCGTGTTTCGATAATAGTGTCGATTCAGTATTAGGCCTACAAACAGTCGGGTGTGGGTTCTATGAACGACTACCAATCCCGTTTGGGAAGCAGGGTGAAGCCTACCCACTCTCCCGAAAATGCGCATACTACAAGCCTGACGCAAAGTGTTCTGTGGTCAGAGCTTTTTGAAAGCAGTAATCATCACTAACGTTTGATGGTTTTAAAATGTAATTATAGATCGGCTTTATAAAGCCTAGTTTGATTAAGATGATCTGTTAATATTTACGGTTCTACCTTTAAGATTTCGTTACGGTTTAATTAACAGACGTTAAAAGTCAGGAGAGTTAATGTTCCCTATTTAATAACTAAACGCAAATGCCAAATATCTGTCACGGATTACGAGATGGACTATCAAAAAGGGTTATTTTGCTATGCTGGAATCTATTATCATTAATCATCTTTTATGCGGTATTACCTAACTGTTACCTATAAATTGTAATAGAAATCAATCTAATCCAAAAGTAATATACATGATAAAGATTAAAACTTATGTAAACATAACCTCACGCCATCTTCCCATGGGGATAAACAGAAACAGAGAATGCACCTGTGTTTGCGCATGTGCTTGTGCACTATAATATCTTTCACGCCGATGGGCCGCTATGGCCGAAATACATCTGAAGGACTATTAATATTATTTATGATTGTGCTTTACCGGAAACACCAGTTCTTTTCCTAGTTAAACCACTTCGATTCATTCTCTTCTTCAAAGAAAAACTAATACTAAAAATATTTACAGGACAAGAGTATTCTTCTATGGCTTGACCGCATCGAGAGGATGTGTGGATGGCGCCTTACAAAAGGAATGTATAGTACGCGAGGAATAAGCTGAGCTTTGCATTTGTGTGAGTGCACATAGCGACGCGTCCTTTGCTTGGAAATCGGACAATCAGCCTGAGTCGCTGTGCGATCGCGAACACGATATCGCGCGATCACATTGGTGAGATTGATAATCACTCGCACAAATGGAATTGTCAGCTAAGGCCTCGCGGACTAAACAAGGCCGATGTGAGTGGGACGCCGGAAGGGGACGCCTTAGAAGGTCATATACTGACCTTATAGGTGATGTTATTCAGGGCAGGTGCGTACTCTAGCAAGTGGCGTGTTTTAAGGGTCCCCAAAACGATCTATTGCAATTGTCAATGTTTTGTGTGTTTATTGTCAATCTCTTCTATTACATTCTGTAGACGATCATTTTGCACAACTAGGTCGATCAATAACGTAAACATTGACAATTGCAATAGATCATTTTGAGGACCATTTATGTATGTATGTATTTATAAAACCAAAACCGCGTCGAAATCCTAGTTGCCTTTTCTATTGCTATTCCGTACCGCAAGTATGTAGTTAAATAGAACAAAGTTCCACCTAACCAAACTCGAAGTTTGAGCGACGAATACGGCAAACTGGAAATGTTGATATCAAGTTGAATACGTGCTGCAGTTAAATTTGTGTTTTTATTTTAATAACCGCGATAAAAATTTCATCAATCTCCATGCTCACGGTCGCGAAGCAGCTCGAGTTTGAAGCAGCTCGCGTTGGCCGATCCTCTGGCCGGGGCGCCAAAAGGGCGAGTCACAAGAACGGAGTCAAAAGAACCAGTCAAAAGAACCTGGTGTCACCTGGTATCACTTAATAAAATAACTGGTACATTCTCAATTTTTTTCTTATTTATTTCAGTTTTTTTTTGCAAATTGGTACCTTTCAAGCTTCTGAGAGGGCCAGATACTCGGCTTCGGTACGGGATAATGCTTATGCAACAGTCTTTTGTTTTATACATTCGATATTGAACTTCCAGACATAGTAAAAATGAAAACAGAATATGACTTTCTATCAAGTGCACATGAAGCCCAATCTTTATCAACAAATCTTATGAGACTACACCCTTCACATATTTTAATCCATAATGTGTTGTTGTAATTAAATACCTCAAAACCCGTTTCAAATGTTCCCAATGTTTCTGATCTCATCTAGTCTAGTTAATACTCATAAATACAATAAAGCGAATAATTACTGTTGATAGGGATATTCAGAGAAAATAATTTCAGCCTTTTCTTTTTTTTAATTCTTTTCCATTGGAATATCTGAACGTTTACAACTTTTCTCTTTTACAGTTACATTCATACCAAAACATTTTTAATTTTTTTCTAATTCATTTAAGCGAAATTTTGCTTTTAACTCAAATTTCAACATTTTAAAAGTATCTTTAAAGTTATTAAATACAAAGAAATCATCAACAAACAGTACAATATAAACTTTGATGTTTCCACAACATTTCGTTAATAAATATTGTTCACACTGAGATTTAGGGATGATGAATTTTGTTTTATTTTTAACTCAAAAAAGTATTTGTTTCCAAATAGTGCAAACATAAAAAGTGTATAGCTTAAAAATTGCCAAGTTATAAACGTTTAAAAATAACTGTCAGACAAGGACAGCACTATCGTAGAAGTGACGTCACGACTATGTTATTTCATAATAGCGCACAGTGTACCGCGTAGAACATGCTAGGTGGACAATATTATTTTATGATATTTAACGATGCTTTTATATATAAGTAGTCATGTTGAGGCATTATTAATAGTTTTTGGTATGATTTTGTAATAAAAAACAAAAAAAAATATGTAAAAATAGAAAAAAATATTTAAAAATAATAAACAAACAACAAAAATGTATTAAATAAATAAATACCTACTGTACAAACTAACTTAACCTAAACCTAATCATCAGAATCATCATCAAAATCTTGATATCAGCTTTGTCTTCGTCGCTTCTAGCCTGCCATTTCTTAATATTCAACTTATAGCTGATATGTAAAAGGCATTCAAAGCAACGAATCCAAGCATGAAGTGTAGATAAACCAAAGCCAAAATGTTCCTGATTGCTTGAGTTGATGAAGGCCGAGGATTTTGCCAAAAAATTTTAGACCCATCATATAACTTAAGGGGAACGAAAGAAAATATGAAAAGAAATTCGTCCGTATCTTCAGTGTTCTCAAATTTCTGTTTGTATGTGCTGTGCCCAGAACTTCCATCACATCCCCATTTACTAACAAGTGTACACGTACAAGTGACACTACTGATAACTTCATTCTGTGCTATTACTAGACGTTCCGCTGTTTTATTTAATAAGGCTTGCAAATTTATTTCAGCACGAGTTTCTGTTATAGAAATGTGATCCTCTGCAGGGTAACAGGCTTTTTTAGATTTTACTACACTAAAATATGACGGAAACACATTATGTCCTGCCATTATGGACCACTTCCTAGTTTGTTTGTAAGCATGTGTTGTTGATTTAGAATCTATATAGTATGCTAAGGCTTCGTCACTACTTAACTGCCTAGGATTAACGGAACTGGTATTTTCTTTTGACTTAATAATATTATCTGGCCTTTCACTAATGTCTCTAATCACATGGGCAACTTTTCTTTGCCCTGCTGAACGCATAGCAATTTCGGCAGCAGTCACTAATTCACTGGCACTTCGAGATTCTACGAGATCCACGACTCGACGTTTCTTCGTCTTAAACGACGATTCCTCGAAATCTTTGCGAGGTCTTCCTGCAGATGTCACAACCTCACTCGATGTTGAAGGTTGTGGGGCTAAAGAACTCACAGTAAACTGTATGTCTCCTTCATCCAGCCAAGTCTTATTTCTAATTAAAAAACGCTCCTTCGATTTTTCCGAAGCCAACCATTTGGCTTCAATCTTAGTAGAAAACTTGGATATTTTCAACCTTATTTCTCTTTGGCTGCTTTCAGTAATGTCACCAAAGTGAAATTTTGAAGAAAGATATTAATAAATACGCGATCTTTTATCATTCTTCGTGTATTCAACCACTCTTCAAAAAATGCTACCCTTGAAATAGAGTAAACGTGTTCTGAAAAAAAATATAAAAAAATACATACACATGCTGAACAATATGTGTATTTTTACAAACTACACAGTTATACCTACAATATATCTAAAAACTAGCCCGAATAGAGGCGAATCAATGTATTTCTTGAACGTTCAAAGTTTTGTTTATGAATAAAATTACGCAAACATGTATGTATCGGGATAGGCCCTCATCAGCGATATTACACTTGCACTTTGTAAGTAGGCGTGGATTGTCGGGCGAAGAAAATAGAGATAATAGTTACAGCACAATCACTTTATTTCACTCACAATTTCTTATAAAATAATCACCATGAAATAACCTGAAGGCAGAGGTCCGACATATTAAATGAAAGTATGAAATATAGCAGTAACCAACTTATTTATTCCAACCGCTTGTTAATTAATTAAATAGATCGCTATAACAGCTCTAGGCGCTACAGCAGGCGCACCGGGCCGAGCCTGCCCCAAGAATGATCCCTTTCAACGCTGCGCACTCGCTTACATAAAGTGGCCTGAGTAGTGGGGAGAGTGGGGAGTGAATGTGCCACTTTGCACAGCGTAACTCGGCCCGCTGCACTTGTCGTTTACATAGATCACGCCGACACGGCCATACTGACGTGCGGACGTCCTCGTACGCGTAGTCTCATCAAGCATTATCTAAAATTACAGAACGTTAGTACTAATGTTCGTTCATCCTGACTAGCAATCTGGTCTGGATCATCCCTTCACAGTTTGCCACTTACTCTAGACCGCTCGACATCGAGCCTTCGTTATTTATCCTAATACTAGCAATGTGGTCCGGTTCACCCCTGCAGAGTTTACAACTAATTCTGGACCGCTTGTTATTAAGCCTACATGACTTTAGCAATCTGGACCGGTTCACCCCTTCAGAGCTTGCTACTAAGTCTGGACCGTTCATTTTTGAACCTTCAGTACTCATCATTTTTTTTCCTTTTTTTTTTTGTTCTCTGGACCAGTCATTGCGGACTCTACAGGGTTACCTCATATGCTAATTATTAGTTTTTATTTGAATTTTAATAATAGACCCAACTTAGACACTCCACCGAACGCGTAGCAGGCCTGTATAATGCCGAGTGAATCTCAAGTCATAAAGCCAGCAAATCGTCACTTCAATGTGCATAAGTGTTCGGTGGTGTCATGTCACCGAATGTGTAGCAGACACATAATTCTTGTTCATAACACTAAACTAACAGCGACAAGTATGAAATCTAAATAACAATAATTTTAGTAGTAATAATAATATAGTTGAAGCGCCGTCACGGCCAGACCGACATTCGCGCGTCCTTGTGCGTCTCCATCCTCTTATGTCGCCGTAAGTAATGGCGGGCCCATTTTTCTGTAAAGAGATTAAAACTGGTAGATACATTACTTTTTACGCTCGTCCATCAGTGACATACATTACAATGTTTTGAATTCCCACAAACTCAACCTTTAGGAGCTGACCCGGACAACTGAAATAGGCGTCCCTCCAACAACCTATCTCGCCAAATAACATGGACCGGGCAACCCATCAGCGTCGCTCCGATCACTCACTAGTACCACCCACACATATCTCCATTGATCTCATAGCCTCTTAGACTAGACGATCACTTTATAATATGATCCAGAACATCATCCTGCATATTCCAGTTCTTTAGATCACCCAATAACACACATAGGACGTCAACCCGCACGAGTCGGTCCCTTATATATTCCTTTTCCGATGCCGAGAGGTTTCCAGAGCTGGTGGTTAACGTACGTGAACTACAAATAGACAATACATCACTGCCACCACCCGACGACGACACCCATTCCACTCGTCAATCCCGGACTGCCGCCATCTTGGCCTTCTTCAAGCTACCAGTCAAGGTGGTAGCTACATCCACCAAGCCCTCACATTCCCCGGGCATGGCACGCAAACGCTCACGACTATATTTGTATGCTCTAAGATACACAACAAAGGGACGTCGGTACTCCCTGCAAAGTGACCCATCTGGCACATTCAATGAAGAAGGTATCGCCACTATAAAACGGTCTCATTTTTCCCTTTGCGACGCAGCAGCTCTCCCAATATTCTCAGATGCCATCTTACGAATTTCAATCAAATCTAACCGAAACCCAGACTCAAAATATGAAGCCAGACTTAAAAGCCGCGCCCGAGTGCCGAACACAAGTTCTGTTCGTGTGTACCATAGACCTTGCACAATCCGTCGCTAGCTGCACTTCGAGAAGCTTGCCGCGCCAGGTCCCACCCAATTCACTTTCGATTATAACGAGTAAGCACCAAATGTTCTCATGACTCTCTACCTGCTCTGCCAGAACCGGTAGCAACAAGGTGCAACTTTACACCACCATAACATTGCACTGTCTGCGCCTATACAATACCTGCTCCGATCCGAAATGATCCACGAAGTCGCGCCGAAAAGACAGACAGCATCCTTTAGAACTTAAACTGCAGCAGCTGCATCCAACTAGGAAGTGCACTCGAAAAGGATGCATTTAGTGGAAGAGTTAACAATGACAAGAAAACTCCTTGCTATCGATTTCTCCACTAAACTTCCCCGCGGTGTCTAAATGTACAGTATGCCATTGCGCAGAAACCCTAAGCATCGGATGGAGTCCCCGTACCTATTGAGCCCCGAACAATCCCTTGAGGCCCAGCACACAATGCAGGACTTACTTTCGCACCCACCTAGCCATCTCAGGGAACCAGAATTGCTCACAAACCCCAGCAAGGGCTTCATCCGCACCAAGAAATCCAACCTCTGTGTGAACACGACTTATCAAAGTCCATGTTAGTGACCCCGGAACTAATGGAAGCCAAAATACACACTTACTACGCTCAATTCTCCTGCACTATACTAACCCATGAACGTCGCAAGTGTGAGCCACAGCCTGACTGCTTCGCCCACCCATGATATCATGGATCTAGAGTCGCGGCGGCCCCACCAATGAAAGCCAACGCAGATGCAATTTAACAAACTACACAATTTTTCCTGCCAGACCATGGGACGTGACCATGCACCAACTCCGTAATTCGATTTCGGGGACAGAAAACCTGCATGCTCTATGCCACTCCACGGCCCATGGATTCTATCAAAGGCCCACCTCACGTGAGCACCTGGAACGAGGCCGATCACTGAACTAGATGCCTTGACGGAGCTACGATCTGTAAACACAGTATACGCCCGTCGCCGGAAACATTCAACAGCTTCAATGACGGCCAGGGTCTCCAACTTGCAAAAACAACACTACGATTCTGTATCAGTTATTCGTCGGCTAAAGTCAGACAAGACGTAAGAAACAAAAAACTTACTTTATATCAATATTGCCCCGTACCCTCAGAGCTCGGTGTTTAGTTCCATCAGTGCGTTACAGTCAAATAATTATAGTCAGAACCGGTTCTGATGTAAGTAATTCATCAGTGACACAATCGCGGCTGTCGTAGGAGGGATCACATTTTACTACCGCGAGTGCGGACAGTCAATGGCGAGAGAACAATTTTTTTTTTTCAAGGTGCAATAATATAATAAGCTACCTAAAGAGGTAAAGAATGCAAACTCGTTGGGTATTTACAAAATTTAATTTAAGAAAATCACAATCAAAATTATCAAATACTACTCCAATAAACAGACTTGCCCTGCTGCTGTTTTGCTTTATTGCGGCACCGGGATCGCATTCCTTATCTACGGTAATTATTTCTTTTGCGGGTGGATCGAAAAGTTTTAAGTTTTGTGTTAGTTAATAATGTTATTTGAGTACGAAAAGAAATGTTATTACTACTTAAATGATAATTAGATTAGCAGCTTAGTTTGTGTGTCCAAGTTATATTTAAAGTTTAAAAATGTTCTCAACTAAGTGAAATCTTTGTAAGTTCTTAATGAGAAATAAATTTATTTAGTCATAAACACCAGTCGTAACGCAACGCGGTATACCTGCCATAAAGAAATCATAATCCTTTTGCAAAATCTGAACTAATGCGAGTTTACCTTCACCATGTAGGTCAGTATTAATGTTATATAAGAAAAATGAATCTCTTCAGTAACGTTAACTTCTTTCCCCGAATATAATGTAATTTTGTCAATATCTGTACGTACATGGATACCACTATCTAATAGATCTCTACCTATAATAACTGGTTCTGTAATTGAGTTAACAGGCACAACATGAAACAAAAAAAGGACACTGACGTGTTGAACTTCACCACGGCTCAGTATTCTGCGATTCATATTTATCGTTTTCTTTACCTATACCTAAGGTAACCTATACGTAAGGTAAACTAAATCACAGCGCATAGTGCCCGGGAACTTTTTGAAAAAGCTAAAAGCTACAAACGAACTAGCACATTATCTATTAAAAAGAAAAGGAACGAGCTCACCGGATGATGTGGTTGTCCATACACGTAACAGGTGAGACGGTTCGTATCACGACTCTCCGGTGCTGGTGCTCGATTCGAATTTTTCACTTCGTTCAAAGGTTCGTACTGCCACTTGCTTCAATCAATTGATTTTTGGTCCGTTGTGCTTCAACGATGAGATGTGCCATTGAAGCTATTGTCATTATCACGATCAAACCGTATCAGTCGCGCAGTTGCGGTGAAATTTGAAGTTTGCAGTTAAGCGGTTGCCGGAAGTCGTGATAGCAAAAACTCCATATTTTGAATAGATTAGACGTTGGTCCACACTTCACTGTCGTCACTATTTTCTTCAGGTTTTTGCCCTTCGAATCCCAATTCTGATATCGGGATAGGCCCTCATCAGCGATATTACACTTGCACTTTGTAAGTAGGCGTGGATTGTCGGGCGAAGAAAATAGAGATAATAGTTACAGCACAATCACTTTATTTCACTCACAATTTCTTATAAAATAATCACCATGAAATAACCTGAAGGCAGAGGTCCGACATATTAAATGAAAGTATGAAATATAGCAGTAACCAACTTATTTATTCCAACCGCTTGTTAATTAATTAAATAGATCGCTATAACAGCTCTAGGCGCTACAGCAGGCGCACCGGGCCGAGCCTGCCCCAAGAATGATCCCTTTCAACGCTGCGCACTCGCTTACATAAAGTGGCCTGAGTAGTGGGGAGAGTGGGGAGTGAATGTGCCACTTTGCACAGCGTAACTCGGCCCGCTGCACTTGTCGTTTACATAGATCACGCCGACATATGCAATAAGTTAAAAAATGCTAAAAATTCATTTTAATAGATTCTGATAAAAATAATATATTAAATAATAGTACATACCCTCAGTATTAATATCCATCACAAAAAACTTTCACAATATCACTATAAACCACTATGAGATATGCACAAAAGTGTCGCTAAATTGCAACTGATTGACCGGAACGCTTGCATTAAACTCATTACCTGACTTCTGAACTCTATGAGTCATCAGTTAAGCATTTGAAAAACAACTTTTTCTCGGAATTTGGAGTTTGGGGGTGTTGTTTGTGTTATGCAATTAAGATTTCCTGGAAATGAAAACTTGAATTTTGTCCACCTAGCATGTTCTAGGCGAAATACTGTGTAGCGCCTTAAATCAGCAGAGCCGTGCGACAAGGACAAGAAATCTCCCCTCCAAAAACTTTTAATGCGTGTAGCTTCGTCATATTTACATGGATTTATCAGATTTTTTCGATTCACTCATTTAACTATGCTTTCTTTGAAATTTTATAATATTTTCGTTTTTTTTTATATTAGTCAGCATCCCTATTCTAGTAGACAATAGTACTTCTAATATTTGGTACCAAGCTCTGGCCGATTGTTTCAATTCATATATTGCTCTTTTAAGTTTAAGGACTTTATTTCATAGTCTGGAAAATTTGAATAAGATGGTATTTCCATGAAAATGGACTCATCTAAAAAAACAATTAGAAATGCAGTAGGAACTTCTAAGTGAATATTATCTAGGTTTTGATATACAGTTAATGCAAATAGTAATCTTAAAGTGAAGCATCTGAGCACTGGTGAAAATGTTTCCGTAAAGTCTGTTCCCCTTTTTGACTGAATTCCTTTGCCACTGTACCTCACTTTACTTTCACTATTGGTTTTTTTACCCACTTGCACTTAACAATTGTTTTTTCACTGGTTTGTAAACCTTTGAATGACTGCAATTCTTCTCTGATTGCATGCAGCCACTGCTCTTTTTCTGGTCCATTTACATGTTCACCACTGAGAGTGCATCACTGAGAGATAATTCTTCTCCAGACATTTCATCCATAACACACAGGTTAGCATAACCGAAATAGTCTGGTTGACGCCTGGTTCTCATCTTTGACACGTCAGTGCTTTCTTGCTTTGCTATGACCTCTGTGTAATCTGACATCAATGTCATTGATTCTTGGAAGCTGTCATCTGAGCTACTGCTCGCTTCTTCAGGCACTTATATCAAATCTGGTTCATCAGTCCGTTCTCCACTTTCCATGTCAGAAAAATCCCAGGATCCCGGAGGCATGTATATTTAAACGTAAACGTTTAAAATTGCTCACCTACTGCGACTGTCAATACCTATTACAAAAGTTCCCGGCATCACGGGATTTAAAAAAAAAAAAATCTGTGGTTGGTGAGAATTATACCTTGTTGTTCATAATGAAAAAGTTTAGGTTAAGTATTAATTTACTAAATACGTAGATACTTTTAAAATCCCAGGATCCCGAAAATGTGTTTATAGTACAACATGTACGTTAGAGATAATTGCCCTACATTTTTAAACTTACTGCGACAATTAATACTACTTAATACCAGTTCCCAGAGAGAACAGAGAGAGAGGGCAGCACTGTGCTCGTGTGTACATCAGCTCTGCAATAATTAACTCAAATAAACGTTTTTAAAGTGTTTTTAAGTATTCGAGTGCCATAATCAGCAAGAACTATCAAGTGATTGACTGTAGAAAAGTGGACTTTAGTGCAAATATACTGCAGACGATACATTTTTGCAATAACGGCAAATTTGAACTAACGTAAATCTTTTGACTATCATATTCGAGTGAAACATATGTGTTGATATATAAAGGTGGAAATAACCATTCGCAAGTGAAATAAAAAAAACATCAAGATATGTGCGATGTGTGAGTAATAGAAATTTTAAGAAAAATAACCTTAGAACAAAGACCAATTTATTGCAAATCACGATCTATTAGCGCTCACTGCGACGTCTAGCGACATAACACCCGAACCAACCTACACCATCTAGTGTCAAAGGTCTGAACTACTTCATTTGTAGCAACGGCGTAGTAATTAGTCACTTCTGAGAACATTCTGACTCCTATTAAGAGTGTTCAAGTTCCACTAATTACCGATAGAGGGAGTCACTAGCACGATAATAGCCAATATGGAAGATCTAAGGAAACTTATTTTAGACATGAAATCTGAGCTGCAACTAAAATTTGCCACAGTGGAAAATTCACTTACAGATCTTGAAGGAAAAATTACTACAAATATAAATGAAAATGTTAACGAAAAGTTCAATAAATTAGATAGCAACTTGAATAATTTAAATTCACAAATAGAAGAGCAAGAGAAAAGACTTGATGAAATAGAGAAGAATATTAGGAAAAGAAATGTTGTATTTTTTGGAGTAGAAGAAGGGGAAACGTCATACTTTCAATTGGCAGAAAAAATTATAAACATAATACAGGAAAAATTAAACATAAATATTCAAGAATTTGAGGTAGAATCAGTACAGAGACTTGGAAAAAGAAACGATAACACTAGACCAGTAGTTGTCGCATTTACAACACTGGGAATGAAAATAAAGGTATTAAAAAATAAAAAAGAGCTAGCAGGGTCCAATATGTATATCAAACACGAATTTCCAACTAAGGTACTTAAGATCAGAGAACACTTAAAACAACAACTGAAACTTGAAAAAGAAAAGGGAAATGAAGCCTTCATAAACTATGATAAACTCATAGTTAAGCAAACCAATGGGAAACCGAACAATAAAAGGCCACCCTCAGGTTCTTCCCCAGAAACTGCCTACAGTTCGGATAGTATATCCTTTAGCAGGTGCAACAACAAAAAGAAACTGAAAACAAATAACCAAATTACTAGCTACATGAAACAATGTGATAAAACAACAGATCAAGCTAAAAACTACACAAATAACGCATGAAATTTACAGGCCCCCTCCAATCTAAAAACACAGGATAAAAAGAGAAAAACACTAAAAAGATCTCCCAGTACGGCTGGTCCCCGCGGGAGTGATCGACTAAAACCCTCCTTGCAATTCAATGAAAGTGAAAAAACCCCACATCTTATCTGAATATATGCACACTTAACGTCCGATCGCTAGCGACCGATACGAGACAAACTGAACTGCTACATGCCTTAAAGAATATCAACTGGGATATTTTGGGTCTTTCAGAAACGAGATTAAAAGACTTTGAAATCCTAGAAAAAGACAATCTCATTTTTATGTACTCAGGAAATAAGAGCGGCTACAGCGGAGTTGGTTTTCTGTTGAAAGACTACTTGAAAGTACACATTACGGATTTAAAACCCATTTCGGATAGAATAGCCCGACTAGACATAAATATAAATAACACTCAAATTAATATAATTCAAGTCTACTCCCCAACAGAAAAATCAAAAGATGAAGACATACAACTATTCTACGAGAAATTAATTACAGCTCTGTACAATACAGGTCCAAATACAATCGTAATGGGAGATTTTAATGCCAAAATCGGTGCCGCCAAACCGGAGGACAGAGACGTTATGGGCCCTTGGGGCTACAACAGTAAAAGAAGCAAAAGAGGAAAACTACTTACAGATTTCTGCATAGAACATCGGCTGCATATTATGAATACTTATTTTAAAAAGAAACAGAAACAAAAATGGACTTGGTGCTCTCCTGATGGTAAAACCTACAACGAAATTGACTATTTCATAACCAATAATAAAAACCGATTGAGAGATATCAATATCATAAACACAACACACCCTACCGACCATAGACTGGTACGAGCAAAATATTCGATCGGGACACAAGCGAAATCAAGAAAATCTTTCAAAGGTACAGCCTGCGCATTGACGATACTGGAAAAAGAATCACTTAAAAACAAATTTACTGAAGCTTCTTCATCTATAAGCGATACTGTTGACGTACAGGAATCATACTCTATGATCATAAAAACTATTAAGAGTGTGACTTCATCATCAAACAAGAACTCTACGAAACCAACACCCAAAGCAGATATCTCACGAGATACTGCTAAACTTATAGAACGTAGAACATTCTTAAAAGGAAAGAAAAATAAAACGAATACTGAAAAGCAAGAACTCACCAAACTTTATAGAACAATTAAGAGGAAGATAAAAAGAAAGAAACACACAGATAGACTTAAAATAATTGAGGAAGAGCTAACCTTAAACAGTTCAGTCAAGAGGGGACAACAACGTGTAAACGATGGGCGGAAATGGATTCCTTCTCTAAAAACCAAAGATGGACGAATTACTTCTAACAGAAAAGCACTAATGGAGACTGCTACAGAGTTCTACGAAGAGTTATACCAACGTGGAGACGATATTAACAATACAATAATGACACCCGATGGGGTAAACATAGAAGTGCCAATATTTATGGAAAGTGAAATAATAAATGCTATTTCCTCTCTCAAAACCTTAAAGAGCCCGGGAGAAGATGGGATTACCAATGAAGTACTTAAAATACTAATTGAACCATTGTCCCCTATTATTACGAAATTGTTCAATAATATCTTAGCATATGAAAATATACCCGCAGAATGGGAGACATCAATTATAAAATTACTGTACAAGAAAGGAAATCCTGAGGACATAGGAAATTATAGGCCTATAAGCTTATTACAGACTACGTACAAAGTATTCACGCAAGTATTGCTGAAAAGAATTATGCCGACTCTAGAATTAAATCAACCTAAAGAACAAGCTGGTTTCCGCCCAAGGTTCTCTACGGTCGATCATATATTTACTGTGACACAAATCATTGAAAAGTACGAAGAATACGGGAAAAGGCTTCACATTGCTTTCGTTGACTATTCGAAAGCATTTGATTCAATAGGACACTCATCTCTGTGGAAAGCCTTAGACCAACAAGGAGTGCCACAAAAGTACACACAAATATTAAAAGAAATTTATAAAAGGGGGAAAGCCAAAGTTAAATTAGAAACACAAGGAAGACCTTTCCAAGTACAACGTGGAGTCCGACAAGGTGACCCGATATCACCGAACCTTTTTACTGCTCTCCTCGAGAGCATTTTCCGTAACCTCGAATGGGATTCCGTGGGGATCAACATTAATGGAGAAACATTGAACCACTTACGTTTCGCAGATGACATCGTACTAATTTGCGACAACCACACACACCTAGAATTTATGCTGCAATCTTTAGATAAAGAGAGTAGAAAGTGTGGATTGACTATGAATTTAGAGAAAACTCGCATAATGACCAACGGAGAAAAAACACCAGTAAAAATATCAACAAAGGAAATAGAGTACGTAGAAGATTATGTATATTTAGGACAGAGAATCACATTTAAGGAGCAAACTGCGGGCGAAGTAGAGCGTAGAATAAAACTGGCTTGGAAAAGATATTGGTCATTAAAGCACATTTTCAAGTCTAAACTCCCAATCAAATTAAAGAAAAAAGCATTCGAAACTGTCGTGTCTCCCACACTACTCTACGGATGCCAGAGCTGGGCACTAACAAAAGAAATCATCACCAAACTCCAAGTCTTCCAGCGGGCCGTTGAACGAAGTATGTTGGGATTGAAACTACGAGACAGAATTCGAAACTCTCAAATCAGAATGAACACCAAGCTGAAAGACGTAGCAGACTTAGCCTGCAGGCTAAAATGGCGATGGGCAGGTCACGTGGCGCGCGCAGAAGACGCACGTTGGAGTGAGCGTGTGCTGCATTGGTGGCCGCGTGGCGAAGCGCGCCGCCGCGGTCGCCCGCGCCGCCGTTGGGGCGACGATGTCGCGCTAGTCGCGGGACCCACTTGGACCAGGATTGCCAAAGATAGGAAACTATGGAAATGCATGGAGGAGGCCTTTGCCCGACATTGGGTACCCCAAAGCTAAAAAAAAAAAAAAAAAAAAAAAAATGCTATTTTATTATTATTTCAACTAAACTAAACCGCTAATCATCGTTCTTATATTCATTGAATCAATTGTAATTAATTCAAATATATTATTTATTTAGCACAATGTATGCAAATCAAATGCTATTTGTAAAGTTTTGAGATTATTTTAATTGAATCATTTGATAATTGCTAATTTAAAACATTGTTTAAAGAAAGGAATAATAATATTAAGTAATACATTCTAAATATAATAAATATTTAATAATAAATGAAATGAAAATGCATGATGAATTCAAATAGTCGATAACTAGGTATGTAAACATTAAATAGAAAACTATGGAATTATTATTATTTTATTAAGTATATTTTAGTGAATTTAGTTTACATAAAAAAAAAAAAAAAAAAAAAAAAAAAAGCTCTTACTTGCATGAAATAGGTATTTAAGGAATTTTATAAAAATGTAACTTGTTATATTTTGGGAATAAATGGCTTATTATTATTATTATTATTATAATACCAGTTCCCGGGATTGCGGGATGCAATAAAAATGAAATAAATTTTTTGGTGGTTTTAACCACTCTGTGTTATACCTTCCCGCCAAGTTTAGGTATTTATTCTCTACCTATTCCGGACACTGGTCATGACTAAACTGCCAAAAACTATGTGGCTCACATCCGGCTTTTTACCCATCCATAATTCAAATGAAATTTTTTGATGAATGCCTGCTGCCAAAGATCTGTTTTTTATGTAAACTGCAGTATGGACTGCCTCCGCCCATAGCTTTTTTAAAAAAATTTAGCAACAAATAGCAGGCATCTGACTTTCTCCACTATAGATATATATTATATCTCTCACAAAGCCCGCTGAGGAGTATATGGGTTGGATTTCTGATATATAATGCAGCTTGCTTCATATAGTTCCCCATAACAGCGGAACAAAATTCACCACCGTTATCATTTCTCAGATTATTTATATTTGTTGACTTCTGATTTTTTTCTAGATTTTTGAAATGTTTGAAGGAAGTTAATGTCTCATCTTTGCACTTTAGAAAATATAAATAAGCCATCCAACTATAGTCGTCTTGTCTTGGTTTCCACACAGGTCTGCATGCACCTAATTCAGAACCTCCTTGCTTCTTGAAAAATTGGTAGGAAAAAATGACCTTGTTTGCTTTCCCTCGCAGCAAACTGTGCAATTACTTTTGTAAATATCTGCCTTAATTTTGAAATGCAATCCCTCCACTGCACCATTTCTGATAGTTTGCAGATCATTGTTATTTATAGACCAAAACGCCTGTGCCAAGTCTTGCTGAAAGCCATTGCTATTCCTGCTATTAGCTCAATTTAATTAATGTTTAATTTGTATACTCCATTCACTTGCTTGGCTTCTCCAATCCATTATTTTATTTGATTATAAATGTGTCATACATTTTCTTTGAACACCACTCTGTTTCCACTGGTATATCGTGCTCACGAATAGAAGATTTATCGTTAAGTTATGTGTATTATAATATCGACACTGATTCTTTTAATGTCCGGTTCATTTACATTTGTAACATTTAAAAAAAACCGGCTTGTTCAAGTTATCACTGCCACTAACATGGCCGACGCCATTTTGATTTCTCGCTTGGCTCGTTTGGCGCTTATTTGCAATAAAAGCGCGCTCGGAATTCGTGATTTCAGCATCAGCACTCATATCCTATCATATTTTATCTTTATAGCGTCTGCACTAATATCCAGCCCGGAGTGTTCTATTGCCATAATCATTGGCGAGAACTCGTCTGGCAATCGAGCTAACCAAAGCTATCCGACCTTGTCGTCTTAAATCTCGAATCCTGTGCCTATTAGTTTCTGTGCCGTATCCACTAACTGTGTCACGTATGCAGTCATAATTTTCGAGACGAATGGAGATTCGTTTTCTCAGCAGACTAATGCGGCGGGTGAAACTAGAGTCGTCGAACAACGACTTCAAATTGGTCTACAAGCTTTTCATTGTAGTTTAACTTTTTATGTGTCCATACAATGATGGGTCAATTGTCATCACCATTTTAGCTTTAGACTTCCTGTTGTCTTGCTCACTTTAAACTTCGCTTTTTCTGTTATCGATGCCCTCCAGGATCAGAAAATTTTCCATGGCGAACGCCAAATCGTCGGAACTATCCCTGCCCTTGAGCTTCGGGACACGCTGTGCCGTATAAAAATACTGATGCTTTTATTTTAGCCGGACTGTGCCCATAACCTATTAAAACTCGTGTTGTGTACAGTAATGTACTAACGCTTTATTAATATTCATATGTAGAAAATAAACAGAAGGTGGCATATGGTCAACATTTATTTTTTATACTTACACTAGATCATAAATAACAATGTTTTTCTTCAAAATCCGAACTATTTTCGAGCAGTGACTCGTAGAACGCACCGTAAAATCAAATTAATCATTAATTTCTCGTAACATCTTAGTATTTTTTCTAAAAAGAAAGCCTATTTCAGATTTTGGGCTCATCTTAACTACATAAAAACTGTATAAAGAGAAAAGATTTGATTTTTTGGTATGTTTGTTACTCTTTCACGCTAGAACGGCTAAATGGATTTGAATGAAATTTAATACAAATGTTGACCATGACCTGGATTAGGACATGGGATACTTTTTATCCCTTTATATCAATGGCATCGAGACTTATGCGGGTGAAACCGCTGGGCGAAACTAGTCAATAATAAAACGAACAGAATTGGAAATGAATGTACTTTATTTTTAGGAGTGCTTGACACATTCAGTTACAATATAAGTATTTTTATATAAGGTCACAACAGATGCAAATCACACTTAATTTCGAACATTGATTTCCATTTGTTCCTCGTCAGCGTTTTTTATCCGCCATGTAAAAGTTAATACGCGGAATAATCTATTACACTATTACTATATGAATGTGTTGTACTGTATACTGTTTGAATGTGAAAATACAAACGCGGATTTTATGATTATAGTTACAGTTAAAAAAAAAAAACTTTAGTACTTCGGTAGACCATGACCTGGATTTGGACTTCGGACGGAATTCGAGACTTATGCGGGTGAAACCGCGGGGCGCAGTCAGTTATAAATAAACCTTTACATTCGATCCTACCCTCGTTCACAGCCTCAGCCACAGGCATGCACGAAATAACTTTACTAATTAACATTACAGTAAGACTACTGCTCACGACGTGCAAGATAATGGAAAACGTTGAGACGATAGCGCCGCAATTCCAGAACTAATGATTTGGAGCCATTGACTTAACGCGGTTCCTAACTTGCTTGAATGTTGCCGGATTTGGTTAAATTACTTCTTCCACTATTATTTGTTTAATCATTGTGAAGTTAGAACGAAGTTTTCTATTGTTTTGTGAGAAAGTTCTTGTGGAATTGTGGTTGAAGTTTGCATTATAGACTTTACTCAAAGCTTACTTTATCACTGACTGACACTCTAGGTTTTTATGCAGTAAGACAGTCTTACTAAAAAAAAAAAACATTTGGGTTTGACACACCGACTCGACAATTGTCGATCAATGTTGTAATTCGACGTAAAATTGAATGGATCTGCTAGTGAAAACTGTCAATTGACGGCGGCTGATCTTATTTTCGAACAGTATTTGGGGAAGTGGTGGCCGAGTGGTTAGTTTTGGCCGTATTTCAATACCTAATTACTATGATATCTACACCTATAATTTATATAGTAAACAAATTAAACTGATGAAACTAGGGCGTAAATCGAATCAAATAAAACTATTCTGTACTAAGTTGCACGCTCATTAAGCGAAGTAATGGAATCACCGTCTGTAATAGAATCGGCACTGTCATTTACTCGTGGTCATTACAGTCTACCTCGCCTTAATAAGAGGAACGGCTATTATAAGACTGGGAATTAACGTAAATAACGTCGTACGTTTGTTTTTGTTTCATTGAGTTTTCTTGCAGATTGAAAGTATATAAGTTGTTTTTTATTTAATTTAAATTTGTAGACCTTAAATTATAGAGGGTGAAATTAAATTCATGGGCATCCTATTAAGGGTAACTGTACTCATCATTATGAACAACTTTTGCGATGGGAACTGAAATCACGAAAAAAAACAGTTGTTCCCTAGATTTTGACGAGTTATGCGAACATAAATGTAGAAAATAGTTTTTTTTTTTCGCGATTTCAGTTTTAAACCCATACCAATGAGTACAATCAACCCTCAATAGGATGCCCTTGAATTCAATGATACCCTGTATAATGTAATATTTATTATACAATGTGGGGAGGACAATGTGATCATAAATGAAAACACTGGCAATACTGGTTTATAGAAACATTTGTAAACTATCAAATAAATCCGAACATCGAAATTAAAAAAACATTTTTTTCTAACAAACTAAATAGCTTAAAATTGCAAACAAAATAAAACACCGTTTATAAAATTGGTACACTGACCTGCGAGAAGAATGGCAACGCAGCTTGGTTTCATTCATGATAAAGCTGTGGCCGACGCGATGCAGCGACATAATGTTTGGCGCCATTATTCTTAATGCTCAATTACTCAAATCAAATCACAGAATATTAACCAATTAGTCGGGCATCATTCACCCGCGAGTTATTCACTAATCAATTTATTATTCACAATCACTTTTCGATCACATAATTATGTCGCCAGTCATTAAATTTTTTTATTTTCAATATGTCCGCCGTGTTCTTGAATACACAAACTACACCGACGTATAATGTTATTTCTCACTCTTGATAATAGGTCACCATTAGCAGCCATTTCTTTCAATTTATTAAAAGATATTATTATTCTATTTTTTAATTCCTCAACGGTGGTAACTTCTGTTGAGTATGCCTCATTCTTTATGTGACCCCACAGAAAAAAATCCAGGGGCGTGAGATCTGGTGACCTCGCTGGCCACCGCACTGGTCCAAAACGGCCAATCCACTGCTGTCCGAACATTTGAGTCAACAGCTCTCTTGCAGACACCACTGAATGAGCTGGTGCTCCATCTAACTGGTACCACATCTGCCTGTACACGTCCAGCGAAAGTTCGTCCGTGTACTCGGAAACGGATCCGTCGAGGAATTCAATGAACTTTACAGCATTTAAATTGCCCTCAATAAATACCGGACCAATAATGGTATTTCTGTGTATGCCAGCCCACACATTGACCGCAAATCTGTACTGGTGCGAAGACTCCCGTACTAAATGCGGATTCACGCGGCTCCAGTACCGAAGGTTCTGTCGGTTCCATAAACCATTCCTTGTGAATGTACTCTCGTCAGTCCACAGCACATTGTACAGGAAGTTAGGATTATCGAGATGTTTGGTTTCCAACCAGCGACAGAAAGTTTATCTTATTGGCTTATCTCTCGGTAACAATGCTTGTACTTATAAGGTCTGCGTTTGTCACGTTTCAAAACTTTTTGAACAGTTTTGTGATTTACACGAAAATGTCGACCTGCATTACGCAAACTGGACGTCGGATTGCGATCATAATAATTAATAACTCTTTCGTCTGAAATCACATTTGCACGTGGAGGAGCACCATCTACGTGCGGGATCAAGGATTGATTTTCCCGTATCCTCTGAACAGCTTGTACAATAGTGCGCCCGTGGGTCGGACACATACGCGTGTTCCCATACCTCTCACGGTATGTCCGTACAGCTAAAGCGGCATTACCGTGACACTCCCCATAAATTAAAATCATATCGGTGTACTCCGAAGCGGTATAATTGTAACGAGGCATGATTATTTAATAATAAAACCTTGAAACACCAAGTATTAAGCGTCTAATTTCGCAAAGTTTACTTAGCTATTTAACTAAGTACCTATAATACGTTTATCTGTCCTGTCACTATTAAAACAAAGCGTCAAACTTCGCACAACACAACAACAAAGATACGATAACACTCGCGCGGCGACTTAAAACGGGCGCGGGCGCATCCGAAATTCCAGAGAAAAGCAAAACGCGTCACAGGCAGGAAGGACGTCCGGTGACACACTGACCGCGTAACCTAGACACGTCGACAAGTAAGCAAAGTAGAAACAAGCAAACTTACCTATCTCTTTCGCACATACATATTTTGCGATTGACATGATTGCGTAACAGGAAAGTAATAACTTTCGCATGCATTTTTTCTTATCTAGCTGTGATGACACGCTTTGAGACTCTTATGGCTCGGGCATAAAGTATAATTTGCATTGAGAAAATAAATTTGAAAGAAAAGCGTAGGTTTTTAAAGTAGCGAGCTAGCAACGTGTGTCGTTAACCTGTCGCGTGCTCTCCTGTTTACAATACATCATGTAGAAAATACTTAAAATGAAAAGTAATGTCCTGTGGCTAAACTACTGAATAAATTCATTTGATTTTTTTGTGTGAAGGTTGGAAATATCATGACATAAACGAAGTTTAATTTATGATCATATTGTCCTCCCCACATTGTATAGTGGTTAACATTATAAATTCAATAGAGAATGAATCTGGCCCAAAAAAAAAAATTACATTCAAACGTCACTCAAAAGCTCGATCAGGAAAAACACACTACAATGAACTGACTGAACGTGTTCATTAGTGTATTCCAGGAACGAGAAAATCCATTGCTACATTGACCGAATTTCAATTTACTACTCAAACGTTAGGTTATGGTAACATCATTCGGGACGTGCCAAAGCCAGCGCAGGATCTACTGCAACTGATGCGTTTCCTATGAAGACGTAACAGCCTCCTTTCAAGCTATATAAGCCACGCTACACACTTGTTTTTCAATTCAATTTGGCTTGCGTCAGCGTGATGCAAAATCCAAGAATTTTCTTTCCACAAATCTGGCCTTTTTCTTCGAATTTGCTCTCATAAACGCCGCATAATGCTCAAATAATATTATTTATTTAGCGTTTGACTTTCCGGCAAGTATTCCAAGTGCACAACACCGCGATAGTCAAAGAAAACAGTTAATATGACTTTGACTTCAGATCGACTTTGGCGTGTTTATTTTTGGTGTCGGTTCAATTGGAAGGCGCCACTCCCAAGCTTGTTGACTAGTTTGCATATCAAACTCGTAAACCAACGTCTAATCAACAGTAAAGATGTGTTTCATGAATGTTGGGTTGGAATCGACTCGTTCTAGCATGTCCTCTGCGACTCTTATGCGATTGAGTTTTTAGAGTAAATTCAGGTCTTTTGGGACTAGCCGAGCGGCAACATTTAACATACCCAAGTCATTATTTTAAATGGTACGGATCGACTCGTGAGACACAGTAAGTTAATTGGCTGTCTCTCTCTTTTTTTTTTTTGAATGGTTACTCGCAGGTCAACCTATGAGGTTGTCGTCTACTTAAACGGACTTGCCTGTGGTGCCCTAATAAATTAAGGCCTCCAGCCAGGACTTAAACTTAAATAGACTACACGCTAAGGGCACCCCCTGTGGGGTACGGACCTCGACTTAGGGCGTCGCTGGAAGAGGGCAGCAAGGGACTAGCTGGATCAGGATTTGAGTGATTTTGGGACGAATTTAAAGCTACAGGCTCAGCGGCGCGGGCTGACTCGAGCAAGGGTCGGGAGGGGTGTGGATTTGGGCGTCGCGGCGGGCCACGGCGGCGAGGGCGGTAGGACGGCGATCGGGTTTTGGGCTTACGTAGCGTGCTGGTGGCCTTACTACTCTCCTGGAGGAGAGTAGTGGCATCGTTGGGGACGATTCAGGTATGCCTTGGTCGGCGAATACTACTAATGCGTGAGGGAGTGTAGCGGGCGGCCGCTGAGATCAAGGGGTTTGGGTGTTTGATGCCACAGTCAAAGAAACGCTTTGATAAGCGTTTCATGAACTGTTTTATGGTAGGCATTTTAAGGTCGACGTGGAGTGACCCGTGATCTTTCTTAGGAAACGGTTCTGGAGGGTCTGCATCTTATGGAGATGACGTGGGTGAGCGTGCGCAAATACAACGCAGGCATAGGTCATGATGGGACGGATGACTGCGGTATAGATGCGCAGCTTGCATTTAAGTGACAGTTTACTACGGGCTGTCGATTGATTGATGTCAGATCGCGTTCACCTTCTTAACCACACACAGACACACACTCTCAAGCAAGTAGGGGCTCGCGCCCTTCGTGCCCTTCGTGGGTGCTGGGCGTGAGGACTTATGTTGTACTCGCGGACACACAACACTTTCCAAAGACTCTCATAGCACATCTCCCTTTTGTTTTATAAATAGATTTATCTTCCTCTCAGTACTTGAAGCTTTTACGATGTTGTATTACGTAATTGCAATTGAATTATATAATTTAAGGGTGGGAGCCTGGAGAACTGTCATACAGGTCCTGAACCCAGTATAGACTCCAGCTCTCACAAAGGTTTGACTCTGCCTGTAACCTGATACCATGTAGCAAACTTGTACCTTTTTGGGAGAAATAAATTATAAAAATGGGGAAGGTCGGGCAAAGCTAATTGTAGATGGCGTGACCATAGCTAGGTCCCTACGGCCTACAATAAATTTGACATTTCGTTCATTCATTTAATTTTATGTTCATTCATGAGTTTGATTTTATTTCACTAGTTCGTTATTTTCTATGATTTCAGTATTTTAAATCATGTACTTGACATGGAAAGTGTCAGAATTTTAAACCTTGCATATTTCCTCGTAATCACTTTCTCCAAAATGTTTCCGAAATAAACTCTTCACTCATAAAAATATCTACGAATAGCTTTAAACCACAATCTTCTAAGTTTAGGGGCTTTCGGGAAATTGTAGACTCCCAATTTCGGAGTGTCGAGGAACACAACGCTTCAATTTTCGCTAAAATTAAATAAAATCAGATCACGCCTTGTATTTTTGGCTTGTGTTGGGAACTAGCTACGACAGCGGCATTTTGACAGTTGCCTTCTATGCCTAGCCTATGTCTAGCCCTATGTCGAAGAATAGCACACCCGTCGTCGCGTTACGCTGCAGACCAGCGCATAAGTGCTCTACGATACGGTGGACCTGTTGGGTGCCCGAGTGTTGGCTTCGGAAACCAAACTGCTCGTTGGGTATGAGGCTCTTTGCTTCGGCATAGTCTTTGAGACGCTTATAAATAAGCCTCTCGTAGATTTTGCCGAGAAGAGTAAGCTAATAGGGCGGTAGCTGGAGGGCTCAGACTTTGGCTTGCCTGGCTTTGCGATACCGATGACGGTGGCTTCTTTCCATGCTTGTGGGAAGATGTTGTTGCTCAAGGCGCCATTAAAGATGGCGGTCATAAGCATTATTAGCGGGGCAAGAAGGAGTTTGTATACCTTATTGGTAATACCATCCGAACCGGGGGCCTTACGAGCGTGGAGCCCTTTAATGATGTCGTGCACTTCGTCTGGAGTGACGGCAGGCAGAGGATCATCAGGGTCTTCGACGGGAGGGAGGGAGGCTCTCCGTTCGACTTCAGCGTCGACCTTGTTCAGGTGAGCTTGGTCTACTGGTTGATAGCTAGGAGAACATTGGGACTCTAGGCTGTCAGCAAGACATTCAGCCTTATCGAGACTGTCGAAAGCGACACTATTGTCGGGGCGGATGAGAGTTATGCACTTATTTAGATCATTTTCTTTTAAATGGCTGTATCTATGCTACGGTACAAAAACACATTTGTTCGTAAAATATTTTTATAGCCCATTTTATGTTTGGATGGTGCTGATGTGTATTACAAAGACATTTTCTATCTACATCTGTTCTCTAAATTATCTAACTTATTTTATTCCAACTATTGCTCTTATTTATTCTTTAAGCAACATCGATATTGCTGGCGAACCTTCACAAAGAAATATTTCTAACTTTTTCCGTTGTTCGGATGATTTCTACGAACGTGGCGTCGCAATAAAACAAAACCTTGACAAAATACATCTAAAACGTTCCCAACAAACTAGGCCCTAAATTACTTCTAAAACGTAAAGCCTATTTCTATAACGTGGGAGACGTAATTTTTTGCACACCCCTGTTTGATTCATCTCCGTAAAACATTCCGGAACGTGCTGACTATGCCGCCTTCCATCTTCACCGCTGACAAGCTATAAGACAAACAGTGTTTGTAAAAACTTCAGTCGGTATTCGCAGAGTGTCTAGGCTAGAGATAAAACGCAACTTCTATTGTGGTGTGACCGAGTTACTCGGTGGAAACAAAAGTATGCTTTATGGGACTGATATCTGCATGCAGAGTAAGAAAGCTATGCATTTTAAATTTTTGTTTTACAAGAAAGGTTGCTGTTATTGAGAATTGGAACGGTTGTTTTGGTTTTTTTTTTTTTTTTGTTTGTTTCTTACGTTTGGTATATAATAATTATTACTTTCAGTTTATTTACCAATACCAGGTAACTCAAGGCTAGTTAGGTTAGGCTAGTTAGCTATATGGCGGAAACCAGAGCCAGGTGTCGTGCGGTGTTCCACAGGGATCGGTCGTGGGACCGCTCCTGTGGAACATCGGGTACGACTGGGTGCTGAGGGGCGAACTCCCGCCGGGCGCGGACCTGACGTGTTACGCGGACGACACGCTGGTCAGGGCCCGGGGGAGTTCGCACAGGGAGGCAGCGTTGCTCGCGACGGCGGCGGTCTCACTAACGGTGAGCCGCATACGGCGCCTCGGCCTGGAGGTGGCCCTCAACAAGTCGGAGGCCATGGTGTTTCATGGCCACCAGCGGGCGCCGCCGGCCGGATCACACATTGTGGTCGGGGGGGTCCGGATCGCTGTCGAGCCCACCATGAAATATCTGGGATTGGTGCTCGACAGCCGTTGGGACTTCGGACCCCACTTCCGGCGGCTGGCGCCCAAGTTGTTAGGCGCGGCCGGGGCGCTGGCAACGCTGCTTCCCAATTTGGGGGGCCCGAGCGCCGCTTGTAGGCGGCTCTACGTCGGGATCGTGCGATCGATGGCCCTTTACGGGGCGCCGATCTGGGCGGCTGACCTAACGACCGCCAGCATCTCTGTGCTGCGAAAGCCGCACAGAGCAATGGCCGTCAGAGTCATAAGGGGGTATCGCACGATCTCCTACGAGGCGGCTTGTGCACTGGCCGGATCCCCGCCATGGGACCTAGACGCGTAGGTGCTCGCGTCACTTTATCGGTGGCGCGAGGAAGCGAGGGCGCGGGGCGAGCGGCCGATGCAGCGCCATATGGAGCAGCGTCGGTCGCAGCTTCGCGAGGTCCTGGTGGCGGAATGGCGGGACAGGCTTTCACGCCCTACCGCCGGCCTCGTCACCATCGAGGCGGTCCGGCCAGTGCTCGACCTCTGGCTCGGGAGGAGGCACGACTCCCTGTCGTTTCGGGTGACGCAGGTGCTCTCGGGGCATGGCTGCTTCGAGAAGTACCTGTGTCGCATAAACAGGGAGCCGGACGCTCGGTGTCACCACTGCGTCGACTGCCGGGAGGACACGGCGTGGCATACGCTGGCAGAGTGTGCCGCTTGGGAGGAGCCGCGCCGTGCCCTCATCTCAGAAGTAGGCAGTGACTTGTCGCTGCCGACCGTAGTGAGTTCGATGGTCGGCAGCGCCGAGTCCTGGGACGCAGTGGTTTCCTTCTGCGAAACAGTCATCTCGCAGAAGGAGGCTGCGGAAAGGGAGAGAGAGATCTCGTCCACTCTCCCGATCCGCAGCAGGCGCACCGGGCGCAGGCGGAGGGCGGACAACGCCCTCTTCCAGCCCCCCTAAATGGGTCCAGGGGCGACGGATTCGGGGACATCAGTCGCTCCCCAACATCAGGACCCGAGAAGGCGGCGCGCGTAGTGTTCCGCGTGCGCTGCTCACAGACGTTGCGGGGGAGTACACCTCACTCCGCCCGCCCGAGACGGGGCCCACGCAAGCGGGCCGGCACCAGCCGGGGATGCGGAAGAATTATGTGTTCCCGCGACCCCGGCGCAGGTGTGAGATGGAACACCGGGGTGGTTTTTAGTCAGTAAGAGTCTGACAGACCCCTCCGCCCACCCCAAGGCCGAGGACATCCATGAGGATTTCCCACCCCGGGAACAAAAAAAAAAAAAAAGGCTAGTTAGCTAGGCTAGTTCTCGTACTTAAATAACGTTCAAATTCAAGAAATCTCACCTCAACGACAATTAATGTCAAAAACTTGTCAAAAATGTATGCAAATTGATAGTATTCTTGACAGATTGAGACTGAGATTGATTGTTGCTGAGAGCAGTGTTGGCCCAGTGTTAAAGGCCGCGACTTATGTGTTGTAGGTCGTAGGTTCGAACCCAGACAGGCGCTTTACTTTTTGTAAAAATATTTCATCACCACTGCTTTAAAAACGTTGAAGGAAAACATCGTGAGGAAACCGGCATGTCTTAGAAACAAATATTAGAAGACATGTGACATCTACCAACTCGCACTGGGCCCGCGTGGTGGATTACGGCCCACTCCCTCTGACAGAGAGGAGGCCTGTGTCCCAGCAGTGGGAACATATGAGGCTGATTATGCATTATGCATGAGACTGAGATTAAAATGCGAACGTTCTTAAAAATACGGGAATTGCTCCTGAGATAAATACGATTTGACTTATGAGCATGATTGTTCATGAAAAACACATTTTCATAAATTTGAAACACCATTGTGAATTTAGATCAAAAGTCGAAGATCATTATGTGTTATCCACAACTTTGAAGTAGATAGCTAAGTAAACCGTCAGAAACATGTGAGTAGGTACGTAACTGTACTTGAAACTATACAATCTTGAACTACCTCCAGTAACTATCCCATCCATTAGTTAGTTAGTAAGGCGAATAAATAACTTCAATGTCTGCTCATAACAACAACATGTACGAGGTATTAAATATCCTGGTGTAGCCCGTCGATTTGCGATTCTATGAACTACGTAAAAAGGTGGGGACTTCCACGTCTTCGTGTTTTCATTTACGGAAAAGTTGCATAGTCGTCAATGTTAAGGCTATACAACACCCACACAATCCACGAGTCATCGACCGCTTGACCACGGTGATGTCAGGACGAACGATACTTATTCAGAATCTTATTAAGGATAGCGTACGACGTTTGATCGATGTCGACCGATATTATATTTATTTCGAAATGGAAGTAGTTTTGATAATTGTTGCTTTTATCCATTTGTTTTTATTTACTATGTCAACGCAATTTTATATAAAAGCTAAATTCAATTGATCCCCCATTCGGTGCGCGGAAAAAATACACATTTCCTCAATAATGTTCATACGTTAATTAGGTAGTAACATCGGGTTATTTGGTTATACATAATTTTCGTATAATGCCAAATCGTGGTTTACATTCTCATTCGGAGTTTTTCCGACTCCAAGAGCTAGGTAAATTTTCCTTTGACTAAGCTTCCTGTAAATCGGATATTCGCGATCCTACGTGGTATTAAAACAACATACCACATAGTTGACAGTAACCCTTCAGCAAATAAGCCAATACGAGTGATATGGGTTCGACGGGGCTGGATGAGATGTCCGATTGATTATTGGGATTGCAATCTTTTTTTGATTTCACAGATTAATGAATGATAGGGTTTATTGTTGGTTGTTATTGCTCTTAAAGTGATTCGTAATATGAAATAATGTAACTTTATTACCTGCAGGGCTAACATGCCAGACGCGACAATTACTCACTCTCGTATTTTCTCGTCGCGTCTATACCGTCACTTTACTCGTTTTCTGACAGCACTGCCATTCAAAATACTTGACTTGTTCTGTCAAACTTGATGTTTTCACGTTAAACCCTAACATGACCACCTAATTTATCTCGCATTTTGACAATTCAACATGAGAAAATCGTGTTTTTCTCTAATTTAGTCGTCCTCGATTTTGACGACGAGAAGAGTAGACAAAATTATGATAAAAAAAAAAAAAAAAATAACATGGCAAATTCATAATTATACTTATTTTCGTTCTAGTTCTCTCTAGTAGTCTATTAGACAACATGAAAAAACTTAATTGAAATACTGAATTGAAATAATTGATTTGATTGAATTGAATTGAATTCACATTGGAATGAAGTTCCTTTCGGCGGCCGCGAGAGAAAGTTTGGCGCAGGGAAGCACTATTACGTAGATGAGCATCAAGTGCAGTAATAATCAGTCTAGTTTGTCAATTATGGTGATTATCGAAATCTAGGGAGTTATGGCTGTACCTGCCTACGCAACATAATTACGAAAATCGCCAGTTAAGTCCGCAAAGTTGGTGAGTAAAAGCAATATCATGTGTTTTATGGTGATTGTTACAATATCAACCTTCGCTTTGTCGAATAGTGATCTTCGAGTATAATAAGTGCCACTAATTGAATATTTTAATTTTAGCATGCCAAAGAAAATCATTTAAAAAGTCGGTTTTATGGAACTAAACAAAAATTAAAAGAGGTGGACGTCAAATCAATACAGAACATACTTATTCCATGCGTAAAATCGACCGAAGTTGCAGTGATAAAAATGATTTGTTTTTAATAACTTGCTACATCGGTTTCTCGTCGCGAGATACAGAAATGTCAAAGTGCCTTTTTCGAGTTTACTCGAGCTTGGCGGTCATGTCAGGTGTAAGGATGACGTTAAAATCGTAGACAAATTTCGAGAAAACGAGATATCGAGCGTTCTCGCGCTTGTCATGTTAGCCCTGCTGGTGTTGGTAATGTTATCAATGAATACTTTTAATCTCGTGTCTTGTAAAAAGATTAGAGTCGTTTAGGTTGATAGAGCACATCACTGTTAATAATTTGACATTGACAGCGCTCTTAGGTCGTAGCTTTAAGACCGGTTTTTGTAGTGTGTGTGCTGCCACTATGTTGCGGTGGACTGTATTTGGCACTAGCCACTATATATAGCAAAAGAGATATTTGAAAAAAGAATCAACCTTGAAGAGATATGAGGAACAGGATAAAGTTCACTCATATTCCTTTGAAAAGGGAGGATCCTCCGACCAGATAGATGTCGTATCCGATGGGCAACTGCCCGATGATTGTTGTCGGGAAGTTGTATATATGCTAGCTGCGCGGTAAACTCTGATTGCGCGATGCAATATTTGTGTGACGTCAGTGTGATGCGTTGGTCGCATGTGGCGGTGAAGATGCCGCCACATCACCCCCATCCGGAGACCGGAGGTCGATAGTTGGCAAAGTCTTGTATCTTGCGATGCTTGCCAATGCCAGTTGGGTTCCAGTGGGTTGGAACCGGATGTCGCATAGTTCGCGGTGAGTCGGAACTGTCTGCGAAGATGCCCCAGTGCGTCGGGGTGGCTGACTGCTGGTGTCGACCAGGGAGGGATTAAGCGCTCTGCTTGTCAACCGGTTGAATGTGCAGTGTGCTGTGTCAAGGTTGCTGATGAGGCTGAGGGTGATGACCAGGTATGCGCTTGCGCTGCATGCTGATGGTCAGGACAACAGTTTAAGCCGTGATTGCTGGCTGGCTGTATGGCTTGCGGTAGTGATAATGATGACGTCACGCTGAAGTAGTTGCACGAAGGCTGCGCTGTCGTTCATCACGTCGGGGTCACCAGTGATTAGATATGAGGAACAGTGTGGAAAGTTCACTCATACTCCTTAGAAAAGGGAGGATCCTCCGACCAGATAGATGTCGTATCTGGTAGGCAACTGCCCGATGATTGTTGTGGGAAAGTTGTAAATATGCTAGCTGCGCGATAAACTCTGACTGCGCGATGCAGGATTTGTGTGACGTCGGTGTGATGCGTTTTTCGCATGTGGCGGTGTAGATGCCGCCACAACCTATAAAGATTCGACTGCTGGTACACGGACCTCCTTTCTTCGAGAGGGAGTGGGCTATACTCTACCACGCGGGCCCAATACAAATTGGTTATTGTATTTTAATATATTAAAATAATATATAATGTGTAATTATTCAATTAATTATTTTGAGGCTATTCGGTTTAATCTCGGTAGGTAATATGCATGTAAGAACTAATTATAAACTAATACTAATTATTACGAATCTATAGGTATGCACACCAGTCCCATAGCTGTGTTAAGCTGTTGCCTCACGATAATGAACTGGTCTTCTATGTTCTATGTTAAATGGTTTGGTTTCCGCACTTAGTCCTTCATGTGGACCAGTGGCGTGGGCCATGGCGGCCGTCGGTGGTTAATATTCCAACCAGCCCACCTACAAACCCTTTAACAGAACATTGACCTCCTTAACTAAATACATCAATGTTTCTCTCATTAAAATAATTTTATACTTAATACTCATGCTAAGTTCGAATAAATCCAGATCATTTACGAGGCCTATTTAAAGCAGCTCACTGAAGCGTAACTAAATAATATGATTAAATTATATGCACTTTCCTTTTCCTTATAATAAGTTCGCTGTAAAGCGACCGGGACTCATGAATTTTACATTTTATACCTAACACAATTGCGTACCTACGAATTCAGTTAATCTTGTAAATCCGGCTTTCTAAATAAAGTGAATTAATAAAGTTATGGTAGGTATATTAAAGGTCGGGTTCGAGATATTTGTCTTTTCACACACTGGCCCGTCTTAATAAACCAGTATGTTCAGTAAATTGGAACGGCACGGTTGGCGCATTGGTTGAGCGATCGGCTGCTGCGCTGAGTGTCGCGGGTTCGATTCCCGCACGGAACAAATATTTGTATGACCTACAAATAGTTGTTCCGGGTCTGGGTGTCTTGTGTATGTGAGTTTTCATGTTTGTGAACGCACCCACGATACAGGAGTAATTCCTAGTAACGGGCAACGTTTAAAAAAAAAAAGAAAAAAAGAAAAAATAACAGAACTCTGTCGATAAGACTGTTTTGCTGCTAGTGTGCGCACCTTCAACATAATATAACAACACAAGCCGGCAGGCAGGCACATATATATAGTACACACACGATTAGCCAGTTATGTTTGAGACCAGCAATTCCTGTTGAAAAAACCTAATTTCTGATTCTCACTGCTGGGATACAGGCCTCCACTCTTCAAGAGGAAGTGGTCCGTATAACACTACGTGGGCCAGTGCGGGTTGGTAGTTATCACATGTAATCGGACATGCCGGTTTCCCCACGATGTTTTCTTCACCGTTTTGAGAGCAGTGGTGATGAATTGTATTTAACAAAGTATGGTGCCTGCCTAGGTTCGAACCCACTCCCTACGACTCGTTAGTGTGAGCCGTTACCACTGGGCCATCACTGCTCCCATCTGAACCCATCGTGTTTCCATAAAATGATAGTTTATTCTCAGAGTTAGCTTTCCTATTTACATAGCTGTGATATGCGGCTGGGAATTAGAGCATGTGCAAAGTTTGAACAAACTCAGTATTTATTTCAATTAAACCATTTACAACACATACTGTACTTTTTAACTAGCAAAGAGTCTGTCAGATGTCAGTCCTGGGTACATGAATCTTGTTGCTTCTATAAGTGAGTACAATGTTAAAAATAAATGAAGAAACACTTTAATTTAAAAGATAAAAAATAAGCCCTGGCAGTTAAGAGATGACTAGTCTCAACCGACGGCTCCTGTTCGCGAACATGACGCGTGGATGAGCACCATCCAGCTCAACCATTTTGTAGGAAACAAAATTATCCAACATACGCGCCAGCATCAGTGAGACATTTAAGTGAGCATGACATACTCTCGACTGCCATACTCCTTCAAGTGAACATACATCATATTAACAATGTAAACGAATCCATGGTACTTAATCACATTTATAAAATTGAAAAAATGCATCTAAATTATTTGCAACGTATTAGAGAGAGGAATAAAATGGTACTACCAAAAGGAAAGAAAATCATTAATATTCAGGGTGACTTATAATTTGACGTATTCCTACCAGAACGTAATAGTGTTACCCATTTGCAACAATTTAGCATCCCATAAAGGCTAGGCGAAAATTCATGGGATTTGAGAAAACTCAGTTTTATGTATTTTTGAAAATATCACTGAATTCGTCACTAATTATCACTTTTCTCTAATCTCTCAAATTGGATGGTCTTCATTTCTATTCCATTGGGTATCCTAATACGTTAACGTGCCATTCGATGTAACAAAATTTTCTAAAACATCAAACTAATAAAAATTAAAAGACGTGTTAAAGACTTCAAATGTTTTAGACTACTTGCCTATTAAACATTTTACGTTTTTAACACGTATTTTAATTTACCGTATTTCCAAATAGCGTAAGCTGCTGAACTTAACGCGCTGCATGTGATGTGTGAGGACCGTAGCTTTGAGTCAAGCGTGATCCCCAGGAAAACTGTCTTGTCGACGAATTCTAGTATCTCCATAATTAATACAACGTGACATTCACTACTTGTAACATTCAGTAACACAAATCTTATGCATTTAGTTTTCTTCTCATTTTACTAAATGAGATGAAAACTACATGCCTAAGACCCAGTAAACCAATTTACGTCGTCAAGCTCCTGCGCACGTCTGTTTTCTTACAAAATCAGGGATGTGTCATCAGCAAACGGTATCATTAATTGTGGTCGGTTTTTTTAAAGTTAATGATGTTAATCATTAATATATACCAAAAAGAGTAATGGACCCAATATTGAGCCCAGCGGAACACACATTTTAAGATTTGAAAACCCAACGAATTTACGCCGTTTATTTGAACTTAAAGCAGTCTATCATTCAAATTCGAAGTTTAATAATTATGTTTGACAGCGGCTTTATTACAGTCTTAACTAAAGCCATAAGTAAAGTAAATTAAGGGAGTTATGGGAAATTAAAGGCTGCGGCGATTATGCGATTTATCCATATTTCACAATAACCTGGATGCAATTTGGCATCATTCCATTTGGAACTGTTGTTTGTTATTTAGACATCTCATTTATTTTGCTCTGAATTACTCTGTGGCAAAGAGAAGTATTCACATTATAATTCCTAAATATTTTATGAGTGCTGAAGCGTTCTGCACGTATTTGAATAACGAAATAAAACGCCCCTTTTGTTTGGAAGTTTAAATCTTTACTTCATCTGCAATTGTTTTTGGGTAAATTATATCACTTAATGCTTGAATATTTCATTGTAATGCTTCGTGGATCTTGCTTTTGTTTGTCTTATTTGAATAAGGATGGAAATTCGTCATAATTTTAGCCTCATAGAGATAATTTATATTTTAGGAAGAGGTTTTCCAATCCAAAAACTGATCTGTCACACTTAGCTCAACTCAAGTTCATCAAGACCAACTAAACATAATAAAATTTAAAAGTAACGCAGACTGTTTTTGTGAAGGACCTCTTGAATGACGGCAGTCGTTACAAAGTACACCTTTATATAAATTCCATTACTAACAACGAATTTCTTCGGTTTATGAGTGATGTTTGTGATGTTAGAACGTACCGTATTTTTTTTCCCAAAAGTATTTATTTGTACACATTTTATATTTCAAAGTTTGAAGATGGGAGGGAGGAAATCATACTAAGTAAAACCTGTGCTCCGGGTCTCCTGGCCAGAGCGTACCGTATCTACCGCTTAAGTTTATCTAGGGCTGGAGTGATATTAATTTATGTGTTTGTGTGTGGCCGTTTTGCGTGGTTGTGACGCATATTTTCCCCCAACTTGTTCTTTTTTTCACTGCGTCATATTTACCGCAAATAAACGTTTTCTCTTTCTTTCATTGTTTTCCTTGTTAGTTAAAATGAGGTAGTATTTTGGATTTTCTAGCTTGATTTTTTGAATGTGTTGTGCCAAATGGTCTAAAATCTACCTATTGATACAGCGACACTGGAAATTCCCGGAACGCGGTTTATAATAAAAATAAATAAATAAACATATAAATCAACAGAACAAGGTATTATGCTTCCTATATTTTTTTTTGTTTGTATTTGTTGATTTTTTGTTGTTTTTGTAAAATTAGAGCCTACCATGCATAGATCAGAGAGGCAATATCTAACACCAATACGATTCTGTAAAAATCTCACCGTGAAGACCTGCGTTGAGTGACCTACAATACTTAGTCCACTATCGACCTCCGGTCTCCGAATGGGAGTGATCTTCACCGCCACATGCGAACAACGCATCACACTGACGTCACACAAATCCTGCATCGCACAATCAGAGTTTACCGCGCAGCTAGCATATATACAACTTCCCGACAACAATCATGGGGCAAGACTCGACGCTCGACTCTCGCCGCGGACGGACGTGTCTCGCGCTCTCCCGCTCCCGGCTCAGTGTTGTGTTTCCTGTTCTACTCGTTGCGACCACGTGACGTCATCGTAGTCGCCCCGACTATTCCGATATAAAATCATTATCAAGAAATTGATATTGATTTTAACCAATTAAAAAGTGCCTTTTTCAAGGCAAATCTCGTTTCATTAACAGACGTTTGTGAGTAGCTTCACTAGGCCCCTTCTGGGTAAAACCACAGTTTCGTGGTCCTCGGTTGAAACCTTACGGTGTCAACGAAGCCGAGTGGGGTGTTGACCCAATTCACACCCGCCGAACCCCTTCAGGGCGAGGCAGTTAGTTGGACGGGTCCCAGATAACCGGCCTTGGGGGATCTCCTAGTCGGCTCTGGTGACAGTTTTGCTTTCCAGCTACTCACCTAGTGTCTTTACGGTGTGTCTACACCCTTCGCGCTAGACTGGTCAGGGCCCCGTTCGCACAATAAGACTGGCAACGGGTTACAAGCTTAGGGCTCACCAATAGGTACACACCTCCCTGTCTACACCCGACAGGGAGGGAACTCATCCCCGGGCCAATCCACCCGGGGAGTTAGGTATAGGGTTTAGGCTACGTAGGGAAATTTTTCTCTTTCCACCATTCCTTCCCTAATATAGTTCCCGCTCCGATCATGGAAGACGCCGTCCTCTTGGCGTTCCTCAAAGAGGTCCTATTAAAGGACCCCGAGTTTTTGGCAAAATGTGGCGCCAAAATAAGCCAAGTTTCCAGTCCCACTCCGTCTCAAGGCGCACTCGCTAACTTCAGCGACGCGCTTGAGAGCCCGCTATCGCCACCTGCATGCGAAAGGGGGAATTCCGCCCTTTGTTCCGGCAAACAATGTTCCGGCTACTATCTCTGCCCCCATTGTTTCACCCTCTATTGTACCGGCAGATAATACTTCGGCCCCTATTGTCTCGCCCACCTTTGTTCCGGCCGCCATTGTCACGGCCGCCATTGTTCCGGCCGCCATTGTCTCAGAGACAACGCAGCTGCGCGCCGCAGCAATAAACACGACTCGCCCGGAGAGCATGGACACGTCAGTCCCACTCTCCGAGGATGAAGCCCGCACCTCCTCCTCCGGCGACGACGACTTCCAAGTAGTCGTTAAGGGAGGCAAGAGGAAGGCTAAATCCTCCGCCCCCGCTGGCCCGGTCACCAAGGCCCAGAAAAAACAGGACGACTTATCGTCCAGCTCCACTTCCGCCCCTAGTCCGCGGGCCAGTCGCCCCGCCAGCCTTATGGTTTGCCCACCCGCTCCTACCGCGAGGAAGCAGAAGCCCCCTCCCCCGATATACGTCCAGGAAAAGTCCAAATGGACTGAAATCTCTAAAATGTGTGTTGATCGCAAGATCAACTATACTAACGCCCGATCCACCCTCCAGGGGATCAAAGTTACGGTCCCCACGTCTGCGGACTTTAGGGACCTCTCCCGCGCCCTACGTGAAAGGAACTACTCCTTTCACACTTACTCCCTTCCGGAGGAAACCCCTACACGCGTCGTTATTAGGCGCGTTCCACAGGAAATCTCCACCGAGGAGATTAAGAGCGACCTTGTCTCACAAGGCGTACCAGTTTCCGCCGTCCATCGCTTACATAAAGCGAGACAGGGCCTAGTCTACGACATGGTCCTGGTCATCTGTGACCCCACAGACGGTCACCACCTGATTTTTAAAGTTAAGTCGGTGTGTTTGCTCTCAGGCATCTCAATAGAGAAGCCTTACAGAGCTCAATTAATTGGACAGTGTCATCGCTGCCAATTATATGGTCACTCGCAGTCCAACTGCTATGCCACCCCTAGATGCGTCAAGTGTCTAGGAGAGCATGGCACCGCCGACTGTACCCGCCCTAAAGATAGGGAACTATGTTTAGAGCCTCCCAGCTGTGTACTCTGCGGCCAATCGGGACACCCGGCAAATTACCGGGGCTGTCCTAAGGCCCAGAAGTCCTCCTCTCCCAAACTCGCGAAACGCGCGAGCGACCGCCAGCACAGGGAAAGCCCCTGGGGAAAGCCTCCTTCCGCGCTGATGCCGGAGCGGCTCAGTCCGCAGAGGCCGTCTCCCTGGGCTAACCTAAATCACCTGAAGGCTCCCGCAGCTTCGGTGCCCTCTATCCCCGCGCAACCAGCGCAACCCGCTCAACTTCCAGCGCTGATGGCTTCCGCCATCCCAGCGCCTTTGGTAGCCCCCGCGGCCCCTACGGCCTCTCCAGTGAAACCTCAGGGAACCCAGGGCCGAAACAGCGCCCAAATTATACTAAGTACATAAGCGGCTCTCTTCACCACCGCCGCGGACAAAATGGCGGAAGAAATCGTTGCTGCAAACGGCAACGCACTCCGCCTTATGGAAATCCTCAGCGCGTATCCCGAGATCGCGCAAGTTCTACACTCACTCAAATATTAATTCTCAATGGATAATACGAGAGTAAACAGTAACAAACCCCGATCCCTTAAATTAGGCCGTTTCAGGTCAACGCGACGAGATCGCCGCTTTCCTCCGCGACCATCAGCTTGACATCCTCCTCATACAGGAAACCTTTTTAAAACCGCATCACCGAAACCCGAATATTGCCAACTATAATCTAGTTCGCAATGACAGGTCTCGATGCCACAAGGGTGGCACACTAATATACTTTAGGAAATCTTTGTATTGCATCCCTATCGACCCACCTTCTCTCTTCTCCCATCTGGAGACCTCTATCTGTCGGCTCGGCATGACTGGTCATCAACCGATCACCATCATCTCTGCTTATATTCCACCAGACAATGGTCCGGAGGATCCCATCTCGCTCCAAAAGGACTTCACTGCCCTCTTCGGTATGAGTGACTCCGTCATCTTGGCGGGGGATCTTAATGCCAAACACCCGGCGTGGAATAGTAGCACAACTTCAACCAGAGGTAGGTTAGTTTTCAAGTTAGGCGAATCCCTTAACTTTGACGTCATCGCTCCAATGAGCCCGACTCACTTCCCAGGTAATCCTAATCACCTTCCCGATGTTCTCGATGTAGCGCTGCTCAAGAATGTGAACCTCCGTTTGCAATCGATTGAGACGTTCCACGAGCTAAACTCTGACCACCGCCCTGTAGTCATGCATCTTGCACCCTACTCGGGCCCGATCGACCCCAACCGCCCCCCCCAGACCCAGACGATAACCGACTGGAGGAAAGTAAGCGAAAGACTGAAATCAACCACGTCGCCTCACTTAGACACCATCCCCGATCACTTAGTGTCAGTCGCCGACACGACGGCCGCAATCGACTCGTTTACAGAGCACGTACAATCCGTATTGACGGATTGTTCACGGGAAGTTCCGGTGATGGAAGACCATCGCTGGAAACTACCTGCTGACGTACGTGACCTGATAACCGAGAAGAACGCGGCCATCCGTGCCTACGACTCCTTCCCTTGTGACGCGAACAAAGCCCACATGCGCCATTTACAGCGAGCTGTAAAGAAACGCATAGGGGAGGTTCGCTCTGAGGGCTGGAACAAGATGCTCAGCGAACTGGAGCCCACTCATCAAGCCTTCTGGCAATTACAGAGGAAATTGCGTTCCTCAGAAGAGGTCTCTATGCCTCCTCTCATCCGCCCCGACAATAGTGTCGCCTTCGACAGTCCCGATAAGGCTGAATGTCTTGCCGACAGCCTAGAGTCCCAATGTTCTCCCAGCTCCCAACCAGTAGACCAAGCTCACCTGAACAAGGTCGACGCTGAAGTCGAACGAAGAGCCTCCCTGCCTCCCGTCGAAGACCCTGATGATCCTCTGCCTCCCGTCACTCCAGACGAAGTGCACGACATCATTAAAGGGCTCCACGCTCGTAAGGCCCCCGGTTCGGATGGTATTACCAATAAGGTATACAAACTCCTTCCTGCCCCGCTAATAATGCTTATGACCGCCATCTTCAATGGCGCCTTGAGCAACAACATCTTCCCACAAGCATGGAAAGAAGCCACCGTCATCGGTATCCCAAAGCCAGGCAAGCCAAAGTCTGAGCCCTCCAGCTACCGCCCTATTAGTTTACTCAATGTTCTCGACAAAATCTACGAGAGGCTTATTTATAAGCGTCTCAAAGACTACGCCGAAGCAAAGAGCCTCATTCCCAACGAGCAGTTTGGTTTCCGTAGCCAACACTCGGGCACCCAACAGGTCCACCGTATCGTAGAACACTTATGCGCTGGTCTGCAGCGTAACGCGACGACGGGTGTGCTATTCTTCGACATAGCGAAAGCATTCGACAAAGTCTGGCACAACGGCTTGATATACAAGCTCTACCAACTAGGAGTGCCAGATCGTCTCGTGCTCATCTTACGAGACTTTTTGTCGAACCGGACCTTTCGCTATCGCGTCGAGGGAGCACTCTCGTCCCCTCATCCTATTCACGCCGGTGTCCCTCAGGGTTCCGTACTATCTCCTCTCGCCTTCACGCTGTTCACTAGCGATATCCCAAAAAGTAAAAAGGCTCAGTTGGCTCTCTTCGCCGACGACACTGCCGTTTACTATACCGGTCACTGTCCCAACGCTATAGCTCGTACACTCCAAACCTCCGCAAACGTCTTAGGCGCTTGGTTCCGGAAATGGAGAATCGAGGTCAACCCCGATAAGAGTCAGGCGGTTCTCTTCTCGAGACGTCGTCGACTCCCTCCCCCACTTCCCAGCCCGATCACTACGTACGGTAAGCCCATCCCTTGGGAGAAGCAAGCCAAATACCTAGGCGTGATCCTCGATGAGAACTTACCTTTAAGGCTCATATTAAGGCGGTTCGCGCGCGCGCCTCCTTCGCTCTTAGCAGGCTGCAATTCGTACTGACAGCCCGTAGTAAACTGTCCCTCAAATGCAAGCTCCGCATCTATACCGCAGTCATCCGTCCCATCATGACCTATGCCTGCGTTGTATTTGCGCACGCTCACCCACGTCATCTCCATAAGATGCAGACCCTTCAAAACCGTTTCCTCAGAAGGGTCACGGGTGCCCCCTTCTATGTCCGTAATATCGATCTTCACGTCGACCTCAAAATGCCAACCATAAAACAGTTCATGAAACGCTTATCAAAGCGTTTCTTCGACTGCGGCATCAAACATTCTAACCCCCTCATTACAGCGGCCGCCCGCTACACTCCCTCTCGCATTAGCAGTATTCGCCGACCAAGGCATACTTTAATCGACCCCGACGACGCCACTACCCTCCTCCAGGAGAGTAGTAAGGCCACTAGCACGCTACATAAGCCCAAAACCCGATCGCCGTCCTACCGCCCTCGCCGCCGAGGCCCGCCGCGACGCCCAAATCGACGCCCCTCCCGACCCTTGCTCGAGCCAGCCCGCGCCGCTGAGCCTGTAACTTTAAATTCGTCCGTAAATAATATCAATCCTGATCCAGCTAGTCATTTGCTGCCCTCTTCCAGCAACGCCCTAAGCCGAGGTTCGTACCCCACAGGGGGTGCCCTTAGCGTTGTCGCTTAGTTTTAGTTAGTATATAAGTTTAAGTCCTGGCTGGAGGCCTTAATTTATTAGGGAATCCACAGGCAAGTCCGCTTAAGCAGACGACAACCGCATAGGTTGACCTGCGAGATGCCAAACAAACAAAAAACAATCATGGGGCAGTTGCCCACCAGATACGACATCCATCTGGTCGGAGCATTTTAGCCTTTACGGTACTAGTAAGAAGATAGGTTCCTTTTCCTTTACGCAATTCAAAACGGAATCGTACAACAGAACAGTACGAGTATCCACATCTTTTAGTCTAGCCTCACAATGGCATCTGACCAGCCGGGTCTGAAGCTTTACAATTTCCTCCCGTTCTAATATATTTTCGTCGGACTTACTACTTACTCGTACTACTATTAGATTTACGTGCCAAAAATATTGCATTGAGGATTTCAAAACCTTCCATTGTAGTCCATTCGCGTGATTCGCACAAATCTTCGAGGTTCACAACATCACAATGGGCATTCCAATATAAATTTATATCTGCTATCCGAATGCATTCCATAAAGATACATATCGAAATACGACACCGTATGCGGAAAAATATTTCGAATGGGAACGCAAAGCTGCTGTGCACGACTGTTCTGAAAAAGATTATGTTCGAATAGATATTTAAATTTTTGCAGTTTACGGCGATCGAAATTCTTGTTCGGTTTGTTTTATTGGATGAAAGCTAGCCAGTTAGCACAGTTATGAACAGCAGACCGAAGTCTAAAGCCAAAGTTGACACAAAGTTATGAAGGAGACACACTTAGGTTCGTCTAGACGGTACTTGCTCGCAAACTTAGCTTTTCGTCATGTGATTCATGACGTCATAAATCCTTTACCTACACACCAACTACTACTAGTATAGGTATTATTGTAGTAGTGTAGTTTTATAGTAATTATATTATTGATCTTAATTACTTTTAACCACCTTTAAGAAAATCTCCCACTTAATTGAAACTTTACTTAGGCTTAGAATATCGAACTGTCTCATGTCACTGTGAGGAAAAATACAAAAAATACTTTGACGTTTTATGATGTGCAAGTGATACGTTTTACTTTAGGGTCTTTAAATCAACTCAATATTTTCTATAGCAATGGTGTTTGTAATAGTACCAGGGCATAAGATCCTTCTTCTGTGCATAGAGCAAGAGCAAAGCAATTACATATTGCCACTTTAATCACGGAAAGGCTTCAAATGTCCCACTAACGGTGAACCTACGGGATTAGCGGCGAGTGGACGTTTTAATTAGGGCAGGTATTAGGAAAACTCGTTTAAAAAGATGAATACGCCGCGGAACGGAACGCAAGCCTGAGCTTGTTCCTTAAATTCTCATAGATTGCTGTAACTACGTATCTATTAAATTCCATAGTGCTCCAATTCCAATAACGAAGAAGCATCTTGTAATATTTCCAAGAGGCTTCTTCATTTGAACTGATTTTTTTTTAGTATTTCAAACTAGTGTGTCATTAAAAAAATTGGTGTAAAATAACTTAAATACATTTTTACAATATTGCTTGAAATAATTAAATTGTCGCAATCACATGCAAGTCGCTTTATTGGGTTATTTTGGTTTAAGATATGACTTGTTGTTGTATTTGCATCCAAAACTAAAAATGTTTCATAGGAACATTCTTAATCATTTCTTTTACTTTACTAGAAGTGTAGCTCTCGGTACACAGTTTCGCAGAATATAATTGAATTTTGCAAACACAAGCCGGATCGGTCTGCAGCGAAACAGAATCCCGACCGGATCTTCTTCGCTATGTGCTCATACATACACATGCAGGTACATACAGGTAGGATTTAGCCCCTTCAGTTTTCATGCGTTGGTACCACTTTTCTGGGTCATGGGGTCATGATGGGCATATTAAGCATTTATTGAGACTACCGACCGAAGTTAAAACTTAAAACTATGAAATAACTGTGTTTATTTTTTAATTTTCAATTTAACTTTAGTATCAAAAATTTGCAATTTCATAATTTGTAAATTAAAATTATTATTACCGGCAATCCGAGCAACAAGAAGCGCATCACGATACTTATAACTACTATACTTTTTTTTGTATTTCGGTGACGTAAACCCATTTGATTTTCTCCTACCAATAATTCGCTTAACGAGCATAGAGAATCTTTTATTTCAAAATGCCTATTATAAAATATAAAATCTAGGACGCAAGAGTGAGCGGATCAAACTTGGCAATTTCGGCACTAACATTTCGACATTAAGGTTTGAAAGGCTAGATTCCGCAACCTAAACTACTGTAAAACAAGTTTAATACTTTCGTCATACCTTGAAAAAGTCAGTTCTAAACAGAACGAACAAAAGTACTGTATGATTGTTCAAAAGAAAACAGAACCTATTCAATATAGGGTGATTTTTAGGCTCGCTCAAACATTCTACATTATCTTGATTCAAAGCTAATTATTTTTCTACATGAGTCGACAAAGCAATTCATTATAAGTTCTTTTGATATTGTAAAAAAATCAAACCTGGATAGGTTTGATTTTTTTACAATATCAAAAGAGTATGCAAAATATTAGAGCTCGCATCGCTCGCTCTTGCGTTCTACATTCTTATAGTTGCTCAGGCTTTCCTGCATATGTTGAAAATGTAACTTTAAATCCAAATGTATCTGTAAATTTAAATGTAACTGTTCTGGGTGAAAATATAAAACAAACCCAAACCAAACCAGGTTGCTGAAACTTCTGAGCTCGCTTCGCTCGCTCTGCTCAATCTACTGTTCTTATACGTCTTATACCTACTATTTATCAAAACCTTCTGCAACCAATTTATCAGCATTATAAAGCTACGTCCCTGAATAGCATACGTAATGTGGAGCTGAAGATGTACAACATTAACATAAAATCATGTCTGTAATATCCGAAGGGTTAGACGGTGGTGTACTAATAGTATTAACAGCCACATTATTTATGTTTAAGTCCCATGTCATACGAGGTGAGCCTGGCAGTAGGCTGGTCAACCGGGCATTAATCCAGACTCCAGGCTGTTTCTGAGAAATTCCTGAAGGAAAAACTCAATACTTCTTTACTCGACCTGGGAATCGAACCCAGGAATTGAAGCTCAGCAGTAGCGTTTGTGACCTCTAAACCAACGCAGGGGATGTAACCTCCCTAAAAATAGGGACTCACGCCGCCCGCAGAGCTCATCGGCACCTCCCGCTCCGCTCGCATGCCCGTACCCGTTGCGCGAACACTATGTCCCGATGGTCGATGGTCACCCCAAGCTTTGCAGCCACCAGGCCGACGGTGTGCAAAACGTTTTCACCAGGAGTCTCCGGGATGTTTGCGATCTCCAAATCCGAGCCAAGTAACTCCTGCTCACGGTCGTTTTAGTCTAGCTGCAACTGTTGCACTATCTGCTCCAGCCGGCCCACTTCGCCGTCTGGCACTGCAGCACTTTGCCTGTCCTCAAGAGCCTCGATCCTAGTCTCCAAGTTGTCGACCCGCTCGGTAAAGACTCCCATCGATGAGTGCAAGCCGCCCATCTCTCGTCGAAATTCCCGCATTTCGTCCCGAACCTCCCGCAGCTCGGATCGGAAGAGCCTGATTTCCTCACAGAGGGTCAGCTGTGTGTCTGGCAAGGGCTCTCCATCAGTACTTTGCTCGGTTCCAGCCCGAGACAGCACATTAGCCACCGCAGCGGGGGGTTTCGGTACTGCAGCGGGCGGTTTGGTCACCGCAGCTTGTGGTTTGGACACCACAACGGGCAGTTTAGTTACCGCGACAGGCGACCTGATCATTCCGCCTTGGACTGCCACAGCAACCGGAGCTGATACCGCTGCCGACACTGCGGAGCTGCTGCGGTTCGCGACGCTATCACAACGGGGGCTGAAGCCGGCGTCGACGCTGCTACTGGATTTACAGGGGGACCACTACCCAGATCCTTGACAGGTGTGGCGCTATTATCTCCCCTGGGTAGCCTTCCTCTGCACTCAGGGCACAGCCAGTCACTGCTTATCTGCGTTGGATCCGGCAACAACAAGCAAGCGAGGTGATATCTATTGTGGCACGCAGAGTTGCTACACGTGGCGCCCCCTTTTGCAGACAGAAACCTACCGCAGGCTGCACACTTCACCATATTAGTACTGCTTGGAGCAGCTAGACGGCGCACAGCACTCTTACACTTTTCCCTATTTTTTATTTTTGTTTTTGCAGCGCTAGATGGCGCCTGCTACGCAATAAATTATTTATTAATACACAGTCTGTGGTCGCTAATTGTCAAAAGTTATAAAAGTGACACTTTTTGGAGGTACCGGTGGCAACAAAAAACTAACAAGTAAGGTACTTGTTAGTTTTTTCTTGTTTTTTCGAACCAAAAAAAATAAAATAATGGAAAATTGTTTTAGTCGGATTTCACTACTGAACTGCGGATTATTTCCTTTGCAAATGATCCCACACAAAAGGAACACTTCAGGTCTATTGTGAACACGAATTTTACTTAGAATTTAGTGGTGTTTTATTTAATATCATTGCTGACACGAACAGCTGATGTGAACCGTAATTTGTCCATGACGTCACCGTGGTAGCTACGCTGACTGCCCAAGGAATAGTCAGCTACAAAAGTTTATTAACATTGTACTTTTACATATCCTATAAATTGATAAAAACATACCATACACTGTACAATCTACTGTCTGCTATAGACGCGCGGTAAACTCTGCTTGCGCGATGCAGGATTACGTGTGACCTCAGTGTGATACGTAGTTCACATGTGGCAATGCTTCCTCAGCACGAAACATTGCTTTGCAACGTGTCATAAAATAGCTCAGAGTAACTAGACTTTAAATTTAACATCAGTTATGACTTTATGAATATTTTGCTCAATAATTAAGATTTAAAACCATTTTTTGCTGACCGTACTCTGAGTATACCACACATTGGAGGATATTTTAACGCACCCGGTTATTTACATGCTGCGGAAATATTGAATAGTATAAAATTTTATAATATTTAATTACTCGTATATAGCAATATTAAGAGGAGTGGAATTGTTTTTTTCGTGTTTTGCACTGATATCAGGATGTATCTGTGACTTTTCTGGGTAAAAATACATAAATTTGACCATTTAATTTTGATTCTTGAACAGGCAAATTCGGATAACGCCCCGTTTAACACAGAATGCTAGAAGAAATATGTTTTAAACAGTTTGTGTTTTTTGGCCTGGGGACCGTTGTATTATTTATTTATGAACTATGGAAAACTGAACTTTATCTGCTTAAAAAATTGGCACGATTTTTAGAAGATTCTTACATCAGTTAAAGACGAGAATTTCGTTTTAATAACTACACTAACGAGCCTTTTTTTGTTCAAGGGGTAGCTGTAGTATCTACCCATCCTTTTTGCCTTTTACATTTATATAAATTCAGTTTTTTGCTTTACTTCAAGCCTTAAGACACATTTTGCAGGCTTAAAGATAAGTTTGCAAAATGTGTCTTATGGCTTGATAATTATATAGAATTATCACCTTACAAACTGAACACGTAGAAAGTAACAATTGTGTTGCGAGTCAAATAATGAACTCAATTACTAACTGCAATTAGCTGAGTTACTTTACAACAGTACTAGTAGTTGTTGTGAGTGCGTTCACACGTGCGGTGAGGGCTTCGTTTTATGCTAGTGGATCATTTGCTTTGTCTTATCGTGTAATTAATTGTCATTAAGGACTAGTTTATAGTATGATTTAGGAGAAACTTGTGACTGTAGTGCTGATCTTGCTACTGCATTTAAGACTTGAATTTAAGAATGATGTTCCGGCCTACTCTGTAAAAATCTCACCGTGAAAACTTAGGCGAAGTGATCTTGAAGCAAGCTGTCATTCCACCTGATGCAAGGGATTGACACTATTGACAGCTCACCTCAAGCTAAGTGAGCTTGAAATGAGCTACGAGCACCTAAGCTTTCCCGTTGAGACTTTACCACAATTGGCGGTCTTATTGCTGTCAACCAATGTAAAATTTATACATAAAAGTCTGTAATTTACTAGGTTTACTTATTAAAGAGTATTCCATCTATATTTAAAGAATGGGTAGAGCAGTGACAGTTAATTTCAAACCTCATTCAAATGAGAGCATAAAATTAAATTCGACAGCTGATTCACACCTCGATACTTTTCGAATTTAATTGAAGCTTAAGCATGACTGAGCATCATTGAAATGTATGAGACTAAAAGTCGATCAAAAAAACACTGTTAGGCAATTCGGTTTGTCATTGGTAAAAAAAATAGGTTAAATATTTTAAGAGTTAGGTCCTATAGGTTTTTCAAATATGTTATTTGTTTCAAAGTCTACAAGCTATTGATAGACGGAAATAGGCCGAAACAGATGCCATTACAATAAACTTCCGTAGACCCATTGAGTCTCGAAAAATACGGTAAGGGAATCACTCATACAAATAAAAACATTTTATATTTTTGGGAAACTGTAACCTTGTTAAGTTTAATCACCTTCGCAGTACTTTTTGGTAGGAAATTATTACCACGCGTTTGGGCAATTAAGAGTGCGCAGTCAGCCCCTCGACCCTTAGGAGTGGGCGCCTTGACACCCGCAAAAAACACTTTGTGGCGTCAGCGAATGTGGCGGCTTGCCGTGGGTATTTTTGGGACTCGTGTCTGGGTACATATTTTAAAATAAAATGACTTGAGTGCTGATGAAAAATTTGTAAGGTTTTCACTTAGCTGCATGTCGTTTTTAATAAATGGGTTTTGGTGACGTAGGGTCTACTTAGACAACATGCAACTTGAAAGTAAACGATATTTTTTTTTCATAAAGAAAATAAAACAGTAGTTTATTCGAAATAAAGGTAACCCATAATGTTTTTCCCAGATTACCAATATAATGCCTATTTGAACAATGAATCTGAACACGATCAGCACATCTAAAACGCGTTCAAGAGCTGTCAGCTGTCAAATATTCAGAAGGAAAAATTATACTGACAGCTCTTAAACGTAGTGAAAGGACAATGCCAGAAACTCTATAGAACTTTGCCGCACTAAAATCAAAAAGTAATTTACAAGCCTGCAAAATGCAGCATCTTAAAGCTTATTTATTACTGTTAACTAAATATTTGTCCTAATAACTGTAGAACTTGCGGTTTCTGTTTAAATCTTAAAACTATAATGGCATTGATTATAGGTTAGGTGCAGTTTATAATTGTTAAAAAGCGATTTAAACAACATATAAGTTACGCATTATCACAATTATTATAATCGTAATATGAGTTTTTGTTTTACTGGTATTTAAACCTTTTTTTGGTGTTTAACATGCGCAATATGTAACGCAATAGGAAATTCGGGGGTTGAATTCCTTTATCATTGATTTGTAATCGGCAAGTTCTACTGAAAAACAACGTATTATGAAAAGGTTCTTTAATCATTACAATTATTTTCATTAATTGACATTTCCTGTAAACAGCTGGGGCAGGATCTGGCATTGTCATTTGCCATTAGATATTTATAAACTTTGAAACAAAACTCTTGTTTGTGTATTGCATCCCACGGCTATAATAATAAGAAGTATAGATAAGAATATCTATACTAATATTCATCTATTATAATATTCTAAGATTAAATAAGATGATTCATGATCCTTAGGGAATCAATGACTGAGTTCTAGCAAGCCAATTTCAGACTCAACCTGTTACCACATAAGTAAACAAGCAATCAATATCATTACATCAATCAATTACCCAACCCAAATTATTGTTGTGGCTGAGATGGGTAAAATCTAGCAAAGATGCTCAATACTACAATATAAAACAGTACCAATAGAATATAAATTAAAATGCGGATTACACGTTTTCAGAATTACGCTTTTTGCATTGTCAATTTTCTTTCAAGGGCTGTAACCTTCGGCCTTTCTACGAGCATTTTTAAGGCACTTGAGGGAAATTCTACATTATTCGTTTCCATTAGAGAATAGATCGTAGTTAAAATTTTAACAACAGAAAGTATTTTCTTCTTTTGATTCTTTTACGCACTCATCTAACTGGATCAATCTTAATTCACATGAAACTAGGGAACAAACATTGTAAAAACAGGGGTTGTTTAAGGGTTCCATTGCCAAATGGCCAAAATTTAACCCGGTTTTTTTGCTAATTTTTCGTAGTTTCTTTTTATAACACAAACATTTATTAAAATGAGAAACTTGCTTCGATGACGTTATATGTAAGCGAAGTAAGATTAACGTATGTAATGTTTCTGTATGTAATGTCTGCTGAGTTCCAACTCGCCACGTGACGACACGTAAGCGGTACACAGAACAAGTGTTTTCCGAATAACAGCACGTTCCGAATCAAGGGCTGTAGGTACGGCATATATAAACGGCAACTCTCGTGTCAAGAGTTTGTCGACAGGATTTTAAAGATCAGGATTTCAACCGTACGGGGTACCTAATATCAACTTTTTGTAAAATAGTCGACTCACCTTATACGTAAAAACGATACGTTACTTTTTTTGTTGTTTTTGTTTGGGTTATCATGAATATTTAGGTTTATCATGAATATGGTCGACCCCAAATGTGCGAGTATTATACAAATGACCCGTTTTTTAACAGAATAACTACGGGGCAGGTAAGTGCTCTTTTTACGAACAACTTTTTGTGAAAGGGTCGTTTGTTACAAACATGCAAGGTAGATACAGGTAACATAACGGGAGAAAAAGACTTTTAACCGCCGCGAGTCACTTGTTTTCTCCGTTATTTTTTGTACTGGGCCATACCTTCCCATGTTAAAGTAGGAATTTTGACATTCATAGGATATCAAAATTACTACTTTTACTGACCTTCTTTTTACGAAAACAAGATTTAATGTTATAACACAACTCTAAATACCCCCACGACCCCTGTACTGTTGCGTGCTGGGTGCAGCGCAATGTTTTGCGTGTTACATTGCGCACTACCGCAAACAGCAAATTTTCACATAAAAAATAACAGTCGTACTAGCAATTACTTTTGTGCAATGTTACTTAGTTTGATATATAGAATGCGTAGAACGGTTATGTGATGCGTCTTTTTACACCCTGTGTATTCAAGAATATTATTGAACGCAGGGGTAACCCTAACTAAGAACAGCTGGCCCCGTTCTAAGGGTGTCATAAGAAGTAACTAAGGGATTTATATAAGTAGTCGGTTGGACGGCAGCAACAAGATAATGTAATCTCGTAATCCCCTTAGTCCTGCGCTTTCTAACAAGGAAGCGCCCGCTTCCCTAGAGAACTAATAAGGAAAGAATTTGTCATGTTACTTAATCCACCGTATTAATTTGAAGAATGGTTAATGTTCGTCTCAAAAATATACATGTCTTTATTCCAAATAAACAGAGGACATATTAAATCATCCCCGGAGGGGCTCAATGCTATATGAAAACAATAAAAGAAATTTCAAATTGAACATTAATCATACGGTGTATAGTTACAAATTTGTCATGCCGCGGTTGGCGGTGCGACGTGGGTAATAATTAATGAACCCATCCTGAAACAAGTAATTATGGAGAGTGTAATATTTTTATCGTCATGTACTTGCGCTTTTTGTCCACCCCTGCATTACGACTGCTGATGCCGCATCTTGTCTACGAAGCGTTCATTTACATAATCATACAATCAGAATAACAAAAGACGCTCTGATGAAAACTCATTGTCATAACTTTTCGCTGTCTGCACGCCAGAATGTTCTTGATATTCTTTGAAACGTTGCGAATAATATACTCAATATGAATACTCTGCATAATATGAAATATTGAGCAAGCAAATCGATTTAATAGCATTTGATAAAACTCATTGTTTTATTTTACGTACCACTTTATTTAAGGCTGCGTTTAATCTTGTGGAATTGGCGAAATGTGGGTGTTCTATAGGTACACCTCTGCATAACCCTTCGGGAAATCCACGCCTGATGATATGTTATGTTTATTAAAAACTTTAAATTTAGAATCATTGTTGAAAACAACTTCTACTCGTATCTAGCACTAATCGAAACCGATGTAATATACGGATGTAGATTAAATTTGTAAAATGAAATTACTTATAAAAATAATATCGTTAATATATAAGTGCACTCGCGTCAGTGAATTGAATGAAAGCTGACACGTTATTACGTAAAGTTAATGGAGTTTGTTCATTTTCCAATAAATATCTCCTGTGGGTTTATTAATAATTGAGTGACTCAGGTTAGGGGCCATACGTCACGCCGATAGCCAATTAGCGTCTAAAACATTCACCCTACACGCCGCAAATACAACCCAGTTTTTGTAATTACTTCATTTAAATATTTAGGAATCGTGTAACTTTATTAACGAGGAATGATTTTTGTTTTGCCTTAAGCGGTATGCTCCAGATGACGAACGATATTAATGTCCACTAGTACCTAAATATATAATAATAAATATGAATAATGCATATAGAAAAAGCATATTGTATATTTCTATATGCATTATGCTTTCATTGCAAAATATATACCTAAACAGTGGAAAATGTACAGAAGATAGGTAGGTAGGTAGGTAGGTAGGTGACAACTTATAAGAATTTCAATTTTGGTAGCTAAATACCTAAATATGAAAAAAAAAAAAAAAATTGCAAATCTCGGGGAAATATATCCCGGTCCTTTGAAAGGCGTACGAGGGGATGAAACCCACTCGCTGAAGCCTGTTAGACGTTCTGCATGAAATGAGGCACCAATCAACGATTATCCTTGTATGCACTATGCAAGTGCACCCAAGGAGAACCCCGGTTGGTTGTAATGGAATAGTTACCTAGAACTATGGGAGAGCTATGTCCCCTGCCTGATCAATATTATGTAATACATGGGTGAAATGGCAGAGAGTGACTTGCATTCTCAATAATAGACTCCCGAAAACGGTCGCTAGCACATAGTGACGTAGCGACTAGAGGGCAACATATCCTGGCGAGCGTGAGTGTAGAGAGGTATTCCACAGCTATCAGGACAATCCCGGAAGTACTTTCAAGATCTGCGATCCGCCTGACTTCTCCCGAGAGATAGGGTTCGTGGGGTAGCTACTGCCCAACAGCTCGCCACGTGCTGCCATGCAGGCTTATGTACCTCTCTTGGTCTTGCTCCTCACTCTGTACTTGTTTTGGTAAAGTAAGTTTTATCTGTACAGACCTAGAGTTCGGAGCACGCAAGCCCCACCACGACATCAAAGTAGAGATATTGTTTATTATTGTTGTTATTATTTATTAGTTTTTCAGACAACAAGATCCATTTGGTTGGTATAAATAGTGCTCAAAACTATGTTAGTTCACACATGAACGCATACAATGCCTCCATGAACATGGTGGACGCCTGGTCGCAGCAAAAATGAAATCTGTAGAATAGTTATGTTTCCATATAAAGCCAGTTACATCTCAAAAAAAGGTTTAACTTAAGCATAAAATGTTCCATTCCAAACCCGATGAAAATAGGGTTATCTCCTCATAAATAAGGGATCAATTACTCATATTCTCGTATTAAAAAGGTATACAAATTACGTTAGCGCCAAAGCCAGGTTTTACTGAAACGCCGTGTCTGATGAAGGCATTCACTGCATTTCTGCGCTCAGTGCCAGGCGCACGTCTTTTATCTTACTTACCAACACTTTTATCTTAACTTATCAACACTCATATTTGTAAGCGTTGTGTTGCAAGTATTAGGTACTCATTCACATTTAAATGAGGATAATATTTTAAATGCCCATTTCGTTACCATTTCATGTTCCGCAGTAAGGCAACTGATAAACAAGATTAACTCTGAATGCTTGATACCTACTTAGGTAAAGTCAGGGAAGTAATTTGTTTAGCAATGTCACGCACTACTTGACTTTTGCGGTAATATAGCCATTTCATACAGATATCAAAGAATGTCAGTTGTGATTTAAATTCCCGAACAATTTAGGTAAGTAGGTAAACAATTAGCCAAACAAAAAAATTACTTGACAGTAGCTACACATGAAAAACCATTGTCAGAGGATCGTCTTAGGAGATAATTATTATGTAAGCCAATTTTCATACCATCGAAATGCGAAGACATTTCTCGTTTTATGTCATAAAAACCTGGGTACGATTATTAATACCTATAACAAAGACCCCAAAGATAATCCCTCACACAATCCCATAATGAAATGTCATTCCACCAACCTGTATGTGAAACGTCACATTATTGTAAAACATATATCCTCTAAACACGAATTATGCATTACGTCATCAGATAAGATGTACCTACAGTTGAATATTAAAACCATTCACAATGTTCCAAACCTAGCAACAGCTAATTATTGGGTATTGTTGGATTTCATCTTTATTACAATTTCTATAAGGCCTATTAGGGGTTGTATATGTAAGTTCTTCATGCGAAACGAAGACTTGCGACATAATTGCGAGTGTACCTGGAAGTTAATTGCGTGTTCGTTGTCAAGTCGCGGTTTGGGATGATTCAAGCCTCGGATCATAGACATAAGGGAGATAAGACGCGAAGGCTTTATAATATTATCCCAAACGCTCGTGTGACGAGATAAAATGTAGTGTTGCTTACAATCAGAATCGCTTCTTAGCCGCTGAATTGACAAAGTTGGTTGGTAAAATTAAATGACTATAATACAAAGTGTGTTTAAACACATATTGTATTATAGTCATTTAATTTTAAAATACTGGTAGTCATCTGCATTCGTCAAAGAACGACAATTGTGAATTCAATATACGGACTATTCAATATAGGGCAAATTTCCCTAAACTTTTATACCTAGAATATAAAAGGTTTAGTTTAATTCAAGTTCAAAATTATTTATTTTGGGACAACTAGGTCCAAAAGGTTAGTGTAGAAAACTTAGAAACAATTGTTACTCGTAGTACTTAAATACAATTACAAAGGACAACACTCATCATACACATCTTTCTTTTAAAACATCTACACAAGTGCCCCTGTGCTGCAACACCCCGCCCCGTCAAGATGACCAATAGGGAGATACCTCCCTAAAAGATCACCAGACGAACGAAATGTTTTGTGTTTAACATACACTTTGTATCCGATGTTTGTTGATAGATGAAATATAAAATACAACTCATTAGCTTTAAGTTATGTTAGTTAGTTAATCGGTTGTCAGATCACTGGTTAAAGTAAGTCCACTAATAACACAGGGCGGGCAAATAAACAGGTATACAATTTATTTTTTTAAATTTTGTTCTAGGAAATAAAAGAATTACAACGTTTTTTATATATAGTATTTAGGGCCGGCAATTAAGTATAGAAAATAATAAGACACTAGTCGGACAAATAACCACCTCTAGCAGCATGGCGTTTTTCGTGATATTCTCACACATTAATTTGTTTTAATTATTACAGGTTCATTAGCCTGTTAGCATAGACACGTCCCTTTAGATAGCCCCAGAGACAAAAGTCAGGAGCTGTTAAATCCGAGGATCTTGGGGTCCAATCATTGTTACCGTTTCTCGAAATTATTCGACCGGGATTCGTTCTTTTCAATGTCTCGATTGGGTTGAGTGGAATGTTTTAATAAATAAAACACATGGTTCAGTTGTAAAGCGCTCCATATCGAACTGGCTGTTTCTTCACAAAATAATTTTCATGAAACAATTGTCATATTTGCCGCCAAAAAAAGTTGTATACCTACAAGTTGCCCACCATGTATTTAGGCGGATGGCTCCTTTTTGTCATGGATTATTACTTAGCTATTTCACTTAAAGTACAGCCATCCGGTTTATTCTGTAAAAACCCAGCCCGATCACTATGTGCGGTAAGCCGATCCCCTGGGAGAAGCAAGCCAAATACCTAGGCGTGATCCTCGATGAAAACCTTACCTTTAAGGCTCATATTAAGGCGGTTCGCGCGCGCGCTTCCTTCGCTCTTAGCAGGCTCCACTTTGTACTGACAGCCCGTAGTAAACTGTCACTTAAATGCAAGCTGCGCATCTACACCGCAGTCATCCGTCCCATTATGACCTATGCCTGCGTTGTATTTGCGCACGCTCACCCACGTCATTTCCATAAGATGCAGACCCTCCAAAACCGTTTCCTCAGAAAGGTCACGGGTGCCCCCTTCTATGTCCGTAATATAAATCTCCACATCGACCATAAAATGCCTACCATAAACCAGTTCATGAAACGCTTATCGAAGCGTTTCTTTGACTGTGGCATCAAACACTCCAACCCCTTGATCTCAGCGGCCTTCCGCTACACTCCCTCCCGCATTAGCAGTATTCGCCGACCAAGGCATACTTTAATCGCCCCCGACGACGCCACTACCCTCCTCCAGGAGAGTAGTAAGGCCACCAGCACACTACATAAGCCCAAAACCCGATCGCCGTCCTACCGTCCTCGCCGCCGAGGCCCGCCGCGACGCCCAAATCCACGCCCCTCCCGACCCTTGCTCGAGCCAGCCCGCGTCGCTGAGCTTGTAGCTTTTAAATTCGTCCCTAATTAATATCAATCCTGATCCGCTAGCAGCTAGTCCCTTGCTGCCCTCTTCCAGCGACGCCCTAAGCCGAGGTCCGTACCCCACAGGGGGTGCCCTTAGCGTTGTCGCTTAGTGTTAGTTAGTATTTAAGTTTAAGTCCTTGCTGGAGGCCTTAATTTATTAGGGCAACCACAGGCAAGTCCGTTTAAGCAGACGACAACCTCATAGGTTGACCTGCGAGATGCCATTAAAAAAAAAAAAAAAAGTTTTCACGGTGAGATTTTTACAGAATGGATCGACTGATCTCAATTAATACAACAAGGGATACACACACGACTAGCCATAATGCTTGATTTTAACCCCCGACGAAAAAAGAGGGGGTGTTATAAGTTTAACGTATGTTTGTCTGCGGCACTGTAACTCCCAAACGGCTGAACCAAACGTGTCGAGGAAAATGTCCGAAAATCGTTAATTTGTGGTTTGTAAGTTTGAAAACGTAAAAAATCCTTTTTTTGAGATTACAAACATATGTTTTTAGTTGGTGCATTAACCGTAACGTGTATCGATGTATGGGAGAACATGTTTTACAACTGCAATGTTAATTTTGTTCTTGGGATCAATTCATACCAACCACGGAGCTCTTATTTGTGCGTGGTTCGACACGCATTTTTTTATCAGTTTTTCGACATGTATGTATGTATGCTTGTATTTACGTATGTTTCACTGTAGCGCCTAAACTACTCATCCGATTTTGATGAATGTGGTGTCAATCGATAGTTTATAATGGTCCGTGTGACCTAAATTTTCTACAAACAAAATTAATAGGACTGAAGTTAAATCTAAAAAAGCGGGGGTCTCTGTTTTATTTATTTTAATAGTATGGGTTAATATAAACCTACCAAAAAGGAACAGTGTTAATCAACATTTAAGGGAACCAAATCATTAGGATTCTCTACGTCGTTTTTACTTGCTATCTATAACACTATTTTTTTCTGATTGTAATTTATTATTCTAATCCAAGTACGTTTAATGAGGGTGTGGTCGCATTTCAGAGTTAACTCGTTGCATATTTCCCGATGTAAATGAGAAATTCGATGAAACCCTACTCCCACCGTCTGGCACTATCGAAGTTAAATCGAATGACAATCAATGTGCTGCCTGATCAAGTTTTTTAAGTTCTGATTTCTAATTATACATGATTTTGTAACACCTGTATTAACTATGTTTGTGTAGGTATTGATTAGCTAAGGCAGTGTTAATATACAGCAGCAATTGTTTCTGAAGGGCTGGCTGATCAATGCAAAAAATAACAAGCACATTGTGTAACTGCTATGTTTGGTTGACCAAAATAAAAACGACCAATCAAATCACTTATTTATCATAATATTGGGCAACAGATTTTTTTCCCTTCAGAATCCAGGGGCATAACTGTACTTACTCATGGTTTCTGAAAGTGTGAATCTGTATTTCTAAATCTGTATTTGTTTTTGTCGGACTGCTGAGGCGTTTACTGAAAGCGAAAAATTCACTGAACACGTTACTTTCTAGAAGAGAGGTTTAATTTTGAAACATTTCTAAAATAGCTCGAGTTATGTGAGATTTGCGTCTGTAAGCCCACCGTGCAGGAGAAACACGTAAATTTACAGCGACGCCTTTTAAATATAACATTCTTTGGTTTGTAAGTTTGAAAACGTAAAAACTCCTTTTTTTTTGTTATTACAAATATGTTTTTAGTTGGTGCATTAACCGTGACGTGTATCGATGTATGGGAGAACATGTTTTACAACTGCAATGTTAATTTTGTTCTTGGGATCAATTCATCCCAACCACGGAAACCTATAAATGTTTCATTAATTGTTTTGCTTGACATTTTGCATGATAATTAACGTTACCAATGAATGTGAAGACAATAAAGATTAAATAATGAAAATCTCAGTGTTTAATTACATTTAATATTAATTAAATACGAAAATTACAAAATTTCAATTAATTTAAATATCCAAATTAATTACAAACAATGCCATTAATTTAGAGTACATTGCAGACAGAGTAAAAAATGTATCAAATATTTTTAATACAATATTGGGGCCTTATTATTCAGGACAGGATCATTAATACTGTAATGGATTTAAAGTTTTCAAGTGGAACTCCTCATGCCCTTTTCTTTTCAAATGTTTAATGGATCCGACTCTCTTCATCCTCGTATAATTTCAAGATATTTGTAATGCCACTTATAACATACTTTCGTTGAAATATGGAAAGATTCCTGGTAAGACCTGATTATTAATTTTTAAGGGTATTGTGATACATGTCGTGAGATTAACTAAAAGCTGAAAATTTTATCAGGTAAGCATCAAACGAAATTAAAAAGTCAAAAATATGTGTAAGTTCCTATTCCTTCCGCGGACTGGAAAAAGTATTTCGAAAACTGGTTCAGACGCATGAAACTTTGTATAGTGGCTAAAATTTGAAAAGATTAAACAAAAACATATTTACATTATTACTGAGTGTCCCACGTAATGTGGCAGTGTTCATTATGTAAGACAATTAAAAATAAGGAGTTGGAAATCATCTACCTACGATTGTCGAAGTAAATGTGAACACATTTTCATATTTGAAAAAAAAATTACGTAATAAACTGAAAAAGTAGTTCTGCTAACATAAATATTTCGTTGAAGTAATCACATTTTCAGGTAAATAACATCACCAATTGGTTTCTCAAAAACAGTCAACTAACCTAGTGTTGCTGTCGACATGATAATGTTGACTATACCTACTGTTAATATAACTGATTATATTCAAGTTAGTCTTCCTTTAATATACTTGAATATACGTGGAGACAATATCTGAATGCAACTAAGTTTCACAAGAAGAGCTTCGGCGTCCATATTAATGGATTTAACCAACACATTTTCGACGACAGAGTTAATTATAATGAAGCTTGCTTCCAACGAAACTCCCCAATTTAGGTTGATACGTCGGCGTCGCCACAATAAATAAGAACATTTGTGTAATTCACTGTTCGGTACAGTAATTATAAGTGTTTCTATAGTAAGTATCCTCGTCCTTGTAAATATACTCGTCCTGATAGGTGGACCTATTATGACGAGTATGTTGTTTTTTTTTCAAGAAACTTCATTGGAATTAGTTTGTACTATGATATTTTACAAAACAAATTGCTTTAATGTATAACAACATCGCACCCTGTCAACGCCATTCACACGCATAAAGATCCTTGAAGCAATGTTCAGCCTTTTCACATTTATTTTACCTGTGACAGCAGTAACCCAACAGCAACCTGAATGTAACGAGAATAAAGATCAATTTGATTTTGACAGGCTTGTCAGTGGCAGCAACCTAACAGCAACCTCAGTACAAGCAGAATAAAGATCACTGTGACATTCATAGTGATACATAATCAGAGGTCAATAACGGGTTATACGTAATATAGATGCAGTTGACACAACATTTTCTCAGGGTTGGCAACTCAATTGGCAAACTGCGTTAGTAAATGCTTCAGATATCCCATCGTCCTTCTTTGCCAACATGTTTTTAAATAAATTGTCGGATTAGATACAGATACCAATTTCTAAGACCTGTGATTTTTTGGATTTGTCTTCGCCTCGAATAGCAGAATAACTATTATAATGATAAATAAGCGCTATGGTCGAAACCGACCCTCACGCAAGCCACACACTTAATTATGTTATCCCATAATAAAAAAACTTACCTTTTCCAAGTCTCACATTTATTTTTATTTCTACTCAATACATCAAAAGTCTGTGCTCGTTTTATTGAATGCTGTATCTTAGCGAAGCCTTATACAACTTCTGAAGTTTGATAAAATCGTTTTGAATATAAAGTATACCAAATTTAATGACGGGAGAATTTTGCACTTTAAAAGAACTTGATATTACAACGCAGCGAGTTTTTTGAACTAAGTTACCTACTTCATTATTGAAAGAAAATTGTGTAGGTTTAATACAAAATATTTTACGAAACAAACCGATACCTATTACAATTTTGAACCATCAATTTTAAAGGGTTTTTACGAGCATTGCGTTATGATTAAGTGTATTTTCCAAATTCGGAAAACGTCAAAAAACATCTCACTATAACCTAATTTTAAACTCAGTTCATTATGACCGCTCTATTTCTTCAAGTTAATAAAAGCGAAACATTTCGCTCAGTTTAGAAATAATGCAGGATTCCAAGTAAGAAACTTGGGAATCTTGGAACACAATGAATAGAATAGCTATTTGAATTTATTATCCTGTACTTAACGTTATGCAAAATTTAGAGACAAGATTGTCACAAACTGACAATTAACTTGTCACATAAACTACAATAATTATGTAACCGACGGTATTATCTGTATAGAAAGTTATTAACTTAGTTAACGAACTATGAGGTAAATCACCTTTGACCTACACCTACCAACGCTCAATGAAACTGGAAGGTCTAAAGATTTTAGTGACACCGGAATCTAAATAAACTTGAAGCAATAATAAAATACTGGTGACCTTTATAGCTATGCTGATAAGATCCGTTGTTTCGCCATTTATTCAAGAAAATTATCAACGAATTCCTCCCAATCGTCAAAAAACGATTTGATTGGATTTTGTGAAATAAATAAAAAGTTCGAGATTCCATTAACACGATCTGCGTTCTAAATACAAAATGTATTGAAGGATTGGTTTTCGTTCGAATCTAATTCTAAAGAAAAGACACAGCTGTACTATTTGTTCCTTCGCTTCGCGTTACCGAATATAAGACTTCAGTGAATTAGTTAGATCCGGGAAAGACCAATGGTTCCTCAGTCGCGGTACATTTGACAACAATATTTCTACCATCTTGGAACACGCTCACTCATATTAATGTGGCTTAGGCCTACCGCGGCAGCCTAACATTTTACCCATTTTGAGGTGTTTTGTTACACATAAATTTTCGCGTGGTAACTTTTCAGGACAGACCGCACCTGGGTAGTCTGATGTGGTAGGTATCGGTATGATAAACAATCTTCTTCGAGTTAGGGATCAACTTTGTGCTGGTGTTTTGTGTCACATTAAGTCTTGTGACGTTTGCCGCAGATATTAAGTGTGTTTCGTTCGGAGGTTTTTATTTTGTAATTACATTAATTCAGCTGTGACTTCCAAACTGAAATATTAAAGAAAACTATGCTTTTTTTATATTGCTATCTGCAGATGCAGCAATTCAATATTGACCTACTTTCACCCAAAATGGCGAGTATTTAATTGGCATATATTCTACAAACCTGAACATAGCCGCTTAAAAGGCTCAGTTTCAAAATACGTCTAAAGCTGATAAATAAAATAAAAATTTCAATTAGGCCGCGCTATTAATTTTACCGCTTTCCCGCGCCGAGATCTATTGAGTTACGAGCAATTTCGATATCAAATTAACACACTGGTATATTCAAACTGATATTCCTTTGCAGATTTATTAACTACTTAACGCGAGGTGACTCCCTTGGAATACTGAAAATTGATAAGCATACCATGTAGAGGAGATTTTATGAATCAACATTATAATATTGCCTTTTTTGGGTGGTTTACGCTTAAAGGAGATGAAAGAAGAGGCAAGTAGTGACAGTTTAAATGAGAAACTGATAATCATCAAAAATAGACTGCGGCGCTCCACCGGGCGAAACGGGCTATAATAATAATTATGATACCTGCTTAACAGGGGCAACCTTGGTTTTTGAAGTCACTAAGGTTGTGTGAATAATTCCCTCTCTATCAATGATGCGGACGTATACCACCGCGGCGTATGCTACATTGAACGCATCTGAAAAGCCATGCAATTCTAGAACCTTATTCTCCTTGCTTGAGTTGATCCAACGAGGCAGACGAAATTTAGTAGGATCACAAAGGCTCTTCCGGAAGTCAAGCCAATCTGTCAGCAATGGTGCAGGTAGTTTTGCATCCCATTCAATCCCAGTCATCCATATTCGTTGAATGAATACTTTCGCAGTGATGATTGTCGGTGCTAACCATCCCAGGGGATCGAATAGTCGCGCTATATCTGAAATAACCTTGCGTTTTGTCACTGGTAAATCTACATCATTTAGCTGAATAGTGTAAACGAACTCGTCGTTGTCTTTGTCCCACGTTAAACCTAATATCTTTGAAATTGCGTCTGTTTTTAGTTCCATTTTCCCTTGTGTTTGTGATATTCGTTCACCGTCTTCAATCAATCTTGATAATTCTCCGTTGTTACTAGCCCATTTTTGGAGCTGGAAACCTCCACGTTTAATCAACTCTGATGTTTGCTTGTGTATTTCTACTCCTTCCTCTATGGTTTGAAATCCCGTCATTAGGTCATCTACAAAGAAGTCGGAAATAACACGGTTCTTTGCTAGGGGAAATTCAGCGCCTTCGTCCCGAGCTAACTGCTGCAATGACCTTACTGCCAGGTAAGGCGCCGATGATATTCCAAACGTTACACGCAAATGACGTAACACCTGAATTTCGTCATCTGGATTCTCACGCCATAATATACGATGAAAATCTGTGTGATAGTCGCATAATTTAATCTGTCTGTACATCTTGACGATGTCCGCTACCAGACAGATAGGTTCACAATACCATCGCATGATAATATGACGAAGCTCAGGTTGTAGAGGAGGCCCCACCATTAAATCGTGATTAAAAGATACACCGTTGCTACCTACACATGATGCATCAAATACGACGCGCAACTTCGTTGTACTTTTGTCGTTACGGATAACGGCATGATGAGGTAAGTACACAGAATCTTTTTTTTCCCTATCCTGTACTATATCCATATGATTAAGCGCTAAATACTCATTTATAACAGCTGAATACTGAGCCTTGAACTTGGGATTCCTTAGAAATCGCTTTTCTAAAGTTAAAAAGCTAAAGTTAAAGTTAATTCATAAGTAAGGCGTACGTGACAAGCACGAAAACAAATATATCTTATATAAACGGTACCATAAGCAATATGAACTTTTAAAAAGTCAGAAAAGTTTTTGGTCGTAAAGGAGTCAAATGAGAAATCTTATGATATTTTAGCAGTAACCGCTTCTCCAGCTTAGAAGCTAAACCATAAACACCGCACAAACTGTTTTTGTTAACTCCCGCCACAATGGAGAAAAACGATTTAACAGTTGCTCGAACGGAAACACTCCAGAATTTACAAGGTTTGCTTGTATTAAATGCTCCAAGTAGCTACATGAGGTGTTTCACATTAGCCACATTAGAAGGAACATTAGCACCGAGCAGTTTACAGTGCATTAACAATGGACTCGTACAGCTCGTATGTAACAATAACCGTATAACAGTTTCTGGGAAACACACAGTCCGCCGCATGGTTCCCTGCTTCCTTTAAAATCTTCTATACTTAAATAAAGCTGAAAGAGCTTGTTTGTTTTTATGTTTGCTTGAACGCTCAAATCTCTGGAACAGCATTTTATAGCCCAATTCATAAGCAAGGCTTTTTAACATCACGCGTGCTAGGACTCCTAGGAGCCGAGCAAAAAGAAAAAAGTAAGATAAAATCCTATACGAAAACGAAGTATTAGCGCGGGCAGGCGATGCGATGCGACGGGGTGGGTCGGAGGAACAAAAAGTTTAAAAAACAAAGACAAAGTCACGAGCAGAAGCTGTATATTAAAAGCAGGTAACGTCACTAATGGAACCTGGTTCTTTTACGGCTGTTGTTTAGAAGAAGAAAGTCTTTAGGTTTGTTTGCTAAATGGTCCATACAATATTAGGCTTTCATGCTCGCATAGGATTGTTCAGTTAAAATACACTTGGGAGTCAAATTGCTTAGAAAGAAAGAAAAATATATTATATTTGTGAAACGCACAGGAAATACTTACTGGAGTTAATATAAAAGTAAAAAAGGAGTATTTTACACCAACAAAAAGTTTTTTTTAATAAACAGAACTCGCGTGGAGAGGGTTCCGTACGAGGATGTTACCCACAAAAAACATTTTATGTAAACATGGTTGTCAAGACTTACATAACGCTTTCATTGTTAAAAAGTAATCGGATCTAATGAATAGCCAAGCCCCTAATTCTACTTAACTCTACAAACCTTACATCTTGGTCAAAATATACGTCTTGGCCTTTTTGCGGCCGTCGCACAGACACTGGGCTTTTGTTAAGATATTTATTCACTGGTCTTTAATGTTGTATCATGGAATAGTTAAATGGAACGGTCAAGCCATACATTTTGAGCAAGATGTAAGGCTATTAGAATTAGGCCTTGCCAAGTTAGGGGCTTGGCTGTAAATTAAACCTGATAACTTTTGAACAGTGAGAAGTCTTAGTGACCTACTTTAAATGAAATGTTTTTGGTTGGATTTCATTTCTTTTTGTAGGGTGATCTATTTATTTTTATTTTAGCGGTGGTATTGTACTGATGGTACACAGACTTTTAAAATCAAAACCGTTACTCCTAGCATAGTCGGGTATAAAAGGTATTTCTTGCACGTCAGCAGTTATTTTCTTCATAGCCAGCGAAAAAATATGTAGGTTGCAAAAAATAGTAATGAGTCAGTTAGTTAAATAAATTTAAGTGCGTGGTAAAAGCGTGTTTTTTAAGCACGTATTTATATATTTTACTTTTTAGTCTAGTATATTCTGCATTAAGTTAATAAGTCTGAAGTCAACGAAGTTATGACTTGAGCGGTTTTCGAAGAGCCACTGAAGAGTTCCACTATCACGTCTTGGCACCATCCTGATGATGGTGCCAAGCCGCGTTACCAAGCCCAATCTATTAGTGTTAGGCTCGGTAGTTTCGGAGATAAGGGGTACTGTCAATTTTCGTATAATTTCTAAAATAACTGCAAAACTGGGTATTTTAAAATAATACAAAAAATAAGTTTGAAACCATCACAACAAGCTTTCATTTTATATGTCACACGGTACAGTTTGCAAATCTTTTGTACTTAATTTTCTAGTTTTTTCCCCCAAAAGTGATCCCCATATTCAAAATTCATTTCTCTACGTTATACAACCGTGTTTGGGTCGCAGAAATTCAAATGTGTACCAAATTTCAACTTAATCAGTCTTGTAGATTGACAGACAGACAGACACACGAGTGATGCTTTAAGGGTTCAGTTTTTCATTAGGATCATTTTCATTCTAATTAATACCGCAGCGCTGGTATTCTGATAGGACCCGCTGTAATGCCACGGACACACATACGGACACGGGAAAAAAAAACAACACACAAGATTACTATCAAATGCTGAAATATATACTTATGTTGAAAACATATGCGGGATTTCGGGCAGATGACTTTTAATAACACACCGTTAGCATGTGTAGGTATTCGAGAAGAGTGTGATCATTTGTCACACACGGAGGGCATGCTGTAAATAAGCATAGGTACGTAAAATTTTTTTACAACGATATCCCAAAAAGTAAAAAGGCTCAGTTGGCTCTCTTCGCCGACGACACTGCCGTTTACTATACCGGTCACTGTCCCAACGCTATAGCTCGTACACTCCAAACCTCGGCAAACGTCTTAGGCGCTTGGTTCCGGAAATGGAGAATCGAGATCAACCCCGATAAGAGTCAGGCGGTTCTCTTCTCGAGACGTCGTCGACTCCCTCCCCCACTTCCCAGCCCGATCACTATGTACGGCAAGCCCATCCCTTGGGAGAAGCAAGCCAAATACCTAGGCGTGATCCTGGATGAGAACCTTACCTTTAAGGCTCATATTAAGGCGGTTCGCGCGCGCGCCTCCTTCGCTCTTAGCAGGCTGCAATTCGTACTGACAGCCCGTAGTAAACTGTCCCTCAAATGCAAGCTCCGCATCTATACCGCAGTCATCCGTCCTATCATGACCTATGCCTGCGTTGTATTTGCGCACGCTCACCCACGTCATCTCCATAAAATGCAGACCCTCCAAAACCGTTTCCTCAGAAGGGTCACGGGTGCCCCCTTCTATGTCCGTAATATCGATCTTCACGTCGACCTCAAAATGCCAACCATAAAACAGTTCATGAAACGCTTATCAAAGCGTTTCTTCGACTGCGGCATCAAACATTCTAACCCCCTGATTACAGCGGCCGCCCGCTACACTCCCTCTCGCATTAGCAGTATTCGCCGACCAAGGCATACTTTAATCGACCCCGACGACGCCACTACCCTCCTCCAGGAGAGTAGTAAGGCCACTAGCACGCTACATAAGCCCAAAACCCGATCGCCGTCCTACCGCCCTCGCCGCCGAGGCCCGCCGCGACGCCCAAATCGACGCCCCTCCCGACCCTTGCTCGAGCCAGCCCGCGCCTCTGAGCCTGTAGCTTTAAATTCGTCCCTAATTATTACCAATCCTGATCCAGCTAGTCATTTGCTGCCCTCTTCCAGCGACGCCCTAAGCCGAGGTTCGTACCCCACAGGGGGTGCCCTTAGCGTTGTCGCTTAGTTTTAGTTAGTATATAAGTTTAAGTCCTGGCTGGAGGCCTTAATTTATTAGGGAATCCACAGGCAAGTCCGCTTAAGCAGACGACAACCGCATAGGTTGACCTGCGAGATGCCAAACAAACAAAAAAAACAAAAAAAAAATTTTTACATAATAGCAAACAAGCATGCTTTGTTATAGCAAACATGCTACAAAGGTAAACCACGAAGAAAACTTTGGACAATCAACACGAAAACCGGTTTTATTCACAATAAGTAGATATCGAGTAAGTTTATTTACAAGAATGTCTTTACAATGTCGCACGAAAAATATAAAAGAACCTCCTTTCCCAAGCTTTGGAGAGCTGTATCCTGTACACATTTTACTGTCATTTAGAGTACATTTTCTAAACAATACGATAACGAACAAAATGAGCCGGATATGTGGTACATTCTCATCTTGTTTTTCTTTCATCCCACTTTTGTAACGGTCCTATTATGAGAGCACCCCTGTTTGCGGAATGTATTACACCGGTCCCATCTAACCACAAAAGGTTTATCCTGAGTTCACGTACTATTGCTACTTCACTTATTTTGCTTGCTGTGTCTCTTAATTATTTTTAGATTACGTGATTATTTTCATTTTAGGGTTTTGACTGCTTTATACGACTTCAAAAAAGCGGTGGTTCTCAAATCATTGGTGTACATATTATAGTTTTAGTGACAAGAAAGTAACTATGTACGATAATAATATGCTAGAACGCAAGCATTTATGTGTAATATGCTACACAAAGTACTCATCATAATAATATTCCGCTAATCCTACACTCAACACTTGCCCTTGTGTCCACTATCCGGCCAACAACTAACGAGGATTTGATCATGTTAATTCCAATTCTTTCGACTTCCTTTCCCCTTCTTTGTTAGTCCGTCGTAGTGACGCTGTTATCCCTACTCTATAATCGCTGATTTGACGGCTTCTAAACGTCAAGCTGGTGTGACAGTACCTAAATTACCCTAGGCTGATAAATTTTTCGTTTTTCCTAATTATGTTAATATTAGCGTTAAGGTCGGTTTCCCCCGAAGGGGAAAAGGCCGCACTCCAACCCTGTGCGGCCCTGTAGAGCTCGTCACCAGACTTGGTCACTCTCCCACCGATAATAGAAGTGAATTCCCAAATTTATAGAAGCCAAATGCCTTGATATTATTAATGAGGCAAGGAAACCATGTGTCAATATTAGATGATACTTGGGAATTCATAGTTGTGAAATATATTGGAAGTGATTTTAGAAAGCTAAAAATAGAGGAATGCAGAGTTAATTATTATATAAACTTGTGAGTAACCCAAACGCTAGCGCGTAACAGGTATTTGATCAGTCGTAACTCACACAATACCTCGCATCTACACTCGGAGTACTCAGAGATACACTTCCATAAAGTGACGCAAGCGGCTTTACAGCGGCATAGCGTCGACATCATGCTCTTTTGGAGTCATGGCCCCTAGCAGTTCTCTCGAACTGATAAACGTGACGAAGCGGATTTTCCTGCGGCAACCGTGCGACTGTCCTTGTCTAGCAACGGAGCGGCTAGTTCTAGCGGCATTGCGTCTGCATCATGCTCTTAAGGAGACATGGTCCCTATCAGTCCTTAGACTGGATATGAGATAGTTGTGGTCACCCAAACCCCCGGAAGTTCACTCTTTGCACAACAAGCATATTTGCAAGACACGTACTCATGTCAGTCTGACCGAGTTATTAGTATAAGATAAAGAACATAATATTCTTTGAATTACTAGATAATTTGAGTTGAGAAATCAAAACTCGAGGATTATTACTAAATACAGTTTAGAGTTCTAGTATCGGCCAAAGGCAACGAATACAACATTCAAGAATTACTAGTTCCGAGAGTAGAGAATCAAACTCAAGCATTATTAATAGAATTGTGAATCAACTCACTTTAAAGTCTATATACAGCCCCAAAGAGCCCACCCGTCACCACTTCCTAGTGCTTATGCTGGGGAGAAGAAGTGGCGCAACAAATTCCCCAGCAACACGTGTCTGTCTGATTAGTTAAAATGACTATCAACTCCATCAGCCTTTTTTTTTTTTTTTTTTTTTTGTTCCCGGGGTGGAAAATCCTCATGGATGTCCTCCGCCCTGGGGCGGGCGGAGGGGTCTGTCAGACTCTTACTGACTAAAAACCACCCCGGTGTTCCATCTCACACCTACGCCGGGGTCGCGGGAACACATTATTCTTCCACAACCCCGGCTGGTGCCGGCCCGCTTGCGCGGGCCCCGTCTCGGGCGGGGGGAGTGAGGTGTACTCCCCCCGCAACGTCTGTGGTCGGCGCGCGAGGAACACTACGCGCGCCGCCTTCTCGGGTCTTGATGTTGGGGGGCGACGGATGTCCCCGAATCCGTCGCCCCTGGACCCATTTAGGGGGGCCGGAAGAGGGCGTTGTCCGCCCTCCTCCGACGCCCGGTGCGTCTGCTGCGGGCCGGGTCGAGAGTCGAGATCTCTCTCTCCCTTTCCGCAGCCTCCTTCTGCGAGATGACCGTTTCGCAAAAGGAGACCACTGCGTCCCAGGACTCTGCGCCGCCGACCATCGCGTTCACGACGGCCGGCAGCGACAGGTCATTGCCTACTTCAGTTATGAGGGCACGGCGCGGCTCCTCCCAAGCGGCACACTCTGCCAGCGTGTGCCACGCCGTGTCCTCCCGGCAGTCGACGCAGTGGTGACACCGGGCGTCCGGCTCCCTGTTTATGCGACACAGGTACTTCCCGAAGCAACCATGCCCCGAGAGCACCTGCGTCGCCCGAAACGACAGGGAGCCGTGCCTTCTCCCGAGCCAGCGGTCGAGCACCGGCCGGATCGCCTCGATGGTGCTGAGGCCGGCGGTAGGGCGTGAAAGCCTCACCCGCCATTCCGCCACCAGGACCTCGCGGAGCTGCAACCGATGCTGCTCGATATGTTGCTGCATCGGTCGCTCGCCCCGCTCCCGCGCTGCCTCGCGCCACCGGTACAGTGACGCGAGCACCTTCGCCTCCAGGTCCCAGGGCGGTGATCCGGCCAGTGCACAACCCGCCTCGCAGGAGATCGTGCGATACCCCCGAATGACTCTGACGGCCATAGCCCGCTGCGGCTTGCGCAGGACAGCTATGCTGCCGGCCGTCAGGTCAGACGCCCAGATCGGCGCTCCGTAGAGCGCCATGGATCGCACGATCCCCATATAGAGCCGCCTACAGGCGGCGCTCGGGCCCCCCAGATTGGGAAGCAGCGTTGCCAGCGCCCCGGCCGCGCCCAACAACTTGGGCGCCAGCCGCCGGAAGTGGGGTCCGAAGTCCCACCGGCTGTCGAGCACCAATCCCAGATATTTCATGGTGGGCTCGACAGCGATCCGGACCCCCCCGACCACAATGTGTGATCCGGCCGGCGGCGCCCGCCGGGGGCCATGAAACACCATGGCCTCCGACTTGTTGAGGGCCACCTCCAGGCCGAGGCGCCGTATGCGGCTCACCGTGAGTGAGACCGCCGCCGTCGCGAGCAACGCTGCCTCCCTGTGCGAACTCCCCCGGGCCGTGACCAGCGTGTCGTCCGCGTAACACGTCAGGTCCGCGCCCGGCGGGAGCTCGCCCCTCAGCACCCAGTCGTACCCGATGTTCCACAGGAGCGGTCCCACGACCGATCCCTGTGGAACACCGCACGACACTTGGCGCCGGTTTCCGCCATCTCGTCCCATGTAGGTGACACACCTCCCCGCCAGATAAGCCCCAACGATGCGGCGGAGGTAGAGAGGCACCCGATGATAACGTAGTGCCTCCCGTATGCAGCTCCAGGGCAGGGTGTTGAAGGCGTTGGAGATGTCCAAGGACACCGCCACCACCACCCCGCCCCGGGACACTGTTTCCTCCGCCAGGACTCTCACCCTCGACACAGCGTGGATGGTAGAGCGCCCATGCCGAAAGCCGAACTGGCTCTCGTCCAGGTCCGGCCCCTCTCTGCACAAGTGGCCGACGAGGCGGGCTGCGAGTATGCGCTCGAACAGCTTGCCCACCTCGTCGAGCAGCACTATGGGCCGGTACGCAGACGAACTCCATCAGCCTAGGATAACTATAATAACTAAAGGCTCACCCAGTCTCACCTACAAACACTAACACATACTACGTTAAAACTAGATTATAGAATACTAATAAACTAAATATGTGCTTCAACACGACTATATTTTACTTATTTAATATTAACTCGTTCTCCTACAACAGCCCACTTGGACAAGGCCTCTGGCCTACACCGACCGTTCCCTACCGCGGTCTGTCTTCCTTCTCGCAGGCAGTGCTAATAATACCTGTAATAGAATCTTCATAATGTGAAGAGGTAAGGGAATCGTTACGCTTGCGCTTTAATCAACAATAATAGCTACTTTAATGTATCTGTGTATGATATACCCATTTCAGTGAGACGGGGAACCGTTTAACAACGTGTGTCTCATTGTACGTGTTCTATTAAACCTAACGCATATAACCTCTGAGGACAATATACGATTTTAGTAGAACATGTTCCCTAAGCACAATATAAATGTCTTACTCAATCCTAGAGACAGTGAACTACGAAGCCCAACTGCCATTGAGTGAGACAAGTATTGAGTATAAAATTCTAAACGCGTGCTAATGTTAATATCATTTTTACGGCAGCCTATCCCCATTTCTAGAATAACAGAAAATATCGCACAAGCGTACCGTAGACTCAGTCTGTAGCAAAACTCAATGCGATCGTACTCGGTGTTTGCCGAGGTGGTTATTTCGTCACCTCACATCTCGTTAATCTTCCCCATTTCGAGGATACAGTGCGGCTGTAAGCAGCAAAGCGTCCAAATTGACGTGTTTCGATAAATAGTGTCGATTTAGAAATTGGCGTACCATATGCCAGGTGTAGGTTTTATCGAGACACGGTCCCTAGCGTTCTTAGAACGACTACCAATCCAGTTTGGGGAAGTGTGTAAAGCCTACCCCCTCTCCCCGGAGATGCGCCTACAACGAGCCTTTCGTAAAGAGTTGTGTGGCCAAACCTTTTTGGAAGCAGTAATTATCACTAACGTTTGATTGTTTTATAATGCCGATTTAGATCGACTTTATAGCATATGTTGTTTTAAATGAACTGAGAGTATTGACGGTTCTGCCTTCCGTATCTGGTTGCGCATGTTACAGGTCAAAGTCGTCAAAAGTCGAGCGTCAGTGCTCAGTGTCAAATAAAGTGGAAGGCCTTCTCCGTTTCCCTATAATCAAACGCAAATGACAAATATCTGTCAGGGTATAGATTAGGAGATGGACACGTAATACAATAGAAAATAGAGTTAATTAATAGCGCAATGTCGCTATGCTGGAATAAATGATTATTAATAGCTCTGCAGCGATATTATCTAAATGTTACCTACAAATCATAAAACAAATCAGCCAACGAGAACAATACAATGGAAAAGACACATTATTTGTAAAGAGTTTAACACTTACCAATGATATCTTTGTAGGGAATTAGATTACTACTCACGAAATGCCGCACATAGCTAGGTAGTATAGGTAACTTCACCTCAAACACAGCTCCTCCCAGCTCACAACACTCACCAACCTCCTAACTTAACTAGCTTTCCCTCTTGAGACTATAACGACCGAACCCTGTCATGTCCTAAGACCAACTGTCCTTCCTCAACACCCCCGCCAACTATCCAAAATCGGCGTCTGGTCCTTTCCTACACCATTTTTTGTAAACTTCGACATATAACACATTTTTCTATTTCTTAATTGTTTCTCAATTGCGTCCCGGGTCGGATTCACAGATGGCTGCAATAAAGCGTCCTCGCTTTAACTTTGTCGTTCTCAGAATTTCTAAAGGACTATGGATTTCGATTGTCTTAACATTTCTTTCGAGCGACGATGGCTGCCATAAGTGGCCATAAAATAGAAATGTAATGCATTTCTGAGAGGCCAATAAGTGCAACGAATTAGGATATCTTATTATTTATTAGGGTAACGCGTCAAGCTGTCAGACCATAAAATTAAGATTTAATGTGTTTCGTAAAGTGGGCCGAACCACGTGCATGGTTTTAGAATAAATATAATATTTTGTTATTAAATAGGAATAAGTGACAGACAGTCACACTGGGGTTCCCCAATCTTGCAATCCCGTGTAAGACTATAGTGTGAGTAGTCTGTCAAATCCGAGCAGCAAGAGTAGGTGTCTGACTTTTGAGGATTGTTATCCTCAAAAGTCACTCAAACACTCTAAACAAACCCGGGAGTGCCTAACATTTGAGGGCTTGTCGTAAGTTACTGAAACATGCGGCTATTAGGCGACTTATTAGGGTTGTAACGGAGGCCATCTTACGACCAAAACCAATAACCTAACGGCCAAACCCAATAACCTAAGACAGATCGCACAATACGATCTGTCTCTATCGAACAAATAGCTGTCAACACGTTATAGGGTCGCATACCGGAGTTTTAGAATAATGGAATTAATCTCATCATCTTTTTGTTGTTCTGCTTGTAACCAGTTATCAAATATACTTTTTTCTGCTCAAAATTTTACGAGCTAGCTTTGGGTTCTCAGGTAGAGGGTTTCGTGATAAAAAGTCTACATGTCCCATATTTTTACCCTGGCGATACTCAATGTCAAATTCAAAAGATTGAAGAAAACATCACCATCTGTGGACACGAGGGGTAACCTCTACTTTAGATTTAAACGCCTTGACTGCATTGCAATCAGTGATTACTACGATCTTACGTCCTTGCAAGTAATAGCGAAAACGTTTTATGCTATTCACTACTGCGAGCGTCTCTAGTTCATATGAATGATATCTTGACTCAGTGCTGGAGGTTCGGCGACTGTAATATTCGATAACATGTAATTTAGCATCAAACTTTTGCATTAGTATGGCGCCATAACCTTCAGCATTGGCATCGGTATGTTAGTCTATCGGTTGTTGGGGTCAAAAATTGTTAGAAGGGGTTTGCTGGTAAGTGCATCAATAATTTATTTTCATATTGTTTCAACAGATGGTGTCCACTGTATTTATTTGCCCCTGCATTTGCCTGAAGTTAATCTATAAAGAGGAGCGGTCTTTTGAGAGAAACACGGTACAAATTATCTAAAGTACGAAGCTAAGCCTATAAATTGTCGAAGTTGAGTAACCGTTTGCGGAGGTTCAAGTTCTGTCAAAGCTTGAATTCGCGGATTCGGTCGTATTTCGCCAGCGGCTACGTGATACCTCAAGAACTCTAATTCAATCTTGAGAAAAGCACATTTTATTAAGTTAAAAGCGAAACTGGCGTCGGTTAATGCTTTCAAAACCTAACGCAAGCGACCAATACCTACATCTTGATCTTAGAGCGCACTACTTGTCTTTCATCACAACCATGTCGATATGATTGGCGTTGTACTGTGTGGTTGGGATCAACTAATCTAATCTCTAATTTTCCAGTACTAACTCTACCCGATGCAGTGTCTTCTATGAAGTAATTACCGTAATGTTCAAGTAAAGATGTTAATTGTTATCTATGTTCACTGGGAATTTTACTATCAATATCACAGAAGTTATATAGAGAGAGTTTCCACAGAATCGTATCGAGAGAGAAACAGGTCTCTCAACTGAGGCCAAGTTAGTCCAGGAAAAGTATTCTGAGCTAACCAAGAGGCCACCGACCCCTTAAGGGCTTTACTAATCGTAATAATTAGTCTACTGCCAGATATACGTTTTTCTTGCATGCATAAATCGACGGTATTGCACCAAGCTCGGGCATCACTATCTCGAGACTCGGGATTAAATTCAGGTAGGGTCAGATTATTGTCTTTTGAACCAGGTTCCTTAGACGCGCGACTCAAATCCATTGTTTGGCGTTGCTGCATTTCAAATAACAACTTCCAACGGTTATTTTCACTTGATAACAAATCAACACTCTGACCTGTAGGCTGTTCCTGCGCCGTTCCGTCGTTTCCCATTTCTGATGATGGAAGATCGAGCGGCTGAGACACCGCGTGTCGCTGCGGATCCATCATCTGTTGGTCTTCCATAGCAGGCGTGTACGTGCAGGTGTTTAACAAATAATATTCGCAAAGTAACGAACTTAATTCATTTTAAAACACAGCAACAAAACTCAATCACAAAAAATAAGGAATATGATGAAAATCGCTGATGAAATTAAATCATAATAACTAATCAACTTGAATTTAGAGCCAATGGATTTGTGCGTGTGCACCGCGTGACGATCTCATCAAAAAGAGATCGCCACCGCCACCATGACACTCACAACCCCAATCGGTGTTACCCGCTCTAAATTAAAAACACCACCAAAGAAATAAATTCTAAACTACAGAGTAAAATTAATCGATTACAAGTTTCAAAAAGTGTCACAATAAATCGACTAAATCATCACGCGCCGTCAGATACGTTATTGGGTTCGGCCGTTAGATTGATCGCTATCGATGATAGACAGTACAATTCTATCTGTCCCTGTCAAACAAATAGCTTTATAGGGCCGCATAATTTGGCTTTATTGGGACGTTAAAACGAGAGATTGATAGGTTTTTCTATCTCCAGTAGGCCAAAATTTGAGGTAGATTCGTTATTGGGTTTGGTCGTTAGTGGAGGCGGAGGCGGAGTTGAAGAAAACAATATTATTTAAACATGTACACAAATAAACACAACAACACACCAAGGCCAAACCACACCAGCGGACGCCATGTGACGGCATCGAGGCGCCCGTGCACTAATGGATGCTGCGGCATACCGGCACATACGACCGCATGCCTTCGCATCCCGCCGCGGTATCCTCCAGCGCACTCTTCAATACCGAAGAGAGAAATCCCATGATGCTCTGTGGTCGGTCTTTGGAATTTTTTACCTTGTTAGCTTATGACCATTATATACGTACGAATTTACGTTTGTGAATTTAAAATTCCCTGCCTCGCCATCCGTAAATGTGCTCTGGCCTGTACTAAGACAAAAATCGACCTATTGGTTATCAAAATTTACCAAAAATAGGTTTGCAGCTTTGCCACTACCTTCACGATTTCTTAATCTAAATAAATAAAACAAAGTCGGGTTAGTTACACCATATTTCACTCGGGAACGACTGGAGCGATTTTGTAATCTTTGTTTGGTTGGATTTGTCTCCGCCCCGAATAGCAGAATAAGTATTAAAACATGAGACAAAATCTCGAAAGATAATATTCTGAGGCGGTACGAAGTTCGCCGGGTCAGGTAGTCTTTCATAAGTTATACCGGCTCCACCGAACAGCGGCGGCGATGACATGGGAGCAAAACCTGGAAACTGAGACTAATTTCTCCACAGTATTAAAGAGTCTTCACGTAGTTGGAGACAATTATCTTTATTAGATCTCTGTTAGGTATAGCTCCGTTTTATCTTGGAGAGTTCCGTTTCAAACCTAGTACCTATCGACATTGACAACAAACAATGAGACTCAGTTTTAGTAAGTCTGTCTTAACCAAAACCCATAATACGGATCCTTATGATGGGTTTTGCGAAAGCTATTAGACTCGTCACTTTACATAGCTCCTTGACCTACATAAATGTCACAGCGTCCACTCGTAGGAGGTAATCAGAAAGACATTTTAGACGTCGTCAAGAGCTCCGCGATAATGACGTTACTTCTCAAATGTAGGTACGGGACGTGGTACATTTGAAATTACTTAGACACATTTTGAACGATGGATTTAAACTAGAATTTTTTAAATATTCCGTTTGACATTTTTTTTCTTATTTCTTTTTTATTGCCTTAATTACATATGAGTTGACATAACTAAGATAAAGGTGAGAAAATAAGTGATGTATAGAGGAAGAAGCATGCTGCGACAAAATACATTCGGAAAAAAGCATGATGATGACGCAGACCTAATTATTCGTTTATTAATTTTTTTCCAAAGAAAATTAACATTCAAAAAAACATTTAAAATATAAAAATAGTAGCCCACTGGTATCGGTACAGGGTCCAAGCTACCAGCAGTCAGGGCTCCAGAGAGAGGAACCACATGACAATGAGAGCCGTGTCCAGAAGTACCGCTTTCTGAATCAAACCCTTGATCCAGCTGCCCAACGAGAGCGTCCTCAGGTATTGGTCGAGGCTATTGGCTATTAAGCCATTAGCTGTCACTTCTATAGATACAATGATTGCAGAGTCCACGTTCCACATGTCGACAAACTCGTGCGCTAAGTCGAGATACTTTTTTTTGCTTTTTCAGCTTTCACGAGATTCTCGTCATGAGCGAGAGTGATATCAACAATCGTTGCACGGCGCTCTCGTCGATCTATCACAACAATACCTGGCTTATTGGCTACAATAGTCCTGTCAGTGATGATAGATCAATCCTAGTACAATGTGACATGATCATTCTCGAGAACTGGGTCGGGCACATACTTTAATACGGCAATACCGATTCCACGAGGCTGTACTGCAAGGCGAGTTGCTGGTGTATAATCCTAGCCACTAGGTTTTCTGTGCAAGTACACGCCGTTAGCAAGACGAGAATAACCGGAAACAATTACGACATAATTTATTATTAGTAATAATAATAACACACACATTTATTTACCATTTATCATGGCAGTGATTCCTCTCCTAATAACTTAATTATCAATAAAAAACGTGAATCTAAATCAATGTTGGAATTGCTTTGCGTAGCAAGCATAGCGTTATCTCTACGCCGTAGCACTACTACGCCATTTCATCGGCTACGCCGTAGCGACCGCTATGCCGCAACAAAAGCTACGCCGCAGTAACTATGGGCTATTTAAAATAATAGTGACATGAAAAACGTAAAATGGGATGCACATTAGTAAATTCCTTCTCAACTCAATCTCTTTTAGCATAGTTTATTCTACTTATGATGAATATTGTACTTCTAACTTCAAAATTAGTGTAGTATAGTACCATACAAGACCCTTATTAAAGTTCGGAAGCTGAAACGGAATGCTTCACTAGGAAGCGTTTATAAGCTACTCGTCGCACACCCTAACTTTTGCCGGTTAACTTGAGTGCAGTATTACGGTGTGGACACACTCTGAGGTTGCACTCACACCAGTTTTGGAGCGGATAGCATTTGCGAACAGCTTGTGGCACTAGCCACTTGTATCCGTTTTGTTAACTGCGACTGTATTACGTTTCTCGATTCTCGGAATATATAACATACTAATTGTTAGCAAACAGGCATAAATGAGTGTTTTGGAAATAGAAACAGCAATCATATGTAGGCCCGAGGGTGTACTTCACTTTTGTTAGTAATGGTCGAAATAGTCGGTAATACGAGTAATCGGGAATAGTCGGGTTATTCTATAAATGTAAAGCTGTGTTGACACACGGATATGCGAATGGGGTTTAGGCAATCGAGCTTTCTGTTACTGAAGTGTGTTATAGCCCATAAGCACAAAGGACTGCAGTGATTTAACTTTGAATTGATTTTGCATTCAATGGTCGGTTTTGTTTCAGGTGATGACTTTTGGGATTTACATTTTTTAAACAGCATAAGTGACGTAAAACTAGTTCGATATGACTGTAAATAAAATAAAAAAGTTATCGTGTAAAGCACGGTGATGAAAAGCAATATTATCGGAACTCGCAGACTAGACATATTGACAAACAGGACTTATATTAAACTAAACAACATTCCAGAAACACTTTTCATCCAAAAGTTCCAGCGTTCCAGGTGTTGCAACATTACGTCACAGCTCTTACAGCAACACGTGTACTATAAACCTCCGGATACTTTACCGTCCGTGACACGCACCAGCCTCGGCCCGTATTGTGGAGCTTTAAATCAAGGCAACAGTTTGTATAAATCATCAACGGCCGGTAAATATTCTCTACTGAACGTCGGACTTACTGGTATAACTGCGATGATCATACGGTGGCAGTAAATCATTGTATTTGGCAGGTAGATTGGCGAACAAGTTGTGGCGTTGTAGTCGATTTCCTACAGATCAACTAAAACGCACATCACTAGTTACGGTTTAAAAGAATGACATCCCTAAATCTTACAAGTTCCCACGTCACTCGGTGTCGTGGTATGGTTAAGGCTATAAATATCCCTGCTTGACGCCTAACGTTCCCTTTCCTTCGCATCAAGCAGATCAAGTTGTAAGTCTAAATAACCCCGAGATAAACGGGTAAGTGCTCAGCGTGATTGCTTCTATTCTTAATTGTGTCCTGCCAGATCGCATTCTATATGTATTTCTGTCTGCGCGGTCTGGCAGCTAATGTAATTATTCTCGGCAGCCTCCCTATGACTGTCGAGAAAGCTATTAACCTATAGTGGCTTCTGCCACATCACTTGTCACCTTTACTGCACATTGTGAATGCGTGCGCATGCTTCTCGCATTCTCCGCTTTGCTTGTCTCGCCGCGCTGCGCCTTGCTGTTCGCTTAAATCGCCTGGCCACGCGGCGAGGGACCTCCGAGAATGCCCGCGGCATGCGCACGACATAACCTAAAATTGTAAACCGCCACGATGGGTGAGTCTTCCTCCATCCACCTTGCTTTGGGCTTACGGCTGGGAGACGCACACATCGGCGGAGGTTTGCAGTCCTGGCACATCGCTTACGGAAGCACCCGCCTCGCGCTGATTCCAGGGTTCCAGTATTGGGCTACACAACTTCTATCCTGCCTACCGCTGACTGACGTCCTCGCTGCCTCCGCCCTACCGCTGGAGAGACGGCAGTCACGCGTACTGAACACGCGGCCGCTACCGCCGCCTAACCTGCCATCCACGTGGGTCGTGGGTGCCGAGACCCCACGCCCGCCACGTGTTGAGGCCCTGCCTTAGCACGACCGTGCCTACACGCGGTCGTGCACCCAAGCGTGGTGCTGCCCACGTCGAGCGACCTTTGAAGTCGCCGCCCAATTCTGCTGCCTGCCCTGAGACCTCACGCCGGACCTCGTGCTGCGGCGTAGCCAAGCCCAGGGCAGTAACTTTCTCTTCTCTACTAACTTCAGTGACCAGAACCAGTACTCAGAGACCTTAGAACTCACTACCCTGAAATCTCTTGTTTAATAAATGTGTTAAGCGACCTCTTGGTTTCATTCCTATATATCTACCCTAGAAACCCGCTTGCCACAAAGTAATGATGTTTTGGAATGACTTATGATTTTAGGAAAGGATCTTCTTTTTCCGCAGATTTCGTTTATTGATCTGGGTATGTAGATAGTGGGCAGAAGTATAATCCTGCGATTTATCAACACTTATTACGACAAGCGGTATTAGCAAGACATAATTACCTTGCTTCCGTACAGCGTTGCAGGATTATGCAAAAGCAGGACGAGACGAGGCATGTATAAATTGTGTGATAAATGGATGACTAATGTTTAGAATTAATCAATCAATCGATCAACTTTATTCTCTCACCACAATATACATTATTTTACACCACAAATCATTTTACATTGGCCTGATTCAGTGAGGTCGAAAACGATGGAAAATACGATATTTTCAGTATAGCTCTTGGGTTACTTCAATTTATATTAGGGTTTTTTTCGGAGCTCCACCCCAAGAGGTGATGCAGTAGCATATTAAAGATTGAGCAAGGGTATTCAATGATTAGACTGAATATTTTTATCGACTACAGCAGTCTAATTGCGTAAAACATTTTCGTAAACGATTATAATTAATCTGTTTAACTTTGATAGTTCAACAACATTCATTGCGTTATTTACATTGTTGAGCAGAATTTTTATCGAACTTATGAAGCAATGGTTTAGCAATCTATTTCAATACGATTCAGATTCCGATTGATTGTGTATTATGCAATTAGGGTACAGGTCTCAGCGTTCTGAACACATCAATTAGTTTCCGTAATTTACTAAGAGTGGTTATGTGGTCTTGAAATCTATGGTTTTTTTTCGATTGTTATTCCCAGGTATTTAACATTCTCAGCCTTGGTGAGTGGTTCGCAGTTACAACTACGAGTGAATGGGTTTGTGCAAGAATGGGCTACAATCGTATTATGTAATGTTTGGGAGGAACCATTGTTTTTCATGGATAATGCTATATTATTGGTTTTGTTTGTATTAAGGGTCAACACATCGTCGCGTAGCCGGTTGGATACCGTATTAAAGCCCAATTGTGTACGCTCATATACTGCATCTTTCCACGAGCTCGCGCTGAACAAGAGGGCAGTGTCATCTGCAAAGCTTATGATTTTGCCATCGCGGATAGTGAGCGTACCCAGATCGTGAAGATGATGAATAATCAACCATCATCGCTTTTTCTTAGAATTTTTCCAACATCAGTAAAAAATACATAAATACGTATACATAATTTCCAAACGGAATTAAATTCTAATGACTCATCTCCTCCCGCATAATGAGGCATGTTTTGTTTTTCAAACAAAATAATCGATCAGTGTCAGAACTGTGTTTTTAATACAAAATCCGAGCTTTGCTGTGGCTTTGTTGTTTGCAATTATAAAAACACATTTCTTATATTTCATAAAGCTAGTACAGTCGGCGAGGCCTGAACTGAGCTTTGCAGTTATGTAAGTGTACATAGCGACGAGTCCTTTGCTTAGCAATCAGCCACTCGGACAATCGGCCATAGGCACTGTGCGTCCCTACGCGATTACATTGATGCGATTGGTAACCACTCACACAAATGAAAAGCTCGGCTTAGGCCTCGCGGACAGTAATACACTATTTTATGCATGCATGAACGAGGACGTGGGTCCGATTCCCGGGTCGGGTTAAGTGTTATTGGGTTTTTCCATCTAAAAGTTTCTCAGTAGCAGCCCGGAGTTTGGATTTGTGCCCGGTTGACGGCAATAGGCTCGGCTCCTATTACATGGGACTTAACCATAACTGGCGAAGTGTGGGTGCTGTGGTGGGCCTAACACTTCGTAAATGACAGGCTTGATGTCATATTACATTATTTTTATAACTATGTGCAGTTTACTTAATTATGTTTCGTGTTTTCCCAAAACTTGGGGCTAGATAGTAAAATACAGTCTATTCTTCTTCGATGCGGAATTGAGGTGACGTTATAAGGAGGTCTATAAATATTAGTTCGTCTGGAAAGAACCAGGTATCAAATATGAAATAAACAGATAATAGTATGATTTCTGCATTGAAGTGATGGTAGGAAAATCTTGACAGCTTTTCCCCAGATTTTTCCATTTGACCGAGTAAATTCCCGATTGGCAAAAAAACCGTGTTAAGGATTACTTTTCACGCAGGTTTCTCTAGGGAAATTGTAGCTTGATACATTATTACTATTGCAATCTTTACTGCGGCAGTGTGGTCTCAGGTACATTATAGATCACCTGTGAAATCTCATAGGTGTTGTAAAGTTCAAATAAAGAATTAAATTTTTGTTGGTTGTGCTTTAAAATATACGTGGTATGAACTGCGTGGAAACAGCTGTGTTTGCTACAGCATACTAAGCTAAATGAAACATTGTTGTAGTTTTCTGAATGGGAGAGGTCTCATCGAGACCTAATAATTAACATTCCAAGCCAGAGCTGAAGCGTTCTGGGCCCCGTGTCAACCGGACAGTTATGTTGAAGATAAGGGTAGCTAACAAAAATAAGAGCACTGTGAAAACAGTTGAGAATCGGGTATGGTGGCAAAACAGAAGAGCTTCATGACCAGATTATCTGTTGGTATGTAACTTCTTCTCCATGTATTCAGTACACACTTAATTACATGATGTTAACAATACATTACGATTTACGATCCATAGTTTCTTAAACATAATATCTATGTTTAAGAGATCTACATATCAGTCTAGATTATGCTTTAACTGCGAGATTAACAATTATTATTCACTTGTGGAACCGCTAGTTGGACCTACATGCCGCTTACAGAAGTTCTCTATGCAAAGAAGAAGGTAGTTTCACGTGCCTAAGGCTATCGTCATAAATGTTTAACTTTAAACGTAAAGGCAAGTAGGTGATTATATCATTTTATTGAATCGGTATAAGGTCATTACTGAAAACTAGCTTTTCGAAAACGGTTATATCAATGGCAAGGGACAGCTACCTATATAATAGACACACGTAAATATAACAGCAGACACATTGTCTCTTGTGTCCTTGAAGAGTTGGACAGGGCGAGCCTTTTGCCACAAATCTGACTCCGGGCTGCTACTGAGAAATTCCAGATAACAAAAAAACTATAAAACTTTGCCCGACCAGGCTAACATGACAGGCGCGAGAACGCTCTCTATCTCGATTTGTCGAAATTTTTCTACGAATCTGACGTTATTAGAATGCCTAACACGACCGTTAGGCTCGAGTAAACTCTAAAAAGGCACTTTGACTTTTCATAATCTCGCGGCGAGATACCAATGTAGCTTAGTTATTAAAAACAGCGGTCGGTTTTACGCACGGAATTAGTATGTACTATATTGAAACTAAAATACAAAATTAGTGGCTTTAGTAATTTTGTTGCGAAAGTTTGATATTGCCAAACACTCACATCTTCCTAGATTTCGTTATTCACTATAATTGGCAAAGAGACTAGTTATTACTGCATGTGATGCTCGTCTATGAATTAGTGCTCCCCTCCGCCACAGTTTTAGTCGCGGCCGCTGAAAAGAACTTCGTTCTAATGTAAATAGTAGTTTATAAGTATTTTATTGTTAATATGTTTAAATTATAAAGATGACTAAAAGTATAATTACGAGTCTGCCATGTTATTTTGGAGCTTTTTTTTGTATCATAATTTTGTCTACTCTTTTCGTCGTCAAAATTGAGGACGACAAAATTAGAGAAAATCGGTGATCTTCTCATGTTGAAATACGAGATAACCTATGCGCCATGTTAGGGTTTAATAATAAACATCAAGTTTGACAGAACGAGTCGAATATTTTGTATGGCAGCGCTGTCAGAGACGAGTAAAGCGAAGATTAAGACGCGGCGAGAAAACGCGAGAGTGAGTAATTGTCGTGTCTGTCATGTTAGCCCTGCTGGGAATCGAACCCAGGATTTTTTTCTTTTGGCTTTTTTAATCACCTTGTTTGTCAAATTGGACCATTTGGCATAAACGTTAGTAACATAAATAGCTACTTCACCTAAAAAGTATTATAAGACTCTTGAATATTCTCATCTGTCTGTTTGCACACTATTCTCGTAAAAAGGGGTTTCAGTTGCATATTGGGTTGTGTCCCGCGAGTGCACTCGGGTATGTTTTTATTAGGGTTTCACTCTGAAATGGATGCAAAAAAACATTGTAAACTGTGCGAAAATAGTCGAGGAAAAACCAGCTAAAACATTATGTTACGGGAATACGGGATCCTATAGATATAAAATGGTACTTCCATAAAATGTTTCGGACGTAATCGTTGTGGTCCAGGCCGTCCTCGGCTTTTCGGTTGACAAAGGATATGTCCCAGGCGGTCACTATGGATTAACCCATAGATTTCAAAATATTGGAGACCGGATTTCCCACGTCTTTACATCGGATTTTCCTGGAACAAAGTTTTAATTCTAGGGCTCTCTCTTAATAGTAAGGAAACTTTGCAAGACTTCTCCACCATTTTGTCACGACCACAAGGCTGGCTATAGAATTTTATGACTGCAGGTCAGAATAGGCAAACTTCTAGGTTTTCAATGACTTTTTAATTTAAGGCTTTTAATTTATTTTTAAGCGTACGTGCCATATTTTTCGAGCGGGCAGATTTTGATTTAGAAAAATTGAGGTTCAAAAACGGTAAGTTATATTTAAGGGTCGTGGTAACTCGGGTTTACGAGTCACTATGTTCAGTGCTGTCTGTGTGTCCCCATAATGGGTAATATTTCATGTAATACTGTGTTTTGTTCCCAGCAAATAGTGAAATTTATTGCGACGGCGACAAGCGGGTTTATTATTATTTAGTTCATTGCTCAGCGAGGAATGCGATGATATATTATGGCCTGGTTATCGTTCGAATCGTACTGTGAATAGCAATAAGCCAATTGAGACTTGATATTACAAAGGCTTGTTACATATTTATTGCTTTAAACTTTTGCGATTGTGTCAAAACAGCTATTGAGCTGTTTTGACACAATCGCAAAAGTTTATCTATATTTTAAGTTTATTTGAAATGCGTAAGTTTGGCAAACAATGTTATAATGGCATAAAAAATATTGGCCAATTTATCTCCGAAACGAATTTGGACGGCCAAATATGATTGTTTAGCTAGATTAAAAACCAACCATGCAGACTAAAGTAATAAAGTCTCTATGAATATTTTAGAATTTAAAGCATTGTCAAATTCAGTAGGTAAAAAGTTAGTTATCAGCTTGAATTAGTAGGTATTCAGTTAGTTATTGCATGCAGAAGGCAAAGTAAAAATGAGATACTCGAAAAAATCTGTTAAATCGATGTAAATATGAAGAAGCTACACGCCTTAAAAGTTTTTGGAGGGGATTATTCCCGTCCTTGTCGCGCGGTGCGGACAATCTACGGCGCTAGTATGAAGTTACATAGCCGTGACGTCACTTCTACGATAGTGCTGTCCTTGTCTAATACTTATTTTAAACGTTTGTAGCCAGGATTAAAAAAAAAAAACTTTTACACATTTTATAATGTTATTTGTACTATTTGAAAACAAATATTTTTTGAGTTGGTGAAAGTATTTTGTTTCAATTAAACAATTAAGTTTAAGTAATTGAAACAAAATGCTTTATGTCTTAGTTGTCTCTGCTTTATATTTAAAGGACAGACTCTCAAGACCTGAAATTAAAACTGCCAAAGACCTACTCGTTTCGAATTTCTTTTTCGTAAACAATTTACTTACTTAATGATACCCGAGTAACATAAAATCAGGAAGCTTTATGTCAGCTGACGTCTAAAGTTATTTTCAAATTGCCTTTACCGGCTTCTGCCGGTATTAGAGCAAGCTTAAGGGGTCTAGACGTAATTGTATCAAGCGGAATGGGCGAGGTCATGTACATTTAATACGCTTTTGAAGGCACAGAATCAAGCAAGCCTGAAGATTAACTAAATGTTAAATATGCTTATGCGCCATGTAATTACTGTTATTTGCGACGCTCAGCTAAAATGAATGAATTACTAAGATATAAAATTGATTTTAACATTAATATTGTTTTAAAATTTTTATCCAATTTTGTTGCAATCCTATTATTTGATTTTACTTTTTAATTGGGTTTTTGATTTAATGAGGTTGTTTAAATTGCTTTATTTCTAATTCTACTTCTGGTGCTTAAATTAAATGTTTACTATTAAACTTAATTTTAACTAATGTAATTGTAACACTTTTCGCTACATTAAACTTAATTGTTACCGAAAAGGAAGAATTCATTGGCTCGTGCAATACAGTTACTCTACCTAGCTCTGGAGCCAGGCTCTCACATTTTTCTGCAACCTGTTTTTATGGCAATAAAGAATTTATTATAAAATAATTATAGCATGGGCAATTATAGCTTGAAAGTATCTGAATCCTACCCGATTCAGTGAGTTTATATATTCAGGTGTAAAAGTATATTACTTTATTTGGACACACATAGGGATCTGTTCATATTAAAACACACAGGCATCATCATATTTGTTTTACTTTGGAATAAACATAAAATCTAGCACACTATTATTTAAACCGCTCGTAATTATAAAAATTAAATCATCTTTCGTATAACACTTAACTTCCCACACTGTTAAAGCTAGTCGCTTGGTTCGGTTGTGAGGATACAATGTGGAAAACCTAAACAAAATTTATGTTTCCAGAATGTCACACTTTATCGAACGTTTTCATACAAAATTCGGGATGACGCATAAATTGTAGAGTCTGTGGATGTTTCACAGTGTTTTGAGGAGGATCTTATATCGGTATCCTTTAATACCGAACTAGGTCGGTGTACCCATGTTTTATGCAGTTTATTCGGACAGTAATACGGACCAATGATTGGCCGTGTTCAAAAGATTAAACGCCATTCGATATGACAATGAAATATACAACTTTTTGGGAGACAGAATTTAATTATGATCTATTGTACGTTCCAATTGTATTAAAAAAAAAATCTGCGGTTCGAATTTTCACTTCTAGCTCTTTTGTAAACGCGAACTTTAAGGTTGAAAATAAAATCAAATAGTCACCCACAACTGACGAAGATTAAACTAAGTGGGGAAAGTTTGAAGAACTATCTCCTTTCAGATTTCTGGTTTGACGACGCGGACCGATTGTGAGACCGAATGCAATGAAGAACCGATACTGTCTTGAATCCAATTTTTGTTTTAAGTAGGTATCTGAACAACATGAAATGTACTAAATAATTAGACTAGGCCATAATTATTTATTTACATGACGTACTTAAAGCCTAATCTACTATTCGTAGATAGTATTTAAGGATGTTTAAATAATTATCTTAAGTAAGTGCTAACGTCCACTAAAAAGAAAATGAAAACACCACTACCGAGTGATTCAACAGAGGATTGAAGTTTGTTTGCGGAAAAAGATGCGGACATCAGCAAAACTATCCATAAATATCGAAGCCAGCAAAACATTTTATATCAGCACAAAAACAAAGATAACTCATTCAGAAAATAATATTTGTTTCGCAATAAGAACGATAATTCCTTGGCATGACATAATAAATGATGGTACGTAAATAAACACAGGTACCATATATTAGGAAGGAGATAATGCCCAAATCCCGGAACAGAAAAACATATAGATATAAATACGTAAGAAAAAGGGACCGATTCCCCTTTATTGAAAACCTCCGTCTTTATCATCGCCCTTTGATACGAGAAAGTCGGAACAGGTGTCATATTTCAATGGAACTTTTTCTTCTTCCCTAATTCGATCCAGCAAATGTATTCGGAAAGGCTCGATTGGATGACGTCATTATTTATTGTGTATAAATGACAATGCATGGGTTTGTATAGCAGCTAGTGAAAGACGGAAGGAAAATGCCCGGGTCGGGGAAAATAAATTATTAACCTTTCACGGAAATCTGCGGGAAACTATTTTTGCGCTGTTAGGGAAATGAGAATTGTAGGCGATTGGCAGTTTATTTTACATTAAGCAATGTTGGCCCTTATTGTGATAGATTTAAGTAAAAAGTGGGAAATGAGTATATATTAGCATTTGTTGGTTTTAGCAGTAAGGACAACATCAGATTTTCTGACGATATTGTTCTTCAAGATAAGTCAGTGATATCCACAATTAGGTACCACGTAAAATTAAAATATTCACATTATTATGCGCCGAACCTTCAAACGACGATTTCCCATTCTGAAATTGACTAAAATGACACAACGTAACTATTAGTTTGACAGCACTAAGATGACACAGAGATATTAGTTTAGTGAAATGTCAATTTTGCTATTTTGTATTTGACGTTTTTAATCTCAAATTTTGACTGTCTTACTAAATTTGAATATGAATAAAAACATGTATTTTAATCGCAATTTAAAAGGTGTGGAATAGAATTTGTTGTCGTGAACTAAAATTCTCACCAACACCTCGACTTCAGGTGCAAAAACAGTATTGTATCTTTTTTTTCTTTTCTTTTGCTTATATCTCGAAAATGTAGGACACATTTTTGAAAATCTCAAAAATAACCCCTAAAGTTCCACATGTCGTTTTTTTTCCATACAAAAAGTGAAAAATTCCTTTAAAAAACGTCGAGACCGCCCACCCTGCGCGCCTCCTGCTCTAAAATCACAGGGTTTGTCAAACACGGTGGCAAGCCAAAAGAAAAAAATAACTACCTGGAATCGCAATTGTCAAATTCGATTTTAGTAGCATCAAAATTATTTTGAAATTTAGAGTTTTTATTTGCTATTCTGTTTTAAGATGCTCATAGCCAAAAGTAAGGAATTTTAGTGATAGTTTAGTTCGGTGTACAAGAGAATCGGCGCCAGTGTGTTGAAAACATAATACAACTAATTTGATACTATAGAAAAAATCACGAAAATACCTCAAAAGAAATGATTTAAAACCACACTATATTGTAGGTTCATGCAATCATTTTGATTTTTTGTCAGATTATTCTACAAGCAACCTATTAACGTAATACGAGTAGTGTTTTGTTTGTTTAGTCCAATCAATAGATTTTTAATAAATAAATAATTGCTTCAGCGTTGTGTCATCGCGTTTCTCTTTCTTTTTATGCAGTTTTTGCTCTTGTCATCCTCTTAGGTGCTTTTTTGCACCCGTTAGATAACGCAAACGATACGCCATAATTAAAAACGAATGTAATTTTACAATGGAGTAACATAGGTCAGTCACATTTTTGGAATTATGTTTGTTCTGTATTCCGGGTAATACAGGTACCTACTTGTCAGCTTGAAACCCTTTCTCTCGAAACCTGTCAATATTAATTTAGACGACATTCTATGCAGCCAACCAACCGTTTAAACCCCTTCATTGCGTATTCTGTAGGTCGGTAATAAATTTCAAATTAACAAATTTCCAGCAAATTGAATTTATGGTCTCATAATATTTATATGGACCCCAATTAATTCGGTTCAGTACTTACCTTTATCACCCTTAAGCTATTTAATTAAAAATACATACCTAGTTGGATTCCACAAAAAGACAAAATCGCTTCTCAATTAAAGCTTAATGTTTTATCCGAAATGTTTTTCTTAGAGAACAAGGATAGTAAGAAGTTGTGGGCTAAAATTGTCTCGTGCTGTGAAGCTGGCGTGTTCCCAGCGAAAGTTGGGCTAAGACTGAGCTATAAATATCCTGCTCTGTGAGCCAATAAATTAATGTTGCCAGCATGTGGACGTGCACAAGAGGTTGCAGTCTATTAACTTTCTGTATAAATTTTATTTTGTTTTGTTTTATTGTGGCGGGTGTGTTGCGGTCTTCGTGGCAAGCATTTTCTTGGCGAATGGGCTTAACTGGCTTTGAGAGTAGGGGTGTTACCTTTCCAGGTTTGATGGATTAAATGGATTTATTATGTAAAATAGCGTCTGCCCGCGACTTCGTTAGCGAGGAAGTCGAAATACAACAAAATAAACTAAAATAATAGTGACATTTTTGTAAAACTTCCATACAGAAATGTACAGAAAATCAGGACTGGTGAAGCGGGAGCTATAGAAGACGTATAGATTGTGTGAGAAGTAGCTCGTCCTGCACGCGTAACATGAAACGAGTTTTGTCAACGAAAGAATAGACAAAATGACAGATGAATAAAATAAATATGTTATTAATTTGGTCTATCCTTATTTCGACAAAAGTTGGTCAAGGTACGCGTGCTGAGGTCGACACCCACAGCCTTCAGTAGCAGTTTTCTACACAAAATAACACATCCCCAGACTACTTCTCTTTCCTTTTATGAGCTCTCTGGTGACAAGTAAAACCAAATCGGTCTTAAAAACGCGACTTATGCGTATTTTACGATTCTTGTCTAGGACTTCAAGACGATTTGTTTTAAAGCATACAGTTGCTTTGTGAATTGAAGTTGCTCGGTTTCGATAAAGCTCCTGCCATCGATCATCGGTTATGCCACAAGTCGTAAGGTGACGTCGTAAGGAGTCGGAAGGTGAGGTGGTTTAAGGACGTCTTTGTAGCGCAGGTATTGCCCGCCCAGCGGGCCTATTACGAACTTTTAAAAAACCAGGCAAGTTCCAGGCAATTCATTTCACGGGCTCGTTAAATTTCGTATTATGACATTCCTAGTTCTGAGCGACTTCACGCTGGGTAGTTTGTCTATGGCTGGCTTGTAGTTCTCTGACGTAACGGTCAGAGACCCAATTATATATTTATAGGGAAGTTACGGTTTTGTTTAAATCACGTATTTTATGATAAAAATAATAAATACCATATATTAAACTAGTTAGTCTAGTCTAGTAGGTGAAAATATGAACGCAATTTATATTGTGCTATTTTAGATTATAATAATTTATATAATATTTCCTGTTTGCAAATTGTAACGCGAGGTTTCCGAACGTATTCCACTTGAAGGTCAGCGGGGAATTCGACAACTTCAATGAAAGTATTGTTTGACAAACATTAGTTTAATAACAATAACATAATGAAAGAACACTATCGTATTGTTTGTTTAATGGAAGGATCCATTCTAAGATTTACGGAGTACGAGTATAAACAAAAAGATGGGGAAAGTGTTATTGAGTATTTCAATAATAATATTCATGTTTTTAACATGTTATAATATTGTTATTTTAATAGTGGATGAGCGTTCTCGCCCTCGCCTCGTCGGCGCGTTACCTAACTTATGTTCAGCTGGTTTTTTGTTTGTTTTTGGGTATGGCATCTCGTACTTGACCTTTAGAGGTCGTGACTACTTAACCGGACTATCCTGTGGCTGCCTTAAGCGGACTCAAAGCCTCCAGCCAGGGGCGTAAAACTACTTACATTATTAAGCGAACGCTCGCTAAGGGCACCCCCTGTGCGGTACGGACCTCGGCTTAGGGCGTCGCTGACGGGAGGACAGCAAGATGGGACAGGCTGGATCTGGATTATATTATTATTATTCGGGGAATTTAAAGCTACAGGCTCAGCTACGGCGTGGGCTGGAACTTCGTCGAGCAAGGGTCGGGGGGGACAATTACGTCGGGATCTTCGCGAGGAACCTCGGCGGCGAGGTCGGAATGTCAGTGTGTGTTTGTGCACTGTACTGGTGGCCCTACTGCTCTCCTGAATGAGAGTTATGTGGTCATCGGGATCGGTGAGGACATGCTTGGGACGGCGGACTTAACTAATGGAGGAGGGAATATAGCTAGCGGCTTTCACAACCAGAGGGTTGCGGTGATTCGCGGCGGTCTCGAAGAAACGCTTTGAAATGCGTTTCATGAACTGACGGATAGTGGGAATCCTGAGGTCTACGTGGAGGATTTCGTTGCGAACGTACCAGGGGGAGCCTGTTATCCTACGGAGGAACTTGTTCTGGAGGGTCTGCATTCTATTGAAGCGAACGGGCTTGGCGTGTGCGAAGACTGCACTGGCATAGGTCATGATCGGGCGAATGCACGCTGTGTAGATACGCAATTTGCACTTTAGTGACAATTTGCTACGTGCATTGAGGACGAAGTGGAGTCTACCTAGAGCGACGGCGGCGCGCGAACGAGCCGCCTTAATGTGCTCTGAAAACGAGAGGTGTTCGTCGAGAACTACACCAAGATATTTGGCTCGCTTCTCCCAAGGGATCGGCTTGCCGAACATGGTGATCGGTCGAGGGGGGCGTGTTCAGCTGGAAAGATTGTTGGAGTTTTTATACTACTTCCAAGAACACTGAAGAAATCTCAGTGATTTGCATCTACTATAGAAAATGTTGCTGGGACATTGAATGAGAGCCTATATCACCAGTGGGGCGTTGAAAATGAAAATAATATTTAGTTAAAACTTTACGTAAAGTTCATACTTAATAAAAACAACTACCTTAGTCTTCACGGATAAATCCTTGGATTTTGTAAGCCCGTTATGGGTTAAAGGTGAACACCAAAAGGAAAGGCCGTTGTTGGGATTTCAATAATACGTTTATTATCCTTTTATTTATTTAGTGGAAAGCATATTTTACTATTCTTAGCCTTGCGTGCGATCACACGTCTCATGACATGTAAGGCCTCAGCTGCTCACAAAGATTCAGTCCCAAGTCGTGAACTGCACATCGTCCATATCGAATGCATTAGATTGGTCACGAAGTCGTCTCCTTTTATTACTTGATTCACAAGTTTGCCGAGAAGAATCACTTTCCAGGAACTCAAACAGTTCATTTTCGTCACACATGATTATATTTTCTTATGTTATATAGAAAACACTCCAATAACTTCCAAATAAACCCTAAACAATTCAATAAAAACTCCTCTGAAGCAGCGTAAACTGAATGGATTGTGAGGTTACTTTTTGACAGTTCTAATACGGAACGAAATGTCAAACGAACGTTCGTAATACTGTATTGCCAGGCAATATTCGGCCAGAAGTCGGCCAGGGTGTCACGTGATCGCTGACTGGCTTGTTTGACGAGTTCATAATCCGAAATTACAAGGCAGTTCTGTTTACGCCGTAAACTGCCTGGAAATAAGAGTTTATAATATGTACGTATGTACCCTGTGCACGTTTACTTTGGGTGAGCTCTGAGTAGAAAGCGGTTTAGGTTGTCTACTGGTATCCATGATACTCTGTACACGAACACACCATTTCAGTTGGATCTTCATCAAAAACACTTCCATGCCCACCATTCCAGTGCGCCTTAACACCTCCGTTTTGGGAAGCCATTTCATGCGAAGAATAGACCGAAGAAACCGTAGGTGGAAAGTGTCAGCCTTTGAATATCGCCTCTATAGAGACACCAGGTTTATGCGGTGTAGGTGAGTATTGGCAGAACTTAGGCCACGTTTGCCGTTGCAGACTTGACTTCCAAGAAATTTAAAGTGACAAATCTTCCAGTGGTTCAGAATGCAGCTTAATGGTCGAGCTGTAAGCATCATATCCCCTTGGTGGCTACTTTAGCATTTGGGTCTTTTTCACCCAAATTAGTAGTCCAAATCTACAACAGGAGGCTCCAAATCTATAGGAATGAACTTCAGCATTCCTATAGATTTGAAGAGTTTACATACATACAGACAACAGACACACATCGTCGGCATAGAGTGAGTCAAGTACGGGAACTCTAGATGACATTCCTGCATATACTATCTGTAATCATACAGATTTTTCCTGACGAACAGCTATCAGTAAAATACTATAAGGATAAAAAAGAGCTTGATTACAGAAACTTGTACTCATTTTAAGTAAATTATTTACCTGTGCTAGGAGATCACGACAAATTTACAGTACATTGTTAACACACGGGATTTCTCATTAACTGCCACCTTACCATAGGTACCTAGGTATTTATTTTTATTATAACCAAAGATGACAGAAGGAGCCTAAAACTTTATGTTTTTCTGTGTACGTTCTACGAACTACCATAATTATAATAGAATAACAAAATTAAAAAAAATAAGCACAAAAAATATAAATTTATTGAAAGAACACTAATATAGCCTTTCTGAAATTATGTCATCATGACTGACTACTTAGCTCCGTAAAGTTATAGCGGGATGATAATCTTTATTTAGGATAAATCTGTCAGTAAAGGCTGTATTTGTTCCCTATTCAGCCGAGCAATGGAATAATTCGTCTGTTCTTATACCTACTAGATTGTACTCTCGTCTCAGTCTGATTTACCACGCGCCTAGAATCAATTCTATTTAAATTAAAATGTTGACGTTGTTGAAAATGTGCCTTTTAGTGCCTATTTGAACTAAATGCTTTGACTTTTTTGACACGAAATGTCCAAGTTTTTTTTTTTTGATGTCCAGTTTTTCCATTAATCAAACCTCAGTGGGTCTCATAGAGTTTTTCGATCCTTAGATAAAACATGATCGATTGGCATGAAAGAAAGATTTTTGTAAAAAAATGCACATTTTCTTGTTGACTGTACATTTTGTAAAAATGCAGATCAAAATTTTCTAAAATTTTAAGACATTCTCTTAAGACCGTATACTATTGTAGTGACAATTGTAGTGACAATAATTAAGGTACCCTTTATTGCCCTATCTTCGTCATATTCTTAATTTAAAAAGCGAAATCGGTAACTATCTGCAATATCTTAACCTTTTGGCGCGTCTTTTCACAATTTGCGAAGAAGACTACAAACATAATGCCATATTGCTCATCTCTCATAGCGTGATAGTCCATAGCCGACAGACTGACCAGACTTGTATGTAATATCTAAGCAAAATTTTAACAGAAGCTATCCAGTGGTATTTTCGTGATGCTGGAACATACAGTAAGCGTTCAAAAGTGCATAGGCACGTTAAGAGTCATATTGCTGTGAACTCGAGGACCGACTGTATGTGTTTAAACGACACATACCACAAAGATAGCAGTTTTGCACGGCACACACTGACGTGAAGTCGAGCACTCGCATCGCACTACACGAAACCAAAATATATTTCCGTCGCTTTCGTTAGATACGCATAATGCTCGTGACCTGGCCGGTTTATGGCATTGCTAAAATTCGAGATAATCTAGTATGAGCAGGTAGCAGTAGGCGCCAAGCGTTGGACTGAGAAGCAGTCGGCTTTGGTTCATAAGATGCAGCGCAGTTTTATTGGCAATTTTTTATTTTGAGTTGCAATAATAACAACATATCGCGTCGGTACAATAGTCAACTAACCAAAGTGAAATTTTGACAATTTTGACTTAAATACATGGACATTATTACTTTCAGGCTACACTTATAAAAATAACATTTAAAACATGCTGCTTTTTAATTATTTTTGTAATTGCAATAAAGGGTTTTGAATTAAAAAAAACGTTACAAGTGATAACAAAAATAAAAACATATTTATTTGTTATCATGTTTTACATAAGGATAACAAACGACTTACGATTATTTATAATAACTTCTTCAGCCAAATATGATGTGCAATACTATATCAAGGAACTTAGAAGCAATTTATTTTATTTTGACATGTGAAATGTTCAATAAAAATTAATTACCGTTATTTGTAAAAAAGATTAGTTTTTATTCATACATTTTTCAAATTAATTAAAACATAACAACATATATATAACTAAATTAAATTACTAAATAAATAACTAACTACCTATACAAATTAATATAAAAACACTCAGGCGTCGAAGTACTCGTCCGCATCGCTGTCATCTGGAAACGTGCCCAGAAGACTGGCAGCATTGCCACGCTGAATGGCAATGCTAATTCTTTGTCCAAAGAACAATCCAGCCCTCTGGTCACGTGAAGTGTCGACTAGTCGGTGAGAAATTTGTTTAAAAATTGGACGCGCACTCGCGCCCCATGACCCGAGCGTTTCGACCCCAAACGGCTCAAAACTGTAGTAACGCATAAGGTTACAGTATTTACGCCGCTTAAGGGTCTCAGCAGCCGCAGCAGCAGCGCCAGCACAGCTCGCCGTGCTAGGAACATGAGATGGAGCAAGGGTATCGACACAGGTTGCGTCCCACACCAGAGGCCTACCCACCTTCCAAGGCAACAACGTCATACCGTCTGGTATCTTACCATCGTCACGTACCAAGCCGTTTGGTTCTAAAACCGCAGGTACGCCGGCGGTGACAAGGGCTCGACAAATAATATCGTTGATGCTGGCGTGCCGTGCTATGCGACCTGCGCTCCTGTAGCAGGACAGGCCATGGTGCCCGAGACTGTCGACAGCTTCACCGCAGTGACATCGATGCGGAGCAACACAAGGTGCGCCCAAGCGGCCATGTAGCGAGCCGAAACGAAGAGTCATCCATCATAGTGCCTATGGTGGATGACGGGAGCACCTGAAGCCACAAGCCTGACTCCCATTCTCCCACAGCCAGCAGACGGGCACGCTCAACAGTATTAGGTGACGAGTTTATAAGGGTATTCCGTATAATACTGCAGAGCGGCACGTCCCACCGTCTCTGGGAGGTCGGGTTGTCGGGGAAAACCGTATTGGGACAAGCCATTTTCCAATCCAATCCAATCGGTCAAACACGGTTAATAACTTAAAAAATAAATAATGTGCAGTTTGTAGTCTGCTACGATTATGTATAGTTAGATTTAGAGAGATATGTAGATGTGGGTAACCCTTTTTATTGAATACACGGAAAATAAGTTTCAAACCGACAGCTAGCAATGCTGCTGGTGAAGATGTAGGTTTGTTGCTACACAGAATATAGCTATAGTCATATCACGGTTACTTTACCTGTGATAGCTGCAACCCAATAGCAACCTTATTACAACAACTCTAAAGATCACTGTGATATTCACAGTCTTGCCAGTTGCAGCAACCCAACAGCAACCTTATTGCCATGAGGTTAAAGATCACAGAGTGATATTGACAGTGAGACATACTATGAATGGAGAGGTACAATAACTATGAATGGATTGTAGGTACTTATCCTTCACAAGAAGCTTTAACTACTGAATTATTATTAAAGTCCAATTTGTCGTATTCTTTGACAACATGAATTATTCTTTTACTAACAAAGTTGAAATTAATAGGAAATAAATTAAAACAAAATCCTTTAAATACGGACAAGAAACTCATTTGCCTTTGAATGGTTTTTCAAAAGAAATTCTAACATTTAGCTATAGGTATAAAAATTATAAGTGAGTATAATATTTATATCGAGCAAATCAAAATCTATTTTCTCGGAAATCAATTTTCGTCTTTTTGCAAAGTAAGTATCTGTTCTATCAATCTATACTAACATTTTAAACGATATTAATACTAATTTGTTAACGCTGAAGCTGAATTTATCCATTTTTGTGAATACTGTTAGTTTGTACTTACAAATAGCTAGTTTTAGGGATCCGCACGACCTAATGAAAATGGGAACCCTTATAGGATCACTCGTGTGTCTATCTGTCTGTCCGTCTGTCACAGCCAATTTGCTCCGAATCTACAAAACTTGATTGTTGAAATTTGGTATAGATATGAATTTCTGTGACCCAAACGTGGTCGTATAACGTATAGAAACGAATTTTGAAAATGGGGTCAGTTGAGGAGCGAAAACTAGAAAACTGAAACTTATTTTTTGTTTAATTTTAAAATAAACAGTTTTGAAATGATTTAAGAAATATTACGAAAATTTACTGTCCTCCCCCCCCCCCCTTATCTTCGAAACTACTACTACTAGTTTGGGCCTATATGATTCCTTTTGAAGAGTCCAATATATTGCACTTAGGGTCTAGAGTCTGATAATGGAACCGAGGAAGTTGAGAGTGGAACTTGTCAGGGCCTTCCAGTAAACCCCTCGAGTTTGTGCTCATATTATTTGTTTTGACGATTCCAATAGATTGGGCTTGGTAACGAGGGTCTGATGATGGTGCCAAGACGTGACAGTGGCTCCTCGTAAACCGTTCAAGTCATAACTTTGTTGACTTCAGACTTATCAACTTACTGAAGAATATGCTAGGCTAAAAAACTTGAAAAAATACGTGCTTAAAAACACGCTTTAATCACGAACTCAAAATTTATTTAACTAACCAACTCATTATTTAAAGAAAGTAACTGCTGACGTGCACGAAATACGTTTTTACCCGACTGTGCTCGGAGTAATGGTTATGATTTTTACTGGTCTGTGTAATATCAGTACGAAAATTTCTTTTGCAGGGTAACAAAAAGAAATAGAGTACCCTGCAAAAGAAATTTTAAATCAAAAACATTTCATGTAAAGTAGGTCACCAAGACTTCTCACTGTTCAAAAGTTATTAGGTTTAAATGTACAGCCAAGCCCCTAACTCTACAAGGCCTAACTTTGCATGATATAACATTGAAATCCAGTGACTTAATTTCTTACCATTAGTCCATAGGAGAATCTGTGCGACGGCCGCGAAACGACCAAGCCGTGTTAAGCGTCTTTAAGCCAATTGGTCTTGGCCATTCATTAGATCCAATAACTTTTTAACAATGAAAGAGTTATGTAAGTCCTGGCAACTTTCTTTACATTAAATGTTTTAGGTGGGTAACATTATTACATAACGTTACCCTTTAAACTCGCACTTGACCGTTTTTTATTACCTACGACCCTTATGAGCCGAGCTTTCGCTCGGCTTATTAAAAAAAAACTGCCTTTTCATAGAAAAGTGCAATACCTACGCGGTCAAAATGTATGGCAGAACAATTTTTTTTAAATTACCGACAAAAAATATCAACGCAGGAGGGTTCCGAATCATGTACTGTGTACATGGTAACCGGTTGTGCGTCGATGTCCCTTCCACCCTGTATATAGACAGAGTTTTGCTGATTTTTTTAATATTATGTGTTTTTTATGCGAAATGACAAGTTTAGACTTACCTATTTCTTAGTTCCACATGTGACAAACACCTACAATAGAGCTTTTAAACAAACATAAACGTATATTGTATTTAAAATAACTAGCAAATGAGCCATTTTTGATGTTATATTATTTTTTTGTGGTATAACATAGCCCAAAATTAAAATTCTGCCATCAAAACACGTTTTTGGAAATTGGTGGACAGTACCAGTTTTTATTCTATACCCCTAATATAAATGTGATTATAGTTTATGGAAATACTTGCTGTGACCAAAACTGCAACAAAAATGTAAAACTGTGGACTGACCGTGAAAAACATCCAAAGATAGGTCAGTCCGTAGTTTTTGCGTGAAACGGTTTTAAAAATATATCGATATAAATAAAAACATAAAATATAACATTGCAGTTCCCGACAAGGCTGAATGTCTTGCTGACAGCCTAGAGTCCCAATGTTCTCCCAGCTCACAACCAGTAGACCAAGCTCACCTGAACAAGGTCGACGCTGAAGTCGAACGGAGAGCCTCCCTCCCTCCCGTCGAAGACCCTGATTATCCTCTGCCTCCCGTCACTCCAGACGAAGTGCACGACATCATTAAGGGGCTCCACGCTCCTAAGGCCCCCGGTTCGGATGGTATTACCAATAAGGTATACAAACTCCTTCCTGCCCCGCTCATAATGCTTATGACCGCCATCTTCAATGGCGCCTTGAGCAACAACATCTTCCCACAAACATGGAAAGAAGCCACCGTTATCGGTATCCCAAAGCCAGGCAAGCCAAAGTCTGAGCCCTCCAGCTACCGCCCTATTAGCTTACTCAATGTTCTCGGCAAAATCTACGAGAGACTTATTTATAAGCGTCTCAAAGACTACGCCGAAGCAAAGAGCCTCATTCCCAACGAGCAGTTCGGTTTCCGTCCCCAACACTCGAGTATCCACCAGGTCCACCGTATAGTAGAACACTTATGCGCTGGTCTGCAGCGTAATGCGACGACGGGCGTGCTATTCTTCGACATAGCGAAAGCATTCGACAAAGTCTGGCACAACGGCTTGATATACAAGCTGTACCAACTAGGAGTGCCAGATCGTCTCGTGCTCATATTACGAGACTTTTTGTCAAATCGCACCTTCCGCTATCGCATCGAGGGTGCACTCTTGTCCCCTCACCCTATTCGCGCCGGTGTCCCTCAGGGTTCCGTTATATCTCCTCTAGTCTTCACGCTGTTTACTAGCGATATCCCACTGAGTAAAAAGGCTCAGTTGGCTCTCCTAGCCGACGACACTGCCGTTTACTATACCGGTTATTGTCCCAACGCTATAGCTCGTACTCTCCAAACCTCCGCAAACGTCTTAGGCGCTTGGTTCCGGAAATGGAGAATCGAGGTCAACCCCGATAAGAGTCAGGCGGTTCTCTTCTCGAGACGTCGTCGAGTCCCACCCCCCCTTCCCAGCCCGATCACTATGTACGGCAAGCCAATCCCTTGGGAGAAGCAAGCCAAATACCTAGGCGTGATCCTTGATCAAAACTTAACGTTTAAACAGCACATTAAAGCTGTTCGCGCGCGCGCCGCATTCGCTCTTGGTAGACTCCACTTTATTCTGACAGCCCGTTGCAAACTGTCACTTAAATGCAAACTGCGCATCTACACCGCAGTCATCCGTCCCATCATGACCTATGCCTGCGTTGTATTCGCGCACGCTCACCCACGTCATCTCCATAAGATGCAGACCCTCCAAAACCGTTTCCTTAGAAAGATCACGGGTGCCCCTTACTATGTCCGAAATATAGATCTCCACGTAGACCTAAAAATGCCTACCATAAACCAGTTCATGAAACGCTTATCGAAGCGTTTTTTTGACTGTGGCATAAAACACCCCAACCCCTTGATCTCAGCGGCCGCCCGCTACACTCCCTCCCGTATTAGTAGTATTCGCCGACCAAGGCATACCTTAATCGCCCCCGACGACGCCACTACCCTCCTCCAGGAGAGAAGTAAGGCCACCAGCACGCGTCATAAGCCCAAAACCCGATCGCCGTCCTACCGTCCTCGCCGCCGAGGCCCGCCGCGACGCCCAAATCTACGCCCCTCCCGACCCTTGCTCGAGCCAGCCCGCGCCGCTGAGCCTGTAGCTTTAAATTCGTCCCTATATAATATCATTCCTGATCCAGCTAGTCATTTGCTGCCCTCTTCCAGCGACGCCCTAAGCCGAGGTTCGTACCCTACAGGGGGTGCCCTTAGCGTGTAGTCGCTTAGTTTTTAGTTAGTATTTAAGTTTAAGTCCTGGCTGGAGGCCTTAATTTATTAGGGCAACCACAGGCAAGTCCGTCTGAGCAGACGACAACCTCATAGGTTGACCTGCGAGATGCCATTTATAAAAATAAAAAAAAACAACATTGCAGTCTTGAACTCGCAACAAAATCATACAAACGTAGTTTCCAGCAAATACAATATCATTGTCTCGTGAAGATTTTTGATGAAACAGCTCTGTCGTTTCGTTCCGGAACGGAATTCACAAGTTTACTGTTTATTTATAACCACATAACCATACCAACGGGGTTGCCAGTTTGCGATTTACGATTAGATCCGTAGATCCGTTTCGATCAACAAAGCAGTTTCCGACAGTTCAAACAATTGGTTCAGAAAATCCATTCAGTTAAGCCAAGTTAATTGCTGATCTTGGTCGATTTGCATAGATTTGTTTGTTTTGGATTTACGCTGTTTGTACACTACCGCTTACCGTTACGATACCGTGAAATTCGGGATTGCTCAGGCGTTTTTGTCCGTTGTCCGTCGTCCTTGCGATAAAATTAACGAAATAATTTATTTTTAAAATTATCATTTCGTCTTATAAAATTTGTATCCTTCGACTTTCTGCCTATCTCCTGTCCGCGAATAAGACATTATTAATGTAATTTAGTACCCACCCAGGAGATTTAGGATTCACAATGTTATGTTTCCTACATAATTAATTAATAATTGCCATACATAATTTCATATTAAAATTCATTACGTAATGCGCCATCTAATTATTACGTAATTATTACCTGGTAGAACAATAACAATCACAGTATGTCAAAACGTCAAACCTATTTTAAATGACAGCTGCGCGACAGATTATCAAAGGCTAACGGCGCGTGAGCTTTCAATGCCCGGAATGTTACCATTTTTATAAATATTGTTTATTTTATTTTGTTGAACACTTATCTAGTTATTATGTGTATGTATTTTTATTTTTTATTTTCATCTTAGCGTTTGCTACACTGGTCGACGTCATTCAACGCCGGCTGCCGCTGAAAACCAGCGGCAGCCGGCGCTCTGTCTCGCATAGGGTTGTAGCATTAAGCTGAGCGATGGCCGTTTTGCGTGGATGTGACGCATATTTTCCCCCGATTTGTTCTCTTTGGTGTTTGTGTTCGATCACTGCGTCATGTTTACCGTAAATAAACATTCTTTTCTTTCTTTCTTTCTTCTTCTTATGTTTTTCAATAGATGTCGACTCGATTGTCCTCGGGTAAAATCGACTTATTAGTCGATTTGCAGGAATTTACTTGCCCGAAACGTGCAAAGCGACACTTTTATACAATATTGTCTTTTCCGTAGGCGACTCGCACTAAGTTAATTTATTCGTGAGCGAATCAACAACATTCGTACATTTTGAGCAATAAAGTTAAGAAAAAAGTACACAATAATGATTGGTGGAAAAATAACGTAGTTTTTTTGCCAATTTGTGCCAGTTGCCTATTTCTGTAGCTGTTGATTTGCCCACAAATAAATTAACTGCTTGTGAGTCGACTACATAAAAAATCATGTTATTTAAAAGTGTCGATGCGCTTGTTTCGGGCTAGTAAATTCGTGCGAATCGACTAATAAGCCGTTAAATCGAGAGTGTGACAAAACGGTTACACGTAATATATTTTGAGAACTTATTGTAATAATATGTGCTTAAGCTTATAGTGTTCCCACTGCTGGGACACAGTGGTGGTGAAATTAAATACACAAAGTAAAGTTCCTGTCTGCTTTCTAACTCACGACCGATAACTCGGAAGTCAGTCGACAGGTGCTGTTGCTCCCTTCTTGGGCTTCGACCGAACTGAGTCTAAAACTCTAAATTAGATATAAATATAGTCTTATAACCAGTATTTTTATTTTGTATATAGTATATTACTAAGATAGGTATGTCACATATATCTTAGTTATAAAATTTTAAACAAAGTTTTAAAACTTGTGTAATATTCTTAAAGTTAACTTCCCTAGAGACTGGCTTCCGCTGATGTACGTTGCTTTGTATGTCTTCCTTTATTAATTTTCTTTGTTGACTGGTTTAAAGAAAAAGATAGGTCATGAAACGGTTAACGAGGTATTGCTAGTGTTTATTTTATATTGTTGGAGGCCTTTTTATGTTGAGGCTTGGGATATAGCCAAGACTCGACGAACCTTCTAATGTAAAATTATTTATTAATTTGTTAGAATAAGCCGCGATTTTATGCAAAACTGATTTGTTGAGCAACAGTTGATCAACTTTATGGATGAGCAACGACAAAGTTCTTGAAAACAAAGTTAAAATAAATACATAAAATAAGTTTATTGACATAAAATACCTTTGTATACATACCAATACATTTTACATAGGTACATTGGATTTTAGGATAAGGCTGCACAAATAGTGCAAAACCCAGTGTTCTACTGTAACTTGGTGTACAAAAGAAACCTTTATTTATGTGTGTTAATAAACCCATTATGACCTGATTTAACTATGATTATGAGTACATTTTTTTCCTACTAAAAGGGGGGGATGGCTGTGTGAGTGGGATGGGGTGTGGTGTGGTGTATGAGTGGGGAGTGGGTGTGTGTTGTCGTGTAAGGTGTGTTCGTGTGATATTGCACTTGTTTCTGTATTCGTTTTTGTAGATTAATAATGATTATTGCTTGCCTACATTATTTTAGAAATATTATAAGGTCTGATGTACGGGAATAGTCCTGATTATACAACCAGTTTTGTACTTTGGTTTTGACTTCGTATTTATTTAAATTGCTTATTTGGATGTTTGTTGACCCTTCTGTAAATGAGTGAGCTTATAACATAAAGGAGTAAGTAGTGTTGTTGTGTTCTACAATTGCAATGGCTCATGATAAATTTAGCAGTTTACTTTGCTTACCGATATCTTTTTTTAGAACTACATTATCTCGTACGCAGTACATGTATTTCAATTTCCATATCTTTTTGGGTATAATTGGGTTGAGAATTTTAAATTTCTTAAAATCCTTTTTTTTGTTTTATCTTTGTATTATTTTCTTGACATTAGTATCCCATAATACTCGTAATAATACTTTTGATTGAAAGAGCTTTTTTACTGTTATTATATAATTGCTCCACACTATTGTTGTATGTTTATAAACTGGTTGCAAACACGTCCACACACGGCAACAATTGTTGATAAACAAATGTTGTTGCGTGATCAACTCAGCAACACGCAGTGTGGCCAGCAACATAATTATTGACAGCAACTCAGCAACTTGTTGATTCAGCTTTATTTATAAACAAATGTTGACCATGAATAAGGGGCTTAATGCTCTTATTTTTCTCAATTTTTTGCAAAAAATTTAGTGTTTTATTACGTTAGCATGAGCGTAGTAGGTATACAAATATGTAGTTGGGTGTGCTTTTAATATTTTATTCGATTCTATAGTTATTTTGCCGTGCCAGTGACCAGCAGACTAATTAACTTTAGGCAAACCATCTTGCATTTTACGATACCACATTCTCACAAACACTTCCACATACGAACAAAACTTATTTACATAATGCACACATAGAAACGGCATCATCATTAAACACCAGATTTATGGTTTTTTTTATATTTTATACAGACTTTCTTTATTGAAAAGGTTATTATTTCTATTTCTCTGTTGGGAGATATAGTTTCCATCCTAATAATAGCCTTCCGTATAAGTTGTTATAAGGAAGTATATTAAAAGCTGGGGTATTCCATTGTTGACAAAAATGCTTGGCTCAACGCTGGTCGTGCTCCACAAGGGCCGCATAAACTAACTAGCTGCTGAAGATTGTAAAAACTATCTTTGAATTGTATAAATTGAATCTCTTAGTATTATATATATAATTGCATAGTAAATCAGTGAGCACTATGTTCCAACTATCGACAGCTCACTTACATGAAATGCTCACATTGAACACATAAAAAAGCAAGCTCTCAGCGCTTACCGGGTCATTACGTAACAGAGTTCGTAGCATTCCACCTAAATTGCGGTACACCATCTATAATTCGCAGGAAGAAGCCGCATCTACTTCATTTGATTGAAAGGTCAATATTTGACCCGGTTCATGCAAGGCTACGTACGATAACCAAATGTGTTTTACATTAATGAGCTTGGTTTCACTTTTCATTCTGTGGAGATAGTTTTTTTTTGGTGGCCGCGAGAAAAGATGTATTAAACCTTTATAATAAAAAAATAAGTTTGTTGTTTTTCGGTAATAAAACACAAAAGTATATGATTTTTAATTTCAGTATACCATGCCATCGAGCGGCGCAATCTATGCCTTGTCACTAGCACAGCTCCCTACCACGCATTCTTTTCATCTTTTATATAATATGTCATTTTCGATATATGTCTAGCATTCATTATTCTTGCTTTTACTATATGAAACAGCTGTTTTTGGCCTTCAAAACCATCCAAATGTTCCTACATAGCCTGTCTTAGGCCTCAGCTCTAGCAATCACCGCTACTCTGCTTATCTGCCTGACGAAAATCCTCCTACAAGTTCAAATTTTCAACATTTTTTTTCTTAGACCTGCGCGCTGTCTACAAGAATGCCACGTTTACCATTGTGTTGCAGAGATATTTATCTGCACATTCTGCTCTATTTTATTTGTGTATGCAGTGGATCTAATGGCCGAACAAAATGCCCTATGACCTTTGGGGCAGTGCTGCAAAAACGAAACTGTCATAACTTCAAATTACCCTCAAATAAACTCATAAAAAACCTGCAAAATTTATAGAGATAAAAAATTATAAATATCAAACAACTATAATAGCATTAACCATACATCAAAAAAATTCTCAACAAATTTATTCACTTGAACATAACACTCACCCAATATAAATAAACAAATCAGTCAACTTACACAGCGAGCTAGCTTGTTATATTAAACCAAAACTAGAACTTGTTATGGCAAAAAAATGCTTACTTTTTAAAGAAGAAGAGCTTTATCACATGCCTCTACTATAAGCATTGCGGATCGATCACTTGTGGAGAAATAAAGGCGATGAAAGGGTATCCTAATTTGTAATTGGTGAAGACGAACTTTGTGTAATTCATGTATGTTCTAGTATTGATCTCAAGTGAGTGACATAATTATGTCTTTATTGAGGGTAAAGTTTCTTTAAAGCTACCATTTACTGGTTACGTCTTTCATTGACTTGAATGTGCCCTGACGGCTGAGAGTATGTCATGCTCACTCAGATGTCTCGTTGGGAGTGGCGTGGGTGTTGGTCTGTTGGATCATTAAATTCCCTTCAGAATGTTTGAGCTGAACGTCGTGTTCGTGAACGGGCGCCGTCAATAGGGACTGGTCGTCTCTTAGCTGCCACGGCTTATTTTAATTTCTGAACTGTTATTAATGTTTTGTTTATTACGGACGCTTTTAACGTGTACGTCTTTCTACATCGTTCTCACATGTATAATTTCAACATGAATTAAGTAAACAGTTCAATGTAACAATTTTGTATTTATTTAGCTGAGTGTCCGTGTAGTTTCTTGCTCGTTCTTCTCAATAGGTACCTACTATGCTTTGGAATTCGCAACTACAATCTTTCTGACTGGCTGACCTCCTGACAATTCAAAAGTGCCAGTTATTGGTTTATAAATGCTTTTGGTGTTTGTTTTTTTATTTATTTAACCGAGACAAAATTATTCATAATGTTAATGTAAAATGTCGCCATAGCTAAAGTAATTTATCAAAACGAACGAATTGAATTGATAATAGAAAACCGCTCAATTCATAACTTCGTTGACTTCAGTCTTATCAACTTAATGAAGAATAAAAAATAAAATACGTGCTTTAAAAAACGTGTTTTAAAGCAGTTAAACATGGTTTTATCACGTACTGAACAAAGTTAATCATCCACTAATATTACTATGTATATGTTATATCCATTAAAGCAGATTAATATATATGTATGTACGACGATAAAAGATACGAGTATTCAAGTATAGTCTATTCCACTAGTGTCTGATAAAAATGTAAACAAATGGATCAGAAAACGTACCTGTGGATGCCACTTACAGATTTAGTGCTTTGATTTGATTATCAGAATAAGTTAACTCGAAATTATAATTTTAAATCACCTTATAGATGTTTCTCGTTTCACAATTGGTTGATTATATAGACTCAATTATCGTCGATGATTTTTCAGTTACATTTTAATAATGTCATTTATACAATAATTATGGAAAAAGTTGCGAGATCCGAAGTTGAAACCTTCTTGTATGTGTTACTTTAAACTTTACCTTTTAGTGAGTAAACAAACTCTGTTCAGGTTAAATTCTTCAAGCCGCAAGGCTTGAAGAATTTAACCTGAACAGAGTTTGTTTACCCTTTCATCACACACTTTTGTAACATACCCTACCCTTTTCAACTTTTAACTCAGTTACGCGAGTGCGATGCCATGTCATAGCTCGTCTGCGCTTGACAGGTGCAAAAAAAAACCCTGAGAATATTCGATTTGTCCAGTGATTGAATTGTGCCTCGTACAAAATACGAATGCTCTGCCTTTTCTCGCTAATATGCTGCTGATGCATGGTGTTCATTTCTTGAATTCATAGTTTAAATGATTTTGCCGTTTCTACATTAAAGTAGGAATTTGGTATACGAGTAGCATTATGTGCCTTGTTCAGCTTATTGTTCTTGTAAATACCAACGAAAACTAACAAACTGTTTAACTTAATATAAATGCCACAGTTATTGAGAGAAGAATTAATTATTCCGTTGGTATAAGTTTTATAACAAGGATTATTTCTCGGAAACCCAAGAGGGAAACCCATACGGAAAAGGAATAAACATTTATTAAATCATGCCGCATGTGAGAGTTAGAAATGAGTGTTTTATTTATTTATTTAATAACTTTATGCACAAGTAAAAAAATACTGTACAAAGGCGGACTTAATGCCTGAGGCATTTTCTACCAGTCAACCTTAGGGTGATGCAGAGACAAAACATGGCAGGTGCAACAAAGGGGATAGATAACTCGAAAAAGAATACACTACTAAAACATAAATACTTAAATACATACATATAAACTGATTAAACTTTGTCAGGAGAAATAACGATAGGTAGATGAGAAAACGAATCCAGCAAATCAGCGTTGAGATGATTTAACAAACTTCTCACGAATATGTTGACGAGCCTTCACTTTGAAAGATAACATAATGGTTGCCATCCTGATGTTCAGAGGGAGCGCATTCCAAAGAAAGACCGCCTGGACAAAGAAAGAAGAGTGAATAAAACCAGAGCGGTGAGAAGGGCATCGTAGAAGACGATTGTTGGTGGAACGAAGATTTTTACTATGAGCAGAGCATAAGTATTGAACATGGGGGGTTAGATAAGAAGGAGAAGTAGGTTTGTCGAGTAAAGAATATAACATAGACAGAGCCCTCAACTCTCTACGCTGACGTATGGGTAACCATTTTAAAAGCAATCGGTGCGCAGACACATGATCATACTTACGTAGATTGAAGACAAATCGAATGCAGTTATTTAGAAGGCGGTCAAGTTTATTGAGGAGATCTGCATTCAGGTCATAGTAACACACATCACCATAGTCTATAATGGGAAAGATTAGGGACTGTACAAGCATACTCTTTATGTGTGCTGGGAGGAGGTTTTTCAACCGGTAGAGCGCCCGCAACGTTCCGGTGACTTTTTTACTAACAGTCGTGACCTGCTTTCGCCAGTCAAGACATGTGTCGACATGCAGACCAAGATCCTTAACATCGGAGCTAAACGGGATGACGGAGTTATCAAACATTACAGGTGGTACAGTAACGCCTTTCACTTTCCTCATACTGTAGGGGCTCCCTACAATGATAGCCTGACACTTCGTAGGGTTTACTGCCACCCCAAATCTGTCAGACCAGTTTTTAACTACACCTAAGTCCCGGTTAAGCTGCTCAATCGCATCGGATATGTTGTCCACACTTGCCTGGTAGTAAGGTGTTTTATTACCGACCCGAGTTTATGGCCAGGAAAATAGAGACCAGAATTACTATCGAGTCCTTTTTTTGCGTTGTTATATGGCGTTGTCTGCATCGTTGGTCTAGCGCTACTGTCGAGCATGTGGTCCTGGGTTCGATTCCTAGGTCGGGCAAAGTTTTATTGGGTTCTTCCAAAAATAATTTCACTGATTTTGACGGAGTCTGGATTTGTGCCCGATTGATGGCAAAAGGTTCGCCCCCTATTACATGAGACTTAAACATAAATAGTGTGAAATGAAATGTAATGTTACTATAGATAGGTACACCTGTGCCTAACCCTTAGGTAATACAGGCGATGTTATATTATTATGTAAGGCGAGTAAAGTATTTATTTTCTAGCGATGTTTTCAGCGATTAACAGATTAGGTATTTTATTTGATGGAGTTATCTGGAAGCGGAATTTCTATGTTACTTTTAGTCGCAGTTTTAAAGGTTTAAGTTTTATGAAGTATTAGTATCTGAGGAAACAAAATGTTTGTATGCTGTACTTTTGTGCATCGTGTCTGTTGTAAATTTTAGAGCCTTACCATAAATGTATAATTAAGGTCACATCAGCCACATACAGGATCCTCTTATTTACAGTACAACTGTTTTCTTAATGTCCCTCGGCAAACTTCGTGTTTCGTCAGTCCTCGAATTTCTATCAGTTGCCATTTGCAGTTGGTGCAAACCGGACGCTCTCAATCGATTTTGAAGCATATCGAGTTGTTAATACTGTCTTAACTTTTTATTTTTTTTATTTTATTATGTTTGGGTGGCTTACAGCTAACAATACAAAAGTTACATTAATGTTATTCACGACAAGCCATTTACAAGCTTCCGCAATTAGAAACTTAATGTAATTTATTTTTAAAATTGGAGGAAAGGTGCTAAAGTCGCAGGCGCGACAGATTGCCGACGGACATTAACCACTTGAACGACGTTGTGTATTGTAGTACCATAGTCTAGTTACTTGTCTGAACGGAGGTAGGGAATGTCCAGTTAAATTATAAAATTCCTACACCGCTTATTTCCTGGCTTAATGTGGCATTATGAGTGACGGCTGTCGTAAAACTCCAAAACAATATTAACACGCTTTGCCAACTTTCTCCTAAGTAATGATGACTATGTCAGTTAACATTCGATACAATCACGGAAGTATGTAAAATTGTACGAATAATACTAATGTCGGATAATTACTTAGTAAGGAGTTCTCTCACTTATATCAGAAATCGCCTTTATTTTCCAGTAACACAAAGGTTGCAGGCAAGCCGGAGAGCCGACATCGAAAAACTCGTTAAAAATCAATACGTAGCCGCAATGTTAACACGTACTCATATCGAAACACTTCAATCGAAACCGGATTGGATGTCAGCCAATAGCGAGGGGTATTTGTCGAAAGCCATGACAACCGTGGATACGCACCTGTGCTTCGAATATTTGGTCAATATGTACAACAAACATTCCGAATAAACGCAAATACATTTCAACGATGAATCAAGACGCTAAGAAAATCGCAAACAGCCTGTACGGAAGAGTCAACGTGCCGGCTGTCGAGAGATGCCGAGTTAACTTTTGTACGGACTTAGAAAAGTCAGTTTTGATGAGCAACTTCGAGAGGCGGGCATGGAACCAAGTTGGGCCCGACGATGAATGGAACTTCTACTGGGCCTCCACGCAGACGTGCCGGAACTTATTCAGCGTCGAGAGCGGATACCGGATGAATGACAACCAAATAATAAATCACTTTCCAAACCACTACGAACTGTCGCGGAAAGACTTGCTCGTGAAAAATATAAAGCGCTACAGAAAGGAGCTCGAACGGGAAGGCAATCCTTTGGCGGAGAAAGCCGAGGTCGCTTTACACGGAGGTCAAGTGGTAACTCGGTACGTACATCTAGACTTTGTGCCCATTACGTTTGTGCTCCCCGCCGACTACAACATTTTTGTAGAAGAGTACCGTAAATCACCGTAAAGCACCTGGATCATGAAACCGTGCGCAAAATCTCAGGGATCGGGAATTTTTCTCATAAGCTATCTAAACTGAAGAAATGGTCTCGTGAAGCAAAAACTCCTTTCCACCCGCAATTAACAAAAGAAAGTTACGTTATTTCGCGTTATATAAACAATCCCTTGCTAATAGGTGGCAAAAAGTTTGACCTGAGACTTTACGTGTTGATTACTTCTTTCCTACCTCTGAAGGCTTATCTGTTCCAATTCGGCTTTTGTAGGTTTTGCACGGTGAAGTACGACACAAGTGTTACGGAGTTGGACAATATGTACGTACATCTTACGAACGTTAGTGTGCAGAAACATGGCGGTGACTATAATAACATTCATGGCGGGAAGATGACGGTTAAAAATCTGCGCTTGTATTTAGAAGGCACACAAGGTCGGGCGGTTACTGAGAAGCTGTTCGCAGCTATGCAGTGGCTGATAGTCTCTGTCATGGCCAACGACAGACATTGTTTCGAGTGTTACGGTTATGACATAATAATTGACAATCAACTGAAGCCGTGGCTAGTGGAAGTAAATGCGTCTCCTTCATTGACATCGACGACGGTGAACTATAGGATATTAAAGTATAAATTAATAGATAACATGTTATCAGTAGTTCTTCCTCCAGATGGTGTGTGCCGGACGTTCGTTGGAATAAAATACCGAATGCTGAAGCTATGGGTAACTTTGACTTATTAATTGACGAAGAGTTGATAGAAAAGGAGGAACCTTCCACTCATAGTCGCGCATTGAAAACTATAAACGAAACGAAAACTATAACGAAAATAAGTTCATAGTGAGTTTATGTACCTTAATCATAATAAGTTCACCCTGAAGGTCTCGATACTTTTCTGATCGACACATTTCTGAAATTTTCACAATAGCGATACGAAGTTGTTTCCAATAAAATTCAAATGCTTTGGAAAATTGCAGCGAGCGAGAACGAATCAAGAGGAGAACGGCACTACGGTCAAAGACAGTTCAAAGTTGAATCCTCTAAGTAATGTAAGAAATCTATAAACTTTATTGAACAACGAATTGTACATTGTGTTGTTTAAATGTTTAGGTTTTACGTTCATCCTATAAAAAATATGTACAAATAACTTTAAGACCAAATACTGCCATTGCCTTCGTTATTACCATCACATGTTGCGATCTCGTAAAACTGCCACAAGAGAGTGTAACATTAGAGAGTATGTCAAAGGAGCCGCCGTGCATACGTTGCGATTTGCATTTTATAGTTTGTAGTAGAAAAATAAGACCGTCGGGCCATTCTATATGCTAAATAGTGAAGGACTTCTGGCCGGTTAATGTTGTACAAGTTTATATCTACTGCGACCGCCACAACTTGGCTTTGCTCGCAAATTTATAATTAGGCGCGCCACGTACTCTTTGCGAATTCACGAAGTTATTTTTTTAAATTATATGGTACGTGTGGAGGCTTTGTATGTGGTTTTGGTTAGAAGATTTGATGCGGGTTTAAAAGAGTGCTTTTGTTTTCCAGCCAGTGCCGTGAAATGTAGGACAGTTTTGGTCTTACAGTGGCAAACAGATTTTACTGTTTATTAATTGCAATGATATTCTGACTACAGTCTAAGCCATGTTTTTGCTTATTGGGAGTATACTTCCCGGGTATCAATTATCGTGAAAAAGTGCGGCAGTCGCCTAGAGGCGGATAATATTTCAAATTGACCAGTGAATCACTACGCTCAGAGCTCATAATGATGTGCGCTCCCAAGCTACAGTGGGCACTTCGTGCATAATAGCACCATTTGAGGTCCGCAATGAATGGGTTAATGATATCCATGGGCGGTTTTGTAAAAAGTTAATTATGTGATAGTGTAACTGAAAATGTTTTATTATTACTGTTAGTATATTAAATCGTGATAAATTTGGGAAGCTGCAATATTATTGTAAACATTGTTAGGAAGTATTGTAGCTACCCGTCTTTGGAAAATGTGGTTTCTTAAGAATTTTATTTGTTATTTTTTTTATTGTTATAAATTATCCAGTTGTTAAAATATAGTTGATGTTACTTTGTCCCCGACACTAGAAACTTGTCAATCTACGAATTGAACAGTGTAAGTTAAGTTTCTGATAAGTAATAACCCACACATGAAACAAACAAGTAATATGGAAAGTAATAAGTATTTATTTATTATTCCCGCAAAGGAAAATGCCTTTACAAAAATGTTTCTGTGTAGCGTAAACACATCTGAAATGAAAATGAAAGCACATCAAAAGAAAGTAAATTCCGTAAAATGATGGATTGGTACAGAAACAGGACAAGTACGTGACGTTGAAAACATTAAAATTTACACTCAAAGAGGATAATGTGGGATCAAAATAATACTTGAAATGGAAAAGAAAATTCAATATTATACAAAGAATAAAGGTTTTATGCGTCACATTTTTATTGAAGCTTGCAAGAGTTTTATTATAAACGTGAACAAATACTTAATTTACACAATTTAACAAAATATTATGTTATCATATCATAAATGTGTTATGTTATAAAGGAGTATGTATGGATCGTAGCTGGTTTCATTGAGTAGTTTCTGCCTACCCCAATGGGAGTAAGGTATGAGCTTATTAATGTTATTATTTCGTTTTTGGTCAGTCAAAAAAAGATGTACAAGTCAAGTCAGATCAATAAGGGTAAAATGTACGAAAGACAATCGGATTATTGCGGACTACTACGGAGCAAAAAATCTTGTAAGCTTGGCTCGGATACGTTCAGATAACATGTGCTCAACACAAAGCCGGTAGCCTATAAAAGCGGAGTAAAGAAGACATTTTATAACCGTTATAACTCATAATAAAGATAGGTATATCTTTCGATACCTAAAGAAAATCTGCAATGAAAACCTTTGTTGATTTTTTTTACCATTATCAAGTATACTAGCTAACAATCTGCAATGCATTCATAATGATGATAACTAGAAAAAATATAAATATTGATATGAGAAATTTTATCTGATATGAGGACGTGACGATTTGCTACTGACTTGATAACTGCTTTAATACTTCTTGTAACTTGCGAGGTAGACGCCGCGTTCGCGGGTTTCCTCGATTTATCGAAAGCTTTCGATCTCGTCTCTCATGATTGTCTATGGGACAAGTTGAGGAGCAAGGGTGTACTGGCGGAGTACACAGCCCTCCTCAGATACTGGTATGCTCATTAAACAAATCGGGTGAGGTGGGTCGGTACTCTGTCGGATGAAAAACATATGGGATGCGGTGTAAGGCAGAGGGGACTAAGCTCGCCCCTGTTATTTAATCTGTATGTAAATCAGCTTATCGAGCGACTCAGCAGCACACATTGCGGCTGTCATATAGACAGTACATGTGTCAATAACATAAGTTACGCGGGCGGCTTGGTTTTGCTTAGTCCATCGATGAGCGGTCTGAGGCAGCTACTCACAATCTACGAGACGTATGCGGAGGTGCACGGCCTTAAATACCACTCATAAAATAGTGAGGTCTATGTGGCGATATATAGAGCGCGAGCACAGGGCGTTGGCGGGGAGGAGTAATATGCTACACCAGAGGTTCGCTCGCTGCACGGCAGACGTCAAAGTCACTTTATTTAAGGCGTTCTGTCAGTCCTTCTACTCGAGCGGCCTGTAGGTGTCATAGCCTACAACGTCCTGCGCGTAAAATACAACAACGCTTTCAGGATGCTGTTGCAGTTGCCGCGGCATTGTAGAGCGTCTGGAATGTTTGTTGAAGCTCCCACTGTAGCGTTGTAGTCGATTTCCTAAAAATCAACTAAAACGCACTTCTCTAGTTACGGTTTACGAGAGTGACATCCCTAAATCTTTCAAATAACCGGAGTGAATAAATATCCACGCTGGACGCCTAACGTCCTCTTTCCTTCGCATCAAGCATCAAGCTTACATAACCCCGAGATAAACGGGTAGGTGCTCAGCGTGATTGCCAATATTCTTATTTGTGTCCTGTCAGATCGCATTCTTTATGTATCACTGTCGGCGCGGTCTGGCAGCTTTTGTAATTTTTCTCGGCAGCCTCACTATGACTGTCGAGAAAGCTATGTACCTATAGTGGCTTCTGCCACATCACCAGTCACCATTACTGCACCTCTCTGTGAATGCGTGCGCTTGCATAACACTCGTAACAGTATCCTGAAAATGATTGCTGACCATCCAGCACTGGGTGAAAATAACAATAGGTTTGTACACAATTTAATTAATTCATTCAAATACTAACAACACTAATATAGCATACTAGCGGCTCGGTACGTGCTTCGCTACGTATAATGTGAAATAATAAAATAAAAAAATTGGAACATCAAAATCATTTATTAAAAAAAAAAAAAAAAATTAATTGCTAGCTATTTGTATGTACATGTAGACCTGAAAATAAGTGCAAAATGTGACTTTAGAAAATTGTACAAATGAAATGGCAACACACTGAAAATATGTCAATTATTTACCTGTTTGTGGATCAATCTGGTATTATAAATATGGTAGCCAACGTCACCTTTCCAATGCAATATTTGGAATTGTAAAGCATCGTAACTACGATGAAGTTCCGAAATACGTTGCAATTGCTCATTTCTGCGATGAAGTACAATATCACGGGATTGAAACTGATCACCAAGAATTACATTTGCTACCTCATCAATTGTCGGTGTATAGAATCGCCTTGTATGCTCTACAAAAGGTGTTCTATCCGCCCTTATTACGATTTTGTGATTATCAGATGGCACACGATCGAGAGCAATTTAGAACAATTGAACTAATGCGTTATGCTGATGGAAAAACCTTTGTAGCTCACGAATGATTTCTTGTCTTGTATTCGAAACTATTGCACAACGGTGATCCAATTCACGATTTTCATCACCAATAAAATAAATTTGGAAAAATTGACCAGCGTCGGTGTATGCAATAACGAACCAGCTTGATGATAAATCTGGTCCTGAATCTGTAACATGTCATGCAATTTTAGGTAGATGTTGGATCATAATTTTTAAAACTATCGAATACTTTATGATTCAGATTGATATAAACATGGGACAATCTTGTTGAAGTATTTACCTTAAACGTCGGCATAATATTATCTCTAATAATTTTAGTAGCACCAAAAGAAGACATTTGAAATGACGAACTGTATTGTTGAAAATGACTCAAAAAGTGCTTCGACCACTTTGCCATTAGCACAACACATGCCGGGCGTTTCACCTGGAAAGTTAGCCGTATCACAATGTGGACATATTGCGTCCATCATTACAATGTATCCGTACATACTATAATTAATCTGAATGCTGTAATTAAAAGAAGCACGCATAATTTCAGCCAAAACAGCACTACGTATTCTTGATCGCCGTGCAAGATTCAGTACAGGTACAGGGTCAACAGATCTATTTCGTGCAATTGGCTTGTACGCGTTCATCTGCAGTCTGTGATCGTCTTAGTAATGGCCACATCATTGGCATTACGCGTTCGCCGACCTATATTTGCTCGTCTGACTCGTGGCATTTTTCCCTCATATAAAAAAGAATAAATCAAATAAAAAACAAATTGCTACATTAATAGTGGTGTATCAGTATTTATACATGTGCGTCTAAGTGTGTATGGATATATATACGACTGCATACCTCAATGTATATAAAAATGTCATTAAATAATTCCTTTTTTTAATCGACGTGCTTCCATCTGTTACACAATAATAAAACACCCGTATGCGCACAATATGTTTTTTCAAATAAAGAAACACATATACATACATGTAATTCACTTCAACAGTTCAAAACTTACCTTAAACTAAATAATGTTTATTTAAGAAAATGCAATTTAAAATAATCTATCACTACAATACTGTAAAATACTTAAATTGATTAAATGTATGTTGCCAGTGGGATCACAAATTTTTACAATATGTGCGGCACTTATTATTTTACAGAAGAAAACATTTAAAACAAGCTCATTTATCCATCGCGATTTATTGCAATCGACGTTTTCTCAGTTCGTCGGCCACATCCACATACATAGTTTAATCTCGTTAACCATAATTGGTTTAATCAACCTTGAAGTATCATTAAACTTCTAGGTTAAGAGAGAAAGAAACGCAGTGACATTTCACTGCGTTTCTAGTACAATATTAATCGCGCACTCACACTTTGTCATCATCGTTAACGTATTCCTAGTACGTTATAAGCAAAGGTCAGAGAAACATTCTTAACCCGCGTCTTCTCATAACGTTTGTGGTTTAATGTCAGCAATAATGTGTAAAATTGTCAGCTGGCTCGACTGACTATCTTCATTCTATTCACAACCTCCAAGCACCGCCGATTAGAATATTATGTTAAAATCATAACACATACACTGATTTTTACTGTTATGTATAAAACATAGTTTATTTAATAAATTAGTACCTAATACTAATTGCAGGAGAAAAATTGTGGTCACTTTACAAATCTACGCACGCACACGTTAAATGGTCTAGCGAAGTACTTCGTCTATTTTGGTTTGTTTTGACTGTACAGCGCAAATGTGACTTATTTTTCAGTAAGCGGTTCTGAAAAAACTACTTTCATAATGTGTAAATTTTTTTTTTTTTTTTTTATAAATGGCATCTCGCAGGTCAACCTATGAGGTTGTCGTCTGCTTTGACGGACTTGCCTGTGGTTGCCCTAATAAATTAAGGCCTCCAGCCAGGACTTAAACTTAAGTACTAACTTAAAAACTAAGTGACAACGCTAAGGGCACCCCCTTCGGGGTACGAACCTCGGCTTAGGGCGTCGCTGGGAGAGGGCAGCAAGGGACTAGCTGGATCAGGATTTGAGTGATTTAGGGACGAATTTAAAGCTACAGGCTCAGCGGCGCGGGCTGGCTCGAGCAAGGGTCGGGAGGGGCGTGGATTTGGGCGTCGCGGCGGGCCTCGGCGGCGAGGACGGTAGGACGGCGATCGGGTTTTGGGCTTATGTAGTGTGCTGGTGGCCTTACTACTCTCCTGGAGGAGGGTAGTGGCGTCGTCGGGGGCGATTAAAGTATGCCTTGGTCGGCGAATACTGCTAATGCGGGAGGGAGTGTAGCGGGCAGCCGCTGAGATCAAGGGGTTGGAGTGTTTTATGCCACAGTCAAAGAAGCGCTTCGATAAGCGTTTTATGAACTGGTTTATGGTAGGCATTTTAAGATCGATGTGGAGATTTATATTACGGACATAGAAGGGGGCACCCGTGACCTTTCTGAGGAAACGGTTCTGGAGGGTCTGCATCTTATGGAGATGACGTGGGTGAGCGTGCGCGAATACAACGCAGGCATAGGTCATGATGGGACGGATGACTGCGGTGTAGATGCGCAGTTTGCATTTACGTGACAGTTTGCAACGGGCTGTCAGAATAAAGTGGAGTCTACCAAGAGCGAAAGCGGCGCGCGCGCGAACAGCTTTAATGTGCTGTTTAAACGTTAAGTTTTGATCAAGGATCACGCCTAGGTATTTGGCTTGCTTCTCCCAAGGGATTGGCTTGCCGTACATAGTGATCGGGCTGGGAAGAGGGGGTGGGACTCGACGACGTCTCGAGAAGAGAACCGCCTGACTCTTATCGGGGTTGACCTCGATTCTCCATTTCCGGAACCAAGCGCCTAAGACGTTTGCGGAGGTTTGGAGAGTACGAGCTATAGCGTTGGGACAATGACCGGTATAGTAAACGGCAGTGTCGTCGGCGAAGAGAGCCAACTGAGCCTTTTTACTCTGTGGGATATCGCTAGTAAACAGCGTGAAGACTAGAGGAGATATAACGGAACCCTGAGGGACACCGGCGCGAATAGGGTGAGGGGACGAGAGTGCACCCTCGATGCGATAGCGGAAGGTGCGATTCGACAAAAAGTCTCGTAAGATGAGCACGAGACGATCTGGCACTCCTAGTTGGTACAGCTTGTATATCAAGCCGTTGTGCCAGACTTTGTCGAAGGCTTTCGCTATGTCGAAGAATAGCACGCCCGTCGTCGCATTACGATGCAGACCAGCGCATAAGTTCTCTACTATACGGTGGACCTGGTGGATACTCGAGTGTTGGGGACGGAAACCGAACTGCTCGTTGGGAATGAGGCTCTTTGCTTCGGCGTAGTCTTTGAGACGCTTATAAATAAGTCTCTCGTAGATTTTGCCGAGAACATTGAGTAAGCTAATAGGGCGGTAGCTGGAGGGCTCAGATTTTGGCTTGCCTGGCTTTGGGATACCGATGACGGTGGCTTCTTTCCATGCTTGTGGGAAGATGTTGTTGCTCAAGGCGCCATTGAAGATGGCGGTCATAAGCATTATTAGCGGGGCAGGAAGGAGTTTATATACCTTATTGGTAATACCATCCGAACCGGGGGCCTTACGCGCGTGGAGCCCTTTAATGATGTCGTGCACTTCGTCTGGAGTGACGGGAGGCAGAGGATCATCAGGGTCTTCGACGGGAGGGAGGGAGGCTCTCCGTTCGACTTCAGCGTCGACCTTGTTCAGGTGAGCTTGGTCTACTGGTTGAGAGCTGGGAGAACATTGGGACTCTAGGCTGTCGGCAAGGCATTCGGCCTTGTCGGTGCTGTCGAAAGCGACGCTCTTGTCGGGGCGGATGAGGGGAGGCATAGAGACCTCCTATGAGGAACGCAACTTCCTCTGAAGGTGCCAGAAGGCTTGGTGAGTGGGCTCGAGCTCACTGAGCATCTTGTTCCAACCCTCTGAGCGAACCTCCCCTATGCGTTTCTTTACAGCACGCTGTAAATGGCGCATGTGGGCTTTGTTCGCGTCACAAGGGAAGGAGTCGTAGGCACGAATAGCCGCATTCTTCTCGGTTATCAAGTCACGTACGTCAGTAGGTAGTTTCCAGCGATGGTCTTCCATCACCGGAACTTCCCGTGAACAATCCGTCAAAACGGATTGAACGTGCTCAGTAAACGAGTCGATTGCGGCCGTCGTGTTGGCGACTGACACTATGTGATCGGGGATGGTGTCCAAGTGAGGCGACGTGGTGGATTTCAGCCTTTCGCTTACTTTCCTCCAGTCGGTTATCATCTGGGTCTAAGGGGGGCGGTTGGGATCGCTTGGGCCAGAGTAGGGGGCAAGATGCATGCCGCAGAGTCTGCAGAGGAGGAGGAGGAGAACGCCATCAGCGTCCCAGAGGTGACACAGGCAGAGATGAGGGCGGCCGTGATGCGGCTCCGGGCCAAGAACGTGGCTCCGGGGCCCGACGGAATTCACGGCCTGGCTTTGGCCCTCTCTCTGAAGGAGTTGGAGCCCCAATTGAGAGGACTCTACACAGCGTGCCTTGAGCGGGGCCAGTTTCCCAGTCTGTGGAAGATTGGACGTCTGGTCCTGCTCAGGAAGGCGGGGCGCCCTGCCGACTCGCCGTCTGCGTACCGGCCCATAGTGCTGCTCGACGAGGTGGGCAAGCTGTTCGAGCGCATACTCGCAGCCCGCCTCGTCGGCCACTTGTGCAGAGAGGGGCCGGACCTGGACGAGAGCCAGTTCGGCTTTCGGCATGGGCGCTCTACCATCCACGCTGTGTCGAGGGTGAGAGTCCTGGCGGAGGAAACAGTGTCCCGGGGCGGGGTGGTGGTGGCGGTGTCCTTGGACATCTCCAACGCCTTTAACACCCTGCCCTGGAGCTGCATACGGGAGGCACTACGTTATCATCGGGTGCCTCTCTACCTCCGACGCATCGTTGGGGCTTATCTGGCGGGGAGGTGTGTCACCTACATGGGACGTGATGGCGGAAACCAGCGCCAAGTGTCGTGCGGTGTTCCACAGGGATCGGTCGTGGGACCGCTCCTGTGGAACGACAAGTTTGTGGTTAACTCCGGAACACATAAGCTCCATAACTGGTACGTTATATTCACATTCGTCGGTTTCTGTCATGATGTTCACATCACCGGTACACAAAACTTGTACCTCATTTGCAACAATAATTTCAATGTTTTTTAAGTGAGATGCATTGTACCACTCATTTCTGTTGAATTCTCTACTAAAAACAAAACACTAAACGCGTTTGTTTGTTTTCTAGGTCTGAACCCTGACAGCCTTAGGCAGGTCATTTATCATAATAATAAAACTCAGCGGACCCACATTACTGCCCTGACTTACTCCTGATCTTGTATAATATGACTCAGATTTACAACCAGCATATTCTATAAACTGCCGTCGATCTCTCATGTAGTTAGCAAAGAACTGAAGCAATTTTGGAGTACATCCGACCGCTGCCAGCTTTTCTAATAATATATCATTATCAACCAAATCGAAAGCTTTTTTGTAGTCAAAGTAGGCAGCGTCTACCGGGTACGACTGGGTGCTGAGGGGCGAGCTCCCGCCGGGCGCGGACCTGACGTGTTACGCGGACGACACGCTGGTCACGGCCCGGGGGAGTTCGCACAGGGAGGCAGCGTTGCTCGCGACGGCGGCGGTCTCACTCACGGTGAGCCGCATACGGCGCCTCGGCCTGGAGGTGGCCCTCAACAAGTCGGAGGCCATGGTGTTTCATGGCCCCCGGCGGGCGCCGCCGGCCGGATCACACATTGTGGTCGGGGGGGTCCGGATCGCTGTCGAGCCCACCATGAAATATCTGGGATTGGTGCTCGACAGCCGGTGGGACTTCGGACCCCACTTCCGGCGGCTGGCGCCCAAGTTGTTGGGCGCGGCCGGGGCGCTGGCAACGCTGCATCCCAATCTGGGGGGCCCGAGCGCCGCCTGTAGGCGGCTCTATATGGGGATCGTGCGATCCATGGCGCTCTACGGAGCGCCGATCTGGGCGTCTGACCTGACGGCCGGCAGCATAGCTGTCCTGCGCAAGCCGCAGCGGGCGATGGCCGTCAGAGTCATTCGGGGGTATCGCACGATCTCCTTCGAGGCGGGTTGTGCACTGGCCGGATCACCGCCCTGGGACCTGGAGGCGAAGGTGCTCGCGTCACTGTACCGGTGGCGCGAGGCAGCGCGGGAGCGGGGCGAGCGACCGATGCAGCAACATATCGAGCAGCATCGGTTGCAGCTCCGCGAGGTCCTGGTGGCGGAATGGCGGGTGAGGCTGTCACGCCCTACCGCCGGCCTCAGCACCATCGAGGCGATCCGGCCAGTGCTCGACCGCTGGCTCGGGAGAAGGCACGGCTCCCTGTCGTTTCGGGCGACGCAGGTGCTCTCGGGGCATGGCTGCTTCGGGAAGTACCTGTGTCGCATAAACAGGGAGCCGGACGCTCGGTGTCACCACTGCGTCGACTGCCGGGAGGACACGGCGTGGCACACGCTGGCAGAGTGTGCCGCTTGGGAGGAGCCACGCCGTGCCCTCATAACTGAAGTAGGCAATGACCTGTCGCTGCCGGCCGTCGTGAACGCGATGGTCGGCGGCGCAGAGTCCTGGGACGCAGTGGTCTCCTTTTGCGAAACGGTCATCTCGCAGAAGGAGGCTGCGGAAAGGGAGAGAGAGATCTCGACTCTCGACCCGGCCCGCAGCAGACGCACCGGGCGTCGGAGGAGGGCGGACAACGCCCTCTTCCGGCCCCCCTAAATGGGTCCAGGGGCGACGGATTCGGGGACATCCGTCGCCCCCCAACATCAGGACCCGAGAAGGCGGCGCGCGTAGTGTTCCGCGTGCGCCGCTCACAGACGTTGCGGGGGGAGTACACCTCACTCCCCCCGCCCGAGACGGGGCCCGCGCAAGCGGGCCGGCACCAGCCGGGGTTGTGGAAGAATAATGTGTTCCCGCGACCCCGGCGTAGGTGTGAGATGGAACACCGGGGTGGTTTTTAGTCAGTAAGAGTCTGACAGACCCCTCCGCCCGCCCCAGGGCGGAGGACATCCATGAGGATTTTCCACCCCGGGAACAAAAAAAAAAAAAAAAAAAAAAGGGGGCAAGATGCATAACTACCCGGCGGTGGTCAGAGTTAAGCTCGTGGAACGTCTCTATCGATTGCAAACGAAGGTTCACATTCTTGAGTAGCGCTACATCGAGTATATCAGGAAGATGGTTGGGATTTCCGGGGAAATGAGTCGGACTCATTGGAGCGATGACGTCAAAGTTAAGGGATTCGCCTAACTTGAAAATGATCCGACCTCTGGTAGAAGTCGTGCTGCTATTCCACGCCGGGTGTTTGGCATTAAGATCCAATATGACGGAGTCACTCATACCGAAGAGGGCGGTGAAGTCCTTTTGAAGAGAGATGGGATCCTCCGGACCATTGTCTGGTGGAATATAAGCCGAGATGATGGTGATCGGTTGGTGACCGGTCATGCCGAGCCGACAGATAGAGGTCTCCAGATGGGAGAAGAGAGGAGGTGGGTTTATACAAAGATTTCCTAAAGTATATTAATGTGCCACCCTTGTGGCATCGAGACCTATCATTGCGAACTAGTTTAAAGTTGGCAATATTCGGGTTTCGGTGATGAGGTTTTAAGAAGGTTTCCTGTATGAGGAGGATGTCAAGCTGATGGTCGCGGAGGAAAGCGGCGATCTCATCGCGTTGACCTGAAACGCCATTTGCGTTGAAAAAGCCTAATTTAAGGGATCGGGGTTTAATACAACTTACTCTCGTATTATCCATTGGGAATTAATATTTGAGGGAGTTCAGGACTTGCGCGATATCGGGATACGCGCTGAGGATTTCCATTAGGCGACGTGCGTTGCCATTAGCAGCAACGCCATTTTATCCGCGGCGGTGGTGAAGAGAGCCGCGTATGTGCCTAATATAATTTGGGCGCTGTTTCGGCCCTGGGTTCCCTGAGGTGCCACTGGTGAAGCCATAGGGGCCCCGGGGGCAACCGAAGGCGCTGGGATGGCGGTAGCCATCAGCGCTGGAACTTCAGCGGTTTGAGCGGGTTTGGAGGGCACCGAAGCTGCGGGAGCTTTGAGGTGGGAAAGGTTTGCCCAGGGAGAGGGCCTTTGAGGACTAAGCCGCTCTGCGCGGCATCTGCGCGGAGGGAAGCTTTCCCCAGGGGCTTTCCCTGTGCTGGCGGTCACTCTCGCGTTTCGCGAGTTTCGGAGAGGAGGACTTTGGGGCTTTAGAACAGCCCCGGTAGTTAGCTGGGTGCCCCGATTGGCCGCAGAGTACGCAGCTGGGAGGCTTTAGGCATAGTTCCCTATCTTTAGGGCGGGAGCAGTCAGCGGTGCCATGCTCGCCTAGACACTTGACGCATCTAGGGGTGGCGTAGCAGTTGGACTGCGAATGTCCGTACAATTGGCAGCGGTGACACTGGCCAATTAATTGAGCTCTGTAAGGCTTTTCGATGGAGATGCCTGAGAGCAAGCAGACCGACTTCACCTTGAAGATCGGGTGGTGCCCTTCAGTGGGGTCACATATGACCAGGACTATGTCATAAACAACGCCCTGTCTCGCTTTATGCAAGCGATGTACGGCGGAGACCGGAACGCCTTGTGCAACAAGGTCGCTTTTTATGTCTTCCGTGTCGATTTCACGAGGTACGCGACTAATGACGACGCGAGTGGGGGTTTCCTCCGGAAGGGAGCATGTGTGAAAGGAGTAGTTCCTTTCACGCAGCGCGCGGGAGAGATCCCTAAAGTCCGAGGACGTGGGGACTGTGACTTTGATCCCCTGAAGGGTGGATCGGGCATTGGTGTAGTTGATCTTGCGATCTACACACATCTTTGATATTTCTGTCCATTTGGCTTTGTCTTGGACGTAAATGGGGGGAGGGGGCTTTTGCTTCCTCGCGGTAGGAGTGGGTGGGCAAGCCATAGGGCTGGCGGGGCGACTGGCCCGCGGATTAGGGGCGGAGGTAGAGCTGGACGATAAGGTATTCGTCTCTTGTTTCTGGGCCTTGGTGACCGGGCCAGCGGGGGCGGAGGATTTAGCCGCCTTCCTCTTGCCTCCTTTGACCGACGTGTCCATGCTCTCCGTCGTATTTGTTACAGCGGCGCGCAGCTGCGTTGTCTCTGAGACAATGGCGGCCGGAACAATGGAGGCCGTGACAATGGCGGCAGGAACAAAGGCGGGCGAGACAATAGGGGCCAGATTAGCGGCCGGAGTATTATCTACCGGAACAAAGGCGGGTGTAACAATGGAGGCCGAATTAGCGGCCGGAACATTGTTTGACGGAACAAAAGGCGGAATGCCTTGTTCGCATGCAGGTGGCGATAGCGGGCTTTCCAATGCGTCACTGAATTCGCCGAGTGCGCCTTGGGACGGAGTAGGGGTGGAGCGATGACGTAACTTGGCGCCATATTTTGCCAGGAAATCGGGGTCCTTGAAAAGGACCTCTTTGAAGAACGCCACAATATAGTCGTCCTCCATGGTCGAAGGAGGGGGAGCTACTTCGGGGACGGAATGTTGGAAAAAAAAATCCACGATGCCTAACCCTATACCTATCTCCCCGGGTGGATGGGCCCGGGGATGTGTGACCCTCTCTGTCGGGTGTAGACAGAGAGGTGAGTACCTATTGGTGAGCCCTAAGCTTGTAACCCGTCGCCAGTCTTATTGTGCGAACGGGGCCCTGACCAGTCTAGCGCGAAGGGTGTAGACACACCCTTAAGACACTAGGTGAGTAGCTGGAAAGCAAAACTGTCACCAGAGCCGACTAGGAGATCCCCCAAGGCCGGTTATCTGGGACCCGTCCAACTAACTGCCTCGCCCTGAAGGGGTTCGGCGGGTGTGAATTGGGTCAACACCCCACTCGGCTTCATTGACACCGTAAGGTTTCAACCGAGGATAACGAAACTGTGGTTTTACCCAGAAGGGGCCTAGTGAAGCTACTCACAAACGTCTGTTGATGAAACGAGATTTGCCTTGAAAAAGGCACTTTTTTAATTGATTAAAAATAAAATCAATTTCTTGATTTTATTTTTATCGGAGTAGTCGGGGCGACTACGATGACGTCACGTGGTCGCAACGAGTAGAACAGGAAACAACACTGGGCCGGGAGCGGGAGAGCGCACAAACACGTCCGTCCGCGGCGAGAGTCGAGCGTCGAGATGTGTAAAAATTCAGTAACACTTTGTATATTTAGGAGTATGAGGAACAGGGTGTAAAGTTCACTCATTCTCTTGGAAAAGGGAGGATCCTCCGACCAGATGGATGTCATATCTGGTGGGCCCGATGATTGTTGTCGGGAAGTTGTATATATGCTATCTGCGCGGTAAACTCTGCTTGCGCGATGCAGGATTGATGCGTTTTGTTCGCATGTGGCGGTGTAGATGCCGCCACATCACTCCCCTCCGAAAACCGGAGGTCGATAGTGGACTAAGTCTTGTATCTTGCGATGCTTGCCAATGCCAGTTAGGTACCAGTGGGTTGGAACCGGGTGTCGCATAGTTCGCGGTGAGTCGGAACTGTCTGCGAAGATGCCCCAGTGAGTCGGGGTGGCTGACTGCTGATGTCGACCAGGAGAGGGATTAAGCACTCTGCTTGTGGACCGGCCGAATGTGCAGTGTGCTGTGCCAAGGTTGCTGATGAGGCTGAAGGTGATGACCAGGTATGCGCTTGCGCTGCATGCTGATGGTCAGGACAACTGTTCAAGCCGTGGTTGCTGGCTGGCTGTGTGACTTGCGGGAGTGATGATGATGACGTCACGCTGAAGTAGTTGCACGAAGGCTGCGCTGACGTTCATACTCGGGGTCACCAGTGAAGAGGTGATGTTCATCACGTCGGGGTCACCAGTGAAGAGATATGCAGATCACGTCGGGGTCACAAGTTTTAGGAATATGAGGAACAGGGTCTAAAGTTCACTCATACTCGTGGAAAAGGGAGGATCCTCCGACCAGATGGATGTCGTATCTGGTGGGCAACTGCCCGATGATTGTTGTCGGGAAGTTGTATATATGCTATCTGCGCGGTAAACTCTGCTTGCGCGATGCAGGATTGATGCGTTTTGTTCGCATGTGGCGGTGTAGATGCCGCCACATATATATATAAACCCAGGATTATAGCACACGTTCAAGAAAATCTTTCAAGCGAAGACCGCGAGCTGTTACGGGTCAAATAGGATTATGTGTTCCAGAAAGAAAATATTGAATGACCACAATATAATGGCGCAGTGAAGAGTATCAATTTTATCAGACTTTATTGTGTTCCAGGAAAGGAGATTCGAGGAGCTCTGTGCTTTCAGCTGTTGTTAATCCTTTGGAAAATAAAAAAATAACTGCTAGCACAAACTGCGTCTTGTCGCTGCGTTTAGCCGTTGCGACAAGTAGCGAGAGGTTCGCTCAGATACTATTTAATAATGTAAGTTCATTGATTGAGACAGCAATCAATCATCATTTGAAATAAGTTTGAAAAAATCTGTTCCCTAACTTTTGTGTTCTATTCGGCTCTGAAAGGCCGAAAACCCATTTTAGCTATTTGTCAATAACAACATATTTATAACTAAATTAAATTACTAAATAACTAACTAACTACCTATACAAATTAATATAAAAAATACTCAGGCGTCGAAGTACTCGTCCGCATCGCTGTCATCTGGAAAAGTGCCCAGAAGACTGGCAGCATTGCCACGCTGAATGGCAATGCTAATTCTTTGTCCAAAGAACAACCCAGCCCTCTGGTCACGTGAAGTGTCGACTAGTCGGTGAGAAATTTGTTTAAAAATTAGATGCGCACTCGGGCCCCATGACCCGAGCGTTTCGACCCCAAACGGCTCAAAACTGTAGTTACCCATAAGGTCACAGTATTTGCGCCGCTTGAGGGTCTCAGCAGCCGCAGCAGCAGCGCCAGCACAGTTCGCCGTGCTAGGAACATGAGATGGAGCAAGGGTATCGACACAGGTTGCGTCCCACACCAGAGGCCTACCCACCTTCCAAGGCAACAACGTCATACCGTCTGGTCTCTTTCCATCGTCACGTACCAAGCCGTTTGGTTCTAAAACCGCAGGTACGCCGGTGGTGACAAGGGCTCGACGAATAATATCGTTGATGCTAGCGTGCCGTGCTATGCGACCTGCGCTCCTGTAACAGGACAGGCCATGGTGCCCAAGACTGTCGACAGCTTCACCGCAGTGACACCGATGCGGAGCAACACAAGGTGCACCCAAGCGGAGACATGTAGCGAGCCGAAACGAACAGTCATCCATCATAGTGCCTATGGTGGATGACGGGAGCGCCTGAAGCCACAAGCCTGACTCCCATTCTCCCACAGCCAGCAGACGGGCACGCTCAACAGTATTAGGTGACGTGTTAATTAGGGTATTCCGTATAATACTGCAGAGCGGCACGTCCCACCGTCTCTGGGAGGACGGGTTGTCGGGGAAAACCGTATTGGGACAAGCCATTTTCCAAGCGTTCAACGCATCGGTCAAACACGGTACTTCAAAATCGACCAGTGAAGAAGATAAAATATTCCTGGTTAATTTATCAGTACTGTGGACCGAGGAGAGGAAGGCCGGTAAACTTATACTTGAAATTTTGCGGACGCCGAGACCACCTAGGCGAATGGGAAGTGTGGCTTGCTGCCACGCTCGGTCGTCCAGGGCCACATTTAGGATCAAAGTTAGTGTGTTTCTAATAACTTGGTCTACTTTTTCTAAAAGTTGTGGATGTTTCCACAGATGGGAGGAGCGAAGATTATATATAAATTTTGGTCCAAAACAGCAGTATCGAATAAGTGTGAAGGCCGAATGAACGTTAATTTTGAAAAGTCTTTCCGAGACATCATTGAATTTTTTTATTTTTTCTTCAACTAACGTTGGAAAGGATTCGTCAAAAATTGGGGACCCTAGGAGGTGAAGAGAGTCTATTTCCGTAATTTTGATATTTGGTGCTACGGTACAAAATTTTGCTAAGGTAGTCTGTCTGTCAGTGGTTTCGGGAAGATAAATTTCACATTTTGAAAAGTTAAGGTCTAGGCCAATAACACTGAATTTTTCTTTTAAAAAAGTTAAGTCTTTTATGACTGTGTCTACATCACCTCCTAGGGTTCCGTCATCCAAATACCATACGTTGAATTTTGAACTTAGCTGTCGAATGATTGGATTTATTGCCAAACTAAAAATGACTGGCCCAAGAGGATCACCCTGTTGGCAACCAACAGCTGATTTCAAAAGGTTGTCTTTATAAAGTAATTTAGAGGGGTACCTGTAACATTGATATAGAAAACTGTAAATTTTGGGTATTTCTTTTTGAACTTCTGCCAACAAGGTGTCCCTGTTTACGGAATTGAAGGCATTCTTAATGTCAACCTTAAGGATGACCTCACCTTTAGCACTATTGAGGAAAGTGGGTAATGCATGTACCGCAGCCTCACAGCCCCCTTTAGACCCAAAGCCCAGCTGTAGGGGCTGGAATTTGCTGGCCAGTGTTTCGCTGTAAAAAGCACAGCAAATTTTGGCTGCGATACGACGGTAAGTGGACCCTACGGCAATGGGACGAATGCCGCCATCCTTCTTGCGCAGGGCACATAGATTTGCACCGTATAAAATATCAATGACGGCTTCGTTCACATTGCCGGAGAGCATGAGATTGATGAGGGCCGTCAGCTCCTTCAAAAGGGTCTCACCAGTCTCCCCGGCGCCTGAACACATTAAGTCCTTGAGATGTTGAGGTGTCAGGCCGTCGAGGCCGCCGGCGGAGCCACTTCGAAAGGAGTACACAGCCGCGCATACTTTTTGAGCTGTAATTTCAAGTGAGTTAGATTCCGAATGGGGCGGGTCAGGGAAGGAGAGGTCATCTGCCGGCGCGGGGTGTTTGCTCTCCAGAGCTGTAAGTGTCTCTGGAGAGAAATAATAAATTTTGAATTTATTTTATGGAGCCCCTTCAAAATACTCTTTTGCGTTGAATTGGTTTTGCTTCATACTGCATTGAACAATGTATATGTATTTATACTAAGATATAATATAATATCCTAGGCCATCCACCTTTTCAACTAATAACAGAGGTTAGACAATAAACAATAGAATTGTAGGCACCAAATTATTGTACATAGCAGAATAATACTGTTCTGTAGATTGATTGTGCATTGAAGTGTCTAAGGGAGAGGCCTATTAAACTTGTGGATGTATGATGTAAATTAATAAGGATTAACTAATTCTTTTTGGTGTTCTTTCAGGTGTCAGGCTCAAAGAGGTACCTACATTATTCAGGAAAATAACTTTCTCTCAGCGATCACAGCAAGCATTAGCAAGCAGAAGGTATATAAATTATCCATGATGACTTCTATGGGAATACATTAGCTGCCAAACTCCACCAATCCATGCAATATATTTGTTCCAATTTCATTTAGTCTCATGTCCAAATATTCCATGTTAAATGTGAATAATTGTTATTTTCATGAAGGTTGTAATAATATAATAAAACAGTTTTTTTCTCTTGTTTACCTTAATTTATTTGTTTCTATTTACCTATATATATTGAATAATAGTTCATTTAGCTAAATACCACCTTTTTTATAATTAATGTAACAATAAACACTTTCCTTTATTAAAAAAAAAAATTAAAGTTCTTAGTGTATTCTTAAATATTTCATCCAAAGTTATTTTTAAAAGTTTACACTGTTTTCAATTAACACATAGGTAAATATGTTTACATAGCTGTCCTGCAGACCACAATCAATTGTGTTCTAATAAAAATATGAATAGCTTTTATGAACAATTGTCAGGTATCATGTTAAGCAGTAGAAGTGTGTACAAAGTAGTAGCAGTAGTAGCAGTGATGTCAGAAGTAAACAGCAGCAGTAGCCAAAGAAACAGCAATGGGGCACCATCATTCATGCTGCGGTGCTGCCTTCTTGTCTTTGTAGGTGAAGCGCCCCGGGAACTTTCCTACAGTTTGAAAACAAAATCAAATTATTTTCTGTTCAAATAAAGTAGATGCCTAGTTAGCCAATAATACTTATGGCTGAACAAAAGCCATCGGCCTAGTCCTTGCTGTGGGTTGTATGTCTTCTTAATTTAGAGCCCATTATTCAGTCTCCAGATGTTTTTATTTAACATAACACTAAATTATAATAGTAAACATTAGTTAGGTAAACATAAAATATGTGATGTGACTACATAAGTAGATAGTTCGCCCAAGGAAATATATTCACAATTATGTGAGTTGCCGCTTGATTCATAACTGTGTCAAAAAGCTTACCTTCAATTATGAATACAGGCGATTGGTTTTCCATGTCCTGCACAAAAACGTCTTTGTAAGGAGTTCCCCCATAAGTCAACCAGATTATTGTTGGTATTTGTATTCCATTCTTGTAAGCTTTAGCACCGTCTGAAAATGTTTTGTTTTTTTTTGTAGTAGTTATTATAGTTTGTTTCAGTACAAACAAAACATCAATTTACAATTTCAGTTGTTAAGCGAGGTTGAAGGTGATATACTAATTTACAATCATTATTTTTTCTGCAACAAACAGCTCACCCCACATAGGTTACTAACTTGTGTCTACACAACAAATGAATGATTGTCCTTAGGTAGACTGACCAATAAAGAACCTCTATCTACATAAATCAATAAGATATGAAGGTACACTCCTACACACGTTATTCCTATAGATATTGGCATAGGTACTTACTTGTAGTGATGAAATTGACATAAGTGCTTTTCGCTGTGGAGTGTGTGTGCAGCCAGTACAAAACGAAGACAGAGCCATATCAGCCCTAGCCCCTAGTCTAGCCTAGTCCTTGCCAAACGTTTTCAGCGATACACACACAAAACAACAATTCGAAACTGTAACATAGGCCAACATGTATATGTACCTATTAGAATAGTAAGTAAATATGATTCTGTGTCACATTTTAAATGATTCTATGTGTTGAACAATAAAAAACAACTCGTATTTCAAAGCAAAACAAAACAATGCAAATCGTAAATATTATAAAAACTTTTATCAGTGTTGCTAACTTTTTTTCCCGAGTCCAATTGGACCGTAGGACTAAACTTGGAGAACTACTTACTTTATTTATTATCACAAATAAAATTACTTGAAAAAGTTAGTGAAGATGTTTGGATGTTTGTTAGATACACATTAATGGCTTAACAGTTCAATTTTTATCCTGAAAGTATGTTCCGTATATTTTTTTCGAAATGTCGTTGTTTTCGATCTTTACACGGGCGCAGCTTCTTATAAAATTCTTCACTATATTCGTCATGATAAACGGTCTTTACAAATCAATGATAAAATTACTGACACAGGTTTTAGACAAACAATAGTTTTAGTATATGATTGTAGTATTTTCTACAAAGTCCTCACCACCATAAATTTTGTCTGCCGACCGCCCTAGTACGGGTGTCCAAAACTCCTAGTTTTAGTGGAAGTCCCACTTATTTGACAACACTGCTTTTCTACGAATTTGTCATTGGCCACAGATAACTAAAACGTGAAGAAAATAACGTTTCGTTGCGTATTTCAATTTTGGTAGTTTATGGTAGAAATTGTTTTATTTATTGGGTTTTAATTTTTCAGCCATCATTGTACCATTTTATTTAAAAGCATTAGTAGACGGTCAGTTGTAGTTAAAACAAAATTAAATTGTAGCAAAATTATTCGGAAGCGAATAATTCCTTTTCGATGAAACAAAACGCGAGATAGTGCTAGAAATGGTAGACATCCCTATAAAATTAGGCAGAATTGAGATCATTTTTATTACACAATTCCGATTATAGCAAGCGATTAAGATCGCAATTTGTTTCATTTCAGAATCGCATTCCTGATCTGATAATGAAGCCAGGAGGTGGTTAGTGGAACTCATAAGTAAGTTCTAGTAAAGCCCTCAAGTTTGGAATCATATGATTTGTTTAGTTAAGTCCGATATATTGCATTTAGTGTCGAGGGTCTGATGATGGAGCCAGAGGGGGATAGTGGAGGTCTTTAGTGGCTACTGGTAAACCTCTCGAGACTGGGTTTATGTGATTCGTTTTGACGAGACCATTAGATTGTGCTTGGGTAACGAGGGTCTGATGATGAAGCCAGGAGGTGGATAGTCGAGCTCTTCAGTGGCTACTATTAATGGTTTGATGATGACATTTTTTTATTTTTATCTCAAAAATATGTATATTTCTAAATAGTGCAAATAGTATTACAAAAAGTGTGCTAAAGTACACCTAAAATACTGCCAAGTTATAAATGTTAAGTAAGTGTTAGACTAGTACAGCACTATCGTAGAAGTGACTTCACGACTACGTAACTTCGTACTAGCGTCGTACATTGTCCGTACTGCATGACAAGGGCAGAAATAATCCCCACCAAAAACTTTTAAAGCGTCTATCTTCTTCATATTTACATCGATTGAACAGATTTTTTCGATTGTCTCATTTTTACTATGCCTTCTTTGAAATTATTTTTTTACGAACATTTTCAATATTAGTCATCATCCCAATTACTTCGCCTTTGGGGTCATACGATTTGTTTTGCTGAATCCAATGGATTGCACTTGGTGTTAAGAATACTAGACTAAAAGATAAAATAAAGTAAAAAAAAGGGTTTATCACGCACAAAAAATATTAAATTGACTTGTATTAGTTCTTATTTATATCCAGCAAATAAATCAATAAGCGTGGAGAGCTTTGTATAAATAATGTTAAATTACTCACAGCGAAAAAGCGTTTTAAAATAGTTTTTTCTATTTTTTGCTTTTTCTGTGCTTTCTTCACTTTAATACCCAACTGCCCCAGAACGAGGTTAATGTTTTTTAAGTAAGTTTTTAAAATGCATGTTTTGATTGATCCTGTTTTAAACAGAAAGAACCGTTAACACCGATGATGAAACCAATGTTTTGATTTAAAAGAGTGTCCGTGGAGTTTCTTGTAAGTTTCTTCTACTACGCTTTGGAACGAGCAACTTCTCTCATCTTCGTGACTGACCGACCCCTTGGAAATACAAAAGTGCCATTGAAATTGGTTTGATTGAAAGAAATGCTTTAAGTTAGATACTTATTCATAAAACTTAAACTGAAAGCATTTATTTCAATTAGCACTGTTTTAAGGCCGGATACACGATAATTTCTTAGTTTATTTCAGATTACTTTGAGCACCATCGATTAGCATCTTGTGTCATTTCCTGTTGAGTTAGAGGTTAGTAATTTAACTGTATCACTTTTTCCCATATGCTTTAGGAAAGGATTGCGCTATTTTGTATACGACCATGCAGGTACAATACATAAAGGTCCATCGTCGCACGATCTAGACACATTTCTTTTGTTTCCCTTTTCATATTTTGGTGGAAAACGTAACAAAGAAAAAAAAAGCATCATCAAGTTAACTCCCTGGAGCCTTGAGCAGAGATTGAGTGTTGGCGGCCATGATGGATGATGGTACTTGAAAACATTGCCTTTGCCGACCCAAAGGTAACCGACCCTTTTTATAATATTTTGTTACCACATTTTAGTATAATTTAATATTAAAGTTCTAACACGTTTTATGGAAAACGTCTGTGAAAGGAAAAGCCATGCGACAAATTACAATTAATTAGGAAACATGTCTCAGTTGGTGATCTACATGTCATATTTTCACTGAACTTAATCCTAAAGAACATAATAATAAAAAATAAAAATTGCAAAATGGCAGTTAACGTAGAACTATTAATTTCTCACGCCTTTGTAGTCGGAACCGTCTGGAATGTTCAAAAGTATTAAGTAGAACGAGCAAACATAGATTATAAGTAACCCTGTCAAATATTTTTTTTTGGCTTCACCGTATACCTATCCGGCGAAAAAATAACTTTGTATATTGCGTAGCGCTACCGAATAGCCGCCCAATACCCAACCAGGGGCCTGTCATGGCAAAATATTTCAGAACAAGAGAAACTCAAGATATTCTTATAAGTATAGGAAGGGACAGCTTAGATGTTCGAATGAGTGAATAAAAGTCTTGGTTTGGAAATAGGACTACGTCGATCTTTTTATTCAAGGGTGGGCGTAGCTCATGTAAAGTTTGTCTGCAATAGGCGACCAAGCACACTGAACGCGACACCATTGAAGTTTTATTGTTATTACGCCTGTGGACGGTTAGTATCCCCCAAAGTGATAACTTAGTTATTACGCCTGTGGGCGGTTAGTGTCCCTCAAAGTGCAAACTTAGGCCACTGCTGGAATTAGTAAGAGCAAAGATAGCCTGTGTAGGAAGGTAAGAAATGAACTATGGTTAATTTCGCTAATGTGAGCTTGGTTAGACTGAGCTGTCATATGAAACATAGTTTTTTTGTTTAAAAGAACCATTGGAAACAGATAGGCCCGTCCACATAAAAACATAATAAAATATAAATTAAATATAATAACATGTGTTTTCCTCTACGTCCAAGTGGTTAACTAACCAATATGATTACAGTACTCAACCTAGATATAAAGCGTTGCTAAATAATAAATTACGAGTACTTACCTGGGTAGCCAACGTGCATCAATGGATCAGCTGTTAAGTTATGAAGTTGTTTTACGAAACTGAATAAAAGTCATACAATTTTCAATTTACGCTAGATACGAGTATAACACATTTTAGATAATACACATCATAAGTTATCTTAAATTCTCAGCTGAGCGATTCATTCACTTTCTAGAACATGTTTATTGCTCACTAGAGACTAACACTATCATCTAAAATACTTGTCAGCACCTTATTATTCATAATGCATTCAAATTTTTCTCAGTAACCAACGTACTTTCGCAAAAAGTATTCTTCAAGGGTGAAATTTATATTTGTCGAGATAATACTACGTCTTTTCGCTGTTTTTCTGCTACAAATATGAGTGTTAACAAAAACCCTCATGTGTTTTACGGTTACTGTTTGTTTTCTAGATATATTCGATGTTTTTCATTTTACTGAGGATTTTGTTTTGTATCTATAATAATTTTAATGTTTGTAAAGTTAGTATTTTTATTGTTTATGTTGCTTCTTTGTTGTGTACCCACTGTGCAAATATTTCGACACAAATGTATTTTTGTTATGAAATAAATAACTTGAAACTTTTATTTTCGGTTTAAGGGTTTACGGGGTTAATCGACTAGTTTTAAACTTGCACTTGTGTCAGTGCCGAAAAGAAAGCATGCAGTGACTTTACGAAAGTATAAATAAGTTTATTATAACGACTATGTTCTACATGAATAATGAAGATGTAGGCAGAGACATTTAAGTACCTTCACTAGGCACACATTTCATAATTATCTTAACAAATATTATACAGGGTGGCAGGGACATCGTAATTTTTGACCACGAAGGTACTGTACTTTTCTATGAAACAAAACGACGAAAAATGTCTACACTAGAATCATTTGTTGAATTCATTGTTACAATTTGCGCCTCGACGTCCTTGCTACCCCGGAGCATAGCCCTGTGTTTGGTCGCTTTTTACTCACAACAGAGAAAACTTCTGCCAAGCATCTGGTGGTATACCATTCAGTGTTAATGCTTCTTTGGTTCCGTAAAGGAATTGACACCAGTCAAATTTAAAAAAAACTCGCGTTCAAACTTCTAGATCGCTTCTAGGCGTTTTGAAACACTCAAACCGTCGTCGACTGGCGCTACGTTTCTGGATCGTATTGATAAATCCAAGACTCAACATCTGTAATGATGTCGTAAACACACCAAGACGAGCCAAATTTCTTCAAATTTGTAAAAGGCTGGTAATTTTACTATCTAGTAACAATTTAACTTGTACTTCAAGGAACAATTTCAAGCTGACTAAGAACTGCGAACTCATAATAAAGAAAAAGCCAATGACACTTTGCCTGTCCTTTTTAGGTAGGTATCTACTTACTAAGATCTCGCCTGAAATTAGTCCTAGATATTTTGTGATGAAAGTTTCTACGCTTAATGCGATACAATTCCAAGGGGTGTACTATGCCAAATCGAATGACAAAAAATCTAATATCAATTGATCGACCACTATAAATCGAAAGTCTAAATACTCGAACGTTCATAATATCGAATAGTAAAAAAACACCAACCCATTTCCAAGCTAGTGGTCGACATTAATATTTTACCTACTTTTAATGAAATAGTTAGGTATTCTTTTTATAAGGGCTGTGGCTAAATAGTAACAGCTGCACGTGTCTATCGATGGTTAAGCTACGCTTGTCGCGGTCGGTTCATGGATGGGTGACCATCCATTACACATCGAGACTCCTCTGTGCCTCGGAACATTGATCCTGGCTGTCATTTGTAGATCTTTGACAGTCGTAACGGGTAGTCAGGAGCTCAGAAGTTTGAAAACCAGTCTTACCGAGAGTATCGTGTCACCCAGTAACTCGGTTGTGGACGTCCAATACCGGCTGTCGCTCCATGTGAGATACTGGTATTCAACTGCGTCTGGTAGGTAAGACTGGAAGCCAACCCGCAGACTGATTTGACAAGAAGCAGATTGATTTTTAGATTAAGTTATTTATGCTTTTTTCTACACAGTACAAATACCCACTTTTTATATCATATTCATCATTTAAGCCGAAAGACGTCCACTGCTGGACATAGGTATCCCCCAAGCACCGCCACTTTGAACGGTTCCGTGCTTCCCGCATCCAACGGATTCCTGCGACTTTCACAAGGTCATCGGTCCATCTTGTGGGAGGTCGTCCAACGCTACGTCTTCCGGTCCGCGGTCGCCACTCCTGAACCTTTCGGCCCCATCGGCCATCTGTTCTGCGAGCAATGTTCCGTGCCCACTGCCACTTAAGTTTAATTATAATAATAATTTATCATTTATTTTCTCTTCACAAAGCTGACTTAAAGTTAATGCGTACAACAAATGTTTCAGCTGTATTCCACCTTTGTGAGAGACTGGTGCCTGATATAGGTTTTTGGACAAAAACCTGTGCTACAGGTCACCAGGCCCCCTCCACGGCTAGAATTAGCTTTTACAGAGATACCGTGCAGGAGTCGAAGATTAAACAATATGCATAACAAAAATAAAAACTTAGTAAGAGTTAAACAATAATTATGATTGGACAAATTAAATAAAAAGTCATAATAATAAAGAATACCTACCTATAATTCTGCAGAAGTTATTGAGTCATTTCAGACCATGTGTGAGTGAGTGTTAATCTGTTGTGAAGTGTTACACTAATAAGTGATATATGTAAGTAATTCAGATGAGCAGTGTGTGAGTTTTGTGGAGTGAGTGCAGTAAGAGTTGTATTTTCAAGGAGTTGAGGAACAGCTATGTTTGTTGGGGTTGGTCGAATTAATGTATTTCAGAACGGTCAAAAGATTCTCAGTTTGATCATAGTCTAGAGTTTTTAAGTATTTTTTATTTTATTTCTTTAATGCAACTTGATTGAGGTTTTGGATAAAAGTTTAAAAATTTATTCAATTTATTGTAAATATAATGCCCAAGTAAGCAAAAGAATCTTTTAGGGAGTGTTGACTTGAATTGAGCCGTGGGACATACCCTACCTTTTCGTCGTTTGTTTTTGAGTAGGTTAGCGTCAAACTGCATTTGAGAATGTTTTTTAAGTAATGTACGTAGTACGACCGTTTGTCTGACAGTGAGACTGTCCCATTCCTTATACAGGTCAGTAGTTGGAAAACGAAAGGGAAGACCAGCTCCAACCTTGAGTATGACACGCTGCGCCCTTTCAACTTCGATGAGGTGTGTTTTTGCGGCACCTCCCCATGATGTGATGCAGTAATCAATAAGTGATTGGCATAATGCGTAGTAGACCATCTTAATAGTCTTTCGGTCGGCCGAGCGTCTTAAGGTTCTGAAAATATAAATTACTTTTCGTAACCTGGTCACGAGGGTTTCCATGTGCGGTTTAAATGAGAGATATTGGTCAATAGTGACTCCAAGGTATTTAATAACCTCGGTCATTTCAAGGGAAGGACAAGAGCACTGGGTATTTTCGGATCCACAGGTGTGTGCAGTAATTGTTAAAGTTGAGGGTGGGAGCGAGTTAGACCTTTGGGCAAATGCTATGTACTTAGTTTTAGCGACGTTAAGAGTCAAAACATTGTTTTGCAGCCAGTTACTGACACGATTTAGACCCAGTTGTGCAACATCGAAAACCTCCTCCCATCCGTCACCACTAAAGAACAGTGCGGTATCGTCAGCAAAGGTTATGATCGTTCCCTTTAGAAGAGAAAGTTGGCAGAGGTCATTAATGTACACCAGGAATAGTGTTGGGCCAATTATACTACCCTGTGGTACACCAAAATTGACTGAGAGCTCATCACTGAGCCAGTCATTTATCCTTACTCGTTGTTTCCTACCAGTTAGATAGTCCTCCATCAGTTTTAGGGAGATTCCTCTGAAACCGAGCCGTTCAAGTTTTTTTAGAAGTTGCGGAATAGACACTGTATCAAACGCTTTTGCAAGGTCGAGGAACACCGTAAGGCATCTCCTTCTGTCATCCAAACTGGCTATAACAGAGTTTACCAGGTCGTTAACTGCATCATTGGTACTTTAGCCTGTTCTAAAACCAAATTGTGAAGACGAAAGGAGATTATTGGCTTCTAAGAACTTAACTAGACGCTAATTTATAAGGCGTTCCAATATCTTGGACAGAGCAGGTAGAATGGAGATGGGCCGGTAGTTATTGACACAGTCTTTTTTTCCAGCCTTATGGATGGGCTTGATAACAGCTGTTTTAAAAGCCTGAGGAAAAACCCCCGCTGAAATTGACAGATTGCAGATATGTGTTATGGGAGAAGAGAGGTAGTTTGCGTATCTCTTAATGATTTTGCTGCTAATCTGATCGATTCCGACCGCACAATTTTCCCTTAGGTCCCCAACGAGGTTGCGAATTTCTTCTTCATCGGTAGGAACTTCTACTAGACTCGGTCAGTTTGGCAATTCTTTGCGCTATGTCGGTTACTTTGGTTCTCCTGCGGATCTCTTCATTTTTGATTCGATCACGTAGAGAAACTCCAAGTATAGCCCTCTCAGAAAGCTAAAAGTCACACAAAGGGCAATGGAGAGGGTATGCTTGGAGTTTCCCTTTTATATGTATTAATATATGTTGGAGCTTCAATGATCTTCATTGAAACTCCCGTTTCGAGGTATGGTTTTTAAATTTTGTTAAAACGTATTTTACATAATTAGAGCGTACAACTTCGCGACAAAGCTGATCATTTTTGACAAAGATACATTATGTGAAATAAAAATCTTTACGGCACCTGGTCTTTTAAAATAGCAAACACGACACACAAACACTGAACGTCTACACAATTAACGTAGGCGTAAACAATATAACATGACACTTAAGTCTGCAATTTCCGCAAACAAGGGAATTATTTGCCTACTACCTACTCGCTTACCAGTTAATGCATATTTATTAACCAACCTACTGCATCAGATCAGCTGATGTGTTCTGTTAAAATCGCGCGTGAAAACTTAGGTGAAGTGTGCTTGAAGTGAGCTATCATTCCACCTGATGCTAGCGAAACAGACACTATTGACTAGGAGTGCAAAACGTTGTTCACCAGAACTAATAAACAGATTTTGAACCAAAGTCACAGTATTTTGCTTCATCTGTATTCAAGAATTCATTCGCATATAACAAGTGTAAGACCAGCAGCCTAATTGCGTAACACATTTTCGTAAACGATTACGACTAATCTGTTTAATTTTGACGGTTCAAGATTATTCATTGCGTTATTTACATTGTTGAGCAGATTTTTTTAGCGAACTTAAGAAGCAATGGATTAGCAATCTGTTTCAAAACGTTTCAGATTCCGATTGATTGTGTATTACGCAATTAGGGTACAGGTGCTCGTCCAGAATCTTTTATCCATGGATTAAAATTGATGTCTGACATAGAATACCACAATATTTTATCCGTGGATTAAAATTGACGTCTGACATAGAATAGAAAATATGACAAAAATTCCAAATTATTCCTCGAATAATTTTATTTGGTGTAGAAATCAGCACCTAGGTACTAATTTTACTATAGGTAAGTACACTAGGCTGCACTTTGACCTTGAGCTGACCTAGTTTAGTACGGAGTTTCTATAGAATAAAAGGCCAGCTTATCTGGCTTTTTTACCACTGAAGTACGTTACTACTGTACTTTAGCACGAACGAATCAATACTAGGATGTCGGGCCCAGCTACTAATCTGGTCTATTGCCTGATCTGAGTCATTCCGTTGTTACCTAACCAGTGAGAAGGCAAAAAATTTCATCGAAATTTCCAAAACGGAATCCATTAGGCAGCCATTATGTTACTATATCTAAGCCTTAGACATTGAGCAAAATGTATTTATTGTATTATTTATCATGTTCCCTCGCATTCCGTAGGATCCCATCCCAAATATTTAATCAATTCCAATCGACGTTACTTACTAAATTGACTTTCGCGGAGTCTCATTTTCAAATTTTCCAATTAAGCAATATCCTTTGAAATCCACCTCATTTTATTAAAGACCTGCTTGTGGTGCTTCGTTTCAGAACACCGAAATCAGTTACTAAAGTTTATATTGTATAGCTATGATATTCCTTCGTTCATAGGCAAATGTTAATTATTTGAGACAGTTTCGCATAACATTGATGTAGTGTTGTTAGCTGGTGAGCAGCTTTATTCGTTATTTGTATTACAAATTTGTTACGGTAAAATAAACAACAATATTTTCTTTAGTAACTTTTAGATTCATAAGATAATTTTACATTAACGGTATTTGATTTGTATTCAAATCGAAATTCTGGATTCTTTCTTTATTAAAATTAGATTCAGACCTTCGTATGCCCACCATGCCATGATATTAGTAAGTACTTAAAGCTCCTTGAGCATACACATTCAATTGTTCCGGAACACATTACACAACATAACTTATTCCTTGAAGGGTTTGGCAGAGGAGCACCTTTAGTTCACTCACATTTCGTCTTTTATATTTGAGTCCCATGTAAGTAATAGGGAGCGACTCTATTGCCATCAACCGGGCACTAATCCAGACTCCGGGCTGCTACTGAGAAACTCTTTTTAGAAAAACCCAACAACACTTTGCCCGACCTTGGAATGGGGCCCAGGACCTCATGGTCAGCAGTAGCGCTTGCGATCACTCAATCAACAAGACAGTCACATTTCTTGAACTGACTGACAAATAACACATAACCTCAATCTATAATATAGATATATAGAACATTTAAGGAAGTTCTACTTCTCAACGATTTAAATAGAACACCGAAGTTTTTCGAACGCGAAAAAGTCACGTGCAATCAATCCTATGACCTAATAGAGATGGAGGAAATATAATCTGTGTAAAGCCCACAAAAACTTTATCTGTAAGCGCTTCTGTATTATTGAATTTGACCTCAATTTCCTGTCGCCATGTCCTATTTTAATAAAATTATTGGATACGGTTACCATGTTATTATTTTTACATTATTGAGAGGAATTATTAAAGCAGAAATAAAAGTTTATTTTCAAAGGTCGAGTAACAAATTAATGATAATGGTGTGGGCTGCAAATATAACAAAAGCCGTTTTTTTATCGTTTTTACTAGCGACGCGCGTGAACTCGCGGTTTTTGCCACAAAATCGAGATGTCTTTGTTAAATGTAGGTTTAAAATGTAATTATATACACAAAACTACTGAAATACAGTATCTGAAAGATGTTGAAAACCGTTTCAAAATAAAATTCGTATTCGAAGAAAAAGTTAAAAGACAGGCATACATTTTCTCCTTTTTTTATGCTCGTTTTTTTTAAAATAAATAGCATTGTTTTTTCTGTTAACTATTAAGACTTGATCTATCACCCGATGACACCCGGGACACCCTGTTAAAAATCGTGTACTCATCATTAGGAACAACTTTTACTATGGAAAACACTGAAAACGTATTAAAAAATCTGCTTATTCATACGTTTATGTTCGTTTAACTCGACGTTTTTTACGTTTTCGGGGTTGGTCCCATAGTAGATGTTGTTTATAACGATGAGTACAATGACCCCTTTAAAGGATTAATACTACGAAAATGTAACGGTGTATATATATTGTGCTTTTGGGTTGTTTTTTCTCGTTGCATCCATTAAAATAATAATTTTGCATATATAATGTGGGGACGTAGGCAGTTTTTGATAGAATTATTAATCTTTATTCAAACTTTATTAGAATTATTATCTCCTTTATTATATTTTACAAACTTATAAATTACATTTTTAAATATTTTTTAAAAAATCTGAAAAAAGAATAATTAAAAAACATTTAAAAATATAAAAAATAGTATCCCACCGGTATAGGGAACAGGGTCCAAGCTACCGGCGGTCAGGGCTCCAGAGAGAGGAACCTCCTGACAATGCGAGCCGTGTCCAGAAGTACCGCTTTCTGAATCAAGCCCTTGATCCAGCTGCCCAACGAGAGCCTCCTCAGGTGTTTGTCGAGGCTCTTGGCTATTAAGCCATTGGCTGTCACGACTATCGGCACAATGATTGCTGAGTCCACATCCCACATGTCGACAACCTCGCGAGCCAAATCAAGATACTTGATTTCTTTATCTTTCTCGGCTTTCACGAGGTTAAAGTCATGCGGGACCGTTATGTCAACAATCATTTGGCGCCGCTGTACTCGATCCACCACCACTATATCAGGCTTATTGGCAATAATAGTCCTGTCAGTGATGATGGATCGATCCCAGTACAATGTGGCACGTACCTGTAGTACGGCACTTCCGATTCCACAAGGCTGTATTTCAGATCAAGTTGCTGATGGATAATCCTGGCTACAAGGTTGTGTCTATGCAAGTACTCTTCGTTAGCTAGCCGAGAACAACCGGAGATAATGTGTCTTATTGATTCCCCCGGACGGTGACATGCCCGACAGATGTCAACCGTGCCGTCTTTCACAATAAATCTCCGGTAATTGTTCGTCATCATAACTTCGTCCATAATTGCACAGACAAAACCTTCGGTTTCTCCAAAGAGGTCACCGAAACGCAGCCAGGCTACGGACGCTAGAAGATCTACATCGGGTCCATGTAGGGCCCAGAAAAAGCGTCCGTGAAGCTCCTTACTCTGCCATACTTCCATGCGATCATTAGTGTCAAGCACTACAGGTTTGCGCCAGTTCTCTTTAGCCAAGGAGAGCAGGGTGAGGCCCTTGTCCACCGCGACCACATCACGATGCATCCCCACGTCGGCTTCTAGGAAATATTCCCTGAGACTGCATATCTCGCGATTGTGTAGGGTCTTAGCGTTTAAAAAGCCTCGACCACCACACTTTCGCGGGATATACAGTCTCATTACCGATGACCGTGGGTGGTGCATTCGGTTTGCAGTCAGCAGTGTACGGACCCTCCTATCCAGGGCGTCGAGTTCGGTCTGAGTCCATTTGAGTATGCCGAAAGAGTACATCAAAACTGGCATGACCCAACCGTTAACGGCGCGCACCTTGTTTCCGCCTGACAGAAGACTATTTAACACTTTCTTCAGGCGACCAAAGAAGCGCTCCTTCAACGATTGCTTCATGTCAGTACCATTGATGCCCAACGCTTCCGACATACCCAAATACTTATAGGTTTCGGATGCGGAGAGGGCTCTGATGTTTATGGAATCCGAGAGTTGGGTTCCCACGGATTCCACAATCTCCCCTCGCTTTACATGCATGACCACACATTTGTCCATACCAAATTCCATCCTGATGGCGCTACTGAAAGTTTCAGTTACTTTCAGTAGCTCCATTAGTTGCAAATTGTTGGGGGCAATGATTTTTAGATCATCCATGTACAGAAGGTGAGATATAACCTGACCACCTCTCCTCAGCCGATAGCCTAGACCTGAATCCTCCAGCAGTGTGCTTAGAGGATTCAAGGCTAAGCAGAACCAAAGCGGGCTCAAACTATCGCCCTGAAATATGCCTCGCTCGATCCTTATCGGCTCGCTATTCCTCAGAATATTCCGACATCCTGGATAGCGAAGGACCGTCCTCCATCGCCCCATACATGACATCAAGAAGGTGCGCAGAGTTGCATCTACTTTATACAACTCCAGCACCCTCATGAGCCACGTATGTGGCACCGAGTCATAGGCCTTCTTGTAATCTATCCAACATGTCGACAGATCCTTTCGGGAACGACGAACCTGTTGGCTAATGGCCATATCAATGAGGAGTAGCTCCTTAGTACCGCGGGACCCGTTCCTACATCCATTTTGAGAGGCAGACATGATGAAGTTGGTGTCTATATGTTTGTTAATTTTAGCTCTCAAAATGGATGTAAGCACTTTATAGACCGTCGGTAAACACGTGATCGGCCTATAATTTTTGGGTTCCGCGGTGCTACCTAATTTATGGAGCAGGTGGGTAACTCCTGTTGTTAGGAACTGGGGTAGTGAACCAAACTCCAAAGCCGTCTGGTACTGAGCCGCCAAGCGAGCGTGCGATCTTGTGATCCATTTGATCCAAAAGTTCTGCAGTCCGTCCGGCCCTGGAGACTTGCAGTTAGGCAACGGACGGACTGCACGTGCTACATCTTGGGGGCAGATGGTAATAGAACACATTTCTGGTATTGGATTGCAGGCTCGCTCGACGCTTTTTATAAAATTTGTTACATTTTGATGTGTTATGGTCTCTTTTTAGGTTTTAAAGTAATTTTCAATTTTCAGGATTCGTTTCTATTGAAAGACTATTGTAAGACTTGGTCAAAATTATTTTCACTAATATTATTAGTTAAAATTTGAAATTCAGACGTTTTGTTGACACGGTGTTGCCATTTAATATGGCAACACATATTAATATGGAATTATTATTATTATTATATTTTAAGAATACGCCTCCATGAAGAAAACTTTCTACTTTTTCTGAAAACGGGCCTCACAGTTTTTCTTACGCACGTTCTATCTGGAAAATCAAAAAGTGGGAAACAAGTCGTGATGTTACAAGCACTGGAATCCTTGTTTAAAAAAAATCTGTTCTTCCCTCGACACACTGTCATAGGCCTTCTCCTATTTTGGGCCTTACAGGATAACTTATTAAGCCAGACCTCTTTCTTCTTCCCCACAACCGCTTTATCGTCACCCAAGAACCATTCGTTCGACTACTATACTTCCTCTGCGCCAGACCACGTCCTTTTGTGGCTACTTGCACCATACTATCTTTTGCTATATCCCTTATTTCTTCTAGAATGTACTCATTAATATCATCAAAAAAAATATCCGTCTTCACTTTAACTTCCATCTTATATTCCTCTTTTACATTCAATTATTGCAGTGTTTCTACATTTATTCTATCTACAGAAGTCACAGGAACTCGAACTCGATGACGCCAATTCCTGAACAGACCATCCACCCGACACATAACCATATAATGATCAGACCCTTCATTAACACCCCTATATGCATCTGTGACTTTACTCTTTAATCTTTCATCCACAATCGCAAAGTCGATCATGCTTCTACTGTCTTGTTGATTCCACTGAAACCATTTGGCTTATCCATTTACCTATGTAATCTTTTAAATATTGAAATAACAATAAAAAATTAAGTAATAGTCAACTATACACATAACGCTATCTTATAACTACCAATAGGTCTAAAAATACAAAGAACTAAAGTTTAGAAAACATACCTCTTTCTTAAAAAAAAATGCGTTTCAAGGAAACTCTCTCACTTGATATTAATTATTAATTTTCTGCATCCTTAATAACACGGCATATGCCTACGCCTACGTATGGACGCCTCCACATTATTTTCGTTTAGTTTGAACTAGCTTTCGTCCGCGGCTTAACCAGCATTAAGGTTGAAAATTATCCTTACAGAAACATAGCTACTACCGAGATGAAAATGTATCCTACATCGTGGGCCCTATCCCAGTTTATGATGTTCATGTGTGTCCAAATTTTATCGAAATCAATTCAATTGAAGGTGTGAAAAAGTGACAGAGACAGACAGACAAAACGATTTTCGTATTATAATAATAAAGTATAGATTTTAAGCTAAACACTAACCAAAGAAGCGTGGAACCAGGAAAGTAGCGTGAGTCTAAGCATGTATGGAACCAACATTGTGCCAACGTAAACGTTCATTGATCAATTACTATCTACCTCGATACACCTTATGTAAACAGATTTCGAAGCAAGCAACATAATGGTATCATGTCTATAGGTACACCTAAGCAGGTATTTGCATAAACACTGATAACATCTAATTGTTTAAAAATAAACATGGGTTTATTGTAAATTAGTGTAGGCTGCCATAGTAGGTTTAACATAGAGCCAAAGCCTCCCACAACTGACACTATTTATTATGTCTTGTAAGAACAGTACAAGTTTATCGTTAAATACGTCGTTTCAGGATTTTGGTAGGCAGTTTGGTTGGTTTTTAATGTCACTTAAAAGTGATGTTTTTTTTTGTCACCTTGACAATAATAGCGGTAGTCTTCCTCATGTTTGTTATTTTCCACAACTAGTATTGTTTAACGATGTGTACATGTTATTAATAATGTGTGCCCACTCAAGTGCGTCATTAACGATAATGTTCACTATTATATCGTGTGCGGGTGATGGATTTATTTTATCCCTTTGTTCAATCATAACACGAAAAATTGAAATAGGAATATCGTTTTCACAGCAAAAAGTATACAAAAAAAGTTCAAGGAATCTGTTTTATTAACAACAAAAACCTCAGCGTAACAACACAGCCAAAAAAAAAATTGGTTCTATTTATAAACTCGTTAATATTTTTACCAGCGCCATTCGTAACATCTCGAATAGATGACTTGACAAAAGCGCTGCGGCTGAAATAATTTCCCGCTATTAATTCAAGCTGAATTGTGCAGCTTGAAATGCTGCTTGTGAATAAATTCAATTGAAATAAAAAAAACGCGAATGCGACTCCATTTTTCTTGCGATAAACGAGTTTCCTGACACTCGATATGAACAATAATTGCCGTACGTTATTTAAAAGGTCGGCACCTTTAGACTTTAAACTAAACTGTTTCCGTATTTTGGCCAACGAATTGAAATGAAATGACACTTCCATTACATAATGGAAGTGTCATTTCAGAAATTAGAAGCAAATGGCTTAATATTTTCTGATTTCCTTTTTCACCCATTCGGATCTGTTTTGCATAATCAGCCTATTATGTTCCCACTGCTGGGACAGAGGCCTCCTCTCTGTGAGAGAGAGTGGGCCGTAATCCACCACGCGGGTCCAGAGCGGGTTGGTAGATGTCACATGGCTTCGAATTATTGGTTCTAAGACATGCCGGTTTCCTCACGATGTTTTCCTTCACCGTTTTGAGAGCAGTGGTGATGAAATAATTTACACAAATTAAAGCGCCTGTCTGTGTTTGAACCTACTACCTACAACTCGTAAGTCTCGGCCGTTACCACTGAGCCACCACTGCTCCTGCAAACAATGCTTGAATGACTAGTGATGAGCCTCTGCAGAAATTATTTAAAGTTTGCTTCTCGTCTCTATCATAGTAGCTACATATGTAGGTATGTAGCTATTATCTATCGCGACCATCTATATAACATCTATCACGTTTTGTTAGTAAGAAATGGACTGAAGGAGTCTCCATTTTCCGGCCAAAACACATTTCGCCAGTTATGTTTAAGTCCCATAGGGGACGATTTACCAATCAATAACCACACAACAATTTGCCGTTGGACACTAGTCACTAATGCATAAGTAAAGGATGTGCCTTGAGTGGAATAAAAGATAATTAGGTGTAAAACAGATCCGGCTGGTTGAAAAAGAAAATCAGAAAATATGAAGCCATTTGCTATAATATATAGTGCTATATATATGATAAAGTGTGTTTAAATACATTATATAAATTTTAAATTTCTGGTAAAATAAAGGTTTTTTTTTATATTTTATTTTTAGCAACTCAGCTTATCGCACACTACTGCTGGACATAGGCATCTCCCAGACTGCGCCACAACACTCTGTCCTCCGCCTCCCTCATCCAGTCTGTCGTAGCCCCTTTCTTAAGGTCGCTTGTCTATCTAGGTGTTTGGCGTCCCAAGCTACGTTTGCCGATACGTGGTCACCACTCCAGGACTCGTCTGCTCCTGCCCGCGTTCGGGTTGTTCGAAAGAGATACCGTGGCACCTAGCACAGGCAACTGAAGCAACACGGGTGGGTTTTAGACAGTAAAAGTCTGACACGCCCTCCCGCTCCGCCCAGAGCGGGTGAAGTCATTTGAGGATTTCCCAAACTAAATAAAGAACAAAAGGGATAGTCTGCTTGGTTTTCTTATTTATTATATTTTATATCCTAATCCTAACTTCCATACTAATAATATTAATGCGAAAGTAATTTTGTTTGTTTGTTGCTTTTTCACGCCTGAATCACTGAACCCATCATCATGAAATTTTGCATATACGAGTACGTTGTCAGGGGTACAGAAAAGGACCTAAAAACACGTTTCACCCAGAAAAAAAGTACTGTCCCCGAGAGAAAGAACAATAACTTTCGACGGTCACAATTGTGTTAGGACGACGTTAGATGACGCTATGTATCTTTCGAAATATGATTGAATTATATTATTAGAAATTTTAGTAGCGGTAAGATACTTACTTTAAATATATGGTGTTAATACATTTATTTAAAAAAATCATATACCTAACTTATAACAACAAAATTATTTTCTAACTTAACTAAAACTATTCACAATTTACAAAATAGCGTAAAAAAATTCATCCGCATCGCTGTCGACTGGTAATGTACCCAAGCCACTGGCGGCCCCACGGTTCCCACGTTGTATGGCCATGCTTAGCCTCTGGCCAAGGTAAAAGTAATACATTTTGTAAGTAAGAAATACTGTTTTTTCATGCTCCTAACTAATATTAGAACGGCTGAATTGATTGTGTTAACGCGAGCAAAGCCAAGGCCAAAAGCTAGTTTTAATTTTAATTATAATACAGCTTCCAAAACATATCTACATAACGAATGGAAGTAGGAAATAATAGTACATTATGGTACTAGTGTGTAACGTTGCTGATTATAAATACACACGTGTATCATACGACGTTTTTCAACACTCTTGTGAATAAAATATCAATAAAAACTCATTTTATTCAAAAAAAGATCGTGTCCAATAGAACAAATAAATTAATGTTACTATTGCTTGCTTATTTCATGCGAATTCTTATTTAAATAGATAATTTTTACTCGTACGTGTTTAATAAATAAAACTTTCATTCAATTATAACTTTTGTTTTCTCTGTAATAGAAGAAAACTTTTAATTCCCCATTTTGTACGTGACAGAATAGGCGCAAACCCTATGCGCGGAAAATAAAATAAAAAACCTCATCCCTTTAGTCTGTGGCCGATCGCAATGCGCGCGCATAGGAAAACTGATTAATTTTTCCCGCCATAGCGAAACATTTTTCACAACTCGTTTTCACTATTGAATTTATAGTTATTTATTAATTAAAATGTCTACAAGTACTAGTTACAAAGAAAATGATTAAAGAACAACGCCATTCCACCAATAAATAAAAAAAAATCCATAACTCACTAGTGAGTTATGTCCTCAACTTCAGATTAAGTCCACGAATGCTCGACCATTATAATATTATAGAGGTCTTCTACTTGAATCACTCTTAACTCCCAACCTCGCGACATTTATGTTCTCTCTGAACACACGATGTTTATTATAAAACGAGCTCACCCTCAATACTCGTATAAAGTTATAAAATCAATTCACCAAAGACAAATATTATACTTGAGTGCACAGAGTGTGCCTCAGAGATATTGCGATATCCGACGGTGAGCAGGCAAAGGAAATATGTGTATATCAGGCATTATTGTAAATGTGAGGCAAGTTGAGTTTGTGCGTTCAAGCATTTATGTGAAACTGGGTTTATTTCTGTAGAAGTTATAACATTTTGGAGTTAAATTTGTTGATTTTTAGAAACGAACGGGTGATTTATAAATAAAATAACGACTAAATCTCTATAAGAATATGATGGCATTTAATTATTTTCTAATGCAAAGATAAGGCAGAAAAGAGAGACGCGTTTACGAATTCCTTAGTACCTAACCTATCAGAGGTGGGATGCTAAAAAAGCCTTGGAGCCCATAGTTGGAAAAATTATTTAGGTAATGGAGAAGTGTCAAACTGAAATAAAATTAAAATTGACTATATTTGGGGGCAACTTTTTTTGTTTGTTTGTTTGTTTGGCATCTCGCAGGTCAACCTATGCGGTTGTCGTCTGCTTAAGCGGACTTGCCTGTGGATTCCCTAATAAATTAAGGCCTCCAGCCAGGACTTAAACTTATATACTAACTAAAACTAAGCGACAACGCTAAGGGCACCCCCTGTGGGGTACGAACCTCGGCTTAGGGCGTCGCTGGAAGAGGGCAGCAAAAGACTAGCTGGATCAGGATTGGTATTATTTACGGACGAATTTAAAGCTACAGGCTCAGCGGCGCGGGCTGGCTCGAGCAAGGGTCGGGAGGGGCGTCGATTTGGGCGTCGCGGCGGGCCTCGGCGGCGAGGGCGGTAGGACGGCGATCGGGTTTTGGGCTTATGTAGCGTGCTAGTGGCCTTACTACTCTCCTGGAGGAGGGTAGTGGCGTCGTCGGGGTCGATTAAAGTATGCCTTGGTCGGCGAATACTGCTAATGCGAGAGGGAGTGTAGCGGGCGGCCGCTGTAATCAGGGGGTTAGAATGTTTGATGCCGCAGTCGAAGAAACGCTTTGATAAGCGTTTCATGAACTGTTTTATGGTTGGCGTTTTGAGGTCGACGTGAAGATCTATATTACGGACATAGAAGGGGGCACCCGTGACCCTTCTGAGGAAACGGTTTTGGAGGGTCTGCATCTTATGGAGATGACGTGGGTGAGCGTGCGCAAATACCACGCAGGCATAGGTCATGATGGGACGGATGACTGCGGTATAGATGCGGAGCTTGCATTTGAGGGACAGTTTACTACGGGCTGTCAGTACGAATTGGAGCCTGCTAAGGGCGAAGGAGGCGCGCGCGCGAACCGCCTTAATATGAGCCTTAAAGGTAAGGTTCTCATCGAGGATCACGCCTAGGTATTTGGCTTGCTTCTCCCAAGGGATTGGCTTGCCGTACATAGTGATCGGGCTGGGAAGTGGGGGAGGGAGTCGACGACGTCTCGAGAAGAGAACCGCCTGACTCTTATCGGGGTTGACCTCGATTCTCCATTTCCGGAACCAAGCGCCTAAGACGTTTGCGGAGGTTTGGAGAGTACGAGCTATAGCGTTGGGACAGTGACCGGTATAGTAAACGTTCGTGTTGTCGGCGAAGAGAGCCAACTGAGCCTTTTTACTTTTTGGGATATTGCTAGTGAACAGCGTGAAGGCGAGAGGAGATAGTACGGAACCCTGAGGGACACCGGCGCGAATAGGATGAGGGGACGAGAGTGCTCCCTCGACGCGATAGCGAAAGGTCCGGTTCGACAAAAAGTCTCGTAAGATGAGCACGAGACGATCTGGCACTCCTAGTTGGTAGAGCTTGTATATCAAGCCGTTGTGCCAGACTTTGTCGAAAGCTTTCGCTATGTCGAAGAATAGCACACCCGTCGTCGCGTTACGCTGCACACCAGCGCATAAGTGCTCTACTATACGGTGGACCTGTTGGGTGAACTTCTCTTGTCCGGGATCTCTTGCAAGATGCTCCGGCCGTGGTATCGACCGTTTTAGTCGGTCCCACAGCCGGAGTTGGGCTATCCGCAACCTGCCCACCCGCTCGGTTGCAGGAGAAGAAGTGCCTGGCGAACTAGGTCGCCCCACCGCGGATGTACGCATACATTGGCGTTGGAGCGATCAAGCTCACCCCGAGCCTCGCTTAGGGCCTCGGCTTAGGGCGTCGCTGACGGGAGGACAGCAAGATGGGACAGGCTGGATCAGATTTTGTTGATTATTATTATTCGGGGAATTTAAAGCTACAGGCTCAGCTACGGCGCGGGCTGGCACTTCATCGAGCAAGGGTCGGGGGGGGACAATTACGTCGGGATCTTCGCGAGGAACCTCGGCGGCGAGGTCGGAAAGTCGGTCTGTGTTTGTGCACTGTACTGGTGGCCCTACTGCTCTCCTGAATGAGAGTTATGTGGTCATCGGGATCGGTGAGGACATGCTTGGGACGGCGGACATGACTAATGGAGGAGGGAATATAGCTAGCGGCTTTCACAACCAGAGGGTTGCGGTGATTCGCGGCGGTCTTGAAGAAACGCTTTGAAATGCGTTTCATGAACTGACGGATAGTGGGAATCCTGAGGTCTACGTGGAGGATTTCGTTGCGAACGTACCAGGGGGAGCCTGTTATCCTACGGAGGAACTTGTTCTGGAGGGTCTGCATTCTATTGAAGCGAACGGGCTTGGCGTGTGCGAAGACTGCACTGGCATAGGTCATGATCGGGCGGATGCACGCTGTGTAGAGACGCATTTTGCACTTTAGTGACAATTTGCTCCGTGCATTGAGGACAAAGTGAAGTCTACCTAGAGCGAAGGCGGCGCGCGAACGAGCCGCCTTAATGTGCTCTGAAAAAGAGAGGTGTTCGTCTAGTACGACACCCAGGTGTTTGGCTCGCTTCTCCCAAGGGATCGGCTTGCCGAACATGGTGATCGGTCGAGGGGGGCAGGGGTTGCGACGCGGTTTTGAGAAAAGAATCGCTTGACTTTTGTCGGGATTGACTTCGATTCGCCATTTTCTAAACCAAGCACCAAGCTTGTTCACTTGGGTTTGAAGAATGCGAGCTATCGAATTTTCATCACGGCCGGTGTAGTAGATGGCCATGTCGTCTGCGAACAGGGCCAACTGCGCCTTGCTGCACTTGGGCATATCGCTGGTGAATAGCGTGAAAGCTAAAGGAGAGATCACAGAGCCCTGAGGGACTCCTGCGCGAATAGGGTGGGGGGAGGATAGCGCTCCTTCGATGCGATAACGGAAGGTGCGATTCGACAAAAAGTCCCGTAAGATGAGCACGAGACGATCTGGCACACCGAGTTGGTACAGCTTATATAATAAGCCGTTGTGCCAGACTTTGTCGAACGCTTTTGCTATGTCGAAGAAGACAGCACCGGTCATCAAACCTCGTTGGAAACCGAAGTTGATGTGTTCGACTATACGGTGGAGCTGTTGTACGCACGAGTGTTGGGTTCTAAAACCAAACTGTTCGTTGGGGATGAGGCCCTTTGTCTCGGTGTAGTCTCTGAGGCGCTTATAAATAAGCCTCTCATAGATTTTGCCGAGGACATTGAGCAGACTGATGGGGCGGTAACTACTAGGCTCTGACTTTGGCTTGCCGAGCTTCGGGATACCGATGACGGTGGCTTCTTTGAATGCCTGTGGGAAGATGTTGTTGCTCAGAGCACCATTGAAGATGGTGGTCCGTAGCATTATCAGGTGGGCAGGGAAAAGTTGGAATACCCTATTGGTGATTCCATCTGAGCCGGGGGCTTTACGAGCCTTAAGACCTTTGATGAGGTCGTGCACTTCGTCGGGCGTGACTGGGGGCAGTGGATACTCTGGGTCTTCGACGGGAGGGAGGGAGGCTCTATGTTCGACTTCAGCGTCGACCTCAGTGAGGTGAGCTTGGTCTACTGGTTGAGAGCTAGGCGAGCATTGGACTTCTAGACTGTCGGCTAGCAGCTCAGCCTTGTCGACATCATCGAAGGCGATGGTCTTGTCGGGACGGATCAGGGGGGGCATGGAGACTATTTCTCCGGATCTGAGCTTCCTCTGGAGTTGCCAGAAGGCTAGGTGGGTGGGCTCTAGTTCGCTCAACATCTTGTCCGAGCCGGCGGTACGCAGCTCCTCTATGCGTGTTCTTACAGTACGCTGTAAGTAACGCATATGGGCTTTGTTCGCGTCGCAGGGGAAGTTGCTGTAGGCACGGACAGCCGCGTTCTTCTCATTCAACAGTTCGCGTACATCGTCCGGCAACTTCCAGCGACGGTCATCCGTCGCTGGAATTTCCCTTGAACAATCGTTCAGGACTGATTGTACGTGAGCTGTGAATGAGTCGATCGCGGCCGTCGTGTCAGCGATAGAGTCAAGATGATCGGGGATTGGGTCCAAGTGGGGGGACGTGGTGGATTTTAAGCGATCGCTTACTCTCCTCCAGTCCGTTACCACTTTGTTGGGAAGGGGTTGGGTGGAATCGGGCAGACCTATGCGGGGGACCAGTTTCATGACTACTGGACGGTGATCGGAAGCGAGCTCTTGTACCACTTCTATAGAGTCCAACCGTAGGTTGACGTTCTGTAGGAGCGCCACGTCGAGTACATCGGCGGTGTGATTGGGATCGGGGGGAAAATGAGTGGGAGTCATCGGCGCGATGACATCGAAATTCTGAGAGGAGGAGAGGTTGAACAAGTGTCTCCCTCTGGAAGAGGTCCTGGTGCTATTCCAGGAGGGATGTTTGGCGTTGAGATCACCCGCTATGATAACGGAGTCACTCAGGCTAAAAAGGACAGAAAGATCTTCAGTAAGGAGTTGGAAGTTCTCCGAAGTATTAATGGGGGGGAGGTAGGCCGAAACTATGGTGATCGGTTGATGACCTGTAATGCTAAGCCGGCAGCAAGACACTTCTAATCGTGAGAGTGTGGGAGGGTCTATGGGAATGCAGTATAGCTCCTTTTTGTAATAGATAAGGGTACCGCCCTTATGGCAACGCGTCCTGTCATTGCGAACTGTACGATAGTTTGCAATTGACGGATTTCGGTAACTCGGTTTAAGGAACGTTTCCTGAACAAGGAGGATGTCGATGTGGTGGTCGCCGAGGAACTCGCTGATTTCAGCGCGTTGTCGCAGGATGCCATTGGCATTGAAATAACCTAACTTTAGGGATCGGGGTTTGGTTCGCGCGAGGATTCCTTTATCCATGATTAGGGTTGGGTTGGTTGTTAAAGGACATCAGGGCTTGCGTAATGTCCGGGTACGCATTGTAGATATTCTGAATCATGAAAATGTTGCCGGCATTTCTGGCGGCAACAATTTCACTTGCCATTTTCCTGGCACGAGGGGTAAGGAAGGCCGTGAATGTACTAGATATGACATTAAACGCGTCCATCGGGTTCTGACCGACCACCCGGGTGGCTGCGGGCGGAGCTGACGCGGCCGGAGCGGCTTTGTTTAGAGGCACAGGAATGCCTGGAGGCGCGTTGACGCGGATGCGGGGGTCCATAAGTGGAGGGATGGCCGCAGGAACGGGTCTAGGAGCTAAGGCTGGAAAAGCCTGCTGATGGTGGAAGTAGTTCCAGGGCGAGGGCCTCTGAGGACTGAGTCGCTCCTGATGCTGTGTGGTAGGCCACGCGTGGGCGTAGCGGGGGCTTTCCCTTTGCTGGCGGGCGTCTGCACGCTTCGTCAGTTTGGGAGATGATGTTTTGGGGGCCTTGGGGCACCCACGATAATTGGCCGGGTGGCCTGAGTCGCCGCATAGCACACAGCTAGGCGGCTCTGTGCACAAGGTGCGGTCCTTAGGTCGGGTGCACTCAGCAGTGCCGTGATCGCCCAGGCACTTGACGCACCTGGGTTTCGCATGGCAGTGCATCTGCGAATGCCCGTATAACTGGCAGCGGTGACACTGCCCTATGACACCGGTCTTGAATGGTTTTTCGATCTGCAAGCCGGTGAGGTTGCAGATGGAACGGACGTTGAAAATGGGGTGGTGACCCTCAGTAGGAGGGCAGACAATGAGGACCATATCGAACGGCACCCTGCCTCGGGCGCGGTGCATGCGGTGGACTTCCGCAACGGGGACGTTTTGCGACAGAAGGTCGGCTTTTATATCCTCCGCGGGTATCTCCTTCGGGATCCTACGGATCACGACTCGGATTTGACGGTCTTCGGGGAGGGCGTAGGTGTGGAAGGACACACCTCTAAGACGGAGAGTCTTCGTGAGCTCTCTGTAATCGTTTGACGTCGGGACAAGTACCTTAATACCCTGTTGGGTAGATTTGGCGCTGGTGTAGCTGATACGCAGGTCGGTGCACCATTTGGACACATCTGTCCACTTCTCCTTGTCCTGAATGTACACAGGGGGAGGGGGGGCGATTTTCTTTGCCGCAGAAGGCTGGGCAGCGGGCTTGGCAGCACTGTGGCTGAGGGAAGAGGTTGAGGCCGAGGCGGCCTGAGAGGGGGCGGTGGCGGATGGAGCCACGGGAGCGGAGGAGGCTTCGATAGCCGGTTTCTTTGTCCTTGTGTCAGGACTCGGTTTGAGGCTCCTCTTTTTGGAGCCGACCGTTTTGAATACACCCTCGTCGGAAGAGGGGGAGGAGCTTTGAGATTCGCTCTCGTCTAAGTAGGGCGAGGTCGGGCGAGGGGACGGCTCGCTGGTGTCCATGTGGACAGCCGGCGGCGAGCAACTTAGAAGTTGCGACGAAGAGGGCTCGAGGGCATCGCTAAACGTAGCGATGTCAGAGCTGTCGGTGCCTACAAGGTCAGAGGGACCGGGGACGGACTGCTGCAGAGCAGCGAATTTGGCGCCATACTTGGCGAGGAAGTCGGGGTCCTTAAATAGGACCTCCTTGAAGAACGCCACTATCAGGGCGTCCTCCATGGTCGGAGTGGGGGGAAAGCTTAAGGGAGGGAATGGTGGAAATTAAGTTTCCACTTAGAGCCTATTAACCCTATACCTAACTCCCCGGGTGGATTGGCCCGGGGATGAGTTCCCTCCCTGTCGGGTGCAGACAGGGAGGTGTGTACCTATTGGTGAGCCCTAAGCTTGTATACCCGTCGCCAGTCTTATTGTGCGAACGGGGCCCTGACCAGTCTAGCGCGAAGGGTGTAGACACACCCTAAAGACACTAGGTGAGTAGCTGGAAAGCAAAACTGTCACCAGAGCCGACTAGGAGATCCCCCAAGGCCGGTTATCTGGGACCCGTCCTACTAACTGCCTCGCCCTGAAGGGGTTCGGCGGGTGTGAATTGGGTCAGCACCCCACTCGGCTTCGGTGACACCGTAAGGTTACAACCGAGGACCACGAAACTGTGGTTTTACCCAGAAGGGGCCTAGTGAAGCTACTCACAATCGTCTGTTAAAGAAACGAGGTTTGCCTTGAAAAAGGCACTTTTTTAATTGATTAAAAATAAAAGCAATTTCTTGATTTTATTTTTTATCGGAGTAGTCGGGGCGACTACGATGACGTCACGTGGTCGCGACGAGTAGAAACAGGAAACACAACACTGGAGCGGGAGAGCGCACAAACACGTCCGTCCGCGGCGAGAGTCGAGCGTCGAGTGCTCCCTTTGGGGGCAACAAGGTCCACAACCTATTTATACCTAGGTTACACAGCGTTACACCATAATGAAAGACCTATTGTTGCGAGACCCCTGATTAGCCGACGCTCATCAATGGATCAGCTGTTAAGTTATGAAGTTGTTTTACGGAACTGACTAAAAGTCAGACAATTTTCAATTTACGCGAGATAATACACATTGTATGTTATTTTAAACTCCCAGCTGAACGATTTATCTTCCAAAGAACTTTCTAGAACATGTTTATAACTCACTAACAACTAACACTATTATCTAAAACACTTGTCAGCACCTTATTATACGTAATGTAATTCAATATTTCTCAGTAACCAACTTACTTTCTTAAAAAGTATTCCTCAAGGGTGAAATTTATATTTGTCAAGATATTACTACGTCTTTTCTCTGTTATTCTGCGACAAATATGAATTGTCAATCAAAACCCGATCGTCTTAAATAACTGTTTGTTATGAGGATATCTGCTTTATTAATAAAGAACCTACTTTCTTTATTAATTTCCAAGAAATAAAGGCACAAAATTCCCTAATTTACATTAAAGGAATTACATAATACATTTTTTTTTTCGTGTTATTCGTAGTTTGGCTCGCGTTCATTTTTTAAACAGAAAAGTTCAACTATCAAAAGTTCAACGGCTTAATTTAATATTGAAAAAATCTGGGAACAAATTGTTGTTGAAATTAACTACCAACTTCAATTGTCCGTATATTAAAATTACAACTCATTCATCTGACAGTTCGCAATTCGCAAGTAGGTTCCCGTCGCAGAAGTAATATATTATCTTGTTGGAAGAGGCACTCACCTCAAAAGTTGGAAGATGTGCGCACTCATATACGAAGGAAGTAAGAAAAACTTTTATCAAAAGTAAGTATCTAAGTATAGCTCTGTCTTTCAAAATTAATGAAATAAAACTTCACTTCAACTTCTGAGGCACAAGCAAATTAAATCCATGTCGGTACCTAGCAGGAATCCGACGTCATTTGCCCACACAAACTGCAGAGTCTTCTAGTTATATTGTATAATGCTAAATGGCCGAGAACAAGATTTGCAAGAGCTAGATAAAAACATCACAACCATATCTTAATCCATAACGAACAAATTGGCCAGTTCAAGCACTGAATTCGAAAAATAAACCAATACTGGGAATGAAACCCCGTAATTGGAATGTGCTAATAGCATAAGAATAATCAGTCTCTAGCGTTCCCACTGCTGGGACACAGGCCTCCTCTCTATGAAAGGGAGTGTGCCGTTATCCACCACGCGGGCTCAGTGCGGATTGGTAGATGTCACATGTCTTCGAATTTATGGTTCTAGTTCATGCCGGTTTTCCTCACGATGTTTCCGTCACCGTTTTGAGCGCAGTGGTGATTTAATTATTTACACAAAGTAAAGCGCCTGCCTGGGTTCGAGCTCACAACCTACAACTCGGAAGTCGGTGCCTTGACCACTGCTCTGCTTGCTTTTACATTATTAGTGAGTCTATTGTGCAGAATTGGGTAGTGCATTTACCATTATATGAATCTAGAATGTCTAATCTGTTTGTTACAAGTTATACAGGGTGAAAGGCGTTTTGTCTTTGTCTTTAGTTTGAAATTAAATTAGCTAGCGAAACTCCGCAGACGTGGTGGTTTTCGATATCTAAACACGATAAAACAAAAGAAAACAGTTTCCGCAACTCAAACTTCAAGTATCAAATATACCAGCGGTTGTTGACCTCCAAAGTAAGAACAGCAAATGTTTTTATTTTATCGTGTGTAGATACCAATATCTATCTGCGTCTGCACAGGATCGCTAGCTAACTTAATGGCCCTGTGTGAGTATAATTTTGACCAAAAGGCGAATTCCCGCATTAAAAAATAAGTGCAAAATCTAATAGGAAAGTCAGAAACTTGTCAAAAAAGTAGTAATAAGTTAGAGGTATTTTTGACAAATTGAGACTGAGACTAGCTTAGGCATGTTGTCTCGCAGATTTTCAAAATGCACGACTGAAGTAAAGGCTACACTGTTCATTGTGTACCGCCAGTCATTCTATACGTGCAGTCTGTGGGTCAACTACACGCAGAGGGTATACAGCGCTCTGCGCGTTCAATACAGTAATGCATTTAGGGTGTTGATGGGGTTGCCGCGCTACTGCAGTGCTATGTTCGCAGAGGCGGGAATAGATGGCTTTCTCGCCATCATGCGCAGGGTGCGCGCTAGCCCCAACAGCATTCTGAATGCTATAGCAGATAGGTGGGACAGCCCCATACTGGAACATTGGATACGCCTACAGGCCAATGTGGCGTAATAATAATAAATATAGTTTACGTTGATTCTCTGCTAGTTGTAAGTACTAACACTTGTTTCTAAGTCGTTTGTATACTAACCAAATGGACGTTATGGGTCCGAAATAAAAGATTTATATTTATTATTAACATAATTTAAAAATGTACAAATTATGCTATACTTCAGTAAGCTTCGGCTCGAGCGTCGGATCATAGGGCTTTAAGGCTCATAATCCACAACGCTGCTACACAAAATTACTCACTAATTAGTCATTATAACAATATATTTCAAAAGTATATTTAAAAGTAAAGTGGGCGATGAGTCTAAAAGGTTGTTTTTGTGTGTCGGATCAATAAAGGAAGAAAGAAAGAAAAATATTTAATTTGAAACACGCACAGGAAATACAAATGGTAAAAAAAAACAGGAGCTTTTGAATCTAACAAAATAAACACAAAAAACCACCAACAATAATTTAAAAAAAAAAAAACATCTGTTCGCGGCCACAAAGGCTCCTTTCTAAGCATAATGCTGCGATATAAAAATAAAAAAAAAACTATTGTGATAGGGATGCCATGGACATCCAAATGTTTTTCTTGATTTTATTTTTTATCGGAGTAGTCGGGGCGACTACGATGACGTCACGTGGTCGCGACGAGTAGAAACAGGAAACACAACACTGGAGCGGGAGAGCGCACAAACACGTCCGTCCGCGGCGAGAGTCGAGCGTCGAGTGCTCCCTTTGGGGGCAACAAGGTCCACAACCTATTTATACCTAGGTTACACAGCGTTACACCATAATGAAAGACCTATTGTTGCGAGATGAAATGAAATGAAACCGAAATGAATCCCTACTTATTTTATAGACGCTTACGGACGTCTATAAAATAAGTAGGGTTACATTTCTGAGAAAAGCTTTAATATAAAAGCATAATACAAATAATTGTTATTACGAAGTAGATTTCAATAGAAATTATATCCAATGTTTGCATACACGTGTATGCGGTATTAATTTTCTGTTTTCGGCTGGCCACCGAACACTCCACTAAATTCTTTGCTTACTTGTTATTTCAAAGTAACGACACAAACAGGATACATTTATCAAATTTCGTATTGCAAACCACACAAAATAATTTCATGAGTGGTTTGTATCGTGTTTAACAAGTGTATACATTCTTGAATAAAATGATAGATAAGTAATTACTTACGTAAGTGAGTACTTTTATCTAGGCCAAATTATACAATTGGGGCGGCACAACTTTGAGAAGGAGGCGACCAGAAGAATACGCTTGGGTTGGGCGGCATTCGGGAAGCTGCGCGATTTCTTCGAGTCATCGATCCCACAATATCTTAAGATCAGGGTCTATAACCAGTGCGTCCTTCCCGTTATGACGTACGGAGCCGAAACGTGGACACTAACCATATGCCTGATCCACAAATTCAAGGTTGCTCAGCGTGTAATGCAGAGAGCAATGCTTCGTTGCGAATTCTTTCCACCAGACAAACTCCGAGTTTGTCTGGTGGAAAGAATTCGCAACGAAGTCATTCGCCAGAGAACTAAAGTCACCGACATTGCACGTAGAATCAGCATGCTGAAGTGGAAGTGGGAGGGCCATGTCTGTAGACGGACAGACGGTCGATGGAGCAGACATGTGCTAGAGTGGAGACCGCGTTTGGGCAAACGTAGTGTGGGACGCCCTGCGGCACGATGGGTCGATGATTTGAATAAGGTGTCTGGCAGCAGATGTATGGGGACTGCTCAGGACCGGGATGGTTGGCGCTCTTTGGGGGAGGCTTACGTTCAGCAGTGGACGGCAATTGGCTGATCTACACGCTGATTATGTAGGTTTCTATAGGAAAAAAGGATATTTAAAATCGGATAAGTATTTTTTGAGTTTATCCATGACAAACAAACATACAAAACATCAAATAATTTCTCTTTGTGCTGGTATATCTAGTGTAATCCAAAAATACTTAACAGATGTCCTAATACTGGTCATGTTCCACCCATGTGCTAAATTTCATCTAAATCCGTTTAGCATTTTTAGCGTGAAATCGTAACATACAAACATACAAAATATCAAATCTTTTCTCTTTTTTATTAGTTTAGATTTTACTTTGCTTTGCCTTTTAACAATCCAAAGTATTAGGTATAATTGAAAATGTTTGAGGCAATGTTGTGAATAAGTCTGGTTTGATTTTTAACTCGTAGGTAGAGAGCTGTTACTTCGGCCTGGTCGACCTAGAATGCGAACGAAGAAGTTGCGGACATGTGGATGGAGGCAGATAGAGGTTTCTCAAATATTTCTTAATAATCAAAATGTCCTGTCTCCTGTCTCTGGAGCCTTAACCACCCACCAGTAGCTTGGATCCCGCTTCCGACTCTGGAGGACCACACTTGTTTATTTATTAAAAAGTTTCATTTTTATTTTATTATTTATGATATTAAAATTGTAAGTAATGCATAAAGATAAAAAAATAAAGGGATTGGAAGCTATTGTAGATGTACAATTAGCTTTGAATTGCACAATACACCGCACAACAAAAGCGAGAAATAAATGTTAGTTGGAAGACAATGGTCGGGCCATTGTCTTCAATTGCTTTGAGTGATCATGACAAAACTGTTGCTTATTTATAGTAAGAAAATCAGAGAACAAGCTGCAAAGTCCATGAATGAAAGTAATTCTATGACCAGAAACTGTTCAGTACAAAAGCGAAAGTTAAGAACTTTTCTGTAGGTGATTTTGTTATGATTGATAATCATGAACGTAATCAAACAAAATTAGACCCTATGTTCCTTGGTCCGTTTGAAGTAAACTTGCTACCTGATGATCGAAATGAGTTAAATGTCTTGATTCCAAGAGACCATTTTACTATGCGCATGATCGGTTGGGTGCAATGCCCAATTATTCCGTTCCCAGTGAACCTGGCTTTCTAGGTGTAAACAAGACCTAGTTTAAATAGGTAGATAAGGATAAGCTAGTGTCGGCGTATTTGTACAGTGAGAGAATAATAGATTGGACCGTGTTAAGAATTATGATTGTTAAAGTGTAAAAATTACTGACTGAATTAGTAACTTTTGACTACCTGCCGGTTCGGCTGACAAGGTACTCAGTGATGGCGCGATGCAACGTCTGGCATTTAGATTGTCACGACTGACTTGTGAGTCTTACCGTTTGGTCTGATCATAAAGATATGAATTGACAAGACGTGTGACGCATGTGTGTCTTACTGTTTTTGGCCTGAGCATACAGGTACGAACACCCAATGGTGGACACATGACTGACACGTGTGTGGTCTCGTGTACAGACGGGAGTCTTACTGTTTTGGTCTGAGCTTGCAGATATGAAAACCCTTTTGGTGGGTCACATGACTGACATGTGTGTGATGACGTGTTGATAGCCCCGCATCAAGGCAAAATCTCATCTAGGGATTATGACGATTTTCATTAAATTAATTGAATTCGATGTTGTCGAAAACCTCAGTCTAATACACTCTCACTCACTCCCCTTTGAGTATTGTTTTTTATTCACTCTTAGAATGAAATGAATCATTTGTTGACATTCCGACATCATAATGTACTACTTTTGGCAGGATGGCCAAACGTGTGAACTCTTTGAAGTTAATCTTTGAATTTGAGCTGTTTTTGTTTCATCGTGTTTAGCCACGTGTTTACCCATCACGTATGCGGAGTTTTGCTAAGTAATCTGATTTAATCCTGTATATCTTGGCTCTCGATTTTAGAGTACTGTAGTCATAGATATGTAAGGTATAACTATGTACAGACATTAAATATTAATAAACAAAGTGTATTTAATGCAACCCCCAGGAGCCCACGTAAACAAAACCCTACGTAATCTCATAAACACTGATACAATAACGCTTACAAGAATTGCATTAGATAAATCAGAGTTTTTACAAAAACAGGTATTTTTTTTAAGACACGAACTTACAAATGAGGGTTTGAATTTAATACTGTTTTAATTTTGTCGTTATTAGGTTTAATAAGGCCAAATTAAAGCAGTATTAAATGTCTCTTTGCCTAAGACCCAGAAGGACATGTAGACTTTCCTAGGCCTAGTAATATAAAATTTCCTAGGCCAATGACCTTATGTCTATAGAAAATAGCAAAGTTTTCTATTCCCCAGACTTTTTTGAAGCTTGAATCTAAAGAATTCATTATGTAATTCTTTAGATTCAAGGGTGAAAATTAAACCAAACAGAGACCAAGAGATGCATACATCTGTCGTGTGTTTTTGACACTGTATATGTCCAACTACAATTTTACCAGCATGTCGATTCTGTAAAAATCTCACCGTGAGTATTTGCGTGGAGTGAGCTGTCAGTGCCCGTCTTTGTCAATCCCTAGCATCAGTGGCACTGACAGCTCACTCCACGCTCACTTCACCTTAGTTATCACGGTAAGATTAGTTACAAAATAGCACTACAGGATGCCCTTTCCGGTATTTAATAAAAATTCATCAAAACGTGTCAAATATGTAGGTAAATCAGAGACACTTTTCAAAAATTGAGACTGAGGTTAGGATGTTTTTTTTTTGACTTATAAATAAAAAAGTTAACTAACTCTGCCCTATCTTTACATCATAGAAAGTGTTTTGTTTGTTCTCAAAAACAAGGACTTTTTAAATACGTAGGTGTACTCGAGCGCCGACATAGACCCTTAAAGCCCATCATCCACCCGATTTGGGACTCGAGGTTGCCCTACATAAGTTCGAGGCCATGTGTTTTTACGGTCCTCGGAATGAATGCGCCACAGTGTCGGGTTCCCAAATAATAGCAAGAGGGGTTCACATCGGCATCGAGTCGACGATGAAGTACCTGGAACTCGTCCTCGACAGCTCGTTGAACATTGTGGAGCATTTCCGACGTTTGGCAACCAGACTGGAGCGGGCCGGACCAATTTAGAGGGTCCAAACGCCTTCTGTTTTGGGAGGTTCCTGTTCCGTATAAGGAGGGAGGAAACGCCCGAGTATCACCATTGTGTGGATCACCCGGAGGACACGGCGGAGTATACGGTGGAGGTCTGCTTGGATGGAGCTTGGGCGGAGCACCGCAGTGTCCTCGTGGAGGCGATCGGCGGCGGCGATCCCTCGCGTCTGGCCCTTTTTTTTTTTGTTCTGGGCTGCAAAATCCTCATGGATGTTTCCTCCCTGGGGCGGGTGGAGGGGTCTGTCAGACTCTTACTGACTAAAACGACCCCGGTCATATGTTCCCGCGACCCCTACGTCGGGGTCGCGGGAACATATGATTCTTCCGCAACCCCGACTGGTGCCGGCCCGCCTCTGCAGGCCTCCTCGCGTTGGGGGGGGGGGGGGTGAGGTGTTTGACTCCTCCCGTAACGTATAAGAGCGCGTGGAACACTACGCGCCGCCACCTCGGGTCCTGATGTATGGGGGGCAGCGGACGTCCCCAAGTCTGCCGTCCCTGGACCCATTTAGGGGGGCTGGAAGAGGGCGTTGTCCGCCCTCCGCCTGCAGACAGGTCACTGCCTACTGTAGAGATGAGGGCACGGCGCGGCTCCTCCCAAGCAGCACACTCTGCCAGTGTATGCCACGCCGTGTCCTCCCGGCAGTCGACTCGCGTCCGGCCCTGGTCCAGGCCATAGTAAGGAGCGAGAGTGAATGGGAAGCCGTCACCTCCTTCTGCAAACAAAGCAGTAGTGCTTGCGAAGGAAGAGAACTTTGCGCAGTCGGGAATCGCCAGCAGATTAGTAGGCGCGGCAGTTGGGAACTCGTCGTCCGGTAAGGACCAGACCCGGATCGACAGCGCGTTGTGTTCCACGCGCACCTCAAAGAGATGTCAGCACTAATTGTTGGAGTCCGTTAGGGCCGATGCTTGTCAGGTTTGCGATTTGTTCGAAAGAGTAAAAAAATAAAAAACAAGCTTTCACAATTTACAAAATTAAAGCAATAAAAATGTGTGGTACAAAATAATAACATGAGTGGTTTGTATCTCTGTGTTTAGAGTATATTTTGTATACCTAGTGTCTACATTCTTGAATAAAATGATAGGTAAGTATATTTTCCGATCAGTTCTTAGTACGAGCATAATGTTTTACTATGTTATATTATACTAGCTTCTGCCCGGTTCTCCGTTCGCAATAAAGTCGTAAGCCACCACAATATACTTAAAAATAATACAGTCATATTACTTGCTAATAATGCAATAATATGACAAACGATTTTCTGTAAGTAGGATTATACAAACACCTTTCCACGTCAATCATATTTTAAAAGCTATATGAGATCGGCGTTTCCTATCTGACTAATCTGTAAAGAAAGACCGAAACAAACTCAGAGGTCTTTTAAAGTCCTAATATAATCTTGGTCAAGTGTCTGAAATGGTCTTTTGAGGAAATAACACAGATTTGAGTCGACCTGTCCAGTCAGTGCACGCATTTGTCAATTATCGTGGAGCTCAATTCAGAACTAAAGGGGCTCAACGATCCGACAAACAATACGAAAGAAAGGACATTTGGGTTGGCCGCATTAATTACTCAAACTGCCAGACCATCATTAAAACTAACTGAAAAAAAATACAATGACCAGGGGGGTCATTGTATTTTTTTTTTCATTCCTCACAAGCAACATAGCAAAATAATATTAAATTTTAACATTATCAGTGCAAATTTATAACAGCAGCTGAATCCCAAGTCTTCGTATAAAGATTTGAATTGAATAAGGCTGTAATAAGGCTTAGTTCTTGAATGTGGCTAGGAAGTTTAGTATAAAAACGTATAAATTGATATTTAAACGAGCCACCTATTTTCTTGAGCCTGGTAGTAGGAAAGTTGATTTGTGTTTGTTCCTAGTATTTATATGATGGATATCACTTTTTTTTTTAACAGATTTTAATATTTGTATGTGCACACATAAGATTGTCATAAAAATACTGATATGGCACGTAAGGACTTAATTTATAAATTTAACGAATTGCCCTTTTTTGTAAAACAAAAATTGTCTGAATTTTGTAAAACAAAATTGTGGCATTTCGATAATTTCTTCCACAAGAGAATAGCGTACTAAATCACACTGAAAATATCTAAAGAATACCAAATGGGCTGTCTCTAAATCAGTTAAATAACGTTTTTTTTTAACGTAGTATGCTGCAGCGCTAAGCTTTTTTGAAAATTTTTATGCGTGACTCATTAAAAGCTTTGCATCCAAAGTTATGCCTAAGAATGCTGTGGTATTTTCGGATTTCAACTCTTCACTCTTAAGAAGAATACTAGTTTCTACTTGTCTAACATGAGGTATCGTAAACTAAATACATTTAGTTATTTTCTCGTTAAGAAGTAGGTTCTTAAACCAGTTAACAACTTTAGCGAGAGCGCTATTTTTGTTAATATGATGAATATCATTATATTTATAAAACTTTACTCATCATTCACTAATGTAAAAAGAAACTTTAAATTATTTGTATTTTTCAATTCTTTTATTTAATGCTGTTGAAAGAATAATCAGGTTCAAGGAATAATGTAAGTAGTATAGAGTCTTTATTAATATGAACCGAATATCTTTGCAAGCAGAAAAAGTAAAAGATGTCAACTGTAGAGTAAAGACTACATACCATTACTTTTTGTATATAGGTACTCATGGTCAGTTAGTGTGTATGAGTTATCGGGGTTTTTCAGCGCGCCGAGGGTTCGGTCCTGATCAGTTGATAGGATTTTCCTTACCCTTGCGGCATTATTGTTGGTTTTGATGGATTCACAGAATTTCCGCCATGCTGTTCTTCTGGCAGTTCTGATTTGCTTTTGTATATAAATGATGGGTCTCTTAATAATTTAACTCCCGGCCGTCTCCTCGGGAGTCTAAGTGTTTTTCACTTTGTTAAATTGCTTACGTAATGCATCTCTGTTTACTAAGTTCGGCGTTACACCATGGGTTCCTCTCGCTGTGATTTTTTGGCGTTCCTAGTTATCAGCACGCTTCGGTTAGGTATTCTGATAGTTTTTTCACGGTGTATTCCAGTTGTCCAGGGTCTCTTATAGTTAGTTAATTGTGATAAGTGTCTGCCTAGTAGGCGTTTATACCCGGGTACGTTAGTGTGCCGCGGGTTCCGCCTTGGCACTCGTCTAATTGAATTGGTAGTTAGTGTGAAACGAATCCTTTTGTGGTCTGAGCAAGAATGCTCGTCGGATACGTTGATGATGATGATCAGGTCTAGGTTGGCGCGCTCGCTGTGTTGTACCAGGTCGGCCATCTCTTTTGGCGGGCAGTTTGTGTCCTAGCCTGGCATGTATACCGAGGCCAGTACGACATCGGGAACGTCGCCTTCGGTCTGGAGCCTGACAGCTGTCAGGTCTCTGGAACAGAACTTAGAGAGTAGTGTGTTATGAATTTTTGGGTATGTAGGCGCTGGTTCTTGGTTTGTCTGAATTGTGTGTGTTGAAAATTAGCTTACCTCCGATGTTGTCGAGGCAGCATATTCTAGTGTTCCTGATCCACGGTTCCTGGATGAGTGCGATAGTTCGGGGCTTTACCTCCAGTGTCCTGCGTAAGCTAGCCGTGGCAGTTTGGATATGCTGGAGGTTGGTCTGTATGATGTTTAGAGGCTGTGAAGGCGGTGGGATAGAGTTAGTCGGAGATGGATCCATTGGTCGTTGCTTTGGTCGTCCGGTGACGAGGCTAGGAGCTGCTCGTTCCAGCCAAGTGATTCGGGCATTATGGTACTCTCGACGTCAGCCATTGCCGCACGGGCCACGACTTTCTCAAGGTGGGCAATGTTTGAGTCGGCCATCTGTGTCGGTGTGGGTACTGTCGTTTTCACTTCCGGACTGTCGGTCTTTGTGTCAGCGGGCTGGGTCGTGGGCCAGAAGCGTACGTATATCGACCCAAGTAGTAAGTTATCTAGAGAAAAATAATATACTGTCGTCAAACCAATTCGTTTTTAGAGCCAATCGGTCCACTAGTAGCGCTATTCTAAAACTTACCGGAAACATAGCCAAGTATATAGACAATGGAGAAAAATGTGTCGGTCTTTTCCTCGAGGATTGACAGGTGCCCAGTTGAAGGTACCAAGAGCGTCTTCGCTAGCAAACACTACCGCTATGTTGTCCCAAGTCTTTACAACAAAATCGGCCAAGAAAAGGGGATCAAACATCTTGAAAACTTAAAAAAAACTATCAAATCGAAAATACTATACACTGGCTGGAAAATTATAATTATGAGGAAACTTAAATTTCGGCAGCGTTACATGATACCCAGTCACAGTCACATTCACCATCTCATCACAAACACACATGCACACACACACCTCACTCACACTCACCCTCGCTCCACAAAACGCAGTGGTTACTAAATATTTCATCATTTCCTTCTTTTTTTTCCTCTTGTGTATTTGTAAACCTTCCTAAAAATGCATGTCATAACGTCGGATTTTCTGTCTATCGCGCTTCTACATGTTCCCTGTAAATTGAGAGGCCTGGCTCTTGTAATACAGGTAATCCTAGTACAAGAGCCAGGGCTACACTGATGTTTGTGTCTTGAAGTAAAAAATAAATAAATTATAAAATTATTATTATTAAGAAGGTACGATTTGCGCCGCTGCCGGGCCAAGACCTTTTCAACTTCCTCCAGTGGCATACCCAGGTTCAGAAAAGTTTAAGACCGAACCGAAGCATTTGTATGACAAGCTTAGTTGGATGGCTAGCAGGCGAGACTGCACGCCCAGGCAATATGCACATGTGCACAACAACTTTCAACACAGTCTCATAGGACAGCGGCTTTCAGAGGCACTTTCCGATACGCAGCATCTAAGGTGTGGAATAATATCCCACCTCCACTGACAAACACAAATTTGTTGTTCCCACTACCAGGCTCAAGAAAATAGGTGGCTCGTTTAAATGTCAATGTATACGTTTTTATAATATACTTCCTAGCCACATTCAAGAACTAAGCCTTAATAAATTTAAAACTTTTATAAAGCGGAAATTATGCCAGAAAGCCTATTATACTGTCAAAGACTATATTGAGGACAAGAAGGCTTGGGATTGAGCTGCTCCAATAAGTTTACACAGACATAATTGATGTGTAATTTGCTATTTTTACTTTTTTTTTCTTTTAATCTTTTTTTTTTCTTTATACGTACCTTATTATCTAAACAATGACATGTATATATTTACTGTATAAAGTATAATATTGTTTTATTTTTGTGAATGTAGGTGTGACTGTTTGACTATGTAGGTTATTGCATTTTTTTTTTTCTTCTTTTAATGATGATGGTCTGGCTGTTTGAGTACTTTACGCGGCCTCCCCAAATGTCCTTTCTTTTGTATTGTTCGTCGGATCGTTGAGCTCCTTAGTTCTGAGTTGAGCTGCACGATGATTGACAAATGCGTGCACTGACTGGACAGGTCCACTCAAATCCGTGTGGTTCTTTCCTCAAAAGACCATTTCAGACACCAGTCTACATAGTCCTCATATGATACGACCAAGATTATTTTCATATTTTATTTACACTTTGACATTGATGCACTTTATATATGCAATGACATTTACTTTGTAAAGGATTATACTATTTTAATTATTGTGAATGTGAAGACATTGTGGATTTGTTGTTTTTTTAATGCATTTTTTTTAAATTATTAGTTTTAATCATGGTCTGGCAGTTTGAGTAATTTATGCGGCCTACCCAAATGTCCTTTCTTTGGTAATGTTCGTCGAATCGTTTAGCTCCTTTAGTTCTGTGTTGAGCTGCATGACAACTGACAAATGCGTGCACTGACTGGACAGGTCCACTCATTCTGTGTGGTTCTTTCCTCGAAAGACCATTTCAGATATCAATCCACATGGTCTTCACATGACCTGACCAAGATTATGTCTGGACTTTAAAAGAGACTGTGACCTCTGAGTTTGTTTCGGCGTTTCTTCTCAGAGTAGTCAGATAGGAAATGCCGATCTCACCTAGTTTTTAAAATATGATTGACGTGTAAAAGTGTTTGTACAAACCTATTTACAGAAATAAAATCATTTATCATTTATCATTTACCACTAAGGCTAATGGTCACTATCTACTCGTTCAGAACACGTCTACGGCAATATCTGATAGATTCGCAACAGAAACTGGATATGGTCGCCTTAAATGTTTCACTTATTTGAAATGCCTGCAGTACTTAAAATATCATTCCTGTTGTGTCACGAAAATATATATTGTATATGCAGATGGTTGGACTTCGTTGATTTTCCGTTCTTTGCTGCTTCAAATGTCCCTGACACGATTTAGCTACAGTATAATAACGGGTTTTACTGAGACAGTTCTTGTTGTTTTCGTTTCTTAATGTTTCAATTGCTAGTTTAATTATTTATTTATTAGTTTAATTATATCCTTCGTGGCTCACCCCACCCCCCCAGATTACGTTGGGGGCTGACCGCCGTGGCGGCGTGGGATTCCCCAGCTTGGCCGGAACCCACCTGGGTAGTATCTGTGACTTCCTGCATTTTGTCTTGGTTTGGGGGTGGGCTTTTTAGGAATCGTGTTTACCCCTCCTCTGGGACCGATTAGACATTGACATAGACATAGACAGGATGGAAGGCATTTCGTGAGAGGGTATGGGTTCTTTGGGGTCACCCTAGGTCTGGGATTAGGCCTATGGATTTGGGAAACGGTAGGATGTGTGGATAAGGAGGGATGGCTTGGTTAGTTGTATATCGATACTGGAAATATGAAATAACGTAAGGGACATTTTGTCGAAAATGAGTTATATATATCGTTGGATTCGGAATTTCTTGCTCTATCGATTGGTATATTTAAAATCTCTATATCTCAAAGAAAATGTCCTTTACATCACATATTTTTCGCAGGCCTAGACCATTTTTGTTCTTGAAAGGTGCTGTATATGACATTTCAAATTAATATTTTTATAAAAACTACTGTAAGTCTCTCTAGACAAAGTATTTGGTATTTACGTTTAAACAAAATCGAGTACATTTTACAACAGGTCACATAAGTTATTCCATAATTTGAGATGTTTAAGTATTAGTACATTACATTAGTGTTTCCTGAGTAGGTGCAAATACCATGTCCCTTACGTTAAATTGCGACTCAAATTATTATAATCAAATTGACCCTTACGTTAATTTCTCAGCATCAAAAATAATTGACCTGTCCTTTACATCACACTGGACTGCGTGATCCGTACAATTTCTCAAAACTTATCTAAACGAATAGTCGTCGTTAACATTGTTTACGGGCGTCTAAAAGTAACAATAACACGGTTTGTGACACTACAAATGCTCATTTAAGTAATACATCATCGTTTTCATTGGTCTAACTGCTAGTAGTGATAGCTTTATCTGGATTATAAATATGATTGATGAAAAGTTATCACCACTTCTAAACAGCGCGCAAAAATAGATGAAAATTAGAAACCACATAAACAGGTAATTATTTCTTAATAAGTAGTTTCGGTAATTATTGTTTAGGTAGGGATGGAGATAAGAAAATGATCTATTTAGATAGAATAATCCTAATAAAAACAAACCTTCCATTAGGCAAAATATTTGTAAGTTTGATGTATAATTTTGTGTAGTAAGAAGGTCATGTAAAAATTACAACTTATCAAGCAGTTAACGCAGGATGAATGAGTGTAGAAAGCGTTTTTTGTGATCGATCTAGGTTAACGCTTGCCACGTGTGTTCCGTGGATAGGTGACCATCCATTACATACCAAGACCCCTCAGTGCCTGGAAAAGCACGAATAAGTCGTCGGTTCTAGATGTAATTAGTAGTCGTAGCCACAAGACATTAAATAGATTTATTTGTAAGGGACTTTCTGGCTTACGTTACCTAGGTAAGTCCCTTACGTTAATTTTTGCTGTTATAAAAACATTATTTTATTATTGTTATGACTAGAATTGTTATAAGAAATGCAAATATGTAGATACAAAAAATAACATTTAACACTATTCATTTCATAACGATAAAATGTGCTATTTTTTGTTGAAGTTACTTTAAATAATTTGAAACTCACAATAATAAGGTCCCTTACGTTAAAATTTTAACCCTAGTTTTAATTCACCGCTGTCCTTTACGTTGTAAATTACGCTTTTAGACGATGGTATTCATTTTTTTTTCTTGTTAACTGGTGTAATTCTTCTGTAAACATGAAAAACGTGCAGCAAATTCATTGAAGAGTAAAAATAGAGAATAACAATACAGAAATGGAGACGAAACCAACAAAAGCAAACGTCGTTATCCCGAGTAGTAATGAGATGAGTGCAAAATATAAAATTATAAATACGTCAACTCTTTCTCTATCTCGATCACATTCAAATGAATGTAAAGAAAATTGTGACAGTTTTGGATATTTTTTATGGAAAAAGGTATGTATCAAATAGTTCTACGTGTGGTTCTAAAATACCCTATTCTTACAAATCAGATGTTAATACCATTATTAAAAAAGGAACCTTTTAACAATAACAAAAAAATAGTAAGAAGAAAGAAAGAAAGAAAAAACGATTATTTAGCACAGACTAAAAGGCACACAAAGCCAGTAAAAATTATTAGAGTAACAATCAAAATAAAGATTTTGAAAAAAAAAACGTGTACAGTGCGAAGTAGGAAATGTGCCTCACGGCTGCGCCAAAAAGGCCCAGTTCAGCAAAATAAATGCCAGACAACTAGTGCCTGACGCTGGTTTTCAACTGGACCTGAATTGTGAGGTAACGGATGTAAATCAGTTTTATACTACAATGTGACGCGTATATGCATACACATAAAAATAAAATTGTTTCAAATAATAATAGTGATGATTAAGTACATAAATAGAGTAAAATTGCAAAAAATATACTGTATAAATAAGTTAGACGGAAATAAAGCAATACTTCGAAAACGAGCCGCAACAAACCAGAAGTAACAGACATCACTTCCAATACTATTAAAAATCCGAAAATTCCAAGCGATTAACATCAACAGGATAAAGACGCGGCTCCTGACATTGACATCGCTTGAAAATCATATTCCATTTACACTACCACACAATACATAAAACACTGCAGTATTTTTTCAATGCAAGCAGCCAATATGCATATGTTTGAACCAGTTGCATCTTCTGCTCATTTGATTCAGGAAGATGATATTTTAGGAAACGAAGATCTAGATGTTAGACCGAAGAAAAAACGTTGTGAGACCACAAAATTTACACAATAATGCATGGATTTTAAGTTTGACGAAGGACAAAACTATTTTTCTTCGGGAAGCTCAGACCTTTGGTCAGAAAAAGAAGAATTGTCAGATAGTTCAGTTAATAATAAGAAAAACAAGTCAAGAAGGAGGTTAAAGCAAGCTGTGAAAACAATTAGCCAAGAAGTAACAATAGTCAAGAAGATGTAGTACCGAAGAAGAAAACAAAACCAGAATTTTTTTTAAAGAAAATGGTCTTATGTAACACACATGTGGCATACAAAAAGAAGGTCGGAAGTTACAGGATAATCTGTGTGCACAGGCTAAACTTCTAAGACAATGTTACGAAATATCTGATGAAGGAAGGCCGTCCATATTTGATTATTACTGGTCGTCAAGTAATGAATAGAAACGCGATTGTAATACTGTAAACCTACACATAACATCACGCCTTGTTTTCCGAAGGGTTGGGCCGAGGTGTACCTATAGTGGCTATAGTACCACCCACATTTCGCCAGTTATTTTTAAGTCCCATGTGATAGGGGGCGAGCCTATTGCCACCAACCGGGCACAAATCCAGACTCCGGGCTGCTACTGAGAAATTCCAGATATAAAAACCCAATAACACGTTGCCCGACCTGGGAATCGAACCCCGGACCTCATGGCATAAACCTGAATCTTCATAATAAGAGTATAACTAAAAGTTTTTGAGATTTTTACAATTTCTCTGTAGGCTTTCTATTGAGGAAGAAGTCAATTTGTTATTTGTTTGAATATTTATTATTTACTTGGGAAGACTGATTTGTTGATTTAGTTTTTTAATGTGCATTTTACGTTTTCATTGGACAATAAGTCTATTTTTAGTAAACCAAAATAGTTTTTTTTTTATTGTTTTCGATTTTAAAAATAATTTGATAATATTGTAATTAACACTAAATTATTAAATAATTGTTTTAAACTGTATTGTTTTGGTACAGTATGTCATGAATGTATTAAATTCACTTTTTTATATTCATTAACAGCATAAGCGATATAGAGTACACCATTAGGAGACCTTTACTTTGAAGAACTCTTAATGTTTATTTCCTATAATGTCCCTTACATCAATGCTGTTCATTTACATCTCAAATTTTGTTAACGTATGCCAAACGTATTCATTATTATTTAACGTAAGGGACATGCTATCTTTAAAACTATAGGACTTATTGAATTTTTGCTATTTTAGCTTAAAAGAGTAAAGAAATCTAAGAAACTTTGTCCTAGACACTTTTTACATAAAACATATAGTTAAAAAATTATACTGAGTTTAGTTAAGAAAAAAACTTATTTTTGCTCTCCTGAAAACCTTAGTTTTGTCCCTTACGTTATTTCATATTTCCAGTATCGATATGTTCATGAAAGAGGCCAAATCCCAAGCTCAGGCTAACCTATGCACCATGCATAGGTTAGCCTGAGCCTGGGATTTGGCCTTCGGGAACTTCTCTTGTCCGGGATCTCTCACAAGATGCTCCGGTCGCGGGATCGACCTGCCCTCCCGCTCGGTTGCAAGAGAAGCAGTGCCTGGCGATCTAGGTTGCCCTACCGCGGATGTACGCGTACATTCGCGTTGGAGCGATCCAGCTCGCCCCGAGGGACCCTACGGTTCTAAGAGTTGTATAGCTCGCCCTCTGCCAATCGCTTTAATAGTATTGAATAATTACGTGGGGTAGATCAGCAAAGACTTACACGCTGAAATTAGAACGTGCTCAAAGGCCACTTATGAAGGTTGGATGGCGGTTACCTTTTAACGCTTTCCTACCATTTATCTTTATGAAACATGTACTGTTCTCTATGTTCGCAAATTATTTATCGTTAACCTTGTTTAACCACACACTCTCAAACTCCTTACGCTCCGTGCAAATTTGTCTCCCTATTGTTGTTCGGCCCAACGTAGTTTCCCTTTCCTCAGTAGCTACGTTTATAACAAGGGAAACAAAATTTGAAATATACACCCTATGTGCAGACCAGAATGTAAAAAAAAATATAAAGAAATGGCTACTTGAATTGGATTATGCAGAGATTGAAAATATACTAAATATTTTAAAATAATTTTGCCTACCGGGAATATTTACCTACTCAAATAAATGTCTGATCGCGTTCACATTGTTAACCTCCCAAAATAATATCAATCCTGATCCAGCTAGTCACTTGCTGCCCTCTCCCAGCAACGCCCTAAGCCGAGGTTCGTACCCCACAGGGGGTGCCCTTAGCGTTGTCGCTTAGTTTTTAGTTAGTATTTAAGTTTAAGTCCTGGCTGGAGGCCTTAATTTATTAGGGCAACCACAGGCAAGTCCGCTTAAGCAGACGACAACCCCCAAGGTTGACCTGCGAGATGCCAAACAAACAAACAAACAAAACCTTGTTAACCACACACAGACACATACTCTCGGGCAAGCAGTTGCTTTCGCCCAGTGCCCTTCACGGGTGCTCGATGCGAGGAATTATGAGTTGTACTCACGGACACACAACCATTTCCAAAGACATCTCCCTTTTGTTTTACATATTGATTTCTCTTCCTCTCAGTACTTGAAGCCTTTACAGTATTGTAGTGCGTAAGTGCAATCTAATGTTTTCATTTTAACCGTGTGAGCCTGGATATCAGTCATACAGGTCCCGAACCCAGTATAGACTCCAGCTCCCACAAAGGTTTGAATCGGCCTGTAACCTGATACCATATGATTCCATGTAAAACATCAGAGCAACATTTTAAAATATCATTCACGATCGATTTTCCCCACACGTCCAAGAAACAATAAAATTAATGGCAACAAAACAATTCCATAACGACGTAATGGTTATTGCATTAGTTTTTCTCTTTGTCTCATTGCACTTACCCAAATTGTGCTTCGGGGAATGCACCAGACGAATTAAATTATGATTCTTGTGTTTCTGACACGAGTTTCAAACACAAACGGTTTTGTGTTTCGGGATTTAGGAAATGTTGGATGTGGCATGTTCTTGTTATCCTTAAGGGTACATTCACGAGTATAAATACTTTACACCTTCGTAAGATTTAAAAGCAATTTTTTTACACAATGTTAATTTAACTTAACAAAAGAATACAGAAACAATGTAACTTTCATCACTACAATTCTCATAGGTAATATAAAGGATTATAAAAGGTGAGTAACTAAACGTAAGCAGGTAAAAATATATTGTGGATAACGTCTTAGGTCTACGTACATACATCACCGAAATGCTTGCAACTAGAAATAGTAGTTATGTAAGCAGAAACAACATAGATTAACGTAAACACGGGTATTTTTTTTACAAATAAGTGGTAAATTACATAGGTTGTTGCATTCCTAAATTTGCCCACCGTTTCAGTTTAGTTTGATTATCCATTTGCAACAAAGTAATACACATACAGGTAAGTTGTATAAAGCTAGTAATACCCATCCAAATTTGTTTACTACCTACATGTTATACATTGTAACAACACGACAAAAGCAAGATAGACAGGTAAGTTGCTAAAGACGTAGGTATACATGAGTTAAGTGTACATAATATGTTAAAAAAAAACAATGGTAGGTAAGTATGCCACATTATAAATTAACTAAGTACGTAAATAGCCAGACAAGAATTGGTAAAAATTAACAAATAGGCTTGTTACTAGGACTTTTGTTTAGGTAGGATACATAATTTAATTTTGTCTTAGGTAAAAAAAAACGATTTGACATTTAACTGACACCACGCGAGTTATGTTACCAGGGCCCACATGTTTTTCAATTACTTTGCCTGCTATCCATTTACTTGGAGGAGTACTGTCCTCCTTTAAAATTACTATATCACCGATTTCTGGCTCTGTGGTTTTGGTATTCCACTTATATCTTTGGTTTTGATTTACGAGATATTCCTTAAACCATCTGTTCCAGAAACCGTTGACCATTTTTTGTGTTGTAACCAAAGTTTATTTTCGTAAATTATTTCCTTATACTCTTTGTAACCCCAAAGTTTTATTTATTCTATCCCTACCTAGTATACTCGGGGTAATTAACGGATATAAAACACAAAAAATAAAATTTTCAGCCTCGTCATGTGTTATCTATTTATAAGAGAACAATCATCCTTACGGTCCTACTTTTCTAGTTCATCTAGTTTCTTAATATCTTGGTTTTAGCCGCTGGGTTTTTTCAAGCAAGGTTCAGTTGACTAGGCCATCAAAAAGCAAAATCCACTTGAAATTGGACCGTATCATAGTGATAATACCATCATTTTCCTTTTCTCGTCGATACAGTCTTTACTATGGTCGTACATAGTATGAAATGGTCAGCAAAGTGGCTAGTAGGTAGGAACCCCCCGTACTTACCTAACGTGTGCCGGATTTACGGGAAAATGTAGTCATATGTGTATGACGTCACTCGTTGGCCATAATTTTATGCAAGTAAATTAAAATGTACTGTGTTCATTTATCTTCCTTCCCCAACTACATTTCTCACATTCATTATATTAACGAACGAATATGACAGAGTAAAACTAATGCATGTCCACTTCGCCATGAATTCTAACGTTCTAACATACGAATAAATTCTATCGCACGAACGGACCCACAGTTGCGAAGGGTTAACTTAACGGATCAACGCTTTTGTTCCAAATAAACGTGGACTTGAATAATAGACCCAGATGGTATATCATTCCGCAAAATAACAGCTCTAAACCTACTGAGTCAATTATTTCAAAGCAAATTAGTATTATATAATAAAATAATAAAACGGCCGGCCGAGTTGTAACGGAATAATTTTACAGAGCTGTCGGTAACGCAAGAGTTTATGAAATAAACATTAGGTGAAATTTTCGTTGCACAATACTTTTTTGGGTTAACACCTATGTCCAGAATACAGTTAATTAAGCGCCCGTGGCGTGTTCTGAGTAAAAATGATAAGAGGTAATTAAAGTGCCGTTTAACGGAACGATATCTATTTTATAAGCCAATTCCCGTATTTAAACAAGTCGCAATATCATCTCATAGACAATCAATGTAAAAAAAAACAAAAGTATATGACGAATGAAAAAAAAAAAAAAACAAAAGTGTAGGATGAATTCATGGTAGATACCGTGTCACTTTGATGAAGACGATTAACATTGTAGAGCAATAAAGACTAAACTGCCGCACGTTACGTCATGGCAAAAAATACAATATTTTTTATTAGACCAAGAACAATAAAATACCACTTCCATCGTATCTGAATAATTCTGACAACTTGACATTCCAAAAAGGCAGTATATGAATATTTCTATTTTCACTCATAGCTTATTAATCAAGAGTCACAGAGAAACATTTTGAATTTGCATCAATAATGAGTTTGTCCAGTGAACACGACAGATATCGGCTTTTCATTAAACATTTAAATTTCAATCCTCGTATCAATAAATTCGTTTATTCAAAGTTATTATCTAATTAGTTAGCATGTGATACATACATTTAACATAATATAACACCACGCATGTAACCCCGGATGGGTTGGGCAGAGGTACACCTCTCCGTAACCCTTTCCGTACACCCGCATTTCGTCCCAAGTAATAGGAGTCGAGCCTATTCCCGTCATTTAACGCTTTTCATTAGTCACTGACTATAACCCAATTGCTTAAACTCTCATAGGTACTTCTTACCTCTCAGTCTTTTTTTTTTTTGGGTGGGAAATCATCAAATAACTTCTCCCGCTCTGGGTGGAGCGGGAGGGCGTGTCAGAATTTTACTGACTAAAACCCACCCGTGTTCCTTCAGTTGCCTGTGTCAGGGCCACGGTTTTCTCTTTAGAATTACCCGCGAACCTGAGGCGTCGGCCCTATCGGACCCCGTCACTTTGTGCTGACATCTCTTTGAGGCACGCGTGGAACACGTAGCGCCGTCGACCCGGACCTGGTCCTTTCCGGACGGTGAGCTACCCATTGCTCGCCGTCCGCAAGCCCGCGCCTACGGTGGCCGGGAATCTGCAGGCGACTCCCGACGCCCAGGGCCTCTACTGCGGCGGCTAGTGGGAGCGTGACGGCGCAAGGCTCTCTCCCTCACACGTTCCGCCTACCTCTCACTGTCTGGGCTTCTGCTTTACGTGAGCATCTTTGTCCACCTATCGTCAATTTGTACTTAGTGTTTTTATTTTATTTCATATAGGAAAACAACAGTAGTATATTATTAGTACCTAAATGGGAATAAATAAAAATCTTATTAAGTAAATATACCCACCCACAACATTTTCCATTTTAGATAAATGATAGGTATACCAACTGATGGCAACTTATAACTTAAGACAACGTTTTTACTGAAACATTCATAGTTACGTTGTTTTTAGATGCAACAAATATACCAACATATTCTATAGAACAAAGTATGTAAACACTCGGAACTCAGACTAAAAATGCAAACAAATGCTAATAATATAAAATCTTCCAATCATAATTAAATTGGGGCGAGATTTGCAAATTGCAGTTAATATTGTGTTGCAGTTTGGTAGCTTGGCAACAACGTATTTCATCAGGCATTGCAGCCGAGTATAAATAGTGAGGGATCAATAGACTGCTCCCGGAATACCTCGGTCACGTTGTCTTGATTGACTTTGTAATAATGACCTGAATTGGATGGCTTCGATATCGCTTATTCGATGAAACAACGCATTGGCATTTTGACACCACATTTTGGAATGTTACAAACTCAATGCTACTAAGGTTTAATAGTCAACTTAAATAAGCTACAGATTGCTCTATTATTCGGTTATTATTGTATGCTAAAGCCAATCAGTCGTTACATCCTAATTACGTAGAACATCTTTTAAAACCTAAATGTATTTTAACGACATAAATAAAATACTAAAACTTACATCCACAAAGTATTCACAAATCTATATAAACCAACAAAATCCTTTAGAAGTGGAATACATTAATGTATTCCACGTTCCACGTTTACTCTATTTCAAGGGTAGCATTTTTTAAAGAGTGGTTGAAACACACGAAGAATGAAAAAAGATCGCGTATTTATGACTATCTTTCTTCAAAATTTCACTTTGGTGATTTTACTGAAAGCAGCCAAAGAGAAATAAATTTGAAAATATCCAACTTTTCTACTAAGATTGAAGCCAAATGGTTGGCTTCGGGAAAATCGAAGGAGCGTTTTTTAATTAGAAATAAGACTTGGCTGGATGAAGGAGACATACAGTTTACTGTGAGTTCTTTAACCCCACAACCTTCAACATCGAGTGAGGTTGTGACATCTGCAGGAAGACCTCGCAAAGATTTCGAGGAATCGTCGTTTAAGACGAAGAAACGTCGAGTCGTGGATCTCGTAGAATCTCGAAGTGCCAGTGAAATAGTGACTGCTGCCGAAATTGCTATGCGATCAGCAGGGCAAAGAAAAGTTGCCCATGTGATTAGAGACATTAGTGAAAGACCAGATAATATTATTAAGTCAAAAGAAAATACCAGTTCCGTTAATCCTAGGCAGTTAAGTAGTGACGAAGCCTTAGCATAATATATAGATTCGAGATAGAATATTAGTACACAGTACTGAGGTCACCAAAGCGGCATTGCTTCCAATTGGGCAACTTTCCGAAGAGGCTCAAGAAGCACGTAACAAAGATTGCCGCAGATTTAGGGAGTACAACACCCGCAAGTGCTCACGTGTTGCCACGAATAGAGACTTGCTGTCCATGTTAATAATAACATCTGACCCTTTGATCAATGGCCTTCGTGAGATTCCCCGAAAAAAGCCGGAAAAAATATGTGCAGAAGTATTAAAGTTAATCGTAATCCCGACCATAGTAGCATCAAGACCGGAAACGTCATCATATTGTCAGAAGATTTGCATGATGATTCTGATTTATTTATTTATTTTATTTATTTATTTAGGTCAGCCAACAATTGTTTACACAATGCATTTACAATAACTCAATTAGTTATACTTACAATTATAAGCGTAACAATTACTTATAGGCTAACACCACATTCACTATATATTTCATTACAATTCTCAAAAAAATAAAATTTTAATTGGTTAATACGGTTACACAATTAATATTAACAACAAGTTCACAAACTAAAATACTTAAAAAACTAAAGAATAAAATTGTACGGAATAAATAAAACATTTATCTAAATCAATTAACAGAAAATATATGCAATTTAAATAAAATTACATAACATAACATCACGCCTTGTTTCCCCGAAGGGTTGGGCAGAGGTGTACCTATAGTACACCCACATTTCGCCAGTTATGTTTAAGTCCCATGTAATAGGGGGCGAGCCTATTGCCATCTACCGGGCACAAATCCAGACTTCGGGCTGCTACTGAGAAATTCCAGATAGAAAAACCCAATAACACGTTGCACGACCTGGGAATCGAACCCAGGACCTCATGCTCAGCAGTAGCGATTGCGACCACTAGACCAACGAGGCAGTATAAATAAAATTAAATACAATTAATAAATTAAAATTCATTATGACAAAGCATTTCATTAATTAAAAAGGTTAATAAGTACATCACAGCACATTGGTTAAAATACAATTAAATATGAAAATAATTCAATTTTATTTATAGTTGCAAAACAAAATTGCGCATTTCCGAATTAAATACCTAGTCTAACTACGAGAATAATACTGGACAATGACTGTGCGAAATTTGCTCAGTTTATCATGATGTATATCTATCAGGTCACTGCAACTGTTAAGCATTCCACAAAAGCGTGGTATCGGAGAATTTGCACCCAGAACCGTTCTGCGAAGTGGTGGATGTAGCGGTGTGATTGGGCTTCGCGGAAGTCGAGAAGGTGCCCGAAACTGTAGGAGACTCAAGAGCTTAGGGCAGTCGATTATATTTCTAAGGAGTTTGAAAAGAAACAAGCTATCAATTATTTCTCTGCGAGTTGATAAAGAGTGCATCCTGAAGTATTTCAACCGTGCATTGTAGGAGGGTAGCTGTTTGCTTTTCCCTTTAGAAAAAGCAAGGTGCCATAGGAACCGTTTTTGGACTCTTTCAATGAGTAACTTATGCGTGGCGTAGTGTGGTCTCCATACGACACTGCAATACTCCAAGACGCTTCGCACAAGACTATTGTATAGCATTATTTTAGTGCCAACCATTTTGAAACCTTTTGTATTTCTATGCACGAACCCCAACATTTTGGAGGCTTTTTTAATAATATTCTCGAGGTGAGGGACAAAAGTTATTTTCTTATCAAATAGTACTCCCAGATCTCTAATTGTATCGACTTGCTGTATTTTGTTGGTGTATATTAGGTACTCTGACTGTATGGGATGAGCCTTTCTTGAAAATGACAGGTGGTAACATTTTTTTAAATTCAATTCCATTTTGTTGTTTTTACACCATTCGATTAGCCTGTCTAGATCATCTTGTAAGAGCGCTATATCACCAGCAGATTCGATTTTTCTTGCAAACTTTAGATCATCAGCGTACAAAAAACACTCAGAGAAGTGAAAGCAGGTGGGAAGGTCATTTATAAATATAATAAATAATATGGGAGCCAGATGTGAGCCCTGAGGAGCTCCAGATGTCATGCAATAACTGCCGTCAGATCGAAAACCGTTCACCACAACATAAAATTCACGCTTCAATAGATAAGATTTTAGCCACTTCAGCATAGGACCCGTAATACCATACGTTGCTAGTTTATGAACTAGAATGGAATGGGAAATTCTATCGAAGGCCTTGCTAAAATCTGTGTACAAGACGTCAAACTGTTTGTTTGAATCTAAAGATTCCATCAGGGACTCCGAGAAGGACAACAAATTTGTAGCAGTAGACCTAGATGCCACAAACCCGTGCTGGTGATCACTTAGATAAAGTCAGAAATGACACTGGATGTGAGGACAGACCATCGACTCAAATATCTTGGCAAAGTTGGATAGGATCGATCATGCCGTCTACATCACCACTATCCGCAAATTTTTGCTGCCTGTCTTGTTCATTTAAGAAGGATCCAATATGATCATAGTTGGCCTTGTAAAAGTTTTTTCTCTGATTTGAATTATTATATGGGAGATTAGATTCTTTCAATAATGATAAAGTAAACTCAAGAGGAGGATGCAGCTTATCAACGACGGTTAAAGAGCAACTGGATTCACTTACGGTGCATGATGGTATTGTAGACAAGACTAGATCCAATACACGCTCCGAACAGTTTCTAACTAAATTATGCTGAGTAAGTCTACACACATTCATAAACTCTAACAATCTCAGACAAGTGTTGGGTAGGGAGCTATTAAGGGCACCAGAGGCCCAGTTTATCTTGCCTAAATTGAAATCACCTACAATACAAACGGGGATATCAGTAGTATCAAATACGTGGTTACAGTGCTCAATAAAGTGTTCAATTGATGGAAGACTCACTGGAGGTGGAAGATAAACTGCACAGAAAGCTATCTGACGTGATTTCTGTGTAGGCGAAACATCAACTGTGACCCAAAGATCTTCGCATCTACTTTGCCATGAATCAATCCGTTTTGAGTTGAATTTAGTTGAAACAGCAATCAGAACTCCGCCACCATCTTTATTAGGATGAAAGCCTGTAGTTTCCCTATCTCTTCTGTAGACAACATACCTATCATCAAATAGTTCATTACTCAGTACACTACTATTGAGCCAGGTTTCAGTCAAAATTAATACATCATGATTCATACAACTCAGGTTACAGTAAAAAGCGTTGGTTTTAGTTCTCAGTCCTCTACAATTCTGATAATAAATTGATAAATAGTTGAATTTTAATAATTACAAGTACTAAGGCATGTAGTCTAGGCAAATTTTTTTGAAAAAGTTACTTGATTTTACTTAAACTGTTCGTATTTTTGATGAGTATGTATTCAGCGCCGTCATCCTTCCTCGCAAAAATTCTGCCGTTTCGGACCCAAACGTATTTATAGCCCAATTCTCTAGCTTTGATCCTAGCTGCAGCATGAAGGGCCTTGTTGGTAGGAGAAAGATGTTCAGCAACATAGACTGGAGAATTTTGAGCAAATCCAAGATGTCTACAGTTTAGTTTACTGTCACGGTTATTTTTATTGTATGTGATAACCGACGCAAGGAGTTGATCGCGCAGCCTAGGTGATGCCAACTGGACGACTATTGATTTAGGACGGGTGCTAGATGGATTGGTTTTGGCAACTCTCGTACAATTCAGTATGTCTTTATCCTGAATTTCACAACTGACCACTTTTCCAAGTTGTTTGATGATAGTTTACACATTCTCATTTTTTGTTTCTGGCAAACATTGCACCTCAAGGTTATTTGATCGCGATTGCTGCTCTAAGTTAATGATTCGCGCACTAAGATTTGCCATTCCTGTCTTCAGTTCCGTATTTTCCAATTCGAGTCTGTGTATGGTTTCGTTAGACGTTTTTTGATTACGCTCAAAATCTTCAAATTGCTTGTTGATAAATTGTATTGATTTGACCATCTCCTTCATTTCTGCATTGACTTTATCCAGCTCATGGTTCATCGTGCTGATCAAGTTTTTATTCAGCTCCGTCAACATATCGCTGAATTCGGCCTTAATTATATCTTGTATAGTACGGATATCCTCTTTACACAAAGGTGACGGCGGTGATGGAGATCCAGAAGCATGTCTTATATTGCCTCTATTTCTAGACACATTACGAGTAGGTGTTGAATCATCTTTACTAGCCATAATATATTAAATGATCAGAAGAAATAAAAAAAATATAATATGGATCACTTGACGTCCTCCCAGAGGCAGTAAGAATTAGGTAGGAAGTGATGCGCCGTCTTCGTTAGTTAATCTTTGGTGCGCGCGGTTGCATACGTCACTGAGCGTGGACGCACGCGAATATGTGACTTAACCGCGATGCGTAACCGCGAGAGTAGAATGCACTGTGCGTAAAATGTCTTATCACTCACTCACCGTGGAACCAGCCGTGATTTAAATTTTTTAACAGTTCACACCAAATATCGTTTCAATTACTCACTTTTTAAAACTTTTTAACAAAATTACACTTATTAGATGAATGTTAAACTATTTGGGGCAGATTTATTTGGAAGTTCAGTCCAGAATTGATTTATTTTTGCATATAATCAAAGAGCAAAATTTTACGTAATGTTAACCGTTTGACCGCTAGGGCAAAGATCTGATGATTAGGTTTAGGTTAAGTTAGTTTGTACAGTAGGCATTTATTTATTTAATGCATTTTTGTTGTTTGTTTATTTTTTTAAAATATTTTTTTCTGTTTTTACATATATTTTTTTTGTTTTTTATTACAAAATCATACCAAAAACTATTAATTATGCCTCAACATGACTACTTATATATAAAAGCATCGCATATCATGAAATAATATTGTCCACCTAGCATGTTCTACGCGGTACACTGTGCACCTGCTCGAAAATGTCAAATTATATGTCAAGCAACCTTAACCTAAAGTGAGTCATTAGTGGCCGGAGGCACAGCCGGTCAATAATGTTGTACTGGATTTCATTATGACCCGCTGGTCAATAATGTGATTTGAATTTGGAATCTCACATGCTCAGCTAAATTGGCAGTATAGTACTAACAAACACTCTTTAGTGCCAGAAAGAGGAAAGCTATTCTCGATTTCCTAATAAATCATAACGACTGCTTCTTCATATCGTTGCCATGTTTTCGAAGACATAATATTGTAAGAATAACTAGATAACTACGAACCATTTTTTAAAAGGAATGGAATAACATTAAAACTTGCATTACTTACATAATTGGCTGTAACATTCGTTAATTTTTTTTAAGTAAACTGCGCTAAGATTGCTGTGGATTTTGTGAATAAATAAATAAATAATAGAACCTATCTAGACTACATTCGATTTATCACATTTTATAAAAAATACTCTATTTTCACGAGCGTCTCCAATGACGTTCTAAATTCAAAATGCATACAGCCAATCATCCAAAACCATTTTACCAGCCCTGTATAAAGCTTAGTTTACACAAACGCCACTTCCATGAGAGTGATATCCATAGACGCACACGACAAAACCGTAGAAGAGACTTTTTTTGTTTGAAAATCGAATTGATCGTGTCTTGGCTACTTATTGGTAGGCTCAATAAAGGCGCGAACTTTTTGCATTTAAACTTTAAGTTTATCAACAAAGTATTATAAAATGTCGAGTGATGAAAGTGATTGTACTCCTGAATTCATTACAACCGAAGCTAATAATATTTCCCATGATTTACTGCCGGAAAAGTCAAAGGAAACTTATATAAAAGCCTACGACAATTTCCAAAAATGGAAAAGTACGAAAGGCGTCAAGTCCATTTCGGAACCTGTTCTATTAGTGTATTTTCAGCATTTATCTTGTACTCAGAAGTCAAGTAGCCTATGGTGTACTTATTCAATGCTTAGGTCAACAATAAGCATGAAACACACTATAGATATCAAGACATACGCTAAGCTATTAGCATTTCTAAAGAGGAAATCGGAAATAAGCTTTAATTATCGGAGTGAATGGGGCTTGTCGTTGTCAAGAAATGGTAAACATGAAGGTCCAAGATATAGAAAAACACTTAGAAGAGTTGTTATTGATTAAGTTGCCAGACACTAAAACCAAAAGGGAAAGGTCATTTGTCATCCGCGGAGCATATGTAAAGGTTGTGGAAAAGAATCAAGCTCTGCGGCCTCCTAACGTAAACACTAACCGATTTTTTGGAGAGTTCAGTAGTGGAAAATGCACCCGTCAAGTGATTGGGAAGAACAAAATAAGTGCCGTGCCAAAGGAAATTGCCAAATACTTAGGATTACCAAATATCGAGCTTTATACAGGTCATTGTTTTCGTCGAACGTCGGCTACACTGTTGGCGGATGCGGGAGCAGATATAACCCAAATAAAACGCCATGGTGGCTGGAAATCGGATACAGTAGCGGAGGGCTACATTGAAAATTCTGTACAAAACAAAAGTAAAATAAGCTGTCAAATTGTTAACAGCATCACATTAAAAACGTCATCTGATTCTTTTTCACCACAACCTTCAACATCACACCATCACATTCCATCTTTCCCTGAGCCTCATGCACCACCTTCACCAACTTTCACCACCCAAAATGCTCCTCTGCAAATACAAGATTCTGAAGCATTGACGAGCAATACTCAAATAAATTCCACATCAACATCTATAAACGTACCAAATAAAAACTTAACTTTATCTTTGCACAACTGGACTAATGTCTCAAATGTTACCATTAACTTCAATTAATATGTAAGTGCATATAACTAACTAGTTCCAAATATGTTATTCTTACTATTTGTTTATTTAATAAATACTTTGTTTTTCGTACTATGGCTATTATTTTCTCACAGTAGGTGTAAAAAGTAGAGTATCCTCCTCTGGGCTAAAGGTGTATTTGCCTTGGGCTAGCTTGAATCCCTCGCTGCATTCAGGATTCTTGTATTAACTCCCTCGCTTTGCTCATGAGTTAAATCCCGAATCCTTCATTGCGCTCGAGATTCAATATGACGCCCGTGACATAAGACACAACTTTAGCCCCTCGGTGCATAATCTACTATTACAAACCTCACAACAAGGCTTTTTGTTCGTTCAGTCACACGGTACAGTTTGCAAAACTGTTGTTTTTAATTTTCTAGTTACCCTCCTCAATTCAAAATTCGTTTCTATACGTTATACGACCATGTTTGGGTCACAGAAATTCATATCTGTACCAAATTTAAACAATCAGTATTGTAGATTCGGAGCGAATTTGCTGTGACAGACGGACAGATAGACAGACACACGAGTGATACTTTTAGGGTTCCGTTTTTCATTAGGTCGTGCGGAACCCTAAAAACTAGCTATTTGTAAGTACAAAGTAACAGTATTTACATTTTTTTTTAAATCATTTACAATTTCATCATCAGCGTTAACAGATTAGTATGAATATCGTATATAATGTTAGTTTATATTGATAGAACAGATACTTACTTTCCAAAAAGACGAAAATTTATTTCCGAGAAAATTCATTTTGATTTTCTCGGTATTCAGTCTGATTTTAAAATCTTATACTTACTTAAAATATTTATACCTGTAGCTAAATGTTAGAATGTCTTTTGAATTGCCATTCAAAGGCAAATGAGTTTCTTGTCCTTCTATACGAAATTAAAGGATTTTGTTTTAATTTATTTCCTTTTAATTTCACCTTTGTCAGTAAAAAAATAAATTGATATTGTTAAAGAATACGACAAATTGGACTTTAATAATAATTCAGTAGTTAAAGCTTCTTGTGTAAGGATAAGTACCTACAATCCATTCATAGTTATTGTACCTCTAAGTATGCTATGTAGTAGATTAAAGATCACTGTCAATATCACAGTGATCTTTAATCTCGTGACATTAAGGTTGCTATTGGGTTGCTGCAACTGGCAAGACTGTCAAAATCACAGTGATCTTTAGTGTTGTTGTAATAAGGTTGCTATTGGTTTGCAGCTATTACAGGTAAAGTAACCGTGATAAGACTCAGCATTGCTGGCTGTCGGATTGAAACTTATTTTCCGTGTATACAAAAAAAGGGTTACCCACATCTACATATCCGTCTTTAACCACCTATACATAAAATAAAATCGTAGCGTAGTGCAAACTGTAAATTGTTTTTTTTTAATGTTCAATGTAATTTTTTCGAGGTCTGGGAACGATTCTTATTATTAATTTTTGTCTGTTTTTCTGAATGTATATTCCAGCATCACGAAAATACCATGGGATATATTATGTTTAAACTTTGCTTAGACATTAACTCAAAGTCTGATCAGTCTGTCGGCTATAGACTATCAAGCTTGTTACTATGGAAGATGAGCAAAATGGCATTATGTTTGTAGTCTTCACGGCAAATTGTTAATAGACGCGCCAAAAGGTTAAGATATAGCAGATAGTTTCCGACTCTGTTTTTTTAATTTATAATTTTATGCTGCACTTATAAGGAGCAAAGTAGTGGGTACCTTAATTATTGTCACTACAAGTAAACGGTCATAAGAGACTGTCTTTAACTTTTGCAATATTTTGTTCTGCATTCACAGATTTTGACAAAATGCACAGTAAACAAGAAAATGGGTAATTTTTACAAAAATCTTTCTTTGATGCCAATCGATCATGTTTCATCTAAGGATCAAAAAACTCTGTGAAAACTTGTACATTTAATGGTAAATCAGACTGAGACCTGAGGACACAACAATCCAGTAGGTATAACAACAGTCGAATTATTCCATTACTTCACTGGGCTGAATAGGGAACGAATACAGCCTTTACTTACAGATTTATCCTAAATAAAGATTATCATCCCGCTATAACTTTACGGAGCTAAGTATTTTATTTAATTTATTAGGAAAAACAAACAGTGACACATTACATTTTGTAGGAAGAAGTACAAAAAGATACGTTTTAAATGTGTTACCAATTACGTTTTCCACAGAATACAAAATAAATTGTTTACAAACTATGCCATTTTAGTTAAAACCTACGAACTACAATAATAAGATAACTCATCAGGCATCAAGGACAACTCTTAATTAAAATTACTGGTAACAAGTGTTGTGAACAGAATATTTTTGAATCTACTAGCAGAAAGAGCAAACATATCGATATTGACGAATTGCTTGTTGTAATTATTAGTAAGTCGACGCAGAGGTGCCCGCATACCTGCGTTACTGCGACAAGAGGTAACTGCAAACAACGGCCGTGCGCGCACCCCCGCGGCATACTATAGTTCTAAGAACTATGTAACTGATTTTATTACGAATATCAATACAGTCATATACATTGCTACACAAATCAAACTAAAATAGCGTCTCAAGGAGAATACGTCTTGATTTTAAACCAAGTAATTTATACTTCTTTAGCAAATCATCATATGATAAAACTGTGTGGAAGCAACGGTAATGCATGGCTTTTAAGAATTTTCTTTGAACCATTTCAATACGTTCTGAATACTTATTGTAAAAGGGATTCCACACTGGCACTGCGTATTCGAGCTGTGATCTGATCAGACACTTATGCAAATATAAATAGGTATAGGGGCGCACAAACTCCTTCGCAGATCTCATCACAAAACCGTTCAACAACTTTGTTAATATGGGCATCAAGGTGAAGCTTTTCGTATAGTAGAATACCAAGATCACGTATAAGGGACACCCTTGAAAGTGTAGTATTATCCAAAGAATAGGGGTGCCTAAGAACATTCTTATTCTTCGTGAAACTGATACAACAGCATTTAGACAGGCTCAGTTGCAATTTATTGTACCTGCAATATTCACTGAAGCGATCCAGATCTTCCTGTAATAATCTGCTGTCGTGTACATTTTTAATGGTCCTAAAAATTTTGAGATCGTAAGCATAGAGCAGGACTTTAGAATTTAGAAATCATGAGTCAATGTCGTTTAAAAATAAGATAAATAGAAGGGGTCCCAGAATCGAACCCTGAGGTACACCGGAGGTTACATTAATAGTTGTAGCAGATCTGAAACCATTAACTACGACCCTTTGAGTTCTGTTCGTAACATATGAAGAGAACCATCGGAGTAAATCACCACGTATACCGTTATATGAAATTTTATTTAGTAGCAACTCATGATCAACCTTGTCGAATGCTTTTCGAAAGTCTGTGTAAATGGCATCCACTTGAACACGAGAATCCATATTGTTAAACAAATAATCCGTAAATGCCACCAAATTCGTGGTTGTTGATCTTTTCTTCACAAAACCGTGTTGTTGTTGAAATATACTGTGATGAAGAACAGGGTATCCCTTATTGTGGACTAATCTCTCAAAAAGCTTCGGCAGGGCTGACGAATATGAATATAGGACGATAGTTCTCAACATCCTGCTTAGAGCCCGATTTATATATTGGTGTGATGTTCGCACTCTTCCATATTTCGGGGAAAATTCCTTGTGCTAGTGATTTATTAAACAATATATGTATAGGAGTACAAACGTATTTAGCGGTGGCTTTTAGAAACAAGACCGGGAGACCGTCGGGGCCAGGACCTTTAGTTTAGTCTAAAGAATTGAGTGCCCCCAATATTTCATTCGCGCTTAGCTCTATCTTACTTATGAAGTAGTCATTCATCATGACGTAATTTCAGAAAGGCTATTTTAGTGTTCTTTTAACAAAACTAATTTCTTAATTAATGGTCCAACCTAAGTTCGATTCTAAACAATAAATTGATATTTTTTGTGCTTTTTTTTACATTTTGTGAAACTATTACATGGTAGTTCGTAGAACGTACGCAGAAAAACATAAAGTTTTAGGCTTCTTCTGTCATCTTTGATTATAATAAAAATAAATACCTAGGTACCTATGTGAAGTTGAATTTTAATGAAAAATCCCGTGTGTTAACAATATACTGTAAATTTGTCGTGATCTTCTAGCACAGGTATATAATTTACTTAAAATGGGTACAAGTTTCTGTATTATATTTTTTTTACCCTTATATTATTTTAGAGGTAGCTGTTCGTGAGGAAAATTTGCAGGCATGCATCAGTCAGTGTATCAGTGTTGGGCCATTAGGTAGTATATGCAGTAACGTCGTACCAAAACGGAGGTCTGGAGGAGCACTGGTGGAATGGTGGGCATGGAGGTGTTTTTCATGAAGATCCAACAGAAATGGTGTGGTCATGTACAGAGTATCATGGATACCAGTAGACTACCTAAAACCGCTTTCTACTCAGAGCTCACTCAAGGAAAACGTGCACGGTGCAGGCAATACCTGCGCTACAAAGACGTCCTTAAACCAGTACCTTCCGACTCTTTACGACGTCACCTTACGACTAGTGGCATAGCCATTGATCGATGGCAGGAGCTTGCTCGAAACCGAGAAACTTCAATTCACAAAGCAACTGAATGCTTCAAAACAAATCGTCTTGAAGTCATAGACAAGAATAGTTAAATACGCAAAAGTCGCCAAAAGCCTTTGCTATGTCTACACATACAACGACGATGATCAGCTCTGTATGCGGTGTGACCGGGTTTTCAAGACCGAATTTGGTTTTGCTTGTCACCAGAGAGCTTATGAAAGGAAAGAGAAGTAGTACTGCTACTGAAGGCTGCGGTGTCGACCTCAGCACGCGTAACTTGACCAACTTTTGTCGAACGAAGGATAGACCAAATAACATATTTATTTTATCCATCTGTCATTTTGTCCATTCTTTCGTCGACAAAACTTGTTTCATGTTACGCGTGCAGGACGAGCTACTTCTCATAGAAACTATACGTCTTTTGCTCCCGCTTCACCAGTCCTGATTTTCTGTACATTTGGGATGCTGAGATCAAAACTGCAATCGTAGTACAAAAGGAAGTTTTACAAAAATGTGGCTATACTTTTAGTATATTGTGTTGCATTACGACTTCCTCGCTAAATCTGTCGCGGGCAGAAGCTATTTTACATAATAAATCTATCAAATCCATCAAACCTGGAAAAGTAACACCCCAACTCTAAAAGCTACCACGAAGAGCGCAACACACTCCGTACAATAAAACAGAATGAAACGTTAAAATTTATACAGAAAGTTAAACTTTCGCTGGGAGCGAGCCAGCTTCACAGCAAGAGACAATTTCAGCCCACAACTTCTTACTCCTTGTTCTCTAAAAATAAAAAATTAAGCTTTATTTGAGAAGCGATTTTATCTTTTTGTGGGATCCAGCTAGGTATGTATTTTTTATTATATAGCTTAAGGGTGATTACTATACTTAATTAATTGGCGCCCGTATAAATATTAAAACATGAATTTGGGACACGAAATTATATTAGGAAACCCGTTTTCTATACCATTCCAATAATTTAGGAATAACATTTTATTTAATACGTACATAAAATAATAATTTGCCAGGATTCATTTTAAAGAAACTTTTTTCACGTCTAATTCCAAACATTCATACTAAATTGTGGTTTCGTATGTTTTGAGAGGACCATAAATTCAATTTGCTGGAAATTTGTTCATTTCAAATTTATTACCGACCTACAGAATACGCAATGAAGGGGTTTAAACGGTTGGTTGGCTACATAGAATGTCGTGTAAATTAATATTGACAGATTTCGAGAGAAAGGGTTTCAAACTGACAAGTAGGTACCTATTACCCGGAATACAGAACAAACATAATTCCAAAAACGTGACTGTCCTATGTTAATTTTACTCCATTGTAAAATTCCATTTGCGTTATCTAACGGGTGCATAAAAGCGCTTAAGAGGCTGACAAGAGCTAAAGCTGCATAAAAAAGAAAGAGAAGCGCGATGACACAACGCTGATAATTTATTGCAAAAACTCAAGCAATTATCTATTTACAAAAAAATTGAGGTATCATCGTGATTTTTTCTATCGTATCAAATTAGTTGTAATATGTTTTCAATACACTGGTGCCCTTTCTCTTGTAAACCGAACTAAACTAACTAAACTATAACAAAAATTCCTTACTTTTGGCTATGAACATCATAAAACAGAATACTCGTATCAAAAAATACTCTAAATTTCAAAATATATTTTACACTACTAAAGTCGAATTTGACAATTGCGACTCCATGTGGTTTATTTTTTCTTTTGGGTTACCAACATGTTTGCCCTACCCCGTGATTTTTTTTAGAGCCGGTGTCGCGCAGGGTGGGCGGTCTCGACGTGTTTTATAAGGAATTTTTAACTTTTTGAATGGAAAAAAAACCTACATGTTGAGTTCTTAAGCCGATCTCACCTTGTTTTTAAAATATGATTGACGTGTAAAAGTGTTTGTACAAACCTATTTACAGAAAATAAATCATTTATCATATATTAATAAACCCCTAAAGATTTTAAAGGGTTTCGAAATTTTCATTATTTTTGCGATAGGACACACCATTTCCGAGATATAAGCAAAAAAATGATACAATACTGTATTTGCACGTGAATTCGAGGTGTTGGTGAGAATTTTAGTTCACGACAACAAAAATTATATTCCACTCCTTTTAAATCGTGATTAAAAATACTCAGATTAATATTCAGATTTAGTTAGACTGTCAAAATTTGAGGTTAAAACCTTCAAACACAGAATAGCAAAATTTTAATTTCACTAAACTAATAACTCATTTCCATCTTAATGCCGTCAAACTAAAACATAGTTAAGTTGTGTCGCTTTAGTAAATTTCAGAATGGGAAATCGTCGTTTGGCAGGAATAAACAAAATTTTGGCGATCTTTCTAGTTTAGAAGCATTTGTGACTCTTGTCACTTCGTCGCCAATAAATAACTTGCCTAAATATGCAAAAGAATATCATATATTTTTCTCATTTTGTTTACTGCAGTGGATCATACATTTTTAGGCATTATAAAACTTGCATTTTGGTCCTGTAGTGCCCTTAAAGGCTCGTTCAGACTGGCGCGACACGTATTGCGAATCGCAAGCGACGCAAAGGAACCGCATGTCACGCGACGAGCGGTGCCTTTGCGTAGCGTTGCGTGTCGGGCCTGTTCGAAAGAGCCTTAACGAAACCGAGAGTCAGCTATTCTATTCGCCATTGCTATTCCATGTTTTCCTTCTGGTTACTTAGTCAATTAAGGTCAAAGTTTTATGTAAGTGTTTTTTTTTTAAGAAAACAGGTTTTAAATGATGAAAAATCTTAAGTTTAAATACGACTCCTGTACCGTTGCATGCACCCGTGAGCACATTATTTTACGTGTTACATTGTGCAGACAATGTTACTTAGTTTGATGTACAGAATGCGTAGACGACGGCTATCTGATAATGTGATGGAACTTTTTACATCCTGTAAAAGTCATGGTCGCAAAAACAAGCAAAAGCAAACTTACCATTCCCAAGTACCTAATGTTACCTATGAAAAAACCCAAACCCAATAACCAAAGACAGATCGCTACTGATGATAGACCGTTCTTTTTTTCTTTTCTACCTGTCCCTGTCAATGAAATAGCTGTCAACACGTTATAGGGTGGCATACTTTGGCTTTATTTGGACGTTAAAACCAGAATCAGAATCAGAGTGAGAATCAGAATATTTATTTGTAAAACATAGGTATTTACATAAAGGTGTTTAAAATATTTGGGCGCGATGTTTTCCGTGAAGGCGTACAAATATATGGTACACTGTAATTAAAAACTAAAATACTTAATAAAACAAACAATAAAACAAGACAAAATAAAATTAAGAAATATTATAAATTGTCATTTATAAAATCTGGAACAGTATAGTAACATTTTTCTATTTATAGCGAGGAGAGAGCTTTCTTAAACTTTGATAGTGGCATTTTTTATATTATCGGGTATTTTATAATGAATTTTCGAAGACATTCCAAAAAAAATACTCTTTTTCATCAAAGTGGTTCTGCATTTTATGTCGCACAATTGATTTATTGTATTGAGAATGCATTGGAGTCTTTTTTACATCGGAATTTTTTGAAAGAGTTGTAAATTAATTTGAACAAAATTAGGAATTTGAGAGGTTGATAGGTTTTTTTTTATTTCCAGTAAACTCAAACCATTTATTTCAAATAGACACATAAAAGGCACTTTTGAACGTCAACATTTACGTTAAAGTGGAATTGATTCTAGGCGTGCCTTCCTTTTAGGAAGGTTTGGTATGGAGAAGAAGGGGCAAGAAACTCCACCCCTCTCCTCTCCTCTTTTAAAATGTTTTACAATATCTTGGATACATTAATTATATATTTAAATGTAAAGGTGATGCTACAAGAATACCACAATAGGTAAAAATAAGCTAAATACTCGTAAGGAAAATCAATCAGATAAATCAATCACGGGATATGGTGCTCACATTTTGACAACATTGTAAAATTTTATGATTTTCCTAAAATATTACGCCAAAATTGAAGATGGGGTCGGCCGTAAGTCAACACAATATCCTTTTAAATTAAATATCCAAACTTAACATTATACTTTATTCTACCAAATAAATAACTTTTATTTCAGAACAAACTTTGGTACTAATACACGAACAAAGACCGAACTAACTTTACTAGGTACACATGGCTTGACACAGAAGATTAAAGATCACTTTAATTTCCTCTGTATGTACTATAACACACATAGTATTACGGCATTACGGTTACTGAATCTTGGACCATAACTTGTGGGAGGCTGTAAAACTCGCGTATATAAATCTTAACTAGGTTTAATCAAGACGTCTATAAACGTCTTTAAATTTGTAAAATTATTTAGTTCATCATTTAGTTTAGAGTATTGTGTAAAAAGTTGTGTATATAAATAAATAAAAAGCTCATACACAATGTGTTAAAATTACTGATACGTTTCAACAAATTGTAGGTAGGATATTGTTTAAGACACTGTATGAGTCGTTTTCTAAGTGCATCCGGGAAATATGAGTGGAGAATAACTGGGCTTCAACACATCAGAGATCTCTTTGTGTCGCTGTTTTCTATAAGTAGTGGAAACCAGTTTCAGCAGGGGCTGTGATAAAATTCTGAATTTTTTTATCAAGGTTGGTAAACACACACACCTAAATACCTACTCATAACATCATAACATCACGCCTTGTTTCCCCGAAGGGTTGGGCAGATGTGTATCTATAGTACACCCATATTTCGCCAGTTCATACCTACTCTTACTTAATAAATACATTCAGCAATAAATACCAAGACAAAACCCAAACATTTAGGGTTTTTAACACCCAATTTAACCAAAATCTAAATAAATACAATACATAAAAGAAGAACGGGCAGTTTTAACCCCAAATCGTGTACATCTCTCAGGAATAAAAAAAACACGGACGAAACCTTTCAGCTAAAAGCTGGTAAGGATACACACTTGCGTTGGCCTGCCAGCCTGCCACCGATCGTTCATTGTAGGTGGGTGAGCGATCCGTCAATGCCAGCGCACAGATTTTATTTACCGAGAAAAGTACCGTGATTTGTAGTACGTGTATGAACGGCACGTTTCACCGAATCGGGTTTAAACGAAAATCGAAGGAAAGGTTCTGTTGTTTGTAAAGATTTGAGAATATTAGAATGTTGGAAATTCGAATCTCAATTCAAGTCTGTGTGTTGAGATGTTTTGTTTAGTCACACATTGTTTACTAAATATAAACGTTTCCCACCACCGTAAACCATGGTAGAAGGAAGGATCATATAAATCTCAAAAGTTTATATTCATAAAGAACCCATAAATTTCTGGATTATTCGGGCATTTGCACTGCTTGGTTGAAATAATCCTTCTCGTCTATAAAAAATAAGATTCAAGATTCAAATGGACAAACTAATGAAATCATTCCAGAAATAAATCCTTCATTCCTTTTGTTTCAAAACCCGCCATCTTCCGAGCCCAAATCTTGTATTATGAATGCGGGAACTAAGTTCAACTATCACGATTCCGAACCATTAAACACTGTTGCTCACAGTGTTGTATAAACGTGTAAGAAAGAAAGAAAGAAAAATAGATTTATTTGTCACAGAAACACGTGCATACAAAATAAATCGATTACCAATCTAAAAAAAAAAGCTGATTTAGTATTACAACAAAGAACATAAATACTCGGCAGCTGCACGTAATATTATTCTCTAACACATATTAGGTATTTAAACGCATTCATTTAAATTATTAACGCAACATTAACTTGAATACTGCGAACAATAATTTGGCGAAAATTAAATGCGTTACTTAGCGCCTTAGTATTTTTTTGTGGCGTCACCTTCACTTCATAAATTTTGAGACTTTATAAAAGTGCTGTGAAGGTGTCAAGGTAGTCCATTTGCCAGTCACTTTCAGGATTAAATACTTTAGACATACTTTGCTGTTTTCCGTTACTCAAGCTTCTTGTTTTCTTAGGTATATGACATGGTACATAATAATGTGAATATTTTAATTTTACGTGGTATCTATTTGTGGATATAACTGACTTATCTTGAAGAACAAAATCAACGAATGCTAATATCTTCCCAATTTTACTAAAATCTATCACAATAAGGTGTCTGTCACAAAAGTCAATATTGCTTAACATAAGACGAACTGCCAATCGCCTAAAATTCTCATATCCCAAACTGCGCAAAAATAGTTTCCACGCAGATTTCCGTGAAAAGTTAATAATTTATTTGCCCCGAGCCGGGCATTTTCCTTCCGCCTTTCACTAGCTGCTATACAAACACGTGCGTTGGCATTTTTATACACAATAAATAATGACGTCATCCAATCGGGCCTTTCCGAATCATTTGCTGGATCGAATTATGGAAGAAGAAAAAGTTCCATTGAAATATGACACCTGTTCGGACTTGCTCGTATCAAAGGGCGATGATTAAGACGGAGGTTTTCAATAAAGGGGAATCGGTCCCTTTTTCTTACGTATTTAAACGCCTGGCACAGATATATACACATTAATTTACATGAAATACTTTAGCCATAGTGCAAAAATCAATCTTTTCAAACGTTCATAAGTTGTGTCCACAACTGCTCAGCAATATGCCTCTTTTTAATTTTGTTTGTAGAAGATCAGTACTATTAAATGACAAATATTTTGTATATGTACATTCTGGGGCACAAGCCCATACAATTTTTGGCCATGTCCTTTCGTTTAGGTTTTCCACATTGTATCCTCGCACCCAACAAAGTGCTTTTAACAACAATTTTTTTTTGTTTTCAAATAGTTCAAACAATATTATAAAATGTGTAAAAGTTTAAAAAAAAATCAGACCATAACGTTTAAAATAAGTATTAGACAAGGACAGCACTATCGTAGAAGTTACGTCACGGCTATGTAACTTCATACTAGCACCGTAGATTGTCCGCACCGCGCGACTAGGACGGGAATAATCCCCTCCAAAAACTTTTAAGGCTTGTAGCTTCTTCATATTTACATCGATTTAACAGATTTTTTCGATTATCTAATTTTTACTAATGCCTCCTTTGATATTACATTATTTTTAGAATATTTTTAACATTACTCATCATCCCTATTGAAATAGTTTGTTTTCTTCAACTCTTTTACTTTTCATTTCACCCATGATAAATCCTAACTAAGCACACAAAGAAATCGTCCCATAATAAAAGACGTGCTTCGGTAATTACTAAGCGAATGGAACTCTTACTCACGAAGAGACAGCTCCAACCGTTTCCGTCGCGTTTTGAACACTTCATTACCCCAGTTTCCGTTTGACCATGGTAGCTTAGCTGATGCAATACCCGGTTAACACAGACTAGTATTACTCCTCCGGTTAATGTGCTTAAACGATATTTTTCTATTCTTTCAATAGGTATTGTAATTAATACCACTGCTACTGATGCATGCATGAGGTGTTTTACACATTTTAGAATGTATTTCTGTATTCTATATCTATACATTGAACCAACTCTAAATGTAATATGTAAAAGAACACAACATATTACAAAAAAAATGCTTTATTTTAGAAAGTGCGAGCATTTAGGCGTTTTTGTCATAAGCAGCACGGCAACATCATGTCTTTACCAAGCGGCAAGCGTCAGTGTATTATTACCAAAAGTCACAGGAATATAAACAGCGTTGTAGGTAGGTTCTACAAATTATTGAACAGAGATAATTAAACTAGATGAAATAAACAAATTCACAAGAAAAGCCAATGTTTTAAAAACCATTTCACGCCTTTAAAGCCGGTAGGCCACAAGTCAATCACCTCTCTTCTTTTTTTGCAACTGGCAACCTCGAGCCATCAGTCAATGGCTACAATTTATCTCTCTAGAGGTTTTCCACGTTCAAGTGACACCACCCTCAACTTATCTACTTAAATGTAAGGCACTTTTTTATTCAGGAATGTTAAGCTATCAGTTGCAGTGATTGGGAAGTTTTTGATGGCCAAATGGCCATGGATACGGAAACAGCTATATTTTAATAATACTTTTATCGAACTAAAGAAAGAAACAAGCAGATTTCGTCAAAGTTCAAGTCACTAACACTTAATAAATCTATACTATCATAAGAACAAAAGTTATGTAATGGATATTATACAGCAATCTTCAAAAAAAAAAGCATGTTTTTCTTAACATGCAGGCACCCGCGCTTTGGTACAGTAAACTATGTAGATTTTAATTTACAAATAATTTTTTAATTATTTATGAAGTGTACGGACGTTCTCGGGAATATTTCATACTTTTCTCCTCATAAAACTGTAGACGGATAAGTTTATGTGAGTATTAAAAACATTATCGTTAGGTAAATGGAAACCCTAGCGAAACAAGCACCTACGCGATTAAAATCTAGCTCAGAATATTAATAATTTGTTTCACTAATTGATGTCATAAATTCCCGGGTAAAATTTCAACTAAAACAGACTAACACGAAATGAACCTAAAACAAACCATCAATTTAGTCGGCAAGAGCTACCTAGTGTTCACTCTTTGTTAGCATAGCTCGGATATGCATGTAATTTGTATGAATAAAGACATAACGGTAAAAAAAAAAACATTTTCATTGTAGCGTGAACGTCCAATTAAACTAGACTTCAGAAACACTTCACAAATGAGAGTTCGAAAGTTGTCACGAACATAATACGAAATTGTACGAAATGAAAAGCTGTTGTCTAACTTAATATCCACTGAAATTTACAATGCTTTAAATTCTAAAATATTCATAGAGTCTTTACCACTTTAGTCTGCATGGTTGGTTTTTAATCTAGCTAGACAGTCATATTTGGCCGTCCAAATTCGTTTCGGAGATAAATTGGCCAATATTTTAATGCCAAAATGACATTGTTTGCCAAACTTACCCATTTCTAATAAATTTTGAATAAACATAAACTTTTGCGATTGTCCCCTATTACATGGGACTTAAAACATAACTGGCGAAATGTGGGTGTACTATAGGTACACCTCTGCCCAACCATTCGGGGAAACAAGGCGTGATGTTATGTTATGTTTTGCGATTGTGTCGAAATAGCTCAATGCAATAAATATGTAATAAGCCTTTCTAATATCAAGTCTCAATTGGCTTATTGTTATTCACCGGGCCATAATATATCATCGCATTCCTCGCTGAGCAATAAACTAAATGAAAATAAACCCGCTTGTCACCGTCGCAATAAATTTCACTATTTGCTGGCAACAAAACACAGTATTTCATGAAATATTACACATAGACAGCACACAGACAGCAGTGAACATAGTGACTCGTAAACCCGAGTTACCACGACAATTGAATCTGACTTACCGTTTTTGAACCTCAATTTTTCGAAATCAAAATCTGCTCGCTCGAAAAATATGGCACGTACCCTTAAAAAATAAGTAAAGAAGGCCTTCAATTAAAAAGTCATTGAAAACCGTTCATCTAGAAGTTCGTCTATTCTGACCTGAAGTCATCCTATAGCCAGCCTTGTGGTCGTGACAGAATGTTGAAAAAGACTTGTAAAGTTTCCTTACTATTAAGAGAGAGCCCTAAAATTAAAACTTTGTTCCAGGAAAATACGAAGTTAAGACATGGGAAATCCGGTCCCCAATATCTTGAAATCTATGGGTTTATCCATAGTGACCGCCTGGGATATATCCTTTGTCAACCGAAAAACCGAGGACAGCCCGGACCACAACGATTTCGTCCGAAACATTTTATGGAAGTACCATTTTATATCTATAGGAATCCGTATTCCCGTAACATAATGTTTTAGCTTGGTTTTTCTCGACTGTTTTCGCATAGCTTACAATGTTTTTTTTGTATCCATTTCAGAGTGAAACCCTAATAAAAACACACCCGAGTGCACTCGCGGGACACAACCCAATATGCAACTGAAACCCCATTAAAATCTCTCCGAGTTTTTACGAGAATAGTGTGCATACAGACAGATGAGAATATGCAAGTGTCTTATAATACTTTTAGGTGAAGTAGCTATTTATGTTACTTACGTTTATGCCAAATGGTTCAAGGTAGAAATGTAAATCTTATATTTGCCGGTCACATTTGCCGGTATCACCGCTGTCCAATTTGACAAACAAGGTTTATTAAAAAAGCCAAAAGAAAAAAATCCTGGGTTCGATTCCCAGCAGGGGACAATTACTCACTCTCGCGTTTTCTCGGCGCGTCTTAATCTTCGCTTTACTCGTCTTCTGACAGCGATGCCATACAAAATATTCGACTAGTTCTGTCAAACTTATGTTTTCTTATTAAACCCTAACATGGCACACAGGTTATCTCGCGTTTCAATATGAGAAAATCACCGATTTTCTCTAATTTTGTCGTCCTCAATTTTGACGACGAAAAGTGAAGACAAAATTATGATACAAAAAAAAGCTCCAAAATAACATGGCAAATTCATAATTAAACTTTTATTCATCTTTATAATTTAAACATAATAACAATAAAAATACTTATAAACTACTATTTACGTTGGAACGAAGTTCCTTTCGGCGGCCGCGACAAAAACTGTGGCGGAGGGGAGCACTATTTCATAGACGAGCATCATGTGCAGTAATAACTAGTCTCTTTGCCAATTATAGTGAAAAACTAAAACTAGGAAGATGTGAGTGTATGGCAATGTCAAACTTTCACAACAAAATTACTAAAGCCACTAATTTTGTATTTTTAGTTTTAGTAAAAAATGTCACAGTAAAAACACAAATTAAAAGAGGTAGAGGTAAAATCAATATAGTACATACTAATTCCGTGCGTAAAACCGACCGCTGTTGCAAAGATAAAAATTATTTGTTTTTAATAGCTTGCTACATTGGTATTTCGCCGCGAGATTAAGAAATGTCAAAGTGCCTTTTTATAGTTTCCTCGAGCCTAACGGTCGTGTTAGGCATTCTAATAACGTCAAATTCGTAGACAAATTTCGACAAATCGAGATAGACAGCGTTCTCGCGCCTGTCATGTTAGCCTGGTCTGGCAAAGTTTTATAGTTTTTTGTTATCTGGAATTTCTCAGTAGCAGCCCGGAGTCAGATTTGTGGCAAAAGGCTCGCCCTGTCCAACCCTTCAAGGACACAAGAGACAATGTGTCTGCTTTTATGTTTACGTGTGTCTATTATATAGGTACCTGTCCCTTGCCATTGATATAACCGTTTTCGAAAAGCTAATTTTCAGTAATGACCTTATACCGATTCAATAAAATGATGAAAGCACCTACTTGCCTTTACGTTTAAAGTTAAACATTTATAACGAAAACCTTAGGCACGTGAAACTTCCTTCTTCTATGCATAGAGAACTTCTGTAAGCGGAATGTAGGTCAAACTAGCGGTTCCACAAGTGAATACCAATTGTTAATCTCGCAGTTAAAGCATAATCTAGACTCCTATATGGATCTCTTAAACATAGATATTATTGTTAAGAAACTATGGATCGTAAATCGTAATGTATTGTTAACATCATGTAATTAAGTGTGTACTGAATACATGATGTCCACCAGATAATCATCTGGTCATGAAGCTCTTCTGTTCTCTTCTCCGGGCTGCTACTGAGTAACTTTAAGATGGAAAAGCCCAATAACACTTAGCCCGAGCCGGGAATCGGACCCAGGTCCTCATTCATGCATGCTTAAAATTGTGTAGTACATTCCGCGAGAACTAACCTTTTTTTTTTTTTTTTTTTTGGGTGGGAAATCATCAAATGACTTCTCCCGCTCTGGGTGGAGCGGGAGGGCGTGTCAGACTTTTACTGACTAAAACCCACCCGTGTTCCTTCAGTTGCCTGTGCCAGGGCCACGGTTTTCTCTGTGGAATAACCCGCGACCCTGAGGCGTCGGCCCTATCGGACCCCGTCATTTTGTGCTGACATCTCTTTGAGGCGCGCGTGGAACACAACGCGCCGTCGACCCGGGCCTGGTCCTTACCGGACGGCGAGCTACCCATGGCTCGCCATCCGCAAGCCCGCGCCTACGGAGGCCGGGAATCTGCTTGCGATTCCCGACGCCCGCGAGAACTAACCTGAGCTTTGCATTTGTGTGAGTGATTACCAATCGTACCAATGTGATCGCAGAGGGACGCACAGTGCCTCTGCCCGATTGTCCGAGTGGTCGATTGCCAAGCAAAGGACTCGTCGCTATGTGCACTTACATAAATGCAAAGGTCAGCTCAGACCTCGTACTAGCTTTATGAAACATTAGAAAGGTATATTTTCAATTTCAAACAACAAGCACACAGCAAAGCCCGTATTTTGTATTAAAAACACAGTCCTGATACTGATCGATTACTCTGTTTTAAAAACAGAATACTCCTCATTATGCGGGAGGAGATGAATCGTTAGAATTTAAATTCCGTTTGGAAATTATGTATACGTATTTATGTATTTTTTACTGATGTTGGAAAAATTCTAAGAAAAAGCGATGATGGTTGATTATTCATCATCTTCACGATCTGGGTACGTTCACTATCCGCGATGGCAAAATCATAAGCTTTGCAGATGACACTGCCCTCTTGTTCAGCGCGTGCTCGTGGAAAGATGCAGTATATGAGCGTACACAATTGGGCTTTAATACGGTATCCAACTGGCTAAGCGACAATCTGTTGACCCTTAATACAACCAAAACCTATTACATAGCATTCTCTATGAAAAACAATGGTAAAATAATGTCTATTGTGGTGAGAGAATAAAGTTGATCGATTGATTGATTGATTCTAAACATTAGTCATCCATTTATCACACAATTTACACATGCCTCGTCTCGTCCTGCTTTTGCAAAATCCTGCAATGCTGTACGGAAGCAAGGAAATTATGTCTTGCTGACACCGCTTGTCATGATAAGTGTTGATAAATCGCAGGATTATACTTTTTCTCACTATCTACATACCCAGATCAATAAACAAAATCTGCGGAAAAAGAAGATACTTTCCTAAAATCATAAGTCATTCCAAAACGTCATTATTTTTTCGCCATTCTACCTGCCAAATACAATGCTTTACTGCCACAGTATGATCACCCCAGTTATACCGGTAAGTCCTACGTACAGTAGAGAATATTTACCGGCCGTTGATGATTTATACAAACTGCTGCATTGATTTAAAGCTCCCCACAATACGGGCCGAGGCTGGTGCGTGTCACGGACGGTAAACTGTCCGGAGGTTTATATTATACGTGTTGCTGTAACAGCTGTGACGTAATGTTGCAACATCTGGAACACTGGAACTTTTGGATGAAAAGTGTTCTGGAATGTTTTCAGTTTAATATAAGTCCTGTGTGTCAATATGTATAGTCTGCGAGTTCCGTTAATATTGCTTTTCATCACCGTACTTTACACGATAACTTTTTTATTTTATTTACAGTCATCGAACTAGTATTACGGCACTTATGCTGTCAATCAAACTCAATTCAAAGTTAAATCACTGCAGTCCTTTGTGCTTATGGGCTATACCACACTTCACGAACACAAAGCTCGATTGGCTAAACCCCATTCGCATATCCGTGTGTCAACACAGCTCTACATTTATAGAATAACCCGACTATTCCCGACTATTTCGACCATTACTAACAAAAGTGAAGTACACCCTCGGGCCTACATATGATTGCTGTATCTATTCCCAAAACACTCATTTATGCCTGTTTGCTAACAATTAGTATGTTATATATTCCGAGAATCGAGATACGTAATACAGTCATTTGGACGTAGACGATCCCATGTCGTGTTTCTAGTTTAAATTTCGTATGGTAGTAAGCTTCATGATCACAATTTCAACTTTATAGGTGCTTAAAATTATAGCTGTTTGTTTAATTAAACACGCTATACCTACCTACTATGTAGGTAAGATACGATGAAAGACGTTATTAGTAGTAATAATAAATGTTTATTTTTAATGTACATTTTTATTAGTAGGAACGGACACATTTTTAAATTATTGCAACAAACATGAAGTCTTTTTGACAGTTCCTTCATAGGCCCAAATAATTAGAACCAACCAAGAACTGTAGTTGACTATGAAGTTACGTCTTTTATCCGACTTCCCTATCCCCAAGCAACGCAAAACTAAAAACCCACAAAATTGACACAGAAATCCGAACAGCGATTTTAAAATCGCGCAGGAAAATAAGGAACTGTTAACATAACGTATAAAAGTGGCCAGTGCCGCAAAACAACTGACATCCGCTCTAAAACTGGTTAAGTGCAACCTCATAGTGTGTCCACACCGTAATACTGCACTCAAGTTAACCGGCAAAAGTTAGGGAGTGTGCGACGAGTAGCTTATAAACGCTTCCTAGTGAAGCATTCAGTTTCAGCTTCCGAACTTTAATAAGGGTCTTGTAAGGTACTATACTACACTACTTTTGAAGCGGCAATTGTTCAACGGTTGATAAGGCGTCTATTGACGAGGGAGAAGTAAATATGGGTTTGCATCTAATTGTCTGTTGTCTGTTCGGATGTCTATACAAGATTTTTAAGCTTAGTTAGAGCCGTTTATAGGTTTTGAGGAATGCATAATCACTCCATGAAAAATACTGGAATAATCTGCATCCGTATGGACAGGTCGCCGACCCCACATTGTTGAGAAATGGCTAGGCAGATGATGATTATGAGAGACACAGTCAGCATGCATATAAACGTTTTTGGAACGAGTATCGGAACGGTATGTTTGAAGTTAGAAGTAAGAACAATATTGTTAGTCATTAACTTATCAATAAGTTAGTAGAATAAACTATGCTAAAAGAGATCGAGTTTAGAAAAAAATTACTAATGTGCATCCTGTTTTACGTTTTTCAAGTCACTTTATAGATCACATAGTTGCTGCGTGGTAGCATTTGATGCGGCGCAGCGGTCGCTAAGGCGTAGCAGTTGTTACGGCGTAGTATTGACACAGCGTAGAGACAACGCTACGCTTGCTACGCAAAGCAATTCCAACATTGATTCAGATTCAAGTTTTTTATTGATAATAAAGATATTAGGAGAGGATTCACTCCAATGATAAATGGTAAATAAATGTATAATTGTCAGGAGGTTCCTCTCTCTGGAGCCCTGACCGCCGGAAGCTTGGACCCTGTTCCCGATACCGGTGGGCTACTATTTTTAAATGTTTTTTTATTTAATATTTATTTAATTTGTAAAAAAAAGAATAATTATGTCTTCATCAACATCATGCTCTTTTCCGAATTTATTTGGGCGCAGCATGCTTCTTCCTCTATACATCACTTATTTACGCACCTTTATCTAAGTTATGTCAACTCATAGGTAATTAATGCAATTAAAAAAAGAAACAAGAAAAAAAAATGTGAAACGAATTCTATTTTAAAATTCTAGTTTAAATCCATCGTTCAAAATGTGTCTAAGTAATTTCAAATGTACCACGTCCCGTACGTACATTTGAGAAGTAACGTCATTAGCGCGGAGCTCTTGACGACGTCTAAAATTTCTTTCTGCTTGCCTCCTGCGAGTGGACGCTGTGACATTTATGTAGGTCAAGGAGCTATGTAAAGTGACCGGTCGAATACCTTTCGCAAAATCCATCATACGGATCCCTTAGGTTAAGGCAGAGTTACTAAAACTGAGTCTCATTGTTTGTTGTTAATATCGATAGGTACTAGGGTTGAAACGGAACTCTTCAAGATATAACGGAGCTATACCTAACAGATCTAATAAAGAAAATTGTCTCCAACTACGTGAAGACTCTTTAATACTGTGGAAAAATTAGTCGCAGTTTCAAGGTTTTGCTCCCATGTCATCGCCGCCGGACGTTTTTGTGCGCTCTCCCGCTCCAGTGTTGTGTTTCGTGAATCTACGCGTCGCTACCACGTGACGTCATCGTAGTCGCCCCGACTACTCCGATTTAAAATCAAGTCAAGAACTTGATTTGATTTTAATCAATCAAAAAGTGCCTTTTTCAAGGCAAATCTTATTTCTTATTCGCGAGTTTTGTGAGCAGCTTCACTAGGCCCCTTCTGGGTAAAACCACAGTTTCGTGGTCCTCGGTTGAAACCTTACGGTGTCAACGAAGCCGAGTATGGTGTTGACCCAATTCACACCCGCCGAACCCCTTCAGGGCGAGGCAGTTAGTTGGACGGGTCCCAGATAACCGGCCTTGGGGGATCTCCTAGTCGGCTCTGGTGACAGTTTTGCTTTCCAGCTACTCACCTAGTGTCTTTACGGTGTGTCTACACCCTTCGCGCTAGACTGGTCAGGGCCCCGTTCGCACAATAAGACTGGCGACGGGTTACAAGCTTAGGGCTCACCAATAGGTACTCACCTCTCTGTCTACACCCGACAGAGAGGGTCACACATCCCCGGGCCCATCCACCCGGGGAGATAGGTATAGAGTTAGGCATCGTGGAAATTTATTTTCCAACATTCCGTCCCCGAAGTAGCTCCCCCTCCTCCGACCATGGAGGATGCCTATATTGTGGCGTTCTTCAAAGAGGTCCTTTTCAAGGACCCCGATTTCCTGGCAAAATATGGCGCAAAGTTACGTCATCGCTCCACCCCTACTCCGTCCCATCGCGCACTCGGTGAATTCAGTGACGCATTGGAAAGCCCGCTATCCTCGGGGCGAGCTGGATTGCTCCAACACGAATGTATGCGTACATCCGCGGTGGGGCGACCCGGATCGCCAGGCACTTCTTCTCTTGCAACCGAGCGCGTGGGCAGGTTGCGGATAGCCCAACTCCGTCTGTGGGACCATCTAGAATGGTCGATCCCGGCCGGAGCATCTTGTAAGAGATCCCGGACAAGAGAAGTTCCCGAAGGCCCAATCCCAGGCTCAGGGTAACCCAGTTACCCTACCTCCCATGAACCTGAACGCCTAACAAAACCATCCCTCCCTATCCACTAATTTCCTGCCGCTTCCCAAATCCTTAGGCCTAATCCCAGACCTAAGGTGACCCCAAATTACCCACACCTTCTCACCAAATGCCTTCCTTCCTATCCCTATTTCCCGTCGGTCCCAGAGGAGGGGTAACCTCGATTCCAAAAAAGCCCACCCCCAAATAAAGATATAATGCAGAATGTAAATAAAACTACCCAGGTGGAATCCCACACCGCCACGGCGGTCAGCCCCCAACGTATTCTGGGGGGGGCAACAGACTGCAAAGTATTACAGCGCTCTTCAGCGCCTACAAACCAGGCAGCGACTAACGCGCCTAACCCCTCAACACCGGCCGCGACTAACGCGCCTACACACACAAACTCGGCCGCGATCAACGCGCCAGTACCCGCATCCCAACGCATAACGCCCCCCACGAGCCTCTGGCAACAGAGTATTGTGCGGAACAGCGTCACTAACCCCGACTATGACCAAGACAAACACAGACAGAGGGCGACAGGGAAGGATGACGGAGCTGGCAGCTCTACCACCCTCCCGGCTGACGAAGTACGACTGCTGAAGAAGCGCGGAAAAATCACTGCCCGGGACGGGAAAGTAGGCGACCGAAAGCAGGACTGCGAAGGCACTAGCCAGCGCGAAATGCGATCGGACGCCGAAATAACAGTACGCGACCAGCCACGAGTACGCGAAGGGGAAACCCGGCGCGAAAAGCTCCCGAACGCAACAGAGTCTGCCAGGGCCGCCAGTCGACCCCATAACACAGACCATACTCACACTAGAACTCGACCAAGACAGCACAGGGGTAGGCGCCTTAGAGCCTCACACGCACAGGCGCAGCTGGCAGACAACTTGCCAGGCACCTCCAAACCGCAGCCTGGACCAAGCGGTACAGGGCCGGCGAAGAGAGTGTGCCCTGACGACACAGCCTCACCGAGAGCACTTCAGGGGGACGCCAAACGTGTGAGGGTCCACTCCGCCCAGGAGGAGCAGAGAACCTACGCGCGAGCCACGAAGGATATACCTGCGCGGCTGGCCGTGGCGATCTGCTTCCCTACCCCATCCAGAGACCTGACTAGGGATGAGGCTGAACTAATAAAGTCAGGCCTCGAAGACCTGATGATGAACACGGACTCGACGACACCATAACAGACCACGCACAACTAGAATACACCGTAAACAAACTATCAGAATATATTACCGAGGCATACCATGCATGCTGCAAACTAAGGGCGCCAAAAACTAACAGCGAGAGGAACCCCTGGTGGAACGCTGAACTTAGTAAGCTCAGAGGTGCATTACGTAAGCAATTCAACAGAGCCAAAAACACCAGACACCCGGACGACTGGGAGTCATACAAAGAGACCCAACATACATACAAAAAGCAAATCAGAACTGCCAGAAGAACAGCATGGCGGAAGTTCTGTGAATCCATCGAAACCAATAATGAAGCCGCAAGGGTAAGGAAAATCCTATCAACTGATCAGGACCGAACCCTTGGCGCGAAAAAACCCGACAACTCATACACACTAAATGACCATGAAACCAGTAAGATCCTCCTCGAGACTCACTTCCCAGACTGCAAACTCCTAGAGGACAAGGTGTGGGAAGCTGAACCAGAATGGACCCCAACGGATCAAGACTGGTCTAGAGCCCGCAATATAGTAACAGAAGACCGGATAAAGTGCCATCAACACCTTTCAGCCCTATAAGTCCGCTGGGCTGGATGGCATCTTTCCAGCCCTCCTACAATGGGGGGTTGATATAATGACACCATGCCTGGTGGAGACCTTCCGAGCCTGTATAGCACTCAGACACATACCCCTAGCTTGGCGCGAAGTGAAAGTCATATTCATACCCAAACCAGGCAAATCCGACTACACACAACCCAAGGCCTATAGGCCCATAAGCCTCACATCCTTCCTACTGAAAACCCTGGAGAGACTCTGTGATAGATACATTCGAGACGGACCTCTTCAGGCAAAACCACTTCATAAACAACAACATGCGTACTCCACAGGCAGATCAACGGAATCTGCGTTACATAGCGTGATTTCCAAGATTGAATGCGCGGTGGACCACAAATGCTCAGCACTAGCTGTCTTCGTTGATATCGAGGGTGCTTTTGACAAAACCACGTTCGGTAGCATCAACATGGCCCTCGACAGACACAATATAGACCCGACCCTGAGCGGGTGGATCACTAATCTGCTCAAATTGAGAGCTGTACAGGTAACAGTGAACGACACCACAAGGGCCATTGTGGCGAAGGGCTGCCCGCAGGGGGGCGTTCTCTCGCCACTTCTGTGGAACTTGGTTGTGGACAGCCTCATCAGAACACTCAATGACAAAGGCTACTTTACTGTAGGCTATGCCGATGACATAACCATAATAATAAATGGCACCCACGAAAATACCCTATGCAACCTTATGCGCCAAGCCTTAAAAATAGTAGAGGACTGGTGCAACGAACACCAGCTAACCGCCAACCCCACAAAGACCGAACTGATCCTCTTTACGAAAAAGAGGAAACTGACGACACTACAACTACCACGATTCTTCGGAACTACCCTAAGCCTATCAACCGAAACCAAGTACCTAGGCATCTATTTGGATAAACAGCTGAATTGGGCAAAACACACCAACTACATCACTACAAAAGCCAGCATATCTCTGTGGCAGTGCAAGCGAATGCTTGGCAGAAACTGGGGGATTAACCCCAAGGTAACCTACTGGCTATACACTACTGTCATTAGACCAATTATCACGTACGGCTCGTTAGTCTGGTGGCCTAGGACAGACCTGAGCACAGCCCAAAAAGATCTCGAAAAACTGCAGCGGTTTGCTTGTGTAGCAATCACTAGCTGCATGAGAACCACACCCACTGCTGCCCTACAGGCAATGCTTGGGCTGCCACCCCTACACCTCATCGTGCGGGAGGAGGCGACCCTGGCTGCCTTTAGGCTTCATATATCGGGAACCCTAAGCAAAGATTCTAGGGTCAGGCACACACGCATAAAGGAGGATGCAGTCAAACGACAGCCGATGTTAGCATCACCCTGCGACAAAACCCCGAAGCAACACTACTTCCAAAAGCACTACAACATCGTTCTCTCGGAAGAACAGTGTGACTACTCACGCCCGAATGAGATGAGAGTATACACCGACGGCTCGAAGACCGGATCCGGGGCCGGAGTTGGAGTCTTTTCACACGACCTCAACATAAGCATATCAAACCCCCTGGGAATGTTCAACACTGTCTATCAGGCGGAGTGTGTGGGCATTATACAAGCGGTATACGCCATAGAAACCAGGAAAGTTACGGACACACATATACGTATACTCTCCGACAGCACCTCAGTCCTCCAATCATTGAGGAAAAAATATATTACCTCAAGTACGGTATTAAACCGCAACACAGTGACACTGCAATGGATAAAAGGACACAGCGGATCGCTGGGCAATGACGCAGCTGACGAATTAGCCAGGAGAGCATCCAGCACGTCGGCATGCGGGCCTGAACCCATCATACCCATCCCCTTCAACCAGATACGCAGGTGGCTGCAGGAGTCCACCCATGCACAAGCCGAGAGGTGGTGGACCTCGACACCAGGCTGCAGGCAGTCTAAGGAAGCCTTGCCATCCTTAGACGACAGGCTAACCAGACGTTTATTACGTCTGAATAGAAATGGCCTGCGCCTGATGACGGGGACCATCACAGGACACTGCTCGCTAAATAAGCACTTCTACACAATAGGTATAACGGACAGCCCTCTGTGCGGAGCTTGCATGGAGTCGGACGAGACCGTTGCGCACGTGCTCTTTGAGTGCACAGGCGTTACCCAGATTAGAACAGAAACACTCGGGACACTCGGATCTTACACAGAGGTTCTCAACAGACCAGAAGCTTTGATCGGCTTCTGGAGGGAGGTGGGCTGGTTGGAATAAAAACCACCGACGGCCGCTATGGCCCACGTACAATGGTCCACATGTAGGACTAAGTGCGGAAACCATACCCTCTAACATAGAACATAGAAGCCCGCTATCGCCACCTGCATGCGAACAAGGCATTCCGCCTTTTGTTCCGGCAAACAATGTTCCGGCCGCTAATTCGGCCCCCATTGTTACACCCGCCCTTGTTCCGGTAGATAATACTCCGGCCGCTAATCCGGCCCCTATTGTCTCGCCCGCCTTTGTCCCTACCGCCATTATCACCGCCTCCATTGTTCCGGCCGCCATTGTCTCAGAGACAACGCAGCTGCGCGCCGCAGTAACAAATACGACGGAGAGCATGGACACGTCGGTCCCACTCTCCGAGGAAGAAGCCCGCACCTCCTCCTCCAGCGATGACGACTTCCAAGTCGGCGTTAAAGGAGGCAAGAGGAAGGCGGCTAAATCCTCCACCCCCGCTGGCCCGGTCACCAAGGCCCAGAAACAAGAGACGAATACCTTATCGTCCACTTCTACTTCCGCCCCTAGTCCGCGGGGCACCCGCCCGGTCAGCCCTTCGGCTTGCCCACCCGCTCCTACCGCGAGGAAACAAAAGCCCCCTCCCCCGATCTACATTCAAGATAAGTCCAAATGGACCGAAATATCCAAAATGTGTGGTGATCGAAAGATCAACTACACAAATGCCCGATCCACCCTTCAGGGGATCAAAGTTTCCGTCCCCACGTCTTCGGACTTTAGGGATCTCTCCCGCGCCCTGCGTGAAAGGAACTACTACTTTCATACTTACTCCCTTCCGGAGGAAACCCCTACTCGCGTCGTAATAAGGCGCGTTCCTCAAGAAATCTCCACCGAGGAGATTAAGAGCGACCTCATCGCTCAAGGAATCCCAGTGTCCGCCGTCCATCGCTTGCATAAAGCGAGGCAGGGCCTTGTCTACGACATGGTCCTTGTCATCTGTGACCCCACTGAAGGGCACCACCCGATATTTAAAGTAAAATCGGTATGTTCACTCTCGGGCATTTCCATTGAGAAGCCCTACCGAGCCAATTTGATTGGCCAGTGCCATCGCTGCCAACTGTACGGTCACTCGCAGTCCAACTGCTATGCGACCCCTAGATGCGTCAAGTGTCTAGGTGAGCATGGCACCGACTGTACCCGCCCTAAAGATAGGGAACTATGTTTAGAGCCTCCCAGCTGCGTACTCTGCGGCCAATCTGGACACCCGGCAAATTATCGGAGCTGTCCGAAAGCCCCGAAGTCCTCCTCTCCCAAACTCGCGAAACGCGCGAGCGACCACCAGCACAGGGAAAGCCCCTGGGGTAAGCCTCCTTCCGCGCTGATGCCGGAACGGCTTAGCCCGCAGAGGCCGTCCCCCTTTTATTTTTATTTTTTTTGTTCCCGGGGTGGAAAATCCTCATGGGTGTCCTCCGCCCTGGGGCGGGCGGAGGGGTCTGTCAGACTCTTACTGACTAAAAACCACCCCGGTGTTCCGTCTCACACCTACGCCGGGGTCGCGGGAACACATTATTCTTCCACAACCCCGGCTGGTGCCGGCCCGCTTGCGCGGGCCCCGTCTCGGGCGGGGGGAGTGAGGTGCACTCCCCCCGCAACGTCTGTGGTCGGCGCGCGAGGAACACTACGCGCGCCGCCTTCTTGGGTCCTGATGTTGGGGGGCGACGGATGTCCCCGAATCCGTCGCCCCTGGACCCATTTAGGGGGGCCGGAAGAGGGCGTTGTCCGCCCTCCTCCGACGCCGGGTGCGTCTGCTGCGGGCTGGGTCGAGAGTCGAGATCTCTCTCTCCCTTTCCGCAGCCTCCTTCCGCGAGATGACCGTCTCGCAGAAGGAAACCACCGCGTCCCAGGACTCGACGCTGCCGACCATCGAACTCACTACGGTCGGCAGCGACAGGTCACTGCCTACTTCTGAGATGAGGGCACGGTGCGGCTCCTCCCAAGCGGCACACTCTGCCAGCGTGTGCCACGCCGTGTCCTCCCGGCAGTCGACGCAGTGGTGACACCGGGCGTCCGGCTCCCTGTTTATGCGACACAGGTACTTCCCGAAGCAACCATGCCCCGAGAGCACCTGCGTCGCCCGAAACGACAGGGAGCCGAACCTTCTCCCGAGCCAGCGGTCGAGCACTGGCCGGATCGCCTCGATGGTGCTGAGGCCGGCGGTAGGGCGTGAAAGCCTCACCCGCCATTCCGCCACCAGGACCTCGCGGAGCTGCAACCGACGCTGCTCGATATGGCGCTGCATCGGTCGCTCGCCCCGCTCCCGCGCTGCCTCGCGCCACCGGTACAGTGACGCGAGCACCCTCGCCTCCAGGCCCCAGGGCGGTGATCCGGCCAGTGCACAACCCGCCTCGAAGGAGATCGTGCGATACCCCCGAATGACTCTGACGGCCATCGCCCGCTGCGGCTTGCGCAGGACAGCTATGCTGCCGGCCGTCAGGTCAGACGCCCAGATCGGCGCTCCGTAGAGCAGAGGCCGTCTCCCTGGGCTAACCTTAACCACCTAAAGGCTCCCGCAGCTTCGGTGCCATCAAAACCCGCGCAACCAGCGCAATCCGCGCAACTTCCAGCGCTGATGGCTTCCGCCATCCCAGCGCCTTTGGTAGCCCCCGCGGCCCCTACGGCCTCTCCAGCGGCACCTCGGGGAACCCAGGGCCGAAACAGCGCCCAAATCATATTAAGTACATACGCGGCTCTCTTCACCACCGCCGCGGATAAAATGGCTGAAGAAATCGTTGCTGCAAACGGCAACGCAGTTCGCCTCATGGAAATTCTGAGCGCTTATCCCAAGATCGCGCAAGTTCTACACTCACTCAAATATTAATTCTCAATGGATAATACGAGAGTAAATAGTAACAAACCCCGATCCCTTAAATTAGGCTTTTTCAACGCAAATGGCATTTCAGGTCAACGCGATGAGATCGCCACTTTCCTCCGCGTCCATCAGCTTGACATCCTCCTCATACAGGAAACCTTTTTAAAACCTCATCACCGAAACCCGAATATTACCAACTTTAAACTAGTTCGCAATGACAGGTCTCGATGTCACAAGGGTGGCACACTCATATACTTTAGGAAATCTTTGTATTGTATCCCTATAGACCCACCTCCTCTAATGCCAAGCACCCGGCGTGGAATAGTAGCACAACTTCAACCAGAGGTAGGATAGTTTTCAAGTTAGGCGAATCCCTTAACTTTGACGTCATCGCTCCAATGAGCCCGACGCATTTCCCAGGAAATCCCAATCACCTTCCCGATGTTGTCGATGTAGCGCTGCTCAAGAATGTGAACCTTCATTTGCATTCGATAGAGACGTTCCACGAGCTTAACTCTGACCACCGCCCAGTAGTCATGCATCTTGCACCCTACTCGGGCCCTATCGACCCCAACCGCCCCCCTCAGACCCAGATGATAACCGACTGGAGGAAAGTAAGCGAGAGACTGAAATCCACCACGTCGCCTCACCTGGACACCATCCCCGATCACTTAGTGTCAGTCGCCGACACGACGGCCGCAATCGACACGTTTACAGAGCACGTACAATCCGTATTGACGGATTGTTCACGGGAAGTTCCGGTGATGGAAGACCATCGCTGGAAACTACCTACTGACGTACGTGACCTGATAACCGAGAAGAACGCGGCCATTCGTGCCTACGACTTCCTTCGTCCTACGTCCCTTGTGACGCGAACAAAGCCCACATGCGCCATTTACAGCGTGCTGTAATGAAACGCATAGGGGAGGTTCGCTCTGAGGGCTGGAACAAGATGCTCAGTGAACTCGAGCCCACTCATCAAGCCTTCTGGCAATTACAGAGGAAATTGCGTTCCTCAGAAGAGGTCTCTATGCCTCCTCTCATCCGCCCCGACAATAGTGTCGCTTTCGACAGTCCCGACAAGGCTGAATGTCTTGCTGACAGCCTAGAGTCCCAATGTTCTCCCAGCTCACAACCAGTAGACCAAGCTCACCTGAACAAGGTCGACGCTGAAGTCGAACGGAGAGCCTCCCTCCCTCCTGTCGAAGACCCTGATGATCCTCTGCCTCCCGTCACTCCAGACGAAGTGCACGACATCATTAAGGGGCTCCACGCTCGTAAGGCCCCCGGTTCGGATGGTATTACCAATAAGGTATACAAACTCCTTCCTGCCCCGCTCATAATGCTTATGACCGCCATCTTCAATGGCGCCTTGAGCAAAAACATCTTCCCACAAGCATGGAAAGGAGCCACCGTCATCGGTATTCCAAAGCCAGGCAAGCCAAAGTCTGAGCCCTCCAGCTACTGCCCTATTAGCTTACTCAATGTTCTCGGCAAAATCTACTAGAGACTTATTAAAAGCGTCTCAAAGACTACGCCGAAGCAAAGAGCCTCATTCCCAACGAGCAGTTCGGTTTCCGTCCCCAACACTCGAGTATCCACCAGGTCCACCGTATAGTAGAGCACTTATACGCCCGTCGTCGCATTACGCTGGTCTGCAGCGTAATGCGACGACGGGCGTGTTATTCTTCGACATAGCGAAAGCCTTCGACAAAGTCTGGCACAACGGCTTGAGCTGCGATACAAGCTGTACCAACTAGGAGTGCCAGATCGTCTCGTGCTCATCTTACTAGACTTTTTGTCGAATCGCACCTTCCGCTATCGCATCGAGGGTGCACTCTCGTCCCCTCACCCTATTCGCGCCGGTGTCCCTCAGGGTTCCGTTATATCTCCTCTAGTCTTCACGCTGTTTACTAGCGATATCCCACAGAGTAAAAAGGCTCAGTTGGCTCTCTTCGCCGACGACACTGCCGTTTACTATACCGGTCATTGTCCCAACGCTATAGCTCGTACTCTCCAAACCTCCGCAAACGTCTTAGGCGCTTGGTTCCGGAAATGGAGAATCGAGGTCAACCCCGATAAGAGTAAAGCGGTTCTCTTTTCGAGAAGTCGTCGAGTCCCACCCCCCCTTCCCAGCCCGATCACTATGTACGGCAAGCCAATCCCTTGGGAGAAGCAAGGCAAATACCTAGGCGTGATCCTTGATCAAAACTTAACGTTTAAACAGCACATTAAGGCTGTTCGCGCGCGCGCCGCTTTCGCTCTTGGTAGACTCCACTTTATTCTGACAGCCCGTTGCAAACTGTCACTTAAATGCAAACTGCGCATCTACACCGCAGCCATCCGTCCCATCATGACCTATTCCTGCGTTGTATTCGCGCACGCTCACCCACGTCATCTCCATAAGATGCAGACCCTCCAAAACCGTTTCCTTAGAAAGGTCACGGGTGCCACCTACTATGTCCGAAATATAGATCTCCACGTAGACCTAAAAATGCCTACCATAAACCAGTTCATGAAACGCTTATCGAAGCGTTTCTTTGACTGTGGCATAAAACACTCCAACCCCTTGATCTCAGCGGCCGCCCGCTACACTCCCTCCCGTATTAGTAGTATTCGCCGACCAAGGCATACCTTAATTGCCCCCGACGACGCCACTACCCTCCTCCAGGAGAGTAGTAAGGCCACCAGCACGCTTCATAAGCCCAAAACCCGATCGCCGTCCTACCGTCCTCGCCGCCGAGGCCCGCCGCGACTCCCAAATCTACGCCCCTCCCGACCCTTGCTCGAGCCAGCCCGCGCCGCTGAGCCTGTAGCTAGTCATTTGCTGCCCTCTTCCAGCGACGCCCTAAGCCGAGGTTCGTACCCCACAGGGGGTGCCCTTAGCGTGTAGTCGCTTAGTTTTTAGTTAGTATTTAAGTTTAAGTCCTGGCTGGAGGCCTTAATTTATTAGGGCAACCACAGGCAAGTCCGTCTGAGCAGACGACAACCTCATAGGTTGACCTGCGAGATGCCATTCCCAAAAAAAAAAAAACGGCTCATTTAGTTCTTTATCTAATTGTTTAGAATATGAACTCTAAAGGACAGTTAAAGTTGTACAGGATTCCGCTTTCCAAAGCTTGGAAAATTAGGTTGTTTTGAATTTTTCGTTGGACATTGTAAAGATATTCTTGTAAATTAACTTACTCGATATCTACTTATTGTGAATAAAACAGGATTTCGCGTTGATTCTCCTTAGTTTTCTTCGTGGTTTACCTTTGTAGCAAGTGTGCTATAACAAATCATGCTTGTTTGCTTTTGTAAAACAATTTAGTAGGTACCTATGCTTATTTACAGTATGCTCTCCGTGTGTGACAAACGATCACACTCTTCTCGAATACCCTCACAACGGTGTGCTATTAAGTGGCATCTGCCCGAAATCCCGCATATGATTTCAACATAAGTAGATATTCGAGCATATGATAGTAATCCTGTGTATTGTCTATTTATTTTTTCCCGTGTCCGCAGGTGTGTCAGTGGCATTACAGCGGGTCCTATCAGAATACCAGTGCTGCGGTATTAATTAGAATGAAAATGATCCTAATGAAAAATGGAACCCTTAAGGGATCACTCGTGTCTGTCTGTCTGTCGGTGAATCTACAAGACTGATTAAGTTGAAATTTGGTAACATCCTCGTACGGAACCCTGTCTACACAAGTTCTGTTTATTTGAAAAAAAAATCCTTTTGTTAGTGTAAAAACTCCTTTTTTACTCTTTTAATAACTCCAGTTCTTTCTTTCTAAGCAATTTGACTTCTAATCCCAAGTGTATTTTAACTGAACAATCCTATGCGAGCATGAAAGCCTATTATTGTATGGACCATTTAGCAAACAAACCTAAAGACTTTCTTCTTCTAAACAACAGCCGTAAAAGATCCAATTTCCATTAGTGACGTTACCTGCTTTAATTAATACACAGCTTCTGCCAGCGACTTTGTTTTTGTTTTTGAAACTATTTGATCCCTCGACCCACCCCGTCGCATCGCATCGCCTGCACGCGCTAATAATCGTTTTCGCATAGCATTATATCTTACTTTTTTCATTTTGCTCGGCTCCTAGGAGTCCTAGCACGCGTGATGTTAAAAAGCCTCACTTATGAATTGGGCTATAAAATGCTGTTCCAGAGATTTGCGCGTTCAAAAAAACAAACAAGCTCTTTCAACTTTATATAAGTATAGAAGATTTTAAAGGAAGCAGGGAACCATGCGGCGGACTGTGTGTTTCCCAGAAACAGTTATACGGGTATTGTTACATAAGATCTGTACGTGTCCACTGTTAATGCACTGTAATGCTCGGTGCTAATGTTCCTTCTAATGTACCTAATGTGAATCTCCTTATGTAGCTACTTGGAGCATTTAATACAAGCAAACCTTGTAAATTCTGGAGTGTTTCCGTTCGAGCATCTGTAAAATCTTGTGGCGGGAGTTAACAAAAATGTAATGTGTGTTTGTGCTGTGTTTATGGTTTAGCTTCTATGCTGGAGAAGCGGTTACTGCTAAAATATCATTAGATTTCTCATTTGACTCCTTTACAACCAAAAACTTTTCTGAACGCTGACTTTTTTAAAGATCATAGTGCTTACTATACCGTTAATACAAGTGATATTTGTTTTCGTGCATGTCAGTGATCTTAAGATTTTCGTGCCTCGGAAAGCACGTAAACCCGTTAGTCCAGGCTGTCATTCGGGGATCTAATAATGACAGTCGTTACGGGTCGTCAGAAGCCCATAAGTCTAACAACCGGTCTTGTGTGCCCTTGTGTTAGCTGGGCTCTGGAGGTCAGATAGGCACTTGCTCCATGTTAAATAAAGTAGGTATGCGGCTATTTCAAACTCACTACCGAAAAAAGACGGCGTTATAGTCCATTTTGTTTATTTAGACACAACACAATGTTGATATTCATGCTTAAATGTGTAAAATACTTGAAATGTGTTCGAAAACTATTTCTGGGGGATTCCGGGGAAACTGTAGACGACATCGTCAAAAAAGCTATTCCTCCTCATTTATTTGACATTTAATGTTAAAATTAAATGGGCATTATATTTTTCGGTTCTTTAACCGAAAGTGATGTCAAAAAAGGAAGCCATCAATTTAAAGAAGTTACTTCTCTTTCTATTTCAAATGACAGAAAGGGATAGAAGAGAAGAAAACTAATGCAACGTCATAGAGTTAGTTTTAAGGCGAAGAAATCGTTTCTTATAATATACATTGTATTCAGCTGCATCCTGTTAGTCTGAAAGCCGACCCCAACATATTTGGGAACATGCGGCAGATTTATTGATTGTTAGTGATCTTAACACCCAGATTCTAAGTCATAACCTCGAAAGCTACTCCAGGCATGTCTCGGAAGACCCTCAATATCGGTATTCTTAGTCGTCCGGCTGTCGCTGAAAACCAGCACTGGGGCTCTGTCTCGCATATGGTCGTAGCATTAAGCTGAGCGATGACCGTTTTGCGTGGACGCATATTTTCCCCCAATTTGTTCTCTTTGGTGTTTGTGTTCGATCACTGCGTCATGTTTGTGTTCGATCACTGCGTCATGTTTACCGTAAATAAACGTTGTTTCTTTCCTTTTTCTAAGGAAAAAGCTCGCGATCAAAATCTTCCCCCGCTTCTACATCGCTTCACTTTGGTATGCGTTGATTCGTTTTGAAACACCCAAAACGACGAGTGGCGCTTCGTTTCTGGATCGTATTGATAAATCCAAGACTAATCACCTGTAATGATGTCATAAATACGCCGAGACGAGCCTGCTTCAAGTTAATCATATCACGGCACCGTTCCACCCGGGCCTGCTTCTGAGCATCGGTGAGGTTGTGCAGCACCCAGCGTGATACTATCCTCCTTACGCGAAGAAGCACGTGTAGAATTTCGTGAAGGCTTCCCAATTCAACCTGCAGTAAGTTCTGAATCTCTTGATACGTAACTCGGCGATTGCGTTGAATTAAATTTTACACTGCTGGCACGTTTTCTTCCGTAACAGCCGTCAAAGGGCGACCACTTCTTTCATCATCCCCCAAAGTTAGATTTCGAAAATAGAACGTACGTATTTTTACTTTTGTTTAATCGTTTTTCAAAATAGAACTTACTGGCATACAAAAAAAAAATTCGTAATACTTTCTGAGTGGCCTGATATAGGTACAACTTTTTATCCTTCTGTTCTAACTGTTGGTTCTCCTAATAAATAAAAACTTCATGAACGGCTGGAAATGTGGGTGTACTATAGGCACACCTCTACCTAACACTTCGGGGAGTACAGGCGTGATGTTATGTTGTACATATTTAATAAACGTCAATCGTATTACTGATTGGAAAACAGATTTTAAACAAACATAAGAAAATCGTCACAACAAAAACATTTTGTCTTGATAAATAAAATCTGTACCTAAACATAGTTCGTTAGTTCTCTGGAATTCGATTACCGCACAGAGCCAATAGCGTATTGTATTGTATATGATAATTGTACCTACAGGGTATTTGTGGCTGTAAAAGCGCCCACGATAGCCGAGAAAATTCAACAATCCCTACTCTTGGCATAAAATTCTCAGAGCACAACTACCTACTCACTCTATGCAATCCCGCTCACCTAAGTGGGATACTTACATCATAATACTGTTCATGAAAAGTCGTGGGTGTAACAATCTTACATTTCCAAAATCAATACAAATATTAAGTACCTACTATTACGGGACAAGTTTTGGAGTTTCCTACCGCAAAATTTATCATACTTTGTATGTGTTCCCGGTTGTACGAGTAGCAATCCATTTTGTATGTACTTCCTTGCATCCGATTACGCTTTACTTAGGCATTCGTATTCAAGGTGTCAGGGACATCGATGCGCAAACTGAACCCCCCTGCGTAGAAATTTTTCTTTTATCGGTTATCAATAAAAACAATTGCTGTTTCACAGAAAAATAGTCAAACCTATGGAACAGAATTACATCTTTTGTGTGTATGATGTAAAGATTTAACTAAGTATGTATTTGTGTTTGAATATATATTTTTAAACGTTTGGAACACATCGTAATGTTGTTGCGGGTGCACATACCCACCTATTTGGTCATTTAAAACCAAATCTACCCGCATATTTTTACAATATTTGACGGCCTAGGTATGCAGCTGCACATCCGGGTTTCTCCTAATCGCTAATACAAATGGCAGAGGCCTACTTTAGATGTGAGTAGACTTCCATTTCCGCACTAAGTTCACGCTCACAGTACGCTCAGACCGTTGTGCAAAGCGTAAACAACGGTTTCTTAGAAGAGCCGGCCGTTAAGTGTGGCCAACGCAGCCAGACTTAGCGACCGGCTGTCATGAAAATCATGACAGGAGCGATAAAGATTTAAATCGTTTGATTCGCCCTGCCACCTCAAAAGGTAGTCGCGTTTCTGTTCAGTTTTGACACCTCAGTACCCAATGATGCAGTGAATTGACTTGATTGTCATAGAAACGATATATAACATAACATAACATCACGCCTTGTTTCCCCGAAGGGTTGGGCAGAGGTGTACCTATAGTACACCAACATTTCGCCAGTTATGTTTAAGTCCCATGTAATAGCCTATTATCATCACCCGGGCACAAATCCAGACTCCGGGCTGCTACTGAGAAATTCCAGATAGAAAAACCTAATAACACGTTGCCCGACCTGAGAATCGAACCCAGGACCTCATGCTCAGCAGTAGCGATTGCGACCACTAGACATGATGAGATATGTGTTAACTTAAATCGTTTCCATGACAATCAACTCACTTTTCTCAGTATGGACACTTCTGTCGCGTGACTGAGAACGGTGAGAGCAAATCTAGCGATTTAAATCTTTGGGCAGCGGGGTTTGACTTAATGTCAAATACTGCTGTAAAAGGCAGATTTTCACGACGACTGTTATGATATGACGGAACAGCTTTCTTCCGACTCCAAAGCTATTTGTACCATTAAACACACCAAAATTTATAAAAAAATCACCATTATGTGCTGTGTTATTAAATCAAAATACATAGAATGACTCAAAAAGAAAATAAAACGCCGACTAAAAAACCAGGCACTTCAATCTAGATAGTACCTACTAATTTTATTCTCAGAACTAGGTGAACCCTGAGTGTGCAATAATGCAATTATGATAATATAATTCAATCTTCTATGAATATTCAAGCAGTATAATTTCGCAAAATTGGCACCTACGAGTAAGTAAGTGTGTTTAAACCCCTGCTCATTTATATTCTATGCATCGAGTCAATTTGATTGGCTCTCTGTGAACACTTCGATAATTGCAAATTTCAAATACAGCGAGGATTTACCTTCCTCCAATATCGATAGCTAATAGCTTTGCGAGGTGATTTATCTCCGCATTCTTCGTGTCTCTCTTGAAGAGACTGATGAAAATTTTTTTGTACAGTTTTTTTTTTCACACATTTCTGTAACGGTAAACAATACACGGAATGAAATTGATTCACAACTGCTTCGGATTTACTGATTTAATAGGTAGACACTAATACTTTCCGATTATTTTTGAGGGTAGGTAGCACAGACAGCAACTAAGTATCACATGTTAGTTTTATAAGTTAATAAGTAGCAGCTTTGTTGAAGAAATATCTAATGCAATACCTACAGCAGGCTGGTCTAGCAGTGGGGAGATCCTAATTGCTTTTGGATAACGTTCCCTTACTCACAAAACCACAAATTCAGTGGAACAACCACTATGAGACTGTGGACGTTCACATCCAGATAGCGGCACGGAAGCGGTCTTGTTTTATTCATACGTCTCACAACTAAGGTTAGGCGCTTAGCATACATTTGAATGGGAATGTCGCATTCGCAAAACTGTTCTGTTTAATACGTCCCACGTGCAACATACAATGCTGATAGCGCAGACTGCATAAAAGGTATTGTGAAATGGTAGTACGTACAATTAGGTATGTCGACATAGTTATAGCGTAATCAGCCTATAACGTTTCCACTGCTGGGACACAGGCCTCCTCTCTATGAGAGGTAGTGAGCCGTAATCCACCACGCGGGCTCAGTGCGGGTTGGTAGATGTTACATGTCTTCGAATTTTTGGTTCTAGGACATGCCGGTTTCCTCACGATGTTTTCCTTCACCGTTTTGAGAGCAGTGGTGATTAAATTATTTACACAAAGTAAAGCGCCTGCTTGGGTTCGAACTCACGACCTACAACTCGTAAGTCGGGACCGTTACCATTGGGCCACCACTGCTCATAGGTATATTTTTTTTAAATTCTAGGTGCTGGTTTGTTTTCTTTCACGTGATGTCTGAGGGCCTAAGTGTAGGTCAACTTTAATTACGTGAAGAATGGTGCAAAATCATGCCGGAAAAAAGGCATTCCCTGCCCATTTCCTTTCCCCGGACTAATTTTAAATAGCGGAATGTTTACAGAATCACGCTTTGCTTTATTAGTGTTAGCGATCCTCGTAATTAATAATTAAGTAACTGAAGGTAGATACAATTTGTTGAGTTGGTCATTATCAAAAGTTAAGTTAGGCCTAACGCTTTTTAATATGTAGGTGTTGTATGATAAAGTTGTAGCCTATTAATTAAATCATTTCAGGAAATGCACTGTATATAATTTGACCAGACACCGCCCAAAGAAGATACGTATCCCCACGAAGACGCACACAATTATTTATTCGGTAGGTAACTACCTAAGCAAATAATAATAATGACAATTTAAACATACACTGTGCCCACAACCAGCTAATAAAAAGAATAATTATCTGTTAATATTGAATAGGTATATGTTCTCTATCAGCAGCTTATTGTCTAAACTCATATTATAAAGATACGGTCTGTTTGTTTGTTACACTTTTACGCTAAAACGGCTGAATGGATTTAAATGAAATTTAGCACATAGATAATATAGCCATGGGTAGACCATGACCTGAATTAGGACCAAGTAGACTTTTCGTCCTGATAGTTCCACGGGATTGAGACTTATGCGGGTGAAACCGCGGGGCGCAGATAATTAAATTATAAAATGACGATCAGGATTGCATTGCCGGGCACAAAATTCTAATAGGTCTCAAATCGACGCGAAGGTTTTTTGTTCCTATTTTTCTGGAAATATTTAAGTATCGCAATCGCAAGTGATTTTGTAAAAAGATAAAAGTTGAAAAAAAACGAAAGGCATGTGCAGTTCTTAGATAAGTAATAATTGCTTTTGCCATCATCTCAAGAAAATTGTTGTAATTTACTATTATTTTCACTATCTCATATTGTGATCATTATATTTGTAGAGAATTAATTAGGCAGAAATCTATCGCAAATCAAATATTACCTGGATGAGCGGAAAGGATGGCGACACAAGGTATTTATTTTAACCTAGGAATCATTATAGTTGCTTTACGAAAATTTCATCATCATCAAAAACTGACTGTATGAAGAAGAAATTCAATAGACTTTTTGGTGGGTACCTACAAAGGTGAATGGCGAGCTTGCATGTAATTTGGGACCCATTGATAGGGGTTGTGTATATTATGGAAACCTATGAATTATTAAAGAACGACATACGACTAGCAAAAAACAAATGGTAAGTAGGTTAGAGAAGCTGGGAGAGAAAAGATATGAAAGGAAAAATATTAAAATCTAACAGTATTTAGGAAGACTTTGGTTTAAACACTCGTTGTCGATGAATGAATGTGAATAATTTATTATGAAAATAATGCGAATTTTATATTATTTTCTAAACTACAATCTACCAATAAAAACAATTACATTAAATTTTATGAAACGTTTGCAAAAACATTACAAATAGGATTGCGTTATTTCGTCCAATCACATCACAGCACACTGTTGTCGTATTGATTCTGCGCCGTGGCGCCTGTGTGCACGCGGCTCGACGTGGCGGGCTCGCCGAAGGGATAAATACCATAGGTGCTTCGTAGTTCGCGACAGCCCGATCTCTATGTACGGTAAGCCGATCCCCTGGGAGAAGCAAGCTAAATACCTAGGCGTGATCCTCGCTGAAAACCTTACCTTTAAGGCTCATATTAAGGCGGTTCGCTCGGGCGCCTCCTTCGCTCTTAGCAGGCTCCACTTTATACTGACAGCCCGTAGTAAACTGTCACTTAAATGCAAGCTGCGCATCTACACCGCAGTCATCCGTCCCATCATGACCTATGCCTGCGTTGTATTTGCGCACGCTCACCCACGTCATCTCCATAAGATGCAGACCCTCCAGAACCGTTTCCTCAGAAAGGTCACGGGTGCCCCCTTCTATGTCCGCAATATAAATCTCCACATCGACCTTAAAATGCCTACCATAAACCAGTTCATGAAACGCTTATCGAAGCGCTTCTTTGACTGTGGCATTAAACACTCCAACCCCTTGATCTCAGCGGCCGCCCGCTACACTCCCTCCCGCATTAGCAGTTTTCGCCGACCAAGGCATACTTTAATCGCCCCCGACGACGCCACTACCCTCCTCCAGGAGAGTAGTAAGGCCACCAGCACACTACATAAGCCCAAAACCCGATCGCCGTCCTACCGTCCTCGCCGCCGAGGCCCGCCGCGACGCCCAAATATACGCCCCTCCCGACCCTTGCTCGAGCCAGCCCGCGCCGCTGAGCCTGTAGCTTTTAATTCGTCCCTAAATCACTCAAACCCTGATCCAGCTAGTCCCTTGCTGCCCTCTTCCAGCGACGCCCTGAGCCGAGGTCCGTACCCCACAGGGGGTGCCCTTAGCGTTGTCGCTTAGTTTTAGTTAGTATTTAAGTTTAAGTCCTGGCTGGAGGCCTTAATTTATTAGGGCAACCACAGGCAAGTCCGTTTAAGCAGACGACAACCTCATAGGTTGACCTGCGAGATGCCATTCCCAAAAAAAATAAAAAAAGTAGTTCGCGATTCCTATATACACTCGATGCTCAACACTCGTGGCGGACGGTTGTGTGCGTGAGCTCTCCCGCTCCCGGCTCAGTATTGTGATTAGCGATTATTTTCGTTTCAATAACGAGAGGTTCTCGTAGTCATCCGAGACTACACCGATTACAGAATAAGAATTTGAATCTGTACAATCCAAAAGTGCATTTTTCAAGCCAAACTACTATTTTTTCAACGCGCGTTTTGTGTGTAGCTTCACTAGGCCCCTTCTGTGTAAAACCACTTTTTCGTGGTCCTCGATCGAAACCATACGGTGCCAACGAAGCCGAGTGGGGTGTGGTCCCAATCACACCCGCCGAACCCCTTCAGCGCAAGGCAGTCACTTGGACGGGTCCCAGATAACCGGCCTTGAGGTGTCTTTTCAGCTACTCACATAGTATCTTTTGGGTGTGTCTACACCCTTCGCGCTAGACTGGTAAGGGCCCCGTTCGCACAATAAGACTGGCGACGGGTTACAAGCTTAGTGCTCACCAATAGGTACTCCCCTCTTTGTCTACACCCGACAGAGAGGGTCACATCATACCTATCTCCCCGGGTGGAAGAGCCCAGAGAGATAGGTAAGGGTTTAGGCAATGTGGATTTTTTTTTCCACCATTCCGTCCCAAAACGTAGCCCCCCCCCTCCTCCTACCATGGAGGACGCATTTAAATTAAACAAAAATTTATGTTTTACTGAAACGGGATGGCACAGCCAATCCATGTCCTACTCTAGACAGGGAAAATACAGGAGTGCCAATGTGAAGTTATATAATAGCTAGATTTGCAGATAAATAGACCTACTACATAAATATTTTAACACTAAGTGACTGGTCCATGCATGGTAAATTCATGATGAGAATAATTTCATGATTTAGGTTACATCTTGACGAGTTTATCAAGCAAGGTAGTAACGACCTATTCTTTAGGTAGACCCTAACGTGTATTTTAGTTTTTTATGATGTAGCATTACAAACATTAGTTTGCGTAGTTGATACAACGAGTACATCACTAATGATGATTAGGTACCACGGTTCAATGTTATGTCATCACTTATATATTTTTAAAGATTTGTATGAAAAGCACAGAAATATATCAGACTGTGTTGTTAACGCAAGCCAATATTAATAAATAAATTCGTTGATTTATACTCTTATCCAAGTAGGTACACATAGTTTACGAATATGAAAGTTTATCTTGAATGAGAGACAATCTTCTTTTTTCTAACTGGATTCAAAATCGTCAGATATAAAATAAAACAAACTGTGGCGGCATCTACACCGCCACATGCGAACCACAAATCCTGCATCGCGCTATCACAGTTTACCGCGCAGCTAGCATATATACAACTTCCCGACAACAATCATCGGGCAGTTGCCCACCAGATACGACATCCATCTGGTCGGAGGATCCTCCCTTTTCCAAGAGTATGAGTGAACTTTACACCCTGTTCCTCATATCTCTAAACTGGTGACCCCGACGTGATCTGCATAAATCTAAACTGGTGACCCCGAGTATGAACGTCAGCGCAGCCTTCGTGCAACTACTTCAGCGTGACGTCATCATCATCACTCCCGCAAGCTTTAGAGCGGCGAGTCACACAGCCAACCATCAACGTCGGCTTCAACGGGTATTCTGACCATCAGCATGCAGCGCGAGCGCATACCTGGTCATCACCCTCAGCCTCATCAGCAACTTCGGCACAGCACACTGCACATTTGACCGGTCTACAAGCAGAGCCCTTAATCCCTCTCCTGGTCGAACAGCAGCAGCCAGCCACATCCCGGCGCTGTACCATATCCGACCCACTGGAGCACAAGCAGCGCCACCCTGACTCACTGGGGGCATCATCGCAGACAGTTCCGACTCACCGCGAACTACGCGACATCCGGATCCGACCCACTGGAACCTCAGCTGGCAGTGACAAAAAGCATCGCAAGATCCAAGACTTAGCCCACCATCGACCTCCGGTCTCCGGAGGGGAGTGATGTGGCGGCATCTACACCGCCACATGCGAACCACAAATCCTGCATCGCGCTATCACAGTTTACCGCGCAGCTAGCATATATACACCTTCCCGAAAACAATCATCGGGCAGTTGCCCACCAGATATGACATCCATCTGGTCGGAGGATCCTCCCTTTTCCAAGAGTATGAGTGAACTTTACACCCTGTTCCTCATATCTCTAAACAAACCAAATTAATGCGGGCCGAAGTAATTTATTACTTTTGCCTTCAAGCCAATCAATCAAGGTAATAAAAAATCATAACATCAAGCATTTATTCCACGAAGAGGTAAGCGGAATTGTAGACAGACACACACAATTGACTAGTGATGGCTCATTTAATGAATATGCTCATGTGTGAATGCGAGTATAAAAGCTAAACTCCTAGCTGCTACTGAGATCTTTCTAATAGCAAAATTGAATAATACTTCGCTGGATTTGGGGATCCGGGAACTCCACGTCAGAAGCATTTGCGGCTACTAGACCAATTCGGTACTTTGGTAGCCGCCAACATTCGGTTCAGTACTCCATATAAAAAATACTTAGTCTTCTTCTTACGAAAATCAATTGCTGTTCGTTAGTCTCGCTAAAACTCAAAAATGGCCTAACAGATTTATTTTTTCTTGTAATACTAGAGATGGTATCAGAACAAACAAATCGTTCTGATAATATCTCTAGTATTAGTTAGTAGTAGGTTTGAATAAAAACGGCATTGCAACGCATGCCAAAAAAGTACTTTTCTTTAAAACATAAAAGAAAGAAACAAACCTCTTTTCTCTTATTTAAAAATCAATTGGTGTTCGTTAGTCTCGCTAAAACACGTTAGCGGGGGGCATTAGCTAGTTTAAAATATAATTATGTCATGTACAGCATTTTGTTAGCGTGTATAGGAACAACCTTAACGCTCGTTAACCGGAATATTTATCCTTTCAATAAATCGTTTTGACAATGTTCGCTGATAAGGGTATAATTTAACTTTATTGTTCGCCCGATTCGATTGTTGTTAAAAACAATGTTGAAATGTTTTCCCCTAAGTAGATAGTTAATGTTCAGAGTTTGTTCAAGTGTTTCTGATTTAGTAGACAAATACATAGTTAATGTTTAAAATTTTAAGTAGCGGTGTAGTACGTACTTTTATTTCTAATCGGATTTTTGTTGTTTGTTTTCATGTTCATTCATTTATTTATTTAACCCTTTATGAACACATATAAAAACATACAAAAAGGAAGGGTAAAAAAAATACATACCAAGGTGATGCTAAATTTCAAGGCAGAGCAACTAGCGTGGACTTTGGAAAACGCCATTAGTTTACCAACATTTGGTATGATAATCGGACGAGTTGCTTTATCAAACAGATTTTCAAGCCTTGAGAATTTAGTAACTCGTGAATAGGGCTATGTATTAGTGGGTCCTTTTTTTTTATTGGCACTAAATGACCGCGATGTTACACATGCAGCTTTATTGATTACGGGTCACACACACACACGGAATAACACACACCCATGACATCTTCCATTTCTGTCTGATTGATATGCAATGAGAATATTTGGTGGAAAAATATCTGCATAGCATTCATTGATGGCTGTGCATATGCCAAAGCCGTTAAATACTCATATTGTTTTTGTTTACCTAAACCTCAACGCTTTGCTAACTACAAATTCAATACAGCAGAAATCTAAATAAATTGCAAAGAAAATAAAAGCTATTTTGCTGCCCCAGGCTCTAACAAAGATGTTGCGAAACCAAAAGAAAAAAAAATACAAAACATAACATCACGCCTTGTTTCCCCGAAGGGTTGGGCAGAGGTGTACCTATAGTACACCCACATTTCGCCAGTTATGCTTAAGTCCCATGTAATAGGGGGCGAGCCTATTGCCATCTACCGAGCACAAATCCAGACTCCGGGCTGCTACTGAGAAAATCCAAATAGAAAAACCCAATAACACGTTGCCCGACCTGGGAATCGAACCCAGGACCTTATGCTCAGCAGTAGCGATTGCGACCACTAGACCAACAAGGCAAAAAAAAACAAAACATTGTCAAATTCGATTATAGTTGTGTCAAAATTATTTTTAAATTTAGAGTTTTTTTTTCGCAGAATATAGCCAAGATTCTCATAGTAAAAAGTAAGGAATTTTAGTGATAGTTTAGTCAGTTTAGTTCGGTGTACAAGAGAATCGGCACCAGTATCCTAGTATTGATGAGCGTCAAAAAAATAGGTAGTAGGTATAGAAGAAAGAATTAAAGTTGATTCTAGATTTATAACTATATTTGAGTTGAGATTAGATATAATATTGAAATATAACATAAATGCATATATATTTTTCTATCACAATGGTTTCGTAACACTTAACAGTTTTGAACTATATAAATTCACATTGTGGGAACTGGTGCCTCTTGGAGGTTTAGATAAAACCCATGGTTACAGATCCCTAGGCCCCACTTAGAGGCCTCATACAAATTAACATATTGAATCGAGACATTCATGTCTGACCACCATCTTAGATTACGGGTATAAACAATATACCTAGTAGGTACCTACGTTCTTCTTTTAAACATGAATCGCAATGAAGTTTAATGAATAAAATACATAGAATCATCATTTTGCCTTAGTTTTATGATTTACTACCGAGCCCCCCCACTGTATAGCAATGTCTATGTAGGAACAGGTACTCAAGACCAATTCTCGTAATTCAAATCTTACAAAATCTGATCGAAATCCCATCGCAGCGACAATTAATGTCATAAATTTGTCGAAAATGTAGGGAAATTGAAATATTATATATTTTTAACCCCCGACGCAAAAGGAGAGGTGTTATAAGTTTGACGTGTCTGTCTGTATGTGTGTCTGTCTGTCTGTCTGTGGCATCATAACTCCCGAACGGATGAAGCGATTTCAATTTAGTTTTTTTTTTGTATAAAAGGTGACTTATCGAGCGGTGAGTGTTCTTAGATATATTTGATGAAAATCGGTTGAGCCGATTAAAGGATGTGGGGGGTGAAAGTGTTTTAAAAAGATAATATTATTATTACGCAACATACTTATTATAATGTTCATTTTATTAAGTTGTAAATCAACTTAATAAAATCTACATTATAATAAGTATGTACCTTTAAAAGTATATAGTAAAAAAAAAACCCGACACTAAAACCTAAGTTCCATTTAAAAAGTAAAAAATTATTTAAAAAAACTCAATCTTAAATAATAAATAATTTGGAGTGGTCCCCCAACGCGACGTATGATTTTTTGATGATTAATACATACTTAGGTACTTTAAGACAGAGTTTTTTATTTTTTTTTACTTTTTAAAGGATACTTAGGTTTGTGTGTCGGGGTTTTTTTTAAATTTATGGCTATAAATGATTATCATCAAAATTCATTGTGGAGCTGACGAGAACTAAGCGGTCACCAAAAGACACATTGTTTTATACTATGAGCCTCTGTATGGAGTTTCTGATGAAGAATTATATTCTTTATGAAGGTACGCTACGTAGCAGCGTTGTTTTTACCGCTAATAACAACAAACTGTGCTCATTAACTTGTAGTCAATTGTGTAGCAGCCGCTCGGAGCTTGTATTTTTCAGAGAATATTTAATAGCTGACATTCTTTGATGCTCTCATTTTAGGTGATAAGTGATGAAAAATTGATTGTGAAGGCAATAATTTAGTAATCAACATTTTCTACTATTCATTTTGCTTACCACATCATTATATTTTTCTTAAACTCTTTAATAGTTATTGTATCAAGACCAATTAACGTAAAAATCACAGTATAAGATACCTACCAATAAGTAAAGAAACCAGACACAAAATTACCAAAATTGATTCTTAATTCTATCAAAACCCAAAAATATTGCCCGGAATATTTCAACAGGAGACAGACACAGCGTAAAAATCAAAATATGCAAATAATTAAGCAGTGTAGATAATAACACCGTATATTAGACGAAACGTATTTTAATAAGAGCTGAGAGAAAAAAAGCCTTGAACAAATTAAAAAGTCACCACGTCGTTCAACTTTCCCCCGGGCGCAGGAGAATTCCATAAATTTCATTTTTGTTGGCAATGTCGTCGAGAAACCTGCAAAATAAGTTATATTATTTTTTCTTGAAAATTTCGACAATGCTAGGATTTGAATGGCTTTTTCTTATTGCACAATTTGGGTTATAAAGTTCTGTTTCTTTCTTTCTTTTGACTTATACTTAGACATATTTGCGTTTACGTTTCTCAAAAAATTAATCAAAGGTCGTAATCCGTAAATAGAACAGTACCTAATCATTTAAGGACGGAATTGAGAAACGCGTGGCGCTGAATATTTCTCCATTTCTAGTTCCATTTGACAAAACGTATTTGTACAAAAATACTACTACTTTCTGTAAGTTTCCCACTGCCTGAGCTACTTTTCAAAACCAGCTGGAGTAACCACCATTAATTATAAATCTGGGGTCACGGTAGGGCCCCCTTCAAGAGGAGCCAGGAACAATGAGCAGGGTCACACCCACCTTTTCTAGAAGCGTTTTGTCGTATTTTCAAACTCTCATAGCTTCGGCCTGGATACTGAGAATAAGAGCTCTCTAAGCTCGAATTCTCCGGATAAGATGTATGTAGTTAACAGACTCATAAAACACACTTAGTTTCATTAATCTAGTTTTTAAACCTTTGGATTTTATTATTACCTAAAATACGTCGATTTCGTGACTCAATCATCAAAGACTCTAGGCCACTTCCCGAAGTCCTAGAAAGCTGAAAGGTATGCACAAGCTAGGATGTGCACGCAAACAACAAAAAATATCACTGTAACTTTCACCCTTCAACTCCCTTCTAGGGAGGTGCAAGTCTATATATAACCTGTTTTTTTTATATCCCATAACTCTGGGGTTATATTATTCTGTAGGTAAAAATAATACTAAAACTCCTAGAATAGATGGTCCAGAAATGCATAGTTTCGGAGATAACATCAATCATAATTACATTAGGTCGAAAATTGTCACCAGGATGACGAATCTTTACATATGCGAGGGTGGCAATTTTGTTTGCTTACCGTACAAAATAATAGAAGATAAGATAATATTTTTTTTTTTTTACAAGTAGAGTGCTTAATCTAGACTTATAGTACACAAAAATATTAGCATTTGGGGCCGAACTAGGCATAACCTGTATTTCAGCCCTCAACGCCGAATCCCCCTTTTTTTTTGGGTGGGAAATCATCAAATGACTTCTCCCGCTGTGGATGGAGTGGGAGGGCGTGTCAGAGTTTTACTGACTAAAACCCACCCGTGTATGAATGTAGGTATAATATTAAACTGTTATAAGAAAATAAAATAATAAAACTAAAACTAAAAAGCGTAACAGTCCTCTCTTTGTGTGTGATGGAGGTGTGCGTAAGTGAGTGTGAGAGGGTGTGTGAGATTACAGAGCACGACTTTTTGCGGTTTTTGTTTAAGATTACTTGTATTCATTTTAATAATTCAACAAGTAATTGAGTATTTAATTGTGTAACTAGATATCTGAAGCAAATTTTCTGTGCCCTATATTCGTGAGTTTCTGTAGGTATTCACTTACTGTAGTTTTACACGATTCACTCGTCATCGGGTAAATGTGCAGATATTTATTTAAAATAGACCCTCGATTTGTCTAGAGGTATCTGAGTTTCATTGAAAAATACGAGTAATTAATTTTAATTCAAACCATTTAAAGCTACAAGAACATTAATTGATTTGCACAGAAACAACAAGAACATTAAGGAATTTGTAAATTTTATTCTCAAACCTCCTTAAAGGGGAGGCGCAACTCTAACTTTTACAGTCAGTACAATATCGCCGCTAAAATAAAAAGAAATACAGCACCCTACAAAAAGAAATGCATTTATGGTGGGTAATCATCAAATGACTTCTCCCGCTGTGGGTGGAGCGGGAGGGCGTGACAGACTTTTACTGACTAAAACCCACTCGTGTTCCTTCAGTATCCTGTGCCAGGGGCCACGGTGTCTCATTCGAACAACCCGCGACCCTGGCAGGCATCGGTTGTGCTGACATCTCTTTGAGGCGCACGTGGAACACAACGCGTCGTCGACCCGGGCCTGGTCCTTACCGGACGTCGAGTTACCCATTGCTCGCCGTCTGCAATCCCGCGCTTACGGTGGCCGGGAATCTGCTGGAGATTCCCGACGCCCAGGGCGTCCCCTGCGGCGACTAGGGGCGTGAGGGCGCAAGGATTGCCTCTCCCTCATGCATTTAGCCTCCTCCTTCACGAGCATTACTGCCTAGCAGAAGGAGGTGACGGCTTCCCATTCAATCTTGCCCCGTACCATGGCCTGAACCAGTGCTGGATGCGAGAGATCGCAGTCACCGATCGCCTCCGAGAGGACACGGCGTTGCTCCTCCCAAGCCAGACAGACCTCCACCGTATGCTCCACCATATCCTCCAGGCAATCCACACAATTGTGACACCCGGGCGATTCCTCCCGCTTTATGAGTAACAGGAACCTCCCGAAACAACCGTATCCAGTGAGGACTGTGTCAGGCTCAAGGTGAGGACGCCGTGGTGCCTCTCCACCCACTCCTCAAAAAGAAGACTTATCTCCTCAATTGTGGCGTGCCCAGCACTGGGTTGCGACAAACGCAACCTCCTTATCGCCATGAGATTCCACCTGAGCTCTGTGCGCTGTACCGTGATTTCTCGCGGCAGCAGAGTTACACCCCATACTATACATACCCATTTCAAGAACTAAGGCTTAATAAATTCAAATATTTTATAAAGCGGAAATTATGCCAGAATGCTTATTATACTGTCAAAGGCTAAATTGAGGACAAGAAGGCTTGGGATTGAGCTGCTCCAATAATTTTACACAGATATTGTTGATGTATAATTTGCTGTTTAACTTTTATTTTTGATTTTTTCTATATTCGTACCTTTTTAGATAAACAATGACATCTATATTTTTACTGTTTAAAGTATAAAATTGTTTTAATTTTTGAGAAAGTGAGGACTATGTGGGTCATTGTATTTTTCTTTTTTTCTTTTAACGATGGCCTGGCTGTTTGAGTACTTTACGCGGCCTACCCAAATGTCCTTGCTGCTAGCTGCACGATGATTGACAAATGCGTGCACTGACTGGACGGGTCCACTCAAATCCGTGTGGTTCTTTTCTCATAAGACTATTTCAGACACCAGTCTACATGGTCCTCATATGATATGACCAAGATTATTTTCGGATTTTTATTTACAATTTGACATTGATGGACTTTATGTATACAATGACATGTTAATTTACTTTGTAAAGTATTATATTATTTTAATTATTGTGAATGTGAAGACATTGTGGATTTGTCGTTTTTCTTAATGCATTTTTTATTAGTTTTAATAATGGTCTGGCAGTTTGAGAAATTTATGCGGCCTACCCAAATGTCCTTTCTTTGGTAACGTTCTTCGAATCGTTTAGCTTCTTTAGTTCTGTGTTGAGCTGCATGACAACTGACAAATTCGTGCACTAACTGGACAGGTCCACTCATTCTGTGTGGTTTTTTCCACACAGAATGAGAATCTGAATGAATTCCAAACAAAAGATCGTTTCAGACATCAATTCACGTGGTCTTCACATGACCTGACCAAGATTATGTCTGGACTTTAAAAGAGACTGTGACCTCTGAGTTTGTTTCGGCCTTTCTTCTCAGAGTAGTCAGATAAGAAACGCCGAAATTTGATTGACGTGTAAAAGTGTTTTTACCGAAAATAAATCATTTATCATTTTATACGAGTTTAGCCTCCTCGCGGCACTCCCATACGTGCGCGAGGACTTTTACCTCCAGATCCCATGGAGGCAATCCAGCAAGGAGGCTTGCCACCTCACAGTAGACCGTGCGGCATCCGCCGTCGCCTGATGCGACTTTATATCTTGGTCAAAATGTAGGACTGGGCCATTCCATTAGAACTATTGCATGACACAATATTAAAGAACAGCGACTCTTTTATTTTCTTACCATAAGCCCATAAAAGTGTCTGTGGGTCGCGATGAGCCGTACATTTTGCCCAAGTAAGGTTTGTAGAGTTGGGCCTTGTAGAGTTAGATTATAGTTACATTCGATCTGAAAACGTTTTAAAACTGAAAGCGTTATGTTAGTCTTGGCAACCTACTTTACATGAAATGTTTTGGTGGGATGTGTTTGTCCTGTAATGCTACTATACACATCTTATTTTGCTAATTGATAAACTCTGCTATGGATTAGATTCTTACAAGTTAAATTTTATCTGTAATCTCAATTTTTGAGCATTACTTTGCAGGCATTTTCATTTTTTTTTTTTGATAACAGGTAAAATGTGTTTGGAATTCACACCGGTGACTAACCCATTGGAAAAAATGCTGACGTTATCTTTTTGTTTTTCTTTTTAAATAAGTAGGTACATTTCGGTAGGAGTTTTGGGTCAGTAGAATTTATCAATTCTTCGTAGGTTCCCGTTACTTATTATGAGCCTTAATTTCGTTCAGAACAAGACCGTGAAAATATTATTAGGAAAGGAGTCTGGTTTGATAAGGGTTGACGTGAAAAGAATTGATCAAAACTAAGGGATGGGTCCAGTGGATTCTGTTAAAAAAGGGGAAGTTCAACGACCCTGTCAAAAATGTTTGACAAAAAAATTCGCTGTCTAGATGGTAGCAATTTAGGGGCAAATTTTTATATCTTCAGATTTAAAAAAAACTGCGGTTTGATAGATTTATTTATGAAAAATATAAAGCGCCATATTATTTCTTTATATAAATGTAATTTTACGAGATAGGATAATTTTTTTCGATGGAACAATCTTCAAAATTTTATTAAAAGACTTTATTGTATTTATTTCAACCATAATTATTCCTTTTACCCCTTTTATCATATAAATTATAGTTAATATATGTGTTTTATAAGTTTGTAACATAGTTTTAAACACATCTATTTATAATTTATCACAATTGACATTTTATAAATGTTATTTTTTTTTTTTTAAAGCATCTGCCATCTCATCTCTGCACCACCCTTGGTTGACTGGTAGAGAATTCCTAAGGCATTATTAAGTCCTCCTTTGTACTTTTTTGTGTTCGAAAAGTTTAAATAAATATATAAACATCAAACTCAACGTGTTTTACAAGTTTTACGTTGAGAAAGGTTCAGGACATAAAATGATGCCCATCCTCTTGCCCTAATCTCTGAGACCCTGTTTACGACATACAAATTAGCAGATAAGCTTCTGTACCATAAATAACTTGAACCCTTTACGGGTATAATTTTATATCTCTCAGGTATAAGATCAGTTAAATATTAAACTCATCCTTCCAGCTTTTTAGGACACCTAAATGAAAATTATTTGAGGTTCATAAAAAGAGGCGCAATCATTATATTAGTGTTCAATAATATCATTAGGAGCGCAAAATGTGAATTATAAGAGGTTCGATTCAATACATGGCTATCTTTATTGTCTAATTATTGATATGTCGAACTTTCAGTAGTCGTTACAATATAACTAACTACCACTACTGTTGCTCATGACTTCTCCGCGATCCAAGATGAAAGTAGCTTATGTTCTAACACAGGCCGTGGTCTATCTGTGTGCCAAACGTGTGTCATCCAAATCCGTTCAGTTGTAAAAGCGTAACAAACAAACAAACTTACTCTCGCATTTATAATGTTATTTAGGATTAGGATGCGTCAAAAAAATCATATAAATATCAGCGCGTTTACGCTTGCTTGATGTCGTAAAACTATTGAATTTTTAAATAATATTTACTACGTGTCAAAAGATAGGTATGTCCTGCCAATTCTCATGAATTTGAGAGTTATCTTAACCTGAACATTTATTTATTTAGAAAGAACACCAACAGCACAGTCACTTACAATTGTAATTAATGAATGAATTAATGAAATGCACCGACCCCAGCGTGGTTTGACCGGGGGGCGCTTTAATGGTAGGGTGGACGTGCCCTTAGGATAGGAGGGAGAGTGAGAGCCAATCGAGTAATGCACCCTAAAATTAGCATTGGACTAGTGGAGAGGCGGGTAATATTTGTCTATGGGATGAGACCGGCCAGATGGACCGGCTGCGACGTCGTTAACAGATGCCCATCTGTTAACAACGTCGCAGCCGGTCTCTGCTATGCTGTGTTGTTCCAATATCTCCGTCTGAGGTCTCGCTGCTATCCGTTTCAGGTTCCTTTTTTTATCTTATATCGTTCTACAGCCGTGTCCATCCAGAAGTTGATTTCCTTGTCGAAGTAAGTCATGTCCTGTTTGAGGTTGTCATTCCAAGTGTAAATAGGCCGACTTGTTTGGATTTGGCCTTGTACTGCATTCCAGCATGTAGCAGGTGTGATTTTTGTCGTCTGTGAAAATTTGCGAGATAACACATCCTGTGGTTCTTGGTGCGTTTGGTTACGGGTTATACTTTTAAAATTTCATGCATTTTCTTTTGTCTTGGTTTATTCTTAGCGTGGTTACTCAGGTCTCTCATGATAACTTGAATATTTTCATAGTCTTGACCTGTTGGCTTTAGTAAGTGCCGACACTTTCAGAATGTGTATCATACAAGGTACGATCACCATTTGATACATGAGTCTGGCTAATTTCTAACCCATATTTGAGTTTTTTATAAATGCAATTAGTGACTTCGCGTCACAATTTACATTTACATTACTATATTTATTTAAAACCACAACCAAATAACGATCCCAAAGGGCTTATTATATTCAAATAATTTCACTACAACATGCCTTCCGCATTCCTACAAAGCGCGTCACGTCACCCTCACTATTTTTGCAGCACTTTTGAACTTAACACTTGACACTGGGACCGACTATTAGTGCGGCTATATAAAAAAAAAAATACCCTCGGGCCGGCTACCTGAAGCACATTTCTGTAAGCTTGGTGCTACAAAATACAAGTGTGTAGAAACAATGGTTTCATTTTAAGGATATGACGAATCAGCTATTAAACAAAAATCTCTCTTCCCGCCCTTTTCAAGTTAGAACACGTTTACAAGGTACAATACTGACGCGGCAATTAGGATGTCTTGTCCTCCCCAGAACGCCTCATTGAAGGTTTACATCTACTCGGATCATTTGTTAGCCGTATTTCCTGGGAATAAATGCTACAATTGTTAACATGTGATACGTTAGTGTCTAGGTCAAGGTAATAAGTTCTTGTAAGAAATCTAAATCGACAGCGTCCGTTTTGTTTTGAGTTAATAACATCCTACAAAAACCCTTCACCAGAATGTCTCTTGAAATAACAACCGCCAAACCTCAAGTTCACGACCCTGCTGACCCGCTAGGCCGAACCACAATTAGATTATAGCTGAAAATCAATCTCAGTTCGATTGGCTTATTTAGCCTTTTGGCCTTAACAAAAACAGTTAAGCTGGACAATGAAACTTGATCACAACAGATCCAGGCTTTCCTCACTATTAGGCTCTTTACGCAAGTTGTTCATTGCCTTCGAGCTTGTTATCGATGCTCGTTGGAGCCTTAAATGATTTGCTATAAATTAAAACAATAGCTAAGCTATGTGAGATCTTTGTACTTTCTTGTTGAGAATAAAATTTCCTTAACCATAGAAAGGATTGATCTCAACAAACTCAAAGCTCAGGATCCTTTTGCAGGCAAGCAGTTCCTCGGATGTATGTAGGTGTACAGTTTCAAAGAATTGAATTTCGCGACACAGGGCACACTAGCAGTTCTTAAACACTTATCACTTCGTTGTCCGAAACTCGGCGCAGGGTTGGCGCACGTGTCGCGCACGCTTTTTTTTAATTTATTTTTTGTCGGAACACAGCCGAGATAACCGCTCGCTACGATGGCTCACAACCGCTGCACTTACAATTGTAATTAATTAAAACTTAAAATAAACATTTCAGAAACCATGCAAAAAACAGGTATGCATGTCATTGACATTGTGAATTTTAGAGACAAAGGTTAAAATAAAGTGTGTCTAGAAGACCTAAATCTAGAACATTACCAAAACAAACCAATTTGAGCTACATAGACGTGCACTGTTCGCACTGGTTAAATAGGGAGCGTCTGTATGATACGAAACTCATACAGAAAATATCAATAGGGTAATCTGTCAAGTTAGATCTTTCATTATATTGCCTTGCAATACGTGTTACGGGGCTATTAAATGTGGTATTAAAGGTGGATGTGGGCAATTCAAAAATACGATACATGCACCCGATTTCTGAGTTTAATATTTGCACTTCTAGCATTACTAAAGGTGAAGAAAGGCAGTGCAAATCAAAACTTCTTTCCATAAACGTAAGAAATTTTAAATTTCGAGGGCAACATTGAAAGAATCATCATAGCACAGATAATATAATACTACGAACAGGTACCCAATCCCATACAAAGAAATGACACCTCCCTAAGTCTGGGTATTGAGTTGGCAATTTTACGTCGTCCAACTTTTTCAACAGATGGCATCATCAGCGACTCACTAACTGCAGAGACTGTAGTTTTACCACGCCATCTAGGAGTTGACCTACTTTTGAAACGTTTCGTGCAATATTTTTTTAATAAAGTTTTATAGTTCCGGGTTCAGAAAAACGTGTGAATAGATTTCTTTTACAATTCTATGTAAAGTAATAGATAATAAAATTAAGATGTTTGATTTAAATTATTAACGATAGTGGCTACTCTTATGTGTTTAAATTGAGTAGAGCGCCATCTATTGCAAAGAGCTCTAAACGAAATGATTAACAGATCATCATTTTATGGGTTCGAATTGAAGCTTCTGGCTTGAAAAAACGTGCAGTATGAGTGTAAATAGATAAATCTACATTAAACAGGTAGTTTTTGGTTTTTACCAATTAGTCCAAAATTCTGCTGTTTAATGCTTTTTAGTGATTGTTTATGTCATACTGGTTACCTATGCTGCCATCTATGTTTTTTTTTCAAGACGCATCATAACTTGTCCGAGTTGAGACCCCATGAACATAGGTAATTCTATAGTATGGTTTGACAAGTGCTCAACTTCAAATTCTTAATTTAAAAACTGCTTGTATGTATCCATATCAGATCAATATTTAGATAACTAGCTCTCAATTCATGAGGATATTTTTTATCCGTAGTTAATACTATTAAAAATCGATAGTTTTACGACATCAAGCAAGCATAAACACGTTGTTATAGAATACTGTCTGGAAGATATAAAAATTTCTAATCTCAATTCAGAAACCTGTTGTCGTTCAGAAACATGGTACCCATACAACATATGTCGATAGTAACACGATAACAGCGATTACTCTTTTGTTGAAAGTTGTTCGCACACAAAAGCATAACTTATGCTAACTCTTTGGGGATACGGGGCAACATTGTACAACATTGTAACTCAACTATTCCTTCTACATACATTTTGTTACGGAGCTGACAAAAAATCTGCCCAAACTTACCTAATTTTTCCGCTGTAACCTGGACATCCTTTTGTGCAACATGCAACCGAAAGTTTGCAAATATCTAGCAGAAAGTTACGCTTTGTTTGTAACATATTTGTGCTCAAATAATTTTAATGCGACCAATGCACAGGTTCATTTTAAATTTAATTTTTTCGTTGTACATGAATATTTAAATTCTCCCAGTTAAGAAGACAAATTTAGATAAACTCAAATAACTTTATATACTACTACATACAACTTGACAAAACATCGAGATTTCTTAATTATGTTTATGATTAAACCTCCCGGAATAAATTCTCAAAAATATAGTGCAAATCGCATAAAAAATCATTATGTAGTGTAGAAAAACTAACACGTGTTGAAGACATTGTGGATTTGTTGTTTTTTTTTATGCATTTTTTGTTAAATTATTAGTTTTAATCATGGTCTGGCAGTTTGAGTAATATAATGCGGCCTACCCAAATGTCCTTTCTTTGGTAATGTTCGTCCAATCGTTTAGCTCCTTTAGTTCTGTGTTGAGCTGCATGACAACTGACAAATGCCTGCACTGACTGGACAGGTCCACTCATTCTGTGTGGTTCTTTCCTCGAAAGACCATTTCAGAAATCAATCCACATGGTCTTCACATGACCTGACCAAGATTATGTCTGGACTTTAAAAGAGACTGTGACCTCTGAGTTTGTTTCGGCGTTTCTTCTCAGAGTAGTCAGATAGGAAATGCCGATCTCACCTAGTTTTTAAAATATTATTGACGTGTAAAAGTGTTTGTACAAACCTATTTACAGAAAATGAAACCATTAATCATTTATAACCGTTTACTACACAGATCGACGCGAAAAGCGTAGATTTCGGACATTGCAAATTGTGTGATCATAGTTCTTCTCGCCCAATTGATCTAAATTGGTTCGTATTGTTTCAGGTCTGAAGGCATCATTAGAAGGCTGATGTATAGGCATATAATGGACTATATAACCTTCCTCTTTATCTTCATAGTATGCATATTCATGTAAGTCAGTTTTCAGTTATATTAGGTACTTTATATTAAATGAAATTTTCTGCATCTTGACCATATTTTATAATACAAAGTATCTCTGTTATTTATTCTCCAAAGAATCATTAAGTACATAATCCGTACGAAAAAGGTAGTATTTCTACATATTTATTCTATAATAAGTTTCCGAGAATCACGCGAACCTACTCAATATCTCCCAGATTGATTATTTACTACAACACCGAAACGCAAAGTAATGGGAAAATCAGAAAATATATCAGTGCTGGCTGGGCAAAACATCAATTGAAATTTCTATTAATACAATAAAAACGAGATCATTCCGATCCTACCTTTGAGGGTTTCTATTCAACCCGAAATTACTATCAGAGAAGAAGAAATATATCTTGAATTTATTTCCCACAGATCAAGGTGTTGGACATTGGAAAGAAAGGTACAAAGAAAAGCTTCGACATGATATTGACCTGTACAAAACTATGGCAGGTAAGAGTTTTTACGAAATCTTATGATACCTATAGGGTTGAGTTAAGCAAAACTCAACCCTATAGGTATCATAAGATTGGTCACACGTTGGATGTTTCAGTGTGTTTTACTACACTGAAACATCCCATTGTGTCATGAAGATTTTGTTATCATTTGACGACTGTTCCCATCGGATCGTATCGTGACGACGGAAAAGGTTAGTAAAATATATAATCGCATTGTAAAATTATCTTGGATTAATTACTTATCGTAGCCATGGTGGTGAGTTTTTTTTAACAGGATGACCATCAGTCTTCATGACACTCCCGTTAGTGAGAATACCTTTTTACGCTCAATAAGCAATTCTCCAATACATTTTTGGTAGCAATATCGGAGTTTTGTCTGTGTTGTAATTGGTGTGGATATAGTAGACTTACTTAAACACATATTATACGACAAAGCGTAAAAATTACTGACTCACATAAACTCAACACAACACATGCATTTATAACCTAACTTTGAGCAGCAGTGCTGTACTGTTTTATTTTAACGAATGCAAATAGCAAATAATACACATAACCATTTTAGTTTAAAAAAGCCAGTCTAGGTTTAAGCCTTATTTGCATATGTATGCTTTTCTTGTACCGTATTTTTAAATATTTCTACATTATCCTTTTGAGAGAGTCATTCGTTAGATAGAAAATGCTTTCTTTATTTAAAAAAAACAGCCATTCTAAAGTAAACTGGCATCGTCATCTGTCACTTCAATTCGTTAAAAGTCGGTTTTATTAACGGCAGGAGCTTGATGAAAACAAAACTGTTTACAAACGATGACATGAAAATTTGTTCCTTTTAAAACTTCTCCCCCTCCCCTGACAATCGCTTGCAAAAAGTGTATCTGACATATTTCAATTTCCTTAACAGAAAAAATTGAGAGCGAGATAGAAAGCTTTTACGATGAATATCCAGAGGAGCCATTCAAGGGAATGTTGATAGAATAATCTACAAACATGTTACAAATATACCGGATCGTAAAAGAGAAACGAGGAATGATGAACACATCATTGGATTTGTTATTATTTAAACTATTAATTAATTAAAATATTAAGTAGAAAATATTTTTTATACGCCAACACTAGTGACATGACTAGTGAAATGCCTTCGGAACATTCAATTAATGAACACAATACTGCCAAATATGAAGTCTTAAACAATAATAAGCCTAATAAACCAAGTTCAATAAATTCACCATGGCCTAAATTTGAAGACATCCTATTAGCCATGGGCAGATAGTACGACTGGAAGAATGACAGATGGATAAAAGTAAAAGGAAAATTAAAGATAGCTGACACAAAAGAAGATATAAATGGAAGAGGAGATAATAATATGTAGTATTGAATACCATGAGAAACACAAATTCAGTTATAGAATCGTAAAACTAAATAAAAGTAAGAGCAGAAGAAACGTGGTGGTCGCGGTCTCGGCTGTGAGATAGTGCGTAATGAAACGGTATATTAAGCCAATGAACTTTTAAGGGACATATTTTTTGTAGATAAAAACGGGACCAACAAGGGTGGCGCCGGCATTCGATCGTTTTATTAAGACAACTAGCCTAGAACGTTGCGGCGATGTGTAAGCTCCAGTAATGACTGTAGCTGAATTAACATTTTATTGTGCTGATAAATATAAAGGCGCTTCATTGTATATGCCTATGCCCGAAAATGTATAGTCATTGCAATTAGAAATCTTAACAAGTACGCATGTAATTAACTCTCCAATTGTTGCTGTTATCGCATAAGTAGTGCTCTCAATAGTTTCTGTTTTCGCCATTTAAAAAGCTAGATGTGTACTTTTGAACTGGTAAAATTGATTTTACGAGTCTCGGAAATCTCAATATATGAACAAACATTAAAATAAACTTCTCCAGCAAAACTTTTGTTTTATTCTCTACCTTTACAAACTATTTAGGGAAGTGTTTTTGAAGTTTTCTTTAAGTGCTCCCTCGTGCCATCTTGAGAGACTTCATCGCTCATTAAGTTGGTTGAATAGTTTAAAATCTTCTCATTAATTGTTTGAAACTATTTGAATCCTCAGTCGCATTCTGAAAACATTCGACGCGTATACAAAGAAGTTACAATCGATCACAAACTACATAGTTACACAAAAATCATCAAGAACAAACAATTATCCCTCCGACAAATTGTAGTAATGCTATTTCTTTAGGAGAAGATAATTCTGGAATACTGCAGTGTGAGCAGAAGAGGTTCTGGGTTTGAGGTGAAGTTCTGTCATTATTCATACCCAAGAGCCGGTAGGCAACACTATGAACAAAGTGCCCAGATAATTTGTCGGGAGAGCATATTGTGTTTTCCTACGTCGACATATGCATATGAGATATGACTGTCATTTGTTACAAGGGAAGTAAAACTTCACGTAAGTAAAGTGCCTCATTCTTTTCCTGCTTTGAAAAGGAAATCTCCAACAATGAGGCACGAACTAGAAGTGGGTACCACTACACGATTAATGAATTTGCTTAGTGACAGCTTAGTGACAGCAACAGTGATCGCTTCCGTAATGTAAATGTAAACTTAATATGGGTGTTTGTAAATATGTCATTGTTTGATCCTCATTTACTTAAAAAAATCTTAAATTCAAATTATACACCAAGGTGGTCGGGACAAAACATTACGTCGCCACCGCACCGTGCCATTTTGGAAAGTGTGCTTAAGATGATAAATTATCATTATGCCTGACTGACATCATAATCGATTGAGTCCTTAAGCTAAGAATGCCGATGTTTTGTTTGAATTTTAACTAAGAAAATAGATATAAATAGTTGAAATTCCGTTATGAGCCTACGAGAAGACAAGAACGCGTTTACAAAAAAATATCAGATCAGAGAAATGAGCTGTATAAGAAAGAAACGGATTAAAATTTATTAAAACTCTCACGACTGTCACAATGCAATTTTAAATAAGAATATATTTTTATACTTTTTGTCCTTCATCTTTGAGTTAGAGTAGACAAACAGTTTTAATTAATTCAAAAGCAAAGAAATGTCGTTTCTTTGTTTTGTTTTTCTGACAGCATCTTTTTTGCGAGTTTTCATCTTCATTTTTTGGGTGACCTAAAATATTCGCTTATCTTGTAAGGCGTTTCAAAATGTTTCTATACAATCTCTTTCATAGAATTTTAGGGCTGAAAGGATTTTTTTTTATGCTGAAGGTGAAAAATATTTGGAACAACAGTACAATACAGTTTCGTGGGTCTAATTGGGACGCTAGTTACGAAACAAATTAATTTTCTTGTTACAGTCTAGCGAGAAAAATAAACATGTTTCTGTCGCTTTTGTTAGGCACGCATCATGCTCATGACCTGGCCGGTTTATGGCATTGCTAAAATTCGAGCTAATCTAATAGTAGCTGGTAGCAGTAGGCGACAAGCGTTGTAATGAAAAGCAGTCGGCTTAGGTGCTGATCTCATAAGATGCAGCGCAGTTTTATTGCCAATTTTTATTTCGGTTTGCAATATTAAGAATATTAAAATAAATGCTTCTTTTTTATTAATTTTGATATTGCAATAAAGGGTTTAGAATAAAAAAAGCTTTAGAAGTGATAACAAAAATAAAAACATATTTGTATTATTTTACAAATGAATAACAAACCGAGACGATTATCCTATCCTACTAATATTATAAACGCGAAAGTTTGTGAGTATGGATGGACGTTTGTTACTCTTCCACGTGAAAACTACAGAACGAATTTAGATGAAATTTGGCGCACATATAGTTTTTAACCTGGATTAACACATAGAGTATTTTTTATCCCGATACTCCCTCGGGATAAAGATTTATGCATGTGAAACGGCGGGGAGCAGCTAGTTTATAAAAATTTCTTCAGCCAAATTGGATGTGCAATAGTATATCAAGGAACTCAGAAACTATTTTTTTTATTGTGACATGTGAAATGTTTAAAAATAAAGTAGATTTATTTTACCATAAACATTAAGCTTCATGGTTTTAATAAGTTGTTATTTAAGGAAGTTTGTTTACATTAAGTATTTCACATTTTATTTGGCTTCAGTGAATATAGATTTGTTGATATGAAACCATCTGTTTCATATTCATTCACAATGTGAAGTCTTGTTTAAATAAGCTTTCCGCTTCATAAACAAGCGCTCCGAGTATTAAGGATTCCCTCTTCCTCACATCTCTTAACCCACGGACACACAGTATTTCTCTAGAACAAAGAATGTAATACTATTATACATCTTTATGCAAAATACTATAAAAAGAAAGAAAGAAAGAAAAGAAAGAAAAATAATTTATTTGGGACACGCACAGGGAACTAACAGAATAACAACAAAAAACAGTAAAGACCTAATACATATAAAGACCTATGAACTATAATAATTATCAAAAGGTATTATAAATAACATTATGTTTATAACACTTTACTCATCTTTCACTAATTTTAACAAATAATTTATATTTACAAAAATATGAAATATTTAAATGAAAATAAAATATAATATTTAACACTCACACTTAGTCCATTTGTGTTATCTCTACATTTACGTCCACTTTTACGCAGCGCAATAATATTGCCAACGCTTCAATATTTATATTTCACTGAAAGTTATAATCACAATACCGCTAATTAACAGATTTAAATATTCGTCACTAACCAACAACGTTCAATTAGGTGAATAGTCGTAACGAAATGCATCTACATCACAGAAATCGAAATAAGTTACTCAGTTTTCTGTGGTCTACTAACAAACTTTTATTTTTTAGGTAAACAAGATGAAAGAGTTATTAACACAAACAATTTATTTTTATTTTAGGTAATATTAATAACATATCAAAGCTATAAACAGATATTATTTGACAATAACATCAACCTTAATCCGCAGGCGCAGCTGCGCAGATGAGTTTCGAACTCAGGGCTTGCCATTATCGCTCCTACCCAAGCACGGTTACGACTAAGCCATATGTTAACATAGTTGAAATTATGAACTACTATCAATTACAGAAAAAGTGAGTGCGTGTGCGTGTTTATAGTATAGAAACAACTTATAGAAGAAGGTCGTAAGTGAAACCGAAGCGTCAATCCATTGCTTTGTGAGATTGCTTATGGACTTATGAGCGCTACTGTACGTGCTTGCTTTTTAAAATCACTCGAAGTCAACGCTTTAGACATTGGCAGAATAAATTGTCTACGTCGGCGTCAGTTGTAAAAAAAATAGAATGTAACCAACGTGTGGTGTGTGTCTCAAAATTGCACGAAATTGGAGTCCTGCTCAGCAAGTGTCAGGCAAATTTACATGCGCTGATATTCTGCTGGATCCCTGTATTGAAATAGGGACATGAATAATGACTTAAATATTTTTTGTACCGTGTTGGGTATGTAACTGATGTAAATGAACCATGCCACAAGTGATTCTAGTTGAAAACAGCTTGTAAAATATAGTGAAGTTAGTAGTTACTTTTATAAGGAAGATCAATCATGATTTGAAACAAAGTACCCATTTAATTAATTGAATCGAACGAAGTTTGCTGTTCTTCATCGTGGGTGTGTGGGAGACATGCCGTAAGTGAAAAGAGGATTACAATGCAGTCACGGATTTTTTGTGATTGCAAGTAAGTAGGTAAGTGATCTGTGTGTTGAGCGCAGTTTTCTTTTATGGAATTTTTCCATTCAACCTATTACTTATAGGTTGAATGGAATCGGTTATTAGGAGACCTATGTTCAGCATTTGGGTAGTTATGTGTAAACAAAACTTACAAGTTGAGCTGATAAAATGTACCTACCATAACCTTTAAATACCTAACGTTTTATGTGGTTCAGTTGTTCTGCAAAAACCCAAAATATGAATAAAGACTGATATTATCAACGCACAATCTAAGCCGCTGGTTCTAGAGATATTAAATTTGGAGGGTGTTTTCTTTATGAAGAGTAAGAACCTATCTACTATGAAAAGGTTTTTCGTAGTTTTACCCTTAAAATTGAATTTTCTGTGAAACCTTTGTATACTTTGAGTCGATTGACTCAGAGAACACAAAAGTACAAATAATCTTTAATTAAAATTATGAGAAACGAGGATCACAGTTTTTCCAAAATCATACCCTAACAGAGTCAATAGGTATGGTAGACGGGCGCATGGGGCGCAGGGTGGAATTATGTTAAACAAATGATTTTGCCAAAACTCTTTTTTTATTCTGAAGTCCCTTATTCTGTATGGGTTTACTATAGGTACACCTCTGCCCAACCCTTCGGGGAAACAAGGCGTGATGTTGTGTATTTGAGACAAAAAAATGAACATCTCCATGGAATTGGATGAGCATATTGCAATAAGTAAATAAATACACTACCAAGATTTAACGTTTCGTATCGAGGTTTAGGAAGACTCCATTTAGTGTTCGTGAAAGAGTTAGCTACGCCACATACTAGATACTTTATCAAAACCAAAGAGAAGTCAAACTTGCCATCAGACTTAAAATGTTTGATCTAATCAATACCACTAGACCATTTGTCTGTTCTATTTTCGTCACTATTTTCACTCCAACGAGTTTCACATTGAAAATCGATCCACGTCTCCTGCTTGATTCCCCAAATTCTATTTGAATCAGTGAATGTTAAGTCAGTTTGAAATAATGCGCTTGGTCAAGTCGCCCAAGTTTTTGGGCGCGGCCGGGGCGCTGGCAACGCTGCTTCCCAATCTGGGGGGCCCGAGCGCCGCCTGTAGGCGGCTCTATATGGGGATCGTGCGATCCATGGCGCTCTACGGAGCGCCGATCTGGGCGTCTGACCTGACGGCCGGCAGCATAGCTGTCCTGCGCAAGCCGCTGCGGGCGATGGCCGTCAGAGTCATTCGGGGGTATCGCACGATCTCCTTCGAGGCGGGTTGTGCACTGGCCGGATCACCGCCCTGGGACCTGGAGGCGAAGGTGCTCGCGTCACTGTACCGGTGGCGCGAGGCAGCGCGGGAGCGGGGCGAGCGACCGATGCAGCAACATATCGAGCAGCATCGGTTGCAGCTCCGCGAGGTCCTGGTGGCGGAATGGCGGGTGAGGCTTTCACGCCCTACCGCCGGCCTCAGCACCATGGAGGCTATCCGGCCAGTGCTCGACTGCTGGCTCGGGAGAAGGCACGGCTCCCTGACGTTTCGGGCGACGCAGGTGCTCTCGGGGCATGGTTGCTTCGGGAAGTACCTGTGTCGCATAAACAGGGAGCTGGACGCCCGGTGTCACCACTGCGTCGACTGCCGGGAGGACACGGCGTGGCACACGCTGGCAGAGTGTGCCACTTGGGAGGAGCCGCGCCGTGCCCTCATCACCGAAGTAGGCAACGACCTGTCGCTGCCGGCCGTCGTGAACGCGATGGTCGGCGGCGCAGAGTCCTGGGACGCAGTGGTCTCCTTTTGCGAAACGGTCGTCTCGCAGAAGGAGGCTGCGGAAAGGGAGAGAGAGATCTCGACTCTCGACCCGGCCCGCAGCAGACGCACCGGGCGTCGGAGGAGGGCGGACAACGCCCTCTTCCGGCCCCCCTAAATGGGTCCAGGGGCGACGGATTCGGGGACATCAGTCGCTCCCCAACATCAGGACCCGAGAAGGCGGCGCGCGTAGTGTTCCGCGTGCGCCGCTCACAGACGTTGCGGGGGGAGTACCCCTCACTCCCCCCGCCCGAGAAGGGGCCCGCGCAAGCGGACCAGCACCAGCCGGGGATGCGGAAGAATTATGTGTTCCCGCGACCCCGGCGTAGGTGTGAGATGGAACACCGGGGTGGTTTTTAGTCAGTAAGAGTCTGACAGACCCCTCCGCCCGCCCCAGGGCGGAGGACATCTATGAGGATTTTCCACCCCGGGAAAAAAAAAAAAAAAAAAGGCAGTCAATTGGACGGGTCCCAGATAACCGGCCTTGGGGGTCTCCTAGTCGGCTCTGGTGACAGTTTTCCTTTTCAGCTACTCACCTAGTGTCTTTAGGGTGTGTCTACACCCTTCGCGCTAGACTGGTCAGAGCCCCGTTCGCACAATAAGACTGGCGATGGGTTTACAAGCTTAGGGCTCACCAATAGGTACACACCTCCCTGTCTACACCCGACAGGGAGGGAAACTCATCCCCGGGCCAATCAACCCGGGGAGATAGGTATAGGGTTAGTAGGCTAAGTGGAAACTTAGTTTCCAAAATTCCCTCCCCAAATTAGCCCCCCTCCTCCGACCATGGAGGACGCCATCCTTTTGGCCTTCCTCAAAGAGGTCCTATTAAAGGACCCCGAGTTTTTGGCGAAATATGGTGCCAAAATAAGGCAATGCTCCAACCCCACTCCGTCTCAAGGCGCACTCGCTAACTTCAGTGACGCCCTTGAAAGCCCGCTTTCGCCACCTGTTGCCGAGGAAGGCTAAATCTTCCGCCCCCGCTGGCCCGGCCACCAAGGCCCAGCTCCTCCCACCCCTTCTCCGCGGGCCAGTCGCCCCGCCAGCCCCATAAATTGTCCGACCGCTCCTACCGCGAGGTAGCAAAAGCCCCCTCCCCCGATTTACGTCCAGGATAAGTCTAAATGGACGGAAATATCAAAAATGTGTGTTGATCGCAGGATCAACTACACTAACGCCCGATCCACCCTCCAGGGTATCAAAGTTACTGTCCCCACGTTTTCGGACTTTAGGGATCTCTCCCGCGCCCTGCGTGAAAGGAACTACTCCTTTCATGCTTACTCCTTTCCGGAGGATACCCCCAAACGCGTCGTCATTAGGCGCGTACCACAGGAAATCTCCACCGAGGAGATTAAGAGCGACCTTGTCGCACAAGGCATTCCCGTATCCGCCGTCCATCGCTTACATAAAGCGAGACAGAGCCTAGTCTACGACATGGTCCTGGTCATCTGTGACCCCACAGACGGTAACCACCCGATTTTCAAAGTAAAGTCGGTATGCTCTCTGTCAGGCATCTCAATCGAGAAACCCTAGGTATAGAGCGCACATGATTAGGCAGTGTCATCGCTGCCAAATGTACGGCCATTCGCAGTCTTACTGCTACGCAACACCTAGATGCGTCAAGTGTCTAGGTGAACATGGCACCGCCAACTGTTCTCGTCCTAAGAATAGGGAACAATGCGTTGAGCCTCCGAAGTCCTCCTCTCCCAAACTCGAAAAACGCGCGAGTGACCGCCAGCACAGGGAAAGCCCCTGGGGAATGCCTCCTTCCACGCTGATGCCGGAGCGGCCGTCTCCCAGCAGCAGCTTCGGTGCCCTCTAAACCCGCGCAACCCGCTTGATTTCCAGCGCTGATGGCTTCCGACATCCCAGCGCTTTCGGTAGCCTCCGCGGCCCCTACGGCTTTTCCAGTGGCACCTCAGGGAACCCAGTGCCGAAACAGCGCCCAAATAATATACTATAGACCCACCTCCTCTCTTCTCCCATCTGGAGACCTCTATCTGTCGGCTCGGCATGACCGGTCACCAACCGATCACCATCATCTCCGCCTATATCCCACCAGACAAAGTCCGGAGGATCCCATCTCGCTCCAAAAGGACTTCACTGTCCTCTTCGGTATGAGTGACTCCGTCATCTTGGCGGGGGATCTCATTGCCAAGCATCCGGCATGGAACTGTAGCACGACTTCTACCAGAGGTAGGATCGTCTCTAAGTTAGGTGAGTCCCTTAACTTTGACGTCATCGCTCCAATGAGCCCGACCCATTTCCCCGGAAATCCAAATCACCTTCCCGATGTACTCGATGTAGCGCTGCTCAAGAATGTGAACCTGCGTTTGCAATCGAGAGAGACCGCCATCTTGCCCCTTACTCGGGCCCGTTAGATCCCAACCGCCCCCCTCAGACCCAGATGATAACCGACTAGAGGAAAGTAAGCGAAAGACTGAAATCCACCACGTCGCCTCACTTGGACACCATCCTCGATCACATAGTGTCAGTCGCCGACACGACGGCTACAATCGACTCGTTTACAGATCACGTCTTATCCGTATTGACGGATTGTTCACGGGAAGTTCCGGTGATGTAAGACCATCGCTGTAAACTACCTACTGACTTACATGATTTGATAACCGAGAAGAACGCGGCTATTCGTGCCTACGACTCCTTCCCTTGTGATGCGAACAAAGCCCCCATTTACAGCGTGCTGTAAAGAAGCGCATAGGGGAAGTTCGCTCTGAGGGCTGGAACAAAATGCTAAGTGAACTCGAGCCCACCCATCAAGCCTTCTGGCACTTGCAGAGGAAATTGCGTTCGCCTGAAGAGGTCTCTATGCCTCCTCTGATACGCCCCGACAAGAGCGTCGCTTTTGACAGTACCGAAAAGGCCGAATGTTTTGCCGACAGCCTGTAATATCATGACCTATGCCTGCGTTGTATTTGCGCACGCTCACCCACGTCATCTTCATAAGATGCAGACCCTGCAGAACCGTTTCCTCAGAAAGGTCAAGGGTGCACCCTTCTATGTCCGTAATATAAATCTCCACGTCGACCTTAAAATCGCTACCATAATAAACAAGTTCATGAAACGCTTATCGAAGCGTTTCTTTGACTGTGGCATAAAACACCCAAATCCCCTGATTTCAGCGGCCGCCCGATATACTCCCTCCCGCATAAGCAGTATTCGCCGACCAAGGCATACCCTAATCGCCCCCGACGACGCCATTACTCTCCTCTAGGAGAGCAGTAAGACCACCAGCACTTTACACAAGCGCAAAACCCGATCGCCGTCCTACCGTCCTCGCCGCCGAGGCCCGCCGCGACGCCCAAATCCACGCTCCTCCCGACCCTTACTCGAGGCAGCCCGCGCCGCTGAGCCTGTAGCTTTACGTACGTCCCAAAATCGCTCAAATCTTGATCCAGCTAGTCCTTTGTTGCCCTCTTCCAGCGACGCCCTAAGCGGAGGTTCGTACCCCACAGGGGGTGACCTTAGCGTGTAGTCGCTTAGTTTTTAGTTAGTATTTAAGTTTAAGTCCTGGCTGGAGGCCTAAACTTATTAGGGCAACCACAGGCAAGTCCGCTTAAGCAGACGACAACCTCATAGGTTGACCTGCGACATGCCATTCCAAAAAAAAAATAACACAATTGAATGTAGCGATGAGCAATCGTAAAATGTTTGTAACATTCATCATTTGTGTTTATTCCAGACAAATACATTACTGATCCTCGGAAGCTTGACCCAATCTGTACTTCAATTAATAAATTGAAAAACTTGCAAGAAACTGATACATTATTGAAATCAGAAACACAATACCTTAAAAAAATGTACGTTATTTTATTTTATTTACCTTATATTTAACATCAATTATTGTGTAATATTAATTTATATGTGACTTACACGATAATATAACCTTATAAGATAATAAAAGTTTATGCTGCATAAAAATATTAAAGTATCAAATACATATATCTGATTATTATTTTGAATAAACTAGAAGACTATGTGCGTCAGTGTTTTTTTTTTCTCGGTATTTTTTTATAATTTTAATCTTTGTCTGGCAGTTTGAGTAATTTATGCGGACTACCTAAATGAGGCCTTTTGAGTTGAGTTGAAGGATTACTGACAAATGCGTGCACTGACTGGACAGGTACACTCGATCTGTGTGGTGCATAGCTCTTCACGATCTTCACATGATCTGACTGTGATCTCTGAGGTTGTTTCGGCCTTTCTTATTAAAGTAGGTAGATAGGAAACGCCGACATCATCTAGTTTTAAAACTATGATTGCCGAGTTTGCACAAACCTACTTAAAGAAATAAAATAATTTATCAATTTATAATTTAACACTAAATCTTTATTAATTTCAACCATCCAATTTACTAGGTGCGAACTCGGAAACTCATTCCACTTTCAGATCTCGCGCAGCATGATAAATTCAGTGTTATTCTTTCATCAGATAAGCGTTGCAGTACTAACTTTGTATGAAAACCAAGTTTTGGCACGAATATGCGAACGTTGGATTGTAAATTGCAACTCCTGAACTATCCGTGCGGTAACTGCAAACAACGGCATCGCCTGCCTGGAACTTTTGTCTTCCAGGCAGGCGATGCCGCGGAATTAAGCTAGTTATTGACAACTAGCCCAAACTTAATTATCTTCATCCAACCAAACAATCCAGTGCATCATAAACTCTCGTATATTCTAGTCAAAATATTCGTGTGAGACTATTTTTGTCTAGAACTGAAACTATATTACGTATGCAATCCTATTTGGAAGGCATAATGCGGATTGAATATTTTCACAATTGGGTAGTGACGGGAGTAATAGCACCAAATAGATACAGAAGGCTGGCTCCATTGCGAAAACAAGCACAACACATATAGACGTGTATTTACGGCGATCCGAAGCAAATGGCAGTCGCGAGTTCACTTGGACTCGCTGTACGTGAAGCATGTCTATGTGTTCGTACGTTTTCGCTCATTGTGTGGAGCCAGCCTTCTGTATCTGTGGATTTTGTAGTTTTGTTTGCAATACTGTCGGGTGCTTTGAAGTGAATAGAGCCACTGCTGCGCTGTAGTGTGAACCTATTTGTTGGTAAGGTACGGGTCGATTGTGTACATGTAGCTTAAGCACTTAGAACGGTGTGCAATTGGTATAGAATAAACAAGTTTTGGTTTACTTCATTTGGATGATTTAATAAACACAGTGTTGCTGAAATAAGCTAATAGCTGATGCCAGTGTGACTGTCTGTCACTTAGCATAATCATAATCAGCCTATAACGTTCCCACTGCTGGGACACAGGCCTCCTCTCTATGAGAGGTAGTGAGCCGTAATCCACCACGCGGGCTCAGTGCGGGTTGGTAGATGTCACATGTCTTCGAATTTTTGGTTCTAGGACATGCCGGTTTCCTCACGATGTTTTCCTTCACCGTTTTGAGAGCAGTGGTGATTAAATTATTTACACAAAGTAAAGCGCCTGCTTGGGTTCGAACTCACGACCTACAACTCGTAAGTCGGGACCGTTACCACTGGGCCACCACTGCTCCTACTGTCTGTCACTTATTCCTATTTAATAACAGAATATTATATTTATACTTAAACCATGCATATGGTTCGGCCTACTTTAGAGACACATAAAATCTTAATTTTATGGTCTGACAGCTTGACGCGTTACCCTAATAAATAACAAGATATCCTAATTCTTTGCACTTGTAAAATGGTTTAGAACCACTTAGAAGTCCATTCCATTTCTATTTAATGGCACACGCAAATGACCACTTATGGCAGCCGTCGTCGCTTGAAAGAAATGTTTAGACAATCGAAACCCATAGTTCTTTACAAATTCTGAGAAAGTTAAAGCGAGGGCGCGTTATTGCAACCAGCTGTGAATCGTAAAAGCAATTAAGAAATAGAAAAATGTGTTTTAAGTCGAAGTTTACAAAAAAATAGTGTGGGAAAGTACCGAGCCCAGATTTTGGATAGTTGGCGGGGGTGTTGAGGAAGGGCAGTTGGTCTTAAGACATGACAGGGTTCGGTCGTTATAGTCTCAAGAAGGAAAGCTAGTTAAGTTAGGAGGTTGGTGAGTGTTGTGAGCTGGGAGGAGCTGTGTTCGAGGTGAAGTTGGTACTACGTGCGGCATTTCGTGAGTAGTAATCTAATTCCCTACAAAGATATCATTGGTAAGTGTTAAACTCTTTACAAATAATGTGTCTTTTCCATTGTATTGTTCTCGTAGGCTGATTTGTTTTATGATTTGTAGGTAACATTTAGATAATATCGCTGCAGAGCTATTAATAATCATTTATTCCAGCATAGCGACATTGCGCTATTAATTAACTCTATTTTCTATTGTATTACGTGTCCATCTCCTAATCCATACCATAACATAACATCACGCCTTGGTTCCCCGAAGGGTTGGGCAGAGGTGTACCTATAGTACACCCACATTTCGCCAGTTATGTTTAAGTCCCATGTAATAGGGGGCGAGCCTATTGCCATCAACCGGGCACAAATCCAGACTCCGGGCTGCTAATCCATACCCTGACAGATATTTGTCATTTGCGTTTGATTATAGGGAAACGGAGAAGGCCTTCCACTTTATTTGACACTGAGCACTGACGCTCGACTTTTGACGACTTTGACCTGTAACATGCGCAACCACATACGGAAGGCTGAACCGTAAATACTCTCAGTTCATTTAAAACAACTTATGCTATAAGGTCGATCTAAATCGGCATTATAAAATAATCAAACGTTAGTGATAATTACTGCTCCCAAAAAGGTTTGGCCACACAACTCTTTACGAAAGGCTCGTTGTACGCGCATCTCCACACTTCCCCAAACTGGATTGGTAGTCGTTCTAAGAACGCTAGGGACCGTGTCTCGATAAAACCTACACCCGGCATATGGTACGCCAATTTCTAAATCGACACTATTTATCGAAACACGTCAATTTGGACGCTTTGCCGCTTACAGCCGCACTGTATCCACGATATGGGGAAGATTAACGAGATGTGAGGTGACGAAATATTCACCTCGGCAGACACCGAGTACGATCGCATTGAGTTTTGCTACAGACTGAGTCTACGGTACGCTTGTGCAATATTTTCTGTTATTTTAGAAATGGGGCTAGGCTGCCGTAAAGGTGATATTAACATAAATACGCGTTTAGAATTCTATACTAAATACTTGTCTCACTCAATGGCAGTTGGGCTTCGTAGCTCACTGTCTCTAGGATTGAGTAAGACATTTATATTGTGCTTAGGGAACATGTTCTACTAAAATCGTATATTGTCTTCAGAGGTTTTATGCGTTAGGTTTAGTAGAACACGTATAATGAGACAAACGTTGTAAAACGGTTCCCCGTCTCACTGAAATGGGTACATCATTCACAGATACATTAACGTAGCTATTATTGATTGATTAAAGCGCAAGCGTAATGATTCCCTTACCTCTTCACATTATGAAGATTCTATTACAGGTATTATTAGCGCTACCAGCGAGAAGGGAGACAGACCGCGGTAGGGAGCGGTCGGTGTAAGGCTAGGCTAAGGAAGTTAGGAGAATTATTGAGTGCCAGAGGCCTCTGTCCAAGTGGGCTGTTGTAGGAGAACGAGTTAATATTAAATAAGTAAAATATAGTTGTGTTGAAGCACAGATTTAGTTTATTATTATTCTGTCATCTAGTTTTAACTTAGTATGTGTTAGTGTCTGTTGGTGAGACTGGGAGAGCCTTTAGTTATTATAGTTATCCTAGGCTGATGGAGTTAATAGTCATTATAACTAATCAGACAGACTCGTGTTGCTGGGGAGTTTGTTGCGCCACTTCTTCTCCCCAGCATAAACACTAGGAAGTGGTGACGGGTGGGCAGTTTGGGGCTGTCTATAGACTTACAAGAGAGTTGATTCACAACTCTATTAATTATGCTTGAGTTTGATTCTCTACTCTCATAACTAGTAATTCTTGAATGTTGTATTCGTTGCCTTTGGCCGATACTAGAACTCTTAAACTTTATTTAGTAATAACCCTCGAGTTTTGATTTCTCAACTCAAATTATCTAGTAATTCAAAGAATATTATATTCTTTATCTTATACTAATAACTCGGTCAGACTGACATGAGCACGTGTCTTGCAAATATGCTTGGTGTGCAAAGAGTGAACTTCCGGGGGTTTGGGTGACCACAACTATCTCATATCCAGTCTAAGGACTGATAGGGACCCTGTCTCCTTAAGAGCATGATGCAGACGCAATGCCGCTGGAACTAGCCGCTCCGTTGCTAGACAAGGACAGTCGCACGGTTGCCGCAGGAAAAGCCGCTTCGTCACGTTTATCAGTTCGAGAGAACTGCTAGGGGCCATGACTCCAAAAGAGCATGATGTCGACGCTATGCCGCTGTAAAGTCGCTTGCGTCACTTTATGGAAGTGTATCTCTGAGTACTCCGAGTGTAGATGCGAGATATTGTGAGAGTTACGACTGACCAAATACCTGTTACGCGATAGCGTTTGGGTTACTCACAAGTTATATAATAATTTACTCTGCGTCCCTCTATTATTTAGCTTTCTAAAATCACTTCCAATATATTTCACAACTATGAATTCCCAAATATCATATAATATTGATACATTGTTTCCTTGCCTCATTAATAATATCAAGGCATTTGGCTTCTATAAATTTGGGAATTCATTTCTATTATCGGTGGGAGAGTGACCAAGTCTGGTGACGAGCTCTACAGGGCCGCACGGGGTTGGAGTGCGGCCTTTTCCCCTTCGGGGGAAACCGACCTTAACGCTAATATTAACATAATTAAGAAAAACGAAAAATTTATCAGCCTAGGGTAATTTAGGTACTGTCACACCAGCTACCTAATCTATGCAGACATACATATTTACATGCCAGTATACTTATTGACTCTACTCCTACATACATACAAATAACAAAAAACAAACCAACCAACTACGACAAAAACCGCAACTAAAAAGGTATAACCAAGACATAAAACAGACAAATAAAAAATCCGGAGCCAAACGTGGTTTGACGCCATTTAGCCTATCACCAGCGGAAAACCAAGACGCTTCCAAAGAGATTGTTTGTCATTTGTCAAATTATGATAAAAAGTCAATAAAGTTGGGCTACTACAAATTAATTTATTTATAATTTATTTATTTATTTTTCACTTCAAGACACAAACATCAGTGTAGCCCTGGCTCTTGTACTAGGATTACCTGTATTACAATAGCCAGGCCTGTCAATTTACAGGGAATATGTAGAAGCGCGATAGACAGAAAATCTGATATTCTGACATGCATTGTAAGGTAGGTTTACAAATACACAGGAGGAAAGAAAAGAAGGAAATAATGAAATAATTAGTAACCACTGCGTTCTGTGGAGCGAGGGTGAGTGTGAGTGTGTGAATTCTTCTAACATTCTCAAAATGTTTACTCTAGATAGGTACTTGGGTATCCAAATTAAAATGACGATTAAAACGAATTTAAAATTTATCAAATACTCTAAAAACATATTATAATCCCACTAAATTGGTTCACGAATTTGTATCAGAATTAGCTTCCGAGTAAAGTTATTAGTGTAAAATTTTCACAGACGGTTCAAATAGTGTTAATGGGTGTAGACTGTAGAGATGCCTTCTTTTTTAAACCCAGGTAGGCTAAGGCTAGTTTTAAAATTGATCCAACTGGATGTATAATGCCTCGCGTGCAGGAGCGCCATACAATATGTGGCTCAAGTTGTCTTTGGTTTCAGAGGTTCATAGCCTACGATATTCTATCGAATTGACTATCAATATTTTCAAAGACTAGACTAGGGTAATATTGCAATGCGTCCCAACTGCAAAGGCTGACAAGGCAACGTGGGGCCCGTGGGGGCTGCTCTTCTGTCAAAGCTTGCAATGGAGACGGGTATCAAGAAGCCATACATCCCAGATTACTCGGAATATTGCTCCAAGTTTAAGCTGTCGTGTTTTGACATGAAAAATGTAAAGTGAAACGAATTTGGTATAAAGTGATTCAGAATGGGCCTCCTCGCGTGCTCTCGTTTAAGGAGGATACAGGTTTAAGTAGAAGTTATGTTTTGTTAGCACTAAGGTTGCGGTCGAGGAATCTTTAGGCAAACATAATTTGCTATCTTAATGAGAAAGGTCGCATCACCTAATTGTGAAATATACAACAAAATTGAAGATGTGCAACATTTGTTGATGGAGTGTGTAGAGCAATAATTTCCAATTGAATCCTTCAGACGTTCAGCAAATTCAAAACAATTTTACAAACTCCAGATCGGCGAGTACAAAGAGGTTGTGTGGCCTGGTGAAGATGGCTACTCAATCATTGCATTTATGTTTCATAGTATGTATGTAGTTACCGCAATTAAAGTTAAATAAATGGCATATCCGTATGGATAAAAATCCCTTTACAGAATAAAGAAAATAATTGTATCATAATCGTAACTTATAAATAACCAACTTAGATGCTACAAACAAAATTAACAAAACGGTAATTGTTTGTTATGGATAATGGCAATACAAAACAAATAAACAAGCAATGAAGAGAAACAAAAGTACAAAATAGACTTAGTTACATTAAAGTAATCAGCTAGCCCGAACATTCAGTAAATTAATAGGCACTCGTAGGGCCTTCTGAATTAGATCGCTTCAGGGATTGGATCAGAGCGGAATAATTAAATAACGTAACTAAGCGGACTTAATTAAAGGATACTCAGAAGGTCGAGCTTAAAAAAACAAAATGGGATCATTTAGTCTACCGATAGTTCCAGTCATCTCAATAGATTCCTATTCAGGATTTTTCTAGGGTCGTATTACTATCGCAACCAGTGTGTCAAGGTTTTCTAGACTTTCTGTAAAGATGCTAGTCATCGGTCACAGTCAAAATTAGTATCAGTCACCGCACCACCAACCCGCACTGGGCCCGCGTGGTGGATTATTGCCCATTCCCTCTCACAGAGAGGAGGTCTGTGTTCCAGCAGTGGGAACATAATAGGCTGATTGTGCTTTCGCTATATGTATTAGTTTTCAAGGGTGTAAGTATCCGGTATATGACAGTTTCGTCTATATCCCCCATCTATAAGATAAATCTGTAGGGCGTGATTGGATATTAAATATTTAAACCTGACCGCGGTAGGTACACACCGGTGGGAACATAGGGCTTTAATCGCAAAAAAATATTTTTTGGTACATATTGTTCTTCCATTTTGTTGAAGCCAGATTTGATTTCTAAAGTTCTTTTCAATTATAAAAATCCAATATCGAAATCCACTTCGTTAATGCTTCGTCTAAACATACAACAATCACAGTAAAAACAGTCAGTTTCGTTTTTCCAAAATCAGATTCCTCAATTAACAACGAAATAACAAAATAAATTGGAAATAACCATCCGGAACACTCCAACCAGACCCGCAACATTATCTTAAACACTTTAATAAAGAAAACAAAAAACAAGAATCAAAGAAACGCCCACTCGAGGCTAATTACTCACCTATTAGTTGGGCTCTCCAAACAAAGAAAAGAACATGCTACCGTCAAAGATAACACAATCAAAACAATGGTAAAGTGGCCTGGAATACACAGGGTGCGCAAGGTCAACGTTGGGTCAGTACCTGCCATCCGTCTCAGTCAGGTAGGTGAGGCCATTAATAAGGACTACAGACATCTAGTCGCGATACCTGTTCGGGATTTACCTTCTGAATAATAGTTTATGTGAGATATCGTGTTGGCCGGTCTCGTGCCAGTTTTTTTTAAAGATGGCATCTTTCTTAGCGGTTTGTTGTTTTGTCGATCTTTGTGATAAAATTTTGCATATGTGACAATAAACGGTCAACCGATTTTGTATATGTGACAAAAAACGGTCAACCGACAGTTAAGCTACGCTTGTCGCGGTCTTTTCATGGATGGGTCCATTACATATGGAAACCTCTCCGAGCCTCGGAAAGCACGTTAAAGCGTTTGTCCCGGCTATCATTCGTAGATCTTTGACAGTCGTTAGTCAGAAGCCTAAAAGTCTGACAACCAGTCTTAACAAGGGGTATCGTGGTACACAGTAACTGGTTGTGAAGGTCCAGCAGGCAGTCGCTTCATATTTAATACTGGTATTCAGCTGCACCCGGTCAGACTTAAAGCCGACCCCAACATAGTCAGGAAAAGGTTACACTGATTGATCGAATTATTTGTTTTTAATTTTAGCACCTAGGCTTTAGGTTAGGCTAAGGCTTTTATGGGAATTTATTTCAAGATATAGGACTGTTATTTATGTTATCGAGCACAATTAAGTTTATGGTTGGAACTGAGAAACAAAAACATTGAATAAGTACTTTTTCATGAATTGTCAACGGAGTTTAGCATTGTTTCGTAGTGATGTGTTTATGTTAAAAATGTATTTACTCTAACACTTAAATAAATCCTTTTGACCAACTCATTCAAATTCCAACAAAATTCTACAACTAAAACCACAACAAACCAATTTTGCTTTTAAAAGTTTTCGCATAACACTCCGTACGTGGCTATAAAGTCGACAAATATTATGAAAAAGGTCGCAGATTCCTTGGAGATTGCGCTCGTAATATGCGGGTATTCGCTAATGCGTCGCGTGTGTAAGATAAAAATACTACACAGATAAAAATAATAGAAATACATAGAGAAAAATAATTTATTTATTAATAATTGGAATTTAGAATGGATTAAAATTTTAGGTAATTTAAATATTTATATATAAAGAAAACATACAATTTTTCGAAGGCAGTTTTAGGCTAAATAATTATTTTATAGACATCGAAATATTATATAGTTTGCTTTATGTATAAAAATAAGAAGTATTCACATACGTATAAATAAAACATAATTCATCATCTAAAATATATTACGACATCAGAGAATATTTTACCAAAATACACAAGAGTTTACAAGAAGATAAGTTTACTTAACTTAGGTCCGTTCGGTGTGACTGCTCCGGAGAGAATGGGCCGATTACGGCGGAGCAGCGGCTTTTAAAGCCGGTGGTAAACAAGTGACGTCACATCGTACGATTTCATTTCAAATTCGTTAATATTTGTATTTTATCATGAAACTATGATTGAATTATATTAAAATATACTGAATTAATTATTTGCATTACATACTTGGTATTACAATGGCATAAATTAGTAAACAAGTCATGTTATTTGTTTAAGTAACGGGTAGATGTGATATTATACAAAACAACAATGAAATAACAGTATTTCGTAATAATGCTGATAAGATTTTGATGAGAAACTATTGAATGTTGTATAACACACTTAAACAAGGTTATAATTATTACAGTGATGGTTTTATTCGTGTTCAATTAAAGAAACAGACGTGAATTATTGTAATAAATAAACTGTAATTATCCGCATAATCTATCACGGCCAGACTGACCTGTACTTCGTTCTCGAAGTACCTAACTAATTATTTATATACTTATTTTTATAATATGTATATATATTTGTTCAAAGAGTCTCTGGCCTTGGCATATTAGTTCTATCACTTATAATAAGCATAAGCATAATCAGCCTATTATGTTCCCACTGCTGGGACACAGGCCTCCTCTCTGTGAGAGGGAGTGGGCCGTAATCCACCACGCGGGCCCAGTGCGGGTTGGTAGATGTCACATGTCTACGAATTTTTGGTTCTAAGACATGCCGGTTTCCTCACGATGTTTTCCTTCACCGTTTTGAGAGCAGTGGTGATGAAATAATTTACACAAATTAAAGCGCCTGTCTGGGTACGAACATACGACCTACAACTCGTAAGTCGCGGCCGTTACCACTGGGCCACCACTGCTCACCACTGTTCTATCACTTGCTGCACATGAATTTCAAACTAATATCAGGGCAGTGACCAAACAGCAATCCCTACAATAGCCTCTGGCCTTGACATATCAGTCCTATCACCTGCTGCTAGTGAATTTCAGACTGATATCAGGGCAGTGACCAAACAGCAATTCATACAATAGCCTCTGGCCTTGACATATCAGTCCTATCACCTGCTGCTAGTGAAGTTCAGACTGATATCAGGGCAGTGACCGACCAGCAGTAATGTTAAAACTGTTTTGTTATAAGCATATAGCATTTAATAATTTCAAACATCCAATGTTAATTGAACACAAATTTTTAGCCATGGAAATTTATAATTATTAACTTATATGTATCCCTAAGTATAAACATGTCATCACATTACTTATTAATTTTTATCACAAAACGACAACAATCATTGTAAGAATAACATTATTAAATAATAGCATAAACTAGAATCTAACAATATTAACAATAATAAATAACAAAGAACAATAATCTATCATGGCTAATGATGCTGGAGCTATGGGGACACTTAAAAAGAATTTTGTTCAACCCGTTCCTCCGTCCAAAGCCTTACTTTTTCTTGTGCCACAGTAAGATTCCTTAATGTGTTAATGCTCTAAAATATCAATTATTTGGTAAGGGCCTTTGAATTTTGCAGTTTCTCTAAGATGTTGCCTAGCTAAGTCCCCATCAGCTTCAGCATCAATGTCCCGAATGGAATCATTATCCTGTACTTCGTCTAGCCGAGCTTGTATTGGGGGTATATTTCCGTTGATTTTTGTATCGTAGTATTTAGAGACAGTTGTATTTTCCATAAAACGCTTGGCCATTCTGAAGAATCGCTAGCAATAGTGGTTAACATATAAATTGTACTAAAAACATATTTTTCAACTTGGCCGTTCCATCTAGGAGTACCCATGGCTATCATATGGTGATTTATTCCTATACGCCTAAGAAATGATCGTACATGATCAGAAGTAAAATTTATGGCATTTTCAGTTCTCGCAAGATTGCGACTAATTCTTGACCGTTAAGCGTCTTAATGGTTTAATTATACAGTATTTGGTAAAGCCATCCACTATTATTAAAATAAGTTTTAAACCTTCCGAAGATAGGGAAATGGTGTAATTTTCTCTACATGGTGAAGGAGTCCTTGTTTTGGCCCTGAATGACCTTTACCCTCTACACACAAAAAATGACTTACGGAATAACCGTAATAAACCGAGTCGATATCCTTTTGGTATGAAAAATTTTGGTGGATCCCCATCCTCATTGTTATAAAGCAATAAGCCATTTCTGATCACATATCGATTTGTATCTATATCACCGGTCCTAAATTTCTCCAAGAGATTTAGTGTCTCAGGGTCGTTACTTTACAGGGCGAGTGTAGCTAAGGTGGAGGAGGATCTGGTTCATCAATTATATTAACTACGTCTGAAGATTCTGTAACTGTATAGCTTACTTGTTCCAATCTACAACGACTGGAATCGACAACAATAGCCACGTTTGGATTTTGAACCGCATTTCTACCTATCAAACAATCATAATAGCAATCTGAATCATTAGCTACACAGAATTCGATTTCTAAATTGTCGTTACTTAATCTGACAGGTAAACTAACTTTTGAGGTGATTAGAATTATTCCATTTCCTATTCCTTTTAATGATGTCGAACAGGGTTCTAAACCACGGCCAAAGCTATTTGCAATCGATTCTTTCAAAATATTGCAACTAGCACCCGAATCTATTAGGGCTTTAATTGGTCTTTCACAAATGTCTACATCAGTAACTGATAAGTTACCATTTGTGGAACAATTGACGTTATTAGTTTTATTATTTTTTGTCGCATCTCTTTTCTTGAAAAAAAAAATTGACTCATCATGACCCGTTTTTTTTTTTGCCGTAGGAACATTGAATCTCAAGCGTTTCGGAATTTAGGGTATCTATGATTTTATTTTTGAAGCACAGATCTAACATGACCAGTTTTATAACACAGAATACAAATAGGTGGCTATGAATTTTCAGGCTTAAGACGCTTAATAGTTGAAGAGTGAAGTAAGTTATTCGTTTCGGATGGGCGTTTTCTAGGGTTTATAATATAGGTTGTAAAAAGAGAAATTAGTCCTGACGTACTATTAACACGACTGTTGAACGATGCCATCCTAATATTAATATCGGATATACCTCCACAAACAAGCTCGACAAGCTGTCACTCAGAAAATGTTACTTTAGTATTACATAATAACCTTAGCTTTCCCTAGCGTATTCACAATAGGTTTCTGCTACGTCCGAGGTGAAGAGTACGGCTCTTGAAAGTTTTTCCGATTGGTTCTTTTCTCGGGGTACAAATCTTTGATATATGTCTTAAAGCTATCCCATGTCCTACCCTCGTCTGGGTCCCAAGTCTCAAACCATAAAAGAGCAGAGCCCTAAGGGCTTTACCTGCTTTACAGACTGTAGTAATGCTGCTCCATCCACGGTCCTTGGCTACGGTGCGATGTCGTTGCACCAGCTTTCCGCACCGTTGTCGTTCTTTTCGGGATCAAATGGCGGCAACACCACATCATCTTCACTGCGGTTGCCAGATATACCATAACAGATGGCTTTTAGGAGACCCTCCAACACAGCAGGGTTCATCTGAAAAACGTTTTTTTTTTCTGTTTGAAAAAGTATACAAAACGGGTTCCGATCCCACTTCTGATGTAAGATAAAAATACTACACAGATAAAAATAATAGAAATACATAGAGAAAAAGAATTTATTTATTAAATTTAGAATTATTGGAATTTAGAATGGATTAAAATTTTAGGTAATTTAAATATTTATATATAAAGAAAACATACATTTTTCGAAGGCAGTTTTAGGCTAAATAATTATTTTATAGACATCGAAATATTATATAGTTTGCTTTATGTATAAAAATAAGAAGTATTCACATACGTATAAATAAAACATAATTCATCATCTAAAATATATTACGACATCAGAGAATATTTTACCAAAATACACAAGAGTTTACAAGAAGATAAGTTTACTTAACTTAGGTCCGTTCGGTGTGACTGCTCCGGAGAGAATGGGCCGATTCGCTCGGAGCTATATCGCGGCGCCCCCGTAAGGGGGCGTTGCGTGCGGTGCCGGGGCTTCGCCCCCCGACCGCAGAAGCCATACGGCGACCCGTAAATACGGGCCTCTCATTAGGTCTGCTTCGATGGCAGTGGATTTTCGGGCGCGCGCGGGCAACGCGTGCTCGTGTGAGTGATTGCTATTTTGTTTCTGTAGGAGCGCCGCGACGCTTATAGTGAAGCGCCGCTTTCTTCACGACATCTCGGCGGTCTGTCGCCGCCAGGTGAGACCCCTAGTTACCTAGGGGAGGCCCGGCGACAACGACCAGCGACGAAGATGCCGACTCGACGCGCCTACAGAGTAGGTGAGTGGTCCCCGCCCGTCCAGATCACAGAGCTAGCCGTTACTGTCCGGGCTAAGGGGCCGAATGTGGGTGTGAACGGCATTGTAATTGTGTAACACCGTTCAATGTTTGCGTGCCTCGCGGCCCGCGCCGCGCGTGCACGCGTGAGATTGGGTGCCTGTATAGACATGTATGTCTATCTGCATTTACGTAACGTGCCTATATTAACCTAGAACACGTTACGCAAAGGGTGTGTGTGTTGTGAGTGTGGAGTCTTTTTGTCACAGATAAGTCGCGTGTAACTTGGCTGCGGCTTATCTGGAAGTCAGTCCAGGTTTCAATTGACGTCTTCATGTCCCGAGGGAGGTGGCGGAGGGGGGGGGGGCGGCCTTGTGCCAGAAGGCCGCCGGCGTCCCATTTTGGGCCGCCCTGGGTGACCTAGCCGTGGTACAGAGTCAGTAGTGCGGCCAGGCCATCCAGGATGACCAACTCGACATCCTGTCCCTGCCTGATGGCCTTTATCAGGTCCATCAACAATTTAATGGCACAGGTTGTGAATTCTGATTTTTTTGTGGTTGCTTCGGCGTCGGTAGCGCCGCCACTGGTTTCTTTTACGAACTTTTTCTTCGGTAGTTCCTTGTTTGACCGCGGCGCCGTGGCGGCGCTAGCGGTAGGTTGCTCCTTGTTTACAACCTGTGCCTCGCTGAAGGCAGGGGTGGCAATTGGGTTTTCTTGGGTCGCCTGGGGAGGGTCGGGTTTCTTCCCCTTGCCCTTTCCCCCGCGTCTCTTGTTTTTCCTCCGCCCAGAGGAGGTATCTTGTCTTGCTGAGGGCCCGTTGGCCGCCGCCATAAGCGTCGTGCCTTGGGCCTCTTCTGGCATCTGTTGTGGCCTCTCAAAGGACACTTTGGGACGGCGTGATGTGGCCGTTATGGCGGCGGTGCCCGCCCGCTTGTTCCGGGTCTCTCTCTGGAACACCGGACACTTGATGTTGCACGCCGGGTGCGGGCCACCGCAGTTCACGCAGGTGGCCGGCTCTTCCCGTGGGCGCGGGCAGTCTCTCGCCGCGTGCTCCCCTCCACAGCGCACGCAAGCGAGCGGGCGGTGGCACTGATGCGAGCTGTGTCTGAACAGCTGGCATCGGTGGCACTGGGCAGGTCCTCTTTTTCCGCGCCAGGCCTCTATTTTGATACCACGCATCAACATGAACGTCGTGGTGTCGTAAATGGCCCGGACGTCCGGAGTCTTTTTTAGGATCGCGTGGAATACGCAACCGGGTCGTCCTTGTGCGGCCTTAATATGGCGCACGTACTCCGGCTGGTATCCCAGCGTTTGGAGCTCCTCCTCTATCTCCTTCGGGTCCGTATCTGCCGGTAGTCCCCGTATGGCGATCTTGAGGCTCTTCTCTGCCGGCAGCGAGTAGGCGAACCAGCTGACGCCGCTGTCCTTCTCTAGGCCTGTCAGGTATCGCTGGACCAGCCTGTACTCCTCCTCGCTGTCTGGGGTGAAGCGAACTCCACCTCCGTATGGACGAGCGTTAGGAGGCCGGCCCAGTTTATCCCTGATGGCCCGGAAATGGGCGGCCCAGTTTGGCAGCCTCTCAACTACCAGCGGCGGGTATCAGGGCTTCTTTTGCCCCGGCTTTTGCTGCCACGTTCTTGTCGCGGCGCCGGGGGGTGCAGTTGGCAGCGGTAGCGGGGGCGGGGGGTGGCCTGACCCCCGCGGTCGGTGACGGTGGCGGCGATGGTGACGCAGGTGGCAGGGGGGGTGAGCGGCGCGCCGCGTCGGCAAAAGTAGGCGACGCTGGCGGGTCCGGACTCCGCGGCGCGCTTTCGCGCGGTGCGATTTGGGTTAGCGGCAGGCCCCGGGGCCTGGATGGGTACCGGGCGGAACGCGGCGGGGCGGATCACTACCGCGTGCGGTCGGCTCGACGATGGCGAAGGCGCAGCGCGCGCAGGCGCCAGTGACGTCGGTGGGCCGGCAGCAGCGGCGGCGCTCGATCCCCCTCCTCTTCTGTCTTCTTTCTTCTTCTTCAACTTTTTCTGTTCACTCCTTGTGGAGCCGGCCGGCGGTGCACAGGACGACGCAACACCGATGATCGGCATCGACGACGTCCTATCCAGCGCCGGGCGGGACTCCGGTGAGCCGGCATCGCAGCCCAACGAGCCGCGCGTGCCGGGCTTCGGCATCCCGGGGGTATGGTCTCCGCGACCGCGTCGGTACAAAAAAACCGGGTAGTCAGAAAATTTTAAAAATTACTAATGACGGTCCGCGCGGAACAAACTCAACGGAATGGAAAATTCCGTAGGACGAGCTTGCGTGACGACCACAAGCCAATCCTGGGCCGATTACGGCGGAGCAGCGGCTTTTAAAGCCGGTGGTAAACAAGTGACGTCACATCGTACGATTTCATTTCAAATTCGTTAATATTTGTATTTTATCATGAAACTATGATTGAATTATATTAAAATATACTGAATTAATTATTTGCATTACATACTTGGTATTACAATGGCATAAATTAGTAAACAAGTCATGTTATTTGTTTAAGTAACGGGTAGATGTGATATTATACAAAACAACAATGAAATAACAGTATTTCGTAATAATGCTGATAAGATTTTGATGAGAAACTATTGAATGTTGTATAACACACTTAAACAAGGTTATAATTATTACAGTGATGGTTTTATTCGTGTTCAATTAAAGAAACAGACGTGAATTATTGTAATAAATAAACTGTAATTATCCGCATAATCTATCACGCGCATGCAATTTCCACAAAAACTGCATGCGGCCGTAAACACCATCTGCGGTGTCCCAGATTGATCGTCGTAGAAAACGATCCACGTACGTGTGTCGAATTTGTATCAACTGTCTGTATTAACGCGTTCTACATGATGTTGTTTGCTGTTCAATTGTTTTGTGATTTCTTGTGGACATCGTTGAACGTACCACGTGCGTGTCTGATCTTTCGTTACGATGTGTGTTTTGTGTCTTTTTTTTGTTTTGTCGTTCTTCGTATAGCTTTATGATTAATATCAGATTTTCAAGTGATTTTAATTTGATCTATGGAAATCACTGCAGATAGGTTATGACATTGGTACCTGTTTTATCGCGTTATAGACGATGCCTATGTAGTTTGGTTTACAATTTGTTTAGTTTTTAGTTGCTTTATTTCTTTTGTTTTATTGCAAACTTCCTTTCTCTTGTCCGGATTCGTATAACTAATAGGTAAGAAATACACTAGGCACTAATTATGACATTTTGAGCCTTGTCACAGTATAATAATGTAAACAGTATTACGTGTTGGCTTTAATCTTGAAATAATTCTTCGGCCATTCGGTAGATAAACACGCACTAGGGTTGCCTACTGACTGTCTCTTAGGTCATGTTGGTATTTGAAAATGCTTTATTAAATTGTCATATTATATTTTCATTATTATTTTTTTTGTTAAAAAAAATTACTGCAAATCTTGTAGGTTTACATTTTTACCCGACTAGTGCAAAGCCACAGAGAGGCTATGTATATGTATGTTCATCTGTTCCCTCATAACTCACTCCTCGTTGTATATTGATGAACGAGACACCGTTGGAAGCGTCAAGCCTAAATAGAGGTATTAGATAGTACCCGATAGTGCTCCGTACGGATCTGTCCTAACGCAATTTAGAGAGACAAATACAAAAGTAAGCTAAGAGCATGGCGCATTAAAAACTTAACTTTTATTTATTGACAATTTGCATGCTTTATCTTACCTAAAAACAATTTTCACTAAACTTGATATATGACTGCAATGAAAGACTTGTTTAATCCTGAGAATATACTATCAATTCACCATAAAAACGTTTTCTTATTTATTTTCGTATAAACGTCATTAAATACTTGTTGACAAACCAATGCCAGCTGCAGCAAGCAAACGCGAGCTTAGTTTTGAAACATCTAAGAGACTAAACTGCATTATCCCGATTTTACCCCCATACCCGGTGTTGGACTAATTTGCCCTATATTTTGTTGATACACTCAGGCACTGATCGTTTAGAAACAGAGAGATAAGTTTCACCTTCTAAGTACTTGTCAAGGACTTGTGCTCGCGACGCTTTAATAAATATGTGTTCAACTAACTACAATACAGAAATAAATACCAAACTTATTTTCATTTTTACAAGCTTATCTTACCGACTGAGTTGGTAATATTAAATATTATATTTCTTGTTTTGAAATTGATGAATACAAACATCCACACATTGAACAATGCAGTGATATCTTCGTTCCATATTTAAGAACATGGCGACGCATGAATTGTCCAAAACGTAATAACCTAAACCATTTGCAATTTAAGCATATTTCCACCATATAATGCTTACGTTCGGATTAAGACAGTGTTTATATAGGTTCCTATGTTTTTTTTCCAAAGTACTTACCTAAATTGAAGTTTAAGTAATTTTTTTAAAAAGTTGATACGTAACATTACAATAGACGGACTTTTCCAACGTTATTTCTCACTAGCTTCCGCCTGCGGCTTCCCCCGAGTGGAGTGTTGATGAAAAGTAGCCCATGTCCTTCCCTAAGCTTCAAACACAGTTCAGCGGATTAGCTGTGAAACATCACAGCCCTGCTCCGCGCACCACCCGTGCAAGTCCGCCGTTCTTTTCGTGGTAATTTTCGAACCATCCGTCCAAATTACTTAGTGTAACAGACAAAGTTTATCTACGTTCATATTGTTGAAAATTTACTAAATACTCTAAAATGTGCGTTGTATAATTTAAAAAAAACAATTCAAATGTAGCTATTTATGGCTCACTATTTTGGCTATAATAGTTTCCACATAAAAGGTTTAAAAAAGGTAAAAACCAAAAGGTAAGGTAACGTATGCTGTCGCAGAATTCCATTTAGAATTGTTTAAGACAAACAATCTCACGATACATTACCTTCGTGTTAGTCTATCGGTTTAGGTAGCGCATGACAAGATAGCTCTCAGAGGGCAGGAATTTTCACGACTTACTTACTACTACTTATATTATGGCCAGAACACACAAAATTTTCGAAATTCAAAAAAAAAATGTAAAAAAAACTTAATACATAAATAAAAGCGTCCAGGCCTAAAGGGCTTACAGCTTACATATGCAATACTGGTCAAAGTAAAATAAATTAACAGAACAATTACTTTAACAATAACAAAACCATAGACAGCAAGACGACCAGTCACCACAAGCAGCACCCGTTCACGAGCATAACGCAAAGATCAGCCATTGCCCCCCTCACCATATTTGAGGGAAGAAGGCAACCCGATCCACGACGCTACCGCAAGCAGTGACATCTACGGGAGCATGATGAACTCGCTGCCGGTTGCTCAGGCAAGAATAATTTATGATCAATTGTCGAGGTCGCTAGCTAACCACTTATTGCAATACAACTCGTTAAAAAAACATTGTAATGAGTAGATCATGTCAATAATAAATGAAGACACTTAAAAATAATTGACTTATACAGTCAAATAAAATTAAAATAAATATACGAACTCGTATACCCTGTCAGTAGGTAAGCTGATTCTGGAGAAAGAACACAAACATTGTCTTGAGTTAATTACAGCGACCAACTATTCTTATCGTTTAAGTAGTCGTTAATTGAATAATATGCCTTTGAACAAAGGTTGGATTTTACTTGAGCTTTAAATGCATTAAAAGGCAAATCTAGCAAAGAAGAGGGTAGCTTGTTATAAAAGGTTATACCAAGCCCAACAAATGAGTTATGAACCTTATGAAGCCGGTGAAAGGGAGCACGTAGTATGTTCTTATTTCTAGTATTAACATTGTGAACATCACTGTTTTTAGTGTATAAGTGTTTAAGTTATTCAGTGTGTAAGTTATTCTGGTACATAAGTTAGATTACTGTGAAGTTCCATCTAAATCCGTTCCGTAGTTATTGCGTGAAAGAGTAACAGACATCTATCCATCCAAAATTTCGAGTTTGTTATTTTTTTATTATTATTGTATGAAGTCATATAGTAGGTAAGACAGAAGGATTTGTAGGATAGTCGGATTTCAAAGACGACATGTAATTTGATTATCTTTTTTTTTTGGTTATCTTGGATTGACATAGTATCAGTATCGTTGCAAAACATTGTAATCGTCGAAAACGAGACTGGGGGACACATTATTAATTATTAATCAATTATTTACTTTAAAAACCTTGTAAGATCCCATTACGATTTGAGCTTACTCAAAATCATTGAACTCCACGATTCATTTGCTTCATTTGTTGGTAATGGTAACTTAACAAAATTTTATGCTTTAGGCAAAACACTTGTATTGTGTTGAAGTTGCCTAAATTTTTTTTAAATATAATTTCCTATAATTTCCCTTAATAAAAGTGTTGTTCATTATATCTTAGTAAATATCACTACGAAAAATGTAAAACAAATTACTAAGATGTACCCGAATGATGGGATACATCTTAGTATTTTGTTTCAGTCGATAATCTATGGTCACCCTACACGACTTTATCACACAACAAAGGTAATAGCAATATTCATGAAGTAAAAACATAGCAACATAAATGTTTATTCAAAATCCTTGTTTTTTATTGTAACTATTCATAGTTCAGGACGCTGTTTTTTATATGAACGGATTTCACGTAAATAGGTAAAAATCATTGGAACATTTGTATTTTACTTTGCATAACACTTTTATTATTTGACTTGTTTTCATTATTTTACTAAAAGGAATAAGTAGGTACATAAATAAGACAGAAGTTTTTAGTTTCTTAAAGTGGAGACCAATGGAATATATAAACTTATACGGGATTAAAATTAATAAAGACGTTATTATTAACCCTATAATTTATATTTACGCGACGTACGTCGTCGGTCGGTTCCCCCAAAGACCGCGCGAGGTGGCGATGTATAGGTAACATCAGTATTTATTTATTCAAGAACACCAACAAGACATAGGTACACTCAACATTGGTTTACAAAAGGATTTAGGAAAGGTATGTATGACTTATCTGTTAGATTTTCTCTACAAGGCCTAGATATCGATTTATTCTTATACGAGTATGTTGAGATTCCAGCATTGTTAAGAAATTCCCAAAAAACACGTTACGAGTCTGAAGAGATGATGCCGCCACAAGTCGTCGTCGTTTACTAACGATTTCCCAAAGAAGTCAACAAAAATGAACCAAAAATGAACATACCTAATTACTAATATTTAGAAATATCTTCCTAGTCGTTATAAATGAATGGTACATGGCTGCGCACTGCGTCCCTCGCTCGCTTTTTTTTTTCAAACAGAGATAGCAATATTCCCAACGAATTTTGCACTCGCCTCGAATTGCTATTACGAACTTAGTTCGTCGGAGCCTTAACGTACATAAATATCGCACCGTCCACGCCCGTGCTTAACAGCCGCACACTCGAGACTATTGCGGCCTGGTATACACTGAGATTTCGCAGCACGTCGTTTCGACTGTTTTGTATAATGGCGTAATACTGTTTCTTAATCGTACCGTGGCCTTAGGATTTAGTTAGGTTTCGTTTTAATTTTTGCAAGTAGGTATTTTGTGTGTCACAACGTAATAACTGAATTAAATGTTTTACCCGAATTCGTATTTTAATCATGTCTACTAAATTTATTTATAATTTCTTCGGAGTATCCTATCGCGAGGCGTACACTTAATCCGTCACCGTACAGGCATCATCCCACATTGTGCGATTGCTTTACTATAATCTAAGAGTGTACGTTGGCCGATGACAGATTAGGTGTACGCGAGCCGTTTATATTAAATTAGGGTAACTAGCTGCATCTTTCTGTCTGACCGACCCCTTGACCATTCAAAACTGCCTGTAATTGGTTTTATTGAAATAAATGCTTTGATTTCGAGTTTGAGTTATTTTACCTTTAATCCAACATTATATTGAAAAGGAATATTCAACCGTTATTAAGGAGAATACACATGGCTTTCAGAGTGACAGTTTCAAATGAATCCCGTAACCGTATTGAAATTAACATTTTCCATTTATTGGTTGATTAAACAGCGCAAAATATATGAGAAGCCCTTCAAATGATTTATACATATTACATGCGGGATGAATGAATAGGACATAAAAGATAAATATTCTACACATACAGCATGGCATTCAAGAAGCATCATTGGAGCGATTCACTGACTTTCCAAAGAGGCCTAGTTTAATGCGGTGTTGTGTGATGCGATACTATGCGATGCTGTACAGTATGCGTACAAAAGTAAATAGGCGCTTTAAGATTCGTATTGCTGTAAACTCGTGGTACGACTGCATGTGTTTAAATGACACACACAAAGATCGCAGTTTTGCACCGCACGCACTGACGGAAAGTCGCGTACTAGCATCGCACTATGAGGAACTAAATTATATTTCCACGCTATTTAAAATATATTTTATTAGACACGCATCATGCTCGTGACCTGGACGGTTTATGGCATTGCTCAAATTCGAGTTAATCGAATATGAGCTGGTAGCGGTAGGCGCCAAACGTTGGACTGAGAAGCAGTCGGCTCAGGTTCTGATCATCATAAGATGCAGCGCAGTTTTATTGCCAATTTTTTATTTTGGGTTGCAATAATAATAATATTCAAAAAAATTGCTGAGTTTTATTATTTTAGTTATTGCATTAAGGGTTTAAAAAAAAAAGCGTTACAAGCAAAAACAAAAAATCGATATATTTATTTGTTATAATATTTTACACACGGATAACAAACCGATACGATTAGTTATAATAACTTCTTCAGTCAAATTGGATGTGCAATGCTATATCAAGGAACTTAGAAGCAATTTGTTTTATTTTGACATGAAAAATGTAAAAAAATGTGTAGATTTATTTCACCAAAACATTAAGCTTCGATCTTTAATTTCCAAAATAAGTGATTTTAATAAGTGTATACGTAGGGCAGTTTGCTTATATTATGTATTTCACATTTTATTTGGCTTTAGTGAATATAGATTACGTACTAGGATAGCTTAAGTTTTAATTTTCTCTAAGAAAAGAGGATTGAAACGAAATATCAATTTAGTAAACTTAAATAATTACGGATATAGCGATATATACACGATAAACTATTCCGAAACTTAAACGATACTGTCTGCTGGGCTTCGGTGATGCAACCTTTATAGCGTGGTGTACAAGGCGAACAGTTTCTAATGCCGTGTTGAATAATTCAGAAAAATTTCCGGTTGGTATGAAACTATTTGTTTCATATTCATTCACCATTTGAAGTCTTGTTTAAATAAGCTTTCCACTTCAAAAACAAGCGCTCCGACTAGCAAGGATTGCCTCTTCCTTCTTCTAGAACAAAGAATGCAATACTATTAGAAATCTCTAAGCAAAATACTATAAACCATAATAATTTAGAAAAAGTATTATAAATAACATTTTGTTAAAACACTTTACTCATCATTTACTAATTTAAAGAAATAATAATGATTATTTATATTTAGTAAAATGTGAAATATTTAAATGATAACACTCACACTTAATCCATTTGTTTTAGCACATCATTTGCGTCCACTTTTATGCAACAATATTGCCATCGCTTCAGTGTTTATATTTCACTGCATTTTGAAAATTATAACAAAACCGCTTATTAACAGATTTAAACATTCGTTCCTAACCAACAACGTTCATTTAGGTGAACAGTCATAAAGAATTGCATCTACCTCACAGTAATCGAAATAATTTACTCAGTTTTCTGTGGTCTACCTACAATCTTTTATTATCTAAGTAAACAAGATGAACGAGACAAGTATCGAATGATTATCGAACCGCTTCAAGTAATTTTGTTAAAACAAACAAAAATTATTAATTTTAGGTAAATTTAATAACTTATCAAAAACTATAAATTTATAGTAATTGAAAACAACAAGCTTAATCTGTAGGCGCAGGTGATATTCAAACTCAGGGCTAGTCATAATCGCTTCTACACAAGCACGGTAACGACTAAGCTAGCATGCCATATGTTAAGTTACGAGTAGTTGAAATTATGAACTTACACATTACAGACAAAGGAAGTGTGTGTATGTGTCTATAGTATAGAAACAACGTATAGAAGGTCGTAAGTGAAACCGAAGCATCAACCTATTGCTTTGTGAGATTGCTTATGGACTTATGAGCGCTACATTGCTGTGCTGCCGTGCGTCGCGGTGCAGTGCAATGGCGGTGTTTCGGGGGCCGGAGCGCATACAAGTTTCGCTTTCAATGCGGCAAGGCTTTTAAACTAATCTCTTGTAGTTTGCTATTTCGGACTGCAAGTCCGTGGTTAAACTATCTATATATTCTGCGCTCTACCAAATTTCCTTTTATTTATATTCTATGTCTAAACGGAAAACTAAAATATAAATTCTCAGAAATAATCATCATCATCTTCCTGTCCCATGTTACTTGGTCAAATTCTCCAAAATACATATTATCAATTCCTGATCCTGGATTATTTCGACAAAGACGTCGGGATATCGATCATCAGAAAACAATAGACGGTTGAATGTAAGTTGAAATACCGAGGATTTTTAGTGGTAATCATATTTTCAAGCAGGGTCTGTTTCGGCGTTATACAATGGAGATATATCTCCCGCGTTTACTACACTACTAAGGCGGACGACATCATAGAGTACGTGCGCCGGAAGACGAGGTACATGCCGAGGGTGCAGTTACTGGAGTCGCACCGCAACGTCAACTTCAAGGCGTTCGTGGTGCGCGAATCGAATTGCTATCCGCCCGTCGTCATGGAAGAAGACTTTTGGTCGCAGGACGTGGTGTTCCGTCGCTTCAGCGGACAAGTACCACAGGACAGCACAAGAAAGAACAAGCTAGGGAAGTGCTTCTAACGTAGTTTTAAGCTATATTTAATAGCAACAATTTTGTTTTATACTTCATATATATTAGTTAGTAAGGTCTATGGGCCATTGTAGCCTGAAATAAATAAATGTTTTATTATTATTAAATATCGTGGCATTATATTGCGCAATGGAGAAATAATACAAGCAGTAAGCGCATCACACATTCCCTTTACATAGTTTTATAACAAAAACAAAAATAAGTACATGTTGCGGAACTGTCCAATTCATTCGGACCGTCAATATTGATTTAAGAGGGTGTTCCGTAATTCGTTTGCGTTTGAAATACTTTATTATGGCTATAAACGCAAAACGGCTTTTAAACGTTTTAAATCTTATTTTGGTTTAAAACGATTTAAAACCCCACTTAGCGATTTAATAATGGTTTATAATGTTTTTTTTTTAATTGATTTAATGTGGTTACACACGAAGTTATCTATACTTCAATATTTTTTTTCGTGTGGGAAATCAACAAATAACTTCTCTCATTCTAGGTGGAGGGGGAGGGCGTGTCAGAATTTTACTGACTAAAACCCACCCCTGTTCCTTCAGTTGCCACGGCAGGGTCACGGTACCTCTTTCGAATTTCCCGCGAGCCTGAGGCATCGGCACTATCGGACCACGTCAATATGTGCTGACATCTCATTTTGGCGCATGGAACACGATGCGCCGTCGGTAAGGGCTTGGTCCTTACCGGAGGGCGAGCTACCCACTGCTCGCCGTCCGCGAGCCCACGCCTACGGTGGCCGGGAATCTGCAGGCGACTCCCGACTCCCAGGGCGTCTCCTGTGGCGACGAGGAGCGTGAGGGCGCAAAGCTCTCTCCCTCACGCGCTCCGCCTCTTCCTTCGCTAGCATTACTGCTTTGCAAAAGGAGGTTACGGCTTTCCATTCCCTCTCGCTCCGTACCATGGCGTGGACCAGGGCCGGACGCGATAGATCGCCGCCTCCGATCGCGCTCGGCCCAAAATGGGCAGACCTCCACCGTATGCTCCACCTTGTCCTCCGGGTGATCCACACAATGGTGACACCCAAGCGTTTTCTCCCGCCTTATGCGAAACAGGAACCTCCCGAAACAACCATGTCCGGTGAGGATCTGTGTCAAGCGAAAGGTGAGGACGCCGTGGCGCCTCTCCACGCCGTGGCGCCTCTCCAACCACTCCTCAATGAGGAGACTTATCGCCGCTATTGTGGCGTGCCTATTTACACTTCAACTACTCCCTGATTTAGGAATTACAAGGCAATTAAAATAAAAAATGCAGGGGCTGCAAATATGCAGTGATTGAGTAAATACCTAATCAAACTAATACAAACAAATATTTTACACGGTCAAGATTGTTTTCAGTCTGTCTAATTGCAACTTTTGACTTCACTGTATTAATATCAATGGTGAATATTTTCTATTTGCCTTATAAACTCGTGATGTTTTTAATCCGGTTTAAACAAATTCGAAATGGGTTTTCAAATACGGATTTTCGTTTAAAACGGTTCATTTAGAACATAGTTATGACGATGCAGATTAATATTTTGTGGCTTCTATCTCGACAGAACATACCCTGCTGCGTGTGGTGTATCACCTCTTTGACGCCGAGAATATTGCCCCAACGATAATACAAACTAGTTAATGCCGAGGCGCGAGCTGCTAATTCTTAGTACAAGCAATCAGCTTCGTCTGAAATTGATTTCTCTAGAATTTTAATACACTAAAATCTTTCAAGGATCAGTTCAACTCACTTGAAAAATTGGTAAAGCTGAAGCAAAAAGAAAAATGTGAAAACTTCGTAACGAATTAAAATAGTGGAAAAGATTCAATGAAAAAAGCGGAGTTGGAGGCGAAGGTCTTTGGTCCGTTTTAGAAGTAAAGCGATGAAGATTTGTAAGGATTAGTCAGATAAACAACTTTCATAATATAAAAGAAAATAAAGACAAGTAGGCTGCGAGGAGAGAATAAAAGGGTATCGTTCGAGACGTCTGTGTGTAAGATTTTTTACGTAATGTACGGTAAAGATGTGATAATTTGAGCTAAGTGTGTGCGCCTCAAGTGTGCCTAATATCCACCGGTGCGTTTATGATGAAAATTCACTTTTAGGGGTAAGGTAACCGTTACTCAGCAACTTTTTTTTTTTATACGAGATATATGATTGCTAAAGGTTGTAAGTATTGTACTTATGTATATTTTATATGATTTTGCTTCCATTATAGCTGCTTGTTTAAAAAAGTATCACTTTTGTATGTTTTACAGAGGAGGAGGAAGTACAATGTAAATAATTTATTGTTTTTACAAAAGCATTCATTTATTTATGTAAATGGTATTAATTAGTAAGACCGCTTAAAAACGCGTAAAACATAATACCAAAAATTCATGAAAATTCATCTCCTAAAGGGATTAAATGGGGAAAGAAAGTTTGAATGGAAGTTCCTAATTTTTGCCGTTAGGAAATACCATCGGACACACGGTTTGTAGTATTATGAAATATGCGTCTATTTAAGCTTCACTTTGTTATTAACCGTGTCTTCACATTCAAAAATATATCAAAAGAATCTTGAGTTACCATATTTAAGACCAAACGACGCACCGTATAGGCACTGAACCCCTTTTCCAACCTTACTGCCTGTCCATGAACAATATTTACTCAAATATGTCTCGACTCATATTCACGACGACAAGTATTCGTTGAATGTCGTACATGTTTATGCCCCGACCACGTCACACCGATCCAAATCCATCCGACGATGAGGTGAAGACCATGTATGAGGATATTTTGGAGCGATGCATGGATCTAAAACTCACTTCACCGTTGTCATGCGGGACTTCAACACGACGATGATGAGCTACGAGTGGGGCAATTTGGAGTTGGAAGTCGAAACCGACGGGGTCACCTACTGGCCAGTTTTAGTCCGACCGGCCGTTTAGACCACCTTCTTCAGAAAACTTGAGCACAGAAAGGTTACCTGGCAAGGCCATGATGGTGCAACAAAAAATGAGATTGACTTTATTATAACGTTGAAGAACCAAGTGTTCAATGATGTCTCTGTGATCATGGAGGTGTTAAAGTCAAAACTAAGTCAAATCACTTATTTCACAAAGGCACATGAAAGGCACGTTTGAACGTAATTATTTACAGAAAATAACAGAATTGATTCTAGTTGTCCCTCCCAAAAGGTAGTTCAAAAGAATGGGCAATAAACTCCGTTACTCTTTTAAAATATTCTACAAAATGTTGTACTAATACCTACATTAATTATCTAATTATATGTGAAGACGATGCACCTAGAGTAAAATTACTGTACCACAATAGGTAAAAACAACAACATTTAGATATAAAGCAATGGCACGTAAATTACGTGATAGTTAGATGGTGCTCACATATTTACAAATATTGTAAACGTTGATGTTTTTTTTTACAGGTAATTGTTTATTTACCATTTATGTACAAACATATCAACAATGAAGAAGGAACAGACAAATACGTACAACAAACGTACGTATACGTGCGTATTTAGTGTGTGAGCTAAAGTGTAATCACAGAATGTAGAATCAATTTCTTAATAAAAATAAACAATTACGTAGCAACCAGTTTGATTTTCTATAGACTCTAGATTGTCCTATGGAGCTGGACCAGCATTCTTATCTAAAATATTATCCTCAAATTTGTAATTGTATACTTGTTAAATTTGCTTCCATTTAATTGCAATATATCACAAGGTATTTTTTGGAACATTTAACACAGTAGTACCCCATTAAATATGCATGTACTTTACCTAGTCTGAAAAATCGTTGATCTATTTTGTCTTTATTTATTTTGTTAAAATTATTATTATATCACTTATTTTATTAAAAATATATTTTGACCCAATAGCCTGATTGACACTATAAACCAAACATCATGACATCCCGGGAGTCAGCTTGTACGAGATTAGGACGGCTCTGAAGCAGTTCAGAAACAATATGACACCAGGTGATAATGGAATTACGTCCGAACTCCTAAAAGGCGGTGGAAATCTCGTTCTTAAGGCAGAAGGTGTTTGATTCCGTCATACTTCAGGGCAAATCGCCGGAGGCATAGAACAGAGGTGTGGTGATACTTTTCTTTAAGAAGAGGGACAATGCCTTTCTCAAGAATTATAGGCCCATCCCTCTTCTGAGCTATGTGAAGCTGTTTTCAAGAGTCATCATTAACCTCATTAAGTCTCGCACTCGGGTTTGACGACTTCCGGCCTCCCGCACCACATACATACGCTGCGGCAGGTTATGCAGAAGACAAAAGAGTACACTGCCTCTCTGCTTAGCGTATGGACTACGAGATTCGATCGACATGGGCTGTACTGCAATCTCTTCAAAGGTGCCAGATCGTTTATCGTAGCGATAGACGTACATAGACGGGCTGAAGTATGCTTGTATCTTCCCTACGTGATCGAATCAGAAATAAAGAGATCCATAGGAGAACTAAGGTAACCGACATACCCCGAAGAATTGCCAAACTTAAGTAGCAGTGGGCCGGGTACATTGCTCGCAGAATAGATGGCCAATTAGGCCAAAAGGTTCTGGAGTGGCAACCGCGTACCGGAAGACGTACCGTAGAAATGCCTCCCACAAGGTGGACCGATGACTTTGTGAAGGCCGCAGGAATCTGCTAGATGCGGGAATCACAGAACCGGTCGAAGTGTCGGTGCTTGGGGAAGGCCTATGTCTAGCAGTAGACGTCTTTCGGCTAAAATGATGATGATGATGTGTCTCAAACTCTCGACACAAGCAAATAATAAAGATCTCGACAATAAAGACCTCTGGGCAGATTTTACTACTTCATCTCTACATTGGATTCGTAAATAAATATTCGCTTGCTCACTTCTGCCCAAAGGCAACAAAACGTGTGACTGGTCTTGTCCTATAATTTGTTGTGGACCGTAGTCAGAAAGTTTTGGTGTATTTTCATGCTAGCATTTAACGAAGCTGAATGTTTTTCAGATGACATGTATGTTTATTAATGCTAAATACTTTTGAAACGTTATTAAAGATAAAGGAAAACATTTCAGACAGAAATCAAGACATGGTTATTTACTATATACATATATACTACTCTGTCAAGAAAGTACCGGGAAAAGATCAATAATACACAAAAAGTTAGTTATTCATCCAAATGTGTTTTATCGCCTTCAAAATATGCTCCGTCAGAAACTATATACGCCACTGAACAATGCAATCATTAAAACATATTTAAACGCTTTTCTCCGGAATTGAGTTCAGTTCTCGCCGCGAATTCTCCTTTATGTCTTCTACCGAATGAAAACGGGCGCCAGGAAGCGATAATTTTTTGAAAAAGAATGAAGTCGCTTGGAGACATATCTGGTGAATCAATGCTATTTATTAATTTTTTGGTCAAAAGTTCATTCACAATGATGTCCTTGTGCGAAGGCGCATTATCGTGGCGCAAAATCCAAGAATTTTATTTCCACAAATCTGGTATTTTTCGTTTGCTACTTAACCCCTCAATACGTTTGACCTCCTAGCAAGAATTCCGAGTGCACAATACCGCGGTAGTCAAAGAAAACCGTCAACATGACTTTGACTTTTGATCGACCTTTGCGTGTTTTTTTCGGTTTCGGATAAGTTGGAAGGCGCCACTCCGACGCTTGTTGACTAGTTTGCATGTAACATTCGTAAACCCACGTCTCTTCCAGTAACAATGCGTTTCATGAATGTTGGGTAGGGATTGACTCGTTCTAGCATGTCCTAAGCGACTCATAAGCGATTGAGTTTTTGCAGAAAATTCAGTATTTTGGGACTAGCCGAGCGGCAACATGCTTCATAACCAAGTGATTATTTTAGAGTGGTAATATTCGACTCGTGAGAAACAGAAAGTTCAGCAGCTATCTCTCTCAAACTTGAATGAGGATTTTCCGTCACTATTTCCTTCACTTTTACGATGTTAATTTCAGTTGAGGACGTTGATGGCCTACCAGAGCGAGGCAATTCTTCCATAACATCTCGACCGCTTTTGAACGCTTTGAACACTCATAGGTACGTATTTTTGATGAAGTCGATTCACCGTAAGCCTTCTGTAACATCTTCTGTGACCCGAACACGAAATTCCATTGGCGATGCAAAATTTAAGACAAAGTCTTTGTTCGATATTTTTGTCCATGAAATTTGCAAAATACTAAAAACAGCACTATATTTAATCTTAATAATAGGTGCAACTCAAATTCCGCGCCCAAGTGGAAAACAGTTGTGCCAATCCAAAAGCTAAAAAAAAAAAAAAATTTGGAAGCATTAAGAAATCATCCACTCCTAATGCTTTTTTGACAGAATGTCTTTTTTTAAATGTGCTAATAAAGTCCTTTTATTTGATACTCAACAAGCCATCATAAATAAGTCCATGTTTTAACGTCCTCTAAGCGACGCCACATTTAATTTATTGTGACTTCTTACTGTTTTTAACCGGTGGACAATCAAGACGTTTCCATCAATATCTCATTTGTCAAATTATGATAAGAAGTTTAGAACTTCTGAGGGAACTAATGAACATACATACATGTGGGTATGTATGTATGTTCATCCGTACCCTCATAACTTCTAAACTTCATACGTTCTATACATAAATACATACCCGTCAAAATCATAACCCTCCTTTTTGCTAAAAAAAACAAATAACCAAATTACATATTCGATATCATATTAGGTAGTTACCAATGAAGTTGCCGCATAATACTGGCCATTTGAAACGTAATTTATGTATGGCTGACAATAATTTGAATGGAATTATTTTTTCAAATTCAGCCATTTGTTTATTGATTAGTGTTTTGCTTTCACTACATGTGTACTTTTTTTATTAATATGGACATGATAAAATTACGAGTAATGATGGAATACGAGTTCCGTCGCGGTACAAACCTCCTCCTGCCTCCGAGTGGCAGTACAAAATGCATTTTAAGAGTTCGTTGGCCCCCGTATGCCTGACTGCTTGAAAAAATACCACTGCGCAAAACTGTTTATTTAAAAATGTCTTTAACTTTCCGTATACTAAAGGACAATCTCATAGGTAAACCTATTTATTATATATTAATAGAACTTACACAAATATATTAATAGAACTTTATATTGGCATTTGTGCGCAATCATTGATTTTATAGACCGTTAGTCTATTATGTATCCTTGTTTTAGTCTGCGCACAGCCTCATTAACACGATCTCGACGTCTAAAATTGATGCAACAAATGGCCTGCATGTTTATCATTTATTTATTTATTACTTCAAGCACACAAATGTACAGAGACGGTCTTAACTCCTTGCCCTAACGGAAATTTCTACCCGTCTATTATTACTTCTACTTATTTTATGCCATATGCAATTGAATCGCAGCGTGTGAATCAGGCTGAAGAGTAGGTAGGCTGTACACTAACACTAGCGACCCCGAGTTACTTATTAGATGTAAGTTTAATATTAGTGTTTCGGAATAATTCTCCAAACGGATTTTGATGACGGGTCGCCAGTCGGCATCAAAATCCTTTTTAGAGAAATTGTTCAGTTTGGTAGTTCCAAAGAACAACCCGGTCACACAGACAGAAACAAATAGCGACTTTAATTAAGGTATAAACTAACATATAAATTAACAAACAAAATCGACAAAATCCTTCTTTCAACAAAATCTCTAATATCAACAAAGGCTAATAAAGCTCTCAGGAGGTACATGAAACAGTACTAAAACTGTTCGTGTTCCCTCGTGACAAATGGAACATTCACGCACGGTCGTATCAATCAAACTTATCTGTGAACGTTTGTGCCAGTACTGTGAGCTAGTTTAAATGTTTGTTCTCTTCATCACTTCAAATAGTAGGGGAAATGTGTAGTAATAATGTCGTCTGAAATAAGATATACTTTTTATAATTGTTAGATATGCGAAGATTGAAACTGCGAGAACGGGCAGCAGCATTTTCTACGCATTTAAAACAAGACTGCGATCGCCATGGCGCCTGCAAAACGTGGTGATTTTGGCAATCCCTCTCTCCATTCGGAAAGGAATCCACCGGTAGACGTCATTCGGCTGAAATGATTATGCGAAGCTTGATTTTTAGTGATATAATAAAAAAGAACATAATGGGACCTTACAATATATTATTACTTTTTTTGTCCATTCATACCTACTCAAAAAGCTTCTCATCAGTAATTTGAATTAAGTATGGGGTAATTTAGGTGGTAACTCTGTTAAGGTAATTAGGTACCACAAACAATAATAGTATATACCGAAAACTACGTTCAGTAACTAAGCCGGTTACTGGCGAATAGCTTAGGTACATGGAAGTGTGCTCCATTTTACTAGAAGTATAAACGAAAATCCGTGTATTAGCTGCCTGTGACACAGCTGTTAATGACGAGTTGAAAATGTCAATCCTCACCACGGAAAGATCGTGATATTTGTACGCAATCCGTCACCATGGGCAGGAGCGGTCTGTCCAAGTAGGATGGGCCGAGTTTTGGCCACTCCAAAGAACAATGCCAGAAACTCTATAGAACTTTGCCCCACTCAAATCAAAAAGTCATTTACAAGCCTGCAATATGTGGCATCTTAAAGCTTATTTATTACTGTTAACTGAACATTTGTCCTAATGCCTGTAGAACTTGCGGTTTCAGTTACAATCTTAAAACAATTATGACATTGATTATAGGTTAGGTGCAGTTTATAATTTTTTAAAGCTATTTAAAACAACATAACGCATTACTAGAATTATTATAATAGTAATATGACTTTTTTTTTGTTCTGTATCATGCGTCATAAGTAACGCAATAGGAAATTCAGGGGTTGAATTCTTTTTACCATTGATTTGTAATCGGCAAGTTCTACTGAAAAACAATGTATTAGGAAAGATGAAATGCGTGGTGTTATATTATGTTAAATGTGTGTATCACATGCTAACTAATTTGATCATAACTTTGAATGAACGAGTTTATTGATACGAGGATTGAAATTTTAAATTTTAAATTTAATCATTACAATTATTTTCATTAATTGACATTTTCTGTAAATAGCTGGGGCAGGATCTGGCATTGTCCTCGGTAGATTATGCGGAAACATTTTCGATAAATATGTGGAGGCAGAATTAGGCGGCGGCGAATACCTACCTAATTAGTATATTAAGCTAACGAACGCATCAGCAAACCTTTTACCTACTCCTAATTAATTTTTAATTATTCTATAATGCAACTTTTCTCATATCCCAAGTCAAAATGTCGAGCGAGATACATCAAAGGAAAATCAAGATGGAAAAAAAACCTTTACAAAACAAAATTCATGACAGAATTCTTAGTGGACGAAAAACATTTCTGACTACAAACGTGACATAAAACTTTCAACATTGGCCCCAACATACGTCACCAATAAAATCTGACAAGAAGCAAACTGTATGATAAGTACAGACGTACGGCACACACGAGATTGGAATTAGAATTATACATTACAATTCGCATATCGAACGAATGAAGTTTAACATACTTATGTAAATATGTCGCGAAGGAGAGGTACCCACGGATTTTATTAAGAGAGTTTCCTCGTTCGTAACTGATGTAAATTTTAATCGTACAAGACGCGATACGGATGTTAAGAGTTTTAATGTTCAAGGAAGTTAGTTAAAAATGTCTGTGGCGTTGTTGAGGCATGTATTCTAAATGATTTTGTTGGTTTATATAGATTTGTGAATACTTTGTGGATGTAAGTTTTAGTATTTTATTTACGTCGTTAAAATACATTTAGGTTTTAAAAGATGTTCTACGTAATTAGGATGTAACGACTGATTGGCTTTATCATACAATAATAACCGAATAATAGAGCAATCTGTAGCTTATTTAAGTTGACTATTAAACCTTAGTAGCATTGAGTTTGTAATATTCCAAAATGTGGTGTCAAAATGCCAAAGCGTTGTTTTATCGAATAAGCGATATCGAAGCCATCCAATTCAGGTCCTTATTACAAAGTCAATCAAGACAACGTGACCGAGGTATTCCGGGAGCAGTCTATTGATCCCTCACTATTTATACTAGGCTGCAATGCCTGATGAAATACGTTGTTGCCAAGCTGCTAAACTGTAACACAATATAGAAGGTTGGGCAATTTGCAAATCTCGCCTCAATTTAATTACGATAGGAAGGTTTTATATTATTAGGATTTGTCTCCATTTTTTGTCTGACTTCCGAGTGTCAATATTTTCGTAATTTATACTATGGAATAGGTAGGTATATTAGTTGAATCTAAAAACAACGTAACTACGAATGTATTAGTAAATATGATGTTATAAGTTGTTATCAGTTTGTATAATCGTACCTACTATTTATCTGAAAATGGAAAATGTTGTGGGTAGTATACAGGGTGGAAGGGACATCGACCCACAGCCGGTTACCATGGACTCAGTATATGATTCTGAACCCCCCTGCGTTGAATTTTTTTGTTATAATTATGTTAAATGTATACATATCACATGCAAACTAATTATATCATAACTTCGAATGAACTAATTTATTGACACGAGGATTGAAATTTACATGTTTAATGAAAAGCCGATATCTGTCGTTTTCATCATGTCAAAATCTTTCAAACTCCCACCACGTCACTCGGTGGCGTGGTATGGATTGGGTTATAAATATCCCTGCTGGACGCCTAACGTTCCCTTTCCTTCGCATCAAGCAGATCAAGCAGTAAGTTTAAATAACCCCGAGATAAACGGATAAGTGCTCAGTGTGATTGCCTTTACTCTTAATTGTGTCCTGTCAGATCGCATTCTCTATGTATTACTGTCTGCGCGGTCTGGCAGCTAATGTAATTTTTCTCGGCAGCCCTGCTATGACTGTCGAGAAAGCTATTTACCGATAGTGGCTTCTGCCACATCACCTGTCACCATAACTGCACCTCTGTGAATGCGTGCGCATGCTTCTCGCATTCTTCGCTATGCTTGTCTCGCCGCGCTGCGCCTTGCTGTTCGCTTAAATCACCTGGCCACGCGGCGAGGGACCTCCGAGAATGCCCGCGGCATGTGCACGGCATAACCTAAAATTGTAAGCCGCCACGATGGGTGAGTCTTCCTCCATCCACCTTGCTTTGGGCTTACGGCTGGGAGACGCACACATCGATGGAGGTTTGCAGTCCTGGCACAACGCTTACGGAAGCACCCGCCTCGCGCTGATTCCAGGGTCTGGAACCCTATTAGGCTACCTGCTATTATCCTGCCTACCGCTGACTGACGTCATCGCTGCCTCCGCCCTACCGCTGGAGAGACGCCAGTCTCTCAAAATCAAAGGTCTGGATTCTTTTTTATTAAAAAAAGGTATTCAAACCTTCGTATGCAGAGCATGCCATGGAATATGTAAGTACTTTAAGCTCCTTGAGCATACACATTCAATATTTCCGGAACACATAACACAACATAACTTATTCCCTGAAGGGTTTACAGAGGAGCACCTTTAGTCCACCCACATTTCGTCTGTTATATTTGATTACCATATACCTTATAATTTTTTTTGGGTGGGAAATCATCAAATGACTTTTCTCGCTCTAAGTGGAGCAGACTTATACTGACTAAAACCCACCCGTGTTCCTTCAGTTGCCTGTGCCAGGGCCACGGTTTTCTCTTTAGAATTACCCGCAACCCTGAGGCGTCGGCCCTATCGGACCCCGTCACTTTGTAGTTCAGTGACCGAGCATAGTCTTCTCGTTAGCTACTATAGCTAACTAGAAGACCATGTGCGTCAGTGTTTTTTTTTCTCGGTATTTTATTATTATTTTAATTTTGGTCTGGCAGTTTTAGTTATTTATGCGGACTACCTAAATGAGGCCTTTTGAGTTGAGTTGAAGGATTACTGACAAATGCGTGCACTGACTGGACAGGTCCACTCGATCTGTGTGGTACATAGCTCTTCACGTTCTTCACATGATTTGACTGTGATCTCTGAGGTTGTTTCGGCCTTTCTTATTAAAGTAGGTAGATTGGAAACGCCGATATCATCTAGTTTTAAAACTATGATTGCCGAGTTTGCACAAACCTACTTAAATAAATAAAATAATTTATCATTTAACACTAAATTTTTATTAATTTCAACCACTCAACCATCCAATTTACTAGGTGCGAACTCGGAAACTCATTCCACTTTCAGATCTCGCGCAGCATGATAAATTCAGTGTTAGTCTTTCATCAGATAAGCGTTTCAGGACTAACTTTGTATGAAAACCAAGTTTTGGCACGAATATGCGAACGTTGTATTTTAAAGTAGTTGTATTGTAAATTGCAACTCCTGAACTATCCGTGCGGTAACTGCAAACAAATTAACTTAATGTTCGCTGTTGGATTTAATTGATACAATCCAAGCAAAAAATTATACAGTTTCAGTTAGTGTACATAGTTGAGAATTGTTTTTCTAGTTTCGATCATTCTATGACGTGGTTAGAGCCGAAACAGAGAGATATTAGGCAGCCATTTTGGATATGTTTTTTTCTATTTTTTGGCCGCCACCATTTTTGAAAATTTCAGACACCGGTCGGTTTGAACGCTGCAATTGATTTGGTAATAGAATAAAATCCTAGTTTTTTCTTTCACGGAGCACAATTTCTGGCGGTTATTCGATCATTTTATAACAAAGAGTTTAAAAATACGGAAAATTTTAAAGCTTAAAGTACAAAACTGATAAAGTAAGGTATTAGTTAGTCAGAATATTAGAAAACTACATAACTAACCGACTTAGTCCACTAATCCATACTTATCTGTCTTGTCTGCCGGTTGTAAGGACTGAACAGATTTCGATGAAATATGTCACGAAGGTCCTGCAGGGCTAACATGACAAGCGCGAGAACGCTCGATATCTCGTTTTCTCGAAATTTGTCTACGATTTTGACGTCATCCTTACACCTAACATGACCGCCAAGCTCGAGTAAACTCGAAAAGGGCACTTTGACACTTCTGTATCTCGCGACGAGAAACCGATGTAGCAAGTTATTAAAAACAAATCATTTTTGTCACTGCAACATCGGTCGATTTTACGCATGGAATAAGTATGTTCTGTATTGATTTAACGTCCACCTTTTTTAATTTTTGTTTAGTTCCATGAAACCGACTTTTTTACTGTTTTTCTTTGGCATGCTAAAATTAAAATATACAATTAGTGGCACTTATTATACTCACTAGATAATCCACCACAATTGATAAATCGGCCGAAGGTCACTATTCGACAAAGCGAAGGTTGATATTGTAACAATCACCATAAAACACATGATATTGCTTTTACTCACCAACTTTGCGGACTCAACTGGCGATTTTTTTAATTATGTTGCGTAGGGAGGTACAGCCATAACTCCCTAGATTTCGTTAATCACTATAATTGACAAACTAGACTGATTATTACTGCACTTGATGCTCATCTACGTAATAGTGCTTCCCTGCGCCAAACTTTCTCGCAGCCGCCGAAAGTAACTTCATTCCAATGTGTACAGTAGGCTGTTTAAAACTAAGTATTTTCATTCAATTCAATCAAATCAAATATGTCAATTCAGTATTTCAATTAAGTTTTTTCATGTTGTCTAATAGAACTAGAACGAAAATAAGTATAATTATGAATTTGCCATGTTATTTTGGATATTCAAATTTTTTTTTTGGATCATAATTTTGTCTACTCTTCTCGTCGTCAAAATCGAGGACGAGTAAATTAGAGAAAATCACGATTTTCTCATGTTGAATTGTCAAAATGCGAGATAAATTAGGTGGTCATGTTAGGGTTTAACGAGAAAACATAAAGTTTGACAGAACAAGTCAAGTATTTTGTATAGCAGTGCTGTCAGAAAACGAGTAAAGTGACGGTATAGACGCGACGAGAAAATACGAGAGTGAGTAATTGTCGCGTCTGTCATGTTAGCCCTGCTGGACATAGGATACTTCTTTATCCCGGTAGTACGTTTCCGTGCGATAACTTTTGTCATACTGGCAGGCGATGCCGCGGAAATAGGCTAGTTATTGACAATCTTAATTATCTTCATACAACCAAACAATCCACCGCATCTCAAACTCTCGTATATTCTAGTCAAAATATTCGCGTGAGACTATTATTGTCTAGAACTGAAACTATATTACGTATGCAATCCTATTTGGAAGGCATAATGCAGACTGAATATTGTCACAATTGGGTAGTGACGGGAGTAATAGCACCAAATAGATACAGAAGGCTGGCTCCATGGTGAAGACAAGCACACGAACAGCCACGTCTGTACGGCGATCCGAAGCAAATGGCAGTCGAGAGTTCACTTGGACTCGCTGGACGTGAAACATGTATATGTGTTCGTACGTTTTTGCTCATTGTTTGGAGCCAGCCTTCTGCATCTGTGGATTTTGTGGTACTAAATAGTGGGTACCGTATTCGGCTTGTTTCCAATACTGTCGGGTGCTTTGAAGTGAATAGAGCCACTGCTGCACTGCAGTGTGAACCTATTTATTGGTAAGGTACGGGTCGATTGTGTACGTGTAGCTTAAGCACTTAGAACGGTGTTCAATTGGTATAGAATGAACATGTTTTGTTTTATTTCATTTGGATGATTTAATAAACACAGTGTTGCTGAAATAAGCTCATAGCTGATGCCAGCTTCCTAATCTATGCAGACATACATATTTACATGCCAATATACTTATTGACTCTACTACTACATACATTCAAATAAATAACAAAAAACAAAAGTTAAAAACTTGAACCCAACTACTACAAAAACCACAAATAAAGAGGTATAAAAAGACATCAAACAGACTAATAAAAAATCCGGAGCCAAACGCGGTTTGACGCCACTTAGCCTTTAACCAGCGGAAAACCAAGACGCTTCCAACGATACCTCATTTGTCAAATTATGATAAGAAGTTTAGAACGTTTTGAGGGAACAGGTGAACATACTTATAAACATCCATACCGTTCAAAATCATAACTCTCCTTTTTGCTTCGCCGTAGTCGAGTAATTAAAGTGTCTGTTTCTTTTACTTAACTTTTTTTTTTTACTTTTGTGTGTCTGTATGTTCCGGCTCTCACTGGCAGATAGGAGATGTTATAAAAAGTAACATAAGCTACTTTTATTGTAGAAGAATAGATAGAGTTCCACTTAAACATATATTATATTATATACATTTTCACGCCTGAACCACTTAACTGGTTTTGATAAAATTTGGCGAGGAGATAGATGGCATCCTGGGGATGACAAAAGCCGGTATATTTTAATTATTTATTTTTTCATTTAAACAGTCTTGTAGCCCCTGTAGGTTTTAAAAAAACACAGTCGTGTTTGGATTTACTATCTCGACTAGGGTGTATGTATGGCTTCACTAAAAACGTTTCTACGGTTTCATATTTTGTGAACATTAAATACGCGTATATGTTTTAATTGAGTCATTTACTTAAGTGTTGGAAAATGTTCAGGTTGGGTCTTGAATTTATGTCTTCCTTTGGTATTTTACGAACTGGGCAAGCCACAATAGCGGCGGTAAGTCCCTTCTTTGAGGAGTGGTTGGAGAGGCGCCACGGCGTCCTCACCTTACGCCTGACACAGGTCCTCACCGGACACGGTTGTTTCGGGAGGTTCCTGTTTCGCATAAGGCGGGAGGAAACGCCCGGGTGTCACCATTGTGTGGATCGCCCGGAGGACACGGTGGAGCATATACCACTTTTTAAATCTGGGTATAGCAAAGACACCAACAATTATAGACCAGTATCCGTGTTATCGGTATTCAGCAAAGTGTTCGAAAACGTAATACTCAATCAAAAGCTTTTTCATTTTAACATCAACAAAATCTTACACGAACAGCAATATGGTTTCACCAAAGGTCGTTGCACGGCTGTCGCTGGTGTCACTTTACTAAAACACATATTTACAGCGTGGGAGGAGGCCCAAGATGCCATAGGAATTTTCTGTGACCTCTCCAAGGTATTTGATTGCGTTAATCACGAAACCTTGGTCCTAAAACTGGAGCATTACGGACTAGGTAAACTTGCGCTATGTTTAGTTAGATCTTATTTAGAAGATAGACGGCAAAAAGTTCAAATTAATGGTGTCAATTCACTTGGATTAAAAGTAAAAATGAGTGTTCCACAAGGCTCGATATTAGGTCCTTTCCTCTTTTTAGTATATATTAATGATCTACCCCATTTATTATAAAAACACCCACAAATGGTGTTATTTGCTGATGATACTTCTATAATTTTTAAGATAATTAGACGTTCATCAAACCTTGACGACGTAAATAACGCGCTGCTGCAGGTACAAAATTAGTTTACTGCTAATAATTTAGAGAGACTACTTTACTAAATGAGAAAAAAACAAAATGCATAAGGTTTGCTTTGCCGAATGTTAAAAGTACTGATTGTGACATAGTATTGAATCAAGAGAAACTAGAATTCGTTGATAAAACGGTTTTCTTGGGGATCACGCTAGGACTCAAGGCTGCAATGGGGTCCCCATTTAACATCTCTTGCAGGACGGCTAAGTTCAGCAGCATATGCTGTAAGAAAAATCCGTCAGTTTACTAATGTAGATACCGCGAGGCTAGTCTATTTCAGTTACTTTCATAGTATCATGTCTTACGGTATCTTATTATGGGGACGCGCTACAGACATCGAGTCTATTTTTATTCTGCAAAAAAGAGCCATTAGAGCAATATATGGCCTCCGCAGGCGCGATTCTTCAAGGGAACTGTTTAAAGATATTAACATCATGACCGTACTTTTTCAATATACAAGGTGTATCTATTCATACACGAAATATTTAAAGAGGGGCCTCTATAGGTCGTTTAGAAGCGAAAAAGTTTTTTTTATCTAAATGTTTTTTTATTTTACGTAATTATCATAATTTAAAACTGCTTGAGATGTTTTACATAAAACCTTTTCTTCATAAACTAGTAAACAGATTTAAACATTCCTCACTAACCAACAACGTTCAAATATGTGAATAGTCGTAACGAATGGCATCTATCTCACAGAAATCGAAATATATTACTCAGTTTTCTGTGGTCTACCTACAAACTTTTATTATCTAAGTAAACAAGATGAACGAGACAAGTAGCGATTGATTATCGAACCACTTCAAGTAATTTGATTAAAACAAGCAAAAACTGTTCACTTTAAGTAATATTAATAACATATCGAAAACTATAAATATATATTATTTGAAAATAACATCAAGCTTAATCCGCAGGCGCAGGTGAGATTCGAACTGAGGGCTTGCCATAATCGCTCCTACCCAAGCACCGTAACGACTTGCTAGCATGCCGTATGTTAAAAGTTAGTTGAAATTATGAACTACTATCAATTAAAGACAAAGTGAGTATGTGTGCGTGTTTATAGTATAGAAACTACTCATAGAAGAAGGTCTTAAGTTAAACCGATGTGTCAATCTATTGCTTTGTGAGATTGCTTATGGACATATACAGCATGTAACGAAAACCCTGTCCGATCCTGAAGGGTATTATTATTTGGTATCGTACTGCGTACACAAATACGTAACCATTTAATGGATACGAGACAATTATTTTTCCCCAATGAAAATAATTAATTTAAAAAATTAAAAATAATCGTACCAAAGGCAACACTGATCGCTCGACAGGGTTCACCTACAGTTTCGTGTTAAAGAAGCCGCCTGAGCGCGGCGATGCTTTGTCGCATGCCGCCAAACAAACTTAGGACTAAAGAAACCTACGTTTTGCCTACGCGTAGGTAGCTGATATTTTATTGTATGCATAGACGCATAGTGACCCCGATTTCTGACCTTCTGTTTATCAAGTAACATTTATTATTGTGTTATTGTGATGTGCTTTTGGCAATGTCCCGACTGTAGGTATCAGTTTATTAAAACATTTACTTGTTGCATACCTCGGAGATTGTGTTCCACATTTTCCGTTCCAGTCTATTTCGAACATTAGTACACATTCGACACCTTTTTATTAAATTTGCACGTACTCTTCGCAGCGCACTTGTGTACGATTTGAGTGAGTCGAAAGCTTCCACAATCCGAGTTCTTATCACACTTACTTCCGAATCACACTCACTCATAAATAAAAATTAACATATTCAAATATCCCTGATTGGTATACGACATTGTTCGCGACACGATAGCGGGACGTGATACGTACGGACATCCGATCGCAAGCTATCTCCACGTGAAACTGGCGAAGTGGCCAAACAAGTAGCGTGCCAGTAGGCAACCAGTCGGCTACATCAAAGGGTCGAGGACTCGTTATGAGCACCTACAGTGCGGCTAGTGCACGGCGGTGTCCTTTGAAATAAAAATAGGCAAAAAATAAAAGATTTCGCCGGCCGGTGGAGTGTTGTCAACTTATGAAAATTTACCATATCTAGTGTTACATTTCGCAAGGTAACAAAAAATATAAAAATCAATAACTTTTGGTTTTTATGAGCTACATTTTTTTTACTATTTTTCTAGCTTCTATCTATTTTTCTTCTTCTTCTTAATCTTGTTTAATCGTAACAGGACACTCTTGTGTTTATGTAAACAGAAGAAAACATTAATTTATGTTGAACGATCTTAAATTACATCCAACAAGAATGATTTAACGATCAAATTTAAAGTAACAAATCCTGTACCGCGTATCTTATCACAATATGAACAGCAAACTAGGCAATAAAAGAAAATTGCATTATAATAAAAAGTTACTTATAAGAGATTTTAATTAAAAAGTCCCATCAAATGCAATAATTTATGGCCACATAAAACTTGAACGAATGACGTTCTTCCAGAGATGAGTGTAATATCAGAATAAGTTTTATTAAAGTAAAAATCCGTGTAGGTATTTATTTCATTTACCGACGGTATCATTATGATAAATACTTCCAAGAGCCATTAAAATATTTAAAAATCTGATGCCTGAAATGAACGCATATTAAAACTTTCCAAGACTATCAAATCAAATCAAAATATTTTATTTCACATAAACCTATAATAGGCACTTATTAAGCGTCAGAAGCTAGGTGCACGGTTCCAATTGGTCGTTCCCTACGGAGAAGAGCTGGCAAGAAACACGGTTCTTTTAAACATAATTGGCTTTTACAATGTTTTCAAATTACAGTTATAAAAGGTATGGGACGACAGTGTAGGCCGGTCAACAAGTACCAGGTGCTTAACAAATAGAAAAATGGTGTCCAATCTTCAGTCTACAAGGCCTACTGCAAGAACTGATTTTAGTTCGATCATATCTAGTGTGTATTGCGAATTTCATAATGGACAAAAACATCGAACAAATAGTTTGTCTTAAATTTTGCGTCGCCAATGGAATGTCGTGTTTCTAGTTCCTGTAAATGTTACGGAAGGCTTACAGAGAATCGAATTTATTAAAACACGAAGTTAACATCGCAAAAGTGAAGGAAATAGTGACTATAAATCCTCATTGAAGTTAGAGAGAGACAGCCAATTAACTTACTGTGTCTCACGAGTCGATCCGTACCATTTAAAATAATGACTTGGGTATGTTAAATGTTGCCGCTCGGCTAGTCCCAAAAGCCTGAATTTACTCTAAAAATTCAATCGCATAAGAGTCGCAGAGGACATGCTAGAACGTAGGTTTATCGTATTACCCAGGAACTGGGCTTGTAGAGGTCAGATAGGTATCATTGTAGGCTGGTTTTTAAATTGTATGTTATCGTTGGTGTTATTTTGGTACATTGGCACTTGAAATTTCCTAGTTATGAGGCGCTTAGACACATAAGTTTACAATGTACAAATTTTAAATTGACAGTGTACCTACTCATTGTTGAAAAGCCTATTAATAATAAATAAATAAAACCTATCACTGCGACGCACATTCCCTGTGGGTGTACTAGTACGTCCGCAGGGGGAATACCCTGCCGACATACGAGCCGACAAAGGAAAAATATATTTTGCGCCATCCTTTGTCGGCTTTTCCAGGCAGGCGGCACGAGGCAGCGGCGGCATTCTCAAAGAACACGGGCAAATGCGCGCTCGCTTTCTTCTTAGGGTAGGGCACCTGTTATCGACCATTAGTTTATTTTATTGGCAATGATCGATAAACATAGATTAAGCTGTTTCGCTTTAGATGCTTTGTGCATGGTATTTTAAGGATTATCGGGCTGTTATGATAATTATAAAAACACTATTTTCACAAGTATTTAAAGGTAAACAGCATTTTTGTTTAAGGGTGTTCTTATTAAATATTTTCAAGTACATTTAGAGATAATTTATTGTTTTAACATGTTACGTATAGGAAGCAACCTACTAAAAAAGTCAATATCCGTTTGCTGGAACACACAAAATGTTAAGTTTCGTAAGTTCAATCGTACAAAAGTATTTTTTAAATAGAGTATCTAATCAAGAATTAGTGTATGAAAAATCAAAAATAGGTACTTACTTGTATTCTAATGCCTTGTTTAGGTAGTAGGTAAGTAAGTGTAGATAAGTATCGATAAACGATAATTGTGCCGTTTACCCTGCCTATGACTTTATTTTTTTACTATTTTGGATCTCTCGCTTCATTGTTAGTTCACCGCGAATCTTCCGCTTATTTGTAAAAAACATTCCTATTAAAAATTTGTTTTACAGTGAAATGTACACTAAGTAGTTGCTACTTGACTTTGTGTGTGTAAATTGTGTTTTTTGAACAAAATGCCAGGACAACCACATTTTTATAGTGCTTCTGAGTATACAGACATGGTTTTAATGTATGGCGAATGCCGCCAAAATTCTGCGTTACGTACGTTCGTACGTACTTATCGTGAGCGATACGGCGCAACTCGCGTCTGCCCTTCTAGCGTCCGGACAATTCTAGGAGCTGTCCAAAGAATGAGGGAAAATCGGCACATAGTGCCCAACACTCATGAAGGAGTTGCTCCGCATCACGTCCCCTCCTCTTTAGAACAACGAGTCTTAGATCATTTCAATCGGAACCCAACCTGCAGCCTTAGACAAGCTGGGCGTTTGTTTAGAGTGACTCATAAAACAATACATCGAGTTCTAAAAAGGAACAAACTAAGTCGTTATAAATATCCAAAATTGCATTCGCTGCTGCCCCGTGATAAGCCGATTGGAGAGTTTTACTGCCACTGGGTACTGGAAAAAATGTCTCAAGACCAACGTTTCCTTTCAGATGTGTTTTGGACAGATGAAAGCACGTTCACTCGAAACGGCTTATGGAACCGACAAACCATGCGTCACTGGAGCCAGACAAATCCCCATGTATTTAGGGAATCAGCTCATCAATACCGCTTTTCCGTGAATGCTTGGGCAGGCATTCACGGAGATCAAATAATCGGCCCTGTTTTTATCAACGGAAACCTGAATGCACAAAAGTTTTTAGATCTTCTTAACGGCCCAATTACAGAATATTTAGAATAATTGTCTGTGGAAGCATACAGGCGGGTATGGTTCCAGTTAGATGGAGCTCCTCCACACTCCGTGCTCGTTTATTGCATATATGTGGGACACATACTGTATAAGTGTGCCACCCTTTTGGCATCGAGACCTGTCATTGCGAACTAGTTTATAGTTGGCAATATTCGGGTTTCGGTGATGAGGTTTTAAAAAGGTTTCCTGTATGAGGAGGATGTCAAGCTGATGGTCGCGGAGGAAAGCGGCAATCTCATAGCGTTGACCTGAAACGCCATTTGCGTTGAAAAAGCCTAATTTAAGGGATCGGGATTTGTTACTGTTTATTCTCGTATTATCCATTGAGAATTAATATTTGAGTGAGTTTAGGACTTGCGCGATCTCGGGATACGCGCTGAGGATTTCCATAAGGCGAAGTGCGTTGCCGTTTGCAGCAACGATTTCTTCCGCCATTTTATCCGCGGCGGTGGTGAAGAGAGGTCGCGTATGTACTTAATATAATTTGGGGGCTGTTTCGGCCCTGGGTTGCCTGAGGTGCCACTGGTGAGGCCGTAGGGGCCGCGGGGGCTACTAAAGGCGCTGGGGTGGCGGGAGCCATCAGCGCTGGAAGTTGAGCGGGTTGCGCTGGTTGCACGGGTTTAGATGCCACCGAAGCTGCGGGAGCCTTCAGGTGATTAAGGTTAGCCCTATTAGCCGATTAGGGCGTCTGACCTGACGGCCGGCAGCATAGCTGTCCTGCGCAAGCCGCAGCGGGCGATGGCCGTCAGAGTCATTCGGGGGTATCGCACGATCTCCTTCGAAGCGGGTTGTGCACTGGCCGGATCACCGCCCTGGGACCTGGAGGCGAAGGTGCTCGCGTCACTGTACCGGTGGCGCGAGGCGGCGCGGGAGCGGGGCGAGCGACCGATGAAGCAACATATCGAGCAGCATCGGTTGCAGCTCCGCGAGGTCCTGGTGGCGGAATGGCGGGTGAGGCTGTCACGCCCTACCGCCGGCCTCAGCACCATCGAGGCGATCCGGCCAGTGCTCGACCGCTGGCTCGGGAGAAGGCACGGCTCCCTGACGTTTCGGGCGACGCAGGTGCTCTCGGGGCATGGTTGCTTCGGGAAGTACCTGTGTCGCATAAACAGGGAGCCGGACGCCCGGTGTCACCACTGCGTCGACTGCCGGGCCCTCATAACTGAAGTAGGCAATGACCTGTCGCTGCCGGCCGTCGTGAACGCGATGGTCGGCGGCGCAGAGTCCTGGGACGCAGTGGTCTCCTTTTGCGAAACGGTCATCTCGCAGAAGGAGGCTGCGGAAAGGGAGAGAGAGATCTCGACTCTCGACCCGGCCCGCAGCAGACGCACCGGGCGTCGGAGGAGGGCGGACAACGCCCTCTTCCGGCCCCCCTAAATGGGTCCAGGGGCGACGGATTCGGGACGGGACATCCGTCGCTCCCCAACATCAGGACCCGAGAAGGCAGCGCGCATTGTGTTCCGCGTGCACCGCTCAATGACGTTGCGGGGGGAGTACACCTCACTCCCCCCGTCCGAGACGGGGCCCGCGCAAGCGGGCCGGCACCAGCCGGGGTTGTGGAAGAATAATGTGTTCCCGCGACCCCGGCGCAGGTGTGAGATGGAACACCGGGGTGGTTTTTAGTCAGTAAGAGTCTGACAGACCCCTCCGCCGACATCCATGAGGATTTTCCACCCCGGGAACAATAAAAAAAAAAAAGGGAGACGGCCTATGTGGACTACGCCGCTCCGGCATCAGCGCGGAAGAAGGCTTTCCCCAGGGGCTTTCCCTGTGCTGGCGGTCGCTAGCGCGTTTCGCGAGTTTGGGAGAGGAGGACTTAGGGGCCTTAGAACAGGCCCGGTAATTTGCCGGGTGTCCCGATAAGCCGCAGAGTACACAGCTGGGAGGCTCTAAACATTGTTCCCTATATTTTGGGCGGGCACAGTCGGCGGTGCCATGCTCTCCTAGACACTTGACGCATCTAGGGGTGGCATAGCAGTTGGACTGCGAGTGACCATATAATTGGCAGCGATGACACTGGCCAATCAATTGAGCTCTGTAAGGCTTCTCGATGGAGATGCCTGAGAACGAGCAAACCGACTTCACCTTGAAGATCGGGTGGTGCCCTTCTGTTGGGTCACATATGACCAGGACCATGTCATAGACAACGCCCTGTCTCGCTTTATGCAAGCGGTGGACAGCGGAGACTGGAACGCCTTGTGCAACAAGGTCGCTTTTTATTTCTTCCGTGTCGATTTCACGAGGTACGCGCCTAATGACGACGCGAGTGGGGGTTTCCTCCGGAAGGGAGTATGTGTGAAAGGAGTAGTTCCTTTCACGCAGGGCGCAGGAGAGATCCCTAAAGTCCGAGGACGAGGGACTATTACTTTGATCCCCTGAAGGGTGGATCGGGCATTAGTGTAGTTGATCTTGCGATCAACACACATCTTTAAAATCTCTGTCCATTTTGATTTTTTCCATGTCCATTTCATTTCGCGGGTTTGGGAGAGGAGGACTTTGGGGCCTTAGGACAGCACCGGTAATTTGCCGGGTGTCCCGATTGGCCGCAGAGTACACAGCTGGGAGGCTCTAAGGCTTGTTCCCTATCTTTAGGGCGGGTACAGTCGGCGGTGCCATGCTCTCCTAGACACTTGACGCATCTAGGGGTGGCATAGCAGTTGGACTGCGAGTGACCATATAATTGGCAGCGATGGCACTGTCCAATTAATTGAGCTCTGTAAGGCTTCTCGATTGAAATGCCTGAGAGCGAGCACACCGACTTCACCTTGGAGGTCGGGTGGTGAACTTCCGTGGGGTCACAGATGACTAGGACCATGTCGTACACAAGGCCCTGTCTCGATTTATGGTTATACGGGCATTGGCCTTGTGGTCAAATTATACACACACAGGGTCACATTAAGTAAGCTAGCGTACCTGTGCAGACTTGACAAGTGAACACGATATAACAAGTTATTATTTTGGGGGTCAACGCCCGCTAGTAGTTTTGTCACTTAAATTTTGAGTTGCGAAAATCAGTTTTTTTTTGTGTTTAGATTTCGAAACACACAAAAAAGAACTGATTTCTAAACTGACATTTCCAGTGTTCACCCTAACTGCGGTCGATGACCCCACAATAAAACTGATGTAATTTGTGTTTTATCATGTTTAGATATCATCATCATGTCTGAGTTTAGCTAGCTTATTTAATTTGAAAGTCAAAGTCATAACGCCTTTGACTCTGTATATCTTGTAACAAAAAGATTAGAGATTCTAGATTCATAAAATGGGGAATACTATTCTCAATTCTGCATAATAGACTCACTAATAGAGTACAATCATACTCATCATGTCTGAACGTTCTATGTTCATAAACGACCAACATTCCAATTACGAGGTTTCATTACCAGTATTGGTTTTTTTTGTCGAATTCAGTGCTTGAACTGGCCAATTTGTTCGTTATAACCGTGTTGCCCAGTGCTAGAACTATCATTGGTCTATTAGGGTTCATGTTATGGTTGTGATATTTATATCTAGCTATTGTAAATCTGGTTCTTGGCCATTTCAACCTTTTCAATCTGTTGTTTAATATTTTCTTGTTTTCAACCTTAATTTTTGAGTACTTGTTCTTTTATTGCGTCATGTTTACTGCAAGGAAACGTTTTTGCTTTATTTCTATCATTAAAATTTATACAATACAATAAAGACTCAGTTTGTGTGGGTTAATGACGTAGGATGCCTTCTAGAAACCAACATGCATTTCATCTGCTAATGCCTCAGAAGTTGAAGTGAAGTTTTATTCAATAAATTGTGAAAGACATAGTTTTACTAAGATACTTACTTTTGATAAAGTTTTTTTCTTATTTCCTTAGTATAAGTGCCACTTCGAACAAAAGAATTTAGTATTTTTACGACGGGAAACGACTTGCGAATTACATCTAGCCAGGTGAATTAGTTATTAAGTAAATTGACAACCTCACGTCGATTTCCTGTGTTTTAGCCATTTTATAGAACTGTCAGACAATGACAGTTGTAATTTGATTAAACGGACAGTTTTAGTTGTTATTCAATTTCTTCCCAGAATTTTCAAATGGGAAATACAGCTGTAGAACTATTGATAGTATGGAAAACCAATATCGGCGAGCAAAAGAAAGAAAAGAAACGTTGGACAGTAAGAACTTTCCTGTTTTAAAAACTAACGCGAGCTAAACTACGAATTCACGGAAAAAAACGTAGAACGAGAACACAGCATTACCAAACTAATTACAACGGATAATTTAGCCGAAGCAATTAGAATACTTTTTGGGGCTGAAGTTGTGGTGGATATTGGAGTCGGAAGGAATTGTAGAAAAACTCTTGTATAACGAACACACAGCTACGTCAGAACTACGCCCAATTAGACGTCTGAGCCCATTAAATGGATCCAGTGCAAGTTTCAAACTTCCACACAAATACAGTACCTAACAGTTAGCAGGCAGCTATATTGGTTAACCAGCTTTTATCACTGGGTATGTTTGTGCTGTTTCTAAATTATAGTTGGTAAACAATTAATAATTTTAAGGCTCCCTCTCCGTCTGTTCGTGTTACTAAATTACATATTATGATACATAGGTAACCTTAGCGAAATCCAAAAGTGTTTATGGTGATCCTCGAAGAGAATCTCTGTCAAAAATGTAAAAGAAATCTACACGTATTAAAAGGTACTTGCAAGCAAATAGGATCATGTTCTGAGTAACGCTACACTGTTTCAATATTGATACATTCAAAGAAAATTCGCTTTTGAATTTCGCAAATGTAAAAGTAGAGCCGGCACGTAACTTGGCAAGGTTTGAGCGTAGTGGGAGTTAGTTCGAGTGTTTTTTTTTTTTACTTTTTTTGCTTGTCGATATTCTAAGGCCATAGTTTATATTAAAACTTGTATGTTAGCAAGAAATTAAAAAAAGAAAAATCGCATCTAACGTCGCTTGCCAAGTTACGTGACTGATTTAAATGTGTTTTATTAATTTTGTCACGAACAAAATGATGTTGGTCTTAGAATTTTTATGTCAGAAATAATTAAAACACGATAAGTCCGTTGCCCAAAGTTTTGATTATGGCAATACACCCGATGACCGTCGACCACAACCAATATATGTTGAAGCCATTATGATTTAAAACCTCCAATGAATGTAGGTATTACTGCATAAAACTTACAGTGCTTCCAAGCCAGGAATTCTTTGAAACCAGCTACCGAAACCAACAAGTATCAATTTAGCCTTGTTTCGTTGAACTTCCTTTTGTGTAAATTTTGTACAAGTGGCTGCCTTTATTTCTAGTAAATTAATAAAGAACCATCTTCTTAGTCTGCTGACTGCTGCTGGCGAAAGTCAATGATGCGCTGAATTGATGATCGCCTAACAAATGACGATTGAAAATTGTTGACGTTCAACAATTGTGTGTCAGCCCTACCTGTAGGCCATAAATAGAGAATGATGTTACCTTTATGTTTTTTTTTACTATTATGTAGGGATAACATCGAACATTCAAACACTTACAGTCTTGACATGCGTGGCGTTTTCAGATCCATGTTCAGCTAAAAGCCTAGTTAATCGGAACATGACACAAATGACCCCCACAGCCTTTTATCTCGACACAGATGAGAAATTGACTTCAAACGATTGGTTTTATTTGTCAAAGCTTTATTTTCGACGTTTTACGTCAATGATCGCTGAAATAGAGAATTGGCTCAGTTATCTTATAAGTGAATGTCTTCGAAATCAATTCGTACAAAGTATGTCAGTTTTTTGTTATCGATATTTTTGAAGAAGAAGAGCTTCAACAATATTAGTCTTATACGCATACGCACGCGAATACTACGAGTCTAGAAACAAAAAAAAAAATTTGTTTCTAGACTCATCGCACCTCACTTAACTGAACTGTCAAGTGTCAAGTGCGTAAGAAGACCGAAATCAATATACGAAGAAAAGAAATCGTTGTAAAATAGAAAAGTTTTAGTGTAATCATTGAAGTTGTTATTTTATTAAAAATAATAGTTTTACTTGCTTTTAGTATGTGTTGTTTTTGATGGTTAAGGGCAGATTTTTCAAAAGTTAGATAACTTTTATCTGCGGAATAAATATTGTGGTTTGGCAGCTTTTGTATCAATAGAAAATATGTTAAACTGTCAGATTTATCCTTCAGATAAAAGTTATGATCTTACCATTAAAAAATCTGTCCTAAAATAAATAATAGTAAGATTTTACTACCCTGCAGTGGGACATAATAAATACAATAATCGATAAACATGAACAAATTCCGCAATGCTTATGAAACTTACTGTAATTGGCTAATTATAATACCAATCTCTATCTACCACTACCGATTCGAAACACAGAGAAGATATAAAACAGGAACTTAGGCGGAAACTTGACTGATAACCGGAAATCGAATTTGCCGTCTCAAGGAAACTATTTAAAGTGGTAGCAGTTACTTAGGTTACGGATTATCTTTAACCTTCAATTACAGGTGTCAGAGCTTTCTAGGTGTTACACCAAAAACAACAATACATCACGCGTGTTTCTCCAAAGGTGTATATAGTACACCCACATTCTAACAGTTATGTTTAAGTCCCATTTAATACGGTGCAGAGCTTTTTGACATCCACCAGCCACGTATCCAAACTCCGGGCTGCAATTGAGAAATTCAAGATGAAAAAACCTAACAACACTAAACTCGACCAGTGGGAATTTAATTGTGAATTGAACCCAGGACCACATGTTCAGTAATAGCACTTTCAATCAGTAGACCAACGAGGTTGTCAATAGTAAAAAAAAGGATGTTGTATGCACATAACCCTCGTAATATTCCCACAAGAGTAAGACTCATAATAAGTTTACAGTGTATACTACAATCACATTCACACTTTATGCAAAAGTCAATTGGGCAAGCCATACCTAAATCTGAACTCTGGGTTTTTGCTGAGAAATTCCAAATAGAACAAACGCGTTAACACTTTTGAGGATCGAACTCGACACCTCACACCTAACAGTCGTGCTTGTGATCACTAAACTAACCACTACAAATAAATTTTTCGCTAGAATTCATGCACAATTTCACGTTTTTATACAGCGCTGTAGGTACAACATACCAAGGAAATTGTTTTCTGATTGGCCGAGATTCCTTTACGACGATCTGAGAAACATTTGGGATCTTTAAACCAACATTACCGCAGGCCTATGGGAGATAAAAACTTATTAATATCAATTTGCGGTCATTTCCCAAGTTCCGAACATAAGAACTATCGTTACGAAGGTTTGGGTTATGTTCATCTTTATTTCTATATTTTACCATTTTCTTCGGCTTTATTAAGTAAGTACGATAAGCCATTTTTATTAAGAGATAAGTTAAGCTTAATCTTTGTATCAAGTCAAAGTAGATCATTTTATCATGAGCTTAAAATGAAATAAGTAAAACGTAAGTAGGTACTTCATAATTGAAAATATCGATCAGGCTTTTATCTAAAATTACCTTCGTATGATGTTGTAACGGTTGTTGTGTGCTTGTATAAAATAAAGAAATGTCCGTTCAAGGAACCAAGAAAAAAAATAAGAAGCTGCTGCTATTTAAGTAAATAGGTACTTTACGTCCTATTGTCAGGAATGCCTATGTGGAAATAAAAACAGAACTATGATTTTAAGAAAAGAGGGCTTTCCACTAATCAGGATAACATCAAATGATTAAAATAAAAAATTAACCTTATGCTAAAAATATTCAAATCTTTCGCGCCACTTCATCTTCGTCAAGGCTCCGATGACCGATACCGTTAGGGGGATCAGTCTTCCCACACAAAGTAAATCGAGCGGGTAAAGGTCAGGACAATGTCACCCGGATGTCATAGCTGGCTCTATTAATAGCTTGTCGTGTCCCACACGCCCATTCTTTCACACGGTCCATTTGAGACAGTTTATTAAGTCCAGCAGATGACTGCAATTTGTGGCAGTTGACAGATTGCGGGATAAAACTGTACTAGGGTTAGAAGAACTCATGACGCCTGTGATTCAGGTTTATAGAACAGACTTTAAACATCGTAATACCTACATTTTTTTCAACGATTTATATATATTGTATTTCATCAATCAACAAAACCCCACCATGTATCTAAAACTATGCCGTGCTCTCACTACATTTTGGATTAAAAGTCCACGATTGCTCTACCGATATAATATTAAAGAGGTAATCTACTTAAAGATTTTACTATTAAAATCACTCTTAAACGCCCAACCTCGCAACATTTATGCTCTCTCGGAACACACGATGTTTATAATAAAACGAACTAACCCTCAATATAAAGTTCCAAAGACAAATATTATATTTGAATGCACGGAGTAAGTCTCAGAGATATTGCGATATCCGACGGTGAGGAGGCAAAGGAAATATGTGTATAATATGCATTATTATAAATGTGAGGCAAGTTGAGTAAAATGTGTATGTAAAATGTAAAACAATGTTTCCAAAGGGGGTCGAATATTTTCATTATTTTTGCGATTGGACACATCGTTTTCGAGATACAAATAAAATAATTTTTTGTCTAGTTTAGAAGCATTTGTAACAAGAAAATCGGCACCAATGACAGTTGTAATTTGATTATACCGACAGTTTTCGTTATAATTCAATTTCTGCCCTGAAATTTTCAAATGTGAAATACAGCTGTTGAACTGTTGATAGTACTGCAAAATATCGACAAAGGCAAACCAATATCGTCAATTGGGCAAGCCATACCTAAATCTGAACTCTGGGTTTTTGCTGAGAAATTCCAAATAGAACAAACGCGTTAACACTTTTGAGGATCGAACTCGACACCTCACACCTAACAGTCGTGCTTGTGATCACTAAACTAACTAACAAAAATATTTTTTTCGCTAGAATTCATGCACAATTTCACGTTTTTATACAGCGCTGTAGGTACAACATAACAAGGAAATTGTTTTCTGATTGGCTGAGATTCCTTTACGACGATCTGAGAAACATTTGGGATCTTTAAACCAACATTACCGCAGTCCTATGGGAGATAAAAACTTATTAATATCAATTTGCGGTCATTTCCCAAGTTCCGAACATAAGAACTATCGTTACGAAGGTTTGGGTTATGTTCATCTTTATTTCTATATTTTACCATTTTCTTTCAAGAGATAAGTTAAGCTTAATCTTTGTATCAAGTCAAAGTAGATGATTTTATCATGAGCTTTAAATGAAATAAGTAAAACGTAAGTAGGTACTTCATAATTGAAAATATCGATCAGGCTTTTATCTAAACTTACCTTCGTATGATGTTGTAACGGTTGCTGTGTGCTTGTATAAAATAAAGAAATGTCCGCTCAAGGAACCAAGAAAAAAATAAGAAGCTGCTGCAATTTAAGTAAATATGTACCGTAAAACGGGGTGAATAGCGATGCAGGGGTGAATCGAAACGAAAATTTAAACGGGATTTTAACATTCAAATAATAATGTTTGTTTCGATTCACCCCTGCGTCGCTCATTACATCCTATTGTCAGGAATGCCTATGTGGAAATAAAAACAGAACTATGATTTTACGGTCTTGGTTCAAAGATTGTATTGTATTTGCTGTTTACATTTCACACTAAAATAGGACTTCTTGCTTACTTAAAAAAGGGCTTTCCACTTATCAGGATAATATCAAATGATTAAAATAAAAAATTAACCTTATGCTGAAAATACTCAAAACTTTCGCGCCACCTCATCTTCGTCAAGGCTCCGATGACCGATACCGTTAGCGGGATCAGTCTTCCCACACAAAATAAATCGAGCGGGTTACGTTAAGGTCAGGATAATGTCACCCGGATGCTGGCTCTATTATTAGCTTGTCGTGTCCCACACGCCCATTCTTTCACACGGTCCATTTGAGACAGTTTATTAAGTCCAGCAGATGACTGCAATTTGTGGCAGTTGACAGATTGCGGGATAAAACTATACTAGGGTTAGAAGAACTCATGACGAAACATCGTAATACCTACATTATTTCATAGATTTATATCTATTGTATTTAACCAATCAACAAAACTCCAACATGCATCTAAAACTATGCCGTGCTCTCACTACCCTCTATTTTATATTAAAAGTCCACGATTGCTCTACCGATATAATATTATAGAGGTAATCTACTTAAAGATTTTACTATTAAAATCACTCTTAAACTCCCAACCTCGCAACATTTATCATTTATTAACCCTCAATATAAAGTTAGAAAATAAATATTCCAAAGACAAATATTATATTTGTTTTGGAATGCACGGAGTATGTCTCAGAGATATTGCGATATCCGACGGTGAGGAGGCAAAGGAAATATGTGTATAACATGCATTATTGTAAATGTGAGGCAAGTTGAGTTTGTACGTTCAAGAATTTATGTGAAACTGGGTTTATTTCAGTAGAAGCTATAAAATGGTAGAGATTCTTTTGTTCATTTTTAAAAACGAATGGTTGATTTATAAATAAAACAATGGCTACATTTCTAAAATAATTATATGATGGTGTTTAATTATTTTCTAATATATAGATTAGGCAGAAAAGAGAGACGCGTTCTTGAATTCCTTGGTACCTAACCTATCCGAGGTGGGATGCTAAAAACCCTTGGAGGCTCTAATTTTTTGGATAAATGTTTTTAGTCATAATGAAGAAGTGTCAAACTGAAATAAAATTGCGTTATCCCCTGACTATATTTGGGGGCAACAAGGTCCTCAGCCTAGGTATAAAGCACTACACAATAATCAATTTCCTATTATTGCGAGAACCCTGGGTAGCCGACGCGCATCAATGGATCAGCTATAAAGTTGTTTTACGGAACTGACTAAAAGTCAGACAATTTTCAATTTACGCGAGATAACAAACATTGTATCATATATTATTTTAAACTCCCAATTCATGTTCCAAAGAACTTTCTTGAACATGTTTATTACTCACTAGAGACTAACACTACCATCAAAAATACTTGTCAGCACCTTATTGTTCGTAATGTAGTTCAATTTTTCTCAGTAACCAACGTTCTTTCGCAAATAAATATTCCTCAAGGGTGAAGTTAATATTTGTCGAGATAATAATACGTCTTTTCGCTGTTATATATAAGTGTTAACAAAAATCCTCATATGTTTTAGTGACTGTTGGTTTTCTAGATTTAGTAGATGTTTTTATTTACGGTTTAAGTGTTTACGGGGTTAATCGACTAGTTATAAACTCGCACGGTGACCGTAGTCATGCTCTTTTCGTGTCAGTGCCGAAAAGAAAGTATGTAGCTAATGGTCTTACGGAAGCTATAATAAGTTTCATATCATTTTTATTTTATTAATTTTAGGAAAACTAACAGCTAATACATTTAACAACTAGTACAATGTGTTAACGATGGCCAATTACAAACTTCCACTAACGACTAAAGTGCATATAATTACAAATACGCGAAAACAGCGACGTAAGAGATACGCAAATTAATTATCTCACGCTCAAAAATACATACAATGATAAAGATTTAAAAAAAAGCTTATACATAAAAAAAACAATTGTTTTAACTTTTCTTTACTTCCTTAACGCTAATTGTAAACAAATCTAAATCGACATCCTGACACACAATATTAAAAGTTCGACAAACTCTTATCACATACGAGTTCTGTCTGTAGATAGTTATGACTTGCGGCACATGGAGAAGACATGGTCTCCGAAGAAATGCACCCGGTACACGAAGCCCGATCTTGCCCACCAACTCAGGTACGTCAGTAGAACCGTCCATAGCACTACATAAGAAAGCAAGATCTGCAATTTCTCTTCGCTCGTGTAGAGGCAGAATATGTTTTTTTTTTACACCAACGTATATAATTCGGGGGATAGGTGTTTCAGCGATATTGAGTGTACCTCAAAAATCGCCTTTGTATACCTTCAAGTCGATTAATGTAAACATTATAATTTGGATTCCAAACCTGGGAAGCATATTCAAGGTGGCTACGGACAAACCCACAATAAATAATTTTCATTGTTTTAACATTTTTAAAATCTGTAGAGACCCTCAAAATAAAACCCAAGGCTCTCGAAGCCTGGTTGACTATATTATTAATATGTGCGTGAAACAGAAGCTTTGAATCAAAACTAACTCCAAGATCCCTGATGACACTTACTCTGGCTACCAAGGCATTCGAAAGCATATAATCAAATTTTACATTACATGGCCTACGCGTAAATGTACAAACATAGCATTTGGATACATTTAAATCCAACCTATTTCTAGCGCAGTATTCTTGGAACCTGACAAGATCATCCTGTAGTAGGCGTGCGTCCTCAACAGTTGACACTCGACCCAAAATCTTCATATCATCCGCATACAATAAGACTTTAGAGTTAAGGAAACAAGAGACAACGTTTTTTATAAAAATATGTAATAAGAGAGGTCCCAACAAGGATCCTTGGGGAACTCCCGACGGAATTTACATCGCTCTCGACGTACATTCGTTGAGAACCACCGTCTCGCACCTATTCTCCACATATGACCAGAACCATCTGAACAAGTTACCCCTCACACCAACCAACAGGAGTTTACGCATAAGAAGCGCATGATCAATTCGATCAAAACACTTACTGTAGTCAGTGTATACAACGTCCACCTGACACCGTTTGGACATGTGCTCTGTAAGAAAGTCACTACAGACCACGATATTTGAGGTGGTCGAGCGACCTTTTAGAAAACCATGTTGATGTTCACAGAAACTTAATTTAAGTGAGGAAGAAAGTTGCTTGTGCACAATTTCCTCCATTATTTTAGCGAACACAGAGAGTTGGGAAATTGGTATATAGTTGCCTATATTGAAAATAGACGGATAACAATTGGTTTGTTGTTTAGATTTTACATAACGCCAGAAAGACCTTGGATTTTTAGAAATGGCTGATTCAATATCTGCAATATATTTATCAAACATTTCCTTCTCCAGATCTTTAGCACGCTGACGTATGTTAGAAAAGAATGATAATCACGTATATTTCCGTACTTTTTTAAATTTCGAGTGAAATTTCGACTTTTCCTGAAGTATTTTAATCAGAGGGCTTTTAAACCAAGGAGGATACTTGACCCGAGGAACAATAACTTTAGTACGTATATACTTATTGTGCAGCAAGTTAATAGTGTCATAAAAGACATTGATAGCTTCTTCAAAAGTCCAAACACACAACAAACGACAGTGCAGTCTGCACTGTGGTTTGTTGTGTGTTTATATTTTGTAATATAGTCTGTTTGTTCAAGGCCCCAAAATAATTTTGCCCGTGAAGTGGGGTGGGCCCGTACGGGCCCGGTGGGATTCATAGGTATTGGCGAATTACTGGGCCTTTAAAGGTCCGGGAGGCCTAATGCCCTAAAATATCATAACAGGTCTAAAACTTATGCAATAGCAAAATTAGACACAAAAAATTAAAAATTAAAGCACAATAATGTCTCAGCCAGTGACGTACCTACTCGTGTATATTTCGACCAACTTATCTGTGCAATGGCCGTTTTTCGAACTAACATTTTGAATTGGACATATGATCGGTTTTTGTTTAACTCTTTTACAACTTTCTCTTTTACGAAACTTCAACTCTTTTACGACTTTCTCTTACAACCAGCGGCACCAAGAATTGCACACATAAGTCGGTCGTACTTTAATTAAGAGAAATTCATAACATCTGTCGAACATTGCAATAGCTTTGACGGAAAACATAAACATGTATCGATACCTAAATGTTACATTAGGTAACTAGGTAAAACACAACCAGATTTTCTTCTAAAATCTGGTAACTAGCTGTCCCGTTTTGACGAGTAACATTTTTTTTATGGATAAGTATACTAGGCCGCACGTTGGTCAGTTTGTACTTGAGCTTATCTAAATTAGTACGGAGTTTTAATAGAATAAAAGGTCATCTTATAAATTAAATAATAACAAAAACGTTTATTTGCGATAAACATGACGCAAAGAAATAATACAAACATAAATAAGAACAAGTATGGAGGAAAATATGCATTACATCTACGCCAAACGGCCATCGCTCAGCATTATGCTATGATCCTATGCGAGACAGAGCCCCAGCGCTGGTTTTCAGCGACAGCCGGCGTTGAACTGATGACGTCAACCGGTGCAGCATGCGATATGATCAAAATAACAAAGTAAGAAATAACATAAATACACAGTACTTAGTTATAAATGTTAATATAAACATATTATTTATGTAGTTGAAACATTCCGGACGACTCACGCGCCGTCCTCGGCCTTTAATTATCTCAAAGCATTTATTTCAAATAAACCAATAACAGGCACTTTTGAATTGTCAAGGTCAGTCGGTCAGAAAGACAAAGCTAGTTGCCCATTCCAAAGCGTAGTGGTACCTATGGAGAGGAACGGGCAAGAAAATCATCTGTGCGCGCAGCTGTCATGAAACTATAGGTTTGAATTATCTGGTTTTGTTACCACTCAAATAAAATAAAATGAAATGGAATGTATATTTCTATATGCAGATCTTTTAAGACTGCAGTACGGTGTAGGTACTGTACTTTAGGACGAACTAGGCATACTGCGATGTCGGGCCCAGCTACTATCTGGTGTAATGCCTGATCGGAGTCATTCTGTTGTTACCTAACAAGTGAGAAGAATTTCAGAAAGGCATAAATTTTTATCGGAATTTTCAAACCGGAATTCATAAGACGGGCATCAAGTTACTGTATAGTCTTAGACATTGAGCTAAATCAATTTATTGTATTATTTATCATATTTCATCGCATTTGGTATGATGTCATCTCAATTACATATTCGATTCCAACCGATGTTACTTACCAAATTGACTATCGCAGACCCTCATTTTTCAATTAAGCGTAATCCTTTGATATCCACCTCAATTTACTTAAAAATTGCTTGTGCTTCGTTTCTGAACACTGAAATCTGTTATTAATAATTAAAATCTGTTATTGTCTTAAGCACATTGGGCGCGTTCCAAACCAATTGGTCTTAGCGGTGCCACCCCAAACTGGAATGCAATAACTGATGACTGACTGGCAAAGTGAAAGATACATAATTTTTAATGTTTTGGAGTCAGCGCATTGCCATAAAGACTTAAAGATATAAATAAGTTTCCTGACCCTTGACGTTAGGCTTTCAAGTTGAGAACACCACTTTAATCCGTCATTAATCACTATACCCAGGTATTTGGTTTGACTGACACGAGATAGTGCTGGACATGAACATGAAGTGAAGTCCAAAAAGGTATGAGTTAAACAGTTTATATCAATAGGTCATGTCGACACGCCAGTCTGCGTGAAAATGTTGCCCGAGGAAGTAATGTTGTTGTGTTCTACAATTACAATGGCTCATATTAAATCTAGCAGTTTTGTTTGCTTGCCGACACTTTTCTCCCCCCTACATAATTGCGTATGCAGTACATGTTTTTCAATTTCCACATCTTTTTGGGTATACTCGTATTTGGCTTGACAATTTTAAATTTCTTGAAATGCATTTTTAGTTTTTTATTTTTTATTTTGTATAAGCAGTGGTGGCCCAGTGGTAACGGCCGCGACTTACGAGTTGTAGGTCGTAGGTTCGAACCCAGACAGGCTTTTAACTTTGTGTGAAATATTTCATCACACTGCTCTCAAAACGGTGAAGGAAAACTTCGTGAGGAAACCGGAATGTGATGTGACATCTACCAACCCGCACTGGGCCCGCACGGTGGATTACGGCCCACTCCCTCTCACAGAGAGGAGGCCAGTGTCCCATCAGTGGGAATATAATACGCTGATTATGATGATTTATCTTTGTATTCTTTTCTTAAAAGTCAAAATCAAAGCATTTATTTCAAATAGGCTCTAAAAGGCACTTTTGAACGTCAACATTTACATTTAAATAGAATTGATTCAAGGCGCACCTTACAAAAGGTATGGAGAAGAAGGGGCAAGAAACTCCACCCTTACTATTTAAACTCTTGACGTAAGTATCCCATAATAATACTTTTGATTGAAAGAGCTCATTACCTGTTATTATATAATTGCTCCACACTACTGTCATGTTTAAAAACTGGTTGTAAACACGTCCACACACGTCAACAATTGTTGATAAACAAATGTTGTTGCTCGTCGAGCGAGAACTTGTCAACATGTCGTGATCAACTCAGCAACAAGCAAGTGTGGCCAGCAACATGTTGACAGCAACTCAGCAACTTGTTGATTAAGCTTTGTTTATAAACAAATGTTTATCATGAACACGAGGCTTACTGCTCTTATTATTCTCACATAACTTAGCGTTTTTACTACGTTAGCATGAGCATAGTAGGCATACATATATTTATGTAGTTGGTTGTGCTTTTGAATATTTCATTCAATTCTTTATTTATTTCTCGTGCCAGTGACCAGCAGACTAATTAACTTTAGGCAAACCATCTTGAATTTCACGATACCACATTCTCTCACACACATCCACAAACAAACAAAAACTCATTCACATAATGCACACATAGAAACAACATCATCATTAAAAATAATAACATTACACGGTCATAATATTTTGTCTAAAAACATTTGGGATAAATGCGCATTTGCTGTATGCCCGGGCCATCCGCAGTATCCCACATAATTATATTTTCCCTGGGAATTTCGGGTGTGCCCAACAGAGCATTGGAATTTATATGCAACCATAACCAGATTTATGGTTTCCTTCATATTTTTACATAGACTTTCTTTAATGAAAAGCTAAGTTTGTAAGTTTTTATTTGTGTTTGTTAGACAAATATTTCCTACAAATAATAATAGTAATTAGGGCAGGCTAAAATAGAACGAATAAGCGTTAAGTCAGATGTAAGACACAGAAACAATCTACCATAGGTCCTGAAATCATAAATTCATTCGATCACTGACGGATGGTGGAAACTATTTCTCTGTTGGGAGATATAGTTTCCATCCTAATAATACTCGTATCCTTTCATATAAGTTGTTATAAGGAAGGATATTAAAAGCTGGGGGATTCCATTGTTGACAAAAATGCTTGGCTCAACGCTGGTCCTGCTCCACAAGGGCGCATGAACTAACTAGCTGCTGAAGATTGTAAAAACTATCTTTGCATTGTATAAATTGAATCTCTTAGTATTATAGCATAGCAAATGAGTGAGCACTATGTTCCAACTATCGAAAGCTCACTTACATGAAATGCTCACATTGGACACATAAAAATGCAAGCTCTCTGCACTTACCGGGTCTCTGCGTAACAGAGTTCGTAGCATTCCACCTAAATTGCGGTACACCATCTATAATTCCCCAGTAAAGCCGCATCTACTTTATTTGATTGAAAGGTCAATATTTGACCCGGTTCATGAAAGGCTGCGTGCAAAAACCAAATGTGTTTTACATTAATGAGCTAACTGCTCGAATGACAGCTCTACCATTCAAGTAAACCAAATTACCATCGAGCCCGCAACAAAAATACGTGTATCTTGGCCAAGAAGTTGTGATGGGTAAGGACAACCGGACGAAAGAAATCGATAGGCGCATAAGATTAGCGTGAGCAGCCTACTCTTAAATCGAATTCGCCCTCAAAATGAATATAAGACCTGAACAAAGAGTACATGACCAGTGTATTCTACCAGTACTTACGTCCGGAGCTGAGACCTGGGTCTTCACCAAAGACATCATTGCTAAGCTCAGAATCGCGCAAAGAGTAATTGAGAAGAAAATCATGGGTATCACGCAGAGGCATAGAAAAAGAAATGAGTGGTTAAGGGAACAAACCAAAGTTACCCACGTCATCAAACGTATTGCGAAGCTTAAATGGCAGTGGGTTGGTCACGTCGCCAGAAAACAAGGCTCATGGTATAAAACGTTGGCCGAGTGGAGACCGTGGGGTGAGAAGCGACCACCAGAAAGGCCACAACCATGTGACCGTTGGGGCAGTGCTGCAAAAACAAAACGGTCAGTACTTCAAGTTACCCTCATAAAAACTCATAAAAAAAAATTAAAACTATCACTTTTACATCAACCTGCAAAATATATAGAGATAAAAAAAATATCAAACAACTATAATATATTTACCATACATGTACTTACATCAGAAAAATTATCACCAAAATTATTTCACGCGAACGTAACACTCAACCAAGCTCACTCAGATGTCTCGTTGGTAGTGGCGTGTGTGTTGGATCAGTAAGTTCCCTTCATAATGGTTGAGCTAAATGGTGCTGATACATGCGTCGTGTTCGTGAACCGGCACCGTCAATAGGGACTGGTCATCTCTTAGCTGCCACGGCTTATTTTAATTTCTAAACTGTGTTTTTTTTGTTTATTACGGACGCTTTTAACGTGTACGTCTTTCTACATCGTTTTCACATGTATAATCTCAACATGAATTAAGTAACCATTTTAATGTAACAATTTTGTATTTATTTAGTTGAGTGTCCGTGGAGTTTCTTGCCCGTTCTTCTCAATAGGTACCTACTACGCTTTGGAATTTGCAACTAGGTTCATCTTTCTGTCTGGCTGACCTCCTGACAATTCAAAAGTGCCAATAATTGTTTCATTGTTTCAATTGTTTCACAATTCGTAAAAAAACACAAACCATCATTTAGATGGTTTGTGTTTTTTTTATATATGTATCCGATATAAAATGATTAAGGGTGTTAATGTAAAATATCGCCGTAGCTAAAGTAATTTATCAAAACGAATGAATTGAATTGAAAATAATCCAATAACCTAGACTGATGATTGTCATTAATTTATTGTCGCATATGTATTATATTGATTGATATATGATTAATAGATTTCATTTTTTTTTTACATGAGCCTATTTATTAAAGCAGGCCTGTCTCCAGAGCCCAGTCCTCCACCATCCTGCCCCGCGTGTCCATTAGCCGGGAACCCCAAGCCAAGTTCTTGGCATTGAAGTCCCCGAGGACGAGCACGGGGAGGGAACGAAACCCGACGACGACGACTCTCAACTCCGCTAGGGAGTTGTGGAACTCGGCGAGAGTTCGGTTCGGAGAGAAGTACACCCCTTTTTTTTTTTTTTTGTTCCCGGGGTGGAAAATCCTCATGCATGTCCTCCGCCCTGGGGCGGGCGGAGGGGTCTGTCAGACTCTTACTGACTAAAAACCACCCCGGTGTTCCATCTCACACCTACGCCGGGGTCGCGGGAACACATAATTCGTCCGCATCCCCGGCTGGTGCCGGCCCGCTTGCGCGGGCCCCGTCTCGGGCGGGTGGAGTGAGGTGTACTTCCCCCGCAACGTCTGTGAGCGGCGCGCACGGAACACTATGCGCGCCGCCTACTCGGGTCCTGATGTTGGGGGGCGACGGATGTCCCCGAATCCGTCGCCCCTGAACCCATTTAGGGGGGCTGGAAGAGGGCGTTGTCCGCCCTCCGCCTGCGCCCGGTGCGCCTGCTGCGGATCGGGAGAGTGGACGAGATCTCTCTCTCCCTTTCCGCAGCCTCCTTCTGCGAGATTAATGTTTCGCAGAAGGAAACCACCGCGTCCCAGGACTCGGTGCTGCCGACCATCGAACTCACTACGGTCGGCAGCGACAGGTCACTGCCTACTTCTGAGATGAGGGCACGGCGCGGCTCCTCCCAAGCGGCACACTCTGCCAGCGTATGCCACGCCGTGTCCTCCCGACAGTCGACGCAGTGGTGACACCGAGCGTCCGGCTCCCTGTTTATGCGACACAGGTACTTCCCGAAGCAACTGCGTCGCCCGAAACGACAGGGAGCCGTGCCTCCTCCCGAGCCAGAGGTCGAGCACTGGCCGGACCGCCTCGATGGTGACGAGGCGGTCAGTAGGTAGTAGGCGGTAGGGCGTGAAAGCCTGTCCCGCCATTCCGCCACCAGGACCTCGCGAAGCTGCGACCGACGCTGCTCCATATGGCGCTGCATCGGCCGCTCGCCCCGCGCCCTCGCTTCCTCGCGCCACCGATAAAGTGACGCGAGCACCTTCGCGTCTAGGTCCCATGGCGGGGATCCGGCCAGTGCACAAGCCGCCTCGTAGGAGATCGTGCGATACCCCCTTATGACTCTGACGGCCATTGCTCTCTGCGGCTTTCGCAGCACAGAGATGCTGGCGGCCGTCAGGTCAGCCGCCCAGATCGGGGCCCCGTAAAGGGCCATCGATCGCACGATCCCCACGTAGAGCCGCCTACAAGCGGCGCTCGGGCCCCCCAAATTGGGAAGCAGCGTTGCCAGCGCCCCGGCCGCACCCAACCACTTGGGCGCCAGCCGCCGGAAGTGGGGTCCGAAGTCCCACCGGCTGTCGAGCACCAATCCCAGATATTTCATGGTGGGCTCGACAGCGATCCGGACCCCCCCGACCACAATGTGTGATCCAGCCGGCGGCGCCCGCCGGGGGCCATGAAACACCATGGCCTCCGACTTGTTGAGGGCCACCTCCAGGCCGAGGCGCCGTATGCGGCTCACCGTCAGTGAGACCGCCGCCGTCGCGAGCAACGCTGCCTCCCTGTGCGAACTCCCCCGGGCCGTGACCAGCGTGTCGTCCGCGAAACACGTCAGGTCCGCGCCCGGCGGGAGCTCGCCCCTCAGCACCCAGTCGTACCCGATGTTCCACAGGAGCGGCCCCACTACCGATCCCTGTGGAACACCGCACGACACTTGGCGCTGGTTTCCGCCATCACGTCCCATGTAGGTGACACACCTCCCCGCCAGATAAGCCCCGAGAGGCACCCGATGATAACGCAGTGCCTCCCGTATGCAGCTCCAGGGCAGGGTGTTGAAGGCGTTGAAGATGTCCAAGGACACCGCCACCACCACCCCGCCCCGGGACACTGTTTCCTCCGCCAGGACTCTCACCCTCGACACAGCGTGGATGGTAGAGCGCCCATGCCGAAAGCCGAACTGGCTCTCGTCCAGGTCCGGCCCCTCTCTGCACAAGTGGCCGACGAGGCGGGCTGCGAGTATGCGCTCGAACAGCTTGCCCACCTCGTCGAGCAGCACTATGGGCCGGTACGCAGACGGCGAGTCGGCAGGGCGCCCCGCCTTCCTGAGCAGGACCAAGCGACCTGTTTTCCACAAAGTGGGAAACTGGCCCCGCTCAAGACACGCTGTGAAGAGTCCTCTTAGCTGGGGCTCAAGCTTTTTCAGAGCGAGGGCTAGCGCTAGGCCGTGAATCCCGTCGGGCCCCGGAGCCATGTTCTTGGCCCGGAGCCGCATCACGGCCGCCCCCATCTCAACCTGTGTCACCTCTGGGACGCTGATGGCGTTCTCCTCTGTAGACCCTGCGGCTGTGGGCAAAGCCATCGGCGGCGGGGTATGCTCCGCTCTTGCCGGGAAGAGGGCTGCGACTACCTCCTCCAGCAGCTCGGGTTGGAGACTCTCCGTAAGTGGAGGCGCCGCGGCTCGAAGTTTCCCTCGAACCGCTTTATACGGGCGCCCCCCGGGATCCCCGTCTAGAGTCTCCAACATCTCCTCCCTGGCTCGCGTCCTCGCCTCGCCGATGGCCAGCCACAGAGTCTCCTTTGCCGCGCGGTACACCTCGTACAGCGCGGCTTCTTCGTCAGGGACCCGACGACGTCTCCTCCGGTAACGGGTGTACTGGCGTCTAACCGCCACGCTCGCGACGCGTAACTGCGCGATCTCGGCGGACCACCAGTACACCTGGCGCCTTGCGGACTGTGTGTGGACCCGGGGCATGGACGCGTCGCAAATTTGCGTCATCGCCCCGCGGAACCACAGCGCCTCCTGTTCGACGTCGACGTCGACGGGTCCGCTAGTTGCCGACTCCCGGCTCCAGGCCTGGGCAATAGCAGCCTCCTCGAGGAGCTCCCTGTCGATGAGCTTGCGAGCCCAGCGCGGACCGACCGTTCGCGGGACCGGTGAACTGCGGCCGCCAGTGGTCTGGGCAGAGACGTCGAAACGGATGTAACGATGATCCGACAACGTCTCCACCTCCACGGCGACACGCCAGTCGCGAACACGGCCTGCGACAGCAGGGCTAGCGAACGATACGTCCACTATTGAACCACCCCGCTGCCGCACGCACGTGTGAACCGAACCCCGGTTCAAGACGGCCAGGCCAGTCGTGACCAACCACTCCTCCAGTGCCTCACCCCTAGCATCAGTCGCCGGAGATCCCCACGCCGTAGACTTGGCGTTGAGATCCCCGAGCAACAGCACCGGGCGAGGATGAAGTCGGCCCACGACGGCACCCAACTCGACAAGGAAGCTCTCGAAGTCGGCGAGACTCTTGTTGGGCGAAAAATACGCCCCAACGATGCCAACGCCATCTGCGAGGGCGGCTACCCAGCCGTGCCCCCGCGACGGGCTGACGAGAGCCCCGCCATTGATGGCCACCAAACCGTCCAGGTCTCCCACCCAGTTATCCCTGGGCGGGACCCAGTACGGCTCGGCGACCACGGCCACGTGAATCGACCACTCTGCCATGCTCTGGAGCAAGAGATCCTGAGCTCTGGCAGAGTGGTTGATGTTGCCCTGGAGGAAATGGTAGAGCGCCGTTATGCGCAATCCATTCCCTCGGCACCATTCTTAGGCCGGGAGTCGGCCGGAGGGGAACCAGGCTGAGGGGGGGGGTAAAGAGCCCCCGGCAGCCTTGGCAGACCCTCTCTTCTTCTTGTTGGCGGGCGCGCCACAGGCCTTACCGCCCGCTCTGTGCCCAGCGGGCCTCCCTGCAGCTGTACAGAGGCTGCAGTTTGGCGCCGCGGAGCACTGGGCCGCCTTGTGGCCGGGCTGGCCGCAGCAATAGCACTGCTCGCTGCGGTCAATTGCGGCGGTGCACCGTGCCTTAACATGCCCCACGTCAAGGCACCGGTAGCACCGCAAGGCCCTGGGCTGCAGCAGCTTCACCCTCGCCGCAACCCACCCCACCAACAGTTGCCCACCGTCAGCGACCTTATTCGCCGCCGCCACCGGGCACCGTACCCAAATCGTACCGATCCTGGAAGCGTCGGCGCGTATGTCGCCCGTCCGCACGTCTCCTGGCAGACATCCAGCCCGGCTGGATGTCTGCCAGGAGACGTGCGGACACACCGACTCGGGCGACGGCCACCACGACCTCAGCCGGGGTTGTCGAGTCGTCCAGGCCATCGACGCGCAGCTCAGCGGTCTTCATGGGCCTGGACACCCGGACGTCCTCCGGGTTGAGGACCTCCCTCAGCTTGCTGGCCAGGATGTCCGCCTTTTCCCCGCTAGAGGCACCCGACACCTCAAGCAGCCGCGCCCCCGTAATCGCCTGCGTCAGGACCGCCTTATATGTAACGCCCCTTTCGACGGCTCCGGGCTGCAGCGTTATCACTACAGCCACGGAGCGGGGGGCTCTGACCTTGGGCGGTCCTTGTGCCTTCTTCGGTGCCAGTGCTCCAGCGGGTGCCAGTGGCACCATCTTCTTCCCGCGACGGCGGCCCTTCTTAACGACCGTCGCCCATGTCTCCGTGGGAGGCGCGAGCGAGGCCGCTGGTGGCGCAGTCGCCTGGGAAGTGAGCAAGGACGTACCTTTCGCGGATTTTTTTTTGGTCCCCTTCCCGGACCCGCTCGACTCAGCCGCCGCGGTTATTGGCCCCAGCTTTTTGGGCCCCTCCTTCCGCTTGTCCGCAGCGAGCGGTGGGGGGAGATTCACCGCTGGGAGGAGCCTCTCTTCTATTGCCTCCATCCGGGCACCCACCATCTGCCCACACTGCATCATGCAGATGCGCGCGATCTTCTCGATCTCCGCATCCGCAAGAGCAGGTGTCGACGAAGGGACCGGTGATGGAGCCGACGACGGAGCCGCAACCGAAGAGGAGCCAGTGGCTGCGGGTATTGCCCTCTGGGCGGCAAACTGCCGCTTGAGGTCCTCCAACTCGGATCGGAGACGGCCATTCTCCTCCCAAAGCTTCGCCGTCTCCTCCGTACTTGTGCGATTAAGGAGGACCTCAACCGCCTCCTTAATGCCCTCAGCCGCCTCCTTCAGAGCACGCGTGAATGTGCCCTTCAGGTTGCCAGATTTTGTGGCCACCTTCAGGACTACATCCACGCCGTCCAACACCTGGCGACTGAGCGCCACCCCCGTCACGCTCCCCCCGGCTGCCATCTGAGCAGAGCGCCGCTCTCGAGCCTGTCGGGCCAACTCGCTGACCTCGTCAGCCGCGACAGTTTTTTGCTGCGCCCGCTTTGCAGCACTCGCCTCCGCCCTGTTAGTTCCCAACAGGGCCGAGGGCTCGGGGTCCATCTCCTCGCTCTCAACGCGCTCACAAGGGACCGGTGTGTCGGGGCGCTTGAGAAACCGACCCCGAGAGTCGCGCGACGCCGAAGCAGTTGACGCGTTCTTGGCGCGACCTCGCCCTCTTGTGCCTGTTGGCCCCATGGGTGCCGACAGGTTCTCCTCACTAGAGGAGTGGTCCGCCTTCCAAAATGTTGGAGTATGACCATCCACCTCTTTTTCATTCAAAGAGCGCTTTGAGCTTACGCTCGCCACGCTCACCACACTCATCCTCTCGGATGCAGTGTCAGAATCTAACACCGCACCTACGTCTTTTTGTTCGTCCCCTGAGGGACAGGAGCCTCCTCGGCTCTTGTTGCCATTGGCAATCGGGAAACAGTTGATGCCCCCCCCAGAATACGTGGGGCATGACGCTACCAAAGGTAGCGTGGCGGATTCTCCAGCTGCTGAGCAGCTGGTACCGCCCTGGGGTAAAATTTTATCACCTGTGTTGTCCATTTTAATTGTTTTGTCCGCTTTTTAAGGGTGCGGTCCCTGGAGCGCTAGCGACTGGAGAAGTACACCCCTACCACGACTATCTCCCCGAACCGTGCTGCCACGCAACCCCGTCCCCTCTTGACGGCCTCGAGGGACAGGGTACCGGCGGCGGCCGACGAAATTAGGGCCACTGAGCCGCTCAGGTCCTCCACCCAGTCATCCCTGGGCGGGACAAAGTACGGCTCAGCGACCACGGCGATGTTAATCGACCACTGCGCCATGCTCTGGAGCAACAGATCCTGAGCAGAGGCGCAGTGGTTGATGTTCGCCTGGAGGAGGCGTAATGGGGCCATTACTGACACTCCATATCAGCCCCCTCCCGAGCCTCCTGTGGAGGCCCTGCCACTATGGTTGCGGCGGCGACGACGGTGGAGGCGGCAACGGCGGCGGCAGTAGCGGCGGATGCAGCCTTGACGGCGGTGGCAGTGGGCTTACCCCTGCCCCTGCCCCTGGCTTTGGTGGGTGGAGCGCAGACCTTACTCCCAACCCGGTGATCGGCCGGCTTGCCAGTTGCCGCACATATAAAGCAGTGCGGCGCGGCATTGCACGAGCCGGCCTTGTGACCGGGCTGACCACATCGGAAGCAGTGACCGCTGCGGTCCACCTCCGAGGCGCATTGCACTCCCACGTGGTTGCCCACTTGCCAGCGGAAGCACCTCAGAGGTCTGGGTTCCAGCAGTTTGACCTGCGCGGAGACCCAGCCCACCAGGAGCCTTCGGCCCTCCCCGGCAATTTTTTGGGCCGCCGTTACGGGGCAGCTCACCGTAATGGATTGCATCCCCGTGAAGTCAGGACGAATGGTGACTTTTTTTTTTTTTTTTTTTGTTCCCGGGGTGGAAAATCCTCATGGATGTCCTCCGCCCTGGGGCGGGCGGAGGGGACTGTCAGACTCTTACTGACTAAAAACCACCCCGGTGTTCCTTCTCACACCTACGCCGGGGTCGCGGGAACACATTATTCTTCCACAACCCCGGCTGGTGCCGGCCCGCTAGCGCGGGCCCCGTCTCGGGCGGGGGGAGTGAGGTGTACTCCCCCCGCAACGTCTGTGGTCGGCGCGCGAGGAACACTACGCGCGCCGCCTTCTCGGGTGCTGATGTTGGGGGGCGACGGATGTCCCCGAATCCGTCGCCCCTGGACCCATTTAGGGGGGCTGGAAGAGGGCGTTGTCCGCCCTCCGCCTGCGCCTGGTGCGCCTGCTGCGGATCGGGAGAGTGGACGAGATCTCTCTCTCCCTTTCCGCAGCCTCCTTCTGCGAGATCACTGTTTCGCAGAAGGAAACCACCGCGTCCCAGGACTCGGCGCTGCCGACCATCGAACTCACTACGGTCGGCAGCGACAAGTCACTGCCTACTTCTGAGATGAGGGCACGGCGCGGCTCCTCCCAAGCGGCACACTCTGCCAGCGTATGCCACGCCGTGTCCTCCCGGCAGTCGACGCAGTGGTGACACCGAGCGTCCGGCTCCCTGTTTATGCGACACAGGTACTTCCCGAAGCAGCCATGCCCCGAGAGCACCTGCGTCGCCCGAAACGACAGGGAGCCGTGCCTCCTCCCGAGCCAGAGGTCGAGCACTGGCCGGACCGCCTCGATGGTGACGAGGCCGGCGGTAGGGCGTGAAAGCCTGTCCCGCCATTCCGCCACCAGGACCTCGCGAAGCTGCGACCGACGCTGCTCCATATGGCGCTGCATCGGCCGCTCGCCCCGCGCCCTCGCTTCCTCGCGCCACCGATAAAGTGACGCGAGCACCTTCGCGTCTAGGTCCCATGGCGGGGATCCGGCCAGTGCACAAGCCGCCTTGTAGGAGATCGTGCGATACCCCCTTATGACTCTGACGGCCATTGCTCTCTGCGGCTTTCGCAGCACAGAGATGCTGGCGGCCGTCAGGTCAGCCGCCCAGATCGGGGCCCCGTAAAGGGCCATCGATCGCACGATCCCCACGTAGAGCCGCCTACAAGCGGCGCTCGGGCCCCCCAAATTGGGAAGCAGCGTTGCCAGCGCCCCGGCCGCGCCCAACAACTTGGGCGCCAGCCGCCGGAAGTGGGGTCCGAAGTCCCACCGGCTGTCGAGCACCAATCCCAGATATTTCATGGTGGGCTCGACAGCGATCCGGACCCCCCCGACCACAATGTGTGATCCGGCCGGCGGCGCCCGCCGGGGGCCATGAAACACCATGGCCTCCGACTTGTTGAGGGCCACCTCCAGGCCGAGGCGCCGTATGCGGCTCACCGTCAGTGAGACCGCCGCCGTCGCGAGCAACGCTGCCTCCCTGTGCGAACTCCCCCGGGCCGTGACCAGCGTGTGGACGAATGGTGCCTGCCCTTACCTGCTGGGCAGAGCACCCCCCCGTCCTAACAACGGCAGCCACGACCTCTTCCTCCGTCACGGAGTCGTCCAGGCCCAGTATACGCATGCCAGCGCACTTGGTGGGCCTGGATACTCGGACCTCGTCCGCATTCAGGGACGCCCTAAGCTTTTCAGCTAGAGCGTCTGCGGTCGGGCCGCTGGCCGCACCGGGGACCTCCAGCATCCGCGCCCCAGTCGCAGTGACCCTTAACCGAAGGCCATTGGTGACGCCGATCTCCTGGAGGTTCACCGCCGTCCTCGCCTTGCCGAGCACCTCGCGGTAGGTCATGCCCTTCTTTTCCGCTTCCGGCTGTAGTGTGATAACTACAGCTGCGGACTTCGGGGCACGGAGCCTAGCCGCGACGTTTCGCTCCTTGCGCCGCTGCCGCCTCTGCCTTCTTCTGGCCGCCCTTGCTACCTTACCCACCTTCCCCTTCTCCCCGACAATTTGCCATTCGGCGTCGGCCGGAGGAGATTTAGAAGGCGGTTTAGAAGGCGGGGGTGGCCGTCTCTCCGTCACGGCTGGGGCCTTCGCCGTCTGTGCAGTCACTCCACCTTTGCTGGTCTGGGGCGACGCAGGTTTCGCCAGGGGCGGGCCCACCACGGCCCCACTTTGGGTCCGCCCCGAGGATACTGGTTTGGCCGCGGTGACGGCATACGACGCCGCCTTTCACTGGCCCGAGGCCGAATGGCTCGCCGCCAGCGGAGGGCGCTGGACAATAGCCTCCAGAGTGGAGAACCGACTCTGAAAGGCAGCCAGCTCATGCCGCACCAGGGTCAAAACCCGGTCCTCAGCAGACACGGGCTGGCCTTGCTCATGCTGCGCCCTTCCTGTTACCGCCTCCCGGTGGCCAGCTCCTTGTACCTTTGCCAGGTCTGCTCGGAGCTCCACATTCTCTTTTCGGAGACGCTCCATGGCGGCTGTCAAGCGGGCGACCTCCGCCCGCATCTCGGACATGCCGTCCGGCGAAGGCCCGAAATGAATGGCCTCCGCTGCCTCTATAATGGAGGCCGTGGCTGCAGATATGGCCTTGTCTTTTGAGGACTGAGTCCTCTTCAAGGCCACACCCTTTATCGCGGCAACCACGACCTCCGCAAACCTGGCCGCTTGCTCAGTCTTTGAGCCGCCAGCAGCATCCCGTCCACCACCTGATGACTCCGACAGGGCCACCCTACGGCCGTCCACTTCAGTGTGGCGCCCCTCCGTGGCGAGACTCACGGCTCGCTGGGCTGGCTCGGCCGGACTGGCCTCCCTGCCCTCCTGGGTGGTGAGCTCTCCGCCTCTTTTTTTCGGCCCACAGCGTCGACCTATTTTTCGGGCCGATGCCATCCCGCCATCCGAGTGTGACCCCTGGCCATCCCTCGGTTTGGGCCGCTTCAGGAAGAACCGTTTGTTCTTCCCAACAGCGCCCACCACTACGCGCTCCGGGCTCTTAAATGAGCCCTCCGCGCCAGATGCCGCGTCAGACTGACCGCGCATCACTCGACGAGCCTCCTCGGCTCGGAAGACATTTGTTGCCCCCCCCCAGAATACGAATGGGGGCTTGACGTTCCCGAAGGGAACGTGGCGGATTCTCCGGCTGCTGCGCAGCCGGTACCGCCCTGGGGTAGTTTTTCTACATCTGTCTTGTTCATTTTTAGATTTCGTTTGAAGGGTGTGGTCCCTATTTCCCCTGATAACCCTCCCCAGCGCTAGTGACCGGATTCCCTCCGGCCATTCATCGCCTCGGCACGCTCGACCTTGGGATTGAGGTAATTTTTTAAAGAGGTTGTCTTCCTCTACCCTCCCCACTCGACGCCCACAAAACTCACCCTCTGCAAACAGAGGGGGTGTGGACGGAGATGGCCACCAGACCTGTCCCGAAGACGGACTGGCCGCCAAAACCCTAGCTCGGTTCCCTTCATCGACCATTATAAACGATCGATGATTGGAACCATGACCCTTCCCCGTTTGTTGAAGACTGGCCGCCAACCCCAACTGTCCACCAAAAGCAGGTGGACAGTTGGAGCTGACGTTGCCCAGGGTGCGCCGCGTGGAGGCTCTTCAACATGCGACCCCCTGTGGCATACCCTAAGTTGAAACAAATGACCTGCACCGTCAACACAGTGACACCTACAACTGTATTGAAAAAAAAACTTACTCAAAATAATTAGACACTTTTATCTCCGATTCGTATTTTACTCCTCACCTTTCTCTGCTTAACAGAATCAGTGTCAAGTAAGTTTTCGTTGCGAAAATTGACTCCACTCATCATACTTATATCGTGGCATGAATTTTACCTCGATTTTCGCCTCTTTTGTTTCGTCCACATTCATTCATCTATATGGGAGAGCTCTTAGCCCACGGCCTTCTACGGCATTCTTACGGCACTCGACACTGCTGTATTACTCGACGTAGTACTTTTTTACACTTTTAGTGCCTTATAGCTTATTAATGTAACACTTTGGAACTGTTTCCTGGTATTGGTATATTACTTTAAACTGAAAGTAATTTAATAGAGACAATAATTTTATTTTAATATCGTTATTTACATTTAATTATTCCAAGAACTAGTTTACATTTCCCGGAAATAGTTTACATTACCCACTATAATCCTGAAATAAACACTATAACTTCTTCCACTAGTTCTTTCATTATAGTGTTTATAGGTTTTATGGCAAACATTATTAACATGAAGCTTTTTAGCGTAAAACTAATAAATTATGCAGATAATTTGTGCTATAAGTTCGTAAAGACGTAAAAAGGACAAATTTTAATGGCTGCTTTTCCAAGGAAATTATTTATTATTTTACTCGCTACCGTCAGGAATGCAAGAACGATAAATTTTAATTATTTCGTTTGTTTGTGCTTTATTTATTTACATCTTATTGAGTTAACATAAAAGTCACTAACGGATAACATGTAGCCACATACTCGTATGGCACAACAAAAACAAATGCTCGAAACTGATGAGGTAATTGCGTAACACACTAACAGCAGCAATGGCATTAATTTTGACAGTTCAACAATATTCATTGCATTATTTACGTTGTTGAGCAGAGAAAATTTTCGAACATAATTATGAAGCAATGGTTTCGCAATATCTTTCAAAATGATTCAGATTGTGATTGCATGTGTGTTATGCAGTAAGGGTCCTGTGTTAACAAATTCAAAAAGTTGTTTACGACGGTAGGTACAGTGCACAATTTGTCTGTGCTGAGATCAAGTAATGCCACTAGCGGAAATTTCAAAGCCCAAATATTCGACAGAACTACAGAAAAAGAAGCACTTAGGAAGCTTTAATGTAAGGCCAGCATTGGTGAACAGGCACAGTACTGACTCTAATCTCGACATTCCTTCATTGATTCCTTTGATTGATCCTTGAATGATCACGTCATCTAAGTAGGCCAGGGCTTCCTTGTGGCGCAATGACCCGAGGACTTGGTTCATAATACGTTGGAAGGTAGCCGGGGCATTCGCAAGACCGAATGGCATACAATTAGAAAGAAAGAAAGAAAAAACGTTTATTTGCGGTAAACATGACGCAGTGATTGAACACAAACACCAAAAATAACAAGTTGGGGGAAAATATGCGTCACATCCACGCAAAACGGCCATCGCTCAGCTTAATGCTACGACCCTATCCAAGACAGAGCCCCAGCGCTGGTTTTCAGCGACAGCCGGCGTTGAATGACGTCGCCCGGTGCAGCAATCGCTAAGATTAAAACTAAAATACATACACATAAAAACTAGATAAGTGTTCAACAAAATAAGTACAACAATCAATTTTTGTAAAATGTTAACATTCCGGGCATCGAATGCTCACGCGCCGTTAGCCTTTGATAATCTGTGCGCGCAGCTGTCATATAAACAGGTTTGACGTTTTGACACACTGTTATTGTTGTACCTGGTAATAGTTATGTAATAATTAAATGGCGCATTATGTAATTAATGTTATGTTGAAATTTTAACAACAAAAGGATGTATTCGGTGACTGTGTTGGTACGGCTATTGTAAAATAGTGTTTGTGAAATTTGTGCTAGGAAATGCAGATGACAAACTAAGTGACATAACGGAGAACCTAGGTCTAAAGACAAAATGGTAAGTACGAAATAATTATTTAACATCGTGGATATAAAGAAAAATAAAGAAATTGTTTGAATTGTTTGGATAAATAAAAGTAGAAAAAGTTATAAATTATAATAATCTTTAAGGAACTAACTTGACAAGCCGTGGTGTGCCAGTTGAATTAATAAGGTTTTTCCGTAATTTACAGACAAGGTGGCATTCCTAAGTGTAAGGGTTGAGAGTTGTGGTGTAAAATATATAATAATACAGCCCCACAGACAGGAGAGCGAATGCCAAGCAGCCCACGCACTAGGTGATTCCCATCCAAAGCTTGCATGACCCCAGAGGACATGGCTTGCATGGGGTCTGGGGTCAATGAATGTTATGTTGAAATTTTAACAACAAAAGGATGTATTCGGTGACTGTGTTGGTACGGCTATTGTAAAATAGTGTTTGTGACAATGGGCTGTATTATTATATGTTTTACACCACAACTCTCAACCCTTACACTTAGGAATGCCACCTTGTCTGTAAACCCATGACCCCAGAGGTACAGTGACCCAATACCAAAGTACATGGTTAAAGTTGAAGGGAAATTTGTTCTTGTATGAGTATCTTTTTGAGTTGGAATTTAAAGGCTTGTATTGTTTTCAGGCATCGTATTGGTGGTGGGAGATCATTCCAACAGCGTGTGGCTGCAAACTTGAAAGAACCCCTGAATGCTGTAGTTCTGTGCATTGGCACTGACAGTGGGCTTACCATGGAGCGAAGACTATACTTTAGGTGGTTTTGTTTCCAAGTTAGCTTTTCATAGAGATAATACGGTTTTTGTGTTGTAATGATACCAAACAACAAGTTGGCTAAATGAAGCTTCCTCCTGGAAACCATCTTTAATAATTTTAGTTAATTAATGTATGGGGTAACATGACTTCTTCGAGGTACATTAACACAAAAACGAACACAGGCAGTTTAAATACGTTGGATTACATGCTCAGTTCTTGTAAGCAGGCATGGGCCGTAGACAGTGTCACAGTAATTTAACTTGGATAGTATGAGGCTGTCAACAAGTTGTTTCCTAACTGGTATGCTTAGGTATTTCCGTATTCCATATAAGACCTTTAGCCTATAAAAACAATTTCGAAGAACATTGGTCACATGGGCCTCAAAGCGGAGCTCTGGATCCATAATTAGCCCTAAATTGCATGTCTGCTCCACTCTCTCAATTTTCTCTCCCATGATAATCACCTCAGGGTTGGCAGACAGTATTGCACTAACTTGCTTCTTAGAACCCAGCACCATAAATTTAGATTTGAGAGGGTTCAGAACCAAAGAGTTCTCCTCGGACCATACAACCACTCTATGCAAGTCCTCATTTAATTTCTGCACAGCCGAAGATGTTTCATCCGCTTTGAAGGATATGTACAATTGAATATCGTCGGCATACATATGATATTTGCAGTTAACAAATGATTTTATGATATCCGCACTGTACAGAATGTACAGCAAAGGCCCCAGAATCGACCCCTGAGGGACGCCCCTTGACACTTGAAGCGGGTGGGATGACACTGTTGACCCGTCCTCCTTATGCATCTCCACATGTTGAGACCTGTTAGTTAGGTAGCTTCTAAACCACTCCACCACATCATTGTCGAAGCCATAGAAAGTTAACTTTGATAATAGTAGAGTGCCCACAACATCAGCCAGAGCCGTTGCAGTACCTCTACCCTTCCTGAAACCCGACTGCAGGTCAGGAAGAATGTTGGATGTTTCTAGGTATTGGATAACCTGCGAATATACCACACGTTCCAAGATCTTAGACAGGCAGGGTAGTATACTGATTGGTCTCAAATCCTTCATATTAACCGGGTTATTGTTTTTAGGGATAGGGCGAACAATAGCGCACCGCCAGAGTTCGGGGAACGTACGCGTTGCTATGGATTGGTTAATGATATCTGTAATAGCTTGCAGGGTAGTTGGCAAGGTGAGAGATATCATGTCGAGACTTATACCGTCGACACCCTGTGCATTTGACCCTAGGCTCTTGATTATCTTCAGGACAGATTCAGGATTGGTTTTTGTGAGTGCGAATGTGGCCGGGCCATACCTGTGAGACACAAAGTAGGACAATTGTAAGCTGTTATGACCAGGATTACCTGGGACGTCCAAAAATGCCGTATTGATATCGTCAGGGTTGTTGAAGTGACTTGGCAGCAATCTTTGCTTATGGTCAGGAAGCACATCCGATTTTAAATTGCGCCACAGCAGCTTCGGGTTCTTAATTTTGTCATATACACTTGGGAGCAAATAAATCGAGCCACTACCTTTTTTCACGTAAAATGGTAAATATTTTTGGGAATATGGAACGTATCAATTCGAACTATATATCGCCTAAAAGTTAAGTTAATAACCTTAACAATGAGGGTAAATTATTGAATAATAACCTTATTGAATGATAAATTATTGGCTCTGCAAGAAAAATGGTAATTTTGATAGAAAATTTAGTAGGGCTAAAACAGTCCATAAAAACAATAAAAAACAAAATTATTGCAAAAAAAATATTCTTAATAACTGGTATTACCCCCCCGTGCCCTGATGCATTCTTGTAGCCTATTAGTCATCGATCTGATCAGAGTTACGATGACATATTGTGGTATGTTCTCCCACTCTTCAAGCACAGCGACTTTAAGCCACGCAGACTTCATTTGAGTCGTTCAAAGGTACAGCGGGTATACCGCAGGTATCTGGAGACTGGTGCTTTTGTTCGGCGACCTGGAACTGGCCGACCACGGGCAACAACAGAACGTGACGACCGCTTTATTGCAACCAATTCGTTGCGCGACCGTGGACTTAATGCTGTTCAGCTACAGCAAGCGTTACGTGACGTTCGAGGTGTCGCAATCAGTAGGTGGACAGTGAGACGAAGACTAAAGGAACGAAATTTAACATCACACAAACCAGCAACTGGCCCAAAATTGACTGTAGCTCATCGCCGATCTCGCTTGGAGTTTGTTCGAGAACACATTAATTGGACGTTAGAAGACTGGAGGTCAGTTTTGTTTTCTGACGAGTCAAGAATCTGTCTTTTTAGCAATGACGGGAGAAACCGAGTGTATAGACGTCCTGGTGAAAGATTTGCCCAATGTTGCATTCGAGAAACTGTGAGTTTTGGTGGTGGTTCTTGTATGGTGTGGGGAGGAATTTCTCTAGACGGAAAAACGGAACTTGTCTTCGTCGACCCCGCCAACGATGGCAGTGGTAGACGTGGATTAACAGCTGACCGATACATAACTGACATTCTTGAAGACCACGTAATGCCGTATGCTGGTTTTGTCGGAGAAAATTTCTTGTTTATGCATGACAATGCGAGACCTCATACCGCGCAGATCGTTACGGAATACTTGTCTGCGATCGGGATTCAACAAATGGTATGGCCAGCACGAAGTCCCGATTTGAACCCGATCGAACACCTATGGGACGAGCTAAAACGGAGAGTCCGAGCCAGGGTTCCCGCTGTTTCATCCATTCCCGAGCTTAAAGTCGCTGTGCTTGAAGAGTGGGAGAACATACCACAATATGTCATCGTAACTCTGATCAGATCGATGACTAATAGGCTACAAGAATGCATCAGGGCACGGGGGGGTAATACCAGTTATTAAGAATATTTTTTTTGCAATAATTTTGTTTTTTATTGTTTTTATGGACTGTTTTAGCCCTACTAAATTTTCTATCAAAATTACCATTTTTCTTGCAGAGCCAATAATTTATCATTCAATAAGGTTATTATTCAATAATTTACCCTCATTGTTAAGGTTATTAACTTAACTTTTAGGCGATATATAGTTCGAATTGATACGTTCCATATTCCCAAAAATATTTACCATTTTACCTGAAAAAAGGTAGTGGCTCGATTTATTTGCTCCCAAGTGTATGTTTTTGCCGAAGTATGCCGTTTTCTCTCTTACCAGTGCCGCGACTGCTTGGTGCTTCAGATCCAGGTAATATTTCTTATGACCCGGCAATTTAGATTTACGAAATCTGCCCCTAGCTTCATCTCTCAAAGCCGACATCAGTTTGATGTTCTCAGTTATCCATGGAGTAGGGCGGGTTTTAAACGTCTTCCTTTTAAGAGGAGCGTGGAGATCAAACAACTGGATCAAAAAGGAGTTAAATGTTTGCACCATTGAATTTACATCTCCCATGTCTCCAATTATCGACCAGGGTATATTATTTAAATCGATACTAAAATAATCCTCTAATATGTCTGTAAGCGGACGAAAAACGACCAATCTAGGTTTAGCCTTATCCTTCTTAAATATCGTCTCGCATGTGATAAACGAGTGATGGCCAAGTTCACTATTAGGATTCACCACGACATTACGGACTGAAGCATCAGTACAGATAATGTCAATAAGCGAACTACTATCACCTACAAAGTGAGTGGGTGTTTGGACTAATTGACTTAGGTTTAAGTAGCTAAAAGACTCCAAAAGTTGTTTAGTCTTTGGGCTATTGACATCTAGCATATTAACATTAAAGTCACCTAACAATATTACATTATCGTAGGGGGCCAAACCACCAATACTAGCAGTCAAGCCCTCCAGAAAGAGATCCAAGTCCAACCAGGGTGGACGATATGCAGTGCCAATTACTAACTTTTTCTTATTTACATTAAGGGTTAACCAAAGCTGTTCAACATTGGGATGATCAGGATGAGCTCTAACCCGCGCAGTAACCCCGTTTTTTATGTAGAATGCTACCCCTCCGCCGCGCCCGCCACGTACAGACATAGGTCGCGGTATGTGCTTAAGCTTGTACCCAGGTACACTAGGCGCTCGGTCCTCCTCACCCTTACGTAACCAAGTTTCGTTGATAGCCATAATATCCACAGCATGGTTGCCCATGGCTATCAAAAATTCATCCTGATTAGTCCCGAGAGAGCCTGCATTCAGTAGGCCAAATTTGTATTTGTCATGTCACTCCATCACTCCATCATTTTAGTTGCATTTGTCATCTGTGTATAGTATGTGTCTCGAGTATCTGATGAGTAAATGCAGTAAATAGCTGTGGGCTGAAAGGAACTAAAATGATGGAGTGTTAATGTATTATAGTTGTGATTAGGGTAAATTACAAACATTGAAGATAAATTAATTGTAAATATTAATTGGATAAAATTTGAGTGTGCTGTAATTAGTGTTTTATGTGTGTTGATACATAAAATAAATATATATAAAAATATGAATGGTGACTTACTATGTACATCTGCCGCATTGTGATTAAGCGCCCGACAGAAACAGTTGCGACGTATATCCTCCCAATTAGAAATAATTAACATGAACTTAACATAAAATACCATAAAGAAAAATAAAACTAAAAAATAATCAGGCTGTTTCATTGACAGATCCAAATATCCGAGAGATGTCTTGATCGGTGCGAATTCTTTGTGTGGGTTCGCCTGGCTTCCTTCTGGCAAGAATGCGGCCGCGCTTGGTCCACACAAATTTCCAGTCGAAGAGACTAGCGGCGTCCCGTGCCTACCGAAATAACTGGCGGTTTATTTTTGTGAGCCGTTCATTGATGAAGAATCGCTGGGGCAGGCCGGACATGTCAAGATCGGCTGTCGTCGCACCACGGCGCACCCGCGCGCTTGCCAGCAGATCATCGCGTAGATCACGACGCGCCAGGCGCACAACAATGGCGCGCGGGCGAGTTTCTGTCGCACCTTCAGAGCTCGACGCGTTGAGCTGTCTCCCGCCTACGCGTTCCGCGCTGACAATGTCGCGTTCTTCAAGGTTGACCCCTAGCTTTACGCTTATGACCTTGATGATGTGGATCGGGTTATCAACCTTGGTCTCAGGTATATTAGAAATCTCAATATCATAAGCCAAGAGATCCTGATCCCTGTCGTTAAGCTCGCGCCTTAAATCTTCTACGGTCTTGTCCATTGCCTCGGTATTAGCCGGAGCTGAGGAAGCGCGCCGCTCCAAGGCGTCCACCCTGGCCTCTAGGCCATCAATGCGCGTATTGCAGGTGTTCATGGAGGTTTCGAGCTCCATCATCTCTATCTCCATATCCTTCCGAAAGTCCCGGATCTCCACACGCACCGCCCTCAGTTCCTCCATGATTAATTTCATGTCGGAGCCGGCGATCAGCGATATTTCCTGGGCCGTGACATCAACTAAGGAGGCATTGTGCGGCGGGGTAGTGGCAACACTAGAAGGGCACGCAGTCTGCATAGGTGTAGTTTTGGAACAAATGTCCGAGGTATTAGGCGTACTGGTTTCCATGCAGGCTTGCTCAATGGTCGTCACAGCTTGAGAACTTTCCGCAGGGCCTCTGACTGGAGTCTCAGCCCTGTTATCCCTAACGAGGTCCTTCTTACACTCAGGGTAACGCCAGCTAGCAGAAATAATTGCTTTTGTAGTAATGCCTACACACACTCGGTGGTATTGAGTCTGACATATATCACATTTAGCGCCCTCTACTATCGAGATGAAACGACCGCAACCTCCGCATTTGACACCTGGCATGATGGTAACAAAACAAGCTCGAAACTTGAGTGATTCCTGGATCTCACGCTAGATGGCGCCAGAGATGATTCACGATACGAGTCGTTACATGGAAAGCCACGGAAAAGATAGATGGCACTACTAGTACCTTAACATTGCAATCACTTGTCTTAAATTAGAGGGTAAGCAGCTAATTACGCCAAGTCACTGTGTTATTGTTTTGTTGATTTACGACACTTATGTGCACCAGTTAATATTCACTCCAATATATGTCACTCTATGTTGCACTACATTTACGATTAAATTAAATGTTTACACTTAGACTTGTGTTTTATATTATTTCTTATTAAAAAAGAGTACAGACGGCTACACCGATACAGACGTAAAACGTCAACTCACAATTGAATTCGTAATGACCATCCGGAGTCACGAACCCAGTTTTATGTTTGTCTGCTTCCCGGATTGGTATCTGGTAAAACCCTGAAGCAAGGTCCAAAGTCGTGTAGTATCAAGCGTCGCGCCATTTTTGACAGATAAGTGAAGTGGGTCGAATACTTCGTTGGTGGTCTGGCGCAAAATGGCGCGTCTGATTAAAATGACGATATCTCCGTAAATATGTACAGGAGGTGTGTAAAAGTTACGTTGTTAGAATCGTTATATGTATATGTACGGATAAGCCCAGTTTTGCCTTGCAATGTATTAGTAATTCTAGTTTGTAATCAGTGTAAGGGGTTTTTTCCCAGTTTTTTGTGTAAAGATCATTATAATTAAAAAAATAAACAGTTATGTTCCAAAGTTTTTGTTTAATTTACATAAATATATGTCGGCGCCACGTTGTAAACAAAACGTGCACTGGGCCACGCGCTGCGTCATTCTTCCACCTCATCGCTGCGGGGCAGAGTTGTGGCGCGTTGCGTCATTACCACCTCCAATACTAGTTTATAAAACGGTCAGCAAAACGGAAAAGAGCTCTCTTTGACTTCAGGCGTTGCCCGGTGCACAGGTTGTATTGCTCTTGATTATTGTTACTCTGCCTCTCTGTACATTGATAATCTTTTGTCTAAACTAAGGTGTTACTGTGTTATTGGGTGTCATGGTTAAGATTATAAGTTTAATTTAAATTATCTCTTAAGACACAGATTAAGTGATTTCCTGTAAAATTAATTAGATTAAATAAGGTAAAATAAATTCTAATTTGTTACCGATAAAAACTATTTTATTTTATAATATGTCTGATCCTGTGCCGTCATCAGAAGTGGGATCAGACCCACTCCCACCTTTATCTGGGACTGCCGGCAATTTAATACAGGAACAAATGTCGTTTTTTTCGGCTAGTATGGAATCAATTTTTCAAAAAATAGCAGATACTATGACACCTCGCCACGTGGCACCCAATATGCAGTTAATGCTGGTTCCTTTCGATCCGGATGCACCTGAATCCGACATTATCAACTGGTGTGCGTTATGTGAGGTCGTAATTAAGAGTAAGAAGCTAGAAGGTGTAGACCTTATTTTAACCCTCACTCACTCCCTTAAGGGCCGCGCCGCCATGTGCCTTACAAAAATCAAGCCAAATAATATTTCATGGGGTGCTATTAAGGAAATGCTGGTCTCTAAATTTTCTAAACCCATGACGATGCAGGATCATTTTGATTTAATTATCAAATTTCAAATTGATAATAGAGAAACCCCAGCTGAGGCAGGAATGCGACTGTGGCAACTTATTGAAAAGGTTCCTGATGCGAATTTACCGGCAAATGTAGTGACTGGTTTTGCCATATCTATCCTGTCACAGTGCGATGACAAAATTCGCCGTGAACTCAATTCAGTCGTTATCAAAGATAAGAATCAACTCTTCCGCACGCTGCGCAGCTTCTCATTTAAAAGAAGAAATGAAGAGGCGGGCACATCCGAACCAGACACGAAAAAGCTTCGTCCTTCAATACCGTTTCGGGGAAACTGCCATTTCTGCGGGAAGATTGGTCATCGAGGGCACGAATGTCGTAGCAAACAATACTTTCTTTCAAAAGGCACACCTGTTTCAGCCAAAACTCCACAGCCAAACCCTGGGGCGACCTGCTTCGTATGTGGTGAGGCCGGCCACGTGGTTACAACTTGTCCTAAACGCTGGAGGAAGAAAGAAGACCCCACACCGAGCAATACCAGCAAACAAGTAAACGTGTGCTCCAAAGCAGCGCGTGGTGTTCTAGAAGTAAGTGGTTTGCAATTTCCTTTCATATTTGATTCTGGGTCTGAGTGTAGTCTTATAAAGAAAAGTAACTGTGATCTTCTTACTGGTGAAAAGTTTCATGAACAAGTACTTTTAAAGGGGGTCGGTTCTAATAACGTTAATTGCTCGCTCCAAATAAAATGTCCAACCATGGTACAAAACTGTCTTCTCGAAGTTACATATTATGTTTTGCCTGATGAATGTCTCAATGAAAATGTATTATTAGGTCGCGATATTTTAGAGCAAGGAATATCGGTTGAGATTAGTAACGATACCTTAACTTTTTCCAAAAATAAAATTTCAAACCTTAGCTCTAAATTAGAAATGCCTATTGACATTAATTTGATTGACACAGATCTTACTGGTAAAGATAAGGAACTCCTAATCGAAATACTTACTAAATATTCCTCTTATTTTATACAAAATCTTCCCACTACGCGTGTTACGACCGGTGAGCTAAAAATCGATCTCATAGATCCAAATAAAACTGTACATAGGCGACCTTACAGGTTATCTCCTACCGAGTTAGGAATCGTTAATGACAAGGTTCAAGAATTACTAGATGCTAACATAATTCGAGAAAGTTCGTCGCCTTTCGCGAGTCCTATTTTATTAATAAAAAAGAAGGACGGTAGCGATCGTATGTGTGTTGATTACAGGGAACTCAATAGCAATACTCGTCCAGACTGCTATCCATTACCACTAATAAGTGATCAAATCGATAAATTACATGGGGCCTATTTCTTCTCGAGTTTAGATATGGCTTCTGGATTTCATGAAATTTGCGTCCATAAGGACTCTATAGAGAAAACTGCCTTTGTTACACCTTCAGGTCAGTTTGAGTATTTAACCATGCCATTTGGTTTGCGAAATGCTCCACAGGTTTTTCAAAGGGCTATTAATACTGCCCTTAAACCTCTTAATGACGGTAAAATTCTGGTGTACATGGATGACGTACTTTCTGCATCAGACACCGTTCAAGAAGGGCTGGCTCGTTTAAATAGATTGCTGGATATATTGTCTAAAGCTGGATTTTCTTTTAACTTCAAAAAATGTTCATTTATGAAAACGAAAATTGAATATCTGGGTTTCGTAATATCCTCTGGAGAAATAAGACCAAATCCACATAAGATTGAAGCCCTAAAAAATATCCCTCCTCCAAGTACTGCTACTCAGGTCCGACAATTTATAGGTCTAGCCACATATTTTCGACAATTTATTCCAAATTTCTCAAAATTGATGAAACCTTTGTACCCTTTAACCACGGTCAAAAAGGGTAAAATTAATTGGACCTCTGAACATAATGACGTACACAAAAAAATAGTAAATTATCTCATTACTGAGCCAGTATTAAAAATCTTTGACCCTTCTTTACCCATTGAACTCCACACTGATGCAAGCAGTGAAGGATATGGAGCTGTACTTATACAAAAAACAAAAAAATTACCTCATGTCGTCGCTTATTTTAGTCACAAAACCACAAGTGCAGAAAGTCGTTATCATTCGTATGAATTGGAAACATTAGCCGTAGTCAAATCGGTGGAGCATTTTCGACATTACCTATATGGACGTAAATTTACGGTTTTTACTGACTGTAACGCCTTAAAGGCCTCTCATTCGAAAAAGGACCTTACACCTAGAGTACATAGGTGGTGGGCAATTTTGCAGTCGTATGACTTTGACATCATCTATAAGGAGGGAAAAAATATGGCACACGCGGACTTCCTTTCGCGTAATCATGCTGACACATCATTTACTACTAAACCAGCTAAAATTGTAAATTTGTCTGAACTAGAGGGGAGTTGGTTATCTGTGGAACAACAACGGGATTCTGAAATATCTGACATCATTTCCAAATTACGTTCAAATGACATACCGTCTGAAATATCACACACATACGATATTAGGCAGGGCATACTTTACCGTAAAATCGAACGTAATAAAACCACTAAATGGTTACCAATATTGCCGCACTCTTTAACCTGGTCAATGATTAATCATGTACACAGCGAAATAAAACACCTTGGTTATGAAAAAACACTCGATAAATTATACGACCTTTATTGGTTCCAAAATATGTCCAAACTTGTTAAAAAATTTGTAGATTCTTGCGTCGTTTGTAAGGCTTCCAAAGGTCCGTCGGGTGCCCAGCAGGTTAGTTTACATCCAATCCCTAAACTAGCCATCCCTTGGCATACAATTCATCTAGATTTAACTGGCAAACTCAGCGGAAAAAGCGAGCGTAAGGAATATTGTTCCGTGATTATTGATGGTTTTACAAAATTCGTATTGTTAGAGCATACCTTAACCCTAAATGCATCGGATGCTATTAAATCACTTAAAAGTACAGTAAACTTGTTTGGCGCTCCTAAAAGAATAGTTGCAGATCGTGGTAGGTCATACGACAATACTGAATTTAAGAATTTTTGTAAAGATAATCATATTGATTTACATTTAATTGCCACTGGTTCCAGTAGGGCCAATGGCCAGGTCGAGCGTGTCATGAGGACCTTGAAAAGTATGCTTACTATAGCTGAAACAGATTCGGATAGCTTATGGCAAGATCATTTAGGCGATATTCAATTAGCTCTCAATAGTACTCGTTGTAGAGTAACAGGGTTCACACCCTTAGAATTAATGTTAGGTATTAAGGGTAGTTCATTAGGGATATCGAGAGTATCTACTAATCACCCTGATGAAGCTAGGTTAAACCTCGAAACCATTCGATCCGATGCTTCTGATAATATAAAAAGGCTGGCCCAATATGACACAGGTCGATTTAACAAGGGTAAAGCTATAGTAAAACCTTTCTCAGTAGGTGACTTTGTCTTCGTTAAATGCGAAGAAAGACACCAGACGAAACTAGACCGTAAATATAAAGGCCCCTTTAAAGTAACCGCTATTTTAGAAAACGATAGGTACGAGTTAAAACACATTAATGGAAACAATAGAGTCTACAAATATTCTCACGAAAACTTGCGAGAAGTACCCCGTGGTCAGTCATTCTTTTCGGAAATTGCAGAATATTATAATGATGAGGATGACGTGTCGGCGAATACCTACAATACAGGGGTTCTTGTTCATGAGACTGAGCAACAGATTAACGATGATGAAATTCAGTCTGCTAATAGCGATACTATGTCTGCTAATAGTGATACCATGTCTGCTAATAGTGATACCATGTCTGCCAATAGCGATACCATGTCTGCTAAAAGTGACACTCTATCTATGCATTCTCATAACGATACAAATTGTAAAAACCCTGGCTTACGTGCTGTTTCAGTAGAATCTATTGGTCCTGACTCAATTGACATTGTAACAGAAGCACTTGTACACCAACCGAAGCATTGAGCTACTTGTTAATTAAGCTAAAGGAACAGTACTTGTTCGGCCTAGCTCGGTCCGGTCCAGTTTAACTGAAGGGACACACCTGAAGGGCAATTGCCGGACCAGAGGACTGATCTTGTAGGGTCATGAGTTGATCGGACCAAGAAACAAGCGTTGTAGGGTCATAGCTGACTGGACCAAGCGCTTAAATAACTGAAGGGTCTAAGTAGACCGGACCAGGAACAATAGCAGGATGACCAAACGGTACTAAATTAGTTTTTCGTGTTTTAGGTTTAAAATTGTAAGCTGAGCGTACGAGGACGTCCGCACGTCAGCATGGCCGTGTCGGCGCCACGTTGTAAACAAAACGTGCACTGGGCCACGCGCTGCGTCATTCTTCCACCTCATCGCTGCGGGGCAGAGTTGTGGCGCGTTGCGTCATTACCACCTCCAATACTAGTTTATAAAACGGTCAGCAAAACGGAAAAGAGCTCTCTTTGACTTCAGGCGTTGCCCGGTGCACAGGTTGTATTGCTCTTGATTATTGTTACTCTGCCTCTCTGTACATTGATAATCTTTTGTCTAAACTAAGGTGTTACTGTGTTATTGGGTGTCATGGTTAAGATTATAAGTTTAATTTAAATTATCTCTTAAGACACAGATTAAGTGATTTCCTGTAAAATTAATTAGATTAAATAAGGTAAAATAAATTCTAATTTGTTACCGATAAAAACTATTTTATTTTATAATATGTCTGATCCTGTGCCGTCATATACATGATTTCAAAATATTTACTTAAAAAAAACACACTATCTCATTAATTTTTCAAAAGATACAAGCTTCACAAAAATATGACATCATTTAGACGTCATAAAAACATACGAAAAAAAAGGTCTGTACAATGTTCGATTGCGAGAATAGTCTCGGCCCAATCGCTTGGAATGTTATCGTAAATAAACAAATGACTCAACTACTTAACGCTGACAGAGTCGCAGCTGTTACAAGTTCTTTGTTTAAAAGTTTCGGCTATCCGAATGAACCCTTGAAACTTGAGTGCTTTAAACATGCTCTCAAACATTGCATCATAGTTTTAGTTCTGTTCTGTTTCTTTTAAATATAAATACTGATTCTACATTTCGAAGATATTTACAAGTCGATAAGCACAATAAAAAGGCATGCTGCCATACAAAAAAATTACAGAAATCAACAACCAAAATTAACAATTTCAGTACAAATGCACAAGTAAATTGATCAAAGATGACATAAAACGGATACGACATGTGTTTACGGCAAATATTGTCACATCTGAACTCAACTCGTTTAAAAAGTTTCCATGGCGGTCCAAAACACCCTTGCCACCGTATAATTCAACACCTGATCCTCTTCGCCATCGTCGTCAAAGCCAGCGTCGCTTCCTGTAACAAATGATTGTTTTGAGTCTGGTGGACACCAGAAGTTTGGTGATGGCCTCATGGGAGTCATGGGAGGGTCATGATCAGTAAGTACATACCGTAATTGAGGATGAGGGATAAATCCTCATCTCTCAGGCACTAGCGAGGGCGACGAGGTGATGGTGGTGGTGGTGGAGGACGAGGCTGAGGCGGTGATGCGGGCGCTGCCTCTGCACAATCCATGAACCTGACACAAATGCAGGATGGTCCGCTCGGTGGTGGACAAGACTACTCTAGTCTGCAGAAATGTAGACAGTCAATGGTGGAGCAGACTAGAGTAGTCTGGTTGATGTAATGGAGATGGGGGAGCCGCCGAAGATGATGGTGATGGCGGTCCCAACATCATGAACCTGGAACAAAAGTAGTGTTGTAGTACCTATCAAAAAAACGCAAAAAAAAATACCCCCATAATTTTTTTATTACATAACCTCCTTATTTTACAGACGGTAAAAAAAAAAAAAAAAACACACATTCCGCTAATCCGCGAATCGCCGGGGTGTCAGATCGATCCGATCGATCCGTTTTGATCGTTATTTTTTTCAAAATTTTAGTTTTTCTTCAAATCAATTTTGCGATAATTCCTTACGTTTTTAGATAAAACAAATGCATGACATCAATAATACGATACATAAAGACGTACGTAAGAGCAACAGATTGATCATATAGTAGAATAATTAGTCGTAATATGGAGAAATACGAAGCAGCACGCGGCGAAATGGCGTCAAAATGGCTAACGGTGTTTTGTAAATCACAATTTACGTCCAAATTCTATACCTAATACACATTGTTAGCACTAAAAACTGTTTATTACTTACCGATCCATAGTAAAAGATACTCGTATTCGCTCCGTAGGGCTCCTGTGACACAAATTTACACTCGTAACACAATGCCTTGCGCGCGCTGCCGCTCTCGGATTTGCACTAACGTAGGCGCTCTGGAAATTTCACTGTCATCTGTCTCGAAGCGTTCCGGGGCAGCGGCTATGCTATTATTTAGCATGATTCGTTCATTATCTATGCTCTGAGCAAGTTTGAACGCTTAAAGTATCGTTTTTCATTAAGAATTTACGTCATTTCCGACACTGTGTATTTAGGATCGATCGGATCGATCTGACACTCAACACATGACGTAATCGGATCGGTCGGATCGAATTGACATCTGAGGGGGTATTTATTACCAGACAGGACATCCAGCTGATCGTCAATCAGTGGCATTGGATAGTTTTCCCGGGCAGTCTTTTTATTAAGGGCACGATAATCTATGCATAAACGAAGTTCGCCAGACTTCTTCCTAACCACTACAATAGGACTCGCATAACATGACGTTGATGCCCTTACTATGTCATTCTCCAGTAATTCCGAAACTATACCCCTAACCTCCTCCTTTTCGGTAATCGATAAACGATAGGGTCTATAAACGAAAGGTTCGTTGTCTTGGAGATCTATAGTCATATGACCAGCTGTGGTGTTCCCTAATTCCGATAAGTTGAAAGCAAAACAAGATCTATACTTATTCAGTACATTTAGTAATTGGATTTTATTCTCGGGAGTAAGCCCGTTTTCCATATTTAAATCGGCTTCAGTAATAGACTTAGTCATTGCTGACCGATGATGAAATGTTCAATATTCGCACAGTGGATTCTTCATGAGCCACACGACCACGAGCAATCAAAGAATGTTTTGAGAACACCAATGGCGTTGACGAAGAGTTATTGACCACGATCTGTCCAGTTCCACATTCTCTCATCTGGAACAATCCAGCGGCTACAAAGTAGCGAACACCCTTCTGGAATCGAAAGCTTCCATTGACAAAGATGTCGCCCTGATATGGTGGATCTGTATACACGTCCACAACTGAATGACCCGAAACTTCAACAGAATCTTTACAGAACAAATTAATTTTGCTATTAGGTGTACTAAATTGGGGCTCAAGTTCAGAGATTTCCAAGGCGTCACTAGTTTTACGAATGAGTACGTGAGGCTGCTCCGTAAATGTTTGACCTATTAGTAGGGGCACATGCATTGCATCATCTACGACTATCAACAATTCGAGATCAGCTTCCACGTGATCAATAATTAGCCGAACTCGTTGTTTACCTATGCAAGGGACAACTGAGTTTCCGCTTAGTACTGGAAGATTATTAACACTATAACTCGAACCTATGTTTCGAAATGCTGACAACCTAATCATTGAGCATTCACTTCCAAAATCTATGAACGCAATTATGGAAAAACCGTTAATAGTAACAATTTTGAAATAGTTCTTGTTCGATTCCGATACAGGAGTTGTAACTTTTGAAGAGTCAACCGTTCCTACATAGCTCCTACCCTCTATACGCATGACCTTTTTTTCTTGAGTCGTCGGCAGCTTGGCATAGCATTGTCCCACCTCATGACCTAGTCTATTGCATCGACTACACTTCTTGATAGGTTGAGTGCAATTCGATGCAACATGACCATCCTTCTTGCAGTTTGAACAACGTGTAGGCCTAGGATTAGAGTTATTTTGGTGTTTTGACCTTTAGTTACATTACGGTTGTTGTTGATTTTTATGTTTCGAGCATTTCGTAAATACGAAAGGAGTTTGTTAGGGTCATCAAACTGAGCTGCCTCAGCACCTAATCTAACCGACCGGTCGTCGATGCCATGCAAAATGCAATCGACTGCCCTTTTCTCACTTATGCCACATCTATTGATTAGTGACAGTTTTTCATAATAGTACTCTTGTAAGGAGTCCGTGAACCTAGCCCGTTTAGCCAACATATCGCTTAGCATTTGGCCATAATTTTCTTCCTATGGGAAAGCAGCCAAAAGTTTCTCCTGCCATTTAGCCCAAGTAAACAGGACCGATGGGAGGCCCTCGTACCATCTTTGGGCTATCCCTTTTAGTTTTGGTAATGCAAAATGTATTATCTGCTTCTCCGACCATGCATAAATGGTGGCGCATTCATTGACTTTATGGAGCCACATAGTCATTGTCTGTTCCCACTTACTTGGGTCAAACTCGGGAACCGTGTTGTTAAAGGAACCTAACTTAACTGCACTATTATTAGTTATAGCTTTTAAAACATTGACAAAATCCGAAACAGTAGATAATTGTAATACAGAAGTCGACTCACCCGTGGTCTTCTCTTGAGTGGCGGCTTGCACGTTTCTCATCACGATAGATCGCGGCTGCCTTAATGGGCTACGCGAACGGCAACTCACACGGCTTGGCGAGTGGCAGCTTGCACGGCCAAGTGAGAGACGGCCTGATGCTCGGCAGTCCACACGGCTCGATGCTCGGTGGTCCGCGGGGCTCGATGCCCGGCGATCCGCAGGGCTCTATGCCCGGCGGTCCACACGGCTCGATGCTCGGCGGTCCACGCGGCTCGATGCTCGGCGGTCCACGCGGCTCGATGCTCGGCGGTCCACGCGGCTCGATGCTCGGCGGTCCACGCGGCTCGATGCTCGGCGGTCCACGCGGCTCGATGTTCGGCGGTCCACGCGGCTCGATGCTCGGCGGTCCACGAGGCTCGATGCTCGGCGGTCTACACGGCTCGATGCTCGGCGGTCCGCAGGGTTCGATGCTCGGCGGTCCACGCTGCTCGATGCTCGGCGGTCCGCAGGGCTCGATGCTCGGCGGTCCACGCGGCTCGATGCTCGGCGGTCCGGGCTGCGGTTCGTCTGCTCGCTTCGCTGTCGGGCCGCCGGGTTGCGCGGTCGCTGACTCAGCCGGTTGCGTGAGCGAGGATTTTCCAGCCTTTGAGGCTGCACCGGTTGATCTGGTGAGCAGCGACTCAGGCGCCCTCTTGACTGGCGGCTAGGCCGGCTGCGTGATCGGCTTAGGTCTCGGCTGCAGGCCTTGCAGGCAGGAAGGAGTTTGTAAACCTTATTGGTAATACCATCCGAACCGGGGGCCCAACGAGCGTGGAGCCCTTTTATGATGTCGTGCACTTCGTCTGGAGTGACGGGAGGCAGAGGATCATCAGGGTCTTCGACGGGAGGGAGGGAGGCACTCCGTTCGACTTCAGCGTCGACCTTGTTCAGGTGAGCTTGGTCTACTGGTTGAGAGCTGGGAGAACATTGGGACTCTAGGCTGTCAGCAAGACATTCAGCCTTATCAGGACTGTCGAAAGCGACACTATTGTCAGGGCGGATGAGAGGAGGCATAGAGACCTCTTCTGAGGAACGCAATTTCCTCTGTAATTGCCAGAAGGCTTGATGAGTGGGCTCGAGTTCACTGAGCATATTGTTCCAGCCCTCAGAGCGAACCTCCCGTATGCGGCCTTGCAGGGCTGCGTGGCCGTCGGTTAACCGTGGGTGACACCGTCGGATCTGTCGGGGTGTAGACAACACGTTCTCGTTTGTCTCCCTCCATGAGATCACTCTGGATTGATAATTATATCCCAAAGAATTCGTTTTTGAACTAAAAACAGATCTATATTAATAAGAATTAGTACAACATAAAGCATAATATAAGCACGTTATGTACGTAAAATTCATAAAAAATATTCGCTTTTACAAAGCTACAAAATAGGTATTGTATCTGTCAATCTTTAGATAACCATCATTGGCACGATTAAAGCGTAGGTAACTTAATAATCGTAATGAGTACTTGTTTATTGTAAATACTTTATGGCTGAAAAAAATATCGCCAATACTAATACATCTACATACCCCAAGAAACTCGTGGATGTATAGCATAAAATTAATTAATAGTAGTTTCAAAATTAACAGAAACCATTTCGTATTAAAAGAAGTCGAATTTGTATAGATTTGAATATGTCGAAGGACAGAAAAACAGATTTTATTGTCATTACGGACGGGACTTTTAGTGTCCCGCAAAGTGTTAGGCATTAATAAAATAGCTAGGCAGCATTTCATAATAACAAAATTTGTTTAAAACAAACTATTTCAATGACATTTAATAGCTAAGAACCAAAACAATTCTTAACGTAGCCTTTTTAGGAAAAATAATAACAAATTATGAGAAAAAACTATCACTTTGGTTTAATACACCGGTAATTAATTAAGGGTAGAGAAAAACAAATATTTCACGGGCCAAAACAGGAATCTTTATCCCACTTCTGAGATGTTAACTCTGTATTCATACAAAGAAGCTAGTTATAGTTTAAATGTGAAGATTAACTGTTATTCAGGTCCATGGCTCTTATAAGGTTGATTTAGAAATAATAGACACTTGTTCATGTACTTACTTGTTGTATATTTTCTTACACACTAAACCAAATATCCTTAAACAAAATTGTAGCTTTCGTATTCGTAAAGCGACGTCTCTAATACGACTCAGCTCGCAGCATTGCACCACAAACCCACAAAGGTATTTTCCCACCATCGACCGGTAGTGCGTTGTGGTTCGTTTGTGGTGCCAGCTACGAACTCACTCTGTACTACATTAGTCAATACAATACTTTTAATATTAAAACAGATTTGATTTAACATGGCAAATTTAATAAAATACGATATAATTTACTATTGATAACATACATAATATGTTTTCGTTGGCTATGAAGAAAACTGCTGACGTGCAAGAAATACCTTTTATACCCGACTATGCTAGGAGTAACGGTTTTGATTTTAAAATGACTGTGTAACATCACTACAATATCACCGATAAAATAAAAATAAATATATCACCCTACAAAAAGAAATTAAATCCTACCAAAGCAATTTCGTGTATACGTGTGTGTGTGTGTGTCACTAAGCCTTTTCACTGTTCAAATTTTTTTTTTTTTTTTTGGGTATGGCATCTTGTAGTTGACCTTGAGAGGTCGTGACTACTTAACCGGACTATCCTGTGGCTGCCTTAAGCGGACTCAAAGCCTCCAGCCAGGGGCGTAAAACTACTTATATTATTAAGCGAACGCTCGCTAAGGGCACCCCCTGTGGGGTACGGACCTCGGCTTAGGGCGTCGCTGACGGGAGGACAGCAAGATGGGACAGGCTGGATCAAGTTTAGTTGATTATTATTAATCGGGGAATTTAAAGCTACAGGCTCAGCTACGGCGCGGGCTGGCACTTCGTCGAGCAAGGGTCGGGGGGGAACACTGTTCAAAACTTATCAGGTTTAATTTATAGCCAAGCCCCTAACTTTACAAGGCCTAACCTTACATCAATGTCAAATTGATGATCGTTCCATTTAACTATTGCACGATACAACATTAAAGACTAGTGACTTAATTTTTACCATAATCCCATAAGAGTGTCTGTGCAACGGTCGCGAAACGGCCAAGCTGTACAATTTAACGAAGATGTAAGGTTATTAGAGTTAAGCCTTGTAGAATTAGGGGCTTGGCTATTCATTAGATCCGGTAACTTTTTAACAATGAAACCGTTTTGTAAGTCTTGGCAACCTCCTTAACTTGAAATGTTTTAGGTGGGTAACATCCTCATACGGAACCCAACAGGAAAAGTCCAAATGGACTGAAATATCGAAAATGTGTGTTGATTGCAAGATCAACTACACTAACGCCCGATCCACCCTCCAGGGGATCAAAGTTACTGTCCCCACGTCTTCGGACTTAAGGGATCTCTCCCGCGCCCTGCGTGAAAGGAACTACTCCTTTCACACCTACTCCCTTCCGGAGGAAACCCCTACTCGCGTCGTAATAAGGAGCGTACCTCAAGAAATCTCTACCGAGGAGATTAAGAGCGACCTTATCGCTCAAGGCATACCAGTGTCCACCGTCCATCGCTTGCATAAAGCGAGACAGGGCCTTGTCTACGACATGGTCCTGCTCATCTGTGACCCCACTGAAGATCACCACCCGATTTTCTAAGTGAAAACAGTCTGCTCACTCTCGGGCATTTCTATTGAGAAGCCCCACAGAGCCCACTTGATTGGTCAGTGTCATCGCTGCCAATTGTACGGTCACTCGCAGTCCAACTGCTATGCGACCCCTAGATGCGTCAAGTGTCTAGGCGAGCATGGCACCGCCGACTGCTCTCACTCTGCCATGCTCTGGAGCAAGAGATCCTGAGCTCTGGCAGAGTGGTTGATGTTGCCCTGGAGTAAATGGTAGAGCGCCGTTATTCGCAATCCATTCCCGCGGCACCATTCTTAGGCCGGGAGTCGGCCGGAGGGCAACCAGGCTGAGGGGGGGTAAAGAGCCCCCGGCAGCCTTGGCAGACCCTCTCTTCTTCTTGTTGGTGGGCGCGCCACAGGCCTTACCGCCCGCTGTGTGCCCAGCGGGCCTCCCCGCAGCTGTACAGAGGCTGCAGTTTGGCGCCGCGGAGCACTGGGCCGCCTTGTGGCCGGGCTGGCCGCAGCGATAGCACTGCTCGCTGCGGTCAATTGCGGCGGTGCACCGTGCCTTAACATGCCCCACGTCCAGGCATCGGTAGCACCGCAAGGCCCTGGGCCGCAGCATCTTCACCCTCGCTGCAACCCACCCCACCAACAACACGCCCACCGTCAGCGACCTTATTCGCAGCCGCCACCGGGCACCGCACCCAAATCGTACCGAGCCCGGAAGCGTCGGCGCGAATGTCGCCCGTCCGCACGTCTCCTGGCAGACATCCAGCCCGGCTGGATGTCTACCAGGAGACGTGCGGACACACCGACTCGGGCGACGGCCACCACGACCTCAGCCGGGGTTGTCGAGTCGTCCAGGCCATCGACGCGCAGCTCAGCGGTCTTCATGGGCCTGTACACCCGGACGTCCTCCGGGTTGAGGACCTCCCTCAGCTTGCTGGCCAGGATGTCCGCCTTTTCCCCGCTAGAGGCACCCGACACCTCAAGCAGCCGCGCCCCCGTAATCGCCTGCGTCAGGACCGCCTTATATGTAACGCCCCTTTCGACGGCTCCGGGCTGCAGCGTTATCACTACAGCCACGGAGCGGGGGGCTCTGACCTTGGGCGGTCCTTGTGCCTTCTTCGGTGCCAGTGCTCCAGCGGGTGCCAGTGGCACCATCTTCTTCCCGCGACGGCGGCCCTTCTTAACGACCGTCGCCCATGTCTCCGTGGGAGGCGCGAGCGAGGCCGCTGGTGGCGCAGTCGCCTGGGAAGTGAGCACGGACGTACCTTTCGCGGGTTTTTTTTTGGTCCCCTTCCCGGACCCGCTCGACTCAGCCGCCGCGGTTATTGGCCCCAGCTTTTTGGGCCCCTCCTTCCGCTTGTCCGCAGCGAGCGGTGGGGGGAGATTCACCGCTGGGAGGAGCCTCTCCTCGATGGCCTCCATCCGGGCACCCACCATCTGCCCACACTGCATCATGCAGATGCGCGCGATCTTCTCGATCTCCGCATCCGCAAGAGCAGGTGTCGACGACGGGACCGGTGATGGAGCCGACGACAGAGCCACGACCGAAGAGGAGCTGTTGGCAGCGGGTAATACCCTCTGGGCGGCGAACTGCCGCTTGAGGTCCTCCAACTCGGAACCATAGCTTCGCCGTCTCCTCCGTAGTAGTGCGATTAAGGAGGACCTCAACCGCCTCCTTAATTCCCTCAGCCGCCTCCTTCAAAGCACGCGTGAATGTGCCCTTCAGGTTGCCAGATTTGGTGGCAACCTTCAGGACGACATCCACGCTGTCCAAAACCTGGCGACTGAGTGCCACCCCCGTTATGTTCCCCCCCGCTGCCATTCGAGCAGAGCGCCGCTCTCGGGCCTGTCGGGCCAACTCGCTGACCTCGTCAGCCGCGACAGTCTTCTGCTGCGCCCGCTTTGCAGCACTCGCCTCCGCCCTGGTAGTAGGACGTAGTGTAGCCTCCGCTAACCTCCACCACGGGCTCGGGGTCCATTTCCTCGCTCTCAACGCGCTCACCAGGGACCGGCGTGTCGGGGCGCTTGAGGAAGCGTCCCTTAGAGTCGCGTGACGCCGAAGAGGCTGACGCGTTCTTGGCTCGACCTCGCCCTCTTGTGCCCGTTGGCCCCATAGAGACCGATAGGTTCTCCTCGCTAGAGGAGAAACCTGACATCCAAAATTTGGCAGGACCACCATCCACCTCTTCTTCGCCCACTTGGCTCTTGCGCTTTGAGCTTACGCTCGCCACGCTCACCACACTCATTCTGTCAGAGGCATTGTCAGATTCTGACACTGCCTCTGACTGTCCCATCTGCTCGACCAACACGATCGGCAATTTTGTGAACAGTTGTTCATCGAGTTCCTTTTGTTTGTCCCCTGAGGGACAGGAGTCTCCTCGGCTCTTGTTGCCATTGGCAATCGGGATACAGTTGATGCCCCCCCCAGAATACGTGGGGCATGACGCTACCGAAGGTAGCGTGGCGGATTCTCCAGCTGCTGAGCAGCTGGTATCGCCCTGGGGTAAAAAATTTTCACCTGTGTTGTCCATTTTAATTGTTTTGTCCGCTTTTTAAGGGTGCGGTCCCTGGAGCGCTAGCGACTGGTCCCCCACCAGCCACTCATCCTCTCGCCACGCTCAAAGCTTAGGATACGGTGGTTTTTTATCTTACAGGTGTCCTTCCTCTCCGACGGCGGCATTAGACATGCCTCCGTTCGCTGTCTGGCCAAACCGGCTCAGCGAACCCGCCGAGTGTTCTCTCGTCACGATTGCTCGTGAGAGAGAAACACCAGCCACGTTGGTACGCCTGCACCATTGTGGCAGGGTCGCGTCCAGTGTCAATCGACGACCGTCGATCAATCAGGAGCGACCCATCTCCCTTGTTTCTCCACTGTGCCCTCTGCTAATCAGAGGGACACGTGGAAGAACATCATGGAGCCTACTGCTCCCCCCCCCCCCCCCCGCAGAAATTCGCCACAGACAATACACTCTCCGAAAAAACCCTCAAACCCTTTTTTCAAAAGGGAATATTGTCCATGCCCAGGGTGCACCGGCCCGAAAACTGCTATTCCCCTCGAACGTATCCGTAAGGGATTAGCAGCTATCAGGCACACGAGGAGGTTTTCTGCACGCACCCCACCCCAAAGGTCCCTGTGTCGACCAAAAATTGGGTTTTCGTGCTGCGGTCAGTTACGAAGAGGCGACCGGGTGTGGCGGGGCAATCGTCTGTCGCCATTACTGATGATTGCCCGCGGTGTTTCCCGACTCCTTGTAGTCGCATGGTTTCTGACAGTTGCGTGCTCTCGATCCGAATATGTCGTGGTACCAGCATTTGGGTTGGGTCCTGTAGCTTGATGCTGATCGGGTTGAACTGCGCGATGCTGATCGCCGGCGCTGTTGTTCTGGACGTTCCCTGCGGCGTGGCTGGCGGGTGTGCTCGTCTAACTTGATGGCCAGTCATTCCACCATCCGTTTTAGCTCTGCTATCTCGCTAGTGGTGCTGCTGCTGGGTCCTGGTACGCTGGCGGGTACGGAAGTAGCTGCGACGACCGGCGGTGCTGATATCTCCTGGATACGGTCAGCGAGTTCGGCCAGCTGTTCTAGCGTTAGTGAGGGCTGGGATGCCGGGACAGTCTGTATGTTGTGTGGGAGGCGGTTACTCCAGATGGTCTGCAATAACTCCTCTGGTACACTCGGCCCTGCCAGGTCTCGCAGATGGCGCAGAAACTGTGTCGGTTTCCTGTCACCCAGTTCCTCATGGGTGAGAAGCTGACGGACTTTCTTCTCATGAGAGGCGGTAAGTTGCTTGATCAGCTCACTTTTCAGCTTTCCATAGCGATTGTGAGTGGGGGGATTTAATTTAAACTGTCGTTAAAATGCAACTGCGCATCGATACCGCAGTCATCTGTCCCATCATGACCTATACCTGCGTTGTATTTGCGCACGCTCACCCACATCATCTCCATAAGATGCAGACACTACAAAACCGGTTCCTCTGAAGGGTTACGGGTGCCCCTTACTATGTCCAAAATATAGATCTTCACGTTGACCTTAAAATGCCAAACGTAAACCAGTTCATGAAACGCTTATGTAAGCGTTTCCTGGAAACCTAAAGTGGCATCAAACATTCAAACCCCCTGATTTCAGCGGCCGCCCGCTATACTTCCTCCCGCATTAGCAGTATTCGCCGACCAAGGCATATCTTAATCGCCCCCGATGACGTCATTACCCTCCTCCAGGAGAGTAGTAAGGCCACCAGCACCCTACATAAGCCCAAAACCCAATCGCCGTCCTACCGACCTCGCCGCCGAGGCCCATCGCGACGCCCAAATCCACGCCCCTCCCGACCCTTGCTCGAGCCAGCCGGCGTCGCTGAGCCTGTAGCTCTAAATTCTTCCCAAAATAACATAAATCCTGATCCAGCGACGCCCTAAGCCGGGTCTAGGTCGGCACAGGGGGTGCCCTTAGCGTGTAGTCGCTTAGTTTTTAGTTAGTATTTAAGTTTAAACCCCTAAGTGCCGATTTCACCAATGAAACTGAACGCGTTCAGCACAACTAAAACGCGTTCAAGATTGTTCTGTCACTGTCTGTCAGTGTCAAAATTGTTCTGGTATATTGATAATGACAGCTCTTGAACTAGGTTTAAAAGTGATGATCGCGTTTAGTTTTATTGGTGAAATCGGCAGTAAGTCCGCTTAAGCAGACGACAACCTCATAGGTTGACCTACGAGATGCCAAACAAACAAACAAAACAGCATATTGTTCTTGTAAAAAGCAACGAAAACTAACAAACTGTTTAACTTAATATCAATGCCACAGTTATTGAGAGAAGAATTACTTATTCCGTAGGTATAAGTTTTATAACAAGGATAATTTCTCGGAAACCCAAGAGGGAATACCGTACGGAATAGGAATAAACATTTATTAAATCATGCCGTATGTGAGAGTTAGAGATGAGTGTTGTTTTACCGACCCGAGTTTGTGGCCAGGAAATTCCCTGTCCCTGAGACCTTTTTTAGCGGTGTTGTATGGCGTTGTCTGCATCGTTGGTCAAGCGCTACTATCGAGCGTGTGGTCCTTGGTTCGATTCCTAGGTCGGGCAAAGTTTTATTGGGTTCTTCCAAAAATAATTTCACTGATTTTGACGGAGTCTGGATTTGTGCCCGATTGATAGCAAAAGAGAATGAGATGGAGATTTAAACAAAACTAGCGTTAAATGAAATGTAGGTGTTACTATAGATAGGTAGGTACACCTCTGCCTAACCCTTCGCGTAATACAGGCGATGTTATAATACTATGTAAAGTATTTGTTTTCTAGCGATGGTCTCAGCGATTTACCGAGTAGGTATTTTGTTTGATGGAGTAAGCTGTACTTTTGTGCATCGTGTCTGTCATACATTTTAGAGCCTTACCATAAATGTATAATTAAGGTCACAGAATCCACATACAGGATCCTCATATTTACAGTACAATTATTTTCTTAATGTCCCTCGACAAACTTCGTGTTTCGTCAGTAGTCGGATTTGAATCAGTTGCAATTTGAACTTAGTGCAAACCGGACGCTCTCAATCGGCTTTGAAGTATATAGAGTTGTTAATACTGTTTTAACTTTATTTTTTATTTAATTTTATTATGTTTGGGTGGCTTACAGCTAACAATACAAAAGTTACATTTATGTTGTTCACGACAAGGCATTTACAAACCTCCACAGTTAGAAACTTAATGTTATTTATTTTTTTAAATGGGAGGAAAGGTGCTAAAGCCGCAGGCGCGACAGATTACCAACGTTTTAACCACGTTGTGTATTGTTGTACCACAGTCTAGTTACTTGTCTGAACGAAGGTAGGGAATGTCCAGTAAAATATTAAAAATTATGAGTGACGGCTGTCGTAAAACGTCAAAATAATGTTAACATGGAAAGTGCTTGCACGACATCCTTAACGAGCGTGAAGCTTACTGCGAGCCTCGGAGTACACCCGTAGTACACCCGATAATTAGCCCGGTATTACCATAGCACCTTATTTGTCGCGTGATTTCGTTTTGATGTATTAGGCTAAAAACGCCTTTATTTGTATAAAACTAAGCTGCTAACTTTCTCCCAAGTAATGATGGCTATGTCAGTTAACATTCGATACAATCACGGAGTTATGTAAAATTGAACAAAACCTAAACGTAATAATACCAATGTCGGATTATTACTTAGTAAGGAATTCTCTCACTAATATCAGAAATAGACTTTATTTTCCCGTAATACAAAATTTGCACGTAAGCCGACGAGCCAAAACTCGTTAAAAACCAATACGTAAGCGGCAATGTTTACACGTAGTCATAGCCACACGAGCCGGATTGGATGTCAGCCAATAGCGAGGGATATTTGTCGAAAGCCATGACAACCGTGGTTGTACTTCAAATATTTAGTCAATATGTACAACAAACATTCCGAATAAACGCAAATACATTTCAACGATGAATCAAGAGAGAAAATCGTAAACAGCCTGTACGGAAGTGTCAATGTGCCGGCTGTCGAGAGATGCCGAGTAAACTTTTGTACGGACTTAGAAAAGTCAGTTTTGATGAGCAACTTCGAGAGGCGGGCATGGAACCAAGTTGGGCCCGACGATGAATGGAACTTCTACTGGGCCTCCACGCAGACGTGCCGGAACTTATTCAGCGTCGAGAGCGGATACCGGATGAATGACAATCAAATAATAAATCACTTTCCAAACCACTACGAACTGTCGCGGAAAGACTTGCTCGTGAAAAACATAAAGAGCTACAGAAAGGAGCTCGAACAGGAAGGCAATCCTTTGGCGGAGAAAGCCGAGGTCGCTTTACACGGAGGTCAAGTGGTAACTCGGTACGTACATCTAGACTTCGACGACACGACTACAACATGTTTGTCAAAGAGTACCGTAAATCACCGCAAAGCACCTGGATCATGAAGCCGTGCGGAAAATCTCAGGGAACGGGATTTTTTCTCATAAACAAGCTATCTAAACTGACGAAGTGGTCTCGTGAAGCAAAAACGCCTTTCCACCCGCAATTAACTAAAGAAAGTTACGTTATTTCGCGTTATATAGACAATCCTTTGCCAATAGGGGGCAAAAAGTTTGACCTGAGACTTTATGTATTGGTTACTTCTTTCCGACCTCTGAAGGTTTATCTGTTCCAACTCGGCTTTTGTAGGTTTTGCACGGTGAAGTACGACACAAGTGTTACGGAGTTGGATAATATGTATGTACATCTTACGAACGTTAGTATGCAGAAACATGGCGGTGACTATAATAACATTCATGGCGGGAAGATGACGGTACAAAATCTGCGCTTGTATTTAGAAGGCACGCAAGGTCGGGCGGTTACTGAGAAGATGTTCGCAGCTATGCAGTGGCTGATAGTGCATTCTTTGAAGGCTGTTTCATCTGTCATGGCTGACATTGTTTCGAGTGTTACGGTTATGACATAATAATTGACAATCAACTGAAGCCGTGGCTAGTATAAGTAAATGCGTCTCCTTCATTGACATCGACGACGGTGAACGATAGGATATTAAAGTACAAATTAATAGATAACATGTTATCAGTAGTTCTTCCTCCAGATGGTGTGCCGGACGTTCGTTGGAATAAACCGAATGCTGAAGCTATGGGTAACTTTGACTTATTAATTGACGAAGAGTTGATAGAAAAGGAGGAACCTTCCGCTCACAGTCGCGCAATGAAAACTAAATATAAGTGAAAATAAGTTTTTATATCAAATGTTTTGGAAAATTGCAGCGAGCGAGAACGAATCAAGAGGAGAACGGCACTACGGTCATGGATAGTTCCAAGTTGAATCCTCTAAGTAATGTAAGAAAGCTATAAATTTTATTGAACTAGGAAATTGTAAATTGTGTTGTTTAAATGTTTATGTTTTACGTTCATTCTATTTTCTATTATCTTCGTTATTACTATCACATGTTGCGATCTCGTAAAACTGCCACAAGAGAGTGTAAAATTAGAGAGTACGTCGCGCTTTGCATTTTAAAGTTCGTGGTGGAAAAATAACACCGTCGTCGGGCCATTCTATATGCTAAATAGTGAAGAACTTCCGGCCGGTTAATGTTGCACATGTTTATATATACTGCGACCGCCAAAACTTGGCTTTGCTCGCAACTTGATAATTTGGCGCGCCACGTACTCTTTGCGAATTCACGAAGTTCTTTTTTTTAAATCATATGGTACGTGTGGAGGCTTTGTATGTGGTTTTGGTAAGAAGATTTGATGCGGGTTTAAAAGAGTGCTTTTGTTCTCCAGCCACAGTGCCGTGAAATGTAGGATAGTTTTGGTCTTGCAGTGGCAAACAGATTTTCAGTAGTCTTACAGTGTTACAACTTTGACTATGGGACTATTTATTCATTTTAATGATAGTCTGACTTATAGACAGTCTAAGCCCAGTTTTTTCTTTTTGAGAGTATACTCCCGGGTATCAAGTATTATGAAAAAGTGCGGCAGTTGCCTAGAGGCGGATAATATTTCAAATTGACCAGTGAATCACTACGCTCAGAGCTTATAATGATGTGCGCTCACAAGCAACAGCGGGCACTTCGTGCATAATAGCGCCATTTGAGGTCCGCAACGAATGGGTTAATGACATCCATGGGCGGTTTTGTAAAAAGTTAATTATGTGATAGTGTAACTGAAAATGTTTTATTATTACTTTTATTAAATTAAATCGTGATAAATTTGGGAAGTTGCAATATTATTGTAAACATTGTTAGGAAGTAAGCTACCTATGTCTTTAGAAAATGTGGTTTCTTATGAATTTTATTTGTTAAAATTTTAATTGTTATAAATTATCCAGTTAGTCAAATATAGTTGATGTTACTATGTCCCCGACAGTAGAAACTTGTCAATCTACGAATTGAACAGTGTATGTTAAGTTTCTGATATGTAATAACCCACACATGAAACAACACAAGTAAAATGGAAGCTAATAAGAATTTATTTATTTTTCCCGCAAAGGAAAATGCCTGTACTAAAATGTTCCTATGTAGCGTAGACACATCTGAAATGAAAATGAAAGCACATCAAAAGAAAGTAACTACCGTAAAATGATGGATTGGTACAGAAACACGACAAGTACGTGACGTTGAAAAAATTAAATTTTACACTTAAAGAGGATAATGTGGGATCAAAATAATACGTGAAATGGAAAAGCAAATTCAATATTATAAAAAGAATAAAGGTTTTATGCGTCACATTTTTATTGAAGCTTTCAAGAGTTTTATTATCAACTTGAAAAAATACTTAATTTACACAATTTCACAAAATATTATGTTATCTTATCATAAATGTGGTAGGTTTTATAGGAGTATGTAAAGATCGTAGCTGGATTGAATAGTTTCTGCCTACCCCAATGGGAAAAATGCGTGAGCTTATTTATGTTCGTTCTTCGTTTTTGTTCAGTCAAAAAAAGATATAACAGTCAAGTCAGATCAATAAGGGTAAAATGGACAAAAGAAAATCGAATTCTTGCGGACTACCACCACGGAGCAAAAAATTTTGTAAGCTTGGAAGGACGGGCGTCACACTCTTATTAGTGTGCTACGTTCAGATAACATGTGCTCAACACAAAGCTGGTAAAAAAGCTGTTTTATAACCTTTATAACTCATACAATAAGAAAAAAAAAAAAACTTGAATGAAAACCTTTGTTGTATTTTTTTACCATTATCAAGTATACTAGCTAACAATCTCCGATGCATTCATAATGATAATAACTAGGAAACTTATAAGTATTGATATTAGAAATTTTATCTGGTATTGCAACTGACTTGATAACTGTTTTAATACTTCTTGTAACTTGCGAGAAGGACGGAGTACGCGTGTTTCCTCGATTTTTCGAAAGCTTTCCATCTCGTCTCTTATGATGTGCTATGGGACAAGTTTAGGGGCAAGGGTGTACTGGCGGAGTACACAGCTCTCCTCAGATACTGGTATGCTCACCAAACAAATCGGGTGAGGTGGGTCGGACGGATATGGAATGTGGTGTAAGGCAGGGGGGATTAAGCTCGCCCCTGTTATTTAATCTATATGTAAATCAGCTTATCGAGCGACTCAGCAGCACACATTTCGGCTGTCATATAGACAGTACATGTGTCAATAACATAAGTAACGCGGGTGGCATGGTTTTGCTTAGTCCATCGATGAGCGGGCTAAGGAAGATACTCACAATCCGCCAGACGGATGCAGAGGTGCACGGCCTTAAATACAACTCATAAAAGAGTGAGGTCTTAATGTCTACGGTAATGTTTATTCAAGAACCCAAAATAATTTACTTATAGTGGGTGGAATCTACCAAAAATTTATGAAAAAGTTTTTTGTTTATCAAAACCGCGTAAACGGCGAATTTCCGCGAGCGTTTTGCCACATGACGTACGCCGTATCCGGGGCCGAGAAAGGACCACTGGAGTACACTTACTTCAATAATATCCCCGGAAAACAACATTGTTAATACAAAAAAACCTGCTACAAAATGAATTCCCACGTTTTATGTCTCCCAGTAGTTTTATAAAAACTGAATGTGAATACGAATTTATACGAAATTGGCTGAACATTTACATGTGCAGCGATAATATAAATACTACGTACAGATACCCAATTCCTTACAAATAAATGAAACCAGTTGAGTGAAACGCCATCTATTGCAAAAAGCTCTAAACAAAATGATAAACAGATGGCTACTTTTATCATTAGAAGGGTTCGAATTGAAGTTAAGAGCATTTTTATTTAATTCTTATAATACGTGCATTATTACATTAAATGGTAAAAGATACTTTTACCAAGTATAATTCAGCCAAAATTCTGCCGTACATCGCTTTTAAATTACTGTAAATTTCATAATGGTTACTTATGCTGCCATCTATGATTTTTTTTCAAGACAAATTATAATTTGTTCGAGTTGAGACCCCATGACATAAGGAAGATTTACAAGAAGGTTCCCCTTCGTTACAGAGCCGTCAGCACAGAACATAAATACCCTGACAGGCTCTCTGATGCTGATCTTTTGATTGCATTCGTGTGACATGGGGAGTTGGGGACAGTGTGGCAAGTGGGAAAAGTAATAGCCTTACAACAAAAATACGAGATAATTTGAAAATAGAACGAAAGAAAGACGACAACAAGTTTTTTTTTTTGGTTATTGGTGTGGTTGCTTAAGCTTTTATTATTAACACGCTTTTATTAGTTTTTCTTGTAAATAACTGGTCTTAAATCTTGGAAGTCAATTTTAACCTACCTTTTACTGTCGTATCAAAATTAAACTTTGCATGTAGGTATATGTAGTCCGGATGATAAAACCATTAGTTGGTATCTTGGACCTGCAGCCTAATTGCGTAACACATTTTCAGCAAATGATCAAGAGTAATGGTCTTCGTTTAGACCGAGCTCTGCTTAATTTTACGACTTTCGTATTGCGTAACTCCACTAACGTATGAAACCAATTCTACTCTGTTTGATACTCATAGAGTGAACGATATGCCAGGAAAAATTGGGCAACAGAGTATTTTTCGAATTGTGTAACCGTTATGACAAGTGACAATTGGTTTGGATCACTAACATGAAACCAACTACTAGTCGCATTGAAACAGAAGTCAAGCTTCTGGCCGCTTTCGTTTTCCGATCCCCATATTTTAGGTTTTAAACGTATAATCTCCATAAATAATTTGAAAAAATATAAGTGGTAGTCTTCCTGTTATATTGTGAATGTGATTATGTATAAAACCTCAATGATAAATCAATATTAGTGGTGTTTTAGTTATCGAGTCGGCGAAGTGGATTTCTTGAAATAATTGTTAAAATTTCCATCTGATTCAAATGCTTACAACATAATATACAAAGATACTTAATATTATATCAAGAAAACGAGGTATTTTGGTGAATATTTAACGAAAGACAAATTCGTACCGTAACAAGCCACAGGCTTATTTATCAACCCAGTCGAGCTTTTACTTCATTGGAAAAGCCAAAAGCACTAAGAATCTAGACACCATACCTATTCCACACCATGGAAGGTTCAAGGTAATGGCAATATTATTTTCTTTCTAAGTGTTAAACCTTGAATGTGCCCATTAAGGGAATCTAAATATTCGATCTTCAAAGAAACAACAATGTTGTTGTTGTTGTTAGCTTCACACATTGTTTGTTGGGTAGGTACTGGATAATACAAAATATAAGTGAGGCACCACCCAACCCAAACCTCTTTGTATAAATCTAAGCAATTTAAAAAATCTGAATTTAATGCCTACCCATGTAGTAAATATGTGTTCTGTCCTAGCCCTATAGGGTGTGTGTAGTGTAAATCCTCAAAATCAGTCTTCTAGCGCTGCTATAGTCATGAAGTTTTCTAAATATTGAACTATAATAATATTATAGTAAATAATATTTTGGAACTACCTTTATATTTCTTTCTAATGTTAATTGTTACTTTATTTTGTGGAGCCCCACATTGAGTAATGTATATGTATTTATACTTAGATATATTATTATATTCTAGGTCATCCACCTTTTTATTTAATAACGGAGGTTAGACAGTAAATAATAGAATTGTAGGCACGTTATTGTTGTTTATAGCAGAATATTGCTAGTCAGTTATGTAGAAACATTGTGCATTGAAGTGTTTAAGGGAGAGACCTATTAATTTGTGGATGTATGATGGAAATTATGAGGTTTTACTAATTAGTTTTATATCTTTCAGGTGTCAGGCTCAAACAGGTACCTACATTATTCAGGAAAATAACTTTCTCTAATGCGCTCACAGCAAGCATTAGCAAGCAGTTGACTTCCACGGGAAGACATTAGCTGCCAAATTCCATCAATCCATGCATTATATTTGTTCCAATTTAATTTTGCCTCATGTTCAAATATTACATGTTTTATGTGAATAAATGCTATTTTCATTTCCATAATAATATAAATAAAACAGTTTTTTCTTGTTTACCTTAATTTATTTGTTTCTATTTACCTCTAATGAATGACACTTAATATAGCGAAATACCACAATTTTTATAATTAGTATCACAATAAATACATGCCTTTATAAAAAAGTACATAATGTATTCTTAAATACTTCTTTCAAAGCTATTTTTTATTGTACCTTTTTATTGTATAATAATAGTTCATAATCAAACATTATTAAGTTTACACTTTTATCAATTAACACAATGGGCAATTGCTGCCCTGCAGAATATAATCAATGGTTTTGTAAAATAATATGAATAGCTTTTATGAACAATTGTCAGTTTCTATGTTTGTACTTGAGAAGCTTGAGAATTGAAGTAGTTCAGCACTAGTAGCATTGATGTCAGAAGTAAACAGCAGCAGTAGCCGAAGCGACAGCAATGGGGCACCATCATTCATGCTGCCTTCTTGTCTTTGTAGGTGAAACGCCCCGGGAACTTTCCTACGGTTTAAAAACAAAATCAAATTATTTGCTGCTCAAATAAAGTAAATGCCTAGTGTGCCAATAATGATTTTGTTCCATGACATGGATGAACAAAAGCCATTAGCCTAGTCCTTGCTGTGGTTTATATTATGTCATATTTATTTAGTGCCACTTTTTCAGCCTCCAGATATTTTTATTAAACATAACACTAAGTTAGAATAGTAAACACAACACAAAGTTAGCTAAGTATACATAAAATATGTGATGTGGCTATGTAGGTAGAAAGTTCGCCCAAGGAAATATATTCATAATTATGAGAGTTGCCGCTTAATTTATAACTGTGTCATAAAGCTTATCTTCAATAATTATTAATATAGAAGATTGGTTTTCCATGTCTTGCACAAAAACGTCTTTGTAAGGAGTTCCACCTAGAGTCAACTAGATTATTGTTGGTATTTGTGTTCCATTCTTGTATTTACAGCTTTAACACCGTCTGCAAAAGTATTTTGATTAATTTTTGTACTTAGTTGTTATTATAGTTTGTTTCAGGACTTCAGTACGAACAAAAACATCAATTTACAATTTCAGTTGTTAGGTGAAGTTGAAGGTGACATACTAATTTAAGTACAATCATTATTTTAACTGCAGTAAATAGCTAACATAGGCTACTAATTTGTGTCTACACAACAAATGATTGATTGCCCATACTATAGACTGACCAATAAAGTTCCTATAGCTACAATCACAGAGTACTTTTATAAATTATATGCTACAATAAGATATGAAGGTACACTCCTTACCACGTTATTTCTTTAAGTATTGGCATATATAGGTAGTTACTTGTAGTGATGATATTGACATAAGTACTTTTCGCTGTGGAGTGTGTCTGCAGCCAGTACAAAACGAAGACAGAACTTTATCAGCCCTAGCCCTTGCCAAACGTTTTCAGCCATAAACACAAAACAAGAAAAATGTTACGAAACAGCCAACATGTTTATGTATAGAAATAGGATGTAAATATGATTCCGTGTCTTATTAAATATTAGTCTATGTGTTGAACAATATAAAACAAGTTATAGAAACATAATTTAAAGCAAAACAATACGAATCGTAAATAAATAAAATAACTTTTTAAAGTGTTGCCAACTTTTTTTCCTGAGTCCACTTGGGCCGCATGAATAAACTTGATTTTAGAACTACTATAGATAATATCACAACAGTATTTTTTTTTATCCTGAAAGTACGCGGTTCCGATCCGCGGTTTTTTTTCCAGAAATGACGTTGTATTTCGATCTTTACACAGGCGCAGCCTCATATATGTATTCTTCACTATATTCGTCATTTTAATCTTTACAAATCATCGTTGAAATCCGAAGTCGTTTCGGCATTTGAAATAAATAAAATAATGGTAAATTACTGACACAGGTTTTAGACAAATCATAAAACATGCCATCATCGTGTTATTGTTATAACGAGGCACAGTTTTAGTAGTTGAATGTAGTTTTTTCTACAAATTGAATTACGATTAACTACTAGATAAATTTTGTCCGCCAACCGCCCCAGTAGGGGTGTCCAGCTTTAATTTAAACCCCCAGATTTAGTGGAAGTCCCACTAAGTTGACAACGAACCCATTTCACTCGTATTGGCTTATTTGCTGAAGGGTTACTGTGTACTATGTGGTATGTTGTTTTAATACCACGTAGGAACGAAAATATCCGATTTGCAAGAAGCTTAGTCAAAAGCAAATTTACCTAGCTCTTGAAGTCGGAAAAACTCCGAATGAGAATGTAAACCACGATTTGGCATTATACGAAATTTGTGTGTGCCATTCCAATTGATTATGGGGAAGAATAAACTGTTTTTTTTTGTGTTGAGATTTACGCAAGAATAACGTTAAGACTTTTTCAAGGGTTGAATGTGAGTAATGATTGAAGAATGACAGTTTTAATTATTTTGTGGGTTTTTTAATGTTTCTTTCTAAATAAGGAATGACGCAAATTATTGTCCGGGCCCTCGATCAACAATGGCACTAGATTAAGGATTAGAAACAAAAAGACATCGCTTAAGTGGCCGCGATTGCATATAGCTTGATTATTAACCTTATGACTATAACATAAAGTTTATTATCGTTTGCAAACTTCGATTGAAAAAGTAAACGTATTTTCAATACGACGAACGACGAACTTTTAATACGAACAAAAATATTAAACATTTGGTTAAAAAAAACTATGTTGCAAAATAAGACCACAAAATTAGTTAGTGTTCTTATTTTTCCGGCCGTTTTTGAAGGCTCAACGGAAATCTAGTAGGTACTATTGTTGATCGAAGGTCCGGGTGCAGCGAATGGATCAGTCACATTACTGTTTTATTTTATAAATTAATAACCAATAAACCTGAATGCATTGGTAAATATGATGAAATTGAAAACCTTGATTTCGAAGTCTACTAAAAATAAAAATAAAGTTTCCACTCCCACAGCAAAATTGAATTTAAAAAGTCGTAATCTATTTAAACATGCTTAGTAATTTCCGAAACCGGGGACGCAAAAATGAATAAAAAACAAAAGCTATGCGCCATTGCAAATATTAAAAACGAGGTATCCGGTATCTCCAGTTTTATTATGAAAAAAAAAACTGCCTTATCGCCGTGTTTATTAACTTTAAAACGCCTTGTTTTAGCCCAAAACAGCGGAATAATATAGCATGAAATATACTTTTACTCTTCCTAATATTTTTTCCAGCATCCTTTCCAAAATTATAATTGAATGTTTTAACTAAGCGAATATAAATGCCTGAGCATAGAGATTTTGTAATTCGCTTACAAAGGTATAAATAAGCGAAAATCTGTTGTGTATTTCGTAGCTTAATGTTGATATATTTTACGGTAAAACAAATAACCTGATGTTACTAACTAATTAACCTATTAACATTATTTACGAAATGTGTGTTTGTTCCGCGCACCGAATCACATTAAGGGGGATCAATTGAATTTAGCTTTTATATAAAATTGCGTTGACATAGAAAATAATAACAAAACTACTTCCATTTCTAAATAAATATAATAACGGTCGACATCGATCAAACGTCGTACGCTATCCTTAATAAGATTCTGAATAAGTATCGATCGTCCTGACATCATCGTGGTCAAGCGGTCGATGACTCGTGGATCGTGTGGGTGTTGTATAGCCTTAACATTGACGACTATGCAACTTTCCCGTAAATGAAAACACGAAGACGTGGAAGTCCCCACCTTTTTACGTAGTTCATAGAATCGCAAATCGACGGGCTACCCCAGGATATTTAATACCTCGTACATGTTGTTGTTATGAGCAGACATTGAAGTTATTTATTCGCCTTACAAACTAACTAATGGATGGGATAGTTACTGGAGGTAGTTCAACATGTTTCTGACGGTTTACTTAGCTATCTACTTCAAAGTTGTGGATAACACATAATGATCTTCGACTTTTGATCTGGATTGTTTTTATTATGTTTTGATGCACTCTGGACGCTTTTTACGTGTACGGTTTTTTGTACATCGTTCTCACTTATAGTGTCAACATTAATCGATGTAACTAAGATATATGTAAAAACATTATTATTTAAAAGAGTGTCCATGGAGTTTCTTGCCCGTTCTTCTCCATAGGTACCTACTACGCTTTGGAATGGGCAACTAGCTTCATATTTCTGACTGACCGACTCCTTGACAATTCAAAAGTGCCTGTAAATGGTTTAATTGAAATAAATGATTTGAGTTTGAGTTTGAGTTTGATCTAAATTCACAATGGTGTTTCAAATTTATGAAAATGTGTATTTCATGAACAATCATGACCATAAGTCAAATCGTATTTATCTCGGGAGCAATTCCCGCATTTTTAAGAACATTCGCTTTTTAATCTCAGTCTTATGCATAATGCATAAACAGCCTTTTATGTTCCCACTGCTGGGACACAGGCCTCCTCTCTGTGAGAGGGAGTGGGCCGTAATCCACCACGCGGGCTCAGTGCGGGTTGGTAGATGTCACATGTCTTCTAATATTTGTTTCTAAGACATGCCGGTTTCCTCACGATGTTTTCCTTCAACGTTTTTAAAGCATTTAAAAGAAAATGATCTAAAGAAGTGCATAACTCTCATCCGCCTCGACAATAGTGTCGCTTTCGACAGTTCCGATAAGTCTGAATGTCTTGCTGACAGCCTAGAGTCCCAATGTTCTCCTAGCTTTCAACCAGTAGACCAAGCTCACCTGAACAAGGTCGACGCTGAAGTCGAACGGAGAGCCTCCCTCCCTCCCGTCGAAGACCCTGATGATCCTCTGCCTGCCGTCACTCCAGACGAAGTGCACGACATCATTAAAGGGCTCCACGCTCGTAAGGCCCCCGGTTCGGATGGTATTACCAATAAGGTATACAAACTCCTTCTTGCCCCGCTAATAATGCTTATGACCGCCATCTTCAATGGCGCCTTGAGCAACAACATCTTCCCACAAGCATGGAAAGAAGCCACCGTCATCGGTATCCCAAAGCCAGGCAAGCCAAAGTCTGAGCCCTCCAGCTACCGCCCTATTAGTTTACTCAATGTTCTCGGCAAAATCTACGAGAGGCTTATTTATAAGCGTCTCAAAGACTACGCCGAAGCAAAGAGCCTCATACCCAACGAGCAGTTTGGTTTCCGAAGCCAACACTCGGGCACACAACAGGTCCACCGTATCGTAGAACACTTATGCGCTGGTCTGCAGCGTAACGCGACGACGGGTGTGCTATTCTTCGACATAGCGAAAGCCTTCGACAAAGTCTGGCACAACGGCTTGATATACAAGCTTTACCAACTAGGAGTGCCAGATCGTCTCGTGCTCATCTTACGAGACTTTTTGTAGAATCGCACCTTTCGCTATCGCATCGAGGGAGCACTCTCGTCCCCTCATCCTATTCGCGCCGGTGTCCCTCAGGGTTCCGTACTATCTCCTCTCGTCTTCACGCTGTTCACCAGCGATATCCCAAAAAGTAAAAAGGCTCAGTTGGCTCTCTTCGCCGTCGACACTACCGTTTACTATACCGGTCACTGTCCCAACGCTATAGCTCGTACTCTCCAAACCTCCGCAAACGTTTTAGGCGCTTGGTTCCGGAAATGGAGAATCGAGGTCAACCCCGATAAGAGTCAGGCGGTTCTCTTCTCGAGACGTCGTCGATTCCCTCCCCCTCTTCCCAGCCCGATCACTATGTACGGCAAGCCGATCCCTTGGGAGAAGCAAGCCAAATACCTAGGCGTGATCCTCGATCAAAACCTTACGTTTAAACAGCACATTAAGGCGGTTCGCGCGCGCGCCGCTTTCGCTCTTGGTAGACTCCACTTCATTCTGACAGCCCGTTGCAAACTGTCACTTAAATGCAAGCTGCGTACCTATACCGCAGTCATCCGTCCCATCATGACCTATGCCTGCGTTGTAATTGCGCACGCTCACCCACGTCATCTCCATAAGATGCAGAACCTTCAAAACCGTTTCCTTAGAAAGGTCACGGGTGCCCCCTTCTATGTCCGTAATATAGATCTCCAAGTAGACCTTAAAATGCCAACCATAAAACAGTTCATGAAACGCTTATCGAAGCGTTTCTTCGACTGTGGCATCAAACACCCAAACCCCTTGATCTCAGCGGCCGCCCGCTACACTCCCTCCCGCATTAGCAGTATTCGCCGACCAAGGCATACTTTAATCGACCCCGATGACGCCACTTCCCTCCTCCAGGAGAGCAGTAAGGCAACCAGCACTTTACACAAGCGCAAAACCCGATCGCCATCATACCGTCCTCGCCGCCGAGGCCCGCCGCGACGCCCAAATCCACGCCCTTCCCGACCCTTGCTCGAGCCAGCCCGCGCCGCTGAGCCTGTAGCTTTAAATTCGTCCATAAATCACTCAAATCCTGATCCAGCTAGTCCCTTGCTGCCCTCTTCCAGCGACGCCCTAAGCCGAGGTCCGTACCCCACAGGGGGTGCCCTTAGCGTTGTCGCTTCGTTTTAGTTAGTATTTAAGTTTAAGTCCTGGCTGGAGGCCTTAATTTATTAGGGCAACCACAGGCAAGTCCGTCTAAGCAGACGACAACCTCATAGGTTGACCTGCGAGATGCCATTCCAAAAAAAAAAAAAAGAAGTGCATAACTCATGTACAACGTTTCCTATTAATGAGGCACTCCGTAATAATGCCAGGCCATAACACCGTTTACCGTAGGCTTTGCTTATTGGAAAACTTTGATCCTCTTCAAATAACTTTTTACAAAATAATCCAAGAAAAGGTACAAGGAAATTATGAGGAAATCCATTAACATTAAATTGCCCGGTTTTGAAATATTTCGCTCTTTGTGTATTTTCGGTTTCCTCACGATGTTTGTTGTTGTTGTCATTGTTTCTTTTTTTCGACGACGCTCAATTAGGCGCTGTCCTTGTGCTTTTTGATTGCAGCTTCATTGGCTTTATTTCTTGGAAAACAATAATTTGTAACAAGTGCGCTTGTGATCTTAGATGGCTTGATTTCAATATCTTCTAGACATGAAGGATTTCCTGATCGAAGACATTTCAACACAGAATGAATTCCTTTTTTTTTTTTTTGGGTCATATATATCTACAACTATTTGTATGTGAACTATTTGTACTTGTGTATTGGTATTTCTGATTGCCTCGTTGGTCTAGTGGTAGCAAGAGCTACTGCTGAGCATGAGGTCCTGAGCTCGATCCCAGCTCGGGCAAAGTGTTATTGGATTTTCTATCTAGAACTTCTCAGTAGCAGCCCGGAGTCTGGATTTGTGTCCGGTTGATGGCAATAGGCTCGCCCCCTATTATATGGGACTTGAGTATAACTGGCGAAATTGTGGGTAATATAGGAACCTCTGCCTAACCCATCGGGGTTTACAGGCCTGTGTTATGTTATGTGTTATTTGTGATAGCTAGCGAGAGTTTACAAAACAAACTTTTATAAAAAGAAAAGCAAAACAACGAGGTTGTACCAAATACGGAATCGCCCGGACATAAAACATCCTAAATGCCTTGACAGGGAAGACCTTATCTTATATTTCCGAAGTGTAACTTTCCTCGGTAATTGACTTAAAATTTTCCCAAAACAAAATCTTCCTAACAACAAACATGATATTCTTCCAACTAAATTGTGAAAGACAATGTAAACAAACAACCTTTCTCGTAAACAACGCCTCATTCAATGTCTGTAACGTCAAACAGTAAAGATATATCACTGTAGTTGCCTATTTATCTGGCTTTCTAATAAAGCAAGGCAGCATAATAGTGTTGTGACTCCATTCGCCTTGAGTGTACATTTTATCATGCTTACAGTCCGACGTAGGCTAATTTGAAGAGTCATTGAATGCACTACCCGCATCTCTAGTTACTACACTTGACTAACAATGTGACTTGACTAACAACTTGATCTCTATTTAGTATATATTAATGATCTACCCCATTTATTAAAAAAACAACCACAAATGATTTTATTTGCTAACGATTCTTCCTTAATTTTTAAGATAAGTAGACGTACATCAAATCTTAACGACGTAAATAACGCCGTAATGCAGGTACAAAACTGCTAATAATTTAGTTAGTTAAATTAGTTTAGTTAAATTAGTATTAAATGGGAAAAAAAACTAAATGCATGTGGTTTGCTTTGCCGAATGATAAAAGTAGTATTGAATAAAGAAAAACTAGAATTAGTTGATAAAATTGTTTTTTGGGGATCACACTCGACTCAAGGATGCAATGGGGTCCTCATTTAACATTCCTTGCAGGACGGCTAAGTTCAGCAGCATATGCTGTAAGAAAAATCCGTCAATTAACTGATGTTGATACCGCCGAGAGAGAGAGACTAGTCTATTTCAGCTACTTTCATAGTGTCATGTCTTACGTTATTTTACTATGGTGACGCGCTGGAGACGTCGAGTCTACTTTTATTCTGACAAAAAGAGCCATCCAAGGCGCTATACTTAAAGGTAACTGTTTAAAGATATTAACATCGTGACCGTACCTTGTCAATATATACATGAGAACATCATCTACGTACGGAAAAAAGTAAATATTTTCAGTAAAAGAGGGGAAAAACACAACTACACGACTAGAAATAGGGACCAATTAGTTCAACCAAGTTTCAGACTGGCCAAAGTAGATTCATCCTTCATGGGGTACTGCTTAAAATGTTATTATAAAATACCTCCCCACGTACTCCAACTAAATGAAACGAAGTTTAAAACTTGGATCAAATGCACACTATGCAGCCAAGCAGATTATAAGTTGGGGGATTACATCGCTGACAAAAATGCTTGGCTAAACGCTGGTTCTGATCCACAAAGGCGAATCAACTAATTAATTATAAAACAGAACTTTTCTCAAAGTTGCAATTGTTATTTCATGAGAAAATCGTTTTTGAATGTTCCGAAAGTGTACGATACATGCTCCTGGCTGAATGTTATTAATCTTCAGTTAAATTCACAGTTGGGCTATATTGAGGATACATGTTTTGCTGATATTTGTTGTTGTTCCGGTGTCTTAATATCTGTAAAGGTAACTAGAACATTTCCTGTACCATCCAACACACATGGCGAAATACAAACGTGTTCATTCGTATTTATATTTATATTACCAAATCTCTTCGGTGAACCTATAATAATTCCTTTGTTGTATTGACTGAACAATTGAGTTGAGTGTAGTCGGTAATACACTCGGTCGGGAACCCATTCAAATTTCCAATAGATCAGATGGCGCCGCAACAAATTGCTATCTGGCTGTACCCAAATCGTATTTTCATTTCTGTGGCTCGAGACCCCTTTGTTCCATGCAAATCAATTTGGAATCAAGCCCATGGAGTTTATAGGATTTTTGAATGGAAAAGTATTTTGGAAGCTACAGATTATGTGAGTGCGTTTGTCGTTTACTTGTGCAACTTTTGTGTGTGTCAATTAAATGATTTAAATTGATAAATGCCGGTTGTTCAATGATAAATAAGGCAAGGTCTAAGTTATGTAGTGAATATTTATGAAAATGTACATGCCTCGTTTCAGTCATGAGATTTATACAGACGTGATATTTTATTTTCACTTCAAGTTCAAAAAAAACTCTTGGAAACAGCGCAGTAAGTTCCTAAAGGTTCTCTTGGAATCTACACATTTTCTAGCATTAATTCACTTCTTGCCAACATTGAATCGGTATAAAAGGATTTTGTTTATTTCTTCGGTTATCACAGTGTCAAAGTCAAAGTCAAAGCATTTATTTCAAATAGGCCCATATAAAGGCACTTTTGAACGTCAAAATTTATATCACAAATAGAACTGATTCTAGCCGCAGTGGAATTAACATGAAGTGTTTTTATATGACATATGTATCATATCTGTGAGTGACCCTTTATTTGATTGATTACAGATATAAAGAAAGAAAGTATATTAAATTTTACAAATTTTTAGGGTTTCGTACCTCGAAAGGAAAAAACGGAACCCTTATAGGATCACTCTGTTGTCTGTCCATCCGTCCGTCTGCTTGTCTGTCAAGACCGTTTTTCTCAGGAAATCAAATACTCAGATCTACTGTCCCTTGGAGCTGTGAAAAAATCAAACTTCTAAGCCAACGCAATCAAAAGATACAGCCGTTTATGCCGCGAATTTCCACAAATTTTCGACACTCGCAAGGGAATCAAAACCTACAGGGTCCTTCACGTGAACGTTTTTGATTTGCAATAATAACAATTTTCTAAAAACAAACAGTTTTTTTTATTATCTTTGTTATGACAATAAAGGGTTTAGAATTAAAAAAAGCGTAACAAGTGATAGCAACAATAAAACCATATTTATTTTGTTAGTATATTTTACATAAAGATAACAAACCGATACGATTATTTATAATAACTTCTTCAGCCAAATATAATGTGCAATACTCAAACTCAAACTCAAACTCAAATCATTTATTTCAAATAAACCCATTACAGGCACTTTTGAATTGTCAAGGGTTCGGTCAGTCAGAAATATGAAGCTAGTTGCCCATTCCAAAGCGAAGTAGGTACCTATGGAGAAGAACGGGCAAGAAACTCCATGGACACTCTTTTAAATAATATGGTTACAGATTTTTTTTTTACATCAGTCTTTTTGAAATTAAACATGTGAGAACGATGTAGAAAGACCCGTAATAAAAAACATAAAAATCGGAAAAGAAAAATTAAAAAAAGCCGTGGCAGCCAAGAGATGACCAGTCCCCACTGACGGCGCCCGTTCAATGTCAAGAACTATGTCACTCGTACTATGTCAAGAAACTTAGAAGCAAGCTTTGATTTGTTTTATTTTGACATATGAAATGTCCAAAAATTTGTTATGGTGAAATAAACCATTTCACCATAAAGATTAAGGTTAGATCATGAATTTCCAAAATAAGTGACTTTAATAAGTAGTTATGTACGGCAGCTTGTTTACATTAAGTATTTCACATTTTATTTGGCTTTAGTGAACATAGATTACATATTGAGGATAGAAAATTAATACTTAAGTATAAAGACAAAGTGAGTGTGTATGCGAGTCTATAGTATATAACTTACAAAAAGATGGAAACAAGAAAATTTTACTCTAAGAGGTTGTCTATTAAACTTTATACTATAAAAAATCTCTTGCAGCCCTAAGCAATATAGGGCTTTATGGTTGAAGATGCTTCCGACAATTTTATAGTTTTTTCACTTTTAGAAGACCCATAATACAGCTAAATAAAAACTTAATCACAGCTTTATGAAATGTTTTGAAACAGTGAGAAAGGTTGCTACCAAACTTTAAATAGTTACAGATCCTAAATGGTCATTCAAAATGAAAAATGATAAGAGAACCCTATACCTATATGATTTTCAAAGACCCATTGAATGATACATACTTGACATAGTTCGTCGATCTTTTTTTTCTTTTTCAGAATTTGGCATCTGGTTGTCGCCCTATTGACTTTTGATGATTGTCAAGTCTTTTTCCTATACTTCAATAAGCCGTATTGCAATAATATAATGTGTGAGATTTTTATTTCAATGCTACATATGAATCAGATCGTCTCCAGTTCAAAAAAATATATTCAAAACTTTGATTTTGCCTGGTGACCTTTTCTTTTTCTCTTTTTATTATTATTGGGAAATCATTAAATTAATACACCCGCTCTGGTCTACCCAGAGCGGGTGTAGTCATTTCAGCGGGCGTATCGGACTTTTACTGACTAAAACCCACCCGACGCGCCATCGACCCGGGCCTGGTCCTTACCAGACGGCGAGCTACCCATTGCTCGCCGTCCATAAGCCCCCGCCTACGGTGGCCGGGAATCGCGGGCGATTCCCAATACCCAAGGCGTCTCCTGCGGGGCGTGAGGGTGCAAAGTTCTCTTCCTCACGCGCTCCACCTCCTCCTTCGTAACCAGCTTTGCAGAAGGAGGTGACGGCTACCCATTCGCTCTCGCACCAAACCATGGCCTGTACCAGCGTAGCAAACCACACTGACGCCACTAGGGAGGTTGGTGCGCAGCACCCATTCGTAACCGATATCCCACAGGAGCGGCCCCAGGACCGATCCCTGAGGGACATCGCACGACATCTCTCGCCGGTTCCACTCTCCCTGGTGACCGGGAGATGGCGGCCGGCCCTGTCGGTCAAATAGGCCTCGACCACGCGACAGAGGAAGGTCGGCATCCGGTGATACTGAAATTACTCCCTGATGGACTTGTGCAGGGCAGGGTATTGAAAGCATTAGCGATGTCTACAGAAACCACCAAGACGCCACCCTGGGCCACAGCATCCCCCGCCGTGAGGGCTAGCACGCGCATGATGGCGTCTAACGTAGAGCGGCCCCCCGCGGAAACCAAACTGGCTCTCCGCCAAATCCGGCCCCACCTGAACCAGCCGCCAAACGAGGCCGGTAAGCGGACGGAGAGTCCGCAGGGCATTCCGGCTTCTTAATGAGGACCAGTTTCCCCGTCTTTTGACCTCGGGGCTGGTGACCCGACATACAGGTTTTGTAAAAAACTTGGTTTAGTCACCACTCTTTCACAAATTAATAATGAAATTGTGTCTGTTGACTATTAATTACTATATCTGTAATTTGTGGTAAGAAATAAATAAATAATATATATTATATATATAGAGACAAATCGAATAACGTAAGAATCATCAGAAGAGTCTTTAGAGTGACACAAAGGAACAAACATACATACGAACAAAGGCGGATATACACTTTACCCTCCTTTGCGTCGAGCAGTCGGGTAGAAAAGAACGAAGCAAAATTGTCGCCACAGTAATAATAATAATAATATATGACGTGTGTCGGGCATGCCACCGTCCAGGTGAGTCCATCAGACATATTATCTCTGGTTGCTCTCGTCTGGCTAACGGCGAGTACTTGCACAGGCATAACCAAGTAGCCAGGATTATTCACCAGCAACTTGCTTTGCAATACAAACTTGTGGATTCTGAGGTACCGTATTACAAGTATGTGCCCGACCCAGTTCTCGAAAATGACCTTGTCACGTTGTACTGGGATCGGTCTATCATTACTGACAGGACTATTATCGCTAATAAGCCTGACATAGTAGTGATAGATCGATTAGCGCGCCGCACAATGATTATCGATGTTACCATTCCACATGATGAGAACCTCGTGAAAGCTGAGAAAGAGAAACAAATTAAATATCTCGACTTAGCACACGAGGTTGTTGACATGTGGAATGTGAGCTCGGCTGTCATTGTGCCGATTGTCGTATCGGCCAATGGCCTGATGGCAAAAAGCCTCGACCAACATCTCTCGAGGCTTTCGTTAGGCGGTTGGATCAAGGGCCTGATTCAGAAGGCAGTACTCCTCGATACGGCTCGCATTGTGAGGAGGTTCCTGTCTCTGGAGCCCTAACCACCAGTAGCTTGGACCCTGCTCCCGCTACCGGCGGACCACTATTTTTTATATTTTTAAATGTTTTTTTTTTTTTAAGTTGTTTTATAAAATTATTTAAAAATGTATTAGAATAAGGATAAGAATAAATAAACGACACAATAATATAATAATAATAGTTTATTTCTCACCATAAAAGTTATAAGTATACAATAGGTACATGACTAGTATTTATACAATTTTTGTGGTGATCACAATAAGGAGCACAACGAATTGACCCTAGCCCCTGAACTAGGCGGGAACCTGTATCTCAGGGGTTAAATAGGACATGTCAATTTACAGAACGGTTAGAGAGTCAAATTATTTTTAAAAGTTTAAGATTGCAATTAAGTATTTAAGTAAAAGTAGAACCTACAAAATTAACAGAAAAATTGGAAAAATAAATAAATTGTTTAATTTTTATTTTTCAATTTTTTGTTATATTGACTAAAATCTAATTTAACTAATTCATACTTACAGTTACTACTAGAAACAAAATTCAGAAGTAAGAGGTGTCAAGCAAAAGTTCACGGATTTATACAAATTATGCATAACCAGCATAACGTGACAAAGTAAAATAAGAATAAGCTTAACAAAGAATAAATGATGGGGTAACGAACAATGTTGTGTTTATGACGTCTAAGTGATTTTACGATACGGTTTTTAAGCGGGTGATTGAGCAAACATTTGCTGCTCGTCTATTCCGTGTTTGGAAATCGTGATGTAAGGAAAGATCAGTGTTTCATTTTATTTTTTATTATTACATTTATGAGAATAAACAACTGTCGGACGGTTAGCACTTGGTAGTGTTGGTAAAGTTGGATAGAGGATTGTGAAAAAGCAACTCACTATGAAATATAGCTGTTTGAGCTCTCTCTAAAGTGATCAGATAATTTTTAGAGGTACTGCCCCAAATGGCAATGCAATACACTCACTAACAAAGATTGGCATATTGCAAAGTGACCTCAATAACCGATGTATATGTCTCAGATTTTTAATATGAAAATTAATTTTCTGGTTATTTTGACCAGTGTTTCAATGTGTTGTTGGAAGCTGAGACGGTAATCTATGGTAATGCTATTTGATAGAATTTGTTTGAACTAAAACAGGACAAGAGCAATGGTTAATGAAATTACATGAGTGGGCTTTTAAAGTCGAAGTTAGGTTGACCCTGGGGTCTAAGGGAATATGTCACGTCTTTTGTCTTATCTTGTCTTATCGACCTTGACAGCAAGCAGTTTGTAGTATATCAATTTATACAACGTATTAACACCTTGCTGAGCATACTTTTTAACCTCATCCCACGAGCCAGCATCGAAAATCAATGCCGCTATTTCTTCACACGTTGTTAATGGATTAAGTAATTGGGGGTTATTCTTTTGGAATCTTTTGGAACCGAGGTGTTGGTCACAAAAGAACCGCTCAGTCCGTCCTTATCTAGTTCCAACCCGTACTTGAAACCTTTACGCATTATATTTTTTAAACTTTGCGCAACAGACACGCAAGGGTCAGCTGCAGGTACCGGCTAGCATTCTGTTAAACAATGAGCACCGCTATTAAAAAATAGCGGTTCTCATTTTTTTACCGGACTGCGCCCTTAAACAATGCAACCCTCCGCTTTCTCTCGATCCCAGCCGCAATGCGCCTCCCGCGCGCACCCGCGCTTGTCCGCCAGATGCGGACAGATGAACATCAACAAAGCGTCCATACCCACAAAATACTCGTAGTTATGAATAGCGAAATAATAATTTCAGCCTCTGCTAAATTACAACTTTGGTATGTTTGAGAAAAATATTACCTAGATCAAGATAAAATAAACTCAAACCGGCTTTCATTTATACACGAAAGGAAGCAATAATAATAGTCAGTGAAAAGCGAACTTGGTCAACGTAGTTATGGTTTAGGTCAAGTATAGTATGGGTATTAGGTCAAGAGCGATACCGTACTATACGGTCTGAAATAATTTATTTCTAAAGATTACAAATCACTTGTACGGAAATAAATACTAAATATTGCTTTAATAAAACATTGATGTCCAGGGGTAAGAAGGGCTTATAGTTTTAACATTACGAATGAAGAAGGCAATTGTTACAAGCTTTGTACTGTCTATCGCCGTGCGGCGCTTCTTTGTTTTTATGTTTGAAGTCAAAGGACTCGATCACACTGTGTGCCAGAATAACAGTTTCGTTTATCCCGCATTACTCCATTTAATATGAATACACTGTCCTATAACAATTGTTTAAAATTATGTTGAACATGCGCGCGGCTATGAATCGACAACCCAAAACGCAGTCGCAGCTTAGAAGCACAGCTTAGGGCACGGAACGATCTCACCAGTGACGCGGAAGTGTTCAGGCAATGCAGCTGTCTCAGCAGGCAGGTGTCTCAGCTGCATGGACCGCACATTTATCTATCTTTTGAACCGATTTAAAATGTTTTGATTTGCGACACAGACACGCACAGACACACACAAAAGAAACACGGTTTGATTTCTAAGTCCGGCAAGCAAACCACCATCTCACATCGCAATTTACATTCACACTACTATATTCATTTAAAACCACAACCAAATAACGATCCCAAAGGGCTTAGTATGTTCAAATACTTTCACTACAACATGCATTCCGCATTCCTGAACAAAGCGCGTCACGTCACACTCACTGTTTTTGCAGCACTCATGAAATTGATAATTAATTATGAAACGCACAAATTGCTTTTAAATTAAGTTTAAAAAGAATGAGGTTTGTTTTCAAAACTTTAGTGCTTTGTCTTTTTATACCTATACCCATATAAAGTGTAACGTTTATAGTTGAATATACGTTGGCCTTTTCAAAGAAATTAATTTCGTATTTTAAACTTGACATTTTCCTGTTCCAGAATATTTAAAAGATTAGATCGTTAAGCTGTTTTTTTTTAAATTTTAGGTTTGGTCCCGTAGTAAATGTTGTTCATATTGATGAGTACATACTATACATTAAAGTCGCTTTTTCGTGGCTGTCTGTGTGAGCGCATTCTTTTTCTGAACCATCACACGAATTTTGATACGGTTTTCACCAACATTTAGAAAGTTTTTTTCGAAAGGTTTATATATCTTAATACATTTTAAACGTATAATAAAGAAATCTCAATGTTTTGAGGTAAAAAACCGCGCGAACCCATCGCTTCGCTAGTCAAATAATAAAAAACAAAAGACGTTTCTGTTTTATTTGCAGCCCACTCCAATATCATGAATGTATTACTTACTATAAAATAAAAGAATGTTTCTGCTGTTCGTTTCCCTCAGTAATGTTAAAATAATGACATGGTAACAGTTTCCAATATTAATAATAAAACAGGACATGGACAGGAAATTGACGTCCGGCGTTCAATAATGCAGAAGCGCTAGTATAAAATGTTTTGTGGGCTTTACACTGATTATGTTTCCTTTATCTCTATTATAATGTAGGTCCTTGGAGTAATTGCTCGTGAGTTTTTCGTATAAAAACTTCATTCAGTCTTCTATTTAAACCGGCCAGAAGTAGAACTTGCCTAAATATTCTATATTATTATATAATACGTTGAGGTTATGTTTTATTTGTCAGTAAGTTCAAGAAATATGACTGTCTTGTTCATGTAGTGATCGAAAGCGCTACTACTGAACATGAGCTCTTGGGCCCCATTCCTGGGTCGGGCAAAGTGTTATTGGGTTTCTCTATAAATAATTTCTCAGTAGCAGCCCGGAGTCCGGATTAGTGCCCGGTTGAGATTCGCTCCCTTATTACATGGGACTCAAATATAACCGGCAAAATGTGGGTGTACTATAGGTGCACCTCTACCAAACCCTTCAGAGAATAAAGGTATGTGCCATGTGCTCCGGAAGTATTGAATGTGTGTGCTCAAGGAGCTTAAAATACTTACTAATTCCACGGTATGCTCTGTATGCAAAGGTCTGTTTTTTTATAAAGCAATAATCGAGGCCTTTGTTTTGAATACACATCAAATACCATTCATGTAACATAATCACGCAGCAAAAAGTTACCAAACGAAATGTTGTTGTTTATTTTATCGTAATAATGTTTTATTCAAATAACTAGTAAAGCTGCTCACCAGCTAACAACATTACATCGATGTTATGCGAACCTATCTAAAATAATTGAATTTTGCTTAGGGACGCAGAAATATCATAGCTATACAAAATGAGCTTTAATAACAGATTTCAGTGTTCAGAAACGAAGAACAAGCAAGTTTTAGGTAAATTGAGGTGAATATCAAAGGATTTCGCTTAATTGGAAAATGAGGCTCAGCGGTAGTCAATTTGGTAAGTAACATCGGTTGGAATCGAATATGTATTTGAGATGAGATCGTACGGAATGCGAGGAAATATGATAAATAATGCAATTTATTAATTTTGCTCAATGTTTAAGACTATACAGTAACTTGATTCCCGTCTTACGAATTTCGGTTTGAAAATTCCGATGATTTATGTCTTCCTAAAAAAAAGCTCACTTGTTAGGTAACAACAGAATGACTCAGATCAGGCATTACACCGTATTAGTAGCTGGGCCCGACATCACAGTATGCCTTGTTCGTGCTAAAGTACAGTATAACTTACTTCAGACTTAAAATATCTACTTATAGAAATAAACATTCCATTTCATTTCATTTGAGTGGTAACAAAACCAGTTGTTAGCTAGTAATACTAACTTTCGTCATCTATTGGTTTTTAACCTTAACTTCATTCCCGTGGTCGATCCCACAGGAACAGTTCATTTTTTCGAATTAAAAGTATATTATGTCATTTGGGAGTGGTGAAGCTCTCGATCAGTAAAATTATTATATTTAAATGAACACACAAATAAACAACGATCCATACGTCTGTACAGGAAGGAACCGTTATCGACGCGCAAATTGTAACCATAAATGAATTTAAAAAAGCAAATGATTCTAGCGTAGACATTTTTCGTCGTTTTTTTTCAAAGAAAATTGAAATGCCTGCAGGGTTCAGAATCATGTACTTAATCCGTGGTAACAGTTTGTGTGTCGATGTCCCTGCCACCCATAAGTACCCACATATAAGTTTAGATAGTGGAATATGTGCCTAAAGAATGTTCTCAAATATCTCTGCCTACATCTTCATGTCGAACATAGTCATGATAAGAAACTTATTATAGCTTTCGTAAGACCGTTAGAAACATGCTATCTTTTCGGCACTCACACGAAAAGAGCATGACTACGGTCTCCGTGCGAGTTTAAAACTAGTCGATTAACCCCGTAAACCCTTAAACCGTAAGTGACAACATCTACTTAATCTAGAAAACAGTCACTAAAACACATGAGGGTTTTTGTTAACACTCATACTTGTCGCAGAATAACAACGAAAAGACGTATTATAATCTCGACAAAAATATTTATTTCGATCTTGAGGAATACTTTTTGCGAGAGTACGTTGGTAACTGAGAAAAATTGGACTACATTACGAACAATAAGGTGCTGACAAGTATTTTTGATGATAGTGTTAGTCTCTAGTGAGCAATAAACATGTTCTAGAAAGTTCTTTGGAACATGAATTGGGAGTTTAAAATATAATACAATGTGTATTATCTCGCGTAAATTGAAAATTGTCTGACTTTTAGTCAGTTCCGTAAAACAACTTCATAACTTAACAGCTGATCCATTGATGAGCGTCGGCTAATCAGGGGTCTCGCAACAATAGGAAATTTATTATTGGGTAGCGCTTTTTACCTAGGCTGAGGACATTCTTGCCCCGGCTGCAAGGGTTTTTAGCATCCCACCTCGGATAGGTTAGGTACGAAGGAATTCGTGCACGCGTCTCTCCTTTCTTGCCTTATCTATACATTGGAAAATAATTAAACACCATCATATTATTATTTTAGAAATGTAGCCATTGATTTATTTATAAATCACCCATTCGTTTATAAAAATGAACAAATGAAGCTTCTCAGTTTTATAGCTTCTACTGATATAAACCCAGTTTCACATACGACAATATAATTCTATTCTGTAAATAAAGTTCTTGAACGCAAAAGCTCAACCTGCCTGACATTTACAATAATGAATGGTATACACATATTTCCATTGCCTCCTCACCGTCGGGTATCGCAATATCTTTGAGGCACACTCCGTGGACTCAAGTATAATACTTGTCTTTGGTGCATTTATTTTCCAACTTTATATTGAGGTTGAGCTCGTTTTATTATAAACATCGTGTGTTCCAAGAGAACATAAATTTCGTGAGGTTGGGAGTTTAAGAGTGAATTTGATAGCAAAATATTAAAGTAGATTACCTCTATAATATTAATAATATTGGTAGAGCATTCGTGGTTTTTTTTTAGATGAGATAAGTATTTTTATTTTCAATTTACATTAGTTCTACAGATAAGTTTTTGAAGTTGTATCATAATTTAAATAATTGTAAATAACCCTAGCTTTTGCCTGCGGCTTCGCTCGCGTTAATTTAGATTTCGACAATCAATTCAGCCGTTGTAATATTAGTTAGGAGGATGTAAAAACAGTAAATGTAACTTACAAAATATATTACTTATATTAAGAAAAAAACACATAGCACTACTAACATTCTAATTATTTATTTCAATCATATTTCGAAAGACGCAACAGAAGCAATTGTGGCCGTCGAAAGTTATTGATCTTTCCCTAGGGAACAGTATTTTTTTTCTGGATGAAAGGTAGCTACTGTGTCGTTTTCTGTACCCCTGACAACGTATATGCAAGATTTCATGATGATCAGTTCCGTGGTTAAGGCGTGAAAAGGTAACAAACAAACAAACTTTCGTACTTATAATATTAGTTAAGAAGGATTAGGAATAGTATATAAAATATATATTAAATAAGAAAACCGGAGTCACCGACGCAGCCTGCAGAGAAAGCAAACTGAAGTGGCAGTGGGCTGGCCATGTTTGTCGAAGAACCCATGACCGGTGCAGCAGACGAGTACTTTTTTTTTCGAGGGCGTGTCAGACTTTTACTGACTAAAACCAGGCAACTGAAGGAACACGGGTGGTGTTCCTTCAGTTGAAGTAGACTTAATGATCTCCCTCAAATCGAAGTTATTATTCATTTTCCCCGCGTTGCGCCAGCATGTGGGCCACGACAAGCTAATAATAGTGCCAGCTATGACATTCGGGTGACATTGTCCTGACCGTAACGTAACCCTATCGATTTATTTTGTGTGGGAAGACTGATCTTTCTAACGGTATCGTTCATCAGATCTTTGACGAAGATGAAGTGGCGCGTGGATGGAAAGTTTCTAAATAATTTTAACAGAAGGTTCATTTATTAATTTTATTTCTTGGTGTTATCCTGATTAGTGAAATGCCTTTTTTCAATTAGGCAAGTGTTAGATCACTGATTAAAATAAGTCCACGTATTACGAATAATTTAGTTTAACTCACAGAAATATTAATACAATCACACTTCTACTTAACTCAAATAACACAAAAGAGATTATTCATCTTTATATATCAGGCACGAACGAGCTTGCCGCTCGATACCCTTGACAGCTCAATTTTTAATTTCTTTTTTTAATTAACCAAGCAATGAGGCTTACATAAAATATGCATATTAAAATAGGGAATATATTTTCTATTGTTAGTTACATTAATTTTTCTAGTGTTACCAGCTTGTTGTGTATAAAATACCTAATGTTACCTATTAAATTTTTATTTTTATTTTAAGAAACCTGTTTTATTATAGTTTGGTATTTTTTACACGTCCTCGTGTACATAAATTATAAGAAATGAAAACAGACAAAAACAAAAAATACTTATGCATATTCAAGAATAATACACACTTCTTCAATTACTCGCAAATTACATAGCATAAAATTAAATTACATCTTGTGCAAAAGGTAGATACGCTTATTCTGCTTCTCACAATACATAAGTTTTTCACAACATTATGAACACCGTGTGCTTCATACGACGCAAACGTCTTGCACGTACAACATAATATCACTTTTCCCATTGCAAAAATAGTTCATCGCTTAGCTTGACTCCGTATCGCACACCTGGCGTACTCAGCCTTGCACACCTTGTGCACGCCGCATCGCTCACCTTGTGTACGCCGCATAGCACACCTTGCGCACGCCGCATCGCACGCTTTGTGCACTCTGCTTTGCGCACCTTGCGCACTCCGTATTGCACACATTGTGCAATCTGCATCGTGCACCTTGCGCACTCCGCATCGCACACCTTGTGCACTCCACATCGCACACTTTGTGCAAATTGAATATTATGCGTCACGCACCTTTCGTTTTGCATCGCACACCTTGTGCATCCTATTCGTTATGCGTCACGCACCTTGCGTTTTGCATCGCACACCTTGTGCATCCCATACATTATGCGTCACGCACCTTGCGCATTGCATCGCACACCTTGTGCATCCTATTCGTTATGCGTCACGCACCTTGCGTTTTGCATCGAACACCTTGTGCATCCTATACATTATGCGTCACGCACCTTGCGCATTGCATCGCACACCTTGTGCATCCTATTCGTTATGCGTCACGCACCTTGCGTTTTGCATCGCACACCTTGTGCATCCTATGCGTTATGCGTCACGCACCTTGCGTTTTGCATCGCACACCTTGTGCATCCCATACATTATGCGTCACGCACCTTGCGCATTGCATCACACACCTTGTGCATCCTATTCGTTATGCGTCACGCACCTTGCGTTTTGCATCGCACACCTTGTGCATCCCATACATTATGCGTCACGCACCTTGCGCATTGCATCGAACACCTTGTGCATCCTATTCGTTATGCGTCACGCACCTTGCGCAATGCCTATTCTGTGGAATAATAGTTCTACATACAAAATTATCCAATACATAGAACATAACATAAAAATGTACAACAGACCTTATACCTCCTAAGCGCACTTTACGCTGGCTATTTACTAATTTTCATTATATTTTAATACATTGTCAGACTTACTACCATCTGCCTCCATTTCATTTAACTGCTCGTATTTACTCATTTCATTTTCTGACGATTCGTCAGTCTGATCCATTCCAAAACACAACCACTGATATATTTTATACACTGCGAATACTCCTTTAAAAAGGTTCGAATCTTTCTTAGTTAACGGAGTGTCAACAACCTCATACCTATCATTGTCAAATACTTTTGTGATTCGATATGGACATGATAACTTCGGCTATAGTTTCTTACTTTTACCTACACTATGAGTCTCTCTTGCTACCCTAACAAGTTCCCCTATTTCAAGACTTTGCGCTGCCTTACTTTTCTTATCGAAACACTCCTTTTGTTTAATATGGGACTCAACTTCGTTCTACTTCTTCTCTTATTTTAGTTATACTATCCTATTTATTATTTTTGTTTGTATTGTTTTCCACGTCTAATTCTATCTGGGGTATTTATGACCTAAATTGGTACTAGTGAGTTTGAGGCCAAACAATATTTCTGATGGAGACTTTCCCGTACCTTTATTGACGGTGTTATTCAAGCACACGGTCTTCCTTACCGTGATTTTAAGCGGCAAGAGAACCTAAAATTGTTCTGTTGTACCTCTCCACTTGGTCATTAGAACGTGGAGCAGTAACAATGTGTTTTGTACCTACTTCACTCATTAAACCTTTAAAATTTAAACTCGTAAATAATGTACCCCGATCACTAATTAATCTTGTGGGTACACCGAACTTACCAAAATGATCCCTTAAAACCGCGATAGATGTATTCGACTTTGTTATTTTGACCGCTTTTAAAACAATAAACTTTGAGTACGCGTCTATAATCACAAGGATATACGTTTTTTTTTTCCTTTTGCTTTTAACAAACGGTCCTACGTGGTCGATGTGGAGTGTATTTTAAAAGTATATCCTTCATCCGTTTTATTTCAGAATCACCTAATTGCACAGTTGCAAGCCAGTCATCACTAATATTGAGAACGTCATCTCTCTCAATTCAGTCTCAATTTCTTTGACTACACCTACTTCTTGCGATGGCGTTGGCGTTGCGCGTCAACATGCAGCATAACCTGACCAGGCCTATACACGACATCACAGTCAAATTCCTGGATTAAACTCCTCCATCTAGCCACTCTTGGTACCATATCCCTTTTAAGAGAAGTTGAAAGAATAACAGTCTGTGACAATGGTAAAGTGTAATCACAGAACGTATGGCCTGAACCGGACTAAAGCGCATATTACTGCTAGTGCTTCTAGTTCATAGGATGAGAAATGAGATTCTTCGAATTTGAGTTTAAAAAGACCGTCAACTTGTTTCTGCAATAGTATTGCACCCACCCCATGTTTACTTGCATCTGTATGGATTTGTGTCTGTAACTTAGGGTCGTACAAGGATAAGACAGGCCGTGAAGTTAAAGCGTTTTTAAGTTTAATGAATGCAGTCTCTTGTTCGTCACCCCAAACCCACGTGACGTCTTTTCTAATAGTTTTATCAAAGGGCGGGCAATTTCAGCAAAACGTCTGAAATAACTGACTAATACTAGAAATTCCCTTACGATATGAGCATCCCGAGGGTGTGGAAAATTGGAAACTGACTCAATTTTACGATAACCTGGTCGGATACCTTCACTCGATACCTCAAACTCTAAATAGTCTACACGGTCTTGGAAGAAATTGCGTTTTAACACAAGAAATCTTATTTCAGTGTGAAATGAAAAATGCAAATAGAATACAACCTTTATGGTCAAGATCGTAAAAGCATAGTTCTGTTTTTATTTTCACATTGGCATTCCTGAGAATGGCATACGTTCTTATTAAACTTTAAATGAAGCGTCTACTTATATTTTACTAAATGTGTTCCTTGAACTGACTTTTCTTTATTGTACACAAACACACAACAACCGTTACAATTTAAACTTTGTAAGTTTAGATAAAAGCCTGATCGATATTTTCAATTATGAAGTACCTACTTGCATAATACTTATTTCATTTAAAGCTCATGATACATTATCTACTTTGACTTGATAAGAATATTTAAATTAAGTTATCTCTTAATAAAAAATGGCTTATCGTACTTATTTGTTAACGTCGAAAAAATTGCATGGTACCAGCTCTCAATCAAAATCAAAATATTTTATTTCACATAGACCTACATGGGCACTTATGAAACGTCAGATTCTAGGTGCACGGTTCCAATTGGTCGTTTCCCATGGAGAAGAGCCGGCAAGAAACTCCATGGTTACTCTTTTAAAAATATGTCTTTTACAATGTTTTCCAATTACAGTGTTAACAGGTATGGGAGGACAGTGTAGGCCTGTCAACAAGTACCATATGTTAAACAAATAGACAATTGTCTATAAATTTACAATCCACAGGGCCTACGACGTTCTCAAATTTACAAAATATAAAATAATCTAATAAAGTAAAACCAAAAACTAATTAAAAATTGTAGGTATATAATGCCAAATAATGAAAGAATTATGTCAGAGATATGTAAAAGTCCATATCTAATAATAAAAAATAAAATTAAACACCATTATTTGGGAGCAGTTATTAGAAATTTACATAGTGATGCCGTTTATGAGGTACCAGGGAAGCCACCATATGTACCTAAATATACGAAGAAACAATATTAGTAAAATATAGAAATGAAGAGAAACATAACTCAAACCTTCTTCGTAACGATAGCTCAGTGTGAAACTCGGGAAATTACCGCAAAGCGATATTAATACGTTTTTTATCTCTCATCAGCCTAGGGTAAAGTTGGTTTAAAGATCCCAAATGTTTCTCAGATCGTCGAAAAGGATTCTCGGCCAATCAGAAAACAATTTCCTTGGTATGTTGTACCTACAGCGCAGTATAAAAAATGTGAAAACGTTTACGAATTCCATCGAAAATATGTTTTCTAACCTAAAAGTCTACGTACAGTACTAATGCCTCGTTGATTTATTGGTCACAAGCATGGCTGTTAGGTCTGAGGTGACAAGTTCGATCCACAAAAGTATAATTGCGTTTTTTCCATTAGGAATTCCTCAGCAATAACCCAGATTCCAGATCTAAGTGACATAGACATACCGTGTGAATGTCATTGTAGTATACTCTGTATACTTAGGTACCTGTCTTACCCTTTGGGGAATCTTACTAGGGTTATGTGCATGTAACATAAAAAATTCTTTGACCATAGACTGCCTCGTTGGTCAGCGCTATAGCTGAGCATGAGGTCCTGCTTTCAATTCCCATGGGTCGAGCATAGTCTTGTTATGTTTTTCCACCACGAATTTCTCGGTTGCAGCCCGGATTTTGGGTAAGTGGCCGGTGGATGACAAAAGGCGCGCACCTAATTCCATGGGACTTAAACATAACTGGTGGAATGTGGTTGTACTATTACACCTTCAGGGAAAACGCGCATTTTCTATTACACCTAGAAAGCTCTGGCACCTGTAATTTTAGGTGAAGGCTAAAGATAATCCGAAATCTAAGTAACTGCTACCGCTTTAAAAAGTTTCCTTGAGAATCGGATTTTTTAATGGTAATAATTGTAAGGAAACAATAAAATCTTTTATTAGTATTTAGCCTGAAGTGGTCGCCCGCGTCCCGCGTTCGTACTCCGTGCGAACAACGAATGTGTTCACAATAATTTTATTTTACGTTATCATCGTGAATTATTCCTATTTTTTTTTATTTTGTGTTGTGGTATAACTAGTGTTGCCCAAATGCAAGACCAAGACGAGACTTGGTCCAGTCTTGGTCTTGGTCTTGCGTCAATACACCTGGTATTGGTCTTGGTCTTGGTATTGCGCTCTCAGTCTTGGTCTTGGTCTTGGTCTTGCAGCAAGAGTCTCGCAAGTCTTGCGAATACCTATTAGCCCATTACCTATTACTTATTGAACACGTTAGTTTAGATCTTAGAACAACGTAACAGAGTAGGTACATATTGAGCTATTGACCTAGGCATAGTAAACCAAATTAATTAAATTAACTTGACAATTTTTTTTTTTTAAATACGGTTGCATTGAGAAACCTCCTCCATTTGGAAGTCGGTTAAAAATTACGCATTTTATAGTCCCTGAGCGTAATTACTAACTATAGGTACGTACCTATAATGATTTTCTGTGCGTGTTTAGTGGCTATCCTAAACTCTTCATGTATCAGACATGTCATTTTTTGATTATCTATTGTGGCTTATGACGAACGAGCTTGTTTGTAGGGATTTTTAAGCAATTTTTATAATTTATTTATCTATCGAATTTTCAAAAACTCGTCAAATTTGCTTTTAGGTTTTTTAGATCTAATGCTCCAACTCTCACTACTCCGACTAGAGCTATTTGAATCTTCGTCACTCATTGTAAACTTTCACTCCGAGAGCAATGAGGATTACGAGTACCTAGCTAAATACTTTAATGGGCGAGAACAATAAATTAGACAGAGTTGAAGCGAAGCTCAATTGGAAATAAATGAAATTGAAATAAAAACTCCTATTTATAAGCACAAGCCGAAAGACCGACAGAGGAAAGTGCGGCATTCTTTGATAAACATAATAATTATTTGAAAGATTAAAAAAACAGAAGTGTTAAAAGATAGGTATTGTGCCCACGTAACAACAAAGTGTGGATGCAAATAATATTGTGTATTATGTTCCTCTTTTAGTGGAACTTGCCTAGGTACGTTGCCTGCTGTTTTTATGGAGGTAACTCGCTACTAGAGTAGTTACGATACAAGTTGATAAACCGCCACTGCAAATCTCGATTTTTGAAAGTGTGTGATTTTAAAACACTATATGCGTAAATATGACGTGGTTTGTGACTTGAAACGTGCGAAAGTTTTAGCACGTTTCAAGAGTGTTAAATAAAATCACCCACTTCCAAATTTGCAGTGCATGTCTAATTACATAGGTAATAGTAATAATATAACTAATAACCATATTATATTACTAACTACTTATCCTTACGACTAAATCTTCCTTGCGAGGACAACGTCAACATAATCTATTTGTGTCCGTTCTGAGCACCCGGAAACTTATTTTATTCTTTGAAACATGGGCAGCGGCGCGGCGCGGGCGGCTGCGACACAAAGTCTAGGAGCGGGCTAAATGTTTACCTATTTCGAATTGCGGCGGCGCTCAAACATTGTCAAATGCTGTGATCCACTTGTTGCACAGTCTTTGATAAACCGCGGCGTCTTTGTCGGTAAATTATCAAATAAATAGGTACCATACAACACACCGACCGACCAACGGTTTATTCGCGGAACGACAAACTTTCCCAATCAAACTTGAACCTTAATGCTTTAGCGATGAAGTTGAAAATCTGTTTAAAAAATTAAACAGATTGATAGTAGCTTGATGTGCGCCGTCTGACCCATAACATTGGCTGGCGTAAAAACTGTTACTAGTCCTATAGGTACTCGACTCACTGTTAGTTTTAAATTTTGCTGAATAGAAGAATAATATAAATTTTAAACATATTAAGTAGGTACACATAATGTTTTAATAATTTTGTTGGCTACAATTTTAAGCACATATCAACCTAGTAACGTTAGATCTGCACATTAGACTTATACAATACACAGTATGAACAATATGAACTTTGCTAGAAACTTATGCTAGGTAAATTTTTGTCACATGGGAACATATTTGTGAGTAACACGCTACTTAGTAAAAAATAAAAATGTTTTTGTTTTAAATTAATAAAAATAATATTCATCAACTCTAAAAACTGAAAAAAACAATAGTTACACTGGATAAAACTTGTAGGTACAACTCGCGCCGCACGCGTCACTACCGACAAAGAAAAGCAATGCATAAATGTTCAAACCAAAATAAGCTCTCGCACGTATTGACACGGCATAAAATAGTTTGCACGCAATAATACAAAAAATCACCGCTTAGCCGCCAAAGGAAAGACCTATTTATAAATGTTCAAAGTAAAATTAGCTCTCTTGTGTAGTGATAGGGCATAAACTAGCCTGCGCGCAACAATAACTAACGGAGCCGCCGCCAGTGCCTAAATTGTATCCGTGCGTCAGTTACCGTCCGTCAGGGTCCTAGGTACTTACTTAGTTTTCCCGCGATTCCCTCGAATGTCGTACGCGCAACACGCGTCATCACTGCAATGGATTGACATTTATGTTAGGGCTTATTATCCCGGGCCAGTGCCTTGGCCACCAAGAAGCCCGGATCTAACTCCGTTAGACTTTTACTTGTGGTCTGACGCCTCAAATAGGTAGGTACTTTTTTAGGAATTAAGTATGTGCAGAAAATCTATCATAAGCCCGTAACAGTATGAAGGTAAAATTGTAATAACTTGTTGGATACCAGCTGATTGAAAAGCACGCGGGTCAACGGCACCGCGGCCGTTCGCCTGTAGGTATCGGGAAGTACTATTGTTTCGTGATCGCTTTTGAGTTTTGTTTTTCACAACGTTAAATCTGCCAGTTTTTGTTTCTAATATTTTATTTATTTATGAAACGATTGTATTACCAACACAAAACCATTTCGTTGCGGGAAATGCCATTAAAATTTCACGGTGTATAATATAATAATCAATACAATACCTTTTATGTGTTATGTTATGACGATACGGTTTCGATACTGGAGAACGTCTATCAAAAACGGGATTGAAACCAAAAACCTACTTGAAAATAAATTATGCACAAATCTCAGTTTGACTTTCCAAACGTTCCTAACAAACTGCTGTGGTTTTCGGGAGCGTATATTTTGTCAATTATAATATTAAATATGTTTTTTTGACAATTTCAATTAAAAAAAATTAAAAAAAAAACTGTGAGACGCAAGAGTCTCGCAGGCTTAGTCTTGTCTTGCTCATGTCTTGCAGGGTTCAGTCTTGGTCTTGGTCTTGCTACAATAAGTCGGTCTTGGTCTTGGTCTTGGTCTTGCAAAAATGCAAGAACAAGACCAAGACTGCAAGACCAAGACCGATTTTGGGCAACACTAGGTATAACTAATAACTTAACCTTTTCTTTTAAACCACCTTCCTCTCCTTATTCCTTTATTGTCCACCTCTTTATTTCACCTCACTTCACGGTTTGTAATTGCCCCTGCCTATCCCGCATCAATTTTTACTTCATATCTCTATACTGGTGACCCCGACGTGATGACCGTCAGCGCAGCCTTCGTGCAACTACTTCAGCGTGACGTCATCATCGTCACTCCCGCAAGTAACGATAAGTGTCTGCCTAGTAGGCGTTTATACCCGGGTACATTAGTGCGCCGCGGGTTCCGCCTTGGCACTGGTTTAATTGTGTTGGTAGTTAGTGTGAAACGAATCCTTTTGTGGTCTGAGCAAGAATGCTCGTCGGATACGTGCCAGCTTGCGTAGAGAGCGTAAGGTTTGTCGCGGTTTTCTGTTGCAGCATTAGATATATGATTGTTTGTCCTCGGACTGTGACCCAAGTGGGTTCAGACCGCCGTGTCGGTGCGTATAATTTTATGGAAGAGAGAGTGCATAGGTTACCCTGAGCCTGGGATTTGGCCTTCGGGAACTTCTCTTGTCCGGGATCTCTTACAAGATGCTCCGGTCGCGGGATCGACCGTTCTAGTCGGACCCGCAGCCGGAGTTGGGCTATCCGCAACCTGCCCACCCGCAAGAGAAGAAGTGCCTGGCGATCTACGTCGCCCCACCGCGGATGTACGCGTACATTCGCGTTGGAGCGATCCAGCTCACAACTAGGGACCCTAAGGTCCTAAAACTTGTATTTCTCGCCCTCTACCAATCGGTTTAGTATTGCATAATTACGTGGGGTGGATCAGCAAATACTTACATGCTGAAATTGGAACTTGCTCAAAGGGCACTTCTGAAGGTTGGATGGTGGTTACCTTAACGCTTTCCTACCATCGAACTTTATGAAACATGTACTGTTCTCTCTGATCGAAAATTATTTATCGTTAACCTTGTTTTAAGCACACACACTCAACTCCCTACGCTCCGTGCAAATTTGTCTCGCAATTGTAATTCGGCCCATAGTAGTTTCCCTTTCCTCAGTAGCTACGTCTATAACAAGGTAAACAACATTTTAAATATACACCCTATGTGCAGACCAGAATGTAAATAAAAATAAGGAAATGGCTACTTGAATTGCATTATGCAGAGACTGAAAATATAATAAATATTTTAAAATAATTTTGCGTACCGGGAATATTCACACAATATTTGAATATTCACCTACTCAAATTAATGTCTGATCGCGTTGATTTTGTTCCTCTTTGAACTGTTATATCTGTGACATCGTTGCACTTACCCAAATTGTGCTTCGGGGAATGCACCAGACGAATTAGATTATGATTATTGTGTCTCTTTCACGAGTTTTCAAACGGTTTCGTGTTTCAGGATTTAGGTAATGTTGGATATTGCATGTTCTGGTTATCCTTAAGGGTACATTCACGAGTATAAATACTTTACACCTTCGCAAGATTTAAAAGCTATTTTTTTTACACATTGTTAATTGAAACACAAAATAATACAGAAACAATGTAACTTTCATCACTACAATTCCCATAGGTAATATAAAAGATCATAAAAGGTGAGTAACTAAACGTAAGTAGGTAAACATTATTGTGGATAACGTCTTAGGTCTACGTACATACATCACCGACATGCTTGGAACTAGCAATAGTAGTTATGTAAGCAAAAACAACATAGATTAACGTAAACACAGGTTTTTTTTTTACAAATAAGTGGTTAAGTATATAGGTTGTTGCATTCCTAACTTTTGCCCACCGTTTCAGTTTAGTTTGATTATCCATTTGTAACAAAGTAATGCACACATACAGGTAGGTAAGTTGTATAAAGCTAGTAATACCCATCCAAGTTTATTTACTACCTACATGTTATGCATTATAACAACACTACAAAAGCAAGATAAACAGGTAAGTTGTTAAAGACGCAGGTAGACGGGCGGAGCACCGCAGTGTCCTCGCGGAGGCGATTGGCGGCGGCGATCTCTCGCGTCCGGCCCTGGTCCAGGCCATGGTACGGAGCGAGAGGGAATGGCAAGCCGTCACCTCCTTCTGCGAAGCAGTAATGCTCGCGAAGGAGGAGGCGGAGCGGGTGAGGGAGAGAGCCTTGCGCCCTCACGCCCCCACTAGCCGCCGCAGGAGACGCCCTGGGCGTCGGGAGTCGCCTGCAGATTCTCGGCCACCGTAGGCGCGGGCTTGCGGACGGCGAGCAATGGGTAGCTCGCCGTCCGGTAAGGACCAGGCCCGGGTCGACGGCGCGTTGTGTTCCACGCGCGCCTCAAAGAGATGTCAGCACAAAGTGACGGGGTCCGATAGGGCCGACGCCTCAGGGTCGCGGGTTATTCTACAGAGAAAACCGTGGCCCTGGCACAGGCAACTGAAGGAACACGGGTGGGTTTTAGTCAGTAAAAGTCTGACACGCCCTCCCGCTCCACCCAGAGCGGGAGAAGTCATTTGATGATTTCCCACCCAAAAAAAAAAAAAACAAAAAAAAAGGTATACATGAGTTAAGTGTACATAGTATAATATTATTTTAAAAAAACAATGGTAGGTAAGTATGCCACGTTATAAATTAACTAAGTAGTAGGTAGGTTGCTAGTAGGTAGGTACCCCCCCCACCTACCTAGCGTGTGCCGGATTTATGGGAAAATGTAGTCATGTGTGTATGACGTCACTCGTTGGCCTTAATTTTATGCAAGTAAATTAAAATGTTCTGCGTTCATTTATCTTCCTTCCCCAACTACATTTCTCACATTCATTATATTAACGAACGAATATGACAGAGTAAAACTAATGCATGTCCACTTTGCCATGAATTTTAATGTTCTAACACGCGAATAAATTCTATCGCAAGAACGGACACACAGTTGCGAAGGGTTAACTTAACGGATCAACGCTTTTGTTCCAAATAAACGTGGACTTGAATAATAGACCCAGATTGTATATCATTCTGCAAAATAACAGCTCTAAACCTACTGAGTCAATTATTTCAAAGCAAATTAGTATTATATAATAAAATAATAAAACGGCCGGCCGATTTGTAACGGAGTTATTTTACAGAGCTGTCGCATGTCGGTAACGCAAGCGTTTATGAAATAAACATTAGGTGAGATTTTCGTTGCACAATACTTTTTTGGGTTAACACTTATATCCAGAATACTGTTAATTAAGCGCCCGTGGCATGTTCTGAGTAAAAATGATATGAGGTAATTAAAGTGCCGTTTAACGGACCGATATCTATTTTATAAGCCAATGCCCGTATTTAAGCAAGTCGCAATATCATCTCATAGACAATCAATGTCAAAAAAAAAAACAAAAGTGCATGACAATTAGAGAAAGATTGAGACTGAGATTGGAATGCGAACGATCTTAAAAATACGAGAATTTCCCCTCTGAGTAAAATGATTGAGAATCGCGTCAATTGAGATGAAGAGGGATCAAGCAGTGTGAGTGTACCTGGATCAGTAAGAACTCCCTGATCTTTTCATAAATTCATAGGAGATGGCAGATACCATACGACTTTGATGAAGAGGATTAACATTGTAGAGCAATAAAGACGAAATCATCGCTCTTAAACTGCCGCACGTCACGTCATGGCAATAAACAAAATAACAATAAAATAACACTTCCATCGTATCTGAAAAGGCAGTTTATGAATATTTCTATTTTCACTCATAGCTTTATTAATCAAGAGTCACAGAGAAACATTTTGAATTTGCATCAATAATGAGTTTGTCCAGTGAACACGACAGATATCGGCTTTTCATTAAACATTTAAATTTCAATCCTCGTATCAATAAATTCGTTTATTCAAAGTTATTATCTAATTAGTTAGCATGTGATACATGCATTTAACATAATATAACACCACGCATGTAATCTCGGAAGGGTTGGGCAGAGGTACACCTCTCCCTAACACTTTCCGTACACGAATTTCGTCCCATGTAATAGGAGTCGAGCCTATTCCCGTCATTTAACGCATTTTATTAGTCACTGACAATAACCCAATTGCTTAAACTCTCATTGGTACTTCTTACCTCTCACTGTCTGGGCTTCTGCTTTACGTGAGCATCTTTGTCCACCTACCGTCAATTTGTAGTTAGTGTTTTTATTTGATTTCATACGGGAAAACAACAGTAGTATATTATTAGTAAATGGGAATAAATAAAAATCTTATTAAGTAAATATACCACCCACAACATTTTCCATTTTAGATAAATGATAGGTATACCAACTGATGGCAACTTATAACTTAAGACAACATATTTACTGAAACATTCATAGTTACGTTGTTTTTAGATGCAACAAATATACCAACATATTCTATAGTACAAAGTACGAAAATATTGACACTCGGAACTCAGACTAAAAATGCAGACAAATACTAATAATATAAAATCTTCCAATCATAATTAAATTGGGGCGAGATTTGCAAATTGCAGTTAATATTGTGTTGCAGTTTGGTAGCTTGGCAACAACGTATTTCATCAGGCATTGCAGCCGAGTATAAATAGTGAGGGATCAATAGACTGCTCCCGGAATACCTCGGTCACGTTGTCTTGATTGATTTTGTAATAAGGACCTTAATTAGATGGCTTCGATAGCGCTTATTCGATAATATAACGCTTTGGAATTTTGTCACCACATTTTGGAATATTACAAACTCAATGCTACTAAAGTTTAATAGTCAACTTACATAAGCTACAGATTGCTCTATTATTCGGTTATTATTGAATGCTAAAGCCAATCAGTCGTTACATCCTAATTACGTAGAACATCTTTTAAAACCTAAATGTATTTTAACGACATAAATAAAATACGAAAATTTACATCCGCAAAGTATTCACAAATCTATAAACCTTCAAAATCCTTTAGAATACATGCCTCAACAACGCCACAGACATTTTTAACTCACTTCCTTGAATGTTAAAACTCTTAACATACGTATCGCGTCTTGTACGTTTAAATTTTACATCAGTTACGAACGAGGAAACTCTCGTAATAAAATCCGTGGGTCCCTCTCCTTCGCGACATATTTACATAAGTATGTTAAACTTCGTTCGTTCAATATCCGAATTGTAATGTATAATTCTTATTCCAATCTCGTGTATGCTGTACGTCTGTACTTATCATGCAGTTTCCTGCTTGTCAGATTTTATTGGCGACGTATGTTGGGGCCAATGTTGAAAGTTTTATGTCACGTTTGAAATGACTTTGATGTTGGAAGTCAGGAATGTTTACCATCCACAAAGAATTCTGTTATGATTTTTGTTTAGTATACTTATTTTTTCCATCTTGATTTGCCTTTAATCTGTCTTGCTCGACATTTTGACTTGGGATAAGAGAAAAGTTGCATTATAGATTAGCTAAAAATGAATTAGGAGTAGGTAAAAGGTTGCTGATGCGTTCGTTAGCTTAATTTACTAATTAGGTAGGTAATTTAACATCCGTTTCAAAATGTTATGCAATTGAGAAAATCATAGAAAATATCGAAACGGATGTTTAATTTACATTTGGCAGGTATCGTAAACTTCCCGACATGTTCAATAAAACAACAACTCCGTACCTCCGGTATTCGCCGCCGCCTAATTCTGCCTCTTCCAATATTTATCGAAAATGTTTCCGTATAATCTGCAAAGGACAATGCCAAATCCTGTCCCATTTATTTACAGAAAATTTCAATTAATGAAAATAATTGTGATGATTAAAGGACCTTTTCCTAACACATTGATTTTCTAGTAGAACTTGCCAATTTCAAATCAATGATAAAAGGAATTCAACCCCTGAATTTCCTATTGCGTTACTTATGACGCATGATATACAACAAAAAAAAGTTTTAAACGCCTGTAAAACAAAAAATCATATTACGATTATAATAATTGTAGTAATGCGTAACCCATAGAAGTGTTGTTTTAAATCGCTTTAAAAATTATAAACTGCAACTAACCTATTATCAATGTCATTATTGTTTTAAGATTGTTACTGAAACCGCAAGATCTACAGGCCTTAGGACAAATGTTTAGTTAACAGTAATAAATAAGCTTTAAGATGCCACATATTGCAGGCTTGTAAATGACTTTTTGATTTGAGTGGGGCAAAGTTCTATGGAGTTTCTGGCATTGTCCTTTGGACTGGCCAAAACTCGGCCCATCCTACTTGGACAGACCGCTCTTGCCCATGGTGACGGATTGCGTACAAATATCACGATCATTCCGTGGTAAGGATTGACATTTTCAACTCGTCGCAATAACCCTTAAACAGCTATATATCACAGGCAGCTAATACACGGATTTTCCTTTATACTTCTAGTAAAATGGAGCACACTTCCATGTACCTAAGCTGTTCGCCAGTAACCGGCTTAGTTACTGAATGTAGTTTTCGGTATATACTATTATTGTTTGTGTTAGAGTTACCACCTAAACTACATACCCCCATACTTCATTCAAATGACTGATGAACAGATTTTTGAGTAGGTATGATTGGACAAAAAAGTTATAAAATATTTTGTAAGTTCCCATTATTTTGTTTTTATGTCACTAAAAATCAAGCTTCGCATCATCATTTCAGCCGAATGACGTCTACGAGTGGATATAGGCCTTCCTAAATGGAGAGAGGGGTTGCCACAAAATCACCACGTTTTGCAGGCCAGATGGCGATCGCAGTATGGTTTTAAAATGCATAGAAAACTGCTGCTTGTTCTCGCAGCTTCAATCTTCGCATATCTAACAATTATACAAAGTATATCTTATTTCATACGACATTAATACTTCGCATTTCCCCTACTATTTGAAGTCAAGAAGAGAACAGGCATTTAACTAGCTCACAATACTGGCACAAACGTTCACAGATAAGTTTGATTGATACGACAGTGCGTGAATGCGGGCGCGATTTGTCACGAGGGAACACGAACAGTTTTAGTACTGTTTCATGTAGCTCCTGAGAGCTTTAGCCTTTGTTGATATAAGAGATTATTTTGAAAGAAGAATTTTGACGATATTCTTTGTCAATTTATATTTACATTTTATACCTTAATTAAAGTCGCTATTCGTTTCTGTCTGTGTGACTGGGTTGTTCTTTGGAACTACAAAACGGAATAATTTCACTAAAACGGATTTTGAGACGGACTGGCGAGCCCTCATCAAAATCCGTTAAGAGAATTATTCCGAAACTCTTATATTAAACTTACATCGAATAAGTAACTCGGGGTCGCCAGTGTTAGTGTATAGCCTACCTACTCTTAAGCCTGATTCACACGCTGCGATTCAATTGCCTGTGGCATAACATAAGTAGAAATAATAATAGCCTGGTAGAAATTTGCGTCAGGCAAGACGTTAAGACCGCCTCTGTACATTTGTGTGCTTGAAGTATTAAATAATTAAAAAAGAAATATGCAGGCCAATTGTTGCTTCAATTTTAGGCAAGAAACTTAGATCGTGTTAATGAGGCTGTGCGCAGACTAAAACAAGGATACCTAATAGACTAACGCTCTATAAAATCAATGATGGCGCGCAAATGCCAACATAACAGTCGTAGCGTGGATTGTATTTATCTAAGTTATAGCGGTTATTAGGTTTACCTATGAAATTGTCCTTTAGAATACGGAGAGTTAAAGTCATTTAATATAAATATTTTTTATTTCTATAAATCAAAATATGCACCCATACTATCGGTGCCTCTCTGCCAGCGCAGTGCTAATTTTGCAACGCCCTTTTTGAAGAAGTCAGGCAACTCGTATTACATAATTACTCGTAATTTTATAGTGTCCTTATTGATGAAAAAGATACAAATGTAGTGAAAACAAAACACTAATCAATAAACAAATGACTGAATTTGCAAAAATAATTCCGTATTTTTTAAATAAAATTTATTTTATTTATTGCCAGCCATACCAAAATAACGTTTGAAACGTTATTTTGGTATGGCTGGCAATAAATGGCCAGTATTGTAAAATCGTTACTTCATTGGTAAATACCTAATATGATATAGAATATGTAATTTGGTTATGTTATATTATGTGCGGCAGACATGTTTCACCAGATCTGTTTTTAAGTACATGGGAGCGAGCCTATTTCCAAATACCTACCGGGCACAACCTGCTGTATTTCTGGAGTATCTCTTTTTTACTCAACTACGGCAAAGCAAAAAGGAGGGTTATGATTTTGACGGGTATGTATTCATGTTTAGTATGTACGAAGTTTAGAAGTTAGAGGGTACAGATGAACAAACACACATACTTATATGTATGTGTGTTCATCAGTTCCCTCAGAAGTTCTAAACTTCCTAACATAATTTGACAAATGAGATATTGTTGGAAAAGTCTAGATTGTCTACTGGTTTAAACATTATGACGTTACATTAAATTTAAAATGGCGTCCCTTAGTTATATAACCATGTCTTGATTTCTGTCTGAAATGTTTTCCTTTATCAGAGCGACTTTAATAACGTTTCAAAAGTATTTAGCATTAATAAACATACATGTCATCTGAAAAACATTCAGCTTCGTTAAATGCTAGCATGAAAATAAACCAAAACTTTCTGACTACGGTCCACAACAAATTAAAGGACAAGACCAGTCACACGTTTTGTTGCCTTTGGGCAGAAGTGTGATATGAACAAGCGAATATTTATTTACGAATCCAATGTAGAGATGAAGTAGTAAAATCTGCCCAGAGGTGCACCGAATACAAAGCGAAATAAATAACATTGAAATGTAAGTTTTGTTGATCAGGAATGTACAGTTTTAATGCGTTTTTCTGTTGACTTGTTTAGGAGCTAAACTAAGTATGGCGTGATTTTATTATTTGCTTGTGTCGAGAGTTTGAGACACATCATCATCATCATTTTAGCCGAAAGACGTCCACTGCTAGACATAGGCCTTCCCGAAGCACCGACACTTCGACCGGTTCTGTGATTCCCGCATCTAGTGGATTCCTGCGGCCTTCACAAGGTCATAGGTTGTGGGAGGACATTCTACGCTACGTCTTCCGGTACGCGGTCGCACTCCAGAACCTTTCGGCCTCATTGGCAATCTGTTCTAAGAGCAATGTACCCGGCCCACTGCTACTTAAGTTTGGCAATTCTTCGCGGTATGTCGGTTACCTTAGTTCACCTGTGGATTTCTTTATTTCTGATTCGATCATGTGAGGAAGATACAAATATACATCAGCTCCTCGATGTACCGATAAACGATCTGGCACCTGTGAAGAGACTGCAGTACAGCCCACTGTCTCGAGCGAATCGAAGGCTTTCCAGTAGTCCACAAACGCAAAGCAGAGAGGCAGTGTACGATTTTGTCTTCTGTATAACCTGCCACAGCGTATGTATGTGGTCTACAGTTTTAAAGCCTTTACGAAATTCGGCTTGTTCGGGAGGCCAGAAGTCGTCAAACCTGAGCGCGAGACGGTTTATGATGACTCTTGATAACAGCTTCACGTGGCTCAGAAGAGGGATGGGCCTATAATTCTTAAGAAAGGCATTGTCGCTCTTCTAAAAGAAAAGTATCATCACACCTCTATTCTATGCCTGCGGCGTTTTGCCCTCAAATATGGCGTTCTCAAACTGCTTCTGGAATGCCTTAAGAACGGGATTGCCGCCGCTTTTTAGTTCAGCAGTAATTCCGTTATAACCTGGCGCCTTATTGATCTTGTACTGCTTCAGAGCCGTCCTGATTTCGTTTAAGCTGACTCCCGGTATGTCACGATGATTGGGTTATAGTGTCGGGTCAATCTAGCTCTTGGGTCGTTTGCCAGATTCGTAACGGGGTTATATGCAGACGTTTAAAACTGTCAATAGAACCTCTCGATATCTCCCAACAGCTCAGGTTTGGTGAATACGATCCTGCCATCTCTGCCTCTCTCTGGCTCTGCCCAATAGACAGATTTCTAGCAAAATCGTAGAGCTTTTATTTCACTCTATCGCATCCTTATTATGGTCTGTATTAAAGTAGCAAATGTCACTTTTCAAAGACTAAGAGATCCGTCTATTGAGGTGCCGATACTTGAGCACATCATCATTTAATAATAAAAAAAATAAAAAAATCTATTCTTCAGGTCCCAAGATTGGTTTACGATGAAACATTTTGTTATTACCAAATTAATAAAGAATACATTAGATTTAAATGACCTAATGTTAGAAGTTGCGAATGTGACATCATATTGAGTGCAGAAAAACAAGAATAAATTAATCTGTCGGTTTCCCTAGGCATCATGCTAGACGACAAATTGCAATGGGGACTTCATATAATATATTTTGCGGGGCGGCTAAGCTCGACCGCTTATGCTGTAGAAATATAAGGCAGTTCAATGATAAAGAAACCGCACGTTTAGTCTATTTTAGTAACATACACAGAATTATTTCATTATACTGCTGGGTCAGGCTGCAGACATTGATTTTATTTTAATTTTACAAAAGAGAGCTGGCAGAGCTATTAACAAACTACGTCGTCACGAATCTAAAATATTAAATATTAATATACTAGCAATCGTCTATCTCGTACAAAAATAAAGAAAGTTCCTGAGTAACGGTAACCTTTCCCGTAAAAGTCAATTTTCATCAAAAACGCACCGGTGGATATTAGGCACACTTGAAGCGCACCCACTTAGCTCAATTTATCACACCTTACGCGTACTTTCCGTAAAAAATCTTACACACAGACGTCTCGAACGATCCCCATTTATTATCTCCTCGCAGCCTACTTGTCTTTATTTTCCCTTTATATAAAGAAAGTTGTTTATCTAACTAATCCTTACAAATCTTCATCACTTTACTTCTTAAATGGATCAAAGCCCTTCGTCTGAAAGTACTCTGCAACTCCTGTTTTTTCAATAAAGCATTTCCACTATATTAAATAATTACGAAGTTTTCACACCTTTTTTTTGCCGCAGTTGTAGCAATTTGTTAGATTTTCTTGTGAATTAAACCGATCTTTGAAAGACTTTAGTGTATTAAAATTCTTGAGAAATCAATTTCAGACGAAGCTGATTGCTTGTACTAAGAATTAGTATATAGCGCCTCGCCATCTACTAGTTTGTATTATCGTTAGGACAATATTCTCGGCGTCAAAGAGGCGATACGTCGACCGCAACGGGGTATGTTCTATCGAGATTGCAGCCACTAAATATTAACCCACATCGTCATAACTATGTTGTAAATAAAACCGTTATAAACCAAAATCCGTGGTTTAAGACCCCGTAATAAAGTATTTTCAACGCAATCGAATTACGGAACACCCTTTTAAATCAATATTGACTGTCCAAATGAATTGGACAGTTCCGCAACATGTATTTATTTGTTTTTGTTATAAAACTATGTAAAGGGAATGTGTGATGCGCTTACTGCTCGTTTTATTTCTCTCTAATGTTCAACCTAAAATTACGTACACGACTCAGAAATATAAGCGAGGACTATTATGTACACTACATGGTTGCATTTTAGCCAGCATGCAGCCTGTGTTGTATTGTAAAACATGAAAAAAAACACGATTATCCACTCTTAAATCATTGTAAGAACGCCGATACAGGCCCTGCTTGAAATATGCTTACCACTAAAAATCCTCGGTATTTCAGCTTACATTCAATCGTGTATTGTTGTCTTTGTTGGGATAACCCAGGATCAGGAATTGAAAATGTATATTTTCGAGAATTTAACTAAGGAGAATTTATATTTCGTTTTCCGTTTATAAATTAAACAGAAACGCAATTTACAGCTAGTTGAACCACGAACTTGAAGTCCGAAATAGAAAAATACAAGAGATTCGTTTAAAAGCCTTGCCGCATTGAACGCGCAGCAACAGCGAAACTTATGCGATCCGGCCCCTGAAATACCGACAAAGCAATGTACAGCATCGCATGGTACCGCATCTCACAACACTGCATTTCACAAGTCCACTTTGGGAAATCAGTAAATCGTTGCAATGATGCTCCTTGGCTGTCATGCTGTATGTGTAGAATGTTTCTACATTCTATAGATAATAGTTGTTTTTTTTTTCCTTTTTCAATGACAAAGCTTATTTTTCATGACCTAGGTATGTGTATTTCCAATCTATTAACAAGTAACTTTTGCCTCTACAAATATAAAATAAACATCACAAACCACGTTAACACAAAGTAAACGCAAATAAGAGCAATGATAGCATAATATTTCATTACTTAAAACAGCATCAAACAAACAAGTATGTGTTTGAAATGCATCGTATGTACAATATTTAGTAAAGTCGGAAAGACGTGATGCATAAGGCACTATCTCTCTCAGAGTGTACCAAGGTCAGCGAACAGGTCACTAGCACCAGTAATTTATTTCATAAGTTGGTAGGTAATAAATCAAAACCAGTTTGTGAGCCAGCTGTAACAATAGATTTGACTGGTGATGATACCATACCATTATGTCCTGTTGTTATGAGTCACAACAAATTAAAAAAATACATAAAAATCAAGAAGTTAATTAAACGGTCACAGAGAAGAAATAAAAAACAAAATCTCTTAAAATTAAATCTTGCGCTAAGAAAGGAACGTGTTGTCCTAACGAAAAGTTTTTATAGTTGTACTACTGAGTTAGATAAATGTAGGGAAAAGTATGACACTGATATCCATCCAGCTCCTGTATAATGATATATTACAGAAGGAGCACTTGCTGAAGGATATTTTTGAGAAATATGAGACTTCACAACGGCAGCTAAGTGACCGCTTGTTTGAGGCTGGGGAACTACTGGATTTGGTGAAGTGCAATGCTGAGAGATACGAGTCTCTAACTAATAATCTCTCCAGCAGCTGTGCCAACCAATCACCACCTTTTCAGCCTCAGCCTAACTTGCCCCCTCCAGTGTTGGCTCTTCCAGCAGAGACCTGTGTTAATATAAAGGAAAACAAGACAATATTTTTTGGTGACGAATTAGGTTCTGGCTTTGGAAAAATTTTACTCAATTACCTTAGCCATAGTTTTACTAACCATAGTTATCATAACATAAGTTTTAAACAAATGATTAAAAGAATTGCAAACCCAAACCTAGAAAATTATTCTACTATGGTTTTGCTATTAGGAAATAGTACTGGTATTACCAGAAAGGACATAGTGGATGGTGTGAACACCTTAATTAAGTTAAACATAGGAAAGCTGATGTTGTGTGCTTTTCCTTATTCTGATTCTTTATCAGGTGACGAGAATAATTATATTTATAAGTTGAATAGTACTATTCACAAGCTGACATGTTGTCATAATGACAAATTATTGTATTTTGACACTAACAAGTTTGTTAGTGGTTTTAAGTTAACTCAGAGAACCTTATCTCTGTCTTGGTATAATAGACATCGGATAGCTATGTTGATAGCTTATAATATTAATGAGGTTATAGATAATAAAACAGATTGTAGTATTAGTGACGAGTCTGTGTTGCCTAGTTATACAAGCAACATAGAGATTAATTATGATTCATCATGTTGTACGAAGGAGGATCCAACCATAATACCAACATCCTTGGAGGGCACTACCAGTCAGATAGGTTATACTTTTCCTGCTGGAACCCATACCGCCATTGTAGACTCGTCAGTTGTAGTTGTGGAGGTCACTCCGGATAATAATTTAAACTAGTTAGTAAGACAACAGAAGTTACCCCTTGAATTAACCAGTTATTACTAGAGATTATTAATAAAGTATCTTCTGGAAAAATAACTCATAGTAATAAAAAACCAAAGGAAGTGCAACACACTTTAAATTTATTTAATCAAAATATCCAAGGTTGCGCTTCAAATTATTGGAAATAGAATTGTTTCTAGAAAGTACTAAGCTTGACGTTATTTGTTTAACAGAACATTGGTTAAAAGATCATCAAGTAATGTCAATTAATTATGCAAATTATTGTGTTGTTAGCCATTTTAGCCGAAAACGTATGATACATGGCGGGTCATTCGCGAGTCTAATTAAATCGAAAGAACGAAAAGACATCATCGGGCTGTCTGTTGAGCACGCCATTGAATTGTCCTGTGTTGAGCTTGATCAGCATGTCATAGTATTCGTATACAGACCTCCAAGTTACCAGAATCTACCTGTGTTTGATTCTGTAATGGAAGTTGTGTTAAAGAAACTTAGTGCTAGTAGTAAGTCAATAATAATCTGCGGGGACTTTAATATTAATTAATTAGAAAATAACTCTGGTACAGTCAGATTATTAAGTCTTTTTATGTCATTTGATCTGTCTAATGTTTTTATTGAACCTACCCGAGTGACAGCTTCTTCTGCTACTTGTATAAATAAAGTTTTTTGCAATTGTGATTACTTACACAAACAAATAGTAAATAAGTTGCCATCTGATCACAGTGGACAAACAATAATGTTTTGCTCATATACGCCTTTACAAAAAACTCAAATAATGTTTAGGCAAATTACTTGTAAAGATTTAGAGAAATTAAATGATTCTTTGGCCAGTCAATTATGTAAACAAAGTTTTAATAAGATAGGTGACCCAAATGAGTTCTACGCCGAGTTCTTTTCACTATTAAACAAGCAATTTAATAAAACTTTTCCACTAAAGACTAAAAGTATTAATACAAAGTCTTTATTTAGTGATTGGGCCACTCCTGGCATTCGTAAAAGTAGAGAAAATCTATTTGAACTTTATGGCCTAAAGCAATATGTGACTCATACAAGCTTTCATCAGTATGTTGCAAGATATTCAAAATTATTTAAAAATGTGTGCAAAATAGCTAAAGCTCTATATATTAGTAATAAAATAAAATCAGCTGATGACAAAATAAAAACTACCTGGCAAATAATAAATAATGAAACAGGTAGGAAAAAACAGCGTAATATTGAATTTAATTTAGTGACTGCACGTGGCCCCATCAACTCAAATGTAGATATAGCTCAGGAATTTGAAAACTTTTTTGTTAATGTTCCACTTAAAACTACTGAAGATTTCAAATTCCTCACCCGCGATTTCTGCTGCCTTACTTAAAAATAATGTAAAACCATGCCCTTTGGCGTGCAGGTTTCAGCATACAAACCCCCAAGCTGTTATAAAAGCTTTTAAAGATCTTAAAATTAAATCAACAGAAGATCTCTGAGGAATGTCTGTAAAAGTCTGTAGATCTCTCATCGAAACCCTTGCGCCCTATTTAGCTTTCATATTTAACACCAGTGTAGACCAAGGAGTCTTTCCGGATCTTATGAAACATAGTAAAGTGATCCCATTGTTCAAATCCGGTGATAGTAAAGAGATCAATAATTATAGGCCCGTGTCAATTCTGCCAGTTCTCAGTAGGGTGTTTGAAAAGTTGATGCTCAATCAAATGTTACGTCACTTTAATAAAAACTTCATCTTGCATGAACATCAGTACGGTTTCACTAAAGGACGTTGTACCACTGACGCCGGTGTCACCCTAATAAAGAACATTTTTAGCGCCTGGGAGGAATCACAAGATGCCATTGGAATCTTTTGCGATCTCTCTAAGGCGTTCGATTGCGTAAACCATGAGACACTTCTGCTGAAACTAGAGCACTATGGGATTAGGAATGAAGCTCTTGATTTGCTAAGATCATACTTGAAAGACAGAAAGGTTAAAGTACAAATAAACGGCACAAACTCATTAGGGTCTGAAATATCAATGGGCGTTCCTCAAGGTTCGATATTGGGTCCATTCCTCTTTTTAGTCTACATGAATGATTTACCCCAGTTACTTCAAAATCAACCGAAGATGGTGTTGTTTGCAGATGACACTTCATTGATCTTTAAAATAGATCGAAGGTCACAAAATCTTGACGACGTGAACAACTCTATTCTTCAGGTCCAAGATTGGTTTACGGTAAATAATTTGGTACTAAATGAGAAAAAAACCAAATGCATTCGATTTAAATTACCTAATGTTAGAAGTAGCGAATGTGACATCATATTGAACGGAGAAAAACTGGAATTTAGTAATCAGACGGTTTTCCTAGGAATCACGCTAGACGAGAAGTAACAATGGGGACCCCATATAACATCTCTCGCGGGGCGACTAAGCTCGGCAGCGTATGCTGTTAGAAAGATAAGACAGTTAACAGACGTTGAAACCGCGCGTTTGGTTTATTTTAGCTACTTCCACAGCATTATGTCATACGGCATTTTACTGTGGGGTCGGGCTGCGGACATTGAATCCATTTTTATTTTGCAAAAGAGAGCTGTCAGAGCCATTTACAATCTACGTCGCCGCGAATCTCTTAGGGAACTATTTAGGAAGATTAATATAATGACTGTAACTTGCCAGTTCATTTATGAAAATATTATGTATGTTAGAAAAAATCTGCATCTATTTAATAAAATAAATGATAGACATAATATTAACACTAGAAATAAAAAACAAAAAAGATCAACCATTTTTCAGACTATCTAAAGTACATAGATCTTTTATGGGGTACTGTGTTAAATGTTACAACAAAATACCTGGTGAAATATTGCAATTAAATTAAAGAAAGTTTAAAAATCATGTTAAAAAAAACACTTTGTATTATATCCTTGATAAGAGTGCTTGGAAACATGCTGGTCCTGCTCCATAGGACAATCTAGAGGCTAGACAAAATCATACTATTTGCTTATTGTATTGTATATTTGGTTATTTTTACTTTACTCACACACTGTATTATTCCAAGTTAATATTTTAGGAAAATCATATATTTTTACAATTGTTTGTAAATATGTGAGCACAATGTACCTATCACGTGATTAATTTATATACCTTTGCTTTATTTTTAATATTTTTGTACCAATAGTGGTATAGTATTTTTATTCTTGGTGCATCGTCTTCACATATAGAAATATAATTAATGTATACAAAATTGTGTAAAACATTTTAAAAGAGTAACGGTGGAGTTTCTTGCCACTTCTTCTCCATACGAAACTACCTTTTGGAAGTGGCGCCTAGAATCAGTTCTATTTTTAATGTACATTTTGACGTTCAAAAGTGCCTTTTTATGGGCCTATTTGAAATAAATGCTTTGACTTTTTTGACTTTTGACATACGCAACAATATTTCACTGAAATAAGAGTCGTGTTAAATTTTCATGAATATATATCACTGTTTTTGTACATTTTCCGTAGAACTCAGTACCTCGTCCCTAGCTTGGTAAGTCGCGTATTTCCAGAAGCCTTTTTCCCCGTGCCCATTTCCCTTAACGGCTCGGGCAGACACAAACGTCAGATAGACTTTTTCATTTTTTGAACACTCAGACTGAATCCCGTGGATGTTTTGTTAGCGTATTTTTTTGCGACAAATAATGCTTTTAGTTTAGAAGATTGCAAACCTTTTGAAAAATGGCTTATAGCATGATGCATACGTGTGTCGTGATACGGAAAAATTGGGGATTTTTGACGAATGGATGTATTTTGTTACGTGTGGGTTTGTTAGTGGCTACAGTAATTGAATGCCCATTCTAGGTTGGAGTTAGGCATGCGACGGTTTATCAAAAATCGATCAAGTGCGACTTGAACTCGCGTGGAGAGGGTCCCGTACGATGATGTTACCAACCAAATGTTAAACCACTCAAATGTTACGCCTTTATTGGATCTTGTAGAATTCTGATATTGTAAAAGGAATTATGATAGGTTATTTCAAGGTCTTAATAAAAATATAATAAATATTTCCTGATTTTTTTGTGTTTATTTTTTATTTTTATCGCCATTTAAAAAAAAAACCTTCGTTGCTTAAAACGATTAATTTCAATTAAAATTTTAAAAAAATCTAATTAAATCTAATTATTAACAATCAGTGTTGCCACGTCTTACATTAATTACACATCGACATCGATTGTTCACACTTAAAATTAAATTGTCAATGTCTTGCTGCATAATGAGATCCCATGTTCTTTGCAAGTGTTCGTAAAGTTGTTGTTCCGTCGTCAAATTTGGCGGGAAATATCTCAAAGCTTATCGTTGTAAACGTGTCCCAGGCATGCCCGATGGTATTTAAGTCGGGCGAATGTGCAGGCAATCCAAAAGTTGAATTTCGTGGTCCTCGGAGTGCGGCCGACACCAGCCGCGCCGTATGGGATAGAGCATTATTTATTTATTGATTTAATACTTTACGCACGAGGATGTACAGAGGCGGACTTAATGCCATAGACATTTTCTACCAGTCAACCTTTGGGTGATGCAGAGACATACAGTGGTAGGTGTAATAATAAGAAAATGGTAATATATATATGGTCTCTATCTATTTGGTCTCTCCTTAATACGTATTACTCAGTGATCTAGCTAGGAGAGCAGCGATTCACCCAACATCTCGTTGTACCTGATCCATATAATCAATAAAGCATAGTTTGTAAGTCCCTCATGTACTACAAAACCTTATGTACCTAAATAAATTTTATTTTATTATATTATAATTAAATATAAAGATCGTATAAACCAAAACTATAAATAAAATACACTTACATTCCTTATTATTTATAAATATAAACACAAATAAAAATACATAAAGAAATGAATATGCTAAAAACAAATAAGACAAACAATAGGAAAACTATACCGTTATGATGACACTACTTCTTGCGAATGTGCACACGAACATTAAATTTAAAGGATAATCGGTTGGTTGCATGGTCCTGATTTCTTGGGGGAGTGCATTCCACAGAGAGATAGAGTAAACGAAGAAGGAAGAGTGAGTGAAGTTTGTGCGGTGAGTGGGCATGGCTTATTACAAGCATTGTCATCGTACTCGATGGTATGATGGATAGAGATTTTTCAAGCGGTACAGAGCCCGCAACGTCCCGTTAACCTTCTGGCTTACCCGGGCAATTTGAGTACGCCAGTTCAGGGTACTATCAATGTGCAAGCCTAGGTCCTTCACGTCAGTACTGAAAGGAAAAATCGTACCATTGAAGAGTAGTGGTGGCAATATTGTACCATCCACCTTACTAATGCTACAAAAACTGCCAATGATGATCGCCTGACATTTCGTAGGGTTTATAGCTACACCAAATCTATCAGCACAGGTTTTTATGGCTACCAAGTCCCTATTTAATTTGTCGATGGCGTCAGGTAATTCATCAGCCTTCCCGAGACATTACAAATGCAAGTTAGCGGCATACAGATGATACGCACATTGAAGTTCGGAAGCTAAAAGATTAATAGAAAACAGAAGAGGAGAAACTACGAGTATACCGCCTTGAGGAACGCCAGTTTCCAAATCACATCAGCAAGAAGAAAAAAATCCTGAAAGAACATGAACGGACTACTGACGTGCCTGAAGGTAAGAGGAGAACCATTTCAGTGCTTCGGTAGAGAACATAATATATGACAGAATGGCTAACAGGATGTCATGACTGACGGTTTTAAGGGCATTCGAGAATTCAACCAACACCAGAGCAGTTACTTTGGTGTCTTCCAGTCCTGCCCTTATATCGTCAGTCACTTTAAGAAGGGCGGAAACAGTGTGCCCAGGCCGAAAACCCAGATTGAAGAGGACTAATAATTGAGTTACAATTAACAAAGTTGGAGAATTGTTTGTGGACACACTAGGCCTCGAGCACTTTGGATAGGAAAGGAAGGATAGAAATTGGACGGAAGTCGGTAGGAAGAGAGGAATTAGAAACCTCAGGTAGGGGGTGAACATAGGCTTTGCGCCACAAGGAAGGGAATACTCTGGTGTACAAGGAAAAATTTATTATGTGGGTAATCGCGGGTAGCAGTTGGTCCAGAATGGTTATAATCATACCACGGGTCGATTTGATGGAAATAATGATCTTTCTGATCTCTCCCGGTTCAACTGAAATGAAACTGAAAAGACTTATGTGAGGACGCGTTAGAGCGGAAACTAGAGACAGAGTGTTTTGCTTGGTTATCATGAATGAGTAGAAATTCAGCCCATTTGGATTCTGTGTGGGACAATAACAGGCTCTCACCTCCTCGTGGTATTTTTGTGCAGTCATGTTGCCTTGGATCCAAACGAGCTGGGTTCGTCCACCAACACGAATTCCTGCCCACACCATGATTGTCCAGCTTGGTATGAGTGTACCTCCTGAGGTTGCCGTAGACGGCTAACTATCTCTGGAGTTATCCAAATGCCTGTTCTTCGTGAATCCGGATGAAACCATGGTTGGGGTGGTTCCATGATAAATGGTAAATGCTCCTTTTTTTTTTTGGGTGTAAAAGTGGAGGGCATGTCAGAATTTTACTGACTAAACCCCACCCGTGTTCCTTCAGTTGCTTGCCAGGGCCACGGTTATCTCTTTCGTATTTCCCGCGACCCTGAGGCGTCGGCCCTATCGGACCACGTAATTTTGTGCTGACATCTCTTTGAGGCGCTAGTGGAACATGACGCGCTGTCGACCCAGGCCTGGTCCTTACCGGACGGCGGGCTACCCATTGCTCGCCGTTCGCAAGCCTGCGCCTACGGTGGCCGGGAATCTGCAGGCGACTTCCGACGCCCAGGGTGTCTCCTGCGGCGACTAGGGGCGTGAGGGCGCAAGGATCTCTCCCTCACGCGCACCGCCCCCTCCTTCGCAATCATTACTGCTTCGCAGAAGGAGGTGACGGCTTTCCATTCTCTCTCGCCCCGTACCATGGCCTGGACCAGGGCCGGACGCGAGAGATTGCCGCCACCGATCGCACACTGCGGTGCTCCGCCCAAGCTGGGCAGACCTCCACCGTATGCTCCACCGTATCCTCCGGGAGATCCACACACTGGTGACACCCGGGCGTTTCCTCCCGCCTTATGCGAAACAGGAACCTCTCGAAACAACTGTGTCCGGGGAGGACCTGTGTCAGGCGGAAGGTGAGGACGCCGTGGCGCCTCTCCAACCACTCCTTAAAGAGGGGACTTACCACCGCTATTGTGGCGTGCCTAATGGTAAATGCTCCTGAGCCCACGAAAGCCGCCGACCGCGATTACCAAGTCGCAATGCTGGAACACGTAGCGATCTTCGACCATGAAGACAAACTTCATGCAACCTCCTTCGCATGGTTTGGTCGCTTAACAGCAGCTGGTGGTCCTCCTGGAGCCTTTGTACTAGATGCATCGCTGTGATATGCGGTTGTCTTCTGGCGATCTCTGCACGATATCTACCAGTGTGCCATTCAGCAACATCCCCAGTTCTAGGATAACGTGACCACAACCTTGATATCACGTTTTGGCCGGTGAATAGGGCTTCAACAACGACGCATTGTTTATTACCATATTCTAACATGCCTACGGCTCTTAATATTTCATATTGACTCATATGACGACGTGACATGAATCTTAAAGCTCACACGGCACGTTAAATTAAAAAAGAAAAACAATTTACATTTTCCTTAGCGTAAGACGATTACTAACAATTTGCAGCCGTATTTTGTTGTTTCTTTTGTTTTTTTGTTATAAACATTTTTTTTTAATTTTGATAATATGAATTTATGGAAACTAAAAAGATTTTAAACTAAATATTCGTAAATAATTTAGGATGTGTGTGCATATTCAGAAACAGGGTGTAAGGGACGGACAGACTCAGACTTACTGGAGTAAGTCAACGTCAAGAGGAGTCGGGTCATAATAGTTAACAGAAAAAACAAAATTCAACAGGAGTTAAAATACCGTCACAGGCAGTGGTGTTTTTTTAATATAAATGCCAGTAATTTTTAAAATACATATCAACCATTTTATTTATATTTAATTCAATCATAAGTCACTTTATTTTATAATTTTTTGTGCGTGATAAAAGCAGCGTATGATATATTTTATGTTAACTTATTAGTCTAGCATATTCTTAATTTTGTTGATAAGACTAAAGTCAACGATTATGACTTAAGCGGTTAACTAGGAGCCACTGAAGAGTTCCACAATCACCTCTTGGCTCCATCATCAGAACCTCGTGTTCCAAACTGAAAAAAAAAAACTTGAGACCCTCACAACAGGCCCTTTCATTTGAAATGTTTCATACGGTATAGTTGGCAAAACTTTTGTTTTTAATTTTCTAGTTTTTCCCTCAAAACTGACTCCTTTGTTAAAAGTTTGTTCCTTTACGTTATACAACCGTGTTTGGGTCACAGAAATTCATAATAATAATTATGTGTAACAAATTTCAACTTAATCAGTCCAGTAGATAAGGAGCAAATTGGTTGTAACCGACGGACGGACAGACAGACAGATGTGATCCTATAAGGGTACCTTTTTTTTATTTCATAGTTTATCAGTACCATTCAAATTTCAGCTTCAAGGTATTGGTAGTTCTTTTATTCTGGGAAATTTTAATTCCGACACCGCAAGCAGCTAACCACTCTACAACCAATTATGTACTGTAGATACAAGGTTCAACTTTATATTTTATTTTTTTGTTTGTAGAAATGAACCTATTGAATTTGGATTCTTCTGCTAAAAGGTGTTACTTATGGGACTTGAATATAAATATTATATTAAGTCTTATCTATTCAGGTGTCCTTTTCATTACGACTTGACGACAGGCAGTAATGTTTTTTTTGTTATTTAAATAGTAATAGCATAGTTTGATACGCTTGAAAAAATTAATTAGACTGAGATATTTTTTCCTCTCATTTTCATAAAAGATTTACTTTGAAAGCTTTTTTAATAACTAAGATTTAGTATCTTTGCTTTTTTAGGGTCACTCGGTTAATTTAGGTCATCTTTTTTTTTTTATCATGAGAAAATATTTTATAAAGAACCGAATTTAAATCAATTTTCACATAAACGGAAACAGCATCGCAAAGCTTATCACTGTTTATGGATTTTTAGAACATTTCAGTTTGATATTTTCACATAACTGAATAATTATTACCATCAACAGCAGATTCTTGCTCCAATACAACATTGAATAAGAGTGAAATCACATTTCACAACTAAATACAATCTTCAATATCATAACATAACATCACGCCTTGTTTCCCCGAAGGGTTGGGCAGAGGTGCACCTATAGTACACCCACATTTCGCCAGTTATGTTTTAAGTCCCATGTAACAGGGGGCGAGCCTATTGCCATCAACCGGGCACAAATCCAGACTCCGGGCTGCTACTGAGAAATTCCAGATAGAAAAACCCAGTAACACGTTGCCCGACCTGGGAATCGAACCCAGGACCTCATGCTCAGCAGTAGCGATTGCGACCACTAGACCTTCAATATCAGTAATCAAATTTAATGTACCTATTCATTCATCCCGCATGTAATATGTGTAAATCATTTTAAGAGCTTCTACTATATTTTGCGCGGTTTAATCAACCAAAAAATGGAAAATGTTAATTATAATACGACTACGGGTATAATTTGAAACTGTCACTCTTCAAGGAATGTGTATTCTTCTAACTAACGGTTGAATATTCCTTATCAATGGAATGTTGGATTTAAAGGTTAAAAAACTCAAACTCAAAGCATTTATTGCAATTAAACCAATTACAGGTACTCGTAGTTTTGAATTGTCAAAGGGTCGGTGAGTTAGAAATATGAAGCTAGTTGCCCATTCCAAAGCGAAGTAGGTACCTATGGAGAAGAACGGGCAAGAAACTCCATGGACACTCTTTTAAATAAAAAAGTTGTGACATGAAATTGTTCAGTCTTGTTGAATTAATACATGTGAGAACGAGGTAGAAAGAAGTGCACGTAAAAACCGTCGGTCATAAAAAAATATAAAGCAACAAATACAAAAAACGTTTCGTAAATTAAAATAAGCCGTGTCAGCTAAAAGATCACCAGTCCCTACTGACGGCGCCCGTTCACGAACATGACGGATGGATGGATCAGCACCATTCAGATCAAACGTTTTGAAGGAAACTTATTGATCCAATACAGACGCCACCACCAGCGAGACATTTGAGTGAGCATGACATACTCCTAGGCTACTAGGCCTAAGCTGAGCTTTGCATTTGTGAGAGTGCATATAGACAGTGTAGGTGTGACGTTGGCCTAGAGTACGATGCGTCCTTTGCTTGCTTTAAACCGGTTTATACAAACGGCTGGAGGAGCAGTGCGTCCCTCGCACGAAGCAACTCCGCCGCGCACCTTCCACACTTCACCTCTTGTACTGGTAGCAGCGTGACGTGATTAATTCTTAATATTTTGTTTTGTGTTCGATTCATTAGTGTAATGCTGTTAAACGAATAATACGAAAATCATTAAATAGCCAAGTAAAAGAAAATTTTGTGTAATTTAAATAATTATTTTATAAACATGAACTATAAAGACATGTCAAATGACATCCGCCCAATTGGTAGCGACATCGACAGGATTTCCGCTGTCCAATGTCAAAAGAGGTTTATTGGAAGGTAAACGTCTTTTGGAAGACGGAAGCAAGGAGAATATCGAGATTGCATGTAATTTAGGACACATTGATAGGGGCTGCGTTTATTATGGTATCTTATGAATAGTTAAAGAACGACATTATACTAACAAAAAAGGAAATGGTAATAGTTAGAGAAATTGAGACTTAGAAGGTTATAACGTAAAATAATCTAAAATTACATTCTGTAAAAAAGTATCGAGAACGGATGATTTGTTTAGGGCTCCAAATTCTTTTTTTGTTGTTGTTTTACATTTTGGCGAGGAGTTTGAGTTGCATCTATTATTAATATTAAATATAGTGCTGTTTTTAGTTAGATCATATCTAGTTGTATTTAGCAAATTTCATAGATAATGGACAAAAACATCGAACAAAGACTTTGTCTTAAATTTTGCATCGCCAATGGAATTTCGTGTTTGGAGTCACAGAAAATATTTCAGAAGGCTTACGGTAATTCGACTTTATCAAAAATACGTACCTATGAGTGTTCAAAGCGTTCAAAAGCGGTCGAGATGTGATGGAAGATTTGCCTCGCTCTGGTAGGCCATCAAAGTCCTCAACTGAACTTAACATAGCAAAAGTGAAGGAAATAGTGACGAAAAATCCACATTCAAGTTTGAGAGAGATAGCCGATGAACTTTCTGTCTGGCGAGTCGATCCGTACCATTTTACATAATCACTTGGGTATGTAACATATTGCCACTCGGCTAGTCCCAAAAGCCTGAATTTTCTCCAAAAACTCAATCGCATAAGAGTCGCTGAGTACATGCAAAAACGACTCAATTCCGACCCAACATTGATAAACGCATTTAAAATGGTGACGAGATGTAGGTTTACGAGTTTGACATGCAAACTAGTCAACAAGCTTTGGAGTGGCGCCTTCCAACTGTACCGAAATCGAAAAAAACACGCCCAAGTCGATTAAAAGTAAAAGTCATGTTGATTGTTTTCTTTGACTATCGTGGTTTTGCGCACTCGGAATTCTTGCCGGAAGGTCAACCGGTAAATAAAGAATATTATTTGTTCGCTATGCGGCGTTTAAGTGAGCAAATTTGACAAAAAAGGCCAAATTTGTGGAATGAAAATTCTTGGATTTTGCATCATGATAACGCGCCTTCGTAAAAGGCCATAATTCTGAACGATTTTTTGACCAAACACTCTTGAGAAATATATCTCGAGCCGACTTCTTTCTTTTCCCGAAACTCAAATTACCGCTTCAGCAATAGCCCACTGTTCGTGTTCCTACGGGGCAATGACAATAATATCATGATATGACATTTCGACCCTCCAACCTCCTTCTCCTGCGATGTACGTATAATTAGACTTGCCACCTATGTATCTAGCTACCTCTAATCTAGTCAAGATTGAATTTGGGCACATATAATAGATGGGTGGTTGCAAACAAAAATCCCTTCTTGAGAAGTCTCATACCGGCAAACTTCTATAGCATACATTCCCTAAGCTCTCTTCTCCTACATATATTATTTTTAGATCTATTAATGTTAACTTTGCTGATTTGCAAACCTTATTACACCGTATCGATATTCAGAGTGAGCTCCTAGTACTTACTGAATGTTGGTTAAAATGCTCCAGTAACAACCACATTCCTGTTCTACAAAATTATATTACCTATCACACCACCAAACACTTAAATAAAAGCGTCGGGGTGGACGTCTATGTAAAATCCTCTCTTGTAACTGCTCACGAAGAACCTGACTACTTTTTCGGATCTGCCTCTGGTTATGGGTGGATAAAATTAGACTCAGGTGTAGTACTTTGCATATACCGATCACCCGCAAACGATTATATTCAAAAATTCCTCTCGGTACTCATTATAATACTTCAGTCGCTGACTAACTACAAAACTGTAATCATAACGGGAGACATTAACATAGACATTAAACATAACTCATCAGATTGACGAACTCACGTAGGTTATCATGGATTCTTTCCTGCACGTAACGACGCCTACAAGTGGAAGTAACTGTTTAGACCACTTTATAATTCGCTCTATGCATACACCTCTGACACTTGTCTATGGTTCAACTTTAACGGATCATTACTCTTCTCTGTTTTGCCTTAACAAAATTACTATTAAATCAAATTGTACAAAATATAAATGTAAATAAAATAAACTACGACACTCTTGACAGAGTTATGGTAGGTTTAGACTTCGCACCCATTCTGTCTAAGATGGATCCAGATGATACTGCAGATGCCTTTAACAAGCTAACTAAAACAGCTATAGAAGACTGCACTACAACAGTAAAGGTATCTGCAAAGAAATAAACTCTAAAACCGTGGATAACGCGAGGTTTGACCGTGACTCTCTACATAAAAAGTAAAGCATCGCCTCACAACATCATAATCACTACCACATAAAAACATATACATTACTTAAACAACTATAAACATAATTAAAAAAATCAGAAGGAATCTTGTAGATAGTGAAAACAACAAACAATCACTTACCCGATTTTCACTTCCTTATACATCTAACTTCATAAAATCATTTGTGTTGGAAATGACAGATCCTGACGAAATTATATCAGCCATAAATATGCTACGAACAAATGCAGCTACCGGCTGGGATGGTACCTACCTTGTTTTTAAAACGTTACGCCACATTTCTCGCACCATTTTTTCTATGCCACATTTTCAACTTAGCCATTTTTCCTATTTCATTTAAAAAGGCAGTCATTCATCCCATGCTCAAGGGCGGCTTTGGGAGCCTAGTAAATAACTACCGCTCAATTAATAAAATACTCATTCACTATCTTGAGCATTTTACTATTTTGTCACCACATCAAACCATAAATGACGCAATACACAAATTGATTAATCACATAGTGAAGAATTTAGATAATAATAAAAAGGCATTGACCATTATCTTAGACCTCACAAAAGCCTTTGACACTGTGCCCATTCCGACCCTTTTACTCAAGCTACAATGTATAGGTGTAAGGGCCCCAACACTTAATTTATTTCAAAAACTACCTAACAAACCTAACGATTAGTATTTATTTATTCAAGAACACTAACAGTACATAGGTACACTCAACATTGGTTTACAAAAGTATTTAGGAAAGGTATGTACGACTTATCTGCTAGATTTTCTCTACAAGGCATAGATTTCGATATATTCTTATATGTTGAGATACTGGAATTGTAAATAAATTCCCAAAAAACGCATTACTAGTCTGTACGTTTACTTACGATGCCCCAAAGTAGTAAACAAAAACAAAGCAAATCGTGAACATACATAATTACTAATAGAAAGAAATATCCTCCGAGTCGTTATGAATGAATGGTAGGTACAGAATGTACAGTACAGCTAATAATAGCTTTCTATCTACTCACACAGACACACACACACACGGCTGCGAACCGCGTCCCTCACTCGCCTTCCTTTGTTAAACAGAGAAAGCAATATTCCGAAAGAATTTTGTACTGGCCTCGAATTACTATTACGGGCGTTGTTCGTCGGACCCTTAACACGCAGTTTTATAATATTTAGTTTTTTTTATGTTTAGATTCATGCATGATCAACAGTAATCAAGCGGCAAGAAGTTTTATCAAACATAACATGTTTATATGACAGCTGCGCGCACAGATTATCAAAGGCTATCGGCGCGTGAGCATTCGATGCCCGGAATGTTACCATTTTACAAAAATTGCTTGTTGTACTTATTTTGTTGAACACTTATCTAGTTTTTATGTGTATGTATTTTAGTTTTAATCTTAGCGATTGCTGCACCGGGCGATGTCATTCAACGCCGGCTGTCGCTGAAAACCAGCGCTGGGGCTCTGTCTCGGATAGGGTCGTAGCATTAAGCTGAGCGATGGCCGTTTTGCGTGGATGTGACGCATATTTTCCCCCAACTTGTTATTTTTGGTGATTGTGTTCAATCACTGCGTCATGTTTACCGCAAATAAACGTTTTTTCGTTCTTTCTTTCTTTCTATGTTTACGAAATATTTTAGTACTGAGCTCGATACAGAATGTTTATGTATGTGCCATCCAGCCATTATATAAATGTACTATCTACTCAATTTAGACACACTGATTATTGAGGCAGAATTAATCAAATAGTCTAGCTACCTTACAAAATATGATAATACAGTAAGACATGGGTGAAGTAATAAAACACAATACACCCAACAGTTTGTTTTGTAGTCGACGCGCTGGGTAGCACTCCTTTGGATTCTGAATGCTCGGTTTATCACCGAGAGTTGAAAATGCAGTGCGCTATATAATCCCGCCGTGATATTTTAACGTCCATGCGAACATAGTCTAAAGAAACGGAACAAACAAAGCTTCATAGGTAGGATGAAAAATTTATTTATACAAAATATACTTAAGTAAATATTGTTTTCGTGGGCTGAGTCAATCGCCCAAGCAATAATTCGGTAAAATTTAACTTTTATTATTATGTCAAATTCATCTTTAGGGTACATACATCTGAGTAATTTGTTTTCAATTTTTCGTAGTGATATTTATAAAGATATCATGAACAACACTTTTATTATAGGGAAATTCAAAACCGAAATTATGACAAAAAAAATGTATATTTACGTATATAATACAAGTGATTTGCGTAAAGTATTTAATTTTGGTAAGTTGCTATAACCGACCTAATAGAGTTAATGAATCGTTCAGTTCTTGGTAAATGTTAGAACGTAGTTATCGTCCAATTATTTTGAGTAAGCTCAAACCGTAATGGAAACTTGCAAGCCTTTAAAGTAAATAAATGATTAATCCTACAAATATTACAAACGCGAAAGTTTATGAGTATGGATGGATGTTTGTTACTCTTTCACGCAAAAACGACTGAACGGATTTTGGTGGAACTTCGCGATGATACGCTATATTTATAATAAATATTACTATATTGCTTATACACCAGAATAACACATAGACTATAATTTAAAAAATAGAACTTTGGAAAATTTTGAGTGTTTTAGCCATAATATAACGATAAGTATAAAGTAAGTCATAAAAAATCCTGCCCTCTGAGAGGTATCTTGTCGTGCGCTGCCTAAACCGTTAGACTTACACGAAGATAATGTATCGTGGGATTGTTTTTCTTAAACAACTCTAAATAGAATTCTGCGACAGCATACCTTACCTTACCTTTTTTACCTTTTATGTGGAAGCTATTATAGCCAAAATAGTGAGCCAAAAATAGCTACATTTGAATTGTGTTTTTACAATGCACATTTTAGAGTACTTAGTTAATTTTCATCAAAATGAACGTAGATAAACTTTGTCTGTTACATTAAGTAATATGGACGGATGGTTCGAAAGTTACCTCAAAAAGAACGGCGGACATGCGCGGGTTGTGCGCGGGGCAGGGCTGTGATGTTTCACAGCTAATCCGCTGAACTGTGTTTGAAGCCTGGGACATAGGCTATTTTTCATCGACACTCCACGCGGGTGGATCTGCGGGCGGAAGCTAGTGAGAAATAACGTTTGAAAAGTCCGTCTGTTGTCATGTTACGTATCTACATTTTTAACAAATTTACTGCAGTAAGTGTAAATTACAGAAACAATTTACTTATCATATTTATTTTCTGAGATTGCGAGATATTTCCCAAACTTAAATTAATGTTGACATCGTAATTGAATTACGCAAAGAAAATGCTTTCATTTGATGTATCAATGAACTCAAAACTTCGACTCGTTGAAAAGATACCTATTCAATAAAAACAGAAATACAGTTTTCCTATAAAATTTGAGTTTTACGATTACCGACTTATTGTTTGGGGGTGAATATGCAATACACTTAGTAACTAGGAAGGTTGTAGGTAGGTAACTTATAATATGTATATCACTGGGTAATACAATATTATATAATATTGTAATACAATATACAATACTTACTGTGAGAAACATCCCAACGTTCGGGGTCCATGTCGGTAACCAAACCAAATCGTAAATAATATATCCAAGAGCAAATTTCGTAAGTATGGTTAGGTTACTCGATACCAAATCACAAGGCAAATCTTATTCCAAGTTCACAGCATAGGTCAACAGTGTCAGAAATATTATAATACAATTTAGAAAGCAAATAAATACGCATGCACAGGACAATAAAGTAATCGTCTAACATTGACAACAAACACGGAACAGTCCAGCTGGCGCGACGTTGCGGTAGTGTGAGTGCCTGTCCGAGCGATAGACATCTACTGGGAGCAGTACGACCACGCACTCATTGACATTTGCTTGACTGCAATAGCACTACTAGCTATTGAAAATTTATGATAAATTTTGATGTGTTTCGTAATATCAAAAATTATGAATGAAAACTTAATCTTTTTTTAAATTTTGTTTTCGATTAATCGTAGCTTGTTAAATATGAGTTATGTTACATGCATATGAGCATATGAGCTATGTATACAACAACATTATAAATGTGTTTACTAATAAGTACAGGTGAAATACAGTTATCTTATACTTCATTTTAGGTAAGTAATTTATTACGTTTTGGACAATCCATGCGTCGCCATGTTCTTAAATGTGGAACGAAGATATATCACGGCATTTTTCAATGTATGGATGTTTGAATTCATCAATAACAAATATCATTTTGAATTACCAACTCAGTCGGAAAGATAAGCTTGTAAAAATTAAAATAATTTTTATTTTATTTATTTCTGCGTAGCGAGCACAAGTCCTTGACAAGTACTTAGAAGGATCTTTGTTGTTTCCAAACGATCAGTGCCTGAGTGTATCAACAAAATATAGGGCAAATTAGCCCAACACCGGGTATGGGGGTAAAATCGTGATAATGCAGTTTAGACTTTTAGATAATTTTAAACCAAGTTGCTTGCTGCAGCTTGCATTGGTTTGTCAACAAATATTTAATGACGTTGGCGCACACTCGGCGAAAATAAATAAGAAAAGATTTTTATGGTGAATTGATAGTATATTAATAGGATTAAACAAGTCTTTCATTGTAGTCATATATCAAGTTTAGTAAAAATTGTGTTAGGTAAGATAAAGCATGCAAAGTGTCAATAAATAAAAGTAAAGTTTTTAATGCGCCATGCTCTAGCTTATTTTTGTATTTGTCTCTCTTAATTTGCGTTAGGGGCAAATCCGTACGGGGCACTATCGGGTGCTATCTAATACCTCTATTTGATGCTTCCAACGGTGTCTTGTCCATCATTATACAACGAGGAGTTTAGGAGTGATGAGGGAACAGATGAACATACATATATACATAGCCTCTCTGTGGCTTTGCCATAGTCGGGTAAAAATGTAAACCTACAAGATTTGTAGTAATATTTTTTAACAAAAAATTTGTTATGAAAAGATAATATGACAATTTAATATAGCATATTCAAAAACCAACATGACCTAAGAGACAGTCAGTAGGCAAACCCTAGTGCGTGTTTATCTACCCAACGGCCGTAGAATTATTTCAAGATTACAGGCAACACGTATTATTGTTTCTTTATTATATTGTGACAAGGCTAAAATTTCGTATTTAGTGCTAGTGTATTTTCCCCCTATTAGCTATACGAAACCGAACAAGAGAAAGTAATTTTGAAACTAAATAAAAGAAATAAAGAAACTAAAAACTAAACAAATTGTAAACCAAACTACATAGGCATCGTCTATAACGCGATAAAACAGGTAGTTGATGCAATTTTAAAACAGGTACCAACGTCATAACCTACCTGCAGTGCTTTCCATAGATCAAATTAAACAGGCTTGATAATCTAATATTAATCATAAAGCTAAAAGAAGAACGACAAAACAAAAGAAAGACAAAACACAGATCGCAACGAAAGAAAAGACACGCACGTGATACGTTCAACGATGTCCATACGTATAGAACTGGATTATATCAGCGACAAATCCAAAAGAAAACACAAAACAGTTGAAAAGCAAACAACATCATGTAGAATGCGTTAATACACACAGTTGATACAAATTCGACACACGTACATGGATCGTTATCTACGACGATTTCAATCTGGGACACCGCAGATGGTGTTTACGGCCGCATGCGGTTTTCTTGGAAATTGCATGCGCGCGACGCATTATCGAATACCCGAAAATTACGAGCGCAATCTCCGACGAATCTGCGACAACTTTCATAATATTTGTCGACATTAAAGCCACGTACGGAGTATTGTGCGAAAACTTTTAAAAGCAAAATTGGTTTGTTGTAGAATGTTGTTGGAATTTTAATAAAATGGTCTAAAGGATTTATTTAAGTGTTAGAGTAAATACATTTTGATTGTTTTGTTTGAATACACACCACTAAGAAACAATGCGAAATTCCGTTGACAATTCACAAAAAAGTACTGATTCAATATTTTTGTTTTCCAGTTCCCACCATAAAGTTAATTGTGCTCCGCTAACATGAATAACAAACAGTCTTAAATATCTCTTGAAATAAATTCCCATAAAAGCTATAGCTAAAGCCTAGGTGATAAAATTATAAACAAACAATTAATTTAATCTGTGTAACCTTTTCCTGACTATGGTGGGGTCGGCTTTAAGTCTGACCGGATGCAGCTGAATAACACTATCATAGATGAAGCGACTGCCTGTCTGATCTCCACAACCAGTTACTGAGTAACACGATACCCCTTGTTAAGACTGGTTGTCAGACTTTTAGGCTTCTGAGTAACGACTGTCAAAGATCTATTAATAATAGCCGAGACCAACGCTTTAACGTGCTTTCCGAGGCAAGGAGAGGTTTCTATGGATGGTCACCCATTCATGAATCGACCGCGACATCCGTAGTTTTACCGTCGGTCGACCGTGTATTATTACATATAAAAAAATATATCACAAAGATCGATAAAGCAACAAACCGCTAAGAAAGATGACATCTTTTAAAAAAAAAACACCCACGAAAAATGCCAACACGATACCTCGCATTAACCTCCTTACACATCATCGCAAACCATTATTCAGAAAGTAAATCCCGAACGGGTATCGCGACTAGATGTCTGTAGGCCTTATTAATGGCCTCACCTACCTGACTGAGATGGATGGAAGGTACTGACCTGACGTTGACCTTGCGCACCCTATTTATTCCAGGCCACTTTACCTTTGTTTTTATTGTGTTATCTTTGACGGTAGCATACTCTTTTCTTTGTTTGGAGGGCCTAACTAATAGTCAAGCAATTAGGCTCGATTGGGCGCTTTCTTTGATTCTTGTTTTTTTTGTTTTCTTTTATTAAAGTGTTGCAGATAATGTTGCGGGTCTGGTTGGATTTTTCCAGAAGGTTCTTGCCAATTTATTTTGTTATTTCGATGTTTTTGTGGAATCTGATTTTGGAACAATATCCGAGAGAGAAAGAGTTAGCTACGCCACATACTAGATACTTTATCAAAACCAAAGAGAAGTCAAACTTGCCATCAGACTTAAAATGTTTGATCTAATCAATACCACTAGACCATTTGTCTGTTCTATTTTCGTCACTATTTTCACTCCAACGAGTTTCACATTGAAAATCGATCCACGTCTCCTGCTTGATTCCCCAAATTCTATTTGAATCAGTGAATGTTAAGTCAGTTTGAAATAATGCGCTTGGTCAAGTCGCCCAAGTTTTTGGGCGCGGCCGGGGCGCTGGCAACGCTGCTTCCCAATCTGGGGGGCCCGAGCGCCGCCTGTAGGCGGCTCTATATGGGGATCGTGCGATCCATGGCGCTCTACGGAGCGCCGATCTGGGCGTCTGACCTGACGGCCGGCAGCATAGCTGTCCTGCGCAAGCCGCTGCGGGCGATGGCCGTCAGAGTCATTCGGGGGTATCGCACGATCTCCTTCGAGGCGGGTTGTGCACTGGCCGGATCACCGCCCTGGGACCTGGAGGCGAAGGTGCTCGCGTCACTGTACCGGTGGCGCGAGGCAGCGCGGGAGCGGGGCGAGCGACCGATGCAGCAACATATCGAGCAGCATCGGTTGCAGCTCCGCGAGGTCCTGGTGGCGGAATGGCGGGTGAGGCTTTCACGCCCTACCGCCAGCCTCAGCACCATCGAGGCTATCCGGCCAGTGCTCGACTGCTGGCTCGGGAGAAGGCACGGCTCCCTGACGTTTCGGGCGACGCAGGTGCTCTCGGGGCATGGTTGCTTCGGGAAGTACCTGTGTCGCATAAACAGGGAGCCGGACGCCCGGTGTCACCACTGCGTCGACTGCCGGGAGGACACGGCGTGGCACACGCTGGCAGAGTGTGCCACTTGGGAGGAGCCGCGCCGTGCCCTCATCACCGAAGTAGGCAACGACCTGTCGCTGCCGGCCGTCATGAACGCGATGGTCGGCGGCGCAGAGTCCTGGGACGCAGTGGTCTCCTTTTGCGAAACGGTCGTCTCGCAGAAGGAGGCTGCGGAAAGGGAGAGAGAGATCTCGACTCTCGACCCGGCCCGCAGCAGACGCACCGGGCGTCGGAGGAGGGCGGACAACGCCCTCTTCCGGCCCCCCTAAATGGGTCCAGGGGCGACGGATTCGGGGACATCAGTCGCTCCCCAACATCAGGACCCGAGAAGGCGGCGCGCGTAGTGTTCCGCGTGCGCCGCTCACAGACGTTGCGGGGGGAGTACCCCTCACCCCCCCCGCCCGAGAAAGGGCCCGCGCAAGCGGACCAGCACCAGCCGGGGATGCGGAAGAATTATGTGTTCCCGCGACCCCGGCGTAGGTGTGAGATGGAACACCGGGGTGGTTTTTAGTCAGTAAGAGTCTGACAGACCCCTCCGCCCGCCCCAGGGCGGAGGACATCTATGAGGATTTTCCACCCCGGGAAAAAAAAAAAAAAAAAGGCAGTCAATTGGACGGGTCCCAGATAACCGGCCTTGGGGGTCTCCTAGTCGGCTCTGGTGACAGTTTTCCTTTTCAGCTACTCACCTAGTGTCTTTAGGGTGTGTCTACACCCTTCGCGCTAGACTGGTCAGAGCCCCATTCGCACAATAAGACTGGCGATGGGTTTACAAGCTTAGGGCTCACCAATAGGTACACACCTCCCTGTCTACACCCGACAGGGAGGGAAACTCATCCCCGGGCCAATCAACCCGGGGAGATAGGTATAGGGTTAGTAGGCTAAGTGGAAACTTAGTTTCCAAAATTCCCTCCCCAAATTAGCCCCCCTCCTCCGACCATGGAGGACGCCATCCTTTTGGCCTTCCTCAAAGAGGTCCTATTAAAGGACCCCGAGTTTTTGGCGAAATATGGTGCCAAAATAAGGCAATGCTCCAACCCCACTCCGTCTCAAGGCGCACTCGCTAACTTCAGTGACGCCCTTGAAAGCCCGCTTTCGCCACCTGTTGCCGAGGAAGGCTAAATCTTCCGCCCCCGCTGGCCCGGCCACCAAGGCCCAGCTCCTCCCACCCCTCCTCCGCGGGCCAGTCGCCCCGCCAGCCCCATAAATTGTCCGACCGCTCCTACCGCGAGGTAGCAAAAGCCCCCTCCCCCGATTTACGTCCAGGATAAGTCTAAATGGACGGAAATATCAAAAATGTGTGTTGATCGCAGGATCAACTACACTAACGCCCGATCCACCCTCCAGGGTATCAAAGTTACTGTCCCCACGTTTTCGGACTTTAGGGATCTCTCCCGCGCCCTGCATGAAAGGAACTACTCCTTTCATGCTTACTCCTTTCCGGAGGATACCCCCAAACGAGTCGTCATTAGGCGCGTACCACAGAAAATCTCCACCGAGGAGATTAAGAGCGACCTTGTCGCACAAGGCATTCCCGTATCCGCCGTCCATCGCTTACATAAAGCGAGACAGAGCCTAGTCTACGACATGGTCCTGGTCATTAATGTATACAACATATTGTAAAACATTTTAAAAGAGTAACGGTGGAGTTTCTTGCCACTTCTTCTCCATACGAAACTACTTTTTGGAAGTGGCGCCTAGAATCAGTTCTATTTTTAATGTAAATGTTGACGTTCAAAAGTGCCTTTTTATGGGCCTATTTGAAATAAATGCTTTGACTTTGACTTTGACTTCATCTGTGACCCCACAGACGGTAACCACCCGATTTTCAAAGTAAAGTCGGTATGCTCTCTGTCAGGCATCTCAATCGAGAAACCCTAGGTATAGAGCGCACATGATTAGGCAGTGTCATCGCTGCCAAATGTACGGCCATTCGCAGTCTTACTGCTACGCAACACCTAGATGCGTCAAGTGTCTAGGTGAACATGGCACCGCCAACTGTTCTCGTCCTAAGAATAGGGAACAATGCGTTGAGCCTCCGAAGTCCTCCTCTCCCAAACTCGAAAAACGCGCGAGTGACCGCCAGCACAGGGAAAGCCCCTGTGGAATGCCTCCTTCCACGCTGATGCCGGAGCGGCCGTCTCCCAGCAGCAGCTTCGGTGCCCTCTAAACCCGCGCAACCCGCTTGATTTCCAGCGCTGATGGCTTCCGACATCCCAGCGCCTTCGGTAGCCTCCGCGGCCCCTACGGCTTTTCCAGTGGCACCTCAGGGAACCCAGTGCCGAAACAGCGCCCAAATAATATACTATAGACCCACCTCCTCTCTTCTCCCATCTGGAGACCTCTATCAGTCGGCTCGGCATGACCGGTCACCAACCGATCACCATCATCTCCGCCTATATCCCACCAGACAAAGTCCGGAGGATCCCATCTCGCTCCAAAAGGACTTCACTGTCCTCTTCGGTATGAGTGACTCCGTCATCTTGGCGGGGGATCTCATTGCCAAGCATCCGGCATGGAACTGTAGCACGACTTCTACCAGAGGTAGGATCGTCTCTAAGTTAGGTGAGTCCCTTAACTTTGACGTCATCGCTCCAATGAGCCCGACCCATTTCCCCGGAAATCCAAATCACCTTCCCGATGTACTCGATGTAGCGCTGCTCAAGAATGTGAACCTGCGTTTGCAATCGAGAGAGACCGCCATCTTGCCCCTTACTCGGGCCCGTTAGATCCCAACCGCCCCCCTCAGACCCAGATGATAACCGACTAGAGGAAAGTAAGCGAAAGACTGAAATCCACCACGTCGCCTCACTTGGACACCATCCTCGATCACATAGTGTCAGTCGCCGACACGACGGCTACAATCGACTCGTTTACAGATCACGTCTTATCCGTATTGACGGATTGTTCACGGGAAGTTCCGGTGATGTAAGACCATCGCTGTAAACTACCTACTGACGTACATGATTTGATAACCGAGAAGAACGCGGCTATTCGTGCCTACGACTCCTTCCCTTGTGACGCGAACAAAGCCCCCATTTACAGCGTGCTGTAAAGAAGCGCATAGGGGAAGTTCGCTCTGAGGGCTGGAACAAAATGCTAAGTGAACTCGAGCCCACCCATCAAGCCTTCTGGCACTTGCAGAGGAAATTGCGTTCGCCTGAAGAGGTCTCTATGCCTCCTCTGATACGCCCCGACAAGAGCGTCGCTTTTGACAGTACCGAAAAGGCCGAATGTTTTGCCGACAGCCTATAATATCATGACCTATGCCTGCGTTGTATTTGCGCACGCTCACCCACGTCATCTTCATAAGATGCAGACCCTGCAGAACCGTTTCCTCAGAAAGGTCAAGGGTGCACCCTTCTATGTCCGTAATATAAATCTCCACGTCGACCTTAAAATCGCTACCATAAACAAGTTCATGAAACGCTTATCGAAGCGTTTCTTTGACTGTGGCATAAAACACCCAAATCCCCTGATTTCAGCGGCCGCCCGATATACTCCCTCCCGCATAAGCAGTATTCGCCGACCAAGGCATACCCTAATCGCCCCCGACGACGCCATTACTCTCCTCTAGGAGAGCAGTAAGACCACCAGCACTTTACACAAGCGCAAAACCCGATCGCCGTCCTACCGTCCTCGCCGCCGAGGCCCGCCGCGACGCCCAAATCCACGCTCCTCCCGACCCTTACTCGAGGCAGCCCGCGCCGCTGAGCCTGTAGCTTTACGTACGTCCCAAAATCGCTCAAATCTTGATCCAGCTAGTCCTTTGTTGCCCTCTTCCAGCGACGCCCTAAGCGGAGGTTTGTACCCCACAGGGGGTGACCTTAGCGTGTAGTCGCTTAGTTTTTAGTTAGTATTTAAGTTTAAGTCCTGGCTGGAGGCCTAAACTTATTAGGGCAACCACAGGCAAGTCCGCTTAAGCAGACGACAACCTCATAGGTTGACCTGCGACATGCCATTCCAAAAAAAAAATAACACAATTGAATGTAGCGATGAGCAATCGTAAAATGTTTGTAACATTCATCATTTGTGTTTATTCCAGACAAATACATTACTGATCCTCGGAAGCTTGACCCAATCTGTACTTCAATTAATAAATTGAAAAACTTGCAAGAAACTGATACATTATTGAAATCAGAAACACAATACCTTAAAAAAATGTACGTTATTTTATTTTATTTACCTTATATTTAACATCAATTATTGTGTAATATTAATTTATATGTGACTTACACGATAATATAACCTTATAAGATAATAAAAGTTTATGCTGCATAAAAATATTAAAGTATCAAATACATATATCTGATTATTATTTTGAATAAACTAGAAGACTATGTGCGTCAGTGTTTTTTTTTTCTCGGTATTTTTTTATAATTTTAATCTTTGTCTGGCAGTTTGAGTAATTTATGCGGACTACCTAAATGAGGCCTTTTGAGTTGAGTTGAAGGATTACTGACAAATGCGTGCACTTACTGGACAGGTACACTCGATCTGTGTGGTACGTAGCTCTTCACGATCTTCACATGATCTGACTGTGATCTCTGAGGTTGTTTCGGCCTTTCTTATTAAAGTAGGTAGATAGGAAACGCCGACACCATCTAGTTTTAAAACTATGTCTAATCTGTTGTAAGATATTGACTATGTATACATACAAATTTAATACGATAGTCAACCTATCATTTGTTTGGTACCGCGATTTAATAACAGATGGCGTTGTGCCGTAGCGTCACGTTTGTAGATCGCGGTGTCGAGATTTTCCGGCAAGGTATGATGTCCTCAGTGTTTTATACCAATAAATTGTCTTACTCTGGGCACCTTGTTTTTATTCCTACGGGAGATATTTTTGGGACGTTGTACAAAGTGGTCCTTCGAAACCGGATAAGGGACTCGTGTGCATTGTTCTTCATGTTGTGGAGTCAGGTTGAATAAATCAACCTGCTGCTGGTGTAACGTCAGCACGGCCAGAGGTGAGCAGCATCGGCAGATCGTACAAGGTTTGGCGCTTAAGCGTATATGTACTTACAAGAGGTACACAGCGGTCAGTGCTGGTGCTGAAAAACAGTTCGTGTTGGCGTGAGCAGCAGCTGAGGTGCGAGGGGAGAGTACCCCGCATATCATTACGACAAGCTACGGAAAAGTGAGTGACAGTGAAGTGACGTGGCGAGGATTATCTGTGAGTACTTAAAAATATCAGTGACTTAGTTAATCCTTTAGACTTAAACATTACTAGCAAGTTCGACCTTATTGACTTAGAATAATTTCAATAAAAATTGAACTACGGGGAACCTATGCCCAATTTTGCAGCGAGGACTATTAAGTTCAAAGACTTGTGATTTTTTAACGTGTGGTTCACGGACTTAGCATAGCGTTCCAGAACAGTTTATTTAAAGGACTTCTACTGTATTCAATATGGAAGCTTTGAGTAATTTACAGTTTAATTTACATTGTACTATTAGTAAGGCAAGGTCCAACTTCAAGAAATCACCTAAGGAGCGAGTTACCAGTTCATACATAGAAACTAGATTAGAAAATTTAGAAGCTAGCTGGTCAACGTTTTCGGAAACTCATATAAAAATTGTATCATCGTTAAAGTCTATTGAATTCGAAAAATCGGATTATAACACAAAAAATGTATACGAGACCACGGAAGAACTATTCACTGATTACAAAGCGGAGTTGAGGGAAGCGTTAAAGAAAATTGTATGTTCGGATGGTTTAGGTAAAGTGTCTGAATCTTCTGCGAAGGGTTCTAAAGAGATATGCTCTGTAAAATTGCCAAAGATTGAGTTGCCTTTGTTTACCGGAAGTTATTCTGAGTGGATTAGTTTTAGAGATTTATTTAAATCCCTAATACACAATAATAACCTACTAGACGATGTTCAAAAATTGCATTATTTAAAATCACATTTGTCTGGAGAGGCTGAAGGTCTTTTACGGCACATTCCTATTACTAGCAGTAATTATGCAATCTGTTGGACTAAATTAGAGGATCGATATAATAATAAAAAATACTTAGCAAATTGTATAATTAAACGTTTTATGAGTCAAAAAAATATTGTAAACGAGTCCTCCAGCGCAGTTAAGGAATTATTAGATACTTCTAACGAATGTTTATATGCTTTGAAAAATTTAGGCATAATGGTTGAGCATTGGGATATTATAGCCATTTATATATTATGTTTAAAACTAGACACTGAGTCCCGTAAACAATGGGAAATAATAATTAGTGATTGTTCAGACGACTTGCCTACAATGAATCAGTTCAAATCTTTCCTTGAACAAAGATTCCGGTCTTTGGAATTTTTAGACAACAAAGGCCAACGTCATCAGTCCAATCGTAATGCGTCAATCAAATCGCTCCATGTGTCAACTACATTGTGTATTTGTTGTCAGGATGACCACAAGCTGGCTAATTGTAAAAAGTTCGCCGGGCTCAATATGGATAAGCGTCGTAATTTTGTCCAAACAAATGGTTTATGCTATAACTGTCTAGGTGCAAATCACTCCGTATATGCATGCCGCCAGTCCACGAGATGTCAAATATGTAAAAAGAAGCATCATAGTCTTCTTCATCTCAAGAATGTCTCCAGATCAGTTTGTGATAGTAATAAAAGTGATCAAGAAAGCGGCGTTTCTGCTGATACAACTTCAACCCAGAGTAATTCCACTAATATTGTAAGTTGTTTGGCTAATAGTCATAGCCAAACATTATTGGCCACTGCGCTAATTGCAGCGGAATCAAAGAGCAGTACTGCTATAGTATTAAGATCCCTGTTGGATCAGGGGTCTCAGACTTCCTTTGTGACGGAGTCCGCAGTCCAGCTCTTAGGTCTTAAAAGAATACCAACTAAAGGTTCAATTTCAGGTATAGGGTGTGATCAAGGCCAATCAATGATTTCATTAAATTCGATGGTTCTCATTAAAGTAAAATCACGCGTCGACCCTAGTTTTATTATCACGGTTAAAGCTTATGTTTTAAAGAAACTAACGACTCTTTTACCGGAAAGGAAGGTTATGGCAAACGTTTTGACCACAATCTCGTCTTTGGCTTTAGCAGATCCTTCATTTGATACTCCGAACAAGATTGATTTGCTTTTAGGTGCCGAAGTTTATAGCCAGATTTTGTTAGAAGGTTTAATCAGAGGTCCACCTGGTCAGATCATTGCACAAAAAACTAGACTAGGATGGATCTTGTCTGGTCAAGTAGGTGAAATCAACCAAAGCGAGACATGCCACAATATCGTAGTCACATTGCATTCTGCTCATACAGATGTGAATACACTCCTTAAAAAATTTTGGGAGCTAGAATCTGAGTCCAAGGGCGATTACGATAAGGTTTATTTGACCCCAGAAGAACAGAAGTGCGAAGACATATTTAAGGCCACAACTAAACGAGACGAATCTGGTCGGTATGTTGTGCATATGCCTTTCAGGTCAAGCGATCCTGCTTGTAAATATGGTCGATCTAAAGACATTGCTCTTAAACGCTTTTTAACTTTAGAAAAGCGATTTCTAAGGAATCCCGAGTTCAAGGCTCAGTATTCAGCTGTTATAAATGAGTATTTAGCGCTTAATCATATGGATATAGTACAGGAAAGGGACAAAAAAGATTCTGTGTACTTACCTCATCATGCCGTTATCCGTAACGACAAAAGTACAACGAAGTTGCGCGTCGTATTTGATGCATCATGTGTAGGTAGCAACGGTGTATCTCTTAATCACGATTTAATGGTGGGGCCTCCTCTACAACCTGAGCTTCGTCATATTATCATGCGATGGCGTTGTGAACCTATCTGTCTGGTAGCGGACATCGTCAAGATGTACAGACAGATTAAATTATGCGACTGTCACACAGATTTTCATCGTATATTATGGCGTGAGAATCCAGATGACGAAATTCAGGTGTTACGTCATTTACGTGTAACGTTTGGAACATCATCGGCGCCTTACCTGGCAGTAAGGTCATTGCAGCAGTTAGCTCGGGACGAAGGCGCTGAATTTCCCCTAGCAAAGAACCGTGTTATTTCAGACTTCTTTGTAGACGACCTAATGACGGGATGTCAAACCATAGAGGAAGGAGTAGAAATACACAAGCAAACATCAGAGTTGCTTAAACGTGGAGGTTTCCAGCTCCAAAAATGGGCTAGTAACAACGGAGAATTATCAAGATTGATTGAAGACGGTGAACGAATATCACAAACACAAGGGAAAATGGAACTAAAAACAGACACAATTTCAAAGATATTAGGTTTAACGTGGGACAAGGACAATGACGAGTTCGTATACACTATTCAGCTAAATGATGTAGATTTGCCAGTGACAAAACGCAAGGTTATTTCAGATATAGCGCGACTATTCGATCCCCTGGGATGGTTAGCACCGACAATCATCACTGCGAAAGTATTCATTCAACGAATATGGATGACTGGGATTGAATGGGACGCAGAACTACCTGCACCATTGCTGACAGATTGGCTTGACTTCCGGAAGAGCCTTTGTGATCTTACTAAATTTCGTCTGCCTCGTTGGATCAACTCAAGCAAGGAGAATAAGGTTCTAGAATTGCATGGCTTTTCAGATGCGTCCAATGTAGCATACGCCGCGGTGGTATACGTCCGCATCATTGATAGAGAGGGAATTATTCACACAACCTTAGTGACTTCAAAAACCAAGGTTGCCCCTGTTAAACAGGTATCAATCCCGCGATTGGAGCTTTGTGGAGCTGTCTTACTAGCAAAGCTTCTTCACGAAGTCGCTTCAACTCTAGAAGTTCCCAAACAACACTTATATGCGTGGACAGACTCATCCGTCGTATTAGCGTGGTTAAGCAGCCATCCTAGCCGGTGGAAAACGTTTATCGCGAATCGTGTTTCCGAAATACTTACCATTATGGATAGAAGTCAGTGGTCACATGTGTCGTCGTCGGAAAATCCAGCAGATTGCGCATCTCGGGGAGCAAGCCCTTCTGTGTGTAACGATATGCAACTCTGGAAAAGAGGTCCAGTATGGTTACAGAATGAAAAAGTTGACTATAATAGAGGTAACATACAAGGAACTACGCTAGAAGAAAGAGTAATAAAAACAAAATGTCATGCAACTGCGGTAGAATGTAATAACAGTCTATTTACTAGATTTTCGAAGTTCGGTAGGTTAATAAGAGTAATAGCTTACTGTAGAAGATTTTTACAAATGAAGAAACTTGAACATAACAAAAATAAAATAACTACTTGGTTAACTACAAAAGAATTAAATGAATCTATACTTACCTGTATAAAACTCTGCCAACTCCAGTCCTTTAGTGATGAAAAGGAATCTCTGAAAAAAAACCGTAAACTAAATAAGAGTAGTAGACTTACCTCGTTAAGTCCTTTTCTTGACGAGGTCGGAGTCTTAAGAGTTGGTGGTCGCTTGCACAGGGCTTCTATTGATGAGAATCTGAAGCACCCCATCTTAATCCCTCATAAATCACACTTCACCAACCTTTTGATTGCAGAGGCTCACGAGAGAACTTTGCATGGCGGGCCGCAGTTGATGCTCAATTACTTAAGATCCAAATACTGGATACTCAATGCAAGGACTCTCGTTAGGCAATATGTTCATAAGTGTGTAACTTGTATTCGACATTCAAAACAAACACACCAACAAATGATGGGCCAATTACCGAAGGCCAGGTTGTCTGCTCAGAAGCCATTTCAATGCAGTGGCGTAGATTACGCAGGTCCAATCAGCATCCGGACCTCTAAAGGTCGTGGTCATCATTCCACTAAAGGTTATATTTGCTTGTTTGTTTGCATGTCCACTCGGGCTATTCACCTAGAGGTTGTTAGTGACATGACTTCTCAGAGTTTTCTTGCGGCTTTTAAGCGCTTCGTAGCCAGACGTGGCCGAGTATTGGACTTGTGGAGTGATAATGGGAGCACATTTGTTGGTAGTGCAAAGGAATTGCGACAGCTTTTCAACGCTGAAAAGTCAATGGTAGCTTCGGAAATAGCTGACTTTTTATGTATGAATGGTACGACTTGGCACTTCATACCTCCCCATGCTCCAAACTTTGGAGGATTGTGGGAGGCTGGTGTCAAGTCAACGAAGCACCATTTAAAAAGAATAATAGGCACCAACACATTGACATTTGAAGAAATGACAACAGTGTTTGCTCAAATTGAGGCCTGCCTTAACTCGAGGCCGATCTCTCAACTTTCTCATAATTCAGAGGACTTGTGTCCCTTGTCGCCTGGGCACTTTCTCGTGGGTGAACCTTTGGTAACTGTATCTGATGCAAATTATGAAAATTCATCCATAAGTAATCTAAAACGGTGGCATCTTACGCAAAAAATGCTTCAAAATTTCTGGCGTAGGTGGTCACTAGAGTATTTAACTCAATTGCAGCATCGATACAAATGGACAGAACGTAAGCCTGAACCTGAAATTGGAGATGTGGTTCTGGTGAAGGAGGATGGTCTCCCACCCGCTAGATGGCTATACGGGGTTATCACAAATAAACATCCAGGTTTGGACAACATTACTCGCGTTGTAACCAACTATGATTGCCGAGTTTGCACAAACCTACTTAAAGAAATAAAATAATTTATCAATTTATAATTTAACACTAAATCTTTATTAATTTCAACCATCCAATTTACTAGGTGCGAACTCGGAAACTCATTCCACTTTCAGATCTCGCGCAGCATGATAAATTCAGTGTTATTCTTTCATCAGATAAGCGTTGCAGTACTAACTTTGTATGAAAACCAAGTTTTGGCACGAATATGCGAACGTTGGATTGTAAATTGCAACTCCTGAACTATCCGTGCGGTAACTGCAAACAACGGCATCGCCTGCCTGGAACTTTTGTCTTCCAGGCAGGCGATGCCGCGGAATTAAGCTAGTTATTGACAACTAGCCCAAACTTAATTATCTTCATCCAACCAAACAATCCAGTGCATCATAAACTCTCGTATATTCTAGTCAAAATATTCGTGTGAGACTATTTTTGTCTAGAACTGAAACTATATTACGTATGCAATCCTATTTGGAAGGCATAATGCGGATTGAATATTTTCACAATTGGGTAGTGACGGGAGTAATAGCACCAAATAGATACAGAAGGCTGGCTCCATTGCGAAAACAAGCACAACACATATAGACGTGTATTTACGGCGATCCGAAGCAAATGGCAGTCGCGAGTTCACTTGGACTCGCTGTACGTGAAGCATGTCTATGTGTTCGTACGTTTTCGCTCATTGTGTGGAGCCAGCCTTCTGTATCTGTGGATTTTGTAGTTTTGTTTGCAATACTGTCGGGTACTTTGAAGTGAATAGAGCCACTGCTGCGCTGTAGTGTGAACCTATTTGTTGGTAAGGTACGGGTCGATTGTGTACATGTAGCTTAAGCACTTAGAACGGTGTGCAATTGGTATAGAATAAACAAGTTTTGGTTTACTTCATTTGGATGATTTAATAAACACAGTGTTGCTGAAATAAGCTAATAGCTGATGCCAGTGTGACTGTCTGTCACTTATTCCTATTTAATAACAGAATATTATATTTATACTTAAACCATGCATATGGTTCGGCCTACTTTAGAGACACATCAAATCTTAATTTTATGGTCTGACAGCTTGACGCGTTACCCTAATAAATAACAAGATATCCTAATTCTTTGCACTTGTAAAATGGTTTAGAACCACTTAGAAGTCCATTCCATTTCTATTTAATGGCACACGCAAATGACCACTTATGGCAGCCGTCGTCGCTTGAAAGAAATGTTTAGACAATCGAAACCCATAGTTCTTTACAAATTCTGAGAAAGTTAAAGCGAGGGCGCGTTATTGCAACCAGCTGTGAATCGTAAAAGCAATTAAGAAATAGAAAAATGTGTTTTAAGTCGAAGTTTACAAAAAAATAGTGTGGGAAAGTACCGAGCCCAGATTTTGGATAGTTGGCGGGGGTGTTGAGGAAGGACAGTCGGTCTTAAGACATGACAGGGTTCGGTCGTTATAGTCTCAAGAAGGAAAGCTAGTTAAGTTAGGAGGTTGGTGAGTGTTGTGAGCTGGGAGGAGCTGTGTTCGAGGTGAAGTTGGTACTACGTGCGGCATTTCGTGAGTAGTAATCTAATTCCCTACAAAGATATCATAGGTAAGTGATAAACTCTTTACAAATAATGTGTCTTTTCCATTGTATTGTTCTCGTAGGCTGATTTGTTTTATGATTTGTAGGTAACATTTAGATAATATCGCTGCAGAGCTATTAATAATCATTTATTTCAGCATAGCGACATTGCGCTATTAATTAATTATTTTTTCTATTGTATTACGTGTCCATCTCCTAATCCATACCCTGACAGATATTTGTCATTTGCGTTTGATTATAGGGAAACGGAGAAGGCCTTCCACTTTATTTGACACTGAGCACTGACGCTCGACTTTTGACGACTTTGACCTGTAACATGCGCAACCACATACGGAAGGCTGAACCGTAAATACTCTCAGTTCATTTAAAACAACTTATGCTATAAGGTCGATCTAAATCGGCATTATAAAATAATCAAACGTTAGTGATAATTACTGCTTCCAAAAAGGTTTGGCCACACAACTCTTTACGAAAGGCTCGTTGTACGCGCATCTCCACACTTCCCCAAACTGGATTGGTAGTCGTTCTAAGAACGCTAGGGACCGTGTCTCGATAAAACCTACACCCGGCATATGGTACGCCAATTTCTAAATCGACACTATTTATCGAAACACGTCAATTTGGACGCTTTGCCGCTTACAGCCGCACTGTATCCACGATATGGGGAAGATTAACGAGATGTGAGGTGACGAAATATTCACCTCGGCAGACACCGAGTACGATCGCATTGAGTTTTGCTACAGACTGAGTCTACGGTACGCTTGTGCAATATTTTCTGTTATTTTAGAAATGGGGCTAGGCTGCCGTAAAGGTGATATTAACATAAATACGCGTTTAGAATTCTATACTAAATACTTGTCTCACTCAATGGCAGTTGGGCTTCGTAGCTCACTGTCTCTAGGATTGAGTAAGACATTTATATTGTGCTTAGGGAACATGTTCTACTAAAATCGTATATTGTCTTCAGAGGTTTTATGCGTTAGGTTTAGTAGAACACGTATAATGAGACAAACGTTGTAAAACGGTTCCCCGTCTCACTGAAATGGGTACATCATTCACAGATACATTAACGTAGCTATTATTGATTGATTAAAGCGCAAGCGTAATGATTCCCTTACCTCTTCACATTATGAAGATTCTATTACAGGTATTATTAGCGCTACCAGCGAGAAGGGAGACAGACCGCGGTAGGGAGCGGTCGGTGTAAGGCTAGGCTAAGGAAGTTAGGAGAATTATTGAGTGCCAGAGGCCTTTGTCCAAGTGGGCTGTTGTAGGAGAACGAGTTAATATTAAATAAGTAAAATATAGTTGTGTTGAAGCACAGATTTAGTTTATTATTATTCTGTCATCTAGTTTTAACTTAGTATGTGTTAGTGTCTGTTGGTGAGACTGGGAGAGCCTTTAGTTATTATAGTTATCCTAGGCTGATGGAGTTAATAGTCATTATAACTAATCAGACAGACTCGTGTTGCTGGGGAGTTTGTTGCGCCACTTCTTCTCCCCAGCATAAACACTAGGAAGTGGTGACGGGTGGGCAGTTTGGGGCTGTCTATAGACTTACAAGAGAGTTGATTCACAACTCTATTAATAATGCTTGAGTTTGATTCTCTACTCTCATAACTAGTAATTATTGAATGTTGTATTCGTTGCCTTTGGCCGATACTAGAACTCTTAAACTTTATTTAGTAATAATCCTCGAGTTTTGATTTCTCAACTCAAATTAACTAGTAATTCAAAGAATATTATATTCTTTATCTTATACTAATAACTCGGTCAGACTGACATGAGCACGTGCCTTGCAAATATGCTTGTTGTGCAAAGAGTGAACTTCCGGGGGTTTGGGTGACCACAACTATCTCATATCCAGTCTAAGGACTGATAGGGACCATGTCTCCTTAAGAGCATGATGCAGACGCAATGCCGCTAGAACTAGCCGCTCCGTTGCTAGACAAGGACAGTCGCACGGTTGCCGCAGGAAAAGCCGCTTCGTCACGTTTATCAGTTCGAGAGAACTGCTAGGGGCCATGACTCCAAAAGAGCATGATGTCGACGCTATGCCGCTGTAAAGCCGCTTGCGTCACTTTATGGAAGTGTATCTCTGAGTACTCCGAGTGTAGATGCGAGATATTGTGAGAGTTACGACTGACCAAATACCTGTTACGCGATAGCGTTTGGGTTACTCACAAGTTATATAATAATTTACTCTGCGTCCCTCTATTATTTAGCTTTCTAAAATCACTTCCAATATATTTCACAACTATGAATTCCTAAATATCATATAATATTGATACATTGTTTCCTTGCCTCATTAATAATATCAAGGCATTTGGCTTCTATAAATTTGGGAATTCATTTCTATTATCGGTGGGAGAGTGACCAAGTCTGGTGACGAGCTCTACAGGGCCGCACGGGGTTAGAGTGCGGCCTTTTCCCCTTCGGGGGAAACCGACCTTAACGCTAATATTAACATAATTAAGAAAAACGAAAAATTTATCAGCCTAGGGTAATTTAGGTACTGTCACACCAGCTACCTAATCTATGCAGACATACATATTTACATGCCAGTATACTTATTGACTCTACTCCTACATACATACAAATAACAAAAAACAAACCAACCAACTACGACAAAAACCGCAACTAAAAAGGTATAACCAAGACATAAAACAGACAAATAAAAAATCCGGAGCCAAACGTGGTTTGACGCCATTTAGCCTATCACCAGCGGAAAACCAAGACGCTTCCAAAGAGATTGTTTGTCATTTGTCAAATTATGATAAAAAGTCAATAAAGTTGGGCTACTACAAATTAATTTATTTGACGGCAGCCATATTGATTAGCAGCTGCGAGAGACGGCGACTAGATGGCGCTAGTGGAACGTGCACCAGACGCATCATAAAGAAATCATTCACTCTATAGATCATTTGGCTTAATAGACTTGATTCCAATCTAATAAAATGTTGTGACGTTTCGCTGTCAAGCGATCGCCTTTAAAAGGAGCTGCGCTGTTCAATCAGCACAGAGGATTGGCTTGTGGTCGTCACACAAGCTCGTCCTACGGAATTTTCCATTCCGTTGAGTTTGTTCCGCGCGGACCGTCACTAAAATTTATAAAAATTTTCTGACTACCCGGTTTTTTTGTACCGACGCGGTCGCGGAGACCATACCCCAGCGATGCCGAAGCCCGGCACGCGCGGCTCGTTGGGCTGCGATGCCGGCTCACCGGAGTCCCGCCCGGCGCTGGATAGGACGTCGTCGATGCCGATCATCGGTGTTACGTCGTCCTGTGCACCGCCGGCCGGCTCCACAAGGAGTGAAGAAAAAAAGAAGAAGATCAAGAAGAAGAAGGAAGAGGGAAGAGGAGGGGGATCGAGCGCCGCTGCTGCCGCCGGCCCACCGACGTCACTGGCGCCTGCGCGCGCTGCGCCCACGCCGTCGTCGAGCCGACCGCACGCGGTAGCGATCCGCCCCGCCGCGTTCCGCCCGGTACCCAGCCAGGCCCCGGGGCCTGCCGCTAACCCCAGTCGCGCGCCGCATGCGCACGCCGTGGCACCGCCCGCGCTTGCTCCCGCACCCGCGCCCGTGCGCTGCGCTGCGTATGCCGCCGCGTACACCGCCGCTTACGCTGCGCGCCCCACCACGCCGCGCGACTACCCCGCGCGCCCCCGCACACCGCCCGCGCCCCCCCGCGCGCCCTCCGCACGCACCGCCGCGCCGCCGCGATTCGCGACTCCGCCCGCGCCTGCCGCAGCGGCTACTGCGACCACGCAACCTATGACCAAAGCTGCGCCAGCTCCGCGCACCGCCGTGACCGGCGCCCGCTTCTCGCTGGCGGGACCGGCAATGGCTGAGCGAGAGCGGCCAGCACAAAATTCCGACACCACCAAGACAAGGTCAGTGACTAGTGCCACATACACGCCCGACTCACCGGCGCCTCCTCGTGCATCAGCTTACGACTCGCCCGCGGTTATGTCGCCGTGTTCGTCCATAGGATCGAACATGTCGCTGGCATCCGCGGGCTCGACCGGCAATGGCTGTGAGCGTGCCCGTTTCGAGTCCCGGCTTGAACCCAGAGGCCAAAGACTACGTCGACGCAGGAGCTCGAGTGAGACCGCAGCGGAGGAGGGGAAGCGGCTCTGCCCCGACTCGCCGCGGCCACCGCGCGAAAGCGCGCCGCGGAGTCCGGACCCGCCAGCGTCGCCTACTTTTGCCGACGCGGCGCGCCGCTTACCCCCCCCGCCACCTGCGTCACCATCGCCGCCACCGTCACCGACCGCGGGGGTTAGGCCACCCCTCGCCCCCGCTACCGCTGCCAACACCCCCGATGCATCCCCCGGCGCCGCGACAAGAACGTGGCAACATAAGCCGGGGCAAAAGAAGCCCAGGTACCCGCCGCTGGTGGTTGAGAGGCTGCCAAACTGGGCCGCCCATTTTCGGGCCATCAGGGAGAAACTGGGCCGGCCTCCTAACGCTCGTCCATACGGGGGTGGAGTCCGCTTCACCCCAGACAGCGAGGAGGAATATAGGCTGGTCCAGCGATACCTGACTGGCCTAGAGAAGGACAGCGGCGTCAGCTGGTTCGCCTACTCACTACCGGCAGAGAAGAGCCTGAAGATCGCCATTCGGGGGCTACCGGCGGATACGGACCCGAAGGAGATAGAGGAGGAGCTCAAAACGCTGGGATACCAGCCGGAGTACGTGCGCCATATTAAGGCTGCACAGGGACGACCCGGTTGCGTGTTCCACGCGATTCTGAAGAAGACTCCGGACGTCCGGGCCATTTACGATACCACGACATTCATGTTGATGCGTGGTGTCAAGATAGAGGCCTGGCGCGGAAAACGAGGACCCGCCCAGTGCCACCGATGCCAACTGTTCAGACACAGCTCGCATCAGTGTCACCGCCCGCTCGCCTGCGTGCGTTGTGGAGGGGAGCACGCGGCGAGAGACTGCCCGCGCCCGCGGGAAGAGCCGGCCACCTGCGTAAACTGCGGTGGCCCGCACCCGGCGTGCAATATCAAGTGCCCGGTGTACCAAAAAGAGATCCGGAACAAGCGGGCGGGCACCGCCGCCATAACGGCCACATCACGCCGGCCCAAAGTGGCCTTTGAGAGGCCACAAGAGATGCCACAAGAGGCCCAAGGCACGACGCTTATGGCGGCGGCCAACGGGCCCTCGGACAGACAAGCTACCTCCTCTGGGCGGAGGAAAAATAAGAGACGCGGGGGAAAGGGCAAGGGGAAGAAACCCGACCCTCCCCAGGCGACCCAAGAAAACCCAATCGCCACCCCTGCCTTCAGCGAGGCACAGGTTGCGAACAAGCAGCAACCTACCGCTAGCGCCGCCACGGCGCCGCGGTCAAACATGAAACCACAAATGGAAAAATCCCAAAAAGAAAACAGTGGCGGCGCTACCGACGCCAAATCAGCCACAGGAAAATCGAAGTTCACAACCTGTGCCATTAAATTGTTGATGGACCTGATTAAGGCCATCAGGCAGGGACAGGATGTCGAGTTGGTCATCCTGGATGGCCTGGCCACACTACTGACTATGTACCACGGCTAGGTCACCCAGGGCGGCCCAAAATGGGACGCCTGCGGCCTCCTGGCACAAGGCCGCCCCCCCCCTCCGCCACCTCCCTCGGGATAAGAAGACGTCGGAACCAAAACCGGACTGACTTCCAGATAAGCCGCAGCCAAGTTACACGCGACTTATCTGTGACAAAAAGACTCCACACTCACAACACACACACCCTTTGCGTAACGTGTTCTAGGTTAATATAGGCACGTTACGTAAATACAGACAGACATACATGTCTATACAGGCACCCAAACTCACGCGTGCACGCGCGGCGCGGGCCGCGAGGCACGCAAACACTGAACGGTGTTACACAATTACAATGCCGTTCACACCCACATTCGGCCCCTTAGCCCGGACAGTAACGGCTAGCTCTGTGATCTGGACGGGCGGGGGCCACTCACCTACTCTGTAGGCGCGTCGAGTCGACATCTCCGTCGCTGGTCGTCGCCGCCGGGCCTCTCCTAGGTAACTAGGGGTCTCACCTGGCGGCGGCAGACCGCCGAGATGTCGTGAAGAAAGCGGCGCTTCACTATAAGCGTCGCGGCGCTCCTACAGAAACAAAATAGCAACCACTCACACCCATTGCCAATGATGCTGACCAAATGAGAGGCCCGTATTTACGGGTCGCCGTATGGCTTCCGCGGTCAGGGGGTGAAGCCCCGGCACCGCACGCAACGCCCCCTTACGGGGGCGCCGCGATATAGCTCCGAGATCAGCACGCATTTCGAACGGATGCGTCTTGGTGCACGGACCACTGTCTCTCGACAGTCAGTACTGCCCGGTTATTGGACGTGGAACGATGTCTCTGACAATTAGTACTGTCCTTATTGCGGTGGGTGCATGGTATAGTTCCTAACACAGTCAGTACTGCCCTATGTGACCGCCCTCACTAAAATTATTAGTTATTTAATTATATTTCTGTACTTTGAGATTCATGATACTTATTAACTGATTGTTCAATTGAAAATGTATTGTCATACCTGAGTCTTACTTCTGATGTCTGGGCTTAATCCGACATCAGAAGTGGGATCGGATTTTCGCCCACCTCTGGCAATTCGTCATCACAAAACATGCAGGAAAATATTCCGCTACCCTCAAATAGTTTAGAAGCATATCTTGCAAAATTAACTGATATCTGCTGCCCCGGTCCAATGCACCACCTCAACGTTTCACGGAGTTGGTACCGTTTGGTCCTGACGAGCCCAATTCAGACATAGGGCTGGTGACGGCTTTCAGACACCATAATTAGGAGCAAAAATATGAATGGTGTCTATTTAATCATGAGGTTGACCCATTGTCTTCAAGGCCGCGCAGCCACATAACTGGCCAAGGTCATAGGTCAATATTAATAGGAAGATATACAGGAGACTTTTAAAGCTCTGTTCTCTCGCCCTATTCTTATTCAGGATCACTTTGACAGTATCCTTAAAATTTCTAATTATTTCTAATGCGACCGCCGCTCAGGCATGTTAATGTCTTTGCCAAATGATTGAATATCCCGGACGCAAGACTATCTGAAAAGGTTGTGTCGGGTTTTGCCATTTGCATATTATCTATGTCTGATGTTCAAATAAGTCGTGAATAAGCTGTTACGATTTACTGCAAGGCATATCCTCAAACGTAGGTCAAAATTGCCCGAATCAAACGATTCTGACGTCAAACGCCCTCGTGCTACGTAACGTATGTGGCAGGATCGGGCATCGCCATTTAATAGTTCTATATTTGCGGATAAACGTGTCAACCAAAAGCCACAAGTCACATGCTACGTCTGCGGGGAGCCAGGCCACATCGTTTCCACCTTTCCAATGCGGGGTTCCTGTTTAATTTTGTTACTCAATTTCCAAATAATTCGGCCGGGGAAAAGGCAATGTTAACTGGACACCAGAGCATGACCAAATACACGCAAAAATTATCCACATTTTAAGGTCCGAATCAGTGTTTGACCCTTCCTTGCCCATTGAACTCTATACCGATGCAAGTACTGAGGGATATGGTGCAGTTCTTATCCAAAAATATGATGATACTGCATATGTTATAGCGTATTATGAAAATTCACTGTATTTACCGAACTCCATAGACAAGTCTTCTCTCTCAAAACGTTATTTGACTCCAAGGCTTCACCGTTGGTGGGGGCTATATTGCAGGCTTAGGATTTTGATATCGTGTACGAAGAAAGTCGAAAGATGGCTCATGCAGATTTCTTGTTTTGCAATTTATCAAAAACAAATAGTTCTAAACCTCGTAAAGTAAATTTTACATTTAGATATAGATCGGAAGCGCGATTCGGTACTTTTTGAAATGATAACAATTCCTAAATAATCAATTACCTGAAGAGATATCACGTACGCAAGGTTCAAGACCAGGAATATTGTATAGGAAGATAGAACCGCGCCTCCTTTAGTTTTCCGTCTTCCCTGCTTTGTTAAAATTGAATGCGTTGACGGTGTAGTTGAACCAGAGCGGAGGCGTGACGTCGAACGCGCTCGCTACGAGTTGCACCTGTGGTGTCGCGGCGGTGGCGTGCGCGAGCGGTCGTGGTTCTTGTGGCGGTCTCGACGTGCAATTCTAATTTCTTCGACGTGATTTTGTATGCTCACAGGTGGGTTTTGCTGGGACGTTGACGCTGATGTGACAGATACTGCGGAAATTTCACTTGCTTGTTGAAGCATTTTTTTCGGTGAGCTTGGCTAATTCATCGAATGCTGTATCCTTGCTTATTGTGTCACTTACTACAAGTACTGATCGGACGTGCGCGTAGTAAGTTCATCCACATGAGCCGTAGTGTGTAATCTGGCGCCTTATTGTGAGCGAGATTGCGCTTGTGACGTAGTATTTGGCTAGGCTTTCTAGTTCCATATCCGAAAGTAGCTTCTGTAGCTGCTCTCCATCAGATTATTCGTACACAGAAATAAGACGTTTCTGTATGACTGAATATAGACGATCGGCAGACGGATTGTTTGATAAGTCACATATTTGCTCGATGTCTTCTTTTTGTAGCTGAGCGATGACCATCTTGCCTTCTGTGTTTCCCTTGTCTTGAGATCACGCGTAGCTGCTTCGAAACTGATGAACCATAATCGGGGTTTGTCGCGCCAGAAAGGTGGTACTCGAAGGGTAAGCGAGATTTCGGCGATATGTTGGGGTGATAGCGAAACGTCCTGTGAGTTCGCTAGACTTGCTCCTGCTAATTTCATGTCTGGTTGTTCGGTGTCACGCTGCATAGTTTTCTTGCGGTTACTTCGTTCGGGGTCACCACTTTGGCGTTTAGGCAGTTGAGGGATAACTCCAGATGAAGGTATAATCAGAAATATATCGGTTTAATTAGACGTAACGAGGTTATAAATATGAGTCACACACAGCTGAGCGCCAGTGTGATGTCGCGGGGCGCGCGCGCAAAATGTGCGTGCTGCCACAGAACATAGAGGAGTTTCTAGTTGGCTACCTATCGTTCATTGGTTTGGTCCCTAATTGCCCATGTTCATAATGAAATACAACATTTAGGTTTTGACAAGAGTTTAGGAAAACTTTACGAATTTTATTGGTTTCTCGACATGGCAAAATTTGTAAAACGTTTATTTTTTTCCTGTGTAGTATGTAAAACTTCCAAAGGCCCTTCAGGTGTACAGCAAGTGCAGTTACATTCAATTCCAAAACATCCAATCCCTTGGCACACAATTCATTTAGATCTAACTGGAACACTTTCGGGAAAAAGTGGTAGAAAATAATGTTGTTCAGTTTTAATAGACGCCTTTACAAAGTTTGTACTGCTGGAATATACTCTGGCCTGAGTTCTTCATACGCTGAAAGATCAATTAAAAATTTTGGTGCTCCAAAGCGCATTATCGCAGATAGCGGACGTTGTTATGACTGCAGTGAGTTTAAAAACTTTTGTAATGATAATACAATAGAGTTCCCTTTCATAGCAACCGGTTCAAGTAGAGCTAACGGTCAGGTTGAGAGGATCATGCTAACTTTAAAGAACATTTTTTACTTATAGAGAATGTAATTCTAATTGTCATTCGGGGTTCCTCACTTAATCTAGCTAAAATAACGCCTAGTTCTTCTGAAACAACTGTAAATTTAAAATTGAAACTGCTCGTTCATCGTGCATCATAAAATAAGAGTGACTAAACATGACACTATAAGGTTTAATAAGGGAAAAGCCCGGATTAAACCTTTTGCAGGTGATTTTTTTGTAAATTGCGAAGAAAGACATCAAATTAATTTAGATTTAAAAATAAGTGGCCTTATAAAATAGTCACTGTTTGACGAAAATTATGGTGATGATGATCATAACGAACCGTGGCAGATAATGAGTTCAGTATGTCTATTGTACCTGTAAATAACAACATGACCTCAGATTCAGGGGAAACTCGTACTCTAAGCTCTCGTGCATTGACTGCGGATGATTCAGAGGAAACACTTTCTGTAAGCTCTCGCACCCTTAGTGCAAATGATTTAAATAACTCTGAAGAAACTTTATCTGTTAGCTCTCGAACATTAAGTGTAGATAATTCCGAAGCTATAATAGAATCTTTGGAATGATCAACTAGTATGGTCTCTTCTACTTTTGTGGGAGACGATCATCTCTGCAAAAACAATATTAAGATCACTCCTGCTGTTATTTGATGATGATCCTGTGTTGCGCTGAAGAAATCTCACCTGCTTTTGTGGGTGACGATTTAGACCAGCATGTTTGAACTGTAGGGGTTTTCTTTTGTAAAGAAATACCTAGACCAGTGATATCTTTGATGAGCTGAAGGAATCTCACCTGCTTTTGTGGGTGACGATTTAGACCAGCATGTTTGAACTGTAGGGGTTTTCTTTTGTAAAGAAATACCTAGACCAGTGATATCTGTGATGAGCTGAAGGAATCTCACCTGCTTTTGTGGGTGACGATTTAGACCAGCATATTTAAACTGTAGGGGTTTTCTTTTATAAAGAAATACCTAGACCAGTGATATTTTCTATTTTGATATGTAACGATGGTGATGATATGAATTAAAAACATAACATCACGCCTTGTTTCCCCGAAGGGTTAGGCAGAGGTGTACCTGTACACCCACATTTCGCCAGTTATGTTTAAGTCCCATGTAATAAGGGGCGAGCCTATTGCCATCAACCGGGCACAAATCCAGACTCCGGGGTGCTACTGAGAAATTCCAGATAGAAAAACCCAATATCACTTTGCCCGACCTGGGAATCGAACCCAGGATATGAATTAATGAGTCTTTTTTTATTAGATGCCTGAATGCACTCGAGGACGAGTGATTTGTCAGAATGGCCGTGACGGCAGCCATATTGATTAGCAGCTGCGAGAGACGGCGACTAGATGGCGCTAGTGGAACGTGCACCAGACGCATCATAAATAAATCATTCACTCTATAGATCATTTGGCTTAATAGACTTGAATCCAATCTAATAAAATGTTGTGACGTTTCGCTGTCAAGCGATCGCCTTTAAAAGGAGCTGCGCTGTTCAATCAGCACGCACCCCTCCCGACCCTTGCTCGAGCCAGCCCGCGCCGCTGAGCCTGTAGCTTTAAATTCGTCCCTAATTAATACCAATCCTGATCCAGCTAGTCATTTGCTGCCCTCTTCCAGCGACGCCCTAAGCCGAGGTTCGTACCCCACAGGGGGTGCCCTTAGCGTTGTCGCTTAGTTTTAGTTAGTATATAAGTTTAAGTCCTGGCTGGAGGCCTTAATTTATTAGGGAATCCACAGGCAAGTCCGCTTAAGCAGACGACAACCGCATAGGTTGACCTGCGAGATGCCAAACAAACAAACAAAAAACAATCAGCACGCATTTCGAACGGATGCGTCTTGGTGCACGGACCACTGTCTCTCGACAGTCAGTACTGCCCGGTTATTGGACGTGGAACGATGTCTCTGACAATTAGTACTGTCCTTATTGCGGTGGGTGCATGGACCACTGTTCCTAACACAGTCAGTACTGCCCTATGTGACCGCCCTCACTAAAATTATTAGTTATTTAATTATATTTCTGTACTTTGAGATTCATGATACTTATTAACTGATTGTTCAATTGAAAATGTATTGTCATACCTGAGTCTTACTTCTGATGTCTGGGCATAATCCGACATATTTATAATTTATTTATTTATTTTTCACTTCAAGACACAAACATCAGTGTAGCCCTGGCTCTTGTACTAGGATTACCTGTATTACAATAGCCAGGCCTGTCAATTTACAGGGAATATGTAGAAGCGCGATAGACAGAAAATCTGATATTCTGACATGCATTGTAAGGTAGGTTTACAAATACACAGAAGGAAATAATGAAATAATTAGTAACCACTGCGTTTTGTGGATCGAGGGTGAGTGTGAGTGTGTGAATTCTTCTAACATTCTCAAAATGTTTACTCTAGATAGGTACTTGGGTATCTAAATTAAAATGACGATTAAAACGAATTTAAAATTTATCAAATACTCTAAAAACATATTATAATCCCACTAAATTGGTTCACGAATTTGTATCAGAATTAGCTTCCGAGTAAAGTTATTAGTGTAAAATTTTCACAGACGGTTCCAATAGTGTTAATGGGTGTAGACTGTAGAGATGCCTTCTTTTTTAAACACAGGTAGGCTAAGGCTAGTTTTAAAATTGATCCAACTGGATGTATAATGCCTCGCGTGCAGGAGCGCCATACAATATGTGGCTCAAGTTGTCTTTGGTTTCAGAGGTTCATAGCCTACGATATTCTATCGAATTGACTATCAATATTTTCAAAGACTAGACTAGGGTAATATTGCAATGCGTCCCAACTGCAAAGGCTGACAAGGCAACGTGGGGCCCGTGGGGGCTGCTCTTCTGTCAAAGCTTGCAATGGAGACGGGTATCAAGAAGCCATACATCCCAGATTACTCGGAATATTGCTCCAAGTTTAAGCTGTCATGTTTTGACATGAAAAATGTAAAGTGAAACGAATTTGGTATAAAGTGATTCAGAATGGGCCTCCTCGCGTGCTCTCGTTTAAGGAGGATACAGGTTTAAGTAGAAGTTATGTTTTGTTAGCACTAAGGTTGCGGTCGAGGAATCTTTAGGCAAACATAATTTGCTATCTTAATGAGAAAGGTCGCATCACCTAATTGTGAAATATACAACAAAATTGAAGATGTGCAACATTTGTTGATGGAGTGTGTAGAGCAATAATTTCCAATTGAATCCTTCAGACGTTCAGCAAATTCAAAACAATTTTACAAACTCCAGATCGGCGAGTACAAAGAGGTTGTGTGGCCTGGTGAAGATGGCTACTCAATCATTGCATTTATGTTTCATAGTATGTATGTTGTTACCGCAATTAAAGTTAAATAAATGGCATATCCGTATGGATAAAAATCCCTTTACAGAATAAAGAAAATAATTGTATCATAATCGTAACTTATAAATAACCAACTTAGATGCTACAAACAAAATTAACAAAACGGTAATTGTTTGTTATGGATAATGGCAATACAAAACAAATAAACAAGCAATGAAGAGAAACAAAACTACAAAATAGACTTAGTTACATTAAAGTAATCAGCTAGCCCGAACATTCAGTAAATTAATAGGCACTCGTAGGGATTTCTGAATTAGATCGCTTCAGGGATTGGATCAGAGCGGAATAATTAAATAACGTAACTAAGCGGACTTAATTAAAGGATACTCAGAAGGTCGAGCTTAAAAAAACAAAATGGGATCATTTAGTCTACCGATAGTTCCAGTCATCTCAATAGATTCCTATTCAGGATTTTTCTAGGGTCGTATTACTATCGCAACCAGTGTGTCAAGGTTTTCTAGACTTTCTGTAAAGATGCTAGTCATCGGTCACAGTCAAAATTAGTATCAGTCACCGCACCACCAACCCGCACTGGGCCCGCGTGGTGGATTATTGCCCATTCCCTCTCACAGAGAGGAGGTCTGTGTTCCAGCAGTGGGAACATAATAGGCTGATTGTGCTTTCGCTATATGTATTAGTTTTCAAGGGTGTAAGTATCCGGTATATGACAGTTTCGTCTATATCCCCCATCTATAAGATAAATCTGTAGGGCGTGATTGGATATTAAATATTTAAACCTGACCGCGGTAGGTACACACCGGTGGGAACATAGGGCTTTAATCGCAAAAAAATATTTTTTGGTACATATTGTTCTTCCATTTTGTTGAAGCCAGATTTGATTTCTAAAGTTCTTTTCAATTATAAAAATCCAATATCGAAATCCACTTCGTTAATGCTTCGTCTAAACATACAACAATCACAGTAAAAACAGTCAGTTTCGTTTTTCCAAAATCAGATTCCTCAATTAACAACAAAATAACAAAATAAATTGGAAATAACCATCCGGAACGCTCCAACCAGACCCGCAACATTATCTTAAACACTTTAATAAAGAAAACAAAAAACAAGAATCAAAGAAACGCCCACTCGAGGCTAATTACTCACCTATTAGTTGGGCTCTCCAAACAAAGAAAAGAACATGCTACCGTCAAAGATAACACAATAAAAACAATGGTAAAGTGGCCTGGAATACACAGGGTGCGCAAGGTCAACGTTGGGTCAGTACCTGCCATCCGTCTCAGTCAGGTAGGTGAGGCCATTAATAAGGACTACAGACATCTAGTCGCGATACCCGTTCGGGATTTACCTTCTGAATAATAGTTTATGTGAGATATTGTGTTGGCCGGTCTCGTGCCAGTTTTTTTTAAAGATGGCATCTTTCTTAGCGGTTTGTTGTTTTGTCGATCTTTGTGATAAAATTTTGCATATGTGACAATAAACGGTCAACCGATTTTGTTTATGTGACAAAAAACGGTCAACCGACAGTTAAGCTACGCTTGTCGCGGTCTTTTCATGGATGGGTCCATTACATATGGAAACCTCTCCGAGCCTCGGAAAGCACGTTAAAGCGTTTGTCCCGGCTATCATTCGTAGATCTTTGACAGTCGTTAGTCAGAAGCCTAAAAGTCTGACAACCAGTCTTAACAAGGGGTATCGTGGTACACAGTAACTGGTTGTGAAGGTCCAGCAGGCAGTCGCTTCATATTTAATACTGGTATTCAGCTGCACCCGGTCAGACTTAAAGCCGACCCCAACATAGTCAGGAAAAGGTTACACTGATTGATCGAATTATTTGTTTTTAATTTTAGCACCTAGGCTTTAGGTTAGGCTAAGGCTTTTATGGGAATTTATTTCAAGATATAGGACTGTTATTTATGTTATCGAGCACAATTAAGTTTATGGTTGGAACTGAAAAACAAAAACATTGAATAAGTACTTTTTCATGAATTGTCAACGGAGTTTAGCATTGTTTCGTAGTGATGTGTTTATGTTAAAAATGTATTTACTCTAACACTTAAATAAATGCTTTTGACCAACTCATTCAAATTCCAACAAAATTCTACAACTAAAACCACAACAAACCAATTTTGCTTTTAAAAGTTTAGCATAACACTCCGTACGTGGCTATAAAGTCGACAAATATTATGAAAGTGGTCGCAGATTCCTTGGAGATTGCGCTCGTAATATGCGGGTATTCGCTAATGCGTCGCGTGTGTAAGATAAAAATACTACACAGATAAAAATAATAGAAATACATAGAGAAAAATAATTTATTTATTAATAATTGGAATTTAGAATGGATTAAAATTTTAGGTAATTTAAATATTTATATATAAAGAAAACATACAATTTTTCGAAGGCAGTTTTAGGCTAAATAATTATTTTATAGACATCGAAATATTATATAGTTTGCTTTATGTATAAAAATAAGAAGTATTCACATACGTATAAATAAAACATAATTCATCATCTAAAATATATTACGACATCAGAGAATATTTTACCAAAATACACAAGAGTTTACAAGAAGATAAGTTTACTTAACTTAGGTCCGTTCGGTGTGACTGCTCCGGAGAGAATGGGCCGATTACTTTTTTTTTTTTTTTGTGTATGGCATCTCGTAGTTGACCTTGAGAGGTCGTGACTACTTAACCGGACTATCCTGTGGCTGCCTTAAGCGGACTCAAAGCCTCCAGCCAGGGGCGTAAAACTACTACTTATATTATTAAGCGAACGCTCGCTAAGGGCACCCCCTGTGGGGTACGGACCTCGGCTTAGGGCGTCGCTGACGGGAGGACAGCAAGATGGGACAGGCTGGATCAAGTTTAGTTGATTATTATTAATCGGGGAATTTAAAGCTACAGGCTCAGCTACGGCGCGGGCTGGCACTTCGTCGAGCAAGGGCCGATTACGGCGGAGCAGCGGCTTTTAAAGCTGATGGTAAACAAGTGACGTCACATCGTACGATTTCATTTCAAATTCGTTAATATTTGTATTTTATCATGAAACTATGATTGAATTATATTAAAATATACTGAATTAATTATTTGCATTACATACTTGGTATTACAATGGCATAAATTAGTAAATAAGTCATGTAATTTGTTTAAGTAACGGGTAGATGTGATATTATACAAAACAACAATGAAATAACAGTATTTCGTAATAATGCTGATAAGATTTTGATGAGAAACTATTGAATGTTGTATAACACACTTAAACAAGGTTATAATTATTACAGTGATGGTTTTATTCGTGTTCAATTAAAGAAACAGACGTGAATTATTGTAATAAATAAACTGTAATTATCCGCATAATCTATCACGGCCAGACTGACCTGTACTTCGTTCTCGAAGTACCTAACTAATTATTTATATACTTATTTTATTATAATATGTATATATATTTGTTCAAAGAGTCTCTGGCCTTGGCATATTAGTTCTATCACTTGCTGCACATGAATTTCAAACTAATATCAGGGCAGTGACCAAACAGCAATCCCTACAATAGCCTCTGGCCTTGACATATCAGTCCTATCACCTGCTGCTAGTGAATTTCAGACTGATATCAGGGCAGTGACCAAACAGCAATTCATACAATAGCCTCTGGCCTTGACATATCAGTCCTATCACCTGCTGCTAGTGAAGTTCAGACTGATATCAGGGCAGTGACCGACCAGCAGTAATGTTAAAACTGTTTTGTTATAAGCATATAGCATTTAATAATTTCAAACATCCAATGTTAATTGAACACAAATTTTTAGCCATGGAAATTTATAATTATTAACTTATATGTATCCCTAAGTATAAACATGTCATCACATTACTTATTAATTTTTATCACAAAACGACAACAATCATTGTAAGAATAACATTATTAAATAATAGCATAAACTAGAATCTAACAATAATAAATAACAAAGAACAATAATCTATCATGGCTAATGATGCTGGAGCTATGGGGACACTTAAAAAGAATTTTGTTCAACCCGTTCCTCCGGCCAAAGCCTTACTTTTTCTTGTGCCACAGTAAGATTCCTTAATGTGTTAATGCTCTAAAATATCAATTATTTGGTAAGGGCCTTTGAATTTTGCAGTTTCTCTAAGATGTTGCCTAGCTAAGTCCCCATCAGCTTCAGCATCAATGTCCCGAATGGAATCATTATCCTGTACTTCGTCTAGCCGAGCTTGTATTGGAGGTATATTTCCGTTGATTTTTGTATCGTAGTATTTAGAGACAGTTGTATTTTCCATAAAACGCTTGGCCATTCTGAAGAATCGCTAGCAATAGTGAACATATTTTTCAACTTGGCCGTTCCATCTAGGAGTACCCATGGCTATCATATGGTGATTTATTCCTATACGCCTAAGAAATGATCGTACATGATCAGAAGTAAAATTTATGGCATTTTCAGTTCTCGCAAGATTGCGACTAATTCTTGACCGTTAAGCGTCTTAATGGTTTAATTATACAGTATTTGGTAAAGCCATCCACTATTATTAAAATAAGTTTTAAACCTTCCGAAGATAGGGAAATGGTGTAATTTTCTCTACATGGTGAAGGAGTCCTTGTTTTGGCCCTGAATGACCTTTACCCTCTACACACAAAAAATTACTTACGGAATAACCGTAATAAACCGAGTCGATATCCTTTTGGTATGAAAAATTTTGGTGGATCCCCACCCTCATTGTTATAAAGCAATAAGCCATTTCTGATCACATATCGATTTGTATCTATATCACCGGTCCTAAATTTCTCCAAGAGATTTAGTGTCTCAGGGTCGTTACTTTGCGGCGAGTGTAGCTAAGGTGGAGGAGGATCTGGTTCATCAATTATATTAACTACGTCTGAAGATTCTGTAACTGTATAGCTTACTTGTTCCAATCTACAACGACTGGAATCGACAACAATAGCCACGTTTGGATTTTGAACCGCATTTCTACCTATCAAACAATCATAATAGCAATCTGAATCATTAGCTACACAGAATTCGATTTCTAAATTGTCGTTACTTAATCTGACAGGTAAACTAACTTTTGAGGTGATTAGAATTATTCCATTTCCTATTCCTTTAAATGATGTCGAACAGGGTTCTAAACCACGGCCAAAGCTATTTGCAATCGATTCTTTCAAAATATTGCAACTAGCACCCGAATCTATTAGGGCTTTAATTGGTCTTTCACAAATGTCTACATCAGTAACTGATAAGTTACCATTTGTGGAACAATTGACGTTATTAGTTTTATTATTTTTTGTCGCATCTCTTTTCTTGAAAAAAAAAATTGACTCATCATGACCCGTTTTTTTTTTTGCCGTAGGAACATTGAATCTCAAGCGTTTCGGAATTTAGGGTATCTATGATTTTATTTTTGAAGCACAGATCTAACATGACCAGTTTTATAACACAGAATACAAATAGGTGGCTATGAATTTTCAGGCTTAAGACGCTTAATAGTTGAAGAGTGAAGTAAGTTATTCGTTTCGGATGGGCGTTTTCTAGGGTTTATAATATAGGTTGTAAAAAGAGAAATTAGTCCTGACGTACTATTAACACGACTGTTGAACGATGCCATCCTAATATTAATATCGGATATACCTCCACAAACAAGCTCGACAAGCTGTCACTCAGAAAATGTTACTTTAGTATTACATAATAACCTTAGCTTTCCCTAGCGTATTCACAATAGGTTTCTGCTACGTCCGAGGTGAAGAGTACGGCTCTTGAAAGTTTTTCCGATTGGTTCTTTTCTCGGGGTACAAATCTTTGATATATGTCTTAAAGCTATCCCATGTCCTACCCTCGTCTGGGTCCCAAGTCTCAAACCATAAAAGAGCAGAGCCCTAAGGGCTTTACCTGCTTTACAGACTGTAGTAATGCTGCTCCATCCACGGTTCTTGGCTACGGTGCGATTTCGTTGCACCAGCTTTCCGCACCGTTGTCGTTCTTTTCGGGATCAAATGGCGGCAACACCACATCATCTTCACTGCGGTTGCCAGATATACCATCACAGATGGCTTTCAGGAGACCCTCCAACACAGCAGGGTTCATCTGAAAAACGTTTTTTTTTTCTGTTTGAAAAAGTATACAAAACGGGTTCCGATACCACTTCTGATGTAAGATAAAAATACTACACAGATAAAAATAATAGAAATACATAGAGAAAAAGAATTTATTTATTAATAATTGGAATTTAGAATGGATTAAAATTTTAGGTAATTTAAATATTTATATATAAAGAAAACATACAATTTTTCGAAGGCAGTTTTAGGCTAAATAATTATTTTATAGACATCGAAATATTATATAGTTTGCTTTATGTATAAAAATAAGAAGTATTCACATACGTATAAATAAAACATAATTCATCATCTAAAATATATTACGACATCAGAGAATATTTTACCAAAATACACAAGAGTTTACAAGAAGATAAGTTTACTTAACTTAGGTCCGTTCGGTGTGACTGCTCCGGAGAGAATGGGCCGATTCGCTCGGAGCTATATCGCGGCGCCCCCGTAAGGGGGCGTTGCGTGCGGTGCCGGGGCTTCGCCCCCCGACCGCAGAAGCCATACGGCGACCCGTAAATACGGGCCTCTCATTAGGTCTGCTTCGATGGCAGTGGATTTTCGGGCGCGCGCGGGCAACGCGTGCCCGTGTGAGTGATTGCTATTTTGTTTCTGAAGGAGCGCCGCGACGCTTATAGTGAAGCGCCGCTTTCTTCACGACATCTCGGCGGTCTGTCGCCGCCAGGTGAGACCCCTAGTTACCTAGGGGAGGCCCGGCGACAACGACCAGCGACGAAGATTCCGAATCGACGCGCCTACAGAGTAGGTGAGTGGTCCCCGCCCGTCCAGATCACAGAGCTAGCCGTTACTGTCCGGGCTAAGGGGCCGAATGTGGGTGTGAACGGCATTGTAATTGTGTAACACCGTTCAATGTTTGCGTGCCTCGCGGCCCGCGCCGCGCGTGCACGCGTGAGTTTGGGTGCCTGTATAGACATGTATGTCTGTCTGCATTTACGTAACGTGCCTATATTAACCTAGAACACGTTACGCAAAGGGTGTGTGTGTTGTGAGTGTGGAGTCTTTTTGTCACAGATAAGTCGCGTGTAACTTGGCTGCGGCTTATCTGGAAGTCAGTCCGGGTTTCAATTGACGTCTTCATGTCCCGAGGGAGGTGGCGGAGGTGGGGGGGGCGGCCTTGTGCCAGAAGGCCGCCGGCGTCCCATTTTGGGCCGCCCTGGGTGACCTAGCCGTGGTACAGAGTCAGTAGTGCGGCCAGGCCATCCAGGATGACCAACTCGACATCCTGTCCCTGCCTGATGGCCTTTATCAGGTCCATCAACAATTTAATGGCACAGGTTGTGAATTCTGATTTTTTTGTGGTTGCTTCGGCGTCGGTAGCGCCGCCACTGGTTTCTTTTACGAACTTTTTCTTCGGTAGTTCCTTGTTTGACCGCGGCGCCGTGGCGGCGCTAGCGGTAGGTTGCTCCTTGTTTACAACCTGTGCCTCGCTGAAGGCAGGGGTGGCAATTGGGTTTTCTTGGGTCGCCTGGGGAGGGTCGGGTTTCTTCCCCTTGCCCTTTCCCCCGCGTCTCTTGTTTTTCCTCCGCCCAGAGGAGGTATCTTGTTTTGCTGAGGGCCCGTTGGCCGCCGCCATAAGCGTCGTGCCTTGGGCCTCTTCTGGCATCTGTTGTGGCCTCTCAAAGGACACTTTGGGACGGCGTGATGTGGCCGTTATGGTGGCGGTGCCCGCCCGCTTGTTCCGGGTCTCTCTCTGGAACACCGGACACTTGATGTTGCACGCCGGGTGCGGGCCACCGCAGTTCACGCAGGTGGCCGGCTCTTCCCGTGGGCGCGGGCAGTCTCTCGCCGCGTGCTCCCCTCCACAGCGCACGCAAGCGAGCGGGCGGTGGCACTGATGCGAGCTGTGTCTGAACAGCTGGCATCGGTGGCACTGGGCAGGTCCTCTTTTTCCGCGCCAGGCCTCTATTTTGACACCACGCATCAACATGAACGTCGTGGTGTCGTAAATGGCCCGGACGTCCGGAGTCTTTTTTAGGATCGCGAGGAATACGCAACCGGGTCGTCCTTGTGCGGCCTTAATATGGCGCACGTACTCCGGCTGGTATCCCAGCGTTTGGAGCTCCTCCTCTATCTCCTTCGGGTCCGTATCTGCCGGTAGTCCCCGTATGGCGATCTTGAGGCTCTTCTCTGCCGGCAGCGAGTAGGCGAACCAGCTGACGCCGCTGTCCTTCTCTAGGCCTGTCAGGTATCGCTGGACCAGCCTGTACTCCTCCTCGCTGTCTGGGGTGAAGCGAACTCCACCTCCGTATGGACGAGCGTTAGGAGGCCGGCCCAGTTTATCCCTAATGGCCCGGAAATGGGCGGCCCAGTTTGGCAGCCTCTCAACTACCAGCGGCGGGTATCTGGGCTTCTTTTGCCCCGGCTTTTGCTGCCACGTTCTTGTCGCGGCGCCGGGGGGTGCATCGGGGGTGTTGGCAGCGGTAGCGGGGGCGGGGGGTGGCCTGACCCCCGCGGTTGGTGACGGTGGCGGCGATGGTGACGCAGGTGGCGGGGGGGGTGAGCGGCGCGCCGCGTCGGCAAAAGTAGGCGACGCTGGCGGGTCCGGACTCCGCGGCGCGCTTTCGCGCGGTGGCCGCGGCGAGTCGGGGCAGAGCCGCTTCCCCTCCTCCGCTGCGGTCTCACTCGAGCTCCTGCGTCGACGTAGTCTTTGGCCTCTGGGTTCGAGCCGGGACTCGAAACGGGCACGTTCACAGCCATTGCCGGTCGAGCCCGCGGATGCCAGCGACATGTTCGATCCTATGGACGAACACGGCGACATGACCGCGGGCGAGTCGTAGGCTGAGGCACGAGGAGGCGCCGGCGAGTCGGGCGTATGGGTGGCGCTTGGTACTGACCTTGCTGATGTCATGGTGGTTGCAGGATTTTTAACTGGCCGCTCTCGCTCAGCCATTGCCGGTCCCGCCAGCGAGAGGCGGGCGCCGGTCACGGCGGTGCGCGGAGCTGGCGCAGCTTAGTTCTTCGCTTGCGCGGACACAGGAGCCGCTGCGGCAGGCGCGGGCGGAGTCGCGAATCGTGGCGGCGCGTCGGTGCGTGCAGACGGCGCGCGGGTGGGCGCGGGCGGTGTGCGGGGGCGCGCGGGGTAGTCGCGCGGCGTGGCGGGGCGCGCAGCGTAAGCGGCGGCGTACGCGGCGGCATATGCAGCGCAGCGCACGGGCGCGGGTGCGGGGGCACGCGCGGGCGGTGCCGTGGCGCTCGCATGCGGCGCGCGATTTGGGTTAGCGGCAGGCCCCGGGGCCTGGATGGGTACCGGGCGGAACGCGGCGGGGCGGATCACTACCGCGTGCGGTCGGCTCGACGACGGCGAAGGCGCAGCGCGCGCAGGTGCCAGTGACGTCGGTGGGCCGGCAGCAGCGGCGGCGCTCGATCCCCCTCCTCTTCTGTCTTCTTTCTTCTTCTTCCACTTTTTCTGTTCACTCCTTGTGGAGCCGGCCGGCGGTGCACAGGACGACGCAACACCGATGATCGGCATCGACGACGTCCTATCCAGCGCCGGGCGGGACTCCGGTGAGCCGGCATCGCAGCCCAACGAGCCGCGCGTGCCGGGCTTCGGCATCCCGGGGGTATGGTCTCCGCGACCGCGTCGGTACAAAAAAACCGGGTAGTCAGAAAATTTTAAAAATTACTAATGACGGTCCGCGCGGAACAAACTCAACGGAATGGAAAATTCCGTAGGACGAGCTTGCGTGACGACCACAAGCCAATCCTGGGCCGATTACGGCGGAGCAGCGGCTTTTAAAGCCGGTGGTAAACAAGTGACGTCACATCGTACGATTTCATTTCAAATTCGTTAATATTTGTATTTTATCATGAAACTATGATTGAATTATATTAAAATATACTGAATTAATTATTTGCATTACATACTTGGTATTACAATGGCATAAATTAGTAAACAAGTCATGTTATTTGTTTAAGTAACGGCTAGATGTGATATTATACAAAACAACAATGAAATAACAGTATTTCGTAATAATGCTGATAAGATTTTGATGAGAAACTATTGAATGTTGTATAACACACTTAAACAAGGTTATAATTATTACAGTGATGGTTTTATTCGTGTTCAATTAAAGAAACAGACGTGAATTATTGTAATAAATAAACTGTAATTATCCGCATAATCTATCACGCGCATGCAATTTCCACAAAAACTGCATGCGGCCGTAAACACCATCTGCGGTGTCCCAGATTGATCGTCGTAGAAAACGATCCACGTACGTGTGTCGAATTTGTATCAACTGTCTGTATTAACGCGTTCTACATGATGTTGTTTGCTGTTCAATTGTTTTGTGATTTCTTGTGGACATCGTTGAACGTACCACGTGCGTGTCTGATCTTTCGTTACGATGTGTGTTTTGTGTCTTTTTTTTGTTTTGTCGTTCTTCGTATAGCTTTATGATTAATATCAGATTTTCAAGTGATTTTAATTTGATCTATGGAAATCACTGCAGATAGGTTATGACATTGGTACCTGTTTTATCGCGTTATAGACGATGCCTATGTAGTTTGGTTTACAATTTGTTTAGTTTTTAGTTGCTTTATTTCTTTTGTTTTATTGCAAACTTCCTTTCTCTTGTCCGGATTCGTATAACTAATAGGTAAGAAATACACTAGGCACTAATTATGACATTTTGAGCCTTGTCACAGTATAATAATGTAAACAGTATTACGTGTTGGCTTTAATCTTGAAATAATTCTTCGGCCATTCGGTAGATAAACACGCACTAGGGTTGCCTACTGACTGTCTCTTAGGTCATGTTGGTATTTGAAAATGCTTTATTAAATTGTCATATTATATTTTCATTATTAATTTTTTTGTTAAAAAAAATTACTGCAAATCTTGTAGGTTTACATTTTTACCCGACTATGGCAAAGCCACAGAGAGGCTATGTATATGTATGTTCATCTGTTCCCTCATAACTCACTCCTCGTTGTATATTGATGAACGAGACACCGTTGGAAGCGTCAAGCCTAAATAGAGGTATTAGATAGTACCCGATAGTGCTCCGTACGGATCTGCCCTAACGCAATTTAGAGAGACAAATACAAAAGTAAGCTAAGAGCATGGCGCATTAAAAACTTAACTTTTATTTATTGACAATTTGCATGCTTTATCTTACCTTAAACAATTTTCACTAAACTTGATATATGACTGCAATGAAAGACTTGTTTAATCCTGAGAATATACTATCAATTCACCATAAAAACCTTTTCTTATTTATTTTCGTATGAACGTCATTAAATACTTGTTGACAAACCAATGCCAGCTGCAGCAAGCAAACGCGAGCTTAGTTTTGAAACATCTAAGAGACTAAACTGCATTATCCCGATTTTACCCCCATACCCGGTGTTGGACTAATTTGCCCTATATTTTGTTGATACACTCAGGCACTGATCGTTTAGAAACAGAGAGATAAGTTTCACCTTCTAAGTACTTGTCAAGGACTTGTGCTCGCGACGCTTTAATAAATATGTGTTCAACTAACTACAATACAGAAATAAATACCAAACTTATTTTAATTTTTACAAGCTTATCTTACCGACTGAGTTGGTAATATTAAATATTATATTTCTTGTTTTGAAATTGATGAATTCAAACATCCATACATTGAACAATGCAGTGATATCTTCGTTCCATATTTAAGAACATGGCGACGCATGAATTGTCCAAAACGTAATAACCTAAACCATTTGCAATTTAAGCATATTTCCACCATATAATGCTTACATTCGGATTAAGACAGTGTTTATATAGGTTCCTATATGTTTTTTTTTTCCAAAGTACTTACCTAAATTGAAGTTTAAGATAAATTTTCTTTTTATAATTCAATTACGACGTCAACTGTAATTTAAGTTTGGGAAATATCTTGCAATTTAAGAAAATAGATATTACAAAAATATGATAAGTAAATTGTTTCAGTAATTTACACTAAATGCAGTAAATTTATTAAAAATTTAAAAAGTAACATAACAATAGACGGACTTTTCCAACGTTTTATCTCACCAGCTTCCGCCTGCGGCTTCCCCCGCGTGGAGTGTTGATGAAAAGTAGCCCATGTCCTTCCCTAAGCTTCAAACACAGTTCAGCGGATTAGCTGTGAAACATCACAGCCCTGTTCCGCGCACCACCCGCGCACCACCCGTGCAAGTCCGCCGTTCTTTTCGTGGTAATTTTCGAACCATCCGTCCAAATTACTTAGTGTAACAGACAAAGTTTATCTACGATCATATTGATGAAAATTTACTAAATACTCTAAAATGTGCATTGTAAAATTTAAAAAAACAATTCAAATGTTATTTTGGCTTCCACAATAGTATAATAATCAGCCAAATATGTTCCCACTGCTGGGACACAGGTTTCCTCTCTGTGAGAGGGAGTTGGCCGTTATCCACCACGCGGGCCCAGTGCGGGTATGTAGATGTCACATGTCTTCGAATTTTTGGTTCTAGGACATGCCGGTTTCCTCACGATGTTTTCCTTCACCGTTTTAAGAGCAGTGGTGGTGAAATAATTTTACACAAAGTAAAGCGCCTGTCTGGGTTCGAACCTACGACCTACAACTCGTAAGTCGCGGCCGTTACCACTGGGCCACCCCTGCTCTCATATCTCAATCACCCCTGCTCTCAATAGTATAATATATACAATATATTATAGTTTCCACATAAAAGGTTAAAAAAGGGAAAAACCAAAAGGTAAGGTAACGTGTCTGTCGCAGAATTCCATTTAGAATTGTTTAAGACACACAATCTCACGATACATTACCTTCGTGTTAGTCTAACGGTTTAGGTAGCGCATGACAAGATAGCTCTCAGAGGGCAGGATTTTTCACGACTTACTACTACTTATATTATGGCCAGATCACACAAAATTTTCGAAATTCAAAAAAAAAAATAGTCTATGTGTTATTCTGGTGCATAAGCTATATTACTGTGAAGTTCCATCTAAATCCGTTCAGTAGTTTTTGCGTGAAAGAGTAACAGACATCTATCCATCCAAAATTTCGCGTTTGTTATTTTTTTATTATTATTTTAGGAAGTCATATAGTAGGTAAGACAGAAGGATTCTTTCTTTTTTTTATTTAAGGATCTTTTTTTTTTTTGGTTATCTTGGATTGACACAGTATCAGTATCGTTGCAAAACATTGTAATCGTCGAAAACGAGACTGGGAGACACATTATTAATTATTAATCAATTATTTACTTTAAAAACCTTGAAAGATCCCATTACGATTTGAGCTTACTCAAAATCATTGAAGAATTCCACGATTCATTTACTTCATTATGTTGGTAATAGCAACTTAACAAAATTAAATGCTTTGGGAAAAACACTTGTATTGTTACGTACATAAACTTTTCTCGTCATAATTTCGGTTTTGAAGTTCCCTAATTTTTTTTATATATATAATTTCCCTTAATAAAAGTGTTGTTCATTATATCTTAGTAAGTAAAAACATAGCAAAATAAATGTTTATTCAAAATCCTTGTATTTTATTGTAACTGTTCATAGTTCAGAACGCTGTTTTTTATATGAACGGATTTCGCGTAAATAGGTAAAAATCATTGGAACATTTGTATTTTACTTTACATAACACTTTTATTATTTGACTTATATTCATTATTTTAGTAAAAGGAATAAGTAGGTACATAAATAAGACAGAAGTTTTTAGTTTCTTAAAGTGTAGACCAAGGGAATATATAAACTTATACGGGATTAAAATTAATAAAGACGTTATTATTAACCCTAAAATTTATATTTACGCGACGTACGTCGTCGGTCGGTTCCCCCAAAGACCGCGCCAGGTGGCGATGTATAGGTAACATCAGTATTTATTTATTCAAGAACACCAACAGCACATAGGTACACTCAACATTGGTTTACAAAAGGATTTAGGAAAGGTATGTATGACTTATCTGTTAGATTTTCTCTACAAGGCCTAGATATCGATTTATTCTTATGTTGAGATTCCGGCATTGTAAAGAAATTCCCAAAAAATACGTTACGAGTCCGTACGTTTATTAACGATTCCCCAAAGAAGTCAACAAAAATGAACCAAATAATGAACATACCTAATTACTAATAGTTAGAAATATCTTCCTAGTCGTTATAAGTGAATGGTAGGTACAGTACAGTACAGCTAATAACAGCTATCTATCTACTCACACAGACACAAACACATGGCTGCGCACTGCGTCCCTCGCTCGCTTTATTTTTTCAAACAGAGATAGCAATCTTCCGAACGAATTTTGCACTCGCCTCGAATTTCTATTACGAACTTAGTTCGTCGGAGCCTTAACGTACATAAATATCGCACCGTCCGCGCCCATGCTTAACTGCCGCGCACTCCAGACTATTGCGGCCTGGTATACACTGAGATTTCGCAGCACGTCGTTTCGACTGTTTTGTATAATGGCGTAATTAATACTGTTTCTTAATTGTACCGTGGCCTTAGGATTTAGTTAGGTTTCGTTTTAATTTTTGCAAGTAGGTATTTTGTGTGTCACAACGTAATAACTGAATTAAATTTTTTACCCGAATTCGTATTTTAATCATGTCTACTAAATTTATTTATTATTTCTTCGGAGTAGCCTATCGCGAGGCGTACACTTAATCCGTCACCGTACAGGCATCATCCGACATTGTGCGATTGCTTTACTATAATCTAAGAGTGTACGTTGGCCGATGACAGATTAGGTGTACGCGAGCCGTTTATATTTTAAAAATAAACAATAAAATACTTTTTAGGGTTCCGTCATTATGAAAAAGGAAATCTTATAGGATCCCTTGTCTTTCTGTCCGTCCGTCTGTCACAACCAATTTGCTCCTAATCTACTGGACTGATTAAGTTGAAATTTGTCACACATATGAATTTCTGTGACCCAAACACGGTCGTGTAACGTAAAAATAATAATTTTGAATGTAAGAGTTAGTTTCGGGGGGAAAACAAAAAAAGTAAAGCAGAAGTTTAGCTTTTATACCGTGTGACATATATCAAATAAAAGGGCTTGTTGTGAGGGTCTCAAGCATATTTTTTTAAGTTTGGGCTCACATGATTCGTTTTGATGAGTCCAATAGATTAGGCTTGGTAACGAGGTTCTGATGCTGGAGCCAATAGGTGATAGTGGAACTCTTCAGTGGTTCCTAGTAGGTAAACTGCTCAAGTTATGACTTCGTTGACTTTAGTCTTATTAACAAAATGAAGAATATGCTACACTGATAATTTAACATATAAAAATACGCTGTTTAAAAAAAAACACGCTTTATCACACACTAAATTTTTTAAATAAATATTGACTTATGATTGAATTAAATAAAATGAAAATCGTTGCTACGTATTTTAAAAATACGGGCATTTGTAAAATAAATGTAAAACATCTAGGTACTGCCGGTCTTTTAACTCCTGTTGCTACGAGTTTTATTTTATTTTTCTTTTAACTATTATGGCCCGACCTATCACGCGACTCCGGTTTGACGTCGCCTTAGTCCCGTAAGTCTGAGTATGTCCCGTCAACCCGGTATACGAATATGTTTTACATATGTACATTTTTCTTCTTTCTTCACCCTACTTAAAGAAATTTTCGGCTTGCCCGTTACGCGGTCGTCGCACAGACACTTCGATGGGCTTATGATAAGAAATTAAGTAATTGGTCTTTAATGATGTGTCATGCAATACGTAAATGGAACGGCCTAGATAGACATTTTGACCAAGATATAAGGATAATAGTGTTAAGGCTTTGGTTGTAAATTTAATCTGATAACTTTTGAACAGTTAGAAGTCTTGGCGACCTACTTTTCATGAAATGTTTTGGTGGGTAACTTCACATTTTATATTCAAGAATATTTTACACGACGTTTTCTTTTACACGTCGGAAAGACGAGATGCATACATCACGTCTTTCTGACTTTAATTAATATTGTACATACGTTGCATTTCAAACACATGCTTGTTTGTTTGATACTGTTTTAAGCAATGAAATATTATGCTAACATTGTTTTTGTTTGCTGTTACTTTGTGTTGACGTGGTTTAAGATGTTTATTTTACATTTGTAGAGGCAAAAGTTACTTGGTAATAGATCGGAAATACTGTCATTAAAAGAAGAAAAAAAAACTTTTATATACAGTGTTTACAAATATTCTACCTATACAGCACGGCAGTCAAGGAGCATCATTGGAGCGATTTACTGACTTCTCAAAGAGGCCTTGTGTAATGCAGTGTTGTATGATGCGTTACGTTGCGATGCTGTACAGTAAGCGTACAAAAGTGCCTAGGCACGTTAAGAGTCGTATTGATGCGAACTCGCGGTACGACTGCATGTGTTTAAATGACACACACCACAAAGATCGCAGTTTTGCACGGCACACACTGAGGTAAAGTCGCCTACTAGCATCGCATTGCACGATTCAAAAATATATTTCCGTCGCTTTTGTTAGATCGCCGCACCGGGCCGAGCCTGCCACAAGAATGCTCCCCCTCTTCGCTGCGCACTAGCTTACATTAAGTTGCTCGAGAAGTGGGGAGAGTGGGGAGGCGAACGTCCGCTTTGCACAGCGTAACTCGGCCCGCTGTACCTACCGCTAACGGTGACGCCGACACGGCCATACTGACGTGCGGACGTCCTCGTACGCGTAGACTCATCAAGCATTGTCTAAAAAGACATACCGTTATTATTGATGTTCGTTCATCCTGACTAGCAATCTCGATGAGCAAAAAATATCCAGGTCATCCCTACTGACTGTGCAACCAACTCTGGACCGCTCAATATTGAGCCTTCAGGACTTATACTAGTAATCTGGTCCGGTTCAGCCCTGCAGAGTTTACTACTAATTCGGGACCGCTCGTTATTGAGCCTTCAGAACTTTAGCAATCTGGTCCGGTTTACCCCTTCAGAGTTATAATCTTCTGGCCCGGTCCAGCGACCCTTCAGAATTATAACCGCCTGGTCCGGTCAAATGACCCTTCAGAATTATAACCTCCTGGTCCGGTCTTACGACCCTACAGAGTTATAATCTCCTGGTCCGGTTATAACAAACCCTTCAGGATTGTCACTGCTTGGTCCGGTCATGAATGACCCTACAAGATCACTCCAGTTTATACAGTTTTTTTTTTCTCTCTCTTTTTTTTTTTGCTCTTTATTTTTCTCTTTTTGTCTCTCTTTTGTACCTCTTTTGTCTCTTTTTTGTCTCTCTTTTGTCTCCTTTTTAGTCTCTTTTTTTGTCTTTTTTTTGTCTCTTTTTTGTCTCTTTTTTTTGTCTCTTTTTTTTGTCTCTTTTTTAGTCCGGACTAAAATGGTCCCTGTAGATTATATAATCAAATGTATTAAAGTACTTGTCTCAACCAATCCACACATGCTATGTTCATTGGTAGTTTCACTACCACCAAAGTCATTTACTTTAGAGCCTATAACAGAAACAAACTATTTTAATCTTAAGAAAAGACTTGACTTAGACACTCCACCGAATGCGTAGCACGCCTGTGCGATGCCGACCGAGTCTCATGTCATACAGCCAGCAAAATGTCACTGAGTGTCATGTCATTGAATGTGTCGTAGCAGACACATAATTCATGTTCACACACACATAACACTCTAAAGTAACAAACGACATCTATGAAAACTAAATAACACTAATTTAAGTATTGAAGCGCCGTCACGGCCAGACTGACATTCACACGTCCTTGTGCGTCTCCATCCCCTTAAAGTCACCGCGGGCCCATTTTTCTGTAAAAAGAATAAAACTGGTAGATTTTCCTGTACGCTCGTCCATCGGTGACAAACATTACAACGTTTTATAACCCACAAAATCAACCTTTAGGAGCTGAGCCGGACAACTTAAATAGGCCTCCCTTGAGCTAGTTATCTCTCCAGATAACATGGACCAGGCAGCCAATCAGCGTCTCTCCGATCACTCACTAGTACCACACATATCTCCATTGATCTCATAGCCTCTCAGACTAGACGATCACTTTATAATATGACCCAGAATATCGGCCTGCATAAGCCAGTTCTTTAGACTACCCAATAACACACACCATAGGATGTCAACCCGCATGAGTCGGACCCTTACTTTATCTCACAGATTAGTACCAATTTTACGTTTAATTACGTTTCTTCACTCTCAGAGGCCGAGAGGTTTTCAGAGCTGGCGGATAACGTACGTGAACTACAAATAGACAAAGCATCACTAAAACCACCCGATGACGCCCACTGCATTCGTCAATCGCGGACTGCCGCCACCTCGGCCTCCTTCAAGCTACCCGTCGAAGTGGTAGCTAAATGCACCATGCCCTCACTTCCCCCGGGCATTGCACGAAAATGCTTACGACCATATTTGCATTCTCTATTAGACACACAACAAAGGGAAGTCTTTACTCCCTGCGAAGCCCAAATGAACCCAGAGGGGGGTCACATACAATGAAGTAGGAATCACCACTGTAGAACGGTCTCATTTTTCCTACTGTGACGCAGCAACTCTCCCAATATTCTCCAATGCTAACTTACGAATTTCACCCAAATCTCACCGAAACCGAGACTCAGAATATGAAGCCACACTTAAAAACCGCGCCCGAGTCCCAAACACAAGTTCTGTTTGTGTTACCCTAGACCTTGGACCATCCGTCGCTAGCTGCACTTCGAGAAGCTCGCCGCGCCAGGTCCCACCAGATTCACTTTCGATTATAACAAGTAAGCACCTCAATGTCCTCATGACTCTCTCTACCCGAACACATGCCCTGCCAGAACCGTTAGCAACAAGGTGCAACTCTACACCATGTTCACCATAAAATTGCTCTGTCTGCGCCAATACAATACCCACCCCGATCCGAAATGATCCGCGAAGTCGCACCGAAAAGACAGAGCCTCCTTTAGTGCTTCATCTGCACCTGCTGCATCCAACTAAGAAGTGCACTCGAGAAGGACTCATTTAGTGAAAGAGTCAACAATGACAAGAATACTCCCTACCATCGATTTCTCCACACAACTTCTCCGCGATGTCTAAATGTACAGTATAACATTGTGCAGAAACCCTAAGCATAGGATGGAGTGAGCCCCGAACAATCCCTTGAGGCCCAGCACACAAGTGTGAAGTTCAATCAGTGCGTTCCAGTCAAATCATTTTAGTCAGAACCCGTTCTGATGTTAGTATTTCGATCACTTTCTTGTAAATATCTTGTCTGTCCATTTGATAGGCCCTTTTAATTTGATTCAAGATTCTTAACGTAAAACACGTGAAATATGGGGCAAACCGCCAAAAACTAATCTAAAGGACCTACACATCGCTCAAAATAAAATTATTAAACTATTATTTCACTGTGACTACCTTACACCTACAGTTAAAATTTACAGGGAAACGAAACTCATGAATATTAAACAACTTCATGCATATTGCACCAGAATACTTAAAAATTCTAAGTAAGTTCATTCACACAAAAATACATCAGGTACACAATCGCAGCAATAGTAGGAAGGATCACATTTTACTACCGCGAGTGCGGACAGTCAATGGCGAGAGAACAATTATTTTTGCGGGAGGGCAACAATATAATAAGCTACCTATAGAAGTAAAGAATGCGAACTAAACGTTTGGTATTTTCAAGATTAAATTTTAAAAAATCACTTTCTAAATGATCAAACACATCCATTAAACAGACTTGCCCTACTACTGTATTGCTTTATTGTGGCACCGGGATCGCATTCCTTATCTACGGAAATTATTTCTTTTGCGGGTGGATCGAAAAGTTTTAAGTTGTGTTAGTTAATAATGTTATTTGCGTACGAAAAGAAATGGTATTACAACTTAGATGATTTAATATAAATTTAAAACAATAGCTGCTTAGTTTGTGTGTCCAAGTTATATTTTAAGTTTTAAAACGTTCTCAAGTAAGTGAAATCTTTGTAATTTATTTTCGAGAAATAAATTTCTTTAACCATAAACACCATACCACCAATAAAGAATAAATTATCCTTTCGCACTGAACTAATGCGAGTTTATCTTCACCATGTAGGTCAGTTTTAATGTTGTGGTATATGATAATGAAACTCTTTAGTAACGTTAACTTTCTTACCCCAAATAGAAAGTAATTTTGCAATATCGGTACGTACATGGATCTACTATCTAATAGATCCCTACCTATAATAACTGGTTCTGTAATTGAGTTAACAGGCACAACATGAAACAAAAAGGACACTGACGTGTTGAATTTCACCACGGCTCAGTTATTCTGCGATTCATATTTAACGTTTTCTTTACACAGGTATACCTGTAAGGTAAACTAAATCACAGCGCATAGTACCCTGGATTTTTTGACAAAGCTAAAAGCTACAAACGAACTACCAGATTATCTATTAAAAAGAAAAGGAACGAGCTCACCGGATGATGTGATTGTCCATACACGTAGCAGGTGAGACGGTTCGTATCACGACTCTTCGGTGCTGGTGCTCGATTCGAATTCTTCACTTCGGTCAAAGGTTCGTACTGCCACTTGCTTCAATCACTTGATTTTTGGACTGTTGTGCTTTAACGATGGCATGTGCCATTGAAGCGATTGTCATTATCAGGATCAAACCGTATCAGTCGCGCAGTTGCGGTGAAATTTGACGTTTGCGGTTAAGTGGTTGCCGGTAGTCGTGATAGCAAAAACTCCATATTTTGAATAGATTAGACGTTAGCCCACACTTCACTGTCGTCATTATTTTCTTCAGGTTTTTGCCCTTCGAATCCCAATTCTGATATCGGGATAGGCCCTCATCAGCGATATTACACTTGCACTTTGTAAGTAGGCGTGGATTGTCGGGCGAAGAAAATAGAGATACTAGTTACAGCACAATCACTTTATTTCACTCACAATGTCTTATAAAATAATCACCATGAAATAACCTGAAGGCAGAGGTCCGAAATATTAAATGAAAGTATGACATATAGCAGTAACCAACTCTTTTATTCCGACAGCTTGTTAATTAATTAAATAGATTGCGATAATAGCTCTAGGCGCTACGGCAGGCGCACCGGGCCGAGCCTGCCACAAGAATGCTCCCCCTCTTCGCTGCGCACTAGCTTACATTAAGTTGCTCGAGAAGTGGGGAGAGTGGGGAGGCGAACGTCCGCTTTGCACAGCGTAACTCGGCCCGCTGTACCTACCGCTAACGGTGACGCCGACATATTTATAATAATGTTTTACATCAGTAAGTATGGACAACAAACCGATACGATTATTTATTATAACTTCTTCAGCCAAATTGGATGTGCAATGCTATATCAAGGAACTTAAAAGCAATTTGTTTTTATTTTGTCATGTGAAATGTAAAAAAAAGTAATATAAGTAGATTTATTTCACCACGAACATTAAGCTTCGATCTTTAATTTCCAAAATAAGTGATTTTAACAAGTTTATACGTAGGGCAGTTTCTTTACATTAAGTATTTCACATTTTACATTAAGCTTCAATCTTTAATTTCCAAAATAAGTGATTTTTACAAGTTTATACGTAGGGCAGTTTCTTTACATTAAGTATTTCACATTTTATTTGGCTGTAGTGAATATAGATTACACACTAGGATAGCTTAAGTATTCATTTTCTCTAAGACAAGAGGATTAAAACTAAACCTCAATTTTGTATAATGAAATAATTACGGATATAGCGCAATATACAGGATAAACTATTCCGAAACATTAACGAAATTGTCTGCTGGGCTTTAGTGATGCAACCTTTATAGCATGGAGTACACGGCGAACAGTTTTTAATGACGTGTTGAATAATTCAGCAAAATGAAGTACACTCTGTGTACTAAGTATCGGGAATTTGTCAATAAACCAAAAAATACAAATTATTCATCTAAATTTATTTTATCGCCTTCAAAGTAGGCCCCATCGCTTGCAATACAACATCTCCACCGCTTCACCCAGTCTTCCATACATTTTTCATAGGCTATTTGCGGTATGGCCTTTAGCTCATTCAGCGAATTTTCTTTTATGGCTTCTATCGACTCAAAACGTTTTCCTCGAAGTGGTAATTTTAACTTGGGAAATAAAAAAAAGTCAGACGGAGCCATATCAGGTGAATACGGTGCTTGGTCGAGAACTTTTGTTGAATTTTTCGCTATAAACTCTTTCACTATAATGGCTGTGTGTGATGGTGCATTATCATGGTGCAGCATCCATGAGTTGTGTTGCCACAAATCTGGACGTTTTCGGCGGATACTCTCACACAAACGCTTCATGACGCCTAAATAATATTCTTTATTCACTGTTTCTCCCTCTGGAAGGAATTCGGAGTGAACCACACCACGGTAGTAAAAAAAAACTGTCAACATCACCTTGATTTTGGAGCGACTTTGCCGCTGTTTTTTGGGTTTCGGCTCGTTTTCGAGACGCCATTCTGAAGACTGTTGGCTTGTTTGCATGTCGTACTCATAAACCCATGTCTCGTCGCCAGTTATTATACGTTTCATAAAGGTCGGATCCGTAGAAGCTCGGGAAACCATGTCTTCAGCGACATGCTTTCGATGCGCTTTTTGAATAAAATTGAGCTCTTTTGGAACTAGTCGAGCGGCGACGCGTTTCATGCCTAAAATGTCAATGAGAATGTTGTGGACGGACTTAAAAGATATTTTCACCTCACTAGCCAACTCTCTCAGACTCATAAGTCGATTTTCGAGCACTAGCTTCTTGATTCTGTCGATGTTTTCTTTGGTCGTAGCGGTTGAAGGTCAACCAGAACGAGGTAAGTCTACTACTACTTCTCGGCCTTCTTTAAAAGCCTTATACTATTCATAAGCCCTTGTTTTCGATATACACGATTCGCCGTAGGTAATTCGCAACATTTGTAGTGATTCACCACATGAAATATCATTTGAAACACAAAATTTAAGGCACACTCTTTGTTCAACAATATTTTCCATTGTAAAAATCGCCGAGGACTCAAAATATGTTGTGTTGGTCATAGCAACAAAAAGTGTAGTTTAAAACAAATTAAATGACAAATCCCGCTCAAATTTTGCGCGCTAAATCAGTACAGTGCTACCAACCTGCAGTAAAAAAATTAGAACGACCTCTTTTACGCGGGTCTTTTATTGACATATTCCCGATACTTTTTACACAGAGTAGTATATATTCAATCTTTTAATATTGTATAATTGCAAAGCACACGTGTGAGCACTATGTACCTACTATAAAGTTACCCTATACTTGGCACGTCTGTCACTGACTTGAATGTGCCCTGGCGGCTGAGATTATGTCACCTTCACTCAAATGTCTCGCTGGTGGCGGCGTGTGTGTTGGATCATTAAGTTCCCTTCAAAATGGTTGACCTGAATGGTGCTGATCCATACGTCATATTCGTGAACGGGCGGCGTCAGAGGGGACTGGTCATCTCTTGGCTGCCACAATTTTTTAAATTTTTATTTCCGATTTTTATGTTTTTCATAACGGGTCTTTCTACATCGTTCTCACATGTATAATTTCATCAAGACTGATGTAACAAATTTTCTGTAACCATATTATTTAAAAGAGTGTCCATGGAGTTTCTTTCCCGTTCTTCTCCATAGGTACCTACTTTCGCTTTGGAATGGGCAACTAGCTTCATATTTCTGACTTACCGACCCCTTGACAATTCAAAAGAGCCTGTTATTGGTTTATTTGAAATAAATGCTTTGAGTTTGAGTTTGAATGTGCGGTTGGTATGAAACTATTTGTTTCATTTTCATTCACCATGTGAAGTCTTGTTTAAATAAGCTTTCCACTTCAAAAACAAGCGCCCCGACTAGCAAGGATTGCCTTTTCCTTCTTCTAGAACAAAGAATGTAATACTATTAGAAATCTCTAAGCAAAATACTATAAACTATAATAATTTAGAAAAACTATTATAAATAACATTATGTTTATAACACTTAACTCATCATTCACTAATTTAAACAAATAATAATGATTATTTAAACAGAAATCGAAATAGTTTACTCAGTTTTCTGTGGTCTACCTAAAAACTTTTATTATCTAAGTAAACAAGATGTACGAGATAAGTATCGAATGATTGTCGAACAACTTCAAGTAATTTTGTTAAACCGAACAAAATGTTTCATTATTGATATCAATAATATATTATTTTCAATTATTACCTATTTATAGTTTTTGAAACTATAAATAGGTAATAATTGAAAATAACAAGCTTAATCTGCAGGCGCAGGTGAGATTCAAACTACCATAATCGCTTCTACCCAAGCACGGTAACGACTAAGCTAGTATGCCATATGTTAAGTTAGTTGAAATTATGAACTTACAAATTACAGACAAAGTGAGTGAGTGTGCGTGTCTATAGTATAGTAACAAGTTATAGAATGTCGTAAGTGAAACCGAAGCGTCAACCTATTGCTTTGTGAGATTGCTTATGGACTTATGAGCGCTACATTGCTGTGCTGCCGTTCGTCGCGGTGCCATGCAATAGCGGTGTTTCGGGGGCCGGAGCGCATACAAGTTTCGCTTTCAATGGGGCAAGGCTTTTAAACTAATCTCTTGTAGTTTGCTATTTCGGACTTCAAGTCCGTGGTTAAACTATCTATATATTCTGCGCTCTACCAATTTTCCTTTTATTTATATTTTATTTCTAAACGGAAAACTAAAATATAAATTCTCAGAAATAATCATCATTATCTTCCTGTCCCGTGTTACTTGGTTGAATTCTCGAAAATATACATCTCGACAAAGACGTCGGATATCGATCTTAAGAAAACAATAGAAGGTTGAATGTAAGCTGAAATACTGTGGATTTTTAGTGGTAAGCATATTTTCAAGCAGGGTCTGTATCGGCGTTATACAATGATTTAAAAGTGGATAATCGTGATATTTTTTTCCATCTTTTACAATGCATGCTGGCTAAAATGCAAATGTTTACTGCACATGATAGTCTTCGCTTATGTTTCTGAGTCGTGCATTTAATTTTTGGTTGAACATCGAAAGATGCCCGAAGTCAGCTTGCACGCCGCAAATCTCCCGCCTTCACTACACTACTAAGATGGAAGACGAGGTGCATGCCGAGGGTGCAGTAACTGGGGTCGCACCACAACTTCAACTTCAAGGCGTTCGTGGTGCGTGTATCGAATTGCAATCTGCCCGACGTCATGGAAGAAGACTTTTGGCCGCAGGACGTGGTGTTCCGTCGCTTCAACGGACAAGTAGTACAGGACAGCACAAGAACAAGCTAGGGACCCCGAAACCCTAAAACCACACTTAGCGGTTTAATCAACAACAATAAAGCTACAACGGTATCTTATCGCGAGATAAAGAAATGTCAAAGTGCATTTTTCGAGTTTACTCGAGCCTAACGGTCATGTTCGGCATTCTAATAACGTCAGATTCGTAGACAAATTTCGACAAATCGAGTAAGAGAGCGTTTTCGCGCCTGTCATGTTAGCCCTGCTGGTCCTTACCGGACGGCGAGCTACCCATTGCTCGCCGTTCGCAAGCCCGCGCCTACTGTATTAATATTGATGGTGAATATTTTCTATTTGACTTTATTTTAAAAATAAGTAATCAATGTTTGGCCCTCGTGGTGTTTTTAAACCGGTTTATTCAAATTTAAAATGGGTTTTAAACCAGGGATTTTCGTTTAAAACAGTTCATTAAGGACATAGTTATGACGATGTGGATTAATATTTAGTGGCTTCTATCTCGATAGAACATACCCTCCTGCGTGTGGCGTATTCGCCTCTTTGACGCCGAGAATATTGCCCTAATGAAAATACAAACTAGTAGATGAGGCGCGATATGCTAATTCTTAGTACAAGCAATCAGCTTCATCTGAAAATGATTTCTCAAGAATTTGAATACACTAAAGTCTTTCAAGGATCAGTTCAACTCACTTGAAAAATTGGTAAAGCTGAAACAAAAAGAAAAAAGTGAAAACTTCGTAACGATTTAAAATAGTGGATAAGCTTAATTGAAGAAGGAGTTGCAGAGTACTTTCAGGCGAAGGGCTTTGGTCCGTTTTAGAAGTAAAGCGATGAAGATTTATACGGATTAGTTAGATAAACAACTTTCTATATATAAAAGGAAAATAAAGACAAGTAGGCTGCGAGGGGATAAAAACAGGGGATCGTTCGAGACGTCTGTGTGTAAGATTTTTACGTGAAGTACGCTAAAGGTGTGATAAATTGAGTGTGTGCTCCTCAAGTATGCCTAATATCCACCGGTGCGTTTATGATGAAAATTCACTTTGACGGGAAAGGTAACCGTTACTCAGGATTTTTCATTATTTTCAAACGAGATAGACGATTGCTCAAGTATATAAGTATTGTACTTATGTATATTTTATATGATTTTGTGTACTTTTATTTGTTGTATGTTTTACAGAAGAGGAGGAAGGCAGATTGAGTGGCGACCGCGTACTAGAAGACGTAGCGTAGAAAGGCCTCCCACAAGGTGGACCGATGACCTTCTGAAGGCCGCAGGAATCCGCTAGATGCGGGAATCACAGGACCGGTCGAAGTGTCGGTGCTTGGGGAAGGCCTATGTCTAGCAGTGGACGTCTTTCGGTTGTATGATGATGTGTCTCAAAATCTCGACACAAGCAAATAATAAAATCACGCAATACTTAGTTTAGCCCCTAAACAAGTCAACAGAAAAACCCATTAAAACTGTACATTTTGCACTGTATTCGGTGCACGTATCCACCTCTGGGCAGTTTTTACTACTTCATCTGTACATTGGATTCGTAAATAAATATTCGCTTGTTCATAACACACTTCTGCCCACAGGCCACAAAACGAGTAGTAGGTCTTGTCCTTTAATTTGTTGTGGACCGTAGTCAGAAAGTTTTGGTTTATTTTAACGCTAGCATTTAACGAAGCTCAATGTTTTTCAATAACATACTATGTTTATTAATGTTAAATACTTTTAAAACTTTTTTTAAGTCGCTCTGTAAAAGGAAAATATTTAAGACAGAAATCATGGTGGTTATATAACTATATATATATATAATACTCTGTCATGAAACGATCGGGGAAGATCTAAAATACTCAAAATGTTATTTATTCATCCAAATTTATTTAATCGTCTTCAAAATATACTCCTTCAACGAATAATCCAATCATCAAAACATTTTAAACGCTTTTTCCAGAATTCAGTTCAGTTCTCGCCGCGAATTCTCCTTTATCTTTTCTGCCGAATGAAAACGGGTGCCAGGAAGTGGTAATTTTTTGGAAAAAGATAGAAGTCTGCTGGAGACATATCTGGTGAATAAGGTGCATGCTCAATGCTATTTGTTGAGTTTTTGCCTTGTGCGAAAATGCATTATCGTGGTTCAAAATCCGAGAATTTTCTTTCTACAAATCTGGCCTTTTTCGTTTACTACTTAAATGCCTCATAACGTTTGACCTCCCGGCAAGAATTCCGAGTGCACAACACCGCGGTAGTCAACGAAAACCGTCAACATGACTTTGACTTTTGATCGACTTTGCCGTGGTTTTTTCGGTTTCGGCTCAGTTGTAAGACGCCACTCCGACGCTTGTTGACTAGTTTCCATTTAACACTCGTAAATCCACGTCTCTTCCAGTAACAATGCGTTTCATGAATGTTGGGTCGGGATTGACTCGTTCTAGCATGTCCTCAGTGACTCATAGGCGATTGAGTTTTTGGAGACAATTCAATATTTTGGGACTGGCCGAGCGGCAACATGTTTCATAACCAAGTGATTATTTTAAAGTGGTACGGATCGACTCGTTAGAAACAGAAGGTTCAGCAGCTATCTCTCTCAAATGAGGATTTTCCGTCACTATTTCCTTCACTTTTGCGAAGTTAATTTCAGTTGAGGACGTTGATGGCCTACCAGAGCGAGGCAAATCTTCCATCACATCTCGACCGCTTTTGAACGCTTTGAACACTCATGAGTAAGTATTTTTGATAAAGTCGATTCACCGTAAGCCTTCAGTAACATTTACTGTGACTCCAAATACGAAATTCCAATGGCGATGCAAAATTTAAGACAAAGTCTTTGTTCGATGTTGCCAAAAAAAAAAACGACTTTGTAACCATTAAGAAATCATCCATTCTTGATGCTTTATTGACAGAATGTATTTTTGAAATGTGCTAATAAAGTCCTTTCATTTGATACTCAACAAGCCATCATAAAAAAAGTCCATGTTATTACGTCCTTTAAGGGACGCCACATTTAATTTAATGTGACGTCATATTGTTTTTAACCAGTTGACAATCAAGACGTTTCCATCAATGTCTCATTTGTTAATTATGATAAATGGTTTAGAACTTCTGAGGGAACTAATGAACATACATACATCTGGGTATGTATGTATGTTCATCTGTACACTAATAACTTCTAAAAATCAAACATTCTATGCATAAATATATACCCGTCAAAATCAGAACCCTCCTTTTTGCTTTGCCGTAGTTAAGAGATACTCCAGAAATAGAGCAGGTTGTGCCCGGTAGGTATTTGGAAATAGGCTCGCCCCTATGGACTTAAAAACAGATCTGGTGAAATATGTCTGCTGCACAAAACAAAACATAACCAAATTACATATTCTATATCATATTAGGTCTTTACCAATGAAGTTGCCGTTTTACAATACTGGCCATCTGAAACGTAATTTATGTATGGCTGACAATAAATTCTAAATTCAAATAAATTTTATTACAAAAATATGATTTTTTTTTTTTCAAATTCTGTTATTTGTTTATTGATTAGTGTTTTGCTTTCACTACATTTGAATCTTTTTCATCAATAAGAAGACGATAAATTTACGAGTAATGTTGGAATACGAGTTCCGTTGCGGTTGGCTCCCGTACGCCTGACTTCTTCAAAAGGTAATCAAGCCTCATTAACACGATCTAAGTTTCTTGCCTTAAGTTGAAGCAACAAATGGCCTGCATGTTTATTATTTATTCATTCAATACTTCAAGCACACAAATGTACAGAGGCAGTCTTAATGCCTTGCTGTAACGGATTTTTTTCAGTCTATTATTACTTGTACTTATGTTATGCCAGAGGCAATTGAATCGCACCGTGTGAATCAGGCTTAAGAGTAGGTAGGCTTATACTAACACTAGTGACCCCGAGTTACTAGTTAGATTTAAGTTGTATATAAGAGTTTCGGAATAATTCTCTAAACGGATTTTGATGAGGGCTCGCCAGTCCGCATCAAAATCCGTTTTAGAGAAATTATTCCGTTTTGTAATTCCAAAGAACAACCCGGTCACACAGACAGACACGAATAGCGACTTTAATTAAGGTATAATATGTTAAATTAACAAAGTCCTCAAAATTAACAAAGTTCTTTCAAAATAATCTCTAATATCAACAAAGTCTAAAGCTCTCAGGAGCTACATGAAACAGTACTAAAAATATTCGTGTTCCCTAGTGACAAATCGCGCCCGCATTCACGCACTGTCGTATCAATCAAACTTACCTGTGAACGTTTGTGCCAGTACTGTGAGCTAGTCATAATGTCTGTTCTCTTCTTGACTTCAAATTGTAGGGGAAATGTGAAGTAATGATGTCGTAAGAAATAAAATATACTTTGTATAATTGTTAGATATGCGAAGATTGAAGCTGCGTGAACGAGCAGCAGCGTTTTCTATGCATTTTAAAACCAGACTGCGATCGCCATCGCGCCTGCAAAACGTGGTGATTTTGGCAACCCCTCTCTCCAGTCGGGAAGGCCATTATCCACCCGTGGACGTCATTTGGCTGAAATGATGATGCGAAGCTTAATTTCTATTGATATAAAAAAAAAAAAAATTGGGAACTTTTTAATTATTATTACTTTTTTGTGCATTCATACCTACTCAAAAGCTGTTCATCAGTCATTTGAATGGGGTAATTTATGTGGTAACTCTGTAAGGTAATTAGGTACCACAAACAATAATAGTAGATGTATACTGAAAACTACGTTCAGTAACTAAGCCGGTTACTGGCGAATAGATTAGGTACATGGATGTGTGCTGCATTTTTACTAACTTATATTGTTAAAATTACCGGAAATATAAACGAAAATCCGTGTATTAGCTGCCTGTGACACATAGCTGTTTAAGGATTAATGCGACGAGTTCAAAATGTCAATCCTCACCACGGAGTTATCGTGATATTTGTACGCAACTCGTCACCATTTGCAGGAGCAGTCTGGCCATTTTGGATGGGTCGAGTTTTGGCCAGTCCAAATTTGTAGATTATGCGGAAACATTTTCGATAAATATTGGTGGAGGAAGAATTAGGCGGCGGCGAATACCGGAGGTACGGAGTTGTTCGTTCATTGAACATGTCGAGAAGTTTACGTTACCTGCCAAATGTAATTTAACATCCGTTACGAAATGTTCTATGATTTTCTCAATTATATAACATTTTGAAACAGATGTCAAATTACCTATCTAATTAGTCAATAAAGCTAACGAACGCATTATCAACCTTTTACCTACTCCTAATTAATTTTTAGTTATTCTATTATGCAACTTTTCTCTTATCCCGAGTCAAAATGTCGAGTAAGACACATCAAAGGCAAATCAAGATGGAAAAAATAACTATACTAAACAAAAATCATAACAGAATTCTTTGTGGACGAAAAACATTTCTGACTACAAACGTGACATAAAACTTTCAACATTGGCCCCAACATACGTCACCAATAAAATCTGACAAGAAGCAAACTGTATGATATGTACAGACGTACGGCACACACGAGATTGGAATAAGAATTATATAAAGATGTGAAGTATTTAACATTGCAACGCTAAATACAAGAACTCTCAGGACTCCTGAAAGCTTGATGGAATTAACCAAGGCTCTAGAAGATATAAAATTCGACATAATAGGCATAAGTGAAATGAGAAGACTAGGCGAAAAAATTGAAGAATATACAGAGTATATCCTGTATCAAAAAGGTGAAACAGCCGGTCAGAGAGGAGTAGGCTTTTTGATTAAAACACACCTAAGACAACCTATAAAGGAATTCATTGGAATTTCAGATAGATTAGCAGTACTTAACATTAAACGGCAGGGCTATAAAAAACTATGGTCAATTATACAAGTATATGCTCCAACTGAGCAAGCTGAATTGCCAGTACTAGATTCGTTTTATGAACAGATGTCACTAGCAATAAAAAACAACTCAGATAAATTTATTATCCTAATGGGAGATTTTAATGCACAAGTCGGGACTAGAAAAAATAACGAATAATATGTTCTTGGTAAGTTTGGTTATGGTAAGAGAAGTTGCAATGGCCACAAACTTGTTGAATTTCTTATGGAACATAATTTAACTTTACTGAATTCAGTTTTCAAGAAAAACAATAAAACCAAATGGACCTGGATTTCTCCCGATGGGTCATACAAAAATGAAATCGACTATATAATAAGCAATCACCCAAGAGCATTCACGGACACCGTCGTTATATGTAAGCTGAATTTTAACACAAACCACCGCATGATACGCAGCTCCTTAAGAAAGTGCCCCATTAAAACTTCTAGAAACTACATAAGTACCAATCGATTTTACCAACCAAGAGATCCACAAAGCACAAATAATACAAAGGGTATAGAAGAAACAATAAAGAATATTGCAACAAATAATTCAACTTTGACACAAGAATATGATAAACTAGAGAAACAAATACAAAGCCATTTGTTCACAACCAGGAAAGAAAAAAGTAACAAATACCAATTTAACGACCAAACTTTGCTACTAATAAACGATAGAAAGGAACTGATAAAGAACCAAATAAGAAAAAGAAAACATAAAATTGATAACAGAGACAAGTAAAAAATTAAAAGAAATCATCAGAAGGGACCGTAAATTGAAAAGACTAAAAACCCTAGAATACCATATAAAAAAAACCGGCGGTGTCAAAAAAGCACTAAAAGAACTACGGGACGCTGGAAAAGATAGAATACCAAAACTTAAAAGGAGATCAAGGATCATTACGCACAGGAGAAGCATTAAAGAATTAGCAACAGACTTCTACGGTCAACTGTACGCAAAACAAACACCAAACGTAGGATCAATTAAACATTCCAAGCCAAAGTTCGAAGCCACTCATGAACCCTTCAATTTTACCAGAAGAGGTAGAAAAAGCTATTAGGAGTCAAAAGGCGGGAAAATCTCCAGGTCCAGACAAAATCACGAATGAGCTGCTGCAGGGATCAATAGAAGAACTGACACCCATTCTAACTCAAATATTTAACGAGATTCTGAGGAGTGGTGATATTCCTGAAAGATGGGCAAAATCTCACATCATCTTAATACACAAAAAAGGCGACAAAGAGGATATTGAAAATTACAGACCAATAAGCCTGATGTCAAATGTGTGTAAGATATTTGCAAAGGTCATACTGGATAGAATAAGCCCAATGTTGGATGAGCAACAGCCGGTTGAACAGGCAGGTTTCAGGAAAGGGTATTCGACCATTGATCATATCCATACAGTCAAACAGGTCATCGAAAAATATAAAGAGTACAATAAAAATATATATATTGCCTTCATTGACTACGCAAAGGCTTTCGATAGCTTAAGCCACGAATACATATAACGCAACTTTAACTGGGAAAACTTTGGTCTGAACATAAATGGGTTGAAAATGAACCACCTCAGATTTGCTGATGACTTAGTGCTATTTGAAGAAATCCCGGAAAACTTGCAAAGCATGATAAAAAGTCTGAGCCAAGAAAGCGAGAAAATTGGTCTAAAAATGAATTACAGCAAGACAAAACTAATGACTAACTCGGTAAAAGTAGAGATAAGAATAAACGAGGAAGCTTTGGCTTATATAGAGGACTACTTATACCTTGGTCAAGTTATCTCTACCAAAGATCAAATTAGTCAAGAAATAAATATGAGGATTGCAATTGGTTGGAAAAATACTGGTCCCTCAAGGAGATAATGAAGTCTAAAGACCTAGGCATAGCATTGAAAAGAAAAACTTTCAACTCATGCATTCTCCCATGTTTGAACTATGGGTGTGAGACATGGGCACTCACCAAATCGGTTCGAGAAAAGCTTGCCAGGTGTCAAAGAGCAATGGAGAGAAGCATGGTAGGCTCAAAGAGACAGGATAGAATAAGGAACACAGATCTCCGGTCCGAAACAAAACTGACCGACATTCTAGCAAGAATAGACCAACAGAAGTGGAGGTGGACAGGCCACATGATGCGAGACACTAAGGGAAAGTGGAGCAAGGTAGTGACAGAATGGTATCCAAGGGATGGCAAAAGAAATCGGGGAAGACAGCTTACCCGATGGGAGGATAAAATTAGGCTGACAACAGGTCCAAACTGGAGGAGGGTACCTCGCGACAGACGCCAATGGAAATGGTTAGAGGAGGCCTATGCCAGGAGGCAAACTGAAATTCGAGACTTTTTGTGATTTTTGTTGTAACCACTATTGTAAATTCTGCTCTCTTATTTCAGAATAGAAAGGCTTATTATATTCGAAAAGTTCATGTAATTTAAAAGAAAGCTACAATGAGATTATTGAAAAAATCTCTGTCTATTGAAATGTGAAGAAAATATACGCTTCATAAGTTTTTGTAGGCGATTATCCCATCATTGTCGTGCGGTACCGATAATGTATGGCGCTAGTATGAAGTTACATAGCCGCGACGTCACTTCTACGAGAGTGCTGTCTTTGTCTAACAATTTTGTAATTTGAGATAATACGTATTACAGAATAGTATGTACACGTTTGTTTCCGAAAATGTTCAGAGAAAATTGCTTTTAAATCTTGCGTAGGTGTAAAGTATTTATACTAGTGAATGTACCCTTAAGGATAACAAGAACATGCCACATCCAGCATTTCCTAAATCCTGAAACACAAAACCGTTTGATAACTCGTGTCAGAAACAGAAGAATACAATCGAACATAATCGAATCCGTCTGGTGCATTACCGAAGCACAATTTGGGTAAGTGCAAAGATGTCACAAATATAACAGGATAAAGATCAAAACTAATGCAATATCCATTTCGTCGTTATGGAATTGTTTTGTTGCCATTAATTTTATTGTTTCGTGGACGTATGGGTAAAATCGATCGTGAAGGGTTTTTGAAAATTGTGCTGTGAGGTTTTACATGGATCATAATTCTTATGGTAACACGATACTAGGACATTATTCAATATTACTGATAATTGAAAGACATGACAATTTATAAACGGATGTGACGTTTCAATTTCAATTCAATTATTTAGATAGTGGGTGCTCAAATCATATGACGCACGATGAAAGCAAATTGTTGTCTTAAATACCTGAAAAGGGCAACATGAAGATCGCAGTAGCAAACGGCGAGAAATTATTGGTGAAAGGACAAGGAAATGCTGAGCCGCGAGTCTGCGAAAACGAAAAAATAATTCTAGAAAACGTTTTACTAGTTCCTGATTTATCCATGAACCTAATTTCGGTGAGTGATTTGACCAAGAAGAATTATTACATGAATTTTGGCAATGGAGGTTGCATTGCAAGATGTCAAGAGGTCGACGGAATTTATGAATTGACAGAAAATAAAAATAACCTCGCGAATATGACACTGTCAACACAAACTGTAAATATTTCGAACATTTGGCATAAAAGATTAGCTCATTTATCGCGTAATGATATGAAAAAAATGAATGTTTTATTCAGCGGTATGGATTTTAAGATTACCGATTTATGCGAGCCGTGTATTGCATGTATCGAAGGAAAGACATGTAAAAGTCCCTTAAAAAAACAAGGTACGAGAGCGAACGAGGTCTTACAGCCGGTTTTTAGCTATGTTTGTGGACCAATCGAGGAGCCGTCGTTCGGTGGTTCGAGGAATGTTCTTCTATTTATCGACGATTATACTCGGAAGACTCATGTTTATTTTTTGAAGAACAAAAGTGAAACTTTCGATAAGTTCCGTGAATACAAGGCGGAAGGTGAGAATGAGACAAGTAAATCTATTAAATGTCTGAGATCTGACAACGGCGCAGAGTACTGTAATGGTAAGTTTAAATAATTTTTGTAGTCTGCAGGTATAAAACACCAGACGACTGTACCGTAAACGCCGGAACAAAATTCTGTAGCAGAAAGAGCGAATCGCACTATAATAGCGCCGCGATCATTTATCTAAGGGTAAATCTATGAAAACAATAACAAGAGATCACATTAAATCAGATAGTTTGATGTGAAAATAGATAGAGGCAACCAAAGGTTTGCTTTTCAGCAGTACACACGCATACAATCATCAGTTAAATAAATGTGAGTTAAATGAATGTCAGACAACCCTCATAAAGATTTTGGTACTGAATTATACAAAGAATTGCTGTGCACAACAGCTCCCTAAATGTTCAATAGATAAATAGAATAAAGGATGTGGATTTTGGTGTAACAAACTACCACAACACTAAGGTGTTCACTCCGACAAAACTGCTCCTCCGTTCCCAATTGTATCGGGGTGTACATCTGCAATGAGACTTAAACAAAAACTCACTATAGAGAGAAAAAAGTCGCTACAGCGAGTCCGTGAGATAAACTGCTTAATAACAGTAACTTCTAGCTCATCGAATCAATATCGACCTATTAAGGTTGTTCTCATATAGGGAACATAACGTTTATGCAAAGTCAAAGTCAAAGCATTTATTTCAATAGAATTGAATTGTTGTACATTAAAATAGAATTGTTTCTGGGCGCCCCTTCCAAAAGGTAGTTTCGTATGGAGAAGAAGGAGCAAGAAACTCCACCGTTACCCTGCTAAAATGTTTAACAACGTTTTGTGTGCACTAATTATATTTTACGTGTGAAGACGATACACCCAGAATAAAAATACTATACCACAAATAGGTAAAAATAATTTTAAATAAGCAAAAACGAATAAATCAATCACGTGAGGTACATGGTGCTTACATTTTTACAAACATTGCGAAAGTATATGATTTTCCTAAAATATAAACTAGGAATAAGTCAGTGTGTGAGTTAAGTAAAAAAAAACAAATAATACAGTTAAATAAGCAACCAGTTTGATCTTGTCTAGCCTCTAAAATGTCCTATGGAGCAGGACCAGCATGTTTTCAAGCATGCCTACCTAGGATGTAATCCTCTAATTTGTAATATGCTTGTTTACAAAGTGTACTTTTAACATAAGTTTTAAACTTTCTTTCATTTAATTGAAATATATCACTAGGTATTTTGTTGTATCATTTAACACAGTACCCCATAAAAGATGTATGTACTTTAGATAGACTGAAAAACGGTTGATCTATGTAATCTTTATTTCCAGTATTAAAATTATGTCTATCACTTATTTTATTAAAAAGGTGCAGATTTTTTCTTACATTTATACTAATATTATAAAGAGGTAAGATGTTATTATTTGTTTGTATTGAATACTAATACTGGACCGATAAGCAAAATTGTTTTACCATTCGAAGCCAAAATTATGTCTGATAAACATAGGCTACTTGTTTCTTTTTTTTTGATATCCACGTGGACGAAGTCGCGAGCGAAGTGCTAGTACATAATATTTTCATAAATGAACTGGCAAGGTACCGTCATTATATTAATCTTCTTAAATAGTTCGCTAAGAGATTCGCAGTGAAGTAGATTGTAAATGGCTATGGCAGCTCTCTTTTGCGAAATAAAATGGATTCAATGTCAGCAGCCCGACCCCACAATAAAATGCCATATGAAATAATACTGTGGAAGTAGCTAAAATAAACCAAACGCGCGGTTTCTACATCTATGCACTGTCTTATATTTCTAACGGCATACGTGGCCGAGCTAAGCAAGAGATGTTATATGAGGTCCTCATTGTAACTTCTCGTCTAGCGCGATTCATAGGAAAACTGTCTGATTAATAAATTCTAGTTTTTCTCCGTAAAATATGATGTCTCATTCGCAACTTCTAACATTAGGTAATTTAAATCAAATGCATTTGTTTTTTCATTTTGGTACCAAATTATTTACCGTAAACCAATCTTGGACCTAAAGGATAGAGTCATTCACGTCGTCAAGTCATTAATGTAAACTAAAAAGAGGAATGGACCCAATGTCGAACCTTGAGGAACGCCCATTGTCATTTCAGACCCTAATGAGTTTATGCCGTTCATTTGTACTTTAACTTTTCTATCGTTCAGGTGTGATCTTAGCAAGTCAAGAGCTGTGACTCTACATGAGATGATAGATCTATAAACTTTAACAGACATTCCCCAGAGATCTTCTGTTAATTTAATTTTAGGATCTTTTAAAGCTTTAATAACAGCTTGGGGGTTTGTATGCTGAAACCTAAACTCCATAGGGCATGCTTTTACAATATTTTTAAGTAAGGAAGAGGAATTACTTACTTAGTATGGGCTCCTGTCTCCCATCTTCAAATGTTGAAATATAAAATGTGTAAAATTTAATAATTGTGGGAGAAATAAATAAATATAAATAAATAAATTAAAGCTTAAGTAGTTTAGCAAAAAAGTTTCGGTTTGATAAGAACTATTTTAAATGCCCTTGCGAAAACAGCTGTCGCCGAAGCCAGTGGTAAGAAAATTAATGTACATCATTAAGATTTTACCAGATGTCCGGTCAATACCTACAGCACACTTCTCCTTCAATTCATTGATGAGGAAAAATACTTGTTCCTCTTCCTTCCATATATGACAATGGCGTATTTTGGATAAAATTGTTTGTATGCTCTGCAAGCTTTCTGCCCACGTTTGTAAAGAAATTTATTAGGCCAATAACATCCTTATCTTTGTTTATGGATGCGATGAGACAGGAAGAGAAGTCAACCGGTTTGCTTGAGCCACTAATCTATCTAATTGCATCCCATAGTTGCCTTCTGTTACCCTTTGCATTTTCAATCTCTTTTTTGTCGTAGTTCGTTTTGCTTTTTTTATTATTGAGATACAAAAATTTCGAAAATTATTATTATTTATTGCAGTGGTAACTTACGAAACGAGTAGGTCGATTGCGGTGTTAGCATCACAACATTCTAGAATGGGCTTAAAAGTGGTATTCTGTATAGTGTCATCGATCGATTTACAGTCAATTGAATAAGCCGTTTTATTGCAGTAATCGGGGCGAGCATCCAGGTCCAAACTAATAGCAACAGTTTCGTGTTCTGTAATTGATGATTCGAATACGAGACAGTTAGCATCTGATTTTATTTTCAGCATAATATGGTCCTGGCACGTACGTCGTAAGTTTCGGAATTTATTTCAAGCAGAAGACAGCTGGCGTCTCTAATCTCTGGTTCTTCGACACGACAAGGTTCTTGTCATAGTAGATTACTACTGCTTCATTTTGGGTTCTATGAGAAGTCATTACTGCATAATTATAGTTTTCGAGCCTAGGTATGCTACGGCCTGAAGAAAGCCAACACTCTGAGAGGACTAATATGTGGTACCAGGATATTTCTGATCTTTGTAAAAGAGTGGTCAGATTAGGCTTGTTACAATTAACGCTACGGATTTTCTGAGACAAGAGATTGAGGGTGCAGTTACTTGTGTTAATATATAGTTTTTTACATCGTCTATGTCGCAAGAGATTGTTTTAGCTATTTGAAGTGAATCAAGATATAAGTGAAGAGACTCAATACTTTGCATTATTCAAAAAGAAAATGCAATTTTAATGACACGCAATATGCGTGACCGCTACTCTGGAAATACTTAAAGTTCAAACTCAGATATTGTGCGTAACCAGCTAAGATGTTTAACACGCGAGTAGATGTAAAATAAAATAGAAAATAGAATGGGAGAAGTTTACTGGTAGCATACTTAAACCAAAATCGCTGTTATGTATACAGAGTAAATGGTGACAGTTGTGTGTTGTGGGTTTGTTGAGGATAGTACGTATGTGAGTGTGAGGGACTGGAATTCCAATAAAACTTATTTTTAAAGTGTGTGCAATCACAATTAAAAAGGTAAAAATAATGAATACTTAAAATACAGATAACTAGAGTGAAATTTACCAAGAAATTTTTAAATAAATTTGGGGCTAAGTTGGTCACAAGTCAAGGAGTAAATCAAGTCACAAAGAAAGCTTGAACAACTCGGCCTCTTCCTCTTTACGCAACGGCACCTGTCCCTCTTCAAGCTTGACGTAAACTTTAATAAAAGACGTCCATGTAGCTGCCAGTTTTTTGTTTTTCACGAGTCCTCTAGCAATATAATACAGGTGTCTGGCTTTACTTGTCAGGGCATCCGAGATGAACACAGCCTGCGGTGTGCCTGTTAATTTATTGTGATTGGTATTCAACTGCGGCTCTTTTTTTGAGCGGCAATACATACGGACAAGGTCAATAATTTCCATTTTTTTAATAAATGTACTGTGAAATGTGCCTACAAGATTCAAGTGGACCGACACCGCATATAGCACTTACGCATTTCTTTTGTATTATAAATGTCTTACCATTGTCTGTTGAATTACCCCATATTATTAGGCCATATCTTAATAGTGATTCAACATATCCAGTATAAGTTTTGCGGGCTGTTTTTTCGTCTGACACAATACGAAATTTTCTTAAAGCATACACAAATCTGTTTAGTTTACTACATACGTTGATAATGTGTAGTTTCCAATTACAGAATTTGTCAAGTTAGAGCATAACTCATACCTAATAATTTTATACTTTCTGTTTCTTCTATGGTTTTGTCATTTTTTAAAAATTTATTATAATCGGAGTTTACTTTTGTATGTGCGAAATTTAATGTATTTTGTTTTGAATAAATTTACACATAGGATAATTGATTCAAACCATTTTATAACAGACTGTACAGCTTCAGTACGTACTTACCTTGAAGTGCACTTAATGATTTATGACAAAAAAGACGTCATATTCGACCCTCAAAATAAAAGAAAACAAACACGGAAACAACATATCTGTGAAATAATCGATTAATATTAAATAAAAATTAGACGGATCGATTTTTTGATGATCAGTGTAGGTTAACAGCATTAGCATCATGTATGAACGTTCTATCTTCATAAACGACAAACATTTAGAGGTTTCATTACCAGTATTAGTTTAATTTGTCAAAAGTCATTGAACATTTTGTTTGGCCATTTGTCCCACGGCGTACACAAACAAAATAGGGCAGAATGTGCAGACAACTATCGCTGCAACACAGTGGTTAAGGTCGCATTGCTGTAGACATCGGGAGAGCATAAGAAAAAAATTAAAAACCATGTATTGGGAGTTTTGTTCGAACATTTGCCCGCGAGTGCAGACTGTGCAGTTAAATATCTCTGCAACACATCGGTAAAGGTCGCATTCTTGTAGACAGCTAGAGAGTCTTAGATTATTTTATTTGAAAATTAAACCATGTTGGAAGGAGGATTGGAGTCAGGCAGATAAGCACAGTAGCGGTGATTGCTAGAGCTGAGGCCTAAGACAGGCTATATAGAAACCTCTGGATGGTATTGAAGGACAAAAATAGCTTTTAAATATAGTTAAAGTTAGAAAAAAATATGCTTGAGATATATCGCAAATAAGAAATTATATAAAAGATGAAGAGAATGCGTGGGATGGAGTTCTTTGGAATTAAAAGTCAATAATATCTATATTTTTAGAGATATTAGTGACATTGTTCAACTTTGGTAACTCTGAAGGTTAACTGAATGATTGAAAAGGAGATAAAAATAAAAACCAACTCAACATTTTATAAATGTTTATTCTGCATGATCAGAATCAATTCTGAGGTGATCTAAAAAGACCGCAGGTGCGTCAATTACTTCCTGGTGCCTGGCCCATGACAAAAAGTACACTATGCTAGCGACATGCGCGCAACTTCCAACAGTGCGGCCGCGGCGGCCGAGTATACACGAGCAGTAATATTGCTAAATGCTTTCTCTTCCGTCCCGTATTGGGTCTATTAAAAAGTACTGTCTCATTCGGATGTGAGTCGATTTAATTCAGTCTCTAATTAATATGTTATTCTCCACCAAATATTGGTGTCGCTACATTTCTATGAAGTACACACCATATGGAAGCACGTGCTCTTAAAAATATGATCTGACAATTCTTAAGTGATATGTTCCCAACGTGAACAAGATTAATTCCTCATACGTCGGCCGTCGAAACTCTGCAAAATCATTACCGTCCAGCCACACAAATGCTACTCTCAGCCTATTTAAATTATGGGCTGTCACATAATCCGCCAACTCATTGAGATGATTGATTCTGTCATTTGTTAAACGCATAAACTGCTCGACGTAATCGTTATCTTCGTATGGGCGCCGAGTTGCGTTGATGATTACAGCAGTTATTCTAAAATCGGTCATGATGTATCTCATGGCGACGTTAAAATATGTGTGGCGAAAAATCAATTTTTTTGGATCTGCTATTTACTGACTCAACCACCCATCGGCACATCGTTATTATTATTCGAGATTAATTGGCATCAGCTGTCGTCAATTGCTCTCTTCTTCCTATAGTTGGTGGCATGTAGGCCCTATAACCAAATTCTTCAATGTTTGTCCTATGGAGACGCTATTATTGACTCTGCATCTCGCGAAGGCATTGAATTTCGCTTCTCACCAGCATACTCTCCTAACTTTGGTGGTTTATGGGAGGCCGGGATCAAGTCCGCGAAATTCCAACTATACAGAGTACTAAAAAATATTCACTTGACATTCGAGGAGCTGACTTCGTTGTTTGCTCAGATCGAGGCGATACGTAATAGCCAACCTTTATACCCGTTAAGTCCTTTACCACAAGACCTATCTCCACTTACCCCGGGCCACTTCATAATTGGTAGACCGCTGACGTCTTTGCCATCGCCATACCTGCTGGACTATAGCAAAAACCGTCTTGACCGCTTTCAGCGATTAGAGCAAACTCGTCAGCACTTTTGGAAGCCGTGGTCGACAGAGTACGTCACGGAACTCCAGCAGCACACGAAGTGGAAGGTGCGGTGCCGAGAATTAAAGATAGACGACCTAGTCCTAATTTAAGATGATAGGACTCATCCACTGTGCTGGCGCCTTGGAAGAGCCTCGAAGCTATTCCCCGGCACTGACGGTGAGCCACGAGTTGCCGACGTATCTACCTCATAAGGCACCATACAGAGAGCCATCAACGGATTGTGTCTGCTGCCTTCTCCAGAACACTACAACTACACGGACAAATGATCTTGAAAGCTTCATCTATAACTTTAAAGGCCCCCGAGGATGTCTACGACACATTCGCTGTACGAATAGTGTTCATTCATTAACATTCATTCCCCTATATATTTCATTCCTACCTACGTTCGTTCAAATTCATTGACACAACTCTGTTCGTTCCTCATTAGAAAAGTATTGTAAGGTCTCTAATAAACCTATCTAATTATAAAATGTCTTTGTTTAATATTCATCATAAACACTAATGGAAAAAACGCATTTACACTTTTGTGGATCGAACTTCAACGAGGCAGTAGTACTGTACGTAGACATGTAGGTTAAAAAAACATATTTTCGCTGGAATTCATACACGTTTTCACATTTTTTATACAGCGTTGTAGGTACAACATACCAAGGAAATTGTTTTCTGATTGGCCGAAATTCCTTTTCGACGATCTGAGAAACATTTGGGATCTTTAAACTAACATTACCGTAGGCTGATGGGAGATAAAAACGTCTTAATATCGCTTTGCGGTCATTTCCAGAGTTCCGAACATATGAACTATCGTTACGAAGAAGGTTTGGGTTTTGTTCCTCTTTATTTCTATATTTTAAAAATATTGTTTCTTCGTATATTTAGGTATTTATGGAGAGTTGGGAACATGAGATTTTGCGACGTTAACAAATAAGTACGTTAAGCCATTTTTTTATTTATAGATAACTTAAGCTTAATATTCTTATCAAGTCAAAGTAAATAATTTATCATGAGCTTTATATGAAATAAATAATTTGCAAGTAGGTTCATAATAAAAAAATATCGATCAGGCTTTTATCTAAACTTACCAACTTTAAATTTTGTAACGGTTGTTGTGTGTTTGCGTACAATGAAGAAAAGTCAGTTCAAGCAACACATTTAGAAAAATAACAGAAGTTGCTTCATTTAAAGTTTAATAAGAACCTACATAAGACATTCTCAGGAATGCCAATGTGAAAATAAAAACAGAACTATGGTTTTACGATCTTGGATATAAAGGTTGTATTCTATTTGCATTTTTCATTTCACATATCATCAAGTTATCAAAATAATAAATGAACCTTCTGTTAAAAATATTTAGAAACTTTCCATGCACGCGCCACTTCATCTTCGTCAAGGCTCTGATGACCGATACCGTTATAAGGATCAGTCTTCCCACACAAAATAGACTCGACGCTCGACTCTCGCCGCGGACGGACGTGTTTGTGCGCTCTCCCGCTCCAGTGTTGTGTTTCGTGAACCTACTCGTCGCTACCACGTGACGTCATCGTAGTCGCCCCGACTACTCCGATTAAAATAAAATCAAGCAATTGATTTTATTTTTAATCAATTAAAAAGTGCCTTTTTCAAGGCAAATCTTATTTCTTCTTCAGATTTTCGTGTGTAGCTTCACTAGGCCCCTTCTGGGTAAAACCACAGTTTCGTGGTCCTCGGTTGAAACCTTACGGTGTCAACGAAGCCGAGTGGGGTGTTGACCCAATTCGCACCCGCCGAACCCCTTCAGGGCGAGGCAGTTAGTTGGACGGGTCCCAGATAACCGGCCTTGGGGGATCTCCTAGTCGGCTCTGGTGACAGTTTTGCTTTTCAGCTACTCACCTAGTGTCTCTAGGGTGTGTCTACACCCTTCGCGCTAGACTGGTCAGGGCCCCGTTCGCACAATAAGACTGGCGACGGGTATACAAGCTTAGGGCTCACCATTAGGTACACACCTCCCTGTCTGCACCCGACAGGGAGGGAACTCATCCCCGGGCCAATCCACCCGGGGAGTTAGGTATAGGGTTAATAGGCTCTAAGTGGAAACTTAATTTCCACCATTCCCTCCCTTAGGCCTTCCCCCCACTCCGACCATGGAGGACGCCCTTATAGTGGCGTTCTTCAAGGAGGTCCTATTTAAGGACCCCGACTTCCTCGCCAAGTATGGCGCTAAATTCGCTGCACTGCAGCAGTCCGTCCCCGGTCCCTCTGACCTAGTAGGCACCGACGACAGCTCTGATATCGCTACGTTTAGCGATGCCCTCGAGCCCTCTCAGTCGCAACTTCTAAGTTGCTCGCCGCCGGCTGTCCACATGGACACCAGCGAGCCTTCCCCTCGCCCGACCTCGCCGTACGTTATCTCGAGCGACGACCAGAGCTCCTCCCCCTCTTCCGACGAAGGCGTCTTTAAGACGGTCGGCACCAAAAAAAGGAGCCTCAAACAGAGTCCTGACACAAGGACGAAGAAGCCGGCTATAGAAGCCACCTCCGCTCCCGTGGCTCCATCCGCCACCGCCCCCTCCCAGGCCGCCTCGGCCTCAACCTCTTCCCTCAGCCACAGTGCTGCCAAGCCCGCTGCCCAGCCTTCTGCGGCAAAGAAAATCGCCCCCCCTCCCCCTGTGTACATCCAGGACAAGGGGAAGTGGACAGACGTGTCCAAATGGTGCACCGACCTGCGCATAGGCTACACCAGCGCGAAATCTACCCAACAGGGTATTAAGGTAACTGTCCCGACATCTAACGATTATAGAGAGCTCACAAAGACTCTCCGCCTTAGAGGTGTGTCCTTCCACACCTACGCCCTCCCCGAAGACCGTCAAGTCCGCGTCGTGATCCGTAGGATCCCGAAGGAGATACCCGCGGAAGAGATAAAAGCCGACCTTCTGTCGCAAAACGTCCCCGTTGCGGAAGTCCACCGCATGCACCGCGCCCGAGGCAGGGTACCATTCGATATGGTCCTCGTCGTCTGCCCTCCTACTGAGGGTCACCACCCTATCTTTAACGTCCGTTCCGTCTGCAACCTCACCGGCTTGCAGATCGAGAAGCCTTTTAAGACCGGTGTCATAGGGCAGTGTCACCGCTGCCAACTCTACGGGCATTCGCAGATGCACTGCCACGCGAAACCCAGGTGCGTCAAGTGCCTGGGCGATCACGGCACTGCTGACTGCAGTCGTCCAAAGGACCGCACCTTATGCACAGAGCCGCCTAGCTGTGTGCTATGCGGCGACTCTGGCCACCCGGCCAATTATCGTGGGTGCCCCAAGGCCCCTAAGACATCATCTCCCAAGCTGACGAAGCGTGCAGACGCCCGTCAGCAAAGGGAAAGCCCCCGCTACGCCCACGCGTGGCCTACCACTCAACATCAGGAGCGACTCAGTCCTCAGAGGCCCTCGCCCTGGAACTACCTCCACCATCAGCAGGCTTTTCCAGCCTTAGCACCTAGACCCGTTCCTGCGGCCATCCCTCCTCCACTTATGGACCCCCGCATCCGCGTCAACGCGCCCCCAGGCATTCCTGTGCCTCTAAATAAAGCCGCTCCCGCCACTTCAGCTCCACCCGCAGCCACCCGTATGGTCGGCCAGAATCCAATGGACGCCTTCAACGTGATCTCGAGCACGTTCACGGCCTTCCTTTCCCCTCGCGCCAGGAAAATGGCAAGTGAAATTGTTGCCGCCAGAAATGCCGGCAACATTTATATGATCCAAAATATATACAATGCGTACCCGGACATTACGCAAGCCCTGATGTCCTTCAACAACCAACCCAACCCCAATCATGGATAAAGGAATTCTCGCGCGAACCAAACCCCGATCCCTAAAGTTAGGTTATTTCAATGCCAATGGCATCCTGCGACAACGCGCTGAAATCAGCGAGTTCCTCCGCGACCATCACATCGACATCCTCCTTGTTCAGGAAACTTTCCTTAAACCGAGTTACCGAAATCCGTCAATTGCAAACTATCGTACAGTTCGCAATGACAGGACGCGTTGCCATAAGGGCGGTACCCTTATCTATTACAAAAAGGAGCTATACTGCATTCCCATAGACCCTCCCACACTCTCACGATTAGAAGTGTCTTGCTGCCGGCTTGGCATGACAGGTCATCAACCGATCACCATAGTTTCGGCCTACCTCCCCCCCATTAATACTTCGGAGAACTTCCAACTCCTTACTGAAGATCTTTCTGTCCTTTTTAGCCTGAGTGACTCCGTTATCATAGCGGGTGATCTCAACGCAAAACATCCCTCCTGGAATAGCACCAGGACCTCTTCCAGAGGGAGACACTTGTTCAACCTCTCCTCCTCTCAGAATTTCGATGTCATCGCGCCGATGACTCCCACTCATTTTCCCCCCGATCCCAATCACACCGCCGATGTACTCGACGTGGCGCTCCTACAGAACGTCAACCTACGGTTGGACTCTATAGAAGTGGTACAAGAGCTCGCTTCCGATCACCGTCCAGTAGTCATGAAACTGGTCCCCCGCATAGGTCTGCCCGATTCCACCCAACCCCTTCCCAACAAAGTGGTAACGGACTGGAGGAGAGTAAGCGATCGCTTAAAATCCACCACGTCCCCCCACTTGGACCCAATCCCCGATCATTTTGAGTCTATCGCTGACACGACGGCCGCGATCGACTCATTCACAGCTCACGTACAATCAGTCCTGAACGATTGTTCAAGGGAAATTCCAGCGACGGATGACCGTCGCTGGAAGTTGCCGGACGATGTACGCGAACTGTTGAATGAGAAGAACGCGGCTGTCCGTGCCTACAGCAACTTCCCCTGCGACGCGAACAAAGCCCATATGCGTTACTTACAGCGTACTGTAAGAACACGCATAGAGGAGCTGCGTACCGCCGGCTGGGACAAGATGTTGAGCGAACTAGAGCCCACCCACCTAGCCTTCTGGCAACTCCAGAGGAAGCTCAGATCCGGAGAAATAGTCTCCATGCCCCCCCTGATCCGTCCCGACAAGACCATCGCCTTCGATGATGTCGACAAGGCTGAGCTTCTAGCCGACACTCTAGAAGTCCAATGCTCGCCTAGCTCTCAACCAGTAGACCAAGCTCACCTCACTGAGGTCGACGCTGAAGTCGAACATAGAGCCTCCCTCCCTCCCGTCGAAGACCCAGAGTATCCACTGCCCCCAGTCACGCCCGACGAAGTGCACGACCTCATCAAAGGTCTTAAGGCTCGTAAAGCCCCCGGTTCAGATGGAATCACCAATAGGGTATTCCAACTTTTCCCTGCCCACCTGATAATGCTACTGACCACCATCTTCAATGGTGCTCTGAGCAACAACATCTTCCCACAGGCATTCAAAGAAGCCACCGTCATCGGTATCCCAAAGCTCGGCAAGCCAAAGTCAGAGCCTAGTAGTTACCGCCCCATCAGTCTGCTCAATGTCCTCGGCAAAATCTATGAGAGGCTTATTTATAAGCGCCTCAGAGACTACGCCGAGACAAAGGGCCTCATCCCCAACGAACAGTTTGGTTTTAGAACCCAACACTCGTGCGTACAACAGGTCCACCGTATAGTCGAACACATCAACTTCGGTTTCCAACGAGGTTTGATGACCGGTGCTGTTTTCTTCGACATAGCGAAAGCGTTCGACAAAGTCTGGCACAACGGCTTATTATATAAGCTGTACCAACTCGGTGTGCCAGATCGTCTCGTGCTCATCTTACGGGACTTTTTGTCGAACCGCACCTTCCGTTATCGCATCGAAGGAGCGCTATCCTCCTCCCACCCTATTCGCGCAGGAGTCCCTCAGGGCTCTGTGATCTCTCCTCTAGCTTTCACGCTATTCACCAGCGACATGCCAAAGTGCAGCAAGGCGCAGTTGGCCCTGTTCGCAGACGACACGGCCATCTACTACACCGGCCGCGATCCAGACTCGATATCTCGCATTCTCCAAACCCAAGTCAACAAGCTTGGCGCCTGGTTTAGGAAATGGAGAATTGAAGTAAATCCCGACAAAAGTCAAGCGGTTCTATTCTCGAAGCCGCGTCATACCCCCTGCCCCCCTCGACCGATCACCATGTTCGGCAAGCCGATCCCTTGGGAGAAGCGAGCCAAATACCTGGGTGTAGTTCTAGATGAACATCTTTCGTTTTCAGAGCACATTAAGGCCGCTCGTTCGCGCGCCGCCTTCGCTCTAGGTAGACTCCACTTCGTCCTCAACGCTCGTAGCAAATTGTCACTTAAGTGCAAATTGCGTATCTACACAGCGTGCATCCGTCCGATCATGACCTATGCCAGTGCAGTCTTCGCACACGCCAAGCCCGTTCGCTTCCATAGAATGCAGACCCTCCAGAACAAGTTCCTCCGTAGGATAACAGGCTCCCCCTGGTACGTTCGCAACGAGATCCTTCACGTTGACCTCAAGATTCCCACTATCCGTCAGTTCATGAAACGCATTTCAAAGCGTTTCTTCGAGACCGCCGCGAATCACCGCAACCCTCTGGTTGTGAAAGCCGCTAGTTATATTCCCTCCTCCATTAGTCATGTCCGCCGTCCCAAGCATGTCCTCACCGATCCCGATGACCACATAACTCTCATTCAGGAGAGCAGTAGGGCCACCAGTACAGTGCACAAACACAGACCGACATTCCGACCTCGCCGCCGAGGTTCCTCGCGAAGATCCCGACGTAATTGTCCCCCCCGACCCTTGCTCGACGAAGTGCCAGCCCGCGCCGTAGCTGAGCCTGTAGCTTTAAATTCCCCGATTAATAATAATCAACTAAACTTGATCCAGCCTGTCCCATCTTGCTGTCCTCCCGTCAGCGACGCCCTAAGCCGAGGTCCGTACCCCACAGGGGGTGCCCTTAGCGAGCGTTCGCTTAATAATATAAGTAGTATTACGCCCCTGGCTGGAGGCTTTGAGTCCGCTTAAGGCAGCCACAGGATAGTCCGGTTAAGTAGTCACGACCTCTCAAGGTCAACTACGAGATGCCATAAAAAAAAAAAAAAAAAAAATAAAAAAAAAATAAAAAAAAAAAAAAAACACAAAATAAATCGAGAGGGTTAAGTTACGGTCAGGACAATGTTACCCGAATGTCATAGCTGGCTCTATTATTAATTTGTCGTGTCCTACATGCTGGCGCAACGAGAGGAAAATGAATAATAACTTCCGTTTGAGGGAGGTTATTAACTCTAGCACCTGCTAGCAATTTGTGGCAGTTGACAGATTGCGGAATAAAACTATGATAGGGTTAGAAGAACTCATGTCACCTGTTATTCTGGGTTGTGGTACAGGCTTTAAACAGCTTAATACCTACATAACATCTTTGATTTATATTGTATTTTATCAATAAATAAAAAAACTTCACTTTATTACGTCTGCACAAAAAAAAAGACTCCTATAAACTTTAGATAAAACTTCTGAAATATTGGAATATTGTATTTCTAAGGACACATTTTAATGTACTTTTGATTTATGGTATAATTACGGTTTTTATTTTTTTATTGTTTCAATCAACTCTGCCTAACGCACACCATTGCTGGACATAGGCCTCTCCCAGGCTGCGCCACAACACCTCCGTCCTCCGCCTTCCTCATCCAGTCTTTCCCAGCCACTTTCTTAAGGTCGTTTGTCCATCTAGCTGGGGGGCGTCCCACGCTAAGTTTGCCAACACGTGGTCTCCACTCCAGGACTCGTCTACTCCTGCCAGGGTTCGGGTTGTTCGAAAGAGATACCGTGGCACCTGGCACAGGCAACTGAAGGAACACCACCCGTGCTTCTATTTTTATATGTAAAAGAGGATACAAACAGTACAATATAATATTACATGAGGTAATCTACTTAAATATTTTGCTATCAAATTCACTCTTAAACTCCCAACCTCACGAACTTGATAAATGATCAGTGCAGCGAGTCCAATCATTTATCTAAGCTCACAAAATTTATGTTCTCTCGGAACACACGATGTTTATAATAAAACGAACTCACCCTCAATATAAAATTATAAAATGAATTTACCAAAGACAAATATTAATTTTGAGTGCACGGAGCAGGCAAAGGAAATATGTGTATACCATGCATTATTGTAAATGTGACGCAGGTTGAGTTTGTGCCTTCAAAAAATTATGTGAAACTTGGTTTATATCAGTAAAAAGTGTAGTTTATTAAGAAACTTTTTAGAAACGAATGGGTGAACGACGGTAGATGATAGTGTTGGTTTCTAGTGAGTTATAAACATGTTCTAGAAGTTCTTTGGAAGATGAATCGTTCAGCTTGGAGTTTAAAATAAAATAGAATGTTTATTATCTCGCGTAAATTGAAAATTGTCTGACATTTAGTAATTTCCGTAAAACAACTTCATAACTTAACAGCTGAACCATTGATGAGCATTGGCTAACCAAGGGTCTCGCAACAATAGGACTTTTATTATATACGCTGTGTAACCTAGGTATACCTAGGTTGAGGACCTTGTTGGCCCCAAATAAAGTCAATTAGATCCGTAGAGTAAAGACGTGTCCTTTTATTTAATTAATTATAGTCCCCATCTGTCATCAGAAGTCTTGATTTATTATCTTAATACAGTTAAATACCACAACCCACAAGGAACAATAAAAAGATTACCAATAAATGTAAAATAAGTAGTAATCGTTAACAATCAGTGATAAGTGAACATTCAGTGACAAGTGTTGTGAATGAAAGAGACGTTATTAGTTCAGAGACTAGTACAAGTAAGGCTATAGCTTTGCCTACATTTGACCCTAGTGTTGGTGCTATTGAGGCTAGTGAAAGGAGCGCAGAGGTAGACGCCCTGGCCTTGAAAAATAGATGGGATGCTATCGAGACCTTTGCCAGATTCCATTTTTAACTGGACCAGTATGTGAATTATATAAAGAATGGACACCAGTACAAAGAACATGGCCAACATTGAAAGAAGATCTTCAGATAACTTTTTGCATAAAGCAATTGAGGCTGCAACTTCGTGTAACTGAATTATCAGAACTGATAACTGGAGGTATACCTGATCCGCATACAAAATCGATTGCTAGAACCGCTGAAACTGTGAGCGGGATATTTGACAAATTAACACTTTATACTCCTATGTCACAAAATAATATTACAGAAACGGAAATCAAGTCATCGTCCTCATGAAAACGATTTAAGATTATAACCGAAGTGAAACTTTGCCATCGCTGTCAACGGATTTGTCATATACAGCGTGATTGTCATACTAGTGAACATAATTTACCGCCGACGATTGCCACCAATAAAGATGAGAAAAAGTCTGTAAACAAGTGCTCATTCTGTTTTAAGAGAGGACTTTTGGCCGAGAACTGTTGGAAAAAACAGAGAGTTAGCCGAGGAAAGCAGTCAAAATGATGTTAACAGTAGCGGCAAGTTATATTCAACTGCTGATGTAATTAATGTAAAGCTCGTACATATTTTAATAGACAGTGGAGCATCTTGTTCTTTAATAAGAGAAACAGCAACGCTGAATCTGCCCTAAGTAAAATCATGTACTGGTTTAACTCTAACCTACTGACCCTAAATCTGGCGAAAACTTCATATGTTCCTTTCGTTATCCGCTGCAATATGAAACCACCAAGTACTTTCTCCATAACGGCACACTCATGTACAACTCCTTCACCACATTGCTCCTGTCCAAAATTAAAAAGAGATGATAGCGTAAAATACCTCGGCATCCATATCGACAACAGACTAAGATGGGACAAACACCTAGACGCACTTATCACCCGAACAATGCGACTTATCTCTATCTTTAAATCGCTAAGGAGGTCAGCAGACCATGATGTTCTGAAAATGGTGTATTTTGCCCTGTGCCAATCGGTGCTAGGGTATTGTATTAATGTGTGGGGTGGAGCCAATAAGACCCGTCTCCTGAGGGCTGAGAGAGCACAAAGAGCAGTCCTAAAAGTTATGACAAAGAAACCTCGCAGATATCCAACCGAGCAACTTTATGCAGACTGCAAGGTATTAACTGTACGACAGCTATTTGTGCTTCAATCAATTCTTCGGACACATGGCAGTTTGGCTCTCCCTGACCCCAAAAAACGAAAACATATAATTCCCAGCATTCAACATAAAACGAAGTTTGCAAGGCACCAATTTTATGTAATAAGTACCCACATTTATAACCAAGCCCTTAAAAAGCTAAATATTCTCGGTCTCCCCAGGTTTAAACTGAAACGTACAGTAACTGAATGGCTGCTAAAACAGGACTATCATGGAACGGAATCTCTTTTAACCTACATCACCTAATAAACTTCCACTCTTATGTGTAATCCACCTATTATTCTCACACGCGCTAATCACTCCCACATCCATAACACACTAAAACATTTACTCACTTTATTCACTATACTCAACACTATCACAAAACACCTCTACAAACTCCTTACACAATCATCAAACATTTACTCTTATTTTCACATATTCACTCTTCACTTTCTCATTCATTTTTAAAGTTTACCACAAAATAATAATAAAAAACACTCACTTGACACAGTCCACTGGCACGTCTGCCACAATAGAATTATATAAGCATACCGTATAGCCGGGCACTGCCCCCTAAGATACAGGCCTAGCCTAGTTTAGGGGACAGGGTTGAACCTACTGTATTATCTGCCTATGCTAAATTAAGAACTCTCATATGTATACAGTGCAATGTACTTTGTGGTAATAAACAATTATTATTTTTATTAATTATTATTAATAAGAGAAACAATTGCCAAATCAGTATGTGCTCAGCGACAACCATTAACTATTCATATTTGTGGACTTTCTAATAAGGTTCTAATGTCAAATGAGAAGATATTATCTTATCCAACTAGAAAATATTTCCATTTACAGTAGCAGGCATATAGTACCACGAATAGAGACTAAGGTAATGTCTTCTAGTTTCAAGACAAAATTTATTAAATTCAACTAAGTTTATCTCGAACCCAGAAGACAATGTCCTCAAAATAACATCGAATTGTTTGATAATAGTAACATCCCATCCTGTGATTTGAGCGCTCATCTCAGCATTCTTAAAAAAGCGACGGGCTGTGTTTCCATCATTGGAAGAACCAAATCCTGGCTTTGGTTTATCTACAATGAGTCCCATCTCGTTCTTGAATATCAAATTGATTTCTTCGGAACGAATCTTGATATCAGATTTGTCTTCGTCGCTTCTAGCCTGCCATTTCTTAATATTCAACTTATAGCTGATATGTAAAAGGCATTCAAAGCAACGAATCCAAGCATGAAGTGTAGCTAAACCAAAGCCAAAATGTTCCTGATTGCTGTTAAACTTCGCGGGGTCATCGTTCATCGTCTTGGGGGTGGCACCACAGATGAAACACTTTTGAGATGAACGAGTTTCCGTTAAGGCGTTACATACCTTTCCGTCTATCATTGTCTGAAGAAGTTCGTGTTTCACAGAGATTTGAGAATCACCAAAGTTGATAAGTGTTGGAAGAAGAGCATTAATTTCTTCCAACAATCTTCTTGTCTCCGCTAACGTGAAGTCACTCGTTTCCTTAGCAAATATAAATTTGATGGGGCGACAATACATAGTTGATGAAGGCCGAGGATTTTGCCAAATAATTTTAGACCCATCATATAACTTAAGGGGAACGAAAGAAAATACGAAAAGAAATTCGTCCGTATCTTCAGTGTTCTCAAATTTCTGTTTGTATGTGCTGTGCCCAGAACTTCCATCACATCCCCATTTACTAACAAGTGTAAACGTTGGACTTGTTGGGAGGACACTACTGATAACTTCATTCTGTGCTATTACTAGACGTTCCGCTGTTTTATTTAGTAAGGCTTGCAAATTTATTTCAGCACGAGTTTCTGTTATAGAAATGTGATCCTCTGCAGGGTAAGGGTAAAAAGGCCTTTTTAGATTTTACTACACTAAAATATGACGGAAACACATTATGTCCTGCCATTATGGACCACTTCCTAGTTTGTTTGTAAGCATGTGTTGTTGACTTAGAATCTATATAGTATGCTAAGGCTTCGTCACTACTTAACTGCCTAGGATTAACGGAACTGGTATTTTCTTTTGACTTAATAATATTATCTGGCCTTTCACTAATGTGTCTAATCACATGGGCAACTTTTCTTTGCCCTGCTGAACGCATAGCAATTTCGGCAGCAGTCACTAATTCACTGGCACTTCGAGATTCTACGAGATCCACGACTCGACGTTTCTTCGTCTTAAACGACGATTCCTCGAAATCTTTGCGAGGTCTTCCTGCAGATGTCACAACCTCACTTGATGTTGAAGGTTGTGGGGCTAAAGAACTCACAGTAAACTGTATGTCTCCTTCATCCAGCCAAGTCTTATTTCTAATTAAAAAACGCTCCTTCGATTTTCCCGAAGCCAACCATTTGGCTTCAATCTTAGTAGAAAAGTTGGATATTTTCAACTTTATTTCTCTTTGGCTCCTTTCAGTATTGTCACCAAAGTGAAATTTTGAAGAAAGATAGTCATAAATACGCGATCTTTTTACATTCTTCGTGTGTTTCAACCACTCTACAAAAAATGCTACCCTTGAAATAGAGTAAACGTGTTCTGAAAAAAAAATAAAAAAATATGTTGTACTGAAGTGTGCTGAACAATATGTATTTCCTGAACGTTCAAAGTTTTGTTTATGAAAAAAATTACGCAAAAATTTATGCATTAAGTTAAAAAAATGCTAAAAATTCATTTTAATAGATTCTGATAAAAATAATATATTAAATAATAGTACATACCCTCAGTATTAATATCCATCACAAAAAACTTTCACAATATCACTATAAACCACTATGAGATGTGCACAAAAGTGTCGCTAAATTGCAACTGATTGACCGGAACGCTTGCATTAAACTCATTACCTGACTTCTGAACTCTATGACTCATCAGTTAAGCATTTGAAAAACAACTTTTTCTCGGAATTTAGAGTTTGGGGGTGTTGTTTGTGTTATGCAATTAAGATTTCCTGGAAATGAAAACTTGAATTTTGTCCACCTAGCATGTTCTAGGCGAAATACTGTGCGTCGTCACGACTATTAGAACAACGACAAATAAACCCGTTGTATATCAACCATACAGAATGTCATTCTCTGAGCGGGATAAAGTACGTTCTATTGTTACGGGACTTTTATACAAGAATATAATTCTTGAGTCATGGTCGCAAAAAGGACGCAAGTGACAGACTATGTGTGGATTATCGAGCTTTGAATAAAATAACCATCAAAAATAGATATCCAGTGACTAGTTGCATAGACTAGGAAAAGCTCGTTACTTCAGCTTACTTGGTATGGCATCTCATGGAATTCCTATTGAGCAAAAAACATCTGTTGAGAAAACTGCCTTCGTCACTCCTAACGGCCACTATGAGTAGTTACGAGTACCGTTTGGTCTTTGTAATGAACCTAGTGTGTTTCAAAGAGCTGTAAATAACGCACTAGGAACTTTGGGAAACAGTTTAGCTCTTGTTTACATAGATGACGTCATTGTGCCCTCAACTAGCATGGGTGAAGGAATAAAGAGGCTTATTTTAGTGCTAAAAGCATTAGATGATGCAGGATTTACGCTAAACTTAAAGAAATGCAAGTTTTTGTAAACTGAAATGGAATACTTAGGAAGAACAGTTTAATAAAATGGAATTTGACCTGAACAAACCAAAATTGAGGCACAAAAAATGCTCCCATCCCAAAAAATTAGACAATTAATGGGACTCGCTATTTTTTTTTTGGCATGGTGTTCCGCAGGTCAACCTATGAGGTTGTCGTCTGCTTAAACGGACTTGCTTGTTGTTGCCCTAATAAATTAAGGCCTCCAGCCTGGACTTAAACTTAAATACTAACTAAAAACTAAGCGACTACACGCTAAGGGCACCCCCTGTGGGGTTCGAACCTCGGCTTAGGGCGTCGCGTCGCTGGAAGAGGGCAGCAAGGGACTAGCTGGATCAGGATTTGAGTGATTTGGGGACGAACAAAAATTTAAAGCTACAGGCTCAGCGGCGCGGGCTGGCTCGAGCAAGGGTCGGGAGGGGCGTGGATTTGGGCGTCGCGGCGGGCCTCGGCGGCGAGGACGGTAGGACAGCGATCGGGTTTTGCGCTTGTGTAAAGTGCTGGTGGCCTTACTGCTCTCCTGGAGGAGGGTAGTGGCGTCGTCGGGGGCGATTAGGGTATGCCTTGGTCGGCGAATACTGCTTATGCGGGAGGGAGTATAGCGGGCGGCCGCTGAAATTATGCCACAGTCAAAGAAACGCTTCGATAAGCGTTTCATTAACTGGTTTATGGTAGGCATTTTAAGGTCGACTTGGAGATTTATATTACGGACATAGAAGGGGGCACCCGTGACCTTTCTGAGGAAACGGTTCTTGAGGGTCTGCATCTAATGGAGATGACGTGGGTGAGCGTGCGCAAAACAGCGCAGGCATAGGTCATGATGGGATGGATGACTGGGGTATAGATGCGCAGCTTGCATTTAAGACTAGAGGAGATATAACGGAATCCTGAGGGACCCCGGCGCGAATAAGGTGAGGGGACGAGAGTGCACCCTCGATGCGATAGCGGAAGGTGCGATTCGACAAAAAGTGTCATAAGATGAGCACGAGACGATCTGGCACTCCTAAGTGGTAAAGCTTTTATAACAAGCCGTTGTGCCAGACTTTGTCGAAGGCTTTCGCTATGTCGAAGAATAGCACACCCGTCGTCTCGTTACGCTGCAGACCAGCGCACAAGTGCTCTACAATACGGTGGACCTGGTGGATACTCGTGTGTTGGGGACGGAAACCAAACTGCTCGTTGGGAATGAGGCTCTTTGCTTCAGCATAGTCTTTGAGACGCTTACAAATAACCCTCTCGTAGATTTTGCCGAGAACATTGAGTAAGCTGATGGGGCGGTAGCTGGAGGGCTCAGACTTTGGCTTGCCTGGCTTTGGAATACCGATGACGGTTGCTAATTTCCACGCTTGTGGGAAGATGTTGTTGCTCAAGGCACCATTGAAGATGGCGGTCATAAGCATTATTAGCGGGACAGGAAGGAGTTTGTATACCTTATTGGTAATACCGTCCGATCCGGGAGCTTTACGAGCGTAGAGCCCTTTAATGATGTCTTGCACTTCATCTGGAGTGACAGTTGGCAGAGGATCATCAGGGTCTTCGACGGGTGGGAGGGAGGCTCTCCGTTCGACTTCAGTGTCGACCTTGTTCAGGTGAGTTTGGTCTACTGGTTGAGAGCTGGGAGAACATTGGGACTCTAGGCTCTCGGCAAGACATTCGGCCTTTTCGATACTGTCAAAAGCGACGCTCTTGTCGGGGCGGATCAGACGAGACCTTTTCAGGGGAACGCAATTTCCTCTGCAAGTGCTAAAGGCTTGAGTTCACTTAACATTTTCTTCCAGCCCTCAGAGCGAACTTCCCCTATGCGCTTCTTTACAGCATGCTGTAAATGGCGCATGTGGGCTTTGTTCGCGTCAGAAGGGAAGGAGTCGTAGGCACGAATAGCCGCGTTCTTCTCGGTTATCAAATCACGTACGTCATTAGGTAGTTTCCAACGATGGTCTTCCATCACCGGAACTTCTCGTGAACGTCTCTATCGATTGCAAACGGAGGTTCACATTCTTGAGCAGCGCTACATCGAGTACATCGGGAAGGTGATTTGGATTTCCGGGGAAATGGGTCGGGCTCATTGGAGCGATGGCGTCAAAGTTAAGGGATTCGCCTAACTTAGAGACGATCCTACCTCTGGTAGAAGTCGTGTTACTGTTCCATGCTGGGTGCTTGGCATTGAGATCCCCCGCCAAGATGACGGAGTCACTCATACCGAAGAGGGCAGGGAAGTCCTTTTGGAGCAAGATGGGATCCTCCGGACCATTGTCTGGTGGGATATAGGCGGAAATGATGGTGATCGGTTGGTGACCGGTCATGCCGAGCCGAGAGATAGAGGTCTCCAGATGGGAGAAGAGAGGAGGTCTATAGGGATGCAATACAAAGATTTCCTAAAGTATATTAGTGTGCCACCCTTGTGGCATCGAGACCGGTCATTGCGCACTGGTTTATAGTTGCCAATATTCGAGTTTCGGTGATGAGGTTTTAACAAGGTTTCCTGCATGAGGAGGATGTCAAGCTGATGGTCGCGGAGGAAAACGGCGATCTCATTGCGTTGACCTGAAACGCCATTTGCGTTGAAATAGCCTAATTTAAGGGATCGGGGTTTGTTACTGTTTACTCTCGTATTATGCATTGAGAATTAATATTTGAGTGAGTGTAGAACTTGCGCGACCTTAGGATGCGCGCTGAGGATTTCCATATGGCGACGTGCGTTGCCATTAGTAGCAACTATTTCTTCCGCCATTTTATCCGCGGCGGTGGTGAAGAGAGCCGCGTATGTTGTTAATATAATTTGGGCGCTGTTTCGGCCGTGGGTTCCCTGAGGTGCCTCTGGAGAGGCCGTAGGGGCCACGGGGGCTACCGAAGGCACTGGGATGGCGGAAGGCATCAGCGCTGGAAGTTGAGCGGGTTGCGCGGGTTGAGCGGGCACCGCCGAAATAGATCGCAGCGATCAGTGCTATCGCTGCGGTCAGTCTGGCCACAAGGCGGCCCAGTGCTCCGCGGCACCACACTGCAGTCTTTGCGCAACTGCAGGAAAGCCAACGGAGCACAGACTTGGCGGAAAAGCCTGCAAGGCACCCAAACCCAAATTCAAGAGGACTAGGGCTGTCGGAGGATCTGCGCCCCTCCCACAGCCTAGCAACCCAGCAGCCGACTCCCGGCCCAGGGAAGGAGGAGCCGAGGAAATGGAATGCCACTAATGGCACAAATCCGGTTCCTTCAGGCTAATATCAATCACTCTGCCAGAGCTCAGGATCTATTGCTCCAGAGCATGGCAGAGTGGTTGATCAAAGTGGCTGTGGTCACCGAGCCGTACTGGGTTCCGCCCAGGGATAACTGAGTGGGAGATCTGGACGGTTTGGTGGCTATCATTGGCGGGGCTCTCGTCCGCCCGTATCGGGGGCACGGCTTGGTAGCCGCCCTCGCAGATGTCGTTGGCGTCGTTGGGGCGTATTTTTCGCCCAAAAATTGTCTCGCCGACTTCGAGAGGTTCCTTGTCGAGTTGGTTGCCGTCGTGGGCCAGCTCCATCCTCGCCCGGTGCTGTTGCTCGGGGATCTCAACGCCAATTCTGCGGCGTGGGGATCCCCAGTGACTGATGCTAAGGGTGAGGCATTGGAGGAGTGGGCGATCACGACTGGTCTGGTCGTCCTGAACTGGGGCTCGGTCCACACGTACGTGCGGCAGCGGGGCGGGTCCGGTCCATAGTGGACGTGTCGTTCGCGAGCCCTACTGTCGTGAGCCGTGTCCGTGACTGGCGTGTCGCCGCGGAAGTGTAGACGTTTTCGGATCACCGAGATATCCGATTCGACGTCTCCGCCCAGACCGCTGGCGGCCGCAGTAAATCAGCCCCACGTTCAGACGGCCTCGCTGGGCGCGTAAGCGCATCGACAGGGAGCTTCTCGAGGAAGCAGCCATTGCTCAGGCCTGGTTCTGGGGGTCCGTAACGACCTGACCCGACGACGTCGAGCTGGAGGCGCTGTGGTTCCGCGGGGCAATGACGCAGATATGCGACGCGTCCATGCCCCGCGCCCGGTGTAGTGGTGGTCCGCCGAGATCGCACAGCTGCGCGTCGGATGCGTGGTGGTGAGACGCCAGTACACCTGCTACCGGAGGATACGTCGTCGGGTACCCGAGGAGGAGGCCGCGCGGTATGAGGTGTACCGCGCGGCAAAGCAGACTCTGGGGCTGGCCATCGACGAGGCGAGGACGCGATCCCGGGAGAGGATGTTGGAGACTCTGGACGGGGATCCGTGGGGGCGCCCGTACAAAGCGGTTCGAGGGCAACTTCTAGCCGCGGAACCCCACTTACGGAGAGTCTCCAACCCGAGCTGCTCGAGGAGGTGGTAGCAGCCCTCTTCTTCTATAGCAGTCCTCCTCTTCTTCTTCTTCTTGAGTCGTGATAGATAATAGCCACATACCTACGTATGTAGCTACTATGATGGAGACGAGAAGCAACTTTAAATAAACTTATTTCTACAGAGGCTCATCACTAGTCATTCAAGCATTGTTTGAAGGAGCAGAGGTGGCCCAGTGGTAACGGCCGAGACTTACGAGTTGTAGGTCGTAGGTTCGAACCCAGGCAGGCGCTTTAATTTGTATAAATTATTTCATCACCACCGCTCTCAAAACGGTGACGGAAAACATCGTGTGGAAACCGGCATATCTTAAAACCAAAAATTCGAAGACATGTGATATCTACCAACCCGCCCTGGGCCCGCGTGGTGGATAACGGCCCACTCACAGAGAGCAGGCCTCTGTCCCAGCAGTGGGAACATTATAGGTTGATTATGCAAAACAGATCAGCCTGGGTGAAAAACGAAATCAGAAAATATTACGCCATTTGCTTAGTTTGAGTTACTTACGTCTTGCCATCACGTTGAGTCACACATTGAGTCGGAGACAGTCTTCGTCCATTGGTTATGAAATGACACTTCCATTACAAAATTCGTTGGCCAAAATACGGAAATAGTTTAGCTTGCAAGTTTCGGCACCTTTTAAATAACGTACGGCAATTGTTGTTCATATCGAGTGTCAGGAAACTCGTTTATCGCAAGAAAAATGGAGTCGCCGTCGCGTTTTCTTATTTCAATTGAATTTCTTCACAAGCAGCATTTCAAGCTGCACAATTCAGCTTGAATTTATAATAGCAGGAAGTTATTTCAGCCGCAGCGCTTTTGTCGAGTTAGCTATTCGAGCTGTTACGAATGGTGCTGGTAAAAATATTAACGGGTTTAAAAATAGAACCAATTTTTTTTGTCTGTGTTGTAACTCTGAGGTTTATGTTGTTAATCAAACAGATTCTTTGAACGTTTTTTGTTTACTTTTTGCTGTGAAAACGATATTCCTATTTCATTTTTCAGTGTTATGATTGCTGGCTATAAGTCGATTATTGGAAAACAATAACCGAACAAAGGGATCAAATAAATCCAACGCCTGTGTACAGTATACTGTTCTCACAGGACATAATTAATACTGTCAGTTGTGGGAGGCTTTGGCTCTATATTAAACCTACTACGGCAGCCTATACTAATTTATATTAAACCCATGTTTATTTTAATAATAATTAGCCCAAAAAACTATGTATATTTCCTTCAGCACGTTAATTAAAACTCAGCTTCCAGCAAACACCATGGATATAAAAGTACATAAATGTCACAACGTAAGAACATATAACTGTCACGGTATTATTAATACCACCTTCACTAAATATCTCGGCGTTGTGGTTGATCACTATCTTAACTGGAAATAGCAAGCCAAAAAACTAACTGCCCGAATACGAAAACTAATATACATATTTAAAATACTCAGAAACGCTTGTTCAAAGTGACAAAGTGAGTAATACACCACTGTGTATTACTCACTTTGTCAGTCGATTATAAGCTACTGTCTAACTATCTGGGGTGGTACATCAAAAACGACCTTGTTGGTGGTAGAAAGAGCTCAACGTGCGCTACTTAAGGTAATGTGTTTTAAAAACTACAGGTATCCTACTGATCTTCTTAGGCTCTATCCCAGTTCATGATGATAATCATAATCTTTATTTTGCCAAAAGAATAACAACCTTAAAACAAATTCTACATTAGTACTTATTTCAGATGAATCTAAACAATTAGATACCCAATATTAACTCAGGGCACAATATTAAGTTCAGGTTGTTACGAAACCGATTCACCCTGACCCCCGTACTAGTTACAAACTGTATTACGGTGGGACAGTTTTCGTCGTTCCCAGTTTAAAATAAATATTAAAGCCGATTTGAACGAAATAATTAGATAATCTCACTTTTCAAGTAATACAAAGCAAAACAGTGGATAAATAAAAAAATATCACATATTCAAACTGTTGCTAGTAGTTGATTTTTTACTTTGTGGGTAGTAGCGTAAGTTCACATAGTATAAGTAAAAATTATAGATGTTAAGTTTGTTTACAAATATTTGTACTGTTCTCTTGTTACTTTATATATAACCAAAAATGAAGCAGATTTAATTAAAAAATTTATAAATTAAATAAAAAATAAAATATATTAAAAAATTAACTTAGAACAAAATAAAATAAAACAAAACGTGTTCTTTTTTCTTTCTTTTAAGTTATCAAGCCATATTGTGTTTTCTTGTACAATTTTGTGTGTATGTGTGCGTATGTGAGTGTGTGCGTGTGTGACATTATATCATCTCAAAATATTTTCCACTTCATCGTAATCTAGTTCTTTAAGATATTCCTCAATAGTCTCTTTACAATCGCGACAGCTAAAATCTCTTAATTTTCGTTTTTTGCTTATCTTATTATAAGCTGGAGCCAAGATAATTTGGAAATGTCTGAGCAAACCTAGTTTTACATTTGGGAGTATTGTAAACTATATCCAGCCTTCGCCTAGTCCCGAAGTCAGGTATCACTTTGTGTTGTGCAGTTATTAAAAGCCGGATAAATAGTTTCTGAACAGAAAGAACATTACTTTCTACAACGTTCTCACATTTACAAAATAATGTAATAAAATAAAATCAAAAACTAATTAAAAATTGTAGGTATATAATATCAAATGTTTGACATTGATTGTTTTGTATTTTTAGACCTATTGGTACTTATAAGATAGCGTTATGTGTATAGTTGAATATAACATGATATTTTATTGTTATTTCATTATTTGAAAGATTAGATAGGTAAGTGGAAAAACCATTTATTATGTGGAACCTGAGATTATTGATTTTCCGGATAGAACGTGCGTAAGAAAAACTGTGAGGCCCGTTTTCAGGTAAAGTAGAACGTTTTCTTCATGGAGACGTATACTTTTAACCTGACGTTAGTTCTAAATGCAATTCAAATAAAGTTTGAATTAAGATTCACATCTGCAAAATCATGCATTTAATGGATGCAACGAGAAAAAACAACACAAAAGCACAATCTATATACGTTACATTTTCATAGTTTTAATCCTTTAAAGGGGTAATTGTACTCATCCTTATAAACAACATCTACATTGGGACCAACCCCGAAAACGTAAAACCATCAGATTTTTTTTACGTATTCATTTTTCCCATAGTAAAAGTTTAATTTGATACGGTTTTCACCATCATTATGAGAATTTATTGCAGATGTTTTATGTGTATAATTACATTTTAAACCTACACATTTAAGTAATATAGATGTTGTAACTCAAAAAAACGCGCGATGCTAGCGCGTCGCTAGTTAAACGATATAAACCAATTTGGTTTCTGTTCTATTTGCAGCCCACTCCAATACCATTAATTTATTACTTGACGTTTCAAAACGAAACATTACTTCTGCTAAAATAATTCCTCTCAATAATATAAAAATAATAATAGCATATTATTATTTTTACAATAGGTAATTATAATAAAACAGGACAACCGTTTTCAATAGGTAATTATAATAAAACAGGACATGCGGACAGGAAATTGAGGTCAAATTCAATAATACAAAAGCGCTAGTATAAAAGGTTTTGTGGGCTTTACACAGATTATATTTCCTCCATCTCATTATATTTTCTCTTCACTTTTTCGCATAAAACCTTCAGTGTTCTATTAAAACCGGTCAGAAGTAGAACTTTTCTAAAAACTCTATATTATTATATTCTAGGTTGAGGTTATGTGTTATTTGTCAGTCAGTTCAAGAAATATGACTGTCTTGTTCTTTAGTGATCGCAAGCGACACTGTGACCATAAGGTCTTGGGTCCCGTTCCTGGCTCGAGAAAAGTGTTATTGGCTTTTTCCATATAAAATTTCTCAGTAACAGCCCGGAGTCTGGATCAGTGCCCGGTTGATTGTGTACTATAGGTACTCCTTTGCCAAACACTCCAAGGAATACAGTCGTAATGTTATGCTATGTGTTCTGGAAATGTGTATGCTCAAGGAGCTAAAAGTACTTACTCCATGGCATGCTCTGCATACGAAGGTCTGAATGCCTTTTTTTAAATAAAGAAATAATCCAATACTTTGATTTGAAAACAAATCAAATAACATTCATGTAAAATTACCATATGTGTCAAAAAGTTGCTAAACTAAATATTGTTGTTTATTTAACCGTATTTAATTTCTAATACAAATAACTAACAAAGCTGCTCACCAGCTAACAACAATTACCGATGTAACGCGAACCTTTCTCAAATAATTAAATTTTTCCTATGAACGAAGGAATATCATTGCTGTACAAAATAAGCTTTAATAACTGATTACGGTGTTCAGAAACGAAGCACCACAAGCAAGACTTTAATAAAATGAGGTGGATTTCAAATGATTTGGCTTAATTGGAAAATGAGATATTCTCCGTGATAGTCAATTTAGTAGGTAACGGTAAGTTCGGTTGGAATCGAATAAATATTTGAGGTGAGATCATACGGAATGCGAGGAAACATGATAAATAATACAATAATTAAATTTTGCTCAATGTCTTAGGCATATTACAGTGACTTGATGGCTGTCTCATGGATTCCGTTTTGGAAATTTTGATGAAATTTGTATCAACGGAATGATTCAGATCAGGCTGTAGACCAGATTTGTAGCTGGGCCCGACATGTCAGTATGCCTCGGTCATGCTCAAGTACAGTAGGACGTACTTCAGTGGTAACAAAGCCAGCTAAGCTGACCTTTTATTCTATTGAAACTCCGTATTAAACTAGGTCAGCTCAGGGGAATGTGATACCACCAACGTGCGGCCTAGTGTACTTGCCTATAGTATTATAAGTACCTAAGTGGTGATCAACTCCAAATAACATTATTCGAGGAATAATTTGGAATTTTTGTCATGTTTTCTATTCAAAAACTGTCAGGCGTCAATTTTATTCCACGGATAAAATATTGTGGACGAAAATCTGGTCTTAGACTTGATATATGCGAATGAATTCTTGAATACAGATGAAGCAAAATACTGTGACTTTGGTTCAAAATCTATATGTTGGAGCAAGACTTCGATATGTAGATTCCTTATGCCAAGAAATATTCTTTATTATATTCATTTACTCTTTGATGGTGCTCTTCCGATTTGACTCTTTCAGTTTTGGCGTACCGGAAGACGTAGCGTTGGAAGGCCTCCCACAAGATGGACCGATGACTTTGTGAAGGTCGCGAAGATCGAAATCGGTTGGATGCGGGAAGCACTTATGTCCAGCAGTGGACGACTTTCGGCTGAAATCATGATGATGATATAAAAGGTAGGTATTTGTACTGTGTAGAAAAAAGCATAAAAACTCAAACTAATAATCAGTCTGCTTATCCTTTTCCTTACTATGTCGGGGTTGGCTTGCAGCTGAGTACCTGTATCTGACATGGAGCGACAGTCTAACGGACGTCAACAACCGAGTTACTGGGTAACACGATACCCTCGGTAAGACTGGTTTTCACACTTTTGAGCTCCTGACTACCCGTTACGGCTGTCAAAGATCAACGAATGACAGCCGGGATCAATGTTCCGAGGCACGGAGGAGTCTCGATGTGTAATGGATGGTCACCCATCCATGAACCGACCGCGACAAGCGTAGCTTAACCTCGATGGACCCGTGCAGCTGTTACTATTTAGCCACGAGCCCCTTATAAAAAAATACCTAACTATGTCATTAAAAGTACGTAAAATATTAATGTCGACCACTAGCTTGGAAATGTATCACATTAAACGTAGAAACTTTCATGACACAATGTCTCGGACTAATTTCAGGAGAGATCTTAGTAAGTAGATACCTACCTAACAAGGACTGGCTAAGTTTTATTGGCTTTTTCTTTAACAAGAGTTCGCAGTTCTTAGTTAGCTTGGAATTGTTCCTTGAAGTACAAGTAAAATTGTAACTAGATAGTAAAATTACCAGCCTTTTACAGGCCACTCAGAAAGTATTGCGAATAAAAGTTTTTTTGTATGAGAGACTGGCCAGTTATAAGCCTTTTTTGAAAATATGATTATTTGAAAGTAAAAATAGGTACGCTCCAATTTTAAAAAATCCCTCCACATTGTTTGCGAGCTAATTTAAATTTTCGTGTCTGATTAAGAAAATGGATCTGAAACCGCCTGAAACCGGATGAATCGTACGATAAACTTCAAATGGCATTAATCTATGAAGGTCCTTCTAAAGTAACCATGTATCGTTGATGTAACAAATTCAAGCGCGGTCGACTAACTTTGGGGTATGAAGAAAGAAGTAGTCGCCCTTTGACGTTTGTTACGGAAGAAAACGTGCTAGTAGTGAATTTTTTTTTCAATACAATAGGTGAGTTATGTATCAAGTGATTCAGCACATACTGCAGGTTGGATCGGGAAGCGTTCGCTAAATTCTACAGGTGCATCTTCGCGTGAGGAGGATTGTTTTTGATTTTGAGTCTTGGATTTATCAATACGATCCAGAAACGTAGCGCCAGTCGTCGTTTTGGGTGTTTCAAAACGAATCAAGGCCTACCATAGTGAAGCGATCTAGAAGCGGGGAGGAGATTGCAATTGCGAGTTTTTTTTTAATTTGACTGGTGTCAATTCCTTTACGGAACCAAAGAAGCATTAACGCTGAATGGTATACTACCACATGCTTGGCAGAAGTTTTCTCTGTTGTGAAAAAGCGACTAAACACAGGGCTACGCTCCGGGGTGGCAGGGACGTCGACGCGCAAATTGTAACCATGTTTTCAGCAAATGATGCTAGTGCTGTGACACAAGTGCAAGTTTAAAACTAGTCGATTAACCCCGTAAACCCTTTAACCGTAAATAAAAACATCTGCTAAATCTAGAAAACAAACAGTAACTAAAACACATGAGGGGTTTTGTTAACACTCATATTTGTCGCAGAATAACAGCGAAAAGACGTAGTATTATCACGACAAATATTAATGTCACCCTTGAGGAATACTTTTTGCGAAAGTACGTTGGTTACTGAATAAAAATTGGAATGCATTATGAACAATAAGATTCTGACAAGTATTTTCGATGATAGTGTTAGTCTCTAGTGAGTAATAAACATGTTCTAGAAAGTGCTTTACAAGATGAATCGCTCAGCTGAGAATTTAAGATAACATACAATGTGTAATAACTATAATGTGTTACATCTCGCGTAAATTGAAAATTGTATGACTTTTAGTCAGTTTCGTAAAACAACTTCATAACTTAACAGCTGATCCATTTATGCACGTTGGCTACCCAGGTGAGTAATTTATTATTGTGTAACGCTTTATTCCTAGGTTGAGTACTGTAATCATATTTGTTAATCAACTACTTGAACGTTATTAGAGGAAAACAAACGTTATTATATTTAATTTATATTTTAATATGTTTTATGTGGACGGGCCTATCTGTTTCCAATGGTTCTTTCAAACAAAAAAACTATATTTCATGTGACAGCTCGTTCTAACCAATCTCACACATGCGAAATTAACCATAGTTCAATTCTTACCTTCTTACACATGCTTAAGGTCGGCTATTGCAGACAAACTTTCCATGAGCTACGCCCACCCTTGAATAAAAAGATCGACGTAGTCCTAATTCCAAACAAAGACTTTTATTCACATCATTTGAACGTCTAGGCTCTTCCTGCCTATACCTACAAAAATACCTTGAGATACCTAGTTGCCCCCAAATATATTCAGAAGGATAACGCAATTTTATTTCAGTCTTGACACTTCATTACCCAAATAATTTTCCTCATTATTGCCTCCAAGACTTTTTTACTATCCCACCTCAGACAGGTTAGGTAAGAAGGAATTCGTGATCTCAAACAATTGTGGCAAGTGGGTTTCTAGGTAGATAGATATTGAAACCAAAGGGTCACTTTACACATTTATTTACTGAGACACAGATTTCAGGGTAGTGGGTTTTAAGGTCTCTAAGCACTTGTTCACTGGTCACTATCGTAGAAAGAAAGGAACGTTACTGCCCTGGGCTTGGCTACGCCGCAGCACGTGGTCCGGCGTGAGGTCACAGGGCAGTCAGCAGGGTAGAGGAGCGACTCGACACGCGAGGGATGAACGACCGTGTGTAGGCACGTGGTCCGCTCAGGCAGGGCCTCAACACGTGGCGGGCGTGGGGTCTCGGCACCCACGAGCCACGTGGATGGCAGGTCAGGCGGCGGTAGCGGCCCGTGGGTAGGCCGCGTGACTTGCGTCTCTCCACTGGTAAGGCGGAGGCAGCAATGACGTCAGTCAGCGGTAGGCAGGATAGTAGCAGCGAAGCCTAATACTGGAACCTTGGAATCAGCGCGAGGCGGGTGCTTCCGTAAGCATTGTGCCAGGACTGCAAACCGCCGTCGATGTGTGCGTCTCCCAGCCGTAAGCCCAAAGCAAAGTGGATGGAGGAAGACTCACCCATCGTGGCGGCTTACAATTTTAGGATATGCCGTGCACATGCCGCGGGCATTCTCGGAGGTCCCTCGCCGCGTGGCCAGGCGATTTAAGCGAACAGCAAGGCGCAGCGCGGCGAGCATAGCGAAGAATGCGAGAAGCATGCGCACGCATTCACAGAGGTGCAGTAATAGTGACAGGTTATGTGGCAGAAGCCACTATCGGCAAATAGCTTTCTCGACAGTCATAGGGGGGCTGCCGAGAACAATTACATTAGCTGCCAGACCGCGCAGACAGAAATACATAGAGAATGCGATCTGACAGGACACAATTAAGAATAAAGGCACTGAGCACTTACCCGTTTATCTCGGGGTTATTTAAACTTACTGCTTGATCTGCTTGTTGCGAAGGAAAGGGAACGTTAGGTTTTTTTTTTTTGGGATGGCCTCTCGCAGGTCAACCTGAAAGGTTGTCGTCTGCTTAAGCGGATTTGCCTGTGGTGCCCTAATAAATTAAGGCCTCCAGCCAGGACTTAAACTTAAATACTAACTAAAATTAAGCGACAACGCTAAGGGCACCCCCTGTGGGGTACGGACCTCGGCTTAGGGCTTCGCTGGAAGAGGGCAGCAAGATACTAGCTGGATCAGGAATTATTTGATTTTGGGACGAATTTAAAGCTACAGGCTCACCGGCGCGGGCTGGCTCGGGAGGGGTGTGGATTTGGGCGTCGCGGCGGGCCTCGGCGGCGAGGACGGTAGGAGTTCCCTCCTACCGTCCTCGCCGCCGAGGCCCACCGCGTTAGGCATCAAGCAGGGATATTTATAGCCCAATCCATACCACGACACTGAGTGACGTGGTGGGAATTTGAAAGATTTAGGGATGTCATTCTTGTAAACCGTAATTGGTGATGTGCGTTTTAGTTGATCTGTAGGAAATCGACTACAACGCTACGCAATCGCGCCACCCTTTTCTGCCTTTTCTACATATGCATAAGAAACTAATTGAAAATCATTGTATTCTTTTACAATTGTAGTCATTATCTTCCCTTATTTTTAAACCATCCGTTCGTCACTACACAATTTTGTAGTTTTTACTGAAATAAACCGAGTTTCACATACATTTTTGAACGCAACGTAACACATATTTCCTTTGCCTCCTCACCGTGGGATATCGCAATATATCTGAGGCATATCCTTGCACTCAAATATAATATTTGTCTTCTTTAAATTTATTTTCCAACTTTGTATTGACTTTAGCTCGTTTTATTATAAACGTCGTGTGTTCAGAGAGAACATAAATGTCGCGAGGTTGGGAGTTTAAGAGTTATTTTGAAAGCAAAATATTTAAGTAGGTTACCTCTATAATATTATATCGGTAGAGCAATCGTGGACTTTAATCTAAAATAGAGGATAGTGAGAGCACAGCATAGTTTTAGATGGAGGAGTTTTGTTTATTGGTTAAATAAAATACATATAAATCTAAGAAATAATGTAGGTATAACGATGTTTAAAGCCTGTTCTTTAAACCAGAATCACAGGCGTCATCAGTTCTTCTAACCCTAGTATAGTTTTATCCCGCAATCTGTCAACTGCCACAAATTGCAGTCATCTGCTGGACTTAATAACGTCTCTCAAATGGACCGTGTGAATGAATGGGCGTGTGTGACACGACAAGCTAATAATTGCGCCAGCTATTATATCCGGGTGACATTGTCCTGACCTAAACGTTACCCACTAGATTTATTTGGTGTGGGAAGACTGATCCTGCTAACGGTATCGGTCATCGGAGCCTTGACGAAGATGAAGTGGCGCGTGTATGGCAAGTTTAAAATATTTTCAACATAAAGTTATTTTTTTATTTTAATCACTTGATGTTATCCTGATTAGTGGAAAGCCCTTTTTTAAGTAGGCAAGAAATCCTGTTTCAGTGTGAAATGTAAAACGCAATTACAATACAATCTTTTAAGCCAAGACCGTAAAGTTCATTTTTATTTTCACATAGGCATTGCTGACAATAGGCTATACAGTACATATTTAACTTAAATGAAAGCAGGTTATAACTTTTTTTTTTGGTCCTTGAATAGTCTTTTCTTATACAAACACACAGCAACCGTTACAATATTATACGTAGGTAATTTTAGATAAAAGCCTGATCTATAATTTCAAGTATGAAGTACCTACTTGCATTTTACTTATTTGATTTAAAGCTCATGATAAAATGATCTACTTTAACTTGATACATCAATTAAGCTCAACTTTTTTCATAATAAAAAATGGCTTATCGTACTTATTTTATAAAGCCGAAGAAATTTGTAAAATATAGAAATAAAGATGAACATAACCCAAACCTTCGTAACGATAGTTCTTATGTTCGGAACTTGGGAAATGACCGCAAAGTGATATTAATAAGTTTTTATCTCCCATAGGCCTGCGGTAATGTTGGTTTAAAGATCCCATATGTTTCTCAGATCGACGTAAAGGAATCTCGGCCAATCAGAAAACAATTTCCTTCGTATGTTGTACCTACAGCGCTGTTTAAAAACATGAAATTGTGCATGAATTCCAGCAAAAAAAATATTTTTACCTACTCGGGTACGTGCTGTACTACTGCCTCGTTAGGTTAGTGATCACAAGCGTGACTGTTAGGTGTGAGGTGTCGAATACGATCCCCAAAAGTGTTAACGCGTTTGTTCTATTAGGAATTTCTCAGAAATAACCCTTTTTTTCCTCCTTCGCGAGCATTACTGCTTCGCAGAAGGAGGTGACGACTTTCCATTCCCTCTTGCTCCGTACCAGGGCTTGGACCAGGGGGTCTACTCTTCAAGCACGAAGTCCGTAGTTTCGGCCTTCGTTACGGACATTTCCTACTCCGTATCACCTACGGACTTACGATTAGTCCCGAACTCGAACTAAGAATGAATGACAACACGATTTGACAGTTGTCCCTACCCCCGCTGCGTTTTTTCCCGTCCGACAAGTTGGTATTGACACTTGTTTTGACGGATTGTTATGTCATTTGATACGATATCAAAATAGTTATCGTGCTGCTGCCGAAAGTTGATAAATTGAAAATATGGCTGCTTTTTTAATGCTCGAAGAAGCTTTACAGGTAGAACGAAGGCGTCGCCGATTGCCTCTTGTTAAAACATGCCAATAAATAGGGTATTTGTATTTACATTGCTTACAGGACATAATGGGTGTTAGGACAGGTGGAAGATACTGTTAAAAACAAATATTACACAAGTATTGTTTTTGGTAACAAATCTTTTATTTAGCATCAATCAACATTGACATGCTAGTACAACAAATAAGCACCCCTATGGGACTTATAACAAAGCTTATCGAAAAACTTTGTTGATGACTAACCTACGAGTACGTATAGGAACATTAACGGCCTTGCGCCCAACAAATTCGAAGTGGAATTGCTCCTGAAATGCCACAACATCGACATACTATTAATATCAGAAACCCACTTTACCAGCAGAAGTGCAGTCACCATACCTGGATATAACATCTATTCAACTGACCATCCTGACGGCACTGCTCATGGAGGTACTGCTGTTGTCATTAAGTCTTCAGTGAAACATCACCAGCTTGCCAGCTATCGAACAGAGCATATCCAGGCGACAACATTGAGCATTGAAGACAAAAATGGAGGATTCAACGTATCGTCAATTTACTGCCCACCAAAGCACAAGATCAAAGAAAATCAATTCTCACATTACATTGCTACGCTCGGAAAAAGATTTATAGCGGGAGGCGACTGGAATGCTAAGCACACATTTTGGGGTTCAAGATTGGTTACCACAACCTTCGTACCTTGTCTACAGCCGAACCAACACATTGGCCAAGTGATCCGAATAGGCTTCCAGACATAATAGACTTTTTTATAACAGGAGGACTCTCTAGTTTGTATTTCAAGGTAGACTCCTGCTTAGATAGCTCCTCGAACCACGTTCCGGTACTACTAGCTGTAAGTACTACTATTCTCCATTATGAAACCAACCTGAAATTGTACAACAAGTTAACTGACTGGGACTCTTTTAGAGAACTTATAGAAGAGAAACTAGATTTGAAAATAACCATTAAAACAAAAGATGAAATTGAATCCGCAGCCAAATACCTGACAAACACAATACAGACTGCGTGCTGGCAATCAACTCCAGAAATCTTGAACTCAAATTCACACCGTACTATCCCCGAGCAAATTAGATTTAAAATCAAGGAAAAGCAACGTTTGAGACGAGTTTGGCATACGTCCAGGGTCAGAGAAGACAAGGCTGCTTTGAACAAAGCGATAGTAGACCTTAAAAACGCTATTGTCGAAGCTGAGAATGTAACCTTCAAAGCAAAATTAGAGTCCCTGACAGCCACAAAAACCACAAACTATTCCCTTTGGAAGGTTACTAGTGGCATAAACCGACCACAATGTACAAAACCACCAATTAAATTGGATGATGGACGATGGGCGAGAAGTAATGAGCAGAAAGCAGATGCATTTGCAACGCACTTAGAGAAAGTATTCACACCAAACGAAGCAGAGGCTAGTTCTGACGACGCTGATATTGAAGCCATATTAAATCAGCCGTACGAACTTGATCTTCCTATTCGACATATAACTCCCAAGGATTTACTTCGTCAGATAATAAAGCTAGACAGTAAAAAAGCACCAGGTTTCGATCTTATCACTAAGGAAGTCCTGAAACAACTACCGAAGAAAGGAATTGTATTCCTAGCGGCACTCTGTAATGGTATAATAAGAACAAAACATTTTCCAGCACTATGGAAAGTCTCCCAAATAGTGATGATTCATAAAGAAGGCAAACCAGAGCATGACGTAACCTCATATAGACCCATTAGCTTACTGCCTGTAATATCTAAACTATTTGAAAAACTTTTGCTGAACAGAATGTTACCACAACTACGTCATAGGTCTATCATACCTGACCATCAATTTGGCTTTCGGCAGAAACACTCTAGGACTGAACAAGTCCACAGGATCTACGAAAAATTAAGAAAGTCTTTTGAAGATAAGGAGTATTGCGCGGCTGCATTTTTGGATATTCAGCAGGCCTTCGATAGGGTATGGCACCGCGGGTTACTCTGTAAGATCAAAACATCCTTACCCCATACATACTACGAATTGCTTGAATCTTACCTCTCCGACAGAACTTTCCAAGTTAAGGAAAAAGACGTTACCTCATCTTTCTTCAAAATAACTGCAGGAGTACCCCAGGGCTCTGTATTGGGACCGGTGTTGTATACCATATATACAGCAGATCTGCCACATACTCCGGATACCACGTCAGCAACTTACGCAGATGACACAGCCGTTTTGGCCAGTCACAAAGACCCTGAAATGGCATCTAAAATACTTCAGAACAATCTAGACAACATAAACAAATGGCTAAAGAAGTGGCGAATCAAACTAGTGCATCTAAGTCAGGCCAGGTAACCTTCAGCCTACATCCGTCGCCCCCCAACATCAGGACCCGAGAAGGCGGCGCGCGTAGTGTTCCGCGTGCGCCACTCACAGACGTTGCGGGGGGAGTACACCTCACTCCCCCCGCCCGAGACGGGGCCCGCGCAAGCGGGCCGGCACTAGCCGGGGTTGCGGAATTATGTGTTCCCACGACCCCGGCGTAGGTGTGAGATGGAACACCGGGGTGGTTTTTAGTCAGTAAGAGTCTGACAGACCCCTCCGCCCGCCCCAGGGCGGAGGACATCCATGAGTATTTTCCACCCCGGGAACAAAAAAAGAAAAAAAAAAAGGTAACCTTCAGCCTGAGACAGGGTATGTGTCCGCCTGTGAGACTAGGCGATCGCGAACTTCCATATAATGACACTGTGATACTTCACAGAGTCATTATACCTGGGCATGAATCTTGACCGCAGGCTTACATGGCGGACACATATCCAAGCCAAGAGAAATCAGCTCAATATTAAACACAGGAACCTATACTGGCTCCTTGGAAAAAACTCTGTCCTGTCGATAGACAATAAGCTACTGGTGTACAACACCATCTTAAAGCCAATTTGGACTTATGGCATCCAACTATGGGAAACTGCAAGTGTCTCTAATATCAACATGCTCCAAAGATTTCAAAATGTCATCCTTAAAAACATCACAAATGCACCATGGTTTACAAGAAACTGCGAGGTTCATGAATACCTTAACTAAAACACAGTGCATCAGGAAGCGAAAAACTCGGCAGAACGTTACAAAGCACGCCTTCAGAATCATCCAAATCCTCTGGCGAAAGCGCTTACAAAGCCGGATTATAAAAGGCGGCTGAAAAGGTTAGCTGTAATGGACCTTGCCAATGCCAACTAGGACATGCTGCCACATAATATAAAGAGGGAAATCTCGCTGGAGAAACCACTCTACACTATCAAACGCACCAACAACAAATCTGATCATAGTCCAGGGACTGATCGCAGAAGAAAGAGATATTTAAAAAAAAAATGCGTCAATCAACACAACTCGGCTTCTTGCTGAATCGGCTGGTAGGTGTCGCCAAACTCGTGGTCGTGCACGACAAGAATGTAATACTGTAAACAAATGAAAAAAAATATTACTCAGTATTAAAATTACTCAGCTTAGTATTTTATAACCATGATTAATGTGATCTATTTACTAGTGATCAATAATACTTACTTCGCTGATTATGAATTGGCAGTTCCTTTTACCAGTGCCTCAGTGATCACTGCGGGTTGCTCCTGGGAAAGTGGGTTGGCAGGTGTAGCAGCAGAGATTTGTGTGGGTGTGATGACTGCTAGGTCTTGTCTTACAGGTGGACCCTGTACAAAATATTTTGAAAAAAACTGACATTTCATTTGAAAGTTGCCGTCAGAAAGAAAAAGGGCAAAGGTTTTAACAGGATAAGGCCACGAAACGGATTAAAATGGCAAAAATAGTTTAAATCTTTAACTAAAGACATAATAAAAACTACACTTGGGAGCAAATAAATCGAGCCACTTCCTTTTTCACGCATTATGGTTATTATTTTTGGTATTATGGAACGCATCGATTCGAAACATATATCGCCTAAAAGGGTATTTAATAATCTTTACAATGAGGGTAGTTAGTTGTCAAAATTTTATTTTAATTAAAGTTTAAAGGGTAGAATAAAATTATCGCATTTAATTTGCTTATGATATTTTTATTGTACTCTGTTAAGAAAAGATTAAATTTGAGGTTTTTGTTAATCATACCCATATTACTTGTTATTGTTGTCTTTATCTGTGTCTGTGTAATCAAAATAACCTGATAAAATGGATACTACACCGACGGAAGCTGCCCAAGTTGTAGCTTTACTTGAGGTTGGACACGGACAACGTGAAGTGGCACGCAGACTTCATTTGAGTCGTTCAAAGGTACAGCGGGTATACCGCAGGTATCTGGAGACTGGTGCTTTTGTTCGGCGACCAGGAACTGGCCGACCACGGGCAACAACAGAACGTGACGACCGCTTTATTGCAACCAATTCGTTGCGCGACCGTGGACTTAATGCTGTTCAGCTACAGCAAGCGTTACGTGACGTTCGAGGTGTCGCAATCAGTAGGTGGACAGTGAGACGAAGACTAAAGGAACGAAATTTAACATCACACAAACCAGCAACTGGCCCAAAATTGACTGTAGCTCATCGCCGATCTCGCTTGGAGTTTGCTCGAGAACACAGTAATTGGACGTTAGAAGACTGGAGGTCAGTTTTGTTTTCTGACGAGTCAAGAATCTGTCTTTTTAGCAATGACGGGAGAAACCGAGTGTATAGACGTCCTGGTGAAAGATTTGCCCAATGTTGCATTCGAGAAACTGTGAGTTTTGATGGTGGTTCTTGTATGGTGTGGGGAGGAATTTCTCTAGACGGAAAAACGGAACTTGTCTTCGTCGACCCCGCCAACGATGGCAGTGGTAGACGTGGATTAACAGCTGACCGATACATAACTGACATTCTTGAAGACCACGTAATGCCGTGTGCTGGTTTTGTCGGAGAAAATTTCTTGTTTATGCATGACAATGCGAGACCTCATACCGCGCAGATCGTTACGGAATACTTGTCTGCGATCGGGATTCAACAAATGGTATGGCCAGCACGAAGTCCCGATTTGAACCCGATCGAACACATATGGGACGAGCTAAAAAGGAGAGTCCGAGCCAGGGTTCCCGCTGTTTCATCCATTCCCGAGCTTAAAGTCGCTGTGCTTGAAGAGTGGGAGAACATACCACAATATGTCATCGTAACTCTGATCAGATCGATGACTAATAGGCTACAAGAATGCATCAGGGCACGGGGGGGTAATACCAGTTATTAAGAATATTTTTTTTGCAATAATTTTGTTTTTTATTGTTTTTATGGACTGTTTTAGCCCTACTAAATTTTCTATCAAAATTACCATTTTTCTTGCAGAGCCAATAATTTATCATTCAATAAGGTTATTATTCAATAATTTACCCTCATTGTTAAGGTTATTAACTTAACTTTTAGGCGATATATAGTTCGAATTGATTGTGGCTCGATTTATTTGCTCCCAAGTGTATATTGTTAGAAATGTGATCTTTTTTTAAGAATACCAATATAATTTTTTTGTTTAATAAGCTAGAAAACTGCAAAGTAAGTAAACATATTTCAAAATAGTTATCGTGCTGCTGCCGAAAGTTGATAAATTGAAAATATGGCTGCTTTTTTAATGCTCGAAGAAGCTTTACAGGTAGAACGAAGGCGTCGCCGATTGCCTCTTGTTAAAACATGCCAATAAATAGGGTATTTGTATTTACATTGCTTACAGGACATAATGGGTGTTAGGACAGGCGGAAGATACTGTTAAAAAACAAATATTACACAAGTATTGTTTTTGGTAACAAATCTTTTATTTAGCATCAATCAACATTGACATGCTAGTACAACAAATAAGCACCCCTATGGGACTTATAACAAAGCTTATCGAAAAACTTTGTTGATGACTAACCTACGAGTACGTATAGGAACATTAACGGCCTTGCGCCCAACAAATTCGAAGTGGAATTGCTCCTGAAATGCCACAACATCGACATACTATTAATATCAGAAACCCACTTTACCAGCAGAAGTGCAGTCACCATACCTGGATATAACATCTATTCAACTGACCATCCTGACGGCACTGCTCATGGAGGTACTGCTGTTGTCATTAAGTCTTCAGTGAAACATCACCAGCTTGCCAGCTATCGAACAGAGCATATCCAGGCGACAACATTGAGCATTGAAGACAAAAATGGAGGATTCAACGTATCGTCAATTTACTGCCCACCAAAGCACAAGATCAAAGAAAATCAATTCTCACATTACATTGCTACGCTCGGAAAAAGATTTATAGCGGGAGGCGACTGGAATGCTAAGCACACATTTTGGGGTTCAAGATTGGTTCCCACAACCTTCGTACCTTCTCTACAGCCGAACCAACACATTGGCCAAGTGATCCGAATAGGCTTCCAGACATAATAGACTTTTTTATAACAGGAGGACTCTCTAGTTTGTATTTCAAGGTAGACTCCTGCTTAGATAGCTCCTCGAACCACGTTCCGGTACTACTAGCTGTAAGTACTACTATTCTCCATTATGAAACCAACCTGAAATTGTACAACAAGTTAACTGACTGGGACTCTTTTAGAGAACTTATAGAAGAGAAACTAGATTTGAAAATAACCATTAAAACAAAAGATGAAATTGAATCCGCAGCCAAATACCTGACAAACACAATACAGACTGCGTGCTGGCAATCAACTCCAGAAATCTTGAACTCAAATTCACACCGTACTATCCCCGAGCAAATTAGATTTAAAATCAAGGAAAAGCAACGTTTGAGACGAGTTTGGCATACGTCCAGGGTCAGAGAAGACAAGGCTGCTTTGAACAAAGCGATAGTAGACCTTAAAAACGCTATTGTCGAAGCTGAGAATGTAACCTTCAAAGCAAAATTAGAGTCCCTGACAGCCACAAAAACCACAAACTATTCCCTTTGGAAGGTTACTAGTGGCATAAACCGACCACAATGTACAAAACCACCAATTAAATTGGATGATGGACGATGGGCGAGAAGTAATGAGCAGAAAGCAGATGCATTTGCAACGCACTTAGAGAAAGTATTCACACCAAACGAAGCAGAGGCTAGTTCTGACGACGCTGATATTGAAGCCATATTAAATCAGCCGTACGAACTTGATCTTCCTATTCGACATATAACTCCCAAGGATTTACTTCGTCAGATAATAAAGCTAGACAGTAAAAAAGCACCAGGTTTCGATCTTATCACTAAGGAAGTCCTGAAACAACTACCGAAGAAAGGAATTGTATTCCTAGCGGCACTCTGTAATGGTATAATAAGAACAAAACATTTTCCAGCACTATGGAAAGTCTCCCAAATAGTGATGATTCATAAAGAAGGCAAACCAGAGCATGACGTAACCTCATATAGACCCATTAGCTTACTGCCTGTAATATCTAAACTATTTGAAAAACTTTTGCTGAACAGAATGTTACCACAACTACGTCATAGGTCTATCATACCTGACCATCAATTTGGCTTTCGGCAGAAACACTCTAGGACTGAACAAGTCCACAGGATCTACGAAAAATTAAGAAAGTCTTTTGAAGATAAGGAGTATTGCGCGGCTGCATTTTTGGATATTCAGCAGGCCTTCGATAGGGTATGGCACCGCGGGTTACTCTGTAAGATCAAAACATCCTTACCCCATACATACTACGAATTGCTTGAATCTTACCTCTCCGACAGAACTTTCCAAGTTAAGGAAAAAGACGTTACCTCATCTTTCTTCAAAATAACTGCAGGAGTACCCCAGGGCTCTGTATTGGGACCGGTGTTGTATACCATATATACAGCAGATCTGCCACATACTCCGGATACCACGTCAGCAACTTACGCAGATGACACAGCCGTTTTGGCCAGTCACAAAGACCCTGAAATGGCATCTAAAATACTTCAGAACAATCTAGACAACATAAACAAATGGCTAAAGAAGTGGCGAATCAAACTAGTGCATCTAAGTCAGGCCAGGTAACCTTCAGCCTACATCCGTCGCCCCCCAACATCAGGACCCGAGAAGGCGGCGCGCGTAGTGTTCCGCGTGCGCCACTCACAGACGTTGCGGGGGGAGTACACCTCACTCCCCCCGCCCGAGACGGGGCCCGCGCAAGCGGGCCGGCACTAGCCGGGGTTGCGGAATTATGTGTTCCCACGACCCCGGCGTAGGTGTGAGATGGAACACCGGGGTGGTTTTTAGTCAGTAAGAGTCTGACAGACCCCTCCGCCCGCCCCAGGGCGGAGGACATCCATGAGTATTTTCCACCCCGGGAACAAAAAAAGAAAAAAAAAAAGGTAACCTTCAGCCTGAGACAGGGTATGTGTCCGCCTGTGAGACTAGGCGATCGCGAACTTCCATATAATGACACTGTGATACTTCACAGAGTCATTATACCTGGGCATGAATCTTGACCGCAGGCTTACATGGCGGACACATATCCAAGCCAAGAGAAATCAGCTCAATATTAAACACAGGAACCTATACTGGCTCCTTGGAAAAAACTCTGTCCTGTCGATAGACAATAAGCTACTGGTGTACAACACCATCTTAAAGCCAATTTGGACTTATGGCATCCAACTATGGGAAACTGCAAGTGTCTCTAATATCAACATGCTCCAAAGATTTCAAAATGTCATCCTTAAAAACATCACAAATGCACCATGGTTTACAAGAAACTGCGAGGTTCATGAATACCTTAACTAAAACACAGTGCATCAGGAAGCGAAAAACTCGGCAGAACGTTACAAAGCACGCCTTCAGAATCATCCAAATCCTCTGGCGAAAGCGCTTACAAAGCCGGATTATAAAAGGCGGCTGAAAAGGTTAGCTGTAATGGACCTTGCCAATGCCAACTAGGACATGCTGCCACATAATATAAAGAGGGAAATCTCGCTGGAGAAACCACTCTACACTATCAAACGCACCAACAACAAATCTGATCATAGTCCAGGGACTGATCGCAGAAGAAAGAGATATTTAAAAAAAAAATGCGTCAATCATCACAACTCGGCTTCTTGCTGAATCGGCTGGTAGGTGTCGCCAAACTCGTGGTCGTGCACGACAAGAATGTAATACTGTAAACAAATGAAAAAAAATATTACTCAGTAAAATTACTCAGCTTAGTATTTTATAACCATGATTAATGTGATCTATTTACTAGTGATCAATAATACTTACTTCGCTGATTATGAATTGGCAGTTCCTTTTACCAGTGCCTCAGTGATCACTGCGGGTTGCTCCTGGGAAAGTGGGTTGGCAGGTGTAGCAGCAGAGATTTGTGTGGGTGTGATGACTGCTAGGTCTTGTCTTACAGGTGGACCCTGTACAAAATATTTTGAAAAAAACTGACATTTCATTTGAAAGTTGCCGTCAGAAAGAAAAAGGGCAAAGGTTTTAACAGGATAAGGCCACGAAACGGATTAAAATGGCAAAAATAGTTTAAATCTTTAACTAAAGACATAATAAAAACTACACTTGGGAGCAAATAAATCGAGCCACTTCCTTTTTCACGCATTATGGTTATTATTTTTGGTATTATGGAACGCATCGATTCGAAACATATATCGCCTAAAAGGGTATTTAATAATCTTTACAATGAGGGTAGTTAGTTGTCAAAATTTTATTTTAATTAAAGTTTAAAGGGTAGAATAAAATTATCGCATTTAATTTGCTTATGACATTTTTATTGTACTCTGTTAAGAAAAGATTAAATTTGAGGTTTTTGTTAATCATACCCATATTACTTGTTATTGTTGTCTTTATCTGTGTCTGTGTAATCAAAATAACCTGATAAAATGGATACTACACCGACGGAAGCTGCCCAAGTTGTAGCTTTACTTGAGGTTGGACACGGACAACGTGAAGTGGCACGCAGACTTCATTTGAGTCGTTCAAAGGTACAGCGGGTATACCGCAGGTATCTGGAGACTGGTGCTTTTGTTCGGCGACCAGGAACTGGCCGACCACGGGCAACAACAGAACGTGACGACCGCTTTATTGCAACCAATTCGTTGCGCGACCGTGGACTTAATGCTGTTCAGCTACAGCAAGCGTTACGTGACGTTCGAGGTGTCGCAATCAGTAGGTGGACAGTGAGACGAAGACTAAAGGAACGAAATTTAACATCACACAAACCAGCAACTGGCCCAAAATTGACTGTAGCTCATCGCCGATCTCGCTTGGAGTTTGCTCGAGAACACAGTAATTGGACGTTAGAAGACTGGAGGTCAGTTTTGTTTTCTGACGAGTCAAGAATCTGTCTTTTTAGCAATGACGGGAGAAACCGAGTGTATAGACGTCCTGGTGAAAGATTTGCCCAATGTTGCATTCGAGAAACTGTGAGTTTTGATGGTGGTTCTTGTATGGTGTGGGGAGGAATTTCTCTAGACGGAAAAACGGAACTTGTCTTCGTCGACCCCGCCAACGATGGCAGTGGTAGACGTGGATTAACAGCTGACCGATACATAACTGACATTCTTGAAGACCACGTAATGCCGTGTGCTGGTTTTGTCGGAGAAAATTTCTTGTTTATGCATGACAATGCGAGACCTCATACCGCGCAGATCGTTACGGAATACTTGTCTGCGATCGGGATTCAACAAATGGTATGGCCAGCACGAAGTCCCGATTTGAACCCGATCGAACACATATGGGACGAGCTAAAAAGGAGAGTCCGAGCCAGGGTTCCCGCTGTTTCATCCATTCCCGAGCTTAAAGTCGCTGTGCTTGAAGAGTGGGAGAACATACCACAATATGTCATCGTAACTCTGATCAGATCGATGACTAATAGGCTACAAGAATGCATCAGGGCACGGGGGGGTAATACCAGTTATTAAGAATATTTTTTTTGCAATAATTTTGTTTTTTATTGTTTTTATGGACTGTTTTAGCCCTACTAAATTTTCTATCAAAATTACCATTTTTCTTGCAGAGCCAATAATTTATCATTCAATAAGGTTATTATTCAATAATTTACCCTCATTGTTAAGGTTATTAACTTAACTTTTAGGCGATATATAGTTCGAATTGATTGTGGCTCGATTTATTTGCTCCCAAGTGTATATTGTTAGAAATGTGATCTTTTTTTAAGAATACCAATATAATTTTTTTGTTTAATAAGCTAGAAAACTGCAAAGTAAGTAAACCGGTAATCGACCCATAAAATAACGCAGCTCTATCGTCATGCGTCATTTGTTCACAAGTATTTTCTATGATTCCGTTAGAAACTAATGAATCCGAAATCAATTGGGAGTAGGGTTTAGTGCTTAGTTTCGAACTATCTTCGGACGGACCCGTATCGTCGTTGACGGAGTAAGAGAGTAGACCCCCAGGGCCGGATGCGAGAGATCGCCGCCGTCAATCGCCTCCGCGAGGACACTGCGGTGCTCCGCCCAAGCTGGGCAGACCTCCACCGTATGCTCCACCGTGTCCTACGGGCGATCCACACAATGGTGAAACCCGGGCGTTTCCTCCCGCCTTATGCGAAACAGGAACCTCCCGAAACAACCGTGTCCGGTGAGGACCTGTGTCAGGCGGAAGGTGAGGACGCCGTGGCGCCTCTCCAACCACTTCTCAAAGAGGGGACTTACCGCCGCTATTGTGGGGTGCCCAGCACTGGGTTGCGACAATCGCACCCTGCATGTCGCCAAGAGATCCCGCCGGAGCTCTGTCCCCTGTACCGTGATTTCTCGCGGCAGCGGAGTTACACCCCGATGTTTTGCCTCGCGCACGTATGGGAGTGGCGCGAGGGCTTTTGCCTCCATATCCCATGGCGCCAATCCGGCAAGGAGGCTCGCCGCCTCGCAGGAGACCGTGTGGTATCCCCGGACCAGCCAGACGCGTTCAACCGGCGGGCCGGTCGGCGCTTCAAAGAACGCGCCCGCACCGGTGCCCCGTAAATGCCAAATGCCCCGTAAGGCCATGGACCGGACGACTCCCGCGTAGAGCCTCCGGCAGGAGGCGTTTTGACCCCCTAGATTGGGCAGGAGCCGCCTCAAGGCAGCCCCAGCCCGCTCCAGTCTGGGAGCCAAATGTCGGAAATGCTCCACGAAGTTCCACCGGCTGTCGAGGACGAGTCCCAGATATTTCATCGTCGACTCGACGCCGATGTGAACCCCTCCCGCCGTTATCTGGGAACACGACAGTGGCGCGTTTCGAGGGTCATGAAAAAAAATTGGCCTCGGACTTGTGCAGGGCCACTTCGAGTCCCAACTGCCGGATTCTCTCGACGGTTGTCGCAACCCCGAGTGTCGCTTGTTCGGCCTCCTGGTGCAACCTACTTTTTTTTTTTTTTTTGTTCCCGGGGTGGAAAATCCTCATGGATGTCCTCCACTCTGGGGCGGGCGGAGGGGTCTGTCAGACTCTTACTGACTAAAAACCACCCCGGTGTTCCATCTCACACCTACGCCGGGGTCGCGGGAACACATAATTCGTCCGCATCCCCGGCTGGTGCCGGCCCGCTTGCGCGGACCCCGTCTCGGGCGGGGGGAGTGAGGTGTACTCCCCCCGCAACGTCTGTGAGTGGCGCGCACGGAACACTATGCGCGCCGCCTACTCGGGTCCTGATGTTGGGGGGCGACGGATGTCCCCGAATCCGTCGCCCCTGAACCCAATTAGGGGGGCTGGAAGAGGGCGTTGTCCGCCCTCCGCCTGCGCCCGGTGCGCCTGCTGCGGATCGGGAGAGTGGACGAGATCTCTCTCTCCCTTTCCGCAGCCTCCTTCTGCGAGATGACTGTTTCGCAGAAGGAAACCACCGCGTCCCAGGACTCGGCGCTGCCGACCGTCGAACTTTCTACGGTCGGCAGCGACAGGTCACTGCCTACTTCTGAGATGAGGGCACGGCGCGGCTCCTCCCAAGCGGCACACTCTGCCAGCGTATGCCACGCCGTGTCCTCCAGGCAGTCGACGCAGTGGTGACACCGAGCGTCCGGCTCCCTGTTTATGCGACACAGGTACTTCCCGAAGCAACCATGCCCCGAGAGCACCTGCGTCGCCCGAAACGACAGGGAGCCGTGCCTCCTCCCGAGCCAGAGGTCGAGCACTGGCCGGACCGCCTCAATGGTGACGAGGCCGGCGGTAGGGCGTGAAAGCCTGTCCCGCCATTCCGCCACCAGGACCTCGCGAAGCTGCGACCGACGCTGCTCCATATGGCGCTGCATCGGCCGCTCGCCCCGCGCCCTCGCTTCCTCACGCCACCGATAAAGTGACGCGAGCACCTTCGCGTCTAGGTCCCATGGCGGGGCACAGTGCACAAGCCGCCTCGTAGGAGATCGTGCGATACCCCCTTATGACTCTGACGGCCATTGCTCTCTGCGGCTTTCGCAGCACAGAGATGCTGGCGGCCGTCAGGTCAGCCGCCCAGATCGGGGCCCCGTAAAGGGCCATCGATCGCACGATCCCCACGTAGAGCCGCCTACAAGCGGCGCTCGGGCCCCCCAGATTGGGAAGCAGCGATGCCAGCGCCCCGGCCGCGCCCAACAACTTGGGCGCCAGCCGCCGGAAGTGGGGTCCGAAGTCCCACCGGCTGTCGACCACCAATCCCAGATATTTAATGGCAGGCTCGACAGCGATCCGGACCCCCCCGACCACAATGTGTGATCCGGCCGGCGGCGCCCGCCGGGGGCCATGAAACACCATGGCCTCCGACTTGTTGAGGGCCACCTCCAGGCCGAGGCGCCGTATGCGGCTCACCGTGAGTGAGACCGCCGCCGTCGCGAGCAACGCTGCCTCCCTGTGCGAACTCCCCCGGGCCGTGACCAGCGTGTCGTCCGCGTAACACGTCAGGTCAGCGCCCGGCGGGAGCTCGCCCGTCAGCACCCAGTCGTACCCGATGTTTTTGGTGGCGCGGCACAGCGGTATTTTTGGCATTAAGCCTATGTACCGCCACTCTCATCTCTACCTCAGTCACCTCCGAAGCATCGTCGTTGTCGTCGGGGGTGTGGTCCGCATCCGTCGGCGGGGCAATATGCTCCCCCCGCGAAGGGAATACAGTGCTCAACACGTGCCGGAGTCTCTGCGTCAGTGGGGGCGCCCATGGGCGGAGTTTATCCCGCACCATTTTGTAGGGGCGTCCCCACGGGTCCCTATTCAGAGTCTCCAGCGACTCCTCGCGGGCCAGTACCCTGGCCCGCAGGATCTCCGCTCGGAGGGCGATCTTCGCCGCTCTGTACCCCTCGTACAGCTCCGCCTGAATGGCTTCCGTATCCGGAGGGCGGGTACGGAGCCTGCGGTGCCTGGTGTACATGCACGCCTCGCGCAAAGCTGTTAGCTCCGCGGACCACCAGCACACCTGGTGCCAAACACGTCGAGGCTGGACCCGGGGCATTGCCACGTCACATATTTCGGACATGGCCTCCCGGAACCACTCCGCCTCGTCTTTGATGTCAGCAGGCCTGTCCGGTGGTGACACCCAGGCCTGCACGATCGAGGCTTCCAGGAGGAGCTCCCGGTCCAGCTGCTTCAGCGCCCACCGCGGACCACTCGGGGCCTGTCGGACCGGCACGCTCGAGGTCTGGGCGGAGACGTCGAACCGGATGTACCGGTGGTTGGAATAGGTCTCCAACCCCCCCCCCCCCCAATGGGTTCCCGCATTGACGAGGCGGGGGGGCTCAGTAGCCGTGGTTTGGACCCCACGGTGAAGCTAAGAGGAACCCGAGGAGGGGCCGCTAGTCAGGGCTTTAGTAGACAAGCCGACGACGTAGCGGCCAAGGTTGCGGTGTTGTTGGGCGACATCGCAACTGTGGTGGGGCCGCGGCGGGAGAGGAGTGCCGGTATTGCGGTGCGCCTCTCTCCCTACCTTGCGCGGCCTTAACGGGTTTGCCACCGTACGATGGCTGACGCGGTGGGGCCGCAGGGGAAGAGGAGTGACGGTATGTCGTTGGCCGCTCTCCCTATCCTCTGCGGCCGAAAAATGGTAGGCGACGGGGCCATTCATCAGACCCGTCGCAAGGGGCAAGGGGTTGGTCGTAGGCTGAGGGCGAACAACGCCCTCTTCCAGCCCCTCTAAATGGGTCCAGGGTAACGCTGCTTCCCAATTTGGGGGGCCCGATCGCCGCTTGTAGGCGGCTCTACGTGGGGATCGTGCGATCGATGGCCCTTTACGGGGCCCCGATCTGGGCGGCTGACCTGACGGCCGCCAGCATCTCTGTGCTGCGAAAGCCGCAGAGAGCAATGGCCGTCAGAGTCATAAGGGGGTATCGCACGATCTCCTACGAGGCGGCTTGTGCACTGGCCGGATCCCCGCCATGGGACCTATACGCGAAGGTACTCGCGTCACTTTATCGGTGGCGCGAGGAAGCGAGGGCGCGGGGCGAGCGGCCGATGCAGCGCCATATGGAGCAGCGTCGGTCGCAGCTTCGCGAGGTCCTGGTGGCGGAATGGCGGGACAGGCTTTCACGCCCTACCGCCGGCCTCGTCACCATCGAGGCGGTCCGGCCAGTGCTCGACCTCTGGCTCGGGAGGAGGCACGGCTCCCTGTCGTTTCGGGCGACGCAGGTGCTCTCGGGGCATGGTTGCTTCGGGAAGTACCTGTTTCGCATAAACAGGGAGCCGGACGCTCGGTGTCACCACTGCGTCGACTGTCGGGAGGGCACGGCGTGGCATACGCTGGCAGAGTGTGCCGCTTGGGAGGAGCCGCGCCGTGCCCTCATCTCAGAAGTAGGCAGTGACCTGTCGCTGCCGACCGTAGTGAGTTCGATGGTTGGCAGCGCCGAGTCCTGGGACGCGGTGGTTTCCTTCTGTGAAACAGTCATCTCGCAGAAGGAGGCTGCGGAAAGGGAGAGAGAGATCTCGTCCACTCTCCCGATCCGCAGCAGGCAAACCGGGCGCAGGCGGAGGGCGGACAACGCCCTCTTCCAGCCCCCCTAAATGGGTTCAGGGGCGACGGATTCGGGGACATCCGTCGCCCCCCAACATCAGGACCCGAGTAGGCGGCGCGCATAGTGTTCCGTGCGCGCCGCTCACAGACGTTGCGGGGGGAGAACACCTCACTCCCCCCGCCCGAGACGGGGCCCGCGCAAGCGGGCCGGCACCAGCCGGGGATGCGGACGAATTATGTGTTCCCGCGACCCCGGCGTAGGTGTGAGATGGAACACCGGGGTGGTTTTTAGTCAGTAAGAGTCTGACAGACCCCTCCGCCCGCCCCAGGGCGGAGGACATCCATGAGAATTTTCCACCCCAGGAACAAAAAAAAAAAAAAAAAAGGTCTCCACCCCCGAGGTGGCCCTCAGCAAGTCGGAGGCCATGGTGTTTCATGGCCCCCGGCGGGCGCCGCCGGCCGGATCACACATTGTGGTCGGGGGGGTCCGGATCGCTGTCGAGCCCACCATGAAATATCTGGGATTGGTGCTCGACAGCCGGTGGGACTTCTGACCCCACTTCCGGCGGCTGGCGCCCAAGTTGTTGGGCGCGGCCGGGGCGTTGGTAACGCTGCTTCCCAATTTGGGGGGCCCGAGCGCCGCTTGTAGGCGGCTCTACGTGGGGATCGTGCGATCGATGGCCCTTTACGGGGCCCCGATCTGGGCGGCTGACCTGACGGCCGCCAGCATCTCTGTGCTGCGAAAGCCGCAGAGAGCAATGGCCGTCAGAGTCATAAGGGGGTATCGCACGATCTCCTACGAGGCGGCTTGTACACTGGCCGGATCCCCGCCATGGGACCTAGACGCGAAGGTGCTCGCGTCACTTTATCGGTGGCGTGAGGAAGCGAGGGCGCGGGGCGAGCGGCCGATGCAGCGCCATATGGAGCAGCGTCGGTCGCAGCTTCGCGAGGTCCTAGTGGCGGAATGGCGGGACAGGCTTTCACGCCCTACCGCCGGCCTCGTTACCATCGAGGCGGTCCGGCCAGTGCTCGACCTCTGGCTCGGGAGGAGGCACGGCTCCCTGTCGTTTCGGGCGACGCAGGTGCTCTCGGGGCATGGCTGCTTGCGTGTCGCATAAACAGGGAGCCGGACGCTCGGTGTCACCACTGCGTCGACTGCCGGGAGGACACGGCGTGGCATACGCTGGCAAAGTGTGCCGCTTGGGAGGAGCCGCGCCGTGCCCTCATCTCAGAAGTAGGCAGTGACTTGTCGCTGCCGACCGTAGTGAGTTCGATGGTCGGCAGCGCCGAGTCCTGGGACGCAGTGGTTTCCTTCTGCGAAACAGTGATCTCGCAGAAGGAGGCTGCGGAAAGGGAGAGAGAGATCTCGTCCACTCTCCCGATCCGCAGCAGGCGCACCGGGCGCAGGCGGAGGGCGGACAACGCCCTCTTCCAGCCCCCCTAAATGGGTCCAGGGGCGACGGATTCGGGGACATCCGTCGCCCCACAACATCAGGACCCGAGAAGGCGGCGCGCGTAGTGTTCCTCGCGCGCCGACCACAGAAGTTGCGGGGGGAGTACACCTCACTCCCCCCGCCCGAGACGGGGCCCGCGCAAGCGGGCCGGCACGAGCCAGGGTTGTGGAAGAATAATGTGTTCCCGCGACCCCGGCGTAGGTGTGAGAAGGAACACCGGGGTGGTTTTTAGTCAGTAAGAGTCTGACAGACCCCTCCGCCCGCCCCAGGGCGGAGGACATCCATGAGGATTTTCCACCCCGGGAACAAAATAAAAAAAGGTCTCCACCCCCTCCATGACGTGCCAGTCAATGTCTTGAGGCGACAGAGCGGGGCTGGCGAACGAGATGTCCACCGCTGATTCACCCCGCATCCGCACACACGTTGGGACATAACCCCGGTTTAGAACGACCAGGCCTGTCTCCAGAGCCCAGTCCTCCACCATCCTGCCCCGCGTGTCCGTGAGCCGGGAACCCCAAGCCACGTTCTTGTCATTAAAGTCCCCGAGGACGAGCACGGGAATGGAACGAAACCAACGACGACGACGACTCTCAACTCCGCTAGGGAGTTGTGGAACTCGGCGAGAGTTCGGTTCGGAGAGAAGTACACCCCAACCACGACTATCTCCCCGAACCGTGCTGCCACGCAACCCCGTCCCCTCTTGACGGCCTCGAGGGACAGGGTACCGGCGGCGGCCGACGAAATTAGGGCCACTGAGCCGCTCAGGTCCTCCACCCAGCCATCCCTGGGCGGGACAAAGTACGGCGATATTAATCGACCACTCCGCCATGCTCTGGAGCAACAGATCCTGAGCAGAGGCGCAGTGGTTGATGTTCGCCTGGAGGAGGCGTAATGGGGCCATTACTGGCATAAATCATAAATCCTTTTCCCACACAGATAGTGCGTAGGTGTTGGTTGCTTCAGTGTTAAGATATGAAATTATATTTTGGGGTAACTGTATGAATTATGTTGGGTACTGAATTTTGAATAAACATCACATAACAATAGACGAAATTGACCATTTTTTGACGTCGTATACCAACAAATTCACAGTTAGGTAAATTTTAAATAAAATATATTTTTTAACTGTGGAAAACTCTAGAAAACCGTCTTGGAAATCATTTTCATACCGATATTCATTCACACTGTAACATGAACATATCGATGCGAGATCGCACAACATTCAATACGTTCCTGTATCGACACTATTTCGCTGGAATGAAATTGTGTTTCCCTATCACTGCCGTGTCAACGCTCCCACGGTTATGCGAAAATAAATTATAAAAACGATTCAATATACCTACTAGTTACGACAAATAAAACTCTAAGACAATGAAAAATATCACAAACATAAAGCTTGATTTACACGGTGTGTTGCCTGTGGCGTATAGCTTTAGTTAAAGCAGCAATAAAAGTACGCCCGTCGCGCCGCCGTCCACCGTCCACACAGTGTTTAGACGCTGAAAATAATTTCTACTTTAGTATTGTTGTACTAATATGGTATGGCACAGGCAAGACACTTGCATTGTGTGAATAGGACTTAAGTGCGAGGATGATTCCTTTAACTTTAGCAGACGTAGTATTAAGCTACTCTAATGAGTTGAGGTGTTTTCGTACTCTCAACGTGCTTGTTGCGCAAGGACAAATTTTGCTAGTGGCGCAAGAATCTAATTTGCACGAAGCCGAATGCAACGTAATTTCGGTGACTCACATTCTTCGGCATAAATTATGCTATGCTACGCCCGTCTGCCTCCATCCTTATACATGCGAAAGTAAGAAAAAAACACTAACATTAACAATCCTGAGCTCATTTCACCTCTCCTGTTGATTGAATTATTCATACGAAGACGCACATTGAGTTGCAAATAACGGCCATACGCACGGCGTGAATTAGTGGGGAGCAAAATAAGTGGCAGTAAATGGCCGTTATGTTTAATAATAAATTAATTTATGGGCGCTAAGCTCAAGTGGCGTTTACACGTGGCGCGGCGCTCGTCGCCGGCTATTTGGCAATTTACAATGATTATGATTTACACGTACAAACGTTTAACAGAAGATTAGAATGAAATAATTCCTTAGTTCATGAAAAACATTAAAACTATAGGCTGCTATGTAATCCTATTAATATTATAAAAACGAACGTTTGTAACTATGGATGGATGTTTGTTACTCTTTCACGTAAAAACTACTGAACGGATTGGGATGAAATTTGGCACAAAGAGAGTTTATAACCTGGATTAACATATACTTTTTATCCCGATACTCCCACGGGATCAATATTTATGCTGGTGAAACCGCGGGGAGCAGCTAGTACGAGATATAATAAAAACAAATTGATATTGGTATTATGTATTAGATTGTGAAGAACACAATCTATAAACATAACAATATATAAAATATCACAAACATACGGTCGCAAAAACTTTTTTTTGTAGATTCAGATCCTATTTTTTGCCCATTATAAAACTGTCAAAATCAAGATGTACCTACATGTGGATAATATCTGTTCAGATATTTTTATTAAAATTGAAATCCTACCTCTCCAACATCTTTTATATATTTCCTCTCTGCATTTGACGGATGAGCAAAGTATCGAAGCGTACTAAGTTCCAAAAATCCCTAACCTGCAAACTCTAGCTTTAAGATATAAGTTGTTTGCTCCAGGATGTTATAAGTCTCTTACTTCAGATAAGCTGTTGTTCAGCGTCTATTCTGCGAAAATATAGCCTCTTAAAGGAACTGGCTGCTTAATATTCTTGAAAATTAAAACATTGAAGAAAAAGCTTTTTGATTTTAGTAACTTTTATCGACCATCTACCTATAAATTGTGCATTTTTAAAAAGAACTTTAATGTACGGTAGTGCTACTGAAAATGACGTTTGTAAAAGTTTTTAGAATCATTTTAATGCTTCGTGGTAAACTTGGATTTATAAAACTGTTTCCTTGTCTTACTCCCTTACAACAACACAATACAACTTAAGGTTACCATGACAACGATGTTGACCAACATGACAATCGAGTATACTATCCAAAATAGGACGGTCATGGTTTAAATTTTATCGCTACACAATAATAAAACAAACTCATTTTTTTTGTGTAATAGTGCCATCACATAGCAAAAAATCTGTAACTTCGATCTACCGGCTATCAAGTTCACCACACGATGGGAAGCATATGAATTTCTGTACAGATTTCGATAAATCTGTAGTCATTAACACCTTTAAGAGAAGGGGATGGATCCAAGTGATGCCAGAAGAAGACTGGAACGTTTACTGGGCGAACACACTGAATTGTCGAACTATATTTAGCATAGAGAGTGGGATACGCCTCGGCGACAATCAGTCACTACGAACTAGTACGTAAAGATTTACTCGTAAAAAACAAAGAAATACAGAAAAGAATTGAAAAAGAAGGTAGTTCCCTTGCGGAAAAAAACTGAAGTAAAACTCCCGAGCGGGCAAGTCATCACTCGCTATTTATATTTAGATTTCATTCCAGTAACGTTCGTGCTGCCTTCCGACTACAGCATGTTTGTTGAAGAGTACCCTCAAACAACCTGGATTTTAAAGCCTTGCGGAAAATCCCAAAGGGCCGGCATTTTCCTTATAAAAAAACTGTCGAAACTGAAAAAATTATCTCACGAGTAAAGATACATAAATGTCATATCTCGCTACATAGATAATCCGCTTCTTATCGGTGGAAAGAAATTCGATTTAAGGATTTACGTCCTTGTTACGTCGTTCCGCCCTTTAAAAGTTTACATGTTTCGGAATGGATTTTGTAGATTTTGCACAATGAAATACGACACGAGCGTCGCTGAGCTCGATAACATGTATGTACACCTAACGAATGTCAGCGTACAAAAACATGGTGGCGACTATAATAGTGAGCATGGGGGGAAGCTGGGCATACATAATTTAAAGCTCTATTTAGAAGGAACCCGGGGTCGGCAAGTGACCAACCGTCTGTTTGAGAGCATACAATGGTTGATAGTGCACTCGTTAAAGGCAGTGGCGCACGTTATGTCGAACGAGCGCCATTGCTTCGAGTGTTACGGCTACGACATAATCATAGACAACTTAAAGCCGTGGTTTATAGAGGTGAACGCCTCCCCGTCGATGACGGCTACGACGGTTAACGACAGGATACTCAAGTACAAGCTCCTGGATAATCTTTTATCGGTAGTTCTGCCTCCGGGTGGGATCCCGGACTCACGCTGGAACAAAACGCCCACCGCAGAGGCTTTAGGAGATTTTCAAATACTCATCGTCGAAGATTCATTGTACAAGGGGGAGATGGCTCCACGTTCTGAGCGAGGAACTCGGAAAAACTGAAATATATTTCTAATTTTGTGTTATGTGTTGGATGGCTGGATGGCTGGAATTTTGTGTTGGTGTAGCTGGATTGGTAATTAAATAAAACATTTAAAATGAGTTTGATTTTTCATTAAATTAAATGGTACAAGATATTAGAAAATGGTTATTAAATTATGGTCTGACACGATTGTATTTGTTGTAGCGCGAATTAGCGTCTTCCTTTTCTATGAGTTCTTCATCAATCAACAGTTCGAAGTCACCGAGCGCTTCGGCGGTGGGGATTTTGTTCCACCTCGCGTCAGGAATACCATCAGGCGGTACAACCACAGATACAATGTTATCTATTAATTTATATTTCAATATTCTATCATTATGAGTCGTCGACTGTAGTGACGGTGAAGCATTCACCTCTACAAGCCAAGGCTTTAGAGTATTGTCTATTATAATATCGTATCCATAACATTCAAAGGAGTGGCGATCATTAGCCATCACGGGAGCGACAGCTTTCAAAGAGTGAACAATAAGCCACTGCATTTCTGCAAACAATCTATCGGTTACAGAGCGCCCTCTCGTACCTTCCAAATACAGACGGAAATTCTGAATACTCATTTTCCCGCCGTGCAAGCTGTTGTAATCACCACCGTGCTTCTGTACGCTGACATTAGTCAGGTGCACGTACATGTTATCGAGCTCAGTAACACTCGTGTCATATTTCACTGTACAAAATCTACAGAAGCCATGTTGGAATAAATACGCCTTTAGAGGGCGGAATGACGTCACGAGTACGTACAGACGTAAGTCGAATTTCTTCCCTCCAATTAGGAGCGGGTTGTCGATGTAACGCGATATAACGTAAAATTCTTTACTGGTCAATTGGGGATGAAACGGAGTTTTCGCTTCACGAGACCACTTCTTAAGTTTCGATAGTTTATTTATAAGAAATATTCCTGCCCCCTGTGACTTTCCGCATGGTTTCATAATCCATGTGCTCTGAGGGGACTTTCTGTATTCTTCAACAAACATGTTGTAGTCGGCAGGCAGTACGTACGTCACTGGTATAAAATCTAAATGTAAATAGCGGGTAATCACTTGTCCGTTAGGTAATGCAACGTCTGCTTTTTCGGCCAAGGGATTACCTTCTCTCTCAAGCTCCTTTCTATATCTCTTGATGTTTTTTACTAATAAATCTTTACGCGACAGTTCGTAATGGTTTGGGAAGTGATTTATCATTTGGTTGTCGTTCATTCGGTAGCCGCTATCGATGCTGAAAACTGTTCGGCAATTTTGTGTGAAGGACCAGTAGAAGTTCCATTCATCGTCGGGCCCCACTTGGATCCAGCCGCGACGCTCCAAGTTGCTCATTATGACAGACTTCTCCAAGTCAGTACAATACGTTACTCTACCTTTCTCCATAGCTGGTGGTGCAACTTTACCGTAAACTGCGGGAAATACCTTTTTCGGTTCTTGTGTGATTACGCACAAGAAATTCTAAATTGAAGACATTGTTACAAAAGTAAAAATATAGTCACAACAAAATTTTAAAAAAAAACGTACGGCAATGCTTTTGATTTGTCACTGTCAATTTTGTTTATTTTTATTTTAGCGTAGCTGTTAATACCACGGTAAAAAATTTAAGAGTTTATATCCTGTGTTGTGGTTGTGGTAGAGTAATTAATTTTCAATGTTGATGTTAATAATCTGAAGCGATGTGGGAGGGATGTGGGCCATGCTTCTAACAGCAAATTAAAAATATCAACATTGATTGATGGGCAGGCGATTAAATATTATTGTAGTGGGGCCGGCTCGCTCGGCACACACCCCTAGTTACAAGGTAAAAAAGAATAAAAGCGATTGTGTCTTCCGTTTACCATCCAATTTTAGTGCAAGCGACTTCAACTCCCCGAGGAAATCTCGCTCAATATTTTCTCTTCTTTTGTTTGTTTGTATCATTTTATAAACTATACGCGACGCCGCGATAATCTGTATTTTCATTTCGTAAATGTGAACTTCTTGTTACTTTACAAGGATAGCGGAAAATCATATTTTTTTATGGGGACTAAAATTGAAGCTTGTGTACTCGTAACATGAATGGTATACATGATTTATTATTTAAATCCTATCTGCAGAATAACTTGTATAAAAAAGGGAAACAGCGTTATTAACTATATGCTATTGTTTATGTCCTATTTGTTTATCTTGTTCTGAAGTATTTTCCCGTGTATTGGGCGGCTATTCGATAGCGCTACGCAATATACAAAATTATTTTTTCGCCGGCTACGTATACGGTGAAGGCAAAAAGAAAATATTTGACAAGGTTTCTTATAATCTATGTTTGCTCGTTCTACTTAATACTTTTCGACATTCCGGACGGTTCCGACTACAAAGGCGTGAGAAATTAATAGTTCTATGTGAACTGCCATTTCGTAATTTTTTATTATTATATTCTTTAGGATTAAGTTGAGTGAAAATATGACATGTAGATCACCAACTGAGACATATTTCCTAATTATTTGTATTTTGTCACATGGCTTTTTCTTTCACACACGTTTTCCATAAAACGTGTTTGAACTTTAATTTTAAATTATACTAAAATGCGGTAACAAAATATTATAAAAAAGTTCGGTTACCTTTGGGTCGGCAAAGGCACTGTATTAAAGTACCATCATCCATCATGGCCGCCAACACTCAAACTCTGCTCAAGGCTCCAGGGAGTAAACTTGATGATGCTTTTTTTTTCTATGTTACGTTTTCCACCAAAATATGAAAAGGAAACAAAAGAAATGTGTCTAGATCGTGCGACGATGGGCCTTTATGTATTGTAACTGCATGTTCGTATACAAAATAGCGCACACCTTTCCTAAAGCATATGGGAATAAGTGATACAGTTAAATGACTATCCTCTAACTTAACAGCAAATGACACAAGATGCTAATCGATGGTGCTCAAAGTAATTTGAAATAAACTTTAGAACTCCAGGGATAAGTATCTGGTTTTCGGTGTTTTTATTAAAACTATGAAATTATCGTACACCCGGCCTAAAAAAAAGTGCTAATTGAAATAAATGCTTTGAGTTTGAGTTTTATTTCTAAGCATCAAACTCAAAGCATTTCTTTCAATTAAACCAATTAATGGCACTTTTGAATTGTCAAGGGTCCGGTCAGTCACGAAGATGAGAGAAGTTGCTCGTTCCAAAGCGTAGTAGAAGAAACTTACAAGAAATTCCACGGACACTCTTTTAAATCAAAACATTAGTTTCATCATCGATGTCATCATGCATATTGAAACCTACTTATAAAACATTAACCTTGATCTGGGGCAGTTGGGTATTATAGTGAAGGAAGAACTAATACATGTCAATTTATAATTTTTTGTGCGTGATAAACCCTTTTTGTTTAAGTTTTTTTTTACTATTTTATTTCTTTTAGTCTAGTATTCTTCATTTTGTTAATAAGTCAACACCAAGTGCAATCCATTGGACTCAGCAAAACAAATCGTATGACCCCAAAGGCGAAGTAGTAGCCACTAAAGAGTTCGACTATCCAGCTCCTGGCTTCATCATCAGACCCTCGTTACCCAAGCACAATCTAATGAAAGCACAATCAAAACGAATCACATAAACTCAGAGGTTTAACTAGTAGCCACTAAAGAGTTCCACTATCCACCCTTTGGCTCCATCATCAGACCCTCGATCCTAAATGCAATATGTCGGACTGAACTAAACAAATCACATGGTTCCAAACTTGAGGGCTTTACTAGAATTCACTGAAGTGTTCCACTATCCACCTCCTGGCTTCATTATCAGATCAGGTCAAAGATACCAACTAATGGTTTTATCATCCGGAATACGTAAACCTTCATACAAAGTTTAATTTTGAATATAAGCAAACACATCAATCTGGGTTTGAAGGTCGTTGATGGTACGGATAGCTCAGGTAAGGGGTGCCTTGGCAAGCAGGTTAGCAGTGGCGGGCTACGCCGCCACCACACGTAGCGGTCCGGTACACACAGGTTCAAGCGCTGCAATGCTCCCGGGTTCCTCTCCACTCCACGAAGCACCCTCACCAAGTAGGCGACCAGCATAAACTCCCGTCGGACCTGCAGTTGATTATAGCCAATCATGCCCAGGACAAACAGAGTGGGATACATCAGTGGGTAAAACGGATATACTCCATATAATTTCATGTACAAATGGCGCGTGAATTTTCTCTGAATGCGCTCCAGCATGACAGAGTACTTAGCTTCATGTGGAGCCCATATTACCGCACTATGTTCCAGATGACTCCTGACTGGCGCATCATACAGGACCCTGACTGCTGTGATGTTTGTGAAGCTTTGTGTCTGTCTCATAATAAATCCTAAGTTTCTGTAGGCCTTCTTACAGATCTTGGTTACATGCTCACGGAATGACAGATCGGGAGTCATGAAAACACCCAAATCTCGCACCTTCGCGACTCATTGCAGTGGTGCCGCATCCACCACGTACTAGAGGTGCACGATCACGGGTGAAACTCATCAACGAGCACTTGGATACCTTGAAGTACAGTTTGTTTTCATGACTCCATTGTACTATTCGATCGATGTCTTCCTGAAGGCGCCTGCAATCAGATTCGGACCTAATCTCAAGCAGCAACTTAAGGTCATCTGCAAATAACAAGCAAAAGCCATGTCTTATGACTTCCGGCAAATTGTTTATCATTTTCATTGACTTACCCCAGACCAAGTTTAATATAAGTCAGATTCACATCCGTTGTAGTCCCCATACTGCCGTCTGCCTTGCATGTAACTAGTAAAAAACGGCAATAGATGCTGGCTACATCCAACCTCTGCTAGCTTTCGCAGTAAGATGTCATTGTCGACGTTGTCAAAAGCTTTTCTGAAGTCAAAATAAGTTACGTCCACCTGCACCCCGCCATCTACCGCCGGCACCACACATCCCATGAAATCAAGGAGATTGGTGGCAGTGCTGCGCCCCGGCTGGAATCCGTGCTGCGCATCCGATAACTGTCCGCGCACTTGCTCTTGCATACAGCGCTGAATGGCAGCCTCAAACACCTGTGCCGGCGTCGACAACACCGCCACCGGCGTATACCCATCGATGTCAGTTCCTGCCCTGCCTTTAGGCACTGGGATGACTCGCGTAATATTCCACCGAGCTGGGAACTTCGCAGAATGAAGACAGGCGTTAAATATATAAAGTAAAGTTTCCGCGAGTACCCTACCGCAATCTTTAAAAAGAAACGCTGTGATACCATCCGGGCCCGCAGATCGCTTAGGCTTGAGGCGGTCGAGTGCACTTCTAACTTCCCTCAGATTTAGATTATTAATTTGCACGCATGCACTACCAGTGTTCCCCGCTTCCGCTGCCGCCGCTTCTGAGTCTAGTCGTGGCGGCGCAATACTACACTTGGGAGCAAATAAATCGAGCCACTACCTTTTTTCACGTAAAATGGTAAATATTTTTGGGAATATGGAACGTATCAATTCGAACTATATATCGCCTAAAAGTTAAGTTAATAACCTTAACAATGAGGGTAAATTATTGAATAATAACCTTATTGAATGATAAATTAATTGGCTCTGCAAGAAAAATGGTAATTTTGATAGAAAATTTAGTAGGGCTAAAACAGTCCATAAAAACAATAAAAAACAAAATTATTGCAAAAAAAATATTCTTAATAACTGGTATTACCCCCCCGTGCCCTGATGCATTCTTGTAGCCTATTAGTCATCGATCTGATCAGAGTTACGATGACATATTGTGGTATGTTCTCCCACTCTTCAAGCACAGCGACTTTAAGCTCGGGAATGGATGAAACAGCGGGAACCCTGGCTCGGACTCTCCGTTTTAGCTCGTCCCATAGGTGTTCAATCGGGTTCAAATCGGGACTTCGTGCTGGCCATACCATTTGTTGAATCCCGATCGCAGACAAGTATTCCGTAACGATCTGCGCGGTATGAGGTCTCGCATTGTCATGCATAAACAAGAAATGTTCTCCGACAAAACCAGCATACGGCATTACGTGGTCTTCAAGAATGTCAGTTATGTATCGGTCAGCTGTTAATCCACGTCTACCACTGCCATCGTTGGCGGGGTCGACGAAGACAAGTTCCGTTTTTCCGTCTAGAGAAATTCCTCCCCACACCATACAAGAACCACCACCAAAACTCACAGTTTCTCGAATGCAACATTGGGCAAATCTTTCACCAGGACGTCTATACACTCGGTTTCTCCTGTCATTGCTAAAAAGACAGATTCTTGACTCGTCAGAAAACAAAACTGACCTCCAGTCTTCTAACGTCCAATTAATGTGTTCTCGAGCAAACTCCAAGCGAGATCGGCGATGAGCTACAGTCAATTTTGGGCCAGTTGCTGGTTTGTGTGATGTTAAATTTCGTTCCTTTAGTCTTCGTCTCACTGTCCACCTACTGATTGCGACACCTCGAACGTCACGTAACGCTTGCTGTAGCTGAACAGCATTAAGTCCACGGTCGCGCAACGAATTGGTTGCAATAAAGCGGTCGTCACGTTCTGTTGTTGCCCGTGGTCGGCCAGTTCCTGGTCGCCGAACAAAAGCACCAGTCTCCAGATACCTGCGGTATACCCGCTGTACCTTTGAACGACTCAAATGAAGTCTGCGTGCCACTTCACGTTGTCCGTGTCCAACCTCAAGTAAAGCTACAACTTGGGCAGCTTCCGTCGGTGTAGTATCCATTTTATCAGGTTATTTTGATTACACAGACACAGATAAAGACAACAATAACAAGTAATATGGGTATGATTAACAAAAACCTCAAATTTAATCTTTTCTTAACAGAGTACAATAAAAATGTCATAAGCAAATTAAATGCGATAATTTTATTCTACCCTTTAAACTTTAATTTAAATGAAATTTTGACAACTAACTACCCTCATTGTAAAGGTTATTAAATACCCTTTTAGGCGATATATGTTTCGAATCGATGCGTTCCATAATACCAAAAATAATAACCATAATGCGTGAAAAAGGAAGTGGCTCGATTTATTTGCTCCCAAGTGTATATACCGACTCAAAAAAAATCGCTAACTGCTCAGCACACTCCTCGTCTGACAGATACTGACCGTCCTTTATAATGTCCTGTCTTGCTTGTTGTACTTTTTTGCGACCGTATGTATTGCCAAAACGACTTGGGGTCTTTTGCGAACTGACATTAAATCTTATTTTGATGATCAATAGAAATTGCATGCAAACAGCATGCAATTTCTATTGATCTTTTAATATAAGCGCTGTAATTCGAATATTTGTCGTAATCGCTGTTTAATTTCGTTGTTACATATATTTTATGTAGTCTTGCTTTGATGTTTAAGTTTTTTATTATATCGCTCGTGTACCATTTGGGGTAAATAAATCGCTGTTTGACATTAAATGTTTTCCTAGGAACACTTGCATCTAAAATATTATTAATTTTATCATAAAACAAATTCAGTATATCTTCCACACCGCTCAGCCCATACATATCGGTCCAATCAGTAGATCCTAACACAGAATATAGCAATTCATAATCCGCTTTATAAAAATTCCAATTCTTGTGCATATGTAAATTATCAGCCAATTTCGTTTAAATTCGTATTCACATTCAGTTTTTTCAAAACTACTGGAGACATAAAATCGTGGGAATTCATTTTGTAGCAGTTTTTTGTATTAAAAATGTTGATTATTTATATTATTGAAATAGCCTATCTAAGTTATTTTTTCACTATTGATTTTTTAATGTCAACACTTTTGATTACAAGACGTGTCGTATTTCTTCAAACTAAATGAAGTTGAAACTACACAATAACATAAATTAACTAAAATATTTAAGAAAACATTGCTCGTTATCATTTTTTTATGGTTTATTAATTATAAGCACTTCACCCTTGACTTCGTCCACGTGGATTTCGAAAAAAAAAGTTGCCTATGTTCGTCAGACTTAATTTCGGCTTCTAATGGTAAAACAATTTTTCAAATCGGTCCAGTAGTTTCGGAGCCCATTCAATACAAACAAACAATTAAAATTTCCTCTTTATTATATTAGTGTAGACAAACTTTATTTCTTTTTAATGATCGGTACTTGTGTTCATTTTGATGGACACCTCTTTAATCTTCTTCGAAGCCCGGCTTCGGAAACAAACTGGACTTAGAAACTGTCTCTAAATGCTAATCTAAGTTTTAAGTGCTTACTATAATGATTTAAACTTTTATTAAAAAAAATAAAAGAATAGTGCAACGACGACCTTGTTTTTAACCGACTTCCAAAAGCAGGAGGCTCATGTTTATTTTTTTTTTACTTTTGTTACGCGATATCTCCGGCAATTGTGGATCGATTTCAAAAATTATTTTTTAAATGGATACGGTATGCTTCAGAGGTCCCATATAACTTTGCTTGGGTAGTTTTTTAGTAACAATAATGCGTATTTTTTCACTTATTTTACGAGTATATTGATGATGTTTTAATAACTTCCTGCCACTGTTACATAGCAAGTAGTGGTATACAACAACAAAATTGAGTTTTTTTACTTAAACGTAAAAAAAAACAACCGGCGTCTAATAAAAATACACTACAAAATTAACAATAACTTTAATTTCGGAAGTCGATGAAAATAAAAATAGTCAAAACCTAAGACAGATTTCTTAAATTAAAGTTATTTTTCACTTTGTAGTGTTTTTGTTTAGAAGCACGGACTTGTTTTTTGTTTTTGTTAAGGTTTACTTTCAAACACGGCAAAAAATTCTTGTCTCAGATTTTAAGTGTTTTTTTGCGTGTCTTGTTTAATTGGAATTTCGAAATGTGTATTAATTTCTGTATTCCCAAATTATTCAAATATGAATAATCCTCGTCGCTACGATAGAATCGACGGTGATGAACTGACAACTCAATTAATGCAGTTGGAATTTCTTTACAAAACCAAAAAACTAAAAAGGGATCTCATCAATATGCATAGAAATACTCCTAAGAAATACTTCTTTAGTCTAACAAATAAAATAAAATAATAAACTCCAACATAATTACAACGCAAAAAAATCTGTACTACTTTTTTCTAAAGGTGGAGTGGGATAAAAGTCTTCACAGATTGGGGCAATGTCTAATGGAATGTGGGAACTTTAGAGGCTCCTCGTGATTACGAGGCAGCAAATGGAGTGTTGTTTCATTCGCTTGCCTGCACTTTCACGCATGCAAATAAAAGGTACGAGACTTGTATTTTGTTACGTCACGCTGTTCTCCTTTGTACACATGACGTTCTGACATCCTATTTGATTTTTCCAGATTCATGGAGCCGTTTCATACAATCGCTACGCACTCTTTTGTTTGTATTTTGTTTTTTTTTCAAATCAACGTTTTATTTCATGCACCATTTATTTTTATAATTGCTATTTTACAATTACTGATTGCATCTGGCAAAACACCGAAAGCATCTGAAATTTTTAAACGGTATCAAAAATGTTGATCCAGAAAAAGTACAGTCACGTCCGTTAGACGAAAATGTTGTATCCGATATTGGAACTCTGCCCAATCAGTGGCGGTAAGCTGGTCCCGCTATCACACAATATACCCAATATAGATAAGCTGGCCGTGTCAGGTGTATAATTTCCCTTCTGTTGAAATGTCTTGTCTTTTTGTGTCGATAAAGCCTTAGAAGTTTGCTAACTAAATTACAGTCTCTTACTGGTATATTAAATCAAAGGAAACCCCGTGATTACAGGGCAGAAACGTGACACTTATGCCAAGTAAAGCACGATATACGGAGAAACCTCAATACATTATAGCAAATTAAAGCAACCCGTTTCAAAAGCAACTATTTTCGTTTCACTTTGCATCCAGGAATACTTCGAGTGAATATTCCAATCCCCTTTTGTGTTGATTGTCGTGTAAATTATATATGTGTATGCGACACAAAATAGTTAAGTGTCTTTAGTTTCACGGTTTCAGAGTTTATTATTTGGTTAGTTATTATTTGAAACACTACGTCAAGAGACGGGCAACAATCTTTCTTTAAGTCAGTTTATTAGATAAACATGCAGATTCTGTAACCATTTCTCATATCTAGGTAAGAACAAAACAACCTTATTATTTAGAAATAAAGTGGTATTGGTCATTATAAAAAAAAAACCCTTATTACACTCGGTGAGTTTTTACTCGGTGATAGGGTTATCACCGAGTAAAAACGAAACCATTCAATAAAACCAATCAATCAACGTACTTTTATTTATCCAAATAACGTTGACAATCAGCACTTTTTGAATGTTATAATTTCATAAGACAGTCCCCCCAAAACGCCCGCCCTTCACCACTTCCTCTTGTTTTAGTTGGCAAGAATATCTAAGTGACGCAACAAACTCCCAGCAACACATCTGTTCCGTAAATATAAACTATTTCCCACCGTTAAAAGTTCCAAAATGATAAAACATTAATGCAGCACAAACTAAGATACCTACCAATTAATTGAGTCATGTAAATGTGATATTACACACCCAAAGCAAGCACATAGTGATGACTATTGAACAAACATCGGCAAACTTTGAGCGATCCCAATTACCGGCGCGACTCGATACAGAATCGATTAAAATATTGCTGAATTACCAATCGAGTTCCCTGTGGAATTAGATACTACTCAATTATACTACTACCTTGGATACTATTTCGGCTTATTTTTACGTCTCCTAATTGGATTACGCATATTGATTTCAGCCTATCTGCAATCGGATATTGGGCTACTCTGAAATCAGGATGTGAAATTGAAATGATAACCTAATGAAATGAATTTGATATGATAGTAATGATTTACCCCAGTTACTTCAAAATCAACCGAAGATGGTGTTATTTGCAGATGACACTTCATTGATCTTTAAAATAGACCGAAGGTCACAAAATCTTAACGACGTGAATAACTTTATTCTTCAGGTCCAAGATTGGTTTACGGTAAATAATTTGGTAATAAATGAGAAAAAAAAAACAAATGCATTCGATATAAATTACCTAATGTTCAGAAAATCTGGAATTCAGTAATCAGAGGGTTTTCCTAGGAATCACGCTAGGCGAGAAGTTACAATGGGGACCCCATATGGCGACTAAGCTCGGCCGCGTATGCTGTTAGAAAGATAAGACAGTTAACAGACGTAGAAACCGAGCGTTTGGTTTATTTTAGCTACTTCCACAGCATAATGTCATACGGAATTTTACTGTGGGGTCGGGCTGCTGACATTGAATCCATTTTTATTTTGCAAAAGAGAGCTGTCAGAGCCATTTACAATCTACGTCGCCGCGAATCTCTTAGAACTCGAACCGCGGAACTATTTAAGAAGATTAATATAATGACTGTACCTTGCCAGTTCATTTTTATGAAAATATTATGCATGTTTAATAAAATAAGTGATAGACATAATATTAACACTAAAAATAAAAATAAAATAGATCAACAATTTTGCAGACTATCTTAAGTACATACATCATTTATGGGGTACTGTGTTAAATGTTGCAACAAAATACCTTGTGAAGTATTGCAATTAAATGAAAGAAATTTTAAAATTCATGTTAAAAAAACACTTTGTAAACAAGCGTATTACAAATTAGAGGATAATATCCTAAATAAGAATGCTTGGAAACATGCTGGTCCTGCTCGACAAAATCTTACTAGTTGCTTATTGTATTGTATAATTTGTTATTTTTACTTTACTCACACACTGACTTATTCCTAGTTAATATTTTAGAAAAATCATATATTTTTACAATGTTTGTAAATACGTGAGCACAATGTACCTATTTCCTTTATATTTAAATCTTTTTACCAATTGTGGTATAGTGTTTTTATTGCTGGTGCATCGTCTTTACTTATAGAAATATAATTAATGTATATGTCGGCGTCACCGTTAGCGGTAGGTACAGCGGGCCGAGTTACGCTGTGCAAAGCGGACGTTCGCCTCCCCACTCTCCCCACTTCTCGAGCAACTTAATGTAAGCTAGTGCGCAGCGAAGAGGGGGAGCATTCTTGTGACAGGCTCGGCCCGGTGCGCCTGCCGTAGCGCCTAGAGCTATTATCGCGATCTATTTAATTAATTAACAAGCTGTCGGAATAAAAGAGTTGGTTACTGCTATATGTCATACTTTCATTTAATATTTCGGACCTCTGCCTTCAGGTTATTTCATGGTGATTATTTTATAAGACATTGTGAGTGAAATAAAGTGATTGTGCTGTAACTAGTATCTCTATTTTCTTCGCCCGACAATCCACGCCTACTTACAAAGTGCAAGTGTAATATCGCTGATGAGGGCCTATACCGATATCAGAATTGGGATTCGAAGGGCAAAAACCTGAAGAAAATAATGATGACAGTGAAGTGTGGGCTAACGTCTAATCTATTCAAAATATGGAGTTTTTGCTATCACGACTTCCGGCAACCACTTAACCGCAAACGTCAAATTTCACCGCAACTGCGCGACTGATACGGTTTGATCCTGATAATGACAATCGCTTCAATGGCACATGCCATCGTTAAAGCACAACAGTCCAAAAATCAAGTGATTGAAGCAAGTGGCAGTACGAACCTTTGACCGAAGTGAAGAATTCGAATCGAGCACCAGCACCGAAGAGTCGTGATACGAACCGTCTCACCTGCTACGTGTATGGACAACCACATCATCCGGTGAGCTCGTTCCTTTTCTTTTTAATAGATAATCTGGTAGTTCGTTTGTAGCTTTTAGCTTTGTCAAAAAATCCAGGGTACTATGCGCTGTGATTTAGTTTACCTTACAGGTATACCTGTGTAAAGAAAACGTTAAATATGAATCGCAGAATAACTGAGCCGTGGTGAAATTCAACACGTCAGTGTCCTTTTTGTTTCATGTTGTGCCTGTTAACTCAATTACAGAACCAGTTATTATAGGTAGGGATCTATTAGATAGTAGATCCATGTACGTACCGATATTGCAAAATTACATTCTATTTGGGGTAAGAAAGTTAACGTTACTAAAGAGTTTCATTATCATATACCACAACATCAAAACTGACCTACATGGTGAAGATAAACTCGCATTAGTTCAGTGCGAAAGGATAATTGATTATTTATTGGTGGTATGGTGTTTATGGTTAAAGAAATTATTTCTCGATAAGAAATTACAAAGATTTCACTTACTTGAGAACGTTTTTAAACTTAAAATATAACTTGGACACACAAACTAAGCAGCTATTGTTTGAATTTTTATTAAATCATCTAAGTTGTAATACCATTTCTTTTCGTACGCAAATAACATTATTAACTAACACAAAACTTAAAACTTTTCGATCCACCCGCAAAAGAAATAATTTCCGTAGATAAGGAATGCGATCCCGGTGCCACAATAAAGCAATACAGTAGTAGGGCAAGTCTGTTTAATGGATGTGTTTGATCATTTAGAAAGTGATTTTTTAAAATTTAATCTTGAAAATACCAAACGTTTAGTTCGCATTCTTTACTTCTATAGGTAGCTTATTATATTGTTGCCCTCCCGCAAAAATAATTGTTCTCTCGCCATTGACTGTCCGCACTCGCGGTAGTAAAATGTGATCCTTCCTACTATTGCTGCGATTGTGTACCTGATGTATTTTAGTGTGAATGAACTTACTTAGAATTTTTAAGTATTCTGGTGCAATATGCAGGAAGTTGTTTAATATTCATGAGTTTCGTTTCCCTGTAAATTTTAACTGTAGGTGTAAGGTAATCATAGTGAAATAATAGTTTAATAATTTTATTTTGAGCGATGTGTAGGTCCTTTAGATTAGTTTTTGGCGGTTTGCCCCATATTTCACGTGTTTTACGTTAAGAATCTTGAATCAAATTAAAAGGGCCTATCAAATGGACAGACAAGATATTTACAAGAAAGTGATCGAAATACTAACATCAGAACGGGTTCTGACTAAAATGATTTGACTAGAATGCACTGATTGAACTTCACACTTGTGTGCTGGGCCTCAAGGGATTGTTCGGGGCTCACTCCATCCTATGCTTAGGGTTTCTGCACAATGTTATACTGTACATTTAGACATCGCGGAGAAGTTGTGTGGAGAAATCGATGGTAGGGAGTATTCTTGTCATTGTTGACTCTTTCACTAAATGAGTCCTTCACGAGTGCACTTCTTAGTTGGATGCAGCAGGTGCAGTTGACGCACTAAAGGAGGCTCTGTCTTTTCGGTGCGACTTCGCGGATCATTTCGGATCGGGGTGGGTATTGTATTGGCGCAGACAGAGCAATTTTATGGTGAACATGGTGTAGAGTTGCACCTTGTTGCTAACGGTTCTGGCAGGGCATGTGTTCGGGTAGAGAGAGTCATGAGGACATTGAGGTGCTTACTTGTTATAATCGAAAGTGAATCTGGTGGGACCTGGCGCGGCGAGCTTCTCGAAGTGCAGCTAGCAACGGATGGTCCAAGGTCTAGGGTAACACAAACAGAACTTGTGTTTGGGACTCGGGCGCGGTCTTTAAGTGTGGCTTCATATTCTGAGTCTGGGTTTCGGTGAGATTTGGGTGAAATTCGTAAGTTAGCATTGGAGAATATTGGCAGAGTTGCTGCGTCACAGTAGGAAAAATGAGACCGTTCTACAGTGGTGATTCCTACTTCATTGTATGTGACCCCCCTCTGGGTTCATTTGGGCTTCGCAGGGAGTAAAGACTTCCCTTTGTTGTGTGTCTAATAGAGAATGCAAATATGGTCGTAAGCATTTTCGTGCAATGCCCGGGGGAAGTGAGGGCTTGGTGCATTTAGCTACCACTTTGACGGGTAGCTTGAAGGAGGCCGAGGTGGCGGCAGTCCGCGATTGACGAATGGAGTGGGCGTCATCGGGTGGTTTTAGTGATGCTTTGTCTATTTGTAGTTCACGTACGTTATCCGCCAGCTCTGAAAACCTCTCGGCCTCTGAGAGTGAAGAAACGTAATTAAACGTAAAATTGGTACTAATCTGTGAGATAAAGTAAGGGTCCGACTCATGCGGGTTGACATCCTATGGTGTGTGTTATTGGGTAGTCTAAAGAACTGTCTTATGCAGGCCGATATTCTGGGTCATATTATAAAGTGATCGTCTAGTCTGAGAGGCTATGAGATCAATGGAGATATGTGTGGTACTAGTGAGTGATCGGAGAGACGCTGATTGGCTGCCTGGTCCATGTTATCTGGAGAGATGACTAGCTCAAAGGAAGGCCTATTTAAGTTGTCCGGCTCAGCTCCTAAAGGTTGATTTTGTGGGTTATAAAACGTTGTAATGTTTGTCACCGATGGACGAGCGTACAGGAAAATCTACCAGTTTTATTCTTTTTACAGAAAAATGGGCCCGCGGTGACTTTATATGATGGAGACGCACAAGGACGTGTGAATGTCAGTCTGGCCGTGACGGCGCTTCAATACTTAAATTAGTGTTATTTAGTTTTCATAGATGTCATTTGTTAGTTTAGAGTGTTATGTGTGTGTGAACATGAATTATGTGTCTGCTACGACACATTCAATGACATGACACTCAGTGACATTTTGATGGCTGTATGACATGAGACTCGGTCGGCATCGCACAGGCGTGCTACGCATTCGGTGGAGTGTCTAAGTCAAGTCTATTCTTAAGATTAAAATAGTTTGTTTCTGTTATAGGCTCTAAAGTAAATGACTTTGGTGGTAGTGAAACTACCAATGAACATAGCATGTGTGGATTGTTGAGACAAGTACTTTAATACATTTGATTATATAATCTACAGGGACCATTTTAGTCCGGACTAAAAAAGAGACAAAAAAAAGAGACAAAAAAAAAGAGACAAAAAAAGAGACAAAAAAAGAGACAAAAAAAAGAGACAAAAAAGAGACAAAAAAAAGACAAAAAAAGAGACTAAAAAGGAGACAAAAGAGAGACAAAAAAGAGACAAAAGAGAAAAAAAAAGAGCAAAAAAAAAAGAGAGAAAAAAAAAACTGTATAAACTGGAGTGATCTTGTAGGGTCATTCATGACCGGACCAAGCAGTGACAATCCTGAAGGGTTTGTTATAACCGGACCAGGAGATTATAACTCTGTAGGGTCGTAAGACCGGACCAGGAGGTTATAATTCTGAAGGGTCATTTGACCGGACCAGGCGGTTATAATTCTGAAGGGTCGCTGGACCGGGCCAGAAGATTATAACTCTGAAGGGGTAAACCGGACCAGATTGCTAAAGTTCTGAAGGCTCAATAACGAGCGGTCCCGAATTAGTAGTAAACTCTGCAGGGCTGAACCGGACCAGATTACTAGTATAAGTCCTGAAGGCTCAATATTGAGCGGTCCAGAGTTGGTTGCACAGTCAGTAGGGATGACCTGGATCTTTTTTGCTCATCGAGATTGCTAGTCAGGATGAACGAACATCAATAATAACGTTATGTCTTTTTAGACAATGCTTGATGAGTCTACGCGTACGAGGACGTCCGCACGTCAGTATGGCCGTGTCGGCGTCACCGTTAGCGGTAGGTACAGCGGGCCGAGTTACGCTGTGCAAAGCGGACGTTCGCCTCCCCACTCTCCCCACTTCTCGAGCAACTTAATGTAAGCTAGTGCGCAGCGAAGAGGGGGAGCATTCTTGTGACAGGCTCGGCCCGGTGCGCCTGCCGTAGCGCCTAGAGCTATTATCGCGATCTATTTAATTAATTAACAAGCTGTCGGAATAAAAGAGTTGGTTACTGCTATATGTCATACTTTCATTTAATATTTCGGACCTCTGCCTTCAGGTTATTTCATGGTGATTATTTTATAAGACATTGTGAGTGAAATAAAGTGATTGTGCTGTAACTAGTATCTCTATTTTCTTCGCCCGACAATCCACGCCTACTTACAAAGTGCAAGTGTAATATCGCTGATGAGGGCCTATCCCGATATATACAAAATATTGTAAAACATTTTAAAAGAGTATCGGTGGAGTTTCTTGCCCATTCTTCTCCATACGAAACTATCTTTTGGAAGGGGCGCCTAGAATCAATTCTATTTAAATTATACTGTTGACGTTCAAAAGTGCCTTTTAGTGCCTATTTAAATAAATGCTTTGACTTTGACTTTAGGCTCTTACTCTTACGTTGTCAGCCGAACTCGGGCCATCGACCGAAACATAATGTAAAAGAAAGTGAGTGCGTCCTTATTATTGGACGTCATTGTACGATGTTGGATGAAGTAGTATACGTACTTACTTTCTTTTAACATCGTTTTTTGGTTCCAACGAACGTTCGGCTTACTACGTACGACCGTAGTTCGGCCGATGACGAATAAGGTGTTTCCGAGTAAGTAGCGCGTTAAATTAAAAGGTTTAATGAGGCTCTAAAAAAAAAACTGACATTACTTTTACATTTCTGCATCTAGTTTACACGTGGGACGGTAAGTAGTTACATAGGTATGCTCAGTTTATGAACCTCACTGCCGTAAAACAAAGACAACCGGGGTGCATGCATATATACATTATTTAGTAAATGCGTGTTACGAAATGGGTCTTTTACAACTTGAGTGGCTCATAAAGTGGAATCGAACAGATTAAATCGTTAATTAACAAAAGATAAAATATTTTTTTCAAACCATCTGGACTAGGAGCTATGAAGCTAGATAGCTTGCGTTCGATTTTATATTGCAAATTAAACTTATTATTAAAGAAAGACGTTCTCATCAGCACTATTTCTTTTTGCGATTCGGAATTTTTGTGTTGTGTGGAAAAGATTTCCAGCTGAATTATGGTTTTTCGTAACACGTTTTAATGAGCTTGCAGCTAAGGTAATTTAAACTTTTTGATACTGATTATAATTCAATATTTTTGTTTAACTTAGTAATTTTTTAATATTCCGAATATTGACATTTTCCATAAACGAATTACAATTTAATTGATGTAGCGCTCTGAAGAAAATAAATTAAAACCGAACCTTGCGTGTATGCTGTGAAGCCTTACATATTATTATGATGATGGCCAAGAACGGCGACAAAGCTATCTATCACGTGAGGCATGAACAATTCAAGCGTAACGTGAAACCATCAAGTGTCGAGCTTCACATCAGAATGATTGACGTCCAATTAAATATATCTGCCGTCCAATTAAATAAATAATTAACCAGCCGCGCATTACGAACAGAGATACTCAACGTTTTGTGTTCCCTTTTCAAGGCAGAGTTTCAGCGAAACTGTTTAGAGTCTCGCCAATTTGCTACCTTTTATCTTAATCGTCGCCTTAAGCCTAGACTCCATGCGTAACTGTAATAAGAGCGCGTCCACAAAAGATTTCCATTAAGAAAATTCATCAACGCAAACGTAAACGCGGCCTCACACCAGCACTCAACATTTATGAAAACGCACGGAAGTGTAATGAAAATAAAAGTTTATCTCGCACCCGACGAGTTTTATGTCTGTAAATGGAGAAATTCATAAAACAGTGTACAGTGAGTAAATAAGGGCAGGATCGTGACGGGTTTGTAAAGTAATTACCGAACGCCAACGAACAGACTGCAAAGTTCGCTCGGGTGAGTGATAAAAACCATTTTTGCAGATTTAGAACCATTCTTGTGCTGTTTCAAATTGTTTCGTGAATTTACTCAAGCCGTGTTACAGTTATAAATCAATTGGTATGGTGAGTTTGTGACACATAAACATGACATCACGTCTGTAATCTCAAAAGGGTTAGGTAGAGGTGAAGCTATGTAGTACCACATTTTGCCAGTTATGCTTAAGTTCCCTGTAATAGGGGGCGAGCCTATTGCCATCAACCGGGTACAAATCCAGACTCCGGGCTGCTTCTGAGAAATTCTAGATAGAAAAACACAATAACACTTTGACCGACCTGGGAATCGAACCCAGGACCTCATGCTCAGCAGTAGCTCTTGCGACACATGACACATGACGAGGCACTCACGTGGCAGTCGGTTATAAATAAATTGGTGAGGTGGGTGTATGACAAAAAGTTAAGAATTGTGTTAAAATGTTTTATTTATAATTATTGTGCAATACTCGAGCGTAAATACGACACTTCGAGATTTAGAAAGACTGATACACCACATCACGATTAGCATGTCTACCGTAGAAACAAGCTTTGTCGACGGAAGAATAGACAAATGTCAGATGAATAAAAGAAATATTGTATCTGTAATTTTGTATTGTTGACAAAAGTTAGTAATGGTACGCGTCCTGGTTGGTATGACTGACATAGTCGACGCTCAACAAAAACTCTTTGTTGATATGCCGTCTTGCAATAATAACATTAGGTACATGATTTACTTTCACATCAAATGCAAAATTCCGAAAGTATAGTCGTAAGAAGAAGCTGATGATGATTTCATACCAAAATTTCATCACCCATTCAAGGGTGCTCACCTTCGTTATTTAAGGTTCTTGTGCAAAATTTCACGCTTCTAGAGCCAGTGGTTTATTTAGGATGTGAGTTATCTGGCAGAGATTTTTAGACATCTATAAAGTCAATTTCCATTTCTTCTCATTGGATCTCCACGTCTCTCTCCTCTCTCCTTCAAACAGTTGCATCAGTCAATCACAAAAAACACACTTGACACATGCCCACTTCGACCATACGCGGAGCTCAGTCCACAAATTGCGACCACTAATCGCACATAATTGTATGTTTGCGACCAAATTGCATTTGGCGCCGCAGCACGTGCGACATGAATTACGAACAGACTGACTGCAAACCGGTTTACGACGACCGGTAGAAACTGGCGAATTGGTTGCAGATATTACTACGTAATGCCAGTTGTGGGTTTTTGCCGTTATCAATTAGAGCTCATTTGTTTTAATACTTGTGAAAACATGAAGCATGTTTGCTGCCAAAAATAAATTAAATTCGTACTTCAAGTACATGGCCATTTACAAACAAACTTCTTGTACGTTTTGTAAACACAGGTGGTCTGCTACTTTGAATACGATCTCGCTGTCACCCTGTATTTTGTTTCCACGATTTCGGATACATAATTTTAACGATAGGTTAAAACGTATAAATGTGAAAGCGGTGCGGTGGCCAGGGTACGTTTCCGGTCAACGCGATGAGATCGCCGCTTTCCTCCGCGACCATCAGCTGGACATCCTCCTCATACAGGAAACCTTTTTAAAACCTCACCATCGATGCCACAAGGGTGGCACCCTAATCTACTATAAAAAAATCCTTATACTGCATCTTAATTGACCCACCTCCTCTACTCTCTCATCTGGAGAGCTCTATCTGTCGGCTCGGCATGACCGGCCACCAACCGATCACCATCATCTCCGCTTATATCCCACCCGACAATGGTCCGGAGGATCCCATCTCGCTCCAAAAGGACTTCACTGCCCTCTTCGGTATGAGTGACTCCGTCATCTTGGCGGGGGATCTTAATGCCAAGCACCCGGCGTGGAATAGTAGCACAACTTCAACCAGAGGTAGGATCGTTTTCAAGTTAGGCGAATCCCTTAACTTTGACGTCATCGCTCCAATGAGCCCGACTCATTTCCCAGGAAATCCTAATCACCTTCCCGATGTTCTCGATGTAGCGCTGCTCAAGAATGTGAACCTCCGTTTGCAATCGATTGAGACGTTCCACGAGCTAAACTCTGACCACCGCCCTGTAGTCATGCATCTTGCACCCTACTCGGGCCCGATCGACCCCAACCGCCCCCCTCAGACCCAGATGATAACCGACTGGAGGAAAGTAAGCGAAAGACTGAAATCCACCACGTCGCCTCACTTAGACACCATCCCCGATCACTTAGTGTCATTCGCCGACACGACGGCCGCAATCGACTCGTTTACAGAGCACGTACAAACCGTATTGACGGATTGTTCACGGGAAGTTCCGGTGATGGAAGACCATCGCTGGAAACTACCTACTGACATACGTGACCTGATAACCGAGAAGAACGCGGCCATCCGTGCCTACGACTCCTTCCCTTGTGACGCGAACAAAGCCCACATGCGTCATTTACAGCGTGCTGTAAAGAAACGCATAGGGGAGGTTCGCTCTGAGGGCTGGAACAAGATGCTCAGCGAACTCGAGCCCACTCATCAAGCCTTCTGGCAATTACAGAGGAAATTGCGTTCCTCAGAAGAGGTCTCTATGCCTCCTCTCATCCGCCCCGACAATAGTGTCGCTTTCGACAGTCCCGATAAGGCTGAATGTCTTGCTGACAGCCTAGAGTACCAATGTTCTCCCAGCTCCCAACCAGTAGACCAAGCTCACCTGAACAAGGTCGACGCTCCAGACGAAGTGCACGACATCATTAAAGGGCTCCACGCTCGTAAGGCCCCCGGTTCGGATGGTATTACCAATAAGGTATACAAACTCCTTCCTGCCCCGCTAATAATGCTTATGACCGCCATCTTCAATGGCGCCTTGAGCAACAACATCTTCCCACAAGCATGGAAAGAAGCCACCGTCATCGGTATCCCAAAGCCAGGCAAGCCAAAGTCTGAGCCCTCCAGCTACCGCCCTATTAGCTTACTCAATGTTCTCGGCAAAATCTACGAGAGGCTTATTTATAAGCGTCTCAAAGACTACGCCGAGCCTCATACCCAACGAGCAGTACCAACTAGGAGTTCCAGATCGTCTCGTGCTCATCTTACGAGACTTTTTGTCGAATCGCATCTTTCGCTATCGCATCGAGGGAGCCATCTCGTCCCCTCATCCTATTCGCGCCGGTGTCCCTCAGGGTTCCGTACCATCTCCTCTCGCCTTCAAGCTGTTCACTAGCGATATATATTACTACGTCCGAAACATAGATCTTCACGTCCACCTCAAAATGCCAACCATAAAACAGTTCATGAAACGCCTATCAAAGCGTTTCTTCGACTGTGGCATCAAACATTCAAACACCCTGATTACAGCGGCCGCCCGCTACACTCCCTCTCGCATTAGCACTATTCGCCGACCAAGGCATACTTTAATCGACCCCGATGACGCCACTACCCTCCTCCAGGAGAGTAGTAAGGCAACCAGCACGCTACAAAAGACCAAAACCCGATCGCCGTCCTACCGTCCTCGCCGCTGAGGCCCGGCGCGACGCCCAAATCCACGCCCCTCCAGACCCTTGCTCGAGCCAGCCCGCGCTGCTGAGCCTGTAGCTTTAAATTCGTCCCAAAATAATACCAATCCTGATCCAGCTAGTCATTTGCTGCCCTCTTCCAGCGACGCCCTAAGCCGAGGTTCGTACCCCACAGGGGGTGCCCTTGGCGTTGTCGCTTAGTTTTAGTTAGTATTTAAGTTTAAGTCCTGGCTGGAGGCCTTAATTTATTAGGGCAACCACAGGCAAGTCCGCTTAAGCAGACGACAACCGCATAGGTTGACCTGCGAGATGCCAAACAAACAAACAACAAAAGTGGCCAGGGTAGCAGCGGGGCTTGAAGACTATTTAAATGGACCCGCTGATATTATTACAACAAAATTTAAAACAAAATGCAAAACTATTTAAATTGCATTCATTATGCGTTACCCTCGCAATGAAAATGAATACTTTGGCTAACTTCTTTACTTAAATAATTCAAAGAGTTTACGTTTTATCGGAAGTTTTATTGACTTACCTCAAATAAACCGGTTGTCGTCATTTATCAGCGGGCTCAATTCTAAAATGTCGTTTAAAAGTTTTCAAGTTGTTCTCAAGTTGAAGGAAAACATGACGAAGAAATAAACCAGCCTATCGTCCCGCGAGTCGTAAATGATGACAATAGGAAAGGGCTATTATTGAAGTATTAACTAAAGGAAACAATGCTGTAACTACATAATAATAAAATCCAACTCCCTTATTTATGTCTTAGGAAATTTCGGTAGCGCTTGTAATTCTGCTCACTCCATTACGGATCGTTAGCTTGATGTTATGTTAGCCCAAAATACCAATAAGGTAAGAGTGAAAGTTCCCACCCACAGTAATACAAATATTTCACCCAAACGTTTCGACTCCATTCGGCGCGTAGTGTAGCCGCGTACTTATGGCGACACCACATCTGCTACGAATGCCTATGGCAAGGCGGTTGCTACTCCACAAATGTAGTTTAGATGACGTAATTGCCATGCGTTGTGTAGTGTATAAAATTCATTCAACTTTATTTCGTTTTAACTTGATTCATTCAATTTTTTTATGTTCACATTGTGCAGAGCTCGTAATATTGTCGCTCGTAGCTCGTAAACGTATTTCTTAGTATTTCGAATGGCCGTAATTAAATTGGGTGGGAAATTTATTGCACTAGCATAACCTCGGTTTCGCTCTCATGTGACCGTCTGGCTCGAACTGAAATATTTTTGCTTGTAGATTATACATGTAAGCCTATTTGGTTTTAAGGCTTCATTTTTTAATTTATATGAATCAATTAAAACCACTTGTTATTTTTTATTGACCTTCGTACGTGGTTTTATGGTTAATCTCCTTAATAATTCTGTCAGCCTTCTTGGTTCTCTTGTAACTCTACTGGAGTGCAATGGATCAAGGTCCACATTGCCAATTCTTTCTATGTATCTGCATGTTTCATTTAGAGCCGCTGCGGCGTGGATAATGAATTTATTCTTGAAACTCTTGTTAAGAAAATATGTGAGGTCTAACAAAGGAGTGCTTAAAAATTTCTTTCCTTCTTTGATAGATAGTTAGATAGAACTGTAGCTTCTATTTGACAAGCTTTTATTTAGTAGCATTTGTTGAATTATAGTTTATTTGCATAATTGGAAATTTCACAATGTAAACTTTAAACTTAAGGTTTTAATTGGCTTAATTCATCCGCAACGGATGCGGCGCGAACGGGGATCGTCCGCGTCACGTAGCGCTACTTATTGATTCTACAAAAACAAAACCTGTGACTAGAGGCCAACGTGTGTTGGACCGTCCATCGCCGGTGTGCACCAAATACCGCGAATGACCTTAAAGACAGACTACGTGATAGAAATATAATAGGGAATAATTATCCAATATAATATCCCACGTATCCTGATAACCAGTAAACAGGCACAGCCGCAATTTATAGTTGCAGTATACTCATAAATTTAACCGCTTTCTGTTCCAAAGAGCTCATTAAACCCTCTCCCGGCTAGTGATACTAAGTAGTTCCTAGGGCGAATTAAACGTGAACTTTGATAACAGTTTGAAAGTTAGGAAATGCTATAAGTTAGCTTCAACGAGTGGCGAAGATTAAACTCAAGAATGTTCTGGTAAACTATTAATAGATTTTAGTTACTACGGCTTGATGTTATGCTGAGGTGGAAATTGTTTTTTTTTCAGTTTAACGGCTTAGACCGGAATCATAATAATTACTAAACAGCTTTTGCCAGCGGTTTCGCCCTTGTGGAGGTCGGAAATTATCCCACGGGATACTACAGGGATACAAAGATATCTTAAGTGTGAATCCAGGTTATAAACTAGCTGTGTGTTAAATTTCATTCAATTTTGTTAAGCCGTTTTTACGTGATTGAGTAACAAACATCCAAACATACGAATTTTCACAATTAATCATATTATAATATAATTAATTAACATATTAACATCAATAGCATTAATGACAAAATTTTCGTTATGGAAGAACCCAAAAACACAGCTTGACCCTGACCTCAGAACCCCATGATTAGAAATCACGCTTGCAACCACTGAACCAAACGAGGAAAAACTCATCAATAAATTGGATACATGCATGTCGATTCTGTAAAAATCACCGTGATGACTTGAGTGGAGTGAGCTGTCAGTGTCACCCCGTTTTGGTCAATCCCTAGTTTTAGTGTCACTGACAGCGCGCCACGCTCACTTCACCTAAGTTTTCACGTTGAGATGGTTACAGAATATCACTACTGATAAGTGAATCAGAGTTTAACTGAAAGTTACAGTAAAATTCTTTCTCCCCAATCATTGAAAAATGGCCTAGTCACAACAAACTATGAATAGCGGATTTGATTCCTGTTATCACGTGCCACCTATAGAGAGACACATCTCTAATCATAGCTCCCGACTTGCAGTACATTCGTAATTTGTAGGCTCGGGACGATGCCTTCAATTGAGTGCAATTTCCGCCGATTCCCCTTTACCGTACCCGTTGGAATGACGGAACATGTAGTTTAGGGCTGTCATAGAAATATTGCTGACAAGGTGTGTGTGAGGCAGTTTATTTCCTAACTGGACTTTTTGGCCATTTTGGTTCAGCTTCAAGTGGGAAAACAAGAGGTAGTTTTATTGATTTTATTTTGTATACACAGTAAAATTTGTACAGATACGACATTGGTATATTAAATTCATTGATTATATATTAATGGGGATGGCAAGCTAAAGCCAATCTCAGATGGCGCTGCGTGCGGTTGTTCTCAATGGCGTCAGTATGACATTTCTTGAATCGTGTAAACAAACCAAAAAAACAAACATTGTGGGCGATTAGTGTAGTTTATTTGTTAACATGGACGCGGCAATGTATTCTACTTGGAGCTTGCTTGAACTTAAAGCCGAGTTAAAGAGAAGAGGGGCGTCTGTTAAGGGAAGAAAAGCTGATTTAGTGGAAAGGACGGACTCTTGAAAAAAAACTATTTTGGAGCTGTTTGCATAGACCTAGGTCAACGTAGACCATTGAAATCAATACGCTAACAATGTTTGCATGAATAATATTATTATTGAATAGAAACTTGTAAGTCATTAATACGTATATTAATTACATATTTTTTAAATTTTATATTGTTGGTGAGTACTTTCATGCATAGTATATAAGTTTATCATCATGTATAGTAAATTATTGAATCAAACTAATTCAGGATTACATTTACAACAGCTTAACTGATGCATAACTTTATTTAAGTAATAGGTAGTTCTTTTTACTTTTAGAGTTAAAGAGAGATGAATAATTGGTTATATTTTTCCAGGTTAGAGCTGTATGACAAAAACTTAGTACACCACAACTCTCTCCAAATCCAACAGAACCCTCTATCATACTTCCACCATTGGCTTGTACCATGACATAAATATTAACTCTATTTTACCTCCTCTTGAAAGACAATGTATTAGATAATTTTGAAACGTAAATAATTCTTATCGGTTTAATTTTATGTGATAGTAGGTAGTTCCTATTTTACCAATACCACAGATATTATAATACTACGTACAGATACCCAACCCCATACAAAGAAATGACACCTCCCTAAGTCGTGCAATTGAGCTGGCAATTTTTCGTCATAAAAAGGTACAACAGATGGCAGCATCAGCGATTCACTAATTGCCAGAGACAGTAGTTTTACAAGGCCATCTAGGAGTCGACCTACTTTTTAAACGTTTCGTGCCATCCTTTTAAAATAAAGTTTTATACTTCCGGTTTCAGGAAAACATGTTATTAGATTGATTTTATGTTTCTATGTAAAGAAATAGAATTAAAATAAGCTGTTTGATTTAAATTTGTGACTATAAAGGTTATTTTAAAGGCAGAACAAATTGAGTAAAACACCATCTATTGCAAAGAGCTCTAAACAAAACGATTAACAGATAACTACTTTTATCATTCTACGGGTTCGAATTGAAGGTAAAAGCTTATTTTATGTTTGTTTGTTGAAAAACGAGTGTGAATAGATAAATCAGCATTTAACAAGGAAGTCTTGATTTTTACTAATCTTACTTTAGCCAAAATTCTGCCGTTTATCGCTTTCTAATGATTGTTAATTTCATAATGGTTACCTATGCTGCCATCTTTGACTTTTTTTGAAGACTAATTATAAAATGTTCGAGTTGAGACCCCATGCCAATACTAAATATTTCTACCATTTTGCAGTTTCAACAAAAACAGATGCATCAGGAAAGTTATATGAAGCCAGATTCCTCATATTGATAAGATCTGCATGTTTAAATGGTCACTTTTATATAAAAGGAATTGTCAAGAGAACGTTGAAAAAACTCAACTATCAAATTGACATCAAGATAGATGACCAGGGTGGCATAGCATGTCATGTTCATATCTAAAGATAGGCCTTACTTAAGTGCGTCACCAGATGTCTTACTTTGTGTAGATACAGTTATTGAAATAAAATGCCCCTATGTAAGCACAAACAGGCTTATTAGCCCTGAATTTGTACCTTATATACAGAGTCAAAATGGGGAATTACTGTTAAAACGAACCTTCCTATATGATTTTCAAGTACAAGAACAACTACTGCAGTGGCAATGAATTCTGTAATTTATTTATATTGAAAAAGATGAGTTGTTCGTAGAAAACATATTATTAAAGTTATATTATTTTACGATAACTATATAAAGTCTGAAATTATGAATAAATATCTGTTTAGGGATACAATAAAAACACCTATCAGTAATTTTTATATTATTATATTAACCTTAAAACAAGATGAACAATGATAAATATTTAAAGATATAAAGTAATGTTAACAATTTATGTATATAGACACTAGCTTAAATAGAAGATTTATCGTTTATAACACCCATCTGTACTCACACTTTGTTTGGTAATCATTTTCATGAAAATGATCTCGACATAACCTCGTCGTCCTAGTAGGCTCAAAGTTTTTAATCCTTACGGCAGCTATCCACTTAATTCTTTTAATATGATTTATTGGAAATTTGTGTTGGCCTACGTTTTAACACCCAATTACACAACACTTTGTAATTTCTATGTTATTTGTCATCAACTTCTTTAGGATGCTATACAATTTGACAGCTAGTTTGGAACAATCGTATACAGCGCCACTTTGACAGTTGCCTTCCCCTAGGTAACTGTGCCCGCGGCTTCGCACTCGCGACTGTGTATTGTTTTGGCATTATAAATTAATGGGACTGTGAAGACATAATATCGTCTTATTCATAATTAAGCCATTCGCTATATACCTATTTTAGCAATCGAACTGTTTTCTTCCATTCTGTCAAGATAAAGTGATTTTTGACAGAAAGAGACAAAACAGTTCGTTAGCTCAAATGGGTTTCCGGCCTTTCAGAGTCGAACAGAACACTAAAGTTAGGGAACAGATTTTCAAACTTCTTTTAAATGATTTGATTGCTTGCTGTTTCAATCAATGAATCACAGCAAGTAACATGATTTTGATAGTATGTAAGGTAATTTTTTGTGTAAATTCGGACTTTTCAGAACCTGTCGCTACTTGTCGCCACGGCTAAACGCAGCGACAAGATGCAGTTTGTTCTGGCAGTTTTTTATTATTTTCCAATGGATTAACAACAACTGAAAGCACAGAGCTCCTCGTATCTCCTTTGCTGGAACACAATAAAATCTTATAAAATTGAAACTCATCACTGCGCCAGTTTATTGTGGTTATACAATATTTTCTTTCTCAAACACATAATCCTATTTGAACTGTAACAGCTAGCGGTTATCACTTGAAAGATTTTCTTGAATACTGGGTTTGTATATATACAAAGTGTAACTGAATTATTGCACATTATGAAAGTAGTTTTTCAGAACCGTCTACTGAAAAATAAGTCACATTTGCGCTGTACAGTAAAACAAACCAAAACAGAAGAAGTACTTCGCTAGACCATTTAACGTGTGCTTGCGTAGATTTGTAATGTGACCACAATTTATCTCCTACAATCAGTTTTAGGTACTAATTTATTTATCAAACAATGTTTTATACAAAACAGTAAAAAATCATAGTATGTATTGTGATTAATACATAATATTTAATTGGCGGTGCTTGGTGGTTGTGACTAGAATGAAGATAGTCAGAGCCAGCCGACAGTTTTACACATTATTACTGACATTAAACCAGAAACGTTATGAGAAGACGCAGGTTAAGACTGTTTCTCTGGCCTTTGCTTATTACGTACTAGGAATACGTTACCGATAATGACAAAGTGTGAGTGAGCGATTAATATTGTAGTAGAAACGCAGTGAAATGTCACTGCGTTTATTTTTTTCTTAACCTAGAAGTGTCATGATACTTCTAAGTTAATTAAACCAATTATGTTTAACGAGATTTAACTATGTATGTGGATGTGGCCGACGAACTGAGAAAACGTCGATTGCAATAAATCGCGATGGATAAATGAGCTTGTTTTAAAAGTTTTCTTCTGTAAAATAATAAGAGCCGCTCATATTTCAAAAATATGTGATCCCGCTGACAACATACATTTAGTCAATAATTTGACAGTAGTTATAGATTATTTTGAATTTTATTTTCTTAAATAAACATTCGTTAGTTTAAACTATGTATTATGATTGTGTTGTAAATGTAATGTTTTTGCAAAAAAATATGCTAAAATCACAGTCTTTGTATTAATGATTGTAGTAAGTCGGCTGGCAACACTGCCTGAGTGACATGTCAAATTTTTGTTCCGTATTTTATAATTAGTTTTATTTAAATTTTAAGTGTAATTAAGGTGTAATTATATATTTAAATGTAACGTAACTGCATAAATACTTAGGATTATTGTTTTCCTGCAAAATTACAAAGTCAATCACAGTGTTGATAGCCCACCGTTACCGGCAACCTATAACGAGCAGCTGATGTCCAATCTGCGAATTTAAACGGGGAGTATTGTATACATTTATTAATAATAAGCACTCAATCTTCACGACTCTGTAACACATTTTATTGAGTCTTAGTTTCACAATTTTTGGTTGATTTCGCACTAGGTCTAAGTCACTTTGTAAAAAAATATATTTAAAAAAATAAAAAAAAACTCAGCGAAACTTTGATGTCAATTAGCAAAATACTGTATTTCTGGAATTCTTACATTGTACATAACAACAATAACGTTGACTATCGTTATTTTTTAATTGTAATCTTTGATAAACTTGAATTCTTGTAACATAGGCATTCTACCCACTTAAGCAAAAGTAAAATAATAATTCAATAGAATAAATGTAAATTTGTATTGATCTGAGCAAATCAGTTGCATTTCAATAAGATTCAGCAGACTACCTCATTTCCTTTTAAGCAACACTAACTTCTCCCATTTTTTCTTTCATTTCTAGCTTTCCCTTTTTGTTTGACTATCTAATTAGTTTTCACCGTTTATTTCATTCTACTTTCAGTACTTATTCCTGAACTGAAACCATGCCTGTGATGAGCACTCGACGCTCGACTCTCGCCGCGGACGGACGTGTTTGTGCGCTCTCCCGCTCCAGTGTTGTGTTTCCTGTTCCTACTCGTCGCAACCACGTGACGTCATCATAGTCGCCCCGACTACTCCGATTAAAATAAAATCAAGCAATTGATTTTATTTTTAATATTTGCAAATATTATTTCTTCATCAGATTTTCGTGTGTAGCTTCACTAGGCCCCTTCTGGGTAAAACCACAGTTTCGTGGTCCTCGGTTGAAACCTTACGGTGTCAACGAAGCCGAGTGGGGTGTTGACCCAATTCGCACCCGCCGAACCCCTTCAGGGCGAGGCAGTTAGTTGGACGGGTCCCAGATAACCGGCCTTGGGGGATCTCCTAGTCGGCTCTGGTGACAGTTTTGCTTTCCAGCTACTCACCTAGTGTCTTTAGGGTGTGTCTACACCCTTCGCGCTAGACTGGTCAGGGCCCCGTTCGCACAATAAGACTGGCGACGGGTATACAAGCTTAGGGCTCACCATTAGGTACACACCTCCCTGTCTGCACCCGACAGGGAGGGAACTCATCCCCGGGCCAATCCACCCGGGGAGTTAGGTATAGGGTTAATAGGCTCTAAGTGGAAACTTAATTTCCACCATTCCCTCCCTTAGGCCTTCCCCCCACTCCGACCATGGAAGACGCCCTTATAGTGGCGTTCTTCAAGGAGGTCCTATTTAAGGACCCCGACTTCCTCGCCAGGTATGGCGCTAAATTCGCTGCACTGCAGCAGTCCGTCCCCGGTCCCTCTGACCTAGTAGGCACCGACAGCTCGGACATCGCCACGTTTAGCGATGCCCTCGAAACCTCTCCGTCGCAACTTTCAGGTTGCTCGCCGCCGGCTGTCCACATGGACACCAGCGAGCCTTCCCCTCGCCCGACCTCGCCGTACGTAATCTCGAGCGACGACCAGAGCTCCTCCCCCTCTTCCGACGAAGGCGTCTTTAAGACGGTCGGCACCAAAAAAAGGAGCCTCAAACAGAGTCCTGACACAAGGACGAAGAAGCCGGCTATAGAAGCCACCTCCGCTCCCGTGGCTCCATCCGCCACCGCCACCGCCCCCTCTCAGGCCGCCTCGGCCTCAACCTCTTCCCTCAGCCACAGTGCTGCCAAGCCCGCTGCCCAGCCTTCTGCGGCAAAGAAAATCGCCCCCCCTCCCCCTGTGTACATCCAGGACAAGGAGAAGTGGACAGACGTGTCTAAATGGTGCACCGACCTGCGTATAGGCTACACCAGCGCGAAATCTACCCAACAGGGTATCAAGGTAACCGTTCCGACGTCAAACGATTACAGAGAGCTCACAAAGACTCTCCGTCTTAGAGGTGTGTCCTTCCACACCTACGCCCTCCCCGAAGACCGTCAAGTCCGCGTCGTGATCCGAAGGATCCCGAAGGAGATACCCGCGGAAGAGATAAAAGCCGACCTTCTGTCGCAAAACGTCCCCGTTGCGGAAGTCCACCGCATGCACCGCGCCCGAGGCAGGGTACCATTCGATATGGTCCTCGTCGTCTGCCCTCCTACTGAGGGTCACCACCCTATCTTTAACGTCCGTTCCGTCTGCAACCTCACCGGCTTGCAGATCGAGAAGCCTTTTAAGACCGGTGTCATAGGGCAGTGTCACCGCTGCCAACTCTACGGGCATTCGCAGATGCACTGCCACGCGAAACCCAGGTGCGTCAAGTGCCTGGGCGATCACGGCACTGCTGACTGCAGCCGACCTAAGGACCGCACCTTGTGCACAGAGCCGCCTAGCTGTGTGCTATGCGGAGTCTCAGGCCACCCGGCCAATTATCGTGGGTGCCCCAAGGCCCCCAAATCATCATCTCCCAAACTGACGAAGCGTGCAGACGCCCGCCAGCAAAGGGAAAGCCCCCGCTACGCCCACGCGTGGCCTACCTCACAACACCAGGAGCGACTCAGTCCTCAGAGGCCCTCGCCCTGGAATTACTTCCACCATCAGCAGGCTTTTCCAGCCTTAGCTCCTAGACCCGTTCCTGCGGCCATCCCTCCACTTATGGACCCCCGCATCCGCGTCAACGCGCCCCCAGGCATTCCTGTGCCTCTAAATAAAGCCGCTCCTGCCGCTTCAGCTCCACCCGCAGCCACCCGTATGGTCGGCCAGAATCCAATGGACGCCTTCAACGTGATCTCGAGCACGTTCACGGCCTTCCTTACCCCTCGCGCCAGGAAAATGGCCAGCGAAATTGTTGCCGCCAGAAATGCCGGCAACATTTATATGATCCAAAATATATACAATGCGTACCCGGACATTACGCAAGCCCTGATGTCCTTCAACAACCAACCCAACCCTAATCATGGATAAAGGAATCCTCGCGCGAACCAAACCCCGATCCCTAAAGTTAGGTTATTTCAATGCCAATGGCATCCTGCGACAACGCGCTGAAATCAGCGAGTTCCTCCGCGACCATCACATCGACATCCTCCTTGTTCAGGAAACGTTCCTAAAACCGAGTTACCGAAATCCGTCAATTGCAAACTATCGTACAGTTCGCAATGACAGGACGCGTTGCCATAAGGGCGGTACCCTTATCTATTACAAAAAGGAGCTATACTGCATTCCCATAGACCCTCCCACACTCTCACGATTAGAAGTGTCTTGCTGTCGGCTTGGCATGACAGGTCATCAACCGATCACCATAGTTTCGGCCTACCTCCCCCCCATTAATACTTCGGAGAACTTCCAACTCCTTACTGAAGATCTTTCTGTTCTGTTTAGCCTGAGTGACTCCGTTATCATAGCGGGTGATCTCAACGCAAAACATCCCTCCTGGAATAGCACCAGGACCTCTTCCAGAGGGAGACACTTGTTCAACCTCTCCTCCTCTCAGAATTTCGATGTCATCGCGCCGATGACTCCCACTCATTTTCCCCCCGATCCCAATCACACCGCCGATGTTCTCGACGTGGCGCTCCTACAGAACGTCAACCTACGGTTGGACTCTATAGAAGTGGTACAAGAGCTCGCTTCCGATCACCGTCCAGTAGTCATGAAACTGGTCCCCCGCATAGGTCTGCCCGATTCCACCCAACCCCTTCCCAACAAAGTGGTAACGGACTGGAGGAGAGTAAGCGATCGCTTAAAATCCACCACGTCCCCCCACTTGGACCCAATCCCCGATCATTTTGACTCTATCGCTGACACGACGGCTGCGATCGACTCATTCACAGCTCACGTACAATCAGTCCTGAACGATTGTTCAAGGGAAATTCCAGCGACGGATGACCGTCGCTGGAAGTTGCCGGACGATGTACGCGAACTGTTGAATGAGAAGAACGCGGCTGTCCGTGCCTACAGCAACTTCCCCTGCGACGCGAACAAAGCCCATATGCGTTACTTACAGCGTACTGTAAGAACACACATAGAGGAGCTGCGTACCGCCGGCTGGGACAAGATGTTGAGCGAACTAGAGCCCACCCACCTAGCCTTCTGGCAACTCCAGAGGAAGCTCAGATCCGGAGAAATAGTCTCCATGCCCCCCCTGATCCGTCCCGACAAGACCATCGCCTTCGATGATGTCGACAAGGCTGAGCTTCTAGCCGACACTCTAGAAGTCCAATGCTCGCCTAGCTCTCAACCAGTAGACCAAGCTCACCTCACTGAGGTCGACGCTGAAGTCGAACATAGAGCCTCCCTCCCTCCCGTCGAAGACCCAGAGTATCCACTGCCCCCAGTCACGCCCGACGAAGTGCACGACCTCATCAAAGGTCTTAAGGCTCGTAAAGCCCCCGGCTCAGATGGAATCACCAATAGGGTATTCCAACTTTTCCCTGCCCACCTGATAATGCTACTGACCACCATCTTCAATGGTGCTCTGAGCAACAACATCTTCCCGCAGGCATTCAGAGAAGCCACCGTCATCGGTATCCCGAAGCTCGGCAAGCCAAAGTCAGAGCCTAGTAGTTACCGCCCCATCAGTCTGCTCAATGTCCTCGGCAAAATCTATGAGAGGCTTATTTATAAGCGCCTCAGAGTCTACGCCGAGACAAAGGGCCTAATCCCCAACGAACAGTTTGGTTTTAGAACCCAACACTCGTGCGTACAACAGGTCCACCGTATAGTCGAACACATCAACTTCGGTTTCCAACGAGGTTTGATGACCGGTGCTGTTTTCTTCGACATAGCGAAAGCGTTCGACAAAGTCTGGCACAACGGCTTATTATATAAGCTGTACCAACTCGGTGTGCCAGATCGTCTCGTGCTCATCTTACGGGACTTTTTGTCGAATCGCACCTTCCGTTATCGCATCGAAGGAGCGCTATCCTCCCCCCACCCTATTCGCGCAGGAGTCCCTCAGGGCTCTGTGATCTCTCCCCTAGCATTCACGCTATTCACCAGCGATATGCCCAAGTGCAGCAAGGCACAGCTGGCTCTGTTCGCAGACGACACGGCCATTTACTACACCGGCCGCGATCCAGACTCGATATCTCGCATTCTCCAAACCCAAGTCAACAAGCTTGGCGCCTGGTTTAGGAAATGGAGAATTGAAGTAAATCCCGACAAAAGTCAAGCGGTTCTATTCTCGAAGCCGCGTCATACCCCCTGCCCCCCTCGACCGATCACCATGTTCGGCAAGCCGATCCCTTGGGAGAAGCGAGCCAAATACCTGGGTGTAGTTCTAGATGAACACCTTTCGTTTTCAGAGCACATTAAGGCGGCTCGTTCGCGCGCCGCCTTCGCTCTAGGTAGACTTCACTTTGTCCTCAATGCTCGTAGCAAATTGTCACTTAAGTGCAAAATGCGTATCTACACAGCGTGCATCCGCCCGATCATGACATATGCCAGTGCAGTCTTTGCACACGCCAAGCCCGTTCGCTTCAATAGAATGCAGACCCTCCAGAACAAGTTCCTCCGTAGGATAACAGGCTCCCCCTGGTACGTTCGCAACGAGATCCTTCACGTTGACCTAAAGATTCCCACTATCCGCCAGTTCATGAAACGCATTTCAAAGCGTTTCTTCGAGACCGCCGCGAATCACCGCAACCCTCTGGTTGTGAAAGCCGCTAGTTATATTCCCTCCTCCATTAGTCAAGTCCGCCGTCCCAAGCATGTCCTCACCGATCCCGATGACCACATAACTCTCATTCAGGAGAGCAGTAGGGCCACCAGTACAGTGCACAAACACAGACCGACATTCCGACCTCGCCGCCGAGGTTCCTCGCGAAGATCCCGACGTAATTGTCCCCCCCGACCCTTGCTCGACGAAGTGCCAGCCCGCGCCGTAGCTGAGCCTGTAGCTTTAAATTCCCCGATTAATAATAATCAACTAAACCTGATCCAGCCTGTCCCATCTTGCTGTCCTCCCGTCAGCGACGCCCTAAGCCGAGGTCCGTACCCCACAGGGGGTGCCCTTAGCGAGCGTTCGCTTAATAATATAAGTAGTATTACGCCCCTGGCTGGAGGCTTTGAGTCCGCTTAAGGCAGCCACAGGATAGTCCGGTTAAGTAGTCACGACCTCTCAAGGTCAACTACGAGATGCCATACAAAAAAAAAAAAAAAAAACATGCCTGTGATGACCCGCAAGGCTGCAACTCAGGAGTTGGAGCTTAAATTGAAAACAACCCTACAAAATCTTAAGGCTTCTAACAGTAAATGTGAACAGCTGTTACAGGAAATAGAGGATAGTGAGAAAGAAGTCGAGAAGGTTGTTTACAAAAATACTAGCTTAAAACAGGAGCTAGTAGACCTACATCGACAATACCTGGATGTTGTTGATGAACGGGACAAATTGCGGTTAATTACAGATGGTTTCAACAACTGCAGTAACTTATATGAGGAGGCTTTGCATAAGGTTAGGGACCTAGAAGAAGAATTAGTTTATGCAAATGTACAAATAAATAAATTCCAGAAACAAAAGGAATGTACTCAAGCTAAGGAAACAAATAACTTATACAAGGAATTATTTCATAGTAATTGCAACCCTCAGTCCTTAATAACAATAGACCTTACTGAAGATTCTATATTAAAACATAATAATAGTAGTTATAAAGTAAGTCAAAATAAAATAAAAAAATATGCAAAACTAAATAAAATCATAAATAAATGCAATAAATTTAGGAATCAACAAAAACACAGTTCCAATAATATTAAACTAAGAAAGGAACGTGGTTTTCTTAAAAGTAAATTAAATAACTACCAAATTAAATTAGAAGACAGCAAAAACATTTATGAGATTGATACTCAACGCTTGCAGTCTGAAATTCAGGTACTGGAAGAGTCAATTCATTCACTGTATACTAAGTATGTAAGGTCTGAAAAACAAATTCAGGAGCACATCCTTGCTGCAAATGAGTTAGTGGACATGTGCAATTCTAAAGCAGTCAAAATGGACCTGCTGACTCTCAGCGGCCCTCAATGTTCATTGCAAAGGAAATCCGAACTTGGCAAGCTCCAACCTGAGGCAACGGAGAACCCGTCCCAGTCAGAACTTGCTCAGGTCTCCATTCCTAATATAGATACACCAGATATTGAACAAGGTCCAGTGCAAGTAGTGCAGACGGAAGCTAGCTCTCTCCCTTGTACTAGTAAAGTTTGTTACTTATCCATTATATTTTCTGATAGTTTTGGAAGAGGGTTAGGAAAATTACTTAGCAACAACCTGAGTCATTCTTCTCAAAACTTCTGTATGCCACAGACTTCCTACACACAAATAATGTCTTCAATAATTAGGAATGAATATGATCCAAATGGCATTATTACAGTACTTATAGGTAATAGTTATAATGTAACAAAAGATGACATCACTGATAGTGTCACCAAACTACTACAATTAAATTGCAAGAAAGTAATTTTGTGTGCTTTCCCATACTTTGAGCAATTGTCAAATAGGCAAAACAACTACATTCATATGTTAAATAATTACATGCATTTCTTAGTAAGTCACCATAGTGACAAGTTTGTATTTTTTGACACCAACATTTTTGTTGAAAAGCTAAAGTCGACTAGAGATACTGTGTATCTGCCGATTAGTTTTAGACGTCAAATAGCTAGACTATTAGCTTTTATTATTAACCCAGACATAAGTAGTATGTCGAAGTCACCTTTAGTTAGCACCACTATTAGTAATAGTACTAATGTTGAGGTGGTTAGCTCAGATAATTTAAACTAGTTTGTAAGACAACAGAAGGTACCAATAATACTATAGTTCCACTTAAAAACAAAAAGGTATTTTCTAGCACTACAATAGTTAACTGTAGAAAAGGGGCTAAGCAGAAATCCTTGAAATTATTTCATCAAAATATTCAAGGATTTAACTCCAAACAATTGGAAATTGAATTGTTTTTAGAAAAAACAATGTTTGACATTATTTGCATAACTGAGCATTGGTTAAAAGATTCTGAAATGTTAATTAATTACGAGAATTATAATGTGGCCAGTTGTTTTAACCGAAAATCAATGCTGCGTGGTGGTTCACTAATCCTAATTAAACGTTGTATAAAATCAAAAGCTCGTAAAGACATAGTTGAACATAGCGTTGAACTGTCTTGTGTTGAGCTAGATAAGCATGTTATAGTGTGCGTTTACAGACCCCCAAATTATCAAAACTTCTCTATATTTGAGTCAGTAATGGAAGATGTTTTGGCTAAACTTGCAACTGGTAATAAATCAGTTATTATCTGTGGAGACTTTAACATTAATATTTTAGAAAATAATTCAAATACCAGTAGATTATTGAATTTGTATAAATCATTCAATTTGTCAAATGTGTTTTTGGAACCAACCCGAACAACTACAACTTCTGTTTCATGTATTGATAATGTATTTTGTTGCTGCGACTATTTAGATAAAGCTATCGTTAATTATCTCCCTTCAGATCACAGCGGTCAAACCGTAACTTTTGAGTCCAACATAGCGATACAAAAAGTGCAGAAACAATCCAGACCAATAACATTTGTCAATTTAAATAAATTTAAAAGCTCTTTAATTTGTAAGTTAAGTAATCAGGACCTTACAATGAATAATTTTAATAGTTTGTATAAAGAATTCTTTTCGGTAGTTCAAACCGAGTTTAATAATATTTTTAAGAAGAAGTCTAAAAGTATCAGCCCTAAGTTTTTATTTAGTGACTGGGCAACTAAAGGACTTAGGAAAAGTAGGGAAAAACTTTTCGAGCTGTATGGCCTTAAGCCTTATATTAACACGGAAACTTTTAATAAGTATGTTGCTTCTTACTGAAAAGTTTTTAAGAACACTTGTAAGGCTGCTAAAGCCTTATACATTAGCAACAAGGTAAAATCAGCAGACAATAAAATAAAGACGGTTTGGAAAATTATCAATAATGAAACGAACAGGATCAAAAAGCAAAATTCTGATTACACACTGGAGACGTCACGTGGTCTCATTTGCGATAACAAAAAAGTTGCTCAGGAATTTGTGAATTTCTTTACCAGTGTCCCACAAAAAAACACTGAAATCTTAAATTCTTCGCCCTCGCGTGCTTTTGATTTAATGAGGGCGAATGTTTCCGCCGGCCCGATTGAATTTAACTTTAAGCATATTAACCCCTTAACAGTAATAAAATCTTTTAAGCAAATCAAGATCAAATTGACCGAAGATCTTTGGGGAATGTCTATTAAAGTCTGTACCTCCATAATTGAAACTATAGCACCTTACTTAGCCTTAATATTTAATTTGTGTGTGGATCAAGGAGTCTTCCCGGATCTAATGAAATACAGTAAGGTAATACCACTTTTCAAATCCGGGGACAGTAAAGACACTAATAATTATAGACCTGTGTCCGTGTTGCCGGTTTTGAGCAAGGTTTTTGAAAAGATAATGCTTAGTCAGATGCTCAATCATTTTAATACTAATAAAATCCTTCACGAGCAACAGTATGGTTTCACCAAAGGGCGTTGTACGACCGACGCTGGTGTTACCTTATTAAAACATATTTTTAACGCGTGGGAAGAGGCTCAAGACGCCATAGGAATCTTTTGTGACCTCTCCAAGGCATTTGATTGCGTCGATCACGAAACCCTGCTTTTGAAACTTGAGCATTACGGACTTGGAAAACTTGCGCTTAGTTTAATAAAATCTTATTTAAATGATAGACAACAGCAAGTTCAAATAAATGGTGTCAATTCACTTGGTTTAAAGGTAAAAATGGGTGTTCCACAAGGCTCGATATTGGGTCCTTTCCTCTTTTTAGTATATATTAATGACCTACTCCATTTATTAATAAATCAACCACAAATGGTGTTATTTGCTGACGATACTTCCTTAATTTTTAAGGTAGATAGACGTGCTTCAAATTTTGACGACGTAAATAACGCCCTACTGCTGGTCCAAAATTGGTTCACGGCTAATAATTTAGTACTAAATGGAAATAAAACTAAGTGTATAAGATTTTCTTTACCAAACGTCAAGAGTAGTGATTGTGAGATAGTATTGAATCAAGAGAAGCTAGAATTCGTCGATAAAACGGTTTTCTTGGGGATCACGCTCGACTCAAGGCTACAATGGGGTCCTCATTTAACATCTCTAGCAGGACGGCTAAGTTCAGCAGCTTACGCCGTCAGAAAAATCCGTCAATTTACTGATGTAGATACCGCGAGGCTGGTCTATTTTAGTTACTTTCATAGTATCATGTCTTACGGTATTTTGCTTTGGGGACGGGCTGCAGACATCGAGTCTATTTTTATTCTGCAGAAAAGAGCCATCAGAGCCGTATATAATCTCCGCAGGCGCGATTCTCTAAGGGAATTGTTTAAGGATATTAACATCATGACTGTACCTTGTCAATACATCTATGAAAACATCATGTACGTAAGAAAAAAATTACATCTTTACAGTAAAAGAGGTGAAAGACATAATTATAGTACTAGAAATCGGGACCTATTAGTTCAACCAGGTTTCAGACTGGCTAAAGTAGACTCATCTTTCATGGGGTACTGTCTAAAATGTTATAATAAAATACCTCCCCACATACTTCAACTGAATGAGACAAAATTCAAATCCTTTGTCAAACGCACACTATTCAGGCAGGCATATTATAGGTTGGAGGATTACATAACTGATAAAAATGCCTGGCTTAATGCCGGTCCTGCTCCACACCACAACTAATTAATTGACATTCGAATCACTGTTGAAGCTGCTGAAGATAGTTTGAATTTATTTGCATTATATTAACTCAATCTCCTTTTTATTATATAGATGCATTGCACAGATGTGAGTACTTTGTACTATAGAGCTACCATTTACCGGGTAATGTCATAGATTGACTTGAATGTGCCTTGGCGGCTGATAGTATGGCATGCTCACTCAAATGTCTCGCTGACGGTGGCGCGTGTGTCGGATCATTTAGCTCCCTTCAAAATGGTTGAGCTGAATGGTGCTGATCCATGCGTCATGTTCGTGAACGGGCGCCGTCAGTTGGGACTGGTCATCTCTTAGCTGCCACGGCTTATTTTAATAATTAATTAGCTGGATTGTTTTAATTATGTTTTGATGCACTCTGGACGCTTTTAACGTGTACGGTTTTTTGTACATCGTTCTCACTTATAGTGTCAACATTAATCGATGTAACTAAGATATATGTAAAAACATTATTATTTAAAAGAGTGTCCATGGAGTTTCTTGCCCGTTCTTCTCCATAGGTACCTACTACGCTTTGGAATGGGCAATTAGCTTCATATTTCTGACTGACCGACTCCTTGACAATTCAAAAGTGCCTGTAAATGGTTTAATTGAAATAAATGATTTGAGTTTGAGTTTGAGTTTGAATGTTATCATAGAAGTATCTTTCTTTTTTTACGGTTGAAAACTCCGTGTAACTTATATAACCTGTATTAATTTTATGCGTATTCTTATCACAAATAAGTATCTAGCCTTCAATAAAGATCTATCAAACCATTCTACCCAAATCTAGTTTTATATGAGATTCATGACAAAGCAACTCTCTAAAATACTTAACAAATAAGTTCAAAAGGCAGGTGACCAAAAGACCCAAACTTATAAATCAGACCAAAACTTATAAATCACAGTCGCTTACAAGATGAAAAGAAAATTTTTGTGCGAATTTTTCATAATCGTACCAACATTCTTGTTCAGCGTTTTCGTCGCAATTTGATTAATAACTTTGGTAGTGACGAGGCGCTTCGCTGATTTTTCAATCGAAGTTAGCTCGCACTCTAAGCTGAGGGAAAAAGATATACAGGAGGCCGTTCTACGGGCATCCTATAGATCGAAAAAATACCCGGCGTTCCCTGGCTACCGCTGGTATCCCTAACTTTTATACCCTGTTTTTTTTCCCGTCCGTCCGAATGTTTTACTAACGTGCTTTAAATGCTTGGTTAAGCTGAGTTAATGTGTTTTTAAGTCAAACGCACCTGTGCTGTGATGTATTTTACTCACTATTTTACATTCTATAGTTTTAACATTTAATTTTATTCTCTACCGGTTTTCTTTGACTTTTGGTCTAGCAACAAAAAATGCCTACGTACCAGCAGATTCCCTCACATACTTATTAAGCTCTGACTAAGAAACGTAGCCCTAACAATGTCAAACAACAGCCAAATCCTAGCAAATATTAAAAATTCGGTACAAATCTCAAAACTTCACAGTACTTGTGACAATTTACCTTGGGTCCAAACTAAGCGTTCCTTTGAGTCGTAGAGTGTACTACATAAGTAATGTGCACATAGCGGTACCACAAAATTCATGTATCCTACAGAAGGCCAGCTTTATACCATGAGCGAAAACAGGTGTACGCACACATGCTTGGTCCTTACCGAAAGCGACAGTCGCACGAGTACGCAGTCGTCGCGCTCGTTTATATGGATCACGCGTTTAACTTCTGCACGCGGCTTTGGGAACGTGCACGGGAACGTGCTAACGAGAAGAAAGTAGCCTCTGTTAATCCTTATAACATCAGCTATCTGTCAGTGAAAGTACCGTCAAAATCGGTGCCACCGTTTCGGAGATTAGCCGGAACAAACATACAGACATATAAGTACCGTATATACTTTCATCTGCATTTAGTTAAATTTATTGGCATTCGAATTTTATTTGTTTTGTAGGATATAAACGATCGCGTTTTCAAACAAATTCCAGTCGCGAGTATACGTACACACGACTCTATGACTCTGCGTGCGTATGTTTTCACTATTTGTTTGATGTCGATCTACTGAATATATTTTGTGGCAGTACCCTGCGATATGCGGCAGGGAAAAGTATCAGCATGCATTTCGAGGCACGGCGCGGTGTAAATCGCTGTCGTATTGTATATTAGACGCTTAGGTAAAGTTAAGGTGTTTTATGTGCTGCAAAGACGATGGTAGCATTTCAATAACACATGCTTTGCTTTGAACGTCTCATGGACTATTAATACTTACTTACTTACAGCAGTATCTAGTAGATTTAAAAAAAAAACTATATCTTTAAAACAGACCTAAATTAGTCCATAAGTTGTCAATGGTTAGTAACAGATTGTGCTTATATGCTATGTTTGTGTGTTAGTATTTGAATGAATTAATTAAATTTAGCACAAACCTATTATTATTTTCACCCAGTGCCTTTGGATGGGGCAGTCCGGTCTGCTAGCAATAATTTTCATGATACTGTTACGAGTGTTACGCAAGCGTTGTAAGTATTAAGTAAGCATGATGGCGAGAAAGCCATTCGTGCGAGCTTCAGCAAACATTCCAGATGCACTACAACGCCGCGGTAACTGCAACAGCATCCTGAAAGCGTTGTTGTATTGTACGCGCAGGACGTTGTATGTTCGGATGTATATGACACTGGCAAAGTTTGACAGAACGCCTTAAATAAGCGGACTTTGACGTCTGCCTTGCAGCAAGTGAAAGTACGGGGAAGAATATTGCTCCTCACCGCCAACGCCCTGCGCTCGCGCTCTATAACGCCATCATCCCGCAGGTCACTAGTGACAACATGACCTAGGTAATTAAAACTATTCACTACATTAAGTACTACGCCGTTTAGATATACCGGAGGTACACGACGGAGCTGTTATTTAGGTACCGTAAACATTAAGACCTCACTCTTTTATGAGTTGTATTTAAGGCCGTCCACCTCCGCATACGTCTCGCAGATTGTGATTAGCTTCCTCAGCCCGCTCATCGATGGACTACGCAAAACCATGCCGCCCGGCGCCCGCGTGACTTATGTTATTGACACATACTCGTATACGTCTATATGACAGCAGAAATGTGTGCTGCTGAGTCGCTCGATAAGCTGATTTATATACAGATTAAATAACAGGGGCGAGCTTAATCCCCCCTGCCTTACACCACATTCCATTTGATATTCATCCGTCAGAGTACCTACCCACCTCACCCGATTTGTTTGGTGAGCATACCAGTATCTGAGGAGGACTGTATACTTCGCCAGTACACACTTGCCCCTCAACTTGTCCCATAGCACATCATGAGAGACGAGATCGAAAGCTTTCGACAAATCGAGGAAACACGCGTACTCCGTCCTTCTCGCAAGATGTTACAAGAAGTATTAAAGCAGTTATCAAGTCAGTTGCTAGTAACTAATTCGTCACGTCTTCATACCAGATAAAATTTCTCAAATCAATATTTATAAGTTTTCTAGTTATTATCATTATGAATGCATTGAAGATTGTTAGCTAGTAAACTTGATAATGGTACAAAAAAAAACAACAAAGGTTTTCATTGAAGATTTTCAATATAGAAAATACCTATAGTATGAGTTATTACGGTTATAAAATAGCTTCTTTGCCACGCTTTTGTAGGCTACCGGCTTTGTGTTGAGCACATGTTATCTGAACGTAGCACACTAATAGGAGTGTGACGCCGTCCTTCCAAGCTTACAAAGTTTTTTTCGCCGTGGTAGTCCGCAATAATCCGATTTTCTTTCGTCTATTTTACCCATATTGATCTGACTTGACTTGTATATCTTTTTTTGACTAAACAAAAACGAAGAAATAACATTAATAAGCTCACGCCTTCTTCCCATTGAGGTAGGCAGAAACTACTCTATGAAACTAGCTACGATCCTTACATGCTCCTTTATAATATTTTTGTAAAGGCATTTTCCTTTGCGGGAAAAATAAATAAATTCTTATTAGTTTCCATATTACTTGTGTGTTTCATATGTGGGTTATTACTTATCAGAAACTTGACTTACACTGTTCAATTCGTCGATTGACAAGTTTCTAGTGTCGGGGACATAGTAACATCAACTATAATTAACTATATTTTACTAACTGGATGTTTTATAACAATAAAAATGTTAACAAATAAAATTCTTATGAAACCACATTTTCTTAAGACATCGGTAGCTACAATACTTCCTAACAATGTTTACGAAAATATTGCACCTTCCCAAATTTTAAACGATTTAATGTAATAACAGTAATATTCAAACACTTTCAGTTACACTATCACATAACTAACTTTTTACAAAACCCTCCATGTATGTCATTAACCCATTCCTTGCGGACCCCAAATGGCGCTATTACGCACGAAGTGGCCACTGTAGCTTGTGAGCGCACATCATAATAAGCTCTGAGCGTAGTGATTCACTGGTCAATTTGAAATATTATCCACCTCTAGGCGACTGCCACACTTTTTCTTGATACTTGAAAACCGGGAGGTATACTCTCAAAAAGCAAAATCTGGGCTTAGACTGTCTATAAGTCAGACTATCATTGCAATGAATAAACAGTCCCATAGTCAAAGTTGTAACACTGTAAGACTACTGAAAATCTGTTTGCCACTGTAAGACCAAAACTGTCCTACATTTCACGGTACTGGCTGGAAAACAAAAGCACTCTTTTAAACCCGCATCAAATCTTCTTACCAAAACCACATACAAAGCCTCCACACGTACCATATAATTAAAAAAAAGAACTTCGTGAATTCGCAAAGAGTACGTGGCGCGCCAAATTATAAAGTTGTGAGCAAAGCCAAGTTGTGGCGGTCGCAGTAGATATAAACTTGTACAACATTAACCGGCCGGAAGTTCTTCACTATTTAGCATATAGAATGGCCCGACGGTGTTATTTTTCCACTACAAACTTTAAAATGCAAATCGCAACGTATGCACGGCGGCTCCTTTGACGTACTTCTAATGTTACACTCTCTTGTGGCAGTTTTACGAGATCGCAACATGTGATAGTAATAACGAAGACAATGGCAGTATTTGGTCTTAAAGTTATTTGTAAATATTTTTTATAGGATGAACGTAAAATCTAAACATTTAAACAACACAATGTACAATTTCCTAGTTCAATAAAATTTATAGATTTCTTACATTACTTAGAGGATTCAACTTTGAACTGTCTTTAACCGTAGTGCCGTTCTCCTATTGATTCGTTCTCGCTCGCTGCAATTTTCCAAAGCATTTGAATTTTGTTGGAAACAACTTCGTATCGTATCTTTTGTGAATGTTTCAGAAATGTGTCGATCAGAAAAGTATCGAGACTTTCAGGGTGAACTTATTATGATTTAGGTAGAAACACTCACTATGAACTTATTTTCACTTATATTTAGTTTTCAATGCGCGACTGTGAGTGGAAGGTTCCTCCTTTTCTATAAACTCTTCGTCAATTAACAAGTCAAAGTTACCCATAGCTTCAGCATTCGGTATTTTATTCCAACGAACGTCCGGCACACCATCTGGAGGAAGAACTACTGATAACATGTTATCTATTAATTTCTACTTTAATATCCTATCGTTCACCGTCGTCGATGTCAATGAAGGAGACGCATTTACTTCCACTAGCCACGGCTTCAGTTGATTGTCAATTATTATGTCATAACCGTAACACTCGAAACAATGTCTGTCGTTAGCCATGACAGATGAAACAGCCTTCAAAGAATGCACTATCAGCCACTGCATAGCTGCGAACAGCTTCTCAGTAATCGCCCGACCTTGCGTGCCTTCTAAATACAAGCGCAGATTTTGTACCATCATCTTCCCGCCATGAATGTTATTATAGTCACCGCCATGTTTCTGCACACTAACGTTCGTAAGATGTACGTACATATTATCCAACTCCGTAACACTTGTGTCGTACTTCACCGTGCAAAACCTACAAAAGCCGAGTTGGAACAGATAAGCCTTCAGAGGTCGGAAAGAAGTAACCAACACGTAAAGTCTCAGGTCAAACTTTTTGCCCCCTATTAGCAAGGGATTGTCTATATAACGCGAAATAACGTAACTTTCTTTTGTTAATTGCGGGTGGAAAGGAGTTTTTGCTTCACGAGACCTTTTCTTCAGTTTAGATAGCTTGTTTATGAGAAAAATTCCCGTTCCCTGAGATTTTCCGCACGGTTTCATGATCCAGGTGCTTTGCGGTGATTTACGGTACCCTTCCACAAATATGTTGTAGTCGGCGGGGAGCACAAACGTAACAGGCACAAAGTCTAGATGTACGTACTGAGTTACCATTTGACCTCCGTGTAAAGCGACCTCGGCTTTCTCCGCCAAAGGATTGCCTTCCCGTTCGAGCTCCTTTCTGTAGCGCTTTATATTTTTCACGAGCAAGTCTTTCCGCGACAATTTGTAGTGGTTTGAAAAGTGATTTATTATTTGGTTGTCATTCATCCGGTATCCGCTCTCGACGCTGAATAAGTTCCGGCACGACTGCGTGCCCAGGCCCAGTAGAAGTTCCATTCATCGTCGGGCCCAACTTGATTCCATGCCCGTCTCTCGAAGTTGCTCATCAAAACTGACTTTTCTAAGTCCGTACAAAAGTTAACTCGGCATCTCCCGATAGCCGGGACGTTGACTCTTCCGTACAGGCTGTTTGCGATTTTCTTAGCATCTTGATTAATCGTTGAAATTTAGGCGTTTATGAATGTTTGTTGTACATATTGAACAAAAATTCGAAGCACAGGTGCGTATCCATGGTTGTCATGGCTTTCGACAAATATCCCTCGCTATTGGCCGACATCCAATCCGGCTCGTTTCGCTATGAGTACGTGTAAACATTGCCGCTACGTATTGATTTTTAACGAGTTTTTCGATGTCGGCTCGCCGGCTTACGTGCAACATTTGTATAACGGGAAAATAAAGGCGATTTCTGATATTAGTGAGAGAATTCGACATTAGCATTATTACGTGTAGGTTTTTTGTTCAATTGTTATGATTATTTCGAATGTTAACTGACATAGCCATCATTGCTTGGGAGAAAGTTAGCCACTTAGTTTTATACAAATAAAGGCGTTTTTCGCCTAATACTTCAACACGAAATCACGCGACATGTAAATAAGGTGCTATGGTAATACCGGGCTAATTATCGTGTGTACTACTGGTGTACTCCGAGGCTCGCAGTAAGCTTAACGCTCGTAAAGGACGTCGTGTAAGCACTTTCCGTGTTAATATTGTATTGACATTTTACGACAGCCGTCACTCGTAATGCCACATTGAGCCAGGAAATAAGCGGTGTTGGAATTTTTATTATTTTACTGGACATCCCCCACCTTCGTTCAGACAAGTAACTAGACTGTGGTACTACAATACACAACGTCGTTCAAGTGGTTAATGTCTGTCGGCAATCTGTCGCGCCTGCGACTTTAGCACGTTTCCTCCCATTTAAAAAATAAATTACATTAAGTTTCTAATTGGGTAGGCTTGTAAATGCCTTATCGTGAATAACATTAATGTAACTTTTGTATTGTTCGTTGTAAGCCACCCAAACACAAAATATAAATAACTACTTAAATATAAATACTTTAATCGCCTTACATAATATTACAACATCGCCTGTATTCCCCGAATGGTTAGGTATAGGTGTACCTACCTATATATAGTAACACCTACATTTCATTTCACGCTACTTATGTTTAAGTCTCATGTAATAGGAGGCGAATATTTTGCCATCAATCGGGCACAAATCCAGACTCCGTCAAAATCAGTGAAATAATTTTTGGAAGAACCCAATAAAACTTTGGTCGACCTAGGAATCGAACCCAGGACCACATGCTCGACAGTAGCGCTAGACCAACGATGCAGACGACGACATAATAACAACGCAAAAAAGGCCTCGATAGTAATTCTGGTCTCTATTTTCCTGGCCACAAACTCGGGTCGGTAATAAAACACTCATTTCTAACTCTCACATGCGGCATGATTTAATAAATGTTTATTCGTTTTCCATATGGGTTTCCGAGAAATTATCCTTGTTATAAAAATTATACCAACGGAATAAGTAATTCTTCTCTCAATAACCGTGGCATTGATATTAAGTTAAACAGTTTGTTAGTTTTCGTTGCTTTTTACAAGAATAATATGCTGAACAAGGGACATAATGTTATACCAAATTCCTACTTTAATGTACAAACGGCAAAATTATTTAAACTATGTATTCAAGAAATTAACACATCTGCATCATCAGCACATTAGGTAACGAGAAAAGGCAGAACATTCGTATTTTGTACGAGGCGCAATCCAATCACTGGACAAATCGTATATCCTCAGGGTATTTTTTTGCACCTTTCATGCGCAGACGAGCTATGACATGACATCGCACTCACGTGACTGAGTTAAAAGTTGAAAAAGTTAGAGTATGTTACAAAAGTATGTGATGAAAGGGTAAACAAACCCTGTTCAGGTTAAATTCTTCAAGCCGCAATCACTCACTAAAAGGTTAAGTTTAAAGTAGCACATTCATATAAGAAGGTTTCAACTTGGGATCTCACTACTTTTTCCAATACTTATTGTTTAATTGACATTATTAAATGTAACTGAAAAATTATCGACGATAATTGAGTCTATAAAATCAACCAATTGTGAAACGAGATACATCTATAAGGTGATTTAAAATTATAATTTCGAGTTAACTTATTCTGATAATCAAATCAAAGCACTAAATCTGCAAGTGGCATCCACAGGTACGTTTTCTGATCCATTTGTTTACATTTTTATCAGACACTAGTGGAATAGACTAGACTACACTTGAATAGTCGTATCTTTTGTCGTCGTAAATACATACTATATGTTAATCTAATTTAATGGATGTAACATATACATAGGAATATTAGTGGATGATTAACTTTGTTGGTTGGATAATCTTACACACATAGTTGGCATACTAATCAGGTACTTAGTACGAAATAAGGATTATTAATCATGGAACATTATCTGCAGATTGATATCGGTTATCACTCAACGGTTAACTGATTCTGTTAGCGTGAAGCGTGTTCGTGAAGCAACGTGGTTTAAATTATTGCCGATTAGTTTTTATTTTCTCAAATAAATAAAGGAAGGGAATGACAAAATCTACATGGGCACTTATTTAAGAAACGTCAGAAGCTAGGAGCGCGGTTCACCGGAGAAGAGAAGTCACCAAACTCCACAGTTACTATTTTCAAAATAATTGGCTTTTACAATGTTTTCAAATTACAGTGTTAATAGGTAAGGGAGGGCAGTGTAGGCCTGTCTACAAGTACCAGGTACTTAACAAAATAGAAAATGATCCACAAACCTATAGTCTACAAGGCCTACACATTCACAAAATAGAAAATAATCTGTATAAAAGATAAAAGAAATAATTAAAATAAAAAACTATTTAAACCAAATTAGACGATCAGACAAATCTGAATTAATATCCGGGGAAGCCATTAGCAAGGAGTTGAAATAAGAATTGTAGGTAAATAGTGTTAAATAATGAGAAGATTATGTCAAAGATTTATGTTATGTAAAAATAAACCCGTCGAGTGCGAGTTGAACTCGCGTGGAGAGGGTTCCGTACGAAGATGTTACCCACCAAAAACATTTCAAGTAAAGAAGGTTGCAAAGACTTACAAAATGATTTCATTGTTTAAAAGTTATCTTGTATAATGCATAGCCAAGCCTCTAATTCTACAAGGCTTAACTTAAAGTTATTAGAGTTAGGCCTTGTAAAGTTGGGGCTTGGCTGTACACTAAACCTGACAACTTTTGAACCGTCAGAAGTCTTAGTGACCTACTTTTCATGTAATTTTGTTGGTACGATTTCATTTCTTTTTGTACAGTGATCTATATTTTTTTTATTTAGCGGTGATATTGTACTCATTTTACACAGACATTTTAAAATCAAAACCGTTCGTCCTAGCATAGACGGTATAAAAGGTATTTCTTGCACGTCAGCAGATTTCTTCATAGCCAACGAAAAAATATGTAGGTATTTATTAATAAAATAATTATTTTATTAAATAAATTTCAGTGCGTGATTAAACGTGTTTTTTTTTTAAACACGTTTTCTATTTTTTATTCTTCATTAAGTTGATAAGTTTTAAGTCATCGAAGTTATGACTTGAGCGGTTTACTATAGGGTCTTGGCACTATCATCAGACCCTCGACACCAAGTGCAATATATTGGAGTCATCAAAACAAATCATATGACACCAGACTCGAGGGGTTTACTTGTAGCCTCTTACGAGTCCCACTCTCAACCTATGTCAAACGGTACAGTTTGCAGAACTTTTGTTTTCATTTTCTAGTTTTCCCCCCAAAACTGACCCCCATATTCAAAATTTGTTTCTTTACTTTATACAACCGTGTTTGGGGCACAGAAATTCATATGTGTACCAAATTTCAACTTAATCAGTCTTGTAGATTTGGAGTAAATTGGCTGTGACAGAAGGACAGACAGACACACGTGTTATCCTATGGTTCCGTTTTTCATGAGGAAGTCCGGAACCCTAAAAACATAGTAATTTGGGAGCAGTAAATAGACATTAACAAAGTGATGCCGTTAACGAGGTCCCAGGGAAGCCACATATGCAGCGGGAGTTATTGCCAAACTTCCTTGTCTTTAACGCAGTCCTTAATCTTATAATATGCATTTTTGAAAACTTGACAAAACAACATGATTTCTTTATTATATATAAGTCATGTAGTGTAATATTAATTTAAATTTTAATACTTTTACCTTTCAATAAATAAATCCTTTTAATTATGATGAAAACCGCATTAAAATTCGTTGTGTAGTTTATAAGAACAATGCCGTCTCACAAACAGAAAATTAAATCGTCTAAATCTTATATATAGAAAGATCTTCCTTAAGTATGAGTATCGTTAAAAAAACAATGGCATAAAACCATCGCAATTTCAAAGACTAAAAAGAAAGAACACATTTAATTATTGTTTTCCTACAACAAATTCATTATTATACCCACATCGCAGTGCATGTGCGTAAGGACACATATTTCATCATGCAAATGCACTCAAATTGGAAATGCTGAAGTTGTGCTCAATCCAACATACAACGTGCGGTACAATCAAACCGCGGTCCTAATCACAGGCAATCTCAGTGAGCTAATCAGCCTCTGCCAATCAAGTCGAGAGAGATAACTCGGTAAGACTGTTTGCTTTTCTACCCAATTTTTTTCTGTGACACAGGCTCTAGAAAACCATGCCTGGGCATGATTTGAGAGGCCTATGCTAAGCAGTGGGAGGCAGTGTAGGCAAACAAAACATTTTTTTTTGTTTTTTGTATTAAATATGTTCATTGCGTAATTATGGTAACCTTCTGTGTCAAAGTTTTTTTTATTTGTTTCACTCCTGTTTCATTCAAAAAGTTTTCCCTAGGTAAATAATTTATTTATGTGGGCAAAACAAACTACCTTATTCATCACATTTCGCGTTACGACTTACGTGTACCGAATTTATTTGAGCAAAAAATGCGCAGTATTTTGATCACTCGAAGGAAATTAATTAAACAACAGCTTTTATTAAGTGTGGGTTAATTTTAATATTTCAGAGCGTTTTCTTTAAGGTGATTTATTGGCATAGTTGTAAAATGTTGGGCTAGTTAATAAAGTGTCGTAGAAAGAAACAAGGCCGAAAACGTTTTCATTCACCGTGTAAATGTATAGAACCATGGCAAGGTCTGCTGAAATGACAATGGTGCCGATTCTCTTGTCACAAACGCCTCTAAACTAGACTAAAAATCACTAAAATTTGGTTTAATTCTGTCAAATGACGATTTTCCATTCTGAAATTGACTATAGTGACACAACTTAACTATATTTTAGTTTGACAGCACTAAGATTGCACTGAGTTATTAGTTTAGTGAAAATGGCTATTTTGCTATTCTGAATTTTACGTTTTTCACCAAAAAATTTGATGGTCAAACTAAATCTGAACATGAATCTGACTATTTTTAATCGCGATTAAAAAGGTGTGGAATAAAATTAGGTGGCGTGAACTAAAATTCACACCAACACCTCGACTTCAGACGTGCAAAAACGGGTCTTTAACTTTCTTTTTCTTTTTTTGCTCATATCTCGAAAACGGTGTGTCCTATCACAAAAATAATGAAAATTTCGACCCCCTTTGTAACCCTGAAACCACCGAATCTCTACATGTAGATATTTTTTATTTTATATTTTTCACACAAAAAGTCAAAACTTCCATAGAAAACACGTCGAGGCTGCCCCCAGGCTGCCTCCGGCTCTAACAAAGACGTTGCGAAATCAAAAAAAAAAAAAAAACACGTGGACTCGCGACTGTCAAATTCGATTAGTTGTGTCAAAGTTATTTTTAAATTTAGAGATTTTTTTTTCGCAGAATAGCGTCAAGATTTTCATAGTAAAAAGTAAGGAATTTTAGTGATAGTTTAGTTCGGTGTACAAGAGAATCGGCACCAATGTCTATGTTTTTTTCAAATCTTCTAAAAGACTTGGTACTTGATCTCAGCACAGACAAATTTTGCACTGTACCTACCGTGTCCTAAACAAGTTGTTGAATATGATAACACAGCACCCTTACTGCAAAACACACGTGCAATCACAATCCGAATCATTTTGAAGGATATTGCTAATCCATTGCTTCACATGTTCGAAAAATTTGTCTGCTAGACAACGTACATAACGCAATGAATATTGTTGAACTGTCAAAATGAATGCCATTGCTGCTGTTTGTGTGTTACGCAATTACCCCACAGTTTCGAGCATTTGCTTTTGTTGTGCCATATGTGGCTACATTTTATCCGTAAGTGACTTTTATGTTTATTCAAAACACTAGACTACTAGAGTAAAATAATAAATAATTTCTTAGGAAAAGCAGCCATGAATATTTGCGAACTTATTGCACAAATTATATGCATAATTTATTAGTTATACGCTGAAAAGCTTCATCTTAATGCTCTTTCATTTCAGGATTATGGTGGGTAATTTAAACTATATCCGGGAATTTTCTAGTTCTTGGAATAATTAAATGTGAATAAACTACACTTGGGAGCAAATAAATCGAGCCACTACCTTTTTTCACGTAAAATGGTAAATATTTTTGGGAATATGGAACGTATCAATTCGAACTATATATCGCCTAAAAGTTAAGTTAATAACCTTAACAATGAGGGTAAATTATTGAATAATAACCTTATTGAATGATAAATTATTGGCTCTGCAAGAAAAATGGTAATTTTGATAGAAAATTTAGTAGGGCTAAAACAGTCCATAAAAACAATAAAAAACAAAATTATTGCAAAAAAAATATTCTTAATAACTGGTATTACCCCCCCGTGCCCTGATGCATTCTTGTAGCCTATTAGTCATCGATCTGATCAGAGTTACGATGACATATTGTGGTATGTTCTCCCACTCTTCAAGCACAGCGACTTTAAGCTCGGGAATGGATGAAACAGCGGGAACCCTGGCTCGGACTCTCCGTTTTAGCTCGTCCCATAGGTGTTCGATCGGGTTCAAATCGGGACTTCGTGCTGGCCATACCATTTGTTGAATCCCGATCGCAGACAAGTATTCCGTAACGATCTGCGCGGTATGAGGTCTCGCATTGTCATGCATAAACAAGAAATTTTCTCCGACAAAACCAGCATACGGCATTACGTGGTCTTCAAGAATGTCAGTTATGTATCGGTCAGCTGTTAATCCACGTCTACCACTGCCATCGTTGGCGGGGTCGACGAAGACAAGTTCCGTTTTTCCGTCTAGAGAAATTCCTCCCCACACCATACAAGAACCACCTCCAAAACTCACAGTTTCTCGAATGCAACATTGGGCAAATCTTTCACCAGGACGTCTATACACTCGGTTTCTCCCGTCATTGCTAAAAAGACAGATTCTTGACTCGTCAGAAAACAAAACTGACCTCCAGTCTTCTAACGTCCAATTAATGTGTTCTCGAGCAAACTCCAAGCGAGATCGGCGATGAGCTACAGTCAATTTTGGGCCAGTTGCTGGTTTGTGTGATGTTAAATTTCGTTCCTTTAGTCTTCGTCTCACTGTCCACCTACTGATTGCGACACCTCGAACGTCACGTAACGCTTGCTGTAGCTGAACAGCATTAAGTCCACGGTCGCGCAACGAATTGGTTGCAATAAAGCGGTCGTCACGTTCTGTTGTTGCCCGTGGTCGGCCAGTTCCAGGTCGCCGAACAAAAGCACCAGTCTCCAGATACCTGCGGTATACCCGCTGTACCTTTGAACGACTCAAATGAAGTCTGCGTGCCACTTCACGTTGTCCGTGTCCAACCTCAAGTAAAGCTACAACTTGGGCAGCTTCCGTCGGTGTAGTATCCATTTTATCAGGTTATTTTGATTACACAGACACAGATAAAGACAACAATAACAAGTAATATGGGTATGATTAACAAAAACCTCAAATTTAATCTTTTCTTAACAGAGTACAATAAAAATGTCATAAGCAAATTAAATGCGATAATTTTATTCTACCCTTTAAACTTTAATTAAAATGAAATTTTGACAACTAACTACCCTCATTGTAAAGGTTATTAAATACCCTTTTAGGCGATATATGTTTCGAATCGATGCGTTCCATAATACCAAAAATAATAACCATAATGCGTGAAAAAGGAAGTGGCTCGATTTATTTGCTCCCAAGTGTATATTAAAATGAAATGATTGTCTCTATTAAATTACTTTAAGTTTATTAAGTCTCTTTGGATTTAATAAATTATGATACATTTTCAATATACCATTACCAGAAAACAGTTCCTAAGTATAATAGTTAATAATATATAAGACACTAAAAGTATATAAAAGTACCACGTCGAATAATACAGCAGTGTCGAGTGCCGTAGAAGGCCGTAGACTAAGAGCCCTCCCTTATAGATGAATGAATGTGGACGAAACAAAAGAGATGTGCGCTCGGAAAATAGGGATCCATTCTCTTAGCCTAAAAGAAATACAGCTAGCGGTAGGTATAAAAGCGAGGGAAGATTGTAGGAAAATTCATGCCACGATATAAGTATGATGAGTGGAGTCAATTTTCGTTACGAAAACTTACATGACACTGATTTTGTTAAGCAGAGAAATGTGCAGAGTAAAATACGAATCGGAGATAAAAGTGTGTCATTATTTTGAGTAAGTTTTTTTCAATACAGTTATAGGTGTTAAATGATGGCTTCATCATATAATTATTGAAGCCCCATTTTCATGGTTTTGACATTTAAGCAACAAATGACTTGCAGTGTTTAGACGACTCTAAACACTGTTTTGACGGTGCAACTTTGATTATTGTTTCAACTTAGGGTGTGCTACAGGAAATTAAATTGCACCGTATAAATCAGGCTTCAATATTGAAGAAAAGCTAAACTACACTTGCCAAGTATTTTCCAAAGTCTACGCAAAATGCTTTCCTTTTTAGGCACATCCATGTGTCGGTACCGGCAATCATTATAAAACCAAAATTACATCCAAGCACGTATGTACGAGGTACTGGACCTTAATTTACAAAAAAAAAACTGAATTACCCAGAGTAATGTTTCTTCACAACAAAAGGGTTTATTAAAGGCAGTTTCCTAACCCCCAACAAGGCTTCCCTAATATAGAACATAGATATAACATGTGACCCCGTAAGGAAAATAAATATTCCACCACCCGCTCGGTTTCTTTCGTCATGTTTCGTGTTAACTTCGGTAATGTTCGGCCATCATCGGCTGGTGTATCGTGAAGGAAATAATATTTGACGCGGATAAACCGGTGCACGAGAGATTTTCAAATGGAATGTTCGGAAGTGTTGCAGATTTTCAATTAGTTTTTAAAATGAAGTTTAATGCAGTCTGTAATATCGTGGCGCTGGCATCATTTAATTTTTAATAAAATTAAATGTGCCTAAGCCTTGGTGGAAAAATAAATCACTAATACTAGAGCTATTTGAGTTATCTGATTTGAGTATTTAATAATTAGGAGTATAATAATATTTTCATAATAGATTGGGCGTCATCGCTTACGAATTAATTATTATCGATTTCATTTAACAGCTTTAATAAATAGGTTCATTTACAAAAATAATGAAATCTATTTATCAGATGCGACAGTAAATTAATGACTATCATCAGTCTAGGTTGTTGGATTATTTTCAATTCAATTCGTTCGTTTTGATAAATTACTTTAGCTACGGCGATATTTTACATTAACATCCTGAATCATTTTTTCTCGGATCAATAAAAAACTTCTCAAACTCAAACTCAAATCATTTATTTCAATTAAACCATTTACAGGCACTTTTGAATTGTCAAGGAATCGGTCAGTCAGAAATATGAAATAGATAGTTGTCCATTCCAAAGCGCAGTAGGTCACTATGGAGAAGAACGGGCAAGAAACTCCATGGACACTCTTTTAAATAATATAGTTGTTACAAATATATTAGTTACATCGATTATTGTTGACACTATAAGTGAGAACGATGTACAAAACCGTACACGTTAAAAGCGTCCAGAGTGCAGCAAAACATAATTAAAAACAATCCAGCAAATTAATTATTAAAAATGCCGTGGCAGCTAAGAGATGACCAGTCCCAACTGACGGCGCCCGTTCACAAACATGACGCATGGATCAGCACCATTCAGCTCAACCATTTTGAAGGGAACTAAATGATCCGACACACGCGCCACCGTCAGCGAGACTCGACGCTCGACTCTCGCCGCGGACGGACGTGTCTGTGCGCTCTCCCGCTCCCGGCACAGTGTTGTGTTTCGTGTTTCTACTCGTCGCTACCACGTGACGTCATCGTAGTGGCCCCGACTACTCCGATTTAAAATCAACTCAAGAAATTGATCTGATTTTAATCAATCAAAAAAGTGCCCTTTTTAAGGCAAATCTCGTTTCTTTATGACTCTGTCTCCCACCCAGTTATCCCTGGGCGGGACCCAGTACGGCTCGGCGACCACGGCCAGGTGAATCGACTACTCTGCCATGCTCTGGAGCAAGAGATCCTGAGCTCTGGCAGAGTGGTTGATGTTGCCCTGGAGGAGACGGAACAGCGCCATTTATGCGCAGTCCATCCCTCCCTCTGCACCATTCGCAGGCCGGGAGTCGGCCGGAGGGCAGCCAGGCTGAGGAGGAGTAAAAAGCCCCCGGCAGCCTTGGCAGACCCTCTCTTCTTCTTTTTGGCGGGCGCGCCACAGGCCTTACCACCCGCTCTGTGCCCAGTGGGCCTCCCTGCAGCTGTACAGAGGCTGCAGTTTGGCGCCGCGAAGCACTGGGCCGCCTTATGTCCGGGCTGGCCGCAGCGATAGCACTGCTCGCTGCGGTCAATTGCGGCGGTGCACCGCGCCTCAACATGCCCCATGTCCAGGCTCCGGTACCACCGCAAGGCCCTGGGCTGCAGCAGCTTTACCCTCGCCGTAACCCACCCCACCAACAGATGCCCACCGTCAACGACCTTATTCGCCGCCGCCACCGGGCACCACACCCAAATCGTGCCGAGTCCGGAAGCGTCGGCGCGTATGTCGCCCGTCCGCACGTCTCCTGGCGGACATCCGCTGACTCGGGCGACGGCCACCACGACTTCAGCCGGGGTCGTCGAGTCGTCCAGGCCATCGACGCGCAGCTCAGCGGTCTTCATCGGCCTGGACACACGGACGTCCTCCGGGTTGAGGATCTACCTAAGTTTGGGGGCCAGGATGTCCGCCTTTTCCCCGCTAGAGATACCCGACACCTCGAGCAGCCGCGCCCCCGTAATCGCCGGCCTCAATCTGAAGCCGGACGGTGTGCCAAGGTCGGGGAACGCGACTTTGGCTTTCGCCTGCGCTAGGACCGCCTTGTAGTTAATGCCACGTTCGACGGCTCTGGGCTGCAGTGTAATAACTACAGCTGCGGAGCGTGGGACTCTGACCTTAGGCTGTCCCTGGGCCTTCTTTGGAGCCAACGCTGGTGCCGGTGCTCCAGCGGGTGCTGGTGGCGCCGTATTCTTCCCGCAGCGGCGGTCCGTCTTGACCACCGTCGCCCAAGTCTCCGTGGGAGGTGCACGCGAGGCCGCCGGTGGTGCAGTCGCCTTGGAAGTTGGCACGGACGTAGCCTCTAGGGGCTTTCTGGTCCCCATCCCAGACCCACTCGACTTAGCCGCCGCGGTTATTGGCCACTGCTTTTTTGGCCCCTCCTTCCGCTTGTCCGCAGCGAGCGGTGGGCGGAGATTCACCGCTGGGAGGAGCCTCTCTTCTATTGGCTCTATTCGGGCACCCACCATCTGCCCACACTGCATCATGCAGATGCGCGCGATCTTCTCGATCTCCGCATCCGCAAGAGTAGGTGTCGACGACGGGACCGGTGATAGAGTCGACGACGGAGCCGCAACCGAAGAGGAGCCAGTGGCTGCGGGTATTGCCCTCTGGGCGGCGAACTGCCGCTTAAGGTCCTCCAACTCGGATCGGAGACGGCCATTCTCCTCCCAAAGCTTCGCCGTCTCCTCCGTACTTGTGCAATTAAGGAGAACCTCAACCGCCTCCTTAATGCCCCCAGCCGCCTCCTTCAGAGCACGCGTGAATGTGCCCTTCAGGTTGCCAGATTTCGTGGCCACCTTCAGGACGACATCCACGCCGTCCAACACCTGGCGACTGAGCGCCACCCCCGTCACGCTCCCCCCGGCTGCCATCCGAGCAGAGCGCCGCTCTCGAGCCTGTCGGGCCAACTCACTGACCTCGTCAGCCGCGACAGTCTTTTGCTGTGCCCGCTTTGCAGCACTCGCCTCCGCCCTGTTGGTTCCCAACAAGGACGTAGTGGAGCCTCCGTTAACCTCCACCACGGGCTCGGGGTCCATCTCTTCGCTCTCAACGCGCTCACCAGGGACCGACGTGTCTGGGCGCTTGAGGAAGCGTCCCTTAGAGTCGCGCGACACCGAAGAAGCTGACGCGTTCTTGGCGCGACCTCGCCCTCTTGTACCCGTTGGCCCCATAGGGGCCGATAGGTTCTCCTCGCTAGAGGAGAAACCTGTCATCCTAAATTTGGCAGGACCACCATCCACCTCATCTTCGGCCACTTGGCTCTTGCGCTTTGAGCTTACGCTCGCCACGCTCACCACACTCATCGCGTCAGATGCAATGTCGGAATCTGACACCGCACCTACCTCTTTTTGTTCGTCCCCTGAGGGACAGGAGCCTCCTCGGCTCTTATTGCCATCGGCAAGCGGAAATCAGTTGATGCCCCCCCCCCCAGAATACGTGGAGCATGACGGTACTGATGGTAGCGTGGCGGATTCTCGAACGCCCTGGGGTAATTTTTTTTTTCACCTGACTTTTCATTTTTTGTTTTTTTCGCTTTTAAAGGGTGCGATCCCTGGAGCGCTAGCGACGATCTCACGATTGCTCGTGAGAGAGAAGCGCCAGCCACGTTGGTACGCCTGCACCATTGTGGCAGGGTCGCATCCAATGTCAATCGACGACCGTCGATCGATCAGGAGCGACCCATCTCCCTTGTTTCTCCACTGTGCCCTCTGCTAATCAGAGGGACACGTGGAAGAACATCATTGAGCACACTGCTCCCCCCCCCCCCGCAGAAATGCGCCACAGACAATACACTCCGAAAAAAACAAAAGAGAATACTGCCCATGCCCAGGGTGCACCGGCCCGACAACTGCTCATCCCCTTGAACGTATCCGTAAGGGATTAGCCGCTACCAGGCACACGAGGAGGTTTTCTGCACGCACCCCAGAGGCCGTCTCCCTGGGCTAACCTAAATCACCTGAAGGCAGCTTCGGTGCCCTCTAAACCCGCGCAACCAGCGCAACCCGCTCAACTTCCAGCGCTGATGGCTTCCGCCATCCCAGCGCCTTTGGTAGCCCCCGCGGCTCCTACGGCCATTCCAGCGAAACCTCAGGGAACCCAGGGCCGAAACAGCGCGCAAATTATATTAAGTACATACGCGGCTCTCTTCACCACCGCCGCGGATAAAATGGCGGAAGAAATCGTTGCTGCAAACGGCAACGCACTTCGCCTTATGGAAATCCTCAGCGCATATCCCGAGATCGCGCAAGTTCTACACTCACTCAAATATTAATTCTCAATGGATAATACGAGAGTAAACAGTAACAAACCCCGATCCCTTAAATTAGGCTTTTTCAACGCAAATGGCGTTTCAGGTCAACGTGATGAGATCGCCGCTTTCCTCCGCGACCATCAGCTTGACATCCTCCTCACACAGGAAACCTTTTTAAAACCTCATCACCGAAACCCGAATATTGCAAACTATAAACTAGTTCGCAATGACAGGTCTCGATGCCATAAGGGTGGCACACTAATATACTTTAGGAAATCTTTGTATTGCATCCCTATAGACCCACCTTCTCTCTTCTCCCATCTGGAGACCTCTATCTGTCGGCTCGGCATGACTGGTCATCAACCGATCACCATCATCTCTGCTTATATTCCACCAGACAATGGTCCGGAGGATCCCATCTCTCTCCAAAAGGACTTCACTGCCCTCTTCGGTATAAGTGACTCCGTAATCTTGGCGGGGGATCTTAATGCCAAACACCCGGCGAGGAATAGTAGCACGACTTTTACCAGAGGTCGGATAATTTTTAAGTTAGGGGAATCTCTCAACTTTGACGTCATAGCTCCAATGAGTCCGACTCATTTCCCCGGAAATCCCAACCATCTTCCCGATATTCTCGATGTAGCGCTGCTCAAGAATGTGAAACTACGTTTGAAATAGAGATGTTCCACGAGCTTAACTCTGACCACCGCCCAGTAGTCATTCATCTTGCCCCCTACTCTGGCCCAAGCGATCCCAACCGATATAACCGACTGGAGGAAAGTAAGTGAAAGACTGAAATCCACCACGTCGCCTCAATTGGACACCATCCCCGATCACATAGTGTCAGTCTCCGACACGATGGCCGCAATCGACTCGTTTACTGAGCACGTTCAATCCGTTTTGACGGATTGTTCACGGGAAGTTCCGGTGATGGAAGACCATCGCTGGAAACTACCTACTGACGTACGTGACTTGATAACCGAGAAGAATGCGGCTATTCGTGCCTACGACTCCTTCCCTTGTGACGCGAACAAAGCCCACATGCGCCATTTACATTGTGCTGTAAAGAAACGCATAGGGGAGGTTCGCTCAGAGGGTTGGAACAAGATGCTCAGTGAACTCGAGCCAACTCACCAAGCCTTCTGGCACCTTCAGAGGAAATTGCGCTCCTCCGAGGAGGTCTCTATGCCTCCCCTCATCCGCCCCGACAAGAGCGTCGCGTTCAACAGCACCGAAAAGGCCGAATGCCTTGCTGACAGCTTAGAGTCCCAATGTTCTCCCAGCTCTCAACCAGTAGACCAAGCTCACCTGAACAAGGTCGACGTTGAAGTCGAACGGAGAGCCTCCCTACCTACCACCCGTGGAAGACCCTGATGATCCTCTGCCTCCCGTCACTCCAGACGAAGTGCACGACATCATAAAAGGGCTCCACGCTCGTAAAGCCTCCGGTTCGGACGGTATTACCAACAAGGTATACAAACTCCTACCGGTCCCTCTAATAATGCTTATAACCGCCATCTTCAATGGCGCCTTGAGCAAAAACATCTTCCCACAAGTGTGAAAAGAAGCAACAGTCATCGGTAATTCAAAGCCAGGCAAGCCAAAGTCTGAGCCCTCCAGCTACCGTCCCATTAGCTTACTCAATGTTCTCGGCAAAATCTACGAGAGGCTTATTAATAAGCGTCTCAAAGACTACGCCGAAGCAAAGAGCCTCATTCCCAACGAGCAGTTTGGTTTCCGACCCCAACACTCTAGTATCCACCAGGTCCACCGTATCGTAGAGCACTTGTGCGCTTGTCTGCAGCGTAACGCGACGACGGGTGTGCTATTCTTCGACATAGCGAAAGCCTTCGACAAAGTCTGGCACAACGGCTTGTTATACAAGCTTTACCAACTAGGAGTGCCAGGTCGTCTCGTGCTCATCTTACGAGACTTTTTGTCGAATCGCACCTTCCGCTATCGCATCGTGGGTGCACTCACGTCCCCTCACCCTATTCGCACCGGGGTCCCTCAGGGTTCCGTTATATCTCCTCTAGTCTTCACGCTGTTTACCAGTGATATCCCACAGAGTGAAAAGGCTCAGTTGGCTCTCTTTGCCGACGACACTGCCGTTAACTGTACCGGTCATTGTCCCAATGCTATAGCTCGTACTCTCCAAACCTCCGCAAACGTCTTAGGCGCTTGGTTCCGGAAATGGAGAATCGAGGTCAACCTCGATAAGAGTCAGGCGGTTCTCTTCTCGAGATGACATCGATTCCCACCCCCCCTTCCCAGCCCGATCACTATGTACGGCAAGCCAATCCCTTGGGAGAAGCAAACCAAATACCTAGGCGTGATCCTCGATCAAAACCTTACCTTTAAGGCTCATATTTAGGCGGTTCGCGCGCGTGCCTCCTTTGCTCTTAGCAGGCTCCACTTTGTACTGACAGCCCGTAGTAAACTGTCACTTAAATGCAAACTGCGCATCTATACCGCAGTCATCCGTCCCATCATGACCTATGCCTGCGTTGTATATGCGCACACTCACCCACATCATCTCCATAAGATGCAGACCCTCCAGAACCGTTTCCTCAGAAAGGTCACAGGTGCCCCCTTCTATGTCCGTAATATAAATCTCCACGTCGACCTTAAAATGCCTACCATAAACCAGTTCATGAAACGCTTATCGAAGCGTTTCTTCGACTGTGGCATCAAACACCCAAACCCCTTGATCTCATAGGCCACCCGGTACACTCCCTCCCGCTTTAGCAGTATTCGCCGACCAAAGCATACTTTAATCGCCCCCGACGACGTCACTACCCTCCTCCAGGAGAGCAGTAAGGCCACCAGCACCTTACACAAGCGCAAAACCCGATCGCCGTCCTACCGTCCTCGCCGCCGAGGCCCACCGCGACGCCCAAATCCACACCCCTCCCGACCCTTGCTCGAGCCAGCCCGTGCCGCTGAGCCTGTAGCTTTAAATTCGTCTCTAAATCACTCAAATCCTGATCCAGCTAGTCCCTTGCTGCCCTCTTCCAGCGACGCCCTGAGCCGAGGTCCGTACCCCACAGGGGGTGCCCTTAGCGTTGACGCTTAGTTTTTAGTTAGTATTTAAGTTTAAGTCCTGGCTGGAGGCCTTAATTTATTAGGGCACCACAGGCAAGTTCGCTTAAGCAGACGTCAACCTTATAGGTTGACCTGCGAGATGCCATACAAATTTTTTTTGCCACCGTCAGCGAGACATTTGAGTGAGCATGACATACTATCAGCCGCCAAGGCACATTCAAGTCAATCTATGACATTACCCGGTAAATGGTAGCTCTATAGTACAAAGTACTCACATCTGTGCAATGCATCTTTATAATAAAAAGGAGATTGAGTTTATATAATGCAAATATATACGGAACGAGAGGGAATGGAAATCCGTAACCTGCTTCTGCGAAGCAGTAATTGTCGCGAAGGAGGAGGCGGAGCGCGTGAGGGAGAGAGTCTTGCGCCCTCACGCCCCTAGTCGCCGCAGGAGACGCCCTGGGCGTCGGGAGTCGCCTGCAGATTCCCGGCCACCGTAGGTGCGGACTTGCGGACGGCGAGCAATGGGTAGCTCGCCGTCCGGTAGGGACCAGGTCCGGGTCGACAGCGCGTCGTGTTCCACGCGCGCCTCAAAGAGATGTCAGCACAAAATGACGGGTTCCGATAGGGCCGACGCCTCAGGGTCGCGGGTAATTCGAAAGAGTAACCGTGGCCCTGGCACAGGCAACTGAAGGAACACGGGTGAGTTTTAGTCAGTAAAAGTCTGACACGCCCTCCCGCTCCACCCAGGGCGGGAGAAGTCATTTGATGATTACCCACCCAAAAAAAAAAAAGGATGGCATGGTAAACTGAAATAAAAATCATATACTTTTGTGTTTTATTACCGAAAAACAACAACCATATTTTTTGATTATTAAAGGTTTAATACATCTTTTCTCGCGGCCACTAAAAAAAACTATCTACACAAAATGAAAAGTGAAACCAAGCTCATTAATGTAAAACACATTTGGTTTTCGTACGTAGCCTTTCATGAACCGGGTTAAATATTGACCTTTCAACCAAATAAAGTTGATGCGGCTTCACTAGGGAATGATAGATGGTGTACCGCAATTTAGGTGTAATGCAACGAATTCTGTTACGCAGTGACCCGGTAAGTGCCGAGAGCTTGCTTTTTTATGTGTGAGCATTCCATATAAGTGAGCTGTCGATAGTTGAAACATAGTGCTCACTGGTTTACTATGCAAATATATAATACTAAGAGATTCAATTTATACAATGTAAAGATAGTTTTTACAATCCTCAGCAGCTAGTTAGTTCATGCTCCCTTGTGGAGCAGGACCAGCGTGGAGTTTGACTATTTTTTGTCTATTTTTTTTTGTTGAAATATTTGTCTAAAGCCGTAGAGCTCCAACAAACACACATCAAAATTACATAATTACCTTTTCAATAAAGAAAGTCTGTATAAAAATATGAAGAAAACCATAAATCTGGTGATAAATCATAATGGTTGCATATAAATTCCAATGCTCTGTTGGGCACACCCGAAATTCCCGGGGAAATATAATTATGTGGGACACTCCGGATGGCCCGGGCATACAGCAAATGCGCATTTATCCCAAAGGGTATTAGACAAAATATTATGACGGTCTACGGTGTTATTATTTTTAATGATGAGGCTGTTTCTATGTGTGCATTATGTGAATGTGTGTATCATGAAATTCAAGATGGTTTGCCTAAAGTTAATAAGTCTGCTGGTAAGAGAAATAAATAAAGAATTGAATTAAATATTCAAAAGCACAACCAACTACATATATGTATACCTACTATGCTCATGCTAACGTAATAAAAACACTAAATTATGTGCGAAAAATTGAGAAAAATAAGAGTAGTAAGCCTAGTATTCATGATAAACATTTGTTTAGAAACAAAGCTTAATCAACAAGTTGCTGGCCACACTGCGTGTTGCTGAGTTGATCACGTCATGTTGACAAGTTCTCGCTCGACGAGCAACAACATTTGTTTATCAACAATTGTTGACGTGTGAAACTGAACTGAAACTGGTTGCAAACACGTGGACGTGTTTGCAACCAGTTTATAAACATGACAATAGTGTGGAGCAATTATATAATAACAGTTAATAGAGCTCTTTCAATCAAAAGTATTATTATTATGGGATACTTACGTCAAGAGTTTAAAATAGTAGCGGTAGAGTTTCTTGCCCCTTCGTCTCCATAAGAAACTACCTCTTGGAAGGGGCGCCTAGAATCAATTCTATTTAAATGTAAATGTTGACGTTCAAAAGTGCCTTTTAATGCCTATTTGAAATAAATGCTTTGACTTTGAAGAAAAGAATACAAAGATAAATCATCATATTATTATCAGCCTATAATGTTCCCACTGATGGGACACAGGCCTCCTCTCTGTGAGAGAGAGTGGGCTGTAATCCACCACGCGGGCCCAGTGAAGGTTGGTAGATGTCACATGTCTTCGAATTTTTGGTTTTATGGCATTCCGGTTCCCTCACGAAGTTTTCCTTCACCGTTTTGAGAGCAATGGTGATGAAATATTTCACACAAAGTAAAATGCTGTGTGGGTTCGAACCTACGACCTACAACTCGTAGGTTGCGGCCGGTACCACTGGACCACCACTGCTTATACAGTATAAAAACAAACAATAAAACATTTGAAGAAATTTTAAATTATCAAGCCAAATATACCCAAAAAGATGTGGAAATTGAAAAACATGTACTGCGTACGTAATTATGTAGGGAGGTAAAAAAAGTGTCGGCAAGCAAAGAAAACTGCTAGAGTTATTAAGAGTCATTGCAATTGTAGTACACAACAACACTGCTTCCTCGGGCAACATTTTCACGCAGACTGGAGTGGCGTGTCGACGTGACATATTGATATAAACTGTTTAACTCATACCTTTTTTGACTCCACTTCATGTTCATGTTCAGCACTATCTCGTGTCAGTCAAACCAAATACTCGTACCTGGGTATAGTGATTAATGACTGACTAAAGTGGTACTCTCAAGTTGAAAGCCTAACGTCAAGGGTCAGGAAACTTACTTATATCTGTAGGTCTTTAAAGCAATGCGCTGACTCCAAAACATAAAAAAAATGTATCTTTCACTTTGCCAGTCTGTCATCAGTTATTGCATTCCAGTTTGGGGTGGCAACGCTAAGACTAAACCACTTGGTTTGGAACGCGTCCAGTGGGCTGTGCTTAAGGTGATGCTCGGCAGGCCGTTTAGATTTCTCACAAGTGAATTGTACGCGAAATGCAGGGTACTTCCTGTGCGGCAGCTATTTGTGCTTCACCCTCAAATCCGCATGCCCATGTGTTTCTCACAAAACAGCTCTCGTTAGCTGCCAGCTTTATGTTATTAGCTCACTCATTTACAGAAGGGTCAACAAACATCCAAATTAGTAATTTAAATAAACGCGAAGTCAAAACCAAAGTCCAAAACTGGTTGTATAATCAGGACTATTGCCGTACATTAGACATTATAATATTTCTAAAATAATGTAGACACGTAATAATAATTATTAATTAAAAAAAACGAATACAGAAACACGTGCAAAATCACACGAACACACCTAACATGACTACACACACCCTCGCACACACACACCCCCTCCCCACTTATACACCACACCACACCCCATCCCACTCACTCAGCCATCCCTCCCTTTTAGTATGTAAAAGTATACTCATACATTCATAATCATAGTTAAATCAGGTCATTATGGGTTTATTAACACACATAAATAAAGGTTTCTTATTTACACGAAGTTACAGTAGACCACTGACTCCTATGTCACCTTCTCTTATTTTAGGCGGCAGGATTTTTCATTATTTGTGCAGCCTTGTCATAAAATCCAATGTAGCTATGAGAAATGTATTTGTATTGTAAACAAAGGTATTTTGTGTCAATTAACTTATTTTATTTATTTTAACTTGGTTTCCAAGAACTTCGTCGTTGCTCATAAACAATTTTGATCAACTGTTGCTCAACAAAAGTTTAGCATGAAAACGGGGCTTAGTCTAACAAATTAATAAACAATTTTTATATCAGCAAGTTCGTCGGGTCTTGAAAAAGCCCTCCAACAATAGAAAAGAAGCATTCGCAATACCTCGTTAACCGTTTCACGACTGATCTTTTTTTTAAACCAGTTAACAGAGAAAATTAATAAAGGAAGACATACAAAGCAACGTACATCAGCGGAAGCCAGTCTCTACGGAAATTAACTTTAAGAATATTGCACAAGTTTTAAAACTTTGCTTAAAATTTTGTAACTAACGTATATGTACACTGAGATCTTGGCCACATTCCTTTGGTAAGTTTGTAGAAGGATGCGGGCATCGCCGGCTCCAGCGAATATGCAAAAGTTTAATTAAAGTGCAGAACGCAACTTTTACTTTAATGAATCTTAACGTGGTTCTGTTTACTTCCTTGATACTTAAAACGAACAAAGTTACCATCCAGTCGACCGTCATAACTCTTTTGTTAGAAAAACAAGTCAGTATTGTTGCACGGTCAGACAAACTGTTCAAAGTCAAAGTCAATGCATTTCAAATAGGCACTTATAAGGCATTTTTGAACGTCAACATTTAGATTAAAATATAATTGATTCTAGTCGCCTCTTCCAAAAGATAGTTTCGTATGGAGAAGACTGGACAAGAAACTCCACCGTTGCTATTTTAGAATGTTTTACAAGAAAAACCATTACATATGTATTTATATGTGAAGACGATGCACCAAGATAAAAATTAAACGCCGGTGAAATAAATGCACTATTAAAAAACCTCAAAAGTATAAAAAGTCATGGACTAGACGAGTTAGCATCAATGTTAATACGACAATTTGCAAACGAACTGACGTTACCGTTCTACTTGTTAATAAATGTATCTTTCGATGACGCGACTTTCCCGGATTACCTAAAGAAAGCACTTATAAAACCAGGGGGTCGACACTCTTACTCCGTCAACGACGATACGGGTCCGTTCGAAGGTAGTTCGAAACTAAGCACTAAACCCTACTCCCGGTTGATTTCGGATTCATGAGTTTCTAACGGAATCGTGAAATCATCAAATACCTGGTACAACTCGTCATCATGTCCACGCTTGCGACGAGCAACACTCTTTCTTGCTTCCTCAGCCGATTTGTCCATAGAGAGATCTGGGACGGAACTCACACGGTATTTCGCGGGATTTCGCCATCTCGACTATCTATCTATTTACAGCTATGTTGCCAATGCGATAAGGCAGAAATTCACTACGACTTTTAAAACTGCACGACGTTTAACTTTAGATTTCCGGTAATAAACTGTAATATTCAATGAAGTAAACAATTAAAACTTTAATATTTCTTGCGAAAAATTGTGGAAGCGTCCGTTCGCATCGCCTCGAGCGCGCGTGTTGACTGTCTTTCTTAAATAATTTCAAAACTGTTTATTTTAAAATTATACAAAAAAAAATGGTTGAGACCCTCACAACAAGCCCTTTTGTTCGTTCTGAAACACGGTACAGTTTTCAAACTATTGTTTTTAATTTTCTAGTTTTCCCTCCTCAAGTGAACCCTCACTATTCAAAATTCGTTTTTATACGTTATACGACCGTGTTTGGGTCACAGAAATTAATATCTGTACCAAATTTCAACAATCAGTCATGTAGATCCGGAGCAAATTGGCTCTGACAGACGGACAGACAGACAGACACACGAGTGATCCTACAAGGGTTCCGTTTTTCATTAGGTCGTGCGGAACCCTAAAAACTAGCTATTTATTAGTAGTAGTTAACAAATTAGTATGAATATCGTATACAATGTTTGTATAGATTGATAGAACAGATACTTACTTTACAAAAAGACGAATATTGATTTCCGAGAAAATAAATTTTTGATTTTCTCGGTACGAGTATTGAATCTTATTTCAAAATCTTATACTTATAATATTTATACCTGTAGCTAAATGTTAGAATTTCTTTTGAATTTTTCCATCCATTCAAAGGCAAATGAGTTTCTTGTCCTTCTATTCGTAATTAAAGGATTTTGTTTTAATTTATTTTCTTTTAATTTCATCTTTGTTAGTAAAAAAATTACTCGTTGTCAAAGAATACGACAAATTGGACTTTAATAATAATTCAGTAGTTAAAGCTTCTTGTGAAGGACAAGTACCTACAATACATTCATAGTTATTCTACCTCTAAGTGTGCCATGTAGTAGATTAAAGATCACAGTGATCTTTAATCTAGTGACAATAAGGTTGCAGCTATTACAGGTAAAGTAACCGTGATAGGACTATAGCTCTTCTGTGTAGCTGCAAACCTTCACCAGCAGCATTGCTGGCTGTCGGTTTGAAACTTATTTTCCGTGTATACAAAAAAATGGGTTACCCACATCTACATATCCGTCTCTAACTAACTATACATAAAATAAATTCGTAGCGTAGTGCAAACTGTACATTGTTTTTTAATTTTTAAAGTAATTTTTACGCGGTCTGGGAACGATTCGTATTTTTAATTTTTTGTCTGTTTTTCTATCATGTAATTATTAGAGACTCTAAATCAGGCACTCGGTGCAATAATAAATTACTTTGTGCTCGATGCAATAATCTACTATTTTTAACCCTCTATTATTTTAGACTGAGCTGTTCGTCAGAAAAATCTGTACGAATTCATCAGTCAGTGTATCAGTGTCGGGCCATTAGGTAGTATATGCAGGAACGTCGTCTAGATTTCCCGTACTTGAAGCACTCTTGCCGACGATGTGTGTCTGTTGCCTGAATGTATGGAAACTCTCCTGTTGTAGATTTGGACTAGTAGTTAGAGTGAAAAAGACCCAAATCCTAAAGCAGCCACCAAGGGGATATGATGCTTACAGCTCGAACATTAAGCTGCATTCTGGAAGAGGTGTCATACTTTAAATATCTTGGAAGTCAAGTCTGCAACGACAATAGGCTGAAGTCTGAAATTCCAGCACGGATTGCTTAAGCAGTCGCCACCTTTGAAAAACTTAGCAAACGTGTGTGGACCTCTAAGGCACTGAAACTGCAAATTAAAATATATGTTTACAAGGCCATAGTTCTGCCAATACTCATCTACGCCGCAGAAACCTTTTGTCTTTACAGAGGCGATATTCAAAGGCTGGACACTTTCCACCTACGGTGTCTTCGATCTATTCTTCGCATGAAATCGCTTCCCAAAACGGAGGTGTTGAGGCGCACTGGAATGGTGGGCATGGAGGTGTTTCTGATGAAAATCCAACTGAAATGGTGTGGTCATGTACCTTATACCTATATAAACTTCACGCTGTTTCCCCGAAGGGTTGGGCAGAGGTGTACCTATAGTACACCCACATTTCGCCAGTTATGCTTAGGTCCAATGTAATAGGGGGCGAGCCTATTGCCATCAACCGGGCACAAATCCTGACTCCGGATTGCTGCTGAGAAATTCCAGATAGAAAAATCCATAACACGTTGCCCGACCTGGGAATCGAAACCAGGACCTCATGCTCAGCAGTAGCGATTGCGACCACTAGAACAACGAGGCAGTTACTTATACCTATATATACGCGGGCAATACCTTAAACCACCTCACTTTCTGACTCCTTACGTCGTCACCTTATGACTTGTGGCATACCCGTTGATCGATGGCAGGAGCTTGCTTGAAACCGAGCAACTAAAATTCACAAAGCAACTGTATGCTTTAAAACAAATCGTCTTGAAGTCCTAGACAAGAATCGTAAAATACGCAAAAGTCGCCAAAAGCCTTTGAATGTCTACACATACAACGACGCTGATCAGCTCTTCTGTACGCGGTGTGACCGAGTTTTTAAGACCGAATTTGGTTTTGCTAATCAACAGAGAGCTCATGAAAGGAAAAAGAAGTAGTCTAGGTCGCTGCCACCGGATACGATAATTACCAAATTTACGGTAATTATAAATTTACGAAAATTATGCGAAAAGCAGGCGTTGAAAAAACGTTTTTTTTTTTTCAAGCAATGGAAAACTGCTACTGAAGGCTGCGGGTGTCGACCACAGCATGCGTAGTTTGACCAACTTTTGTCGAAGACTATCGTCATTTGTCAACTGTAGGAACTACAGGTAGCAACGATGCCAACGTTGCTAAATGCGAGGCCCGACATGCATAGAGCATAGCGGCCAGTCGTCTTCTCCGCGCCGTGCCTATAACTTGTGTACAGATAAGTTATGTAAGAAACGTCATCGTACCTACTTGTGACTCATGTGTTTATTAATAGACTTTATACTGGACTCTGATATTTTATTACTCACCTTCTCTAACCACACTAAATAAGGTTCCAACATTGGTGACCCCGACGTGATCTTAGAGAAGTGGACCTTAGAGAATATTACGGACAGTATTTGTTTTTAAAGTGATATTGTGTGAACGGGCAGAAGGCGACTCCCCGTCGACTCGGAACCTATCGGCGGGAATTTTAAGGGTTCAGGATGAATCAGCCACCAGCGCCACCGGTACCTCAACTGGCTAGCATCAGCGTAACGGACAGGATTCCAATGTTTAGGACCGATATGCCGCGGTCGTGGTTCGCGCAGTTCGAGTCCGCTATGGAACCACAGAAGGAAGGGGATGCAGCGAAAATGCATTTGCTGATATCAAGGCTGAGCAGAGAAGCTTTACAACAGGTTAGCGATCTGATTTTTAAGCCCCCTATCGAGAACAAATATGGCACATTAAAAGACAGGCTACTGACAGCCTACGAAGAAATCGCCGAAAGGCAATTTGAAAAATTGGTGAGCGAAATGGATTTAGGATCCCAACGACCGCCGCATCTACGACGTCGCATGTCGGAGTTGGCACAAAACACCGAGATAGCATCGGCGACCTTACAACAGCTGTGGATTTCACGTCTCCTAGGATCCTTAAAAGCTGTTCTGTCAGTGTGTCAGGACCGAAAATTGGAAAAACTCGCGGAAATGGCAGATAAGGTCATCGAAAATTTAAACAGTGGAGAAGTAGCCGCCATATCTTCGGCAGCGTCAACTTCAAAGGGGGACATGGCGACCGTAATGAACGAGTTAACTACCGAGTTGAAAGAACTACGGAGGGAAGTTAATGAGATCCGTGGTCGCAGTAGGGGACGCGAGAACCACCAAATCAAGGTCAAGAGGTCCACGTCGCACGCCAGAGAGTCCAGATTGGCAGATGCAGCTACCATTATGCGTATGGCAAGCAGGCGCGGAGATGTACGAAGCCGTGCCATTGGAAGGAGAACAAGATGTCGGAAAACTGAGTGCGGTGCAGTCTGATTCGGTTGAAGACTGCACCACACCAATAGGAAACCACCGTTTGTGCGTAATAGACCGGAAGTTAGGGATCAGCTTCCTCGTAGATACAGGTGCTAATGTGTCAATTTTACCAGTGAGTAGTGTAAAAAATTGTGCGCGTTCTGAAAACGGTTATAAGCTGTACGCTGCAAAAAACACGGAGATAAAGACATACGGTGTAAAATCCCTAGTACTCAATTTAGGATTGCGCAGAGATTTTAAGTGGACATTTATTGTTAGTGACGTCAGGCAAGCAATTTTAGGTGCAGACTTTATTGAGTCGCACAAGCTAGTTGTAGATTTACATAATAAGAAACTATTATATTATATAGACAGTGTAACTAATTTAAGGACAAATGGGTCAATCATACGGTATGACGAAGCGTCAGTAAGAAGTATCCAAGACGATAATCCCTATCGTGAATTGTTAGAAGAATTCGCAGACATTACAAAACCGGTGTCGTTTAAAGAACCGCCAGCACATGCAGTAGTGCATCATACCGTAACAAACGGTCCTCCAGTACACGCGCGTCCAAGGCCGTTACCACCAGACCGTTATAATAAGGTGAAGGATGAATTTCATTTAATGTATGAGTTAGGAATATGTAGGCCACCACAAGGACGGGCAATTGCGCCCGTGCGGTGATTACAGGGCGTTGAACGCAATAACAAAACCAGATCGTTATCCTATCCCTAGGGTACGTGATTTCACATACATATTATCGGGTATGACTTGGTATTCGCGACTAGATATAAATAGAGCCTACCACAACATAGCCGTATCAGCAGATGATATAGAAAAAACCGCCATAGCAACACCTTTTGGTCTGTGGGAGTTCCCACGCATGACGTTCGGACTGAGGAATGCCGCGCAAACTTTTCAGATATTCATGGAACAACATGTACTCAGAGATATAGAACGCATAGAGAACGCAAATGGTAAGTCAGCACTTTTTTGTTACATAGACGACGTCATTTTGGCTTCTGACAACGAAAGCATAAACAAGGAGCATCTGCGTAAACTGTTTAAACGCTTCAGCGAGGTAGGTATAACCATTAATCTGAGCAAAACGGTATTAGGTCAAACGAAAGTAGAGTTTCTAGGATTTGAAGTAACACAGGACGGAATCAAACCATTTTCGGACAAAGTAAGGGCAATAACAGTCTATCCAAGACCGGATACAGTGGAGCAGCTACGTCGTTTTTTGGGTATGCTTAACTTCTATAGGTCACATTTACCACATGCGGTGGTATATCAAGCAGAGCTCAATATTTTTTTACACAACGCATAGAAAAGAGACAAGTCATATATACTGTGGGATAACAAAAGTATTGAGGCTTTCGAGCAATGCAAAATCGGCTAGCAAGAAGCTACTACATTGTTTCATCCCAGTGTAAACACGCCTTTATCAATAATGGCTGACGCGTCAGATTCATGTGTAGGAGCAGTATTATAGCAAAAGGTAAGCGTAGCGTGGAGACCAATGGGATATTTTTCAAAACAACTGTCGGAAGCACAAAAAAAGTATAGCACGTACGACAAAGAGTTAACCGCGGTGTACATGGCCATAGTTCACTTTAGGAATTTGATAGAGGGACGACCAATAACTATTTATACAGATCATAAACTATTAATTTACGCGTTCACTAAGGTAGGTTAACGATAAGGAAATACCAAGAAGGGCTGGACGATTGTTGTATATTAGCGAATTCACAAGCGACATACAATATGTAAAGGGCCCAGAAAATACAGTTGCGGACGCGTTATCACGTTTTGAGTCTATTGTTTGTCCGGCAGCGCTCGATTTCAGCGAATTATCTCAAGCGCAGGTGCGCGATCAGGTTACGGCAGGAAATAACGTCAGCAGTAGATTGGCATTCAGACACGTAGTCAGGCCGGACGGAGATAAGCAAATATATTGCGAAGTTTCGACAGGTAGTGCTAGGCCTTATCTTACAGGCAAGTTTAGGAAAATAGCGTATGAAAACATTCATAATATCAGTCATCCTGGGGTTCGTACTACGCGCAAGATGATTGCTAAGAGGTACTTTTGGCCAGGAATGAATAAGGATATTAATGAATGGACAAGATCATGTATTCGGTGCCAGAAAGCAAAAGTTAGTCGGCACACAGTTTCAAACTTAACTCGTTTTCCACCATGTAGCAGGTTCGAACATATAAATACAGATATTGTAGGTCCGTTGCCAACGTCACAACAAGGACATCGGTATTGTATAACTATTATATATCGTTTTACGCGTTGGCCTGATGCAATACCAGTCTCAGACATTACAGCTGATACGGTTTCCAGAGATATTGTAAGTAAAGATTTAAAGTCATGTACACATGTTTTTGTAAGGAATGAGATGATGAAAAAAATCACTTTGTCCTACCTATGATGGCCCAGAGTTTTAAGTAGAAATGAAAAGGTGTTTAAGATTAGTTATCTAATAGGGAAAGCGATTTATCTATAGACAGACTAAAACCAGCGTACATGTTGCAAGACAGCGATCAGGATAGTGCCACAGATTGTTTGCAGACAGAGACGGAAGAGTAAGTAAAAGAAACAGCCGAGGATAAATCGCTTCCGCTTAAAGTACCACGCGCAGTGGCCGGCGTGTAAAGCAACCGGTGCGATTTTTGCTACCATAGATAAATGTTTAAACCAGTGTGCCCATGTTTGTGGATTTTATTAACTGTCGAAAGAATAAACAAGGTGGTACCAATTGTTTAAATAACCAAATAAAATGGGAAATTATAACACGAAAAATGAAGAAGTTATCATTGCTCAGCAAGGTGCTAATAATGCGTAGCAAGTTGGCGACATAGAAAGCAACTGCAACTGGAAAGTTTTGCCATAATGGTTACAGTGATCGGCAATACCCTTGTGTATGTGTCTAGGCGGAAGACAATGCTGCTCCAGCACTAAGAAATGGATCAGGAATGAATTGACATCGTTATGCCCAGCAGGAGTCGCAGCGAACCAGCAGTCTACCATACCGCAAGCTTCATATGCGAAATAACACGGTGTAACAAAAGAAGTGTAAATGCAAAATAGGACACAGTGATTTCAGAGAAATAGGTAATTAGAGACAATAAATAAGTATTGAAACAAGGGATATCGAAATACAACTATGGTATTCATAAACAATGTATGTATTTACACGTAGGCAAGACGAAGGGCAGCAAAAGGAGGCATGTGATTTGTATTGGCGTCATCCTGGCAAATACTGTGGACCCTAATGGGGCGTTCAATTATTGTAATAGCAGAGTAGTTTGTCAGGATGACTACCCTTAAGTTTATACCCTTAAGTAAGTTTGTTATTAAGTGTATTGGGAGGTATGTAGGAACTACAGGTAGGAACGATGCTAACGTTACAAAATGCGAGGGCCGACATGCATAGAGCATAGCGGCCAGTCGTCTTCCCCGCGCCGTGCCTATAACTTGTGTACAGATAAGTTATGTAAGAAACGTCATCGTACCTACTTGTGACTCATGTGTTTATTAAAAGACTTTATACTGGACTCTGATATTTTATTACTCACCTTCTCTAACCACACTAAATCAGGTTCCAACATCAACTTTTGTCAAATGTCTATCCTGACAAAATTACATATTTGTTTTATTTATCTGTCATTTTGTCTATTCTTTCGTTGACAAAACTCGTTTCATTTTACGCGTGCAAGTCGAGCTACTTCTCACACAAACTATACGTATTTTGCTCCCGCTTCACCAGTCCTGATTTTCTGTACATTTCTGCTGAGATCAAAACTGCAATCGTAGTGTAAAGGAAGTTTTACAAAAATGTCGCTATTATTTAAGTATTTTATGTTGTATTCCGACTTCCTAGCTAAATCATTCGCGGGCAGAAGCTATTTTACATAATAAATCTATCTAATCCATCAAACCCGGAATAGTAACATCCCCAACTCTAAAAATCAGTTACGCCAAATCGCCAAAATAACTTGCCACGAAGACCGCAACACACCCGGTACACTAAAACAGAATGAAACGTAAAAATTTATACAGAAAGTTAATAGACCGCAACCTCTGGTGCGCGTCCATATGCTGGCAACATTAATTTATTGGCTCACAGAGCAGGATATTTACAGCTCAGTCTTACTCCAACTTTCGCTGGGACCACGCCAGCTTCACAGCACGAGACAATTTTAGCCCACAACTTCTTACTATCCTTGTTCTCTAAGAAAAACATTTCAGATAAAAATTAAGCTTTATTTGAGAAGCGATTTTTTCTTTTTGTGGGATCTAGTTAGATATGTATTATATTTTTAATTAAATAGCTTAAGGGTGATAAAGGTAAGTACTGTACTTAATTAATTGGGGGCCGTATAAATGTTAAAACATGAATTTGGGACACGAAATAATATTAGGAAACCCGTTTTCTATACCATTCCAATAATTTAGGAATAACATTTTCTTAAATACGTAAGTACACACATCAAAAAAGTCTAAGCAACACATACACAATTCAATTTTACAATGTGTTTTCGCATTAAATCCTTACTATTTCTTATTTATATTATATTTAATGTTTTTTTTTTTTAAATTAAACAACTATTGTTTTTTATTTTATTTTAATAATCTTAATTAACAATAATTACGAGTCGGTAAGTACTGTAAGTCCGTAGTACAAAGTAAGGTGCCTAATCAACTAAACTTAAACTAAAATTAAATGGTTGTACAAAAATTGCATAAATTAATACAAAGTGTGGCCTCCTCTGTTATTGAGAACTTGCTGGCACCGATTATTCATAGAATCGATGAGACTGTTAATTTTATCCTACGGCAATTGCTCCCAATGAAATTTTAGTAAGTCCATCAGTTGTTGGGTGGTTGTCACTCCATCCAAGTCCTTTAAAACACGTCTCTGGATCATGTCCCATGCATGCTCGATGGGATTCAGGTCTGGCGATTGTGCAGGCCAAGGCAATACCAATACTCCCGTGTGTACAAAGCTGTATGCGAACGCGCCTTGTCATGCATCAACGTGAAATCGGAGTCAAGCGTTTGTGCGAATGGACGGACATAAGGCCTTAGAACATCCTCAACGTAGTTTACAGCGATCATGTTACCATTTACAAAAACGAGCTCAGTTCGTCTGTTCTTCATAATACCCGCCCATACCATAACTGTTGAGCCGTTGTATGGATGCACTTCCTGAACGCACCTCAGTCTTTCAGTATTTCGAGGATGACGGTACACTCTTACCCTTCTAGTATCAGGGTTGAACCCAAATCGAGACTCATCGCAAAATTAAAATTTTATCCCATTGTTCCCGGGTCCATGTATTGTGTTCCCTACACCATTCATCTCGAACACAAAGGCACTTTTGAATTGTCAAGGAATCGGTCAGTCAGAAATATGAAGCTAGTTGCCCATTCGAAAGCGCAGTAGGTCACTATGGAGAAGAACGGGCAAGAAACTCCATGGACACTCTTTTAAATAATATTGTTGTTACAAATATAATAGTTACATCAATTATTGTTGACACTATAAGTGAGAACGATGTACATAAACCGTACACGTTAAAAGCGTCCAGAGTGCAGCAAAACATAATTAAAAACAATCCAGCAAATTAATTATTAAAATATGCCGTGGCAGCTAAGAGATGACCTTTTTTTTTTTTTTTGTTCCCGGGGTGGAAAATCCTCATGGATGTCCTCCGCCCTGGGGCGGGCGGAGGGGTCTGTCAGACTCTTACTGACTAAAAACCACCCCGGTGTTCCATCTCACACCTACGCCGGGGTCGCGGGAACAACACATAATTCTTCCGCAACCCCGGCTGGTGCCGGCCCGCTTGCGCGGGCCCCGTCTCGGGCGGGGGGAGTGAAGTGTACTCCCCCCGCAACGTCTGTGAGCGGCGCACGCGGAACACTACGCGCGCCGCCTTCTCGGGTCCTGATGTTGGGGGGCGACGGATGTCCCCGAATCCGTTGCCCCTGGACCCATTTAGGGGGGCCCGAAGAGGGCGTTGTCCGCCCTCCTCCGACGCCCGGTGCGTCTGCTGCGGGCCAAGTCGAGAGTCGAGATCTCTCTCTCCCTTTCCGCAGCCTCCTTCCGCGAGATGACCGTCTCGCAGAAGGAAACCACCGCGTCCCAGGACTCGACGCTGCCGACCATCGAACTCACTACGGTCGGCAGCGACAGGTCACTGCCTACTTTTGAGATGAGGGCCCGGCGCGGCTCCTCCCAAGCGGCACACTCTGCCAGCGTGTGCCACGCCGTGTCCTCCCGGCAGTCGACGCAGTGGTGACACCGGGCGTCCGGCTCCCTGTTTATGCGACACAGGTACTTCCCGAAGCAACCATGCCCCGAGAGCACCTGCGTCGCCCGAAACGTCAGGGAGCCGTGCCTTCTCTCGAGCCAGCGGTCGAGCACTGGCCGGATCGCCTCGATGATGCTGAGGCCGGCGGTAGGGCGTGACAGCCTCACCCGCCATTCCGCCACCAGGACCTCGCGGAGCTGCAACCGACGCTGCTCGACATGTTGCTGCATCGGTCGCTCGCCCCGCTCCCGCGCTTCCTCGCGCCACCGGTACAGTGATGCGAGCACCTTCGCCTCCAGGTCCCAGGGCGGTGATCCGGCCAGTGCACAACCCGCCTCGAAGGAGATCGTGCGATACCCCCAAATGACTCTGACGGCCATCGCTCGCTGCGGCTTGCGCGGGACAGACTTGCTGCCGGCCGTCAGGTCAGACGCCCAGATCGGCGCTCCGTAGAGCGCCATGGATCGCACGATCCCCATATAGAGCCGCCTACAGGCGGCGCTCGGGCCCCCCAGATTGGGAAGCAGCGTTGCCAGCGCCCCAGCCGCGCCCAACAACTTGGGCGCCAGCCGCCAGAAGTGGGGTCCGAAGTCCCAGCGGCTGTCGAGCACCAATCCCAGATATTTCATGGTGGGCTCGACAGCGATCCGGACCCCCCCGACCACAATGTGTGATCCGGCCGGCGGCGCCCACCGGGGGCCATGAAACACCATGGCCTCCGACTTGTTGAGGGCCACCTCCAGGCCGAGGCGCCGTATGCGGCTCACCGTCAGTGAGACCGCCGCCGTCGCGAGCAACGCTGCCTCCCTGTGTGAACTCCCCTGGGCCGTGACCAGCGTGTCGTCCGCGTAACACGTCAGGTCCGCGCCCGGCGGGAGCTCGCCCCTCAGCACCCAGTCGTACCCGATGTTCCACAGGAGCGGTCCCACGACCGATCCCTGTGGAACACCGCACGACACCTGGCGCTGGTTTTCGCCATCACGTCCCATGTAGGTGACACACCTCCCGGCTAAGTAAGCCCCCACGATGCGGCGGAGGTAGAGAGGCACGCGGTGGTACCGCAGTGCCTCCCGTATGCAGCTCCAGGGCAGGGTGTTGAAGGCGTTGGAGATGTCCAAGGACACCGCCACCACCACCCCGCCCCGGGACACTGTTTCCTCCGCCAGGACTCTCACCCTCGATACAGCGTGGATGGTAGAGCGCCCATGCCGAAAGCCGAACTGGCTCTCGTCCAGGTCCGGCCCCTCTCTGCACAAGTGGCCGACGAGGCGGGCTGCGAGTATGCGCTCGAACAGCTTGCCCACCTCGTCGAGCAGCACTATGGGCCGGTACGCAGACGGCGAGTCGGCAGGGCGCCCCGCCTTCCTGAGCAGGACCAGACGTCCAATCTTCCACAGACTGGGAAACTGGCCCCGCTCAAGGCACGCTGTGTAGAGTCCTCTCAGTTGGGGCTCCAACTCCTTCAGAGCGAGGGTGAATAGCTAAGAGATGACCTGTACCAACTGACGGCGCCCGTTCACGAACATGACGCATGGATCAGCACCATTCAGCTCAACCATTTTGAAGGGAGCTAAACGACGAGCGCGATTCCCGTGACGTATCGGTGGGCACCTAATTGGCCGTCGTGCTCGTAGGCCATACTCATACAGTCGATTTCGCACAGTTTGGCAGCTAACAACAACACCACTTGAATTTTGTAGCCTTAAACCTATCTCTCGGGCGGTTAACATTGGCTGGCGTCTTGCAGTCAGTTATATGTATCGATCTTGCCGTGTGTTTGTACACCTTCCTCGACCTGGGTGTTGCTCAGCAGGATCTCCCGTGTTAGTGTAACGCTGATGAAGATGGCAAATAACGCTTCTGTTTACACCAAAATACCGAGATACCTGAGATTGACTTCTTCCCGCTTGCAACATCCTACAGCTCTTTGCATTTCATCTGCGTTCAAATGACGTCGCTCCATGACGTACAAAATGTCTCAAAATCCAAATTTGTTCAAAACTTTCTTCAAATTATTGTTTAATTCATAAAATTGATGTAGAATACTAAATTTAATGAGCAAAGAAAAAGCTATAAAATTCGAACAAATGCATTCGAAATGCATAAATGATACTCGTTTTTTTACAACCAGCCAGTACGTCCTCTAGATCATAAAAGTTTACATAGGTATTACCTACTTGGTAAGAAATTATATAATAATTGATTAATAATTTGAAATAGTATGTGTTGCTTAGACTTTTTTGATGTGTGTACTTACAATAATTATTTGCCAGGATTCATCTTAAAGAAACTTTATTTCACGTCTAATTCCAAAGCTAATATAATATATAATAATAATAACTAAATTGTGGATTCGTATGTTTTGAGAGGACCATAAATTCAATTTGGGATATTTTTTTATTTCAAAATTACCGACCTACAGAACACGCAATGAAGGGGTTTAAACGGTTGGTTGGCTGCATAGAATGTCGTCTAAATTAATATTGACAGGTTTGGAGAGAAAGGGTTTCAAGCTGACAAGTAGGTACCTATTACCCGTAATACAGAACAAACATAATTCCGTGACTGTCCTATGTTACACCATTGTAAAATTATACTTGCTTTGAATATGGGCGTATCATTTGCGTTATCTAACGGGTGCAAAAAGGCACTTAAGAGGCTGACAAGAGCTTAATCTGCATAATAAAGAAAGAGAAGCGCGATGACACAACGCTGAAGCAGTTATCTTTTTACAAAAAAATCCATTGATTGGACTAAACAAATAAAACACTATAACGTGAATAGGTTGCTTGTAGATTTTTTTTGAGGTACTTTCGTTATTTTTTCTATCGTATCAAATTAGTTGTATTATGTTTTCAACACACTGGTGCCGATTCTCTTGTACACCGAACTAAACTATCACTAAAACTCCTTACTTTTGGCTATGAGCATCTTAAAACAGAATACCAAAATAAACTCGAAATATCAAAATAATTTTGACACTACTAAAATCGAATTTGACAATTGCGACTCCGTGTGGTTTATTTTTTCTTTTGGCTTGCCAACGTGTTTGCCCTACCCTGTGATTTTTTTAGAGCCGCAGGTATCGACGTGTTTTATAAGGAATTTTTCACTTTTTGTAAGGAAAAAAAATTACCTACATGTTGAGTTTTAGGGGTTTAAGATTTTTGTAAAAGGGGTTTGAAATTTTCATTATTTTTGCTATATGTCACCCCATTTTCGAGCTATAAGCAAAAGGAAAAGAAAAATATACAATTATTGTTTTTGAGACTGAAGTCGAGGTGTTGGTGAGAATTTTAGTTAACGACAACAAATCATATTCCACACCTTTTAAATCGCGATTAAAAGTACTCAGATTCATATTCAGGTTTAGTTAGACAGTCAAAATTTGAGGTTAAAAACGTCAAATACAGAATAGCAAAATTGTCATTTCACTGAACTACTATCTCAGTGCCATCTTAGTTCTGTCAAACTAAAATATAGTTAAGTTGTGTCACTTTAGCCAATTTCAGAATGCGAAATCGTCATTTGGCAGGAATAAACAATATTTTGGTGAAGTCTAGTTTAGAGGCATTTGTGACTCTTGTCACATCGGCACCAATATCTAACTTGCCTAAATATGCTGAAGAATATCATATATTTTTCTCAATTTGTTTACTGCAGTGGATCATATACTTTTAGGTATAATAAAACTTGCGTGTTGGTCCTGTAGTGCCCTTATAGGCTCGTTCAGACTGGCGCGACATGTGATGCGAATCGCACGAGACACAAAGGAACCGCAAGTCGAGCGACGAGCGGTGCTTTTGTGTAGCGTTGCGTATCGGGCCTGTTTATTTTTATTTATTTTATTAGATTTACCAACGTTCGCATACACTACAGAAAACAACAGAAAATAAATAAGAGAAAATGAAAGAAAGAACTAAATGTAACAAACAATTATAGGTAAATACAGCATTTTCTTACCTACTAGGAGACCAATCTTAAAATAAAGCAGTTCAAATATTACTATAAAAAACAGAAAGCAGAGAGAAACAGCCGTCTCATAATCTAATAATTAACAAAAATTGAAATTATTTTAACTTTCGACACAAATGATCAAGAAGTTTCGATCGGAACCGACAAAGTGAGTCCATATGAACATCTACCAGATCACAGCACTCGTTCATGATACGACCACGGCCTACACATTCTTGCCAGTGGTGAATTTGCTCCGTACACAGTTCTTCGGTGCGGTTGATAGAAAGGGGTGATACGATTGCGGGGGTATCTGGCAGGGACCTTCTAATATCCTACTCAGGAAATTGGGACTGTCAATCATATTATTTAAAATTTTGTGCATGAATAGACAGTCCGACAATTCTCTTTGACTAGACAAGGAAGTCATTCCAAATTTCGCCAATTTTTCCGAGTAAGATGCTTTTTTCTTTAATCTGCTAGAACTATATACCAAGTGCCACATGAACCGTTTCTGAATCCTTTCCAGTCGAAGTGAGTGTGTCGCGTGTAATGTGGCCTCCATACCACGCTGCAATAGTCCAAGGTACTGCTAACCAAACTGTTAAACAGCACTATTTTCGGCCTGCTATTGTGGAAGGAATTGGCTTTTTCCGTTCCGAATGACGGAGCCCAACATTTAAGAGGCCTTTTTAATGGTACTCTCGAGGTGCGGGAGGAAGGTGAGTTTACGGTCAAATATTACGCCTAGATCCTTTATTTGGTCTACTGTTCAATAATGTCATTGCCAATATGTTATACACCTTCAATTGTGTGGACTCTTCTTGAGAATTTTATGTGAAAGCATTTTTTGCCATTTAAGTGCATGCCATTACGCTCACACCGTTCATTCAACCTGTTGAGGTCGATTTGAACATACACGGTATCATCAACTGAGTCTATCACCCTCCCAAGCTTCAGGTCGTCTGCGTACATGAAACTTTCTGAGAACTGAAAACAAGTTTGCAAATCGTTATTGAAAACATTAAAAATCATTTATTATATCATGACAAGAAATTATCGTTCTTCCTGCGAAACAAATATTATTTTCTGAATGAGTTATCTTTGTTCTTGTTCTGATATAAAATGTTTTTGCTGGCTTCGATATTTATGGATAGTTTTGCTGATGTCCGCGTCTTTTTTCGCAAACAAACTTCAATCCTCTGTTGAATCACTCGGTAGTGGTGTTTTAATTTTATTTATGTGAACTTTTGCACCCTCTACTTAATCTTATTATTATTAACATCCTCAAATACTATCTACGAATAGTATATAAGGCTTATATTACGTCATGTTAATAAATAATTATGGTCAAGTTTAATTCTATAGTACATTTCGTGTTGTTCAAATATCTACTTAAAACAAAAAATTGGATTCAAGACAGTATCGGTTATTCATTGCATTCGGTCTCACAATCGGTCCGCGTCGTCAAACCAGAAATCTGAAAGGAGATAGTTCTTCAAACTTTCCCCATTTAATTTAATCTTCGTCAGCTGTGGGAAACTATTTGCTTTTATTTTGCAGCTTAAAGTTGGCGTTTACAAAAGAGCTAGTAAGTGAAAATTCGAACCGCAGAATTTTGAGAAAGTTGTTCTTGTATTTTAAATGGTCGAAAATTGTTTAAACAGCAAGCAGTAGTAAATTTTGTAGTTTTCCTCATAGTCATAAACAGCTTATACAATTGGAACGAAGAATAGATCATAATTAAATTATGTCGCCCAAAAAGTAGTATATTTCATTGTCTTATCGAATGGCGTTTAATCTTTCGAACACGGCCAATCAATCAATGAATAAACAGTATATAACATGGGTACACCGACCTAGTTCGGTATTAAAGGATACCGATACGAGATCCTCCTCAAAACACAGTAAAACTTCCACAGCCTCTACAATTTATGCGTCATCCCGAATTTTGTATGAAATTTGAAATTATATAAAGGGTGACATTCTGGAAAACATAAATTTCGTTTAGGTTTTCCACATTTTATCATCTCAGCCGAACCAAGCGACCAGCTTTAACAGTGTGGGAAGTTAAGTGTTATACGAAATATGAAAAATGGACGGAGTGTGCTAGATTTTTTGTTTATTCCAAAGTAAAATAAATAGGATGATACCTGTGTGTTTTAATATGAACTGAGTGTGACACCTGATTAGATCCCTATGTGTGTCCAAATAATGAAATGTACTTTTACACCTGATTATATAAACTCTCTGAATCCGGTAGGATTCGGATACTTCCAAGTACCCCTTATTCGAAGATACTCATGCTATAAAAAATATATAATAAATTCTTTATTGCCATAAAATCTGGTTCCAGAAAAATGTGAGAGCCTGGCTCCAGAGCTAGGTAGAGTACCTGTATCTCAGGAGCCAATGAATTCTTCCATTTAGGTTACAATTAAGTTTTATGTAGCGAAAGGTGTTACAATTACTCTACTTAAAATTAAGTTTAATAGTAAACATTTAATTTATGCACTAAAAGTAGAATTAGAATTAAAGCAATTTAAATAATATAAATCAGGATTGCAACAAATACAGATAAAAAATTTTTATTTAAAACAATATTCATGTGAAAATCTATTTTATGTCTTAATTATTAATAAATTTTAGCTGAGCGTCGCAAATAACAAACAGTAATTACATGGCGTATAAGCCTATTTAAAATTTAGTAAATCTTCAGGCTTGCTTGATTCCGTGCCTTCAAAAGCGTATTAAATCTACTTGACCTCGCCCATTCTGCTTGATACAATTACAGCCGGTAAAGGGAATTTGAAAATAACTTCAGACGTCAGCTGACATAAAGCTTCCTGATTTTATGTTACTCTGGTATCATTAGCTAAGTAAATTGTTTACGAAAGAGAAATTCGAAACGGGTAGGTTGTTGGCAGTTTTAATTTCAGCTCTTGTGAGTCTTTGTCTTTTAAATGTAAAGCAGACACAATTTATACATAAAGTATTTTGTTTCAATAAAACAAGTAAGTTTAATTTTACCAACTCAAAAATATTTGTTTTCAAATAGTGCAAACAATATTATAAAATGTGTAAAAGTTTTAAAAAATACAGGCTATAAACGTTTCAAATAAGTATTAGAAAAGGACAGCACTATCATAGAAGTGACGTCACGGCTATGTAAATTCATATTTGCGCCATAGATTGTCCGCACCGCGCGACAAGGACGGGAATAATATCCTCCAAAAACTTTAAAGGCATGTGGCTTCTCCATATTTACATCGATTTAACAGATTTTTTCGATTATCTCATTTTTACTATGCCTTCTTTGAAATTACTTTATTTTTTGAACATTTTTATCATTAGTCATCATCCCTATTGAAATGGTTTGTTTTCAACTCTTTTACTTTTCATTTCACCCATGATAAATCCTAACTAAACACACAAAGAAATAGTCACATATTGAAACACGCGCTTCAGTAATTACTAAGCGAATGGAACCCTTACTCACGAAGAGACAGCTCCAACCGTTTCCGTCGCGGACTCTTTCAATAGGTATTGTAATTAATACCACTGCCACTGATGCATGCATGAGGTGTTTTACACATTTTACAATGTATTTCTGTATTCTGTCTCTATATATAGGACCAACTCTAAATTTACTAATCAAAAGAACTAAACATATTACAAAAAAATTGCTTTATTTTAGAAAGTTCGAGCATTTAGGCGTTTTTGTCATAAGCAGCACAGCAACATCATATCTTTACCAAGCGACAAGCTTCAGTATATTATTACCAAAAGTCACAGGAATAAAAATAGTGCTGTAGGTAGGTTCTACAAATTATTGAAAAGAGATACTAAAACAAATTCAAAAGAAAAGCCAATGATATAAAAACCATTTCACACCTTTAAAGCCGGTAGGCCACAAGTCAGTCACCTCTCTTCTTTTTTTGCAACTGGCAACCTCGAGCCATCAGTCAACGGCTACAATTTATCTCTCTAGAAGTTTTTCACGTTCAAGTGACACCACCCTCAACTTATCTACTTAAATATAAGGCACTTTTTTATTCAGGAATGTTAAGCTATCATTTACAGTGATTGGGAAGTTTATAATGGCCAAACGGCCATGAATACAGCAACAGCTATATTTTAATAAAACTTTTATCGAAGTAAAGATACAAACGAGCAGATTTTGTCAAAGTTTAACTCACTAACACTTTATAAATGTATACTATCATATACATTTATACACGTTTGTTATTCTCAACATGCAGGCACCCGCGCTTTGATACAGTAAACTAGATATTAATTTACAAATACTTTTTTAATTATTTATGAAGTGTACGGACGTGTATCTAATACCAGTTGTTGGTAATATTTCATACTTTTCTCCTTATAAAACTGTAGACCGATAAGTTTATATGAGTATTACAATTAAAACATTATCGTTAGGTAAGTGGAAATCCTAGCGAAAACAGCAGCTACGCGATTAAAATCTAGCTCAGAATATTAAAAATTTGTTTCACTAATTGATGTCATAAATTCCTGGGTAAAAATTCAACTAAAACAGACTAACACGAAATGAACCTAAAACAAACCATCAATTTAGTCGGCAAGAGCTACCTAGTGTTTACTGTTTGTTAGCATAGCTCGGATATGCATGTTATTTGTATGAATAAAGACATAACGGTAAAAAATTAATAAAACAATTTAATTTAACAATTTAATAAAAAATAAAACAATTTAATTGTAGTGTGTATGTCCAATTAAACTAGACTTTAGAGACACTTTACAAATGAGAGTTCGAAAGTTGTCACGAACATAACACGAAATGAAAAGCTTTTGTCTAACTTAATCCCTACTGAAATTTACAATGATTTAAATTCTAAAATATTCATAGAGACATTATTACTTAAGTCTGCATGGTTGGTTTCTCATCTAGCTAGACAATCATATTTGGCGGTGCAAATTCATTTCGGAGATAAATAGGCCAATATTTTTTACTGCCATAATAACATTGTTTGCCAAATTTACCGATTTAAAAAAAAAGATAAACTTTTGCCGATGCGTCAAAACAGCTCAATGCAGTAAATATGTAACAAACATTTGTAATATCAAGTCTCAATAGGCTTATTGTTATTCACAGTGCGATTCGAACGATCACCAGGCCATAATTATATCATCGCATTCCTCGCTTAGCAATAAACTAAATGATAATAAACCCGCTTGTCACCGTCGCAATAAATTTCACTATTTGCTGGGAACAAAACACAGTATTACATGAAATATTACCCAATATGGGGACACACAGACAGCACTGAACATAGTGACTCGTAAATCCGAGTTACCACGACACTTGAATCTGACTTACCGTTTTTGAACCTCAATTTTTCTAAATCAAAATCTGCCCACTCGAAAAATATGGCACGTACCCTTAAAAATAAGTAAAGAAAGCCTTGAATTAAAAGGTCATTAAAAACCGTTCATCTAGAAGTTCGTCTATTCTGACCTGAAGTCATCCTATAGCCAGCCTTGTGGTCGTGACGAAATGGTGGAAAAGTCTTGTAAAGTTTCCTTACTATTAAGAGAGAGCCCTAAAATTAAAACTTTGTTCCAGGAAAATCCGAAGTAAAGACATGGGAAATCCGGTCCCCAATATCTTGAAATCTATGGGTTAATCCATAGTGACCGCCTGGGACATATCCTTTGTCAACCGAAAAGCCGAGCACAGCCCGGACCACAACGATTACGTCCGAAATTTTTTATGGAAGTACCATTTTATATCTATAGGAACCCGTATTCCCGTAACATAATGTTTTAGCTTGGTTTTCCTCGACTGTTTTCGCATAGTTTACAACGCTTTTTTTTGCATCCATTTCAGAGTGAAACCCTAATAAAAACATACCCGAGTGCACTCGCGGGACACAACCCAATATGCAACTGAAACCCCATTAAAATCTCTCCGAGTTTTTACGACAATAGTGTGCATACAGACAGATGAGAATATTCAAGTGTCTCATAATACTTTTTAGGTGAAGTAGCTATTTATGTTACTAACGTTTATGCCAAATGGTTCAAGATAGAAATGTAAATCTTATATTTGCCGGTCACATTTGCCGGTATCACCGCTGTCCAATTTGACAAACAAGGTGATTAAAAAAGCCAAAAGAAAAAAATCCTGGGTTCGATTCCCAGCAGGGCTAACATGACATACGCGACAATTACTCACTCTCGCGTTTTCTCGCCGCGTCTTAATCGTCGCGTTACTCGTCTTTGGCAGCGCTGCCATACAAAATATTCGACTCGTTCTGTCAAACTTGATGTTTTCTTATTAAACCCTAACATGGCACACAGGTTATCTCGAATTTCAACATGAGAAAATCACCGATTTTCTCTAATTTTGTCGTCCTCAATTACTCGAAAAGAGTAGACAAAATTATGATACAAAAAAAAAGCTCCAAAATAACATGGCAAATTCATAATTATACTTTTATTCATCTTTATAATTTAAACATAATAACAATAAAAATACTTACAAACTACTATTTACATTGGAACGAAGTTCCTTTCGGCGGCCGTGACAAAAACTGTGGCAGAGGGAAGCACTATTTCACAGACGAGCATCACGTGCAGTAATAAATAGTCTCTTTGACAATTATAGTGAATAACGAAATCTAGGAAGATGCGAGTGTATGGCAATATCAAACTTTAGCAACAAAATTACTAAAGCCACTAATTTTGTATTTTAGTTTTAGTAAAAAAGTCGGTTACAAGAAACTAAACACAAATTAAAAGAGGTAGAAGTAAAACCAATATAGTACATACTAATTCCGTGCGTAAAACCGACCGCTGTTGCAATGATATTTTTTTTTTGTTTTTAATAACTTGCTACATTGGTGTCCCGCCGCGAGATTAAGAAATGTCAAAGTGCCTATTTTAGAGTTTACTCGAGCCTAACGGTCGTGTTAGGCATTCTAATAACGTCAAATTCGTAGACAAATTTCGACAAATCGAGATAGAGAGCGTTCTCGCGCCTGTCATGTTAGCCTGTTCGGGCAAAGTTTTATAGTTTTTTTGTTATCTGGAATTTCTCAGTAGCAGCCCGGAGTCAGATTTGTGGCAAAAGGCTCGCCCTGTCCAACCCTTCAAGGACACAAGAGACAATGTGTCTGCTTTTATGTTTACGTGTGTCTATTATATAGGTACCTGTCCTTTGCCATTGATAATAACCGTTTTCGAAAAGCTAATTTTCAGTAATGACCTTATACCGATTCAATAAAATGATAAAAGCACCTACTTGCCTTTACGTTTAAAGTTAAACATTTATGACGATAACCTTAGGCACGTGAAACTTCCTTCTTCTTTGCATAGAGAACTTCTGTAAGCGGAATGTAGGTCAAACTAGCGGTTCCACAAGTGAATACCAATTGTCAATCTCGCAGTTAAAGCATAATCTAGACTCCTTCCTATGTGGATCTCTTAAACATAGATATTACGTTTAAGAAACTATGGATCGTAAATCGTAATGTATTGTTAACATCATGTAATTAAGTGTGTACTGAATACATGGAGAAGAAGTTACATACCAACAGATAATCTGGTCATGAAGCTCTTCTGTTTTGCCACCATACCCGATTCTCAACTGTTTTCAAAGTGCTCTTATTTTTGTTACCTACCCTTATCTTCAACATAACTGTCCGGTTGACACGGGGCCCAGAACGCTTCAGCTCTGGCTTGGAATGTTAATTATTAGGTCTCGTTGAGACCATTCAGAAAATTACAACAATGTTTAATTTAGCTTAGTATGCTGTAGCAAACACAGCTGTTTCCACGTAGTTCATACCACGTATATTTTAAAGCCCAAATAACAAATATTTAATTCTTCATTCGATCTTTACAACACCTATGAGATTTCACAGGTGATTTATAATGTAACTGAGAACACACTGCCGCAGTAAAGATTGCAATAGTAATTATCTATCAGGGTACAATTTCCCTACAGGGAAAAACCTGCATGAATTATAATCCTTAACACGGTTTTTTTGCCAATCGGGAATTTACTCGGTCAAATGGAAAAATCTGGGGAAAATCTGGCAAGATTTTCCTACCATCACTTCAATGCAGAAATCATACTATTATCTGTTTATTTCATATTTGATACCTGGTTCTTACCAGACGAACTAAAAATTATGGACCTCCTTATAACGTCATCTCAATTCCGCATCGAAGAAGAATAGACTGTATTTTACTATCTAGCCCCAAGTTTTGGGAAAATACGAAACATAAAAATAATGTAATATGACATCAAGCCTGTCATTTACAAACGGTTAGACCCACCACAGCAACCACATTTCGCCAGTTATGGTTAAGTCCCATGTAATAGGAGCCGAGCCTATAGCCGTCAACGGGGCACAAATCCAAACTCCGGGCTGCTACTGAGAAACTTTAAGATGGAAAAGCCCAATAACACTTAGCCCGAGCCGGGAATCGGACCCAGGTCCTCATTCATGCATGCTTAAAATTGTGTAGTACATTCCGTGAGGCCTAAGCTGAGCTTTGCATTTGTGTGAGTGATTACCAATCGTACCAATGTGATCGCGGAGGGACGCACAGTGCCTCTGGCCGATTGTCCGAGTGGTCGATTGCCAAGCAAAGGACTCGTCGCTATGTGCACTTACATAAATGCAAAGGTCAGCTCAGGCTTCGCGGATTGTACTAGCTTTGTGAAATATTAGAAAGGTATTTTTTCAATTTCAAACAACAAGCACACAGCAGAGCTCGTATTTTGTATTAAAAACACAGTTCTGACACTGATCGATTACTTTGTTTTAAAAACAGAACACGTCTCATTATGCGGGAGGAGATGAATTGTTAGAATTTTAATTTCATTTGGAAATTATGTATACGTATTTATGTATTTTTTACTGATTTTGGAAGAATTCTAAGAAAAAGCTATGGTGGTTGATTATTAATCATCTTCACGATCTGGGTACGCTCACTATCCCCAAATGGTAAAATCATAAGCTTTGCAGATGACACTGCCCTCTTGTTCAGCGCGTGCTCGTGAAAAGATGCAGTATATGAGCGTACACAATTGGGCTTTAATACGGTATCCAACTGGCTAAGCGACAATCTGTTGACCCTTAATACAACCAAAACCTATTACATAGCATTCTCTATGAAAAACAATGGTAAAATAATGTCTATTGTGGTGAGAGAATAAAGTTGATCGATTGATTGATTGATTCTAAACATTAGTCATCCATTTATCACACAATTTACACATGCCTCGTCTCGTCCTGCTTTTGCAAAATCCTGCAATGCTGTACGGAAGCAAGGAAATTATGTCTTGCTGACACCGCTTGTCATGATAAGTGTTGATAAATCGCAGGATTATACTTTTTCTCACTATCTACATACCCAGATCAATAAACAAAATCTGCGGAAAAAGAAGATCCTTTCCTAAAATCATAAGTCATTCCAAAACGTCATTATTTTTTCGCCATTCTACCTGCCAAATACAATGCTTTACTGCCACAGTATGATCACCCCAGTTATACCGGTAAGTCCTACGTACAGTAGAGAATATTTACCGGCCGTTGATGATTTATACAAACTGCTGCATTGATTTAAAGCTCCCCACAATACGGGCCGAGGCTGGTGCGTGTCACGGACGGTAAACTGTCCGGAGGTTTATATTATACGTGTTGCTGTAACAGCTGTGACGTAATGTTGCAACATCTGGAACACTGGAACTTTTGGATGAAAAGTGTTCTGGAATGTTTTCAGTTTAATATAAGTCCTGTGTGTCAATATGTATAGTCTGCGAGTTCCGTTAATATTGCTTTTCATCACCGTACTTTACACGATAACTTTTTTATTTTATTTACAGTCATCGAACTAGTATTACGGCACTTATGCTGTCAATCAAACTCAATTCAAAGTTAAATCACTGCAGTCCTTTGTGCTTATGGGCTGTACCACACTTCACTAACACAAAGCTCGATTGGCTAAACCCCATTCGCATATCCGTGTGTCAACACAGCTTTACATTTATAGAATAACCCGACTATTCCCGATTATTTCGACCATTACTAACAAAAGTGAAGTACACCCTCGGGCCTACATATGATTGCTGTATCTATTCCCAAAACACTCATTTATGCCCGTTTGCTAACAATTAGTATGCTATATATTCCGAGAATCGAGATACGTAATACAGTCATTTGGACGTAGACGATCCCATGTCGTGTTTCTAGTTTAAATTTTGTATGATAGTAAGCTTCATGATCACAATTTCAACTTTATAGGTGCTTAAAATTATAGCTGTTTGTTTAATTAAACACACTATACCTACCTAATATGTAGGTAAGATACGATGAAAGCCGTCATTAGTAGTAATAATAAATGTTTATTTTTAATGTACATTTTTATTAGTAGGTACGGGCACATTTTTAAATTATTGCAACAAACATGAAGAGTCTTTTTGACAGTTCCTTCATAGGGCCAAATAATTAGAACCAACCAAGAACTGTATTTGACTATGAAGTTACGTCTTTTATCAGACTTCCCTATCCCCAAGCAACGCAAAACTAAAAACCCACAAAATTGACACAGAAATCCGAACAGCGATTTTAAAACCGCGCAGGAAAATAAGGAACTGTTAACATAACGTATAAAAGAAGCTAGTGCCACAAGATGGTCGCAAAACAAATGATATCCGCTCCAAAACTGGTTAAGTACAACCTCATAGTGTGTCCACACCGTAATACTGCACTCAAGTTAACCGGCAAAAGTTAGGGAGTGTGCGACGAGTAGCTTACTAAACGCTTCCTAGTGAAGCATTCAGTTTCAGCTTCCGAACTTTAATAAGGGTCTTGTATGGTACTATACTACACTAGTTTTGAAGCGGCAATTGTTCAACGGTTGATAAGGCGTGTATTGACGAGGGAGATGTTAATATGGGTTTGCACCTAATTGTCTGTTGTCTGTTCGGGTGTCTCTACAAGATTTTTAAGCTTAGTTAGAGCTGTTTATAGGTTTTGAAGAATGCATAATCACTCCATGAAAAATACTGGAATAATCTGCATCCGTTTGGACAGGTCGCCGACCCAACATTGTTGGGAAATAGCTAGGCAGATGATGATGATGAGAGACACAGTCAGCATGCATATAAACGTTTTTGGAACGAGTATCGGAACGGTATGTTTCAAGTTAGAAGTAAGAACATTATTGTTAGTCATTAACTTATCAATAAGTTAGTAGAATAAACTATGCTAAAAGAGATCGAGTTGAGAAAAATTTTACTAATGTGCATCCTGTTTTACGTTTTTCAAGTCACTTTATAGATCCCTTAGTTGCTGCGTGGTAGCTTTTGATGCGGCGTAGCGGTCGCTTCGGCGTAGCAGTTGTTACGGCGTAGTAGTGACACAGCGTAGAGACAACGATACGCTTGCTACGCAAAGCAATTCCAACATTGATTTAGATTCAAGTTTTTTATTGATATTAAAAATATTAGGAGAGGATTCACTCCAATGATAAATGGTAAATAAATGTATAATTGTCAGGAGGTTCCTCTCTCTGGAGCCCTGACCGCCGGAAGCTTGGACCCTGTTCCCGATACCGGTGGGCTACTATTTTCAATATTTTAAATGTTTTTTTTATTAAAAAATATATTTCATTTGTAAAAAAAAAGAATAATTATGTCTTCATCAACATCATGCTCTTTTCCGAATTTATTTGGGCGCAGCATGCTTCTTCCTCTATGCATCACTTTTTTACGCACCTTTATCTAAGTTATGTCAACTCATAGGTAATTAATGCAATTAAAAAAAGAAACAAGAAAAATAATGAGAAACGGAATTCTATTTAAAAAAATCTAGTTTAAATACATCGTTCAAAATGTGTCTAAGTAATTTCAAATGTACCACGTCCCGTACCTACATTTGAGACGTAACGTCATTATTGCGGAGCTCTTGACGACGACGTCTAAAATGTCTTTCTGATTGCCTCCTGCGAGTGGACGCTGTGACATTTATGTAGGTCAAGGAGCTATGTAAAGTGACCGGTCTAATAGCTTTCGCAAAACCCATCATAGGGATCCGTATGATGGGTTTTGGTTAAGACAGACTTACTCAAACTGAGTCTTATTGTTTGTTGTCAATGTCGATGGGTACTAGGGTTGAAACGGAACTCTCCAAGATATAACGGAGCTATACCTAACAGAGATCTAATAAAGAAAATTGTCTCCAACTATGTGAAGACTCTTTAATACTGTGGAGAAATCAGTCGCAGTTTCAATGTTATGCTCCCATGTCATCGCCGCCGCTGCTCGGTTGAGCCGGTTTAATGTATGAAAGACTACCTGACCCTGCGAAATTCTTACCGCCTCAGAATATTTTCTTCTAATTTTATTTTATTTCGAGAATTTTCCCCATGTTTTAATAGTTATTCTGCTATTCAGGGCGAAGAAAAATCCAACAAAACAAATATTATTAAAATTGCTTCAGCCGTTCCCGAGTGAAATATGGTGTAACTAACCCGACTTTGTTTTATTTATATAGATTAAGAAATTGTGAAGGTAGTGGCAAAGCTGCAAACGTATTTTTGGTCAGTTTTGATTACCAATAGGATGTACACCGACGGTTTGAGAACAATCCAATTACGTAATCCACACCTTAAAAAGTAAAAAATCTAAAAATAATTAAGAGACACGGCAAGAAAAATAAGTGAAGAAGCAATTGTACGAGAACTCATCCTGAGTTCTGGTACCTTAAATCGTTTGTGGTTAGATGGGGCCGCTGTTATACATTCCGCAAACAGGGGTGCTCTCATAATAGGACCGTTACAAAAGTGGGATGAAAGAAAAACAAGATAAGAATGTACCATATATCCGGCTAATTTAGTTCTTTATCGAATTGTTTAGAAAATTAACTCTAAAGGACAGTTAAATTTGTACAGGATTCCGCTTTCCAAAGCTTGGGAAATGAGGTTGTTTTGTATTTTTCGTGCGACATTGTAAAGATATTCTTGTAAATTAACTTACTCGATATCTACTTATTGGGAATAAAACAGGTTTTCGCATTGATTCTCCTAAGTTTTCTTCGTGGTTTACCTTTGTAGCAAGTGTGCTATAACAAATCATGCTTGTTTGCTTTTGTGAAACAATTTAGTACGTACCTATGCTTATTTACAGCATGCTCTCCGTGTGTGACAAACGATCACACTCTTCTCGAATACCCACATAACGGTGTGCTATTAAGTGGCATCTGCCCGAAATCCCACATATGATTTCAACATAAGTAGATATTCCAGCATATGATAGTAATCCTGTGTATTGTCTATTTATTTTTTCCCGTGTCCGCAGGTGTGTCAGTGGCATTACAGCGGGTCCTATCAGAATACCAGTGCTGCGGTATTAATTAGAATGATCCTAATGAAAAATGGAACCCTTAAGGGATCACTCGTGTGTCTGTCTGTCTGTCTGTCTGTGAATCTACAAGATTGATTAAGTTGAAATTTGGTAACATCCTCGTACGGAACCCTGTCTACACAAGTTCTTTTTATTTGAAAAAAAAAATCCTTTTGTTAGTGTAAAATACTCCTTTTTTACTCTTATATTGTTTTCCAGTTCTTTCTTTCTAAGCAATTTGACTTCTAATCCCAAGTGTATTTAAACTGAACAATCCTATGCGAGCATGAAAGCCTATTATTGTATGGACCATTTAGCAAACAAACCTAAAGACTTTCTTCTTCTAAACAACAGCCGTAAAAGATCCAAGTTCCATTAGTGACGTTACCTGCTTTAATTAATAAACAGCTTCTGCCAGCGACTTTGTTTTTGTTTTTGAAACTATTTGATCCCCCGACCCACCCCGTCGCATCGCATCGCCTGCAGGCGCTAATACATAGTTTTCGCATAGCATTATATCTTACTTTTTTCGTTTTGCTCGGCTCCTAGGAGTCCTAGCACGCGTGATGTTAAAAAGCCGTACCTATGAATTGGGCTATAAAATGCTGTTCCAGAGATTTGCGCGTTCAAAAAAACAAACAAGCTCTTTCAGCTTTATATAAGTATAGAAGATTTTAAAGGAAGCAGGGAACCATGCGGCGGACTGTGTGTTTCCCAGAAACTGTTATACGGTTATCGTTACATACGAGCTGTACGTGTCCACTGTCAATGCACTGTAATGCTCGGTGCTAATGTTCCTTCTAATGTGGCTAATGTGAAACTCCTTTTGTAGCTACTTGGAGCATTTAATACAAGCAAACCTTGTAAATTCTGGAGTGTTTCCGTTCGAGCAACAGAAAAAACTTTTGGCGAGAGTTTACAAAAATGTAATGTGTGTTTGTGCGGTGTTTATGGTTTAGCTTCTAAGCTGAAGAAGCGGTTACTGCAAAAATATCATAAGATTTCTCATTTGACTCCTTTACAACCAAAAGCTTTTCTAAACGCTGACTTTTTTAAAGTTCATAGTGCTTACTGTACCGTTTATACAATTTATATTTGTTTTCGTGCATGTCAGTGATCTTAAGATTTTCGTGCCTCGGAAAGCACGTAAAGCCGTCAGTCCGGGCTGTCATTCGGGGATCTAATAATGACAGTCGTTACGGGTCGTCAGAAGCCCATAAGTCTAACTACCGGTCTTGTGTGCCCTTGTGTTAGTTGGGCTCTGGAGGTCAGATAGGCACTTGCTCCACGTTAAATAAAGTAGGTATGCGGCTATTTCAAACTCACTACCGAAAAAAGTCAGCGTTATAGTCCATTTTGTTTATTTAGACACAACACAATGTTGATATTCATGCTTAAATGTGTATAATACTTGAAATGTGTTCGAAAACTATTTCTGGGGGATTCCGGGGAAACTATAGACGACATCGTCAAAAAAGCTATTCCTCCTCAATTATTTGATATTTAATGTTAAAATTAAATGGGCCTTATATTTCTCGGTTCTTTAACCGAAAGTGATGTCAAAAAATGAAGCCATCAATTTAAAGAAGTTACTTCTCTTTTTATTTCAAATGACAGAAAGGGATAGAAGAGAAGAAAACTAATGCAACGTCATAGAGTTAGTTTTAAGGCGAAGAAATCGTTTCTAATAATACACATTGTATTCAGCTGCATCCTGTTAGTCTGAAAGCCGACCCCAACATATTTGGGAACATGCGGCAGATTTATTGATTGTTAGTGATCTTAACACCCAGATTCTAAGTCATAACCTCGGAAGCTACTCCAGGCGTGACTCGGAAGACCCTCAATATCGGTATTCTTAGTCGTCCGGCTGTCGCTGAAAACCAGCACTGGGGCTCTGTCTCGCATATGGTCGTAGCATTAAGCTGAGCGATGACCATTTTGCGTGGACGCATATTTTCCCGTAATTTGTTCTCTTTGGTGTTTGTGTTCGATCACTGCGTCATGTTTGTGTTCGATCACTGCGTCATGTTTGTGTTCGATCACTGCGTCATGTTTGTGTTCGATCACTGCGTCATGTATACCGCAAATAAACGTTGTTTCTTTCCTTTTTCCAAGGAAAAAGCTCGCGATCAAAATCTTCCCCCGCTTCTACATCGCTTCACTTTGGTATGGGTTGATTCGTTTTGAAACACCCAAAACGACGAGTGGCGCTTCGTTTCTGGATCGTATTGATAAATCCAAGACTTATCACCTGTAATGATGTCGTAAATACGCCGAGACGAGCCTGCTTCAAGTGTATCATATCACGGCACCATTCCACCCGGGTATGCTTCTGAGCATCGGTGAGGTTGTGCAGCACCCAGCGTGATACTATCCTCCTTACGCGAAGAAGCACGTGTAGAATTTCGTGAAGGCTTCCCAATTCAACCTGCAGTAAGTTCTGAATCTCTTGATACGTAACTCGGCGATTGCCTTGGATTAAATTTTACACTGCTGGCACGTTTTCTTCCGTAACAGCCGTCAAATGGCGACCACTTCTTTCGTCATCCCCCAAAGTTAGTCGACCTCGCTTGAATTCGTTATACCTACCAACAATACTTTCTGAGTGGCCTGATATAGGTACAACTTTTTATCCTTCTGTTCTAACTGTTGGTTCTCCTAATAAATAAAAACTTCACGAACGGCTGGAAATGTGGGTGTACTATAAGCACACCTCTACCCGACGCCCAGGGCGTCTCCTGCGGCGACTAGGGGCGTGAGGGCGCAAGGCTCTCTCCCTCACGCGCTCCGCCTCCTCCTTTGCGAGCATTACTGCTTCGCAGAAGGAGGTGACGGCTTTCCATTCCCTCTCGCTCCGTACCATGGCCTGGACCAGGGCCGGACGCGAGAGATGTTGTGCAAGGCCTAAACAACAGTTTCTTAGAAGAGCCGGCCGTTAAGTGTGGCCAACGCGGCCAGACTTAACGACCGGCTGTCATGAAAATGATAACAAAGATTTAAATCGTTTGATTCGCCCTGCCGCATCAAAAGATTGTCGCGTTTCTGTTCAGTTTTAACACCTCAGTACGCAATAATGCAGTGACTTGACTTGATTGTCATGGAAACGATATAAGTGTAAACATATATCGTTTCCATGACAATCAACTAACTTTTCTCAGTGTGGACACTTTTATCGCGTGACTGAGAACGGTGAGAGCAAATCTAGCGATTTAAATCATTGGGCAGCGGGGTTTGACTTAATGTCAAATGCTGCTGTAAATGGCAGATTTTCATGACGACTGTTATGATATGACGAAACTTTCTTAAGAATCCAAAATTTTGGTGCACAAATATGCTGTGTTCAATCAAAATGCATAGAATGACTCAAAAAGAAAATAAAACGCCGACTAAAAAACCAGGCACGTCAATCTAGATAGTACCTACTAATTTTATTCTCAGAACTAGGTAAACCCTGAGTGTGCAATAATGTAATTATGATAATATAATTCAATCTTCTATGAATATTCAAGCAGTATAATTTCGCAAAATTGGCACCTACTAGTAAGTAGGTAAGTGTGTTTAAACCCCTGCTCATTTAAATTCTATGCATCGAGTCAATTTGATTGGCTCTCTGTGAACACTTCGATAATTGCAAATTTCAAATACAGCGAGGATTTACCTTCCACCAATATCGATAGCTAATAGCTTTGCGAGGTGACTTATCTCCGCATTCTTCGTGTCTCTCTTGAAGAGACTGATGAAAATTTTATTTGTACAGTTTATTTTTTCTTATACATTTCTGTAATGGTAAACAAGACACGGAATGAAATTGATTCACAACTGCTTCGGATTTACTGATTCAGTAGGTAGACACTAATACTTTCCGATTATTTTTGAAGGTAGGTAGGCACTAGCACAGACAGCAACTAAGTAGTACATGTTAGTTTTATAAGTTAATAAGTAGCAGCTTTATTGAAGAAATATCTAATGCAATACCTACAGCAGGCTGGTCCCTAACTATAACCCTAGCAGTGGGGAGATCCTAATTGCTTTTGGATAACGTTCCCTTACTCACAAAACCACAAATTCAGTGGAACAACCACTATGAGACTGTGGACGTTCACATCCAGATAGCGGCACGGAAGCGGTCTTGTTTTATTCATACGTCTCACAACTAAGGTTAGGCGCTTAGCATACATTTGAATGGGAATGTCGCATTCGCAAAACTGTTCTGTTTAATACGTCCCACGTGCAACATACAATGCTGATAGCGCAGACTGCATAAAAGGTATTGTGAAATGGTAGTACGTACAATTAGGTATGTCGACATAGGTATATTTTTTTAAAATTACTAGGTGCTGGTTTGTTTTCTTTCACGTTTAATTACGTGAAGAATGGTGCAAAATCATGTCGGAAAAAAAGGCATTCCCTGCCCATTTCTTTTCCCCGGACTAATTTTAAATAGCGGAATGTTTACAGAATCACGCTTTGCTTTATTAGTGTTAGCGGTCCTCGTAATTAATAATTAAGTAACTGAAGGTAGAAACAATTTGTTGAGTTGGTCATTATCAAAAGTTAAGTTAGGCCTAACGCTTTTTAATATGTAGGTGTTGTATGATAAAGTTGTAGCCTATTAATTAAAGCATTTCAGGAAATGCACTGTATATAATTTGACCAGACACCGCTCAAAGAAGGTACAGCGTCGCCACGAAAACGCACACAATTATTTATTCGGTAGGTAACTACCTAAGCAAATAATAATAATTATATTTTAAACATACACTGTGCCCACAACCAGCTAATAAAAATAATAATTATTTGTTAATATTGAATAGGTATATGTTCTCTATCAGCAGCTTATTGTCTAAACTCATATTATAAAGATACGGTCTGTTAGTTTGTTACACTTTTACGCTAAAACGGCTGAATGGATTTAAATGAAATTTAGCACATAGATAATATAGCCATGGGTAGACCATGACCTGAATTAGGACCTAGGATACTTTTCGTCCCGATAGTTCCACGGGATTGAGACTTATGCGGGTGAAACCGCGGGGCGCAGATAATTAAATTATAAAATGACGGTCAGGATTGCATTGCCGGGCACAAAATTCTAATAGGTCTCAAATCGACGCGACGGTTTTTTGTTCCTATTTTTCTGGAAATATTTAAGTATCGCAATCGCAAGTGATTTTGTAAAAAGAAAAAAGTTGAAAACAAACGAAAGGCATGTGAAGTTCTTAGATAAATAATAATTGCTTTTGCCATCATCTCAAGAAAATAGTTGTCATTTACTATTATTTTCATAATCTCATATTGTGATCATTATATTTGTAGAGAATTAATTAGGCAGAAATCTATCGCAAATCACATATTACCTGGATGAGCGGAGAGGATGGCGACACAAGGTTTTTATTTTAATCTAGTAATAATTATAGTTGCTTTACGAAAATGTAATTTTCATCAACTACTGACTGTAAGAAGAAGAAATAAAATATAATTTTTCGTGGGTACCTACACAGGAGAATGGCGAGCTTGAATGTAATTTGGGACCCATTGATAGAGGTTACGTATATTATGGAAACCAATTAATTATTAAAGAATTATTAAAGAACGACATAAGACTAGCAAAAAAGCAAATGGTAAGTAGGTTAGAGAAGTTGGGAGAGAAAAGATATGAAAGGTAGAATATTATAATCTAACAGTATTTAGGAAGACTTTGGTTCAGTAGAAGATGGAAGAAACACTCGTTTTCGATGAATGAATGTGAATAATTTATTATGAAAATAATGCAAATAATATATTATTTTATAAACTGCAATCTACCAATAAAAACAAGTACATTAAATTTAATAAAACGTTAGCAAAAACATTACAAATAGGATTGCGTTATTTCGTCCAATCACATCACAGCACACTGTTGTCGTATTGATTCTGCGACGTGGCGCCTGTGTGCTTGCGGCTGCGACGTGGCGGGCTCGCCGAAGGCCCGAAGGAATAAATACAAGTGCCTCGTAGTTCGCGATTCCGATATACACTCGATGCTCAACACTCGTGGCGGACGGTTGTGTGCGTGTGCTCTCCCGCTCCCGGCTCAGTGTTGTGATTAGTGATTATTTTCGTTTCAATTACGAGAGATTCTCGTAGTCATCCTGACTACACCGATTACAGAACAAGAATTTGAGTCCGTACAATCCAAAAGTGCATTTTTCAAGCCAAACTACAATTTTTTCAACGCGCGTTTTGTGTGTAGCTTCACTAGGCCCCTTCTGTCTAAAACCACAGTTTCGTGGTCCTCGATCGAAACCATACGGTGCCAACGAAGCCGAGTAAGGTGTTGTCCCAATCACACCCGCCGGACCCCTTCAGCGCAAGGCAGACAATTGGACGGGTCCCAGATAACCGGCCTTGGGGTGTCTTTTCAGCTACTCACATAGTATCTTTTGGGTGTACCCTTCGCGCTAGACTGGTAAAGGCCCCGTTTGCACAATAAGACTGGCGACGGGTTACAAGCTTAATGCTCACCAATAGGTACTCCCCTCTTTGTCTACACCCGACAGAGAGGGTCACATTATACCTATCTCCCCGGGTGGATGGGCCCGGGGAGATAGGTATAGGGTTTAGGCAATGTGGATTTTTTTTCCACCATTCCGTCCCAAAAGTAGCCCCCCCCCCCTCCTCCTACCATGGAGGACGCATTTACCTTAAACAAAAATTTATGATTTACTGAAACGGGATGGCACAGCCAATCCATGTCCTACTCTAGACAGGGAAAATACAGGAGTGCCAATGTGAAGTTATATAATAGCTAGATTTGCAGATAAATAGACCTACCTACATAAATATTTTAAGACTAAGTGACTGATCCATGCATGGTAAATTCATGATGAGAATAATTTCATGATTTAGGTTACATCTTGACGATAGGCTGTATATTCTTTTGGATTAAATATTTATCATAAGACTTTATCAAGCAAGGTAGTAACGACCTATTCTTTAGGTAGATTCTACCGTGTATTTTAGTTTTTTATGATGTAGCATTACAAACATTAGTTTGCGTAGTTGATACAACGAGTACATCGCTAATGATGATTAGGTACCACGGTTCAATGTTATGTCAACACTTATATTTTTTTAAAGATTTGTATGAAAAGCACAGAAATATATCAGACTGTGTTGTTAACGCAATCCAATATTAATAAATAAATTCGTTGATTTATACTCTTATCCAAGTAGGTACACATAGTTTACTAGTATGAAAGTTTATCTTGAATGAGAGACAATCTTCTTTTTTCTAACTGGATTCAAAATCGTCAGATATAAAATAAAACAAACTGTGGCGGCATCTACACCGCCACATGCGAACCACAAATCCTGCATCGCGCTATCACAGTTTACCGCGCAGCTAGCATATATACAACTTCCCGACAAAAATCATCGGGCAGTTGCCCACCAGATACGATATCCATTTGGTCGGAGGATCCTCCCTTTTCCAAGAGTATGAGTGAACTTTACACCCTGTTCCTCATATCTCTAAACTGGTGACCCCGAGTATGAACGTCAGCGCAGCCTTCGTGCAACTACTTCAGCGTGACGTCATCATCATCAATCCCGCAAGCTTTAGAGCGGCGAGTCACACAGCCAGCCAGCAGCCACGGCTTCAACGGGTATTCTGACCATCAGCATGCAGCGCGAGCGCATACCTGGTCATCACCCTCAGCCTCATCAGCAACTTCAGCACAGCACACTGCACATTCGACCGGTCCACAAGCAGAGCCCTTAATCGCTCTCCTGGTCGAACAGCAGCAGCCAGCCACAACCCGGCGCTGTACCATATCCGACCCATTGGAGCACAAGCAGCGCCACCCCGGCTCACTGGGAGCATCAACGCAGACAGTTCCGACTCACCGCGAACTACGCGACACCCGGTTCCGACCCACTGGAACCTCAGCTGGCAGTGGCAAAAAGCATCGCAAGATACAAGACTTAGCCCACTATCGACCTCCGGTCTCCGGAGGGGAGTGATGTGGCGGCATCTACACCGCCACATGCGAACCACAAATCCTGCATCGCGCTATCACAGTTTACCGCACAGCTAGCATATATACAACTTCACGACAATAATCATCGGGCAGTTGCCCACCAGATACGACATCCATCTGGTCGGAGGATCCTCCCTTTTCCAAGAGTATGAGTGAACTTTACACCCTGTTCCTCATATCTCTAAACAAACCAAATTATTGCGGGCCGAAGTGATTTATTACTTTTGCCTTCAAGCCAATCAATCAAGGTAATAAAAAATGATAACATCAAGCCTTTATTCCACGAAGAGGTAAGCGGAATTGTTGACAGACACACACAATTGACTAGTGATGGCTCATTTAATGAATATGGCTCATGTGTGAATGCGAGTATATAAGCTAAACTCCTAGCTGCTACTGAGATCTTTCTAATAACAAAATTGAATAATACTTCGCTGGATTTGGGGATCCGGGAACTCCACGTCAGAAGCATTTGCGGCTACAAGACCAATTCGGTACTTTGGTAGCCGCCAACATTCGGTTGAGTCCTCCATTATAAACCCCCGACGCAAAAGGAGAGGCGTTATAAATTTGACGTGTCTGTCTGTATGTGTGTCTGTCTGTCTATCTGTGGCATCATAACTCCCGAACGGATGAAGCGATTTCAATTTAGTTTTTTTTTGTATAAAAGGTGACTTATGTGCGAGTGTTCTTAGATATATTTGATGAAAATCGGTTGAGCCGTTTAAAAGGTGAGGGGGGTGAAAGTGTTTTAAAAAGATATTATTATTATTAGGCAACAATGTTTTTACAACTTAATAAAATCTACATTATAATAAGTATGTACCTATAAAAAGTATATAATAAAAAAAAACCGACACTAAAACCTAAGTTCCATTTAAAAAGTTAAAAATTATTTAAGAAAAACTCAATCTTAAATAATAAATAATTTGGAGCGGTCCCCCAACGCGACGTATGTTTTTTAGAATGATGAATACATACTTAGGTACTTTAAGACAGAGTTTTTTTTTTTTTTTACTTTTTAAAGGATACTTAGGTTTGTGCGTCGGGGTTTTTTTTATTTATGACTATAAATGATTATCATCAAAATTCATTGTGGAGCTGACAAGAACTAAGCGGTCATACAGACGGCCACTAAAAGACACATTGTTTTATACTATGAGCCTCTCTATGGAGTTACTGATGAAGAATTTGAAGGTTGTTGCTACCTACATAGCAGCGTTGTTTTTATCGATAATAACAACAAACTGTGATCATTAACTTGTAGTCAATTGTGTAGCCGCCTTTCGGAGCTTGTGTTTTTCAGAGAATATTTAATAGCTGACATTCTTTGATGCTCTCATTTTAGGTGATTAGTGATGAAAAATTGATTATGAAGGCAATAATTTAGTAATCAACATTTTCTACTATTCATTTTGCTTACCACATCATTATATTTTTCTTAAACTCTGTAGTAGTTATTGTATCAATACCAATTAACGTAAAAATCACAGTATAAGATACCTACCAATAAGTAAAGAAACCAGACACAAAATTACCAAAATTGATTCTTAATTCTATCAACACCCAAAAATATTGCCCGGAATGTTTCAACAGGAGACAGACACAGCGTAAAAATCAAAATAAGCAAATAATTAAGCAGTGTAGATAATAACACCGTATATTAGACGAAACGTATTTTAATAAGAGCTGAGAGAAAAAAGCCTTGAACAAATTAAAAAGTCACCACGTCGTTCAACTTTCCCCCGGGCGCAGGAGAATTCCATAAATTTCATTTTTGTTGGCAATGTCGTCGAGAAACCTGCAAAATAAGTTATATTATTTTTTCTTGAAAATTTCGACAATGCTAGGATTTCAATGGCTTTTTCTTATTGCACAATTTGGGTTATAAAGTTCTGTTTCTTTCTTTCTTTTGACTTATACTTAGACATATTTGCGTTTACGTTTCTCAAAAAATTCATCAAAGGTCGTAATCCGTAATTAGAACAGTACCTAATCATTTAAGGATGGAATTGAGAAACGCGTGGCGCTGAATATTTCTCCATTTCTAGTTCCATTTGACAAAACGTATTTGTACAAAAATACTACTACTTTCTGTAAGTTTCCCTCTGCCTGAGCTACTTTTCAAAACCAGCTGGAGTAACCACCATTAATTATAAATCTGGGGTCACGATAGGGCCCCCTTCAAGAGGAGCCAGGAACAATGAGCAGGGTCACACCCACCTTTTCTAGAAGCGTTTTGTCGTATTTTCAAACTCTCATAGCTTCGGCCTGGATACTGAGAATAAGAGCTCTCTAAGCTCGAATTCTCCGGATAAGATGTATGTAGTTAACAGACTCATAAAACACACTTAGTTTCATTAATCTAGTTTTTAAACCTTTAGATTTTATTATTACCTAAAATACGTCGATTTCGTCACTCAATCATCAAAGACTCTAGGGCACTTCCCGAAGTCCTAGAAAGCTGAAAGGTATGCACAAGCTAGGATGTGCACGCAAACAACAAAAAATATCACTGTAACTTTCACCCTTCAACTCCCTTCTAGGGAGGTGCAAGTCTATTTATAACCTGTTTTTTTTTATATCCCATAACTCTAGGGTTATATTATTCTGTAGGTAAAAATAATACTAAAACTCCTAGAATAGGTGGTCCAGAAATGCATAGTTTCGGAGATAACATCAATCATAATTACATTAGGTCGAAAATTGTCACCAGGATGACGAATCTTTACATATGCGAGGGTGGCAATTTTGTTTGCTTACCGTACAAAATAAGAGAAGATAAGATAATATTTTTTTTTTTACAAGTAGAGTGCTTAATCTAGACTTATAGTACACAAAAGTATTAGCATTTGGGGCCGAACTAGGCATAACCTGTATTTCAGCCCTCAACGCCGAATCCCCCTTTTTTTTTGGGTGGGAAATTATCAAATGACTTCTCCCGCTGTGGATGGAGTGGGAGGGCGTGTCAGAGTTTTACTGACTAAAACCCACCCGTGTATGAATGTAGGTATAATATTAAACTGTTATAAGAAAATAAAATAATAAAACTAAAACTAAAAAGCGTAACAGTCCTCTCTTTGTGTGTGATGGAGGTGTGCGTAAGTGAGTGTGAGAGGGTGTGTGAGATTACAGAGCACGACTTTTTGCGGTTTTTGTTTAAGATTACTTGTATTCATTTTAATAATTCAACAAGTAATTGAGTATTTAATTGTTTAACTAGATATCTGAAGCAAATTTTCTGTGTCCTATATTCGTGATTTTCTGTAGGTATTCACTTACTGTAGTTTTACACGATTCACTCGTCATCGGGTAAATGTGCAGATATTTATTTAAAATAGACCCTCGATTTGTCTAGAGGTATCTGAGTTTCATTGAAAAATACGAGTAATTAATTTTAATTCAAACCATTTAAAGCTACAAGAACATTAATTGATTTGCACAGAAAAAACAAGAACATTAAGGAATTTGTAAATTTTATTCTCAAACCTCCTTAAAGGGGAGGCGCAACTCTAACTTTTACAGTCAGTACAATATCGCCGCTAAAATAAAAAGAAATACAGTACCCTACAAAAAGAAATGCATTTATGGTGGGTAATCATCAAATGACTTCTCCCGCTGTGGGTGGAGCGGGAGGGCGTGACAGACTTTTACTGACTAAAACCCACTCGTGTTCCTTCAGTATCCTGTGCCAGGGGCCACGGTATCTCATTCGAACAACCCGCGACCCTGGCAGGCATCGGTTGTGCTGACATCTCTTTGAGGCGCACGTGGAACACAACGCGTCGTCGACCCGGGCCTGGTCCTTACCGGACGTCGAGTTACCCATTGCTCGCCGTCTGCAATCCCGCGCTTACGGTGGCCGGGAATCTGCTGGAGATTCCCGACGCCCAGGGCGTCCCCTGCGGCGACTAGGGGCGTGAGGGCGCAAGGATTGCCTCTCCCTCACGCATTTAGCCTCCTCCTTCACGAGCATTACTGCCTAGCAGAAGGAGGTGACGGCTTCCCATTCAATCTTGCCCCGTACCATGGCCTGAACCAGTGCTGGATGCGAGAGATCGCAGTCACCGATCGCCTCCGAGAGGACACGGCGTTGCTCCTCCCAAGCCAGACAGACCTCCACCGTATGCTCCACCATATCCTCCAGGCGATCCACACAATTGTGACACCCGGGCGATTCCTCCCGCTTTATGAGTAACAGGAACCTCCCGAAACAACCGTATCCAGTGAGGACTGTGTCAGGCTCAAGGTGAGGACGCCGTGGTGCCTCTCCACCCACTCCTCAAAAAGAAGACTTATCTCCTCAATTGTGGCGTGCCCAGCACTGGGTTGCGACAAACGCAACCTCCTTATCGCCATGAGATTCCACCTGAGCTCTGTGCGCTGTGCCGTGATTTCTCGCGGCAGCGGAGTTACACCCCATACTATACATACCCATTTCAAGAACTAAGGCTTAATAAATTCAAATATTTTATAAAGCGGAAATTATGCCAGAATGCTTATTATACTGTCAAAGGCTAAATTGAGGACAAGAAGGCTTGGGATTGAGCTGCTCCAATAATTTTACACAGATGTTGTTGATGTATAATTTGCTGTTTAACTTTTATTTTTGATTTTTTCTATATTCGTACCTTTTTAGATAAACAATGACATCTATATTTTTACTGTTTAAAGTATAAAATTGTTTTAATTTTTGAGAAAGTGAGGACTATGTGGGTCATTGTATTTTTCTTTTTTTCTTTTAACGATGGCCTGGCTGTTTGAGTACTTTACGCAGGCCTACCCAAATGTCCTTGCTGCTAGCTGCACGATGATTGACAAATGCGTGCACTAACTGGACGGGTCCACTCAAATCCGTGTGGTTCTTTTCTCATAAGACTATTTCAGACACCAGTCTACATGGTCCTCATATGATATGACCAAGATTATTTTCGGATTTTTATTTACAATTTGACATTGATGGACTTTATGTATACAATGACATGTTAATTTACTTTGTAAAGTATTATATTATTTTAATTATTGTGAATGTGAAGACATTGTGGATTTGTCGTTTTTCTTAATGCATTTTTTTATTAGTTTTAATAATGGTCTGGCAGTTTGAGTAATTTATGCGGCCTACCCAAATGTCCTTTCTTTGGTAACGTTCTTCGAATCGTGTAGCTCCTTTAGTTCTGTGTTGAGCTGCATGACAACTGACAAATGCGTGCACTGACTGGACAGGTCCACTCATTCTGTGTGGTTTTTTCCACACAGAATGAGAATCTGAATGAATTCTAAACAAAAGACTGTTTCAGACATCAATTCACGTGGTCTTCACATGACCTGACCAAGATTATGTCTGGACTTTAAAAGAGACTGTGACCTCTGAGTTTGTTTCGGCCTTTCTTCTCAGAGTAGTCAGTTAAGAAACGCCGAAATATGATTGACGTGTAAAAGTGTTTTTACCGAAAATAAATCATTTATCATTTTATACGACTTTTACCTCCAGATCCCATGGAGGCAATCCAGCAAGGAGGCTTGCCACCTCACAGTAGACCGTGCGGCATCCGCCGTCGCCTGATGCGACTTTATATCTTGGTCAAAATGTAGGACTGGGCCATTCCATTAGAACTATTGCATGACACAATATTAAAGAACAGCGACTCTTTTATTTTCTTACCATAAGCCCATAAAAGTGTCTGTGGGTCACGATGAGCCGTACATTTTGCCCAAGTAAGGTTTGTAGAGTTGGGCCTTGTAGAGTTAGATTATAGTTACATTCGATCTGAAAACGTTTTAAAACTGAAAGCGTTATGTTAGTCTTGGCAACCTACTTTACATGAAATGTTTTGGTGGGATGTGTTTGTCCTGTAATGCTACTATACACATCTTATTTTGCTCATTGATAAACTCTGCTATGGATTAGATTCTTACAAGTTAAATTTTATCTGTAATCTCAATTTTTGAGCATTACTTTGCAGGCATTTTCATTTTTTTTTTGATAACAGGTATAATGTGTTTGGAATTCACACCGGTGACTAACCCATTGGAAAAAATACTGACGTTATCTTTTTGTTTTTCTTTTTAAATAAGTAGGTACATTTCGGTAGGAGTTTTGGGTCAGTAGAATTTATCAATTCTTCGTAGGTTCCCGTTACTTATTATGAGCCTTAATTTCGTTCAGAACAAGACAGTGAAAATATTATTAGGAAAGGAGTCTGGTTTGATAAGGGTTGACGTGAAAAGAATTGATCAAAACTAAGGGATGGGTCCAGTGGATTCTGTTAAAAAAGGGGAAGTTCAACGACCCTGTCAAAAATGTTTGACAAAAAAAATCGCTGTCTAGATGGTAGCAATTTAGGGGCAAATTTTTATATCTTCAGATTTAAAAAAAACTGCGGTTTGATAGATTTATTTATGAAAAATATAAAGCGCCATATTATTTCTTTATATAAATGTAATTTTACGAGATAGGATAATTTTTTTCGATGGAACAATCTTCAAAATTTTATTAAAAAACTTTATTGTATTTATTTCAACCATAATTATTCCTTTTACCCCTTTTATCATATAAATTATAGTTAATATATGTGTATTATAAGTTTGTAACATAGTTTTAAACACAATATCTGATTTATTTATAATTTATCACAATTGACATTTTATAAATGTTTTTTTTTTTTTTTCATCTCTGCACCACCCTTGGTTGACTGTAGAGAATTCCTAAGGCATTATTAAGTCCTCCTTTGTACCTTTTTGTGTTCGAAAAGTTTAAATAAATATATAAACATCAAACTCAACGTGTTTTACAAGTTTTACGTTGAGAAAGGTTCAGGACATAAAATGATGCCCATCCTCTTGCCCTAATCTCAGAGACCCTGTTTACGACATACAAATTAGCAGATAAGCTTCTGTACCATAAATAACTTGAACCCTTTACGGGTATAATTTTATATCTCTCAGGTATAAGATCAGTTAAATATTAAACTCATCCTTCCAGCTTTTTAGGACCCCTAAATGAAAATTATTTGAGGTTCATAAAAAGAGGCGCAAACATTATATTAGTGTTCAATAATATCATTAGGAGCGCAAAATGTGAATTATAAGAGGTTCGATTAAATACATGGCTATCTTTATTGTCTAATTATTGATATGTCGAACTTTCAGTAGTCGTTACAATATAACTACCACTACTGTTGCTCATGACTTCTCCGCGATCCAAGATGAAAGTAGCTTATGTTCTTACCCAGGCCGTGGTCTATCTGTGTGCCAAACGTGTGTCATCCAAATCCGTTCAATTGTAAAAGCGTAACAAACAAACAAACTTACTCTCGCATTTATAATGTTATTTAGGATTAGGATGCGTCAAAAAAATCATATAAATATCAGCGCGTTTACGCTTGCTTGATGTCGTAAAACTATTGAATTTTTAAATAATATTTACTACGTGTCAAAAGATAGGTATGTCCTGCCAATTCTCATGAATTTGAGAGTTATCTTAACCTGAACATTTATTTATTTAGAAAGAACACCAACAGCACAGTCACTTACAATTGTAATTAATGAATGAATTAATGAAATGCACCGACCCCAGCGTGGTTTGACCGGGGGGCGCTTTAATGGTAGGGTGGACGTGCCCTTAGGATAGGAGGGAGAGTGAGAGCCAATCGAGTAATGCATCCTAAAATTAGCATAGGACTAGTGGAGAGGCGGGTAATATTTGTCTATGGGATGAGACCGGCCAGATGGACCGGCTGCGACGTCGTTAACAGATGCCCATCTGTTAACAACGTCGCAGCCGGTCTCTGCTATGCTGTGTTGTTCCAATATCTCCGTCTGAGGTCTCGCTGCTATCCGTTTCAGGTTCCTTTTTTTTATCTTATCTCGTTCTACAGCCGTGTCCATCCAGAAGTTGATTTCCTTGTCGAAGTAAGTCATGTCCTGTTTGAGGTTGTCATTCCAAGTGTAAATAGGCCGACTTGTTTGGATTTGGCCTTGTACTGCATTCCAGCATGTAGCAGGTGTGATTTTTGTCGTCTGTGAAAATTTGCGAGATAACACATCCTGTGGTTCTTGGTGCGTTTGGTTACGGGTTATACTTTTAAAATTTCATGCATTTTCTTTTGTCTTGGTTTATTCTTAGCGTGGTTACTCAGGTCTCTCATGATAACTTGAATATTTTCATAGTCTTGACCTGTTGGCTTTAGTAAGTGCCGACACTTTCAGACTGTGTATCATACAAGGTACGATCACCATTTGATACATGAGTCTGGCTAATTTCTAACCCATATTTGAGTTTATTATAAATGCAATTAGTGACTTCGCGTCACAATTTACATTTACATTACTATATTTATTTAAAACCACAACCAAATAACGATCCCAAAGGGCTTATTATATTCAAATAATTTCACTACAACATGCCTTCCGCATTCCTACAAAGCGCGTCACGTCACCCTCACTATTTTTGCAGCACTTTTGAACTTAACACTTGACACTGGGACCGACTATTAGTGCGGCTATATAAAAAAAAATTACCCTCGGGCCGGCTACCTGAAGCACATTTCTGTAAGCTTGGTGCTACAAAATACAAGTTTGTAGAAACAATGGTTTCATTTAAAGGATATGACGAATCAGCTATTAAACAAAAATCTCTCTTCCCGCCCTTTTCAAGTTAGAACACGTTTACAAGGTACAATACTGACGCGGCAATTAGGATGTCTTGTCCTCCCCAGAACACCTCATTGAAGGTTTACATCTACTTGGATCATTTGTTAGCCGTATTTCCTGGGAATAAATGCTACAATTGTTAACATGTGATACGTTAGTGTCTCGGTCAAGGTAATAAGTTCTTGTAAGAAATCTAAATCGACAGCGTCCGTTTTGTTTTGAGTTAATAACATCCTACAAAAACCCTTCACCAGAATGTCTCTTGAAATAACAACCGCCAAACCTCAAGTTCACGACCCTGCTGACCCGCTAGGCCGAACCACAATTAGATTATAGCTGAAAATCAATCTCAGTTCGATTGGCTTATTTAGCCTTTTGGCCTTAACTAAAACAGTTAAGCTGGACAATGAAACTTGATCACAACAGATCCAGGCTTTCCTCACTATTAGGCTCTTTACGCAAGTTGTTCATTGCCTTCGAGCTTGTTATCGATGCTCGTTGGAGCCTTAAATGATTTGCTATAAATTAAAACAATAGCTAAGCTATGTGAGATCTTTGTACTTTCTTGTTGAGAATAAAATTTCCTTAACCATAGAATGGATTGATCTCAACAAACTCAAAGCTCAGGATCCTTTTGCAGGCAAGCAGTTCCTCGGATGTATGTAGGTGTACAGTTCCACAGAATTGAATTTCGCGACACAGGGCACACTAGCAGTTCTTAAACACTTATCACTTCGTTGTCCGAAACTCGGCGCAGGGTTGGCGCACGTGTCGGGCACGCTTTTTTTAAATTTATTTTTTGTCGGAACACAGCCGAGATAACCGCTCGCTACGATGGCTCACAACCGCTGCACTTACAATTGTAATTAATTAAAACTTAAAATAAACATTTCAGAAACCATGCAAAAAACAGGTATGCATGTCATTGACATTGTGAATTTTAGAGACAAAGGTTAAAATAAAGTGTGTCTAGAAGACCTAAATCTAGAACATTACCAAAACAAACCAATTTGAGCTACATAGACGTGCACTGTTCGCACTGTTTAAATAGGGAGCGTCTGTATGATACGAAACTCATACAGAAAATATCAATAGGGTAATCTGTCAAGTTAGATCTTTCATTATATTGCCTTGCAATACGTGTTACGGGGCTATTAAATGTGGTATTAAAGGTGGATGTGGGCAATTCAAAAATACGATACATACACCCGATTTCTGAGTTTAATATTTGCACTTCTAGCATTACTAAAGGTGAAGAAAGGCAGTGCAAATCAAAACTTCTTTCCATAAACGTAAGAAATTTTAAATTTCGAGGGCAACATTGAAAGAATCATCATAGCACAGATAATATAATACTACGAACAGGTACCCAATCCCATACAAAGAAATGACACCTCCCTAAGTCTGGGTATTGAGTTGGCAATTTTACGTCGTCCAACTTTTTCAACAGATGGCATCATCAGCGACTCACTAACTGCAGAGACTGTAGTTTTACGACGCCATCTAGGAGTTGACCTACTTTTGAAACGTTTCGTGCAATCTTTTTTTAATAAAGTTTTATAGTTCCGGGTTCAGAAAAACGTGTGAATAGATTTCTTTTACAATTCTATGTAAAGTAATAGATAATAAAATTAAGATGTTTGATTTAAATTATTAACGATAGTGGCTACTCTTATGTGTTTAAATTGAGTAGAGCGCCATCTATTGCAAAGAGCTCTAAACGAAATGATTAACAGATCATCATTTTATGGGTTCGAATTGAAGCTTCTGGCTTGAAAAAACGTGCAGTATGAGTGTAAATAGATAAATCTACATTAAACAGGTAGTTTTTGGTTTTTACCAATTAGTCCAAAATTCTGCTGTTTAATGCTTTTTAGTGATTGTTTATGTCATACTGGTTACCTATGCTGCCATCTATGTTTTTTTTTCAAGACGCATCATAACTTGTCCGAGTTGAGACCCCATGAACATAGGTAATTCTATAGTATGGTTTGACAAGTGCTCAACTTCAAATTCTTAATTTAAAAACTGCGTGTATGTATCCATATCAGATCAATATTTAGATAACTAGCTCTCAATTCATGAGGATATTTTTTATCCGTAGTTAATACTATTAAAAATCGATAGTTTTACGACATCAAGCAAGCGTAAACACGTTGTTATAGAATACTGTCTGGAAGATATAAAAATTTCTAATCTCAATTCAGAAACCTGTTGACGTTCAGAAACATGGTACCCATACAACATATGTCGATAGTAACACGATAACAGCGATTACTCTTTTGTTGAAAGTTGTTCGCACACAAAAGCATAACTTATGCTAACTCTTTGGGGATACGGGGCAACATTGTACAACATTGTAACTCAACTATTCCTTCTACATACATTTTGTTACGGAGCTGACAAAAAATCTGCCCAAACTTACCCAATTTTTCCGCTGTAACCTGGACATCCTTTTGTGCAACATGCAACCGAAAGTTTGCAAATATCTAGCAGAAAGTTACGCTTTGTTTGTAACATATTTGTGCTCAAATAATTTTAATGCGACCAATGCACAGGTTCATTTTAAATTTAATTTTTTCGTTGTACATGAATATTTAAATTCTCCCAGTTAAGAAGACAAATTTAGATAAACTCAAATAACTTTATATACTACTACATACAACTTGACAAAACATCGAGATTTCTTAATTATGTTTATGATTAAACCTCCCGGAATAAATTCTCAAAAATATAGTGCAAATCGCATAAAATATCATTATGTAGTGTAGAAAAACTAACACGTGTTGAAGACATTGTGGATTTGTTGTTTTTTTTTATGCATTTTTTGTTAAATTATTAGTTTTAATCATGGTCTGGCAGTTTTAGTAATATAATGCGGCCTACCCAAATGTCCTTTCTTTGGTAATGTTCGTCCAATCGTTTAGCTCCTTTAGTTCTGTGTTGAGCTGCATGACAACTGACAAATGCCTGCACTGACTGGACAGGTCCACTCATTCTGTGTGGTTCTTTCCTCGAAAGACCATTTCAGAAATCAATCCACATGGTCTTCACATGACCTGACCAAGATTATGTCTGGACTTAAAAAGAGACTGTGACCTCTGAGTTTGTTTCGGCGTTTCTTCTCAGAGTAGTCAGATAGGAAATGCCGATCTCACCTAGTTTTTAAAATATTATTGACGTGTAAAAGTGTTTGTACAAACCTATTTACAGAAAATGAAACCATTAATCATTTATAACCGTTTACTACACAGATCGACGCGAAAAGCGTAGATTTCGGACATTGCAAATTGTGTGATCATAGTTCTTCTCGCCCAATTGATCTAAATTGGTTCGTATTGTTTCAGCACCCTAATTGCGTAACACACTTTCGTAAACGATTACGACTAATCTGTTTGATTTTGACGGTTCAAGAACATTCATTGCGTTCTATATATTGTTGAGCATAATTTTTATCGAACTTAAGAAGTAATGGATTAGCAATCTGTTTCAAAACGATTCAGATTCCGATTGATTGTGTATTACGCAATTAGGGTGCATGTCTGAAGGCATCATTACAAGGCTGATGTATAGGCATATAATGGACTATATAACCTTCCTCTTTATCTTCTTAGTATGCATATTCATGTAAGTCAGTTTTCAGTAATATTAGGTACTTTATATTAAATGAAATTTTCTGTACCTTGGCCATCTTTTATAATTCAAAGTATCTCTGTTATTTATTCTCCAAAGAATCATTAAGTACATAATCCGTACGAAAAAGGTAGTATTTCTACATATTTATTCTATAATAAGTTTCCGAGAATCACGCGAACCTACTCAATATCTCCCAGATTGATTATTTACTACAACACCGAAACGCAAAGTAATGGGAAAATCAGAAAATATATCAGTGCTGGCTGGGCAAAACATCAATTGAAATTTCTATTAATACAATAAAAACGAGATCATTCCGATCCTACCTTTGAGGGTTTCTATTCAACCCGAAATTACTATCAGAGAAGAAGAAATATATCTTGAATTTATTTCCCACAGATCAAGGTGTTGGACATTGGAAAGAAAGGTACAAAGAAAAGCTTCGACATGATATTGACCTGTACAAAACTATGGCAGGTAAGAGTTTTTACGAAATCTTATGATACCTATAGGGTTGAGTTAAGCAAAACTCAACCCTATAGGTATCATAAGATTGGTCACACGTTGGATGTTTCAGTGTGTTTTACTACACTGAAACATCCCACTGTGTCGTGAAGATTTTGTTATTATTTGACGACTGTTCCCATCGGATTGTATCGTGACGACGGAAAAGGTTAGTAAAATATATAATCGCGTTGTAAAATTATCTTGGATTAATTAATTATCGTACCCATGGTGGTAATTTTTTTTTAACAGGATGACCATCAGTCTTCATGACACTCCCGTTAGTGAGAATACCTTTTTACGCTCAATAAGCAATTCTCCAATACATTTTTGGTAGCAATATCGGAGTTTTGTCTGTGTTGTAATTGGTGTGGATATAGTAGACTTACTTAAACACATATTATACGACAAAGCGTAAACATTACTGACTCACATAAAATCAACACAACACATGCATTTATAACCTAACTTTGAGCAGCAGTGCTGTACTGTTTTATTTTAACGAATGCAAATAGCAAATAATACACATAACCATATTAGTTTAAAAAAGCAAGTCAAGGTTTAAGCCTTATTTGCATATGTATGCTTTTATTGTACCGTATTTTTAAATATTTCTAAATTATCCTTTTGAGAGAGTCATTCGTTAGATAGAAAATGCTTTCTTTATTAAAAAAAAACAGCCATTCTAAAGTAAACTGGCATCGTCATCTGTCACTTCAATTCGTTAAAAGTCCGTTTTATTAACAAACGATGACATGAAAATTTGTTCCTTTTAAAACTTCTCCCCCTCCCCTAACAATCGCTTGCAAAAAGTGTATCTGACATATTTCAATTTCCTTAACAGAAAAAATTGAGCGCGATATAGAAAGCTTTTACGATGAATATCCAGAGGAGCCATACAAGGGGGATATTGTTGATAGAATAATCTACAAACATGTTACAAATATACCGGATCGTAAAAAAGAAACGAGGAATGATGAACACATCGATAAAGTAGAAAATATTTTTTATACGCCAACACTAGTGACATGACTAATGAAATGCCTTCGGAACATTCAATTAATGAACACAATACTGTTAAATATGAAGTCTTAAACAATGATAAGCCTAATAAACCAAGTTTAATAAATTCACCATGGCCTAAATTTGAAGACATCCTATTAGCCATGGGCAGAAAGTACGACTGGAAGAATGACAGATGGATAAAAGTAAAAGGAAAATTAAAGATAGCTGACACAAAAGAAGAGGAGATAATAATAGTATTGAATACCGTGAGAAACACAAATTCAGTTATAGAATCGTAAAACTAAATAAAAGTGAGAGCAGAAGAAACGTGGTGGTCGCGGTCTCGGCTGTGAGATAGTGCGTAATGAAACGCGTGCGTGTGTAAGCCCCAGTAATGACTGTAGCTGAATTAAAATTTTATTGTGCTGATAAATACAAAGGCGCTTCATTGTATATGCCTATGCCCGAAAATGTTTAGTCATTGCAATCTTATCTCAAAAAGTGCAAGAAATCTTAACAAGTACGCATGTAATTAACTCTCCAATTGTTGCTGTTATCGCATAAGTAGTGCTCTCAATAGTTTCTGTTTTCGCCATTTAAAAAGCTAGATGTGTAATTTTGAACTGGTAAAGTTGATTTTACGAGTCTCGGAAATCTCAATATATGAACAAACATTAAAATAAACTTCTCCAGTAAAACTTTTGTTTAATTCTCTACCTTTACAAACTATTTAGAGTATTTTTTATCCCGATACTCCCTCGGGATCAAGATTAATGCATGTGAAACGGCGGGAGCAGCTAGTTTATAAAAATTTCTTCAGCCAAATTGGATGTGCAATAGTATATCAAGGAACTCAGAAACTATTTTTTTTATTGTGACATGTGAAATGTTTAAAAATAAAGTAGATTTATTTTACCATAAACATTAAGCTTCATGGTTTTAATAAGTGGTTATTTAAGGAAGTTTGTTTACATTAAGTATTTCACATTTTATTTGGCTTCAGTGAATATAGATTTGTTGATATGAAACCATCTGTTTAATATTCATTCACAATGTGAAGTCTTGTTTAAATAAGCTTTCCGCTTCATAAACAAGCGCTCCGAGTATTAAGAATTCCCTCTTCCTCACATCTCTTAACCCACGGACACACAGTATTTCTCTAGAACAAAGAACGTAATACTATTAGACATCTTTATGCAAAATACTATAAAAAGAAAGAAAAGAAAGAAAAATATTTTATTTGGGACACGCACAGGGAATACAAATAGTAAAAGAAATAAAATTAAGGTATAAATGAAAAAAAAAACAACAAAAAAAAAAAAAAAACTAACAGAATAACAACAAAAAACAGTAAAGACCTAATACCTATAAAGACCTATAAACTATAATAATTATCAAAAGGTATTATAAATAACATTATGTTTATAACACTCACTCATCTTTCACTAATTTTAACAAATAATTTATATTTAGAAAAATATGAAATATTTAAATGAAAATAAAATAAAATATTTAACACTCACACTTAGTCCATATGTGTTATCAGTACATTTACGTCCACTTTTACGCAGCGCAATAATATTGCCAACGCTTCAATATTTATATTTCACTGAAAGTTATAATCACAATAGCGCTAATTAACAGATTTAAATATTCGTCACTAACCAACAACGTTCAATTAGGTGAATAGTCGTAACGAATTGCATCTACATCACAGAAATCGAAATAATTTACTCAGTTTTCTGTGGTGTACCGTGTTGGGTATGTAACTGATGTAAATGAACCATGCCACAAGTGATTCTAGTTGAAAACAGCTTGTAAAATATAGTGAAGTTAGTAGTTACTTTTATAAGGAAGATCAATCATGATTTGAAACAAAGTACCCATTTATTAATTGAATCGAACGAAGTTGGCTGTTCTTCATCGTGGGTGTGTTGGAGACATGCTGTAAGTGAAAAGAGGATTACAATGCAGTCACGGATTTTTTGTGATTGCAAGTAAGTAGGTAAGTGATCTGTGTGTTGAGCGTAGTTTTCTTTTATGGAATTTTTCCATTCAACCTATTACTTATATGTTGAATGGAATCGGTCATTAGGAGACCTATGTTCAGCATTTGGGTAGATATGTGTAAACAAAACTTACAAGTTGAGCTGATAAAATGTACCTACCATAACCTTTAAATACCTATCGTTTTATGTGGTTCAGTTATTCTGCAAAAACCCAATATATGAATAAAGACTGATATTATCAACGCACAATCTAAGCCGCTGGTTCTAGAGATATTAAATTTGGAGGGTGTTTTCTTTATGAAGAGTAAGAACCTATCTACTATGAAAAGGTTTTTCGTAGTTTTACCCTTAAAATTGAATTTTCTGTGAAACCTTTGTATTCTCTGAGTCGATTGACTCAGAGAACACAAAAGTACACATAATCTTTAATTAAAATTATGAGATACGAGGATCACAGTTTTTCCAAAATCATACCCTAACAGAGTCAATAGATATGGTAGACGGGCGCATGGGGCGCAGGGTGGAATTATGTAAAACAAATGATTTTGCCAAAACTCTTTATTTATTCCGAAGTCCCTCATTTTGTATGGCAGAAAAATTAATTTGTAAGAAGGATAAGGACAAACCGCCAAATCCGCCCGACGAGGCAGTTTGCAATGACTCTTTCAAAGAACTTGCCCCCTTCGTCAAGCAGCACGATGGGCCGGTAAGCGGACGGAGAGTCCGCAGAACGGTTTGGCTTCTTCATTTGGACTATTCCTCGGCTTCCAACGAAGTGGGAACTGGCACCCTCCAAGCATGGGCTTAGTAGCCCCCTTGGTCGAAGCCCGAGAGCCTGCAAGGCCCAGAACCCAGGCTTTTCCGGGTAAGCCGTCGGGTCCTGGGAGTCAACAGGAAAATAGTAGTTATTTTTTGCACTCAGCCTATGTACCGCCTCTCTCAGCTCTACCTCGGTCACCTCCGAAGCATCGTCGTCGTCGTCAGCGGTCTGGTCCGTATCCGGCACCGCAAAAGGCGGAGTCATGGGCCGGAGAGTTAACTCCCCTAGCGAAGGGAACAAAGCGCTCACCACGTCCTCCACAAGCTGGGGCTGGAGACTCTACGTCAGTTGAGGAGCCCATGGCCGGAGTTTATCGCACACTATTTTGTAGGGGCGTCCCCGCGGGTCCCTTTTCAGAGTCTCAGCAGATAAAACCTGGGAGTTAAAATCAGTAACAATCAGTGGACTCAGTGATAAACAACGATGACGCTTAACGTACACATTACCCAGTTCCATTTTTAACACATTAAAACCTCCCGGTCACCCAAACGCGTATTAAAATTGAGAGATGGCGCCCTAGTTATGTTGCTGCGTAATTTAAACGAGCCAAAATTATTGCCAATAAATTGCTCTATGTTGCGATTGAAAATATTTGAACAAAATGTTATCGAGACAACTGTAATGACCGGTTGTTCCCGAGGGGAGTCTGTGTTTATTCCGAGGCTTCCCCTTACACCATCGAACTACCTCTCGAGTTCAAAGGAGTGCTGTTTCCCCTCAGTCTGCTTTGCCATGACCATATTTAAATCTCAAGGCCAGACTCTTAATGTATCAGGGGTAGTTAAGGGAGAAACGCTGTTCACACGATCAGTTTTATGTAGCCTGCTCCAGAGTAAGCTCACAAAGAACTACTGCGGTAGGTAAAATATTTCGTTGTAAACAATATTAATTATTTATTATCCACTTTTAGTTGTCTCCTAATTAGATCTTTTCACGCATGCTTTGAGTTCCGTTAAAATCATTTACTACTTTAATCCCAAAGATTAGTTTAGTTTTACGGAGAACTTCGTCCTTATTGCTTTATTTGGGATATTGTCAATTTGTATATTCAATTGAGAGGGCGTAAGAGAGCTTATAAAGTTGTTTCTGGAAAAAACACGCGGGCAGAAGCTTATATACTGTTTGATTTGTAGTTTAACGTATTTCTCCCAGGACGCGATCGTGTGACCCATTTCCAACGATTAAGCACCCCATGAAGCCTAGACGAAAATTCATTGGATTCGAGAAAACCAAATATTTATGTATTTTGCCAATTTCCCAGAACTGGTCACTAAATATCACTTTTCTGTAAACCCCCAAATTGAATTGTCATCATTGTTACGCCACTGGGTATCTGATACCTTAACAAACCTTCCAATGTTACCATATCTTCTAAAACATAGAACAGTTAAAAGTTAAAGAAAGAAATATTATAAACATTTTCAAAAATCATCTACGTACATGAACTTTGACACCTGATATCTCAAAATTTAATATGACACAAATCACGGGAAATACATATTCATTTAACTTACCATTACTGAGGTGAAAAATAAAAATTAAAAGTTGCTAATGAAACAATCCATAATGCTGGCAAAGGTCTGTTTTGTCAATGTTTGGAATATTTAAAAATTGTTTTATAATCAAATGACTTATCGGGTTTATGCCATCCCACTACTTTCTCACCTCCCAGCATTCCATCACACTTTCAAAAGTTTGTATTTTGTAACAACAAGCTTACATGGATTCAGATAGTCGACCCGAGGGTGATAAAAAAAGCTCGGGCTCATACATGGTCGGTCCCAGTGCTGTAGTGTTCCAAAATCATTGTTTAGTTCAAAAGTGCTGCATACATTTAGGGATCGAATCAAAACCAAGATTTTTTTTGGGTGCCTATTCTATTTTAGGATTATGTCGAACAATGACATTTGAGTCTCGAACTATAAGCTCTGGACTTTAAATACTTCGAAGGGACTCAGTTGTGAGATGGACATGATAAAAGATTAAGAACGCTTTTAATGAGATTTACAAAAACCGGAAGCGGTTAGTAGTGAGACCTCAGACGAAGGCATTGAAAAGTGGAAACAGCAACATTTATCACAGCAGAGCAGTGATATAGAAAAGAGCCGAGAAAGCAGTTGAACCCCGCTAAAAGATTCACTGGTGAAGCTCGACCTGAATCAAGCCGGCTGCGACGTCGTTAAAAGATCCCATATTTAAATATCACCCGTCTCTCCACTAGTACAATGCTTATTCTTGGGTGCATATTCCGTAGGCTCATAAGCTCATATCCTAAGGGCACGGCAATGGTAGGGTCATTACAGCGCCCCCCGGACTACTCCTTGATATGCAATGGTCTTTGTCACCATGAAGCATGAGGCTTCAGGGGCTAGTGCAAATCTTGTAAGTTCATTCGATTGACCGAGTCTGGTCAAATCATGCTGGGGTAGGTGCATTCTATTCATTCATTCAAATGTTTCATAGGTTGCTTAATTTTTAGAAATGGGTCACACTATCATGTCATATTTCTATTATTTATATAATAATTATAATAATTTACTGAGTGACTTTTAATAATTATTATTATTAATTCGAAATTAATTATGTCTTATGTTACCTAAACCCCTGAACGGATTTCGATAAAATTTGGCAAGGAGTATTTTATATGGCATCCTGGGGAAGGACGTAGGCTACTTTTTGTCCTGGTAGCACGTTCCTTTGGGATAATTTCCGACATCCGCGCGGACGAAGCCGCGGGCAGAAGCTAGTATATAACAACTGAAAAGGTCGTTAGCCGTCGTGATTGGTGCATGGCTTATCTTCATTTTCATTATAATAGTCGGGTGAAAGAAATGATCATTATGTTCACTTTCCTGTGTAGATAATTATCGTTGTTTTGAATAACATTTGTGTGTGGTCATTATTATTTGGTTCTGTTTTCCTGTTGACCTTTCTAATGCTAAATGTACTGTTATGCTAAGGGTACTTTTAGTAAGGGTTATTTTCGTGGAAATTGTAATTGCATTTCCCGGCCCTGTACTTTTCATATATAAATAATTCGAGAAGATGTACTTACCTGTTACGGTTTTACATTATTTTTGTTCACACTGGAAATTTACCACCCATACTAGTTAAGTACATCTGAAATTACGCAATATTTGACCAACTTGGCAAATACTGATTTGCCAAGTTGGTCAAATATTGCGTTATTTCTTCGAGCTTTCTTCGAGGCGATTACAAGTTTCTCTTTTGCAGCCAAACATTTCAAGAATTCGATGATTTATACCATCTTTATAAATCTCTTCACAAACACAACTTGGTGCCTAAACCATCACTATCACCGTTTCCTTCCCGTCCAATTTCCCCCGTCTTACTCCGAAAGCCTTTGCAATGATTTTTCATTATTCGTGCCGGACAAACACCCCGTGTAAAGAAAGCTCTCGGAAAGGTCGAAGGGCCCTTAGCTTGACGGTCGTAAGACTGATCTCTCCGCAAACTCTGTCTTCAGTTAAACAACGCTATTTGCTTTAGCTCGTCCACTGGGACCCAAACAAACACGAAAATTCTTATCACTGAGGCGGTAAACTATAAGATAAAACAAGTTTCAATAGCTTCTTTTGAACGATTTACGAAATACTAATTGGTTACAAAAAGGGTTAATTTTGAAAGGGGCTGTCTTTTTTCGGTAAATTAACTTGGACGAATTCTGATCGGGTTGTGAAAGGCGACTCGGGAAATGGGTTTTTCTGATACCTATTCCCGACAAAAGTGGGTCTATTGTATCCCTTGTTGACTTTTATCGACCAGAGGTTGGGTGGCATACGAAGTAGGGCGTAGTTATCAGGTCCAATAAATTCTTTAATCAAAAAAAGAAAATCGAAATATTTACGACGACTTACTACGATCATAGAAAAAACAAGAACATAAACCTAAGTCACATCCATACATCTAGTTCTTATAGTTATTTATTTTTTACGGCTGTGCCCAACAACTAACAATTTATCAAGAGCATAACATGTGTTGCGGGTGGGTATATAGAACTAAAACCATAGATTAAGACTTCGCAAAAAAAAAAATAGAAAAGAGGAACGTGATTTCGTTGAAATACGTGACCGGAATGGTGTAAAGCAAAAACCTCACGATTTATGATTTTTATATGAATATAGGAATACAAACCCTTTTCCTACTTCCGAATGGGCCTGCACAATGCCTAGAAAAGTGATTTTGCGTGGGACACTTAGAAAATTATGCGAAAATAAGAAGAAATGTTCTTAGGGTAAATATTTTTTTATTCAATTGTTTTAAAGTACTTTTTACTAGCCTCTATACAAAGTTCATGGATCTGAACCAGTCTTCGAAAAAAAAATCCAGTCCGCCGTAGACACATAGTTTACAGCCAGCTCGAACGCTGACAGCACATCTTCCGGTGACGAAAATTGTATCCCTTTGAGTAGATTTTTTATTTTCGGAAATAAAAAAGAAGTTACAGTTTGAACGGCGTGCTATCCAGGAAGTCCCTCGTTTTGGGCGCGGTATGCGAAGGCGCGTTGTCGTGATGGAGCAGTAGCCTGTGGAGCCCTGTGTTTGGTCGCATGTTGCTCACAACAGAGAAAACTTCTATAAACCATTTGGTAGTATACCATTCAATGTTGATGCTTCTTTGGTTCCGTTGATGCCAAGTAGCTACTCAAATTGGAAAAGCTCGTGATCAAAATCTTCCCCTCACTTCTAGATTGCTTCACTTTGGTAGGCGTTGATTCGTTTTGAAACACCCAAACCGTCGAATGGCGCTTCGTTTCTGGATCGTATTGATAAATGCAGGAATGTACTGTAATGATGTCGTAAACACGCCGAGACGAGCCTGCTTCAATTTTTCTTATCATATCAGGGCACCATTCCACCCGGGCCTGCTTCTGAGCATCGCTGAGGTTGTGCGGCAACCAGCGTGAATCTATACTCCTCACTGAAGATGCACTTGTAGAATTTCGTAAAGGCTTCCCGATCCAACTTGAAATATGTGCTGAATCGCTTGATACGCAACTCGCCTATTGTCTTGGATTAAATTTTTCACTGCTAGCACGTTTTCTTCCGTAACAGCCATCAAAGGGCGACCACTTCTTTCTTCATCCCCCAAAGTTAATCGACTGCGCTTGAATTCGATATACCAACGATACACGCATTAGAAGGGCATTTATCCATGATATTTGGTATGCTGTAGACGGATTCTCATCTTGAGAAAGTATTTTTACTCAACTTAGCTAGAGATAATGTTAGGCGAAAGGGATTATTCAGGGCATGTTGATAAAAAAAATACAAGGCCAGTCACCTTGCTCGGGTAAAACAATTACTGGTAGCCACAACTACGCCACTACAACGTCAACGTCATCAGCAATGAACTATCTCAGAATAAATAATTGAAACAGCAAGCAGTATGGAGTGACAATTGATTTATAAAGAGGAACTGCGTGAATACATCTTATTAAGTAATTAAAACTTTATTCACTAGTAAAAATACTGTATTCTTAATGCATGAAGCATTTTCTATCCGTCAACCTTATAAATGCAGAGAGCATTTCAAACCGACCAAAACATCATAGTCAGCCTATAAAGTCCCGCTGCCAGGACACAGGTCTACTCTCGGTGAGAGGGAGTGGGCGGTAATCCACCACGCGGGCCCAGTGCGGGTTGGTATATGTCACATGTCTTCGAATTTCTATAACATGCATAGTTCTAGGAAATACCGGTTTCCTCACGATGTTTTTCCTTCACCGTTTTGAGAGTAGTGGTGATGAAATCAATGACACAAAGTAAAGCGCCTGTCTGGGTTCGAACTCACGACCCCACGACCCATCACTTGCAACTCGGGGCCGTTACCGCTGGTCCACCACTGCTCTAGAGAGAAATAAAAGATAGATGTTGATAAACAGATACATTTTTCTGTCTGGGTCGGGTTTTCATAAATTAGCAGTAACTAACTTCGTTTCAAGTTAGCAGTTACTAGTATTTACTCAGTTAATCTCAATATATTTCTAATACTTTGGAAGTATCTTCATCCAAAAGTTACAAAACATTTTACTAAATAAGACAAAACGGTGTGCTTGTGTTAACAGTAACTTGAAAGTTTAAACGTGGCTTCTTTTGGTGCTTACGTAACAGGGAGCCTCTTGAAAAAAACTCCGCTTTTCGGTACCTACACAAATCCCAAAAGGTCAACAGTTCCAACAGTTTTCAGGCGTAACATTTTATTCAGCGATGAACTCTAGAATTTTATACTTAACGTATTTATTATTTCTCTACTAGGGTTCACTATAGTAGCGAGGTATTACAGAATATTAAAATTAAGATCTCGATACATCTAGGGAAAAAAGCGGACCAAAACAGGGCAAAGAAAAATCGAAGATACAAAGAAAAATCACGCCATGGAAACTTTACACTTATTTGCGTAAACAATTTTTTTACACAAAAATTAAAGATTTTTGTAGAAAGAATCCTGATAGTTACGGTAACTTGTGTCTTGTTGTATCGAGCCACAGATCACGGATACGTTTCGCTTGCTGCCAGAGTCGGCATTGTTAACACTTTTTATTTTTTTGGGAAAACTAACAGTTACAGTATCACACAATTTTCTTGCTACAGAGTGAGTAAATGTGTAACCTACAACATTTTCCACATATTATACTACTTTCCCAACAAACCAAGTGTATCACCGATTACTCGCATTAAGGTGTCTTGTAGTGCGTCTCGGCGGGCGCTGGCCGGCCAGTGCGAGCGCTTAAACTTGTTTTCATCGAGACAATTATTAAAATTCAGGTTTCTGTCTTCACACAGCGCTTGATCGCAAGTTCAATTATGGAAGTTGTGTGCTCAAAGCACCTTCAGCGCTATGAATTTTACTAAACACTGCTGGTGCGGCAATTTTGTGATCTGTGAATCGAGCTATTTAGTTTTCATCCTATTTATCGTACTCGCACCAAGCTGTGTTTGTTTGTGTACATTCGTTTTACTTCATGTTTACACGATTTCAATCTCAGCACACCCGCCAATTGGATTCCGCGGATAGATAACATTTTCAGTGAATATGCGATGAATTTGTGTAACTATGTATATTGTTGGAATACGATGGAATGGGCTACAGAATTTCTGTTGCAAGGAATTTGTGTAGGCTGTTTTTTTGACATTATTATCATCCTATAATAAATTGGAGGAGAGGTAATCCATTTGTCAATACCGAAAATTCTCTCATAAATACTACGAAAAGTAGATCTTAAGTATAGCATGGACTTTGAGGCTTCGACTTGAGAGGATTGCTACTTATAACTATTTGTTTACCTGTCAATATTAATTATTATGAATTTAAGTGTAATACGCCGGAACAAATTAGGGCTATGTAGTAGACGCTACTTTATACGACCCTTAGCAATAACTATTTCATGTCCCCTCGATCTATCAAAAAGCTATTTAACACACCTCAAAACATATTTGTTTGTTGACAATTTCATATAATAGAAAGCTAACGTATTTTGCCAATATGCCACAAGTCTCATTTACATGCAGGCCCGCATGAGCCATGACTAAACATTTACCTACCCGCCGAGCAAAAACATAATTATTTGCGAGCCATCAGCCCAGAATATTAGGAAAAGCTTTTACCTAAAATGGAACGAGAAAACATACTTACTTTCAGTATTGACACATTCTAATGAATGTGGTCCAAAATACTGTAGCAACACGTCGGTTATTCTCTGCGTATTTATGAAAAATATAATTATTTCTTTTCTCGGTCTGTTGCGTCCCGATTTTTATTAATTAATGTTGATTAAACAGAGTGTTCAAAGTAAAGTTGGGCTTGAGGTTTGGTTTTATTTTTATTATGAAACAATAATTAGTTGAAACCTTTTAAGATTTACGGACTGTTTATCAAGAATGGTTTGAATCTTGTGATCTCAGGACATTTTGAACTGGTATTGGATTGGCAATAACCTCGCCGTACATTGCCTTCAGGTACATCTAATACTGAATACCATCGCCAAGCAAGAACAAAGTAGTACCTGGTGTAGCGAAAAAAAAGAAGGAATTCATCACATAAACACGTCTACTTTGTGATTAAGTACGAGTATTAAAACTAAAAACGAAAGGTCTAAAGTCTAAACTAAAGGTCCGGAATAGGAAAAGACAATACGAGAAACTTAAGGTACTACATTGGACTATACTATTTTGGATGATAAATCTTTGATAGGCTGGTTTAAGAACTAGCTAATTGATTGCAATCGGTTTATAGGCTCGTGTCCACTAAAATACTTAAAACTTTTAATTAAATTACCTAAGTTATCCCGATTGTTAACAGTCTGAGTTAAAAACCAACAAGCTTTTGAATATTAAATATAACATTTTCTATTCTATTATATTATAGATATTGACAGTTGAAAGATAAAGGGATGGTCAAAATTAAATAATAAAATAATTAGATTTTTCAGTTTTTTTTAAATGTTTTTTTTCGGAATTGCATGAGACACGGCGATCACGTGTCGGGGGTCTTTGCGGGAAATTGGTGTCTATTTATTTATACCATATTGGAAAACTTGTTCTTAAATGCATTTTCATACCTTTGTTGTAATATGGCATGAAAATGAACGTAAGAAAATACTTTATTTCAAGGTTTGAACAACAAAAAATCTTTATACACCATGCCCTATATGTTCGTCCATATTATCCTAACTTATATAAATGTGATATTGAGTTAGTTTGATTGTTACGCTTTCACGATAAAACGGCAGAACGGATTTGGATGAAATTTCGCTCACACGCGACTTTACATCTTGGATCGCAAACGAAGTCGCAGGAAACAGATAGTAAATAATATTTATCTATACTAACGTCAATTGACACAGAGAGATCAAAATTCCAAGTACCTAATAACCAAGACGTGATAGGCAAGAGGTAGGCACCAATGTCAATACTGGTTCAGAAGGTAAGACGTTTGCCGGTCATGTAGCCAAGTCTATGATATAATCTTTATAGTTTATATATATACCGTGATTCAGAATTAAAACCTTCCCTTCTTTTGATGGCTGAATGAGGTGAGTAAAAAATGTGTTCCGTTTCCGCACTTATCGAAATTATATTTGTATGGCCTTTTTAGGGTTTTGTACCCAAATGGTGCCAACAGGACCCTATTACAAAGGCTCTGCTGTACATCTATCAGCCACCCGTTCATTCGTCCGTCCGTCCATCTGTCAGCGGGCTGCATCTCATGGACTCATGCTAGACAGTTGAAATTTTCACTGAGTTTGTATTTATATTGCCATAACAAAAAATAATAAAAATAAATTAAATTGAATATTATAGGTGGTCCACTTACAAGAAAAGTGTTTAAAAAAATGAGTTCATTGTATTGTAGGTGGTACTAAAGCCATCGTATTCGAGTCCGACTCGGCCGGTTTTTTTTTCATTGATCTGGTTGCCTTTAGGTAAGAAGATACTTGTAGCACCTGGGCTTGTAAACGAACCTTAGGGCACAAAGACATTCTTAGTGCCAATTTCACAAATGAAACCGAATGCGATCAGCACATCAAAACCGCGTTCAAGAGATTTAATTTCCATTAAGGCGCAGGAATTAATGACACTGACAGCTCTTATACGTAGTTAAAGTGCTGATAGCGTACAGTTTCATTGATGAAATACGCCCTTATTAGAGCAAGCAACTAAAGCTTTACGAAACAAAAACGAAATAACGACATGAAGAGATTACCCGCATTCCACTACTGATACAATTCCGATTGAACAACACTACAACAAAGAACAAAACTGTCGGGAAATAGCTGTCTTGAAAATTAATTAATTGAAAAAAACTGCAAGGAAAGTACCATTAAGAAATCGCTCTTTGGGACAGTTCCAAATGCGACAAGAACAATTCTGACAGTTTAATTTTTAAGATGACTAATTATTTTAGGTCTTGAAATGAAAAGTACTACCTAATATTTTTGCATAAATGACTTTGAATGGACTAAAAACTACCTTTGATGCTTTAATTTATTAGGATGTGCCTGAAAAAAATACTTGGTATTTTTAAAACCTTATTTCTATAGAAAATTACCAGTAAACATTTTAAGATTACATTTTGATCTGAGTTATTTGGATTAACATTAAAAATACGTAAGACGTATAATAATCAAATAATTGAGTGAATACTCAATTACTTGATTTTGTTAAGTCGTACATATCTTTCACACACACACTGCGATGCTGGTAAATATCGGGCTTCTTATTACCAGAGAAATCCTTACTCTCGGAATTTGATACTTAGATGGATAGCTCCCAGTCAAAATACATACTAGGATTACCAACAGTGCCAACGAAGCTAGTGGAACAAAGAACATAACCTCATCAGGTATCAGCCAGCCAAACAGGTCGGCACACAGTAATGAAATATTGTCTTGCAAGTTGTTTTTGAGAGTGGCAATATTATGAAGTAAAAAATTCACTTTACAACCGATTGTGTGGAATATTTTCATTGTAATCATAAAGAGAGATGGTTGTTTGGACGCTATCGAACACTGTAAAGAGTTGACACCAAACTAAAAAGAGTGGACTATCTATTAATAACAAGCTTTTGCAAGCCTGAAATTTTGCCCCCACCCCACTGCATCACTGGGAATGGCCTCCCGCGCTCTTATACTTCGTTTTTACTTAGCCATCATACAGACTGTTTTTCTTTTTTCTCGGCTGCTAAGTGTCTAAGCGTGATGTTAAATCACGGAAGAAACACCAACCGACGCGTGCTCCCTCGCAACGGGCTGCGGGCTGATGGAGAGGCTGCTGCGAGCTCCCACTCGACGGACCTCGGGACGGAGGAGCGGCCGACGCGAGCTTATTTTATTCGTGAGCTGCTTCGCGACTGTGAGCACGGAGAGGCTGCTGCGAGCTTCAACTCAACAGACTGCGGGCCAGAGGAGCGGCCGACGCCTCGAGCTGCTGCATGACCGTGAGCTCCCTCGTGTTAGACTGCGGACCAGAGGATCGTCCTACGCGAGCTTCGACTAACTCTTAATTTAATATCTTCTTCTACATACCTATGTATTTTATAATCTAAAAATTACATTAACTTGTAACCACGTTTGGCCACTTACTTACAGGGCACACGATCAAAGGAGCCAAATGGGGGTACGGAGTGCCTACACTCCTTACAGAATACTCTCGCCCTACTGGAGCGTTCCTCACAATATACCAGCCCTTGAGTAATCTATCTTCAAGCAAAACAGCACTAATCGAAAAAATACCTCATCTTATCGACCAACCCAGTCTCAAATTTTTCCCAAGAAACAGGGAAACCTCAGAGGCCCTCATCGTACGAGTATGACTCAGTTCAAACAGGGAGGGGGGGGGTAGATATCACCAACAGACACAGCACTACAAGCAGTTTTTCGGCATCTTCGTCGCTGGTCGTTGTCGCCGGGCCTCCCCTAGGTAACTAGGGGTCTCACCTGGCGGCGACAGACCGCCGAGATGTCGTGAAGAAAGCGACGCTTTACTATAAGCGTCGCGGCGCTCCTACAGAAACAAACAAGAATCCACACACATAGGCGCGCGTATCTCGCGTACGCCCAATACCACCGGCCGAGAAGCGACCCCTATGAGGGGCCCGTATTTACGGGCCACCGTACAGCATCTGCGGCCGGGGGGCGAAGCCCCGGCACCGCACGCAACGCCATCTTACGGGGGCGCCGCGATATAGCTCGAGGGACTACAAGCAGAGACCCCCACAACGTCCTCCAGCCAAGGCGTTTGTTCGACAATCTTAGAGGTAAATACTTTTGCTGGTAGACTTAAGTATTTTTATTCCTGCTGGTTAAAAATAACACAATTGGCTCAAACGATATAATATCCCTTTTTTAGAGGCTCCTCATCAAGAATATGTTTCTAAACAATTTTTTTTTCTGATTCAGATAATTTAATAATATTGAAAGAAATAAGTAGACTTTTATAACATGGAGTGCTTACAATATGTGTAGCAGTGAAAGGACAATACTTTTCAAAGATCTTTACTGTACCTAAATCAAATGGAGAAGTTAGATTTATTTAAATTTAAAATAGATTTATTTCACCAGAACATTTTAAAATTGAAGACATGAGAACACTTTGTAAATTGATTACAAAAAATAATTTTATGTGTAACATTGACCTAAAAGAATCATATTTTTTTATTCCAATGGGTGAAGATAAAAATATCTAAGTTTTTGGTTTCAGAATACAATGTATGAGTTCAAATGCTTGCCATTTGGTTTAAGTACTGCTCCTTTCACATTTACTAAGTTACTGAAGCCAGTAATAAACTTTCTTCGAAGGAAAGGTTTTAAATCGGTTGTTTACCTCGATGACATCATATGTATTGGTAACTCTTACCAGAAGTGTCCAGAAAACTGTCAGATGACCTTAAGTTTACTGGAATGCCTAGTCTTTATTATAAATAAGGAAAATAGTATCACTGTCCCAACCAATATTGCAGAATATTTAGGTTTCATAGTGAATACAAAAGAAATGTCATTGTCAGTGACTTCTAAGAACCAACCCCGACTGGTGCTGGCCCGCTTGCGCGGGCCCCGTCTCCGGCGGGGGGAGTGAGGTGTACTCCCCCCGCAATGTCTGTGAGCGGCGCGCGCGGAACACTACGCGCGCCGCCTTCTCGGGTCCTGATGTTGGGGGGCGACGTATGTCCCCGAATCCGTCGCCCCTGGACCAATTTAGGGGGGCCGGAAGAGGGCGTTGTCCGCCCTCCTCCGACGCCCGGTGCGTCTGCTGCAGGCCGGGTCCAGAGTCACAATCTCTCTCTCCCTTTCCGCAGCCTCCTTCTGCGAGATGACCGTTTCGCAAAAGGAGGCCACTGCGTCCCAGGACTCTGCGCCGCCGACCATCGCGTTCACGACGGCCGGCAGCGACAGGTCGTTTCCTACTTCAGTGATGAGGGCACGGGCGGTTGTGTTCCCAAGCGGCACAATCTGCCAGCGTGTGCCAAGCCGTGTCCTCCCGGCAGTCGACGCAGTGGTGACACCGGGCGTCCTGCTCGTTGTTAATGCGACACAGGTACTTCCCGAAGCAACCATGCCCCGAGAGTACCTGCGTCGGCCGAAACGTCAGGGAGCCGTGCCTTGTCCCGAGCCAGCGGTCGAGCACTGGCCGGATCGCCTCGATGGTGCTGAGGCCGGCGGTAGGGCGTGTCAGCCTCGCCCGCCATTCCGCCACCAGGACCTCGCGGAGCTGCAACCGACGCTGCTCGAAATGTTGCTGCATCGGTCGCTCGCCCCGCTACCGTGCTGCCTCGTGCCACCGGTACAGTGACGCGAGCACTTTCGCCTCCAGGTTCCAGGGCGGGGATCCGGCCAGCGCACAACCCGCCTCGAAGGAGATCGTGCGATACCCCCGAATGACTCTGACGGCCATCTCCCGCTGCGGCTTGCGCAGGACAGCTATGCTGCCGGCCGTCAGGTCAGACGCCCAGATCGGTGCTCAATAGTGCGCCATGGATCGCACGATCCCCATATAGAGCCGCCTACAGGCGGCGCTCGGGCCCCCCAGATTGGGAATAGCCTTTATTTAACCTGCCTCAAGAATTGGGCTAAAAAACACAAAAAGGTTATTTCAAATCCGACTGGTACTTCCAGACATTAGCGCGCACAGACAGACAGACAGACGCGGAGAGGGGGTTTTGTTTTATGATGATTATTTAGTGATAGATAAACGCTTGTATAGAGTAACACTGTAAGAAAATATGTAGGAAAAACAAACCAAACCAATTTATTTTATCAAACAAATAAAAATACGAAGGATCCAACTTCACAATTGTATCCGGCCAAAAGATTGTGAAGATAATAAAATCCTTGTTTAACAAACTCTAGAAAAATGTTGTTAACATGAAATACAGTGTTGGCGTCGCGTTGTCTGCCATCTACATTCCACCAAGGAATAGTTTGTTACGCAAAGTTGTGTCATTTAATCCCAAAATTGTATCACATGAGGACTTGGTCCACAATGTATGCAAACCTTGTTGGCAAATTAAATTACTGGTGTCAAGTGAACTTCAAGCCTTTATGGTTTCCGAGGGTTTAGCTCTTGTACACGATGTCAAGACGACTAGATAATTTTTGGGAAACTTCCAACCCTTCCTTAAAACTGTTTTGTACTTTTTTGTTCTCAAGTAAAATTTCACACAGGGCGAATACTCAAAACTTTTCAGTTTTTATCTTTTTTTAAGTAATGAATGTTTTAATAAAAAACTTGCTAAACCCAAAAAAATAAAAAAATAAAAGAGTACATTTCTGGTGTCTCTAAAACACAACCTCACTTAAACCTTACAACCGTACTTAAATTCCGATAGAATCTTTGGTTGGTAATACTCGTAGATATCTTTGTTTTAATTTCTTATTTCCCAGGTCAGGACAGGCGCGGACCTAGGTTTTCGGGGCAAATGGATGAGAGATATAGTCAAGCCATTACAGCTTTGAAAAAAACCTTCGGCATCTATGTTCCGTTAACAGAAGAATGGACCCTCCTTTTCGAGGATGTGGTTTCTACTTATGTAGAATATTGTACGTACTAAACTAACTTTATGTTCAAATATAGGTTTTAAAACGTCTATATCTAATTTGACCCTGTTTGATCGAACCCCAGGTGTGGGTAACTGCACCCATTGCCTCATCCTAAATCCGTGCCTGGGTCAAGAACATAAAGGCAGGTAAGCGGACAGCACGTCCTCAATACAACCCTATGAAGAAACCAACAATGCGGTCATCAAAGTTGGAATTACATTGATTTGAACAGCACCGACGCATCTCGACCCCATTGAAATTCCGCTCACCCGTAAATGGTCACCAGGATTAATCAATTAAGAAGGGGACGGTGATCAATATGTGAATACATTTATAGTACACCAGTTATGTTTAAGTCTCATGTAATAGGGGGCAAGCCTATTGCCATCAACCGGACACTAATACAGACTCGGGGCTGCTACTGAGAAATTCCTAAAAGAGAAACCCAATAACACTATACTTACCCGACTCGGGAATCCATGACCGCATGCATAGTAGTAACTCTTGTGACTACTAGACTAACAAGGCAGTCATATATGTACGAGTATTAATACACATTCCCATAACAAGGTGCCTGCACGCTTACATTGTGTTCGGGTCAGTAGTATGAAATCAATATAATTACTCAAGGGCTGGTATATTGTGAGGAACGCTCCAGTAGAGATCCAGTAGGGGAAAAATTTGAGACTGGGTTGGTCGATAAGATGAGGTATTTTTTCGATTAGTTTTGCTTTAAGATAGTGCAAGCTGTTTTTTTTTTATCGCTGTGGCAGTTTTGACATTTTCATTAAATTTTTCTCCAAAAAGGAATTCATCACGTTCCTGATTTTCAACTGTCTTTCCTATATTTTTATCAAGATTCGGAATAACAGGCTTCTTTCTGGTGATTGTGTCTTGATGATGGAGGTCTGTCAATAAGCGTGTGACATCACTGATTGTTGAAATTAGACTTATTTTGTCAACATCACCATTAATCATTTTGTCTGTAGCAGACAACAAGGCCGCTATTGAAACACCAATCTGTCGTTGGCGTTCTTCAACTCGCTTGTCTCAGGCCTTCACAGCCTCATTTAATAGTCCCTCGCTCCTTGTTAAGCTTTGGTGCATCTAAAAGCTTGATGTTAGTGGGTATTAAATATTTCTAAACTAGTTTATCCTTGATGTCTTATTTAAGGCCTTGGGTAATAATACCATCAACCCTTTTTACCAGTTCCACATGAATTTCTGGTCCATATTCCCTTTCTGTAGATAAAGTTTGGCCTAGAGCCTTAATTATGGAATCATCCAACACTTCAGTGAAAGGGCTATCTTTTGTGTTGTCTACACACTCAGCACCTACAAAACTACCAAACCATGTTTGATTTTAGTTACACAGCTACCAGCCGTATGTACAAAAAAAATTACTACGGGTATAAATACTGCCACCCCGTGGCAGTTTAGTAAAGGAAACTTTCCTCTAACAAAATGAAGTTGTGATATTTACAAATCGTGAGCTGTTGTTAGCGTTTTATAAAACGCTTCAAGCGACACAAAATAGCCCGCGGCATTGACTCAAGAACAACGTACGTTCTAATTTATAAACACATTATAGATGGTGGGAAATCCCCGTCGTGAATGTGGTGATCTCACTCCACCGGAGTGCCTGTATTAACACGTACCACGTGTCATAAAAAACAGGAAAGATCGCAAGGTAGGTTATTTCTTATAGAAAAAACTTACCTATAAGCTCTGTGGCGGGTATTTCATCACTTTCTGCGCACGACGACACCAGTGTTGGCGATGAAAACCCAGGTGATGGTGAACGACTTTCACTCAACCTGTTTTTACTTTCTTTAATTTATATATTTTCCTTTGGTACCTTTCAACTTTGCACTGACACTTTCTTTTCGGCATTTCTTGCGTTAAAAAACTAATAAAGCAGAAAAAGTTTTTATTCTGACAAGCACGCACGGCGCGAAAATAATAAATGAGTTACAGATATAGTGTTGCTAGCAGGCTGCCTTATTTCTGTTTTGGACACGAAGCTTTTCGCTTCCTCTAAATATTCGCGGCACACACAATGCGAGGATTGTGAAACTACATAGTGAATATAGATATCTTTTTTTTTTTTTTTTTTTTTTTATTATTTATTAATTATGGAATAAAACAAAATATAAACCGAAACATCACAAAAACCTCAATAGGTTTGTCCGGATGTTGAAACACTTTAAGCAATCTTACAACTAACTTAAACAAAGTAAATGATTATTTATAAAAACACAGTTTACACAGGTACCTACATTATAAAACATTGCGAGGTAGTTACGAAATAATAACTAACAAAGCACATAATGACGGCGGTCCAGGCATGCCGCCAATGGTAATAAATAACTAATTGAATCAAATTTAAACAGGATGATGCATTTTCATAGAGAATCAAAGAATTTTTTGTATTTATTTTTATAATTATTGTTTGTTATTTCTGATTGAATTTTTGTTGGAACATCATTAATTAGCGTAGGTATTAAATAAGCGTTCGTCCGCTTCCCATAATAGTTCTTGTATCTCGGTACTACCAGTTTTGATTGGGCTGCCATCCTAGTTGCTATGCTATGATTGAATCGAATTTGCAGTACTTTGTTGGTGAACTGTTCTATTAATAACCACTTTCGTATTTTTGTGTGTATGGGCAAAATTTTACAATATTTAAAGAAAACTGTTACGTCATCACCATCATAAAGTGTTTTCCTTATTTTATTTGGTATTATTATTTTTAATAAACGAAGTTGTAGGTTATATATTTTATCTAAGTAAGTTTTAAACGTTCTGCCATAGCTAGTAATTCCATAGGAAATGATTGATTCTGCGAGTGCGTTATAGAGATTAAGTAATAATTTAAAAGGTACTTTGTATTTTATTATTGCAAATTTGGCTAGCATAGCTCGCAATTTATCACATATGAAGTCAATGTGATAGCCCCAGTTAAATCTGTCATCAACGACTAAACCCAAATATTTGTAGTTGGTAACCTGCTCCAACGGTTCACATTTGCAACCAAGCCTAGATAATTGCACATCATGCAAACATTGGTGTGTGTGCGTGACTATTTTAACTGGCTTGTCGGAGTTGAGTAAGTGATTAGAACGAACATGCATAGTCTTAGTTTTACCAGCATTAAGCACCAGTCCAGCGTCGTGAGACCACTTACATAAATTATCAAAATCCTTTTGAATCGTTTGTTCAGCCTTAGAAAAGTCTTTATCAGCAGCCACGAGACAGGTGTCGTCCGCGTATTGATAGACTGTGCAATCGTGTATAACATTCTCCATGTCATTGACGTAGGCTAAATAATGCAAGGGTCCTATAACTGAACCTTGTGCTGTACCCGTTGCTACTACAGCTTCATCACTGAGTTCATTGCTGATTTTTACACGGCATGTTCTGTTTTTCAAATAATCTTTACACCAGTTTAGTATTGGGCCTCGAACCCCTGTATTGTCAAGCTTGTTAATAAGTGTATCATGCCTAAGGGTATCAAACGCTTTGCTAAAGTCAATGAATAACAAAATAATATGTTTTTTATCATTAAGGTATTGGTTTATTTCATCTGTAAATTTAGAAAGCAAAATTGAAGTGGATTTATTAGGTTGAAAGCCAAACTGATAACCCGACAAGACATCGTTTTTAATGTAAAAATTCTGAATTTGTTGACACACATATTTTTCTACCACCTTATCTATGACTGGTAATATTGTAATGGGCCTGTAGCTGTCATAGTTACTTTGAGATCCATTTTTATAAATTGGCCGAACGATACCTGATTTTAATTCTCGAGGATATTCCCCCGCTTCTATACTAGTGCAAATTAGCTTAACTATGACCTTAGCTATCTTATCACTTACAACTTTCACGTCTATGCATCGAACGCCATCTACACCAGCTGATTTGTTAACATTTAGATTTTTTATAATAGTAGAAATATTACGAACGGTAGGTTTATTAAAAAACATGGACTTGTTATTTGGGAACATGTATTCTGATTCAGGGATTAGTCTTATGTTGCATTTAGGTAATATTTTATTTACGTTTTCGCTAAATACCTTACTGAAATTATTAGCTATTGTTCTTATAGTTAAGTTATTTTTTTTGAATGCTTTTATTATCGCTTCGTCTACTGACTTACAAATTCGACCAGATAGAGTGTTTAATATGTCCCACATTTTCTTTTTATTCATTCTATTTTCGTTGATTAGGTTAAAGTAATATTGGTTCCTAGCTTTCTCTATGACATTTTTAGTTTTATTTCTTAGTTTATTGAATTGCAATCTAAGAATTTTATTATTTATATCCTGTTTCCACTGCCTAAAAAGGTAATCTCTTTTATGACACATATTATTAATTTTACTGTTTATCCACAACTCTTTATTCCTTTTACTGTTGGTAATAATAATTTTTGTATACTTAGATTGCTCATAACAGTACTCAAAGCTTTTTTTAATGTAGCTATATATATCTAAAGGGACATATATTATCTATACATATCATCTCGGACTAAGCTTGAGTATAATTAAAAATTATAGGTGCGAAAAGAAAAGGAAATTCCACTACTATACAGTGGAATTCTTTTTTGGATTTTGCTACAGTTGGTACTGGTTTTAACGAATAGTTTGATGAAAAATGCCTCTTTACGAGAACTTCCTTTGAAAATTATCACATTACCTTTTTTTACGTTTTTAATACAAATACGTTTTATATTATAATATTATAATATTCTAGTTTCAAAAGGCTAGTTGTGTATGGTTTTAGTCCCACGCAAACAAGCAAATATTATAAGTTGTTTTAAATCCCAACGTTTGCTAACATGTTATTTATATTTATTATTGTAACTTTTTAACTTATTTGTTCTTGTGTTTTATTTTATTTATTATGTTCTTGTGCGTTGTGCTGTGTCTTTTGTGTGCACCGAATAAATGTTTTATCTATCTATCTATGTTCGAGATTTTACTCCTACATAAACGAGCATATTTATAAACGAACACCCTTTATCTAGAATCTACACGTAACTGTGTTGAAATAATATTGGGAAGACACATTTGCACAGTTTCTCTGTTCTCAAAACGTAATTTCATTTTATAACTATGTAAATAATGAGGTTTAAGATGAAATGTTTACCTACTTAGTTTTAACGAAGAAATACTCGGATTTATTTAAACATATTTGTTAATATTTACATATTAATATTATTCCCAGACGTAGCTCATAACTTAAATATAGTATTAACATAATATTATACAAACATAGTATAGGTTGAGAGTGCTATAATTTATCAAAGCTCTGTTTTAACAAATAGCTTACTGTACAAAACTTAAGTAGGCTTTGCTGTTTCGTCTAGCAGCATACCACTTTATTTCAACCACTTGGAGGAAGTTCCGAAAGTAGAAATTGTTGTACGAAAAACTGTCCACCGCCTAAGATCACAAAGTCAACACCATGCTTATTATCTATCCCTTTATCTATCATCTATCTATGTTTAAAATCGAATCCTAAGTAAACAAAGGCCACAAAATCTAATAGTAATAATAATAATATGCTCGCCTACAAATTCTAATGAAAGCATTTGCTTGTTTGTGGTGTGAAGCGAGACTTGAATAAAATTATCAGAATTCAGGCGCCACAACATCGTCGATGGTGCCGATTCTCTTGTACACCGAACTAAACTAACTAAACTATCACTAAAATTCCTTACTTTTTACTATCAAAATTTTTAAGCTATTCTGCAAAAAATTATCTCTAAATTTAAAAATAATTTTGACACAACTATAATCGAATTTGACAATCGCGAGTCCACGTGTTTTTTTTTTCTTTTGGTTTCGCAACGTCTTTGTTAGAGCCGGAGGCAGCCTGGGGCAGCCTCGACGTGTTTTATACGGAAATTTTGACTTTTTGTGTGGAAAATATAAAATAAAAATATCGAAATGTAGAGATTTGGTGGTTTCAGGGTTTCAAAGGGGGTCGAAATTTTCATTATTTTTGTGATAGGACACACCGTTTTCGAGATATGAGCAAAAAAAGAAAAATAAAGTTAAAGTACCGTTTTTGCACGTCTGAAGTCGAGGTGTTGGTGTGAATTTTAGTCCACGCCACCTAATTTTATTCCACACCTTTTTAATCGCGATTAAAAATAGTCAGATTCATGTTCAGATTTAGTTAGACAATCAAATTTTTAGTTGAAAAACGTATAATTCAGAATAGCAAAATTGCCATTTTCACTAAATTAATCACTCAGTGCAATCTTAGTGCTGTCAAACTAAAATATAGTTAAGTTGTGTCACTATAGTCAATTTTAGAATGGAAAATCGTCATTTGACAGAATTAAACCAAATTTTAGTGATATATAGGCATTTGTGACAAGAGAATCGGCACCAATTTCTTGATATCAAGCCAAGTTGCTGAGTAAACAGAAATTGCATAAATTAGCGCGGGCTGTGGTATTTTGTTACACCAAAACACATCTTATCTATTTATGTATTTAACACCTGAGGAGCTGTTGTGCACAGCAATTCTTTCTATGATTCAGTAGGTACTAAAGTCTTTATGAAAATTGTATGACACTCGTTTAACTTACATTTGTTTATCCGATATTGTTGTATTGCTGAAAAGCAAACCATTAGCTACCTCTGTCTATTTTCCACATCCATTTATCTCATTTCATGTGATCTCATATTATTTTCCTTTTATTGAATGTTGTGACATTTTGTATCTAACATTGTCATCTGTCAGTTTTTATTTTTCTATGGTATAGAGCTAAGAGGTCATCTATTTTATTGTAAAGGTATCGTAAAACTAGTGTTAAGCCGGGTTCTCACTGTAAGCCATCTTTATAGTTCCTGGCCGATAACCAATTAAGAAGTATTTGGATTGAAAACTAAAAAAGTCACTTCTAGAACGATCGGCCAGAGGCTATATAAATCATCCGATACTATTCACCAGGTTCTTTTGATTCCGTCTTTTGACTCGGTCTTTTGGCTTCTTTCGTTTTGCAATTTTTCTTACTCATCAGTTTATGTTTTTCTAAAAGCTATTTAAATATAAACCTTTCTAGAAGTTATTCTCAGTGAATTAATTACAAATATCTTGTGTGTGTAAATGTGTTCGACTCACTCGATCACCTCCGACCCTCCCACTTGCGACTACGAGAGGAGTTCGAGACGGTTTGCAGAGAATCAAATAACGTGGCATGTGACGCCGCCATCAATACACTGGGACCAGAAATCCTGACGTCAAATAAACGTGGCGTGAGACACCGCCGCCGGAAGAAACACCAACCGACGCGTGCTCCCTCGCAACGGGCTGCGGGCTGATGGAGAGGCTGCTGCGAGCTCCCACTCGACGGACCTCGGGACGGAGGAGCGGCCGACGCGAGCTTATTTTATTCGTGAGCTGCTTCGCGACTGTGAGCACGGAGAGGCTGCTGCGAGCTTCAACTCAACAGACTGCGGGCCAGAGGAGCGGCCTACGCCTCGAGCTGCTGCATGACCGTGAGCTCCCTCGTGTTAGACTGCGGACCAGAGGATCGTCCTACGCGAGCTTCGACTAACTCTTAATTTAATATCTTCTTCTACATACCTATGTATTTTATAATCTAAAAATTACATTAACTTGTAACCACGTTTGGCCACTTACTTACAGGGCACACGATCAAAGGAGCCAAATGGGGGTACGGAGTGCCTACACTCCTTACAGAATACTCTCGCCCTACTGGAGCGTTCCTCACAATATACCAGCCCTTGAGTAATCTATCTTCAAGCAAAACAGCACTAATCGAAAAAATACCTCATCTTATCGACCAACCCAGTCTCAAATTTTTCCCAAGAAACAGGGAAACCTCAGAGGCCCTCATCGTACGAGTATGACTCAGTTCAAACAGGGAGGGGGGGGGGGGGTAGATATCACCAACAGACACAGCACTACAAGCAGTTTTTCGGCATCTTCGTCGCTGGTCGTTGTCGCCGGGCCTCCCCTAGGTAACTAGGGGTCTCACCTGGCGGCGACAGACCGCCGAGATGTCGTGAAGAAAGCGACGCTTTACTATAAGCGTCGCGGCGCTCCTACAGAAACAAACAAGAATCCACACACATAGGCGCGCGTATCTCGCGTACGCCCAATACCACCGGCCGAGAAGCGACCCCTATGAGGGGCCCGTATTTACGGGCCACCGTACAGCATCTGCGGCCGGGGGGCGAAGCCCCGGCACCGCACGCAACGCCATCTTACGGGGGCGCCGCGATATAGCTCGAGGGACTACAAGCAGAGACCCCCACAACGTCCTCCAGCCAAGGCGTTTGTTCGACAATCTTAGAGGTAAATACTTTTGCTGGTAGACTTAAGTATTTTTATTCCTGCTGGTTAAAAATAACACAATTGGCTCAAACGATATAATATCCCTTTTTTAGAGGCTCCTCATCAAGAATATGTTTCTAAACAATTTTTTTTTTCTGATTCAGATAATTTAATAATATTGAAAGAAATAAATAGACTTTTATAACATGGAGTGCTTACAATATGTGTAGCAGTGAAAGGACAATACTTTTCAAAGATCTTTACTGTACCTAAATCAAATGGAGAAGTTAGATTTATTTAAATTTAAAATAGATTTATTTCACCAGAACATTTTAAAATTGAAGACATGAGAACACTTTGTAAATTGATTACAAAAAATAATTTTATGTGTTACATTGACCTAAAAGAATCATATTTTTTTATTCCAATGGGTGAAGATAAAAATATCTAAGTTTTTGGTTTCAGAATACAATGTATGAGTTCAAATGCTTGCCATTTGGTTTAAGTACTGCTCCTTTCACATTTACTAAGTTACTGAAGCCAGTAATAAACTTTCTTCGAAGGAAAGGTTTTAAATCGGTTGTTTACCTCGATGACATCATATATATTGGTAACTCTTACCAGAAGTGTCCAGAAAACTGTCAGATGACCTTAAGTTTACTGGAATGCCTAGTCTTTATTATAAATAAGGAAAATAGTATCACTGTCCCAACCAATATTGCAGAATATTTAGGTTTCATAGTGAATACAAAATAAATGTCATTGTCAGTGACTTCTAAGAAAAGGGAAGCAATTTCTTTATTGATTAAGAAATATGCAGAAATGGATCTATGTCCAATAAGAGAATTTGCAAAACTTATTGGCACCCTTGTAGCATGTTCCCCAGCGGTGTCTTATGGTTTTTTGTACACTTAAACATTTGAACAGCAAAAATATCAGGCTTTGTATGCAGCAAACAATGACTTTGATGCAATTATGAATGTCAATAATAATTTAAAATGGTGGCATAATCAAATTAAAATATCAAAAAATCTAATACGACAGTACAATTTTAATTTGGAAATAAATTCAGATGCATCAGGGACAGGCTGGTGAGCATACTGAAAAGGTAAAGTTACAAATGGTTTTTGGACTTTAAAAGATAAGGAAAACCATATCAACTTCCTGGAACTTTTAGCTGCTTTTCTGGGTTTGCAATGTTTCGCCAAAGATTTACACTCTTGTCAGATATTGTTGAGAATAGATAATACCACCGCAATTGCATATATAAATAGAATGGGGGGTATACAATTTCCAAAACTTAATTTTCTAGATAGGAGCATATGGCAGTGGTGTGAAATCCGTAAAATATGGTTGTTCGCCTCTTATATTAAGTCAAAAGAAAATAAAGAAGCTGACCAATAATCCAGAATAAAAAATATTGATTCAGAGTGGGAATTACGTAACAAGACTTTTCTAAATATTACCAAGTCACTTGGAAAACCCGATGTGGGTTTGTTTGCAACCAGAGCAAATAAAAAATGTCATATCGTGGCATAGAGATCCATATGCAGAGAATATTGATGCTTCTACTGTAGACTGGTCAAAATTCAACTTATCTTTTGCTTTTTTTCTATTTTCATTAATTTACAGGTATCATAATTTTTCCTGTATGGACCTCACAACCTTGGTATCCTTTATAGCCGAATTGGCTACTTCAGAAGTGTTACACCAGCCCGATCACTATGTACGGCAAGCCAATCCCTTGGGAGAAGCAAGCCAAATACCTAGGCGTGATCCTTGATCAAAACTTAACGTTCAAAGAGCACATTAAGGCTGTTCGCGCGCGCGCCGCTTTCGCTCTTGGTAGACTCCACTTTATTCTGACAGCCCGTTGCAAACTGTCACTTAAATGCAAGCTGCGCATCTACACCGCAGTCATCCGTCCCATCATGACCTATGCCTGCGTTGTATTCGCGCACGCTCACCCACGTCATCTCCATAAGATGCAGACCCTCCAGAACCGTTTCCTCAGAAAGGTCACGGGTGCCCCCTTCTATGTCCGTAATATAAATCTCCACATCGATCTTAAAATGCCTACCATAAACCAGTTCATGAAACGCTTATCGAAGCGTTTCTTTGACTGTGGCATAAAACACCCCAACCCCTTGATCTCAGCGGCCGCCCGCTACACTCCTTCCCGTATTAGTAGTATTCGCCGACCAAGGCATACCTTAATCGCCCCCGACGACGCCACTACCCTCCTCCAGGAGAGTAGTAAGGCAACCAGCACGCTTCATAAGCCCAAAACCCGATCGCCGTCCTACCGTCCTCGCCGCCGAGGCCCGCCGCGACGCCCAAATCTACGCCCCTCCCGACCCTTGCTCGAGCCAGCCCGCGCCGCTGAGCCTGTAGCTTTAAATTCGTCCCTAAATAATATCATTCCTGATCCAGCTAGTCATTTGCTGCCCTCTTCCAGCGACGCCCTAAGCCGAGGTTCGTCCCCACAGGGGGTGCCCTTAGCGTGTAGTCGCTTAGTTTTTAGTTAGTATTTAAGTTTAAGTCCTGGCTGGAGGCCTTAATTTATTAGGGAATCCACAGGCAAGTCCGTCTAAGCAGACGACAACCTCATAGGTTGACCTGCGAGATGCCATTTATAAAAAAAAAAAAAAAATCAGAAGTGTTACAGTTAAAACCATCAAAAGATTTGTTACTATCACCTTACACTTCACCCCCTGTAGGACAGTCTTTCCCTGGGAGCCTGCATCTTATCAGGGAAGCATTCCGGAAAAAACTAACTCCTGATGAAACAATAGAAGTCACGGTAGCTTCCTTATCCCAAACAGTATTAAGCAATATACAACAGCGCTTAAAAAATGGTGGACATTTTGTAACGGAGAAAATATACATGAGTTGTCAATACCTAGAGTTTCGAAATTTCTCACAGAAATTTTATCACAAGGCGCTTCGTACGCCACTCATAAATACGTGCCGTTCAGCGCTGTTTCTTATTATAGATACAAGTTTAGGAACAGACATACATATTAAGAGATTTTTTTACGGAGTTTTCAAATTAAAACCTTCTAGACCTAAGTATAATGACACATGGGATCCATCTGTTGTTCTGAATTATATTAAAAATTTGTCAACAAACTGCAGTCTTAACTTAGAAAAAATAACCAAGAAATTGGTAATTTTGTTAGCTCTCACAACTGCTCAACTTATTCAAACATTGTCAGTTATCCGATTGAGCAACATAGAGTTTACGGACGATGGTGTAAAAATAACGATTACAGGTTTTTTTTAAACAACGACGCCATGTAAAGATCAGGTCGTGATAAAGCTTCCTTCCTTGGATACGAATTTGGAAATTTGCTCCGTATCAGCAAATTTCCAAATTCGTATCCAAGGAAGGAATCTCAATACCACTAGACGATTTGTCCGTTCTATTTTCGTCACTATTATCACTCCAACGAGTTTCACATTGAAAATCGTTCCACGTCTCCTGCTTGATTCCCCAAATTCTATTTGAATCAGTGAATGTTAAGTCAGTTTGAAGTAATGCGGCGTGCGGTAGTGATCCATCAAATAGTGGTTGGTGGTGTTTTGTTCATAATGTTGTAGGTACATTGTATGGAAATTGTAAATGTCGGTTAACATATGCAGCCTATTATTTTCCTACGGCTGGGACACAGGCCTCCTCTCTGTGAGAGGGAATGGGCCGTTATCAACCACGCGGGCCCAGTGCGAATTGGTAGATGTCATATGCCTTCGAATTTTTGGTTCAAAGACATGCCGGTTTCCTCACAATGTTTTCCTTCAACGTTTTGAGAGCAGTGGTGACGAAATAATTTGCACAAAGCAAGTAGGTTATTAGTGTTTATATCTCAGTACTGTTCTACGACAATCTGGATAACTGGGTGTTTTGGCTTTGCAATTATTACAGATCGTTTATTTTATTAATTCTAGGCTAATTTGGTGGTGCGAACCAAATCACTCACTGATTAATTAAACAAACAAACGAACAACAAAGTTTATTTCAGTGGAATGAAATAGAGATTGTGTTTTGAGTTTTTTGTGTGTTTGTGTGTGTTGTTTGTGTGTATGGCTTGTCTATTATTTGGCCAAAGAATCAGCATTGCCATACTAAATGGCAATGCTGCCAGCCTTTCGGGTTTTTTTTTCTGTTGACAGCAGGAACACAGTATTTCTTAATACCCTATGATTCTTTCCGTTCCCTTCTTTATATAAGTACATGCACATCGTATTATTGTTTTTACGAAACAGAATAAATACATGGCCATGGGCATGGTCTTCTTTGTTATATTTTGTGGATATGGGTGCAGTATACAATTTTTTATATCGATAGATACCTACTTAACTAATAATTTTCTAAAAGTACTTTCAGACCTAGATTTATAAACACTTATTGGAAATATACGTACATTCTACAAAAAACTTTTTTTATTCGTTGAGGATACACTTCAAAAACAGAACTGCTACAAAGTATCTAAGTTACCTGAGATCCTTGGTTAGAGTGATTTTGAGGTAATACAATTTAAAGTTACAAACCTACAATTCTAATAACAACTCTTTATTAGTGGCTTTTGTGAACAGCGTATTAATTCAGATGTGTTACAGTTGATATTGCAATCAAATATCATTTGGTTCAAATAGGTTTTTAATTTTATTATTTTATTTATCTCTTATTACATTCTTTTATAATCCGGAATGTGAGAACGCTGTAGGCCTTGCAGACTGTAGATTTGTAGAACATTTTTCTATTTGTGAAGCACCTGGTACTTGTTGACAGGCTTCACACTATCATCCCATACCTGTTAACACTGTAATTTGAAAACATTGTAAAAGTCAAATATTTTTAAAAGAGTAAGTGCGGAGTTTTTTGCGGGCTCTTCTCCATAGGAAACGACCGATTGGAACCGTGCACCTAGATTCTGACGTTTCATAAGTGCCCATGTAGGTTTAAATATTTTGATTTTGAAATGTAATTATTCACTTTAATTATTTCGTCGCAAAATATTTACTCTTAGTTTTATTTTGTATTAAAAGCCAAGTACACGCCGCCTATTCTATAATATTGTATATTTCAGACAAATTTTCTGTTTTGTGTTAATTGGACATTATTTATTTGAATATGTGAAATTCTGTTGTGGTGTTAGTGACGCACCCGTAACATAATTGTCTAACTCATAATAGTGCTAGTTAACAACGCTCGGTTTTAAGAGTAATTCACACGACGTTTTACATACAGTTATTTTGTATTGTGTTATTTTAAATTGTCTGTTTTCATTCAACGCTAAAGCATAAAGTTGGTAGGTACGTAAAATATGAACATGAAGTTGTATTATGACATATTTCAACATGCGTCAGTAATAAAACTCAACATACAAACATGTGCATCGGCTCTAAGTGCAACTGAACTTATACACAGCGACTTTTCATGTTTCGCGATTTCATAGCAGTGTGATGTACTCGTGTGTACTGACAACTTTACAGAAGTGCGACGATCGCTTGATGTTCTTACTTTTCTACATGATCAAAGAACGTCTTGGTAAGTACTAAAAGTATGTCACCACATAACGTTTTGGATATAATAAGTTTATTCAAATTCGTGGTGTCGTCCATTAATAGTCAGTAAACCTAGGCACAGGCTAGCATACCGTTTTTTTTTGGGTGGGAAATCATCAAATGACTTCTCCCGCTCTGGGTGGCGTGTCAGACTTTTACTGAATGAAACCCACCCGTGTTCCTTCAGTTACCTGTTCCAGGGCCACGGTGTCATTTTCGAATTTCCTACGACCCTGAGGCATCGCACCTATCGGACCCTGTCATTACGTGCTGACATTTCTTTGAGGCGCGCATGGAACACGACGCGCCGTCGACCCGGGCCTGGTCCTTACCGAGGCTAGCATACCTAATGTTGTTTTTTTACCAATTGTGTATAACTTTACAAAATAATAAAGTTATCATAGAAAATATGTTAAATATTTAAATTTGTAAAATAATTGAAATGTAAACTATTTCTGAGGGATTCCGGGGAAACTATTCATCTATGAAGATGACATCGTGTAAAAGCTATTCATCTTCATTTATTAGACATTTAACGTTAAAATTAAAAGGGGATTATATTTCTCGGTTCTTTAACCGAAAGTTTGTCAAAAAAGGAAGCCACCTATTTTAAATAAGTTACATCTCTTTCTATTTGGAATGACAGAAAAGGATAGAAGATCGAGGTGACCTCCAGGCGTGCCTCGGAAGACCCTCAATATCGGTATTCTCAGTCGTCAGATTAAGAAAATAGCTCGCGATCAAAATCTTCCCCCGTTTCTAGATCGCTTCACTTTGGTATGCGTTGATTCGTTTTGAAACACCCAAAACGTCGAGTGGCGCTTAGCTCGTGATCAAAATCTTCCCCCGTTTCTAGATCGCTTCACTTTGGTATGCGTTGATTCGTTTTGAAACACCCAAAACGTCGAGTGGCGCTTCGTTTCTGGATCGTATCGTTATATCCAAGACTCATCACCTGTAATGATGTCGTAAATATGACGAGACGAGCCTGCTTCAAATTTGTTTATCATATCACGGCACCATTCTACCCGGGCCTGCTTCTGAGCATCGGTGAGGTTGTGCGGCACTCAGAGTGAAACTATCCTCCTTACGCGAAGATGCACGTGTAGAATTTCGTGAATGCTTCCCGCTTCAACCTGCAGTATATGCTGAATCTTGTGATAAGTAACTTGGCGATTGTCTTGGATTAAATTTTACACTGCTGGCACGTTTTCTTCCGTCACAGCCGTCAAAGGGCGACCACTTCTTTCTTCATCCCCCAAGGTAAGTCGACCTCACTTGAATTCGTTATACCGACCAACGATACATGGTTGCCTTAGAAGGGCCTTCATCCATGAAAGTCTATTGTACGATTCGTCCGTTTTCAGGCGATACTTTAAATCGTAAAAAACCATATCGCGAAAATATTCCCGGCGCAGATCATTTTTTTTATTAGATACGATAATTTAAATTAGCTCGCAAACGATGTGGAGGAAAATTTTGAAATTAGAAAGTACATATTTTTACTTACGAATAATCGTTTTTCAAAGTAGAACTTACTGTCCAGTCACTCATGCCTACAAAAAAAAACCGTAATACTTTCTGAGTGTCCTGGTATAGGTACAACGTTTTATCCTTCTGTTATAACTGTTGGTTCTCCTAATAAATAAAAACTTCACGAATGGCTGGAAATGTGGGTGTACTCTAAACAGTAAACCGGCTTAGCGGGCGAAAGCTCCGATCAACATTATAAGCGCCCACTTAACAATCCGATTACAGGCCTCAAACAGACTGCCGGACTGCCGGGGTGTAGACAAGCGGGTGTAATGATTGGGATGATGACTAGTATTAAAAATGTTCATAAAAATAACGTAATTTCAAAGAAGGCTCAGTAAAAATGAGATAATCGAAAAAATCAGTTAAATCGGTGTAAATTTGAAAAAGATACACGCTTTAAAAGTTTTTGGAGGGGATTATTGCCGTCCTTGTAGCGCAGTACTGACAATGTACGGCGCTAGGATGAAGCTACATAGTCGTGACGTCACTTCTACGATAGTGCTGTCCTTTTGTAACAACTATGTTAAAACGTTTATAACTTAGCAATTTTTTTAAGCTTTTACACTTTTTGTAATACAGTTTGCGCTATTTGCAAACAAACAGTCTTTTGAGGCAAAAATAAAAAAAATATGTCATCATCCCAATTATGTGCCTGCCTTAAGTCTTCAATTTGAAAAAAATTGTTTCAGCAATTGGAAAACAGATTTCAGACAAACATAAGAAAATCATCACAGCAAAAACATTTTGTCTTGAAACATTTCGTGGGTTCTCTGGAATTCGATTCTCGCACAGAGCCAATAGCTTATTGTATTGTTTATGGTAATTGTACCTAAAGAGTGTTTGTGACTGTAAAAGCGCCCACAATAGACGAGAAAATCCGACAATACCTTTCCTTTGCAGAAAATTCTAGGAGCACGACTACCTACTCATTCTATGCAATCCCGTCCATCTAATAGGTGGGATACATCCAGGATACATTATAGTACTGTTTATGAAAAGTCGTGGGTGTAACAATCTTACATGAACTGCTAGGCACTAGGATTAACCTTTCAGGAATTGCATCTCTTGCATGTATGATGTAATAATTTAACTAAGTATGTTTTTAAATATTTACATCAAACGTTCTGAACACGTCGTAATGTTGTTGTGGGTATTACCTATTTCGTTATTTAAAACCCAATCTACCCGCATTTTTTACAATATTTGACAGAGACGGAGCTAATACAAATGGCTGAGGCCTACCTTAGATGTGAGTAGAATTCCTTTCCAGCACTAAGTTCCCGCTCACACCACGCTCGGACGGTTGTGCAAGGCTAAGGCTATTAGACGAGCGGTGGCTGGCCTTAACGGCTGGCTGTGACAAAGATTTAGGCGTTAGATTCGCCCTACCGAGTCAAAAGATAGTCGAGTTTCTGTTTAGTCATTATATTAATATATATATAATGACTAAACAGAAACTTGACATAGGTGATTGTGTATCAGAGGTGTTAAAAACACCTCACCAGTGACTTGACTTGATTGTCATGGAAACGCTGTGTTAGCTCACTTTTCTCTGTATGGACATTTTTGTCGCGTGAATGAGAACGGTGCGAGTAGCATAAGCATAGCATAATCAGCCTATAACGTTCCCACTGCTGGGACACAGGCCTCCTCTCTATGAGAGGTAGTGAGCCGTAATCCACCACGCGGGCTCAGTGCGGGTTGGTAGATGTCACATGTCTTCGAATTTTTGGTTCTAGGACATGCCGGTTTCCTCACGATGTTTTCCTTCACCGTTTTGAGAGCAGTGGTGATTAAATTATTTACACAAAGTAAAGCGCCCGCTTGGTTTCGAACTCACGACCTACAACTCGTAAGTCAGGACCGTTACCACTGGGCCACCACTGCTCCTCGGTGCGAGTAAATCTAGCGATTTAAATCATTGAGCAGCGGGGTTTGACTTAATGTCAAATACTGCTGTAAATGTCAGATTTTCGTGATGACTGTCAGGATATGACGGAACCGCTTTCATAGGAAAACAAAGTTTTATGTACCTATCATAAAATACACCAAAATTTAAAAACAAATCACCATTATGTGTGGTAGGTAAATCAAAATACTTAAAATTACTCACAAAGAAAATAAAACGCCGACTAAAAAACCAAGCACTTCAATCTAGATAGTACCAACTAATTTTATTCATATAACTATACCCTGAGTGTGCAATAATTCAATCTTTGTGAATATTCAAGCAGTATGATTTCGCAAAATTGGCACCTACGAGTAAGTAAGTGTGTTTAAAGCCCTGCTCATTTATATTTAATGCATCGAGTTAATTTGGTTGGCTTTCTGTGAATACTTAGAAAGTTACAAATTTCAAATACAGCTTGGATTTATCTATCTCCAATGTCGATAGCCACGAGAAATAATAGCTTTGCGAGGTGACTTATCTCCGCATTCTCGGAGTCTCTCTTGAAGAGACTGATAAAAATTATAATCGTACAGTATATTTTTCCTAACATTTCTTTAATGGTAAACAAAACACGGTGTGAAATTTATTCACAACTACTTAGAGTTAACTGATTCAGTAGGTAGACACTAATACTTTCCGATTATTTATGAGGGTAGGTAGGCGCTAGCACAGACAGCAACTAAGTATCACATGTTAGTTTAAACGTGAACAAGTAGCAGCTTTGTTGAAGAAACATCTAATGCCATACCTACAGCAGGCTGGTCCCTAACTATATCCCTAGCAGTGGGGAGATCCTAATTGCGTTTGGATTTGTTCCCTTACCCACAATTCCGCGAGTTCAGTGGAACAACCACTATGAGACTGTGGAGGTTCACATCCAGATAGCGGCACGGAAGCCGCTAAGACGGTTTTTACGGAAGACGGTTTTTATTCATACGTCTCACAACTAAGGTAAGGCGCTTAGCATACATTTGAATGGGAATTTCGCATCCGCAAAACTGTTCCGTTTAATACGTCCCACGCGCAACATACAATGCTGATAGCGCAGACTGCATAGAAGGTATTGTGAAATGGTAGTAGGTACAATTAGGTATGTCGCCATAGGTGTATTTTTGAAAATCACTAGGTTCTGGTTTGTTTTCTTCCTCGTGACGTCTGAGGGCCAAGTGTAGGTCAGTTGGTTATGTTGCACATAAAGCTTGAAATACATGAAGAAGCAGAAAGTGCCGTAATGGTGCAAATTCATGTTCAATTCATGCAAAGGAAGAAGTCTCAAATCGATGCGAAGGTAGGTATACCTACGATACTTATATTTTTTAGTTCCTATTTTTGTGGAAATATTAAAGTAACTCATCCTCTACAGAAAATTGAAAAGAGTATGCTTAGATGGTTTGGTCATGTAGAGAGGATGAATGAAAGGAGACTAACAAAAGGTTACAAAGGGAGGTTACAAGGCAGATGTGAGTGGAAACGCCGGGAGGGGACGCCCTAAGAGGACATATAGTGACCTTATTGGTGATGTTCATGAGAAAGTGCAGGTGCGTAGCACTCGCAACCAGCGCCTGTGATATGACCAGATGTATGAACGTAAACGAGGCAAAAGGAGTATGCGTTGGCGTTCTGTGGTTTCTGCCTAACCCCATGGGAAGAAGGCGTGAGTGTATGTATGTATGATCCTCTACAAACTTATTGACCTTTTAATTATGAACCTACTTTTTTTAATTAATGAACCCCAAAATACTTTTTAGGGTTGTAATGATGCACATAATAATATTTTTAATGAATGTACCTTTGAAAATGTTCACTAGTGTAACAAAAATATTTTAAGGAAAGCACTATTTTTGACAGCGATTGACAGCGACATTTCTTCAACAGCTTGTGTACAAGTTAGCCTGCGTTCGCACGGACGTAAAAATAACCCGGCGGGATTTAATCGCGCACTGGATTTTCAGTAAGTATAGTAAGTATAGTAGTATTTTTAGTAAGTAGCTGGGATGCACGAAGCACTTTTTTCGGTTCTCAACGTTCGGCATAGCACTAGAGTTGAAAATTCAGTGCGAGATAAAATCCCGCCGTGACATATTTTTAAGTCCGTGTGAACGCGCGCTAAGTCCGAGCTCACCAATGCGAGTGCCTGGAACTCAATGCATCCTAATCACCACGCCGCCGCGCCGGTATTAAAATACGTACGTTGGCAATGCAATCTATCGCAGACCGGTCCGACTCGGATCATTGGAATTATAACGGCCACCAATAAGCCAAGAACTTCTCATGGTTTGAAAACATGGTTTCGGTACGAAAGTTTTTGTTGTTGTATTAAGTACCTATTGGAGATTATGGAACCAAATTATCTGGTCTTCATACTCCATAGCAATGTTGGAGAATATGTAGGTATCTAAGTTAGAAATGAAAGTCTATCATTTCATACTAAAACTATTTAACTGCTTAAGTACCAATTTCCTAAACAAAACATTCGTATCTAATACTCATAAAACTTCGTTTTTGTTATAACTTTTCGTCCTCATACTCCTTAGTTCATAAATATTGTATTTATATCAATCAGATAGATATCAATGTCATTCATTTATTTGCAGTTGAGGGCAATAAAGAAGTGCATGACAACGCTGACGTGATGATTGAAGGTCCGTTCCGTTCCGAACAATCATAATCAGCCTATAATGTTCCCACGGCTGGGACACATACCTCTTCTCCGCGAGGGGGAGCGGGCCATAATCCACCACGCGGGTCCAGTTCGGGTTGGTGGATGTGACATGCCGATTCCTCACAATGTTTTCCTTCACTGTTTTTAGAGCAGTGGTCATGAAATAAAGTACACAAAGTGCTACAAGAACAATACGTATACCAATTGCCTTGTTCCTACCACCGTTTTTTTACCACCTAAGTTCACATTGTGTAATGCAAATAAATATTGAGTATTATTATTTAGAATTAGAACCACAGTCCATGATCAAGTTTTAAGGGTGACTAGTGAGACGAGCTAGTCAGTAGCTGGTTTCCAGTTTTTAAAAAATCTTGAAACCTACCTACAAAAAGATCTACAACGTCGTTACAAGTCAGCCTAACAACGTGACTTATTAACGTGAAAATATTTTATGAATTCGTAAGCTTGCGGCTACGAAAGCGTAGCTATTCTGCTACGCCGTAGCAACCGCGTAGCTCCTTTCATATTTTTCTTAGAATCTTTTCTTTATCATGTAGACTGTATCTTCGTTGATATTTCAAACGCTCCCATTAGTTTAAAGCCTAAAGCCTCATACTGTCGAACCGCGATCCCTTAAGTACTAGTTATAAAGAAAGATCTTCCATAATATATATGTTTAACATCTTTTCAATATTTTTATTTATGTTCAATAAGTTATTAAAGGAAAATGATGCACATTGTATGCGGCTCATGGAGTATTGAATGGCCTAAGAAATATTGTGTGAAATTTTGTGACGCGTTGCCAATATTATAAAGATGGGCTTTTGATTGGCTGAAAGTTATGGTCTTGAAAATATAAAATTCTAGTTAGTGGGGACCAGCGGACGAGTTGTTGTCTTGTAATGTTCATATTATAGCGTGAGTGAGTTTATTTTGCTATAGTAATTTCACCAAAACAATCAAATAAAATGATTACACCATTAAGATTTTGTACATCATAATTTTTTTTTCGAAAACTGTTCTCAACGACAATAACATAAAATTAAAGGCAAAGTTGCACAATGACGTAACTGGTCCTTGCCTTCTGGATTTCCCACTACGATAAATACAAAGGTTCACTTATATGGTACAGCCCAGAGGGTTTTCAAGCTTGCATATACGAGGCTAAAAGTTGGTAGCTGATCAGGTGCGAGCGCATGATGAGAGAACACCGAAAATTAATTTGAAAAGTTTCAGATTTAAGCCCCGTGGTAGGGAGTTCACATTCAGATTTCAAAAGATTTCAAATTAAGTTGTCTTCTAAGCCGTTGATTTTGGTACGATTGTGTGCGGCTTAACCCATAATGAATTAAATAGGCAAATGCCATGAATCTTACTTCCTAACTAATACTATATTATAAATGCGAAAGTCAGTTTGTTTGTTTGTTACGCTTTCACGCTTAAACGGATGAATGAATTTAGATGAAATTTAGCGTACAGATAGACGATGACCAGGGTAAGGAAATAGATAACTTTTTATTCTGGAAAGCAGAAGTAGTCGCGGAAAAAAACTAGTATATAATATTATTAATTTGAAAGTAAGTTTTGTTTGTTTGTTACGCTTTCACGCCAAAATGGCACAACACATTTGGATAACATTTTGGCTACTTTTCAACCTAGATCGTAGACAATGTCACGGGGAACTGCTAGTATTTCAAAAAATCATAAAAGTATTAAAACTAAATTCCAGCTTTAAAAACATTAAAATCTTCTCGTAAACACAAACAAATGTAAAGATTTATTGAAAACCTGCTGCTCCCCGCGGTTTCACCCGCATAAATCTTGATCCCGTGATAGTAGCGAGATAAAAAGTACTCTGTTTGTTAATCCAGGTTATAAACTATCTGTATGCCAAATTTCACTCAAATCAGTTAAGTAGTTTTTTGTGTGAAAGACTTAGGATGTTACAAACATCCATCCATACTCACAAACTTTCGCATTTGTAATATTAATAGGATAATACCAGTCGTAAAATATCTATAGCAGCCATTTTCTTGTCTTTGAAGACGAAAACTAAGGGAAGTTTTAACAATAGCACTGATAGAAACTTAGAATAGTTTTCGTCTAGAAATACAAGAAAATGGTTGCCAAATATATTTTACGACTGGTATCATAAACAATAAAAATTTACATTTGTTTGTGAACGGTTCGATTTCAGACAAACTGTGGCAAGTGGGTTTCTAGGTAGATAGATAATGAAACCAAAGGGTCACTTTTACACATTTATTTTCTGAGACACAGATTTCAGGGTAGTGGGTATTAAGGTCTCTAAGCACTTGTTCACTGGTCACTATCGTAGAAAGAAAGGAACGTTACTGCCCCGGTGTGACGGTAACTAAATTACCCTAGGCTGATAAATTTTTCGTTGTTCCTAATTATGTTAATATTAGCGTTAAGGTCGGTTTCCCCCTAAGGGGAAAAGGCCGCACTCCAACCCCGTGCGGCCCTGTAGAGCTCGTCACCAGACTTGGTCACTCTCCCACCGATAATAGAAGTGAATTCCCAAATTTATAGAAGCCAAATGCCTTGATATTATTAATGAGGCAAGGAAACAATGTATCAATATTAGATGATACTTGGGAATTCATAGTTATGAAATATATTGGATGTGATTTTAGAAAGCTAAATAATAGAGGGATGCAGAGTAAATTATTATATAAACTTGTGAGTAACCCAAACGCTAGCGCGTAACAGGTATTTGATCAGTCGTAACTCACACAATACCTCGCATCTACACTCGGAGTACTCAGAGATACACTTCCATAAAGTGACGCAAGCGGCTTTACAGCGGCATAGCGTCGACATCATGCTCTTTTGGAGTCATGGCCCCTAGCAGTTCTCTCGAACTGATAAACGTGACGAAGCGGCTTTTCCTGCGGAAACCGTGCGACTGTCCTTGTCTAGCAACGGAGCGGCTAGTTCTAGCGGCATTGCGTCTGCATCATGCTCTTAAGGAGACATGGTCCCTATCAGTCCTTAGACTGGATATGAGATAGTTGTGGTCACCCAAACCCCCGGAAGTTCACTCTTTGCACAACAAGCATATTTGCAAGGCACGTGCTCATGTCAGTCTGACCGAGTTATTAGTATAAGATAAAGAATATAATATTCTTTGAATTACTAGATAATTTTAGTTGAGAAATCAAAACTCGAGGATTATTACTAAATAAAGTTTAAGAGTTCTAGTATCGGCCAAAGGCAACGAATACAACATTCAATAATTACTAGTTATGAGAGTAGAGAATCAAACTCAAGCATTATTAATAGAGTTGTGAATCAACTCACTTTAAAGTCTATAGATAGCCCCAAAGAGCCCACCCGTCACCACTTCCTAGTGTTTATGCTGGGGAGAAGAAGTGGCGCAACAAACTCCCCAGCAACACGTGTCTGTCTGATTAGTTATAATGACTATCAACTCCATCAGCCTAGGATAACTATAATAACTAAAGGCTCACCCAGTCTCACCAACAGACACTAACACATACTAAGTTAAAACTAGATTATAGAATAATAATAGACTAAATCTGTGCTTCAACACAACTATATTTTACTTATTTATTAACTCGTTCTCCTACAACAACCCACTTGGACAAGGCCTCTGGCACTCAATAATTCTCCTAACTTTCTTAGCCTAGCCTTATACCGACCGTTTCCTACCGCGGTCTGTCTTCCTTCTCGCAGGTAGCGCTAACAATACCTGTAATAGAATCTTCATAATGTGAAGAGGTAAGGGAATCGTTACGCTTGCGCTTTAATCAATCAATAATAGCTACGTTAATGTATCTGTGTATGATGTACCCATTTCAGTGAGACGGGGAACCGTTTTACAACGTTTGTCTCATTGTACGTGTTCTACTAAACCTAACGCATAAAACCTCTGAAGGCAATATACGATTTTAGTAGAACATGTTCCCTAAGCACAATATAAATGTCTTACTCAATCCTAGAGACAGTGAACTACGAAGCCCAACTGCCATTGAGTGAGACAAGTATTGAGTATAATGTTCTAAACGCGTATTTATGTTAATATCACCTTTACGGCAGCCTAGCCCCATTTCTAAAATAACAGAAAATATTGCACAAGCGTACCGTAGACTCAGTCTGTAGCAAAACTCAATGCGATCGTACTCGGTGTCTGCCGAGGTGGTAATTTCGTCACCTCACATCTCGTTAATCTTCCCAATTTCGAGGATACAGTGCGGCTGTAAGCGGCAAAGCGTCCAAATTGACGTGTTTCGATAAATAGTGTCGATTTAGAAATTGGCGTACCATATGCCGGGTGTAGGTTTTATCGAGACACGGTCCCTAGCGTTCTTAGAACGACTACCAATCCAGTTTGGGGAAGTGTATGAAGCCTACCCCTTCTCCCCGGAGACGCGCGTACAACGAGCCTTTCGTAAAGAGTTGTGTGGCCAAACCTTTTTGGAAGCAGTAATTATCACTAACGTTTGATTGTTTTATAATGCCGATTTAGATCGACTTTATAGCATATGTTGTTTTAAATGAACTGAGAGTATTTACGGTTCTGCCTTCCGTATGTAGTTGCGCATGTTACAGGTCAAAGTCGTCAAAAGTCGAGCGTCAGTGCTCAGTGTCAAATAAAGTGGAAGGCCTTCTCCGTTTCCCTATAATCAAAAGCAAATGACAAATATCTGTCAGGGTATGGATTAGGAGATGGACACGTAATACAATAGAAAATAGAGTTAATTAATAGCGCAATGTCGCTATGCTGGAATAAATGATTATTAATAGCTCTGCAGCGATAATATCTAAATGTTACCTACAAATCATAAAACAAATCAGCCTACGAGAACAATACAATGGAAAAGACACATTATTAGTAAAGAGTTTAACACTTACCATTGATATCTTTGTAGGGAATTAGATTACTACTCACGAAATGCCGCACGCAGTATCAACTTCACCTCGAACACAGCTCCTCCCAGCTCACAACACTCACCAACCTCCTAACTTAACTAGCTTTCCTTCTTGAGACTATAACGACCGAACCCTGTCATGTCCTAAAACCAACTGTCCTTCCTCAACACCCCCGCCAACTATCCAAAATCTGGGCTCGGTACTTTCCCACACTATTTTTTTGTAAACTTCGACTTAAAACACATTTTTCTATTTCTTAATTGCTTTTACGATTCACAGCTGGTTGCAATAACGCGCCCTCGCTTTAACTTTCTCAGAATTTGTAAAGAATTATGGGTTTCGATTGTCTAAACATTTCTTTCAAGCGACGACGGCTGCCGTCAGTGGCCATTTGCGTGTGCCATTAAATAGAAATGGAATGGACTTCTAAGAGGTTCTAAACTATTTTACAAGTGCAAAGAATTAGGATATCTTGTTATTTATTAGGGTAACGCGTCAAGCTGTCAGACCATAAAATTAAGATTTTATGTGTTTCTAAAGTGGGCCATGTGCATGGTTTTAGAATAAGTATAATATTCTGTTATTAAATAGGAATAAGTGACAGACAGTCACACCGGGCTTGGCTACGCCGCAGCACGTGGTCCGGCGTGAGGTCACTGGGCAGGCCGCTTAGGCAGGGCCTCAACACGTGGCGGGCGTGGGGTCTCGGCACCCACGAGCCACGTGGATGGCAGATCAGGCGGCGGTAGCGGCCGCGTGTGTAGTCCGCGTGACTGGCGTCACTCCAGCGGTAGGGCGGAGGCAGCGAGGACGTCAGTCAGCGGTAGATAGGAGATTAGCAGCGAAGCCTAATACTGGAACCCTGGAATCAGCGCGATGCGGATGCTTCCGTAAGCGTTGTGCCAGGACTGCAAACCTCCGTCGATGTGTGCGTCTCCCAGCCGTAAGCCCAAAGCAAGGTGGATGGAGGAAGACTCACCCATCGTGGCGGCTTACAATTTTAGGTTATGCCGTGCACATGCCGCGGGCATTCTTGGAGGCCCCTCGCCGCGTGGCCAGGCGATTTGAACGAACAGCAAGGCGCAGCGCGGCGAGACAAGCATAGCGAAGAATGCGAGAAGCATGCGCACGCATTCACAGAGGTGCAGTAATGGTGACAGGTGATGTGGCAGAAGCCACTATCGGTAAATAGCTTTCTCGACAGTCATAGGGGGGCTGCTGAGAACAATTACATTAGCTGCCAGACCGCGCAGACAGAACTACATAGAGATTGCGATCTGGCAGGACACAATTAAGAATAAAGGCAATCACACTGAGCACTTACCCGTTTATCTCGGGGTTATTTAAACTTACTGCTTGATCTGCTGGTTCCGAAGGAAAGGGAACGTAATGGCTCGTAGCTATATCGCGGCGCCCCCGTAAGGGGGCGTTGCGTGCGATGCCGGGGCTTCGCCCCCCGACCGCAGATGCCATACGGCGACCCGTAAATACGGGCCTCTCATTTGGGCTGCTTCCTGGCAATGGGCTTCGTGGATTGTCATTCATTGGGCGCACGCGAGCTACGCGCGCCCATGTGAGTGGTTGCTATGTGTGTTTCTGTAGACACGCCGCGACGCTATTAACACAAAGCGTCGCTTGCTTCACGGCATCTCGGCGGTCTGTCACCGCCAGGTGAGACCCCTAGTTACCTAGGCGAAGCCCGGCGGCGACGACCTGCGACGGAGAGGCCGACTCGACGTTCCTGCAGAGTGGGCGGTTAATCCCCGCCCGTCCAGATCACAGAGCTAGCCGTTCACTGTCCGGGCTAAGGGGCCGACATGTGGGTGTAAGCGGTATTGTAATTGTGTAACACCGTTCAATGTTTGCGTGACTCGCAGCCCGCGACGCGCGTACACGCGTGAGTTTGGGTGCCTGTATAGACGTGTATGTCTGTCTGCATTTACGTAACGTGCCTATATTAACCTAGAACACGTTACGTAATGGGTGTGTGTGTTGTGAGTGTGGAGTCTTTTTGTCACAGATAAGTCGCGTGTAACTTGGCTGCGGCTTATCTGGAAGTCAATCCGGGTTTGTTTTGCAACGTCGTCCGTATCCCGAAGGAGGTGGCGGAGGGGGGGGCGGCCTTGTGCCAGAAGGCCGCAGGCGTCCCATTTTGGGTCGCCCTGGGTGACCTAGCCGTGGTACAGCGTTAGTAGTGCGGCTAGGCCATCCAGGATGACCAACTCGACATCCTGTCCCTGATGGCCTTTATCAGGCCCATCAGCAATTTAATGGCACAGGTTGTGAAATCCGACTTTTCTGTGGCCGTTTTGGCGTCGGTAGAGCCGCCACTGGTTTCTTTTTGGAACTCTTTCTTCTTTGGTTCATTTGTCATCCGCAGCGCCGTGGCGGCGCTAGCGATAGGTTGCTGTTTTTCCACAACCAGTGCTCTGCTTGGGGCAGGGGTGGCTGTAGGGTTTTCTTGGGTCGCCTGGGGAGTGTCAGGTTTCTTCCCCTTGCCCTTTCCTACGCGTCTCTTATTTTTCCTCCGCCCAGAGGAGGTAGCTGGTCTGTCTTGGGGCCCGTTGGCCACCGCCATGAGCGTCGTGCCTTGGGCCTCTTCTGGCATCTCCTGTGGCCTCTCAGTGGCCACTTTGGGCCGGCGTGATGTGGCCGTTATGGCGGCGGTGCCCGCCCGCTTGTTCCGGATTTCTTTCTGGAACACCGGACACTTTATGTTGCACGCGGGGTGAGGGCCACCGCAGTTTACGCAGGTGGCCGGCTCTTCCCGCGGGCGCGGGCAGTCTCTCGCCGCGTGCTCCCCTCCACAACGCACGCAAGCGAGCGGGCGGTGACACTGATGCGAGCTGTGTCTGAACAGCTGGCATCGGTGGCATTGGGCGGGTCCTCGTTTTCCGCGCCAGGCCTCTATCTTGACACCACGCATCAACATGAATGTCGTGGTGTCGTAAATGGCCCGGACGTTCGGAGTCTTCTTTAGTATCACGTGGAATACGCAACCGGGTCGTCCTTGTGCGGTCTTAATATGGCGCACGTACTCCGGCTGGTATCCCAGCGTTTGGAGCTCCTCCTCTATCTCCTTCGGGTCCATATCCGCCGGTAGTCCCCGTATGGCGATCTTGAGGCTCTTCTCGGCCGGCAGCGAGTAGGCGAACCAGCTGACGCCGCTATCCTTCTCCAGGCCTGTCAGGTATCGCTGGACCAGCCTATACTCCTCCTCGCTGTCTGGGGTGAAGCGGACTCCACCTCCGTATGGACGAGCGTTAGGCGGCCGGCCCAGTTTGTCCCTGATGGCCCGGAAATGGGCGGCCCAGTTTGGCAGCTTCTCAACTACCAGCGGCGGGTATCTGGGCTTCTTTTGTCCCGGCTTTTGTTGCCACGTTCTTGTCTTGGCAGCGGTAGCGGGGGCGGGGGGTGGCCTAACCCCCGCGGTCGGTGATGGTGGCGGCGATAGTGACGCAGGTGGCGGGGGTCAGCGGCGCGCCGCGTCGGCAAAAGTAGGCGACGCTGGCGGGTCCGGGCTCCGCGGCGCGCTTTCGCGCGGTGGCCGCGGCGAGTCAGAGCAGAGCCGCTTCCCCTCCGCCGCTGCGGTCTTGCTCGAGCTCCTGCGTCGACGTTGTCGTTGGCCTCTGGGTTCGAGCCGGGACTCGAAGTCGGGGCCCCGCGGCGGCGTCGGTGATGCCGGCGACATCATCATGACGTCAGCCTTAGGCCCGGTGTGCCGGTATCCGGGTCGCGAGGTCGTGTCGCTGGACACGTCTATGCGACCTTAAGCGGTCGAGCCCACGGATGCCAGCGACATGTTCGATCCTATGGACGAACACGGCGACATAACCGCGGGCGAGTCGTAGGCTGAAGCACGGGGAGGCGCCGGTGAGTCGGGCACATGGGTAGTACTTTGTACTGACTTTGTTGTTCTGCTGCTTGAGGTGGCGGCGACATTTTTTGGTGGCTGCTACCGCTCAGCCATCGCCGGTCAGGCCAGCGGGAGGCGGGGGCCGACTACAGCGGTGCACGGAGCTGGCGCAGCTTGGGTCCTTGCTGGCACAGACGTAGCCACGGCTGTCGCGGGCGGGGACGCGAAACGCGGCGGCGCGGTCGTGCGCGCGGACGGTGTGCAGGGGCGCGCAGGTTGCGCGGGGTATTCGCGCGGCGTGGCGGGGCGCGCGGCGTAGGCGGCGGCGTACGCGGCGGCATATGCAGCGCAGCGCTCGGGCGCTGGTGCGGGAGCACGCGCGGGCGGTGCCGCGGCGCTCGCATGCGGCGCGCGACTGGGGTTAGCTGCAGGCCCCGGGGCCTGGATGGGTACCGGGCGGAACGCGGTGGGGCGGATCACTACCGCGTGCGGTCGGTTCGACGACGGCGTGGGCGCAGTGCGCACAGGCGCCAGTGACGTCGGTGGGCCGGCAGCAGCAGCGGCGCTCGATCCCCCTCCTCTTCCCTCTTCCTTCTTCTTCCTCTTCTTTTCTTCACTCCGTGTTGATTCGTTTTGAAACACCCAAACCGTCGACTGGCGCTTCGTTTCTGGATCGTATTGATAAATGCGAGAATCAGCATATGTAATGATGTCATAAACACGCCGAGACGAGTCTGCTTCTTTGTTTATCAGATCACGGCACCTTGATACGTAACTCGCCTATTGTCTTGCATTAAAATTTTCACTCCTAGCACGTTTTCTTTCGTAACAGCCATCAAAGGGCGACCACTTCTTTCTTCATCCCCCAAAGTTAATCGATCGAGCTTGAGTTCGTTATACCAACGATACACGGTTGTATTAGAAGGGCATTCATCCATGAATGCCATTTGAAGTCTATCGTACGATTCGTCCGGTTTCAGGCGACACTAGAAATCGTAAAAAATTATAGCGCGAAAATGTTTCCAGTGCAGATCCATTTTTAACGAGACACGTTACTTTAGATCGCAAACAATGTGCAGGGAAATTTTGAAAGTGGAGCGTACCTATTTTTACTTAGAAATAACCATATTTTCAAAATAGGCCATAACTGGCCGGTCTCTCAGACATTAAAACTCTTTTTCGCAATACTTTCTGAGTGGCCTGGTAACTGTGTAGCTAAACTAACAGTTTTTCAATGCAACTAGCATTGACAAACTGTTAGTTTTTCTTGCTCGGGTAAAACAATTACCGGTCGCCACCACTACGCCACTACAACGTCAACGTCATCAGCAGTGAACTACTCAGAATATATAATTGAAAGAGCAAGCAGTATGGAGCGACAATCTATACTAATATTATTAAGGGTAAAGATTTGATTGTTTGTTTGTATAGAATTGGCTCCGAAACAACTGGACCGATTTGAAAAACCGTTTTACAAATAAAAGCCGAAATTATGTCTGATGAACATAGGCAACTTTTTTTTTTTTTTTTTTATTCGAAATCTACGCGGAAGAAGTCACTGGCGAAGGCTAGTTGATTTATAAAGAGAAACTGCGTGATTACATTTTATTTATTAATTAAAACTTTATTCACTAGTAAAAAAAACTTAATGCTTGAAGCATTTTCTATCCGTCAACCTTATAAATGCAGAGAGTATTTTAAACCGACCAAAACTTAATAATCAGCCTATAAAGTTCCCGCTGCTGGGATACAGGTCTACTCTCTGTGAGAGGGTGTGTTCGAATTTCTATATCTTGCTTAGTTCTAGGACATGCCGGTTTCCTCATGATGTTTTTCCTTCACCGTTTTGAGAGTAGTTGTGATGAAATAAAAGCCACAAAGTAAAGCGCCTGTCTGGGTTCAAACCCACGACCCCACGACCCACAACTTGCAACTCGGGGCTGTTACCGCTGGTGCACCACTGCTCTAGAGAGAAAAAAGGCAGGTGCGAAATAAAAGATAGATGTTGATAAACAAATACATTTTCTGTCTGGGTCGTGTTTATACGAATTAGCAGTAACTAACTACGTTTCAAGTTAGCCGTTGCTATGTATTTACTCAGATAATCTCAATATATTTCTAATACTTTGGAAGTTTCTTCATCCAAAAGTTACAAAACATTTTACTAAATCGACAAAACGGTGTGCTTGTCTTAACAGTAATTTGAAAGTTTAAACGTGTCTTCGTGGTGTGGCTATTGGTACTTACGTAATGGATCCTCCTGAAAAAAGCTCCGCTTTTAGGTACCCACACAAATCCCAAAAGGTCAACAGTTCCAACAGTTCTCAGGCGTAATTTTTATTCAGCGATGAACTCTATATGTTAAATTTTAAGAAAGATTTTTTTATGTTAAATACTATTTCTCTACTTAAGTTTACTTAAGTAACGAGGTATAACTAAACTTTATACCTACTATACACGTTTTTACAGAATATTAAAATTAAGATCACGATACCTCTAGGGAAAAGCGGACCGAAACAGGGCAAAGAAAAATCGAAGATACAAAAAAATATCAAGGCGTTTAAACTTTACACTAACGTTCGTAAACAAAAACTTTTACACAAAAATTAAAGAATTTTGTAGAAACAATTGTGATAGTGCCGGTAACTTGTGTCTTGTTGTATCGAGCCACAGATCACGGATACGCTTCGTTTGCTGCCAGAGGCGGCATAGTCAACACTTTATTTTATTTTTTTGGGAAAACTAACAGTTACAGTATCACACAATTTTCTTGCTACAGAGTGAGTAAATGTGTAACCTACGACATTTTCCACATATTATACTATATTCCCAACAAACCAAGTGTGTCACCGATTACTCGCATTAAGGGCCTCTTAAGGTGTCTTTTAGTGCATCTCGGCGGGCACTGGCCGGCCAGTGCGAACGCTTAAACTCGTTTTCATCAAGACAATTATTATAATACAGGTTTCTGTCTTCACATACAGCTTGATGTTCAAAGGAAGTTGTGTTCTGAAAACATTCTGTGATCTGTGAATCGAGCCATTTATTTGTCATCCTATATATTGTACTCGCACCAAGCTGCGTTTGTTTGTGTACATTCGTTTTACTTTATGTTTACACGATTTCAATCTCAGCACTCCCACAGATTGGATTCCGCGGATAGATAACATATTCAGTGAATATGTCAAATCTATTTTGGTTTGCGCTGAATTTGTGTAACTGGGTATTTTCTTGGAATACGATGGATGGAATGGGCCACAGAATTTCTGTTGCAAGGAATTTATGTAGCATGTTTTTTTGACATTATTATCATCCTTTAATAAATAGTAGGAGAGGTAATCCATTTGTCAATAACGAAAATTCTCTCATATATTCTACAAAAAGTCGATCTAAAATAAAGCAAGGACTTTGAGGCTTCGACTTAGAGGATTCCTAGTTATAACTATTTGCTTACCTGTCGATATTAATTATTATGAATTTAAGTGTAATACGCCGGAACAAGTAAGGGCTATGTAGTAGACGCTACTTTATCCGACCCTCAGCAATAACTATTTCATGTCCCCTCGATCTATCAAAAAGCTGTTTATCACACCTCAAAACATATTTGTTCCTTGACAATTTCATACGATAGAAAGCTAAAAAAAAAACCTTAATGCTTGAAGCTTGCCAATATGCCACAAGTATCGTTTACATGCATGCCCGCATGAGCGATGACTAAACATTTACCTACCCGCCGAGCAAAAACATATTTGCGAGCCATCAGCCCAGAATATTAGGAAAAACTTACCTAAAATGGAACGAGAAAACACACTAACTTTCAGTAATGACACATTGTAATCAATGTGGTCCAAAATACTGTAGCAATAACGTCGGTTATTCTCTGCGTATTTTTATTTGTTAAGAAAAATATAAATATTTCTTTTCTCGGTCTGTTGCGTCCCGATATTAATTAATTAATTTTGATTAAACAGACTGTTCAAAGTAAATGTCTTACTCAATCCTAGAGACAGTGCACTACGAAGCCCAACTGCCACTGATTGAGACAAGTATTGAGTATTAAATTCTAAACGCGTATTTATGTTAATATCACCTTTACGGCAGCCTAGCCCCATTTCTAAAATAACAGAAAATATTGCGCAAGCGTACCGTAGACTCAGTCTGTAGCAAAACTCAATGCGATCGTACTCGGTGTCTGCCGAGGTGGTTATTTCGTCACCTCACATCTCGTTAATCTTCCCCATTTTGAGGATACAGTGCGGCTGTAAGCGGCAAAGCGTCCAAATTGACGTGTTTCGATAAATAGTGTCGATTTAGAAATTGGCATACCATATCGGCATATGGTATGCCAATTTCTAAATCGACACTATAGGGTGTAGGTTTTATCGAGACACGGTCCCTAGCGTTCTTAGAACGACTACCAATCCAGTTTGGGGAAGTGTGTAAAGCCTACCCCCTCTCCCCGGAGATGCGCCTACAACGAGACTTTCGTAAAGAGTTGTGTGGCCAAACCTTTTTGGAAGCAGTAATTATCACTAACGTTTGATTGTTTTATAATGCCGATTTAGATCAACTTTATAGTATATGTTGTTTTAAATGAACTGAGAGTATTTACGGTTCTGCCTTCCGTATGTGGTTGCGCATGTTACAGGTCAAAGTCGTCAAAAGTCGAGCGTCAGTGCTCAGTTTCAAATAAAGTGGAAGGCCTTCTCCGTTTCCCTATAATCAAACGTACATTTTGTATTTATAACGCAGATCGTGTTGATGGAATCTCGAACTTTTTATTTATATCGCAAAATCCACTCGTTTTTTGAGGATTGGAAGGAATTCGTTGATGATTTTCTTGGATAAATGGCGATGGTTGGTAGGTGTAGGTCAAAGGTGATTTACCTCATAGTTCGTTAACTAAGTTTATAACATTCTATACAGATAATGCCGTCGGTTACATAATTATTGTAGTTTATGTGACAAGTTAATTGTTCGTTTGTCTTACAAACCAAGTAAAAGGGAGGAATGAAGGCAGTTTTGGACACAACCCAAAGCTCAAACATCATCATCTCATTCAGTTATTATCTCCACGAATATTCAAGTATAGTATACGAAGACTAACTTGAATATAATCAGTTATATTAACAGTAGGTATAGTCAACGTTATCACGTCGTCGGCAGCAACAATAGGTTAGTTGACAGTTTTTGAGAAACCAATTGGTGATGTTATTTACCTGAGAATGTGATTACTTCAGCGAAATATTAATATTAGCAGAACTACTTTTTCATTTTTATGACGTAATTTTGTTTTGATTGTCAAAACGGGGCATTCTGCCATAACGGTATGGGGCACTTCTTCAATACTTTCAGTATATCAAATTTGGGAGATTTTTAACATTGTTGCTATTACACAAACATAATTTATTACTTTTGTGGGAATATTATACTATTCGGTCTATGTAGCACTAAGAAACATGAGGCTTCAGGAGTTGGTGCAAATATTGGCATTCATTCGATTAATCGAGTCTGGTCAAACCATGCTGGGGTCGGTGCATTTCATTCATTCATGCTGTCGGAATGACTTAATACAAGCTAATAATACAAGGCGTGATGTGGTTTTATTTTATTTTAGCGAAAATTCACGCGTTATTGTGTTCCAAGATACTCCGAAATTGGAGTGCACCATTTCCCGAAGAGCCTAACATTAGAAGATTGTGGTTTAAAGCTATTCATAGAGATTTTTTTGAGTTCGAGTTTGAGTTGGAAACATTGTGAAGAAAGTGATTACGAGAAAGTATTCAAGGTTTAAAATTCTGACACTTTCTACGTCAAGTACTTTATTTATAATAGTGAAATTACCGAAAATAACAAAATAGTGAAATAAAATCAAACTCATGAATGAACACAAAATGGAATGAAAAACGAAATGTCAAATTTATTGAAGACCGTAGGGACCTAGCTATGGTCACCCCATCTACAATTAGCTTTGCGCGACCTTCCACGTTAATAAAGTTTTTAAATAATACACAAATATAACTAAGTGTTCACATTTACTTCGACAATCGTAGGTAGACGATTTCCATCTCCTAATTTTTTATTTGTTTTACACAAAATTAGACTAAGTTCCAAATGTAGATTAATAATGAAGACTGCCACATTACGTGGGTCACTCAGAAAGTTTTGTGAATATAAAGTTAATGTTATGTGGGTAAATATGTTTTTGTTTAATCTTTTCAAACTTTCAACTAGCCTCTATGCAAAGTTTCATGCGTCTGAACCACTTTTCGAAATACTTTTTCCAGTCCGCCGAAAACACCTCGTTTACAGACAGCTCTAATGCTGACAGTGTATCTTCCGGCGACGAAAATTTTATCCCTTTGAGCTGATTTTTATTTTCGGGAATAAAAAGAAGACACACGGTGCTAGGTCAGGGTTGTAAGGTGATCCAGTATTTTAAACGGCGTGCTGTCCAGGAAGTCTCTCGTGTTGAGCGTGGTGTGAAAAGGCGCGTCGTCGTGGTGTAGCAGTAGCCCGCGGAGCCCTGTGTTTGGTCGCTTATTGCTCACAACACAGAAAACTTCTGCTAAGCATTTGGTAGTATAGCATTAAGCGTTGATGTTTCTTTGGTTCCCTGAAGGAATTGACACCAAGTAGCCAGTAAAATTGAAAAAGATCACGATCAAAATCTTCATCCCCCAAAGTTAGTCGACCTCGCTAGAATTCGTTATAATAACGAAACACGATTTTGACCTTAGAAGGGCCTTCATACATGAATTCCATTTGAAGTTTATCGTACGATTCATCTGGTTTCAGGCGACACTTGAAATCGTAAAAAAAAACATTTATCGCAAAAATGTTCCCGGCGCAGTTCCATTTTCTAATGAGACACTGAGAAACTGTGGCGGAAGGGAGCACTACAACGTAGTTGAGCATCACGTACGGACTTAACCAGTTTCTTTGCCAATATTGCTATTCATGATAGACAGTTAAACAACACGACTACACATTACTACTAAATATGCCATTTAATTTCCTTATGTTTATGATTGTCAATATCGTGGGTAATAAGGTGATTGTCACAATATCAACCTTCGCTTTTTCGAATTGTGATCGTTGGCCTATTTTTCAATTGTGGTGATTATCTAGTGAGTAGTTACTACTTTTGTGCCACTTATTTTTGTTTTATTTTAGCATGCCAAACAAAACCATCAAATTTTTGTCAGAAAATTTTTATGGTTAATTTTCTTGTCGGAGGACAAGAAAATAAACATAGTTTAAACAGGTGGACGTAAAATCAATACTAAGTCCATGCGTCAAATCGACTGATGTTGCAATGATAAAAAATATTTGTTTTTGTATGGGTACCCGTTTTAACCTTATTTATACAAATTAATTAAAACATAACAACATATATATAACTTAATTAAATTACTAAATAACTAACTACCTGTACAAATTAATATAAAAACACTCAGGCGTCGAAGTACTCGTCCGCATCGCTGTCATCTGGAATCGTGCCCAGAAGACTGGCAGCATTGCCACGCTGAAAGGCAATGCTAATTCTTTGGCCAAAGAACAATCCAGCCCTCTGGTCACGTGAAGTGTCGACTAGTCAGTGAGAAATTTGTTTAAAAAGTAGACGCGCACTCGGGCCCCATGACCAGAGCGTTTCGACCCCAAAACGGCTCAAAACTGTAGTTACTCATAAGGCTACAGTATTTGCGCCGCTTGAGGGTCTCAACAGCCGCACACATAGCCAGCACAGCACAGCTCGCCGTGCTAGGAACATGAGATGGAGCAAGGGTATCGACACAGGTTGCGTCCCACACCAGAGGCCTACCCATCTTCCAAGGCAACAACGTCATACCGTCTGGTCTCTTTCCACCGTCACGTACCAAACCGTTTGGTTCTAAAACCGCACACCGGCGGTGACAAGGGCTCGACGAATAATATCGTTGATGCTGGCGTGCCGTGCTATGCAACCTGAGCTCCTGTAGCAGGACAGGCCATGGTGCCCGAGACTGTCGACAGCTTCACCGCAGTGACGCCGAGGTGGAGCAACACAAGGCGCGCCAAAGCGGAGACATGTAGCGAGCCGAAACGATGAGTCATCCATCATTGTGCCTATGTTGGATGACGGGAGCACCTGAAGCCACAAGCCTGACTCCCATTCTCCCACAGCCAGCAGACGGGCAGGCTCAACAGAATTACGTGATGTGTTTATTAGGGTATTCCGTATAATACTGCAGAGCGGCACGTCCCACCGTCTCTGGGAGGACGGGTTGTCGGGGAATACCGTATTGGGACAAGCCATTTTCCAAGCGTTCAACGCATCGGTCAAACACGGTACTTCAAAATCGACCAGTGAAGAAGATAAAATATTCCTGGTTAATATACCAGTACTGTGGACCGAGGAGAGGAAGGCGGGTAAACTTATACTTGAAATTTTGCGGACGCCGAGACCACCTAGGCGAATGGAAAGTGTGGCTTGCTGCCACACTTTCCATCGTCCAGTCACGCTCGGTCGTCAGGGCCACATTCAGGATCGAAGTAAGTGTGTTTCTAATAATTTGGTCTACTTTTTCTAAAAGTTGTGGATGTTTCCACAGATGGGTGGAGCGAAAGTTATATGTAAATTTTGGTCCAAAACAACAGTATCGAATGAGTGTGAAGGCCGAATGAATGTTAATTTCCTAGACATCATTGATTTTTTTATTTTTTCTTCAACGAAGGTTGGAAAGGATTCGTTTGCTTGTTTTTAATAACAACATCGGTATGTCGTCGCGAGATAATGAAATGTCAGATTGCCTTTTTTCTATTTTACTCGAGCATAACGGTAGTACTACATAATCTGTGATAGCGGTCATGTTAGGCATTAGAAAGACGTCAGAATCGTAGTTCATAAATACTGAGATAGAAAGTGGTCTCGCGCTTGCCGTAGTAGCCCTGCTGATTGTATTCAATGGTACATTAGATTATAAAAGTGTTAATTATTCTAAAATCAGATACAAATTAAGTTGATTTTAATAGATGCTCTCAACCATTGTACATTACAATGCTCTTGTGCTATTATTTTCTAAAACATTGTGAAGTCCTTATGAACATTATTTGAGACTAAAAAATTAACATCTTCATGGAATTGGATGTGCATCTTGCAATAAATAAACTACCAAGATTTGTTATACGTTTCGTATCGAGTTTTATGAAGACTCCATTTAGTGTTCGTGAAAGACTTAGCTACGCCACATACTAGGTATTTTATCAAAGCCAAAGAGAAGTAAAACTTGCCATCAGACTTAAAATGTTTGATCTCAATACCACTAGACCATTTGTCCGTTCTATGTTCGTCAATATTTTCACTCCAACGAGTTTCACATTGAAAATCGATCCAAGTCTCCTGCTTGATTCCCCAATTTCTATTTGAATCAGTGAATGTTAAGTCAGTTTGAAGTAATGCGGCGTGCGGTGGTGATCCATCAAATAGTAGTTGGTGGTGTTTTGTTCATAGTGTTGTAGGTACATTGTATGGAAATTTTAAATGTCGGTTAGCCTATGCAGCCTATTATTTTCCAACTGCTGGGACACAGGCCTCCTCTCTGTGAGAGGGAATGGGCCGGTATCAACCACGCGAGCCCAGTGCGAATTGGTAGATGTCATAGCCTTCGAATTTTAGGTTCTAAGACATGCCGGTTTCCTCACAATGTTTTCCTTCACCGTTTTGAGAGCCGTGGTGATGAAATAATTTACACAAAGTCAAGCGCCTGTCTGGGTTCGAAACATCGAACCTACGACCTAGAACTCGTAAGTCGTTGCCGTTACCACTGAGCCACTACTGCTCTGTGTAGGTTATTCGTGTTTATTTCTCAGTAGTGTTCTACGAAAATCTGGATAACTGGGTGTTTTGGCTTTGAAATTATTACAGATCGTTGATATTATTAATTCTAGGCTAATTTGGTGGTGCGAACCAAATCACTCACTGATTAATTAAACAAACAAACGAACAACAAAGTTTATTTCAGTTGAATGAAAAAGAGATTGTGTTTTGAGATTTTTGTGTGTGTTGTTTGTGTGTATGGCTTGTCTATTATTTGGCCAAAGAATCAGCATTGCCATACTAAATGGCAATTTTGCCAGCCTTTCGGGATTTTTTCTGTTGACAGCAGGAAAACAGAATTTCTTAATACCCTATGATTATTTCCGTTCCCTTCTTTATATAAGTACTCACACACACATCTTATTATTGTTTTTACGAAACAGAATAAATAAGGCATGGTCTTCTTTGTTATATTTTGTGGATATGGGTGCAGTATATTTTTTTTTTTATATCGATAGATACCTACTTAATTAATAACTTTCTAAAAGTACTTTCAGGCCTAGATTTATAAACACTTATTGGAAAAATACGTACATACTTCTACAAAAAACTTTTTATTATTCATTGAGGATACACTTAAAAAAACAGAACTGCAACAAAGTATCAAAGTTACCTGAGATCCTTGGTTAGAGTGATTTTGAGGTAATACAATTTAAAGTTACAAACCTACAATTTTAATTACAACTCTTTATTAGTGGCTTTCGTGAACAGCGTATTAATTCAGATGTGTTACAGTTGTGTGGCGGCATCTACACCGCCACATGCGAACAACGCATCACACTAATCCTGCATCGCGCAATCATAGTTTACCGCGCAGCTGGCATATATACAACTTCCCGACAACAATCATCGGGGCACACTCGACGCTCGACTCTCGCCGCGGACGGACGTGTTTGTGCGCTCTCCCGCTCCAGTGTTGTGTTTCGTGTTATTATTCGTCGCTGCCACGTGACGTCATCGTAGTCGCCCCGACTACTCCGATTTAAAATCAAATCAAGAAATTGATTTGATTTTAATAACACAAAAAAACTGCCTTTTTCAAGGCATCCCTGTTTCATTAATAGACGTTTGTGAGTAGCTTCACTAGGCCCCTTCTGGGTAAAACCACAGTTTCGTGGTCCTCGGTTGAAACCTTACGGTGTCAACGAAGCCGAGTGGGGTGTTGACCCAATCCACACCCGCCGAACCCCTTCAGGGCGAGGCAGTTAGTTGGACGGGTCCCAGATAACCGGCCTTGGGGGATCTCCTAGGCGGCTCGTGTGACAGTTTTGCTTTTCAGCTACTCACCTAGTGTCTTTAGGGTGTGTCTACACCCTTAGCGCTAGACTGGTCAGGGCCCCGTTCGCACAATAAGACTGGCGACGGGTCACAAGCTTAGGGCTCACCAATAGGTACTCACCTCTCTGTCTACACCCGACAGAGAGGGTCACACATCCCCGGGCCCATCCACCCGGGGAGATAGGTATAGGATTTAGTCTACGTGGGAATAAATTTCCACCATTCCCTCCCTAAACTAGCTTCTCCTCCGACCATGGAGGACGCCTATATTTTGGCGTTCTTCAGAGAGGTCCTTTTTAAGGACCCCGATTTCCTAGCGAGATATGGCGACAAGCTATGTCATCGCTCCACCCCCACTCCGTCCCAGGGCGCAATCGCGAACTTCAGCGACGCCCTCGAAAGCCCGATGTCGCCACCTGTTGCCGAACAAGGCATTCCAGCCATTGTTCCAGCAGCTATTGTTCAGGCAGACAATGTTCCGGCCGCTAATTCGGCCCCCATTGTAACACCCGCCTTTGTCCCGGCAGACAATACTCCGGCCGCTAATCCGGCCCCTATTGTCTCGCCCGCCTTTGTACCTGCCGCCATTGACACGGCCTCTATTGTTCCGGCCGCCATTGTTTCAGAGACAACGCAGCTGCGCGCCGCAAACACGACTCACCCGGAGAGCATGGACACGTCAGTCCCAATCTCCGAGGACGAAGCCCGCACCTCCTCCTACAGCGACGACGACTTCCAAGTCGTCGTTAAAGGAGGCAAGAGGAAGGCTAAATCCTCCGCCCCCGCCGGTCCGGCCTCAAAGAAACAGGTCACGAGTACATCGTCCAGCTCGACTTCCGCCCCTAGTCCGCGGGCCAGTCGCCCCGCCAGCCCTATGGCTTGCCCACCCGCTTCTACCGCGAGGAAGCAAAAGCCCCCTCCCCCGATCTACATTCAAGATAAGGCCAAATGGACCGAAATCTCGAAAATGTGTGGTGATCGCAAGATCAACTACACGAATGCCCGATCCACCCTTCAGGGGATCAAAGTTACCGTCCCCACGTCTTCGGACTTTAGGGATCTCTCCCGTGCCCTGCGTGAAAGGAACTATTCCTTTCACACGTACTCCCTTCCGGAGGAAACCCCCACTCGCGTCGTCATTAGGCGCGTACCTCGTGAAATCGACACCGAAGATATAAAAAGCGACCTTGTTGCACAAGGCGTTCCGGTCTCCGCCGTACATCGCTTGCATAAAGCGAGACAGGGCGTTGTCTATGACATTGTCCTGGTCATATGTGACCCCACAGAGGGGCACCACCCGATATTCAAGGTGAAGTCGGTCTGCCCGCTCTCAGGCATCTCCATCGAGAAGCCTTACAGAGCTCAATTGATTGGCCAGTGTCATCGCTGCCAATTATATGGTCACTCGCAGTCCAACTGCTATGCCACCCCTAAAGCTCCAAAAGGACTTCACTGCCCTCTTCGGTATGAGTGACTCCGTCATATTGGCGGGGGATCTTAATGCCAAACACCCGGCGTGGAATAGAAGCACGACTTATACTAGAGGTCGGATCATTTCCAAGTTAGGCGAATCCCTTAACTTTGACGTCATCGCTCCAATGAGTCCGACTCATTTCCCCGGAAATCCCAAGCATCTTCCAGATATACTCGATGTAGCGCTGCTCAAGAATGTGAACCTCCGTTTGCAATCAATAGAGACGTTCCACGAGCTTAACTCTGATCACCGCCCAGTAGTCATGCATCTTGCCCCCTACTCTGGCCCAAGCGATCCCAACCGCCCCCCTCAGACCCAGATGATAACCGACTGGAGGAAAGTAAGTGAAAGACTGAAATCCACCACGTCGCCTCAATTGGACACCATCCCCGATCACATAGTGTCAGTCGCCGACACGACGGCCGCAATCGACTCGTTTACTGAGCACGTTCAATCCGTTTTGACGGATTGTTCACGGGAAGTTCCGGTGATGGAAGACCATCGCTGGAAACTACCTACTGACGTACGTGACTTGATAACCGAGAAGAATGCGGCTATTCGTGCCTACGACTCCTTCCCTTGTGACGCGAACAAAGCCCACATGCGCCATTTACAGCGTGCTGTAAAGAAACGCATAGGGGAGGTTCGCTCTGAGGGCTGGAACAAGATGCTCAGCGAACTCGAGCCCACTCATCAAGCCTTCTGGCAATTACAGAGGAAATTGCGTTCCTCAGAAGAGGTCTCTATGCCTCCTCTCATCCGCCCCGACAATAGTGTCGCTTTCGACAGTCCCGAAAAGGCTGAATGTCTTGCCGACAGCCTAGAGTCCCAATGTTCTCCCAGCTCCCAACCAGTAGACCAAGCTCACCTGAACAACGTCGACGCTGAAGTCGAACGAAGAGCCTCCCTCCCTCCCGTCGAAGACCCTGATGATCCTCTGCCTCCCGTCACTCCAGACGAAGTGCACGACATCATTAAAGGGCTCCACGCTCGTAAGGCCCCCGGTTCGGATGGTATTACCAATAAGGTATACAAACTCCTTCCTGCCCCGCTAATAATGCTTATGACCGCCATCTTCAATGGCGCCTTGAGCAACAACATCTTCCCACAAGCATGGAAAGAAGCCACCGTCATCGGTATCCCAAAGCCAGGCAAGACAAAGTCTGAGCCCTCCAGCTACCGCCCTATTAGCTTACTCAATGTCCTCGGCAAAATCTACGAGAGGCTTATTTATAAGCGTCTCAAAGACTACGCCGAAGCAAAGAGCCTCATACCCAACGAGCAGTTTGGATTCCGTAGCCGACACTCGGGCACCCAACAGGTCCACCGTATCGTAGAGCACTTATGCGCTGGTCTGCAGCGTATCGCGACGACGGGTGTGCTATTCTTCGACATAGCGAAAGCCTTCGACAAAGTCTGGCACAACGGCTTGATATACAAGCTCTACCAACTAGGAGTGCCAGATCGTCTCGTGCTCATCTTACGAGACTTTTTGTCGAACCGGACCTTTCGCTATCGCGTCGAGGGAGCACTCTCGTCCCCTCATCCTATTCGCGCCGGTGTCCCTCAGGGTTCCGTACTATCTCCTCTCGCCTTCACGCTGTTCCCAAAAAGTAAAAAGGCTCAGTTGGCTCTCTTCGCCGACGACACTGCCGTTTACTATACCGGTCACTGTCCCAACGCTATAGCTCGTACTCTCCAAACCTCCGCAAACGTCTTAGGCGCTTGGTTCCGGAAATGGAGAATCGAGGTAAACCCCGATAAGAGTCAGGCGGTTCTCTTCTCGAGACGTCGTCGGCTCCCTCCCCCACTTCCCAGCCCGATCACTATGTACGGCAAGCCAATCCCTTGGGAGAAGCAAGCCAAATACCTAGGCGTGATCCTCGATGAAAACCTTACCTTTAAGGCTCATATTAAGGCGGTTCGCGCGCGCGCCTCCTTCGCTCTTAGCAGGCTCCAATTCGTACTGACAGCCCGTAGCAAACTGTCCCTCAAATGCAAGCTCCGCATCTATACCGCAGTCATCCGTCCCATCATGACCTATGCCTGCGTTGTATTTGCGCACGCTCACCCACGTCATCTTCATAAGATGCAGACCGTCCAAAACCGTTTCCTCAGAAGGGTCACGGGTGCCCCCTTCTATGTCCGTAATATCGATCTTCACGTCGACCTCAAAATGCCAACCATAAAACAGTTCATGAAACGCTTATCAAAGCGTTTCTTCGACTGCGGCATCAAACATTCTAACCCCCTGATTACAGCGGCCGCCCGCTACACTCCCTCTCGCATTAGCAGTATTCGCCGACCAAGGCATACTTTAATCGACCCCGACGACGCCACTACCCTCCTCCAGGAGAGTAGTAAGGCCACTAGCACGCTACATAAGCCCAAAACCCGATCGCCGTCCTACCGCCCTCGCCGCCGACGCCCAAATCGACGCCCCTCCCGACCCTTGCTCGAGCCAGCCCGCGCCGCTGAGCCTGTAGCTTTAAATTCGTCCCTAATTAATACCAATCCTGATCCAGCTAGTCATTTGCTGCCCTCTTCCAGCGACGCCCTAAGCCGAGGTTCGTACCCCACAGGGGGTGCCCTTAGCGTTGTCGCTTAGTTTTAGTTAGTATATAAGTTTAAGTCCTGGCTGGAGGCCTTAATTTATTAGGGAATCCACAGGCAAGTCCGCTTAAGCAGACGACAACCGCATAGGTTGACCTGCGAGATGCCAAACAAACAAACAAACAACAATCATCGGGCAGTTGCCCACCAGATACAACATCCATCTGGTCGGAGGATCCTCCCTTTTCCAAGAGTATGAGTGAACTTTACACCCTGTTCCTCATATCTCTTCAGTTGATATGGCAATCAAATGTCATTTGGTTCAAACAGGTTTTTAATTTTATTATTTTACTTTTCTCTTAATACATTCTTTCATAATTTGTGAATGTTAGAACGCTGTAGGCCTTGCAGACTGTAGATTTGTAGACCATTTTACTATTTTATAATACCTGATAACACTGTAATTTGAAAACATTGTAAAAGTCAAATATTTTTAAAAGAGTAAGCGCGGAGTTTCTTGCCGGCTCTTCTCCATAGGAAACGACCAATTGGAACAGTGCACCTAGATTCTGATGTGTCATAAGTGCCCATGTAGGTTTAAATATTTTGATTTTGAAATGTAATTATTCAACAGTAGTTGTATTTTGTATTAAAAGCCATGTACGCGCCGCCTATTTTATAATATTGTATATTTCAGACAAATTTTCTGTTTTGTTTTAATTGGAATGTTTTTATTTAAATCTGTGAAATTCTGTTGTGGTGTAAGTGACGCACCCGTAACATAATTGTCTAACTCATAATAGTGCTAGTTAACAACGCTCGGATTTATGAGTAATTCACACGAAGTTTTACATACAGTTATTTTGTATTGTGTTATTTTAAATTGTCTGTTTTCATTCAACGCTAAAGAATAAAATTGCTAGGTACGTAAAATATGAACATGAAGTTGTATTATGACATATTTCAACTTGCGTCAGTAATAAAACTCAACATACAAACATGTACATCGGCTCTAAGTGCAACTGAACTTATACAGAGCGACTTTTCATGTTTCGCGATTTCATAGCATTGTGATGTACTCGTGTGTACTGACAACTTTACAGAAGTGCGACGATCGCTTGATGTTCTTACTTTTCTACATGATCAAAGAACGTCTTGGTAAGAACTAAAAGTATGTCACCACATAACGTTTTGGATATAATAAGTGTATTCAAATTTGTGGTGTCGTCCATACATAGTCAGTAAACCTAGGCACAGGCTAGCATACCGTTTTTTTTTGGGTGGGAAATCATCAAATGACTTCTCCCGCTCTGGGTGGCGTGTCAGACGTTTACTTAATGAAACCCACCCGTGTTCCTTCAGTTACCTGTGCCAGGGCCACGGTATCATTTTCGAATTTCCCACGACCCTGAGGCATCGCACCTATCGGACCCCGTCATTATGTGCTGACATTTCTTTGAGGCGCGCGTGGAACACGACGCGCCATCGACCCGGGCCTGGTCCTTACCGAGGCTAGCATACCTAATGTTGTTTTTTTACCAATTGTGTATAACTTTACAAAATAATAAAGTTATCAAAGAAAAAAACAAAGCATAGTTAAAAATATTTTATGAATTCGTAAGCTTTCGGCTACGAAAGCGTAGCTATTCCGCTACGCCGTAGCAATCACGTAGCTCCTATCATATTTTTCTTAGAATCTTTTCTTTATCACGTAAACTGTATCTTCGTTGATATTTCAAAGGAACCGCGTTCTCCTATTTATTTAAAACCTAAAGCCTCATATTGTCGAACCGCGATCCCGTAAAGAACTAGTCATAAAGAAAGATCTTCCATAACATATACATTTTTTATCATCTTTTCAATATTATTATTTATGTTCAATAAGTTTAAAAAGGAAAACGATGGACATTGTATGCGGCTCATGAAGAATTAAATGGCCCAAGACATATATGTCTTGGGCCATTTAATTCTGAAAACTGAATTCATAATATTGAAAACGCGTCACAAAATTTTACATCATATATGATGTATATTTTGTGACGCGTTTTCAATATTATAAAGATGGTCTTTTGATTTGCTGAAAGTTATGGTCTTGAAAATATAAAATTCTAGTTAGCGGGGACCAGCGGACGACTTGCTGTCTTTTGATGTTCATATTATAGAGGGAGTGAGTGTATTTTGCTATAGTAATTTCACCAAAACAATCAAATAAAATGATTCAAGAATTATGATTTGTACAAAATCGTAATTCATGAATTATTTGATTGTTTTGGCGAAATCACATTTTTTTTTCGAAAATTAATTTCAACATCGTAAAAAAATTACAGAACAAGACAAATGAATAATTGCATAAAGTTAAAGGCAAAGTTGCACAATGACGTAACCGGTCTTTGCCTTCTAGCTTTCCCACTTCTATAAATACAGAGGTTTACTTACATGGTACAGCCCAGAGGGTTTTCAAGCATGCATATACAAGGCGAAAAGTTGAAAGCTCGTGCGTGCGCATGATGAGACAACACCGAAAATACACACATCAAAAAAGTCTAAGCAACACATACTATTTCAAATTGTTATATCATTTCTTACCAAGTAGGTAATATCTATGTAAACTTTTACGATCTAGAGGACATACTGGCTGGTTGTAAAAAAAAATCGAGTATCATTTGTTTTTTGTTTTTCACAAATTCAAAAGCGAATGCATTTGTTCGAATTTTATAGCGTTATCTTTGCATATTAAAATTTAGTATTCTGTATCAATTCTATGAATTAAACAAAAATTTGTAAAAAGTTTTGAACAAATTTGGATTCTGAGACATTTTTTTACGCCATGGAGCGACGTCATTTGAACGCAGATGAAATGCAAAGAGCTGTAGGGATGTTGCAAGCGGGAAGAAGTCAATCTCAGGTATCTCGGTATTTTGGTGTCAACAGAAGCGTTATTTGCCGTCTTCATCAGCGTTACACTAACACGGGAGATCCTGCTGAGCAACACCCAGGTCGAGGAAGGGTACAACCACACGGCAAGATCGATACATACAACTGACTGCAAGACGCCAGCCAATGTTAACCGCCCGAGAGATAGGTTTAAGGCTACAAAATTCAAGTGGTGCTGTTATTAGCTGCCAACCTGGGCTAAATCGACTGCATGAGTATGGTCTACGAGGACGACGGCCAATTAGGTGCCCACCGATACGTCAAGGGAATCGCGCTCGTCGAAATGAATGGTGACCCGGGAACAATGGGACAAAATTTTATTTTGCTATGTGTTTCGATTTGGGTTCAAGCCTGATACTAGAAGGGTAAGAGTGTACCTTCGTCCTGGAAATACTGAACGACTGAGGTGCGTTCAGGAAGTGCATCCATACAACGGCTCAACAGTTATGGTATGGGCGGGTATTGTGAAGAACAGACGAACTGAGCTAGTTTTTGTAAATGGTAACATGAACGCGGTAAATTACGTTGAGGATGTTCTAAGGCCTTATGTCTGTCTATTCGCACAAACGCTTGGCTCCGATTTCACGTTGATGCATGACAATGCGCGTTCGCATACAGATTTGTACACACGGGAGTACTTGGCAAGGAAAACATCCTGGTATTGCCTTGGCCTGCACAATCGCCAGACCTCAACCCAATCGAGCACGCATGGGACATGCTCCTTAGACGTGTTTTAAAGTACTTGGATGGAGTGACAACCACCCAACAACTGATGGATGTACTAAAATTTTATTTAGAGCAATTGCCGCAGGATAACATTAAGTCTCATCGATTCTATGAATAATCGGTACCAGCAAGTTCTCAATAACAGAGGAGGCCACACTTTATATTAATTTATGCAATTTTTGTACAACCATTTAATTTTAGTTTAAATTTAGTTGATTAGGCACCTTACTTTGTACTACGTACTAACAGTACTTACTCGTAATTATTGTTAATTAAGATTAATGAAATAAAAAAATAAAAAACAATTGTTGTTTAATTTTAAAAAAAGCATTAAAAAATAATATCAATTAGACATACTAAGGATTTAATGCGAAAACACATTGTAAAATTGAAATTTGTATGTGTTGCTTAGACTTTTTTGATGTGTGTATTTTTGAAAAGTTTCAGTAGGGAGTTCACTTTGAGATTTCAAAAGACTTCAAATAAAGTAATCTTCTAAGCCGTTGATTTTGGTATGATTGTGTGCGACCTAACCCATAATGAATTAAATAGACAAATGTCATGAATCTAACTTCCTAACTAATGCTATGATGAATGGATTTGGATGAAATTTCGCGCACAGTTAGACCATGAACTGAGTAAGGAGATAGATAACTTTTTATTCTGGAAAGCAGAAGTAATCGCGGACAAAAGCTGATATATAATATTATTAATTTGAAAGTAAGTTTTTTTTTGTTTGTTTGTTACGCTTTCACGCCAAAATGGCACAACACATTTGGATGAAATTAGGCTACTTTTCATCCTAGATCGTAGAAAAAGTCACGGGCAACTGATAGTATTTCATAAAAGCATATGAGTATCAAAACAAAACTCCTGCTTTAAAAACATTACAATCTTCTCGTAAACAAAGTTCCAGATTCAGAGTTGCACGAACCGTTCACAAACAAATGTGAAGTTTTATTGATAATAATACCAGTAGTAAAATATCTATAGCATCCATTTTCTTGTCTTTGAAGACGAAAACTACGAAAAGTCTTTTGCTAAGAACTTTCTAAGTTCTAAACTAAGGACTTTTAATAATAGACTGATAGAGACTTAGAATAGTTTTCGTCTTCAAATACAAGAAAATGGCTGCCAAATATTTTTTACGACTGGTATTATTAACAATTAAACTATACATTTGTTTGTGAACGGTTCATTTTCCGACAAACTTTACGTCTCTTGTTTTTACCAAACTAACAGTTGCAGTAACCCAATATTTTAAAAGGATTAAATATTATCGGCTATCAAATCAGAAGTCAAATGATTTGATTTGCTTTTATCTATTTATGTTTTCGGTCATTGAAAAACTTTGCTAATGTATGAGAATATGAGGAGATTTATTGATCAGAGACTTCATGGAGATTTTAGAAACCGAAGCTAAGTAGATCCTTGCGTGTAAATAATACCAAGTTATGACTGGCTGAAAGTGCAGTTTCATTTTAAGTATTCGAATCGAGGTCACCTAGATTTATTCGTGAATTCGGAATTGCCACGAAAAACAGTCAGTGTAGTTATGACGTGTGAGTGTATGTATCTTGGAAGAGACAAAGGGGAATCTGAGAAGCATGAAGACGAAATTAGAAGTGGAAGAGAGACCCTTATGTAACGCGGTGAACGTGTTTCGCGAAAGAGGGTATGTGAAACAAACAAAGCTAAAGTTTCGTACTTTGGAATGTAGTGACAAAATACAGCTTTCTGAAAGTCATTATGTATCGCATTCATTCACAAAAGATTTCGAGATACTTCCTGTTCATAAAACGGATTTTTGTTCAGTCGTATATAAACCGGGGCTCAACTTGAACGACCCACGATATACTGATCAGGATCCCTCATAAAATGAAGTCATAGAGTGTCATTGAACGGTCCTATTACCTGTCCCGGTATCCCGTATAACGGAGGGCCACTAGAGCCTTCACCTGCCAATTCAGGTTATATTACGCAGACAATGATTGATTACTTCAATTTGTACCGAGTTAATTTAAAAAGTTTCCAAAGGTATTTTCTGTTTACGACTTTTTTCACTGTTTACATATCGGTTATGGATAAACTATGCAGCTTTGTGGTTATACGAGTACTGTCCATCCTGGAAATGCAGTGCTCTAAATAATATGGCCTGTACAAAACACTAATCTCATACTCATACTTAAATGCCCAGTGGTTTTGGGCAGAATTGTCATAGTTACTAATGCTTTTCATAACTAGCATACCTATAATGGCATGAACAGGGTTAGAATTAGTGCCAAACAGTGTTTTAGCCAGAGTGTGACGTTAAATAACCCCATTATTTAACGCCACACTGCCTGCTGAAAGGCTGTATCACCGCAGCGTGGCTTTAATGAGCTAAGTTTTTAGTTATAAGATGCTTTATAGTAATATTCAATTATTTTTATGTAACTATGTGTTATCAATATAGATATATGTACACCTTATAAACTACACACAAAGATATAGAAATTTTACATTGGGTGTCACAATGGGCGGTCTTTTAGCTAAAAACGATATTTTACAGACAACCTTTGGACGGATTAAAGGGAGAAGGAGAGACAATACTGCAGGTGGTCAGTGGAGTACCATTAACATATATATTCATTAAATACATCCATACATGAAATATATATTTATCTACATATATTTATACAATAATAAACACGAAGGAAGACCAAGGAAACTATATGTAATAATGTTTAAGGAGAGAAGAAGTGTCTTTTTACCAGAATTTTAAAAGTGGGCAATATAAAGAAGAACATAACACTAAGTAACATAACCAATTATTTATTTACCAGTGTGTCAACGTATCTTTGGAAGGCGAAGTGCTAGCTACAGATGCTCCTCTCGAGAAACGCGAGAAGGCCCTGGTCAGTTTGATGCAAGACGATGACTTGCGAACTGCTGCCAGACATCTGTTCAAACGGATGTCTCTCATACCCGCGTCCAGGTGAATATATATCGACTTGTACTGTATAAAATCACGTTATTGGAACAGCTTGTCCAGTAGTTTTCTTCAAGTGCCAAAGTGGCCGATTAGTAAATACTTTTTTAGGGAAACTTCTTACTGTCTCGGAATGGAATAAAACTAGTTTATAGCGATGTGTATTATTGTTTTATTTTCATAAGCTATATAGCACTTTAGATATTTTACATAGTGACATACTCACTAAACATTAATTAATAATAGACCAATCAGAAAGGTTGTAGCCTTTCGTATTTCGTCCACGGCAATTACGCGTCTCCATATATAAACGTGCAGCGCCCCGAGCGTCGTCTTCAGTCACCAACTCGACGCACAGCTGGATCAACGTACTACGAGGCACGGTCCTCAGTGCGTGGCCGCGCGCCGTCGAGGTCGGATGCTAACGCTGTATGTAGGCCACTACATTACTCCCCGCTAACGAATCGTACCGGGGGCTTCGAGGTTCTGCCCGCTCTTGTTATGTGGGCATACGTAGGTGTTGACGTATTTGTTGCAGCGTTTGGTTCCATGTTCAATCGGAATGCGGGCTTCAATCTATCAACAGTTATATTTCCACACCTGTTGCGCAGCTGTATAGTGTAATATTTATCTGTACGCTTGATGACTTAATACGGACCGTCGTATGTCGGTGTTAATGGTTTTTTTGATGCATCATTACGGACATTTACATAAGAGCAGTTACGTAGCTCGTCATGCATAAACGATGCTTGGTTTTGATTGGTTTTCCGCTGCGCCTGTGCTTTCTTAAATGCCTCATTCAGCTTATGCATTACGCTTGAAGTTGTATTATTATATCCTGTGCTTTGTTCGTAAAATTCACCGGGTAATCGTAATGCTTGCCCGTATAATAATTCAGCTGTACTTGCGCCGACGTCTTCTTTGATTGCTGCTCGCAGTCCTAGTAGCACCGTAGCTAATTCTTGCGACCATGTTGACGAATTAAATCGCGCGGTGAGTGCTGCCTTGAGTGTTCGGTGCCAACGTTCTATCATCCCGTTACACTGCGGATGGTAAGCAGTGGTTCTGGTGCGATGTATGCCCATACGATGCATTAGCTTTTTGAACAACTCTGATTCAAATTGTCTGCCTTGATCGGTCGTAATTGTCACTGGGCATCCAAATCTGGCTATCAAACACTCGTAAAAAGTACTGGCGACATTTTCAGCGGTTATGTCTTCCATTGGGCAGGCTTCTGGCCATTTGGTAGCCCGATCTATCATTGTCAACAAATACCGGTACCCGTTGGAGATAGGCAAGGGCCCGACAATGTCGATGTGGATATGTTCCAGGCGATTTGCTTGTTGAAAGCTAGCTACTGGTGATTTCGTGTGTTGCTGCACTTTCGCTCGCTGGCACGGATCGCAGGATCGAGTCCAAATGCTTACGTCGCGGTTCATCGAAGGCCAAAAGTAACGAGCCGTGACGAGCTTCCTTGTGGCCCTTATTCCGGGGTGACTAAGGTTGTGAATCGCATGGTATGCAGTTTTTCGGAATTCTTGTGGCAAGTACGGACGAACGGAGCTTGTTGACATGTCGCAAATAATCTTCGTGGTTGAGTTAGGCATGACGATACTTTTTAGATCATACTTTCCCGTATTTCTTAATGTCTTCAGTTCTCCATCTTCGGATTGTTTTCTTGCTAACTCATCGTAGTCTATTGGTGTTGGACAGCTTATGGTTTCTATTCGAGAAAGTGCGTCTGCGACTTGGTTGTCCTTGCCGGTGATGTGTTGAATATGTGACGTGTACTGTCCTATATATTCAAGATATCTCGTTCTCCGTGGGGTTTCATTGTTACCGGTGGCCGTCAGTGCATGATTCAATGGCTTGTGGTCCGTATAAATGATTAGACGGCGGCCTTCAAATATGCGTCGGAAATGTCGTACTGCCATATATATAGACAACAGTTCTCGATCGTACGTGCTGTATTATTGCTGAGCCTCGCTGAATTTCTTGGAGAAAAATCCTAGCGGTCTCCATGTCCCATGTATTTTCTGTTGGATGACTGCGCCAGCACAGGTGTTCGACGCGTCTGTCATGATAGCAAATGGGTCGTTCTGAGATGGGTAGGAGATGAGAACGGCATCTTCAATATCGTGCTTACACTTGTTGAAAGCTAGTTTTGCCACTTCGCTCCACTGGATCTTTGTTTTGACGTTTTTTTTGGCGTTATGGAAATACTTGCTTAATTCCTTTTGGTGTTCGGCTGCGTGTGGGATGCTCGAACGATAGAAGTTTAACATTCCGACAAAACGACGAAGATCTTGAACGGTTGTTGGTAGTGGGTATGATTTGATGGTCTTTATCTTCTCTTCTGTAGGATTAATGCCTTCTGAGCTTATTGAATAGCCCAGGAAATCCAGTTTTGTTTGCCCGAAGGAACACTTTGCGACGTTGATTTGCAAACCGTTGTCATTGAGTCGCTGGAACACTTCTTCGAGGTTTTTTCTGTGTTCTTCTTCGTTTTCAGAGGCCACCAAGATATCGTCGACGAATGGAAAAACTGGCAATCCTCGTAGCACGTTGTCAATGTGCCGCTGGAATGTTTGGCCGGCATTCCTTAATCCGAAGCACATCCTTGTAAACTCGTACAGACCGAACGGGGTAATAACGGCAGTTTTTTTAATATCTTCCTCTCTGTTCCTAATCTGATAATATGCTTTTTGAAGATCGATTTTAGAGAAAATCTTCTTGCCTCGCATATTATAGGTGAAGTCATGCAGACGTGGAATTGGATAGCGGTCTGGTACTGTTACCGCGTTGAGTCTGCGGTAGTCACCACATAGCCTATATTTGCCGTCTTTCTTCAGCACCATGTGTAGTGGACTTGCCCATGGACTGTTCGATGGTCGACAGATGCCTTGGTCCATCATTAATTGGATTTCTTCTTTGGCAGCGTTATATTTGTGTGGCGAGAGAGGGCGAGCTTTTGCGTACATTGGTGGGCCGGTAGTCTCAATGTAATGTTCGACTTCACTGTTGTATAATCTCCACGAGCTTGGTCTTGTGATATCAGGATACTTGGCTAGTAGGTCGTGATATGGAAGATTGTCATCGATGGTGCGTATGCTTCCTTCCGAAGCAGATAACAGGGACCCAGAAGTTGATAGGGTTGTCTTTTGGTCCACCAGTCGCCGTCCATGCAGGTCCACCATAAGTGCGTAGTGATGCAAAAAATCGGCGCCTATGATCGGCCTACTGACTGTTGCGATCACAAATCGCCACTTGTACTGACGCCTTAATCCAATATTCAATACGACGGTTCGCTCGCCGAATGTAGGTATTTGCGTTCCATTTGCTGCGTAAAGGTAGTTGCTCGGATCCCGATTCTTTTTTTCATTCACACTTGCGGGTAGAACCGAAACATTTGCGCCTGTGTCGACGAGGTATTGTTGACCGCTTGTTACGTCTTTTATAAATAGGCGGTATGTAGATAATTTTTCGACTTCAGCCACCGCCACTGCTTCGGTTTTCCTTAGTTTTCCGGCTGCGTGTTTGTCTTGTAATTACAAGGACTTCTACACCGATAGGCCTCTTTGCCGAATTTTTGGTGAAAATAGCACAACCCGCTCCTTCGATCACGGGATTTCGAACGTGATCGGCTTCTATAGCGTTGGGGTCGCTGACGGTAATTATTTTGACGATCCATTTTCAGCGCAGCTACATCCTTGGTCAGTGTTTCTATCATGCTGATTATGTTCTGTTCTGATGAGGTTCGCTATTGTGACGTTGAAGGCTGACTGTGGCAGGAACACACGGAATTTACCTCATTCATTTGCTCGTGCATCTTGTCTGCCATGGCGGCAAGCGAGTCCAATTTCGACTCGTCGCTTACGGCTAGTACTGCATACGTAGCGTAGCATCAGGTATTTTGTCTCGAGCCAGGTCTCGCATCCGGCGCAGAAGTTGTGACGGTCGTTGATCACCGAGCTCCATTTCGTTAAGTAACTGCTGAAACTGTTTCCCTTCTGTTTCTTCGTAAACGGACACCAGCCTCTTCTTGACTTCTTCATATCTCCCTGTGTTCGGAGCGGTCATGATTATGTCACTTACAAGACAAGACCATCGCCTTCGATGATGTCGACAAGGCTGAGCTTCTAGCCGACACTCTAGAAGTCCAATGCTCGCCTAGCTCTCAACCAGTAGACCAAGCTCACCTCTCTGAGGTCGACGCTGAAGTCGAACATAGAGCCTCCCTCCCTCCCGTCGAAGACCCAGAGTATCCACTGCCCCCAGTCACGCCCGACGAAGTGCACGACCTCATCAAAGGTCTTAAGGCTCGTAAAGCCCCCGGCTCAGATGGAATCACCAATAGGGTATTCCAACTTTTCCCTGCCCACCTGATAATGCTACTGACCACCATCTTCAATGGTGCTCTGAGCAACAACATCTTCCCACAGGCATTCAAAGAAGCCACCGTCATCGGTATCCCGAAGCTCGGCAAGCCAAAGTCAGAGCCTAGTAGTTACCGCCCCATCAGTCTGCTCAATGTCCTCGGCAAAATCTATGAGAGGCTTATTTATAAGCGCCTCAGAGACTACGCCGAGACAAAGGGCCTCATCCCCAACGAACAGTTTGGTTTTAGAACCCAACACTCGTGCGTACAACAGGTCCACCGTATAGTCGAACACATCAACTTCGGTTTCCAACGAGGTTTGATGACCGGTGCTGTTTTCTTCGACATAGCGAAAGCGTTCGACAAAGTCTGGCACAACGGCTTATTATATAAGCTGTACCAACTCGGTGTGCCAGATCGTCTCGTGCTCATCTTACGGGACTTTTTGTCGAATCGCACCTTCCGTTATCGCATCGAAGGAGCGCTATCCTCCCCCCACCCTATTCGCGCAGGAGTCCCTCAGGGCTCTGTGATCTCTCCCCTAGCATTCACGCTATTCACCAGCGATATGCCCAAGTGCAGCAAGGCACAGCTGGCTCTGTTCGCAGACGACACGGCCATTTACTACACCGGCCGCGATCCAGACTCGATATCTCGCATTCTCCAAACCCAAGTCAACAAGCTTGGCGCCTGGTTTAGGAAATGGAGAATCGAAGTAAATCCCGACAAAAGTCAAGCGGTTCTATTCTCGAAGCCGCGTCATACCCCCTGCCCCCCTCGACCGATCACCATGTTCGGCAAGCCGATCCCTTGGGAGAAGCGAGCCAAATACCTGGGTGTCGTACTAGACGAACACCTCTCTTTTTCAGAGCACATTAAGGCGGCTCGTTCGCGCGCCGCCTTCGCTCTAGGTAGACTTCACTTTGTCCTCAATGCACGTAGCAAATTGTCACTGAAGTGCAAAATGCGTATCTACACAGCGTGCATCCGCCCGATCATGACCTATGCCAGTGCAGTCTTCGCACACGCCAAGCCCGTTCGCTTCAACAGAATGCAGACCCTCCAGAACAAGTTCCTCCGTAGGATAACAGGCTCCCCCTGGTACGTCCGTAACGAAATCCTCCACGTAGACCTCAGGATTCCCACTATCCGTCAGTTCATGAAACGCATTTCAAAGCGTTTCTTCGAGACCGCCGCGAATCACCGCAACCCTCTGGTTGTGAAAGCCGCTAGTTATATTCCCTCCTCCATTAGTCATGTCCGCCGTCCCAAGCATGTCCTCACCGATCCCGATGACCACATAACTCTCATTCAGGAGAGCAGTAGGGCCACCAGTACAGTGCACAAACACAGACCGACATTCCGACCTCGCCGCCGAGGTTCCTCGCGAAGATCCCGACGTAATTGTCCCCCCCGACCCTTGCTCGACGAAGTGCCAGCCCGCGCCGTAGCTGAGCCTGTAGCTTTAAATTCCCCGATTAATAATAATCAACTAAACTTGATCCAGCCTGTCCCATCTTGCTGTCCTCCCGTCAGCGACGCCCTAAGCCGAGGTCCGTACCCCACAGGGGGTGCCCTTAGCGAGCGTTCGCTTAATAATATAAGTAGTTTTACGCCCCTGGCTGGAGGCTTTGAGTCCGCTTAAGGCAGCCACAGGATAGTACGGTTAAGTAGTCACGACCTCTCAAGGTCAACTACGAGATGCCATACACAAAAAAAAAAAAAAAAAAAAAGAGCGTCGTCTTCAGTCACCAACTCGACGCACAGCTGGAGCAACGTACTACGAGGCACGGTCCTCGGTGCGTGGCCGCGCGCCGTCGAGGTCGGATGCTAACGCTGTATGTGGGCCACTACACTTTCAAGTCTAAGTGATCCCCTAAACTGACATGCCCCAATTACGTCTTTCGCGAAAGATGTTGAGCTCCGCGCAAATGAAATAGCGCGGTTTCTACGCGTTCACTAAAATGTCTATATCTCAGAAAGTTCGCATTGTAGCTCTACAACTGTAAGTCATTGAAATTTTTAGGAAATATGCTATCTGAATATAAATGGTTTAGTATAGTTTTACCTTGTAATTTATTGTTAATTCGTAGTTGAAAGTAGGGTGAGCGACTTTTTCCAATTTTTCGTACAAAAGACGCCATAATTATAAAAAGAAAGCGTTTTTTTCCAAAACTCTCTGTACTTAAAACTATATCATTTTACAATAATCAATCAAAATAACAGACATCTCCATACATTTTTTTCATGAGATAAGCTTATCAATAGCATGCCTCCGATCGCTAACCCGGATTGCGAACAAAAAAAAAGAGGATGTTTACACATTCATTACGGGAAATCTGTAAGCCAGGTGGTTTAGGTTATTATCTTATTACGTTGTTTGGTACACAAACATAATACAGACAAAGTTTTAGCTGTAACAAAGGTTTATTTTACATTCACGAGAAAAAATGTATGGAGATGTTTGACATGTGATGTCTTAGGCCTATGCCATTCTATTTCCTACACTCTGTGTAAGTTAGAGCAGGAAAGGTATACTCTAGACAGGCAATATTTCCCATTAAATCCGACATGCGTCACGCTGACTCAATGAGTCGACTGACAGTTATGCGGTTTATGGCGCCATCTCAATGAGTGGGCTTGTCAGTCCAGGGGGTCACACTAAATTACTAGTTGTATTTGCCATAGAATCGGGTGGATATAAAAATCCGGCAAAGTGCTAGTCGGACTCACACACAACAATATTTAACACAACTTATTTAAAAAAAAACACGTTTCTTAAACGGGGAATTATTGATTACTTTTTTTTATTATTTGTTATTATAGCGGCAATAGAAATACACACTCTGCGAAATTTGCAAGTGATTGCCAGTTACGGCTGATGAGATACAGCGCGCTGACAGACAGACAGCGGAGTCTTAGTAATAGGGTTCCGTTGGCACTATTTGGGTACGGAATCCTGAAAAAATTACTTTACTCAAATGAAATACAAAAAGCTGATTTATAATTTCGAGCACAGGGCAGAAACAGTCGGCAGCTGCGCGTCCTGACTGCGATAGGAAGGCTTCTACTCAGCCCGAAAATGAGCTACGGAGGACCCACAGCACAGACCAAATTGGTAAATTTTAACTGCAAACAGTCCGTTGCTAGCATATGCTTGATATAAGCTTCGCTCATGGTTTTCAGAGAGCTCAGATTGAAATTGAAATCTTTTACAGCAATTATGTATATTTTTATGGGTACAATATAAAAGGTGCCTACTTAATGCTTATAAAATCCTCCTCTCCCACCAAGCTGTTTGTCGAGTTGGTGTGATCTTTTGATTACAACATAACTCAATCCTCATTAGTTGAAATCTTAAGACATACGAATCAGATCTCCAAATCTACGCCACTAAATCACCAATCCAGCCGTTACCACTAATTGAGAATTATCAGCTTACAAACACACGCGAACTATTCACAGAAACCACGAAACGGCCTCCTTTGTCGCACATGACAGGCTCTTGACACAGATTAGATATAAACAGAAGGTAAGCTACATTCAATGAGCGAAAACGCACGCACACATAGGCACGTTTCATGTACAGTCAGTGCAAGCGCACTCGCGATAACATGGCGGCCATAGACGCTACTACGATCTACGGTCGACCGGAAATGTAGGCCGGAGCGTATATTTGAATAGTCCTGTGCAGTTCTTTAAACATACGACATGCGGTCCACCTACGCAGGCACACTTGCTTAGGTACACCTCTCCGATGGACTGTAGCATGTATTGGTTACTAACTCTTACTTACTTACTAACGTGTGTGGTGTATGTGTACGTGCACCAGTTTTCGCTCGTAATATGGAGCTGGCCTTCTGTGTATATCTGTTCTCTCGACTAATTAATCTAATCGGGTGTTGATTACAGGCGCTTCTCGATAATGCCGGGTGCTCGGGTTGAAGACAGTGCAAGAAGCTCTGCCCGGCCTAGAAGGATACCTATCATGCCAAAGATGCTCGATGGCTAGGAGGTCGCAACATCCTTTGGGCTTTCAGGATTTGGATTATTAATGCATGTTTTTAATATGTAGATATACTTCGTTTAGCCAAAGTTTTAATAAAGTAAAATGAGGCTTCTTGAAATCGACGGGTCAATAAATAACCTATTGAAGGTGATCAACTACGCAAAAATATTTTATATAGGAACTTACACAATTTTTTGACTTTTTAATTTCTTTTTGATGCTTACCTGATAAAATTTTCAGCTTTTAGTCAATCTCACTACATGTTTCACAATACCCTTAAAAATTAATAATCAGGTCTTACCAGGAATCTTTCCATATCTATCTCAACGAAAGTATGTTATAAGTGGCATAACAAATATCTTGAAATTATACGAGGATGAAGAGAGTGGGATCCTTTAAACATTTGAAAAGAAAAGGGCATGAGGAGTTCCACTTGAAAACTTTTACATTCATTACAATATTAATGATCCTGTCCTGAATAATAAGGCCCCAATATTGTATTAAAAATATTTGATACATTTTTTTACTCTGTCTGCAATGAAATCTAAATTTAATGATGGCATTATTTGTAATTAACTTGGAATTTTCGTATTTAATTAATATAAAATGTAATTAAACACTTAGATTTTCATTATTCAATCTTTTTGTCTTCACATTCATTGGTAACATTAATTATCATGCAAAATGTCAAGCAAAACAATTAATTAAACATTTATAGGTTTTCGATGTGTGTATGTTTTATTTAAAAAGCGTCGCTGTGCTGTAAATTTACGTGTTTCTCCTAAATGGTGGGCTTACAGACGCAAATCTCACATAACGCCAGCTATTTCAGCAATGTTTCAAAATTAAACCTCTCTTCTAGAAAGTAAAGTGTTCAGTGAGCTTTTCGCTTTCAGAACACGCCTCAGCAGTCTGACAAAAACAAATACAGATTTACAAATACATATTCACAAATACAGATTCACACTTTCAGAAACCATGGGTAAGTACAGTTATGCCCCTGGATTCTGAAGGGAAAAAAAAATCTGTTGCCCAATATTATGAAAAGTGATTTGATTGGTCGTTTTTATTTTGGTAAACCAATCATAGCAGTTACGTAAGATTATACAATGTGCTTGTTAATTTTTGCATTGATCAGCCAGCCCTTCAGAAACCACGTCCCGAAATTATAATACTTACACTTATCTTTCTGCTGGTGTATATTAACACTGCCTTAGCTAATCAATACCTACACAAAAATTGTTAATACAGGTGTTACAAAATCATATATAATCAGACTTCAGAACATAAAAAACTTGATCAGGCAGCACATGGATTGTCATTCGATTAAACTTCGCGTCGCGTCGATAGTGCCAGACGGCGGAAGTATGGTTGCATCGAATATCTCATTAACATTAGGCGATATGCAACGGGTTAACTCTGAAATGCAACATACACCCTCATTAAGCGTACTTGGATTAGAATATTAAATTGCAGTCAGAAAAAAAAATTGTGGTTGAGATAGCAAGTAATAAGTCGTACATAATCCTCATGATTTGGTTCTCTTAAATGTTGGTTAACACTGTTCCTTTTAGGTAGGTTTTATAGTCATTTAATTTTAATACGACTGTCAAGGAACGACAAACATACCAAGAACACTCCGTGCTTAAGAAAGCACGTTAAGACGTTGGTCCCGGCTCTCATTTGTGGATTTATGACATTCCTAACAGGTCGTCAGAGGCCCGTAACTTTAACAACCAGTCTAACCAAGGGGTATCGTGTTACCTAGTAACTGGGTTGTGGAGGTCATATAGGCCGTCGCTCCATGTAAAATACTGGTATTCATCTGCATTCGTCAAAGAACGACAATTGTGAATTCAATATACGGACTATTCAATATAGGGCAAATTTCCCTAAACTTTTATACCTAGAATACAAAAGGTTTAGTTTAATTCAAGTCCAAAATTATTTATTTTGGGACAACAAGTTCCAAAAGGTTAGTATACAAAACTTTGAAACAATTTTTAGTACTTAAATACAATTACAAAGGACAACACTCATCATACACATCTTTCTTTTAAAAGATCCCTGTGCTGCAACACCCCGCCCCGTCAAGATAACTAATAGGGAGATACCTCCCTTAAATATCACCAGACGAACGAAATGTTTTGTGTTTAACATACACTTTGTATCCGATGTTTGTTGAAAGATGAAAGATAAAATACAATTAATTAGATTTAAGTAATGTTAGTTAGTTAATCGGTTGTCAGATCACTGGTTAAAGTAAGTCCACAAATGACACAGGGCGGGCAAATAAACAGGTATACACTTTTATTTTTTTGTTCTAGGAAATATAAGAATTACAACGTTTTTTTTATATATTATTTAGGGCCAGCAATTAAGTATGGAAAATAATAAGACACTAGTCGGACAAATGACCACCTCTAGTAGCATGGCGTTTTTCGTGACCTTCTCACATATTTCCTGCCTTATCTCACTGACTGTGTCTCGGATAATTTGTGTTAATTATAACAGGTTCATTAGCCTGTTAGCATAGACACGTTCCTTTGGATAGCCCCACAGAAAAAAGTCAGGAGCTGTTAAATCCGAGTATCTTGGGGACCAATCAATGTCACCGTTCTCGAAATTAATCGACCAGGATTCGTTCTTTTCAATGTCTCGATTGGGTTGAGTAGAATGTTTGAATAAATAAAGCACATTGTTTAGTTGTAAAACGCTCCATAACAAATTTGCTGTATCTACACAAAATAATTTTCATGAAACAACTGTCATATATTTGCCGTAAAAAAAAGTATTATACCTCCAAGTTGCCCATCATGGATTTAGACGGAGGATTCGTTTTTGTCATTGATAACTACTTAGCTATTTGATTTAATGTAAAGCCACTTTATTCTGTAAAAACGTCACCGTGACTCATCATTAGATGTATATTCACCTAAAGTTGAGATGTTTGGCAAATATGGAATGCGCTTTTGTATCGAAAAAATCCTGCGGTTCCGGGATCGACAACTTTAGGTTCCTGTTTATAGAATCGGTTGTTTATACAATCGAATGTTTAATTACTTACTTTCAAACGTTGACATATACGGAATGCACTTTTGTATCAATCGCAAAAATCCAGTGATTCCGGAATCGACACATTTATTTATTATCACACATAACATACATAACATAAAGCCTGTAATCTAGCGGTAGTAGTTTTTTTGAATTTTGAATCGAAATTAAATCGAGCCCACGCTATGAAAATAGTTAAATATCGCGCGTGAAGGCGTAAGAGTAAAAATGTTTCAGGATAGTGAGAGTGTATGTTTGAGGAGGGTTTAAATGCGTTTTCGCCTATAGAGTGCACGAGATAGAGTGTGTTATAATAGAGGGTGTGAGGTTCTAGAAAGAAGGGCGCCAAACTGTAACGTAACGATTAGCCGACTGGCCAAACGTGGTAACAAGTAAATATAATTTTAGAATATAAATACAAAAGTAAATAGAAAAAGATATCAAGAATTAGAAATTAAATGGATTAGTAGCAGCTCGCGTAGGCCGCTCCTCCAGCCCGCAGTCTGATAGGAGGGAGCTCTCGGTCGCGAAGAAGCTCACGTCAGCCGCTCCTCCGGACCGCAGTCTGTCGAGTGGAAGCTCGCTACAGCTTCTCCATGCTCACGGTCGCAAAGCAGCTCGAGGTTGAAGCAACTCGCGTCGGCCGCTCCTCCGGCCCGCAGTCTGTCGAGTAGGAACTCGCAGCAGCCTCTCTATCAGCTCGCAGCCCGTTGTGATGGAGCTCGCGTCGGTTGTTGTTTCTTCAGGCGGCGGGAACCCGCGAGATGCTCAGATCTCTCGTCCCAGTGTACGAGTAGCGGCGTCACACGCCACGTTATTTGATTTCTCCAAGACGTCTCGAACTCGCAGACCCAAGCGGGAGGGTCGGAGGTGCTTGAGTGAGTCGAACACCTTCACGCACACAAGATGTTATAATAAATTCACTGAGAATAACTTTTAGGAAGGTTTATATTTAAGTAGCTTTTAGAAAAACATAGACTGGTGAGTAAGAAAAAGTACGAAAGGAAAGGAAGCCAATAGAGCGAGCCAAAAGGCCAGGAACAATAGAGATGGCTTACAGTGAGAACCTGGCTTAACACTAGTTTTACGATACCTTTGCAATAAAATAGACGACCTCTTAGCTCTATACCATAGGTAAAGAAAAACTAACAGATGACAATGTTAGATACAAAATGTCACAACATTCAATAAAAGGAAAATAATAAGAGATTACATGAAATGAGATAAATGGATGTGGAAAATAGACAGAGGTAGCAAAAGGTTTGCTTTTCAGCAGTACAACAATTATCTGAAAAAAAAAATGTAAGTTAAATGAGTGTCATACAATTTTCATAAAGACTAGAACTTATTGAATCATAAAAAGAATTGCTGTGCACAACGGCTCCTCAGCTGTTAAATAGATAATAAGATGTGATTTTGGTGTAACAAAACACCACACTGTGCACTAAATCAAAATCAAAATCAAAAGTCATTTATTCAAACTAGGCTGAGAGTCAGCACTTTTCGAACGTCAAAATTACATAAGACAGTCCCCCAAAACGCCCGCCCTTCACCACTTCCTAGTGCTTTAGCTGGGAAGAAGAAGTGGCGCAACAAACTCCCCAGCAGCACAGCTGTCTGTTTAGTTAGAAAACCATAGAATTATATAATTATAAGGTAATCAAAGAATAAAAACCGAATCACAAAAAAAAAACATATTAAATTATCTGCCATATTTAAGCTAGCCACGCCAATATACCCAAAACAGAAACCAATAAAAAAAACAATGAAAAAAACAACATAATTAATACAGAAATAAAAGCCTCCAGGCATAAGGGGCGTGACATCTTACATATGCATTATTGGATTATTTTTAAGTAAACACAAATGATAAACTAGGACCATCGAAGTAAAATAAGTTAACAGAACAATTACTTTAACAATATCAAAACCATATACAGCAAGACGACCAGTCACCACAAGCAGCACCCGTTCACGAGCATAACGCAAAGATCAGCCATTGCCCCCCTCGCCATATGATGTGTATTGGTCGGACCACCATCCACTTGTAGTGGAACGTAATTTAAATAAGCTTGAGCCTAGAGTTAATGATTTGTTAGCAGAAAAACCTGTGAACCCTGTCGTGTGGGGTGAGGGACAGAAAATTTATGAATACCATGACATTTTTCACTCCAAACTACGGTTGATAGATTTTCCGCTGGAGTTAAGTAAATATTATGATGATTTTTGTACTATGAAGGAACATCAATCAGTTCTTGATAAATTATATGTGCAAATTACTGATACGTTATCACGAGCAGCTATTCAAACATATAGAAAGAAGTGTCACAGGAAGGGCGGTTATTTCATTGGATGGAATAAGCACGTAGCGGACCCTCATCGGGAGGCGCGGCTTAAGTTTCAAATTTGGAATTGAGCTAGGCGACCAGCTAATGGTCGAATCTTTGATGAGATGTCGGAGGCGAGGAAACATTTTAAAGCTAAATTAAAGTGATGTCAGGATAGTCAAGAGCAACTTAATATTGACATCCTTGCATCCAACCACTCCTCTAAGAATTTCAAAAGCTTTTGTAAACGTACAAAGATAATGAACGTTGGGTCAAACTTCCCCATCAATGGTTCTGCTGACCGCAGTGACATTGACAAGGCTTTTGGAGAGCACTTTACTGTGCAGTCTCCCTTAGGTCCCTCGTCTGGTTATGTGAGCGGTGGTGAGCCCGTTGTGATGGGGCAGACTGTAAAGATACCTGCGAAGACTGTGGCTAAAATGATTAGAAAAATGCAGAGTGGAAAATCTCCTGTTCACGATGGGCTCAGCATCGAGCATTATAAATTTGCGATGGTTCATTTGCCGCGAAAACTGTAAAAGTTTTCGCGGCAAATGAACCATCGCAAATTTGAAACTTAAGCCGCGCCTCCCGATGAGGGTCCGCTACGTGCTTATTCCATCCAATGAAATAACCGCCCTTCCTGTGACACTTCTTTCTATATGTTTGAATAGCTGCTCGTGATAACGTATCAGTAATTTGCACATATAATTTATCAAGAACTGATTGATGTTCCTTCATAGTACAAAAATCATCATAATATTTACTTAACTCCAGCGGAAAATCTATCAACCGTAGTTTGGAGTGAAAAATGTCATGGTATTCATAAATTTTCTGTCCCTCACCCCACACGACAGGGTTCACAGGTTTTTCTGCTAACAAATCATTAACTCTAGGCTCAAGCTTATTTAAATTACGTTCCACTACAAGTGGATGGTGGTCCGACCAATACACATCATATGGCGAGGGGGGCAATGGCTGATCTTTGCGTTATGCTCGTGAACGGGTGCTGCTTGTGGTGACTGGTCGTCTTGCTGTATATGGTTTTGATATTGTTAAAGTAATTGTTCTGTTAACTTATTTTACTTCGATGGTCCTAGTTTATCATTTGTGTTTACTTAAAAATAATCCAATAATGCATATGTAAGATGTCACGCCCCTTATGCCTGGAGGCTTTTATTTCTGTATTAATTATGTTGTTTTTTTCATTGTTTTTTTTATTGGTTTCTGTTTTGGGTATATTGGCGTGGCTAGCTTAAATATGGCAGATAATTTAATATGTTTTTTTTTTGTGATTCGGTTTTTATTCTTTGATTACCTTATAATTATATAATTCTATGGTTTTCTAACTAAACAGACAGCTGTGCTGCTGGGGAGTTTGTTGCGCCACTTCTTCTTCCCAGCTAAAGCACTAGGAAGTGGTGAAGGGCGGGCGTTTTGGGGGACTGTCTTATGTAATTTTGACGTTCGAAAAGTGCTGACTCTCAGCCTAGTTTGAATAAATGACTTTTGATTTTGATTTTGATTTAGTGCACAGTGTGGTGTTTTGTTACACCAAAATCACATCTTATTATCTATTTAACAGCTGAGGAGCCGTTGTGCACAGCAATTCTTTTTATGATTCAATAAGTTCTAGTCTTTATGAAAATTGTATGACACTCATTTAACTTACATTTTTTTTTTCAGATAATTGTTGTACTGCTGAAAAGCAAACCTTTTGCTACCTCTGTCTATTTTCCACATCCATTTATCTCATTTCATGTAATCTCTTATTATTTTCCTTTTATTGAATGTTGTGACATTTTGTATCTAACATTGTCATCTGTTAGTTTTTCTTTACCTATGGTATAGAGCTAAGAGGTCGTCTATTTTATTGCAAAGGTATCGTAAAACTAGTGTTAAGCCAGGTTCTCACTGTAAGCCATCTCTATTGTTCCTGGCCTTTTGGCTCGCTCTATTGGCTTCCTTTCCTTTCGTACTTTTTCTTACTCACCAGTCTATGTTTTTCTAAAAGCTACTTAAATATAAACCTTCCTAAAAGTTATTCTCAGTGAATTTATTATAACATCTTGTGTGCGTGAAGGTGTTCGACTCACTCAAGCACCTCCGACCCTCCCGCTTGGGTCTGCGAGTTCGAGACGTCTTGGAGAAATCAAATAACGTGGCGTGTGACGCCGCTACTCGTACACTGGGACGAGAGATCTGAGCATCTCGCGGGTTCCCGCCGCCTGAAGAAACAACAACCGACGCGAGCTCCATCACAACGGGCTGCGAGCTGATAGAGAGGCTGCTGCGAGTTCCTACTCGACAGACTGCGGGCCGGAGGAGCGGCCGACGCGAGTTGCTTCAACCTCGAGCTGCTTTGCGACCGTGAGCATGGAGAAGCTGTAGCGAGCTTCCACTCGACAGACTGCGGTCCGGAGGAGCGGCTGACGTGAGCTTCTTCGCGACCGAGAGCTCCCTCCTATCAGACTGCGGGCTGGAGGAGCGGCCTACGCGATCTGCTACTAATCCATTTAATTTCTAATTCTTGATATCTTTTTCTATTTACTTTTGTATTTATATTCTAAAATTATATTTACTTGTTACCACGTTTGGCCAGTCGGCTAATCGTTACGTTACAGTTTGGCGCCCTTCTTTCTAGAACCTCACACCCTCTATTATAACACACTCTATCTCGTGCACTCTATAGGCGAAAACGCATTTAAACCCTCCTCAAACATACACTCTCACTATCCTGAAACATTTTTACTCTTACGCCTTCACGCGCGATATTTAACTATTTTCATAGCGTGGGCTCGATTTAATTTCGATTCAAAATTCAAAAAAACTACTACCGCTAGATTACAGGCTTTATGTTATGTATGTTATGTGTGATAATAAATAAATGTGTCGATTCCGGAATCACTGGATTTTTGCGATTGATACAAAAGTGCATTCCGTATATGTCAACGTTTGAAAGTAAGTAATTAAACATTCGATTGTATAAACAACCGATTCTATAAACAGGAACCTAAAGTTGTCGATCCCGGAACCGCAGGATTTTTTCGATACAAAAGCGCATTCCATATTTGCCAAACATCTCAACTTTAGGTGAATATACATCTACAGTCTTATTCATAAACGTGTCTTTAATTTTAATCAATTGCTAAGCAAATGTTTAGCCAAATTCTTATTCATAAACGTTGTTTAGCGCTAAGAGTTCGCTAACCAATTGATTAGTAGCTGTCAAATTTAAACACCATCGGTAGCTTGTTAAGAGGATGCTAAGAGGCAATATGGCGGTTTTTATTTGAGTCAGCTGATCGATTCAATAGGATTATTGTTTGCCTCGAGGTTATTTTGTTCCTAATATCGAGCTGTACCTCAGTAAATATGTAATTCGACAATCTTTTACGACCTTTCAGAACGACGCAGAAAAAAAATTAATCAACGCCAGCGGGAAGTAGACCAAGAAGACCTACAAAGCTCGTTAAAATCCGTTACGAGAATGATTATCTACGTTACATTTTCTTCATTCGAAGTACACATGAGGAAAGGACTTATAGGGAAAACTCAAACAGGAGGAGGCTCAGTAGGTACCTATTCATGAGGTTTGAAGAGTATGAGTTTGTGAGGAAGCTCATATGAGATAGTTATCATCCAATGTGTTATCCCATGTGCCCTTAATCTTATTACGCCAGTTCTAAGGCCAACAACTATAAGAATAGCCACGTAGCACACAAAAAACAAGAGACATTTTGTATAAACTATTTATTTTGGTGTTTAATGAAGTAATATTTTTGTTATAAATTCACTATTTTTTATTACCCAAAATTCTTCTTACAAAGACATGGACTGTGCCATTCTTTTCTCATGCCACTCTCATTTCTCATCAATTCCACGTAGCCTCAGCCCTAATGGTCTCCCGCCTTTGCGGTTGAATATTATTGGTGATAGGTGCTAATAGTGGCTTTCATAGCAGCAGTCAAACTTGTACCTGTAAACAAGTATAATAATTGTTATTAAAAGACACTGAAACCCTGTTGCAACAGCGATAGGAATTAGGAAGTAATATATAATAGACACAAGTACCTACATACATTTCCAAAAGAGTATATTCAAGCTAGGACATGAAAAAAACATAGCTACAATCGGCTACTGATTTTACATCACTTTTACATTCATTTGGTCAGTTTATATTAGTAAGTGTACATAAATTCAGGGATAAATACCTTTTCCAGTTTACTCCAATTATTGGAGCTAATTATTTTCATTGCTACCATGTCAAATACAATGAAATAACGTAATAAATAATTTTATACAAATTAAAATTTTCCGATGTATGTTTTGACATACGTCTGTTAAAGTCACGACAGATACAAAAATCGTGGGTTTGACAAATTTATTCTTGAAATTCTGTTTTGTAGTCGACTATTTTGATTTTAATCTGTGCTGAATACATAATTTCACCTCTATTCCGTTTCTCTACTAATCACCCGCTAACTAGCGTTTATAAATAAAGAAAAGTTAAGCATTGATTTAGAGCTAACTAATTGGTTAGCTAAGCAGTGGCTAACTAATGGTTAGCGAGATTTTTATAAATAAGGCTGCTAATGATGAGTCACGGTGACGTTTTTACAGAATAAAGTGGCTTTACATTAAATCAAATAGCTAAGTAGTTATCAATGACAAAAACGAATCCTCCGTCTAAATCCATGATGGGCAACTTGGAGGTATAATACTTTTTTTTACGGCAAATATATGACAGTTGTTTCATGAAAATTATTTTGTGTAGATACAGCAAATTTGTTATGGAGCGTTTTACAACTGAACAATGTGCTTTATTTATTCAAACATTCTACTCAACCCAATCGATACATTGAAAAGAACGAATCCTGGTCGATTAATTTCGAGAACGGTGACATTGATTGGTCCCCAAGATACTCGGATTTAACAGCTCCTGACTTTTTTCTGTGGGGCTATCCAAAGGAACGTGTCTATGCTAACAGGCTAATGAACCTGTTATAATTAACACAAATTATCCGAGACACAGTCAGTGAGATAAGGCAGGAAATATGTGAGAAGGTCACGAAAAACGCCATGCTACTAGAGGTGGTCATTTGTCCGACTAGTGTCTTATTATTTTCCATACTTAATTGCTGGCCCTAAATAATATATAAAAAAAACGTTGTAATTCTTATATTTCCTAGAACAAAAAAATAAAAGTGTATACCTGTTTATTTGCCCGCCCTGTGTCATTTGTGGACTTACTTTAACCAGTGATCTGACAACCGATTAACTAACTAACATTACTTAAATCTAATTAATTGTATTTTATCTTTCATCTTTCAACAAACATCGGATACAAAGTGTATGTTAAACACAAAACATTTCGTTCGTCTGGTGATATTTAAGGGAGGTATCTCCCTATTAGTTATCTTGACGGGGCGGGGTGTTGCAGCACAGGGATCTTTTAAAAGAAAGATGTGTATGATGAGTGTTGTCCTTTGTAATTGTATTTAAGTACTAAAAATTGTTTCAAAGTTTTGTATACTAACCTTTTGGAACTTGTTGTCCCAAAATAAATAATTTTGGACTTGAATTAAACTAAACCTTTTGTATTCTAGGTATAAAAGTTTAGGGAAATTTGCCCTATATTGAATAGTCCGTATATTGAATTCACAATTGTCGTTCTTTGACGAATGCAGATGAATACCAGTATTTTACATGGAGCGACGGCCTATATGACCTCCACAACCCAGTTACTAGGTAACACGATACCCCTTGGTTAGACTGGTTGTTAAAGTTACGGGCCTCTGACGACCTGTTAGGAATGTCATAAATCCACAAATGAGAGCCGGGACCAACGTCTTAACGTGCTTTCTTAAGCACGGAGTGTTCTTGGTATGTTTGTCGTTCCTTGACAGTCGTATTAAAATTAAATGACTATAATACAATATGTGTTTAAACACACTTTGTATTATAGTCATTTAATTTTACCAACCAACTTTGTCAGTTCAGCGGGTAAGAAGCGATTCTGATTGTAAGCAACACTACATTTTTATCTCGTCCTACGAGCGTTTGGGATAATATAAAGCCTTCGCGTCTTATCTCCCTTATTTCTATGATCCGAGGCTTGAATCATCCCAAACCGCGGCTTGACAACGAACACGCAATTAACTTCCGGGTACACTCGCAATTATGTCGCGAGTCTTCGTTTCGCATGAAGAACTTACATATACAACCCCTAATAGGCCTTACAGAAATTGTAATAAAGATGAAAATCCAACAATACCCAACATAATTAGCTGTTGCTAGGTTTGGAACATTGTGAAGGGTTTTAATATTCAACTGTACGGTACATCTTATCTGATGACGTAATGCGTAATTCGTATTTAGAGGATATATGTTTTATAATAATGTGACGTTTCACATACAGGCGGGTGGAATGACATTTCATTATGGGATTGTGTGAGGGATTATCTTTGGGGTCTTTGTTATAGGGATTAATAATCGTACCCAGGTTTTTATTACATAAAACGAGAAATGTTTTCGCATTTCGATGGTATGAAAATTGGCTTACATAATAATTATCTCCTAAGACGATCCTCTGACCATGGTTTTTCATTTTCATGTGTAGCTACTGTCAGGAAATTTTTTTGTTTGGCAAATTGTTTACCTACTTACCTAAATTGTTCGGAAATTTAAATCACAACTTACATTCTTTGATATCTGTATGAAATGGCTATAATACGGCAAATTTTACGTAGTGCGTGTCATTGCTAAATTAATTACTTCCCTGATTTTACCTAAGTAGGTATCAAGCATTGAGATTTAATTTTTTATATCAGTTGCCTTACTGCGGAACAAAACATGGTAACGCAATGGGCATAAAAATGTATTCCTCAGTTAAATGTAAATGAGTACCTATTACTTGCAACACAACGCTTACAAATATGTAGATTGGTATCCTAGGCGCACGTCTTTAATCCGTCTTTCAGCTTATACACTGAGCGCAGGGATGCAGGGGATGCCTTCATCAGACACGGTGTTTCAGTAAATCCCCGCTTTGGCGTTAAAGTAATTTGTATACCTTGTCTTATACGAGAATATGAGTAATTGTTCCCTTATTTATGAGGAGATAACCCAATTTTATCGGGTTTGGAATGGAATATTTTATGCTTAAGGTAAACACCTTATTTGTAGATGTTATTCACCATGTTCATGGAGGCATTGTATGCGTTTATGTTTTGTTTGTTTGTTTGGCATCTCGCAGGTCAACCTATGCGGTTGTCGTCTGCTTAAGCGGACTTGCCTGTGGATTCCCTAATAAATTAAGGCCTCCAGCCAGGACTTAAACTTATATACTAACTAAAACTAAGCGACAACGCTAAGGGCACCCCCTGTGGGGTACGAACCTCGGCTTAGGGCGTCGCTGGAAGAGGGCAGCAAATGACTAGCTGGATCTATTTAAAGCTACAGGCTCAGCGGCGCGGGCTGGCTCGAGCAAGGGTCGGGAGGGATGCGTTTATGTGTGAACTAACATAGTTTTAAGCACTAGTTATATAAAAAAAATGGATCTTGTTTTCTGAAAATTAATTAATAATAAAAATAATATTACCAATATCTCTACGTTGACGTCATGGTGGGGCTTGCGTGGTCCGAACTCTAGGTCCGAAATGTAGGTATTTACCTACCAAAATTGAAATTCTTATTAGTTGGCACCTACCTACCTACCTACCTATCTTCTGTACATTTTCCACTGTTTAGGTAGATTTTTTTATATACAATATTTATATTATTTATTAGTGGACATTAATATAGTTTAAAAAGTATTTTGAGATTATTCACAATTATTCCACTCAACTCAAATTACGATAAACGGCATTCGTTGACCAATCAATTGGAGCATAGCGATTAAGGCAAAACAAAAAGCATTCCTCGTTAATAAAGTTATATAATTCCTAAATATTTAAAAGAAGTAATAACAAAAACTGGGTTGTATTCGTGGCGTGTAGGGCGAATGTTTTAAACGCTAATTGGCTATCGGCGTGACGTATGGCCCCGAACCTGAGTCACTCAATTATTAATTCACCCACCGGAGATATTTATTGTAAAATGAACAAACTCCATTCACTTTACGTAATAACGTGTCAGCTATCTTTCAATTCACTGACACGAGTGATATTATATATTTACGATATTTATTTTTTAAAGTCATTTTATTCAACAATGATTCTAAATTTAAAGTCTTTTAATAAACATAACATATCATCAGGCGTGTATTTCCCAAAGGGTTATGCAGAGGTGTACCTATAGAACACCCACATTTCGCCAGTTACGTATATTAGGGGGCAGGCAGGCCTATTGTCATCATCCGGTCACAAATCCAGACTCAGGGCGGCTACTGAGAAATTCCACACGATTATACCCAGCCTTAAATAAAGTGGTACGTAAAATAAAGTGATTAAACAATGAGTTTAATCAAATGCTACTAAATCAATTTGCTTGCTCAATATTTCATATTATGCAGAGTATTCATATTGGGTATATTATTCGCAACTTTTCAACGAATAACAAGAATATTCTGGCGTGCAGACAGCGAAAAATTATGACAATGAGTTTTCATCAGAGCGTCTTTTGTTATTCTGATTGTATGTTTATGTAAATGAACGCTTCGTAGACAAGATGCAGCATCAGCAGCCGTAATGCGGGGGTGGACACAAAGCGTAAGTACATGACGAAAAAAAAAATTACACTCTCCATAATTACTTGTTTCAGGATGGGTTCATTAATTATTACCCGCGTAGCACCGCCAACCGTTGCATAACAAATTTGTAACGTTACACCGTATGATTAATGTTCAATTTGAAATTTCCTTTATTGTTGTCATATAACATTGAGTCCTTCCGGGGACGAATTAATCTGTCCTCTGTTTATTTGGAATAAAGAGTTGTGTATTTGTGAGACGAACATTAACCATTCTTCAAATTAATGCGGTGGATTAAGTAACATGACAAATTCTTCCCTTATTAGTTCTCAAGGGAAGTGGACGCTTCCTTATTAGAAAGCGCAGGACTAAGGGGATTACGAGATTACATTAACTTGTCGCTGCCGTCCAACCGACTACTTATATAAATCCCTTAGTTGCTTCTTACGACACCCTTAGAACGGGGCCAGCTATTCTTGGTTAGGGTTACCCCTGCGTTCAATAATATACTTGTATACACAGGGTGTAAAAAGACGCATCACATAATCCTGCTACGCATTCTATATATCAAACTAAGTAACATTGCACAAAAGTAATTGCTAGTAAACGACTATTATATATATAATTTTTTAAGTGAAAATTTGCTGTTTGCGGTAGTGCGCAATGTAACACACGCAAAACATTGCGCTGCACCTAACACGCAACAGTACAGAGGTCGTGGGGGTATTTAGAGTTGTGTTATAACATTAAATCTTGTTTTCGTAAAAAAAAAGGTTAGTAAAAGTAGGAATTTTGACATCCTATTGGATGTCAAAATTCAGCATGTCAAAATTCCTACTTTTACCTGGGAACCTTCTGGTAATGGAGATATTTCTCCATTACCAGAAGGTTCCCAGGTATGGCCCAGTACAAAAAATGAGGGAACAAGTGACTCACGGCGGTTAAAAGTCTTTTTACTCCCGTTATGTTACCTTGCATGTTTGTAACAAATTACCCTTTCACAAAAAGTTGTTCGTACAAAGAGCACTTACCTGCCCCGTAGTTATTCTGTTAAAATACGGGTCATTTGTGTAATACTCGCCCATTTGGGGCCGACCAAAATATTCATGATAAAACCTTTACCCAAACAAAAACAACAAAAAAAAAACGTATCGTTTTTTACGTATAAGATGAGTCGACTATTTTACAAAAAGTTGATATTCGGTACCTGGTACGGTTGAAATCCTGATCTTTAAAATCCTGTCGACAAACTTTAACGCTACATATAACGTCATCGAAGTAAGTTTCTGATTTAAATAAATGTTTGTGTTATAAAAAGAAACTGTTAACGAAAACTGAACAAAAAAACCGGTTTAAATTTTCGCCATTTGGCAATGGAACCCTTAAACAACCCCTATTATTACAATTCTTGTTCCCTCGTTTCATGTGAAAAAGGATTGATCTAGTTAGATGAGTGCGTAAAAGAAGAAAATACTTTCTGTTGTTAAAATGTTTACTACGATCTATTTTCTAATGGAAACGAATAATGTAGAATTTCCCTCGTGCATTACAAATGCTCGTAGAAAGGCCTTAGGCCTTTCTACGAGCATTTCTACGAGTTTCAGCCCTTGAGTGGAATGGTTATAAAAGCTTTTGGACAAAGAAAATTGACAATGAAAATAGCGTAATTCTGAAAACTTGCAATCTGCATTTTATGTTATGTTATATTGGTACTATTTTATATTGTATTATTAAGCATCTTTCCTAGATTTTTCCCATCTCAGTCACAACAATAATTTTGATTTGGGTAACTGATTGACTGTAATGATATTGTAATGTGTAGTTATGAAATAACAGATTGAGTCTGAAATTGGCTTGCTAGAACTCAGTCATTGATTCCCTTTTTTTTTTTTTTTTTTTTGGGTGGGAAATCATCAAATGACTGCTCCCGCTCTGGGTGGAGCGGGAGGGCGTGTCAGACTTTTACTGACTAAAACCCACCGTGTTCCTTCAGTTGCCTGTGCCAGGGCCACGGTTTTCTCTGTGGAATAACCCGCGACCCTGAGGCGTCGGCCCTATCGGACCCCGTCATTTTGTGCTGACATCTCTTTGAGGCGCGCGTGGAACACAACGCGCCGTCGACCCGGGCCTGGTCCTTACCGGACGGCGAGCTACCCATGGCTCGCCGTCCGCAAGCCCGCGCCTACGGTGGCCGGGAATCTGCTTGCGATTCCCGACGCCCAGGGCGTCTCCTGCGGCGACTAGGGGCGTGAGGGCGCAAGGGTCTCTCCCTCACGCGCTCCGCCTCCTCCTTTGCGAGCATTACTGCTTCGCAGAAGGAGGTGACGGCTTTCCATACCCTCTCGCTCCGTACCATGGCCTGGACCAGGGCCGGACGCGAGAGATCGCCGCCGCCAATAGCCTCCCTGAGGACACTGCGGTGCTCCGCCCAAGCTGGGCATACCTCCACCGTATACTCCACCGTGTCCTCCGGGCGATCCACACAATGGTGACACCCGGGCGTTTCCTCCCGCCTTATGCGAAACAGGAACCTCCCGAAACAACCGTGTCCGGTGAGGACCTGTGTCAGGCGGAAGGTGAGGACGCCGTGGCGCCTCTCCAACCACTCCTCAAAGAGGGGACTTACCGCCGCTATTGTGGCGTGCCCAGCACTGGGTTGCGACAATCGCACCCTCCATGTCGCCATGAGATCCCGCCGGAGCTCTGTCCGCTGTACCGTGATTTGTCGCGGCAGCGGAGTTACACCCCGGCGTTTTGCCTCCTCGCGCCACTCCCATACGTGCGCGAGGGCTTTTGCCTCCAGATCCCATGGCGGCAATCCGGCAAGGAGGCTCGCCGCCTCGCATGAGACCGTGCGGTATCCCCGGACCAGCCGGATGGCCATGACCCTTTGGGACGCGTTCAACCGGCGGGCCGGTCGGCGCCTCAAAGAACGCGCCCACACCGGTGCCCCGTAAAGGGCCATGGACCGCACGACTCCCGCGTAGAGCCTCCGGCAGGAGGCGTTTGGACCCCCTAGATGGGGCAGGAGCCGCCTCAAGGCAGCCCCAGCCCGCTCCAGTCTGGGAGCCAAACGTCGGAAGTGCTCCACGAAGTTCCACTGGCTGTCGAGGACGAGTCCCAGGTACTTCATCGTCGACTCGACACCGATGTGAACCCCTCCCGCCGTTATCTGGGAACCCGACAGTGGCGCGTTCCGAGGACCATGAAAACACATGGCCTCGGACTTGTGCAGGGCCACTTCGAGTCCCAACTGCCGGATCCTATCGACGATTGTCGCAACCCCGAGTATCCTGGTTTGGCCGCGGTGGCGGCATACGAAGCCGCCTTTCGCTGGCCCGATGCCGAATGGCTCGCCGCCAGCGGAGGGCGCAGGACAATAGCCTCCAGAGTGGAGAACCGACTCTGAAAGGCAGCCAGCTCATGCCGCACCAGGGTCAAAACCCGGTCCTCGGCAGACACGGGCTGGCCTTGCCCATGCTGCGCCCTTCCTGTTACCGCCTCCCGGTGGCCAGCTCCTTGAACCTTTGCCAGGTCTGCTCGGAGCTCCACATTCTCCTTTCGGAGACGCTCCATGGCGGCTGTCAAGCGGGCGACCTCCGCCCGCATCTCGGACATGCCGTCCGGCGAAGGCCCGAAATGAATGGCCTCCGCTGCCTCTATAATGGAGGCCGTGGCTGCAGATATGGCCTTGTCTTTTGAGGACTGAGTCCTCTTCAAGGCCACACCCTTTATCGCGGCAACCACGACCTCCGCAAACCTGGCCGCTTGCTCAGTCTTTGAGCCGCCAGCAGCATCCTGTCCACCACCTGACGACTCCGACAGGGCCACCCTACGGCCGTCCACTTCAGTGTGGCGCCCCTCCGTGGCGAGACTCACGGCTCGCTGGGCTGACTCGGCCGGACTGGCCTCCCTGCCCTCCTGGGTGGTGAGCTCTCCGCCTCTTTTTTTCGGCCCACAGCGTCGACCGATTTTTCGGGCCGAGGCCATCCCGCCATCCGAGTGTGACCCCTGGCCATCCCTCGGTTTGGGCCGCTTCAGGAAGAACCGTTTGTTCTTCCCAACAGCGCCCACCACTACGCGCTCCGGGCTCTTAAATGAGCCCTCCGCGCCAGATGCCGCGTCAGACTCTGACCGCGCATCACTCGACGAGCCACCTCGGCTCAGAAGACATTTGTTGCCCCCCCCAGAATACGAATGGGGGCTTGACGTTCCCGAAGGGAACGTGGCGGATTCTCCGGCTGCTGAGCAGCCGGTACCGCCCTGGGGTAGTTTTTCTTCAATTGTCTTGTTCATTGTTTTTTTGTTTTCCTTTGAAGGGTGTGGTCCCTATTTCCCCTGGTAGCCCCCCCAGCGCTAGTGACCGGATTCCCTCCGGGCCATTCATCCCCTCGGCACGCTCGACCTTGGGATTGAGGTAATTTTTTAAAGAGGTTGTCTTCCTCTCCCCTCCCCACTCGACGCCCACAAAACTCACCCTCTGCAAACAGAGGGGGTGTGGACGGAGATGGCCACCAGACCTGTCCCGCAGACGGACTGGCCGCCCCAACCCTAGCCCGGTTCCCTTCATCGACCATAACAAATGATCGATGATTGGAACCATGACCCTTCCCCGTTTGTTGAAGATTGGCCGCCAACCCCAACTGTCCACCAAAAGCAGGTGGACAGTTGGAGCTGACGTTGCCCAGGGTGCGCCGCGTGGAGGCTCTTCAACATGCGACCCCAGTCATTGATTCCCTAAGTATCTTAAATCATCTAAGAACATCTATACTTCTTATTATTATAGCCGTAGGGTGCAATACACTAACAAGAGTTTTGTTCTGTTATTTTTATTTTCTTTTGTTCATATAATTGATTTCGCCCTGACTACAGTTTTATTTTGCTAACAGTTTATAAATATCTAATGGCAAATTTCACTACGTTTAAGAGCTGTCAGTATAATTTTTTCTTCTGAGTATTTTCACTACCAGCTCTTGAACGCATTATAGATGTGCGGATCGGATGCGGATGTGCTAACTGGACAGCTTACATCCAATAAAAACAAACCGAACAAGAATTTCCATTAAACTGCAAACATTTAAAAAATCTATTCGAACATAATCTTTTTCAGAACAGTCGTGCACAGCAGCTTTGCGTTCACATTCGAAATATTTTTCCGCATACGGTGTCGTATTTCGATATTTATCTTTATGGAATGCACTCGGATAGCAGATATAAATTTATATGGGAATGCCCATTGTGATGTTGTGAACCTCGAAGATTTGTGCGAATCGCGCGAATGGACTACCTACAATGGAAGGTTTTGAAATCCTCAATGCAATATGTTTGGCACGTAAATCTAATAGTAGTAGTAGTAAGTCCGACGAAAATTTATTAGAACGGGAGGAAAATGTAAAGCATCAGACCCGGCTGGTCAGATGCCATTGTGAGGCTAGCTTAAAAGATGTGGATACTCGTAATGTTCTGTTGTACGATTCCGTTTTGAATTGCGTAAAAGAAAAGGGACCTATCTCCTTACTAGTACCGTATAGGCTAAAATAAGACAAACAAAAGCAAGATCCACGAAGCATAACAATGAATTATTCAATCACATAATTTTCCGAAAAAACAATTGCAGATGAAGTAGAGAGATAGAAGTAGATTTAAACTTCCAAACAATAGGGGCGTTTTATTTCGTTATTCAAATACGTGCGAAACACTTCAGCACTCATAAAATACTTAGTAATTATAATATGAATACTTCTCTTTGTCACAGAGTAATTCAGAGCAAAATAAATGAGATGTCTAAATAACAAACAACAGTTCCAAATGGAATGATGCCAAATTGCGCTGAGATTATTGTGAAGTATGGATAAATCGGCCGCGGCCTTTAATTTACCATTACTTCCTTATTTTACTAGAATTTGAATTACAGACTGCTTTAAGTTCAAATGAACGGCGTAAATTCGTTGGGTTTTTAAAAGTTAAAATGGGTGTACCGCAGGGCTCAATATTGGGTCCGTTCCTCTAATGTTTCAGAAAATTTGGTTACATCGAATGGTACGTTAACGTAGTAGGGTACCCAATGGAATAGAAATGAAGACCATTCAATTTGAGAGATTAGAGAAAACTGATACTTAGTGACGAATTCAGGGATATTTTCAAAAATACATAATAACTGGGTTTTCACATATCCGATGAATTTTCGCCTAGCCTTTATGGGATGCTAAATTGTTGCAAATGGGTTACACTATTAGGTCCTGGAAGAAATACGTCAAATTATAAGTCACCCTGAATATGAATGATTTTCTTTCCTTTTGGTAGTACCATTTAATTCATCTCTCTAATACGTTGCAAATAATTTAGATGCATTTTTCCAATTTTGTATATGTGATTAAGTACCAGGGATTCGTTTACTTTGTTATTATAAGGTATGTTGACTTGAAGGAGTATGGCAGTCGAGAATATGTCATGCTCACTTACACGTCTCACTGATGGTGGCGCGTATGTTGGATAATTTTGTTCCCTACAAAATCGTTGAGCTGGATGGTGCTCATACACGCGTCATGTTCGCGAGCGGGAGCCGTCGGTTGATACTAGTCATCTCTTAACTGCCATGGCTTATTTTTAATGTTTTAAATTAAATTGTTTCTTCATTTTTTTTTACATTTTACTCACTTATAGAAGCAACGAGACTAATGTATCCAGGACTGACATCTAACAGACTCTTTGATAGTTAAAAAGGGCAGTGTGTGTTGTAAATGGTTTAATTGAAATAAAAACTGAGTTTGTTCAAACTGTGCACCTGCTCAAATTCCCAGCCGCACATCACAGCTATGTAAATAGGAAAGCTAACTCTGGCAATAAACTATAATTTTATGGAAACACGATGGGTTCAGATGGGAGCAGTGATGGCCCAGTGGTAACGGCTCACACTAACGAGTCGTAGGGAGTGGGTTCGAATCCAGGCAGGCACCATACTTTGTTAAATACAATTCATCACCACTGCTCTCAAAACGGTGAAGAAAACATCGTGGGGAAACCGGCATGTCCGATTACATGTGATATCTACCAACCCGCACTGGGCCCACGTAGTGTTGCAAACTAGCAAAAAGGTCCTGTTTTATTACGACGGACCAGTGTGCGAAAAGACAAATATCTCGACCCCGACCTTTAATATACCTAACATAACTTTATTAATTCACTTTATTTAGAAAGCCGGATTTACAAGATTAACTTAATTTGTAGGTACGCAACTGTGTTAGGTTTAAAATGTAAAATTCACGAGTCCCGGTCGCTTTACAGCGAACTTATTATAAGGAAAAGGAAAGTTTATATAATTTAATCATATTATTTAGTTACACTTCAGCAAGTTCCTTTAAATAGGCCTCGTAAATGATCTGGATTTATTCGGACTTAGCATGAGTATTAAGTATAGACTAGCTGAATGAGAGAAACATTGATGTATTTAATTAATGAGGTCAATGCTCTGTAAAAGGGTTTGGATTCAAGGTTTTAAGAAAAAATCAAATTAAATGTGGTGACGAGCATTATTTGGTGAAGGCATAAACTGCTGTCGGTGTAAAGTTTATTATCACAGAATTTTTTAATGCTTGATGTGAATTAGATAAACTCGATTGAGTAACAATATTAAAGATTTATTGGAAAGTGTCAACTTTCGCTTTAATAATGTGAAATTAAAACCTACAAGTGGTTCTATAATACCAAGATGTTTTCTAATAAAACCACCTGACTTTCTTAAACATGATCAGCCAATAAACTGATGTCTATAATTCCCTATCAACAAGAAGCCACTTGATTAAATTTAGTAATTGTCTTCTAAATAAACCTATTATTGTGAGGCAACAGCTAACCACTGCTATGGGACTGGTGTGCGTTTAGTGTGCGTACCTAAAGGTACATAATAATTGGTATTATTTTAAAACTAGTTCTTACATGCATATTATCTACCGAGATTAAACCGAATAGCATTGGCTCAAAATAAATAATTGAAAATACTTAATGTCTTAAAATACTAAAACCATCATGTATTGAGCCCGCGTGGTAGAGTATAGCCCGCTCCCTCTCGAAGAAAGGATGCCCGTGTATCAGCAGTGGAATCTTTATAAATTGACTCTTTCTTCAAATGTCTCTTTTGCTCTGATAGTAGCAAATACACAGTAGCACCACTCACACTACAAAAACCGGTCTTAAAACTACGACATAAGAGCGCTGTCAATGTCAAATTTTTAACACTGATGTGCTCTATCAACCTGACTATAATCTTTTTACAGACACGAGATTAAAAAGTATTTATTGATACCATTACCAACACCTGGTAAAATAGTTACATTATTTGATATTACGAATCACTTTAAGAGCAATAACAACCAACAATAAACCCTATCATTAATTAATCCACGCAAATCAAAAAAAAAGATTGCAATCCCAATAATCAATCGTACATCTCATCCGGCCCCGTCGAACCCATTTCACTCGTATTGGCTTATTTGCTGAAGGGTTACTGTGTACTATGTGGTATGTTGTTTTAATACCACGTAGGAACGAGAATATCCGATTTGCAAGAAGCTTAGCCAAAGGCAAATTTACCTAGCTCTTGGAGTCGGAAAAACTCCGAATGAGAATGTAAACCACGATTTGGCATTATACGAAAATTGTGTGTGCCACTCCACTTGATTAAGGGGAAGAATAAACTGTTTTGTTTCTGTTGAGATTTAGGCAAGAATGACGTTAAGACTTATTCAAGGGTTAAATGTAAGTAATGCTTGAAGCATGACAATTTTATTTATTTTGTGGGTTTTTTCTTGTTTCATTCTAAACAAAGAATGTCGCAAATTATTGTCCGGGCCCTCGATCAACAATAGCACTAGATTAAGGATTAGAAACAAAAACACATCGCTTAAGTGGCCGCGATTGCATATAGCTTGATTATAAACCTTATCACTCAAACATAAAGTTTATTGTCGTTTGCTAACTTTGATCGAAAAGTAAACGTATTTTATAAATAGTTCAATAACTATATTTAATCATTTGTTTGAAAAACTATGTTGCAAAATAAGACCACAACATTAATTTGTCGTCTTATTTTTCCGTCCGTTTTTTATGGCTCAAAAGAAATCTAGTAGGTACTATAGTTGATCGTAGGTCCGGGCGCAACGAATGGATCAGTCACCTTACTGTTTTACTTTATAAATTAATAACCAATAAACCTGAATGCATTGGTAATTATGATGAAATTGAAACCTTGATTTAGAAGTCTACTAAAAATAAAAATCAAGTTTCCACTCCTAGAGCAAAATTGAATTTAAAAAGTCATAATCAAAAACAAATGCACCATTGCAAATATTGCAAACGAGGTATCCGGTGAATCTCTCCAGTTTTATTATGGAAAGAAAAACTGCCTTAGCGCCGTGTTCCGTAATTTTAAAACCCCTTGTTTTAGCCCAAAACAGCGGAATAATAAAGAATGAAATATACTTTTACCCTTCCTAATATTTTTTCCGGCATCCTTTCCAAAATTATAATTGAATGTTTTACTAAGCGAATATAAATGCCTGAGCATATTTCTGCTGAAATGATAAAAGAGATTTTGTTGTGTTTAATTCGCTTACAACGGTATAAATAAGCGTAAATATGTTGTATATCACGTAGCTTATTGTTGACATATTTTCCGGTAAAACAAATAACCCAATGTTTCTACCTAATTAACTTATGAACATTGTTGACGAAATGTGATTTTTTTCCGCGCACCGAACACATTAAGTGGGATCAATTGAATTTAGCTTTTCTGTAAAATTGCGTTGACATAGAAAATAAAAACAAATGGATAAAAGCAACAATTATCAAAACTTCTTCCATTTCTAAATAAATAGAATAACGGTCGACATCGATTAAACGTCCTATGCTATTTTCAATAAGATTGATCCGAAACCGATCCATGAAAACATTCGCCTTTGTCACATTCGTATCGATCATCCTGACATCGACGTGGTCAGGCGGTCGATGACACGTAGATCGTGTGGGCTTAGTATAGCCCCAACGTTGACGACTATGCAACTTTTCGGTAACTGAAAACACGAAGACATGGACGTATCCTTTGTAGGTAGTTCATAGAATCGCAAATCGACGGACTACCCCAGGATATTTAATATCTCGTACATGTTGTAGTTATGAACAGACACTGAAGTTATTGATTCGCCTTACTAACTCACTAATGGATGGGATAGTTGCTGGAGGTACTTCAAGTTTGAATAGTTTCAAGTACAGTTACATACCTACTTGCATGTTTCTGACGGTTTAATATGATAAGATAGCTTAGCTATCTACTTCAAAGTTGTGGATAACCATAACGATCTTCCACTATTGATCTGATTTTGATTGTGTCTCAAATTTATGAAAATATCTTTTTCATGAACAATCATGCCCATAAGTCAAATCTTATTTATCTCAGGAGCAATTCCCGTATTTTTGAGAACGTTCGCATTTTAATCTCAATCTCATGCATAATGCATAATCAGCCTATTACCTATGTTCCCACTGCTGGGACACAGGCCTCCTCTTTGTGAGAGGGAGTGGGCCGTAATCCACTACGCGGGCCAAGTGCGGTTTGGTAGATGTCACATGTCTTCGAATTTTAGTTTCTAAGACATGCCGGTTTCCTCACGATGTTTTCCTTCACCGTTTTTGAAAGCAGTGGTGATGAAGTGCTCTCAGCGACAATCAATCTCAGTCTCAATCTGTCAAGAATACGATCAATTTGCATACATTTTTGACAAGTTTTTTACATTGATTGTCGTTGAGCTGAGATTGCGACTTGAATTTGAACGTTATTTAAGTACGAGAACTAGCCTTGAGATACCTGGTATTGGTAATAAACTGAGATTTATAATTATATATACCTGTCCTAAGAAACAAACAAAGAATATTTTTTTTTATCCAAAACAACCGTTCTAATTCTCAAAAACAGCAACCTTCATTGTAAAACAATTTTTTTTAATGGATAGCTTTCTTACTATGCATGTAGATGCAGATATCAGTCCCATAAATCATACTTTTGTTTCCACCGAGTAACTCGGTCACACCACAACAGAAGTTGCGTTTTATCTCTAGCCTAGAAACTCTGTGAATACCGACTGAAGTTTCTAAAAACACTCTTTGTCTAATAGCTTGTCAGCGGTGAAGATGGAAGGCGGCATAGTCAGCACGTTCCGGAATGTTTTACGAAGGAAAGATGAATCAAATAGGGGTGTGCAAAAAAAAACGTCTCGCACGTTATAGAAATAGGTTAGGCTTTATGTTTTAGAAGTAATTTAGGGCCTAGTTTGTTGGGAACGTTTTAGAAAAAGTTAGTAATATTTATTTGTGAAGTTTCGCCAGCAATATCGATGTTTCTTAAACAATAAATAAGAACAATAGTTGGAGTTAAATAAATAAATAAATTTGATAATTTAGAGAGCAGAGGTAGATAGAAAATGTCTTTGTAATACACAACAGCGCCATTCAAACTTAAAGTGGGCTATAAAAACATTTTAGGAACAAAAGTGTTTTTAAAAGCTTAGACACAGCCATTTAAAAGAAAATGATCTAAAGAAATGCGTAACTCATGTACAAAGTTTCGTATTAATTCCAGCACTCCATAATAATGCCGGGCCATATCACCGTTTACTGTAGGCTCTTAAGCTTATTGGAAAACTTTGATCCACTTCAAATGACTTTTCACAAAATATTCCAAGAAAAGATACAAGGAAATTATGAGGAATAAGAGTTCGTAACATTAAATTACCAGGTATTGAAATATGAATAAAATATTTCAATGCCAGTTGAATATTTCCTTTCACTCTTTGTGTATTTCGATTAACATTGTTTCATTTTATTCGACGACGCTCAATTAGGAGCTGTCATTTGTGCTCTTTGAGTTCTGCTTCATTAGCTTTATTTCTTGGAAATATTGTAACAAGTGCCTTGTGATCTAAGATGGCTAGATTCAATAACTTCAAGACATGAAGGATTCCCTGATCGAAGAAATTTCAATACAGAATGGGTTCCTTTTTGGGATCAGATATATCTATAACTATTTGTATTTGTGTGTATTGGTATTTTTGATTGCCTCCTTGGTCTAGTGGTCGCAAGAGCTACTGCTGAGCATGAGGTCCTCAGTTCGATTCCCAGGATGGGCAAAGTATTATTGGATTTTTAGTGCTACTGAAAAGCCGGAGTCTGGATTTGTGTCCGGTTGATGGCAATAGGCTCGCCCCCTATTATATGGGGGCGAGCCTATTGCCATCAACCTATTGCATACTATTACATTGTGAGAGCTAGTTAGAGTTGACAACAAACTTTTATAGGAAGAAAAGCAAAATATCGAGGTTGTACCAAATACGGAATCGCACGGATATAAAACATCCTAAATGCCTGTACAGGAAAGATCTTATCTTAAATTTCCAAATTGTGACTTTCCTCGGTTATTGACTTAAAATTTTCCCGAAACAAAAAACTTCCTAACAAGACACGTGTTATTCTTCCAACTTAGTAATGAAAGACAATGTACAAACAACCTTTCTCGTAAACAACGCCTCATTGTCTGTAACGTCAAACAGTAGAGATATATCACTGTACTTGCCTATTTATCTGGCTTTCTAATAAAGCAAGCCAGCATAATAGTGTTGTGACTCCATTCGCCTTGAGTGTGCATTTTATCATGCTTACAGTCCGACCGAGGCAAATTTGCAGAGCCATTGAATGCACTACCCGCATCTCTAGTTACTACACTTGACTAACAATGTGCATAGCAAATGATATTGGACGTAGTTCGTCCAGTACGCTGACCAAGTCTTATTGATTTTCTTGGCAAATATTGGCTACATGAATAATACTGTTATGGAAGTTTTTAGTGCTTTCTGAGGTTTTCTTAGTTTTTTTTGCCTGTAATGGATCGAGGACTACATAATGCCTGGATTTATGCTGACATATTTTTGACGTTGAGTAATGCCCTCATTTAATTAATAAACGCGTTCAGCGGAATCGGGATGCATACAAGTAATTAGTGGGATCATGTTCAATTGTTCACATTTGCATTCATATATATTCACAGACGCGACGTGTGCAAACTACGGTACTGCGGTAGACTGTAGAATCCTAGCTAACACTTATGATCACGCATCCACATTTGGCCAGTTATGATTTAATCCCATGTAATAAAATGCCTGCATTGGACTTAGCCTATTACTATCAACAGGGCACAAATTTATACTCCGGGCTACTACTGAGAAATTCCAAAACCAAAAAATCCAAATACTCTTTGCCCAAAATCTAACCAAGACCTCACGCCCAGCAGTAGGTAAACTTGCGCTCAGTTTAGTCAAATCTTATTTAGATGATAGACAGCAAAAACTTCAAATCAATGGTGTCAATTCACTAGGTTTAAAAGTAAAAATGGGTGTTCCACAAGTCTCGATATTAGGTCCTTTCCTCTATTTAGTATATATTAATGATAACATAACATCACGCCTTGTTTCCCCGAAGGGTTGGGCAGAGGTGTACCTATAGTACACCCACAATTCGCCAGTTATGTTTAAGTCCCATGTAATAGGGGGCGAGCCTATTGCCATCTACCGGGCACAAATCCAGACTTCCGGCTGCTACTGAGGAATTCCAGATAGAAAAACCCAATAACACGTTGCTCGACCTGGGAATCGAACCCAGGACCTCATGCTCAGTAGTAGTGATTTTTAATTGTGACAATAGAAATAGGCTCGACTGACGCCAATAGGGAGGTCGGCATACAGCACCCAGTCGTAACCGAAATCCCACAGGAGTGGCTCTAGGACCGATCCCTGTGGGACACCGCACGACGTCTCTCGCCGGTTCCACTCTCCTCTCGGGTAGATGGCGGCCCTGTCCATCAAATAGGCCTCGACCACGCGACAGAGGAAGGTCGGCATCCGGTGATATTGAAATGACTCTCTAATGGAGTTGTCCAGGGCAGGGTAGTGAAAGCATTGGCGATGTATAGAGACACCACCAAGACGACCCCACCCTGTGCCAATGCAGCCCCCGTCGTCGTGATGGCTAGCACGCGCATGATGGCGTCCACCGTAGAGCGGCCCCCCACGGAAACCAAACTGACTCTCCGCCACATCCGGCCCCACCCGCACCAGCCGCCAAACGAGGACGGTAAGTGGACGGAGAGTCCGCAGGGTGCCCCAGCTTCTTAATGAGGACCAGTTTCCAACGAAGTGGGAACTGGCCCTCCTCCAAGCATGCGCAGCCCCCTTGGTCGGGGCTGGTGACCTCACATACAGTTTTTGTAAAAAACTCAGTTTAGTAACCAGACTTTCACAAATGAATTATGAAATGTCTGTAGACTATTAATTACTTCATCTGTTATATGTGGTAAGAAATAAATAAATAATGTAAACTGTATATACAGACAAATCGAATGACGTAAGAATCATCAGAAAAGTCTTTAGAGTGCCACAAAGGATCAAACATACATACGAACAAAGGCTAAAAAACCCTCGTTTGCATCGAGCAGTCGGGTAAAAAAGAGCGAAGCAAAATTGTCGCCACAGTTAAAGTAAAATAACGAATTGCAAATATTGTGAAATGTACTGTGGTTTAACAATATTATCATTATAATTACAATATTAGTTATGCGGACGACGTGGTGCTGCTGAGCGCGTCGATCTGTGGGCTGAGGAGACTACTCAGTACGTGTACGGAATACGCGTGCATATCAGTTAAAATGTAATGGGAAGTGTGTCGAGTCCTATGAACATCTCGATGGTGTTCCAATAGACCGATTGAAAATGTTTAAATATCTAGGGTATCTACTCACCGAGGATCATAAAGACCATGCTGACATGGAGAGGGAGCAGTGCTGTCGTTGCGGGCCAACATGATAGCCCGCAGGTTTTTACGTTGTTTTGCTGGTGTGAAGTTTACACTTTTAATAGAGTACTGCACATCATTGTACACGTGCAGCCTGTGGGTTGGCTATACTGAAAGGGCATACAGTTCCCTCCGTGTCCAGTACAACCATGTGCTTTAATGCGGTGTGCGTCCCTGGTGTGCCGAGTGCGGGCCAGCCCCAATGTCATGCTGGCAATGATCACCGACAGGTTGGACTGTCCTTTGTCCAACATGGATATGGCAGGCATGTTGCTGGTCCAATGCTGTTTTTATTTTGGCCAATAATATGAAAATATGTATTATGTTAAAATATATTACATATTTTTTGTTTTTATTTTGTCTGTTCAAAGTTAAAACAAGAACCACACTGACACAACATAGATATCACCATTCCAAATCAGCAATAGAAAGAGTTATAATATTCAGAAAAGAAGGAATATCCCTATTCATAAAAGACAAGTCATAAACTTAAAACCATTTTTCAGGCAGAAAAAAAAGCAACAGTGAATTACACAACACAATTGTAGACACATTCAAATAGGATACACCACTGAACCATAGCGATGATAGCAATATTGAGACACTAGATAAAACGAGACATATAGTAGAGATACATGGGAAGTGGAAGCAAAAAGAACTACATGTAAGACATCCCAACGATTTACACCATACATACATAGATAAAGAGGCTACTGACAAATGGCTAGAGTTAAGTGAGCTGTTTCCTGAAACAGAAGGGTATAAGTAAACCATTTGAAAATGAAAGAAAGTACAGTAAGAAATGATTTACGCAGAAAATGTCACAGGAAACTTGAATCAATACAACATATTACAGGAGCTTGTATCACATAAACCCAAAACGACTATATGCATATACATAAAAAACTTGTTAAAATTATCTACCAAAAACTCGCTACTAAATAAGTTTAGTAGCGAGTTTTTGGTAGAACTCATGAAGTATCCCTACACACCGTATTGCAAATACATGCCTAGAGCTGTATTAGAAAACCAATTGTAAAAAATTGTGACCGCGCTGTATATACCGACCACACCGCCATATATAACAATAGACCTGATGTAACACTAGTTGATAAAGTAAGCAAACACACATAATTGATATAGTAGTCCCAAATACTAATGACACACAAAAAACTCAGGAAGTATACAGAATTACAAGTGGAAATTACCAGAGTTTGGAAAATGAATACAGTCACGATAGTTTCAATAGTAATATTAACAACAGGTGTTATCCCAAAACAAATATTCAATAGTTTTAATGCACAAAATCTATCCAAATACACATTCATAATACAAAAAAAACTGCAATATTAAACACTTGCCTCATAGTAAGTTTTTTTTTACAATTTGACTTATACGATAATAATTTCACTTCAGTACAGAGCAACTTACCTTCACAGAACATTAACTAGAATCCACCTTGGTTCGCTCCCGTGAGAAAATTAAATTTAAAAAATCAAAATAATACGAACGATGTGAACGTCCACTACTGAATCCAGCCCAAAAAAGACCACTGAACTGAATCGCACCTTTCACAAAGGTGAACGGCAGATTTCGTACAGCATACATTTTTTTTTGTTCAGAATTTAAACCACTTATTAGGGCAACTGAGCCATTTATTTTCATGTAAGTGTTCTAAAGAACTTCGGATTAATTCATATAACAATAATTATATTACCAACCAATTATTGTTCCACTGCAGGGTAAAGGCCTCTTCCCATACAGATGAGGCATGAGCTTTGATCACCACGCTTGCTCTAGACAGGTTGACGATTTCAGACTTATAAAGTCCAGGTTTCCTCACGATGTTTTCCTTCACCGATGTCAGTAATGTCCAAGATTAACTCAGAAAGTACGTATGAATTGAAAAGGTCACATTGCTACTTGCTCGGATTTGAACCCACAACCTCGTGCATGAGAGGCGAGGTCTTAATTACTGAGCCATCACGATTAATTCATAATATAATTAGAAATATTTTAATAATTAAACGTAGTAAAATCGTAAACAAAAAGCAGTTATGTTTTAAAAGCTGCCTATTTGTAAAATAACACACATTTCGAAATGATTATTAATTATTTTTCCAAAAATCTATCCACACAGAAACAATATAACAGATAATTAAACAATTATATATTATACTTGACAATGAGTAATTGTTGCATAAAGTCATAATATTTATCAATATAATGATAGGAATGATTTTCGTCAACTAATATTTTTTGTTTATATGGCAGTTATTTATTGACAGGTAAAGAAAATCAGGGGAGAGCAGTGGTGGCCCAGTGGTAAGGACCGCGACTTTTGAGTCGTAGGTTCGAACCCAGACAGGCGGTTTTCTTTGTGTAAATTATTTCATCACTACTGCTCTCAAAACCGGGAAGGAAAACATCGTGACGTAACCGGCATGTCTTAGAACCAAAAAATCGAAGACATTTGATATCTACCAAAACTCACCATCACTCCCTCTCACAGAGGGGAGGCCTGCGTCCCAGCATTGGGAACATGATAGGCTGATTATGCATGTTATGCAAATAATATCTGTCTTTATGTTGTTTTGGATTGTGGAGTGTGGATCTGAGCAGTTTAGCAAATTATCTGGCCGTTTTTACGTTGAGTTGAGCATCTGCTCCTCCGTACTATTTCTCTTGATAGTAGTTTCGCGAAAGTGTATTAAATGTGCTGTATGTGTATACACGTGCTGTAATTAAACGTGTTAATTGCAACGTTCGCTTTTCCCGAATAATATTAAGAGTAAATTAATTATAAGTACAATAAAATAAATGTACACACGAAGTATTGTTTTGTTTACCTACACTCAAAACCCCATAAAATCTTCATCATTATCAAACTGTTCAGTTGTAGTCCGCTGCTGGACATAGGTATCACCTAATGCACCAAACTGAGTAGGTACGATCCTCATCTCAATCAACCTAACTAATGGTAAGTTAAACACGATAAACATAGCGACAAGCAATCTAGAACATTTACCATATCACCAAAACAATGTTTATGTACCTATAAGTAACAATCTACATTGTTACTTATAGGTACATGGCCTTTTTTGTCTTCATTTATTAAGGAGGGTTTGATGACACAGTGAACAGGTCACCCTCATAGGAAACCTTTGTTACATATACAACTTTACATCTGCGCTTAATCCTTAAGTTTACCAATTTACATAATATTCTAGCGGCTTTGGATGCTGGAAAAGCTAGAGTAAAACATTCTTCAAATTCAAATATTCCTAGTAAATTGTTCTCGAATCAGTTATCTTTTCGCCCCGTTCTGGACACACTCCACCATAATATGAAAAACGTCTTCGAGGACATTGCATTCCGTGCAGTTTGGAGATGTAACTTTGCTCATCACAATTTCGTGTCTAATCATCAAACCAAGAATAATTCTGAATGGTTGACTGCAACGTTCGATACCAAATACCTTTTGTCAATGACTTCTCGAAAGGTCACTTTTAAAAGTAATCTATTTTAAGCCATTTAGATATGGCTTAAAATAGATTACTTTTAAAAGTGACCTTTGGGCTCTTTATAACTTTAGAAATGTAGTTTTAGTGGCCCTTCCCCAAACAGATTAGAAGTAAGTGATTACTGACTATATAAATGTTGTTGAGTGTCTTTTGAGGCATCACAACCGTAGATTTTTTTAAACCATATACAATTCCGAACACGCGACATAATAACCTCGACATGCGAGTGTCACGCTAGACACTCGTCGATTATAATACCCAAGTATCTTGTAGACGGTAATTGTTGAATAGGCTTACAGTCACTATTCTGACCCAAGCCTTTTGCACACATATGGATACGAACATTAATATTATTACCTTGCACTTGGAGAGAAGCAAATGTAATTTGGTTTTGCAATATTGAAGGTAAACAAATTTGCTTTGAGCCACCTATCTAAAACAACTAACTCTTGTTCGGCGTTATTACGTACCACTTCCCAAGTGTCAATAGCCGTATCGTCCGCATAGGAGAAGATTTTCCTGCCACCGTTTCGTAGGTTATAGATTCCGTTAATGTACCATAAACGAATAATATAATGTACCAATAATGGATCGCACCATAAACAGTGGTGAGCCGAGCACGGAGCCCTGCGGATTAACGAAAACAACGTTTTCCTCATTGTTATACGATTCACCCACCTCAACCTGTTGTTTCCTACCCCAGAGATAGCTGTCAAAAAGAGAATGAGCCTTTCCTCTAATATAATAATCCTCTAATATAATTTTCTAATAAATAGGTTTTTTACGTACCTTATTTTGGATATTGAGCAACCGTATATTTTCTCAACCTTTGAAAATCCTTAAAACAAGTAAGTACCTACCATTTAGATAAGTAGCTGTTCATAAAGCTCCAAAAAGAGAAATGTGAAAGGTTTCTCTCGATGTCCCCTTTTACATGAATAAATAAAAAGACGCATTTGTTCTTATTAGCGTTGTCCACGTCATAACAAACCGTCCCCAGTTTGACCCGGTACGATCCGCTCCGTGACTCGATTACAAAAGAATCGCTAGGACGTAAACGACAAAAGTTTTACCGTCGCACAGTTCAGAGAACATTTCTAGAAAGACTAGAAACGACTGATATCTCTCAACCTGTTTGTCTGAGCGAAAATGCTGGCTTCCATGTTTAGCAATGTTCTTGTTAGATAGAATAAACGATGGCCTTTATATTATGTGTTTATTGTTTCTTACAACAAGCCTTTTGCTGATGGTTCCTTTGCCAAGTATCCATGAAATCACTCGATACTATTGTTGGTTTTTGTCTACAAATAGTTTGTTACCAACAAAGATTTTTACCTCTTTTATAATATACAGGGTTTTTTTTTTTTTTTTAAAAACGTTGCCCCACACTAGGAATTACTCCTGTATCGTGGGTGCGTTCACAAACATGAAAACTCACATACACAAGACACCCAGACCCGGAACAACTATTTGTAGGTCATACAAATATTTGTTCCGTGCGGGAATCGAACCTGCGACACGGAGCGCAGCAGCCGATCGCTCAACCACTGCGCCAACCGTGCCGTCGATATCGACGGTTATTGGTTATATGTCGGAAATCTATTAAGAGGATGTGGGGAAGTCATGTGCAACCAAATGACTCTGATGATTGAGTAATTTGTTAACGTAATTTTGTAAATTTATAAAAAAACAACGCATATTTTTTTTTGTATTATTATCTGCCTCTACTTCAATATATACTAAATAATCAATCATAAAATGACAATTGACATTTTTTAAATCAGAGCTACAAATCGTTACAATTTTCATGATTTTGAGCAGGCTATTTGAATAAAATGCTCGATTTCTAAAATAAAACACGGATGTACTTTATTGGCAGAACATGTAAAACTTTTCAACTATCCAACGAGATAACTCATATCGTATTAGCGTCATATGTATAGATAGCGTTACTAGATTTCTACAAAAAGAAAAAGAAAACTCGAAAGTGGTTGTCATTTGCATATGGGGTCATTTGGTTGCAAAAAACATTTTAAAGATAAATGTTTCTTTAAAGGTTTAGCAGTGCACTTAGGCGTACTTGCACCACCAAACATTGAATAGCGTATAGCGCTTAACGAATTTAAAACATAATTCTGTTTCTTTCAAAAGTTTGAAGTGGACAGGGGCAGAATGAGATTTTTAAATAATATTCAGTGACAAATGTATTAACTGATTTGAGGTGCATGTGGGCCTAAGGTCAAACTTTTTCCCTGAGCCACAGGCATAATGAATGTGAAGCAGTGGTGTCTCAAAGTAGTTATTTAGTTTTGATATGAACATTAAAGTTTAATAATGGGGAAACGAAAGCATTCGCGATCGAAGGATAGTGATGATTATTATCGTAGCATGCGGAAGAAAGTTAAAAAACTTGAGCGTAAACTGCAAAGATTACGACGAAGTAGTTCATCATCTTCGGAAAGTTCTTATTTTGAAAATAATACTGGATGTCTGAACGAACAAGGTATGCACCTAATGACTTTACTTATTATAAAAAATATTCGTATTAACACGACTGGTGGCATGAATCTATCTTCCTTCAACAATTTTGTTTTGTCGGTATACCCTCATTTATTAACATTACGAGAAAAAAATTACCTAAGGATAACGTAGAATATTTATTATCACGTTATAATATGCTTGTATTCCCAGAAGGGGCAAGTACACCTGTTTAGAAGAAAATGCCCAATCTGGGACTGGAAACCAACATGAGTCGTTGGTAGCCTTGATTCAAAAAATCTGAGCAACGAACTCATGATTATCGTAATCAATATAAACCCGTCTCCACTTATATCGTGTTGAAGATACGACCTTATTCAAACGTTAATCGTTTGGAAGTTGCGATATTTTTTTAATATTATTCCTCCACGTAAATTATGTTGAGGACATTACAATTCTATACGTAAATCGTATCGAAGATTTTAAGTACCTACCTGTTTTGGTTTGGGAATTGGGTCAGTGAGTACCTACCATAGTGTGATAACTTTTATTCCTATCTCCACGTAAATCGTGTTGAGGTAACGCACATTTTGCCTAACCTCCATGTGAATTATGTTGAGATCCTAATTGTCTTACTCCGCGTAAATCGCGTCGAGTTTCATAGACATTAAAAACCTATGACGATGCTCGTTTACAGGTGATGAAATCCCGAACGAGGAAGTCAACTTGAGGGAATCGGATGTAGAAGACGCATTGGCACTCTCGGAACCGATAGTACCGTCTGCTGCTGAGGAAACGATAACTCTGGTGCACACGGAAGCGGAGAAAATGGAAGAGGTACTTGACCCTGAGATTTTAATGATGCTAGGTTAAGATCCATCTATCCAGAAGGAACATGGGGAGGATTTACATAAAGATATTGCTGCTAGATGGGCACATGTTTTAAGTAATGGGTTACCTAAAGAAAGCAAACTAGAATTAATGAAACTTTACCAGTTGTCAGGAGATAAAATTAAACAATGTTCCGATTCCATAACTTATATTTTTGTCGTTTGTATGTTTGGCATCTCGCAGGTCAACCTATGCGGTTGTCGTCTGCTTAAGCGGACTTGCCTGTGGATTCCCTAATAAATTAAGGCCTCCAGCCAGGACTTAAACTTATATACTAACTAAAACTAAGCGACAACGCTAAGGGCACCCCCTGTGGGGTACGAACCTCGGCTTAGGGCGTCGCTGGAAGAGGGCAGCAAATGACTAGCTGGATCAGGATTGGTATTAATTAGGGACGAATTTAAAGCTACAGGCTCAGCGGCGCGGGCTGGCTCGAGCAAGGTTCGGGAGGGGCGTCGATTTGGGCGTCGCGGCGGGCCTCGGCGGCGAGGGCGGTAGGACGGCGATCGGGTTTTGGGCTTATGTAGCGTGCTAGTGGCCTTACTACTCTCCTGGAGGAGGGTAGTGGCGTCGTCGGGGTCGATTAAAGTATGCCTTGGTCAGCGAATACTGCTAATGCGAGAGGGAGTGTAGCGGGCGGCCGCTGTAATCAGGGGGTTAGAATGTTTGATGCCGCAGTCAAAGAAACGCTTTGATAAGCGTTTCATGAACTGTTTTATGGTTGGCATTTTGAGGTCGACGTGAAGATCGATATTACGGACATAGAAGGGGGCACCCGTGACCCTTCTGAGGAAACGGTTTTGGAGGGTCTGCATCTTATGGAGATGACGTGGGTGGGCGTGCGCAAATACAACGCAGGCATAGGTCATGATGGGACGGATGACTGCGGTATAGATGCGGAGCTTGCATTTGAGGGACAGTTTGCTACGGGCTGTCAGTACGAATTGCAGCCTGCTAAGAGCGAAGGAGGCGCGCGCGCGAACCGCCTTAATATGAGCCTTAAAGGTAAGGTTCTCATCGAGGATCACGCCTAGGTATTTGGCTTGCTTCTCCCAAGGGATTGGCTTGCCGTACATAGTGATCGGGCTGGGAAGTGGGGGAGGGAGTCGACGACGTCTCGAGAAGAGAACCGCCTGACTCTTATCGGGGTTGACCTCGATTCTCCATTTCCGGAACCAAGCGCCTAAGACGTTTGCGGAGGTTTGGAGAGTACGAGCTATAGCGTTGGGACAGTGACCGGTATAGTAAACGGCAGTGTCGTCGGCGAAGAGAGCCAACTGAGCCTTTTTACTTTTTGGGATATCGCTAGTGAACAGCGTGAAGGCGAGAGGAGATAGTACGGAACCCTGAGGGACACCGGCGCGAATAGGATGAGGGGACGAGAGTGCTCCCTCGACGCGATAGCGAAAGGTCCGGTTCGACAAAAAGTCTCGTAAGATGAGCACGAGACGATCTGGCACTCCTAGTTGGTAGAGCTTGTATATCAAGCCGTTGTGCCAGACTTTGTCGAAGGCTTTCGCGACGACGGGTGTGCTATTCGCACACCCGTCGTCGCGTTACGCTGCAGACCAGCGCATAAGTGCTCTACGATACGGTGGACCTGTTGGGTCATAACTTATATTTTAAAAGCTGGTTAATATATACAATTTGCTAGTTACAGGTAGGTAGGAGACAGCTACTAATATTTACTACGACCAATCGCAGACGAGCAGGTCACTTTTGGTCGCGATATAAATAGCGCGCGTCGTGTCGGAGCGTTAGTCGTATGCCCGCATCCACAGCGCGTGAACGTTGATGCTAGCTGCTACATAGCTCCTCCCCAGCGAAGCGCCACACAATCACTCGCAGCCAGAGCCAGACCTTAGAGAAGTCATTATGCAACTCACACGCTACGGCAAAGAAGCACGCAACTGCAGATCTCCGTGCAAGTTCAAGCGTCAGGAAAACTAGTCGCGACCTTGGCTGCGACGGGACCCGAGGTTAACGAAGTATCACCATACCGTCTACACGTTTGTGATAACATCAATCATTTAAGATTCCTTGTGGACACCGGAGCCAACGTGTCGGTCATTCCCAACACAAAAGGAATGAAACAGGCGGAAGAAGTGTTGTATGCAGCGAACGGCACCCCAATACTCAACCTTGGTCTGCGCCGCCCCCTACCATGGCAGTTTATCGTAGCTGCCGTGAAACGACCGATATTGGGCGCCGATTTCTTGCGCCATCACGACCTTCTCGTTGACCTACGTGCCAGGAAACTTGTTGATAAGAAAACAGGACTGGCAATAGACGGTTGCATTGCAAACAGTGTGACTACCCCCACTGTGCTCACTATAAACCTCACCGACCCGTACCACAACCTTCTTCAACAGTACGCCGAGATAACTTCCCCGAACTTCAACAACATGAAGAACAGCGAAGTCGAACATTATATTGTCACGCACGGGCCGCCCGTTTTCAATAAAGCACAACCGTTGCCGCCACATAAATATCAAGCAGCGAAGAAGGAGTTTCAAGCCATGCTTGAACAAGGAATATGCCGACCATCAAAGTCACCTTGGGCAAGTCCTCTCCACCTCGTTGAGAAGAAAAGTGGCGAAATCAGACCGTGTGGCGATTACCGAAGATTAAACGCCGTCACCAAACCGGATCGGTACCCCATACCCCGACTTCGTGATTTCACGTACCATCTCGAAGGAATGAAGATTTTCTCGAAAATTGATTTAAGGAAAGCATATAATCAATTGCGAATACGGGAAGAAGACATCGAAAAGACGGCAGTCATTACGCCGTTTGGGCTTTTTGAATTCCCACGGATGTGTTTCGGTCTATGCAACGCTGGGCAAACCTTCCAACGACACATCAACAATGTTCTCGGTGACATGGACCACGTTTTCCCATTCGTCGACGATATTCTTGTTGCCTCACCAGACCAAGAAACCCACAGAAGTCACCTAGAAGATCTTTTCAAAAGACTCAAGGAACATGGGTTAAAAATAAACGTGTCGAAATGCGTGTTCGGGCACAAAAAACTGGAATTCCTTGGCTACATATTAACAGAAGCCGGAATTCAACCAACAGAAGATCGTGTGAAGGCAATATCTGACTATCCTGAACCAACGACAAATCAAGAACTACGACGATTCCTCGGTATATTGAACTTCTATAAAGAAAACATACCGCACGCGGCACAAGTTCAGGCAAAACTTTATAAATATCTACGAACTTGCAAGAAAAATGACAAAACCGAGTTAAATTTCAACAGTGAAGATAAAGAGGCATTTCAAGCCTGTAAGAACAGCATCAAGAACGCCGTCACCTTGTCACACCCTTCAGTTCACGCTCCGTTATCACTGATGTGTGACGCCTCAAACTCATGCATCGGAGCCACGCTACAGCAACATGTCGGAAACAGCTGGAGGCCACTAGGTTTTTACTCAAAAAAACTAACAGAAGCGCAAAAAAAATACAGCACCTTCGACCGAGAGCTACTGGCGGTCTACCTGGCAATACGGCACTTTCGACGCATGTTTGAGGGCAGAGAAATAACTGTTTACACAGATCACAAGCCATTAACCCACGCACTACTGCGGTTAAACAGCAAGACGGAAACACCAATGCGCACGAGGTATTTGCACTATATCAGTCAATTCACCATGAAGATATGCCATATTGAAGGAAAGGACAACATTGTAGCCGATGCATTATCAAGAATTGAAGCAATATCCACTCCATCACCAATCGACTACAACGAGCTGGCTCGTCTTCAACAACGCGACAGGCAACTGACTGACGTCACGAAAAATAACTCGCTCCGATTCGAACGGCTACGACCACTCAACGCGACTAAACCAATTCTGTGCGAAACATCAAGTGGCCACGTACGACCTTACCTGCCATCAGAGATACGAAGAAAAGCCTTCGACGCCATGCACGAGTTGAGCCACCCTGGCACCCGAGCAACTAGGAAGATGATCACACAACGTTTTTTCTGGCCAAGCATGAACAAAGACGTCAGTATGTGGACCAAATGTTGCATAACCTGCCAACGAACTAAAGTACAGCGACACACAGTATCGCCGTTAGAAGAATACCCACCAGCAGATCGACTGTCGCACATACACGTAGATATCGTCGGACCATTACCCATATCAGAGGGAAAACGGTATTGTGTCACAATCATCGACCGAGCAACTAAATGGCCAGAAGCATTCCCAGTTAGCGACATGGAAGCCAGCACTATCGCCACGGCCATCTACGAAGGGTGGATAGTGCGATTTGGTTGCCCAGAAAGGATCACAAGCGATCAAGGGAGACAGTTCGAATCTCATTTATTCAAAACACTAATGAATAGAATGGGCATCGAGAAAACACGGACCACTGCCTACCATCCGCAGGCGAACGGAATAGTTGAAAGATGGCATCGATCTTTCAAAACAGCCTTGATGGCACGACTACATAACTCAAGCTGGACACAAGAACTTCCCACCGTATTACTGGGACTTCGCGCTGCAATAAAAGAAGACGTTGATGCTAGCTGCTACAAAACAATACTTACCGGCAGAAAACTGTGGTAGTATTAAGGCACCTAAACTTAACCTAGAAATTGAGGCGGCCTTGCCAGCCCTTAATATTAAAAAAGATCTGTTTAGCCAATACAAGCAGAATCAAATATCAAGCTGCTTAACAGCTATAGGTATAGTCCTTAATAGGGCTTTGTCCGCTTCTAAAGACACTTTATCACAGACACAAGAAATTATAAAACCATTAAGTGACGCTGGACGACTCTTGTGTGACTGTCATTACAGAGAGTCACAGTCGAGACGATATGCCGTCATTTCTCAATCCGGTCTGGAGATGAAGACAAATCAGCGAGCTACGTATAAGCCTCCAACAACACAATACCCAAGGGGGACTTTAAACGCGAGGGGGGTTCCGCGAGCAGCAGCCGGCCAGCCGCGGCGGAACCCCGCCCCACGCAGGCCAGCAGCAGCGCCGCGGGATCGCCGCCCAGAGTCATACCGCCAGAACCGGACCAGCTCGGCGCGCCAGAGGACCAGGAAGCGCTGACATCATTAGCCAAGGTATCACTCGCAGGTAGATTGCAATACTTTTATCATAACTGGTGTCATATAACCAGTGATCCTATAGTATAATCTTGGGTACGAGGCTATAGCATACCGTTTGAGCAAGAACCTGTACAAACTGTTGCTCCCCAAAATTCCCGTAAATCGATCTCGGAATGCAAAATTATTGATAATTGTATCACAGGATTATTAAAAGCGAAGTTTATAACAACCTGTGATCCCTGCGAGGGACAATTTATATCACCCATATTTACATTACCAAAAGCCAACGGCGAACATCGTTTCATTCTGAACCTTAAACATCTAAATAAATTTATTCATCTTGTACATTTTAAAATGGAAGATTACAGAACGCCGATAAGGTTATTAGATAAAAATAATTTTATGGCAACTTTAGATTTAAAGGACGCCTACTTTTTAATTCCTATTAATACACCTGATAGGAAAAAATTACGTTTTGAATGGAAATCACAACTATATCAATTCAACGTTCTCTCCTTTGGTATAAGTACTGCACCGTTTGTGTTTACCAAACTGTTAAAACCTGTTCTACAGTATCTACGATGTCGGGGTTTGATTTCAGTTAATTATTTAGATGATTTTCTATGTATTGGACAATCATATGATGAATGTGTCTACAATATTAACAAGACACAGAACCTTTTAAAATCTTTAGGTTTTATAATAAACTTCAGTAAAAGTCAAATAACGCCAAGGACAGAATGTAAATTTTTAGGTTTTATTTTCAATACCGTTGACATGACTATTTATCTTCCTGAGGAGAAGAAACAGCGTATCATAGAAAAAACAAAAGAATTTTTACATTTAAATAAATGTTCAATCAGGTACTTTGCTTAATTCATAGGCCTACTGACTTCTGCATGTCCTGCTATCAGTTATGGATGGATTTATACTAAATTATTTGAAAGGGAAAAATGTCTAGCTCTGGGTAACTCTTACGACTATAACAGAATAATGACATTGTCAAATTCATTGAAACAAGACTTGCATTGGTGGAGAAATAATATTAATCACTCATTATGTCCTATTCGTAATAATGATTACTGTCTCGAAATATACAGCGATGCATCAACCACTGGTTGGGGAATAGCTTGCAGCAATGAAAGTTCACACGGGAATTGGACAGAATCAGAACTTAGCATGCACATTAATATTTTAGAACTGAAGGCCGCGTTTTATGGTTTAAGAATATTCGCTTTTAAGCTTCGAAATTGCAACATACTGTTGAGGACTCGACGCTCGACTCTCGCCGCGGACGGACGTGTCTCGCGCTCTCCCGCTCCCGGCCCAGTGTTGTGTTTCCTGCTCCTACTCGTTGCGACCACGTGAAGTCATCGTAGTCGACCCGACTACTCCGATTCAAAATCAAGTCAAGAAATTGATTTGATTTTAATCAATCAAAAAGTGCCTTTTTCAAGGCAAATCTTATTTCTTATTCGCGAGTTTTGTGAGTAGCTTCACTAGGCCCCTTCTGGGTAAAAACCACAGTTTCGTGGTCCTCGGTTGAAACCTTACGGTGTCAACGAAGCCGAGTGGGGTGTTTACCCAATTCACACCCGCCGAACCCCTTCAGGGCGAGGCAGTTAGTTGGACGGGTCCCAGATAACCGGCCTTGGGGGATCTCCTAGTCGGCTCTGGTGACAGTTTTGCTTTCCAGCTACTCACCTAGTGTCTTTAGGGTGTGTCTACACCCTTCGCGCTAGACTGGTCAGGGCCCCGTTCGCACAATAAGACTGGCGACGGGTTACAAGCTTAGGGCTCACCAATAGGTACTCACCTCTCTGTCTACACCCGACAGAGCACACATCCCTGGGCCCATCCACCCGGGGAGATAGGTTGTTAGGTGTAGGAAATTAGGCACAAATGAGTCAATATCTCATTTAAATAGATTCCCGTTACCATGACGGACGCTAGCATCCTGCTAGCATTCGTCAGGAATGTCCTCCTAAAGGACCCCGACATCCTCGCCAAATATGGCAAGGATATTGTTGGTCTACGCCAACACTCTACTCCGTCCCAAAGCGCACTCGGTGATTTCAGCGACGCGCTTGAAAGCCCGCTATCGCCACCTGCATGCGAACAAGGCATTCCGCCTTTTGTTCCGGCAGACAATGTTCCGGCCGCTAATCCGGCCCCTATTGTCGCGCCCGCTACTGCCCCGGCAGTAATTAAGTCGGCCGCTAATCCAGCTCCCTTTGTCGCGCCCGCTATTGTCACCGCCGCCATTGTCTCGGAGACAATAAACCCGACGCAGCTGCGCACCGAAACTGACTCGACTCGCCCAGAGAGTATGGACATGTCAGTCCCACTCTCCGCGGACGAAGCCCGCACCTCCTCCTCCAGCGACGACGACTTCCAAGTCGTCGTCAAAGGAGGCAAGAGAAAGGCTAAATCCTCCGCCCCCGCTGGCCCGGCCTCAAAGAAACAGGTCACGACTACATCGTCCAGCACTACTTCCGCCCCGAGTCCGCGGGCCAGTCGCCCCACCAGCCCTATAGCTTGCCCACCCGCTCCTACGTCCAGGAAAAGTCCAAATGGACTGAAATCTCAAAAATGTGTGTTGATCGCAAGATCAACTATGTATAATAACGCCCGATCCACCCTCCAGGGGATCAAAGTTACGGTCCCCACCTCTGCGGATTTTAGGGATCTCTCCCGCGCCCTACGTGAAAGGAACTACTCCTTTCACACTTACTCCCTTCCGGAGGAAACCCCTACACGCGTCGTTATTAGGCGCGTTCCACAGGAAATCTTCACCGAGGAGATTAAGAGCGACCTTGTCTCACAAGGCATACCAGTATCTGCCGTCCATCGCTTACATAAAGCGAGACAGGGCCTAGTCTACGACATGGTCCTGGTCATCTGTGACCCCACAGACGGTCACCACCCGATTTTTAAAGTTAAGTCGGTGTGTTCGCTCTCAGGCATCTCAATAGAGAAGCCTTACAGAGTTCAATTAATTGGACAGTGTCATCGCTGCCAATTATATGGTCACTCGCAGTCCAACTGCTATGCCACCCCTAGATGCGTCAAGTGTCTAGGAGAGCATGGCACCGCCGACTGTACCCGCCCTAAAGATAGGGAACTATGTTTAGAGCCTCCCAGCTGTGTACTCTGCGGCCAATCGGGACACCCGGCAAATTACCGGGGCTGTCCTAAGGCCCCGAAGTCCTCCTCTCCCAAACTCGCGAAACGCGCGAGCGACCGCCAGCACAGGGAAAGCCCCTGGGGAAAGCCTCCTTCCGCGCTGATGCCGGAGCGGCTCAGTCCGCAGAGGCCGTCTCCCTGGGCTAACCTAAATCACCTGAAGGCTCCCGCAGCTTCGGTGCCCTCTATCCCCGCGCAACCAGCGCAACCCGCTCAACTTCCAGCGCTGATGACTTCCGCCATCCCAACGCCTTTGGTAGCCCCCGCGGCCTCTACGGCCTCTCCAGCGAAACCTCAGGGAACCCACGGCCGAAACAGCGCCCAAATTATACTAAGTACATACGCGGCTCTCTTCACCACCGCCGCGGACAAAATGGCGGAAGAAATCGTTGCTGCAAACGGCAACGCACTTCGCCTTATGGAAATCCTCAGCGCGTATCCCGAGATCGCGCAAGTTCTACACTCACTCAAATATTAATTCTCAATGGATAATACGAGAGTAAACAGTAACAAACCCCCATCCCTTAAATTAGGCTTCTTCAACGCAAATGGCGTTTCAGGTCAACGCGATGAGATCGCCGCTTTCCTCCGCGACCATCAGCTTGACATCCTCCTCATACAGGAAACCTTTTAAAACCGCATCACCGAAACCCGAATATTGCTAACTATAAACTAGTTCGCAATGACAGGTCTCGATGCCACAAGGGTGGCACACTAATATACTTTAGGAAATCTTTGTATTGCATCCCTATCGACCCACCTTCTCTCTACTCCCATCTGGAGACCTCTATCTGTCGGCTCGGCATGACTGGTCATCAACCGATCACCATCATCTCTGCTTATATTCCACCAGACAATGGTCCGGAGGATCCCATCTCTCTCCAAAAGGACTTCACCGCCCTCTTCGGTATGAGTGACTCCGTCATATTGGCGGGGGATCTTAATGCCAAACACCCGGCGTGGAATAGAAGCACGACTTATACTAGAGGTCGGATCATTTCCAAGTTAGGCGAATCCCTTAACTTTGACGTCATCGCTCCAATGAGTCCGACTCATTTCCCCGGAAATCCCAAGCATCTTCCAGATATACTCGATGTAGCGCTGCTCAAGAATGTGAACCTCCGTTTGCAATCAATAGAGACGTTCCACGAGCTTAACTCTGATCACCGCCCAGTAGTCATGCATCTTGCCCCCTACTCTGGCCCAAGCGATCCCAACCGCCCCCCTCAGACCCAGATGATAACCGACTGGAGGAAAGTAAGTGAAAGACTGAAATCCACCACGTCGCCTCAATTGGACACCATCCCCGATCACATAGTGTCAGTCGCCGACACGACGGCCGCAATCGACTCGTTTACTGAGCACGTTCAATCCGTTTTGACGGATTGTTCACGGGAAGTTCCGGTGATGGAAGACCATCGCTGGAAACTACCTACTGACGTACGTGACTTGATAACCGAGAAGAATGCGGCTATTCGTGCCTACGACTCCTTCCCTTGTGACGCGAACAAAGCCCACATGCGCCATTTACAGCGTGCTGTAAAGAAACGCATAGGGGAGGTTCGCTCAGAGGGTTGGAACAAGATGCTCAGTGAACTCGAGCCCACTCACCAAGCCTTCTGGCACCTTCAGAGGAAATTGCACTCCTCCGAGGAGGTCTCTATGCCTCCCCTCATCCGCCCCGACAAGAGCGTCGCGTTCGACAGCACCGACAAGGCCGAATGCCTTGCTGACAGCCTAGAGTCCCAGTGTTCTCCCAGCTCTCAACCAGTAGACCAAGCTCACCTGAACAAGGTCGACGCTGAAGTCGAACGGAGAGCCACCCTTCCACCCGTCGAAGACCCTGATGATCCTCTGCCTCCCGTCACTCCAGACGAAGTGCACGACATCATAAAAGGGCTCCAAGCTCGTAAAGCTCCCGGTTCGGACGGTATTACCAACAAGGTATACAAACTCCTACCTGCCCCTCTAATAATGCTTATGACTGCCATCTTCAATGGCGCCTTGAGCAACAACATCTTCCCACAAGCGTGGAAAGAAGCTACCGTCATCGGTATCCCAAAGCCAGGCAAGCCAAAGTCTGAGCCCTCCAGCTACCGTCCCATTAGCTTACTCAACGTTCTCGGCAAAATCTACGAGAGGCTTATTTATGAGCGTCTCAAAGACTACGCCGAAGCAAAGAGCCTCATTCCCAACGAGCAGTTTGGTTTCCGTCCCCAACACTCGAGTATCCACCAGGTCCACCGTATCGTAGAGCACTTGTGCGCCGGTATGCAGCGTAACGCGACGACGGTTGTGCTATTCTTCGACATAGCAAAAGCCTTCGACAAAGTCTGGCACAACGGCTTGTTATACAAGCTTTACCAACTAGGAGTGCCAGATCGTCTCGTGCTCATCTTACGAGACTTTTTGTCGAATCGCACCTTCCGCTATCGCATCGAGGGTGCACTCTCGTCCCCTCACCCTATTCGCGCCGGTGTCCCTCAGGGTTCCGTCATATCTCCTCTAGTCTTCACGCTGTTCACCAGCGATATCCCACAGAGTAAAAAGGCTCAGTTGGCTCTCTTCGCCGACGACACTGCCGTTTACTATACCGGTCATTGTCCCAATGCTATAGCTCGTACTTTCCAAACCTCCGCAAACGTCTTAGGCCCATGGTTCCGGAAATGGAGAATCGAGGTCAACCCCGATAAGAGTCAGGCGGTTCTCTTCTCGAGACGTCGTTGACTCCCTCCCTCACTTCCCAGCCCGATCACTATGTACGGTAAGCCGATCCCCTGGGAGAAGCAAGCCAAATACCTAGGCGTGATCCTTGATGAAAACCTTACCTTTAAGGCTCATATTAAGGCGGTTCGCGCGCGCGCCTCCTTCGCTCTTAGCAGGCTCCACTTTGTACTGACAGCCCGTAGTAAACTGTCACTTAATTGCAAGCTGCGCATCTACACCGCAGTCATCCGTCCCATCATGACCTATGCCTGCGTTGTATTTGCGCACGCTCACCCACGTCATCTCCATAAGATGCAGACCCTCCAGAACCGTTTCCTCAGAAAGGTTACGGGTGCCCCCTTCTATGTCCGTAATATAAATCTCCACATCGATCTTAAAATGCCTACCATAAACCAGTTCATGAAACGCTTATCGAAGCGCTTCTTTGACTGTGGCATTAAACACTCCAACCCCTTGATCTCAGCGGCCGCCCGCTACACTCCCTCCCGCATTAGCAGTATTCGCCGACCAAGGCATACTTTAATCGCCCCCGACGACGCCACTACCCTCCTCCAGGAGAGTAGTAAGGCCACCAGCACACTACATAAGCCCAAAACCCGATCGCCGTCCTACCGTCCTCGCCGCCGTGGCCCGCCAGCCCGCGTCGCTGAGCCTGTAGCTTTAAATTCATCCCTAATTAATATCAATCCTGATCCAGCTAGTCCCTTGCTGCCCTCTTCCAGCGACGCCATAAGCCGAGGTCCGTACCCCACAGGACAAAATCTACGAGCCCGTACCCCACAGGGGGTGCCCTTAGCGTTGTTGCTTAGTTTTAGTTAGTATTTAAGTTTAAGTCCTGGCTGGAGGCCTTAATTTATTAGGGCAACCACAGGCAAGTCCTATTAAGCAGACGACAACCTCATAGGTTGACCTGCGAGATGCCATTCAAAAAATCATTAGAGATAAGGCAGAGGGCATACTAATTGTACCCTATTGGCGTTCACAACCTTGGTATCCATTATGGACCAAATTAGTAAAATCTGAAAAAAAAATTTTTTGGGCCTGATCAAGATTTGTTGTACTCTCCTTTCGGAATACACCATCCACTACACGCAGACCTTATCCTAATGGCAGCGAGATTATCAGGCAATCGATGATAACTCGAGGTGTCCCGGAGACTTCTTTGGGTATCGTTTTGGGTTCCTTTGCACCAAAAACCTTAAATCAATATAACTGTAATCTTATTAAATCTTGGGTAACTTATTGCCAAGACAACAATTATGACATTTTTAAATCAACTAGTAATCAAGTGATTTCATTTTTAACTGTAAAATTTGATGAAGGTGCTAGTTATAATACCCTAAATACACACAGATCTGCCCTGTCAATTATTTTAGGTTCAGAAATCACATTAAATAGTTGTGTTAGTAGGTTCCTGAAGGGTGTCTACAGGTTACGACCTCCCAATCCTAAATACACAGCCACTTGGGACACTAATAAGGTATTGAGCTATGTGTCTAGTTGGTATCCTTATACGGAAATAACACTTGAATGTTTATCAAGAAAAACAATTGCTTTATTAGCAATAGCTTCTGCGCAAAGAATGCAGACACTGAGTTTAATCAAATTAAAAAATATCAGAATAGAAAACGATATGATTGTAATTAAAATATCTGACTTGATTAAAACCTCGAGACCTGGGGCCTTCCAACCACTAATCAGGTTACCCTTCATTCGTGAAAGTTTATCCATATGTCCAGCTACTGTTGTTATAGCTTATATTGATAAAACTTCATCCTTACGTCACAATCAATTAGATGACTATCTGTTCATTAGCTTTCGAAAACCTCATAAAAAGGTATGTTCGCAAACACTAGCATACTGGGTCAAAAAAGTTTTAGTGGATAGCGGAATTGACATTTCGATATTCGGAGCCCACAGTACTCGTCACGCCTCCACATCAGCCGCCCATAGGCTGGGTTTTAACCTGGAAATGATACGGAAGGCCGCAGGTTGGAGTAATACTTCTAATGTCTTCTTAAAATACTATAACAGAGAAATCATTAACCCTGTTAACAACGATTTCGCTAATGCTATATTAAATGATCTTTAATATAAATTAAATTATATTGAGACGCCACATAATTATTATCTTATCATCATACCTGGGTTTCTCTGAAAGGATTGGCAGAGGCAATCCCATTTTATCAATTATGTTTAAGTCTCAGGTTATAGGGCGGGACCCTATAACCATTCAACTGGAAACAAATCTATACTCCAGAATATTAAAGTTTAAGGTATAATCATGTACACCTATCGAATTAACTATTTTTGTTAAGATTAGGATAGATGTAACTGGATTTAACAAACAATAAAAGTCTGATTAATAAGTAGAATACTTGGATATTTAATTATTGTAAAAAACCTGAATGATTATTGAAGGGAATAATAATGTTACTATGTTAACTTTCCCTTTTTTGTCATGATACTAACTCTGAGGGTCTCAATCGAAGACGATTACAACCCCACCCATCCCCTACGAGAACCCCTACAGACAAAAAAGAAAAGTATAAATATGTAAACAGCTAGAATCTGTTTAGAACATTTCTCTAAAAGTAATGAATAAAGAGCGGGAGCGACAGCGCCGCGTGCCGGGGGTGGGTGCGAGACAGGACACTAAGTCATGGTTTTTTTTTTTTATTTTTTTTTATTAAGCTATGAGTATCTAAAAGTGTGGCAAAGACAGCACCCTCTCATGTACTGCTGCAAGTAAATTTGTAATCGTCTTCAGTTGAGACCCTCGCATAATTGGAATCAAACTTCACAAGGTAAGTTCGTTTGATTCTTAATTGGCCCCGACTTACGAGTTGCAATCAGTTGTGAGTTCGAGCCTAGGCAGGCACTTTACTTTGTGTATTTAATTTCATCTCCGCTGATCTCAAAACGATGAAGGACAAAATCCTGAGGAAACAGGCATGTTCCGGAACCAAAAAAAATCGAAGACATGCGATACCCATCAACCTCCACTGGGCCCACGTGGTGGATTATAGCCCACTGTGCGAGAGAGCACAGAGAAGATGCGTGTTAACATTACAGGCTGATTACGGTACTGCTAATGTGAGCGCCATGTATCTATCACATAATCCATTTACGTGCCCTTGCTTTATTTTTAATTGTTTTCACCTATTGTGGTATAGTAATTTTATTCTAGGTGCATCGTCCATCACATACATAATTAAATAATTAATGTTTAAGCACAAAATATTGAAGATTTTTTTTAAAGAGTAACGGTGTAGTCTCTTGCCCTAAATGTTGACGTACAATAGTGCCTTTTATGTGCCTATTTAAAATAAATGATTTGACTTTGACTTTAATTGACGGTTAATACTCCTAACACATTTACTCTATTTAAACATTAAATCAATATCCGCTTCCTCGAACAGTTCCACAGCCATCTCAATTACTTGGTAAGCCTTAATCACCTGAGTATTGGTTTTAGTACTAATCCTTGTGTTTACGGATTAAGCAATTTATACATATGTAAAGCCACCGTCCATCTACTAGTAAATTACTGAGACACCTTTCAGGTGAGACATGCCCCAGTGGACTGAGCTATGTAATGTTAATTGCGGTTGAATAGTCAACTACGCGTACCTAGGTATATAAAAGTCGTAGTGGTTGACAGAAAATGTGAATATCGGAAGGATGTAGAATATCTAAACAAGGCTTTGTTTAAGGTTTTGGAACGAAGTTTCTTATCGCACATTATATTCTGCACATTGGGTGAATGTGAACTAGACTGAACTTCGTTCCAATCAGGGGTCCCACGAAACCTCAAGTTTTTTTTTAACACGCTTTTATTAGCTTCACTTGTAACTAACTCAAAAACAATGTAAAAAAGTTTTAGTAGTCAACTTTAACCTACTTCTAATTGAAGTATCGAATTGAAACTTTGTATGTATATGTAATTTTGAAAGGCCATTGAAGCACCACCGGAACAATGTATGAATTGTATGTTTACTGTTTAACTTATTTTTTTGTTTATAACCCAGCGAAACCGTCGCTTATTCATTCATATGAATAATTGTATTCTTTTTGAGTGAAATACATCTTCTTAAACCATAATTGGATGACAGAGCTATAATTTTGGAGCTATTTGCAGGAGGTATATAGTGGAATTCTTCAGTGGCTACTAGTAAACCTCACGAATTTGGAGTCATAATATTCGTTTTGATGAGTCCAGTATATTGCACTTGGTGTCAAGGGTCTGACTATGGAGCCAGGAGGACAGTAAAACTATTCAGTGGCTACTAGTAAACCGTTCAAGTCATAACTTCGTTGACTTAAGCTTAAGCTTTAACTTATAAACTAAATGAAAAATATACTAGACAAAAAGTAAAAATATGTAGTTTAAAAATAAATACAAACTCGCTTCTAGCACGCACAAAAATTATAAAATAAAAAAAAATTACTTGTAGTAGTTCTTCTTTTATAGTCCATGATTAAATAAAAAGCGCAAAGTGATTTTTAATTGTGTTCTTTTAATAACATAATTTAAACAAAGTGCTCCACGCTTTTCGATTAAATCATTGGTTTTAAAATAATAATTATTACAATTTATGGTGTGGCGAACAGTCGCGTCGGGTAGGATAATACCTACATTACTACTACCATTATGTCGGTCGAGACACCATTCTAATTTCCAATTAGCTTCTGAATTTTTCATTGACCACAATATTATATAATAGCTATATTTCTATATCTGTAGACTGATTTTATATTTTACAGCCTTTTCCGACCAATTTTTAATTTCCAAGAAATTCGAACATGCACCTAATCCTCTAATGCTCCGCATTTTGTATAAGACGGTCTTTAATGTCCGTTTTACGGTGTCGAGCCGGTCAGCAAGACCCTTGCCGTTTTCACTCTTACGTGCTAAAGCAAAGTAACATCAGACATGCATCGTTTACGTTGTCACGAATGTGGATACCTACTTTAGAAATATACGGACTAAAGTTTCCGCACCTGTCGATTCGAAGACGATAGTTTGTTTTGCAAAAAAAAATCCTGTGTCTACTTATGCCAATAAGGCCATTATCAAACCGATGACAATCGTCTAATATAAACTTTTATAGTCTCCACGAGACTGGGCAGTTAGCTCTGCTAGAATTTGCTGACTGGATAATAATTTTACTGCGACCTTGAGCTGAACTGTACGAGAGATGAAGCGATGGCAAATGGCGTTACTACTTCAAGTTTGTTGCTTAAGGCAGTATTAAAATCAGTCCAGACGACAAAAAGACAGTTTTTTTGTTGCCTTCAGATAAGTCTGTCAGTTTTGACTTTTTTGTAGCAGCTGGTGCACACCTTGACATCTTGTTGGTGAATAATCCACGTAGGTACGTTAATTATTAGGTAACTTCATCTCGGTGATGTTTCATCGGAAATACAGGCGTTGTGATGTCACAATGCCGTCGTCAGTAATGTTTTCTAGTCTTGGATATTACCTTTATGAAATCGAGATGAACGAACGGCGTCGTAACTATCATGTAAACATTGTCTTAGGGATGTAGAGCACCTCTGACTTCTGCCTAGGCCTAGGCTTAATTATTTTAAATCCTCATATTGTGCCTAATTTTCATCAAATCATTCTCACATTTATTGAGAATGATTTCTTCTTCAAACATTATCATTAGGGGTGCGACCCCTGGAAATTGGTTAAAATAAATTCCTTGTTGAACGCAAACACAGTTATCAGAGAAAACCCACAAGCAAGTCACCGTGTATGTTCATACGTTTAGTCAATTTCCATATGAATAGAATATTTGAATATGATAATAATACGGCTCAAAATCGCACAAATATCATCTTTAAACGAATTTTGCAATAGAATTTGTCAATCAAATTTTGTGTTGGAAAACGAGAGGTATACGAGGATACAGGAGCCCATATAAAATGTTTAGCATATTTATGCTGGTAACGACAGCAGTAAATTTCTGTTAGAACATTCAGTTACCTATTTTGTTAAAATTAGGCTGTTTATTGAAATTTTGACCATCTGGTGTCTGTTTGTAATGTGTAAATATGTCGAACGAACCGATCATTGGTCCCGAAGTAATCGCTTGGTAGGTACAGAAATATTTAGGTGCCTGAACGATAAATATCTACTGGAGGCTTTACGAACTCCAAATGTCTGAATTTCTCGACTATAATAATTGCCAAGAGTATTTTAAGTGTTCCCAATTAAAATGGGTAAGTAACTGTGGTGGGTACTTCATCTAATGGTACCTTAAATTTTTTGGTAGGTTTGGTATGTTGGATTTTTTGTCGCCTGTGCCTGACGTCAGCGTCAGAGGAAAATCAACGCCCGCACGGTGACAAGCTTTTACCCGTGGATATGTTGGATGTGCTGAAAATACTGCACTGTGTACGTACTCTCGGTACGGATATTTTTTCTTTTCCGGTTTCGATAAAACTTTTGTTTGGCAGTAACGGCCTCAAAAACAAGTAGTTAAAATTGTATTTAATTTAAACTTAATATGCTATCTACCTAATATTTCACAAATATATAGTATCAGGCGACAGGACAAAAAATCAAAACGGTTTTGATTAAATATTTAGTACCATCTCGGTAGCCTTTGTATTTTGTTCCTCCAACACTTTTCAATGTCTTAGAAACATGTTTGAGTGACGTACTTTTCTTTCAGCCGAGAAAATTATCAGAAGGTAAGTATCTAGTAAATATTTATTTCATTTTAAGAATCATAAAAGGTCGATTTCAAGACCGTGAGCATAGATTCTAACTTGAACAAACCGAAAACGTGGGCGATTTGATTTCTAAATAAATGCTGCGGAAAGGCACGAAATATTTCAATACCTAGGTACGTACTCCTTAAAATAAAATGTCAAATGTCAGTTTGGAAGAAAAGTGAAAACAGGAATATTTTCGTTACATAGTTTGAAGTTCGTGTTATGGCACTTTGATCCGTAGGGTGTGAAGAAAGGGCGCCTCAAGGGTGCATGTCATCCCTTTGAAAAGGTTGACACGGGTATGAAAACGCGTTGCCTCGATCTTCAATTGCACTCGTCTTAAATTTAAGTGACCCTCAAGACTATATGTTAGTGTAAATCGGGAGAAGAAGAATTCTGGTGGCAAACTTGTAGGCAGACAGTAAAGTTTCATCGTCTCAGTGGAATAGCTATAATTTAATGTTAAGTAAGTATTGTAATGGCAACTACTTAACTTGTCTCAAAAACTGGATCAGATTTAAGAAATATCACAGATAAAACTTTGGATATTAATAAAACGGCCAAACGCGAGTCGGACTCGCACACGAAGGATTCCGTTCCGTACCACAGTCCAAATTTTTACTACAGGGACTCAAATTGTAACCGTAAGAATTGTTTATAACACTGTTTTAAAATAAACACATTTATAAAAGTAACAGATAAAACGATTTTACCGAATCAGAGTGTAACATTTTAAATGTGTTAAGAAGTGTGTAAGAAGTGTGTGTGTTATAGAAATAAGCAGTTTTAGGTATAATTGCACGGTTAGGCAACAATGAGCGGTGGACAGAGACGACGTCTAGAGAGTAGACGGCGACTAGAATACGGATATCTAATGCATACTAACCATAAATAAATGGTAAATTTGGCAACGTCGCGTTAACCTGTTACACTTATTAACAATGTTAACACTTGAATATATGTTACAGATATATTACTGTAACACTTTTGTAAGTGTTCTGGGTTAACACTTACAAAAGCACATTGGTAAATGTTACAAAAACATTCGAAAGCACATAAGGCATCGTCCTAATAGAACACGAATGCGCACGATTGGTTTTTTGTATAGGGATCGTTTTATTATTTACTTTATTTTATTTTTATTATTTGTTGATATAGTGGCCATAGTAGTAGCAATCTCTGAAAATTTAAAGTGTCTAACTATTACGGTTCAAAAGATAGCAGTGGAGCCTTAGTAATAGGGTCCTGTTGGTACCGTTTGGGTGCGGAACCCTAAAACCACGAAATATTACTTACAAAATAAAATTCCATTTCCTAATGTCTCTTTTTTCGTAATCTGTAGGGAATTTTTCACTCACACAGTTTATGGATTTAGGTTGAAGCCAGACTGCGTGTTATAACTCAATTTCAGTAGGATTCGATTTGCGTTAGATTATCAAACAGACGGATTTTATTCAGTTGATTAAAACTTGGTTACGTGTGCGTGTTGCGTCGAGTGCGGCTAAAGCCTACTTGCTTAGTGTCATTAAACGAGGAAGGCGGCAAAGAAATCATTTTGCGTTTGCATAATGCATAATCAGCTTATTATGTTCCCACTGCTGGGAAACAGGCCTCCTTTCTGTGAGAGGGAGTGGGCCGTAATCCACCACGCGGGCCCAGTGCGGGTTGGTAGATGTCAGATTTCTTCAAATTTTGGTTCTAAGACATGCCGGTTTTATTTTGCGTTTAAATGGTACAAAACGCAATATTAAATGAAACTGTTTTAAGCGTGGAGTCACTCCATGCAGCATACATTTTAATGCGCCAGTCTAACTATAGTTTTACGGTGTTTAAAGGTAAAACATAAATATTTTTGACGGTAACTTAGTTCACTTATAGAGATGGTCTTATGTAGCCTTCGAAATTAAAATGTTCTAATGTTTTGCAATTTAAAAGTCTGTATCAGTTGGCCTACTCCATAAGCACAAAGTACGTAGTTTTGGTTTCCAACTCCTTATACGGAGTGGTGAAATATCACCCACGGAAATTAAACTAGTTTGGGGCCTGACCTAATAAGAATGAGTGAATTCGACGGTTGTTTTGATGGATCAACTACTTTCGGATGGGAATGACAGATGAACAAAGAAAATCTGACAGGCTGAAAACTGAGATATTTGACATTTTGTCTATTCTGCCGTCGACAAACGTTGGTCATGATACGCGTGCAGGTTGTTTGTTGATCAAAATTTGATTCGTGACCGTAACAAACACTATACTCTATCTATACGGGGAGGCAAGGACATCTACGAGTACGTGCAAACTGTAACAATGAATTCAGCATATGATTCTAGAACCCCGAGAAATATTTAAAAATGCAAAAAAAAAAAAGGTTTTTCATAGAAAAGTGCGATTAAATATACTAACCAGCACTTTTTTTTTAATAACCGGTTAACGGAGGGGATTCAGAATAATGTACTGAATCCACGATAACACGCCGTGCTACACTGTATACAATACAAATTGATACTGACCTGCAAATTGCAAAAAAAAATATTGTACGATACCCTGGCGTTTTCGCCTTAAGTAGTAAGTAGTTTTAAGTTCGTCTCATGCAACCCGCATTAAATAACTTCCCTGAGTGGTAATACTTAGATGAATGTACGTACATCCGGCAGGGGCGCTCCATGGCCAGTTAGGAACGTAACACTTTGCGTAGAGGCTCTATTATTATGTTTCTCACATACAACGGCATTTAGTATTCTAGTTCGATCTGTTGCGAGAGAAGAAGAAACCATCTCCAGCTTTGATTATAATTCCAACTTTATCTTTATCTGCAGGAAAAACAGTCGAACACTTTATATTTTTCTTTTATCCCGAACTGGACAACGAAGTTCCGCCTTCCTGAATAAGGTAAAGTTAGTTCAGAACAGTCTATAGGTGCTGGTCAAAGTTAGGTAACTACTGGCCGAGTACTTGCTCAGCTAGCTTCGTTAGGATTGCCAACAATACAGCACCCTAACAGTTTTGTTTGCATGGACTATTGTATAGCAGTCTTGGGAAGCGATCGCTGCTCGTTATAAACGACGTTTGCGTAATTTTTCGGGTACCTACTGTTATACAGAAGCCGGCCAAGTGCATGTCGGACCACGCACATTGAAGGGTTCCATAGTTGGATGAATTTATGCCAAGAAAAATTATTAAATAAATGAATTTGTTTCTTATTTATATGAATGACTTGCCTTACCGCATAAAGGATAATCATGATCTATTGTTGTTTCCAGATGACATTTCACTTTTAGTTAAACTCAAACGTCAGCAACTGACCATGTAAATAGCACCCTCGCTAAAGTAGTTAACTGGTTTAATGTTAATTTCCTACTTCTTAACGAGAAAGTTCGTGGACAAGTAAAAACCTAGTGGGCTTATACAGGGTGTTATAATAGATATCATGTTTAATAATTTGAACTACGCAGACGATATAGTGCTGCTGAGCCCATCAATCAGTGCACTCCGCGAATTGCTTGTTGTATGTGACGCACAAATGCTGACGGTGACGCAAAAATGCTGGTTTTCCATAGCAAACGCGCATCGTTAGGTAACGTTCCTCCAGTGATTATAAGCGGAACTCCATTGCAGTTGCTCAGGTGAATTACAGGCGGTTTGGTGCAATATGCTAGTCCACAGCTTTGTATGCTGTAGTAATGATTCGAAGAGGATTTTTTTTTTGGCTCACTGCCAAACCTTCTATACGTGCCGCTTGTGGGTGAAGTTTACGCAGAGGGCCTACAACGTCAGCGTTCAGTATTATAATGGATTTAGGATGTTGATGGGGCTTCTGCAGCAAGAAACACTCTTTCCTTGCTTATACTTTTTACTACGACTGTATTTTCTCACATTTCAACCACGACTGACTTTGCAATATATATTTAACCATTATAAAAGACTTTTGCCCCCCCCCCACCCCCCAGAAATAACGATAATATCATAACCGTTATTTCTAAGTGTTGCCAAAGCAGACTAACACATTAGTTTTAATAAAGACACATTTAAAAGTCTATTACATTATTAATCATATGTACTTTGAAGGTGTTGCTACAGTTGATATTATGGAAAATACATTTTAGTATAGTAAATCAAAGAAATCACAACATGTTTTTTGCAGCAACAAGTTCGCTTCAAATGTGTAGGCAAAATCTAGGTACTTAGGTTCGCACTAATATATACCTACTTAGTTTTTAGACTGTATTAATTAAAAGTAATTAAACCAAAATGCTATAGAGTAGTTGTATCCGATATCGATTAAATAATTAATGGTGGAAATTACGTTACGTTTTCTTGGCACATTCTTATTAAGGCTTCAAAACATCTTTGAATTAAATCTCGTGCACGCTGTGTCGTCGCGCATGTTTGCGAGCCTTTACGCTTGTCAGATAAAAAACGTGTGTTCAGTTCTCTGGTCTTCCCAGAGTACCAGCTAATTTAGCTATGCATTATGCTATAAACTTTCAATTTATCTAATTGTAACTGAGATAACTGTATCAAATTTCAAACTTTTAACATAAACCGTAACTCTCATACACCAATCAAGATAACGTAAAAGGTATATCATTAACAAAATCCAACTTAACCATACAACTAAAACTAACAATAAAATTGAAATAATTCAAAAGATAAACTGAAAGATGCTTTTGAAAGGCTAAAAATTTTTGTTTTAACTTATCGTACAGTGTAATTTCATTTGAGATAGCAAAACTACGTTACAAAGTAATTTTAATCCGTTGAGTACCGTAATGTATGAATAGGAGCCCGCTTACGATGCTTGATATATCTTAATTATGTCTCGTTGTTCGGTTGGTGATAAAACTGGACGTAATTGTTGTTACAATGTTGGTAGCCTTGCTTGTATTCGAGATTGTAAGAAGCATTTAAAACTTTGGGGTGGGCATAAAACGGATAATTTGTGGTAAATTGTAAACTTTTATTGTTTTGCAATAATCTTAGCAATCAATCTAGAGATTTTGCTACTGGAGTTAATTTTGTTTAATCGAAACAGGACACTCTTGTGTTTATGTAAACAGAAGAAAACATTAATTTGTGTTGAACGATCTTAAATTACATCCAACAAGAATGATTTAACGATCAAATTTTAAAGTAACAAATCCTGTACCGCGTATCTTATCACAATAGGAACAGCAAACTAGGCAATAAAAGAGAATTGCATTATAATAAAAATGTACTTATAAGAGATTTTAATAAAAAAAGTCCCATCAAATGCAATAATTTATGGCCACATAAAACTCGAACGAATGACTTCTATCAAGAGATGAGCGTAATTTCAATATAAATTTGATTAAAGTAAAAATCCGTATAGGTATTTATTTCGTTTACTCGTGGTATCATGGTGATAAATGCTTTCAAGAGCCATTAAAAGATTTAAAAATCTGTTGCCTGAAATGAACGCATATTAAAATATTCCAAGATTATGAAATCACATCAAAATATTTTATATCACATAAGCCTATAATGGGCTCATATGAAGCATCAGAAGCTAGGTGCACGGTTCCAATTGGTCGTTTTCTATGGAGAAGAGCTAGCAAGAAACACGTAACTCTTTTTTATTGGATTAGGTTGATTTGTATTATGATTTATAGGTAATAATTAAGTAATACTGCAGAAAAGATGATTAATGATAATTTATTCCAGCATAGCGAAATAACCCCATTTGGTAGTTATTTTTGACCATCTCCTAATCCGTACTTGACAGATATTTGTCGTTTGCGTTTAGTTATTAAATAGGGAACATTAACGCTCCTGACTTTTAACGTCTGTTGACCCGTTACTTACGCACATGTGAAAGGCAGAACCGTAAATATTAACAGTTTGATTTAGATGATAAATCAAACTAGGCTATAAAGCCGATCTATAATTGCATTTGAAAACAATCAAACTATACAAGATAACTGCTTTCAAAAAGCTCTGACCACAGAACACTGCGTCAGGCTTGTTGTATGCGCATCTTCGGGAGAGGGGGTAGGCTTCACCATGCTTCCCAAACGGGATTGCTAGTCGTTCTTGGAACGCTAGGAACCGTGTCTCACTAAAAACACACACCCGACTGTTTGTAGGCCCATAACTGTATTGACACTGTTATCGAAACACGACAATTTGGACGCTTTGCCGCTGATAGCCGCACTGCATTCTCAAAACGGAGAAGGAAATGTGTAAGGAAATGTGAGGTGACGAAATACGAGTACCATCGGTGTACACAAAGTACAGTCTGTTGCAATGAATTTTGCAACAGACTGAGTCTCAAACAATGATTTTTCTATGCTTACTAAGCATTAGCACTTTTAAGGTAGTGATTACAGTGACAAGCTAGTGTATCTGTCATCTGGCTGTCTCTGTTAGTTTTAGACACTTAGAGCAAGGTTATTAGTTTTTCATTTATAAACTAAGACATATTTTTATTGAAAAAAATGTATTGTGTGTAATTTATAATAGATAAATTATTGGTCTCGCTGCACTCGACTAGATACCGCATTATCTAAAAACAATAGCTCCGTGAATGCGGCAACTGATTATTGTATTGTGTGTAAGACATCGTCACTTGACATTTGTCTGTTGACATTACCAGCTTCTCATTTGTTACCCGTTAATGGGAAAATATATTATGCTGTTGTCTAGTAGTTTAGTTATACATAAAGCTCAGAAAACACTTAATAATTAACGATAAATTAAAAGCGAATGTATAAATATTATTGTGTAGGTGTTAGGCGTAGGTTTCTAAAAAAAAAGACAAAAGAAGGAATGTTAAAAGGAAGGGATGTACATATATCAATGATTAGGCGTCAAGTTTAAGTCTTTTTTTTTTATTAACATAATGCGATGTTTTTTTTCAATTTTCCACCCATGTTCCTTGGGGAAAGGGTAGAATAGAATTACCCCTTGAACTATTCTCAGCTAACATTTTGCACCTTATGTGTATAGTTTACAAAGATAAACATTAAATTATGTATAGACCTAGGTTAAGTATAGAATTACTAGGTTGGATTAATGAAATAGGATTTATAGTAAAATAGAGTAACAATAAATTCATACGCTGAATAGCGTTTAGGGTTATGTTATTTTATGTTGATATTTGAAATTATACGATACGTGCTGATGGTATGTGATCCCAGTGGCCTTGTTGTTTCTAGTAGTATTATTTTTACACAGTTTCACAACGCAAACTGGCATTTTACTTCGAATTATGTCCAACATTTGATAAAACATTCGGCACGTGCAGGTCATAGATAGCTTGCAGTGTGACTGGATCGGGTACGCCGACTTTGGCGTAGTATTTGTATATTATTATAAATATTTTGAATAAACAAGAAGACTATGTGCATCAGAGTTTTTTTTTCTCGGTTAATTTTCATTTTAATCTTGGTCTGGCAGTTTGAGTAATTTATGCGGCCTACCTAAATGCAGTTGAGTTGAACGATTACTGACAAATGCGTGGACTGACTGGACCACTCGATCTGTGTGGTTCTTTCCTCAAAAGACCATTTCAAACATAAATCTTCATGTTCTTCACATGATCTGACCAAATTTATGTTTGGATATCAAAAGAGACAATGTTCTCTGATATTGTTTGAACGCTGACTTATCTAGTTTTAAAACTATGATTGCCGTGTTTGCACAAACCTACTTAAAGAAATCAAATAATTTATCAATTTATCATTTAACACTAAATCTTTATTAATTTCAACCACTCAACCATCCAATTTACTAGTTGCGAACTTGGAAACTCATTCCACTTTCAGATCTCGCTGAGCATGATAAATTCAGTGTTATTCTTTCATCAGATTAGCGTTGCAGGACTAATTTTGTATGAAAACCAAGTTTTGGCACGAATAGTGGAATGTTATCTCTGTAGTTGTATTGTTAATCGCAACTCCTGAATTATCCGTGCGGTAACTGCAAACACATGAACTTAATGTTGGCTGTGGGATATAATTGATACAAAACAAATAAGAAATTGAGCAGTTTCAGTTGGTGTACATTGTTGGGACTAGTTTTTCTGTTTTCGATCATTCTATGACGTGGTTAAAGCCCGAACAGAGAGAAATAAGGCAGCCATTTTGGATATGTTATGTTCTATTTTATTGCCGCCACAATTTTTGAAAATTTCATACAACGGTCGATTTGAACGCTGCAATTGGTCTAGTAATAGAATAATCCTAGTTTTTTTTCACGGACGACAATTTCTGTCAGTTATTCGATTATTTTTACAACAAAAAGTTTAATAGTACGGAACATTTTAAAGCTTAAAGTACAAAACTAATAAAAAAGTGGTAGTAAGGTATCAGTTATCAGAATATTAGAAAACTACATGAATACCCGACTAAGTTCACTAATCCATACTTATCTGTCTTGTCTGCCGGTTGTAAGGACTGAACAGATTGCGATGAAATATGACACGCAGGTCCTGGACATAGAATAATTCTTTATGTAACGTAATACCGGGAGTACGTTTCCGTGCGATAACTTTTGTCTTAGGCCGTAGAAATAAACTAGTTATTGAAAATTACCCCAAACTTAATTATCTTCATCCAACCAAACAATCCACCGCATCTCAAACTCTCGTATATTCTAGTCAAAATATTCGTGTGAGATTATTATTGCCTAGAACTGAAACTATATTACGTATGCAATCCTATTTGGAAGGCATATTGACGACTGAGTATTGTCACAATTGGGTAGTGACTGGAGTTATAGCACCAAATAGATACAGAAGGCTGCCTCCATGGCTAAAACAAGCACGCGAACACGTAGCCGCGTATGTATGGCGATCCGAAGCAAATGCCAGTCGCGAGTGCACTTGGAGTCGCTGTAGGTACGTGAAGCATGTCTATGTGCTCGTACTTTTTCGTTCATTGTGTGGAGCCAGCCTTCTATATCTGTGGATTTTGTGGTATTAGATGGTGGGTACCGTATTCGGCTTGTTTCCTATACTGTCGGGTGCTTTGAAGTGAATAGAGCCACTGCTGCACTGTAGTGTGAACCTATTTGTTCATAAGGTACGGGTCGATTGTGTACGTGTAGCTTAAGCACGTTGAACGGTGTTCAATTGGTATAGAATGAACATGTTTTGTTTTACTTCATTTGGATGATTTAATAAACATTGCTGAAATAAGCTAATAGCTGATGCCAGCTACCTAATCTATGTAGACGTACATATTTACACGTCAGTATACTTATTGACTCTACTCCTACATACATACAAATAAATAAAAAAAGGTTTAAAAACTTACACCCAACTACGACAAAAACCACAACTAAAAAGATATAACCAAGATATCAAACAGACAAATAAAAAATCCGGAGCCGAAACGCGGTTTGACGCCACTTAGCCTATAACTAGCGGATAACAAGTCAATAAAGTTGGGCAACTACAAATTCATTCTTCTAACTTTCTAAAAGTGTTTACTCTAGATAGGTACTTGGGTATCCACTGAAGAAATTAAAATGGCGATTAAAACGGATTTGGAATTTATCGAATACTCAAAAAACATATTATAATCCCAATAAATTGGTTCACGAATTGGTATCAGAATTAGTTTCCGAGTAAAGTTATTAGTGAAAATTTTCACAGACGCTTCAAAAAGTGTAAATGGATGTAGACTGTAGAGCGGCCTTCTTTTTTAAACACAGGGTATAAGGCTAGTTTTAAAATTTTTCCAACTGTATGTATAATGCAGGAGCGCCATACAACATGTGACTCGAGTCGTCTTTGGTTTCAGAGGTTCATAGCCTACGAAATTCTCTCAAATTGATTATTAATATTTTCAAAGACGAGACTAGGGTAATATTGCAATGGTTCCCATCATGCAAAGGCTTACAGGGCAACGAGGGGGCTGCTCGTCTGTCAAAACTTGCAGTGGAGACGGGTAGCAATAAGCCATACATCCCACATTACTCGGAATATTGCGCCCAGTTTAAGCTGTCGTGTTTTGACGGACGAAGGAACTACTTCGATGAAAAATCTAAAGTGAAACGAATTTGGAATAAAGTGATTCAGAATGGGCCTCCTCGCGTGCTCTCGTTTGAGGATACAAGTTAAAGTAGAAGTTATGTTGTGTTAGCACTAAGGCTGCGGTCGAGGAATCTTTCGGCAAACATAATTTGCTGTCTTAATGTGAAAGGTCGCATCACCTAATTGTGAAATATGCTACAAAATTGAAGATGTGCAACATTTGTTGATGAGTGTGTTAAGAGTAATAATTTCCAATTGAATACTTTAGACGTTTGGCTAATTCAAAACATTTTACAAACCCCAGATCGGCGCTTGCAAAAAGGTTGTGTGGCCTGGTGAAGATGCCTAGTCAATCAATCATTGTATTTATGTTACACAGTATGTAGTTACCTCAATTAAAGTTAAATTGTTGGCATATCCGTATGGATAAAAACCCCTTTACATAATTAAGAGAAATTTTGTATCGTTATCTTATCTTATAAATAGTCTAGTTAGATGCTAGAAACAAAATCCATAAAACGGTAATTTTTTTGCTAAGGAATGGAATACAAAACAAAGAAACAAGTAATGCAGAGAAACAAAACACAAAATAGACTTAGTTACATTAAAGTAATCAGCTAGCCCGAACATTCAGTACATTAATAGGCACTCGTAGGGATTTCTGAATTAGATCCTCTTCAGGTATTGGATTAGAGCGGAATAATTAAATAACGAAACTAAGCCGACTTAATTAAAGGATACTCAGAAGGTCAAGCTTAAAAAACCAAAATGGGATCATTTAGTTTGCCTATGTACTTTTAGATTATTTTAGGTAAATTTTAGGGAACTTAGAAAGTTATACTTCTAAGTCCCAACTTCAACATGACTAAACAATTTCATGTCACAATTTTTTTTTTTACAAAGAGTGTCCATGGAGCTTCTTGCCCGTTCTTCTCCATAGGTACCTACTTCGCTTTGGAATGGGCAACTAGCTTCATATTTCTGACTCACCGACCCCTTGACAATTCAAAACTGCATGTAAGGTTTAATTGAAATAAATACTTTGACTTCGAGTTTGAGTTGTTATACAATTAAACTCAACATTTTATTGAAAAGGAATATTCAACCGTTATTTAGAAGAATATACATGGCTTGAAGAGTGACAGTTCCAAAAGATACCCGTAACCGTTTTAACATTTTCCATTTACTTGTTGATTAAACCGCACAAAATATATTAGAAGCTCTTCAAATTTAATGATTTATACATACTCGTATTACATGCGGGATGAATGAAATATTTAATTATATTACTGAAATTGAAGATTGCATTTTGGTATGGAAATGTGATTTTACTCTTATTCAATGTTGTATTGGAGCAATAATCTGCTGTTGATGGTAATAATTATTCAGTGATGTGAAATGTCAAACTGAAATGTTCTCTTAATTATTGAGTAGGTAGGGTACAAAAAAGAATACATAGTACAATATTTAAAAATCCCATAAAAAGTGATAAGCTTTGCGATGCTGTTTCGGTTCATGTGTTAATTGATTTAAATTCGGGTCTTCATTAAATATTTTCTCATGATTTCAAAAAAAGATGACCTAAATTACCCGAGTGAAAGCAAAGATAGTTAAAAAAGCTTTGATATTAAGGTTTTATGAAAATGCGAGGAAAAAATATCTTAGTCTTATTTATTTTTTCAAGCCAAACTATGCTATTACTATTTAAATAAAAATATTACCGCCTGTCGCCAAGTCGTAACGAAAAGTACACCTGCAAAGATGAGACTTAATAGATTATTTTAATCAAGTCCCTTAAGTAACACCTGTTAATTTATAAAGGTTTATTTCTTTAACTACAAAAATAAAATACAAACTTAAACAATAAAAGTTCATAATTGGTTGTAGAGCAGTTAGCTGCTTGCGGTGTCGGAATTAAAATTTCCCTGATAATAAGAACAAGCAAAACGTCTTACTAACTGAAGCTGAAACTTTAGGGTTCCGTACGTCCTAATGAAAAATGGAACCCTTAACAGATCACTGGTGTGTCTGTCTGTCCGTCCGTCTGTCACAACCAACTTGCTCCTAATCTACTGGACTGATTAAGTTGAAATTTGTTACACGTATGAATTTCTTTGACCTAAACACGGTTGTGTAACGTAATGAAATAAATTTTGAATATTTCAGGTTTGGGGGGCAATAAAAAAAATAAAAATAAAAGTTTTGCTAACTATACCTTGAGACATATCAAATGAAAGGGCTTGTTGTGAGGGTCTCAAGCATATTTTTTTGAGTTTGGTCTGACTTGATTCGTTTTGAAGAGTCCAATAGATTAGGCTTTTTTTTTTGGTGGAAATCATCAAATGACTTCTCCCGGGAGTGTGTGTCAGACTTTTACTGACTAAAACCCACCCGTGTTCCTTCAGTTGCCTGTGCCAGGGCCACGGTTTTCTCTTTAGAATTACCCGCGACCCTGAGGCGTCGGCCCTATCGGACCCCGTCACATTGTGCTGACATCTCTTTGAGGCGCACGTGGAACACGACGCGCCGTCGACCCGGGCCTGGTCCTAGCCGGACGTCGAGCTACCAGTTGCTCGCCGTCCGCAAGCCCGCGCCAACGGTGGCCGGGAATCTGCAGGCAACTCCCGACGCCGAAGGAAGTGACGGCTTTCCATTCCAAATAGATTAGGCTTGGTCACGAGGTTCTGAAGATGGAGCCAAGAGGTGATAGTGGACCTCTTAAGTGGCTCCTAGTAAACCGCTCAAGTTATAACTTCGTTGACCTTAGTCTTATGAACAAAACGAATCATATGCTAGACTAAAAAGTTAATATTAAAAAAATTCGCTGTTTAAAAATAAAAATCGGTGGGTCGGTGACTTACGCCCCCAGTGGTCAACGCACCATTGGCCGACGCCCCCGATTCGAAAAATTTAATGAAAAGCAAGTTTTGAGCAAATGTACTGTCAGGCACAAAAATGTTTTATAAAAATCATAAATGTAAATTTTATGTAAGTATAAAAAACATATTAAATCATAATTGATGGATGTAAGTTTTGAAAAATGAAAGTCCTAGTTATTTGTCATTATTTGTTTATTTATCTCATTAATTAAGAAATAAAAACGTAAAAACTTTCAAAAAATCAAAGTCAAAGCATTTATTTCAAATAGGCCCATAAAAAGGCACTTTTGAACGTCAACATAACATAGTGAAATGTTCTTTTTATCTTTGTACTTATAATAATTAAACAAAATCAACTGTAGAAACTTAAACAAATACAAAAATGAATAGTTCAAAACCTAAAAATAGTATACAAAATCATCTCTTTTCATTATGTAAGTAAAATTATTCCTTTTTTGGACGGATTACCACTTATGGCCCGGATTTGTTCTAAAAACGTGATCGTGGTATATTTTTTTTGTTTTAAGGGATAAAATTTCCATATGGTAAATTATTGTATATGTATATTAACAACTCTCAATAACATTTTATATGAAGTGTTTTTGACTTTTTGGAGTACATAATATATATGCTTTTAATGGGGAAAAAGGTGTGTAATGATAAGGTTAAGTTGCGATCTATTCTCTCTGCTATTTGATAGACAACTTTTATTTAGCAAATAAAACTTTATTATTTTTGTGAAACACTTTTCTCTTTGACTCTTATGTGAAAAAAGGCACAAAAAAGATATTAAATTTATCGAATCGCGGGCGTCGGCCACAGGTGCGTCGACCACTGGGGGCGTAAGCCACGGATCCTAAAATTTATCCAATAAATAAATTGATTTATGATTGAATTAAACATTTAAAAAAATCTGTGCAATGTATTTTAAAAATTACTCTTAATCTACTGCCTGTGACGGTCTTTTAACTCCTGTTGCTACAAGATTTATTTTATTTTGCTGTTAACTATTATGACCCGACCTATAACCCGACTCCACCTTGACGTCGACTTGTTCATTAAGTCTGAGTCTGTCCCAAACATCCTGTATATGAATATGTTTATTTCCAATTTTTTGTTCTTTCTTCACCCTACTACAAAAAGAAATGTTCGGCTTGGACGTTACGCGGCCGTCGCACAGACACTCCTATGGGCTTATGATAAGAAATTAATTCACTGGGCTTTAATGATGTGTCATGCAATACTTAAACTGAACGGCCAAGACATACATTGTGATCAAGATATAAGGTTATTAGTGGTAGGGGCTTGGCTGTCCGTTAAATCTGATAACTTTTTCACAGGTTGAAGTCTTGGCGACCTACTTTTCATGAAATATTTTTTCAAGGGCAATTAAAATTTAAAAAAATGCAGTGGCTGCAAATGTGCAGTGACTGAGTAAACCTAATCAGACTATTTTGTTATATTTTACAAGGTCAAGATTGTTTTCAGTCTCTCTAATCCCAAGTTTTGACTTCACTGTACTAATTTTAATGGTGAATATTTTCTAATTGCCTTTTTAACTTAATTTTTAAAGCAATACGTATCCAATGTTCAGCCTTCGTGGTGTTTTTTAAACTGTTTTAAACAAATTTAAAATGGGTTTTAAACCACGTATTTTCGTTTAAAACGGTTTATTTAGAACACAGTTATGACGATGCGGATTAATATTTAGTGGCTTCAATCTCGATCTCGAGAACATACCCTGCTGCGTGTGGCGTATCGCCTCTTTGACGCCGAGAATATTGTCCCAACGATAATACAAACTAGTATATGCCGAGGCGCGATATGCTAATTCTTAGTACAAGCAATCAGCTTCGTCTGAAATTGATTTCTCAAGAATTTTCATACACTAAAGTCTTTCAAGGATCAGTTCAACTCACTAGAAAAATTACTACAGCTGAATCAAAAAGAAAAATGCGAAATCTTCGTAACGATTTAAAATAGTGGAAAAGCTTCAGTGAAAAAAGCGGAGTTGAAAAGTACTTTTAGGCGAAGGGTTTTGGTCCGTTTTAGAAGTAAAGCGATGAAGATTTGTAAGGATCAGTTAGATAAATAACTTTCTTTATATAAAAGGAAAATAAAAACAAGTAGGCTGCGAGGAGAGAATAAAAGGGGATCGTTCGAGACGTCTGTGTGTAAGTTTTTTTACGTAAAGTACGCTAAAGGTGTGATAAATTGAGCTAAGTGTGTGCGCCTCAAGTGTGCCTAATATCCACCAGTGCGTTTATGAGGAAAATTCACTTTTACGGGGAAGGTAACCGTTACTCAGGAACTTTCATTATTTTTAAACGAGATAGACGATTGCTCATGTATGTAAGTATTGTACTTATGTATATTTTATATGATTTTGCTTTCATTATAGCTGCTTGTGTGATACTTTTGTATGTTTTACAGAAGAGGAGGAAGTATAATGTAAATAATTTATTCTTTTTACAAAAGCATTTTGTTTATTTATGTAAATGGTATTAAAAAGTAAAAACGCTTAAAAACGCGTAAAACACAACACCAGTCGTAGAAAAAAACGAAGTAGGTTAATAAATAACGTCTGAATTCTGTTTATGAAGCAAATACCCGGATTAAAAAATTTAAACTCCATTTAACAATCATGCCGTTTTCTGTATCAGTCACACAGTCGGTGACTGCTAAAACTTTTTCAATAACTAAAAAGTACTGTGAAACTAGTCTATTATATATATTCTGACGTGATCCAATAATCCATGCATGCCAAAGTTACAAAAATAACGAACGCTAAGTATGCTTAAATTAGTTGAAATGCTTAACTCCAAAACATACATTTTTGCCTCTGTTTTACTAATAAGACAATCAAGCAAAATACAATTTGTATTTACATACTGAAATTCATTTCATCATTCATCATCATTCATTCACTGACAGACAGCGCACTGCCAAAACGCTGAGTCCAGTAGCATGAAAGATTACACAAGTGTTCCTTATAACGAAAGTGAGCATTTAAGGGGCAAGCGTCTGCTAAAGGGGTTGCCAGCGATTTTTATATTTAAATTGCAAAAAAACGACACTGACCTGCAAATTGCAAAAAAACTCAAGAAAAATTAATTTTCTTGGGCAATGTGGCCTTGCCCCATTAGGAGAATTTCTGAAAACTCATCTCCAATTCTTAAATGTGGAAAGAAACTTTGAATGGCAGTTCGTCATTTTTGCCGATAGGAAATACCATCGGACACACGGTATGTAGTATTATAAAATATGCATCAAATTAAGCTTCACTTTGTAATTAACCATATCTTTGCATTCAACAATATATCTAAGAAATCCTGAGTTACAATATTTAAGACCATCCGACGCACCGTATAGTCATTGAGCCCCTTTTTTAACCTTACTGCTTGGCTATGACTTATATTTACTCAAAAATGTCTTGACTCATATTCACGACGACAGGTATTCGTTTAATGTCATACAAGTTTATGCCCCGACCACGTCACACCCCGACGATGAGGTGAAGACCATGTATGAGGATATTTTTAGAGCGATGCATGGCTCTAAAACTCTCTTCACCGTTGTCATGCGAGACTTCAACGTGAAACTAGGCAAACAAGACGATGATAAGCTACGAGTGGGGCAATTTGGAGTTGGAAGCCGAAACCGACGGGGTCACCTACTGGTCAGTTTTATAGAAAAGGAAGACCTCTATACGATGACCTCCTTCTTCAGAAAACTCCTTCACAGTAAGTGTACCTGGCAGGGCCAGTTCTCTTCTTCAACTGCCTTATCTTTCTTCAGCATAAGCTTAGCTTAGCTTAAAATATATTATATGAAGTACCCATTGCAATTTCTAGTCTAGCATGATTCCTAGAAAAACAGACAGATAAATTTATTCTATACTCCATTTACACACTTTGTGCTAAAAGTACAACAAACATTATTGCAGTCAAGATTGATGTGGAGTTAAATATAATAAATTTAACTCCACATCAATCTTGATTAAACGTACTAATTTAAAGACTCTACCTTCCGAAACTACAAGGCTTTCATTTAATATTATATAGTTTTTAAATAAAATGTTGTCATGTCAATGTCTAAAATCTAAAAGAAGCAGGTGCGGACAGTAACTGTACCGGGGACGTTTTTCATGTCACTAGAACTCTACCAAATTTAAAACGTTACCTGTTCCCTTCATAAGTTCTAGGAGCACCTGTTTTTTATTTTTTATCGGTTTATAATGTCATCCGTTCGTCAAATTCCGTAAATAATCTGCAGTTGTCAATTGTCATTCACTTGTGGATACTTGTGAATGCTACGTCTTTTCTCGTTGTTGTTGCTGAATTTTTGTGGTTTATTTGTTAATTGGTACTCTTTTTCTGTTGTTATTGTTTTTTTTATCCATAATAGTGCTAGTTTTGTGTTGTGCGTGCAAAGCGGTACGTTTTGTTGAACTATGGACAGGGATGATCCCGGTGCAGGCCCGGTGGCTTGCAAGCGCAACATGTACGCACTGAAACTGCTGGTAACACTCATCTGTGTCAACAGCGAAAACAACTTGGCCCCAAAGTTGATCACGATGTTAAAATATTGTCTCCCAAGAAAAAGAGAATAAAGCAAACACCGCTTCATTCTATAGAAAAATGAACAGAAGAACTGGCCCGAAGGTACTCCTGAAATTGCATGTAAGGATCATAAAATTAATACCATAAAAATATTTGAAAGCAATATGCATTGTGAGGTAGTAACATCCATTACTAATCTTCTTTTAAAGGTAAATCTCGTGCAACAGTCTGTAATGTACTCAATGAGTATAATAAAAAAGGATGCTTGCAGTCTCCTCGCCAACGGAAATACTCAAAATCTGACGATTATGATGACATTACGTTATGTGGAATACGAAGAAAAAACATTATTTTTTCTTTTAAAATGAGTAACCAACTTTGTACAAGATTCTGGAAGCCGTTAAAAGCGATGAGTATCTAACCGATTTCATAAGAAGCACTTTACACAAATTAAAATTTATCTATAATAAAACAAGTAGAAAAAGTGCCCTAATTTACAAACAAGAGATTGTATTATGGAGGGTGAAATATCTCCATGAAATTAAGAGATTAAGGAATGAAGGAAAAGCTGTTTTAAATTATTTATATGAGACTTGGCTTAAGGTACAGGGCTACTAACATTTATAAAGTATTTTTTTTGTATGAAGGAGGATTTACAGAACTTGGTAAGCTATGTTAAACCTCCTTTAAGCAAAACAGTATAGTGAAGTATTATTAGTTCAACATTTAATTTAATTTTCGATTTAATATTGTATTTACATCTATAACTTTTATTATACATACAGAACACACGAAAAGCAAGGTATGGCAAGACAACACTATTAAGTTTTCAAAGGAAGCACAACGGGCAGGTTTATCGACTGGTTTAATGAACCCAACCGGAAAAAGAAGACGGCTTGTCATTGACAAATTGGTAAACCTTGATTTAGATGTATTTCTTTTGAATTTACTTTACAATTGTCACATTAACAAATCATTAATAAAATGATCACTCCATTTTCACCAAAAACTGGTTAAATCTTAAAGCGTCCCCTCAAAGAAAGAAGTTTTTGATAAATTATGGGCTGATTATGGGTTTATGCTTATAGATTAACCTGATCAAAAACAGTTATGTTGCAGTCAATTTTGGTTGCTACTTAAAAGTTAAGATCTATTTCTAGCGGTCAAGTAATCTATGCCACCGGTACATTGAGTACCGGTTTTTCATGGATGAGGAATTTATATTTGAAGCTAAAAAGGGTGATCAATGCTACCATTCTGAAATGGATGCACCGATTGAAAAGTGGTTCAAATTAATATTGTCAAAAATCGAAAGTGGTGCTGTTAATGTTTTGGATAATGCCCCATTTCATTCGAGGAAAGTGGAGAAGCTGCCAACTACAGCCACACGAAAGGCAGATATTGTAAGTAAGTAATATATAAGTCACCAGCCACAAGTTTGGTAGTAGAATCACATATCACAGATCACAAACCAATTATACTTACAATCTCAAATACAAAATTAACCGGAAACAAAATTTTCACTAAATCTCGTATTAATACAGAAGCAATAAAAACGGAATTAGAACATACACGATTTTAACAAATATTTACAAAACTGAAGATGCAAATGTCGCTATGAGTGAACTGGTTACACTACTGTCATCAACCATAAGTAAACACACAGAACAATTTAATGTAACAAGGAAACTAAGAATTTTAAAACCGTGGATAACTACTGGCCTATTGAAATATATTAAGCATAGAGATAAATTACACACAAAATCTAAAAAAATCACCAGATAATTTAATATTACATGTAACATACACGCTATAGAAATTTCTGTAATGCGATACTGCGTAAATTGAAGAGGGCATATGAGAGGAGTGAACTTGAAAAGTCCCACGGTAATCCAAAAATGTTATGGAAAACGATTAAGGAAATTACGAATACCGGTTAAATACACTCCAGTCCAGATGAGCTATTAAAAATAACCGATAACCCTAAATCCTCCCTAAACAATGTCTGTCCCTCTTTAGTAATATTGGTAAAAACATGGCAGGGGCAATACTTAATGACCCTAATAAAACACCTCTTACTCGAGATAAACCTCTCGGTTTCATAAGCATGACGCCGACACCGCCCATTCATTCACTCGCTATACAAAAAGTAGACCACAGTGACGTCAATTCAATTATACTACAGCTGCGAAGCGATTGTGCAGTAGGCTGGGATGGGATCCCTTCATCGCTTCTCAAGACATGTCGCCACACTCTCGTACCGGTGATAACACACATTTGCAATCTTTGCATAGACACGGGAGTTTTTCCGGATGCTCTTAAGAAGGCCATAGTACACCCTATCTATAAGGGTGGGAACAGGAGCTGTGTCAATAATTTTAGGCCAATATCTGTTCTATCCTCGCTCTCGAAAATAGTAGAAAAGATTTTAAACAATGATCTTAGAAACTTTTTAGACAGGTATAAAATTATTGCTAAAAACCAGCATGGCTTTAGGTCTGGTGTCTCAACTGAAGATGCTGTACTGGATCTAACTCAAACTACAGCAAAGACACAAGACAGCAAAACTAAGTGCCTTGGCATATTTTTGGACTTGTGGAAGGCTTTCGACACAGTTTCTGTTCCCAAACTAATAGCCAAGTTGGAGTGTGTGGGCGTGCGTGGCATGGCTTTGAAACTCTTTACTGACTACCTGACAAATCGCACCCAGCGAGTTAGGATAGGATCGAGACATAGCGAAGAAGAATCAGTGTCATTCGTGGCGTGCCTCAAGGAAGCATATTAGGACCCACGCTCTTTCAAATATTTATAAACGACCTCTGTAGAATGTCAACACCTGATAGTAAGATCTATGTATATGCCGATGACACGGCGATTTTAATTCACGGTCCTACGTGGGACGATGTGCAAGCTAGGGCTGAATCTACACTGACTTCCGTGATGACCTGGCTTAATTTGAACTTGCTGACACTAAACCTGGATAAAACTTTGCGATCCGACGTAACACCCTACCCCCGAATACTTTTTCGATCACAGCTCACTCATGCCAAAATCGGCAAATGTCGTGCTCTTGTGCTGCCCTTGTTAGAACTCATAACGTAAAGTATCTGGGGGTGCACATAGATGAGGGCTTGAGATGGGACAAGCAGCTTGATACTCTTACTACTCGAACTATCCGTCTGATACACATATTTAAATCTATGCGAGAATCGGCTGATTTTAAGAATCTCAAGATGGTATATCTAACTTTGTGCCAATCTGGAGCAGGTGCCAAGGTGGAGCAGCGAAGACTTTTATTCTGAGAGCAGAGAGAGCTCAAAGAGCTGTACTTAAGGTTATGACCAGGAAACCGTTTAGATACCCCACAGTACTACTATATTCAGACTGCAAAGTTCTGACGGTACGTCAGCTGTTTGTTCTTCGATCTGTCCTCAGAGTGCATGGGTGCCTACCCCTTCCTGCCCCAAGGAAGCGAACATATGTCCCCTCTGGGGTACAGCACAAAACCTCGTTTGCAAAACACCAATACTACGTTTTAAATATTCATAAAATTATACAAAATAAATTAAATATATTAAACTTAAATAAATTCAATATCAAATCTAAAATTACAGACTGGCTCATACAACAGGACTACGATAACACCGAATCTCTACTGGCATACATGGCTAAACAAATCAATATTTAATATTCAATATTTAATTAACACTAAACGCTACACAAACAAACACCTCATAACACTCAACACACACACACCCATACAACACAACTAACATTTCACTCACAAACACGAACACACACACCTCTCTCCCATTCACATCCCTACTCTTTCTAAATTCCTGCATCCATCCGTCCATCCATCCATGCTCAGATAAATCTAAAATTACTTACTCAGCTAACTCACATCTTTTTTTATAGTAGATTGGCGTCGAGACTCGTCCATCATTCATTTAACTTACAGTACAGCTCGGTTGAGTCACTGTCTCCTAAGATACAGGCCACCCCTAGTTTAGGAGACAGAATTTAATGTTTTTGGTAATATACACAATTATTTCTTTCTCCCTTTGTGTCCATTGTTAGTTGATTAAGTCCATATACTACTATACAACCTGTGTCTATGTATATATTTTTGGATCAATAAACTTATTATTATTATATTCAGCTGAAAAAAAAATCCTTTTGAGGAAAAATACCTTAGGACCACTTTATTACAAAAAGTGATACAAATAATACATTTGTACCAAAAGTTTGCTGTAGATGAAATGGCTGAAAAAAAAATGTATTGCGCCTCCCTCCTTACCACTGCGAGCTCAACCCAATAGAATTAGTATAGACGCAAGTGAAGGGGTATGTAGCCCAAAACAATTAAAATAAAACATCAAACAATTAGAATAACCCCAGAGGTTGGCCGACTGTGTAAAACCCACATTTCGAGTTTAAGCCTGGCCTCCCTGTGTGCATCTCTTACATGGTAATTCCACCCGCACAACGTCTTGTTGTTCCTACACCTACTTACAGTCCCTACCTTTTCATATGTTTAATCGGCGGCATCGCATAATGCAAATGATATTTTACTACATAATACATCTAAAATAGCTTTGTGCTCGCTTAAATTACAAAAACTATGGCTACACTTTTGAAACTCTGGAGGGAAATCAATTTCTCGCAACTTGCTGTTACATAACTCACAGTATCTGTCAACTTGCGAGTCCTTTCGTTCCCCCCAAATAACCTTATTGCAAGGAGTAGAAATTGTAACTCGCTTAATTATTATAATTTATTTATGGGAATTTTATTTATGGCACGGGACTACTTTACTGTGTTTCAAAAGATCCGGAAAGACCCCTCAACACGGTGTAAACTGGAAGTTAACAACGGATGGTAAGAGCAATATTGAACTTATATATCAAGCTAGAAAGGTATACCCAAGTCCATAACCCCGAGAGCTTTCAGCTCCAACTTTAGAATCGTTTCTAGTCGAGTCGAGTGCCGAGGGAGCTCCGTGAACAATTTTAAATATGGATTCGTGGAAACTGTCCATACGGTCCTGTCTAAGATCCTCAAACCCTTCGTACAGATAGAAAAAAGAAGCTCTCTGAATGAAGTAATAATAAAGATAATAAAGTATTACTTTACAGCTCATGGAGGAGAGGGGCGAGATGAACCTGCACTCTTTAGATGATGCACTCAAGTGTCGGCACCTCAATAGACGGATCTCTAAGTCTTTGAAAAGCGACCTACGCTACTTTAATACAGACCTTATTAAGGACGCGATAGAATGGAATCTAGGCTCTAAGATCTTTTCTAGAGATCTGTCTATTGGGCAGAACCAGAGAGAGGCAGAGATGGCAGGATCGTATCCACCAAACCTGAGCTGTCGGGAGACATCGAGAGGTTCTATTGACAGTCATATGAAAGAAGAAAGAAAGAAAAAACGTTTATTTGCGGTAAACATGACGCATAAAAGAGCAAATACTCAAAACAAAGATAAGGTTGTGGGAAACATACGGCACATCTACGCAAAACGTCTATCGCTCAGCATAATGCTGCGACCCTATGCAAGACAGATCCCCAGTGTTGGTTTTCAGCGACAGCCGGTGCTGACGTTATGACGTCGACCGATGCAGCAAATAATTATTAAGACGCTGTACCGGTACAGCGTACTTATATAACAAATAGTAAAGGTATATATAATTATAAATTTAAATGTGATAGAATATACTAATTAGATACCAAAATAAATGTAAAATGAAAAATTAATAGACAAACACATAAGCTACGAGAATATCATCCTCAATATTCGTTATTATACACGTCAGCAAATAACCCCATTACGAATCTGTCAAACGACCCAAGAGCTAGATTGACCCGACAGTATAACCCAAACATCGTGACATCCCGGGAGTCAGCTTGTACGAGATTAGGACGACTCTGAAGCAGTTCAGAAACAATAAGGCGCCGGATGATAGATAAAGGAATTGCCGCCGCACTCCTAAAAGGCGGCGGAAATCCCGTTCTTAAGGAATTCCAGAAGCTGTTTAATTCCATCATACTCGAGGGCAAAACGCATTTCTTAAGAATTATAAGCCCATCCCTCTCCGGAGCCATGTGAAGCTGTTTTCAAGAGTCATCATGAACCGTCTCGCACTGAGGTTTGACGACTTCCGGCCTTCCGAATAAGCCGGATTTCGTAAACGCCTTAACCCTATAGACCACTGCATACGCTTCGGCAGGTTATACAGAAGACCAAAGAGTACACTGCCTCTCTGCTAAGCGTTTGTGGACTACGATAAAGCCTTCGATTCGATCGATAAATGGGCTGTACTGCAGTCTCTTCAAAGGTGCCAGATCGTTTATCGGTACATCGAGGGGCTGAAGAATGCTTGTATTTTCCCTACGTGATCGAATCAGAAATAAAGACGGAAGGTAACCGACATATCCCGAAGAATTGCCAAACATAAGTAGCAGTGGGCAGGGTACATAAAAAAAAAAATATTCAAAAAACATGTAATTTTTTTTTTCAAATTCTGTCATGTGTTTATTGATTAGTGTTTTGTTTTCACTACATGTGTACGAGTATCTTTTTCATCAATAGGGACACGATAAAATTACGAGTAATGATGGTGGATGGATACGAGTTCCGTCGCGGTACAAACCTCCTCCTGCCTCCGAGTGGCAGTACAAAATACATTTGAAGAGTTTGTTGGCTCCCATATGCCTGACTTCTTCAAAAAGGGCATTGAATAATTACCACTGCACTGGCAGAGATGCACCGATAGCATGGGTGCATATTTTGAATGATAGAAATAAAAGGTATTTATGAAAAATACTTTAACTTTCCGTATACTAACAGGACAGGACAATTTAAAATGTAAACCTATTATTATAACTAAGATAAATACAATCCACGCTACGACTTTTATGTTGGCATTTCCGCACCATCATAGATTTTAAAGAGCGTTAGTCTATTAGGTATCCTTGTTTTAGTCTGCGCACAGCCTCATTAACACGACCTAAGTTTCTTGTCTAAAATTGAAGCAACAAATGGCCTGCATGTTGATTATTTAATTATTTAATAATTCAAGCACACAAATGTACAGAGGCGGTCTTAATGCCTTGCCCTAACGGAAATTTCTGCCAGTCTAGTATTTATTTACGCAATTGGGTTCTATAACCCAATTGCTTAAACTCTCATAAAAAAACAAAAAGCGTTAAATGATGGCAATAGACTCGACTCCTATTACATAGGACGAAATGCGGGTGTACGGAAAGTGTTAGGGAGAGGTGTACCTCTGCCCAACCCTTCCGAGATTACATGCGTGGTGTTATATTATGTTAAATGTATGTATCACATGCTAACTAATTAGATCATAACTTTGAACTAATTCATTGATACGAGGACTGAAATTTAAATCTTTAATGAAAAGCCGATATCTGTCGTGTTCACTGGACAAACTGATTATTGATGCAAATTCAGAATGTTTCACTGTGACTCTTGATTAATAAAGCTATGATTGAAAATAGAAATATTCATAAACTGCCTGTTTTGTATGTCAAGTTGTCAGAATTATTCAGAAACGGTGGAAGTGGTATTTTATTGTTCTTGGTCTAATACAAATTATTGTATGTTTTTGCCATGACGTAACAACGTGTGCGGCAGTTTTAGAGCGATGATTTCGTCTTTATTGCTCTACAATGTTAATCCTCTTCATCAAAGTCGTACGGTATCTGCCATCTCCTATGAATTTATGAAAAGATCAGGTAGTTCTTAATGATCCAGGTACACTCACACTTCTTGATCCCTCTTCATCTCAATTGACGCGATCATTTACTCTGAGGGAAATTCTCGTATTTTTAATCGTTCGCATTCTAATCTCAGTTTAAATTTTTCTCTAATTGTGATACATTTCTGACAATTTTTTGACATTAATTGTCGTTGAGATGAGGTTGCGACTGGATTTTGAACGTTTTCGTACGGGAATTGGCCTCCAGATATCGTTCCATTCAACGGCACCTTAATTAGATGATATCATTTTTCTCGGAACACGCCACGGGCGCTTAAATAACAATATTCTGGACATAGTTGTTGACTCAAAAAAGTATTCTTCAATTTTTTTTTTTTTTTTTTTTTTTTATAAATGGCATCTCGCAGGTCAACCTATGAGGTTGTCGTCTGCTTAGACGGACTTGCCTGTGGATTCCCTAATAAATTAAGGCCTCCAGCCAGGACTTAAACTTAAATACTAACTAAAAACTAAGCGACTACACGCTAAGGGCACCCCCTGTGGGGTACGAACCTCGGCTTAGGGCGTCGCTGGAAGAGGGCAGCAAATGACTAGCTGGATCAGGAATGATATTATTTTGGGACGAATTTAAAGCTACAGGCTCAGCGGCGCGGGCTGGCTCGAGCAAGGGTCGGGAGGGGCGTAGATTTGGGCGTCGCGGCGGGCCTCGGCGGCGAGGACGGTAGGACGGCGATCGGGTTTTGGGCTTATGAAGCGTGCTGGTTGCCTTAGTACTCTCCTGGAGGAGGGTAGTGGCGTCGTCGGGGGCGATTAAGGTATGCCTTGGTCGGCGAATACTACTAATACGGGAAGGAGTGTAGCGGGCGGCCGCTGAGATCAAGGGGTTGGGGTGTTTTATGCCACAGTCAAAGAAACGCTTCGATAAGCGTTTCATGAACTGGTTTATGGTAGGCATTTTAAGATCGATGTGGAGATTTATGTTACGGACATAGAAGGGGGCACCCGTGACCTTTCTGAGGAAACGGTTCTGGAGGGTCTGCATCTTATGGAGATGACGTGGGTGAGCGTGCGCAAATACAACGCAGGCATAGGTCATGATGGGACGGATGACTGCGGTGTAGATGCGCAGCTTGCATTTAAGTGACAGTTTGCAACGGGCTGTCAGAATAAAGTGGAGTCTACCAAGAGCGAAAGCGGCGCGCGCGCGAACAGCCTTAATGTGCTGTTTAAACGTTAAGTTTTGATCAAGGATCACGCCTAGGTATTTAGCTTGCTTCTCCCAAGGGATTGGCTTGCCGTACATAGTGATCGGGCTGGGAAGGGGGGGTGGGACTCGACGACGTCTCGAGAAGAGAACCGCCTGACTCTTATCGGGGTTGACCTCGATTCTCCATTTCCGGAACCAAGCGCCTAAGACGTTTGCGGAGGTTTGGAGAGTACGAGCTATAGCATTGGGACAATGACCGGTATAGTAAACGGCAGTGTCGTCGGCGAAGAGAGCCAACTGAGCCTTTTTACTCTGTGGGATATCGCTGGTGAACAGCGTGAAAACTAGAGGAGATATGACGGAACCCTGAGGGACACCGGCGCGAATAGGGTGAGGGGACGAGAGTGCACCCTCGATGCGATAGCGGAAGGTGCGATTCGACAAAAAGTCTCGTAAGATGAGTACGAGACGATCTGGCACTCCTAGTTGGTAAAGCTTGTATAACAAGCCGTTGTGCCAGACTTTGTCGAAGGCTTTCGCTATGTCGAAGAATAGCACACCCGTCGTCGCGTTACGCTGCATACCGGCGCACAAGTGCTCTACGATACGGTGGACCTGGTGGATACTCGAGTGTTGTGGACGGAAACCAAACTGCTCGTTGGGAATGAGGCTCTTTGCTTCGGCGTAGTCTTTGAGACGCTTATAAATAAGCCTCTCGTAGATTTTGCCGAGAACGTTGAGTAAGCTAATGGGACGGTAGCTGGAGGGCTCAGACTTTGGCTTGCCTGGCTTTGGGATACCGATGACTGTTGCTTCTTTCCACGCTTGTGGGAAGATGTTGTTGCTCAAGGCGCCATTGAAGATGGCGGTCATGAGCATTATTAGAGGGGCAGGTAGGAGTTTGTATACCTTGTTGGTAATACCGTCCGAACCGGGGGCTTTACGAGCTTGGAGTCCTTTTATGATGTCGTGCACTTCATCTGGAGTGACGGGAGGCAGAGGATCATCAGGGTCTTCATAGGGTGGAAGGGAGGCTCTCCGTTCGACTTCAGCGTCGACCTTGTTCAGGTGAGCTTGGTCTACTGGTTGAGAGCTGGGAGAACACTGGGACTCTAGGCTGTCAGCAAGGCATTCGGCCTTGTCGGTGCTGTCGAACGCGACGCTCTTGTCGGGGCGGATGAGGGGAGGCATAGAGACCTCCTCGGAGGAGCGCAATTTCCTCTGAAGGTGCCAGAAGGCTTGATGAGTGGGCTCGAGTTCGCTGAGCATCTTGTTCCAGCCCTCAGAGCGAACCTCCCCTATGCGTTTCTTTACAGCACGCTGTAAATGGCGCATGTGGGCTTTGTTCGCGTCACAAGGGAAGGAGTCGTAGGCACGGATGGCCGCGTTCTTCTCTGTTATCAGGTCACGTACGTCAGCAGGTAGTTTCCAGCGATGGTCTTCCATCACCGGAACTTCCCGTGAACAATCCGTCAATACGGATTGTACGTGCTCTGTAAACGAGTCGATTGCGGCCGTCGTGTCGGCGACTGACACTAAGTGATCGGGGATGGTGTCTAAGTGAGGCGACGTGGTGGATTTCAGTCTTTCGCTTACTTTCCTCCAGTCGGTTATCGTCTGGGTCTGAGGGGGGCGGTTGGGGTCGATCGGGCCCGAGTAGGGTGCAAGATGCATGACTACAGGGCGGTGGTCAGAGTTTAGCTCGTGGAACGTCTCAATCGATTGCAAACGGAGGTTCACATTCTTGAGCAGCGCTACATCGAGAACATCGGGAAGGTGATTAGGATTACCTGGGAAGTGAGTCGGGCTCATTGGAGCGATGACGTCAAAGTTAAGGGATTCGCCTAACTTGGAAATGATCCGACCTCTGGTAGAAGTCGTGCTACTATTCCACGCCGGGTGTTTGGCATTAAGATCCCCCGCCAATATGATGGAGTCACTCATACCGAAGAGGGCAGTGAAGTCCTTTTGGAGCGAGATGGGATCCTCCGGACCATTGTCTGGTGGAATATAAGCAGAGATGATGGTGATCGGTTGATGACCAGTCATGCCTAGCCGACAGATAGAGGTCTCCAGATGGGAGAAGAGAGAAGGTGGGTCGATAGGGATGCAATACAAGGATTTCCTAAAGTATATTAGTGTGCCGCCCTTGTGGCATCGAGACCTGTCATTGCGAACTAGTTTATAGTTGGCAATATTCGGGTTTCGGTGATGCGGTTTTAAAAAGGTTTCCTGTATGAGGAGGATGTCAAGCTGATGGTCGCGGAGGAAAGCGGCGATCTCATCGCGTTGACCTGAAACGCCATTTGCGTTGAAGAAGCCTAATTTAAGGGATCGGGGTTTGTTACTGTTTACTCTCGTATTATCCATTGAGAATTAATATTTGAGTGAGTGTAGAACTTGCGCGATCTCGGGATACGCGCTGAGGATTTCCATAAGGCGGAGTGCGTTGCCGTTTGCAGCAACGATTTCTTCCGCCATTTTGTCCGCGGCGGTGGTGAAGAGAGCCGCGTCTGTACTAAGTATAATAGTATTCTTCAACGAAAAATTCATCTACTTAATGATTATTTCATAAACCCTTGCGTTACCGAAAGTTTTCTGTAAAATTACTCCGTTAGAACACGGCCGGCCGTTTTATTATTTTATTATATAATACTGATTTCCTTTGAAATAATTGACTCAGTATTTTTCGAGCTGTTATTTTGCGGAATTCCATACAATCTGGGTCCACGTTTATTTTGGAACAAAAGCGTTGATCCGTTAAGTTAACCCTTCGCAACTGTGTGTCCCTTCGTGCGATAGAATTTATTCGCATGTTAGAACGTTAAAATTCATGGCGAAGTGGACATGCATTAGTTATACTTTTTCATATTCATAACATAACATCACGCCTTGTTTCCCCGAAGGGTTAGGCAGAGGTGTACCTATAGTACACCCACATTTCGCCAGTTATGTTTAAGTCCCATGTAATAGGTGGCGAGCCTATTGCCATCTACCGGGCACAAATCCAGACTTCGGGCTGCTACTGAGAAATTCCAGATAGAAAAATCCAATAACACGTCTTTCATATTCGTACGTTAATATAATTAATGTGAGAAATGTAGTTGGGGAAGGAAGATATATGAACGTAGTTTTACACTTTAATTTGCGTGCTTAAAATTAAGGCCAACGAGTGACGTCATACATACATGACGACATTTTCCCGTAAACTACCTACTAGCAACTTTTCTGACCACTTAGTATTCTTTTAATACTATGTGCGACCATAGTAAAGACTGTATCGATACGAGAAAAGGAAAATGATGGTATTATCACTATATAAATACGGTCCAATTTCAAGTGGATTTTGCTTTTTGACGGGTTAGTCAACTGAACCTTGCTTGAAAAACGTAGCGGCTAAAACTAAGATATTAATGATATTATTATCACGAAGCTTTCATCTAGAAAAGTAGGTACAGACCGTAAGGATGATAACACATGACGAGGCTGAAATTTATGTTTTATTTACTTTTTATCCATTAATTACCCCGAGTATACTAGGTAGGGATAGAGTAGGTAAATAAAACTTTGTGGTTTAAAAGAGTATAAGTAAATAATTTACGAAAATAAACTTAGGTTACGACACAAAAAATGGTCAACGATTTCAGGTGGTATAAGGAATATCTCGTAAATCTGAACCAAAGATATAAGTGGAATACCAAAAAAACTTAGCCAGAAATCGGTGACATAGTAATTTTAAAGGAGGACAATGTTCCTCCAAGTAAATGGATATAAGGCAAAGTAATTGAAAAACATGTGGGCCCTGATGGCATTACTCGCGTGGTGTCAGTTAAATGTAAAGCAATGTTTATAAAATGACCTACGAGTAAATTATGTATCCTAACTAAACAAAAGTCCTAGTAACAATTAAAATTAAAAAAATAATGTGTTTATTATCTTAAATCTATACAATTAAGTTGCCGGGGCTTCCCAGAAAGTAATCCGAAGATACTTGTGATGGGATAAAACTCGCTCTTCCACGAGTAATTAACAATCGTTTCGTTGTGCTAATTAGGTATAAGTTACAATTTTTTCTATAAAACTAATACACAGAAAAAAAAAAAAATTAAGATTAAAATCGTACAAAGAAACAATTGTTAATTTTTACGGGTGTATTATGTCAAATCGAATGACAAAAAATCGAATATCAATTGATCGACCACTATAATCGAACGTCTAAATACTCGAGTGTTCAAAATATCGAATGTTTGTTTGATGGAGCGTTCAACGCGTCGCATATTAATTCTATCGAAATATCAATATACTGAATACTTTTTTATTTTGAACACAAGAAAACCACAAATTTTATTCTTTTATTACCATCTTTTACAGGTACATTTAAACATTTTGTGTGAATTGGAATTGCACGGAGAAAATCTAATCCATCCATGTTGTTTTAATTGTTTAATATTTTTTCAATCGCATTATCATTTCTTTTGCCTCTTATTTGTGGAGTAGGTCTTCCCAATCCCGCGTTTTCCTTTTCCATTGTCCTATTTGATAAAACTGGCTCCTTAAGTAAAAATTTTGTGGTAGCATAAAGACCCCGTTTGTGCTTATCAAGCAACGTATTCCATCTTCTGTGCCATCCTTCAATATTGTTTTGAGTTCTAGAAAAACCCAGTGTATTATTTTGTAATACAGACCACAGTGAAGGTGAAAACATAGGTGATAAGCGTGTTATAAGTTATTTATTATTTCCCGTCTCACGAGGATGAATATTTCCCCAAACAAAATATTTTCCAAACCAGTTGGTGATATCATTAACGGTAACACTTCTTTTCTCAATTTATCGAAAGCATCTATATATATCCAAAAATCATTTCATATTGTATCATCATCAAGTCTCTCTTCTTGGCGTAAATAAGCAAGTGCGATAATGTGTCTTAACTTGACAACAAACTCAGCATGACGCCATACATTTTGACCTAAGTGGAATAGACAGCATTTGTGTTGCGCTTCAGGAAATACTTCTTTTACACCATTAATAACCGCCATCTCGAAATCCGTCATTATTACTATATGGGTTCAATTTGATGTCATATTCTACAGCATATGCCTTTAGTACTTCAAAAAAATATAAGCAACAATTTAGCGTCCTTTTCGTTAAAACGCATATACTAAAAGTGCGAAATAACGATCTGTACCCGTGCTCACCAAACCATGTGTACTATACATTTGTCTGAAAAGTATAGGACATGTGCCGATTGTACCATCCAAAACCCAAAGTTGTGACATAAACACTGCGTTTAAAGATTTAGTTGCAAATAAAATAACATAGTTTTCTTCAAACTTAACCTGAGACGTCCTAAAAATGTTTCACCATCAACATTCAGCTATCTATCGGGGACGTTCATATCATCCAAAGAAGTTGGTTCCTTTGGCATTTCTTTTCTTCTTGCTCGACGTATAATTTGCTTTTTTGTTTCGAAGAGCACACGAACTTGATTTCGAAATTTGGCCTCATTTCGCTAAATAATTTGACTCGGTCTATCAAGCGAGCCGGTAGCTTCACTTTTTAGGGAATTCCTAAAATGTAGTTCGTCTACCTTACCAGTGCGTGATTATGCTGTGTTGAATAGCTTTCCAACAAATGCTCATCAATTCCGTGCAATTTTGTTGTTGCAGTACTATTACAATGGTTTTTATATTTGTACGAGTAGGAACAATGGCAGTAAAATTGTTTATTTGATGTTTAATTGTTAATTGTTAATAACATTTTTGTATATTGTCATTACATAGCCGTGCAAAACTAAGACCGATTTGCTTTTTTGAGACAATTCAGTTTTTGTTGTACGAGTAATATCCTAATTAAAGATTAAAATATGATTTATTAGTAAATTTTGTGCTTTTCTTGTGTTCGTTAATATTTCGATAGAATGAATATGCGACGCGTTGAACGCTCCATCCAACAAACATTCGATATTTTGAACACTCGATGTATTTGAGTGTACGATATATAGAATGGTCGATTTATGTACTATGCGATATTATGAACGTTCGAGTATTTAGACGTTTGATTTATAGTAGTCGATCAATTTATATTCGATTTTTGTCGATTCGATTTGGCATGTACATGATACAGGCTTCAAACAACTTACCAGTATGTGAGTATTACTTTGTTACAAATGGATAATCAAACTAAATTGGAACGGTGGGTAAAAGTTAGGAATGCAACAACTTATGTACTTAACCACTTATTTGTAAAAAAATACCTGTGTTTACGTTAATCTATGTTGTTTCTAGTTACATAACTACTATTTCTAGTCGCATAGCATATCGGTGATAATGTAATAATAATTGTACTTTGACCTAAGACGTTATCCATTTTAATGCTTACCTAGTTTGCGTTTAGTTACTGACGTTTTGTATTCCTTTATTGACAACGTTTTATATATAAGAATTGTAGTGATGAAAGTTACGTTGTTTCTGTATTGTGTAGGATTTTATTTTTATTGTGTTGATTTCTGTATTGAAAGGATCGATCCTTCGGCGGGCGGTATGTCCAAGCGCAACAGCGAATGATTTTAGTGATTAGTAGAATATACATAGCTATTCATTTATACTTACCTATGCATGTATTTACAGTCCACATCACTCTAAATTCGTTAGTGAGAAATAAACCGTCAAACCGTCCACACGAAGTTTTTATTCCGAGTGATTCCGAAAAGCAAAAATCTACCTTATCGCCGTGTACATAAGAGTATAAGAATTAGAATTCCAACTTCTCAAAAAACTTTGTTTTTTTGTATAAATCCTGCCATGATTTTTTCATCTGAATCCGTTTAGCCGTTTTAGCGTGAAAGCGTAACATGTATAGCCAAATCTTTTATTTTTATTATTAGTTAAGATTCAGTTTAGATTTTGATTATCATTTTTAGATTTTGATTACCTTTAAACATTCCAAAGTATGAAGTATAACTGAAAATATTAAAAGTAATTATGTGTTACTTTGTGAATAAGCCTGGTCTTGATTTATTACTGGTAGGTAGAAAGCTATTAGTTCGTCCTGGTTTCTCAAATGTTTCATAATAATTAAAATGCTCCTGTCCCTGGAGCCCTAACCACCCACCGGCGTGTTTGAGCTCAGATTCCGCTTCCAACTCAGGCGGGCCACAATTTTTTGTTTGTTTTATTTTACTTTTTTTTTAGAAATTGTTTTAGTATGTATAAAGTATAAAGAAAAAAAAAACATGCAAAATAATAATGATATAACGGGTGTAAAAAGACCCCTTACCAAGCCGAATTAAAAAATAATCTTCACGTCTTTGCGTTTTTTTTTTGTAATTGCCGTACCTGTTGTCGTGTAAGGTTGAAGTCTGCACCCTAATTGCGTAACACATTATCAAGAACAAACCGAATCATGTTGAAGGATAATGCTAATCCATTGCTTCATAATATCCAAAAATGTTACTGCTCAGCAACGTAAATTACGCAATGAATGATGTTGAACTGACAAAATGGAAGCTATTCCTACTACGCAATTCCTGTTACGCAATAGAGATAATGACTAATATTCGAAAAGTTCATGTAATTTAAAAGAAAGCTACAATGAGATTTTTGAAAAAATCTCTAATGTCTATTGAAATGTGAAGAAAATATACGCTTCATAAGTTTTTGTAGGGGATTATCCCATCCTTGTCGTGCGGTACCGACAATGTATGGCGCTAGTATGAAGTTGCATAGCCGCGACGTCACTTCTACGAGAGTGCTGTCTTTGTCTAACAGTTTTGCAATTTTGAGAAAATACGTAATACAGAATAGTACGTACACGTATGTTTCCGAAAATACTATGTTCAGAGAAAATTACTTTTAAATCTTGCGTAGGTGTAAAGTATTTATACTAGTGAATGTACCCTTAAGGAAAACAAAAACATGCCACATCCAACATTTCCTAAATTCTGAAATACAAAACCGTTTGAAAACTCGTGTCAGAAACAGAAGAATCATAATCTAATCCGTCTGGTGCATTCCCCGAAGCACAATTTGGGTAAGTGCAACGATGTCACAAATATAACAGGACAAAGATCAAAACTAATGCAATATACATTTCGTCGTTATTAAATTGTTTTGTTGCCATTAATTTTATTGTTTCGTGAATGTGTGGGTAAAATCGATCGTGAAGGATTTTTGAAATTTGTGCTGTGAGGTTTTACATGGATCTTAATTCATATGGTAACACGATACTAGGACATTATTCAATATGACTGATAAATGAAAGACATGAAAATTTATAAATGGATGTGACGTTTCAATTTCAATTCAATTATTTAGATAGTGGGTGCTCAAATCATAATATGACGCACGATAAAAGCAAATTGTTGTCTTAAAAGATTAGCTCATTTATCGCGTAATTATATGAATGAAATGAATGTTTTAGTCAGCGGTATGGAATTTAAGATTACCGATTTATGCGAGCCGTGTGTTGCATGTATTGAAGGAAAGACATGTAAAAGTCCCTTTAAAAAACAAGTTACAAGAGCGAACGTGGTCTTACAGCTGGTTTTTAGCGATGTTTGTAGACCAATCGAGGAGCCGTCGTTCGGTGGTTCGAGGTATGTTCTTCTATTTATCGACGATTATACTCGGAAGACTCATGTTTATTTTTTGAAGAACATACGTGAAACTTTCGATAAGTTCCGTGAATACAAGGCGGAAGTTGAGAATGAGACAATGAAATCTATTAAATGTCTGAGATCTGACAACGGCGCAGAGTACTGTAATGGTAAATTTAAATAATTTTTGAAGTCTGCAGGTATAAAACACCAGGCGACTGTACCGTACACGCCGGAACAAAATTCTGAAGCAGAAAGAGCGAATCGCACTATAATAGCGCCGCGAGACTGATCATTTATCTAAGGGTAAATCTTTGAAAATAATAACAAGAGATCACATTAAATCAGATAGTTTGATGTGAAAACAGACAGAGGCAACCAAAGGTTTGCTTTTCAGCAGTACAACAATCATCAGTTAAATAAATGTGAGTTAAATGAATGTCAGACAACCCTCATAAAGATTTTGGTACTGAATCATACAAAGAATTGCTGTGCACAACAGCTCCCTAAATGTTCAACAGATAAATAGAATAAAGGATGTGATTTTGGTGTAACAAAATACCACAACACTAAGGGGTTCACTCCGACAAAACTGCTCCTCCGTTCCCAATTGTATCGGGGTGTACACCTGGAATGAGACTAAAACAAAAACTCAATATAGATAGGAAAAAGTCGCTATAGCGAGTCCGTGAGATAAACTGCTTAATAACAGTAACTTCTAGCTCATCGAATCAATATCGTCGTATTAAGGTTGTTCTCATAGAGGGAACATAACGTTTATGCAAAGTTAAATTCAAAGTCAAAGTCAAAGCATTTATTTCAAATAGGCACCAAAAGGCACTTTTGAACTTCGTCATTTACATTAAAATAGAATTGTTTCTGGGCGCCCCTTCCAAAAGGTAGTTTCGTATGGAGAAGAAGGGGCAAGAAACTCCACCGTTACTATACCACAATTAGGTATAAATAATTTTAAATAAGCAAAAACAAATAAATCAATCACGTGAGGTACATGGTGCTTACATATTTACAAACATTGCGAAAGTATATGATTTTCCTAAAATATAAACTAGGAATAAGTCAGTGTGTGAGTTTAGCAAAAAAACAAATAATACAGTTCAATAAGCAACCAGTTTGATCTTGTCTAGCCTCTAAAATGTCCTATGGAGCAGGACCAGCATGTTTTCAAGCATGCCTACTTAGGATGTAATCCTCTAATTTATAATATGCTTGTTTACAAAGTGTACTTTTAACATAAGTTTTAAACTTTCTTTCATTTAATTGAAATATACAAGGTATTTTGTTGTATCATTTAACACAGTACCCCATAAAAGATGTATGTACTTTAGATAGACTGAAAAATGGTTGATCTATTTAATCTTTATTTCCAGTATTAAAATTATGTTTATCACTTATTTTATTAAAAAGGTGCAGATTTTTTCTTATATCTATACTAATATTATAAAGAGGAAAGATGATATTATTTGTTTGTATTAAATACTAATACTGGACCGATAAGCAAAATTGTTTTACCATTCGAAGCTGAAATTATGTCTGATAAACATAGGCTACTTTTTTCTTTTTTTTTATATCCACGTGGACGAAGTCACGGGCGAAGTGCTAGTACATAATATTTTCATAAATGAACTGGCAAGGTACCGTCATTATATTAATCTTCTTAAATAGTTCGCTAAGAGATTCACGGCGACGTAGTTTGTAAATGGCTATGACAGCTCTCTTTTGCGAAATAAAATGGATTCAATGTCAGCAGCCCGACTCCACAATAAAATGCCATATGAAATAATACTGTGGAAGTAGCTAAAATAAACCAAACGCGCGGTTTCTACATCTATGAACTGTCTTATATTTCTAACGGCATACGTGGCCGAGCTAAGCCACCCCGCAAAAGATGTTATATGAGGTCCTCATTTTCTCCGTTCAATATGATGTATCATTCGCAACTTCTAACATTAGGTAATTTAAATCAAATGCATTTGTTTTTTTTTTTCATTTTGGTACCAAATTATTTACCGTAAACCAATCTTGGACCTGAAGAATAGAGTAATTCACGTCGTCAAGTCATTAATGTAAACTAAAAAGAGGAATGGACCCAATGTCGAACCTTGAGGAACGCCCATTGTCATTTCAGACCCTAATGAGTTTATGCCGTTCATTTGTACTTTAACTTTTCTATCGTTCAGGTGTGATCTTAGCAAGTCAAGAGCTGTGACTCTACATGAGATTATAGATCTGTAGACTTTAACAGACATTCCCCAGAGATCTTTTGTTAATTTAATTTTAGGATCTTTAAAAGCTTTAATAACAGCTTGGGGGTTTGTATGCTGAAACCTAAACTCCATAGGGCATGCTTTTACAATATTTTTAAGTAAGGAAGCAGAAAGTGCGGGTGAGGAATTAAAGCTTAAGTAGTTTAGCAAAAAAGTTTCGGTTTGATAAGAACTATTTTAAATGCCCTTGGGAAAACAGCTGTCGCCAAAGCCAGTGGTAATAAAATTAATGTACATCTTTAAGATCTTACCAGATGTCTGGTCAATACCTACAGCACACTTCTCCTTCAATTCATTGATGAGGAAAAATACTTGTTCCTCTTCCTTCCATATATGACAATGGCGTATTTTGGATAAAATTGTTTGTATGCTCTGCAAGCTTTCTGCCCACGTTTGTAAAGAAATTATTTAGGCCAATAACATCCTTATCTTTGCATCCCATAGTTGCCTTTTGCATTTTCAATCTCTTTTTTGTCGTAGTTCGTTTTGCTTTTTTTATTATTGAGATACAAAAATTTCGAAAATGTTTAAATGTCTATTTAACTTCATTTTCAGGAGGCCATTTATGTAGGTTATCCCTGTTTCTCATGCAACGAAGCAACTCTTTAGTGATCCAAGGTTTGCTGACCAGTTGTCTTTTGGATTTTTTGATCAAACTGGAGTTATTATTTATTGCAGTGGTAACGTTGCGGTGTTAGCATCACAACATTCTAGAATGGGCTTAAAAGTGGTATTCTGTATTGTGTCATCGATCGATTTACAGTCTATTGAATAAGCCGTTTTATTGCAGTAATGAGGCGAGCATCCAGGTCCAAACTAATAGCAACAGTTTCGTGTTCTGTAATTGATGACTCTAATACGAGACAGTTAGCATCCGATTTTATTTTCGGCATAATATGGTCCTGGCACGTACGTCGTAAGTTTCGGAATTTATTTCAAGCAGAAGACAGCTGGCGTCTCTAATCTCTGGTTCTTCGACACGACAAAGTTCTTGTCATAGCAGATTACTACTCCTTCATTTTGGGTTCTATGAGAAGCCGTTGCAGCATAGTTATAGTTTTCGAGCCTAGGTATGCTACGACCTGAAGAAAGCCAACACTCAGAGAGGACTAATTTGTGGTACCAGGATATTTCTGATCTTTGTAAAAGAGTGGTCAGATTAGGCTTGACACAAGTAACGCTACGGATTTTCTGAGACAAGAGATTGAGGGTGCAGTTACTTGTTAATATATAGTTTTTTACATCGTCTATGTCGCAAGATATTGTTTTTGCTATTTGAAGTGAATCAAGATATAAGTGAAGAGACTCAATACTTTGCATTATTCAAAAAGAAAATGCAATTTTAATGACACGCGATATGCGTGACCTATTACTCTGGAAAACTTAAAGTTCAAACCCAGATCTTGTGCGTAACCAGCTAAAATGTTTAACACGCGACTAGATGTAAAATAAAATAGAAAATAGAATGGGAGAAGTTTACTGATAGCATACTTAAACCAAAATCGCTGTGATGTATACAGAGTAAATGGTGACAGTTGTGTGTTGAGGGTTTGTTGAGGAGAGTACGTATATGAGTGTGAGGGACTGGAATTCCAATAAATATTATTTTTAAAGTGTGTGCAATCATACTTAAAAAGGTAAAAATAATGAATACTTAAAACACTGATAAAATTTAACAAGAAAATTTTAGGGGTTAAGGGGTTAAGTTTAGTCACAAGGAAAGATCGAACAACTCGGCCTCTTCCTCTTTACGCAACCTGTCCCTCTTCAAGCTTGACGTAAACTTTACCAAAAGACGTCCATGTAGCTGCCAGTTTTTTTGTTTTTCACGAGTCCTCTAGCAATATAATACAGGTGTCTGGCTTTACTTGTCAGGGCATCCGAGATGAACACAGCCTGCGGTGTGCCTGTTAATTTATTGTGATTGGTATTCAACTGCGGCTCTTTTTTTGAGCGGCAATACATGGTCACTAATTTCAGTTTTTTATAAATGCCTACAAGATTCAAGTAGACCGACACCGCATATAGCTCTTACACATTTCTTTTGTATAATAAATGTCTTACCATTGTCTGTTGAATTACCCCATATTGTTAGGCCATATAGTAATAATAAAATTTACACGTAGGATAAATAATTCAAACCATTTTATAACAGACTGTACAGCTTCAGTACGTACTTACCTTGAAGTGCACCTAATGATTTATGGCAAACAAGACGTCAATCATCATATTCGACTCTCAAAATAAAAGAAAACAAACACGGAAATAACATATCTGTGAAATAATCGATTAATATTAAACAAAAAGTAAACGGATAGATTTTTTGATTACCAGTGTAGGTTTCAAGCATTATCATCATGTATGAACGTACTATCTTCATAAACGACAAACATTTAGAGGTTTCATTACCAGTATTAGTTTAATTTGCCAAAAGTCATTGAACATTTTGTTTGGCCATTTGCCCCACGGCGTACACAAACAAAATGCAGAATGTGCAGACAACTATCTCTGCAACATAGTGGTTAAGGTCGCATTGTTGTAGACATCGGGAGAGCATACGAAAAAAAATTAAAACCATGTGTTGGGCGTTTTGTTCGAACATTTGCCCGCGACGTATACACACATAATAGTGCAGACTGTGCAGTTAAATATCTCTGCAACACAACGGTAAAGGTCGCATTCTTGTAGACAGCGAGAGAATCTTTAAAAAAAAAGGTTGCAAAGGAGGATTGGCGTCAGGCAGATAAGCACAGTAGTGGTGATTGCTAGAGCTCAGGCCTAAGACAGGCTATATAGAAACCTCTGGATGGTATTGAAGGACAGAAATTGCTATTAAATATAGTTAAAGCTGGAAAAAAATATGCTAGAGATATATCGCAAATAAGATATTATATAAAATATGAAGAGAATGCGTGGGATGGAGTTCTTTGGAATTAAAAGTCAATAATATCTATATTTTTAGAGATATAAGTGACATTGTTCAACTTTGGTAACTCTGAAGGTTAACTGAATGATTGAAAAGGAGATAAGAATAAAAACCAACTCAACATTTATATATTTTTATTCTGCATGATAAAAATCAATTGTGAGGTGATCTAAAAAGACCGCAGGTGCGTCAATTACTTCCTGGTGCCTGGCCCATGACAAAAAGTACACTATGCTAGCAACATGCGCGCAACTTCCAACAGTGCGGCCGCGGCGGCCGAGTATACACGAGCAGTAATATTGCTAAATGCTTTCTCTTCCGTCCCGTATTGGGTCTATTAAAATGTACGTATAGTACTGTCTCATTCGGATGTGAGTCGATTGAATTCAGCCTCTAATTAATATGTTATTCTCGACCAAATATTTATGTCGCTACATTTCTATGAAGTACACACCATTTGCCCTTAAAAATATGATCTGACAATTCTTAAGTGATATGTTCCCAACGTGAAAAAGATCAATTCCTCATACGTCGGCCGTGGAAACTCTGCAAAATCATTACCGTCCAGCCACACAAATGCTACTCTCTGCCTATTTAAATTATGAGCTGTCACATAATCCGCCAACTCATTGAGATGATTGATTCTGTCATTTACTATACGTATAAACTGCTCGACGTAATCGTTATCTTGGTATGGACGCCGAGTTGCGTTAAAATATGTGTGGCGAAAAATCTATTTTTTTTGCATCTGTTATTTACTGTCTCAACCACCCATCGGCACATCGTTATTATTATTCGAGATTAATTGGCATCAGCTGTCGTCAATTGCTCTCCTCTTCCTATAGTTGGTGGCATGTAGGCCCTATAACCAAATTCTTCAATGTTTTCAATTGAATCTCTAAACCCCCGATCAAATTAAAAACGTCGTCATTTCTCAAAAATCAATGCATTTGAGAGTCTTCTCGCATCAGGTCAAGCATAGTTGTTGCATCAGAATACAATTACAGGACTCTGCAGTTTGTGTAAAACCGCTTTGCAATTCATTTGCTTGTGCCTCAAAAGTTGAAGTGAAGTTTTATTTAATTAATTGTGAAAGACAGATTTTTTCTCAGATACTTTTGATAAGAGATTTTCCAACTTCCTTCCTAAGAGTGCACACATCTTCAAACAATTTCAGTTAGTGCCTCTTCCAACAAGATAATTTGTTATTTCTACGTCGTTGAATTACATATAACCAGATGAATTAATTTTTAAGCAAATTGACACCCAACCTCGATTTGGTGTATTATAGCAATTTTATAGAACTACCATATAATATACAGATGTAAGTTGGTAGTCATTTTCCTTAACAATCTTATCAATCTTTCCAGAACTTGCAAATGTGAAATACAGCTGTTGAACTACAAAATATCGACAAAGGCAAACCAATATCGGTGAACAAAAGAAAGCAAATTAACGTTGGCCGGTAAGAACTTTTGTTTTAAAAATCAACGCAAGCTAAACTACGAATTCCACAAAAAAAATAAAAGAAAAACGAGAACACAGCAATACCAAACTATTTAATTACAACAGATAATTTGGACGAGGCAACAAGAATACTTTTTGGGGCTAAAGTTGTGGTGGATATAAAAATAGTAGAAATACTTTTGTTTAACGAACACATAGCGACGTCAGAACTACATCCAATTAGACGTCTAAGCCCATTAAATGGATCCAGCACAAGTTTCACACTACCACGCAAATATACAGTAATAGTTAGCAGGCAACTGTATTGGTTAACCAGCTTTTATCACTGGATCTGTTAGTGTTGTTTCTAAATTATAGTTGGTAAACAATTATAAGTTTAAAGGCTTTACTCCGTCTGTTCGTGTTATAAAATTAGAAAGTATGAAAATATATAGGTAAGGTAAGGTAAGGTAGCGAATTTGTATAAGTTTATTCTTGAAGAGAATCTCTCTAAAAATAGTAAAATAAATTTTACACGTATTAAAGGTATTTGCAAACAAATAGAATCATGTTCTGAGAAACGCTACGCTGTTTCAATATTGATAATTTCAAAGAATATCGCTTTTGGAATTCACAAATGTTAAGGTTGAGTCGCTGGCACGTATTCGGCAAAGTTTTGGCGTTGTAGGAGTAAGGACGCGCATGTATACATACACATACACGTTCAGTTTTAGTGCTTGCCATTATTCAATGGTTATTGCCATAACTTCTTTTTAAACATCTCTGTTTAGATGAAAGTTAATGAAAGGAAAGACGCATCTAACGGCTCTTGCCAAGTTACGTGACTGACGTTAATGTGTTTAATTAATTTTGTCACTAACAATATAATGTAGTCGTTAGAACTATTTATGAACATAATCACGATAAGTGCACTTCCCAAAAGTTATGATTATGACAATCCACCCGATGACCGTCGACCACAGCCATTATTTGTTGAAGCCGTTATTATTTAACTTTCAATGAATGTAGGTATTACTGAACTATAATGTATTCTGTAGTTTACACAGAATTATTAAGTTTAATTTAATTTTGTTATTTTTCCACATAAAATGGACGAACAGAAATGAAAATTACATAAATTTATTTATGTAATCGGGTCCTGATGTATGGGAGGCGGTGGACGTCCCCGAGTCCGCCGTCCCTAGACTCATTTAGAGGGACAGATGTTCAAAGTAGCGAGTTAGTTACTTGAGATTTAATGGAAAACGATTTCGCCCACGGTATTGCGTTAGCTCAAACTTTAATTAAGATAATTCAATAGTCAAGGAAGATGAGAATAATTCTCAAATAAAATCTTCTATGGCTACGTATCGTCATAACGATTACATTTGTAATTCGTTAGGTTTTAAGTTACCAGTGTTTAAAATTCCAAACTTCGACGGTACGTACATTAAGTGGTTGGAATTTAAGGAAACATTTGTTTCGCTAGTTTACAACTATGTTATGTTATATAAGATCGAAAGTATCCATAAATATCACTATTGGCAATCGTATTTCGATGAAGAAGCCGCTCGGGTGATCGCTAATTTGGAAGTTTCTCATAATAATTAATCAGAAGCATGGAAACTTTTATGCGAACGTTACGACAATAGGCGTCAATTGATAAATAACCATCTTTAATCTTTGTTCAACATTAATTCCGTTCAAGAAAATGACAGGTCTTTAAGTTATATTATTGACCACGTCACTATAAACTTACGCGTTCTCAATTCGCTTCGGCTGCCTACTGACAAATGTGATGTTTTGATTATATATTATTGCAGGTTAATTAAATGTTAGTACTTATTTCAAGTGGGAAGAACATAGAAATAGTTTTAGTGACATACTTTCGCTTAAGGATTTCTTCAGTTTCCTTAAATGCCGCACAAATGTATTCGAGACCGTTTATCGCCATAAACATGATAATCAAGACAATAAACAAAAACGGTTTTCAAGTATTCAAAACAAACATAATAGTTCCAAATCTTTAGTGGCTATACAAATTGCGATCTTAATCGCTTGCTATAATCGGAATTGTGTAATAAAAAAGATCTCAATTCTGCCTAATTTAAAGGGATGTATATCATTTCTAGCACTATCTCGCGTTTTGTTTCATCGAAAAGGAATTATTCGCTTCCGAATAATTTTGCTACAATTTAATTTTGTTTTAACTACAACTGACCGTCTACTAATGCTTTTAAATAAAACAATTTCTACCATAAACTACCAAAATTGAAATACGCAACGAAAAGTTCTTTTCTTCACGTTTTAGTTATCTGTGGCCAATGACAAAATCGTAGAAAAGCAGTGTTGTCAAATAATTGGGACTTCCACTAAAACTAGGAGTGTTGGACACCCGTACTAGGGCGGTCGGCAGACAAAATTTATGGTGGTTAGGACTTTGTAGAAAATACTACAATCATATACTAAAACTATTGTTTGTCTAAAACCTGTGTCAGTAATTTTACCATTGATTTGTAAAGACTGTTTATCATGACGAATATAGTGAAGAATTTTATAAGAAGCTGCGCCCGTGTAAAGATCGAACAACGTCATTTCGAAAAAAATACACGGAACATACTTCCAGGATAAAAATTGAACTGTTAAGCCATTAATGTGTATCTAACAAACATCCAAACATCTTCACTAACTTTTTCAAGTAATTTTATTTGTGATATTATATAAAGTAAGTAGTTCTCCAAGTTTAGTCCTACGGCCCAAGTGGACTCGGGAAAAAAAGTTAGCAACACTGATAAAAGTTTTTTTCATATTTACGATTCGCATTGTTTTGTTTTGCTTTGAAATACGAGTTGTTTTTTATTGTTCAACACATAGAATCATTTAATATGTGACACAGAATCATATTTACTTACTATTCCTATAGGTACATATACATGTTGGCCTATGTTACAGTTTCGAATTGTTGTTTTGTGTGTGTATCGCTGAAAACGTTTGGCAAGGACTAGGGGCTAGGGCTGATATGGCTCTGTCTTCGTTTTGTACTGGCTGCACACACACTCCACAGCGAAAAGTACTTATGTCAATATCATCACTACAAGTAAGTACCTATTCCAATATCTATAGGAATAACGTGTGTAGGAGTGTATCTTCATATATTATTGATTTATGTAGATAGAGGTTCTTTATTGGTCAGTCTACCTAAGGACAATCATTCATTTGTTGTGTAGACACAAGTTAGTAACCTATGTGGGGTGAGCTGTTTGTTGCAGAAAAAATAATGATTGTAAATTAGTATATCACCTTCAACCTCGCTTAACAACAAAATTGTAAATTGATGTTTTGTTTCAAAATCAAAACATTTTTGCAGACGGTGCTAAAGCTTACAAGAATGGAATACAAATACCAACAATAATCTAGTTGACATATGGGGGAACTCCTTACAAAGACGTTTTTGTGCAGGACATGGAAAACCAATCGCCTGTATTCATAATTGAAGGTAAGCTTTTTGACACAGTTATGAATCAAGTGGCAACTCACATAATTGTGAATTTATTTCCTTGGGCGAACTATCTACTTATGTAGTCACATCACATATTTTATGTTTACCTAACTAATGTTTACTATTCTAATTTAGTGTTATGTTAAATAAAAACATCTGGAGACTGAACAATGGGCTCTAAATAAAGAAGACATACAACCCACAGCAAGGATTAGGCCGATGGCTTTTGTTCAGCCATAAGCATTATTGGCAAACTAGGCATCTACTTTATTTGAACAGAAAATAATTTGATTTTGTTTTCAAACTGTAGGAAAGTTTCCGGGGTGCTTCACCTACAAAGACAAGAAGGCAGCACCGCAGCATGAATGATGGTGCCCCATTGCTGTTTCTTCGGTTACTGCTGCTGTTTACTTCTGACATCACTGCTACTACTGCTACTACTTTGTATACACTTCTACTGCTTAACATAGAACCTGACAATTGTTCATAAAAGCTATTCATATTTTTATTAGAACACAATTGATTGTGGTCTTCAGGACAGCTATGTAAACATATGTACCTATTGTGTTAATTGAAAACAGTGTAAACTTTTAAAAATAACTTTGGATGAAATATTTAAGAATACACTAAGAACTTAAAAAAAAATTTAAATAAAAAAGTGTTTATTGTTACACTAATTATAAAAAAAGGTGGTATTTAGTTAAATGAACTATTATTCAATAGATATAGGTAAATAGAAACAAATAAATTAAGGTAAACAAGAGAAAAAAACTGTTTTATTATATTATTACACCCTTCATGAAAATAGCAATTATTCACATTTAACATGGAATATTTGGACATGAGACTAAACGAAATTGGAACAAAGATATTGCATGGATTGGTGGAATTTGGCAGCTAATGTATTCCCATAGAAGTCATCATGGATAATTTATATACCTTCTGCTTGCTAATGCTTGCTGTGATCGCTGAGAGAAAGTTATTTTCCTGAATAATGTAGGTACCTCTTTGAGCCTGACACCTGAAAGAGCACCAAAAAGAATTAGTTAATCCTTATTAATTTACATCATCCATCCACAAGTTTAATAGGCCTCTCCCTTAGACATTTCAATGCACAATCAATCTACAGAACAGTATTATTCTGCTATGTACAATAATTCGGTGCCTACAATTCTATTGTTTATTGTCTAACCTCTGTTTTTAGTTGAAAAGGTGGATGGCCTAGGATATTATAATATATCTCAGTATAAATACATATACATTGTTCAATGCAGTATGAAGCAAAACCAATTCAACGCAAAAGAGTATTTTGAAGGGGCTCCATAAAATAAATTCAAAATTTACTTCCCTAATTAGATAACCTCATGACTTTCATAGCGGTGCTAGAATTAAATGTTAAAATCCTCTAAATAGATTTTGCGGATTTACACTAGGTACATCCTATATGGTTATGACAAAATACATATTTAATAAATGGGTAGGCATTTTTACAGATTTTTGTAAATTGGTTAGGTTTATACAAAGAGGTTTGGGTTTGGTGGTGCCTTACCTATTTTTGTATTATCCAGTACCTACCTACTTATCAAACAAAGTGTGTAACAACAACAACATTTTTGCTTCTTTGAAGATAGGATATTTACAATCCAATAATGGGCACATTCACTGTTCAACACATTTAAGAAAATAATATTGCTATTACCTTGAACATTCAATGGTGTGGAATAGGTATGGTGTCTATGTTCTCAGTGCTTCTGGCTTTTACAATGAAGTTGTCGACTGGGTTACTAACTAAGCTAGTCGCTTATCATAAGTTTGTTACGGTATATCTCGTATGCCTATGTACGTATTTGTCTTTCGTTAAAATGTCACCAACATACCTCGTTTCTGAAATATTAATATAATAATATGTATCTTTAGTTTATGTTGTAAGCACTTTTATTAGAAGATTTTTTTTACAATTATTCCAAGAAATCCACCTCGCCGACTCGATAACTAAAACACCACTAATAATGATTTATCATTTAGGTTTTACACTAAATCACATTCACAATTTATCAGGAAGACTACCACTTACATGTTTTCGGATTATTTAAGGAGATAATAGGTTTAAATCCAAAAATATGTGGATCGGAAAACGAAAGCGGCCAGAAGATTGACTTCGCTTTCAATGCGATTATTAGTTGGTTTCATGTCAGTGATCCAAACCAATTGTCACTTGTCATAATGGTTACACAATTCGAAAAAAGGCGCTTGCCCAATTTTTCCTGGCATATCGTTCACTCTATTCGTCTCAAACAGACTAGAATTGGTTTCATATGATAGTGGAGTTACGCAATACGAAAGTCGTAAAATCAAGCAGAGTGCGGTCTAAACGAAGACAATTACTCTCGATCATTTGATAAAAATGTGTTACGCAACTAAGCTGCTGTTTAGACATGTGGTCACATCGCTAAACGTTGTCGTCTTTCAGCTTCATGTCGTCATTGCAAATGACGACATAACTCTCTTCATCATAAATCAGAGGAAACTGTAATCTCTAATTCAGTTAATTCCGTCACTAAGTCTTCAACATGCTCTTCTGAAGTACTCTTGTGTACTGCTCGAGTAAAGGTTACCAATCCAGCCACCAACGAAACTATGATAGTGCGAGCTGTGCTCGACAGCGGGAGTCAGTCGACAATTATCACACAGGCCGTAAAGCGACACCTAAACCTGATCCCTCAGCCATCAGACACTACCACAGTAGGCATTGGTGACACTAAGTTAAATATAAACATAGAACGCTGTATTCTACGCATTCATTCTGAAACGAGTTCCTTTAATGTGACGGTTTCATGTTTAGTTTTGCCGCAAATTACCGGCAACTTACCTAAATCATACTTTGTTTTTTTTTAAACAGGGCTTTCAGTTAGCAGATCCCACTTTAAATAAACCATCCCCAATCAATATTTTGATCGGTGCTAACTTGTTCTGGGATATCATAACTGCCCAGAAGCATTTGTTAGGACATGGTTATCCTAAGCTTCAGGCGTCAAAGTTAGGATCGCTCGTTACGGGATCATTGCCTTGTTTCAATGAAAATAAAATTAATTCGCCATTTGCAATTTTACCTCAAGTGATGACACTTCTAGTAACATACATGACGAGTTGTCCAAATTCTGGGAACTTGAGAATATTCCTCAAAAAAGAACCCCGCGAGTCGTGAAGAACAATTGTGTGAGCAACATTATCTCGCCAACACTACACGCACTAGTTTTGTGTAGGGTTGCCACTTCGTGATACCATAGATTGTTTAGGAAATTCCTATAATCTAGCCAAAAAGAGGTTTTTTAATTTAGAGGCTCGTTTTCGGAATAAACCAGAATTAAAACAAGAATTCTGTCAATTCATAAACGAATACGAACCATCAGGTCACCTATCTGAATCTCCGGAGTCTAGGCCGTTAAATGCCTATTTCTTGCCCCACCACCCAGTGATACGGTACCAAAGCGAGTCGACTAAGTTACGCGTTGTTTTTGATGCCTCGGCTCGTACTTCTTCTGATGTTTCTGTTAACGATCTACATATGATGGGACCAGTAGTGCAAGAACGATTGTTTAATATATTAGTTCGTTTTAGACAACATGAGTACGTTTTAACAGGAGACATAGAGAAAATGTTTCGCTGCGTCCTCCTCAAAAAATCCGATCGCAATCTTCAACTGATACTATGGCATGATAGTGAGGATAAGCCTTTAAGAACGCTTCGTTTAAAAACGGTTACTTACGGGGTCGCTAGTGTTTCCTTTCTTAGTACTCGTTCTCTTTGGCAGATAGGTGAAGAGTGTTCAGACCAGAAAATCAAAACTATCATAAAAAATGATCTATATTGTGATATCTACCTACCAGTGCGAGCAGTGATGAGGAGTTACGTCATATCCATCTTCTAGTTTCTTCTGAGTTAGCAAAGGGAAGTTTTCATCTGCGTCAATACCGTTCAAACTTACCTGAGTTACTCGCAGACTCCGTTAACCTGAAAAGTAGTAATCTCATGATAAGTTATGCAACTAGTACGCTAGGTGTAGGTTGGACGCCGTCTTCGGATGAACTTCACTTTCAGCATGATATTTCTGGTTCAGAAGACGTCACAAGGAGAATTATACTTTCTACAACATTTAAAATATTCGATCCTCTTGGTCTTGTCTATTTTCACAATTAAACCTAAAACTAAGCTACAAGAACTATGGAATCACAAACTTGATTGGGATGAACCTGTTCCTCCAGAAATAAGGTCTTCCTGGTTACAGTTTTCTACTAAATCTTCATGTTTGTCTTCTTTATTTATTCCTAGATACATGTTAATTGACAGCAACTCTTTCTTACAAATACTCGTACATTGTTTTCGTGACGCTTCGCAGCGTGCCTACGGCAGCTGTATATATTTGGGGTCTGTTTCTACTAGTGGCGCTATACAAGTCAGCCTGGTATGTGCAAAATCACGGGTTGCACCTATTAAACTCACGACAATACCACGGCTCGAACTCTGCGCTGCCCTGTTAGGAGCTCAACTAACTGCTACACTTTTAGCCGCATTACGTTGCTCTATTGAACATCAGGTGTATTGGACAGACTCTAAGGTTGTGTTAGGTTGGCTCAACTTTAGTAAAACTAAACCGCCCACAGAGAAGCTGCTATAAACGGCTGGCCCTATGTTCCTACTTCAATCAACCCGGCTGATCTAGTCTCGCGTGGCGTCGATCCAGACCAGGGAAATCTCTCTATATGGTGGAATGGTCCATCGTTTCTTTTAGAAGCCGAGGATTCTTGGCCCGCCTATACTGCGGACTCTATTGAATTGCCAGAGCTTAAGACCCACCATACTTTAAGGGGGGGGAGGCATCCTCCATGCCAGACTTGTCTGTAGATTAAGCAAAATATTCAAACTTAAGTACTCTTATTCGGATTCTAGCTAGAGTTTTAAGGTTCGACAAAAATTGTAGGTCACACAAAAAATCGGACAGATTACGAGGACCACTTCAAGTTTCCGAATTAGGAAACGCTCACAACGTCTCTATAAAGTTAGCCTAGAAAGATTACTTTCCTATAGAACTAGGACTACTACAAAAGGGTAAATCTTTAAATTCCAAAGCCGCGCTTGCGTCTCTTAACCCTTTTTTAGATGAAAATGGGATTCTAAGAGTCGGAGGGCGCATTGATTCATCTACTTACCTGTATGGCAAACGTCATCCTATTTCATTGCATTCCAGTAATTATTTAACAAAGCTAATATTAAAAAAGGTGCATCTACGCTTGGTGCACGCCGGTCCTCAGCATCTCCTGACATCTATAAGGGAACACTATTGGCCTGTAGGAGGCAGGGCTCTAGCTAGACGTGCAGCGCGCGAGTGTGTTACCTGTCGTCGTTTCAATGCTCTTACTATGGATAATATTATGGGAGACTTACCTGCAGATCGCGTTGAACCTGACTATCCTTTCTCCACGATAGGTACCGACTTTGCTGGTCCATTTCTTGTTACGGACCGCAAGGGACGAGGCTGCAAATTAACTAAAAGTTACCTGTGTATTTTTGTTTGCTTTCGGTACAAATGCGTTCATTTAGAATGAGTCAGCGACTTGACAATGGATGCATTTGTACTGACACTAAAAAGATTTATAGCCCGCAGGGGTAAACCAAAGGTACTGCGACAATGGTAGAAATTTTGTTGCAGCAGCAGAAGAAGTAAATTCATTTCTTAAGTCCTATGGAGACGCTATTATTATTATTGGTTCGGGCTAGCTCCAGCGGCATCCTGAGGGCATTCGCGCAGAGGTTCGATTGCCTGTACCTGAATCATTGCTGTCTGGTTCACATACTGACCAATCGAGATTTGTAGTATGTTTGTGTTGTATGTTTCAGTGTATGTCATTATTTTTTTTTTACTTTTGTAATTTTTATGCTTATGACCCTTTGTTGGTCGAAATAAAAGGTTTTCATTCATTCATTATTGACTCTGCATCTCGCGAAGGCATTGAATTTCGCTTCTCACCAGCATACTCTCCTAACTTTGGTGGTTTATGGGAGGCCGGGATCAAGTCCGCGAAATTCCACCTATACAGAGTACTAAAAAATATTCACTTGACATTCGAGGAGCTGACTTCGTTGTTTGCTCAGATCGAGGCAATACGTAATAGCCAACCTTTATGCCCGTTAAGTCCTTTACCACAAGACCTATCTCCACTTACCCCGGGCCACTTCATAATTGGTAGACCGCTGACGTCTTTGCTATCGCCATACCTGCTGGACTATAGCATAAACCGTCTTTAACGCTTTCAGCGATTAGAGCAAACTCGTCAGCACTTTTGGAAGCCGTGGTCGACAGAGTACGTCACGGAACTCCAGCAGCACACGAAGTGGAAGGTGCGGTGCCGAGAATTAAAGATAGACGACCTAGTCCTAATTAAAGATGATAGGACTCATCCACTGTGCTGGCGCCTTGGAAGAGCCTCGAAGCTATTCCCCGGCACTGACGGTGAGCCACGAGTTGCCGACTTATCTACCTCATAAGGCACCATACGGAGAGCCATCAACGGATTGTGTCTGCTGCCTTCTCCAGAACACTACAACTACACGGACAAATGATCTTGAAAGCTTCATCTATAACTTTAAAGGCCCCCGAGGATGTCTACGACACATTCGCTGTACGAATAGTCTTCATTCATTAACATTCATTCCCCTATATATTTCATTCCTACCTACGATCGTTCAAATTCATTGACAGAACTCTGTTCGTTCCTCATTATAAAAGTATTGTAAGGTCTCTAATAAACCTATCTAATTATAAAATTTCTTTGTTTAATATTCATCATAAACACTAATGGAAAAAACGCATTTACACTTTTGTGGATCGAACTTGTCACTTCAGACCTAGCAGTCATGCTTGTGACCAATAAATCAACGAGGCAGTAGTACTGTACCTAGACATGTAGGTTAAAAAAACATATTTTCCCTGGAATTCATACACGTTTTCACTTTTTATACAGCGCTGTAGGTACAACATACCAAGGAAATTGTTTTCTGATTGGCCCAAATTCCTTTTCGACGATCTGAAAAACATTTGGGATCTTTAAACTAACATTACCGCAGGCTGATGGGAGATAAAAATGTATTAATATCGCTTTGCGGTCATTCCCAGAGTTCCGAACATATGAACTATCGTTACGAAGAAGGTTTGGGTTTTGTTCCTCTTTATTTCTGTATGTTACAAATATTGTTGCTTCGTATATTTAGGTATTTATGGAGAGTTGGGAACATGAAATTTTGCGACGTTAACAAATAAGTACGTTTAGCCATTTTTTTATTAAGAGATAACTTAAGCTAAATATTCTTATCAAGTCAAAGTAAATAATTTATCATGAGCTTTAAATGAAATAAATAATATGCAAGTAGGTACTTCATAATTGAAAATATCGATCAGGCTTTTATCTAAACTTACCAACTTTAAATGTTGTGTTATAAAAGAAAAGTCAGTTCAAGGAACAAATTTATAAAAATAACAGAAGTTGCTTCATTTAAAGTTTAATAAGAACCTACATAAGCCATTCTCAGGAATGCCAATGTGAAAATAAAAACAGAACTATGGTTTTACGATCTTGGGTATAAAGGTTGTATTCTATTTGCATTTTTCATTTCACATATCATAAAGTAATCAAAATAATAAATGTTAAAAATATTTAGAAACTTTCCATGCACGCGCCACTTCATCTTTTTCTCTGATGACCGATACCGTTATAAGGATCAGTCTTCCCACACAAAATAAATCGAGAGGGTTACGTTACGGTCAGGACAATGTTACCCGAATGTCATAGCTGGCTCTATTATTAATTTGTCGTGTCCTACATGCTGGCGCAACGCGTGGAAAATGAATAATAACTTCCGTTTGAGGGAGGTTATTAACTCTAGCAGGTGGCTGCAATTTGTGGCAGTTGACAGATTGCGGAATAAAACTATGCTAGGGTTAGAAGAACTCATGTCACCTGTTATTCTGGGTTGTGGTACAGGCTTTAAACATCTTAATACCTACATAACATCTTTGATATATATTGTATTTTATCAATAAATAAAAAAACTTCACTTTATTACGACTGCACAAAAAAAAATAGACTCCTACAAACTTTAGATAAAACTTCAAAAATATTGGAATATTGTATTTCTAAGGACACATTTTTATGTACTTTTGATTTATGGTATAATTACGGTTTTTATTTTTTTATTGTTTCAATCAACTCTGCCTATCGCACACCACTGCTGGACATAGGCCTCTCTACCAGGCTGCGCCACAACACCTCCGTCCTCCGCCTTCCTCATCCAGTCTTTACCAGCCACTTTCTTAAGGTCGTTTGTCCATCTAGCTGGGGGGCGTCCCACGCTAAGTTTGCCAACATGTGGTCTCCACTCCAGGACTCGTCTACTCCTGCGAGGGTTCGGGTTGTTCGAAAGAGATACCGTGGCACCTGGCACAGGCAACTGAAGGAACACCACCCGTGCTTCTATTTTTTATATGTAAAAGAGGATACAAACAGTACAATATAATATTACATGAGGTAATCTACTTAAATATTTTGCTTTCAAATTCACTCTTAAACTCCCAACCTCACGAACTTAGATAAATGATCAGTGCAGCGAGTCCAATCATTTATCTAAGCTCACGAAATTTATGTTCTCTCGGAACACACGATGTTTATAATAAAACGAGCTCACCCTCAATATAAAATTAGAAAATGAATTTACCAAAGACAAATATTAATTTTGAGTGCACGGAGCAGGCAAAGGAAATATGTGTATACCATGCATTATTGTAAATGTGACGCAGGTTGAGTTTGTGCCTTCAAAAATGTATGTGAAACTTGGTATATATCAGTAAAAACTATAAAATTGTTATACAATTGTTATAAATTGTTATAAAATAGTTTATTAAGAAACTTTTTAGAAACGAACGGGTGAACGACGGTAGATGATAGTGTTAGTTTCTAGTGAGTTATAAACATGTTCTAGAAAGTTCTTTGGAAGATGAATCGTTCAGCTGGGAGTTTAAAATAAAATACAATGTTTATTATCTCGCGTAAATTGAAAATTGTCTGACATTTAGTCATTTCCGTAAAACAATTTCATAACTTAACCATTGATGAGCATTGGCTAACCAAGGGTCTCGCAACAATAGGTCTTTTATTATATACGCTGTGTAACCTAGGTATACCTTGGTTGAGGACCTTGACCTAGGCACCCCAAATAAAGTCAATTTTAATTTTATTTCAGTTTGACACTTCTCATTACCCAAATAATTTTACCAACTATGGGCTCCAGTGCTTTTTTAGCATCCTACCTCGGATAGGCTAGGTACGAAGGAATTCGTGAACGCATCTCTATTTTCTGCCTTATCTTTGCATTAGGAAATAATTAAATATCATCATATTCTTTTAGAAATGTTGCCATTATTCTATTTATAAATCACCCGTTCGTTTTTAAAAATGATAAATAAAACTCCACAACTGTATAGCTTCTACTGAAATAAACCCAGTTTCACATACATTCTTGAACGCACAAACTCAACTTGCCTCACATTTACAATAATGCATGAAATACTCATATTTCCTTTGCCTCCTCACCGTCTGATATCACAATATCTCTGAGGCATACTACTTGCACTAAAATTTAATATTTGTCTTTGGTGTATTTATTTTCTAACTTTATATTCGAACTAATGTAAGTAGGGAATATTTAAAGAGTAGATATGTTTTGTAAGTTGTGTTGTAATTAAAAATAAAACTAGCTTTTGCCTGCGGCTTCGCTCGCGTTAATTTAGATTTTGACAATCAATTGAGCCGTTGTAATACAACAACACAACAACAACATATATTTATCTACACATATACAGGGCACGCCCTTATGCCTGGAGGCTTTTATTTAGGTATATTTAGGAGTTTGATAAAAAAGTATTTTTGTGCAGTCGTATTAAAGTGAAGTATTTTTTAGAGCCTGCATTATAACCCTGAATCAGATTTATTTTGTGTGGGAAGACTGATCCTTCTAACGGTATCGGTCATCAAACCTTGACGAACATGAATTGGTGCGTGCGACAGCCATGCTTATGTATAGAATAGAATAGAAAACTTTTATTTCAGACAGGAGTCCATAGGGTTAGTAACAATTTAACTTAACTTCTAGTGTTAGTAGGTTACAGACACAACTTAACGAAATACAATTAAAATTCAACGTGAAGCTGCATCCATCTACGCAACATCGGGGAATCCCACCGATCTGCGAATACACTGAGAATACTATTGGTGCTGCCGCGAACCCGCATCATCAGGGATGCGCATCTATTCCTAATAATTGCAGCAAAACCATTAATATTAGTTACGTATAGGTTAAGATTATTATTAACAATCGTAGGGATAAGTCACTTTTGTATCGTGAACTCTGACTAGGCAGTCTCAATATTAGATCCAATAGTAGAGTAAAGACGTGTCGTTTTATTTAATTTATTATAGTCCCCATCTGTCATCAGAAGTCTTGAGTTAAATAGGGTTGTGGAACCCACGAGGAACAATAAAAAGATTACCAATAAATGTAAAATAAGTAGTAGACGTTAACAATCAGTGATAAGTGAACATTCAGTGACAAGTGTTGTTTAATGAAAGAGACGTTATTAGTTCAGAGACTAGTACAAGCAAGGCTATAGCTTTGCCTACATTTGACCGTAGTGTTGGTGCTATTGAGGCTAGTGAATGGAGCGCTGAGGTAGACGCCCTGGCCTTGAAAAATAGATGGGATGCTATCGAGACCTTTGTCAGATTCCATTTTTAGCTGGACCAGCATGTGAATTATATAAAGAATGGACACCAGTACAAAGAACATGGCCAACATTGAAAGAAGATCTTCAGATAACTTTTTGCATAAAGCAATTGAGGCTGCAATTTCGTGTAACTGAATTATCAGAACTGATAACTGGAGGTATAACTAATCTGCATACAAAATCGATTGCTAGAACTGCTGAAACTGTGAGCGGGATATTTGACAAATTAACACGTTTTACTCCTATGTCACAAAATAATATTACAGAAACGGAAATCAAGTCATCGTCCTCATGAAAACGATTTAAGATTATAACCGAAGTGAAACTTTGCCATCGCTGTCAACGGATTTGTCATATACAGCGTGATTGTCATACTAGTGAACATAATTTACCGCCGACGATTGCCACCAATAAAGATGAGAAAAAGTCTGTAAACAAGTGCTCATTCTGTTTTAAGAGAGGACTTTTGGCCGAGAACTGTTGGAAAAAACAGAGAGTTAGCCGAGGAAAGCAGTCAAAATGATGTTAACAGTAGCGGCAAGTTATATTCAACTGCTGATGTAATTAATGTAAAGCTCGTACATATTTTAATAGACAGTGGAGCATCTTGTTCTTTAATAAGAGAAACAATTGCCAAATCAGTATGTGCTCAGCGACAACCATTAACTATTCATAATCGTGGACTTTCTAATAAGGTTCTAATGTCAAATGAGAAGGTATTATCTTATCAAACTAGAAAATATTTCATTAGAGGCAACTTTTCACAAAGTTCAAGACAAAGAAATACGATACGATGCTATTCTTGGTGGAGATGCAATAAGTACAAAGAATTTTATGTTTATAACTACAACAGACGGCACAATCATAAAAGAACGAGACCAAAATCAAACTCATGAAACTGTTTACAACATAGAGGACGTCATAACCAATGCTTTGCAAATAATGCAAATAATAGCAGCCGTGAAATTAAGACCGTCGTCACGACTATTAGAACAACGACAAATAAACCCGTTGTATATCAACCATACAGAATGTCGTTCTCTGAGCGGGATAAAGTACGTTCTATTGTTACGGGACTTTTATACAAGAATATAATTCTTGAGTCATGGTCGCAACAAGGACGCAAGTGACAGACTATGTGTGGATTATCGAGCTTTGAATAAAATAACCATCAAAAATAGATATCCAGTGACTAGTTGCATAGACTAGGAAAAGCTCGTTACTTCAGCACACTTGGTATGGCATCAGGTTTTCATGGAATTCCTATTGAGCAAAAAACATCTGTTGAGAAAACTGCCTTCGTCACTCCTGACGGCCACTACGAGTACCGTTTGGTCTTTGTAATGAACCTAGTGTGTTTCAAAGAGCTGTAAATAACGCACTAGGAACTTTGAGAAACAGTATAGCTCTTGTTTGCATAGATGACGTCATTGTGCCCTCAACTAGCATGGGTGAAGGAATAAAGAGGCTTATTTTAGTGCTAAAAGCATTAGATGATGCAGGATTTACGCTAAACTTAAAGAAATGCAAGTTTTTGGAAACTGAAATGTAATACTTAGGAAGAACAGTTTAATAAAAAGGAATTTGACCTGAAGAAAACAAAATTGAGGCACAAAAAATGCTCCCATCCCAAAAAATTAGACAATTAATGGAACTCGCTATTTTTTTTTTGGCATGGCGTTCCGCAGGCCAACCTATGAGGTTGTCGTCTGCTTAAACGGACTTGCTTGTGGTTGCTTTAATAAATTAAGGCCTCCAGCCAGGACTTAAACTTAAGTACTAACTAAAAACTACACGACTACACGCTAAGGGCACCCCCTGTGGGGTACGAACCTCGGCTTAGGGCGTCGCGTCGCTGGAAGAGGGCAGCAAGGGACTAGCTGGATCAGGATTTGAGTGATTTGGGGACGAATTTAAAGCTAGAGGCTCAGCGGCGCGGGCTGGCTCGAGCAAGGGTCGGGAGGGGCGTCGATTTGGGCGTCGCGGCGGGCCTCGGCGGCGAGGACGGTAGGACGGCGATCGGGTTTTGCGCTGGTGTAAAGCGCTGGTGGCCTTACTGCTCTCCTGGAGGAGGGCAGTGGCGTCGTCGGGGGCGATTAGGGTATGCCTTGGTCGGCGAATACTGCTTATGCGGGAGGGAGTATAGCTGGCGGCCGCTGAAATCAGGGTATTTGGGTGTTTTATGCCACAGTCAAAGAAACGCTTCGATGGCATTTTAAGGTCGACGTGGAGATTTATATTACGGACATAGAAGGGGGCACCCGTGACCTTTCTGAGGAAACGGTACTGGAGGGTCTGCATCTAATGGAGATGACGTGGGTCAGCGCAGGCATAGGTCATGATGGGACGGATGACTGGGGTATAGATGCGCAGCTTGCATTTAAGACTAGAGGAGATATAACGGAACCCTGAGGGACCCCGGCGCGAATAAGGTGAGGGGACGAGAGTGCACCCTCGATGCGATAGCGGAAGGTGCGATTCGACAAAAAGTGTCATAAGATGAGCACGAGACGATCTGGCACTCCTAATTGGTAAAGCTTGTATAACAAGCCGTTGTGCCAGACTTTGTCGAAGGCTTTCGCTATGTCGAAGAATAGCACACCCGTCGTCTCGTTACGCTGCAGACCAGCGCACAAGTGCTCTACAATACGGTGGACCTGGTGGATACTCGAGTGTTGGGGACGGAAACCAAACTGCTCTTTGGGAATGAGGCTCTTTGCTTCAGCGTAGTCTTTGAGACGCTTACAAATAACCCTCTCGTAGATTTTGCCGAGAACATTGAGTGATGGGGCGGTAGCTGAAGGGCTCAGACTTTGGCTTGCCTGGCTTTGGAATACCGATGACGGTTGCTTCTTTCCACGCTTGTGGGAAGATGTTGTTGCTCAATGGCGCATGTGGGCTTTGTTCGAGTCACAAGGGAAGGAGTCGTAGGCACGAATGGCCGCGTTCTTCTCGGTTATCAAATCACGTACGTCATTAGGTAGTTTCCAACGATGGTCTTCCATCACCGGAACTTCCCGTGAACGTCTCTATCGATTGCTAACGGAGGTTCACATTCTTGAGCAGCGCTACATCGCGTATATCGGGAAGGTGATTTGGATTTCCGGGAAATGGGTCGGGCTCATTGGAGCGATGGCGTCAAAGTTAAGGGATTCGCCTAACTTAGAGCCGATCCTACCTCTGGTAGAAGTCGTGTTACTGTTCCATGCTGGGTGCTTGGCATTGAGATCCTCCGCCAAGATGACGGAGTCACTCATATCGAAGAGGGCAGTGAAGTCCTTTTGGAGCGAGATGGGATCCTCCGGACCATTGTCTGGTGGGATATAGGCGGAAATGATGGTGATCGGTTGGTGACCGGTCATGCCGAGCCAAGAGATAGAGGTCTCCAGATGGGAGAAGAGAGGAGGTGGGTCTATAGGGATGCAATACAAAGATTTCCTAAAGTATATTAGTGTGCCACCCTTGTGGCATCGAGACCGGTCATTGCGAACTGGTTTATAGTTGGCAATATTCGAGTTTCGGTGATGAGGTTTTAAAAAGGTTTCCTGCATGAGGAGGATGTCAAGCTGATGGTCGCGGAGGAAAACGGCGATCTCATCGCGTTGACCTGAAACGCCATTTGCGTTGAAATAGCCTAATTTAAGGGATCGGGGTTTGTTACTGTTTACTCTCGTATTATGCATTGAGAATTAATATTTGAGTGAGTTTAGGACTTGCGCGATCTCGGGATGCGCGCTGAGGATTTCCATATGGCGACGTGCGTTGCCATTAGTAGCAAATATTTCTTCCGCCATTTTATCCGCGGCGGTGGTGAAGAGAGCCGCGTATGTTGTTAATATAATTTGGGCGCTGTTTCGGCCGTGGGTTCCCTGAGGTGCCTCTGGAGAGGCCGTAGGGGCCGCGGGGGCTACCGAAGGCGCTGGGATGGCGGAAACCATCAGCGCTGGAAGTTAAGCGGGTTAAGCGGGTTGAGCAGGCACCGCCGAAATAGATCGCAGCGATCAGTGCTATCGCTGCGGTCAGTCTGGCCACAAGGCGGCCCAGTGCTTCGCGGCACCACACTGCAGTCTTTGCGCAACTGCAGGAAAGCCAACGGCGCACAGACTTGGCGGAAAAGCCTGCAAGGCACCCAAACCCAAATTCAAGAGGACTAGGTTTGTCGGAGGATCTGCGCCCCTCCCACAGCCTAGCAACCCAGCAGCCGACTCCCGGCCCAGGGAAGGAGGAGCCGAGGAAATGGAATGCCACTAATGGCACAATTCCGTTTCCTTCAGGCTAATATCAATCACTCTGCCAGAGCTAAGGATCTATTGCTCCAGAGCATGGCAGAGTGGTTGATCAACGTGGCTGCGGTCGCCGAGCCGTACTGAGTTCCGCCCAGGGATAACTGGGTGGGAGATCTGGAAGTTTGGTGGCTATCATTGGCGGGGCTCTCTTCAGCCCGTCTCGGGGGCACGGCTGGGTAGCCGCCCTCGCAGATGGCGTTGGCGTCGTTGGGGTGTATTTTTCGCCCAAAAAGAGTCTCGCCGTGGGCCAGCTCCATCCTCGCCCGGTGCTCGGGGATCTCAACGCCAATTCTGGGGCGTGGGGATCCCCAGTGACTGATGCTAAGGGTGAGGCATTGGAGGAGTGGGCGATCACGACTGGCCTGGTCGTCCTGAACCGGGGCTCGGTCCACACGTACGTGCGACAGCGGGGCGGGTCCATAGTGGACGTGTCGTTCGCGGAGGTGGAGACGTTTTTGGATCACCGATATATCCGATTCGACGTCTCCGCTCAGACCGCTGGCGGCCGCAGCCCCATATCAGCCCCACGTTCAGACGGCCTCGCTGGGCGCGGAAGTGCATCGACAGGGAGCTTCTCGAGGAAGCAGCCATTGCTCAGGCCTGGTTCTGGGGGTCGGTAACGACCTGACCAGACGACGTCGAGCTGGAGGCGCTGTGGTTCCGCGGGGCAATGACGCAGATATGCGACGCATCCATGCCCCGCGCCCGGTGTAGTGGTGGTCCGCCGAGATCGCGCAGCTGCGCGTCGCATGCGTGGTGGTGAGACGCCGGTACACCAGCTACCGGAGGAGACGTCGTCGGGTACCCGAGGAGGAGGCCGCGCGGTATGAGGTGTACCGCGCGGCAAAGCACACTCTGGGGCTGGCCATCGACGAGGCGAGGACGCGATCCCGGGAGAGGATGTTGGAGACTCTGGACGGGGATCCGTGGGGGCGCCCGTACAAAGCGGTTCGAGGGCAACTTCTAGCCGCGGAACCCCACTTACGGAGAGTCTCCAACCCGAGCTGCTCGAGGAGGTGGTATCAGCCCTCTTCTTCTGAAGCAGTCCTCCTCTTCTTCTTCTTCTTCAGTCGTGATAGATAATAGCCACATACCTACGTATGTAGCTACTATGATGGAGACGAGAAGCAAACTTTAAATAAACTTTTTCTACAGAGGCTCATCACTAGTCGTTCAAGCATTGTTTGAAGGAGCAGTGGTGTCCCAGAGGTAACGGCCGAGACTTACGAGTTGTAGGTCGTAGGTTCGAACCCAGACAGGCGCTTTAATTTGTGTAAATTATTTCATCACCACTGCTCTCAAAACGGTGACGGAAAACATCGTGAGGAAACCGGCATATCTTAGAACCAAAAATTCGAAGACATGTGATATCTACCAACCCGTCCTGGGCCCGCGTGGTGGATTACGGCCCACTCACAGAGAGGAGGCCTCTGTCCCAGCAGTGGGAACATTATAGGTTGATTATGCAAAACAGATCAGCCTGGGTGAAAAACGAAATCAGAAAATATTACGTCATTTGCTTAGTTTGAGTTACTTACGTCTTGCCATCAGGTTGAGTCACACATTGAGTCGGAGACAGTCTTCGTCCATTGTTTATGAAATGACACTTCCATTACAAAATTCGTTGGCCAAAATACGGAAACAGTTTAGCTTGCAAGTCTCGGCACCTCTTAAATAACGTACGCCAATTGTTGTTCATATCGAGTGTCAGGAAACTCGTTTATCGCAAGAAAAATGGAGTCGTCGTCGCGTTTTCTTATTTCAATTGAATTTCTTCACAAGCAGCATTTCAAGTTGCACAATTCAGCTTGAATTTATAATAGCAGGAAGTTATTTCAGCCGCAGCGCTTTTGTCGAGTTAGCTATTCGAGCTGTTACGAATGGTGCTGGTAAAAATATTAACGGGTTTAAAAATAGAACCATTTTTTTTTGTCTGTTTTGTAACGCTGAGGTTTATGTTGTTAATAAAACAGATTCTTTGAACGTTTTTTGTTTACTTTTTGTAGTGAAAACGATATTCCTATTTGATTTTTCAGTGTTATGATTGCTGGCTATAAGTAGATTATTGGAAAACAATAACCGAACAAAGGGATAAAATAAATCCAACGCCTGTGTACAGTATACTGTTCTCACAGGACATAATTAATAGTGTCAGTTGTGGGAGGCTTTGGCTCTATATTAAACCTACTACGGCAGCCTATACTAATTTATATTAAACCCATGTTTATTTTCATAATAATTAGCCCAAAAAACTATGTATATTTCCTTCAGCACGTTAATTAAAACTCAGCTTCCAGCAAACACCATGGATATAAAAGTACATAAATGTCACAACGTACTAACATCTACTGTCACGGTATTATTAATACCACCTTCACTAAATATCTCAGCGTTGTGGTTGATCAGTATCTTAACTGGAAAGAGCAAGCCAAAAAACTAACTGCCCGAATACGAAAACTAATATACATATTTAAAATACTCAGAAACGCTTGTTCATTGCAACTACGCACCACTGTGTATTACTCACTTTTTCAGTCGGTTATACGCTACTGTCTAACTATCTGGGGTGGTACATCAAAAACGACCTTGTTGGTGGTAGAAAGAGCTCAACGTGCGCTACTTAAGGTAATGTGTTTTAAAAACTACAGGTATCCTACTGATCTCTTATATAAAGAAAGTAATGTTCTTTCTGTTCGGAAACTATTTATCCGGCTTTTAATACAACACAAAGTGAAACCTGACTTCGGGACTAGGCGAAGGCTGGATATAGTTTACAATACTCCCAAATGTAAAACTAGGTTTGCTCAGACATTTCCAAATTATCTTGGCCCCAGCTTATAATAAGAGAAGCAAAAAACTAAAATTAAGAGATTAGCTGTCGCGAACGTAAAGAGACTATTGAGGAATATCTTAAAGAACTAGATTACGATGAAGTGGAAAATATTTTGAGATGATATAATGTCACACACTCACACACGCACACACTCACATACGCACACATACACACAATTGTACAAGAAAACACAATATGGCTTGATAACTTAAAAGAAAGAAAAAGAACACGTTTTGTTTTATTTTATTTTGTTCTAAGTTAATTTTTAAATCTATTTTATTTTTTATTTAATTTATATTTTTTAAATTAAAATAGCTTCATTTTTGGTTATATATAAAGTAACAAGAGAACAGTACAAATATTTGTAAACAAACTTAACATCTATAATTTTTTCTTTTAATTTTTTCACTATGTGAACTTACGCTACTACCCACAAAGTAAAAAATCAACTACTGACAACAATTTGAATTTGTAATATGTGATATTTTTTTATGTACCCACTGTTTTGCTTTGTATTACTTGAAAAGTGAGATTATCTAATTATTTCGTTCAAATCGGCTTTAATATTTATTTTAAACTGGGAACGAGGAAAACTGTCCCACCGTAATACAGTTTGTAACTAGTACGGGGGTCAGGGTGAATCGGTTTCGTAACAACCTGAACTTAATATTGTGCACTGAGTTTATATTGGGTATCTAATTGTTTAGATTCATATAAAATAAGTACTAATGTAGAATTTGTTTTATGGTTGTTATTCTTTTGGCAAAATAAAGATTATTATTATGATTATGATCATGAACTGGGATAGAGCCTAAGATGTAGAGGATACATTTTCATCTCGGTAGTAGCTACGTTTCCGTAAGGATAATTTCCAACCTTCATGCTGGTTAAGTCGCGGACAAAAGCAAAGAATATACTACTGTCTACCGAGAGCATAAAAACTAGTTCAAAATAAACGGAAATGATGTAAAGGGGTCCAAACGTAGGCGTAGCAACAGGCAGCGCAGGCAGGCAGGAGCAGCGGGCAGGGTCGGGCGTTCCAGTGAGCATCGAGGGTAGTAGTGAGCCCGACCAGATTGCCAGCCTGTTCAGGGAGCACTTTAAGCTCTGCTCGCCTTTGGATACCGGGAATACACGAACTGAGTCACATGAGCTACGTACCGGGGACACCATCGTACGGATTACAAGTAGGGCTGTCGCGCAGGCGGTGAAAAACACGAAACGAGGAAAATCCCCTGGCCATGACTCATTGAGCATTGAACACTTACAATGTGCAGGCGGTCACTTACCGAGGGTGCTGGCCATGCTTTTCACCTTCTGCATTAATGAGAACCGTAGTTGTCCCTATTATTAAGAACAAAACAGGGCACGCGTCTAGTTTGAGTAATTACAGGCTTAAATCGCTCGCAACTGTGATTGCTAAGGTACTGGATAGTGTGATTGAGAAATATTTAGATAAATATCTTAAATTACATGATGCTCAGTTAAAGTCGAAACAGCTATATTGAGTCTCAAGCACACTATCCGTTATTACATCAGCAGGAATACACCAGTGTACGCCTGTTTTTTTGACCTTTCAAAGGCCTTCGACCTGGTTGTGTATGACAAGCTGTGGGAGAAGTTGTCGAGCGAGACTGAACTTCCTGACGAATTCACATCACTCCTTAAGTATTGGTATGGCAATCAGCGTAACAATGTCAGGTGGGCAGAATTACTATCGGATTCGCATAGGTTGGAGTGTGGCGTGAGACAGGGTGGTCTGACTTCGCCCAAGCTCTTCAACCTGTACGTGGATCGGCTGGTCCGTGAGCTCAGTAGCACTTCAGTAGGCTGCTCGACTGATGGTGTTTTTGTTAACAATATAAGCTACGCCGACCATATGGTGTTGCTGAGCCCATCGATCAGGATCATTCATCGATTTGTGAGTGTTATGCGGGGGCTCATGGGCTCAGGTATAACACGACCAAGAGTGACATGATGGTGTTCAAGTCCGGTACGAAGAGCTATGACAGCGTACCTCAGGTCACATTTGACGGCAGTGCTCTCAAGAGAGTGGCGCAGTTTAAGTACCTGGGCCACTGGGTCACCGAGGCCCACACTGATGATATGGATATTGAAAGGGAACGCAGGGCATTGTCCGTCAGAGATAATATGCTGGCCCGTAGGTTTGCACGTTGTACTGCACAGGTAAAAATAACGTTCTTCAAGTCGTACTGTCAGTCTTTTTATACGTGCAGCCTATGGGTGAAGCATACGCAGAAGACGTACAGTGCCCTGCGTGTCCAATACAATAACGCGTTCAGGATGTTGATGGGTTTGCCACGCTTTTGTAGCGCATCAGGAATGTTTGCAGACGCTCAAGTGGATGGCTTTCAAGCGATACATCGCAAAAGAATAGCGTCTCTGATGCGCCGCATACGGGGCAGTCCTAACAGCTTCCTGCAGCTTATTTCAGGTAGAATGGATGTGGATTGCCCTTTCCAATGCTCCATGCATTGGACAAAACTAAATGTGCGAGTAGTGCGGTCCTGATCCAATCTTTATATTGTTTTGTGTATGTTTATTTGTTGTGTTCTAAGAACCATGTATGTATGGATGATTATCTGAAATAAATAAATTGAATTGAATTGAATTAAGGATGCAGAAAATTAATAATTATTTATCAAGGAGTTTCCTAGAAACGCATTTTTTTAAAGAATGAGGTTTGTTTTCTAAACTTTAGTTTTTTCAAATCAAATCAAATCAAAATATTTTATTTCACATAAACCTACATGGGCACTTATGAAACGTTAGATTCTAGGTGCACGGTTCCAATTGGTCGTTTCCTATGGAGAAGAGCCGGCAAGAAACTCCATGGTTACTCTTAAAAAAATATTTGTCTTTTACAATGTTTTCAAATTACAGTGTTAATAGGTATGGGGGGACAGTGTAGGGTATCAACAAGTACCATATGTTAAACAAATAGACTATGGTCTATAAATTCGTAATCCACAAGGCCTACAACGTTCTCACATTTACAAAATAATCTAATAAAGTAAAATCAAAAACTAATAAAAAATTGTAGGTATATAATATCAAATGTTTGACATTGATTGTTTTGTATTTTTAGACCTATTGGTACTTATAAGATAGCGTTATGTGTATAGTTGAATATAACATGATATTTTATTGTTATTTCATTATTTGAAAGATTAGATAGGTAAGTGGTAAAACCATTTATTATGTGGAACCTGAGATTATTGATTTTCCAGATAGAACGTGCGTAAGAAAACCTGTGAGGCCTGTTTTCAGGTAAAGTAGAACGTTTTCTTCATGGAGACGTATACTTTTAACCTGACGTTAGTTCTAAATGCAATTCAAATAAAGTTTTAATTAAGATTCACATCTGCAAAATCAGGCATTTAATGGATGCAACGAGAAAAAACAACACAAAAGCACAATCTATATACACCGTTACATTTTCATAGTTTTAATCCTTTAAAGGGGTCATTGTACTCATCGTTATAAACAACATCTACTATGGGACCAACCCCGAAAACGTAAAACCAGCAGATTTTTTTACGCATTCAGGGATTTTCCCATAGTAAAAGTTTAATTTGATACGGTTTTCACCATCATTATGAGAATTTATTTCAGATGTTTTATGTGTATATTAACATTTTAAACCTACACATTTAAGTAATATCGATGTTGTAACTCAAAAAAATGCGCGATGCAAGCGCGTCGCTATTTAAACGATAAAAACCAATTTGGTTTCTGTTTTATTTGCAGCCCACTTCCAATACCATTAATTTATTACTTGACGTTTCAAAACGAAACATTACTTCTGCTACAATAATTCCTCTCAATAATATAAAAATAATAATAGCATATTATTATTTTTACAATAGGTAATTATAATAAAAACGGACAACCGTTTTCAATAGGTAATTATAATAAAACAGGACATGCGGACAGGAAATTGAGGTCAAATTCAATAATACAAAAGCGCTAGTATAAAATATATTTTCTCTTCACTTTTTCGCATAAAACCTTCAGTGTTCTATTAAAACCGGTCAGAAGTAGAACTTTTCTAAAAACTCTATATTATTATATTCTAGGTTGAGGTTATGTGTTATTTGTCAGTCAGTTCAAGAAATATGACTGTCTTGTTCTTTAGTGATCGCAAGCGACACTGTGACCATAAGGTCTTGGGTCCCGTTCCTGGCTCGAGAAAAGTGTTATTGGGTTTTTCCATATAAAATTTCTCAGTAACAGCCCGGAGTCTGGATCAGTGCCCGGTTGATAGTGTACTATAGGTACTCCTTTGCCAAACACTCCAAGGAATACAGTCGTAATGTTATGCTATGTGTTCTGGAAATGTGTATGCTCAAGGAGCTAAAAGTACTTACTCCATAGCATGCTCTGCATACGAAGGTCTGAATGCCTTTTTTTAAATAAAGAAATAATCCAATACTTTGATTTGAAAACAAATCAAATAACATTCATGTAAAATTACCATATGCGTCCAAAAGTTGCTAAACGAAATATTGTTGTTTATTTAACCGTATCTAATAAATCTAATACAAATAACTAACAAAGCTGCTCACCAGCTAACAACAATTACCGATGTAACGCGAACCTTTCTCAAATAATTAAATTTTTCCTATGAACGAAGGAATATCATTGCTGTACAAAATAAGCTTTAATAACTGATTTCGGTGTTCAGAAACGAAGCACCACAAGCAAGACTTTAATAAAATGAGGTGGATTTCAAATGATTTGGCTTAATTGGAAAATGAGACTCCGTGATAGTCAATTTAGTAGGTAACGGTAAGTTCGGTTGGAATCGAATAAATATTTGAGGTGAGATCATACGGAATGCGAGGAAACATATGAATAATACAACAATTAAATTTTGCTCAATGTCTTAGGCATATTACAGTAACTTGATGGCTGTCTCGTGGATTCCGTTTTGGAAATTTTGATGAAAATTGTATCAACGGAATGATTCAGATCAGGCAGTAGACCAGATTTGTAGCTGGGCCCGACATGTCAGTATGCCTCGTTCAGTTGCCTCGGTAACAGCCAGAGCCAGTGGCCAGATAAGCTGACCTTTTATTCTATTGAAACTCCGTATTAAACTAGGTCAGCTCAGGGGAAAGAGATACCACCAACGTGCGGCCTAGTGTACTTGCCTATAGTATTATAAGTACCTAAGTGCTGATCAACTCCAAATAACATTATTCGAGGAATAATTTGGAATTTTTGTCATGTTTTCTATTCAAAAACTGTCAGGCGTCAATTTTATTCCACGGATAAAATATTGTGGACGAAAATCTGGTCTTAGACTTGATATATGCGAATGAATTCTTGAATACAGATGAAGCAAAATACTGTGACTTTGGTTCAAAATCTATATGTTGGAGCAAGACTTTGATATGTAGATTCCTTATGTCAAGAAATATTCTTTATTATATTCATTTACTCTTTGATGGTGCTCTTCCGATTTGACTCTTTCAGTTTTGGCGTACCGGAAGACGTAGCGTTGGAAGGCCTCCCACAAGATGGACCGATGACCTTGTGAAGGTCGCGAAGATCGAAATCCGCTGGATGCGGGAAGCACTCATGTCCAGCAGTGGACGACTTTCGGCTGAAATCATGATGATGATTTAAAAGGTAGGTATTTGTACTGTGTAGAAAAAAGCATAAAAACTCAAAATAAAAATCTGTCTGCTTATCCTTTTCCTTACTATGTCGGGGTTGGCTTGCAGCTGAGTACCAGTATCTCACTTGGAGCGACAGCCTAACGGACGTCAAAAACCGAGTTACTGGGTAACACGATACCCTCGGTAAGACTGGTTTTCACACTTTTGAGCTCCTGACTACCCGTTACGGCTGTCAAAGATCAACGAATGACAGCCGGGATCAATGTTCCGAGGCACGGAGGAGTCTCGATGTGTAATGGATGGTCACCCATCCATGAACCGACCGCGACAAGCGTAGCTTAACCTCGATGGACCCGTGCAGCTGTTACTATTTAGCCACGAGCCCCTTATAAAAAAAATACCTAACTATGTCATTAAAAGTACGTAAAATATTAATGTCGACCACTAGCTTGGAAATGTATCGCATTAAACGTACAAACTTTCATGACAAAATGTCTCTGACTAATTTCAGGAGAGATCTTAGTAAGTAGATACCTACCTAACAAGGACTGGCTAAGTTTTATTGGCTTTTTATTTAACAAGAGTTCGCAGTTCTTAGTCAGCTTGGAATTGTTCCTTGAAGTACAAGTAAAATTGTAACTAGATAGTAAAATTACCAGCCTTTTACAGGCCACTCAGAAAGTATTGCGAATAAATATAAATGAATAGTTTTTTTGTATGAGAGACTGGCCAGTTATAAGCCTTTTTTGAAAATATGATTATTTGAAAGTAAAAATAGGTACGTTCCAATTTTAAAAAATCCCTCCACATTGTTTGCGAGCTAATTTGAATTTTCGTGTCTGATTAAAAAAATGGATCTGAAACCGCCTGAAACCGGATGAATCGTACGATAAACTTCAAATGGCATTAATCTATGAAGGCCCTTCTAAAGTAACCATGTATCGTTTATATAACAAATTCAAGCGCGGTCGACTAACTTTGGGGGATGAAGAAAGAAGTAGTCGCCCTTTGACGTTTGTTACGGAAGAAAACGTGCTAGTAGTGAACTTTTTTTTCAATACAATAGGTGAGTTACGTATCAAGTGATTCAGCACATACTGCAGGTTGGATCGGGAAGCGTTCGCTAAATTCTACACGTGCATCTTCGCGTGAGGAGGATTGTTTTTGATTTTGAGTCTTGGATTTATCAATACGATCCAGAAACGTAGCGCCAGTCGTCGTTTTGGGTGTTTCAAAACGAATCAAGGCCTACCATAGTGAAGCGATCTAGAAGCGGGGAGGAGATTGCAATTACGAGTTTTTTTTTTAATTTGACTGGTGTCAATTCCTTTACGGAACCAAAGAAGCATTAACGCTGAATGGTATACTACCAAATGCTTGGCAGAAGTTTTCTCTGTTGTGAACAAGCGACCAAACACAGGGCTACGCTCCGGGGTGGCAGGGACGTCGACGCGCAAATTGTAACCATGTTTTCAGCAAATGATGCTAGTGCTGTGACACAAGTGCAAGTTTAAAACTAGTCGATTAACCCCGTAAACCCTTAAACCGTAAATAAAAACATCTGCTAAATCTAGAAAACAAACAGTAACTAAAACACATGAGGGGATTTGTTAACACTCATATTTGGTCGCAGAATAACAGCGAAAAGACGTAGTATTATCACGACAAATATTAATGTCACCCTTGAGGAATACTTTTTGCGAAAGTACGTTTATTACTGAAAACAAATTGGAATGCATTATGAACAATAAGATTCTGACAAGTATTTTCGATGATAGTGTTAGTCTCTAGTGAGTAATAAACATGTTCTAGAAAGTGCTTTACAAGATGAATCGCTCACCTGAGAATTTAAGATAACATACAATGTGTACTAACTATAATGTGTTACATCTCGCGTAAATTGAAAATTGTATGACTTTTAGTCAGTTTCGTAAAACAACTTCATAACTTAACAGCTGATCCATTTATGCACGTTGGCTACCCAGGTGAGTAATTTATTATTGTGTAACGCTTTATTCCTAGGTTGAGTACTGTAATCATATTTGTTAATTAACTACTTGAACGTTGTTAGAGGAAAACAAACGTTATTATATTTAATTTATATTTTAATATGTTTTATGTGGACGGGCCTATCTGTTTCCAATGGTTCTTTCAAACAAAAAAACTATATTTCATATGACAGCTCGTTCTAACCAATCTCACACGTGCGAAATTAACCATAGTTCAATTCTTACCTTCTTACACAGGCTTAAGGTCGGCTATTGCAGGCAAACTTTCCATGAGCTACGCCCACCCTTGAATAAAAAGATCGACGTAGTCCTAATTCCAAACAAAGACTTTTATTTACATCATTTGAACGTCTAGGCTCTTCCTGCCTATACCTACAAAAAAACCTTGAGATACCTAGTTGCCCCCAAATATATTCAGAAGGATAACGCAATTTTATTTCAATCTTGACACTTCTTCATTACCCAAATAATTTTCCTCATTATTGCCTCCAAGACTTTTTTACTATCCCACCTCAGACAGGTTAGGTAAGAAGGAATTCGTGATCTCAAACAATTGTGGCAAGTGGGTTTCTAGGTAGATAGATATTGTAACCAAAGGGTCACTTTACACATTTATTTACTGAGACACAGATTTCAGGGTAGTGGGTTTTAAGGCTAAGCACTTGTTCACTGGTCACTATCGTAGAAAGAAAGGAACGTTACTGCCCTGGGCTTGGCTACGCCGCAGCACGTGGTCCGGCGTGAGGTCACAGGGCAGGCAGCAGGGTAGAGGAGCGACTCGACACGCGAGGGATGAACGACCGTGTGTAGGCACGTGGTCCGCTCAGGCAGGGCCTCAACACGTGGTGGGCGTGGGGTCTCGGCACCCACGAGCCACGTGGATGGCAGGTCAGACGGCGGTAGCGGCCGCGTGGGTAGTCCGCGTGACTTGCGTCTCTCCACTGGTAAGGCGGAGGCAATAATGACGTCAGTCAGCGGTAGGCAGGATAGTAACAGCGAAGCCTAATACTGGAACCCTGGAATCAGCGCGAGGCGGGTGCTTCCGTAAGCGTTGTGCCAGGACTGCAAACCTCCGTCGATGTGTGCGTCTCCCAGCCGTAAGCCCAAAGCAAAGTGGATGGAGGAAGACTCACCCATCGTGGCGGCTTACAATTTTAGGATATGCCGTGCACATGCCGCGGGCATTCTCGGAGGTCCCTCGCCGCGTGGCCAGGCGATTTAAGCGAACAGCCAGGCGCAGCGCGGCGAGCATAGCGAAGAATGCGATAAGCATGCGCACGCATTCACTGAGGTGCAGTAATGGTGACAGGTTATGTGGCAGAAGCCACTATCGGCAAATAGCTTTCTCGACAGTCATAGGGGGGCTGCCGAGAACAATTACATTAGCTGCTAGACCGCGCAGACAGAAATACATAGAGAATGCGATCTGACAGGACACAATTAAGAATAAAGGCAATCACACTGAGCACTTACCCGTTTATCTCGGGGTTATTTAAACTTACTGCTTGATCTGCTTGTTGCGAAGGAAAGGGAACGTTAGGTTTTTTTTTTTGGGATGGCCTCTCGCAGGTCAACCTGTAAGGTTGTCGTCTACTTAAGCGGACTTGCCTGTGGTGCCCTAATAAATTAAGGCCTCCAGCCAGGACTTAAACTTAAATACTAACTAAAATTAAGCGACAACGCTAAGGGCACCCCCTGTGGGGTACGGACCTCGGCTTAGGGCGTCGCTGGAAGAGGGCAGCAAGAGACTAGCTGGATCAGGAATTATTTGATTTTGGGACGAATTTAAAGCTACAAGCTCAGCGGCGCGGGCTGGCTCGAGCAAGGGTCGGGAGGGACGTGGATTTGGGCGTTGCGGCGGGCCTCGGCGGCGAGGACGGTAGGAGGGAACGTTAGGCATCAAGCAGGGATATTTATAGCCCAATCCATACCACGACACCGAGTGACGTGGTGGGAATTTGAAAGATTTAGGGATGTCATTCTTGTAAACCGTAATTAGTGATGTGCGTTTTAGTTGATCTGCAGGAAATCGACTACAACGCTACACAATCGCGCCACCCTTTTCTGCCTTTTCTACATATGCATAAGAAACTAATTGAAAATCATTGTATTCTTTTACAATTGTAGTCATTATCTTCCCTTATTTTTAAACCATCCGTTCGTCACTACACAATTTTGTAGTTTTTACTGAAATAAACCGAGTTTCACATACATTTTTGAACGCAACGTAACACATATTTCCTTTGCCTCCTCACCGTCGGATATCGCAATTTATCTGAGGCATATCCTTGCACTCAAATATAAAGTCTTCTTTAAATTTATTTTCCAACTTTGTATTGACTTTAGCTCGTTTTATTATAAACGTCGTGTGTTCAGAGAGAACATAAATGTCGCGAGGTTGGGAGTTTTAGAGTTATTTTGAAAGCAAAATATTTAAGTAGGTTACCTCTATAATATAATATCGGTAGAGCAATCGTGGACTTTAATCTAAAATAGAGGATAGTGAGAGCACAGCATAGTTTTAGATGGAGGAGTTTTGTTTATTGGTTAAATAAAATACATATAAATCTAAGAAATAATGTTGGTATAACGATGTTTAAAGCCTGTTGGGGAATTTTAGGTGACTGTTCAAAGAAACTCCAAAAATGCTGAATATTAGTCGAACGTGTATTGCCTCGATGACGAACAAAAATGGAAGTATAATGACAAGCAAGTACAGAGGATCCTTACATCTAATTAGTACGTTGGTCGTTGAATTGCTGATGCCAAACGAGCAGGCGTTTGCTCTAACATGCCCCCGGACGTTGGAAGCAGCAGAGGCGCTTTCAACCAAACGCAGAATCAACGGGCAGTGGGCAAATCCTTTTAAAGGCTCTTCTGATGACTCCAGCGGTTGTTTTGACGTCTGCCACACGAACAATTCCGTCTGATCCTGGATGCACGGCGATGACTCTTCCCAATCTCCATTTAAGAGGAGGAAGATGGTCCTCCTTTATACGACCAAAGAACCCAACTTTAGCGTATCTTTGCAGGTATGCCACTTGGTCCTTTGCTGCAGCTCAGACACAAACTCCTTACTCCAACGAGCCCAAAAGTGTTGGCGTAGCTGCTCAATCCTTTGGAAACGAGACAACGAAGCAGTGGAGTGGCTCTGTAGATCTCGCTGAGGGAGTGAAGTCAGTGGCCGGCCAACCAGAAAATGACCCGGAGTCAGTGGGGTGCAGTCCGCTAGATCTGATGACAACGGCGTCAGTGGACGTGAATTCAGTATCGCCTCAATCTGGGATAAAGTGGTGTTAAGCTCTTCAAATGTTAAATTACAATTTCCCAACACTCGCCTGAGATGATATTTAGTTGTCTTAACAACCGTTTCCCAGAGTCCGCCAAAGTGAGGAGTATACGCGGGTATAAAATGGAATTTAATTCCGTCATTAGCCAATTGCTCGCCCAAGGAATTGCAATTAGATTTAAGGAACTTCGAAAGTTCATTGCAGGCACCTACGAAAGAGGTACCGTTGTCGGAGTAGATGTCACTGGGTTTTCCCCGTCGCGAGATAAATCTAAATAAAGCTAGCATGTATTTATTGCTGGTTAAGTCACTTACCAGCTCTAAGTGAATAGCCTTGGTGGTGAAGCACACAAAGATGGCTATGTACACTTTTACCGGCCTACATCCCCGACCTTGTCTACTAGCAGCCATGATGGGACCAGCATAATCCACACCAGTGCTTTCAAAAGGATAACCGCCTGGAAGCAGACGCTGCTGTGGCAAATTACCCATCAAAGGAGTAACTGTTCTACCCGACATGCGACAACAACGCACGCAATTACGATAACAACTCTTTGCAAGGCTTCGTCAGCCTATGGGCCAGTATGAATCCCTAATAGAAGCCAGCAGTAACTGAGGGCCTGCATGCATTAGCTTTTCATGTTCAAATTTGAATAGTAACTTCGTAAATTTGTGAGTGGACTGTAAAAGAATGGGGTGCTTTTTATCAAAAGAAAAAAATGAATTTGCTAAGCGTCCTCTGATACGCATAATTTTATTACTATCTAAAAATACGTTAAATTTTATAAGGGCGCTTTTATAAGGCAACTTCTGATTATGAATGAGTAATTGATACTCAGGAAAAGACTCAATTTGGCTTCTAATAATAATAATGTTTAATGCATCCTGCAACTCGACTTGTGAGAGAAAATTAATACAAGGAGTTACCCTACACAATTTTATAAACCTTAAAACTGTTGCTACACAACGGATCAGCCTTAAATAACTAGAAAAACGATTAAAGTCGACGAATGTATGATATTGACTATTACTACTAATACGAGCGCTCAATAAAACATGAGGTCGAGTTTCAGGCAGCTTGTCTGACTCTAACGATTTATGTTTAGACGGCCAATGAGACTGGACTTGCTTCAAAAAACTGGGACCACTCCACCATAAGTCCAAAGATTGCAGAACACTAATATCCACGCCACGAGATATTAGGTCTGCAGGGTTTTTGGAGGTTGGGATATGTCGCCAAGTACAGTGCCCCGCCTTATCTAAAACTTCAGCAACGCGATTGCGCACAAATGGCTGAAGCTTAGAAGGTAACATCTGCAACCATCCCAACACGACTGTGGAGTCAGTCCAGAAATAGACATGACTAAACTTTAGTCTCAGTGAACTCGTAACCTTCTCGCACAAACGAGCTCCGACTACGGCGCCACACAATTCAAGCCTTGGAATGGTGGTCGGCTTAATCGGCGCCACTCGACTTTTAGCGGCTAACAGACGAACCATATACTCACCCTGATCATTGGCACTACGGACATAGACGCACGCACCATACGCACGCTCAGATGCGTCTGTGAATATATGTAGTTCTAATGTAGTATATGCATCACATACAACGAGTCGTGGAACACGATATTTATTTATAAGCGGCAATGCTTTGAAAATAGTATTCCAACGAGCAATAAGTGCTGGGTTTAGTGGCTCATCCCACGAGAGCTTGTCTAACCACATCCGTTGTAAAAACATTTTCATTGTGACTACGCAAGGAGATAAGAGTCCTAGGGGGTCAAAAATACGTGCTATGGCAGAAAGTATATCACGCTTTGTAACAGAATCCTTAGAAGGTAACGTTGAACTTGAAAACCCCAATTCGTCGGAACTAGAAAACCAGTCAAGCCCTAATAACTTATTAGGTTCATTAGATCCCATATCTAAATCTAATGACGACTGAGAAGCTCCGGAGACTAAGTTAGGGACGTTAGACCTCCACTTTCTAAGCGGCATGCCAGCAGATGCTAGTGCGTTGGTGACCTCTTTGCGGATATATAACTTCAGTTATATCATCCCCTCCTGTCAAAAGGTCGTCGACGTAAAAATCATGCATGATGACGTCAGCAATCCTATCTCTGCTACCTGAGGATAACTCACCCTCAGAACGCGAAGTGATCTTACTGTCATTGGTTAGATAATCCATCCCTATTTGATTGAGGCAACGCGTAGCAAGAAATGGTGCACTAGCCGTACCATAAGTAACAGTATTTAATTTGTAAACCTTGACAGGTTCGCATGCATTATCACGCCACAGAACCTGTTGCAGGTACCTATCGGATGGGTGGACGTATATACATCTATACATCTTCGCAACATCAGCTGTTAAGACGAACTTGTGTTGTCGAAACCGAAGAAGTATAGATAATAGATCGTCCTGCACTGTAGGACCCACCAGCTGCACGTCATTGAAGGATACCCCTGAAGAAGTAGCACAGCTTGCATTAAAAACTACACGAAGCTTGGTAGTCGTACTACATTCACGCAGTACCCCGAGGTGTGGTATGAAATGTCCACTGGGACTGACATTATCCTTGTTTTCGGTCATATGTCCTAAAGTCTCATATTCAGACATGAAGTCACGATATAACTTACCGAACTCAGACTTGGACTTCAGCCTGCGTTCTAGGGAATATAGACACTTAGAAGCCCTTTGGGCCGATTCTCCTAAAATAGAAGGATTTTGCTTAACAGGAATACGAACACAAAAATGACCATTCTCTAAACGTGTCGTATTCTTGACAAAATGCTCCTCACACAACTTCTCCTCGGGTAAATAATGTGAGGATTGTGTGTTAATCTCTTCCAGATTCCAGATTTTTTCCAAATCAGTACGAATTTTACTTAAATCACCGTAACTAGGGGAATCCGTTTGAGTTAAATTGCATGAAATATTATTCAACATCAATTTACCATTATTATAGGTAACAGGGCCAGAAACAATCCAGCCTAACAACGTTTCACACAACACTGGCTTACCTATTCCTAGTCTAATTCTCTTTGAACCAATCAAGTCCCAGAAGAGATCCGCTCCTATTAGGACATCTACTTCTGAAGGCTTGTAAAAAGTGGGGTCAGCTAAACAGACATTATCTGGAATGTTCAAGTCAGAAATGTCGACTTCACGACAGGGCACAACAGTCGTTAATGATGGCAAAACAAAACAATAAAACTTAATTACATAACTATTGTCTAATGACGTCATTTTTACATGACATGTTTTGCCTACGCGAGAACTTACTTTATTAATGCCATAGACCGAACCATTTATCTGACTAGTATTTAAGTTAAGCCGTGTACATAATCGTTCCGTCATAAAACACGATGTGCTACCACTATCAAGCATGGCTCGCACTACGTGCTCACGATCATACTGATCACATAACTTGATAAGGGCGGTGGACAATAACACAGCGCGTTGTTTACGATCACAACTTAACGAACTGAGATCCGCAGACAAAGTTAAATTATTTGCACTCACATTAGTGCTAGCCACGGCGTCAGTGGGTGATGACGTTGATACGGAATGCGACGAGCCACTGTGTGATTTGTTGTCGTTAGTGAATGAATTCGTCGTACTTTTATTCTCCGACGAATGAATTAAAGTGTTATGTCGGCGCTTACATATCTTGCATCCCGGCTTTTTGCACCGGTTAGCGAAGTGACCTGCACCAAAACAGTTATAGTTAGGTATTAATTTGAGTCGGGCGTCTATACTAAGTGCAAGGAATTGTGAACAACTACTTAAAACGTGATCAGCTTTACAGTGCGGGCACAACTTACTTAGTTCATTGCTGGAATTATTAGCATTTTGTGATACAACCATAGATTTCAACTTACTAGTATTTGAACTAGGCTTAGCGGGAGTGGGATTACTACTATTTCGTGCTGTTTCTAACGTTTCTAACAAGTCAGCGCGAAAGCGAATGAATTGGATAAATGCAGCAAAAGTTATCGTGCTATCTTTGTCTATACGACCTTTGTGCTCCTCCCACTCACGATAAGTTAACTGATCCAGTTTTCGAGTAACTACGAATATTAATAAAGTGTCCCAATACTTGATGGGCTCACCTAATGATTCCAACGCACGGAGGTTTTTATTAAGATGGTCAATCAATCCTTTCAACGCAACAGAGGACTCCTTTGCAATAGCATTCAAGTTAAATAAGGATGACACATGATTGTGAACTAACAACCTTTTGTTATCAAAACGATCACAAATTAGCTTCCAAGCTGTATCGTAATTACTTGCGGAAAACTCAATCGCGTGAATTACAACAGCAGCAGATCCTTCCAGGGACGCTCGCAAATAATGGTATTTGTTAACTTGATCGATTTCATGGTTGCAGTGAATGAGGCTAGTATAAGTGTCACGGAACTCCAACCAATTGCTAAAACACCCATTAAATTTAGGTAACTGTATCGTGGGCAACTTAACAGGCTTACGTTGACTGATACGGGTGCATTTTTCACTATTCATCGACTCATTATCGTTGTTATATTTACATAACAACTCCTGTGACCTAGACAGTGCTTTGTAATACTGTGACTCAAATTCAGTACGCTCAGAGAATTGAGCTTTAACATCTTCTACCAGACATTCTAATCGTAACTGTACCTCATCGTAATGCTCATACAAAGATTCAATTTTTCCAATCCGTAACTGCAATTCCTTGACCTCACAACTAGTCAACTCCTTGTCACTGGATGCATCAAGGTAATTGATGAACGCACTTAAACGTCCCTTGAAGCTTCCTCGTTTTTTAACTAGTTCTCTTTCTTCGGACATACTGGGAATCGAATGTAGTCAACCTGGAATTTGTACAATAACAACTTAGGTTTATTTTTATACAAAACAACTTTAATTCAAGGTACCTACGTTTAGCTACTATGGTATAACAATTTATCAAAAGATGCTAATACTGTAAATAGTGTCTTCTACGTGTTGTAAGTATTACATTTGTGAATATAAGATGAGATTTTTTATTTAGACTTTTATTTAAGCTACTTATATTCCTCAAAACTTGAACACTTAATTACCTAACGTCGAACTTTAAAGCAATACACTAACAAATAATTAATAAAACTTGACTAATATGGTTTCATTAACTGAATAAAGACTAATTCTGACTTCCCAACCTACACACTAATTACTATTTAATATGAATAGTAATTAGTGTGTAGTAAACAGTTCGACTTATTGCTAGTCCTAGTAAAATTGTTATTTATTATAAATTTAAAGTGATTAATATTATAAACTACATAGATAATATCATATGATACCTACGTAAGGGAAAATGTAGTGGATTTTAATTACCAAGTCACTGACAAAACAGATTTACTTTACAGAAAGTGGACGTCACAAACGTCATCTTAATATAAATCATTTAAAAACGGTCACAACGCCTACTTCATCAAAATTTAACTACCTTACTTTTGTGCTGGATAAGTGCGGTGAAAACAGTGCAAGGACTTTCTATTATCAGCATCATCAAAACAGCAACTGACTTTTGGACGCGACGCTGTCTCACGGCAACGGTTACCAGGGCTGCGCCAAAATGTCATAAGGCGGCGCGGCGCCCCAGGCTGCCAGCGCGACTGCGCCGCTGTCATTGTGCTTCAGTCAAGCTCTGACAATTTTTATATGTCAATTTTGTTATTTTAATATTATTTTAGATTTTAAAGTTACCTAAAATTGTGTGGACGAAAAGTCGTGTAAGTAGTCTTTGTTTATTTATGCTGAATACTGACGACAGTAGTGACGCCGTACGAAGCGCCAGTCAACCTGCCACATCGCTGGATACCGTAGTGAGATGCCCTCATTGTCCCCAAGCACGTTTTTTTAAAGGTGAACGAGGCTTGAAGGTACATTTGGGGAAGAAACATAAACCCCACAATGTGCCTTCATCATGCCCGACAGTACAAACTTCCCTAACACCTGATTCACCCGCTCAACCCTTTTGGAAAACCCTTGCAACAAGTAAAACGTCAACTCCAGTTTTAAAGAGAGTTCCTCGTGGTGCGAGACCATCCGTGGCTTCCTGTTTAGCGCGTAGTATCCGCCTGGCCATCCGAGAGAACTCTATAAGTGCTTGGGAGCAATTACTCACCTTCCCGTTTAGAATTCTACATGTGCAAAAAAAATTGGCAAATAAAAAAACGTTAACAGCACAAATCAAAGATAATTGTAACATTTCGGCCCTAAATTTCGACCCTAAATTAACAGCGCCCCTCCCCCAAAGAGGCTTATTGCACCACGTGGAGTCTAAACTAGGCGAGGGTGATATCAAAGGTGCGGCTAGGATCATCTTTAGCAGCGATGTGGTTGCGCCGTACTCTCCAGAGACACTTACAGCTCTGGAGAGCAAACACCCCGCGCCGGCAGATGACCTCTCCTTCCCTGACCCACCCCATTCGGAATCTAACTCACTTGAAATTACAGCTCAAAAAGTATGCGCGGCTGTGTACTCCTTTCGAAGTGGCTCCGCCGGCGGCCTCGACGGCCTGACACCTCAACATCTCAAGGACTTAATGTGTTCAGGCGCCGGGGAGGCTGGTGAGACCCTTTTGAAGGAGCTGACGGCCCTCATCAATCTCATGCTCTCCGGCAATGTGAACGAAGCCGTCATTGATAATTTATACGGTTCAAATCTATGTGCCCTGCGCAAGAAGGATGGCGGCATTCGTCCCATTGCCGTAGGGTCCACTTACCGTTGTATCGCAGCCAAAATTTGCTGTGCTTTTTACAGCGAAACACTGGCCAGCAAATTCCAGCCCCTACAGCTGGGGTTTGGGTCTAAAGGGGGCTGTGAGGCTGCGGTACATGCATTATCCACTTTCCTCAATAGTGCTAAAGGTGAGGTCATCCTTAAGGTTGACATTAAGAATGCCTTCAATTCCGTAAACAGGGACACCTTGTTGGCAGAAGTTCAAAAAGAAATACCCAAAATTTACAGTTTTCTATATCAATGTTACAGGTACCCCTCTAAATTACTTTATAAAGACAACCTTTTGAAATCAGCTGTTGGTTGCCAACAGGGTGATCCTCTTGGGCCAGTCATTTTTAGTTTGGCAATAAATCCAATCATTCGACAGCTAAGTTCAAAATTCAACGTATGGTATTTGGATGACGGAACCCTAGGAGGTGATGTAGACACAGTCATAAAAGACTTAACTTTTTTAAAAGAAAAATTCAGTGTTATTGGCCTAGACCTTAACTTTTCAAAATGTGAAATTTATCTTCCCGAAACCACTGACAGACAGACTACCTTAGCAAAATTTTGTACCGTAGCACCAAATATCAAAATTACGGAAAGAGACTCTCTTCACCTCCTAGGGTCCCCAATTTTTGACGAATCCTTTCCAACGTTCGTTGAAGAAAAAATAAAAAAATTCAATGATGTCTCGGAAAGACTTTTCAAAATTAACATTCATTCGGCCTTCACACTCATTCGATACTGCTGTTTTGGAACAAAATTTATATATAATCTTCGCTCCTCCCATCTGTGGAAACATCCACAACTTTTAGAAAAAGTAGACCAAGTTATTAGAAACACACTAACTTCGATCCTAAATGTGGCCCTGGACGACCGAGCGTGGCAGCAAGCCACACTTCCCATTCGCCTAGGTGGTCTCGGCGTCCGCAAAATTTCAAGTATAAGTTTACCGGCCTTCCTCTCCTCGGTCCACAGTACTGATAAATTAACCAGGAATATTTTATCTTCTTCACTGGTCGATTTTGAAGTACCGTGTTTGACCGATGCGTTGAACGCTTGGAAAATGGCTTGTCCCAATACGGTTTTCCCCGACAACCCGTCCTCCCAGAGACGGTGGGACGTGCCGCTCAGCAGTATTATACGGAATACCCTAATTAACACGTCACCTAATACTGTTGAGCGTGCCCGTCTGCTGGCTGTGGGAGAATGGGAGTCAGGCTTGTGGCTTCAGGCGCTCCCGTCATCCACCATAGGCACTATGATGGATGACTCTTCGTTTCGGCTCGCTACATGTCTCCGCTTGGGTGCACCTTGTGTTGCTCCGCATCGGTGTCACTGCGGTGAAGCTGTCGACAGTCTTGGGCACCATGGCCTGTCCTGTTACAGGAGCGCAGGTCGCATAGCACGGCACGCTAGCATCAACGATATTATTCGTCGAGCCCTTGTCACCGCCGGCGTACCTGCGGTTTTAGAACCAAACGGCTTGGTACGTGACGATGGAAAGAGACCAGACGGTATGACGTTGTTGCCTTGGAAGGTGGGTAGGCCTCTGGTGTGGGACGCAACCTGTGTCGATACCCTTGCTCCATCTCATGTTCCTAGCACGGCGAACTGTGCTGGCGCTGCTGCTGCGGCTGCTGAGACCCTCAAGCGGCGCAAATACTGTAACCTTATGGGTAACTACAGTTTTGAGCCGTTTGGGGTCGAAACGCTCGGGTCATGGGGCCCGAGTGCGCATCTAATTTTTAAACAAATTTCTCACCGACTAGTAGACACTTCACGTGACCAGAGGGCTGGGTTGTTCTTTGGACAAAGAATTAGCATTGACATTCAGCGTGGCAATGCTGCCAGTCTTCTGGGCACTTTTCCAGATGACAGCGATGCGGACGAGTACTTCGACGCCTGAGTATTTTTTATATTAATTTGTATAGGTAGTTAGTTAGTTGTTTAGTAATTTAATTTAGTTATAAATATGTTGTTATATTACATATGAATAGTTAACTAAATTACTGCTGTACAATTATAAATGTAGCAAATAACTACTGGACTTTTCACTTTAATAGAAAGAACGTATAATTGTATTTGCAAAATAAGTATATATCATTAAATAAATGATAAGTACTAGAAACTATTCACAATGAAAATAGGTATAATTATGTTAATTTGAACAATATTCAGGAAGATAAACACTAACCTTTTAACACCCTTAAATGGTTAAATAGATACAACCTGAGCGAGTGTTGGGTGACAATATATTTAACTTTAATATTCTTAACACCGTAAATTAGCTTGATGTCCTTTGTTCAGTCACGTTGCCGGCTTAACCTCCTTGGCAAAACTCCACGGTAATAATGTCCAAAATCCACAGATTTTTAGCAAATCTTCATGTGATAACGAATCCGGCTCGGTAAGGACCAAAATGTTGGGGAATTTTAGGTGACAGTTCAAAGAAACTCCAAAAATGCTGAATATTAGTCGAACGTGTATTGCCTCGATGACGAACAAAAATGGAAGTATAATGACAAGCAAGTACAGAGGATCCTTACATCTAATTAGTACGTTGGTCGTTGAATTGCTGATGCCAAACGAGCAGGCGTTTGCTCGAACAAAGCCTGTTCTTTAAACCTGAATCACAGTCGTCATCAGTTCTTCTAACCCTAGTATAGTTTTATCCCGCAATCGGTCAACTGCCACAAATTGCAGTCATCTGCTGGACTTACTAACCTCTCTCAAATGGACCGTGTGAATGAATGGGCGTGTGCGACACGACAAGCTAATAATTGAGCCAGCTATTATATCCGGGTGACATTGTCCTGACCTTAACGTTACCCGTTAGATTTATTTGGTGTGGGAAGACTGATCCTGCTAACGGTATCGGTCATCGGAGCCTTGACGAAGATGAAGTGGCGCGTGCATGGCAAGTTTAAAATATTTTCAACATAAAGTTATTTTTTTATTTTAATCTTTTTTAAATTTAATAAAGCCGAAGAAATTTGTAAAATATAGAAATAAAGATGAACATAACCCAAACCTTCGTAACGATAGTTCTTATGTTCGGAACTTAGGAAATGACCGCAAAGTGATATTAATAAGTTTTTATCTCCCATAGGCCTGCGGTAATGTTGGTTTAAAGATCCCAAATGTTTCTCAGATCGTCGTAAAGGAATCTCGGCCAATCAGAAAACAATTTCCTTCGTATGTTGTACCTACAGTGCTGTTTAAAAACATGAAATTGTGCATGAATTCCAGCAAAAAAAATATTTTTACCTACTCGGGTACGTGCTGTACTACTGCCTCGTTAGGTTAGTGATCACAAGCGTGACTGTTAGGTGTGAGGTGTCGAATTCGATCCCCAAAAGTGTTAACGCGTTTGTTCTATTAGGAATTTCTCAGAAATAACCCTTTTTTTCCTCCTTCGCGAGCATTACTGCTTCGCAGAAGGAGGTGACGACTTTCCATTCCCTCTTGCTCCGTACCAGGGCTTGGACCAGGGGGTCTACTCTTCAAGCACGAAGTCTGTAGTTTCGGCCTTCGTTACGGACATTTCCTACTCCGTATCACCTACGGACTTACGATTAGTCCCGAACTCGAACTAAGAATGAATGACAACACGATTTTGACAGTTGTCCCTACCCCCGCTGCTTTTTTGCCCGTCCGACAAGTTGGTATTGACACTTGTTTTGACGGAATGTTATGTCATTTGATACGATATCAAAATAGTTATCGTGCTGCTGCCGAAAGTTGATAAATTGAAAATATGGCTGCTTTTTTAATGCTCGAAGAAGCTTTACAGGTAGAACGAAGGCGTCGCCGATTGCCTCTTGTTAAAACATGTCAATAAATAGGGTATTTGTATTTACATTGCTTACAGGACATAATGGGTGTTAGGACAGGCGGAAGATACTGTTAAAAAACAAATATTACACAATAAAAGTATTGTTTTTGGTAACAAATCTTTTATTTAGCATCAATCAACATTGACATGCTAGTACAACAAATAAGCACCCTTATGGGACTTATAACAAAGCTTATCGAAAAACTTTGTTGATGACTAACCTACGAGTACGTATAGGAACGTGGAACATTAACGGCCTTGCGCCCAACAAATTCGAAGTGGAATTGCTCCTGAAATGCCACAACATCGACATACTATTAATATCAGAAACCCACTTTACCAGCAGAAGTGCAGTCACCATACCTGGATATAACATCTATTCAACTGACCATCCTGACGGCACTGCTCATGGAGGTACTGCTGTTGTCATTAAGTCTTCAGTGAAACATCACCAGCTTGCCAGCTATCGAACAGAGCATATCCAGGCGACAACATTGAGCATTGAGGACAAAAATGGAGGATTCAACGTATCGTCAATTTACTGCCCAACAAAGCACAAGATCAAAGAAAATCAATTCTCACATTACATTGCTACGCTCGGAAAAAGATTTATAGCGGGAGGCGACTGGAATGCTAAGCACACATTTTGGGGTTCAAGATTGGTTACCACAAGAGGAAGAGAGCTCAAACTGTGCGTTGATAAACACTCTCTTCGTACCTTGTCTACAGCCGAACCAACACATTGGCCAAGTGATCCGAATAGGCTTCCAGACATAATAGACTTTTTTATAACAGGAGGACTCTCTAGTTTTTATTTCAAGGTAGACTCCTGCTTAGATAGCTCCTCGAACCACGTTCCGGTACTACTAGCTGTAAGTACTACTATTCTCCATTATGAAACCAACCTGAAATTGTACAACAAGTTAACTGACTGGGACTCTTTTAGAGAACTAATAGAAGAGAAACTAGATTTGAAAATAACCATTAAAACAAAAGATGAAATTGAATCCGCAGCCAAATACCTGACAAACACAATACAAACTGCGTGCTGGCAATCAACTCCAGAAAACTTGAACTCAAATTCACACCGTACTATCCCCGAGCAAATTAGATTTAAAATCAAGGAAAAGCAACGTTTGAGACGAGTTTGGCATACGTCCAGAGTCATAGAAGACAAGGCTGCTTTGAACAAAGCGATAGTAGACCTTAAAAACGCTATTGTCGAAGCTGAGAATGTAACCTTCAAAGCAAAATTAGAGTCCCTGACAGCCACAAAAACCACAAACTATTCCCTTTGGAAGGTTACTAGTGGCATAAAACGACCACAATGTACAAAACCACCAATTAAATTGGATGATGGACGATGGGCGGGAAGTAGTGAGCAGAAAGCAGATGCATTTGCAACGCACTTAGAGAAAGTATTCACACCAAACGAAGCAGAGGCTAGTTCTGACGACGCTGATATTGAAGCCATATTAAATCAGCCGTACCAACTTGATCTTCCTATTCGACATATAACTCCCAAGGATGTACTTCGTCAGTTAATAAAGCTAGACAGTAAAAAAGCACCAGGTTTCGATCTTATCACTAAGGAAGTCCTGAAACAACTACCAAAGAAAGGAATTGTATTCCTAGCGGCACTCTATAATGGTATAATAAGAACAAAACATTTTCCAGCACTATGGAAAGTCTCCCAAATAGTGATGATTCATAAAGAAGGCAAACCAGAGCATGACGTAACCTCATATAGACCCATTAGCTTACTGCCTGTAATATCTAAACTATTTGAAAAACTTTTGCTGAACAGAATGTTACCACAACTACGTCATAGGTCTATCATACCTGACCATCAATTTGGCTTTCGGCAGAAACACTCTACGACTGAACAAGTCCACAGGATCTACGAAAAAATAAGAAAGTCTTTGGAAGATAAGGAGTATTGCGCGGCTGCATTTTTGGATATTCAGCAGGCCTTCGATAGGGTATGGCACCGCGGGTTACTCTGTAAGATCAAAACATCCTTACCCCATACATACTACGAATTGCTTGAATCTTACCTCTCCGACAGAACTTTCCAAGTTAAGGAAAAAGACGTTACCTCATCTTTCTTCAAAATAACTGCAAGAGTACCCCAGGGCTCTGTATTGGGACCGGTGTTGTATACCATATATACAGCAGATCTGCCACATACTCCGGATACCACGTCAGCAACTTACGCAGATGACACAGCCGTTTTGGCCAGTCACAAAGACCCTGAAATGGCATCTAAAATACTTCAGAACTATCTATACAACATAAACAAATGGCTAAAGAAGTGGCGAATCAAACAAGTGCATCTAAGTCAGCCCAGGTAACCTTCAGCCTGTGCTCGCGTCACTGTACCGGTGGCGCGAGGCAGCGCGGGAGCGGGGCGAGCGACCGATGCAGCAACAAATCGAGCAGCATCGGTTGCAGCTCCGCGAGGTCCTGGTGGCGGAATGGCGGGTGAGGCTGTCACGCCCTACCGCCGGCCTCAGCACCATCGAGGCGATCCGGCCAGTGCTCGACCGCTGGCTCGGGAGAAGGCACGGCTCCCTGTCGTTTCGGGCGGCGCAGGTGCTCTCGGGGCATGGTTGCTTCGGGAAGTACCTGTGTCGCATAAACAGGGAGCCGGACGCCCGGTGTCACCACTGCGTCGACTGCCGGGAGGACACGGCGCGGCACACGCTGGCAGAGTGTGCCGCTTGGGAGGAGCCGCGCCGTGCCCTCATCACCGAAGTAGGCAACGACCTGTCGCTGCCGGCCGTCGTGAACGCGATGGTCGGCGGCGCAGAGTCCTGGGACGCAGTGGTCTCCTTTTGCGAAACGGTCATCTCGCAGAAGGAGGCTGCGGAAAGGGAGAGAGAGATCTCGACTCTCGACCCGGCCCGCAGCAGACGCACCGGGCGTCGGAGGAGGGCGGACAACGCCCTCTTCCGGCCCCCCTAAATGGGTCCAGGGGCGACGGATTCGGGGACATCCGTCGCCCCCCAACATCAGGACCCGAGTAGGCGGCGCGCGTAGTGTTCCGCGCGCGCCGCTCACAGACGTTGCGGGGGGAGTACACCTCACTCCCCCCGCCCGAGACGGGGCCCGCGCAAGCGGGCCGGCACCAGCCGGGGTTGTGGAAGAATAATGTGTTCCCGCGACCCCGGCGTAGGTGTGAGAAGGAACACCGGGGTGGTTTTTAGTCAGTAAGAGTCTGACAGACCCCTCCGCCCGCCCCAGGGCGGAGGACATCCATGAGGATTTTCCACCCCGGGAACAAAAAAAAAAAAGGTAACCTTCAGCCTACATCCGTCGCCCCCCAACATCAGGACCCGAGAAGGCGGCGCGCGTAGTGTTCCGCGTACGCTGCTCACAGACGTTGCGGGGGGAGTACACCTCACTCCGCAAGCGGGCCGGCACTAGCCGGGGTTGCGGAAGAATTATGTGTTCCCACGACCCCGGCGTAGGTGTGAGATGGAACACCGGGGTGGTTTTTAGTCAGTAAGAGTCTGACAGACCTCATGATCATCCATGGATGTCCTCCGCCCTAGGGCGGGCGGAGGACATCCATGAGGATTTTCCACCCCGGGAACAAAAAAAAAAAAAAAAAGGTAACCTTCAGCCTGAGACAGGGTATGTGTCCGCCTGTGAGACTAGGCGATCGCGAACTTCCATATAATGACTCTGTGATACTTCACAGAGTCATTATACCTGGGCATGCATCTTGACCGCAGGCTTACATGGCGGACACATATCCAAGCCAAGAGAAATCAGCTCAATATTAAACACAGGAACCTATACTGGCTCCTTGGAAGAAACTCTGTCCTGTCGATAGACAATAAGCTACTGGTGTACAACACCATCTTAAAGCCAATTTGGACTTATGGCATCCAACTTTGGGGAACTGCAAGTGTCTCTAATATCAACATGCTCCAAAGATTTCAAAATGTCATCCTTAAAAACATCACAAATGCACCATGGTTTACTATTATTATTTTATAACCATGATTAATGTGATCTATTTACTAGTGATCAATAATACTTCGCTGATTATGAATTGGCAGTTCCTTTTACCAGTGCCTCAGTGATCACTGCGGGTTGCTCCTGGGAAAGTGGGTTGGCAGGTGTAGCAGCAGAGATTTGTGTGGGTGTGATGACTGCTAGGTCTTGTCTTACAGGTGGACCCTGTACAAAATATTTTGAAAAAAACTGACATTTCATTTGAAAGTTGCCGTCAGAAAGAAAAAGGGCAAAGGTTTTAACAGGATAAGGCCACGAAACGGATTAAAATGGCAAAAATAGTTTAATTCTTTAACTTAATAAAAACTAAAAACATAATAAAAACTATATTGTTAGAACTGTGATCTTTTTTTAAGAATACCAATATTATTTTTTGGTTAATAAGCTAGAAAACTGCAAAGTAAGTAAACCGGTAATCGACCGGTAAAATAACGCAGCTCTATCGTCATGCGTCATTTGTTCACAAGTATTTTCTATGATTACGTTAGAAACTAATGAATCCGAAATCAATTGGGAGTAGGGTTTAGTGCTTAGTTTCGAACTATCTTCGGACGGACCCGTATCGTCGTTGACGGAGTAAGAGAGTAGACCCCCAGGATTCAACTCAGGGCAGGGTGTTGAAGGCATTGGCGATGTCTAGAGACACCGCCAAGACGACCCCACCCCGGGTAACAGCATCCCCTGTCGTGAGGGCTTGGACGCGCATGATGGCGTCCACCGTAGAGCGCCGCCTGCGGAAACCAAACTGGCTCTCCGCCAAATCCGGCCCCACTCGCACCAGCGTCCCGGCTTCTTAATTAGGACCAGTTTCCCCGTCTTCCAGCGAAGTGGGAACTGGCCCTCCTCCAAGCATGTGCTTAGGAGCCCCCTTAGTCGAGGCCCGAGAGCCTCCATGGCCAGAACCCAGGCTTTTCCAGGTAAGCCGTTGGGTCCTGGGGCGGTATTTTTGGCATTAAGCCTATGTACCGCCACTCTCATCTCTACCTCAGTCACCTCCGAAGCATCGTCGTTGTCGTCGGGGGTGTGGTCCGCATCCGTCGGCGGGGCAATATGCTCCCCCCGCGAAGGGAACAAAGTGCTCACCACGTCCTCCACGAGCTGGGGCCGGAGACTCTGCGTCCCCACGGGTCCCTATTCAGAGTCTCCAGCGACTCCTCGCGGGCCAGTACCCTGGCCCGCAGGATCTCCGCTCGGAGGGCGAACTTCGCCGCTCTGTACCCCTCGTACAGCTCCGCCTGAATGGCTTCCGTATCCGGAGGGCGGGTACGGAGCCTGCGGTGCCTGGTGTACATGCACGCCTCGCGCAAAGCCGTTAGCTCCGCGGACCACCAGCACACCTGGTGCCAAGCACGTCGAGGCTGGACCCGGGGCATTGCCACGTCACATATTTCGGACATGGCCTCCCGGAACCACTCCGCCTCGTCGTTGATGTCAGCAGGCCTGTCCGGTGGTGACACCCAGGCCTGCACGATCGAGGCTTCCAGAAGGAGCTCCCGGTCCAGCTGCTTCAGCGCCCACCGCGGACCACTCGGGGCCTGTCGGACCGGCGCGCTCGATGTCTGGGCGGAGACGTCGAACCGGATGTACCGGTGGTTGGAATAGGTCTCCACCCCCTCCCCCCCAATGGGTTCCCGCATTGACGAGGCGGGGGGGCTCAGTAGCCGTGGTTTGGACCCCACGGTGAAGCTAAGAGGAACCCGAGGAGGGGCCGCTCGTCAGGGCTTTAGTAGACAAGCCGACGACGTAGCGGCCAAGGTTGCGGTGTTGTTGGGCGACATCGCAACTGTGGTGGGGCCGCGGCGGGAGAGGAGTGCCGGTATTGCGGTGCGCCGCTCTCCCTATCTTCCGCGGCCTTAACGGGGTCGCCACCGTACGATGGCTGACGCGGTGGGGCCGCAGGGGAAGTGGAGTGACGGTATGTCGTTGGCCGCTCTCCCTATCCTCTGCGGCCGAAAAATGGTAGGCGACGGGGCCATTCATCAGACCCGTCGCAAGGGGCAAGGGGTTGGGGGGTTGGTCGTAGGCTGAGGGCGAACAACGCCCTCTTCCAGCCCCTCTAAATGGGTCCAGAGGGACGGCGGACTCGGGGACGTCCACCGCCCCCCATACATCAGGACCCGAGGTGGCGGCGCGCAGTGTTCCACGCGCGCCCCTCTTAGACGTTGCGGGGGGAGTCTAACAACTCACTCCCCCCGCCCGAGACGGGGCCCGCGTAAGCGGGCCGGCACCAGCCGGGGTTGCGGAAGAATTATGTGTTCCCACGACCCCGGCGTAGGTGTGAGATGGAACACCGGGGTGGTTTTTAGTCAGTAAGAGTCTGACAGACCCCTCCGCCCGCCCTAGGGCGGAGGACATCCATGAGGATTTTCTACCCCGGGAACAAAAAAAAAAAAAAATGTCTCCACCCCCTCCATGACGTGCTAGTCAATGACGTGAGGCGACAGAGCGGGGCTGGCGAACGAGATGTCCACCGCTGATTCACCCCGCATCCGCACACACGTTGGGACATAACCCCGGTTTAGGACGATCACGCCTGTCTCCAGAGCCCAGTCCTCCACCATCCTGCCCCGCGTGTCCGTGAGCCGGGAACCCCAAGCCACGTTCTTGTCATTAAAGTCCCCGAGGACGAGCACGGGAATGGAACGAAACCCGACGACGACGACTCTCAACTCCGCTAGGGAGTTGTGGAACTCGGCGAGAGTTCGGTTCGGAGAGAAGTACACCCCTACCACGACTATCTCCCCGAACCGTGCTGCCACGCAACCCCGTCCCCTCTTGACGGCCTCGAGGGACAGGGTACCGGCGGCGGCCGACGAAATTAGGGCCACTGAGCCGCTCAGGTCCTTCACCCAGCCATCCCTGGGCGGGACAAAGTACGGCGATGTTAATCGACCACTCCGCCATGCTCTGGAGCAACAGATCCTGAGCAGAGGCGCAGTGGTTGATGTTCGCCTGGAGGAGGCGTAATGGGGCCATTACTGGCACTCCATATCAGCCCCGAGCTCCCGAGCCTGGGAGAACTGTCTGTTGAGCACGCCATTGAATAGTCCTGTGTTGAGCTTGATCAGCATGTCATAGTATGCGTATACAAACCTCCAAGTTACCAGAATCTACCTGTTTGATTCTGTAATGGAAGATGTGTTAAAGAAACTTAGTGCTAAAAGGTTTATGGGTGCTATACAGAACACCAGACTAAACAACTTTCTCCATGGGGTGGACCCATGTTATCATGAAAAATTATTAGCGGTCCCATACATTTGGTTCGTGTAGATGTTGAAGATTTAAGTAGGACAGTAGATATTTTTTTCGCGATTGCGATGATGTTTTCATGGAGAAAGATGTTGAGTTTGATGTTCTGTATTGCACCCATAAACTTTACCAAACCTTTCCGATGCAAGCTGGATAGAAAATAATCATAAATCCTTTTCCCACACAGATAGTACGTAGGTGTTGGTTGCTTCAGTGTTAAGATATGGAATTATATTTTGGGGTAACTGTATTGATATGGAATTGATATGGAATTATATTTTGGGGTAATTTTGAATAAACATCACATAACAATAGACTAAATTGACCATTTTTTGACGTCGTATACCAACAAATTCACAGTTAGGTAAATTTTAAATAAAACATATTTTTAAACTGTGGAAAACTCTAGTAAACCGTCTTGGAAATCATTTTCATACCGATATTCATTCACACTGTAACATGAACATACCGATGCGAGATCGCACAACATTCAATACGTTCCTGTATCGACACTATTTCGCTGGAATGAAATTCTGTTTCCCTATCACTGCCGTGTCAACGCTCCCACGGTTATGCGAAAATAAATAATAAAAACGATTCAATATACCTACTAGTTACGACAAATGAAACTCTAAGACAATGATAAATATCACAATCATAAAACTTGATTTACACGGTGTGTTGCCTGTGGCGTATAGCTTTAGTTAAAGCAGCAATAAAAGTACGCCCGCCGCGCCGCAGTCCACCGTCCACACAGTGTTTAGACGCTGCAAATAATTTCTACTTTAGTATTGTTGTACTAATATGGTATGGCACAGGCAAGACACTTGCATCGTGTGAATAGGACTTAAGTGCGAGGATGATTCCTTTAACTTTAGCAGACGTAGTATTAAGCTACTCTAATGAGTTGAGGTGTTTTCGTACTCTCAACGTGCTTGTTGCGCAAGGACTAATTTTGCTAGTGGCGCAAGAATCTAATTTGCACGAAGCCGAATGCAACGTAATTTCGGTGACTCACATTCTTCGGCATAAATTATGCTTTGCTACGCCCGTCTGCCTCCATCCTTATACATGCGAAAGTAAGAAAAAAACAATAACATTAACAATCCTGAGCTCATTCCACCTCTCCTGTTGATTGAATTATTCATACGAAGACGCACATTGAGTTGCAAATAACGGCCATACGCACGGCGTGAATTAAAGGGGAGCAAAATAAATGGCCGTAAATGGCCGTTATGTTTAATAATAAATTAAATTATGGGCGCTAAGCTCAAGTGGCGTTTACACGTGGCGCGGCGCTCGTTGCCGGCTATTTGGCAATTTACAATGATTATGATTTACACGTACAAACGTTTAACAAAATATTAGAATGAAATTATTCCTTAGTTAATGAAAAACATTAAAACTATAGGCTGCTATGTAATCCTATTAATATTATAAAAACGAAAGTTTGTCAAAATCGAGATGTACCTACATGTGGATAATATTTGTTCAGATATTTTTATTAAAATTGAAATCCTCAGCTCTCCAACATCTTATGAATATTTCCTCTCTGCATTTGGCGGATGAGCAAAGTATCGAAGCGTACTAAGTTCCAAAAATCCTTAACCTGCAAACTCTAGCTTTAATATATAAGTTGTTTGCTCCAGGATGTTATAAGTCTCTTACTTCGGATAAGCCGTTGTTCAGCGTCTATTCTGCGAAAATATAGCCTCTTAATAAAGGAACTGGCTACTTAACATTCTTGAAAATTAAAACAGTGAAGAAAAAGCTATTTGATTTTAGTAACTTTTATCGACCATCTACCTATAAATTGTGAATTTTAAAAGAACTTTAATGTACGATAGTGCTACTGAAAATGACGTTTGTAAAAGTTTTTATAATCATTTTAATTCTCCGTGGTAAACATGGACTTATAAAACTGTTTCCTTGTCTTACTCCCTTACAACAACACAATACAACTTAAGGTTACCATGACAACGATGTTGACTAACATGACAATCGAGTATACTGTCCAAAATAGGACGCTCATGGTTTAAATTTTATCGCTACACACAATAATAAAACAAACTCATTTTTTTTTGTGTAATCTTGAAAAATCTGTGATGCGGCCCTCGCGAATAGTGCCATCACATAGCAAAAAATCTGTAGCTTCGATCTACCGGCTATCAAGTTCACCACACGATGGGAAGCATATTTATGAATTTCTGTACAGATTTCGATAAATCTGTAGTCATTAACACCTTTAAGAGAAGGGGATGGAACCAAGTGATGCCAGAAGAAGACTGGAACGTTTACTAGGCAAACACACTGAACTGTCGAACTATATTTAGCATAGAGAGTGGGATACGCCTCGGCGACAATCAGTTGATCAATCGTTTTCCAAACCACTACGAACTAGTACGTAAAGATTTGCTCGTAAAAAACATAAAGAAAAATAGAAAATAATTGGAAAAAGAAGGTAATTCCTTGCGGAAAAAAACTGAAGTAAACCTCCCGAGCGGGCAAGTCATCACTCGCTATTTATATTTAGATTTCATTCCGGTAACGTTCGTGCTGCCTTCCGACTACAGCATGTTTGTTGAAGAGTACCGAAAATACCCTCAAACAACCTGGATTTTAAAGCCTTGCGGCAAATCCCAAGGCGCCGGCATTTTCCTTATAAACAAACTGTCGAAACTGAAAAAATGGTCTCGGGAATCTAAGAAATCCTTACAGCATCATCTTACGAGTAAAGATACATATGTCATATCTCGCTACATAGATAATCCGCTTCTTATCGGTGGGAAGAAATTCGATTTAAGGATTTACGTCCTTGTTACGTCGTTCCGCCCTTTAAAAGGTTACATGTTTCGGAATGGATTTTGTAGATTTTGCACAATGAAATGTACACCTAACGAATGTCAGCGTACAAAAACACGGCGGCGACTACAATGGTGAGCACGGGGGGAAGCTGGATATACATAATTTTAAGTTCTATTTAGAAGGAACCCGGGGTCGGCAAGTGACCGACCGTCTGTTTGAGAGCATACAATGGTTGATAGTGCACTCGTTAAAGGCAGTGGCGCACGTTATGTCGAACGACCGCCATTGCTTCGAGTGTTACGGCTACGACATAATCATAGACGATAACTTAAAGCCGTGGCTTATAGAGGTGAACGCCTCCCCGTCGATGACGGCTACGACGGTTAACGACAGGATACTCAAGTACAAGCTCCTGGATAATCTTTTATCGGTAGTTCTGCCTCCGGGCGGGATCCCGGACTCACGCTGGAACAAAGGCCCAACGCAGAGGCTTTAGGAGATTTTCAAATACTCATCGACGAAGATTCTATGTACAAGGCGGTTAGCTCCACGTTCTGAGCGAGGAACTCGGAAAAACTGAAATATATTTAAAATTTTGTGTTATGTGCTGGATGGCTGGAGTTTTGTGTTGGTGTAGCTGGATTGGTAATTAAATAAAACATTTAAAATGAGTTTTATTTTTCATAAAATTAAATGGTACAATATATTAGAAAATGGTTATTAAATTATGGTCTGACACGATGGTATTTGTTGTAGCGCGAATTAGCGTCTTCCTTTTCTATGAGTTCTTCATCAATCAACAGTTCGAAGTCACCGAGCGCTTCGGCGGTGGGGATTTTGTTCCACCTCGCGTCAGGAATACCATCAGGCGGTACAACCACAGATACAATGTTATCTATTAATTTGTATTTCAATATTCTATCATTATGAGTCGTCGACTGTAGTGACGGTGAAGCATTCACCTCTACAAGCCAAGGCTTTAGAGTATTGTCTATTATAATATCGTATCCATAACATTCAAAGGAGTGGCGTTCATTAGCCATCACGGGAGCGACAGCTTTCAAAGAGTGAACAATAAGCCACTGCATTTCTGCAAACAATCTATCGGTTACAGAGCGCCCTCTCGTACCTTCCAAATACAGACGGAAATTCTGAATACTCATTTTCCCGCCGTGCAAACTGTTGTAATCACCGCCGTGCTTCTGTACGCTGAAATTAGTCAGGTGCACGTACATGTTATCGAGCTCAGTAACACTCGTGTCATATTTCACTGTACAAAATCTACAGAAGCCATGTTGGAATAAATACGCCTTTAGAGGGCGGAATGACGTCACGAGTACGTACAGACGTAAGTCGAATTTCTTCCCTCCAATTAGGAGCGGGTTGTCGATGTAACGCGATATTACGTAAGATTCTTTACTGGTCAATTGGGGATGAAACGGAGTTTTCGCTTCACGAGACCACTTCTTAAGTTTCGATAGTTTATTTATAAGAAATATTCCTGCCCCCTGTGACTTTCCGCACGGTTTCATAATCCATGTGCTCTGAGGGGACTTTCTGTATTCTTCAACAAACATGTTGTAGTCGGCAGGCAGTACGTACGTCACTGGTATAAAATCTAAATGTAAATAGCGGGTAATCACTTGTCCGTTAGGTAATGCAACGTCTGCTTTTTCGGCCAAGGGATTACCTTCTCTCTCAAGCTCCTTTCTATATCTCTTGATGTTTTTTACTAATAAATCTTTACGCGACAGTTCATAATGGTTTGGGAAGTGATTTATCATTTGGTTGTCGTTCATTCGGTAGCCGCTCTCGATGCTGAAAACTGTTCGGCAATTTTGTGTGAAGGACCAGTAGAAGTTCCATTCATCGTCGGGCCCCACTTGGATCCAGCCGCGACGCTCGAAGTTGCTCATTATGACAGACTTCTCCAAGTCGGTACAATACGTTACTCTACCTTTCTCCATAGCTGGTGGTGCAACTTTACCGTAAACTGCGGGGGATACCTTTTTCGGTTCTTGTGTCATTACGCACAAGAAATTCTAAATTGAAGACATTGTTACAAAAGTAACATATAGTCACAACAAAAATTTTAAAAAAACGTACGGCAATGCTTTTGATTTGTCACTGTCAATTTTGTTTATTTTTATTTTAGCGTAGCTTTTAATACCACGGTAAAAAAATTTAAAGAGTTTATCGGGATAGGCCCTCATCAGCGATATTACACTTGCACTTTGTAAGTAGGCGTGGATTGTCGGGCGAAGAAAATAGAGATACTAGTTACAGCACAATCACTTTATTTCACTCACAATTTCTTATAAATTAATCACCATGAAATAACCTGAAGGCAGAGGTCCGACATATTAAATGAAAGTATGAAATATAGCAGTAACCAACTTATTTATTCCAACCGCTTGTTAATTAATTAAATAGATCGCTATAATAGCTCTAGGCGCTACAGCAGGCGCACCGGGCCGAGCCTGCCACAAGAATGCTCCCTTCCAACGCTGCGCACTCGCTTACATAAAGTGGCCTGAGTAGTGGGGAGAGTGGGGAGGTTAATGTGCCACTTTGCACAGCGTAACTCGGCCCGCTGCACTTGTCGTTTACATAGATCACGCCGACACGGCCATACTGACGTGCGGACGTCCTCGTACGCGTAGTCTCATCAAGCATTATCTAAAATAACAGAACGTTAGTACTAATGTTCGTTCATCCTGACTAGCAATCTGGTTTGGATAATCCCTTCACAGTTTGCCACTTACTCTAGACCGCTCGACATCGAGCCTTCGTTATTTATTCTAATACTAGCAATCTGGTCCGGTTCACCCCTGCAGAGTTTGCAACTAATTCTGGACCGCTTGTTATTAAGCCTACAGGACTTTAGCAATCTGGACCGGTTCTCCCCTTCAGAGCTTGCTACTAATTCTGGACCGTTCATTTTTGAACCTTCAGTACTCATCATTTTTTTTTCCTTTTTTTTTGTTCTCTGGACCAGTCATTGCGGACTCTACAGGGTTACCTCATATGCTAATTATTAGTTTTTATTTGATTTTAATAATAGACCCAACTTAGACACTCCACCGAACGCGTAGCAGGCCTGTGTAAGGCCGAGCGAATCTCAAGTCATAAAGGCAGCAAATCGTCACTTCAATGTACATAAGCGTTCGGTGGTGTCATGTCACCGAATGTGTCGTAGCAGACACATAATTCATGTTCATAACACTAAACTAACAACGACAAGTATGAAATCTAAATAACAATAATTTTAGTATTGAAGCGCCGTCACGGCCAGACCGACATTCGCGCGTCCTTGTGCGTCCCCATCCTCTTATGTCGCCGTAAGTAACCGCGGGCCCATTTTTCTGTAAAGAGATTAAAACTGGTAGATACATTACTTTTTACGCTCGTCCATCAGTGACATACATTACAATGTTTTAAATTCCCACAAACTCAACCTTTAGGAGCTGACCCGGACAACTGAAATAGGCGTCCCTCCAACTAGCTATCTCGCCAAATAACATGGACCGGGCAACCCACCAGCGTCTCTCCGATCACTCACTAGTACCACACATCTCCATTGATCTCATAGCCTCTCAGACTAGACGATCAATTTATAATATGATCCAGGACATTGGCCTGCATAAGCCAGTTCTTTAGACTACCCAATAACACATCATAGGACGTCAACCCGCATGAGTCGGTCCCTTACATTATCCTTACATAGTTACTTTAGCTCACAGATTAGTATCAATGTTACCTTTAATTACGTTTCTTCACTCTCAGAGGCCGAGAGATTTCCAGACCTGACTTTTAACACACGTGAACTACAAATAGACAAAACATCAGTGCCACCACCCGATGACACCCATTCCACTCCTCAATCGCGAACTGCCGTCATCTCGGCCTCCTTCAAGCTACCAGTCAAGGTGATAGCTACATCCATCAAGCCCTCACATCCCCAGAGCATGGCACGCAAACGCTTACGACTATATTTATATGCTCTATTAGACACACAACCAAGGGAAGTCCGTATTCCCTGCAAAGCGCAGTCGGACCCCTCTGTCACATTCAATGAAGAAGGAATCGCCCCTGTAAAACGGTCTCATTTTCCCAACTGCGACGCAGCAGATAAATCAATCCCAATATTCTCAGATGCTATCTTACGAATTTTACCCAAATCTAACCGAAACCTAAACTCAGAATATGAAGATTCACCTTTGATTATAATAAGTAAGCTCCCCAATGTCCGCATGACTCTCTCTGCCCGAACACCTGCTCTGCCAAAACCGGTAGCAACAAGGTGCAACTATACACCATGGTCACCATAACATTGATCTGTCTGCGCCTATACAATACCTGCCCCGATCCGAAATGATCCGCGAAGTCGCACCAAAAAGACAGACAGCATCCTTTAGAACTTCAACTGTACCAGCTGCATCCAACTAGGAAGTGCACTCGAAAAGGACGCATTTAGTGGAAGAGTCAACAATGACAAGAAAACTCCTTGCTATCGATTTCTCCAACCAACTTCCCCGCGATGTCTATATGTAAAAACGTTGAGCCCCGAACAACCCCTTGAGGCTCAGCACACAATGCAGGACTTACTTTCGCACTCACCTTACCATCTCAGGGAACCAGCATTTCTCACAAACTCCAGCAAGGGCTTCGTCCCCACCAAGTAATTAAACCTCTGTGTGAACAAGACTTATCAAAGTCCATGTTAGTGACCCCGGGACTAATGGAAGCCAACAGACACTTACCACGCTCAATCCTCCTGCACTATACTAACCCATGAACGTCGCATGTGTGAGCCACTGCCTGACTGCTACGCCCACCGATGAGAACCTGAATATAGAGTCGCGGCGGCCCCAACCCAATGAAAACCAACGCAGATGCAATTCAACGAACTGGACCATTATCCTGCCCCCCCAGACGGTGGGACGGCACCATGCACCAACTCCGTAATTCGATTTCTGGGACAGAAAATCTGCATGCTCTATGCCACTCCACTGTCCGTGGACTAGAGTCCATCGAAATCATAGACCCGCAAAAGGGTCCACCGCACCTGGAGCGCGGCTGATCACTGAACTTGATGCCTTGAGGGAGCCAAGACCTGTAAACACAGTATACGCCCGTCGAAACCTTCAATAGCTTCAATGACGGCCAGGGTACACACTTGCAAAAAGAACACTGCGATTCTGTATCAGTTATTCGTCGGCTAAAGTCAGACAAGACATAAGAATCGAAAAACTTTCTTTGGATCAATATTGCCCCGTTTCCCCAGAGCTCGGTGTTTAGTTCCATCAGTGCGTTACAGTCAATTATAGTCAGAACCGGTTCTGATGTAAGTAATTCGATCACTTTCTTGTGAATATTTAATGTATGTCCATTTTATAGGCCCTTTTGATTTGATTCAAGGTTCAAAACGTAAAACACGTGAAATATGGGACAACGAGCCGAAGACTGACCTCAAGGAGCCACAGATCGCTCAAAATAAAATTATTAAACTATTATTTCACTATGATTACCTTACACCTACAGTTACACTTCACAAAAATACATCAGGTACACAATCGCAGCTGTCGTAGGAAGGCTCACATTTTACTATCGCGAGTGCGGACAGTCAATGCCAAAGGAAACAATTATTTTTGCAAGAGTGCAACAATATAATAAGCTACCTAAAGATCTAAAGAATGCAAACTCGTTGGGTATTTCCGAAATTAAATTAAAAAAAAATAACATTCTAAATTATCAAACACTACTCCAATAAACAGACTTGCCCTACGGCTGTGTTGCTTTATTGTGGCACCGGGATCGCATTCCTTATCTATGGTAATTATTTGTTTTGCGGGTGGATCGAAAAGTTTTAAGTTGTGTTAGTTAATAATGTTAATAGCATCCGAAAAGAAATGGTATTACTATTTAAATGATTTAATTTATAATTAAATCAATAGCTGCTTAGTTTGTGTGCCCAAGTTATATTTTAAGTTTAAAAACGTTCTCAAGTAAGTGAAATCTTTGTAATTACTACCACCATTAAATAATTCATTATCCTTTCGCAATATTTGAACTAATTAGAGTTTATCTTCACCATGTAGGTCAGTGTTGATGTTATATAAGAATAATGAAACTCTCAGTAACGTTAACTTCTTTCCCCAAACAGAATGTAATTTTGTCAATATCTGTACGTACATAGATACCACTATCTAATAGATCCCTACCTATAATAACTGGTTCTGTAATTGAGTTAACAGGCACAACATGAAACAAAAAGGACACTGACGTGGTTAATTTCACCACGGCTCAGAATGCGATTCATATTTAACGTTTTCTTTACCTATACCTGTAAGGTAAACTATATCACAGTGCATAGAACTTTTTAACAAAGCTAAAAGCTACAAACGAACTAGCAAATTATCTATTAAAAAGAAAAGGAACGAGCTCACCGGATGATGTGGTTGTCCATACACGTAACAGGTGAGACGGTTCGTATCATGACTCTTCGGTGCTGGTGCTCGATGCGAATTCTTCACTTCGGTCAAAGGTTCGTACTGCCTCTTGCTTCAATCAATTGATTTTTGGACTGTTGTACTTCAACGATGACATGTGCCATGTACCAGTGAAATTTGACGTTTGCGGTTTAGCAGTTGCCGGAAGTCGTGATAGCAAAAACTCCATATTTTGAATCGATTAGACGTTGGTCCACACTTCACTGTCGTTATTATTTTCTTCAGGTTTTTGCCCTTCGAATCCCAATTCTGATATCGGGATAGGCCCTCATCAGCGATATTACACTTGCACTTTGTAAGTAGGCGTGGATTGTCGGGCGAAGAAAATAGAGATACTAGTTACAGCACAATCACTTTATTTCACTCACAATTTCTTATAAATTAATCACCATGAAATAACCTGAAGGCAGAGGTCCGACATATTAAATGAAAGTATGAAATATAGCAGTAACCAACTCTTTTATTCCAACCGCTTGTTAATTAATTAAATAGATCGCTATAATAGCTCTAGGCGCTACAGCAGGCGCACCGGGCCGAGCCTGCCACAAGAATGCTCCCTTCCAACGCTGCGCACTCGCTTACATAAAGTGGCCTGAGTAGTGGGGAGAGTGGGGAGGTAAATGTGCCACTTTGCACAGCGTAACTCGGCCCGCTGCACTTGTCGTTTACATAGATCACGTCGACAAGTTTATATCCTGTGTTGTGGTTGTGGTAGAGTAATAATTTTTTTAAGCAAATTAAAAATATCAACATTGATTGATGGGCAGGCGATTAAATATTATTGTAGTGAGGCCGGCTCGCTCGGCACACACCCCTAGTGACAAGGTAAAAAAGAATAAAAGCTATTGTGTCTTCCGTTTACCATCCAATTTTAGTGCAGGCGACTTCAACTCCCCGAGGAAATCTCGCTCAATATTTTCTCTTCTTTTGTTTGTTTGTATCATTTTATAAACTATACGCGACGCCGCGATAATCTGTATTTTCATTTCGTAAATGTGAACTTCTGGTTACTTTACAAGGATAGCGGAAAATCATATTTTTTTTATGGGGACTAAAATTGAAGCTTGTGTAACATGAATGGTATCCATGATTTATTATTTAAATCCTATCTGCAGAATGACTTGTATAAAAAAAGGGAAACAGCGATATTGTCTATATGCTATTGTTTATGTCCTATTTGTTTATCTTGTTCTGAAGTATTTTCCCGTGTATTGGGCGGCTATTCGATAACGCTACGCAATATACAAAATTATTTTTTCGACGGCTACGTATACGGTGAAGGCAAAAAGAAAATATGTGACAAGGTTTCTTATAATCTATGTTTGCTCGTTCTACTTAATACTTTTCGACATTCCGGACGGTTCCGACTACAAAGGCGTGAGAAATTAATAGTTCTATGTTAACTGCCATTTCGTAATTTTTTATAATTATATTCTTTAGGATTAAGTTGAGTGAAAATATGACATATTTGTATTTTGAAATATTTGTATTTTGTCGCATGGCTTTTCCTTTCACACACGTTTTCCATAAAACGTGTTTGAACTTTAATTGCGATAACAAAATATTTAAAAAAAAGGTCGGTTACCTTTGGGTCGGCAAAGGCACTGTATTCAAGTACCATCATCCATCATGACCGCCAACACTCAATCTCTGCTCAAGGCTCCAGGGAGTAAACTTGATGCTGCTTTTTTTTTTCTATGTTACGTTTTCCACCAAAATATGAAAAGGAAACAAAATAAATGTGTCTAGATCGTGCGACGATGGGACCTTTATGTATTGTAACTGCATGTTCGTATAAAAAATAGTGCACACCTTTCCTAAAGCGGGAATAAGTGATACAGTTAAAAGACTAACCTCTAACTTAACAGGAAATGACACAAGATGCTAATCGATGGTGCTCAAAGTAATTTGAAATAAACTTTAGAACTCCAGGGATAAGCATCTGGTTTTCGGTGTTATTATTAAAAGTATGAAATTATCGTACACCAGGCCTAAAAAAAAGTGCTAATTGAAATAAATGCTTTGAGTTTGAGTTTTATTTCTAAGCATCAAACTCAAAGCATTTCTTTCAATTAAACCAACTAATGGCACTTTTGAATTGTCAAGGGGCCGGTCAGTCACGAAGATGAGAGAAGTTGCTCGTTCCAAAGTGTAGTAGAAGAAACTTACAAGAAATTCCACGGACACTCTTTTAAATCAAAACATTAGTTTCATCATCGGTGTCATCATGCATATTGAAACCTACTTATAAAACATTAACCTCGATCTGGGGCAGTTGGGTATTTTATTGAAGGAAGAACTAATACATGTCAATTTATAATTTTTTGTGCGTGATAAACCCTTTTTGTTTAATTTTTTTTTTTTAATTTTTTTTTTTAGTCTAGTATTCTTCATTTTGTTAATAAGTCAACACCAAGTGCAATCCATTGGACTCAGCAAAACAAATCGTATGACCCCAAAGGCGAAGTAATTATTAGTAGCCACTTAAGAGTTCGACTATCCAGCTCCTGACTTCATCATCAGACCGTCGTTTGCTTGGGTAACAAGTCGAGACAATCTAATGAAAGCACAATCAAAACGAATCAAATAAACTCAGAGGTTTAACTAGTAGCCACTAAAGAGTTCCACTATCCACCCTTTGGCTCCATCATCAGACCCTCGATCCTAAATGCAATTTGTCGGACTCAACTAAACGAATCATATGATTCCAAACTTGAAGGCTTTACTAGAATTCACTGAAGAGTTCCACTATCCACCTCCTGGCTTCATTATCAGATCAGGTCAAAGATACCAACTAATGGTTGTATCATCCGGAATACGTAAACCTACATACAAAGTTTAATTTTTTTACGACAGTAAAAGGTAGGTTAAAATTGACTTCTAAATTTTATATCAGTTATTTACAAGCAAAGCTAATATAAGCGTGTTAATAATAAAATCTTAAGCAACCACATCAATAACCAAAAAATAACTCGTCGTTGTCTTTCTTTCGTTCTATTTTCAAATTATCTCGTATTTTTGTGGTATCGCTATTACTTTTCCCACTTTCCATATTGTCCCCAACTCCCGATGTCACACGACTGCAATCAAAAATCGAATACCGTTTTTCTGAACCCGGAACTATAAAACTTTGTATAAAAGATAGCACGAAACGTTTTAAAATTAGGTCTACTCCTAGATGGCGTTCTAAAACTACAGTCTCTGGCTATTAGTGAGTCGCTGATGCTGTCATCTGTTGAAAAATTGGACGAAGAAAAATTGCCAGCTCAATAGCCAGACTTCGGGAGGTTTCATTTCTTTGTATGGAATATCTGTACGTAGTATTTATTATATTATTTATTTATAACAACTTAACTATCCTTACAGGGTTTCCCTAATGCGACAGTTAAGAACTATTAATCTAAACTATGTACTTAAAACATGAAAATTATAAATAACTAACACCATTATTAAACTATTACACAGACACAAAAAACCCAAAACAGCATAACATACAAACAGCATAATATACTAGCCAAATTATTTTGCTTGTAGCATAGTATAAATAGTAATACCTTTGCGAATTCACTCAAACAACAAGCAAACACGTCAGTCTGGGTTTGAAGGTCGTTGATTTTACGGATAGTTCTGGTAAGGGGTGCCTTGGCAAGCAGGTTAGTTCGGCTCTACAGCCCGCCACCACACGGAGCGGTCCGGTACACAAGCACAGCAATGCTCCCGGGTTAATCTCAGCGTAAACTCCCGTCGGACCTGCAGTTGATTATAGCCAACCATGCCCAGGACAAACAGAGTGGGATACATCAGTGGGTAAAACGGATATACTTCATATAATGTAATTCCAGATGACTCCTGACTAGTGCATCATACAGGACCCTAACTGCTGTGATGTTTGTGAAGCTTTGTGTCTGTCTCAGAACAAATCCTAAGTTTCTGTACGCCTTCTTACAGATCTTGGTTACATGTTCACGGAATGACAGATCGGGAGTCATGAAAACACCCAAGTCTCGCACCTTAGCGACTCTTTGCAGTGGTGCCGCATCCACCACGTACTCATAGAGCAGAGGTGCACGAGCAAGGGTGAAACTCATCAACGAGCACTTGGATACGTTGAAGTACATTTTGTTTTCATGACTCCATTGTACTATTCGATCGATGTCTTCCTGAAGGCGCCTGATATCAGATTCGGACCTAATCTCAAACGGCAACTTGAGGTCATCTGCAAATAACAAGCAAAAGCCATGTCTTACGACTTCCGGCAAATTGTTTATCATTATAATGAATTCTAGTGGCCCCAAGTTGGTGCCCTGACTTACCCCAGACCAAAAAATCGCGAACTGCACACTCCTTGTCTGACAGATACAGACCGTCCTTTATAATGTCCTGTCTACTTGTTGTAATTTTTTGCGACCGTATGTATTGCCAAAACGACTTGGGTTCTTTTGCGAACTGACATTGAATCTTATTTTGATGCTGTTTGCGTGCAATTTCTATTGATCTTTTAATATTAGCTCTGTAATTCGAATATTTGTCGTAATCGCTGTTTAATTTCGTTGTTTTATATATTTTATGTAGTCTTGCTTTAATATTTTAGTTTTTTATTATATTGCTCGTGTACCATTTGGGGTAAATAAATCGCTGTTTGACATTAAATGTTTTCCTAGGAACACTTGCATCTAAAATATTATTAATTTTATCATAAAACAAATTCAGGATATCTTCCACACCGCTCAGCCCATAAATATCGGTCCAATCAGTAGATGCTAACATAGAATATAGCAATTCATAATCCGCTTTATAAAAAATCCAATTCTTGTGCATATGTAAATTATCAGCCAATTTCGTTTAAATTCGTATTCACATTCAGTTTTTTCAAAACTACTGGGGGACATAAAACCGTGGGAATTAATTTTGTAGCAGTTTTTTGTATTAACAATGTTGATTTCCGGGGATATTATTGAAATAGCCTATCTAAGTTATTTTTTCACTATGTATTTTTTAATGTCAACACTTTTGATTACAAGACGTGTCCTATTTCATCAAACTAAATGAAGTTGAAACTACACAATAACATAAATTAACTTAAAATTTAAGAAAACATTACTCGTTATCTTTTTTTTATGGTTTATTAATTATAAGCACTTCACCCGCGACTTCGTCCCAGTGGATTTCGAAAAAAAAAATGCCTATGTTCATCAGACATAATTTCGGCTTCTAATGGTAAAACAATTTTTCAAATCGGTCCAGTAGTTTTGGAGCCCATTCAATACAAACAAACAATTAAATCTTTCCTCTTTATAATATTAGTGTAGACAAGCTTTATTTCTTTTTAATTATCGGTACTTGTGTTCATTTTGATGGACACCTCTTTAATCTTCTTCGAAGCCCGGCTTCGGAAACAAACTGGACTTAGAAACTGTCTCTAACAACAACCAAATTGAGTTTTTTTACTTAAAAGTAAAAAAAAAACAACCCGTGTCCAAAAACATACACTACAAAATTAACAATAACTTTAATTTCGGAAGTCGATGAAAATAAAAATAGTCAAAACCTAAGACACAGACTTCCTAAATTAAAGTTATTTTTCACTTTGTAGTGTTTTTGATTAGAAGCACCGACTAGTTTTTTGTTTTTGTTAAGGTTTACTTTTAAACCTGCAAAAAATTCTTGTCTCAGATTTTAAGTGTTTTTTGCGTGTCTTGTTTAATTGAAATTTCGAAATGTGTATTAATTTCTATATTCCCAAATTATTCAAATATGAATAATCCTCGTCGCTACGATAGAATCGACGGGGATGAACTGACAACTCAATTAATGCAGTTGGAACTTTCTTTACAAAACCAAAAAACTAAAAAGGGATCTCATCAATATGTATAGAAATACTCCTAAGAAATACTTCTTTAGTCTAACAAATAAAATAAAATAACAAACTCCAACATAATTACAACGCAAAAAAATCTGTACCTCATGAAATACCTACATCAACGAACTTTTTTCTAAAGGTGGAGTGGGATAAAAGTCTTCACAAATTGGGGCAATGTCTAATGGAACGTGGGAACTTTAGAGGGTCCTCGTGATTGCGAGGCAGCAAATGGAGTGTTGTTTCATTCGCTTGCCTGCACTTTCACGCATGCAAATAAAAGGTACGAGACATGTTTTTTGTTACGTCACGCTGTTCTCCTTTGTACACATGACGTTCTGACATCCTATTTGATTTTTCCAGATTCATGGAGCCGTTTCATACAATCGCTATCTATAATCGCACTCTTTTGTGTGTATTTTGTTTTTTTTTCAGATCAACGTTTTATTTCATGCACCATTTATTTTTATAATTGCTATTTTACAATTAATGATTGCATCTGGCAAAATACCGAAACCATCTGACATTTTTAATCGGTATCAAAAATGTTGATCCAGAAAAAGTATAGTCACTTCGTTAGACGAAAATGTTGTATCCGATATTGGAACTCTGCCCAATCAGTGGCGGTAAGCTGGTCCCGCTATCACACAATATACCCAATATAGATAAGCTGGCCGTGTCAGATGTATAATTTCCCTTCTGTTGAAATTTCTTGTCTTTTTGTGTCGATAAAGCCTTAGAAGTTTGCTAACTAAATTACAGTCTCTTACATAATATATATATATATATTAAATCAAAGGAAACCCCGTGATTACAGGGCAGAAACGTGACACTTATGCCAAGTAAAAGCACGATATACGGAGACACCACAATACATTAGAGCAAATTAAAGCAACCCGTTTCAAAAGCAACTATTTTCGTTTCACTTTGCATCCAGGAATACTTCGAGTGAATATTCCAATCCCCTTTTGTGTTGATTGTCGTGTAAATTATATATTTTTATGCGATACAAAAGAGTTAAGTGTCTTTAGTTTCACGGTTTCAGAGTTTATTATTTGGTTAGTTATTATTTGAAACACTACGTCAAGAGACGGGCAACAATCTTTCTTTAAGTCAGTTTATTGGATAAACATGCTGTAACCATTTCTCATATATAGGTAAGAACAAAACAACCTTATTATTCAGAAATAAAGTGGTATTGGTCATTATAAAAAAAATCCCTTATTACACTCGGTGATACCCTATCAACGAGTAAAAACGAAACCAGTCAATAAAACCAATCAATCAACGTATTTTTATTTATCCAAATAACGTTGACAATCAGCACTTTTTAAACGTTATAATTTCATAAGACAGTCCCCCCAAAACGCCCGCCCTTCACCACTTCCTCTTGTTTTAGTTGGCAAGAATATCTAAGTGACGCAACAAACTCCCAGCAACACATCTGTTCCGTAAATATAACCTATTTCCCACCGTTAAAAGTTCCAAAATTATCGAAACATTAATGCAGCACAAATTAAGATACCTACCAATTAATTGAGTCATGTAAATGTGATATTACACACCCAAAGCAAGCAAATAGTGATGACTATTTAACAAACATCGGCAAACTTTGAGCGATCCCAATTACCGGCGCGACTCGATACAGAATCGATTAAAATATTGCTGAATTACCAATCGAGTTCCCTGTAGAATTAGATCCTACTCAATTATACTACTACCTTGGATACTATTTCGGCTTATTTTTACGTCTCCTAATTGGATTACGCGTATTGATTTCAACCTATTTGCAATCGGATATTGGGCTACTCTGAAATCTGGATGTGAAATTGAAATGATAACCTAATGAAATGAATTTGATATGATAATAATGATTTACCCCAGTTACTTCAAAATCAACCAAAGATGGTGTTATTTGCAGATGACACTTCATTGATCTTTAAAATAGACCGAAGGTCACAAAATCTTGACGACGTGAATAACTCTATTCTTCAGGTCCAAGATTGGTTTACGGTAAATAATTTGGTACTAAATGAGAATAAAACCAAATGCATTCGATTTAAATTACCTAATGTTAGAAGTAGCGAATGTGACATCATATAGAACGGAGAAAAACTGGAATTCAGTAATCAGAGGGTTTTCCTAGGAATCACGCTAGACGAGAAGTTACAATGGGGACCCCATATGGCGACTAAGCTCGGCCGCGTATGCTGTTAGAAAGATAAGACAGTTAACGGACGTAGAAACCGCGCGTTTGGTTTATTTTAGCTACTTCCACAGCATAATGTCATACGGAATTTAACTGTGGGGTCGGGCTGCTGACATTGCCTCCATTTTTATTTTGCAAAAGAGAGCTGTCAGAGCCATTTACAATCTACGTCGCCGCGAATCTCTTAGGGAACTATTTAAGAAGATTAATATAATGACTGTACCTTGCCAGTTCATTTATGAAAATATTATGTATGTTAGAAAAAATCTGCATCTATTTAATAAAATAAGTGATAGACATAATATTAACACTAGAAATAAAAATAAAATAGATCAACCATTTTTCAGACTATCTTAAGTACATACATCTGTTATGGGGTACTGTGTTAAATGTTGCAACAAAATACCTTGTTAAGTATTGCAATTAAATGAAAGAAAGTTTAAAATTCATGTTATAAAAACACTTTGTAAACAAGCGTATTACAAATTAGAGGATAATATCCTAGATAAGAATGCTTGGAAACATGCTCGTCCTGCTCCATAGGACAATCTAGAGGCTAGACAAAATCTTACTAGTTGCTTATTGTATTGTATAATTTGTTATTTTTACTTTACTCACACACTGACTTTTTCCTAGTTAATATTTTAGGAAAATCATATATTTTTACAATGTTTGTAAATATGTGAGCACAATGTACCTATTTCCTTTATATTTAAATCTTTTTACCAATTGTGGTATAGTGTTTTTATTGCTGGTGCATCGTCTTCACATATAGAAATATAATTAATGTATACAAAATATGGAGTGGTGGAGTTTCTTGCCCCTTCTTCTCCATACGAAACTACCTTTCGGAAGGGGCGCCTAGAATCAATTCTATTTAAACTAAACTGTTGACGTTCAAAAGTGCCTTTTAGTGCCTATTTAAATAAATGCTTTGACTTTGACTTTATGCTCTTACATTGTCAGCCGAACTCGGGCCATCGACCCAAACATAATGTAAAAGAAAGTGAGTGCGTCCATATTTATCGGACGTCATTGTACGATGTCAGATGAAGTAATGTACGCACTTACTTTCTTTTAACATCTTTTTTGGTTCCAACGATCGTGCGGCTTACTACGTACGACCATAGTTCGGCCGATGACGAATAAGGTGTTTCCGAGTAAGTAGCGCGTTAAATTAAAAAGGTTTAATGACGCTCTAAAAAAAAAACTGACATTACTTTTACATTTCTGCATCTAGTTTACACGTGGGACGGTAAGTAGTTACATAAGTATGCTCAGTTTACGAACCTCACTGCTGTAAAACAAAACCAACCGGGGTGCATGCATATATACATTATTTAGTAAATGCGTGTTACGAAATGGGTCTTTTACAACTTGAGTGGCTCGTAAAGTGGAATTGAACAGATTAAATCGACAATTAACAAAAGATAAATCAGGTTTTTTAAACCATCTGGACTAGGAGCTATGAAGCTAGATAGCTTGCGTTCGATTTTATATTGCAAATTAAACTTATTATTAAAGAAAGACGTTCTCATCAGCTCTATTTCTTTTTGCGATTCGGAATTTTTGTGTTGTGTGGAAAAGATTTCCAGCTGAATTATGGTTTTTCGTAAAACGTTTTAATGAGCTTGCAGCTAAGGTAATTTAAACTTTTTGATACTGATTATAATTCAATATTTTTGTTTAACTTAGTCATTTTTCAATATTCCGAATATTGACATTTTCCATAAACGAATTACAATTTAATTGATGTAGCGCACTGCAGAAAATAAATTAAAACCGAACCTTGCGTGTATGCTGTGAAGCCTTACATATTATTATGATGATGGCCAAGAACGGCGACAGAGCCATCTATCACGTGAGGCATGAACAATTCAAGCGTAACGTGAAACCATCAATGGGGAAGGCAACTGTCAAAGTGGCGCTGTATACGATTGTTCCAAATTATCTGTCAAATTGTATAGCATCTTATAAAATATGTTCACAAATAACATAGAAATTACAAAGTGTTGTGTATTTGGGTGTTAAAACATAGGCCAACACAAATTTTCAATAAATCGTTTTAAAAGAAGAAAGTGGATAGCTGCCGTAAGGATTAAAAACTGATCCTACTATGACTACGAGGTTATGTCGAGATCATTTTCATGAAAATTATTACCAAACATTAAGTGTGAGTACAGGTGGGTGTTTTAAACGATAGTTCTTCTATTTAAGCTAGTATCTATTTATCTAAATTGTTAACATTACATAATATCTTTATATACTTATCATTGTTCATCTTGTTTTAAGGTTTGCCCTGTGTACACAAACTTTTAAGAAAGAAGCAGTACCAAGTCTCTTTTCATGGAACCAGAAAAGATATCAGCCAGTGCTAGTGTGAGAGACGAAAGACATGCTAAGAGAAACATTCAAAAGAATCTTTTCCAACATCTTTCAAGCAATCAACACCCACATCCTTCTATTTCTCGAGAGTGTATCACAAATAAAACTCATAAATAACTTTTAGGTGTTTTTATTATATTATAATAATCTTTATACAGATATTTATTCATAATTTATTAATAATCTAACTTTATAATATGTTTTCTATGAACAATTCATCTTTTTCAATATAAATAAATTACAAAATGTTCTGCCACTGCAGTACATTTGTCCTTGTACTTGAAAATCATATAGGCAGGTTTTTTTAAATAGTAATTCCCCATTTTGACTCTGTATGTAAGGTACAGATTCAGGGCTAATAAGTCCGTTTCTGCTTACATGCCATGCTACGCCATGCCATGCCATGCCACCCTGGTCATCTATCTTGATGTCAACTTGATAGTTGAGTTTTTTCATTGTCTTTTTGACAAATCCTTTTGTAGAAAAGTGATCATTGATAAATGCGGATCTTTCAATATGAGGAATCTGTCTTTATATAATTTTTCTGATGCATCTGTTTTTTGTTGAATCTTCAAAATGACAGAAATATTTCGTATTAGTAAAATAGGAACTACCTACCATCACATAAAATAAAACCGATTAGAAATATTCACCTTTCAAAATAATCTAATACATTGTCTTTCAAGCGGAGGTAAGATAGAGTTAATATTTATGTCATGGTACATCTCCAATGGTAGAAGTATGATACAGGGTTCTGTTGGATTTGGAGAGAGTTGTGGTGTACTAAAGTTAAAGTTTTTGTCATACAGCTCTTACCTGGAAAAATATAACCAATTATTCATCTCTCTTTAACTCCAAAAGTAAAAAGAACTATTACTTAAGTAAAGTTATGCATTAGTTAAGCTGTTGTAAATATAATCCTGAATTTTGATTAAATAATTTTAACTTATATACTTATAAAACATGACAGTATTCACAAACAACATAAAATTTAAAAATTTATAATAAATATGCATACTAACGACTAACAAGTTATTTAATTATAAAATTATTCGTTCAAACATTGTAAGCGTATTGATTTCAAAGGTCTACGTTGAACTAGGTCTAGGCAAACAGCTCCTAAAAAGTTTTTTTCAAGAGTCCTACCTTTCCACTTAATCAGCTTTTCTACGTTTAACAGACGCCCCTCTTCTCTTTAACTCGGCTTTAAGTTCAAGCAAGCTCCAAGTAGAATACATTTTCGCGTCCATGTTATCAAATAAACTACACTAACCGCCCACAATGTTCGTTTTTTCTGTTTGTTTACACGATTCAAGAAATGTCATACTGACGCCATTGAGAACAACTGTACGCAGCGCCATCTGAGATTAGCTTTAACTTGCCATCCCCATTGTCGAGCTTCACATCAGAATGATTGACGTCCAATTAAATATATCTGCCAGCCGCGCATTACGAACAGAGATACTCAACGTTTTGTGTTCCCTTTTCAAGACAGAGTTTCAGCGAAAATGTTTAGAGTCTCGCCAATTTGCTACCTTTTATCTTTATCGTCGCCTGAAGCCTAGACTCCATGCGTAACTGTAATAAGAGCGCGTCCACAAAAGATTTCCATTAAGAAAATTCATCAACGCAAACGTAAACGCGGCCTCACACCAGCACTCAACATTTATGAAAACGCACGGAAGTGTAATGAAAATAAAAGTTTATCCCCGACGAGTTTTATGTCTGTAAATGGAGAAATTCATAAAACAGTGTATAGTGAGTGAATAAGGGCAGGATCGTGACGGGTAACTCTGTTTGTAAAGTTATTACCGAACGCCAACGAACAGACTACAAAGTTCGCTCGGGTGAGTGATAAAAACAATTTTTGCAGATAAACTTGTGCTGTTTCAAATTGTTTCGTGAATTTACTCAAGCCGTGTTACAGTTATAAATAAATTGGTATGGTGAGTTTATGACACATAAACATAACATCACGTCTGTAATCTCAAAAGGGTTAGGTAGAGGTGAAGCAATATAGTACCACATTTTGCCAGTTATGCTTAAGTTCCCTGTAATAGGGAGCGAGCCTATTGCCATCAACCGGGCACAAATCCAGACTCCGGGCTGCTTCTGAGAAATTCTAGATAGAAAAACACAATAACACTTTGCCCGACCTGGGAATCGAACCCAGCACCTCATGCTCAGCAGTAGCTCTTGCGACCGTATGACCAACGAGGCACTCACGTGGCAGTCGGTTATAAATAAATTGGTGAGGTGGGTGTATGACAAAAAGTTAAGAATTGTGTTAAAATGTTTTACTTATAATTATTGTGCAATACTCGAGCGTTAATACGACACTTCGAGATTTAGAAAGACTGATACACCACATCACGATTAGCATGTCTACCGTAGAAACAACCTTTGTCGACGGAAGAATAGACAAATGTCAGAAGAATAAAAGAAATATTTTATCTGTAATTTTGTATTGTTGACAAAAGTTAGTAATGGTACGCGTCCTGGTTGGTATGACTGACATAGTCGACGATCGACAAAAACTCTTTGTTGATATGCCGTCTTGCAATAATAACATTAGGTACATGATTTACTTTCACATCAAATGCAAAATACCGAAAGTATAGTCGTAAGAAGAAGCTGATGATGATTTCATACCAAAATTTCATCACCCATTCAAGGGTGCTCACCTTCGCTATTTAAGGTTCTTGTGCAAAATTTCACGCTTCTAGAGCCAGCGGTTTATTTAGGATGTGAGTTATCTGGCAGAGATTTTTAGACATCTATAAAGTCGATTTCCATTTCTTCTCATTGGATCTCCACGTCTCTCTTCTCTCTCCTTCAAACAGTTGCATCAGTCAAGCACAAAAAACACACTTGATACATGCCCACTTCGACCATACGCGGAGCTCAGTCCACAAATTGCGACCACTAATCGCACATACTTGTATGTTTGCGACCAAATTGCATTTGGCGCCGCAGCACGTGCGACATGAATTACGAACAGACTGACTGCAAACCGGTTTACGACGACCGGTAGAAACTGGCGAATTGGTTGCAGATACTACTACGTATTGGCAGTTGTGGGTTTTTGCCGTTATCAATTAGAGCTCATTTGTTTTAATACTTGTGAAAACATGAAGCATGTTTGCTGCCAACAATAAATTAAATTCGTACTGCAAGTACATGGCCATTGACAAACAAACTTCTTGTACGTTTTGTAAACACAGGTGTTCTGCTACTTTGAATACGATCTCGCTGTCACCCTGTATTTTGTTTGCACGATTTCGGATACATAAATGCATGTGAAAGGGGTGCGGTGGCCAGGGTACGTTTCCGGTCAACGCGATGAGATCGCCGCTTTCCTCCGCGACCATCAGCTGGACATCCTCCTCATACAGGAAACCTTTTTAAAACCTCACCATTGAAACCCGAACATTGCAAACTATAAACTAGTTCGCAATGACAGGTCTCGATGCCACAAGGGTGGCACCCTAATCTACTATAAAAAATCCTTATACTGCATCCCTATTGACCCACCTCCTCTCCTCTCTCATCTGGAGAGCTCTATCTGTCGGCTCTGCATGACCGGCCACCAACCGATCACCATCATATCCGCTTATATCCCACCCGACAATGGTCCGGAGGATCCCATCACACTCCAAAAAGACTTCACTGCCCTCTTCGGTATAAGTGACTTATACCGAAAAGGAATAAGTGATCTTGGCGGGGGATCTTAATGCCAAGCACCCGGCGTGGAATAGTAGCACAACTTCAACCAGAGGTAGGATCGTTTTTAAGTTAGGCGAATCCCTTAACTTTGACGTCATCGCTCCAATGAACCCTACTCATTTCCCAGGAAATCCTAATCACCTTCCCGATGTTCTCGATGTAGCGCTGCTCAAGAATGTGAACCTCCGTTTGCAATCGATTGAGACGTTCCACGAGCTAAACTCTGACCACCGCCCTGTAGTCATGCATCTTGCACCCTACTCGGGCCCGATCGACCCCAACCGCCCCCCTCAGACCCAGATGATAACCGACTGGAGGAAAGTAAGCGAAAGACTGAAATCCACCACGTCGCCTCACTTAGACACCATCCCCGATCACTTAGTGTCAGTCGCCGACACGACGGCCGCAATCGACTCGTTTACAGAGCACGTACAATCCGTATTGACGGATTGTTCACGGGAAGTTCCGGTGATGGAATACCATCGCTGGAAACTACCTACTGACGTACGTAACCTGATAACCGAGAAGAACGCGGCCATCCGTGCCTACGACTCCTTCCCTTGTGACGCGAACAAAGCCCACATGCGTCATTTACAGCGTGCTGTAAAGAAACGTATAGGGGAGGTTCGCTCTGAGGGCTGGAACAAGATGCTCAGTGAACTCGAGCCCACTCATCAAGCCTTCTGGCAATTACAGAGGAAATTGCGTTCCTCAGAAGAGGTATCTATGCCTCCTCTCATCCGCCCCGACAATAGTGTCGCTTTCGACAGTCCCGATAAGGCTGAATGTCTTGCCGACAGCCTAGAGTCCCAATGTTCTCCCAGCTCCCAACCAGTAGACCAAGCTCACCTGAACAAGGTCGACGCTGAAGTCGAACGAAGAGCCTCCTTCCCTCCCGTCGAAGACCCTGATGATCCTCTGCCTCCCGTCACTCCAGACGAAGTGCACGACATCATTAAAGGGCTCCACGCTCGTAAGGCCCCCGGTTCGGATGGTATTACCAATAAGGTATACAAACTCCTTCCTGCCCCGCTAATAATGCTTATGACCGCCATCTTCAATGGCGCCTTGAGCAACAACATCTTCCCACAAGCATGGAAAGAAGCCACCGTCATCGGTATCCCAAAGCCAGGCAAGCCAAAGTCTGAGCCCTCTAGCTACCGCCCTATTAGCTTACTCAATGTTCTCGGCAAAATCTACGAGAGGCTTATTTATAAGCGTCTCAAAGACTATGCCGAAGCAAAGAGCCTCATACCCAACGAGCAGTTTGGTTTCCGTAGCCATCACTCGGGCACCCAACAGGTCCACCGTATCGTAGAGCACTTATGCGCTGGTCTGCAGCGTAACGCGACGACGGGTGTACTATTCTTCGACATAGCGAAAGCCTTCGACAAAGTCTGGCACAACGGCTTGATATACAAGCTCTACCAACTAGGAGTTCCAGATCGTCTCGTGCTCATCTTACGAGACTTTTTGTCGAATCGCACCTTTCGCTATCGCATCGAGGGAGCACTCTCGTCCCCTCATCCTATTCGCGCCGGTGTCCCTCAGGGTTCCGTACTATCTCCTCTCGCCTTCACGCTGTTCACTAGCGATATCCCAAAAAGTAAAAAGGCTCAGTTGGCTCTCTTCGCCGACGACACTGCCGTTTACTATACCTGTCACTGTCCCAACGCTATAGCTCGTACTCTCCAAACCTCCGCAAACGTCTTAGGCGCTTGGTTCCGGAAATGGAGAATCGAAGTCAACCCCGATAAGAGTCAGGCGGTTCTCTTCTCGAGACGTCGTTGACTCCCTCCCTCACTTCCCAGCCCGATCACTATGTACGGTAAGCCGATCCCCTGGGAGAAGCAAGCCAAATACCTAGGCGTGATCCTTGATGAAAACCTTACCTTTAAGGCTCATATTAAGGCGGTTCGCGCGCGCGCCTCCTTCGCTCTTAGCAGGCTCCACTTTGTACTGACAGCCCGTAGTAAACTGTCACTTAATTGCAAGCTGCGCATCTACACCGCAGTCATCCGTCCCATCATGACCTATGCCTGCGTTGTATTTGCGCACGCTCACCCACGTCATCTCCATAAGATGCAGACCCTCCAAAACCGTTTCCTCAGAAGGGTTACTGGTACCCCTTACTACGTCCGAAACATAGATATTCACGTCGACCTCAAAATGCCAACCATAAAACAGTTCATGAAACGCCTATCAAAGCGTTTCTTCGACTGTGGCATCAAACATTCAAACCCCCTGATTACAGCGGCCGCCCGCTACACTCCCTCTCGCATTAGCAGTATTCGCCGACCAAGGCATACTTTAATCGACCCCGACGACGCCACTACCCTCCTCCAGGAGAGTAGTAAGGCAACCAGCACGCTACAAAAGCCCAAAACCCGATCGCCGTCCTACCGTCCTCGCCACCGAGGCCCGGCGCGACGCCCAAATCCACGCCCCTCCCGACCCTTGCTCGAGCCAGCCCGCGCCGCTGAGCCTGTAGCTTTAAATTCGTCCCAAAATCACTCAAATCCTGATCCAGCTATTCCCTTGCTGTCCTCTTCCAGCGACGCCCTAAGCCGAGGTTCGTACCCCACAGGGGGTGCCCTTAGCGTTGTCGCTTAGGTTTAGTTAGTATTTAAGTTTAAGTCCTGGCTGGAGGCCTTAATTTATTAGGGCAACCACAGGCAAGTCCGCTTAAGCAGACGACAACCGCATAGGTTGACCTGCGAGATGCCAAACAAACAAACAACAAAAGTGGCCAGGGTAGCAGCGGGGCTTGAAGACTATTTAAATGGACCCGCTGATATTATTACAACAAAATTCAAAACAAAATGCAAAACTATTTAAATTGCATTCATTATGCGTTACCCTCGCAATAAAAATAAATACTTTGGCTAACTTCGTTACTTAAATAATTCAAAGAGTTTACGTTTTATCGGAAGTTTTATTGACTTACCTCAAATAAACCGGTTGTCGTCATTTATCAGCGGGCTCAATTCTAAAATGTCGTTTAAAAGTTTTCAAGTTGTTCTCAAGTTAAAGGAAAACATGACGAAGAAATAAACCAGCCTATCGTCCCGCGAGTCGTAAATGATGACAATAGGAAAGGGCTATTGTTGAAGTATTAACTAAAGGAAACAATGGCACAGCTCCTGTAACTACGTAATAATTATATCCAACTCCCTTATTTATGCCTTAGGAAATTTCGGTAGCGCTTGTAATTCTGCTCACTCCATTACGGATCATTAGCTTGATGTTATGTTAACCCAAAATACCAATAAGGTAAGAGTGAAAGTTCCCACCCACAGTAATACAAATATTTCACCCAAACGTTTCGACTCCATTCGGCGCGTAGTGTAGCCGCGTACTTATGGCGACACCACATCTGCTACGAATGCCTATGGCAAGGCGGTTGCTACTCCACAAATGTAGTTTAGATGACGTAATTGCCATGCGTTGTGTAGTGTATAAAATTCATTCAACTTTATTTCGTTTTAACTTGATTCATTCAATTTTTTTTATGGTCACATTGTGCAGAGCTCGTAATATCGTCGCTCGTAGCTCGTAAACGTATTTCTTAGTATTTCGAATGGCCGTAATTAAATTGGGTGGGAAATTTATTGCACTATCCATTAACCTCGGTTTCGCTCTCATGTGACCGTCTGGCTCGAACTGAAATATTTTTGCTTGTAGATTATACATGTAAGCCTATTCGGTTTTAAGGCTTCATTTAAAAATTTCAATGAGTTAATTGAACCTTATCTTTGTAAATTAGTTATTTACCTTCGTAGGTGGTTTTATGGTTTCTCTCCTTAAGAATTCTGTTAACCTTCTTGATTCTCTTGTAACCACAGTGGTGTCCGCGTCACGTAACGGTACTTAATGATTTTACAAAAACAAAACCTGTGAGTGGAGGCCAAGATATTGTGTTGACCTTCCGTCGCAGGTGTGCTCCAAATCCAGCGGACTTCCTTAAAGACAGACTACGTAATAAAAATATAATATGGAATAATTATGCAATATAATATCCTACGTTTCCTGGTTACCAGTAAACAGGCACAGCCGCAATTTATAGTTGCAGTACACTCATAAATTTAACCGCTTTCTGCTCCAAAGAGCTCATTACACCCTCTCCCGGCTCGTGATACTAAGTAGTTCCTAGGGCGTATTAAACGTGAACTTTGATAACAGTTTGAAAGTAAGGAAATGCTATAAGTTAGCTTCAACGAGTGGCGAAGATTAAACACAAGAATGTGCTGGTAAACTATTAATAAATTTGAGTTATTAAAGCTTGATGTTATGCTGAGCTGGAAATTGTTTTTTTTCAGTTTTACTAACTGTTTAGACCGGAATCGTAATAATTATTAAAACAGCTTTTGCCCGCGGTTTTGCCCTTGTGGAGGTCGGAAATTATCCCACGGCATCGTACTACAGTAAAAAAAGATATACTTTAAGTGTTAATCCAGGTAATAAACTAGCTGTGTGTTAAATTTCATTCAAATCTGTTCAGCCGTTATTACGTGATTGAGTAACAAACATCCAAACATACGAGTTTTCACAATTAATCATATTAAAATAAGATAAATTAATATATTAATATCAAAAACATTATTGACAAATTTTTCCCAACCCAAACCCAAAAACACAGCTTGACCCTGTCCTCAGAACCCCACGATTAGAAATCACGCTTGCAACCACCGAACAATCAAATCAAGATGGTTACAGAATAGCACTACTGATAAGTGAATCAGAATTTAACTGAAAGTTACAGTAAAATTCCTTCGCAATCATTGAAAAAGCGGCCAGTTATAACTATCTATGAATAGCAGATTTGATTCCCGTTATCACGTACCACCGATAGAGAGGCAAATCCCTAATCATAAGTAGATTTATTTATTTTAATCATTAGTAGGTTGTGCCGGTTCCAGCTCACTTTTTTCAAGCGGTCTGAACCGACTACTAAGCGGTCCTCAAGCCAAAAAAAAAACCTTTTGGCATGCGCTGAGCACGTTTCTGCGGTCAATTTTTGCGTAGGATGCACGGTTCGCGAGATACGTAAATCAATTAGCAATAATCTAATTGACCTAGCCTACTGAGGAGTTCATCTTTGCAACGCACCTCGAAGGATTGTTAGATAAGTTTGTAAGATCGCACATTAGGAACTGTGTTGACTCATTAAGTTACTATCAGTTCCGTTGTACGTAAGAATTTGTTTTAGAGTAGAAACTACTTAGAGGTGCTATATAAGACTCACCACCCACTGCAGTTCAGTCCATATAGTCAACTGGTTTGGCAGCAGTGGATAGTGAAAATACTACGTTTTGTATTACTTCAACGCATCCATGGCAATGGAGGTAAGTGTTTATTCTATTGACAGTTACTTTTCTTTATTTTTGTCTTTTTTATCTACATGAACATTTCCTTGCGTGTGTGAACAAATTGATATTAACGTGTTTTCTGTGTTGTTGCAGAAATCATTTAGTTTCTTAGACAATGATGAAAATACCTGTAAGCTGCATTACTGCTCACCACTTTCCCCTCAACACGAAGAAGACAGTGGTGACATCGTCATTAATAACACATTTGATGTCAGAAAAATGAAATCGCAGACGATTGATTTTGGAGGATGCTGCAGGTGATCAATGTGGAAGTGAAATATTGGTTTCAGTTATTAAGTGACACAACGTCAGAGTGTTTCGCTCACGAACTAGTCGCCGAACAAATAGATAACGAGTTAATCAACTGTTTAATTTATGCTGTAAGCGAGTGTGTTATATAGATATTTTAAAGTTTTAATTTGCGATTTTTAATTTTTAATATAATTAGTAACCTGTTAGTACTTATTAAGTCTTTTACATGTATATCTACTAATAAACGTGTAAGTTTTATGCATATACCTGATTAACTGTTATTGTTAAGTTTTTTGTATGTCATAATTAACGTTTAAGATTCATGTATACCTAATTCAAATAAATCAAATTGTGCTTTAATTCATCTTGTTTTCTTTATTTATCCAACTCGTAGAAACTGTACCGAAACATTTCACTAGAAATTTATCACAGTTTCTCTTCGACATTTTCTCCACTAGGTATACATCAGGATAATTACCTTTTTGGAGTTCCTGTTCATAAAATCCACCTAAGATTGGTTGTTTTCTTTCATCTTTCAACTGATAGGTCACCCGATTGGTGTTATTCACTTTCACTATTTGACATATTTCCGAATCTTTTAAATTCACATAATTCAATATCAAATGTATTATTATTTATTATTGTTGTTGAATCTGCTTTGGAAACAGAATTTTAACTTATAAAATCAAAAGTAGAGTAGATCATTCAACACCGTTACATTTTGAAACTCTTGTAGTGTTTTTAAAGTCAATTAAAGATGATATTTTTTTATACAACAGTGGATTCATCAACATTAAAATATAAGGTAAATTACACACTGCACGCTGATTTTGTTCAACAAACCAAAGATTTTATAGATCCGACGTTTGACTTGTCAAGGAGATGATTTTAATATTTTCTTTTCATCTTTACATAATGCAATAACTCGTAAAATTAGTGAATGTATTTGAAAAAAAGATAGTAGGTGGAATCTAAAAAAAATATAAAATCTATAAACATGAACATCAATAAATTCAACCACCTACGCGGTAGGTACTTCATACATAGATCTTCCCTGTGCCACTAAATTAAAAAAATGCTGTTGTTAATGTAAAAACAAAGATTATTTTTATAGCGGGTAAGTGTATTGGACCCAAGCCTATAGTGTAATTGTACTTTAAAATAGTTTATATTTAAGTATTTAGAATATCGCTAGTCTATGTCCGGACACACTTATATACAAAGTGTTACTGAATTTTACACATTATGAAAGTAGTTTTTTAAGAACCGCTTACTGAAAAATAAGTCACATTTGCGCTGTACAGTCAAAACAAACCAAAATAGACGAAGTACTTCGCTAGACCATTTAACGTGTGCGTGCGTAGATTTGTTATGTGACCACAATTTTTCTCCTATAATCAGTATTAGGTACTAATTTAGTAAATAAACTATGTTTTATACATAACAGTAAAAATCAGTGTATGTGTTATGATTTTAACATAATATTCTAATCGGCGGTGCTTGTGAATAGAATGAAGACAGTCAGTCGAGCCAGCTGACAATTTTACACATTATTACTGACATTAAACCAGAAACGTTATGATAAGACGCGGGTTAAGACTGTTTCTCTGACCTTTGCTTATTACGTACTAGGAATACGTTAACGATGATGACAAAGTGTGAGTGTGCGATTAATATTGTACTAGAAACTCAGTGAAATGTCACTCCGTTTCTTTCTCTCTTAACCTAGAAGTTTAATGATACTTCTAGGTTGATTAAACCAATTATGGTTAACGAGATTAAACTATGTATGTGGATGTGGCCGACGAACTGAGAAAACGTCGATTGCAATAAATCGCGATGGATAAATGAGCTTGTTTTAAATGTTTTCTTCTGTAAAATAATAAGTGCCGCACATATTGTAAAAATATGTGATCTCACTGGCAACATACATTTAATCAATTTAAGTATTTTACAGTATTGTAGTTATAGATTATTTTAAGTCTGTCTCGTTGGTCTAGTGGTCGCAATCGCTACTGCCGAGCATGAGGTCCTGGGTTCGATTCCCAGGTCGGGCAACGTGTTATTGGGTTTTTCTATTTGGAATTTCTCAGTAGCAGCCTGGAGACTGGATTTGTGCCCGGTAGATGGCAATAGGCTCGCCCCCTATTACATGGGACTTAAGCATAACTGGCGAAATGTGGGTGTACTATAGGTACACCTCTGCCCAACCCTTCGGGGAAACAAGGCGTGATGTTATGTTTATGTTATTATTTTAAATTGTATTTTCTTAAATAAACATTATTTAGTTTAAACTATTACAATTAAAAAGCTAAAATCACATACTTTGTATTAATTATTGTAGTATTGTGATCATAGAAGTATCTTTCTTTTTTAGCTCAGCTCAATGTGTGTTGCTGAGTCGCTCGATAAGCTGATTTACATACAGATTAAATAACAGGGGCGAGCTTAGTCCCCCCTGCCTTACACCACATTCCATTTGTTTTTCATCCGACAGAGTACCGACCCACCTCACCCGATTTGTTTGATGAGCATACCAGTATCTGAGGAGGGCTGTGTACTCCGCCAGTACACCCTTGCCCTCAACTTGTCCCATAGAACATCATGAGAGACGAGATCGAAAGCTTTCGACAAATCGAGGAAACCCGCGAGCACGCGTCCTCCTCGCAAGTTACAAGAAGTATTGAAGCAATTATCAAGTCAGTTGCAATTCGTCACGTCCTAAATTTTTTCTAGTTATCATCATTATGAATGCATTGCAGATTGTTAGCTAGTATAAACTCAAACTCAAACTCAAATCATTTATTTCAATTAAACCATTTACAGGCACTTTTGAATTGTCAAGGTATCGGTCAGTCAGAAATATGAAGCTAGTTGCCCATTCCAAAGCGCAGTAGGTCACTATGGAGAAGAACGGGCAATAAACTCCATGGACACTCTTTTAAATAATATTGTTGTTACAAATATATTAGTTACATGAATTATTGTTGACACTATAAGTGAGAACGATGTACAAAAACCGTACACGTTAAAAGCGTCCAGAGTGCAGCAAAACATAATTAAAAACAATCCAGCAAATTAATTATTAAAATATGCCGTGGCAGCTAAGAGATGACCAGTCCCAACTGACGGCGCCCGTTCACGAACATGACGCATGGATCAGCACCATTCAGCTCAACCATTTTGAAGGGAGCTAAATGATCCGACACACGCGCCACCGTCAGCGAGACATTTGACTCAATCAAATGTCTCGCTGACGGTGGCATACTATCAGCCGCCAAGGCACATTCAAGTTAATCTATGACATTACCCGGTAAATGGTAGCTCTATAGTACAAAGTACTCACATCTGTGCAATGCATCTATATAATAAAAAGGAGATTGAGTTTATATAATGCAAATATATTCTTACAATCTTCAGCAGCTTCAAGTGTTTCAAATGTCAATTAATTAGTTGTGGTGTGGAGCAGGACCAGCATTAAGCCAGGCATTTTTATCAGTTATGTAATCCCCTAACCAATAATATGCCTGCCTGCATAGTGTGCGTTTGAAAAAGGATTTGAATTTTGTCTCATTCAGTTGAAGTATGTGGGGAGGTATTTTATTATAACATTTTATATACTTGATAATATACTTGATAATGGTAAAAAAAAAACAACAAAGGTTTTCATTGAAGGATTTCTATAGGTATCGAAGGATATATCTATATTTAGTATGAGTTATAACGGTTATAAAATAGCTTCTTTACCCCGCTTTTATAGGCTACCGTCTTTGTGTTGAGCACATGTTATCTGAACGTAGCACACTAATAAGAGTGTGACGCCGTCCTCCCAAGCTTACAAGATTTTTTGCTCCGTGGTAGTCCGCAATAATCCGATTGTCTTTCGTACATTTTACCCTTATTGATCTGACTTGACTTGTACATCTTTTCTTGACTGAACAAAAACGAAGAAATACTCGTAACATTAATAAGCTCACGCCTTCCTCCCATTGGGGTAGGCAGAAACCACTCAATGAAACCAGCTACGATCCTTACATACTCCTTTATAACATGACACATTTATGATATGATAACATAATATTTTGTTAATTTGTGTAAATTAAGTATTTGTTCACGTTGATATTAAAACTCTTCAAACCTTCAATAAAAATGTGACGCATAAAACCTTTATTCTTTGTATAATATTGAATTTGCTTTTCCATTTCACGTATTATTTTGATCCCACATTATCCTCCTTGAGTGTAAATTTTAATGTTTTCAACGTCACGTACTTGTCCTGTTTCTGTACCAATCCATCATTTTACGGTATTTACTTTCTTTTGATGTGCTTTCATTTTCATTTCAGATGTGTTTACGCTACATAGGAACATTTTTGTAAAGGCATTTTCCTTTGCGGGAAAAATAAATGAATAGTTACTAGCTTCCATATTACTTGTGTGTTTCATGTGTGGGCTAATAATATTATCATAATAGATCGGGAGTCATCACTTACGAATGAATTATTATCAATATCCATTAACGGCTTTAGTAAATAGGTTCATAAACAAAAAAATGAAATCTATTAATCAGATGCGACAACAAATTAATGACTATCATCAGTCTAGGTTATTGGATTATTTTCAATTCAATTCATTCGTTTTAATAAATTACTTTAGCTACGGCGATATTTTCCATTAACATCCTGAATCATTTTTTCTCGGCTACATAAAAAAACGCAAACCGAAAGCATTTATAAACCAATTACTGGCTCTTTTGAATTGTCAGGATGTCAGCCAGTCAGAATGATGAACCTAGTTGCGAATTCAAAAGCGTAGTAGGTACCTATTGAGAAGAACGGGCAAGAAACTCCACGGACACTCAACTACCTAAATAAATACAAAATTATTACATTAAATTGGTAACTTAATTTATGTTGAAATTACGATGTAGAAATATGTACACGTTAAAAGCGTCCGTAATAAACAAAAAAAAAATCTGTTCAGAGATTAAAATAAGCCGTGGCAGCTAAGAGATGCCCGTTCAAGAACACGACGCATGTTTCAGCACTATTCAGCTCAACCATTCAAAAAGAGTACTATTCTATTTTCAAGATCAAAACGATGTTGAAGCCAACGGAGGTGTCTTTAAAGCAATGGGCTACTCCAGGTATTTATAAAAGTAGACCGAGACTATACGACGATAGAGTATGTCAAAAATTATTCAAAATTATTTAAAAGACTGATGAAAATTTAAATAATAAAATAAAAGCCACTTGGAAAATCATTAACTTGCGATTATGGTTAGTAAGGCAGCTGACGTAGCTGAGGCATTTAATGAGTTTTTTGGCAACATACCTATAACTACGACTTGCTCCTTAAATTCGTCTAAAGCTGAGAACCTTTGGAATAGTAGTGTGCCAAAATGTACTCGCCTAATTAGCTTCGAACATGTAACGCCTAGTGATGTAATTAACGTCTTTAACACAATTAAGTCTAAAAATACTGGAGATTACTGGAGCATCTCCATTAAACTTATAAATTAAATAATAGACATTGTAGCTCCCTATCTAGCTGTTACTTTTAATAAATGTGTTGATCTAGTAACTTTTCCTGACCTTATGAAGAGTAGTAAAGTCACACCATTTTTTAAATCAGGTAATAAAAATAACATTGGCAATTTCAAGCCAATTTCTATCTTATCAGCATTTAGCAAAATATTTGAAAAGTTAATAGGTACTTAAGCAGTTGCTAAGACATTTTAATTTAAATAGCCTCCTTCATAATTAACAATATGGTTTTACAAAAGGACGTTCGACTACAGATGCATGTGTTGCTCTGCTGAAACACATATTAAATGCATGGGAGAAATCGCAAAATGCTATTGGTGTTTTCTGTGATCTCTCTAAAGCCTTTGATTGCGTAAAACATGACACGCTATTGCGTAAACTACGTCATTACGGTGTCCAAAACGAAGCTGTCAACTTAATAAATTCTTATTTACATAATATTTTTTCTTATAATTTTTTTTTATGCGCTGGCAACACTGGCGAACGGACGCGAAAAAAACGACCTCGTAGTTTTATTAGATAAAATAATACATAATTGTGTTTAATTAGTGTTAAATCTATTGTTTATCATATAATTTTTGTATTAAGTGACCCACGCAGTGTTTGTGCCGTGTTCTGTCGTCATTTTTCATAGTAATCGATATTTAAACAAATATCCACCGGCTGTCAACGTTTTGAATGTTGGATTTGAATTAATCGAACCCGGGGAGTATTTTGTTTTATATTATTCATTATTTTAATTATATTTACACACTAAACAACATCTGTAAACACTGCTCAGATCTATGAGCAACGTCCAATACACAACGGCTACGTTTATGTCTCCTTTTGCTTGACAAATTGTGGAAGCAGAATCGACGACGAAAACACTTGCCCCAGACATAAAACATACACTACAAACTTTACTACATCCTAGTGCTATTGTTAAAGTATATTAACTGTTACCATAATGTTTGTAAACTAATTGTATTGTAGAAATTGTGAAACTCTGTTAAGTACTTTTAAAATCTCAGCTAGCCCTTATACTATAATAAATAGTAATATAAGTCTTTTCTACAGCAAGAATTGTGATAAGCCCCAGATTAAATTAAATAGCTTTTTTATTTTCTTATACCTCCCCATTTTTATAATCCTTTTTTCTTTTTAACATTATCTTTAGTTTTCTTATTTCTAGCTAACTGTCTTACCCTCCTACCTTTTTGATTCCTCATACACTCAGCTATTTCTTGTCACATTCTAGGTGCCATTTGGGGATTTTTGTAAAATGATGACCCGTGGAGCCACAGTTCGTGACATGAGTGACAAATTGAAAGCAGCACTGAAGGAACTGGAGGCATCAAAGGAATGCAACCAGCTGTTGCAGGAAAGAGAGGACAGTGAGGTTGAAGTCAAGAGGATCAATGACAAAAACACTCAACTCAAGAGCCAGCTCGTAGAACTTCACACCCAACACATGGACATACTTGACCAGCATCATCATCTCCGTCAACTAGTGTCAGACTTTTATCAATGCAGTGACACTCATGACCAGGCATTGAAACGCATATCAGGTCTTGAAGCAGAATTATGCAAGGCACATAACACTATCTCCACCATCAACTCTCTGAAAGCCAGCGAACAGGTTGCCAACACCAATGACCTTTCCAATGAGCTGGTTGGTCGTGTATCCGGACTGGAGTATGAGAAGCCCACCGTTGCCATAGACCTAACAGGGGACGATACCCTAACTAGTTGTCCAATTCTTACCAGTCATAATAAAATTAAGAAATATATTAAAATTAGTAAATTATTAAAAATTACAAGAAACTATTGAAGACACAAAGTGTTTATAAGTTTAATATTAATCTTAGAAAAGAACGTATCTACTTACAAAACCAACTTAATGTCTTTAGTAATAAGTTGGAAACTAGCAGGCAAATGTATGATGTTGTCATACAAAACCTTCAAAAGGAATTACTGAGCAGGGAAAATACACTTAAGGAAATGTCTTGTAAGTATGAGTCCAGTCAACAAATGTTAAGTGAGCGCATGCAGGAAGCCTGTGAGTTGGTTGACCTGGTGAAGTAAAATGCAGAGAGGTATGAGTCACTGACAAACAATCTCACCTGTAGTTGTGCGCCCACTCCGCCACCTCTCATGTCACAGCATGTTGTCCCTGCCGCTTCACCCAGTTTAACTCATACTCTAGAAACCACCAATCCCACTCAAAGGAATATTTTGATTTATTCTGATAGGTTAGGAACTGGTTTTGGATCATTGTTAAATAACCGCTCAAAACATACCATAGTTAACTTAATGAGCTTGTTCATAAAATAAAACATACTCAAATGAATGATCAGACTACTGTAGTTCTTTTAATTGGAAACAGTCTGAGCATATCCAAAACGGACATAGTAAATGGTATTGAAACCCTACTTAAATTAAAATTAGGCAAATTAATATTATGTGCATTGCCATATTCGGGTAGTTTAAATGATGAACAAAATGATTACATTTATAGTTTAAACAACTTAATGCATATTTTGACATGTCGTCAAACAAACAAAATCTATAACAAAATCGCTTATTGTATTTTGATACTAACAATTTTGTTAGAGATTTTGTTTTAATTCGGGAACATATGTATCTCCCTAAGAAAATTCGACATATATTAGCTACTTTGTTAGCGTTCAATATACACGCAGTTATTGATAATTTAACTGAGAATAGGTTAAGTGACGAAACGGTATTATACAGTACTATTAATAATACTGTCATTAATTCTTTAAACATTAAGAGTCGACAAAAGAGAACCAGAATAATAATAATTATTTTACTATATCACCAAAATATAAATCACTTCTCAGGCACTCATCCGCCCCGACAAGAGCGTCGCGTTCGACAGCACCGACAAGGCCGGATGCCTTGCTGACAGCCTAGAGTCCCAGTGTTCTCCCAGCTCTCAACCAGTAGACCAAGCTCACCTGAACAAGGTCGACGCTGAAGTCGAACGGAGAGCCTACCTTCCACCCGTCGAAGACCCTGATGATCCTCTGCCTGCCGTCACTCCAGACGAAGTGCACGACATCATAAAAGGGCTCCAAGCTCGTAAAGCCCCCGGTTCGGACGATATTACCAACAAGGTATACAAACTCCTACCAGCCCCTCTAATAATGCTTATGACCGCCATCTTCAATGGCGCCTTGAGCAACAACATCTTCCCACAAGCGTGGAAAGAAGCAACAGTCATCGGTATCCCAAAGCCAGGCAAGCCAAAGTCTAAGCCCTCCAGCTACCGTCCCATTAGCTTACTCAACGTTCTCGGCAAAATCTACGAGAGGCTTATTTATAAGCGTCTCAAAGACTACGCCGAAGCAAAGAGCCTCATTTCAACGAGGAGTTTGGTTTCCGTCCCCAACACTCGAGTATCCACCAGGTCCACCGTATCGTAGAGCACTTGTGCGCCGGTATGCAGCGTAACGCGACGACGGGTGTGCTATTCTTCGACATAGCGAAAGCCTTCGACAAAGTCTGGCACAACGGCTTGTTATACAAGCTTTACCAACTAGGAGTGCCAGATCATGTCGTGCTCATCTTACGAGACTTTTTGTCGAATCACACCTTCCGCTATCGCATCGAGGGTGCACTCTCGTCCCCTCACCATATTCGTGCCGGTGTCCCTCAGGGTTCCGTCATATCTCCACTAGTCTTCACGCTGTTCATCAGCGATATCCCACAGAGTAAAAAGGCTCAGTTGGCTCTCTTCGCCGACGACATTGCCGTTTACTATACCGGTCATTGTCCCAATGCTATAGCTCGTACTCTCCAAACCTCCGCAAACGTCTTAGGCGCTTGGTTCCGAAAATGGAGAATCGAGGTCAACCCCGATAAGAGTCAGGCGGTTCTCTTCTCGAGTCGTCGACTCCCTCCCCCACTTCCCAGCCCGATCACTATGTACGGTAAGCCGATCCCCTGGGATAAGCAAGCCAAATACCTAGGCGTGATCCTCGATGAAAACCTTACCTTTAAGGCTCATATTAAGGCGATTCGCGCGCGCGCCTGCTTCGCTCTTAGCAGGCTCCACTTTGTACTGACAGCCCGTAGTAAACTGTCACTTAAATGCAAGCTACGCATCTACACCGCAGTCATCCGTCCCATCATGACCTATGCCTTTTTTTTTTTTGGGTGGGAAATCATCAAATGACTTCTCCCGCTCTGGGTGGAGCGGGAGGGCGTGTCAGACTTTTACTGACTAAAACCCACCCGTGTTCCTTCAGTTGCCTGTGCCAGGGCCACGGTTTTCTCTGTGGAATAACCCGCGACCCTGAGGCGTCGGCCCTATCGGACCCCGTCACTTTGTGCTGACATCTCTTTGAGGCGCGCGTGGAACACAACGCGCCGTCGACCCGGGCCTGGTCCTTACCGGACGGCAAGCTACCCATTGCTCGCCGTCCGCAAGCCCACGCCTACGGTGGCCGGGAATCTGCAGGCGACTCCCGACGCCCAGGGCGTCTCCTGCGGCGGCTAGTGGGGGCGTGAGGGCGCAAGGCTCTCTCCCTCACCCGCTCCGCCTCCTCCTTCGCGAGCATTACTGCTTCGCAGAAGGAGGTGACGGCTTGCCATTCCCTCTCGCTCCGTACCATGGCCTGGACCAGGGCCGGACGCGAGAGATCGCCGCCGCCAATCGCCTCCGCGAGGACACTGCGGTGCTCCGCCCAAGCTGGGCATACCTCCACCGTATGCTCCACCGTGTCCTCCGGGCGATCCACATAATGGTGACACCCGGGCGTTTCCTCCCGCCTTATGCGAAACAGGAACCTCCCGAAACAACCGTGTCCGGTGAGGACCTGTGTCAGGCGGAAGGTGAGGACGCCGTGGCGCCTCTCCAACCACTCCTCAAAGAGGGGACTTACCGCCGCTATTGTGGCGTGCCCAGCACTAGGTTGCGACAATCGCACCCTCCATGTCGCCATGAGATCCCGCCGGAGCTCTGTCCGCTGTACCGTGATTTCTCGCGGCAGCGGAGTTACACCCCGGCGTTTTGCCTCCTCGCGCCACTCCCATACGTGCGCGTGTGCTCCAGAACCGTTTCCTCAGAAAGGTCACGGGTGCCCCCTTCTATGTCCGTAATATAAATCTCCACATCGACCTTAAAATGCCTACCATAAACCAGTTCATGAAACGCTTATCGAAGCGTTTCTTCGACTGTGGCATCAAACACTCCAACCCCTTGATATCAGCGGTCGCCCGCTGCACTCCCTCCCGCATTAGCAGTATTCGCCGAGCAAGGCATACTTTAATCGCCCCCGACGACGCCACTACCCTCCTCCAGGAGAGTAGTAAGGCCATCAGCACTCTACATAAGCCCAAAACCCGATCGCCGTCCTACCGTCCTCGCCGCCGAGGCTCGCCGCGACGACCAAATACACGCCCCTCCCGACCCTTGCTCGAGCCAGCCCGCGCCGCTGAGCCTGTAGCTTTAAATTCGTCCCTAAATCAAAGAAATCCTGATCCAGCTAGTCCCTTGCTGCCCTCTTCCAGCGACGCCCTAAGCCGAGGTCCGTACCCCACAGGGGGTGCCCTTAGCGTTGTCGCTTAGTTTTAGTTAGTATTTTAGTTTAAGTCCTGGCTGGAGGCCTTAATTTATTAGGGCAACCACAGGCAAGTCCTTTTAAGCAGACGACAACCTCATAGGTTGACCTGCGAGATGCCATACACAAAAAAAAAGAAAAAAAAGATGCTTCTCTGGCAAAATCTTAGACATGGAAATGTTATTAGATAAATATCATACGGATATTTTATATTTTTGTGAAACTTGGTTAAAACCGGATAGGATGTTGTTTCATGTAAATAATTTTTCAGTTGCCAGTGCATACAACAGGTCCTCAATAGGGGGTGGTACCTTGATATTGTGTAATAGTCGTTTTAGATATAGGGACAGGAAGGATATCACTGCCTGCTCTGTTGATCGCTTATGTGAGGTAGCATGTGCGGAGGTTGAGGGCCATACTTTCTTATGTGTTTATAGACCATCAGCCTCAAACTTGTCATCATTTTTGATCATTATGGAAGGAATACTAAGTAAACTTTTTAAAGATAATAAATTAGTTTTTGTTTGTGGTGATCTAAATGTTGATCTGCTAGTTAATTCACCCGAAAAATGTAAGTTAATCTCATTGTTTAAATCATTCAATTTAAAATGAATATATTTAATGAAGCGACTAGAATAACAGCAACCTCGGCTTCATGCATAGACAATGTATTTACTAACTGTAAAATAAAAGACTCCACCTTAATTAGTGGCGTCAGGTCAGACCATACTGGTCAACTTGTATCATTTGACTTATATAAAAAGTTAAACTCAAATAGAACCATTGAAATAAGACCTCTTACTAAAAATAAGTTGAAAATGTTTAATAATAATCTTAATTGCAATCTTTCAACAGCTAGTTTTGATTCACAAGACCCGAATTTAAACTATGGTACACTTTTTTCTACAGTATGCCAAGAAAACAATAAAGCATGTCCTGTAAAAAAAGTAACTATCAATACTAAACCAAAATTTAGTGAATGGGCTACTGCTGGTATTACACATTAAGTAACATTAGAAAAAGCAGAGATATTTTTTATAGGTTGTATCACGAGAAATCATTGACGTATGATCAGACTCTTCATGATTATGTAAGAAATTATTCTAAAATATTCAAAATAGTCTTCACTCACGCTAAGTCTAAATTAATAAGTAACAAAATTGGTATTTCCCATAATAAAATAAAAGCTGTGTGGCAGGTAATTAACAAAGAAACTGGAAACACAAAACAACGAGATCAGAATGACTTGTCGTTAAAAATTGATAATGAAACCATTTCAGATAAGTTGAAGGTTGCTGAGTCACTAGAAAATTTCTTCACCAACATCCCAATTGAGGTTACGAAATCTCTTCCCTCATTATCTGTATTAGCTGAATCTTTACTCAAAGAAAACTTCAGTAAAGACATTCCTAGTTTTAAATTCGAGCCTATTTCTATTGTCACAATTAAAAAGCGTTCTAATGTCTTAACATTAAAAACACTGAAGACTTATGGGGGATTTCCGTTAAGGTTCTTGGAGATATTATTGACACAATTGCCCCTGTCCTAATAGGCATATTTAATCAATGTTTAAACAGCGGTACGTTTCCTGATTTAATGAAACATAGTAAAGTAGTACCAATTTTCAAATCGGGTAGTAAGAGTGATCCCTCTAATTATAGACTTATATCTGTGCTACCAGCATTGAGTAAAATCTATGAAAAAATCATGCTAGACCAGATGTTGTCACATTTTAATTCATATGGAATTTTACATAGTCGCCAGTTTGGTTTCACGAAAGGCAGGTCGACGACTGATGCGGGAGTAAAACTGGTCAGTCACATTTTGGAATCCCTGGGAGAAGTCCCAGGATGTAATTGGCATTTTCTGTGACCTCTCAAAAGCGTTTGACTGCGTTGACCACAATACACTGATCTGTAAATTACACCACTACGGAATTCGTGGACAAGCCGCAAATCTTGTTCTTTCCTATTTATCAAACAGGCAACAGAAAGTAAACGTTAACGGGGCGACGACCTCGGGATCCTTAGTTAAGATGGGCGTGCCTCAAGGTTCAATTCTCGGCCCTTTCTTATTTCTAGTTTATATTAATGACCTTCCTTACATGATGGCTAACTTATCAGATATAATTTTATTCGCTCATGACACTTCTCTTATTTTTAAAATAGATAGAAAAGATACGGATGTCTTACATGTGAATGATAGTCTGGCTGTTCTTTGGTTTGCAGCTAATAATCTTTTACTCAATGCGAACAAAACTAAATGTCTTAAGTTCTCATTACCAAATGTGTTTAAATTTAAAACTTGATGGCAAGAAAGTAGATGATGTATTTCTAGGAATTACTTTAGATTCAAAATTGCAATGGGGCGCTCACATTAGAGCTCTTTCAGGTAAATTAAGTTCAGCTGCATATGCAGTAAGAAAAATAAGGCAGTTGACCGATATAGCCACAGCTAGGTTAGTATACTTAGCTTATTTCCACAGTATTATGTCTTATGGCGTTCTGTTGTGGAGATCAGCAGCTGACGTAGATTCAATTTTCATTATTTACAAAAGAGGGCAATCCGCGCGATCTATGAAATGGGTCCTCGCGAATCTCTTAGAAACAAATTCAAAGAAATTGATGTACTAACTCTGCCTGCTCTATATATCTTAGAAAGTATTTTGTATGTTCGCAAAAACTTAGGACTTTTTAAAATAAGAAACGATTTCCATAATATAAATACACGTAGTAAAAATGAAATCGTTATACCCAAATTTAGATTAACTAAAACAAGCAAATCATTTTTGATAAACAGTATCCGCTTTTATAACAAGTTGCCAAAGTCGGTTACAGAACTTAGCGATGGAAAGTTCAAAACCCACATCAAACGTGTCCTTATCAAAAAAGCGTACTATAAGATCAAAGACTACGTCGAAGACAAGAAAGTTTGGCAATAATTCCCTCTGCACATGTGGCTTCCCTGGTACCTCATAAACGGCATCACTATGTAAATTTCTAATAACTGCTCCCAAATAATGGTGTTTAATTTTAATTTTTTATAATTAGATATTGACTTATAAATAACTCTGACATAATATTTTCATAATTTGACATTATACGAGTATACCTACAATTTTTAATTAGTTTTGATTTTATTCTATTAGATTATTTCTATATTTTGTAAATGTGAGAACGTCGTAGGCCTTATGGATTGTAAATTTATATACCATTGTCTATTTGTTTAACATATGGTACTTTTTGACAGGCCTACACTGTCCTCCCATACCTATTAACACTGTAACAAAAAAATATTGTAAAAGACAAATATTTTTAAAAGAATAACCATGGAGTTTCTTGCAGGCTCTTCTCCATAGGAAACGACCAATTGGAACCGTGCACCTAGAATCTGACGTTTCATAAGTGCCCATGTAGGTTTATGTGAAATAAAATATTTTGATTTTGATTTTGAATAGGTTCCAATGTGTAGATGTCGATGATGTTAAATCTTCAGGGCTACCAGTTCAGTTAGATGTACCTCAAGGCTCAACACTGGGTTTATTCTTGTTTTTCGTATAAATCAATGACTTACCATTCTATTTAAATGATATCTGTAACGTTGTACTGTTTGCAGATGATACCTCTCTAATTTTTAAAGTAGACAGGAATAGACAAGATTTTGACGACGTAAACAGTGCACTCTCAATGGTGTCGGATTGTTTTACGTCAAATAACCTAGTTCTCAATGCCAAGAAAACGAAATAATATGTAAAGTTCGTCTTACCAAATGTTAGAAATCTATGACCCAACATCGTCTTAGATAAAGAGCTGCTTGAAACTGTAGACTCAGGGGCCCACATATAGCAACTTCAGGGGCCACATATAGCAAGCCTAGCGGGGAGGCTCAATTCAGCCGCCTACGCCGTCAGGAAAGTAAGACAATACACTGACGCTGATATAGCTCGGTTAGTCTATTTTAGTTATTTTCACAGCATTATGTCCTATGACATTCTGCTGTGGGGCAAAGCCGCTGATATACAAAATATAACCGTCCTTCAAAAACGGGCTGTCCGAGCTATTTATCAGCTAAGAGCTTGATTTTCACAATGTTAACACTAGAAATAAGAACAAACGATGTGCTCCCTTTCGCCGGCTTCATAAGGTTCGTAACTTGTTGGGCTTGGTATAACCTTTTATAACAAACTAACCTCTTTGCTAGATTTGCCTTTTAATGCGTTTAAAGCTTAAGTAAAATCCAACCTTTTTCAAAGGCATATTATTCCATTAACGACTACTTAAACGATAAAAATAGTTGGTCGCTGTCATTTTGTCAAGACAATGTCTGACTGACTTAGATGTCACTGCTTGCGGTGGCGTCGGGTTGCCTCCTTCCCGCAAATATGGCGAGGGGGGAATGGCTGATCTTTGCGTTATGCTCGTGAACGGGTGCTGCTTGTGGTGACTGGTCGTCTTGCTGTCTATGGTTTTGTATTGTTAAAGAAATTATTCTGTTAATTTATTTTACTTCGATAGTCCTAGTTTATCATTGGTGTGTACGTAAAACGCACGCCACTACCAACGAGACATCTGAGTGAGCATGACATACTCTCAGCCGCCAGGGCACATTCAAGTCAATGAAAGACGTACCCAGTAAATGGTAGCTTTATAGGTTTAGGTTCAAAGAAACTTTACCCTCAATAAAGACATTATTATGTCACTCACTTGAGATTAATACAAGAACTTAGATAGATGACACAAAGTTTCTTTTTCATCAATTACAAACTAAATACCCTTTCATTGTCTTTATTTCTCCACAAATTATCGATCCGCAATGCAAGAGGTATGTGATAAAGGTCTTCTTAAAAAGTACGCATTTTTTTGCCATAACAAATTCTAGTTTTGTTTAAATATAACAAGCTAGCTCGCCGTGTGTACGTTGACTGACTTGGGTGAGTGTTATGTTCATGAAAAAATTTGGTGAATTTTTTTTTTGATGTTAGTACATGTATGTTTAATATTGTTGCAGTTGTTTGTTTTTTGTTTTCTCTATAAATTTTGCAGGTTGATGAAAAGTGGATAGTTTTGACATATATTTTTATTAGTTTATTTGAGGGTAATTTGAAGTTCTGACAATTTTTTTTTTGCAGCACTGCCCCAAAGGTTATTTAACAATTTGTTCGGCCATTTGACCCACAGCGTACACAAATAAAATAGGGCAGAATGTACAGACAAATATCTCTGCAACACAATGGTAAAGGTGGCATTCTTTTAGATAGCAGAAAAGTCTAAAAAAAAAATGTTGAAAATTAAAACTTGAAGGAGGATTTTCTATAGGCAGATAAACACAGTAGCGGTGATTGCTAGGGCTGAGGCCTAAGACAGGCTATTTAGAAACCTCTGGATGGTTTTGAAGGCCAAAAACAGCTGTTTAACATACTAAAAGCAAGAATAATGAATGCTCGAGATATATCGAAAATAACATATTATATAAAAGATGAAGAGAATGCGTGGGAGGGAGCTGTGCTAGTCACAAGGCATAAATTGCGCCACAGGATGGCATGGTATACTGAAATTAAAACCGAAACACAATAAACATATTTTTTTATTATTATATTTTTTATTATTAAAATAAGAGCAGTAAGCCTCGTTAATCATGGTAAACATTTGTTTATAAAATAAAGCTTAATCAACAAGTTGCTGAGTTGCTGTCAACATGTTGCTGCCAACAGTGCGTGTTGCAGAGTTGATCACGAGATGTTGACAAGTTCTCGCTCGAAGAGCAACAACATCTGTTTATCAACAATTGTTGACGTGCGTGAACGTGTTTGCAACCAGTTTATAAACATGAGAGTAGTCTGGAGCAATTATATAATAACAGTTAATAGAGCTCTTTCAATCAAAAGTATTATTATTATGGGATACTTACGTCAAGAGTTTAAAAGAGTAACGGTGGAGTTTCTTGCCCCTTCTCCATACGAAACTACCTTTTGGAAGGGGCGCCTAGAATCAATTCTATTTAAATGTAAATGTTGAGGTTCAAAAGTGCCTTTTAGTGCCTATTTGAAATAAATGCTTTGACTTTGACTTTGAAGAAAGAATACAAAGATAAATCATAATCAGCCTATAATGTTCCCACTGATGGGACACAGGCCTCCTCTCTGTGAGAGGGAGTAGGCCGTAATCCACCATGCGAGCCCAGTGCGGGTTGGTAGATGTGACATCACATGTCTTCGAATTTTTGGTTCTAAGACATTCCGGTTACCTCACGAAGTTTTGCTTCACCGGTTTGAGAGCAGTGGTGATGAAATATTTCACACAAAGTAAAACGCCTGTCTGGTTTCGAACCTACGACCTACAACTCGTAAGTCACGGCCGTTACCACTGGGCCACCACTGCTTATCCTATATAGAAACCAACATAAAATGCATTTGAAGAAATTTAAAATTCTCAAGCCAAATATACCCAAAAATATGTGGATATTTAAAAACATGTACTGCGTACGCAATTCTGTAGGGGAAAAAAATGTTGGCAAGCAATAAAAAATTGCTAGATTTGATATGAGCCATTGCAATTGTAGTACACAAAAACACTACTTCCTCGGTCAAAATTTTCACGCAGACTAGCGTGTCGACATGACATATTGAAATAAACTGTTTAATTCATACCTTCTTGGACTCCACTTCATGTTCATGTTCAGCACTATCTCGTGTCAGTTAAACCAAATACCTGGGTATAGTGATTAATGACGGACTAAAGTGGTACTCTCAAGTTGTAAGCCTAACGTCTAGGGTCAGTAAACTTATTTATATCTTTAGGTCTTTAAAGCAATGCGCTGACTCCAAAACTACTGAAAACATAGAACTGGGTTTCAACTAAGACTTTAGTTGGTTTATCCATTTTTGGCGAATTTATATATTTTTTCAGTCAGAATCTTATTTCAAAGTGAACAAGAACAAAGTAAATGATGAATGATCAGTAGTTTTACCTTACAAAGACACTAATTCAATAAAAAATCGTAAGTATTCAAAATGTAAATAATGACGTTATTGACAACCACTTGACAACCTTGGAAATATTTCTCGAAATATCGAATAAAATTGTTGTAATACGGCTAGACTACATTAAATTATGTATTATCAGTAGGTTTTGAGTCATTACAAACATCACAAAGGTACTAATTCATTGCAAAATCGTCAAATTCGTACAACAAAGTCCATGGCAACGAATTCTGTTCAGGCCTCCTCTCTGTGAGAGAGTTGACCGTTTTGAGAGCAGTGGTGAAGAAATATTTCACACAAAGTAAAATGACCAGTGGAAGCCAGTCTCTAAGGAAATTAACTTTTGAGAATATTTCACAAGTTTTAAAACTTTGCTTAAAATTTTTGTAACTAACGTATATGTACACTGAGATTTTGGCCACATTCCTTTGGTAAGTTTATAGAAGGATGCGGGCATCGCCGCAAAAGTTTAATTTAAGTGCAGAACGCAACTTTTACTTTAATGAATCTTAACGCACTGTGTTTATCCTCGGCACTAAAAACGAACAAAGTTGCCATCCAGGCGACCGTCATAACTCTTTTGTTAGAAAGTAAGTCAGTATGCCCGGTCAGATAAATTGTTCAAAGTCAAAGCATTTATTTCAAATAGGGAATTTTACATAAAGGGATTTTTTTAACGTTAACAGTTACATTAACAAAGAATTGATTCTAGTCGCCGCACAGTGGGTCGAAACTATGATTTTAGTGACTTAGGGCTCAACTTTGCTTTTTTACTTTTTTCCTCATGTGGATGGATAGAGCTCATTAACCTCAACAATAATTGTTCTGATGTATTTTTTCCTAAACTTTATACTTTGGGTAGAAAAATGTGTTTTGTTATTTTTTTGTATGGAGCGGATCAAATAACCTTAAATTCCTGCTAAGTAGCGTGTGATCCCGCGTTGAAACTTTATTTTTCATATACCTTGTCTAGTCTATTATCATTTGATGCTATTAACGTGTGCATAAAGTTGCAACTCTGCCAAATAAATGGATCGAAAAAAATGAAAAAATATATAGAATAAAAAGCTACATTTTTTACTTTCGTAAGTTCTTTTAAGTTAAATTTGATATGGAATAGTAAGTAAAAGCACGTAATAATACACATAGTTACTTAACAACTAACAACAATACATTTAAAAGGTCCCTAATTAGCTTAAATTTACTAATATATGTAGTATTAGTAAATTTAAAGCTAATCACACTAATCATAATACATTTAAAAGGTCCCTAATTAGCTTAAATTTACTAATATATGTAGTATTAGTAAATTTAAAGCTAATCACACTAATCATAATACATTTAAAAGGTCCCTAATTAGCTTAAATTTACTAATATATGTAGCAGTAGTAAATTTAAGCTAATTAGGGATCTATGAATTTCAATTTCTTTGTTTTAATGACTTTAACATGTTTATGAAATGTTATTTTAAGTTAGATTTAATACTGAATAGTGAGTAAAGATAGGTACATAATAATACAAATTAGTAAAGGTAAACTAACATTACTACAACTAACACAAGCAAACTAAAAACTAACTATAAACAACATCAAACATTACTATTTCCTTTCAATTATGAGTTTGACATTTATAAACTAATAAAAAAAACAAGAAACTTACAAACTACCAAAAAATCTTATTCACTATCGCTATGACTATCTTGTAAATTATCTACATCAATAAAATCTATATCGGATTCTGTGGGAAAAATCAGCAGAAGCTCTTTGACTTTTGGAGAGAGAACCATTATATTTTGTTTCACCATTCGAGGTCTTAGACTTGTGATCTTTGGATCAGAAGACAAAAGAAGATTGTGTATAATATCCTCATTTGTCGCCGTTCTACTTACCTTTCTAGAATGACTCTCTCTATATTTCCGGAAATCTTTATTACGAGCTTCCGCTGCCTCTTCCGACAGTTTACCTATAGGTATGGCACCAAAGTGCTTAATTATATCACTCCCATGTACTAACAATTTATGTATACTGGAAGGCATATAATACCAGGGATATAATGAACGTACAATTGTGCAGTATCTCTACAAAATTCGGAAAACTTAGAAAGATCCACGCTCTCTCCAGATGCAACCGTCTGAAGAATCACATGAAACCTTTCTATTAAATCTTTATCTATTCCTGTTATGCGAGCTGTTGTTTCTGCATCCCTAAAAAATCTTCTGGAAGTATTGCCATCATTGGTTGTGCCTACTCCTGTGACATTTTTTCTTTGTCATCGCCCCTGCAACTCCATTTTTTGAAGTCCAAACGATAAGCTGCAAACAAAAAGAAATATCACTTAAATAAAAATCTCACAAGTAACTATATAACGTGAAAAAAATTATGAACTAATAAAATTATATTTACCGATATGAAGTAAGCACTCCATGCTTCTTATCCAGGCATGTAAAGATGACATTCCATACTGGAACACTTCTTCGTTGTTCTCTTTTTGAGCAAGTGACTCTAAATTGTTCATCTCTGACGGTTTTGCTTTGCAGATATCACAGACAGCTGAAGATGTGTCTGACAAATATGACGATATTTTGCCGTCTATCATCGTCAAGTGCAATTGATGCTTAACTTCAACTTGATTGAACTTGATTGGCTGAAGTGTTTCTATTTCTTCGGTTATGCTAGCTTTTATAGTTACCACTGTTGACTGCGTTTCTTTGGTAAATTTGAACATTATCGGACGGCAATAGAAAGTTGATGAGGGTCGATCGTTTTCCCAAACAATTGTTCCATCACATTGTTGAAGCCTTATAGGAACTAGACTGGCCATGAAGATAGTTGAGTCATCAAACTCTGCTTCAGTCTTTTGTTTATAATTACTTTGACCTGAGGCTCCATCAAAACCCCATTTGCTTATTAGCAGTAACTCAGTTGGCGAATCCAAATCTAAAGTAATCACTTCTAAAAGCCTAGATACCGTCAAGTTGAGTAAAGCTTGCAGTTTAATAGCAGCTCCTTCTTCAGTTATAATTATGTCTTCTTTCCCTGGATAACATTTTGCCTTCGCTTGTTTTATTTTATAATAAGAAGGGTATAAATCAGACCTATTTTCACTTGCTGCTTCTCTTAGGCTTATATACTGCCACTTACTTAATTTAAGTGAAACTAATAAAGACAGTGCCTTATCGGGTGAATATGTACTACTTTTCGGTTTACTTGTACTTAAACACTCTTTAACTTTTTCTAGATCTTCGGGGTGATTTAGTAAATGGTTCATAATTTTTCCTACATCCTCATTTCCGGTGTTTCTTAAACTAGCAATTGTAGTAGCTTTAAGTTCATCCGGGGATAACGAAAGCGATTGGTTAATTTGATCAACGCGTCGTCGTTTTTGCCTGGAGCCCAATTCCTCGAAAGGTTTTCGAGGTGTAAATGTAGATGTCGAAGCTTCTGTAGTAGATGGTGGTAGATTTTCGACATCTTCAGTATTACAAATCTCGAGCCTTTCCTGTTCAGTGTTCACAGCTTCAGGTATCATTCCTTCGGGCCAGTTTATTGCACGTTCCAACCAATCACCATTTTTTCTTACAAACTGTGCTAACGTGCGACTACTTCGTTCCCATCTTGCACTTATATTTGAACAAAAGCGCGTACAGAATTTTTGGAGCTCAACACTGTTCTCTTCGGTCACGTTTATTTTATGTTGTAGGAATTGAAAGAATTTTTGACTATCCGACAGTGACTTGACCTGCTCTCTTAAAATCATAAATAAATCTAAATTGTTAACTAAATTATCCATTATAACGAAAAAGGGACGATCAGAATCACGAGATGTTAGTAGTAGTACGAATAAACGAACACTAGTTAGTATATAATAAATTATGGTCATTTTATACTTCCAGAATCCAGTGACAAACAATGTTTACTAATTTTTCTACTACCCTCATTAACTAATTATCCTAATTAATATTACAGTAATGACTAAAAGTGAAAAACATTGTTATTTTATAAGGTAAAAGGTTAAGCTAATTACAGTAATTAAACACACAAATAGAAATTAATTGATTTCATATCCACATTTTTAAATAAAGGTCCCTAATTAGCTTAAATTTACTAATATATGTAGTATTAGTAAATTTAAGCGAATTAGGGACCTTTTAAATGTATTGTTGTTAGTTGCTAAGTAATTATGTGTATTATTACGTGCTTTTACTTACTATTCCATATCAAATTTAACTTAAAATAACTTACGAAAGTAAAAAATGAAGCTTTTTATTCTATGTATTTTTTCATTTTTTTCGATCCATTTATTTGGCAGAGTTGCAACTTTATGCATTTGTTTATAGCATCAAATGATAATAGACCAGACAAGGTATATGAAAAATAAAGTTTCAACGCGGGATCACACGCTACTTAGCAGGAATTTAAGTTTATTTGAGCCGCTCCATACAAAAAAATAACAAAACACATTTTTCTACCCAAAGTATAAAGTTTAGGAAATAATACATCAGAACAATTATTATTGAGGTTAATGAGCTCTACCCATCCGCATAAAAAAAAAAGTGAAAAAGCAAAGTTGAGCCCTAAGTCACTAAAATCATAGTTTCGACCCACTGTGCGCCGCTTCCAAAAGATAGTTTCGTATGGAGAAGACTGGGCAAGAAACTCCACAGTTACTATTTTAAAATGTTTAACAAAAAAAAAAAAGATTAATTATGTATTTATATATGAAGACGATACACCAAGATAAAAAAATACTAAACCGCAATAGATAAAATGATAAAAAATGAAGCAAAGACAGACAAATTGATTATGTGATGGATCCATGGAGCTCACATAATAACAAACATTGAAAAATTTGTAACAATTTATAAGTCAGTGTGTGAGTTAAGTGCAATCGCAGAATGTGAATCAATGTCAAAAGTAATAAATTATATTAAATTGGCAACCAGTTTGATTTGGATTAGGCGACTCGGACGCCTAATCCAAATCAAACTGGTTGTGGGCAAATCAACCACAGAAATAGGCAACTGGCACAAATTGGCAAAAACGTACAATATAAACTACATTATTCAATCAATCAATCAAGCATTTATTTTGTTGTGCACCCTACATAATTGCGTACGCAGTACATGTTTTTAAATTTCCACATCTTTTTGGGTATATTTGGCTTGAGAATTTTAAATTTCTTCAAATGCATTTCTGTTGGTTTTTATATAGTATAAGCAGTGGTGGCCCAGTGGTAACGGCCACGACTTACGAGTTGTAGGTCGTAGGTTCAAACCCAGACAGGCGTTTTACTTTGAGTTAATTATTTCATCACCACTGCTCTCTAAAAGGGTGAAGGAAAACGTCGTGAGGAAACCGACATGTCTTAGAACAAAAAATTCGAAGACATGTGACATCTACCAACCAGCACTGGGCCGGCTTGGTGGATTACGGCCCACTAACTCTCACAGAGAGGAGGCCTGTGTCCCAACAGTGGGAACATTATAGGCTGATTATGTATGTGTGTATGTAAGTACTTTGTTGCTTAAAATTCGAATCATACCAATTCCCTAATTAGTAAATATTTCTGGAGTTGTTGATTGGCTCACGAATAAATTAACTTAGTGCGAGTCGCTTTAAGGAAAAACCAATGTTATATAAAAATGTCGATTCGCACGTTAATGCATGTAAATTCGTAAAAAAAACGACTAATAAGCCGATTTAGTCGAGGACAATCGAAGCATTTTATGTACTTTTCTTTGGCCCAGTACGAATGCACGAAATAAGCGTAGAAATTTATTCGATAGCATTTTGGTTTAAAAAATTGCGACAAGCGTGGCTTTTACCACTAAGCTTGCACTACTTTAGTCACTATATGCATTTAACGCTAAAAACATTTATAAATAACATACTGTCTCTGTCATCTTCAACGATTCGAAGGAACAAAACAATGTTTCAAATGCGTTTAGCGCTAATGATTTGTGTAGCAAGCCGGCGTTAGTCTCCCCATAGATGTGAATAAGCCTTAAAAATATTATATATTAAGTGTGTGTGAAATAATATCGGTATGTTAAATTTTAAAATCGTTCGAACTAACGTTACGTCTGCTCCGTGTTTTTGTGCTAGGTCCAATTGTTCCACTTACTTTTTTAGATGAATACCAAAGTATGGGCCTATATCACGTATGATTTAGATTAAGACTGCTCTCGACAAACAATGTATTATTCTGTTACGCATCTTAATATTTAATTTCTAATTTGGCAAGCGAATCCGCGCGGTAACTGTTTATTAATGCAGCTAGCATTGATAATTTAAATATAATCAACTGAAATTATAGCTATTAGCGGTAAATAGTTATCTTGAAAGTATGGCAATTATTAATTAATTTTGTAGGAAAAATAACATCGTGAATCTTCCCTAGGTAGCTACTAAATTACATTAATAATGTCTTATTCGCGGATAGGCAGAAAGTAAACACACACAGACACAAATCTATGCAAATCGATCAAGATCAACAATTAACTCGTCGGAAACTGCTTTGTTGATCGAAACGGATCTACAGATCTAATCGTAAATCGCAAACTGGCAACCCCGTTGATATGGTTATGTGGTTGTAAATAAACAGTAAACTTGTGAATTCCGTTCCGGAAAGAAACGACAGAGCTGTTTCATCAAAAATCTTCATGAGACAATGATTTTGAATTTTCTGGAAACTACATTTGTATGATTTTGTTGCGAGTTCAAGACTGCAATATTGTATTTTATGTTTTTATTTATATATCGATATATTTTTAAAACCGGTTGTATAACCGTTTCACAAAGATGGGATGTTTTTGACGGTCAGTCCGCAGTTTATATCTTGAAAATGCCAGCTTCACTATTGCAGGTGTGGGTCACAGCAAGTATTTCCATAAACTTTAATCACAGTACATTATGGTATAGAATAAAACTGGTACTGTCTACCAATTTCCAAAAACGTGTTGTCATGGCAACATTTTATTTTGTACTATGCTAAACCACAAAAAATAATGTATCATCAAAAATGGCTCAGTTGCTAGTTATTTTAAATAAAATATACGTTTATGTTTGATTTTTTTTAGAGTCGAGTTGTTTAAAAACTCTATTGTAGGTATTTGTCACATGTGGAACTAAAAAATAAGTAAGTCTAAACTTCTCATTTCGCATAAAAAACACATATTTAAACAAACGAGGAAAATCCTGTCTGTATAGAGGTTTTTCATGTGAGATGGGTCAATATTATCATTTGTACGAATAAACATTCCAATATTTTCTTACATCGAAAGAAGAAGAGATACTTAACATAATACACATTATTAGGTAAAATATTGGATCAAGATGTTTTGTTCATCATTATGGAGAAACATCAGAAATATCGGTTGTTTGAGTAATTAACTAGCCAGAAAGACAGCCACCGCTCTTGTTATTATTTTACTAGATGTGCTCCGCGGTTTCTCCCGCCGTTTAAGAGGGGACTACAGGGCCGAAACGTATATTTTATAATGCCTAAACGTATGAAACGTAAAACATAAAACGTATGATCTATTGCAGTAAACAAAATCAGAAAAATATTTGATATTCTTCAGGATACACGCTATTTAGATAGTTTGTTGAAAACATAATACAACTAATTTGATACGAAATTAAGAAAGTCGTGATCTCCTAGCACAGGGATATAATTTCCTTAAAATGAATACAAGTTTCTGTAATAACACTTTTTTTTTAAACCTTTTTTTCGAAACCATGTTGTTGGGGTACTAACTGAGTATTAATAAGTGAAGTAAGTAAGGGACATAGCAGGGATTCAAAGAGTTTCGCGAAAACTGAGAGGAGTGAAATGGGACGGTAGTTCTGCACGTCATTGGAGACTCCTTCTTAAAAATCGGTACGACATTTGCCCTTTTCCATTCAGTCGGAAACTGTGATGTCGCAATCGAATGGTTGAAAATTATTTTGAGCGGTAGAGATAAACTAGTTGCACACTTCTTTATGAATACCGGCGGCAAACCATCAGGCCCTGGCCCCTTGCAGATGTTAAGTTTTTTTAGTGCTTTCATTACATCTTGTTCCGTAAATACAACTCTACCTAATGCATGTTGATGACACTTGGGTCCTATTTGAGCTGCAGCAGGTGAACCAGTAGAGTGAGTAAAATAAGAGGAGAAATGCTTAGCAAATAGGTTGCAGACTTCAACACCAGTAGATGCTGTTTCATTTCCTAAACACATCTCCGAGGGAATGTCGTTACATCTGGACTTCTTCGATTTGACGAAGGACCAAAAGAGTTTAGGATTATTTCTAATACTCTTTTCAGTGAAGCTCATATAGTTTTTGTAACAGCTGTTCATCATGGTTTTAGATCTTCTCTCCAATAGTCTATATTCAAAGAGGTCCCCTGGGTTGTTATACCTCTTATAACGTGTTCTAAGTTTTTCTTTTTCATTTAGGAGTCTTACGATAGGCTTAGAGAACCAGGGGGGGCTACTAATCGCTCGGTTTTTTTGACTTCGGAACGTGCTCGTCAACTACATCGTTCAGGTACTCATACAGGTTGTTCACCATAGCATCAACATCGCGTAAGTCTGAGAATACATGGGTCCAGTCAATACCCCTGATCTTGGCATTGATTAATGTATAATTGCCTTTTTTAAAGTTGTATCTAACGGGAATCTTACTCTTTAATAGTGCGGGGGGCGTGTCTTTTATTACAATTTCGAGGGGCGGGTGATAGACATCTACTGTTGATAGGGGGTTATTGCATACACTAACAATTCCTCCAAAGATGTTACATAATATTAAATCTAGGGTTTTTTGATAACAAATTTTAACTGAATTTATTTGTTCCATGTTACATAGATACATGAAGTCTATCAGTGAGTAGCCCAATGCGTTAGAATAGTTATAGGCTGTGTTACAGGAAGTGTGTAAATGAGTTGTGTCTATTTCCCAGTTGATGAAACTCAGATTTAAGTCTCCAGCTATCAAGGTTTCGTCGCCAGTGGTGTCAATAACAGAGGCGACACTGTCGAGGAACGAGTCAAGGGTATGATGTTGAACTGGAGGTGGAAGATAGGCTGCGCAGATATTTAAGTAATTACATGTTTTACCTTTGACAGTCTTGAGCCTGATCCATAGGTTTTCTAGGTCTGTTTCCCATTGCGACATCCGGGCAGAGTCTATTGACTTCAAAACAGCAATCAATACACCTCCCTCTTTTTTACCATTATTTACGGTTGACACTCTGTCTCTACGATAGACGATGTACCTGGAGTCAAATAATTCGCCATCATTTATACCATCATCTAGCAATGTCTCTGTGCCCATAAGAACATCGTAGTTGCGCAACCGTGTGGTTAATTCAATCATATTTAATTTTGTTTTCATACCTCTAAAGTTTTGATAATAAATGTTGAATTGTGGGCGATTATATACTACATTATACCAGTTTTTTTTTAAAGAGGTTTCAGAGTAGTGCAACTGCGTCCAAGCTTCTTATGTGTTTGGCTTGCTCTCCATCAGACTTTCTAATGAGAACTTTACCGTCACGAACCCACACATATTTGTATCCCTTTGCAGTGGCCGCCTTTCTAGTAGCCGCTTGGATTTGTTTATTGAGGGGTGATAAATGTTCAGACACATATATAGGCTTAACGGGGCCACCATACCCCAGGTGTTGCGAATTAAGTTTCACAGTAGGGTGTGCTTTGTTGAAGTTCATAACCGAGGTTAGGATAACGTCCCGTGTTCGAGTGGTGGGCAGCTTTACAACAACCGCTCTTGGGTTACTATTATCGGGGTCTAATTTCCGCACTCGTACGGCCGACAGTATGTCTTCTTCTCTGATTACGCGTGCTACCACGTTCCCTATCTGCTCAACCGTCATCACCAAACTTTCCGCCTTGTTTTCTGGTAGGCCGTTTATTTCAATATATTGCTGGCGCGAGTTTTGCTCGATTAGATTAACTCGCACAGACAAGTCCGAAACCAACTGCTTAAGGGACTCGTTTTCCTTGCTTAAACTTCTATTACTTTCTGTACATAATTTTAGTTATAGATTTAGTTATAGATCCTTCATATCGTTGAGTTCTACTGCAATGCATTTCTTTATCGCTGTTGAGATCTCTGTAGATATAACCGCGCGTATCTCTTGACGGATGGTGTCGACAAGCTCGGTTGATTTCGGTTGGTGAAGGTCAATCTCAGGATAGCTGTTCAGACGTGGACGCTTGGGCCGGACACTAAGATTAACATTTGCGACTTCAGGCGAGTTGGTCGAGGAATGCTGCATATCAGGTTCCGACTGCACATGACTCAGGCTTGCAACGTCTTTCTCTTTTTTTGGAGTGCGCTGAACACGAGGCATGATTCGTTAAAGGAAGTGGTATCAAGTAGACGGAAATAGTTTCTTGATATGGTCGGGGTCACGCCACGCTCGCAATGCGACGCAGGCGCACCACTTTTGTCGCTAGAACGCTGCGCCAGGAGCTTTTTCGGTAGGTTGGTAGCACCGCGACAGTTTCGTACTCGCCGGACTTACACCTTTATGCAGTCCGCACAACCACGAAGATTCCTTGCACTCTTTGGTTTGGCACTATGATACGGCACTTTTAGCAAAATTTTCAAATTTGTTTTTTTTTAACCGATTAGCACTTGCTGGAGGATTTTAAACAATTATTGTGAGATTGAGTCACACTAGGTTTGCGTTTTGCTGTAAAGTAAGTGTGTTGACAACCGATAATTAATTTTTACGAACGTTCCGATATGTCTAAAGCCACTAATTTTAAGAAAAAAGTCGGTTACAAGAAACTAAACACAAATTAAAAGAGGTAGAGGTAAAATCAATCTATATATATGAATAAAATGCCATTTTTCGTTGTAATTTTATAACTCAAGAACGGGCTCACCTATCCAAACCAAATGTTTAGGCTTTGTTCGGACTATTTTGTAGATGGTTTATGTGAAGTTTGCACAAAATCGGTAGTGCGGTTCTTCATTTATCACATTTTTGTAACAAATGAATTCAATAAATGGCGAATAATTTAGTTAATGGAGATTTTCCTGTAAAATTGTTTTTTTTTTAAATGGGGATTGTGCTGTCAAATTGAAACTTTTTTCATTTTTGAAATTAAAAAAATGTTGTTATATCATTCATGCAGTCATTTCATTTTGGACGTGCTTCGATTAAAGCAAATTGTCAGAGATAATTATTGGTTTGTGTTTATATTTTTTTAAATATTGTTGAGTGCATGCATTCATCCAAAACTACATTTGAACAATTCAAGACTCAACGTCTTGAATTGTTCAAATGTACTATGTATGTGTGTGCGTGTACTTGTCTAAGTTTTTTAGCGAGCCGTCGGTGTTTCATATCGTTTATAGGCTTTATTTTAATTAAATTGTCAAACGCATTAACACAAAAGGTAACTTTAGAACTGTTGAAGTAAATTACATGTATGTATGTGTGTTTCTTTATTTGAAAAAACATATTGTGTGCATACGTGTGTTTTATTCTTTTGCAACAGATGGAAGCAAGCAGATTTAAAAATGAATTATTTAATGACATTTTTATATACATTGAAGTATGCAGTCATATATATTTCCATACACACATATACGCACATGTATAAATAGTGATGAACCACTATTAATGTAGCAATTTGTTATTAAATTGATTTATTCTTTTTTATATGAGGGAAAAATGCCACGAGCCAGACGAGCAAATATAGGTCGGCGAACGCGTAATGCTAATGATGTCGCATTACTAAGACGATCACAGACTGCAGATGAACGCGCACAAGCTAATGCATCGCAGCGTGAACGTAATGCACGAAATAGATATGTTGACCATGTACCTTTTCTGAATCTTGCACGGCGATCAAGAATACGTCGTGCTGTTTTGGCTGAAATGATGCGTGCTTCTTTTAATTACAACAGTCAGATTGATAATAGTATGTACGCGGATACATTGGAATGATGGACGCAATAAGTCCACATTGTGATACGGCTAACTTTCCAGGTGAAACGACCGGTATGTGTTGTGCTAATGGCAAAGTTAGATTGCCAGCTTTAGACACTCCACTCGAACCATTGTATTCATAAATTTTTGGGACATCTCAAACGTCGAAGCACTTTTTGAGTCATATTCAACAATACAATTCGTCATTTCAAATGATTTTTTTGGTGCTACTTAAATTATTAGAGATAATTTTATGCCAACGTTTAAGGTAAATACTACAACAGGATTTTCCCATGTTTATATCAATCTGAATCATAAAGTATTCAATAGTTTAAAAAATTACAATCCAACATCTACCTAAAATTGCATACATGTTACAGATTTAGGGCCAGATTTATCATCAAGCTGGTTCGTTATTGCCGTATACCGACGCTGATCATCAATTTTTGCAAAATTGTTTTATAGTTGATGAAATTCGTGAATTGGATCAACGTTGTGCAATTGTTTCGAATACAAGACGAGAAATTATTCACCGACAATTGATGAGGTTGCAATTGTAATTCTTGGTGATCAGGTTCAATCCCTAGATATTGTACTTCATCGCAGAAATGACCAATTGCAACGTGTTTCGGAACTTCATCGTAGTTACGATGCATTACAATACCCAATATTGCATTGGAAAGGTGACGATGGCTACCATATCAATATACCAATGATATGGTATATTGATATGGTATTTTGCACAGTGCTCTTATTTATGTTACCTATCCTTAGGATAACTGTCCGGTTGACACGGGGCCCAGAACGCTTTAGCTCTGGCTTGGAATGTTAATTATTAGGTCTCATTGAGACCTCTCCCATTCAGAAACCTACAACAATGTTTCATTTAGCTTAGTATGCTGAAGGAAACACAGCTGTTTCCACACAGTTCCTATCACGTATATTTTAAAGCCCAACCAACAAATATTTAATACTTTATTCGAACTTTACAACACCTATGAGAAATTTACAGATGATTTATTATGTACCTGAGACCACACTGCCGCAGTAAAGATTGCAATAGTAATAATGTATCAGGCTACAATTTCCCTGAAGAGAAATCTGCGTGAAAAATAATCCTTAACACGGTTTTTTTGCCAATCGGGAATTTACGCGTAATTCAAATGCCAAAATCAGGCCAGATTTTGCTACCATCACTTCAATGCAGAAATCATACTATTATCTGTTTATTTCATATTTCATACGGTTCTTTCCAGACGAACTTAAAATTATTATAGACCTCCTTATAACGTCATCTCAATTCCGCATCGAAGAAGAATAGACTGTATTTTACTATCTAGCCCTAAACTTTGGGAAAACACCAAACATAATTAAATAAACTGCACGTAGTTATAAAAATTAAATTAATATAACATCAAGCCTGTCATTTACAAACGGTTAGGTCCACCACACCACCCACATGTCGCCAGTTATGGTTAAGTCCCATGTTATACTCGTAGGAGCCGAGCCTATTGCCGGCAACCGGGCACAAATCCAAACTCCGGGCTGCTACTGAGAAACTTTAAGATGGAAAAACCCAATAACACTTAGCCCGACCCGGGAATCGGACCCAGGTCCTCATTAATGCATGCATAAAATTGTGTAGTACAATCTGCGACGCCTAAGCTGAGCTTTGCATTTGTGTGAGTGATTACCAATCGCACCAATGTGATCGCGCGAGGGACGCACAGTGCCTCTGGCCGATTGTTCGATTGGCCGATTGCCAAGCAAAGACTCGTCGCTATGTGCGCTTACATAAACGCAAAGGCAGCTCAGGCCTCGCGGACTGTACTAGCTTTATGAAATATTAGAAAAGTATTTTATTAATTTCGAACAACACGCACACAACAAATCCCGTATTTTGTATTAAAAACACAGTTCTGACACTGATCGAATACTTTGTTTGAAAAACAGAACACGCCTCATTATGCGGGAGGAGATGAGTCGTTGGAATTATAATTCCGTTTGGAAATAATGTAGCCATACGTATTTATGTATGTTTTACTGATGTTGGAAAAATAGGTATACAAACTCCTACCTGCCCCTCTAATAATGCGCATGACCGCCATCTTCAATGGCGCCTTGAGCAACAACATCTTCCCACAAGCGTGGAAAGAAGCAACAGTCATCGGTATCCCAAAGCCAGGCAAGCCAAAGTCTGAGCCCTCCAGCTACCGTCCCATTAGCTTACTCAACGTTCTCGGCAAAATCTACGAGATGCTTATTTATAAGCGTCTCAAAGACTACGCCGAAGCAAAGAGCCTTATTCCCAACGAGCATTTTGGTTTCCGTCCCCAACACTCGAGAACCGTTTCCTCAGAAAGGTCACGGGTGCCCCCTTCTATGTCCGTAATATAAATCTCCACATCGACCTTAAAATGCCTACCATAAACCAGCTCATGAAACGCTTATGGAAGCGCTTCTTTGACTGTGGCATTAAACACTCCAACCCCTTGATCTCTGCGGCCGCCCGCTACACTCCCTCCCGCATTAGCAGTATTCGCCGACCAAGGCATACTTTAATCGCCCCCGACGACGCCACTACCCTCCTCCAGGAGAGTAGTAAGGCCACCAGCACACTACATAAGCCCAAAACCCGATCGCCGTCCTACCGTCCTCGCCGCCGAGGCCCGCCGCGACGCCCAAATCCACGCCCCTCCCGACCCTTGCTCGAGCCAGCCCGCGCCGCTGAGCCTGTAGCTTTAAATTCGTCCCTAAATCACTCAAATCCTGATCCAGCTAGTCCCTTGCTGCCCTCTTCCAGCGACGCCCTAAGCCGAGGTTCGTACCCCACAGGGGGTGCCCTTAGCGTTGTCGCTTAGTTTTTAAGTTAGTACATAAGTTTAAGTCCTGGCTGGAGGCCTTAATTTATTAGGGCAACCACAGGCAAGTCCGTCTAAGCAGACGAAAACCTCATAGGTTGACCTGCGAGATGCCATTCCCAAAAACAAAATGTTGGAAAAATTCTAAGAAAAAGCAATGATGGTTGATTAATAATCATCTTCACGATCTGGGTACGCTTACTATACCCAATGGCAAAATCATAAGCTTTGCAGATGACACTGCCCTCTTGTTCAGCGCGAGCTCGTGGCTTTAAAGATGCAGTATATGAGCGTACACAATTGGGCTTTAATATGGTATTCAACCAGCCACGTGGAAATGTGTTGACCCTTAATACAACCAAAACCAATAACATAGCATTCTCCATGAAAAACAATGGTTCCTCCCAAAAATTGCATAAAGACGATTGTAGCCCACTCTTGCACAAACTCATTCACCCGTAGTTGTAACTGCAAACCACTCACCAAGGCTGAGAATGTTAAAAACCTGGGAATATTAATCGACAAAAACCATAGATTTCAATACCACATAACCACACTTAGTTACAGATTACGGAAACTAATGTATGTGTTCAAAACGCTGAGACCTGTAGTCGATAAAAATATTTTCTAATCAGTGAACTATGCTCTTGCTCAATCTTTAATATGCTACTGCATCACCTCTTGGGGTGGAGCTCCGAAAAAAAAACCCTAATAGAAATTTAAATAACTCAAAGAGCTATACTGAAAGCTATGCTAAATCTGTCGCGGGCAGAAGCTATTTTACATAATAAATCTATCTAATCCATCAAACCTGCAAAAGTAACACCCCAACTCTAAAAGCCAGTTACGACAATTCGCCAAAAAAAAAAAAATTGCAACGAAGACCGCAACACACCAGGTACAATAAAACAGAATGAAACGTTAAAATTTATACAGAAAGTTAATAGACCGCAAACTTTGGTGCGCGTCCTTATGCTGGCAACATTAACTTATTGGCTCACAGAGCAGGATATTTATAGCTCAGTCTTAGCCCAACTTTCGCTTTCTTCGAGACCGCCGCGAATCACTGCAACCCCCAGAGGGTTGCCAAGGCCGCTAGCTATATTCCCTCCTCCATTAGTCATGTCCGCCGTCCCAAGCATGTCCTCACCGATCCCGATGACCACATAATTCTCATTCAGGAGAGCAGTAGGGCCACCAGTACAGTGCACAAACACAGACCGACATTCCGATCTCGCCGCTGAGGTTCCTCGCGAAGATCCCGACGTAACTGTTCCCCCCGACCCTTGCTCGACGAAGTGCCAGCCGGCGCCGTAGCTGAGCCTGTAGCTTTACATTCCCCAGATAATAATAATATAATCCAGATCCAGCCCATCTTGCTGTCCTCCCTTCAGCGACGCCCTAAGCCGAGGTCCGTACCCCACAGGGGGTGCCCTTAGCGAGCGTTCGCTTAGTAAGTAGTTTTACGCCCCTGGCTGGAGGCTTTGAGTCCACTTAAGGCAGCCACAGGATAGTCCAGTTAAGTAGTCACGACCTCTCAAGGTCAACTACGAGATGTAATACAAAAAAAAAAAAACAACTTTCGCTGGGAGCACGCCAGCTTCACAGCACGAGACAAGTTTAGCCCAAAACTTCTTACTATCCTTGTTCTCTAAGAAAAACATTTCAGAAAAAAAATTAAGCTTTATTTGAGAAGCGATTTTGTCTATTTGTGGGATCCAGCTAGGTATGTTTTTTTAATTAAATACCTTAAGGGAGATAAAGGTCAGTACTGTACTTAATCAATTGGGGACCGTGTAAATATTAAAACATGAATTTGGGACACGAATTATATTAGGAAACCCGTTTTCTATACTATTCCAATAATTTAGGAAAAACATTTTCTTAAATACATGCTTACAATAATAATTTGCCAGGATTCATTTTAAAGAAACTTTTTTCTCGTCTAATTACAAAGTTTCATACTAAATTGTGGTTTCATATGTTTTGAGAGGACCATAAATTCAATTTGCTGGAAATTTGTTAATTTGAAATTTATTACCGACCTACTGAATACGCAATGAAGGGGTTTAAACGGTTGGTTGGCTACATAGAATGTCGTCTAAATTAATATTGTACAGGTTTCGAGGTTTCAAGCTGTCAAGTAGGTACCTATTACCCGGAATACAGAACAAACATAATTCCAAAAACGTGACTGTCCTATGTTACTCCATTGTAAAATTATATTTGTTTTTAAATAAGGCGTATCATTTGCGTTATCTAACGGGTGCAAAAAAGCACTTAAAAGGTTGACAAGAGCTAAAACTGCATAAAAAGATTGTGTTTGTTTTGTTTGTGTGCCACCGTGTTTGACATAACCCTTGATTTTTTAGAGCCGGAGGCGCACAGGGTTGGCGGTCTCGACGTGTTTTTTAAGGAATTTTTCACTTTTTGTATGGAAAAAAAACGACATGTGGAGCTTTAGGGGTTTATAAAGGGGTTTGAAATTTTCATTATTTTTGAGATAGGACACATTTTCGAGATATAAGCAAAAGAAAAGAAAAAAAGATACAATACTGTTTCTGCACCTGAAGTCGAGGTGTTGGTGAGAATTTTAGTTCACGATAACAAATTATATTCCTCACCTTTTAAATCGCGATTAAAAATGCATGTTTTTGTTCATATTCAAATTTGGTAAGACAGTCATTTGAGGTTAAAAACGTCAAATAGCAAAATTGACATTTCACTAAACTAATATCTCTGTATCATCTTAGTGCTGTCAAAGTAAAATATAGTTACGTTGTGTCACTTTAGTCAATTTCAGAATGGGAAATCGTCGTTTGGCAGGAATGAACAAAATGTTGGTGATGTTTAGTCTAGTTTTGAGTCATTTGTGACTCTAACTCTAACTTGCCTAAATATGCTGAGGAGTATCATATATTTTTCTCATTTTGTTTAATGCAGTGGATCATCACTTTTAGGCATTATAAAACTAACCTTTTGGCCCTGTGGTGCCGCGACACAAAGGAACCGCATGTCGCGCGACGAGCGGTGCCTTTGTGTAACGTTGCGTGTCGGGCCTGTTTGTAATAGCGTTAATGTAGCCGAGAGTCAATTATTCTATTCGCCATTGCTATTCCATATTTTTCCTTCTGATAACTTAGTCATTCAAGGTCAAAGTTTTATGTAAGTGTTTTCTTTTTTTAACCGTTTTTTACTAAAAACAGGTTTTAAATGTTGAAAAATCTTAAGTTTAAATACGACTCCTGTACCGTTGAATGCAACCGTGAGCACATTGTTTTTCGTGTTACTTTGTGCATACAGTGTTGCTTAGTTTGATGTACAGTGGCGACCAAAAGTCCATAGGCATTCTCACAAAGCAATAGCTTGACGTTTAGTTTGACTTACGACCTTCTATTTCCAAGAGACACACGCATAATAATTGTCGTCAACATGTGATTGTCGTTCATAATTTCAACTTATTAACATGAGTCAAGATGGCCTAGCGGTCAAGCGCGTGCAAATAGATGTGCGAATGTGAGTTCAAATCTCACGCATAAATCTGTAGGCTTTTTGTAAGTTTTTGATCGATTGGAAGTAATGGGACAGAAATATAATATTCTTTATCTTTTTCGCTTTGTCTACATATCGTAAAGTAAAAAAGGTAGATCATAGAAAACTAAACAAGGAATTTAGATTTCTGTGAGGTAGACTTGAGTTTAACGAATGTTTAACTTGATCGGAATGAACGTTGTCGATTGATTGTAGTTGTTGGTTAGTGACGTGTAGTTAGATAGATATCAGTATTGTATTTATTCTCAAAATGCAGGCAAATATTAATATTGAGGCGAGGGCGACTATTATTGCGCTGCATAAAAGTGGTCTTAATAGAACACAAATATCTGATAAAACCGGACTGATTATATTTATGAATTACCATTTAAACTTTTATTTGCAATGTATACATTTAATTATTTGGTGACGTAAAGATTAATTATATTTATTCTTTTTTTAATCCATCATGAGGCCTGAAAGATAAATAATAAGTGATTATTATTGAATTAATAAATGCAGAGTTTTAATACTATATTGTTATATTAAATAATGATTATTATATTATATAAAAATGGAATCACTTTAAGTATTTTGTTATAGCTGCGGCCCGACTTACCACTTGTCGTGGTGGTGGGTGGTGTCGAGTTGTTGTGTGGTGGTGGGTGGTGTCGAGTTGTTGTGTGGTGGTGGGTGGTGTAATATATATATTTTTTTGTTTTAGAGGAATACTGTAAGTCTCTGGATTAAAAGACATGCGAGGCGCAGCGACGTCATATTGTGGGCGAGTATGAAACAAATGGTTTCACACCAACTGGACACTTTGCGGAATTATTCGATACCTCATTGCAAACTGTTCGCCGTGCGCTCCATGCTGAAGGCTTGCATCACAGAAAACCAGCTCAAAAGGCATTGAAAATAATGGGGGTTATACCAAAATATTAATACCTAGATGTTTTGTTTTAATTATTAGACGGTGTAACTAAATACTTAGTCAAATTAACATATCCGTAATTATTTAATGATCCTAAATTGAGGTTTGGTTTCAAACTTCTTTTCGTCAAGAAAATGAACACTTAAGCTATAACCACAATATTATAATTCATTGTGACGTTACATAAAAAGCATAAAGTCTTAATCATTACATTAGTTTTCAATAAACTCTGCTGAATACCTATAATAAGTGGGTATCAACAATTATATTTGTGTTATTAGAATATTCTTTCCTTGTTATGTTATTATGCATTGAATAAGTGGGTATGCAACAAAAAAACTTATGAACGGTTACAAGAAAACTTATTTTATCTAGGTACGAATGTGACGTCACAATTATCATAAAAGTTTGTTAATTTCATAAATATATAAAATCAGTCAATCAAATAGCTGTCAACACCTTATAGGGTGGCATACTTTGCCTCTATTTGGACGTTAAAACCAGAGATTGATAGGTTTTTCAATTTCCAGTAAAGTCAAAGCATTTATTTCAAATAGGCACATAAAAGGCACTTTTGAACGTCAACATTTACATTGAAAAAGAAATGATTCTAGGCGTGAATTTCAAAAGGTAGTTTCGTATGGAGAAGAAGGGGAAAGAAACTCCACCCCTCTCCTCTTTTAAAATGTTTTACAATATTTTGTATACATTAGTTATATTTTTAAATGTGAAGACGATGCAAAAAGAATGCCATACCACAGTAGGTAAAAAGAAACTAAATACTCGTAAAGCAAAGACAGAAAAATCAATCACGTGATATGGTGCTCACATATTTACAAACATTGTAAAATTATATGATTTTCGTAAAATAATACGCCAAAATTGAAGATACGATATTGGGGTCGGCCGTAAGTCAACACAATATCCTTTTAAATTAAATATCCAAACTTAACGTTATAATTAATTCTACCAAATAAATAACTTTTACTTCAGAACAAACTTTGGTACTGATACACGAACAAAGACCGAACTAACTTTACTAGGTACACATGGCTTGACACAGAACATTAAAGATCACTTTAACTTCCTCTGTATGTACTATAACACACATAGCATTACGGCATTACGACTACTGAATCTTAGACCATAACTTGTGGGAGGCTATAAAACTCGCGCATATAAATCCTAACTAAGTGTAATCAAGACGTCTATAAACGTCTTTAAATTTGTAAATTTAGTAAGTTACTCATTTAATTTAGAGTTTTGTGTAAAAAGTTGTATAATTATATTAATAAATAAAAAGCTCATACACAATGTGTTAAAATTGCTGATACGTTTCAACAAATTGCAGGTAGGATATTGTTTAAGACACTGTGGGAGTCGTTTTCTAAGTGCATCCGGGAAATATGAGCGGAGAATATCTGGTCTTCAACACATCAGAGATCTCTTTGTGGTGCTGTTTTCTATAAGAAGTGGAAACCAGTTTCAGCAGGGGCTGTGGTAAAATTCTGCTTTCTTTTATCAAGGTTGGTAAACACACACAACTAAATACGAGTACCTACTCTTACTTAACAACTACATTCAGCAATAAATACCAAGACAAAACCCAAACATCTAGTGTTTTTAACACCCAATTTTAACCAAAGTCTAAATAAATACATTACATATAAGTATTTAATCCCAAATCGTGAACATCTCGCCGGAATAAAAAAAAACATGGACGAAACCTTTCAGCTAAGAGCTGGTAAGGATACACACTTGCGATGGCCTGTCAGCCTGCCACCGATCGTTCATTGTAGGTGGGTGGGCGATCCGTCAATGCCAGCACACGCTGATTTTATTTACCGAGAAAAGTACCGTGATTTGTACTACGTGTACGAACGGCACGTTTCACCGAAATCGGGTTTAAACGAAAATCGAAGGAAAGGTTCTGTTGTTTGTTAAGATTTGAGAATATTAGAATGTTGGGAATTCGGATCTCAATTCAAGTCTGTGTGTTGAGATGTTTTGTTTAGTCATACATAGTTTACTAAACATAAACGTTTCCCACCACCTTAAACCATGGTAGATGGAACTGTCCTATAAATCTCAAAATTACTGTTTTACTGGACATGAATGATTAAAAAAAGTTACTATTCATAAAGAACCCTAAATTACTGGATTATTCGGGCATTTATACTGCTTGTTTTTTATTATTCCCAGGTCGGGCAACGTGTTATTGGGTTTTTCTATCTGGAATTTCTCAGTAGCAGCCCGAAGTCTGGATTTGTGCCCGGTAGATGGCAATAGGCTCGCCCCCTATTACATGGGACTTAAACATAACTGGCGAAATGTGGGTGTACTATAGGTACACCTCTGCCTAACCCTTCGGGGAAACAAGGCGTGTTTATACTGCTTGTTTGAAATAATCCTTCCAGTCTATAAAAAAAAGATTCAAGATTCAAATGGACTGCATATTCTAAAAGGAGCTGGAACTAATAAAAACATTCCAGAAATAAATAATTCATTTCTTTTGTTTCAAAACCCGCCATCTTCCGCGCCCATACCTTGTATTATAAATGCGGGCACTAAGTTCAACTATCACGATTCAGAAACATTAAACACTGCGAAATACTGCTCACAGTGTTGTATAAACTTGTAATATTATTCTCCAACACATAATAGGTATATAGGCGCATTCATGTCAATTATTAACGCCACATTAACTTGAATACTGCGAACAATAATTTGGCGAAAATTAAATGCGTTACTTAGCGCCTTAGTATTTTTTGTGGCGTCATCTTCACTTCATAAATTTTCAGACATTATAAAAGTGCTGTGAAGGTGTCAAGGTAGTCCATTTTCCAGTCACTTTCAGTATTACACCAAGGCTACTTAGTTTAAAAGGCACATACTTTACTTAAGATATACTTTGGTTTTTCCCATTACTCAAGCTTCTTATTTTCTTAGGTTTAAGACATGGTACTTAATAATGTGAATTTTTTAATTTTACGTGGTATCTAATTGTGGATATCACTGACTTATCTTGCAAAAAAAATATCGTCAGAAAAGCTGATGTTGTCCTTACTGCTAAAACCAACAAAATGCTAATATCTACTCATTTCCCATTTTTTATAAAATCTATCACAACAAGGGTCAATATTGCTTTAAGTAAAATGAACTGCCGATTGCCTATAATTCTCATTTCCCTAATTAATTTCGCGCAAAAATAGTTTACCCGCAGATTTCCTTTAAAAGTTAATAATTTATTTTCCCCGACCCGGGCATTTTCCTTCCGACTTTCACTAGCTGCTAAACAAACCCGTGCATTGGCATTTATACATAATAAATAATGACGTCATCCAATCGGGCCTTTCCGAATCATTTGCTGGATCGAATTAGGGAAGAAGAAAAAGTTCCATTGAAACATGACACCTGTTCGGACTTGCTCATATCAAAGGACGATGATAAAGACGGAGGTTTTCAATAAAGGGGATATCGGTCTCTTTTTCTTACGTATTTATATGTATATGTTTTTCTGTTCCGGGAATTGGGCATTATCTCCCTCCTAATATATGGTACCTGTTTTTATTTACGTACCATTATTTATTATGTCATGCCAAGAAATAATCGTTCTTCCTGCGAAACAAATATTATTTTCTGAATGAGTTATCTTTGTTTTTGTTCTGATATAAAATGTTTTTGCTGGCTTCGATATTTATGGATAGTTTGGCTGATGTCCGCGTCTTTATCCGCAAACAAACTTCAATCCACTGTTGAATCACTCGGTAGTGGTGTTTTCATTTTCTTTTTTAGTGGACGTTAGCGGGTGCTACTCTACTTAATATAATTATTATTAACTTCCTTAAATACTTTCTACGAATAGTAGATTAGGCTGTAAGTACGTCATGTAAATAAATAATTATGGCCAAGTCTAATTCTATAGTACATTTCATGTTGTTCAAATACCATAAATAGCTTATACCTACAATTGGAACGTAAAATAGATCATCATTAAGTTCTGTCGCCAAAAAGTTGTATAATTATTTCATTGTCTTCTCGAATGGCATTTAATCTTTCGAACACGGCCATTAATTGGTCCGAATTATTGTCCGAATGTGTGTGGGTGCCTGGGTGTGTACTCACACACCCACACTTTCGTGATTGAGAGTTTTGGTTTTTAGGATGTTTTCAGTATCATTTTAGTTTAATTTTTGTAGCCAGTCATTTAAAAACTTTTTGCACTACATTCTGTCAGCGCGCTTAGTACATAATTTATGAAATGAAAAAAACACAGGCCTCGAGCCTAGCTTAGGCACAAGTCTCCCACAATATATACCTACCTGAATTTTGTATTTTCTCGAATCAGGTCAATGTAAACTGATATGTGGTGTAAAATAATGTATATTATGTTTAGAGAATAAAGTTGATCGATTGATTGATTGATTCTAAACATTAGTCATCCATTTATCACACAATTTACACATGCCTCGTCTCGTCCTGCTTTTGCATAATCCTGCAATGCTGTACGGGAAGCAAGGAAATTATGTCTTGCTGACACCGCTTGTTGTGAAAAGTGTTGATAAATCGCAGGGTTACACTTCTGCCCAGTATCTACATTTATCATGATCACTAAACGAAATCTGCGAAAAAAGAAGATCCTTTCCAAAAATCTACGTCATTCCAAAACATAATTATTTTTTTCGCCAATCTACCTGCCGAATATAATGATTTACAGCCACAGTATGGTCACCGCAGTTATACCAGTAAGTCCGACGTTCAGTAGAGAATATTTACCGGACGCTGATGATTTATACAAACTGCTGCCGTGATTTAAAGCTCCACAATATGGGCCGAGGCTGGTGCGTGTCACGGACGGTAAAGTGTCCGGAGGTTTATATTACACACGTGTTGCTGTAACAGCTGTGACGTAATGTTGGAACACCTGGAGCACTAGAACTTTTTATGAAAAGTGTTTCTAGACTGTTGTTTAGTTTAATATAAGTCCAGTGTGTCAATATGTACAGTCTGCGAGTTCCGTTAAGATTGCTTTTCATCACCGTGCTTAACACGATTCAATTTACGGTCACCCAACTAATATTACGGCACTTATGCTGTTTAAAAATGCAAGTCCCAAATGTCATCACCTTTTTTATTTTTTTTTGGGTGGGAAATCATCAAATGACTTCTCCCGCTCTGAGTGGAGCGGGAGGGCGTGTCAGACTTTTACTGACTGGCCACGGTTTTCTCTGTAGAATAACCCGCGACCCTGAGGCGTCGGCCCTATCGGACCCCGTCACTTTGTGCTGACATCTCTTTGAGGCGCGCGTGGAACACAACGCACCGTCGACCCGGGCCTGGTCCTTACCGGACGGCGAGCTACCCATTGCTCGCCGTCCGCAAGCCCGCGCCTACGGTGGCCGGGAATCTGCAGGTGACTCCCGACGCCCAGGGCGTCTCCTGCGGCGGCTAGTGGGGGCGTGAGGGCGCAAGGCTCTCTCCCTCACCCGCTCCGCCTCCTCCTTCGCGAGCATTACTGCTTCGCAGAAGGAGGTGACGGCTTTCCATTCCCTCTCGCTCCGTACCATCGCCTGGACCAGGGCCGGACGCGAGAGATCGCCGCCACCAATCGCCTCCCTGAGGAAACACTGCGGTGCTCCACCCAAGCTGGGCATACCTCCACCGTATGCTCCACCGTGTCCTCCGGGCGATCCACACAATGGTGACACCCGGGAAATGTCATCCCCTGAAACAAAATCGACCACTGAAAGTAAAATCAATTCAAAGTTAAATCACTGCAGTCCTTTGAGCTTATGGGCTATAACACACTTCACTTACACAAAGCTCGATTGCCTAAACCCCATTCGCATATCCGTGTGTCAACACAGATTTACATTTATAGAATAACCCGATTATTCCCGACTATTTCGACCATTACGAACAAAAGTGAAGTACACCCTCGGGCCTACATATGATTGCTGTTTCTATTCCCAAAACACTCATTTATGCCTGTTTGCTACTAATTAGTATGTTATATATTCCGAGAATCGAGATACGTAATACAGTCATTTGGACGTAGACGATCCCATGTCGTGTTTCTAGTTTAAATTTTGTATGATACTCGTAGTAAGCTTCATGATCACAATTTTCTTCTTTGTAGGTGCTTAAAATTATAGCTTTTTGCTTAATTAAATACATTATACCTACCTAATATGTAGGTAAGGAACTTTTTTTTTTTTTTTGTGAATTGGATCTCGCAGGTCAACCTATGAGGTTGTCGTCTGCTTAAACGGACATGCCTGTGGTTGCCCTAATAAATCAAGGCCTCCAGCCAGGACTTAAACTTAAATACTAACTAAAACTAAGCGACTACGCTAAGGGCACCCCCTGTGGGGTACGGACCTCGGCTTAGGGCGTCGCTGGAAGAGGGCAGCAAGGGACTAGCTGGATCAGGATTTCTTTGATTTAGGGACGAATTTAAAGCTACAGGCTCAGCGGCGCGGGCTGGCTCGAGCAAGGGTCGGGAGGGGCGTGTATTTGGGCATCGCGGCGGGCCTCGGCGGCGAGGACGGTAGGACGGCGATCGGGTTTTGGGATTATGTAGTGTGCTGGTGGCCTTACTACTCTCCTGGAGGAGGGTAGTGGCGTCGTCGGGGGCGATAGGTAAGGAACGGTGTAAAGACGTTATTAATTTGTTTATTTTCTAAAATGAATTTTGTTCGTGTTTAGTTTGTAATAAATGACAAAACATAGAGCAACCTATTATCATTATTTAAGACCTTGAACTTTAACCTATGTTTTACAAATAAATGATTCTGATTTTAATAGTAATAATAAATGTTTATTTTTAATGTATATTTTTATTAGTAAGTACAGGCACATTTTTTAATTATTGCTACAAACGTGAAGTCTTTTTGACAGGTCCATCATAGAGCCAAATATTTAGAACCAACCAAGAACTGTAGTTGACTATAAAGTTACGTCTTTTATCAGACTCCCCTATTTCCAAGCAACGCAAAACTAAAAACCCACAAAATTGACACAGAAATCCGAACAGCGATTTTAAAACAGCGTAGGAAAATAAGGAACTGTTAACATAACGTATAAAAGTGGCTAGTGCCACAAGCTGGTCGCAAAACAAATGCTATCCGCTCCAAAACTGGTGTAAGTGCAACCTCTTAGTGTGTCCACACCGTAATACGGCACTCAAGTTAACCGGCAAAAGTTAGGGAGTGTGCGACGAGTAGCTAATAAACGCTTCCTAGTGAAGCATTCAGTTTCAGCTTCCGAACTTTAATAAGGATCTTGTATGGTACTATACTACACTAGTTTTGAAGCGGCAATTGTTCAACGTTTGATAAGGCGTGTTTTGACGAGAGAGAGGTTAATATGGGTTTGCACCTAATTGTCTTTTGTCTGTTCGCGTGTCTCTACAAGATTTTTCAGCTTAGTTACAGCCGTTTATAGGTTTTGAGGAAGGCATAATCACTCCATGAAAAATACTGGAATAGTCTGCATCCGTTTGGACAGGTCGCCGACCCCACATTGTTGGGAAGTGGCTAGGCAGATGATGATGATGAGAGACACATTCAGCATGCATATAAACGTTCTTTGGAACGAGTATCGGAACGGTATGTTTAAAGTTAGAAGTAGGAACCATATTGTTAGTCATTAACTTATCATTATGTAAGTGGAATAAATTGTGCTAAAAGAGATCGAGTTGAGAAGGAATTTACTAATGTGCATCCCATTATACGTTTTTCTAGTCACTACTATTAAAGATCCCATAGTTGCTGCGGCGTAGCTTTTTATGCGGCGTAGCGGTCGCTACGACGTAGCAGTTGTTATGGCGTAGTAGTGCTACGGCGTAGAGATAACGGTACGCTTGCTACGCAAAGCAATTCCAAAATTGATTTAGATTCAAGTTTTTATTGATATTAAAGTTATTAGGAGAGGAATCACTCCCATGACAATTTGTAAATAAATGTGTGTTATAATTATTTTTATAATAATTTATGTCGTAATTGTTTCCGGTTATTCTCGTCTTGCTAACGGTGAGTACTTACGCAGACAATCTAGTGGCTAGGATTATCCACCAGCAACTCGCCGTGCAGTACAGCCTTGTGGAATCGGAAGTGCCGTACTACAGGTATGTGTCCGACCCAGTTCTCGAGAATTATCATGTAACATTGTACTGGGATCGATCTATCATCACTGACAGGACTATTGCAGCCAATAAGCCTGATATTGAGGTGATAGATCGACGAGAGCGCCGTGCAACAATTGTTGATATCACTGTACCTCATGACGAGAATCTCGCGAAAGCTGAAAAATATATAAAAAAGTATCTCGACTTAGCACACGAGGTTGTCGACATGTGGAACGTGCACTCTGCAATCATTGTATCGATAGTCGTGACAGCCAATTGTTTAATAGCCAAGAGCCTCGACCAATACCTGAGGAGGCTCTCGTTGGGCAGCTGGATCAAGGGTTTGATTCAGAAAGCGGTACTTCTGGACACGGCTCTCATTGTCAGGAGGTTCCTCTCTCTGGAGCCCTGACCGCCCGTAGCTTGGACCCTGTTCCCGATACCAGTGGGCTACTGTTTTTTATTATTTTTATATGTTTTCATTTAATTTGTAAAATATATAATACGAATAATTATATCTTCATCATCATCATGCTCTTTTCCGAATTTGTTTGGGCGCAGTATGCTTTTTCCTCTATGCATCACTTATTTACGCATCTTTATCTAAGTTATAGCAACTCATAGGTAATTAAGGCTATAAAAAAAGAAATACGAAAAAAAATGTCTCTTTAAAATTTTCTAGTTTAAATCCATCGTTCAAAATGTGTCTAAGTAATTTCAAATGTACCACGTCCCGTACGTACATTTGAGAAGTAACGTCATTATCGCGGAGCTCTTGACGACGTCTAAAATTTCTTTCTGATTGCCTCATACGAGTGGACGCTGTGACATTTATGAAGGTCAAGGAGCTATGTAAAGTGACCGGTCTAATAGCTTTCGCAAATCCATCATACGGATCCCTTTGGTTAAGGCAGAGTTACTCAAACGGAGTCTTTTTGTTTGTTGTTGATGTCGATAGGTACTAGGGTTGAAACGGAACTCTTCAAGATATAACGGAGCTATACTAACAGAGACCTAATAAAGAAATTTGTCTCCAACTACGTGAACACTCTTTAGTACTCTGGAGAAATTAGTCGCAGTTGGCGCGGCACGGATGGCGCAGTGGTTGAGCGATCGGCTGTTGCGCTGCGTGTCGCGGGTTCAATTCCCGCACGGAACAAATATTTGTATGACCTACAAATAGTTGTTCCGGGTTTGAGTGTCTTGTGTATGTGAGTTTTCATACCCACGATACAGGAGAAATTCCTAGTGTGAGGCAACGATTTAAAAAAAAAGATAAACAGAAGAGAAGAGAAAGAGTTTCAAGGTTTTGCTCCCATGTCATCGCCGCCGCTGTTCGGTGGAGCCGGTTTAATTTATGAAATACTAGCTGATCCGGCAAACTTCGTACCGCCTTAGAATATCATCTTCATATTTTATTTTATGTGTGAGTGAAAAATGGTGTAACGAACCCGACTTGGTTTTATTTATATATAATTAAGAAATCGTGATGGTAGTGGCAAAGTTGCAAACCTATTTTTGGTAAATTTTTATTACCAATAGGTCTATTCTTGTCTAAGTAAACAAGACAGAGCACATTTGCAGGTCGCCTATTACCCGCATGTTTCAGAAACTTCCGACTAGCCCTCAAATGTCAGGCACTCCCAAGTTGTTGTCCTCAAAAGCGAGACACCTTCTCTTGCTGCTCGGATGTGGCAGACTACTCACACTTTAGTCTTACACGGGATTTCAAGATGGAGGAACCCCAGCTTGACGTTTCGACGCCGTCAAATCAGCGATTAACATCTATAACAGCGTCACTACGACGGACTAACAAGAAAGGGGAAAGGATTTCGAAAGAATTGGAATTAACATGATAAAATTACTAATTCTCGTTAGTTTTTGGCCGGATAGTGGACACAAGGGCAACTGTTGAGTGTAGGATTAGCGGAATATTATTTTGATGAGTACTTTGTGTAGCATTTTACATATAAATGCTTGCGTTCTAGCATATTATTATCGTACCTAGTTACTTTCTTGTCACTAAAACTATAATATGTACAACAACGATTTGAGAACCACCGCTTTTATGAAGTCGTATAAAGCAGTCAAAACCCTAAAAAGAAAATAATCACGTAATCTAAAAATAATTAAGAGACGCAGCAAGAAAAATAAGTGAAGTAGCAATTGTACGAGAACTCAGGATAAACCTTTTGTGGTTAGATGGGACCGTTGTTATACATTCCGCAAACATGGGTTCTCTCATAATAAGACCATTACAAAAGTGGGATGAAAGAAAAACAAGATGAGAATGTACCACATATCCGGCTCATTTTGTTCTTTATCTTATTGTTTGGAAAATGTACTCTAAAGGACAGTTAAATTTGTACAGGAAACAGCTCAGCAATGCTTGGGAAGTAGGTTGTTTTGTATTTTTCGTGCGACATTGTAAAGACATTCATGTAAATAAACTTACTCGATATCTACTTATTGGGAATAAAACAGGTTTTCGCGTTGATTCTCCTAAGTTTTCTTTGTGGTTTACCTTTGTAGCAAGTGTGCTATAACTTATTTGCTATTATGTCACAATTTAGTAGGTACCTTGCTTATTTACAGCATGCTTTTCGTGTGTGACAAACGATCACACTCTTCTCGAATACACACATGCCAACGGTGTGCTATTAAGTAGCATCTGCTCGAAATCCCGCATATGTTTTCAACATAAGTAAATATATCAGCATTTGATAGTAATCTTGTGTGTTGTCTATTTTTTCCCTGTGTCCGAAGGTGTGTCCGTGGCATTACAGCGGGTCCTATCAGAATACCAGCGCTGCGGTATTGATTAGAATGAAAATTATCCTAATGAAAAACGGAACCCTTAAAGGATCACTCGTGTGTATGTCTGTGAATCACAGAGCTGTGAATCTACAAGACTGATTAAGTTGAAATTTGGTACACATGAATTTATGCGACCTAAACACGGTTCTATAACGCAAAGAAACGAATTTTGGATATGGGGTTCTCTTTTGGAAAATAAACTAGAAAATTAAAAAAAAAGTTTGTGCAAACTGTACCGTGTGACAGATATAATGAAAGGGTTTATATAGTGACAGATCTAATGAAAGGGTTTATATAGTGACAGATATAATGAAAGGGTTTATATAGTGACAGATATAATAAGAGGGTTTTTATAGATGTTTTCAAACGTATTTTTTGTATTATTTTTAAATGAACCGTTTTGAAGTTATTTACGAAATTATACAAATTTGACCGTACCCATTATCTCCGAAACTACCGAGCAACTTTTTTTTTAAATACAGAAATTAGTTCATACCTAACAGATTACAGGAAAACCTATAAGATGTCTGTGGTCTTAAAAACAAACATTGCAATTCTTTCAATATTGTGCGTACGCAAATATTGATAATACATAATAATAATAGATTGGGCTTGGTAACGAGGCTTGGCACCATCATCAGGATGGTGCCAAGACTTGATAGTGGAACTTTTCAGTGGCTCTTCGTAAACCGCTCAAGTCATAACTTCGATTGATTGCAGACTTGTTAACTTAACTTACTTTTAAAATACTCCTTTTTTTGTTTTATATTAACTCCAGTAAGTGTTTCCTGTGCGTTTCACAAATGTTATATATTTTTCTTTCTTTCTAAGCAATTTGACTTGTAATCCCAAGTGTATTTAAACTGAACAATCCTATGCGAGCATGAAAGCCTATTATTGTATGGACCATTTAGCAAACAAACCTAAAGACTTTCTTCTTCTAAACAACAGCCGTAAAAGAACCAAGTTCCATTAGTGACGTTACCTGCTTGTATTAATAAACAGCTTCTGCCAGCGACTTTGTTTTTGTTTTTGAAACTGTTTGATCCCCCGACCCACCCCATCGCATTGCATCTCCTGCACGCGCTAATACTTCGTTTTCGCATAGCATTTTATCTAACTTTTTTCGTTTTGATCGGCTCCTAGGAGTCCTAGCGTGCGTGATGTTAAAAAGCCTTACTTATGAATTGGGCTATAAAATGCTGTTCCAGAGATTTGCGCGTTCAAAAAAACAAACAAGCTCTTTCAGCTTTATATAAGTATAGAAGATTTTAAAGGAAGCAGGGAACCATGCGGCGGACTGTGTGTTTCTCAGAAACTGTTATACGGTTATCGTTACATACGAGCTGTACGTGTCCACTGTCAATGCACTGTAATGCTCGGTGCTAATGTTCCTTCTAATGTGGCTAATGTGAAACTCCTTTTGTAGCTACTTGGAGCATTTAATACAAGCAAAACTTGTAAATTCTGGTGTGTTTCCGTTCGAGCAACAGAAAAATCTTTTGGTGAGAGTTTACAAAAATATAATGTGTGTTTGTGCGGTGTTTATGGTTTAGCTTCTAAGCTGGAGAAGCGTTTACTGCTAAAATATCATAAGATTTCTCATTTGACGCCTTTACAACCAAAAACTTTTCTAAACGCTGACATTTTAAAGTTCATAGTGCTTACGGTACCGTTTACACAAGTTATATTTGTTTTCGTGCACGTCAGTGATCTTAAGATTTTCGTGCCTCGGAAAGCACGTAAAGCCGTTAGTCTGGGCTGTCATTCGGGGATCTAATAATGACAGTCGTTACGGGTCGTCAGAAGCCAATAAGTCTAACAACCAGTCTTGTGTGCCCTTGTGTTAGCTGGGCTCTGGAGGTCAGATCGGCACTTGCTCCATGTTAAATAAAGTAGGTATGCGGCTATTTCAAACTCACTACCGAAAAAAGACGGCGTTATAGTCCATTTTGTTTATTTAGACACAACACAATGTTCATATTCATGCTTAAATGTGTAAAATACTTGAAATGTGTTCGAAAACTATTTCTGGGGGATTCCGGGGAAACTATAGACGACATCGTCAAAAAAGCTATTCCTCCTCATTTATTTGACATTTAATGTTAAAATGAAATGGGCATTATATTTTTCGGTTCTTTAACCGAAAGTGATGTCAAAAAAGGAAGCCATCAATTTAAAGAAGTTACTTCTCTTTCTATTTCAAATGACAGAAAGGGATAGAAGAGAAGAAAACTAATGCAACGTCATAGAGTTAGTTTTAAGGCGAAGAAATCGTTTCTTATAATATACATTGTATTCAGCTGCATCCTGTTAGTCTGAAAGCCGACCCCAACATATTTGGGAACATGCGGCAGATTTATTGATTGTTAGTGATCTTAACACCCAGATTCTAAGTCATAACCTCGGAAGCTACTCCAGGCGTGCCTCGGAAGACCCTCAATATCGGTATTCTTAGTCGTCCGGCTGTCGCTGAAAACCAGCACTGGGGCTCTGTCTCGCATATGGTCGTAGCATTAAGCTGAGCGATGACCATTTTGCGTGGACGCATGTTTTCCCGTAATTTGTTCTCTTTGGTGTTTGTGTTCGATCACTGCGTCATGTTTGTGTTCGATCACTGCGTCATGTTTGTGTTCGATCACTGCGTCATGTTTGTGTTCGATCACTGCGTCATGTATACCGCAAATAAACGTTGTTTCTTTCCTTTTTCCAAGGAAAAAGCTCGCGATCAAAATCTTCCCCCGCTTCTACATCGCTTCACTTTGGTATGGGTTGATTCGTTTTGAAACACCCAAAACGACGAGTGGCGCTTCGTTTCTGGATCGTATTGATAAATCCAAGACTTATCACCTGTAATGATGTCGTAAATACGCCGAGACGAGCCTGCTTCAAGTGTATCATATCACGGCACCATTCCACCCGGGTATGCTTCTGAGCATCGGTGAGGTTGTGCAGCACCCAGCGTGATACTATCCTCCTTACGCGAAGAAGCACGTGTAGAATTTCGTGAAGGCTTCCCAATTCAACCTGCAGTAAGTTCTGAATCTCTTGATACGTAACTCGGCGATTGCCTTGGATTAAATTTTACACTGCTGGCACGTTTTCTTCCGTAACAGCCGTCAAATGGCGACCACTTCTTTCGTCATCCCCCAAAGTTAGTCGACCTCGCTTGAATTCGTTATACCTACCAACAATACTTTCTGAGTGGCCTGATATAGGTACAACTTTTTATCCTTCTGTTCTAACTGTTGGTTCTCCTAATAAATAAAAACTTCACGAACGGCTGGAAATGTGGGTGTACTATAAGCACACCTCTACCCGACGCCCAGGGCGTCTCCTGCGGCGACTAGGGGCGTGAGGGCGCAAGGCTCTCTCCCTCACGCGCTCCGCCTCCTCCTTTGCGAGCATTACTGCTTCGCAGAAGGAGGTGACGGCTTTCCATTCCCTCTCGCTCCGTACCATGGCCTGGACCAGGGCCGGACGCGAGAGATGTTGTGCAAGGCCTAAACAACAGTTTTTTAGAAGAGCCGGCCGTTAAGTGTGGCCAACGCGGCCAGACTTAACGACCGGCTGTCATGAAAATGATAACAAAGATTTAAATCGTTTGATTCGCCCTGCCGCATCAAAAGATTGTCGCGTTTCTGTTCAGTTTTAACACCTCAGTACGCAATAATGCAGTGACTTGACTTGATTGTCATGGAAACGATATAAGTGTAAACATATATCGTGTCCATGACAATCAACTAACTTTTCTCAGTGTGGACACTTTTATCGCGTGACTGAGAACGGTGAGAGCAAATCTAGCGATTTAAATCATTGGGCAGCGGGGTTTGACTTAATGTCAAATGCTGCTGTAAATGGCAGATTTTCATGACGACTGTTATGATATGACGAAACTTTCTTAAGAATCCAAAATTTTGGTGCACAAATATGCTGTGTTCAATCAAAATGCATAGAATGACTCAAAAAGAAAATAAAACGCCGACTAAAAAACCAGGCACTTCAATCTAGATAGTACCTACTAATTTTATTCTCAGAACTAGGTAAACCCTGAGTGTGCAATAATGTAATTATGATAATATAATTCAATCTTCTATGAATATTCAAGCAGTATAATTTCGCAAAATTGGCACCTACTAGTAAGTAGGTAAGTGTGTTTAAACCCCTGCTCATTTAAATTCTATGCATCGAGTCAATTTGATTGGCTCTCTGTGAACACTTCGATAATTGCAAATTTCAAATACAGCGAGGATTTACCTTCCACCAATATCGATAGCTAATAGCTTTGCGAGGTGACTTATCTCCGCATTCTTCGTGTCTCTCTTGAAGAGACTGATGAAAATTTTATTTGTACAGTTTATTTTTTCTTATACATTTCTGTAATGGTAAACAAAACACGGAATGAAATTGATTCACAACTGCTTCGGATTTACTGATTCAGTAGGTAGACACTAATACTTTCCGATTATTTTTGAAGGTAGGTAGGCACTAGCACAGACAGCAACTAAGTAGTACATGTTAGTTTTATAAGTTAATAAGTAGCAGCTTTATTGAAGAAATATCTAATGCAATACCTACAGCAGGCTGGTCCCTAACTATAACCCTAGCAGTGGGGAGATCCTAATTGCTTTTGGATAACGTTCCCTTACTCACAAAACCACAAATTCAGTGGAACAACCACTATGAGACTGTGGACGTTCACATCCAGATAGCGGCACGGAAGCGGTCTTGTTTTATTCATACGTCTCACAACTAAGGTTAGGCGCTTAGCATACATTTGAATGGGAATGTCGCATTCGCAAAACTGCTCTGTTTAATACGTCCCACGTGCAACATACAATGCTGATAGCGCAGACTGCATAAAAGGTATTGTGAAATGGTAGTACGTACAATTAGGTATGTCGACATAGGTATATTTTTTTAAAATTACTAGGTGCTGGTTTGTTTTCTTTCACGTTTAATTACGTGAAGAATGGTGCAAAATCATGTCGGAAAAAAAGGCATTCCCTGCCCATTTCTTTTCCCCGGACTAATTTTAAATAGCGGAATGTTTACAGAATCACGCTTTGCTTTATTAGTGTTAGCGGTCCTCGTAATTAATAATTAAGTAACTGAAGGTAGAAACAATTTGTTGAGTTGGTCATTATCAAAAGTTAAGTTAGGCCTAACGCTTTTTAATATGTAGGTGTTGTATGATAAAGTTGTAGCCTATTAATTAAAGCATTTCAGGAAATGCACTGTATATAATTTGACCAGACACCGCTCAAAGAAGGTACAGCGTCGCCACGAAAACGCACACAATTATTTATTCGGTAGGTAACTACCTAAGCAAATAATAATAATTATATTTTAAACATACACTGTGCCCACAACCAGCTAATAAAAATAATAATTATTTGTTAATATTGAATAGGTATATGTTCTCTATCAGCAGCTTATTGTCTAAACTCATATTATAAAGATACGGTCTGTTAGTTTGTTACACTTTTACGCTAAAACGGCTGAATGGATTTAAATGAAATTTAGCACATAGATAATATAGCCATGGGTAGACCATGACCTGAATTAGGACCTAGGATACTTTTCGTCCCGATAGTTCCACGGGATTGAGACTTATGCGGGTGAAACCGCGGGGCGCAGATAATTAAATTATAAAATGACGATCAGGATTGCATTGCCGGGCACAAAATTCTAATAGGTCTCAAATCGACGCGACGGTTTTTTGTTCCTATTTTTCTGGAAATATTTAAGTATCGCAATCGCAAGTGATTTTGTAAAAAGAAAAAAGTTGAAAACAAACGAAAGGCATGTGAAGTTCTTAGATAAATAATAATTGCTTTTGCCATCATCTCAAGAAAATAGTTGTCATTTACTATTATTTTCATAATCTCATATTGTGATCATTATATTTGTAGAGAATTAATTAGGCAGAAATCTATCGCAAATCACATATTACCTGGATGAGCGGAAAGGATGGCGACACAAGGTTTTTATTTTAATCTAGTAATAATTATAGTTGCTTTACGAAAATGTAATTTTCATCAACTACTGACTGTAAGAAGAAGAAATAAAATATAATTTTTCGTGGGTACCTACACAGGAGAATGGCGAGCTTGAATGTAATTTGGGACCCATTGATAGAGGTTACGTATATTATGGAAACCAATTAATTATTAAAGAATTATTAAAGAACGACATAAGACTAGCAAAAAAGCAAATGGTAAGTAGGTTAGAGAAGTTGGGAGAGAAAAGATATGAAAGGTAGAATATTATAATCTAACAGTATTTAGGAAGACTTTGGTTCAGTAGAAGATGGAAGAAACACTCGTTTTCGATGAATGAATGTGAATAATTTATTATGAAAATAATGCAAATAATATATTATTTTATAAACTGCAATCTACCAATAAAAACAAGTACATTAAATTTAATAAAACGTTAGCAAAAACATTACAAATAGGATTGCGTTATTTCGTCCAATCACATCACAGCACACTGTTGTCGTATTGATTCTGCGACGTGGCGCCTGTGTGCTTGCGGCTGCGACGTGGCGGGCTCGCCGAAGGCCCGAAGGAATAAATACAAGTGCCTCGTAGTTCGCGATTCCGATATACACTCGATGCTCAACACTCGTGGCGGACGGTTGTGTGCGTGTGCTCTCCCGCTCCCGGCTCAGTGTTGTGATTAGTGATTATTTTCGTTTCAATTACGAGAGATTCTCGTAGTCATCCTGACTACACCGATTACAGAACAAGAATTTGAGTCCGTACAATCCAAAAGTGCATTTTTCAAGCCAAACTACAATTTTTTCAACGCGCGTTTTGTGTGTAGCTTCACTAGGCCCCTTCTGTCTAAAACCACAGTTTCGTGGTCCTCGATCGAAACCATACGGTGCCAACGAAGCCGAGTAAGGTGTTGTCCCAATCACACCCGCCGGACCCCTTCAGCGCAAGGCAGACAATTGGACGGGTCCCAGATAACCGGCCTTGGGGTGTCTTTTCAGCTACTCACATAGTATCTTTTGGGTGTACCCTTCGCGCTAGACTGGTAAAGGCCCCGTTTGCACAATAAGACTGGCGACGGGTTACAAGCTTAATGCTCACCAATAGGTACTCCCCTCTTTGTCTACACCCGACAGAGAGGGTCACATTATACCTATCTCCCCGGGTGGATGGGCCCGGGGAGATAGGTATAGGGTTTAGGCAATGTGGATTTTTTTTCCACCATTCCGTCCCAAAAGTAGCCCCCCCCCCCTCCTCCTACCATGGAGGACGCATTTACCTTAAACAAAAATTTATGATTTACTGAAACGGGATGGCACAGCCAATCCATGTCCTACTCTAGACAGGGAAAATACAGGAGTGCCAATGTGAAGTTATATAATAGCTAGATTTGCAGATAAATAGACCTACCTACATAAATATTTTAAGACTAAGTGACTGATCCATGCATGGTAAATTCATGATGAGAATAATTTCATGATTTAGGTTACATCTTGACGATAGGCAGCTGTATATTCTTTTGGATTAAATATTTATCATAAGACTTTATCAAGCAAGGTAGTAACGACCTATTCTTTAGGTAGATTCTACCGTGTATTTTAGTTTTTTATGATGTAGCATTACAAACATTAGTTTGCGTAGTTGATACAACGAGTACATCGCTAATGATGATTAGGTACCACGGTTCAATGTTATGTCAACACTTATATTTTTTTAAAGATTTGTATGAAAAGCACAGAAATATATCAGACTGTGTTGTTAACGCAATCCAATATTAATAAATAAATTCGTTGATTTATACTCTTATCCAAGTAGGTACACATAGTTTACTAGTATGAAAGTTTATCTTGAATGAGAGACAATCTTCTTTTTTCTAACTGGATTCAAAATCGTCAGATATAAAATAAAACAAACTGTGGCGGCATCTACACCGCCACATGCGAACCACAAATCCTGCATCGCGCTATCACAGTTTACCGCGCAGCTAGCATATATACAACTTCCCGACAAAAATCATCGGGCAGTTGCCCACCAGATACGATATCCATTTGGTCGGAGGATCCTCCCTTTTCCAAGAGTATGAGTGAACTTTACACCCTGTTCCTCATATCTCTAAACTGGTGACCCCGAGTATGAACGTCAGCGCAGCCTTCGTGCAACTACTTCAGCGTGACGTCATCATCATCAATCCCGCAAGCTTTAGAGCGGCGAGTCACACAGCCAGCCAGCAGCCACGGCTTCAACGGGTATTCTGACCATCAGCATGCAGCGCGAGCGCATACCTGGTCATCACCCTCAGCCTCATCAGCAACTTCAGCACAGCACACTGCAAATTCGACCGGTCCACAAGCAGAGCCCTTAATCGCTCTCCTGGTCGAACAGCAGCAGCCAGCCACAACCCGGCGCTGTACCATATCCGACCCATTGGAGCACAAGCAGCGCCACCCCGGCTCACTGGGAGCATCAACGCAGACAGTTCCGACTCACCGCGAACTACGCGACACCCGGTTCCGACCCACTGGAACCTCAGCTGGCAGTGGCAAAAAGCATCGCAAGATACAAGACTTAGCCCACTATCGACCTCCGGTCTCCGGAGGGGAGTGATGTGGCGGCATCTACACCGCCACATGCGAACCACAAATCCTGCATCGCGCTATCACAGTTTACCGCACAGCTAGCATATATACAACTTCACGACAATAATCATCGGGCAGTTGCCCACCAGATACGACATCCATCTGGTCGGAGGATCCTCCCTTTTCCAAGAGTATGAGTGAACTTTACACCCTGTTCCTCATATCTCTAAACAAACCAAATTATTGCGGGCCGAAGTGATTTATTACTTTTGCCTTCAAGCCAATCAATCAAGGTAATAAAAAATGATAACATCAAGCCTTTATTCCACGAAGAGGTAAGCGGAATTGTTGACAGACACACACAATTGACTAGTGATGGCTCATTTAATGAATATGGCTCATGTGTGAATGCGAGTATATAAGCTAAACTCCTAGCTGCTACTGAGATCTTTCTAATAACAAAATTGAATAATACTTCGCTGGATTTGGGGATCCGGGAACTCCACGTCAGAAGCATTTGCGGCTACAAGACCAATTCGGTACTTTGGTAGCCGCCAACATTCGGTTGAGTCCTCCATTATAAACCCCCGACGCAAAAGGAGAGGCGTTATAAATTTGACGTGTCTGTCTGTATGTGTGTCTGTCTGTCTATCTGTGGCATCATAACTCCCGAACGGATGAAGCGATTTCAATTTAGTTTTTTTTTGTATAAAAGGTGACTTATGTGCGAGTGTTCTTAGATATATTTGATGAAAATCGGTTGAGCCGTTTAAAAGGTGAGGGGGGTGAAAGTGTTTTAAAAAGATATTATTATTATTAGGCAACAATGTTTTTACAACTTAATAAAATCTACATTATAATAAGTATGTACCTATAAAAAGTATATAATAAAAAAAAACCGACACTAAAACCTAAGTTCCATTTAAAAAGTTAAAAATTATTTAAGAAAAACTCAATCTTAAATAATAAATAATTTGGAGCGGTCCCCCAACGCGACGTATGTTTTTTAGAATGATGAATACATACTTAGGTACTTTAAGACAGAGTTTTTTTTTTTTTTTACTTTTTAAAGGATACTTAGGTTTGTGCGTCGGGGTTTTTTTTATTTATGACTATAAATGATTATCATCAAAATTCATTGTGGAGCTGACAAGAACTAAGCGGTCATACAGACGGCCACTAAAAGACACATTGTTTTATACTATGAGCCTCTCTATGGAGTTACTGATGAAGAATTTGAAGGTTGTTGCTACCTACATAGCAGCGTTGTTTTTATCGATAATAACAACAAACTGTGATCATTAACTTGTAGTCAATTGTGTAGCCGCCTTTCGGAGCTTGTGTTTTTCAGAGAATATTTAATAGCTGACATTCTTTGATGCTCTCATTTTAGGTGATTAGTGATGAAAAATTGATTATGAAGGCAATAATTTAGTAATCAACATTTTCTACTATTCATTTTGCTTACCACATCATTATATTTTTCTTAAACTCTGTAGTAGTTATTGTATCAATACCAATTAACGTAAAAATCACAGTATAAGATACCTACCAATAAGTAAAGAAACCAGACACAAAATTACCAAAATTGATTCTTAATTCTATCAACACCCAAAAATATTGCCCGGAATGTTTCAACAGGAGACAGACACAGCGTAAAAATCAAAATAAGCAAATAATTAAGCAGTGTAGATAATAACACCGTATATTAGACGAAACGTATTTTAATAAGAGCTGAGAGAAAAAAGCCTTGAACAAATTAAAAAGTCACCACGTCGTTCAACTTTCCCCCGGGCGCAGGAGAATTCCATAAATTTCATTTTTGTTGGCAATGTCGTCGAGAAACCTGCAAAATAAGTTATATTATTTTTTCTTGAAAATTTCGACAATGCTAGGATTTCAATGGCTTTTTCTTATTGCACAATTTGGGTTATAAAGTTCTGTTTCTTTCTTTCTTTTGACTTATACTTAGACATATTTGCGTTTACGTTTCTCAAAAAATTCATCAAAGGTCGTAATCCGTAAATAGAACAGTACCTAATCATTTAAGGACGGAATTGAGAAACGCGTGGCGCTGAATATTTCTCCATTTCTAGTTCCATTTGACAAAACGTATTTGTACAAAAATACTACTACTTTCTGTAAGTTTCCCTCTGCCTGAGCTACTTTTCAAAACCAGCTGGAGTAACCACCATTAATTATAAATCTGGGGTCACGATAGGGCCCCCTTCAAGAGGAGCCAGGAACAATGAGCAGGGTCACACCCACCTTTTCTAGAAGCGTTTTGTCGTATTTTCAAACTCTCATAGCTTCGGCCTGGATACTGAGAATAAGAGCTCTCTAAGCTCGAATTCTCCGGATAAGATGTATGTAGTTAACAGACTCATAAAACACACTTAGTTTCATTAATCTAGTTTTTAAACCTTTAGATTTTATTATTACCTAAAATACGTCGATTTCGTCACTCAATCATCAAAGACTCTAGGGCACTTCCCGAAGTCCTAGAAAGCTGAAAGGTATGCACAAGCTAGGATGTGCACGCAAACAACAAAAAATATCACTGTAACTTTCACCCTTCAACTCCCTTCTAGGGAGGTGCAAGTCTATATATAACCTGTTTTTTTTTATATCCCATAACTCTAGGGTTATATTATTCTGTAGGTAAAAATAATACTAAAACTCCTAGAATAGGTGGTCCAGAAATGCATAGTTTCGGAGATAACATCAATCATAATTACATTAGGTCGAAAATTGTCACCAGGATGACGAATCTTTACATATGCGAGGGTGGCAATTTTGTTTGCTTACCGTACAAAATAAGAGAAGATAAGATAATATTTTTTTTTTTACAAGTAGAGTGCTTAATCTAGACTTATAGTACACAAAAGTATTAGCATTTGGGGCCGAACTAGGCATAACCTGTATTTCAGCCCTCAACGCCGAATCCCCCTTTTTTTTTGGGTGGGAAATTATCAAATGACTTCTCCCGCTGTGGATGGAGTGGGAGGGCGTGTCAGAGTTTTACTGACTAAAACCCACCCGTGTATGAATGTAGGTATAATATTAAACTGTTATAAGAAAATAAAATAATAAAACTAAAACTAAAAAGCGTAACAGTCCTCTCTTTGTGTGTGATGGAGGTGTGCGTAAGTGAGTGTGAGAGGGTGTGTGAGATTACAGAGCACGACTTTTTGCGGTTTTTGTTTAAGATTACTTGTATTCATTTTAATAATTCAACAAGTAATTGAGTATTTAATTGTTTAACTAGATATCTGAAGCAAATTTTCTGTGTCCTATATTCGTGATTTTCTGTAGGTATTCACTTACTGTAGTTTTACACGATTCACTCGTCATCGGGTAAATGTGCAGATATTTATTTAAAATAGACCCTCGATTTGTCTAGAGGTATCTGAGTTTCATTGAAAAATACGAGTAATTAATTTTAATTCAAACCATTTAAAGCTACAAGAACATTAATTGATTTGCACAGAAAAAACAAGAACATTAAGGAATTTGTAAATTTTATTCTCAAACCTCCTTAAAGGGGAGGCGCTGAAGTGGTTGATATTACACTTCTCAATGTAGGGTACGTAAGAGCAATGAAACGCAAGCTGAGGTAAATAGAAGACTGTATTATAACTTTAATTACTTCGGTTTATATACACAACAACATTTAATAATAATTATGGATCACGCCACTTTGCATAAACGGTTCGGGCTTGACCGTGTCCTAATGAGGGGGCGTCAACATAATACAATAGACCACCGGCGGCCATGTTGCGCACGCGCCGCACGGACAAAGGATGACGTCACGGAGGCGTGGTCTATTTCGCTAGCGCCGCCTAATCACCTCATGTGACGTAGGCGATCATACGATCCTGGTGCTGCGTTGAGTCGTGTGCGAGTACTTGCTTGCAACTTGCTCACTCGCTACAGCGCAACTCTAACTTTTACAGTCAGTACAATATCGCCGCTAAAATAAAAAGAAATACAGTACCCTACAAAAAGAAATGCATTTATGGTGGGTAATCATCAAATGACTTCTCCCGCTGTGGGTGGAGCGGGAGGGCGTGACAGACTTTTACTGACTAAAACCCACTCGTGTTCCTTCAGTATCCTGTGCCAGGGGCCACGGTATCTCATTCGAACAACCCGCGACCCTGGCAGGCATCGGTTGTGCTGACATCTCTTTGAGGCGCACGTGGAACACAACGCGTCGTCGACCCGGGCCTGGTCCTTACCGGACGTCGAGTTACCCATTGCTCGCCGTCTGCAATCCCGCGCTTACGGTGGCCGGGAATCTGCTGGAGATTCCCGACGCCCAGGGCGTCCCCTGCGGCGACTAGGCGCGTGAGGGCGCAAGGATTGCCTCTCCCTCACGCATTTAGCCTCCTCCTTCACGAGCATTACTGCCTAGCAGAAGGAGGTGACGGCTTCCCATTCAATCTTGCCCCGTACCATGGCCTGAACCAGTGCTGGATGCGAGAGATCGCAGTCACCGATCGCCTCCGAGAGGACACGGCGTTGCTCCTCCCAAGCCAGACAGACCTCCACCGTATGCTCCACCATATCCTCCAGGCGATCCACACAATTGTGACACCCGGGCGATTCCTCCCGCTTTATGAGTAACAGGAACCTCCCGAAACAACCGTATCCAGTGAGGACTGTGTCAGGCTCAAGGTGAGGACGCCGTGGTGCCTCTCCACCCACTCCTCAAAAAGAAGACTTATCTCCTCAATTGTGGCGTGCCCAGCACTGGGTTGCGACAAACGCAACCTCCTTATCGCCATGAGATTCCACCTGAGCTCTGTGCGCTGTGCCGTGATTTCTCGCGGCAGCGGAGTTACACCCCATACTATACATACCCATTTCAAGAACTAAGGCTTAATAAATTCAAATATTTTATAAAGCGGAAATTATGCCAGAATGCTTATTATACTGTCAAAGGCTAAATTGAGGACAAGAAGGCTTGGGATTGAGCTGCTCCAATAATTTTACACAGATGTTGTTGATGTATAATTTGCTGTTTAACTTTTATTTTTGATTTTTTCTATATTCGTACCTTTTTAGATAAACAATGACATCTATATTTTTACTGTTTAAAGTATAAAATTGTTTTAATTTTTGAGAAAGTGAGGACTATGTGGGTCATTGTATTTTTCTTTTTTTCTTTTAACGATGGCCTGGCTGTTTGAGTACTTTACGCGGCCTACCCAAATGTCCTTGCTGCTAGCTGCACGATGATTGACAAATGCGTGCACTGACTGGACGGGTCCACTCAAATCCGTGTGGTTCTTTTCTCATAAGACTATTTCAGACACCAGTCTACATGGTCCTCATATGATATGACCAAGATTATTTTCGGATTTTTATTTACAATTTGACATTGATGGACTTTATGTATACAATGACATGTTAATTTACTTTGTAAAGTATTATATTATTTTAATTATTGTGAATGTGAAGACATTGTGGATTTGTCGTTTTTCTTAATGCATTTTTTTATTAGTTTTAATAATGGTCTGGCAGTTTGAGTAATTTATGCGGCCTACCCAAATGTCCTTTCTTTGGTAACGTTCTTCGAATCGTGTAGCTCCTTTAGTTCTGTGTTGAGCTGCATGACAACTGACAAATGCGTGCACTGACTGGACAGGTCCACTCATTCTGTGTGGTTTTTTCCACACAGAATGAGAATCTGAATGAATTCTAAACAAAAGACTGTTTCAGACATCAATTCACGTGGTCTTCACATGACCTGACCAAGATTATGTCTGGACTTTAAAAGAGACTGTGACCTCTGAGTTTGTTTCGGCCTTTCTTCTCAGAGTAGTCAGTTAAGAAACGCCGAAATATGATTGACGTGTAAAAGTGTTTTTACCGAAAATAAATCATTTATCATTTTATACGACTTTTACCTCCAGATCCCATGGAGGCAATCCAGCAAGGAGGCTTGCCACCTCACAGTAGACCGTGCGGCATCCGCCGTCGCCTGATGCGACTTTATATCTTGGTCAAAATGTAGGACTGGGCCATTCCATTAGAACTATTGCATGACACAATATTAAAGAACAGCGACTCTTTTATTTTCTTACCATAAGCCCATAAAAGTGTCTGTGGGTCACGATGAGCCGTACATTTTGCCCAAGTAAGGTTTGTAGAGTTGGGCCTTGTAGAGTTAGATTATAGTTACATTCGATCTGAAAACGTTTTAAAACTGAAAGCGTTATGTTAGTCTTGGCAACCTACTTTACATGAAATGTTTTGGTGGGATGTGTTTGTCCTGTAATGCTACTATACACATCTTATTTTGCTCATTGATAAACTCTGCTATGGATTAGATTCTTACAAGTTAAATTTTATCTGTAATCTCAATTTTTGAGCATTACTTTGCAGGCATTTTCATTTTTTTTTTGATAACAGGTATAATGTGTTTGGAATTCACACCGGTGACTAACCCATTGGAAAAAATACTGACGTTATCTTTTTGTTTTTCTTTTTAAATAAGTAGGTACATTTCGGTAGGAGTTTTGGGTCAGTAGAATTTATCAATTCTTCGTAGGTTCCCGTTACTTATTATGAGCCTTAATTTCGTTCAGAACAAGACAGTGAAAATATTATTAGGAAAGGAGTCTGGTTTGATAAGGGTTGACGTGAAAAGAATTGATCAAAACTAAGGGATGGGTCCAGTGGATTCTGTTAAAAAAGGGGAAGTTCAACGACCCTGTCAAAAATGTTTGACAAAAAAAATCGCTGTCTAGATGGTAGCAATTTAGGGGCAAATTTTTATATCTTCAGATTTAAAAAAAACTGCGGTTTGATAGATTTATTTATGAAAAATATAAAGCGCCATATTATTTCTTTATATAAATGTAATTTTACGAGATAGGATAATTTTTTTCGATGGAACAATCTTCAAAATTTTATTAAAAAACTTTATTGTATTTATTTCAACCATAATTATTCCTTTTACCCCTTTTATCATATAAATTATAGTTAATATATGTGTATTATAAGTTTGTAACATAGTTTTAAACACAATATCTGATTTATTTATAATTTATCACAATTGACATTTTATAAATGTTTTTTTTTTTTTTTCATCTCTGCACCACCCTTGGTTGACTGTAGAGAATTCCTAAGGCATTATTAAGTCCTCCTTTGTACCTTTTTGTGTTCGAAAAGTTTAAATAAATATATAAACATCAAACTCAACGTGTTTTACAAGTTTTACGTTGAGAAAGGTTCAGGACATAAAATGATGCCCATCCTCTTGCCCTAATCTCTGAGACCCTGTTTACGACATACAAATTAGCAGATAAGCTTCTGTACCATAAATAACTTGAACCCTTTACGGGTATAATTTTATATCTCTCAGGTATAAGATCAGTTAAATATTAAACTCATCCTTCCAGCTTTTTAGGACCCCTAAATGAAAATTATTTGAGGTTCATAAAAAGAGGCGCAAACATTATATTAGTGTTCAATAATATCATTAGGAGCGCAAAATGTGAATTATAAGAGGTTCGATTAAATACATGGCTATCTTTATTGTCTAATTATTGATATGTCGAACTTTCAGTAGTCGTTACAATATAACTACCACTACTGTTGCTCATGACTTCTCCGCGATCCAAGATGAAAGTAGCTTATGTTCTTACCCAGGCCGTGGTCTATCTGTGTGCCAAACGTGTGTCATCCAAATCCGTTCAGTTGTAAAAGCGTAACAAACAAACAAACTTACTCTCGCATTTATAATGTTATTTAGGATTAGGATGCGTCAAAAAAATCATATAAATATCAGCGCGTTTACGCTTGCTTGATGTCGTAAAACTATTGAATTTTTAAATAATATTTACTACGTGTCAAAAGATAGGTATGTCCTGCCAATTCTCATGAATTTGAGAGTTATCTTAACCTGAACATTTATTTATTTAGAAAGAACACCAACAGCACAGTCACTTACAATTGTAATTAATGAATGAATTAATGAAATGCACCGACCCCAGCGTGGTTTGACCGGGGGGCGCTTTAATGGTAGGGTGGACGTGCCCTTAGGATAGGAGGGAGAGTGAGAGCCAATCGAGTAATGCATCCTAAAATTAGCATAGGACTAGTGGAGAGGCGGGTAATATTTGTCTATGGGATGAGACCGGCCAGATGGACCGGCTGCGACGTCGTTAACAGATGCCCATCTGTTAACAACGTCGCAGCCGGTCTCTGCTATGCTGTGTTGTTCCAATATCTCCGTCTGAGGTCTCGCTGCTATCCGTTTCAGGTTCCTTTTTTTTATCTTATCTCGTTCTACAGCCGTGTCCATCCAGAAGTTGATTTCCTTGTCGAAGTAAGTCATGTCCTGTTTGAGGTTGTCATTCCAAGTGTAAATAGGCCGACTTGTTTGGATTTGGCCTTGTACTGCATTCCAGCATGTAGCAGGTGTGATTTTTGTCGTCTGTGAAAATTTGCGAGATAACACATCCTGTGGTTCTTGGTGCGTTTGGTTACGGGTTATACTTTTAAAATTTCATGCATTTTCTTTTGTCTTGGTTTATTCTTAGCGTGGTTACTCAGGTCTCTCATGATAACTTGAATATTTTCATAGTCTTGACCTGTTGGCTTTAGTAAGTGCCGACACTTTCAGACTGTGTATCATACAAGGTACGATCACCATTTGATACATGAGTCTGGCTAATTTCTAACCCATATTTGAGTTTATTATAAATGCAATTAGTGACTTCGCGTCACAATTTACATTTACATTACTATATTTATTTAAAACCACAACCAAATAACGATCCCAAAGGGCTTATTATATTCAAATAATTTCACTACAACATGCCTTCCGCATTCCTACAAAGCGCGTCACGTCACCCTCACTATTTTTGCAGCACTTTTGAACTTAACACTTGACACTGGGACCGACTATTAGTGCGGCTATATAAAAAAAAATTACCCTCGGGCCGGCTACCTGAAGCACATTTCTGTAAGCTTGGTGCTACAAAATACAAGTTTGTAGAAACAATGGTTTCATTTAAAGGATATGACGAATCAGCTATTAAACAAAAATCTCTCTTCCCGCCCTTTTCAAGTTAGAACACGTTTACAAGGTACAATACTGACGCGGCAATTAGGATGTCTTGTCCTCCCCAGAACACCTCATTGAAGGTTTACATCTACTTGGATCATTTGTTAGCCGTATTTCCTGGGAATAAATGCTACAATTGTTAACATGTGATACGTTAGTGTCTAGGTCAAGGTAATAAGTTCTTGTAAGAAATCTAAATCGACAGCGTCCGTTTTGTTTTGAGTTAATAACATCCTACAAAAACCCTTCACCAGAATGTCTCTTGAAATAACAACCGCCAAACCTCAAGTTCACGACCCTGCTGACCCGCTAGGCCGAACCACAATTAGATTATAGCTGAAAATCAATCTCAGTTCGATTGGCTTATTTAGCCTTTTGGCCTTAACTAAAACAGTTAAGCTGGACAATGAAACTTGATCACAACAGATCCAGGCTTTCCTCACTATTAGGCTCTTTACGCAAGTTGTTCATTGCCTTCGAGCTTGTTATCGATGCTCGTTGGAGCCTTAAATGATTTGCTATAAATTAAAACAATAGCTAAGCTATGTGAGATCTTTGTACTTTCTTGTTGAGAATAAAATTTCCTTAACCATAGAATGGATTGATCTCAACAAACTCAAAGCTCAGGATCCTTTTGCAGGCAAGCAGTTCCTCGGATGTATGTAGGTGTACAGTTCCACAGAATTGAATTTCGCGACACAGGGCACACTAGCAGTTCTTAAACACTTATCACTTCGTTGTCCGAAACTCGGCGCAGGGTTGGCGCACGTGTCGGGCACGCTTTTTTTAAATTTATTTTTTGTCGGAACACAGCCGAGATAACCGCTCGCTACGATGGCTCACAACCGCTGCACTTACAATTGTAATTAATTAAAACTTAAAATAAACATTTCAGAAACCATGCAAAAAACAGGTATGCATGTCATTGACATTGTGAATTTTAGAGACAAAGGTTAAAATAAAGTGTGTCTAGAAGACCTAAATCTAGAACATTACCAAAACAAACCAATTTGAGCTACATAGACGTGCACTGTTCGCACTGTTTAAATAGGGAGCGTCTGTATGATACGAAACTCATACAGAAAATATCAATAGGGTAATCTGTCAAGTTAGATCTTTCATTATATTGCCTTGCAATACGTGTTACGGGGCTATTAAATGTGGTATTAAAGGTGGATGTGGGCAATTCAAAAATACGATACATACACCCGATTTCTGAGTTTAATATTTGCACTTCTAGCATTACTAAAGGTGAAGAAAGGCAGTGCAAATCAAAACTTCTTTCCATAAACGTAAGAAATTTTAAATTTCGAGGGCAACATTGAAAGAATCATCATAGCACAGATAATATAATACTACGAACAGGTACCCAATCCCATACAAAGAAATGACACCTCCCTAAGTCTGGGTATTGAGTTGGCAATTTTACGTCGTCCAACTTTTTCAACAGATGGCATCATCAGCGACTCACTAACTGCAGAGACTGTAGTTTTACGACGCCATCTAGGAGTTGACCTACTTTTGAAACGTTTCGTGCAATCTTTTTTTAATAAAGTTTTATAGTTCCGGGTTCAGAAAAACGTGTGAATAGATTTCTTTTACAATTCTATGTAAAGTAATAGATAATAAAATTAAGATGTTTGATTTAAATTATTAACGATAGTGGCTACTCTTATGTGTTTAAATTGAGTAGAGCGCCATCTATTGCAAAGAGCTCTAAACGAAATGATTAACAGATCATCATTTTATGGGTTCGAATTGAAGCTTCTGGCTTGAAAAAACGTGCAGTATGAGTGTAAATAGATAAATCTACATTAAACAGGTAGTTTTTGGTTTTTACCAATTAGTCCAAAATTCTGCTGTTTAATGCTTTTTAGTGATTGTTTATGTCATACTGGTTACCTATGCTGCCATCTATGTTTTTTTTTCAAGACGCATCATAACTTGTCCGAGTTGAGACCCCATGAACATAGGTAATTCTATAGTATGGTTTGACAAGTGCTCAACTTCAAATTCTTAATTTAAAAACTGCGTGTATGTATCCATATCAGATCAATATTTAGATAACTAGCTCTCAATTCATGAGGATATTTTTTATCCGTAGTTAATACTATTAAAAATCGATAGTTTTACGACATCAAGCAAGCGTAAACACGTTGTTATAGAATACTGTCTGGAAGATATAAAAATTTCTAATCTCAATTCAGAAACCTGTTGACGTTCAGAAACATGGTACCCATACAACATATGTCGATAGTAACACGATAACAGCGATTACTCTTTTGTTGAAAGTTGTTCGCACACAAAAGCATAACTTATGCTAACTCTTTGGGGATACGGGGCAACATTGTACAACATTGTAACTCAACTATTCCTTCTACATACATTTTGTTACGGAGCTGACAAAAAATCTGCCCAAACTTACCCAATTTTTCCGCTGTAACCTGGACATCCTTTTGTGCAACATGCAACCGAAAGTTTGCAAATATCTAGCAGAAAGTTACGCTTTGTTTGTAACATATTTGTGCTCAAATAATTTTAATGCGACCAATGCACAGGTTCATTTTAAATTTAATTTTTTCGTTGTACATGAATATTTAAATTCTCCCAGTTAAGAAGACAAATTTAGATAAACTCAAATAACTTTATATACTACTACATACAACTTGACAAAACATCGAGATTTCTTAATTATGTTTATGATTAAACCTCCCGGAATAAATTCTCAAAAATATAGTGCAAATCGCATAAAATATCATTATGTAGTGTAGAAAAACTAACACGTGTTGAAGACATTGTGGATTTGTTGTTTTTTTTTATGCATTTTTTGTTAAATTATTAGTTTTAATCATGGTCTGGCAGTTTTAGTAATATAATGCGGCCTACCCAAATGTCCTTTCTTTGGTAATGTTCGTCCAATCGTTTAGCTCCTTTAGTTCTGTGTTGAGCTGCATGACAACTGACAAATGCCTGCACTGACTGGACAGGTCCACTCATTCTGTGTGGTTCTTTCCTCGAAAGACCATTTCAGAAATCAATCCACATGGTCTTCACATGACCTGACCAAGATTATGTCTGGACTTTAAAAGAGACTGTGACCTCTGAGTTTGTTTCGGCGTTTCTTCTCAGAGTAGTCAGATAGGAAATGCCGATCTCACCTAGTTTTTAAAATATTATTGACGTGTAAAAGTGTTTGTACAAACCTATTTACAGAAAATGAAACCATTAATCATTTATAACCGTTTACTACACAGATCGACGCGAAAAGCGTAGATTTCGGACATTGCAAATTGTGTGATCATAGTTCTTCTCGCCCAATTGATCTAAATTGGTTCGTATTGTTTCAGCACCCTAATTGCGTAACACACTTTCGTAAACGATTACGACTAATCTGTTTGATTTTGACGGTTCAAGAACATTCATTGCGTTCTATATATTGTTGAGCATAATTTTTATCGAACTTAAGAAGTAATGGATTAGCAATCTGTTTCAAAACGATTCAGATTCCGATTGATTGTGTATTACGCAATTAGGGTGCATGTCTGAAGGCATCATTACAAGGCTGATGTATAGGCATATAATGGACTATATAACCTTCCTCTTTATCTTCTTAGTATGCATATTCATGTAAGTCAGTTTTCAGTAATATTAGGTACTTTATATTAAATGAAATTTTCTGTACCTTGGCCATCTTTTATAATTCAAAGTATCTCTGTTATTTATTCTCCAAAGAATCATTAAGTACATAATCCGTACGAAAAAGGTAGTATTTCTACATATTTATTCTATAATAAGTTTCCGAGAATCACGCGAACCTACTCAATATCTCCCAGATTGATTATTTACTACAACACCGAAACGCAAAGTAATGGGAAAATCAGAAAATATATCAGTGCTGGCTGGGCAAAACATCAATTGAAATTTCTATTAATACAATAAAAACGAGATCATTCCGATCCTACCTTTGAGGGTTTCTATTCAACCCGAAATTACTATCAGAGAAGAAGAAATATATCTTGAATTTATTTCCCACAGATCAAGGTGTTGGACATTGGAAAGAAAGGTACAAAGAAAAGCTTCGACATGATATTGACCTGTACAAAACTATGGCAGGTAAGAGTTTTTACGAAATCTTATGATACCTATAGGGTTGAGTTAAGCAAAACTCAACCCTATAGGTATCATAAGATTGGTCACACGTTGGATGTTTCAGTGTGTTTTACTACACTGAAACATCCCACTGTGTCGTGAAGATTTTGTTATTATTTGACGACTGTTCCCATCGGATTGTATCGTGACGACGGAAAAGGTTAGTAAAATATATAATCGCGTTGTAAAATTATCTTGGATTAATTAATTATCGTACCCATGGTGGTAATTTTTTTTTAACAGGATGACCATCAGTCTTCATGACACTCCCGTTAGTGAGAATACCTTTTTACGCTCAATAAGCAATTCTCCAATACATTTTTGGTAGCAATATCGGAGTTTTGTCTGTGTTGTAATTGGTGTGGATATAGTAGACTTACTTAAACACATATTATACGACAAAGCGTAAACATTACTGACTCACATAAAATCAACACAACACATGCATTTATAACCTAACTTTGAGCAGCAGTGCTGTACTGTTTTATTTTAACGAATGCAAATAGCAAATAATACACATAACCATATTAGTTTAAAAAAGCAAGTCAAGGTTTAAGCCTTATTTGCATATGTATGCTTTTATTGTACCGTATTTTTAAATATTTCTAAATTATCCTTTTGAGAGAGTCATTCGTTAGATAGAAAATGCTTTCTTTATTAAAAAAAAACAGCCATTCTAAAGTAAACTGGCATCGTCATCTGTCACTTCAATTCGTTAAAAGTCCGTTTTATTAACAAACGATGACATGAAAATTTGTTCCTTTTAAAACTTCTCCCCCTCCCCTAACAATCGCTTGCAAAAAGTGTATCTGACATATTTCAATTTCCTTAACAGAAAAAATTGAGCGCGATATAGAAAGCTTTTACGATGAATATCCAGAGGAGCCATACAAGGGGGATATTGTTGATAGAATAATCTACAAACATGTTACAAATATACCGGATCGTAAAAAAGAAACGAGGAATGATGAACACATCGATAAAGTAGAAAATATTTTTTATACGCCAACACTAGTGACATGACTAATGAAATGCCTTCGGAACATTCAATTAATGAACACAATACTGTTAAATATGAAGTCTTAAACAATGATAAGCCTAATAAACCAAGTTTAATAAATTCACCATGGCCTAAATTTGAAGACATCCTATTAGCCATGGGCAGAAAGTACGACTGGAAGAATGACAGATGGATAAAAGTAAAAGGAAAATTAAAGATAGCTGACACAAAAGAAGAGGAGATAATAATAGTATTGAATACCGTGAGAAACACAAATTCAGTTATAGAATCGTAAAACTAAATAAAAGTGAGAGCAGAAGAAACGTGGTGGTCGCGGTCTCGGCTGTGAGATAGTGCGTAATGAAACGCGTGCGTGTGTAAGCCCCAGTAATGACTGTAGCTGAATTAAAATTTTATTGTGCTGATAAATACAAAGGCGCTTCATTGTATATGCCTATGCCCGAAAATGTTTAGTCATTGCAATCTTATCTCAAAAAGTGCAAGAAATCTTAACAAGTACGCATGTAATTAACTCTCCAATTGTTGCTGTTATCGCATAAGTAGTGCTCTCAATAGTTTCTGTTTTCGCCATTTAAAAAGCTAGATGTGTAATTTTGAACTGGTAAAGTTGATTTTACGAGTCTCGGAAATCTCAATATATGAACAAACATTAAAATAAACTTCTCCAGTAAAACTTTTGTTTAATTCTCTACCTTTACAAACTATTTAGAGTATTTTTTATCCCGATACTCCCTCGGGATCAAGATTAATGCATGTGAAACGGCGGGGAGCAGCTAGTTTATAAAAATTTCTTCAGCCAAATTGGATGTGCAATAGTATATCAAGGAACTCAGAAACTATTTTTTTTATTGTGACATGTGAAATGTTTAAAAATAAAGTAGATTTATTTTACCATAAACATTAAGCTTCATGGTTTTAATAAGTGGTTATTTAAGGAAGTTTGTTTACATTAAGTATTTCACATTTTATTTGGCTTCAGTGAATATAGATTTGTTGATATGAAACCATCTGTTTAATATTCATTCACAATGTGAAGTCTTGTTTAAATAAGCTTTCCGCTTCATAAACAAGCGCTCCGAGTATTAAGAATTCCCTCTTCCTCACATCTCTTAACCCACGGACACACAGTATTTCTCTAGAACAAAGAACGTAATACTATTAGACATCTTTATGCAAAATACTATAAAAAGAAAGAAAAGAAAGAAAAATATTTTATTTGGGACACGCACAGGGAATACAAATAGTAAAAGAAATAAAATTAAGGTATAAATGAAAATAAAAAATAACAAAAAAAATATAAAACTAACAGAATAACAACAAAAAACAGTAAAGACCTAATACCTATAAAGACCTATAAACTATAATAATTATCAAAAGGTATTATAAATAACATTATGTTTATAACACTCACTCATCTTTCACTAATTTTAACAAATAATTTATATTTAGAAAAATATGAAATATTTAAATGAAAATAAAATAAAATATTTAACACTCACACTTAGTCCATATGTGTTATCAGTACATTTACGTCCACTTTTACGCAGCGCAATAATATTGCCAACGCTTCAATATTTATATTTCACTGAAAGTTATAATCACAATAGCGCTAATTAACAGATTTAAATATTCGTCACTAACCAACAACGTTCAATTAGGTGAATAGTCGTAACGAATTGCATCTACATCACAGAAATCGAAATAATTTACTCAGTTTTCTGTGGTGTACCGTGTTGGGTATGTAACTGATGTAAATGAACCATGCCACAAGTGATTCTAGTTGAAAACAGCTTGTAAAATATAGTGAAGTTAGTAGTTACTTTTATAAGGAAGATCAATCATGATTTGAAACAAAGTACCCATTTATTAATTGAATCGAACGAAGTTGGCTGTTCTTCATCGTGGGTGTGTTGGAGACATGCTGTAAGTGAAAAGAGGATTACAATGCAGTCACGGATTTTTTGTGATTGCAAGTAAGTAGGTAAGTGATCTGTGTGTTGAGCGTAGTTTTCTTTTATGGAATTTTTCCATTCAACCTATTACTTATATGTTGAATGGAATCGGTCATTAGGAGACCTATGTTCAGCATTTGGGTAGATATGTGTAAACAAAACTTACAAGTTGAGCTGATAAAATGTACCTACCATAACCTTTAAATACCTAACGTTTTATGTGGTTCAGTTATTCTGCAAAAACCCAATATATGAATAAAGACTGATATTATCAACGCACAATCTAAGCCGCTGGTTCTAGAGATATTAAATTTGGAGGGTGTTTTCTTTATGAAGAGTAAGAACCTATCTACTATGAAAAGGTTTTTCGTAGTTTTACCCTTAAAATTGAATTTTCTGTGAAACCTTTGTATTCTCTGAGTCGATTGACTCAGAGAACACAAAAGTACACATAATCTTTAATTAAAATTATGAGATACGAGGATCACAGTTTTTCCAAAATCATACCCTAACAGAGTCAATAGATATGGTAGACGGGCGCATGGGGCGCAGGGTGGAATTATGTAAAACAAATGATTTTGCCAAAACTCTTTATTTATTCCGAAGTCCCTCATTTTGTATGGCAGAAAAATTAATTTGTAAGAAGGATAAGGACAAACCGCCAAATCCGCCCGACGAGGCAGTTTGCAATGACTCTTTCAAAGAACTTGCCCCCTTCGTCAAGCAGCACGATGGGCCGGTAAGCGGACGGAGAGTCCGCAGAACGGTTTGGCTTCTTCATTTGGACTATTCCTCGGCTTCCAACGAAGTGGGAACTGGCACCCTCCAAGCATGGGCTTAGTAGCCCCCTTGGTCGAAGCCCGAGAGCCTGCAAGGCCCAGAACCCAGGCTTTTCCGGGTAAGCCGTCGGGTCCTGGGAGTCAACAGGAAAATAGTAGTTATTTTTTGCACTCAGCCTATGTACCGCCTCTCTCAGCTCTACCTCGGTCACCTCCGAAGCATCGTCGTCGTCGTCAGCGGTCTGGTCCGTATCCGGCACCGCAAAAGGCGGAGTCATGGGCCGGAGAGTTAACTCCCCTAGCGAAGGGAACAAAGCGCTCACCACGTCCTCCACAAGCTGGGGCTGGAGACTCTACGTCAGTTGAGGAGCCCATGGCCGGAGTTTATCGCACACTATTTTGTAGGGGCGTCCCCGCGGGTCCCTTTTCAGAGTCTCAGCAGATAAAACCCGGGAGTTAAAATCAGTAACAATCAGTGGACTCAGTGATAAACAACGATGACGCTTAACGTACACATTACCCAGTTCCATTTTTAACACATTAAAACCTCCCGGTCACCCAAACGCGTATTAAAATTGAGAGATGGCGCCCTAGTTATGTTGCTGCGTAATTTAAACGAGCCAAAATTATTGCCAATAAATTGCTCTATGTTGCGATTGAAAATATTTGAACAAAATGTTATCGAGACAACTGTAATGACCGGTTGTTCCCGAGGGGAGTCTGTGTTTATTCCGAGGCTTCCCCTTACACCATCGAACTACCTCTCGAGTTCAAAGGAGTGCTGTTTCCCCTCAGTCTGCTTTGCCATGACCATATTTAAATCTCAAGGCCAGACTCTTAATGTATCAGGGGTAGTTAAGGGAGAAACGCTGTTCACACGATCAGTTTTATGTAGCCTGCTCCAGAGTAAGCTCACAAAGAACTACTGCGGTAGGTAAAATATTTCGTTGTAAACAATATTAATTATTTATTATCCACTTTTAGTTGTCTCCTAATTAGATCTTTTCACGCATGCTTTGAGTTCCGTTAAAATCATTTACTACTTTAATCCCAAAGATTAGTTTAGTTTTACGGAGAACTTCGTCCTTATTGCTTTATTTGGGATATTGTCAATTTGTATATTCAATTGAGAGGGCGTAAGAGAGCTTATAAAGTTGTTTCTGGAAAAAACACGCGGGCAGAAGCTTATATACTGTTTGATTTGTAGTTTAACGTATTTCTCCCAGGACGCGATCGTGTGACCCATTTCCAACGATTAAGCACCCCATGAAGCCTAGACGAAAATTCATTGGATTCGAGAAAACCAAATATTTATGTATTTTGCCAATTTCCCAGAACTGGTCACTAAATATCACTTTTCTGTAAACCCCCAAATTGAATTGTCATCATTGTTACGCCACTGGGTATCTGATACCTTAACAAACCTTCCAATGTTACCATATCTTCTAAAACATAGAACAGTTAAAAGTTAAAGAAAGAAATATTATAAACATTTTCAAAAATCATCTACGTACATGAACTTTGACACCTGATATCTCAAAATTTAATATGACACAAATCACGGGAAATACATATTCATTTAACTTACCATTACTGAGGTGAAAAATAAAAATTAAAAGTTGCTAATGAAACAATCCATAATGCTGGCAAAGGTCTGTTTTGTCAATGTTTGGAATATTTAAAAATTGTTTTATAATCAAATGACTTATCGGGTTTATGCCATCCCACTACTTTCTCACTTCCCAGCATTCCATCACACTTTCAAAAGTTTGTATTTTGTAACAACAAGCTTACATGGATTCAGATAGTCGACCCGAGGGTGATAAAAAAAGCTCGGGCTCATACATGGTCGGTCCCAGTGCTGTAGTGTTCCAAAATCATTGTTTAGTTCAAAAGTGCTGCATACATTTAGGGATCGAATCAAAACCAAGATTTTTTTTGGGTGCCTATTCTATTTTAGGATTATGTCGAACAACGACATTTGAGTCTCGAACTATAAGCTCTGGACTTTAAATACTTCGAAGGGACTCAGTTGTGAGATGGACATGATAAAAGATTAAGAACGCTTTTAATGAGATTTACAAAAACCGGAAGCGGTTAGTAGTGAGACCTCAGACGAAGGCATTGAAAAGTGGAAACAGCAACATTTATCACAGCAGAGCAGTGATATAGAAAAGAGCCGAGAAAGCAGTTGAACCCCGCTAAAAGATTCACTGGTGAAGCTCGACCTGAATCAAGCCGGCTGCGACGTCGTTAAAAGATCCCATATCACCCGTCTCTCCACTAGTACAATGCTTATTCTTGGGTGCATATTCCGTAGGCTCATAAGCTCATATCCTAAGGGCACGGCAATGGTAGGGTCATTACAGCGCCCCCCGGACTACTCCTTGATATGCAATGGTCTTTGTCACCATGAAGCATGAGGCTTCAGGGGCTAGTGCAAATCTTGTAAGTTCATTCGATTGACCGAGTCTGGTCAAATCATGCTGGGGTAGGTGCATTCTATTCATTCATTCAAATGTTTCATAGGTTGCTTAATTTTTAGAAATGGGTCACACTATCATGTCATATTTCTATTATTTATATAATAATTATAATAATTTACTGAGTGACTTTTAATAATTATTATTATTAATTCGAAATTAATTATGTCTTATGTTACCTAAACCCCTGAACGGATTTCGATAAAATTTGGCAAGGAGTATTTTATATGGCATCCTGGGGAAGGACGTAGGCTACTTTTTGTCCTGGTAGCACGTTCCTTTGGGATAATTTCCGACATCCGCGCGGACGAAGCCGCGGGCAGAAGCTAGTATATAACAACTGAAAAGGTCGTTAGCCGTCGTGATTGGTGCATGGCTTATCTTCATTTTCATTATAATAGTCGGGTGAAAGAAATGATCATTATGTTCACTTTCCTGTGTAGATAATTATCGTTGTTTTGAATAACATTTGTGTGTGGTCATTATTATTTGGTTCTGTTTTCCTGTTGACCTTTCTAATGCTAAATGTACTGTTATGCTAAGGGTACTTTTATTAAGGGTTTTTTTCGTGGAAATTGTAATTGCATTTCCCGGCCCTGTACTTTTCATATATAAATAATTCGAGAAGATGTACTTACCTCTTACGGTTTTACATTCCTTTTGTTCACACTGGCAATTTACTACCCATACTAGTTAAGTACATCTGAAATTACGCTATATTTGACCAACTTGGCAAATCAGTATTTGACAAGTTGGTCAAATATAGCGTTATTTCTTCGAGCTTTCTTCGAGGCGATTACAAGTTTCTCTTTTGCAGCCAAACATTTCAAGAATTCGATGATTTATACCATCTTTATAAATCTCTTCACACACACAACTTGGTGCCTAAACCATCACTATCACCGTTTCCGTCCCGTCCAATTTCCCCCGTCTTACTCCGAAAGCCTTTGCAATGATTTTTCATTATTCGTGCCGGACAAACACCCCGTGTAAAGAAAGCTCTCGGAAAGGTCGAAGGGTCCTTATCTTGACGGTCGTAAGACTGATCTCTCCGCAAACTCTGCCACCTTCAGTTAAACAACGCTATTTGCTTTAGCTCGTCCACTGGGACCAAACAAACACGAAAATTCTTATCACTGAGGCGGTAAACTATAAGATAAAACAAGTTTCAATAGCTTCTTTTAAACGATTTACGAAATACTAATTGGGTACAAATAGGGTTAATTTTGAAAGGGGCTGTCTTTTTTCGGTAAATTAACTTGGACGAATTCTGATCGGGTTGTGAAAGGCGACTCGGGAAATGGGTTTTTCTGATACCTTTCCCGACAAACGTGGGTCTATTGTATCCCTTGTTGACTTTTATCGACCAGAGGTTGGGTGGCATACGAAGTAGGGCGTAGTTATCAGGTCCAATAAATTCTTTAATCAAAAAAAGAAAATCGATATATTTACGACTTACTACGATCGTAGAAAAAACAAGAACATAAACCTAAGTCACATCCATACATCAAGTTCTTATAGTTATTTATTTTTTGGGGCTGTGCCCAACAACTAACAATTTATCAAGAGCATAACATGTGTTGCAGGTGGGTAAATAGAACTAAAATCAAAGATTAGACTTCGCATTAAAAAAAAAAGAGGAACGTGATTTCGTTGAAATACGTGACCGGAATGGTGTAAAGCAAAAACCTCACGTTTTATGATTTTTATATGAATATAGGAATACAAACCCTTTTCCTGCTTCCGAATGTGCCTGCACAATGCCTAGAAAAGTGATTTTGCGTGGGACACTTAGAAAATTATGCGAAAATAAGAAGAAATGTTCTATGGGTAAATATTTTTATTCAATCTTTTTAAAGTACTTTTTACTAGCCTCTATAAAAAGTTCATGGGTCTGAACCAGTCTTCGAAAAAAAAATCCAGTCCGCCGTAGACACCTCGTTTACAGCCAGCTCGAACGCTGACAGCGCATCTTCCGGCGACGAAAATTGTATCCCTTTGAGTAGATTTTTTATTTTCGGAAATAAAAAAGAAGTTACAGTTTGAACGGCGTGCTGTCCAGGAAGTCCCTCGTTTTGGGCGCGGTATGCGAAGGCGCGTTGTCGTGATGGAGCAGTAGCCTGTGGAGCCCTGTGTTTGGTCGCATGTTGCTCACAACAGAGAAAACTTCTATAAACCATTTGGTAGTATACCATTCAGTGTTGATGCTTCTTTGGTTCCGTTGATGCCAAGTAGCTACTCAAATTGGAAAAGCTCGTGATCAAAATCTTCCCCTCACTTCTAGATTGCTTCACTTTGGTAGGTGTTGATTCGTTTTGAAACACCCAAACCGTCGAATGGCGCTTCGTTTCTGGATCATATTGATAAATGCAGGAATGTACTGTAATGATGTCGTAAACACGCCGAGACGAGCCTGCTTCAATTTTTCTTATCATATCACGGCACCATTCCACCCGGGCCTGCTTCTGAGCATCGCTGAAGTTGTGCGGCAACCAGCGTGAATCTATCCTCCTCACTGAAGATGCACTTGTAGAATTTCGTAAAGGCTTCCCGATCCAACTTGAAATATGTGCTGAATCGCTTGATACGCAACTCGCCTATTGTCTTGGATTAAAATTTTCACTGCTAGCACGTTTCCTTCCGTAACAGCCATCAAAGGGCGACCACTTCTTTCTTCATCCCCCAAAGAAAATCGACTGCGCTTGAATTCGATATACCAACGATACACGGTCGCATTAGAAGGGCATTCATCCATGATATTTGGTATGCTGTAGACGGATTCTCATCTTGAGAAAGTATTTTTACTCAACTTAGCTAGAGATAATGTTAGGCGAAAGGGATTATTCAGGGCATGTTGATAAAAAAAATACAAGGCCAGTCACCTTGCTCGGGTAAAACAATTACTGGTAGCCACAACTACGCCACTACAAAGTCAACGTCATCAGCAATGAACTATCTCAGAATAAATAATTGAAACAGCAAGCAGTATGGAGTGACAATTGATTTATAAAGAGGAACTGCGTGAATACATCTTATTAAGTAATTAAAACTTTATTCACTAGTAAAAATACTGTATTCTTAATGCATGAAGCATTTTCTATCCGTCAACCTTATAAATGCAGAGAGCATTTCAAACCGACCAAAACATCATAATCAGCCTATAAAGTCCCGCTGCCAGGACACAGGTCTACTCTCGGTGAGAGGGAGTGGGCGGTAATCCACCACGCGGGCCCAGTGCGGGTTGGTATATGTCACATGTCTTCGAATTTCTATAACATGCATAGTTCTAGGAAATACCGGTTTCCTCACGATGTTTTTCCGTCACCGTTTTGAGAGTAGTGGTGATGAAATCAATGACACAAAGTAAAGCGCCTGTCTGGGTTCGAACTCACGACCCCACGACCCATCACTTGCAACTCGGGGCCGTTACCGCTAGTCCACCACTGCTCTAGAGAGAAATAAAAGATAGATGTTGATAAACAGATACATTTTTCTGTCTGGGTCGGGTTTTCATAAATTAGCAGTAATTAACTTCGTTTCAAGTTAGCAGTTACTAGTATTTACTCAGTTAATCTCAATATATTTCTAATACTTTGGAAGTATCTTCATCCAAAAGTTACAAAACATTTTACTAAATAAGACAAAACGGTGTGCTTGTGTTAACAGTAACTTGAAAGTTTAAACGTGGCTTCTTTTGGTGCTTACGTAACAGGGAGCCTCTTGAAAAAAGCTCCGCTTTTCGGTACCTACACAAATCCCAAAAGGTCAACAGTTCCAACAGTTTTCAGGCGTAACATTTTATTCAGCGATGAACTCTAGAATTTTATACTTAACGTATATATTATTTCTCTACTAGGGTTCACTATAGTAGCGAGGTATTACAGAATATTAAAATTAAGATCTCGATACATCTAGGGAAAAAAGCGGACCAAAACAGGGCAAAGAAAAATCGAAGATACAAAAAAAATATCACGCCATGGAAACTTTACACTTATTTGCGTAAACAAATTTTTACACAAAAATTAAAGATTTTTGTAGAAAGAATCCTGATAGTTACGGTAACTTGTGTCTTGTTGTATCGAGCCACAGATCACGGATACGTTTCGCTTGCTGCCAGAGTCGGCATTGTTAACACTTTTTTATTTTTTTGGGAAAACTAACAGTTACAGTATCACACAATTTTCTTGCTACAGAGTGAGTAAATGTGTAACCTACAACATTTTCCACATATTATACTACTTTCCCAACAAACCAAGTGTATCACCGATTACTCGCATTAAGGTGTCTTGTAGTGCGACTCGGCGGGCGCTGGCCGGCCAGTGCGAGCGCTTAAACTTGTTTTCATCTAGACAATTATTAAAATTCAGGTTTCTGTCTTCACACAGCGCTTGATCGCAAGTTCAATTATGGAAGTTGTGTGCTCAAAGCACCTTCAGCGCTATGAAATTTACTAAACACTGCTGGTGCGGCAATTTTGTGATCTGTGAATCGAGCCATTTAGTTGTCATCCTATTTATCGTACTCGCACCAAGCTGTGTATGTTTGTGTACATTCGTTTTACTTCATGTTTACACGATTTCAATCTCAGCACACCCTTTTTTTTTTTTTTTTATTTTTTTTTTTTTTTTGGGTGGGAAATCATCAAATGACTTCTCCCGCTCTGGGTGGAGCGGGAGGGCGTGTCAGACTTTTACTGACTAAAACCCACCCGTGTTCCTTCAGTTGCCTGTGCCAGGGCCACGGTTTTCTCTGTGGAATAACCCGCGACCCTGAGGCGTCGGCCCTATCGGACCCCGTCACTTTGTGCTGACATCTCTTTGAGGCGCGCGTGGAACACAACGCGCCGTCGACCCGGGCCTGGTCCTTACCGGACAGCGAGCTACCCATTGCTCGCCATCCGCAAGCCCGCGCCTACGGTGGCCGGGAATCTGCAGGCGACTCCCGACGCCCAGGGCGTCTCCTGCGGCGGCTAGTGGGGGCGTGAGGGCGCAATGCTCTCTCCCTCACCCGCTCCGCCTCCTCCTTCGCGAGCATTACTGCTTCGCAGAAGGAGGTGACGGCTTGCCATTCCCTCTCGCTCCGTACCATGGCATGGACCAGGGCCGGACGCGAGAGATCGCCGCCGCCAATCGCCTCCGCGAGGACACTGCGGTGCTCCGCCCAAGCTGGGCATACCTCCACCGTATGCTCCACCGTGTCCTCCGGGCGATCCACACAATGGTGACACCCGGGCGTTTCCTCCCGCCTTATGCGAAACAGGAACCTCCCGAAACAACCGTGTCCGGTGAGGACCTGTGTCAGGCGGAAGGTGAGGACGCCGTGGCGCCTCTCCAACCACTCCTCAAAGAGGGGACTTACCGCCGCTATTGTGGCGTGCCCAGCACTGGGTTGCGACAATCGCACCCTCCATGTCGCCATGAGATCCCGCCGGAGCTCTGTCCGCTGTACCGTGATTTCTCGCGGCAGCGGAGTTACACCCCGGCGTTTTGCCTCCTCGCGCCACTCCCATACGTGCGCGAGGGCTTTTGCCTCCAGATCCCATGGCGGCAATCCGGCAAGGAGGCTCGCCGCCTCGCATGAGACCGTGCGGTATCCCCGGACCAGCCGGATGGCCATGACCCTTTGGGACGCGTTCAACCTGCGGGCCGGTCGGAGCCTCAAAGAACGCGCCCACACCGGTGCCCCGTAAAGGGCCATGGACCGCACGACTCCCGCGTAGAGCCTCCGGCAGGAGGCGTTTGGACCCCCTAGATTGGGCAGGAGCCGCCTCAAGGCAGCCCCAGCCCGCTCCAGTCTGGGAGCCAAACGTCGGAAATGCTCCACGAAATTCCACCGGCTGTCGAGGACGAGTCCCAGGTACTTCATCGTCGACTCAACGCCGATGTGAACCCCTCCCGCCGTTATCTGGGAACCCGACAGTGGCGCGTTCCGAGGACCATGAAAACACATGGCCTCGGACTTGTGCAGGGCCACTTCGAGTCCCAACTGCCGGATCCTCTCGACGATTGTCGCAACCCCGAGTGTCGCTTGTTCGGCCGCCTCCTGGTGCGACCTCCCCTGTGCCAGGACCAGCGTGTCGTCAGCGTAGCACACCACGCTGACGCCATTCGGGAGGTCGGCGCGCAGCACCCAGTCGTAACCGATATCCCACAGAAGCGGCCCCAGGACCGATCCCTGTGGGACACCGCACGACATCTCTCGCCGGTTCCACTCTCCCCGGTGACCGGGGTAGATGACGGCCCTGTCCGTCAAATAGGCCTCGACCACGCGACAGAGGTAGGTCGGCATCCGGTGATACCGCAATGCCTCCCTGATGCAACTCCAGGGCAGGGTGTTGAAGGCATTGGCGATGTCTAGAGACACCGCCAAGACGACCCCACCCCGGGCAACAGCATCCCCCGTCGTGAGGGCTCGCACGCGCATGATGGCGTCCACCGTAGAGCGCCCAACAAACCAAGGTGTCTTTTAGTGCATCTCGGCGGGCACTGGCCAGTGCGAACGCTTAAACTCGTTTTCATCAAGACAATTATTATAATACAGGTTTCTGAAAACATTCTGTGATCTGTGAATCGAGCCATTTATTTGTCATCCTGTATATTGTACTCGCACTAAGCTGCGTTTGTTTGTGTACATTCGTTTTACTTTATGTTTACACGATTTCAATCTCAGCACACCCGCAGATTGGATTCCGCGGATAGATAACATATTCAGTGAATATGTCAAATCTATTTTGGTTTGCGATGAATTTGTGTAACTATGTATATTGTTGGAATACGATGTAATGGGCTACAGAATTTTATGTTGCAAGGAATTTGTGTAGGCTGTTTTTTTGACATTATTATCATCCTATAATAAATTGGAGGAGAGGCAATCCATTTGTCAATACCGAAAATTCTCTCATAAATACTACGAAAAGTAGATCTTAATTATAGCATAGACTTTGAGGCTTCGACTTGAGAGGATTGCTACTTATAACTATTTGTTTACCTGCCAATATTAATTATTATGAATTTAAGTGTAATACGCCGGAACAAGTTAGGGCTATGTAGTAGACGCTACTTAATACGACCCTAAGCAATAACTATTTCATGTCCCTCGATCTATCAAAAAGCTATTTAACACACCACAAAACGTATTTTTTTGTTGACAATTTCATATAATAGAAAGCTAACGTATTTTGCCAATATGCCACAAGTCTCATTTATATGCAGGCCCGCATGAGCGATGACTAAACATTTACCTACCCGCCGAGCAAAAACATAATTATTTGCGAGCCATCAGCCCAGAATATTAGGAAAAGCTTTTACCTAAAATGGAACGAGAAACTATACTTACTTTCAGTATTGACACATTCTAATGAATGTGGTCCAAAATACTGTAGCAACACGTCGGTTATTCTCTGCGTATTTATATTTAATTAAGAAAAATATAATTATTTCTTTTCTCGGTATGTTGCGTCCCGATTTTAATTAATTAATGTTGATTAAACAGAGTGTCCAAAGTAAATTTGGGCTTGAGGTTTGGTTTTATTTTTATTATGACACAATAATTAGGTAGTTGAAACCTTTTAAGATTTACGGACTGTTTATCAAGAATCTTTTTGAATCTTGTGATCTCAGGACATTTTGAACTGGTATTGGATTGGCAATAACCTCGCCGTATATTGCCTTCAGGTACACCTAATACTGAATACCATCGCCAAGCAAGAAAAAAAGTAGTACCTAGTGTAGCGAAAAAAAAAAGAGGGAATTCATCACATAAACACGTCTACTTTGTGATTAAGTATTAAAACTAAAAACTAAAGGTCTAAAGTCTTAACTAAAGGTCCGGAATAGGAAAAGACAATACGAGAAACTTAAGGTACTACATTGGACTATACTATATTGGATGATAAATCTTTGATAGGCTGGTTTAAGAACTAGCTAATTGATTGCAATCGGTTTATAGGCTCGTGTCCACTAAAATACTTAAAACTTTTAAATGAATGTTACCTTTTAAAAATTACCTAAGTTATCCCGATTGTTAACAGTCTGAGTTAAAAACCAACAAGCTTTTGAATATTAAATATTACATTTTCTATTCTATTATATTATAGATATTGACAGTTGAAAGATAACGGGATGGTCAAAATTAAATAATAAAATAATTTGATTTAGCAGTTTTTTTTTAAATGTTTTTTTTCGGAATTGCATGAGACACGGCGATCACGTGTCTTAGGTCAAAAAGGGCATTCCGCCGCCGGTCTCGAGCTTCAGGGATTCCACGGGCTGCCAAAAGCGACACATTAGAACCGCAAGCAAGCCTGGTTATTAGTCCGATGCCCGGAAAAGAGCCGAAAGCAGCCCTTTCAACTGATTCTACACCTAGGACAAATTAAATACGGTATTACATTAGAGAAAAAAGGCTGAAACTTACGCTGGCAGATGAGATCAGGAAAAGTGGGTACATACCAGATTCGAAGAATGTCGTGCAAAAAATGCGTGGCGCCTAGATCGACTTGTAAGCAATTTAGGTCAGTACTAGGAAAATTATAAAAATATGGAAATCCTGGTACAAAACGTTCCTCAGCGGATTTTTTTCTATCCATCAAATTTTCGACTACGTTTAAATTGAAAAAAAAAAACTGATTTAAAGATTGATGGCCAGATAATTTGACTAGAAGAAAAAAGTAGGTTGTAGCCGCAGAGGTCACGTGTTACAGTTTAACTGTGATTTCAAGTATGAAATTGGTGTATAGGTAAACCTCTGCCCAACCCTTTATGTTATGTTATGAAAGTGGTGTCTATTTATTTATACCATATTGGAAAGTTTGTTCTTAAATGCATTTTCATACCTATGTTGTAATATGGCATGCAAATGAACGTGAGAAAATACTTTATTTCAAGGTTTGAACAACAAAAAATCTTAATATACCACGCTCTATATGTTCGTCCATATTATCCTAACTTATATAAATGTGATATTGAGTTAGTTTCATTGTTACGCTTTCACGATAAAACGGCAGAACGGATTTGGATGAAATTTCGCTCACACGCGGCTTTACATCTTGGATCGCAAACGAAGTCGCAGGAAACAGCTAGTAAATAATATTTATCTATACTAACGTCAATTGACCCAAAGAGATCAAAATTCCAAGCACCTAATAACCAAGACGTGATAGGCAAGAGGTAGGCACCAATGTCAATATTGGTTCAGAAGGTAAGACGTTTGCCGGTCATGTAGCCAAGTCTATGATAAAATCTTTATAGTTTATATATATACCGTGATTCAGAATTAAAACCTTCCCTTCTTTTGACGGCTGAATGAGGTGAGTTAAAAATGTGTTCCGTTTCCGCACTTATCGAAATTATATTTGTATGGCCTTTTTAACAACAGGACCCTATTACAAAGCCTCTGCTGTACATCTATCAGCCACCCGTTCATTCATCCGTCCGTCCATCTGTCAGCGGGCTGCATCTCATTGACTCATGCTAGACAGTTGAAATTTTCACTGAGTTTGTATTTATATTGCCATAACAAAAAATAATAAAAATAAATTAAAATGAAAATTATAGGTGCTCCACTTACAAGAAAAATGTTAAAAAAAATGAGTTCATTGTATTGTAAGTGGTACTAAAGCCATCGTATTCGAGTCCGACTCGGCCGGTTTTTTTTTCATTGATCTGGTTGCCTTTAGGTAAGAAGATACTTGTAGCACCTGGGCTTGTAAACGAACCTTATGGCACAAAGACATTCTTAGTGCCAATTTCACCAATGAAACCGAATGCGATCAGCACATCAAAACCGCGTTCAATATTTCAGTTCCATTAAGGCGCAGGAATTAATGACACTGACAGCTCTTATACGTAGTTTATGTGCTGATAGCGTACAGTTTCATTGATGAAATACGCCCTTATTATAAAGCACATTATAGAGCAAGCAACTAAAGCTTTACGAAACAAAAACGAAATAACGACATGAAGAGATTACCCGCATTCCACTACTGATACAATTCCGTTTGAACAACACTACAACAAAGAACGAAACTGTCGGGAAATAGCTGTCTTGAAAATTAATTAATTGAAAAAAACTGCAAGGAATGTACCATTAAGAAATCGCTCTTTGGGACAGTTACAAATGCGACAAGAACAATTCTGACAGTTTAATTTTTAAGATGACTAATTATTTTAGGTCTTGAAATGAAAAGTACTACCTAATATTTTTGTATTGCTGCTGTGGTTTTTTGTTTTATCAAAGTATTTGATTTACGTAGTTTGTCATACTTTCCAAACTTTAAAAATATTCGAGTAGAAATACTTACCTACTAGGTGGCGAGCTATATGTAAGTATTACTACTCGAATATTTTTATCTTGACGGAAATACAAGCTATATTAGCATAAATGACTTTGAATGGACCAAAAACTACCTTTGATGCTTTAATTTATAAGGATGTGCCTGAAAAAAATATTTGGTATTTTAAAACCTTATTTCTATAGAAAATTACCAGTAAACATTTTAAGATTACATTTTGATCTGAGTTATTTAGATTAACATTAAAAATACGTAAGACGTATATTAATCAAATAATTGAGAGAAAACTCAATTACTTGATTTTGTTAAGTCGTACATATCTTTCACACACACACTGCGATGCTGGTAAATATCGGGCTTCTTATTTACCAGAGAAATCCTTACTCTCGGAATTTGATACTTAGATGGATAGCTCCCAGTCAAAATACATAGTAGGATTACCAACAGTGCCAACGAAGCTAGTGGAACAAATAACATAACCTTATCAGGTATCAGCCAGCCAAACAGGTCGGCACACAGTAATGAAATATTGTCATTACCCCGCTCTCGTTCGGTAAACATGTTGAACATGAGTTCTTTTACAGACGCCATTACAATACGTTTTTGAGAGTGGCAATATTATGAAGTAAAAAATTCACTTTACAACCGATTGTGTGGAATATTTTCTTTGTAATCTTATAGAGAGATGGTTGTTTGGACGCTATCGAACACTGTAAAGAGTTGACACAAAACTAAAAAGAGTGGAGTATCTATTAATAAAAAGCTTTTGCAAGCCTGAAATTTTGCCCCCACCCCACTGCATCGCTGGTAATGGCCTCCCGCACTCTTATACTTCGTTTTCACTTAGCCATCTTACAGACTGTTTTTCTTTTTTCTCGGCTGCTAAGTGTCTAAGCGTGATGTTAAATAGCCTACAACCATTTTTTTTTCTTTTTGTTCCCGGGCTGGAAAATCCTCATGGTCCCCGAATCCGTCGCCCCTGGACCCATTTAAGGGGGCCGGAAGAGGACGTTGTCCGCCCTCCTCCGACGCCCGGTGCGTCTGCTGCGGGCCGGGTCGAGAGTCGAGATCTCTCTTTCCCTTTCCGCAGCCTCCTTCTGAGAGATGACCGTCTCGCAGAAGGAAAGCACCGCGTCCCAGGACTCGACGCTGCTGACCATCGAACTCACTACGGCCGGCAGCGACAGGTCTACTGCTGGCAGCGACAGGTCTACTGTCTACTGCTGGTCTGCCTACTTCTGAAATGAGGGCACGGCGAGGCTCCTCCCAAGCGGCACACTCTGCAGCGTGTGGAATTACATTGATTTGAACAGCACCGACGCATATCACCAGGTCACCAGGATTAATCAAGTAAGAAGGGGACGGTGATCAATATATGAATACATTTATAGTACACCAGTTATGTTTAAGTCTCATGTAATAGGGGGCAAGCCTATTGCCATCAACCGGACACTAATACAGACTCGGGGCTGCTACTGAGAAATTCCTAAAAAAGAAACCCAATAACACTATTCTAACCCGACTCGGGAATCCATGACCGCATGCTTATCAGTAGCTCTTGTGACTACTAGACCAACAAGGCAGTCATATATGTACGAGTATTAATACACATTCCCATAACAAGGTGCCTGCACGCTTACATTGTGTTCGGGTCAGTAGTCTGAAATCAATATTACTCAAGGGCTGGTATATTGTGATGAACGCTCCAGTAGGGCGAGAGTATTCTGTAAGGAGTGTAGGCACTCCGTACCCCCATTTGGATCCTTTGATCGTGTGCCCGCGCTAATTTATGCAATTACTGCTTACTCAGCAACTTGGCTTGATATCAAGAAATTGACTATGTTGAGGTGCCTGAATTCTGATAATTTTATTCAAGTCTCGCTTCACACCACAAACAAGCAAATGCTTTCATTAGAATTTGTAGACGAGCATATTATTATTACTATTAGATTTTGTGGCCTTTGTTTGCTTAGGATTCGATTTTAAACATAGATAGATCATAGATAAAGGGATAGATAATAAGCATGGTGTTGACTTTGTGATCTTAGGCGGTGGACAGTTTTTCGTACAACAATTTCTACTTTCGGAACTTCCTCCAAGCGGTTGAAATAAAGTGGTATGCTGCTAGACGAAACAGCAAAGCCTACTTAAGTTTTGTACAGTAAGCTATTTGTTAAAACAGAGCTGTAGGTAAACATTTCATCTTAAACCTCATTATTTACATAGTTATAAAATGAAATTACGTTTTGAGAACAGAGAAACTTGCAAATGTGTCTTCCCAATATTATTTCAACACAGTTACGTGTAGATTCTAGATGAAGGGTTTTCGTTTATAAATATGCTCGTTTATGTAAGAGTAAAATCTCGAACATAGATAGATAGACAAAACATTTATTCGGTGCACACAAAAGACGCAGCACAACACACAAGAACATAATAAATAAAATAAAACACAAGAACAAATAAGTTAAAGAGTTACAATAATAAATATAAATAACATGTTAGCAAACATTGGGATTTAAAACAACTTATAATATTTGCTTGTTTGCGTGGGACTAAAACCATACACAACTAGCCTTTTGAAACTAGAATATTATAATATTATTATACAAAACTTATTTGTATTAAAAACGTAATAAAAAAGGTAATGTAATCATTTTCAAAGGAAGTTCTCGTAAAGAGGCATTTTTCATCAAACTATTCGTTAAAACCAGTACCAACTGTAGCAAAATGCAAAAAAGAAATTCCACTGTATAGTAGTGGAATTTCCTTTTCTTTTCGCACCCATAATTTTTAATTATACTCAAGCTTAGTCCGAGATATCTATATTCACTATGTAGTTTCACAATCCTCGCATTGTGTGTGCCGCGAATATTTAGAGGAAGCGAAAAGCTTCGTGTCTAAAACAGAAATAAGGCAGCCTGCTAGCAACACTATATCTGTAACTCATTCATTATTTTCGCGCCGTGCGTGCTTGTCAGAATAAAAACTTTTTCTGCTTTATTAGTTTTTTAACGCAAGAAATGCCGAAAAGAAAGTGTCAGTGCAAAGAAGAAAGGTACCAAAGGAAAACATATAAATTAAAGAAAGTAAAAACAGGTTGAGTGTAAATCGTTCACCATCACCTGGGTTTTCCTCGCCAACACTGGTGTCGTCGTGCGCAGAAAGTGATGAAATACCCGCCACAGAGCTTATAGGTATGTTTTTTCTACAAGAAATAACCTACCTTGCGATCTTTCCTGTTTTTATGACACGTGGTACGTGTTATTACAGGCACTCCAGTGGAGTGAGATCACCACATTCACGACGGGGATTTCCCGTCATCTATAATGCGTTTATAAATTAGAACGTACGTTGTTCTTGAGTCAATGCCGCGGGCTATTTTGTGTCGCTTGAAGCGTTTTATAAAACGCTAACACAACAGCTCACGTTTTGTAAATATATCACAACTTCATTTTGTTAGAGGAAAGTTTCCTTTACTAAACTGCCACGGGGTGGCAGTATTTATACCCGTAGTCACTTTTTTAGTACATACGGCTGGTAGCTGTGTAACTAAAATCAAACACGGTTTGGTATTTTTGTAGGTGCTGATTGTGTAGACAACACAAAAGATAGCCCTTTCACTGAAGTGTTGGATGATTCCATACTTAAGGCTCTATGCCAAACTTTATCTACAGAAAGGGAATATGGACCAGAAATTCATGTGGAACTGGTAAAAAGGGTTGATGGTATTATTACCCAAGGCCTTAAATAAGACATCAAGGATAAACTAGTTTAGAAATATTTGATACCCACTAACATCAAGCTTTTAGATGCACCAAAGCTTAACAAGGAGCGAGGGACTATAAATGATGCAGTGAAGGCCTGAGACAAGCGAGTTGAAGATCGCCAACGACAGATTGGTGTTTCAATAGCGGCCTTGTTGTCTGCTACAGACAAAATGATTAAAGGTGATGCTGACAAAATAAGTCTAATTTCAACAATCAGTGATGTCACACGCTTATTGACAGACCTCCATTATCAAGACACAATCACCAGAAAGAAGCCTGTTATTCCGAATCTTGATAAAAATATAGGAAAGACAGTTGAAAATCAGGAACGTGATGAATTCCTTTTTGGAGAAAAATTTAATGAAAATGTCAAAACTGCCACTGCGATAAAAAAAACAGCTTGCACTATCTTAAAGGAAAACAGCACTAATCGAAAAAATACCTCATCTTATCGACCAACCCAGTCTCAAATTTTTCCCAAGAAACAGGGAAACCTCAGAGGCCCTCCTCGTACGAGTATGACTCAGTTCAAACTAGGGGGGCAGATATCACCAACAGACACAACACTACAAGCAGAGACCCCCCACAACGTCCTCCAGCCAAGGCGTTTGTTCGACAATCTTAGAAGTAAATACTTTTGATGGTAGACTTAAGTATTTTTATTCCTGCTGGTTAAAAATAACACAATTGGCTCAAAGGATATAATATCCCTTTTTTAGAGGCTCCTCATCAAGAATATGTTTCTATAATTTTTTTTTTCTGATTCAGATTATTTAATAATATTGAATCAAATAAATAGACTTTTATAACATGGAGTACTTACAATATGTGTAGCAGTGAAAGGACAATACTTTTCAAAGATCTTAGTATACCTAAATCAAATAGAAAAGTTAGATTTATTTAAATTTAAAATAGATTTATTTAACCAGAACATTTTAAAATTGAAGACATGAGAACACTTTGTAAATTGATTACAAAAAATAATTTTATGTGTAACATTGACCTAAAAGAATCATATTTCTAGATTCCAATGGGTGAAGATAAAAAATATCTAAGTTTTTGGTTTCAGAATACAATGTATGAGTTCAACTGCTTGCCATTTGGTTTAAGTACTGCTCCTTTCACATTTACTAAGTTACTGAAGCCAGTAATAAACTTTCTTCGAAGGAAAGGTTGTAAATCGGTTGTTTACCTCGATGACATCATATGTATTGGTAACTCTTACCAGAAGTGTCTAGAAAACTGACTGATGATGATGAATTAAGTCTACTGGAATGCCTAGCCTTTATTATAAATAAGGAAAATAGTGTCACTGTCCCAACCAATATTGCAGAATATTTAGGTTTCATAGTGAATACAAAAGAAATGTCATTGTCAGTGACTTCTAAGAAAAGGGAAGCAATTTATTTATTGATTAAGAAATATGCAGAAATGGATCAATATCCAATAAGAGAATTTGCAAAACTTATTGGCACCCTTGTAGCATGTTCCCCAGCTGTTATTGTGAATATATATAGAGTTTATAATACATATAACAAATTGGCTGGCGGGCCACGGCGGCGAGGACGGTAGGACGGCGATCGGGTTTTGGGCTTATGTAGTGTGCTGGTGGCCTTACTACTCTCCTGGAGGAGGGTAGTGGCGTCGTCGGGGGCGATTAAAGTATGCCTTGGTCGGCGAATACTGCTAATGCGGGAGGGAGTGTAGCGGGCGGCCGCTGAGATCAAGGGGTTGGAGTGTTTAATGCCACAGTCAAAGAAGCGCTTCGATAAGCGTTTCATGAACTGGTTTATGGTAGGCATTTTAAGATCGATGTGGAGATTTATATTACGGACATAGAAGGGGGCACCCGTAACCTTTCTGAGGAAACGGTTCTGGAGGGTCTGCATCTTATGGAGATGACGTGGGTGAGCGTGCGCAAATACAACGCAGGCATAGGTCATGATGGGACGGATGACTGCGGTGTAGATGCGCAGCTTGCATTTAAGTGACAGTTTACTACGGGCTGTCAGTACAAAGTGGAGCCTGCTAAGAGCGAAGGAGGCGCGCGCGCGAACCGCCTTAATATGAGCCTTAAAGGTAAGGTTTTCATCAAGGATCACGCCTAGGTATTTGGCTTGCTTCTCCCAGGGGATCGGCTTACCGTACATAGTGATCGGGCTGGGAAGTGGGGGAGGGAGTCAACGACGTCTCGAGAAGAGAACCGCCTGACTCTTATCGGGGTTGACCTCGATTCTCCATTTCCGGAACCATGGGCCTAAGACGTTTGCGGAGGTTTGGAAAGTACGAGCTATAGCATTGGGACAATGACCGGTATAGTAAACGGCAGTGTCGTCGGCGAAGAGAGCCAACTGAGCCTTTTTACTCTGTGGGATATCGCTGGTGAACAGCGTGAAGACTAGAGGAGATATGACGGAACCCTGAGGGACACCGGCGCGAATAGGGTGAGGGGACGAGAGTGCACCCTCGATGCGATAGCGGAAGGTGCGATTCGACAAAAAGTCTCGTAAGATGAGCACGAGACGATCTGGCACTCCTAGTTGGTAAAGCTTGTATAACAAGCCGTTGTGCCAGACTTTGTCGAAGGCTTTCGCTATGTCGAAGCATAGCACAACCGTCGTCGCGTTACGCTGCATACCGGTGCACAAGTGCTCAACGATACGGTGGACCTGGTGGATACTCGAGTGTTGGGGACGGAAACCAAACTGCTCGTTGGGAATGAGGCTCTTTGCTTCGGCGTAGTCTTTGAGACGCTCATAAATAAGCCTCTCGTAGATTTTGCCGAGAACGTTGAGTAAGCTAATGGACGGTAGCTGGAGGGCTCAGACTTTGTCTTGCCTGGCTTTGGGATACCGATGACGGTTGCTTCTTTCCACGCTTGTGGGAAGATGTTGTTGCTCAAGGCGCCATTGAAGATGGCAGTCATAAGCATTATTAGAGGGGCAGGTAGGAGTTTGTATACCTTGTTGGTAATACCGTCCGAACCGGGAGCTTTACGAGCTTGGAGCCCTTTTATGATGTCGTGCACTTCGTCTGGAGTGACGGGAGGCAGAGGATCATCAGGGTCTTCGACGGGTGGAAGGGAGGCTCTCCGTTCGACTTCAGCGTCGACCTTGTTCAGGTGAGCTTGGTCTACTGGTTGAGAGCTGGGAGAACACTGGGACTCTAGGCTGTCAGCAAGGCATTCGGCCTTGTCGGTGCTGTCGAACGCGACGCTCTTGTCGGGGCGGATGAGGGGAGGCATAGAGACCTCCTCGGAGGAGCGCAATTTCCTCTGAAGGTGCCAGAAGGCTTGGTGAGTGGGCTCGAGTTCACTGAGCATCTTGTTCCAACCCTCTGAGCGAACCTCCCCTATGTAAAATTTATAAAAACTGATGATAACAAAATCAGGGGATATAATTTGGTACTACATATATATATGTTACAGTTAAACCCGTTTTTAGATAGAACGCGTTTTTCCTAGTTAAAACTAGTTTTTACTAAATGCCTTTCTTAAAAGTAGAAATACCTAGTCAAAACTATAATTTACCACTGATATATTTACCTGTGAGAAATGTTGCTAAGGAAGCAGCCATAGGAACAGGCCAAGGATTTATGCGCTGCGTATGCAAGAATGGACGAATGACAAAAAGGTGTCTCTGCAAGAAAACTAGTTTTAGCTAGGGAAAACGCGTTCCTAAAAACGGGTTTTAACTGCTTACCACTCGATAGCTAAAGAATCAAAGAATTTGATAAACCTTAGAAAATATTATTCGTTACGTTCACGTATTCACGAAAAACACAAGGCCGTGTCCACGACACAGTCACACCCCTTTGTATCTAATTTATAAGTTGACAAGGCTATTTGATTATTGAAAAAAATCTTAGTTGCAGAAAAATATAAATTGAGCCAAGTCGAATTTTCTTCTTTTGATCTGGATGAGTCAAGCAGTTTCAATTGTGCTTAATGACACTGTAAATGGTTTACAGTCACTTATATTATTTACTCAAATGGTGAAAGATTTCTTAGAACGTGGTACGAATTATTCCATATTTGCTCTCTCAGCGGAAGTCTTAGCATTTACTCTGATGTAATACCCGTTGTAATGTAATACTTTCGGCGTTTTTCCTGGTATCGAACTATTCATCAGGCTTGAGAGTTCTTGTATCGCATATATCAGCCGCATAGAATCCTTGAAGTTCCACCGCTAGACCGTTCTGGCCGGCTATCAGTATCTCCTGCGATTCCGTCGAGGCGTGCAGTGCTTCGAGGCCAACGTTCCGTCAGGAGGAAGGAACTTTGGCTGGATCCACGAAACCATCCCCTTATCATTTAATCTAGTAATAGTAATAATTAAAATATATAACCATAGCGTTTCCATCAGGATAACTCAAAGGTAATCTTTATAAGATAAAATTAATTTGACAGTTTCCGTAATGTAGCAGCCACGAACATATAAACCGATTACAATCGATTCTCTAGTTCACCAAATGCGTAAAAAAGATTTTGCATCCGATATACCTTAATATTTCTCTTCCTCGCTTTTGTATAGGCCAATTTACTTGTTCCGCAACAAAAACTTGGCCAACCCTTTGGTCTCAAGAAGAGTCGACCAACCGCTTGGCGATGTCCTAGTGTTACAACCCCAAACGGTTCAAACATATAGCTCCCAATAAGGTTGTTATACTTGCGCCGTTTGAGGTTTTCTGCTCCTGCAGCAGCCGCCCCAGCACAGCCGTGCTAGGAAGATGGGATGGCGCGAGGGTGTCGACACAGGTTGCATCCCACACCACAGGCCTACCCAACTTCCAAGGCATTATGGTAATTCCATTTGGCCTCTTCCCATCGTCACGTGCCAAGCCATTGGGTTCTAAAACAGCTGGCACCCCGGCGGTGACAAGAGCCCGACGGATGATGTAATTAATGCTGGTGTGGTCGTGCCATTCGACCAGCGCTCTTGCTGTTGACAGCGATGTGGAGCCCCGCAAGGAGCGCCCAGACGCAAACAAGTATCAAGGCGGAATGTGGAGTCACCCAGCATAGTGCCTATTTTGGGTGACGGTAGCGCCTGAAGCCAGAGACCCGACTCCTATTCACCCAATTTTATTTTTTATTTTTATATATGCTTACATAATTAAACGAACTTACCTGAAGTGAAGTTCTATTGTAATTATACGAAGGGCTTAGTCCGAGATATCTTCTATATTCACTATATTGTTTCACAATCCTCGCATTGTGTGTGCCGCGAATATTTAGAGGAAGCGAAAAGATTCGTGTCCAAAACAGAAATGAGGCAGCCTGCTAGCAACACTATATCTGTAACTCATTCTTTTCAGAGCATTAATATATAGGATTATGATTTCCAACCTGACTCTAGGGACGTTACAATATATGATTTTGAAAAGGGAGGGTGGGAGATTGATATCTCAGACTAAGCCCTTCGTATAATTACAATAGAACTTCACTTCAGTTAAGTTGGTTTTATTATGTAATTATACTCAAGCTTAGTCCGAGACATCTTCTATATTCACTACGTAGATGTTTAGAGAATTTGTGGGAAACTAGTACTACTAATGTGGTTATACACACCTCTGCATAACCCTTCTGTCTGTGAAAAATACTGCAATTTGCAAATTATAATACCAATCCCTATATCTACCATTACCGTTTCAAAACACAGAGAACATAATAACTACAGCGGAACTTAAGTGAAAGCTTGACTGAAAGCCGGAAATCGAATGTGCCATCTCAAGGAAACTTTTTAAAGCGGTAGCAGTTGCTTAGATTTCGGATTATCTTTAGCCTTTACCATAAATTACAGGTGCCAGAGCTTTCTAGGTGTAATAGAAAATGTGCGTTTTCCCTGAAGGTGTATATAGAACAACCACATTCCACCAGTTATGTTTAAGTCCCATGGAATTAGGTGCGCGCCTTTTGTCATCCACCGGCCACTTACCCAAACTCCGGGCTGCAACCGAGAAATTCGTGGTGGAAAAACATAACAAGACTATGCTCGACCCATGGGAATTGAAAGCAGGACCTCATGCTCAGCAATAGCGCTGACCAACGAGGCAGTTTATGGTCAAAGATTTTTTTATGTTATATGCACATAACCCTAGTATTATTCCCCAAAGGGTAAGACAGGTACCTAAGTATGCAGAGTATACTACAATCACATTCACACGGTATGTCTATGTCACTTAAATCTGGAATCTGGGTTATTGCTGAGAAATTCCTAATGGAAAAAACGCAATTATACTTTTGTGGATCGAACTTGTCACCTCAGATCTAACAGCCATGCTTGTGACCAATAAATCAACGAGGTATTAGTACTGTACGTAGACTTGTAGGTTAAAAAAACATGTTTTCGCTGGAATTCATACACGTTTTCACATTTTTATACGGCGCTGTAGGTACAACATACCAAGGGAATTGTTTTCTGATTGGCTGAGAATCCTTTTCGACGATCTGAGAAACATTTGGGATCTTTTAACCAACATTACCGTAGGCTGATGGGAGATAAAAAACGTATCAATATCGCTTTGTGGTCATTTCCAGAGTTCCACACTTATGAACTATCGTTACGAAGAAGGTCTGAGTTATGTTTCTCTTCATTTCTATATTTTACTAATATTGTTTCTTCGTATATTTAGGTATTTATGGAGAGCTGGTAACACGCATTTTTTTCGACGTTAACAAATAAGTACGATAAGCCATTTTTTATTAAGAGATAACTTAATTTAAATATTCTTATCAAGTCAAAGTAGATAATGTATGACCAACGGGGGTAGGAGTTAAAAAAGTATAGATGTTTTAAAATCCGGAATTTTATTTAAAATATAATTAAATTGAAATACTGATCAAGTTTACGTCAGTACTTAGTCTACAATAGAAAGTTAATAAGAACTCACATTTGTGGTGCATTTATGTGACATAAAACGGTATAAACACCAACTGCCAGTTAATCCTTCACTATCATACAACATTTGTTAGCACTACACATCACAGAATGTCTCAATTTGCTGAAGTCCTTGCTGCTCAGAAAACCCTTGAGGATAACTTTTTGAGGAAGATGGGTGAGCTTGAAGCACAAATCCAGTGCGCCGGTCCTGCCAAGGACACAGTGGCAAAGATAGCCGAAGAGTTCCGCAGTTTCCGGGAGCTCATATTTTCTATGCTTGGTCTGCTCCGAAGCCAAATCAGTGAGTGTGTCAAGCAAATTGATGGCCTAGAGACCAGGCACCGGCGGAAAGCATTTGTTTTCCAAGGTCTTGCTGAAGTGGAGAACGAAGACAGCACAGCAGTAATTCTGGAGGTTCTCAATACCAAGCTTGTCCTCAAAAATCTCTCGGCCTCCTCAATTAAAGCCTGTCACAGGCTTGGAGCCCAAAGCAAGGAGCATCACAGGCCTATCCTCGTAAGGTTCGCCAGTGTGGACATCAAGGCCTCTGTCTGGAAGGCGAAGACAGGCTTGAAAGGCACCAAAATATCTGTAAAGGAGTTCTTGACCAGGGCCAGGCAATCTGTCTTCGGAAGGGCGCGCGAGCACTTTAGCATGCGGTCGTGTTGGACTCAAAACGGCATCATCTTCATAAAGACCTCTGATGCAAGTCGGCACAAGGTTACTACCATCGACGAGCTAAAGCCCTTGATAGAAAAGTATCCTAAGGCGCCAGGCGCGACTCCATAAACGAGATGAACAGGGGTTGAAGCTGCCGGGAGCCTGAAAAACACATTTTGTAATTATTGTTAATGTTTACTTTGATGTCTTGTTGTTGATTCTAATTTGTCGTTTCATGTATTCATATTCTTTACTTACCGTGGTGTAGTTGTCCCGTCTCGTAGACTCATAATTATTTTTCTTTTGTTTTGTGCCCCATCTGTTTACATAATCTGTTTCTCAATAATGAGGTATAAGTTTTTCGATACCCTCAACAGTGTATAGTTTTCAACCGTAAACACTAATGTAAATGTAAATCAAAGACTACTACTCTCTTCTACTCGTTCTGAATGTCAGCTTGTCAAATTAAAGTGACGTTGACGTTCCAAGTAAACGTTCTGAAATAACTGGCTACATTGTTACTAACGTTTAGTTTCACGTTGCGCTTTACTCAATCTGCAGTTGGGTGTAGCATTTTTCTAAAATGTATTGTACAAGCATTTATTAATTTAGTTTTTCTTCCCTCTCTGGACAGGTATATTTTTTTGGGAACTACGGTTTTTAACTTGTAAAGTAGACAAAAATGTGAACAATTGTTTTGTTACGTGTACTCGTAGTTTGTGCTGAATATCATGTTTAAATTTGCTTTTAGTTTTGGTGTAAGCTGGCGGGTGGTGCAGTTGCACCTGTAAGTTGCTCTGTTTTATGTATATTGTATATTCATTTTAACATAATAGCCACCAATTCGTATTTATGTCAGACAATGAGTCTTATTTTTCTACCAACCATTCTACTGCTTCTTCTAGCGATGAAAGCTTTTGTTCTTTCAGCTACACTCTTGGTGACTTTATACAACAAAATTTTAATAATCAGTCTTATCGGTTGGTTAATGTGTGTCACATTAACGCTCAAAGTGTTCTGAGCCACTACAGCGAGCTGCACGACGCGTTTAATAACAGTAATGTTCACGCCATCCTGATCTCTGAAACTTGGCTCAAACCACATCTCCTGTCCACCAATTACTCTCTTAATGGTTTCGTTCTTATACGAAATGATCGGATTGGTAAGGGAGGGGGTGGTGTAGCTATTTACCTTCGCAATGACTTTCCTTATAAAATACTTACTACTTCCTCTTCAAATTACTCTTCTTCTGCTGAGTTTATTTTCCTAGAAGTCTGTGTCAAAGGAGCCAAAACCATTACTGGTGTTATCTACTTTGGTTTCGGAGCATGCACATCACATCATCATGGGTGATTTCAACACAAACCTCCTTGCCCACAACTCTCCTCGATCCCGTAAGCTCCTGCACCTTATTGAGTCAGCTAGTCTGCACGTATTGCCGCTTAAGCCTACTCATCATAACACTGTTGGCGACGACACCTGGCGCGACCTGATTCTCACCTCGAATCCTACCCTCATTTCCTCTCACGGTCAAGATGACGCTCCTGCCTTTTCTCATCACGACATGATTTTCCTTTCATATATCCTGAAACCTCCCAAACCTAAGCCCAAGGTTCTGTACAGGCGTTGTTTTGCGCGGATGAATGTCGAGAAGCTCAAAGATGATGCATCTGTGGATATTTGGAAATTTCTTGGAACTCTTGGTATCGGCAAATCGCGACATTTAGATCTACCTTGTTCAATTGACTTAGACGATCTCAACCGGCATTTCTCCACCGTTACTACCATGGATCGTTTAGCCAAGCAAAACACTTTGTCTCTAATTTCTGGTCTAACGCGTCCTCACAATAATCCTTTGAGTTTCATTTCAGTTGAACCGGGAGAGATCCGAAAGATCATTCTCTCCATCAAATCTAAAGCGGTGGGATGTGACAATATCACCCGTGGTATGATCATAAACATTCTGGATCAACTCCTACCCGCGATTACACAGATAATAAATTTCTCCTTGTACACCGGAGTATTCCCTTCCCTGTGGCGCAAAGCCTATGTTCGTCCACTACCTAAGGTTTCTAATCCTTCTCTTCCAACCGACTTCGGTCCAATTTCTATCCTTCCCTTCCTATCCAAAGTGCTCGAGGCCTGTGTCCACAAACAGTTCTCCAACTTTGTTCATCGTAATTCAATTATTAGTCCTCTTCAATCTGGGTTTAGGCCTGGGCACAGCACTGTTTCTGCCCTTCTTAAAGTGACTGGCGATATAAGGGCAGGACTGGAAGACACCAAAGTTACTGCTCTAGTGTTGGTTGATTTCTCGAATGCCTTTAATACTGTCAGTCACGACATCCTGTTAGCCATTCTGTCATATAATATGGTCTCTCCCGAAGCACTGAAGTGGTTCTCCTCTTACCTTCAGGAACGTCAGCAGTCCGTTCATGTTGGGGATTCTTCTTCTTGCTGGTGTGATTTGGAAACCGGCGTTCCTCAAGGCGGTATACTTTCCCCTCTTCTATTTTCTATTTTTATTAATCTTATAACTTCCGAACTTCAGTGTGCGTATCATCTGTATGCAGATGACCTGCAGTTGTACTGTCAAGGGAAGGCTGATAAATTACCTGACGCTATCGACAAATTAAATAGGGACTTGGTAGCCATAAAAACCTGGGCTGGCAGATTTGGTGTAACTGTAAACCCTACGAAGTGTCAGGCGATCATCATTGGCAGTTCTCGTAGTATTAGCAAGTGGATGGTAAAACCTTGCCACCAGTACTCTTCAATGGTGTTATCGTTCCTTTTAGCACTGACGTAAAGGACCTAGGCTTGCATATTGATAGTACCCTGAACTGGCGTACTCAAGTCGCCCGGGTAAGCCAGAAGGTTACCGGAACGTTGCGCGCTCTGTACCGGTTGAAAAATATATTGCCATCGAGTACGAAGACAATGCTTGTGCAGTCCTTAATTTTCCCTATCATCGATTATGGTGATGTGTGCTACTATGACCTGAATGCAGATCTCCTCGACAAACTTGACCGTCTTCTCAATAACTGTATTCGATTCGTTTTCAATCTGCGTAAATATGACCATGTCTTTGCGCATCGGTCACTTCTAAAGTGGTTTCCCATACGTCAGCGCAGAGAGCAAAGGGCGCTGACCACCTTGTTTTCATTTCTTGTTTCTACCTCCTCCCCTGGTTTTCTAGCCCCCCACTTTCAGTACATTTGCGCCAACCACAACAGAAATCTTCGTTCATCACACAATCGTCTTCTTCAATGTCCCACTCACCACACAGACTTCATTCACTCTTCCTTCTTCGTTCAGTCTATCTCTCTATGGAATGCACTCCCCCAAGAAATCAGGGTGGCAACCAACCGATTATCCTTTAAAATTAAAGTTCGTGAGCACATTCGCAAGAAGCTGGCAGTATCATCTTAAGGGTAATGTTTTCTCATTGGTTGTTTTATTTGTTTTAGTATAATTATATATTTATGTATCTTTATTTGTGCTTATATTTATATATAATTAGGTGTATATGTATGTCTATGTCTTAGATTAAATATTTATTCCTTGGTTTTTTATAAATTGCACCTATCACTGCTTGTCTCTGCATCACCCAAAGGTTGACTGGTAGAAAATGCCTATGGCATTAAGTCCGCCGCTGTACAAAATGTGCGTGAAGTATAAATAAATAAATAAATGTATCATGAGCTTTAAATGAAATAAATAATATGCAAGTAGGTACTTCATAATTGAAAATATCGATCAGGCTTTTATCTAAACTTAATTTTTTTTAAATTATAACGGTTGTTGTGTGTTTGTGTACAATAAAGAAAAGTCAGTTCAACGAACACAGATAGAAAAAAAAGAAGATGCTTCAGTTTAAGTTAACCTACTCATGCCATTCTTAGGAATGCCAATGTGAAAATAAAAACAGAACTATGGTTTTACGATCTTGACCATAAAGGTTGTATTCTATATTTTTCATTTCACAGAGAGATTTCTTGCCTAATTGAAAAAAGGCTATACACTGATCAGGATAACATCAAGAAATAAAAATAATAAATGAACCTTCTGTTAAAATGATTTAGAAACATTCCATGCACGCGCCACTTCATCTTCGTCAAGGATCTGATGACCGATACCGTTAGAAGGATCAGTCTTCCCACACAAAATAAATCGAGAGGGTTACGTTACGGTCAGGACAATGTCACCCGAATGTCATAGATGGCACTATTATTAGCTTGTCGTGGGCCACATGCTGGTGCAACTCGGGGAAAATGAATAATAAATCCCATTTGAGGGAGGTCATTAAGTCTAGTTCAACTGAAGGAACACCACCCGTGTTCCTTCAGTTGCCTGGTTTTAGTCAGTAAAAGTCTGACACGCCCTCAAAACAAACAAAAGTACTCGTCTGCTGCACCGGTCATGGGTTCTTCGACAAACATGGCCAGCCCACTGCCACTTCAGTTTGCTTTCTCTGCAGGCTGCGTCGGTGACTCCGGTTTTCTTATTTAATATATTTTATATATTATTCCTAACCCTTCTTAACTAATATTATAAATACGAAAGTGAGTTTCTTTGTTTGTTACCTTTTCACGCCTGAACCACGGAACCGATCATCATGAAATCTTGCATATACGTTGTTAGGGGTACAGAAAATAAAAATACTTATCTCAGCTAAAAATTTTGCCGTGCTCTCACTACCCTCTTTTTCAGATTAAAAGTCCACGAATGCTCTACCAATATTAATAATAGTATAGAGGTAATCTACTTTAATATTTTGCTATCAAATTCACTCTTAAACTCCGAACCTCACGAAATGTATGTTCTCTTGGAACACACGATGTTTATAATTAAACGAGCTCAACCTCAATCTAAAGTTGGAAAATAAATGCACCAAAGACAAGTGTTATACTTGAGTCCACGGAGTGTGCCTCAAAGATATTCTATTCTTCGACATAGCGAAAGCCTTCGACAAAGTCTGGCACAACGGCTTGTTATACAAGCTTTACCAACTAGGAGTGCCAGATCGTCTCGTGCTCATCTTACGAAACTTTTTGTCGAATCGCACCTTCCGCTATCGCATCGAGGGTGCACTCTCGTCCCCTCACCCTATTCGCGCCGGGGTCCCTCAGGGTTCCGTTATATCTTCTCTAGTCTTCACGCTGTTTACCAGCGATATCCCACAGAGTAAAAAGGCTCAGTTGGCTCTCTTCGCCGACGAAACTGCCGTTTACTATACCGGTCATTGTCCCAATGCTATAGCTCGTACTCTCCAAACCTCCGCGAACGTCTTAGGCACGTGGTTCCGGAAATGGAGAATCGAGGTCAACCCCGATAAGAGTCAGGCGGTTCTCTTCTCGAGACGTCGTCGATTCCCTCCCCCTCTTCCCAGCCCGATCACTATGTACGGTAAGCCGATCCCTTGGGAGAAGCAAGCCAAATACCTAGGCTTGATCCTCGATCAAAACCTTACCTTTAAGGCTCATATTAAGGCGGTTCGCGCGCGCGCCTCCTTCGCTCTTAGCAGGCTCCACTTTGTACTGACAGCCCGTAGTAAACTGTCACTTAAAAGCAAGCTGCGCATCTATACCGCAGTCATCCGTCCCATCATGCCCTATGCCTGCGTTGTATTTGCGCACGCTCACCCACGTCATCTCCATAAGATGCAGACCCTCCAAAACCGTTTCCTTAGAAAAGTCACGGGTGCCCCCTTCTATGTCCGTAGTATAAATCTCCACATCAACCTTAAAATGCCTACCATAAACCAGTTCATTATTCGCTTATCGAAGCGTTTCTTTGCAGTCAAAGTCATTTAAATGCAAGCTGAGTGATGATGGCCCTCCTGCGCCTTCAAATATTTAAACAATTGTAGTTGTATTGTATTTATATTTTATTTAAAAACGTTTATTCAGAAAATCTAGTCCGAATCTAATAATATTCCTCAAATGATTTAGAATTATGTATTTTTTATAATTTAGCTTTTTTGGATGTTGATTATTCCTGGCTAGTCACGTTGTTAGGCTGACTTGTAACGACGTCGTAGATCTTTTTTGTAGGTAGGTTTCAACATTTGTTAAAAACTGGAAACCAGCTACTGACTAGCGCGTCTCACTAGTCACCCTTTTTCAATTTTATCATGGACTGTGGTTCTAATTCTAAATAATAATACTCAATGTTTATTTGCATTACACAATGTGGACTTAGGTGGTAAAAAAACGGTGGTAGGTACAAGGCATTTGGTATACGTATTGTTCTTGTGGCACTTTGTGTACTTAATTTCATGACCACAGCTCTAAAACAGTGAAGGAAAACATTGTGGGGAATCGGCATGTCACATCCACCAACCCAAACTGGACCCGCGTGGTGGATTATGGCCCGCTCCCTCTCACAGAGAAGAGGCCTGTGTCCCAGCAGTGGGAACATTTTAGGCTGAAAATGATTGTTCGGAACGCAACGGACCTTCAATCATCACGTCATCGTTGTCGTCCACTTCTTTATTGCCATAAACTGCAAATAAATGAATGACATTGATAGATATGCAAATACAACATTTGTGAACTGAGGAGTATGAGGACGAAAATTATAACAAAAGCGAAGTTTTATGAGTATTAGGTACGAATGTTTTGTTTAGGAAATTCGTACTTAAGCAGTTAAATAGTTTTAGTATAAAATGATAGACTTTCATTTCTAACGTAGATACCTACATATTCTCCAACATTGCTATGGAGTATGAAGACCAGATAATTTGGTTCCATAATCTCCAATAGGTACTTCATGCAACAACAAAAACTTTCATACCGAAACCATGTTTTCAAACCATGAAAAGTTCTTGGCTTATTGGTGGCCGTTATAATTCCAATGATCCGAGTCGGACCGGTCTGCGATAGATTGCATTGCCAACGTACGCATTTTAATACCGGCGCAGCGGCGTGGTGATTAGGATGCATTGAGTTCCAGGCATTCGCATTGGTGAGCTCGGACTTAGCGCGCGTTCACACGGACTTAAAAATATGTCACGACGGGATTTTATCTCGCACTGAATTTTCAACTCTAGTGCTATGCCGAACGTTGAGAACCGAACAAAGTGCATCGTGCAACCCAGCTACTTACTTAGAGCGTTGAAAATCCAGTGTGCGATTAAATCCCGCCGGGTTGTTTTTACGTCCGTGCGAACGCAGGCTAACTTGTACACAAGCTGTTGAAGAAATGTCGCTGTCTATCGCTGTCAAAAATAGTGCTTTCCTCAAAATATTTTTGTTACACTAGTGAATATTTTCAAAGGTACATTCATTAAAAATATTATTATGTGCATCATTACAACCCTAAAAAGTATTTTGAGTTTCATTAATTTAAAAAAGTAAGTTCACAATTAAAAGGTCAATAAGTTTGTAGAGGACCATACATACATACACTCACGCCTTCTTCCCATGGGGTTAGGCAGAAACCACAGAACGCCACCTGCTACGATCCTTACACACTCCTTTTGCCTCGTTTACGTTCATACATCTGGTCATATCACGCGCGCTCGTTGCGAGTATTACGCACCTGCACTTTCTCATGAACATCACCAATAAGGTCACTATATGTCCTCTTAAGGCGTCCCCTCCCGGCTTTTCCACTCACATCTGCCTTGTAACCTCCCTTTGCAACCTTTTGTTAGTCTCCTTTCATTCATCCTCTCAACATGACCAAACCATCTAAGCATACTCTTTTCAATTTGTAGAGGATGAGTTACTTAAATATTTCCACGAAAATAGGAACAAAAAAATATAAGTAGACCTCTTCTTTTGCATGAACTGAACATGAATTTGCACCATTACGGCACTTTCTGCTTCTTCATGTAATTCAAGCTTTATGTGCAACATAACCAACTGACCTACACTTGGCCCTCAGACGTCACGAGGAAGAAAACAAACCAGAACCTAGTGATTTTCAAAAATACACCTATGTCGACATACCTAATTGTACCTACTACCATTTCACAATACCTTCTATGCAGTCTGCGCTATCAGCATTGTATGTTGCACGTGGGACGTTTTAAACGGAACAGTTTTGCGGATGCGACATTCCCATTCAAATGTATGCTAAGCGCCTTACCTTAGTTGTGAGACGTATGAATAAAACAAGACCGCTTCCGTGCCGCTATCTGGGTGTGAACCTCCACAGCCTCATAATGGTTGTTCCACTGAATTTGCGGAATTGTGGGTGAACAACCCGTTCACTTCACGACACAGACACTGCTGCAGCACTCACTATCGCAGCAAGGATGATGATACAGTGAAACAACTCGAATGTACTCATTGAATGTGTATTAAGATCATTTTTGTATAAAAACTTCGCTGACCTAGTTAAGTGATGGAAATTCTTAACACCGCGATTCACAATTCGATCTAAAATGAACAACGCCATCTATCGGCAAAATAATTAAACATTTCTCTCAAACATTCCGCCCACCAAGGACAAATTCACAAATTTGACCTTCCATTACTGGTTTATTTTAACTACATACATATTAATAAACTACTACTAAAATTAACAAACTTAAAATAATTACATTAAATATCTTAATTAATATAATTATAGCTACGTGGTGGTGGACATCACAGGTAAGATACAAATCTTAGATATCGACCTTTTAATTACAGAGTTCTTTGTGCGTAGAGATACAACTCTAGTAATATTATCAGCTCCAGGGTGTTTTGCAACCACACGACCAAGCAGCCAACGAGAGGGTGGCAAATCATCCTCTTTGACCAAAACTAAATCACCGATACTTGGTTCCGGAGTTTGTTGATTCCATTTATATCGATTTAAAAACATAGATAAATACTCCTGCGACCAGCGCCGCCAAAAATTTTGCATCATCCTTTGAGTTAATTGCCATCGACGTAAAGAGGATACAGCGGAAGCTTCAAAATTGTACTCCGGAACGGCAACCAAGGGCTCACCAACAAGGAAATGACTCGGAGTCAAAGCATCTAAACCATCCAGACCGTCATCCATCCTTGACAGTGGTCGCGAGTTGAGGCAGGCCTCAATTTGTGACAAGACGGTTGACAACTCCTCGAACGTTAACGTTGAATCGCCAATAACCCGACGAAGGTGGAATTTTATGGATTTAATTCCGGCTTCCCATAGACCACCGAAATTGGGCGAGTATGGAGGAATAAAATGCCACTTCGTGCCCTGAGACGCTAAGCAGTCAGCCAGCTCTTTTGGTAAGTGTGATTTTTCCGCAGAGAATAACTTATTTAATTCCCTTGATGCCCCTACAAAGTTGGTTCCGTTGTCTGACCAGATGTCAGAACAATAGCCTCTTCGCGACACAAATCTTCTATACGCCGCCAAAAAGCCCTGAGTTGTTAGGTCACTAACAGCTTCAATATGTACGGCTTTTGTGGCCATACAGATAAATAAACAAATGTAGCCTTTATAGGCATGATGACCACGGCCTTTGGAGGTCCTGATGTTTATTGGACCCGCATAATCTACCCCGGTACATTTGAAGGGTCTGGCAGGCGTTACTCTTACCGCTGGTAATTGTCCCATCAACTGCTTTGATGTAACTGCCGAATGCCTCACGCATGTAACGCATTTATGTACGTGTGACTTTACCAATTCTTTGGCACCAAGAATCCAGTATCTTGACCTCAGATACGCTAGCATGAGTTGAGGCCCCCCGTGCAGAGTTTTATGATGTGAGTCTGCCATGATCAAATTAGTAAAATTGGACCTTTTTGGTAACAATATAGGATGTTTCCTACTTTCACCTAATCCTGACTTTTGTAACCGTCCTCCTACTCTTAAAATTTTATTTCCATCTATGAAAGGGTTTAAATATTTTAAAGGTCCTTTTAATTTGACGAAGTTACCGTCCTTTGCTATCTTTTCCATTTCTTCTCCAAAGTTCTCTGCTTGACACTTCTTAATACAAACATCTAATGCCTCTTTTAATTCTTGAGCTGTTAAGAACCCTGCTACTTCACCGTTATCCTTATTTCTTTTTATCCACATGCGTCGACAATAAGCAACCACTCTCATTAACTTTGGTAAGTTTGAAAACCGGTCTAATAAATTACTTTGAGTGCTCGAGAAATGTACTTTGATAACTTCTAAATTGGTCTCCATATCTTTAGGTTTGTTATAAACTATATCAGTTGCACCTAAAAACGCTGGCCCATCAAACCAAGACGTTTGTTTCTTGAGTTCTGAAGGGTTGAGGCCCCTAGAAGCATAATCAGCGGGATTTACTCCAGATCGAACATGAGACCACTGTTGTGCGTGTAAGGTGGTTAAGATCTCAGATACCCGGTTGGCTACAAACGTTTGCCACCTACTTGGGTGGCTATTGAGCCAAGCCAACACGACAGTAGAATCAGTCCAGGCATGTATGTTCTCCTTCCGAATGTCCATTACATGAGCTACCTCAACCAACAATCTACTAAGAAGAACCGCTCCACAGAGTTCCAATCTGGGAATCGATATTTGCTTGATAGGTGCTACTTTCGTCTTTGATGTCACCAAATTCACAGACACATGACCCTTATCATCGATTGACCGGATGTATACAACCGCGGCGTAAGCTGCCTTTGACGCATCGCAAAATCCATGAAGTTCAACGAGTGCATCGTTGTGTTTGGTCTTAATCCAGCGAGGTATTTGTAATTCCGATAATTGATACAGGTCGTCCCGGTAAGTACGCCACTCTTTTAGTATTTTGCTTGGAACTTCATCGTCCCAGCCTACGCCTGATAACCATAGCTTTTGAATTATAATTTTTGCTACTATCACACTCGGTGAAACCCATCCGAGTGGATCAAACAAACGTGATATGTCTGAAATAATTATTCTTTTTGTTACAGGTTCTTTCGTCGGCGGAAGAGTCACCGTGTAGCGGAAAGCATCAACCATTCGATTCCAGGTAAGTCCAAGTAACTTCATAACTTCATCGATTTTAATTTTTATTTCTTCTTCTTTATGTTCTTCATGGCTTTTGTTTATTATTTTCAATAATTCCTCACTATTGCTTGACCACTTTCGTAACGAAAACCCCCCTTTCTCTACTAACTTGTTAAATTCATGATACAACTTGATTCCTTCTTCTACTGTTTCGACGCCCGTAAGCAGGTCATCCATGTAGAAGTCTTCCTTTACCTTATTAGCAGCTTTAGGGTAGTTATCCTTCTCGTCTTCAGCCACTTGCTGAAGAACCTTAACTGCGAGATACGGGGCACATGACGTACCAAAAGTTACCCTCAGTAAACGATATTCATTCGTTTGATGATTAGGACTTTCTTTCCACACAATTCTTTGAAAGTCAGCGTCCTGCTTATCAACTTTGATTTGCCGGTACATTTTGACTATGTCCGCAGATAAACAAATTGGATGCAGTCTCCATTTCATCAAAATATGCCTTAAGGTTGGTTGTATAGTGGGGCCTATCATTAAAAGATCATTTAACGAAACACCATTTTCACCTTTACAGGATGCATCAAACACTATCCTCACTTGCGTAGTGTCTTTATCCTCCCTAACAACCGCGAAATGAGGTAAGTAAATTCCACTCGAGTTATTTTTCTCTTTTTCAGGAACCTTCTCCATATGTTCCAGCAGTAAGTATTCATCTAACACCTTTTGATACTTTATTTTCATTTCTTCATTTTTACTTAATCTTGTAACCAATGAAGTAAGTCTCTTTTCAGCTATCTTTTTTGAGTTCTTTATTTTTAATTCTGGATCTGTGATTTTAAACGGCAACCGTACGATATACCGCCCATCCACGTCTCTTTTTGTTGTTTCGGCAAAGAAACGCTCGCATTGTTTTTCTTCCTCAGTGAAGATATTTTTGTTGATCCCTGTATCCGCCTCTAATTCCCAGAACTGTTTCAATAAGTCATTGTCCTCCACATAGGAATGCATAACTACTACATTCTCATGAGGTTGATGTGATTTTTCAACCACACCCGATAAAATCCACCCAAACAAGGTAGCTTGCGCTACTAAAGTTCCCTGAGGTCCCTTTTTCATTCCTTCTTGAATTACTTGACCATAAACCTCAGCACCAAGCAAAACATCGATCTTGTTTGGTGTGTTATATTGTGGATCTGCTAAAGGTAAGTTACATATCCAATCCATAGATACTATTTTCTTGCAAGGAAGAAACGTGGTTATTGTTTTCAATACATATGCGGCAACTGATACTTTTACGCCAGGATCATGAATAGAGGTAAGCGTTATTTCAACCATAAACTTAGAAACAATTTGGGCATTTCCTTCCAGCCCTGAAATGTGTCCCCTTACTGGTGTCTTTTTAAGACCCAAGTACTGGGCAGTTGCTTCTGTCACAAAGGATGCTTGAGACCCTTGATCAAGCAATGCCCTGATAGTGTGACTCATTCCATTCCTGGCAGTAGCTTTTACCAAAGCCGTGGCTAGCAACACCTGATTATGCCTTTTAATTTTATTTGACGAGAAAAATGTAGACACTGCGTCAGAGTTTAACGGTTCGGACGGTGTAGCCTTCTGTACAATAGATGTGTCTCCGTCATCGTTGTGACGCGCGTTATTTTTTTTAGTTTTTTCTGCATCGCTCTTTATCTGACCAGCGGGATGGAGCAAAGAATGATGTTTACGATTGCAAACTCGACATACGGCTGAACTTAAACACTGCTTGGCCGAATGGTTGTGCCCTAAACAGTTAAAACATAAACTGTTTTGTCCTACAAACTCCCGTCTGGCATTTACATCAGTTTTTATAAATTGTTTACAAGACATTATTTTATGACTCTCCTTGCAGAACCTACACTGCATAGCAGAGGCATGAAATACCTTAGGCTTCTCTATTTGTTTTGTTTTCCCTGAACTGGAACCCGCATCCAAAAATTCAAACGCTCTATAACGACTGGTTAGAAATTTTTGAAACTGTTCAAAGGTTGGTAAACCATCGGCAGAAGTGTCGCTCGTAATATTTAACTCCCACTGTTTTCGGGATTCCGGATCCAACTTTAAGGTAAGCAAATGAATCACTATGAGGTCCCAGTCAGCAGTATTGATACCAATGTTATTTAATGCATGTAAACAATCATTAGTATTATCCATCAATTCCTTGAGACCCACAGCTGATTCACTACTTAGATTCTTTTGACTAAGTAACCTTTTCAAGATGAAATGTGATAAATATCTTTTATTATTATACCGCGCGTTCAATTGTTCCCAGCATCGTTCATAATTTGTATCTGATATGGGTATTTGTCTTAATAGCTGTTCCGCTTCCCCAGACAAATATCCTTTTAAATATTGCATCCGTTGTACATTATCTAATGATTTATTATTATGAATAAGCGATACGAATAAATCTCGAAAGGTTACCCAGTCTGTATATTTTCCGGAAAACACTGGAATAACAATTTTAGGTAGTTTGACTTGACACTGTTTAAAATTACTTGTTGCATCTTTAAGGCTTTCTTTTTGACTTTCCTCTTTAACCTCATATGATTCCAGAACAGTTTCCATTTCAGTCTTATACTGAATGTAAACTTCTTCAGTTATATCATAAATATCTTTTTTAACATATGAACTTTGTTTTAATTCATCTGGATCATATTCTTCGTATAATTTACTATGGCTATCTGCTAACTGATCCCACAATTTTTCTAAATTTTCCATTCTAACTTTAACATAAGGACGAGTTATTCTTTCTTTAGGTGACTTTTTAAAGTTAGAGTGAGCTTTATTAATTCTGTTACAAGTATCTTCTAATTTGTTAATCAAAGAATCCATTTTTTTATAGAGTTACCCTTAAATATTTATTGTTAAACAAAGTAATAAACTTGCAAAGTTTCAATTATCTAAGAAGTTGATAACAGCACAAACGTTAAAAGTTCAAGTGTTATTGAACAAGACCTAAGGAAACTATTTCAAGTTATTATTTTAGCTAAGTGTCAAAAGCAAATGTGTAAAAATACAAGTTTAATCATAAAATTATGAAAAATTTGGGCAAAGATTACCCGTCTCAACCAATTTTCCTTAAAATTAAACTATGTCTAAGCACTGTCAATATTCTAAGTTTAAGGTTAATATTCTGATATTTCTTTAACGTTCCGATCTTCAAGGCAATAAGGTTCAAAATTAAAGTTACTTTCCTGACTGAGCCAATTTAACTGGCACTTGCACTTAGTAATAAAAGTTCACTCACAGTTGTTCTTCTTGATTGATACCACCTGATGAATCTTTCACTGGTAGATTGACGTTGCATCACGTGACGCACGTCCCACACCTCCTCTTGGTTACGAGGTCACCCTGCTGCCGATTCCTGACGATGTCGTTATCCCGGCACCGTCTGCAGTAGATCGCTTCTCGCGTTGCTACTGCTGCTCCCAGAGTTGCTGCTGATCGTCACCGCCGCACTGATGCTGCTGCCACTAGCACTGCACTGATGCTACGATCTTGGTCAGCTATCGCAAGCGATCCACTTGCCCGACCAAGGTTGGTACACAAAAAATCTTCACCACACCTCCGGATAAGTCGGCTCCGGCTTCGAAGGACCATATGAACAACCCGTTCACTTCACGACACAGACACTGCTGCAGCACTCACTATCGCAGCAAGGATGATGATACAGTGAAACAACTCGAATGTACTTATTGAATGTGTATTAAGATCATTTTTGTATAAAAACTTCGCTGACCTAGTTAAGTGATGGAAATTCTTAACACCGCGATTCACAATTCGATCTAAAATGAACAACGCCATCTATCGGCAAAATAATTAAACATTTCTCTCAAACAGTGGGTAAGGGAACAAATCCAAAAGCAATTAAGATCTCCCCACTGCTAGGGATATAGTAAGGGACGAGCCTGCTGTAGGTATGGCATTAGATGTTTCTTCAACAAAGCTGCTACTTGTTAACGTATAAAACTAACATGTGATACTTAGTTGCTGTCTGTGCTAGTGCCTACCTACCCTCATAAATAATCGGAAAGTATTAGTGTCTACCTACTGAATCAGTTAATTCTAAGCAGTTGTGAATAAATTTCACACCGTGTTTTGTTTACCATTAAAGAAATGTTAGTTAAATTATTACATCATACATGCAAGAGATGTAATTCCTGAAAGGTTAATCCTAGTACCTAGTTCATGTAAGATTGTTACACCCACGACTTTTCATAATAGTACTATAATGTATCCTGGATGTATCCTACCTATTAGATGTGCGGCATTGCATAGAATGAGTAGGTAGTCGTGCTCCGAGAATTTTCTGCAAAGGAAAGGTATTGTTGGATTTTCTCGTCTATCGTGGGTGCTTTTACAGTCACAAACACTCTTTAGGTACAACTACCATAAACAATACAATAAGCTATTGGCTCTGTGCGAGAATCGAATTCCAGAGAACCCACGAAATTTTTCAAGACACAATATTTTTGCTGTGATGATTTTCTTATGTTTGTTTGAAATCTGGTTTCCAATTGCTGAAACAATTTTTTTCACATTAAAGACTTAAGGCGGGCACATAATTGGGATGACGACATTTTTTTATTATTTTTGCCTCAAAAGACTGTTTGTTTCCAAATAGCGCAACTGTATTACAAAAAGTGTAAAATCTAAAAAAATTGCCAAGTTATAAACGTTTTAACATAGTTGTTAGAAAAGGATAGCACTATCGTAGAAGTGACGTCACGACTATGTAACTTCATACTAGCGCCGTACATTGTCAGTACAGCGCAACAAGGACGGCAATAATCCCCTCCAAATTTTTTAAAGCGTGTATCTTTTTCAAATTTACACCGATTTAACAGATTTTTTCGATTATCTTATTTTTGCTAAGCCTTCTTTGAAATTACATTATTTTTATAAACTTTTTTAATACTAGTCATCATCCCAATTATTACTTACACCCGCTTGTCTACACCCTGGCAGTCCGGCAGTCTGTTTGAGGCCTGTAATCGGATTGTTAAGTGGGCGCTTATAATGTTGATCGGAGCTTTCGCCCGCTAAGCTGGTTTACTGGTTTCATACCGGAACAGTGACTGTTGAATACATTCGGGTAGAGTAAATAGATAATTAATTAGATCAGTAATAAGATTGACGTTTATTAAATATTTATAACATAACATCACGCCTGTACTCCCCGAAGGTGTGCATAGTACACATTTATAAACATAAACGTGCCAGCAGTGTAAAATTTAATCCAAGACAATCGCCGAGTTACTTATCAGAAGATTCAGCACATACTGCAGGTTGAATCGGGAAGCATTCACGAAATTCTACAACTGCATCTTCGCGTAAGGAGGATAGTTTCACTCTGGGTGCCGCACAACCTCACCGATGCTCAGAAGCAGGGGGTCTACTCTCTTAGCCCGAAGTCCGTAGTTTTGGCCTTCGTTACGGACGTTTCCTACTCCGTATCACCTACGGACTTACGATTAGTCACAAACTCGAACTAAGAATGAATGACAACACGATTTGACAGTTGTCCCTACTCCCGATTCGTTTTTGCCCGCCCGAAAAGTTGGATTTGACACTTGTTTAGACGGAACGTTATGTCATTTGATACGACATCAAAATAGTTATCGTGCTGCTCACGAAAGTTAAAAATTGAAAATACGGCTGCTTTTTTAAGCTCGAAGAAGCTTTACAGGTAGAACGGAGACGTCGCCGATTGCCTCTTATTAAAACATGGCAATAAATAGGGTATTTGTATTTATATTATTGATTAGGTTATATAATTTTCAAACTTGATATTTTGCTTACAGACATAATGGGTGTTAGGACAGGCGGCAGATAGGTACTGTTAGAAAACAAATTTTACACAATAAAAGAATTGTTTTTGGTAACAAATTTTTATTTAGCATCAATCAACACAACTCGGCTTCCTGCTGAATCGGCAGGTAGGTGTCGCCGAACTCGTGGACGTGCACAACGTGAATGTCATGCTGTAAACAAATGAAAAGAAAAATACTCAGTGTTAGCTTAGTATTTTATAAACATGATTTATGTGATCTATTTACTAGTTATCAATAATACTTACATCGCTGATTATGAATTGGCAGTTCCTTTTACCAGTACCTCAGTGATCACTGCGGGTTGTTCCTGGGAAAGTGGGTTGGTAGGTGTAGCAGCAGATATTTGTGTGGGTGTGATGACTGCTGGGTCTTGTATGACAGGTGGACCCTGTACAACAAAAACTGAATATCATTGACGGATACAAGAAATGTATAATTATGTACCTATCTGTTAAGCATAATTATTACATTTAAAAGTCACGGGAAAGACTCCATGCAAAATAATTATAAATACATTAATGCTACAACACAAATTTACTACCTATGTTCAATTATAAATTTAATTATTACCGATGGAAAAGCTGGCACTCTTGTCTCAGTTTGCGGCTCTCTAAAACCCTCTCCCACAATTGACAGTATCCTCAATTCAACTTGCGAGAGGGTTGGTGCTACCGATGGGACTTCACCTGTAGCACATGCTGAACGTCTGGCAGATCCAGCAGCTTTTTCGGCCAAATGTTTTTTTTATCATTATATGCACTTTAATAAATACGAGTATTGTATTAAACTTACCCTTTGCCACTACTCCACGGACTTTGTGCAACTCCCCATTGAATTAAGGGAGTTGCGCAGGCTTTCCCACAGCCGTTTTAATCGGATTCTCCCGTCGGCACCCCTCAATAGTCCGCGAACCATCCTGATGATGGTGCCAAGCCTCGTTACCAAGCCCAATCTATTATTATTGTGTATAATCTATATTTTTTAACGCACAATATTGAAAGATTTACTTTTTTTTTTTTAGATCACAGACATCTTATAGGTTTTCCTGTAATCTGTAAGTAATGAACTAATTTCTGTATTTAAAAAACATTATGCTCGTTAGTTTCAGAGATAAGGGGTACGATAAATTTTCGTATAATTTCTTAAAGAACTCCAAAACTGTTAATTTTTAAAATAATACAAAAATAAGTTTAAAACCATCACAACAAGCTTTCATTTTATATGTCACACGGTACCTGTATTAAATTTTCTAGTTTTTCCCCCGAAAGTGATCCCCATATTCAAAACTCATTTCTCTACGTTATACAACCGTGTTTGGGTCGCAGAAATTCAAATGTTTACCAAATTGTTTTGATCAAGGATCACGCCTAGGTATTCGGCTTGCTTCTCCCAAGGGATTGGCTTGCCGTACATAGTGACCGGGCTGGGAAGGGGGGGTGGGACTCGTCGACGTCTCGAGAAGAGAACCGCCTGACTTTTATCGGGGTTGACCTCGATTCTCCATTTCCGGAACCAACTACTACGCTCCTCTGATGGCCAGGTCTTTTATACCGCCGTGATTGCTAATGGCTCTTTGTCTTTGTTTACCAAAACTTTCTCGTTCCTGGTGGTCCAAGGGGTAATTAGTATTGGAGACTGATGTCCGATTGTTCTAGTTTCCATAACATCTCCTATGTCTTCCTTGAAAAGGTTCATTTTATTTTTAATACGTTCATTGTTCAGGTCTTGCTGACTCACGGAGGGCATGCTGTAAATAAGCATAGGTACGTACAATTTTTACACAATAGTAAACAAGCATGCTTTGTTATAGCACACATGCTACAAAGGTAAACCACGAAGAAAACCTTGGAGAATCAACGCGAAAACCGGTTTTATTCACAATAAGTAGATGTCGAGTAAGTTTATTTACAAGAATGTCTTTACAATGTGGCACGAAAAATACAAAAGAACCTTCTTTCCCAAGCTTTGGAGAGCTACACACATTAGTACACATTTAACTGTCCTTTAGAGTACATTTTCTAAACAATACGATAACGAACAAAGTGAGCCGGATATGTGGTACATTCTCATCTTGTTTTTCTTTCATCCCACTTTTGTAACGGTCCTATTATGAGAGCACCCCTGTTTGCGGAATGTATTACAGCGGTCCCATCTAACCACAAAAGGTTTATCCTGAGTTCTCGTACTATTGCTACTTCACTTATTTTTCTTGCTGTCTCTTAATTATTTTTAGATTACGTGATTATAATATTCTTTTTAGGGTTTTGACTGCTTTATACGGCTTCAAAAAAAACGGTGGTTCTCAAATCGTTGGTGTACATATTATAGTTTTAGTGACAAGAAAGTAACTAGGTTTTATGTGTAAAATGCTACACAAAGTCCTCATCATAATAATATTCCGCTAATCCTACACTCAACAATTGCCCTTGTGTCCACTATCCGGCCAACAACTAACGAGGATTAGTCATTTAATCATGTTAATTCCAATTCTTTCGACTTCCTTTCCCCTTCTTTGTTAGTCCGTCGTAGTGACGCTGTTATACCTACTCTATAATCGCTGATTTGACGGCTTCTAAACGTCAAGCTGGGGTTCCCCAATCTTGCAATTATATGTAAGACTATAGTGTGAGTAGTCTGTCAAATCCGAGCAGCAAGAGTAGGTGTCTGACTTTTGAGGATTGTTATCCTCAAAAGTCACTCAAACACTCAAAACAAACCCGGGAGTGCCTAACATTTGAGGGCTTGTCGTAAGTTACTGAAACATGCGGCTATTAGGTGACTTATTAGGGTTGTAACGGAGGCCATCTTACGAACAAAACCAATAACCTAACGGCCAAACCCAATAACCTAAGACAGATCGCACAATACGATCTGTCTCTGTCGAACAAATAGCTGTCAACACGTTATAGGGTCGCATACCGGAGTTTTAGAATAATGGAATTAATCTCCTCATCTTTTTGTTGTTCTGCTTGTAACCATTTATCTGATATTTCAATCAAATATACTTTTTTTCTGTTCAATATTTTACGAGCTAGCTTTGGGTTCTCAGGTAGGTTTCGTGATAAAAAGTCTACATGTCCCATATTTTTACCCTGGCGATACTCAATGTCAAATTCAAAAGATTGAAGAAAACATAACCATCTGTGGACACGAGGGGTAAGGTCTACTTTAGATTTAACTGCCTTGACTGCATTGCAATCAGTGATTACTACGAACTTACGTCCTTGCAAGTAATGGCGAAAACGTTTTATGCTATTCACTACTGCAAGCGTCTTTAGTTCATATGAATGATATCTTGACTCAGTGCTGGAGGTTCGGCGACTGTAATATTCGATAACATGTAATTTAGCATCAAACTTTTGCATTAGTATGGCGACATAACCTTCAGCACTGGCATCATCGGTATGTAACTCTATCGGTTGTTGGGGTCAAAAATTGTTAGAACGGGTTTGCTGGTAAGTGCATCAATAATTTATTTTCATATTGTTTCAATAGCTGGTTTCCACTGTATTTGCCTTTACCTGAAGTTAATCTATAAACAGGAGCGGTCTTTTGAGAGAAACACGGTACAAATTTTCTAAAGTACGAAGCTAAGCCTATAAATTGTCGAAGTTGAGTAACCGTTTGCGGAGGTTCAAGTTCTGTCAAAGATTAAATTTTTCGCGGATTTGGTCGTATTTCGCCAGCGGCTACGTGATACCCAAAGAACTCTAATTCAATCTTGAGGAAAGCACATTTCTTTTAAGTTGAAAGCGAAACCGGCGTCGGTTAATGCTTTCAAAACCTGACGCAAGCGACCAATACCTTCATCTTGATCTTAGAGCGCACTACTTGTCTTTCATCACAACCAAGCCGATATGATCGGCGTTGTACTGTGTGGTTGGGATCAATCTATAATCTATAATTTCTAATTTTCCAGTACTAACTCTACCAGATGCAGTGCCTTCTACGAAGTAATTACCGTAATGTTCAAGTAAAGATGTTAATTGTTCTCTATGTTCATTTGGAATTTCACTATCAATATCACAGAAGTTATTTAGAGAGAGTTTCCATAGAATCGTATCGAGAGAGAAACAGGTCTCTCAACGGAGGCCCAGGAGTTATTCCAAGAAAAGTATTCTGAGCTAACCAAGAGGCCGCCGACCCCTTAAGGGCTTTACTAATCTTAATAATTAGTCTACTGCCAGGTATATGTTTTTCTTGAATGCTTCATAAATCGACGGTATTGCACCAAGCTCGGGCATCACTATCTCGACACTCGGGATTAAATTCAGGTAGGGTCAGATTATTGTCTTTTGAACCAGGTTCCTTTGACGCGCGGCTCAAATCCATTGTTTGGCGTTGCTGCATTTCAAATAACAACTTCCAACGGTTATTTTCACTTGATAACAAATCAACACTCTGACCTGTAGGCTGTTCCTGCGCCGTTCCGTCGTATCCCACTTCTGATGACGGATCGATCGAGCGGCTGGGACACCGCGTGTCGCTCCGGATCAGTTATCTGTTGGTCTTCCATAGCGGGCGTGTACGTGCAGGTGTTTAACAAATAATATTCGCAAAGTAACGCACTTACTTTACTTTAAAACAAAACAACAAAACTCCATCACAAAAAATAAGGATTATGATGATAATCACTGATTAAATTAAATCACAATGATTATTCAACTTAAATTTAGAGCCAATGGATTTGTGCGTGTGCACCACGTGACGATCTCATCAAAAAGAGATCGCCACCGCCGCCATGACACTCACAACCCCATTCCGTGTTACCCGCTCTAAATTAAAAACACCACTAAAGAAATAAATTCTAAACTACAGAGTAAAATTAATCGATTACAAGTTTCAAAAAGTGTCACAATAAATCGAATAAATCATCACGCGCCGTCAGATACGTTATTGGGTTCGGCAGTTAGATTGATCGCTATCTATCTGTCAGGGACAGATAGAATTATACTGTCTGTCTGTCAACAAATAGCTGTCAACAGGTTATAGGGTCGCATAATTTGGCTTTATTGGGACGTTAAAACCAGAAATTGATTCTATCTCCAGTACGCCAAAATTGGAGGTAGATTCGTTATTGGGTTTGGCCGTTAGTGGAGGCGGAGGCGGAGTTAGAAAAATGAAGAAAAAAATATTATTTGAACATGTACACAAATAAACACAACAACACACAAAGGCCAACCCACACCAGCGGACGCCGTGTGACGGCATCGAGGTGCCCGTGCACTAATGGATGCTGCGGCATTCCGGCACATACGACCGCATACCTTCGCATCCCACCGCGGTATCCTCCAGCGCACTCTTCTATGCCGAATAGAGAAATCCCATGATGCTCTGTGGTCGGTCTTTGGATTTTTTTACCTTGTTAGCTTGTGACCATTAGATACGTACGAATTTACGTTGGTGAAAATGTGCTCTGGCCTGTACTAAGACAAAAATCGACCTATTGGTTATCAAAATTTACCAAAAATAGGTTTGCAGCTAGACAATTTTGAGAGGGAGGCCAAGAGGAGGATCCAGCTAGGCTGGGCAGCGTTTGAGAAACTACGCCGAGTCTGCTCGTCATCCATACCGCAATGCTTGAAAACTAAAGTTTTCAATCAGTTCGTCCTACCCGTCATGACCTACGGAGCTGAGACGTGGACACTCACGATAGGGCTGGTCCACCAGTTCAAAGTCGCTCAGCGAGCTATGGAAAGAGCTATGCTCGGAGTCTCTCTGAAGGATAGAATTCGCAACGAATGCATCAACAGAGAACCAAAGTTATCGACATAGCTCTAAGAATTAGCAAGCTGAAGTGGCAGTGGGCCGGCCATATCTCGCGAAGAACCGACAACCGCTGGGGTAAACGAGTTCTTGTGTGGAGACCGCGACTCGGCAAATGTAGTGTAGGACGCCCTCCGGCCAGGTGGGATGACGAGCTGCGAAAGATTGCAGGCAGATGCTGGATGCGTCAAGCTGAAGACAGGGCGCTATGGCGCTCATTAGGGGAGGCCTATGTCCAGCAGTGGACTAAAATAGGCTGATGACGATGATGATGATGATGATGAGGTTTGCAGCTTTGCCACTACCTTCAAGATTTCTTAATGTATATAAATAAAACAAAGTCGGGTTAGTTACACCATATTTCACTCGGGAACGACTGAAGCGATTTATATAATCTTTGTTTTGTTGGATTTGTCTTCGCCCCGAATAGCAGAATAACTATTAAAACATGGGAAAAATTCTCGAAATAAAATAAAATATGAAGAAAATATTATGAGGCGGTACGAAGTTCGCCGGGTCAGGTAGTCTTTCATAAGTTATACCGGCTCCACCGAACAGCGGCGGCGATGACATGGGAGCAAAACCTTGAAACTGCGACTAATTTCTCCACAGTATTTGGAGATTCTTCACGTAGTTGGAGACACTTTTCTTTATTGGATCTCCGTTAGGTATAGCTTCGTTATATCTTGAAGAGTTCCGTTTCAACCCTAGTACCTATCGACATCACCAACAAACAATGAGACTCAGTTGAGTAACTCTGCTTTAACCAAAGGGCTCCGTATGATGGGTTTTGCGAAAGCCATTAGACCGGTCACTTTACATAGCTCTTGTCCTACATAAATGTCACAGCGTCCACTCGCAGATCAAGAAAGACATTTAAGACGTCGTCAAGTGCTCCGCGATAATGACGTTACGTCTCAAATGTACGTACGGGAGGTGGTACATTTGAAATTACTTAGACACATTTTGAATAATGGATTTAAACTATAATTTTTTAAATAGAATGCCGTTTGACATTTTTTTCTTATTTCTTTTTTATTGCCTTAATTACATATGAGTTGACATAACTTAGATAAAGGTGAGTAAATAAGTGATGTATAGAGGAAGAAGCATGCTGCGACAAAATACATTCGGAAAAAAGCATGATGATGACGCAGACATAATTATTCGTTTATTCATTTTTTCCAACGTAAATTAAAATTCAAAAAAACATTTAAAGTATAAAAATAGTAGCCCACTGGTATCGGCAACAGGGTCCAAGCTACCAGCGGTCAGGGCTCCAGAGAGAGGAACCTCCTGACAATGAGAAACGTGTCCAGAAGTACCGCTTTCTGAATCAAACCCTTGATTCAGCTACCCAACGAGAGCGTCCTCAGGTATTGGTCGAGGCTATTGGCTATTAAGCCATTAGCTGTCACGACTATCGATACAATGATTGCAGAGTGCACGTTCCACATGTCGACAACCTCGTGCGCTAAGTCGAGATACTTTTATTTTGTCAGTTTCAGCTTTCGCGAGATCTGAGGGACTCGTCATGAGGGACAGTGATATCAACAATTGTTGCACGGCGCTCTCGTCGATCTATCACCACAATATCAGGCTTATTGGCTACAATAGTCTTGTCAGTGATGATTGATCAATCCTAGTACAATGTGACATGATCATTCTCGAGAACTGGGTCGGGCACATACTTTAATACGGCACTACCGATTCCACAAGGCTGTTGTGACAGTACCTAAATTACCCTAGGCTGATAAATTTTTAGTTTTTCCTAATTATGTTAATATTAGCGTTAAGGTCGGTTTCCCCCTAAGGGGAAAAGGCCGCACTCCAACCCCGTGCGGCCCTGTAGAGCTCGTCACCAGACTTGGTCACTCTCCCACCGATAATAGAAGTGAATTCCCAAATTTATAGAAGCCAAATGCCTTGATATTATTAATGAGGCAAGGAAACCGTGTATCAATATTAGACGATACTTGGGAATTCATAGTTATGAAATATATTGGAAGTGATTTTAGAAAGCTAAATAATAGAGGGATGCAGAGTAAATTATTATATAAACTTGTGAGTAACCCAAACGCTAGCGCGTAGTAGGTATTTGATCAGTCGTAACTCACACAATACCTCGCATCTACACTCGGAGTACTCAGAGATACACTTCCATAAAGTGACGCAAGCGGCTTTACAGCGGCATAGCGTCGACATCATACTCTTTTGGAGTCATGGCCCCTAGCAGTTCTCTCGAACTGATAAACGTGACGAAGCGGCTTTTCCTGCGGCAACCGTGCGACTGTCCTTGTCTAGCAACGGAGCGGCTAGTTCTAGCGGCATTGCGTCTGCATCATGCTCTTAAGGAGACATGGTCCCTATCAGTCCTTAGACTGGATATGAGATAGTTGTGGTCACCCAAACCCCTGGAAGTTCACTCTTTGCACAACAAGCATATTTGCAAGACACGTGCTCATGTCAGTCTGACCGAGTTATTAGTATAAGATAAAGAATATAATATTCTTTGAATTACTAGATAGTTTGAGTTGAGAAATCAAAACTCGAGGATTATTACTAAATAAAGTTTAGAGTTCTAGTATCGTCCAAAGGCAACGAATACAACATTCAATAATTACTAGTTATGAGAGTAGAGAATCAAACTCAAGCATAATTAATAGAGTTGTGAATCAACTCTCTTGAAAGTCTATAGACAGCCCCAAAGAGCCCACCCGTCACCACTTCCTAGTGCTTATGCTGGGGAGAAGAAGTGGCGCAACAAACTCCCCAGCAACACGTGTCTGTCTGATTAGTTATAATGACTATCAACTCCTTCAGCCTAGGATAACTATAATAACTAAAGGCTCTCCCAGTCTCACCTACAAATACTAACACATACTACGTTAAAACTAGATTATAGAATAATAATAAACTAAATCTGTGATTCAACACAACTATATTTTACTTATTTAATATTAACTCGTTCCCCTACAACATCCCACTTGGACAAGGCCTCTGGCACTCAATAATTCTCCTAACTTTCTTAGCCTAGCCTTACACTGACCGTTTCCTACCGCGGTCTGTCTTCCTTCTCGCAGGTAGCGCTAATAATACCTGTAATAGAATCTTCATAATGTGAAGAGGTAAGGGAATCGTTACGCTTGCGCTTTAATCAATCAATAATAGCTATGTTAATGTATCTGTGTATGATGTACCCATTTCAGTGAGACGGGGAACCGTTTTACAACGTTTGTCTCTTTGTACGTGTTCTACTAAACCTAACGCATAAAACCTCTGAGACAATATACGATTTTAGTAGAACATGTTCCCTAAGCACAATATAAATGTCTTACTCAATCCTAGAGACAGTGAACTACGAAGCCCAACTGCTATTGAGTGAGACAAGTATTGAGTATAAAATTCTAAACGCGTGCTAATGTTAATATCATCCTTACGGCAGCCTAGCCCCATTTCTAGAATAACAGAAAATATCGCACAAGCGTACCGTAGACTCAGTCTGTAGCAAAACTCAATGCGATCGTACCCGGTGTTTGCCGAGGTGGTTATTTCGTCACCTCACATCTCCTTAATCTTCCCATTTCGAGGATACAGTGCGGCTGTCAGCGGCAAAGCGTCAAAATTGACGTGTTTCGATAAATAGTGTCGATTTAGAAATTGGCGTACCATATGTACCGGGTGTAGGTTTTATCGAGACACGGTCCCTAGCGTTCTTAGAACGACTACCAATCCAGTTTGGGGAAGTGTGTGAAGCCTACCCCCTCTCCCCGGAGATGCGCGTACGACGAGCCTTTCGTAAAGAGTTGTGTGGCCAAACCTTTTTGGAAGCAGTAATTATCACTAACGTTTGATTGTTGTATAATGCCGATTTAGATCGACTTTATAGCATATGTTGTTTTAAATGAACTGAGAGTATTTACGGTTCTGCCTTCCGTATGTGGTTGCGCATGTTACAGGTCAAAGTCGTCAAAAGTCGAGCGTCAGTGCTCAGTGTCAAATTAAGTGGAAGGCCTTCTCCGTTTCCCTATAATCAAACGCAAATGACAAATATCTGTCAGGGTATGGATTAGGAGATGGACACGTAATACAATAGAAAATAGAGTTAATTAATAGCGCAATGTCGCTATGCTGGAATAAATGATTATTAATAACTCTGCAGCGATAATATCTAAATGTTACCTACAAATCATAAAACAAATCAGCCTACGAGAACAATACAATGGAAAAGACACATTATTAGTAAAGAGTTTAACACTTACCAATGATATCTTTGTAGGGAATTAGATTACTACTCACGAAATGCCGCACGTAGTACCAACTTCACCTCGAACACAGCTCCTCCCAGCTCACAACACTCACCAACCTCCTAACTTAACTAGCTTTCCCTCTTGAGACTATAACGACCGAACCCTGTCATGTCCTAAGACCAACTGTCCTTCCTCAACACCCCCGCCAACTATCCAAAATCTGGGCTCGGTACTTTCCCACACTATTTTTTTGTAAACTTCGACTTAAAACACATTTTTCTATTTCTTAATTGCTTTTACGATTCACAGCTGGTTGCAATAACGCGCCCTTGCTTTAACTTTCTCAGAATTTGTAAAGAACTATGGGTTTCGATTGTCTAAACATTTCTTTCAAGCGACGACGGCTGCCATAAGTGGCCATTTGCGTGTGCCATTAAATAGAAATGGAATGGACCTCTAAGAGTTTCTAAACAATTTTACAAGTGCAAAGAATTAGGATATCTTGTTATTTATTAGGGTAACGCGTCAAGCTGCCAGACCATAAAATTAAGATTTAATGTGTTTCGTAAAGTGGGCCGAACCACGTGCATGGTTTTAGAATAAATAATTATAATATTTTGTTATTAAATAGGAATAAGTGACAGACAGTCACATTCCCCCCTCTGAAAATCAGACGCGTGACGCAGTACAGCGGATGAGCTTTCATAATAGGTGAAGCAATGCCTTTCCATGAAAGTGTTTTAGAATATATACCCATAGGTATGCTAAGTTCATTTAACCAAGCAGTTAAGCTCAATCCAGTTGGAACACGAACCCGATAAGATGCAATGTCTGCTATAATTTTGTACTGCTTCGCAGAAACATCTTCTTAACTTGTTTGTCTTAAAAGTAGTCCTGTCACCTTAATCAGGTTACACTACCGCGCTTCAAATATGTTCCGAGAACCTGTGCATGCTTATAATGTAGTTTTACATACCAGGGTCTCTTTAAAGAGTACTTGTGCTATCGAGCCACGCTACCTGCGGTGCTCCCTCGTTCTAAACTCAGCCTATCGCGGTTGCCGCTGGACAGAGGCCTTTCCTTGTGCACCTTAACGCTGAGTCAGTTTAGTCAGCTGTCGGCAGTCATATCCGAAAACAGCTGAAATAGTCCGCACATAAACATATTAGAGTGTATTCCAATAACATGCCCCCCTCTGATTCTAAGAGGTTAGAGCAGGTTTCAACAAGAATCGGAAAGTTATACTTATTAGAAAATATAGGTATCCTTGATTGTGCAAACAATTATTGGTTTAGTGTAACAAAAGGTGTTCTTTTATTATTTTTATTTATAAATTATAAAGTAGAGCAGCTGAAATAGTCCGTGCATGAACATATAGAGTTTATTCCCATAGGACGCTCGCTCTGATTCTAAGAGGTTGAAACAGTTTTGAAATCCGATAAGAGTTGGAAAGTTAAACTGATTAGTAAACATAGATACCTATCCTAGACGACAGTGCACACAATAAACAACCCTAGTGTGACAAAATATTGTCAATTTCTCCCTCTAATTATGAAATATTGACAAGAAGATTTTCTAGCATATGGAAAGTAATAACTATAGTACCATTGCCTTTAAACGTAATGATTATAAGTGAGATAACAAAATCATACTGCGTAGGTTCTAACGGGTCACTGAAGTATCTAATAAATAGGGAAACTTAGCTTCGTAACAGGAGCCACGCTACAGCCACTGCTGTTGAAGTCAGCCGATGTCAGCAGATTTTGTAGAAACTTGAAACCAAGTGCGACGCACAAACCAGAAGTTTAGACATAGCGTAGTCGCAGCCAAGTGGAGACTTAAATATCCTGGAATTTGAAATAAGGCCAAACGAGTATCTATTCAATTATATGACATGCGCTGTATACTGCAAAGTTGGAAAGATTTATGTTAACTTCCTATGATGATGGATAATGTACCTTCTCGGTAAATTAATAGTCATGTACAAAATGCTAGAAGCTTCACGCTTCGTAGGTCTTAGATAATAATAAAATTAGGTTTAATCATAGTTAAGAACGAGTTCTACAACTAAACTCACTCACTCATACACATGCATAACTAACGCGTAAACATATTTCATGTTCAAATACTATCAGATATTAAACTCACGTTTGCTGGGAGTCGAACCCATTACCTTAGTAGCACAACAGCCCAAGCAACAATCATACCATCGCCTATTTAATAAAAATACGTCCTTGCATGTGGGAATCGAACCCACTCTACTTAGCATCGGATCTAAAGCCATACATTCTACAATTATGCTAAACTATTCATGCGGGGATTGAACCCACAAGCGGTGACTCAGGAATCTAAGTAACCATCACAGAATTCATCTACTGGGAATCGAAACCTCAAATCAATGGCAATGGAATCTAAACACATCATCTAACAAATCGTGCGGGGTTTGAACCCACTACGAGTAGTTGAATCATTCAACCACCATTATCAAACCTTAACTTAATTAAACATAATTATTGTAGCCGTTGTAACTGCCGCCGTCCCTAGCATTTAATAGAACCATAAAATTACGTTGTGTTATTATTCACGTTGTGCTTTTGTTGTAGTAACCCTTAAGTAATTCTTTCTCGTTGCACTGAATTGAATCAGTACATTTAATGACGAGAATCCTGGTCACGGCACCACATGTGACGGTACCTAAATTACCCTAGGCTGATAAATTTTTCGTTTTTCCTATTTATGTTAATATTAGCGTTAAGGTCGGTTTCCCCCTAAGGGGAAAAGCCCGCACTCCAACCCCGTGCGGCCCTGTAGAGCTCATCACCAGACTTGGTCACTCTCCCACCGATAATAGAAGTGAATTCCCAAATTTATAGAAGCCAAATGCCTTGATATTATTAATGAGGCAAGGAAACCGTGTATCAATATTAGACGATACTTGGGAATTCATAGTTATGAAATATATTGGAAGTGATTTTAGAAAGCTAAATATTAGAGGGATGCAGAGTAAATTATTATATAAACTTGTGAGTAACCCAAACGCTAGCGCGTAATAGGTATTTGATCAGTCGTAACTCACACAATACCTCGCATCTACACTCGGAGTACTCAGAGATACACTTCCATAAAGTGACGCAAGCGACCTTACAGCGGCATAGCGTCGACATCATGCTCTTTTGGAGTCATGGCCCCTAGCAGTTCTCTCGAACTGATGAACGTGACGAAGCGGCTTTTCCTGCGGCAACCGTGCGACTGTCCTTGTCTAGCAACGGAGCGGCTAGTTCTAGCGGCATTGCGTCTGCATCATGCTCTTAAGGAGACATCGTCCCTATCAGTCCTTAGACTGGATATGAGATAGTTGTGGTCACCCAAACCCCCGGAAGTTCACTCTTTGCACAACAAGCATATTTGCAAGGCACGTGCTCATGTCAGTCTGACCGAGTTATTAGTATAAGATAAAGAATATAATATTCTTTGAATTACTAGTTAATTTGAGTTGAGAAATCAAAACTCGAGGATTATTACTAAATAAAGTTTAAGAGTTCTAGTATCGGCCAAAGGCAACGAATACAACATTCAATAATTACTAGTTATGAGAGTAGAGAATCAAACTCAAGCATTATTAATAGAGTTGTGAATCAACTCACTTTAAAGTCTATAGACAGCCCCAAAGAGCCCACCCGTCACCACTTCCTAGTGTTTATGCTGGGGAGAAGAAGTGGCGCAACAAACTCCCCAGCAACACGTGTCTGTCTGATTAGTTATAACGACTATCAACTCCATCAGCCTAGGATAACTATAATAACTAAAGGCTCACCCAGTCTCACCAACAGACACTAACACATACTAAGTTAAAACTAGATGATAGAATAATAATAAACTAAATCTGTGCTTCAACGCAACTATATTTTACTTATTTAATATTAACTCGTTCTCCTACAACAGCCCACTTGGACAAGGCCTCTGGCACTCAATAATTCTCCTAGCTTTCTTAGCCTAGCCTTACACCGACCGTTTCCTACCGCGGTCTGTCTTCCTTCTCGCAGGTAGCGCTAATAATACCTGTAATAGAATCTTCATAATGTGAAGAGGTAAGGGAATCGTTACGCTTGCGCTTTAATCAATCAATAATAGCTATGTTAATGTATCTGTGTATGATGTACCCATTTCAGTGAGACGGGGAACCGTTTTACAACGTTTGTCTCTTTGTACGTGTTCTACTAAACCTAACGCATAAAACCTCTGAGACAATATACGATTTTAGTAGAACATGTTCCCTAAGCACAATATAAATGTCTTACTCAATCCTAGAGACAGTGAACTACGAAGCCCAACTGCCATTGAGTGAGACAAGTATTGAGTATAAAGTTCCAAACGCGTATTTATGTTAATATCACCTTTACGGCAGCCTAGCCCCATTTCTAAAATAACGGAAAATATTGCACAAGCGTACCGTAGACTCAGTCTGTAGCAAAACTCAATGCGATCGTACTCGGTGTCTGCCGAGGTGGTAATTTCGTCACCTCACATCTCGTTAATCTTCCCAATTTCGAGGATACAGTGCGGCTGTAAGCGGCAAAGCGTCCAAATTGACGTGTTTCGATAAATAGTGTCGATTTAGAAATTGGCGTACCATATGCCGGGTGTAGGTTTTATCGAGACACGGTCCCTAGCGTTCTTAGAACGACTAACAATCCAGTTTGGGGAAGTGTGTGAAGCCTACCCCCTCTCCCCGGAGACGCGCGTACAACGAGCCTTTCGTAAAGAGTTGTGTGACCAAACCTTTTTGGAAGCAGTAATTATCACTAACGTTTGATTGTTTTATTATGCCGATTTAGATCGACTTTATAGCATATGTTGATTTAAATGAACTGAGAGTATTTACGGTTCTGCCTTCCGTATGTGGTTGCGCATGTTACAGGTCAAAGTCGTCAAAAGTCGAGCGTCAGTGCTCAGTGTCAAATTAAGTGGAAGGCCTTCTCCGTTTCCCTATAATCAAACGCAAATGACAAATATCTGTCAGGGTATGGATTAGGAGATGGACACGTAATACAATAGAAAATAGAGTTAATTAATAGCGCAATGTCGCTATGCTGGAATAAATGATTATTAATAGCTCTGCAGCGATAATATCTAAATGTTACCTACAAATCATAAAACAAATCAGCCTACGAGAACAATACAATGGAAAAGACACATTATTAGTAAAGAGTTTAACACTTACCAATGATATCTTTGTAGGGGATTAGATTACTACTCACGAAATGCCGCACGTAGTACCAACTTGACCTCGAACACAGCTCCTCCCAGCTCACAACACTCACCAACCTCCTAACTTAACTAGCTTTCCCTCTTGAGACTATAACGACCGAACCCTGTCATGTCCTAAAACCAACTGTCCTTCCTCAACACCCCCGCCAACTATCCAAAATCTGGGCTCGGTACTTTCCCACACTATTTTTTTGTAAACTTCGACTTAAAACACATGTTTCTATTTCTTAATTGCTTTTACGATTCACAGCTGGTTGCAATAACGCGCCCTCGCTTTAACTTTCTCAGAATTTGTAAAGAACTATGGGTTTCGATTGTCTAAACATTTCTTTCAAGCGACGACGGCTGCCATAAGTGGCCATTTGCGTGTGCCGTTAAATAGAAATGGAATGGACTTCTAAGAGGTTCTAAACTATTTTACAATTGCAAAGAATTAGGATATCTTGTTATTTATTAGGGTAACGCGTCAAGCTGTCAGACCATAAAATTAAGATTTAATGTGTTTCGTAAAGTGGTCCGAACCACGTGCATGGTTTTACAATAAATATAATATTTTGTTATTAAATAGGAATAAGTGACAGACAGTCACACTACCAACGATACCATGGTTCCTTAGAAGGGCCTTCATCCATGTATGCCATTTGAAGTCTATCGTACGATTCTTCCGGTTTCAGGTGACACTTGAAATCGTAAAAAATCATAGCGCGAAAATATTACCGGCGCAGATCCATTTTTTTATGAGATACGATAATTTAAATTAGCTCGCAAACAATGTGGAGGAAGATTTTGAAAATAGAACGTACCTATTTTTACTTTTGTTTAATCGATTTTCAAAATAGAACTTACTGGCATACAAAAAAAAATTCGTAATACTTTCTGAGTGGCCTGATTTAGGGTACAACTTTTTATCCTTCTGTTCTAACTGTTGGTTCTCCTAATAAATAAAAACTTCACGAACGGCTGGAAATATGGGAAAATGGACAGAGATTTCAAAGATGTGTGTTGATCGCAAGATCAACTACACTAATGCCCGATCCACCCTTCAGGGAATTAAAGTAATAGTCCCCACGTCCTCGGATTTTAGGGATCTCTCCCGCGCCCTGCGTGAAAGGAACTACTCCTTTCACATATACTCCCTTCCGGAGGAAACCCCCACTCGCGTCGTCACTAGGCGCGTACCTCGTGAAATCGACACGGAAGAAATAAAAAGCGACCTTGTTGCACAAGGCGTTCCGGTCTCCGCTGTCCATCGCTTGCATAAAGCGAGACAGGGCGTTGTCTATGACATGGTCCTGGTCATATGTGACCCCACAGAAGGGCACCACCCGATCTTCAAGGTGAAGTCGGTTTGCTCGCTCTCAGGCATCTCCATCGAGAACCCGTACAGAGCTCAATTGATTGGCCAGTGTCATCGCTGCCAATTATATGGTCACTCGCAGTCCAACTGCTATGCCACCCCTAGATGCGTCAAGTGTCTAGGAGAGCATGGCACCGCCGACTGTACCCGCCCAAAAGATAGGGAACAATGTTTAGAGCTTCCCAGCTGTGTACTCTGCGGCTTATCGGGACACCCGGCAAATTACCGGGGCTGTTCTAAGGCCTCCTCTCCCAAACTCGCGATACGCGCGAGCGACCGCCAGCACAGGGAAAGCCCCTGGGGTAAGCTTCCTTCCGCGCAGATGCCGGCTCAGTTCGGAGAGGCCCTCTCCCTGGGCTATCTTAAACCACCTAAAAGCTCCCGCAGTTTCGGTGTCGGTCCAAACCCGTCCTACCCGCCGGAAAACCAGCTTTGATGGCTACCGCCATCCCAGCGCCTTCGGTAGCCCCCGCAGCCCCAGATGCAGTTGCAGTGGCTTCACCAGTTGCACCGCAAAGAGCCCCGGGCAGGGATAGCGCCCAAATTATCATAAGCACGTACGCGGCCCTCTACAGCTCCGCCGCGGATATAATGGCCGACGAAATAGTCGCTACAAATGGCAACCCTCGTCGCCCTTTGGAAATTCTTGACGCGTATCTGGAGATCGCGTTAGTTCTGAAATCTCTTAAATTCTTAATCCTCAATGGCTAATACGAGTTTAAACTGTACAAAACCCCGGTCCCTTAAATTATGGTTTTTCAAAGCAAATGGCGTTTCAGGTCAGCGCGAAGAGATCGCCGCTTTCCTCCGCGACCACCAGCTTGACATTCTCCTCATACAGGAAACCTTTTTAAAGCCTCATCACCGCAACCCGAACATTGCCAACTATAAACTAGTTCGCAATGACAGGTCTCGATGCCGCAAGGGTGGCACCCTGATCTACTTTAGGAAAACTTTGTACGGCATCCCTATAGACCCTCTCTTCACTCACCTGGAGAGCTCTATCTGTCGGCTCGGCATGACGGGTTATCAACCGATCACCATCATCTCTGCTTATATTCCACCAGACAATGGTCCGGAGGATCCCATCTCTCTCCAAAAGGACTTCACCGCCCTCTTCGGTATGAGTGACTCCGTCATCTTGGCGGGGGATCTTAATGTCAAACACCCGGCGTGGAACAGCATCACGACTTCTACCAGAGGTCGGACTATTTTCAAGTTAGGTGAATCCCTTAACTTCGACGTCATCGCTCCAATGAGTCCGACTCATTTCCCCGGAAATCCCAACCATCTTCCTGATATACTCGATGTAGCGCTGCTCAAGAATGTGAACCTCCGTTTGGAACTCGGACCACCGCCCAATAGTCATGCATCTCGCCCCCTACTCTGGCCCAAGCGATCCCAACCGCCCCCTCAGACCCAGATTATAACCGACTGGAGGAAAGTAAGCGTAAGACTGAAATCCACCACGTCGCCTCACTTCGACACCATCCCCGATCACATAGTGTCAGTCGCCGACACGACGGCCGCAATCGACTCGTTTACTGAGCACGTTCAATCCGTATTGACGGATTGTTCACGGGAAGTTCCGGTGATGGAAGACCATCGCTGAAAACTACCTACTGACGTACGTGACTTGATAACCGAGAAGAATGCGGCTATTCGTGCCTACGACTCTTTCCCTTGTGACGCGAACAAAGCCCACATGAGCCATTTACAGCGTGCTGTAAAGAAACGCATAGGGGAGGTACGCTCAGAGGGTTGGAACAAGATGCTCAGTGAACTCGAGCCCACTCACCAAGCCTTCTGGCACCTTCAGAGGAAATTGCGTTCCTCCAAGGAGGTATCTATGCCTCCCTTCATCCGCCCCGACAAGAGTGTCGCTTTCGACAGCACCGACAAGGCCGAATGCCTTGCTGACAGCCTAGAGTCCCAATGTTCTCCCAGCTCTCAACCAGTTGACCAAGCTCACCTGAACAAGGTCGACGCTGAAGTCGAACGGAGAGCCTCCCTACCACCCGTCGATCCTCTGCCTCCCGTCACTCCAGACGAAGTGCACGACATCATTAAAGGGCTACAGGCGCGTAAAGCCCCCGGTTCGGACGGTATTACCAATAAAGTATACAAACTCCTACCTGCCCCACTAATAATGCTTATGACCGCCATCTTCAATGGCGCTTTGAGCAACAACATCTTCCCTCAAGCGTGGAAAGAAGCAACCGTCATCGGTATCCCAAAGCCAGACAAGCCAAAGTCTGAGCCTTCCAGCTACCGTCCAATCAGCCTACTCAATGTTCTCGGCAAAATCTACGAGATGCTTATTTATAAGCGTCTCAAAGACTATGCTGAAACAAAGAGCCTAATTCCCATCGAGCAGTTTGGTTTCCGTCCCCAACACTCGAGTATCCACCAGGTCCACCGTATCGTTGAGCACTTGTGCGCTGGTCTGCAGCGTAACGCGACGACGGGTGTGCTATTCTTCGACATAGCGAAGGCCTTCGACAAAGTCTGGCACAACGGCTTGTTATACAAGCTTTACCAACTAGGAGTGCCAGATCGTCTCGTGCTCATCTTACGAGACTTTTTGTCGAATCGCACCTTTCGCTATCGCATGGAGGGTGCACTCTCGTCCCCTCACCCTATTCGCGCCGGGGTCCCTCAGGGTTCTGTTATATCTCCCCTAGTCTACACGCTGTTTACCAGCGATGTCCCACAGAGTAAAAAGGCTCAGTTGGCTCTCTTCGCCGACGACACTGCCGTTTACTATACCGGTCATTGTCCCAATGCTATAGCTCGTACTTTCCAAACCTCCGCAAACGTCTTAGGCGCTTGGTTCCGGAAATGGAAAATCGAGGCCAACCCCGATAAGAGTCAGGCGGTTCTCTTCTCGAGACGTCGATGAGTCCCACCCCCCCTTCCCAGCCAGATCACTATGTACGGCAAGCCAATCCCTTGGGAGAAGCAAGCCAAATACCTAGGCGTGATCCTCGATGAAAACCTTACCTTTAAGGCTCATATTAAGGCGGTTCGCGCGCGCGCCTCCTTTGCTCTTAGCAGGCTCCACTTTTTACTGACAGCCCGTAGTAAAATGTCACTTAAATGCTTGCTGCGCATCTATACCGCAGTCATCCGTCCCATCATGACCTATGCCTGCGTTGTATTTGCGCCCGCTCACCCACGTCATCTCCATAAGATGCAGACCCTCCAGAACCGTTTCCTCAGAAAGGTCACGGGAGCCCCCATCTATGTCCGTAATATAAATCTCCACCTCGACCTTAAAATGCCTACCATAAACCAGTTCATGAAACGCTTATCGAAGCGTTTCTTTGACTGTGGTATCAAACACCCAAACCCCTTGATCTCAGCGGCCGCCCGCTACACTCCCTCCCGCATTAGCAGTATTCGCCGACCAAGGCATACTTTAATCGCCACCGACGACGCCACTGCCCTCCTCCAGGAGAGTAGTAAGGCCACCAGCACGCTACATAAGCCCGAAACCCGATCGCCGTCCTATCGTCCTCGCCGCCAAGACCCGCCGCGACGCCCAAATTCACGCTCCTCCCGACCCTTACTCGAGCCAGCCCGCGCCGCTGAGCCTGTAGCTTTAAATTCGTCCCAAAATCAAATAAATCCTGATCCAGCTAGTCCCTTGCTGCCCTCTTCCAGCGTCGCCCTAAGCCGAGGTCCGTACCCCACAGGGGGTGCCCTTAGCGTTGTCGCTTAGATTTAGTTAGTATTTAAGTTTAAGTCCTGGCTGGAGGCCTTAATTTATTAGGGCACCACAGGCAAGTCTGCTTAAGCAGACGACAACCGAACAGGTTGAACTGCGAGATGCCATTCAAACAAAAAAAAAAAGATTTATAATCTCAATTCAGAAACCTGTTGTCGTTCAGAAACATGGTACCCATACAACATATGTCGATAGTAACACGATAACAGCGATTACTCTTTTGTTGAAAGTTGTTCGCACACAAAAGCATAACTTATGCTAACTCTTTGGGGATACGGGGCAACATTGTACAACATTGTAACTCAACTATTCTTTCTACATACAGTTTGTTAAGGAGCTGACAAAAAATCTGCGCATACTTACCTAATTTTTCCGCTGAAACCTGGTCATCATTTTGTGCAACATGCAACCGAAAGTTTGCAAATATCTAGCAGAAAGTTGCGCGTTGTTTGTAACATATTTGTGCTCAAATAATTTTAATGCGACCAATGCACAGGTTCATTCTAAATTTAATTTTTTCGTTGTACATGAATATTTCAATTCTCTCAGTTAAGAAGACAAATTTTGATAAACTCAAATAACTTTACTACTACTTACGACTTGACAAAACATCGAGATTTCTTATTTATGTTTATAATTAAACCTCCCGGAATAAATTCTCAAAAATATAGTGCAAATCGCATAAAAAATAATTATGTAGTGTAGAAAAACTAACCGTTTACGACACAGATCGACGCGATAAGCGTAGATTTCGGACATTGCAAATTGTGTGATCATAGTTCTTCTCGCCCAATTGATCTAAATTGGTTCGTATTGTTTCAGGTCTGAAGGCATCATTAGAAGGCTGATATATAGGCATATAATGGACTATATAACCTTCCTCTTTATCTTCATAGTATGCAATGGTAAGTCAGTTTTCAGTAATATTAGGTACTTTATATTAAATAAAATTTTCTGTACCTTGACAATCTTTTATAATATAAAGTATCTCTGTTATTTATTCTCCAAAGAATCTTTAAGTAATCCGTACGAAAAGGTAGTAATTTCTACATATTTATTCTATAATAAGTTTCCGAGAATCACGCGAACCTACTCAATATCTCCCAGATTGATTATTTACTACAACACCGAAACGCAAAGTAATGGGAAAATCAGAAAATATATCAGTGCTGACCGGGCAAAACATCAATCGAAATTTCTATGAATACAATAAAAACGAGATCATTCCGATCCTACCTTTGAGGGTTTCTATTCAACCCGAAATTACTCTCAGAGAAGAAGAAATATATCTTGAATTTATTTCCCACAGATCAAGGTGATGGACATTGGAAAGAAAGGGACAAAGAAAAGCTTCGACATGATATTGAACTGTACAAAACGATGGCAGGTAAGATTTTTTTACGAAATCTTATGATACCTATAGGGTTGAGTTTTGCTTAACACGTTCGATGTTGTGTTTTACTACACTGAAACATCCCACTGTGTCATGACGATTTTGTTATCATTTATGACTTTCGGATCGACGGTCCCATCGGATCTTATCGTGACGACGGAAAAGGTTTATTAAATATAGAATCGCATTGTAAAATTATCGTAGCCATGGCGATGAGTTTTTTCTAACAGTATGACCATCAGTCGTCATGACACTGTGAGAACTCCCGTTAGTGAGAATACCTTTTTACTCTCAACAAGCAATTCTCCAATCCATTTTTGGTAACAATCTCGGAGTTTTGTCTGTGTTGTAATTGGTGTGGATATAGTAGACTTACTTAAACACATATTATACGGCAAAGCGTAAAAATTACTGACTCACATAAACTCAACACAACAAATGCATTTATAACCTAGCTTTAAGCAGCAGTGCTGTACTGTTTTATTTTAACGAATGCAAATAGCAAATAATACATATAACCATTTTAGTTTAAAAAAGCAAGTCTAGATTTAAGCCTTATTTGCACATGTATGCTTTTCTTGCACCGTATTTTTAAATATTTCATTATCCTTTTGAGAGAGTCATTCGTTAGATAGAAAATGCTTTCTTTATTTAAAAAAAAACAGCCATTCTGAAGTAAACTGGCATCGTCATCTGTCACTTCAATTCGTTAAAAGTCCGTTTTATTAACGGCAGGAGCTTGATGAAAACAAAACTGTTTACAAACTATGACATGAAAATTTGTTGCTTTGTTCCCCTTTCCCTAACAATCGCTTGCAAAAAGTGTATCTGACATATTTCAATTTCCTTTGCAGAAAAAATTGAGCGCGAGATAGAAAGCTTTTACGATGAATATCCAGAGGAGCCATACAAGGGGGATAATGTTGATAGAATAAACTACAAACATGTAACAAATATACCGGATCGTAAAAGAGAAACGATGAATGTGAAAAACACATCAATTAAGTAGAAAATATTTTTTTATACGCTAACACTAGTGACATGACTAATGAAATGCCTTCGAAACATTCAATTAATGAACAAAGTACTGTTAAATATGAAGTCTTAAACAATGATAAGCCTAATAAACCAAGTTTAATAAATTCACCATGGCCTAAATTTGAAGACATCCTATTAGCCATGGGCAGAAAGTACGACTGGAAGAACGACAGATGGATAAAAGTAAAAGGAAAATTAAAGATAGCTGACACAAAAGAAGATATAAATGGAAGAGGAGATAATAATAGTATTTAATACCATGAGAAACACAAATTCAGTTATAGAATCGTAAAACTAAATAAAAGTAAGAGTAGAAGAAACGTGGTGGTCGCGGTCTCGGCTGTGAGATAGTGCGTAATGAAACGGTAAATTAAGCCAATGAACTTTTAAGGGACATATTTTTTGTAGATAAAAACGGGACCAACAAGGGTGGCGCCGGCATTCGATCGTTTTATTAAGACAACTAACCTAGAACGTTGCGGCGATGTGTAAGCTCCAGTAATGACTGTAGCTGAATTAACATTTTATTGTGCTGATTAAATATAAAGGCGCTTCATTGTACATGCCTATGCCCGAAAATGTATAGTCATTGCAATTACAAATCTTAACAAGTACGCATGTAATTAACTCTCCAATTGTTGCTGTTATCGCATAAGTAGTGCTCTCAATAGTTTCTGTTTTCGCCATTTAAAAAGCTAGATGTGTAATTTTGAACTGGTAAAGTTGATTTTACGAGTCTCGGATATCTCAATATATGAACAAACATTAAAATAAACTTCTCCAGTAAAACTTTTGTTTTATTCTCTAGCTTTACAAACTATTTAGGGGAGTGTTTTTGAAGTTTTCTTTAACTACTCCATCCTGCCATCTTGAGAGACTTCATCGCTCATTATGTTGGTTGAATAGTTTAAAATCTTCTCATTAATTGTTTGAAACTATTTGAATCCTCAGTCGCATAGTGAAAATATTCGACGCGTATAAAAAGAAGTTACAATCGATCACAAACTACATAGTTACACAAAAATCATCCAGAACAAACAATTATCCCTCCGACAAATTGTAGTAATGCTATTTCTTTAGGAGAAGATAATTCTGGAATACTGCAGTGTGAGCAGAAGAGGTTCTGGGTTCGAGGAGAAGTTATGTCATTATTCATACCCAAGAGCCGGTAGGCAACACTATGAACATAGTGCCCAGATAATTTGACGGGAGAGCATATTGTGTTTTCCTACGTCGACATATGCATATGCGATATGACTGTCATTTGTTACAAGGGAAGTAAAAACTTCACGTAAGTAAAGTGCCTCATTCTTTTCCTGCTTCGAAAAGGGAATCTCCAACAATGAGGCATGACCTAGAAGTGGGTACCACTACACGATTAATGAATTTACTTAGTAACAGTGATCGCTTGTAATGTAAATGTAACCTTAATATCATCATCATCATCATCATCAGCCTATTTTAGTCCACTGCTGGACATAGGCCTCCCCTAATGAGCGCCATAGCGCCCTGTCTTCAGCTTGACGCATCCAGCATCTGCCTGCAGTCTTTCGCAGATCGTCATCCCACCTGGCCGGAGGGCGTCCTACACTACGTTTGCCGAGTCGCGGTCTCCACTCAAGAACTCGTTTACCCCAGCGGTTGTCGGTTCTTCGCGAGATATGGCCGGCCCACTGCCACTTCAGCTTGCTAATTCTTAGAGCTATGTCGATAACTTTGGTTCTCTGTCGGATGCATTCGTTGCGAATTCTATCCTTCAGAGAGACTCCGAGCATAGCTCTTTCCATAACTCGCTGAGCGACTTTGAACTGGTGGACCAGCCCTATCGTGAGTGTCCACGTCTCAGCTCCGTAGGTCATGACGGGTAGGACGCACTGATTGAAAACTTTAGTTTTCAAGCATTGCGGTATGGATGACGAGAAGACTCGGCGTAGTTTCCCAAACGCTGCCCAGCCTAGCTGGATCCTCCTCTTGGCCTCCCTCTCAAAATTGTTTTTACCTAACTGCAGAATTTGCCCAAGGTAAGTGTACTCGGAAACAATTTCGAGAGGGTGGCCATGTACGACCACCGGTCCCGGATCAATGAGACCATTGATCATGACTTTGGTTTTATCCAAATTCATGCCGAGACCGATGCGTCGCGAGGCTGAAGCTAGGCCGTCCAGCATCTGGTTCAGCTCCTCCAACGACTCCGCCATTAAAACTATGTCATCAGCGAATCGCAGGTGTGAGATGTAATCGCCGTTTATGTTAATGCCCTTACCTTTCCAGTCCAGCGTCTTAAACATATCTTCCAACGCACTCGTGAACAGTTTCGGGGATATAACATCCCCCTGTCTCACTCCTCTGCGCAGTTGGATGGGTTTGGACTGCTGGTCCTGTACTTGGACACTCATGGTGGCGGCGTCGTAAAGACATCTCAGTACCTCGATATAACGACAGTCTACTTGGCATCGCTGTAAGGATTCCAGAACAGCCCAGGTTTCGACAGAATCAAAGGCCTTCTCATAGTCCACAAAGGCCAGACACAGGGGCTGATAATACTCTTCGGACTTCTGTATAATCTGCCTCACTGTGTGTATGTGGTCTATGGTGCCATATCCTCCGCGAAAGCCGGCCTGTTCCGGTGGCTGGAACTCGTCGAGTCTCCTGGCGAGACGGTTCGTGACCACTCGTGAGAACAGCTTATAGACGTGGCTCAGGAGTGAGATGGGTCTGTAGTTTTTAAGGAGGGCTTTATCTCCCTTCTTAAAAAAGAGCACCACCAAACTCCCGCTCCACGCCTTTGGAGTTCTCCCACTGTGAAGGACAGCGTTGAAGAGGTTCAGTAGTTCCTGTATAACAGGAGCTCCTCCGGCTTTCAAAAGCTCTGATGTTATGCCGTCCTCACCGGGGGCTTTTCCATTTTTAAGCTGTCTCAGAGCTAACACGATCTCGTCTTGACTGATGTCTGGCAGTTCGTTGGTATAGTGGCGTGTCAGGGTGGCTCTGGAATCGTGGTGGTCTCGTTGGGAAAATGGGGCATGTGCAGCGTATAATCGGCCATAGAAATCCTCTATCTCGGCGAATATCTCCGGCTTCGACAATACAGTCCTCCCGTCGTGCGTTTTAAGCTTCGTCAGGTGGCTCCTGCCAAGCTGCTGAGTGAATACTTTGGACCCTCGGTTTCGCTCTATTGCCTCTTCAATGAGGCGTGTGTTGGAGCTCCGAAGGTCGCGCCGCACCATGTTCGCAATTCGCTTGTTCAGGTCTGACCTATCTGACGAAGTCGCTTGGGTGGTTTCCCGTCTTTTTGCCAGCAGCCTGAGAGTCTCATCCGAGAGATTGGATTTCCTGCCAGTGCGCTGCTTTTGGCAGAACTTGATGCCCTCGTCTCTCAACGTTTCGACCAGATTGTGTAGGGTCTCGTCGGCGTCATCAGTGGGATCCAAGGCAACGAATCTATTTCCGAGAGCCTGCTGGAATTTCTCGGTGCCCGCCATGATTTGGGTTGGGTTGGGTCGGAGCGTGGACTTCAGCAGACGGTTTCTTTCAAGCTTTAAGTTGATATTCAGAGAGCCTCGGAGCAGTCGGTGATCAGATCCGGTATTGAACCTGTTGATCACTGAGACATCTCTGAATATGTGCTTGCTATCCGTCATGATGAAGTCGATCTCATTTTTTGTCACAGTGTCGGGACTTCGCCACGTCCACTTCCTTTGGGGCTGTTTCTTAAAGAAGGAGTTCATTAGGAACAGCCCCTCCTTCTCAAGGAAGTTGACAAGCGTTTGTCCCCTGTGATTCCGAACTCCGTAACCATGCGGGCCTATTCGGGATTCGTTGCCAGTCCGGGTTCCCACCTTGCCGTTAAAGTCCCCCATAACAACGTTGAAGTGAGCCTTAGTGGTGTTGTGTAAGGCTTTGGATATGTCTTCATACATATCCTCCACTTCATCATCCGAGTGTGCCGAGGTCGGTGCGTAGACCTGAATTACCTTCATCACCTTAATATGGGTGTTTGTAAATATGTAATTTTTTGATCCTCATTTACTTAAAAATCTTAAATTCAAATTATACACCAAGGTAGTCGGGACGGAACATTACGTCGCCACCGCACCGTGCCATTTTGCAAAGTGTGCTTAGGATGATAAATTATCATTATGCCTAACTGACATCATGATCGATTGAGTCGTTAAGCTAAGAATGCCGATGTTTTGTTTGAATTTTAACTAAGAAAATAGATATAATTTGTTGAAATTTCGTTATGAGCCTACGAGAAGACAAGAACGCGTTTACAAAAAAATATCAGATCAGTGAAATGTGCTGTATAATAAAGAAACCTATTAAAATTAATTAAATCTCTCACGACTGTCACAATGCAATTTTAAATGAGAATATATTTTTATACTTTTTGCCGTTCATCTTTGAGTTAGAGTAGACAAACAATTTTAATTAAGTCAAAAGCAAAGAAATGTCGTTTCTTTGTTGAGTTTTTCTGACAGCATCTTTTTTGCGAGTTTTCATCTTCTTTTTTTGGGTGACCTAAAATATTCGCTCATCTTGTAAGTCGTTTCAAAATGTTTATATACAATCTCTTTCATAGAATTTTAGGGTTGAAAAGATTTTTTTATGCTGAAGGTGAAAAATATTTGGAACAACAGTACAATACAGTTTCGTGGGTCTAAATTAATTATCTTGTAACAGTCTAGCGAGGAAAATAAACATGTTTAAGTTGATAAAAAGATGAGTCAACAAAACAAAAAGCACTATTAAATGATACGCCGAAATTGAACATAAAAAACAAATGATGTACCTATGTTTTTTGAGGTTCACAATTTATCGACACCGTGCCAACCTAACAATTTTCAAACAAATAATACATGAACTACATTGTAGCTATGTTGTTGTTATTATGCATACAGTTAGCGTTCAAGAGTGCATTGGCACGTTATAAGTCATATTGCTGTGAACTCGCGGTATGACTGTATGTATTTATTCGAGTTAATCTAATATGAGCTGGTAGCAGTAGGCGACAAGCGTTGGAATGAAAATCAGTCGGCTTAGGTTCTGATCTCATAAGATGCAGCGCAGTTTTATTGCCAATTTTTATTTCGGTTTGCAATATTAACAATATTAAAATAAATGCTGCTTTTTTATTATTTTTGATATTGCAATAAAGGGTTTAGAACAAAAAAAGCTTTAGAAGTAATAATAAAAATAAAAACATATTTGTAATATTTTACATATGGATAACAAACCGATACGATTATCCTATCCTAATAATATTATAAACGCGAAAGTTTGTGAGTACGGATGGATGTTTGTTACTCTTCCACGTGAAAACTACAGAACGAATTTAGATTAAATTTGGCGCACATATAGTTTTTAACCTGGATTAACACAAAGAGTATTTTTTATCCCGATACTCCCACGGGATCAAGATTTATGCACGTGACACCGCGGGGATCAGTTTGTTTATAAAAACTTCTTCAGCCAAATTGGATGTGCAATAGTATATCAAGGAACTCAGAAGCAATTTTTTTTTATTTTGAGATGTTCAAAAAAATAAATGTAGATTTATTTTAGCGTAAACATTAAGCTTCGACATTGATTTTCCAAATAAATGGTATTAATATGTGGTTATGTAAGGAAGTTTGTTTACATTAAGTATTTCACATTTTATTTGGCTTCAGTGAATATAGATTTGTTGATATGAAACCATCTGTCTCTTATTCATTCACCATGTGAAGTCTTGTTTAAATAAGCTTTCCGCTTCATAAACAAGCGCTCCGAGTAGCAAGGATTCCCTCTTCCTCACATCTCTTAACCCGCGGACTCACAGTATTTCTCTAGAACAAAGAATGTAATACTATTAGACATCTTTATGCAAAATACTATAAACTATAATAATTATCAAAAGGTATTATAAATAGCATTATCTTTATAACACTTTACTCATATTTCACTAATTTAAACAAATAATTTATATTTAGAAAAATATGAAATATTTAAATGAAAATAAAATAAAAATGTAACACTCACACTTAGTCCATTTGTGTTATCACTACATTTAGGTCCACTTTTACGCAGCGCAATAATATTGCCAACGCTTCAATATTTATATTTCACTGAAAATTATAATCACAATACCGCTAATTAACAGATTTAAATATTCGTCACTAACCAACAACGTTCAATTAGGTGAGTAGTCGTAACGAATTGCATCTACATCACAGAAATCGATATAATTTACTCAGTTTTCTGTGGTCTACCTACAAACTTTTATTTTTTAGGTAAACACACAGATGAAACAGACAAGTATCGAATGATTGTCGAACCACTTCAAGTAATGTTAATAACACAAACAATTTATTATTATTTTAGGTAATATTAATAACATATCAAAGCTATAAACAGATGTTATTTGACAATAACATCAACCTTTATCCGCAGGCGCAGCTGCGCAGATGAGTTTCGAACTCAGGGCTTGCCATAATCACTCCTACCCAAGCACGGTAACGACTAAGCTAGCATGCCATATGTTAACATAGTTGAAATTATGAACTACTATCAATTACAGACAAAGTGAGTGCGTGTGCGTGTTTATAGTATAGAAACAACTTATAGAAGAAGGTCGTAAGTGAAACCGAAGCCTCAATCCATTGCTTTGTGAGATTGCTTATGGACTTATGAGCGCTACTGTACGTGCTTGCTTTTTAAAATCACTTGAAGTCTACGCTTTAGACATTGGCAGAATAAATTGTCTACTTCGGCGGCGGTTGTAAAAAAAATAGAATGTAACCAACGTGTGGTGTGTGTCTCAAAGTTGCACGAAATTGGAGTCCTGCTCAGCAAGTGTCAGGCAAATTTACATGCGCTGATATTCTGCTGGATCCCTGTATTGAAATAGGGACATGAATAAAGACTTAAATATTTTTTGTACCGTGTTGGGTATGTAACTGATGTAAATGAACCATACCACAAGTGATTCTAGTTGAAAACAGCTTGTAAAATATAGTGAAGTTAGTAGTTACTTTTATAAGGAATATCAATCATGATTTGAAACAAAGTACCCATTTAATTAATTGAATCGAACGAAGTTTGCTGTTCTTCATCGTGGGTGTGTGGGAGACATGCTGTAAGTGAAAAGAGGATTACAATGCAGTCACGGATTTTTTGTGATTGCAAATAAGTAGGTAAGTGATCTGTGTGTTGAGCGTAGTTTTCTTTTAGGGAATTTTTCCATTCAACCTATTACTTATAGGTTGAATAGAATCGGTCATTAGGAGACCTATGTTCAGCATTTGGGTAGATATGTGTAAACAAAACTTAAAATGCTTTAGCTGATAAAATGTACCTAACATAACCTTTAAATACCTAACGTTTTATGTGGTTCAGTTGTTTTGCAAAAACCCAAAATATGAATAATGACTGATATTATCAACGCACAATTTGAGCCGCTGGTTCTAGAGATATGAAATTTGGAGGGTGTTTTCTTTATGAAGAGTAAGAACCTATCTACTATTAATAGGTTTTTCGTAGTTTTACCCTTAAAATGGAATTTTCTGTGAAACCTTTGTATTTCTGAGTCGATTGACTCAGAACACAAAAGTACACATAATCTTTAATTAAAATTATGAGAGACGAGGATTACAGTTTTTCCAAAATCATACCCTAACAGAGTCAAAAGGTATGGTAGACGGTCGCAGGGTGGAATTATGTAAAACAAATGATTTTGCCAAAACTCTTTTTTATTCCGAAGTCCCTTATTTTGTATGGCAGAAAAATTAATATGTATGAAGGATAAGAGGACAAACCGCCAAATCCGCCCGACGAGGCAGTTTGCAATGACTCTTTCAAAGACCTTGCCCACTTCGTCAAGCAGCACGATGGGCCGGTTTGTCTTCTTCATTTGGACTATTCCTCGTCTTCCAACGAAGTGGGAAATGGCCCCCTCCAAGCATGCGCTTAGTAGCCCCGTTAGTCGAAGCCCGAGAGCCTGCAAGGCCCAGGCTTTTCCAGGTAAGCCGTCGGGTCCTGGGGATCAACAGGAAAACAGTGGTTATTTTTTGCACTCAGCCTATGTACCGCCACTCTCAGCTCTACCTCGGTCACCTCCAAAGCATCGTCGACGTCGTCAGCAGTGTATCTCACTTTCAAAAGTTTGTATTTTGTAGCAACAAGCTTCCATGGATATGCGTCAGATAGTCGTCGACCCGGGTGTGATAAAAAAAAGCTCAGGCTCATTAATGGTCGGTCCCAGTGCATTAGTGTTCCAAAATCATTGTTTAGTTCGAAAGTGCTGCAAACATTTAGGGATCGAATCAAAAACAAGACTTTTTTTGTGGGTGCCCACTCTAGTTTAGGATATTTCGAACAACGACATTTGAGTCTCGAACTATTGAGACTCGAACTATAGCTTAGGACTTCAAATACTTCGACAAAGGATTCAGTTGTTAGATGGACACGGTTAAGGCTTTTAATGAGATTTACAAAAACCGGAAACGGCTAGTAGTGAGACCTCAGACGAAGGCATTGAAAAGTGAAAACAGCAACATTTATCACAGCAGAGCAGTGATATAGAAAAGAGCCGAGAAAGCAGTTGAACCTCGCTAAAAGATTCTGGTGAAGCTCGACCTGAATCAACCCGGCTGCGACGTCGTTAAAAGATCCCATATATTAATATCACCCGTCTCTCCACTAGTACAATGCTTATTCTATTCGGTAGGCTCATAAGCCTTCCTATCCTAAGGGCACGGCAATGGTAGGGTCATTACAGCGCCCCCCGGACTACTCCTTAATATGCTATGGTCTTTGTCACCATGAAGCAGAAGGCTTCAGGGGCTAGTGCAAATCTTGTAAGTTCATTCGAGTGATCGAGACTGGCCAAATCATGCTGGGGTCGGTGGACTTTATACATTCATTCATAGGTTTCATAGGGTTACCTAAACCCTTGAATGGATTTCGATAAAATTTGGCAAGGAGAAATATGGCACCCTGGGGTAGGACGTAGGCTACTTTTTGTCCTGGTAGCACGTTCCTTTGGGATAATTTCCGACATCCGCGCGGACGAAGCCGCGGGCAGAAGCTAGTATATAACAACTGAAAAGGTCGTTAGCCGTCGTGATTGGTGCGTGGCTCATCTTCATTATCATTATAATAGTCGGGTGAAAGAAATCATCATTATGTTCACTTTCCTGTGTAGATAATTATCGTTGTTATGAATAACATTTGTGTGTGGTTATTATTATTTGGTTCTGCTTTCCTGTTGACCTTTCTAATGCTAAATGTACTGTTATACTAAGGGTACTTTTAGTAAGGGTGTGGTTACTTTAATTGTTTTATTAATAACACTAAGTTTTTTCTTGAAAATTGGAATTGCATTTCCCTTCCCTATACTTTTCATATGTGTATAATTCGAGAAGATGTTCTTACCTGTTACGGTTTTACATTAGGTACTTTTGTTCACACTGGCAATTTACCACCCTTACGAGTTAGTTACGTCTGAAATTACGCTATATTTGACCAGCTTGGCAAATACTGGCTTTCTTCGAGGCGATTGATCCCATTTAGCTTTTCCATTTACACTTTAGACTTACAAATTAATACCTACCAAAGTTTATCTTTTGCAGCCAAACATTTCAAGAACTTGATGATTTATATCATCTTTATAAATCTCTTCACAAACACAACTTGGTGCCTAAACCATCACTATCACCGTTTCCTTCCCGTCCAATTTCCCCCGTCTTACTCCAAAAGCCTTTGCAATGATTTGTCATTATTCGTGCCGGACAAACACCCCGTGTAAAGAAAGCTCTCGGAAAGGTCGAAGGGCCCTTAGCTTGACGGTCGTAAGACTGATCTCTCCGCAAACTCTGCCACCTTCAGTAAACAACGATATTTGCTTTAGCTCGTCCACTGGGACTCAAACACACACCAAAATTCTCATCACTGAGGCGGTAAACTATAGGATAAAACAAGTTTCAATAGCTTCTTTTGAACGATTTATGAAATGCTAATTGGGTACAAAAAAGGTGAATTTTGAAAGGGGCTGTCTTTTTTCGGTAATTTTAACTTGGAAGAATCCTGATTGGGTTGTGAAAGGCAACTCGGGAAATGGGTTTTTCTGATACCTAGTACTGACAAACGTGGGTCTATTGTATCCCTTGTTGCCTTTTATCGATCTAATCAGGTCCAATAAATTCTGTATCAAAAAAAGAAAATCGCAATATTTACGACTTATTACGATCGTCGAAAAATCAAGAACATAAACCTAAGTCACATCCATACATCAAGTTCTTATAGTTATTTATTTTTTACGGCTCTGCCCAACAACTAACAATTTATCAAGAACATAACATGTGTTGCGGGTGGGTATAAAGAACAAAAATCACAGATTGTCTTCGCAAAAAAAAAAAAAAAGAGGAACGTGATTTCGTTGAAATACGTGACCGGAATGGTGTAAAGCAAAAACGTGAGTTTTATGATTTTTATACGAATACAAACCCTTTTTACTATCCTACTTCCGAATGGGCCTGCACACTGCCTAGAAAAGTGATTTTACGTGGGACACTCAGAAAGTTATGCGAAAATAAAAATAAATTTTCTATAGGTAAATATTTTATTATTCAATCTTTTCAAAGTACTGACTGCCTCGTTGGTCTAGTGGTCGCAAGTGCTACTGCTGAGCATGAGGTCCTGGGTTCGATTCCCAGGTCGGGCAAAGTGTTATTGGGTTTTTCCATCTAGAATTTCTCCGTAGCAGCCCGGAGTCTGGAGTTGTTCCCGGTTAATGGCAATAGGCTTGCCCCCTATTACATGGGACTTAAACATAACTGGCGAAATGTGGGTGTACTATAGGTACACCTCTGCCTAACCCTTCTGGGATTACAGGCGTGATGTTATGTTATGTTATGGTCAAAGTACTCTTTACTAGCCTCTATACAAAGTTTCATGGGTCTGAACCAGTCTTCGAAACAGTTTTTCCAGTCCGCCGTAGACACCTCGTTTACAGCCTGCTCGAACGCTGACAGCGCATCTTCCGGCGACGAAAATTGTATCCCTTTGAGTAGATTTGTTATTTTCGGGAATAAAAAGAAATTACAGTTTGAACGGCGTGCTGTCCAGGAAGTTGATTCGTTTTGAAACACCCAAACCGTCGAATGGCGCTTCGTTTCTGGATTGTATTGATAAATGCAGGAATGTACTGTAATGATGTCGTAAACACGCCGAGACGAGCCTGCTTATTTTTTTTTTTATCATATCACGGCACCATTCCACCCGGGCCTGCTTCTGAGCATCGCTGAGGTTGTGCGGCAACCAGCGTGAATCTATCCTCCTCTCGTGAAGATGCACTTGTAGAATTTTGTAAAGGCTTCCCGATCCAACCTGAATTATGTGCTGAATCTCTTGATACGCAACTCGTCTATTGTCTTGGATTAAATTTATCACTGCTAGCAAGTTTTCTTCCGCAACAGCCATCAAAGGGCGACCACTTCTTTCTTCATCCCCCAAAGTTCATCGACTGCGCTTGAATTCGATAGACCAACGATACACGGTCGCATTAGAAGGGCATTCATCCATGATATTTGGTATGCTGTAGACAGATTTTCATCTTGAGAAAGTATTTTTACTCAGCTTAGCTAGAGAGAATGTTAGGCGAAAGGGATTAATCAGGGCATGTTGATAAAAATACAAGGCCAGTCACCTTGCTCGGGTAAAACAATTACCGGTAGCCACCACTACGCCACTACAACGACAATGTCATCAGCAGTGAACTATGTCAGAATAAATAATTGAAACAGCAAGCAGTATGGAGGGACAATTGATTTATAAAGAGGAACTGCGTGATTACATCTTATTTAGTAATTAAAACTTTATTCACTAGTAAAAATACTGTATTCTTAATGCTTGAAGCATTTTCTATCCGTCAACCTTATAAATGCAGAGAGCATTTCAAACCGACCAAAACATCATAATCAGCCTATAAAGTCCCGCTGCTGGGACACAGGTCTACTCTCGGTGAGAGAGAGTGGGCGGTAATTCACCACGTGGGCCCAGTGCGGGTTGGTATATGTCACATGTCTTCGAATTTCTATAACATGCATAGTTCTAGGAAATACCGGTTTCCTCACGATGTTTTTCCTTCACCGTTTTGAGAGTAGTGGTGATGAAATCAATGACACAAAGTAAAGCGCCTGTCTGGGTTCGAACTCACGACCCCACGACCCATCACTTGCAACTCGGGGCCGTTACCGCTGGTCCACCACTGCTCTAGAGAGAAATAAAAGATAGATGTTGATAAACAGATACATTTTTCTGTCTGGGTCGGGTTTTCATAAATTAGCAGTAACTAACTTCGTTTCAAGTTAGCAGTTACTAGTATTTACTCAGTTAATCTCAATATATTTCTAATACTTTGGAAGTATCTTCATCCAAAAGTTACAAAACATTTTACATAATCGACAAAACGGTGTGCTTGTCTTAACAGTAACTTGAAAGTTTAAACGTGGCTTCGTGGCGTGGCTATTGGTACTTACGTAATAGGGCGCCTCTTGAAAAAAGCTCCGCTTTTAGGTACCCACAAAAATCCGAAAATGTCAACAGTTCCAACAGTTTTCAGGCGTAAAATTTTATTCAGCGGTGAACTCTTTATGTTAAATATTAAGAAAGATTTTTATATGTTAAATATTATTTCTCTACTATAGGTTTACTACAGTAGCGAGGTTTACAAACTTTAGACCTACTACACAAGTTTTTACAGAATATTAAAATTAAGATCTCGATATCTCTAGGGAAAAAAGCGGACCAAAACATGGCAAAGAAAAATCGAAGATACAAAAAAATACATTATAATTATAATTCAAGTGTCTGTCTTCTCACAGCGCTTGATCGCATGTTAAATTTTGGAAGTGGTGTGCTCAAAGCACATTCTGCGCTACGAATTTTACTAAACACTGTTGGTGCGGTCATTCTGTGATCTGTGAATCGAGCCATTTAGTTGTCATCCTATTTATCGTACTCGCACCAAGCTGCGTTTGTTTTAGTACATTACTTTATGTTTACACGATTTCAATCTCAGCACACCTGCAGATTGGATTCCGCGGATAGATAACATTTATAATTTACATAAATTGGAGGAGAGGTAATCCATTTGCCAATACAACTGGATATGGTTATCTCGTTTGCTTTGCAACCATCGTGGAATTTTGATTTTGTTAATACATCCCATATCTTTAGTTAATTTGACCCACTCATCGTTAATCTCGGCTGAAACTTCATCGCTCCATTGAATTTCATCTAGCCAAACCTTTTGGAACAACAATTTAAATTTCGTAGTTAGCGGCGCTAACCAACCTAAAGGGTCAAATAACCTGGATATTTCCGACAGAAGAAACCTTTTTGTTAGCTTCGTAGTTTCCGCTGTTGAAGAATATTGGAAAGTAAATTCATCTGTTTTTTGATCCCATCTCAATCCCAGAGTTTTCGGTGTGTTTTCTGTCTTGAAAATGAATGATGGTGCTTGATTATTTTGCTGTGATGAATTTATGTCTTCCAATAACTTTTTTTCATTTGCTGACCACTTTCTCAGCACAAATCCACCGCTGCTTAGACACGAATTTAGTTCCGCTACGGTGCTTTTCCCTTCATCCATAGTATGAGCGCCTGAAACTAGATCATCCATAGAAAAATCTTCCAATATTATTTTTGCTGCTGTAGGAAAGTTCTGCTTATCGTCCGCTGCTAATTTTCGAAGGGTCATCATCGCTAAAAAAGGTGCTGAATTCGTGCCATATGTAACCGTCGTTAACTGGTATGCCCTAATTGGTTGCCCAGTTTGAGCTCTCCAAAGGATTTTCTGAAGTTTTTGATCTGGCTCGCTTACTAATATCTGCCGATACATTTTTTCGATATCGGCAGTAAATACGTATCGATATTGTCTCCACTTAAGCAAAAGTGCCTGCAGATCTTGCTGCAAGTTAGGTCCTTGATGCATGACATCATTGAGGCTAAGTCCCGAAGATGTTTTTGCAGATGCATTAAATACGACACGTAGCTTTGTAGTGGAGGATTCCGCTCGCTGAACCCCATGGTGAGGTAAATAATAATCTTTTCCACCGCTGCTAAGAGTCGCTAACTTCATATGACCCAAATCTTCATATTCTCTTAAAAATTGCTTGTATTTCTGAGCTAAAGTTTCTTGCTTAGTAAGTTTTTTCTCAAGGTTCCTAAATTGCACTAGTGCTATTTCCTTTGACGATCCTAGCTTTTCGTCCGCTTGCTGCTTCATCGGCAACCTAACTTCATAACGACCGCTTTCAAGACGTTGAGTCGTTGTTAGGTAGTACTCGACACATTCTTGATCTTCCGCTGATATTTCGTTTTGCTCGTGAATATCCTCAATTTGCCAAAATTTATGGATATCCGCTATATTATTAACGATGACGTTACAATGGAACTGTGGCTTTACGGTTCCACATAGTACCCATCCTAGCTGGGTTTGCTGAGCTAAGGGCGAAGACGAATCAGGAACTCTTATCAAACCATCCAATATGATAAGAGCATAGGCGTCTGCCCCAAGTAACAAGTCAACTGGGCGACTTGTATTATAATCTGGATCCGCTAAATTAATATGTTCCAAATGCGACCACGAAGGCTTTTTGAACGATCGATTTGGTAAGTTTTTGATAAGTCCTTTCATTATCAAAACATCCGTATGGAATTTAAAGCTGGTAAACATGGACTGGCATGTAACGCTTAGCTTGCCTGTACAGTTAGATTCTTTTTCTCCTATTCCGGAAACTGCCCCATCAAACTGCTGACGTTTTAAACCTAACTGCTGAGCTGCTTTCTCCGTAATCAACGATACCTGTGAGCCCTGATCGATAAGAGCTCTCAGGACAATCTGCGTGCTATCTGCTGCTGTCACCCTTATTAACGCTGTAGCTAAAAGAATCTCAATAAAATTTTGCTGAGATGCGTGAACACCATTGCCGCTGCTTTGCTTTGAAGCCTCTCCTTGCTTGAGATCTTCGTCATTGGTATTTTGCTTGCCCTCAGCAAATAAATCATGCAATATCGTATGATGCCTGCCCGAACACGTGAAGCATCGTTTCTTGGAATGGCATTTATTACCATTATGATTATAAATGCAGTTAATACAGCATTTTAGCTGTTTGAGGGTTTTAAGTTTCATTTCCTTCGGCATTTGCAGAAACCTTTCGCAATTGTGTAACTTATGCTCAGCAAAACAATGAGGACATTTGATTTCCTGCACGTGCATTGTTTTTGTGTTTTTCGAATTGTTATTGTTCGTTTTATTATATTTCCCACCGTTTGATGTTTTCGATGAACCCGCTTGCTGCTGAGTTGGCTGCGTTTTTTGCATGGTGTCTTGTCGTCGACGAGAAGTTTCTAGACTAGTGAACTTAATTTCTAGAAAATCTAAGAAGTCTTGTAGGACTGGTAGCTGTCGTGGATTTTTTAACGACTCTATATACTCGGAATAAGAGTCACTATCCAGCTTTTGCGACAAGATATGTGCAATTAGAGGGTCCCACGTGCTAATATCGACACCTAGGTTTTTGATGGCGTGAAGACTTTCTAACGTGACGTCATGCATTTTTTTAAAGGCTGAAAATGATTGTTGCTGTATAACGGGAAGATTAAGGAACACATTGGCGTGCGCTGTAAAAATAATCCTCTTGTTATCAAATCGATGATTTAGAAGCTCCCAACAGACGTTATAGTTGTCGGCACTGATTGGTAGATGCTGAATCAAACGCTCCGCTTCACCTTTTAGCTTGCTTTTCAGGTATTGCATCTTTTGAGCGTTTGACAATGCGTTGTTCTTGTGGATTGCTTCGCTAAATAGATCCTTAAAAGGCACCCATTGCTGGTAATGGCCTGTAAATACAGGAATATCCATTTGAGGAGTGGATTTCTCTCGATATGATGTCGACCACATCTTGGAGTTGATAGCCTTTTTCAAGCTATTAAAAGTACGCTCGTGTTTGCTGAAGTAATATTCATAATCTTCTGTTACATCTTCTCCCGATTCACCAATGATCTCCCAATGAAGGTTATCAATAGTGGTCCACCGATTGTGCAGGGTTCGAAGGGCATCTTCGAACTCCCACTTGTCAACGATAGTTTCGACATCAATATTGTCGACTGCTCTAAGAAACGCTTTAAAATTGACCGACTGCTTATGGAGCATATCGTCAAGCTTGCTGTTAGACCCTCTTGATTCGAAGGTCGGAGTTGCTATTGTTGGCGGTTCCGGCTGACTCGCTAAAGTGCCGGGCGCCTCTAGCTGTGCTGTTTGAGGAAGAATCGGAGCTGTTTGAGCTTGCTGCATCAACTGTTCTTTATATTGACTAATAAGCTCTTTTGCTGTTAAATAAAGCTGTTTCGTACTTTCAAATTCAGACTTGATGAAATATTTATGCTTCGTCTGTTCAAAAGGAAGAGTCTTTTCATGATTCACTTGGAAGTCCTCCCAGTACTTCTCAAGCAACTCGAGTCTACGCTTACAGTTATCTAAAGTTTTACGCTCTACGCTATCCTTTTTAAAATTGACTACAATTTTTCTAATGCTCTCCGCAATCTCCGATTGAATGAAATAGAGGCTCTCCATCTCGCTGCTGGTGTAAGAAAATTTGAACGATCTTACTTGGAAAAATCCTTTGCCGCTGCTAAACTGACGAGGTTTGTTTCCCACGTCAGTGATCCGCTGATATCGCTAGTGTGAGCTGTGAACTCCCTGCTGCTGGAAGGGCACTTATTGAGCACCGCTTTTGCTGCTACCGCTGAGAGAATATATTGGGCACTCCAATATATTCCCATTAAAGTCCGCTGCTAAGGTTACCACTACAGTCACTGCTAAGCTATGAACCGCTGCAATCCAAATAGTCACTGGTTCAGTTCAAGTTCACTTCACGATTTTTCAGTCCCGAAAAACTAAAGTTCGACCGCGAAGTCCTTTTATAGGCTCGAAGGACCAAAATGTAGGGGACGCGACTAAGTGGTACCTGATGGGCTGGTGGCGAAGTTAAACACTCAAACAACTTTAAAGGTTTTATTGAGATAACGTAAACTATCGCTAAAATGTTGGAAATGAATGCACCCGGTTGCTGTCCGTTATGCACTGAGCTCGAGGCGCACTCGGTGCGGCCGCATCATATTTCTACGTAAGCAAAACGTGGTCGATTGCAATTATTGCATCGAACAACCCTCGATCTATGAAAAAGCTGTTTAACACGCCTCAAAACATATTTGTTCCTTGACAATTTCATACGATAGAAAGCTAATGTATTTTGCCAATATGCCACAAGTATCGTTTACATGCAGGCCCGCATGAGCGATGACTAAACATTTATCTACCTGCCGAGCAAAAACATATTTGCGAGCCATCAGCCCAGAATATTAGGAAAAGCTTTTACCTGAAATGGAACGAGAAAACATACTTACTTGCAGTATTGACACATTCTAATGAATGTGGTCCACAATGTTGTAGCAATAACGTCGGTTATTCTCTGCGTATTTTTAATTAAAAAAAAAATATAATTATTTCTTTTCTCGGTCTGTTGCGTCCCGATATTAATTAGTTAATGTTGATTAAACAGAGTGTTCAAAGTAAAGTTGGGTTTGAGGTTTGGTTTTATTTTTATTACGAGTATGAAACAATAATTAGTTGAAACCTTTTAAGATTTACGGACTGTTTATCAAAAATCTTTTTGAATCTTGTGATTTCAGGATATTTTTAACTGGTATTGGATTGGCAATAACCTCGCCCTACATTACCTTCAGGTACATTTAATACTGAATACCATCACCAAGCAATAAAAAAGTAGTACCTAGTGTAGCGAAAACAAAGAAGGATTTCATCACATAAACACGTCTACTTTGTGATTAAGTATTAGTTGTTTTAATACTTAATCACAAAGTAGAAGTGTATAAGTCGCATCCAAATTTAATTATAAAATGTTAAAAATAAATATTACTAAGAAACAAAAGGTCCGGAACACGAAAAGACAATACGAGAAAACTTAAGGTACATTTACTGGACGATAAATGTTTGATAGGCTGGTTTACGAACTAGCGAATCGATTGCAATCGGTTTATAGGCTCATGACCACTAAACGTAAACTTTTAAATGAATGTTACCTTTTAAAGATTACCTAAGTTATCCCGACGGCAAACAGTCTGAGTTAAAAACCAACAAGCATTTGAATATTAAATAGAACCCTTTCTATTCTATTATATTATACATTTTGACGATTGAAAGATAAGTGGATGGTTAAAATAAAATAGATAATGTCTTTATTTCCAGTTTTACAATTTAACATTTCCTATATTTTTTTTTAATTTTTGAATATTTTTAATTTACATTTTGTTTTCTGCTTCCTTTTGGTTCCCTGGATCTTAATGACAGCTGGCCTCGAAGCACTGCATGCGTCGATGGAATCGCATGTGACATGCGACAAGGCGATCACGTATCGTGGGTCATAAAGGGCATGCCGCGGCTTCAGGGATTCCACGCGGCTGCTAAAAGGAACACATAAAAACCGCAAGCCTGGTTATTAGTCCGATACCCGGAAAAGGGCCGAAATCAGCCCTTTAAACTGATTCTACACCTAGAACAGATTAAATACGGCATTACACCAGAGAAAAAAGGCTGAAACTTCCGCTGAGATATGAGATCAGGAAAAGTAAGTATGCACCAGATTCGAAGAATGTCGAGCAAAAACTGCGTGGCGATTAGATCGACTTGTAAGCGATTTAGGTCAGTACTAAGACTCCATTAAGATTGAAACAACTGAAAAATTATGGAAATCCTGGCTCAAAACATTCGTCAACGGATTTTTTTTCTATCCATCAAATGTTTTACTCGACTACGTATAGATAAAAAAAAACTGATTTAAAGATTGATGGCCAGACAATTTGATAAGAAAAAAGTAGGTTAACCGCAGAGGTCACGTGTAACAATTTAACTGTGGTTTCATGTATGAAATTGGTGTCTATTTATTTATACCATATTGAAAAGTTTTTTCTTACATCCATTTTCATACCTATGTTGTAATATGGCATGAAAATGAGCGCAAGAAAAAACTTTATTTCAAGTTTTGAACAAACAAACGTTCTATAATGACCTATAATGTGGCGTAAACAGGTAAACCATTTATTTCCGTTCATATTTTCCTAACTTATATAAAATTGAGATTATTTGTTTGTTTGTTACGCTTTCACTATAGTAACTATTTCTATTCGAATATTTTTATCTTGACGACACCCTAGGAAATACAAGCTATGTTGTAAGTCATTTTTGCTAATACCTAAGTACCTTTGAAGACTTTAATTTATTCAGATGAGCCTCAACAAAAAAACTCGGTATTTTGAAACCTTAATTTTATAGACAATTACTAGTAAAAATATTAAGATTCCATTTTGATATGAGTTATTTAGAATAGGATCAAAAATAAATATGACGTATTTTAATCAAACAACAAAAATACGTAGACCTAATTACTTGATTTTGTTAAGTCCTACATATCTTTCTCACATACACGAGATGCTGGTAAATATCGGGCTACGTCTTATCAGAGAAATCCATGCTCTCGGAATTTGATACTTAGATGGATAGCTACCAGTCAACAATGCATACTAGGATTACAGTGCCAATGAAGCTAGTGGAACAAAGAACATAACCTCATCAGGTATCAGCCAGCCAAACAGGTCGGCACATAGTAATTAAATATTGTCATTACCCCGCTCTCGTTAGGTAAACATGTGGAACACGAGTTCTTTTACAGACGCCATCACATATAATACGCTGCAGAGAGTGGCAATATTATGAAGTAAAAAATTCACCTAATTACAACCGATTGTGCGGAATATTTTCTTTGTAATCTTATAGAGAGAAGGTTGTTTGGATGCCATCAAACACCGTAAACAGTTGACACCAAACTAAACTACTATTAGTAACAAGCTTTTGCAAGCCAGCAATTTTGCCCCCACCCCACTGCGCATTGCCTCCCGCGCTCTTACTTCTTTCAGACTGTTTTTCTTTTTTCTCGGCTCCTAAGTGTCGAAGCGTGATGTTAAATAGCCTTTAACCTGCCTCAAGCATTGGGCTAAAAACCACAAAAAGATTATTTCAAATCCGACTGGTAGTTCCAGAGATTAGAGCGTTCAGAAAGACAGACAGACGCGGAGAGGGGATTTTGGTTTATGATAATTATGTAGTGATAAATAAACGCTTGGATAGAGTAACACTGTAACAAAATATATAGGACAGACAAACCAAACCAATTTATTTTACCTAACAAATAAAAATATGAAGGATACAACTTCACAATTGTATCCGGCCAAAAGATTGTGGAGATAATAAAATCCTTGTTTAACAAACTCAAGAAAAATTAACATGAAATAAAGTGTTGGTGTCGCGTTGTCTGCCATCTAAATTCCACCACGGAATAGTTTGTTACGCAAAGTTGTGTCGCTTAATCCCAAAATTGTATCACATGAGGACTTGGTCCACAATGTATGTAAACCTTGTTGGCAAATTGAATTACTGGTGTCAAGTGAACTTCAAGCCTTTATAGTTTCAGAAGGTTTCTGGTTCACGATGTCAAGGTGACTAGATAATTTTTGGAAACTTCCAACCCCTCCTTAAAACTGTTTTGTACTTTTTTGTTCTCAAGTCAAATTTCCCACAGGGTGAATACTCAAAACTTTTCAGTTTTTATTTTTATCTTATTTGCAAAAGTTGTGACTTATTTTTAAGTAATGAATTTTTTAATCAAAAACTTGTCTAACTCAAAAAAAAAACAACAAAAAAATAGGAAAAATAAAAGAGTCTACATTTCTGAGGTCTCTTAAACACAACCTCACTTAAACCTTACAACCGTACTTAAATTCCGATAGAATCTTTGTTGGTAAATATACGGAAATCATTTAATACTCGTAGATATCTTTGCTTCAATTTCTCGTTTCCCAGGTCAGGACACGGTTCCGGGCAAATGTTTGTCTCTGAGAGCTGGCCTGAGAGATGATTACAGCTGTTAAAAAAACCGTCGCCATATATGTTCCGTTAACAGAAGAATTGCTCCTTTTCGAAATGTGGTTTCTAGTTATGTATATCATAGTAGAATATTGTACGTACATTAAGTTCAAATACAGGTTTTTAAAACGTCTATGTCTAATTTGACCTTGTTTGATCGAACCCCAGGGGTGGGCAACTGCACCCATTGCCTCATCCTATTTCCGTGCCTGGGTCAAGAACATAAAGGCAGGTACAGCACTTCCTCAATACAACCCAATTAAGAAGCCTACAATGCGGTCACCATAGTTTGAATTACATTGATTTGAACAGCACCGGCGCATCTCGACCCCATTGGAATTCCGCTCACCCGTAAATGTGGTCAACAGGATTAATCAAGTAAAAAGGGGACGGTGATCAGTATATGAATACATTCATAACATCACGTCTGTTTTTCAATGTACCTATAGTACACCCACATTTCGCCAGTTATGTTTAAGTCTCATGTAATAGGGGGCAAGCCTATTGCCATCAACCGGGTACTAATACAGACTCAGGGCTGCCACTGCGAAATTCCTAAAAGATAAACCCAATAACACTATACTTACCCGACTCGGGAATCCATGACCTCATGCTTATCAGTAGCTCATGTGACTACTAGACCAACAAGGCAGTCATATATGCACGAGTATTAATACACATTCCCTTAACAAGGTGCCTGCACGCTTCTAAACATTGTGTTCGGGTCAGTAGTCTGATATCAATATAATTATTCTACGGCTGTTATATTGTGAGGAACGCTCCAGTAGGGCGAGAGTATTCTGTAGGAGTGTAGGCACTCCGTCTCCCATTTGGCTCCTTTGATCGTGTGCCCGCGCTAATTTATGCAATTACTGCTTACTCAGTAACTTGGCTTGATATCAAGAAATTGACGATGTTGGGGCGCCTGACTTTCTGATAATTTTATTCAAGTCTCGCTTCACACCACAAACAAGCAAATGCTTTCATTAGAATTTGTAGGCGAGCATATTATTATTACTCTATTAGATTTTGTGGCCTTTGTTTGCTTAGGATTCGATTTTAAACATAGATAGATGATAGATAAAGGGGTAGATAATAGACATGGTGTTGACGTTGTAATCTTAGGCGGTGGATAGTTTTTCGTACAACAATTTCTGCTTAAGAATTTCCTCGAAGTGGTTGAAATAAAGTGGTATTCTGCTAGATAAAACAGCAAAGCCTCCTCCTTAACTTTAGTTTTGTACAGTAAGTTGTTTGTTAAAACAGAGCGATAAATTATAGCACTCTCAACCTGTACCGTGTTTGTTTAATATTAAGTTGATACTATATTTTAGTTATGAACTACGTCTGGGATTAAATGAGATATTAACAAATATGTTTAAATAAATCCGAGTTTTTCTTCGTTAAAACTAACTAGGTAAACATATCTTTTTATACCTCATTATTAAAATAGTTATAAAATGAAATTACGTTTTGAGAACAGAGAAACCTGAGAATGTTCCTTCCCAATATTATTTCAACACAGTTACGTGTATATTTACGCATTAGGTGAACTAGAAAATCGATTGTAATCGGTTTAATCGTGGCTGCTAAATTACGTAAACTGTCAAATGAATAATATCTTATAAAGATTACCTTAGTGTTATCCTGATGGAAACAGCTATGGTTACATATTTTAATTATTACTATTACTAGATTACAAGATATGGGGATGGTTACCTGGATCCAGCCAACGTTCCGTCAGGAGGACGGATTGATGAAATTAAAGACGTATTCACTTCAAAATCAGAACGATAATCGATGACCAGCTAAATGAATGAGACAAAAATATGTTTTAACTCCAGAGGTCACGCTGCAATACCTACTATTTCTATTACAAATACTGAATCTACTCAATTTGGATTGAGGAACCTAAAGCATGCGTATGCAAATCTCTGATCCGATCAGTCGGCATACATCCCACATTTCTTTGCCCGGATGTATTTCCCAATCTCACAGTATTATCTCTTATCTTTACACCCCAGTACTTGCGAAATAGATAGCAATCCGAAAGGCAAAGATTGCTATCGCTCGAAATAGTCTATAGCTTCCATAGTTCTACTACCATTAACTTCAGCATACTGTTTCCGAACACATTATTACGCAAACAAGGTTTAAATCCTTCGGGTACCGATTTAACTTAGTATGAACATATACTTAGAACACTCATACTTGCAGCGCATTGCTGTACGTTGCCAAACTTTAGGGAGGAGACTATCGTCTATCCAACTAAAGCGATTGAAGCGCAGGTAGGATCCGTACGAGTTTGAAACATTCCGGGACACTTACCCTATTGAACTTCTGTTGCGTTTTAAAAGATTTGAATAGATATGTTTTGGAGTTCGGGAAGAGTTTGCATCCTTTGTTTTGATAAATTTGGCAATCAATTATAAAATACTGCTCTGTATCGTATCGAGACATATATGTGGGTGAAACCGTAAGGTGCATCTAGCATTCAATAGTTTAGTGTACTACAGAACGATATTTCATCATTTAATTGAGTACGAACTATTTGACAGTTATTTGCGACGTTGCCAACTTTCACTTTCAGCATGCACCCTTTTAAGACCTCACTGACGTCCAGCCGATGGGTCCCTTTTCACACCGGATCGGACAAATGCTCACTATTTAGCCTCGCCCCTTTTAGATTACGCTGTCTTTACTTAAGTACGCTTAAAGGTACGCTTGTAAGGTAGATCATTAGAAACCATATATGCGGTAATGAAAGCTACAAGTACCTACTTATTTTGTAGGCTTAATAATAGGCCTTTGTCTACTTAATGTTCTTTTGTCTGTTGTGTAAATAGAGGACTTCATTATATATTAGTTTTCCTAGGTTTTTTGTTTCCTAATGGTTTAAAGGATGTATTTGAGCATAAAATAGAAAGAAAATACTTTGTAGGTTGTATTATTCTCAGGTTTCCTTTGATTGCTTGGTACAGTCCCTAGGCGCTCTAGTTATTTATGTGTGTTTCTCTAAATAATATATTTTTTTCTGGATATCTGCTTATACTTAAACCATCTAACTCCTTACTTGCCTCTTCTTTCATCCCCTTTAAGCGTAAACCACCCAAAAAAGGCAATATTTCAATGATGATTCATAAAATCTCCTCTAAATGGTATGCTTATCAATTTTCAGTGTTCCAAGGGAGTCCCCTCGCGTTAAGTACTTAATAAATCTGCAAAGGAATATCAGTTTGAATTTAACAGTGTGATAAATTGATATCGAAATTGCTCGTAACTCAATAGATAACGGCGCGGGAAAGCGGTAAAATTAATAGCGCGGCCTAATTGGCATTTCCTTTTAATTTTTCAGCTTTAAAGGTATTTTGAAACTGAGCCTTTTAAGCGGGTAGCTATTTTCAGGTTTGTAGAATATATGCCAATTAAAATACTCGTCATTTTGGGTGAAAGTAGGTCGATATTGTGATTATGTATGTGTCGTGCCTTATGTCATTTTATGATGACTTCCACAAAACTCAGAATTGTTGCATCTGCAGTCGACGTATACGATAGCTTAGTAAACAAAAGCTCTAAAGCAAAGACCCGAGACATAGTTTTCTTAAATATTTCAGTTTGGAAGTCACAGCTGAATTCATGTAATTACAACAACAACAAAAAACCTCCGAACGAAACACACATAATATCTGCGGCATACGCCACAATACCTGACATGACACAAAACACCAGCACCAAGTTGATCCCAAACTCGAAGAAGATTGTTTATCATACCGATACCTTTTTTTTTTTTTGGTTTCGGGTTGGAAAAACCGAACCGACCATCGCGTTCACGATGACCGGCAGCGACAGGTCGTTGCCTAATTCGGTGATGAGGGCACGGCGCGGCTCCTCCCAAGCGGCACACTCTGCCAGCGTATGCCACGCCGTGTCGTCCCGGCAGTCGACACAGTGGTGACACCGGGCTTCCGGCTCCCTGTTTATGCGAAACAGGTGCTTACAACGGTAACCCGAAGCAACCATGCCCCGAGAGCACCTGTGTCGCCCGAAACGTCAGGGAGCCGTGCCTTCTCCCGAGCCAGCGGTCGAGCACTGGCCGGATCGCCTCGATGGTGCTGAGGCCGGCGGTAAGGCGTGACAGCCTCACCCGCCATTCCGCCACCATGACCTCGCGGTCCTGCAACCGACACTGCTCGATATGTTGCTGCATCGGTCGCTCGCCCCGCTCCCGCGCTGCCTCGCGCCACCGTTACAGTGACGCGAGCACCTTCGCCTCCAGGTCCCAGGGCGGGGATCCGGCCAGCGCACAACCGGTCTCGAAGGAGATCGTGCGATACCCCCGAATGACTCTGACGGTCATCGCCCGCTGCGGCTTGCGCAGGACAGCTATGCTGCCGGCCGTCAGGTCAGACGCCCAGATCGGCGCTCCGTAGAGCGCCATGGATCGCACCATACCCATATAGAGCCGCCTACAGGCGGCGCTCGGGCCCCACAGATTGGGTAGCAGCGTTGCCGGCGCCCCGGCCGCGCCCAACAACTTGGGCGCCAGCCGCCGTAAGTGGGGTCCAAAGTCCCAACGGCTATCGAGCACCAATCCCAGATATTTCATCATACCGATACCTACCACAACAGACCATACCCAGGTGCGGTCTGTCCTGAAAAGTTACCACGCAAAAATTTATATGTAACAAAACACTTCGAAATGGGTATTATTTTACTGCTACGGTAGGCTTAAGCCACATTAATGTTAGTGAGCGTGTTCCAAGATGGTAGAAATATTGTTGTCAAATGTACCGCGAGTGAGGAACCATTGGTCTTTCCTGGATCTAACTAATTGACTGAAGTCTTATGTTCGGTAACGCGAAGCCCTTCACTTCGCGTTACCGAACATATGACTTCAGTAACAAATAGTACAGCTGTGTCTTTCGAATTAGATTCGAACGAAAACCAATCCTTCAATACATTTTGTATTTAGAACGCAGATCATGTTGATCTTTTCTCGAACTTTTTGTTTATATCGCAAAATCCACTCGTTTCTTGAGGATTGGGAGGAATTCGTTGATGATTTTCTTCGATAAATGGCGAAACAACGGATCATATCAGCATAGCTATAAAGGTCACCAGTATTTTATTATTGCTTCAAGTTTATTTAGGTTCCGATGTCACCAAAAAGCTTTAGACCTTTGATCTTCCAGTTTCATTGAGCGTTGGTAGGTGTAGGTCAAAGGTGATTTACCTCATAGTTCGTTAACAATCAAAACAGATAATGCCGTCTCTTACATAACTATTGTAGTATATGTGACAAGTTAATTGTTAGTTTGTTTTGCAAACCTAGTAAAAGGGAGGAATGAAGGCAGTTTTGGACACAAGCCAAAACTCGAACGAATCTTGTCTCTCAATTTTGCATAACATTAAGTGCAAGAAAATAACTTCAAATGGCTATTCTATTCATTGTCTTCCAAGATTCCCAAGTTTCTTACTTGGAATCCTGCATTATTTTTAAACTGAACAAAAGGTTTCGCTTTTGTTTACTTGAAGAAATAGAGAGGTCATAATAAACTGAGTTTAAAATTAAGTTATAGTGTGATGTTTTTTGACGTTTACCGTATTTGGAAAATACACTTCATCATAACACAATGCTCGTAAAAACCCTTCAAAATTGATGGTTGAAAATTGTAATAGGTTTCGTTTTGTTTCCTAATTTTTTTTTTATTAAACCAACAAAATTTTCTTTCAATAATGAAGTAGGTAACTTAGTTTAAAAAAACTCGCTGCGTTGTAATATCAAATTCTTTTAAAATTTTCGAACTGCAAAATTCTCCCGTCATTAAATTTGGTCTACTTTATATTCAAATACGATTTTATCAAACTTCAGAAGTTGTATAAGGCTTCGCTAAGATACAGAATTCAATAAAACGAGCACAGACTTTTGATGTATTGAGTAGAAATAAAAATAAATGTAAGACTTTAAAAAGGTAAGTTTTTTAAATTTTTGTGGTATAACATAAATAAGTGTGTGGCTTGCGTGAGGGTCGATTTCGACCCTAGCGCTCATTATGCTGCATTAATCACGGAATGGCGGTCAAAAGGGCGCGTCCTAATCAACAATCTTCATCTTGTACCTCGTCATGCTTTCTCTTGGGAATTCAGAACTTAATTCTTTCCGCTTAACAAGGAAACTTGGCAAACGTTCGACTTTACCCGTAAACTTTAATTAAAGTATTGCAATTTATTTTTGGAACCAATTACAACTTTACCTGGATATGCTCTCTATGTTTATCGTTCCAAATGAGTCGTTTACGTAATTTCAAGTCTCTAATTGCTTGGAAATGGTTTTACGTTTCATTTCAAATTCAAATGTTACTTTACTTAACGTTATTTCGGTATTTGAATATGAAATAAATTGAATTAATAATTCTGTTACAATCACAGAGCGTATCTTTTTATGGAATTCAATTCGGAACACAAAATAACTTCTATTAGCGTTTGCTTTCCCGGAACTGGGGCACTAGAAAGTAATTGTAGAATAATGTTACCTTTTTAAATAAATTAATAAGAATTCACAGCTTAGGGTTTTGGCTAGATATGATGAATTAGCGACTTTTATCAAATACTACTTTTCTTTCGTGTTTTTTTTAATGTTATAATAGTTATTCTGCTATTCGGGGCGAAGACAAATCCAACAAATCACAGGTCATAGAAATCGGTACCTGTATCTAATCCGATTCTGTTTTATTTAAAAAAAGTTGGCAAAGAAAGACTATGGGACGTCTGAACCATTTACTAACGCAGTTTGCCAATTGAGTTGCCAACCCTTAGAAAATGTTGTGTCAACTGCCTCTATATTACGTCTAACCCGTTAATGACCTCAGATTATACATCACTATCAATGTCACAGTGATCTTTATTCTCCTTGTTTTGAGGTTGCTGTTAGGTTGCTGCCACTGACAAGCCTGTCAAAATCAAAGTGATCTTTATTCTCGTTACATTCAGGTTACTGCTGTCAGAGGTAAAATAAATGTGTGTGTACATTGTTTCAAGGATCTTTTGGCGCGTGAATGGCGTTGACAGGCTGCGATGTTGTTAAACATTTAAGCAATTTGTTTTGTAAAATATCATAGTACAAACTAATTCCATGAAAGTTTCTTGAAAACAAAAACAAGATGGTGGCGGTTGTTCAGATTTTAGCCACGTTTCAATTAATCTTGGAGCACTGTTAGTCCATTTTACACCTATAAGGCTGAACCTATTAGGACGAGTATATTTACAAGGACGAGGATACTTACTATATAAACACTTATAATTACTTTACCTAACAGTGAATTACACAAATGTTCTTATTTATTGTAGCGACGCCGACGTATCAACCTAAATTGGGGAGTTTCGCTGGAAGCTTCATTATAATTTACTCTGTCGTCGAAAATGTGTTGGTTAAATACATTAATATGGACGCCGAAGCTCTTCTTGTGAAACTTAGTTGCATTCAGATAGTTTCTCCACGTATATTCAAGTATAGTATAGTATAGCAAGACTAACTTCATTATAATCAGTTATATTAACAGTAGGTAAAATATACCGCGACATTTGAACTTGAACGTTGATGAACGGCTTTATTTGAACATTATCATGTCGGCAGCAACAATAGGGTATTTGACAGTTTTTGAGAAACCAATTGGCGATGTTAGTTACCTCAAAATGTGATTACTTCAGCGAAATATTAAGATTAGCAGAACTAATTTTTAATTTTTATGATGTAATTTTGTTTTCATTGTCAAAACGGGGCAATCTGCCAATGCGGTATAAGGCACTTCTTCAATACTTTCATTATTTCAAATTTGGGAGACTTTTAACAGTGTTGCTTTTACACAAACTTAATTTATAACTTTTGTCGGAATATTATAATATTTGGTCTATGTAGCACTATGAACCATGAGGCTTCAGGAGTTAGTGCAAATATTGGTATTCATTCGATTAATCGAGTCTGGTCAAACCATGCTGGGGTTGGTGCATTTCATTCATTCATGCTGTTGGAATGACTTAATTAATAACGTTTTTAAATAATATTCAAAATAGATAAATATGAATATGTATTCACGTTTACTTCGACGATCGTAGGTAGACGATTTCCATCTCCTAATTTTTTATTTGTCTTACACAAAATTTGACTAAGTTACAAATGTAGATTAATAATGAATATACAACATAATGTGGCAGCACATTACGTGGGACACTCAGAAAGTTTTGCGAAAATAAAAATAAATATCGAAATCCTTTTTCCAGTCCGCCGAAGACACCTCGTTTACAGACTGCTCTAATGCTGACAGCGTATCTTCCGGCGGCGGAAATTTTATCCCTTGGAGCTGATTTTTATTTTCGGGAATAAAAGAAGACACACGGTGCTAGGTCAGGGTTGTAAGGTGATCCAGGATTTTGAACGGCGTGCTGTCCAGGAAGTCTCTCGTGTTGAGCGTGGTGTGAAAAGGCGCGTCGTCGTGGTGTAGCAGTAACCCGCGGAGCCATGTGTTTGGTCGCTTATTGCTCACAACAGAGAAAACTTCTGCCAAGCATTTGGTAGTATACCGTTCAGCGTTGATGTTTCTTTGGTTCCATGAAGGAATTGATACCAAGTAGCCAGTCAATACATCATCAAGTACATCGGTATGCGAGATAATGAAATGTCAGAGTGCCTTTTTCGAGTTTACTCGAGCATACCGGTAGTACCACCTAGTCTGTGATAGGCATTCGAAAGACGTCAGAATCGTAGATCGTAAATACTGAGATAGAAAGGGTCCTCGCGCTTGCTGTAGTAACCCTGCTGAGTGTATTGTTGTTAAATATTTACTAGTGTTAAATATTTAACACTTAATAAATTAAGTTGATTTTAATACATGCTCTCAACCATTGTACATTACAAAGCTCTTATGGTATTATTTTACAAAAAAATTGTGAAGTCCATATTAAGAGCATTATTTGAGACTAAAAAAATAACATCTTCACGGAATTGAGCATCTTGCAATAAGTAAATAAATAAACTACCAAGATTTGTTTAACGTTTCGTACCGAGTTTTACGAAGACTCCAATTAGTGTTACTGAAAGAGTTAGCTACGCCACATACTAGATACTTTATCAAAGCCAAAGAGAAGTCAAACTTGCCATCAGACTTAAAATGTTTGATCTCAATACCACTAGACCATTTGTCCGTTCTATTTTCGTCATTATTTTCACTCCAACGAGTTTCACATTGAAAATCGATCCACGTCTCCTGCTTGATTCCCCAAATTCTATTTGAATCAGTGAATGTTAAGTCAGTTTAAAGTAATGCGGCGTGCGGTGGTGATCCATAAAATAGTGGTTGGTGGTGTTTTGTTCATAGTGTTGTAGGTACATCATATGGAAATTTTAAATGTCGGTTAGCATAATCAGCCTATTATGTTCCCACTGCTGGTAAACAGGCCTCCACTCTCTAAGAGGGAATGGGCCGTTATCCACCACCAGTGCGGGTTGGTATATGTCACATGTCTTCGATTTTTTGGTTCTAAGACATGCCGGTTTCCTCACGATGTTTTCCTTCACCGTTTTGAGAGCAGTGGTGATTAAATAATTTACACAAAGTAAAGCGCCTGTCTGGGTTCGAACCTACGACCTAGAACTCGTAAGTTGCGGCCGTTACCAGTGAGCCACCACTGCTCTGTGTAGGTTATTCGTGTTTATTTCTTGTTTGGCTTTGCAATTATTACAGATCGTTGACTTTATTAATTCTAGGCTATTTTGGTGGTGCGAACCAAATAACTCACTGATTAATTAAACAAACAAACGAACAACAGAGTTTATTTCTGTGAAATGAAATAGAGATTCTGTTTTGGAGTTATTTGTGTGTTTGTGTGTATGGCTAGCCTATTATTTGGCCAAAGAATCGGCATGCCATACTACATGGCAATGCTGTTAGCCTTTTTGGAAACTTTTTTCTGTTTACAGCAGGAACACAGAATTTCTTTATACCCCATCATTCTTTCCGTTCCCTTCTTTATATAATAACGTGTACATATTATTATTGTTTTAGCGAAAAGGAATAAATAAGGCAGATATGTCCAGGCCTATATTTATAGACATAACATAACATCACGCCTTGTTTCCCCGAAGGGTTGGGCAGAGGTTTTCGCCAGTTATGTTTTAAGTTCCATGTAATAGGGGGCGAGCCTATTGCCATCAACCGGGCACAAATCCAGACTGGCTGCTACTGAGAAATTCCATATAGGAAAACCCAATAACACGTTACCCGACCTGGTAATCGCACCCAGGACCTTATGCTCAGCAGTAGCGACCACTAGACCAACGAGGCAGTCTCTCAGAATTTATAGACACTTATTGGAAAAATACATTGAGGATAATCTTTCAAAATAAAGAACTGCGACAAAGTATCGAAGTTACCTGAGATCATACAATTTAAAATTACAAACCTACAATTTTAATAACAACTCTATATTACTGGCTTTTATGAACAGCGTATTAATTCAGATTTGTTACAGTTGAAATGGCAATCGTGTCATTTGGTTCAAATAGGTTTTTAATTTTATTATTTTATTTTTCTCTTATTAGATTCTTTTATAATTTGAGAACGTGAGAACGCTGTAGGCCTTGTAGACTGTAGATTTGTAGACAATTTTTCGATTTTTTAAGCACCTGGTACCTGTTGACAGGTTTCACACTGTCATCCCATACCTGTTGACACTGTAATTTGAAAACATTGTAAAAGTCAAATATTTTAAAAAGAGTAAGCAAGGAGTTTCTTGCCGGCTCTTCTTCATAGGAAACGACCAATTGGAACCGTGCACTTAGATTCTGACGTTTCATAAGTGATGTAGGTTTAAATATTTTGATTTTGAATTGTAATTATTCACTTTAATTATTTTGTTGCAAAATATTTACTCGTACTCGTAGTAATATTTTGTATTAAAGCCACACGCGCCTATTTTATAATGTCGTATATTTCAGCCAAATTTTCTTGTGTTAAGTGGACATTTTTTATTTGAATATGTGAAATTCTGTTGTGGTGTTAGTGACGCACCCGTAACATAATTGTCTAACTCAGAATAGTGCTAGTTAAGAACGCTCGGTTTTAAGAGTAATTCACACGACGTTTTACATACAGTTATTTTGTATTGTGTTATTTTAAATTGTCTGTTTTCATTCAACGCTAAAGCATCGCAAATGTTTAATTTTCAATTTACTATTAAATGGGGTCGTCACAAAAAAACCTAAAGCAATACAAATTGGTTTCAGGGCAGTCACTAAATCTTTATGAATTAACGGTTCCTCTAGGCTTCTTCGTTTTGAACGAATCGATAATCCCAAAGTTTTGAGGTTAAATGTTGAATTTTCAATTTACAATTGAATGGGGTCTTCACAAATAAACGTTAAGCAATATAAATTCGTTTCAGTGCCGTCACTAAATCTTTATTCATTAACGGTTTCTCTCAGGTCCTCAGTTATGGAGATCAGGTTGGCCGAACGTCCTGATATGCCGGGAGCTAAAGGTCATTTTACTTTTAACCGGTGGCATTACGAGTAAAAGTAAAGTAGTGGTTGTTTGTCACCAAATCGTCACTAAATCCTTATTCAGTAACAGTTTCTCTAAGGACCTCAGTTATGGAGATTTAGGTTGTCCGAACGTTCTGATATCAGGCCGTTCGGCCATACATAAATGCTACTAACTTTCGAACTGTACCGTCACAAATTATTTGGCTGGCATCTTTGTCACCAAATCGTCACAAAAAACTGGAGTAGCAGCCAACTCCCTACCCCCCCGTTTGTTACGCGACCAAAATATGTGATCTGTCAAATATCTATCTGTCTGTTGTGACGCCATATTTTGGCGGCAGGTCGCTGGCGGGTCGCTGACGTCTTATTTGAGCTAATAAGTATTTCTAATCTATACCTTTCCTGCTCAAACTTGCACAAAGTGTAGGGAAAAGAACTAGGATGGTTTAATGTCTCACGTCATGTCTCTCAAACACTCCTACGACGGTTACTAGAGTGAACCAGAGTCGTGTCTCAGTACAGATTTCGCGCGCGTTCGGGCGAGTCGACGCTCCAACTCGAAAGCTCCAGTTTTTTGTGTTATAGAGTGTTGTGTCGGATTTCGGTGTGTTTCGTCATGAATGGGTAAGTAATAAACAGTTTTTAATACATAGGTTGTGTGTTTGATAAAGATTTTGAACAGAAATAGTTATTTCAACAAACTAGTGTTCGCCATTTTGTGCGCCGTGCCGGCGGCAAGGCGGTTGTTTTGCACCCGTTACGAATAATAAATACACTAATGTTATCAAACTGTCGTTGTTACGTGTATTGGTATGTATCGTAATATTGTTTTTAAGCATTTAATTTGAATAATAACGTAACAAATTTGCGTAACATTGAAATGAAAAATACGCAACACAATGAAGCCATTTTTTGGCCGTGACACAGACCGGGTTGGGGCAAAGGTATAAACTTCATACTGCCAGTTTCGTGATTTTTTATCGGATGGTTGAATTAATGGATACGACATATTTTTTTGGTGGCTTAATTTTTCTGATTTGTGTTTTTAACCGACTTCAAAAAAAAGAGGTAATCAATACGACAAGTATTCATGTGTTATTTTTTTTAAATCATATATTTTTTTTATTTGCACTTTTTTTTTAATACATTTTTTCTTCATTTTTTTCCATTTTTTTTTCAATTTTTTTTTCCATGATTTTTTTTCCAAATGATTCTCGTCTATTGCATTATTGTTTTTTATTTTCTTCACGTTCAGGTGTGACAGTATGGGTGTATCCATAATTTCTATCATCCTTGTGATCCGTGTACTAGGTAGTTATGCATTTCGTAGTGCAATTGTTTATTTTGGTTAATGATTTTTAAATGTTTTTGTAATGCAGCATGGTTATTTATTGTGCTTATCGATTTGTAAATATCTTCTAAAAGTAGAATGTCAGTATACATTTAAAATAAATACAAGAGATTTTCAACTATGATGCAATGTTTGAGTGGATGTTTTTTGCGCCTCTTTTCAAGTGTTTGTTTTGGTTAGTCGATACTGTTAAAATAAACACTTCTAACAGCTGAGACTCTGTTTGTGATAAGTATGTGGACCATTTGTTATTGTAAGATAACAACTCAAGCTACTTAACCTTTAGTGTTCTGGGAATCGAACAATGAACAGACCCCTTTTTTTGCACGCGCTCGAGTCGTCCAAATGACGTAATGTTATTGTTAAGCTTGTAGTTTGTAAAAAATGTATGGGGAGGTTTGTACTTTTAATGGATTATTGTGAAATAGTGTATATTTATGTAAATTGAACAAACAGTTTTTGAAATAATGGTTTATTTTTTTAATTATGTTCAACTTTACACATGTAATTGAGAAAAAATGCCTCATCCTGATTACAAATTATAATTACTAATAGATTTCAAGGCAAAACTGGGCTAATCTACACATAATCTGTTAGCTACTTTCATAACAATCCCAACGACGTTATTTATAAACAGCTCCCATTATTAACTTACGAGTTATTGTTATTTTAATTACACGCGACATTATCGCGCGGGACCACCCAGAAGTACCTACACATATACCTCGATTCGCGCAAAATGGCCGACACAAGTCAGCGGCTACCTCGATTGGCCGAACGTTCTGATGTACATCGTCATTATTTGCTGACATCTCTTTGAGGCGCGCGTGGAACACGACGCACCGTCGACCCGGGCCTGGTCCTTACCGAGGCTAGCATACCTAATGTTGTTTTTTTCCCAATTTTGGAAACAACAAAGCATAGTTAAAATATTTTATGAATTCGTAAGCTTTCGGCTATGAAAGCGTAGCTATTCCGCTACGCCGTAGCAACCACGTAGCTCCTATCATATTTTTCTTAGAATCTTTTCTTTATCACGTAGACTGTACCTTCGTTGATATTTCAAAGGAACCACGTGCTCCTATTAATTCAAAGCTTAAAACCTCATACTGTCGAACCGCGATCCCTTAAGTACTTGTCATAAAGAAAGATCTTCGATAATATATATTTTTAACATCTTCTCAATATTATTATTTATGTTCAATAAGTTATATTAGGAAAACGGTGGACATTGTATGCGGCTCATGGAGTATTAAATGGCCCAAGACATATGATGTGAAATTTTGTGACGCGTTGCCAATATTATAAAGATGGGCTTTTGATTTGCTGAAAGTTATGGTATTGAAAATATAAAAGTCTAGTTAGTGGGGACGAGTTGCTGTTTTTTGATGTTCATGTTATAGCGGGAGTGAGTGTATTTTGCTACAGTACTTTCACCAAAACAATCAAATAAAGTGATTCAAGAATTATGATTTTGTACAACACAATTTTTTTTCGAAAATTAATTTCAACGTCGTAAAAAAAATACAGAACAAGACAAATGAATAATTGCATAAAGTTAAAGGCAAAGTTGCTCAATGACGTAACTGGTCCTTACCTTCTAGCTTTCCCACTACGATAAATACAAAGGTTTACTTACATGGTACAGCCCAGAGGGTTTTCAAGCATGCATATGCAAGGCGAAAAGTTGAAAGCTGGTGCGTACGCATGATGAGACAACACCGAAAATATATTTGAAAAGTTGCAGATTTAAGCCCCGTGGTAGGGAGTTCACTGTCAGATTTCAAAAGATTTCAAATAAAGTTGTCTTCTAAGTCGTTGATTTTGGCAAATGTCATTAATCTAACTTCCTAACTAATACTCCGTTGATTTTGGTATGATTGTGTGCGGCCAATGGCAAATGTCATTAATCTAACTTCCTAACTAATACTATATTATAAATGAGAAAGTAAGTTTGTTTGTTTGTTACGCTTTCACTCTTAAACGGATGAATGGATTTGTATGAAATTTTGCGCACAGATAGACCATGACCTGGGTAAGGACATAGATAACTTTTTATTCTGGAAAGCAGAAGTAGTCGCGGACAAAATAGTATTTCATAAAAGCATAAAAGTATTAAAACAAAAGTCCTGCTTTAAAAACATAACAATCATGTCGTAAACAAACATCCAGATTCAGAGTTGCACGAACCGTTTACAAACAAAAAAATTGTTTTATTGAAAATAATGCCAGTCGTAAAATATATATAGCATCCATTTTCTCGTCTAAAGTATTTTGTTAAGAACTTTCAAAGTTCTGAACAAAAGACTTTTAATAATAGAGTGATAGAGACTTAGAATAGTTTTCGTCTCCAAATACAAGAAAATGGCTGCCAAATATTTTTACGACTGGTATTATTAACAACAAAACAATTTGTTTGTTTGTAAACGGTTCGTTTTCAAACAAACGTAACTTAGTGTTTAGCAAACTAACAGTTGCACGAACCCAATATTTTAAAAGTATTAAATTTAATCGACTATCAAATGATTTGATTTGCTTTTATCTATTTATTTACTTTGCTTTGCTTTTATCTTTTAACTTTGCTAACGTATGAGAATATGAGGAGATTTATTGATTAGAGACTTCATGGAGCTTTTAGAAACCGAAGCTAAGTAGTTCATCCTTGCGTTTAAATAATACCAAGTTATTGCTGGCTGAAAGTGCAGTTTCATTTTAAGTATTCTTAGTTAATATTTTATTCTGATACGGATTCCCGGAGCCATTCGGATTTAACATCATTTTTATCCACCATAAATTTTGTCGTCAAGATACTAACAGATACTAAATTTTAATTCCATGAACATATAATGCGGGATCGCCGTCGCCAACCACAAATTTTATATACTTGAGGGAATCGAGGTCACCTAGATTTATTCGTGAATTCGGCATTGCGACGGGAAAAACAGTCAGTGTAGTTATGACGTGTGAGTGTTGAATCTTGGAATAGAAAAAGGGGAATCTGAGAAGCATGAAGACGAAATTAGAAGTGGAAGAGAGACCCTTATGTAACGCGGTGAACGTGTTTCGCGAAAGAGGGTATGTTAAACAAACAAAGCTAAAGTTTCGCACTTTGGAATGTAGTGGCAAATTGTCTCTCCGGTACTGTTGTTTATTTTCGTGATTTACTTTACCCACTGCATCAGGAGAGCGACGATGTAACGCAGTGCTATATTATCTAATAGCAGCTGCTTGTGATATAACACTTTGCACAAAAACAGAACATTTATAAATTCCTAAATTTTTTATTACAGCTTTCTGAACGGCATTCTGTGTCGCATTCATTCACAAAAGATAGGTTTCGAGATACATCCTGTTAATAACACGTATTTTTGTTCAGTCGTATATAAACGGGGGCTCAACTTGAACGGCCCACGATAAACTAATCAGGATCCCTTATAAAATGAAGTCATAGAGTGTCATTGAACGGTCCTATTGTCTGTCCCGGCATCTCGTATTACGGAGGGCCACTAGAGCCTTCACCTGCCAATTCAGGTTATATTACGCAGACAATGATTGGTTACTTTATTCTGTATCAAGTTAATTTAAAAAGTTTCCAAAGGTACCTTCTTTTACGACTTTTTCGCTTTTTACACGGTTATGGATAAACTATACAGCTTTGTGGTTATACTGTCCATCCTGGAAATGCAGTGCTCTAAATAATATGGCCTGTACACAACACTAACCTCATACTCATACTTTAATGCCCTGTGGTTTTGGGCAGAATTTACATAGTTACTTATGCTTTTCATAACTAGCATCCGTTTAATGGCATGAACAGGGTTAGAATTAGTGCCAAATCAGTGTTTTAGCCAGAGTTTGGCGTTAAAAAATGGGGTGCCTGCCGAAAGGTTGTAATACCGTAGCGTGGCTTTAATGAACTAAGTTTATAGTTATAAGATGATTTATTCAATTATTTTTATATAACTATGTATAATAAGTTAAAGCACTAAACTTTCGTAAAAAGCCTTAATGACATTCATTACGTTTAAATGAACATAATGAGAAACCAAGATTAAGTTAATAGTTCGATTTATGCTTAGATTGTTTGTTAGGGTGTGGGAACTAGCGTGGTCTGGAAACGCACCCAAAAACAGGTGTTAACCCAAATTCAATATCTTCAGAGTAGGGCACTTTTTGTTTGCTAAAAGCCTCATTAAATATACTTATCCAAGAAACAAATAATCCAACTTACCCACACAATCCAACTGACATCTTCCGATGTCCATTTACGACTTTAAAACAAGAAACAATCTCATGCTATTCTAACATTATTAACTGACCTGTTTTTCCAGCAATTATTTACAACGCTTGGAACTGTTCGAAAAATCCACACAAGCGTACAATGAAGCTCTTCAATGGAATGTGAGTTTAAGACAAAGAACTGGAGACTATTTCTGCCAGTTAGCATGTAATTAGTCGCACCAATCCGTTGATAATGTTTGCTTAGATAATTTTAAGTTCTAACTCAGACATGGGACGCGCGATTTAATCGTTTTTTATTTAATTTCTGCGTGACTAGATTGATTGCGGTTTTGTGTGGCTGAGCTTGAAGCTACTTGTACTTATTGATAAAAGTTTTTTACTTCACAGTCAAACAAAACATCATCTTTTTTAGTGTAGACCTAACTCGTATTTATCGTTCTTGTATCGTACGGGTGTAATGTCTAAGGTTCCAAATAAGCGAAACAACATCTTAGTATTTCCAGTTTCATATTTTTACAGAATCATTTTTTAGCTTAGCAATAGCACGTATGTTTATCGTTCCTGTATCCTTCCTACGTGTGTAGTGACTAAGGTTAAAGGTTTAAATAAGCCAACAATAATACAAATATATATACATATTTTGAACTACAAGCGTGTTTCACTCGGTTCCACCGGCACTGTCTCTCTCGTTTGTAACAAATCAGAAATGTAACTTTGTAGACCATACTAGATTTTCTACAAACACATTTCATAATTATTTTGCCCAAAGTAGTTAATCCATAAAAAACTTAACTTTCTGATAGGATCACAGAAATAAAGCAGAGAAATAATAAATACTTCAAACAGTGCATTCGATTTATACCTATGGTATTTAAAAATATACAATTAGTGCAATAAATGGGGACCTTTATGAAATAAACAAAGACAGTCAATGGAAATAGTGCGAAGCATTCAGGCTCGTTGACTGCCCCCTATATTTTTGATTCCCCCGAAAGTATCAGTTAGATCCCTACCAGAATTTTAGTGAAATAATTTCTTCCTCCGTGTACGTTTGCTCTTGCGAATGTTCACCCAAACCGGCCAATAAACGTGAGCCAGAGATGAGGATCATAACTTCTCCCGGGAGATAGTGTCCGTGGGGTCGCTTAAGTAACATTATTGTTAACGGTAACAGAAGGTAGTCCATATTTTTCCGTAATCGCTCTAAAACAGTTGATATTTCCATTTTTTTTTGTGTAGTGTTGATAATTAGACACCAATAATGTATGCTGTCACAAAACGTGTATGTTTTGTGTCAATTAGATAGCTATACGCAGTACCTACGAGTATGTTAAGTTTTTCAATTTTATTTTACTTTTTCAGCATGCTTCCAAACGAAAACAAGTTGTACCAAATAACAATTGGCTCCTAAATCAGAAATGCATTATAAATTTTGATTTGATTATCTTATGAGGAAGCCCACATAAATTCAAGTGAACAAAAGCGGAATACTAAAGCCACCTAATATCCATCCGGTCATTCGTTCATCCGCATTTAAAACATATATATTTAAGCATGATTTTGAGGATAAAAATCGTACCCAGAGTGGGTACGATATACATATATATATATATCTAGCCGGTAGCGGCTAAAACATGAACAAATATTTTATTTACAGCCTTCTGATGTTCGCTCGTTGCTTGGGCGAAGTTTGGTTCGGGCGAAATCAACACGTTACAGCGGGGCTTTGGCAGACGCGGCGCAGGCAACCGGTACACACTACATATTAGCTATGTACATACCTGTATTAACCGTTAGTGCGAATACTGGCCAGTAAATGTTTACATGATGTTCGAACATAAAAGTTTACGGCATAGATTTTTCTCGATGTATTTATTGCTCTTGGTTTCAAGAATATTTACCTGCATTGCTTTTGTCTCACAAGTACTTTTTTTTTCTTTTCCGTATATATCGTAGCCGGATGCAAGCAAATTATACCTCCCGACCCTTGCTCGAGCCAGCCCGCGCCGCTGAGCCTGTAGCTTTAAATTCGTCCCTAATTAATACCAATCTTGATCCAGCTAGTCATTTGCTGCCCTCTTCCAGCGACGCCCTAAGCCGAGGTTCGTACCCCACAGGAGGTGCCCTTAGCGTTGTCGCTTAGTTTTAGTTAGTATATAAGTTTAAGTCCTGGCTGGAGGCCTTAATTTATTAGGGAATCCACAGGCAAGTCCGCTTAAGCAGACGACAACCGCATAGGTTGACCTGCGAGATGCCAAACAAACAAACAAACAAAAAAGCAAATTATACCAGATTTGACACCGTCTTTACGTCTGTCGTATGTCGCTCTCTTCTGTTGTGTGTTCTTGCTTTCGTTCCAAGATTTAACTTTGTCAGAGGAAATAAGGTTTAATTAGGAGGAATCTCTTTAATTCACAATGCATGATGAGTTAATAAATAAAATAAACACCTGGGATTTACCTCTGTATGACTAAATGTAAGCCAAACCTACAAACTATACTCACAGAGAGGAAGCCTAAGTTCCAACAATGAGAATAATTAATAGCTATGATTTTACATTTGTACGTACATGTTTTGTAGAAGATATATCTTAAAATGTTATTATCCAATTTTCTTCGCAGCGTTGGAACCAAATAATTCAAGGGCCTTACAAATTCGTGCTCAGACAGAATACGAAAAGTGTGCCTTTGAACGTTCCTTGGTCCTTGCATATCGAGGACAGCGTAAGAGACGGTTCCCACCGGATTTCGCTGAATGCGCGAGATGTGCTGAAGAAACGGTACTACCCTTTCAAAGTTATTTACATTATTTAAAAGAAGTTACCTTAAATATAACAAAATTAGAAGATGGTTATGACTGACAAGATTAGATCCGGGATTGGAAGATATTTCATTATCTTATGCAGAATGGCAGTGCTTCTGGTCAGCTACATTCATATCGTGAACTACATCATACATTTATAAATGTAGTTAAAATCTTCTTATTGTGACCTTTCATGAAAACTACGACAGCTTTTTAAACAGTGCGTCCAGCAACCTACAATTTAAATCAGCAGATCGTTTGGTCAAAACATTCCGAATACCAATTTTAAATCATCTGGTAAAACAATCTATAGACGTCCCGCTTTCAATATCTTTTTAAGTAAAACATCCGAGAGAATCGCTTAGGGCCGGTTAAACAATAACCAACTTTTCACGCTATTCAGCTATCTTCTAATGGAATGTTTTCACACCAAAACGTAGCTACGAAAAATTTCTCTAAAAAACAAGATGTTTCAGCAGGTAAAACTTTTAGATGGTGTTATTACTGCCTTCAATGATCTACCTCAATGCAGATAAGAAGGTACTGTTATAGTTTCCTAATGCTAAGGAAAACCCTTGATGAGCAACAATAATTGATAACATAGATTTCCTGTTAATTGCCTTGTCATCATCTCAGAGCGGATTGCCTCCCGCTTCCCGCAACGCGCCAGTCTCGTCCCGACCTCTGAATCTCTACCATCTCTCATATTAATTGTGTCTGCCAGTTTTCAACTTAGTGTTAAATAAAAAGTGTATTAAGTTCAAACCCCAAATAAACTATTTCTCGTAATGTATTAAAAAGTGTATTTTTTTTAAACAAGGTTTTCATGACCCCTTATAACAGTACGAAGGTGAATAAAAGAAAACTGTTTTCTGAATCTGCTGTCATAGTAGGAGACCATTAAAAAAAATGATGATAACAAAATCTACATCCAAAATACAATTACACCACTCGATAGCTAAAGAATCAAAGAATTTGTTATGTCCAGTCAGAACTGTTACACGACGACACCACTTCTACCCACCTCAGAAAATATTACTCGTTACGTTCACGACACAGCAACACCTCTCTTTTTGTTTTATTTGATCAATGTTTTAGTGAATCTTGAGTTTTGTGCCGTTAATGCCTATAGGCTCGCTACCATGGTATTTGCTAACTTAGGATTTGTAACGTTAGTTACGAGATGTGGGCGTAATTATAATACTCCTCTGCCTATCCTTCAGAGGAAATTTCAACAGATATGATTTTATATAGTAAGTGAATGGAAGCGTGTATGAGAACCTCTAGCGTGTAGTAGAACTTTCGCGAAATTTATTCTATGCCATTGAATGTCAAAAAAATAACAATAAGGTCAAGAGAAACAATTAGCAGCAGCACATAAGCAATTAGGAGCGGTAACGGCCGTGCCTTACGAGTTGTAGGCCGTTGGTTTAAACCCAGAAAGGCGCTTTTACTTTGTGTAAATTATTTATTCACCACTTCTATCAAAACGGTGCAGTAAAACATCGTGAGGAAACCGCCATATCCTAGAACCAAAAATTTGAAGACATGTGACATCCACCAACCCGCACTGGGCCCGCGGTGGATTACCGTCCACTCCCTCTCACCTGAGGAGGCCTGTGTCCCAGCAGCGGGAACATTATAGGCTGATAATGCAATGCTTTAGTTGAACAAAAACCTACACTCTACTTATTAATTAGATACCAAATGTCTTCTAGTCAGTCCATCTGATACCCTATCGAACTTCAAGCTCCCCCTGTATCATTTAGGTCATAACACGACACAATTTAAGATCAATTTACAATGCTCACTAATTTACTGCAAATTTTATTAGGTGCGAGAGTGTGCTGGGGATACGGCGAGCAAAGTGTTGCAAACTGCTGTGTCGTTGCTAAGCAACTTGCAGATTAAGAGGGAGTCAAAAGACGAAGATGCTCCTAAAGTCTTGGTGCATCGTGGACGTATGCAACCGCAAAAGGAACAACAGGTTCAGAACTTTCTCCATATTTTTTAGCAGCTGGCTGCTATGAATTTAATGACCAAAGTAAGACAAACTACTTTGTTGTTTTTGATGCTGAATATTTATTAAGAAAACAGGTGGTTGTTATTGTTTGTGTAGTTGCGTGAACCATCTAGCGTTTAAAAGTTAATATGAAAAAAGTTGAAGATATACTACATACAGGGTGTAACCAGACCCTTCACGAAGCCGTTAACTGCGCATTTTGTACATCAAACTAAGTAACTTTGTGCAAAAATAATTGCTGGGTTACGAATTTTATTTTTATTGTGATAATCCACTGTTTACAGAAGTGCGTAAAGTACCGCACGCAATACATTGTGTACAGGGATCTAAAAGGGGAATGGAATTTAAAACTTGTATTCGTAAAATGAACAAAAGTTGAAACTTTCCCTTTTAATATCTCCGTAACCAGAAAGTATGGTGCAGTACAAAAAAAAAACATAAAAACCGGAAATTAAATTAATATTGGCTTAGTTAAGGGTAGTTTTACACCCGTAAACATAATATGAGTCTGTCGAGAAAATAAAACTCTGTAGTAGTTAAATATTTTCGACACAGCATTAACTAAGTCACACGCCGGCTATACCGCCGTATTATACGACGCTTGTAGCTACCGACAATACGTCATGTGTCAAAATAAATTATTATGTTAGTAATAAATATTCCTAAACATTTATTTTACTGCTTCCGTATGAAGAACGTCTATATCTCGTATAATAAGTGCAGATACGTTTTTGTTTTCAACGAGAAATAAAAATGATGTTGGCAAATAATTCTAGGTCCAAGAAATATCCCGCGCGGAAAAACAGAGAGCCGAACAAATCTCCCGTTTAATGGCTTCGAAATATTTGGAGCGAATGGCACATGACAAATATTTCCTAACTGCCTTATGTAAGGACGAACGATTGGTCTCTGCCAATAAACAAGGATCGCAAAAGCTGCAGGAATTGGCAAATAAAGCTCTAGCCGATTTGGAGAAACGACAAGTACGCCCACACTCTCTTAACTTTATAATATTAACCTCTGACCCGTTGACCCACAAAATATAATAGGTTGCACGCCGCCATTCTTTATAAACGTCCAGCGAAATTGAAATTTATAGCACTTTTTCACATTGAAATCTAACCCTGTAGTTCATTCGGTGTTCAAAAAATTTACTGCATAGCTGTAAGCTTAATTGAATAACACTGGCAATGTTTAAAGCACATATATGAAATGACAGCTGGATTTCCAGTGTTATTTACAACATTTTTTGTGCTGTCTGTTTTTTCGACTAAAAGGCTGGAACACATTATGACTCCGCTTTTTCTAATGTAAGCTAAAGCTCAAGACTTATAAATAAGTCTTGAACGTTTATTTAATATGTATCAGGCTGTTCTACGTGAGCGAAGACCACTGTACGCTGCTAGTGCGTTGGAGGCAGCCGCTCGTGCTCGCCTGTCACGAGCACGGAAAGAGCAATTGACGCACACGCAACTGCAACACGCAACTGACGCACGTCGCCTCATACAGGCAACTCAATTAATTTACGAAGAAAGAGACACCGCCAAGTGTTTAGAACAAGCCGAGTTCGGAATGGAACAAATAACAAGAAAACCAGCCAACTTATTACCGGAAAAAGATAAATTCCTGCAAAAGCTCCACGATATCGTTGGAAACGCTTTCCTGGACCAGGTAGGTTCATTTCTGTATTTTATTATAAATTATGTAGCCATGGGCATTACGAAGCAGGGAAGTTTAATAGAGCTTGTTTGCCAAGTCACGTGGACCGTAAATATCTCTCTTATTTTATGTTCAGAAACGTGTTCGAGAAAGTATGAGCGAGTCGGATCGGGAACGAAGGGCGTTTATTCTACTGGGCATGTCTGTATCGCGGGAACCAAGTCGCGACTCCGTGCTGCGAGTGCGCCCGCCCGCGCCACCTCGCGACGCTAAGTAATTTCAGTATTTTTCTTACATCCGCTGTTTAATGGTATCTGGTAAGAAATTTGGTGTTGGAGTACGCTTTTCGAGTAGATATCCTCAAAAAAGAGGGTTGAATTTTATTTAAGAATCAAATAGCAAAAAAGACCTGACCATGACTGTCAAAAAGTGTCCATCTTCCCAGTCTTAAATTTATAGAAAGTTAATGTACAGTAACGTACTTGTTAAAACTAGAACTTGTACTTGTATAACTTAAAACCTAGTACTTGTATAAATTAAAGCAAACTAGACCTCGTAACATATGGAAACTAGACTGACTAGGTTTTACGTAACTTTGCCTTGACCTAACTTTGTTTAATTAATTCGATCTTTTTGATAAACGAAGCAGCTTAGCCAACGGTATTCCTACCTTAACGTTTTATCTAATTTAATGTTCGTGGTGGCTTCTCTTTATATGCCCTTAGATTACCTGTCATTTTATTTTTATTTTGTCATCAAAAATAATACGTGGTTTTCCGAATGTGGGTAATCTTTATGTATTTATATAATAGTCACGGACTTTGTATCAACATCATTATTCTCATGAAAGAAAATAATAGGGATGTTCGTGTTAGAAACTTAGTCGCTTTTAAATATATTTTTAATGGAGTATGTATATCTCTACGATTTTTGGATAGAAGTGACAACACAACTTTTGTCTCGAAGAAATTCATTGTTTCTAAATAGAATCCAATAATAAAAGTTTGTTGGGAAATGGCTTAGCGTGGCAATGAACTGTCAGTAGCAATGAACCGTTCAGAGTAGGTTGTAGGTAGTTACATCGTATTTAAATCAGTACTTTAGAAAATTTATTCATATGTGAAGCGTGATTGATCTTGCCTCAAGACAGCCTGAGTTCAGCCCTAGATTAACACAATTTAGGACCGTACTGAGGCCGCTACTCCGTAAAATCTAATACTGGTTTGTCCCCAGGGTTCGAATCCGCACCCTGGAGCGTTCCCTTTCCATGATCACACGAGCTTCAGAACGATGTTACTTGTTGCACGAACTGGCTCGCCTCAATGTTGATACTAAGCAGTCTTTAAAAGCCAGAGTCTACGCTTCTAAATGTCAAACAGGTAAGTTCAGACACTTTCAGTAGAATGGAATTTATAACTTTGTTAGCACTAAAATACTCGTGCCCCAAGAATTTATAGGTCAGTGAACGGGTCGTTAATTCGAGGAAATAAATTAGCCTCCCACGATTGAACGAATGTCTTTTTATCCTTAAATTGTTTGACTACCTTCGAAAATATTGACTAAAAGGCCCCTGTTCGTACCTAGAGTTGTTTTTTTTATTCTCTTTACATAATTCACTTTGTATGGATTCCAAAATCGTGTTAGCATAGACGAAAGTACGCCGAGCGTGGAGCGTGGTGATACGTGAATGAAACCCATTCGCATACAGTAAATAGATTGAAACGCAGCTCAAGCCTGAAATCACAGGTCTACACTGAGGGCATTATAGTAATTAATAAACTTCGCAACGTTATACACACAAGAATACGAGATTTATTTATTTTCAATACGTCAAGAGTTTTATATGAGAGTCTTGTTTATAACTAAGATGGTGCTGTAAACAGAGGATGTTCTGGTACATTCTGTTTAATTCATAATGGTGAACATCCGAAAAGGTAAAATAGTTAAACAATTAATTAATCGATTAAATGATTGAATGATTTATTCTGATCTCGCAGACAGTTACATCGTGAACAGCATTGCTTATTCAAACTATGATTGACCTGTCGAAACGTAGTCTCTCTGATTCGGTACTGGCTGCAGTGGGGAGGTACCTACAAATTTAGAAGACGCTCCGTGACTTTGAATTGATTTGTAAGCTTTGCTTTCGAAAAACTCCCCTTAAGATAGTATTAGGTTTGGATATAAGATAGTATGTCGAAGGTGATGAATGCTTCTATATATCTGTTACCATCATCAATGCAATGGATGTGTGAAGCATAGCGTAGATATTGAGCTATAACGTTTCTAGTAGGAAAATTATTTTGTGCTAAAACATAAATCTATGGTTGATCGACTTTTAACAAGGTCGAGATCTATAAACGTAACTTAACACGTACTTCGGCTAAGCGTTATTGTCGTTGCCGTGCACGCCTTGTCGACCTACCTAAATAAATTCTGGCAAAGGCGAGGTCGTCCTAAATGTCGACACAAAGAACGCTTTCAATTCAGTTATTAGCTAGCAGAAACTGAAAATAAAAATCAAATCAAAAGTCATTAATTCAAATTAGGCTGAGAATCAGCACTTTTCGAACGTCAAAATTACATAAGACAGTCCCCCAAAACGCCCGCCCTTCACCACTTCCTAGTGGTTTAGCTGGGAAGAAGAAGTGGCGCAACAAACTCCCCAGCAGCACAGCTGTCTGTTATGTTAGAAGAACTGGATTCTAAACAATTGTAAGTAATTACCGAATCATTAAATGAATTGTCATACGTCAGCTAGCCACGACAATACCAAAAAAAAAATGTAAATAAAACTTAATACATAAATAAAAACCTCCAGGCCTAAAAGGCATGACAGCTTATATTATATTATTATATTATTAACAATATATCTAAAGAATCTTGAGTTACCATATTTAAGACCATACGACGCACCGTATAGGCACTGAGCCCCTTTTCGAACCTTACTGCCTGGCTATGACTAATATTTACTCAAATATGTCTCGACTCATATTCACGACGACAGGTAATTGTTGAATGTCGTACAAGTTTATGCCCCGAACACGTCACACCACGATGAGGTGAAGACCATGTATGAGGATATTTTTACAGCGATCCATGGCTCTAAAACTCACTGACAAAGACGATGATGAGCTACGAGTGGGGCCATTTGGACTTGGAAGTCGAAACCGACGGGTTCACCTACTGGCCCGTTTTATAGAAAAGGAAGGCCTATAAACGATGACCTCCTTCAGAAAACGTGAGCACAGAAAGTGTACCAGATGGTGCCACAAAAAATTTTATTGACTTTATTATGACGTCGAAGAACCAAGTGTTCAATGATGTCTCAGTGATCAAGGAGGTGTTAAAGTCAAAACTAAGTCAAATTACTTATTTTACAAAGGCACATAAAAGGCACATTTGAACCTAATCATTTACAAGAAAACAGAATTGATTCTAGTTCCCCTTCCAAAAGGTAATTCAGAAGAATGTCCGTTAATCAATAAACTCCGTTATTCTTTTAAAATATTCTACAATATTTTGTACTTATACCTACATTAAATATTTAATTACATGTGAAAACGATGCACCTAGAGTATAATTACTGGACCACAATAGGTAAAAATAAAAATAATTAGAAATAAAGCAATGGCAGGTAAGGTAATTATGTGATAGTTAGATGGGGCTCACATATTTACAAATATTGTAAACGTAAATAATTTTCCTATTTTTTTACAAGTCCTAATTTATTTGTCGGATCAGGGGTGGCCGAGATGCGAAACATCGGGTCTTCTTCACGATCCGACACATTTTAGTATGGGCACTGTAGTGGGTAATCGAACGAAAAGATAATTCGAATTAAAATAACTTTAATACACTGGCTAATGAAATAAACACGTGCAATGGAAACAGATACGTGCGTTGGTACTGAGCGTTTGCCAAGACTGTCCAAACTCGACCGTTTTCTGTTGACTGTCGCAACACTCAGTCTCTCCGCCAGCCCTCGCTACATCTCCTCCACCGACGATCGTGTCCAAGCGGTAGGGCTCGCTTGCCTTTCCGACCACATGATCATTTGTTTATGAATCAAATTGTTAGATGTTGCTGTCAGCTTTACTGTGGCGCCATCCATCCACGGCATATTTATTTAACCATTTATGTACAAACTTATCAACATTGAAGAAGAAAGGAACAGATAAACACGTAAAAAGTACTTACGCACGAATACGTACGTAATTTGTGTGTGAGTTAAAGTTATTACAGAATATACAATTATTGTCATAATAAAAATAAACAATTAATTAAGCAACCAGTTTGGTTTTGTGTAGACTCTATATTGTACTATGGAGCAGGACCAGCATGTTTCCAAGCATTCTTATCTAGGATATAATACTCAAATTGGTGTACTTATAATTAGGTAATATAAGTTTTAACTTATCTTCCATTTAATTGCAATATATCACAAGGTATTTTTTGGAACATATGATACAGTAGTTATTGTTGTATTAAAAATATGTAATTTTTTTCTTCCATAATTATAATTTTTGATTCGCGACGACGTAGTTTGTTAATAGCTCTGACAGCTTTCTTATTGAACTGCCTTATCTTTCTTCAGCATAAGCGGCCTAGCTTAGCCGCCCCCCAAAATATATTATATGAAGTCCCCATTGCAATTTCTCGTCTAGCATGATTCCTAGGAAAACAGACATCATATTGAATGCATAAAAACTTGTTTTTATGAATTCAATATGATGTTACATTCGCAACTTCTAACTTAGATAATTTAAATCTAATGTATTTTTTTTCATTTGGTAATAACTAAATTATTCATTGTAAACAAATCTTGGGACCTGATAATAGATAATAGGGGTTAATAACTCATGTAAACTAAAAATAGGAATGCACCCAATAACGAACCTTGAGGAACGCCCATTGTCATTTCAGACCCTAATGAGTTAATACCTTTCCTTCTTTCAGGTATGATCATTGCACATCAAGAGCTGTATTCCTATGTCTCATGGTTTACGTCATCAAACGTCTTAGAGAGGCCGCAAAAGATACCTATGGCATGCTGAGCTTCTTCCCAGGCTTTAAAATGCTTTATTATTTTATTTTTTATTGTCGTAACATTTGATTGAGCATCAACTTTTCAAACACCTTTCTGAGAACTGGCATACTAGACCAAGGGGTTATTGGGTTCTTTACTATCACCGAATTTTAATAAGACGAGACTACTTTACTGTGTTTCATAAGATCCGGAAAGAGCCCACAACACGGTGACAACTGGAAGTGATCATCGTATGGTAAGAGGAATATTGAACTTATATATCAAGCTAGAAAGATATCGCCTGATGAAGTCTACGCTCCGTCCAGCACCGATCCAAGTCCATAACTCTGAGAGCTTTCAGCTCAAACTTCAGAATCGTTTCTAGTCGAGTAGAGTGCCTACGGAGCTCCGTGGATGATTTTAAATATGGGTTCGTGGAAACTGTCCATACGGTCTTGTCTAAGATCCTCAAGACCCGTCGTAGAGATAGAAACAAGAAGCTCTCTGAATAAATTAATAATAAACATAATAAAGTATTACTTTAAACTCATGGAGGAGAGGGGCGAGATGAACTTGCACTCTTCAGATGATGCACTCAAGTATCGGCACCTCAATAGACAGATCTCTAAGTCTTTGAAAAGCGACCTACGCTGCTTTAATACAGACCTAATTAAGGACGCGATAGTGTGGAATCAAGGGTCTACGAGCTTCGCTAGATATCTGTCTATTGGGCAGAGCCAGAGAGAGGCAGAGATGGCAGGATCGTATTCACCAAACCAGAGCTGTTGTGAGATTAGGCCCATCCGTCTTCTGAGCCATGTGAAGCTGTTTTCAAGAGTCATCATGAACCGTCTCGCATTCAGGTTTGACGACTTTCGACCTCCCGAACAAGCCGGATTTCGTAAAGGCTTTAACACTGTAGACCACATACATACGCTGCGGCAGGTTATACAGAAGGTCAAAGAGTACACTGCCTCTCTGCTAAGCGTTTGTGGACTACGAGAAAGCCTTCGATGCGATCGAGACATGGGCTGTACTGCAGTCTCTTCAAAGCTGCCAGATCGTTAATCGGTACATCACGGGGCTGAAGTATGCTTGTATCTTCCCTACGTGATTGAATCAGAAATAAAGAGACCCACAGCAGAGCTAAGGTAAATGACATATTCCGAAGAATTGCCAAACATAAGTAGCAGTGGGCAGGGTACATTGCTCGCAGAACAGATAGCCAATGAGGCCGAAAAGTTCTGGAGTGTCGACCGCGTACTGGAAAACGTAGCGTAGAAAGGCCTTCCACAAGGTGGACTGATGACTTTGTGAAGGCCGCATGAATCCGCTAGATACGGGAATCACAGAACCGTTCGAAGTGTCGGTGCTTGGGGAAGGCCTATGTCCAGCAGTGGACGTCTTTCGGCTGCAATTATGATGATGATGTGTCTCAAACTCTCGACACAAGCAAATCATAAAATAATGCAATACTTAGTTTAACCCCTAAACAAGTCAACAGAAAAACGCATTAAAACTGTACATTCTTGAACAACATAACATACATTTCAATTTTATTTATTTCTTTTTATATTCAGTATCTACCTCTGGGCAGATTTTACTACTTCATCTCTAAATTGGATTCGTAAATAAACATTCGCTTGTTCATATCACACTTCTGCCCAAGGCAACAAAACGAGTGACTGGTCTTGCCCTTTAATTTGTTGTGGACCGTACTCAGAAAGTTTTGGTTTATTTTAATTCAAACATTTAACGAAGCTTAATGTTTTTCAAATGACATGTATGTTCATTAATGCTAAATAATTTTAAAACGTTATTTAAGTCGCTCTGTAAAAGGAAAATATTTCAGATAGAAATCAAGACATGGTTATATAACTATATGTATGTGGCGTCATGTTAATAAGACCACATTTACGTTGTATTTTTGTGTCCACAGAGTTTCTGCTTACCCTTTGGGTTTAGTCGGAGCGCGATAAATGAGCGCCGGGGTGCATGCTGCGCTGGTGTGCGTACGAGCTTGCCGCCGCACCTGTTCGGCCATTAGGCAGGGCAGCGGCAGTCGAGACCGACCCTCAAGTCAGTAAACTATAAACCATTACAGCGCGTTCACGCTACCTTGATCCGCACCGCGCTAATGTATTTCGTCCGCGTAATTAGTTAATTTCAATTGTTTTGTAAACGTTAACTTCCTAGTATCACATCGTGACCCTTCTGGTAGTAGAATCATACTTTGTTTCTAGTATTAACTTCGTTTTAAGTGTTCGCTGTAACGCATTTGTTTTATTTTTAATGATTATACCATTGTAATCCTGTTCGCGCCTTTTTCATTGAACACGCTCCCACATAAGCTTCCAAATGTATATTACTCTGTCAAAATGTCAGTTATTCATCCAAATTAATTTTATCGTCTTCAAAATACTCCTTGAACGGATAATCCTTCTGCCGCGAATTCTCCTTTATGTCTTCTACCGAAGGAAAACGGGTGCGAGGAAGTGGTTTTTTTTTTAAAAAGAATGAAGTCGGCTGGAGACGTATTTGGTGCATGCTCAATGCTATTTTTTGAGTTTTTGGTCAAAAATTCATTCACATCGATGCCCTTGTGCGAAGGCGCATTATCGTGGTGCAAAATCCAAGTATTTTCTTTCCACTTATCTGGACTTTTTCGTTTGCTACTTAAACGCCTCATAACGTTTGACCTCCCGGCAAGAATTCCGATTGTACAACACCGCGGTAGTCAAAGAAAACCGTCAACATGACTTTGACTTTTGATCAACTTTGGCGTGGTTTTTTCGGTTCATTTGGAAGGCGCCACTCTGACGCTTGTTGACTAGTTTGCATGTAACACTCGTAAACCCACGTCTCTTCCAGTAAAAATGCGTTTCCTGAATGTTGGGTCGGAATCGACTCGTTCTACCATGTCCGCAGCGACTCATAAGCGATTGAGTTTTTCGAGTTTCATAACCAAGTCATTATTTTAAACTGGTACGCATCGACTCGTGAGAAACAGAAAGTTCAACAGCTATCTCTCTCAAACCTGAATGAGGATTTTCCGTCACTATTTCCTTCACTTTTGCGATGTTAACTTCAGTTGAGGACTTTGATGGCCTACCAGAGCGAGTCAAATCTTCCATCACATCTCGACCGCTTTTGAACGCTTTGAACACTCATACGTACGTATTTTTTGACAATCAAGACGTTTCCATCAATTTCTCATTCGTAAAATTATGATAAGAAGTTTAGAACTTCTGAGGGAACTGATGAACATAGATACATGTTCCAAACTTCGTACAACTTCCAAACTTCGTACATTCTATATATAAGGATTGACGGTACGGACGTCAAGCAGGTGTTAGCTAAGTCAGTTAATTTTTGCTTATTAAAATAAAACAAGTAGTCCATTTAAAGTATTTGTTGTTTCATAGTCATATATATAAAGCCACACTCAATATAGTCTATTATATATTGAAACAGTGATATAAAGGGGCAGCAGAAGTGCAAAACAATAAACCTAAAAACTAAAGTGCAAAAAAATACCTACCAGTACAAAAAGTGAAAGTTATACGTTTACTTTCAAAAATGGAAAAAGCCCGGGTATCGGAGGGCGGTCTGGTGTGTGTTGTGTTGCAAGTGGTGCAGCGTTTTATGGTGTTTGTCACCCCATTATACTTCCCATACGTCTTACCCATCATAAACAATTTGTTGGTGCAGCGACATCTTTTGACGCTCCGGGGTACCAAGTCAGCAACATCGACCGCTAATAAGTTCGCAGTTAATTATTGTACGCAGCAATATGTGGTGCGTACAATAATTAACTGCACTAAAAAATAACACAGCAGCAAAGTGTGGTGGTTGCGCAAAATTTATATCGCCCCTAGAGGCCGCTAGGTGTTGCACCTGCAACGCCCACTTTCATCGAGCATGCGCTTTCCTACCACTGTCGGGTTTTATTAAACCCACCTGGATGTGCACTACCTGTAATAATACATCGGCTAAGAGCAAGGTGGATGCTGCGCCAGCAGAGGTATATGAGATGGATGAGTCTATGGATACCAGCGGCTTGAGCTGCAACACACTGGGTGATACTAAAAAATTGCCCCAGGTTTGTCTGCCATCCTCAGCAGTTTTAAACAGAAGTTGCAGGCTGAGCTTCGCGTAATGTTTAAGGAGGAGTTGCGGGCGGAACTGCAGGCCATGCACAAATAATTCCAATGCGAATTACAGAGTCTTCGTTCGGATCTGGGCTCAGCTCCAGGCGGACAGAGATCATATGAAAGGGACAATTGAGCAGTATGAAAAGCGAATGGATGGCATAGATAGCAGAATAGATAGTCTGGACCATAAAATTACTGCCACGGGCGGGTCGGGAGCGATCGAGGAAATTACTCAATTAAAGCGTGAATTGAACGACCGGGACGAACAACTATTATCCAACGATTTGGAAATCTCGAATTTTCCGGAATTAACTGCAGAAACCTCACGCATACGGTGAAGATAATAGCCACAAAGTTAGGCGTTAAGTTTGAAGTTCGCGACTTAGTAAGCGTGGACTGCATTGGCGGCAGGCAAGTAAATGCTGCGAGCGCTGCTGGCCTAGTGGAGACCGGCCCGCGTACTATTGACGAGCTGTTGCGCGCAGCACGAGTGCGGCGCGGGGCAAGCACCGCGGTTCTCGGGATGTCCGGTCCATCAAGTAGGTACTACCTTAATGAACGCCTAACGAAAACTAACCGTCAGTTATTTCGGCGGGCACGACAGGCAGGCCAACGTCTCGGTTGGCAATTTGTGTAGACGAAGCATAGCCCTATCCTTACGCGTCGTAAGCCTGGCGAGGCGAGGCTCATACGAAATGAGGCGGATCTACTGGAGGTCTTTGGACCAAATGGTGAAAAACTCCCTTAGAACTAATTCTATTAATATTCAGTTTAGTTTAGTTTTTATGTTAAGTTTTGTTATTTTCATAAAGCTGTCAAGTCAGTTTATCTTTATTTTGAAAGGTTCTGTATCTGGTACTGCACGTCTTGACTGTGGGAGAAACAGGTATGCATCTGTTGTTGGTATAGCGTACGGATATCATCAGTATATGATTATTTTACCCTTTTTTATATCATTTTTATTGGCAATAGGCTCGCCCCCTATTACGTGGGACTTAAATATAACTGGCGAAATGTGGGTGTACTATAGGTACACCTCTGCTCAACCCTTCTCGGAAACAAGGCGTGATGTTATGTTATGTGTTTTACTATTAATGCTCCGCTGTGTTGCGTCTCTGTACCCGTTTATTACTCAATTTGTTATTTATGCGTACTATTGTTGTTCGTATGTTTCGTTTCTACACGTATTGTCCCGCTCAACCCTAGCTTTGAAAGTATATCTTCATATTCCATGCACAGATGCCGCGCAATAAACATATTAGATTTGGACTTCTGAACGCCGGCTCATTATCAACAAATCATGATGAGTTTATTATTACTATGAATCATCACTCCGTCGATGTCATGGCAATAAAGGAGACGTGGCTGCGGGAGGACGAGGGCAGGGCGCCTGTGGTTCCTGGATATCAATTGCGACATAAGCCACGCCCGGAGACCATCCGTGTGGGGCGCGGGAGAGGGGTCGCGTTTTATATTAGAACCGGAACCAGCGCAAGAACTAGAGCTCACCCGCATCATCCACAGGTGTAGCAAATGTGGCTTAATATAAGGGCTAAGGGAAAAAAATACTTATAGGAACTGCATACCGGGGTAGCATACCGGGGTAGCACTGTCCCCTACTTCGTAGGGGACAGTGCTACTCTGATCGATGTGATATGTACTGATGCACGGTATCGGGACGTTGTTGTGGACCACATAAAGGAACTAGGCCATCACTCGTTCGTAACATGCGAAATAATTAAAAAAAAAGAGAAAAAAGTTACATATCGACCGTTTAGAGACATATCAGCTGATGATTTCCGGAGAGATTTGGAGGCAATCCCGTGGGACTCAATCTGCAAACTACAGGATGTAAACGACTTGGTGAACCCCTTCAATTCACAAGTCATTGCACTTTTCGATGCCCACGCACCTTTAAAAACTAGAACTTTCAAGGAGCAACCTACGCCATGTATAACGGACATTATAAAATTAATGTTTAAGTTGAGAAACGATGCCCGCTATCAATATCGTCAAACCAAACTGGAAGTGCACAAACATTATTACTTGGACCTTAAGCACCAAGCAATAGTTGGCTTATTCAATGAGAAAAAAGCGTTCTTCACTAAGTATATAAATGACAACATTAGCGATTCAAAATCATTATGGTACAAAATAAAAAAGCATGTGCTTCCAGTCAGTGGGAACGGCGATGGGCTCTGAGGGGAATTTAACGACCCAGACGGGATAAACTTAGCATTCCTAGAAGTTCCGGGCGACCTAAATGTGAACATTAGCCAGCAATTATTTTTTTAATCTAAACGGTACGGGTCAGCGGAATTCACCATGATGCCAACAGACCCGAAGACAATTTTAAATATTTTAAAAAGTATTTCAACAAATGCGCAAGGGATTGACGGTATATCGATGGAAATTCTGAGTCTTACACTCCCGCAATCATTAGCTGCTATAACTGAGATCATAAATAGATCTATAAGCTCGAATACATTTCCTGATCTGTGGCGTAATGCAAATGTGCGGCCTATCCCAAAAAATAATAATCCACAGAGTTACAAGGATCTTCGTCCAATAAGCATATTGCCTGCACTCTAATGTGTCTCGTTTCGCTCCCACCCACCTTTGCGTCGTCTGCGCGCGCGCGCACACCCGCACATTGCTATCTATTTAGTATCTGCAGGTCTCCGATTTTCTCGAAGCAGATAGTGTACCTACCTGACCTGCGGTCGGGTTTCAGAAAGGTACGCGGAACTACAACTGCCTTGGCAGACGTTTTGGGTAATTTCCTTGAAGCGCGGGACCGTGGTGAAGGATCTATTCTGGTGCTGCTCGACTATTCGCGTGCTTTCGACTGAATTAATATTTCCCTTTTGTAGTCCAAACTGTCCTATTACGGTTTTGATAGCCGAACACTAGATTGGTTCAAGAGTTACCTAGCGGGCAGGTCGCAGAGGGTTGAGATACGTATGCAAAATGGTTCTACGGTATCTTCCACCCCACGATTAATAGCAAGGGGGGTTCCTCAGGGATCACTGCTCGGCCCGCTACTCTATATATTGTATAATGCCGACATAACTACGTGCATTAAGAACTGCAAATATCATATATACGCGGATGACACTCAATTGTATATCTCGTTTAACGCCAGTAACACAGCATCCGCCGTGCGTACCATAATGAGGAACATGATAAAATTGCTTCGTGGTCTGTGGGCAACTCACTAGCACTGGACCCTCAAAATCTAAGATTTTGGTCATGGGGAGCAGAAATCAGAATCACAGTTTTATCTGCGAAACCAGATGTAAAAATCATGGGCAAAAGTGTAAAAAGAGTAGAAGTCGCACGTAACCTGGGTCTAATCATCGATCCGGAACTTCGTTTTGAGGAGCGTATTAATGACGTAGTAAAAAACTGCTTTTATAGACTAAAGGTTCTGTACAGGGTGAAGAACTTCCTTAGTATCACGATGAAGAAGAGATTGGTGGATAGCCTAGTACTATCTAAACTGAATTACTGTGACGCTGTATACGGGCCGTGTTTCCTTTCCCGCAGAGAACGTCTAATACAGCGTGTACAAAATGCGTGTGCTCGGTATTGCTTTGGCATACCCCTGAGGCATCATATCACACCGTATTTAAATGAACACAATGTATAAAAAATGGCTGCACGACGGAAACTACATTTGGCCGTTTTAATGTTCGGTATCATAGAATCACACAAACCAGAATATTTGTTTTAATAAATCTGCTGGAGGCAAGAGCACTACAGCTACTCTGCTCGTTCAACGTCCAACCTGATCTCGATGCCTAGACATAGGGATGAGATGACCCTTCAGAGGATGTTTGAAAACAAAAAAAAAAAAAATACATCAGAAAAAAAAACTACTGGAAAAACAAAAGGATGATCAGCAAATATTTTATAAAAACTTACACAAGGTTTATCATCTATGGGCAAGGTACATCAATAGCCAAGCGGTGCGAGGCAGCCGGCATTGGCATAGTGATTAGCGGTGCTCGATGGCGAATGGCTCGTGATGGCCGTAATGGGCCATGTGTCGCCTCGGTTGCATCCTGTCGTCCTTCCTCGCGGCGATAGCGATGTAAAGGCTCTTGTTTTTATAAACTAAGCGCTTCACTTTTGATTAAGCGAAAGACACAAGTAGGTTCACGCGCCTACGATGCCACGAAACTAGCCACGCGCGACGTGCGTGTAGTGCAGGCCGGGCGCCCGATGACGGGCAGTACGTCATCAGGTGCAGTAGGGAAATGCATCTAAATAGATAGCAATGTGCGGGTGTGCGCGCGCGCGCAGGCGACGCAAAGGTGGGTGGGAGCGAAACGAGACACATTAGAGTGCAGGTATTATGTTTTTTGGGTGGGTACCCTGCATTTAATTATTTTAATGGTGTTGTTTTTGTTATTAGTTAAGTTATTATTTATATGTTGTTTGATATCTAGCTTTTTTTTAATCTTTGAGTACCTACTTACATTTAATATGTTGAGTCCCTAAACCTGACTTGGTTTCCGTACGTAATTTTTGGGTGACCACTGAAAATCAACGCTGTGCTGTAGGTCCACTATAGCACAGCATTATGCTCAGTGGAAGTCTTCTTGTCACAGTCACGGCGTGCAGCTGCCGAGTATTTACGTTCTGTGTTGTAATAATAAATCAGCTTTGTTTTTTTTTTAGTTTTGCATGCGATTTATTTTGTATGCACGTGTTTCTGTGACAAATAAAATCTATTATTCTTTCTTTCTTTCTTTAAATACATACCCTTCAAAATCATAACCCTTCTTTTTGCTTCGCCGTTGTTGAGTAAAAGAGAGATACTCCAGAAATAGAGTAGGTTGTGCCCGGTAGGTATTTGGAAATAGGCTCGCTCCAATGGACTTAAAAACATATCTGGTAAAAATGTCTGCCGCACATAATATAACATAACCAAATTACATAATTATTCTATATCATATTAGGTCTTCACCAATGCAGTTGCCGTTTAACAAATGGCCAGTATTGTATACTTGCCATTTGAAACGTTATTAATGCATGGCTGGCAATAAATTATAAATTCAAATAAATTTTATTTGAAAAAATATGTTTTTTTTTCACATTCTGTCATTTGTTAAGTGATTAGTGTTTTGTTTTCACTACATGTGTATCTTTTTCATCAAGGACACGATAAAATTACGAGTAATCATGGAATACGAGTTCCGTCGCGGTACAAACCTCCTCCTGCCTCCGAGTGGCAGTACAAAATTCATTTGAAGAGTTTGTGGGCTCCCGTATGCCTGACTTCTTCAAAAAGGTCATTGAAAAATTACCACTGCGCTGGTAGAGATGTACTGATAGTATGGGTGCATATTTTGATCTTTAGAAATAAAAAAATATTTATACAATAATGACTTTCCATAAAGACAATTTCATAGGTAAACCTATTATTATAACTTAGATAAATACAATCCACGCTACGACGAGCGTTAGTCTATTAGGTATCCTTGTTTTAGTCTGCGCACAGCCTTATTAACACGATCTAATTTTCTTGCCTAAAATTGAAGGCAATTGAACTCATTAGCAACCTTTTACCAACTCCTAATTATCGTTAATAATGTTTCGTTATTCTATTATGCAACTTTTCTTTTATCCTAAGTCAAAATATCGAGCAAGACACATCAAAGGCAAATCAAGATGGAAAAAATAACTAAGTATACTAAACAAAAATCATATCAGAATTCTTTGTGGACGAAAAACATTCCTGACTTCCAACATCAAAGACATTTCAAACGTGGCATAAAACTTTCAACATTGGCCCCAACATACCAATAAAATCTGACAAGAAGCAAACTGTATGATAAGTACAGACGTACGGTACACACGAGATTGGAATAAGAATTATACATTACAACTCGTATATCGAACGAATGAAGTTTAACATACTTATGTAAATATTTCGCGAAGGAGTGGGACCAACGGATTTTATTACGAGAGTTTCCTCGTTTGTAGCTGATGTAAATTTTAAACATACAAGACGCGATACGGATGTTAAGAGTTTTAACATTCAAGGAAGTGAGGTTAAAAACGTCTGTGGCGTTGTTGACGCATGTATTGTAAAGGATTTTGTTGGATAATAGATTTGTGAATACTTTAGGGATGTAAATTTTAGTATTGTATTTATGTCGTTAAAATAAATTTAGGTTTTAAAAGATGTTCTACGTAATTATGAGGTAATGACTGATTGGCTTTAGCATAAAATAATAACCGAATTATCGAGCAATCTGTAACTTATTTAAGTTGACCCATAAACCCTAGTAGCATTGAGTTAGTTATTTTCCAAAACGTGGTGTCAATTTGCCAAAGCGTTGTTTTATCGAATAAGTGATATTTCCAATACCTACAACAATTGCAATTAGAAGCCAACCAATTCAGGTCCTAATTACAAAGTCAATCAAGACAACGTGGCCGAGGTATTCCGGGAGCACTCTATTGATACCTCACTATTAATTCTCAGCTGGAATGCCTGATGAAATACGTTGGTGCCAAGCTGCCAAACTGCAACACAATATAGAATATTGAGCAATTTGAAAATCTCGCCTCAATTTAATTATGATTTGAAGATTTTACACTATTAGTATTTGTCTCCATTTTTAGTCTGAGTTCCGAGTGTCAATATTTTCGTACTATTGAATATGTAGGTAGGTGACAAAGAAGCTCACGCAAAGCAGAAGCCCAAACAGTGAGAGGTAAGAAGTACCTATGAGAGTATAAGCAAATGGGTAATAGTCAGTGACTAATTAAAAGCCTTAAATGATGGCATTAGGCTCGACTCCTATTGCATGGGACGAAATATGGGTGTACGGAAAGTGTTAGAGAGAGGTGTACCTCTGCCCAACCCTTCCGGGATTACATGCGTGGTGTTATATTATGTTTAATGTATGTATGACATGCTAACTAATTAGATAATAAATTTGAATAAACGAATTTATTGATACGAGGATTGAAATTTTAATGTTTTATGAAAAGCCGATATCTGTCGTGTTCACTGGACAAACTCATTATTGATGCAATTCAATCATCATGAATGTTTCACTGTAACTCTTGATTAATAAAGCTATGATTGAAAATAGAAATATTCATAAACTAACTGTTTTGTATGCCAAGTTGTCACAATTATTCAGAAACGATGGAAGTGGTATTTTATTGTTCTTGGTCTAATACTAATTCTTGTATTTTTTTTCCATGACGTAACAACGTGTGCGACAGTTTTAGAGCGATGATTTCGTCTTTATTGCTCTACAATGTTAATGCTCTTCATCAAAGTCACACGGTATCTGCCATCTCCTATGAATTTATGAAAAGATCAGGTAGTTCTTAATGATCCAGGTACACTCACACTTCTTGATCCCTCTTCATCTCAATTGACGCGATCATTTTACTCTGAGGGGAAATTCTCATATTTTTTATAGTTCGCATTCTAATCTCAGTTTCAATCTTTCCCTAATTGTATACAATTTACACTAATACACTTGTGACAATTTTTCGTTGAGATGAGGTTGCGACTGGATTTTGAACGTTTTCGTACGGGAATTGGCCTCCAGATTTCGTTACATTCAACGGCACCTTAATTACCTGATATCATTTTTCTCGGAACACGCCACGGGCGCTTAAATAACAATATTCTGGACATAGGTGTTAACTCCAAAAAGTATTCTTCAACGAAAATCTCGTCTATATAATGTTTATTTCATAAACCCTTGCGTTACCGAAAGCTCTGTAAAATTACTCCGTTAGAACACGGCCGGCCGTTTTATTATTTTATTATATGTAAGAGCGGGAGGGCTCGGGGGTCTTAAATGATAACGATCAAACATCTTTACAACACTTTTATCACTCACAACAAACAATGATTCACACAACTTCATTTTACAAGGAGATGCACACAGTTCACATCTCGTAGTTGACCTTGAGAGGTCGTGACTACTTAACCGGACTATCCTGTGGTTGCCTTAAGCGGACTCAAAGCCTCCAGCCAGTGGCGTAAAACTACTTACATTACTAAGCGAACGCTCGCTAAGGGCACCCCCTGTGGGGTACGGACCTCGGCTTAGGGCGTCGCTGACGGGAGGACAGCAAGATGGGACAGGCTGGATCAGATTTTGTTGATTATTATTATCATGGGAATTTAAAGCTACAGGCTCAGCTACGGCGCGGGCTGGCACTTCGTCGAGCAAGGGTCGGGGGGGACAGTACGTCGGGATCTTCGCGAGGAACCTCGGCGGCAAGGTCGGAATGTCGGTCTGTGTTTGTGCACTGTACTGGTGGCCCTACTGCTCTCCTGAATGAGAGTTATGTGGTCATCGGGGTCGGTGAGGACATGCTTGGGATGGCGGACATGACTAATGGAGGAGGGAATATAGCTAGCGGCCTCGATAACCAGAGGGTTTCGGTGATTCGCGGCGGTCTCGAAGAAACGCTTTGAAATGCGTTTCATGAACTGGCGGATAGTGGGAATCTTGAGGTCGACGTGGAGGATTTCGTTGCGAACGTACCAGGGGGAGCCTGTAATCCTACGGAGGAACTTGTTCTGGAGGGTCTGCATTCTATTGAAGCGAATGAGATTTGCGTGTGCGAAGACTGCACTGGCATAGGTCATGATCGGGCGAATGCACGCTGTGCAGATACGCAATTTGCACTTTAGATACAATTTGCTACGTGAATTGAGGACGAAGTGGAGTCTACCTAGAGCGAAGGCGGCGCGCGAACGAGCCGCCTTAATGTGTTCTGAAAAAGAGAGGTGTTTATCGAGCACTACACCCAGATATTTGGCTCGCTTCTCCCAAGGGATCGGCTTGCCGAACATGGTGATCGGTCGAGGGGGGCAGGGATTGCGACGCGGCTTTGAGAAAAGAACCGCTGGACTTTTGTCGGGATTGACTTCGATTCGCCTTTTTCTAAACCAAGCGCCAAGCTTGTTCACTTGGGTTTGGAGAATGCGAGCTATCGAATTTTCATCACGGCCGTTGTAGTAAATGGCCGTGTCGTCTGGGAACAGGGCCAACTGCGCCTTACTGCACTTGGGCATATCGCTGGTGAATAGCGTGAATGCTAGAGGAGAGATCACAGAGCCCTGAGGGACTCCTGCGCGAATAGGGTGGGGGGAGGATAGCGCTCCTTCGATGCGATAACGGAAGGAGCGGTTCGACAAAAAGTCCCGTAAGATGAGCACGAGACGATCTGGCACACCGAGTTGGTACAGCTTATATAATAAGCCGTTGTGCCAGACTTTGTCGAACGCTTTCGCTATGTCGAAGAAGACAGCACCCGTCATCAAACCTCGTTGGAAACCGAAGTTGATGTGTTCGACTATACGGTGGACCTGTTGTACGCATCGTGCTCTGCGACTAGAGCGAGCCTATTTACACGTTTAAAAACAACTGTCAACGTCACAAAGCAACGGCTTCCGTTGACATTTGTTTTACAATAAAATTTATATTGAATTTAGTAAAAATAATACAACAACAATAATAACACTATTTGATTTCTAATTAATAACACTTTTTGAATACTTTTAATTTGTAAACGTAGTTAGATATCATTTTATTTAAATTAACTAACTGTAACAATGTTCCAATTCACTTTTTAGAGTTCCCCTGTGTCAGAAATGATCTGTCAAGCCCCGGCGAACCCAAACGGGCCCGGGGAGGATTTTGATCTTGCTCACTAAAAATGGTCTCCTCGTGTTTATGTTGCCTTTATTCACGTAACGTAAACTGTTTTGGGTTCTTGAATAAACAGAGCATCTTATTACACATAAACAATGCTCGCATAACGAGATTTGTATCTCTAAACAAATGGTAAAACAGAGAACTAGCTTGAAAGTGTGTTTGTTCCCGGGGATTTACGGTTTGTAATAAAACTACTATACCAATATACACGAAATCTTTTGCTAGTTATATTATGAATAGAAAAGTAATCTAACAGCAGCGTTTGTTTGAGAGTCCTACATTCCACTTTCATAATATTGAAACTCAAACTTCATAACGCGCGGAGCCATTTTTCTGAATTTGCGTAATAAAACGCATGACTTTGTAAACGTTCAACTCAGTAATATTGGGTTGTTTCAATAAAAAAATGTTACTAGGATACTACTTAGACCCTTATTGATCGATTTCTACCTATTTGTCGTAAAAATATACCAGTCAAATTGTGTAATGATAAGATTTCCTAGAAGAGGGAAGAAATCGGCAACTTTCTTGTGACAGCTAATTTCACATGGTAATTTAGGTTTTAGAATTTGATTAGTAGTCAAAACTACACAACAATGAACTACGTGATCCAGTTACTATAAATACTAACTACATTTAATGAAAAGATAATAAGATATCAATCTCTGACTTACGTAAAATAGGGTAGGTATTTCGAAAAATTTCGTAGTGACGGGACTCAGTCACACTACGAAAATATCGATAAGTTTGGTTTTGGAAAAGGATTTCATATAATACCAAATTTGAGTTACATTATTTTATATAATTTATTATAAAATATGCTTACTATGTTAATGTGTGTGTTATGTGTATGAAGAAAAATAATAAACATTATTCTTGAATCAAGTTTCATTTTATTTTACATCAGTACCCCTAAATACGTAATACACAATCGATCGGAATCTGAACCGTTTTGAAACAGATTGCTAATACATTGCTTCAGAAGTACGAAAACAAAATCTTCTCAACAATGAAAATAACGCAATGAATGTTGTTGAACTGTCAAAATACAACATATTCCTCGTCACGCGACATATTACATCATGCCTGTATTCTCCTCACTCCAACTGCACTGCACATTCGGCCGGTCCACAAGCAGAGCGCTTAATCCCTCTCCTGGTCGACATCAGCAGTCAGCCACCCCGACTCACTGGGGCATCTTCGCAGACAGTTCCGACTCACCGCGAACTATGCGACACCCGGTTCCAACCCACTGGAACCCAACTGGCATTGGCAAGCATCGCAAGATACAAGACTTAGTCCACTATCGACCTCCGGTTTTCGGAGGGGAGTGATGTGGCCGCATCTACACCGCCACATGCGAACAAACGCATCAATCCTGCATCGCGCAAGCAGAGTTTACCGCGTAGATAGCATTTATACAACTTCCCGATAACAATCGTCGGGCAGTTGCCCACCAGATACGACATCCATCTGGTCGGAGGATCCTCCCTTTTCCGAAGAATATGAGTGAACTTTACACCCTGTTCCTCATATCTCTTCATATATATACATATATAAACATAGATACATATAAACTTACACCGATAACATGCTCCTCTGCGCCAGCCACCTCATTGTCATTGGGCAAATTCTCAATGTACTCATCCTCCAGCATTTCAGCCGAGTCGAACGTCTCCGTGTCATTCTCGTGCAGGGTGTCTCCGTCGCCAAGATACCAAGACATCTGAAAATCAATTCAAATTAGTCGTGTCGCTAGGATCGATTTAGGATCGATCTGACGCTCCGGGAAAATGGATCGATTCGGATCGATTCGACGCCTCGGGCTAGGATCGATTTAGGATCGATCTGACGCTCCGGGAACTTTTTAAATGGATCGATTAAGACTGAGACTACTAAGTTGGTTAGCAATCCTCACTCAATGTTTATGCTTCCAGTATTGCCCCAAGATGTGAAGAGAGCTATACATTCTCTAAAAAATAAAAATAGTGTCGGGTATGATGGTATAGCTACTAAAGTTGTAAAATATGTTTCTGATTGTATTGTTGCGCATCTGAGTCATATCATAAATTTATGTATCTGCTCAGGTGTATTTCCGAATGGCTTAAAAACAGTTGTCATCAAGCCGCTTTTAAATAAAAAGAACAATAGCGAGGACTTAGCCAACTACAGGCCAATAGCCTTAATTCCTGTTTTCTCCAAAGTCATAGAAAAGATAATTTATGAATCGATTAATAAGTTTCTAAATAAATACAATCTTTTATGTGATGAACAGAAGGGTTTTAGGAAAAACAAAGGTATTAACACAGCGATTTTCGAGTTACTAAATAATGTGATGAAAAACGTAGACAATAAAATACATACATGCGCAATTTTTACTGATATGACCAAAGCCTTTGATTGTGTCCATTATGAAACCTTGCTCAATAAGCTCAATGCTTATGGTATCAGAGGTAACATCCTTGACCTGATAAAATCGTACCTTAGTGACCGGAAACAATACACGGAAATAACAAAAATTTGCGTGAAGACTAAACGTGAAAATAAATATTTATCTGAATACAGAGTCATCAGATACGGTGTGCCACAGGGCAGTGTATTAGGCCCACCACTATTCTTGCTCTATATAAATGACTTGCCACGTTACGTTCAGCAGCCAATGGTCTTATTTGCTGATGATAGCACCGCATTAATAAAATGCACTGACGCAAAAAAGTATGAATATGACATAAATAATACACTTAGGGACATAGTAAATTGGCTTGACATAAATAATTTAATAATAAATTTATCAAAGACGACAATAATGCATTTCTATCAGCGCTCACCAGTACAACAAATGGCTATAGAATATGACGGACGGGAAATTGACAAAGTAACAGTAGCAAAATTTTTAGGAATAATGATAGACAGTCAGTTAACATGGAAACCCCAAGCCGAAGAGGTGTGTAAAAAGCTAAGCACTTCTGCATACGTGCTATTCAACTTGAGTAAAAAAGTGAGTGCAACTACAATATTGGTAGCTTACCATGGTTTGGTAGCATCAATTCTGCGATTTGGAATTGTATTATGGGGTAATTGTAGTTTGAGAGAACAAGTGTTTAAGGCCCAAAAACGCTGTATAAGGGCAATGTGTGGCCTGAAAATGACAGACAGTTGTGTACCTATGTTTAAATCCCTAAAAGTGCTAACATTTCCTTCATTGTACATTTTGGAAATTTCAATTTTTGTAAGGAAAAATAAATATTTCTTTTTAACTGTGTCAGAAAATAGAATTAGAGTAGGACCTGTCAGAAGCCAATATAGGAACCTAATAAAAAATTGTAGCTACAATACAGCTTTGCTTAAGAAAAGTGTTTTCGGAATGGGGCCTACCATATATAATAAAATACCAGATTGTATAAAAAATTATCAAATACATAAATTTAAAAAGGAACTGACAGCCCTATTACTTGATAAGTGTTATTATTCAATTAAAGATTTTTTAAATGACACTACACTTTAGATTTCAAATTTGACAGTATGTGTTTGTTGACATTATAATGCCTGGTTTTAATGATATAATTTTAATTATTATTTTTCGACAATTTTAGTTTGACTACGGAGTTAATTATTTTGTTAAATTTATTTTCAATATTTGCATGCCTAATTTAAGGTAGATTGTACAGGGATCACAAAGTTTGTAAACACCTTATTTATTTACCTACTTTCTTAGCAAATAAACATATTATTATTATTATTATTATCGATTCGACCCTCGGGCTAGGATCGATTTAGGATCGATCTGACGCTCCGGGAACTTTTTAAATGGATCGATTCAGATCGATTCGACGCCTCGGGGGATAATACAATTATTCACAAAAACATCGAATTTATCGATAGCATCTATCGATACGATGGTCGGCTATTCGTGTAGAACAAACGTCAAACCAACTGTCAACTTGTAAAGGTCAATGCACCAATATGGTACTCAGTTTCCAAATGATTGAAATATGAATATTATAGTACGAAATACACCTCGAATTACACAAATCTATTGATATTATTAGTTTTAGAGCTCTACAAATGTTTCAGAAACACTCAATTCATTGTAAAACACTCGTAATTCATCATCATAATTCCGACTTTGGCGTTACGGTTTTTACACGTAACATTTCTTCTTTATTTCTTCGCCCAAATATAAGTATTTATGATGTTATTTAGTGCAAATATTATGTACAACGATGTATTAAATAAAAACAAACTTTAAAATTAACAATATTTGATTTAATACGATTTTATAATGTAATGCAAAATGACTTATTTATATTTTACTGTACTTATTTGTGTTTCTGTTACGTCATCAGCCGCTATGACGTTTGTTTTAGTCTGTGGTACTGTTTTTATTTGTTAGAGCTATCATTTAAAATACTGATTTGCTTTGAAATAATTGACTCAGTAGGTTTCGAGCTGTTATTTTGCGGAATGATATACAATCTGAGTCTATTATTCAAGTCCACGTTTATTTGGAACAAAAGCGTTGATCCGTTAAGTTAACCCTTCGCAACTGTGTGTCCATTCGTGCGATAGAATTTATTCGCATGTTAGAACGTTAAAATTCATGGCGAAGTGGACATGCATTAGTTTTACTCTGTCATATTCGTACGTTAATATAATGAATGTGAGAAATGTAGTTGGGAAAGGAAGATATATGAACGTAGTTTTACACTTTAATTTGCGTGCTTAAAATTAAGGCCAACGAGTGACGTCATACATACTCGTATATGACGACATTTTCCCGTAAATCCGGCACACCCTAGGTAGGTACGGGGGGTACCTACCTACTAGCAACTTTTCTGACAACTTAGTATTCTCTTCATACTATGATAAGGAGAAAAGGAAAATGATGGTATTATCACTATATAAATACGGTCCAATTTCAAGTGAATTTTGCTTTTTGATGGGCTAGTCAACTGAACCTTGCTTGAAAAACGTAGCGGCTAAAACTAAGATATTAATGATATTATTATCACGAAGCTTTCATCTAGAAAAGTAGGTACAGACTGCAAGGATGATTGTTCCCTAATAAATAGATAACACACGACGAGGCTGAAATTTATGTTTTTTGTACTTTAATCCGTTAATTACCCCGAGTATACTAGGTAGGGATAGAGTAGGTAAATAAAACTTTGTGGTTCAAAAGAGTATAAGTAAATAATTTACGAAAATAAACTTAGGTTATGACACAAAAAATGGTCAACGATGTCAGGTGGTATAAGGAATATCTCGTAAATCTGAACCAAAGATATAAGTGGAATACCAAAAAAACTCAGCCAGAAGTCGGTGACATAGTAACTTTAAAGGAGGACAATGTTCCTCCAAGAAAATGGATACAAGACAAAGTAATTGAAATACATGTGGGCCCTGATGGCATTACTCAGTGTCAGTTAAATGTAAAACAATGTTTATAAACGACCTACGAGTAAATTATGTATCCTACCTAAACAAAAGAACTAGTAGCAATTATTAATTTTTACGGGTGTATTATGTTCGAATGACAAAAAATCGAATATCAATTGATCGACCACTATAAATCGAACGTCTAAACACTCGAACGTTCATAATATCGAATAGTTAATAAATCGAACATTCAATATATCGTACACTCAATACATCGAGTGTTCAAAATATCGAATGTTTGATTGATGGAGCGTTCAACGCGTCGCATAGTCATTCTATCGAAATATCAATATACTGAATACTTTTTATATAGAACACAAGAAAACCACAAATTTTAATATTTTATTACCATCTTTTACAGGTACATTTAAACATTTTGTGTGAATTGCAATTGCACGGAGAAACTCTAATCCATCCATGTGGTTTTAATTGTCTAATATTTTTTCAATCGCATTATCATTACTTTTGCCTCTTATTTGTGGAGTAGGTGGAGTAGGTCTTCTCAATCCCGCGTTTTCATTTTCCATTGTCCTATTTGATAAAACTTGCTCCTTAAGTAAAAAATTCTATGGTAGCATAAAGACCCCGTTTGTGCTTATCAAGCAATGTATTCCATCTTCTGTGCCATCCTTCAATATTGTTATGAGTTCCAGAAAAACGCAGTGTGTTATTTTGTAATACAGACCACAGTGAATGTGAAAACATAGGTGATAAGCGTGTCATAAATAATTTATTATTTCCCGTCTCACGAGGATGAATATTTCCCCAAACATAATATTTTCCAAACCAGTTGGTGATATCAATAACGGTAACACTTATTTTCTCAATTTATCGAAAGCATCTATATATATCAAAAAATCATATCATATTGTATCATCATCAAGTCTCTCTTCTTGGCGTAAATAAGCAAGTGCGATAATATGTCTTAACTTGACAATAAACTCAGCATGACGCCATACATTTTGACCTAAGTAGTCTATTCCAGACAGCATTTGTGTTGCGCTTTAGGAAATACTTGTTTTACACCATTAATTACCGGCATCTCGAAATCCGTCATCATTACTATATAGATTCAATTTGATATCATATTCTAGAGCATATGCCTTTAGTACTTCAAAAAAATGTAAGCATCAATTTAGCGTCCTCTTCGTTAAAAACGCGTATACTAAAAGTACGAAATAACGATCTGTACCCGTGCTCACCAAACCACGTGTACTATACATTTGTCTGAAAAGTATAGGACATGTGCCAATTGTACCATCCAAAACGCAAAGTTGTGACATAATTAATCGGTTTAAAGATTTAGTTGCAAATAAAATAACATAGTTTTCTTCAAACTTAACCTGAGACGCCCTAAAAATGTTTCACCATCAACATTCAGCAATCTATCGGGGACGTTCATATCATCCAAAGAAGTTGGTTCCTTTGGCATTTCTTTTCTTCTTGCTCGACGTATAATTTGCTTTTTTGTTTCGAAGAGCACACGAACTTGATTTCGAAATTTTGGCCTCATTTCGCTGAATAATTTGACTCGGTCTATCAAGCGAGCCGGTAGCTTCACTTTTAGGGAATTCCTAAAATGTAGTTCATCTACATTACCAGGATCTGGGGCGTGATTATGCTGTGTTGCATAGCTTTCCAACAAATGCTCATCAATTCCGTGCAATTTTGTTGTTGCAGTACTATTACAATGGTTTTTATATTTGTACGAGTAGGAACAATGGCAGTAAATTTTTTTGTTTGTTGTTTAATTGTTAATTGTTAATAATATTTTTGTTTATTGTCATTACATAGCCATGCAAAACTAAGACCGACTTGCGTTTTTAGACAATTCAGTTTTTCTTGTAATATCCTAATTAAAGATTAAAATATGATTGATTAGTAAATTTTGTGCTTTTCTTTTGTTCTATATAAAAATGGTATTTAATTCGTATATTGATATTTCGATAGAATGAATATGCGACGCGTTGAACGCTCCATCCAACAAACATTCGATATTTTGAACTCTCGATGTATTGAGTGTACGTTATATTGAATGTTCGATTTATGTAATATTCGATACTATGAACGTTCGAGTATTTAGACGTTTGATTTATAGTGGACGATCAATTTATATTCGATTTTTGTTGATTCGATTTGGCATGTACATGATAGAGGCTTCAAACAACTTACCAGTATGTGAGTATTACTTTGTTACAAATGGATAATCAAACTAAATTGGAACGGTGGGTAAAAGTTAGGAATGCAACAACTTATGTACTTAACAACTTATTTGTAAAAAAATACCTGTGTTTACGTTAATCTATGTTGTTTCTAGTTACATAACTACTATTTGTAGTCGCATAGCATATCGGTGATGTATGTACTTTGACCTAAGACGTTATCCATTTTAATGCTTACCTAGTTTCCGTTTAGTTACGGACGTTTTATATTCCTTTACATTATAAGAATTGTAGTGATGAAAGTTACATTGTTTCTGTATTGTGTAGTATTTTATTTTTATTGTGTTGATTTCTGTATTGAAAGGATAGATCATTCGGCGGGCGGTATGTCCAAGCGCAACAGCGAATGATGTTAGTGATTAGTAGAATATACATAGCTATTCATTTATACTTACCTATGCATGTATTTACAGTCCACATCACTCTAAATTCGTTAGTGAGAAATAAACCGTCAAACCGTCCACACGAAGTTTTTATTCCGAGTGATTCCGAAAAGCAAAAATCTACCTTATCACCGTGTACATAGGAGCATAAGAATTAGAATTCCAACTTCTCAAAAAATCTTTGTTTTTTTTTTGTACAAATCCTGCTATGATTCTTTCATCTGAATCCGTTTGGCCGTTTTAGCGTGAAAGCGTAACATACATACATAGTCAAATCTTTTATTATTATTATTATTTCAGATTCTGTTTAGATTTCGATTATCATTACCTTTAAACAGTCGAAAGTATGAAGTATAATTGAAAATGTTAAAGGTAATTATGTGTTACTTTGTGAATAAGTCTGGTCTTGATTTATAACTGGTAGGTAGAAAGCTATTCGTTCGTCCTGGTTTCTCAAATGTTTCATAATAATTAAAATGCTCCTGTCCCTGGAGCCCTAACCACCCACCGGCGTGTTTGAGCTCAGATTCCGCTTCCAACTCAGGCGGGTCACTAATTTTTATTTGTTTTATTTAACTTTTTTTTTGAAATTGTAAAAGCATGTATAAAGTATAAAAAAAACAAACATGCAAAATAATAATGTTATAACGGGTGTAAAAAGACCCCTTACCAAGCCGAATTCAAAAATAATCTTCACGTCTTTGCGTTTTTTTTTTGTAATTGCCGTACCTGTTGTCGTGAAGGTTGAATTCTGCACCCTAATTGCGTAACACATTATCAAGAACAAACCGAATCATTTTGAAGGATATTGCTAATCCATTGCTTCATAATATCAAAAAATGTGACTCTCAGCAACGTAAATAACGCAATGAATGAAGTTACTGGAACTGACAAAATGTAAGCCATTCCTACTACGCAATTCCTGTTACGTAATAGAGATAATGACTAATATACGAAAAGTTCATGTTATTTAAAAGAAAGCTACAATGAGATTTTTGAAAAAATCTCTAATGTCTATTGAAATGTGAAGAAAATATACGCTTCATAAGTTTTTGTAGGGGATTATCCCATCCTTGTCGTGCGGTACCGACAATGTATAGCGCTAGTATGAAGTTACATAGCCGCGACGTCACTTGTCTTTGTCTAACAGTTTTGCAATTTTGAGAAAATACGTATTACAGAATAGTATGTACACGTATGTTTCCGAAAATACTATGTTCAGAGAAAATTGCTTTTAAATCTTGCGTGGGTGTACAGTATTTATACTAGTGAATGTACCCTTAAGGATAACAAGAGCATGCCACATCCAACATTTCCTAAATCCTGAAACACAAAACCGTTTGAAAACTCGTGTCAGAAACAGAAGAATCATAATCTAATCCGTCTGGTGCATTCCCCGAAGCACAATTTGGGTAAGTGCAACGATGTCACAAATATAACAGGACAAAAATCAAAACTAATGCAATATCCATTTCGTCGTTATGGAATTGTTTTGTTGCCATTAATTTTATTGTTTCGTGGACGTGTGGGTAAAATCGATCATGAAGGATTTTTGAAAATTGTGCTGTGAGGTTTTACATGGATCTTAATTCATATGGTAACACGATACTAGGACATTATTCAAAATGACTGATAAATGAAAGACATGACAATTTATAAACGGATGTGACGTTTCAATTTCAATTCAATTAATTAGACAGTGAGTGCTCAAATCATATGACGCAAAAGCAAATTGTTGTCTTAAATACCTGAAAAGGGCAACATGAAGATCGCAGTAGCAAACGGCGAGAAATTATTGGTGAAAGGACGAGGAAATGCTGAGCCGCGAGTCGGCGAAAACGAAAAAATAATTCTAGAAAACGTTTTACTAGTTCCTGATTTATCCATGAACCTAATTTCGGTGAGTGATTGGACCAAGAAGAATTATTACATGAATTTTGACAATGGAGATTGCATGATTCGAAAGAAAAATCGAATTGTTGCAAGATGTCAAGAGGTCGACGGAATTTATGAATTGACAGAAAATAAAAATAACGTCGCGAATATGACACTGTCAAAACAAACTGTAAATATTTGGAACATTTGGCATAAAAGATTAGCTCATTTATCGCGTAATTATATGAATAAAATGAATGTTTTAGTCAGCGGTATGGAATTTAAGATTACCGATTTGTGCGATCCGTGTATTTCATGTATCGAAGGAAAGACATGTAAAAGTCCCTTTAAAAAACAAGGCACGAGAGCGAACGAGTTCTTACAGCTGGTTTTTAGCGATGTTTGTGGACCAATCGAGGAGCCGTCGTTCGGTGGTTCGAGGTATGTTCTTCTATTTATCGACGATTATACTCGGAAGACTCATGTTTATTTTTTGAAGAACAAAAGTGAAACTTTGGATAAGTTCCGTGAATACAAGGCGGAAGTTGAGAATGAGACAAGTAAATCTATTAAATGTCTGAGATCTGACAACGGCGCAAAGTACTGTAATGGTAAATTTAAATAATTTTTGAAGTCTGCAGGTATAAACACCAGACGACTATACCGTACACGCCGGAACAAAATTCTGTAGCAGAAAGAGCGAATCGCACTATTTTATTTTATTTTTGTTTATTATTTTGGGAAAACAAACAGTAGTATATTAAGCATAAACAGTGATTGTCTTAAAACTAAACTTAACAAATATACTACCCACAACATTTTCCACAGATTACTATAGTACATATATAATAAAAACAAGCTGCAATCAAACGTTAGCTGTTGCAGGGTTAACATAATGAAAAAGAAGTTAAAACAGTTAAAGGGACAAACGATAACATAGATATTCGATATATAAAATTTAAAAAAAACACACAACAAAAAAAAAATACCTAATGAAATTTAATTTTAATTTTCATGCCTGATGTATCATACAGGACCCTAGCCTATAAATAATGATACCTACATTGTGTAAAACCTATGTAGTCAACTGCCAATCTTTTAGAATTGCTATTTTTTTTTTTTAAATTTATACCTGCTAAGGAAAAATATGTCTATTGCACCAAAACGCGTATTGTATGTGTCGACTAAGCGGTATAGCGGTGAGCGTTCACCAGCATTGGATCTACAAAAGCGGGTAGCGAACAGTCGCCTGGTGCGCAACTCCCGTCCAAGTACTGTTCGAGGAACCAGGTAATACCAACCAGTCACCAAGTCAGGACAATCAAACTTGTTTCGACATATACTGAACAACGTCATTGTCTCAAGGAGGACGCGTCTTGACTGTAATGTAAGTAGGTCGTATTCTTTCAGAAGGAATTCGTATGACTTTTTCTTTCGAAAACATCTAAATTGCATAGCCCGAAGATACTTGCGTTGGACTGACTCTATAATTTCTATATATTTTGCATAGTACGGATTCCAGACCGGTACTGCGTATTCTAATTGCGGCCTAATTATGGACTTATACAGGTGTAAGAAGGTGGAGGGACGATGGAAATCTCTAGATGCTCTCATAACAAAGCCAAACATCTGATACGCCTTATTGACAATGCTATCCACATGAATATGGAAATGAAGTTCCGAGTCCAGCTGCACACCAAGATCACGAAGATTGCTAACTTTATTAATAACACTATTAGCAAGTCGATAATTGAAAAGTATGATATTTTTCTTTTTCGTGAACGTTATACTATGACACTTAGGCAAGCTAAGATACAGTTTATTATAAGAGCAATAGTCTGAGAAACGATCAAGATCATGTTGAAATTCAACACAGTCTTGTTCATTTGAAATTTGTTTAAAAACTTTTAAATCGTCAGCGTATAAGAGAAATTTTGAAAGCAATATTTTATGTCATTTATGAACAGTATAAACAATAGAGGTCCTAAAATTGAGCCTTGAGGGACTCCTGATGTAACCTGAATACAGCTAGACTCGAAGCCGTAGATCACAACCTTTTGTGTCCAATTGGTTATATAGGAGACAAACCAACGCCTCCTGCGTTGGTTTGTCTCCTATATACCATTGTACGCAATTTTATTGAGCAACAATCTATGATCCACTTTATCGAATGCCTTTTGAAAATCGGTGTATACCACGTCTGTCTGTTGTCTGTTATCCATATTTTCAAAAAGCTGTGTTGTGAATATTAAAAGATTGCTTATGCAAGACCTATCTGTGACGAAGCCATGTTGCTCCTTTATTAGAATATGACGAATAATTGGGTAAATCTCAGCATGGACAAGCCTTTCAAAGAGTTTAGATAATGCTGATAATATGGAAATTGGACACAAAAGTGGGTCTAGAAAGAATGTAGAGATGATACATCTCTACATTCTTTCTAGACCCACTTTTGTGTACTGGTACGATGTTTGCACGTTTCCATACGTCGGGAAAGACTCCACATGAAATACATTTGTTAAATAGTATAAATATAGGATAGCATACTGTACTGTAAGTGTTTTTTAGAAATAACGCAGGAATACCGTCCGGACCAGGTCCTTTAGTCGAATCCAGCATTTTTAGTTCTCTACGAATACTTTCTAAGGGGAAGTATAAATTAGATAGGTTAACATCATGATCAGCATTTGTAGATGGAGGTACCCAGGAATCAGAATTAAATGTTGAGGGTTCATACACAGAATGGAAAAAGGAAGAGAATAAATTACACGCTCCAATTGGATCACTAGCTATATTATGTTTGTAGTGTACCGTGCTAGGAATTCTATTTGCAGTTTTACGGTTGGAGATGTATGACCAGAAAGCCTTGATATTGGTGGCAATATTATCTTCAACTGCCATCATGTATCTTTTATAGCATCTATCAGTTTCCTTTTTGAACCTTGTTCTAATAGTGGAAAACTTTTCATAGTCACTTATATTGCCGCGCTTCTTCCACTTTACCCAAGCATAAGTTTTATTTTTGAAGGTACGGATGAGTGAACGTGTGAACCAGATGGGAAAATTATAATTCCTCTGCTTGTTGGTGTGTGTGACCTAATTGTTTCGAACATTTTTTCGTAGAAAGCAGACACAGCTTCCTCAGGTAACAACCCTTCAAGTAAACCACTCCAACTCCACTATACTCCAACTCCACTATACTCGTAATAGCGCCGCGAGACTGATCATTTTTCTAAGGGTAAATCTATGAAAATAATAACAAGAGATCACATTAAATCAGATAGTTTGATGTGAAAATAGACAGAGGCAACCAAAGGTTTGCTTTTCAGCAGTACAACAATCGTCAGTTAAATAAATGTGAGTTTAATGAATGTCAGACAACCCTCATAAAGATTTTGGTACTGAATCATACAAAGAATTGCTGTGCACAACAGCTCCCTAAATGTTCAATAGATAAATAGAATAAAGGATGTGATTTTAGTGTAACAAAATACCACAACACTAAGGTGTTCACTCCGACAAAACTGCTCCTCCGTTCCCAATTGTATCGGGGTGTACACCTGCAATGAGACTAAAACAAAAACTCACTATAGAGAGAAAAAAGTCGCTATAGCGAGTCCGTGAGATAAACTGCTTAATAACAGTAGCTTCTAGCTCATCGAATCAATATCGACCTTAAGGTTGTTCTCATAGAGGGAACATAACGTTTATGCAAAGTCAAATTCAAAGTCGAAATCAAAGCATTTATTTCAAATATGCACCAAAAGGCACTTTTGAACTTCGTCATTTACATAAAAATAGAATTGTTTCTGGGCGCCCCTTCCAAAAGGTAGTTTCTTATGGAGAAGAAGACGATACATCCAGAATAAAAATACTATACCACAAATAGGTAAAAATAATTTTATAATTTTAACATAAGTTTTAAACTTTCTTTCATTTAATTGAAATATATCACAAGGTATTTTGTCGTATCATTTAACACAGTACCCCATAAAAGATGTATGTACTTTAGATAGACTGAAAAATGGTTGATCTATTTAATCTTTATTTCCATTATAAAATTATGTCTATCACTTATTTTATTAAAAAGGTGCAGATTTTTTCTTACATCTATACTAATACTGGACCGATAAGCAAAATTGTTTTACCATTCGAAGCCGAATTATGTCTGATAAACATAGGCTACTTTTTTTATATCAACGTGGACGAAGTCGCGGGTGAAGTGCTAGTACATAATATTTTCATAAATGAACTGGCAAGGTACCGTCATTATATTAATCTTCTTAAATAGTTCGCTAAGAGATTCGCGGCGACAAAGATTGTAAATGGCTATGACAGCTCACTTTTGCGAAATAAAATGTATTCAATGTCAGCAGCCCGACTCCACAATAAAATGCCATAAGAAATAATACTGTGGAAGTAGCTAAAATAAACCAAACGCGCGGTTTTTACATCTATGAACTGTCTTATATTTCTAACGGCATACGTGGCCGAGCTAAGCCACCCCGCAAGAGATGTTAAATAAGGTCCTCATTGTAACTTCTCGTCTAGCGTGATTCCTAGGAAAACTGTCAGATTAATAAATTCTAGTTTTTCTCCGTTCAATATGATCTCTCATGCGCAACTTCTAACATTAGGTAACTTTAATCAAATGCAATTGTTTTTTTTTCTCATTTTGGTACCAAATTATTTACCGTAAACCAATCTTGGACCTGAACAATAGAGTCATTCACGTCGTCAAGATTTTGTGACCTCGGTCGGTCTATTTTAAAGATCAATGAAGTGTCATCTGCAAATAACACCATCTGCGGTTGATTTAGAAGTAACTGGGGTAAATCATTAATGTAAACTAAAAAGAGTTATGGACCCAATGTCGAACCTTGAGGAACGCCCATTGTCATTTCACACCCTAATGAGTTTATGCCGTTCATTTGTACTTTAACTTTTTATCGTTCAGTGTGCTTAGTGCGAGTTTTTTTTACGCGTCGAGTGCGTTAACGTTTACGCAGATTACTATGGCGCTGGGTAAGCACCACCTAGCGTCATACGCGAGAACTAAATTTTGTGAGTGCCAGTTTTGTAATTAACGCCGTCACCAGTGACGATCGAGTCCCATTCGAAAGTGAGGATCGTTTGGAGCGTAAACGTTAGCGTTTGCATGTATATCGTGAGTGTAAGTTACAATTTTGACAGTTTTGACAGCTCGTTTTAAAAACTTGCTCACTTTCGAGTATGTTAAGTGTTCACTGAAAGATTTGCAGTGAGAGCCTTTCGAGTGTGGTGAAGCTGGTATATTATTATAAGTTATTTAATTTTATTTCGTTGTGTGGGTTATAGAATATTAAAGATAACTATGGCATCACGGTTATATTTCGCTTGGAAGATGTTTGAGATCGCTAATGTACAAGATGAGCGTAATTACATGTCCAGTCTAGCAATCCCCTAAGAGATCTTCCGGCGGATGAATTTAAAAAAAGATATCGGCTTCCGAAGAAAGTGGTTAGGTTTTTATGCCGTGAGCTGAGACAGCTGACTGGTTTAAAGTCTTCTCAGCGGGTGACCTTGGAAGATAAGGTAATGTATCAGCATTTGTGTGACACACTTTATTCACCCTGCCTTTAAGGCTGCACACAGTTCATCCTTATATTGTTTATTTTTGTAGGTACTTACAACACTATTTTTTTATGCGACTGGGTCATATCAGCGGCCAGTGGGAGTTGCTAAAAATATATCTCAAAAAATGTGCAGTGTTTATATTGAAGAGGTTACCAAGGCTCTAACGCATAAAAATATTATTACAAAATATATTAAATTTCCTAGCACTCCATCTGCTAGACAAGCAGTCAGTCAAAGGTACCTACTAACATGATTTGTAGTAAATAGTTGGGTACTTACTAGTAAATAACACACAACATTATGTATTTTGTGTAATTAGGAAATGAAACTATGTTGTTTATTTCAGGTTTTGTGCCAAATATAGAATACCTGGAGTAATAGGGTGCATTGACTGTAGTCATTTTAGAATTTTTGGGCCACCTAAAACCGAAGAACATCTTTACTATTGCCGCAAGCACTATCATTCTATTAATGTAGAAATGGTAAAAAGATTTGATCTATTCTTACTTTCTTATAAGTATAACGCTTTAATTTGTAACTGTTTATTTACTTCTTTGATTTACAGATATGTGATGACCAGTACAGAATTCTCAATGTAAATGCAAAATTTGGAGGTGCAAATCACGACTCGTTCATTTGGGAAAATAGCAACATCAATAATTATTTGTAGTTATTGCACCAAAATGGGGAAATAGTGTGGCTTTTAGGTCAGCTTGCCATAAAAAAATACACAATTTGAACACCATTGTACATTAGACTTAAACAATGATTCAACTAAAAGATGGTTATAATTTTAGGAGACTCTGGTTATCCACAACGTCCATGGTTGATGACTCCGATTTTAGATGCTGCTCCAGACACACTAGAAGCCAATTATAATCAAAAGCATGTGGCAGCCAGAGTCGTCATAGAAAATACCTTTGGGAGGCTGAAGAATCGATGGCGGTGTCTAAACAAAGATAGAGTGCTACACTACAAGCCTCTTAAGTGTGCCAGAATAATTCAAGCCTGCTGCATTTTACACAATAGTGGTGTTGATTATAATGTTGTAGATGAAGAAGTGGATATCACGGGTATGGTAACAAATTCTAGAACTCAGTCACTGGCTTAAATGGGTATTGAGTACTAAATTACATTTCTTTCTAGAATTGGAACATGAACAAGAAGACTTCCCCACAGCCCTTCCCACGGAGAGGGAAATAGGAGGTTCAACATCTGACCTAATCAGAGGAAGGGTTTTAAGGGAACAATTAGTTAGAAGACTGCAACACTTTTAATTTAATTATTTTTTATTATGTTATTTATTTTTGAGTATATTACAATTGCTATATTTGTAAATATGTGAGCACCATGTAGGTATCTATCAACATAATAACTAAACTATCTGCTGCATTGCTTAATTTGTTATACTGTTCATTGTCTTCTCATATAATTTCCTTCGGCCATAAAACGGCTTCCAGTCTGCAAGGTTTTGGTGAATACCAGTAGACGCAATATTCTATATGGAGCCATTGCCTATCTGACAAGATAGGCAATTGTCCATGATGACCATGCGGATTTCCTGTGTAGTGTGTCGTAGTCAGAGTGCACTATAGTTATGCATGTCCAATAATTATGAATGATTTCTGTTTAGAATTTGTAAGGATGAGTAGTGAATCTGACCAATAAAGAGAAGTTATTATATATTAATAAAGGAAAAATATTGAAAGGCCAACTACAAAGAAGGTTGCAATACTTTTATTCAAAATCAAAATCAAAAGTCATTTATTCAAACTAGGCTGAGAGTCAGCACTTTTCGAACGTCAAAATTACATAAGACAGTCCCCCAAAACGCCCGCCCTTCACCACTTCCTAGTGCTTTAGCTGGGAAGAAGAAGTGGCGCAACAAACTCCCCAGCAGCACAGCTGTCTGTTTAGTTAGAAAACCATTGAATTATATAATTATAAGGTAATCAAAGAATAAAAACAAAACATATTAAATTATCTGCCATATTTAAGCTAGCCACGCCAATATACCCAAAACAGAAACCAATAAAAAAATCAATTAAAAAAAAAACAACATAACTTAATACACAAATAAAAGCCTCCTGGCATAAGGGGCGTGACATCTTACATATGCATAATTGGATTATTTTTTAAGTAAACACAAATGATAAACTAGGACCATCGAAGTACAATAAGTTAACAGAACAATTACTTTAACAATATCAAAACCATAGACAGCAAGACGACCAGTCACCACAAGCAGCACCCGTTCACGAGCATAACGCAAAGATCAGCCATTGCCCCCCTCGCCATATTTGAGGGAAGGAGGCAACCCGATCCCCGTCGCTACCACAAGCAGTGACATCTACGGGAGCATGACGAACTCGCTGCCGGTTGCTCAGGCAAGAATAAATTAAGATCAATTGTCGAGGTCGCTAGCTAACCACTTATTGCAATACAACTCATTGAAAAACATTGTAATGAGCGGATCATGTCAATAATAAATGAAGGTAACTAAAACTAATTGACTTATACAGTCAAATAAAATTAAAATAAATATACGAACTCGTATACCCTGTCAGTAGGTAAGCTGATTCTGGAGAAAGAACATAAACATTGTCTTGAGTTAATTACAGCGACCAGCTATTCTTATCGTTTAAGTAGTCGTTAATTGAATAATATGCCTTTGAACAAAGGTTGGATTTTACTTGAGCTTTAAACGCATTAAAAGGCAAATCTAGCAAAGAAGAGGGTAGCTTGTTATAAAAGGTTATGCCTAGCCCAACAAATGAGTTATGAACCTTATGAAGCCGGTGAAAGGGAGCACGTAGTTTGTTCTTATTTCTAGTATTAACATTGTGAAAATCACTGTTTTTAGTGTATAAGTGTATATTTTCCCTAATGTATAATGTATAATATAAATGTATTCATCAATAATCAGTCTTAAATTGTGTCAAAAACTAGGAATTTTATTTTGATATTTAGAAATAGTAAACTACTAATCTTATCACACCCATTGTTAAATATAACCATAATAATACCACTGCCAAAATAAAGTTTATTAACGAAACCAGTTGCAGTGGCTGAGTAAACTATTACATTCCTAAATTCTAGTATTTAGAACGATACAATCATATCTATTAGGGTTAGAGGCACTATGTACATTTATTCATATTATAGGTATATGAAGTGGAAAAAACATTCAATATTTTTGTTAACAATTTTCACTAATGTTATTTAGAGATCTAGGCTATCTGATACTTAAGACTCATAAATAGGTAAATAATTTTTGATGTACAATATTAACAACAAACGTAAAACAGTACGTTATTAATAATAACAAATATTGATGTTGACACCGAATTTGTTGATTTTATTTAATTACTGCTTAAATATTATTCTGTACACTTAAATTGAGAAAAATTAGTCTTTACAAAATGTATCAACAATTTTTTCTAAAAGGTTTAATACTCTATGGCCTAAAGCATGCCATTCCCTCTGAGCCTGCACCTCCATCTCCCTAATCCTATTCTGCTCTCTTCTCAAGTCCATGTTTTCCCGGTGGTGCTGTTCTTTAAAATTTCTCCAAAAGGAATCTGCTTGGAGAAAGTGCTGTGTTGCCTGCTCTGTATGTGCCGGCCTCATTCGTCTACGGGGCGATCCCATAGTTCTGGTTCTTGCACGGCGAGGAGTAGTTTGCACAGACATAACATTCTCTGCCTGAGCTCTACGCACATGAGATGAAGGTCTGGTTGGGGAGAACATGCCCGTTTCTAGAAAAAAGAATATAAGTTATTTATATTATCTTGAAGAAATAGCCTTTAAAAAAAGTTATAAAGTTGTTTCTTACCTTCCACTTGTACCTCCACAAAAGCATGAGGTGTAGGAGGTGCTGACTGTGCTGGGGCCATGACTCTTGATGGCTCTGGCTCATTCCAATTAGATTGGAAACCTAGAACATAAAAAGTTATTCTGCTGATGCCACATATCCATACTTCAGGCTAACTATTTTCCAATTTTCATCAAAGACATTTCAGAGCTTGGGTACAAGTAACAATGAGACAGATCAATTGCCTTATTTATTATGTAAGGATTGATTCATATTATAAACGCCCTGCTTGCAAACATTACACTCTTTTTTATTACATTATTTTATGAATGCTTTAATTGATAGGATTTTAAAATTATTTGCATAATTATCTATTAAAAAAATGCTTATATCTTACTTTGAACTTCTTCCTCTATAATTGTAAGTGGTGGAGAAGAAATTGCTGTCATTGCTGATAGTGAGGCAATGTTTGTTGCATCCTGTGTTGACTTGTTGACATGCTGAGCTAATGTAAAAAAAAAAGTGTAAAAAATTATTTAATAATATTATAGTGATATCCCACAAAAGCAACTTACATTCTACAATTTGACGTGAAGTTTGTATATCTCGTACAGTATTTATATAGGTAGGATTGGGCTGAATTTGAATCTCCTGTAAGAGAATACAATGCATGAGACACCAAACATAATTATTCTAGCGGCTGGTGTTATTTGTGTAAATAAGTTTAAAACCTGTGACAACCCAGCCTCTTCTACAGCCAAGCCCGTAGCCGTGCAAGTGGCTACGGGCTTGGCTGATATAGACCAATGATATTGAGAACTCTATGTTCTAAATTAGTCAGTTTGGCAAATACTGCAGGCCCACCACCAGTACCACTAGCTGCTCTGTGCAGATGTGCAGCCTTTTTTTTGTATTATTTTTTAAATCACTCCAAACCTTAAATCATGCAAAGAAGTCAACAGTTTATCAACCAACCAACACAATTTCGATAGACAGCCGCTTTAATTAATAAAACTAAACACAATATCTTCCAATCAAAAACGAAACATATACAAACTCGCTATAACCAACACAATTTCGATAGACAGCCGCTTTAATTAATAACACTGAATTTATATGTCATTCCAATTGGTCGGTTTATCGCACTACGCGTACGTTACACCAACATAACAAAAATAATGAACGCAATTCACGGTGAGCAAACGCATAGTGATTGGTTAGGCTTGATGGTAACTCGCACTCGCTTGCATACGGTATTCGATCGGTTTGACGTCAACTCGTTTTACTCGATGGTGAAGTCATTCGAACAATGTTGTCAAACTCACACTAAGCATACAGGTGTGATCTTAGCAAATCAAGAGCTGTGACTCTACATGAGATGATAGATCTATATACTTTAACAGACATTCCCCAGAGATCTTCTGTTAATTCTAAATTCTAACTGGTTTATCCATTATTGGCCAATTAATTTATGTTTTCAGTTGGAATCTTGTTTGAAAGTGAACAAGAACAAAGTAAATGATGAATTATCAGTAGTTTTACCTTACAAAGACACTAATTCAATAAAAAATCGTAAGAATTCAAAATGTAAACAATGAAGTCATTGACAACCTTGGAAACTATGTCAAATATTTCTCGAAATATCGAATAAAATTGTTGTAATACGGCTAGAATACATGAAATTATGTATTATCAGTATGTTTTGTGTCATAATTAACATCACAAAGGTACTAATTCATTGTAAAATCGTCAAATTCGTATACGTAAAAAACATATGCTCAAAAAACATAATTTGCCAGCTCTCAACCAGTAGACCAAGCTCACCTGAACAAGGTCGACGCTGAAGTCGAACGGAGAGCCTCCCTCCCTCCCGTCGAAGATCCTGATGATCCTCTGCCTCCCGTCACTTCAGACGAAGTGCACGACATCATTAAAGGGCTCCACGCTCGTAAGGCCCCCGGTTCGGATGGTATTACCAATAAGGTATACAAACTCCTTCCTGCCCCGCTAATAATGCTTACGACCGCCATCTTCAATGGCGCCTTGAGCAACAACATCTTCCCACAAGCATGGAAAGAAGCCACCGTCATCGGTATCCCAAAGCCAGGCAAGCCAAAGTCTGAGCCCTCCAGCTACCGCCCTATTAGCTTACTCAACGTTCTCGGCAAAATCTACGAGAGGCTTATTTATAAGCGTCTCAAAGACTACGCCGAAGCAAAGAGCCTCATACCCAACGAGCACTTTGGTTTCCGAAGCCAACACTCGGGCACCCAACAGGTCCACCGTATCGTAGAACACTTATGCGCTGGTCTGCAGCGTAACGCGACGACGGGTGTGCTATTCTTCGACATAGCGAAAGCCTTCGACAAAGTCTGGCACAACGGCTTGATATACAAGCTTTACCAACTAGGAGTGCCAGATCGTCTCGTGCTCATCTTACGAGACTTTTTGTCGAATCGCACCTTTCGCTATCGCATCGAGGGAGCACTCTCGTCCCCTCATCCTATTCGCGCCGGTGTCCCTCAGGGTTCCGTACTATCTCCTCTCGTATTCACGCTGTTCACCAGCGATATCCCAAAAAGTAAAAAGGCTTAGTTGGCTCTCTTCGCCGACGACACTGCCGTTTACTATACCGGTCACTGTCCCAATGCTATAGCTCGTATTCTCCAAACCTCCGCAAACGTCTTAGGCGCTTGGTTCCGGAAATGGAGAATCGAGGTCAACCCCGATAAGAGTCAGGCGGTTCTCTTCTCGAGACGTCGTCGATTCCCTCCCCCTCTTCCCAGCCCGATCACTATGTACGGTAAGCCGATCCCTTGGGAGAAGCAAGCCAAAAACCTAGGCGTGATCCTCGATGAAAACCTTACCTTTAAGGCTCATATTAAGGCGGTTCGCGCGCGCGCCTCCTTCGCTCTTAGCAGGCTCCACTTCGTACTGACAGCCCGTAGTAAACTGTCACTTAAATGCAAGCTGCGCATCTATACCGCAGTCATCCGTCCCATCATGACCTATTCCTGCGTTGTTTTTGCGCACGCTCACCCACGTCATCTCCATAAGATGCAAACCCTTCAGAACCGTTTCCTCAGAAAGGTCACGGGTGCCCCCTTCTATGTCCGTAATATAAATCTCCACCTCGACCTTAAAATGCCTACCATAAACCAGTTCATGAAACGCTTATCGAAGCGTTTCTTTGACTGTGGCATCAAACACCCAAACCCCCTGATTTCAGCGGCCGCCCGCTATACTCCCTCCCGCATAAGCAGTATTCGCCGACCAAGGCATACCCTAATCGCCCCCGACGACGCCACTACCCTCCTCCAGGAGAGCAGTAAGGCCACCAGCACTTTACACAAGCGCAAAACCCGATCGCCATCCTACCGTCCTCGCCGCCGAGGCCCGCCGCGATGCCCAAATCCACGCCCCTTCCGACCCTTGCTCGAGCCAGCCCGCGACGCTGAGCCTGTATCTTTAAATTCGTCCCTAAATCACTCAAATCCTGATCCAGCTTGTCCCTTGCTGCCCTCTTCCAGCGACGCCCTAAGCCGAGGTTCGTACCCCACAGGGTGCCCTTAGCGTGTAGTCGCTTAGTTTTTAAGTTTAAGTCCTGGCTGGAGGCCTTAATTTATTAGGGCAACCACAGGCAAGTCCGTCTAAGCAGACGACAACCTCATAGGTTGACCTGCGAGATGCAATTTATAAAAAAAAACGAGAAAGTTAGCATCTGATTTTATTTTCGGCATAATATGGTCCTGGCACGTACGTCGTAAGTTTCGGAATTTATTTCAAGCAGAAGACAGCTGGAGTCTCTAATCTCTGGTTCCTCGACACGACAAAGTTCTTGTCATAGTAGATTACTACTCCTTCATTTTGGGTTCTATGAGAAGTCGTTGCAGCATAGTTATAGTTTTCGAGCCTAGGTATGCTACGACCTGGAGAAAGCCAACACTCTGAGAGGGCTAATTTGTGGTACCAGGATATTTCTGATATTTGTAAAAGAGTGGTCAGATTAGGCTTGACACAAGTAACGCTACGGATTTTCTGAGAGAAGAGATTGAGGGTGCAGTTACTTGTTAATATATAGTTTTTTACATCGTCTATGTCGCAACAGATTGTTTTAGCTATTATATAGTTTTTATATAGCTTATATAGCTATAGAAGTGAATCAAGATATAAGTGAAGAGACTCAATACTTTGCATTATTCAAAAAGAAAATGCAATTTTAATGACACACGATATGCGTAACTTTAAGTATTTCTTAATACTTAAAGTTCAAACTCAGATCTTGTGCGTAACCAGCTAAGATGTTTAACACGCGACTAGATGTAAAATAAAATAGAAAATAGAATGCGAGAAGTTTACTGATAGCATACTTAAACCAAAATCGCTGTGATGTATACATAGTAAATGGTGACAGTTGTGTGTTGTGGGTTTGTTGAGGAGAGTACGTATGTGAGTGTGAGGGACTGGAATTCCAATAAATATAATTTTTAAAGTGTGTGCAATCACACTTAAAAAGGTAAAAATAATGAATACTTAAAACACTGATAAAATTTAACAAGAAAAATTTAAATAAACTAGGGGTTAAGTTTAGTCACAAGGAAAGATCGAACAACTCGGCCTCTTCCTCTTTACGCAACGGCACCTGTCCCTCTTCAAGTTTGACGTAAACTTTACCAAAAGACGTCCATGTAGCTGCCAGTTTTTTGTTTTTCACGAGTCCTCTAGCAATATAATACAGGTGTCTGGCTATACTTGTCAGGGAATCCGAGATGAATACAGCCTGCGGTGTGCCTGTTAATTTATTGTTATTGGTATTCAACTGCGGCTCTTTTTTTGAGCGGAAATACATGGTCACTAATTTCAATTTTTTATAAATGCCTGCAAGATTCAAGTAGACCGACACCGCATATAGCTCTTACACATTTCTTTTGTATAATAAATGTCTTACCATTGTCTGTTGAATTACCCCATATTATTAGGCCATATAGTAATAATGATTCCACATATCCACTATAAGCTATGCGGGCTGTTTTTTCGTCTGACACAATACAAAGTTTTCTTAAGTTATACACAAATCTGTTTAGTTTACTACATACGTTGATAATGTGTTGTTTCCAATTACAGAATTTGTCAAGTTAGAGCATAACTCATACCTAATAATTTAATACTTTCTGTTTATTATACGGTTTTGTCATTTATTTAAATTTTATTATAATCGGAGTTTACTTTTGTATGTGCGAAATTTAATGTATTTTGTTTTGAAAAAATTTACACATAGGATAATTGATTCAAACCATTTTATAACAGACTGTACAGCTTCAGTACGTCCTTACCTTGAAGTGCACCTAATGATTTATGACAAACAAGACGTCAATCATCATATTCGACACTCAAAATAAAAGAAAACAAACACGGAAACAACATATCTGTGAAATAATCGATTAATATTAAACAAAAAGTAGACGGATAGATTTTTTGATTACCAGTGTAGGTTACAAGCATTATCATCATGTATGAACGTACTATCTTCATAAACGACAAACATTTAGAGGTTTCATTACCAGTATTAGTTTAATTTGTCAAAAGTCATTGAACATTTTGTTTGGCCATTTGCCCCACGGCGTACACAAACAAAATGCAGAATGCAGAATGTGCAGACAACTATCTCTGCAACACAGTGGTTAAGGTCGCATTGTTGTCGACATCGGGAGAGCATAAGAAAAAAATTAAAAACCATGTGTTGGGCGTTTTGTTCGAACATTTGCCCGCGACGTATACACACATAATAGTGCAGACTATGCAGTTAAATATCTCTGCAACACAACGGTAAAGGTCGCATTCTTGTAGACAGTGAGAGAGTCTTAGAAGAAAAATGTTGAAAAGGAGGGTTGGCGTCAGGCAGATAAGCACAGTAGTGGTGATTGCTAGAGCTGAGGCCTAAGACAGGCTATATAGAAACCTCTGGATGGTATTGATGGACAGAAATTGCTATTAAATATAGTTAAAGCTATGAAAAAATATATAAGAGAATGCGTGGGATGAAGTTCTTTGGAATTAAAAGTCAATAATATCTATATTTTTAGAGATTTTAGTGACATTGTTCAACTTTGGTAACTCTGACGGTTAACTGAATGATTGAAAAGGAGATAAGAATAAAAACCAACTCAACATTTATATATTTTTATTCTGCATGATTAAAATCAATTGTGAGGTGATCTAAAAAGACCGCAGGCAATTACTTCCTGGTGCCTGGCCCATGACAAAAAGTACACTATGCTAGCGACATGCGCGCAACTTCCAACAGTGCGGCCGCGGCGGCCGAGTATACACGAGCAGTAATATTGCTAAATGCTTTCTCTTCCGTCCCGTATTGGGTCTATTAAAATGTACGTATAGTACTGTCTCATTCGGATGTGAGTCGATTGAATTCAGCCTCTAATTAATATGTTATTCTCGACCAAATAATGATGTCGCTACATTTCTATGAAGTACACACCATTTGCTCTTAAAAATATGATATGACAATTCTCAAGTGATATGTTCCCAACGTGAACAAGATTAATTCCTCATACGTCGGCCGTGGAAACTCTGCAAAATCATTACCGTCCAGCCACACAAATGCTACTCTCTGCCTATTTAAATTATGAGCTGTCACATAATCCGCCAACTCATTGAGATGATTGATTCTGTCATTTACTATACGTACGAGTATAAACTGCTCGATTCGTATGGACGCCGAGTTGCGTTAATTATTACAGCAGTTATTCTAAAATCGGTCATCATGTTTCTCATGGCGACGTTAAAATATGTGTGGCGAAAAATCCATTTTTTTTTTGTATCTGCTATTTACTGTCTCAACCACCCATCGGCACATCGTTATTATTATTCGAGATTAATTGGCATCAGCTGTCGTCAATTGCTCTCCTCTTCCTATAGTTGGTGGCATGTAGGCCCTATAACCAAATTCTTGAATGTTTTCAATTGAATCTCTAAACCCCCGATCAAATTAAAAACGTCGTCATTTCTCAAAAATCAATGCATTTGAGAGTCTTCTCGCATCAGGTCGCGCATATTTGTTGCAACAGAATACAATTACAGGACGCAGTTTGTGTAAAACCGCTTTGCAATTCATTTGCTTGTGCCTCAAAAGTTGAAGTGAAGTTTTATTTAATTAATTTTGAAAGACAGATTTTTTCTCAGATACATTTGATAAGAGATTTTCTAACTTCTATCCTAAGAGTGCACACATCTTCAAACTTTTTCAGTTAGTGCCTCTTCGAACAAGATAATTTGTTATTTCTACGTCGTTGAATTACATATAACCAGATGAATTAATTTTTAAGCAAATTGACACCCAACCTCGATTTGGCGTATTATAGCAATTTTATAGAACTACCATATAATATACAGATGTAAATTGAATACAGAAAATTTAAGTTGGTAGTCAATTTCCTTAACAATCTTATCAATCTTCCCAGAACTTTCAAATGTGAAATACAGCTGTTGAACTACAAAATATCGACAAAGGCAAACCAATATCGGTGAACAAAAGAAAGCAAATTAACGTTGGCCGGTAAGAACTTTTGTTTTAAAAATCAACGCAAGCTAAACTACGAATTCCACGAAAAAAATAAACGAAAAACGAGAACACAGCCATACCAAACTATGTAATTACAACAGACAATTTGGACGAGGCAACAAGAATACTTTTTGGGGCTAAAGTTGTGGTGGATATAAAAGTAGTAGAAATACTTTTGTTTAACGAACACATAGCGACGTCAGAACTACATCCAATTAGACATCTAAGCCTATTAAATGGATCCAGCACAAGTTTCACACTTCCACGCAAATATACAGTAATAGTTAGCAGGCAACTGTATTGGTTAACCAGCTTTTATCACTGGATCTGTTAGTGTTGTTTCTAAATTATAGTTGGTAAACAATTATAAGTTTAAAGGCTTTTCTCCGTATGTTCGTGTGATAAAATTAGAAAGTATGAAAATATATAGGTAAGGTAAGGTAGCGAATTTGTATAAGTTTATTCTTGAAGAGAATCTCTCAAAAAATAGTAAAAGAAATTCTACACGTATTAAAGGTATTTGCAAACAAATAGCATCATGTTCTGAGAAACGCTACGCTGTTTCAATATGGATAATTTCAAAGAATATCGCTTTTGGAATTCACAAATGTTAAGGTTGAGTCGCTGGCACGTATTCGGCAAAGTTTTGGCGTAGTAGGAGTAAGGACGGGCATGTATACATACACATACACGTTCATTTTTAGTGCTTGTCATTATTCAATGGTTATTGCCATAACTTCTTTTTAAACATCGCTGTTTAGATGAAAGTTAAAGAAAGGAAAGACGCATCTAACGACTCATGCCAAGTTACGTGACTGATGTTATTGTGTTTAATTAATTATGTCACTAACAAAATAATGTAGTTGTTAGAACTACATATTTATGAACATAATCACGATAAGTGCACTTCCCAAAAGTTTTGATTATGACAATCCACTCGATGACCGTCGACCACAACCATTATTTGTTGAAGCCGTTATTATTTAACCTTCAATGAATGTAGGTATTACTGAACTATAATGTATTCTGTAGTTTACACAGAATTATGAAGTTTAATTTAATTTTGTTATTTTTTGTTTTAAAATTACATAAATTTATTTATGTAACCTGGTCCTGATGTATGGGAGGCGGTGGACGTCCCCGAGTCCGCCGTCCCTAGACCCATTTAGAGGGACAGATGTTCAAAGTAGCAAGTTAGTTACTTGAGATTTAATAGAAAACGATTTCGGCCATGGTATTGCGTTAGCTCAAACTTTAATTAAGAAAAATCAATAGTCCAGGAAGATGAGAATAATTCTCAAATTAAATCTTCTATGGCTACTTGTCATCATAACGATTTGTAACCAGTGATTAAAATTCCAAACTTCGACGGTACGTATTTTAAGTAAGTGGTTGGAATTTAAGGAAACATTTGTTTCGCTAGTTCACAACAATGATAAGATCGAAAGTATCCATGAATATCACTATTGGCAATCATATTTCGATGAAGAAGCCGCTCGGGTGATCGCTAATTTGGAAGTTTCTCATAATAATTATTCCGAAGCATGGAAACTTTTATGCGAACGTTACGACAATAGGCGTCAATTGATAAATAAACATCTTTAACCTTTGTTCAACTTTAATTCCGTTCAAGAAAATGACAGGTCTTTAAGTTATATTATTGACCACGTCACTAAAAACTTACGCGTTCTCAATTCGCTTCGGCTGCCTACTGATATATGGGATGTTTTGATTATATATATTATTGCAGGTAAATTAAATGCTAGTACTTATTTCAAGTGGGAAGAACATAGAAATAGTTTTAGTGACATACTTTCGCTTAAGGCTTTCTTCAGTTTCCTTAAATGCCGCACTGATGTATTCGAGACCGTTTATCGCTATAAACATGATAATCAAGTCAATAAACAAAAACGGTTTTCAAGTATTCAAAACAAACATAATAGTTCCAAATCTTTAGTGGCTATACCAAACGAAGGCAAAACTTCTACTCCTAAAACACCGGAATGTTTGTTCTGTAAGAATAATCATCGCATGTATGAGTACCCGTCTTTTAAGCCGAGCTCAATAGAGGATAAGTTAGCCTTTGTTTATTGTAACAAATTATGTGAGAACTGTTTAAACATGTGGTCACATCGCTAAACGTTGTCGTCTTTCAGCTTCATGTCGTCATTGCAAATGACGACATAATTCTCTTCATCATAAATCAGAGGAAACTGTAATCTCTAATTCAGTTAATTCCGTCACTAAGTCTTCAACATGCTCTTCTGAAGTACTCTTGTGTACTTCTCGAGTAAAGGTTACCAATCCAGCCACCAACGAAACTATGATAGTGCTAGCTGTGCTCGACAGCGGTCAGTCGACAATTATCACACAGGCCGTAAAGCGCCACCTAACCCTGATCCCTCAGCCATCAGACACTACCACAGTAGGCATTGGTGACACTAAGTTAAATATAAACACTGTATTCTACGCATTCATTCTGAAACGAGTTCCTTTAATGTGACGGTTTCATGTTTAGTTTTGCCGCAAATTACCGGCAACTTACCTAAATCATACTTTGATTTTTTTTTTTAAACAGGGCTTTCAGTTAGCAGATCCCACTTTAAATAAACCATCCCCAATCAAAATTTTGATCGGTGCTAACTTGTTCGGGGATATCATAAGTGCCCAGAAGCATTCGTTAGGACATGGTTATCCTAAGCTTCAGGCGTCAAAGTTAGGATGGCTCGTTACGGGATCATTGCCTTGTTTCAATGAAAAAAAAAAAAATTCAGTCATTTGCAATTTTACCTCAAATGAAGACACTTCTAGTAACATACATGACGAGTTGTCCAGATTCTGGGAACTTGAGAATGTTCCTCAAAAAAGACCCCCGCGAGTCGTGAAGAACAATTGTGTGCGCATTCTTCATTATCTCGCCAACACTACACGCACTAGTAATGGTAAATTTTGTGTAGGGTTGCCACTTCGTGATACCATAGATTGTTTAGGAAATTCCTATAATCTAGCCAAAAAGAGGTTTTTTAATTTAGAGGCTCGTTTTTGGAATAAACCAGAATTAAAACAAGAATACTGTCAATTCATAAACGAATACGAAGCATTAGGTCACCTATCTGAATCTCCGGAGTCTAGGCCGTTAAATGCCTATTTCTTGCCCCACCACCCAGTGATACGGGACCAAAGCAAGTCGACTAAGTTACGCGTTGTTTTTGACGCCTCGGCTCGTACTTCTGCTGGTGTTTCTGTTAACGATACAATATGGTGGGACGAGTAGTGCAAGAACGATTGTTTAATATATTAGTTCGTTTTAGACAACATGAGTATGTTTTAACAGGAGACATAGAGAAAATGTTTCGCTGCGTGCTCCTCAAAAAATCCGATCGCAATCTTCAACTGATACTGTGGCATGATAGTGAGGATAAATAAGCCTTTAAGAACGCTTCGTTTAAAAACGGTTACTTACGGGGTCGCTAGTGTTTCCTTTCTTACTACTCGTTCTCTTTGGCAGATAGGTGAAGAATGTTCAGACGAGAAAATCAAAACTATCATAAAAAATTATCTATATTGTGATATCTACCTAACAGTGCGAGCAGTGATGAGGAGTTACGTCATATTCATGTTCCAGTTTCTTCTGAGTTAGCAAAGGGAAGTTTTCATCTGCGTCAATACCGTTCAAACTTACCTGAGTTACTCGCAGACTCCGTTAACCTGAAAAGTAGTAATCTCATGATAAGTATTGCAACTAGTACGCTAGGTGTAGGTTGGACGCCGTCTTCGGATGAACTTCACTTTCAGCGTGATATTTCGGGTTCTGAAGACGTCACAAAGAGAATTATACTTTCTACAACATTTGAAATATTCGATCCTCTTGGTCTTGTCTATTTTCACAATTAAACCTAAAACTAAGCTACAAGCACTATGGAATCACAAACTTGATTGGGATGAACCAGAAATAAGGTCTTCCTGGTTACAGTTTTCTACTAAATCTTCATGTTTGTCTTCTTTGATTATTCCTAGATACATCTTAATTGACAGCAACTCTTCCTTACAAATACATTGTTTTCGTGACGCTTTGCAGCGTGCCTACGGCAGCTGTATATATTTGAGGTCTGTTTCTTCTAGTGGCGCAATACAAGTCAGCCTGGTATGTGCAATATCACGGGTTGCACCTATTAAACTCACGACAATACCACGGCTCGAACTCTGCGCTGCCCTATTAGGAGCTCAACTAACTGCTACAGTTTTAGCCGTTTTACGTTGCTCTATTGAACGTCAGGTGTATTGGACAGACTATAAGGTTGTGTTAGGTTGGCTCAACTCTAGTAAAACTACACCGTTTGTTGCCCTCAGAGAAGCTGCTATAAATGGCTGGTGCTATGTTCCTACTTCAATCAACCCGGCTGATCTAGTCTCGCGTGGCGTCGATCCAGACCAGGGAAATCTCTCTATATGGTGGAATGGTCCATCGTTTCTTTTAGAAGCCGAGCATTCTTGGCCCGCCTATACTGCGGACTCTATTGAATTGCCAGAGCTTAAGACCCACCATACTTTAAGGGAGGAGGCATTCTCCATGCCAGACTTGTCTGTAGATTAAGCAAAATATTCAAACTTAACAACTCGGATTCTAGCTAGAGTTTTAAGGTTCGACAAAAATTGTAGGTCACACAAAAAATCGGACAGATTACGAGGACCATAGGACTACTACAAAAGGGTAAATCTTTAAATTACAAAGCCGCGCTTGCGTCTCTTAACCCTTTTTTAGATGAAAATGAGATTCTAAGAGTCGGAGGACGCATTGATTCATCTACTTACTTGTATGACAAACGTCATCCTATTTCATTGCATTCCAGTAATTATTTAACAAAGCTAATATTCAAACAGTTGCACGCCGGTCCTCAGCATCTCCTGACATCTATAAGGGAACGCTATTGGCCTGTAGGAGGCAGGGCTCTAGCTAGACGTGCAGCGCGCGAGTGTGTTACCTGTCGTCGTTTCAATGCTCTTACTCTTAATATTATGGGACACTTACCTGCAGATCGCGTTGAACCTGACTATCCTTTCTCCACGATAGGTACCGACTTTGCTGGTCCATTTCTTGTTACGGACCGCAAGGGACGAGGCTGCAAAATAACTACAAGTTACCAGTGTATTTTTGCGTTCATTTAGAATGAGTCAGCGACTTGACAATGGATGCATTTGTACTGACACTAAAAAGATTTATAGCCCGCAGGGGTAAACCAAAGGTACTGCGACAATGGTAGAAATTTTGTTGCAGCAGCAGAAGAAGTAAATTCATTTCTTAAGTCCTATGGAGACGCTATTATTGACTCTGCATCTATCGAAGGCATTGAATTTCGCTTCTCACCAGCAAACTCTCCTAACTTTGGTGGTTTATGGGAGGCCGGGATCAAGTCCGCGAAATTCCACCTATACAGAGTACTAAGAAATATTCACTTGACATTCGAGGAGCTGACTTCGTTGTTTGCTCAGATCGAGGCGATACGTAATAGCCAACCTTTATGCCCGTTAAGTCCTTTACCACAAGACCTATCTCCACTTACCCCGGGCCACTTCATAATTGGTAGACCGCTGACGTCTTTGCCATCGCCATACCTGCTGGACTATAGCAAAAACCGTCTTGACCACTTTCAGCGATTAGAGCAAACTCGTCAGCACTTTTGGAAGCCGTGGTCGACAGACTACGTCACGGAACTCCAGCAGCACACGAAGTGGAAGGTGCGGTGCCGAGAATTAAAGATAGACGACCTAGTCCTAATTAAAGATGATAGGACTCATCCACTGTGCTGGCGCCTTGGAAGAGCCTCAAAGCTATTCCCCGGCACTGACGGTGAGCCACGAGTTGCCGACGTATCTACCTCACAAGGCACCATACGGAGAGCCATGACGGATTGTCTGCTGCTTTCTCCAGAACCCTACAACTACACGGACAAATGATCTTGAAAGCTTCATCTATAACTTTAAAGGCCCCCGAGGATGTCTACGACACATTCGCTGTACGAATAGTGTCCATTCATTAACATTCATTCCCCTATATATTTCACTCCTACCTACGTTCGTTCAAATTCATTGACACAACTCTGTTCGTTCCTCATAAGGCACCATACGGAGAGCCATCAACGGATTGTGTCTGCTGCCTTCTCCAGAACACTACAACTACACGGACAAATGATCTTGAAAGCTTCATCTATAACTTTAAAGGCCCCCGAGGATGTCTACGACACATTCGCTGTACGAATAGTGTTCATTCATTAACATTCATTCCCATATATATTTCACTCCTACCTACGTTCGTTCAAATTCATTGACACAACTCTGTTCGTTCCTCATTAGAAAAGTATTGTAAGGTCTATAATAAACCTATCTTATTATAAAATTTCTTTGTTTAATATTCATCCTAAACACTAATGGAAAAAACGCATTTACACTTTTCTGGATCGAACTTGTCACCTCAGACCTAGCAGTCATGCTTGTGACCAATAAATCAACGAGGCAGTAGTACTGTACGTAGACATGTAGGTTAAAAATACATATTTTCGCTGGAATTCATACACGTTTTCACATTTTTATACAGCGCTGTAGGTACAACATACCAAGGAAATTGTTTTCAGATTGGCGAAATTCCTTTACGACGATCTGAGAAACATGTGGGATGAACCTTTAAACTAACATTACCGTAGGCTGATGGGAGATAAAAAGTATTAATATCGCTTTGCGGTCATTTCCAGAGTTCCGAACATATGAACTATCGTTACGAAGAAGGTTTGGGTTTTGTTCCTCTTTATTTCTATATTTTACAAATATTGTTTCTTCGTATATTTAGGTATTTATGGAGAGTTGAGAACACGACATTTTGCGACGTTAACAAATAAGTACGTTAAGCCATTTTTTTATTAAGAGATAACTTAAGCTAAATATTCTTATCAAGTCAAAGTAAATAATATATCATGAGCTTTTAATGAAATAAATAATATGCAAGTAGGTACTTCATAATTGAAAATATCGATCAGGCTTTTATCTAAACTTACCAACTTTAAATTTTGTAACGGATGTTGTGTGTTTGAAAAGTCAGTTGAAGGAACACATATAGAAAGGAACTTCGCGAACACATTTAGGAGACGCTTATTACTGCACGTGATGCTCATCCTTCTATTAGTGCTCCCCTCCGCCACAGTTTTTCTCGCGGCCGCCGAAAGGAACTTCGTTCCAATGTAAATAGTAGATTATAACTAAGTATTTTTGTTAATATTATGTTTTACAATAAAATGATGAGTAAAATAAGTACAATTATGAATATGTTATGTTATTTTGGAGTTTTTATTTTATTTTTATTGTATCATAATTTTGTCTACTCTTCTCGTTCTCTACGTTAGCCCTGGGAGTAAGTGTCGCTGTCAAACAAACAAAAAGTTACAGACCTTGTCACTTTTCTTAGCGATTTCGTTAGATCAAATCATACAGATCATCATACAGATCATCAAATCATACAATAATATAAGAAATCAAATGTGTGTGTAAAAAATTTAAATAGCATCAACCTGGTGCATCAAAACATTCAAGGGTTTTTAAACAAAGATTTAGAAGTAGAATTATTCCTGAATTGTAACAATATAGATATTCTTTGTATAACAGAACATTGGCTTAAAAGCCACCAGTTCATGTTCAATTTTAGTAATCACCAGGTTGGTAGTACATTCAGCAGAGTTAATGCTATACATGGTGGCTCATTAATTTTAGTAAATAACCAGATTAAATTTAAAGACCGTAAGGATATTGTGAGCCTCTCTGTTGAACGGACAGTTGAAATAGCCTGTGTAGAATTGGAGCAGTTCATTATATTAAGTGTGTACAGACCTCCTTCAGGATTGTATGATTGTTTTGAAAAAGTTATGGATGAAGTGTTAAACAAAATCTGTACTTCAAACAAGTCTATCGTCACTTGTGGTGATTTTAATGTTAATTTGTTGGAAAACTCTGGGATTAGTACTAAAATTATAAGTTTGTTTCAGTCATACAATCTTGCTAACCAATTTTTGGAGCCCACTAGAATAACTCCCACTAGTGCCACATGCCTAGATAACATTTATACAGATGTTAAACCAACTTACAAAGAAATTATTAATTTAATAGACTCGGATCATTGCGGACAGTTGATCACTATTTCAAATATAAACAAAAAAGTTATTAAAAAAGATATCACTGTTAATCCAAAAACAACTAAACGTTTGGAAACATTTAAAACTAAACTTTTGAGTAATTTACTACTTTTGTCAACTAATGAGGACTCTAATCATCAATATAATGCTTTTTTTAATATGTATTGCACACAATTTGATAAAACTTTCATTCCAAAGACATTCTCGGTTAATGGTAACGCTTCCTTCAGTGATTGGGCCACTGTTGGTATACATAAAAGTAGAAAACGTCTTTATGAGTTGTATGATGAACGGACTTGTATAAACACTGCTGAATTTAATTTATATGTTAGAAATTATTCGAAATTATTTAAAAAAGTTTGTTGCATAGCCAAGTCACGTTACTTGAGTTCAAAGATTAAAAATAGCAGTAATGTAATTAAAATGACATGGAATATCATTAATAGCGAAACGGGAAGATCATGCAACCGAAGTAGTGACTACAGCCTTGCAATTGGTGGCAATTTAATTCAATCGGATTCTCAAGTCGCCGCGACCTTCGAAAATTTCTTTGCGGAGATTCCCGTTTCGACTACTAAATCTCTAAACTCATCGCCCACTGCTGCAGAGTCTTTACTTAAAGAAAACGTTCCAGTTTGTGATTCTGAATTTAATTTCCAATATGTCACTTGTAGAGATATAATTAAAACCTTTCACACATTAAATGTTAAAAAAACCGCAGATCTATGGGGTAACTCTGTGGATGTTGCTAAGTCCATTATAAATATTGTAGCACCTACTTTAGCTGTTATTTTTAATAATTGTATTGACCGTGGTGAGTTTCCTGATCTTATGAAAAACAGTAAAATAATACCATTGTTTAAATCTGGTAGCACATCAGACCCTACTAATTATAGACCTATTTCAGTGCTGCCTACCTTTAGTAAAATTTTTGAAAAACTTATTTTAGATCAAATGCAAAGATTTTTTAATATACACAAATTACTGCATAACAAACAGTTCGGTTTTACAAGGGGTCGTTCAACTACTGATGCCGGAGTTGAACTTTTAGGACATGTTTACAAGGCATGGGAGGACAAATGCGATGCTTTGGGGATCTTTTGCGATTTGTCCAAGGCATTCGATTGTGTTCTTCATGAAACATTGATCAGGAAACTGCACCACTACGGAATCCGGAATGCCTCTCTGGATCTTCTTACTTCTTACTTAAGTGATAGGATTCAGACAGTTGATGTTAACGGAAAAAGATCACCTGGATCTGTAATAAGAATGGGGGTCCCCCAGGGTTCAATTCTTGGCCCATTTTTGTTTCTTAGTTATATTAATGACTTGCCTTACCTCATAAAGGATAATCATGATATAGTGTTGTTTGCAGACGACACTTCACTTTTATTTAAACTCAAACGTCAGCAGCTGGTTACTGACAATGTAAATAGCGCCCTTGCTAAAGTAGTTAACTGGTTTAATGTTAATAACTTACTTCTAAACGAGAGAAAAACTAAATGCATTAAGTTTACGATACCTCATGTTAGACAAGTAGAAACTAGTGTTCTTATTAAGGGTGAAGAGTTGAAACCCGAAAACACCACAGTATTCTTAGGCATAACTTTGGATGCCAAGCTTCAATGGGGCCCCCATATAGATAAATTGTCAAAAAAACTAAGCTCTGCAGCATACGCCGTTAGAAAAATTCGTAATTTAACTGATTTAGAGACAGCCCGTTTAGTATACTTTAGTTATTTTCATAGTGTGATGTCGTACGGTATTCTTTTGTGGGGAAATGCCGCCGATATTCAGACAATTTTTGTTTTACAAAAAAGGGCAATTCGTTCAATTTATAAACTAAGTCCCAGACACTCCCTCAGAGACAAATTTAAAGAGATTAATATAATGACTGTGCCTTCTCAATATATTTATGAAAATCTTTTGTATGCACATAAAAATATTAATCTGTTTAAAAAATACAGTGATATCCATAACATAAATACTAGGAACAAACACAAATTTGTTGTTCCTACTACCAGACTCAAGAAAATAGGTAGCTCGTTTAAATGTCAAAGTATTCGTTTTTATAATAAAATTCCTGGCCACATTCAAGAACTAAGCCTTAATAAATTCAAATCATTTATAAAGCGGAAATTATGCCAGAATGCCTATTATACTGTCAAAGGCTATATTGAGGACAAGAAGGCTTGGGATTGAGCTGCTCCAATAAATTTACACAGATATTGTCTATGTTTAATTTGCTGTTAAACTTTTATTTTTGATTTTTTTTAGATAAACAATGACATCTTTATATTTACTGTTTAAAGTATAACATTGTTTTAATTTTTGAGAATGTGAGGACTATGTGAGTCATTGTTTTTTTTGTTCTTTCAGTTGTTTTAATCACGGTCTGGCTGTTTGAGTACTTAACGCGGCCTACCCAAATGTCCTTTCTTTTGTATTGTTCGTGGAATCGTTGAGCTCCTTAGTTCTGAGTTGAGCTGCACCATGATTGACAAATGCATGCACTGACTGGACAGGTCCACTCATATCAGTGTGGTTCTTTCCTCAAAAGACCATTTCAGACACCAGTCTACAGAGTCCTCATATGATCTGACCATGTTTATTCTCGGATTTTTACACTTTGACCTGACGTGAAAATTTACTTTGTAAAGTATTATAATATTTTAATTATTGTGAATGTGAAGGCAGTGTGGATTTGTTGTTTTTTTTTTATCTCAATCTATTTTTAATTTTTAAAATTAGTTTTAATCATGGTCTGGCAGTTTGAGCAATTTATGCGGCCTACCCAAATGTCCTTTCTTTGGTAATGTTCGTCGAATCGTTGAGCTCCATATGTGTTGTGTTGAGCTGCATGATTACTGACAAATGCGTGCACTGACTGGACAGGTCCACTCATTCTGTTTGGTTCTTTCCTCAAAAGACCATTTCAGACATCAATCCACATGGTCTTCACATGACCTGACCAAGATTATGTCTGGACTTTAAAAGAGACTGTGACCTCTGAGTTTGTTTTGGCGTTTCTTCTCAGAGTAGTCAGATAGGAAACGCCGATCTCATCTACTTTTAAAATAGTATTGACGTGTAAAAGTGTTTGTAAAAACCTACTTACAGAAATAAAATCATTTATCATTTATCATTTATCATTTATCATTTATCATTTACAGTATTTCAACCAGGAACAAATGGTCAAATGAACGCACTTACATCCAGAACGCTACATGAAATCTAAGTATGTTTCAGTATGCAGTGTGTCGCTGCATCGAGGCAAGTTTACAATTTCACTGTCCAAGCGTTTTGCCTCCTCGCGCTACTACCATACGTACGCGAGGCCTTTTGCCCCCAGTTCCTTGGAATTGTTCTGAGAAGCTTGGTAAGAGACTAAGTGCCAATTTCACCAATGTTACTGAACGAGTTCAGCACATACAAAACGCATTCAAGAGCTGTTAGTGTCAATATTCCATAGAAAATAATAAATCTGACAGCACTTAAACGGAGTTTATGTACTGATCGCGTTTAATTTCATTGGTGAAATCAGATCTAAGAGTCAGCATGTTCAGCGCATTCAGTGCCGATTTCACCCATGATAATAAACGCGTTCAGCACATCTAAAACTCTTTCAAGAGCTGTCAGTGTCAATATTCCATGACAGCTCTTAAACGTAGTTTATAGGCTGCTCACATCACTTGGGAGTAGTTCCCGTGGTAATAGGTTGCATGTCGATAGCTCCACTGACACTCTGTATAATATTAGTATAGATAATTATGAAATCTGTGCATAAAGGCTTCGTGTAGAACATAGTGGTTGGAACAAACTTAGTAAAGCTTTCGTATGACTACTTTAGGCTTTCTTTTCGGCATTGACACAAGAAGAGTAGTCAGGCGAACACGGTCTCCGTGCGAGTTTGAAACTAGTCGGCCAAATCCGTAAACCCTTAAACTGCAAATAAAAACTTCTACTAAATGTAGAAAAATAAATAACCTCATAACTGACGGCCACTATGAGTAGTTACGAGTACCGTTTGGTCTTTGTAATGAACCTAGTGTGTTTCAAAGAGCTGTAAATAACGCACTAGGAACTTTGAGAAACAGTATAGCTCTTGTTTACATAGATGACGTCATCGTGCCCTCAACTAGCATGGGTGAAGGAATAAAGAGACTTATTTTAGTGCTTAAAGCATTAGATGATGCAGGATTTACGCTAAACTTAAAGAAATGCAAGTTTTTGGAAACTGAAATGGAATACTTAGGAAGAACAGTTTAATAAAAAGGAATTTGACCTGAAGAAACCAAAATTGAGGCACAAAAAATGCTCCCATCCCAAAAGATGAGACAATTAATGGGACTCGCTATTGTAATTTTTTTGGCATGACTACCCGCAGGTCAACCTATGAGGTTGTCGTCTGCTTAAACGGACTTGCTTGTGGTTGCCCTAATAAATTAAGGCCTCCAGCCAGGACTTAAACGTAAATACTAACTAAAATCTAAGCGACTACACGCTAAGGGCACCCCCTGTGGGGTACGAACCTCGGCTTAGGGCGTCGCTGGAAGAGGGCAGCAAAGGAACTACCTGGATCAGGATTTGAGTGATTTGGGGACGAATTTAAAGCTACAGGCTCAGCGGTGCGGGCTGGCTCGAGCAAGGGTCGGGAGGGGCGTGGATTTGGGCGTCGCGGCGGGCCTCGGCGGTGAGGAAGGTAGAATCGCGTAGGCGATCGGGTTTTGCACTTGTGTAAAGTGCTGGTGGCCTTACTGCTCTTCTGGAGGAGGGTAGTGGCGTCGTCGGGGGCGAATAGGGTATTACTTGGTCAGCGAATACTGCTTATGCGGGAGGCAGTATAGCGGGCGGCCGCTGAAATCAGGGGATTTGGGTGTTTTATGCCACAGTCAAAGAAACGCTTCGATAAGCGTTTCATTAACTGGTTTATGGTAGGCATTTTAAGGTCGACGTGGAGATTTATATTACGGACATAGAAGGGGGCACCCGTGACCTTTCTGAGGAAACGGTTCTGCAGGGTCTGCATCTAATGGAGATGACGTGGGTGAGCGTGCGCAAAGAAGCGCAGGCATAGGTCATGATGGGACGGATGACTGGGGATAGATGCGCAGCTTGCATTTAAGACTAGAGGAGATATAACGGAACTCTGAGGGACCCCGGCGCGAATAAGGTGAGGGGACGAGAGTGCTCCCTCGATGCGATAGCGAAAGGTGCGATTCGACAAAAAGTCTCGTAAGATGAGCACGAGACGATCTGGCACTCCTAGTTGGTAAAGCTTGTATAACAAGCCGTTGTGCCAGACTTTGTCGAAGGCTTTCGCTATGTCGAAGAATAGCACACCCGTCGTCACGTTACGCTGCAGACCAGCGCACAAGTGATCTACAATACGGTGGACCTGGTGGATACTCGAGTGTTGGGGACGGAAACCAAACTGCTCGTTGGGAATGAGGCTCGTCTCTTAGAGACGCTTCCAAATAACCCTCTCGTAGATTTTGCCGAGAACATTGAGTAAGCTGATGGGGCGGTAGCTGGAGGGCTCAGACTTTGGCTTGCCTGGCTTTGGAATACCGATGACGGTTGCTTCTTTCCACGCTTGTGGGAAGATGTTGTTGCTCAAGGCACCATTGAAGATGGCGGTGGGGCAGGAAGGAGTTTGTATACCTAATTGGTAATACCGTCCGATCCCGGAGCTTTACGAGCGTAGAGCCCTTTAATGATGTCTTGCACTTCGTCTGGAGTGACAGTTGGCAGAGGATCATCAGGGTCTTCGACGGGTGGGAGGGAGGCTCTCCGTTCGACTTCAGCGTCGACCTGAGCTTGGTCTACTGGTTGAGAGCTGGGAGAACATTGGGACTCTAGGCTGTCGGCAAGACATTCGGCCTTTTCGATACTGTCAAAAGCGACGCTCTTGTCGGGGCGGATCAGAGGAGGCATAGAGACCTTTTCAGGGGAACGCAATTTCCTCTGCAAGTGCTAAAGGGTTGATGGGTGGGCTCGAGTTCACTTAGCATTTTCTTCCAGCCCTCCAGGTTATCAAATCACGTACGTCATTAGGTAGTTTCCAACGATGGTCTTCCATCACCGGAACTTCCCGTGAACGTCTCTATCGATTGCAAACGGAGGTTCACATTCTTGAGCAGCGCTACATTGAGTACATCGGCAAGGTGATTTGGATTTCCGGGGAAATGGGTCGGGCTCATTGGAGCGATTGCGTCAAAGTTAAGGGATTCGCCTAACTTAGAGACGATCCTACCTCTGGTAGAAGTCGTGTTACTGTTCCATGCTGGGTGCTTGGCATTGAGATCCCCCGCCAAGATGACGGAGTCACTCATACCGAATAGGGCAGTGAAGTCCTTTTGGAGCGAGATGGGATCCTCCGGACCATTGTCTGGTGGGATATAGGCGGAAATGATGGTGATCGGTTGGTGACCGGTCATGCCGAGCCGAGAGATAGAGGTCTCCAGATGGGAGAAGAGAGGAGGTGGGTCTATAGGGATGCAATACAAAGATTTGCTTAAGTATATTAGTGTGCCACCCTTGTGGCATCGAGACCGGTCATTGCGAACTGGTTTATAGTTGGCAATATTCGAGTTTCGGTGATGAGGTTTCAAAAGGGTTTCCTGCATGAGGAGGATGTCAAGACGATGGACGCGGAGGATAACGGCAATCTTATCGCGTTGACCTGAAACGCCATTTGCGTTGAAATAGCCTAATTTAAGAGATCGGGGTTTGTTACTCTTTACTCTCGTATTATGCATTGAGAATTAATATTTGAGTGAGTTTAGGACTTGCGCGATCTCGGGATGGGCACTGAGGATTTCCATATGGCGAAGTGCGTTGCCATTAGCAGCAACTATTTCTTCCGCCATTTTATCCGCGGCGGTGGTGAAGAGAGCCGTGTATGTGCTTAATATAATTTGGGTGCTGTTTCGGCCGTGGGTTCCCTGAGTTGCCTCTGGAGAGGCCGTAGGGGCTGCGGGGGCTACCGAAGGCGCTGGGATGGCGGAAGCCATCAGCGCTGGAAGTTGAGCGGGTTGCGCGGGTTGAGCGTGCATCACCGAAATAGATCGCAGCGATCAGTGCTATCGCTGCGGTCAGTCTGGCCACAGGGCGGCCCAGTGCTCCGCGGTACCACACTGCAGTCTTTGCGCAACTGCAGGAATGCCAACGGAGCACAGACTTGGCGGAAAAGCCTGCAAGGCACCCAAACCCAAATTCAAGAGGACTAGGGCTGTCGGAGGATCTGCGCCCCTCCCACAGCCTAGCAAACCAGCAGCTGACTCTCGGCCCAGGGAAGGAGGAGCCGAGGAAATGGCATGCCACTAATGGCACAATTCCGTTTCCTTCAGGCTAATATCAATCACTCTGCCAGAGCTCAGGATCTATTGCTCCAGAGCATGGCAGAGTGGTTGATCAACGTGGCTGTGGGTTCCGCCCAGGGATAACTGGGTGGGAGATCTGGACGGTTTGGTGGCTATCATTGGCGGGGCTCTCGTCAGCCCGTCTCGGGTGCACGGCTGTAAACCACCCTCGCAGATGGCGTTGGCGTCGTTGGGGCGTATTTTTCGCCCAACAAGAGTCTCGCCGACTTCGAGAGGTTCCTTGTCGAGTTGGGTGTCTTCAGTCGTGATAGATAATAGCCACATACCTACGTATGTAGCTACTATGATGGAGACGAAAAGCAAACTTTAAATAAACTAATTTCTACAGAGGCTCATCACTAGTCATTCAAGCATTGTTTGAAGGAGCAGTGGTGGCCCAGTGGTAACGGCCAAGACTTACGAGTTGTAGGTCGTAGGTTCGAACCCAGACAGGCGCTTTAATTTGTGTCTGTCCCAGCAGTGGGAACATTATAGGTTGATTATGCAAAACAGATCAGCCTGGGTGAAAAACGATTTCAGAAAATATTACACCATTTGCTTAGTTTGAGCTACTTACGTCTTGCCATCAGGTTGAGTCACACATTGAGTCGGAGACAGTCTTCGTCCATTGGTTATGAAATGACCATTCCATTACAAAATTCGTTGGCCAAAATACGGAAACAGTTTAGCTTGCAAGTCTCGGCACCTTTTAAATAACGTACGGCAATTGTTGTTCATATCGAGTGTCAGGAAACTCGTTTATCGCAAGAAAAATGGAGTCGCCGTCGCGTATTCTTATTTCAATTGAATTTCTTCACAAGCAGCATTTTAAGCTGCACAATTCAGCTTGAATTTATAATAGCGGGAAGTTATTTCAGCCGCAGCGCTTTTGTCGAGTTAGCTATTCGAGCTGTTACGAATGGTGCTGTTAAATATATTAACGGGTTTAAAAATAGAACCAATTTTTTTTGTCTGTGTTGTAACGCTGAGGTTTATGTTGTTAATAAAACAGATTCTTTGAACGTTTTTTGTTTACTTTTTGCTGTGAATACGATATTCCTATTTGATTTTTCAGTGTTATGATTGCTGGCTATAAGTAGATTATTGGAAAACAATAACCGAACAAAGGGATAAAATAAATCCAACGCCTGTGTACAGTATACTGTTCTTACAGGACATAATTAATAGTGTCAGTTGTGGGAGGCTTTAGCTCTATATTAAACCTACTACGGCATCCTATAGTAATTTATATTAAACCCATGTTTATTTTAATAATAATTAACCCAAAAAAATATGTATATTTCCATCAGCACGGTAATTAAAACTCAGCCTCCAGCAAACACCATGGATATAAATGTACATAAATGTCACAACGTGCTAACATGTAACTGTCACGGTATTATTAATACCACCTTCACTAAATATCTCAGCGTTGTGGTTGATCAGTATCTTAACTGGAAAGAGCTAGCCAAAAAACTAACTGCCCGAATACGAAAACTAATATACATATTTGAAATACTCAGAAACGCTTGTTCATTGCAACTACGCACCACTGTGTATTACTCACTTTGTCAGTCGATTATAAACTACTGTCTAACTATCTGGGGTAGTGCATCAAAAACGACCTTGTTGGTGGTAGAAAGAGCTCAACGTGCGCTACTTAAGGTAATGTGTTTTAAAAACTACAGGTATCCTACTGATCTCTTATATAAAGAAAGTAATGTTCTTTCTGTACGAAAACTATTTATCCGGCTTTTAATAACTGCACAACACAAAGTGAAACCTGACTTCGGGACTAGGCGAAGGCTGGATATAGTTTACAATACTCCCAAATGTAAAACTAGGTTTGCTCAGACATTTCCAAATTATCTTGGCCCCAGCATATAATAAGATAAGCAAAAAACGAAAATTAAGAGATCTTAGCTGTCGCGAATGTAAAGAGTTTCTTAAAGAACTAGATTACGATGAAATGGAAAATATTTTGAGATGATATAATGTCACACACCCACACACGCACACACTCTCTTACGCACACATACACAAACAATTTTACAATAAAACACACAATATGGCTTGATAACTTAAAAGAAAGAAAAAAGAACACGTTTTGTTTTATTTTGTTCTAAGTTAATTTTTAAATATTTTTTATTATTTCATTTAATTTATATTTTTTTAATTAAATCAGCTTCGTTTTTGGTTATATATAAAGTAACAAGAGAACAGTACAAATATTTGTAAACAAACTTAACATCTATAATTTTTACTTATACTATGTGAACTTACGCTACTACCCACAAAGTAAAAAATCAACTACTAACAACAATTTGAATTTGTAATATGTGATTTTTTTTTATTTACCCACTGTTTTGCTTTGTATTACTTGAAATGTGAGATTATCTAATTATTTCGTTCAAATCGGCTTTAATATTTATTTTAAACTGAGAACGAGGAAAACTGTCCCACCGTAATACAGTTTGTAACTAGAACGGGGGTCAGGGTGAATCGGTTTCGTAACAACCTGAACTTAATATTGTGCACTGAGTTAATAATTGGGTATCTAATTGTTTAGATTCATATAAAATAAGTACTAATGTAGAATTTGTTTTAAGGTTGTTATTCTTTTGGCAAAATAAAGATTATGATTATGATTATGATCATGAACTGGGATTGAGCCTAAGATGTAGAGGATACATTTTCATCTCGGTAGTAGCTACGTTTCCGTAAGGATAATTTCCAACCTTCATGCTGGTTAAGTCGCGGACAAAAGCAAAGAATATACTACTGTCTACCGAGAGCATAAAAACTAGTTCAAAATAAACAGAAATGATGTAAAGGGGTCCAAACGTAGGCGTAGGCACACGTGTTATTCCAGCAACAGGCAGCGCAGGCAGGCAGGAGCAGCGGGCAGGGTCGGGCGTTCAGGAAGCACTTTAAGTTCTGCTCAGTTTTGTATACCGGGAATACACGAACTGAGTCACATGAGGTACGTACCGGGGACACGATCGTACGGATTACAAGTAGGGCTGTCGCGCAGGCGACGAAAAACACGAAACGAGGAAAATCCCCTGGCCATGACTCATTGAGCATTGAACACTTACAATATACAATGCAGGCGGTCACTTACCGAGGGTGCTGGCCATGCTTTTCACCTTCTGCATTAATGAGAACCGTAGTTGTCCCAATTATTAAGAACAAAACAGGGCACGCGTCTAGTTTGAGTAATTACAGGCCTATATCGCTCGCAACTGTGATTGCTAAGGTACTGGATAGTGTGATTGAGAAATATTTAGATAAATATCTTAAATTACATGACGCTCAGTTAAAGTCGAAACAGCTATATTGAGTCTCAAGCACACTATCCGTTATTACATGAGCAGGAATACACCAGTGTACGCCTGTTTTTTTGACCTTTCAAAGGCCTTCGACCTGGTTGTGTATGACAAGCTGTGGGAGAAGTTGTCGAGCGAGACTGAACTTCCTGACGAATTCACATCACTCCTTAAGTATTGGTATGGCAATCAGCGTAACAATGTAAGGTGGGCAGGATTACTAGCGGATTCGTATAGGTTGGAGTGTGGCGTGAGACAGGGTGGTCTGACTTCGCCCAAGCTCTTCAACCTGTACGTGGATCGGTTGGTCCGTGAGCTCAGCAGCACTTCAGTAGGCTGCTCGATTGATGGTGTTTTTGTTAACAATATTATAAGCTACGCCGACGATATGGTGTTGCTGAGCCCATCGATCAGACACTTTACTAAGTGTCTGATCGATGGGCTCAGCTTGTGAGTGTTATGCGGGGGCTCATGGGCTCAGGTATAACACGACCAAGAGTGAGGTGATGGTGTTCAAGTCCAGTACGAAGAGCTATGACACCGTACCTCAGGTCACATTTGTCGGTAGTGCTCTCAAGAGAGTGGCGCAGTTTAAGTACCTGGGCCACTGGGTCACCGAGGTCCACACTGATGATGTGGATATTGAAAGGGAACGCAGGGCATTGTCCGTCAGAGATAATATGCTGGCACGTAGGTTTGCACGTTGTACTGCACAGGTAAAAATAACGTTCTTCAAGTCGTACTGTCAGTCTTTTTATACGTGCAGCCTATAGGTGAAGCATACGCAGAAGACGTACAGTGCCCTGCGTGTCCAATACAATAACGCGTTCAGGATGTTGATGGGTTTGCCACGCTTTTGTAGCGCATCAGGAATGTTTGCAGACGCTCAAGTGGATGGCTTTCAAGCGATACATCGCAAAAGAATAGCGTCTCTGATGCGCCGCATACGGGGCAGTCCTAACAGCTTCCTGCAGCTTATTTCAGATAGCCCCTAAACTGACAAGCCCCAATTACGTCATTCGCGAAAGTTGTTGAGCTCCGCGCAAATTAAATAGCGCGGTTTCTATGCGTTCACTAAAATGTCTATATCTCAGAAAGTTCGCATTGTAGCTCTACAAACTGTATGCCATTGAAATTGTTAGGAAATATGCTATCTGAATATAAATGGTGTAGTATAGTTTTACCTTGTAATTTATTGTTAATTCGTTGTTGAAAGTAGGGTGAGCGACTTTTTCCCAATTTTTCGTACAAAAGACGCCATAATTATGAAAATAAAGCGTTTTTTCCAAAAATTATTATTGTCTGTACTCAAAAATATATCATTTTACAATAATCAATCAAAATAACAGACATCTCCGTTAATTTTTTTCATGAGATAAGCTTATCAATAACATGCCTCTCAGCTAAGCGGCTCATGTTTAGACCATATCATTCTTAAATCAAAAAATCCATCCATAACATTGGTAACTAATTCTTCGCTTACCGATCATCAAGCTGTTTTACTAACTTTGCAATTATGTTCACCTAGAAAAAACTGCATGCGTAGCTACACTAATGTTAATATGACAAACCTTGAAAATCACATACGCGGTATTAATTTTGACCCTGTTTATAATTCAAGCGATGCAAATATTTCTTTAAAGTATTTCATAAATTCGCTACAATATGCAATAAGGAAAAACACATTCACTAAGACAATGCCTAGAAAGTACAATTGTATTAAACCCTGGATCACACCTGGTCTCGTTCGTTGCATAAGACATAGAGACAAACTTCACAGAAAATTGAAACTCTCACCTGAAAACGTAATACTTTCTGTTACTTATAAAAGGTATCGAAACTTCTGTAATAATCTTTTGAAGAAACTAAAAAATCAGTACGATAAAAATGAATTACAGAAGGCGGGGAAAAATAGTAAACTAGTTTGGAAATTTTTAAAAACTAATACATTTAGAGCGAAAAATCCCGTACCCCCGCTTGATTTACTATCAACAGAGATAAACCCATCCGATGCAATGAATGAAGTAAACAACTTTTTTGTTAACGTTGGTAAAAACTTGGCTGAAAAATCTCTAAATTCCAACAATTTTTCCCGACAAAACCAGACTACGACATCTTCCAAACTAAACTCTTTTGTTTTATTAGATATCGATGTAAACGAAGTAGTAAGTTTAATAAACGGGTTAAAGGATGTTTGTGCTACTGGGTGGGATGACATACCTAATAACATACTTAAAAGATTTAAATACCTACTTGCTCCTCCGATAACCCACATTTTCCAGCTATGTTTATCTAAAGGAATATTCCCCAAATTGCTCAAAAAAGCTGTGGTCACACCTGTATTCAAGTCTGGAGACAAAAACAGTGTGAATAACTACAGACCCATCTCAGTGCTAACAGGCCTCTCAAAAATTTTAGAAAAAATCATCAACAGTAGATTGATAAAATATCTGGAAGATAACAAACTACTTTCAGAGAGTCAATTTGGTTTTAGGCCCAAAAGATCAACTAGCCAAGCAGTACACAAATTAACAAATAATATTACTTGCAATCTAGATAATGGTTTGCACACAATTGGGATCTTTCTAGACCTTGCCAAGGCCTTCGACACTATTTCTTGTACTTTACTTTTGCACAAGCTTGAAACACTTGGGATAAGAGGAGCACAACTTCTACTATTTTCTGATTATCTCAGCGATCGTCACCAATATGTAAAAATTGGCCAGTTTACAAGTGCTGAACTTCAAAATAGTTGTTTCGGAATTCCACAAGGGAGCATTTTGGGCCCTACGTTATTTTTAATCTACATAAATGAACTATGCAGCCTCTCAGTCCAAAATGGTGTCATAATTTCTTATGCGGATGACACCGCTCTATTGTTCTCAGCTAAATCTATAGTTGACGTCTATGAATATGCTCAGAATGGATTTAACATCGTGTGTAATTGGCTCCATAATAATGTCCTAACTTTAAATGCAGATAAAACAAAATACATTTTATTTACAATGAGAAATACTAACATACCGCTTACTAATCTAAACATTCACGCACATAATTGTAGCTCGTATGCTGACACTGCATGTTCTTGCCCCACTTTAGTTAAAGCTGACCATTTAAAATATCTTGGTGTCACTATTGACTCCAATCTAAATTTTCGTAAGCATATCGAATTACTATGTACTAGAGTGCGCAAACTAATATTTGTTTTTAAGAATTTACGAAACATAGCCGATTATAAATTAATTAAACAGGTTTATTTAGCTTTGTGTCAGTCAATTCTTACCTATTGCATAACATCATGGGGTGGTGCTGCAAAAACAATTTTACTCCCTCTAGAGCGCGCTCAAAGAGCAATTCTAAAGGTTGCTACCTTTCGTCAATTTAGATTTCCTACGCACCAGCTCTACCTAACATGCAAGGTACTAACAGTACGACAATTGTTTATTCTAAGCATAGTACTACACCAACACAGTGCACTTACTTATGACCCAGTACCTTCTGAAAAGAGAAGAAAGGACCTGGTTTGCATAAACCCTCAAACTAGACATGCGTTTGCAAATCGATTTTATGTGTTTTTAGGACCTTTTCTATATAATAGGCTCAACAAGGCACTAAGCTTCTACAGTGTGAGTTATAAAAAATGTTGTAAAATGTTATCAGAATATTTAGCCATACTCAATTACACAGACACAGAAAAACTTCTAGAAATTCTGGCATGATGATATTATAATAATATTCCCTCGTATGCTACTACTTTTGTAAATGTACATAGGCTAAGTTTTAGGTATTAATGTACTAATATGCTTTTTCTCTTAGTTGTTAATAGAATATATTTATTTTAGATAACTATAAAAAAAAAAACAAAATGTCCCAATCTAATTGAAGTGCAAAGTGATGGCCTGAAACACAGGTTTGTATTAACCTAGTTCGGGCGGGACCTTACATTGCAATTCCAAACCATGGTAACTTGCACCTGTAATAAATTTTAGTTTAAGTAATTTTTACGTACTATAATTGTATGGGAAATCTTAGGTACTAGTGTTGGCTAAATGTACACTTTTTGTAAAAGTTTTATTCAATAAATTTTATTTATTTATTTATTTATTATTTTATGCCTCCGATCGCTACCCCGGACTGCGAACAAAAAAAAAGAGTATGTTTACACATTCATTACGGGAACTCTGTAAGCCAGGTGGTTTAGGTTATTATCTTATTACGTTGTTTGGTACACAAACATAATACAGACAAAGTTTTAGCTGTAACAAAGGTTTAGTTTACGAATAATGAGCAAAAATACAAGCACTTGAATATAAGTGCTAAAAAAGACCCTCTTATACTTTGAATCGTAGAGCAATTAATATTGAATTTATTTTAAATATCAATTTACCATCCACATTATGATGATATTTCCTAATCGAAAAACCGCCAAGAAACTCCATGGTTACTCTTAAAAAAATATTTGTCTTTTACAATATTTTCAAATTACAGTTTTAATAGGTATGGGAGGACAGTGTAGGCCTACCAACAAGTACCATATGTTAAACAAATAGACTATGGTCCATAAATTTACAATCCACAAGGCCTACAACGTTCTCACATTTACAAAATAATCTAATAAAGTAAAATCAAAAACTAATTAAAAACTGTAGGTATTTAATATCAAATGATTGACATTGATTGTTTTGTATTTTTAGACCTATTGGTACTTATAAGATAGCGTTATGTGTATACTTGAATAAAACATGATATTTTATTGTTATTTCATTATTTGAAAGATTAGATAACTGAGAGACAGAAAAACTGCCTACCATGGTCCGCACATCTGGAAAATCATGCATTTAATGGATGCAACGAGAAAAAACAACACAAAAGCACAATCTATATACGTTACATTTTCATAGTTTTAATCCTTAAAAGGGGTCATTGTACTCATCGTTATAAACAACATCTACTATGGGACCAACCCCGAAAACGTAAAAAACGTTGAATTAAACGAACACAAATATATGAATCAGCAGATTTTTTTACGTATTCAGGCATTTTCCCATAGTAAAAGTTTAATTTGATACGGTTTTCACCATCATTATGAGAATTTATTTCAGAAGTTTTAAGTGTATAATTACATTTTAAACCTACACATAACGAAGTAATCTCGATGTTGTAACTCAAAAAAAGCGCGATGCAAAGCGCGTCGCTAGTTAAACGATAAAAAACCAATTTGGTTTCTGTTTTATTTGCAGCCCGCTCCAATACCATTAATTTATTACTTGACGTTTCAAAACGAAACATTACTTCTGCTACAATAATTGCTCTCAATAATATAAAAATAATAATATGGTAACCGCTTTCAATAGGTAATTATAATAAAACAGGACATGCGGACAGGAAATTGAGGTCAAATTCAATAATACAAAAGCGCTAGTTTATAAGGTTTTGTGGGCTTTACACAGATTATATTTCCTCCATCTCTCTATATTTTCTCTTCACTTTTTCGCATAAAAACTTAAGTGTTCTATAAGTAGAACTTACCTAAAAACTCTATATTATTATATTCTAGGTTGAGGTTATGTGTTATTTGTCAGTCAGTTCAAGAAATATGACTGTCTTGTTCTTTAGTGATCGCAAGCGCTACTGTGACCATGAGGTTCTGGGTTCCTGGGTTCCTGGGTCGAGAAAAGTGTTATTGGGTTTTTCCATTTAAAATTTCTCAGTAACAGCCCGGAGTCTGGATCAGTGCCCGGTTGATGACAATAGGCTCGCACCCTACGAGGTACATGGGACTTAAATATAACAGATGAAACGTGGGTTTAGTATAGGTTCTCCTTTGCCAAACACTCCAAGGAATACAGTCGTAATGTTATGCTATGTGTTCTGGAAATGTGTATGCTCAACGAGCTAAAAGTACTTACTTATTCCATGGCATGCTCTGCATACGAAGGTCTGAATTCCTTTTTTTAAGTAATAGAAATAATCCAATACTTTGATTTGAATACAAATCTAATACCATTCATGTAAAATTACTAAATACGTCAAAAAGTTGCTAAACGAAATATTGTTGTTTATTTTACCGTATTAATTTTCTAATACAGATAACTAACAAAGCTGCTCACCAGCTAAAGCTAACAACAATTACCGATGTAACGCGAATCTTTCTCAAATAATTCAATTTTTCCTATCAACGAAGGAATAACATTGCTGTACAAAATAAAATAAGCTTTAATAACTGATTTCGGTGTTCAGAAACGAAGCACCACAAGTAAGACTTTAGTCAAATGAGGTGGATTTCAAATGATTTTGGCTTAATTGGAAAATGAGACTCCGTGATAGTCAATTTAGTAGGTAACGGTAAGTTCGGTTGGAATCGAATAAATATTTGAGGTGAGATCATACGGAATGCGAGGAAACATGATAAATAATACAATAATTAAATTTTACTCAATGTCTTAGACATATTACAGTAACTTGGTGGCTGTCTCATGGATTCCGTTTTGGAAATTTTGATGAAAATTGTATCAACGGAATGATTCAGATCAGGCAGTAGACCAGATTTGTAGCAGGACCCGACATCCCAGTATGCTCATGCTCGTTCATGCTCAAGTACAGTAGGACGTACTTCAGTGGTAACAAAGCCAGATAAGCTGACCTTTTAATCTATTGAAACTCCGTACTAAACTAGGTCAGCTCAGGGCATAGTGATACCACCAACGTGCGGCCTAGTGTACTTGCCTATAGTAAAATTAGTACCTAAGTGCTGATCAACACCAAATAACATTATTCGAGGAATAATTTGGAATTTTTGTCATGTTTTCTATTCCAAAACTGTCAGGCGTCAATTTTATTCCACGGATAAAATATTGTGGACGAAAATCAGGTCTTGCACTTGATATATGCGAATGAGTTCTTGAATACAGGTGAAGCAAAATACTGTGACTTTGGTTCAAAATCTATATGTTGGAGCAAGACTTTGATATGTAGATTCCTTATGCCAAGAAATAATCTTTATTTTAATAATTTATTACTCTTTGATGGTACTCTTCCGATTTGACTCTTTCAGTTTGGGCGTACCGGAAGACGTAGCGTTGGAAGGCCTCCCACAAGATGGACCGATGACCTTGTGAAGGTCGCGAAGATCGAAATCGTCTGGAAGCGGGAAGCACTTTTGTCCAGCAGTGGACGTCTTTCGGCTGAAATCATGATGATGATATAAAAGGTAGGTATTTTTACTGTGTAGAAAAAAGCATAAAACCTCAAACTAAAAATCAATCTGCTTATCCTTTTCCTTACTATGTCGGGGTTGGCTTGCAGCTGAGTACCAGTATCTCACATGGAGCGACAGCCTAACGGACGTCAACAACCGAGTTACTTGGTAACACGATACCCTCGGTAAGACTGGTTTTCACACTTTTGAGCTCCTGACTACCCGTTACGGCTGTCAAAGATCAACGAATGACAGCCGGGATCAATGTTCCGAGGCACGGAGGAGTCTCGATGTGTAATGGATGGTCACCCATCCATGAACCGACCGCGACAAGCGTAGCTTAACCTCGATGGACCCGTGCAGCTGTTACTATTTAGCCACGAGCCCCTTACAAAAAAAATACCTAACTATGTCATTAAAAGTACGTAAAATATTAATGTCGACCACTAGCTTGGAAATGTATCGCATTAAACGTAGAGACTTTCACGACAAAATGTCTCGGACTAATTTCAGGAGAGATCTTAGTAAGTAGATACCTACCTAACAAGGACTGTCTAAGTTTTATTGGCTTTTGCTTTAACAAGAGTTCGCAGTTCTTAGTCAGCTTGGAATTGTTCCTTGAAGTACAAGTAAAATTGTAACCAGATAGTAAAATTACCAGCCTTTTACAGGCCACTCAGAAAGTATTGCGAATAAAAGTTTTTTTGTATGAGAGACTGGCCAGTTATAAGCCTTTTTTGAAAATATGATTATTTGAAAGTAAAAATAGGTACGCTCCAATTTTAAAAAAATCCCTCCACAGTGTTTGCGAGCTAAACCAAATTTTCGTGTCTCATTTAAAAAATGGATCTGAAACCGCCCGAAACCGGATGAATCGTACGATAAACTTCAAATTGCATTAATCTATGAAGGCCCTTCTAAAGTAACCGTGTATCGTTGATATAACAAATTCAAGCGCGGTCGACTAACTTTGGGGGAGGAAGAAAGAAGTGGTCGCCCTTTGACGTTTGTTACGGAAGAAAACGTGCTAGTAGTGAATTTTTTTATTCAATACAATAGGTGATTTACGTATCAAGTGATTCAGCACATACTGCAGGTTGGATCGGGAAGCGTTCGCTAAATTCTACACTTGCATCTTCGCGTGAGGAGGATTGTTTTTGATTTTGAGTCTTGGATTTATCAATACGATCCAGAAACGTAGCGCCAGTCGACGTTTTGGGTGTTTCAAAACGAATCAAGGCCTACCATAGTGAAGCGATCTAGAAGCGGGGAGAAGATTGTAATTGCGAGTTTTTTTTTAAATTTGACTGGTGTCAATTCCTTTACGGAACCAAAGAAGCATTAACGCTGAATGGGATACTACCAAATGCTTTGCAGAAGTTTTCTCTGTTGTGAACAAGCGACCAAACACAGGGCTACGCTCCGGGGTGGCAGGGACGTCGACAATTGTAACCATGTTTTCAGCAAATGATTCTAGTGCTGTGACACAAGTGCAAGTTTAAAACTAGTCGATTAACCCCGTAAACCCTTAAACCGTAAATAAAAACATCTGCTAAATCTAGAAAACAAACAGTTACTAAAACACATGAGGGGTTTTGTTAACACTCATATTTGTCGCAGAATAACAGCGAAAAGACGGAGTATTATCCCGACAAATATTAATTTCACCCTTGAGGAATACTTTTTGCGAAAGTACGTTGGTTACTGAAAAAAAATTGGAATGCATTATGAACAATAAGATTCTGACAAGTATTTTCGATGATAGTGTTAGTATCTAGTGAGTAATAAACATGTTCTAGAAAGTCCTTTACAAGATGAATCGCTCAGCTGAGAATTTAAGATAACATTCAATGTGTACTAACTATATATAATGTGTTACATCTCGCGTAAATTTAAAATTGTATGACTTTTAGTCAGTTTCGTAAAACAACTTCATAACTTAACAGCTGATCCATTTATGCACGTTGGCTACCCAGGTGAGTAATTTATTAATGTGTAACGCCATAAACCTAGGTTGAGTACTGTCATCATATTTGTTAATTAACTACTTGGACGTTGTTAGAGGAAAACAAACGTTAATATTTAATTTTTATTTTAATATGTTTTTATGTGGATGGGCGGTAGTTTCCAATGGTTCTTTCAAACAAAAACTATATTTCATATGACAGCTCGTTTTAACCAATCTCACACGTGCGAAATTAACCATAGTTCATTTCTTACCTTCTTACACAGGCTTAAGGTCGGCTATTGCAGACAAACTTTCCATGAGCTACGCCCACCCTTGAATAAAAAGATCGACGTAGTCCTAATTCCAAACAAAGACTTTTATTCACATCATTTGAACGTCTAGGGTCTTCCTGCCTATACCTATAAAAATACCTTGAGATACCTAGTTGCCCCCAAATATATTCAGAAGGATAACGCAATTTTATTTCAATCTTGACACTTGTTCATTACCCAAATAATTTTCCTCATTATTGCCTCCAAGACTTTTTTACTATCCCACCTCGGACAGGTTAGGTAAGAAGGAATTCGTGATCTCAAACAATTGTGGCAAGTGAGTTCCTAGGTAGATAGATATTAAAACCAAAGGGTCACTTTACACATTTATTTATTGAGACACAGATTTCAGGTTAGTGGGTTTTAAGGTCTCTAAGGACTTGTTCACTGGTCTCTATCGTAGAAAGAAAGGAACGCTACTGCCCTGGGCTTGGCTACGCCGCAGCACGTGGTCCGGCGTGACGTCACAGGGCAGGCAGCAGGGTAGAGGAGCGACTCGACACGCGAGGGATGAACGACCGTGTGTAGGCACGTGGTCCGCTCAGGCAGGCCCTCAACACGTGGCGGGCATGGGGTCTCGGCACCCACGAGCCACGTGGATGGCAGGTCAGGTGGCGGTAGCGGCCGCGTGGGTAGTCCGCGTGACTTCCGTCTCTCCACTGGTAGGGCGGAAGCAGCAATGACGTCAGTCAGCGGTAGGCAGGATAGTAGCAGCGAAGCCTAATACTGGAACCCTGGAATCACCGCGAGCCGGGTGCTTCCGTAAGCGTTGTGCCAGGACTACAAGCCTCTGTCGATGTGTGCGTCTCCCAGCCGTAAGCCCAAAGCAAGGTGGATGGAGGAAGACTCACCCATCGTGGCGGCTTACAATTTTAGGTTATGCCGTGCACATGCCGCGGGCATTCTCGGAGGTCACTCGCCGCGTGGCCAGGCGATTTAAGCGAACAGCAAGGCGCAGCGCGGTGAGACAAGCATAGCGAAGAATGCGAGAAGGATTGCGCACGCATTCACAGAGGTGCAGTAATGGTGACAGGTTATGTGGCAGAAGCCACTATCGGCAAATAGCTTTCTCTACAGTCATAGGGGGGCTGCCGAGAACAATTACATTAGCTGCCAGACCACGCAGACAGAAATACATAGAGAATGCGATCTGACAGGACACAATTATGAATAAAGGCAATCACACTGAGCACTTACCCGTTTATCTCGGGGTTATTTAAACTTACTGCTTGATCTGCTTGTTGCGAAGGAAAGGGAACGTTAGGTTTTTTTTTGGGAATGGCATCTTGCAGGTCAACCTATGAGGTTGTCGTCTGCTTAAACGGACTTGGGGGAACGTTAGGCATCAAGCAGGGATATTTATAGCCCAATCCATACCACGACACCGAGTGACGTGGTGGGAATTTGAAAGATTTAGGGATGTCATTCTTGTAAACCGTAATTAGTTATGTGCGTTTTAGTTGATCTGTAGGAAATCGACTACAACACTACACAATCGCGGCACCCTTTTCTGCCTTTTCTACATATGCATAAGAAACTAATTGAAAATCATTGTATTTTTTTTACAATTTTAGTCATTATTTTCCCTTATTTTTAAACCATCCGTTCGTCACTACACAATTTTGTTTTTACTGAAATAAACCGAGTTTCACATACATTTTTGAATGCAACCTAACACATATTTCTTTTGCCTCCTCACCGTCGGATATCGCAATATATCTGAGGCATATCCTTGCACTCAAAAATAATATTTGTCCTCTTTAAATTTATTTTCCAACTTTATATTGACTTTAGCTCGTTTTATTATAAACGTCGTGTGTTCAGAGAGAACATAAATGTCGCGAAGTTGGGAGTTTAAGAGTTATTTTGATAGCAAAATATTTAAATAGGTTACCTTATAATATTATATCGGTAGAGCAATCGTGGACTTTAATCTAAAATAGAGGGTAGTGAGAGCACAGCATAGTTTTAGATGCATGGTGGAGTTTTGTTTATTGGTTAAATAAAGTACATATAAATCTAAGAAATAATGTAGGTATAACGATGTTTAAAGCCTGTTCATTAAACCTGAATCACAGGCGTCATCAGTTCTTCTAACCCTAGTATAGTTATATCCCGCAATCTGTCAACTGCCACAAATTGCAGGACTTAATAACCTCTCTCAAATGAACCGTGTGAATGAATGGGCGTGTGCGACACGACAAGCTAATAATAGATCCAGCTATTATATCCGGGTGACATGGTCCTTTACTTACGTTACCCGCTAGATTTATTTTGTGTGTGAAGACTGATCCTGCTAACGGTATCGGTCATCGGAGCCTTGACGAAAATGAAGTGGCGCGTGCATGGAAAGTTTAAAATATTTTCAACATAAAGTTAATTTTTTATTTTAATCACTTGATGTTATCCTGATTAGTGGAAAGCCCTTTTTTAAGTAGGCAAGAAATCCTGTTTCAGTGTGAAATGTAAAACGCAATTACGATACAATCTTTTAAGCCAAGGCCGTAAAGTTCATTTTCATTTTCACATAGGCATTCCTGACAATAGGCTATACAGTACATATTTAACTTAAATGAAAGCAACTTTTTTTGGTCCTTGAACAGTATTTTCTTATACAAACACACAGCAACCGTTACAATATTATACGTAGGTAATTTTAGATAAAAGCCTGATCTATATTTTCAAGTATGAAGTACCTACTTGCATTTTACTTATTTGATTTAAAGCTCATGATAAAATGATCTACTTTGACTTGATACATCAATTAAGCTCAACTTTTCTCTTAATAAAAAATGGCTTATCGTACTTATTTTATGAAGCCGAAGAAATTTGTAAAATATAGAAATAGAGATGAACATAACCCAAACCTTCGTAACGATAGTTCTTATGTTCGGAACTTGGGAAAAGACCGCAAAGTGATATTAATAAGTTTTTATCTCCCATAGGCCTGCGGTATGGTGGTTTAAAGATCCCAAATGTTTATCAGATCGTCGTAAAGGAATCTCAGCCAATCAGAAAACAATTTCCTTCGTATGTTGTACCTACAGCGCTGTAAAAACATGAAATTGTGCATGAATTCCAGCAAAAAAAATGATTTTTACTTACTTGGGTACGTGCTGTACCACTGCCTCGTTAGGTTAGTGATCACAAGCGTGACTGTTAGATGTGAGGTGTCGAATTCGATCCCCAAAAGTGTTAACGCGTTTGTTCTATTAGGAATTTCTCAGATATAACCCTTTCCATTCCCTCTCGCTCCGTACCATGGCCTGGACCAGAGGGTCTACTCTTCAAGCACGAAGTCCGTAGTTTCGGCCTTCGTTACGGACGTTTCCTACTCCGTATCACCTACGGACTTACGATAAGTCCCGAACTCGAACTAAGAATGAATGACAACACGATTTGACAGTTGTCCCTACTCCCGATGCGTTTTTGCCCATCCGAAAAGTTGGTATTGACACTTGTTTTGACGGAACGTTATGTCATTTGATACAACATCAAAATAGTTATCGTGCTGCTGCCGAAAGTTGATAACTTGAACATATGGCTGCTTTTTTATTGCTTGAAGAAGCTTTACAGGTAGAACGAAGGCGTCGCCGATTGCCTCTTGTTAAAACATGTCAATAAATAGGGTATTTGTATTTATATTGCTTACAGGACATAATGGGTGTTAGGACAGGCGGAAGATACGGTTAAAAACAAATATTACACAATAAAAGTAATGTTTTTGGTAACAAATTTTTATTTAGCATCAATCAACACAACTCGGCTTCTTGCTGAATCGGCAGGTAGGTGTCGCCGAACTCGTGGTCGTGCACGACAAGAATGTAATACTGTAAACAAATGAAAAAAAATATTACTCAGTATTAAAATTACTCAGCTTAGTATTTTATAACCATGATTAATGTGATCTATTTACTAGTGATCAATAATACTTACTTCGCTTATTATGAATTGGCCGTTCCTTTTACCAGTGCCTCAGTGAGCACTGCGGGTTGCTCCTGGGAAAGTGGGTTGGCAGGTGTAGCAGCAGAGATTTGTGTGGGTGTGATGACTGCTAGGTCTTGTCTTACAGGTGGACCCTGTACACAATATTTTGAAAAAAACTGACATTTCATTTGAAAGTTGCCGTCAGAAAGAAAAAGGGCAAAGGTATTAACAGGATAAGTCCACGAAACGGATTAAAAGGGCAAAAATAGTTCAATTCTTTAACTAAAGACATAATAAAAACTATATTGTTAGAAATGTGACATTTTTTTAAGAATACCAATATTATTTTTTGTTTAATAAGCTAGAAAACTGCAAAGTAAGTAAACCGGTAATCGACCGGTAAAATAGCGCAGCTCTATCGTCATGCGTCATTTGTTCACAAGTATTGTCTATGATTCCGTTAGAAACTAATGAATCCGAAATCAATCAGGAGTAGGGTTTAGTGTTTAGTTTCGAACTACCTTCGGACGGACCCGTATCGTCGTTGACGGAGTAAGAGAGTAGACCCCCAGGGCCGGACGCGAGAGATCGCCGCCGCCAATCGCCTCCGCGAGGACACTGCGGTGCTCCGCCCAAGCTGGGCAGACCTCAACCGTATGCTCCACCGTGTCCTACGGGCGATCCACACAATGGTGAAACCCGGGCGTTTCCTCCCGCCTTATGCGAAACAGGAACCTCCCCCGACGGTGAGGACCTGTGTCAGGCGGAAGGTGAGGACGCCGTGGCGCCTCTCCAACCACTCCTCAAAGAGGGGACTTACCGCCGCTATTGTGGGGTGCCCATCACTGGGTTCCGACAATCGCACCCTCCATTTCGCCATGAGATCCCGCCGGAACTCTGTTCGCTGTACTGTGATTTCTCGCGGCAGCGGAGTTACACCCCGGCGTTTTGCCTCGCGCACGTATGGGATTGGCGCGAAGGCTTTTGCCTCCATATCCCATGGCGCCAATCTGGCAAGGAGACTCGCCGCCTCGCAGGAGACCGTGCGGAATCCCCGGACCAGCCGGACGGCCATGAACCTTTGGGACGCGTTCAACCGGCGGGCCGGTCGGCGCCTCAAAGAACGCGCCCGCACCGGTGCCCCGTAAAGGGCCATGGACCGCACGACTCCCGCGTAGAGCCTCCGGCAGGAGGCGTTTGGACCCCCTAAATTGGGCAGGAGCCGCCTCAAGGCAGCCCCAGCCCGCTCCAGTCTGGGAGCCAAATGTCAGAAATGCTCCACGAAGTTCCACCGGCTGTCGAGGATGAGTCCCAGATATTTCATCGTCGACTCGACGCCGATGTGAACCCCTCCCGCCGTTATCTGGGAACCCGACAGTGGCGCATTTCGAGGACCATGAAAACACATGCCCTCGGACTTGTGCAGCGACACTTCGAGTCCCAACTGCCGGATTCTCTCGACGATTGTCGCAACCCCGAGTGTCGCTTGTTCGGCCGCCTCCTGGTGCAACCTCCCCTGTGCCAGGACCAGCGTGTCGTCATCGTAGCACACCACGCTGACGCCATTCGGGTCGGCGCGCAGCACCCAGTCGTAACCGATATCCCACAGAAGCGGCCCCAGGACCGATCCCTGTGGGACACCGCACGACATCTCTCGCCGGTTCCACTCTCCCCGGTGACCGGGGTAGATGACGGCCCTGTCCGTCAAATAGGCCTCGACGACGCGACAGAGGTAGGTCGGCATCCGGTGATACCGCAATGCCTCCCTGATGCAACTCCAGGGCAGGGTGTTGAAGGCATTGGCGATGTCTAGAGACAACGCCAAGACGACCCCACCCCGGGTAACAGCATCCCCCATCTCGAGGGCTCGCACGCGCATGATGGCGTCCACCGTAGAGCGCCCCCTGCGGAAACCAAACTGGCTCTCCGACAAATCCGGCCCCACTCGCACCAGCCGTCCGACGTGGCGGATTCCAATAACTCTTTCAAAGAGCTTGCCCACCTCTTCGAGCAGCACGATGGGCCGGTAAGCGGATGGAGAGTTCGCAGGGCGCCCCGGCTTCTTAATGAGGACCAGTTTCCCCGTCTTCCAGCGAAGTGGGAACTGGCCCTCCTCTAAGCATGCGCTTAGGAGCCCCGTTAGTCGAGGCCCGAGAGTCTCCATGGCCAGAACCCAGGTTTTTCCAGGTAAGCCGTCGGGTCCTGGGGCGGTATTTTTGGCATTAAGCCTATGTACCGCCACTCTCATCTCTACCTCAGTCACCTCCGAAGCATCATCGTCGTCGTCGGCGGTGTGGTCCGCATCCGTCGGCGGGGCAATATGCTCCCCCCGCGAAGGGAACAAAGTGCTTACCACGTCCTCCACGAGCTGGGGCCGGAGACTCTGCGTCAGTGGGGGCGCCCATGGCGGAGTTTTCAAGAAGAAGACAAATCACTTTCATAACAATAAGTAACCCTTTTATTGAATTTCGACATCGCGCACTATAAATCTTTCTTCAATCTGTCGTTTTCTCTTTCGTTTCTTGCGTTTCTATTGTGGCCATGCAGCGTATGCAGGTGTGGTCTTATAAAGAACATCAGACTTAACAACTTTCTCCATGGGTCAACCATCGTTATCACGAAAAATAATTAGCCGTCCCATAAATTTGGGTCGTGTAGATGTTGAAGATTTAAGTAGGACAGTCGATATTTTTTCGCTATTGCGATGATGGTTCCATGGAGAAAGATGTTGAGTTTGATGTTCTGTATTGCACCCATAAACTTTACCAAACATTTCCGATGCAAGCTGGATAGAAAATAATCATAAATCCATTTCCCACAGAGATAGTACGTAGGTGTTGGTTGCTTCAGTGTTAAGATATGGAATTATATTTTGGGGTAACTGTAGTGAGAGGGAGAAGATTTTGAAAGCCCAGAAACGGTGTATTAGATCGATATCAAAACTTAAAAGCACAGACAGCTGTAACCTGTCTTTCGGTCTCTGAGGATACTGACTTTTCCATGGTTGTACGTATTGGAGGTGGCAGTTTTTGTAAAGACCAATCCTAACATATTTCCGACACTGGCGAATATAAGAATACGTAATGGCCCCTTGAGATCCCAATACAAGAACTTGCTGCATTCGGGTAATTACAAAACAGCACTCTTAAGGAAAAGTTTTATGACGATAGGACCTGTAGTTTATATTAAAATACCTCATGGTTAAAAGGAAAGAAAGAAAGAAAAGAAAGAATTCTGTTGTGTTTTGTTGACATTATTTTGTTTGTATAATTTTTTACTAATTTAATAATTTGCACGCGGTAAGGTAGACTGTAGCCGATCTCATTAATTCATATACAACATCTTATACCTGTACCTACATTTCATAGCAAATAAAATTCTGATTCTGATTCTGTGTTAATGACGTCGACGGTACGCTGGGTGGTGTGGTCTGTGTAAAATACTAGAAATCGCTGTGTAGTATTTTTTTTATCGATTCTTCTTTTGTTGCATGTTGTTCAGACATTTAAAAGAGCTAATGTAATAACCGTTTAGTACAAGGCAATGGAACTGAAATCTTCGTAGAATTTTGAATAAACATCACATAACAATAGACGAAATTGACCATTTTTTGACATCGTATACCAACAAATTCATAGTTAGGTAAATTTTAAATTAAATATATTTTTAAACTGTGGAAAACTCTAGAAAACCGTCTTGGAAATCATTTTCATACCGATATTCATTCACACTGTAACATACCGATGCGAGATCGCACAACTTTCCATACGTTCCTGTATCGACACTATTTCGCTGGAATGAAATTGTGTTTCCCTATCACTGCCGTGTCAACGCTCCCACGGTTATGTGAAAATAAATAATAAAAACGATTAAATATATGTCGGCGTCACCGTTAGCGGTAGGTACAGCGGGCCGAGTAACGCTGTGCAAAGCGGGTCGTTCACCTCCCCACTCTCCCCAATTCTCAAGCAACTTAATGTAAGCTAGTGCGCAGCGAAGAGGGGGATCATTCTTGTGGCAGGCTCGGCCCGGTGCGCCTGCCGTAGCGCCGAGAGCTATTATCGCGATCTATTTAATTAATTAACAAGCTGTTGGAATAAAAGAGTTGGTTACTGCTATATCTCATACTTTCATTTAATATGTCGGACTTCTGCCTTCCGGTTATTTCATGGTGATTATTTTATTAGACATTGTGAGTGAAATAAAGTGATTGTGCTGTAACTAGTATCTCTATTTTCTTCGCCCGACAATCCACGCCTACTTACAAAGTGCAAGTGTAATATCGCTGATGAGGGCCTATCCCGATATCAGAATTGGGATTCGAAGGGCAAAAACCTGAAGAAAATAATGACTACAGTGAAGTGTGGGCTAACGTCTAATCTATTCAAAATATGGAGTTTTTGCTATGACGACTTCCGGCAACCACTTAACCGCAAACGTCAAATTTCACCGCAACTGCGCGACTGATACGGTTTGATCCTGATAATGACAATCGCTTCATTGGCACATGCCATCGTTAAAGCACAACAGTCCAAAAATCAAGTGATTGAAGCAAGTGGCAGTACGAACCTTTGACCGAAGTGAAAAATTCGAATCGAGCACCAGCACCGAAGAGTCGTGATACGAACCGTCTCACCTGCTACGTGTATGGACAACCACATCATCCGGTGAACTCGTTCCTTTTCTTTTTAATAGATAATCTGGTAGTTCGTTTGTAGCTTTTAGCTTTGTCAAAAAATCCAGGGTACTATGCGCTGTGATTTAGTTTACCTTACAGGTATACCTGTGTAAAGAAAACGTTAAATATGAATCGCAAAATAACTGAGCCGTGGTGAAATTCAACACGTCAGTGTCCTTTTTGTTTCATGTTGTGCCTGTTAACTCAATTACAGAACCAGTTATTATAGGTAGGGATCTATTAGATAGTAGATCCATGTACGTACGGATATTGCAAAATTACATTCTATTTGGGGTAAGAAAGTTAACGTTACTAAAGAGTTTCATTATCATATACCACAACATCAAAACTGACCTACATGGTGAAGATAAACTCGCATTAGTTCAGTGCGAAAGGCTAATTGATTCTTTATTGGTGGTATGGTGTTTATGGTTTAAGAAATTTATTTCTCGATAAGAAATTACAAAGATTTCACTTACTTGAGAACGTTTTTAAACTTAAAATATAACTTGGACACACAAACTAAGCAGCTATTGTTTGAATTTATATTAAATCATCTAAGTTGTAATACCATTTCTTTTCGTACGCAAATAACATTATTAACTAACACAAAACTTAAAACTTTTCGATCCACCCGCAAAAGAAATAATTACCGTAGATAAGGAATGCGATCCCGGTGCCACAATAAAGCAATGCAGTAGTAGGTCAAGTCTGTTTAATGGAGTAGTGTTTGATCACTTAGAAAGTGATTAAAAAAAAAAAAAACAAACGTTTAGTTTGCATTCTTTACTTCTACAGGTAGCTTATTACATTGTTGCACTCCCGCAAAAAAAAAAAAAATTGTTCTCTCGCCATTTACTGTCCACACTCGCGGTAGTAAAATGTGATCCTTCCTACTATTGCTGCGATTGTGTACCTGATGTATTTTTGTGTGAATGAACTTACTTAGAATTTTTAAGCATTCTGGTGGAATATGCAGGAAGTTGTTTAAGTTTCGTTTCCCTGTAAATTTTAACTGTAGGTGTAAGGTAATCATAGTGAAATTATTGTTTAATAATTTTATTTTGAGCGATGTGTAGGTCCTTTAGATTAGTTTTTGGCGGTTTGCCCCATATTTCACGTGTTTTACGTTAAGAATCTTGAATCAAATTAAAAGGGCCTATCAAATGGACAGACAAGATATTTACAAGAAAGTGATCGAAATACTAACATCAGAACGGGTTCTGACTAAAATGATTTGACTGGAACGCACTGATTGAACTTCACACTTGTGTGCTGGGCCTCAAGGGATTGCTCGGGGCTCACTCCATCCTATGCTTAGGGTTTCTGCACAATGTTATACTGTACATTTAGACATCGCGGAGAAGTTGTGTGGAGAAATCGATGGTAGGGAGTATTCTTGTCATTGTTGACTCTTTCACTAAATGAGTCCTTCTCGAGTGCACTTCTTAGTTTGATGCAGCAGGTGCAGATGAAGCACTAAAATAGGCTCTGTCTTTTCGGTGCGACTTCGCGGATCATTTCGGATCGGGGTGGGTATTGTATTGGCGCAGACAGAGCAATTTTATGGTGAACATGGTGTAGAGTTGCACCTTGTTTCTAACGGTTCTGGCAGGGCATGTGTTCGGGTAGAGAGAGTCATGAGGACATTGAGGTGCTTACTTGTTATAATCGAAAGTGAATCTGGTGGGACCTGGCGCGGCGAGCTTCTCGAAGTGCAGCTAGCGACGGATGGTGCAAGGTCTAGGGTAACACAAACAGAACTTGTGTTTGGGACTCGGGTGCGGTTTTTAAGTGTGGCTTCATATTCTGAGTCTGGGTTTCGGTTAGATTTGGGTGAAATTCGTAAGATAGCATCGGAGAATATTGGGAGAGTTGCTGCGTCACAGTAGGAAAAATGAGACCGTTCTACAGTGGTGATTCCTACTTCATTGTATGTGACGCCCCTCTGGGTTCGATTGGGCTTCGCAGGGAGTACAGACTTCCCTTTGTTGTGTGTCTAATAGAGAATGCAAATATGGTCGTAAGCATTTTCGTGCAATGCCCGGGGGAAGTGAGGGCTTGGTGCATTTAGCTACCACTTTGACAGGTAGCTTGAAGGAGGCCGAGGTGGCGGCAGTCCGCGATTGACGAATGGAGTGGGCGTCATCAGGTGGTTTTAGTGTCGCTTTGTCTATTTGTAGTTCACGTACGTTATCCGCCAGCTCTGAAAACCTCTCGGCCTCTGAGAGTGAAGAAACGTAATTAAACGTAAAATTGGTACTAATCTGTGAGATAAAGTAAGGGTCCGACTCATGCGGGTTGACGTCCTATGGTGTGTGTTATTGGGTAGTCTAAAGAACTGGCTTATGCAGGCCGATGTTCTGGGTCATATTATAAAGTGATCGTCTAGTCTGAGAGGCTATGAGATCAATGGAGATATGTATGGTACTAGTGAGTGATCGGAGAGACGCTGATTAGCTGCCTGGTCCATGTTATCTGGAGAGATAACTAGTTCAAGGGAGGCCTATTTAAGTTGTCCGGCTCAGCTCCTAAAGGTTGATTTTGTGGGTTATAAAACGTTGTAATGTATGTCACCGATGGACGAGCGTACAAAGTAATGTATCTACCAGTTTTATTCTTTTTACAGAAAAATGGGCCCGCAGTGACTTTAAGGGGATGGAGACGCACAAGGACGTGCGAATGTCAGTCTGGCCGTGACGGCGCTTCAATACTTAAATAAGTGTTATTTAGTTTTCATAGATGTCGTTTGTTAGTTTAGAGTGTTATGTGTGTGTGAACATGAATTATGTGTGTGCTGCGACACATTCAATGACATGACACTCTGACACAACACAGAACGCTTATGCACCTTGAAGTGACATTTTGCTGGCCGTATGACATGAGACTCGGTCGGCATCGCACAGGCGTGCTACGCATTCGGTGGAGTGTCTAAGTCAAGTCTATTCTTAAGATTAAAATAGTTTGTTTCTGTTATAGGCTCTAAAGTAAATGACTTTGGTGGTAGTGAAACTACCAATGAACATAGCATGTGTGGATTGTTGAGACAAGTACTTTAATACATTTGATTATATAATCTACAGGGACCACTTTAGTCCGGACAAAATAAGAGACGAGACAAAAAAAAGAGACAAAAAAAAGAGACAAAAAAAAGAGACAAAATAAAAAAGACAAAAAAAGAGACTAAAAAGGAGACAAAAGAGAGACAAAAGAGAGACAAAATAGAGACAAAAGAGAGACAAAAGAGAGACAAAAAGAGCAAAAAAAAGAGAAAAAAAAACTGTGTAAACTGGAATGATCTTGAAGGGTCATTCATGACCGGACCAAGCAGTAACAATCCTGAAGGGTTTGTTATAACCGGACCAGGAGATTATAACTCTGTAGGGTCGTAAGACCGGACCAGGAGGTTATAATTCTGAAGGGTCATTTGACCGGACCAGGCGGTTATAATTCTGAAGGGTCGCTGGACCGGGCCAGAAGATTATAACTCTGAAGGGGTAAACCGGACCAGATTGCTAAAGTTCTGAAGGCTCAATAACGAGCGGTCCCGAATTAGTAGTAAACTCTGCAGGGCTGAACCGGACCAGATTACTAGTATAAGTTCTGAAGGCTCAATATTGAGCGGTCCAGAGTTGGATGCAGTCTGTAGGGATGACCTGCATTTTTTGCTCATCGAGATTGCTAGTCAGGATGAACGAACATTAATAATAACGTTATGTCTTCTCGTTGCTCGTTATGTTAGACAATGCTTGATGAGTCTCTCGTTAGCGGTAGGTACAGCGGGCCGAGTAACGCTGTGCAAAGCGGGTCGTTCACCTCCCCACTCTCCCCAATTCTCAAGCAACTTAATGTAAGCTAGTGCGCAGCGAAGAGGGGGATCATTCTTGTGGCAGGCTCGGCCCGGTGCGCCTGCCGTAGCGCCTAGAGCTATTATCGCGATCTATTTAATTAATTAACAAGCTGTTGGAATAAAAGAGTTGGTTACTGCTATATCTCATACTTTCATTTAATATGTCGGACTTCTGCCTTCCGGTTATTTCATGGTGATTATTTTATTAGACATTGTGAGTGAAATAAAGTGATTGTGCTGTAACTAGTATCTCTATTTTCTTCGCCCGACAATCCACGCCTACTTACAAAGTGCAAGTGTAATATCGCTGATGAGGGCCTATCCCGATATATACCTACTAGTTACGGCAAATAAAACTCTAAGACAATGAAAAATATCACAAACATAAAGCTTGATTTACACGGTGTGTTGCCTGTGGCGTATAGCTTTAGTTAAAGCAGCAATAAAAGTACGCCCGCCGCGCCGCCGTCCACCGTCCACACAGTGTTTAGACGCTGCAAATAATTTCTACTTTAGTATTGTTGTACTAATATGGTATGGCACAGGCAAGACACTTGCATTGTGTGAATAGGACTTAAGTGCGAGGATGATTCCTTTAACTTTAGCAGACGTAGTATTAAGCTACTCTAATGAGTTGAAGTGTTTTCGTACTCTCAACGTGCTTGTTGCGCAAGGACTAATTTTGCTAGTGGCGCAAGAATCTAATTTGCACGAAGCCGTAATTTCGGTGACTCACATTCTTCGGGATAAATTATGCTATGCTACGCCCGTCTTCTCCATCCTTATACATGCGAAAGTAAGAAAAAAACACTAACATTAACAATCCTGAGCTCATTCCTCCTCTCCTGTTAATTGAATTATTCATACGAAGACGCACATTGAGTTGCAAATAACCGCCATACGCACGGCGAGAATTAGTGGGGAGCAAAATAAGTGGCCGTAAATGGCCGTTATGTTTAATAATAAATTAATTTTTGGGCGCTAAGCTCAAGTGGCGTTTACACGTGGCGCGGCGCTCGTCGCCGGCTATTTGGCAATTTACAATGATTATGATTTACACGTACAAACGTTTAACAAAAGATTAGAATGAAATTATTCCTTAGTTCATGAAAAACATTAAAACTATAGGCTGCTATGTAATCCTATTAATATTATAAAAACGAAAGTTTGTAAGTATGGATGGATGTTTGTTACTCTTTCACGCAAAAACTACTGAACGGATTGGGATGAAATTTGGCACAAAGAGAGTTTATAACCTGGATTAGCACATAGAGTACTTTTTATTCCGATACTCCCACGGGATCAATATTTATGCTGGTGAAACCGCGGGGAGCAGCTAGTACGAGATATAATAAAAACAAATTGATATTGATATTATGTATTAGATTGTGAGGAACACAATCTTTAAACATAATAATATATAAAATATTATACGATCGCAAAAACTTATTTTTGTAGATTCAGAACATAGTTTTTGCCCATAATAAAACTGTCAGAATCGAGATGTACCTACATGTGGATAATATTTGTTCAGATATTTTTATTAAAATTGAAATTCTAAGCTCTCCAACATCTTATGAATATTTTCTCTCTGCATTTGACGGACGAGCAAAGTATCGAAGCGTACTAAGATCCAAAAATCCTTAACCTGCAAACTCTAGCTTTAAGATATAAGTTGTTTGCTCCAGGATGTTATAAGTCTCTTACTTCGGATAAGCCGTTGTTCAGCATCTATTCTGCGAAAATAGAGGCTCTTAAAGGAACTGGCTGCTTAACATTCCTTAAAATTAAAACAGTGAAGAAAAAGCTTTTTGAATTTAGTAACTTTTATCGACATTGTGCATTTTTTAAAAGAATTTTAATGTACGGTAGTGTTACTGAAAATGACGTTTGTAAAAGTTTTTAGAATCATTTTAATTCTCCGTGGTAAACATGGACTTATAAAACTGTTTCCTTGTCTTACTCCCTTACAACAACACAATACAACTTAAGGTTACAATGACAACGATGTTGACTAACATGACAATCGAGTACACTGTCCAAAATAGGACGGTCAAACAAACTACTTTTTTTTGTGTAATCTTGAAAAATCAGTGATGCGGCCCTCGCGAATAGTGCCATCACATAGCAAAAAATCTGTAGCTTCGATCTACCGGCTATCAAGTTCACCACACGATGGGAAGCATATGAATTTCTGTACAGATTTCGATAAATATGTAGTCATTAACTCCTTTAAGAGAAGGGGATGGAACCAAGTGATGCCAGAAGAAAACTGGAACGTTTACTGGGCAAACACACTGAATTGTTGAACTATATTTAGCATAGAGAGTAGGATACGCCTCGGCGACAATCAGTTGATCAATCATTTTCCAAACCACTACATACTAGTACGTAAAGATTTACTCGTAAAAAACATAAAGAAATACAGAAAAGAATTGGAAAAAGAAGGTAATTCCCTTCCGGAAAAAAACTGAAGTAAAACTCCCGAGCGGGCAAGTCATCACTCGCTATTTATATTTAGATTTCATTCCGGTAACGTTCGTGCTGCCTTCCGACTACAGCATGTTTGTTGAAGAGTACCGAAAATACCCTCAAAAAACCTGGATTTTAAAGCTTTGCGGCAAATCCCAAGGCGCCGGCATTTTCCTTATAAACTAACTGTCGAAACTGAAAAAATGGTCTCGGGAATCTAAGAAATACATACAGCATCATCTCACGAGTAAAGATACATATGTCATATCTCGCTACATAGATAATCCGCTTCTTATCGGTGGAAAGAAATTCGATTTAAGGATTTACGTCCTTGTTACGTCGTTCCGCCCTTTAAAAGGTTACATGTTTCGGAATGGATTTTGTAGATTTTGCACAATGAAATAAGACACGAGTGTCGCTGAGCTCGATAACATGTATGTACACCTAAAGAACGTCAGCGTACAAAAACACGGCGGCGACTACAATGGTGAGCACGGGGGGAAGCTGGGCATACATAATTTAAAGCTCTATTTAGAAGGAACCCGGGGTCGGCAAGTGACCGACCGTCTGTTTGAGAGCATACAATGGTTGATAGTGCACTCGTTAAAGGCAGTGGCGCACGTTATGTCGAACGACCGCCATTGCTTCGAGTGTTACGGCTACGACATAATCATAGATAACTTAAAGCCGTGGCTTATAGAGGTGAACGCCTCCCCGTCGATGACGGCTACGACGGTTAACGACAGGATACTCAAGTACAAGCTCCTGGATAATCTTTATCGGTAGTTCTGCCTCCGGGCGGGATCCCGGACTCACGCTGGAACAAAGGCCCAACGCAGAGGCTTTAGGAGATTTTCAAATACTCATCGACGAAGATTCTATGTACAAGGCGGTTAGCTCCACGTTCTGAGCGAGGAACTCGGAAAAAACTGAAATATATTTAAAATTTTGTGTTATGTGCTGGATGGCTGGATGGCTGGAATTTTGTGTTGGTGTAGCTGGATTGGTAATTAAATAAAACATTTAAAATCAGTTCGATTTTTCATAAAATTAAATGGTACAATATATTAGAAAATGGTTATTAAATTATGGTCTGACACGATGGTATTTGTTGTAGCGCGAATTAGCGTCTTCCTTTTCTATGAGTTCTTCATCAATCAACAGTTCGAAGTCACCGAGCGCTTCGGCGGTGGGGATTTTGTTCCACCTCGCGTCAGGAATACCATCAGGCGGTACAACCACAGATACAATGTTATCTATTAATTTGTATTACAATATTCTATCATTATGAGTCGTCGACTGTAGTGACGGTGAAGCATTCACCTCTACAAGCCAAGGCTTTAGAGTATTGTCTATTATAATATCGTATCCATAACATTCAAAGGAGTGGCGATCATTAGCCATCACGGGAGCGACAGCTTTCAAAGAGTGAACAATAAGCCACTGCATTTCTGCAAACAATCTATCGGTTACAGAACGCCCTCTCGTACCTTCCAAATACAGACGGAAATTCTGAATACTCATTTTCCCGCCGTGCAAACTGTTGTAATCACCGCCGTGCTTCTGTACGCTGACATTAGTCAGGTGCACGTACATGTTATCGAGCTCAGTAACACTCGTGTCATATTTCACTGTACAAAATCTACAGAAGCCATGTTGGAATAAATACGCCTTTAGAGGGCGGAATGACGTCACGAGTACGTACAGACGTAAGTCGAATTTCTTCCCTCCAATTAGGAGCGGGTTGTCGATGTAACGCGATATTACGTAAGATTCTTTACTGGTCAATTGGGGATGAAACGGAGTTTTCGCTTCACGAGACCACTTCTTAAGTTTCGATAGTTTATTTATAAGAAATATTCCTGCCCCCTGTGACTTTCCGCACGGTTTCATAATCCATGTGCTCTGAGGGGACTTTCTGTATTCTTCAACAAACAAGTTGTAGTCGGCAGGCAGTACGTACGTCACTGGTATAAAATCTAAATGTAAATAGCGGGTAATCACTTGTCCGTTAGGTAATGCAACGTCTGCTTTTTCGGCCAAGGGATTACCTTCTCTCTCAAGCTCCTTTCTATATCTCTTGATGTTTTTTACTAATAAATCTTTACGCGACAGTTCGTAATGGTTTGGGAAGTGATTTATCATTTGGTTGTCGTTCATTCGGTAGCCGCTCTCGATGCTGAAAACTGTACGGCAATTTTGTGTGAAGGACCAGTAGAAGTTCCATTCATCGTCGGGCCCTACTTGGATCCAGCCGCGACGCTCGAAGTTGCTCATTATGACAGACTTCTCCAAGTCGGTACAATACGTTACTCTACCTTTCTCCATAGCTAGTGGTGCAACTTTACCGTAAACTGCGGGAAATACCTTTTTCAGTTCTTGTGTCATTACGCACAAGAAATTCTAAATTGAAGACATTGTTACAAAAGTAAAAATATAGTCACAACAAAAATTAAAAAAAACGTACGGCAATGCTTTTGATTTGTCACTGTCAATTTTGTTTTATTTTTATTTTAGCGTAGCTTTTAATACCACGATAAAAAATTTAAAGAGTTTATATCCTGTGTTGTGGTTGTGGTAGAGTAATTAATTTTCAATGTTGATGTTAATAATCTGAAGCGATGTGGGAGGGATGTGGGCCATGCTTTTAACAGCAAATTTAAAATATCAACATTGATTGATGGGCAGGCGATTAAATATTATTGTAGTGAGGCCGGCTCGCTCGGCACACACCCCTAGTGACAAGGTAAAAAAGAATAAAAGCTATTGTGTCTTCCGTTTACCATCCAATTTTAGTGCAGGCGACTTCAACTCCCCGAGGAAATCTCGCTCAATATTTTCTCTTCTTTTGTTTGTTTGTATCATTTTATAAACTATACGCGACGCCGCGATAATCTGTATTTTCATTTCGTAAATGTGAACTTCTTGTTACTTTACAAGGATAGCGGAAAATCATAGTTTTTTTATGGGGACTAAAATTGAAGCTTGTGTAACATGATGGTATACATGATTTATTATTTAAATCCTATCTGCAGAATGACTTGTATAAAAAAGGGAAACAGCGATATTGTCTATATGCTACTGTTTATGTCCTATTTGTTTATCTTGTTCTGAAGTATTTTCCCGTGTATTGGGCGGCTATTCGATAACGCTACGCAATATACAAAATTATTTTTTCGACGGCTACGTATACGGTGAAGGCAAAAAGAAAATATTTGACAAGGTTTCTTATAATCTATGTTTGCTCGTTCTACTTAATACTTTTCGACATTCCGGACGGTTCCGACTACAAAGAAATTGATAGTTCTATGTTAACTGCCATTTCGTATTTTTTTTTATTATATTCTTTAGTTTACATGTCATATTTTCGTTGAGTGAAAATATGACATGTAGATCACCAACTGAGACATATTTCCTAATTATTTGTATTTTGTCGCATGGCTTTTCCTTTCACACACGTTTTCCATAAAACGTGTTTGAAGTTTAATTTTAAATTATACTAAAATGCGGTAACAAAATAATATAAAAAAGTTCGGTTACCTTTGGGTCGGCAAAGGCACTGTGTTCAAGTACCATCATCCATCATGGCCGCCAACACTCAATCTCTGCTCAAGGCTCCCGGGAGTAGTATACTTGATGATGCTTTTTTTTTCTATGTTACGTTTTCCACCAAAATATGAAAAGGAAACAAAAGAAATGTGTCTAGATCGTGCGACGATGGGCCTTTATGTATTGTAACTGCATGTTCGTATACAAAATAGCGCACACCTTTCCTAAAGCGGGAATAAGTGATACAGTTAAATGACTATCTTCTAACTTAACAGGAAATGACACAAGATGCTAATCGATGGTGCTCAAAGTAATTTGAAATAAACTTTAGAACTCCAGGGATAAGCATCTGGTTTTCGGTGTTATTATTAAAAGTATGAAATTATCGTACACCCGGCCTAAAAAAAGTGCTAATTGAAATAAATGCTTTGAGTTTGAGTTTTATTTCTAAGCATCAAACTCAAATCATTTCTTTCAATTAAACCAATTAATGGCACTTTTGAATTGTCAAGGGGCCGGTCAGTCACGAAGATGAGAGAAGTTGCTCGTTCCAAAGCGTAGTAGAAGAAACTTACAAGAAATTCCACGGACACTCTTTAAAATCAAAACATTAGTTTCATCATCGGTGTCATCATGCATATTGAAACCTACTTATAAAACATTAACCTCGATCTGGGGCAGTTGGGTATTATAGTTAAGGAAGAACTAATACATGTCAATTTATAATTTTTTGTTCGTGATAAACCCTTTTTGTTCAAGTTTTTTTTTACAATTTTTTTTCTTTTAGTCTAGTATTCTTCATTTTGTTAATAAGCCAACACCAAGTGCAATCCATTGGACACAGCAAAACAAATCGTATGACCCCAAAGGCGAAGTAATTATTAGTAGCCACTAAAGAGTTCGAGTATCCAGCTCCTGGCTTCGTCATCAGACCCTCGTTACCCAAGCACAATCTAATGAAAGCACAATCAAAACGAATCACATAAACTCAGAGGTTTAACTAGTAGCCACTAAAGAGTTCCACTATCCACCCTTTGGCTCCATCATCAGACCCTCGATCCTAAATGCAATATGTCGGACTCAACTAAACGAATCATATGATTCCAAACTTGAGGGCTTTACTAGAATTCACTGAAGAGTTCCACTATCCACCTCCTGGCTTCATTATCAGATCAGGTCAAAGATACCAACTAATGGTTTTATCATCCGGAATACGTAAACCTACATACAAAGTTTAATTTTGATACGACAGTAAAAGGTAGGTTAAAATTGACTTCTAAATTTTATATCAGTTATTTACAAGCAAAGCTAATAAAAGCGTGTTAATAATAAAATCTTAAGCAACCACATCAATAACCAAAAAAAAAACTCGTCGTTGTCTTTCTTTCGTTCTATTTTCAAATTATCTAGTATTTTTGTGGTATCGCTATTACTTTTCCCACTTTCCATATTGTCCCCAACTCCCGATGTCACACGACTGCAATCAAAAATCAGCATCAGAGGGCCTGATATCTCTGTAACTAAGGAGAACCTTCTTGTAAATCTTCCTTATGTCATGGGTTCTCAACTCGAACAAATTATAATTTGTCTTGAAAAATAAGCATACATGGCAGCATAAGTAACCATTTTGAAATTAAAAAATCATTTTAAAGAGATAAACGGCAGAATTTTTCCGGCTGAATTATGATTGATAAAAGTCAAAACATCCTTGTTTAGTGTTGATTTATCTATTACCACTCATAATGCACGTATTTTAAAAATAAAACAATATTGAAGCCTCTAACTTCAATTCGAACCCTTCTAATGATAAAAGTAGCCATCTGTTAATCATTTCGTTTCGACCTTTTTGCAATAGAGGGCGTTTTACTCAATTGGTCCTATCATCACAGTTTCCAGTTTAGTTACTTATTTAAATAAAACAACTTTAGTTTTTTACTATTTTTACACAAAAATATAAAATAAATCGAATACCGTTTTACAGAACCCGGAACTATAAAACTTTGTATAAAAGATAGCACGAAACGTTTTAAAATAAGGTGTACTCCTAGATGGCGTTCTAAAACTACAGTCTCTGGCTATTAGTTAGTCGCTGATGCTGTCATCTGTTGAAAAATTGGATGAAGAAAAATTGCCAGCTCAATAGCCAGACTTCGGGAGTTTTCATTTCTTTATAAGGAATATCTGTACGTAGTATTATATTATTTATTTATAACAACTTAACTATCCTTACAGGGTTACCCTAAAGCGACAATTAAGAACTATTAATCTAAACTATGTACTTAAAACATGAAAATTATAAATAACTAACACCATTATTAAACTATTACACAGATACAAAAAACCCAAAACAGCATAACATACAAACAGCATAATATACTAGCCTAATTATTTTGCTTGTAGCATAGTATAAATAGTAATACCTTTGCGAATTCACTCAAACAACGAGCAAACACATCAGTCTGGGGTTGAAGGTCGTTGATGGTACGGATAGTTCTGGTAAGGGGTGCCTTGGCAAGCAGGTTAGTTCGGCTCTACAGCCCGCCACCACACGGAGCGGTCCAGTACACAAGCGCTGCAATGCTCCCGGGTTACTCTCCACTCCACGAAGCACACTCAACAAGTAGGCGACCAGCGTAAACTCCCGTCGGACCTGCAGTTGATTATGGCCAACCATGCCCAGGACAAACAGAGTGGGATACATCAGTGGGTAAAACGGATATACTCCATATAATTTCATGTACAAATGGCGCGTGAATTTGCTCTGAATGCGCTCCAGCATGACAGAGTACTTAGCTTCATGTGGAGCCCATATTACCGCACTATGTTCCAGATGACTCCTGACTAGTGCATCATACAGGACCCTAACTGCTGTGATGTTTGTGAAGCTTTGTGTCTGTCTCAGAACAAATCCTAAGTTTCTGTACGCCTTCTAACTGATCTTGGTTACATGTTCACGGAATGACAGATCGGGAGTCATGAAAACACCCAAGTCTCGCACCTTAGCGACTCTTTGCAGTGGTGCCGCATCCACCACGTACTCATAGAGCAGAGGTGCACGAGCACGGGTGAAACTCATCAACGAGCACTTGGATACGTTGAAGTACAGTTTGTTTTCATGACTCTATTGTACTATTCGATCGATGTCTTCCTGAAGGCGCCTGATATCAGATTCGGACCTAATCTCAAGCGGCAACTTGAGGTCATCTGCAAATAACAAGCAAAAGCCATGTCTTACGACTTCCGGCAAATTGTTTATCATTATAATGAATTCTAGTGGCCCCAAGTTGGTGCCCTGACTTACCCCAGACCAAAAATCGCGAACTGCACACTCCTTGTCTGACAGATACAGACCGTCCTTTATAATGTCCTGTCTACTTGTTGTAATTTTTTGCGACCGTATGTATTGCCAAAACGACTTGGGGTCTTTTGCGAACTGACATTGAATCTTATTTTGATGCTGTTTGCGTGCAATTTCTATTGATCTTTTAATATTAGCTCTGTAATTCGAATATTTGTCGTAATCGCTGTTTAATTTCGTTGTTTTATATATTTTATGTAGTCTTGCTTTAATATTTTAGTTTTTTATTATATCGCTCGTGTACCATTTGGGGTAAATAAATCGCTGTTTGACATTAAATGTTTTCCTAGGAACACTTGCATCTAAAATATTATTAATTTTATCATAAAACAAATTCAGGATATCTTCCACACCGCTCAGCCCATAAATATCGGTCCAATCAGTAGATGCTAACATGGAATATAGCAATTCATAATCCGCTTTATAAAAATTCCAATTCTTGTGCATATGTAAATTATCAGCCAATTTCGTTTAAATTCGTATTCACATTCAGTTTTTTCAAAACTACTGGGGGACATAAAATCGTGGGAATTAATTTTGTAGCAGTTTTTTGTATTAACAATGTTGATTTCCGGGGATATATATTTTTTTATGTCAACACTTTTGATTACAAGACGTGTCCTATTTCATCAAACTAAATGAAGTTGAAACTACACAATAACATAAATTAACTAAAATATTTAAGAAAACATTGCTCTTTATCATTTTTATGGTTTATTAATTATAAGCACTTCACCCGCGACTTCGTCCCAGTGGATTTCGAAAAAAAAAATGCCTATGTTCATCAGACATCATTTCGGCTTCTAATGGTAAAACAATTTTTCAAATCGGTCCAGTAGTTTCGGAGCCCATTCAATACAAACAAACAATTAAATATTTCCTCTTTATAATATTAGTGTAGACAAGCTTTATTTATTTTTAATGATCGGTACTTGTGTTAATTTTGATGGACACCTCTTTAATCTTCTTCGAAGCCCGGCTTCGGAAACAAACTGGACATAGAAACTGTCTCTAATTGCCAATCTAAGTTTTAAGTGCTTACTATAATTATTTAAACTTTTATTTAAAAAACAAATGAATAGTGCAACGACGACCTTGTTTTTAACCGACTTCCAAAAGCAGGAGGCTCAAGTTTCTTATTTTTACTTTTGTTACGCGATATCTCCTGCAATTGTGGATCGATTTCTAAAAATCTTTTTTAAATGGATACGGTATGCTTCAGAGGTCCCATATAACTTTGCTTGGGTAGTTTTTCAATAATGCGTATTTTTTCACTTATATTACGAGTATATTGATGATGTTTTAATAACTTCCTGCCACTGTTCATAGCAAGTAGTGGTATACAACAACAAAATTGAGTTTTTTTACTTAAAAGTAAAAAAAAACAACCAGTGTCCAAAAAAAATACACTACAAAATTAACGATGACTTTAATTTCGGAAGTCGATGAAAATAAAAATAGTCAAAACCTAAGACACAGACTTCCTAAATTAAAGTTATTTTTCACTTTGTAGTGTTTTTGTTTAGAAGCACCGACTAGTTTTTTGTTTCACATTTTAAGTGTTTTTTTGCGTGTCTTGTTTAATTGGAATTTCGAAATGTGTATGTATAATTTCTATATTCCCAAATTATTCAAATATGAATAATCCTCGTCGCTACGATAGAATCGACGGTGATGAACTGACGACTCAATTAATGCAGTTGGAACTTTCTTTACAAAACCAAAAAACTAAAAAAGGATCTCATCAATATGTATAGAAATACTCCTAAGAAATACTTCTTTAGTCTAACTAATAAAATAAAATAACAAACTACAACATAATTACAACGCAAAAAAATCTGTACCTCATGAAATACCTACATCAACGAACTTTTTTCTAAAGGTGGAGTGGGATAAAAGTACGAATAAGTCGAATAATATAACAAATAAAAGGTACGAGACTTGTTTTTTGTTACATCACGCTGTTCTCCTTTGTACACATGACGTTCTGACATCCTATTTGATTTTTCCAGATTCATGGAGCCGTTTCATACAATCGCTACGCACTCTTTTGTGTGTATTTTGTTTATTTTTCAAATCAACGTTTTATTTCATGCACCATTTATTTTTATAATTGCTATTTTACAATTAATGATTGTAAAATACCGAAAGCATCTGACATTTTTAATCGGTATCAAAATGTTGATCCAGAAAAAATTATAGTCACGTCCGTTACACGAAAATGTTGTATCCGATATTGGAACTCTGCCCAATCAGTGGCGGTAAGCTGGTCCCGCTATCACACAATATACCCAATATAGATAAGCTGGCCGTGTCAGGTGTATAATTTCCCTTCTGTTGAAATGTCTTGTCTTTTTGTGTCGATAAAGCCTTAGAAGTTTGCTAACTAAATTACAGTCTCTTAATGGTATATTAAATCAAAGGAAACCCCGTGATTACAGGGCAGAAACGTGACACTTATGCCAAGTAAAAGCACGATATACGGAGAAACCTCAATACATTAGAGCAAATTAAAGCAACCCGTTTCAAAAGCAACTATTTTCGTTTCACTTTGCATCCAGGAATACTTCGAGTGAATATTCCAATCCCCTTTTGTGTTGATTGTCGTGTAAATTATATATTTGTATGCGACACAAAAGAGTTAAGTGTCTTTAGTTTCACGGTTTCAGAGTTTATTATTTGGTTAGTTATTATTTGAAACACTACGTCAAGAGACGGGCAACAATCTTTCTTTAAGTCAGTTTATTAGATAAACATGCTGTAACCATTTCTCATATCTAGGTAAGAACAAAACAAACTTATTATTCAGAAATAAAGTGGTATTGGTCATTATAAAAAAAAACCTTATTACACTCGGTGATACCCTATCACCGAGTAAAAACGAAACCAGTCAATAAAACCAATCAATCAACGTATTTTTATTTATCCAAATAACGTTGACAATCAGCACTTTTTGAATGTTATAATTTCATAAGACAGTCCCCCCAAAACGCCCGCCCTTCACCACTTCCTCTTGTTTTAGTTGGCAAGAATATCTAAGTGACGCAACAAACTCCCCAACAACACATCTGTTCCGTAAATATAACCTATTTCCCACCGTTAAAAGTTCCAAAATGATCGAAACATTAATGCAGCACAAATTAAGATACCCACCAATTAATTGAGTCATGTAAATGTGATATTACACACCCAAAGCAAGCAAATAGTGATGACTATTTAACAAACATCGGCAAACTTTGAGCGATCCCAATTACCGGCGCGACTCGACACAGAATCGATTAAAATATTGCTGAATTACCAATCGAGTTCCCTGTGGAATTAGATACTACTCAATTATACTACTACCTTGGATACTATTTCGGCTTATTTTTACGTCTCCTAATTGGATTACGCATATTGATTTCAGCCTATCTGCAATCGGATATTGGGCTACTCTGAAATCTGGATGTGAAATTGAAATGATAACCCAATGAAATGAATTTGATATGATAATAATGACTTACCCCAGTTACTTCAAAATCAACCGAAGATGGTGTTATTTGCAGATGACACTTCATTCATCTTTAAAATAGACCGAAGGTCACAAAATCTTGACGACGTGAATAACTCTATTCTTCAGGTCCAAAATTGGTTTACGGTAAATAATTTGGTAATAAATGAGAAAAAAACCAAATGCATTCGATTTAAATTACCTACTGTTAGAAGTAGCGAATGTGACATCATATTGAACGGAGAAAATCTTGAATTCAGGAATCAGAGGGTTTTCCTAGGAATCACGCTAGACGAGAAGTTACAACGGGGATCCCATATGGCGACTAAGCTCGGCCGCGTATGTTGTTAGAAAGATAAGACAGTTAACAGACGTAGAAACCGCGCGTTTGGTTTATTTTAGCTACTTCCACAGCATAATGTCATACGGAATTTTACTGTGGGGTCGGGCTGCTGACATTGAATCCATTTTTATTTTGCAAAAGAGAGCTGTCACACACAAGGTTCGGTTTTAATGTATTTTCTTCAGAGCGCACTTACATATTATTATGATGATGGCCAAGAACGGCGACAGAGCCATCTATCAAGTGAGGCATGAACAATTCAAGCGTAACGTGAAACCATCAAGTGTCGAGCTTCACATCAGAATGATTGACGTCCAATTAAATATATCTGCCAGCCGCGCATTCAGAGAAACTCAACGTTTTGTGTTCCCTTTTCAAGGCAGAGTTTCAGCGAAAATGTTTAGAGTCTCGCCAATTTGCTACCTTTTATCTTTTTCGTCGCCTTAAGCCTAGACTCCATGCGTAACTGTAATAAGAGCGCGTCCACAAAAGATTTCCATTATGAAAATTCATAAACGTAAACGTAAACGCGGCCTCACACCAGCACCTCAACATTTATGAAAACGCACGGAAGTGTAATGAAAATAAAAGTTTATCTCGCACCCGACGAGTTTTATGTCTGTAAATGGAGAAATTCATAAAACAGTGTACAGTGAGTGAATAAGGGCAGGATCGTGACGGGTAACACTGTTTGTAAAGTAATTACCGATCGCCAACGAACAGACTACAAAGTTCGCTCGGGTGAGTGATAAAAACCATTTTTGCAGATAAACTTGTGCTGTTTCAAATTGTTTCGTGAATTTACTCAAGCCGTGTTACAGTTATAAATAAATTGGTATGGTGAGTTTTTGACACATAAACATAACATCACGTCTGTAATCTCAAAAGGGTTAGGTAGAGGTGAAGCTATATAGTACCAGATTTTGCCAGTTATGCTTAAGTTCCCTGTAATAGGGGGCGAGCCTATTGACATCAACCGGGCACAAATCCAGACTCCGGGCTGCGTCTGAGAAATTCTAGATAGAAAAACACAATAACACTTTGCCCGACCTGAGAATCGAACCCAGGACCTCATGCTCAGCAGTAGCTCTTGCGACCACATGACCAACGAGGCACTCACGTGGCAGTCGGTTTTAAATAAATTGGTGAGGTGGGTGTATGACAAAAAGTTAAGAATTGTGTTAAAATGATTTATTTATAATTATTGTGCAATACTCGAGCGTTAATACGACACTTCGAGATTTAGAAAGACTGATACACCACATCACGATTAGCATGTCTACCGTAGAAACAAGCTTTGTCGACGGAAGAATAGGCAAATGTCAGATGAATAAAAGAAAGATTTTATCTGTAATTTTGTATTGTTGACAAAAGTTAGTAATGGTACGCGTGCTGGTTGGTATGACTGACATGGTCGACGCTCGACAAAAACTCTTTGTTGATATGCCGTCTTGCAACAATAACATTAGGTACATGATTAACTTTCACATCAAATGCAAAATACCGAAAGTATAGTCGTAAGAAGAAGCTGATGATGATTTCATACCAAAATTTCATCACCCATTCAAGGGTGCTCACCTTCGCTATTTAAGGTTCTTGTGCAAAATTTCACGCTTCTAGAGCCATCGGTTTATTTAGGATGTGAGTTATCTGGCAGAGATTTTTAGACATCTATAAAGTCGATTTCCATTTCTCTCTCCTCTCTCCTTCAAACAGTTGCATCAGTCAAGCACAAAAAACACACTTGATACATGCCCACTTCGACCATACGCGGAGCTCAGTCCACAAATTGCGACCACTAATAGCACAGACTTGTATGATTGCGACCAAATTGCATTTGGCGCCGCAGCACGTGCGACATGAATTACGAACAGACTGACTGCAAACCGGTTTACGCCGACCGGTAGAAACTGGAGAATTGGTTGCAGATACTACTACGTATTGGCAGTTGTGGGTTTTTGCCGTTATGATTGTGTAACAAGCGCAATGCTCAAGAAAATACAATTAGAGCTCATTTGTTTTATTACTTGTGAAAACATGAAGCATGTTTGCTGCCAAAAATAAATTAAATTCGTACTGCAAGTACATGGCCATTGACAAACAAACTTCTTGTACGTTTTGTAAACACAGGTGGTCTGCTACTTCGAATACGATCTCGCTGTCACCCTGTATTTTGTTTGCACGATTTCGGATACATAATTTTAACGATAGGTTAAAACGTATAAATGTGAAAGCGGTGTGGTGGCCAGGGTAGCAGCGGGGCTTGAAGACTATTTAAATGGACCCGCTGATATTAAGTTAAACAATTATCAGATCAAATTAGAAGACAGTAAAAAAATCTATGAAATTGATACACAGCGCTTACAGTCTGACATACAGGTACTTGAGGGCAGACTTAGTTCCCTTTACATTAAATATGTGGGTTCTCAGAACCAAATTAAAGAACATATCCTTGCAGCTAATGAGTTAGTTATGTGTCAGTGTACTTGTCAGAAGGTTTCAAACCCTGATGCTGTCCAGTCTAAGTTAACGGATGACCCATCCCAGACTGAGAGTTTGTCTCAAGACTGTATTATTAACCAAGATATATCTGATATAGTGCAAGATCTATCTCAAGTGGTACAGCTTGATACCAGTAGCTGTCCATCTTTAAGTAGTCATCATTGTTATCATTCAGTTATGTTCTCAGATAGTATAGGATTAGTATTATGAGGATTTCTTTTCATTAGTCCACACTGAATTCAATAAAACTTTTGAAAAGAAAACAAAAAATATTTGCACTAAATTTATATTTAGTGACTGGGCAACCAGAGGTATTAGGATTAGTAGAGAAAGACTGTTCGAGTTGTATGGCCTTAAGCCTTACATTAACACTGAAACTTTCAATAAGTATGTTGCTACATATTCCAAAACTTTTAGAAATACCTGCAAAATAGCTAAAGCCCTGTACATTAGCAACAAGATCAAAACAGCGGAAGATAAAATAAAAACTGTTTGGAAAGTTATAAATAACGAAACTAGTAGGAAAAAAATACGAAGCATTGAATACACATTGGAGACTTCACGTGGTGCCATAAGCTCTAACTTAGAAGTAGCTCAAGAATTTGTAAATTATTTTACTAATATACCATCTAAAACTACGGAGGCTTTAAATTCCTCACCCAAAGTCTCAATTGATTTATTAAGAGCGAACGTTCCAGGCTGCCCGGTTGAATTTCAATTTAAACATATAAACCCTATGATAGTTATAAAAGCTTTTCGGCAAATAAAAATCAAGTTGACCGAAGATCTTTGGGGAATGTCTATCAAAGTTTGTACATCCATAATCGAGACCATAGCACCATACTTAGCTTTAATATTTAATTTGTGTGTAGATCAAGGAGTCTTCCCGGATTTAATGAAATACAGTAAGGTTATACCACTTTCTAAATCTGGGGATAGCAAAGACACCAACAATTATAGACCAGTATCCGTGTTGCCGGTATTCAGCAAGGTGTTCGAAAAGGTAATGCTCAATCAAATGCTTAATCATTTTAACATCAACAAAATCTTACACGAACAGCAATATGGTTTCACCAAAGGTCGTTGCACGACTGATGCTGGTGTCACTTTACTAAAACACATATTTACAGCGTGGGAGGAGGCCCAAGATGCCATAGAAATTTTCTGTGACCTCTCCAAGGCATTTGATTGCGTTAATCACGAAACCTTGCTCCTAAAACTGGAGCATTACGGACTAGGTAAACCTGCGCTAAGTTTAGTTAGATCTTACAAGATAGACGGCAAAAAGTTCAAATTAATGGTGTCAATTCACTTGGATTAAAAGTAAAATTGGGTGTTCTACAAGGCTCGATATTAGGTCCTTTCCTCTTTTTAGTATATATTAATGATCTACCCCATTTATTATAAAAACAACCAAAAATGGTGTTATTTGCTGATGATACTTCTTTAATTTTTAAGATAAGTAGACGTTCATCAAATCTTGACGACGTAAATAACGCACTACTGCAGGTACAAAATTGGTTTACTGCTAATAATTTAGTATTAAATGGGAAAAAAACAAAATGCATAAGGTTTGCTTTGCCGAATGTTAAAAGTACTGATTGTGACTTAGTATTGAATCAAGAGAAACTAGAATTCGTTGATAAAACGGTTTTCTTGGGGATCACGCTCGACTCGAGGCTGCAATGGGGTCCCCATTTAACATCTCTTGCAGGACGGCTAAGTTCAGCAGCATATGCTGTAAGAAAAATCCGTCAGTTTACTAATGTAGATACCGCGGGGCTGGTCTATTTCAGTTACTTTCATAGTATCATGTCTTACGGTATCTTATTATGGGGACGCGCTGCAGACATCGAGTCTATTTTTATTCTGCAAAAAAGAGCCATTAGAGCAATGTATGGCCTCCGCAGGCGCGATTCTTTAAGGGAACTGTTTAAAGATATTAACATCATGACCGTACCTTGTCAATATATATATGAAAACATCATGTACGTAAGGAAAAACTTAAATATTTTCAGTAAAAGAGGTGAAAGACACAACTATGGGACTAGAAATAGGGACCAATTGGTTCTGGCTGGCTAAAGTAGATTCATCCTTCATGGGGTACTGTTTAAAATGTTATAATGAAATACCTCCCCACATACTCCAACTGAATGAAACGAAGTTCAAAACCTGTATCAAACGCACACTATGCAGCCAAGCATATTATAAGTTGGAGGATTACATCTCTGACAAAAATGCTTGGCTCAACGCTGGTTCTGCTCCACAAGGACGCCTAAACAATTGATTAGCATTCGGAAATATTGTTGGAGCTGCTGAAGATTGTAAAAACTATCTTTGCACTGTATAAATTCAATCTTTTAGTATTGTATAATTGCAAAGCACACGTGTGAGCACTATGTAGTACCTACTATAAAGCTACCCTATACTGGGCACGTCTGTCATTGACTTGAATGTGCCCTGGCGGCTGAGAGTATGTCACGCTCACTCAAATGTCTCGCTGGTGGTGGCGTGTGTGTTGGATCATTAAGTTCCCTTCAAAATGGTTGAGCTGAATGGTGCTGATCCATACGTCATGTTCGTGAACGGGCGCCGTCAGTGGGGACTGGTCATCTCTTGGCTGCCACGGCTTTTTTTAATTTTTCTTTTCCGATTTTTATGTTTTTTATTACGGGTCTTTCTACATCGTTCTCACATGTTTAATTTCAACAAGACTGATGTAAAAAAAAAAATCTGTAACCATATTATTTAAAAGAGTGTCCATGGAGTTTCTTGCCCGTTCTTCTCCATAGGTACCTACTTCGCTTTGGAATGGGCAACTAGCTTCATATTTCTGACTGACCGACCCCTTGACAATTCAAAAGTGCCTGTAATGGGTTTATTTGAAATAAATGATTTGAGTTTGAGTTTGAGTTTATTACAACAAAATTCAAAACAAAATGCAAAACTATTTAAATTGCATTCATTATGCGATACCCTCGCAATGAAAATGAATACTTTGGCTAACTTCGTTACTTAAATAATTCAAAGAGTTTACGTTTTATCGGAAGTTTTATTGACTTACCTCAAATAAACCGGTTGTCGTCATTTATCAGCCGGCTCAATTCTAAAATGTCGTTTAAAAGTTTTCAAGTTGTTCTCAAGTTAAAGGAAACATGACGAAGAAATAAACCAGCCTATCGTCCCGCGAGTCGTAAATGATGACAATAGGAAAGGGCTATTAATGAAGTATTAACTAAAGGAAACAATGGCACAGCTCCTGTAACTACATAATAATAAAATCCAATTCCCTTATTTATGTCTAAGAAAATTTCGGTAGCGCTTGTAATTCTGCTCACTCCATTACGGATCATTAGCTTGATGTTATGTTAGCCCAAAATACCAATAAGGTAAGAGTGAAAGTTCCCACTTACAGTAATACAAATATTTCACCCAAACGTTTCGACTCCATTCGGCGCGTAGTGTAGCCGCGTACTTATGGCGACACCACATGTCTTCTGCTACGAATGCCTATGGCAAGGCGGTTGCTACTCCACAAATGTAGTTTAGATGACGTAATTGCCATGCGTTGTGTAGTGTATAAAATTCATTCAACTTTATTTCGTTTTTTATGTTCACATTGTGCAGATCTCGTAATATCGTCGCTCGTAGCTCGTAAACGTAATTCTTAGTATTTCGAATGGCCGTAATTAAATTGGGTGGGAAATTTATTGCACTAGCATAACCTCGGCTGTGTGGAGTGAGCGTTTTGGTCAATCCCTAGCTTTAGTGTCACTGACAGCGCGCCACCCTCACTTCACCTAAGTTTTCACGTTGAGATGGTTACAGAATATCAATAATGATAAGTGAATCAGAATTTAACTGAAAGTTACACTAAAATTATCTCTCCCCAATCATTGAAAAAGCGCCCAGTCACAACAACCTATGAATAGCGGATTTGATTCCCGTTATCACGTACCACTGATAGAGAGGCAAATCCCTAATCATAGCTCCTGACTTGCAGTAACACATTCGTAATTTGTAGGCTCGGGACGATGCCTTCAATTGAGTGCAATTTCCGCCGATTCCCCTTTACCGTACCCCGTTGGAATGACGGAACATGTAGTTTAGGGCTGTCATAGAAATATTGGTGACAAAGTGTGTGTGAGGCAGTTTATTTCCTAACTGGACTTTTTGGCCATTTTGGTTCAGCTGCAAGTGGGAAAACAAGAGGTGGTTTTATTGATTTTATTCAAAATCAAAATCAAAATCAAAAGTCATTTATTCAAACTAGGCTGAGAGTCAGCACTTTTCGAACGTCAAAATTACATAAGACAGTCCCCCAAAACGCCCGCCCTTCACCACTTCCTAGTGCTTTAGCTGGGAAGAAGAAGTGGCGCAACAAACTCCCCAGCAGCACAGCTGTCTGTTTAGTTAGAAAACCATAGAATTATATAATTATAAGGTAATCAAAGAATAAAAACCGAATCACAAAAAAAAACATATTAAATTATCTGCCATATTTAAGCTAGCCACGCCAATATACCCAAAACAGAAACCAATAAAAAAACAATGAAAAAAACAACATAATTAATACAGAAATAAAAGCCTCCAGGCATAAGGGGCGTGACATCTTACATATGCATTATTGGATTATTTTTAAGTAAACACAAATGATAAACTAGGACCATCGAAGTAAAATAAGTTAACAGAACAATTACTTTAACAATATCAAAACCATATACAGCAAGACGACCAGTCACCACAAGCAGCACCCGTTCACGAGCATAACGCAAAGATCAGCCATTGCCCCCCTCGCCATATTTGAGGGAAGGAGGCAACCCGATCCCCGACGCTACCGCAAGCAGCGACATCTACGGGAGCATGACGAACTCGCTGCCGGTTGCTCAGGCAAGAATAATTTAAGATCAATTGTCGAGGTCGCTAGCTAACCACTTATTGCAATACAACTCATTGAAAAACATTGTAATGAGCGGATCATGTCAATAATAAATGAAGGTAACTTAAACTAATTGACTTATACAGTCAAATAAAATTAAAATAAATATACGAACTCGTATACCCTGTCAGTATGTAACCTAATTCTGGAGAAAGAACATAAACATTGTCTTGAGTTAATTACAGCGACCAGCTATTCCTATCGTTTAAGTAGTCGTTAATTGAATAATATGCCTTTGAGCAAAGGTTGGATTTTACTTGAGCTTTAAACGCATTAAAAGGCAAATATTATTTTATATTATTTTTGTACACACAATTGGCAATATTATTTTTAATTGGCAATATTATTTTTGTACACACAGTAAAATTTGTACAGATACGACATTGGTATATTAAATTCATTGATCGTGCCCGCGGCTTCGCACTCGCGACTGTGTTTTGTTTTGGCATTATAAATTAATGGGACTGTGAAGACATAATATCGTCTTATTCATAATTAAGCCATTCGCTATATACCTATTTTAGGAATCGAACTGTTTTGTTCCATTCTGTCAAGATAAAGTGAATTTTGACAGAAAGAGACAAAACAGTTCGTTAGCTCAAATGGGTTTCCGGCCTTTCAGAGTCGAACAGAACACTAAAGTTAGGGAACAGATTTTCAAACTTCTTTCAAATGATTTGATTGCTTGCTGTTTCAATCAATGAATCACAGCAAGTAATATGATTTTGATAGTATGTAAGGTAATTTTTTGTGTAAACTCGGACTTTTCAGAACCTGTCGCTACTTGTCGCCACGGCTAAACGCAGCGACAAGATGCAGTTTGTTCTGGCAGTTTTTTATTATTTTCCAATGGATTAACAACAACTGAAAGCACAGAGCTCCTCGTATCTCCTTTGCTGGAACACAATAAAATCTTATAAAATTGAAACTCAGCACTGCGCCAGTTTATTGTGGTTATACAATATTTTCTTTCTCAAACACATAATCCTATTTGAACTGTAACAGCTAGCGGTTTTCACTTGAAAGATTTTCTTGAATACTGGGTTTGTATATATACAAAGTGTAACTGAATTATTGCACATTATGAAAGTAGTTTTTCAGAACCGTCTACTGAAAAATAAGTCACATTTGCGCTGTACAGTCAAAACAAACCAAAACAGAAGGAGTACTTCGCTAGACCATTTAACGTGTGCTTGCGTAGATTTGTAATGTGACCACAATTTATCTCCTACAATCAGTTTTAGGTACTAATTTATTAATCAAACAATGTTTTATACAAAACAGTAAAAATTCATCGTATGTATTATGATTAATACATAATATTTAATTGGCGGTGCTTGGTGGTTGTGACTAGAATGAAGATAGTCAGAGCCAGCCGACAGTTTTACACATTATTACTGACATTAAACCAGAAACGTTATGAGAAGACGCAGGTTAAGACTGTTTCTCTGGAATTTGCTTATTACGTACTAGGAATACGTTAACGATAATGACAAAGTGTGAGTGAGCGATTAATATTGTAGTAGAAACGCAGTGAAATGTCACTGCGTTTCTTTCTTTCTTAACCTAGAAGTTTAATGATACTTCTAAGTTAATTAAACGAATTATGTTTAACGAGATTAAACTATGTATGTGGATGTGGCCGACGAACTGAGAAAACGTCGATTGCAATAAATCGCGATGGATAAATGAGCTTGTTTTAAAAGTTTTCTTCTGTAAAATAATAAGAGCCGCCTCATATTTAAAAAATATGTGATCCCGCTGACAACATACATTTAGTCAATAATTTGACAGTAGTTATAGATTATTTTAAATTTTATTTTCTTAAGTAAACATTCGTTAGTTTAAACTATGTATTATGATTGTGTTGTAAATGTAATGTTTTTGCAAAAAAATATGCTGTAATCACAGTCTTTGTATTAATGATTGTAGTAATGTTATCAGAAGTATATTTCTTTTTTTACGGATGAAAACTCTGTGTATCTTATATAACCTGTATTGATTTTATGCTTATTCTTATCACAAATAAGTATCTAGCCTCCAATAAAGATCTATCAAACCATTCTACTCAAATCTAGTTTTATATGAGATTCATGACAAAGCAACTCTCTAAAATACTTAGCAAATAAGTTCAAAATGCAGGTGACCAAAAGACCCAAACTTATAAATCAGACCAAAACTTATAAATCACAGTCGCTTACAAGATGAAAAGAAAATTTTTGTGCGAATTTTTCATAATCATACCAACATTCTTGTTCAGCGTTTTCGCCGCAATTTGATTAATAACTTTGGTAGTGACGAGGCGCTTCGCTGATTTTTCAATCGAAGTTAGCTCGCACTCTAAGCTGAGGGAAAAAGGTGACATAAAAATATACAGCAGGCCGTTCCACTGGCATCCTATAGATCGAAAAAATACCCGGCGTTCCCTGGCTACCGCTGGTATCCCTAACTTTTTTACCCTGTTTTTTTCCCGTCCGTCGGAATGTTTTACTAACGTGCTTTAAATGCTTGGTTAAGCTGAGTTAATGTGTTTTTAAGTCAAACGCACCTGTGCTGTGATGTATTTTACTCACTATTTTACATTCTATAGTTTTAACATTTAATTTTATTCTCTACCGGTTTTCTTTGACTTTTGGTCAAGCAACGAAAAATGCCTACGTACCAGCAGATTCCCTCACATACTTATTAAGCTCTGACAAAGAAACGTAGCCCTAACAATGTCAAACAACAGCCAAATCCTAGCAAATATTAAAAATTCGGTACAAATCTCAAAACTTCACAGTACTTGTGACAATTTACCTTGGGTCCAAACTAAGCGTTCCTTTGAGTCGTAGAGTGTACTACATAAGTAATGTGCACATAGCGGTACCACAAAATTCATGTATCCTACAGAAGGCCAGCTTTATACCATGAGCGAAAACAGGTGTACGCACACATGCTTGGTCCTTACCGAAAGCGACAGTCGCGCGAGTACGCAGTCGTCGCACTCGTTTATATGGATCAAGCGTTTAACTTCTGCACGCGGCTTTGGGTACGTGCACGGGAACGTGCTACCGAAAAGAAAGTAGCCTATGTTAATCCTTATAACATCAGCTATCTGTCAGTGAAAGTACCGTCAAAATCGGTGCCGCCGTTTCGGAGATTAGCCGGAACAAACATACAGACATATAAGTACCGTATATACTTTCATCTGCATTTAGTTAAATTTATTGGCATTCGAATTTTATTTATTTTGTAGGATATAAACGAACGCGTTTTCAAACAAATTCCAGTCGCAAGTATACGTACACACGACTCTATGACTCTGCGTGCGAATGTTTTCGCTATTTGTTTGATGTCGATCTACTGAATATATTTTGTGGCAGTACCCTGCGATATGCGGCAGGGAAAAGTATCAGCATGCATTTCGAGGCACGGCGCGGTGTAAATCGCTGTCGTATTGTATATTAGTCGGTTAGGTAAAGTTAAGGTGTTTTATGTGCTGCAAAGACGACGGTAGCATTTCAATAACACATGCTTTGCTTTGAACGTCTCATGGACTATTAATACTTACTTACTTACAGTAGTATCTAGTAGATTAAAAAACAAAAAAAAAACGATATCTTTAAAACAGACCTAAATTAGTCCATAAGTTGTGAATGGTTAGTAACAGATTGTGCTTATATGCTATGTTTGTGTTGTTAGTATTTGAATGAATTAATTAAATTTAGCACAAACCTATTATTATTTTCACCCAGTGCCTTTGGATGGGGCAGTCCGGTCTGCTAGCAATCATTTTCATGATACTGTTACGAGTGTTACGCAAGCGTTGTAAGTATTAAGTAAGCATGATGGCGAGAAAGCCATTCGTGCGAGCTTCAGCAAACATTCCAGATGCACTACAACGCCGCGGTAACTGCAACAGCATCCTGAAAGCGTTGTTGTATTGTACGCGCAGGACGTTGTAGGTTCGGATGTATATGACACTGGCAAAGTTTGACAGAACGCCTTAAATAAGCGGACTTTGACGTCTGCCTTGCAGCAAGTGAAAGTACGGGGAAGAATATTGCTCCTCACCGCCAACGCCCTGCGCTCGCGCTCTATAACGCCATCATCCCGCAGGTCACTAGTGACAACATGACCTAGGTAATTAAAACTATTCACTACATTAAGTACTACGCCGTTTAGATATACCGGAGGTACACGACGGAGCTGTTATTTAGGTACCGTAAACATTAAGACCTCACTCTTTTATGAGTTTTATTTAAGGCCGTGCACCTCCGCATACGTCTCGCAGATTGTGATTAGCTTCCTCAGCCCGCTCATCGATGGACTACGCAAAACCATGCCGCCGGGCGCCCGCGTGACTTATGTTATTGACACATACTCGTATACGTCTACATGACAGCAGAAATGTGTGCTGCTGAGTCGCTCGATAAGCTGATTTATATACAGATTAAATAACAGGGGCGAGCTTAATCCCCCCTGCCTTACACCACATTCCATTTGATATTCATCCGTCAGAGTACCTACCCACCTCACCCGATTTGTTTGGTGAGCATACCAGTATCTGAGGAGGACTGTACACTTCGCCAGTACACACTTGCCCCTCAACTTGTCCCATAGCACATCATGAGAGACGAGATCGAAAGCTTTCGACAAATCGAGGAAACACGCGTACTCCGTCCTTCTCGCAAGATGTTACAAGAAGTATTAAAGCAGTTATCAAGTCAGTTGCTAGTAACTAATTGGTCACGTCTTCATACCAGATAAAATTTCTCAAATCAATATTTATAAGTTTTCTAGTTATTATCATTATGAATGCATTGAAGATTGTTAGCTAGTAAACTTGATAATGGTACAAAAAAAAACAACAAAGGTTTTCATTGAAGATTTTCAATATAGAAAATACCTATAGTATGAGTTATTACGGTTATAAAATAGCTTCTTTGCCACGCTTTTGTAGGCTACCGGCTTTGTGTTGAGCACATGTTATCTGAACGTAGCACACTAATAGGAGTGTGACGCCGTCCTTCCAAGCTTTCAAAGTTTTTTTCGCCGTGGTAGTCCGCAATAATCCGATTTTCTTTCGTCGATTTTACCCATATTGATCTGACTTGACTTGTATATCTTTTTTTGACTGAACAAAAACGAAGAAATAACATTAATAAGCTCACGCCTTCTTCCCATTGAGGTAGGCAGAAACTACTCTATGAAACTAGCTACGATCCTTACATGCTCCTTTATAATATTTTTGTAAAGGCATTTTCCTTTGCGGGAAAAATAAATAAATTCTTATTAGTTTCCATATTACTTGTGTGTTTCATATGTGGGTTATTACTTATCAGAAACTTGACTTACACTGTTCAATTCGTCGATTGACAAGTTTCTAGTGTCGGGGACATGGTAACATCAACTATAATGAACTATATTTTACTAACTGGATGTTTTATAACAATAAAAATGTTAACAAATAAAATTCTTATGAAACCACATTTTCTTAAGACATCGGTAGCTACAATACTTCCTAACAATGTTTACGAAAATATTGCACCTTCCCAAATTTTAAACGATTTAATGTAATAACAGTAATATTCAAACACTTTCAGTTACACTATCACATAACTAACTTTTTACAAAACCCTCCATGTATGTCATTAACCCATTCCTTGCGGACCCCAAATGGCGCTATTACGCACGAAGTGGCCAATGTAGCTTGTGAGCGCACATCATAATAAGCTCTGAGCGTAGTGATTCACTGGTCAATTTGAAATATTATCCACCTCTAGGCGACTGCCACACTTTTTCTTGATACTTGATAACCGGGAGGTATACTCTCAAAAAGCAAAATCTGGGCTTAGACTGTCTATAAGTCAGACTATCATTGCAATGAATAAACAGTCCCATAGTCAAAGTTGTAACACTGTAAGACTACTGAAAATCTGTTTGCCACTGTAAGACCAAAACTGTCCTACATTTCACGGTACTGGCTGGAAAACAAAAGCACTCTTTTAAACCCGCATCAAATCTTCTTACCAAAACCACATACAAAGCCTCCACACGTACCATATAATTAAAAAAAAGAACTTCGTGAATTCGCAAAGAGTACGTGGCGCGCCAAATTATAAAGTTGCGAGCAAAGCCAAGTTGTGGCGGTCGCAGTAGATATAAACTTGTACAACATTAACCGGCCGGAAGTTCTTCACTATTTAGCATATAGAATGGCCCGACGGTGTTATTTTTCCACTACAAACTTTAAAATGCAAATCGCAACGTATGCACGGCGGCTCCTTGACGTACTCTCTAATTTTACAATCTCTCGTGGCAGTTTTACGAGATCGCAACACGTGATAGTAATAACGAAGACAATGACAGTATTTGGTCTTAAAGTTATTTGTAAATATCTTTTTTAGGATGAATGTAAAATCTAAACATTTAAACAACACGTATAATTTCCTAGTTCAATAAAATTTATAGATTTCTTACATTACTTAGAGGATTCAAATTTGAACTGTCTTTGACCGTAGTGCTGTTCTCCTATTGATTCGTTCTCGCTCGCTGCAATTTTCCAAAGAATTTGAGTTTTATTGGAAACAACTTCGTATCGTATCTATTGTGAATGTTTCAGAAATGTGTCGATCAAAAAAGTATCGAGACCTTCAGGGTGAACTTATTATGATTTAGGTAGAAACACTCACTGTGAACTTATTTTCACTTATATTTAGTTTTCAATGCGCGACTGTGAGTGGAAGGTTCCTCCTTTTCTATCAACTCTTCGTCAATTAATAAGTCAAAGTTACCCATAGCTTCAGCATTCGGTATTTTATTCCAACGAACGTCCGGCACACCATCTGGAGGAAGAACTACTGATAACATGTGATCTATTAATTTATACTTTAAAATCCTATCGTTCACCGTCGTCGATGTCAATGAAGGAGACGCATTTACTTCCACTAGCCACGGCTTCAGTTGATTGTCAATTATTATGTCATAACCGTAACACTCGAAACAATGTCTATCGTTAGCCATGACAGATGAAACAGCCTTCAAAGAATGCACTATCAGCCACTGCGTAGCTGCGAACAGCTTCTCAGTAACCGCCCGACCTTGCGTGCCTTCTAAATACAAGTGCAGATTTTGTACAGTCATCTTCCCGCCATGAATGTTATTATAGTCACCGCCATGTTTCTGCGCACTAACGTTCGTGAGATGTACGTACATATTATCCAACTCCGTAACACTTGTGTCGTACTTCACCGTGCAAAACCTACAAAAGCCGAGTTGGAACATATAAGCCTTCAGAGGTCGGAGAGAAGTAACCAACACGTAAAGTCTCAGGTCAAACTTTTTGCCCCCTATTAGCAAGGGATTGTCTATATAACACGAAATAACGTTACTTTCTTTTGTTAATTGCGGGTGGAAAGGAGTTTTTGCTTCACGAGACCATTTCTTCAGTTTAGATGACCTCCGTGTAAAGCGACCTCGGCTTTCTCCGCCAAAGGATTGACTTCCCGTTCGAGCTCCTTTCTGTAGCGCTTTATATTTTTCACGAGCTAGTCTTTCCGCGACAGTTCGTAGTGGTTTGGAAAGTGATTTATTATTTGGTTTTAATTCATCAGGTATCCGCTCTCGACGCTAAATAAGTTCCGGCACGTCTGCGTGGAGGCCCAGTAGAAGTTCCATTCCTCGTCGGGCCCAACTTGGTTCCATGCCCGCCTCTCGAAGTTGGTCATCAAAACTGACTTTTCTAAGTCCGTACAAAAGTTAACTCGGCATCTCTCGACAGCCGGCACGTTGACTCTTCCGTACAGGCTGTTTGCGATTTTCTTAGCGTCTTGATTAATCGTTGAAATGTATTTGCGTTTATTCGGAATGTTTGTTGTACATATTGACCAAATATTCGAAGCACAGGTGCGTATCCACGGTTGTCATGGCTTTCGACAAACACCCCTCGCTATTGGCTGACATCCAATCCGGCTCGTTTCGCTATGAGTACGTGTAAACATTGCGGCTACGTATTTATTTTTAACGAGTTTTTCGATGTCGGCTCTCCGGCTTGCTTGCAACCTTTGTATTACGGGAAAATAAAGGCGATTTGAGAACTCCTTACTTAGTAATAATCCGACATTAGTATTATTACGTGTAGGTTTTTCGTACAATTTTACATACCTCCGTGATTGTATCGAATGTTAACTGACATGGTCATCATTACTTAGGAGAAAGTTAGCAACTTAGTTTTATACAAATAAAGGCCTTTTTCGCCTAATTCAACACGGAATCACGCAACACGTAATAAATAAGGTGCTATGCTAATACCGGGCTAATTATCGGGTGTACTACTGGTATACTCCGAGGCTCGCAGTAAGCTTAACGCTCGTAAAGGACGTCGTGTAAGCACTTTCCGTGTTAATATTGTTTCGGAGTTTTACGACAGCCGTCACTCATATTGCCACATTAAGCCAGGAAATAAACGGTGTAGGAATTTTACAATTCCCCAGGACATTCCCTACCTCCGTTCAGACAAGTAACTAGACTGTGGTACTACAATACACAACGTCGTTCAAGTGGTTAATGTCCGTCGGCAATCTGTCGCGCCTGCGACTTTAGCACCTTTCCTCCCATTTTAATCAAAGTCAAAGTCAAAGTCAAAGCATTTATTTCAAATAGGCCCATAAAATGGCACTTTTGAACGTCAAAAATTACATTAAAAATATAACTGATTCTAGGCGCCACTTCCAAAAAGTAGTTTCGTATGGAGAAGAAGTGGCAAGAAACTCCACCGTTACTCTTTTAAAATATTTTACAATATTTTTATACATTAATTATATTTTTATATGTGAAGACGATGCACCAAGAATAAAAATACTATACCACAATAATAAATTACATTAAGTTTCTAATTGCGGAAGCTTGTAAATGGCTTGTCGTGAATAACGTAAATGTAACTTTTTTATTGTTAGCTGTAAGCCACCCAAACATAATAAAATAAAAAATTAAGACAGTATTAACAACTCGATATGCTTCAAAGTCGATTGAGAGCGTCCGGTTTGCACCAACTGCAAATGGCAACTGATAGAAATTCTACGACTGACGAAACACGAAGTTTGCCGAGGGACATTAAGAAAATAGTTGTACTGTAATTACGAGGATCCTGTATGTGGCTGATGTGACCTTAATTATACATTTATGGTAAGGCTCTAAAATGTACAACAGACACGATGCACAAAAGTACAGCATACAAACATTTTGTTTCCTCAGATACTAATACATAATAAAAACTTAAAACTTTAAAACTGCGATTAAAAGTAACATAGAAATTCCGCTTCCAGATAACTCCATCAAATAAAATACCTACTCTGTAAATCGCTGAAAACATCGCTAGAAATTAAATACTTTACTCGCCTTACATAATAATATAACATCGCCTGTATTACCTAAGGGTTAGGCAGAGGTGTACCTACCTATCCATAGTAACATTACATTTCATTTCACACTATTTATGTTTAAGTCTCATGTAATAGGGGGGCGAACCTTTTGCCATCAATCGGGCACAAATCCAGACTCCGTCAAAATCAGTGAAATTCTTTTTGGAAGAACCCAATAAAACTGGGCACTAGGCAGAATCCAATCACTGGACAAATCGAATATTCTCAGGGTATTTTTTTGCACCTGTCAAGCGCAGACGAGCTATGGCATGACATCGCACTAGCGTAACTGAGTTAAAAGTTGAAAAGGGTAGGGTATGTTACAAAAGTGTGTGATGAAAGGGTAAACAAACCCTGTTCAAGTTAAATTCTTCAAGCCGCAATCACTCACTAAAAGGTAAAGTTTAAAGTAACACATTCATATCAGAAGGTTTCAACTTCGGATCTCGCAACTTTTTCCATAATTATTGTTTAAATGACATTATTAAAATGTAACTGAAAAATCATCGACGATAATTGAGTCTATATAATCAACCAATTGTGAAACGAGAAACATCTATAAGGTGATTTAAAATTATAATTTCGAGTTAACTTATTCTGATAATCAAATCAAAGCACTAAATCTGCAAGTGGCATCCACAGGTACGTTTTCTGATGCATTTGTTTACATTTTTATCAGACACTTGTGGAATAGACTTCACTTGAATCCTCGTCTCTTTTACCGTCGTACATACATATATGTTAATCTGCTTTAATGGATATAACATATACATAGGAATATTAGTGGATGATTAACTTTGTTCAGTGCGTGATAAAATCATGTTTAACTGCTTTAAAACACGTTTTTTTAAAGCACGTATTTCATTTTTTATTCTTCATTAAGTTGATAAGACTAAAGTCAAAGAAGTTATGAATTGAGCGGTTTTCTATTTTAAATTCGATTGGTTCGTTTTGATAAATTACTTTAGCTACGGCAACATTTTACATTAACATCATGAATAATTTTGTCTCGGTTAAATAAATAAAAAAACAAACACAAAAGCATTTATAAACCAACTACTGGCACTTTTGAATTGTCAGGAGGTCAGCCAGTCAGAAAGATTGTATTTGCGAATTCCTAAGCATAGTAGGTACCTATTGAGAAGAACTAGCAAGAAACTACACGGACACTCAGCTAAATAAATACAAAACTGTTACATTGAATTATTTACTTAATTCATGTGAGAACGATGTAGAAAGACGTACACGTTAAAAGCGTCCGTAATAAACAAAACATTCAAAACAGTTCAGAAATTAAAATAAGCCGTGGCAGCTAAGAGAAGACCAGTCCCTATTGACGGCGCCCGTTCACGAACACGACGCATGTTTCAACACCATTCAGCTCAAACATTCTGAAGTGAATTTAATGATCCAACACCCACGCCACTCCCAACGAGACATCTGAGTGAGCACAGTGGCACATTCAAGTCAATGAAAGACGTACCCAGTAAATGGTAGCTTTAAAGAAACTTTACCCTCAATAAAGACAAAATTATGTCACTCACTTGAGATCAATACTAGAACATACATGAATTACACAAAGTTCGTCTTCATCAATTACAAATTAGGATACCCTTTCATTGCCTTTATTTCTCCACAAGTGATCGATCCGGAATGCTTATAGTAGAGGCATGTGATAAAGCTCTTCTTCTTAAAAAGTAAGCATTTTTTTGCCATAACAAGTTCTAGTTTTGGTTTAATATAACAAGCTAGCTCGCCGTGTGCTACGTTGACTGACTTGTTTATTTATATTGGGTGACTGTTATGTACGTGACGGCAGCCATATTGATTAGCAGCTGCGAGAGACGGCGACTAGATGGCGCTAGTGGAACGTGCACCAGACGCATCATAAAGAAATCATTCACTCTATAGATCATTTGGCTTAATATACTTGAATCCAATCTAATAAAATGTTGTGACGTTTCGCTGTCAAGCGATCGCCTTTAAAAGGAGCTGCGCTGTTCAATCAGCACGCATTTCGAACGGATGCGTCTTGGTGCACGGACCACTGTCTCTCGACAGTCAGTACTGCCCGGTTATTGGACGTGGAACGATGTCTCTGACATTTAGTACTGTCCTTATTGCGGTGGGTGCATGGACCACTGTCCCTGACAGTCAGTACTGCCCTATGTGACCGCCTTCATTAAAATTATTAGTTATTTAATTCAATTTCTATACTTCGAGATTCATGATACTTATTAACTGATTGTTCAATTGAAAATGTATTGTCATACCTGAGTCTTACTTCGGATGTCTGGGCTTAATCCGACATCAGAAGTGGGATCGGATTTTCGCCCACCTCTGGCAATTCGTCATCACAAAACATGCAGGAAAATATTCCGCTACCCTCAAATAGTTTAGAAGCATATCTTGCAAAATTAACTGATGTCTGCTGCCCCGGTCCAATGCACCACCTCAACGTTTCACGGCGTTGGTACCGTTTGATCCTGACGACCCCAATTCAGACATAGGGGGCTGGTGTTGGCTTTCAGACACCATAATTAGGAGCAAAAATTTGAATAGTGTCTATTTAATCATGAGGTTGACCTATTGTCTTCAAGGCGCGCAGCCAAATAACTGACCAAAATCATAGGTCAATATTAATAGGAAGATATCCAGGAGACTTTTAAAGCTCGGTTCTCTCGCCCTATTCTTATTCAGGATCACTTTGACAATATCCATAAAATTTCAAATTATTTCTACTGAGACCGCCGCTCAGGCATGTTAATGTCTTTGCCAAATCCCGGACGCAAGATTATCTGAAAAGGTTGTGTCGGGTTTTGCCATTTCCATATATGTCTGATGTTCAAATAAGTCGTGAATTAAGATCGACTGTGATAAATAACAAATCTTAGCTATTACGAATACTGCGAGGCATATCCTCAAACGAAGGTCAGAATTGCCCGAGTCAAACGATTCTGACGTCAAACGCCCTCGTGCTACGTTTGGATTACGTGGCAACTGCAACGTACGTGGCAGGACCGGGCATCGCCATTTAATCGTTCTATTTTTGCGTATAAACGTGTCAACCAAAAGTCACAAGTCACATGCTACGTCTGCGGGGAGCCAGGCCACATCGTCTCCACCTTTCCAATGCGGGGTTCCTGTTTAATTTTAAGAAGTGTTCAGTTTCTGAAAGTCCAAGCTGAATAGCTGGGGTGATTAGACCAAATCAAAAAAATAAAATAATAGTTTGCTTTAATTAATGTCCCAACTCTGTTACTCAATTTCCAAATAATTCGGCCGGGGTAAAGGCAATGTTAACTGGACACCAGAGCATGACCAAATACACGCAAAAATTATCCACATTTTAAGGCCCGAATCAGTTTTTGACCCTTCCTTGCCCATTTAACTCTATACCGATGCAAGTAGTGAGGGATATGGTGCAGTTCTTATCCAAAAATATAATGATACTGCATAAGTTATAGCTTATTATTTGCATGGACGAAAATTCACTGTATTTACCGAACTCCCATAGATAAGGCTTCTCACTCAAAACGTTATTTGACTCCAAGGCTTCACCGTTGGTGGGGGCTATATTGCAGGCTTAGGACTTTGATATCGTGTACGAAGAAGGTCGAAAGATGCCTCATGCAGATTCCTTGTTTCGCAATTTATCAAACACAAATAGTTGTATACCTCGTAAAGTAAATTTTACATTTAGACAAAGATCGGAAGCGCGATTCGGTACTTTTTGAAATGATAACAATTCCTAAATAAATCAATTACCTGTCGAGATATCACGTACGCAAGGTTCAAGACCAGGAATATTGTATAGGAAGATAGAACCAGGCCTCCTTTAGTTTTCCGTCTTCCCTGCTTTGTTAAAATTGAATGCGTTGACGGTGTAGTTGAACCAGAGCGGAGGCGTGACGTCGAACGCGGTCGGTACGAGTTGCGCCTGTGGTGTCGCGGCGGTGGCGTGCGCGAGCGGTCGTGGTTCTTGTGGCGGTATGACTTCTTCAGTTCGGCGATCTAGACGTGCAATTCTAATTTCTTCGACGTGATTTTGTATACTCACAGGTGGGTTTTGCTGGGACGTTGACGCTGATGTGACAGATACTGCGGAAATTTCACTTGCTTTTTGAAGCATTTTTTTTCGGTGAGCTTGGCTAATTCATCGAATGCTGTATCCTTGCTTATTGTGTCACTTACTAAAAGTAGTGATCGGACGTGCGCGTAGTAAGTTTATCCACATGAGCCTTAGTGTGTAATCTGGCACCTTATTGAGAGCGAGATTGCGCTTGTGACGTAGTATTTGGCTAGGCTTTCTAGTTCCATATCCGAAAGTAGCTTCTGTAGCTGCTCGCCATCAGATTATTCGTACACAGAAATAAGACGTTTCTGTATGACTGAATATAGACGATCGGCAGACGGATTGTTTGATAAGTCACATATTTGCTCGATGTCTTCTTTTTGTAGCTGAGCGATGACCATCTTGCCTTCTGTGTTTCACTTGTCTTGAGATCACGCGTAGCTGCTTTGAAACGGATGAACCATAATCGGGGTTTGTCGCGCCAGAAAGGTGGTACTCGAAGGGAAAGCGAGATTTCGGCGATATGTTGGGGTGATAGCGTAACGTCCTGTGAGTTCGCTGAGCTTGCTTCTGCTAATTTCATGTCTGGTTGTTCGGTGTCACGCTGCATAGTTTTCTTGCGGTTGCTTCGTTCGGGGTCACCACTTTGGCGTTTAGGCAGTAGAGGGATGAAACTCCAGATGAAGATATAATCAGAAGTATATCGGTATATTTAGATGTACCGAGGTTATAAATATGAGTCACACACAGCTGAGCGTCAGTGTGTCGCGAGGCGGGGCGCGCGCACAAAACGTGCGTGCTGCCACAGAACGTAGAGGAGTTTCTAGTTGGCTACCTATCGTTCATTGGTTTGGTCCCTAATTACCCATGTTCATAATGAAATACAACATTTAGGTTTTGACAAGACTTTAGGAAAAGTTTACGAATTTTATTGGTTTCCCGACATGGCAAAATTTTTAAAAAGTTTATTTGCTGTGCAGTATGTAAAACTTCCAAAGGCCCTTCAGGTGTACAGCAAGTGCCGTTACATTCAATTCCAAAACATCCAATCCCTTGGCACACAATTCATTTAGATCTAACTGGAACACTTTCGAGAAAAAGTGATAGAAAAGAATGTTGTTCAGTTTTAATGACTGCAGTAAGTTTAAAAACTTTTGTAATGATAATACAATAGAGTTCCCTTTCATAGCAACCGGTTCAAGTAGAGCTAACGGTCAGGTTGAAAGGATCATGCAAACTTTAAAGAAAATTTTTTACTTATAGAGAATGTAATTCTAATTGTCATTCGGGGTTCCTCACTTAATCTAGCTAAAATAACGCCTAGTTCTTCTGAAACAACTGTAAATTTAAAATTGAAACTGCTCGTTCATCGTGCATCATAAAATAAGAGTGACTAAACCTGACACTATAAGGTTTAATAAGGGAAAAGCCCGGATTAAACCTTTTGCAGGTGATTTTTTGTAAATTGCGAAGACATCAAATTAATTTAGATTTAAAAATAAGTGGCCTTATAAAATAGTCACTGTTTGACGAAAATTATGGTGATGATGATCATAACGAACCGTGGCAGATAATGAGTTCAGTATGTCTATTGTACCTGTAAATAATAACATGACCTCAGATTCAGGGGAAACTCGTACTCTAAGCTCTCGTGCATTGATTGCGGATGATTCAGAGGAAACACTTTCTGTAAGCTCTCGCACCCTTAGTGCAAATGATTTAAATAACTCTGAAGAAACTTTATCTGTTAGCTCTCGAACATTAAGTGTAGATAATTCCGAAGCTATAATAGAATCTTTGGAATGATCAACTAGTATGGTCTCTTCTACTTTTGTGGGAGACGATCATCTCTGCAAAAAAAATATTAAGATCACTCCTGCTGTTATTTGATGATGATCCTGTGTTGCGCTGAAGAAATCTCACCTGCTTTTGTGGGTGACGATTTAGACCAGCATGTTTGAACTGTAGGGGTTTTCTTTTGTAAAGAAATACCTAGACCAGTGATATCTGTGATGAGCTGAAGGAATCTCACCTGCTTTTGTGGGTGACGATTTCGACCAGCATGTTTGAACTGTAGGGGTTTTCTTTTGTAAAGAAATACCTAGACCAGTGATATCTGTGATGAGCTGAAGGAATCTCACCTGCTTTTGTGGGTGACGATTTAGACCAGCATGTTTGAACTGTAGGGGTTTTCTTTTGTAAAGAAATACCTAGACCAGTGATATCTGTGATGAGCTGAAGGAATCTCACCTGCTTTTGTGGGTGACGATTTAGACCAGCATGTTTGAACTGTAGGGGTTTTCTTTTGTAAAGAAATACCTAGACCAGTGACATCTGTGATGAGCTGCAGGAATCTCACCTGCTTTAGTGGGTGACGATTTAGACCAGCATATTTAAACTGTAGGGGTTTTCTTTTGTAAAGAAATACCTAGACCAGTGACATCTGTGATGAGCTGCAGGAATCTCACCTGCTTTAGTGGGTGACGATTTAGACCAGCATATTTAAACTGTAGGGGTTTTCTTTTATAAAGAAATACCTAGACCAGTGATATTTTCTATTTTGATATGTAACGATGATGATGATATGAATTAATGAGTCTTTTTTTATTAGATGCCTGAATGCACTCGAGGACGAGTGATTTGTCAGAATGGCCGTGACGGCAGCCATATTGATTAGCAGCTGCGAGAGACGGCGACTAGATGGCGCTAGTGGAACGTGCACCAGACGCATCATAAAGAAATCATTCACTCTATAGATCATTTGGCTTAATAGACTTGAATCCAATCTAATAAAATGTTGTGACGTTTCGCTGTCAAGCGATCGCCTTTAAAAGGAGCTGCGCTGTTCAATCAGCACGCAGAGGATTGGCTTGTGGTCGTCACGCAAGCTCGTCCTACGGAATTTTCCATTCCGTTGAGTTTGTTCCGCGCGGACCGTCATAAATTTTTTTAAAATTTTCTGACTACCCGGTATTTTTGTACCGACGCGGTCGCGGAGACCATACCCCAGCGATGCCGAAGCCCGGCACGCGCGGCTCGTTGGGCTGCGATGCCGGCTCACCGGAGTCCCGCCCGGCGCTGGATAGGACGTCGTCGATGCCGATCATCGGTGTTGCGTCGTCCTGTGCACCGCCGGCCGGCTCCACAAGGAGCGAAGAAAAGAAAGAGAAGACGTCCAAGAAGAGGAAGGAAGAAAGAAGAGGAGGGGGATCGAGCGCCGCTGCTGCTGCCGGCCCACCGACGTCACTGGCGCCTGCGCGCGCTGCGCCTTCGCCGTCGTCGAGCCGACCGCACGCGGTAGCGATCCGCCCCGCTGCGTTCCGCCCGGTACCCAGCCAGGCCCCGGGGCCTGCCGCTAACCCCAGTCGCGCGCCGCATGCGCGCGCCATGGCACCGCCCGCGCTTGCTCCCGCAACCGCGCCCGTGCGCTGCGCCGCATATGCCGCCGCGTACGCCGCCGCTTACGCCGCGCGCCCCGCCACGCCGCGCGACTACCCCGCGCGCCCCCGCACACCGCCCGCGCCCCCCCGCGCGCCCCCTGCACGCACCGACGCGCCGCCGCGATTCGCGACTCCGCCCGCGCCTGCCGCGGCGACTACTGTGACCGCGCAACCGAAGACCAAAGCTGCGCCAGCTCCGCGCACCGCCGTGACCGGCGCCCGCCTCTCGCTGGCGGGACCGGCAATGGCTGAGCGAGAGCGGCCAGTAAATAATCCTGCAACCACCATGACGTCAGCAAGGTCAGTACCAAGCGCCACCCATACGCCCGACTCGCCGGCGCCTCCTCGTGCATCAGCATACGATTCGCCCGCGGTTATGTCGCCGTGTTCGTCCGTAGGATCGAACATGTCGTTGGCATCCGCGGGCTCGACCGGAAATGGCTATGCGCGTGCCTGTTTCGAGTCCCGGCTCGAACCCAGAGGCCAAAGAATACGTCGACGCAGGAGCTCGAGTGAGACCGCAGCGGAGGAGGGGAAGCGGCTCTGCCCCGACTCGCCGCGGCCACCGCGCGAAAGCGCGCCGCGGAGTCCGGACCCGCCAGCGTCGCCTACTTTTGCCGACGCGGCGCGCCGCTCACCCCCCCCACCTGCGTCACCATCGCCGCCACCGTCACCGTCACCGACCGCGGGGGTTAGGCCACCCCCCGCCCCCGCTACCGCTGCCAACACCCCCGATGCACCCCCCGGCGCCGCGACAAGAACGTGGCAACATAAGCCGGGGCAAAAGAAGCCCAGGTACCCGCCGCTGGTGGTTGAGAAGCTGCCAAACTGGGCCGCCCATTTCCGGGCCATCAGGGAGAAACTGGGCCGGCCTCCTAACGCTCGTCCATACGGAGGTGGAGTTCGCTTCACCCCAGACAGCGAGGAGGAGTATAGGCTGGTCCAGCGATACCTGACTGGCCTAGAGAAGGATAGCGGCGTCAGCTGGTTCGCTTACTCACTGCCAGCAGAGAAGAGCCTGAAGATCGCCATACGGGGACTACCGGCGGATACGGACCCGAAGGAGATAGAGGAGGAGCTCCAAACGCTGGGATACCAGCCGGAGTATGTGCGCCATATCAAGGCCGCACAAGGACGACCCGGTTGCGTATTCCACGCAATCTTAAAAAAGACTCCGGACGTCCGGGCCATCTATGACACCACGACGTTCATGTTGATGCGTGGTGTCAAGATAGAGGCCTGGCGCGGAAAACGAGGACCCGCCCAGTGCCACCGATGCCAACTGTTCAGACACAGCTCGCATCAGTGTCACCGCCCGCTCGCCTGCGTGCGCTGTGGAGGGGAGCACGCGGCGAGAGACTGCCCGCGCCCGAGGGAAGAGCCGGCCACCTGCGTGAACTGCGGTGGCCCGCACCCGGCGTGCAACATCAAGTGTCCGGTGTTCCAGAAAGAGACCCGGAACAAGCGGGCGGGCACCGCCGCCATAACGGCCACATCACGCCGTCCCAAAGTGTCCTTTGAGAGGCCACAAGAGATGCCAGAAGAGGCCCAAGGCACGACGCTTATGGCGGCGGCCAACGGGCCCTCAAACAAAGAAGCTACCTCCTCAGGGCGGAGGAAAAACAAGAGACGCGGGGGAAAGGGCAAGGGGAAGAAACCCGACCCACCCCAGGCGACCCAAGAAAACCCAATTGCCACCCCTGCCTTCAACGAGGCACAGGTTGTGATTAAGCAACAAACTACCGCTAGCGCCGCCACGGCGCTGCGGACAACAAAGGAACCAACCAAGAAGGAGTTCCTAAAAGAATCCAGTGGCGGCGCCACCGACGCCAAAACAGCCACCGAAAAGTCGGATTTCACAACCTGTGCCATCAAACTACTGATGGACCTGATAAAGGCCATCAGGCAGGGACAGGATGTCGAGCTGGTCATCCTGGATGGCTTGGCCGCACTACTGACTCTGTACCGCGGCTAGGTCACCCAGGGCGGCCCAAAATGGGACGCCGGCGGCCTTCTGGCATAAGGCCGCCCCCCCTCCGCCACCTCCTTCGGGACACGGAAGACGTCACAAAAACAAATCCGGATCGACCTCCAGATAAGCCGCAGCCAAGTTACACGCGACTTATCTGTGACAAAAAGACTCCACACACACAACACACACACCCACTGCGTAACGTGTCTAGGTTAATATAGGCACGTTACGTAGATGCAGACAGACATACATGTCTATACAGGCACCCAAACTCACGCGTGTACGCGCGGCGCGGGCCGCGAGTCACGCAAACATTGAACGGTGTTACACAATTACAATACCGTTCACACCCACATGTCGGCCCCTTAGCCCGGACAGTAACGGCTAGCTCTGTGATCTGGACGGGCGGGGGCCACTCACCTACTCTGTAGGCGCGTCGAGTCGGCATCTTCGTCGCTGGTCGTTGTCGCCGGGCCTCCCCTAGGTAACTAGGGGTCTCACCTGGCGGCGACAGACCGCCGAGATGTCGTGAAGAAAGCGGCGCTTCACTATAAGCGTCGCGGCGCTCCTACAGAAACAAAATAGCAATCACTCACACGGGCGCGCGTTGCCCGCGCGCGCCCGAAAATCCACTGCCATCGAAGCAGACCCAATGAGAGGCCCGTATTTACGGGTCGCCGTATGGCCTCCGCGGGCAGGGGGTGAATGCCCCGGCACCGCACGCAACGCCCCCTTACGGGGGCGCCGCGATATAGCTCCGAGCGATCAGCACGCATTTCGAACGGATGCGTCTTGGTGCACGGACCACTGTCTCTCGACAGTCAGTACTGCCCGGTTATTGGACGTGGAACGATGTCTCTGACATTTAGTACTGTCCTTATTGCGGTGGGTGCATGGACCACTGTCCCTGACAGTCAGTACTGCCCTATGTGACCGCCTTCATTAAAATTATTAGTTATTTAATTCAATTTCTATACTTCGAGATTCATGATACTTATTAACTGATTGTTCAATTGAAAATGTATTGTCATACCTGAGTCTTACTTCGGATGTCTGGGCTTAATCCGACATACGCGTGAATAAATTTATTGAGAATTTTTCTGATGTATGGGTAATATTATTATAGTTGTTTGATATTTGTTATTTTTTATCTCTATAAATTTTGCAGGTTTTTTATGAGTTTATTTGAGGGTAATTTGAAGTTCTGACAGTTTTGTTTTTGCAGCACTGCCCCAAAGGTCATTGGGCATTTTGTTCGGCCATTTGATCCACTGCGTACACAAATAAAATAGAGCAGAATGTGCACATAAATATCTCTGCAACACAATGGTAAACGTGGCATTCTTGTAGACAGCGCGAAAGTCTAAGAAAAAAAATGTTGAAAATTTAAACTTGAAGGAGGATTTTCGTCAGGCAGATAAGCAGAGAAGCGGTGATTGCTAGAGCTGAGGCCTATGACAGGCTATGTAGGAACATTTGGATGGTTTTGAAGGCCAAAAACAGCTGTTTAACATAGTAAAAGCAAGAATAATGAATGCTAGAGATATATCGAAAATGACATATTATATAAAAGATGAAAACAATGCGTGGTAGGGAGCTGTGCTAGTGACAAGGCATAGATTGCGCCAATCGATGGCATGGTATACTGAAATTAAAAATCATATACTTATGTGTTTTATTACCGAAAAACAACAAACTTATTTTTTTTATTATTAAAGGTTTAACACATCTTTTCTCGCGGCCACCAAAAAAAAACTGTCTCCACAGAATGAAAAGTGAAACCAAGCTCATTAATGTAAAACACATTTGGTTATCGTACGTAGCTTTGCATGAACCGGGTCAAATATTGACCTTTCAATCAAATAAAGTAGATGCGGCTTCACTGGGGAATTATAGATGGTGTACCGCAATTTAGGTGGAATGCTACGAACTCTGTCACGTAATGACCCGGTAAGCGCTGAGAGCTTGCTTTTTTTATGTGTTCAATGTGAGCATTCCATGTAAGTGAGCTGTCGATAGTTGGAACATAGTGCTCACTGATTTACTATGCAATTATATAATACTAAGAGATTCAATTTATACAATTCAAAGATAGTTTTTACAATCTTCAGCAGCTAGTTGGTTTATGCGGCCCTTGTGGAGCACGACCAGCGTTGAGCCAAGCATTTTTGTCAACAATGGAATCCCCCAGCTTTTAATATCCTTCCTTATAACAACTTATACGGAAGGATATTATTAGGATGGAAACTATATCTCCCAACAGAGAAATAGTTTCCACCATCCGTCAGTGAGTGGATGCGAATTCGTCCGTCAGTGAGTGGATGAATTTATTATTTCAGTACCTATGGTAGATTGTTTCTGTGTCTTACATCTTAGCTTTAGCCTTAAAGCGTTTTCGTTCTACTATAGACTGCCCTTATTTCTATTTTTATTTGTAGGAAATATTTGTCTAAAAGCCGTACAGCTCCAACAAACACACATCAAAAGTTACAAACTTACCTTTTCAATAAAGAATGTCTGTATAAAAATATGAAGAAAACCATAAATCTGGTGATAAATCACTATGTTTGCATATAAATTCCAATGCTCTGTTGGGCACAGCCGAAATTTTCGGGGAAATATAATTATGGGGGACATTCCGGATGGCCCGGGCATACTTCAAATGCGCATTTATCCCAATTTTTAAACAAATATAAAGACGGTGTAATGTTATTATTTTTAATGATGAGGCTGTTTCTATGTGTGCATTATGTAAATAAGTTTTTGTTCGTTTGTGGATGTGTTTGAGAGAATGTGGTATCGTAAAATGCAAGATGGTTTGCCTAAAGTTAATTAGTCTGCTGGTCACTGGCGCGGGAAACTAACTATAGAATTGAATAAAATATTAAAAGCACACCCAACTACACATTTGTATACCTACTACGCTCATGCTAACGTAATAAAACACTAATTTTTATGCGAAAAATTGAGAAAAATAAGAGCATTAAGCCCCTTATTCATGGTCAACATTTGTTTATAAATAAAGTTGAATCAACAAGTTGCTGAGTTGCTGTCAACATGTTGCTGGCCACACTGCGTGTTGCTGAGTTGATCACGCAACAACATTTGTTTATCAACAATTGTTGACGTGTGTGGACGTGTTTGCAACCAGTTTATACAACAGTTTATACACATACAACAGTAGTGTAGAGCAATTATATAATAACAGTATATAAACTCTATCATTTGTTTGTTTGTTTGTTTGGCATCTCGCAGGTCAACCTATGCGGTTGTCGTCTGCTTAAGCAGACTTGCCTGTGGATTCCCTAATAAATTAAGGCCTCCAGCCAGGACTTAAACTTATATACTAACTAAAACTAAGCGACAACGCTAAGGGCACCCCCTGTGGGGTACGAACCTCGGCTTAGGGCGTCGCTGGAAGAGGGCAGCAAATGACTAGCTGGATCAGGATTGGTATTATTTACGGACGAATTTAAAGCTACAGGCTCAGCGGCGCGGGCTGGCTCGAGCAAGGGGCGTCGATTTGGGCGTCGCGGCGGGCCTCGGCGGCGAGGGCGGTAGGACGGCGATCGGGTTTTGGGCTTATGTAGCGTGCTAGTGGCCTTACTACTCTCCTGGAGGAGGGTAGTGGCGTCGTCGGGGTCGATTAAAGTATGCCTTGGTCGGCGAATACTGCTAATGCGAGAGGGAGTGTAGCGGGCGGCCGCTGTAATCAGGGGGTTAGAATGTTTGATGCCGCAGTCGAAGAAACGCTTTGATAAGCGTTTCATGAACTGTTTTATGGTTGGCATTTTGAGGTCGACGTGAAAATCTATATTACGGACATAGAAACGGGCACCCGTGACCCTTCTGAGGAAACGGTTTTGGAGGGTCTGCATCTTATGGAGATGACGTGGGTGAGCGTGCGCAAATACAACGCAGGCATAGGTCATGATGGGACGGATGACTGCGGTATAGATGCGGAGCTTGCATTTGAGGGACAGTTTACTACGGGCTGTCAGTACGAATTGGAGCCTGCTAAGAGCGAAGGAGGCGCGCGCGCGAACCGCCTTAATATGAGCCTTAAAGGTAAGGTTTTCATCAAGGATCACGCCTAGGTATTTGGCTTGCTTCTCCCAAGGGATTGGCTTGCCGTACATAGTGATCGGGCTGGGAAGTGGGGGAGGGAGTCGACGACGTCTCGAGAAGAGAACCGCCTGACTCTTATCGGGGTTGACCTCGATTCTCCATTTCCGGAACCAAGCGCCTAAGACGTTTGCGGAGGTTTGGAGAGTACGAGCTATAGCGTTGGGACAGTGACCGGTATAGTAAACGGCAGTGTCGTCGGCGAAGAGAGCCAACTGAGCCTTTTTACTTTTTGGGATATCGCTAGTGAACAGCGTGAAGGCGAGAGGAGATAGTACGGAACCCTGAGGGACACCGGCGCGAATAGGATGAGGGGACGAGAGTGCTCCCTCGACGCGATAGCGAAAGGTCCGGTTCGACAAAAAGTCTCGTAAGATGAGCACGAGACGATCTGGCACTCCTAGTTGGTAGAGCTTGTATATCAAGCCGTTGTGCCAGACTTTGTCGAAGGCTTTCGCTATGTCGAAGAATAGCACACCCGTCGTCGCGTTACGCTGCAGACCAGCGCATAAGTGCTCTACTATACGGTGGACCTGTTGGGTGCCCGAGTGTTGGCTACGGAAACCAAACTGCTCGTTTGGTATGAGGCTCTTTGCTTCGGCGTAGTCTTTGAGACGCTTATAAATAAGCCTCTCGTAGATTTTGCCGAGAACATTGAGTAAACTAATAGGGCGGTAGCTGGAGGGCTCAGACTTTGGCTTGCCTGGCTTTGGGATACCGATGACGGTGGCTTCTTTCCATGCTTGTGGGTATAAACTCTATCAATCAAAAGTATTATTAATATGGGATACTAACGTCAAGAAAATAATACAAAGATAAAACAAAAAAAAGGATTTGAAGAAATTTTAAATTCTCAAGCCAAGTATACCCAAAAAGATATGGAAATTGAAGTACATGTACTGCGTACGAAATAATGTAATTCGAAAAAAAAGATATCGATAAGCAAAGTAAACTGCTAGATTTATCATGAGCCATTGCAATTTTAGAACACAACAACACTACTTACTGCTTTATGTTATAAGCTCACTCGTTTATAGAAGAGTCAACAAACATCCAAATAAGCAATTCAAATAAATACGAAGTCAAAAACAAAATACAAAACTGGTTGTATCAGCAGGACTATTCCCGTACATCAGACCTTATAATATTTCTAAAATAATGTAGGCACGCAAAAATCATTATTAATCTACAAAAACGGATACAGAAACACGTGCAATATCACACGAACACACCTTACACGACTACACACACCCCCTCCCAACTCATACACCACACCACACCCCCTCCCAACTCATACACCACAACCCATCCCACTCACACAGCCACCCCCCCCCCTTTAGTAGGAAAAATATGTACTCATACATTCATTATCATAGTTAAATCAGGTCATTATGGGTTTATTAACACACACATATCTAAAGGTTTCTTTTGTATACCAAGTTACAGTAGAACACTGACTCCTACGTCACAGGGTTCCCTTTGTTTAGGAGGCAGAATTTTGCACTATTTGTGCAGCCTTGTCCTAAAATCCAATGTACCTATGTGAAATGTATTGGTATTGTATACAAAGGTATTTTATGTCAATAAACTTATTTTATGTATTTATCGGGATAGGCCCTCATCAGCGATATTACACTTGCACTTTTGTAAGTAGGCGTGGATTGTCGGGCGAAGAAAATAGAGATACTAGTTACAGCACAATCACTTTATTTCACTCACAATTTCTTATAAAATAATCACCATGAAATAAGCTCAGGCAGAGGTCCGACATATTAAATGAAAGTATGAGATATAGCAGTAACCAACTCTTTTATTCCGACAGCTTGTTAAATAATTAAATAGATCGCGATAATAGCTCTAGGCGCTACAGCAGGTGCACCGGGCCGAGCCTGGCACAAGAATGATCCCCCTCTTCGCTGCGCACTAGCTTACATTAAGTTGCTCGAGAAGTGGGGAGAGTGGGGAGGCGAACGTCCGCTTTGCACAGCGTAACTCGGCCCGCTGTACCTACCGCTAACGGTGACGCCGACACGGCCATACTGACGCGCGGACGTCCTCGTACGCGTAGACTCATCAAGCATTGTCTAAAAAGACAACGTTATTATTGATGTTCGTTCATCCTGACTAGCAATCTCGATGAGCAAAAAAGATCCAGGTCATCCCTACTGACTGTGCAACCAACTCTGGACCGCTCAATATTGAGCCTTCAGGACTTATACTAGTAATCTGGTCCGGTTCAGCCCTGCAGAGTTTACTACTAATTCGGGACCGCTCGTTATTGAGCCTTCAGAACTTTAGCAATCTGGTCCGGTTTACCCCTTCAGAGTTATAATCTTCTGGCCCGGTCCAGCGACCCTTCAGAATTATAACCGCCTGGTCCGGTCAAATGACCCTTCAGAATTATAACCTCCTGGTCCGGTCTTACGACCCTGCAGAGTTATAATCTCCTGGTCCGGTTATAACAAACCCTTCAGGATTGTTACTGCTTGGTCCGGTCATGAATGACCCTTCAAGATCATTTCAGTTTATACAGATTTTTTTTTTTTTTTTTTTGCTCTTTTTTTGGTCTCTTTTTTTCTCTCTTTTGTCTCTCTTTTGTCTCTCTTTTGTCTCTCTTTTGTCTCTGATTTGTCTCTCTTTTGTCTCCTTTTTAGTCTCTTTTTAGTCTCTTTTTTTTTGTCCTTTTTTTGTCTATTTTTTTTTTCTTTTTTTTTGTCTCTTTTTTTTGTCTCTTTTTAGTCCGGACTAAAATGGTCCCTGTAGATTATATAATCAAATGTATTGAAGTACTTGTCTCAACAATCCACACATGCTATGTTCATTGGTAGTTTCACTACCACCAAAGTCATTTACTTTAGAGCCTATAACAGAAACAAACTATTTTAATCTTAAGAATAGACTTGACTTAGACACTCCACCGAATGCGTAGCACGCCTGTACGATGCCGACCGAGTCTCATGTCATACAGCCAGCAAAATGTCACTGAGTGTCATGTCATTGAATGTGTCGTAGCAGACACATAATTCATGTTCACCCACACATAACACTCTAAACTAACAAACGACATCTATGAAAACTAAATAACACTAATTTAAGTATTGAAGCGCCGTCACGGCCAGACTGACATTCACACGTCCTTGTGCGTCTCCATCCCCTTAAAGTCACCGCAGGCCCATTTTTCTGTAAAAAGAATAAAACTGGTAGATTTTCCTGTACGCTCGTCCATCGGTGACAAACATTACAACGTTTTATAACCCACAAAATCAACCTTTAGGAGCTGAGCCGGACAACTTAAATAGGCCTCCCTTGAGCTAGTTATCTCTCCAGATAACATGGACCAGGCAGCCAATCAGCGTCTCTCCGATCACTCACTAGTACCACACATATCTCCATTGATCTCATAGCCTCTCAGACTAGACGATCACTTTATAATATGACCCAGAATATCGGCCTGCATAAGCCAGTTCTTTAGACTACCCAATAACACACACCATAGGATGTCAACCCGCATGAGTCGGACCCTTACTTTATCTCACAGATTAGTACCAATTTTACGTTTAATTACGTTTCTTCACTCTCAGAGGCCGAGAAGTTTTCAGAGCTGGCGGATAACGTACGTGAACTACAAATAGACAAAGCATCACTAAAACCACCCGATGACGCCCACTCCATTCGTCAATCGCGGACTGCCGCCACCTCGGCCTCCTTCAAGCTACCCGTCAAAGTGGTAGCTAAATGCACCAAGCCTTCACTTCCCCCGGGCATTGCACGAAAATGCTTACGACCATATTTGCATTCTCTATTAGACACACAACAAAGGGAAGTCTTTACTCCCTGCGAAGCCCAAATGAACCCAGAGGGGGGTCACATACAATTAAGTAGGAATCACCACTGTAGAACGGTCTCATTTTTCCTACTGTGACGCAGCAACTCTCCCAATATTCTCCAATGCTAACTTACGAATTTCACCCAAATCTCACCGAAACCCAGACTCAGAATATGAAGCCACACTTAAAAACCGCGCCCGAGTCCCAAACACAAGTTCTGTTTGTGTTACCCTAGACCTTGGACCATCCGTCGCTAGCTGCACTTCGAGAAGCTCGCCGCGCCAGGTCCCACCAGATTCACTTTCGATTATAACAAGTAAGCACCTCAATGTCCTCATGACTCTCTCTACCCGAACACATGCCCTGCCAGAACCGTTAGCAACAAGGTGCAACTCTACACCATGTTCACCATAAAATTGCTCTGTCTGCGCCAATACAATACCCACCCCGATCCGAAATGATCCGCGAAGTCGCACCGAAAAGACAGAGCCTCCTTTAGTGCTTCATCTGCACCTGCTGCATCCAACTAAGAAGTGCACTCGAGAAGGACTCATTTAGTGAAAGAGTCAACAATGACAAGAATACTCCCTACCATCGATTTCTCCACACAACTTCTCCGCGATGTCTAAATGTACAGTATAACATTGTGCAGAAACCCTAAGCATAGGATGGAGTGAGCCCCGAACAATCCCTTGAGGCCCAGCACACAAGTGTGAAGTTCAATCAGTGCGTTCCAGTCAAATCATTTTAGTCAGAACCCGTTCTGATGTTAGTATTTCGATCACTTTCTTGTAAATATCTTGTCTGTCCATTTGATAGGCCCTTTTAATTTGATTCAAGATTCTTAACGTAAAACACGTTAAATATGGGGCAAACCGCCAAAAACTAATCTAAAGGACCTACACATCGCTCAAAATAAAATTATTAAACTATTATTTCACTATGATTACCTTACACCTACAGTTAAAATTTACAGGGAAACGAAACTCATGAATATTAAACAACTTCCTGCATATTGAACCAGAATACTTAAAAATTCTAAGTAAGTTCATTCACACAAAAATACATCAGGTACACAATCGCAGCAATAGTAGGAAGGATCACATTTTACTACCGCGAGTGCGGACAGTCAATGGCGAGAGAACAATTATTTTTGCGGGAGGGCAACAATATAATAAGCTACATATAGAAGTAAAGAATGCGAACTAAACGTTTGGTATTTTCAAGATTAAATTTTAAAAAATCACTTTCTAAATGATCAAACACATCCATTAAACAGACTTGCCCTACTACTGTATTGCTTTATTGTGGCACCGGGATCGCATTCCTTATCTACGGAAATTATTTCTTTTGCGGGTGGATCGAAAAGTTTTAAGTTGTGTTAGTTAATAATGTTATTTGCGTACGAAAAGATATGGTATTACAACTTAGATGATTTAATATAAATTAAAACAATAGCTGCTTAGTTTGTGTGTCCAAGTTATATTTAAAGTTTTAAAACGTTCTCAAGTAAGTGAAATCTTTGTAATTTATTTTCGAGAAATAAATTTCTTTAACCATAAACACCATATCACCAATAAATAATCAATTATCCTTTCGCACTGAACTAATGCGAGTTTATCTTAACCATGTAGGTCAGTTTTGATGTTGTGGTATATGATAATGAAACTCTTTAGTAACGTTAACTTTCTTACCCCAAATAGAATGTAATTTTGCAATATCGGTACGTACATGGATCTACTATCTAATAGATCCCTACCTATAATAACTGGTTCTGTAATTGAGTTAACAGGCACAACATGAAACAAAAAGGACACTGACGTGTTGAATTTCACCACGGCTCAGTTATTCTGCGATTTATATTTAACGTTTTCTTTACACAGGTATACCTGTAAGGTAAACTAAATCACAGCGCATAGTACCCTGGATTTTTTGACAAAGCTAAAAGCTACAAACGAACTACCAGATTATCTATTAAAAAGAAAAGGAACGAGCTCACCGGATGATGTGGTTGTCCATACACGTAGCAAGTGAGACGGTTCGTATCACGACTCTTCGGTGCTGGTGCTCGATTCGAATTCTTCACTTCGGTCAAAGGTTCGTACTGCCACTTGCTTCAATCACTTGATTTTTGGACTGTTGTGCTTTAACGATGGCATGTGCCATTGAAGCGATTGTCATTATCAGGATCAAACCGTATCAGTCGCGCAGTTGCGGTGAAATTTGACGTTTGCGGTTAAGTGGTTGCCGGAAGTCGTGATAGCAAAAACTCCATATTTTGAATAGATTAGACGTTAGCCCACACTTCACTGTCGTCATTATTTTCTTCAGGTTTTTGCCCTTCGAATCCCAATTCTGATATCGGGATAGGCCCTCATCAGCGATATTACACTTGCACTTTTGTAAGTAGGCGTGGATTGTCGGGCGAAGAAAATAGAGATACTAGTTACAGCACAATCACTTTATTTCACTCACAATTTCTTATAAAATAATCACCATGAAATAAGCTCAGGCAGAGGTCCGACATATTAAATGAAAGTATGAGATATAGCAGTAACCAACTCTTTTATTCCGACAGCTTGTTAAATAATTAAATAGATCGCGATAATAGCTCTAGGCGCTACAGCAGGTGCACCGGGCCGAGCCTGGCACAAGAATGATCCCCCTCTTCGCTGCGCACTAGCTTACATCAAGTTGCTCGAGAAGTGGGGAGAGTGGGGAGGCGAACGTCCGCTTTGCACAGCGTAACTCGGCCCGCTGTACCTACCGCTAACGGTGACGCCGACATATTTATTTTAACTTTGTTTTCAAGAACTTTGTCGTTGCTCATCCACAAAGTTGATCAACTGTTGCTCAACAAATCAGTTTTGCATAAAATCGCGGCTTATTCTAACAAATTAATCAATAATTTTACATTAGAAGTTCGTCGAGTCTTGGCTATATCCCAAGCCTCAACATAAAAAGGCCTCCAACAATAGAAAGTAAACACTAGCAATACCTCGTTAACCGTTTCACAACCTATTATTCAGCCACGCCAATCCGCCAAGAAAAAAATGGTCACGAAGACCGCAACACACCTGGTCCGTATAAAATTTTCTCGTTTTATTCTGTTTTATTACAGAATAAAACGAGAAAATTTTATACGGAAAGTTTATAGACCGCAACCTCTGGTGCGCGTCCACATGCTGGCAACATTCATTTATTGGCTCACAGAGCAGGATATTTATAGCTCATTCTTAACTCAACTTTCGCTGGGACCATGCCAGCTTCACAGCACGAGACAATTTTAGCCCACAACTTCTTACTATACTTGTTCTCTAAGAAAAACATTTCAGATAAAAAATTAAGCTTTATTTGAGAAGCGATTTTGTCTTTTTGTGGGATCCAACTAGGTATGTATTTTTAATTAAATAGCTTAAGGGTGACAAAGGTAAGTAATGTACTTAATTAATTGGGGCCCGCATAAATGTTAAAACATGAATTTGGGACACGAAATAATATTAGGAAACCCGTTTTCTATACCGTTCCAAAAACTAAGGAATAACATTTTCTTAAATACGTAACTACTTACAATATTAATTTACCAGGATTAATTTTAAAGATACTTTTTTCACGTCTTATTCCAAAGTTATTATAATATATAACTAAATCATATAACTAAATATTACTAAATTGTGGATTCGTATGTTTTCAGAGGACCATAAATTCAATTTGCTGGAAATTTGTTCATTTCAAATTTATTACCGACCAACAGAATACGCAATGAAGGGGTTTAAACGGTTGGTTGGCTGCATAGAATGTCGTCTAAATTAATATTGACAGGTTTCGAGAGATAGGGTTTCAAGCTGACAAGTACGTACCTATTACCCGGAATACAGAACAAACATAATTCCAAAAACGTGACTGTCCTTTGTTACTCAATTTTAAAATTATATTTGTTTTTAATTATGGCGTATCATTTGCGTTATCTAACGGGTGCAAAAAAGCACTTAAGAGGCTGACAAGAGCTAAAACTGCATAAAAAGAAAGAGAAGCGCGATGACACAACGCTGAAGATATTATCTATTTAAAAAAAATCTATTGATTGAACTAAACAAACAAAACACTATTACGTTAATACGAGTAGGTTGCTTGTAGAATAATCTGACAAAAAATGAAAATGATTGCATGAACTACAACATAGTGAGGTTTTAAATTAAAAAAATTGAGGTATCTTCGTGATTTTTTCTATAGTATCAAATTAGTTGTATTATGTTTTCAACACACTGGCGCCGATTCTCTTGTACACCGAACTAAACAATCACAAAAATTCCTTACTTTTGGCTACGAGCATCTTAAAACAGAATAGCAAAAAAAACTCTAAATTACTGTTTGAAGTAAAAAGGTTGTGTTTACTTTAACCAGGGTTTTATTAAAAAATAGACGTGTGTTTGTCGCGAAGATTAATTTTCAACTAACTTGACAAGTAATTTAGTGGACTGTATGTATGATCATATTCACATCGATAGCTAGCCATAGGTGCTAACGTGACATTAATTAGTTTATAAGTACTTGCTTAAACAATTACAAAAACAATTTGACACTACTAAAATCGAATTTGACAGTTGCGACTCCACGTGGTTAATTTTTTCTTTTGGCTTGACACCATGTTTGACATACCCCGTGTTTTTTTTTAGAGCCGGAGGCGCGCAGAGGCAGGTCTCGGCTTTGAGGAATATTTCACTTTTTGTATGGAAAAAAAACCTAAATTTGGAGTTTTAAGGGTTTATAAAGGGGTTCGAAATTTTCATTATTTTTGTGATCCGTTCCGTGGTGGACAAGACTACTCCAGTCTGCAAAATAAAAACAGTCAATGGTGGAAGCAGACTAGAGTAGTCTGCTTGAGACGCAGTCTGTTTTGACGTTAATATTTAGTATATTTCTATATTTTAAGCATTCAAACTTGCACAGAGTGTACTAAATGAAACATTCATGCTATTGATTCGCCCGTACGCTTCGAGGGAACGTACCGCCGGCGGTTGTCAGCGATTGTTTTGACATGCTCGTTGATTTCGTTTCCTAGCAACAACTTCAATAATTTACCGTGCTGTATTAACGTGATTCGGAATATTTCAGTGTGAATATATTTTCTGAAGATGAAAGGTAAGTGCTTAACAGTTTTTAGTGATTAGGTTGAGAATTAGTTAAAGGATTTGGTTACAATTTGATAGTTCCGCAAACACCGTTAGCATTTTGGCGCCATTTTGCCGCCATTTTGCCGCGGCCGGTTACTTTTCCTCGTGTTATTATTATAATTCTTATATTTTGATGAATCTCTTACTCATTCGTACGTCGTATATGTATCATACTATCGATAACATGCATTTATTTCAACTGATAGCGTTAGAAATGTGCGTATCATTGAATTTAAAAAATCCCTCCGAACAGCAGACTAGATCAGTCTGGTTCCACCACGGGCGGTTTTAGGTATTAGCGCCATTTTTTTGTGTAATAGTCCGGATTTGAAATTACTGTGGATACGCTTTATGTTTAACCGACCGACGAAAGGGGAAGTTATGAACATAAAAAAATGTTTTTTTTTTTTTGGAATTATGGTTTTTACAGGTTATTTTTAAAATAAAAATAGAAATAGAGGTTTCTATAGGTTATTTTCTTTGTTCCTAGTGTTTTAAAACTTGTTTGCATGATTGTTTGGGTTGCATGTGTTTTTTTCTTAAACATTCTTATGTACTTTCTTAACTTCGAGTTCAAATCTGACAGTATTATGTACAAGTACATAAAACATTCTTATGTACTTTCTTAACTTCGAGTTCAAATCTGACAATATTATGTACAAGTACATAATATTAATGTGTCCAAGTACATAAAACATTCTTATGTACTTTCTTAACTTCGAGTTCAAATCTGACAGTATTATGTACAAGTACATAATATTAATGTGTACAAGTACATAAAACATTCTTATGTACTTTCTTAACTTCGAGTTCAAATCTGACAATATTATGTACAAGTACATAATATTAATGTGTCCAAGTACATAAAACATTCTTATGTACTTTCTTAACTTCGAGTTCAAATCTGACAGTATTATGTACAAGTACATAATATTAATGTGTACAAGTACATAAAACATTCTTATGTACTTTCTTAACTTCGAGTTCAAATCTGACAATATTATGTACAAGTACATAATATTAATGTGTCCAAGTACATAAAACATTCTTATGTACTTTCTTAACTTCGAGTTCAAATCTGACATGTGTACAAGTACATAAAACATTCTTATGTACTTTCTTAACTTCGAGTTCAAATCTGACAATATTTGCTGTATCTTAATTTCCTATCCTTTTTTTGTAATTTTTTTGTAATTCTTGTTGATGTACTTGTGCGAATTTGTTGCGAAATTGTTAATTTTGGTTGTTGATTTCTGCAATGTTTTTGTAAGACAGCATGCCTATTTATTGTGTTTATCGATTTGTAAATATCTTCAAAATGTAGAATATCAATTTACATTTAAAATAAATACAACACAATTTAAACTATGATGCAAAGTTTGAGTGGATATTTTTTGCGCTTGGTTTCAAATGTTTGTTTTGGTTAGTCGATACTGTTAATCTAAACACTTCTAACGGCTGAGACTCTGTCTGCGATAAGTATGTGGACCATTTGTTAATGTAAGATAACAACCCAAGCCACTTAGCCATTAGTGTTCTGAGAATCGAACAATGAACAGACCTTTTTTTTGCGCCGTCACTCGACACGTCCAGATGACGTCATGTTTTTGTAAAGCTTGTAGCTTGTAAAAAATTTATGGGAAGGTGTGTACTTTGAATGGATTATTGTGAAACAGTTTATATTTATGTAAATTAAACAAAAACTTTATGAAATAATGGTTTATATTTTGAATTACAATGACCCTTACACAAGAAACTGGGAAATATCCCCTCACACAGATTTCAAATGAGAATTACTAATAAATTACTAGGCAAAACTGGGCTAATCTATACATAACACGTTAGCTTATTTAATAACGATTACAACGACGTAACTTCATACAGCTCCCGTGTATAACTTAGGAGTTATCGCCGTTTTAATCACACGCGCCGTTTTCCCGCCAAAACACGGAAAAGGGGCGTCACCCATGCGCGCAAGTGGCCCAAAATGGCCTCCACCACCGAACGGCTGGACACATTTTCGAGATATTATAAGCAAAAAAAAAAATAATACAATACTGTTTTTGCATCTGAAGTCGAGGTGTTGGTGAGAATTTTAGTTCACGACAACTCCTTTTAAATCGCGATTAAAATTACTCAGATTCATATTCAGATTTAGTTATACTGTCAAAATTTTAGGTTAAAAACGTCAAATACAGAAAATCTAAATTTTCTTTTCACTTATCTAATAACTCAGTGCCATCTTAGTGCTGTCAAACTAAAATATAGTTAAGTTATGTCACTTTTGGTGATTTTTAGTCTAGTTTAGAGGCATTTGTGACTCTTGTCACATCGGCACCAACATCTAACTTGTCTAAATATGCTGAAGAATTTCACATATTTTTCTGAATTTGTTTACTGCAGTGGATCATATACTTTTAGGCATAATAAAAGTTGCGTTTTGGTCCTGTAGTGAGTTAAGCTCACTACAGGACCAAAACGCAAGTTTCTAACGCTAAACGCAAAGCTCGTTCAGACTGGCGCGACCTGCGATGCGAATCGCACGCGACACAAAGGAACCGCACTTTTGAACGTCAACATTAACTTTAAAATAGAATTGATTCTAATCGTGTCTTCCAAAAGGTAATTTCGTATGGAGAAGAAGGGGCAAGAAACTCCATCCCTCTCCTCTCCTGATTTAAAATGTTTTACAATATTTTATATACACTAATTATATTTTTAAATGTGAAGACGATGCAACAAGAATACTATATCACAATAGGTAAAAAGAAACTAAATACTCGTAAGACAAAGACAGATAAATCAATCACGTCGTATGCTCACATATTTACAAACATTGTAAAATTATACCTATGATTTTCCTAAAATATTCCGCCAAAATTGAAGATACGTTATTGGGGTCGCCCGTTAGTCAACACAATACCATTTTAAATTAAATATCCAAACTTTACGCTATACTTTCTTCTACCAAATAAATAACTTTTATTTCAGAACAAACTTTGGTACGAATATACGAACAAAGACCGAACTGACTTTACTAGGTATACATGGCTTGACACAGAACATTAAAGATCACTTTAACTTCCTCTGTATGTAATATAACACTATGTGTGTCAATGCCGTAATACTATATTACGGCATTACGGTTACTGAATCTTGGAACCCATAACTTGTGGGAGGCTGTAAAACTCGCGTGTATAAATCCTAACTAGGTTTAATCGAGACGTCTCTCGTCTTTAAATTTGTATATTTAGTGAGTTACTAATTTAATTTAGAGTTTTGTGTGAATAGTAACTCGACCGATCACCATGTTCGGCAAGCCGATCCCTTGGGAGAAGCGAGCCAAATATCTGGGTGTAGTGCTCGATGAGCACCTCTCTTTTTCAGAGCACATTAAGGCGGCTCGTACGCGCGCCGCCTTCGCTCTAGGTAGACTTCACTTTGTCCTAAATGCACGTAGCAAATTGTCACTAAAGTGCAAAATGCGTATCTACACAGCGTGCATCCGCCCGATCATGACATATGCCAGTGCAGTCTTTGCACACGCCAAGCCCTATCGGTTCAATAGAATGCAGACCCTCCAGAACAAGTTCCTCCGTAGGATTACAGGCTCCCTCTGGTACGTTCGCAACGAGATCCTTCACGTTGACCTAAAGATTCCCGCACGTATTTTAAAGCGTTTCTTCGAGACCGCCGCGAATCACCGTAACCCTCTGGTTGTCAAGGCTGCTAGCTATATTCCCTCCTCCATTAGTCATGTCCGCCGTCCCAAGCATGTGCTCACCGATCCCGATGACCACATAACTCTCATTCAGGAGAGCAGTAGGGCCACCAGTACAGTGCACAAACACAGACCGACATTCCGACCTCGCCGCCGAGGTTCCTCGCGAAGATCCCGACGTAACTGTCCCCCCCGACCCTTGCTCGACGAAGTGCCAGCCCGCACCGTAGCTGAGCCTGTAGCTTTAAATTCCCATGAGCGAGCTTAGCGAGCGTTCGCTTAGTAATGTAAGTAGTTTTACGCCCCTGGCTGGAGGCTTTGAGTCCGCTTAAGGCAGCCACAGGATAGTCCGGTTAAGTAGTCACGACCTCTCAAGGTCAACTACGAGATGCCATAAAAAAAAAAAAGTGAATAGTAATGTAATAAATAAATAATAAGCTCATACACAATGTGTTAAAATGGCTGATACGTTTCAACAAATTGTAAGTAGGATTTTGTTTAAGACACTGTAGGAGTCGTTTTCTAAGTGCATCCAGGAAATATGAGTGGAGAATATCTGGTCTTCAACACATCAGAGATCTATTTGTGTTGCTGTTTTCTGTAAGTAGTGGAAACCAGTTTCAGCAGGGGCTTTGGTAAAATTCTGCTTTTATATCAAGGTTGGTAAACACACACATCTAAATACCTACTCTTACTGAATAAATACATTTAGCAATAAATACCAAGACAAAACCCAAACATCTAGGGTTTTTAACACCCAATTTAACCAAAATCTAAATAAATACAATACATAAAAGAAGAACGGGCAGTATTTAACCCCAAATCGTGTACATCTCTCAGGAATAAAAAAAAAACAAGGACGAAACCTTTCAGCTAAAAGCTGGTAAGGATACACACTTGCGATGGCCTGCCAGCCTGCCACCGATCGTTCATTGTAGGTGGGTGAGCGATCCGTCAATGCCAGCGCGCTGATTTTATTTACCGAGAAAAGTACCGTGATTTGTAGTACGTGAACTAACGGCACATTTCCCCGAAACTGGATTTAAACGAAAATCGAAGGAAAGGTTCTGTTGTTTGTAAAGATTTGAGATTATATTAGAATGTTGGGAATTCAGATCTCAATTCAAGTCTGTGTGTTGAGATGTTTTGTTTAGTCACACATTGTTTACTAAATATAAACGTTTCCCACCACCGTAAACCATGGCAGATGGAAGGATCATATAAATCTCAAAAAAGTTTATGTTCATAAAGAACCCTAAACTTCTGGATTATTCGGGCATTTGTACTGCTTGGTTGAAATAATCCTTCTCGTCTATAAAAAAAAAGATTCAAGATTCAAATGGACTAACTAATGAAATCATTCCAGAAATAAATCCTTCATTCCTTTTGTTTCAAAACCCGCCATCTTCCGAGCCCAAACCTTGTATTATGAATGCAGGCACTAAGTTCAACTATCACGATTCCGACACATTAAACACTGCGAAATACTGCTCACAGTGTTGTATAAACGTGTAAGAAAGAAAGAAAGAAAAATAGATTTATTTGTCACAGAAACACATGCATACAAACAAATCGATTACCAAACTAAAAAAAAAACAAAGCTGATTTATTATTACAACACAGAACATAAATACTCGGCAGCTGCACGCAATATTATTCTCCAACACATATTAGGTATTTAAACGCATTCATGTCAATTATTAACGCCACATTATCTTGAATACTGCGAACAATAATTTGGCGAAAATTAAATGCGTTACTTGGCGCCTTAGTATTTTTTGTGGCGTCACCTTCACTTCATAAATTTTGAGACACTATAAAAGTGCTGTGAAGGTGTCAAGGTAGTCCATTTGCCAGTCACTTTCAGGATTAAATACTTTAGACATACTTACGATGTTTTCCGTTACTCAAGCTTCTTATTTTCTTAGGTATATGACATGGTACATAATAATGTGAATATTTTAATTTTACGTGGGATCTATTTGTGGATATCACTGACTTATCTTGAAGAACAAAATCAACGAATGCTCATAACTTCCCAATTTTACTAAAATCTATCACAATAAGGTGTCTATCACAATCGTCAATATTGCGTAGTGTAAAACGAACTGCCAATCGCCTAAAATTCTCATATCCCAAACTGCGCAAAAATAATTTCCACGCAGATTTCCGTGAATAGTTAATAATTTATTTGCCCCGAGCCGGGTATTTTCCTTCCGCCTTTCACTAGCTGCTATACAAACCCGTGCGTTGGCATTTATACATAATAAATAATGACGTCATCCAATCCAAAATTATGGAAGAAGAAAAACTTCCGTTGAAATATGACACCTGTTCGTACTTGCTCGTATCAAAGGGCGATGATAAAGACGGAGGTTTTCAATAAAGGGGAATCGGTCCCTTTTTCTTACGTATTTATATCTATATGTTTTTCTGTTCCGGGATTTGGGCATTATCTCCTTCCTAATATATGGTACCTGTGTTTATTAACGTACCATCATATATTATGTCATGCCAAGAAATTGTCGTCCTTCCTGCGAAACAAATATTATTTTTTGAATGAGTTTTCTTTGTTTTTGTTCTGATATAAAATATTTTTCCGGCTTCAATATTTATTGATAGTTTTGCTGATGTCCGCGTCTTTTTTCGCAAACAAACTTCAATCCTGTGTTGAATTACTCGGTAGTGGTGTTTTCATTTTATTTTCAGTGGACTTTTGCATCATCATGTTAATAAATAATTACGGCCAAGTCTAATTCTATAGTACATTTCATGTTGTTCAAATACATACTTAAAACTTAAAACTAAAAATTTGATTCAAGACAGTATCGGTTATTCATTGCATTCGGTCTCACAATCGGTCCGCGTCGTCAAACTCTGAAAGGAGATAGTTTTTCAAACTTTCCCCATTAAATTTAATCTTCGTCAGCTGTGGGTGACTATTTGCTTTTATTTTGAAGCTTAAAGTTGGCGTTTACAAAAGAGCTTGAAGTGAAAATTCCTAATAACCGCAGAATTTTAAGGAAGTTGTTCTTGTATTTTAAATGGTCGAAAATTGTTGAAACAGCAAGCAGTAGGAAATTTTGTAGTTTTCCTCATAGTCATAAACAGCTTATACAATTGGAACGAAGAATAGATCATAATTAAATTCTGTCGCCCAAAAAGTATTTCATTGTCTTATCGAATGGCGTTTAATCTTTCGAACACGGCCAATCATTAGTCCAAATTATTGTCCGAATAAACAGTATAAAACATGGGTATACCGACCTAGTTAGGTATTAAAGGATACCGATATGAGATCCTCCTCAAAACACATTAAAACGACCACGGACTCTACAATTTATGCGCCATCCCGAATTTTGTATGAAAACGTTCGATAAAGGGTGACATTCTGGAAAACATAAATTTCGTTTAGGTTTTCCACATTTTATCCTCTCAGCCGAACCAAGCGACCAGCTTTGAAGTGTGGGAAGTTAAGTGTTATACGAAGTATGAAAAATGGACGGACTGTGCTGGATTTTTTGTTTATTCAAAAGTAAAATAAATAGGATTATACTTGCGTGTTTTAATATGAACTCTGAGCGTGACACCTGATTAGATCCCTATGTGTGCCCAAATAATGAATTGTACTTTTACTCCTGAATATATAAACTCACTGAAACCGGTAGGATCCGGATACTTTCAAGTATATAATCATGTTATAATAATGTTATAACAAATTCTTTATTGCCATAAAAACAGGTTACATTGGTTACAGAAAAATGTGAGAGCCTGGCTTCAGAGCTAGGTAGAGTACCTGTATCTCAGGAGCCAATGACTTCTTCAATTTTGGCTACAATTAAGTTTTATGTAGCGAAAGGTGTTACAATTGTATTACTTAAAATTAAGTTTAATAGTAAACATTTAATTTAAGAACCAAAAGTAGAATTAGAATTAAAGCAATTTAAATAATCTCATTAAATCAAAAACAAAGTTATAAAGTAAAATCAGGATTACAACAAAAATAGAAAAAAAAAAATTAAAACAATATATATGTTAAAATCAATTTTATATCTTATTTTAGCTGAGCGTCGAAATAACAAACAGTACTTACATCAATCAATCAATTTATTTAAACAAAACAAAGGACTGTAGTACACGTTTAAAATACCGTTTTACAAAATAAGTACCATTTCTAAAAACGTGTGGGTGAGCACTGCTCTCCTAGCTAGGTTATGGTAACCTGTGTTAAGGAGAAGCAGTCCGGTCCCCTAAGGTACAATGACGTAAAAGTTACATAGTGCTTCTGATGTTATCAATACAATTTCGAAGAATTGAGTTAGAAAATTAAGTTTAAGAATGATTTCAATAAAATAAAATAATATTATTTAAGTTAAATGTGTGTGTGTGCGCGTGTGTGTGTGTGTGTGTGTGTGAGTGTGTGTGTGCGTGTGTATGTGATTGGGTGTAAGTGTGTGAGTGCTTGTCCATGTTCATCATCTATGTTAAGATATTTTCAGTTTCATCATATGACTTGCTTTGGAGGTACGTTTGTACAATCTTCTTGCTGTAATAAGATAGACCGTAGATTTGACACTCTTCGTTTATTTTGTTGTATAGAAACGGACCAAGAAAATGAAAAAATCTCTTGACAAAAGTTGAGCATACGCGCGGAAGGGTGCATATCCCATCTTTTCGACGTTTACTACGTTTTTTATTTTCTATTATTCGGTATAGGGTGCAGCGGTGTTGCAGAATGACAGTCTGTAGAATGAAGTGTTGCCGAACATTTAACAGCTTGCAGTCATTGTATAGTTGATCAGTTGGAAACAGAATCGGACGAAAAGTGGCTACTTTTAATATGGCCCTATGTGCTACTTCTAGCGGCTTGAGGGTGGTTTTAGCTGCGCCGCCCCAACAAGAAATGCAATATGTCACGATGGATAGGCAAAGTGCGAAATGGACATTACGTATTATAATGGGATTGGCAATATGCCGGAGAGTTTTAGAATTAGAACTATGTTCCAGGAAAATCCGAAGTAAAGACATGGGAAATCCGGTCCGCAATATTTTGAAATCTATGGGTCAATCCATAGTGACAGCCTGGGACATATCCTTTGTCAAGCGAAAAACCGAGGACAGCCCGAATCACAACGATTACGTCCGAAACATTTTGTGGAAGTACCATTTTAAATCTATAGGATCCCTATTCCCGTGACATAAAGTTTTAGCTTGTGTCTCCTCGACTGTTTTCGCATAGTTTCCAACGTTTTATTTTGCGTCTATTTCAGAGTGAAACCCTAATAAAAACATACCCGAGTGCACTCGCGGGACACAACCCAATATGCAACTGAAACTCCTTAAAATCTCTCCGAGTTTTTACAAGAATAGTGTGCGTACAGACAGATAAGAATATTCAATTTTATAATAATACTTTTTAGGTGAAGTAGCTATTTTTGCTACTAATGTACTCGTATATGCCAATTGGTTCAAAATAGAAGTATAAATATTATATTTGCCGGTCAGCCTTCCTCCAACTGTACAATATTACAAACAAGGTGATAAAAAAGCCAAAAGCAAAAAATCCCGGGTTCGATTCCCAGCACGTGTGCTACGTGTGTCAAAGTGCATTTTTCGAGTTTACTAGAGCTTAAAGGTCATGTTAAGCATTATAATAACGTCAGATTCGTAGACAAATTGAGTTATACAGCGTTCTCGCGCCTGTTAGCCCTGCTAGTCGGGCAAAGTTTTGTAGTTTTTTTAAATATTGAATTTCTCAGTAGCAGCCCAGAGTCAGATTTGTGGCAAAAGCCTCGCCCTGCCCAACCCTTCGAGGACACAAAAGACAATGTGTCTGCTGTTATGTTTACGTGTGTCTATTATATGGGTACCTGTCCCTTGCCATTGATATAACCGTTTTTGATAAGCAAATTTTCATTAATGACCTTATACCGATTTAAAAAAATTATAAAATCACCTACTTACCTTTACGTTTAAAGTTAAACATTTGTAACGATAACCATATGCACGTGAAACTTCCTTCTTCTATGCATAGGAAACTTCTGTAAGTGGAATGTAGGTCAAATTAGCGGTTCCACAAGTGGAGATAATGCTTTAACTGCGAGTTAAAAATCATGTTAACTCGCAGTTAAAGCATTTTCTAGACTTTTAAGTGAATGTTATACGTTGAGAAACCTAATCTGCTCTAAACTTATTGAACATCGATAACGGGTATAGAAAGCAAAATTGCTTTCGGCTGGATTATTTAACGCAACCGCTAAAAGTATTAAAAATAGCGCTATCTCTGTTACTCGTTTGAAGATGACAGCGAGGGAATTATGTTTAAAATATTTTAAGGTTACGCTAAAAGTATTTTGTCCTGCAAGCGGGCATAAATCGCTTTCATTTTTTTTAATGAGTTTATTAAACACAGACATTATGTTTATGAAACTATGGATGAAAACTACTAATATAATAAAAACCGACTGCCTCGTTGGTCTAGTGGTCGCAATCGCTACTGCTGAGCATGAGGTCCTGGGTTCGATTCCCAGGTCGGGCAACGTGTTATTGGGTTTTTCTATCTATAATTTCTCAGTAGCAGCCCGAAGTCTGGATTTGTGCCCGGTAGATGGCAATAGGCTCGCCCTCTATTACATGGGACTTAAACATAACTGGCGAAATGTGGGTGTAAATGATAATGATAAATGATAAATGATTTTATTTCTGTAAATAGGTTTGTACAAACACTTTTACACGTCAATCATATTTTAAAAACTAGGTGAGATCGGCATTTCCTATCTGACTACTCTGAGAAGAAACGCCGAAACAAACTCAGAGGTCACAGTCTCTTTTAAAGTCCAGACATAATCTTGGTCAGGTCATGTGAAGACCATGTGGATTGATATCTGAAATGGTCTTTCGAGGAAAGAACCACACAGAATGAGTGGACCTGTCCAGTCAGTGCACGCATTTGTCAGTTGTCATGCAGCTCAACACAGAACTAAAGGAGCTAAACGATTCGATGAACATTACCAAAGAAAGGACATTTGGGTAGGCCGCATAAATTACTCAAACTGCCAGACAATGATTAAAACTAATAATTAAAAAAAAAATGCATTAAAAAAAACAACAAATCCACAATGTCTTCACGTTCACAATAATTAAAATAGTATAATCCTTTACAAAGTAAATGGCATTGCATATATAAAGTGCATCAATGTCAAAGTGTAAATAAAATATGAAAATAATCTTGGTCATATCATATGAGGACTATGTAGACTGGTGTCTGAAATGGTCTTTTGAGGAAAGAACCACACGGATTTGAGTGGACCTGTCCAGTCAGTGCACGCATTTGTCAATCATCGTGCAGCTCAACTCAGAACTAAGGAGCTCAACGATTCGACGAACAATACAAAAGAAAGGACACTTGGGGATGCCGCGTAAAGTACTCAAACAGCCAGACCATCATCACTAAAAGAAGAGAAAAAAAAAAACGCAAAGACCCACACAGTCCGCACATTCACAAAAATCAAAACAATATTATACTTTATACAGTAAATATATACATGTCATTGTTTAGATAAAAGGTACGTATATAAAAAAAAAATACACTAAAAGAAAAAAGAAAAAAAGTAAAAATAGCAAATTACACATCAATTATGTCTCTGTAAACTTATTGGAGCAGCTCAATCCCAAGCCTTCTTGTCCTCAATATAGTCCTTGACAGTATAATAGGCTTTCTGGCATAATTTCCGCTTTATAAAAGTTTTAAATTTATTAAGGCTTAGTTCTTGAATGTGGCTAGGAAGTTTATTATAAAAACGTATACATTGACATTTAAACGAGCCACCTATTTTCTTGAGCCTGGTAGTGGGAACAACAAATTTGTGTTTATTCCTAGTATTTTTGTTATGGATATCACTGTATTTTTTAAACAGATTAATATTTTTATGTGCATATAAAAGATTTTCATAAATGTACTGAGAAGGCACAGTCATTATATTAATCTCTTTAAATTTGTCTCTGAGGGAGTGTCTGGGACTTAATTTATAAATTGAACGAATTGCCCTTTTTTGTAAAACAAAAACTGTTTGAATGTCGGCGGCATTTCCCCACAAAAGAATACCGTACGACATCACACTATGAAAATAACTAAAGTAAACTAAACGCGCTGTCTCTAAATCAGTTAAATTACGAATTTTTCTAACGGCGTATGCTGCAAAGCTTAGTTTTTTTGACAATTTATCTATATGGGGCCCCCATATAGATAAATTGAAGCTTGGCATCCAAAGTTATGCCTAAGAACACTGTGGAGTTTTCGGGTTTCAACTCTTCACCCTTTAAAAGAACACTAGTTTCTACTTGTCTAACATGAGGTATCGTAAACTTAATACATTTAGTTTTTTTCTCGTTAAGAAGTAGGTTATTAACATTAAACCAGTTAACTACCTAGCGAGGGCGCTATTTACAATGTCAGTAACCAGCTGCTGACGTTTCAGTTTAAATAAAAGTGAAGTGTCGTCTGCAAACAATACTATATCATGATTATCCTTTATGAGGTATGGCAAGTCATTAATATAAATAAGAAACAAAAATGGGCCAAGAATTGAGCCCTGGGGGACCCCCATTCTAACTACAGATCCAGGTGATCTTTTTCCGTTAACATCTACTCTTTGAATCGTATCACTTAAGTAAGAAGTAAGAAGATCCAGAGAGGCGTTCCGTATTCCGTAGTGGTGCAGTTTCCTGATTAATGTTTCATGAAGAACACAATCAAATGCCTTGGACAGATCGCAAAAGATGCCCAAAGCATCGCACTTGTCCTCCCATGCATTATAAACATGTCCTAAAAGTTCAACTCCGGCATCAGTAGTCGAACGACCCTTTGTAAAACCAAACTGTTTGTTATGCAGTAATTTGTGTTTATTAAAAAATCTTTGCATTTGATCTAAAATAAGTCTTTCAAAAATTTTACTAAAGGTAGGTAGCACTGAAATAGGTCTATAATTAGTAGGGTCAGATGTGCTACCCGATTTAAACAATGGTATTATTTTACTGTTTTTCATAAGATCAGGAAACTCACCACGGTCGATACAATTATTAAAAATAACAGCTAAAGTAGGTGCTACAATATCTATAATTGACTTAGCAACGTCCACAGAATTACCCCATAGATCTGCGGTCTTTTTAACATTTAATGTGTGAAAGGTTTTAATTATATCTCTACAGGTGACATATTGGAAATTAAACTCAGAATCACAAACTGGAACGTTTTCTTTAAGCAAAGACTCTGCAGTAGTGGGCGATGAGTTCAGAGATTTAGTAGTCGATACGGGAATCTCTGCAAAGAAATTTTCAAAGGCCGCGGCGACTTGCGAATCTGATTTAATTATGTTGCCATCAATATCAAGGCTGAAGTCACTACTTCGGTTGCATGACCTTCCCGTTTCGCTATTAATGATATTCCATGTCGTTTTAATTACATTACTACTATTTTTAATTTTTGAACTCAAGTAACGTGACTTGGCCATACAACAAACTTTTTTAAATATTTTTGAATAATTCCTAACATATAAATTAAATTCAGAAGTGTTTATACAAGTCCGTTCATCATACAACTCATAAAGTCGTTTTCTACTTTTATGTATACCAATGGTAGCCCAGTCACTGAAGGAAGCATTACTACTATACTAGTACTATAGGTACACCTCTGCCCAACCCTTCGGGGAAACAAGGCGTGATGTTATGTTATGTTATAAAAAGTAATATAAGCAAAATAATTGATTATAGTAATTAATGATAATCACGCAATCTCAATTTTGTGACAGGGTAACAATGAATAAATAATATTATTATGTATAATTAAATAAAATAACAAAAACAACTATTCAAAGAAAACAATATAAATAAATGAATGCACAGGATATATTTCATGTAAAAGTATCTAAAAATAATCTAAAATATTGAAGTTCATTTTGCAGATCAAGTACAAAATAATGGTGAAGCAAAATGTATTATCTTGTTCGCGATCTCCTAACTTTGTTTATATTAACGTTATAATTTGCTGTCATAAATACTACTTGATTATATCCTGAAACAGGGCTTCCTCTCTCCTACCCTTTTGCTGTGCCGTACACGGTCCATAATGATCCTAATTATACAGGGTGGCCAAAAAGTAGTAGATCAAACGCAACTAAGGGTTAGATGGGGTCATCAGCTGAAAAAAATTATCTACGGTAGGTCCTTAAGGTCAACTCCTGCAGATTTATAATTTATCTTGTGTTTTTATGAGAAAATTTACTTTTTTACTCATTGTTATCAAAATTCGAAAAAATCTACCCTGTTTCTTTTTTATAATTTTCACAAGATTGGTACTGATGAGTCCTTGCGTAAGACATGCTATTTATGGTTGTTTATTGGCTGTGTTGAAGATAATATTAAGTTTTACGAAATTTGTTTTTCTCAAATCATAACTTTTTATTTACTTCGACCCCACTATGAAAAAAGATACTCTACCGAAAAGTGACCCTGTATTAAAAGTTTTGGCGCATTTAATAGGGATTCTGAAAAAGTATTACACATGGCCATGAGTGGCTTTAATATCTTTCTAGGACGAAAAAAGAATACAACGAGTGTGAATTAATTGTTTTAATAAAACAAAACATTTTACAATAAATGCTCAAAATTGCTGCCTCTGACCATAATACATAATCTGCACCATCTAATGAAATTCCTACGTAACCTACGGAATGCACCTCTGTTATTGATAACTTGTACCCTAGCAAATTCGAGCTTTTGTCGTAGTTCACACCCAATAAACAACCATAAATAGCATGTCTTACGCAAGGACTCATCAGTACCAATCTAGTGAAAATTATAAAAAAGATACAGGGTAGATTTTTTCGAATTTTGATAAGAATGAGTAAAAAAAGTAAATTTTCTCATAAAAACAAAAGATAAATTATAAATCTGCAGGAGTTGACCTTAAGGACCTCCCGTATATAATTTTTTTGCAGCTGATGACCCTATCTAACCCCTAGTTGCGTTTGATCCACGACTTTTTGGCCAGCCTGTATAGTTCCCACCTAAGTACACATTATACTAAAGCAATAAAGATATTGAGTTTTGAGTATAGTAATGTACTGTTAACAGCATGAAATTAAGTGTGGCTATTTGTGTTTATACTCACAGTACATGGAGAAGAAGTTACATACCAACAGAAAAGCTGGTCGTGAACCTCTTCTGTTTTGCCACCATACCCGACTTTCCACTGGTTTCACAGTTGTTCTTCCGGTACCTACCCTTATCTTTAAGATATGTGTCCGGTTGACGCTGGGAACCCAGAATGCTTCAGCTCTGGCTTGGAATGTTAATTATTAGGTCTCATGGAGACCCATTCAGAAAATTACAACTATGTTTCATTTAGCTTAGCATGCTGAAGGAAACATAGCTGTTTCCACACGGTTCCTACCAGGTATATTTTAAAGACCAACCAACAAAAATTAAATTCTTTATTCGAACTTTACAACACCTATGAGATTTCACAGGTGATCTATAATGTACCTGAGACCACAGTGCCGCAGTAAAGATTGCAATAGTAAAAATGTATCAAGCTACAATTTCCCTAGAGAGAAACCTGCGTGAAAAGTAATCCTTAACACGGTTTTTTTGCCAATCGGGAATTTACTCGGTCAAATGGAAAAATCTGGGCAAAATCTGGCAAGATTTTCCTACCATCACTTCAATGTAGAGATCATACTATAATCTGTGTATTTCATATTTGATACCTGGTTCTTTCCAGACGAACTAAAATTTATAGACCTCCTTATAACGTCATCTCAATTCCGCATCGAAGAAGAATAGACTGTATTTTACTATCAAGCCCCAAGTTTTGGGAAAACACGAAACATAATTAAGTAAACTGCACATAGTTATAAAAAATATGTAATATGACATCAAGCCTGTCATTTAGAAAGTGTTAGGCCCACCACAGCACCCACATTTCGCCAGTTATGGTTAAGTCCCATGTAATAGGAGCCGAGCCTATTGCCGTCAACCGGGCACAAATCCAATACTCCGGGCTGCTACTGAGTAACTTTAAGATGGAAAAACCCAATAACACTTAGCCCGACCCGGGAATCGGACCCACGTCCTCTTTCATGCATGCATAAAATAGTGTATTACTGTCCGCGAGGCCTAAGCCGAGCTTTTCATTTGTGTGAGTGGTTACCAATCGCATCAATGTAATCGCGGAGGGACGCACAGTGCCTATGGCCGATTGTCAGAGTGGCTGATTGCCAATCAAAGGACTCGTCGCTATGTGCACTTACATAACTGCAAAGCTCAGTTCAGGCCTCGCCGACAGTACTAGCTTTATGAAATATAAGAAATGTGTTTTTATAATTTCAAACAACAAGGCCACAGCAAAGCTCGGATTTTGTATTAAAAACACAGTTCTGACACTGATCGATAATTTTGTTTGAAAAACAGAACATGCCTCATTATGCGGGAGGAGATGGGTCATTAGAATTTAATTCCGTTTGGAAATAATGTATACACGTATTTATGTAATTTTTACTGATGTTGGAAAAATTCTAAGAAAAAGCGATGATGGTTGATCACCAATGGCAAAATCATAACATTTGCAGATGACACTGCCCTCTGGTTCAGCGCGAGCTCGTGGAAAGATGCAGTATATGAGCGTACACAATTGGGCTTTAAGATGGTATCCAAATGGCTACGCGACAATCTGTTGACTCTTAATACAACCAAAACCAATTACATAGCATTCTCTATGAAAAACAATGGTGGAGGATGGGTGGAGCTCCGAAAAAAACCTTAACAGAAATTGAAATAACTCAAAGAGCTAAACTGAAAGTGTCGTATTTTCGACCTTATTCAACCTCACTGAACAATTATACAAAGAAACTGAAGTCCTGACAGTATATAACCTAATCTTATCTAGAGGTATAAGATGATATGACCCAGTGGAGCGTCATTCTCTTGGTTTAAAACATAAAGCTATCTAGAAGTAAAAGATGACATGACCCAGTAGAGTGCTATCATCTACGTCACAAAACTATTTTTGCAAGGCGTTTCTTTTGCTATCGAGGTGGAACAATAACACTCATAAGGTGTTACACATCTTTAATCTCACAAAAGGAAAATGCAAAAAGAGGCTAACTGAGTGGCTACAAAAATTAAACTATAATTATACTGAAAACAACCTAAAAACCAAAACTCTCAATCATTAAAGTGTGGGTGTGTGAGCTCACACACCCACACTCACTCAAAGTCCAGTGTGTCAATATGTACAGTCTGCGAGTTCCGTTAAGATTGCTTTTCATCACCGTGCTTTACACGATAACTTTTTTAATTTTATTTACTGTCATATCGAACTAGTTTTACGTCACTTATGCTGTTTTAAAAATGTAAATCCCAAAAGTCATCACCTGAAACAAAACCGACCACTGAATGCAAAATCAATTCAAAGTTAAATCACTGCAGTCCTTTGTGCTTATGGGCTGTACCACACTTCACGAACACAAAGCTCGATTGGCTAAACCCCATTCGCATATCCGTGTGTCAACACAGCTTTAAATTTATAGAATAACCCGATTATTCCCGACTATTTCGACCATTACGAACAAAAGTGAAGTACACCCTCGGGCCTACATATGATTGCTGTTTCTATTCCCAAAACACTCATTTATGCCTGTTTGCTAACAATTAGTATGTTATATATCCCGAGAATCGAGAAACGTAATACAGTCATTTGGACGTAGACGATCCCATGTCGTGTTTCTAGTTTAAATTTTGTATGATAGTAAGCTTCTTGATAACAATTTCAACTTTATAGGTGTTTGAAATAATAGCTTTTTGTTTAATAAAACACATTATACCTACCTACTATGGGACGATGTAAAGTTGTTATTAGTAGTAATAATAAATGTTTAATTTTAATGTTAATTTTTATTAGTAGGTACAGGCACATTTTTAAATGATTGCAACAAAAATGAAGTCTTTTTGTCAGTTCCTTCATAGGGCCTATTTAGAACCAACCAAGAACTGTAGTTGACTATAAAGTTACGTGTTTCATCTGACTTCCCTATCCCCAAGCAACGCGAAGCTAAAAACCCACAAAATTGGCACAGAAATCCGAACAGCGATTTAAAAACAGCGCAGGAAAATAAGGAACTGTTAACATAACGTACGAGTATAAAAGTGGCTAGTGCCACAAGCTGGTCGCAAAACAAATGCTATCCGCTCCAAAACTGGTTAAGTGCAACCTCATAGTGTGTCCACAACGTAATACTGCACTCAAGTTAACCGGCAAAAGTTAGGGAGTGTGCGACGAGTAGCTAATAAACGCTTCCTAGTGAAGCATTCAGTTTCAGCTTCCGAACTTTAATAAGGGTCTTGTATGGTACTACACTAGTTTTGAAGCGGCAATTGTTCAACGGTTGATAAGGCGTGTATTGACGAGGCAGAGGTTACTATGGGTTTGCACCTAATTGTCTGCAGTCTGTTCGCGTGTCTCTACAAGATTGTTCAGCTTAGAGCCGGTTACAGGTTTTGAGGAAGGCATAATCACTCCATGAAAAATACTGGAATAATATGCAATCTGCATCCTGCATGTAGAATTCTACATGCTAAAAGAGATCGAGTTGAGAAGGAATTTACTAATGTGCATCCCATTTTACGTTTTTCAAGTGACTATTATTTTAAAGATCCCATAGTTGCTGCGTGGTAGCTTATGATGCGGCGTAGCGGTCGCTACGGCGTAGCTGTTGTTACGGCGTAGTAGTGCTACAGCGTAGAGAAAACGCTACGCTTGCTACGCAAAGCAATTCCAACATTGATTTAGATTCAAGTTTTTTTTTTTTATATTAAAGTTATTAGGAATCACTCCCATGATAAATGGTAAATAAATGTGTGTGTTATAATTGTTATTAATAATAAATTATGTCGTTACTCTTTCCGGTTGTTCTCGCCTTGCTAACGGCGAGTACTTGTAAAGACACAATCTAGTGGCAAGGATTATCCACCCGCAACTCGCCTTGCAGTACAGCCTGAAACCTGGTTTAACTAATAAGTCCCGTATTATAGTACTTTAATTATGTCTTTCACCTCTTTTACTGTAAAGATGTATTTTTTTTCTTACGTACATGATGTTTTCATAGATATATTGACGTACCGTCATGATGTCAATATCCTTAAAGAATTCCATTAGAGAATCGCGCCTGCGGAGAGTATATATGGCTCTGATAGATCTTTTCTGCAGAATAAAAATAGACTCGATGTCTGAAGTCCGTTCCCAAAGCAAAATCCTGTAAGACATGATACTATGAAAGTAACTAAAATAGACCAGCCTCGCGGTATCTACATCAGTAAATTGACGGATTTTTCTGACAGCGTAAGCTGCTGAACTTAGCCGTCCTGCAAGAGATGTTAAATGAGGACCCCATGGTAGCCTTGAGTCGAGCGTGATCCCCAAGGAAACTGTTTTATCGACGAATTCTAGTTTCTCTTGATTCAATACTATCTCACAATCACTACTATTGACGTTTGGTAAAGAAAATCTTATGCACTTAGTTTTATTTCCATTTAGTACTAAATTATTAGCAGTGAACCAATTTTGGACCAGCAGTAGGGCGTTATTTATGTCGTCAAAATTTGAAGCACGTCTATCTACCTTAAAAATTAAGGAAGTATCGTCAGCAAATAACACCATTTGTGGTTGATTTATTAATAAATGGAGTAGGTCATTAATATATACTTAAAAGAGGAAAGGACTCAATATCGAGCCTTGTGGAACAATACCCGCATGTTTCAGTAACTTCCGACTAGCCCTCAAATGTCAGGCACTCCCGAGTTGTTATCCTCAAAAGTCAGACACCTACTCTTGCTGCTCGGATGTGACAGACTACTCACACTATAGTCTGACATGGGATTGCAAGATTGGGGAACCCCAGATTGACGTTTCGAAGCCGTCAAATCAGCGATTATAGAGTAGGGATAACAGCATCACTACGACGGACTAACAAAGAAGGGGAAAGGAAGTCGAAAGAATTGGAATTAACATGATTAAATGACTAATTCTTGTTAGTTGTTGGTCGGATAGTGGACACAAGGGCAACTGTTGAGTGTAGGATTAGCGGAATATTATTATGATGAGTACTTTGTGTAGCATTTTACACATTAATGCTTTGCGTTGTAGCATATTATTATCACACCTAGTTACTTTCTTGTCACTAAAACTATAATAAGTACACAAACGATTTAAGAACCACAGCTTTTTTTTGAAGTCGTTTTAAAGCAGTCAAATAACACCACACCCAAAAAAGTGAATAATCACGTAATAAAAATAATTAAGGCAAAAAATAAGTGAAGTAGCAATTGTACGAGAACTCAGGATAAACCTTTTGTGGTTAGATAGGACCGTTGTTATACATTCCGCAAACATGGGTTCTCTCATAATAAGACCATTACAAAAGTGAAATGAAAGAAAAACAAGATGAGAATGTACCACATATCCGGCTCATTTTGTTCTTTATCTTATTGTTTGGAAAATGTAATCTAAAGGACAGTTAAATGTGTACAGGAAACAGCTCAGCAATGCTTGGGAAGTAGGTTGTTTTGTATTTTTCGTGCGACATTGTAAAGACATTCATGTAAATAAACTTACTCGATATCTACTTATTGGGAATAAAACAGGTTTTCGCGTTGATTCTCCTAAGTTTTCTTTGTGGTTTACCTTTGTAGCAAGTGTGCTATAACTTATTTGCTATTATGTCACAATTTAGTAGGTACCTTGCTTATTTACAGCATGCTTTTCGTGTGTGACAAACGATCACACTCTTCTCGAATACCCACACATGCCAACGGTGTGCTATTAAGTAGCATCTGCTCGAAATCCCGCATATGTTTTCAACATAATTAAATATATCAGCATTTGATAGTAATCTTGTGTGTTGTCTATTTTTTCCCTGTGTCCGAAGGTGTGTCCGTGGCATTACAGCGGGTCCTATCACAATACCAGCGCTGCGGTATTGATTAGAATGAAAATTATCCTAATGAAAAACGGAACCCTTAAAGGATCACTCGTGTGTCTGTCTGTGAATCACAGAGCTGTCTACAAGACTGATTAAGTTGAAATTTGGTACACATGAATGTATGCGACCTAAACACGGTTCTATAACGTAAAGAAACGAATTTTGGATATGGGGTTCTCTTTTGGAAAATAAACTAGAAAATTAAAAAAAAAGTTGTGCAAACTGTACCGTGTGACAGATATAATGAAAGGGTTTATATAGTGACAGATATAATGAAAGGGTTTATATAGTGACAGATATAATGAGAGGGTTTTTATAGATGTTTTCAAACGTATTTTTTGTATTATTTTTAAATGAACCGTTTTGAAGTTATTTACGAAATTATACAAATTTGACCGTACCCATTATCTCCGAAACTACCGAGCAACTTTTTTTTTAAATACAGAAATTAGTTCATACCTAACAGATTACAGGAAAACCTATAAGATGTCTGTGGTCTTAAAAACAAACATTGCAAATCTTTCAATATTGTGCGTACGAAAATATTGATAATACATAATAATAATAGATTGGGCTTGGTAACGAGGCTTGGCACCATCATCAGGATGGTGCCAAGACGTGATAGTGGAACTTTTCAGTGGCTCTTCGTAAACCGCTCAAGTCATAACTTCGATTGATTGCAGACTTGTTAACTTAACTTACTTTTAAAATACTCCTTTTTTTGTTTTATATTAACTCCAGTAAGTGTTTCCTGTGCGTTTCACAAATATTATATATTTTTCTTTCTTTCTAAGCAATTTGACTTGTAATCCCAAGTGTATTTAAACTGAACAATCCTATGCAAGCATGAAAGCCTATTATTGTATGGACCATTTAGCAAACAAACCTAAAGACTTTCTTCTTCTAAACAACAGCCGTAAAAGAACCAAGTTCCATTAGTGACGTTACCTGCTTTTATTATACAGCTTCTGCCCGCGACTTTGTCTTTGTTTTTGAAACTTTTTGTTTCCCCGACCCACCCCGTCGCATCGCATCGCCTGCCCGCGCTAATACTTCGTTTTCGCATAGCATTCTATCTTACTTTTTTCTTTATGCTCGGCTCCTAGAAGTCCTAGCACGCGTGATGTTAAAAAGCCTTACTTATGAATTGGGCTATAAAATGCTGTTCCAGAGATTTGAGCGTTCAAGCAAACATAAAAACGAACAAGCTCTTTCAGCTTTATTTAAGTATAGAAGATTTTAAAGGAAGCAGGGAACCATGCGGCGGACTGTGTGTTTCCCAGAAACTGTTATACGGTTATTGTTACACACGAGTTGTACGAGTCCCCTGTTAATCCACTGTAAACTGCTCGGTGCTAATGTTCCTTCTAAAGTGGCTAATGTGAAACTCCTTATGTAGCTACTTGGAGCATTTAATACAAGCAAACCTTGTAAATTCTGGTGTGTTTCCGTTCGAGCAACTGTAAAATCTTGTGGCGAGAGTTTACAAAAATGTAATGTGTGTTTGTGCGGTGTTTATGGTTTAGCTTCTAAGCTGGAGAAGCGGTTACTGCTAAAATATCATAAGATTTCTCATTTGACTCCTTTACAACCAAAAACTTTTCTGAACGCTGACTTTTTTAAAGTTCATATTGCTTATTGTACCGTTTATAATATAAGATATATTTGTTTTCGTGCTTGTCAGTGATCTTAATATTTTCGTGCCTCGGAAAGCACGTAAAGCCGTTAGTCCCGGCTGTCATTCCAAGATCTAATATTGACAGTGGTTACGGGTCGTCAAAAGCCCAAAAGTCTAAGAACCGGTCTTGTGTTACCCATTAGCTGGGTTGTGGGCCAGATAGGCACTCGCTCCATTGAAAATAATAAAATATTATATTAGGCTATTGATGAGGATATATATGAGGCTATTTCAAACTCACTACCGAAAAAAAAGTCAGTGTTAAAGTCCATTTCGTTTATTTAGACACTACGCAAACAATGTTGATATTCATGCTTAAATTAGTAAAATACTTGAAATTTATACGAAAACTATTTCTGGGGGGTTCCGGGGAAACTATTGACGAACTATTGGTGAACTACTCCTCATTTATTTGACATTTAATGTTAAAATTAAATGGGCACTATATTTCTCGGTTCTTTAACCGAAAGTGATGTCAAAAAAGGAAGCCATCAATTTTAAAGAAGTTACTTCTTTTTTTATTTCGAATGACAGAAAGGGATAGAAGAAAAGAAAATAATGAGACGTCATAGCGTTAGTTAGTTTTAAGGTGAAGAAATCGATTCTTATAATACACATTGTATTCAACTGTATCCGGTTAGTCTGGAAGCTGACCCCAACATAGTTGGGAACATGCGGCAGATTGATTGATTGTTAGTGATCCTAACACCCATATTCTAAGTCGTAACCTCGAAAGCTACTCCATATTCTAAGCCGTAACCTCGAAAGCTACTCCATATTCTAAGCCGTAACCTCGAAAGCTACTCCATATTCTATGTCGCAACCTCGAAAGCTACTCCACATAACTAGTAGTACCCTCGAAAGCTACTGTATATTCTAAGTCGTTACCTCGAATGCTACTCCATATTCTAAGTCGTTACCTCGATAGCTGCTCCATATTACAAGTCGTAACTTCGAAGGCTACTCCATGTTCTAAGTCGTAACCTCGAAAGCTACTCCATATTCTAAGTCGTAACCTCGATTGCTACTCCATAACCTCGAAAGCTTCTCCATATTCTACTTCGTAACCTCGAAAGCTACTCTATATTCTAAGTCGTAACCTCGAAAGCTACTCTCTCTATTCACAACTCTGTCGATGAGACCTCAAGGCGTGCCTCAGAAGACCTTCAAAATCGGTATTAATTAGGGAAATTATGAGGTCCCTCGAATGAGTGTGAGTGGAGGTGATACGAGTACGTCGCGAATACGTGAATATTCAATAAACTTTTCAAAATACATGAAAATCGGATGAAATACGCGTATTTTGGTTTAAACTTCCTTGTTGACCACCTCAAAGAAGCCTCAAGTTACATGACGATGTACCTTATATTTGACAGTTGATTCCTCAACTCAAACTCACCTCGACTGAGGAAACTGTTTGAGATGAGGAGTCAAATTGCAACTATGAACATCAAACCACTTAAGTGAGGTTGAGTGACGTCGAGGAAATCATGAGGTTTTAACTTAGAATATGGGATAACATTTCCATAACTTTTTCTGTTTATACCGTGAGAACTTGTGATCGGGACTGGGACTATAAATATTTATTAAACAGCAGTCTTATTACTGACTAGAAAATATCTAAAATTAATAATCTATTTACTCTTACCGAATGTATTCAACAGTCACTGTTCCAGTATAAAACCAGTAAACCGGCTTAGCGGGCGAAAGCTCAGTTCAACAAAATAAACGCCCGCTAAACAATCTGATGATAGGCCTCATATAGACTGCCTGAAGGCTGGTGTGTAGACAAACCGGTGTATTAGACGTGTGCCTGCCTTAAGTCTTTAATATGAAAAAAAATGTCTCAGCAATTGGAAAACAGATTTGAAACAAACATAAGAAAGTCATCAAAGCAAAAACATTTTGTCTTGAAAAAGTAAATTCTATACGTAAACATTGTTCGTGGGTTCTCTGGAATTCGATTTCCGCACAGAGCCAATTGTACTGTTTATGATAATTGTACCTGCAGAGTGTTTTTGACTGTAAAAGCGCCCACGATAGACGAGAAAATCCAACAATTACCCTTTGCAGAAAATTCTCAGAGCACGACTACCTACTCATTCTATGCAATCCCGCCCACATAATTTGTGGGATACATCCAGGATACATCATAATACTGTTCATGAAAAGTCGTGGGTGTAACAATCTTACAGAAACTGCTAGGTACTAGGATTCACTTTTCAGGAATCACATCTCTTGCAAACCGGACGGAGACGGAGGAGAAACCTGGATGTGCAGCTGCACATTTGGGTTTCTTCTAATCGCTAATACAAATGGCTGAGGCCTACCTTAGATGTGAGTAGACTTCCTTTCCCGCACTAAGTTCACGCTCACAGCACACTCAGACCGTTGTGCAAGGCTTAAGCTATTAGACGAGCAGTGGCTGGACTTGATTGTCATGGAAGCCCTATATGTGTTAGCTCACTTTTCTCAGTATGGATATTTTTGTCGCGTGACTGAGAACGGTGCGAGCAAATCTAGCGATTTAAATCATTGAGCAGCGGGGTTGGACTTAATGCCAAATACTGCTGCAAATGACAGATTTTCATGACGATATAATGGAACAGCTTTCACATGAAAACAAAGTTTTATGTTCCTATCATAGAATACACCACAATTTATAAAAAATCACCAATATGTGTGTAAATAATAGGTGTGTAGGTAAATCAATGCTTAAAAAGACTCACAAAAAAAATAAAAACCAAGCACTTCAATCTAGATAGTACCTACTAATTTTATTAATGTACCCTGAGTGTGCAATAATGCAATTATGATAATATAATTCAATCTTTTATGAATATTCAAGCAGTATGATTTCGCAAAATTGGCACCTACAAGTAAGTTGGTAAGTGTGTTTTAAACCCCTGTTCATTTATATAATATGCATCGAATCAATTTGATTGGCTCTCTGTGAACACTGCGATAATTGCAAATTTCAAATACAGCTAGGATTTATTTACCTCCAATATCGATAGCTACGAGTAATAATAGCTTTGCGAGGTGACTTCCCGCATCCTCCGTGTCTCTCTTGAAGAGACTGATGAAAATTATATTCGTACAGTTTATTTTTCCTAATGTTTCTATAATGGGAAACAAAACACGGTATGAAATTGATTCACAATTGCTTCGAATTTACTGATTCAGTAGGTAGACACTAATACCTTCTGATTATTTTTGAGGGTAGGAGGCACTAGCACAGACAGTAACTAAGTATCACATGTTAGTTCTATAAGTTAATAAGTAGCAGCTTTGTTGAAGAAATATCTAATGCCATACCTACAGCAGGCTGGTGCCTAACTATATCTCTAGCATAGGGGAGTTCCTAATTCCTTTTGGATAGCGTTCCATTACCGACAAAACCGCAAATTCAGTGGAACAACCACTATTAGACTGTGGAGGTGCACATCCAGATAGCGGCACGGAAGCGGTCTTGTTTTATTCATACGTCTCAAAACTAAGGTTAGGCGCTTAGCATACATTTGAATGGGAATGTCGCATCCGCAAAACTGTTCTTTTTAATACGTCCCACGTGCAACATACGATTCGAATAGCGCAAACTGCAAACAAGGTATGGTGAAATGGTAGTAGGTACAATTAGGTACGTCGACATTTTTTTGACCGTCAACGGTTTGTTTTCTTCCTCGTGACGTCTGAGGTCGTCTCAAATCGACGCGAAGGTAGGTAAACACATTTTTTTTAGTTCCTATTTTTCTGGAAATGCAAGTGCAAGTGATTTTGTACTATGCCTAACCAGTATTGAGACTTGGGAGTATATTTTTCTATATTTATGCACGTTGTGATTTTTTAGGTTGTTCATACATATTAATAAGTAAAATTGTGTAAAAATTTAACTTTGCTATCACGGAAACATCAAAGGGTAAAAAAAGAAAATAACGAAAGGCATGTGCAGTTCTTAGATAAATAATAATTGCTTTTGCCGTCATCTCAAGAAAATTGTTGTAATTTACTATTATTTTCATCTCATATTGTGATCATTATATTTGTAGATAATTAATTAGGCAGAAATGTATCGCAATTCAAATATTAACTGGATGAGCGGAAAGGATGGGGACACAAGGTATTTATTTTTACCTAGTAATAATTATAGTTGCTTTACGAAAATTTCATCATCATCAAGAAAGAAATTCAATATACTTTTTGGTACCTACAAAGTAGAATGGCGAGCTTGCATGTAATTTGGGACCCATTGATAGGGGTTGCGTATTTTATGGAAACCTATGAATTATTAAAGAACGACATAAGACTAGCAAAAAAGCAAATGGTAAGTAGCTTAGAGAAGTTGGGAGAAAAAAAGATATGAAAGGTAGAATATTATAATCTAACAGTATTTAGGAAGACTTTGGTTCAGTAGAAGATGGAAGAAACACTCGTTGTCGATGAATGAATGTGAATAATTTATTATGCAAATAATGTGAATTTTATATTATTTTATAAACTACAATCTACCATTAAAAACAAGTACATTAAAGAACATTGGCAAGATCCCGAACAAATTTTTGTTGACATTTTTTTTTTGCGTCTACCGATTAAAAAAATGTTAAAATACAGAGTTTTTATTCCTGAACAGTTTTGTCTTCAATTATACTTTTATAGGAGGTCGGGAATTAAAGGTATTCAAGTTCGAAGTTCAAGAGGTTATGTTTTGTCAACAACAGACCCTAACCTAAAAATAAATATACAAATACCTGCCTAACACTTATAATATCATTGATAGAAATGTATTTGTAGAGTAAAATAAACTACGGATAACGTATTAAGAAGTATAAGCCTACCTGTCCGCGACGTGCGTAGGTCTGCGTCCCAAATGCGGCAAAGGTACCTACGTAAATCCCCCCGGTGGGTTCCCGCATTGACGAGGCGGCCCCCCCCCGCCTCAGTAACCGTGGCTTGACCCCCACGGTGAAGCTAATAGGAATCCGAGGAGGGGCCGCTCGTCAGGTCTTTTGCCGCAGTGGAAGAGGAGTGTCGGTATGTTGTTGGCCGCTCTCCCTATCCTTTGCGGCCCAAAAATAGTAGGCGACGGGGCCATTTATCTGGCTCGTCGCAAGGGGCTGGTCCCATTGGGTGCCCAGATGCGGGGTTGTCTGGCGCCTAGGTGCTGTGTTGGTTCCTGGGGTGGTTACGGCGTGCCATGTGTTCTGGTGCGCCGGTGATGGGTGTTGTACCCGAGAGCAGGGTCCGGTGACGGACAGCCGCGGCGGGTTCGCGGATGAGTGCTAACGCGTGCCCGTGTTCCCGCCTAAAGTGGAGAGGAGGACACCGTGGAGTTTTAGTGGTTTGGAGTCACACATAATTGCACTATATCCCTTTGATAGTGCAGTATGCATGAGCATTTCTGAACGCAAAATATTATATAAATATAAAGGTACCTACGTAAATAAATGTTCAAAAGAATATTTATTTAATAATCTAAGCAAACTATTTACTAGTACTAGTTATACATATATTTAATTAATTATATGGTAGGAGTAGGTCATTGGTAGGTTTGATAAAAAAAAAACAAAACATATTTTTAATATTTATTCCTCATTATCCCTAACCACAATGTCATCAAGAAAACCTGCGGGTGCCAAAATGTTTGGTTGATGTCTGGCCCATCCTAGATACCACACCATACCATAGGAGGAGTCATTGTATGAGCGCAACATCCAACAGTTCGTCTTCCAACTAAGCAACTACAACAATACTCTACTATTCCTGCTCGACCGGGTACATTATTTTCTTTTATTATGTATACATAATATTGTCTTCTAGAGACATGGCGTGACTTTATTTTACCTCTTATTAAGGTAGTGTCACCACTGCCTCTAAGGTTGTACTCAGCCGAATTAAGTCGCTGACTGCATACTTCAATCCTGCACCCGCCGTGGAAACGTACATGCTCGCCGTAATACGAACGGGCCTGTCTTATTTGGTACGTTCCCAAGGCAAATAAAATTAGATCCCTGTATTCTAAGACAGGAAAGTAAATATTACTTCTGTCCGCGGTCATACTTTGGAAATTGGAGGTTCTCCTATTCATATTGACAGACTCAACCATACTAGCCAGATTGTTTTCTAAATTCATCTTTTCTCTAATAATGCTTAATATTTCATTTGCATTGTCATTATCTTGCAGGCGAGCACCAAACTTGTTTATTAAAGCTGCTGCAATTTGGAAGTTTTGCATCATGTGGGGAAGTGATCTATGGAAATATTCTTGCCTAAGTAATTTTAAATCTCTTTTGAAGTAGCCATTGATAACTTCCACCACCCATCTGCAAATGGTAACGCAGCGGCTTCTATTTGCTTGAGCTGTAGTTAACTGGTGCTCGCCTTCTAACAAAGATTCTGGCATAAATGGTTTGTAGCCACATCCTTCCAACAAATCAATGCTATCTCTAAAACCTCTATCTAAAATGAAAGCGTCATTATTTCTGAAATACAACCTTAGTGCAGAATTCTCATTACTGAATAAATTATTCATGATTACAGAGTCTGATGTATTTGCTTTGTATGGGCCAAAACAATCAACAATGTATCCATCACTGGCAACTATCAAAAATGGTTTCAGGCGATTTCTATACTTGTGCAAAGAATATGTATCTTTTTGAAACATATAATTGGAACTTTTGTTGATATAAATATATGTGCCGTCACAAATGACAACGGCGTTGTTATTATTTCCGAACAGCCCATTGGGAATGGTTAAATTGTGTAGAATCAATTCATCTCGAGTACTATGACCAATCCCCAGATATCTAGATACAAAATCTTGACATAAAATCTCCCGTACTTTGTCCATTAATCACTCCAACGTTCGACGAGGCACTTGTACCAATGTGGCAATTCTCTCATCTGAGTCCCCTGTTCTCATCTTCAGCAGAAGTGCTGCCAAGCCCAAAGTACCTCTATTCAGTTCAGAGACACATTTTATTTCTCCAATTAAAATATTGAATTTTTCTTTAAAAAATCCTATCCAGTATTCAAATACTCTCTCAAGCGTGGGACTAAATGCATTTACAAAAGAAAAAATGTGCTGTATTTGATCTACGTTAAATGTAGCTATACTGTTTTCGGAATAATGTATTCCATGAATTATATGTCAAATATTGACCACATACACGAGATAACTTCGGCAAATAATAATTATGATTGTGCAGAACCGTGGCTCGTAACTTATCAGAAATATTGTGAAATGTGGTGCTGCTGCAATTTGTAAAGACACAAGTGTGTGTAGAATTGGCTGCTCGTCTATAGTTGGCTAATTCCACTGTTTGTGTCGGCTCAGGTTGGGTTGCTACCGTTGGCTGGGTCAGATTTTCTTATGGTTCTAACATCTTCAGTTGTATCTAGTTGAGATCTGCTTTCATCTTGACGATTCATACGTACAACCTCTCTTTTTGTGCGTAACCAGCAGGCATGACAAACACGATTAGAAGATGATATCTGAAACCAAAGAATAAATAGTGTTTAAAACTGCTGCCTTATAAAGCGTGCAATGTAATCAATCTTTATCCATTTAAATTGCAAAAATAAACAAACCTCTCGCGGTGCTACTTTGCTCTGTATAATATTAATTATAGATTGCTGCATCTCAGTAGGGTTTTCTTTTAATATTTTGTCACTCTGTCTTCGCAGAGTTGAATGGAACACTAAATACATAGATAATACACTATATCTAAATACGAGATAAACTCGCAAGCAACGAACGACAAGTTGTGATATGTTGTCATGGCAATATTAAACGTCCAGTCAAGCCAGAAAAAGAAAAATAGCCATGAGCATTTTATGTCATCAATAAAATAGTCAATAGAATTTTCATTAATGACGATTTTTTTGCCCGGCCTCGATAGGCCATAATCTTGATTTCATAAAACTTAGTAAATTATTTCGTCAGTATCTATCACGGTGACATAAGTAGACGCTTTCTAATTCCATTAACAATTTCGTCGCCTTTGTTCTTTAATAAAACGTTTACAAAAACATTACAAATAGGATTGCGTGTGTGCACGCAGCTGCGACTTGGCGGGCTCGCCGAAGGGATAAATATAGGTGCCTCGTAGTTCGCGATTCCGATATACACTCGATGATCAACACTCGTGGCGGACGGTTGTGTGCGTGTGTTCTCCCGCTCCCGGCTTAGTGTTGCGATTAGTGATTATTTTCGTTTCAATTACGTGACGTTCTCGTAGTCATCCTGACTACACCGATTACAGAACAAGAATTTGATTCTGTACAATCCAAAAGTGTATTTTTCAAGCCAAACTACTATTTCTTAAACGCGCGTTTTATGTTTTATGAGCAGCTTCACTACGCCCCTTCTGTGTAAAACCACAGTTTCGTGGTCCTCGGTCGAAACCATACGGTGCCAACGAAGCCGAGTGAGTTGTTGTCCCAATCACACCCGCCGAACCCCTTCGGCGTAAGGCAGTCAATTCGACGAGTCCCAGATAACCGGCCTGGGGGGTCTTTTCAGCTACTCACATAGTATCTTTAGGGTGTGTCTACACCTTTTGCGCTAGACTGGTCAGGGCCCCGTTCGCACAATAAGACTGGCGACGGGTTACAAGCTTAGGGCTCACCAATATAATAAAAAAATAAAAAGAAGTCACACGGTGCTAGGTCAGGGCTGTAAGGACGATGACCCAGGAGTGGAATGCTGTCCAGGAAGTCCCTCGTTTTGGGCGCGGTGTGCGAAGGCGGTTTCGTGATGGAGCAGTAGCCTGCGGAGCCCAGTGTTAGGTCACTTGTTGCTCACAACAGAGAAAACTTCTGCCAAGCATTTGGTAGTATCCCATGCAGTGTTGATGCTTCTTTGGTTCCGTAAAGGAATTGATACCAAGTAGCTACTCAAATTGAAAAAGCTCGTGATCAAAATCTTCCCCCCGCTTCTAGATTGCTTCACTTTGGTAGGCGTTGATTCGTTTTGAAGCACCCAAACCGTCAACTGGCGCTTCATTTCTGGATCGTATTGATAAATGCAAGAATCATCACCTATAATGATGTCATTAACACGCCGAGACGAGCCTGATTCAAATTTATTTATAATAACACGGCACCATTCCACCCGGGCCTGCTTCTGAGCATCGCTGAGGTTGTGCGGCAACCAGCGTGAATGTGGATCTTCACCTCCTCACGTGAAGATGCACTTGTGGAATTTCGTAAAGGCTTTCCGATCCAACCTGAAGTATGTGCTGAATCTCTTGATACGTAACTCGCCTATTGTCTTGGATTACATTTTTCACTGCGTTTTGCAAGTTTTCTTCCGTAACAGCCATCAAAGGGCGACCACTTCATTCTTCATCCCTGAAAGTTAATCGACCGCGCTTGAATTCGTTATACCAACGATACACGGTTGCATTAAAAAGGCATTCATCCATGAATGCCATTTGAAGTCTATCGTACGATTCATCCGGTTTCAGGCGACACTTGAAAACGTAAAAAATCATAGCGCGAAAATGTTCCCGGTGCAGATCCATTTTTAATGAGACACGATAATTTAGATTAACTCGCAAAAAAGGTGGAGAGAAATTTGGAAATTGTAACGTACCTATTTTTACTTACAAATAATCATATTTTCAAAATAGGCTGGCTATAACTGGCCGGTCTCTCATACATTAAAACTTTTTTTCGCAACACTTTCTGAGTGGCCTAACTAACAGTTTGTCAATGTTAGTGCTACCAGTTTGTTTTTTATTTTCCAACCGATTTATGTCACACGACGTTATTTGAGGAGGACCGCTTGTTAAGCAAAGAAGTTGTTCAGAAATGTTGTTTTCTTGCTAAAGTAAACAGAATGAAACTGTTTAGTTAAAATAAGGATATGATCAAATAGGGATATGATCTAGACTGAGTTTAGACATAATTTTTAAATCGAGTATTTAGTGAATACCTTCATCATTTAAAAAAAAAAATCTTTATATACGTACAAGAAACTGCAGGCCCGCATGAGCGATGACTAAACATTTACCTAACTGCAAAAACATATTTGAGCCATCAGCCCAGAATATTAGGAAAAGCTTTTACCTAAAATAGAACGAGAAAACATACTTACTTTCAGTATTGACACATTCTAATGAATATGGTCCAAAATACTGTAGCAATAACGTCGTTTATTCTCTGCGTGTTTATTTTTAATTAATTAAGAAAAATATAATTATTTCTTTTCTCGGTCTGTTGCGTCCCGATATTAATTAATTAATGTTGATTAAACAGAGTGTTAAAAGTAAAGTTGGGTTTGAGGTTTGGTTTTATTTTTATTATGAAACAATAATTAGTTGAAACCTATTAAGATTTACGGACCGTTTATGAAGAATCTTTTTGAATCTTGTGATTTCAGGACATTTTTAACTTGTATTGGATTGGCAATAACCTCGCCCTACATTGCCTTCAGGTACATCTAAGACTGAATACCATCACCAAGCAATAACAAAGTAGTACCTAGTGTAGCGAAAAAACAGATGGAATTCATCACATAAACACGTCCATTTTGTGATTAAGTATTAAAACAATCGCATCCAAATTTAATTAAAAAGTGTTAAAGTTAAATAATATTAAGAGACAAAGTTGCGGAATAGGAAAAGAAAATACGAGAAAACTTAAGGTACATATATTGGATAATAAATCTATGATAGGCTGGTTTACGAACTAGCGTATCGACTGCAATCGGTTTATAGGCTCATGTCCACTAAAATACATAAACTTTTAAATGAATGTTACCTTTTAAAATATATATAGATAGTGATGTGACTGTCTGTCACTTATTCCTATTTAATAACAAAATATTATATTTATTCTAAAACCATGCACGTGGTTCGGCCCAATTTACGAAACACATTAAATCTTAATTTTATGGTCTGACAGCTTGACGCGTTACCCTAATAAATAACAAGATATCCTAATTCTTTGCACTTATTGGCCTCTCAGAAATGCATTACATTTCTATTTTATGGCCACTTATGGCAGCCGTCGTCGCTCGAAAGAAATGTTAAGAAAATCGAAATCCATAGTCCTTTAGAAATTCTGAGAACGAGAAAGTTAAAGCGAGGACGCGTTATTGCAGCCATCTGTGAATCGTAAACCAATTGAGAAACAATTAAGAAATAGAAAAATGTGTTATAAGTCGTAGTTTACAAAAAATAGTGTGGGAAAGGACCAGACGCCGATTTTGGATAGGTGGCGGGGGTGTTGAGGAAGGACAGTTGGTCTTAGGACATGACAGGGTTCGGTCGTTATAGTATCAAGAGGGAAAGCTAGTTAAGTTACGAGGTTGGTGAGTGTTGTGAGCTGGGAGGAGCTGTGTTCGAGGTGAAGTTGGTACTACGTGCGGCATTTCGTGAGTAATAATCTAATTCCCTACAAAGATATCATTGGTAAGTGTTAAACTCTTTACTAATAATGTGTCTTTTCCATTGTATTGTTCTCGTAGGCTGATTTGTTTTATGATTTGTAGGTAACATTTAGATAATATCGCTGCAGAGCTATTAATAATCATTTATTCCAGCATAGCGACATTGCGCTATTAATTAAATCTATTTTCTATTGTATTACGTGTCCATATCCTAATCCATACCCTGACAGATATTTGTCATTTGCGTTTGATTATAGGGAAACGGAGAAGGCCTTCCACTTTATTTGATACTGAGCACTGACGCTCGACTTTTGACGACTTTGACCTGTAACATGCGCAACCACATACGGAAGGCAGAACCGTAAATACTCTCAGTTCATTTAAAACAACATATGCTATAAAGTCGATCTAAATCGGCATTATAAAACAATCAAACGTTAGTGATAATTACTGCTTCCAAAAAGGTCACACAACTCTTTACGAAAGGCTCGTTGTAAGCGCATCTCCGGGAGAGGGGTTAGGCATCACACAGCTCCACAAACTGGATTGGTAGTCGTTCTAAGAACGCTAGGGACCGTGTCTCGATAAAACCTACACCCGGCATATGGTACGCCCATTTCTAAATCGACACTATTTATGGAAACACGTAAATTTGGACGCTTTGCCGCTTACAGCCGCACTGTATCCACGAAATGGGGAAGATTAACGAGATGTGAGGTGACGAAATAACCACCTCGGCAAACACCGAGTACGATCGCATTGAGTTTTGCTACAGACTGAGTCTACGGTACGCTTGTGCGATATTTTCTGTTATTTTAGAAATGGGGCTAGGCTGCCGTAAAGATGATATTAACATTAGCACGCGTTTAGAATTTTATACTCAATACTTGTCTCACTCAATGGCAGTTGGGCTTCGTAGTTCACTGTCTCTAGGATTGAGTAAGACATTTATATTGTGCTTAGGGAACATGTTCTACTAAAATCGTATATTGTCCTCAGAGGTTTTATGCGTTAGGTTTAGTAGAACACGTACAATGAGACAAACGTTGTAAAACGGTTCCCCGTCTCACTGAAATGGGTACATCATACACAGATACATTAACGTAGCTATTATTGATTGATTAAAGCGCAAGCGTAACGATTCCCTTACCTCTTCATATTATGAAGATTCTATTACAGGTATTATTAGCGCTACCTGCGAGAAGGGAGACAGACCGCGGTAGGGAGCGGTCGGTGTAAGGCTAGGCTAAGGAAGTCAGGAGAATGATTGAGTGCCAGAGGCCTTGTCCAAGTGGGCTGTTGTAGGAGAACGAGTTAATATTAAATAAGTAAAATATAGTTGTGTTGAAGCACAGATTTAGTTTATTATTATTCTATAATCTAGTTTTTAACGTAGTATGTGTCAGTGTTTGTAGGTGAGGCTGGGTGAGCCTTTAGTAATTATAGTTATCCTAGGCTGATGGAGTTGATAGTCATTATAACTAATCAGACAGACACGTGTTGCTGGGGAGTTTGTTGCGCCACTTCTTCTCCCCAGCATAAGCACTAGGAAGTGGTGAAGGGTGGGGCTCTTTGGGGCTGTCTATAGACTTTAAAGTGAGTTGATTCACAACTCTATTAATTATGCTTGAGTTTGATTCTCCACTCTCATAACTAGTAATTCTTGAATGTTGTATTCGTTGCCTTTGGCCGATACTAGAACTCTAAACTCTATTTAATAATGATCCTTGAGTTTCCATTTCTCAACTCTAATTATCTAGTAATTCAAAGAATATTATATTCTATATCTTAGACTAATAACTCGGTCAGACTGACACGAGCACGAGTCTTGCAAATATGCTTGTTGTGCAAAGAGTGAACTTCCAGGGATTTGGTTGACCACATCTATCTCTTTTCCATTCTAAAGACTGATAGGGACCATGTCTCCTTAAGAGCATGATGCAGACGCAATGCCGCTAGAACTAGCCGCTCCGTTGGTAGACAAGGACAGTCGCACGGTTGCCGCAGGAAAAGCCGCTTCGACACGTTTATCAGTTCGAGAGAACTGCTAGGGGCCATGACTCCAAAAGAGCATGATGTCGACGCTATGCCCCTGTAAAGCCGCTTGCGTCACTTTATGGAAGTGTATCTCTGAGTACTCCGTGTGTAGATGCGAGGTATTGTGTGAGTTACGACTGATCAAATACCTGTTACGCGCTAGCGTTTGGGTTACTCACAAGTTTATATAATAATTTACTCTGCATCCCTCTATTATTTAGCTTTCTAAAATCACTTCCAATATATTTCATAACCATGAATTCCCAAGTATCATCTAATATCGATACATTGTTTCCTTGCCTCGGAGGTGACCTAGGTTGAGCTGAGAGTGGCGGTACATAGGCTTAGTGCCAAAAATACCGCCCCAGGACCCGACGGCTTACCTGGAAAAGACGGCACGATGGGCCGGTCGGCGGACTCTCCGTCCGCTTACCGGCCCATCGTGCTGCTCGACGAAGGGGCAAGCTCTTTTAAAGAGTAGATGCAAACCGCCTTGTCGGGCGGCTGGTGCGGGTGGGGCCAGACTTGGCGGAGAGCCAGTTTGGTTTCCGCAGGGGGCACTCTATGGTGGACGCCATCATGCGCGTGCGAGCCCTCACGACGGGGGATGCTGTTGCCCGGGGTGGGGTCGTCTTGGCGGTGTCTCTAGACATCGCCAATTCCTTCGATACCCTGCCCTGGAGTTGCATCAGGGAGGCATTGCGGTATCACCGGATGCCGACCTACCTCTATCGTGTGGTCGAGGCCTATTTGACGGAAAGGGCCGTCATCTACCCCGGTCACCGGGGAGAGTGGAACCGGTGAGAGATGTCGTGCGGTGTCCCACAGGGATCGGTCCTGGGGCCACTTCTGTGGGATATCGATTATGACTGGCTGCACGCCGACCTCCCTAGTGGTGTCAGCGTGGTTTGCTACGCTGACGACACGCTGGTCCTGGCACAAGGGATGTCGCACTAGGCGGCGGACGAACTAGCGACACTCGGGGTTGCGACAATCGTCAAGAGGATCCGGCAGTTGGGACTTGAAGTGGCCCTGCACAAGTCCGAGGCCACGTGTTTTCAAGGTCCTCGGAATGCGCCACAGTCGTGTTCCCAGATAACGGCAGGAGGGGTTCACATCGGCGTCGAGTCGACGATGAAGTACTTGGGACTCGTGCTCGACAGCTGGTGGAACTTCGGGAAGTATTTCTGACGTTTGGCTCCCAGACTGGAGCGGGCTGGGACTGCCTTGAGGCGGCTTCTGCCCAATCTGGGGGTCCAAACGCCTCCTGCCGGAGGCTCTACGCGGGAGTCTTGCGGTCCATTGCCCTTTACGGGGCACCGGTGTGGGAACGTTCTTTGTGGCGCCGACCAGCCAGCCGGTTGAACGCGTCCCAAAGGGTCATGGCCATCCAGCTGGTCCGGGGATACAGCATGGTCTCCTGCGAGGCGGCGAGCCTCCTTGCCGGATTGCCGCCATGGGATCTGGAGGCAAAAGCCCTCGCGAGTGGCGCGAGGAGGCAAAACGCCGGGATGTAACTCCGCTGCTGCGAGAAATCACGGTACAGCGGACAGAGCTCCGGCGGGATCTCATGGCGACCTGGAGGGTGGTTAGTCCCCTCTTTGAGGAGTGGTTGCAGAGGCACCACGGCGTCCTCACCTTCCGCCTGACACAGGTAATCACCGAGTGTAACCATTGTGTGGATCGCCCGGAGGACACGGTGGAGCATACGGTGGAGGTCTGCCCAGCTTGGGCGAAGCACCGTAGTGTCCTCGTGGAGGCGATTGGCGGCGGCGATCTCTCGCGTCCGGCCCTGGTCCAGGCCATGGTACGGAGCGAGAGAGAATGGAAAGCAGTCACCTCCTTCTGCGAAGTAGTAATGCTTGCGAAGGAGGAGGCGTAGCGCGTGAGTGAGAGAGCCTTGTGCCCCCACGAGTCGCCGCAGGAGACGCCCTGGGCGACGGGAGTCGCCTGCAGATTCCCGGCCACCGAAGGCGCGGGCTTGCGGACGGTGAGCAATGGGTAGCTCGCCGTCCGGTAAGGACCAGCACAAAATGACGGGGTCCGATAGGGCCGACGCCTCAGGGTCGCGGGTATAGAGATAACCGTGGCTGTGGCACAGGCAACTGAAGGAACACGGGTGGGTTTTAGTCAGTAAAAGTCTGACACGCCCTCCCGCTCCACCCAGAGCGGGAGAAGTCATTTGATGATTTACCACCCAAAAAAAAAAAATAAGGTACACCATGACCTGGATAAGGACCTGGCTTTACATCTTGGATCGCAAACGAAGTCGCAGGAAACGGCTAGTAAATAATATTTATCTATACTTAACTTCAACTGACCCAGAGGGATCCAAATTCCAAGTACCTAATAGCCAAAACGTGATAGGTGAGAGGTATCTATTCACCAATGTCAATATACTGGTTCAGAAGGTAAGACGTTTGCCGGTCATGTAGCCAAGTTAATGATATAATATTTATAGTTTCTAAATATACTGTGGTTCAGGCTAATTACAACCTTCCCTTCATTTGACGGCTGTATGAGGTGAGTAAAAAGTGTGTCCCGTATCGGATGTTCCGTTTCCACACTTATCGAAATTATATTTGTAGGGCCTTTTTAGGATTTCGAACCCAAAAGGGTGCGAATAGGACCCTATTACAAAGCCTCTGCTGTACATCTATCAGCCTATCCGTTCATCCGTCCGTCCGTCCGTCTGTCAGCGGGCTGTATCTCATTGACACATGCTAGACAGTTGAAATTTTCACAGAGTGTATATTTATATTGCCGCCATAACAAATAAATATAAAAATAAAATAAAATTTTAAATTATAGGGGGTCCACTAACAAAAACGTGTTTTCAAAATGTGTTCATTGTATTGTATATTGTACGGTGGTACGGCAGCCATCGTATTCGAGTGCAGCTCGCACTTGGCCGGTTTTTTTTCATTGATCTGGTTGCCTGTAGGTAAGAAGATACTTGTAGCACCTGGGCTTGTAAACGAACCTTAGGGCACAAAGACATTCTTAGTGCCAATTTCACCAACGAAACTGAATGCGATCAGCACATCTAAACCGCCTTCAAGAGCTTTCAGTCCCATTAAGGCGCAGGAAATAATGACACTGTCAACGTAGTTTATGTGCTGATAGCGTATAGTTTCATTGGTGAAATACGCTCTTAGTATAAAGCACAGCATAGAGCAACCAACCAAAGCTTTACAAAACAAAGACGAAATAATGACATGAAGAGATTACCCGCATTCCACTACTGATCCAATTCCGTTTGAACAACACTACAACAAAGAACAAAACTGTCGGGAAACAACTGTCTTGAAAATTAATTAATTGAAAAAAAAACTGCAAGGAACGTACCATTAAGGAATCGCTCGTTGGGACAGTGATAAATGCGACAAGAACAATTCTGACAGTCTTATATGAGTATTATAAGATGACTTATTATTTTAGGTCTTGAACAGCTGAAATTAAAAGTACCTACCTACCTAATATTTTTGGATTGCTGCTGTGGATTTTTTGTTTAATCAAAGTTTTTCATACTTTCCAAACTATTAAGAATTACCCAACTTATACGCCGCCAGCTATATGTAACTATTTCTACGCAAATACTTTTATCTTGACGGCACCCTAGGAAATGCAAGCTATATTAGCATAAATGACTTTGAATGAACTAGAAAGTACCTTTGAACACTTAAATGTATTCAGATGGGTCTGAAAAAAATACTTGGTATTTTTAAAACCTTATTTCTATAGAAAATTACCAGTAATTTTTTTAAAGATTACATTTTTATCCGAGTTATTTAGATTAAAATCATAAATACGTAAAACGTTTAATAATCAAATAATTGAAGACTCAATTATTGATTTGAGTTATTTAGATTTTCATCAAAAATACGTAGGTATTATAATAATCAAGTAATTAAGTGAAAACCTAATTACTTGATTTTGTTAAGTCCTACATGTCTTTCTCACACACACTGTGATGCTGGTAAACTTCGGGCTACATCATATAACAGAAATCCATGCTCTTGGAATTTGATACTTAGATAGAAAGCTACCAGTCAACAATGCATACTAGGATTACAGTGCCAACGAAGCTAGTGGAACAAATAACATAACCTCATCAGGTATCAGCCAGCCAAACAGGTCGTTACACAGTAATTAAACATTGTCATTACCCCGCTCTCGTTCGGTAAACATGTTAAACACGAGTTCTTTTACAGACGCCATTACAATACGCTGCAGAGAGTGGCAATATTATGAAGTAAAAATTCACCTAATTACAACCGGTTGGGTGGAATATTTATAAATATTGTAATCTTATAGAGAGAAGGTTGTTTGGATGCCATCGAACACTGTAAACAGTTGACACCAAACAAAAAAGAGTGGACTATTTATTAATAACAAGCTTTTGCAAGCCTGAAATTTTGCCCCCACCCCAGTGTGTTGCTGGGCATCGCCTCCCTCGCTCTTATGTCGAGAGACTGTTTTTCTTTTTTCTCGGCTCCTAAGTGTCGAAGAGTGATGTAAAATAGCCTTTAACCTGCCTCAAGCATTGGGCTAAAAAACACAAAAAGATTATTTCAAATCCGACTGGTAGTCCCAGAGATTAGCGCGTACAGACAGACAGACAGACGCGGAGAGGGGTTTTTGTTTTATGATATGGATGGATGTTTGTTACTCTTTCACGCAAAAACTACTGAACGGATATAGATGAAATTTGGCACACAGATAGTTTATAACCTGGATAAACACATACGAGTACTTTTATCCCGATACTCCCACGGAATAAATATATATGCTGGTGAAACCGCGGGGAGCAGCTAGTTCGAGATATAAATAAAAACAAATTGATATTGATATTATGTATTAGATTGTAAGGAATACAATCTTTAAACATAATAATATATAAAATATTAAACCGTCGTAAAAACCTATTTTTGTAGATGCAAAACCTATTTTTTTGCCCATAATAAAACTGTCAAAATCGAGATACCTACATGTGGATAATTTTTGTTCAGATATTTATATTTAAATTGAGATCCTAAGCTCTCCACCATCCCTTTTCATATCTAAGTAAGTAAACATATTGAATATTTCCTCTCTGCATTTGACGGATGAGCAAAGTATCGAAGCGTACTTAAAAATCCTACTACTATACTCCAAAAATCCTTAACCTGCAAACTCCAGCTTTAAGATATAAGTTGTTTGCTCCAGGATGTCATAAGTCTCTTATTTCGGATAAGCCGTTGTTCAGCGTCTATTCTGCGAAAATATAGCCTCTTAAAGGAACTGGCTGCTTAACATTCTTTAAATGAAAACAGTGAAGAAAAAGCTTTATGATACTAGTAACTTTTATCGACCATCTACCTATAAATTGTGCATTTTTTAAAAGAACTTTAATGTACGGTAGTGCTACTGAAAATTACGTTTGTAAAAGTTTTAAGAATCATTTTAATTCTTCGTGGTAAACTTGGATTTATAAAACTGTTTCCTTGTCTGACTCCCTTACAACAACACAATACAACTTAAGGTTACCATGACAACAATGTTGACTAACATGACAATCGAGTATACTATCCATAATAGGACGGTCATGGTTTAAATTTTATCGCTACACACAATAATAAAACAAACTCATTTTTTTTTGCGTAATAGTGCCATCACATGGCAAAAAATCTGTAACTTCGATCTACCGGCTATCAAGTTCACCACACGATGGGAAGCATATGAATTTCTGTACAGATTTCGATAAATCTGTAGTCATTAACACCTTTAAGAGAAGGGGATGGAACCAAGTGATGCCAGAAGAAGACTGGAACGTTCACTGGGCAAACACACTGAATTGTCGAACTATATTTAGCATAGAGAGTGGGATACGCCTCGGCGACAATCAGTTGATCAATCATTTTCCAAACCACTACGAACTAGTACGTAAAGATTTACTCGTAAAAAACATAAAGAAATACAGAAAAGAATTGGAAAAAGAAGGTAATTCCCTTGCGGAAAAAAACTGAAGTAAAACTCCCGAGCGGGCAAGTCATCACTCGCTATTTATATTTCATTCCGGTAACGTTCGTGCTGCCTTCCGACTACAGCATGTTTGTTGAAGCGTACCCTCAAACAACCTGGATTTTAAAGCCTTGCGGCAAATCCCAAGGCGCCGGCATTTTCCGTATAAACAAACTGTCGAAACTGAAAAAATGATCTCACGAGTAAAGATACATATGTCATTTCTCGCTACATAGATAATCCGCTTCTTATCGGTGGAAAGAAATTCGATTTAAGGATTTACGTCCTTGTTACGTCGTTCCGCCCTTTAAAAGGTTACATGTTTCGGAATGGATTTTGTAGATTTTGCACAATGAAATACGACACAAGTGTCGCTGAGCTCGATAACATGTATGTACACCTAATGAATGTCAGCGTACAAAAACACGGCGGCGATTACAATGGTGAGCACGGGGGGAAGCTGGGCATACATAATTTAAAGTTTTATTTAGAAGGAACCCGGGGTCGGCAAGTGACCGTCCGTCTGTTTGAGAGCATACAATGGTTGATAGTGCACTCGTTAAAGGCAGTGGCGCAAGTTATGTCGAACGACCGCCATTGCTTCGAGTGTTACGGCTACGACATAATCAAAGACGATAACTTAAAGCCGTGGCTTATAGAGGTGAACGCCTCCCCGTCGATGACGGCTACGACGGTTAATGACAGGATACTCAAATACAAGCTCCGGGATAATCTTTTATCGGTTGTTCTGCCACCGGGCGGGATCCCGGACTCACGCTGGAACAAAACACCCATCGCAGAGGCTTTAGGAGATTTTCAAATACTCATCGACGAAGATTCTATGTACAAGGAGGAGATGGCTTCACGTTCTGAGCGAGGAACTCTGAAAAACTGAAATATATTTCAAATTTTGTGTTATGTGCTGGATGGCTGGAATTTTGTGTTGGTGTAGCTGGATTGGTAATTAAATAAAACATTTAAAATGAGTTTGATTTTTAATTAAATTAAATGGTACAAGATATTAGAAAATGGTTATTAAATTATGGTCTGACACGATGGTATTTGTTGTAGCGCGAATTAGCGTCTTCCTTTTCTATGAGTTCTTCATCAATCAACAGTTCGAAGTCACCGAGCGCTTCGGCGGTGGGGATTTTGTTCCACCTCGCGTCAGGAATACCATCAGGCGGTACAACCATAGATACAATGTTATCTATTAATTTGTATTTCAATATTCTATCATTATGAGTCGTCGACTGTAGTGACTGTGAAGCATTCACCTCTACAAGCCTAGGCTTTAGAGTATTGTCTATTATAATATCGTATCCATAACATTCAAAGGAGTGGCGATCATTAGCCATCACGGGAGCGACAGCTTTCAAAGAGTGAACAATAAGCCATTGCATTTCTGCAAACAATCTATCGGTTACAGAGCGCCCTCTCGTACCTTCCAAATACAGACGAAAATTTTGAACACTCATTTTCCCGCCGTGCAAACTGTTGTAATCACCACCGTGCTTCTGTACGCTGACATTAGTCAGGTGCACGTACATGTTATCGAGCTCAGTAACACTCGTGTCATATTTAACTGTACAAAATCTACAGAAGCCATGTTGGAATAAATACGCCTTTAGGGGGCGAAATGACGTCTCGAGTACGTACAGACGTATATCGAATTTCTTCCCTCCAATTAGGAGCGGGTTGTCGATGTAACGCGATATTACGTAAGATTCTTTACTGGTCAATTGGGGATAAAACGGAGTTTTCGCTTCACGAGACCTCTTCTTAAGTTTCGATAGTTTATTTATAAGAAATATTCCTGCCCCCTGTGATTTTCCGCACGGTTTCATAATCCATGTGCTCTGAGGGGACTTTCTGTATTCTTCAACAAACATGTTGTAGTCGGCAGGCAGTACGTACGTCACTGGTATAAAATCTAAATGTAAATAGCGGGTAATCACTTGTCCGTTAGGTAATGCAACGTCTGCTTTTTCGGCCAAGGGATTACCTTCTCTCTCAAGCTCCTTTCTATATCTCTTGATGTTTTTTTACTAATAAATCTTTACGCGACAGTTCGTAATGGTTTGGGAAGTGATTTATCATTTGGTTGTCGTTCATTCGGTAGCCGCTCTCGATGCTGAAAACTGTTCGGCAATTTTGTGTGAAGGACCAGTAGAAGTTCCATTCATCGTCGGGCCCCACTTGGGTCCAGCCGCGACGCTCGAAGTTGCTCATTATGACAGACTTCTCCAAGTCGGTACAATATGTCACTCTACCTTTCTCCATAGCTGGTGGTACAACTTTACCGTAAACTGCGGGGGATACCTTTTTCGGTTCTTGTGTCATTACGCACAAGAAATTCTAAATTGAAGACATTGTTACAAAAGTAAAAATATGGTCACAACAAAAATAAAATAAAACGTACGGCAATGCTTTTGATTTGTCACTGTTAATTTTGATTTTTAATATTTTTTTGCGTAGCTTTTAATACCACGATGAAAATTTTAAGGAGATTATATTCTGTGTTGTGGTTGTGGTAGAGTAATTAATTTTCAACGTTAATGTTTATAATCTGAAGCGATGTGGGAGGGATGTGGGCCATGCTTTTAACAGCAAATTTAAAATATCAACATTGATTGATGGGCAGGCGATCAATATTTTTGTAGTGGGGCCGGCTCGCTCGGCACACACCCCTAGCGATAAGGTAAAAAAGAATAATAGCCAGTGTGTCTTCCGTTTACCATCCAATTTTAGTGCAGGCGACTTCAATTCCCCGAGGAAATCTCGCTCAATATTTTCTAATCTATACGCAACGCCGCGATAATCTGCCTTTTCATTTTTTAGATGTGAACTTTTTGTTACTTTACATGAATAGCGGAAAATCATAGTTTTTATGGAGGGGGGGCCTAAAGTTGAAGCTTGTGTAACATGATTGGTACACATGATTTATTATTTATATCCTATCTGCAGAATAACTTGTTTAAAAAAGGGAAACAGCGATATTGTCTATATGTTATTGTTTACGTTCTATTTGTTTCTCTTGTTCTGAAATATTTGCCGTGACAGGCCCCTGGTTGGGTATTGGGCGGCTATTCGGTAGCGCTACGCAATTTACAAAGTTATTTTTTCGCCGGCTACGTTTACGGTGAAGGCAAAAAGAAATATTTGAAAGGGTTTCTTATAATCTATGTTTGCTCGTTCTACTTAACACTTGTCGACATTCCAGACGTTTCCGACTACAAGGGCGTGACAAATTAATAGTTCTACGTTAACTGCCATTTCGTAGTTTTTTATTTTTATCATTATGTTCTTTAGGATTAAGTTGAGCGAAAATATGACATGTAGATCACCAACTGACACATATTTCCTAATTATTTGTATTTTGTCGCATGGTTTTTCCTTTCACACACGTTTTCCATAAAACGTGTTTGAACTTTAATTTTCAATTATACTAAAATGCGGTAACAAAATATTATAAAAAAAAGGTCGGTTACCTTTGGGTCGGCAAAGGCACTGTATACAAGTACTCAATCTCTGCTAAAGGCTCCAGGAAGTAAACTGGATGATGTTTTTTTTTTTCTTTGTTTCGTTTTCCACCAAAATATGAAAAGGTAAACAAAAGAAATGTGTCTAGATCGTGCGACGATGGCCTTTATGTATTTTACCTGCATGTTCGTATACAAAATAGCGCACTCCTTTCCTAAAGCATATGGGAAAAAGTAATACAGTTAAATGACTAACCTCTAACTTAACAGGAAATGACACAAGATACTAATCGATGGTGCTAAAAGTAATCTGAAATAAACTTTAGAACTCCAGGGATGCTTATCCCTGGAGTTTCAAAGTTTGGGTATCTGGTTTTCGTTGTTATTATTAAAACTAAGAAATTATCGTGCTTCCGGCCTTAAAAAAAGTGATTATTGAAATAAATGCTTTGATTTTGATTGTATGTCTAAGCATCAAACTCAAAGCATTTCTTTCAATTAAACCAATTAATGGCACTTTTGAATTGTCAAGGGGTCGGTCAGTCACGAAGATGAGAGAAGTTGCTCGTTCCAAAGCGTAGTAGAAGAAACTTACAAGAAACTCCACGGACACTCTTTTAAATCAAAATATTGGTTTCATCATCGGTGGTTCTTTCTGTTTAAAACAGGTGCAATCAAAACATCCATATTATAACCTACTTATAAAACGTTAACCTCGTTCTGGGGCAGTTGGTTATTAAAGTAAAGAAAGCACAAAAAAGCAAAAATAGAAAAATGGAGTTACAAACGCTTTTGCGCTGTGAGTCATTTAATTTTTTTTAAACAAAGCGCTCCACGTGTTTTGATTTATTTGCTGGATATAAAACAGAACTAATACAATTAAATTTATAATTTTTTGTGCGTGATAAACCCTTTTTGTTTTAAGTTTTTTTGTACGATTTTTTTTTCTTTTAGTCTAGTATTCTTCATTTTGTTAATAAGTCAACACCTAGTGTAATCCTTTGGACTCAGCAAAACAAATCGTATGACCCCAAAGGCGAACTAATTATTAGTAGCCACTGAAAAGTTCGACTATCCAGCTCCTGGCTTCATCATCAGACCCTCGTTACCCAAGCATAATCTAATGGACTCGTCAAAACGAATCACATAACTAGTAGCCACTAAAGAGTGCCAGTATCCACCCTCTGGGTCCATCATCAGACCCTCGACACTAAATGCAATATATCGGACTTAACTAAACGAATCATATGATTCCAAACTTGAGGGCTTTACTAGAATTTACTTAAGAGTTCCACTTACCACCTCCTGGCTTCATTATCAGATCAGGTCCAAGATACCAACTAATGGTTTTATCATCCGGACTACATATACCTACATACAAAGTTTAATTTTGATACGACAGTAAAAGGTAGGTAAAAATTGACTTCTAAGATTTAAGTCCAGTTATTGACAAGAAAAGCTAATAAAAGCGTGTTAATAATAAAATCTTAAGCAACCACACCAATAACCAAAAAAAAACTCGTCGTCGTCTTTCTTTCGTTCTATTTTCAAATTATCTCGTATTTTTGTGGTATGGCTATTACTTTTCCCACTTGCCACACTGTCCCCAACTCCCCATGTCACACGAATGCAATCAAAAGATCAGCATCAGAGGGCCTGACGGCTCTGTAACGAAGGGGAACCTTCTCGTAAATCTTCCTTATGTCATGGGGTCTGAACTCGAACAAATTATAATTTGTCTTGAAAAAAAATCATAGCTGGCAGCATAAATAACCATTATGAAATTTACAGTCATTTAAAAGCGATGTACGGCAGAATTTTGGCTGAATTATAATTGGTAAAAGTATCTAATACCATATAATGTAATAATGCACGTATTATAAGAATTAAATAAAAATGAAACCTCTTAACTTCAATTCGAACCCTTCTAATGATAAAAGATCTGTTAATCATTTTGTTTAGACCTTTTTGCAATAGATGGCGTTTCACTTAACTGGTTTCATTTCTTTGTAAGGTATTGGGTATCTGTACGTAGTATTATATAATCTGTGCACATCAATCAAAATCATCGAAACATTAATGCAACACAAATTAAAATACCCACCAATTAATTGAGTCATGTAAATATGATATTACGCACCCAAAGCAAGCAAATAGTGAAAACTATTGAACAAACATCGGCAAACTTTGAGCGATGCCAATTACCGGCGCGATTCGATACAGAATCGATTAAAATATTGCTCAATTACCAATCGAGTTCCGTGTGGAAATAGATACTACTCAATAACTGACAACCCTTGGATACTATTTCGGCTTATTTTTGCTTCCCCTAATTAATTGGATTACGCGTATTGATTTCAGCATATCTGCAATCGGAGATTGGGCTATTCTGAAATCTGGATGTGAATTTGAAAATATTTATGAAAATTGAGAACAAATTCTTAGTTTGTAATTGGACCTGCTTTACCTCTGAATAATACCTACTAGTTGTTAGGAATCCATCTAATCTAACTACTTGCTTTTTATGTTTCAGTGTTTACAATACATCTATTCAAAATATTATTATGTCAATGATCACACATTCATATATTTTGTGGCTACTCTATCGCGACGCGTACACCTTGTCCGTCATCGGCTGAACTATGCCCTTACGTTGTCAGCCGAACTCGGGCCATCGAACCAAACATAATGTAAAAGAAAGTGAGTGTGTCCTTATTATCGGACGTCATTGTACGATGTTGGATGAAGTAATGTTTTTTGGTTCGGACGCCCGTTTGGCTTACGACGTATGACCATAGTTCGGCCGATGACGAATAAGGTGTATCCGAGTCGTATGTAGCGCGTTAAAGTAAAAAGGTTTTAAGAGGCTCTAAAAGAAAAAGAAAAAGAATGGGTGTTACGAAATGGCTCTTTTACAACTTACCGTGGTCTGAAACGAGTAAGTGGCTCGTACGGTGGAATTGAATAGATTAACTATCTCGTCTAATCGTTAACTATCAAAAGATAAATTAGTTTTTTTTCCAACCATCTGGACTAGGAGCTATCAAGCTAGAAAGCCTGCGTTCGATTTTAAATTTCAAATTAATCTAATTTTTACAGAAAGACGTTCTCATCAGCACTATTTGTTTTTGCGATTCGGAATTTTTGTGTTATCTTTTCCAGCTAAATTATGGTTTTTCGTAAAACGTTTTAATGAGCTTGCAGCTAAAGTAAGCTAAACTTTTTGATACTGATTATAATTTAATATGTTTGAGGATAGACAATAACTAAGTCATTTTCCAATATTCCGAATAGTGACATATTCCATAAACGAATTCCAATTTTATTGATGTAGCGCACGGAAGAAAATAAAGTAAAACCAAACCTAGAGTGAATCCTGTGAAGCCTTACATATTATTGTGATGATGGCCAAGAACGTCGACAGAGCTATCTATCACGTGAGACATGAACTATTCAAGCGCAACGTGAAACCATCAAGTGTCGAGCTTCACTTCAGAATGATTGACGTACAATTGAATATATCTGCCAGCCGCGCATTACGAACAGAGATACTCAACGTTTTGTGGTCCATTTTCAAGGCAGCGTTTCAGCGAAAATGTTTAGAGTCTCGCCATTTTGCTACCTTTTATCTTTATCGTCGCCTTAAGCCTAGACTCCATGCGAAACTGCAATAAGATCGCATCCCCAAAAGATTTTTATTAAGAAAATTCATCAACGCAAACGTAAACGCGGCCTCACACCAGCACTCAGCATTTATGAAAACGCACGGAAGTGTAGTAAAAATATACCTATAAAATATAAGTTTATGTTGCACCCGACGACTTTTATGTCTGTAAATGGGGAAATTCATAAAACAGTGTATAGTGAGTGAATTAGGGCAGGATCGTGACGGGTAACTCTGTTTGTAAAGTTATTACCGAACGCCAACGAACAGACTACAAAGTTCGCTCGGAAGAGCGATAAAAACAATTTTTACAGACAAACTTGTGCTGTTTCAAATTGTTTCGTGAATTTACTCAAGCCGTGTTACGGTTATAAATAAATTGGTATGGTGAGTTTATGACACAAAAAACTCTCGGAAGGGTTAGGTAGAGGTGAACCTATATAGTACACCCACATTTTGCCAGTTATGCACAAATCCAGACTGTGATGAGAAATTCTAGATAGAAAACCACAATAACGCTATGCCCGACCTGGGAATCGAAACCAGGACCTCATGCTCAGCAGTAGCTCTTGCGAACATATGACCAACGAGGCAGTCACGTGGCAGTCGGTTATAAATAAACTGTTATGGTGCGTTTGTGACACAAAGTTAAGAATTGTGTTAAAATGTTTTATTTATAATGATTGTACAATACTCGAGTGTTAATACGACACTTCGAGATTTAGAAATACTGATACACCACAGCTCGCGTAGCATGTCTACCATAGAAACAAGCTTTCTCGATGTCGACAAAATGTCAGATGAATATAATAAATATTTTGTCTATTTTATCTGTAATTTTGTATTGTTGACAAAAGTTAGTAATGGTACGCGTGCTGGTTGGTATGACTGACATAGTCGACGCTCAACAAAAACTCTTTGTTGATATGCCGTCTTGCAATAAAAACATTAGGTACATGATTTACTTTCACATCAAATGCAAAATACCGAAAGTATAGTCGTAAGAAGAAGCTGATGATGATTCCATACCAAAATTTCATCACCCATTCAAGGTGGGAATTTTCAATAATTTATCCGAGCGCTCACCTTATTTAAGGTTCTTGTGCAAATTTTCACGCTTCTAGAGCCACCGGTTTATTGAGGATGTGCGTTAACTGACAGAGAATTTTAGATTCTATAAAGTCGATTTCTATTTCTTGTCATTGGATCTCCAAGTCTCTCTCCTCTCTCCATCAAACAGTTCCATCAGTGAATTACAAAAAACACACTTGAAACATGCCCACATCGACCATACGCGGAGCACAGTCCACAAATTGCGACCACTAATCGCACAGACTTGTATATCTGCGACATGAATTACGAACAGACTGCAAACCGGTTTACGACGGTAGAAACTGGCGAATTGGTTGCATTTACTACTATGTATTGGCAGTTGTGCTTTGCTGTTGTTGTGTGATAAGCGCATTGGTCAAGAAAATACAATTATAGCTCATTTGTTTTTATTACTTGTGAAAACATGAAGAATGTCAATGCAATGCCATTGACAAAAAAACTTTTGTAGGTATTTGTAAATACAGGTGGCCAAAAATAAATTAAATTCGTACTGCAAGTACATGGCCATTGACAAACAAACTTCTTGTACGTTTTGTAAACACAGGTGGTCTGCTACTTTGAATACGATCTCGCTGTCACCCTGTATTTTGTTTGCACGATTTCAAATACACAATTTTAACGATAGGTTAAAACGTAAAATGTGAAAGCGGTGCGGCGGGTGGTAGCGGTGCTTGAAGACTATTAAAATTCAAAACAAAAGGGAAAACTATTTAAATTGCATTTATTATGCGTCGATACCCTCGCAATGAAAATGAATACTTTGGCTAACTTCGTTACTTAAATAATACAAAGAGTTTAAGTTTTACCGGATTTTTATTGACTTACCTCAAATAAACCGGTTGTCGTCATTTATCAGCCTGCTCCATTCTAAAATGTCGTTTAATTTTGAAGTTTTCAAGTTGTTCTCAAGTGAAAGGAAAACATGACGAAGACATAAACCAGCCTATCGTCCCGCGAGTCGTAAATGATGACAATAGGAAAGGGCTATTGTTGAATTATTAACTATAGGAAACAATGGCACAGCTCCTGTAACTACGTAATAATTATATCCAACTCCCTTATTTATGTCTATGGAAATTTCGGTAGTGCTTGTATTTCTGCTCACCCCTTTACGGATCATTAGCTTGATGTTATGTTAGCCCATAATACCAATAAGGTCAGAGTGAAGGGTCCCACCCACAGTAATACAAATATTTCACCCAAATGATTCGGCGCGTAGTGTAGCCGCGTACTTATTGCTACACTACACCTGCTACGAATGCCTACGGCAAAGCGGTTGCTACTCGGCAAATGTAGTGTACATGACGTAATTGCCATGCGTTGTGTAGTGTATAAAATTCAATAAAAACACTTCGTTTTAAATTGATTCATAAAAATAAAAAAAACATATTGTGCAGAGCTCGTAACATCGTCGCTCGTAGCTCGTAAACGTATTTCGTAGTATTTTGAAAGGCCGTAATTAAATTGGATTGAGGATTTATTGCACTATCCATTAACCTCGGTTTCGCTCTCATGTGACCGTCTGGCTCGAACTGAAATATTTTTGCTTGTAGATTATACATGTAAGGGTATTTGGTTATAAGGCTTTATTTTTAATTTATATGAATCAATTGAAACTACGCTTTGTTATTTTTTTATTGACCTCCGTAGGTGGTTTTATGGTTCATCTCCTTAATGATTATGTCAGCCTTCTTGGTTCTCTTGTAACCACAGGAGTGCAATGGATCAAGGTCCACATTGCCAATTCTTTCTATGTATCTGCATATAACATTTAGAGCGGCTGCAGCATGGATAATGAATTTATTATTAAAAATCTTGTTAAGAAAATATGTGAGGTCTAACAAAGGTGTGTTAAATATTTAATTTCTTTCTTTAAAAGAGTTAGATAGAACTGTACCTTCTATTTTACAAGCTTTTATTTAGTTGCGTTTGTTGAATTACAGTTTATTTGCATAATTGAAAATTTCACAATGTTAACTTCAAACTTAAGGTTTTCATTGGCTACATTCATCCGCAACGGTTGCGGCGCGAACGCGGATCGTCCGCGGCACGTAGCGGTACTTGTTGATTCTACAAAAACAAAACCTGTGACTGGCGGCCAACGTGTGTCATGTGAGCCTGTCCATCGCCGCACTGTGGGCTGGATTCCGGCTTTCATAGACTTATAATCTTAATGATTCAAGTGACGACTTTTATGCTTGAATATGATTTGAAAGACCAACTACATGCCTAAATATATCATAATTATGGAATACTATAGGAAACAGCACAAATCGTTTTTTTTTTGAAAAATTTGTCTGGAGTTGGTAAGAAAAATCATCATATCTCCGCTCTCGCACAATTGGCCGTTATTCTTTTTCAGGGTATTAATCCATATATTATTTGGATTTTTTTACATACGCTATGACACGGCCAAAGGTGCGAGTTTTTTTTTTAATTGACAAACATTATTTTGATTTTCAAAATTAATTTTGTGTTAATAATATAAACTTTACGTCTATAGGCAGTGCCTAAATTATTTATCAGACCACAAATTTCAATTACCGCGTCAAGAAATGGTAATTAACTTTAAAATATTACTTATAAATAAAACAATAATGACTGAATTTTCTAATAACTCCGTAACTATTACTACAATGACTGATAATCACGACGAAAAACGTTAGAAATAAAATAATTGTTAAGTATGTCATTAATAGGTGTGCATAGAGAAAAGTATTTAATAAATTAGTTCTATTTTTTTGTACACGTAAGAAATAAAATAAAATTGTACAAACAAAACAAAAATGGTAATAATTCACCGAAACCAACAGAAATAAGAAAGGAGTTCCATAATATTATAGAAAGGTATCTATTCTGCATCATTTTTATCGTAGTCCGACTCCAACTCAGAATCAGAGTCCGATTCAGAGTCTGAGTAAACTCACGTGAGTAAAGTCCCCCGGAAACATCTACAAAATCAACTCAGTTTCTTGAAGTATTAATAAAGTTTTTGTATCCTCAATTAAAGGTTTCTTTTGCTTAAAGTCCAAAGTGAGTCTTGTTGATGATATAAGTGGATCTGACGAAAGAAGAAGGAAATTAAAAATATCCACATTGGAACTCACTCTGCTCTTCTTACAGGAATTGTGTTCCCTGAATCTACGGAAGTCCTTGTTCCTGGCTTCCGATGCCTCTTCAGAAAGACTCCCGATTGGTACGATTAAGTTACAAGCAATAATATCAGCTCCATGAAGAAGCACTTTATGTACTGTTGCCGACATGTAGAACCAATTATATAATGCCACATATCTTTCAGCAGTTTTGTAAGCACAATCTTTGAATTTCTCAACATTTACTTGCTCTCCAGAAGTTATTGCCTGTAAGATCACAGCAAATCTACGGATCAGCTCTGAATCCAAACCTGTGATGGCAGCAGTTTTCTCTGGATCTTTGAAGAATCTTCTTGCGGTATTTCCGTTGTTGGTAGTACGATAGCCTTGCTTCACAACATCAATAAGTAGGCCGAGTTCGGTTTTAAAGCAATTTTGAATAATTTTCTTCCTTGCGTCCCTTGCATCTTTATCAGCTTTTTCTTTTATTGCCCATTTCTTGATATCTAGCCGGTACGAAATGTGTAAGAGGCATTCCATCATATTTATACGAGCATGCAGTGGCGAGATTCCGAACTTCATCATGTCTGGTGATGTCGTCTTTCTTCTCATAGCTCCCAAATTGCTTAGCTCAGACGGTTTAGCTAAACAAATGTAACAAGCTGCGTTCGATCTAGTTTCTGAAAGGTAAGTGCATATCTTGGCATCAATCATGGTCATAAGAAGATTATGATTGATCGTATTGCTGTTGCATTTTGTTGGTCGAAGAGCGGATGTTTCTTCTTTCATTTGTCATTCTTCTTCCTCCACGACTGCCTCACTTTCTTTTACAAATGTAAACTGCACCGGACGACAAAATGCTGCTGAACAAGGTTTCGGATTTTCCCAAACGGTCTTCCCCTTACATGTGCTTTTCACTGGTGCTAGTGAAGTCATGAAAATACTGGAGTCATCTTGGGCAGAATCCAATTTTTGCTTATACCTGCTCTGGCTGGATGCTCCATCAAAACCCCATTTGGATATTAAAACCATTTCTTTCCCTTTTAAGTCATCGTGTAGGGATTTCAGTATTCTATTTGCTGTGATATCAAGTAAAGCTTGCAAAGTAATTCTGGCGGATGAATCTGTTACTGTGGTAAAGTTACCTTGTTGAGGTGGATAACACTCCTTCTTTCCATATCGCACTCGGTAGTAAGAAGGGTTTAAGTCACACAAACATACTTAACAATTATTTTATTTCTTACCTCTTTCGTCGTGATTATCAGTAATTGTAGTAATAGTTACGGAGTTATTAGAAAAGTTAGTCATTATTGTTTTATTTATAAGTAATATTTTTAAGTTAATTACCATTTCTTGACGCGGTAATTGAAATTTGTGGTCTGATAAATTATTTAGGCAATGCCTTTAAACGTAAAGTTTATATTATTAACACAAAATTAATTTTTAAAATCAAAATAAGCTTTGTGAATTTAAAAAAAAACTCGCACCTTTGGCCGTGTTATGGCGTATGTCAAAAAATTCCAAATAATATATGGATTAATCCCCTGAAAAAGAATAACGGCCAATTGTGCGAGAGCGGAGATATGATGATTTTTCTTACCAACTCCATACAAATTTTTCAAAAAAAAAATCTGTTACTGTGGTTTCCTATATTACTCCAGAATCATGATATATTTAGGCATGTAGTTGGTCTTTCAAATCATATTCAAGTATAAAAGTCGACACTTGAAACATTAAGATTATAAGTCTATGAAAGCCGGAATCCAGCCCACAGTGCGCCGGTGTGAACCAAATACAGCGGACGAAAGACTATCTAACAAAAATATAATTTGGAATAATTATCCAATATTATACCCAACGTGTCCTGATAACCAGTAAACAGGCACAGCCGCAATTTATAGTTGCAGTAAACTCATAAATTTAACCGCTTTCTGCTCCAATGAGCTCATTAAACCCTTTCCCAGCTCGTGATACTAATTGTTTTTTTTTCAGTTTAACGGTTTAGACCGGAAACTTAATAATTTTTAAACAGCTTTTGCCCGCGGTTTCGCACTTGTGGAGCTCGGAAATTATCCCACGGTATCTTACTATAAGGATAAAAAGTTATCTTAATTAGTCCTTTATTAATCCAGGTTATAAACTAGCTGTGTGTTAAATTTCATTCAAATCTGTTGAGTCGTTTTTACGTGATTGAGTAACAAACATCCAAACATACGAGTTTTCACAATTAATCATATTATAATATAATTAATTATTATATTTATAACATTAATGACAAAATTTTTGTTATGGTAGAACCCAAAAACACAGCTTGACCTTGACCTCAGCACCCCACGATTAGAAACACGCTTGCAACCACCGAACCAAACTAGGAAAAACTCATCAATAAATTGGATACCAGCATGTCGAAACTGCAAAAATCACCGTGAAGACTTGAGTGCAGTGAGTTGTCAGTGTCACCCCGTGTTAGTCAATCCTTAGCTTTAGTGGCACTGACAGCGCGCCACGCTCACTTCACCTAAGTTTTCACGTTGAGATGCTTTCAGAATATCACTACTGATAAGTGAATCAGAATTTAACTGAAAGTTACAGTAAGTTTCTCCCTTCCCAATCATTGAAAAAGCGCCCAGTCACAACAACCTATGAATCGTAGATTTGATTCCCGTTATCACGTACCACCAATAGAGAGGCAAATCCCTAATCATAGCTCCCGACCTGCAGTAACACATTCGTAATTTGTAGGCTCGGGACGATGCCTTCAATTGAGTGCAATTTACGCCGATTCGCTTCGCACTCGCGACTGTGTATTGTTTTGGCATTCTAAATTAATGGGACTGTGAAGACATAATATCGTCTTATTCATAAATAAGCCATTTTTATAAACCTATTTGAGCTATCGAACTGTTTTGTTCCATTCTGTCAAGATAAAGTGAATTTTGACAGAAAGAGACAACACAGTTAAATAGCTATAATGAACACAAAAGTTAGGGAAAAGATTTTCAAACTTATTTCAAATGATTTGATTGATTGCTGTTTCAATCATTGAATCACAGCAACTAACATGATTTTGATAGTATGTAAGCTAATTTTTGTGTTAATTCGGACTTTGCAGAACCTCTCGCTACTTGTCGCAAAGGCTAAACGCAGCGACAAGACGCAGTTTGTGCTGGCAGTTTTTTTTATTCCAAAGGATTAACAAAAACTGAAAGAACAGAGCTCCTCGTATCTCCTTTACTGGAACACAATACAGTCTTATAAAATTGAAACTCTTCACTGCGTCAGTATATTGTGGTCATACAATATTTTCTTTCTCAAACACATAATCCTATTTGAACCGTTACAGCTAACGGTTTACGCTTGAAAGATTTTCTTGAACGTGTGCTATAATCCTGGGTTTATGTATTTAAAAAGTGTAGCTGATTTATTGCACATTATGAAAGTAGTTTGTTCAGAACCGTTTACTGAAAAATAAGACACATTTGCGATGTACAGTCAAAATAAACCAAAATAGACGAAGTACTTCGTTAGACCATTTAACGTGTGCGTACGTAGATTTGTTATGTGACCACAATTTTCTCCTACAATCAGTATTACTAATTTATTAAATAAACAATGTTTTATAAATAATGGTAACAATTCAGTGTACTTATGTATTATGATTTTAACATAATATTCTAATTGACGGTGCTTGGTGGTTGTGAATAGAATACCAGCCGACAGTTTTACACATTATTACTGCCATTAAACCAGAAACGTTATGAGAAGACGCGGGTTAAGACTGTTTCTCTGACCTTTGCTTATTACGTACTAGGAATACGTTAACGACGGTGACAAAGTGTGAGTGAGCGATTAATATTGTAGTAGAAACGCAGTGAAATGTCACTGCTTTCCTTTCGTTCTTAAGGTTGATTAAACCAATTATGGTTAACGAGATTAAACTATGTATGTTGATTTGGCTGACGAACTGAGAAAACGTCGATTGCAATAAATCGCGATGTATAAATGAGCTTGTTTTAAAAGTTTTGTTCTGTAAAATAATAGGTGCCGCTCATCATCAATCCCACTGGCAACATACATATAGTCAATAATTTGACAGTAGGTATAGATTATTTTAAATTTTATTTTCTTAAATAAACAGTCTTTAATTTAACTAAGTATTATGATTGTGTTGTAAATGTAATGTTTTTTACAAAAAAAAATGCTAAAATCACAGTCTTTGTATTAATGATTGTAGTAATGTGATCATAGAAGTATCTTTCTTTTTAACGGTCGAAAACTCCGTGTAACTTATATAACCTGTACTGATTTTATGCGCATCCATATCACAAATAAGTATATAGCCGCCAACATAGCTATCAAACCATTCGACTCAAACCTAGTTTTAAATGAGATTCATGACAAAACAAGTCTCTAAAATACTTAGCAAATAAGTTCAAAACGCAGGTGACCAAAGGAAGTTAGGGATCTCTTACCAAACTTATAAATCACAGTGGCTTACAAGATGAAAAGAAAATTTTTGTGCGAATTCTTCATAATAGTACCAACATTCTTGGTCAGCGTTTTCGCCGCAATTTAATTAATAACTTTGGTAGTGACGAGGCGCTTCGCTGATTTTTCAATCGAAGTTAGCTCGCACTCTAAGCTGAGGGAAAAAGGTGACATAAAAATATGCAGGAGGTCGTTCTACTGGCATCCTATCGATCGAAAAAAATCGTGTAAATCGCTGTCGTATTGAATATTAGTCGGTTAGGCTAAGTTTAGGTGTTTAATGTGCTGCAAAGATGACGGTAGCATTTCAATAAAACATTGCATTGCTTTGAACGTCTCATGGACTGTTAATAACGTACTTACAGCAGTCTCTAGTAGATTAAAACAAACAACATCTTTAAAACAGACCTAAATTAGTCCATAAGTTGTCAGTGTTTAGGAACAGATTGTGCTTATCTGCAATATTAGTGTTGTTAGTATTTGAATGAATTAATAAAATTTAGCACAAACCTATTGTTATTTTCACCCAGTGCCTTTGGATGGGGCAGTCCGGTCTGCCAGCAATCATTTTCAGGATACTGTTACGAGTGTTACCCAAGCGTTGTTAGTATTAAGTAAGCATGATGGCAAGAAAGCCATTCGTGCGAGCTTATACAAACATTCCAGATGCTCTACAATGGCGCGGCAACTGCAACAGCATCCTGAAAGCGTTGTTGTATTGTACGCGCAGGACGTTGTAGTTTCGGCTCGTATATGACACTGACAAGGACTGACAGAACGCCTTAAATAAACGGACTTTTGCGTCTGCCGTGCAGCGAGTGAAACTACGGGGAAGCATATTGCTCCTCACCGCCAACGCCCTACGCTTGCGCTCTATAACGCCATAATCCCGCAGGTCACTAGTGACAACATAACCTAGATAATTAAAACTATTCACTTCATTAAGTACTACGCCATTGAGATATACCGGATGTACACGACGGGGCTGTTATTTAGGTACCGTAGACATTAAGACCTCACTCTTTTATGAGTTGTATTTAAGGCCGTGCACCTTTGCATACGTCTCGCGGATTGTGAGTAGCTTCCTCAGCCCGCTCATCGATGGACTAAGCAAAACCATGCCACCCGCGTTACTTATGTTATTGACACGTGTACTGTCTGTATGACAGCCGAAATGTGTGCTGCTGAGTCGCTCGATAAGTCGATTTACATACAGATTAAATAACAGGGGCGAGCTTAATCCCCCCTGCCTTACTCCACATTCCATATCCGTCCGACCCACCTCACCCGATTTGTTTGGTGAGCATACCAGTATCTGAGGAGAGCTGTGTACTCCGCCAGTACACCCTTGCCCCTCAACTTGTCCCATAGCACATCATGAGAGACGAGATCGAAAGCTTTCGAAAAATCGAGGAAACACGTATACTCCGTCCTTCTCGCAAGTTACAAGAAGTATTAAAACAGTTATCAAGTCAGTTGCAACACCAGAGAAAATTTCTCATATCAATACTTATAAGTTTCCTAGTTATTGTCATTATGAATGCATCGGAGATTATTAGCTAGTATACTTGATAATGGTAAAAAAATACAACAAAGGTTTTCATTTAAGATTTCAATATTTTTTTTTTTATTATTGTATGAGTTATAACGGTTATAAAACAGCTTTTTTGTCACGCTTTTGTAGGCAACCAGCTTTGTGTTGAGCACATGCTATCTGAACGTAGCACACTAATAAGAGTGTGACGCCCGTCCTTCCAAGCTTACAACATTTTTTGCTCCGTGGTGGTAGTCCGCAATAATCCGATTTTCTTTCGACCATTTTACCCTTATTGATCTGACTTGACTTGTATATCTTTTTTTGACTGAACAAAAACGAAGAACGAACATAAATAAGCTCACGCATTTTTCCCATTGGGGTAGGCAGAAACTACTCAATGAACCCCCAGCTACGATCCTTACATACTCCTATAAAACCTACCACATTTATGATATGATAACATAATATTTTGTGAAATTGTGTAAATTAAGTATTTGTTCAAGTTGATAATAAAACTCTTAAAAGCTTCAGTAAAAATGTGACGCATAAAACCTTTATTCTTTGTATAATATTGAATTTGCTTTTCCATTTCACGTATTATTTTGATCCCACATTATCCTCCTTGAATGTAAATTTTAATGTTTTCAACGTCACGTACTTGTCCTATTTCTGTACCAATCCATCATTTTACGGTATTTACTTTATTTTGATGTGCTTTCATTTTCATTTCAGATGTGTTTACGCTACATAGGAACATTATTGTAAAGGCATTTTCCTTTGCGGGAAAAATAAATGAATACTTATTAGCTTCCTTATTACTTGTGTGTTTCATGTGTGGGTTTATTGATTACTTATCAGAAACTTAACTTACACTGTTCAATTCGTAGATTGACCAGTTTCTAGTGTCGGGGACATAGTAACATCAACTATATTTTACTATCTGGATAATTTATAACAATAAAAAATTTGACAAATAAAATTCATAAGAAACCACATTTTCTAAAGACGGGTAGCTACAATACTTCCTAACAATGTTTACAATAATATTGCACCTTCCCAAATTTTACACGATTTAATGTAACAATAGTAATAATAAAACACTCTCAGTTACACTATCACATAGTTAACTTTTTACAAAGCCGCCCATGGATGTCACTAACCCATTCATTGCGGACCTCAAATGGCGCTATTACGCACGAAGTTGCCATTGTAGCGCACATCATTATAAGCTCTGAGCGTAGTGATTCACTGGTCAATTTGAAATATTATCCGCCTCTAGGCGACTGCCGCACTTTAAAAGCAAAAACTGGGCCTAGACTCTCTATAAGTCAGAGTGTCATTGCAATGAGTAAACAGTCCCATATTCAAAGTTGAAACACTGTAAGACTACTGAAAATCTGTTTGTCACTGTAAGACCAAAACTGTCCTACATTTCACTTTTCATTTTTTTTTCATTTCACGGCACTGGCTGGAAAACAAAAGCACTCTTTTAAACCCGCATCAAATCTTCTTACCAAAACCACATACAAAGGCTCAACAAAAAATAACTTCGTGAATTCGCAAAGAGTACGTGGCGCGCCGAATTATAAATTTGCGAGCAAAGTCAAGTTGTGGCGGTCGCAGTAGATACTCGTATAAACTTGTACAACATTAACCGGCCGGAAGTTCTTCACTATTTATCATATAGAATGGCCCGACGGTCTTATTTTTCCACCACAAACTTTAAAATGCAAATCGCAACGTATGCACGGCGGCTCCTTGACGTACTCTCTAATTTTACACTCTCTTGTGGCAGTTTTATGAGATCGCAACATGTGATAGTAATAACGAAGACAATGGCAGTATTTGGTCATATAGTTATTTGTACATATTTTTTATAGGATGAACGTAAAATCAAAACATTTAAACAACACAATGTACAATTTCCTAGTTCAATAAAATTTATAGATTTCTTACATTACTTAGAGGATTCAACTTTGAACTGTCTTTAACCGTAGTGCCGTTCTCCTATTGATTCGTTCTCGCTCGCTGCAATTTTCCAAAGCATTTGAATTTTGTTGGAAACAACTTCGTATCGTATCTTTTGTGAATGTTTCAGAAATGTGTCGATCAGAAAAGTATCGAGACTTTCAGGGTGAACTTATTATGATTTAGGTAGAAACACTCACTATGAACTTATTTTCACTTATATTTAGTTTTCAATGCGCGACTGTGAGTGGAAGGTTCCTCCTTTTCTATAAACTCTTCGTCAATTAATAAGTCAAAGTTACCCATAGCTTCAGCATTCGGTATTTTATTCCAACGAACGTCCGGCACACCATCTGGAGGAAGAACTACTGATAACATGTTATCTATTAATTTATACTTTAATATCCTATCGTTCACCGTCGTCGATGTCAATGAAGGAGACGCATTTACTTCCACTAGCCACGGCTTCAGTTGATTGTCAATTATTATGTCATAACCGTAACACTCGAAACAATGTCTGTCGTTAGCCATGACAGATGAAACAGCCTTCAAAGAATGCACTATCAGCCACTGCACAGCTGCGAACAGCTTCTCAGTAATCGCCCGACCTTGCGTGCCTTCTAAATACAAGCGCAGATTTTGTACCATCATCTTCCCGCCATGAATGTTATTATAGTCACCGCCATGTTTCTGCACACTAACGTTCGTAAGATGTACGTACATATTATCCAACTCCGTAACACTTGTGTCGTACTTCACCGTGCAAAACCTACAAAAGCCGAGTTGGAACAGATAAGCCTTCAGAGGTCGGAAAGAAGTAACCAACACGTAAAGTCTCAGGTCAAACTTTTTGCCCCCTATTAGCAAGGGATTGTCTATATAACGCGAAATAACGTAACTTTCTTTTGTTAATTGCGGGTGGAAAGGAGTTTTTGCTTCACGAGACCTTTTCTTCAGTTTAGATAGCTTGTTTAGGAGAAAAATTCCCGTTCCCTGAGATTTTCCGCACGGTTTCATGATCCAGGTGCTTTGCGGTGATTTACGGTACCCTTCCACAAATATGTTGTAGTCGGCGGGGAGCACAAACGTAACAGGCACAAAGTCTAGATGTACGTACTGAGTTACCATTTGACCTCCGTGTAAAGCGACCTCGGCTTTCTCCGCCAAAGGATTGCCTTCCCGTTCGAGCTCCTTTCTGTAGCGCTTTATATTTTTCACGAGCAAGTCTTTCCGCGACAATTTGTAGTGGTTTGAAAAGTGATTTATTATTTGGTTGTCATTCATCCGGTATCCGCTCTCGACGCTGAATAAGTTCCGGCACGACTGCGTGCCCAGGCCCAGTAGAAGTTCCATTCATCGTCGGGCCCAACTTGATTCCATGCCCGTCTCTCGAAGTTGCTCATCAAAACTGACTTTTCTAAGTCCGTACAAAAGTTAACTCGGCATCTCCCGACAGCCGGGACGTTGACTCTTCCGTACAGGCTGTTTGCGATTTTCTTAGCATCTTGATTAATCGTTGAAATGTAAGCGTTTATGAATGTTTGTTGTACATATTGAACAAAAATTCGAAGCACAGGTGCGTATCCATGGTTGTCATGGCTTTCGACAAATATCCCTCGCTATTGGCCGACATCCAATCCGGCTCGTTTCGCTATGAGTACGTGTAAACATTGCCGCTACGTATTGATTTTTAACGAGTTTTTCGATGTCGGCTCGCCGGCTTACGTGCAACATTTGTATAACGGGAAAATAAAGGCGATTTCTGATATTAGTGAGAGAATTCGACATTAGCATTATTACGTGTAGGTTTTTTGTTCAATTGTTATGATTATTTCGAATGTTAACTGACATAGCCATCATTACTTGGGAGAAAGTTAGCCACTTAGTTTTATACAAATAAAGGCGTTTTTCGCCTAATACTTCAACACGAAATCACGCGACATGTAAATAAGGTGCTATGGTAATACCGGGCTAATTATCGTGTGTACTACTGGTGTACTCCGAGGCTCGCAGTAAGCTTAACGCTCGTAAAGGACGTCGTGTAAGCACTTTCCGTGTTAATATTGTATTGACATTTTACGACAGCCGTCACTCGTAATGCCACATTGAGCCAGGAAATAAGCGGTGTTGGAATTTTTATTATTTTACTGGACATCCCCCACCTTCGTTCAGACAAGTAACTAGACTGTGGTACTACAATACACAACGTCGTTCAAGTGGTTAATGTCTGTCGGCAATCTGTCGCGCCTGCGACTTTAGCACGTTTCCTCCCATTTAAAAAATAAATTACATTAAGTTTCTAATTGGGTAGGCTTGTAAATGCCTTATCGTGAATAACATTAATGTAACTTTTGTATTGTTCGTTGTAAGCCACCCAAACACAAAATATAAATAACTACTTAAATATAAATACTTTAATCGCCTTACATAATATTACAACATCGCCTGTATTCCCCGAATGGTTAGGTATAGGTGTACCTACCTATATATAGTAACACCTACATTTCATTTCACGCTACTTATGTTTAAGTCTCATGTAATAGGAGGCGAATATTTTGCCATCAATCGGGCACAAATCCAGACTCCGTCAAAATCAGTGAAATAATTTTTGGAAGAACCCAATAAAACTTTGGTCGACCTAGGAATCGAACCCAGGACCACATGCTCGACAGTAGCGCTAGACCAACGATGCAGACGACGACATAATAACAACGCAAAAAAGGCCTCGATAGTAATTCTGGTCTCTATTTTCCTGGCCACAAACTCGGGTCGGTAATAAAACACTCATTTCTAACTCTCACATGCGGCATGATTTAATAAATGTTTATTCGTTTTCCATATGGGTTTCCGAGAAATTATCCTTGTTATAAAAATTATACCAACGGAATAAGTAATTCTTCTCTCAATAACCGTGGCATTGATATTAAGTTAAACAGTTTGTTAGTTTTCGTTGCTTTTTACAAGAATAATATGCTGAACAAGGGACATAATGTTATACCAAATTCCTACTTTAATGTACAAACGGCAAAATTATTTAAACTATGTATTCAAGAAATTAACACATCTGCATCATCAGCACATTAGGTAACGAGAAAAGGCAGAACATTCGTATTTTGTACGAGGCGCAATCCAATCACTGGACAAATCGTATATCCTCAGGGTATTTTTTTGCACCTTTCATGCGCAGACGAGCTATGACATGACATCGCACTCACGTGACTGAGTTAAAAGTTGAAAAAGTTAGGGTATGTTACAAAAGTATGTGATGAAAGGGTAAACAAACCCTGTTCAGGTTAAATTCTTCAAGCCGCAATCACTCACTAAAAGGTTAAGTTTAAAGTAGCACATTCATATAAGAAGGTTTCAACTTGGGATCTCACTACTTTTTCCAATACTTATTGTTTAATTGACATTATTAAATGTAACTGAAAAATTATCGACGATAATTGAGTCTATAAAATCAACCAATTGTGAAACGAGATACATCTATAAGGTGATTTAAAATTATAATTTCGAGTTAACTTATTCTGATAATCAAATCAAAGCACTAAATCTGCAAGTGGCATCCACAGGTACGTTTTCTGATCCATTTGTTTACATTTTTATCAGACACTAGTGGAATAGACTAGACTACACTTGAATAGTCGTATCTTTTGTCGTCGTAAATACATACTATATGTTAATCTAATTTAATGGATGTAACATATACATAGGAATATTAGTGGATGATTAACTTTGTTGGTTGGATAATCTTACACACATAGTTGGCATACTAATCAGGTACTTAGTACGAAATAAGGATTATTAATCATGGAACATTATCTGCAGATTGATATCGGTTATCACTCAACGGTTAACTGATTCTGTTAGCGTGAAGCGTGTTCGTGAAGCAACGTGGTTTAAATTATTGCCGATTAGTTTTTATTTTCTCAAATAAATAAAGGAAGGGAATGACAAAATCTACATGGGCACTTATTTAAGAAACGTCAGAAGCTAGGAGCGCGGTTCACCGGAGAAGAGAAGTCACCAAACTCCACAGTTACTATTTTCAAAATAATTGGCTTTTACAATGTTTTCAAATTACAGTGTTAATAGGTAAGGGAGGGCAGTGTAGGCCTGTCTACAAGTACCAGGTACTTAACAAAATAGAAAATGATCCACAAACCTATAGTCTACAAGGCCTACACATTCACAAAATAGAAAATAATCTGTATAAAAGATAAAAGAAATAATTAAAATAAAAAACTATTTAAACCAAATTAGACGATCAGACAAATCTGAATTAATATCCGGGGAAGCCATTAGCAAGGAGTTGAAATAAGAATTGTAGGTAAATAGTGTTAAATAATGAGAAGATTATGTCAAAGATTTATGTTATGTAAAAATAAACCCGTCGAGTGCGAGTTGAACTCGCGTGGAGAGGGTTCCGTACGAAGATGTTACCCACCAAAAACATTTCAAGTAAAGAAGGTTGCAAAGACTTACAAAATGATTTCATTGTTTAAAAGTTATCTTGTATAATGCATAGCCAAGCCTCTAATTCTACAAGGCTTAACTTAAAGTTATTAGAGTTAGGCCTTGTAAAGTTGGGGCTTGGCTGTACACTAAACCTGACAACTTTTGAACCGTCAGAAGTCTTAGTGACCTACTTTTCATGTAATTTTGTTGGTACGATTTCATTTCTTTTTGTACAGTGATCTATATTTTTTTTATTTAGCGGTGATATTGTACTCATTTTACACAGACATTTTAAAATCAAAACCGTTCGTCCTAGCATAGACGGTATAAAAGGTATTTCTTGCACGTCAGCAGATTTCTTCATAGCCAACGAAAAAATATGTAGGTATTTATTAATAAAATAATTATTTTATTAAATAAATTTCAGTGCGTGATTAAACGTGTTTTTTTTTTAAACACGTTTTCTATTTTTTATTCTTCATTAAGTTGATAAGTTTTAAGTCATCGAAGTTATGACTTGAGCGGTTTACTATAGGGTCTTGGCACTATCATCAGACCCTCGACACCAAGTGCAATATATTGGAGTCATCAAAACAAATCATATGACACCAGACTCGAGGGGTTTACTTGTAGCCTCTTACGAGTCCCACTCTCAACCTATGTCAAACGGTACAGTTTGCAGAACTTTTGTTTTCATTTTCTAGTTTTCCCCCCAAAACTGACCCCCATATTCAAAATTTGTTTCTTTACTTTATACAACCGTGTTTGGGGCACAGAAATTCATATGTGTACCAAATTTCAACTTAATCAGTCTTGTAGATTTGGAGTAAATTGGCTGTGACAGAAGGACAGACAGACACACGTGTTATCCTATGGTTCCGTTTTTCATGAGGAAGTCCGGAACCCTAAAAACATAGTAATTTGGGAGCAGTAAATAGACATTAACAAAGTGATGCCGTTAACGAGGTCCCAGGGAAGCCACATATGCAGCGGGAGTTATTGCCAAACTTCCTTGTCTTTAACGCAGTCCTTAATCTTATAATATGCATTTTTGAAAACTTGACAAAACAACATGATTTCTTTATTATATATAAGTCATGTAGTGTAATATTAATTTAAATTTTAATACTTTTACCTTTCAATAAATAAATCCTTTTAATTATGATGAAAACCGCATTAAAATTCGTTGTGTAGTTTATAAGAACAATGCCGTCTCACAAACAGAAAATTAAATCGTCTAAATCTTATATATAGAAAGATCTTCCTTAAGTATGAGTATCGTTAAAAAAACAATGGCATAAAACCATCGCAATTTCAAAGACTAAAAAGAAAGAACACATTTAATTATTGTTTTCCTACAACAAATTCATTATTATACCCACATCGCAGTGCATGTGCGTAAGGACACATATTTCATCATGCAAATGCACTCAAATTGGAAATGCTGAAGTTGTGCTCAATCCAACATACAACGTGCGGTACAATCAAACCGCGGTCCTAATCACAGGCAATCTCAGTGAGCTAATCAGCCTCTGCCAATCAAGTCGAGAGAGATAACTCGGTAAGACTGTTTGCTTTTCTACCCAATTTTTTTCTGTGACACAGGCTCTAGAAAACCATGCCTGGGCATGATTTGAGAGGCCTATGCTAAGCAGTGGGAGGCAGTGTAGGCAAACAAAACATTTTTTTTTGTTTTTTGTATTAAATATGTTCATTGCGTAATTATGGTAACCTTCTGTGTCAAAGTTTTTTTTATTTGTTTCACTCCTGTTTCATTCAAAAAGTTTTCCCTAGGTAAATAATTTATTTATGTGGGCAAAACAAACTACCTTATTCATCACATTTCGCGTTACGACTTACGTGTACCGAATTTATTTGAGCAAAAAATGCGCAGTATTTTGATCACTCGAAGGAAATTAATTAAACAACAGCTTTTATTAAGTGTGGGTTAATTTTAATATTTCAGAGCGTTTTCTTTAAGGTGATTTATTGGCATAGTTGTAAAATGTTGGGCTAGTTAATAAAGTGTCGTAGAAAGAAACAAGGCCGAAAACGTTTTCATTCACCGTGTAAATGTATAGAACCATGGCAAGGTCTGCTGAAATGACAATGGTGCCGATTCTCTTGTCACAAACGCCTCTAAACTAGACTAAAAATCACTAAAATTTGGTTTAATTCTGTCAAATGACGATTTTCCATTCTGAAATTGACTATAGTGACACAACTTAACTATATTTTAGTTTGACAGCACTAAGATTGCACTGAGTTATTAGTTTAGTGAAAATGGCTATTTTGCTATTCTGAATTTTACGTTTTTCACCAAAAAATTTGATGGTCAAACTAAATCTGAACATGAATCTGACTATTTTTAATCGCGATTAAAAAGGTGTGGAATAAAATTAGGTGGCGTGAACTAAAATTCACACCAACACCTCGACTTCAGACGTGCAAAAACGGGTCTTTAACTTTCTTTTTCTTTTTTTGCTCATATCTCGAAAACGGTGTGTCCTATCACAAAAATAATGAAAATTTCGACCCCCTTTGTAACCCTGAAACCACCGAATCTCTACATGTAGATATTTTTTATTTTATATTTTTCACACAAAAAGTTTTTTTTTTTTTTTTTTTTTTTATAAATGGCATCTCGCAGGTCAACCTATGAGGTTGTCGTCTGCTTAGACGGACTTGCCTGTGGATTCCCTAATAAATTAAGGCCTCCAGCCAGGACTTAAACTTAAATACTAACTAAAAACTAAGCGACTACACGCTAAGGGCACCCCCTGTGGGGTACGAACCTCGGCTTAGGGCGTCGCTGGAAGAGGGCAGCAAATGACTAGCTGGATCAGGAATGATATTATTTAGGGACGAATTTAAAGCTACAGGCTCAGCGGCGCGGGCTGGCTCGAGCAAGGGTCGGGAGGGGCGTAGATTTGGGCGTCGCGGCGGGCCTCGGCGGCGAGGACGGTAGGACGGCGATCGGGTTTTGGGCTTATGAAGCGTGCTGGTTGCCTTACTACTCTCCTGGAGGAGGGTAGTGGCGTCGTCGGGGGCGATTAAGGTATGCCTTGGTCGGCGAATACTACTAATACGGGAAGGAGTGTAGCGGGCGGCCGCTGAGATCAAGGGGTTGGGGTGTTTTATGCCACAGTCAAAGAAACGCTTCGATAAGCGTTTCATGAACTGGTTTATGGTAGGCATTTTAAGATCGATGTGGAGATTTATATTACGGACATAGAAGGGGGCACCCGTGACCTTTCTGAGGAAACGGTTCTGGAGGGTCTGCATCTTATGGAGATGACGTGGGTGAGCGTGCGCGAATACAACGCAGGCATAGGTCATGATGGGACGGATGACTGCGGTGTAGATGCGCAGCTTGCATTTAAGTGACAGTTTGCAACGGGCTGTCAGAATAAAGTGGAGTCTACCAAGAGCGAAAGCGGCGCGCGCGCGGACAGCCTTAATGTGCTCTTTGAACGTTAAGTTTTGATCAAGGATCACGCCTAGGTATTTGGCTTGCTTCTCCCAAGGGATTGGCTTGCCGTACATAGTGATCGGGCTGGGAAGGGGGGGTGGGACTCGACGACGTCTCGAGAAGAGAACCGCCTGACTCTTATCGGGGTTGACCTCGATTCTCCATTTCCGGAACCAAGCGCCTAAGACGTTTGCGGAGGTTTGGAGAGTACGAGCTATAGCATTGGGACAATGACCGGTATAGTAAACGGCAGTGTCGTCGGCGAAGAGAGCCAACTGAGCCTTTTTACTCTGTGGGATATCGCTGGTGAACAGCGTGAAAACTAGAGGAGATATGACGGAACCCTGAGGGACACCGGCGCGAATAGGGTGAGGGGACGAGAGTGCACCCTCGATGCGATAGCGGAAGGTGCGATTCGACAAAAAGTCTCGTAAGATGAGTACGAGACGATCTGGCACTCCTAGTTGGTAAAGCTTGTATAACAAGCCGTTGTGCCAGACTTTGTCGAAGGCTTTCGCTATGTCGACACACAAAAAGTCAAAACTTCCATAGAAAACACGTCGAGGCTGCCCCCAGGCTGCCTCCGGCTCTAACAAAGACGTTGCGAAATCAAAAAAAAAAAAAAAACACGTGGACTCGCGACTGTCAAATTCGATTAGTTGTGTCAAAGTTATTTTTAAATTTAGAGATTTTTTTTTCGCAGAATAGCGTCAAGATTTTCATAGTAAAAAGTAAGGAATTTTAGTGATAGTTTAGTTCGGTGTACAAGAGAATCGGCACCAATGTCTATGTTTTTTTCAAATCTTCTAAAAGACTTGGTACTTGATCTCAGCACAGACAAATTTTGCACTGTACCTACCGTGTCCTAAACAAGTTGTTGAATATGATAACACAGCACCCTTACTGCAAAACACACGTGCAATCACAATCCGAATCATTTTGAAGGATATTGCTAATCCATTGCTTCACATGTTCGAAAAATTTGTCTGCTAGACAACGTACATAACGCAATGAATATTGTTGAACTGTCAAAATGAATGCCATTGCTGCTGTTTGTGTGTTACGCAATTACCCCACAGTTTCGAGCATTTGCTTTTGTTGTGCCATATGTGGCTACATTTTATCCGTAAGTGACTTTTATGTTTATTCAAAACACTAGACTACTAGAGTAAAATAATAAATAATTTCTTAGGAAAAGCAGCCATGAATATTTGCGAACTTATTGCACAAATTATATGCATAATTTATTAGTTATACGCTGAAAAGCTTCATCTTAATGCTCTTTCATTTCAGGATTATGGTGGGTAATTTAAACTATATCCGGGAATTTTCTAGTTCTTGGAATAATTAAATGTGAATAAACTACACTTGGGAGCAAATAAATCGAGCCACTACCTTTTTTCACGTAAAATGGTAAATATTTTTGGGAATATGGAACGTATCAATTCGAACTATATATCGCCTAAAAGTTAAGTTAATAACCTTAACAATGAGGGTAAATTATTGAATAATAACCTTATTGAATGATAAATTATTGGCTCTGCAAGAAAAATGGTAATTTTGATAGAAAATTTAGTAGGGCTAAAACAGTCCATAAAAACAATAAAAAACAAAATTATTGCAAAAAAAATATTCTTAATAACTGGTATTACCCCCCCGTGCCCTGATGCATTCTTGTAGCCTATTAGTCATCGATCTGATCAGAGTTACGATGACATATTGTGGTATGTTCTCCCACTCTTCAAGCACAGCGACTTTAAGCTCGGGAATGGATGAAACAGCGGGAACCCTGGCTCGGACTCTCCGTTTTAGCTCGTCCCATAGGTGTTCGATCGGGTTCAAATCGGGACTTCGTGCTGGCCATACCATTTGTTGAATCCCGATCGCAGACAAGTATTCCGTAACGATCTGCGCGGTATGAGGTCTCGCATTGTCATGCATAAACAAGAAATTTTCTCCGACAAAACCAGCATACGGCATTACGTGGTCTTCAAGAATGTCAGTTATGTATCGGTCAGCTGTTAATCCACGTCTACCACTGCCATCGTTGGCGGGGTCGACGAAGACAAGTTCCGTTTTTCCGTCTAGAGAAATTCCTCCCCACACCATACAAGAACCACCTCCAAAACTCACAGTTTCTCGAATGCAACATTGGGCAAATCTTTCACCAGGACGTCTATACACTCGGTTTCTCCCGTCATTGCTAAAAAGACAGATTCTTGACTCGTCAGAAAACAAAACTGACCTCCAGTCTTCTAACGTCCAATTAATGTGTTCTCGAGCAAACTCCAAGCGAGATCGGCGATGAGCTACAGTCAATTTTGGGCCAGTTGCTGGTTTGTGTGATGTTAAATTTCGTTCCTTTAGTCTTCGTCTCACTGTCCACCTACTGATTGCGACACCTCGAACGTCACGTAACGCTTGCTGTAGCTGAACAGCATTAAGTCCACGGTCGCGCAACGAATTGGTTGCAATAAAGCGGTCGTCACGTTCTGTTGTTGCCCGTGGTCGGCCAGTTCCAGGTCGCCGAACAAAAGCACCAGTCTCCAGATACCTGCGGTATACCCGCTGTACCTTTGAACGACTCAAATGAAGTCTGCGTGCCACTTCACGTTGTCCGTGTCCAACCTCAAGTAAAGCTACAACTTGGGCAGCTTCCGTCGGTGTAGTATCCATTTTATCAGGTTATTTTGATTACACAGACACAGATAAAGACAACAATAACAAGTAATATGGGTATGATTAACAAAAACCTCAAATTTAATCTTTTCTTAACAGAGTACAATAAAAATGTCATAAGCAAATTAAATGCGATAATTTTATTCTACCCTTTAAACTTTAATTAAAATGAAATTTTGACAACTAACTACCCTCATTGTAAAGGTTATTAAATACCCTTTTAGGCGATATATGTTTCGAATCGATGCGTTCCATAATACCAAAAATAATAACCATAATGCGTGAAAAAGGAAGTGGCTCGATTTATTCGCTCCCAAGTGTATATTAAAATGAAATGATTGTCTCTATTAAATTACTTTAAGTTTATTAAGTCTCTTTGGATTTAATAAATTATGATACATTTTCAATATACCATTACCAGAAAACAGTTCCTAAGTATAATAGTTAATAATATATAAGACACTAAAAGTATATAAAAGTACCACGTCGAATAATACAGCAGTGTCGAGTGCCGTAGAAGGCCGTAGACTAAGAGCCCTCCCTTATAGATGAATGAATGTGGACGAAACAAAAGAGATGTGCGCTCGGAAAATAGGGATCCATTCTCTTAGCCTAAAAGAAATACAGCTAGCGGTAGGTATAAAAGCGAGGGAAGATTGTAGGAAAATTCATGCCACGATATAAGTATGATGAGTGGAGTCAATTTTCGTTACGAAAACTTACATGACACTGATTTTGTTAAGCAGAGAAATGTGCAGAGTAAAATACGAATCGGAGATAAAAGTGTGTCATTATTTTGAGTAAGTTTTTTTCAATACAGTTATAGGTGTTAAATGATGGCTTCATCATATTATTATTGAAGCCCCATTTTCATGGTTTTGACATTTAAGCAACAAATGACTTGCAGTGTTTAGACGACTCTAAACACTGTTTTGACGGTGCAACTTTGATTATTGTTTCAACTTAGGGTGTGCTACAGGAAATTAAATTGCACCGTATAAATCAGGCTTCAATATTGAAGAAAAGCTAAACTACACTTGCCAAGTATTTTCCAAAGTCTACGCAAAATGCTTTCCTTTTTAGGCACATCCATGTGTCGGTACCGGCAATCATTATAAAACCAAAATTACATCCAAGCACGTATGTACGAGGTACTGGACCTTAATTTACAAAAAAAAAACTGAATTACCCAGAGTAATGTTTCTTCACAACAAAAGGGTTTATTAAAGGCAGTTTCCTAACCCCCAACAAGGCTTCCCTAATATAGAACATAGATATAACATGTGACCCCGTAAGGAAAATAAATATTCCACCACCCGCTCGGTTTCTTTCGTCATGTTTCGTGTTAACTTCGGTAATGTTCGGCCATCATCGGCTGGTGTATCGTGAAGGAAATAATATTTGACGCGGATAAACCGGTGCACGAGAGATTTTCAAATGGAATGTTCGGAAGTGTTGCAGATTTTCAATTAGTTTTTAAAATGAAGTTTAATGCAGTCTGTAATATCGTGGCGCTGGCATCATTTAATTTTTAATAAAATTAAATGTGCCTAAGCCTTGGTGGAAAAATAAATCACTAATACTAGAGCTATTTGAGTTATCTGATTTGAGTATTTAATAATTAGGAGTATAATAATATTTTCATAATAGATTGGGCGTCATCGCTTACGAATTAATTATTATCGATTTCATTTAACAGCTTTAATAAATAGGTTCATTTACAAAAATAATGAAATCTATTTATCAGATGCGACAGTAAATTAATGACTATCATCAGTCTAGGTTGTTGGATTATTTTCAATTCAATTCGTTCGTTTTGATAAATTACTTTAGCTACGGCGATATTTTACATTAACATCCTGAATCATTTTTTCTCGGATCAATAAAAAACTTCTCAAACTCAAACTCAAATCATTTATTTCAATTAAACCATTTACAGGCACTTTTGAATTGTCAAGGAATCGGTCAGTCAGAAATATGAAATAGCTAGTTGTCCATTCCAAAGCGCAGTAGGTCACTATGGAGAAGAACGGGCAAGAAACTCCATGGACACTCTTTTAAATAATATAGTTGTTACAAATATATTAGTTACATCGATTATTGTTGACACTATAAGTGAGAACGATGTACAAAACCGTACACGTTAAAAGCGTCCAGAGTGCAGCAAAACATAATTAAAAACAATCCAGCAAATTAATTATTAAAAATGCCGTGGCAGCTAAGAGATGACCAGTCCCAACTGACGGCGCCCGTTCACAAACATGACGCATGGATCAGCACCATTCAGCTCAACCATTTTGAAGGGAACTAAATGATCCGACACACGCGCCACCGTCAGCGAGACTCGACGCTCGACTCTCGCCGCGGACGGACGTGTCTGTGCGCTCTCCCGCTCCCGGCACAGTGTTGTGTTTCGTGTTTCTACTCGTCGCTACCACGTGACGTCATCGTAGTGGCCCCGACTACTCCGATTTAAAATCAACTCAAGAAATTGATCTGATTTTAATCAATCAAAAAAGTGCCCTTTTTAAGGCAAATCTCGTTTCTTTATGACTCTGTCTCCCACCCAGTTATCCCTGGGCGGGACCCAGTACGGCTCGGCGACCACGGCCAGGTGAATCGACTACTCTGCCATGCTCTGGAGCAAGAGATCCTGAGCTCTGGCAGAGTGGTTGATGTTGCCCTGGAGGAGACGGAACAGCGCCATTTATGCGCAGTCCATCCCTCCCTCTGCACCATTCGCAGGCCGGGAGTCGGCCGGAGGGCAGCCAGGCTGAGGAGGAGTAAAAAGCCCCCGGCAGCCTTGGCAGACCCTCTCTTCTTCTTTTTGGCGGGCGCGCCACAGGCCTTACCACCCGCTCTGTGCCCAGTGGGCCTCCCTGCAGCTGTACAGAGGCTGCAGTTTGGCGCCGCGAAGCACTGGGCCGCCTTATGTCCGGGCTGGCCGCAGCGATAGCACTGCTCGCTGCGGTCAATTGCGGCGGTGCACCGCGCCTCAACATGCCCCATGTCCAGGCTCCGGTACCACCGCAAGGCCCTGGGCTGCAGCAGCTTTACCCTCGCCGTAACCCACCCCACCAACAGATGCCCACCGTCAACGACCTTATTCGCCGCCGCCACCGGGCACCACACCCAAATCGTGCCGAGTCCGGAAGCGTCGGCGCGTATGTCGCCCGTCCGCACGTCTCCTGGCGGACATCCGCTGACTCGGGCGACGGCCACCACGACTTCAGCCGGGGTCGTCGAGTCGTCCAGGCCATCGACGCGCAGCTCAGCGGTCTTCATCGGCCTGGACACACGGACGTCCTCCGGGTTGAGGATCTACCTAAGTTTGGGGGCCAGGATGTCCGCCTTTTCCCCGCTAGAGATACCCGACACCTCGAGCAGCCGCGCCCCCGTAATCGCCGGCCTCAATCTGAAGCCGGACGGTGTGCCAAGGTCGGGGAACGCGACTTTGGCTTTCGCCTGCGCTAGGACCGCCTTGTAGTTAATGCCACGTTCGACGGCTCTGGGCTGCAGTGTAATAACTACAGCTGCGGAGCGTGGGACTCTGACCTTAGGCTGTCCCTGGGCCTTCTTTGGAGCCAACGCTGGTGCCGGTGCTCCAGCGGGTGCTGGTGGCGCCGTATTCTTCCCGCAGCGGCGGTCCGTCTTGACCACCGTCGCCCAAGTCTCCGTGGGAGGTGCACGCGAGGCCGCCGGTGGTGCAGTCGCCTTGGAAGTTGGCACGGACGTAGCCTCTAGGGGCTTTCTGGTCCCCATCCCAGACCCACTCGACTTAGCCGCCGCGGTTATTGGCCACTGCTTTTTTGGCCCCTCCTTCCGCTTGTCCGCAGCGAGCGGTGGGCGGAGATTCACCGCTGGGAGGAGCCTCTCTTCTATTGGCTCTATTCGGGCACCCACCATCTGCCCACACTGCATCATGCAGATGCGCGCGATCTTCTCGATCTCCGCATCCGCAAGAGTAGGTGTCGACGACGGGACCGGTGATAGAGTCGACGACGGAGCCGCAACCGAAGAGGAGCCAGTGGCTGCGGGTATTGCCCTCTGGGCGGCGAACTGCCGCTTAAGGTCCTCCAACTCGGATCGGAGACGGCCATTCTCCTCCCAAAGCTTCGCCGTCTCCTCCGTACTTGTGCAATTAAGGAGAACCTCAACCGCCTCCTTAATGCCCCCAGCCGCCTCCTTCAGAGCACGCGTGAATGTGCCCTTCAGGTTGCCAGATTTCGTGGCCACCTTCAGGACGACATCCACGCCGTCCAACACCTGGCGACTGAGCGCCACCCCCGTCACGCTCCCCCCGGCTGCCATCCGAGCAGAGCGCCGCTCTCGAGCCTGTCGGGCCAACTCACTGACCTCGTCAGCCGCGACAGTCTTTTGCTGTGCCCGCTTTGCAGCACTCGCCTCCGCCCTGTTGGTTCCCAACAAGGACGTAGTGGAGCCTCCGTTAACCTCCACCACGGGCTCGGGGTCCATCTCTTCGCTCTCAACGCGCTCACCAGGGACCGACGTGTCTGGGCGCTTGAGGAAGCGTCCCTTAGAGTCGCGCGACACCGAAGAAGCTGACGCGTTCTTGGCGCGACCTCGCCCTCTTGTACCCGTTGGCCCCATAGGGGCCGATAGGTTCTCCTCGCTAGAGGAGAAACCTGTCATCCTAAATTTGGCAGGACCACCATCCACCTCATCTTCGGCCACTTGGCTCTTGCGCTTTGAGCTTACGCTCGCCACGCTCACCACACTCATCGCGTCAGATGCAATGTCGGAATCTGACACCGCACCTACCTCTTTTTGTTCGTCCCCTGAGGGACAGGAGCCTCCTCGGCTCTTATTGCCATCGGCAAGCGGAAATCAGTTGATGCCCCCCCCCCAGAATACGTGGAGCATGACGGTACTGATGGTAGCGTGGCGGATTCTCGAACGCCCTGGGGTAATTTTTTTTTTCACCTGACTTTTCATTTTTTGTTTTTTTCGCTTTTAAAGGGTGCGATCCCTGGAGCGCTAGCGACGATCTCACGATTGCTCGTGAGAGAGAAGCGCCAGCCACGTTGGTACGCCTGCACCATTGTGGCAGGGTCGCATCCAATGTCAATCGACGACCGTCGATCGATCAGGAGCGACCCATCTCCCTTGTTTCTCCACTGTGCCCTCTGCTAATCAGAGGGACACGTGGAAGAACATCATTGAGCACACTGCTCCCCCCCCCCCCGCAGAAATGCGCCACAGACAATACACTCCGAAAAAAACAAAAGAGAATACTGCCCATGCCCAGGGTGCACCGGCCCGACAACTGCTCATCCCCTTGAACGTATCCGTAAGGGATTAGCCGCTACCAGGCACACGAGGAGGTTTTCTGCACGCACCCCAGAGGCCGTCTCCCTGGGCTAACCTAAATCACCTGAAGGCAGCTTCGGTGCCCTCTAAACCCGCGCAACCAGCGCAACCCGCTCAACTTCCAGCGCTGATGGCTTCCGCCATCCCAGCGCCTTTGGTAGCCCCCGCGGCTCCTACGGCCATTCCAGCGAAACCTCAGGGAACCCAGGGCCGAAACAGCGCGCAAATTATATTAAGTACATACGCGGCTCTCTTCACCACCGCCGCGGATAAAATGGCGGAAGAAATCGTTGCTGCAAACGGCAACGCACTTCGCCTTATGGAAATCCTCAGCGCATATCCCGAGATCGCGCAAGTTCTACACTCACTCAAATATTAATTCTCAATGGATAATACGAGAGTAAACAGTAACAAACCCCGATCCCTTAAATTAGGCTTTTTCAACGCAAATGGCGTTTCAGGTCAACGTGATGAGATCGCCGCTTTCCTCCGCGACCATCAGCTTGACATCCTCCTCACACAGGAAACCTTTTTAAAACCTCATCACCGAAACCCGAATATTGCAAACTATAAACTAGTTCGCAATGACAGGTCTCGATGCCATAAGGGTGGCACACTAATATACTTTAGGAAATCTTTGTATTGCATCCCTATAGACCCACCTTCTCTCTTCTCCCATCTGGAGACCTCTATCTGTCGGCTCGGCATGACTGGTCATCAACCGATCACCATCATCTCTGCTTATATTCCACCAGACAATGGTCCGGAGGATCCCATCTCTCTCCAAAAGGACTTCACTGCCCTCTTCGGTATAAGTGACTCCGTAATCTTGGCGGGGGATCTTAATGCCAAACACCCGGCGAGGAATAGTAGCACGACTTTTACCAGAGGTCGGATAATTTTTAAGTTAGGGGAATCTCTCAACTTTGACGTCATAGCTCCAATGAGTCCGACTCATTTCCCCGGAAATCCCAACCATCTTCCCGATATTCTCGATGTAGCGCTGCTCAAGAATGTGAAACTACGTTTGAAATAGAGATGTTCCACGAGCTTAACTCTGACCACCGCCCAGTAGTCATGCATCTTGCCCCCTACTCTGGCCCAAGCGATCCCAACCGATATAACCGACTGGAGGAAAGTAAGTGAAAGACTGAAATCCACCACGTCGCCTCAATTGGACACCATCCCCGATCACATAGTGTCAGTCTCCGACACGATGGCCGCAATCGACTCGTTTACTGAGCACGTTCAATCCGTTTTGACGGATTGTTCACGGGAAGTTCCGGTGATGGAAGACCATCGCTGGAAACTACCTACTGACGTACGTGACTTGATAACCGAGAAGAATGCGGCTATTCGTGCCTACGACTCCTTCCCTTGTGACGCGAACAAAGCCCACATGCGCCATTTACATTGTGCTGTAAAGAAACGCATAGGGGAGGTTCGCTCAGAGGGTTGGAACAAGATGCTCAGTGAACTCGAGCCAACTCACCAAGCCTTCTGGCACCTTCAGAGGAAATTGCGCTCCTCCGAGGAGGTGTCTATGCCTCCCCTCATCCGCCCCGACAAGAGCGTCGCGTTCAACAGCACCGAAAAGGCCGAATGCCTTGCTGACAGCTTAGAGTCCCAATGTTCTCCCAGCTCTCAACCAGTAGACCAAGCTCACCTGAACAAGGTCGACGTTGAAGTCGAACGGAGAGCCTCCCTACCTACCACCCGTGGAAGACCCTGATGATCCTCTGCCTCCCGTCACTCCAGACGAAGTGCACGACATCATAAAAGGGCTCCACGCTCGTAAAGCCTCCGGTTCGGACGGTATTACCAACAAGGTATACAAACTCCTACCGGTCCCTCTAATAATGCTTATAACCGCCATCTTCAATGGCGCCTTGAGCAAAAACATCTTCCCACAAGTGTGAAAAGAAGCAACAGTCATCGGTAATTCAAAGCCAGGCAAGCCAAAGTCTGAGCCCTCCAGCTACCGTCCCATTAGCTTACTCAATGTTCTCGGCAAAATCTACGAGAGGCTTATTAATAAGCGTCTCAAAGACTACGCCGAAGCAAAGAGCCTCATTCCCAACGAGCAGTTTGGTTTCCGACCCCAACACTCTAGTATCCACCAGGTCCACCGTATCGTAGAGCACTTGTGCGCTTGTCTGCAGCGTAACGCGACGACGGGTGTGCTATTCTTCGACATAGCGAAAGCCTTCGACAAAGTCTGGCACAACGGCTTGTTATACAAGCTTTACCAACTAGGAGTGCCAGGTCGTCTCGTGCTCATCTTACGAGACTTTTTGTCGAATCGCACCTTCCGCTATCGCATCGTGGGTGCACTCACGTCCCCTCACCCTATTCGCACCGGGGTCCCTCAGTGTTCCGTTATATCTCCTCTAGTCTTCACGCTGTTTACCAGTGATATCCCACAGAGTGAAAAGGCTCAGTTGGCTCTCTTTGCCGACGACACTGCCGTTAACTGTACCGGTCATTGTCCCAATGCTATAGCTCGTACTCTCCAAACCTCCGCAAACGTCTTAGGCGCTTGGTTCCGGAAATGGAGAATCGAGGTCAACCTCGATAAGAGTCAGGCGGTTCTCTTCTCGAGATGACATCGATTCCCACCCCCCCTTCCCAGCCCGATCACTATGTACGGCAAGCCAATCCCTTGGGAGAAGCAAACCAAATACCTAGGCGTGATCCTCGATCAAAACCTTACCTTTAAGGCTCATATTTAGGCGGTTCGCGCGCGTGCCTCCTTTGCTCTTAGCAGGCTCCACTTTGTACTGACAGCCCGTAGTAAACTGTCACTTAAATGCAAACTGCGCATCTATACCGCAGTCATCCGTCCCATCATGACCTATGCCTGCGTTGTATATGCGCACACTCACCCACATCATCTCCATAAGATGCAGACCCTCCAGAACCGTTTCCTCAGAAAGGTCACAGGTGCCCCCTTCTATGTCCGTAATATAAATCTCCACGTCGACCTTAAAATGCCTACCATAAACCAGTTCATGAAACGCTTATCGAAGCGTTTCTTCGACTGTGGCATCAAACACCCAAACCCCTTGATCTCATAGGCCACCCGGTACACTCCCTCCCGCTTTAGCAGTATTCGCCGACCAAAGCATACTTTAATCGCCCCCGACGACGTCACTACCCTCCTCCAGGAGAGCAGTAAGGCCACCAGCACCTTACACAAGCGCAAAACCCGATCGCCGTCCTACCGTCCTCGCCGCCGAGGCCCACCGCGACGCCCAAATCCACACCCCTCCCGACCCTTGCTCGAGCCAGCCCGTGCCGCTGAGCCTGTAGCTTTAAATTCGTCTCTAAATCACTCAAATCCTGATCCAGCTAGTCCCTTGCTGCCCTCTTCCAGCGACGCCCTGAGCCGAGGTCCGTACCCCACAGGGGGTGCCCTTAGCGTTGACGCTTAGTTTTTAGTTAGTATTTAAGTTTAAGTCCTGGCTGGAGGCCTTAATTTATTAGGGCACCACAGGCAAGTTCGCTTAAGCAGACGTCAACCTTATAGGTTGACCTGCGAGATGCCATACAAATTTTTTTTGCCACCGTCAGCGAGACATTTGAGTGAGCATGACATACTATCAGCCGCCAAGGCACATTCAAGTCAATCTATGACATTACCCGGTAAATGGTAGCTCTATAGTACAAAGTACTCACATCTGTGCAATGCATCTTTATAATAAAAAGGAGATTGAGTTTATATAATGCAAATATATACGGAACGAGAGGGAATGGAAATCCGTAACCTGCTTCTGCGAAGCAGTAATTGTCGCGAAGGAGGAGGCGGAGCGCGTGAGGGAGAGAGTCTTGCGCCCTCACGCCCCTAGTCGCCGCAGGAGACGCCCTGGGCGTCGGGAGTCGCCTGCAGATTCCCGGCCACCGTAGGTGCGGACTTGCGGACGGCGAGCAATGGGTAGCTCGCCGTCCGGTAGGGACCAGGTCCGGGTCGACAGCGCGTCGTGTTCCACGCGCGCCTCAAAGAGATGTCAGCACAAAATGACGGGTTCCGATAGGGCCGACGCCTCAGGGTCGCGGGTAATTCGAAAGAGTAACCGTGGCCCTGGCACAGGCAACTGAAGGAACACGGGTGAGTTTTAGTCAGTAAAAGTCTGACACGCCCTCCCGCTCCACCCAGGGCGGGAGAAGTCATTTGATGATTACCCACCCAAAAAAAAAAAAGGATGGCATGGTAAACTGAAATAAAAATCATATACTTTTGTGTTTTATTACCGAAAAACAACAACCATATTTTTTGATTATTAAAGGTTTAATACATCTTTTCTCGCGGCCACTAAAAAAAACTATCTACACAAAATGAAAAGTGAAACCAAGCTCATTAATGTAAAACACATTTGGTTTTCGTACGTAGCCTTTCATGAACCGGGTTAAATATTGACCTTTCAACCAAATAAAGTTGATGCGGCTTCACTAGGGAATGATAGATGGTGTACCGCAATTTAGGTGTAATGCAACGAATTCTGTTACGCAGTGACCCGGTAAGTGCCGAGAGCTTGCTTTTTTATGTGTGAGCATTCCATATAAGTGAGCTGTCGATAGTTGAAACATAGTGCTCACTGGTTTACTATGCAAATATATAATACTAAGAGATTCAATTTATACAATGTAAAGATAGTTTTTACAATCCTCAGCAGCTAGTTAGTTCATGCTCCCTTGTGGAGCAGGACCAGCGTGGAGTTTGACTATTTTTTGTCTATTTTTTTTTGTTGAAATATTTGTCTAAAGCCGTAGAGCTCCAACAAACACACATCAAAATTACATAATTACCTTTTCAATAAAGAAAGTCTGTATAAAAATATGAAGAAAACCATAAATCTGGTGATAAATCATAATGGTTGCATATAAATTCCAATGCTCTGTTGGGCACACCCGAAATTCCCGGGGAAATATAATTATGTGGGACACTCCGGATGGCCCGGGCATACAGCAAATGCGCATTTATCCCAAAGGGTATTAGACAAAATATTATGACGGTCTACGGTGTTATTATTTTTAATGATGAGGCTGTTTCTATGTGTGCATTATGTGAATGTGTGTATCATGAAATTCAAGATGGTTTGCCTAAAGTTAATAAGTCTGCTGGTAAGAGAAATAAATAAAGAATTGAATTAAATATTCAAAAGCACAACCAACTACATATATGTATACCTACTATGCTCATGCTAACGTAATAAAAACACTAAATTATGTGCGAAAAATTGAGAAAAATAAGAGTAGTAAGCCTAGTATTCATGATAAACATTTGTTTAGAAACAAAGCTTAATCAACAAGTTGCTGGCCACACTGCGTGTTGCTGAGTTGATCACGTCATGTTGACAAGTTCTCGCTCGACGAGCAACAACATTTGTTTATCAACAATTGTTGACGTGTGAAACTGAACTGAAACTGGTTGCAAACACGTGGACGTGTTTGCAACCAGTTTATAAACATGACAATAGTGTGGAGCAATTATATAATAACAGTTAATAGAGCTCTTTCAATCAAAAGTATTATTATTATGGGATACTTACGTCAAGAGTTTAAAATAGTAGCGGTAGAGTTTCTTGCCCCTTCGTCTCCATAAGAAACTACCTCTTGGAAGGGGCGCCTAGAATCAATTCTATTTAAATGTAAATGTTGACGTTCAAAAGTGCCTTTTAATGCCTATTTGAAATAAATGCTTTGACTTTGAAGAAAAGAATACAAAGATAAATCATCATATCAGCCTATAATGTTCCCACTGATGGGACACAGGCCTCCTCTCTGTGAGAGAGAGTGGGCTGTAATCCACCACGCGGGCCCAGTGAAGGTTGGTAGATGTCACATGTCTTCGAATTTTTGGTTTTATGGCATTCCGGTTCCCTCACGAAGTTTTCCTTCACCGTTTTGAGAGCAATGGTGATGAAATATTTCACACAAAGTAAAATGCTGTGTGGGTTCGAACCTACGACCTACAACTCGTAGGTTGCGGCCGGTACCACTGGACCACCACTGCTTATACAGTATAAAAACAAACAATAAAACATTTGAAGAAATTTTAAATTATCAAGCCAAATATACCCAAAAAGATGTGGAAATTGAAAAACATGTACTGCGTACGTAATTATGTAGGGAGGTAAAAAAAGTGTCGGCAAGCAAAGAAAACTGCTAGAGTTATTAAGAGTCATTGCAATTGTAGTACACAACAACACTGCTTCCTCGGGCAACATTTTCACGCAGACTGGAGTGGCGTGTCGACGTGACATATTGATATAAACTGTTTAACTCATACCTTTTTTGACTCCACTTCATGTTCATGTTCAGCACTATCTCGTGTCAGTCAAACCAAATACTCGTACCTGGGTATAGTGATTAATGACTGACTAAAGTGGTACTCTCAAGTTGAAAGCCTAACGTCAAGGGTCAGGAAACTTACTTATATCTGTAGGTCTTTAAAGCAATGCGCTGACTCCAAAACATAAAAAAAATGTATCTTTCACTTTGCCAGTCTGTCATCAGTTATTGCATTCCAGTTTGGGGTGGCAACGCTAAGACTAAACCACTTGGTTTGGAACGCGTCCAGTGGGCTGTGCTTAAGGTGATGCTCGGCAGGCCGTTTAGATTTCTCACAAGTGAATTGTACGCGAAATGCAGGGTACTTCCTGTGCGGCAGCTATTTGTGCTTCACCCTCAAATCCGCATGCCCATGTGTTTCTCACAAAACAGCTCTCGTTAGCTGCCAGCTTTATGTTATTAGCTCACTCATTTACAGAAGGGTCAACAAACATCCAAATTAGTAATTTAAATAAACGCGAAGTCAAAACCAAAGTCCAAAACTGGTTGTATAATCAGGACTATTGCCGTACATTAGACATTATAATATTTCTAAAATAATGTAGACACGTAATAATAATTATTAATTAAAAAAAACGAATACAGAAACACGTGCAAAATCACACGAACACACCTAACATGACTACACACACCCTCGCACACACACACCCCCTCCCCACTTATACACCACACCACACCCCATCCCACTCACTCAGCCATCCCTCCCTTTTAGTATGTAAAAGTATACTCATACATTCATAATCATAGTTAAATCAGGTCATTATGGGTTTATTAACACACATAAATAAAGGTTTCTTATTTACACGAAGTTACAGTAGACCACTGACTCCTATGTCACCTTCTCTTATTTTAGGCGGCAGGATTTTTCATTATTTGTGCAGCCTTGTCATAAAATCCAATGTAGCTATGAGAAATGTATTTGTATTGTAAACAAAGGTATTTTGTGTCAATTAACTTATTTTATTTATTTTAACTTGGTTTCCAAGAACTTCGTCGTTGCTCATAAACAATTTTGATCAACTGTTGCTCAACAAAAGTTTAGCATGAAAACGGGGCTTAGTCTAACAAATTAATAAACAATTTTTATATCAGCAAGTTCGTCGGGTCTTGAAAAAGCCCTCCAACAATAGAAAAGAAGCATTCGCAATACCTCGTTAACCGTTTCACGACTGATCTTTTTTTTAAACCAGTTAACAGAGAAAATTAATAAAGGAAGACATACAAAGCAACGTACATCAGCGGAAGCCAGTCTCTACGGAAATTAACTTTAAGAATATTGCACAAGTTTTAAAACTTTGCTTAAAATTTTGTAACTAACGTATATGTACACTGAGATCTTGGCCACATTCCTTTGGTAAGTTTGTAGAAGGATGCGGGCATCGCCGGCTCCAGCGAATATGCAAAAGTTTAATTAAAGTGCAGAACGCAACTTTTACTTTAATGAATCTTAACGTGGTTCTGTTTACTTCCTTGATACTTAAAACGAACAAAGTTACCATCCAGTCGACCGTCATAACTCTTTTGTTAGAAAAACAAGTCAGTATTGTTGCACGGTCAGACAAACTGTTCAAAGTCAAAGTCAATGCATTTCAAATAGGCACTTATAAGGCATTTTTGAACGTCAACATTTAGATTAAAATATAATTGATTCTAGTCGCCTCTTCCAAAAGATAGTTTCGTATGGAGAAGACTGGACAAGAAACTCCACCGTTGCTATTTTAGAATGTTTTACAAGAAAAACCATTACATATGTATTTATATGTGAAGACGATGCACCAAGATAAAAATTAAACGCCGGTGAAATAAATGCACTATTAAAAAACCTCAAAAGTATAAAAAGTCATGGACTAGACGAGTTAGCATCAATGTTAATACGACAATTTGCAAACGAACTGACGTTACCGTTCTACTTGTTAATAAATGTATCTTTCGATGACGCGACTTTCCCGGATTACCTAAAGAAAGCACTTATAAAACCAGGGGGTCGACACTCTTACTCCGTCAACGACGATACGGGTCCGTTCGAAGGTAGTTCGAAACTAAGCACTAAACCCTACTCCCGGTTGATTTCGGATTCATGAGTTTCTAACGGAATCGTGAAATCATCAAATACCTGGTACAACTCGTCATCATGTCCACGCTTGCGACGAGCAACACTCTTTCTTGCTTCCTCAGCCGATTTGTCCATAGAGAGATCTGGGACGGAACTCACACGGTATTTCGCGGGATTTCGCCATCTCGACTATCTATCTATTTACAGCTATGTTGCCAATGCGATAAGGCAGAAATTCACTACGACTTTTAAAACTGCACGACGTTTAACTTTAGATTTCCGGTAATAAACTGTAATATTCAATGAAGTAAACAATTAAAACTTTAATATTTCTTGCGAAAAATTGTGGAAGCGTCCGTTCGCATCGCCTCGAGCGCGCGTGTTGACTGTCTTTCTTAAATAATTTCAAAACTGTTTATTTTAAAATTATACAAAAAAAAATGGTTGAGACCCTCACAACAAGCCCTTTTGTTCGTTCTGAAACACGGTACAGTTTTCAAACTATTGTTTTTAATTTTCTAGTTTTCCCTCCTCAAGTGAACCCTCACTATTCAAAATTCGTTTTTATACGTTATACGACCGTGTTTGGGTCACAGAAATTAATATCTGTACCAAATTTCAACAATCAGTCATGTAGATCCGGAGCAAATTGGCTCTGACAGACGGACAGACAGACAGACACACGAGTGATCCTACAAGGGTTCCGTTTTTCATTAGGTCGTGCGGAACCCTAAAAACTAGCTATTTATTAGTAGTAGTTAACAAATTAGTATGAATATCGTATACAATGTTTGTATAGATTGATAGAACAGATACTTACTTTACAAAAAGACGAATATTGATTTCCGAGAAAATAAATTTTTGATTTTCTCGGTACGAGTATTGAATCTTATTTCAAAATCTTATACTTATAATATTTATACCTGTAGCTAAATGTTAGAATTTCTTTTGAATTTTTCCATCCATTCAAAGGCAAATGAGTTTCTTGTCCTTCTATTCGTAATTAAAGGATTTTGTTTTAATTTATTTTCTTTTAATTTCATCTTTGTTAGTAAAAAAATTACTCGTTGTCAAAGAATACGACAAATTGGACTTTAATAATAATTCAGTAGTTAAAGCTTCTTGTGAAGGACAAGTACCTACAATACATTCATAGTTATTCTACCTCTAAGTGTGCCATGTAGTAGATTAAAGATCACAGTGATCTTTAATCTAGTGACAATAAGGTTGCAGCTATTACAGGTAAAGTAACCGTGATAGGACTATAGCTCTTCTGTGTAGCTGCAAACCTTCACCAGCAGCATTGCTGGCTGTCGGTTTGAAACTTATTTTCCGTGTATACAAAAAAATGGGTTACCCACATCTACATATCCGTCTCTAACTAACTATACATAAAATAAATTCGTAGCGTAGTGCAAACTGTACATTGTTTTTTAATTTTTAAAGTAATTTTTACGCGGTCTGGGAACGATTCGTATTTTTAATTTTTTGTCTGTTTTTCTATCATGTAATTATTAGAGACTCTAAATCAGGCACTCGGTGCAATAATAAATTACTTTGTGCTCGATGCAATAATCTACTATTTTTAACCCTCTATTATTTTAGACTGAGCTGTTCGTCAGAAAAATCTGTACGAATTCATCAGTCAGTGTATCAGTGTCGGGCCATTAGGTAGTATATGCAGGAACGTCGTCTAGATTTCCCGTACTTGAAGCACTCTTGCCGACGATGTGTGTCTGTTGCCTGAATGTATGGAAACTCTCCTGTTGTAGATTTGGACTAGTAGTTAGAGTGAAAAAGACCCAAATCCTAAAGCAGCCACCAAGGGGATATGATGCTTACAGCTCGAACATTAAGCTGCATTCTGGAAGAGGTGTCATACTTTAAATATCTTGGAAGTCAAGTCTGCAACGACAATAGGCTGAAGTCTGAAATTCCAGCACGGATTGCTTAAGCAGTCGCCACCTTTGAAAAACTTAGCAAACGTGTGTGGACCTCTAAGGCACTGAAACTGCAAATTAAAATATATGTTTACAAGGCCATAGTTCTGCCAATACTCATCTACGCCGCAGAAACCTTTTGTCTTTACAGAGGCGATATTCAAAGGCTGGACACTTTCCACCTACGGTGTCTTCGATCTATTCTTCGCATGAAATCGCTTCCCAAAACGGAGGTGTTGAGGCGCACTGGAATGGTGGGCATGGAGGTGTTTCTGATGAAAATCCAACTGAAATGGTGTGGTCATGTACCTTATACCTATATAAACTTCACGCTGTTTCCCCGAAGGGTTGGGCAGAGGTGTACCTATAGTACACCCACATTTCGCCAGTTATGCTTAGGTCCAATGTAATAGGGGGCGAGCCTATTGCCATCAACCGGGCACAAATCCTGACTCCGGATTGCTGCTGAGAAATTCCAGATAGAAAAATCCATAACACGTTGCCCGACCTGGGAATCGAAACCAGGACCTCATGCTCAGCAGTAGCGATTGCGACCACTAGAACAACGAGGCAGTTACTTATACCTATATATACGCGGGCAATACCTTAAACCACCTCACTTTCTGACTCCTTACGTCGTCACCTTATGACTTGTGGCATACCCGTTGATCGATGGCAGGAGCTTGCTTGAAACCGAGCAACTAAAATTCACAAAGCAACTGTATGCTTTAAAACAAATCGTCTTGAAGTCCTAGACAAGAATCGTAAAATACGCAAAAGTCGCCAAAAGCCTTTGAATGTCTACACATACAACGACGCTGATCAGCTCTTCTGTACGCGGTGTGACCGAGTTTTTAAGACCGAATTTGGTTTTGCTAATCAACAGAGAGCTCATGAAAGGAAAAAGAAGTAGTCTAGGTCGCTGCCACCGGATACGATAATTACCAAATTTACGGTAATTATAAATTTACGAAAATTATGCGAAAAGCAGGCGTTGAAAAAACGTTTTTTTTTTTTCAAGCAATGGAAAACTGCTACTGAAGGCTGCGGGTGTCGACCACAGCATGCGTAGTTTGACCAACTTTTGTCGAAGACTATCGTCATTTGTCAACTGTAGGAACTACAGGTAGCAACGATGCCAACGTTGCTAAATGCGAGGCCCGACATGCATAGAGCATAGCGGCCAGTCGTCTTCTCCGCGCCGTGCCTATAACTTGTGTACAGATAAGTTATGTAAGAAACGTCATCGTACCTACTTGTGACTCATGTGTTTATTAATAGACTTTATACTGGACTCTGATATTTTATTACTCACCTTCTCTAACCACACTAAATAAGGTTCCAACATTGGTGACCCCGACGTGATCTTAGAGAAGTGGACCTTAGAGAATATTACGGACAGTATTTGTTTTTAAAGTGATATTGTGTGAACGGGCAGAAGGCGACTCCCCGTCGACTCGGAACCTATCGGCGGGAATTTTAAGGGTTCAGGATGAATCAGCCACCAGCGCCACCGGTACCTCAACTGGCTAGCATCAGCGTAACGGACAGGATTCCAATGTTTAGGACCGATATGCCGCGGTCGTGGTTCGCGCAGTTCGAGTCCGCTATGGAACCACAGAAGGAAGGGGATGCAGCGAAAATGCATTTGCTGATATCAAGGCTGAGCAGAGAAGCTTTACAACAGGTTAGCGATCTGATTTTTAAGCCCCCTATCGAGAACAAATATGGCACATTAAAAGACAGGCTACTGACAGCCTACGAAGAAATCGCCGAAAGGCAATTTGAAAAATTGGTGAGCGAAATGGATTTAGGATCCCAACGACCGCCGCATCTACGACGTCGCATGTCGGAGTTGGCACAAAACACCGAGATAGCATCGGCGACCTTACAACAGCTGTGGATTTCACGTCTCCTAGGATCCTTAAAAGCTGTTCTGTCAGTGTGTCAGGACCGAAAATTGGAAAAACTCGCGGAAATGGCAGATAAGGTCATCGAAAATTTAAACAGTGGAGAAGTAGCCGCCATATCTTCGGCAGCGTCAACTTCAAAGGGGGACATGGCGACCGTAATGAACGAGTTAACTACCGAGTTGAAAGAACTACGGAGGGAAGTTAATGAGATCCGTGGTCGCAGTAGGGGACGCGAGAACCACCAAATCAAGGTCAAGAGGTCCACGTCGCACGCCAGAGAGTCCAGATTGGCAGATGCAGCTACCATTATGCGTATGGCAAGCAGGCGCGGAGATGTACGAAGCCGTGCCATTGGAAGGAGAACAAGATGTCGGAAAACTGAGTGCGGTGCAGTCTGATTCGGTTGAAGACTGCACCACACCAATAGGAAACCACCGTTTGTGCGTAATAGACCGGAAGTTAGGGATCAGCTTCCTCGTAGATACAGGTGCTAATGTGTCAATTTTACCAGTGAGTAGTGTAAAAAATTGTGCGCGTTCTGAAAACGGTTATAAGCTGTACGCTGCAAAAAACACGGAGATAAAGACATACGGTGTAAAATCCCTAGTACTCAATTTAGGATTGCGCAGAGATTTTAAGTGGACATTTATTGTTAGTGACGTCAGGCAAGCAATTTTAGGTGCAGACTTTATTGAGTCGCACAAGCTAGTTGTAGATTTACATAATAAGAAACTATTATATTATATAGACAGTGTAACTAATTTAAGGACAAATGGGTCAATCATACGGTATGACGAAGCGTCAGTAAGAAGTATCCAAGACGATAATCCCTATCGTGAATTGTTAGAAGAATTCGCAGACATTACAAAACCGGTGTCGTTTAAAGAACCGCCAGCACATGCAGTAGTGCATCATACCGTAACAAACGGTCCTCCAGTACACGCGCGTCCAAGGCCGTTACCACCAGACCGTTATAATAAGGTGAAGGATGAATTTCATTTAATGTATGAGTTAGGAATATGTAGGCCACCACAAGGACGGGCAATTGCGCCCGTGCGGTGATTACAGGGCGTTGAACGCAATAACAAAACCAGATCGTTATCCTATCCCTAGGGTACGTGATTTCACATACATATTATCGGGTATGACTTGGTATTCGCGACTAGATATAAATAGAGCCTACCACAACATAGCCGTATCAGCAGATGATATAGAAAAAACCGCCATAGCAACACCTTTTGGTCTGTGGGAGTTCCCACGCATGACGTTCGGACTGAGGAATGCCGCGCAAACTTTTCAGATATTCATGGAACAACATGTACTCAGAGATATAGAACGCATAGAGAACGCAAATGGTAAGTCAGCACTTTTTTGTTACATAGACGACGTCATTTTGGCTTCTGACAACGAAAGCATAAACAAGGAGCATCTGCGTAAACTGTTTAAACGCTTCAGCGAGGTAGGTATAACCATTAATCTGAGCAAAACGGTATTAGGTCAAACGAAAGTAGAGTTTCTAGGATTTGAAGTAACACAGGACGGAATCAAACCATTTTCGGACAAAGTAAGGGCAATAACAGTCTATCCAAGACCGGATACAGTGGAGCAGCTACGTCGTTTTTTGGGTATGCTTAACTTCTATAGGTCACATTTACCACATGCGGTGGTATATCAAGCAGAGCTCAATATTTTTTTACACAACGCATAGAAAAGAGACAAGTCATATATACTGTGGGATAACAAAAGTATTGAGGCTTTCGAGCAATGCAAAATCGGCTAGCAAGAAGCTACTACATTGTTTCATCCCAGTGTAAACACGCCTTTATCAATAATGGCTGACGCGTCAGATTCATGTGTAGGAGCAGTATTATAGCAAAAGGTAAGCGTAGCGTGGAGACCAATGGGATATTTTTCAAAACAACTGTCGGAAGCACAAAAAAAGTATAGCACGTACGACAAAGAGTTAACCGCGGTGTACATGGCCATAGTTCACTTTAGGAATTTGATAGAGGGACGACCAATAACTATTTATACAGATCATAAACTATTAATTTACGCGTTCACTAAGGTAGGTTAACGATAAGGAAATACCAAGAAGGGCTGGACGATTGTTGTATATTAGCGAATTCACAAGCGACATACAATATGTAAAGGGCCCAGAAAATACAGTTGCGGACGCGTTATCACGTTTTGAGTCTATTGTTTGTCCGGCAGCGCTCGATTTCAGCGAATTATCTCAAGCGCAGGTGCGCGATCAGGTTACGGCAGGAAATAACGTCAGCAGTAGATTGGCATTCAGACACGTAGTCAGGCCGGACGGAGATAAGCAAATATATTGCGAAGTTTCGACAGGTAGTGCTAGGCCTTATCTTACAGGCAAGTTTAGGAAAATAGCGTATGAAAACATTCATAATATCAGTCATCCTGGGGTTCGTACTACGCGCAAGATGATTGCTAAGAGGTACTTTTGGCCAGGAATGAATAAGGATATTAATGAATGGACAAGATCATGTATTCGGTGCCAGAAAGCAAAAGTTAGTCGGCACACAGTTTCAAACTTAACTCGTTTTCCACCATGTAGCAGGTTCGAACATATAAATACAGATATTGTAGGTCCGTTGCCAACGTCACAACAAGGACATCGGTATTGTATAACTATTATATATCGTTTTACGCGTTGGCCTGATGCAATACCAGTCTCAGACATTACAGCTGATACGGTTTCCAGAGATATTGTAAGTAAAGATTTAAAGTCATGTACACATGTTTTTGTAAGGAATGAGATGATGAAAAAAATCACTTTGTCCTACCTATGATGGCCCAGAGTTTTAAGTAGAAATGAAAAGGTGTTTAAGATTAGTTATCTAATAGGGAAAGCGATTTATCTATAGACAGACTAAAACCAGCGTACATGTTGCAAGACAGCGATCAGGATAGTGCCACAGATTGTTTGCAGACAGAGACGGAAGAGTAAGTAAAAGAAACAGCCGAGGATAAATCGCTTCCGCTTAAAGTACCACGCGCAGTGGCCGGCGTGTAAAGCAACCGGTGCGATTTTTGCTACCATAGATAAATGTTTAAACCAGTGTGCCCATGTTTGTGGATTTTATTAACTGTCGAAAGAATAAACAAGGTGGTACCAATTGTTTAAATAACCAAATAAAATGGGAAATTATAACACGAAAAATGAAGAAGTTATCATTGCTCAGCAAGGTGCTAATAATGCGTAGCAAGTTGGCGACATAGAAAGCAACTGCAACTGGAAAGTTTTGCCATAATGGTTACAGTGATCGGCAATACCCTTGTGTATGTGTCTAGGCGGAAGACAATGCTGCTCCAGCACTAAGAAATGGATCAGGAATGAATTGACATCGTTATGCCCAGCAGGAGTCGCAGCGAACCAGCAGTCTACCATACCGCAAGCTTCATATGCGAAATAACACGGTGTAACAAAAGAAGTGTAAATGCAAAATAGGACACAGTGATTTCAGAGAAATAGGTAATTAGAGACAATAAATAAGTATTGAAACAAGGGATATCGAAATACAACTATGGTATTCATAAACAATGTATGTATTTACACGTAGGCAAGACGAAGGGCAGCAAAAGGAGGCATGTGATTTGTATTGGCGTCATCCTGGCAAATACTGTGGACCCTAATGGGGCGTTCAATTATTGTAATAGCAGAGTAGTTTGTCAGGATGACTACCCTTAAGTTTATACCCTTAAGTAAGTTTGTTATTAAGTGTATTGGGAGGTATGTAGGAACTACAGGTAGGAACGATGCTAACGTTACAAAATGCGAGGGCCGACATGCATAGAGCATAGCGGCCAGTCGTCTTCCCCGCGCCGTGCCTATAACTTGTGTACAGATAAGTTATGTAAGAAACGTCATCGTACCTACTTGTGACTCATGTGTTTATTAAAAGACTTTATACTGGACTCTGATATTTTATTACTCACCTTCTCTAACCACACTAAATCAGGTTCCAACATCAACTTTTGTCAAATGTCTATCCTGACAAAATTACATATTTGTTTTATTTATCTGTCATTTTGTCTATTCTTTCGTTGACAAAACTCGTTTCATTTTACGCGTGCAAGTCGAGCTACTTCTCACACAAACTATACGTATTTTGCTCCCGCTTCACCAGTCCTGATTTTCTGTACATTTCTGCTGAGATCAAAACTGCAATCGTAGTGTAAAGGAAGTTTTACAAAAATGTCGCTATTATTTAAGTATTTTATGTTGTATTCCGACTTCCTAGCTAAATCATTCGCGGGCAGAAGCTATTTTACATAATAAATCTATCTAATCCATCAAACCCGGAATAGTAACATCCCCAACTCTAAAAATCAGTTACGCCAAATCGCCAAAATAACTTGCCACGAAGACCGCAACACACCCGGTACACTAAAACAGAATGAAACGTAAAAATTTATACAGAAAGTTAATAGACCGCAACCTCTGGTGCGCGTCCATATGCTGGCAACATTAATTTATTGGCTCACAGAGCAGGATATTTACAGCTCAGTCTTACTCCAACTTTCGCTGGGACCACGCCAGCTTCACAGCACGAGACAATTTTAGCCCACAACTTCTTACTATCCTTGTTCTCTAAGAAAAACATTTCAGATAAAAATTAAGCTTTATTTGAGAAGCGATTTTTTCTTTTTGTGGGATCTAGTTAGATATGTATTATATTTTTAATTAAATAGCTTAAGGGTGATAAAGGTAAGTACTGTACTTAATTAATTGGGGGCCGTATAAATGTTAAAACATGAATTTGGGACACGAAATAATATTAGGAAACCCGTTTTCTATACCATTCCAATAATTTAGGAATAACATTTTCTTAAATACGTAAGTACACACATCAAAAAAGTCTAAGCAACACATACACAATTCAATTTTACAATGTGTTTTCGCATTAAATCCTTACTATTTCTTATTTATATTATATTTAATGTTTTTTTTTTTTAAATTAAACAACTATTGTTTTTTATTTTATTTTAATAATCTTAATTAACAATAATTACGAGTCGGTAAGTACTGTAAGTCCGTAGTACAAAGTAAGGTGCCTAATCAACTAAACTTAAACTAAAATTAAATGGTTGTACAAAAATTGCATAAATTAATACAAAGTGTGGCCTCCTCTGTTATTGAGAACTTGCTGGCACCGATTATTCATAGAATCGATGAGACTGTTAATTTTATCCTACGGCAATTGCTCCCAATGAAATTTTAGTAAGTCCATCAGTTGTTGGGTGGTTGTCACTCCATCCAAGTCCTTTAAAACACGTCTCTGGATCATGTCCCATGCATGCTCGATGGGATTCAGGTCTGGCGATTGTGCAGGCCAAGGCAATACCAATACTCCCGTGTGTACAAAGCTGTATGCGAACGCGCCTTGTCATGCATCAACGTGAAATCGGAGTCAAGCGTTTGTGCGAATGGACGGACATAAGGCCTTAGAACATCCTCAACGTAGTTTACAGCGATCATGTTACCATTTACAAAAACGAGCTCAGTTCGTCTGTTCTTCATAATACCCGCCCATACCATAACTGTTGAGCCGTTGTATGGATGCACTTCCTGAACGCACCTCAGTCTTTCAGTATTTCGAGGATGACGGTACACTCTTACCCTTCTAGTATCAGGGTTGAACCCAAATCGAGACTCATCGCAAAATTAAAATTTTATCCCATTGTTCCCGGGTCCATGTATTGTGTTCCCTACACCATTCATCTCGAACACAAAGGCACTTTTGAATTGTCAAGGAATCGGTCAGTCAGAAATATGAAGCTAGTTGCCCATTCGAAAGCGCAGTAGGTCACTATGGAGAAGAACGGGCAAGAAACTCCATGGACACTCTTTTAAATAATATTGTTGTTACAAATATAATAGTTACATCAATTATTGTTGACACTATAAGTGAGAACGATGTACATAAACCGTACACGTTAAAAGCGTCCAGAGTGCAGCAAAACATAATTAAAAACAATCCAGCAAATTAATTATTAAAATATGCCGTGGCAGCTAAGAGATGACCTTTTTTTTTTTTTTTGTTCCCGGGGTGGAAAATCCTCATGGATGTCCTCCGCCCTGGGGCGGGCGGAGGGGTCTGTCAGACTCTTACTGACTAAAAACCACCCCGGTGTTCCATCTCACACCTACGCCGGGGTCGCGGGAACAACACATAATTCTTCCGCAACCCCGGCTGGTGCCGGCCCGCTTGCGCGGGCCCCGTCTCGGGCGGGGGGAGTGAAGTGTACTCCCCCCGCAACGTCTGTGAGCGGCGCACGCGGAACACTACGCGCGCCGCCTTCTCGGGTCCTGATGTTGGGGGGCGACGGATGTCCCCGAATCCGTTGCCCCTGGACCCATTTAGGGGGGCCCGAAGAGGGCGTTGTCCGCCCTCCTCCGACGCCCGGTGCGTCTGCTGCGGGCCAAGTCGAGAGTCGAGATCTCTCTCTCCCTTTCCGCAGCCTCCTTCCGCGAGATGACCGTCTCGCAGAAGGAAACCACCGCGTCCCAGGACTCGACGCTGCCGACCATCGAACTCACTACGGTCGGCAGCGACAGGTCACTGCCTACTTTTGAGATGAGGGCCCGGCGCGGCTCCTCCCAAGCGGCACACTCTGCCAGCGTGTGCCACGCCGTGTCCTCCCGGCAGTCGACGCAGTGGTGACACCGGGCGTCCGGCTCCCTGTTTATGCGACACAGGTACTTCCCGAAGCAACCATGCCCCGAGAGCACCTGCGTCGCCCGAAACGTCAGGGAGCCGTGCCTTCTCTCGAGCCAGCGGTCGAGCACTGGCCGGATCGCCTCGATGATGCTGAGGCCGGCGGTAGGGCGTGACAGCCTCACCCGCCATTCCGCCACCAGGACCTCGCGGAGCTGCAACCGACGCTGCTCGACATGTTGCTGCATCGGTCGCTCGCCCCGCTCCCGCGCTTCCTCGCGCCACCGGTACAGTGATGCGAGCACCTTCGCCTCCAGGTCCCAGGGCGGTGATCCGGCCAGTGCACAACCCGCCTCGAAGGAGATCGTGCGATACCCCCAAATGACTCTGACGGCCATCGCTCGCTGCGGCTTGCGCGGGACAGACTTGCTGCCGGCCGTCAGGTCAGACGCCCAGATCGGCGCTCCGTAGAGCGCCATGGATCGCACGATCCCCATATAGAGCCGCCTACAGGCGGCGCTCGGGCCCCCCAGATTGGGAAGCAGCGTTGCCAGCGCCCCAGCCGCGCCCAACAACTTGGGCGCCAGCCGCCAGAAGTGGGGTCCGAAGTCCCAGCGGCTGTCGAGCACCAATCCCAGATATTTCATGGTGGGCTCGACAGCGATCCGGACCCCCCCGACCACAATGTGTGATCCGGCCGGCGGCGCCCACCGGGGGCCATGAAACACCATGGCCTCCGACTTGTTGAGGGCCACCTCCAGGCCGAGGCGCCGTATGCGGCTCACCGTCAGTGAGACCGCCGCCGTCGCGAGCAACGCTGCCTCCCTGTGTGAACTCCCCTGGGCCGTGACCAGCGTGTCGTCCGCGTAACACGTCAGGTCCGCGCCCGGCGGGAGCTCGCCCCTCAGCACCCAGTCGTACCCGATGTTCCACAGGAGCGGTCCCACGACCGATCCCTGTGGAACACCGCACGACACCTGGCGCTGGTTTTCGCCATCACGTCCCATGTAGGTGACACACCTCCCGGCTAAGTAAGCCCCCACGATGCGGCGGAGGTAGAGAGGCACGCGGTGGTACCGCAGTGCCTCCCGTATGCAGCTCCAGGGCAGGGTGTTGAAGGCGTTGGAGATGTCCAAGGACACCGCCACCACCACCCCGCCCCGGGACACTGTTTCCTCCGCCAGGACTCTCACCCTCGATACAGCGTGGATGGTAGAGCGCCCATGCCGAAAGCCGAACTGGCTCTCGTCCAGGTCCGGCCCCTCTCTGCACAAGTGGCCGACGAGGCGGGCTGCGAGTATGCGCTCGAACAGCTTGCCCACCTCGTCGAGCAGCACTATGGGCCGGTACGCAGACGGCGAGTCGGCAGGGCGCCCCGCCTTCCTGAGCAGGACCAGACGTCCAATCTTCCACAGACTGGGAAACTGGCCCCGCTCAAGGCACGCTGTGTAGAGTCCTCTCAGTTGGGGCTCCAACTCCTTCAGAGCGAGGGTGAATAGCTAAGAGATGACCTGTACCAACTGACGGCGCCCGTTCACGAACATGACGCATGGATCAGCACCATTCAGCTCAACCATTTTGAAGGGAGCTAAACGACGAGCGCGATTCCCGTGACGTATCGGTGGGCACCTAATTGGCCGTCGTGCTCGTAGGCCATACTCATACAGTCGATTTCGCACAGTTTGGCAGCTAACAACAACACCACTTGAATTTTGTAGCCTTAAACCTATCTCTCGGGCGGTTAACATTGGCTGGCGTCTTGCAGTCAGTTATATGTATCGATCTTGCCGTGTGTTTGTACACCTTCCTCGACCTGGGTGTTGCTCAGCAGGATCTCCCGTGTTAGTGTAACGCTGATGAAGATGGCAAATAACGCTTCTGTTTACACCAAAATACCGAGATACCTGAGATTGACTTCTTCCCGCTTGCAACATCCTACAGCTCTTTGCATTTCATCTGCGTTCAAATGACGTCGCTCCATGACGTACAAAATGTCTCAAAATCCAAATTTGTTCAAAACTTTCTTCAAATTATTGTTTAATTCATAAAATTGATGTAGAATACTAAATTTAATGAGCAAAGAAAAAGCTATAAAATTCGAACAAATGCATTCGAAATGCATAAATGATACTCGTTTTTTTACAACCAGCCAGTACGTCCTCTAGATCATAAAAGTTTACATAGGTATTACCTACTTGGTAAGAAATTATATAATAATTGATTAATAATTTGAAATAGTATGTGTTGCTTAGACTTTTTTGATTTGTGTGTACTTACAATAATTATTTGCCAGGATTCATCTTAAAGAAACTTTATTTCACGTCTAATTCCAAAGCTAATATAATATATAATAATAATAACTAAATTGTGGATTCGTATGTTTTGAGAGGACCATAAATTCAATTTGGGATATTTTTTTATTTCAAAATTACCGACCTACAGAACACGCAATGAAGGGGTTTAAACGGTTGGTTGGCTGCATAGAATGTCGTCTAAATTAATATTGACAGGTTTGGAGAGAAAGGGTTTCAAGCTGACAAGTAGGTACCTATTACCCGTAATACAGAACAAACATAATTCCGTGACTGTCCTATGTTACACCATTGTAAAATTATACTTGCTTTGAATATGGGCGTATCATTTGCGTTATCTAACGGGTGCAAAAAGGCACTTAAGAGGCTGACAAGAGCTTAATCTGCATAATAAAGAAAGAGAAGCGCGATGACACAACGCTGAAGCAGTTATCTTTTTACAAAAAAATCCATTGATTGGACTAAACAAATAAAACACTATAACGTGAATAGGTTGCTTGTAGATTTTTTTTGAGGTACTTTCGTTATTTTTTCTATCGTATCAAATTAGTTGTATTATGTTTTCAACACACTGGTGCCGATTCTCTTGTACACCGAACTAAACTATCACTAAAACTCCTTACTTTTGGCTATGAGCATCTTAAAACAGAATACCAAAATAAACTCGAAATATCAAAATAATTTTGACACTACTAAAATCGAATTTGACAATTGCGACTCCGTGTGGTTTATTTTTTCTTTTGGCTTGCCAACGTGTTTGCCCTACCCTGTGATTTTTTTAGAGCCGCAGGTATCGACGTGTTTTATAAGGAATTTTTCACTTTTTGTAAGGAAAAAAAATTACCTACATGTTGAGTTTTAGGGGTTTAAGATTTTTGTAAAAGGGGTTTGAAATTTTCATTATTTTTGCTATATGTCACCCCATTTTCGAGCTATAAGCAAAAGGAAAAGAAAAATATACAATTATTGTTTTTGAGACTGAAGTCGAGGTGTTGGTGAGAATTTTAGTTAACGACAACAAATCATATTCCACACCTTTTAAATCGCGATTAAAAGTACTCAGATTCATATTCAGGTTTAGTTAGACAGTCAAAATTTGAGGTTAAAAACGTCAAATACAGAATAGCAAAATTGTCATTTCACTGAACTACTATCTCAGTGCCATCTTAGTTCTGTCAAACTAAAATATAGTTAAGTTGTGTCACTTTAGCCAATTTCAGAATGCGAAATCGTCATTTGGCAGGAATAAACAATATTTTGGTGAAGTCTAGTTTAGAGGCATTTGTGACTCTTGTCACATCGGCACCAATATCTAACTTGCCTAAATATGCTGAAGAATATCATATATTTTTCTCAATTTGTTTACTGCAGTGGATCATATACTTTTAGGTATAATAAAACTTGCGTGTTGGTCCTGTAGTGCCCTTATAGGCTCGTTCAGACTGGCGCGACATGTGATGCGAATCGCACGAGACACAAAGGAACCGCAAGTCGAGCGACGAGCGGTGCTTTTGTGTAGCGTTGCGTATCGGGCCTGTTTATTTTTATTTATTTTATTAGATTTACCAACGTTCGCATACACTACAGAAAACAACAGAAAATAAATAAGAGAAAATGAAAGAAAGAACTAAATGTAACAAACAATTATAGGTAAATACAGCATTTTCTTACCTACTAGGAGACCAATCTTAAAATAAAGCAGTTCAAATATTACTATAAAAAACAGAAAGCAGAGAGAAACAGCCGTCTCATAATCTAATAATTAACAAAAATTGAAATTATTTTAACTTTCGACACAAATGATCAAGAAGTTTCGATCGGAACCGACAAAGTGAGTCCATATGAACATCTACCAGATCACAGCACTCGTTCATGATACGACCACGGCCTACACATTCTTGCCAGTGGTGAATTTGCTCCGTACACAGTTCTTCGGTGCGGTTGATAGAAAGGGGTGATACGATTGCGGGGGTATCTGGCAGGGACCTTCTAATATCCTACTCAGGAAATTGGGACTGTCAATCATATTATTTAAAATTTTGTGCATGAATAGACAGTCCGACAATTCTCTTTGACTAGACAAGGAAGTCATTCCAAATTTCGCCAATTTTTCCGAGTAAGATGCTTTTTTCTTTAATCTGCTAGAACTATATACCAAGTGCCACATGAACCGTTTCTGAATCCTTTCCAGTCGAAGTGAGTGTGTCGCGTGTAATGTGGCCTCCATACCACGCTGCAATAGTCCAAGGTACTGCTAACCAAACTGTTAAACAGCACTATTTTCGGCCTGCTATTGTGGAAGGAATTGGCTTTTTCCGTTCCGAATGACGGAGCCCAACATTTAAGAGGCCTTTTTAATGGTACTCTCGAGGTGCGGGAGGAAGGTGAGTTTACGGTCAAATATTACGCCTAGATCCTTTATTTGGTCTACTGTTCAATAATGTCATTGCCAATATGTTATACACCTTCAATTGTGTGGACTCTTCTTGAGAATTTTATGTGAAAGCATTTTTTGCCATTTAAGTGCATGCCATTACGCTCACACCGTTCATTCAACCTGTTGAGGTCGATTTGAACATACACGGTATCATCAACTGAGTCTATCACCCTCCCAAGCTTCAGGTCGTCTGCGTACATGAAACTTTCTGAGAACTGAAAACAAGTTTGCAAATCGTTATTGAAAACATTAAAAATCATTTATTATATCATGACAAGAAATTATCGTTCTTCCTGCGAAACAAATATTATTTTCTGAATGAGTTATCTTTGTTCTTGTTCTGATATAAAATGTTTTTGCTGGCTTCGATATTTATGGATAGTTTTGCTGATGTCCGCGTCTTTTTTCGCAAACAAACTTCAATCCTCTGTTGAATCACTCGGTAGTGGTGTTTTAATTTTATTTATGTGAACTTTTGCACCCTCTACTTAATCTTATTATTATTAACATCCTCAAATACTATCTACGAATAGTATATAAGGCTTATATTACGTCATGTTAATAAATAATTATGGTCAAGTTTAATTCTATAGTACATTTCGTGTTGTTCAAATATCTACTTAAAACAAAAAATTTGATTCAAGACAGTATCGGTTATTCATTGCATTCGGTCTCACAATCGGTCCGCGTCGTCAAACCAGAAATCTGAAAGGAGATAGTTCTTCAAACTTTCCCCATTTAATTTAATCTTCGTCAGCTGTGGGAAACTATTTGCTTTTATTTTGCAGCTTAAAGTTGGCGTTTACAAAAGAGCTAGTAAGTGAAAATTCGAACCGCAGAATTTTGAGAAAGTTGTTCTTGTATTTTAAATGGTCGAAAATTGTTTAAACAGCAAGCAGTAGTAAATTTTGTAGTTTTCCTCATAGTCATAAACAGCTTATACAATTGGAACGAAGAATAGATCATAATTAAATTATGTCGCCCAAAAAGTAGTATATTTCATTGTCTTATCGAATGGCGTTTAATCTTTCGAACACGGCCAATCAATCAATGAATAAACAGTATATAACATGGGTACACCGACCTAGTTCGGTATTAAAGGATACCGATACGAGATCCTCCTCAAAACACAGTAAAACTTCCACAGCCTCTACAATTTATGCGTCATCCCGAATTTTGTATGAAATTTGAAATTATATAAAGGGTGACATTCTGGAAAACATAAATTTCGTTTAGGTTTTCCACATTTTATCATCTCAGCCGAACCAAGCGACCAGCTTTAACAGTGTGGGAAGTTAAGTGTTATACGAAATATGAAAAATGGACGGAGTGTGCTAGATTTTTTGTTTATTCCAAAGTAAAATAAATAGGATGATACCTGTGTGTTTTAATATGAACTGAGTGTGACACCTGATTAGATCCCTATGTGTGTCCAAATAATGAAATGTACTTTTACACCTGATTATATAAACTCTCTGAATCCGGTAGGATTCGGATACTTCCAAGTACCCCTTATTCGAAGATACTCATGCTATAAAAAATATATAATAAATTCTTTATTGCCATAAAATCTGGTTCCAGAAAAATGTGAGAGCCTGGCTCCAGAGCTAGGTAGAGTACCTGTATCTCAGGAGCCAATGAATTCTTCCATTTAGGTTACAATTAAGTTTTATGTAGCGAAAGGTGTTACAATTACTCTACTTAAAATTAAGTTTAATAGTAAACATTTAATTTATGCACTAAAAGTAGAATTAGAATTAAAGCAATTTAAATAATATAAATCAGGATTGCAACAAATACAGATAAAAAAAATTTATTTAAAACAATATTCATGTGAAAATCTATTTTATGTCTTAATTATTAATAAATTTTAGCTGAGCGTCGCAAATAACAAACAGTAATTACATGGCGTATAAGCCTATTTAAAATTTAGTAAATCTTCAGGCTTGCTTGATTCCGTGCCTTCAAAAGCGTATTAAATCTACTTGACCTCGCCCATTCTGCTTGATACAATTACAGCCGGTAAAGGGAATTTGAAAATAACTTCAGACGTCAGCTGACATAAAGCTTCCTGATTTTATGTTACTCTGGTATCATTAGCTAAGTAAATTGTTTACGAAAGAGAAATTCGAAACGGGTAGGTTGTTGGCAGTTTTAATTTCAGCTCTTGTGAGTCTTTGTCTTTTAAATGTAAAGCAGACACAATTTATACATAAAGTATTTTGTTTCAATAAAACAAGTAAGTTTAATTTTACCAACTCAAAAATATTTGTTTTCAAATAGTGCAAACAATATTATAAAATGTGTAAAAGTTTTAAAAAATACAGGCTATAAACGTTTCAAATAAGTATTAGAAAAGGACAGCACTATCATAGAAGTGACGTCACGGCTATGTAAATTCATATTTGCGCCATAGATTGTCCGCACCGCGCGACAAGGACGGGAATAATATCCTCCAAAAACTTTAAAGGCATGTGGCTTCTCCATATTTACATCGATTTAACAGATTTTTTCGATTATCTCATTTTTACTATGCCTTCTTTGAAATTACTTTATTTTTTGAACATTTTTATCATTAGTCATCATCCCTATTGAAATGGTTTGTTTTCAACTCTTTTACTTTTCATTTCACCCATGATAAATCCTAACTAAACACACAAAGAAATAGTCACATATTGAAACACGCGCTTCAGTAATTACTAAGCGAATGGAACCCTTACTCACGAAGAGACAGCTCCAACCGTTTCCGTCGCGGACTCTTTCAATAGGTATTGTAATTAATACCACTGCCACTGATGCATGCATGAGGTGTTTTACACATTTTACAATGTATTTCTGTATTCTGTCTCTATATATAGGACCAACTCTAAATTTACTAATCAAAAGAACTAAACATATTACAAAAAAATTGCTTTATTTTAGAAAGTTCGAGCATTTAGGCGTTTTTGTCATAAGCAGCACAGCAACATCATATCTTTACCAAGCGACAAGCTTCAGTATATTATTACCAAAAGTCACAGGAATAAAAATAGTGCTGTAGGTAGGTTCTACAAATTATTGAAAAGAGATACTAAAACAAATTCAAAAGAAAAGCCAATGATATAAAAACCATTTCACACCTTTAAAGCCGGTAGGCCACAAGTCAGTCACCTCTCTTCTTTTTTTGCAACTGGCAACCTCGAGCCATCAGTCAACGGCTACAATTTATCTCTCTAGAAGTTTTTCACGTTCAAGTGACACCACCCTCAACTTATCTACTTAAATATAAGGCACTTTTTTATTCAGGAATGTTAAGCTATCATTTACAGTGATTGGGAAGTTTATAATGGCCAAACGGCCATGAATACAGCAACAGCTATATTTTAATAAAACTTTTATCGAAGTAAAGATACAAACGAGCAGATTTTGTCAAAGTTTAACTCACTAACACTTTATAAATGTATACTATCATATACATTTATACACGTTTGTTATTCTCAACATGCAGGCACCCGCGCTTTGATACAGTAAACTAGATATTAATTTACAAATACTTTTTTAATTATTTATGAAGTGTACGGACGTGTATCTAATACCAGTTGTTGGTAATATTTCATACTTTTCTCCTTATAAAACTGTAGACCGATAAGTTTATATGAGTATTACAATTAAAACATTATCGTTAGGTAAGTGGAAATCCTAGCGAAAACAGCAGCTACGCGATTAAAATCTAGCTCAGAATATTAAAAATTTGTTTCACTAATTGATGTCATAAATTCCTGGGTAAAAATTCAACTAAAACAGACTAACACGAAATGAACCTAAAACAAACCATCAATTTAGTCGGCAAGAGCTACCTAGTGTTTACTGTTTGTTAGCATAGCTCGGATATGCATGTTATTTGTATGAATAAAGACATAACGGTAAAAAATTAATAAAACAATTTAATTTAACAATTTAATAAAAAATAAAACAATTTAATTGTAGTGTGTATGTCCAATTAAACTAGACTTTAGAGACACTTTACAAATGAGAGTTCGAAAGTTGTCACGAACATAACACGAAATGAAAAGCTTTTGTCTAACTTAATCCCTACTGAAATTTACAATGATTTAAATTCTAAAATATTCATAGAGACATTATTACTTAAGTCTGCATGGTTGGTTTCTCATCTAGCTAGACAATCATATTTGGCGGTGCAAATTCATTTCGGAGATAAATAGGCCAATATTTTTTACTGCCATAATAACATTGTTTGCCAAATTTACCGATTTAAAAAAAAAGATAAACTTTTGCCGATGCGTCAAAACAGCTCAATGCAGTAAATATGTAACAAACATTTGTAATATCAAGTCTCAATAGGCTTATTGTTATTCACAGTGCGATTCGAACGATCACCAGGCCATAATTATATCATCGCATTCCTCGCTTAGCAATAAACTAAATGATAATAAACCCGCTTGTCACCGTCGCAATAAATTTCACTATTTGCTGGGAACAAAACACAGTATTACATGAAATATTACCCAATATGGGGACACACAGACAGCACTGAACATAGTGACTCGTAAATCCGAGTTACCACGACACTTGAATCTGACTTACCGTTTTTGAACCTCAATTTTTCTAAATCAAAATCTGCCCACTCGAAAAATATGGCACGTACCCTTAAAAATAAGTAAAGAAAGCCTTGAATTAAAAGGTCATTAAAAACCGTTCATCTAGAAGTTCGTCTATTCTGACCTGAAGTCATCCTATAGCCAGCCTTGTGGTCGTGACGAAATGGTGGAAAAGTCTTGTAAAGTTTCCTTACTATTAAGAGAGAGCCCTAAAATTAAAACTTTGTTCCAGGAAAATCCGAAGTAAAGACATGGGAAATCCGGTCCCCAATATCTTGAAATCTATGGGTTAATCCATAGTGACCGCCTGGGACATATCCTTTGTCAACCGAAAAGCCGAGCACAGCCCGGACCACAACGATTACGTCCGAAATTTTTTATGGAAGTACCATTTTATATCTATAGGAACCCGTATTCCCGTAACATAATGTTTTAGCTTGGTTTTCCTCGACTGTTTTCGCATAGTTTACAACGCTTTTTTTTGCATCCATTTCAGAGTGAAACCCTAATAAAAACATACCCGAGTGCACTCGCGGGACACAACCCAATATGCAACTGAAACCCCATTAAAATCTCTCCGAGTTTTTACGACAATAGTGTGCATACAGACAGATGAGAATATTCAAGTGTCTCATAATACTTTTTAGGTGAAGTAGCTATTTATGTTACTAACGTTTATGCCAAATGGTTCAAGATAGAAATGTAAATCTTATATTTGCCGGTCACATTTGCCGGTATCACCGCTGTCCAATTTGACAAACAAGGTGATTAAAAAAGCCAAAAGAAAAAAATCCTGGGTTCGATTCCCAGCAGGGCTAACATGACATACGCGACAATTACTCACTCTCGCGTTTTCTCGCCGCGTCTTAATCGTCGCGTTACTCGTCTTTGGCAGCGCTGCCATACAAAATATTCGACTCGTTCTGTCAAACTTGATGTTTTCTTATTAAACCCTAACATGGCACACAGGTTATCTCGAATTTCAACATGAGAAAATCACCGATTTTCTCTAATTTTGTCGTCCTCAATTACTCGAAAAGAGTAGACAAAATTATGATACAAAAAAAAAGCTCCAAAATAACATGGCAAATTCATAATTATACTTTTATTCATCTTTATAATTTAAACATAATAACAATAAAAATACTTACAAACTACTATTTACATTGGAACGAAGTTCCTTTCGGCGGCCGTGACAAAAACTGTGGCAGAGGGAAGCACTATTTCACAGACGAGCATCACGTGCAGTAATAAATAGTCTCTTTGACAATTATAGTGAATAACGAAATCTAGGAAGATGCGAGTGTATGGCAATATCAAACTTTAGCAACAAAATTACTAAAGCCACTAATTTTGTATTTTAGTTTTAGTAAAAAAGTCGGTTACAAGAAACTAAACACAAATTAAAAGAGGTAGAAGTAAAACCAATATAGTACATACTAATTCCGTGCGTAAAACCGACCGCTGTTGCAATGATATTTTTTTTTTTGTTTTTAATAACTTGCTACATTGGTGTCCCGCCGCGAGATTAAGAAATGTCAAAGTGCCTATTTTAGAGTTTACTCGAGCCTAACGGTCGTGTTAGGCATTCTAATAACGTCAAATTCGTAGACAAATTTCGACAAATCGAGATAGAGAGCGTTCTCGCGCCTGTCATGTTAGCCTGTTCGGGCAAAGTTTTATAGTTTTTTTGTTATCTGGAATTTCTCAGTAGCAGCCCGGAGTCAGATTTGTGGCAAAAGGCTCGCCCTGTCCAACCCTTCAAGGACACAAGAGACAATGTGTCTGCTTTTATGTTTACGTGTGTCTATTATATAGGTACCTGTCCTTTGCCATTGATAATAACCGTTTTCGAAAAGCTAATTTTCAGTAATGACCTTATACTGATTCAATAAAATGATAAAAGCACCTACGTGCCTTTACGTTTAAAGTTAAACATTTATGACGATAACCTTAGGCACGTGAAACTTCCTTCTTCTTTGCATAGAGAACTTCTGTAAGCGGAATGTAGGTCAAACTAGCGGTTCCACAAGTGAATACCAATTGTCAATCTCGCAGTTAAAGCATAATCTAGACTCCTTCCTATGTGGATCTCTTAAACATAGATATTACGTTTAAGAAACTATGGATCGTAAATCGTAATGTATTGTTAACATCATGTAATTAAGTGTGTACTGAATACATGGAGAAGAAGTTACATACCAACAGATAATCTGGTCATGAAGCTCTTCTGTTTTGCCACCATACCCGATTCTCAACTGTTTTCAAAGTGCTCTTATTTTTGTTACCTACCCTTATCTTCAACATAACTGTCCGGTTGACACGGGGCCCAGAACGCTTCAGCTCTGGCTTGGAATGTTAATTATTAGGTCTCGTTGAGACCATTCAGAAAATTACAACAATGTTTAATTTAGCTTAGTATGCTGTAGCAAACACAGCTGTTTCCACGTAGTTCATACCACGTATATTTTAAAGCCCAAACAACAAATATTTAATTCTTCATTCGATCTTTACAACACCTATGAGATTTCACAGGTGATTTATAATGTAACTGAGAACACACTGCCGCAGTAAAGATTGCAATAGTAATTATCTATCAGGGTACAATTTCCCTACAGGGAAAAACCTGCATGAATTATAATCCTTAACACAGTTTTTTTGCCAATCGGGAATTTACTCGGTCAAATGGAAAAATCTGGTGAAAATCTGGCAAGATTTTCCTACCATCACTTCAATGCAGAAATCATACTATTATCTGTTTATTTCATATTTGATACCTGGTTCTTACCAGACGAACTAAAAATTATGGACCTCCTTATAACGTCATCTCAATTCCGCATCGAAGAAGAATAGACTGTATTTTACTATCTAGCCCCAAGTTTTGGGAAAATACGAAACATAAAAATAATGTAATATGACATCAAGCCTGTCATTTACAAACGGTTAGACCCACCACAGCAACCACATTTCGCCAGTTATGGTTAAGTCCCATGTAATAGGAGCCGAGCCTATAGCCGTCAACGGGGCACAAATACAAACTCCGGGCTGCTACTGAGTAACTTTAAGATGGAAAAACCCAATAACACTTAGCCCGAGCCGGGAATCGGACCCAGGTCCTCATTCATGCATGCTTAAAATTGTGTAGTACATTCCGCGAGACATAAGCTGAGCTTTGCATTTGTGTGAGTGATTACCAATCGTACCAATGTGATCGCGGAGGGACGCACAGTGCCTCTGCCCGATTGTCCGAGTGGTCGATTGCCAAGCAAAGGACTCGTCGCTATGTGCACTTACATAAATGCAAAGCTCAGCACATGCCTCGCGGATTGTACCAGCTTTGTGAAATATTAGAAAGGTATTTTTTCAATTTCAAACAACAAGCACACAGCAAAGCTCGTATTTTGTATTAAAAACACAGTCCTGATACTGATCGATTACTCTGTTTTAAAAACAGAATACTCCTCATTATGCGGGAGGAGATGAATCGTTAGAATTTAAATTCCGTTTGGAAATTATGTATACGTATTTATGTATTTTTTACTGATGTTGGAAAAATTCTAAGAAAAAGCGATGATGGTTGATTATTCATCATCTTCACGATCTGGGTACGTTCACTATCCGCGATGGCAAAATCATAAGCTTTGCAGATGACACTGCCCTCTTGTTCAGCGCGTGCTCGTGGAAAGATGCAGTATATGAGCGTACACAATTGGGCTTTAATACGGTATCCAACTGGCTAAGCGACAATCTGTTGACCCTTAATACAACCAAAACCTATTACATAGCATTCTCTATGAAAAACAATGGTAAAATAATGTCTATTGTGGTGAGAGAATAAAGTTGATCGATTGATTGATTGATTCTAAACATTAGTCATCCATTTATCACACAATTTACACATGCCTCGTCTCGTCCTGCTTTTGCAAAATCCTGCAATGCTGTACGGAAGCAAGGAAATTATGTCTTGCTGACACCGCTTGTCATGATAAGTGTTGATAAATCGCAGGATTATACTTTTTCTCACTATCTACATACCCAGATCAATAAACAAAATCTGCGGAAAAAGAAGATACTTTCCTAAAATCATAAGTCATTCCAAAACGTCATTATTTTTTCGCCATTCTACCTGCCAAATACAATGCTTTACTGCCACAGTATGATCACCCCAGTTATACCGGTAAGTCCTACGTACAGTAGAGAATATTTACCGGCCGTTGATGATTTATACAAACTGCTGCATTGATTTAAAGCTCCCCACAATACGGGCCGAGGCTGGTGCGTGTCACGGACGGTAAACTGTCCGGAGGTTTATATTATACGTGTTGCTGTAACAGCTCTGACGTAATGTTGCAACACCTGGAACACTGGAACTTTTGGATGAAAAGTGTTTCTGGAATGTTTTCAGTTTAATATAAGTCCTGTGTGTCAATATGTATAGTCTGTGAGTTCCGTTAATATTGCTTTTCATCACCGTACTTTACACGATAACTTTTTTATTTTATTTACAGTAATCGAACTAGTTTTACGGCACTTATGCTGTCAATCAAACTCAATTCATGGGCTATACCACACTTCACTAACACAAAGCTCGATTGGCTAAACCCCATTCGCATATCCGTGTGTCAACACAGCTTTACATTTATAGAATAACCCGACTATTTCGACCATTACTAACAAAAGTGAAGTACACCCTCGGGCCTACATATGATTGCTGTATCTATTCCCAAAACACTCATTTATGCCTGTTTGCTAACAATTAGTATGTTATGTATTCCGAGAATCGAGATACGTAATACAGTCATTTGGACGTAGACGATCCCATGTCGTGTTTCTAGTTTAAATTTTGTATGATAGTAAGCTTCATGATCACAATTTCAACTTTATAGGTGCTTAAAATTATAGCTGTTTGTTTAATTAAACACACTATACCTACCTACTATGTAGGTAAGATACGATGTAAGCCGTCATTAGTAGTAATAATAAATGTTTATTTTTAATGTACATTTTTATTAGTAGGTACGGGCACATTTTTAAATTATTGCAACAAACATGAAGAGTCTTTTTGACAGTTCCTTCATAGGGCCAAATAATTAGAACCAACCAAGAACTGTATTTGACTATGTCGTTACGTCTTTTATCAGACTTCCCTATCCCCAAGCAACGCAAAACTAAAAACCCACAAAATTGACACAGAAATCCGAACAGCGATTTTAAAACCGCGTAGGAAAATAAGGAACTGTTAACATAACGTATAAAAGAAGCTAGTGCCACAAGATGGTCGCAAAACAAATGATATCCGCTCCAAAACTGGTTAAGTACAACCACACCGGTGTGTCCACACCGTAATACTGCACTCAAGTTAACCGGCAAAAGTTAGGGAGTGTGCGACGAGTAGCTTACTAAACGCTTCCTAGTGAAGCATTCAGTTTCAGCTTCCGAACTTTAATAAGGGTCTTGTATGGTACTATACTACACTAGTTTTGAAGCGGAAATTGTTCAACGGTTGATAAGGCGTGTATTGACGAGGGAGATGTTAATATGGGTTTGCACCTAATTGTCTGTTGTCTGTTCGGGTGTCTCTACAAGATTTTTAAGCTTAGTTAGAGCTGTTTATAGGTTTTGAAGAATGCATAATCACTCCATGAAAAATACTGGAATAATCTGCATCCGTTTGGACAGGTCGCCGACCCAACATTGTTGGGAAATAGCTAGGCAGATGATGATGATGAGAGACACAGTCAGCATGCATATAAACGTTTTTGGAACGAGTATCGGAACGGTATGTTTCAAGTTAGAAGTAAGAACATTATTATTAGTCATTAACTTATCAATAAGTTAGTAGAATAAACTATGCTAAAAGAGATCGAGTTGAGAAAAAATTTACTAATGTGCATCCTGTTTTACGTTTTTCAAGTCACTTTATAGATCCCATAGTTGCTGCGTGGTAGCTTTTGATGCGGCGTAGCGGTCGCTTCGGCGTAGCAGTTGTTACGGCGTAGTAGTGACACAGCGTAGAGACAACGCTACGCTTGCTACGCAAAGCAATTCCAACATTGATTTAGATTCAAGTTTTTTATTGATATTAAAAATATTAGGAGAGGATTCACTCCAATGATAAATGGTAAATAAATGTATAATTGTCAGGAGGTTCCTCTCTCTGGAGCCCTGACCGCCGGAAGCTTGGACCCTGTTCCCGATACCGGTGGGCTACTATTTTCAATATTTTAAATGTTTTTTTTATTAAAAAATATATTTCATTTGTAAAAAAAAAGAATAATTATGTCTTCATCAACATCATGCTCTTTTCCGAATTTATTTGGGCGCAGCATGCTTCTTCCTCTATACATCACTTTTTTACGCACCTTTATCTAAGTTATGTCAACTCATAGGTAATTAATGCAATTAAAAAAAGAAACAAGAAAAATAATGAGAAACGGAATTCTATTTAAAAAAATCTAGTTTAAATACATCGTTCAAAATGTGTCTAAGTAATTTCAAATGTACCACGTCCCGTACCTACATTTGAGACGTAACGTCATTATTGCGGAGCTCTTGACGACGACGTCTAAAATGTCTTTCTGATTGCCTCCTGCGAGTGGACGCTGTGACATTTATGTAGGTCAAGGAGCTATGTAAAGTGACCGGTCTAATAGCTTTCGCAAAACCCATCATAGGGATCCGTATGATGGGTTTTGGTTAAGACAGACTTACTCAAACTGAGTCTCATTGTTTGTTGTCAATGTCGATGGGTACTAGGGTTGAAACGGAACTCTCCAATATATAACGGAGCTATACCTAACAGAGATCTAATAAAGAAAATTGTCTCCAACTATGTGAAGACTCTTTAATACTGTGGAGAAATCAGTCGCAGTTTCAATGTTATGCTCCCATGTCATCGCCGCCGCTGCTCGGTTGAGCCGGTTTAATGTATGAAAGACTACCTGACCCTGCGAAATTCTTACCGCCTCAGAATATTTTCTTCTAATTTTATTTTATTTCGAGAATTTTTCCCATGTTTTAATAGTTATTCTGCTATTCAGGGCGAAGAAAAATCCAACAAAACAAATATTATTAAAATTGCTTCAGCCGTTCCCGAGTGAAATATGGTGTAACTAACCCGACTTTGTTTTATTTATATAGATTAAGAAATTGTGAAGGTAGTGGCAAAGCTGCAAACGTATTTTTGGTCAGTTTTGATTACCAATAGGATGTACACCGACGGTTTGAGAACAATCCAATTACGTAATCCACACCTTAAAAAGTAAAATATCTAAAAATAATTAAGAGACACGGCAAGAAAAATAAGTGAAGAAGCAATTGTACGAGAACTCATCCTGAGTTCTGGTACCTTAAATCGTTTGTGGTTAGATGGGGCCGCTGTTATACATTCCGCAAACAGGGGTGCTCTCATAATAGGACCGTTACAAAAGTGGGATGAAAGAAAAACAAGATAAGAATGTACCATATATCCGGCTAATTTAGTTCTTTATCGAATTGTTTAGAAAATTAACTCTAAAGGACAGTTAAATTTGTACAGGATTCCGCTTTCCAAAGCTTGGGAAATGAGGTTGTTTTGTATTTTTCGTGCGACATTGTAAAGATATTCTTGTAAATTAACTTACTCGAAATCTACTTATTGGGAATAAAACAGGTTTTCGCATTGATTCTCCTAAGTTTTCTTCGTGGTTTACCTTTGTAGCAAGTGTGCTATAACAAATCATGCTTGTTTGCTTTTGTGAAACAATTTAGTACGTACCTATGCTTATTTACAGCATGCTCTCCGTGTGTGACAAACGATCACACTCTTCTCGAATACCCACATAACGGTGTGCTATTAAGTGGCATCTGCCCGAAATCCCACATATGATTTCAACATAAGTAGATATTCCAGCATATGATAGTAATCCTGTGTATTGTCTATTTATTTTTTCCCGTGTCCGCAGGTGTGTCAGTGGCATTACAGCGGGTCCTATCAGAATACCAGTGCTGCGGTATTAATTAGAATGATCCTAATGAAAAGTGGAACTCTTAAGGGATCACTCGTGTGTCTGTCTGTCTGTCTGTCTGTGAATCTACAAGATTGATTAAGTTGAAATTTGGTAACATCCTCGTACGGAACCCTGTCTACACAAGTTCTTTTTATTTGAAAAAAAAAATCCTTTTGTTAGTGTAAAATACTCCTTTTTTACTCTTATATTGTTTTCCAGTTCTTTCTTTCTAAGCAATTTGACTTCTAATCCCAAGTGTATTTAAACTGAACAATCCTATGCGAGCATGAAAGCCTATTATTGTATGGACCATTTAGCAAACAAACCTAAAGACTTTCTTCTTCTAAACAACAGCCGTAAAAGATCCAAGTTCCATTAGTGACGTTACCTGCTTTAATTAATAAACAGCTTCTGCCAGCGACTTTGTTTTTGTTTTTGAAACTATTTGATCCCCCGACCCACCCCGTCGCATCGCATCGCCTGCAGGCGCTAATACATAGTTTTCGCATAGCATTATATCTTACTTTTTTCGTTTTGCTCGGCTCCTAGGAGTCCTAGCACGCGTGATGTTAAAAAGCCGTACCTATGAATTGGGCTATAAAATGCTGTTCCAGAGATTTGCGCGTTCAAAAAAACAAACAAGCTCTTTCAGCTTTATATAAGTATAGAAGATTTTAAAGGAAGCAGGGAACCATGCGGCGGACTGTGTGTTTCCCAGAAACTGTTATACGGTTATCGTTACATACGAGCTGTACGTGTCCACTGTCAATGCACTGTAATGCTCGGTGCTAATGTTCCTTCTAATGTGGCTAATGTGAAACTCCTTTTGTAGCTACTTGGAGCATTTAATACAAGCAAACCTTGTAAATTCTGGAGTGTTTCCGTTCGAGCAACAGAAAAAACTTTTGGCGAGAGTTTACAAAAATGTAATGTGTGTTTGTGCGGTGTTTATGGTTTAGCTTCTAAGCTGAAGAAGCGGTTACTGCAAAAATATCATAAGATTTCTCATTTGACTCCTTTACAACCAAAAGCTTTTCTAAACGCTGACTTTTTTAAAGTTCATAGTGCTTACTGTACCGTTTATACAATTTATATTTGTTTTCGTGCATGTCAGTGATCTTAAGATTTTCGTGCCTCGGAAAGCACGTAAAGCCGTCAGTCCGGGCTGTCATTCGGGGATCTAATAATGACAGTCGTTACGGGTCGTCAGAAGCCCATAAGTCTAACTACCGGTCTTGTGTGCCCTTGTGTTAGTTGGGCTCTGGAGGTCAGATAGGCACTTGCTCCACGTTAAATAAAGTAGGTATGCGGCTATTTCAAACTCACTACCGAAAAAAGTCAGCGTTATAGTCCATTTTGTTTATTTAGACACAACACAATGTTGATATTCATGCTTAAATGTGTATAATACTTGAAATGTGTTCGAAAACTATTTCTGGGGGATTCCGGGGAAACTATAGACGACATCGTCAAAAAAGCTATTCCTCCTCAATTATTTGATATTTAATGTTAAAATTAAATGGGCCTTATATTTCTCGGTTCTTTAACCGAAAGTGATGTCAAAAAATGAAGCCATCAATTTAAAGAAGTTACTTCTCTTTTTATTTCAAATGACAGAAATGGATAGAAAAAAAGAAAACGAATGCAACGTCATAGAGTTAGTTTTAAGGCGAAGAAATCGTTTCTAATAATACACATTGTATTCAGCTGCATCCTGTTAGTCTGAAAGCCGACCCCAACATATTTGGGAACATGCGGCAGATTTATTGATTGTTAGTGATCTTAACACCCATATTCTAAGTCATAACCTCGGAAGCTACTCACAACTCTGTCGAGGAGACCTCCAGGCGTGACTCGGAAGACCCTCAATATCGGTATTCTTAGTCGTCCGGCTGTCGCTGAAAACCAGCACTGGGGCTCTGTCTCGCATAGGGTCGTAGCATTAAGCTGAGCGATACCCGTTTTGCGTGGACGCATATTTTCCCCTAATTTGCTTCACTTTGGTATGCGTTGATTCGTTTTGAAACACCCAAAACGACGAGTAGCTCTTCGTTTCTGGATCGTATTGCTAAATCCAATACTCATCACCCGTAATGATGTCGTAAATACGCCGAGACGAGCCTGCTTCAAGTTTATCATATCACGGCACCATTCCACCCGGGCCTGCTTCTGAGCATCGGTGAGGTTGTGCAGTACCCAGCGTGATACTATCCTCCTTACGCGAAGGAGCACGTGTAGAATTTCGTGAAGGCTTCCCAATTCAACCTGCAGTAAGTTCTGAATCTCTTGATACGTAACTCGGCGATTGCCTTGGATTAAATTTTACACTGCTGGCACGTTTTCTTCCGTAACAGCCGTCAAAGGGCAAGCACTTCTTCTTCATCATCCCCCAAAGTTAGTCGACCTCGCTTGAATTCGTTATACCTACCAACGATACATGGTTCCTTAGAAGGGCCTTCATCCATGTATGCCATTTGAAGTCTATCGTACGATTCTTCCGGTTTCAGGTGACACTTGAAATCGTAAAAAATCATAGCGCGAAAATATTACCGGCGCAGATCCATTTTTTTTATGAGATACGATAAATTAAATTAGCTCGCAAACAATGTGGAGGAAGATTTTGAAAATAGAACGTACGTATTTTTACTTTTGTTTAAGCGTTTTTCAAATTAGAACTTACTGGCATACAAAAAAAAATCGTAATACTTTCTGAGTGGCCTGATATAGGGTACAACTTTTTATCCTTCTGTTCTAACTGTTGGTTCTCCTAATAAATAAAAACTTCACGAACGGCTGGAAATGTGGGTGTACTATAGGCACACCTCTACCTAACACTTCGGGGAGTACAGGCGTGATGTTATGTTTTACATACTTAATAAACGTCAATCGTATTACTGATTGGAAAACAGATTTTAAACAAACATAAGAAAATCGTCACAACAAAAACATTTTGTCTTGAAAAATAAAATCTGTACCTAAACATTGTTCGTTAGTTCTCTGGAATTCGATTACCGCACAGAGCCAATAGCTTATTGTATTGTATATGATAATTGTACCTACAGGGTATTTGTGGCTGTAAAAGCGCCCACGATAGCCGAGAAAAATCAACAATACCTACTCTTGGCATAAAATTCTCAGAGCACAACTACCTACTCACTCTATGCAATCCCGCTCACCTAAGTGGGATACTTACATCATATTACTGTTCATGAAAAGTCGTGGGTGTAACAATCTTACATTTCCAAAATCAACAAATAAAACAAATATTAAGTACCTACTATTACGGGACAAGTTTTGGAGTTTCCTACCGCAAAATTTATCATACTTTGTATGTGTTCCCGGTTGTACGAGTAGCAATCCATTTTGTATGTACTTCCTTGCATCCGATTACGCTTTACTTTGGCATTCGTATTCAATGTGGCAGGGACATCGATGCGCAAACTGAACCCCCCTGCGTAGAAATTGTACTTTTATCGGTTATCAATAAAAACAACTGCTGTTTCACAGAAAAATGGTCAAACCTGTGGAACAGCATTTTTTTAAAATAAACTGCTAGGTACTAGGATGAACCTTTCAGGAATTACATCTTTTGTGTGTATGATGTAAAGATTTAACTAAGTATGTACATGTGTTTGAATATATATTTTTTGAACATTTGGAACACATCGTAATGTTGTTGCCCACCTATTTGGTCATTTAAAACCAAATCTACCCGCATATTTTTACAATATTTGACGGCCTAGGTATGCAACTGCACACCCGGGTTTCTCCTAATCGCTAATACAAATGGCAGAGGCCTACCTTAGATGTGAGTAGACTTCCTTTTCCGCACTAAGTTCACGCTCACAGTACGCTCAGACCGTTGTGCAAAGCATAAACAACGGTTTCTTAGAAGAGCCGGCCGTTAAGTGTGGCCAACGCAGCCAGACTTAACGAACGGCTGTCATGAAAATGATGACAGGAGCGATAAAGATATAAATCGTTCGATTCGCCCTGCCACGTCAAAAGGTAGTCGCGTTTCTGTTCAGTTTTGACACCTCAGTACCCAATGATGCAGTGAATTGACTTGATTGTCATGGAAACGATATATAACATAACGTAACATCACTCCTTGTTTCCCCGAAGGGTTGGGCAGAGGTGTACCTATAGTACACCCACATTTCGCCAGTTATGTTTAAGTCCCATGTAATAAAGGGGCGAGCCTATTGTCATCAACCGGGCACAAATCCAGACTCCGGGCTGCTACTGAGAAATTCCAGATAGAAAAACCCAAAAACACGTTGCCCGACCTGGGAATCGAACCCAGGACCACATGCTCAGCAGTAGCGATTGCGACCACTAGACATGATGAGATATGTGTTAACATATATCGTTTCCATGACAATCAACTCACTTTTCTCAGTATGGACACTTTTGTCGCGTGACTGAGAACGATGAGAGCAAATCTAGCGATTTAAATCATTGGGCAGCGGGGTAAATGGCAGATTTTCACGACGACTGTTATGATATGACGGAACAGCTTTCTTACGAATCCAAAGCTATTTGTACCATTAAATACACCAAAATTTATAAAAAAATCACCATTATGTGCTGTGTTATTAAATCAAAATGCATAGAATGACTCAAAAAGAAAATAAAACGCCTACTAAAAAACCAGGCACTTCAATCTAGATAGTACCTACTAATTTTATTCTCAGAACTAGGTAAACCCTGAGTGTGCAATAATGCAATTATGATAATATAATTCAATCTTCTATGAATATTCAAGCAGTATAATTTCGCAAAATTGGCACCGACGAGTAAGTAAGTGTGTTTAAACCCCTGCTCATTTATATTCTATGCATCGAGTCAATTTGATTGGCTCTCTGTGAACACTTCGATAATTGCAAATTTCAAATACAGCGAGGATTTACCTTCCACCAATATCGATAGCTAATAGCTTTGCGAGGTGACTTATCTCCGCATTCTTCGTGTCTCTCTTGAAGAGACTGATGAAAATTATATTTGTACAGTTTATTTTTTCTTATACATTTCTGTAATGGTAAACAAGACACGGAATGAAATTGATTCACAACTGCTTCGGATTTACTGATTCAGTAGGTAGACACTAATACTTTCCGATTATTTTTGAGGGTAGGTAGGCACTAGCACAGACAGCAACTAAGTATCACATGTTAGTTTTATAAGTTAATAAGTAGCAGCTTTGTTGAAGTAATATCTAATGCAATACCTACAGCAGGCTGGTCCCTAACTATAACCCTAGCAGTGGGGAGATCTTAATTGCTTTTGGATGACGTTCCCTTACTCACAAAACCACAAATTCAGTGGAACCACCACTATGAGACTGTGGACGTTCACATCCAGATAGCGGCACGGAAGCGGTCTTGTTTTATTCATACGTCTCACAACTAAGGTTAGACGCTTAGCATACATTTGAATGGGAATGTCGCATTCGCAAAACTGTTCTGTTTAATACGTCCCACGTGCAACATACAATGCTGATAGCGCAGACTGCATAAAACGTATTGTGAAATGGTAGTACGTACAATTAGGTATGTCGACATAGGTATAGCATAATCAGCCTATAACGTTTCCACTGCTGGGACACAGGCCTCCTCTCTATGAGAGGTAGTGAGCCGTAATCCACCACGCGGGCTCAGTGCGGGTTGGTAGATGTTACATGTCTTCGAATTTTTGGTTCTAGGACATGGCGGTTTCCTCACGATGTTTTCCTTCACCGTTTTGAGAGCAGTGGTGATTAAATTATTTACACAAAGTAAAGCGCCTGCTTGGGTTCGAACTCACGACCTACAACTCGTAAGTCGGGACCGTTACCATTCGGCCACCACTGCTCATAGGTATATTTTTTTTTAATTCTAGGTGCTGGTTTATTTTCTTTCACGTGATGTCTGAGGGCCTAAGTGTAGGTCAACTTTAATTACGTGAAGAATGGTGCAAAATCATGTCGGAAAAAAGGCATTCCCTGCCCATTTCCTTTCCCCGGACTAATTTTAAATAGCGGAATGTTTACAGAATCACGCTTTGCTTTATTAGTGTTAGCGATCCTCGTAATTAATAATTAAGTAACTGAAGGTAGAAACAATTTGTTGAGTTGGTCATTATCAAAAGTTAAGTTAGGCCTAACGCTTTTTAATATGTAGGTGTTGTATGATAAAGTTGTAGCCTATTAATTAAATCATTTCAGGAAATGCACTGTATATGATTTGACCATACACCGCCCAAAGAAGGTACAGCGTCCCCACGAAAACGCACACAATTATTTATTCGGTAGGTAACTACCTAAGCAAATAATAATAATGATAATTTAAACATACACTGTGCCCACAACCAGCTAATAAAAATAATAATTATCTGTTAATATTGAATAGGTATATGTTCTCTATCAGCAGCTTATTGTCTAAACTCATATTATAAAGATACGGTCTGTTAGTTTGTTACACTTTTACGCTAAAACGGCTGAATGGATTTAAATGAAATTTAGCACATAGATAATATAGCCATGGGTAGACCATGACCTGAATTAGGACCAAGGAGACTTTTCGTCCTGATAGTTCCACGGGATTGAGACTTATGCGGGTGAAACCGCGGGGCGCAGATAATTAAATTATAAAATGACGATCAGGATTGCATTGCCGGGCACAAAATTCTAATAGGTCTCAAATCGACGCGAAGGTTTTTTGTTCCTATTTTTCTGGAAATATTTAAGTATCGCAATCGCAAGTGATTTTGTAAAAAGATAAAAGTTGAAAAAAAACGAAAGGCATGTGCAGTTCTTAGATAAGTAATAATTGCTTTTGCCATCATCTCAAGAAAATTGTTGTAATTTACTATTATTTTCACTATCTCATATTGTGATCATTATATTTGTAGAGAATTAATTAGGCAGAAATCTATCGCAAATCAAATATTACCTGGATGAGCGGAAAGGATGGCGACACAAGGTATTTATTTTAACCTAGGAATCATTATAGTTGCTTTACGAAAATTTCATCATCATCAAAAACTGACTGTATGAAGAAGAAATTCAATAGACTTTTTGGTGGGTACCTACAAAGGTGAATGGCGAGCTTGCATGTAATTTGGGACCCATTGATAGGGGTTGTGTATATTATGGAAACCTATGAATTATTAAAGAACGACATACGACTGGCAAAAAACAAATGGTAAGTAGGTTAGAGAAGCTGGGAGAGAAAAGCTATGAAAGGAAAAATATTAAAATCTAACAGTATTTAGGAAGACTTTGGTTTAAACACTCGTTGTCGATGAATGAATGTGAATAATTTATTATGAAAATAATGCGAATTTTATATTATTTTCTAAACTACAATCTACCAATAAAAACAATTACATTAAATTTTATGAAACGTTTGCAAAAACATTACAAATAGGATTGCGTTATTTCGTCCAATCACATCACAGCACACTGTTGTCGTATTGATTCTGCGCCGTGGCGCCTGTGTGCACGCGGCTAGACGTGGCGGGCTCGCCGAAGGGATAAATACCATAGGTGCTTCGTAGTTCGCGACAGCCCGATCACTATGTACGGTAAGCCGATCCCCTGGGAGAAGCAAGCCAAATACCTACGCGTGATCCTCGATGAAAACCTTACCTTTAAGGCTCATATTAAGGCGGTTCGCGCGCGCGCCTCCTTCGCTTTTTTTTAATAATTTATTTTTATTTTTATAAATGGCATCTCGCAGGTCAACCTATGAGGTTGTCGTCTGCTTAGACGGACTTGCCTGTGGTTGCCCTAATAAATTAAGGCCTCCAGCCAGGACTTAAACTTATTTACTAACTTAAAAACTAAGCGACAACGCTAAGGGCACCCTCTGTGGGGTACGAACCTCGGCTTAGGGCGTCGCTGGAAGAGGGCAGCAAGGGACTAGCTGGATCAGGATTTGAGTGATTTAGGGACGAATTTAAAGCTACAGGCTCAGCGGCGCGGGCTGGCTCGAGCAAGGGTCGGGAGGGACGTGGATTTGGGCGTCGCGGCGGGCCTCGGCGGCGAGGACGGTAGGACGGCGATCGGGTTTTGGGCTTATGTAGTGTGCTGGTGGCCTTACTACTCTCCTGGAGGAGGGTAGTGGCGTCGTCGGGGGCGATTAAAGTATGCCTTGGTCGGCGAATACTGCTAATGCGGGAGGGAGTGTAGCGGGCGGCCGCTGAGATCAAGGGGTTGGAGTGTTTAATGCCACAGTCAAAGAAGCGCTTCGATAAGCGTTTCATGAACTGGTTTATGGTAGGCATTTTAAGGTCGATGTGGAGATTTATATTGCGGACATAGCGATGTGGAGATATATATTGCGGATAGAAGGGGGCACCCGTGACCATTCTGAGGAAACGGTTCTGGAGGGTCTGCATCTTATGGAGATGACGTGGGTGAGCGTGCGCAAATACAACGCAGGCATTGGTCATGATGGGACGGATGACTGCGGTGTAGATGCGCAGCTTGCATTTAAGTGACAGTTTACTACGGGCTGTCAGTACAAAGTGGAGCCTGCTAAGAGCGAAGGAGGCGCGCGCGCGAACCGCCTTAATATGAGCCTTAAATGTAAGGTTTTCAGCGAGGATCACGCCTAGGTATTTGGCTTGCTTCTCCCAGGGGATCGGCTTACCGTACATAGTGATCGGGCTGAGCCTCCTTCGCTCTTAGCAGCCTACCATAAACCAGTTCATGAAACGCTTATCGAAGCGTTTCTTTGACTGTGGCATCAAACACTCCAACCCCTTGATCTCAGCGGCCGCCCGAGCCATACTTTTATTCGCCGACCAAGGCATACTTTAATCGCCCCCGACGACGCCACTACCCTCCTCCAGGAGAGTAGTAAGGCCACCAGCACACTACATAAGCCCAAAACCCCATCACCGTCCTACCGTCCTCGCCCCCGAGGCCCGCCGCGACGCCCAAATATACGCCCCTCCCGACCCTTGCTCGAGCCAGCCCGCGCCGCTGAGCCTGTAGCTTTTAATTCGTCCCTAAATCACTCAAACCCTGATCCAGCTAGTCCCTTGCTGCCCTCTTCCAGCGACGCCCTGAGCCGAGGTCCGTACCCCACAGGGGGTGCCCTTAGCGTTGTCGCTTAGTTTTAGTTAGTATTTAAGTTTAAGTCCTGGCTGGAGGCCTTAATTTATTAGGGCAACCACAGGCAAGTCCGTTTAAGCAGACTACAACCTCATAGGTTGACCTGCGAGATGCCATTCCCAAAAAAAATAAAAAAAGTAGTTCGCGATTCCGATATACACTCGATGCTCAACACTCGTGGCGGACGGTTGTGTGCGTGAGCTCTCCCGCTCCCGGCTCAGTATTGTGATTAGCGATTATTTTCGTTTCAATAACGAGAGGTTCTCGTAGTCATCCTGACTACACCGATTACAGAACAAGAATTTGAATCTGTACAATCCAAAAGTGCATTTTTCAAGCCAAACTACTATTTTTTCAACGCGCGTTTTGTGTGTAGCTTCACTAGGCCCCTTCTGTGTAAAACTACATTTTCGTGGTCCTCGATCGAAACCATACGGTGCCAACGAAGCCGAGTGGGGTGTGGTCCCAATCACACCCGCCGAACCCCTTCAGCGCAAGGCAGTCACTTGGACGGGTCCCAGATAACCGGCCTTGAGGTGTCTTTTCAGCTACTCACATAGTATCTTTTGGGTGTGTCTACACCCTTCGCGCTAGACTGGTAAGGGCCCCGTTCGCACAATAAGACTGGCGACGGGTTACAAGCTTAGTGCTCACCAATAGGTACTCCCCTCTTTATCTACACCCGACAGAGAGGGTCACATTATACCTATCTCCCCGGGTGGATGAGCCCAGAGAGATAGGTAAGGGTTTAGGCAATGTGGAATTTTTTTTCCACCCTCCTCCTACCATGGAGGACGCATTTAAATTAAACAAAAATTTATGTTTAACTGAAACGGGATGGCACAGCCAATCCATGTCCTACTCTAGACAGGGAAAATACAGGAGTGCCAATGTGAAGTTATATAATAGCTAGATTTGCAGATAAATAGACCTACTACATAAATATTATAACACTAAGTGACTGGTCCATGCATGGTAAATTCATGATGAGAATAATTTCATGATTTAGGTTACATCTTGACGAGTTTATCAAGCAAGGTAGTAACGACCTATTCTTTAGGTAGACCCTAACGTGTATTTTAGTTTTTTATGATGTAGCATTACAAACATTAGTTTGCGTAGTTGATACAACGAGTACATCACTAATGATGATTAGGTACCACGGTTCAATGTTATGTCATCACTTATATTTTTTTTAAGATTTGTATGAAAAGCACAGAAATATATCAGACTGTGTTGTTAACGCAAGCCAATATTAATAAATAAATTCGTTGATTTATACTCTTATCCAAGTAGGTACACATAGTTTACGAGTATCAAAGTTTATCTTGAATGAGAGACAATATTACAAATATACAATAATACAAATTATACAATACATTAAGCAACTAGTATGATTTTGTCTAGCCTCTAGATTGTCCTATGGAGCTGGACCAGCGTGTTTCCAAGCATTCTTATCTAGGATATAATCCTCTAATTTGTAATATGTTTGTTTAGAAAGAGTTTTTTTGAACATGATGACACAAATCTTAGCATCTATAAACTTCCAAACCAAAATATTAATATTATATTCTGTTCAGTGCGGGAATCAAGTTTGCAAAGTATAACACATACGCCGCTAGTTATTGCAATTGTTTTATGAATAAACAGCTCAAGTGCTCAACCACTGCATCAATAAAGCCACCAATTTCTATTTGAAGTCCTACCACACTTCCTACTTCTTTCTCTTTTTCTCTAAATCGCAAACAAGTCTAGACATTTGAATTTCGTCTAGACGCCTCTTTGCTAGCAGATTACACACGTGTCGGCGGTAATCCAGAACTAATGACCGTTTACATTTTAGCACGAACAGTTTACTCGACGTACGGACTAATGCGACTTTTATAAGTGGCAACGTTTTTGAAACGTCGCGGCGTCGGTATAACTTAATATTACGTATTTTTTTTATATAGGCACCTACAGTACTTAAGCCGCAGTTTAGTGGCAACACTAAACTGCGAAAATCGTCCTTACTGCTATGACGTATAGCCGCTGAAAATGTCTTTTATTTTACAATGGGCGTGCGTTTGACTGAATCAATTTATAACATGTAAATTACCGAAGCTCATGTTCAGACATGATTCTAGATTTATAACTAGATTTGAGTTCAGATTAGATATAATATTGAAATATAATATAAATGCATAAATATATTTTTCTATCACAATGGTTTTGTAACACTTAATAATTTTGAACTATATAAATTCACATTGTGGGAACTGGTGCCTATTGGAGGTTTAAATAAAACCCATGGTTACAGATCCCTAGGCCCCACTTAGAGGCCTCATACAAATTAACATATTGAATCGAGACATTCATGTCTGAGCACCATCTTAGATTACGGGCATAAACAATATACCTAGTAGGTACCTACGTTCTTCTTTTACACATGAATCGCAATGAAGTTTAATGAATAAAATACATAGAATCATCATCATTTTGACTGAGTTTTATGATTTACTACCGAGCCCCCCCACTGTATAGCAATGTCTATTTAAGAACAGGTACTCAAGACCAATTCTCGTAATTCAAATCTTTCAACATCTGATCGAAATCCCATCGCAGCGACAATTAATGTCATAAATTTGTCGAAAATGTAGGGAAATTGATATATTATAAACCCCCGACGCAAAAGGAGAGGTGTTATAAATTTGACGTGTCTGTCTGTATGTGTGTCTGTCTGTCTGTCTGTGGCATCATAACTCCCGAACGGATGAAGCGATTTCAATTTAGTTTTTTTTTTGTATAAAAGGTGACTTATGTGCGAGTGTTCTTAGATATATTTGATGAAAATCGGTTGAGCCGTTTAAAAGATGAGGGGGGTGAAAGTGTTTTAAAAAGATATTATTATTATTAGGCAACAATGTTTTTACAACTTAATAAAATCTACATTATAATAAGTATGTACCTATAAAGAGTATATAATAAAAAAAAACCGACACTAAAACCTAAGTTCCATTTAAAAAGTTAAAAATTATTTAAGAAAAACTCAATCTTAAATAATAAATAATTTGGAGCGGTCCCCCAACGCGACGTATGTTTTTTAGAATGATGAATACATACTTAGGTACTTTAAGACAGAGTTTTTTTTTTTTTTTTTACTTTTTAAAGGATACTTAGGTTTGTGCGTCGGGGTTTTTTTTATTTATGACTATAAATGATTATCATCAAAATTCATTGTGGAGCTGACAAGAACTAAGCGGTCATACAGACGGCCACTAAAAGACACATTGTTTTATACTATGAGCCTCTCTATGGAGTTACTGATGAAGAATTTGAAGGTTGTTGCTACCTACATAGCAGCGTTGTTTTTATCGATAATAACAACAAACTGTGATCATTAACTTGTAGTCAATTGTGTAGCCGCCTTTCGGAGCTTGTGTTTTTCAGAGAATATTTAATAGCTGACATTCTTTGATGCTCTCATTTTAGGTGATTAGTGATGAAAAATTGATTGTGAAGGCAATAATTTAGTAATCAACATTTTCTACTATTCATTTTGCTTACCACATCATTATATTTTTCTTAAACTCTGTAGTAGTTATTGTATCAAGACCAATTAACGTCAAAATCACAGTATAAGATACCTACCTAAAAGTAAAGAAACCAGACACAAAATTACCAAAATTGATTCTTAATTCTATCAAAACCCAAAAATATTGCCCGGAATATTTCAACAGGAGACAGACACAGCGTAAAAATCTAAATATGCAAATAATTAAGCTCGCAGGTGTAGATAATAACACCGTATATTAGACGAAACGTATTTTAATAAGAGCTGAGAGAAAAAAGCCTTGAACAAATTAAAAAGTCACCACGTCGTTCAACTTTCTCCCGGGCGTAGGAGAATTCCATAAATTTCATTTTTGTTGGGAATGTCGTCGAGAAACCTGCAAAATAAGTTATATTATTTTTTCTTTAAAATTTCGACAATGCTAGGATTTGAATGGCTTTTTCTTATTGCACAATTTGGGTTATAAAGTTCTGTTTCTTTCTTTCTTTTGACTTATACTTAGACATATTTGCGTTTACGTTTCTCAAAAAATTCATCAAAGGTCGTAATCCGTAAATAGAACAGTACCTAATCATTTAAGGACGGAATTGAGAAACGCGTAGCGCTGAATATTTCTCCATTTCTAGTTCCATTTGACACAAAGTATTTGTACAAAAATACTACTACTTTCTGTAAGTTTCCCTCTGTCTGAGCTACTTTTGAAAACCAGCTGGAGTAACCACCATTAATTATAAATCTGAGGTCACGGTAAGGCCCCCTTCAAGAGGAGCCAGGAACAATGAGCAGGGTCACACCCACCTTTTCTAGAAGCGTTTTGCCGTATTTTCAAACTCTCATAGCTTCGGCCTGGATACTGAGAATAAGAGCTCTCTAAGCTCGAATTCTCCGGATAAGATGTAAGTAGTTAACAGACTCATAAAACACACTTAGTTTCATTAGTCTAGTTTTTAAAACTTAGGATTTTATTATTACCTAAAATACGTCGATTTCGTCACTCAATCATCAAAGACTCTAGGGCACTTCCCGAAGTCCTAGAAAGCTGAAAGGTATGCACAGGCTAGGATGTGCACGCAAACAACAAAAAATATCACTGTTACTTTCACCCTTCAACTCCCTTCTAGGGAGGTGCAAGTCTATATATAACCAGTTTTTTTTTTGATATCCCATAACTCTAGGGTTATATTATTCTGTAGGTAAAAATAATACTAAAACTCCTAGAATAGGTGGTCCAGAAATGCATAGTTTCGGAGATATCATCAATCATAATTACAATAGGTCGAAAATTGTCACCAGGCAATTTTGTTTGCTTACCGTACAAAATAAGATAAGATAAGTTTTTTTTTTTTTTTTACAAGTAGAGTGCTTAATCTAGACTTATAATACACAAAAGTATTAGCATTTGGGGCCGAACTAGGCATAACCTGTATTTCAGCCCACAACGCCGAATCCCCCTTTTTTTTGGGTGGGAAATCATCAAATGACTTCTCCCGCTGTGGATGGAGCGGGAGGGCGTGTCAGAGTTTTACTGACTAAAACCCACCCGTGTATGAATGTAGGTATAATATTAAACTGTTATTAGAAAATAAAATAATAAAACTAAAAAGACGAAGAAGAAAGAGATAATTAAGAAGGTAACATTACAGGTGTGTAACAGTCCTCTCTTTGTGTGTGATGGAGGTGTGCGTAAGTGAGTGTGAGAGAGTGTGTGAGATTACAGAGCACGACTTTTTGCGGTTATTGTTTAAGATTACTTGTATTCATTTTAATAATTCAACAAGTAATTGAGTATTTAATTGTTTAACTAGATATCTGAAGCAAATTTTCTGTGTCCTCATACGTGAGTTTCTGTAGGTATTCACTTACTGTAGTTTTACACAATTCACTCGTCATCGGGTAAATGTGCAGAAATTTATTTAATATAGACCCTCGATGTGTCTAGAGGTATCTAAGTTTCATTGAAAAATACGAGTAATTAATTTTTATTCAAACCATTTAAAGCTACTAGAACATTAATTGATTTGCACAGAAACAACAAGAACATTAAGGAATTTGTAAATTTTATTCTCAAACCTCCTCAAAGGGGAGGCGCAACTCTAACTTTTACGGTCAGTACAATATCGCCGCTAAAATAAAAAGAAATACAGCACCCTACAAAAAGAAATGCATTTATGGTGGGTAATCATCAAATGACTTCTCCCGCTGTGGGTGGAGCGGGAGGGCGTGACAGACTTTTACTGACTAAAACCCACTCGTGTTCCTTCAGTATCCTGTGCCAGGGGCCACAGTATCTCATTCGAACAACCCGCGACCCTGGCAGGCATCGGTTGTGCTGACATCTCTTTGAGGCGCACGTGGAACACAACGCGTCTTCGACCCGGGCCTGGTCCTTACCGGACGTCGAGTTACCCATTGCTCGCCGTCTGCAATCCCGCGCTTACGGTGGCCGGGAATCTGCTGGAGATTCCCGACGCCCAGGGCGTCCCCTGCGGCGACTAGGGGCGTGAGGGCGCAAGGATTGCCTCTCCCTCACGCATTTAGCCTCCTTTGTCGCGAGCATTACTGCCTAGCAGAAGGAGGTGACGGCTTCCCATTCAATCTTGCCCCGTACAATGGCCTGAACCAGGGCTGGATGCGAGAGATCGCAGCCACCGATCGCCTCCGAGAGGACACGGCGTTGCTCCTCCCAAGCCAGACAGACCTCCACCGTATGCTCCACCGTATCCTCCAGGCGATCCACACAATTGTGACACCCGGGCGTTTCCTCCCGCCTTATGAGTAACAGGAACCTCCCGAAACAACCGTGTCCAGTGAGGACTGTGTCAGGCTCAAGGTGAGGACGCCGTGGTGCCTCTCCATCCACTCCTCAAAAAGAAGACTTATCTCCTCAATTGTGGCGTGCCCAGCACTGGGTTGCGACAAACGCAACCTCCTTATCGCCATGAGATTCCACCTGAGCTCTGTGCGCTGTGCCGTGATTTCTCGCGGCAGCGGAGTTACACCCCATACTATACACTGTCAAAGGCTAAATTGAGGACAAGAAGGCTTGGGATTGAGCTGCTCCAATAATTTTACACAGATATTGTTGATGTATAATTTGCTGTTTAACTTTTATTTTTGATTTTTTCTATTTTCGTACCTTTTTAGATAAACAAAGACATCTATATTTTTACTGTTTAAAGTATAAAATTGTTTTAATTTTTGAGAAAGTGAGGACTATGTGGGTCATTGTATTTTTCTTTTTTTCTTTTAACGATGGCCTGGCTGTTTGAGTACTTTACGCGGCCTACCCAAATGTCCTTTCTTTCGTGTTGTTCGTCGAATCATTGAGCTCCTTAGTTCTGGGTTGAGATGCATGATGATTGACAAATGCGTGCACTGACTGGACGGGTCCACTCAAATCCGTGTGGTTCTTTTCTCATAAGACTATTTCAGACACCAGTCTACATGGTCCTCATATGAAATGACCAAGATTATTTTCGGATTTTTATTTACACTTTGACATTGATGGACTTTATGTATACAATGACATGTTAATTTACTTTGTAAAGTATTACATTATTTTAATTATTGTGAATGTGAAGACATTGTGGATTTGTCGTTTTTCTTAATGCATTTTTTTATTAGTTTTAATCATAGTCTGGCAGTTTGTGTAATTTATGCGGCCTACCCAAATGTCCTTTCTTTGGTAACGTTCGTCGAATCGTTAAGCTCCTTTAGTTCTGTGTTGAGCTGCATGACAACTGACAAATGCGTGCACTGACTGGACAGGTCCACTCATTCTGTGTGGTTTTTTCCACACAGAATGAGAATCTGAATGAATTCCAAACAAAATACCGTTTCAGACATCAATTCACGTGGTCTTCACATGACCTGACCAAGATTATGTCTGGACTTTAAAAGAGACTGTGACCTCTGAGTTTGTTTCGGCCTTTCTTCTCAGAGTAGTCAGATAGGAAACGCCGATCTCATCTAGTTTTTCAAATATGATTGACGTGTAAAAGTGTTTTTACCGAAAATAAATCATTTATCATTTTATACTAGTTTAGCCTCCTCGCGGCACTCCCATATGTGCGCGAGGACTTTTACCTCCAGATCTCATGGAGGTAATCCAGCAAGGAGGCTTGCCAACTCACTGTAGACCGTGCGGCATCCGCCGTCGCCTGATGCGACTTTGAACAAAATGTAGGGCTGGGCCATTCCATTAGAACTATTGCATGACACAATATTAAAGAACTGCGACTCTTTTCTTTTCTTACCATAAGCCCATAAAAGTGTCTGTGGGTCGCGATGAGCCGTACATTTTGCCCAAGTAAGGTTTGTAGAGTTGGGCCTTGTAGAGTTAGATTATAGTTACATTCGATCTGAAAACGTTTTAAAACTGAAAGCGTTATGTTAGTCTTGTCAACCTACTTTACATTAAATGTTTTGGTGGGATGTGTTTGTCCTGTAATGCTACTATAAACATCTTATTTTGCTCATTGATAAACTCTGCTATGGATTTGATTCTTACAAGTTAAATTTTATCTGTAATCTCAATTTTTGAGCATTACTTTGCAGGCATTATCATATTTTTTTTGATAACAGGTAAAATGTGTTTGGAATTCACACCGCTGACTAACCCATTAGAAAAAATACTGACGTTATGTTTTTCTTTTTCTTTTTAAATAAGTAGGTACATTTCGGTAGGAGTTTTGGGTCAGTAGAATTTATCAATTCTTCGTAGGTTCCCGTTACTTATTATGAGCCTTAATTTCGTTCAGAACAAGACCGTGAAAATATTATTAGGAAAGGAGTCTGGTTTGATAAGGGTTGACGTGAAAAGAATTGATCAAAACTAAGGGATGGGTCCAGTGGATTCTGTTATAAAAGGGGAAGTTCAACGACCCTGGCCGAAATGTTTGATAAAAAAAATCGCTGTCTAGATGATAGCAATTTAGGGGCAAATTTTTATATCTTCAGATATAAAAAAAACTGCGGTTTGATAGATTTATTTATGAAAAATATAAAGCGCCATATGAATTCTTTATATAAATGTAATTTTACGAGATAGGATAATTTTTTTCGATGGAACAATCTCCAAAATTTCATTAAAAAACTTTATCGTATTTATTTCAACCATAATTATTCCGTTTACCCCTTTTATCATAAATTATAGTTAATATATGTGTATTGTATGTGTATTATAAGTTTGTCACATAGTTTTAAACACAATATCTGATTAATTTTTTTATAATTTATCACAATTGACATTTTATAAATGTTTTTTTTTTTTTTTAAAGCATCTGCCATCTCATCTCTGCACCACCCTTGGTTGACTGTTAGAGAATGCCTAAGGCATTATTAAGTCCTCCTTTGTACCTTTTTGTGTTCGAAAAGTTTAAATAAATATATAAACATCAAACTCAACGTGTTTTACAAGTTTTACGTTGAGAAAGGTTCAGGACATAAAATGATGCCCATCCTCTTGCCCTAATCTCTGAGACCCTGTTTACGACATACAAATTAGCAGACAAGCTTCTGTACCATAAATAACTTGAACCCTTTACGGATATAATTTTATATCTCTCAGGTATAAGATCAGTTAAATATTATACTCATCCTTCCAGCTTTTTAGGACCCCTAAATGAAAATTATTTGAGGTTCATAAAAAGAGGCGCAATCATTATATTAGTGTTCAATAATATCATTAGGAGCGCAAAATGTGAATTATAACAGGTTCGATTAAATACATGGCTATCTTTATTGTCTAATTATTAATATGATTACGCTTGCTTGATGTCGTAAAACTATCTAATTTTCAGTAGTCGTTACAATATAACTACCACCACTGTTGCTCATGACTTCTCTGCGATCCAAGATGAAAGTAGCTGATGTTCTTACCCAGGCCGTGGTCTATCTGTGTGCCAAACGTGTGTCATCCAAATCCGTTCAGTTGTAAAAGCGTAACAAACAAACAAACTTACTCTCGCATTTATAATGTTAGTTAGGATTAGGATTCGTCAAAAAAATCATATAAATATCAGCGCGTATACGCTTGATTGATGTCGTAAAACTATTGAATTTTTAAATAATATTTACTACGTGTCAAAAGATAGGTATGTCCTGCCAATTCTCATGAATTTGAGAGTTATCTTAACCTGAACATTTATTTATTTAGAAAGAACACCAACAGCACAGTCACTTACAATTGTAATTAATGAATGAATTAATGAAATGCACCGACCCCAGCGTGGTTTGACCGGGGGGCGCTTTAATGGTAGGGTGGACGTGCCCTTAGGATAGTAGGGAGAGTGAGAGCCAATCGAGTAATGCTCCCTAAAATTAGCATTGGACTAGTGGAGAGGCGGGTAATATTTGTCTATGGGATGAGACCGGCCAGATGGACCGGCTGCGACGTCGTTAACAGATGCCCATCTGTTAACGACGTCGCAGCCGGTCTCTGCTATGCTGTGTTGTTCCAATATCTCCGTCTCGGTCTCGCTGCTATCCGTTTCAGGTTCCTTTTTTTATCTTATCTCGTTCTACAGCCGTGTCCATCCAGAAGTTGATTTCCTTGTCGAAGTAAGTCATGTCCTGTTTGAGGTTGTCATTCCAAGTGTAAATAGTTCGGCCGACTTGTTTGGATTTGGCCTTGTACTGCATTCCAGCATGTAGCAGGTGTGATTTTTGTCGTCTATGGAAATTTGCGAGATAACACATCCTGTGGTTCTTGATGCGTTTGGTTACTGGTTATACTTTTAAAATTTCATGCATTTTCTTTTGTCTTGGTTTATTCTTAGCGTGGTTAATCAGGTCTCTCATGATAACTTGAATTTTCATGGTCTTGACCTGTTGGCTTTAGTAAGTGCCGACACTTTCAGACTGTGTATCATACAAGGTACGATCACCATTTGATACATGAGTCTGGCTAATTTCTAACCCATTTTTGAATTTATTATAAATGGTATTAGTGACTTCGCGTCACAATTTACATCTAAATTACTATATTTATTTAAAACCACAACCAAATAACGATCCCAAAGGGCTTATCATATTCAAATAATTTCACTACAACATGCCTTCCGCATTCCTACAAAGCGCGTCACGTCACCCTCACTATTTTTGCAGCACTTTTGAACTTAACACTTGACACTGGGACCGACTATTAGTGCGGCTATATAAAAAAAAAATACCCTCAGGCCGGCTACCTGAAGCACATTTCTGTAAGCTTGGTGCTACAAAATACAAGTTTGTAGAAACAATGGTTTCATTTTAATGATATGACGAATCAGCTATTAAACAAAAATCTCTCTTCCCGCCCTTTTCAAGTTAGAACACGCTTACAAGGTACAATACTGACGCGGCAATTAGGATGTCTTGTCCTCCCCATAACGCCTCATTGAAGGTTTACATCTACTTGGATCATTTGTTAGCCGTATTTCCTGGGAATAAATGCTACAATTGTTAACATGTGATACGTTAGTGTCTAGGTCAAGGTAATAAGTTCTTGTAAGAAATCTAAATCGACAGCGTCCGTTTTGTTTTGAGTTAATAACATCCTACAAAAACCCTTCACCAGAATGTCTCTTGAAATAACAACCGCCAAACATCAAGTTCACGACCCTGCTGACCCGCTAGGCCGAACCACAATTAGATTATAGCTGAAAATCAATCTCAGTTCGATTGGCTTATTTAGCCTTTTGGCCTTAACAAAAACAGTTAAGCTGGACAATGAAACTTGATCACAACAGATCCAGGCTTTCCTCACTATTACGCTCTTTACGCAAGTTGTTTATTGCCTTCGAGCTTGTTATCGATGCTCGTTGGAGCCTTAAATGATTTGCTATAAATTAAAACAATAGCTAAGCTAAGTGAGATCTTTGTACTTTCTTGTTGAGAATAAAATTTCCTTAACCATAGAATGGACTGATCTCAACAAACTCGAAGCTCAGGATCCTTTTGCAGGCAAGCAGTTCCTCGGATGTATGTAGGTGTACAGTTCCAAAGAATTGAATTTCGCGACACAGGGCACACTAGCAGTTCTTAAACACTTATCACTTCGTTGTCCGAAACTCGGCGCAGGGTTGGCGCACGTGTCGCGCACGCTTTTTTTTAAATTTATTTTTTGACAGAACAACCGAGATAACCGCTAGCTACGATTGCTCACAACCGCTGCACTTACAATTGTAATTAATTAAAACTTAAAATAAACATTTCAGAAACCATGCAAAATTCACAATGTCAATGACATGCATACCTGTTGTATGCATGTCATTGACATTGTGAATTTAAGAGACAAAGGTTAAAATAAAGTGTGTCTAGAAGACCTAAATCTAGAACATTACCAAAACAATCCAATTTGAGCTACATAGACGTGCACTGTTCGCACTGTTTAAATAGGGAGCGTCTGTATGATACGAAACTCATACAGAAAATATCAATAGGGTAATCTGTCAAGTTAGATCTTTCATAATATTGCCTTGCAATACGTGTTACGGGGCTTTTAAATGTGGTATTAAAGGTGGATGTGGGCACTTCAAAAATACGATACATACACCCGATTTCTGAGTTTAATATTTGCACTTCTAGCATTACTAAAGGTGAAGAAAGGCAGTGCAAATCAAAACTTCTTTCCATAAACGTAAGAAATTTTAAATTTCGAGGGCAACATTGAAAGAATCATCATAGCACAGATAATATAATACTACGAACAGGTACCCAATCCCATACAAAGAAATGACACCTCCCTAAGTCGGGGTATTGAGTTGGCAATTTTACGTCGTCCAACTTTTTCAACAGATGGCATCATCAGCGACTCACTAACTGCAGAGACTGTAGTTTTACCACGCCATCTAGGAGTTGACCTACTTTTGAAACGTTTCGTGCAATCTTTTTTTAATAAAGTTTTATAGTTCCGGGTTCTATGTAAAGCAATCTAATATATAAAATTCTCGTGTCACAGTTTTCGTTGCCATACTCCTCCGAGACGGGTTGACCGATTTTGATGAAATTTTGTGTGCATATCAGGAAGGTCTGAGAATCGGCCAACATCTATTTTTCAAAAAAAAAAAAAAAAAAGAAGCAAAACAACGTTTGCGGGTTCAGCTAGTAGATAATAAAATTAAGATGTTTGATTTAAATTATTAACGATAGTGGCTTCTCTTATGTGTTTAAATTGAGTAGAGCGCCATCTATTGCAAAGAGCTCTAAACGAAATGATTAACAGATCATCATTTTATGGGTTCGAATTGAAGCTTCCGCTTGAAAAAACGTGCAGTATGAGTGTAAATAGATAAATCTACATTAAACAAGTAGTTTTTGGTTTTTTACCAATTAGTCCAAAATTCTGCTGTTTAATGCTTTTTAGTGATTGTTTATGTCATACTGGTTACCTATGCTGCCATCTATGTTTTTTTTCAAGACGCATCATAACTTGTTCGAGTTGAGACCCCATGAACATAGGTAATTCTATAGTATAGTTTGACAAGTGCTCAACTTCAAATTCTTAATTTAAAAACTGCGTGTATGTATCGATATCAGATCAATATTTAGATAACTAGCTCTCAATTCATGAGAATTGCTAGAAGAAACATATTTTTTATCCGTAGTTAATACTATTAAAAATCGATAGTTTTACGACATCAAGCAAGCATAAACACGTTGTTATAGATTACTGTCTGGAAGATATAAAAATTTCTAATCTCAATTCAGAAACCTGTTGTCGTTCAGAAACATGGTACCCATACAACATATGTCGATAGTAACACGATAACAGCGATTACTCTTTTGTTGAAAATTGTTCGCACACAAAAGCATAACTTATGCTAACTCTTTGGGGATACGGGGCAACATTGTACAACATTGTAACTCAACTATTCCTTCTACATACATTTTGTTACGGAGCTGACAAAAAATCTGCCATACTTACCTAATTTTTCCGCTGTAACCTGGGCATCCTTTTGTGCAACATGCAACCGAAAGTTTGCAAATATCTAGCAGAAAGTTACGCTTTGTTTGCAACATATTTGTGCTCAAATAATTTTAATGCGACCAATGCACAGGTTCATTTTAAATTTAATTTTTTCGTTGTACATGAATATTTAAATTCTCCCAGTTAAGAAGACAAATTTAGATAAACTCAAATAACTTTATATACTACTACATACGACTTGACAAAACATCGAGATTTCTTATGTTTATGATTAAACCTCCCGGAATAAATTCTCAAAAATATAGTGCAAATCGCATAAAAAATCATTATGTAGTGTAGAAAAACTAACACGTATTGAAGACATTGTGGATTATTTGTTTTTTTTTATAAATTTTTTGTTAAATTATTAGTTTTAATCATGGTCTGGAAGTTTGAGTAATTTATGCGGCCTTGTCAAAATGTCCTTTCTTTGGTAATGTTCGTCCAATCGTTTAGCTCCTTTAGTTCTGTGTTGAGATGCATGACAACTGACAAATGCCTGCACTGACTGGACAGGTCCACTCATTCTGTGTGGTTCTTTCCTCGAAAGACCATTTCAGAAATCAATCCACATGGTCTTCACATGACCTGACCAAGATTATGTCTGGACTTTAAAAGAGACTGTAACCTCTGAGTTTGTTTCGGCGTTTCTTCTCAGAGTAGTCAGATAGGAAATGCCGATCTCACCTTGTTTTTAAAATATGATTGACGTGTAAAAGTGTTTGTACAAACCTATTTACAGAAAATGAAATCATTAATCATTTATAACCGTTTACTACACAGATAGACGCGAAAAGCGTAGATTTCGGACATTGCAAATTGTTTGATCATAGTTCTTCTCGCCCAATTGATCTAAATTGGTTCGTATTGTTTCAGGTCTGAAGGCATCATTACAAGGCTGATGTATAGGCATATAATGGACTATATAACCTTCCTCTTTATCTTCATAGTATGCATATTCATGTAAGTCAGTTTTCAGTAATATTAGGTACTTTATATTAAATGAAATTTTCTGTACCTTGGCCATCTTTTATAATTCAAAGTATCTCTGTTATTTATTCTCCAAAGAATCATTAAGTACATAATCCGTACGAAAAAGGTAGTATTTCTACATATTTATTCTATAATAAGTTTCCAAGAATCACGCGAACCTACTCAATATCTCCCAGATTGATTATTTACTACAACACCGAAACGCAAAGTTATGGGAAAATCAGAAAATATATCAGTGCTGGCTGGGCAAAACATCAATTGAAATTTCTATCAATACAATAAAAACGAGATCATTCCGATCCTACCTTTGAGGGTTTCTATTCAACCCGAAATTACTATCAGAGAAGAAGAAATATATCTTGAATTTATTTCCCACAGATCAAGGTGTTGGACATTGGAAAGAAAGGTACAAAGAAAAGCTTCGACATGATATTGACCTGTACAAAACTATGGCAGGTAAGAGTTTTTACGAAATCTTATGATACCTATAGGGTTGAGTTAAGCAAAACTCAACCCTATAGGTATCATAAGATTGGTCACACGTTGGATCTTTCAGTGTGTTTTACTACACTGAAACATCCCACTGTGTCGTGAAGATTTTGTTATTATTTGACGACTGTTCCCATCGGATTGTATCGTGACGACGGAAAAGGTTAGTAAAATATATAATCGCGTTGTAAAATTATCTTGGATTAATTAATTATCGTACCCATGGTGGTAATTTTTTTTTAACAGGATGACCATCAGTCTTCATGACACTCCCGTTAGTGAGAATACCTTTTTACGCTCAATAAGCAATTCTCCAATACATTTTTGGTAGCAATATCGGAGTTTTGTCTGTGTTGTAATTGGTGTGGATATAGTAGACTTACTTAAACACATATTATACGACAAAGCGTAAAAATTACTGACTCACATAAACTCAACACAACACATGCATTTATAACCTAACTTTGAGCAGCAGTGCTGTACTGTTTTATTTTAACGAATGCAAATAGCAAATAATACACATAACCATATTAGTTTAAAAAAGCAAGTCAAGGTTTAAGCCTTATTTGCATATGTATGCTTTTCTTGTACCGTATTTTAAAATATTTCTAAATTATCCTTTTGAGAGAGTCATTCGTTAGATAGAAAATGCTTTCTTTATAAAAAAAAACAGCCATTCTAAAGTAAACTGGCATCGTCATCTGTCACTTCAATTCGTTAAAAGTCCGTTTTATTAACAAACGATGACATGAAAATTTGTTCCTTTTAAAACTTCTCCCCCTCCCCTAACAATCGCTTGCAAAAAGTGTATCTGACATATTTCAATTTCCTTAACAGAAAAAATTGAGCGCGAGATAGAAAGCTTTTACGATGAATATCCAGAGGAGCCATACAAGGGGGATATTGTTGATAGAATAATCTACAAACATGTTACAAATATACCGGATCGTAAAAAAGAAACGAGGAATGATGAACACATCGATAAAGTAGAAAATATTTTTTATACGCCAACACTAGTGACATGACTAATGAAATGCCTTCGGAACATTCAATTAATGAACACAATACTGTTAAATATGAAGTCTTAAACAATGATAAGCCTAATAAACCAAGTTCAATAAATTCACCATGGCCTAAATTTGAAGACATCCTATTAGCCATGGGCAGAAAGTACGACTGGAAGAATGACAGATGGATAAAAGTAAAAGGAAAATTAAAGATAGCTGACACAAAAGAAGAGGAGATAATAATAGTATTGAATACCGTGAGAAACACAAATTCAGTTATAGAATCGTAAAACTAAATAAAAGTAAGAGCAGAAGAAACGTGGTGGTCGCGGTCTCGGCTGTGAGATAGTGCGTAATGAAACGCGTGCGTGTGTAAGCCCCAGTAATGACTGTAGCTGAATTAAAATTTCATTGTGCTGATAAATACAAAGGCGCTTCATTGTATATGCCTATGCCCGAAAATGTTTAGTCATTGCAATCTTATCTCAAAAAGTGCAAGAAATCTTAACAAGTACGCATGTAATTAACTCTCCAATTGTTGCTGTTATCGCATAAGTAGTGCTCTCAATAGTTTCTATTTACGCCATTTTAAAAGCTAGATGTGTAATTTTGAACTGGTAAAGTTGATTTTACGAGTCTCGGAAATCTCAATATATGAACAAACATTAAAATAAACTTCTCCAGTAAAACTTTTGTTTAATTCTCTACCTTTACAAACTATTTAGGGAAGTGTTTTTGAAGTTTTCTTTAAGTGCTCCCTCGTGCTATCTTGAGAGACGTCATCACTCATTAAGTTGGTTGAATAGTTTAAAATCTTCTCATTAATTGTTTGAAACTATTTGATTCCTCAGTCGCATTCTGAAAATATTCGACGCGTATGAAAAGAAGTTACAATCGATCACAAACTACATAGTTACACAAAAATCATCAAGAACAAACAATTGGCCCTCCGACAAATTGTAGTAATGCTATTTCTTTAGGAGAAGATAATTCTGGAATACTGCAGTGTGAGCAGAAGAGGTTCTGGGTTTGAGGAGAAGTTCTGTCATTATTCATACCCAAGAGCCGGTAGACAACACTATGAACAAAGTGCCCAGATAATTTGTCGGGAGAGCATATTGTGTTTTCCTACGTCGACATATGCATATGAGATATGACTGTCATTTGTTACAAGGGAAGTAAAACTACACGTAAGTAAAGTGCCTCATTCTTTTCCTGCTTCGAAAAGGAAATCTCCAACAATGAGGCACGAACTAGAAGTGGGTACCACTACACGATTAATGAATTTGCTTAGTAACAGTGATCGCTTCCGTAATGTAAATGTAACCTTAATATGGGTGTTTGTAAATATGTCATTGTTTGATCCTCATTTACTTAAAAAAATCTTAAATTCAAATTATACACCAAGGTGGTCGGGACGAAACATTACGTCGCCACCGAACCGTGCCATTTTGGAAAGTGTGCTTAAGATGATTAATTATCATTATGCCTAACTGACATCATAATCGATTGAGTCCTTAAGCTAAGAATGCCGATGTTTTGTTTGAATTTTAACTAAGAAAATAGATATAGTTTGTAGAAATTCCGTTATGAGCCTACGAGAAGACAAGAACGCGTTTACAAAAAAATATCAGATCAGAGAAATGTGTTGTAAAAGAAAGAAATGGATTAAAATTTATTAAAGCTCTCACGACTGTCACAATGCAATTTTAAATGAGAATATATTTTTATACTTTTTGTCGTTCATCTTTGAGTTAGAGTGGACAAACAGTTTTAATTAATTCAAAAGCAAAGAAATGTCGTTTCTTTGTTTTGTTTTTCTGACAGCATCTTTTTTGCGAGTTTTCATTTTTTGGGTGACCTAAAATACTCGCTTATTCTTGTAAGGCGTTTCAAAATGTTTCTATACAATCTCTTTCATAGAATTTTAGGGCTGAAAGGACTTTTTTATGCTGAAGGTGAAAAATATTTGGAATAACAGTACAATACAGTTTCGTGGGTCTAATTGGGAAGCTAGTTACGAAACAAATTAATTATCTTGTAACAGTCTAGCGAGAAAAATAAACATGTTTCTGTCGCTTTTGTTAGACACGCATCATGCTCGTGACCTGGCCTGTTTATGGCATTGCTAAAATTCGAGTTAATCTAATAGTAGCTGGTAGCAGTAGACGACAAGCGTTGGAATGAAAAGCAGTCGGCTTAGGTGCTGATCTCATAAGATGCAGCGCAGTTTTATTGCCAATTTTTATTTCGGTTTGCAATATTAACAATATTAAAATAAATGCGGCTTTTTTATTATTTTTGATATTGCAATAAAGGGTTTAGAATAAAAAAGCTTTAGAAGTGATAACAAAAATAAAAACATATTTGTATTATTTTACATATGGATAACAAACCGAGACGATTATCCTACTAATATTATAAACGCGAAAGTTTGTGAGTATGGATGGATGTTTGTTACTCTTCCACGTGAAAACTACACAACGAATTTAGATGAAATTTGGCGCACAATATAGTTTTTAACCTGGATTAACACATAGAGTATTTTTTATCCCCATACTCCCTCGGGATCAAGATTTATGCATGTGAAACCGCGGGGAGCAGCTAGTTTATAAAAACTTCTTCAGCCAAATTGGACGTGCAATAGTATATCAAGGAACTCAGAAACTATTTTTTTATTTTGACATGTGAAATGTAAAAAAAAAAGTAGATTTATTTTACCATAAACATTAAGCTTCGACATTTAATTTCCAAATAAATGGTTTTAATAAGTGGTTATGAAGGGAAGTTTGTTTACATTAAGTTTTTCACATTTTATTTAGCTTCAGTGAATATAGATTTGTTGATATGAAACCATCTGTTTAATATTCATTCACAATGTGAAGTCTTGTTTAAATAAGCTTTCCGCTTCATAAACAAGCGCTCCGAGTATTAAGGATTCCCTCTTCCTCACATCTCTTAACCCACGGACACACAGTATTTCTCTAGAACAAAGAATGTAATACTATTAGACATCTTTATGCAAAATACTATAAAAAGAAAGAAAAGAAAGAAAAATATTTTATTTGGGACACGCACAGGGAATACAAATAGTAAAAGAAATAAAATTAAGGTATAAATGAAAATAAAAAATAACAAAAAAAAAAAAAAACTAACAGAATAACAACAAAAAACAGTAAAGACCTAATACCTATAAAGACCTATAAACTATAATAATTATCAAAAGGTATTATAAATAACATTATGTTTATAACACTTTACTCATCTTTCACTAATTTTAACAAATAATTTATATTTGGAAAAATATGAAATATTTAAATGAAAATAAAATAAAATATTTAACACTCACACTTAGTCCATTTGTGTTATCAGTACATTTACGTCCACTTTTACGCAGCGCAATAATATTGCCAACGCTTCAATATTTATATTTCACTGAAAGTTATAATCACAATAGCGCTAATTAACAGATTTAAATATTCGTCACTAACCAACAACGTTCAATTAGGTGAATAGTCGTAACGAATTGCATCTACATCACAGAAATCGAAATAATTTACTCAGTTTTCTGTGGTGTACCGTGTTGGGTATGTAACTGATGTAAATGAACCATGCCACAAGTGATTCTAGTTGAAAACAGCTTGTAAAATATAGTGAAGTTAGTAGTTACTTTTATAAGGAAGATCAATCATGATTTGAAACAAAGTACCCATTTATTAATTGAATCGAACGAAGTTGGCTGTTCTTCATCGTGGGTGTGTGGGAGACATGCTGTAAGTGAAAAGAGGATTACAATGCAGTCACGGATTTTTTGTGATTGCAAGTAAGTAGGTAAGTGATCTGTGTGTTGAGCGTAGTTTTCTTTTATGGAATTTTTCCATTCAACCTATTACTTATAGGTTGAATGGAATCGGTCATTAGGAGACCTATGCGTTCAGCATTTGGGTAGATATGTGTAAACAAAACTTACAAGTTGAGCTGATAAAATGTACCTACCATAACCTTTAAATACCTATCGTTTTATGTGGTTCAGTTATTCTGCAAAAACCCAATATATGAATAAAGACTGATATTATCAACGCACAATCTAAGCCGCTGGTTCTAGAGATATTACATTTGGAGGGTGTTTTCTTTATGAAGAGTAAGAACCTATCTACTATGAAAAGGTTTTTCGTAGTTTTACCCTTAAAATTGAATTTTCTGTGAAACCTTTGTATTCTCTAAGTCGATTGACTCAGAGAACACAAAAGTACACATAATCTTTAATTAAAATTAAGAGATACGAGGATCACAGTTTTTCCAAAATCATACCCTAACAGAGTCAATAGGTATGGTAGACGGGCGCATGGGGCGCAGGGTGGAATTATGTAAAACAAATGATTTTGCCAAAACTCTTTTTTTTATTCCGAAGTCCCTCATTTTGTATGGCAGAAAAATTAATTTGTAAGAAGGATAAGGACAAACCGCCAAATCCGCCCGACGAGGCAGTTTGCTATGACTCTTTCAAAGAACTTGCCCCCTTCGTCAAGCAGCACGATGGGCCGGTAAGCAGACGGAGAGTCCGCAGAACGGTTTGGCTTCTTCATTTGGACTATTCCTCGGCTTCCAACGAAGTGGGAACTGGCACCCTCCAAGCATGGGCTTAGTAGCCCCCTTGGTCGAAGCCCGAGAGCCTGCAAGGCCCAGAACCCAGGCTTTTCCAGGTAAGCCGTCGGGTCCTGGGAGTCAACAGGAAAATAGTAGTTATTTTTTGCACTCAGCCTATGCACCGCCACTCTCAGCTCTACCTCGGTCACCTCCAAAGCATCGTCGTCGTCGTCAGCGGTCTGGTCCGTATCCGGCACCGCAAAAGGCGGAGTCATGGGCCGGAGAGTTAACTCCCCTAGCGAAGGGAACAAAGCGCTCACCACGTCCTCCACAAGCTGGGGCTGGAGACTCTACGTCAGTTGAGGAGCCCATGGCCGGAGTTTATCGCGCACTATTTTGTAGGGGCGTCCCCGCGGGTCCCTTTTCAGAGTCTCAGCAGATAAAACCTGGGAGTTAAAATCAGTAACAATCAGTGGACTCAGTGATAAACAACGATGACGCTTAACATATACATTACCCAGTTCCATTTTTAACACATTAAAACCTCCCGGTCACCCAAACGCGTATTAAAATTGAGAGATGGCGCCCTAGTTATGTTGCTGCGTAATTTAAACGAGCCAAAATTATTGCCAATAAATTGCTCTATGTTGCGATTGAAAATATTTGAACAAAATGTTATCGAGACAACTGTAATGACCGGTTGTTCCCGAGGGGAGTCTGTGTTTATTCCGAGGCTTCCCCTTACACCATCGAACTACCTCTTGAGTTCAAAGGAGTGCAGTTTCCCCTCAGTCTGCTTTGCCATGACCATATTTAAATCTCAAGGCCAGACTCTTAATGTATCAGGGGTAGTTAAGGGAGAAACGCTGTTCACACGATCAGTTTTATGTAGCCTGCTCCAGAGTAAGCTCACAAAGAACTACTGCGGTAGGTAAAATATTTTGTTGTAAACAATATTAATTATTTATTATCCACTTTTAGTTGTCTCCTAATTAGATCTTTTCACGCATGCTTTGAGTTCCGTTAAAATCATTTACTACTTTAATCCCAAAGATTAGTTTAGTTTTACGGAGAACTTCGTCCTTATTGCTTTATTTGGGATATTGTCAATTTGTATATTCAATTGAGAGGGCGTAAGAGAGCTTATAAAGTTGTTTCTGGAAAAAAACACGCGGGCAGAAGCTTATATACTGTTTGATTTGTAGTTTAACGTATTTCTCCCAGGACGCGATCGTGTGACCCATTTCCAACGATTAAGCACCCCATGAAGCCTAGACGAAAATTCATGGGATAAGAGAAAACCAAATATTTATGTATTTTGACAATTTCCCAGAACTGGTCACTAAATATCACTTTTCTGTAAACCCCCAAATTGAATTGTCATCATTGTTACGCCACTGGGTATCTGATACCTTAACAAACCTTCCAATGTTACCATATCTTCTAAAACATAAAACAGTTAAAAGTTAAAGAAAGAAATATTATAAACATTTTCAAAAATCATCTACGTACATGAACTTTGACACCTGATATCTCAAAATTTAATATGACACTAATGCAAATCTTGTAAGTTCATTCGATTGACCGAGTCTGGTCAAATCATGCTGGGGTAGGTGCATTCTATTCATTCATACATATGTTTCATAGGGTGCTTAATTTTTAGAAATGGGTCACACTATCATGTCATATTTCTATTATTTATATAATAATTATAATAATTTACTGAGTGACTTTTAAGCGTACAAATTATGGGAAATACATATTCATTTAACTTACCATTACCGAGGTGAAAAATAAAAATAAAAAGTTGCTAATGAAACAATCCATAATGCTGGCAAAGGTCTGTTTTGTCAATGTTTGGAATATTTAAAAATTGTTTTATAATCAAATGACTTATCGGGTTTATGCCATCCCACTACTTTCTCACCTCCCAGCATTCCATCACACTTTCTAAAGTTTGTATTTTGTAGCAACAAGCTTACATGGATTCAGATAGTCGACCCGAGGGTGATAAAAAAAGCTCGGGCTCATACATGGTCGGTCCCAGTTCTGTAGTGTTCCAAAATCATTGTTTAGTTCAAAAGTGCTGCACACATTTAGGGATCGAATCAAAACCAAGACTTTTTTTGGGTGCCCATTCTATTTTAGGATATGTCGAACAACGACATTTGAGTCTCGAACTATAGCTCTGGACTTTAAATACTTCGAAGGGACTCAGTTGTGAGATGGACATGATAAAAGATTAAGAACGCTTTTAATGAGATTTACAAAAGCCGGAAGCGGTGAGTAGTGAGACCTCAGACGAAGGCATTGAAAAGTGGAAACAGTAACATTTATCACAGCAGAGCAGTGATATAGAAAAGAGCCGAGAAAGCAGTTGAACCCCGATAAAAGATTCACTGGTGAAGCTCGACCTGAATCAAGCCGGCTGCGACGTCGTTAAAAGATCCCATATTTAAATATCACCCGTCTCTCCACTAGTACAATGCTTATTCTTGGGTGCATATTCCGTAGGCTCATAAGCTCATATCCTAAGGGCACGGCAATGGTAGGGTCATTACAGCGCCCCCCGGACTACTCCTTGATATGCAATGGTCTTTGTCACCATGAAGCATGAGGCTTCAGGGGTTAATAATTATTATCATTAATTCGAAATTAATTTTGTCTTATGTTACCTAAACCCCTGAACGGATTTCGATAAAATTTGGCAAGGAGTATTTTATATGGCATCCTGGGGAAGGACGTAGGCTACTTTTTGTCCTGGTAGCACGTTCCTTTGGGATAATTTCCGACATCCGCGCGGACGAAGCCGCGGGCAGAAGCTAGTATATAACAACTGAAAAGGTCGTTAGCCGTCGTGATTGGTGCATGGCTTTCTCTTCATTTTCATTATAATAGTCGGGTGAAAGAAATCATCATTATGTTCACTTTCCTGTGTAGATAATTATCGTTGTTTTGAATAACATTTGTGTGTGGTCATTATTATTTGGTTCTGTTTTCCTGTTGACCTTTCTAATGCTAAATGTACTGTTATGCTAAGGGTACTTTTAGTAAGGGTTTTTTTCGTGGAAATTGTAATTGCATTTCCCGGCCCTGTACTTTTCATATATAAATAATTCGAGAAGATGTACTTACCTCTTACGGTTTTACATTCCTTTTGTTCACACTGGCAATTTACTACCCATACTAGTTAAGTACATCTGAAATTACGCTATATTTGACCAACTTGGCAAATCAGTATTTGCCAAGTTGGTCAAATATAGCGTTATTTCTTCGAGCTTTCTTCGAGGCGATTACACGTTTCTCTTTTGCAGCCAAACATTTCAAGAATTCGATGATTTATACCATCTTTATAAATCTCTTCACAAACACAACTTGGTGCCTAAACCATCACTATCACCGTTTCCTTCCCGTCCAATTTCCCCCGTCTTACTCCGAAAGCCTTTGCAATGATTTTTCATTATTCGTGCCGGACAAACACCCCGTGTAAAGAAAGCTCTCGGAAAGGTCGAAGGGCCCTTAGCTTGACGGTCGTAAGACTGATCTCTCCGCGAACTCTGCCTTCAGTTAAACAACGCTATTTGCTTTAGCTCGTCCACTGGGACCCAAACAAACACGAAAATTCTTATCACTGAGGCGGTAAACTATAAGATAAAACAAGTTTCAATAGCTTCTTTTGAACGATTTACGAAATACTAATTGGTTACAAAAAGGGTTAATTTTGAAAGGGGCTGTCTTTTTTCGGTAAATTAACTTGGACGAATTCTGATCGGGTTGTGAAAGGCGACTCGGGAAATGGGTTTTTCTGATACCTATTCCCGACAAACGTGGGTCTATTGTATCCCTTGTTGACTTTTATCGACCAGAGGTTGGGTGGCATACGAAGTAGGGCGTAGTTATCAGGTCCAATAAATTCTTTAATCAAAAAAAGAAAATCGAAATATTTACGACTTACTACGATCATAGAAAAAACAAGAACATATACCTAAGTCACATCCATACATCTAGTTCTTATAGTTATTTATTTTTTGGGGCTGTGCCCAACAACTAACAATTTATCAAGAGCATAACATGTGTTGCGGGTGGGTATATAGAACTAAAACCATAGATTAAGACTTCGCAAAAAAAAAATAGAAAAGAGGAACGTGATTTCGTTGAAATACGTGACCGGAATGGTGTAAAGCAAAAACCTCACGTTTTATGATTTTTATATGAATATAGGAATACAAACCCTTTTCCTACTTCCGAATGGGCCTGCACAATGCCTAGAAAAGTGATTTTGCGTGGGACACTTAGAAAATTATGCAAAAATAAGAAGAAATGTTCTTAGGGTAAATATTATTTATTCAATTGTTTTAAAGTACTTTTTACTAGCCTCTATACAAAGTTCATGGATCTGAACCGGTCTTCGAAAAAAAAATCCAGTCCGCCGTAGACACATAGTTTACAGCCAGCTCGAACGCTGACAGCACATCTTCCGGTGACGAAAATTGTATCCCTTTGAGTAGATTTTTTATTTTCGGAAATAAAAAAGAAGTTACAGTTTGAACGGCGTGCTGTCCAGGAAGTCCCTCGTTTTGGGCGCGGTATGCGAAGGCGCGTTGTCGTGATGGAGCAGTAGCCTGTGGAGCCCTGTGTTTGGTCGCATGTTGCTCACAACAGAGAAAACTTCTATAAACCATTTGGTAGTATACCATTCAGTGTTGATGCTTCTTTGGTTCCGTTGATGCCAAGTAGCTACTCAAATTGGAAAAGCTCGTGATCAAAATCTTCCCCTCACTTCTAGATTGCTTCACTTTGGTAGGCGTTGATTCGTTTTGAAACACCGAAACCGTCGAATGGCGCTTCGTTTCTGGATCGTATTGATAAATGCAGGCAGTACTGTAATGATGTCGTAAACATGCCGAGACGAGCCTGCTTCAATTTTTCTTATCATATCACGGCACCATTCCACCCGGGCCTGCTTCTGAGCATCGCTGAGGTTGTGCGGCAACCAGCGTGAATCTATACTCCTCACTGAAGATGCACTTGTAGAATTTCGTAAAGGCTTCCCGATCCAACTTGAAATATGTGCTGAATCGCTTGATACGCAATTCGCCTATTGTCTTGGATTAAATTTTTCACTGCTAGCACGTTTTCTTCCGTAACAGCCATCAAAGGGCGACCACTTCTTTCTTCATCCCCCAAAGTTAATCGACTGCGCTTGAATTCGATATACCAACGATACACGCGTTAGAAGGGCATTCATCCATGATATTTGGTATGCTGTAGACGGATTCTCATCTTGAGAAAGTATTTTTACTCAACTTAGCTAGAGATAATGTTAGGCGAAAGGGATTATTCAGGGCATGTTGATAAAAAAAATTCAAGGCCAGTCACCTTGCTCGGGTAAAACAATTACTGGTAGCCACAACTACGCCACTACAACGTCAACGTCATCAGCAATGAACTATCTCAGAATAAATAATTGAAACAGCAAGCAGTATGGAGTGACAATTGATTTATAAAGAGGAACTGCGTGAATACATCTTATTAAGTAATTAAAACTTTATTCACTAGTAAAAATACTGTATTCTTAATGCATGAAGCATTTTCTATCCGTCAACCTTATAAATGCAGAGAGCATTTCAAACCGACCAAAACATCATAATCAGCCTATAAAGTCCCGCTGCCAGGACACAGGTCTACTCTCGGTGAGAGGGAGTGGGCGGTAATCCACCACGCGGGCCCAGTGCGGGTTGGTATATGTCACATGTCTTCGAATTTCTATAACATGCATAGTTCTAGGAAATACCGTTTTCCTCACGATGTTTTTCCTTCACCGTTTTGAGAGTAGTGGTGATGAAATCAATGACACAAAGTAAAGCGCCTGTCTGGGTTCGAACTCACGACCCCACGACCCATCACTTGCAACTCGGGGCCGTTACCGCTGGTCCACCACTGCTCTAGAGAGAAATAAAAGATAGATGTTGATAAACAGATACATTTTTCTGTCTGGGTCGGGTTTTCATAAATTAGCAGTAACTAACTTCGTTTCAAGTTAGCAGTTACTAGTATTTACTCAGTTAATCTCAATATATTTCTAATACTTTGGAAGTATCTTCATCCAAAAGTTACAAAACATTTTACTAAATAAGACAAAACGGTGTGCTTGTGTTAACAGTAACTTGAAAGTTTAAACGTGGCTTCTTTTGGTGCTTACGTAACAGGGAGCCTCTTGAAAAAAGCTCCGCTTTTCGGTACCTACACAAATCCCAAAAGGTCAACAGTTCCAACAGTTTTCAGGCGTAACATTTTATTCAGCGATGAACTCTAGAATTTGATACTTAACGTATATATTATTTCTCTACTAGGGTTCACTATAGTAGCGAGGTATTACAGAATATTAAAATTAAGATCTCGATACATCTAGGGAAAAAAGCGGACCAAAACAGGGCAAAGAAAAATCGAAGATACAAAAAAAATATCACGCCATGGAAACTTTACACTTATTTGCGTAAACAATTTTTTACACAAAAATTAAAGATTTTTGTAGAAAGAATCCTGATAGTTACGGTAACTTGTGTCTTGTTGTATCGAGCCACAGATCACATTTACGTTTCGCTTGCTGCCAGAGTCGGCATTGTTAACACTTTTTTATTTTTTTGGGAAAACTAACAGTTACAGTATCACACAATTTTCTTGCTACAGAGTGAGTAAATGTGTAACCTACAACATTTTCCACATATTATACTACTTTCCCAACAAACCAAGTGTATCACCGATTACTCGCATTAAGGTGTCTTGTAGTGCGTCTCGGCGGGCGCTGGCCGGCCAGTGCGAGCGCTTAAACTTGTTTTCATCTAGACAATTATTAAAATTCAGGTTTCTGTCTTCACACAGCGCTTGATCGCAAGTTCAATTATGGAAGTTGTGTGCTCAAAGCACCTTCAGCGCTATGAAATTTACTAAACACTGCTGGTGCGGCAATTTTGTGATCTGTGAATCGAGCCATTTAGTTGTCATCCTATTTATCGTACTCGCACCAAGCTGTGTATGTTTGTGTACATTCGTTTTACTTCATGTTTACACGATTTCAATCTCAGCACACCCGCCAATTGGATTCCGCGGATAGATAAAATTTTCAGTGAATATGTCAAATATGTTTTGGTTTGCGATGAATTTGTGTAACTATGTATATTGTTGGAATACGATGTAATGGGCTACAGAATTTTATGTTGCAAGGAATTTGTGTAGGCTGTTTTTTTGACATTATTATCATCCTATAATAAATTGGAGGAGAGGCAATCCATTTGTCAATACCGAAAATTCTCTCATAAATACTACGAAAAGTAGATCTTAATTATAGCATAGACTTTGAGGCTTCGACTTGAGAGGATTGCTACTTATAACTATTTGTTTACCTGCCAATATTAATTATTATGAATTTAAGTGTAATACGCCGGAACAAGTTAGGGCTATGTAGTAGACGCTACTTAATACGACCCTAAGCAATAACTATTTCATGTCCCTCGATCTATCAAAAAGCTATTTAACACACCACAAAACGTATTTTTTTGTTGACAATTTCATATAATAGAAAGCTAACGTATTTTGCCAATATGCCACAAGTCTCATTTACATGCAGGCCCGCATGAGCGATGACTAAACATTTACCTACCCGCCGAGCAAAAACATAATTATTTGCGAGCCATCAGCCCAGAATATTAGGAAAAGCTTTTACCTAAAATGGAACGAGAAACTATACTTACTTTCAGTATTGACACATTCTAATGAATGTGGTCCAAAATACTGTAGCAACACGTCGGTTATTCTCTGCGTATTTATATTTAATTAAGAAAAATATAATTATTTCTTTTCTCGGTCTGTTGCGTCCCGATTTTAATTAATTAATGTTGATTAAACAGAGTGTCCAAAGTAAATTTGGGCTTGAGGTTTGGTTTTATTTTTATTATGACACAATAATTAGGTAGTTGAAACCTTTTAAGATTTACGGACTGTTTATCAAGAATCTTTTTGAATCTTGTGATCTCAGGACATTTTGAACTGGTATTGGATTGGCAATAACCTCGCCGTATATTGCCTTCAGGTACATCTAATACTGAATACCATCGCCAAGCAAGAAAAAAAGTAGTACCTAGTGTAGCGAAAAAAAAAAGAGGGAATTCATCACATAAACACGTCTACTTTGTGATTAAGTATTAAAACTAAAAACTAAAGGTCTAAAGTCTTAACTAAAGGTCCGGAATAGGAAAAGACAATACGAGAAACTTAAGGTACTACATTGGACTATACTATATTGGATGATAAATCTTTGATAGGCTGGTTTAAGAACTAGCTAATTGATTGCAATCGGTTTATAGGCTCGTGTCCACTAAAATACTTAAAACTTTTAAATGAATGTTACCTTTTAAAAATTACCTAAGTTATCCCGATTGTTAACAGTCTGAGTTAAAAACCAACAAGCTTTTGAATATTAAATATTACATTTTCTATTCTATTATATTATAGATATTGACAGTTGAAAGATAACGGGATGGTCAAAATTAAATAATAAAATAATTTGATTTAGCAGTTTTTTTTTAAATGTTTTTTTTCGGAATTGCATGAGACACGGCGATCACGTGTCTTAGGTCAAAAAGGGCATTCCGCCGGTCTCGAGCTTCAGGGATTCCACGGGCTGCCAAAAGCGACACATTAGAACCGCAAGCAAGCCTGGTTATTAGTCCGATGCCCGGAAAAGAGCCGAAAGCAGCCCTTTCAACTGATTCTACACCTAGGACAAATTAAATACGGTATTACATTAGAGAAAAAAGGCTGAAACTTACGCTGGCAGATGAGATCAGGAAAAGTGGGTACATACCAGATTCGAAGAATGTCGTGCAAAAAATGCGTGGCGCCTAGATCGACTTGTAAGCAATTTAGGTCAGTACTAGGAAAATTATAAAAATATGGAAATCCTGGTACAAAACGTTCCTCAGCGGATTTTTTTCTATCCATCAAATTTTCGACTACGTTTAAATTGAAAAAAAAAACTGATTTAAAGATTGATGGCCAGATAATTTGACTAGAAGAAAAAAGTAGGTTGTAGCCGCAGAGGTCACGTGTAACAGTTTAACTGTGATTTCAAGTATGAAATTGGTGTATAGGTAAACCTCTGCCCAACCCTTTATGTTATGTTATGAAAGTGGTGTCTATTTATTTATACCATATTGGAAAGTTTGTTCTTAAATGCATTTTCATACCTATGTTGTAATATGGCATGCAAATGAACGTGAGAAAATACTTTATTTCAAGGTTTGAACAACAAAAAATCTTAATATACCACGCTCTATATGTTCGTCCATATTATCCTAACTTATATAAATGTGATATTGAGTTAGTTTCATTGTTACGCTTTCACGATAAAACGGCAGAACGGATTTGGATGAAATTTCGCTCACACGCGGCTTTACATCTTGGATCGCAAACGAAGTCGCAGGAAACAGCTAGTAAATAATATTTATCTATACTAACGTCAATTGACCCAAAGAGATCAAAATTCCAAGCACCTAATAACCAAGACGTGATAGGCAAGAGGTAGGCACCAATGTCAATTTTGGTTCAGAAGGTAAGACGTTTGCCGGTCATGTAGCCAAGTCTATGATAAAATCTTTATAGTTTATATATATACCGTGATTCAGAATTAAAACCTTCCCTTCTTTTGACGGCTGAATGAGGTGAGTTAAAAATGTGTTCCGTTTCCGCACTTATCGAAATTATATTTGTATGGCCTTTTTAACAACAGGACCCTATTACAAAGCCTCTGCTGTACATCTATCAGCCACCCGTTCATTCATCCGTCCGTCCATCTGTCAGCGGGCTGCATCTCATTGACTCATGCTAGACAGTTGAAATTTTCACTGAGTTTGTATTTATATTGCCATAACAAAAAATAATAAAAATAAATTAAAATGAAAATTATAGGTGCTCCACTTACAAGAAAAATGTTTAAAAAAATGAGTTCATTGTATTGTAAGTGGTACTAAAGCCATCGTATTCGAGTCCGACTCGGCCGGTTTTTTTTTCATTGATCTGGTTGCCTTTAGGTAAGAAGATACTTGTAGCACCTGGGCTTGTAAACGAACCTTAGGGCACAAAGACATTCTTAGTGCCAATTTCACCAATGAAACCGAATGCGATCAGCACATCAAAACCGCGTTCAAGATTTCAGTTCCATTAAGGCGCAGGAATTAATGACACTGACAGCTCTTATACGTAGTTTATGTGCTGATAGCGTACAGTTTCATTGATGAAATACGCCCTTATTATAAAGCACATTATAGAGCAAGCAACTAAAGCTTTACGAAACAAAAACGAAATAACGACATGAAGAGATTACCCGCATTCCACTACTGATACAATTCCGTTTGAACAACACTACAACAAAGAACGAAACTGTCGGGAAATAGCTGTCTTGAAAATTAATTAATTGAAAAAAACTGCAAGGAATGTACCATTAAGAAATCGCTCTTTGGGACAGTTACAAATGCGACAAGAACAATTCTGACAGTTTAATTTTTAAGATGACTAATTATTTTAGGTCTTGAAATGAAAAGTACTACCTAATATTTTTGTATTGCTGCTGTGGTTTTTTGTTTTATCAAAGTATTTGATTTACGTAGTTTGTCATACTTTCCAAACTTTAAAAATATTCGAGTAGAAATACTTACCTACTAGGTGGCGAGCTATATGTAAGTATTACTACTCGAATATTTTTATCTTGACGGAAATACAAGCTATATTAGCATAAATGACTTTGAATGGACCAAAAACTACCTTTGATGCTTTAATTTATAAGGATGTGCCTGAAAAAAATATTTGGTATTTTAAAACCTTATTTCTATAGAAAATTACCAGTAAACATTTTAAGATTACATTTTGATCTGAGTTATTTAGATTAACATTAAAAATACGTAAGACGTATATTAATCAAATAATTGAGAGAAAACTCAATTACTTGATTTTGTTAAGTCGTACATATCTTTCACACACACACTGCGATGCTGGTAAATATCGGGCTTCTTATTTACCAGAGAAATCCTTACTCTCGGAATTTGATACTTAGATGGATAGCTCCCAGTCAAAATACATAGTAGGATTACCAACAGTGCCAACGAAGCTAGTGGAACAAATAACATAACCTTATCAGGTATCAGCCAGCCAAACAGGTCGGCACACAGTAATGAAATATTGTCATTACCCCGCTCTCGTTCGGTAAACATGTTGAACATGAGTTCTTTTACAGACGCCATTACAATACGTTTTTGAGAGTGGCAATATTATGAAGTAAAAAATTCACTTTACAACCGATTGTGTGGAATATTTTCTTTGTAATCTTATAGAGAGATGGTTGTTTGGACGCTATCGAACACTGTAAAGAGTTGACACCAAACTAAAAAGAGTGGAGTATCTATTAATAAAAAGCTTTTGCAAGCCTGAAATTTTGCCCCCACCCCACTGCATCGCTGGTAATGGCCTCCCGCACTCTTATACTTCGTTTTCACTTAGCCATCTTACAGACTGTTTTTCTTTTTTCTCGGCTGCTAAGTGTCTAAGCGTGATGTTAAATAGCCTACAACCATTTTTTTTTCTTTTTGTTCCCGGGCTGGAAAATCCTCATGGTCCCCGAATCCGTCGCCCCTGGACCCATTTAGGGGGGCCGGAAGAGGACGTTGTCCGCCCTCCTCCGACGCCCGGTGCGTCTGCTGCGGGCCGGGTCGAGAGTCGAGATCTCTCTTTCCCTTTCCGCAGCCTCCTTCTGAGAGATGACCGTCTCGCAGAAGGAAAGCACCGCGTCCCAGGACTCGACGCTGCTGACCATCGAACTCACTACGGCCGGCAGCGACAGGTCTACTGCTGGCAGCGACAGGTCTACTGTCTACTGCTGGTCTGCCTACTTCTGAAATGAGGGCACGGCGAGGCTCCTCCCAAGCGGCACACTCTGCAGCGTGTGGAATTACATTGATTTGAACAGCACCGACGCATATCACCAGGTCACCAGGATTAATCAAGTAAGAAGGGGACGGTGATCAATATATGAATACATTTATAGTACACCAGTTATGTTTAAGTCTCATGTAATAGGGGGCAAGCCTATTGCCATCAACCGGACACTAATACAGACTCGGGGCTGCTACTGAGAAATTCCTAAAAAAGAAACCCAATAACACTATTCTAACCCGACTCGGGAATCCATGACCGCATGCTTATCAGTAGCTCTTGTGACTACTAGACCAACAAGGCAGTCATATATGTACGAGTATTAATACACATTCCCATAACAAGGTGCCTGCACGCTTACATTGTGTTCGGGTCAGTAGTCTGAAATCAATATTACTCAAGGGCTGGTATATTGTGATGAACGCTCCAGTAGGGCGAGAGTATTCTGTAAGGAGTGTAGGCACTCCGTACCCCCATTTGGATCCTTTGATCGTGTGCCCGCGCTAATTTATGCAATTACTGCTTACTCAGCAACTTGTCTTGATATCAAGAAATTGACTATGTTGAGGTGCCTGAATTCTGATAATTTTATTCAAGTCTCGCTTTACACCACAAACAAGCAAATGCTTTCATTAGAATTTGTAGACGAGCATATTATTATTACTATTAGATTTTGTGGCCTTTGTTTGCTTAGGATTCGATTTTAAACATAGATAGATCATAGATAAAGGGATAGATAATAAGCATGGTGTTGACTTTGTGATCTTAGGCGGTGGACAGTTTTTCGTACAACAATTTCTACTTTCGGAACTTCCTCCAAGCGGTTGAAATAAAGTGGTATGCTGCTAGACGAAACAGCAAAGCCTACTTAAGTTTTGTACAGTAAGCTATTTGTTAAAACAGAGCTGTAGGTAAACATTTCATCTTAAACCTCATTATTTACATAGTTATAAAATGAAATTACGTTTTGAGAACAGAGAAACTTGCAAATGTGTCTTCCCAATATTATTTCAACACAGTTACGTGTAGATTCTAGATGAAGGGTTTTCGTTTATAAATATGCTCGTTTATGTAAGAGTAAAATCTCGAACATAGATAGATAGACAAAACATTTATTCGGTGCACACAAAAGACGCAGCACAACACACAAGAACATAATAAATAAAATAAAACACAAGAACAAATAAGTTAAAGAGTTACAATAATAAATATAAATAACATGTTAGCAAACATTGGGATTTAAAACAACTTATAATATTTGCTTGTTTGCGTGGGACTAAAACCATACACAACTAGCCTTTTGAAACTAGAATATTATAATATTATTATACAAAACTTATTTGTATTAAAAACGTAATAAAAAAGGTAATGTAATCATTTTCAAAGGAAGTTCTCGTAAAGAGGCATTTTTCATCAAACTATTCGTTAAAACCAGTACCAACTGTAGCAAAATGCAAAAAAGAAATTCCACTGTATAGTAGTGGAATTTCCTTTTCTTTTCGCACCCATAATTTTTAATTATACTCAAGCTTAGTCCGAGATATCTATATTCACTATGTAGTTTCACAATCCTCGCATTGTGTGTGCCGCGAATATTTAGAGGAAGCGAAAAGCTTCGTGTCTAAAACAGAAATAAGGCAGCCTGCTAGCAACACTATATCTGTAACTCATTCATTATTTTCGCGCCGTGCGTGCTTGTCAGAATAAAAACTTTTTCTGCTTTATTAGTTTTTTAACGCAAGAAATGCCGAAAAGAAAGTGTCAGTGCAAAGAAGAAAGGTACCAAAGGAAAACATATAAATTAAAGAAAGTAAAAACAGGTTGAGTGAAAATCGTTCACCATCACCTGGGTTTTCCTCGCCAACACTGGTGTCGTCGTGCGCAGAAAGTGATGAAATACCCGCCACAGAGCTTATAGGTATGTTTTTTCTACAAGAAATAACCTACCTTGCGATCTTTCCTGTTTTTATGACACGTGGTACGTGTTATTACAGGCACTCCAGTGGAGTGAGATCACCACATTCACGACGGGGATTTCCCGTCATCTATAATGCGTTTATAAATTAGAACGTACGTTGTTCTTGAGTCAATGCCGCGGGCTATTTTGTGTCGCTTGAAGCGTTTTATAAAACGCTAACACAACAGCTCACGTTTTGTAAATATATCACAACTTCATTTTGTTAGAGGAAAGTTTCTTTTACTAAACTGCCACGGGGTGGCAGTATTTATACCCGTAGTCACTTTTTTAGTACATACGGCTGGTAGCTGTGTAACTAAAATCAAACACGGTTTGGTATTTTTGTAGGTGCTGATTGTGTAGACAACACAAAAGATAGCCCTTTCACTGAAGTGTTGGATGATTCCATACTTAAGGCTCTATGCCAAACTTTATCTACAGAAAGGGAATATGGACCAGAAATTCATGTGGAACTGGTAAAAAGGGTTGATGGTATTATTACCCAAGGCCTTAAATAAGACATCAAGGATAAACTAGTTTAGAAATATTTGATACCCACTAACATCAAGCTTTTAGATGCACTAAAGCTTAACAAGGAGCGAGGGACTATAAATGATGCAGTGAAGGCCTGAGACAAGCGAGTTGAAGATCGCCAACGACAGATTGGTGTTTCAATAGCGGCCTTGTTGTCTGCTACAGACAAAATGATTAAAGGTGATGCTGACAAAATAAGTCTAATTTCAACAATCAGTGATGTCACACGCTTATTGACAGACCTCCATTATCAAGACACAATCACCAGAAAGAAGCCTGTTATTCCGAATCTTGATAAAAATATAGGAAAGACAGTTGAAAATCAGGAACGTGATGAATTCCTTTTTGGAGAAAAATTTAATGAAAATGTCAAAACTGCCACTGCGATAAAAAAAACAGCTTGCACTATCTTAAAGGAAAACAGCACTAATCGAAAAAATACCTCATCTTATCGACCAACCCAGTCTCAAATTTTTCCCAAGAAACAGGGAAACCTCAGAGGCCCTCCTCGTACGAGTATGACTCAGTTCAAACTAGGGGGGCAGATATCACCAACAGACACAACACTACAAGCAGAGACCCCCCACAACGTCCTCCAGCCAAGGCGTTTGTTCGACAATCTTAGAAGTAAATACTTTTGATGGTAGACTTAAGTATTTTTATTCCTGCTGGTTAAAAATAACACAATTGGCTCAAAGGATATAATATCCCTTTTTTAGAGGCTCCTCATCAAGAATATGTTTCCATAATTTTTTTTTTTCTGATTCAGATTATTTAATAATATTGAATCAAATAAATAGACTTTTATAACATGGAGTACTTACAATATGTGTAGCAGTGAAAGGACAATACTTTTCAAAGATCTTAGTATACCTAAATCAAATGGAGAAGTTAGATTTATTTAAATTTAAAATAGATTTATTTAACCAGAACATTTTAAAATTGAAGACATGAGAACACTTTGTAAATTGATTACAAAAAATAATTTTATGTGTAACATTGACCTAAAACAATCATATTTCTAGATTCCAATGGGTGAAGATAAAAAAATATCTAAGTTTTTGGTTTCAGAATACAATGTATGAGTTCAACTGCTTGCCATTTGGTTTAAGTACTGCTCCTTTCACATTTACTAAGTTACTGAAGCCAGTAATAAACTTTCTTCGAAGGAAAGGTTGTAAATCGGTTGTTTACCTCGATGACATCATATGTATTGGTAACTCTTACCAGAAGTGTCTAGAAAACTGTCAGATGACCAGAAGTGTCTAGAAAACTGACTGATGATGATGAATTAAGTCTACTGGAATCCCTAGCCTTTATTATAAATAAGGAAAATAGTGTCACTGTCCCAACCAATATTGCAGAATATTTAGGTTTCATAGTGAATACAAAATAAATGTCATTGTCAGTGACTTCTAAGAAAAGGGAAGCAATTTATTTATTGATTAAGAAATATGCAGAAATGGATCAATGTCCAATAAGAGAATTTGCAAAACTTATTGGCACCCTTGTAGCATGTTCCCCAGCTGTTATTGTGAATATATATAGAGTATATAATACATATAACAAATTGGCTGGCGGGCCACGGCGGCGAGGACGGTAGGACGGCGATCGGGTTTTGGGCTTATGTAGTGTGCTGGTGGCCTTACTACTCTCCTGGAGGAGGGTAGTGGCGTCGTCGGGGGCGATTAAAGTATGCCTTGGTCGGCGAATACTGCTAATGCGGGAGGGAGTGTAGCGGGCGGCCGCTGAGATCAAGGGGTTGGAGTGTTTAATGCCACAGTCAAAGAAGCGCTTCGATAAGCGTTTCATGAACTGGTTTATGGTAGGCATTTTAAGATCGATGTGGAGATTTATATTACGGACATAGAAGGGGGCACCCGTAACCTTTCTGAGGAAACGGTTCTGGAGGGTCTGCATCTTATGGAGATGACGTGGGTGAGCGTGCGCAAATACAACGCAGGCATAGGTCATGATGGGACGGATGACTGCGGTGTAGATGCGCAGCTTGCATTTAAGTGACAGTTTACTACGGGCTGTCAGTACAAAGTGGAGCCTGCTAAGAGCGAAGGAGGCGCGCGCGCGAACCGCCTTAATATGAGCCTTAAAGGTAAGGTTTTCATCAAGGATCACGCCTAGGTATTTGGCTTGCTTCTCCCAGGGGATCGGCTTACCGTACATAGTGATCGGGCTGGGAAGTGGGGGAGGGAGTCAACGACGTCTCGAGAAGAGAACCGCCTGACTCTTATCGGGGTTGACCTCGATTCTCCATTTCCGGAACCATGGGCCTAAGACGTTTGCGGAGGTTTGGAAAGTACGAGCTATAGCATTGGGACAATGACCGGTATAGTAAACGGCAGTGTCGTCGGCGAAGAGAGCCAACTGAGCCTTTTTACTCTGTGGGATATCGCTGGTGAACAGCGTGAAGACTAGAGGAGATATGACGGAACCCTGAGGGACACCGGCGCGAATAGGGTGAGGGGACGAGAGTGCACCCTCGATGCGATAGCGGAAGGTGCGATTCGACAAAAAGTCTCGTAAGATGAGCACGAGACGATCTGGCACTCCTAGTTGGTAAAGCTTGTATAACAAGCCGTTGTGCCAGACTTTGTCGAAGGCTTTCGCTATGTCGAAGCATAGCACAACCGTCGTCGCGTTACGCTGCATACCGGCGCACAAGTGCTCAACGATACGGTGGACCTGGTGGATACTCGAGTGTTGGGGACGGAAACCAAACTGCTCGTTGGGAATGAGGCTCTTTGCTTCGGCGTAGTCTTTGAGACGCTCATAAATAAGCCTCTCGTAGATTTTGCCGAGAACGTTGAGTAAGCTAATGGACGGTAGCTGGAGGGCTCAGACTTTGGCTTGCCTGGCTTTGGGATACCGATGACGGTTGCTTCTTTCCACGCTTGTGGGAAGATGTTGTTGCTCAAGGCGCCATTGAAGATGGCAGTCATAAGCATTATTAGAGGGGCAGGTAGGAGTTTGTATACCTTGTTGGTAATACCGTCCGAACCGGGAGCTTTACGAGCTTGGAGCCCTTTTATGATGTCGTGCACTTCGTCTGGAGTGACGGGAGGCAGAGGATCATCAGGGTCTTCGACGGGTGGAAGGGAGGCTCTCCGTTCGACTTCAGCGTCGACCTTGTTCAGGTGAGCTTGGTCTACTGGTTGAGAGCTGGGAGAACACTGGGACTCTAGGCTGTCAGCAAGGCATTCGGCCTTGTCGGTGCTGTCGAACGCGACGCTCTTGTCGGGGCGGATGAGGGGAGGCATAGAGACCTCCTCGGAGGAGCGCAATTTCCTCTGAAGGTGCCAGAAGGCTTGGTGAGTGGGCTCGAGTTCACTGAGCATCTTGTTCCAACCCTCTGAGCGAACCTCCCCTATGTAAAATTTATAAAAACTGATGATAACAAAATCAGGGGATATAATTTGGTACTACATATATATAAGTTACAGTTAAACCCGTTTTTAGATAGAACGCGTTTTTCCTAGTTAAAACTAGTTTTTACTAAATGCCTTTCTTAAAAGTAGAAATACCTAGTCAAAACTATAATTTACCACTGATATATTTACCTGTGAGAAATGTTGCTAAGGAAGCAGCCATAGGAACAGGCCAAGGATTTATGCGCTGCGTATGCAAGAATGGACGAATGACAAAAAGGTGTCTCTGCAAGAAAACTAGTTTTAGCTAGGGAAAACGCGTTCCTAAAAACGGGTTTTAACTGCTTACCACTCGATAGCTAAAGAATCAAAGAATTTGATAAACCTTAGAAAATATTATTCGTTACGTTCACGTATTCACGAAAAACACAAGGCCGTGTCCACGACACAGTCACACCCCTTTGTATCTAGTTTATAAGTTGACAAGGCTATTTGATTATTGAAAAAAATCTTAGTTGCAGAAAAATATAAATTGAGCCAAGTCGAATTTTCTTCTTTTGATCTGGATGAGTCAAGCAGTTTCAATTGTGCTTAATGACACTGTAAATGGTTTACAGTCACTTATATTATTTACTCAAATGGTGAAAGATTTCTTAGAACGTGGTACGAATTATTCCATATTTGCTCTCTCAGCGGAAGTCTTAGCATTTACTCTGATGTAATACCCGTTGTAATGTAATACTTTCGGCGTTTTTCCTGGTATCGAACTATTCATCAGGCTTGAGAGTTCTTGGATCGCATATATCAGCCGCATAGAATCCTTGAAGTTCCACCGCTAGACCGTTCTGGCCGGCTATCAGTATCTCCTGCGATTCCGTCGAGGCGTGCAGTGCTTCGAGGCCAACGTTCCGTCAGGAGGAAGGAACTTTGGCTGGATCCACGAAACCATCCCCTTATCATTTAATCTAGTAATAGTAATAATTAAAATATATAACCATAGCGTTTCCATCAGGATAACTCAAAGGTAATCTTTATAAGATAAAATTAATTTGACAGTTTACGTAATGTAGCAGCCACGAACATATAAACCGATTACAATCGATTCTCTAGTTCACCAAATGCGTAAAAAAGATTTTGCATCCGATATACCTTAATATTTCTCTTCCTCGCTTTTGTATAGGCCAATTTACTTGTTCCGCAACAAAAACTTGGCCAACCCTTTGGTCTCAAGAAGAGTCGACCAACCGCTTGGCGATGTCCTAGTGTTACAACCCCAAACGGTTCAAACATATAGCTCCCAATAAGGTTGTTATACTTGCGCCGTTTGAGGTTTTCTGCTCCTGCAGCAGCCGCCCCAGCACAGCCGTGCTAGGAAGATGGGATGGCGCGAGGGTGTCGACACAGGTTGCATCCCACACCACAGGCCTACCCAACTTCCAAGGCATTATGGTAATTCCATTTGGCCTCTTCCCATCGTCACGTGCCAAGCCATTGGGTTCTAAAACAGCTGGCACCCCGGCGGTGACAAGAGCCCGACGGATGATGTAATTAATGCTGGTGTGGTCGTGCCATTCGACCAGCGCTCTTGCTGTTGACAGCGATGTGGAGCCCCGCAAGGAGCGCCTAGACGCAAACAAGTATCAAGGCGGAATGTGGAGTCACCCAGCATAGTGCCTATTTTGGGTGACGGTAGCGCCTGAAGCCAGAGACCCGACTCCTATTCACCCAATTTTATTTTTTATTTTTATATATGCTTACATAATTAAACGAACTTACCTGAAGTGAAGTTCTATTGTAATTATACGAAGGGCTTAGTCCGAGATATCTTCTATATTCACTATATTGTTTCACAATCCTCGCATTGTGTGTGCCGCGAATATTTAGAGGAAGCGAAAAGATTCGTGTCCAAAACAGAAATGAGGCAGCCTGCTAGCAACACTATATCTGTAACTCATTCTTTTCAGAGCATTAATATATAGGATTATGATTTCCAACCTGACTCTAGGGACGTTACAATATATGATTTTGAAAAGGGAGGGTGGGAGATTGATATCTCAGACTAAGCCCTTCGTATAATTACAATAGAACTTCACTTCAGTTAAGTTGGTTTTATTATGTAATTATACTCAAGCTTAGTCCGAGACATCTTCTATATTCACTACGTAGATGTTTAGAGAATTTGTGGGAAACTAGTACTACTAATGTGGTTATACACACCTCTGCATAACCCTTCTGTCTGTGAAAAATACTGCAATTTGCAAATTATAATACCAATCCCTATATCTACCATTACCGTTTCAAAACACAGAGAACATAATAACTACAGCGGAACTTAAGTGAAAGCTTGACTGAAAGCCGGAAATCGAATGTGCCATCTCAAGGAAACTTTTTAAAGCGGTAGCAGTTGCTTAGATTTCGGATTATCTTTAGCCTTTACCATAAATTACAGGTGCCAGAGCTTTCTAGGTGTAATAGAAAATGTGCGTTTTCCCTGAAGGTGTATATAGAACAACCACATTCCACCAGTTATGTTTAAGTCCCATGGAATTAGGTGCGCGCCTTTTGTCATCCACCGGCCACTTACCCAAACTCCGGGCTGCAACCGAGAAATTCGTGGTGGAAAAACATAACAAGACTATGCTCGACCCATGGGAATTGAAAGCAGGACCTCATGCTCAGCAATAGCGCTGACCAACGAGGCAGTTTATGGTCAAAGATTTTTTTATGTTATATGCACATAACCCTAGTATTATTCCCCAAAGGGTAAGACAGGTACCTAAGTATGCAGAGTATACTACAATCACATTCACACGGTATGTCTATGTCACTTAAATCTGGAATCTGGGTTATTGCTGAGAAATTCCTAATGGAAAAAACGCAATTATACTTTTGTGGATCGAACTTGTCACCTCAGATCTAACAGCCATGCTTGTGACCAATAAATCAACGAGGCATTAGTACTGTACGTAGACTTGTAGGTTAAAAAAACATGTTTTCGCTGGAATTCATACACGTTTTCACATTTTTATACGGCGCTGTAGGTACAACATACCAAGGAAATTGTTTTCTGATTGGCTGAGAATCCTTTTCGACGATCTGAGAAACATTTGGGATCTTTTAACCAACATTACCGTAGGCTGATGGGAGATAAAAAACGTATCAATATCGCTTTGTGGTCATTTCCAGAGTTCCACACTTATGAACTATCGTTACGAAGAAGGTCTGAGTTATGTTTCTCTTCATTTCTATATTTTACTAATATTGTTTCTTCGTATATTTAGGTATTTATGGAGAGCTGGTAACACGCATTTTTTTCGACGTTAACAAATAAGTACGATAAGCCATTTTTTATTAAGAGATAACTTAATTTAAATATTCTTATCAAGTCAAAGTAGATAATGTATGACCAACGGGGGTAGGTGTTAAAAAAGTATAGATGTTTTAAAATCCGGAATTTTATTTAAAATATAATTAAATTGAAATACTGATCAAGTTTACGTCAGTACTTAGTCTACAATAGAAAGTTAATAAGAACTCACATTTGTGGTGCATTTATGTGACATAAAACGGTATAAACACCAACTGCCAGTTAATCCTTCACTATCATACAACATTTGTTAGCACTACACATCACAGAATGTCTCAATTTGCTGAAGTCCTTGCTGCTCAGAAAACCCTTGAGGATAACTTTTTGAGGAAGATGGGTGAGCTTGAAGCACAAATCCAGTGCGCCGGTCCTGCCAAGGACACAGTGGCAAAGATAGCCGAAGAGTTCCGCAGTTTCCGGGAGCTCATATTTTCTATGCTTGGTCTGCTCCGAAGCCAAATCAGTGAGTGTGTCAAGCAAATTGATGGCCTAGAGACCAGGCACCGGCGGAAAGCATTTGTTTTCCAAGGTCTTGCTGAAGTGGAGAACGAAGACAGCACAGCAGTAATTCTGGAGGTTCTCAATACCAAGCTTGTCCTCAAAAATCTCTCGGCCTCCTCAATTAAAGCCTGTCACAGGCTTGGAGCCCAAAGCAAGGAGCATCACAGGCCTATCCTCGTAAGGTTCGCCAGTGTGGACATCAAGGCCTCTGTCTGGAAGGCGAAGACAGGCTTGAAAGGCACCAAAATATCTGTAAAGGAGTTCTTGACCAGGGCCAGGCAATCTGTCTTCGGAAGGGCGCGCGAGCACTTTAGCATGCGGTCGTGTTGGACTCAAAACGGCATCATCTTCATAAAGACCTCTGATCCAAGTCGGCACAAGGTTACTACCATCGACGAGCTAAAGCCCTTGATAGAAAAGTATCCTAAGGCGCCAGGCGCGACTCCATAAACGAGATGAACAGGGGTTGAAGCTGCCGGGAGCCTGAAAAACACATTTTGTAATTATTGTTAATGTTTACTTTGATGTCTTGTTGTTGATTCTAATTTGTCGTTTCATGTATTCATATTCTTTACTTACCGTGGTGTAGTTGTCCCGTCTCGTAGACTCATAATTATTTTTCTTTTGTTTTGTGCCCCATCTGTTTACATAATCTGTTTCTCAATAATGAGGTATAAGTTTTTCGATACCCTCAACAGTGTATAGTTTTCAACCGTAAACACTAATGTAAATGTAAATCAAAGACTACTACTCTCTTCTACTCGTTCTGAATGTCAGCTTGTCAAATTAAAGTGACGTTGACGTTCCAAGTAAACGTTCTGAAATAACTGGCTACATTGTTACTAACGTTTAGTTTCACGTTGCGCTTTACTCAATCTGCAGTTGGGTGTAGCATTTTTCTAAAATGTATTGTACAAGCATTTATTAATTTAGTTTTTCTTCCCTCTCTGGACAGGTATATTTTTTTGGGAACTACGGTTTTTAACTTGTAAAGTAGACAAAAATGTGAACAATTGTTTTGTTACGTGTACTCGTAGTTTGTGCTGAATATCATGTTTAAATTTGCTTTTAGTTTTGGTGTAAGCTGGCGGGTGGTGCAGTTGCACCTGTAAGTTGCTCTGTTTTATGTATATTGTATATTCATTTTAACATAATAGCCACCAATTCGTATTTATGTCAGACAATGAGTCTTATTTTTCTACCAACCATTCTACTGCTTCTTCTAGCGATGAAAGCTTTTGTTCTTTCAGCTACACTCTTGGTGACTTTATACAACAAAATTTTAATAATCAGTCTTATCGGTTGGTTAATGTGTGTCACATTAACGCTCAAAGTGTTCTGAGCCACTACAGCGAGCTTCACGACGCGTTTAATAACAGTAATGTTCACGCCAACCTGATCTCTGAAACTTGGCTCAAACCACATCTCCTGTCCACCAATTACTCTCTTAATGGTTTCGTTCTTATACGAAATGATCGGATTGGTAAGGGAGGGGGTGGTGTAGCTATTTACCTTCGCAATGACTTTCCTTATAAAATACTTACTACTTCCTCTTCAAATTACTCTTCTTCTGCTGAGTTTATTTTCCTAGAAGTCTGTGTCAAAGGAGCCAAAACCATTACTGGTGTTATCTACTTTGGTTTCGGAGCATGCACATCACATCATCATGGGTGATTTCAACACAAACCTCCTTGCCCACAACTCTCCTCGATCCCGTAAGCTCCTGCACCTTATTGAGTCAGCTAGTCTGCACGTATTGCCGCTTAAGCCTACTCATCATAACACTGTTGGCGACGACACCTGGCGCGACCTGATTCTCACCTCGAATCCTACCCTCATTTCCTCTCACGGTCAAGATGACGCTCCTGCCTTTTCTCATCACGACATGATTTTCCTTTCATATATCCTGAAACCTCCCAAACCTAAGCCCAAGGTTCTGTACAGGCGTTGTTTTGCGCGGATGAATGTCGAGAAGCTCAAAGATGATGCATCTGTGGATATTTGGAAATTTCTTGGAACTCTTGGTATCGGCAAATCGCGACATTTAGATCTACCTTGTTCAATTGACTTAGACGATCTCAACCAGCATTTCTCCACCGTTACTACCATGGATCGTTTAGCCAAGCAAAACACTTTGTCTCTAATTTCTGGTCTAACGCGTCCTCACAATAATCCTTTGAGTTTCATTTCAGTTGAACCGGGAGAGATCTGAAAGATCATTCTCTCCATCAAATCTAAAGCGGTGGGATGTGACAATATCACCCGTGGTATGATCATAAGCATTCTGGATCAACTCCTACCCGCGATTACACACATAATAAATTTCTCCTTGTACACCGGAGTATTCCCTTCCCTGTGGCGCAAAGCCTATGTTCGTCCACTACCTAAGGTTTCTAATCCTTCTCTTCCAACCGACTTCCGTCCAATTTCTATCCTTCCCTTCCTATCCAAAGTGCTCGAGGCCTGTGTCCACAAACAGTTCTCCAACTTTGTTCATCGTAATTCAATTATTAGTCCTCTTCAATCTGGGTTTAGGCCTGGGTACAGCACTGTTTCTGCCCTTCTTAAAGTGACTGGCGATATAAGGGCAGGACTGGAAGACACCAAAGTTACTGCTCTAGTGTTGGTTGATTTCTCGAATGCCTTTAATACTGTCAGTCACGACATCCTGTTAGCCATTCTGTCATATAATTTGGTCTCTCCCGAAGCACTGAAGTGGTTCTCCTCTTACCTTCAGGAACGTCAGCAGTCCGTTCATGTTGGGGATTCTTCTTCTTGCTGGTGTGATTTGGAAACTGGCGTTCCTCAAGGCGGTATACTTTCCCCTCTTCTATTTTCTATTTTTATTAATCTTATAACTTCCGAACTTCAGTGTGCGTATCATCTGTATGCAGATGACCTGCAGTTGTACTGTCAAGGGAAGGCTGATGAATTACCTGACGCTATCGACAAATTAAATAGGGACTTGGTAGCCATAAAAACCTGGGCTGGCAGATTTGGTGTAACTGTAAACCCTACGAAGTGTCAGGCGATCATCATTGGCAGTTCTCGTAGTATTAGCAAGTGGATGGTAAAACCTTGCCACCAGTACTCTTCAATGGTGTTATCGTTCCTTTTAGCACTGACGTAAAGGACCTAGGCTTGCATATTGATAGTACCCTGAACTGGCGTACTCAAGTCGCCCGGGTAAGCCAGAAGGTTACCGGAACGTTGCGCGCTCTGTACCGGTTGAAAAATATATTGCCATCGAGTACGAAGACAATGCTTGTGCAGTCCTTAATTTTCCCTATCATCGATTATGGTGATGTGTGCTACTATGACCTGAATGCAGATCTCCTCGACAAACTTGACCGTCTTCTCAATAACTGTATTCGATTCGTTTTCAATCTGCGTAAATATGACCATGTCTTTGCGCATCGGTCACTTCTAAAGTGGTTTCCCATACGTCAGCGCAGAGAGCAAAGGGCGCTGACCACCTTGTTTTCATTTCTTGTTTCTACCTCCTCCCCTGGTTATCTAGCCCCCCACTTTCAGTACATTTGCGCCAACCACAACAGAAATCTTCGTTCATCACACAATCGTCTTCTTCAATGTCCCACTCACCACACAGACTTCATTCACTCTTCCTTCTTCGTTCAGTCTATCTCTCTATGGAATGCACTCCCCCAAGAAATCAGGGTGGCAACCAACCGATTATCCTTTAAAATTAAAGTTCGTGAGCACATTCGCAAGAAGCTGGCAGTATCATCTTAAGGGTAATGTTTTCTCATTGGTTGTTTTATTTGTTTTAGTATAATTATATATTTATGTATCTTTATTTGCGCTTATATTTATATATAATTAGGTGTATATGTATGTCTATGTCTTAGATTAAATATTTATTCCTTGGTTTTTTATAAATTGCACCTATCACTGCTTGTCTCTGCATCACCCAAAGGTTGACTGGTAGAAAATGCCTATGGCATTAAGTCCGCCGCTGTACAAAATGTGCGTGAAGTATAAATAAATAAATAAATGTATCATGAGCTTTAAATGAAATAAATAATATGCAAGTAGGTACTTCATAATTGAAAATATCGATCAGGCTTTTATCTAAACTTATTTTTTTTTTAATTATAACGGTTGTTGTGTGTTTGTGTACAATAAAGAAAAGTCAGTTCAACGAACACAGATAGAAAAAAAAGAAGATGCTTCAGTTTAAGTTAACCTACTCATGCCATTCTTAGGAATGCCAATGTGAAAATAAAAACAGAACTATGGTTTTACGATCTTGACCATAAAGGTTGTATTCTATATTTTTCATTTCACAGAGAGATTTCTTGCCTAATTGAAAAAAGGCTATACACTGATCAGGATAACATCAAGAAATAAAAATAATAAATGAACCTTCTGTTAAAATGATTTAGAAACATTCCATGCACGCGCCACTTCATCTTCGTCAAGGATCTGATGACCGATACCGTTAGAAGGATCAGTCTTCCCACACAAAATAAATCGAGAGGGTTACGTTACGGTCAGGACAATGTCACCCGAATGTCATAGATGGCACTATTATTAGCTTGTCGTGGGCCACATGCTGGTGCAACTCGGGGAAAATGAATAATAAATCCCATTTGAGGGAGGTCATTAAGTCTACTTCAACTGAAGGAACACCACCCGTGTTCCTTCAGTTGCCTGGTTTTAGTCAGTAAAAGTCTGACACGCCCTCAAAACAAACAAAAGTACTCGTCTGCTGCACCGGTCATGGGTTCTTCGACAAACATGGCCAGCCCACTGCCACTTCAGTTTGCTTTCTCTGCAGGCTGCGTCGGTGACTCCGGTTTTCTTATTTAATATATTTTATATATTTTTCCTAACCCTTCTTAACTAATATTATAAATACGAAAGTGAGTTTCTTTGTTTGTTACCTTTTCACGCCTGAACCACGGAACCGATCATCATGAAATCTTGCATATACGTTGTTAGGGGTACAGAAAATAAAAATACTTATCTCAGCTAAAAATTTTGCCGTGCTCTCACTACCCTCTTTTTCAGATTAAAAGTCCACGAATGCTCTACCAATATTAATAATAGTATAGAGGTAATCTACTTTAATATTTTGCTATCAAATTCACTCTTAAACTCCGAACCTCACGAAATGTATGTTCTCTTGGAACACACGATGTTTATAATTAAACGAGCTCAACCTCAATCTAAAGTTGGAAAATAAATGCACCAAAGACAAGTGTTATACTTGAGTCCACGGAGTGTGCCTCAAAGATATTCTATTCTTCGACATAGCGAAAGCCTTCGACAAAGTCTGGCACAACGGCTTGTTATACAAGCTTTACCAACTAGGAGTGCCAGATCGTCTCGTGCTCATCTTACGAAACTTTTTGTCGAATCGCACCTTCCGCTATCGCATCGAGGGTGCACTCTCGTCCCCTCACCCTATTCGCGCCGGGGTCCCTCAGGGTTCCGTTATATCTTCTCTAGTCTTCACGCTGTTTACCAGCGATATCCCACAGAGTAAAAAGGCTCAGTTGGCTCTCTTCGCCGACGAAACTGCCGTTTACTATACCGGTCATTGTCCCAATGCTATAGCTCGTACTCTCCAAACCTCCGCGAACGTCTTAGGCACGTGGTTCCGGAAATGGAGAATCGAGGTCAACCCCGATAAGAGTCAGGCGGTTCTCTTCTCGAGACGTCGTTGACTCCCTCCCCCACTTCCCAGCCCGATCACTATGTACGGTAAGCCGATCCCCTGGGAGAAGCAAGCCAAATACCTAGGCGTGATCCTTGATGAAAACCTTACCTTTAAGGCTCATATTAAGGCGGTTCGCGCGCGCGCCTCCTTCGCTCTTAGCAGGCTCCACTTTGTACTGACAGCCCGTAGTAAACTGTCACTTAAAAGCAAGCTGCGCATCTATACCGCAGTCATCCGTCCCATCATGCCCTATGCCTGCGTTGTATTTGCGCACGCTCACCCACGTCATCTCCATAAGATGCAGACCCTCCAAAACCGTTTCCTTAGAAAAGTCACGGGTGCCCCCTTCTATGTCCGTAGTATAAATCTCCACATCAACCTTAAAATGCCTACCATAAACCAGTTCATTATTCGCTTATCGAAGCGTTTCTTTGCAGTCAAAGTCATTTAAATGCAAGCTGAGTGATGATGGCCCTCCTGCGCCTTCAAATATTTAAACAATTGTAGTTGTATTGTATTTATATTTTATTTAAAAACGTTTATTCAGAAAATCTAGTCCGAATCTAATAATATTCCTCAAATGATTTAGAATTATGTATTTTTTATAATTTAGCTTTTTTGGATGTTGATTATTCCTGGCTAGTCACGTTGTTAGGCTGACTTGTAACGACGTCGTAGATCTTTTTTGTAGGTAGGTTTCAACATTTGTTAAAAACTGGAAACCAGCTACTGACTAGCGCGTCTCACTAGTCACCCTTTTTCAATTTTATCATGGACTGTGGTTCTAATTCTAAATAATAATACTCAATGTTTATTTGCATTACACAATGTGGACTTAGGTGGTAAAAAAACGGTGGTAGGTACAAGGCATTTGGTATACGTATTGTTCTTGTGGCACTTTGTGTACTTAATTTCATGACCACAGCTCTAAAACAGTGAAGGAAAACATTGTGGGGAATCGGCATGTCACATCCACCAACCCAAACTGGACCCGCGTGGTGGATTATGGCCCGCTCCCTCTCACAGAGAAGAGGCCTGTGTCCCAGCAGTGGGAACATTTTAGGCTGAAAATGATTGTTCGGAACGCAACGGACCTTCAATCATCACGTCATCGTTGTCATCCACTTCTTTATTGCCATAAACTGCAAATAAATGAATGACATTGATAGATTTGCAAATACAACATTTGTGAACTGAGGAGTATGAGGACGAAAATTATAACAAAAGCGAAGTTTTATGAGTATTAGGTACGAATGTTTTGTTTAGGAAATTCGTACTTAAGCAGTTAAATAGTTTTAGTATAAAATGATAGACTTTCATTTCTAACGTAGATACCTACATATTCTCCAACATTGCTATGGAGTATGAAGACCAGATAATTTGGTTCCATAATCTCCAATAGGTACTTCATGCAACAACAAAAACTTTCATACCGAAACCATGTTTTCAAACCATGAAAAGTTCTTATCTTATTGGTGGCCGTTATAATTCCAATGATCCGAGTCGGACCGGTCTGCGATAGATTGCATTGCCAACGTACGCATTTTAATACCGGCGCAGCGGCGTGGTGATTAGGATGCATTGAGTTCCAGGCATTCGCATTGGTGAGCTCGGACTTAGCGCGCGTTCACACGGACTTAAAAATATGTCACGACGGGATTTTATCTCGCACTGAATTTTCAACTCTAGTGCTATGCCGAACGTTGAGAACCGAACAAAGTGCATCGTGCAACCCAGCTACTTACTTAGAGCGTTGAAAATCCAGTGTGCGATTAAATCCCGCCGGGTTGTTTTTACGTCCGTGCGAACGCAGGCTAACTTGTACACAAGCTGTTGAAGAAATGTCGCTGTCTATCGCTGTCAAAAATAGTGCTTTCCTCAAAATATTTTTGTTACACTAGTGAATATTTTCAAAGGTACATTCATTAAAAATATTATTATGTGCATCATTACAACCCTAAAAAGTATTTTGAGTTTCATTAATTTAAAAAAGTAAGTTCACAATTAAAAGGTCAATAAGTTTGTAGAGGACCATACATACATACACTCACGCCTTCTTCCCATGGGGTTAGGCAGAAACCACAGAACGCCACCTGCTACGATCCTTACACACTCCTTTTGCCTCGTTTACGTTCATACATCTGGTCATATCACGCACGCTCGTTGCGAGTATTACGCACCTGCACTTTCTCATGAACATCACCAATAAGGTCACTATATGTCCTCTTAAGGCGTCCCCTCCCGGCTTTTCCACTCACATCTGCCTTGTAACCTCCCTTTGCAACCTTTTGTTAGTCTCCTTTCATTCATCCTCTCAACATGACCAAACCATCTAAGCATACTCTTTTCAATTTGTAGAGGATGAGTTACTTAAATATTTCCACGAAAATAGGAACTAAAAAATATAAGTAGACCTCTTCTTTTGCATGAACTGAACATGAATTTGCACCATTACGGCACTTTCTGCTTCTTCATGTAATTCAAGCTTTATGTGCAACATAACCAACTGACCTACACTTGGCCCTCAGACGTCACGAGGAAGAAAACAAACCAGAACCTAGTGATTTTCAAAAATACACCTATGTCGACATACCTAATTGTACCTACTACCATTTCACAATACCTTCTATGCAGTCTGCGCTATCAGCATTGTATGTTGCACGTGGGACGTTTTAAACGGAACAGTTTTGCGGATGCGACATTCCCATTCAAATGTATGCTAAGCGCCTTACCTTAGTTGTGAGACGTATGAATAAAACAAGACCGCTTCCGTGCCGCTATCTGGGTGTGAACCTCCACAGCCTCATAATGGTTGTTCCACTGAATTTGCGGAATTGTGGGTAAGGGAACAAATCCAAAAGCAATTAAGATCTCCCCACTGCTAGGGATATAGTAAGGGACGAGCCTGCTGTAGGTATGGCATTAGATGTTTCTTCAACAAAGCTGCTACTTGTTAACGTATAAAACTAACATGTGATACTTAGTTGCTGTCTGTGCTAGTGCCTACCTACCCTCATAAATAATCGGAAAGTATTAGTGTCTACCTACTGAATCAGTTAATTCTAAGCAGTTGTGAATAAATTTCACACCGTGTTTTGTTTACCATTAAAGAAATGTTAGTTAAATTATTACATCATACATGCAAGAGATGTAATTCCTGAAAGGTTAATCCTAGTACCTAGTTCATGTAAGATTGTTACACCCACGACTTTTCATAATAGTACTATAATGTATCCTGGATGTATCCTACCTATTAGATGTGCGGCATTGCATAGAATGAGTAGGTAGTCGTGCTCCGAGAATTTTCTGCAAAGGAAAGGTATTGTTGGATTTTCTCGTCTATCGTGGGTGCTTTTACAGTCACAAACACTCTTTAGGTACAACTACCATAAACAATACAATAAGCTATTGGCTCTGTGCGAGAATCGAATTCCAGAGAACCCACGAAATTTTTCAAGACACAATATTTTTGCTGTGATGATTTTCTTATGTTTGTTTGAAATCTGGTTTCCAATTGCTGAAACAATTTTTTTCACATTAAAGACTTAAGGCGGGCACATAATTGGGATGACGACATTTTTTTATTATTTTTGCCTCAAAAGACTGTTTGTTTCCAAATAGCGCAACTGTATTACAAAAAGTGTAAAATCTTAAAAAATTGCCAAGTTATAAACGTTTTAACATAGTTGTTAGAAAAGGATAGCACTATCGTAGAAGTGACGTCACGACTATGTAACTTCATACTAGCGCCGTACATTGTCAGTACAGCGCAACAAGGACGGCAATAATCCCCTCCAAATTTTTTAAAGCGTGTATCTTTTTCAAATTTACACCGATTTAACAGATTTTTTCGATTATCTTATTTTTGCTAAGCCTTCTTTGAAATTACATTATTTTTATAAACTTTTTTAATACTAGTCATCATCCCAATTATTACTTACACCCGCTTGTCTACACCCTGGCAGTCCGGCAGTCTGTTTGAGGCCTGTAATCGGATTGTTAAGTGGGCGCTTATAATGTTGATCGGAGCTTTCGCCCGCTAAGCTGGTTTACTGGTTTCATACCGGAACAGTGACTGTTGAATACATTCGGGTAGAGTAAATAGATAATTAATTAGATCAGTAATAAGATTGACGTTTATTAAATATTTATAACATAACATCACGCCTGTACTCCCCGAAGGTGTGCATAGTACACATTTATAAACATAAACGTGCCAGCAGTGTAAAATTTAATCCAAGACAATCGCCGAGTTACTTATCAGAAGATTCAGCACATACTGCAGGTTGAATCGGGAAGCATTCACGAAATTCTACAACTGCATCTTCGCGTAAGGAGGATAGTTTCACTCTGGGTGCCGCACAACCTCACCGATGCTCAGAAGCAGGGGGTCTACTCTCTTAGCCCGAAGTCCGTAGTTTTGGCCTTCGTTACGGACGTTTCCTACTCCGTATCACCTACGGACTTACGATTAGTCACAAACTCGAACTAAGAATGAATGACAACACGATTTGACAGTTGTCCCTACTCCCGATTCGTTTTTGCCCGCCCGAAAAGTTGGATTTGACACTTGTTTAGACGGAACGTTATGTCATTTGATACGACATCAAAATAGTTATCGTGCTGCTCACGAAAGTTAAAAATTGAAAATACGGCTGCTTTTTTAAGCTCGAAGAAGCTTTACAGGTAGAACGGAGACGTCGCCGATTGCCTCTTATTAAAACATGGCAATAAATAGGGTATTTGTATTTATATTATTGATTAGGTTATATAATTTTCAAACTTGATATTTTGCTTACAGACATAATGGGTGTTAGGACAGGCGGCAGATAGGTACTGTTAGAAAACAAATTTTACACAATAAAAGAATTGTTTTTGGTAACAAATTTTTATTTAGCATCAATCAACACAACTCGGCTTCCTGCTGAATCGGCAGGTAGGTGTCACCGAACTCGTGGACGTGCACAACGTGAATGTCATGCTGTAAACAAATGAAAAGAAAAATACTCAGTGTTAGCTTAGTATTTTATAAACATGATTTATGTGATCTATTTACTAGTTATCAATAATACTTACATCGCTGATTATGAATTGGCAGTTCCTTTTACCAGTACCTCAGTGATCACTGCGGGTTGTTCCTGGGAAAGTGGGTTGGTAGGTGTAGCAGCAGATATTTGTGTGGGTGTGATGACTGCTGGGTCTTGTATGACAGGTGGACCCTGTACAACAAAAACTGAATATCATTGACGGATACAAGAAATGTATAATTATGTACCTATCTGTTAAGTATAATTATTACATTTAAAAGTCACGGGAAAGACTCCATGCAAAATAATTATAAATACATTAATGCTACAACACAAATTTACTACCTATGTTCAATTATAAATTTAATTATTACCGATGGAAAAGCTGGCACTCTTGCCTCAGTTTGCGGCTCTCTAAAACCCTCTCCCACAATTGACAGTATCCTCAATTCAACTTGCGAGAGGGTTGGTGCTACCGATGGGACTTCACCTGTAGCACATGCTGAACGTCTGGCAGATCCAGCAGCTTTTTCGGCCAAATGTTTTTTTTATCATTATATGCACTTTAATAAATACGAGTATTGTATTAAACTTACCCTTTGCCACTACTCCACGGACTTTGTGCAACTCCCCATTGAATTAAGGGAGTTGCGCAGGCTTTCCCACAGCCGTTTTAATCGGATTCTCCCGTCGGCACCCCTCAATAGTCCGCGAACCATCCTAATGATGGTGCCAAGCCTCGTTACCAAGCCCAATCTATTATTATTGTGTATAATCTATATTTTTTTACGCACAATATTGAAAGATTTACTTTTTTTTTTTTAGATCACAGACATCTTATAGGTTTTCCTGTAATCTGTAAGTAATGAACTAATTTCTGTATTTAAAAAACATTATGCTCGTTAGTTTCAGAGATAAGGGGTACGATAAATTTTCGTATAATTTCTTAAAGAACTCCAAAACTGTTAATTTTAAAATAATACAAAAATAAGTTTAAAACCATCACAACAAGCTTTCATTTTATATGTCACACGGTACCTGTATTAAATTTTCTAGTTTTTCCCCCGAAAGTGATCCCCATATTCAAAACTCATTTCTCTACGTTATACAACCGTGTTTGGGTCGCAGAAATTCAAATGTTTACCAAATTGTTTTGATCAAGGATCACGCCTAGGTATTCGGCTTGCTTCTCCCAAGGGATTGGCTTGCCGTACATAGTGACCGGGCTGGGAAGGGGGGGTGGGACTCGTCGACGTCTCGAGAAGAGAACCGCCTGACTTTTATCGGGGTTGACCTCGATTCTCCATTTCCGGAACCAACTACTACGCTCCTCTGATGGCCAGGTCTTTTATACCGCCGTGATTGCTAATGGCTCTTTGTCTTTGTTTACCAAAACTTTCTCGTTCCTGGTGGTCCAAGGGGTAATTAGTATTGGAGACTGATGTCCGATTGTTCTAGTTTCCATAACATCTCCTATGTCTTCCTTGAAAAGGTTCATTTTATTTTTAATACGTTCATTGTTCAGGTCTTGCTGACTCACGGAGGGCATGCTGTAAATAAGCATAGGTACGTAAAATTTTTACACAATAGTAAACAAGCATGCTTTGTTATAGCACACATGCTACAAAGGTAAACCACGAAGAAAACCTTGGAGAATCAACGCGAAAACCGGTTTTATTCACAATAAGTAGATGTCGAGTAAGTTTATTTACAAGAATGTCTTTACAATGTGGCACGAAAAATACAAAAGAACCTTCTTTCCCAAGCTTTGGAGAGCTACACACATTAGTACACATTTAACTGTCCTTTAGAGTACATTTTCTAAACAATACGATAACGAACAAAGTGAGCCGGATATGTGGTACATTCTCATCTTGTTTTTCTTTCATCCCACTTTTGTAACGGTCCTATTATGAGAGCACCCCTGTTTGCGGAATGTATTACAGCGGTCCCATCTAACCACAAAAGGTTTATCCTGAGTTCTCGTACTATTGCTACTTCACTTATTTTTCTTGCTGTCTCTTAATTATTTTTAGATTACGTGATTATAATATTCTTTTTAGGGTTTTGACTGCTTTATACGGCTTCAAAAAAAACGGTGGTTCTCAAATCGTTGGTGTACATATTATAGTTTTAGTGACAAGAAAGTAACTAGGTTTTATGTGTAAAATGCTACACAAAGTCCTCATCATAATAATATTCCGCTAATCCTACACTCAACAATTGCCCTTGTGTCCACTATCCGGCCAACAACTAACGAGGATTAGTCATTTAATCATGTTAATTCCAATTCTTTCGACTTCCTTTCCCCTTCTTTGTTAGTCCGTCGTAGTGACGCTGTTATACCTACTCTATAATCGCTGATTTGACGGCTTCTAAACGTCAAGCTGGGGTTCCCCAATCTTGCAATTATATGTAAGACTATAGTGTGAGTAGTCTGTCAAATCCGAGCAGCAAGAGTAGGTGTCTGACTTTTGAGGATTGTTATCCTCAAAAGTCACTCAAACACTCAAAACAAACCCGGGAGTGCCTAACATTTGAGGGCTTATCGTAAGTTACTGAAACATGCGGCTATTAGGTGACTTATTAGGGTTGTAACGGAGGCCATCTTACGAACAAAACCAATAACCTAACGGCCAAACCCAATAACCTAAGACAGATCGCACAATACGATCTGTCTCTGTCGAACAAATAGCTGTCAACACGTTATAGGGTCGCATACCGGAGTTTTAGAATAATGGAATTAATCTCCTCATCTTTTTGTTGTTCTGCTTGTAACCATTTATCTGATATTTCAATCAAATATACTTTTTTTCTGTTCAATATTTTACGAGCTAGCTTTGGGTTCTCAGGTAGGTTTCGTGATAAAAAGTCTACATGTCCCATATTTTTACCCTGGCGATACTCAATGTCAAATTCAAAAGATTGAAGAAAACATAACCATCTGTGGACACGAGGGGTAAGGTCTACTTTAGATTTAACTGCCTTGACTGCATTGCAATCAGTGATTACTACGAACTTACGTCCTTGCAAGTAATGGCGAAAACGTTTTATGCTATTCACTACTGCAAGCGTCTTTAGTTCATATGAATGATATCTTGACTCAGTGCTGGAGGTTCGGCGACTGTAATATTCGATAACATGTAATTTAGCATCAAACTTTTGCATTAGTATGGCGACATAACCTTCAGCACTGGCATCATCGGTATGTAACTCTATCGGTTGTTGGGGTCAAAAATTGTTAGAACGGGTTTGCTGGTAAGTGCATCAATAATTTATTTTCATATTGTTTCAATAGCTGGTTTCCACTGTATTTGCCTTTACCTGAAGTTAATCTATAAACAGGAGCGGTCTTTTGAGAGAAACACGGTACAAATTTTCTAAAGCACGAAGCTAAGCCTATAAATTGTCGAAGTTGAGTAACCGTTTGCGGAGGTTCAAGTTCTGTCAAAGATTAAATTTTTCGCGGATTTGGTCGTATTTCGCCAGCGGCTACGTGATACCCAAAGAACTCTAATTCAATCTTGAGGAAAGCACATTTCTTTTAAGTTGAAAGCGAAACCGGCGTCGGTTAATGCTTTCAAAACCTGACGCAAGCGACCAATACCTTCATCTTGATCTTAGAGCGCACTACTTGTCTTTCATCACAACCAAGCCGATATGATCGGCGTTGTACTGTGTGGTTGGGATCAATCTATAATCTATAATTTCTAATTTTCCAGTACTAACTCTACCAGATGCAGTGCCTTCTACGAAGTAATTACCGTAATGTTCAAGTAAAGATGTTAATTGTTCTCTATGTTCATTTGGAATTTCACTATCAATATCACAGAAGTTATTTAGAGAGAGTTTCCATAGAATCGTATCGAGAGAGAAACAGGTCTCTCAACGGAGGCCCAGGAGTTATTCCAAGAAAAGTATTCTGAGCTAACCAAGAGGCCGCCGACCCCTTAAGGGCTTTACTAATCTTAATAATTAGTCTACTGCCAGGTATATGTTTTTCTTGAATGCTTCATAAATCGACGGTATTGCACCAAGCTCGGGCATCACTATCTCGACACTCGGGATTAAATTCAGGTAGGGTCAGATTATTGTCTTTTGAACCAGGTTCCTTAGACGCGCGGCTCAAATCCATTGTTTGGCGTTGCTGCATTTCAAATAACAACTTCCAACGGTTATTTTCACTTGATAACAAATCAACACTCTGACCTGTAGGCTGTTCCTGCGCCGTTCCGTCGTATCCCACTTCTGATGAAGGATCGATCGAGCGGCTGGGACACCGCGTGTCGCTCCGGATCAGTTATCTGTTGGTCTTCCATAGCGGGCGTGTACGTGCAGGTGTTTAACAAATAATATTCGCAAAGTAACGCACTTACTTTACTTTAAAACAAAACAACAAAACTCCATCACAAAAAATAAGGATTATGATGATAATCACTGATTAAATTAAATCACAATGATTATTCAACTTAAATTTAGAGCCAATGGATTTGTGCGTGTGCACCACGTGACGATCTCATCAAAAAGAGATCGCCACCGCCGCCATGACACTCACAACCCCATTCCGTGTTACCCGCTCTAAATTAAAAACACCACTAAAGAAATAAATTCTAAACTACAGAGTAAAATTAATCGATTACAAGTTTCAAAAAGTGTCACAATAAATCGAATAAATCATCACGCGCCGTCAGATACGTTATTGGGTTCGGCAGTTAGATTGATCGCTATCTATCTGTCAGGGACAGATAGAATTATACTGTCTGTCTGTCAACAAATAGCTGTCAACAGGTTATAGGGTCGCATAATTTGGCTTTATTGGGACGTTAAAACCAGAAATTGATAGGTTTTTCTATCTCCAGTACGCCAAAATTGGAGGTAGATTCGTTATTGGGTTTGGCCGTTAGTGGAGGCGGAGGCGGAGTTAGAAAAATGAAGAAAAAAATATTATTTGAACATGTACACAAATAAACACAACAACACACAAAGGCCAACCCACACCAGCGGACGCCGTGTGACGGCATCGAGGTGCCCGTGCACTAATGGATGCTGCGGCATTCCGGCACATACGACCGCATACCTTCGCATCCCACCGCGGTATCCTCCAGCGCACTCTTCTATGCCGAATAGAGAAATCCCATGATGCTCTGTGGTCGGTCTTTGGATTTTTTTACCTTGTTAGCTTGTGACCATTAGATACGTACGAATTTACGTTGGTGAAAATGTGCTCTGGCCTGTACTAAGACAAAAATCGACCTATTGGTTATCAAAATTTACCAAAAATAGGTTTGCAGCTAGACAATTTTGAGAGGGAGGCCAAGAGGAGGATCCAGCTAGGCTGGGCAGCGTTTGAGAAACTACGCCGAGTCTGCTCGTCATCCATACCGCAATGCTTGAAAACTAAAGTTTTCAATCAGTTCGTCCTACCCGTCATGACCTACGGAGCTGAGACGTGGACACTCACGATAGGGCTGGTCCACCAGTTCAAAGTCGCTCAGCGAGCTATGGAAAGAGCTATGCTCGGAGTCTCTCTGAAGGATAGAATTCGCAACGAATGCATCAACAGAGAACCAAAGTTATCGACATAGCTCTAAGAATTAGCAAGCTGAAGTGGCAGTGGGCCGGCCATATCTCGCGAAGAACCGACAACCGCTGGGGTAAACGAGTTCTTGTGTGGAGACCGCGACTCGGCAAATGTAGTGTAGGACGCCCTCCGGCCAGGTGGGATGACGAGCTGCGAAAGATTGCAGGCAGATGCTGGATGCGTCAAGCTGAAGACAGGGCGCTATGGCGCTCATTAGGGGAGGCCTATGTCCAGCAGTGGACTAAAATAGGCTGATGACGATGATGATGATGATGATGAGGTTTGCAGCTTTGCCACTACCTTCAAGATTTCTTAATGTATATAAATAAAACAAAGTCGGGTTAGTTACACCATATTTCACTCGGGAACGACTGAAGCGATTTATATAATCTTTGTTTTGTTGGATTTGTCTTCGCCCCGAATAGCAGAATAACTATTAAAACATGGGAAAAATTCTCGAAATAAAATAAAATATGAAGAAAATATTATGAGCCGGTACGAAGTTCGCCGGGTCAGGTAGTCTTTCATAAGTTATACCGGCTCCACCGAACAGCGGCGGCGATGACATGGGAGCAAAACCTTGAAACTACGACTAATTTCTCCACAGTATTTGGAGATTCTTCACGTAGTTGGAGACAATTTTCTTTATTGGATCTCCGTTAGGTATAGCTTCGTTATATCTTGAAGAGTTCCGTTTCAACCCTAGTACCTATCGACATCACCAACAAACAATGAGACTCAGTTGAGTAACTCTGCCTTAACCAAAGGGCTCCGTATGATGGGTTTTGCGAAAGCCATTAGACCGGTCACTTTACATAGCTCTTGTCCTACATAAATGTCACAGCGTCCACTCGCAGATCAAGAAAGACATTTAAGACGTCGTCAAGTGCTCCGCGATAATGACGTTACGTCTCAAATGTACGTACGGGAGGTGGTACATTTGAAATTACTTAGACACATTTTGAATAATGGATTTAAACTAGAATTTTTTAAATAGAATTCCGTTTGACATTTTTTTCTTATTTCTTTTTTATTGCCTTAATTACATATGAGTTGACATAACTTAGATAAAGGTGAGTAAATAAGTGATGTATAGAGGAAGAAGCATGCTGCGACAAAATACATTCGGAAAAAAGCATGATGATGACGCAGACATAATTATTCGTTTATTCATTTTTTCCAACGTAAATTAAAATTCAAAAAAACATTTAAAGTATAAAAATAGTAGCCCACTGGTATCGGCAACAGGGTCCAAGCTACCAGCGGTCAGGGCTCCAGAGAGAGGAACCTCCTGACAATGAGAAACGTGTCCAGAAGTACCGCTTTCTGAATCAAACCCTTGATTCAGCTACCCAACGAGAGCGTCCTCAGGTATTGGTCGAGGCTATTGGCTATTAAGCCATTAGCTGTCACGACTATCGATACAATGATTGCAGAGTGCACGTTCCACATGTCGACAACCTCGTGCGCTAAGTCGAGATACTTTTATTTTGTCAGTTTCAGCTTTCGCGAGATCTGAGGGACTCGTCATGAGGGACAGTGATATCAACAATTGTTGCACGGCGCTCTCGTCGATCTATCACCACAATATCAGGCTTATTGGCTACAATAGTCTTGTCAGTGATGATTGATCAATCCTAGTACAATGTGACATGATCATTCTCGAGAACTGGGTCGGGCACATACTTTAATACGGCACTACCGATTCCACAAGGCTGTTGTGACAGTACCTAAATTACCCTAGGCTGATAAATTTTTAGTTTTTCCTAATTATGTTAATATTAGCGTTAAGGTCGGTTTCCCCCTAAGGGGAAAAGGCCGCACTCCAACCCCGTGCGGCCCTGTAGAGCTCGTCACCAGACTTGGTCACTCTCCCACCGATAATAGAAGTGAATTCCCAAATTTATAGAAGCCAAATGCCTTGATATTATTAATGAGGCAAGGAAACCGTGTATCAATATTAGACGATACTTGGGAATTCATAGTTATGAAATATATTGGAAGTGATTTTAGAAAGCTAAATAATAGAGGGATGCAGAGTAAATTATTATATAAACTTGTGAGTAACCCAAACGCTAGCGCGTAGTAGGTATTTGATCAGTCGTAACTCACACAATACCTCGCATCTACACTCGGAGTACTCAGAGATACACTTCCATAAAGTGACGCAAGCGGCTTTACAGCGGCATAGCGTCGACATCATACTCTTTTGGAGTCATGGCCCCTAGCAGTTCTCTCGAACTGATAAACGTGACGAAGCGGCTTTTCCTGCGGCAACCGTGCGACTGTCCTTGTCTAGCAACGGAGCGGCTAGTTCTAGCGGCATTGCGTCTGCATCATGCTCTTAAGGAGACATGGTCCCTATCAGTCCTTAGACTGGATATGAGATAGTTGTGGTCACCCAAACCCCTGGAAGTTCACTCTTTGCACAACAAGCATATTTGCAAGACACGTGCTCATGTCAGTCTGACCGAGTTATTAGTATAAGATAAAGAATATAATATTCTTTGAATTACTAGATAGTTTGAGTTGAGAAATCAAAACTCGAGGATTATTACTAAATAAAGTTTAGAGTTCTAGTATCGTCCAAAGGCAACGAATACAACATTCAATAATTACTAGTTATGAGAGTAGAGAATCAAACTCAAGCATAATTAATAGAGTTGTGAATCAACTCTCTTGAAAGTCTATAGACAGCCCCAAAGAGCCCACCCGTCACCACTTCCTAGTGCTTATGCTGGGGAGAAGAAGTGGCGCAACAAACTCCCCAGCAACACGTGTCTGTCTGATTAGTTATAATGACTATCAACTCCTTCAGCCTAGGATAACTATAATAACTAAAGGCTCTCCCAGTCTCACCTACAAATACTAACACATACTACGTTAAAACTAGATTATAGAATAATAATAAACTAAATCTGTGATTCAACACAACTATATTTTACTTATTTAATATTAACTCGTTCCCCTACAACATCCCACTTGGACAAGGCCTCTGGCACTCAATAATTCTCCTAACTTTCTTAGCCTAGCCTTACACTGACCGTTTCCTACCGCGGTCTGTCTTCCTTCTCGCAGGTAGCGCTAATAATACCTGTAATAGAATCTTCATAATGTGAAGAGGTAAGGGAATCGTTACGCTTGCGCTTTAATCAATCAATAATAGCTACGTTAATGTATCTGTGTATGATGTACCCATTTCAGTGAGACGGGGAACCGTTTTACAACGTTTGTCTCTTTGTACGTGTTCTACTAAACCTAACGCATAAAACCTCTGAGACAATATACGATTTTAGTAGAACATGTTCCCTAAGCACAATATAAATGTCTTACTCAATCCTAGAGACAGTGAACTACGAAGCCCAACTGCCATTGAGTGAGACAAGTATTGAGTATAAAGTTCTAAACGCGTGCTAATGTTAATATCATCCTTACGGCAGCCTAGCCCCATTTCTAGAATAACAGAAAATATCGCACAAGCGTACCGTAGACTCAGTCTGTAGCAAAACTCAATGCGATCGTACCCGGTGTTTGCCGAGGTGGTTATTTCGTCACCTCACATCTCCTTAATCTTCCCATTTCGAGGATACAGTGCGGCTGTCAGCGGCAAAGCGTCAAAATTGACGTGTTTCGATAAATAGTGTCGATTTAGAAATTGGCGTACCATATGTACCGGGTGTAGGTTTTATCGAGACACGGTCCCTAGCGTTCTTAGAACGACTACCAATCCAGTTTGGGGAAGTGTGTGAAGCCTACCCCCTCTCCCCGGAGATGCGCGTACGACGAGCCTTTCGTAAAGAGTTGTGTAGCCAAACCTTTTTGGAAGCAGTAATTATCACTAACGTTTGATTGTTGTATAATGCCGATTTAGATCGACTTTATAGCATATGTTGTTTTAAATGAACTGAGAGTATTTACGGTTCTGCCTTCCGTATGTGGTTGCGCATGTTACAGGTCAAAGTCGTCAAAAGTCGAGCGTCAGTGCTCAGTGTCAAATTAAGTGGAAGGCCTTCTCCGTTTCCCTATAATCAAACGCAAATGACAAATATCTGTCAGGGTATGGATTAGGAGATGGACACGTAATACAATAGAAAATAGAGTTAATTAATAGCGCAATGTCGCTATGCTGGAATAAATGATTATTAATAGCTCTGCAGCGATAATATCTAAATGTTACCTACAAATCATAAAACAAATCAGCCTACGAGAACAATACAATGGAAAAGACACATTATTAGTAAAGAGTTTAACACTTACCAATGATATCTTTGTAGGGAATTAGATTACTACTCACGAAATGCCGCACGTAGTACCAACTTCACCTCGAACACAGCTCCTCCCAGCTCACAACACTCACCAACCTCCTAACTTAACTAGCTTTCCCTCTTGAGACTATAACGACCGAACCCTGTCATGTCCTAAGACCAACTGTCCTTCCTCAACACCCCCGCCAACTATCCAAAATCTGGGCTCGGTACTTTCCCACACTATTTTTTTGTAAACTTCGACTTAAAACACATTTTTCTATTTCTTAATTGCTTTTACGATTCACAGCTGGTTGCAATAACGCGCCCTTGCTTTAACTTTCTCAGAATTTGTAAAGAACTATGGGTTTCGATTATCTAAACATTTCTTTCAAGCGACGACGGCTGCCATAAGTGGCCATTTGCGTGTGCCATTAAATAGAAATGGAATGGACCTCTAAGAGTTTCTAAACTATTTTACAAGTGCAAAGAATTAGGATATCTTGTTATTTATTAGGGTAACGCGTCAAGCTGCCAGACCATAAAATTAAGATTTAATGTGTTTCGTAAAGTGGGCCGAACCACGTGCATGGTTTTAGAATAAATAATTATAATATTTTGTTATTAAATAGGAATAAGTGACAGACAGTCACATTCCCCCCTCTGAAAATCAGACGCGTGACGCAGTACAGCGGATGAGCTTTCATAATAGGTGAAGCAATGCCTTTCCATGAAAGTGTTTTAGAATATATACCCATAGGTATGCTAAGTTCATTTAACCAAGCAGTTAAGCTCAATCCAGTTGGAACACGAACCCGATAAGATGCAATGTCTGCTATAATTTTGTACTGCTTCGCAGAAACATCTTCTTAACTTGTTTGTCTTAAAAGTAGTCCTGTCACCTTAATCAGGTTACACTACCGCGCTTCAAATATGTTCCGAGAACCTGTGCATGCTTATAATGTAGTTTTACATACCAGGGTCTCTTTAAAGAGTACTTGTGCTATCGAGCCACGCTACCTGCGGTGCTCCCTCGTTCTAAACTCAGCCTATCGCGGTTGCCGCTGGACAGAGGCCTTTCCTTGTGCACCTTAACGCTGAGTCAGTTTAGTCAGCTGTCGGCAGTCATATCCGAAAACAGCTGAAATAGTCCGCACATAAACATATTAGAGTGTATTCCAATAACATGCCCCCCTCTGATTCTAAGAGGTTAGAGCAGGTTTCAACAAGAATCGGAAAGTTATACTTATTAGAAAATATAGGTATCCTTGATTGTGCAAACAATTATTGGTTTAGTGTAACAAAAGGTGTTCTTTTATTATTTTTATTTATAAATTATAAAGTAGAGCAGCTGAAATAGTCCGTGCATGAACATATAGAGTTTATTCCCATAGGACGCTCGCTCTGATTCTAAGAGGTTGAAACAGTTTTGAAATCCGATAAGAGTTGGAAAGTTAAACTGATTAGTAAACATAGATACCTATCCTAGACGACAGTGCACACAATAAACAACCCTAGTGTGACAAAATATTGTCAATTTCTCCCTCTAATTATGAAATATTGACAAGAAGATTTTCTAGCATATGGAAAGTAATAACTATAGTACCATTGCCTTTAAACGTAATGATTATAAGTGAGATAACAAAATCATACTGCGTAGGTTCTAACGGGTCACTGAAGTATCTAATAAATAGGGAAACTTAGCTTCGTAACAGGAGCCACGCTACAGCCACTGCTGTTGAAGTCAGCCGATGTCAGCAGATTTTGTAGAAACTTGAAACCAAGTGCGACGCACAAACCAGAAGTTTAGACATAGCGTAGTCGCAGCCAAGTGGAGACTTAAATATCCTGGAATTTGAAATAAGGCCAAACGAGTATCTATTCAATTATATGACATGCGCTGTATACTGCAAAGTTGGAAAGATTTATGTTAACTTCCTATGATGATGGATAATGTACCTTCTCGGTAAATTAATAGTCATGTACAAAATGCTAGAAGCTTCACGCTTCGTAGGTCTTAGATAATAATAAAATTAGGTTTAATCATAGTTAAGAACGAGTTCTACAACTAAACTCACTCACTCATACACATGCATAACTAACGCGTAAACATATTTCATGTTCAAATACTATCAGATATTAAACTCACGTTTGCTGGGAGTCGAACCCATTACCTTAGTAGCACAACAGCCCAAGCAACAATCATACCATCGCCTATTTAATAAAAATACGTCCTTGCATGTGGGAATCGAACCCACTCTACTTAGCATCGGATCTAAAGCCATACATTCTACAATTATGCTAAACTATTCATGCGGGGATTGAACCCACAAGCGGTGACTCAGGAATCTAAGTAACCATCACAGAATTCATCTACTGGGAATCGAAACCTCAAATCAATGGCAATGGAATCTAAACACATCATCTAACAAATCGTGCGGGGTTTGAACCCACTACGAGTAGTTGAATCATTCAACCACCATTATCAAACCTTAACTTAATTAAACATAATTATTGTAGCCGTTGTAACTGCCGCCGTCCCTAGCATTTAATAGAACCATAAAATTACGTTGTGTTATTATTCACGTTGTGCTTTTGTTGTAGTAACCCTTAAGTAATTCTTTCTCGTTGCACTGAATTGAATCAGTACATTTAATGACGAGAATCCTGGTCACGGCACCACATGTGACGGTACCTAAATTACCCTAGGCTGATAAATTTTTCGTTTTTCCTAATTATGTTAATATTAGCGTTAAGGTCGGTTTCCCCCTAAGGGGAAAAGCCCGCACTCCAACCCCGTGCGGCCCTGTAGAGCTCATCACCAGACTTGGTCACTCTCCCACCGATAATAGAAGTGAATTCCCAAATTTATAGAAGCCAAATGCCTTGATATTATTAATGAGGCAAGGAAACCGTGTATCAATATTAGACGATACTTGGGAATTCATAGTTATGAAATATATTGGAAGTGATTTTAGAAAGCTAAATATTAGAGGGATGCAGAGTAAATTATTATATAAACTTGTGAGTAACCCAAACGCTAGCGCGTAGTAGGTATTTGATCAGTCGTAACTCACACAATACCTCGCATCTACACTCGGAGTACTCAGAGATACACTTCCATAAAGTGACGCAAGCGACCTTACAGCGGCATAGCGTCGACATCATGCTCTTTTGGAGTCATGGCCCCTAGCAGTTCTCTCGAACTGATGAACGTGACGAAGCGGCTTTTCCTGCGGCAACCGTGCGACTGTCCTTGTCTAGCAACGGAGCGGCTAGTTCTAGCGGCATTGCGTCTGCATCATGCTCTTAAGGAGACATGGTCCCTATCAGTCCTTAGACTGGATATGAGATAGTTGTGGTCACCCAAACCCCCGGAAGTTCACTCTTTGCACAACAAGCATATTTGCAAGGCACGTGCTCATGTCAGTCTGACCGAGTTATTAGTATAAGATAAAGAATATAATATTCTTTGAATTACTAGTTAATTTGAGTTGAGAAATCAAAACTCGAGGATTATTACTAAATAAAGTTTAAGAGTTCTAGTATCGGCCAAAGGCAACGAATACAACATTCAATAATTACTAGTTATGAGAGTAGAGAATCAAACTCAAGCATTATTAATAGAGTTGTGAATCAACTCACTTTAAAGTCTATAGACAGCCCCAAAGAGCCCACCCGTCACCACTTCCTAGTGTTTATGCTGGGGAGAAGAAGTGGCGCAACAAACTCCCCAGCAACACGTGTCTGTCTGATTAGTTATAACGACTATCAACTCCATCAGCCTAGGATAACTATAATAACTAAAGGCTCACCCAGTCTCACCAACAGACACTAACACATACTAAGTTAAAACTAGATGATAGAATAATAATAAACTAAATCTGTGCTTCAACACAACTATATTTTACTTATTTAATATTAACTCGTTCTCCTACAACAGCCCACTTGGACAAGGCCTCTGGCACTCAATAATTCTCCTAGCTTTCTTAGCCTAGCCTTACACCGACCGTTTCCTACCGCGGTCTGTCTTCCTTCTCGCAGGTAGCGCTAATAATACCTGTAATAGAATCTTCATAATGTGAAGAGGTAAGGGAATCGTTACGCTTGCGCTTTAATCAATCAATAATAGCTACGTTAATGTATCTGTGTATGATGTACCCATTTCAGTGAGACGGGGAACCGTTTTACAACGTTTGTCTCTTTGTACGTGTTCTACTAAACCTAACGCATAAAACCTCTGAGACAATATACGATTTTAGTAGAACATGTTCCCTAAGCACAATATAAATGTCTTACTCAATCCTAGAGACAGTGAACTACGAAGCCCAACTGCCATTGAGTGAGACAAGTATTGAGTATAAAGTTCCAAACGCGTATTTATGTTAATATCACCTTTACGGCAGCCTAGCCCCATTTCTAAAATAACGGAAAATATTGCACAAGCGTACCGTATACTCAGTCTGTAGCAAAACTCAATGCGATCGTACTCGGTGTCTGCCGAGGTGGTAATTTCGTCACCTCACATCTCGTTAATCTTCCCAATTTCGAGGATACAGTGCGGCTGTAAGCGGCAAAGCGTCCAAATTGACGTGTTTCGATAAATAGTGTCGATTTAGAAATTGGCGTACCATATGCCGGGTGTAGGTTTTATCGAGACACGGTCCCTAGCGTTCTTAGAACGACTAACAATCCAGTTTAGGGAAGTGTGTGAAGCCTACCCCCTCTCCCCGGAGACGCGCGTACAACGAGCCTTTCGTAAAGAGTTGTGTGACCAAACCTTTTTGGAAGCAGTAATTATCACTAACGTTTGATTGTTTTATTATGCCGATTTAGATCGACTTTATAGCATATGTTGATTTAAATGAACTGAGAGTATTTACGGTTCTGCCTTCCGTATGTGGTTGCGCATGTTACAGGTCAAAGTCGTCAAAAGTCGAGCGTCAGTGCTCAGTGTCAAATTAAGTGGAAGGCCTTCTCCGTTTCCCTATAATCAAACGCAAATGACAAATATCTGTCAGGGTATGGATTAGGAGATGGACACGTAATACAATAGAAAATAGAGTTAATTAATAGCGCAATGTCGCTATGCTGGAATAAATGATTATTAATAGCTCTGCAGCGATAATATCTAAATGTTACCTACAAATCATAAAACAAATCAGCCTACGAGAACAATACAATGGAAAAGACACATTATTAGTAAAGAGTTTAACACTTACCAATGATATCTTTGTAGGGGATTAGATTACTACTCACGAAATGCCGCACGTAGTACCAACTTCACCTCGAACACAGCTCCTCCCAGCTCACAACACTCACCAACCTCCTAACTTAACTAGCTTTCCCTCTTGAGACTATAACGACCGAACCCTGTCATGTCCTAAGACCAACTGTCCTTCCTCAACACCCCCGCCAACTATCCAAAATCTGGGCTCGGTACTTTCCCACACTATTTTTTTGTAAACTTCGACTTAAAACACATGTTTCTATTTCTTAATTGCTTTTACGATTCACAGCTGGTTGCAATAACGCGCCCTCGCTTTAACTTTCTCAGAATTTGTAAAGAACTATGGGTTTCGATTGTCTAAACATTTCTTTCAAGCGACGACGGCTGCCATAAGTGGCCATTTGCGTGTGCCATTAAATAGAAATGGAATGGACTTCTAAGAGGTTCTAAACTATTTTACAATTGCAAAGAATTAGGATATCTTGTTATTTATTAGGGTAACGCGTCAAGCTGTCAGACCATAAAATTAAGATTTAATGTGTTTCGTAAAGTGGTCCGAACCACGTGCATGGTTTTACAATAAATATAATATTTTGTTATTAAATAGGAATAAGTGACAGACAGTCACACTACCAACGATACCATGGTTCCTTAGAAGGGCCTTCATCCATGTATGCCATTTGAAGTCTATCGTACGATTCTTCCGGTTTCAGGTGACACTTGAAATCGTAAAAAATCATAGCGCGAAAATATTACCGGCGCAGATCCATTTTTTTATGAGATACGATAATTTAAATTAGCTCGCAAACAATGTGGAGGAAGATTTTGAAAATAGAACGTACCTATTTTTACTTTTGTTTAATCGATTTTCAAAATAGAACTTACTGGCATACAAAAAAAAATTCGTAATACTTTCTGAGTGGCCTGATTTAGGGTACAACTTTTTATCCTTCTGTTCTAACTGTTGGTTCTCCTAATAAATAAAAACTTCACGAACGGCTGGAAATATGGGAAAATGGACAGAGATTTCAAAGATGTGTGTTGATCGCAAGATCAACTACACTAATGCCCGATCCACCCTTCAGGGGATTAAAGTAATAGTCCCCACGTCCTCGGATTTTAGGGATCTCTCCCGCGCCCTGCGTGAAAGGAACTACTCCTTTCACATATACTCCCTTCCGGAGGAAACCCCCACTCGCGTCGTCACTAGGCGCGTACCTCGTGAAATCGACACGGAAGAAATAAAAAGCGACCTTGTTGCACAAGGCGTTCCGGTCTCCGCTGTCCATCGCTTGCATAAAGCGAGACAGGGCGTTGTCTATGACATGGTCCTGGTCATATGTGACCCCACAGAAGGGCACCACCCGATCTTCAAGGTGAAGTCGGTTTGCTCGCTCTCAGGCATCTCCATCGAGAACCCGTACAGAGCTCAATTGATTGGCCAGTGTCATCGCTGCCAATTATATGGTCACTCGCAGTCCAACTGCTATGCCACCCCTAGATGCGTCAAGTGTCTAGGAGAGCATGGCACCGCCGACTGTACCCGCCCAAAAGATAGGGAACAATGTTTAGAGCTTCCCAGCTGTGTACTCTGCGGCTTATCGGGACACCCGGCAAATTACCGGGGCTGTTCTAAGGCCTCCTCTCCCAAACTCGCGATACGCGCGAGCGACCGCCAGCACAGGGAAAGCCCCTGGGGTAAGCTTCCTTCCGCGCAGATGCCGGCTCAGTCCGAAGAGGCCCTCTCCCTGGGCTATCTTAAACCACCTAAAAGCTCCCGCAGTTTCGGTGTCGGTCCAAACCCGTCATACCCGCCGGAAAACCAGCTTTGAAGGCTACCGCCATCCCAGCGCCTTCGGTAGCCCCCGCAGCCCCAGATGCAGTTGCAGTGGCTTCACCAGTTGCACCGCAAAGAGCCCCGGGCAGGGATAGCGCCCAAATTATCATAAGCACGTACGCGGCCCTCTACAGCTCCGCCGCGGATATAATGGCCGACGAAATAGTCGCTACAAATGGCAACCCTCGTCGCCCTTTGGAAATTCTTGACGCGTATCTGGAGATCGCGTTAGTTCTGAAATCTCTTAAATTCTTAATCCTCAATGGCTAATACGAGTTTAAACTGTACAAAACCCCGGTCCCTTAAATTATGGTTTTTCAAAGCAAATGGCGTTTCAGGTCAGCGCGAAGAGATCGCCGCTTTCCTCCGCGACCACCAGCTTGACATTCTCCTCATACAGGAAACCTTTTTAAAGCCTCATCACCGCAACCCGAACATTGCCAACTATAAACTAGTTCGCAATGACAGGTCTCGATGCCGCAAGGGTGGCACCCTGATCTACTTTAGGAAAACTTTGTACGGCATCCCTATAGACCCTCTCTTCACTCACCTGGAGAGCTCTATCTGTCGGCTCGGCATGACGGGTTATCAACCGATCACCATCATCTCTGCTTATATTCCACCAGACAATGGTCCGGAGGATCCCATCTCTCTCCAAAAGGACTTCACCGCCCTCTTCGGTATGAGTGACTCCGTCATCTTGGCGGGGGATCTTAATGTCAAACACCCGGCGTGGAACAGCATCACGACTTCTACCAGAGGTCGGACTATTTTCAAGTTAGGTGAATCCCTTAACTTCGACGTCATCGCTCCAATGAGTCCGACTCATTTCCCCGGAAATCCCAACCATCTTCCTGATATACTCGATGTAGCGCTGCTCAAGAATGTGAACCTCCGTTTGGAACTCGGACCACCGCCCAATAGTCATGCATCTCGCCCCCTACTCTGGCCCAAGCGATCCCAACCGCCCCCTCAGACCCAGATTATAACCGACTGGAGGAAAGTAAGCGTAAGACTGAAATCCACCACGTCGCCTCACTTCGACACCATCCCCGATCACATAGTGTCAGTCGCCGACACGACGGCCGCAATCGACTCGTTTACTGAGCACGTTCAATCCGTATTGACGGATTGTTCACGGGAAGTTCCGGTGATGGAAGACCATCGCTGAAAACTACCTACTGACGTACGTGACTTGATAACCGAGAAGAATGCGGCTATTCGTGCCTACGACTCTTTCCCTTGTGACGCGAACAAAGCCCACATGAGCCATTTACAGCGTGCTGTAAAGAAACGCATAGGGGAGGTACGCTCAGAGGGTTGGAACAAGATGCTCAGTGAACTCGAGCCCACTCACCAAGCCTTCTGGCACCTTCAGAGGAAATTGCGTTCCTCCAAGGAGGTATCTATGCCTCCCTTCATCCGCCCCGACAAGAGTGTCGCTTTCGACAGCACCGACAAGGCCGAATGCCTTGCTGACAGCCTAGAGTCCCAATGTTCTCCCAGCTCTCAACCAGTTGACCAAGCTCACCTGAACAAGGTCGACGCTGAAGTCGAACGGAGAGCCTCCCTACCACCCGTCGATCCTCTGCCTCCCGTCACTCCAGACGAAGTGCACGACATCATTAAAGGGCTACAGGCGCGTAAAGCCCCCGGTTCGGACGGTATTACCAATAAAGTATACAAACTCCTACCTGCCCCACTAATAATGCTTATGACCGCCATCTTCAATGGCGCTTTGAGCAACAACATCTTCCCTCAAGCGTGGAAAGAAGCAACCGTCATCGGTATCCCAAAACCAGACAAGCCAAAGTCTGAGCCTTCCAGCTACCGTCCAATCAGCCTACTCAATGTTCTCGGCAAAATCTACGAGATGCTTATTTATAAGCGTCTCAAAGACTATGCTGAAACAAAGAGCCTAATTCCCATCGAGCAGTTTGGTTTCCGTCCCCAACACTCGAGTATCCACCAGGTCCACCGTATCGTTGAGCACTTGTGCGCTGGTCTGCAGCGTAACGCGACGACGGGTGTGCTATTCTTCGACATAGCGAAGGCCTTCGACAAAGTCTGGTAAGTTGGTAAAGCTTGTATAACAAGCCGTTGTGGCTTGTTATACAAGCTTTACCAACTAGGAGTGCCAGATCGTCTCGTGCTCATCTTACGAGACTTTTTGTCGAATCGCACCTTTCGCTATCGCATGGAGGGTGCACTCTCGTCCCCTCACCCTATTCGCGCCGGGGTCCCTCAGGGTTCTGTTATATCTCCCCTAGTCTACACGCTGTTTACCAGCGATGTCCCACAGAGTAAAAAGGCTCAGTTGGCTCTCTTCGCCGACGACACTGCCGTTTACTATACCGGTCATTGTCCCAATGCTATAGCTCGTACTTTCCAAACCTCCGCAAACGTCTTAGGCGCTTGGTTCCGGAAATGGAAAAACGAGGCCAACCCCGATAAGAGTCAGGCGGTTCTCTTCTCGAGACGTCGATGAGTCCCACCCCCCCTTCCCAGCCAGATCACTATGTACGGCAAGCCAATCCCTTGGGAGAAGCAAGCCAAATACCTAGGCGTGATCCTCGATGAAAACCTTACCTTTAAGGCTCATATTAAGGCGGTTCGCGCGCGCGCCTCCTTTGCTCTTAGCAGGCTCCACTTTTTACTGACAGCCCGTAGTAAAATGTCACTTAAATGCATGCTGCGCATCTATACCGCAGTCATCCATCCCATCATGACCTATGCCTGCGTTGTATTTGCGCCCGCTCACCCACGTCATCTCCATAAGATGCAGACCCTCCAGAACCGTTTCCTCAGAAAGGTCACGGGAGCCCCCATCTATGTCCGTAATATAAATCTCCACCTCGACCTTAAAATGCCTACCATAAACCAGTTCATGAAACGCTTATCGAGCGAGCGTTTCTTTGACTGTGGTATCAAACACCCAAACCCCTTGATCTCAGCGGCCGCCCGCTACACTCCCTCCCGCATTAGCAGTATTCGCCGACCAAGGCATACTTTAATCGCCACCGACGACGCCACTGCCCTCCTCCAGGAGAGTAGTAAGGCCACCAGCACGCTACATAAGCCCGAAACCCGATCGCCGTCCTATCGTCCTCGCCGCCAAGGCCCGCCGCGACGCCCAAATTCACGCTCCTCCCGACCCTTACTCGAGCCAGCCCGCGCCGCTGAGCCTGTAGCTTTAAATTCGTCCCAAAATCAAATAAATCCTGATCCAGCTAGTCCCTTGCTGCCCTCTTCCAGCGTCGCCCTAAGCCGAGGTCCGTACCCCACAGGGGGTGCCCTTAGCGTTGTCGCTTAGATTTAGTTAGTATTTAAGTTTAAGTCCTGGCTGGAGGCCTTAATTTATTAGGGCACCACAGGCAAGTCTGCTTAAGCAGACGACAACCGAACAGGTTGAACTGCGAGATGCCATTCAAACAAAAAAAAAAAGATTTATAATCTCAATTCAGAAACCTGTTGTCGTTCAGAAACATGGTACCCATACAACATATGTCGATAGTAACACGATAACAGCGATTACTCTTTTGTTGAAAGTTGTTCGCACACAAAAGCATAACTTATGCTAACTCTTTGGGGATACGGGGCAACATTGTACAACATTGTAACTCAACTATTCTTTCTACATACAGTTTGTTAAGGAGCTGACAAAAAATCTGCGCATACTTACCTAATTTTTCCGCTGAAACCTGGTCATCATTTTGTGCAACATGCAACCGAAAGTTTGCAAATATCTAGCAGAAAGTTGCGCGTTGTTTGTAACATATTTGTGCTCAAATAATTTTAATGCGACCAATGCACAGGTTCATTCTAAATTTAATTTTTTCGTTGTACATGAATATTTCAATTCTCTCAGTTAAGAAGACAAATTTTGATAAACTCAAATAACTTTACTACTACTTACGACTTGACAAAACATCGAGATTTCTTATTTATGTTTATAATTAAACCTCCCGGAATAAATTCTCAAAAATATAGTGCAAATCGCATAAAAATTAATTATGTAGTGTAGAAAAACTAACCGTTTACGACACAGATCGACGCGATAAGCGTAGATTTCGGACATTGCAAATTGTGTGATCATAGTTCTTCTCGCCCAATTGATCTAAATTGGTTCGTATTGTTTCAGGTCTGAAGGCATCATTAGAAGGCTGATATATAGGCATATAATGGACTATATAACCTTCCTCTTTATCTTCATAGTATGCAATGGTAAGTCAGTTTTCAGTAATATTAGGTACTTTATATTAAATAAAATTTTCTGTACCTTGACAATCTTTTATAATATAAAGTATCTCTGTTATTTATTCTCCAAAGAATCTTTAAGTAATCCGTACGAAAAGGTAGTAATTTCTACATATTTATTCTATAATAAGTTTCCGAGAATCACGCGAACCTACTCAATATCTCCCAGATTGATTATTTACTACAACACCGAAACGCAAAGTAATGGGAAAATCAGAAAATATATCAGTGCTGACCGGGCAAAACATCAATCGAAATTTCTATGAATACAATAAAAACGAGATCATTCCGATCCTACCTTTGAGGGTTTCTATTCAACCCGAAATTACTCTCAGAGAAGAAGAAATATATCTTGAATTTATTTCCCACAGATCAAGGTGATGGACATTGGAAAGAAAGGGACAAAGAAAAGCTTCGACATGATATTGAACTGTACAAAACGATGGCAGGTAAGATTTTTTTACGAAATCTTATGATACCTATAGGGTTGAGTTTTGCTTAACACGTTGGATGTTGTGTTTTACTACACTGAAACATCCCACTGTGTCATGACGATTTTGTTATCATTTATGACTTTCGGATCGACGGTCCCATCGGATCTTATCGTGACGACGGAAAAGGTTTATTAAATATAGAATTGCATTGTAAAATTATCGTAGCCATGGCGATGAGTTTTTTCTAACAGTATGACCATCAGTCGTCATGACACTGTGAGAACTCCCGTTAGTGAGAATACCTTTTTACTCTCAACAAGCAATTCTCCAATCCATTTTTGGTAACAATCTCGGAGTTTTGTCTGTGTTGTAATTGGTGTGGATATAGTAGACTTACTTAAACACATATTATACGGCAAAGCGTAAAAATTACTGACTCACATAAACTCAACACAACAAATGCATTTATAACCTAGCTTTAAGCAGCAGTGCTGTACTGTTTTATTTTAACGAATGCAAATAGCAAATAATACATATAACCATTTTAGTTTAAAAAAGCAAGTCTAGATTTAAGCCTTATTTGCACATGTATGCTTTTCTTGCACCGTATTTTTAAATATTTCATTATCCTTTTGAGAGAGTCATTCGTTAGATAGAAAATGCTTTCTTTATTTAAAAAAAAACAGCCATTCTGAAGTAAACTGGCATCGTCATCTGTCACTTCAATTCGTTAAAAGTCCGTTTTATTAACGGCAGGAGCTTGATGAAAACAAAACTGTTTACAAACTATGACATGAAAATTTGTTGCTTTGTTCCCCTTTCCCTAACAATCGCTTGCAAAAAGTGTATCTGACATATTTCAATTTCCTTTGCAGAAAAAATTGAGCGCGAGATAGAAAGCTTTTACGATGAATATCCAGAGGAGCCATACAAGGTGGATAATGTTGATAGAATAAACTACAAACATGTAACAAATATACCGGATCGTAAAAGAGAAACGATGAATGGTGAACACATCAATTAAGTAGAAAATATTTTTTTATACGCTAACACTAGTGACATGACTAATGAAATGCCTTCGAAACATTCAATTAATGAACAAAGTACTGTTAAATATGAAGTCTTAAACAATGATAAGCCTAATAAACCAAGTTTAATAAATTCACCATGGCCTAAATTTGAAGACATCCTATTAGCCATGGGCAGAAAGTACGACTGGAAGAACGACAGATGGATAAAAGTAAAAGGAAAATTAAAGATAGCTGACACAAAAGAAGATATAAATGGAAGAGGAGATAATAATAGTATTTAATACCATGAGAAACACAAATTCAGTTATAGAATCGTAAAACTAAATAAAAGTAAGAGTAGAAGAAACGTGGTGGTCGCGGTCTCGGCTGTGAGATAGTGCGTAATGAAACGGTAAATTAAGCCAATGAACTTTTAAGGGACATATTTTTTGTAGATAAAAACGGGACCAACAAGGGTGGCGCCGGCATTCGATCGTTTTATTAAGACAACTAACCTAGAACGTTGCGGCGATGTGTAAGCTCCAGTAATGACTGTAGCTGAATTAACATTTTATTGTGCTGATTAAATATAAAGGCGCTTCATTGTACATGCCTATGCCCGAAAATGTATAGTCATTGCAATTACAAATCTTAACAAGTACGCATGTAATTAACTCTCCAATTGTTGCTGTTATCGCATAAGTAGTGCTCTCAATAGTTTCTGTTTTCGCCATTTAAAAAGCTAGATGTGTAATTTTGAACTGGTAAAGTTGATTTTACGAGTCTCGGATATCTCAATATATGAACAAACATTAAAATAAACTTCTCCAGTAAAACTTTTGTTTTATTCTCTAGCTTTACAAACTATTTAGGGGAGTGTTTTTGAAGTTTTCTTTAACTACTCCATCCTGCCATCTTGAGAGACTTCATCGCTCATTATGTTGGTTGAATAGTTTAAAATCTTCTCATTAATTGTTTGAAACTATTTGAATCCTCAGTCGCATAGTGAAAATATTCGACGCGTATAAAAAGAAGTTACAATCGATCACAAACTACATAGTTACACAAAAATCATCCAGAACAAACAATTATCCCTCCGACAAATTGTAGTAATGCTATTTCTTTAGGAGAAGATAATTCTGGAATACTGCAGTGTGAGCAGAAGAGGTTCTGGGTTCGAGGAGAAGTTATGTCATTATTCATACCCAAGAGCCGGTAGGCAACACTATGAACATAGTGCCCAGATAATTTGACGGGAGAGCATATTGTGTTTTCCTACGTCGACATATGCATATGCGATATGACTGTCATTTGTTACAAGGGAAGTAAAAACTTCACGTAAGTAAAGTGCCTCATTCTTTTCCTGCTTCGAAAAGGGAATCTCCAACAATGAGGCATGACCTAGAAGTGGGTACCACTACACGAATAATGAATTTACTTAGTAACAGTGATCGCTTGTAATGTAAATGTAACCTTAATATCATCATCATCATCATCATCAGCCTATTTTAGTCCACTGCTGGACATAGGCCTCCCCTAATGAGCGCCATAGCGCCCTGTCTTCAGCTTGACGCATCCAGCATCTGCCTGCAGTCTTTCGCAGATCGTCATCCCACCTGGCCGGAGGGCGTCCTACACTACGTTTGCCGAGTCGCGGTCTCCACTCAAGAACTCGTTTACCCCAGCGGTTGTCGGTTCTTCGCGAGATATGGCCGGCCCACTGCCACTTCAGCTTGCTAATTCTTAGAGCTATGTCGATAACTTTGGTTCTCTGTCGGATGCATTCGTTGCGAATTCTATCCTTCAGAGAGACTCCGAGCATAGCTCTTTCCATAGCTCGCTGAGCGACTTTGAACTGGTGGACCAGCCCTATCGTGAGTGTCCACGTCTCAGCTCCGTAGGTCATGACGGGTAGGACGCACTGATTGAAAACTTTAGTTTTCAAGCATTGCGGTATGGATGACGAGAAGACTCGGCGTAGTTTCCCAAACGCTGCCCAGCCTAGCTGGATCCTCCTCTTGGCCTCCCTCTCAAAATTGTTTTTACCTAACTGCAGAATTTGCCCAAGGTAAGTGTACTCGGAAACAATTTCGAGAGGGTGGCCATGTACGACCACCGGTCCCGGATCAATGAGACCATTGATCATGACTTTGGTTTTATCCAAATTCATGCCGAGACCGATGCGTCGCGAGGCTGAAGCTAGGCCGTCCAGCATCTGGTTCAGCTCCTCCAACGACTCCGCCATTAAAACTATGTCATCAGCGAATCGCAGGTGTGAGATGTAATCGCCGTTTATGTTAATGCCCTTACCTTTCCAGTCCAGCGTCTTAAACATATCTTCCAACGCACTCGTGAACAGTTTCGGGGATATAACATCCCCCTGTCTCACTCCTCTGCGCAGTTGGATGGGTTTGGACTGCTGGTCCTGTACTTGGACACTCATGGTGGCGGCGTCGTAAAGACATCTCAGTACCTCGATATAACGACAGTCTACTTGGCATCGCTGTAAGGATTCCAGAACAGCCCAGGTTTCGACAGAATCAAAGGCCTTCTCATAGTCCACAAAGGCCAGACACAGGGGCTGATTATACTCTTCGGACTTCTGTATAATCTGCCTCACTGTGTGTATGTGGTCTATGGTGCCATATCCTCCGCGAAAGCCGGCCTGTTCCGGTGGCTGGAACTCATCGAGTCTCCTGGCGAGACGGTTCGTGACCACTCGTGAGAACAGCTTATAGACGTGGCTCAGGAGTGAGATGGGTCTGTAGTTTTTAAGGAGGGCTTTATCTCCCTTCTTAAAAAAGAGCACCACCAAACTCCCGCTCCACGCCTTTGGAGTTCTCCCACTGTGAAGGACAGCGTTGAAGAGGTTCAGTAGTTCCTGTATAACAGGAGCTCCTCCGGCTTTCAAAAGCTCTGATGTCATGCCGTCCTCACCGGGGGCTTTTCCATTTTTAAGCTGTCTCAGAGCTAACACGATCTCGTCTTGACTGATGTCTGGCAGTTCGTTGGTATAGTGGCGTGTCAGGGTGGCTCTGGAATCGTGGTGGTCTCGTTGGGAAAATGGGGCATGTGCAGCGTATAATCGGCCATAGAAATCCTCTATCTCGGCGAATATCTCCGGCTTCGACAATACAGTCCTCCCGTCGTGCGTTTTAAGCTTCGTCAGGTGGCTCCTGCCAAGCTGCTGAGTGAATACTTTGGACCCTCGGTTTCGCTCTATTGCCTCTTCAATGAGGCGTGTGTTGGAGCTCCGAAGGTCGCGCCGCACCATGTTCGCAATTCGCTTGTTCAGGTCTGACCTATCTGACGAAGTCGCTTGGGTGGTTTCCCGTCTTTTTGCCAGCAGCCTGAGAGTCTCATCCGAGAGATTGGATTTCCTGCCAGTGCGCTGCTTTTGGCAGAACTTGATGCCCTCGTCTCTCAACGTTTCGACCAGATTGTGTAGGGTCTCGTCGGCGTCATCAGTGGGATCCAAGGCAACGAATCTATTTCCGAGAGCCTGCTGGAATTTCTCGGTGCCCGCCATGATTTGGGTTGGGTTGGGTCGGAGCGTGGACTTCAGCAGACGGTTTCTTTCAAGCTTTAAGTTGATATTCAGAGAGCCTCGGAGCAGTCGGTGATCAGATCCGGTATTGAACCTGTTGATCACTGAGACATCTCTGAATATGTGCTTGCTATCCGTCATGATGAAGTCGATCTCATTTTTTGTCACAGTGTCGGGACTTCGCCACGTCCACTTCCTTTGGGGCTGTTTCTTAAAGAAGGAGTTCATTAAGTACAGCCCCTCCTTCTCAAGGAAGTTGACAAGCGTTTGTCCCCTGTGATTCCGAACTCCGTAACCATGCGGGCCTATTCGGGATTCGTTGCCAGTCCGGGTTCCCACCTTGCCGTTAAAGTCCCCCATAACAACGTTGAAGTGAGCCTTAGTGGTGTTGTGTAAGGCTTTGGATATGTCTTCATACATATCCTCCACTTCATCATCCGAGTGTGCCGAGGTCGGTGCGTAGACCTGAATTACCTTCATCACCTTAATATGGGTGTTTGTAAATATGTAATTTTTTGATCCTCATTTACTTAAAAATCTTAAATTCAAATTATACACCAAGGTAGTCGGGACGGAACATTACGTCGCCACCGCACCGTGCCATTTTGCAAAGTGTGCTTAGGATGATAAATTATCATTATGCCTAACTGACATCATGATCGATTGAGTCGTTAAGCTAAGAATGCCGATGTTTTGTTTGAATTTTAACTAAGAAAATAGATATAATTTGTTGAAATTTCGTTATGAGCCTACGAGAAGACAAGAACGCGTTTACAAAAAAATATCAGATCAGTGAAATGTGCTGTATAATAAAGAAACCTATTAAAATTAATTAAATCTCTCACGACTGTCACAATGCAATTTTAAATGAGAATATATTTTTATACTTTTTGCCGTTCATCTTTGAGTTAGAGTAGACAAACAATTTTAATTAAGTCAAAAGCAAAGAAATGTCGTTTCTTTGTTGAGTTTTTCTGACAGCATCTTTTTTGCGAGTTTTCATCTTCTTTTTTTGGGTGACCTAAAATATTCGCTCATCTTGTAAGTCGTTTCAAAATGTTTATATACAATCTCTTTCATAGAATTTTAGGGTTGAAAAGATTTTTTTATGCTGAAGGTGAAAAATATTTGGAACAACAGTACAATACAGTTTCGTCGGTCTAAATTAATTATCTTGTAACAGTCTAGCGAGGAAAATAAACATGTTTAAGTTGATAAAAAGATGAGTCAACAAAACAAAAAGCACTATTAAATGATACGCCGAAATTGAACATAAAAAACAAATGATGTACCTATGTTTTTTGAGGTTCACAATTTATCGACACCGTGCCAACCTAACAATTTTCAAACAAATAATACATGAACTACATTGTAGCTATGTTGTTGTTATTATGCATACAGTTAGCGTTCAAGAGTGCATTGGCACGTTATAAGTCATATTGCTGTGAACTCGCGGTATGACTGTATGTATTTATTCGAGTTAATCTAATATGAGCTGGTAGCAGTAGGCGACAAGCGTTGGAATGAAAATCAGTCGGCTTAGGTTCTGATCTCATAAGATGCAGCGCAGTTTTATTGCCAATTTTTATTTCGGTTTGCAATATTAACAATATTAAAATAAATGCTGCTTTTTTATTATTTTTGATATTGCAATAAAGGGTTTAGAACAAAAAAAGCTTTAGAAGTAATAATAAAAATAAAAACATATTTGTAATATTTTACATATGGATAACAAACCGATACGATTATCCTATCCTAATAATATTATAAACGCGAAAGTTTATGAGTACGGATGGATGTTTGTTACTCTTCCACGTGAAAACTACAGAACGAATTTAGATGAAATTTGGCGCACATATAGTTTTTAACCTGGATTAACACAAAGAGTATTTTTTATCCCGATACTCCCACGGGATCAAGATTTATGCACGTGACACCGCGGGGATCAGTTTGTTTATAAAAACTTCTTCAGCCAAATTGGATGTGCAATAGTATATCAAGGAACTCAGAAGCAATTTTTTTTTATTTTGAGATGTTCAAAAAAATAAATGTAGATTTATTTTAGCGTAAACATTAAGCTTCGACATTGATTTTCCAAATAAATGGTATTAATATGTGGTTATGTAAGGAAGTTTGTTTACATTAAGTATTTCACATTTTATTTGGCTTCAGTGAATATAGATTTGTTGATATGAAACCATCTGTCTCTTATTCATTCACCATGTGAAGTCTTGTTTAAATAAGCTTTCCGCTTCATAAACAAGCGCTCCGAGTAGCAAGGATTCCCTCTTCCTCACATCTCTTAACCCGCGGACTCACAGTATTTCTCTAGAACAAAGAATGTAATACTATTAGACATCTTTATGCAAAATACTATAAACTATAATAATTATCAAAAGGTATTATAAATAGCATTATCTTTATAACACTTTACTCATATTTCACTAATTTAAACAAATAATTTATATTTAGAAAAATATGAAATATTTAAATGAAAATAAAATAAAAATGTAACACTCACACTTAGTCCATTTGTGTTATCACTACATTTAGGTCCACTTTTACGCAGCGCAATAATATTGCCAACGCTTCAATATTTATATTTCACTGAAAATTATAATCACAATACCGCTAATTAACAGATTTAAATATTCGTCACTAACCAACAACGTTCAATTAGGTGAGTAGTCGTAACGAATTGCATCTACATCACAGAAATCGAAATAATTTACTCAGTTTTCTGTGGTCTACCTACAAACTTTTATTTTTTAGGTAAACACACAGATGAAAGAGACAAGTATCGAATGATTGTCGAACCACTTCAAGTAATGTTAATAACACAAACAATTTATTATTATTTTAGGTAATATTAATAACATATCAAAGCTATAAACAGATGTTATTTGACAATAACATCAACCTTAATCCGCAGGCGCAGCTGCGCAGATGAGTTTCGAACTCAGGGCTTGCCATAATCACTCCTACCCAAGCACGGTAACGACTAAGCCAGCATGCCATATGTTAACATAGTTGAAATTATGAACTACTATCAATTACAGACAAAGTGAGTGCGTGTGCGTGTTTATAGTATAGAAACAACTTATAGAAGAAGGTCGTAAGTGAAACCGAAGCCTCAATCCATTGCTTTGTGAGATTGCTTATGGACTTATGAGCGCTACTGTACGTGCTTGCTTTTTAAAATCACTTGAAGTCTACGCTTTAGACATTGGCAGAATAAATTGTCTACTTCGGCGGCGGTTGTAAAAAAAATAGAATGTAACCAACGTGTGTCAAAATGTCCTTTCTTTGGTAATGTTCGTCCAATCGTTTAGCTCCTTTAGTTCTGTGTTGAGATGCATGACAACTGACAAATGCCTGCACTGACTGGACAGGTCCACTCATTCTGTGTGGTTCTTTCCTCGAAAGACCATTTCAGAAATCAATCCACATGGTCTTCACATGACCTGACCAAGATTATGTCTGGACTTTAAAAGAGACTGTAACCTCTGAGTTTGTTTCGGCGTTTCTTCTCAGAGTAGTCAGATAGGAAATGCCGATCTCACCTTGTTTTTAAAATATTATTGACGTGTAAAAGTGTTTGTACAAACCTATTTACAGAAAATGAAATCATTAATCATTTATAACCGTTTACTACACAGATAGACGCGAAAAGCGTAGATTTCGGACATTGCAAATTGTTTGATCATAGTTCTTCTCGCCCAATTGATCTAAATTGGTTCGTATTGTTTCAGGTCTGAAGGCATCATTACAAGGCTGATGTATAGGCATATAATGGACTATATAACCTTCCTCTTTATCTTCATAGTATGCATATTCATGTAAGTCAGTTTTCAGTAATATTAGGTACTTTATATTAAATGAAATTTTCTGTACCTTGGCCATCTTTTATAATTCAAAGTATCTCTGTTATTTATTCTCCAAAGAATCATTAAGTACATAATCCGTACGAAAAAGGTAGTATTTCTACATATTTATTCTATAATAAGTTTCCAAGAATCACGCGAACCTACTCAATATCTCCCAGATTGATTATTTACTACAACACCGAAACGCAAAGTTATGGGAAAATCAGAAAATATATCAGTGCTGGCTGGGCAAAACATCAATTGAAATTTCTATCAATACAATAAAAACGAGATCATTCCGATCCTACCTTTGAGGGTTTCTATTCAACCCGAAATTACTATCAGAGAAGAAGAAATATATCTTGAATTTATTTCCCACAGATCAAGGTGTTGGACATTGGAAAGAAAGGTACAAAGAAAAGCTTCGACATGATATTGACCTTGTGACTGTCTGTCACTTATTCCTATTTAATAACAAAATATTATAATTATTTATTCTAAAACCATACACGTGGTTCGGCCCACTTTACGAAACACATTAAATCTTAATTTTATGGTCTGACAGCTTGACGCGTTACCCTAATAAATAACAAGATATCCTAATTCTTTGCACTTGTAAAACAGTTTAGAACTTCTTAGAAGGCCATTCCATTTCTATTTAATGGCACACGCAAATGACCACTTATGGCAGCCGTCGTCGCTTGAAAGAAATGTTTAGACAATCGAAACCCATAGTTCTTTACAAATTCTGAGAAAGTTAAAGCGAGGGCGCGTTATTGCAACCAGCTGTGAATCGTAAAAGCAATTAAGAAATAGAAAAATGTGTTTAAAGTCGAAGTTTACAAAAAATAGTGTGGGAAAGTACCGAGCCCAGATTTTGGATAGTTGGCGGGGGTGTTACTGTTGAGGAAGGACAGTTGGTCTTAGGACATGACAGGGTTCGGTCGTGATGTCTCAAGAAGGAAAGCTAGTTAAGTTAGGAGGTTGGTGAGTGTTGTGAGCTGGGAGGAGCTGTGTTCGAGGTGAAGTTGATACTGCGTGCGGCATTTCGTGAGTAGTAATCTAATTCCCTACAAAGATATCATTGGTAAGTGTTAAACTCTTTACTAATAATGTGCCTTTTTCATTGTATTGTTCTCGTAGGCTGATTTGTTTTATGATTTGTAGGTATCATTTAGATAATATCGCTGCAGAGCTATTAATAATCATTTATTTCAGCATAGCGACATTGCGCTATTAATTAACTCTATTTTCTATTGTATTACGTGTCCATCTCCTAATCCATACCCTGACAGATATTTGTCATTTGCGTTTGATTATAGGGAAACGGAGAAGGCCTTCCACTTTATTTGACACTGAGCACTGACGCTCGACTTTTGACGACTTTGACCTGTAATATGCGCAACCACATACGGAAGGCAGAACCGTAAATACTCTCAGTTCATTTAAAACAATATATGCTATAAAGTCGATCTAAATCGACATTATAAAACAATCAAACGTTAGTGATAATTACTGCTTCCAAAAAGGTTTGGCCACACAACTCTTTACGAAAGGCTCGTTGTTCGCGCATCTCCGGGGAGAGGGGGTAGGCTTCACACATTTCCCCAAACTGGATTGGTAGTCGTTCTAAGAACGCTAGGGACCGTGTCTCGATAAAACCTACACCCGGCATATGGTACGCCAATTTCTAAATCGACACTATTTATCGAAACACGTCAATTTGGACGCTTTGCCGCTTACAGCCGCACTGTATCCTCGAAATTGGGAAGATTAACGAGATGTGAGGTGACGAAATTACCACCTCGGCAGACACCGAGTACGATCGCATTGAGTTTTGCTACAGACTGAGTCTACGGTACGCTTGTGCAATATTTTCTGTTATTTTAGAAATGGGGCTAGGCTGCCGTAAAGGTGATATTAACATAAATACGCGTTTAGAACTTTATACTCAATACCTGTCTCACTCAATGGCAGTTGGGCTTCGTAGTTCACTGTCTCTAGGATTGAGTAAGACATTTATATTGTGTTTAGGGAACATGTTCTACTAAAATCGTATATTGTCTCAGAGGTTTTATGCGTTAGGTTTAGTAGAACACGTACAAAGAGACAAACGTTGTAAAACGGTTCCCCGTCTCACTGAAATGGGTACATCATACACAGATACATTAACGTAGCTATTATTGATTGATTAAAGCGCAAGCGTAACGATTCCCTTACCTCTTCACATTATGAAGATTCTATTACAGGTATTATTAGCGCTACCTGCGAGAAGGAAGACAGACCGCGGTAGGAAACGGTCGGTGTAAGGCTAGGCTAAGAAAGTTAGGAGAATTATTGAGTGCCAGAGGCCTTGTCCAAGTGGGCTGTTGTAGGAGAGAGAATTAATATTAAATAAGTAAAATATAGTTGTGTTGAGGCACATATTTAGTTTATTATTATTCTATAATCTAGTTTTAACGTAGTATGTGTTAGTGTTTGTAGGTGAGACTGGATGAGCCTTTAGCTATTATAGTTATCCTAGGCTGATGGAGTTGATAGTCATTATAACTAATCAGACAGACACGTGTTGCTGGGGAGTTTGTTGCGCCACTTCTTCTCCACAGCATAAGCACTAGGAAGTGGTGACGGGTGGGCTCTTTGGGGCTGTCTATAGATTTTCAAGAGAGTTGATTCACAACTCTATTAATTATGCTTGAGTTTGATTCTCTACTCTCATAACTAGTAATTATAGAATGTCGTATTCGTTGCCTTGGGCCGATACTAAAACTCTAAACTCTATTTAATAATGACCCTTGATTCTCAACTAAAATTATCGAATAATTCAAAGAATATTATATTCTATATCCCCTCCGCTGTAACGCCATTTTTTATGCTTTGGCACCTGTGTACATATCGCGCGCGCCAAAATCGCGCGACTTCCCCGGGTTCACTAAAACTACGATATCTCAGAATATGCGCATCGTAGCTCGACAATCCCTACGTCTATGGAATGGTTATTAACTCAGCTATCTGATTATATAGGGTTTAGTATAGTTTTACCTAGTAATTTATTGATAATAGTAAGTTGAAAGTAGGCTGAGTGACTTTTTCCCAGTTTACCGTACAAAAGTCGTCATATTTAAAAAAATAAAAGCTTTGTTTCCAGCAGTTAATGTTTAATTTACTTATAGACACCATCATATTCAACAATCAATAAAAAAAACAGACCTCTCCGAACACTTTATACAAAGGACTCGCATTACAATAACAAGTCTCAAGTGGGCAACCCGAGTCGACGGGCAAAAAATAGGGTATGTTTACACATTCATAACGGGAACTGCTTGAGTCGAGCGGCCTTTGTGTTTACGTTATTGCTTATCTTGGTTCACAAATATAATACACACAAAGCGTTAGCTCTTAGAAATGTTTTGTTTACAATGAGTGAGTCACAATGCAAGCCCATTAAAAAAGGCGATAAAAAAGACCCTTTCATACTTTGAAACAAAGAGTAATTATTATTGCATTTATGTTAAATCTGACTTTGCGTTCTACACTAGTAGGATATTTACTAATGAAAAAACAATACACAAAGGCATGTTGCCTAACAAAAACATTATCAAAATAAACAAATGAAAATCGCAAAACACGCATTTTTTGCACACAAAGTAATAAAAAATCAAAGGACACAGTACAGAAAACAACGTAAAAGGTCCAATCTTAACAACAATGAAACACAAAATGAATATCATGCGATTTTCAAACAGGGGTGGGTTATTTCTATTTAGCATGAACTTCTTATGTTTTTTTTAAATTTTTTACCTAAAAAAAAAAAAAAAAAAACGCAAATCACGATTAAGTAAAAAGTTTAAAGTCTCCATGGGCGTAGCGGTGAGAACAGGATGAGCTTCTAGGAGGTCGTCATCTTCCACGTCCAGTGGCGTCTCCCAGAAGCTCCTCAGCGCCTTTGGAAGTCCCAGGTACGGCACCACATCGTCGTCATCACTCGAATCGGAGTCTGCTTCGCTTCCTGTGTAATAAACAATAAGTAGGTAAAACATCTGTGGGTTAAAAAAAACATAACATAAAAAAATAAAAAATAAACTTTATCTTCAAGTCGGTCAAAAATATGTTACTGATCATTGACCGTATTGTCGATACTGTGTAGAATTTAGCAAAAAACATGGCGTCCGTCACGTGACATAACACCGAATGCCTGACCGTACAGCGTACTCCGCGAGGCTCTTTTATTTTTTTCAATGTTTACATTTTTACATTTAAATAATTTCGCAAAAATACATCATATTTCACTATTTAAATGGCTTATACATACGTAGTAACGTATCTAAATCATGTTTAGAAAGACATTTTGTAGTCAATAGTGTATTTTCTACTATTATCGAGTGAAAAAGTACAGCCATGACGCGCGAAATTCCTAACTGTTTTTGATGAATTTAAAAATTCAGTCCTAAATCTCTAACCATTACACAATGCTGCTATTAAAAACTGTTGATTACTTACCCGTCCACGCTGTTTAATCCTTGAAAGGTGTATTAAAGCCTTCATGGTTATTAATTTGGGTGTTGAAAATCCGAGTTTTGGCGCGAAATGAACGCGTCACCGTGGCCGTCATATTTGAAACATTCCGTGTGAAAACTGTCACGAAATGTTTAGCTTGGGTTTTGTATGGCTTGCCTATTCTATTGCCTACACTCTGATACAAGTTAGAGCAAGATAGGTGGCCGGACAGATAAAATATAGCGGTATTATGCCGGGTTGTCACACGCGTACTCTCGGAGTACGCGTACAGATGCGAACATTTTCGCATCGTACTCGCGGAGTTCGCTGTACAGCCGAGGGGCTATCTTAGACTAGTAACTCGGTCAGACCGACACGAGCACGAGTCTTGCAAATATGCTTGTTGTGCAAAGAGTGAACTTCCAGGGGTTTGGGTGACCACAACTATCTCATATCCAGTCTAAGGACTGATAGGGACCATGTCTCCTTAAGAGCATGATGCAGACGCAATGCCGCTAGAACTAGCCGCTCCGTTGCTAGACAAGGACAGTCGCACGGTTGCCGCAGGAAAAGCCGCTTCGTCACGTTTATCAGTTCAAGAGAACTGCTAGGGGCCATGACTCCAAAAGAGCATGATGTCGACGCTATGCCGCTGTAAAGCCGCTTGCGTCACTTTATGGAAGTGTATCTCTGAGTACTCCGAGTGTAGATGCGAGGTATTGTGTGAGTTACGACTGATCAAATACCTGTTACGCGCTAGCGTTTGGGTTACTCACAAGTTTATATAATAATTTACTCTGCATCCCTCTATTATTTAGCTTTCTAAAATCACTTCCAATATATTTCATAACTATGAATTCCCAAGTATCGTCTAATATTGATACACGGTTTCCCTGCCTCATTAATAATATCAAGGCATTTGGCTTCTATCAATTTGGGAATTCACTTCTATTATCGGTGGGAGAGTGACCAAGTCTGGTGACGAGCTCTACAGGGCCGCACGGGGTTGGGGTGCGGCCTTTTCCCCTTAGGGGGAAACCGACCTTAACGCTAATATTAACATAATTAGGAAAAACGAAAAATTTATCAGCCTAGGGTAATTTAGGTACCGTCACATGTGGTGCCGTGACCAGGATTCTCGTCATTAAATGTACTGATTCAATTCAGTGCAACGAGAAAGAACTACTTAAGGGTTACTACAACAAAAACACAACGTGAACAATAACACAACGTAATTTTATGGTACTATTAATTGCTAGAGACGGCAACAGTTACAACGGCTACAATAATTTATGTTTAATTAAGTTAAGGTTTGATAATGGTGGTTGAATGCTTACTACTCGTAGCGGGTTCAAACCCCGCGCGATTCGTTAGAATATGTGCTTAGATTCCATCGCCATGGATTTTAGGGTTCGATTCCCGCTAGATTAATTGTGTGAAGATTACTTGGATTCCTGTGTCACGGTTTGTGGGTTCAATTCCCGCATGAATAGTTCAGCATAATTGTAGAATGTATAGCTTTCGTTCCGATGCCAAATAGAGTGGGTTCGATTCCCACATGCAAGAACGTATTCTTATTAAGTAGGCGATGGTATGATTGTTACTTGGGCTCTTGTGCTACTAAGGTAATGGGTTCGACTCCCAGCAAACGTGAGTTTAGTATCTGATAGTATTTGAACATGAAATATGTTTACGCGTTAGTTAAACATATTATGTGTGTGAGCGAGTGAGTTTCGTTGTAGAACTCGCTCTTAACTATGATTAAACCTAATTTTATTATTATCTAAGACCTACGAAGCGTGAAGCTTCTAGCATTTTGTAAATGACTATTAATTTACCGAGAAGGTACATTAACCATCATCATAGGAAGTTAACATAAATATTTCTAACTTTGCAGTATACAGCGCATGTCATATAATTGAATAGATACTCGTTTGGCCTTATTTCAAATTCCAGGATATTTAAGTCTCCACTTGGCTGCGACTACGCTATGTCTAAATCTCTGGTTTGTGCGTCGCACTTGGTTTCAAGTTTCTACAAAATCTGCTGACATCGGCTGACTTCAACAGCAGTGGCTGTAGCGTGGCTCCTGTTACGAAGCTAAGTTTCACTATTTATTAGATACTTCAGTGACCCGTTATAACCTACGCGGTATGATTTTGTTATCTCACTTATAATCATTACGTTTAAAGGCAATGGTACTATAGTTATTACTTTCCATATGCTAGAAAATCTTCTTGTCAATATTTCATAATTAGAGGGAGAAATTGACAATCTTTTGTCACACTAGGGTTGTTTATTGTGTGCACAGTCGTCTAGGATAGGTATCTATATTTACTAATCAGTTTAACTTTCCAACTCTTATCGGATTTCAAAACTGTTTCAACCTCTTAGAATCGGAGCGGGCGTCTTATGGGAATAAACTCTTATATGTTCATGCACGGACTATTTCAGCTGCTCTACTTTATAATTTATAAATAAAAAAATAATAAAAGAACACCTTTTGTTACACTAAACCAATAATTGTTTGCACAATCAAGGATACCTATATTTTCTAATAAGTATAACTTTCCGATTCTTATTGAAACCTGCTCTAACCTCTTAGAATCAGAGGGGGGCATGTTATTGGAATACACTCTAATATGTTTATGTGCGGACTATTTCAGCTGTTTTCGGATATGACTGCCGATAGCTGACTAAGCTGACTCAGCGTTAAGGTGCACAAGGAAAGGCCTCTGTCCAGCGGCAACCGCGATAGGCTGAGTTTAGAACGAGGGAGCACCGCAGGTAGCGTGGCTCGATAGCACAAGTACTCTTTAAAGAGACCCTGGTATGTAAAACTACATTATAAGCATGCACAGGTTCTCGGAACATACTTGAAGCGCGGTAGTGTAACCTCATTAAGGTGACAGGAGTACTTTTAAGACAAATAAGTTAAGAAGATGCTTCTGCGAAGCAGTACAAAATTATAGCAGACATTGCATCTTATCGGGTTCGTGTTCCAACTGGATTGAGCTTAACTGCTTGGTTAAATGAACTTAGCATACCTATGGGTATATACTTTAATTACTTTCATGGATAGGCATTGCTTCACCTATTATGAAAGCTCATCCGCTGTACTGCGTCACGCGTCTGATTTTCAGAGGGGGGAATGTGACTGTCTGTCACTTATTCCTATTTAATAACAAAATATTATAATTATTTATTCTAAAACCATACACGTGGTTCGGCCCACTTTACGAAACACATTAAATGTTAATTTTATGGTCTGACAGCTTGACGCGTTACCCTAATAAATAACAAGATATCCTAATTCTTTGCACTTGTAAAACAGTTTAGAACTTCTTAGAAGGCCATTCCATTTCTATTTAATGGCACACGCAAATGACCACTTATGGCAGCCGTCGTCGCTTGAAAGAAATGTTTAGACAATCGAAACCCATAGTTCTTTACAAATTCTGAGAAAGTTAAAGCGAGGGCGCGTTATTGCAACCAGCTGTGAATCGTAAAAGCAATTAAGAAATAGAAAAATGTGTTTAAAGTCGAAGTTTACAAAAAATAGTGTGGGAAAGTACCGAGCCCAGATTTTGGATAGTTGGCGGGGGTGTTACTGTTGAGGAAGGACAGTTGGTCTTAGGACATGACAGGGTTCGGTCGTGATGTCTCAAGAAGGAAAGCTAGTTAAGTTAGGAGGTTGGTGAGTGTTGTGAGCTGGGAGGAGCTGTGTTCGAGGTGAAGTTGATACTGCGTGCGGCATTTCGTGAGTAGTAATCTAATTCCCTACAAAGATATCATTGGTAAGTGTTAAACTCTTTACTAATAATGTGCCTTTTTCATTGTATTGTTCTCGTAGGCTGATTTGTTTTATGATTTGTAGGTATCATTTAGATAATATCGCTGCAGAGCTATTAATAATCATTTATTTCAGCATAGCGACATTGCGCTATTAATTAACTCTATTTTCTATTGTATTACGTGTCCATCTCCTAATCCATACCCTGACAGATATTTGTCATTTGCGTTTGATTATAGGGAAACGGAGAAGGCCTTCCACTTTATTTGACACTGAGCACTGACGCTCGACTTTTGACGACTTTGACCTGTAATATGCGCAACCACATACGGAAGGCAGAACCGTAAATACTCTCAGTTCATTTAAAACAATATATGCTATAAAGTCGATCTAAATCGACATTATAAAACAATCAAACGTTAGTGATAATTACTGCTTCCAAAAAGGTTTGGCCACACAACTCTTTACGAAAGGCTCGTTGTTCGCGCATCTCCGGGGAGAGGGGGTAGGCTTCACACATTTCCCCAAACTGGATTGGTAGTCGTTCTAAGAACGCTAGGGACCGTGTCTCGATGAAACCTACACCCGGCGATATGGTACGCCAATTTCTAAATCGACACTATTTATCGAAACACGTCAATTTGGACGCTTTGCCGCTTACAGCCGCACTGTATCCTCGAAATTGGGAAGATTAACGAGATGTGAGGTGACGAAATTACCACCTCGGCAGACACCGAGTACGATCGCATTGAGTTTTGCTACAGACTGAGTCTACGGTACGCTTGTGCAATATTTTCTGTTATTTTAGAAATGGGGCTAGGCTGCCGTAAAGGTGATATTAACATAAATACGCGTTTAGAACTTTATACTCAATACCTGTCTCACTCAATGGCAGTTGGGCTTCGTAGTTCACTGTCTCTAGGATTGAGTAAGACATTTATATTGTGTTTAGGGAACATGTTCTACTAAAATCGTATATTGTCTCAGAGGTTTTATGCGTTAGGTTTAGTAGAACACGTACAAAGAGACAAACGTTGTAAAACGGTTCCCCGTCTCACTGAAATGGGTACATCATACACAGATACATTAACGTAGCTATTATTGATTGATTAAAGCGCAAGCGTAACGATTCCCTTACCTCTTCACATTATGAAGATTCTATTACAGGTATTATTAGCGCTACCTGCGAGAAGGAAGACAGACCGCGGTAGGAAACGGTCGGTGTAAGGCTAGGCTAAGAAAGTTAGGAGAATTATTGAGTGCCAGAGGCCTTGTCCAAGTGGGCTGTTGTAGGAGAGAGAATTAATATTAAATAAGTAAAATATAGTTGTGTTGAGGCACATATTTAGTTTATTATTATTCTATAATCTAGTTTTAACGTAGTATGTGTTAGTGTTTGTAGGTGAGACTGGATGAGCCTTTAGCTATTATAGTTATCCTAGGCTGATGGAGTTGATAGTCATTATAACTAATCAGACAGACACGTGTTGCTGGGGAGTTTGTTGCGCCACTTCTTCTCCACAGCATAAGCACTAGGAAGTGGTGACGGGTGGGCTCTTTGGGGCTGTCTATAGATTTTCAAGAGAGTTGATTCACAACTCTATTAATTATGCTTGAGTTTGATTCTCTACTCTCATAACTAGTAATTATAGAATGTCGTATTCGTTGCCTTGGGCCGATACTAAAACTCTAAACTCTATTTAATAATGACCCTTGATTCTCAACTAAAATTATCGAATAATTCAAAGAATATTATATTCTATATCTTAGACTAGTAACTCGGTCAGACCGACACGAGCACGAGTCTTGCAAATATGCTTGTTGTGCAAAGAGTGAACTTCCGGGGATTTGGGTGACCACAACTATCTCATATCCAGTCTAAGGACTGATAGGGACCATGTCTCCTTAAGAGCATGATGCAGACGCAATGCCGCTAGAACTAGCCGCTCCGTTGCTAGACAAGGACAGTCGCACGGTTGCCGCAGGAAAAGCCGCTTCGTCACGTTTATCAGTTCAAGAGAACTGCTAGGGGCCATGACTCCAAAAGAGCATGATGTCGACGCTATGCCGCTGTAAAGCCGCTTGCGTCACTTTATGGAAGTGTATCTCTGAGTACTCCGAGTGTAGATGCGAGGTATTGTGTGAGTTACGACTGATCAAATACCTGTTACGCGCTAGCGTTTGGGTTACTCACAAGTTTATATAATAATTTACTCTGCATCCCTCTATTATTTAGCTTTCTAAAATCACTTCCAATATATTTCATAACTATGAATTCCCAAGTATCGTCTAATATTGATACACGGTTTCCCTGCCTCATTAATAATATCAAGGCATTTGGCTTCTATCAATTTGGGAATTCACTTCTATTATCGGTGGGAGAGTGACCAAGTCTGGTGACGAGCTCTACAGGGCCGCACGGGGTTGGGGTGCGGCCTTTTCCCCTTAGGGGGAAACCGACCTTAACGCTAATATTAACATAATTAGGAAAAACGAAAAATTTATCAGCCTAGGGTAATTTAGGTACCGTCACAACCTGTACAATAGGGTGGGCCACGAATGTATGAAGAAAAAAAATGTTGTTAATTCAAACATGTAATAGCGATAAAAGGGTGTTATAGTACGTCTTTAATTCATATCCAAAAGAAATTCAAGATTGGATATCATATTCTGCCTCCGAATTGATCTCGAAGTTTTTAAAAATTGGACAAAAAAGCTTTTTTTTAATCTTTTTAGAAGTAAAAAATACAAGATTTAATATAGTTTTTTTTTGTAATAAAACGCAAGGTAATCGGATATATTCGTTTATTAAAGAAAAATTAAGAATCAATACGCAGTAAAAGTATGTTAATTATTATTTTTAATTAACTACAAAATCCTTCTTGCTGTCAAATTTTGGCATATCTTTGCGAGATTCTATCTGAGCCTTAATGAAGCCTTCTCTTGCAGATTTGCTGCATAAAGTATTTGATGCTTCAGTCACAGTCTTGACGGCCCGTTCAACTGCTTGAGTATGACATGGCAGGCGTAGTAGAGGAAATTCACCCTCACCCCCTTGTGCAACAAATATTTGCAAATCTTCGACACTTATACTCTTGAGAATAGGAGGTTCGGTGACATTAAGCTGCCAATCAATAAGATCGAGGTAAGAATAAAAATTCCTGATAAAAAATTCACCTAGACGCCTCCTAGGTTTAAGTCGGGAACTTGAAACAGTCTGAGTTTTGTTTGTGTCTGTGTAATGGCACGGGCTTTCAGAATACGACGCGCAGCTAACTCACGAACGTGTTTTTGTGGATCAGTCAACATTGCCAATAATGCATTTTCGGGGTGAGCAAAATAGCTATTTCTTATGATGACAGGATCTATCACAGTTTTGAGATTAGCTGGTAGATACCTAGAGGCAGAGATTAGTTTCCACAAATGTCGTGTTCCATCTTTACAAGTAGGATGAGTCTTTATGGCGAACCAAGTCGGAGTGTAAACTTTCACAACATAGGTTGCTAAAATGATTAGGTTTTCAGAAGGAGCTTCTGTCGCAACATAAAGACGGACTATTCGATTAGCACGGGTGAGCCATCTGGCATGAGACATCTTACCTGGTGATTTATTGGCTAAGTCTTCAGGAAACACACCGCTTATGACAGCAGAGACAATCCTATACAAATATAATTGGTCGGTACTAAGATCTTGACGTGATAACTCTGGTAACTCCGAAGGAATCGGATGAAACTCAACAACACGTTTGTTTTCACAGTTTTCCAGTTGTTTTCCAATCGTTCCTGTAAATGTTTGAGGTCCAGATGTAGCGCCATCAATATGTGTGAACAAATGTCGAAATGGTAACTCATTCATGTGAAGCAAGCAAATAATCCATTGTAATGGTTTATTAAATCTCTTCTCTAGTAAACGAATGATGCCTCCATATCTTCCAACGTTAACATTCGTTCCATCGCATCCAATCGCCAGTACAGATTCCAATGAAATGTTTTCTTTAAAAAAATAATCAGTAATGGCTTTTTCTATTCCCTTAGAAGTTCCAGAGGTTGGAGAAACATAGCCCAAATACTTTGATTCTGGTTCTTTTATCAACGAAATGTGCTCTTCTAGGATAATCTGTCTGTAACTTCTGCCTGCTTTTTTTGACACAACTAAGGTTTTATCTTTCCGGCCATCGAAATATAAAGCGGGTACTTGTAAAACTCTGTCTTTCGCCATTATGTTCTGTCTTGTTTTTGATCGTTCCCTGCGTAGCTTATTTTTGTCAATAACCGGTATGGATGATCTGGTAGCTTGCAAAACTACTGAAGCGATAGCTGCCCCTGCCCTGTCTGATATTCCGTACCTGTCGCACGTTTTCGCGAGCGTAGAATAATCCATGCTAACGGCGGCCTTCTTTTGCGGAGCTGTAGTTGTAACTAGCTTGAGTGAAGTGTCATCACCAGACTCATTGGAATCAGAGGAAGAAGAAATATCGGTTTGAAGCTGGCTTGTCATTGGCTTATGTGAGGTGCATTCTTCCTGATATTTACGCGAGGCTATTTGCTTATGAATTTTCCGTTTTAAGTTTTTTTTTAGTTGATTCGTAGTAGCGATATCGATGTTTCCTATTATCATATTTCTTGTGGTACGTTGATCAATTAAGAAACAGTGCTCTTTGATAGATAATCTCCGATCTCTAGAACAGTTACACTCATTCAAGTTCTTACACTTGCAAGCACAAATATCAAACAAAACCTTGCTGCCACGCCGGAACTCTTCTAATGTTTTTTCTGATATTTTGGGGTAGGACTTCAATAGATTTTTGTACTTCAAATGATAACATTTTAACATTTGAGTCACTCTTGTGTGGGAGACAATAGGAAGAGATGCTTTTTTCCATATTTCTTCGATTCTAGTCGAGATAATATTCGCAATTTCCAGAAATGTTGGTTCCTTTTTAGTATCTTTTTCAAATTTGAACTGCCACCGCGCCCACTCATAATATTTCATAATTTCTTCATAAGTCGGTAGCATATTGTCTTTAATATCACTTATTTCACCAAGTAAAGGACACTTTAACGAGTTTCGAGTGCGTTGCATGGTAAAAACCAGCGTAACACAACTTCACGATTAAGTAGCCGTAGCGTCACTGGCGCGTAATAAATGTCGCGCAAAGTGCAATCGACGCCCCCCACCACCTCACTTCACTCCGTAAATAATCAACACAATGACGGTTATTCATTGTTTTTAAGAAGTTGATTATATTTGAATGTAAATTATATGAAAATCGTATTATAAGTCTCAATTTCAATTATTCTTATTGGTTGTTGAAAGTACCCCTAAAAAACGAAAACTTTGAAACTTCAAAGCTAATCCGGAGGCAGTTAATCAAAATAGGAACTTATAATAATTTGCACATTTAATTTATACTATTTTTAGCACCCTTTCATCACTATTACAATAAAAAAAATTAAAAAATGAAAAATGACCCACCCTACTGTACAAAACTATGGCAGGTAAGAGTTTTTACGAAATCTTATGATACCTATAGGGTTGAGTTAAGCAAAACTCAACCCTATAGGTATCATAAGATTGGTCACACGTTGGATGTTTCAGTGTGTTTTACTACACTGAAACATCCCACTGTGTCGTGAAGATTTTGTTATTATTTGACGACTGTTCCCATCGGATTGTATCGTGACGACGGAAAAGGTTAGTAAAATATATAATCGCGTTGTAAAATTATCTTGGATTAATTAATTATCGTACCCATGGTGGTAATTTTTTTTTAACAGGATGACCATCAGTCTTCATGACACTCCCGTTAGTGAGAATACCTTTTTACGCTCAATAAGCAATTCTCCAATACATTTTTGGTAGCAATATCGGAGTTTTGTCTGTGTTGTAATTGGTGTGGATATAGTAGACTTACTTAAACACATATTATACGACAAAGCGTAAAAATTACTGACTCACATAAACTCAACACAACACATGCATTTATAACCTAACTTTGAGCAGCAGTGCTGTACTGTTTTATTTTAACGAATGCAAATAGCAAATAATACACATAACCATATTAGTTTAAAAAAGCAAGTCAAGGTTTAAGCCTTATTTGCATATGTATGCTTTTCTTGTACCGTATTTTTAAATATTTCTAAATTATCCTTTTGAGAGAGTCATTCGTTAGATAGAAAATGCTTTCTTTATAAAAAAAAAACAGCCATTCTAAAGTAAACTGGCATCGTCATCTGTCACTTCAATTCGTTAAAAGTCCGTTTTATTAACAAACGATGACATGAAAATTTGTTCCTTTTAAAACTTCTCCCCCTCCCCTAACAATCGCTTGCAAAAAGTGTATCTGACATATTTCAATTTCCTTAACAGAAAAAATTGAGCGCGAGATAGACAGCTTTTACGATGAATATCCAGAGGAGCCATACAAGGGGGATATTGTTGATAGAATAATCTACAAACATGTTACAAATATACCGGATCGTAAAAAAGAAACGAGGAATGATGAACACATCGATAAAGTAGAAAATATTTTTTATACGCCAACACTAGTGACATGACTAATGAAATGCCTTCGGAACATTCAATTAATGAACACAATACTGTTAAATATGAAGTCTTAAACAATGATAAGCCTAATAAACCAAGTTCAATAAATTCACCATGGCCTAAATTTGAAGACATCCTATTAGCCATGGGCAGAAAGTACGACTGGAAGAATGACAGATGGATAAAAGTAAAAGGAAAATTAAAGATAGCTGACACAAAAGAAGAGGAGATAATAATAGTATTGAATACCGTGAGAAACACAAATTCAGTTATAGAATCGTAAAACTAAATAAAAGTAAGAGCAGAAGAAACGTGGTGGTCGCGGTCTCGGCTGTGAGATAGTGCGTAATGAAACGCGTGCGTGTGTAAGCCCCAGTAATGACTGTAGCTGAATTAAAATTTTATTGTGCTGATAAATACAAAGGCGCTTCATTGTATATGCCTATGCCCGAAAATGTTTAGTCATTGCAATCTTATCTCAAAAAGTGCAAGAAATCTTAACAAGTACGCATGTAATTAACTCTCCAATTGTTGCTGTTATCGCATAAGTAGTGCTCTCAATAGTTTCTATTTACGCCATTTTAAAAGCTAGATGTGTAATTTTGAACTGGTAAAGTTGATTTTACGAGTCTCGGAAATCTCAATATATGAACAAACATTAAAATAAACTTCTCCAGTAAAACTTTTGTTTAATTCTCTACCTTTACAAACTATTTAGGGAAGTGTTTTTGAAGTTTTCTTTAAGTGCTCCCTCGTGCTATCTTGAGAGACGTCATCACTCATTAAGTTGGTTGAATAGTTTAAAATCTTCTCATTAATTGTTTGAAACTATTTGATTCCTCAGTCGCATTCTGAAAATATTCGACGCGTATGAAAAGAAGTTACAATCGATCACAAACTACATAGTTACACAAAAATCATCAAGAACAAACAATTGGCCCTCCGACAAATTGTAGTAATGCTATTTCTTTAGGAGAAGATAATTCTGGAATACTGCAGTGTGAGCAGAAGAGGTTCTGGGTTTGAGGAGAAGTTCTGTCATTATTCATACCCAAGAGCCGGTAGACAACACTATGAACAAAGTGCCCAGATAATTTGTCGGGAGAGCATATTGTGTTTTCCTACGTCGACATATGCATATGAGATATGACTGTCATTTGTTACAAGGGAAGTAAAACTACACGTAAGTAAAGTGCCTCATTCTTTTCCTGCTTCGAAAAGGAAATCTCCAACAATGAGGCACGAACTAGAAGTGGGTACCACTACACGATTAATGAATTTGCTTAGTAACAGTGATCGCTTCCGTAATGTAAATGTAACCTTAATATGGGTGTTTGTAAATATGTCATTGTTTGATCCTCATTTACTTAAAAAAATCTTAAATTCAAATTATACACCAAGGTGGTCGGGACGAAACATTACGTCGCCACCGAACCGTGCCATTTTGGAAAGTGTGCTTAAGATGATTAATTATCATTATGCCTAACTGACATCATAATCGATTGAGTCCTTAAGCTAAGAATGCCGATGTTTTGTTTGAATTTTAACTAAGAAAATAGATATAGTTTGTAGAAATTCCGTTATGAGCCTACGAGAAGACAAGAACGCGTTTACAAATAAATATCAGATCAGAGAAATGTGTTGTAAAAGAAAGAAATGGATTAAAATTTATTAAAGCTCTCACGACTGTCACAATGCAATTTTAAATGAGAATATATTTTTATACTTTTTGTCGTTCATCTTTGAGTTAGAGTGGACAAACAGTTTTAATTAATTCAAAAGCAAAGAAATGTCGTTTCTTTGTTTTGTTTTTCTGACAGCATCTTTTTTGCGAGTTTTCATTTTTTGGGTGACCTAAAATATTCGCTTATTCTTGTAAGGCGTTTCAAAATGTTTCTATACAATCTCTTTCATAGAATTTTAGGGCTGAAAGGATTTTTTTATGCTGAAGGTGAAAAATATTTGGAATAACAGTACAATACAGTTTCGTGGGTCTAATTGGGAAGCTAGTTACGAAACAAATTAATTATCTTGTAACAGTCTAGCGAGAAAAATAAACATGTTTCTGTCGCTTTTGTTAGACACGCATCATGCTCGTGACCTGGCCGGTTTATGGCATTGCTAAAATTCGAGTTAATCTAATAGTAGCTGGTAGCAGTAGACGACAAGCGTTGGAATGAAAAGCAGTTGGCTTAGGTGCTGATCTCATAAGATGCAGCGCAGTTTTATTGCCAATTTTTATTTCGGTTTGCAATATTAACAATATTAAAATAAATGCGGCTTTTTTATTATTTTTGATATTGCAATAAAGGGTTTAGAATAAAAAAAGCTTTAGAAGTGATAACAAAAATAAAAACATATTTGTATTATTTTACATATGGATAACAAACCGAGACGATTATCCTACTAATATTATAAACGCGAAAGTTTGTGAGTATGGATGGATGTTTGTTACTCTTCCACGTGAAAACTACACAACGAATTTAGATGAAATTTGGCGCACAATATAGTTTTTAACCTGGATTAACACATAGAGTATTTTTTATCCCCATACTCCCTCGGGATCAAGATTTATGCATGTGAAACCGCGGGGAGCAGCTAGTTTATAAAAACTTCTTCAGCCAAATTGGACGTGCAATAGTATATCAAGGAACTCAGAAACTATTTTTTTATTTTGACATGTGAAATGTAAAAAAAAAAGTAGATTTATTTTACCATAAACATTAAGCTTCGACATTTAATTTCCAAATAAATGGTTTTAATAAGTGGTTATGAAGGGAAGTTTGTTTACATTAAGTTTTTCACATTTTATTTAGCTTCAGTGAATATAGATTTGTTGATATGAAACCATCTGTTTAATATTCATTCACAATGTGAAGTCTTGTTTAAATAAGCTTTCCGCTTCATAAACAAGCGCTCCGAGTATTAAGGATTCCCTCTTCCTCACATCTCTTAACCCACGGACACACAGTATTTCTCTAGAACAAAGAATGTAATACTATTAGACATCTTTATGCAAAATACTATAAAAAGAAAGAAAAGAAAGAAAAATATTTTATTTGGGACACGCACAGGGAATACAAATAGTAAAAGAAATAAAATTAAGGTATAAATGAAAATAAAAAATAACAAAAAAAAAAAAAAACTAACAGAATAACAACAAAAAACAGTAAAGACCTAATACCTATAAAGACCTATAAACTATAATAATTATCAAAAGGTATTATAAATAACATTATGTTTATAACACTTTACTCATCTTTCACTAATTTTAACAAATAATTTATATTTGGAAAAATATGAAATATTTAAATGAAAATAAAATAAAATATTTAACACTCACACTTAGTCCATTTGTGTTATCAGTACATTTACGTCCACTTTTACGCAGCGCAATAATATTGCCAACGCTTCAATATTTATATTTCACTGAAAGTTATAATCACAATAGCGCTAATTAACAGATTTAAATATTCGTCACTAACCAACAACGTTCAATTAGGTGAATAGTCGTAACGAATTGCATCTACATCACAGAAATCGAAATAATTTACTCAGTTTTCTGTGGTGTACCGTGTTGGGTATGTAACTGATGTAAATGAACCATGCCACAAGTGATTCTAGTTGAAAACAGCTTGTAAAATATAGTGAAGTTAGTAGTTACTTTTATAAGGAAGATCAATCATGATTTGAAACAAAGTACCCATTTATTAATTGAATCGAACGAAGTTGGCTGTTCTTCATCGTGGGTGTGTGGGAGACATGCTGTAAGTGAAAAGAGGATTACAATGCAGTCACGGATTTTTTGTGATTGCAAGTAAGTAGGTAAGTGATCTGTGTGTTGAGCGTAGTTTTCTTTTAGGGAATTTTTCCATTCAACCTATTACTTATAGGTTGAATAGAATCGGTCATTAGGAGACCTATGTTCAGCATTTGGGTAGATATGTGTAAACAAAACTTAAAATGCTTTAGCTGATAAAATGTACCTAACATAACCTTTAAATACCTAACGTTTTATGTGGTTCAGTTGTTCTGCAAAAACCCAAAATATGAATAATGACTGATATTATCAACGCACAATTTGAGCCGCTGGTTCTAGAGATATGAAATTTGGAGGGTGTTTTCTTTATGAAGAGTAAGAACCTATCTACTATTAATAGGTTTTTCGTAGTTTTACCCTTAAAATGGAATTTTCTGTGAAACCTTTGTATTTCTGAGTCGATTGACTCAGAACACAAAAGTACACATAATCTTTAATTAAAATTATGAGAGACGAGGATTACAGTTTTTCCAAAATCATACCCTAACAGAGTCAAAAGGTATGGTAGACGGTCGCAGGGTGGAATTATGTAAAACAAATGATTTTGCCAAAACTCTTTTTTATTCCGAAGTCCCTTATTTTGTATGGCAGAAAAATTAATATGTATGAAGGATAAGAGGACAAACCGCCAAATCCGCCCGACGAGGCAGTTTGCAATGACTCTTTCAAAGACCTTGCCCACTTCGTCAAGCAGCACGATGGGCCGGTTTGTCTTCTTCATTTGGACTATTCCTCGTCTTCCAACGAAGTGGGAAATGGCCCCCTCCAAGCATGCGCTTAGTAGCCCCGTTAGTCGAAGCCCGAGAGCCTGCAAGGCCCAGGCTTTTCCAGGTAAGCCGTCGGGTCCTGGGGATCAACAGGAAAACAGTGGTTATTTTTTGCACTCAGCCTATGTACCGCCACTCTCAGCTCTACCTCGGTCACCTCCAAAGCATCGTCGACGTCGTCAGAAGTGTATCTCACTTTCAAAAGTTTGTATTTTGTAGCAACAAGCTTCCATGGATATGCGTCAGATAGTCGTCGACCCGGGTGTGATAAAAAAAAGCTCAGGCTCATTAATGGTCGGTCCCAGTGCATTAGTGTTCCAAAATCATTGTTTAGTTCGAAAGTGCTGCAAACATTTAGGGATCGAATCAAAAACAAGACTTTTTTTGTGGGTGCCCACTCTAGTTTAGGATATTTCGAACAACGACATTTGAGTCTCGAACTATTGAGACTCGAACTATAGCTTAGGACTTCAAATACTTCGACAAAGGATTCAGTTGTTAGATGGACACGGTTAACGCTTTTAATGAGATTTACAAAAACCGGAAACGGCTAGTAGTGAGACCTCAGACGAAGGCATTGAAAAGTGAAAACAGCAACATTTATCACAGCAGAGCAGTGATATAGAAAAGAGCCGAGAAAGCAGTTGAACCTCGCTAAAAGATTCTGGTGAAGCTCGACCTGAATCAACCCGGCTGCGACGTCGTTAAAAGATCCCATATATTAATATCACCCGTCTCTCCACTAGTACAATGCTTATTCTATTCGGTAGGCTCATAAGCCTTCCTATCCTAAGGGCACGGCAATGGTAGGGTCATTACAGCGCCCCCCGGACTACTCCTTAATATGCTATGGTCTTTGTCACCATGAAGCATAAGGCTTCAGGGGCTAGTGCAAATCTTGTAAGTTCATTCGAGTGATCGAGACTGGCCAAATCATGCTGGGGTCGGTGGACTTTATACATTCATTCATAGGTTTCATAGGGTTACCTAAACCCTTGAATGGATTTCGATAAAATTTGGCAAGGAGAAATATGGCACCCTGGGGTAGGACGTAGGCTACTTTTTGTCCTGGTAGCACGTTCCTTTGGGATAATTTCCGACATCCGCGCGGACGAAGCCGCGGGCAGAAGCTAGTATATAACAACTGAAAAGGTCGTTAGCCGTCGTGATTGGTGCGTGGCTCATCTTCATTATCATTATAATAGTCGGGTGAAAGAAATCATCATTATGTTCACTTTCCTGTGTAGATAATTATCGTTGTTATGAATAACATTTGTGTGTGGTTATTATTATTTGGTTCTGCTTTCCTGTTGACCTTTCTAATGCTAAATGTACTGTTATACTAAGGGTACTTTTAGTAAGGGTGTGGTTACTTTAATTGTTTTATTAATAACACTAAGTTTTTTCTTGAAAATTGGAATTGCATTTCCCTTCCCTATACTTTTCATATGTGTATAATTCGAGAAGATGTTCTTACCTGTTACGGTTTTACATTAGGTACTTTTGTTCACACTGGCAATTTACCACCCTTACGAGTTAGTTACGTCTGAAATTACGCTATATTTGACCAGCTTGGCAAATCCTGGCTTTCTTCGAGGCGATTGATCCCATTTAGCTTTTCCATTTACACTTTAGACTTACAAATTAATACCTACCAAAGTTTATCTTTTGCAGCCAAACATTTCAAGAACTTGATGATTTATATCATCTTTATAAATCTCTTCACAAACACAACTTGGTGCCTAAACCATCACTATCACCGTTTCCTTCCCGTCCAATTTCCCCCGTCTTACTCCAAAAGCCTTTGCAATGATTTGTCATTATTCGTGCCGGACAAACACCCCGTGTAAAGAAAGCTCTCGGAAAGGTCGAAGGGCCCTTAGCTTGACGGTCGTAAGACTGATCTCTCCGCAAACTCTGCCACCTTCAGTAAACAACGATATTTGCTTTAGCTCGTCCACTGGGACTCAAACACACACCAAAATTCTCATCACTGAGGCGGTAAACTATAGGATAAAACAAGTTTCAATAGCTTCTTTTGAACGATTTATGAAATGCTAATTGGGTACAAAAAAGGTGAATTTTGAAAGGGGCTGTCTTTTTTCGGTAATTTTAACTTGGAAGAATCCTGATTGGGTTGTGAAAGGCAACTCGGGAAATGGGTTTTTCTGATACCTAGTACTGACAAACGTGGGTCTATTGTATCCCTTGTTGCCTTTTATCGATCTAATCAGGTCCAATAAATTCTGTATCAAAAAAAGAAAATCGCAATATTTACGACTTATTACGATCGTCGAAAAATCAAGAACATAAACCTAAGTCACATCCATACATCAAGTTCTTATAGTTATTTATTTTTTACGGCTCTGCCCAACAACTAACAATTTATCAAGAACATAACATGTGTTGCGGGTGGGTATAAAGAACAAAAATCACAGATTGTCTTCGCAAAAAAAAAAAAAGAGGAACGTGATTTCGTTGAAATACGTGACCGGAATGGTGTAAAGCAAAAACGTGAGTTTTATGATTTTTATACGAATACAAACCCTTTTTACTATCCTACTTCCGAATGGGCCTGCACACTGCCTAGAAAAGTGATTTTACGTGGGACACTCAGAAAGTTATGCGAAAATAAAAATAAATTTTCTATAGATAAATATTTTATTATTCAATCTTTTCAAAGTACTGACTGCCTCGTTGGTCTAGTGGTCGCAAGAGCTACTGCTGAGCATGAGGTCCTGGGTTCGATTCCCAGGTCGGGCAAAGTGTTATTGGGTTTTTCCATCTAGAATTTCTCCGTAGCAGCCCGGAGTCTGGAGTTGTTACCGGTTAATGGCAATAGGCTTGCCCCCTATTACATGGGACTTAAACATAACTGGCGAAATGTGGGTGTACTATAGGTACACCTCTGCCTAACCCTTCTGGGATTACAGGCGTGATGTTATGTTATGTTATGGTCAAAGTACTCTTTACTAGCCTCTATACAAAGTTTCATGGGTCTGAACCAGTCTTCGAAACAGTTTTTCCAGTCCGCCGTAGACACCTCGTTTACAGCCTGCTCGAACGCTGACAGCGCATCTTCCGGCGACGAAAATTGTATCCCTTTGAGTAGATTTGTTATTTTCGGGAATAAAAAGAAATTACAGTTTGAACGGCGTGCTGTCCAGGAAGTTGATTCGTTTTGAAACACCCAAACCGTCGAATGGCGCTTCGTTTCTGGATTGTATTGATAAATGCAGGAATGTACTGTAATGATGTCGTAAACACGCCGAGACGAGCCTGCTTATTTTTTTTTTTATCATATCACGGCACCATTCCACCCGGGCCTGCTTCTGAGCATCGCTGAGGTTGTGCGGCAACCAGCGTGAATCTATCCTCCTCTCGTGAAGATGCATTTGTAGAATTTTGTAAAGGCTTCCCGATCCAACCTGAATTATGTGCTGAATCTCTTGATACGCAACTCGTCTATTGTCTTGGATTAAATTTTTCACTGCTAGCAAGTTTTCTTCCGCAACAGCCATCAAAGGGCGACCACTTCTTTCTTCATCCCCCAAAGTTCATCGACTGCGCTTGAATTCGATAGACCAACGATACACGGTCGCATTAGAAGGGCATTCATCCATGATATTTGGTATGCTGTAGACAGATTTTCATCTTGAGAAAGTATTTTTACTCAGCTTAGCTAGAGAGAATGTTAGGCGAAAGGGATTAATCAGGGCATGTTGATAAAAATACAAGGCCAGTCACCTTGCTCGGGTAAAACAATTACCGGTAGCCACCACTACGCCACTACAACGTCAACGTCATCAGCAGTGAACTATGTCAGAATAAATAATTGAAACAGCAAGCAGTATGGAGGGACAATTGATTTATAAAGAGGAACTGCGTGATTACATCTTATTTAGTAATTAAAACTTTATTCACTAGTAAAAATACTGTATTCTTAATGCTTGAAGCATTTTCTATCCGTCAACCTTATAAATGCAGAGAGCATTTCAAACCGACCAAAACATCATAATCAGCCTATAAAGTCCCGCTGCTGGGACACAGGTCTACTCTCGGTGAGAGAGAGTGGGCGGTAATTCACCACGTGGGCCCAGTGCGGGTTGGTATATGTCACATGTCTTCGAATTTCTGTAACATGCATAGTTCTAGTACATACCGGTTTCCTCACAATGTTTTTCCGTCACCGTTTTGAGAGTAGTGGTGATGAAATAAATGACACAAAATAAAGCGCCTGTCTGGGTTCGAACTCACGACCCCACGACCCACAACTCGCAACTCGGGGCCGTTACCACCACTGCTCTAAAGAGAAATAAAAGATAGATGTTGATAAACAGATACATTTTCTATCTGGGTCGGATTTTCCAAATTAGCAGTAACTAACTACGTTTCAAGTTAGCAGTTACTAAGTATTTACTCAGATAATCTCAATATATTTGTAATACTTTGGAAGTTTCTTCATCCAAAAGTTACAAAACATTTTACATAATCGACAAAACGGTGTGCTTGTCTTAACAGTAACTTGAAAGTTTAAACGTGGCTTCGTGGCGTGGCTATTGGTACTTACGTAATAGGGCGCCTCTTGAAAAAAGCTCCGCTTTTAGGTACCCACAAAAATCCGAAAATGTCAACAGTTCCAACAGTTTTCAGGCGTAAAATTTTATTCAGCGATGAACTCTTTATGTTAAATATTAAGAAAGATTTTTATATGTTAAATATTATTTCTCTACTATAGGTTTACTACAGTAGCGAGGTATACAAACTTTAGACCTACTACACAAGTTTTTACAGAATATTAAAATTAAGATCTCGATATCTCTAGGGAAAAAAGCGGACCAAAACATGGCAAAGAAAAATCGAAGATACAAAAAAATACCACGGCAGGTAAACTTTACACTTACGTTCGTAAACAAAAACTTTTACACAAAAATTAAAGATTTCTATAGAAACAATTCTGATAGTTACGGTAACTTTTGTCTTGTTGTATCGAGCCACAGATCACGGAGACGCTTCGTCTGCTGCCAGAGGCGGCATTGTAAACTCTTTTTTTTTTTTTGGGAAAACTAACAGTTACACATTACAGTATCCCATAATTTTCTTGCTACAGAGTGAGTTAATGTGTAACCTACGACATTATACTATTTTCCCAACAAACCAAGTGTGTCACCGATTACTCGCATTAAGGCCCTCTTAAGGTGTCTTCTCGTAGTGCGTCTCGGCGGGCACTGGCCGGCCAGTGAGAACGCTTAAATTCTTTTTCGTCGAGACAATTATTATAATTCAAGTGTCTGTCTTCTCACAGCGCTTGATCGCATGTTAAATTTTGGAAGTGGTGTGCTCAAAGCACATTCAGCGCTACGAATTTTACTAAACACTGTTGGTGCGGTCATTCTGTGATCTGTGAATCGAGCCATTTAGTTGTCATCCTATTTATCGTACTCGCACCAAGCTGCGTTTGTTTTAGTACATTACTTTATGTTTACACGATTTCAATCTCAGCACACCCGCAGATTGGATTCCGCGGATAGATAACATTTATAATTTACATAAATTGGAGGAGAGGTAATCCATTTGCCAATACTGAAAATTCTCTCATATATACCACGAAAAGTAGATCATAAGTATAGCATGGACTTTGAGGCTTCGACTTAGAGGATTACTAGTTGTAACTATTTGCTTACCTGTCGATATTAATTAATATGAATTTAAGTGTAACACGCCGGAACAAGTTAGGACTATGTAGTAGACGCTTAGCAATAACTATTTCATATCTATTACCCTCGATCTATGAAAAAGCTGTTTAACACGCCTCAAAACATATTTGTTCCTTGACAATTTCATACGATAGAAAGCTAATGTATTTTGCCAATATGCCACAAGTATCGTTTACATGCAGGCCCGCATGAGCGATGACTAAACATTTATCTACCTGCCGAGCAAAAATATATTTGCGAGCCATCAGCCCAGAATATTAGGAAAAGCTTTTACCTAAAATGGAACGAGAAAACATACTTACTTGCAGTATTGACACATTCTAATGAATGTGGTCCACAATGTTGTAGCAATAACGTCGGTTATTCTCTGCGTATTTTTAATTAATAAAAAAAATATAATTATTTCTTTTCTCGGTCTGTTGCGTCCCGATATTAATTAGTTAATGTTGATTAAACAGAGTGTTCAAAGTAAAGTTGGGTTTGAGGTTTGGTTTTATTTTTATTACGAGTATGAAACAATAATTAGTTGAAACCTTTTAAGATTTACGGACTGTTTATCAAAAATCTTTTTGAATCTTGTGATTTCAGGACATTTTTAACTGGTATTGGATTGGCAATAACCTCGCCCTACATTACCTTCAGGTACATCTAATACTGAATACCATCACCGAGCAATAAAAAAGTAGTACCTAGTGTAGCGAAAACAAAGAAGGATTTCATCACATAAACACGTCTACTTTGTGATTAAGTATTAGTTGTTTTAATACTTAATCACAAAGTAGAAGTGTATAAGTCGCATCCAAATTTAATTATAAAATGTTAAAAATAAATATTACTAAGAAACAAAAGGTCCGGAACACGAAAAGACAATACGAGAAAACTTAAGGTACATTTACTGGACGATAAATGTTTGATAGGCTGGTTTACGAACTAGCGAATCGATTGCAATCGGTTTATAGGCTCATGACCACTAAACGTAAACTTTTAAATGAATGTTACCTTTTAAAGATTACCTAAGTTATCCCGACGGCAAACAGTCTGAGTTAAAAACCAACAAGCATTTGAATATTAAATAGAACCCTTTCTATTCTATTATATTATACATTTTGACGATTGAAAGATAAGTGGATGGTTAAAATAAAATAGATAATGTCTTTATTTCCAGTTTTACAATTTAACATTTCCTATATTTTTTTTAATTTTTGAATATTTTTAATTTACATTTTGTTTTCTGCTTCCTTTTGGTTCCCTGGATCTTAATGACAGCTGGCCTCGAAGCACTGCATGCGTCGATGGAATCGCATGTGACATGCGACAAGGCGATCACGTATCGTGGGTCATAAAGGGCATGCCGCGGCTTCAGGGATTCCACGCGGCTGCTAAAAGGAACACATAAAAACCGCAAGCCTGGTTATTAGTCCGATACCCGGAAAAGGGCCGAAATCAGCCCTTTAAACTGATTCTACACCTAGAACAGATTAAATACGGCATTACACCAGAGAAAAAAGGCTGAAACTTCCGCTGAGATATGAGATCAGGAAAAGTAAGTATGCACCAGATTCGAAGAATGTCGAGCAAAAACTGCGTGGCGATTAGATCGACTTGTAAGCGATTTAGGTCAGTACTAAGACTCCATTAAGATTGAAACAACTGAAAAATTATGGAAATCCTGGCTCAAAACATTCCTCAACGGATTTTTTTTCTATCCATCAAATGTTTTACTCGACTACGTATAGATAAAAAAAACTGATTTAAAGATTGATGGCCAGACAATTTGATAAGAAAAAAGTAGGTTAACCGCAGAGGTCACGTGTAACAATTTAACTGTGGTTTCATGTATGAAATTGGTGTCTATTTATTTATACCATATTGAAAAGTTTTTTCTTACATCCATTTTCATACCTATGTTGTAATATGGCATGAAAATGAGCGCAAGAAAAAACTTTATTTCAAGTTTTGAACAAACAAACGTTCTATAAAGACCTATAATGTGGCGTAAACAGGTAAACCATTTATTTCCGTTCATATTATCCTAACTTATATAAAATTGAGATTGTTTGTTTGTTTGTTACGCTTTCACTATAGTAACTATTTCTATTCGAATATTTTTATCTTGACGACACCCTAGGAAATACAAGCTATGTTGTAAGTCATTTTTGCTAATACCTAAGTACCTTTGAAGACTTTAATTTATTCAGATGAGCCTCAACAAAAAAACTCGGTATTTTGAAACCTTAATTTTATAGAAAATTACTAGTAAAAATATTAAGATTCCATTTTGATATGAGTTATTTAGAATAGGATCAAAAATAAATATGACGTATTTTAATCAAACAACAAAAATACGTAGACCTAATTACTTGATTTTGTTAAGTCCTACATATCTTTCTCACATACACGAGATGCTGGTAAATATCGGGCTACGTCTTATCAGAGAAATCCATGCTCTCGGAATTTGATACTTAGATGGATAGCTACCAGTCAACAATGCATACTAGGATTACAGTGCCAACGAAGCTAGTGGAACAAAGAACATAACCTCATCAGGTATCAGCCAGCCAAACAGGTCGGCACATAGTAATTAAATATTGTCATTACCCCGCTCTCGTTAGGTAAACATGTGGAACACGAGTTCTTTTACAGACGCCATCACATATAATACGCTGCAGAGAGTGGCAATATTATGAAGTAAAAAATTCACCTAATTACAACCGATTGTGTGGAATATTTTCTTTGTAATCTTATAGAGAGAAGGTTGTTTGGATGCCATCAAACACCGTAAACAGTTGACACCAAACTAAACTACTATTAGTAACAAGCTTTTGCAAGCCAGCAATTTTGCCCCCACCCCACTGCGCATTGCCTCCCGCGCTCTTACTTCTTTCAGACTGTTTTTCTTTTTTCTCGGCTCCTAAGTGTCGAAGCGTGATGTTAAATAGCCTTTAACCTGCCTCAAGCATTGGGCTAAAAACCACAAAAAGATTATTTCAAATCCGACTGGTAGTTCCAGAGATTAGAGCGTTCAGAAAGACAGACAGACGCGGAGAGGGGATTTTGGTTTATGATAATTATGTAGTGATAAATAAACGCTTGGATAGAGTAACACTGTAACAAAATATATAGGACAGACAAACCAAACCAATTTATTTTACCTGACAAATAAAAATATGAAGGATACAACTTCACAATTGTATCCGGCCAAAAGATTGTGGAGATAATAAAATCCTTGTTTAACAAACTCAAGAAAAATTAACATGAAATAAAGTGTTGGTGTCGCGTTGTCTGCCATCTAAATTCCACCACGGAATAGTTTGTTACGCAAAGTTGTGTCGCTTAATCCCAAAATTGTATCACATGAGGACTTGGTCCACAATGTATGTAAACCTTGTTGGCAAATTGAATTACTGGTGTCAAGTGAACTTCAAGCCTTTATAGTTTCAGAAGGTTTCTGGTTCACGATGTCAAGGTGACTAGATAATTTTTGGAAACTTCCAACCCCTCCTTAAAACTGTTTTGTACTTTTTTGTTCTCAAGTCAAATTTCCCACAGGGTGAATACTCAAAACTTTTCAGTTTTTATTTTTATCTTATTTGCAAAAGTTGTGACTTATTTTTAAGTAATGAATTTTTTAATCAAAAACTTGTCTAACTCAAAAAAAAAACAACAAAAAAATAGGAAAAATAAAAGAGTCTACATTTCTGGGGTCTCTTAAACACAACCTCACTTAAACCTTACAACCGTACTTAAATTCCGATAGAATCTTTGTTGGTAAATATACGGAAATCATTTAATACTCGTAGATTTCTTTGCTTCAATTTCTCGTTTCCCAGGTCAGGACACGGTTCCGGGCAAATGTTTGTCTCTGAGAGCTGGCCTGAGAGATGATTACAGCTGTTAAAAAAACCGTCGCCATATATGTTCCGTTAACAGAAGAATTGCTCCTTTTCGAAATGTGGTTTCTAGTTATGTATATCATAGTAGAATATTGTACGTACATTAAGTTCAAATACAGGTTTTTAAAACGTCTATGTCTAATTTGACCTTGTTTGATCGAACCCCAGGGGTGGGCAACTGCACCCATTGCCTCATCCTATTTCCGTGCCTGGGTCAAGAACATAAAGGCAGGTACAGCACTTCCTCAATACAACCCAATTAAGAAGCCTACAATGCGGTCACCATAGTTGGAATTACATTGATTTGAACAGCACCGGCGCATCTCGACCCCATTGGAATTCCGCTCACCCGTAAATGTGGTCAACAGGATTAATCAAGTAAAAAGGGGACGGTGATCAGTATATGAATACATTCATAACATCACGTCTGTTTTTCAATGTACCTATAGTACACCCACATTTCGCCAGTTATGTTTAAGTCTCATGTAATAGGGGGCAAGCCTATTGCCATCAACCGGGTACTAATACAGACTCAGGGCTGCCACTGCGAAATTCCTAAAAGAAAAACCCAATAACACTATACTTACCCGACTCGGGAATCCATGACCTCATGCTTATCAGTAGCTCATGTGACTACTAGACCAACAAGGCAGTCATATATGCACGAGTATTAATACACATTCCCTTAACAAGGTGCCTGCACGCTTCTAAACATTGTGTTCGGGTCAGTAGTCTGATATCAATATAATTATTCTACGGCTGTTATATTGTGAGGAACGCTCCAGTAGGGCGAGAGTATTCTGTAGGAGTGTAGGCACTCCGTCTCCCATTTGGCTCCTTTGATCGTGTGCCCGCGCTAATTTATGCAATTACTGCTTACTCAGTAACTTGGCTTGATATCAAGAAATTGACGATGTTGGGGCGCCTGACTTTCTGATAATTTTATTCAAGTCTCGCTTCACACCACAAACAAGCAAATGCTTTCATTAGAATTTGTAGGCGAGCATATTATTATTACTCTATTAGATTTTGTGGCCTTTGTTTGCTTAGGATTCGATTTTAAACATAGATAGATGATAGATAAAGGGGTAGATAATAGACATGGTGTTGATGTTGTAATCTTAGGCGGTGGACAGTTTTTCGTACAACAATTTCTGCTTAAGAATTTCCTCGAAGTGGTTGAAATAAAGTGGTATTCTGCTAGATAAAACAGCAAAGCCTCCTCCTTAACTTTAGTTTTGTACAGTAAGCTGTTTGTTAAAACAGAGCGATAAAATATAGCACTCTCAACCTGTACCGTGTTTGTTTAATATTAAGTTGATACTATATTTTAGTTATGAACTACGTCTGGGATTAAATGAGATATTAACAAATATGTTTAAATAAATCCGAGTTTTTCTTCGTTAAAACTAACTAGGTAAACATATCTTTTTATACCTCATTATTAAAATAGTTATAAAATGAAATTACGTTTTGAGAACAAAGAAACCTGAGAATGTTCCTTCCCAATATTATTTCAACACAGTTACGTGTATATTAACGCATTAGGTGAACTAGAAAATCGATTGTAATCGGTTTAATCGTGGCTGCTAAATTACGTAAACTGTCAAATGAATAATATCTTATAAAGATTACCTTAGTGTTATCCTGATGGAAACAGCTATGGTTACATATTTTAATTATTACTATTACTAGATTACAAGATATGGGGATGGTTACCTGGATCCAGCCAACGTTCCGTCAGGAGGACGGATTGATGAAATTAAAGACGTATTCACTTCAAAATCAGAACGATAATCGATGACCAGCTAAATGAATGAGACAAAAATATGTTTTAACTCCAGAGGTCACGCTGCAATACCTACTATTTCTATTACAAATACTGAATCTACTCAATTTGGATTGAGGAACCTAAAGCATGCGTATGCAAATCTCTGATCCGATCAGTCGGCATACATCCCACATTTCTTTGCCCGGATGTATTTCCCAATCTCACAGTATTATCTCTTATCTTTACACCCCAGTACTTGCGAAATAGATAGCAATCCGAAAGGCAAAGATTGCTATCGCTCGAAATAGTCTATAGCTTCCATAGTTCTACTACCATTAACTTCAGCATACTGTTTCCGAACACATTATTACGCAAACAAGGTTTAAATCCTTCGGGTACCGATTTAACTTAGTATGAACATATACTTAGAACACTCATACTTGCAGCGCATTGCTGTACGTTGCCAAACTTTAGGAGACTATCGTCTATCCAACTAAAGCGATTGAAGCGCAGGTAGGATCCGTACGAGTTTGAAACATTCCGGGACACTTACCCTATTGAACTTCTGTTGCGTTTTAAAAGATTTGAATAGATATGTTTTGGAGTTCGGGAAGAGTTTGCATCCTTTGTTTTGATAAATTTGGCAATCAATTATAAAATACTGCTCTGTATCGTATCGAGACATATATGTGGGTGAAACCGTAAGGTGCATCTAGCATTCAATAGTTTAGTGTACTACAGAACGATATTTCATCATTTAATTGAGTACGAACTATTTGACAGTTATTTGCGACGTTGCCAACTTTCACTTTCAGCATGCACCCTTTTAAGACCTCACTGACGTCCAGCCGATGGGTCCCTTTTCACACCGGATCGGACAAATGCTCACTATTTAGCCTCGCCCCTTTTAGATTACGCTGTCTTTACTTAAGTACGCTTAAAGGTACGCTTGTAAGGTAGATCATTAGAAACCATATATGCGGTAATGAAAGCTACAAGTACCTACTTATTTTGTAGGCTTAATAATAGGCCTTTGTCTACTTAATGTTCTTTTGTCTGTTGTGTAAATAGAGGACTTCATTATATATTAGTTTTCCTAGGTTTTTTGTTTCCTAATGGTTTAAAGGATGTATTTGAGCATAAAATGGAAAGAAAATACTTTGTAGGTTGTATTATTCTCAGGTTTCCTTTGATTGCTTGGTACAGTCCCTAGGCGCTCTAGTTATTTATGTGTATTTCTCTAAATAATATTTTTTTTTCTGGATATCTGCTTAAACTTAAACCATCTAACTCCTTACTTGCCTCTTCTTTCATCCCCTTTAAGCGTAAACCACCCAAAAAAGGCAATATTTCAATGATGATTCATAAAATCTCCTCTAAATGGTATGCTTATCAATTTTCAGTGTTCCAAGGGAGTCCCCTCGCGTTAAGTACTTAATAAATCTGCAAAGGAATATCAGTTTGAATTTAACAGTGTGATAAATTGATATCGAAATTGCTCGTAACTCAATAGATAACGGCGCGGGAAAGCGGTAAAATTAATAGCGCGGCCTAATTGGCATTTCCTTTTAATTTTTCAGCTTTAAAGGTATTTTGAAACTGAGCCTTTTAAGTGGGTAGCTATGTTCAGGTTTGTAGAATATATGCCAATTAAAATACTCGTCATTTTGGGTGAAAGTAGGTCGATATTGTGATTATGTATGTGTCGTGCCTTATGTCATTTTATGATGACTTCCACAAAACTCAGAATTGTTGCATCTGCAGTCGACGTATACGATAGCTTAGTAAACAAAAGCTCTAAAGCAAAGACCCGAGACATAGTTTTCTTAAATATTTCAGTTTGGAAGTCACAGCTGAATTCATGTAATTACAACAACAACAAAAAACCTCCGAACGAAACACACATAATATCTGCGGCATACGCCACAATACCTGACATGACACAAAACACCAGCACCAAGTTGATCCCAAACTCGAAGAAGATTGTTTATCATACCGATACCTTTTTTTTTTTTTGGTTTCGGGTTGGAAAAACCGAACCGACCATCGCGTTCACGATGACCGGCAGCGACAGGTCGTTGCCTAATTCGGTGATGAGGGCACGGCGCGGCTCCTCCCAAGCGGCACACTCTGCCAGCGTATGCCACGCCGTGTCGTCCCGGCAGTCGACACAGTGGTGACACCGGGCTTCCGGCTCCCTGTTTATGCGAAACAGGTGCTTACAACGGTAACCCGAAGCAACCATGCCCCGAGAGCACCTGTGTCGCCCGAAACGTCAGGGAGCCGTGCCTTCTCCCGAGCCAGCGGTCGAGCACTGGCCGGATCGCCTCGATGGTGCTGAGGCCGGCGGTAAGGCGTGACAGCCTCACCCGCCATTCCGCCACCATGACCTCGCGGTCCTGCAACCGACACTGCTCGATATGTTGCTGCATCGGTCGCTCGCCCCGCTCCCGCGCTGCCTCGCGCCACCGTTACAGTGACGCGAGCACCTTCGCCTCCAGGTCCCAGGGCGGGGATCCGGCCAGCGCACAACCGGTCTCGAAGGTGATCGTGCGATACCCCCGAATGACTCTGACGGTCATCGCCCGCTGCGGCTTGCGCAGGACAGCTATGCTGCCGGCCGTCAGGTCAGACGCCCAGATCGGCGCTCCGTAGAGCGCCATGGATCGCACCATACCCATATAGAGCCGCCTACAGGCGGCGCTCGGGCCCCACAGATTGGGTAGCAGCGTTGCCGGCGCCCCGGCCGCGCCCAACAACTTGGGCGCCAGCCGCCGTAAGTGGGGTCCAAAGTCCCAACGGCTATCGAGCACCGATCCCAGATATTTCATCATACCGATACCTACCACAACAGACCATACCCAGGTGCGGTCTGTCCTGAAAAGTTACCACGCAAAAATTTATATGTAACAAAACACTTCGAAATGGGTATTATTTTACTGCTACGGTAGGCTTAAGGCACATTAATGTTAGTGAGCGTGTTCCAAGATGGTAGAAATATTGTTTTCAAATATACCGCGAGTGAGGAACCATTGGTCTTTCCTGGATCTAACTAATTGACTGAAGTCTTATGTTCGGTAACGCGAAGCCCTTCACTTCGCGTTACCGAACATATGACTTCAGTAACAAATAGTACAGCTGTGTCTTTCGAATTAGATTCGAACGAAAACAAATCCTTCAATACATTTTGTATTTAGAACGCAGATCATGTTGATCTTATCTCGAACTTTTTGTTTATATCGCAAAATCCACTCGTTTCTTGAGGATTGGGAGGAATTCGTTGATGATTTTCTTCGATAAATGGCGAAACAACGGATCATATCAGCATAGCTATAAAGGTCACCAGTATTTTATTATTGCTTCAAGTTTATTTAGGTTCCGATGTCACCAAAAAGCTTTAGACCTTTGATCTTCCAGTTTCATTGAGCGTTGGTAGGTGTAGGTCAAAGGTGATTTACCTCATGGTTCGTTAACAATCAAAACAGATAATGCCGTCTCTTACATAACTATTGTAGTATATGTGACAAGTTAATTGTTAGTTTGTTTTGCAAACCTAGTAAAAGGGAGGAATGAAGGCAGTTTTGGACACAAGCCAAAACTCGAACGAATCTTGTCTCTCAATTTTGCATAACATTAAGTGCAAGAAAATAACTTCAAATGGCTATTCTATTCATTGTCTTCCAAGATTCCCAAGTTTCTTACTTGGAATCCTGCATTATTTTTAAACTGAACAAAAGGTTTCGCTTTTGTTTACTTGAAGAAATAGAGAGGTCATAATAAACTGAGTTTAAAATTAAGTTATAGTGTGATGTTTTTTGACGTTTACCGTATTTGGAAAATACACTTCATCATAACACAAAGCTCGTAAAAACCCTTCAAAATTGATGGTTGAAAATTGTAATAGGTTTCGTTTTGTTTCGTAATTTTTTTTTTATTAAACCAACAAAATTTTCTTTCAATAATGAAGTAGGTAACTTAGTTTAAAAAAACTCGCTGCGTTGTAATATCAAATTCTTTTAAAATTTTCGAACTGCAAAATTCTCCCGTCATTAAATTTGGTCTACTTTATATTCAAATACGATTTTATCAAACTTCAGAAGTTGTATAAGGCTTCGCTAAGATACAGAATTCAATAAAACGAGCACAGACTTTTGATGTATTGAGTAGAAATAAAAATAAATGTAAGACTTTAAAAAGGTGAGTTTTTTTAAATTTTTGTGGTATAACATAAATTAGTGTGTGGCTTGCGTGAGGGTCGATTTCGACCCTAGCGCTCATTATACTGCATTAATCACGGAATGGCGGTCAAAAGGGCGCGTCCTAATCAACAATCTTCATCTTGTACCTCGTCATGCTTTCTCTTGGGAATTCAGAACTTAATTCTTTCCGCTTAACAAGGAAACTTGGCAAACGTTCGACTTTACCCGTAAACTTTAATTAAAGTATTGCAATTTATTTTTGGAACCACTTACAACTTTATCTGGATATGCTCTCTATGTTTATCGTTCCAAATGAGTCGTTTACGTAATTTCAAGTCTCTAATTGCTTGGAAATGGTTTTACGTTTCATTTCAAATTCAAAATGTTACTTTACTTAACGTTATTTCGGTATTTGAATATGAAATAAATTGAATTAATAATTCTGTTACAATCACAGAGCGTATCTTTTTATGGAATTCAATTCGGAACACAAAATAACTTCCATTAGCGTTTGCTTTCCCGGAACTGGGGCACTAGAAAGTAATTGTAGAATAATGTTACCTTTTTAAATAAATTAATAAGAATTCACAGCTTAGGGTTTTGGCTAGATATGATGAATTAACGACTTTTATCAAATACTACTTTTCTTTCGTGTTTTTTTTAATGTTATAATAGTTATTCTGCTATTCGGGGCGAAGACAAATCCAACAAATCACAGGTCATAGAAATCGGTACCTGTATCTAATCCGATTCTGTTTTATTTAAAAAAAGTTGGCAAAGAAAGACTATGGGACGTCTGAACCATTTACTAACGCAGTTTGCCAATTGAGTTGCCAACCCTTAGAAAATGTTGTGTCAACTGCCTCTATATTACGTCTAACCCGTTAATGACCTCAGATTATACATCACTATCAATGTCACAGTGATCTTTATTCTCCTTGTTTTGAGGTTGCTGTTAGGTTGCTGCCACTGACAAGCCTGTCAAAATCAAAGTGATCTTTATTCTCGTTACATTCAGGTTACTGCTGTCAGAGGTAAAATAAATGTGTGTGTACATTGTTTCAAGGATCTTTTGGCGCGTGAATGGCGTTGACAGGCTGCGATGTTGTTAAACATTTAAGCAATTTGTTTTGTAAAATATCATAGTACAAACTAATTCCATGAAAGTTTCTTGAAAACAAAAACAAGATGGTGGCGGTTGTTCAGATTTTAGCCACGTTTCAATTAATCTTGGAGCACTGTTAGTCCATTTTACACCTATAAGGCTGAACCTATTAGGACGAGTATATTTACAAGGACGAGGATACTTACTATATAAACACTTATAATTACTTTACCTTACAGTGAATTACACAAATGTTCTTATTTATTGTAGCGACGCCGACGTATCAACCTAAATTGGGGAGTTTCGCTGGAAGCTTCATTATAATTTACTCTGTCGTCGAAAATGTGTTGGTTAAATACATTAATATGGACGCCGAAGCTCTTCTTGTGAAACTTAGTTGCATTCAGATAGTTTCTCCACGTATATTCAAGTATAGTATAGTATAGCAAGACTAACTTCATTATAATCAGTTATATTAACAGTAGGTAAAATATACCGCGACATTTGAACTTGAACGTTGATGAACGGCTTTATTTGAACATTATCATGTCGGCAGCAACAATAGGTTATTTGACAGTTTTTGAGAAACCAATTGGCGATGTTAGTTACCTCAAAATGTGATTACTTCAGCGAAATATTAAGATTAGCAGAACTAATTTTTAATTTTTATGATGTAATTTTGTTTTCATTGTCAAAACGGGGCAATCTGCCAATGCGGTATAAGGCACTTCTTCAATACTTTCAATATTTCAAATTTGGGAGATTTTTAACAGTGTTGCTTTTACACAAACTTAATTTATAACTTTTGTCGGAATATTATAATATTTGGTCTATGTAGCACTATGAACCATGAGGCTTCAGGAGTTAGTGCAAATATTGGTATTCATTCGATTAATCGAGTCTGGTCAAACCATGCTGGGGTTGGTGCATTTCATTCATTCATGCTGTTGGAATGACTTAATTAATAACGTTTTTAAATAATATTCAAAATAGATAAATATGAATATGTATTCACGTTTACTTCGACGATCGTAGGTAGACGATTTCCATCTCCTAATTTTTTATTTGTCTTACACAAAATTTGACTAAGTTACAAATGTAGATTAATAATGAATATACAACATAATGTGGCAGCACATTACGTGGGACACTCAGAAAGTTTTGCGAAAATAAAAATAAATATCGAAATCCTTTTTCCAGTCCGCCGAAGACACCTCGTTTACAGACTGCTCTAATGCTGACAGCGTATCTTCCGGCGGCGGAAATTTTATCCCTTGGAGCTGATTTTTATTTTCGGGAATAAAAGAAGACACACGGTGCTAGGTCAGGGTTGTAAGATGATCCAGGATTTTGAACGGCGTGCTGTCCAGGAAGTCTCTCGTGTTGAGCGTGGTGTGAAAAGGCGCGTCGTCGTGGTGTAGCAGTAACCCGCGGAGCCATGTGTTTGGTCGCTTATTGCTCACAACAGAGAAAACTTCTGCCAAGCATTTGGTAGTATACCGTTCAGCGTTGATGTTTCTTTGGTTCCATGAAGGAATTGACACCAATTAGCCAGTCAATACATCATCAAGTACATCGGTATGCGAGATAATGAAATGTCAGAGTGCCTTTTTCGAGTTTACTCGAGCATACCGGTAGTACCACCTAGTCTGTGATAGGCATTCGAAAGACGTCAGAATCGTAGATCGGAAATACTGAGATAGAAAGGGTCCTCGCGCTTGCTGTAGTAACCCTGCTGAGTGTATTGTTGTTAAATATTTAACTAGTGTTAAATATTTAACACTTAATAAATTAAGTTGATTTTAATACATGCTCTCAACCATTGTACATTACAAAGCTCTTATGGTATTATTTTACAAAAAAATTGTGAAGTCCATATTAAGAGCATTATTTGAGACTAAAAAATTAACATCTTCACGGAATTGAGCATCTTGCAATAAGTAAATAAATAAACTACCAAGATTTGTTTAACGTTTCGTACCGAGTTTTACGAAGACTCCAATTAGTGTTACTGAAAGAGTTAGCTACGCCACATACTAGATACTTTATCAAAGCCAAAGAGAAGTCAAACTTGCCATCAGACTTAAAATGTTTGATCTCAATACCACTAGACCATTTGTCCGTTCTATTTTCGTCATTATTTTCACTCCAACGAGTTTCACATTGAAAATCGATCCACGTCTCCTGCTTGATTCCCCAAATTCTATTTGAATCAGTGAATGTTAAGTCAGTTTAAAGTAATGCGGCATGCGGTGGTGATCCATAAAATAGTGGTTGGTGGTGTTTTGTTCATAGTGTTGTAGGTACATCATATGGAAATTTTAAATGTCGGTTAGCATAATCAGCCTATTATGTTCCCACTGCTGGTAAACAGGCCTCCACTCTCTAAGAGGGAATGGGCCGTTATCCACCACCAGTGCGGGTTGGTATATGTCACATGTCTTCGATTTTTTGGTTCTAAGACATGCCGGTTTCCTCACGATGTTTTCCTTCACCGTTTTGAGAGCAGTGGTGATTAAATAATTTACACAAAGTAAAGCGCCTGTCTGGGTTCGAACCTACGACCTAGAACTCGTAAGTTGCGGCCGTTACCAGTGAGCCACCACTGCTCTGTGTAGGTTATTCGTGTTTATTTCTTGTTTGGCTTTGCAATTATTACAGATCGTTGACTTTATTAATTCTAGGCTATTTTGGTGGTGCGAACCAAATAACTCACTGATTAATTAAACAAACAAACGAACAACAGAGTTTATTTCTGTGAAATGAAATAGAGATTCTGTTTTGGAGTTATTTGTGTGTTTGTGTGTATGGCTAGCCTATTATTTGGCCAAAGAATCAGCATGCCATACTACATGGCAATGCTGTTAGCCTTTTTGGAAACTTTTTTCTGTTTACAGCAGGAACACAGAATTTCTTTATACCCCATCATTCTTTCCGTTCCCTTCTTTATATAATAACGTGCACATATTATTATTGTTTTAGCGAAAAGGAATAAATAAGGCAGATATGTCCAGGCCTATATTTATAGACATAACATAACATCACGCCTTGTTTCCCCGAAGGGTTGGGCAGAGGTTTTCGCCAGTTATGTTTTAAGTTCCATGTAATAGGGGGCGAGCCTATTGCCATCAACCGGGCACAAATCCAGACTGGCTGCTACTGAGAAATTCCATATAGGAAAACCCAATAACACGTTACCCGACCTGGTAATCGCACCCAGGACCTTATGCTCAGCAGTAGCGACCACTAGACCAACGAGGCAGTCTCTCAGAATTTATAGACACTTATTGGAAAAATACATTGAGGATAATCTTTCAAAATAAAGAACTGCGACAAAGTATCGAAGTTACCTGAGATCATACAATTTAAAATTACAAACCTACAATTTTAATAACAACTCTATATTACTGGCTTTTATGAACAGCGTATTAATTCAGATTTGTTACAGTTGAAATGGCAATCGTGTCATTTGGTTCAAATAGGTTTTTAATTTTATTATTTTATTTTTCTCTTATTAGATTCTTTTATAATTTGAGAACGTGAGAACGCTGTAGGCCTTGTAGACTGTAGATTTGTAGACAATTTTTCGATTTTTTAAGCACCTGGTACCTGTTGACAGGTTTCACACTGTCATCCCATACCTGTTGACACTGTAATTTGAAAGGAGTTTCTTGCCGGCTCTTCTTCATAGGAAACGACCAATTGGAACCGTGCACTTAGATTCTGACGTTTCATAAGTGATGTAGGTTTAAATATTTTGATTTTGAATTGTAATTATTCACTTTAATTATTTTGTTGCAAAATATTTACTCGTACTCGTAGTAATATTTTGTATTAAAGCCACACGCGCCTATTTTATAATGTCGTATATTTCAGCCAAATTTTCTTGTGTTAAGTGGACATTTTTTATTTGAATATGTGAAATTCTGTTGTGGTGTTAGTGACGCACCCGTAACATAATTGTCTAACTCAGAATAGTGCTAGTTAAGAACGCTCGGTTTTAAGAGTAATTCACACGACGTTTTACATACAGTTATTTTCATTCAACGCTAAAGCATCGCAAATGTTTAATTTTCAATTTACTATTAAATGGGGTCGTCACAAAAAAACCTAAAGCAATACAAATTGGTTTCAGGGCAGTCACTAAATCTTTATGAATTAACGGTTCCTCTAGGCTTCTTCGTTTTGAACGAATCGATAATCCCAAAGTTTTGAGGTTAAATGTTGAATTTTCAATTTACAATTGAATGGGGTCTTCACAAATAAACGTTAAGCAATATAAATTCGTTTCAGTGCCGTCACTAAATCTTTATTCATTAACGGTTTCTCTCAGGTCCTCAGTTATGGAGATCAGGTTGGCCGAACGTCCTGATATCCCGGGAGCTAAAGGTCATTTTACTTTTAACCGGTGGCATTACGAGTAAAAGTAAAGTAGTGGTTGTTTGTCACCAAATCGTCACTAAATCCTTATTCAGTAACAGTTTCTCTAAGGTCCTCAGTTATGGAGATTTAGGTTGTCCGAACGTTCTGATATCAGGCCGTTCGGCCATACATAAATGCTACTAACTTTCGAACTGTACCGTCACAAATTATTTGGCTGGCATCTTTGTCACCAAATCGTCACAAAAAACTGGAGTAGCAGCCAACTCCCTACCTCGATTGGCCGAACGTTCTGATGTACATCGTCATTATTTGCTGACATCTCTTTGAGGCGCGCGTGGAACACGACGCACCGTCGACCCGGGCCTGGTCCTTACCGAGGCTAGCATACCTAATGTTGTTTTTTTCCCAATTTTGGAAACAACAAAGCATAGTTAAAATATTTTATGAATTCGTAAGCTTTCGGCTATGAAAGCGTAGCTATTCCGCTACGCCGTAGCAACCACGTAGCTCCTATCATATTTTTCTTAGAATCTTTTCTTTATCACGTAGACTGTACCTTCGTTGATATTTCAAAGGAACCACGTGCTCCTATTAATTCAAAGCCTAAAACCTCATACTGTCGAACCGCGATCCCTTAAGTCAAAATCAAAATCAAAATCAAAAGTCATTTATTCAAATTAGGCTGAGAATCAGCACTTTTCGAACGTCAAAATTACATAAGACAGTCCCCCAAAAAGCCCGCCCTTCACCACTTCCTAGTGCTTTAGCTGGGAAGAAGAAGTGGCGCAACAAACTCCCCAGCAGCACAGCTGTCTGTTCAGTTAGAAGAACTTGATTCTAAACAATTGCAAGTAATTACCGAAACGCCAATGACAAAAAAAAAGAAAAAAATTGCATGTAAATAACACAAATACATAAATAAAGCCTTCAGGCCTAAAGTGCATGGCAGCTTACATATGCAATACTGAAATTATTATACAACAAATAAAATAAATAAATGATAAACTAGGACCATCAAAGTAAAATAAATCAACAGAACAATTACTGTAACAATGATAAAACCAAAGACAGCAAGACGACCAGTCACCACAAGCAGCACCCGTTCACGAGCATAACGCAAAGGTCAGCCATTACCCCCCTCGCCATATTTGAGGGAAGGAGGAAACCCGACCCCCGACGCTACCGCAAGCAGTGACATCTAAGGGAGCATGACGAACCTGCTGTTGGTTGCTCAGGCAAGAATAATATTATCAATTGTCGAGGTCGCTAGCTAACCATATATTGCAATACAGCTCATTAAAAACATTGTAATGAGTAGATCATGTCAATAATAAATGAAGACAACAAAATAATTGACTTATACCGTCAAATAAAAAATTAAAAAATTATATGAACTCATATACCCTGTCAGTTAGTAAGCTGATTCTGGAGAAAGAACACGACATTGTCTTGAGTTAATCACAGCGACCAACAGTTCTTATCGTTTAAGTAGTCGTTAATGGAATAATATGCCTTTGAACAAAGGTTGGATTTTACTTGGGCCTTGTCATAAAGAAAGATCTTCGATAATATATATTTTTAACATCTTCTCAATATTATTATTTATGTTCAATAAGTTATATTAGGAAAACGGTGGACATTGTATGCGGCTCATGGAGTATTAAATGGCCCAAGACATATGATGTGAAATTTTGTGACGCGTTGCCAATATTATAAAGATGGGCTTTTGATTTGCTGAAAGTTATGGTATTGAAAATATAAAAGTCTAGTTAGTGGGGACGAGTTGCTGTTTTTTGATGTTCATGTTATAGCGGGAGTGAGTATATTTTGCTACAGTACTTTCACCAAAACAATCAAATAAAGTGATTCAAGAATTATGATTTTGTACAACACAATTTTTTTTCGAAAATTAATTACAACGTCGTAAAAAAAATACAGAACAAGACAAATGAATAATTGCATAAAGTTAAAGGCAAAGTTGCTCAATGACGTAACTGGTCCTTACCTTCTAGCTTTCCCACTACGATAAATACAAAGGTTTACTTACATGGTACAGCCCAGAGGGTTTTCAAGCATGCATATGCAAGGCGAAAAGTTGAAAGCTGGTGCGTACGCATGATGAGACAACACCGAAAATATATTTGAAAAGTTGCAGATTTAAGCCCCGTGGTAGGGAGTTCACTGTCAGATTTCAAAAGATTTCAAATAAAGTTGTCTTCTAAGCCGTTGATTTTGGCAAATGTCATTAATCTAACTTCCTAACTAATACTCCGTTGATTTTGGTATGATTGTGTGCGGCCAATGGCAAATGTCATTAATCTAACTTCCTAACTAATACTATATTATAAATGAGAAAGTAAGTTTGTTTGTTTGTTACGCTTTCACTCTTAAACGGATGAATGGATTTGGATGAAATTTTGCGCACAGATAGACCATGACCTGGGTAAGGACATAGATAACTTTTTATTCTGGAAAGCAGAAGTAGTCCCGGACAAAATAGTATTTCATAAAAGCATAAAAGTATTAAAAAAAAAGTCCTGCTTTAAAAACATAACAATCATCTCGTAAACAAACATCCAGATTCAGAGTTGCACGAACCGTTTACAAACAAAAAAATAGTTTTATTGAAAATAATGCCAGTCGTAAAATATATATAGCATCCATTTTCTCGTCTAAAGTATTTTGTTAAGAACTTTCAAAGTTCTGAACAAAAGACTTTTAATAATAGAGTGATAGAGACTTAGAATAGTTTTCGTCTCCAAATACAAGAAAATGGCTGCCAAATATTTTTACGACTGGTATTATTAACAACAAAACAATTTGTTTGTTTGTAAACGGTTCGTTTTCAAACAAACGTTACTTAGTTTTTAGCAAACTAACAGTTGCACGAACCCAATATTTTAAAAGTATTAAATTTAATCGACTATCAAATGATTTGATTTGCTTTTATCTATTTATGTTTTCGGTAATTGAACAACTTTGCTAACGTATGAGAATATGAGGAGATTTATTGATTAGAGACTTCATGGAGCTTTTAGAAACCGAAGCTAAGTAGTTCATCCTTGCGTTTAAATAATACCAAGTTATTGCTGGCTGAAAGTGCAGTTTCATTTTAAGTATTCTTAGTTAATATTTTATTCTGATACGGATTCCCGGAGCCATTCGGATTTAACATCATTTTTATCCACCATAAATTTTGTCGTCAAGATACTAACAGATACTAAATTTTAATTCCATGAACATATAATGCGGGATCGCCGTCGCCAACCACAAATTTTATATACTTGAGGGAATCGAGTTCACCTAGATTTATTCGTGAATTCGGCATTGCGACGGGAAAAACAGTCAGTGTAGTTATGACGTGTGAGTGTTGAATCTTGGAATAGAAAAAGGGGAATCTGAGAAGCATGAAGACGAAATTAGAAGTGGAAGAGAGACCCTTATGTAACGCGGTGAACGTGTTTCGCGAAAGAGGGTATGTTAAACAAACAAAGCTAAAGTTTCGCACTTTGGAATGTAGTGACAAATTGTCTATCCGGTACTGTTGTTTATTTTCGTGATTTACTTTACCCACTGCATCAGGAGAGCGACGATGTAACGCAGTGCTATATTATCTAATAGCAGCTGCTTGTGATATAACACTTTGCACAAAAACAGAACATTTATAAATTCCTAAATTTTTTATTACAGCTTTCTGAACGTCATTCTGTGTCGCATTCATTCACAAAAGATAGGTTTCGAGATACATCCTGTTAATAACACGTATTTTTGTTCATAATCAGCCTATAACGTTCCCACTGCTGGGACACAGGCCTCCTCTCTATGAGAGGTAGTGAGCCGTAATCCACCACGCGGGCTCAGTGCGGGTTGGTAGATGTCACACGTCTTCGAATTTTTGGTTCTAGGACATGCCGGTTTCCTCACGATGTTTTCCTTCACCGTTTTGAGAGCAGTGGTGATTAAATTATTTACACAAAGTAAAGCGCCTGCTTGGGTTCGAACTCACGACCTACAACTCGTAAGTCGGGACCGTTACCACTGGGCCACCACTGCTCCTTTTGCTCATTTTTGTTCAGTCGTATATAAACGGGGGCTCAACTTGAACGGCCCACGATAAACTAATCAGGATCCCTTATAAAATGAAGTCATAGAGTGTCATTGAACGGTCCTATTGTCTGTCCCGGCATCTCGTATTACGGAGGGCCACTAGAGCCTTCACCTGCCAATTCAGGTTATATTACGCAGACAATGATTGGTTACTTTATTCTGTATCAAGTTAATTTAAAAAGTTTCCAAAGGTACCTTCTTTTACGACTTTTTCGCTTTTTACACGGTTATGGATAAACTATACAGCTTTGTGGTTATACTGTCCATCCTGGAAATGCAGTGCTCTAAATAATATGGCCTGTACACAACACTAACCTCATACTCATACTTTAATGCCCTGTGGTTTTGGGCAGAATTTACATAGTTACTTATGCTTTTCATAACTAGCATCCGTTTAATGGCATGAACAGGGTTAGAATTAGTGCCAAATCAGTGTTTTAGCCAGAGTTTGGCGTTAAAAAATGGGGTGCCTGCCGAAAGGTTGTAATACCGTAGCGTGGCTTTAATGAACTAAGTTTATAGTTATAAGATGATTTATTCAATTATTTCTATATAACTATGTATAATAAGTTAAAGCACTAAACTTTCGTAAAAAGCCTTAATGACATTCATTACGTTTAAATGAACATAATGAGAAACCAAGATTAAGTTAATAGTTCGATTTATGCTTAGATTGTTTGTTAGGGTGTGGGAACTAGCGTGGTCTGGAAACGCACCCAAAAACAGGTGTTAACCCAAATTCAATATCTTCAGAGTAGGGCACTTTTTGTTTGCTAAAAGCCTCATTAAATATACTTATCCAAGAAACAAATAATCCAACTTACCCACACAATCCAACTGACATCTTCCGATGTCCATTTACGACTTTAAAACAAGAAACAATCTCATGCTATTCTAACATTATTAACTGACCTGTTTTTCCAGCAATTATTTACAACGCTTGGAACTGTTCGAAAAATCCACACAAGCGTACAATGAAGCTCTTCAATGGAATGTGAGTTTAAGACAAAGAACTGGAGACTATTTCTGCCAGTTAGCATGTAATTAGTCGCACCAATCCGTTGATAATGTTTGCTTAGATAATTTTAAGCTCTAACTCAGACATGGGACGCGCGATTTAATCGTTTTTTATTTAATTTCTGCGTGACTAGATTGATTGCGGTTTTGTGTGGCTGAGCTTGAAGCTACTTGTACTTATTGATAAAAGTTTTTTACTTCACAGTCAAACAAAACATCATCTTTTTTAGTGTAGACCTAACTCGTATTTATCGTTCTTGTATCGTACGGGTGTAATGTCTAAGGTTCTAAATAAGCGAAACAACATCTTAGTATTTCCAGTTTCATATTTTTACAGAATCATTTTTTAGCTTAGCAATAGCACGTATGTTTATCGTTCCTGTATCCTTCCTACGTGTGTAGTGACTAAGGTTAAAGGTTTAAATAAGCCAACAATAATACAAATATATATACATATTTTGAACTACAAGCGTGTTTCACTCGGTTCCACCGGCACTGTCTCTCTCGTTTGTAACAAATCAGAAATGTAACTTTGTAGACCATACTAGATTTTCTACAAACACATTTCATAATTATTTTGCCCAAAGTAGTTAATCCATAAAAAACTTAACTTTCTGATAGGATCACAGAAATAAAGCAGAGAAATAATAAATACTTCAAACAGTGCATTCGATTTATACCTATGGTATTTAAAAATATACAATTAGTGCAATAAATGGGGACCTTTATGAAATAAACAAAGACAGTCAATGGAAATAGTGCGAAGCATTCAGGCTCGTTGACTGCCCCCTATATTTTTGATTCCCCCGAAAGTATCAGTTAGATCCCTACCAGAATTTTAGTGAAATAATTTCTTCCTCCGTGTACGTTTGCTCTTGCGAATGTTCACCCAAACCGGCCAATAAACGTGAGCCAGAGATGAGGATCATAACTTCTCCCGGGAGATAGTGTCCGTGGGGTCGCTTAAGTAACATTATTGTTAACGGTAACAGAAGGTAGTCCATATTTTTCCGTAATCGCTCTAAAACAGTTGATATTTCCATTTTTTTTAGTGTAGTGTTGATAATTAGACACCAATAATGTATGCTGTCACAAAACGTGTATGTTTCGTGTCAATTAGATAGCTATACGCAGTACCTACGAGTATGTTAAGTTTTTCAATTTTATTTTACTTTTTCAGCATGCTTCCAAACGAAAACAAGTTGTACCAAATAACAATTGGCTCCTAAATCAGAAATGCATTATAAATTTTGATTTGATTATCTTATGAGGAAGCCCACATAAATTCAAGTGAACAAAAGCGGAATACTAAAGCCACCTAATATCCATCCGGTCATTCGTTCATCCGCATTTAAAACATATATATTTAAGCATGATTTTGAGGATAAAAATCGTACCCAGAGTGGGTACGATATACATATATATATATATCTAGCCGGTAGCGGCTAAAACATGAACAAATATTTTATTTACAGCCTTCTGATGTTCGCTCGTTGCTTGGGCGAAGTTTGGTTCGGGCGAAATCAACACGTTACAGCGGGGCTTTGGCAGACGCGGCGCAGGCAACCGGTACACACTACATATTAGCTATGTACATACCTGTATTAACCGTTAGTGCGAATACTGGCCAGTAAATGTTTACATGATGTTCGAACATAAAAGTTTACGGCATAGATTTTTCTCGATGTATTTATTGCTCTTGGTTTCAAGAATATTTACCTGCATTGCTTTTGTCTCACAAGTACTTTTTTTTTCTTTTCCGTATATATCGTAGCCGGATGCAAGCAAATTATACCTCCCGACCCTTGCTCGAGCCAGCCCGCGCCGCTGAGCCTGTAGCTTTAAATTCGTCCCTAATTAATACCAATCTTGATCCAGCTAGTCATTTGCTGCCCTCTTCCAGCGACGCCCTAAGCCGAGGTTCGTACCCCACAGGAGGTGCCCTTAGCGTTGTCGCTTAGTTTTAGTTAGTATATAAGTTTAAGTCCTGGCTGGAGGCCTTAATTTATTAGGGAATCCACAGGCAAGTCCGCTTAAGCAGACGACAACCGCATAGGTTGACCTGCGAGATGCCAAACAAACAAACAAACAAAAAAGCAAATTATACCAGATTTGACACCGTCTTTACGTCTGTCGTATGTCGCTCTCTTCTGTTGTGTGTTCTTGCTTTCGTTCCAAGATTTAACTTTGTCAGAGGAAATAAGGTTTAATTAGGAGGAATCTCTTTAATTCACAATGCATGATGAGTTAATAAATAAAATAAACACCTGGGATTTACCTCTGTATGACTAAATGTAAGCCAAACCAACAAACTATACTCACAGAGAGGAAGCCTAAGTTCCAACAATGAGAATAATTAATAGCTATGATTTTACATTTGTACGAACATGTTTTGTAGAAGATATATCTTAAAATGTTATTATCCAATTTTCTTCGCAGCGTTGGAACCAAATAATTCAAGGGCCTTACAAATTCGTGCTCAGACAGAATACGAAAAGTGTGCCTTTGAACGTTCCTTGGTCCTTGCATATCGAGGACAGCGTAAGAGACGGTTCCCACCGGATTTCGCTGAATGCGCGAGATGTGCTGAAGAAACGGTACTACCCTTTCAAAGTTATTTACATTATTTAAAAGAAGTTACCTTAAATATAACAAAATTAGAAGATGGTTATGACTGACAAGATTAGATCCGGGATTGGAAGATATTTCATTATCTTATGCAGAATGGCAGTGCTTCTGGTCAGCTACATTCATATCGTGAACTACATCATACATTTATAAATGTAGTTAAAATCTTCTTATTGTGACCTTTCATGAAAACTACGACAGCTTTTTAAACAGTGCGTCCAGCAACCTACAATTTAAATCAGCAGATCGTTTGGTCAAAACATTCCGAATACCAATTTTAAATCATCTGGTAAAACAATCTAGAGACGTCCCGCTTTCAATATCTTTTTAAGTAAAACATCCGAGAGAATCGCTTAGGGCCGGTTAAACAATAACCAACTTTTCACGCTATTCAGCTATCTTCTAATGGAATGTTTTCACACCAAAACGTAGCTACGAAAAATTTCTCTAAAAAACAAGATGTTTCAGCAGGTAAAACTTTTAGATGGTGTTATTACTGCCTTCAATGATCTACCTCAATGCAGATAAGAAGGTACTGTTATAGTTTCCTAATGCTAAGGAAAACCCTTGATGAGCAACAATAATTGATAACATAGATTTCCTGTTAATTGCCTTGTCATCATCTCAGAGCGGATTGCCTCCCGCTTCCCGCAACGCGCCAGTCTCGTCCCGACCTCTGAATCTCTACCGTCTCTCATATTAATTGTGTCTGCCAGTTTTCAACTTAGTGTTAAATAAAAAGTGTATTAAGTTCAAACCCCAAATAAACTATTTCTCGTAATGTATTAAAAAGTGTATTTTTTTTAAACAAGGTTTTCATGACCCCTTATAACAGTACGAAGGTGAATAAAAGAAAACTGTTTTCTGAATCTGCTGTCATAGTAGGAGACCATTAAAAAAAATGATGATAACAAAATCTACATCCAAAATACAATTACACCACTCGATAGCTAAAGAATCAAAGAATTTGTTATGTCCAGTCAGAACTGTTACACGACGACACCACCTCTACCCACCTCAGAAAATATTACTCGTTACGTTCACGACACAGCAACACCTCTCTTTTTGTTTTATTTGATCAATGTTTTAGTGAATCTTGAGTTTTGTGCCGTTAATGCCTATAGGCTCGCTACCATGGTATTTGCTAACTTAGGATTTGTAACGTTAGTTACGAGATGTGGGCGTAATTATAATACTCCTCTGCCTATCCTTCAGAGGAAATTTCAACAGATATGATTTTATATAGTAAGTGAATGGAAGCGTGTATGAGAACCTCTAGCGTGTAGTAGAACTTTCGCGAAATTTATTCTATGCCATTGAATGTCAAAAAAATAACAATAAGGTCAAGAGAAACAATTAGCAGCAGCACATAAGCAATTAGGAGCGGTAACGGCCGTGCCTTACGAGTTGTAGGCCGTTGGTTTAAACCCAGAAAGGCGCTTTTACTTTGTGTAAATTATTTATTCACCACTTCTATCAAAACGGTGCAGTAAAACATCGTGAGGAAACCGCCATATCCTAGAACCAAAAATTTGAAGACATGTGACATCCACCAACCCGCACTGGGCCCGCGGTGGATTACCGTCCACTCCCTCTCACCTGAGGAGGCCTGTGTCCCAGCAGCGGGAACATTATAGGCTGATAATGCAATGCTTTAGTTGAACAAAAACCTACACTCTACTTATTAATTAGATACCAAATGTCTTCTAGTCAGTCCATCTGATACCCTATCGAACTTCAAGCTCCCCCTGTATCATTTAGGTCATAACACGACACAATTTAAGATCAATTTACAATGCTCACTAATTTACTGCAAATTTTATTAGGTGCGAGAGTGTGCTGGGGATACGGCGAGCAAAGTGTTGCAAACTGCTGTGTCGTTGCTAAGCAACTTGCAGATTAAGAGGGAGTCAAAAGACGAAGATGCTCCTAAAGTCTTGGTGCATCGTGGACGTATGCAACCGCAAAAGGAACAACAGGTTCAGAACTTTCTCCATATTTTTTAGCAGCTGGCTGCTATGAATTTAATGACCAAAGTAAGACAAACTACTTTGTTGTTTTTGATGCTGAATATTTATTAAGAAAACAGGTGGTTGTTATTGTTTGTGTAGTTGCGTGAACCATCTAGCGTTTAAAAGTTAATATGAAAAAAGTTGAAGATATACTACATACAGGGTGTAACCAGACCCTTCACGAAGCCGTTAACTGCGCATTTTGTAAATCAAACTAAGTAACTTTGTGCAAAAATAATTGCTGGGTTACGAATTTTATTTTTATTGTGATAATCCACTGTTTACAGAAGTGCGTAAAGTACCGCACGCAATACATTGTGTACAGGGATCTAAAAGGGGAATGGAATTTAAAACTTGTATTCGTAAAATGAACAAAAGTTGAAACTTTCCCTTTTAATATCTCCGTAACCAGAAAGTATGGTGCAGTACAAAAAAAAAACATAAAAACCGGAAATTAAATTAATATTGGCTTAGTTAAGGGTAGTTTTACACCCGTAAACATAATACGAGTCTGTCGAGAAAATAAAACTCTGTAGTAGTTAAATATTTTCGACACAGCATTAACTAAGTCACACGCCGGCTATACCGCCGTATTATACGACGCTTGTAGCTACCGACAATACGTCATGTGTCAAAATAAATTATTATGTTAGTAATAAATATTCCTAAACATTTATTTTACTGCTTCCGTATGAAGAACGTCTATATCTCGTATAATAAGTGCAGATACGTTTTTGTTTTCAACGAGAAATAAAAATGATGTTGGCAAATAATTCTAGGTCCAAGAAATATCCCGCGCGGAAAAACAGAGAGCCGAACAAATCTCCCGTTTAATGGCTTCGAAATATTTGGAGCGAATGGCACATGACAAATATTTCCTAACTGCCTTATGTAAGGACGAACGATTGGTCTCTGCCAATAAACAAGGATCGCAAAAGCTGCAGGAATTGGCAAATAAAGCTCTAGCCGATTTGGAGAAACGACAAGTACGCCCACACTCTCTTAACTTTATAATATTAACCTCTGACCCGTTGACCCACAAAATATAATACGTTGCACGCCGCCATTCTTTATAAACGTCCAGCGAAATTGAAATTTATAGCACTTTTTCACATTGAAATCTAACCCTGTAGTTCATTCGGTGTTCAAAAAATTTACTGCATAGCTGTAAGCTTAATTGAATAACACTGGCAATGTTTAAAGCACATATATGAAATGACAGCTGGATTTCCAGTGTTATTTACAACATTTTTTGTGCTGTCTGTTTTTTCGACTAAAAGGCTGGAACACATTATGACTCCGCTTTTTCTAATGTAAGCTAAAGCTCAAGACTTATAAATAAGTCTTGAACGTTTATTTAATATGTATCAGGCTGTTCTACGTGAGCGAAGACCACTGTACGCTGCTAGTGCGTTAGAGGCAGCCGCTCGTGCTCGCCTGTCACGAGCACGGAAAGAGCAATTGACGCACACGCAACTGCAACACGCAACTGACGCACGTCGCCTCATACAGGCAACTCAATTAATTTACGAAGAAAGAGACACCGCCAAGTGTTTAGAACAAGCCGAGTTCGGAATGGAACAAATAACAAGAAAACCAGCCAACTTATTACCGGAAAAAGATAAATTCCTGCAAAAGCTCCACGATATCGTTGGAAACGCTTTCCTGGACCAGTTAGGTTCATTTCTGTATTTTATTATAAATTATGTAGCCATGGGCATTACGAAGCAGGGAAGTTTAATAGAGCTTGTTTGCCAAGTCACGTGGACCGTAAATATCTCTCTTATTTTATGTTCAGAAACGTGTTCGAGAAAGTATGAGCGAGTCGGATCGGGAACGAAGGGCGTTTATTCTACTGGGCATGTCTGTATCGCGGGAACCAAGTCGCGACTCCGTGCTGCGAGTGCGCCCGCCCGCGCCACCTCGCGACGCTAAGTAATTTCAGTATTTTTCTTACATCCGCTGTTTAATGGTATCTGGTAAGAAATTTGGTGTTGGAGTACGCTTTTCGAGTAGATATCCTCAAAAAAGAGGGTTGAATTTTATTTAAGAATCAAATAGCAAAAAAGACCTGACCATGACTGTCAAAAAGTGTCCATCTTCCCAGTCTTAAATTTATAGAAAGTTAATGTACAGTAACGTACTTGTTAAAACTAGAACTTGTACTTGTATAACTTAAAACCTAGTACTTGTATAAATTAAAGCAAACTAGACCTCGTAACATATGGAAACTAGACTGACTAGGTTTTACGTAACTTTGCCTTGACCTAACTTTGTTTAATTAATTCGATCTTTTTGATAAACGAAGCAGCTTAGCCAACGGTATTCCTACCTTAACGTTTTATCTAATTTAATGTTCGTGGTGGCTTCTCTTTATATGCCCTTAGATTACCTGTCATTTTATTTTTATTTTGTCATCAAAAATAATACGTGGTTTTCCGAATGTGGGTAATCTTTATGTATTTATATAATAGTCACGGACTTTGTATCAACATCATTATTCTCACGAAAGAAAATAATAGGGATGTTCGTGTTAGAAACTTAGTCGCTTTTAAATATATTTTTAATGGAGTATGTATATCTCTACGATTTTTGGATAGAAGTGACAACACAACTTTTGTCTCGAAGAAATTCATTGTTTCTAAATAGAATCCAATAATAAAAGTTTGTTGGGAAATGGCTTAGCGTGGCAATGAACTGTCAGTAGCAATGAACCGTTCAGAGTAGGTTGTAGGTAGTTACATCGTATTTAAATCAGTACTTTAGAAAATTTATTCATATGTGAAGCGTGATTGATCTTGCCTCAAGACAGCCTGAGTTCAGCCCTAGATTAACACAATTTAGGACCGTACTGAGGCCGCTACTCCGTAAAATCTAATACTGGTTTGTCCCCAGGGTTCGAATCCGCACCCTGGAGCGTTCCCTTTCCATGATCACACGAGCTTCAGAACGATGTTACTTGTTGCACGAACTGGCTCGCCTCAATGTTGATACTAAGCAGTCTTTAAAAGCCAGAGTCTACGCTTCTAAATGTCAAACAGGTAAGTTCAGACACTTTCAGTAGAATGGAATTTATAACTTTGTTAGCACTAAAATACTCGTGCCCCAAGAATTTATAGGTCAGTGAACGGGTCGTTAATTCGAGGAAATAAATTAGCCTCCCACGATTGAACGAATGTCTTTTTATCCTTAAATTGTTTGACTACCTTCGAAAATATTGACTAAAAGGCCCCTGTTCGTACCTAGAGTTGTTTTTTTTATTCTCTTTACATAATTCACTTTGTATGGATTCCAAAATCGTGTTAGCATAGACGAAAGTACGCCGAGCGTGGAGCGTGGTGATACGTGAATGAAACCCATTCGCATACAGTAAATAGATTGAAACGCAGCTCAAGCCTGAAATCACAGGTCTACACTGAGGGCATTATAGTAATTAATAAACTTCGCAACGTTATACACACAAGAATACGAGATTTATTTATTTTCAATACGTCAAGAGTTTTATATGAGAGTCTTGTTTATAACTGAGATGGTGCTGTAAACAGAGGATGTTCTGGTACATTCTGTTTAATTCATAATGGTGAACATCCGAAAAGGTAAAATAGTTAAACAATTAATTAATCGATTAAATGATTGAATGATTTATTCTGATCTCGCAGACAGTTACATCGTGAACAGCATTGCTTATTCAAACTATGATTGACCTGTCGAAACGTAGTCTCTCTGATTCGGTACTGGCTGCAGTGGGGAGGTACCTACAAATTTAGAAGACGCTCCGTGACTTTGAATTGATTTGTAAGCTTTGCTTTCGAAAAACTCCCCTTAAGATAGTATTAGGTTTGGATATAAGATAGTATGTCGAAGGTGATGAATGCTTCTATATATCTGTTACCATCATCAATGCAATGGATGTGTGAAGCATAGCGTAGATATTGAGCTATAACGTTTCTAGTAGGAAAATTATTTTGTGCTAAAACATAAATCTATGGTTGATCGACTTTTAACAAGGTCGAGATCTATAAACGTAACTTAACACGTACTTCGGCTAAGCGTTATTGTCGTTGCCGTGCACGCCTTGTCGACCTACCTAAATAAATTCTGGCAAAGGCGAGGTCGTCCTAAATGTCGACACAAAGAACGCTTTCAATTCAGTTATTAGCTAGCAGAAACTGAAAATAAAAATCAAATCAAAAGTCATTAATTCAAATTAGGCTGAGAATCAGCACTTTTCGAACGTCAAAATTACATAAGACAGTCCCCCAAAACGCCCGCCCTTCACCACTTCCTAGTGGTTTAGCTGGGAAGAAGAAGTGGCGCAACAAACTCCCTAGCAGCACAGCTGTCTGTTATGTTAGAAGAACTGGATTCTAAACAATTGTAAGTAATTACCGAATCATTAAATGAATTGTCATACGTCAGCTAGCCACGACAATACCAAAAAAAAAATGTAAATAAAACTTAATACATAAATAAAAACCTCCAGGCCTAAAAGGCATGACAGCTTATATTATATTATTATATTATTAACAATATATCTAAAGAATCTTGAGTTACCATATTTAAGACCATACGACGCACCGTATAGGCACTGAGCCCCTTTTCGAACCTTACTGCCTGGCTATGACTAATATTTACTCAAATATGTCTCGACTCATATTCACGACGACAGGTAATTGTTGAATGTCGTACAAGTTTATGCCCCGAACACGTCACACCACGATGAGGTGAAGACCATGTATGAGGATATTTTTACAGCGATCCATGGCTCTAAAACTCACTGACAAAGACGATGATGAGCTACGAGTGGGGCCATTTGGACTTGGAAGTCGAAACCGACGGGTTCACCTACTGGCCCGTTTTATAGAAAAGGAAGGCCTATAAACGATGACCTCCTTCAGAAAACGTGAGCACAGAAAGTGTACCAGATGGTGCCACAAAAAATTTTATTGACTTTATTATGACGTCGAAGAACCAAGTGTTCAATGATGTCTCAGTGATCAAGGAGGTGTTAAAGTCAAAACTAAGTCAAATTACTTATTTTACAAAGGCACATAAAAGGCACATTTGAACCTAATCATTTACAAGAAAACAGAATTGATTCTAGTTCCCCTTCCAAAAGGTAATTCAGAAGAATGTCCGTTAATCAATAAACTCCGTTATTCTTTTAAAATATTCTACAATATTTTGTACTTATACCTACATTAAATATTTAATTACATGTGAAAACGATGCACCTAGAGTATAATTACTGGACCACAATAGGTAAAAATAAAAATAATTAGAAATAAAGCAATGGCAGGTAAGGTAATTATGTGATAGGTAGATGGGGCTCACATATTTACAAATATTGTAAACGTAAATAATTTTCCTATTTTTTTACAAGTCCTAATTTATTTGTCGGATCAGGGGTGGCCGAGATGCGAAACATCGGGTCTTCTTCACGATCCGACACATTTTAGTATGGGCACTGTAGTGGGTAATCGAACGAAAAGATAATTCGAATTAAAATAACTTTAATACACTGGCTAATGAAATAAACACGTGCAATGGAAACAGATACGTGCGTTGGTACTGAGCGTTTGCCAAGACTGTCCAAACTCGACCGTTTTCTGTTGACTGTCGCAACACTCAGTCTCTCCGCCAGCCCTCGCTACATCTCCTCCACCGACGATCGTGTCCAAGCGGTAGGGCTCGCTTGCCTTTCCGACCACATGATCATTTGTTTATGAATCAAATTGTTAGATGTTGCTGTCAGCTGTACTGTGGCGCCATCCATCCACGGCATATTTATTTAACCATTTATGTACAAACTTATCAACATTGAAGAAGAAAGGAACAGATAAACACGTAAAAAGTACTTACGCACGAATACGTACGTAATTTGTGTGTGAGTTAAAGTTATTACAGAATATACAATTATTGTCATAATAAAAATAAACAATTAATTAAGCAACCAGTTTGGTTTTGTGTAGACTCTATATTGTACTATGGAGCAGGACCAGCATGGTTCCAAGCATTCTTATCTAGGATATAATACTCAAATTGGTGTACTTATAATTAGGTAATATAAGTTTTAACTTATCTTCCATTTAATTGCAATATATCACAAGGTATTTTTTGGAACATATAATACAGTAGTTATTGTTGTATTAAAAATATGTAATTTTTTTCTTCCATAATTATAATTTTTGATTCGCGACGACGTAGTTTGTTAATAGCTCTGACAGCTTTCTTATTGAACTGCCTTATCTTTCTTCAGCATAAGCGGCCTAGCTTAGCCGCCCCCCAAAATATATTATATGAAGTCCCCATTGCAATTTCTCGTCTAGCATGATTCCTAGGAAAACAGACATCATATTGAATGCATAAAAACTTGTTTTTATGAATTCAATATGATGTTACATTCGCAACTTCTAACTTAGATAATTTAAATCTAATGTATTTTTTTTCATTTGGTAATAACTAAATTATTCATTGTAAACAAATCTTGGGACCTGATAATAGGGGAATAGGGGTTAATAACTCATGTAAACTAAAAATAGGAATGGACCCAATAACGAACCTTGAGGAACGCCCATTGTCATTTCAGACCCTAATGAGTTAATACCTTTCCTTCTTTCAGGTATGATCATTGCACATCAAGAGCTGTATTCCTATGTCTCATGGTTTACGTCATCAAACGTCTTAGAGAGGCCGCAAAAGATACCTATGGCATGCTGTGCTTCTTCCCAGGCTTTAAAATGCTTTATTATTTTATTTTTTATTGTCGTAACATTTGATTGAGCATCAACTTTTCAAACACCTTTCTGAGAACTGGCATACTAGACCAAGGGGTTATTGGGTTCTTTACTATCACCGAATTTTAATAAGACGAGACTACTTTACTGTGTTTCATAAGATCCGGAAAGAGCCCACAACACGGTGACAACTGGAAGTGATCATCGTATGGTAAGAGGAATATTGAACTTATATATCAAGCTAGAAAGATATCGCCTGATGAAGTCTACGCTCCGTCCAGCACCGATCCAAGTCCATAACTCTGAGAGCTTTCAGCTCAAACTTCAGAATCGTTTCTAGTCGAGTAGAGTGCCTACGGAGCTCCGTGGATGATTTTAAATATGGGTTCGTGGAAACTGTCCATACGGTCTTGTCTAAGATCCTCAAGACCCGTCGTAGAGATAGAAACAAGAAGCTCTCTGAATAAATTAATAATAAACATAATAAAGTATTACTTTAAAGCTCATGGAGGAGAGGGGCGAGATGAACTTGCACTCTTCAGATGATGCACTCAAGTATCGGCACCTCAATAGACAGATCTCTAAGTCTTTGAAAAGCGACCTACGCTGCTTTAATACAGACCTAATTAAGGACGCGATAGTGTGGAATCAAGGGTCTACGAGCTTCGCTAGATATCTGTCTATTGGGCAGAGCCAGAGAGAGGCAGAGATGGCAGGATCGTATTCACCAAACCAGAGCTGTTGTGAGATTAGGCCCATCCGTCTTCTGAGCCATGTGAAGCTGTTTTCAAGAGTCAACATGAACCGTCTCGCATTCAGGTTTGACGACTTCCGACCTCCCGAACAAGCCGGATTTCGTAAAGGCTTTAACACTGTAGACCACATACATACGCTGCGGCAGGTTATACAGAAGGTCAAAGAGTACACTGCCTCTCTGCTAAGCGTTTGTGGACTACGAGAAAGCCTTCGATGCGATCGAGACATGGGCTGTACTGCAGTCTCTTCAAAGCTGCCAGATCGTTAATCGGTACATCACGGGGCTGAAGTATGCTTGTATCTTCCCTACGTGATTGAATCAGAAATAAAGAGACCCACAGCAGAGCTAAGGTAAATGACATATTCCGAAGAATTGCCAAACATAAGTAGCAGTGGGCAGGGTACATTGCTCGCAGAACAGATAGCCAATGAGGCCGAAAAGTTCTGGAGTGTCGACCGCGTACTGGAAAACGTAGCGTAGAAAGGCCTTCCACAAGGTGGACTGATGACTTTGTGAAGGCCGCATGAATCCGCTAGATACGGGAATCACAGAACCGTTCGAAGTGTCGGTGCTTGGGGAAGGCCTATGTCCAGCAGTGGACGTCTTTCGGCTGCAATTATGATGATGATGTGTCTCAAACTCTCGACACAAGCAAATCATAAAATAATGCAATACTTAGTTTAACCCCTAAACAAGTCAACAGAAAAACGCATTAAAACTGTACATTCTTGAACAACATAACATACATTTCAATTTTATTTATTTCTTTTTATATTCAGTATCTACCTCTGGGCAGATTTTACTACTTCATCTCTAAATTGGATTCGTAAATAAACATTCGCTTGTTCATATCACACTTCTGCCCAAGGCAACAAAACGAGTGACTGGTCTTGCCCTTTAATTTGTTGTGGACCGTACTCAGAAAGTTTTGGTTTATTTTAATTCAAGCATTTAACGAAGCTTAATGTTTTTCAAATGACATGTATGTTCATTAATGCTAAATAATTTTAAAACGTTATTTAAGTCGCTCTGTAAAAGGAAAATATTTCAGATAGAAATCAAGACATGGTTATATAACTATATGTATGTGGCGTCATGTTAATAAGACCACATTTACGTTGTATTTTTGTGTCCACAGAGTTTCTGCTTACCCTTTGGGTTTAGTCGGAGCGCGATAAATGAGCGCCGGGGTGCATGCTGCGCTGGTGTGCGTACGAGCTTGCCGCCGCACCTGTTCGGCCATTAGGCAGGGCAGCGGCAGTCGAGAGCGACCCTCAAGTCAGTAAACTATAAACCATTACAGCGCGTTCACGCTACCTTGATCCGCACCGCGCTAATGTATTTCGTCCGCGTAATTAGTTAATTTCAATTGTTTTGTAAACGTTAACTTCCTAGTATCACATCGTGACCCTTCTGGTAGTAGAATCATACTTTGTTTCTAGTATTAACTTCGTTTTAAGTGTTCGCTGTAACGCATTTGTTTTATTTTTAATGATTATACCATTGTAATCCTGTTCGCGCCTTTTTCAACGAACACGCTCCCACATAAGCTTCCAAATGTATATTACTCTGTCAAAATGTCAGTTATTCATCCAAATTAATTTTATCGTCTTCAAAATACTCCTTGAACGGATAATCCTTCTGCCGCGAATTCTCCTTTATGTCTTCTACCGAAGGAAAACGGGTGCGAGGAAGTGGATTTTTTTTTAAAAAGAATGAAGTCGGCTGGAGACGTATTTGGTGCATGCTCAATGCTATTTTTTGAGTTTTTGGTCAAAAATTCATTCACATCGATGCCCTTGTGCGAAGGCGCATTATCGTGGTGCAAAATCCAAGTATTTTCTTTCCACTTATCTGGACTTTTTCGTTTGCTACTTAAACGCCTCATAACGTTTGACCTCCCGGCAAGAATTCCGATTGCACAACACCGCGGTAGTCAAAGAAAACCGTCAACATGACTTTGACTTTTGATCAACTTTGGCGTGGTTTTTTCGGTTTCGGTTCATTTGGAAGGCGCCACTCTGACGCTTGTTGACTAGTTTGCATGTAACACTCGTAAACCCACGTCTCTTCCAGTAAAAATGCGTTTCCTGAATGTTGGGTCGGAATCGACTCGTTCTACCATGTCCGCAGCGACTCATAAGCGATTGAGTTTTTCGAGTTTCATAACCAAGTCATTATTTTAAACTGGTACGCATCGACTCGTGAGAAACAGAAAGTTCAACAGCTATCTCTCTCAAACCTGAATGAGGATTTTCCGTCACTATTTCCTTCACTTTTGCGATGTTAACTTCAGTTGAGGACTTTGATGGCCTACCAGAGCGAGTCAAATCTTCCATCACATCTCGACCGCTTTTGAACGCTTTGAACACTCATACGTACGTATTTTTTGACAATCAAGACGTTTCCATCAATTTCTCATTCGTAAAATTATGATAAGAAGTTTAGAACTTCTGAGGGAACTGATGAACATAGATACATGTTCCAAACTTCGTACAACTTCCAAACTTCGTACATTCTATATATAAGGATTGACGGTACGGACGTCAAGCAGGTGTTAGCTAAGTCAGTTAATTTTTGCTTATTAAAATAAAACAAGTAGTCCATTTAAAGTATTTGTTGTTTCATAGTCATATATATAAAGCCACACTCAATATAGTCTATTATATATTGAAACAGTGATATAAAGGGGCAGCAGAAGTGCAAAACAATAAACCTAAAAACTAAAGTGCAAAAAAATACCTACCAGTACAAAAAGTGAAAGTTATACGTTTACTTTCAAAAATTTAAAAAGCCCGGGTATCGGAGGGCGGTCTGGTGTGTGTTGTGTTGCAAGTGGTGCAGCGTTTTATGGTGTTTGTCACCCCATTATACTTCCCATACGTCTTACCCATCATAAACAATTTGTTGGTGCAGCGACATCTTTTGACGCTCCGGGGTACCAAGTCAGCAACATCGACCGCTAATAAGTTCGCAGTTAATTATTGTACGCAGCAATATGTGGTGCGTACAATAATTAACTGCACTACAAAATAACACAGCAGCAAAGTGTGGTGGTTGCGCAAAATTTATATCGCCCCTAGAGGCCGCTAGGTGTTGCACCTGCAACGCCCACTTTCATCGAGCATGCGCTTTCCTACCACTGTCGGGTTTTATTAAACCCACCTGGATGTGCACTACCTGTAATAATACATCGGCTAAGAGCAAGGTGGATGCTGCGCCAGCAGAGGTATATGAGATGGATGAGTCTATGGATACCAGCGGCTTGAGCTGCAACACACTGGGTGATACTAAAAAATTGCCCCAGGTTTGTCTGCCATCCTCAGCAGTTTTAAACAGAAGTTGCAGGCTGAGCTTCGCGTAATGTTTAAGGAGGAGTTGCGGGCGGAACTGCAGGCCATGCACAAATAATTCCAATGCGAATTACAGAGTCTTCGTTCGGATCTGGGCTCAGCTCCAGGCGGACAGAGATCATATGAAAGGGACAATTGAGCAGTATGAAAAGCGAATGGATGGCATAGATAGCAGAATAGATAGTCTGGACCATAAAATTACTGCCACGGGCGGGTCGGGAGCGATCGAGGAAATTACTCAATTAAAGCGTGAATTGAACGACCGGGACGAACAACTATTATCCAACGATTTGGAAATCTCGAATTTTCCGGAATTAACTGCAGAAACCTCACGCATACGGTGAAGATAATAGCCACAAAGTTAGGCGTTAAGTTTGAAGTTCGCGACTTAGTAAGCGTGGACTGCATTGGCGGCAGGCAAGTAAATGCTGCGAGCGCTGCTGGCCTAGTGGAGACCGGCCCGCGTACTATTGACGAGCTGTTGCGCGCAGCACGAGTGCGGCGCGGGGCAAGCACCGCGGTTCTCGGGATGTCCGGTCCATCAAGTAGGTACTACCTTAATGAACGCCTAACGAAAACTAACCGTCAGTTATTTCGGCGGGCACGACAGGCAGGCCAACGTCTCGGTTGGCAATTTGTGTGGACGAAGCATAGCCGTATCCTTACGCGTCGTAAGCCTGGCGAGGCGAGGCTCATACGAAATGAGGCGGATCTACTGGAGGTCTTTGGACCAAATGGTGAAAAACTCCCTTAGAACTAATTCTATTAATATTCAGTTTAGTTTAGTTTTTATGTTAAGTTTTGTTATTTTCATAAAGCTGTCAAGTCAGTTTATCTTTATTTTGAAAGGTTCTGTATCTGGTACTGCACGTCTTGACTGTGGGAGAAACAGGTATGCATCTGTTGTTGGTATAGCGTACGGATATCATCAGTATATGATTATTTTACCCTTTTTTATATCATTTTTATTGGCAATAGGCTCGCCCCCTATTACATGGGACTTAAATATAACTGGCGAAATGTGGGTGTACTATAGGTACACCTCTGCTCAACCCTTCTCGGAAACAAGGCGTGATGTTATGTTATGTGTTTTACTATTAATGCTCCGCTGTGTTGCGTCTCTGTACCCGTTTATTACTCAATTTGTTATTTATGCGTACTATTGTTGTTCGTATGTTTCGTTTCTACACGTATTGTCCCGCTCAACCCTAGCTTTGAAAGTATATCTTCATATTCCATGCACAGATGCCGCGCAATAAACATATTAGATTTGGACTTCTGAACGCCGGCTCATTATCAACAAATCATGATGAGTTTATTATTACTATGAATCATCACTCCGTCGATGTCATGGCAATAAAGGAGACGTGGCTGCGGGAGGACGAGGGCAGGGCGCCTGTGGTTCCTGGATATCAATTGCGACATAAGCCACGCCCGGAGACCATCCGTGTGGGGCGCGGGAGAGGGGTCGCGTTTTATATTAGAACCGGAACCAGCGCAAGAACTAGAGCTCACCCGCATCATCCACAGGTGTAGCAAATGTGGCTTAATATAAGGGCTAAGGGAAAAAAATACTTATAGGAACTGCATACCGGGGTAGCATACCGGGGTAGCACTGTCCCCTACTTCGTAGGGGACAGTGCTACTCTGATCGATGTGATATGTACTGATGCACGGTATCGGGACGTTGTTGTGGACCACATAAAGGAACTAGGCCATCACTCGTTCGTAACATGCGAAATAATTTAAAAAAAAGAGAAAAAAGTTACATATCGACCGTTTAGAGACATATCAGCTGATGATTTCCGGAGAGATTTGGAGGCAATCCCGTGGGACTCAATCTGCAAACTACAGGATGTAAACGACTTGGTGAACCCCTTCAATTCACAAGTCATTGCACTTTTCGATGCCCACGCACCTTTAAAAACTAGAACTTTCAAGGAGCAACCTACGCCATGTATAACGGACATTATAAAATTAATGTTTAAGTTGAGAAACGATGCCCGCTATCAATATCGTCAAACCAAACTGGAAGTGCACAAACATTATTACTTGGACCTTAAGCACCAAGCAATAGTTGGCTTATTCAATGAGAAAAAAGCGTTCTTCACTAAGTATATAAATGACAACATTAGCGATTCAAAATCATTATGGTACAAAATAAAAAAGCATGTGCTTCCAGTCAGTGGGAACGGCGATGGGCTCTGAGGGGAATTTAACGACCCAGACGGGATAAACTTAGCATTCCTAGAAGTTCCGGGCGACCTAAATGTGAACATTAGCCAGCAATTATTTTTTTAATCTAAACGGTACGGGTCAGCGGAATTCACCATGATGCCAACAGACCCGAAGACAATTTTAAATATTTTAAAAAGTATTTCAACAAATGCGCAAGGGATTGACGGTATATCGATGGAAATTCTGAGTCTTACACTCCCGCAATCATTAGCTGCTATAACTGAGATCATAAATAGATCTATAAGCTCGAATACATTTCCTGATCTGTGGCGTAATGCAAATGTGCGGCCTATCCCAAAAAATAATAATCCACAGAGTTACAAGGATCTTCGTCCAATAAGCATATTGCCTGCACTCTAATGTGTCTCGTTTCGCTCCCACCCACCTTTGCGTCGTCTGCGCGCGCGCGCACACCCGCACATTGCTATCTATTTAGTATCTGCAGGTCTCCGATTTTCTCGAAGCAGATAGTGTACCTACCTGACCTGCGGTCGGGTTTCAGAAAGGTACGCGGAACTACAACTGCCTTGGCAGACGTTTTGGGTAATTTCCTTGAAGCGCGGGACCGTGGTGAAGGATCTATTCTGGTGCTGCTCGACCATTCGCGTGCTTTCGACTGAATTAATATTTCCCTTTTGTAGTCCAAACTGTCCTATTACGGTTTTGATAGCCGAACACTAGATTGGTTCAAGAGTTACCTAGCGGGCAGGTCGCAGAGGGTTGAGATACGTATGCAAAATGGTTCTACGGTATCTTCCACCCCACGATTAATAGCAAGGGGGGTTCCTCAGGGATCACTGCTCGGCCCGCTACTCTATATATTGTATAATGCCGACATAACTACGTGCATTAAGAACTGCAAATATCATATATACGCGGATGACACTCAATTGTATATCTCGTTTAACGCCAGTAACACAGCATCCGCCGTGCGTACCATAATGAGGAACATGATAAAATTGCTTCGTGGTCTGTGGGCAACTCACTAGCACTGGACCCTCAAAATCTAAGATTTTGGTCATGGGGAGCAGAAATCAGAATCACAGTTTTATCTGCGAAACCAGATGTAAAAATCATGGGCAAAAGTGTACAAAGAGTAGAAGTCGCACGTAACCTGGGTCTAATCATCGATCCGGAACTTCGTTTTGAGGAGCGTATTAATGACGTAGTAAAAAACTGCTTTTATAGACTAAAGTTTCTGTACAGGGTGAAGAACTTCCTTAGTATCACGATGAAGAAGAGATTGGTGGATAGCCTAGTACTATCTAAACTGAATTACTGTGACGCTGTATACGGGCCGTGTTTCCTTTCCCGCAGAGAACGTCTAATAAAGCGTGTACAAAATGCGTGTGCTCGGTATTGCTTTGGCATACCCCTGAGGCATCATATCACACCGTATTTAAATGAACACAATGTATAAAAAATGGCTCCACGACGGAAACTACATTTGGCCGTTTTAATGTTCGGTATCATAGAATCACACAAACCAGAATATTTGTTTTAATTAATCTGCTGGAGGCAAGAGCACTACAGCTACTCTGCTCGTTCAACGTCCAACCTGATCTCGATGCCTAGACATAGGGATACCCCTTCAGAGGATGTTTGAAAACAAAAAAAAAAAAAATACATCAGAAAAAAAAAACTACTGGAAAAACAAAAGGATGATCAGCAAATATTTTATAAATAAAAACTTACACAAGGTTTATCATCTATGGGCAAGGTACATCAATAGCCAAGCGGTGCGAGGCAGCCGGCATTGGCATAGTGATTAGCGGTGCTCGATGGCGAATGGCTCGTGATGGCCGTAATGGGCCATGTGTCGCCTCGGTTGCATCCTGTCGTCCTTCCTCGCGGCGATAGCAATGTAAAGGCTCTTGTTTTTATAAACTAAGCGCTTCACTTTTGATTAAGCGAAAGACACAAGTAGGTTCACGCGCCTACGATGCCACGAAACTAGCCACGCGCGACGTGCGTGTAGTGCAGGCCGGGCGCCCGATGACGGGCAGTACGTCATCAGGTGCAGTAGGGAAATGCATCTAAATAGATAGCAATGTGCGGGTGTGCGCGCGCGCGCAGGCGACGCAAAGGTGGGTGGGAGCGAAACGAGACACATTAGAGTGCAGGTATTATGTTTTTTGGGTGGGTACCCTGCATTTAATTATTTTAATGGTGTTGTTTTTGTTATTAGTTAAGTTATTATTTATATGTTGTTTGATATCTAGCTTTTTTTTTAATCTTTGAGTACCTACTTACATTTAATATGTTGAGTCCCTAAACCTGACTTGGTTTCCGTACGTAATTTTTGGGTGACCACTGAAAATCAACGCTGTGCTGTAGGTCCACTATAGCACAGCATTATGCTCAGTGGAAGTCTTCTTGTCACAGTCACGGCGTGCAGCTGCCGAGTATTTACGTTCTGTGTTGTAATAATAAATCAGCTTTGTTTTTTTTTTAGTTTTGCATGCGATTTATTTTGTATGCACGTGTTTCTGTGACAAATAAAATCTATTATTCTTTCTTTCTTTCTTTAAATACATACCCTTCAAAATCATAACCCTTCTTTTTGCTTCGCCGTTGTTGAGTAAAAGAGAGATACTCCAGAAATAGAGTAGGTTGTGCCCGGTAGGTATTTGGAAATAGGCTCGCTCCAATGGACTTAAAAACATATCTGGTAAAAATGTCTGCCGCACATAATATAACATAACCAAATTACATAATTATTCTATATCATATTAGGTCTTCACCAATGCAGTTGCCGTTTAACAAATGGCCAGTATTGTATACTTGCCATTTGAAACGTTATTAATGCATGGCTGGCAATAAATTCTAAATTCAAATAAATTTTATTTGAAAAAATATGTTTTTTTTTCACATTCTGTCATTTGTTAAGTGATTAGTGTTTTGTTTTCACTACATGTGTATCTTTTTCATCAAGGACACGATAAAATTACGAGTAATCATGGAATACGAGTTCCGTCGCGGTACAAACCTCCTCCTGCCTCCGAGTGGCAGTACAAAATTCATTTGAAGAGTTTGTGGGCTCCCGTATGCCTGACTTCTTCAAAAAGGTCATTGAAAAATTACCACTGCGCTGGTAGAGATGTACTGATAGTATGGGTGCATATTTTGATCTTTAGAAATAAAAAAATAATTATACAATAATGACTTTCCGTATAGACAATTTCATAGGTAAACCTATTATTATAACTTAGATAAATACAATCCACGCTACGACGAGCGTTAGTCTATTAGGTATCCTTGTTTTAGTCTGCGCACAGCCTTATTAACACGATCTAATTTTCTTGCCTAAAATTGAAGGCAATTGAACTCATTAGCAACCTTTTACCAACTCCTAATTATCGTTAATAATGTTTCGTTATTCTATTATGCAACTTTTCTTTTATCCTAAGTCAAAATATCGAGCAAGACACATCAAAGGCAAATCAAGATGGAAAAAATAACTAAGTATACTAAACAAAAATCATATCAGAATTCTTTGTGGACGAAAAACATTCCTGACTTCCAACATCAAAGATATTTCAAACGTGGCATAAAACTTTCAACATTGGCCCCAACATACGTCGCCAATAAAATCTGACAAGAAGCAAACTGTATGATAAGTACAGACGTACGGTACACACGAGATTGGAATAAGAATTATACATTACAACTCGTATATCGAACGAATGAAGTTTAACATACTTATGTAAATATTTCGCGAAGGAGTGGGACCAACGGATTTTATTACGAGAGTTTCCTCGTTTGTAGCTGATGTAAATTTTAAACATACAAGACGCGATACGGATGTTAAGAGTTTTAACATTCAAGGAAGTGAGGTTAAAAACGTCTGTGGCGTTGTTGACGCATGTATTGTAAAGGATTTTGTTGGATAATAGATTTGTGAATACTTTAGGGATGTAAATTTTAGTATTGTATTTATGTCGTTAAAATAAATTTAGGTTTTAAAAGATGTTCTACGTAATTATGAGGTAATGACTGATTGGCTTTAGCATAAAATAATAACCGAATTATCGAGCAATCTGTAACTTATTTAAGTTGACCCATAAACCCTAGTAGCATTGAGTTAGTTATTTTCCAAAACGTGGTGTCAATTTGCCAAAGCGTTGTTTTATCGAATAAGTGATATTTCCAATACCTACAACAATTGCAATTAGAAGCCAACCAATTCAGGTCCTAATTACAAAGTCAATCAAGACAACGTGGCCGAGGTATTCCGGGAGCACTCTATTGATACCTCACTATTAATTCTCAGCTGGAATGCCTGATGAAATACGTTGGTGCCAAGCTGCCAAACTGCAACACAATATAGAATATTGAGCAATTTGAAAATCTCGCCTCAATTTAATTATGATTGGAAGATTTTACACTATTAGTATTTGTCTCCATTTTTAGTCTGAGTTCCGAGTGTCAATATTTTCGTACTATTGAATATGTAGGTAGGTGACAAAGAAGCTCACGCAAAGCAGAAGCCCAAACAGTGAGAGGTAAGAAGTACCTATGAGAGTATAAGCAAATGGGTAATAGTCAGTGACTAATTAAAAGCCTTAAATGATGGCATTAGGCTCGACTCCTATTGCATGGGACGAAATATGGGTGTACGGAAAGTGTTAGAGAGAGGTGTACCTCTGCCCAACCCTTCCGGGATTACATGCGTGGTGTTATATTATGTTTAATGTATGTATGACATGCTAACTAATTAGATAATAAATTTGAATAAACGAATTTATTGATACGAGGATTGAAATTTTAATGTTTTATGAAAAGCCGATATCTGTCGTGTTCACTGGACAAACTCATTATTGATGCAATTCAATCATCATGAATGTTTCACTGTAACTCTTGATTAATAAAGCTATGATTGAAAATAGAAATATTCATAAACTAACTGTTTTGTATGCCAAGTTGTCACAATTATTCAGAAACGATGGAAGTGGTATTTTATTGTTCTTGGTCTAATACTAATTCTTGTATTTTTTTTCCATGACGTAACAACGTGTGCGACAGTTTTAGAGCGATGATTTCGTCTTTATTGCTCTACAATGTTAATGCTCTTCATCAAAGTCACACGGTATCTGCCATCTCCTATGAATTTATGAAAAGATCAGGTAGTTCTTAATGATCCAGGTACACTCACACTTCTTGATCCCTCTTCATCTCAATTGACGCGATCATTTTACTCTGAGGGGAAATTCTCATATTTTTTATAGTTCGCATTCTAATCTCAGTTTCAATCTTTCCCTAATTGTATACAATTTACACTAATACACTTGTGACAATTTTTCGTTGAGATGAGGTTGCGACTGGATTTTGAACGTTTTCGTACGGGAATTGGCCTCCAGATTTCGTTACATTCAACGGCACCTTAATTACCTGATATAATTTTTCTCGGAACACGCCACGGGCGCTTAAATAACAATATTCTGGACATAGGTGTTAACTCCAAAAAGTATTCTTCAACGAAAAACTCGTCTATATAATGTTTATTTCATAAACCCTTGCGTTACCGAAAGCTCTGTAAAATTACTCCGTTAGAACACGGCCGGCCGTTTTATTATTTTATTATATGTAAGAGCGGGAGGGCTCGGGGGTCTTAAATGATAACGATCAAACATCTTTACAACACTTTTATCACTCACAACAAACAATGATTCACACAACTTCATTTTACAAGGAGATGCACACAGTTCACATCTCGTAGTTGACCTTGAGAGGTCGTGACTACTTAACCGGACTATCCTGTGGTTGCCTTAAGCGGACTCAAAGCCTCCAGCCAGTGGCGTAAAACTACTTACATTACTAAGCGAACGCTCGCTAAGGGCACCCCCTGTGGGGTACGGACCTCGGCTTAGGGCGTCGCTGACGGGAGGACAGCAAGATGGGACAGGCTGGATCAGATTTTGTTGATTATTATTATCATGGGAATTTAAAGCTACAGGCTCAGCTACGGCGCGGGCTGGCACTTCGTCGAGCAAGGGTCGGGGGGGACAGTACGTCGGGATCTTCGCGAGGAACCTCGGCGGCAAGGTCGGAATGTCGGTCTGTGTTTGTGCACTGTACTGGTGGCCCTACTGCTCTCCTGAATGAGAGTTATGTGGTCATCGGGGTCGGTGAGGACATGCTTGGGATGGCGGACATGACTAATGGAGGAGGGAATATAGCTAGCGGCCTCGATAACCAGAGGGTTGCGGTGATTCGCGGCGGTCTCGAAGAAACGCTTTGAAATGCGTTTCATGAACTGGCGGATAGTGGGAATCTTGAGGTCGACGTGGAGGATTTCGTTGCGAACGTACCAGGGGGAGCCTGTAATCCTACGGAGGAACTTGTTCTGGAGGGTCTGCATTCTATTGAAGCGAATGAGATTTGCGTGTGCGAAGACTGCACTGGCATAGGTCATGATCGGGCGAATGCACGCTGTGCAGATACGCAATTTGCACTTTAGATACAATTTGCTACGTGAATTGAGGACGAAGTGGAGTCTACCTAGAGCGAAGGCGGCGCGCGAACGAGCCGCCTTAATGTGTTCTGAAAAAGAGAGGTGTTTATCGAGCACTACACCCAGATATTTGGCTCGCTTCTCCCAAGGGATCGGCTTGCCGAACATGGTGATCGGTCGAGGGGGGCAGGGATTGCGACGCGGCTTTGAGAAAAGAACCGCTGGACTTTTGTCGGGATTGACTTCGATTCGCCTTTTTCTAAACCAAGCGCCAAGCTTGTTCACTTGGGTTTGGAGAATGCGAGCTATCGAATTTTCATCACGGCCGTTGTAGTAAATGGCCGTGTCGTCTGGGAACAGGGCCAACTGCGCCTTACTGCACTTGGGCATATCGCTGGTGAATAGCGTGAATGCTAGAGGAGAGATCACAGAGCCCTGAGGGACTCCTGCGCGAATAGGGTGGGGGGAGGATAGCGCTCCTTCGATGCGATAACGGAAGGAGCGGTTCGACAAAAAGTCCCGTAAGATGAGCACGAGACGATCTGGCACACCGAGTTGGTACAGCTTATATAATAAGCCGTTGTGCCAGACTTTGTCGAACGCTTTCGCTATGTCGAAGAAGACAGCACCCGTCATCAAACCTCGTTGGAAACCGAAGTTGATGTGTTCGACTATACGGTGGACCTGTTGTACGCATCGTGCTCTGCGACTAGAGCGAGCCTATTTACACGTTTAAAAACAACTGTCAACGTCACAAAGCAACGGCTTCCGTTGACATTTGTTTTACAATAAAATTTATATTGAATTTAGTAAAAATAATACAACAACAATAATAACACTATTTGATTTCTAATTAATAACACTTTTTGAATACTTTTAATTTGTAAACGTAGTTAGGTATCATTTTATTTAAATTAACTAACTGTAACAATGTTCCAATTCACTTTTTAGAGTTCCCCTGTGTCAGAAATGATCTGTCAAGCCCCGGCGAACCCAAACGGGCCCGGGGAGGATTTTGATCTTGCTCACTAAAAATGGTCTCCTCGTGTTTATGTTGCCTTTATTCACGTAACGTAAACTGTTTTGGGTTCTTGAATAAACAGAGCATCTTATTACACATAAACAATGCTCGCATAACGAGATTTGTATCTCTAAACAAATGGTAAAACAGAGAACTAGCTTGAAAGTGTGTTTGTTCCCGGGGATTTACGGTTTGTAATAAAACTACTATACCAATATACACGAAATCTTTTGCTAGTTATATTATGAATAGAAAAGTAATCTAACAGCAGCGTTTGTTTGAGAGTCCTACATTCCACTTTCATAATATTGAAACTCAAACTTCATAACGCGCGGAGCCATTTTTCTGAATTTGCGTAATAAAACGCATGACTTTGTAAACGTTCAACTCAGTAATATTGGGTTGTTTCAATAAAAAAATGTTACTAGGATACTACTTAGACCCTTATTGATCGATTTCTACCTATTTGTCGTAAAAATATACCAGTCAAATTGTGTAATGATAAGATTTCCTAGAAGAGGGAAGAAATCGGCAACTTTCTTGTGACAGCTAATTTCACATGGTAATTTAGGTTTTAGAATTTGATTAGTAGTCAAAACTACACAACAATGAACTACGTGATCCAGTTACTATAAATACTAACTACATTTAATGAAAAGATAATAAGATATCAATCTCTGACTTACGTAAAATAGGGTAGGTATTTCGAAAAATTTCGTAGTGACGGGACTCAGTCACACTACGAAAATATCGATAAGTTTGGTTTTGGAAAAGGATTTCATGGAAAATAATACCAAATTTGAGTTACATTATTTTATATAATTTATTATAAAAATATGCTTACTATGTTAATGTGTGTGTTATGTGTATGAAGAAAAATAATAAACATTATTCTTGAATCAAGTTTCATTTTATTTTACATCAGTACCCCTAAATACGTAATACACAATCGATCGGAATCTGAACCGTTTTGAAACAGATTGCTAATACATTGCTTCAGAAGTACGAAAACAAAATCTTCTCAACAATGAAAATAACGCAATGAATGTTGTTGAACTGTCAAAATACAACATATTCCTCGTCACGCGACATATTACATCATGCCTGTATTCTCCTCACTCCAACTGCACTGCACATTCGGCCGGTCCACAAGCAGAGCGCTTAATCCCTCTCCTGGTCGACATCAGCAGTCAGCCACCCCGACTCACTGGGGCATCTTCGCAGACAGTTCCGACTCACCGCGAACTATGCGACACCCGGTTCCAACCCACTGGAACCCAACTGGCATTGGCAAGCATCGCAAGATACAAGACTTAGTCCACTATCGACCTCCGGTTTTCGGAGGGGAGTGATGTGGCCGCATCTACACCGCCACATGCGAACAAACGCATCAATCCTGCATCGCGCAAGCAGAGTTTACCGCGTAGATAGCATTTATACAACTTCCCGATAACAATCGTCGGGCAGTTGCCCACCAGATACGACATCCATCTGGTCGGAGGATCCTCCCTTTTCCGAAGAATATGAGTGAACTTTACACCCTGTTCCTCATATCTCTTCATATATATACATATATAAACATAGATACATATAAACTTACACCGATAACATGCTCCTCTGCGCCAGCCACCTCATTGTCATTGGGCAAATTCTCAATGTACTCATCCTCCAGCATTTCAGCCGAGTCGAATGTCTCCGTGTCATTCTCGTGCAGGGTGTCTCCGTCGCCAAGATACCAAGACATCTGAAAATCAATTCAAATTAGTCGTGTCGCTAGGATCGATTTAGGATCGATCTGACGCTCCGGGAACTTTTTAAATGGATCGATTCGGATCGATTCGACGCTTCGCGCTAGGATCGATTTAGGATCGATCTGACGCTCCGGGAACTTTTTAAATGGATCGATTAAGACTGAGACTACTAAGTTGGTTAGCAATCCTCACTCAATGTTTATGCTTCCAGTATTGCCCCAAGATGTGAAGAGAGCTATACATTCTCTAAAAAATAAAAATAGTGTCGGGTATGATGGTATAGCTACTAAAGTTGTAAAATATGTTTCTGATTGTATTGTTGCGCATCTGAGTCATATCATAAATTTATGTATCTGCTCAGGTGTATTTCCGAATGGCTTAAAAACAGTTGTCATCAAGCCGCTTTTAAATAAAAAGAACAATAGCGAGGACTTAGCCAACTACAGGCCAATAGCCTTAATTCCTGTTTTCTCCAAAGTCATAGAAAAGATAATTTATGAATCGATTAATAAGTTTCAAAATAAATACAATCTTTTATGTGATGAACAGAAGGGTTTTAGGAAAAACAAAGGTATTAACACAGCGATTTTCGAGTTACTAAATAATGTGATGAAAAACGTAGACAATAAAATACATACATGCGCAATTTTTACTGATATGACCAAAGCCTTTGATTGTGTCCATTATGAAACCTTGCTCAATAAGCTCAATGCTTATGGTATCAGAGGTAACATCCTTGACCTGATAAAATCGTACCTTAGTGACCGGAAACAATACACGGAAATAACAAAAATTTGCGTGAAGACTAAACGTGAAAATAAATATTTATCTGAATACAGAGTCATCAGATACGGTGTGCCACAGGGCAGTGTATTAGGCCCACCACTATTCTTGCTCTATATAAATGACTTGCCACGTTACGTTCAGCAGCCAATGGTCTTATTTGCTGATGATAGCACCGCTTTAATAAAATGCACTGACGCAAAAAAGTATGAATATGACATAAATAATACACTTAGGGACATAGTAAATTGGCTTGACATAAATAATTTAATAATAAATTTATCAAAGACGACAATAATGCATTTCTATCAGCGCTCACCAGTACAACAAATGGCTATAGAATATGACGGACGGGAAATTGACAAAGTAACAGTAGCAAAATTTTTAGGAATAATGATAGACAGTCAGTTAACATGGAAACCCCAAGCCGAAGAGGTGTGTAAAAAGCTAAGCACTTCTGCATACGTGCTATTCAACTTGAGTAAAAAAGTGAGTGCAACTACAATATTGGTAGCTTACCATGGTTTGGTAGCATCAATTCTGCGATTTGGAATTGTATTATGGGGTAATTGTAGTTTGAGAGAACAAGTGTTTAAGGCCCAAAAACGCTGTATAAGGGCAATGTGTGGCCTGAAAATGACAGACAGTTGTGTACCTATGTTTAAATCCCTAAAAGTGCTAACATTTCCTTCATTGTACATTTTGGAAATTTCAATTTTTGTAAGGAAAAATAAATATTTCTTTTTAACTGTGTCAGAAAATAGAATTAGAGAAGGACCTGTCAGAAGCCAATATAGGAACCTAATAAAAAATTGTAGCTACAATACAGCTTTGCTTAAGAAAAGTGTTTTCGGAATGGGGCCTACCATATATAATAAAATACCAGATTGTATAAAAAATTATCAAATACATAAATTTAAAAAGGAACTGACAGCCCTATTACTTGATAAGTGTTATTATTCAATTAAAGATTTTTTAAATGACACTACACTTTAGATTTCAAATTTGACAGTATGTGTTTGTTGACATTATAATGCCTGGTTTTAATTATATAATTTTAATTATTATTTTTCGACAATTTTAATTTGACTACGGAGTTAATTATTTTGTTAAATTTATTTTCAATATTTGCATGCCTAATTTAAGGTAGATTGTACAGGGATCACAAAGTTTGTAAACACCTTATTTATTTACCTACTTTCTTAGCAAATAAACATATTATTATTATTATTATTATCGATTCGACCCTCGGGCTAGGATCGATTTAGGATCGATCTGACGCTCCGGGAACTTTTTAAATGGATCGATTCAGATCGATTCGACGCCTCGGGGGATAATACAATTATTCACAAAAACATCGAATTTATCGATAGCATCTATCGATACGATGGTCGGCTATTCGTGTAGAACAAACGTCAAACCAACTGTCAACTTGTAAAGGTCAATGCACCAATATGGTACTCAGTTTCCAAATGATTGAAATATGAATATTATAGTACGAAATACACCTCGAATTACACAAATCTATTGATATTATTACTTTTAGAGCTCTACAAATGTTTCAGAAACACTCAATTCATTGTAAAACACTCGTAATTCATCATCATAATTCCGACTTTGGCGTTACGGTTTTTACACGTAACATTTCTTCGCCCAAATATAAGTATTTATGATGTTATTTAGTGCAAATATTATGTACAACGATGTATTAAATAAAAACAAACTTTAAAATTAACAATATTTGATTTAATACGATTTTATAATGTAATGCAAAATGACTTATTTATATTTTACTGTACTTATTTGTGTTTCTGTTACGTCATCAGCCGCTATGACGTTTGTTTTAGTCTGTGGTACTGTTTTTATTTGTTAGAGCTATCATTTAAAATACTGATTTGCTTTGAAATAATTGACTCAGTAGGTTTCGAGCTGTTATTTTGCGGAATGATATACAATCTGAGTCTATTATTCAAGTCCACGTTTATTTGAAACAAAAGCGTTGATCCGTTAAGTTAACCCTTCGCAACTGTGTGTCCATTCGTGCGATAGAATTTATTCGCATGTTAGAACGTTAAAATTCATGGCGAAGTGGACATGCATTAGTTTTACTCTGTCATATTCGTACGTTAATATAATGAATGTGAGAAATGTAGTTGGGAAAGGAAGATATATGAACGTAGTTTTACACTTTAATTTGCGTGCTTAAAATTAAGGCCAACGAGTGACGTCATACATACTCGTATATGACGACATTTTCCCGTAAATCCGGCACACCCTAGGTAGGTACGGGGGGTACCTACCTACTAGCAACTTTTCTGACAACTTAGTATTCTCTTCATACTATGATAAGGAGAAAAGGAAAATGATGGTATTATCACTATATAAATACGGTCCAATTTCAAGTGAATTTTGCTTTTTGATGGGCTAGTCAACTGAACCTTGCTTGAAAAACGTAGCGGCTAAAACTAAGATATTAATGATATTATTATCACGAAGCTTTCATCTAGAAAAGTAGGTACAGACTGCAAGGATGATTGTTCCCTAATAAATAGATAACACACGACGAGGCTGAAATTTATGTTTTTTGTACTTTAATCCGTTAATTACCCCGAGTATACTAGGTAGGGATAGAGTAGGTAAATAAAACTTTGTGGTTCAAAAGAGTATAAGTAAATAATTTACGAAAATAAACTTAGGTTATGACACAAAAAATGGTCAACGATGTCAGGTGGTATAAGGAATATCTCGTAAATCTGAACCAAAGATATAAGTGGAATACCAAAAAAACTCAGCCAGAAGTCGGTGACATAGTAACTTTAAAGGAGGACAATGTTCCTCCAAGAAAATGGATACAAGACAAAGTAATTGAAATACATGTGGGCCCTGATGGCATTACTCAGTGTCAGTTAAATGTAAAACAATGTTTATAAACGACCTACGAGTAAATTATGTATCCTACCTAAACAAAAGAACTAGTAGCAATTATTAATTTTTACGGGTGTATTATGTTCGAATGACAAAAAATCGAATATCAATTGATCGACCACTATAAATCGAACGTCTAAACACTCGAACGTTCATAATATCGAATAGTTAATAAATCGAACATTCAATATATCGTACACTCAATACATCGAGTGTTCAAAATATCGAATGTTTGATTGATGGAGCGTTCAACGCGTCGCATAGTCATTCTATCGAAATATCAATATACTGAATACTTTTTATATAGAACACAAGAAAACCACAAATTTTAATATTTTATTACCATCTTTTACAGGTACATTTAAACATTTTGTGTGAATTGCAATTGCACGGAGAAACTCTAATCCATCCATGTGGTTTTAATTGTCTAATATTTTTTCAATCGCATTATCATTACTTTTGCCTCTTATTTGTGGAGTAGGTGGAGTAGGTCTTCTCAATCCCGCGTTTTCATTTTCCATTGTCCTATTTGATAAAACTTGCTCCTTAAGTAAAAAATTCTATGGTAGCATAAAGACCCCGTTTGTGCTTATCAAGCAATGTATTCCATCTTCTGTGCCATCCTTCAATATTGTTATGAGTTCTAGAAAAACGCAGTGTGTTATTTTGTAATACAGACCACAGTGAATGTGAAAACATAGGTGATAAGCGTCTTATAAATAATTTATTATTTCCCGTCTCACGAGGATGAATATTTCCCCAAACATAATATTTTCCAAACCAGTTGGTGATATCAATAACGGTAACACTTATTTTCTTAATTTATCGAAAGCATCTATATATATCAAAAAATCATATCATATTGTATCATCATCAAGTCTCTCTTCTTGGCGTAAATAAGCAAGTGCGATAATATGTCTTAACTTGACAACAAACTCAGCATGACGCCATACATTTTGACCTAAGTAGTCTATTCCAGACAGCATTTGTGTTGCGCTTTAGGAAATACTTGTTTTACACCATTAATTACCGGCATCTCGAAATCCGTCATCATTACTATATAGATTCAATTTGATATCATATTCTAGAGCATATGCCTTTAGTACTTCAAAAAAATTTAAGCATCAATTTAGCGTCCTCTTCGTTAAAAACGCGTATACTAAAAGTACGAAATAACGATCTGTACCCGTGCTCACCAAACCACGTGTACTATACATTTGTCTGAAAAGTATAGGACATGTGCCAATTGTACCATCCAAAACGCAAAGTTGTGACATAATTAATCGGTTTAAAGATTTAGTTGCAAATAAAATAACATAGTTTTCTTCAAACTTAACCTGAGACGCCCTAAAAATGTTTCACCATCAACATTCAGCAATCTATCGGGGACGTTCATATCATCCAAAGAAGTTGGTTCCTTTGGCATTTCTTTTCTTCTTGCTCGACGTATAATTTGCTTTTTTGTTTCGAAGAGCACACGAACTTGCTTTCGAAATTTTGGCCTCATTTCGCTGAAAAATTTGACTCGGTCTATCAAGCGAGCCGGTAGCTTCACTTTTAGGGAATTCCTAAAATGTAGTTCATCTACATTACCAGGATCTGGGGCGTGATTATGCTGTGTTGCATAGCTTTCCAACAAATGCTCATCAATTCCGTGCAATTTTGTTGTTGCAGTACTATTACAATGGTTTTTATATTTGTATGAGTAGGAACAATGGCAGTAAATTTTTTTGTTTGTTGTTTAATTGTTAATTGTTAATAATATTTTTGTTTATTGTCATTACATAGCCATGCAAAACTAAGACCGACTTGCGTTTTTAGACAATTCAGTTTTTCTTGTAATATCCTAATTAAAGATTAAAATATGATTGATTAGTAAATTTTGTGCTTTTCTTTTGTTCTATATAAAAATGGTATTTAATTCGTATATTGATATTTCGATAGAATGAATATGCGACGCGTTGAACGCTCCATCCAACAAACATTCGATATTTTGAACTCTCGATGTATTGAGTGTACGTTATATTGAATGTTCGATTTATGTAATATTCGATACTATGAACGTTCGAGTATTTAGACGTTTGATTTATAGTGGACGATCAATTTATATTCGATTTTTGTTGATTCGATTTGGCATGTACATGATAGAGGCTTCAAACAACTTACCAGTATGTGAGTATTACTTTGTTACAAATGGATAATCAAACTAAATTGGAACGGTGGGTAAAAGTTAGGAATGCAACAACTTATGTACTTAACAACTTATTTGTAAAAAAATACCTGTGTTTACGTTAATCTATGTTGTTTCTAGTTACATAACTACTATTTGTAGTCGCATAGCATATCGGTGATGTATGTACTTTGACCTAAGACGTTATCCATTTTAATGCTTACCTAGTTTCCGTTTAGTTACGGACGTTTTATATTCCTTTACATTATAAGAATTGTAGTGATGAAAGTTACATTGTTTCTGTATTGTGTAGTATTTTATTTTTATTGTGTTGATTTCTGTATTGAAAGGATAGATCATTCGGCGGGCGGTATGTCCAAGCGCAACAGCGAATGATGTTAGTGATTAGTAGAATATACATAGCTATTCATTTATACTTACCTATGCATGTATTTACAGTCCACATCACTCTAAATTCGTTAGTGAGAAATAAACCGTCAAACCGTCCACACGAAGTTTTTATTCCGAGTGATTCCGAAAAGCAAAAATCTACCTTATCACCGTGTACATAGGAGCATAAGAATTAGAATTCCAACTTCTCAAAAAATCTTTGTTTTTTTTTGTACAAATCCTGCTATGATTCTTTCATCTGAATCCGTTTGGCCGTTTTAGCGTGAAAGCGTAACATACATACATAGTCAAATCTTTTATTATTATTATTATTTAAGATTCTGTTTAGATTTCGATTATCATTACCTTTAAACAGTCGAAAGTATGAAGTATAATTGAAAATGTTAAAGGTAATTATGTGTTACTTTGTGAATAAGTCTGGTCTTGATTTATAACTGGTAGGTAGAAAGCTATTAGTTCGTCCTGGTTTCTCAAATGTTTCATAATAATTAAAATGCTCCTGTCCCTGGAGCCCTAACCACCCACCGGCGTGTTTGAGCTCAGATTCCGCTTCCAACTCAGGCGGGTCACTAATTTTTATTTGTTTTATTTAACTTTTTTTTTAAATTGTAAAAGCATGTATAAAGTATAAAAAAAAACAAACATGCAAAATAATAATGTTATAACGGGTGTAAAAAGACCCCTTACCAAGCCGAATTCAAAAATAATCTTCACGTCTTTGCGTTTTTTTTTTGTAATTGCCGTACCTGTTGTCGTGAAGGTTGAATTCTGCACCCTAATTGCGTAACACATTATCAAGAACAAACCGAATCATTTTGAAGGATATTGCTAATCCATTGCTTCATAATATCAAAAAATGTGACTCTCAGCAACGTAAATAACGCAATGAATGAAGTTACTGGAACTGACAAAATGTAAGCCATTCCTACTACGCAATTCCTGTTACGTAATAGAGATAATGACTAATATTCGAAAAGTTCATGTTATTTAAAAGAAAGCTACAATGAGATTTTTGAAAAAATCTCTAATGTCTATTGAAATGTGAAGAAAATATACGCTTCATAAGTTTTTGTAGGGGATTATCCCATCCTTGTCGTGCGGTACCGACAATGTATAGCGCTAGTATGAAGTTACATAGCCGCGACGTCACTTGTCTTTGTCTAACAGTTTTGCAATTTTGAGAAAATACGTATTACAGAATAGTATGTACACGTATGTTTCCGAAAATACTATGTTCAGAGAAAATTGCTTTTAAATCTTGCGTGGGTGTAAAGTATTTATACTAGTGAATGTACCCTTAAGGATAACAAGAGCATGCCACATCCAACATTTCCTAAATCCTGAAACACAAAACCGTTTGAAAACTCGTGTCAGAAACAGAAGAATCATAATCTAATCCGTCTGGTGCATTCCCCGAAGCACAATTTGGGTAAGTGCAACGATGTCACAAATATAACAGGACAAAAATCAAAACTAATGCAATATCCATTTCGTCGTTATGGAATTGTTTTGTTGCCATTAATTTTATTGTTTCGTGGACGTGTGGGTAAAATCGATCATGAAGGATTTTTGAAAATTGTGCTGTGAGGTTTTACATGGATCTTAATTCATATGGTAACACGATACTAGGACATTATTCAAAATGACTGATAAATGAAAGACATGACAATTTATAAACGGATGTGACGTTTCAATTTCAATTCAATTAATTAGACAGTGAGTGCTCAAATCATATGACGCAAAAGCAAATTGTTGTCTTAAATACCTGAAAAGGGCAACATGAAGATCGCAGTAGCAAACGGCGAGAAATTATTGGTGAAAGGACGAGGAAATGCTGAGCCGCGAGTCGGCGAAAACGAAAAAATAATTCTAGAAAACGTTTTACTAGTTCCTGATTTATCCATGAACCTAATTTCGGTGAGTGATTGGACCAAGAAGAATTATTACATGAATTTTGACAATGGAGATTGCATGATTCGAAAGAAAAATCGAATTGTTGCAAGATGTCAAGAGGTCGACGGAATTTATGAATTGACAGAAAATAAAAATAACGTCGCGAATATGACACTGTCAAAACAAACTGTAAATATTTGGAACATTTGGCATAAAAGATTAGCTCATTTATCGCGTAATTATATGAATAAAATGAATGTTTTAGTCAGCGGTATGGAATTTAAGATTACCGATTTGTGCGATCCGTGTATTTCATGTATCGAAGGAAAGACATGTAAAAGTCCCTTTAAAAAACAAGGCACGAGAGCGAACGAGTTCTTACAGCTGGTTTTTAGCGATGTTTGTGGACCAATCGAGGAGCCGTCGTTCGGTGGTTCGAGGTATGTTCTTCTATTTATCGACGATTATACTCGGAAGACTCATGTTTATTTTTTGAAGAACAAAAGTGAAACTTTGGATAAGTTCCGTGAATACAAGGCGGAAGTTGAGAATGAGACAAGTAAATCTATTAAATGTCTGAGATCTGACAACGGCGCAAAGTACTGTAATGGTAAATTTAAATAATTTTTGAAGTCTGCAGGTATAAACACCAGACGACTATACCGTACACGCCGGTACAAAATTCTGTAGCAGAAAGAGCGAATCGCACTATTTTATTTTATTTTTGTTTATTATTTTGGGAAAACAAACAGTAGTATATTAAGCATAAACAGTGATTGTCTTAAAACTAAACTTAACAAATATACTACCCACAACATTTTCCACAGATTACTATAGTACATATATAATAAAAACAAGCTGCAATCAAACGTTAGCTGTTGCAGGGTTAACATAATGAAAAAGAAGTTAAAACAGTTAAAGGGACAAACGATAACATAGATATTCGATATATAAAATTTAAAAAAAACACACAACAAAAAAAAAAAAAACCTAATGAAATTTAATTTTAATTTTCATGCCTGATGTATCATACAGGACCCTAGCCTATAAATAATGATATTTACATTGTGTAAAACTTATGGAGTCAACTGCCAATCTTTTAGAATTGCTATTTTTTTTTTTTTTAATTTATTCCTGCTAAGGAAAAATATGTCTATTGCACCAAAACGCGTATTGTATGTGTCGACTAAGCGGTATAGCGGTGAGCGTTCACCAGCATTGGATCTACAAAAGCGGGTAGCGAACAGTCGCCTGGTGCGCAACTCCCGTCCAAGTACTGTTCGAGGAACCAGGTAATACAAACCAGTCACCAAGTCAGGACAATCAAACTTGTTTCGACATATACTGAACAACGTCATTGTCTCAAGGAGGACGCGTCTTGACTGTAATGTAAGTAGGTCGTATTCTTTCAGAAGGAATTCGTATGACTTTTTCTTTCGAAAACATCTAAATTGCATAGCCCGAAGATACTTGCGTTGGACTGACTCTATAATTTCTATATATTTTGCATAGTACGGATTCCAGACCGGTACTGCGTATTCTAATTGCGGCCTAATTATGGACTTATACAGGTGTAATAAGGTGGAGGGACGATGGAAATCTCTAGATGCTCTCATAACAAAGCCAAACATCTGATACGCCTTATTGACAATGCTATCCACATGAATATGGAAATGAAGTTCCGAGTCCAGCTGCACACCAAGATCACGAAGATTGCTAACTTTATTAATAACACTATTAGCAAGTCGATAATTGAAAAGTATGATATTTTTCTTTTTCGTGAACGTTATACTATGACACTTAGGCAAGCTAAGATACAGTTTATTATAAGAGCAATAGTCTGAGAAACGATCAAGATCATGTTGAAATTCAACAGAGTCTTGTTCATTTGAAATTTGTTTAAAACTTTTAAATCGTCAGCGTATAAGAGAAATTTTGAATTTTGAAAGCAATATTTTATGTCATTTATGAACAGTATAAACAATAGAGGTCCTAAAATTGAGCCTTGAGGGACTCCTGATGTAACCTGAATACAGCTAGACTCGAAGCCGTAGATCACAACCTTTTGTGTCCAATTGGTTATATAGGAGACAAACCAACGCCTCCTGCGTTGGTTTGTCTCCTATATACCATTGTACGCAATTTTATTGAGCAACAATCTATGATCCACTTTATCGAATGCCTTTTGAAAATCGGTGTATACCACGTCTGTCTGTTGTCTGTTATCCATATTTTCAAAAAGCTGTGTTGTGAATATTAAAAGATTGCTTATGCAAGACCTATCTGTGACGAAGCCATGTTGCTCCTTTATTAGAATATGACGAATAATTGGGTAAATCTCAGCATGGACAAGCCTTTCAAAGAGTTTAGATAATGCTGATAATATGGAAATTGGACACAAAAGTGGGTCTAGAAAGAATGTAGAGATGATACATCTCTACATTCTTTCTAGACCCACTTTTGTGTACTGGTACGATGTTTGCACGTTTCCATACGTCGGGAAAGACTCCACATGAAATACATTTGTTAAATAGTATAAATATAGGATAGCATACTGTACTGTAAGTGTTTTTTAGAAATAACGCAGGATTACCGTCCGGACCAGGTCCTTTAGTCGAATCCAGCATTTTTAGTTCTCTACGAATACTTTCTAAGGGGAAGTATAAATTAGATAGGTGAACATCATGATCAGCATTTGTAGATGGAGGTACCCAGGAATCAGAATTAAATGTTGAGGGTTCATACACAGAATGGAAAAAGGAAGAGAATAAATTACACGCTCCAATTGGATCACTAGCTATATTATGTTTGTAGTGTACCGTGCTAGGAATTCTATTTGCAGTTTTACGGTTGGAGATGTATGACCAGAAAGCCTTGATATTGGTGGCAATATTATCTTCAACTGCCATCATGTATCTTTTATAGCATCTATCAGTTTCCTTTTTGAACCTTGTTCTAATAGTGGAAAACTTTTCATAGTCACTTATATTGCCGCGCTTCTTCCACTTTACCCAAGCATAAGTTTTATTTTTGAAGGTACGGATGAGTGAACGTGTGAACCAGATGGGAAAATTATAATTCCTCTGCTTGCACGAGGGTGTGTGTGACCTAATTGTTTCGAACATTTTTTCGTAGAAAGCAGACACAGCTTCCTCAGGTAACAACCCTTCAAGTAAACCACTCCAACTCCACTATACTCGTAATAGCGCCGCGAGACTGATCATTTTTCTAAGGGTAAATCTATGAAAATAATAACAAGAGATCACATTAAATCAGATAGTTTGATGTGAAAATAGACAGAGGCAACCAAAGGTTTGCTTTTCAGCAGTACAACAATCGTCAGTTAAATAAATGTGAGTTTAATGAATGTCAGACAACCCTCATAAAGATTTTGGTACTGAATCATACAAAGAATTGCTGTGCACAACAGCTCCCTAAATGTTCAATAGATAAATTATTATTATTATTATTATTTATTAAAATCTCCCTTACAACTATCATTACAGGTGATACCTAATGCGATAGCGAGGTCTTAAAATTATCCTACAATATAAATTTCAAAAACTATGAAAAACTTAAAAATACTAGTACTTAATTAATTTACTAATTTACACTATAACATAAAACAAACAATAGTATTTTTGCGAATTCACTCAAATGGCTTGTAAATACATCGATTTTCCCGTGAAGATCGTTAATCACCCGAATTGCACGGGTCAATGGTGCTTTGGCGAGAAGGTTAGTCCTGGCAGCCGGCACGGCCAGCAAAGGCGGGCGGCGCCGCCTCCACACATATCGGTCCGGTACACATATACACAGGCGCTGCAGTACTCCCGGGTTATGCTCAATTCCACGAAGTAACCTAACCAGATACGCCACAAGCGTGAACTCCCGTCGTACCCTCAGTTGGTTGTATCCGACCATACCGAGCACAAACAGTGTGGGGTACAAATAGAATAAAGGATGTGATTTTAGTGTAACAAAATACCACAACACTAAGGTGTTCACTCCGACAAAACTGCTCCTCCGTTCCCAATTGTATCGGGGTGTACACCTGCAATGAGACTAAAACAAAAACTCACTATAGAGAGAAAAAAGTCGCTATAGCGAGTCCGTGAGATAAACTGCTTAATAACAGTAGCTTCTAGCTCATCGAATCAATATCGACCTATTAAGGTTGTTCTCATAGAGGGAACATAACGTTTATGCAAAGTCAAATTCAAAGTCGAAATCAAAGCATTTATTTCAAATATGCACCAAAAGGCACTTTTGAACTTCGTCATTTACATAAAAATAGAATTGTTTCTGGGCGCCCCTTCCAAAAGGTAGTTTCTTATGGAGAAGAAGACGATACATCCAGAATAAAAATACTATACCACAAATAGGTAAAAATAATTTTATAATTTTAACATAAGTTTTAAACTTTCTTTCATTTAATTGAAATATATCACAAGGTATTTTGTCGTATCATTTAACACAGTACCCCATAAAAGATGTATGTACTTTAGATAGACTGAAAAATGGTTGATCTATTTAATCTTTATTTCCATTATTAAAATTATGTCTATCACTTATTTTATTAAAAAGGTGCAGATTTTTTCTTACATCTATACTAATACTGGACCGATAAGCAAAATTGTTTTAGCATTCGAAGCCGAATTATGTCTGATAAACATAGGCTACTTTTTTTTATATCAACGTGGACGAAGTCGCGGGTGAAGTGCTAGTACATAATATTTTCATAAATGAACTGGCAAGGTACCGTCATTATATTAATCTTCTTAAATAGTTCGCTAAGAGATTCGCGGCGACAAAGATTGTAAATGGCTATGACAGCTCACTTTTGCGAAATAAAATGTATTCAATGTCAGCAGCCCGACTCCACAATAAAATGCCATATGAAATAATACTGTGGAAGTAGCTAAAATAAACCAAACGCGCGGTTTCTACATCTATGAACTGTCTTATATTTCTAACGGCATACGTGGCCGAGCTAAGCCACCCCGCAAGAGATGTTAAATAAGGTCCTCATTGTAACTTCTCGTCTAGCGTGATTCCTAGGAAAACTGTCTGATTAATAAATTCTAGTTTTTCTCCGTTCAATATGATCTCTCATTCGCAACTTCTAACATTAGGTAATTTAAATCAAATGCAATTGTTTTTTTTTCTCATTTTGGTACCAAATTATTTACCGTAAACCAATCTTGGACCTGAACAATAGAGTCATTCACGTCGTCAAGATTTTGTGACCTCGGTCGGTCTATTTTAAAGATCAATGAAGTGTCATCTGCAAATAACACCATCTGCGGTTGATTTAGAAGTAACTGGGGTAAATCATTAATGTAAACTAAAAAGAGTTATGGACCCAATGTCGAACCTTGAGGAACGCCCATTGTCATTTCAGACCCTAATGAGTTTATGCCGTTCATTTGTACTTTAACTTTTTATCGTTCAGTGTGCTTAGTGCGAGTTTTTTTTACGCGTCGTGTGCGTTAACGTTTACGCAGATTACTATGGCGCTGGGTAAGCACCACCTAGCGTCATACGCGAGAACTAAATTTTGTGAGTGCCAGTTTTGTAATTAACGCCGTCACCAGTGACGATCGAGTCCCATTCGGAAGTGAGGATCGTTTGGAGCGTAAACGTTAGCGTTTGCATGTATATCGTGAGTGTAAGTTACAATTTTGACAGTTTTGACAGCTCGTTTTAAAAACTTGCTCACTTTCGAGTATGTTAAGTGTTCACTGAAAGATTTGCAGTGAGAGCCTTTCGAGTGTGGTGAAGCTGGTATATTATTATAAGTTATTTAATTTTATTTCGTTGTGTGGGTTATAGAATATTAAAGATAACTATGGCATCACGGTTATATTTCGCTTGGAAGATGTTTGAGATCGCTAATGTACAAGATGAGCGTAATTACATGTCCAGTGTTCGTGCAAAAGCCCGTACATCTAGCAATCCCCTAAGAGATCTTCCGGCGGATGAATTTAAAAAAAGATATCGGCTTCCGAAGAAAGTGGTTAGGTTTTTATGCCGTGAGCTGAGACAGCTGACTGGTTTAAAGTCTTCTCAGCGGGTGACCTTGGAAGATAAGGTAATGTATCAGCATTTGTGTGACACACTTTATTCACCCTGCCTTTAAGGCTGCACACAGTTCATCCTTATATTGTTTATTTTTGTAGGTACTTACAACACTATTTTTTTATGCGACTGGGTCATATCAGCGGCCAGTGGGAGTTGCTAAAAATATATCTCAAAAAATGTGCAGTGTTTATATTGAAGAGGTTACCAAGGCTCTAACGCATAAAAATATTATTACAAAATATATTAAATTTCCTAGCACTCCATCTGCTAGACAAGCAGTCAGTCAAAGGTACCTACTAACATGATTTGTAGTAAATAGTTGGGTACTTACTAGTAAATAACACACAACATTATGTATTTTGTGTAATTAGGAAATGAAACTATGTTGTTTATTTCAGGTTTTGTGCCAAATATAGAATACCTGGAGTAATAGGGTGCATTGACTGTAGTCATTTTAGAATTTTTGGGCCACCTAAAACCGAAGAACATCTTTAATATTGCCGCAAGCACTATCATTCTATTAATGTAGAAATGGTAAAAAGATTTGATCTATTCTTACTTTCTTATAAGTATAACGCTTTAATTTGTAACTGTTTATTTACTTCTTTGATTTACAGATATGTGATGACCAGTACAGAATTCTCAATGTAAATGCAAAATTTGGAGGTGCAAATCACGACTCGTTCATTTGGGAAAATAGCAACATCAATAATTATTTGTAGTTATTGCACCAAAATGGGGAAATAGTGTGGCTTTTAGGTCAGCTTGCCATAAAAAAATACACAATTTGAACACCATTGTACATTAGACTTAAACAATGATTCAACTAAAAGATGGTTATAATTTTAGGAGACTCTGGTTATCCACAACGTCCATGGTTGATGACTCCGATTTTAGATGCTGCTCCAGACACACTAGAAGCCAATTATAATCAAAAGCATGTGGCAGCCAGAGTCGTCATAGAAAATACCTTTGGGAGGCTGAAGAATCGATGGCGGTGTCTAAACAAAGATAGAGTGCTACACTACAAGCCTCTTAAGTGTGCCAGAATAATTCAAGCCTGCTGCATTTTACACAATAGTGGTGTTGATTATAATGTTGTAGATGAAGAAGTGGATATCACGGGTATGGTAACAAATTCTAGAACTCAGTCACTGGCTTAAATGGGTATTGAGTACTAAATTACATTTCTTTCTAGAATTGGAACATGAACAAGAAGACTTCCCCACAGCCCTTCCCACGGAGAGGGAAATAGGAGGTTCAACATCTGACCTAATCAGAGGAAGGGTTTTAAGGGAACAATTAGTTAGAAGACTGCAACACTTTTAATTTAATTATTTTTTATTATGTTATTTATTTTTGAGTATATTACAATTGCTATATTTGTAAATATGTGAGCACCATGTAGGTATCTATCAACATAATAACTAAACTATCTGCTGCATTGCTTAATTTGTTATACTGTTCATTGTCTTCTCATATAATTTCCTTCGGCCATAAAACGGCTTCCAGTCTGCAAGGTTTTGGTGAATACCAGTAGACGCAATATTCTATATGGAGCCATTGCCTATCTGACAAGATAGGCAATTGTCCATGATGACCATGCGGATTTCCTGTGTAGTGTGTCGTAGTCAGAGTGCACTATAGTTATGCATGTCCAATAATTATGAATGATTTCTGTTTAGAATTTGTAAGGATGAGTAGTGAATCTGACCAATAAAGAGAAGTTATTATATATTAATAAAGGAAAAATATTGAAAGGCCAACTACAAAGAAGGTTGCAATACTTTTATTCAAAATCAAAATCAAAAGTCATTTATTCAAACTAGGCTGAGAGTCAGCACTTTTCGAACGTCAAAATTACATAAGACAGTCCCCCAAAACGCCCGCCCTTCACCACTTCCTAGTGCTTTAGCTGGGAAGAAGAAGTGGCGCAACAAACTCCCCAGCAGCACAGCTGTCTGTTTAGTTAGAAAACCATTGAATTATATAATTATAAGGTAATCAAAGAATAAAAACAAAACATATTAAATTATCTGCCATATTTAAGCTAGCCACGCCAATATACCCAAAACAGAAACCAATAAAAAAATCAATTAAAAAAAAAACAACATAACTTAATACACAAATAAAAGCCTCCTGGCATAAGGGGCGTGACATCTTACATATGCATAATTGGATTATTTTTTAAGTAAACACAAATGATAAACTAGGACCATCGAAGTACAATAAGTTAACAGAACAATTACTTTAACAATATCAAAACCATAGACAGCAAGACGACCAGTCACCACAAGCAGCACCCGTTCACGAGCATAACGCAAAGATCAGCCATTGCCCCCCTCGCCATATTTGAGGGAAGGAGGCAACCCGATCCCCGTCGCTACCACAAGCAGTGACATCTACGGGAGCATGACGAACTCGCTGCCGGTTGCTCAGGCAAGAATAAATTAAGATCAATTGTCGAGGTCGCTAGCTAACCACTTATTGCAATACAACTCATTGAAAAACATTGTAATGAGCGGATCATGTCAATAATAAATGAAGGTAACTAAAACTAATTGACTTATACAGTCAAATAAAATTAAAATAAATATACGAACTCGTATACCCTGTCAGTAGGTAAGCTGATTCTGGAGAAAGAACATAAACATTGTCTTGAGTTAATTACAGCGACCAGCTATTCTTATCGTTTAAGTAGTCGTTAATTGAATAATATGCCTTTGAACAAAGGTTGGATTTTACTTGAGCTTTAAACGCATTAAAAGGCAAATCTAGCAAAGAAGAGGGTAGCTTGTTATAAAAGGTTATGCCTAGCCCAACAAATGAGTTATGAACCTTATGAAGCCGGTGAAAGGGAGCACGTAGTTTGTTCTTATTTCTAGTATTAACATTGTGAAAATCACTGTTTTTAGTGTATAAGTGTATATTTTCCCTAATGTATAATGTATAATATAAATGTATTCATCAATAATCAGTCTTAAATTGTGTCAAAAACTAGGAATTTTATTTTGATATTTAGAAATAGTAAACTACTAATCTTATCACACCCATTGTTAAATATAACCATAATAATACCACTGCCAAAATAAAGTTTATTAACGAAACCAGTTGCAGTGGCTGAGTAAACTATTACATTCCTAAATTCTAGTATTTAGAACGATACAATCATATCTATTAGGGTTAGAGGCACTATGTACATTTATTCATATTATAGGTATATGAAGTGGAAAAAACATTCAATATTTTTGTTAACAATTTTCACTAATGTTATTTAGAGATCTAGGCTATCTGATACTTAAGACTCATAAATAGGTAAATAATTTTTGATGTACAATATTAACAACAAACGTAAAACAGTACGTTATTAATAATAACAAATATTGATGTTGACACCGAATTTGTTGATTTTATTTAATTACTGCTTAAATATTATTCTGTACACTTAAATTGAGAAAAATTAGTCTTTACAAAATGTATCAACAATTTTTTCTAAAAGGTTTAATACTCTATGGCCTAAAGCATGCCATTCCCTCTGAGCCTGCACCTCCATCTCTCTAATCCTATTCTGCTCTCTTCTCAAGTCCATGTTTTCCCGGTGGTGCTGTTCTTTAAAATTTCTCCAAAAGGAATCTGCTTGGAGAAAGTGCTGTGTTGCCTGCTCTGTATGTGCCGGCCTCATTCGTCTACGGGGCGATCCCATAGTTCTGGTTCTTGCACGGCGAGGAGTAGTTTGCACAGACATAACATTCTCTGCCTGAGCTCTACGCACATGAGATGAAGGTCTGGTTGGGGAGAACATGCCCGTTTCTAGAAAAAAGAATATAAGTTATTTATATTATCTTGAAGAAATAGCCTTTAAAAAAAGTTATAAAGTTGTTTCTTACCTTCCACTTGTACCTCCACAAAAGCATGAGGTGTAGGAGGTGCTGACTGTGCTGGGGCCATGACTCTTGATGGCTCTGGCTCATTCCAATTAGATTGGAAACCTAGAACATAAAAAGTTATTCTGCTGATGCCACATATCCATACTTCAGGCTAACTATTTTCCAATTTTCATCAAAGACATTTCAGAGCTTGGGTACAAGTAACAATGAGACAGATCAATTGCCTTATTTATTATGTAAGGATTGATTCATATTATAAACGCCCTGCTTGCAAACATTACACTCTTTTTTATTACATTATTTTATGAATGCTTTAATTGATAGGATTTTAAAATTATTTGCATAATTATCTATTAAAAAAATGCTTATATCTTACTTTGAACTTCTTCCTCTATAATTGTAAGTGGTGGAGAAGAAATTGCTGTCATTGCTGATAGTGAGGCAATGTTTGTTGCATCCTGTGTTGACTTGTTGACATGCTGAGCTAATGTAAAAAAAAAAGTGTAAAAAATTATTTAATAATATTATAGTGATATCCCACAAAAGCAACTTACATTCTACAATTTGACGTGAAGTTTGTATATCTCGTACAGTATTTATATAGGTAGGATTGGGCTGAATTTGAATCTCCTGTAAGAGAATACAATGCATGAGACACCAAACATAATTATTCTAGCGGCTGGTGTTATTTGTGTAAATAAGTTTAAAACCTGTGACAACCCAGCCTCTTCTACAGCCAAGCCCGTAGCCGTGCAAGTGGCTACGGGCTTGGCTGATATAGACCAATGATATTGAGAACTCTATGTTCTAAATTAGTCAGTTTGGCAAATACTGCAGGCCCACCACCAGTACCACTAGCTGCTCTGTGCAGATGTGCAGCCTTTTTTTTGTATTATTTTTTAAATCACTCCAAACCTTAAATCATGCAAAGAAGTCAACAGTTTATCAACCAACCAACACAATTTCGATAGACAGCCGCTTTAATTAATAAAACTAAACACAATATCTTCCAATCAAAAACGAAACATATACAAACTCGCTATAACCAACACAATTTCGATAGACAGCCGCTTTAATTAATAACACTGAATTTATATGTCATTCCAATTGGTCGGTTTATCGCACTACGCGTACGTTACACCAACATAACAAAAATAATGAACGCAATTCACGGTGAGCAAACGCATAGTGATTGGTTAGGCTTGATGGTAACTCGCACTCGCTTGCATACGGTATTCGATCGGTTTGACGTCAACTCGTTTTACTCGATGGTGAAGTCATTCGAACAATGTTGTCAAACTCACACTAAGCATACAGGTGTGATCTTAGCAAATCAAGAGCTGTGACTCTACATGAGATGATAGATCTATATACTTTAACAGACATTCCCCAGAGATCTTCTGTTAATTCTAAATTCTAACTGGTTTATCCATTATTGGCCAATTAATTTATGTTTTCAGTTGGAATCTTGTTTGAAAGTGAACAAGAACAAAGTAAATGATGAATTATCAGTAGTTTTACCTTACAAAGACACTAATTCAATAAAAAATCGTAAGAATTCAAAATGTAAACAATGACGTCATTGACAACCTTGGAAACTATGTCAAATATTTCTCGAAATATCGAATAAAATTGTTGTAATACGGCTAGAATACATGAAATTATGTATTATCAGTATGTTTTGTGTCATAATTAACATCACAAAGGTACTAATTCATTGTAAAATCGTCAAATTCGTATACGTAAAAAACATATGCTCAAAAAACATAATTTGCCAGCTCTCAACCAGTAGACCAAGCTCACCTGAACAAGGTCGACGCTGAAGTCGAACGGAGAGCCTCCCTCCCTCCCGTCGAAGATCCTGATGATCCTCTGCCTCCCGTCACTTCAGACGAAGTGCACGACATCATTAAAGGGCTCCACGCTCGTAAGGCCCCCGGTTCGGATGGTATTACCAATAAGGTATACAAACTCCTTCCTGCCCCGCTAATAATGCTTACGACCGCCATCTTCAATGGCGCCTTGAGCAACAACATCTTCCCACAAGCATGGAAAGAAGCCACCGTCATCGGTATCCCAAAGCCAGGCAAGCCAAAGTCTGAGCCCTCCAGCTACCGCCCTATTAGCTTACTCAACGTTCTCGGCAAAATCTACGAGAGGCTTATTTATAAGCGTCTCAAAGACTACGCCGAAGCAAAGAGCCTCATACCCAACGAGCACTTTGGTTTCCGAAGCCAACACTCGGGCACCCAACAGGTCCACCGTATCGTAGAACACTTATGCGCTGGTCTGCAGCGTAACGCGACGACGGGTGTGCTATTCTTCGACATAGCGAAAGCCTTCGACAAAGTCTGGCACAACGGCTTGATATACAAGCTTTACCAACTAGGAGTGCCAGATCGTCTCGTGCTCATCTTACGAGACTTTTTGTCGAATCGCACCTTTCGCTATCGCATCGAGGGAGCACTCTCGTCCCCTCATCCTATTCGCGCCGGTGTCCCTCAGGGTTCCGTACTATCTCCTCTCGTATTCACGCTGTTCACCAGCGATATCCCAAAAAGTAAAAAGGCTTAGTTGGCTCTCTTCGCCGACGACACTGCCGTTTACTATACCGGTCACTGTCCCAATGCTATAGCTCGTATTCTCCAAACCTCCGCAAACGTCTTAGGCGCTTGGTTCCGGAAATGGAGAATCGAGGTCAACCCCGATAAGAGTCAGGCGGTTCTCTTCTCGAGACGTCGTCGATTCCCTCCCCCTCTTCCCAGCCCGATCACTATGTACGGTAAGCCGATCCCTTGGGAGAAGCAAGCCAAAAACCTAGGCGTGATCCTCGATGAAAACCTTACCTTTAAGGCTCATATTAAGGCGGTTCGCGCGCGCGCCTCCTTCGCTCTTAGCAGGCTCCACTTCGTACTGACAGCCCGTAGTAAACTGTCACTTAAATGCAAGCTGCGCATCTATACCGCAGTCATCCGTCCCATCATGACCTATTCCTGCGTTGTTTTTGCGCACGCTCACCCACGTCATCTCCATAAGATGCAAACCCTTCAGAACCGTTTCCTCAGAAAGGTCACGGGTGCCCCCTTCTATGTCCGTAATATAAATCTCCACCTCGACCTTAAAATGCCTACCATAAACCAGTTCATGAAACGCTTATCGAAGCGTTTCTTTGACTGTGGCATCAAACACCCAAACCCCCTGATTTCAGCGGCCGCCCGCTATACTCCCTCCCGCATAAGCAGTATTCGCCGACCAAGGCATACCCTAATCGCCCCCGACGACGCCACTACCCTCCTCCAGGAGAGCAGTAAGGCCACCAGCACTTTACACAAGCGCAAAACCCGATCGCCATCCTACCGTCCTCGCCGCCGAGGCCCGCCGCGATGCCCAAATCCACGCCCCTTCCGACCCTTGCTCGAGCCAGCCCGCGACGCTGAGCCTGTATCTTTAAATTCGTCCCTAAATCACTCAAATCCTGATCCAGCTTGTCCCTTGCTGCCCTCTTCCAGCGACGCCCTAAGCCGAGGTTCGTACCCCACAGGGTGCCCTTAGCGTGTAGTCGCTTAGTTTTTAAGTTTAAGTCCTGGCTGGAGGCCTTAATTTATTAGGGCAACCACAGGCAAGTCCGTCTAAGCAGACGACAACCTCATAGGTTGACCTGCGAGATGCAATTTATAAAAAAAAACGAGAAAGTTAGCATCTGATTTTATTTTCGGCATAATATGGTCCTGGCACGTACGTCGTAAGTTTCGGAATTTATTTCAAGCAGAAGACAGCTGGAGTCTCTAATCTCTGGTTCCTCGACACGACAAAGTTCTTGTCATAGTAGATTACTACTCCTTCATTTTGGGTTCTATGAGAAGTCGTTGCAGCATAGTTATAGTTTTCGAGCCTAGGTATGCTACGACCTGGAGAAAGCCAACACTCTGAGAGGGCTAATTTGTGGTACCAGGATATTTCTGATATTTGTAAAAGAGTGGTCAGATTAGGCTTGACACAAGTAACGCTACGGATTTTCTGAGAGAAGAGATTGAGGGTGCAGTTACTTGTTAATATATAGTTTTTTACATCGTCTATGTCGCAACAGATTGTTTTAGCTATTATATAGTTTTTATATAGCTTATATAGCTATAGAAGTGAATCAAGATATAAGTGAAGAGACTCAATACTTTGCATTATTCAAAAAGAAAATGCAATTTTAATGACACACGATATGCGTAACTTTAAGTATTTCTTAATACTTAAAGTTCAAACTCAGATCTTGTGCGTAACCAGCTAAGATGTTTAACACGCGACTAGATGTAAAATAAAATAGAAAATAGAATGCGAGAAGTTTACTGATAGCATACTTAAACCAAAATCGCTGTGATGTATACATAGTAAATGGTGACAGTTGTGTGTTGTGGGTTTGTTGAGGAGAGTACGTATGTGAGTGTGAGGGACTGGAATTCCAATAAATATAATTTTTAAAGTGTGTGCAATCACACTTAAAAAGGTAAAAATAATGAATACTTAAAACACTGATAAAATTTAACAAGAAAAATTTAAATAAACTAGGGGTTAAGTTTAGTCACAAGGAAAGATCGAACAACTCGGCCTCTTCCTCTTTACGCAACGGCACCTGTCCCTCTTCAAGTTTGACGTAAACTTTACCAAAAGACGTCCATGTAGCTGCCAGTTTTTTGTTTTTCACGAGTCCTCTAGCAATATAATACAGGTGTCTGGCTATACTTGTCAGGGAATCCGAGATGAATACAGCCTGCGGTGTGCCTGTTAATTTATTGTTATTGGTATTCAACTGCGGCTCTTTTTTTGAGCGGAAATACATGGTCACTAATTTCAATTTTTTATAAATGCCTGCAAGATTCAAGTAGACCGACACCGCATATAGCTCTTACACATTTCTTTTGTATAATAAATGTCTTACCATTGTCTGTTGAATTACCCCATATTATTAGGCCATATAGTAATAATGATTCCACATATCCACTATAAGCTATGCGGGCTGTTTTTTCGTCTGACACAATACAAAGTTTTCTTAAGTTATACACAAATCTGTTTAGTTTACTACATACGTTGATAATGTGTTGTTTCCAATTACAGAATTTGTCAAGTTAGAGCATAACTCATACCTAATAATTTAATACTTTCTGTTTATTATACGGTTTTGTCATTTATTTAAATTTTATTATAATCGGAGTTTACTTTTGTATGTGCGAAATTTAATGTATTTTGTTTTGAAAAAATTTACACATAGGATAATTGATTCAAACCATTTTATAACAGACTGTACAGCTTCAGTACGTCCTTACCTTGAAGTGCACCTAATGATTTATGACAAACAAGACGTCAATCATCATATTCGACACTCAAAATAAAAGAAAACAAACACGGAAACAACATATCTGTGAAATAATCGATTAATATTAAACAAAAAGTAGACGGATAGATTTTTTGATTACCAGTGTAGGTTACAAGCATTATCATCATGTATGAACGTACTATCTTCATAAACGACAAACATTTAGAGGTTTCATTACCAGTATTAGTTTAATTTGTCAAAAGTCATTGAACATTTTGTTTGGCCATTTGCCCCACGGCGTACACAAACAAAATGCAGAATGCAGAATGTGCAGACAACTATCTCTGCAACACAGTGGTTAAGGTCGCATTGTTGTCGACATCGGGAGAGCATAAGAAAAAAATTAAAAACCATGTGTTGGGCGTTTTGTTCGAACATTTGCCCGCGACGTATACACACATAATAGTGCAGACTATGCAGTTAAATATCTCTGCAACACAACGGTAAAGGTCGCATTCTTGTAGACAGTGAGAGAGTCTTAGAAGAAAAATGTTGAAAAGGAGGGTTGGCGTCAGGCAGATAAGCACAGTAGTGGTGATTGCTAGAGCTGAGGCCTAAGACAGGCTATATAGAAACCTCTGGATGGTATTGATGGACAGAAATTGCTATTAAATATAGTTAAAGCTATGAAAAAATATATAAGAGAATGCGTGGGATGAAGTTCTTTGGAATTAAAAGTCAATAATATCTATATTTTTAGAGATTTTAGTGACATTGTTCAACTTTGGTAACTCTGACGGTTAACTGAATGATTGAAAAGGAGATAAGAATAAAAACCAACTCAACATTTATATATTTTTATTCTGCATGATTAAAATCAATTGTGAGGTGATCTAAAAAGACCGCAGGCAATTACTTCCTGGTGCCTGGCCCATGACAAAAAGTACACTATGCTAGCGACATGCGCGCAACTTCCAACAGTGCGGCCGCGGCGGCCGAGTATACACGAGCAGTAATATTGCTAAATGCTTTCTCTTCCGTCCCGTATTGGGTCTATTAAAATGTACGTATAGTACTGTCTCATTCGGATGTGAGTCGATTGAATTCAGCCTCTAATTAATATGTTATTCTCGACCAAATAATGATGTCGCTACATTTCTATGAAGTACACACCATTTGCTCTTAAAAATATGATATGACAATTCTCAAGTGATATGTTCCCAACGTGAACAAGATTAATTCCTCATACGTCGGCCGTGGAAACTCTGCAAAATCATTACCGTCCAGCCACACAAATGCTACTCTCTGCCTATTTAAATTATGAGCTGTCACATAATCCGCCAACTCATTGAGATGATTGATTCTGTCATTTACTATACGTACGAGTATAAACTGCTCGATTCGTATGGACGCCGAGTTGCGTTGATTATTACAGCAGTTATTCTAAAATCGGTCATCATGTTTCTCATGGCGACGTTAAAATATGTGTGGCGAAAAATCCATTTTTTTTTTGTATCTGCTATTTACTGTCTCAACCACCCATCGGCACATCGTTATTATTATTCGAGATTAATTGGCATCAGCTGTCGTCAATTGCTCTCCTCTTCCTATAGTTGGTGGCATGTAGGCCCTATAACCAAATTCTTGAATGTTTTCAATTGAATCTCTAAACCCCCGATCAAATTAAAAACGTCGTCATTTCTCAAAAATCAATGCATTTGAGAGTCTTCTCGCATCAGGTCGCGCATATTTGTTGCAACAGAATACAATTACAGGACGCAGTTTGTGTAAAACCGCTTTGCAATTCATTTGCTTGTGCCTCAAAAGTTGAAGTAAAGTTTTATTTAATTAATTTTGAAAGACAGATTTTTTCTCAGATACATTTGATAAGAGATTTTCTAACTTCTATCCTAAGAGTGCACACATCTTCAAACTTTTTCAGTTAGTGCCTCTTCGAACAAGATAATTTGTTATTTCTACGTCGTTGAATTACATATAACCAGATGAATTAATTTTTAAGCAAATTGACACCCAACCTCGATTTGGCGTATTATAGCAATTTTATAGAACTACCATATAATATACAGATGTAAATTGAATACAGAAAATTTAAGTTGGTAGTCAATTTCCTTAACAATCTTATCAATCTTCCCAGAACTTTCAAATGTGAAATACAGCTGTTGAACTACAAAATATCGACAAAGGCAAACCAATATCGGTGAACAAAAGAAAGCAAATTAACGTTGGCCGGTAAGAACTTTTGTTTTAAAAATCAACGCAAGCTAAACTACGAATTCCACGAAAAAAATAAACGAAAAACGAGAACACAGCCATACCAAACTATGTAATTACAACAGACAATTTGGACGAGGCAACAAGAATACTTTTTGGGGCTAAAGTTGTGGTGGATATAAAAGTAGTAGAAATACTTTTGTTTAACGAACACATAGCGACGTCAGAACTACATCCAATTAGACATCTAAGCCTATTAAATGGATCCAGCACAAGTTTCACACTTCCACGCAAATATACAGTAATAGTTAGCAGGCAACTGTATTGGTTAACCAGCTTTTATCACTGGATCTGTTAGTGTTGTTTCTAAATTATAGTTGGTAAACAATTATAAGTTTAAAGGCTTTTCTCCGTATGTTCGTGTGATAAAATTAGAAAGTATGAAAATATATAGGTAAGGTAAGGTAGCGAATTTGTATAAGTTTATTCTTGAAGAGAATCTCTCAAAAAATAGTAAAAGAAATTCTACACGTATTAAAGGTATTTGCAAACAAATAGCATCATGTTCTGAGAAACGCTACGCTGTTTCAATATGGATAATTTCAAAGAATATCGCTTTTGGAATTCACAAATGTTAAGGTTGAGTCGCTGGCACGTATTCGGCAAAGTTTTGGCGTAGTAGGAGTAAGGACGGGCATGTATACATACACATACACGTTCATTTTTAGTGCTTGTCATTATTCAATAGTTATTGCCATAACTTCTTTTTAAACATCGCTGTTTAGATGAAAGTTAAAGAAAGGAAAGACGCATCTAACGACTCATGCCAAGTTACGTGACTGATGTTATTGTGTTTAATTAATTATGTCACTAACAAAATAATGTAGTTGTTAGAACTACATATTTATGAACATAATCACGATAAGTGCACTTCCCAAAAGTTTTGATTATGACAATCCACTCGATGACCGTCGACCACAACCATTATTTGTTGAAGCCGTTATTATTTAACCTTCAATGAATGTAGGTATTACTGAACTATAATGTATTCTGTAGTTTACACAGAATTATGAAGTTTAATTTAATTTTGTTATTTTTTGTTTTAAAATTACATAAATTTATTTATGTAACCTGGTCCTGATGTATGGGAGGCGGTGGACGTCCCCGAGTCCGCCGTCCCTAGACCCATTTAGAGGGACAGATGTTCAAAGTAGCAAGTTAGTTACTTGAGATTTAATAGAAAACGATTTCGGCCATGGTATTGCGTTAGCTCAAACTTTAATTAAGAAAAATCAATAGTCCAGGAAGATGAGAATAATTCTCAAATTAAATCTTCTATGGCTACTTGTCATCATAACGATTTGTAACCAGTGATTAAAATTCCAAACTTCGACGGTACGTATTTTAAGTAAGTGGTTGGAATTTAAGGAAACATTTGTTTCGCTAGTTCACAACAATGATAAGATCGAAAGTATCCATGAATATCACTATTGGCAATCATATTTCGATGAAGAAGCCGCTCGGGTGATCGCTAATTTGGAAGTTTCTCATAATAATTATTCCGAAGCATGGAAACTTTTATGCGAACGTTACGACAATAGGCGTCAATTGATAAATAAACATCTTTAACCTTTGTTCAACTTTAATTCCGTTCAAGAAAATGACAGGTCTTTAAGTTATATTATTGACCACGTCACTAAAAACTTACGCGTTCTCAATTCGCTTCGGCTGCCTACTGATATATGGGATGTTTTGATTATATATATTATTGCAGGTAAATTAAATGCTAGTACTTATTTCAAGTGGGAAGAACATAGAAATAGTTTTAGTGACATACTTTCGCTTAAGGCTTTCTTCAGTTTCCTTAAATGCCGCACTGATGTATTCGAGACCGTTTATCGCTATAAACATGATAATCAAGTCAATAAACAAAAACGGTTTTCAAGTATTCAAAACAAACATAATAGTTCCAAATCTTTAGTGGCTATACCAAACGAAGGCAAAACTTCTACTCCTAAAACACCGGAATGTTTGTTCTGTAAGAATAATCATCGCATGTATGAGTACCCGTCTTTTAAGCCGAGCTCAATAGAGGATAAGTTAGCCTTTGTTTATTGTAACAAATTATGTGAGAACTGTTTAAACATGTGGTCACATCGCTAAACGTTGTCGTCTTTCAGCTTCATGTCGTCATTGCAAATGACGACATAATTCTCTTCATCATAAATCAGAGGAAACTGTAATCTCTAATTCAGTTAATTCCGTCACTAAGTCTTCAACATGCTCTTCTGAAGTACTCTTGTGTACTTCTCGAGTAAAGGTTACCAATCCAGCCACCAACGAAACTATGATAGCGCTAGCTGTGCTCGACAGCGGTCAGTCGACAATTATCACACAGGCCGTAAAGCGCCACCTAACCCTGATCCCTCAGCCATCAGACACTACCACAGTAGGCATTGGTGACACTAAGTTAAATATAAACACTGTATTCTACGCATTCATTCTGAAACGAGTTCCTTTAATGTGACGGTTTCATGTTTAGTTTTGCCGCAAATTACCGGCAACTTACCTAAATCATACTTTGTTTTTTTTTTTTAAACAGGGCTTTCAGTTAGCAGATCCCACTTTAAATAAACCATCCCCAATCAAAATTTTGATCGGTGCTAACTTGTTCGGGGATATCATAAGTGCCCAGAAGCATTCGTTAGGACATGGTTATCCTAAGCTTCAGGCGTCAAAGTTAGGATGGCTCGTTACGGGATCATTGCCTTGTTTCAATGAAAAAAAAAAAAATTCAGTCATTTGCAATTTTACCTCAAATGAAGACACTTCTAGTAACATACATGACGAGTTGTCCAGATTCTGGGAACTTGAGAATGTTCCTCAAAAAAGACCCCCGCGAGTCGTGAAGAACAATTGTGTGCGCATTCTTCATTATCTCGCCAACACTACACGCACTAGTAATGGTAAATTTTGTGTAGGGTTGCCACTTCGTGATACCATAGATTGTTTAGGAAATTCCTATAATCTAGCCAAAAAGAGGTTTTTTAATTTAGAGGCTCGTTTTTGGAATAAACCAGAATTAAAACAAGAATACTGTCAATTCATAAACGAATACGAAGCATTAGGTCACCTATCTGAATCTCCGGAGTCTAGGCCGTTAAATGCCTATTTCTTGCCCCACCACCCAGTGATACGGGACCAAAGCAAGTCGACTAAGTTACGCGTTGTTTTTGACGCCTCGGCTCGTACTTCTGCTGGTGTTTCTGTTAACGATACAATATGGTGGGACGAGTAGTGCAAGAACGATTGTTTAATATATTAGTTCGTTTTAGACAACATGAGTATGTTTTAACAGGAGACATAGAGAAAATGTTTCGCTGCGTGCTCCTCAAAAAATCCGATCGCAATCTTCAACTGATACTGTGGCATGATAGTGAGGATAAATAAGCCTTTAAGAACGCTTCGTTTAAAAACGGTTACTTACGGGGTCGCTAGTGTTTCCTTTCTTACTACTCGTTCTCTTTGGCAGATAGGTGAAGAATGTTCAGACGAGAAAATCAAAACTATCATAAAAAATTATCTATATTGTGATATCTACCTAACAGTGCGAGCAGTGATGAGGAGTTACGTCATATTCATGTTCCAGTTTCTTCTGAGTTAGCAAAGGGAAGTTTTCATCTGCGTCAATACCGTTCAAACTTACCTGAGTTACTCGCAGACTCCGTTAACCTGAAAAGTAGTAATCTCATGATAAGTATTGCAACTAGTACGCTAGGTGTAGGTTGGACGCCGTCTTCGGATGAACTTCACTTTCAGCGTGATATTTCGGGTTCTGAAGACGTCACAAAGAGAATTATACTTTCTACAACATTTGAAATATTCGATCCTCTTGGTCTTGTCTATTTTCACAATTAAACCTAAAACTAAGCTACAAGCACTATGGAATCACAAACTTGATTGGGATGAACCAGAAATAAGGTCTTCCTGGTTACAGTTTTCTACTAAATCTTCATGTTTGTCTTCTTTGATTATTCCTAGATACATCTTAATTGACAGCAACTCTTCCTTACAAATACATTGTTTTCGTGACGCTTTGCAGCGTGCCTACGGCAGCTGTATATATTTGAGGTCTGTTTCTACTAGTGGCGCAATACAAGTCAGCCTGGTATGTGCAATATCACGGGTTGCACCTATTAAACTCACGACAATACCACGGCTCGAACTCTGCGCTGCCCTATTAGGAGCTCAACTAACTGCTACAGTTTTAGCCGTTTTACGTTGCTCTATTGAACGTCAGGTGTATTGGACAGACTATAAGGTTGTGTTAGGTTGGCTCAACTCTAGTAAAACTACACCGTTTGTTGCCCTCAGAGAAGCTGCTATAAATGGCTGGTGCTATGTTCCTACTTCAATCAACCCGGCTGATCTAGTCTCGCGTGGCGTCGATCCAGACCAGGGAAATCTCTCTATATGGTGGAATGGTCCATCGTTTCTTTTAGAAGCCGAGCATTCTTGGCCCGCCTATACTGCGGACTCTATTGAATTGCCAGAGCTTAAGACCCACCATACTTTAAGGGAGGAGGCATTCTCCATGCCAGACTTGTCTGTAGATTAAGCAAAATATTCAAACTTAACAACTCGGATTCTAGCTAGAGTTTTAAGGTTCGACAAAAATTGTAGGTCACACAAAAAATCGGACAGATTACGAGGACCATAGGACTACTACAAAAGGGTAAATCTTTAAATTACAAAGCCGCGCTTGCGTCTCTTAACCCTTTTTTAGATGAAAATGAGATTCTAAGAGTCGGAGGACGCATTGATTCATCTACTTACTTGTATGACAAACGTCATCCTATTTCATTGCATTCCAGTAATTATTTAACAAAGCTAATATTCAAACAGTTGCACGCCGGTCCTCAGCATCTCCTGACATCTATAAGGGAACGCTATTGGCCTGTAGGAGGCAGGGCTCTAGCTAGACGTGCAGCGCGCGAGTGTGTTACCTGTCGTCGTTTCAATGCTCTTACTCTGGATAATATTATGGGACACTTACCTGCAGATCGCGTTGAACCTGACTATCCTTTCTCCACGATAGGTACCGACTTTGCTGGTCCATTTCTTGTTACGGACCGCAAGGGACGAGGCTGCAAAATAACTACAAGTTACCAGTGTATTTTTGCGTTCATTTAGAATGAGTCAGCGACTTGACAATGGATGCATTTGTACTGACACTAAAAAGATTTATAGCCCGCAGGGGTAAACCAAAGGTACTGCGACAATGGTAGAAATTTTGTTGCAGCAGCAGAAGAAGTAAATTCATTTCTTAAGTCCTATGGAGACGCTATTATTGACTCTGCATCTATCGAAGGCATTGAATTTCGCTTCTCACCAGCAAACTCTCCTAACTTTGGTGGTTTATGGGAGGCCGGGATCAAGTCCGCGAAATTCCACCTATACAGAGTACTAAGAAATATTCACTTGACATTCGAGGAGCTGACTTCGTTGTTTGCTCAGATCGAGGCGATACGTAATAGCCAACCTTTATGCCCGTTAAGTCCTTTACCACAAGACCTATCTCCACTTACCCCGGGCCACTTCATAATTGGTAGACCGCTGACGTCTTTGCCATCGCCATACCTGCTGGACTATAGCAAAAACCGTCTTGACCACTTTCAGCGATTAGAGCAAACTCGTCAGCACTTTTGGAAGCCGTGGTCGACAGACTACGTCACGGAACTCCAGCAGCACACGAAGTGGAAGGTGCGGTGCCGAGAATTAAAGATAGACGACCTAGTCCTAATTAAAGATGATAGGACTCATCCACTGTGCTGGCGCCTTGGAAGAGCCTCAAAGCTATTCCCCGGCACTGACGGTGAGCCACGAGTTGCCGACGTATCTACCTCACAAGGCACCATACGGAGAGCCATGACGGATTGTCTGCTGCTTTCTCCAGAACCCTACAACTACACGGACAAATGATCTTGAAAGCTTCATCTATAACTTTAAAGGCCCCCGAGGATGTCTACGACACATTCGCTGTACGAATAGTGTCCATTCATTAACATTCATTCCCCTATATATTTCACTCCTACCTACGTTCGTTCAAATTCATTGACACAACTCTGTTCGTTCCTCATAAGGCACCATACGGAGAGCCATCAACGGATTGTGTCTGCTGCCTTCTCCAGAACACTACAACTACACGGACAAATGATCTTGAAAGCTTCATCTATAACTTTAAAGGCCCCCGAGGATGTCTACGACACATTCGCTGTACGAATAGTGTTCATTCATTAACATTCATTCCCATATATATTTCACTCCTACCTACGTTCGTTCAAATTCATTGACACAACTCTGTTCGTTCCTCATTAGAAAAGTATTGTAAGGTCTATAATAAACCTATCTTATTATAAAATTTCTTTGTTTAATATTCATCCTAAACACTAATGGAAAAAACGCATTTACACTTTTCTGGATCGAACTTGTCACCTCAGACCTAGCAGTCATGCTTGTGACCAATAAATCAACGAGGCAGTAGTACTGTACGTAGACATGTAGGTTAAAAATACATATTTTCGCTGGAATTCATACACGTTTTCACATTTTTTATACAGCGCTGTAGGTACAACATACCAAGGAAATTGTTTTCAGATTGGCGAAATTCCTTTACGACGATCTGAGAAACATGTGGGATGAACCTTTAAACTAACATTACCGTAGGCTGATGGGAGATAAAAAGTATTAATATCGCTTTGCGGTCATTTCCAGAGTTCCGAACATATGAACTATCGTTACGAAGAAGGTTTGGGTTTTGTTCCTCTTTATTTCTATATTTTACAAATATTGTTTCTTCGTATATTTAGGTATTTATGGAGAGTTGAGAACACGACATTTTGCGACGTTAACAAATAAGTACGTTAAGCCATTTTTTTATTAAGAGATAACTTAAGCTAAATATTCTTATCAAGTCAAAGTAAATAATATATCATGAGCTTTTAATGAAATAAATAATATGCAAGTAGGTACTTCATAATTGAAAATATCGATCAGGCTTTTATCTAAACTTACCAACTTTAAATTTTGTAACGGATGTTGTGTGTTTGAAAAGTCAGTTGAAGGAACACATATAGAAAGGAACTTCGCGAACACATTTAGGAGACGCTTATTACTGCACGTGATGCTCATCCTTCTATTAGTGCTCCCCTCCGCCACAGTTTTTCTCGCGGCCGCCGAAAGGAACTTCGTTCCAATGTAAATAGTAGTTTATAACTAAGTATTTTTGTTAATATTATGTTTTACAATAAAATGATGAGTAAAATAAGTACAATTATGAATATGTTATGTTATTTTGGAGTTTTTATTTTATTTTTATTGTATCATAATTTTGTCTACTCTTCTCGTTCTCTACGTTAGCCCTGGGAGTAAGTGTCGCTGTCAAACAAACAAAAAGTTACAGACCTTGTCACTTTTCTTAGCGATTTCGTTAGATCAAATCATACAGTATTTCAACCAGGAACAAATGGTCAAATGAACGCACTTACATCCAGAACGCTACATGAAATCTAAGTATGTTTCAGTATGCAGTGTGTCGCTGCATCGAGGCAAGTTTACAATTTCACTGTCCAAGCGTTTTGCCTCCTCGCGCTACTACCATACGTACGCGAGGCCTTTTGCCCCCAGTTCCTTGGAATTGTTCTGAGAAGCTTGGTAAGAGACTAAGTGCCAATTTCACCAATGTTACTGAACGAGTTCAGCACATACAAAACGCATTCAAGAGCTGTTAGTGTCAATATTCCATAGAAAATAATAAATCTGACAGCACTTAAACGGAGTTTATGTACTGATCGCGTTTAATTTCATTGGTGAAATCAGATCTAAGAGTCAGCATGTTCAGCGCATTCAGTGCCGATTTCACCCATGATAATAAACGCGTTCAGCACATCTAAAACTCTTTCAAGAGCTGTCAGTGTCAATATTCCATGACAGCTCTTAAACGTAGTTTATAGGCTGCTCACATCACTTGGGAGTAGTTCCCGTGGTAATAGGTTGCATGTCGATAGCTCCACTGACACTCTGTATAATATTAGTATAGATAATTATGAAATCTGTGCATAAAGGCTTCGTGTAGAACATAGTGGTTGGAACAAACTTAGTAAAGCTTTCGTATGACTACTTTAGGCTTTCTTTTCGGCATTGACACAAGAAGAGTAGTCAGGCGAACACGGTCTCCGTGCGAGTTTGAAACTAGTCGGCCAAATCCGTAAACCCTTAAACTGCAAATAAAAACTTCTACTAAATGTAGAAAAATAAATAACCTCATAACTGACGGCCACTATGAGTAGTTACGAGTACCGTTTGGTCTTTGTAATGAACCTAGTGTGTTTCAAAGAGCTGTAAATAACGCACTAGGAACTTTGAGAAACAGTATAGCTCTTGTTTACATAGATGACGTCATCGTGCCCTCAACTAGCATGGGTGAAGGAATAAAGAGACTTATTTTAGTGCTTAAAGCATTAGATGATGCAGGATTTACGCTAAACTTAAAGAAATGCAAGTTTTTGGAAACTGAAATGGAATACTTAGGAAGAACAGTTTAATAAAAAGGAATTTGACCTGAAGAAACCAAAATTGAGGCACAAAAAATGCTCCCATCCCAAAAGATGAGACAATTAATGGGACTCGCTATTGTAATTTTTTTGGCATGACTACCCGCAGGTCAACCTATGAGGTTGTCGTCTGCTTAAACGGACTTGCTTGTGGTTGCCCTAATAAATTAAGGCCTCCAGCCAGGACTTAAACGTAAATACTAACTAAAATCTAAGCGACTACACGCTAAGGGCACCCCCTGTGGGGTACGAACCTCGGCTTAGGGCGTCGCTGGAAGAGGGCAGCAAAGGAACTACCTGGATCAGGATTTGAGTGATTTGGGGACGAATTTAAAGCTACAGGCTCAGCGGTGCGGGCTGGCTCGAGCAAGGGTCGGGAGGGGCGTGGATTTGGGCGTCGCGGCGGGCCTCGGCGGTGAGGAAGGTAGAATCGCGTAGGCGATCGGGTTTTGCACTTGTGTAAAGTGCTGGTGGCCTTACTGCTCTTCTGGAGGAGGGTAGTGGCGTCGTCGGGGGCGAATAGGGTATTACTTGGTCAGCGAATACTGCTTATGCGGGAGGCAGTATAGCGGGCGGCCGCTGAAATCAGGGGATTTGGGTGTTTTATGCCACAGTCAAAGAAACGCTTCGATAAGCGTTTCATTAACTGGTTTATGGTAGGCATTTTAAGGTCGACGTGGAGATTTATATTACGGACATAGAAGGGGGCACCCGTGACCTTTCTGAGGAAACGGTTCTGCAGGGTCTGCATCTAATGGAGATGACGTGGGTGAGCGTGCGCAAAGAAGCGCAGGCATAGGTCATGATGGGACGGATGACTGGGGATAGATGCGCAGCTTGCATTTAAGACTAGAGGAGATATAACGGAACTCTGAGGGACCCCGGCGCGAATAAGGTGAGGGGACGAGAGTGCTCCCTCGATGCGATAGCGAAAGGTGCGATTCGACAAAAAGTCTCGTAAGATGAGCACGAGACGATCTGGCACTCCTAGTTGGTAAAGCTTGTATAACAAGCCGTTGTGCCAGACTTTGTCGAAGGCTTTCGCTATGTCGAAGAATAGCACACCCGTCGTCACGTTACGCTGCAGACCAGCGCACAAGTGATCTACAATACGGTGGACCTGGTGGATACTCGAGTGTTGGGGACGGAAACCAAACTGCTCGTTGGGAATGAGGCTCGTCTCTTAGAGACGCTTCCAAATAACCCTCTCGTAGATTTTGCCGAGAACATTGAGTAAGCTGATGGGGCGGTAGCTGGAGGGCTCAGACTTTGGCTTGCCTGGCTTTGGAATACCGATGACGGTTGCTTCTTTCCACGCTTGTGGGAAGATGTTGTTGCTCAAGGCACCATTGAAGATGGCGGTGGGGCAGGAAGGAGTTTGTATACCTTATTGGTAATACCGTCCGATCCCGGAGCTTTACGAGCGTAGAGCCCTTTAATGATGTCTTGCACTTCGTCTGGAGTGACAGTTGGCAGAGGATCATCAGGGTCTTCGACGGGTGGGAGGGAGGCTCTCCGTTCGACTTCAGCGTCGACCTGAGCTTGGTCTACTGGTTGAGAGCTGGGAGAACATTGGGACTCTAGGCTGTCGGCAAGACATTCGGCCTTTTCGATACTGTCAAAAGCGACGCTCTTGTCGGGGCGGATCAGAGGAGGCATAGAGACCTTTTCAGGGGAACGCAATTTCCTCTGCAAGTGCTAAAGGGTTGATGGGTGGGCTCGAGTTCACTTAGCATTTTCTTCCAGCCCTCCAGGTTATCAAATCACGTACGTCATTAGGTAGTTTCCAACGATGGTCTTCCATCACCGGAACTTCCCGTGAACGTCTCTATCGATTGCAAACGGAGGTTCACATTCTTGAGCAGCGCTACATTGAGTACATCGGCAAGGTGATTTGGATTTCCGGGGAAATGGGTCGGGCTCATTGGAGCGATTGCGTCAAAGTTAAGGGATTCGCCTAACTTAGAGACGATCCTACCTCTGGTAGAAGTCGTGTTACTGTTCCATGCTGGGTGCTTGGCATTGAGATCCCCCGCCAAGATGACGGAGTCACTCATACCGAATAGGGCAGTGAAGTCCTTTTGGAGCGAGATGGGATCCTCCGGACCATTGTCTGGTGGGATATAGGCGGAAATGATGGTGATCGGTTGGTGACCGGTCATGCCGAGCCGAGAGATAGAGGTCTCCAGATGGGAGAAGAGAGGAGGTGGGTCTATAGGGATGCAATACAAAGATTTGCTTAAGTATATTAGTGTGCCACCCTTGTGGCATCGAGACCGGTCATTGCGAACTGGTTTATAGTTGGCAATATTCGAGTTTCGGTGATGAGGTTTCAAAAGGGTTTCCTGCATGAGGAGGATGTCAAGACGATGGACGCGGAGGATAACGGCAATCTTATCGCGTTGACCTGAAACGCCATTTGCGTTGAAATAGCCTAATTTAAGAGATCGGGGTTTGTTACTCTTTACTCTCGTATTATGCATTGAGAATTAATATTTGAGTGAGTTTAGGACTTGCGCGATCTCGGGATGGGCACTGAGGATTTCCATATGGCGAAGTGCGTTGCCATTAGCAGCAACTATTTCTTCCGCCATTTTATCCGCGGCGGTGGTGAAGAGAGCCGTGTATGTGCTTAATATAATTTGGGTGCTGTTTCGGCCGTGGGTTCCCTGAGTTGCCTCTGGAGAGGCCGTAGGGGCTGCGGGGGCTACCGAAGGCGCTGGGATGGCGGAAGCCATCAGCGCTGGAAGTTGAGCGGGTTGCGCGGGTTGAGCGTGCATCACCGAAATAGATCGCAGCGATCAGTGCTATCGCTGCGGTCAGTCTGGCCACAGGGCGGCCCAGTGCTCCGCGGTACCACACTGCAGTCTTTGCGCAACTGCAGGAATGCCAACGGAGCACAGACTTGGCGGAAAAGCCTGCAAGGCACCCAAACCCAAATTCAAGAGGACTAGGGCTGTCGGAGGATCTGCGCCCCTCCCACAGCCTAGCAAACCAGCAGCTGACTCTCGGCCCAGGGAAGGAGGAGCCGAGGAAATGGCATGCCACTAATGGCACAATTCCGTTTCCTTCAGGCTAATATCAATCACTCTGCCAGAGCTCAGGATCTATTGCTCCAGAGCATGGCAGAGTGGTTGATCAACGTGGCTGTGGGTTCCGCCCAGGGATAACTGGGTGGGAGATCTGGACGGTTTGGTGGCTATCATTGGCGGGGCTCTCGTCAGCCCGTCTCGGGGGCACGGCTGTATAGCCGCCCTCGCAGATGGCGTTGGCGTCGTTGGGGCGTATTTTTCGCCCAACAAGAGTCTCGCCGACTTCGAGAGGTTCCTTGTCGAGTTGGGTGTCTTCAGTCGTGATAGATAATAGCCACATACCTACGTATGTAGCTACTATGATGGAGACGAAAAGCAAACTTTAAATAAACTAATTTCTACAGAGGCTCATCACTAGTCATTCAAGCATTGTTTGAAGGAGCAGTGGTGGCCCAGTGGTAACGGCCAAGACTTACGAGTTGTAGGTCGTAGGTTCGAACCCAGACAGGCGCTTTAATTTGTGTCTGTCCCAGCAGTGGGAACATTATAGGTTGATTATGCAAAACAGATCAGCCTGGGTGAAAAACGATTTCAGAAAATATTACACCATTTGCTTAGTTTGAGCTACTTACGTCTTGCCATCAGGTTGAGTCACACATTGAGTCGGAGACAGTCTTCGTCCATTGGTTATGAAATGACCATTCCATTACAAAATTCGTTGGCCAAAATACGGAAACAGTTTAGCTTGCAAGTCTCGGCACCTTTTAAATAACGTACGGCAATTGTTGTTCATATCGAGTGTCAGGAAACTCGTTTATCGCAAGAAAAATGGAGTCGCCGTCGCGTATTCTTATTTCAATTGAATTTCTTCACAAGCAGCATTTTAAGCTGCACAATTCAGCTTGAATTTATAATAGCGGGAAGTTATTTCAGCCGCAGCGCTTTTGTCGAGTTAGCTATTCGAGCTGTTACGAATGGTGCTGTTAAATATATTAACGGGTTTAAAAATAGAACCAATTTTTTTTGTCTGTGTTGTAACGCTGAGGTTTATGTTGTTAATAAAACAGATTCTTTGAACTTTTTTTGTTTACTTTTTGCTGTGAATACGATATTCCTATTTGATTTTTCAGTGTTATGATTGCTGGCTATAAGTAGATTATTGGAAAACAATAACCGAACAAAGGGATAAAATAAATCCAACGCCTGTGTACAGTATACTGTTCTTACAGGACATAATTAATAGTGTCAGTTGTGGGAGGCTTTAGCTCTATATTAAACCTACTACGGCATCCTATAGTAATTTATATTAAACCCATGTTTATTTTAATAATAATTAACCCAAAAAAATATGTATATTTCCATCAGCACGGTAATTAAAACTCAGCCTCCAGCAAACACCATGGATATAAATGTACATAAATGTCACAACGTGCTAACATGTAACTGTCACGGTATTATTAATACCACCTTCACTAAATATCTCAGCGTTGTGGTTGATCAGTATCTTAACTGGAAAGAGCTAGCCAAAAAACTAACTGCCCGAATACGAAAACTAATATACATATTTGAAATACTCAGAAACGCTTGTTCATTGCAACTACGCACCACTGTGTATTACTCACTTTGTCAGTCGATTATAAACTACTGTCTAACTATCTGGGGTAGTGCATCAAAAACGACCTTGTTGGTGGTAGAAAGAGCTCAACGTGCGCTACTTAAGGTAATGTGTTTTAAAAACTACAGGTATCCTACTGATCTCTTATATAAAGAAAGTAATGTTCTTTCTGTACGAAAACTATTTATCCGGCTTTTAATAACTGCACAACACAAAGTGAAACCTGACTTCGGGACTAGGCGAAGGCTGGATATAGTTTACAATACTCCCAAATGTAAAACTAGGTTTGCTCAGACATTTCCAAATTATCTTGGCCCCAGCATATAATAAGATAAGCAAAAAACGAAAATTAAGAGATCTTAGCTGTCGCGAATGTAAAGAGTTTCTTAAAGAACTAGATTACGATGAAATGGAAAATATTTTGAGATGATATAATGTCACACACCCACACACGCACACACTCTCTTACGCACACATACACACACAATTTTACAATAAAACACACAATATGGCTTGATAACTTAAAAGAAAGAAAAAAGAACACGTTTTGTTTTATTTTGTTCTAAGTTAATTTTTAAATATTTTTTATTATTTCATTTAATTTATATTTTTTTAATTAAATCAGCTTCGTTTTTGGTTATATATAAAGTAACAAGAGAACAGTACAAATATTTGTAAACAAACTTAACATCTATAATTTTTACTTATACTATGTGAACTTACGCTACTACCCACAAAGTAAAAAATCAACTACTAACAACAATTTGAATTTGTACTATGTGATTTTTTTTTATTTACCCACTGTTTTGCTTTGTATTACTTGAAATGTGAGATTATCTAATTATTTCGTTCAAATCGGCTTTAATATTTATTTTAAACTGAGAACGAGGAAAACTGTCCCACCGTAATACAGTTTGTAACTAGAACGGGGGTCAGGGTGAATCGGTTTCGTAACAACCTGAACTTAATATTGTGCACTGAGTTAATAATTGGGTATCTAATTGTTTAGATTCATATAAAATAAGTACTAATGTAGAATTTGTTTTAAGGTTGTTATTCTTTTGGCAAAATAAAGATTATGATTATGATTATGATCATGAACTGGGATTGAGCCTAAGATGTAGAGGATACATTTTCATCTCGGTAGTAGCTACGTTTCCGTAAGGATAATTTCCAACCTTCATGCTGGTTAAGTCGCGGACAAAAGCAAAGAATATACTACTGTCTACCGAGAGCATAAAAACTAGTTCAAAATAAACAGAAATGATGTAAAGGGGTCCAAACGTAGGCGTAGGCACACGTGTTATTCCAGCAACAGGCAGCGCAGGCAGGCAGGAGCAGCGGGCAGGGTCGGGCGTTCAGGAAGCACTTTAAGTTCTGCTCAGTTTTGTATACCGGGAATACACGAACTGAGTCACATGAGGTACGTACCGGGGACACGATCGTACGGATTACAAGTAGGGCTGTCGCGCAGGCGACGAAAAACACGAAACGAGGAAAATCCCCTGGCCATGACTCATTGAGCATTGAACACTTACAATATGCAGGCGGTCACTTACCGAGGGTGCTGGCCATGCTTTTCACCTTCTGCATTAATGAGAACCGTAGTTGTCCCAATTATTAAGAACAAAACAGGGCACGCGTCTAGTTTGAGTAATTACAGGCCTATATCGCTCGCAACTGTGATTGCTAAGGTACTGGATAGTGTGATTGAGAAATATTTAGATAAATATCTTAAATTACATGACGCTCAGTTAAAGTCGAAACAGCTATATTGAGTCTCAAGCACACTATCCGTTATTACATGAGCAGGAATACACCAGTGTACGCCTGTTTTTTTGACCTTTCAAAGGCCTTCGACCTGGTTGTGTATGACAAGCTGTGGGAGAAGTTGTCGAGCGAGACTGAACTTCCTGACGAATTCACATCACTCCTTAAGTATTGGTATGGCAATCAGCGTAACAATGTAAGGTGGGCAGGATTACTAGCGGATTCGTATAGGTTGGAGTGTGGCGTGAGACAGGGTGGTCTGACTTCGCCCAAGCTCTTCAACCTGTACGTGGATCGGTTGGTCCGTGAGCTCAGCAGCACTTCAGTAGGCTGCTCGATTGATGGTGTTTTTGTTAACAATATTATAAGCTACGCCGACGATATGGTGTTGCTGAGCCCATCGATCAGACACTTTACTAAGTGTCTGATCGATGGGCTCAGCTTGTGAGTGTTATGCGGGGGCTCATGGGCTCAGGTATAACACGACCAAGAGTGAGGTGATGGTGTTCAAGTCCAGTACGAAGAGCTATGACACCGTACCTCAGGTCACATTTGTCGGTAGTGCTCTCAAGAGAGTGGCGCAGTTTAAGTACCTGGGCCACTGGGTCACCGAGGTCCACACTGATGATGTGGATATTGAAAGGGAACGCAGGGCATTGTCCGTCAGAGATAATATGCTGGCACGTAGGTTTGCACGTTGTACTGCACAGGTAAAAATAACGTTCTTCAAGTCGTACTGTCAGTCTTTTTATACGTGCAGCCTATAGGTGAAGCATACGCAGAAGACGTACAGTGCCCTGCGTGTCCAATACAATAACGCGTTCAGGATGTTGATGGGTTTGCCACGCTTTTGTAGCGCATCAGGAATGTTTGCAGACGCTCAAGTGGATGGCTTTCAAGCGATACATCGCAAAAGAATAGCGTCTCTGATGCGCCGCATACGGGGCAGTCCTAACAGCTTCCTGCAGCTTATTTCAGATAGCCCCTAAACTGACAAGCCCCAATTACGTCATTCGCGAAAGTTGTTGAGCTCCGCGCAAATTAAATAGCGCGGTTTCTATGCGTTCACTAAAATGTCTATATCTCAGAAAGTTCGCATTGTAGCTCTACAAACTGTATGCCATTGAAATTGTTAGGAAATATGCTATCTGAATATAAATGGTGTAGTATAGTTTTACCTTGTAATTTATTGTTAATTCGTTGTTGAAAGTAGGGTGAGCGACTTTTTCCCAATTTTTCGTACAAAAGACGCCATAATTATGAAAATAAAGCGTTTTTTCCAAAAATTATTATTGTCTGTACTCAAAAATATATCATTTTACAATAATCAATCAAAATAACAGACATCTCCGTTAATTTTTTTCATGAGATAAGCTTATCAATAACATGCCTCCGATCGCTACCCCGGACTGCGAACAAAAAAAAAGAGTATGTTTACACATTCATTACGGGAACTCTGTAAGCCAGGTGGTTTAGGTTATTATCTTATTACGTTGTTTGGTACACAAACATAATACAGACAAAGTTTTAGCTGTAACAAAGGTTTAGTTTACGAATAATGAGCAAAAATACAAGCACTTGAATATAAGTGCTAAAAAAGACCCTCTTATACTTTGAATCGTAGAGCAATTAATATTGAATTTATTTTAAATATCAATTTACCATCCACATTATGATGATATTTCCTAATCGAAAAACCGCCAAGAAACTCTATGGTTACTCTTAAAAAAATATTTGTCTTTTACAATATTTTCAAATTACAGTTTTAATAGGTATGGGAGGACAGTGTAGGCCTACCAACAAGTACCATATGTTAAACAAATAGACTATGGTCCATAAATTTACAATCCACAAGGCCTACAACGTTCTCACATTTACAAAATAATCTAATAAAGTAAAATCAAAAACTAATTAAAAACTGTAGGTATTTAATATCAAATGATTGACATTGATTGTTTTGTATTTTTAGACCTATTGGTACTTATAAGATAGCGTTATGTGTATACTTGAATAAAACATGATATTTTATTGTTATTTCATTATTTGAAAGATTAGATAACTGAGAGACAGAAAAACTGCCTACCATGGTCCGCACATCTGGAAAATCATGCATTTAATGGATGCAACGAGAAAAAACAACACAAAAGCACAATCTATATACGTTACATTTTCATAGTTTTAATCCTTAAAAGGGGTCATTGTACTCATCGTTATAAACAACATCTACTATGGGACCAACCCCGAAAACGTAAAAAACGTTGAATTAAACGAACATAAATATATGAATCAGCAGATTTTTTTACGTATTCAGGCATTTTCCCATAGTAAAAGTTTAATTTGATACGGTTTTCACCATCATTATGAGAATTTATTTCAGAAGTTTTAAGTGTATAATTACATTTTAAACCTACACATAACGAAGTAATCTCGATGTTGTAACTCAAAAAAAGCGCGATGCAAAGCGCGTCGCTAGTTAAACGATAAAAAACCAATTTGGTTTCTGTTTTATTTGCAGCCCGCTCCAATACCATTAATTTATTACTTGACGTTTCAAAACGAAACATTACTTCTGCTACAATAATTGCTCTCAATAATATAAAAATAATAATATGGTAACCGCTTTCAATAGGTAATTATAATAAAACAGGACATGCGGACAGGAAATTGAGGTCAAATTCAATAATACAAAAGCGCTAGTTTATAAGGTTTTGTGGGCTTTACACAGATTATATTTCCTCCATCTCTCTATATTTTCTCTTCACTTTTTCGCATAAAAACTTAAGTGTTCTATAAGTAGAACTTACCTAAAAACTCTATATTATTATATTCTAGGTTGAGGTTATGTGTTATTTGTCAGTCAGTTCAAGAAATATGACTGTCTTGTTCTTTAGTGATCGCAAGCGCTACTGTGACCATGAGGTCCTGGGTTCCTGGGTTCCTGGGTCGAGAAAAGTGTTATTGGGTTTTTCCATTTAAAATTTCTCAGTAACAGCCCGGAGTCTGGATCAGTGCCCGGTTGATGACAATAGGCTCGCACCCTACGAGGTACATGGGACTTAAATATAACAGATGAAACGTGGGTTTAGTATAGGTTCTCCTTTGCCAAACACTCCAAGGAATACAGTCGTAATGTTATGCTATGTGTTCTGGAAATGTGTATGCTCAACGAGCTAAAAGTACTTACTTATTCCATGGCATGCTCTGCATACGAAGGTCTGAATTCCTTTTTTTAAGTAATAGAAATAATCCAATACTTTGATTTGAATACAAATCTAATACCATTCATGTAAAATTACTAAATACGTCAAAAAGTTGCTAAACGAAATATTGTTGTTTATTTTACCGTATTAATTTTCTAATACAGATAACTAACAAAGCTGCTCACCAGCTAAAGCTAACAACAATTACCGATGTAACGCGAATCTTTCTCAAATAATTCAATTTTTCCTATCAACGAAGGAATAACATTGCTGTACAAAATAAAATAAGCTTTAATAACTGATTTCGGTGTTCAGAAACGAAGCACCACAAGTAAGACTTTAGTCAAATGAGGTGGATTTCAAATGATTTTGGCTTAATTGGAAAATGAGACTCCGTGATAGTCAATTTAGTAGGTAACGGTAAGTTCGGTTGGAATCGAATAAATATTTGAGGTGAGATCATACGGAATGCGAGGAAACATGATAAATAATACAATAATTAAATTTTACTCAATGTCTTAGACATATTACAGTAACTTGGTGGCTGTCTCATGGATTCCGTTTTGGAAATTTTGATGAAAATTGTATCAACGGAATGATTCAGATCAGGCAGTAGACCAGATTTGTAGCAGGACCCGACATCCCAGTATGCTCATGCTCGTTCATGCTCAAGTACAGTAGGACGTACTTCAGTGGTAACAAAGCCAGATAAGCTGACCTTTTAATCTATTGAAACTCCGTACTAAACTAGGTCAGCTCAGGGCATAGTGATACCACCAACGTGCGGCCTAGTGTACTTGCCTATAGTAAAATTAGTACCTAAGTGCTGATCAACACCAAATAACATTATTCGAGGAATAATTTGGAATTTTTGTCATGTTTTCTATTCCAAAACTGTCAGGCGTCAATTTTATTCCACGGATAAAATATTGTGGACGAAAATCAGGTCTTGCACTTGATATATGCGAATGAGTTCTTGAATACAGGTGAAGCAAAATACTGTGACTTTGGTTCAAAATCTATATGTTGGAGCAAGACTTTGATATGTAGATTCCTTATGCCAAGAAATAATCTTTATTTTAATAATTTATTACTCTTTGATGGTACTCTTCCGATTTGACTCTTTCAGTTTGGGCGTACCGGAAGACGTAGCGTTGGAAGGCCTCCCACAAGATGGACCGATGACCTTGTGAAGGTCGCGAAGATCGAAATCGTCTGGAAGCGGGAAGCACTTTTGTCCAGCAGTGGACGTCTTTCGGCTGAAATCATGATGATGATATAAAAGGTAGGTATTTTTACTGTGTAGAAAAAAGCATAAAACCTCAAACTAAAAATCAATCTGCTTATCCTTTTCCTTACTATGTCGGGGTTGGCTTGCAGCTGAGTACCAGTATCTCACATGGAGCGACAGCCTAACGGACGTCAACAACCGAGTTACTTGGTAACACGATACCCTCGGTAAGACTGGTTTTCACACTTTTGAGCTCCTGACTACCCGTTACGGCTGTCAAAGATCAACGAATGACAGCCGGGATCAATGTTCCGAGGCACGGAGGAGTCTCGATGTGTAATGGATGGTCACCCATCCATGAACCGACCGCGACAAGCGTAGCTTAACCTCGATGGACCCGTGCAGCTGTTACTATTTAGCCACGAGCCCCTTACAAAAAAAAAACCTAACTATGTCATTAAAAGTACGTAAAATATTAATGTCGACCACTAGCTTGGAAATGTATCGCATTAAACGTAGAGACTTTCACGACAAAATGTCTCGGACTAATTTCAGGAGAGATCTTAGTAAGTAGATACCTACCTAACAAGGACTGTCTAAGTTTTATTGGCTTTTGCTTTAACAAGAGTTCGCAGTTCTTAGTCAGCTTGGAATTGTTCCTTGAAGTACAAGTAAAATTGTAACCAGATAGTAAAATTACCAGCCTTTTACAGGCCACTCAGAAAGTATTGCGAATAAAAGTTTTTTTGTATGAGAGACTGGCCAGTTATAAGCCTTTTTTGAAAATATGATTATTTGAAAGTAAAAATAGGTACGCTCCAATTTTAAAAAATCCCTCCACAGTGTTTGCGAGCTAAACCAAATTTTCGTGTCTCATTTAAAAAATGGATCTGAAACCGCCCGAAACCGGATGAATCGTACGATAAACTTCAAATTGCATTAATCTATGAAGGCCCTTCTAAAGTAACCGTGTATCGTTGATATAACAAATTCAAGCGCGGTCGACTAACTTTGGGGGAGGAAGAAAGAAGTGGTCGCCCTTTGACGTTTGTTACGGAAGAAAACGTGCTAGTAGTGAATTTTTTTATTCAATACAATAGGTGATTTACGTATCAAGTGATTCAGCACATACTGCAGGTTGGATCGGGAAGCGTTCGCTAAATTCTACACTTGCATCTTCGCGTGAGGAGGATTGTTTTTGATTTTGAGTCTTGGATTTATCAATACGATCCAGAAACGTAGCGCCAGTCGACGTTTTGGGTGTTTCAAAACGAATCAAGGCCTACCATAGTGAAGCGATCTAGAAGCGGGGAGAAGATTGTAATTGCGAGTTTTTTTTTAAATTTGACTGGTGTCAATTCCTTTACGGAACCAAAGAAGCATTAACGCTGAATGGGATACTACCAAATGCTTTGCAGAAGTTTTCTCTGTTGTGAACAAGCGACCAAACACAGGGCTACGCTCCGGGGTGGCAGGGACGTCGACAATTGTAACCATGTTTTCAGCAAATGATTCTAGTGCTGTGACACAAGTGCAAGTTTAAAACTAGTCGATTAACCCCGTAAACCCTTAAACCGTAAATAAAAACATCTGCTAAATCTAGAAAACAAACAGTTACTAAAACACATGAGGGGTTTTGTTAACACTCATATTTGTCGCAGAATAACAGCGAAAAGACGGAGTATTATCCCGACAAATATTAATTTCACCCTTGAGGAATACTTTTTGCGAAAGTACGTTGGTTACTGAAAAAAAATTGGAATGCATTATGAACAATAAGATTCTGACAAGTATTTTCGATGATAGTGTTAGTATCTAGTGAGTAATAAACATGTTCTAGAAAGTCCTTTACAAGATGAATCGCTCAGCTGAGAATTTAAGATAACATTCAATGTGTACTAACTATATATAATGTGTTACATCTCGCGTAAATTTAAAATTGTATGACTTTTAGTCAGTTTCGTAAAACAACTTCATAACTTAACAGCTGATCCATTTATGCACGTTGGCTACCCAGGTGAGTAATTTATTAATGTGTAACGCCATAAACCTAGGTTGAGTACTGTCATCATATTTGTTAATTAACTACTTGGACGTTGTTAGAGGAAAACAAACGTTAATATTTAATTTTTATTTTAATATGTTTTTATGTGGATGGGCGGTAGTTTCCAATGGTTCTTTCAAACAAAAACTATATTTCATATGACAGCTCGTTTTAACCAATCTCACACGTGCGAAATTAACCATAGTTCATTTCTTACCTTCTTACACAGGCTTAAGGTCGGCTATTGCAGACAAACTTTCCATGAGCTACGCCCACCCTTGAATAAAAAGATCGACGTAGTCCTAATTCCAAACAAAGACTTTTATTCACATCATTTGAACGTCTAGGGTCTTCCTGCCTATACCTATAAAAATACCTTGAGATACCTAGTTGCCCCCAAATATATTCAGAAGGATAACGCAATTTTATTTCAATCTTGACACTTGTTCATTACCCAAATAATTTTCCTCATTATTGCCTCCAAGACTTTTTTACTATCCCACCTCGGACAGGTTAGGTAAGAAGGAATTCGTGATCTCAAACAATTGTGGCAAGTGAGTTCCTAGGTAGATAGATATTAAAACCAAAGGGTCACTTTACACATTTATTTATTGAGACACAGATTTCAGGTTAGTGGGTTTTAAGGTCTCTAAGCACTTGTTCACTGGTCTCTATCGTAGAAAGAAAGGAACGCTACTGCCCTGGGCTTGGCTACGCCGCAGCACGTGGTCCGGCGTGACGTCACAGGGCAGGCAGCAGGGTAGAGGAGCGACTCGACACGCGAGGGATGAACGACCGTGTGTAGGCACGTGGTCCGCTCAGGCAGGCCCTCAACACGTGGCGGGCATGGGGTCTCGGCACCCACGAGCCACGTGGATGGCAGGTCAGGTGGCGGTAGCGGCCGCGTGGGTAGTCCGCGTGACTTCCGTCTCTCCACTGGTAGGGCGGAAGCAGCAATGACGTCAGTCAGCGGTAGGCAGGATAGTAGCAGCGAAGCCTAATACTGGAACCCTGGAATCACCGCGAGCCGGGTGCTTCCGTAAGCGTTGTGCCAGGACTACAAGCCTCTGTCGATGTGTGCGTCTCCCAGCCGTAAGCCCAAAGCAAGGTGGATGGAGGAAGACTCACCCATCGTGGCGGCTTACAATTTTAGGTTATGCCGTGCACATGCCGCGGGCATTCTCGGAGGTCACTCGCCGCGTGGCCAGGTGATTTAAGCGAACAGCAAGGCGCAGCGCGGTGAGACAAGCATAGCGAAGAATGCGAGAAGGATTGCGCACGCATTCACAGAGGTGCAGTAATGGTGACAGGTTATGTGGCAGAAGCCACTATCGGCAAATAGCTTTCTCTACAGTCATAGGGGGGCTGCCGAGAACAATTACATTAGCTGCCAGACCACGCAGACAGAAATACATAGAGAATGCGATCTGACAGGACACAATTATGAATAAAGGCAATCACACTGAGCACTTACCCGTTTATCTCGGGGTTATTTAAACTTACTGCTTGATCTGCTTGTTGCGAAGGAAAGGGAACGTTAGGTTTTTTTTTGGGAATGGCATCTTGCAGGTCAACCTATGAGGTTGTCGTCTGCTTAAACGGACTTGGGGGAACGTTAGGCATCAAGCAGGGATATTTATAGCCCAATCCATACCACGACACCGAGTGACGTGGTGGGAATTTGAAAGATTTAGGGATGTCATTCTTGTAAACCGTAATTAGTTATGTGCGTTTTAGTTGATCTGTAGGAAATCGACTACAACACTACACAATCGCGGCACCCTTTTCTGCCTTTTCTACATATGCATAAGAAACTAATTGAAAATCATTGTATTTTTTTTACAATTTTAGTCATTATTTTCCCTTATTTTTAAACCATCCGTTCGTCACTACACAATTTTGTTTTTACTGAAATAAACCGAGTTTCACATACATTTTTGAATGCAACCTAACACATATTTCTTTTGCCTCCTCACCGTCGGATATCGCAATATATCTGAGGCATATCCTTGCACTCAAAAATAATATTTGTCCTCTTTAAATTTATTTTCCAACTTTATATTGACTTTAGCTCGTTTTATTATAAACGTCGTGTGTTCAGAGAGAACATAAATGTCGCGAAGTTGGGAGTTTAAGAGTTATTTTGATAGCAAAATATTTAAATAGGTTACCTTATAATATTATATCGGTAGAGCAATCGTGGACTTTAATCTAAAATAGAGGGTAGTGAGAGCACAGCATAGTTTTAGATGCATGGTGGAGTTTTGTTTATTGGTTAAATAAAGTACATATAAATCTAAGAAATAATGTAGGTATAACGATGTTTAAAGCCTGTTCATTAAACCTGAATCACAGGCGTCATCAGTTCTTCTAACCCTAGTATAGTTATATCCCGCAATCTGTCAACTGCCACAAATTGCAGGACTTAATAACCTCTCTCAAATGAACCGTGTGAATGAATGGGCGTGTGCGACACGACAAGCTAATAATAGATCCAGCTATTATATCCGGGTGACATGGTCCTTTACTTACGTTACCCGCTAGATTTATTTTGTGTGTGAAGACTGATCCTGCTAACGGTATCGGTCATCGGAGCCTTGACGAAAATGAAGTGGCGCGTGCATGGAAAGTTTAAAATATTTTCAACATAAAGTTAATTTTTTATTTTAATCACTTGATGTTATCCTGATTAGTGGAAAGCCCTTTTTTAAGTAGGCAAGAAATCCTGTTTCAGTGTGAAATGTAACACGCAATTACGATACAATCTTTTAAGCCAAGGCCGTAAAGTTCATTTTCATTTTCACATAGGCATTCCTGACAATAGGCTATACAGTACATATTTAACTTAAATGAAAGCAACTTTTTTTGGTCCTTGAACAGTATTTTCTTATACAAACACACAGCAACCGTTACAATATTATACGTAGGTAATTTTAGATAAAAGCCTGATCTATATTTTCAAGTATGAAGTACCTACTTGCATTTTACTTATTTGATTTAAAGCTCATGATAAAATGATCTACTTTGACTTGATACATCAATTAAGCTCAACTTTTCTCTTAATAAAAAATGGCTTATCGTACTTATTTTATGAAGCCGAAGAAATTTGTAAAATATAGAAATAGAGATGAACATAACCCAAACCTTCGTAACGATAGTTCTTATGTTCGGAACTTGGGAAAAGACCGCAAAGTGATATTAATAAGTTTTTATCTCCCATAGGCCTGCGGTATGGTGGTTTAAAGATCCCAAATGTTTATCAGATCGTCGTAAAGGAATCTCAGCCAATCAGAAAACAATTTCCTTCGTATGTTGTACCTACAGCGCTGTAAAAACATGAAATTGTGCATGAATTCCAGCAAAAAAAATGATTTTTACTTACTTGGGTACGTGCTGTACCACTGCCTCGTTAGGTTAGTGATCACAAGCGTGACTGTTAGATGTGAGGTGTCGAATTCGATCCCCAAAAGTGTTAACGCGTTTGTTCTATTAGGAATTTCTCAGATATAACCCTTTCCATTCCCTCTCGCTCCGTACCATGGCCTGGACCAGAGGGTCTACTCTTCAAGCACGAAGTCCGTAGTTTCGGCCTTCGTTACGGACGTTTCCTACTCCGTATCACCTACGGACTTACGATAAGTCCCGAACTCGAACTAAGAATGAATGACAACACGATTTGACAGTTGTCCCTACTCCCGATGCGTTTTTGCCCATCCGAAAAGTTGGTATTGACACTTGTTTTGACGGAACGTTATGTCATTTGATACAACATCAAAATAGTTATCGTGCTGCTGCCGAAAGTTGATAACTTGAACATATGGCTGCTTTTTTATTGCTTGAAGAAGCTTTACAGGTAGAACGAAGGCGTCGCCGATTGCCTCTTGTTAAAACATGTCAATAAATAGGGTATTTGTATTTATATTGCTTACAGGACATAATGGGTGTTAGGACAGGCGGAAGATACGGTTAAAAACAAATATTACACAATAAAAGTAATGTTTTTGGTAACAAATTTTTATTTAGCATCAATCAACACAACTCGGCTTCTTGCTGAATCGGCAGGTAGGTGTCGCCGAACTCGTGGTCGTGCACGACAAGAATGTAATACTGTAAACAAATGAAAAAAAATATTACTCAGTATTAAAATTACTCAGCTTAGTATTTTATAACCATGATTAATGTGATCTATTTACTAGTGATCAATAATACTTACTTCGCTTATTATGAATTGGCCGTTCCTTTTACCAGTGCCTCAGTGAGCACTGCGGGTTGCTCCTGGGAAAGTGGGTTGGCAGGTGTAGCAGCAGAGATTTGTGTGGGTGTGATGACTGCTAGGTCTTGTCTTACAGGTGGACCCTGTACACAATATTTTGAAAAAAACTGACATTTCATTTGAAAGTTGCCGTCAGAAAGAAAAAGGGCAAAGGTATTAACAGGATAAGTCCACGAAACGGATTAAAAGGGCAAAAATAGTTCAATTCTTTAACTAAAGACATAATAAAAACTATATTGTTAGAAATGTGACATTTTTTTAAGAATACCAATATTATTTTTTGTTTAATAAGCTAGAAAACTGCAAAGTAAGTAAACCGGTAATCGACCGGTAAAATAGCGCAGCTCTATCGTCATGCGTCATTTGTTCACAAGTATTGTCTATGATTCCGTTAGAAACTAATGAATCCGAAATCAATCAGGAGTAGGGTTTAGTGTTTAGTTTCGAACTACCTTCGGACGGACCCGTATCGTCGTTGACGGAGTAAGAGAGTAGACCCCCAGGGCCGGACGCGAGAGATCGCCGCCGCCAATCGCCTCCGCGAGGACACTGCGGTGCTCCGCCCAAGCTGGGCAGACCTCAACCGTATGCTCCACCGTGTCCTACGGGCGATCCACACAATGGTGAAACCCGGGCGTTTCCTCCCGCCTTATGCGAAACAGGAACCTCCCCCGACGGTGAGGACCTGTATCAGGCGGAAGGTGAGGACGCCGTGGCGCCTCTCCAACCACTCCTCAAAGAGGGGACTTACCGCCGCTATTGTGGGGTGCCCATCACTGGGTTCCGACAATCGCACCCTCCATTTCGCCATGAGATCCCGCCGGAACTCTGTTCGCTGTACTGTGATTTCTCGCGGCAGCGGAGTTACACCCCGGCGTTTTGCCTCGCGCACGTATGGGATTGGCGCGAAGGCTTTTGCCTCCATATCCCATGGCGCCAATCTGGCAAGGAGACTCGCCGCCTCGCAGGAGACCGTGCGGAATCCCCGGACCAGCCGGACGGCCATGAACCTTTGGGACGCGTTCAACCGGCGGGCCGGTCGGCGCCTCAAAGAACGCGCCCGCACCGGTGCCCCGTAAAGGGCCATGGACCGCACGACTCCCGCGTAGAGCCTCCGGCAGGAGGCGTTTGGACCCCCTAAATTGGGCAGGAGCCGCCTCAAGGCAGCCCCAGCCCGCTCCAGTCTGGGAGCCAAATGTCAGAAATGCTCCACGAAGTTCCACCGGCTGTCGAGGATGAGTCCCAGATATTTCATCGTCGACTCGACGCCGATGTGAACCCCTCCCGCCGTTATCTGGGAACCCGACAGTGGCGCATTTCGAGGACCATGAAAACACATGCCCTCGGACTTGTGCAGCGACACTTCGAGTCCCAACTGCCGGATTCTCTCGACGATTGTCGCAACCCCGAGTGTCGCTTGTTCGGCCGCCTCCTGGTGCAACCTCCCCTGTGCCAGGACCAGCGTGTCGTCATCGTAGCACACCACGCTGACGCCATTCGGGTCGGCGCGCAGCACCCAGTCGTAACCGATATCCCACAGAAGCGGCCCCAGGACCGATCCCTGTGGGACACCGCACGACATCTCTCGCCGGTTCCACTCTCCCCGGTGACCGGGGTAGATGACGGCCCTGTCCGTCAAATAGGCCTCGACGACGCGACAGAGGTAGGTCGGCATCCGGTGATACCGCAATGCCTCCCTGATGCAACTCCAGGGCAGGGTGTTGAAGGCATTGGCGATGTCTAGAGACAACGCCAAGACGACCCCACCCCGGGTAACAGCATCCCCCATCTCGAGGGCTCGCACGCGCATGATGGCGTCCACCGTAGAGCGCCCCCTGCGGAAACCAAACTGGCTCTCCGACAAATCCGGCCCCACTCGCACCAGCCGTCCGACGTGGCGGATTCCAATAACTCTTTCAAAGAGCTTGCCCACCTCTTCGAGCAGCACGATGGGCCGGTAAGCGGATGGAGAGTTCGCAGGGCGCCCCGGCTTCTTAATGAGGACCAGTTTCCCCGTCTTCCAGCGAAGTGGGAACTGGCCCTCCTCTAAGCATGCGCTTAGGAGCCCCCTTAGTCGAGGCCCGAGAGTCTCCATGGCCAGAACCCAGGTTTTTCCAGGTAAGCCGTCGGGTCCTGGGGCGGTATTTTTGGCATTAAGCCTATGTACCGCCACTCTCATCTCTACCTCAGTCACCTCCGAAGCATCATCGTCGTCGTCGGCGGTGTGGTCCGCATCCGTCGGCGGGGCAATATGCTCCCCCCGCGAAGGGAACAAAGTGCTTACCACGTCCTCCACGAGCTGGGGCCGGAGACTCTGCGTCAGTGGGGGCGCCCATGGCGGAGTTTTCAAGAAGAAGACAAATCACTTTCATAACAATAAGTAACCCTTTTATTGAATTTCGACATCGCGCACTATAAATCTTTCTTCAATCTGTCGTTTTCTCTTTCGTTTCTTGCGTTTCTATTGTGGCCATGCAGCGTATGCAGGTGTGGTCTTATAAAGAACATCAGACTTAACAACTTTCTCCATGGGTCAACCATCGTTATCACGAAAAATAATTAGCCGTCCCATAAATTTGGGTCGTGTAGATGTTGAAGATTTAAGTAGGACAGTCGATATTTTTTCGCTATTGCGATGATGGTTCCATGGAGAAAGATGTTGAGTTTGATGTTCTGTATTGCACCCATAAACTTTACCAAACATTTCCGATGCAAGCTGGATAGAAAATAATCATAAATCCATTTCCCACAGAGATAGTACGTAGGTGTTGGTTGCTTCAGTGTTAAGATATGGAATTATATTTTGGGGTAACTGTAGTGAGAGGGAGAAGATTTTGAAAGCCCAGAAACGGTGTATTAGATCGATATCAAAACTTAAAAGCACAGACAGCTGTAACCTGTCTTTCGGTCTCTGAGGATACTGACTTTTCCATGGTTGTACGTATTGGAGGTGGCAGTTTTTGTAAAGACCAATCCTAACATATTTCCGACACTGGCGAATATAAGAATACGTAATGGCCCCTTGAGATCCCAATACAAGAACTTGCTGCATTCGGGTAATTACAAAACAGCACTCTTAAGGAAAAGTTTTATGACGATAGGACCTGTAGTTTATATTAAAATACCTCATGGTTAAAAGGAAAGAAAGAAAGAAAAGAAAGAATTCTGTTGTGTTTTGTTGACATTATTTTGTTTGTATAATTTTTTACTAATTTAATAATTTGCACGCGGTAAGGTAGACTGTAGCCGATCTCATTAATTCATATACAACATCTTATACCTGTACCTACATTTCATAGCAAATAAAATTCTGATTCTGATTCTGTGTTAATGACGTCGACGGTACGCTGGGTGGTGTGGTCTGTGTAAAATACTAGAAATCGCTGTGTAGTATTTTTTTTATCGATTCTTCTTTTGTTGCATGTTGTTCAGACATTTAAAAGAGCTAATGTAATAACCGTTTAGTACAAGGCAATGGAACTGAAATCTTCGTAGAATTTTGAATAAACATCACATAACAATAGACGAAATTGACCATTTTTTGACATCGTATACCAACAAATTCATAGTTAGGTAAATTTTAAATTAAATATATTTTTAAACTGTGGAAAACTCTAGAAAACCGTCTTGGAAATCATTTTCATACCGATATTCATTCACACTGTAACATACCGATGCGAGATCGCACAACTTTCCATACGTTCCTGTATCGACACTATTTCGCTGGAATGAAATTGTGTTTCCCTATCACTGCCGTGTCAACGCTCCCACGGTTATGTGAAAATAAATAATAAAAACGATTAAATATATGTCGGCGTCACCGTTAGCGGTAGGTACAGCGGGCCGAGTAACGCTGTGCAAAGCGGGTCGTTCACCTCCCCACTCTCCCCAATTCTCAAGCAACTTAATGTAAGCTAGTGCGCAGCGAAGAGGGGGATCATTCTTGTGGCAGGCTCGGCCCGGTGCGCCTGCCGTAGCGCCGAGAGCTATTATCGCGATCTATTTAATTAATTAACAAGCTGTTGGAATAAAAGAGTTGGTTACTGCTATATCTCATACTTTCATTTAATATGTCGGACTTCTGCCTTCCGGTTATTTCATGGTGATTATTTTATTAGACATTGTGAGTGAAATAAAGTGATTGTGCTGTAACTAGTATCTCTATTTTCTTCGCCCGACAATCCACGCCTACTTACAAAGTGCAAGTGTAATATCGCTGATGAGGGCCTATCCCGATATCAGAATTGGGATTCGAAGGGCAAAAACCTGAAGAAAATAATGACTACAGTGAAGTGTGGGCTAACGTCTAATCTATTCAAAATATGGAGTTTTTGCTATGACGACTTCCGGCAACCACTTAACCGCAAACGTCAAATTTCACCGCAACTGCGCGACTGATACGGTTTGATCCTGATAATGACAATCGCTTCATTGGCACATGCCATCGTTAAAGCACAACAGTCCAAAAATCAAGTGATTGAAGCAAGTGGCAGTACGAACCTTTGACCGAAGTGAAAAATTCGAATCGAGCACCAGCACCGAAGAGTCGTGATACGAACCGTCTCACCTGCTACGTGTATGGACAACCACATCATCCGGTGAACTCGTTCCTTTTCTTTTTAATAGATAATCTGGTAGTTCGTTTGTAGCTTTTAGCTTTGTCAAAAAATCCAGGGTACTATGCGCTGTGATTTAGTTTACCTTACAGGTATACCTGTGTAAAGAAAACGTTAAATATGAATCGCAAAATAACTGAGCCGTGGTGAAATTCAACACGTCAGTGTCCTTTTTGTTTCATGTTGTGCCTGTTAACTCAATTACAGAACCAGTTATTATAGGTAGGGATCTATTAGATAGTAGATCCATGTACGTACGGATATTGCAAAATTACATTCTATTTGGGGTAAGAAAGTTAACGTTACTAAAGAGTTTCATTATCATATACCACAACATCAAAACTGACCTACATGGTGAAGATAAACTCGCATTAGTTCAGTGCGAAAGGCTAATTGATTCTTTATTGGTGGTATGGTGTTTATGGTTTAAGAAATTTATTTCTCGATAAGAAATTACAAAGATTTCACTTACTTGAGAACGTTTTTAAACTTAAAATATAACTTGGACACACAAACTAAGCAGCTATTGTTTGAATTTATATTAAATCATCTAAGTTGTAATACCATTTCTTTTCGTACGCAAATAACATTATTAACTCACACAAAACTTAAAACTTTTCAATCCACCCGCAAAAGAAATAATTACCGTAGATAAGGAATGCGATCCCGGTGCCACAATAAAGCAATGCAGTAGTAGGTCAAGTCTGTTTAATGGAGTAGTGTTTGATCACTTAGAAAGTGATTAAAAAAAAAAAAAACAAACGTTTAGTTTGCATTCTTTACTTCTACAGGTAGCTTATTACATTGTTGCACTCCCGCAAAAAAAAAAAAAATTGTTCTCTCGCCATTTACTGTCCACACTCGCGGTAGTAAAATGTGATCCTTCCTACTATTGCTGCGATTGTGTACCTGATGTATTTTTGTGTGAATGAACTTACTTAGAATTTTTAAGCATTCTGGTGGAATATGCAGGAAGTTGTTTAAGTTTCGTTTCCCTGTAAATTTTAACTGTAGGTGTAAGGTTTCATAGTGAAATTATTGTTTAATAATTTTATTTTGAGCGATGTGTAGGTCCTTTAGATTAGTTTTTGGCGGTTTGCCCCATATTTCACGTGTTTTACGTTAAGAATCTTGAATCAAATTAAAAGGGCCTATCAAATGGACAGACAAGATATTTACAAGAAAGTGATCGAAATACTAACATCAGAACGGGTTCTGACTAAAATGATTTGACTGGAACGCACTGATTGAACTTCACACTTGTGTGCTGGGCCTCAAGGGATTGCTCGGGGCTCACTCCATCCTATGCTTAGGGTTTCTGCACAATGTTATACTGTACATTTAGACATCGCGGAGAAGTTGTGTGGAGAAATCGATGGTAGGGAGTATTCTTGTCATTGTTGACTCTTTCACTAAATGAGTCCTTCTCGAGTGCACTTCTTAGTTTGATGCAGCAGGTGCAGATGAAGCACTAAAATAGGCTCTGTCTTTTCGGTGCGACTTCGCGGATCATTTCGGATCGGGGTGGGTATTGTATTGGCGCAGACAGAGCAATTTTATGGTGAACATGGTGTAGAGTTGCACCTTGTTTCTAACGGTTCTGGCAGGGCATGTGTTCGGGTAGAGAGAGTCATGAGGACATTGAGGTGCTTACTTGTTATAATCGAAAGTGAATCTGGTGGGACCTGGCGCGGCGAGCTTCTCGAAGTGCAGCTAGCGACGGATGGTGCAAGGTCTAGGGTAACACAAACAGAACTTGTGTTTGGGACTCGGGTGCGGTTTTTAAGTGTGGCTTCATATTCTGAGTCTGGGTTTCGGTTAGATTTGGGTGAAATTCGTAAGATAGCATCGGAGAATATTGGGAGAGTTGCTGCGTCACAGTAGGAAAAATGAGACCGTTCTACAGTGGTGATTCCTACTTCATTGTATGTGACGCCCCTCTGGGTTCGATTGGGCTTCGCAGGGAGTACAGACTTCCCTTTGTTGTGTGTCTAATAGAGAATGCAAATATGGTCGTAAGCATTTTCGTGCAATGCCCGGGGGAAGTGAGGGCTTGGTGCATTTAGCTACCACTTTGACAGGTAGCTTGAAGGAGGCCGAGGTGGCGGCAGTCCGCGATTGACGAATGGAGTGGGCGTCATCAGGTGGTTTTAGTGTCGCTTTGTCTATTTGTAGTTCACGTACGTTATCCGCCAGCTCTGAAAACCTCTCGGCCTCTGAGAGTGAAGAAACGTAATTAAACGTAAAATTGGTACTAATCTGTGAGATAAAGTAAGGGTCCGACTCATGCGGGTTGACGTCCTATGGTGTGTGTTATTGGGTAGTCTAAAGAACTGGCTTATGCAGGCCGATGTTCTGGGTCATATTATAAAGTGATCGTCTAGTCTGAGAGGCTATGAGATCAATGGAGATATGTATGGTACTAGTGAGTGATCGGAGAGACGCTGATTAGCTGCCTGGTCCATGTTATCTGGAGAGATAACTAGTTCAAGGGAGGCCTATTTAAGTTGTCCGGCTCAGCTCCTAAAGGTTGATTTTGTGGGTTATAAAACGTTGTAATGTATGTCACCGATGGACGAGCGTACAAAGTAATGTATCTACCAGTTTTATTCTTTTTACAGAAAAATGGGCCCGCAGTGACTTTAAGGGGATGGAGACGCACAAGGACGTGCGAATGTCAGTCTGGCCGTGACGGCGCTTCAATACTTAAATAAGTGTTATTTAGTTTTCATAGATGTCGTTTGTTAGTTTAGAGTGTTATGTGTGTGTGAACATGAATTATGTGTGTGCTGCGACACATTCAATGACATGACACTCTGACACAACACAGAACGCTTATGCACCTTGAAGTGACATTTTGCTGGCCGTATGACATGAGACTCGGTCGGCATCGCACAGGCGTGCTACGCATTCGGTGGAGTGTCTAAGTCAAGTCTATTCTTAAGATTAAAATAGTTTGTTTCTGTTATAGGCTCTAAAGTAAATGACTTTGGTGGTAGTGAAACTACCAATGAACATAGCATGTGTGGATTGTTGAGACAAGTACTTTAATACATTTGATTATATAATCTACAGGGACCACTTTAGTCCGGACAAAATAAGAGACGAGACAAAAAAAAGAGACAAAAAAAAGAGACAAAAAAAAGAGACAAAAAAAAGAGACAAAAAAAAGAGACAAAATAAAAAAGACAAAAAAAGAGACTAAAAAGGAGACAAAAGAGAGACAAAAGAGAGACAAAAGAGAGACAAAATAGAGACAAAAGAGAGACAAAAGAGAGACAAAAAGAGCAAAAAAAAGAGAAAAAAAAACTGTGTAAACTGGAATGATCTTGAAGGGTCATTCATGACCGGACCAAGTAGTAACAATCCTGAAGGGTTTGTTATAACCGGACCAGGAGATTATAACTCTGTAGGGTCGTAAGACCGGACCAGGAGGTTATAATTCTGAAGGGTCATTTGACCGGACCAGGCGGTTATAATTCTGAAGGGTCGCTGGACCGGGCCAGAAGATTATAACTCTGAAGGGGTAAACCGGACCAGATTGCTAAAGTTCTGAAGGCTCAATAACGAGCGGTCCCGAATTAGTAGTAAACTCTGCAGGGCTGAACCGGACCAGATTACTAGTATAAGTTCTGAAGGCTCAATATTGAGCGGTCCAGAGTTGGATGCAGTCTGTAGGGATGACCTGCATTTTTTGCTCATCGAGATTGCTAGTCAGGATGAACGAACATTAATAATAACGTTATGTCTTCTCGTTGCTCGTTATGTTAGACAATGCTTGATGAGTCTCTCGTTAGCGGTAGGTACAGCGGGCCGAGTAACGCTGTGCAAAGCGGGTCGTTCACCTCCCCACTCTCCCCAATTCTCAAGCAACTTAATGTAAGCTAGTGCGCAGCGAAGAGGGGGATCATTCTTGTGGCAGGCTCGGCCCGGTGCGCCTGCCGTAGCGCCTAGAGCTATTATCGCGATCTATTTAATTAATTAACAAGCTGTTGGAATAAAAGAGTTGGTTACTGCTATATCTCATACTTTCATTTAATATGTCGGACTTCTGCCTTCCGGTTATTTCATGGTGATTATTTTATTAGACATTGTGAGTGAAATAAAGTGATTGTGCTGTAACTAGTATCTCTATTTTCTTCGCCCGACAATCCACGCCTACTTACAAAGTGCAAGTGTAATATCGCTGATGAGGGCCTATCCCGATATATACCTACTAGTTACGGCAAATAAAACTCTAAGACAATGAAAAATATCACAAACATAAAGCTTGATTTACACGGTGTGTTGCCTGTGGCGTATAGCTTTAGTTAAAGCAGCAATAAAAGTACGCCCGCCGCGCCGCCGTCCACCGTCCACACAGTGTTTAGACGCTGCAAATAATTTCTACTTTAGTATTGTTGTACTAATATGGTATGGCACAGGCAAGACACTTGCATTGTGTGAATAGGACTTAAGTGCGAGGATGATTCCTTTAACTTTAGCAGACGTAGTATTAAGCTACTCTAATGAGTTGAAGTGTTTTCGTACTCTCAACGTGCTTGTTGCGCAAGGACTAATTTTGCTAGTGGCGCAAGAATCTAATTTGCACGAAGCCGTAATTTCGGTGACTCACATTCTTCGGGATAAATTATGCTATGCTACGCCCGTCTTCTCCATCCTTATACATGCGAAAGTAAGAAAAAAACACTAACATTAACAATCCTGAGCTCATTCCTCCTCTCCTGTTAATTGAATTATTCATACGAAGACGCACATTGAGTTGCAAATAACCGCCATACGCACGGCGAGAATTAGTGGGGAGCAAAATAAGTGGCCGTAAATGGCCGTTATGTTTAATAATAAATTAATTTTTGGGCGCTAAGCTCAAGTGGCGTTTACACGTGGCGCGGCGCTCGTCGCCGGCTATTTGGCAATTTACAATGATTATGATTTACACGTACAAACGTTTAACAAAAGATTAGAATGAAATTATTCCTTAGTTCATGAAAAACATTAAAACTATAGGCTGCTATGTAATCCTATTAATATTATAAAAACGAAAGTTTGTAAGTATGGATGGATGTTTGTTACTCTTTCACGCAAAAACTACTGAACGGATTGGGATGAAATTTGGCACAAAGAGAGTTTATAACCTGGATTAGCACATAGAGTACTTTTTATTCCGATACTCCCACGGGATCAATATTTATGCTGGTGAAACCGCGGGGAGCAGCTAGTACGAGATATAATAAAAACAAATTGATATTGATATTATGTATTAGATTGTGAGGAACACAATCTTTAAACATAATAATATATAAAATATTATACGATCGCAAAAACTTATTTTTGTAGATTCAGAACATAGTTTTTGCCCATAATAAAACTGTCAGAATCGAGATGTACCTACATGTGGATAATATTTGTTCAGATATTTTTATTAAAATTGAAATTCTAAGCTCTCCAACATCTTATGAATATTTTCTCTCTGCATTTGACGGATGAGCAAAGTATCGAAGCGTACTAAGATCCAAAAATCCTTAACCTGCAAACTCTAGCTTTAAGATATAAGTTGTTTGCTCCAGGATGTTATAAGTCTCTTACTTCGGATAAGCCGTTGTTCAGCATATATTCTGCGAAAATAGAGGCTCTTAAAGGAACTGGCTGCTTAACATTCCTTAAAATTAAAACAGTGAAGAAAAAGCTTTTTGAATTTAGTAACTTTTATCGACATTGTGCATTTTTTAAAAGAATTTTAATGTACGGTAGTGTTACTGAAAATGACGTTTGTAAAAGTTTTTAGAATCATTTTAATTCTCCGTGGTAAACATGGACTTATAAAACTGTTTCCTTGTCTTACTCCCTTACAACAACACAATACAACTTAAGGTTACAATGACAACGATGTTGACTAACATGACAATCGAGTACACTGTCCAAAATAGGACGGTCAAACAAACTACTTTTTTTTGTGTAATCTTGAAAAATCAGTGATGCGGCCCTCGCGAATAGTGCCATCACATAGCAAAAAATCTGTAGCTTCGATCTACCGGCTATCAAGTTCACCACACGATGGGAAGCATATGAATTTCTGTACAGATTTCGATAAATATGTAGTCATTAACTCCTTTAAGAGAAGGGGATGGAACCAAGTGATGCCAGAAGAAAACTGGAACGTTTACTGGGCAAACACACTGAATTGTTGAACTATATTTAGCATAGAGAGTAGGATACGCCTCGGCGACAATCAGTTGATCAATCATTTTCCAAACCACTACATACTAGTACGTAAAGATTTACTCGTAAAAAACATAAAGAAATACAGAAAAGAATTGGAAAAAGAAGGTAATTCCCTTCCGGAAAAAAACTGAAGTAAAACTCCCGAGCGGGCAAGTCATCACTCGCTATTTATATTTAGATTTCATTCCGGTAACGTTCGTGCTGCCTTCCGACTACAGCATGTTTGTTGAAGAGTACCGAAAATACCCTCAAACAACCTGGATTTTAAAGCCTTGCGGCAAATCCCAAGGCGCCGGCATTTTCCTTATAAACTAACTGTCGAAACTGAAAAAATGGTCTCGGGAATCTAAGAAATACATACAGCATCATCTCACGAGTAAAGATACATATGTCATATCTCGCTACATAGATAATCCGCTTCTTATCGGTGGAAAGAAATTCGATTTAAGGATTTACGTCCTTGTTACGTCGTTCCGCCCTTTAAAAGGTTACATGTTTCGGAATGGATTTTGTAGATTTTGCACAATGAAATAAGACACGAGTGTCGCTGAGCTCGATAACATGTATGTACACCTAAAGAACGTCAGCGTACAAAAACACGGCGGCGACTACAATGGTGAGCACGGGGGGAAGCTGGGCATACATAATTTAAAGCTCTATTTAGAAGGAACCCGGGGTCGGCAAGTGACCGACCGTCTGTTTGAGAGCATACAATGGTTGATAGTGCACTCGTTAAAGGCAGTGGCGCACGTTATGTCGAACGACCGCCATTGCTTCGAGTGTTACGGCTACGACATAATCATAGATAACTTAAAGCCGTGGCTTATAGAGGTGAACGCCTCCCCGTCGATGACGGCTACGACGGTTAACGACAGGATACTCAAGTACAAGCTCCTGGATAATCTTTATCGGTAGTTCTGCCTCCGGGCGGGATCCCGGACTCACGCTGGAACAAAGGCCCAACGCAGAGGCTTTAGGAGATTTTCAAATACTCATCGACGAAGATTCTATGTACAAGGCGGTTAGCTCCATGTTCTGAGCGAGGAACTCGGAAAAAACTGAAATATATTTAAAATTTTGTGTTATGTGCTGGATGGCTGGATGGCTGGAATTTTGTGTTGGTGTAGCTGGATTGGTAATTAAATAAAACATTTAAAATCAGTTCGATTTTTCATAAAATTAAATGGTACAATATATTAGAAAATGGTTATTAAATTATGGTCTGACACGATGGTATTTGTTGTAGCGCGAATTAGCGTCTTCCTTTTCTATGAGTTCTTCATCAATCAACAGTTCGAAGTCACCGAGCGCTTCGGCGGTGGGGATTTTGTTCCACCTCGCGTCAGGAATACCATCAGGCGGTACAACCACAGATACAATGTTATCTATTAATTTGTATTACAATATTCTATCATTATGAGTCGTCGACTGTAGTGACGGTGAAGCATTCACCTCTACAAGCCAAGGCTTTAGAGTATTGTCTATTATAATATCGTATCCATAACATTCAAAGGAGTGGCGATCATTAGCCATCACGGGAGCGACAGCTTTCAAAGAGTGAACAATAAGCCACTGCATTTCTGCAAACAATCTATCGGTTACAGAACGCCCTCTCGTACCTTCCAAATACAGACGGAAATTCTGAATACTCATTTTCCCGCCGTGCAAACTGTTGTAATCACCGCCGTGCTTCTGTACGCTGACATTAGTCAGGTGCACGTACATGTTATCGAGCTCAGTAACACTCGTGTCATATTTCACTGTACAAAATCTACAGAAGCCATGTTGGAATAAATACGCCTTTAGAGGGCGGAATGACGTCACGAGTACGTACAGACGTAAGTCGAATTTCTTCCCTCCAATTAGGAGCGGGTTGTCGATGTAACGCGATATTACGTAAGATTCTTTACTGGTCAATTGGGGATGAAACGGAGTTTTCGCTTCACGAGACCACTTCTTAAGTTTCGATAGTTTATTTATAAGAAATATTCCTGCCCCCTGTGACTTTCCGCACGGTTTCATAATCCATGTGCTCTGAGGGGACTTTCTGTATTCTTCAACAAACAAGTTGTAGTCGGCAGGCAGTACGTACGTCACTGGTATAAAATCTAAATGTAAATAGCGGGTAATCACTTGTCCGTTAGGTAATGCAACGTCTGCTTTTTCGGCCAAGGGATTACCTTCTCTCTCAAGCTCCTTTCTATATCTCTTGATGTTTTTTACTAATAAATCTTTACGCGACAGTTCGTAATGGTTTGGGAAGTGATTTATCATTTGGTTGTCGTTCATTCGGTAGCCGCTCTCGATGCTGAAAACTGTACGGCAATTTTGTGTGAAGGACCAGTAGAAGTTCCATTCATCGTCGGGCCCTACTTGGATCCAGCCGCGACGCTCGAAGTTGCTCATTATGACAGACTTCTCCAAGTCGGTACAATACGTTACTCTACCTTTCTCCATAGCTAGTGGTGCAACTTTACCGTAAACTGCGGGAAATACCTTTTTCAGTTCTTGTGTCATTACGCACAAGAAATTCTAAATTGAAGACATTGTTACAAAAGTAAAAATATAGTCACAACAAAAATTAAAAAAAACGTACGGCAATGCTTTTGATTTGTCACTGTCAATTTTGTTTTATTTTTATTTTAGCGTAGCTTTTAATACCACGATAAAAAATTTAAAGAGTTTATATCCTGTGTTGTGGTTGTGGTAGAGTAATTAATTTTCAATGTTGATGTTAATAATCTGAAGCGATGTGGGAGGGATGTGGGCCATGCTTTTAACAGCAAATTTAAAATATCAACATTGATTGATGGGCAGGCGATTAAATATTATTGTAGTGAGGCCGGCTCGCTCGGCACACACCCCTAGTGACAAGGTAAAAAAGAATAAAAGCTATTGTGTCTTCCGTTTACCATCCAATTTTAGTGCAGGCGACTTCAACTCCCCGAGGAAATCTCGCTCAATATTTTCTCTTCTTTTGTTTGTTTGTATCATTTTATAAACTATACGCGACGCCGCGATAATCTGTATTTTCATTTCGTAAATGTGAACTTCTTGTTACTTTACAAGGATAGCGGAAAATCATAGTTTTTTTATGGGGACTAAAATTGAAGCTTGTGTAACATGATGGTATACATGATTTATTATTTAAATCCTATCTGCAGAATGACTTGTATAAAAAAGGGAAACAGCGATATTGTCTATATGCTACTGTTTATGTCCTATTTGTTTATCTTGTTCTGAAGTATTTTCCCGTGTATTGGGCGGCTATTCGATAACGCTACGCAATATACAAAATTATTTTTTCGACGGCTACGTATACGGTGAAGGCAAAAAGAAAATATTTGACAAGGTTTCTTATAATCTATGTTTGCTCGTTCTACTTAATACTTTTCGACATTCCGGACGGTTCCGACTACAAAGAAATTGATAGTTCTATGTTAACTGCCATTTCGTATTTTTTTTTATTATATTCTTTAGTTTACATGTCATATTTTCGTTGAGTGAAAATATGACATGTAGATCACCAACTGAGACATATTTCCTAATTATTTGTATTTTGTCGCATGGCTTTTCCTTTCACACACGTTTTCCATAAAACGTGTTTGAAGTTTAATTTTAAATTATACTAAAATGCGGTAACAAAATAATATAAAAAAGTTCGGTTACCTTTGGGTCGGCAAAGGCACTGTGTTCAAGTACCATCATCCATCATGGCCGCCAACACTCAATCTCTGCTCAAGGCTCCCGGGAGTAGTATACTTGATGATGCTTTTTTTTTCTATGTTACGTTTTCCACCAAAATATGAAAAGGAAACAAAAGAAATGTGTCTAGATCGTGCGACGATGGGCCTTTATGTATTGTAACTGCATGTTCGTATACAAAATAGCGCACACCTTTCCTAAAGCGGGAATAAGTGATACAGTTAAATGACTATCTTCTAACTTAACAGGAAATGACACAAGATGCTAATCGATGGTGCTCAAAGTAATTTGAAATAAACTTTAGAACTCCAGGGATAAGCATCTGGTTTTCGGTGTTATTATTAAAAGTATGAAATTATCGTACACCCGGCCTAAAAAAAAGTGCTAATTGAAATAAATGCTTTGAGTTTGAGTTTTATTTCTAAGCATCAAACTCAAATCATTTCTTTCAATTAAACCAATTAATGGCACTTTTGAATTGTCAAGGGGCCGGTCAGTCACGAAGATGAGAGAAGTTGCTCGTTCCAAAGCGTAGTAGAAGAAACTTACAAGAAATTCCACGGACACTCTTTAAAATCAAAACATTAGTTTCATCATCGGTGTCATCATGCATATTGAAACCTACTTATAAAACATTAACCTCGATCTGGGGCAGTTGGGTATTATAGTTAAGGAAGAACTAATACATGTCAATTTATAATTTTTTGTTCGTGATAAACCCTTTTTGTTCAAGTTTTTTTTTACAATTTTTTTTCTTTTAGTCTAGTATTCTTCATTTTGTTAATAAGCCAACACCAAGTGCAATCCATTGGACACAGCAAAACAAATCGTATGACCCCAAAGGCGAAGTAATTATTAGTAGCCACTAAAGAGTTCGAGTATCCAGCTCCTGGCTTCGTCATCAGACCCTCGTTACCCAAGCACAATCTAATGAAAGCACAATCAAAACGAATCACATAAACTCAGAGGTTTAACTAGTAGCCACTAAAGAGTTCCACTATCCACCCTTTGGCTCCATCATCAGACCCTCGATCCTAAATGCAATATGTCGGACTCAACTAAACGAATCATATGATTCCAAACTTGAGGGCTTTACTAGAATTCACTGAAGAGTTCCACTATCCACCTCCTGGCTTCATTATCAGATCAGGTCAAAGATACCAACTAATGGTTTTATCATCCGGAATACGTAAACCTACATACAAAGTTTAATTTTGATACGACAGTAAAAGGTAGGTTAAAATTGACTTCTAAATTTTATATCAGTTATTTACAAGCAAAGCTAATAAAAGCGTGTTAATAATAAAATCTTAAGCAACCACATCAATAACCAAAAAAAAAACTCGTCGTTGTCTTTCTTTCGTTCTATTTTCAAATTATCTAGTATTTTTGTGGTATCGCTATTACTTTTCCCACTTTCCATATTGTCCCCAACTCCCGATGTCACACGACTGCAATCAAAAATCAGCATCAGAGGGCCTGATATCTCTGTAACTAAGGAGAACCTTCTTGTAAATCTTCCTTATGTCATGGGTTCTCAACTCGAACAAATTATAATTTGTCTTGAAAAATAAGCATACATGGCAGCATAAGTAACCATTTTGAAATTAAAAAATCATTTTAAAGAGATAAACGGCAGAATTTTTCCGGCTGAATTATGATTGATAAAAGTCAAAACATCCTTGTTTAGTGTTGATTTATCTATTACCACTCATAATGCACGTATTTTAAAAATAAAACAATATTGAAGCCTCTAACTTCAATTCGAACCCTTCTAATGATAAAAGTAGCCATCTGTTAATCATTTCGTTTCGACCTTTTTGCAATAGAGGGCGTTTTACTCAATTGGTCCTATCATCACAGTTTCCAGTATAGTTACTTATTTAAATAAAACAACTTTAGTTTTTTACTATTTTTACACAAAAATATAAAATAAATCGAATACCGTTTTACAGAACCCGGAACTATAAAACTTTGTATAAAAGATAGCACGAAACGTTTTAAAATAAGGTGTACTCCTAGATGGCGTTCTAAAACTACAGTCTCTGGCTATTAGTTAGTCGCTGATGCTGTCATCTGTTGAAAAATTGGATGAAGAAAAATTGCCAGCTCAATAGCCAGACTTCGGGAGTTTTCATTTCTTTGTATGGAATATCTGTACGTAGTATTATATTATTTATTTATAACAACTTAACTATCCTTACAGGGTTACCCTAAAGCGACAATTAAGAACTATTAATCTAAACTATGTACTTAAAACATGAAAATTATAAATAACTAACACCATTATTAAACTATTACACAGATACAAAAAACCCAAAACAGCATAACATACAAACAGCATAATATACTAGCCTAATTATTTTGCTTGTAGCATAGTATAAATAGTAATACCTTTGCGAATTCACTCAAACAACGAGCAAACACATCAGTCTGGGGTTGAAGGTCGTTGATGGTACGGATAGTTCTGGTAAGGGGTGCCTTGGCAAGCAGGTTAGTTCGGCTCTACAGCCCGCCACCACACGGAGCGGTCCAGTACACAAGCGCTGCAATGCTCCCGGGTTACTCTCCACTCCACGAAGCACACTCACCAAGTAGGCGACCAGCGTAAACTCCCGTCGGACCTGCAGTTGATTATGGCCAACCATGCCCAGGACAAACAGAGTGGGATACATCAGTGGGTAAAACGGATATACTCCATATAATTTCATGTACAAATGGCGCGTGAATTTGCTCTGAATGCGCTCCAGCATGACAGAGTACTTAGCTTCATGTGGAGCCCATATTACCGCACTATGTTCCAGATGACTCCTGACTAGTGCATCATACAGGACCCTAACTGCTGTGATGTTTGTGAAGCTTTGTGTCTGTCTCAGAACAAATCCTAAGTTTCTGTACGCCTTCTAACTGATCTTGGTTACATGTTCACGGAATGACAGATCGGGAGTCATGAAAACACCCAAGTCTCGCACCTTAGCGACTCTTTGCAGTGGTGCCGCATCCACCACGTACTCATAGAGCAGAGGTGCACGAGCACGGGTGAAACTCATCAACGAGCACTTGGATACGTTGAAGTACAGTTTGTTTTCATGACTCTATTGTACTATTCGATCGATGTCTTCCTGAAGGCGCCTGATATCAGATTCGGACCTAATCTCAAGCGGCAACTTGAGGTCATCTGCAAATAACAAGCAAAAGCCATGTCTTACGACTTCCGGCAAATTGTTTATCATTATAATGAATTCTAGTGGCCCCAAGTTGGTGCCCTGACTTACCCCAGACCAAAAATCGCGAACTGCACACTCCTTGTCTGACAGATACAGACCGTCCTTTATAATGTCCTGTCTACTTGTTGTAATTTTTTGCGACCGTATGTATTGCCAAAACGACTTGGGGTCTTTTGCGAACTGACATTGAATCTTATTTTGATGCTGTTTGCGCGCAATTTCTATTGATCTTTTAATATTAGCTCTGTAATTCGAATATTTGTCGTAATCGCTGTTTAATTTCGTTGTTTTATATATTTTATGTAGTCTTGCTTTAATATTTTAGTTTTTTATTATATCGCTCGTGTACCATTTGGGGTAAATAAATCGCTGTTTGACATTAAATGTTTTCCTAGGAACACTTGCATCTAAAATATTATTAATTTTATCATAAAACAAATTCAGGATATCTTCCACACCGCTCAGCCCATAAATATCGGTCCAATCAGTAGATGCTAACATGGAATATAGCAATTCATAATCCGCTTTATAAAAATTCCAATTCTTGTGCATATGTAAATTATCAGCCAATTTCGTTTAAATTCGTATTCACATTCAGTTTTTTCAAAACTACTGGGGGACATAAAATCGTGGGAATTAATTTTGTAGCAGTTTTTTGTATTAACAATGTTGATTTCCGGGGATATATATTTTTTTATGTCAACACTTTTGATTACAAGACGTGTCCTATTTCATCAAACTAAATGAAGTTGAAACTACACAATAACATAAATTAACTAAAATATTTAAGAAAACATTGCTCTTTATCATTTTTATGGTTTATTAATTATAAGCACTTCACCCGCGACTTCGTCCCAGTGGATTTCGAAAAAAAAAATGCCTATGTTCATCAGACATCATTTCGGCTTCTAATGGTAAAACAATTTTTCAAATCGGTCCAGTAGTTTCGGAGCCCATTCAATACAAACAAACAATTAAATATTTCCTCTTTATAATATTAGTGTAGACAAGCTTTATTTATTTTTAATGATCGGTACTTGTGTTAATTTTGATGGACACCTCTTTAATCTTCTTCGAAGCCCGGCTTCGGAAACAAACTGGACATAGAAACTGTCTCTAATTGCCAATCTAAGTTTTAAGTGCTTACTATAATTATTTAAACTTTTATTTAAAAAACAAATGAATAGTGCAACGACGACCTTGTTTTTAACCGACTTCCAAAAGCAGGAGGCTCAAGTTTCTTATTTTTACTTTTGTTACGCGATATCTCCTGCAATTGTGGATCGATTTCTAAAAATCTTTTTTAAATGGATACGGTATGCTTCAGAGGTCCCATATAACTTTGCTTGGGTAGTTTTTCAATAATGCGTATTTTTTCACTTATATTACGAGTATATTGATGATGTTTTAATAACTTCCTGCCACTGTTCATAGCAAGTAGTGGTATACAACAACAAAATTGAGTTTTTTTACTTAAAAGTAAAAAAAACAACCAGTGTCCAAAAAAAATACACTACAAAATTAACGATGACTTTAATTTCGGAAGTCGATGAAAATAAAAATAGTCAAAACCTAAGACACAGACTTCCTAAATTAAAGTTATTTTTCACTTTGTAGTGTTTTTGTTTAGAAGCACCGACTAGTTTTTTGTTTCACATTTTAAGTGTTTTTTTGCGTGTCTTGTTTAATTGGAATTTCGAAATGTGTATGTATAATTTCTATATTCCCAAATTATTCAAATATGAATAATCCTCGTCGCTACGATAGAATCGACGGTGATGAACTGACGACTCAATTAATGCAGTTGGAACTTTCTTTACAAAACCAAAAAACTAAAAAAGGATCTCATCAATATGTATAGAAATACTCCTAAGAAATACTTCTTTAGTCTAACTAATAAAATAAAATAACAAACTACAACATAATTACAACGCAAAAAAATCTGTACCTCATGAAATACCTACATCAACGAACTTTTTTCTAAAGGTGGAGTGGGATAAAAGTACGAATAAGTCGAATAATATAACAAATAAAAGGTACGAGACTTGTTTTTTGTTACATCACGCTGTTCTCCTTTGTACACATGACGTTCTGACATCCTATTTGATTTTTCCAGATTCATGGAGCCGTTTCATACAATCGCTACGCACTCTTTTGTGTGTATTTTGTTTATTTTTCAAATCAACGTTTTATTTCATGCACCATTTATTTTTATAATTGCTATTTTACAATTAATGATTGTAAAATACCGAAAGCATCTGACATTTTTAATCGGTATCAAAATGTTGATCCAGAAAAAATTATAGTCACGTCCGTTACACGAAAATGTTGTATCCGATATTGGAACTCTGCCCAATCAGTGGCGGTAAGCTGGTCCCGCTATCACACAATATACCCAATATAGATAAGCTGGCCGTGTCAGGTGTATAATTTCCCTTCTGTTGAAATGTCTTGTCTTTTTGTGTCGATAAAGCCTTAGAAGTTTGCTAACTAAATTACAGTCTCTTAATGGTATATTAAATCAAAGGAAACCCCGTGATTACAGGGCAGAAACGTGACACTTATGCCAAGTAAAAGCACGATATACGGAGAAACCTCAATACATTAGAGCAAATTAAAGCAACCCGTTTCAAAAGCAACTATTTTCGTTTCACTTTGCATCCAGGAATACTTCGAGTGAATATTCCAATCCCCTTTTGTGTTGATTGTCGTGTAAATTATATATTTGTATGCGACACAAAAGAGTTAAGTGTCTTTAGTTTCACGGTTTCAGAGTTTATTATTTGGTTAGTTATTATTTGAAACACTACGTCAAGAGACGGGCAACAATCTTTCTTTAAGTCAGTTTATTAGATAAACATGCTGTAACCATTTCTCATATCTAGGTAAGAACAAAACAAACTTATTATTCAGAAATAAAGTGGTATTGGTCATTATAAAAAAAAACCTTATTACACTCGGTGATACCCTATCACCGAGTAAAAACGAAACCAGTCAATAAAACCAATCAATCAACGTATTTTTATTTATCCAAATAACGTTGACAATCAGCACTTTTTGAATGTTATAATTTCATAAGACAGTCCCCCCAAAACGCCCGCCCTTCACCACTTCCTCTTGTTTTAGTTGGCAAGAATATCTAAGTGACGCAACAAACTCCCCAACAACACATCTGTTCCGTAAATATAACCTATTTCCCACCGTTAAAAGTTCCAAAATGATCGAAACATTAATGCAGCACAAATTAAGATACCCACCAATTAATTGAGTCATGTAAATGTGATATTACACACCCAAAGCAAGCAAATAGTGATGACTATTTAACAAACATCGGCAAACTTTGAGCGATCCCAATTACCGGCGCGACTCGATACAGAATCGATTAAAATATTGCTGAATTACCAATCGAGTTCCCTGTGGAATTAGATACTACTCAATTATACTACTACCTTGGATACTATTTCGGCTTATTTTTACGTCTCCTAATTGGATTACGCATATTGATTTCAGCCTATCTGCAATCGGATATTGGGCTACTCTGAAATCTGGATGTGAAATTGAAATGATAACCCAATGAAATGAATTTGATATGATAATAATGACTTACCCCAGTTACTTCAAAATCAACCGAAGATGGTGTTATTTGCAGATGACACTTCATTCATCTTTAAAATAGACCGAAGGTCACAAAATCTTGACGACGTGAATAACTCTATTCTTCAGGTCCAAAATTGGTTTACGGTAAATAATTTGGTAATAAATGAGAAAAAAACCAAATGCATTCGATTTAAATTACCTACTGTTAGAAGTAGCGAATGTGACATCATATTGAACGGAGAAAATCTTGAATTCAGGAATCAGAGGGTTTTCCTAGGAATCACGCTAGACGAGAAGTTACAACGGGGATCCCATATGGCGACTAAGCTCGGCCGCGTATGTTGTTAGAAAGATAAGACAGTTAACAGACGTAGAAACCGCGCGTTTGGTTTATTTTAGCTACTTCCACAGCATAATGTCATACGGAATTTTACTGTGGGGTCGGGCTGCTGACATTGAATCCATTTTTATTTTGCAAAAGAGAGCTGTCACACACAAGGTTCGGTTTTAATGTATTTTCTTCAGAGCGCACTTACATATTATTATGATGATGGCCAAGAACGGCGACAGAGCCATCTATCAAGTGAGGCATGAACAATTCAAGCGTAACGTGAAACCATCAAGTGTCGAGCTTCACATCAGAATGATTGACGTCCAATTAAATATATCTGCCAGCCGCGCATTCAGAGAAACTCAACGTTTTGTGTTCCCTTTTCAAGGCAGAGTTTCAGCGAAAATGTTTAGAGTCTCGCCAATTTGCTACCTTTTATCTTTTTCGTCGCCTTAAGCCTAGACTCCATGCGTAACTGTAATAAGAGCGCGTCCACAAAAGATTTCCATTATGAAAATTCATAAACGTAAACGTAAACGCGGCCTCACACCAGCACCTCAACATTTATGAAAACGCACGGAAGTGTAATGAAAATAAAAGTTTATCTCGCACCCGACGAGTTTTATGTCTGTAAATGGAGAAATTCATAAAACAGTGTACAGTGAGTGAATAAGGGCAGGATCGTGACGGGTAACACTGTTTGTAAAGTAATTACCGATCGCCAACGAACAGACTACAAAGTTCGCTCGGGTGAGTGATAAAAACCATTTTTGCAGATAAACTTGTGCTGTTTCAAATTGTTTCGTGAATTTACTCAAGCCGTGTTACAGTTATAAATAAATTGGTATGGTGAGTTTTTGACACATAAACATAACATCACGTCTGTAATCTCAAAAGGGTTAGGTAGAGGTGAAGCTATATAGTACCAGATTTTGCCAGTTATGCTTAAGTTCCCTGTAATAGGGGGCGAGCCTATTGACATCAACCGGGCACAAATCCAGACTCCGGGCTGCGTCTGAGAAATTCTAGATAGAAAAACACAATAACACTTTGCCCGACCTGAGAATCGAACCCAGGACCTCATGCTCAGCAGTAGCTCTTGCGACCACATGACCAACGAGGCACTCACGTGGCAGTCGGTTTTAAATAAATTGGTGAGGTGGGTGTATGACAAAAAGTTAAGAATTGTGTTAAAATGATTTATTTATAATTATTGTGCAATACTCGAGCGTTAATACGACACTTCGAGATTTAGAAAGACTGATACACCACATCACGATTAGCATGTCTACCGTAGAAACAAGCTTTGTCGACGGAAGAATAGGCAAATGTCAGATGAATAAAAGAAAGATTTTATCTGTAATTTTGTATTGTTGACAAAAGTTAGTAATGGTACGCGTGCTGGTTGGTATGACTGACATGGTCGACGCTCGACAAAAACTCTTTGTTGATATGCCGTCTTGCAACAATAACATTAGGTACATGATTAACTTTCACATCAAATGCAAAATACCGAAAGTATAGTCGTAAGAAGAAGCTGATGATGATTTCATACCAAAATTTCATCACCCATTCAAGGGTGCTCACCTTCGCTATTTAAGGTTCTTGTGCAAAATTTCACGCTTCTAGAGCCATCGGTTTATTTAGGATGTGAGTTATCTGGCAGAGATTTTTAGACATCTATAAAGTCGATTTCCATTTCTCTCTCCTCTCTCCTTCAAACAGTTGCATCAGTCAAGCACAAAAAACACACTTGATACATGCCCACTTCGACCATACGCGGAGCTCAGTCCACAAATTGCGACCACTAATAGCACAGACTTGTATGATTGCGACCAAATTGCATTTGGCGCCGCAGCACGTGCGACATGAATTACGAACAGACTGACTGCAAACCGGTTTACGCCGACCGGTAGAAACTGGAGAATTGGTTGCAGATACTACTACGTATTGGCAGTTGTGGGTTTTTGCCGTTATGATTGTGTAACAAGCGCAATGCTCAAGAAAATACAATTAGAGCTCATTTGTTTTATTACTTGTGAAAACATGAAGCATGTTTGCTGCCAAAAATAAATTAAATTCGTACTGCAAGTACATGGCCATTGACAAACAAACTTCTTGTACGTTTTGTAAACACAGGTGGTCTGCTACTTCGAATACGATCTCGCTGTCACCCTGTATTTTGTTTGCACGATTTCGGATACATAATTTTAACGATAGGTTAAAACGTATAAATGTGAAAGCGGTGTGGTGGCCAGGGTAGCAGCGGGGCTTGAAGACTATTTAAATGGACCCGCTGATATTAAGTTAAACAATTATCAGATCAAATTAGAAGACAGTAAAAAAATCTATGAAATTGATACACAGCGCTTACAGTCTGACATACAGGTACTTGAGGGCAGACTTAGTTCCCTTTACATTAAATATGTGGGTTCTCAGAACCAAATTAAAGAACATATCCTTGCAGCTAATGAGTTAGTTATGTGTCAGTGTACTTGTCAGAAGGTTTCAAACCCTGATGCTGTCCAGTCTAAGTTAACGGATGACCCATCCCAGACTGAGAGTTTGTCTCAAGACTGTATTATTAACCAAGATATATCTGATATAGTGCAAGATCTATCTCAAGTGGTACAGCTTGATACCAGTAGCTGTCCATCTTTAAGTAGTCATCATTGTTATCATTCAGTTATGTTCTCAGATAGTATAGGATTAGTATTATGAGGATTTCTTTTCATTAGTCCACACTGAATTCAATAAAACTTTTGAAAAGAAAACAAAAAATATTTGCACTAAATTTATATTTAGTGACTGGGCAACCAGAGGTATTAGGATTAGTAGAGAAAGACTGTTCGAGTTGTATGGCCTTAAGCCTTACATTAACACTGAAACTTTCAATAAGTATGTTGCTACATATTCCAAAACTTTTAGAAATACCTGCAAAATAGCTAAAGCCCTGTACATTAGCAACAAGATCAAAACAGCGGAAGATAAAATAAAAACTGTTTGGAAAGTTATAAATAACGAAACTAGTAGGAAAAAAATACGAAGCATTGAATACACATTGGAGACTTCACGTGGTGCCATAAGCTCTAACTTAGAAGTAGCTCAAGAATTTGTAAATTATTTTACTAATATACCATCTAAAACTACGGAGGCTTTAAATTCCTCACCCAAAGTCTCAATTGATTTATTAAGAGCGAACGTTCCAGGCTGCCCGGTTGAATTTCAATTTAAACATATAAACCCTATGATAGTTATAAAAGCTTTTCGGCAAATAAAAATCAAGTTGACCGAAGATCTTTGGGGAATGTCTATCAAAGTTTGTACATCCATAATCGAGACCATAGCACCATACTTAGCTTTAATATTTAATTTGTGTGTAGATCAAGGAGTCTTCCCGGATTTAATGAAATACAGTAAGGTTATACCACTTTCTAAATCTGGGGATAGCAAAGACACCAACAATTATAGACCAGTATCCGTGTTGCCGGTATTCAGCAAGGTGTTCGAAAAGGTAATGCTCAATCAAATGCTTAATCATTTTAACATCAACAAAATCTTACACGAACAGCAATATGGTTTCACCAAAGGTCGTTGCACGACTGATGCTGGTGTCACTTTACTAAAACACATATTTACAGCGTGGGAGGAGGCCCAAGATGCCATAGAAATTTTCTGTGACCTCTCCAAGGCATTTGATTGCGTTAATCACGAAACCTTGCTCCTAAAACTGGAGCATTACGGACTAGGTAAACCTGCGCTAAGTTTAGTTAGATCTTACAAGATAGACGGCAAAAAGTTCAAATTAATGGTGTCAATTCACTTGGATTAAAAGTAAAATTGGGTGTTCTACAAGGCTCGATATTAGGTCCTTTCCTCTTTTTAGTATATATTAATGATCTACCCCATTTATTAAAAAAACAACCAAAAATGGTGTTATTTGCTGATGATACTTCTTTAATTTTTAAGATAAGTAGACGTTCATCAAATCTTGACGACGTAAATAACGCACTACTGCAGGTACAAAATTGGTTTACTGCTAATAATTTAGTATTAAATGGGAAAAAAACAAAATGCATAAGGTTTGCTTTGCCGAATGTTAAAAGTACTGATTGTGACTTAGTATTGAATCAAGAGAAACTAGAATTCGTTGATAAAACGGTTTTCTTGGGGATCACGCTCGACTCGAGGCTGCAATGGGGTCCCCATTTAACATCTCTTGCAGGACGGCTAAGTTCAGCAGCATATGCTGTAAGAAAAATCCGTCAGTTTACTAATGTAGATACCGCGAGGCTGGTCTATTTCAGTTACTTTCATAGTATAATGTCTTACGGTATCTTATTATGGGGACGCGCTGCAGACATCGAGTCTATTTTTATTCTGCAAAAAAGAGCCATTAGAGCAATGTATGGCCTCCGCAGGCGCGATTCTTTAAGGGAACTGTTTAAAGATATTAACATCATGACCGTACCTTGTCAATATATATATGAAAACATCATGTACGTAAGGAAAAACTTAAATATTTTCAGTAAAAGAGGTGAAAGACACAACTATGGGACTAGAAATAGGGACCAATTGGTTCTGGCTGGCTAAAGTAGATTCATCCTTCATGGGGTACTGTTTAAAATGTTATAATGAAATACCTCCCCACATACTCCAACTGAATGAAACGAAGTTCAAAACCTGTATCAAACGCACACTATGCAGCCAAGCATATTATAAGTTGGAGGATTACATCTCTGACAAAAATGCTTGGCTCAACGCTGGTTCTGCTCCACAAGGACGCCTAAACAATTGATTAGCATTCGGAAATATTGTTGGAGCTGCTGAAGATTGTAAAAACTATCTTTGCACTGTATAAATTCAATCTTTTAGTATTGTATAATTGCAAAGCACACGTGTGAGCACTATGTAGTACCTACTATAAAGCTACCCTATACTGGGCACGTCTGTCATTGACTTGAATGTGCCCTGGCGGCTGAGAGTATGTCACGCTCACTCAAATGTCTCGCTGGTGGTGGCGTGTGTGTTGGATCATTAAGTTCCCTTCAAAATGGTTGAGCTGAATGGTGCTGATCCATACGTCATGTTCGTGAACGGGCGCCGTCAGTGGGGACTGGTCATCTCTTGGCTGCCACGGCTTTTTTTAATTTTTCTTTTCCGATTTTTATGTTTTTTATTACGGGTCTTTCTACATCGTTCTCACATGTTTAATTTCAACAAGACTGATGTAAAAAAAAAAATCTGTAACCATATTATTTAAAAGAGTGTCCATGGAGTTTCTTGCCCGTTCTTCTCCATAGGTACCTACTTCGCTTTGGAATGGGCAACTAGCTTCATATTTCTGACTGACCGACCCCTTGACAATTCAAAAGTGCCTGTAATGGGTTTATTTGAAATAAATGATTTGAGTTTGAGTTTGAGTTTATTACAACAAAATTCAAAACAAAATGCAAAACTATTTAAATTGCATTCATTATGCGATACCCTCGCAATGAAAATGAATACTTTGGCTAACTTCGTTACTTAAATAATTCAAAGAGTTTACGTTTTATCGGAAGTTTTATTGACTTACCTCAAATAAACCGGTTGTCGTCATTTATCAGCCGGCTCAATTCTAAAATGTCGTTTAAAAGTTTTCAAGTTGTTCTCAAGTTAAAGGAAACATGACGAAGAAATAAACCAGCCTATCGTCCCGCGAGTCGTAAATGATGACAATAGGAAAGGGCTATTAATGAAGTATTAACTAAAGGAAACAATGGCACAGCTCCTGTAACTACATAATAATAAAATCCAATTCCCTTATTTATGTCTAAGAAAATTTCGGTAGCGCTTGTAATTCTGCTCACTCCATTACGGATCATTAGCTTGATGTTATGTTAGCCCAAAATACCAATAAGGTAAGAGTGAAAGTTCCCACTTACAGTAATACAAATATTTCACCCAAACGTTTCGACTCCATTCGGCGCGTAGTGTAGCCGCGTACTTATGGCGACACCACATGTCTTCTGCTACGAATGCCTATGGCAAGGCGGTTGCTACTCCACAAATGTAGTTTAGATGACGTAATTGCCATGCGTTGTGTAGTGTATAAAATTCATTCAACTTTATTTCGTTTTTTATGTTCACATTGTGCAGATCTCGTAATATCGTCGCTCGTAGCTCGTAAACGTAATTCTTAGTATTTCGAATGGCCGTAATTAAATTGGGTGGGAAATTTATTGCACTAGCATAACCTCGGCTGTGTGGAGTGAGCGTTTTGGTCAATCCCTAGCTTTAGTGTCACTGACAGCGCGCCACCCTCACTTCACCTAAGTTTTCACGTTGAGATGGTTACAGAATATCAATAATGATAAGTGAATCAGAATTTAACTGAAAGTTACACTAAAATTATCTCTCCCCAATCATTGAAAAAGCGCCCAGTCACAACAACCTATGAATAGCGGATTTGATTCCCGTTATCACGTACCACTGATAGAGAGGCAAATCCCTAATCATAGCTCCTGACTTGCAGTAACACATTCGTAATTTGTAGGCTCGGGACGATGCCTTCAATTGAGTGCAATTTCCGCCGATTCCCCTTTACCGTACCCCGTTGGAATGACGGAACATGTAGTTTAGGGCTGTCATAGAAATATTGGTGACAAAGTGTGTGTGAGGCAGTTTATTTCCTAACTGGACTTTTTGGCCATTTTGGTTCAGCTGCAAGTGGGAAAACAAGAGGTGGTTTTATTGATTTTATTCAAAATCAAAATCAAAATCAAAAGTCATTTATTCAAACTAGGCTGAGAGTCAGCACTTTTCGAACGTCAAAATTACATAAGACAGTCCCCCAAAACGCCCGCCCTTCACCACTTCCTAGTGCTTTAGCTGGGAAGAAGAAGTGGCGCAACAAACTCCCCAGCAGCACAGCTGTCTGTTTAGTTAGAAAACCATAGAATTATATAATTATAAGGTAATCAAAGAATAAAAACCGAATCACAAAAAAAAACATATTAAATTATCTGCCATATTTAAGCTAGCCACGCCAATATACCCAAAACAGAAACCAATAAAAAAACAATGAAAAAAACAACATAATTAATACAGAAATAAAAGCCTCCAGGCATAAGGGGCGTGACATCTTACATATGCATTATTGGATTATTTTTAAGTAAACACAAATGATAAACTAGGACCATCGAAGTAAAATAAGTTAACAGAACAATTACTTTAACAATATCAAAACCATATACAGCAAGACGACCAGTCACCACAAGCAGCACCCGTTCACGAGCATAACGCAAAGATCAGCCATTGCCCCCCTCGCCATATTTGAGGGAAGGAGGCAACCCGATCCCCGACGCTACCGCAAGCAGCGACATCTACGGGAGCATGACGAACTCGCTGCCGGTTGCTCAGGCAAGAATAATTTAAGATCAATTGTCGAGGTCGCTAGCTAACCACTTATTGCAATACAACTCATTGAAAAACATTGTAATGAGCGGATCATGTCAATAATAAATGAAGGTAACTTAAACTAATTGACTTATACAGTCAAATAAAATTAAAATAAATATACGAACTCGTATACCCTGTCAGTATGTAACCTAATTCTGGAGAAAGAACATAAACATTGTCTTGAGTTAATTACAGCGACCAGCTATTCCTATCGTTTAAGTAGTCGTTAATTGAATAATATGCCTTTGAGCAAAGGTTGGATTTTACTTGAGCTTTAAACGCATTAAAAGGCAAATATTATTTTATATTATTTTTGTACACACAATTGGCAATATTATTTTTAATTGGCAATATTATTTTTGTACACACAGTAAAATTTGTACAGATACGACATTGGTATATTAAATTCATTGATCGTGCCCGCGGCTTCGCACTCGCGACTGTGTTTTGTTTTGGCATTATAAATTAATGGGACTGTGAAGACATAATATCGTCTTATTCATAATTAAGCCATTCGCTATATACCTATTTTAGGAATCGAACTGTTTTGTTCCATTCTGTCAAGATAAAGTGAATTTTGACAGAAAGAGACAAAACAGTTCGTTAGCTCAAATGGGTTTCCGGCCTTTCAGAGTCGAACAGAACACTAAAGTTAGGGAACAGATTTTCAAACTTCTTTCAAATGATTTGATTGCTTGCTGTTTCAATCAATGAATCACAGCAAGTAATATGATTTTGATAGTATGTAAGGTAATTTTTTGTGTAAACTCGGACTTTTCAGAACCTGTCGCTACTTGTTTGTTCTGGCAGTTTTTTATTATTTTCCAATGGATTAACAACAACTGAAAGCACAGAGCTCCTCGTATCTCCTTTGCTGGAACACAATAAAATCTTATAAAATTGAAACTCAGCACTGCGCCAGTTTATTGTGGTTATACAATATTTTCTTTCTCAAACACATAATCCTATTTGAACTGTAACAGCTAGCGGTTTTCACTTGAAAGATTTTCTTGAATACTGGGTTTGTATATATACAAAGTGTAACTGAATTATTGCACATTATGAAAGTAGTTTTTCAGAACCGTCTACTGAAAAATAAGTCACATTTGCGCTGTACAGTCAAAACAAACCAAAACAGAAGGAGTACTTCGCTAGACCATTTAACGTGTGCTTGCGTAGATTTGTAATGTGACCACAATTTATCTCCTACAATCAGTTTTAGGTACTAATTTATTAATCAAACAATGTTTTATACAAAACAGTAAAAATTCATCGTATGTATTATGATTAATACATAATATTTAATTGGCGGTGCTTGGTGGTTGTGACTAGAATGAAGATAGTCAGAGCCAGCCGACAGTTTTACACATTATTACTGACATTAAACCAGAAACGTTATGAGAAGACGCGGGTTAAGACTGTTTCTCTGGAATTTGCTTATTACGTACTAGGAATACGTTAACGATAATGACAAAGTGTGAGTGAGCGATTAATATTGTAGTAGAAACGCAGTGAAATGTCACTGCGTTTCTTTCTTTCTTAACCTAGAAGTTTAATGATACTTCTAAGTTAATTAAACGAATTATGTTTAACGAGATTAAACTATGTATGTGGATGTGGCCGACGAACTGAGAAAACGTCGATTGCAATAAATCGCGATGGATAAATGAGCTTGTTTTAAAAGTTTTCTTCTGTAAAATAATAAGAGCCGCCTCATATTTAAAAAATATGTGATCCCGCTGACAACATACATTTAGTCAATAATTTGACAGTAGTTATAGATTATTTTAAATTTTATTTTCTTAAGTAAACATTCGTTAGTTTAAACTATGTATTATGATTGTGTTGTAAATGTAATGTTTTTGCAAAAAAATATGCTGTAATCACAGTCTTTGTATTAATGATTGTAGTAATGTTATCAGAAGTATATTTCTTTTTTTACGGATGAAAACTCTGTGTATCTTATATAACCTGTATTGATTTTATGCTTATTCTTATCACAAATAAGTATCTAGCCTCCAATAAAGATCTATCAAACCATTCTACTCAAATCTAGTTTTATATGAGATTCATGACAAAGCAACTCTCTAAAATACTTAGCAAATAAGTTCAAAATGCAGGTGACCAAAAGACCCAAACTTATAAATCAGACCAAAACTTATAAATCACAGTCGCTTACAAGATGAAAAGAAAATTTTTGTGCGAATTTTTCATAATCATACCAACATTCTTGTTCAGCGTTTTCGCCGCAATTTGATTAATAACTTTGGTAGTGACGAGGCGCTTCGCTGATTTTTCAATCGAAGTTAGCTCGCACTCTAAGCTGAGGGAAAAAGGTGACATAAAAATATACAGCAGGCCGTTCCACTGGCATCCTATAGATCGAAAAAATACCCGGCGTTCCCTGGCTACCGCTGGTATCCCTAACTTTTTTACCCTGTTTTTTTCCCGTCCGTCGGAATGTTTTACTAACGTGCTTTAAATGCTTGGTTAAGCTGAGTTAATGTGTTTTTAAGTCAAACGCACCTGTGCTGTGATGTATTTTACTCACTATTTTACATTCTATAGTTTTAACATTTAATTTTATTCTCTACCGGTTTTCTTTGACTTTTGGTCAAGCAACGAAAAATGCCTACGTACCAGCAGATTCCCTCACATACTTATTAAGCTCTGACAAAGAAACGTAGCCCTAACAATGTCAAACAACAGCCAAATCCTAGCAAATATTAAAAATTCGGTACAAATCTCAAAACTTCACAGTACTTGTGACAATTTACCTTGGGTCCAAACTAAGCGTTCCTTTGAGTCGTAGAGTGTACTACATAAGTAATGTGCACATAGCGGTACCACAAAATTCATGTATCCTACAGAAGGCCAGCTTTATACCATGAGCGAAAACAGGTGTACGCACACATGCTTGGTCCTTACCGAAAGCGACAGTCGCGCGAGTACGCAGTCGTCGCACTCGTTTATATGGATCAAGCGTTTAACTTCTGCACGCGGCTTTGGGTACGTGCACGGGAACGTGCTACCGAAAAGAAAGTAGCCTATGTTAATCCTTATAACATCAGCTATCTGTCAGTGAAAGTACCGTCAAAATCGGTGCCGCCGTTTCGGAGATTAGCCGGAACAAACATACAGACATATAAGTACCGTATATACTTTCATCTGCATTTAGTTAAATTTATTGGCATTCGAATTTTATTTATTTTGTAGGATATAAACGAACGCGTTTTCAAACAAATTCCAGTCGCAAGTATACGTACACACGACTCTATGACTCTGCGTGCGAATGTTTTCGCTATTTGTTTGATGTCGATCTACTGAATATATTTTGTGGCAGTACCCTGCGATATGCGGCAGGGAAAAGTATCAGCATGCATTTCGAGGCACGGCGCGGTGTAAATCGCTGTCGTATTGTATATTAGTCGGTTAGGTAAAGTTAAGGTGTTTTATGTGCTGCAAAGACGACGGTAGCATTTCAATAACACATGCTTTGCTTTGAACGTCTCATGGACTATTAATACTTACTTACTTACAGTAGTATCTAGTAGATTAAAAAAAAAAAAAAAACGATATCTTTAAAACAGACCTTAATTAGTCCATAAGTTGTGAATGGTTAGTAACAGATTGTGCTTATATGCTATGTTTGTGTTGTTAGTATTTGAATGAATTAATTAAATTTAGCACAAACCTATTATTATTTTCACCCAGTGCCTTTGGATGGGGCAGTCCGGTCTGCTAGCAATCATTTTCATGATACTGTTACGAGTGTTACGCAAGCGTTGTAAGTATTAAGTAAGCATGATGGCGAGAAAGCCATTCGTGCGAGCTTCAGCAAACATTCCAGATGCACTACAACGCCGCGGTAACTGCAACAGCATCCTGAAAGCGTTGTTGTATTGTACGCGCAGGACGTTGTAGGTTCGGATGTATATGACACTGGCAAAGTTTGACAGAACGCCTTAAATAAGCGGACTTTGACATCTGCCTTGCAGCAAGTGAAAGTACGGGGAAGAATATTGCTCCTCACCGCCAACGCCCTGCGCTCGCGCTCTATAACGCCATCATCCCGCAGGTCACTAGTGACAACATGACCTAGGTAATTAAAACTATTCACTACATTAAGTACTACGCCGTTTAGATATACCGGAGGTACACGACGGAGCTGTTATTTAGGTACCGTAAACATTAAGACCTCACTCTTTTATGAGTTGTATTTAAGGCCGTTCACCTCCGCATACGTCTCGCAGATTGTGATTAGCTTCCTCAGCCCGCTCATCGATGGACTACGCAAAACCATGCCGCCCGGCGCCCGCGTGACTTATGTTATTGACACATACTCGTATACGTCTACATGATAGCAGAAATGTGTGCTGCTGAGTCGCTCGATAAGCTGATTTATATACAGATTAAATAACAGGGGCGAGCTTAATCCCCCCTGCCTTACACCACATTCCATTTGATATTCATCCGTCAGAGTACCTACCCACCTCACCCGATTTGTTTGGTGAGCATACCAGTATCTGAGGAGGACTGTACACTTCGCCAGTACACACTTGCCCCTCAACTTGTCCCATAGCACATCATGAGAGACGAGATCGAAAGCTTTCGACAAATCGAGGAAACACGCGTACTCCGTCCTTCTCGCAAGATGTTACAAGAAGTATTAAAGCAGTTATCAAGTCAGTTGCTAGTAACTAATTGGTCACGTCTTCATACCAGATAAAATTTCTCAAATCAATATTTATAAGTTTTCTAGTTATTATCATTATGAATGCATTGAAGATTGTTAGCTAGTAAACTTGATAATGGTACAAAAAAAAACAACAAAGGTTTTCATTGAAGATTTTCAATATAGAAAATACCTATAGTATGAGTTATTGCGGTTATAAAATAGCTTCTTTGCCACGCTTTTGTAGGCTACCGGCTTTGTGTTGAGCACATGTTATCTGAACGTAGCACACTAATAGGAGTGTGACGCCGTCCTTCCAAGCTTTCAAAGTTTTTTTCGCCGTGGTAGTCCGCAATAATCCGATTTTCTTTCGTCGATTTTACCCATATTGATCTGACTTGACTTGTATATCTTTTTTTGACTGAACAAAAACGAAGAAATAACATTAATAAGCTCACGCCTTCTTCCCATTGAGGTAGGCAGAAACTACTCTATGAAACTAGCTACGATCCTTACATGCTCCTTTATAATATTTTTGTAAAGGCATTTTCCTTTGCGGGAAAAATAAATAAATTCTTATTAGTTTCCATATTACTTGTGTGTTTCATATGTGGGTTATTACTTATCAGAAACTTGACTTACACTGTTCAATTCGTCGATTGACAAGTTTCTAGTGTCGGGGACATGGTAACATCAACTATAATGAACTATATTTTACTAACTGGATGTTTTATAACAATAAAAATGTTAACAAATAAAATTCTTATGAAACCACATTTTCTTAAGACATCGGTAGCTACAATACTTCCTAACAATGTTTACGAAAATATTGCACCTTCCCAAATTTTAAACGATTTAATGTAATAACAGTAATATTCAAACACTTTCAGTTACACTATCACATAACTAACTTTTTACAAAACCCTCCATGTATGTCATTAACCCGTTCCTTGCGGACCCCAAATGGCGCTATTACGCACGAAGTGGCCACTGTAGCTTGTGAGCGCACATCATAATAAGCTCTGAGCGTAGTGATTCACTGGTTAATTTGAAATATTATCCGCCTCTAGGCGACTGCCGCACTTTTTCTTGACACTTGATAACCGGGAGGTATACTCTCAAAAAGCAAAATCTGGGCTTAGACTGTCTATAAGTCAGACTATCATTGCAATGAATAAACAGTCCCATAGTCAAAGTTGTAACACTGTAAGACTACTGAAAATCTGTTTGCCACTGTAAGACCAAAACTGTCCTACATTTCACGGTACTGGCTGGAAAACAAAAGCACTCTTTTAAACCCGCATCAAATCTTCTTACCAAAACCACATACAAAGCCTCCACACGTACCATATAATTTAAAAAAAGAACTTCGTGAATTCGCAAAGAGTACGTGGCGCGCCAAATTATAAAGTTGCGAGCAAAGCCAAGTTGTGGCGGTCGCAGTAGATATAAACTTGTACAACATTAACCGGCCGGAAGTTCTTCACTATTTAGCATATATAATGACGCGACGGTGTTATTTTTCCACTACAAACTATAAAATGCAAATCGCAACGTATGCACGGCGGCTCCTTTGACGTACTCTCTAATGTTACACTCTCTCGTGGCAGTTTTACGAGATCGCAACACGTGATAGTAATAACGAAGACAATGACAGTATTTGGTCTTAAAGTTATTTGTAAATATCTTTTTTAGGATGAATGTAAAATCTAAACATTTAAACAACACGTATAATTTCCTAGTTCAATAAAATTTATAGATTTCTTACATTACTTAGAGGATTCAAATTTGAACTGTCTTTGACCGTAGTGCCGTTCTCCTCTTGATTCGTTCTCGCTCGCTGCAATTTTCCAAAGCATTTGAATTATATTGGAAACAACTTCGTATCGCTATTGTGAATGTTTCAGAAATGTGTCGATCAGAAAAGTATCGAGACCTTCAGGGGAACTTATTATGATTAAGGTAGATACACTCACTATGAACTTATTTTCACTTATATTTAGTTTTCAATGCGCGACTATGAGTGGAAGGTTCCTCCTTTTCTATCAACTCTTCGTCAATTAATAAGTCAAAGTTACCCATAGCTTCAGCATTCGGTATTTTATTCCAACGAACGTCCGGCACACCATCTGGAGGAAGAACTACTGATAACATGTTATCTATTAATTTATACTTTAATATCCTATCGTTCACCGTCGTCGATGTCAATGAAGGAGACGCATTTACTTCCACTAGCCACGGCTTCAGTTGATTGTCAATTATTATGTCATAACCGTAACACTCGAAACAATGTCTGTCGTTAGCCATGACTGATGAAACAGCCTTCAAAGAATGTACTATCAGCCACTGCATAGCTGCGAACAGCTTCTCAGTAACCGCCCGACCTTGCGTGCCTTCTAAATACAAGCGCAGATTTTGTACCGTCATCTTCCCGCCATGAATGTTATTATAATCACCGCCATGTTTCTGCACACTAACGTTCGTAAGATGTACGTACATATTATCCAACTCCGTAACACTTGTGTCTTACTTCACCGTGCAAAACCTACAAAAGCCGAGTTGGAACAGATAAGCCTTCAGAGGTCGGAAAGAAGTAACCAACACGTAAAGTCTCAGGTCAAACTTTTTGCCCCCTATTAGCAAGGGATTGTCTATATAACGCGAAATAACGTAACTTTCTTTTGTAATTAACAAAAGAAAGTTACGGTGCGGGTGGAAAGGAGTTTTTGCTTCACGAGACCATTTCTTCAGTTTAGATAGCTTGTTTATGAGAAAAATTCCCGTTCCCTGAGATTTTCCGCACGGTTTCATGATCCAGGTACTTTGCGGTGATTTACGGTACTCTTCCACAAACATGTTGTAGTCGGCGGGGAGCACAAACGTAATAGGCACAAAGTCTAGATGTACGTACCAAGTTACCACTTGACCTCCGTGTAAAGTGACCTCGGCTTTCTCCGCCAAAAGATTGCCTTCCCGTTCGAGCTCCTTTCTGTAGCGCTTTATATTTTTCACGAGCAAGTCTTTCCGCGACAGTTCGTAGTGGTTTGGAAAGTGATTTATTATTTGGTTGTCATTCATCCGGTATCCGCTCTCGACGCTGAATAAGTTCCGGCACGTCTGCGTGGAGGCCCAGTAGAAGTTCCATTCATCGTCGGGCCCAACTTGATTCCATGCCCGCCTCTCGAAGTTGCTCATCAAAACTGACTTTTCTAAGTCCGTACAAAAGTTAACTCGGCATCTCTCGACAGCCGGCACGTTGACTCTTCCGTACAGGCTGTTTGCGATTTTCTTAGCATCTTGATTCATCGTTGAAATGTATTTGCGTTTATTCGGAATGTTTGTTGTACATAATGACCAAATATTCGAAGCACAGGTGCGTATCCACGGTTGTCATGGCTTTCGACAAATATCCCTCGCTATTGGCTGACATCCAATCCGGCTCGTTTCGCTATGACTACGTGTAAACATTGCCGCTACGTATTGATTTTTAACGAGTTTTTCGATGTCGGCTCGCCGGCTTTCGTGCAACTTTTGTATTACGGGAAAATAAAGGCGATTTCTGATATTAGTGAGAGAACCCCGTACTAAGTAATAATCTGACATTCGTATTATTACGTGTAGGTTTTTCGTAAAATTTTACATACCTCCGTATCGAATGTTAACTGACATAGCCATCATTACTTGGGAGAAAGTTAGTAACTTAGTTTAAAACAAATAGAGGCGGCGCCTAATACTTCATCACGAAATCACGTCCAGAAAATCGTCACTTCAATGTGCATAAGCGTTCGTTGTTGTGTCATAGTGTCATGTCAACGAATGTGTCGTAGCAGACACATAATTCATGTTCATGACACTAAACTAACAGCGACAACTATGAAATCGAAATAACAATAATTTTTGTATTGAAGCGCCGTCACGGCCAGACTGACATTCGCACGTCCTTGTGCGTCTCCATCCTCTTAAGTCGCCGTAAGTAACCGCGGGCCCATTTTTCTGTAAAGAGAATAAAACTGGTAGATACATTACTTTGTACGCTCTTCCATCAGTGACATACAATACAATGTTTTATATTCCCACAAACTCAACCTTTAGGAGCCGGCAACCCATCAGCGTCGCTCCAATCACTCACTAGTACCACCCACACATATCTTCATTGATCTCGTAGCCTCTCAGACAAGACGATCACTTTATAATATGATCCAGAATATCAGCCTGCATATGCCAGTTCTTTAGGCAACCCAATAACACACATAGGACGTCAACCCGCATGAGTCGGTCCCTTATATTATCCTTACAGTTACTTTAGCTCACAGATTAGTATCAATGTTCCCTTTAATTACGTTTCTTCACTCTCCGAGGCCGAGAGGTTTTCAGAGCTGGCGGTTAACGTACGTGAACTACAAATAGGCAATACATCATTGCCACGCTCAATTCTCTTGCACTATACTAACCCACGAACGTCTCAAGTGTGAGCCACAGCCTGACTGCTACGCCCACCCATGAGATCATGGATCTAGAGTCGCGGCGGCCCCACCAATGAAAGCCAACGCAGATGCAATTTAACAAACTGCACAATTTTTCCTGCCAGACCATGGGACGGGACCATGCACCAACTCCGTAATTCGATTTCGGGGACAGAAAATCTGCATGCTCTATACCACTCCACGGTCCATGGATTCTATCGAAGTCATAGACCCACAAAAAGGCCCACCGCACGTGAGCACCTGGAACGAGGCCGATCACTGAACTAGATGCCTTGAGGGAGCTACGATATACGCAGTATACGCCCGTCGCCGGAAACCTTCAACAGCTTCAATGACGGCCAGGGACTCCAACTTGCAAAAACAACACTGCGATTCTGTATCAGTTATTCGTCGGCTAAAGTCAGACAAGACATAAGAAACAAAAAAACTTTCTTTGGATCAATATTGCCCCGTACCCTCAGAGCTCGGTGTTTAGTTCCATCAGTGCGTAACATTCAAATAATTATAGTCAGAACCGGTTATCGGGTGTACTCCGAGGCTCGCAGTAAGCTTCACGCTCGTTAAGGACGTCGTGTAAGCACAGACAAGTAACTAGACTGTGGTACTACAATACACAACGTCTTTCAAGTGGTTAATGTCCGTCGGCATCTGTCGCGCCTGCGACTTTGGCATATTTCCTCCCATTTAAAAAATAAATTACATGAAGTTTCTAATTGTGGAGGCTTGTAAATGCCTTGTCGTGAATAACGTTAATGTAACTTTTGTATTGTTAGCTGTAAGCCACCCGCATAATAAAATTAAATAAAAATAAAGTTAAAACAATATTAACAACTCTATATACTTCAAAGTCGATTGAGAGCGTCCGGTTTGCACCAAGTGCAAATAATAGAAATCCGACGACTGACGAAACACGAAGTTTGCAGAGGGACATTAAGAAAATAGTTGTACTGTAAATATGAGGAGCCTGTATGTGGATGCTGTGATCTTAATTATACAATTATGGTAAGACTAAAATGTATGACAGACACGATGCACAAAAGTACAGCTACCATCAAACAAAATACCTACCTTGTAAATCGCTGGCAACATCGCTAGAAAATAAATACTTTACTCGCCTTACATAATATTACAACATCGCCTGGATTCCCCGAAGGAATAGGCAGAAGTGTACCTACCTATTTATGGTAACACCCACATTTGATTTCACGCTAGTTATGTTAAGTCTCATGTAATAGGGGGCGAACCTTTTGCCATCAATCGGGCACAAATCTAGAGTTCGTCAAAATCAGTGAAATTATTTTTGAAAGAACCCAATAACACTTTACACATGCTCGACAGTAGCGCTAGACCAACGATGCAGACAACGCCATAAAACAACGCAAAAAAGGCCTCGATAGTAATTCTGGTCTCGATTTTCCTGGCCACAAACTCGGGTCGGTAATAAAACACTCATTTCAAACTCTCACATAGGGCATGATTTAACCAATATTTATTCCTTCTCCGTATGGGTTTCCCTCTTGGGTTTTAGAGAAATTATCCTTGTTATAAAACTTGTACCTACGGAATAAGTAATTCTTCTCTCAATAACTATGGCATTGATATTAAGTTGTTAGTTTTCGTTGCTTTTTATAAGAATAATAAGCTGAACAAGGTACTCCATGCTATACCAAATTCCTAATTTAATGTACAAACGGCAAAATGATTTAAACTATGCATTTCAGAAATGGACACCAGTGCATCATCAGCATTTTAGGTAACGAGAAAAGGCATAGCATTCGTATTTTGTACGAGGCGCAATCCAATCACTGGACAAATCGAATATCCTCCGGGATTTTGTTTTGCACCTGTCAAGCGCAGACGAGCTATTACATGACATCGCACTCGCGTAACTGAGTTAAAAGTAGAAAAAGGTAGGGTATGTTACAAAATATATGTCACTAAAAGGTAAAGTTTAAAGTAACATATTAGAAGGTTTCTACTTCAGATTTCACTACTTATTCCAATAATTATTGTTTAAATGACATTATTAATATGTAACTGAAAAATCATCGACTATAATTGAGTCTATAAAATCAACCAATTGTGAAACGAGAAACATCTATAAGGTGATTTAAAATTACAAGTTCGAGTTAACTAATTCTGATAATCAAATCAAAGCACTAAATCTGGAAGTGGCATCCACAGGTATGTTTTCTGATCAATTTGTTTATATTTTTATCAGACACTTGTGGAATAGACTATAATTGAAAACTCGTACATGTACTGTTAATCTACTTTAATCAGGTACCTAGTACGTAATAAGGATAATTAATTATAGAACATTATGTGCAGATTGATATCGGTTATCATTCAAATGTTAACTGGTTCTGTTAGCGTGAAGCGTGTTCGTGAAGCAACGTGGGTTAAATTATTGCCGATTAGTTTATTTTTCTCAAATAAGTAAATTAAGGGTATGGTTTTTACGACTCAAAATCAAAATATTTTATTTCACATAAACCTACATGGGCACTTATGAAAAGTCAGAAGCTAGGAGCGCGGTTCCAATTAGTCGTTTCCTATGGAGAAGAGAAGGCACCTAACTCCACGGTTACTCTTTTAAAAATAATTGGCTTTAACAATGTTTTCAAATTACATTGTTAATAGGTATGGGAGGGCAGTGTAGGCCTGTCTACAAGTACCAGGTACTTAACAAAATGGAAAATGATCCACAAACCTATAGTCTACGAGGCCTACACATTCATAAAATAGAAAATAATATTTATAAAAGATAAATGAAATAATTCAAATAAAAACCTATTTAAACCAAATTAGACTATCAAACAAATCTGAATTAATATCTGGGGAAACCATTAGCAAAGAGTTGAAATAACAATTGTAGGTAAACAGTGTTAAATAATGAGAAGATTATGTCAAAGATGTATGTTATGTAAAAATAAACCCGTCGAGTTCGAGTTGAACTCGCGTGAAGAGGGTTCCGTACGAGGATGTTACCCACCAAAAACATTTCAAGTTAAGAAGGTTGCCAAGACTTACAAAATGATTTAATTGTTTAAAGTTCTCTTGTATAATGAATAGCCAAGCCTCTAATTCTACAAGGCTTAACTCTAAGAACCTTACATCTTGGTCAAAATGTGCTTGGCCGTTTCGCGGCCGTTGCACAGACACTCATACGGGATTATCGTAAGAAATTAAGTCACTAGTCTTTAATGTTGTATCATGCAATAGTTAAATGGAACGGTCATCATTTTGACATTGATGTAAAGTTATTGGAGTTAGGCCTTGTAAAGTAGGGGCTTAGCTGTACATTAAACCTGTAACTTTTGAACAGTGAGAAGTCTTAGTAACCTACTTTACATGAAATGTTTTTGGTAGGATTTCATTTCTTTTTGTAGGGTGATCTATTTATTTTTTTATTTTAGCGGTGATATTGTACTGATGTTACACAGACATTTTAAAATCAAAACCGTTAGTCCTAGCATAGTCGGGTATAAAAGGTATTTCTTGCACGTCAGCAGATTTCTTCATAGCCAACGAAAAAATATGTAGGTATTTTTTTATAAAATAATTATTTTATTAAATAAATTTCAGTGCGTGATTAAACGTGTTTTATTTTAAAGCACGTATTTTTATTTTTTATTCTTCATTAAGTTGATAAGTCTTAAGTCATCGAAGTTATGACTTGAGCGGTTTATTAGGAGCCACTGAAGAGTTCCTCTATCACGTCTTGGCACTATCATCAGACCCTCGACACCAAGTGCAATATATTGGAGTCATCAAAAAAAATCATATGACACCAGACTCGAGGGGTTTACTTGTAGCCTCTGACGAGTCCCACTCTCAACCTATGTCACACGGTACAGTTTGCAGAACTTTTGTTTTCATGTTCTATATTTCCCCCCAAAAGTGACCCCCATATTCAAAATTTGTTTCTTTATGTTATACAACCATGTTTGGGTCACAGAAATTCGTATGTGTACCAAATTTCAACTTAATCAGTCTTGTAGATTTGGAGTAAATTGGCTGTGACAGAAGGACAGACAGACACACGTGTTATTCTATGGTTCCGTTTTTCATGAGGAAGTCCGGAACCCTAAAAACATAGTAATTTGGGAGCAGAAAATAGACATTTTCATAGTGATGCCGTTAACGAGGTCCCAGGGAAGCCACATATGCATCGGGAATTATTACCAAACTTCCTTGTCTTTAACGCAGTCCTTAATCTTATATTATGCATTTTTGAAAACTTGACAAAACATCATGATTTCTTTATTATACATAAGTGATGTAGTGTAATATTAATTTAATAAATACTTTAACCTTCTGAAATAAATCCTATTAATTATGATGAAAACCGCATTAAAATCCGTTGTGTAATTTATAAGAACAACGCCGTCTTACAAACAGATAATAAAATCGTCTACATCTTATGTATAGAAAGATCTTCCTTATGTATGAGTATCATTAAAAAAACAATGGCCTAAAACCATCGCAATTTCAAAGACTAAAAAGAAAGAACACATTTAAATATTGTTTTCCTACAACAAATTCACTATTATACCCACATCGCAGTGCATGTTCGTAGAGACACATATTTCATCATGCAAATGCACTCTAATTGGAAATGCTGAAGTTGTGCTCAATCCAAGATACGACGTGCGGGAATCAAACCACGGTCCGTATCACAGGCAATCTCAGTGAGCCAATCAGCCTCTCTGCCAATCAAGTCAAGAGAGATGAATCGGTAAGACTGTTTGCTTATCTACCCAATTTTTTTCTGTGACACAGGCTCTAGAAAACGATGCCTGGACATGATTTGAGAGGCCTATGCTAAGCAGTGGGAGGCAGTGTAGGCAAACAAATTTTTTTTTTTGGTTTTTGTATCAAATATGTTCATTGCGTAATTATGGTAACCTTCTGTGCCATAGTTTTTTTTTTTTTACTTCTGTTTATTGCAAAAAGTTTTCCCTAGGTAAATATTATATCTATGTAGGCAAAACAAACTACCTAATTCATCACATTTCGCGTTACGACTTACGTGTACCGAATTTATTTGAGCAAAAAATTCGCAGTATTTTGATTACTCGAAGGAAATAAATTAAACAACAGCTTTTATTAAGTGTGGGTTAATTTTAATATTTCAGAGCTTTTTCTTTAAGGTGATTTATTGGCATAGTTGTAAAATGTTGGGCTAGTTAATAAAGTATCGTAGAAAGAAACAAGGCCGAAAACTTTTCATTCACCGTGTAAATGTATAGAATCACGGCAAGGTCTGCTGAAATGACAATGTCGTTGTTTTTTTCACATCTTCTAATAGACTTGATACTTGATCTCAGTACAGACAAATTGTGCACTGTACCTACCGTCGTAAACAAGATGTTGAATATGATAACACAGGACCCTTACTGCATAACACACGTGCAATCACAATCCGAATCATTTTGAAGGATATTGCTAATCCATTGCTTCATATGTTCGAAAAATTTGTCTGCTCAACAACGTACATAACGCAATGAATATTGTTGAACTGTCAAAATTAATGCCATTGCTGCTGTTTCTGTGTTACGCAATTACCCCACAGTTTCGAGCCTTTGCTTTTGTTGTGCCATATGTGGCTACATTTTATCCGTAAGTGACTTTTATGTTTATTCAATACACTAGACGTAAATAAATAAAGCAAAAACAAACGAAATAATAAAAATTTATCGTTCATGCGTTCCTGACGGTAGCAAGTAAAATAATAAATAATTTCGAACTTATAGCACAAATTATATGCATAATTTATTAGTTTTACGCTGAAAAGCTTCATCTTAATAATAATTGCCATTATTAAACCTATAAACACTATAATGCTCTTTCATTTCAGGATTATGCTGGGTAATGTTAACTATTTCCGGGAATTTTCTTGTTCTTGGAATAATTAAATGTGAATAAACGATATTAAAATTAAATGATTGTCTCTATTAAATTACTTTAAGTTTATTAAATCTCTTTGGATTTAATAAATTATGATACATTTTCAATATACCATTACCAGGAAACAGTTCCTAAGTATAATAGTTAATAAGCTATAAGACACTAAAAGTGTATAAAAGTACCACGTCGAGTAATACAGCAGTGTCGAGTGCCGTAGAAGGCCGTAGACTAAGAGCCCTCCCATAAAGATGAATGTATGTGGACGAAACAAAAGAGATGTGCGCTCGGAAAATTGGGCTCCATTCTCTTAGCCTAAAAGAGATACAGCTAGCTGTAGGTATAAAAGCGAGGGAAGATTGTGGGAAAATTCATGCCACGATATAAGTATGATGAGTGGAGTCAATTTTCGTTACGAAAACTTACTTGACACTGATTTTGTTAAGCATAGAAATGTGCGGAGTAAAATACGAATCGGAGATAAAAGTGTGTCATTATTTTGAGTAACTTTTTTTACAATACAGTTATAGGTGTTAAATGATGGCTTTATCATATTATTATTAAAGCCCCATTTTCATGGTTTTGACATTTAAGCAACAAATGACTTGCAGTGTTTAGACGACTCTAAACACTGTTTTTACGGTGCAACTTTGATTATTGTTTCAACTTAGGGTATGCCACAGGAAATTAAATTGCACGGTATAAATCAGGCTTCAATATTGAAGAAAAGCTAGCCTACACTTGCAAAGTATTTTTCCAAAGTCTACGCAAAATGCTTACCTTTTTAGGCACATCCATGTGTCGGCAATCATTATAAAAACAGATTACAACCAATCACGTATGTCCGAGGTACTGGACCGTAATTTAAAAAAGAAACTGAAATACCCAGAGTAACGTTTCTGGGTTCACAACAAAAGGGTTTATTAAAGGCAAGCCTTGGTGGAAAATTAAATCACTATGAGCTATGTGAGTAATCTGATTTGAGTATTTAATAATTAGGAGTACAATAATATTTTCATAATAGATTGGGCGTCATCGCTCACGAATTAATTATTATCATTTTCAATTAACAGCTTTAATAAATAGGTTCATTTACAAAAATAATGAAATCTATTCATCAGATGCGACAATAAATTAATGAGTATCATCAGTCTAGGTTGTTGGATTATTTTCAATTCAATTCGTTCGTTTTGATAAATTACTTTAGCTACGGTGATATTTTACATTAACATCATCATCAATTTTTCTCGGATCAAAAAAAAATACACAAACCGAAATCATTTATAAATCAATTTCTGGCACTTTTGAACTGTCAGGAGGTCAGCCAGTCAGAAAGATGAACCTAGTAGCGAATTCCAAAGCGTAGTAGGTACCTATTGAGAAGAACGGGCAAGAAACTCCACGGACACTCAACTACCTAAATAATTCATGTTGAAATTATACATGTTCGTAATAAACAAAAAATAAAAAAAACTGTTCAGAAATTAAAATAAGCCGTGGCAGCTAAGAGATGACCAGTCCCTATTGACGGCGCCCGTTTACGAACACGAAGCATGTATTAGCACCATTCAGCTCAACCATTCTGAAGGGAACTTAATGATGCAACACACACGCCACTACGAGACTTCTGAGTGAGCATGACATACTCTCAGCCGCCAGGGCACATTCAAGTCAATGAAAGACGTACCCAGTAAATGGTAGCTTTAGGTGTAACGAAACTTTACCCTGAATAAAGACATAATTATGTCACTCACTTGAGATCAATACTAGAACATACATGAATTACACAAAATTCGTCTTCATCAATTACAAACTAGATACCCTATCATTGCCTTTATTTCTCCACAAGTGATCGATCCGCAATGCTTATACTAGAGGGATGTGATAAAGCTATTCTTTTGGTAAAATATGACAAGCTAGCTCGCCGTGTGCTACGTTGACTGACTTGTTTATATTGGGTGAGTGTTATGTTCGCCTGAATAAAATTTGGCGAGAATTTTTCTGATGTTAGTACATGTATGATAAATATTATTATAGTTGTTTGATTTTTTTTTGTCTCAATAAATTTTGCAGGTTGATGCAAAAGTGGATAGTTTTAATATATTTTATAACTTTATTTGAGGGTAATTTGAAGTTCTGACAATTTAGTTTTTGCAGCACTGCCCCAAAGGTCTTTGGGCATTTTGTTCGGCCATTTAACCCACTGCGTACGCAAATAAAATAGGGCAGAATGTGCAGATAAATATCTCTGCAACACAATGGTAAAGGTGGCATCCTTGTAGACAGCGGGAAAGTCTAAGGAAAAAAAATGTTGAAAATTAAAACTTGTAGGAGGATTTTCGTCAGGCAGATAAGCACAGTAGCGGTGATTGCTAGAGCTGAGGCCTAAGTCAGGCTATATGATGGCCTCTGGATGGTTTTGAAGGTCAAAAACAGCTGTTTAATATAGTAAAAGCAAGAATAATGAATACTAGAGATATATCGAAAATTACATATTGTATAAAAGATTAAGAGAATGCGTGTGAGGAAGCTGTGCTAGTCACAAGGCATATATTGTGCCACAGGATGGCATGGTAGACTGAAATTAAAAATCATATACTTTTGTGTTTTATTACCAAAACTTAAAACTTACCTTTTCAATAAAGAAAGTCTGTATAAAAATATGAAGAAAACCATAAATCTGGTGATAAATCACTATGGTTGCATATTAATTCCAATGCTCTGTTGGGCTCACCCGGAATTCCCGGGAAAATATAATTTTGTGGGACACTCCGGATGGCCCGGGCATACAGCAAATGCGCGCATTTATCCCAAATGAGAGACAGTCAAATTATTATGACGGTGTAATGTTATTATTTTTAATGATAAGGCTGTTTCTATGTGTGCATTATGCGAATGAGTTATTGTTAGTTTGTGGATGTGTGTGAGAAAATGTGGTATCGTCGTTTGCCTAACGCTAATTAGTCTGCTGGTCACGGGAAACAAATAAAGAATTGAAGGAAATATTCAAAATCACAACCAACTACATATATGTATACCTACTATGCTCATGCTAACGTAGTAAAAACGCTAAATCTTAATATTCTTAAAGTTAACTTTAAGAATATTGCACAAGTTTTAAAACTTTGTTTAAAATTTTGTAACAAAGATAAGTGTGACATACCTATCTTAGTAATGTACTATATACAAAATAAAAATACTGGTTATAAGACTATACTTATAACTAATTTAGAGTTTTAGACTCAGTTTGGTCGAAGCCCAAGAAGGGGGCAACAGCACCTGTCGACTGACTTCCGAGTTATCGGTCGTGAGTTAGAAAGCAGACAGGAACTTCACTTTGTTTATTTAATTTCACCACCACTGTGTCCCAACAGTGGGAACACCATAAGCTTAAGCACATATTATTACAATAAGTTCTCAAAATATAATACGTGTAACCGTTTTGTCACACTCTCGATATAATGGCTTATTAGTCGATTCGCACGAATTTACTAGCCCGAAACAAGCGCATCGACACTTTTAAAAAACATGAATTTTTATGTAGTCGACTCACAAGCAGTTAATTTATTTGTGGGCAAATCAACAGCTACAGAAATATGCAACTGGCACAAATTGGCAAAAAACGACGTTATTGTGCCACCAATCATTATTGTGTACTTTTTTCTTAACTTTATTGCTCAAAATGTACGAATGTTGTTGATTCGCTCACGAATAAATTAACTTGGTGCGAGTCGCCTACGGAAAAGACAATATTGTATAAAAGTGTCGCTTTGCACGTTTCGGTAAATTCGTGCAAATCGAATAATAAGCCGATTTTACCCGAGGACAATCGAGTCGACATCTATTGAAAAACATAATATGTCCTTTCCTTAGGCCCAGCACGAATGCGCGACTTATGCGAATAAAATTATACGAGAGGAATTTGTAAAAAAAGTTGCCAAACGTAGCTTTTAGCACCAAACTTGCACCAGTTTAGTCACTAGATACATTTAGCGTTAAAAACATTAAAAAACACTTATTTTTAACTTATTTAATATTAATTCGCTCTCCTACAACAGCTCACTTTGACAACACACCTGGCACTCAATAATTCTCGTAACTTTCTTAGCCTAGCCTTACACCGACCGTTTTCTACCGCGGCCTGTCTCCCTTCTCGCAAGTGGCGCTAATAATACCTGTAATAGAATCTTCATAATGTTAAGGGGTATAGGGATCGCTACGCTTGCGCTTTAATCAATCAATAATAGCTACGTTAATGTATATGTGTTTGATGTACCCATTTTAGTGAAAACCGTTTTACAACGTTTGTCTCATTGTACGTGTACTTCTAAACCTAACGCATAAAACCTCTGAGGACAATATACGATTTTAGTAGAACATGTTTCCTAAGCACTATATAAATGTCTTACTCAATCCTAGAGACAGTGCACTACGAAGCCCAACTGCCATTGAGTGAGACAAGTATTGAGTATAAAATTCTAAACGCGTGCTAATGTTAACATCACCTTTACGGCAGCCTAGCCCCATTTCTTTCTAAAATAACAGAAAATTTCGCACAAGCGTACCGTAGACTCAGTCTGTAGCAAAACTCAATGCGATCGTACTCGGTGTTTGCCGAGGTGGGTATTTCGTCACCTCACATCTCGCTAAACTTCCCCATTTCGAGGATACAGTGCGGCTGTCAGTGGCAAAGCGTCCAAATTGACGTGTTTCGATAAATAGTGTAGATTTAGAAATTGGCGTACCATATGCCGGGTGTAGGTTCTTAGAACGACTACCAATCCAGTTTGGGGAGCTTTGTAAAGCCTACCCCCTCTCCCGGAGACGTGCCTACAACGAGCCTTTCGTAAAGAGTTTTGTGGCCAAACCTTTTTGGAAGCAGTAATTATCACTAACTTTTGATTGTTTTATAATGCCGATTCAGATCGACTTAATAGCATTTGTTGTTTTAAATGAACTGAGAGTATTTACGTTTCTGCCTTCCGTATGTGGTTGCGCATGTTACAGGTCAAAGTCGTCAAAAGTCGAGCGTCAGTGCTCAGTGTCAAATAAAGTGGAAGGACTTCTCCGTTTCCCTATAATCAAACGCAAATGACAAATATCTTTCAGTGTACGGATTAGGAGATGAACACGTAATACAATAGAAAATAGAGTTAATTAATAGCGCAATGTCGCTATGCTGGAACAAATGATTATTAATAGCTCTGCAGCGATATTATCTAAATGTTACGAACAAATCATAAACAAATCAGCCTACAAGAACAATACAATGGAAAAGACACATTATTAGTAAAGATTTTAACACTTACCAATGATATATTTGTAGGGAATTAGATTACTACTCACGAAATGCCGCACGTAGTACCAACTTCACCTCGAACACAGCTCCTCCCAGCTCACAACACTCACCAACCTCCTAACTTAACTAGCTTTCCCTCTTGAGACTATAACGACCGAACCCCGTCATGTCCTAAGACCAACTGCCATAGCTCACCACTCCCGCCAGCCTCCAAAATCGGGGCTCTGGCCTTTCCCACGCTATTTTTTGTAAACTTCGACTTAAAACACACTTTTCTATTTCTTAATTGTTTCTCAAATGCATCCAGGGTTTACGATTCACAGATGGCTGCAATTACGCGCCCTCACTTTAACTTTCTCGTTCTCAGAATTTCTAAAGAACCTTCGATTTCGATTGTCTAAATATTTCTCTCGAGCGACGACGGCTGCCATAAGTGGCCATAAAATAGAAATGTAATGCATTTCTGAGAGGCCAATATTACCTTACAAGTGCAAAGAATTAGGATATCTTGTTATTTATTAGGGTAACGCGTCAAGCTGTCAGACCATAAAACTAAGATTTAATGTGTTTCTAAAGTGGACCGAACCATGTGCAAGGTTTAAGAATAAATATAATATTTTGTTATTAAATAGGAATAAGTGACAGACAGTCACATACGGAACCCTCTCGTGGAGAGGGTTCCGTACAATACGTAACCCTTTCAACTCGCACTTGACCGTTTTTTATTACCTACGACACTTATGAGCCGAGCTTTCGCTCGGCTTATTAAAAAAAAAACTGCCTTTTCATAGAAAAGTGCAATACCTACGCGGTCAAAATGTATGGCAGAACAATTTTTTTTAAATAACCGACAAAAATACCAACGCAGGAGGGTTCCAAATCATGTAATGTGTCCATGGTAATCGGTTGTGCGTCGACGTCCCTTCCACCCTGTATATAGACAGAATTTTGCTAATTTTTTTAATATTATGTGTTTTTTATGCGAAATGAAAAGTTTAGAATTACCTATTTCTTAGTTCCACATGTGACAAACACCTACAATAGAGCTTTTTAACAAACATAAACGTATATTGTATTTAAAATAACTAGCAAATGAGCAATTTTTGATGTTATATTATTTTTTGAGGTATAACATTGTCCCAAAATTAAAAATGTTGCCATCAAAACACGTTTTTCGAAATTGGTGGACAGTACCAGTTTTTATTCTATACCCCTAATATAAATTTGATTATAGTTTATGGAAATACTTGCTGTGACCACAACTGCAACAAAAATGTAAAACTGTGGACTGACCGTGAAAAACATCCAAAGATAGGTCAGTCCGCAGTTTTTGCGTGAAACGGTTTTAAAAATATATCGATATAAATAAAAACATAAAGGACAACATTGCAGTCTTGAACTCGCAACAAAATCATACAAACTTAGTTTCCAGCAAATACAATATCATTGTCTTGTGAACATTTTTGGTGAAACAGCTCTGTTGTTTCGTTCCAGAACGGAATTCACAAGTTTACTGTTTATTTACAACCACATAACCATATCAACGGGGTTGCCAGTTTGCGATTTACGGTTAGATCCGTAGATCCGTTTCGATCAACAAAGCAGTTTCCGACAGTTCAAACAATTGGTTCAGAAAATCCATTCAGTTAAGCCAAGTTAATTGCTGATCTTGGTCGATTTGCATAGAATTTTTTTGTTTTGTATTTACGCTGTTTGTACACTACCGCTTACCGTTACGATACCGTGAAATTCAGGATTGCTCAGGCGTCTTTGTCCGTTGTCCGTCGTCTTTGCGATAAAATTAGCGTTTTTTTTTTTTTTAATTATCATTTCCTCTTATAATATTTGTATCCTTCGACTTTCTGCTTATCTCCTGTCCGCGAATAAGACATTATTAATGTCATTTAGTACCTACCCAGGCAAGCTTCACGATGTTATGTTTCCTACATAATTAATTAATAATTGCCATACTTTCAAGATACTTAAATTATCTATGCAAGCTGCATTAATAAACAGCTTCCGCGCGGATTCGCTTACCAAATTAGAAATTAAATATTAAGATGCGTAACAGAATATTAAATTGTTTGTCCCTAAAGAGCCGTCTAAATCTAAATCAAAAGTGATATAGGCCCATACTTTGGGATTCATTCCGTAAAGTAAGTGGAACAAGTGGACCTAGCACAAAAACGCGGAGCAGACGTAAAGTAAGTACGAACGATTTTAAAATTGAACATTTTTTGTATCATCCATACATAGTACGAGTATTTACTTAGTTTTAAGGCTTTATTCACATGTATGGGGAGACTAACGCCTGCTTGCAACACAAATCATTAGCGATAAACGCATTTATAACATCGTTATTTCCTTCCAATCGTTGAAGATGACAGAGACAGAATGGTGTTTTTTAATGTTTTTAACGCTAAATGTATCTAGTGACTAAACTGGTGCAAGTTTGGTGCTAAAAGCTACGTTTGGCAACTTTTTTTTACAAATTCCTCTCGTATAATTTTATTCGCATAAGTCGCACATTCGTGCTGGGCCTAAGGAAAGGACATATTATGTTTTTCAATAGATGTCGACTCGATTGTCCTCGGGTAAAATCGGCTTATTATTCGATTTGCACGAATTTACCGAAACGTGCAAAGCGACACTTTTATACAATATTGTCTTTTCCGTAGGCGACTCGCACCAAGTTAATTTATTCGTGAGCGAATCAACAACATTCGTACATTTTGAGCAATAAAGTTAAGAAAAAAGTACACAATAATGATTGGTGGCACAATAACGTCGTTTTTTGCCAATTTGTGCCAGTTGCATATTTCTGTAGCTGTTGATTTGCCCACAAATAAATTAACTGCTTGTGAGTCGACTACATAAAAATTCATGTTTTTTAAAAGTGTCGATGCGCTTGTTTCGGGCTAGTAAATTCGTGCGAATCGACTAATAAGCCATTATATCGAGAGTGTGACAAAACGGTTACACGTATTATATTTTGAGAACTTATTGTAATAATATGTGCTTAAGCTTATGGTGTTCCCACTGTTGGGACACAGTGGTGGTGAAATTAAATAAACAAAGTGAAGTTCCTGTCTGCTTTCTAACTCACGACCGATAACTCGGAAGTCAGTCGAAATGTGCTGTTGCCCCCTTCTTGGGCTTCGACCAAACTGAGTCTAAAACTCTAAATTAGTTATAAGTATAGTCTTATAACCAGTATTTTTATTTTGTATATAGTACATTACTAAGATAGGTATGTCACACTTATCTTTGTTACAAAATTTTAAACAAAGTTTTAAAACTTTGTTTAAAATTTTGTTATCGGTCGTGAGTTAGAAAGCAGACAGGAACTTCACTTTGTTTATTTAATTTCACCACCACTGTGTCCCAACAGTGGGAACACCATAAGCTTAAGCACATATTATTACAATAAGTTCTCAAAATATAATACGTGTAACCGTTTTGTCACACTCTCGATATAATGGCTTATTAGTCGATTCGCACGAATTTACTAGCCCGAAACAAGCGCATCGACACTTTTAAAAAACATGAATTTTTATGTAGTCGACTCACAAGCAGTTAATTTATTTGTGGGCAAATCAACAGCTACAGAAATATGCAACTGGCACAAATTGGCAAAAAACGACGTTATTGTGCCACCAATCATTATTGTGTACTTTTTTCTTAACTTTATTGCTCAAAATGTACGAATGTTGTTGATTCGCTCACGAATAAATTAACTTGGTGCGAGTCGCCTACGGAAAAGACAATATTGTATAAAAGTGTCGCTTTGCACGTTTCGGTAAATTCGTGCAAATCGAATAATAAGCCGATTTTACCCGAGGACAATCGAGTCGACATCTATTGAAAAACATAATATGTCCTTTCCTTAGGCCCAGCACGAATGTGCGACTTATGCGAATAAAATTATACGAGAGGAATTTGTAAAAAAAAGTTGCCAAACGTAGCTTTTAGCACCAAACTTGCACCAGTTTAGTCACTAGATACATTTAGCGTTAAAAACATTAAAAAACACCATTCTGTCTCTGTCATCTTCAACGATTGGAAGGAAATAACGATGTTATAAATGCGTTTATCGCTAATGATTTGTGTTGCAAGCAGGCGTTAGTCTCCCCATACATGTGAATAAAGCCTTAAAACTAAGTAAATACTCGTACTATGTATGGATGATACAAAAAATGTTCAATTTTAAAATCGTTCGTACTTACTTTACGTCTGCTCCGCGTTTTTGTGCTAGGTCCACTTGTTCCACTTACTTTACGGAATGAATCCCAAAGTATGGGCCTATATCACTTTTGATTTAGATTTAGACGGCTCTTTAGGGACAAACAATTTAATATTCTGTTACGCATCTTAATATTTAATTTCTAATTTGGTAAGCGAATCCGCGCGGAAGCTGTTTATTAATGCAGCTTGCATAGATAATTTAAGTATCTTGAAAGTATGGCAATTATTAATTAATTATGTAGGAAACATAACATCGTGAAGCTTGCCTGGGTAGGTACTAAATGACATTAATAATGTCTTATTCGCGGACAGGAGATAAGCAGAAAGTCGAAGGATACAAATATTATAAGAGGAAATGATAATTAAAAAAAAAAAAAAACGCTAATTTTATCGCAAAGACGACGGACAACGGACAAAGACGCCTGAGCAATCCTGAATTTCACGGTATCGTAACGGTAAGCGGTAGTGTACAAACAGCGTAAATACAAAACAAAAAAATTCTATGCAAATCGACCAAGATCAGCAATTAACTTGGCTTAACTGAATGGATTTTCTGAACCAATTGTTTGAACTGTCGGAAACTGCTTTGTTGATCGAAACGGATCTACGGATCTAACCGTAAATCGCAAACTGGCAACCCCGTTGATATGGTTATGTGGTTGTAAATAAACAGTAAACTTGTGAATTCCGTTCTGGAACGAAACAACAGAGCTGTTTCACCAAAAATGTTCACAAGACAATGATATTGTATTTGCTGGAAACTAAGTTTGTATGATTTTGTTGCGAGTTCAAGACTGCAATGTTGTCCTTTATGTTTTTATTTATATCGATATATTTTTAAAACCGTTTCACGCAAAAACTGCGGACTGACCTATCTTTGGATGTTTTTCACGGTCAGTCCACAGTTTTACATTTTTGTTGCAGTTGTGGTCACAGCAAGTATTTCCATAAACTATAATCAAATTTATATTAGGGGTATAGAATAAAAACTGGTACTGTCCACCAATTTCGAAAAACGTGTTTTGATGGCAACATTTTTAATTTTGGGACAATGTTATACCTCAAAAAATAATATAACATCAAAAATTGCTCATTTGCTAGTTATTTTAAATACAATATACGTTTATGTTTGTTAAAAAGCTCTATTGTAGGTGTTTGTCACATGTGGAACTAAGAAATAGGTAATTCTAAACTTTTCATTTCGCATAAAAAACACATAATATTAAAAAAATTAGCAAAATTCTGTCTATATACAGGGTGGAAGGGACGTCGACGCACAACCGATTACCATGGACACATTACATGATTTGGAACCCTCCTGCGTTGGTATTTTTGTCGGTTATTTAAAAAAAATTGTTCTGCCATACATTTTGACCGCGTAGGTATTGCACTTTTCTATGAAAAGGCAGTTTTTTTTTTAATAAGCCGAGCGAAAGCTCGGCTCATAAGTGTCGTAGGTAATAAAAAACGGTCAAGTGCGAGTTGAAAGGGTTACGTATTGTACGGAACCCTCTCCACGAGAGGGTTCCGTATGTGACTGTCTGTCACTTATTCCTATTTAATAACAAAATATTATATTTATTCTTAAACCTTGCACATGGTTCGGTCCACTTTAGAAACACATTAAATCTTAGTTTTATGGTCTGACAGCTTGACGCGTTACCCTAATAAATAACAAGATATCCTAATTCTTTGCACTTGTAAGGTAATATTGGCCTCTCAGAAATGCATTACATTTCTATTTTATGGCCACTTATGGCAGCCGTCGTCGCTCGAGAGAAATATTTAGACAATCGAAATCGAAGGTTCTTTAGAAATTCTGAGAACGAGAAAGTTAAAGTGAGGGCGCGTAATTGCAGCCATCTGTGAATCGTAAACCCTGGATGCATTTGAGAAACAATTAAGAAATAGAAAAGTGTGTTTTAAGTCGAAGTTTACAAAAAATAGCGTGGGAAAGGCCAGAGCCCCGATTTTGGAGGCTGGCGGGAGTGGTGAGCTATGGCAGTTGGTCTTAGGACATGACGGGGTTCGGTCGTTATAGTCTCAAGAGGGAAAGCTAGTTAAGTTAGGAGGTTGGTGAGTGTTGTGAGCTGGGAGGAGCTGTGTTCGAGGTGAAGTTGGTACTACGTGCGGCATTTCGTGAGTAGTAATCTAATTCCCTACAAATATATCATTGGTAAGTGTTAAAATCTTTACTAATAATGTGTCTTTTCCATTGTATTGTTCTTGTAGGCTGATTTGTTTATGATTTGTTCGTAACATTTAGATAATATCGCTGCAGAGCTATTAATAATCATTTGTTCCAGCATAGCGACATTGCGCTATTAATTAACTCTATTTTCTATTGTATTACGTGTTCATCTCCTAATCCGTACACTGAAAGATATTTGTCATTTGCGTTTGATTATAGGGAAACGGAGAAGTCCTTCCACTTTATTTGACACTGAGCACTGACGCTCGACTTTTGACGACTTTGACCTGTAACATGCGCAACCACATACGGAAGGCAGAAACGTAAATACTCTCAGTTCATTTAAAACAACAAATGCTATTAAGTCGATCTGAATCGGCATTATAAAACAATCAAAAGTTAGTGATAATTACTGCTTCCAAAAAGGTTTGGCCACAAAACTCTTTACGAAAGGCTCGTTGTAGGCACGTCTCCGGGAGAGGGGGTAGGCTTTACAAAGCTCCCCAAACTGGATTGGTAGTCGTTCTAAGAACCTACACCCGGCATATGGTACGCCAATTTCTAAATCTACACTATTTATCGAAACACGTCAATTTGGACGCTTTGCCACTGACAGCCGCACTGTATCCTCGAAATGGGGAAGTTTAGCGAGATGTGAGGTGACGAAATACCCACCTCGGCAAACACCGAGTACGATCGCATTGAGTTTTGCTACAGACTGAGTCTACGGTACGCTTGTGCGAAATTTTCTGTTATTTTAGAAAGAAATGGGGCTAGGCTGCCGTAAAGGTGATGTTAACATTAGCACGCGTTTAGAATTTTATACTCAATACTTGTCTCACTCAATGGCAGTTGGGCTTCGTAGTGCACTGTCTCTAGGATTGAGTAAGACATTTATATAGTGCTTAGGAAACATGTTCTACTAAAATCGTATATTGTCCTCAGAGGTTTTATGCGTTAGGTTTAGAAGTACACGTACAATGAGACAAACGTTGTAAAACGGTTTTCACTAAAATGGGTACATCAAACACATATACATTAACGTAGCTATTATTGATTGATTAAAGCGCAAGCGTAGCGATCCCTATACCCCTTAACATTATGAAGATTCTATTACAGGTATTATTAGCGCCACTTGCGAGAAGGGAGACAGGCCGCGGTAGAAAACGGTCGGTGTAAGGCTAGGCTAAGAAAGTTACGAGAATTATTGAGTGCCAGGTGTGTTGTCAAAGTGAGCTGTTGTAGGAGAGCGAATTAATATTAAATAAGTTAAAAATAGATGTGTTGAAGCACAGGTTTAGTTTATTATTATTCTGTAATCTAGTTTTTAACGTAGTATGTGTTAGTGGTTGTTGGTGAGGCTGGGTGAGCCTTTAGTTATTATAGTCATCCTAGGCTGAAGGAGTTGATAGTCATTATAACTAATAATCAGACAGACACGTGTTGCTGGCGAGTTTGTTGCGCCACTTCTTCTCCCCAGCATAAGCACTAGGAAGTGGTGAAGGGTGGGAGAGTGACCAAGTCTGGTGACGAGCTCTACAGAGCCGCCCGGGGTTGGAGTGCGGCCTTTTCCCCTTAGGGGGAAACCGACCTTAACGCTAATATTAACATAATTAGGAAAAACGAAAATTTTATCAGCCTAGGGTAATCTAGGTACTGTCACACGTACAATAATGTTACCCACCTAAAACATTTAATGTAATGAAAGTTGCCAGGACTTACATAACTCTTTCATTGTTAAAAAGTTATTGGATCTAATGAATGGCCAAGACCAATTGGCTTAAAGACGTTTAACACGGCTTGGTCAATTCGCGGCCGTCGCACAGATTCTCCTATGGACTAAAGGTAAGAAATTAAGTCACTAGATTTCAGTTATATCATGCAAAGTTAGGCCTTGTAGAGTTAGGGGCTTGGCTGTACATTAAACCTAATAACTTTTGAACAGTGAGAAGTCTTGGTGACCTACTTTACATGAAATGTTTTTGATTTAAAATTTCTTTTGCAGGGTACTCTATTTCTTTTTGTTTAAGCGGTGATTTCGTACTGATATTACACAGACATGTAAAAATCATAACCATTACTCCGAGCATAGTCGGGTAAAAAACGTATAGTAGTTGGTTAGTTAAATAAATTTTGAGTTCGTGATTAAAGCGTGTTTTTAAGTAAGTATTTTTTCAAGTTTTTAGCCTAACATATGCTTCATTAAGTTGATAAGTCTGAAGTCAACAAAGTTGTGACTTGAACGGTTTACGAGGAGCCACTGTCACGTCTTGGCACCATCATCAGACCCTCGTTACCAAGCCCAATCTATTGAACAAATAATATGAGCACAAACTCGAGGGGTTTACTGGAAGGCCCTGACGAGTTCCACTCTCAACTTCCTGGTTCCATTATCAGACTCTAGACCCTAAGTGCAATATATTGGACTCTTCAATAGGAATCATATAGGCCAAAACTAGTGGTAGTAGTTTCGGAGATAAGGGGGAGGGGACAGTAAATTTTCGTATTATTTCTTAAATCATTTCAAAACTGTTTATTTTAAAATTAACCAAAAAAAAAAGTTTCTGACCCTCACAACAAGCCCTTTCGTTTGTTCTGTCACACCTTACATTTTGCAAAACTATTGCTTTTAATTTTCTAGCTTTCCCTCCCAACTGACCTCCATTTTCAAAATTCGTTTCTATACGTTATACGACCGTGTTTGGGTCACAGAAATTCATATCTGTATCAAATATCAAAAATCAGTTTTGTAGATTCGGAGCAAATTTGCTGTGACAGACGGACAGACAGATAGACACACGAGTGATCCTATAAGGGTTCCGATTTTTATTAGGTCGTGCGGATCCCTAAAAACTAGCTATTTGTAAGTACAAAGTAACAGTATTCACAAAAATGGACAAATTCAGCTTCAGCGTTAACAAATTAGTATGAATATCGTTTAAAATGTTAGTATAGATTGATAGAACAGATACTTACTTTGCAAAAAGACGAAAATTGATTTACGAGAAAATTGATTTTGATTTGCTCGGTATTCAATCTGATTTCAAAATCTTATACTCACTTATAATACTTATACCTATAGCTAAATGTTAGAATTTCATATTGCTTATTGTACCGTTTATAATATAAGATATATTTGTTTTCGTGCTTGTCAGTGATCTTAATATTTTCGTGCCTCGGAAAGCACGTAAAGCCGTTAGTCCCGGCTGTCATTCCAAGATCTAATATTGACAGTGGTTACGGGTCGTCAAAAGCCCAAAAGTCTAAGAACCGGTCTTGTGTTACCCATTAGCTGGGTTGTGGGGCCAGATAGGCACTCGCTCCATTGAAAATAATAAAATATTATATTAGGCTATTGATGAGGATATATATGAGGCTATTTCAAACTTACTACCGAAAAAAAAGTCAGTGTTAAAGTCCATTTCGTTTATTTAGACACTACGCAAACAATGTTGATATTCATGCTTAAATTAGTAAAATACTTGAAATTTATACGAAAACTATTTCTGGGGGATTCCGGGGAAACTATTGACGACATCGTAAAAAAGCTATTCCTCCTCATTTATTTGACATTTAATGTTAAAATTAAATGGGCACTATATTTCTCGGTTCTTTAACCGAAAGTGATGTCAAAAAAGGAAGCCATCAATTTTAAAGAAGTTACTTCTTTTTTTATTTCGAATGACAGAAAGGGATAGAAGAAAAGAAAATAATGAGACGTCATAGCGTTAGTTAGTTTTAATGTGAAGAAATCGATTCTTATAATACACATTGTATTCAACTGTATCTGGTTAGTCTGGAAGCTGACCCCAACATAGTTGGGAACATGCGGCAAATTGATTGATTGTTAGTGATCCTAACACCCATATTCTAAGTCGTAACCTCGAAAGCTACTCCATATTCAAAGCCGTAACCTCGAAAGCTACTCCATATTCTATGTCGCAACCTCGAAAGCTACTCCACATAACAAGTAGTACCCTCGAAAGCTACTGCATATTCTAAGTCGTTACCTCGAATGCTACTCCATATTCTAAGTCGTAACCTCGATAGCTGCTCCATATTACAAGTCGTAACTTCGAAGGCTACTCCATGTTCTAAGTCGTAACCTCGAAAGCTACTCCATATTCTAAGTCGTAACTTTGATAGCTACTCCATAACCTCGAAAGCTACTCCATATTCTAAGTCTTATCCTCGAAAGCTACTCTCTCTATTCACAACTCTGTCGAGGAGACCTCAAGGCGTGCCTCAGAAGACCCTCAAAATCGGTATTAATTAAGGAATTATGAGGTCCCTCGAATGAGTGTGAGTGGAGGTGATACGAGTACGTCGCGAATACGTGAATATTCAATAAACTTTTCAAAAGACATGAAAATCGGATGAAATACGTTTATTTTGGTTTAAACTTCCTTGTTGACCACCTCAAAGAAGCCTCAAGGTACATGACGATGTACCTTATATTGGCAGTTGGTTCCTCAACTCAAACTCACCTCGACTGAGGAAACTGTTTGAGATGAGGGGCAAATTGCAACTATGAACATCAAACCACATAAGTGAGGTTGAGTGACGTCGAGGAAATCATGAGGTTTTAACTTAGAATATGGGATAACATTTCCATAACTTTTTCTGTTTATACCGTGAGAACTTGTGATTGGGACTGGGACTATAAATATTTATTAAACAGCAGTCTTATTACTGACTAGTAAATATCTAAAATTAATTATCTATTTACTCTTACCGAATGTATTCAACAGTCACTGTTCCGGTATAAAACCAGTAAACCGGCTTAGCGGGCGAAAGCTCAGATCAACAAAATAAACGCCCGCTAAACAATCTGATTATAGGCCTCATATAGACTGCCTGAAGGCTGGTGTTTAGACAAACCGGTGTAATAGACGTGTGCCTGCCTTAAGTCTTTAATATGAAAAAAAATATATCAGCAATTGGAAAACAGATTTCAAACAAACATAAGAAAATCATCAAAGCAAAAACATTTTGTCGTGAAAAAGTAAATTCTATACATAAACATTGTTCGTGGGTTCTCTGGAATTCGATTTCCGCACAGAGCCAATAGCTTATTGTACTGTTTATGATAATTGTACCTGCAGAGTGTTTGTGGCTGTAAAAGCGCCCACGATAGACGAGAAAATCCAACAATACCTACCCTTTGCAGAAAATTCTCAGAGCACGACTACCTACTCATTCTATGCAATCCCGCCCACATAATTTGTGGGATACATCTAGGATACATCATAATACTGTTCATGAAAATTCGTGGGTGTAACAATCTTACATAAACTGCTAGGTACTAGGATTAACTTTTCAGGAAACACATCTCTTGCAAACCGGACGGAGACGGAGGAGAAACCTGGATGTGCAGCTGCACATTTGGGTTTCTTCTAATCGCTAATACAAATGGCTGAGGCCTACCTTAGATGTGAGTAGACTTCCTTTCCCGCACTTAGTTCACGCTCACAGCACACTCAGACCGTTGTGCAAGGCTTAAGCTATTAGACGAGCAGTGGCTGGACATAACGGCTGGCTGTCATGAAAATGATGACGGAGCGACAAAGATTTAAATCGTTAGATTGCCCGGCCGAGTCAAAAGATATTCGAGTTTCTGTTTAGTTTTAACACCTCTGAAACACAATGACACAGTGACTTGACTTGATTGTCATGGAAGCCCTATATGTGTTATCTCACTTTTCTCAGTATGGATATTTTTGTCGCGTGACTGAGAACGGTGCGAGAAAATCTAGCGATTTAAAACATTGAGCAGCGGGGTTGGACTTAATGCCAAATACTGCTGCAAATGACAGATTTTCATGACGGTATAATGGAACAGCTTTCACATGAAAACAAAGTTTTATGTTTCTATCATAGAAAACACCAAAATTTGTAAAAAGTCACCATTATGTGTGTAAATAGTAGGTGTGTAGGTAAATCAAAATGCTTAAAATGACTCACAAAAAAACTAAAACTAAAAACCAAGCACTTCAATCTAGATAGTACCTACTAATTTTATCCATATACCCTGAGTGTGCAATAATGCAATTATGATAATATAATTCAATCTTTTATGAATATTCAAGCAGTATGATTTCGCAAAATTGGCACCTACAAGTAAGAAGGAAAGTGTGTTTAAACCCCTGCTCATTTATATTCTATGCATCGAATCAATTTGATTGGCTCTCTGTGAACACTTCGATAATTGCAAATTTCAAATACAGCTAGGATTTATTTACCTCCAATATCGATAGCTACGAGTAATAATAGCTTTGCGAGGTGACTTCCCGCATCCTCCGAGTCTTTCTTGAAGAGACTGATGAAAATTATATTCGTACAGTTTATTTTTCCTAATGTTTCTATAATGGGAAACAAAACACGTTTATGAAATTGATTCACAATTGCTTCGAATTTACTGATACAGTAGGTAGACACTAATACCTTCTGATTATATTTGAGGTTAGGAGGCACTAGCACAGACAGTAACTAAGTATCACATGTTAGTTCTATAAGTTAATAAGTAGCAGCTTTGTTGAAGAAATATCTAATGCCATACCTACAGCAGGCTGGTGCCTAACTATATCTCTAGCATAGGGGAGTTCCTAATTCCTTTTGGATAGCGTTCCATTACCGACAAAACCGCAAATTCAGTGGAACAACCACTATTAGACTGTGGAGGTGCACATCCAGATAGCGGCACGGAAGCGGTCTTGTTTTATTCATACGTCTCAAAACTAAGGTTAGGCGCTTAGCATACATTTGAATGGAAATGTCGCATCCGCAAAACCGTTCTGTTTAATACGTCCCACGTGCAACATAAGATTCGGATAGCGCAAACTGCAAACAAGGTATGGTGAAATGGTAGTAGGTACAATTGTAGTGACCTACACACTTACGTTCAAAAATTAAATTAAAAGTAAAATAAAATAAAATGTAAATTATATATTTCTATAAAATTAATTATAATTTATATACACATATTTACAAAAGAACTTAAAACTAGACTTATCATAATCAACATTCATTATAAAACTATTCAACATTCAATGAACAAACAGACAAGTACAAATATTATTTTAATAGATAATTCCTTATCAGCTGGCCAGCTGAGCTATGACGCGTCTATTGTTCTAGCGGCTCGTCATGCGAACCGTGTGAGCGAGCGGGACGGTACGAGTATCGTTGTGCGTTGCACTCATACACGTGCGGCGCGCGCGCGGCATGACTTGCGGGTTAGTACGCTCACCGCGCGCGTTGCAAAACATCAACTGATCTCGCGATCCTGGCTTCACGGCATTAGCTGGTAAACATTGAAAGCTTTCTGTTTTTTACCTTTCACTATCTATACGTGCCTTTCTCTGCTATCTACATTTCTAACACTCCTTCTTAACTAAGTGTAACTCTTGTGTGTGTAAACTGAACCTGTGACTGTGATCTAATAAACTTTCATTCTTCTCCTTGTGTACTTGGAACTTATTACTTTAAACCTATTTCTACCTATCACACGCTTCCTAAACACTACATTGGTGACCCCGTTCAAGAGCACGAACATGACTGAGGACAAGGCACGCACGGACCAAGATGTACAGGCAGCGGAAACATTTCGCGTGGGTGTGCGTATACCGCCGTTCTACCCAGAGAAGCCAAGTCTCTGGTTTAACCAGATGGAGGCGCAGTTCATCCTGGCGAGCATCAAGTCGGACGACACCAAATTTTATTATATAACCGGCAAAATATTATATAATCCGCAGTACGCTGCCGCAGTCGAAGACATTATCGGCAACCCGCCACTCACCGGGAAATACGAGAAGTTAAAAGGTGAGCTTATTAAGCGGCTATCGGCATCGCACGAGAAAAAGGTAACAGCTTCTCATGCATGAAGAACTGGGCGACCGGAAGCCGTCACAACTTTATCGCCACCTTCTCAACCTCGCTGGCCCAGGTGTACTGGAGGAGTTTTTGCGAAGTATATGGACGACCCGCCTCCCCGCCAACACACAGGCCATCGTAGCGTCGCAGTCGAGGATGGACCTGGCTGAACTGGCAGAGCTGGCAGACCGGATCCACGACGTCGTCGGTATCCAGTTGGCATCAACAACTGCCATATCTACTGCTGCGTCGACGAGTGCTGCGAGTGCCAGTGTATGCTCGGAGGTCGCCGCTCTAACCAAGCAAATGGAGAAACTAGCGGATAAGGCGGAGCGACTGTCTCGCCCCAGTGGACGTGCCCGTAGTCGCACGCGTTATCGGTCAGGCTCATCCCTGTCAGACTCTAGCTACAGTAAGTTCCCGCAGTGCTGGTACCACCAAAATTTCGGTGACCGAGCAAGAAAGTGTGTGAAGCCGTGCGACTACCCTACATCGGGAAAAGCGCGGGGCAATCAATAATGGCGGCCGATGATTGTCCGAGTGCTGGTCGCTTATTCGTTACCGATCAAAGGTCGAAGATGCAATTTTTGGTTGACACCGACAGCGACCTCTGTGTCTACCCCCGATCGGCATTATCAAGTCGACAAGAGAAGACCAACTACCAATTGTGCGCGGCAAACGGAACACCGATAAACACTTACGGGTTCATTAACGTCAATCTGAACCTACGATTGCGCCGCGACTTTGCTTGGCGATTTATCGTCGCCGACGTAACAAAGGCGATGATAGGCGTGGATTTTCTATCTTTTTATAATTTGGTTGTTGATTGCAGGAATCAACGCCTCATCGATAATCATACAACGCTCTCCGCCCCGGCTTCGCCTGTCCGTCGTTCTGACGATGTCTCCTCGGTGAGGGTAAGTTTGGGTGATTCCGTGTATTCACATATACTACGGGAATTCCCCGACATCACTCGCCCACATGGTATACACCGCACTCCCAAACACAATACAACACACCATATCCGTACAACACCAGGGCCGCCAGTATCCTGTTCACCTCGTAGATTGGCTCCAGATAAACTAAAAATCGCTAAGGCCGAATTCGAGGCCATGTTACAATGTGGAACCTGTCGCCAGTCTGAGTCACCGTGGTCATCTCCTCTCCACCTAGGGCCGAAGAAAGATGACGGATGGCGCCCTTGCGGCGACTACCGGATGCTGAACGCACGTACCATCCCAGTCCAGTACCCCATCCGACACATCCAGGACTTTGCTCATAGTCTGTCTGGCTGTACCGTCTTCTCTCAGATTGACCTGGTAAAAGCATATAACCAGATTCCTCTGAATCCTGATGACATCCCGAAGACTGCGATCACAACGCCATTCGGTCTTTTCGAATTCCCGTTCATGACGTTCGGTCTTCGAAATGCCGGACAGACGTTTCAGCGCTTCGTGGATGAAATGCTCAGGGGTCTGGATTTTACGTACGCATATCTGGATGACTTCTTGGTCTACTCGAAAGACCAGAAGACACACGAGAACCACCTGCTCCTTCCTGTGAGTCCTTGAATATCGGGTGGTGACCTTCCGTGGGGTCGCAGATGGCAAGGACCATGTCGTATACAAGGCCCTGCCTCGCTTTGTGCAAGCGATGGACGGCGGATACTGGGACGCCTTGTGCAATAAGGTCGTCCTTAATCTCCTCAGTGGGGATTTCTTGGGGAACGCGCCTAATGACGACGCGAGTGGGGGTTTCCTCCGGAAGGGAGTACGTGTGAAAGGAATAGTTCCTTTCACGCAGGGCGCGGGAGAGATCCCTAAAGTCCGTAGACGTGGGGACGGTAACTTTGATCCCCTGGAGGGTGGATCGGGCGTTGGTGTAGTTGATCTTGCGATCAACACACATCCTAGAAATTTCAGTCCATTTGGACTTGTCTTGGACGTAAATGGGGGGAGGAGGCTTTTGCTTCCTCGCGGTAGGAGCGGGTGGGTAAGCCATAGGGCTGGCGGGGCGACTGGCCGCGGACTAGGGGCGGAAGTGGAGCTGGACCATAAGTCGTCCTGTTTTTTCTGGGCCTTGGGGACCGGGTCAGCGGGGGCGGAGGATTTAGCCTTCCTCTTGCCTCCTTTAACGACTACTTGGAAGTCGTCGTCGCTGGAGGAGGAGGTGCGGGCTTCATCCTCGGAGAGTGGGACTGACGTGTCCATGCTCTCCGGGCGAGTCGTGTTTATTGCTGCGGCGCGCAGCTGCATTGTCTCTGAGACAATGGCGGCCGGAACAATGGCGGCCGTGACAATGGCGGCCGGAACAAAGGCGGGCGAGACAATAGGAGCCGGATTAGCGGCCGGAGTATTATCTGCCGGTACAATAGAGGGTGAAACAATGGGGGCAGAGATATTAGCCGGAACATTGTTTGCCGGAACAAAGGGCGGAATGCCTTGTTCGCATGCAGGTGGCGATAGCGGGCTCTCTAAAGCGTCACTAAACTCACCGAGTGCGCCCTGGGATGGAGTGGGGGTGGAGCGTTGGCGGAGTTTTGAGCCATATTGCTCAAGAAAATCGGGGTCCTTAAGTAGAACCTCTTTGAGGAACGCCAAGAGGACGGCGTCCTCCATGATCGGAGCGGGAACTATTTTTGGGAAGGAATGGTGGAAAGAAAAATTTCCACGTTACCTAAACGCTATACCTAACTCCCCGGGTGGATTGGCCCGGGGTTGTGTTCCCTCCCTGTCGGGTGTAGACAGGGAGGTGTGTACCTAAGCTTGCCCTAAGCTTGTAACCCGTCGCCAGTCTTATTGTGCGAACGGGGCCCTGACCAGTCTAGCGCGAAGGGTGTAGACACACCCTAAAGACATTAGGTGAGTAGCTGGAAAGCAAAACTGTCACCAGAGCCGACTAGGAGATCCCCCAAGGCCGGTTATCTCGGACCCGTCCAACTAACTGCCTCGCCCTGAAGGGGTTCGGCGGGTGTGAATTGGGTCAACACCCCACTCCACTTCGTTTACACCGTAAGGTTTCAACCGAGGACCACAAAACTGTGGTTTTACCCAGAAGGGGCCTAGTGAAGCTACTCACAAACGTCTGTAAAACTGTACGTGTGAAACGAGATTTGCCTTGAAAAAGACACTTTTTTAATTGATTAAAAATAAAATCAATTTCTTGATTTTATTTTTATCGGAGTAGTCGGGGCGACTACGATGACTTCACGTGGTCGCAACGAGTAGGAGCAGGAAACACAACACTGGGCCGGGAGCGGGAGAGCGCGAGACACGTCCGTCCGCGGCGAGAGTCGAGCGTCGAGTGACTGAATTTAAATTGTGCTATTCTAGATTATATTTATATTATATTTTCTGTTTGCAAATTGTAACGTGAGGTTTCCGAACGTATTCCACTTGAAGGTCAGCGGACTCAACGGGAAATTCGACAACTTCAATGAAAGTATTGTTTGACAAACGTTAGTTAATAACAATAACACTATGAAAGAACACTATCGTATTGTTTGTTTAATGGAAGGATCCATTCTAAGATTAAGTAGACGAGTATAAACAAAACGATGGCGAAAGCGTTATTGAGTATTTTAATTTATATTAATAATTAATTAATAATAATTAATTATTAATATAAATTAAAATAAATTATTTATATTCATGTTTTAACATGGATATAAATACAATGTAAGTTTTATTTTAATAGTGGATAAGCGTTCTCGCCCTCGCCTCGTCGGCGCGTTACCTAACTTATGTTCAGCTGGAAAGATTGTTGGAGTTTTTATATTCCTACCAAGAAGTCTGAAGAAACCTCAGTGATTTGCTTAAGTAATTACTATAGGAAATGTTGGCTGGGATATTGAATGATAGCCTACCACCAGTGGGGCGTTGGTAGGAGCCAGTAGCATACTATGTTATAGCAACCAAAACCTAAAATGAGAATAATGTTTAGTTAAAACTTTACGTTAAGTTCATACCTAATAAAAACAACTAAGTACCCTAGTCTTCACGGATAAATACGTGGATTTTGTAAGCCCGTTATGGGTTATTAAAGGTGAACACCAAAAGGAAAGGCCGTTCTTAGGATTTCAATTATACGTTTATTATCCTTTTATTTACCTATTTAGTGGAACGTGTATTTTACTATTATTAGCCTTGCGTTCGATCACACGTCTCATGACATGTGAGGCCTCAGCTCCTCACAAAGATTCAGTCCCAAGTCGTGAACTGCACATCATCCATGTCGAACGCATTAAATTGGTCACGAAGTCGTCTCCTTTTATTACTCGATTCACAAGTTTGCCGAGAAGAATCACTTTCCAGGAACTCAAACAGTTCATATTCGTCACACATGATAATATTTTCTTATTTTATTTAGAAAACACTCCAATAATTTCCAAATAAACCCAAAACAATTCAATAAAAGCTCCTCTGAAGCAGCGTAAACTGAATGGATTGTGAGATCACTTTTTGACAGTTCTAATACGGAACGAAATGTCAAACGAACAGTCGTAATACGGTATTGCCAGGCAATATTCGGCCAGAAGTCGGCCAGGGTGTCACGTGACCGCTGACTGGCTTGTTTGACGAGTTCATAATACGAAATTGCAAGGCAGTTCTGAGGGTCTACTCTCTAAGCACGAAGTCCGTAGTTTCGGCCTTCGTTACGGACATTTCCTACTCCGTATCACCTATGGACTTACGATTAGTCCCGAACTCGAACTAAGAATGAATGACAATACGATGTGACAGTTGTCACTCCCGATGCGTTTTTGCCCGTCCGAAAAGTTAGTTTTGACACTTGTTTTGACGGAACGTTATGTCATCTAATACGACATCAAAATAGTTATCGTGCTGCTGACGAAAGTTAATAAATTGAAAATATGGCTGCTGTTTTAATGCTCGAAGAAGCTTTACAGGTAGAACGGAGGCGTCGCTGATTGCCTCTTGTTAAAACATGTCAATAAATAGGGTATTTGTATTTATATTATTGATTAGGTTATATAATTTTCAAACTCGATAGTTTGCTTACAGGACATAATGGGTGTTAGGACAGGCGGAATATACTGTTAAAAAGCAAATTTTACACAATAAAAGTATTGTTTTTGGTAACAAATTTTTATTTAGCATCAGTCAACACAACTCGGCTTCTTGCTGAATCGGCAGGTAGGTGTCGCCGAACTCGTGGTCGTGCACGACGATTATGTAATACTGTAAACAAATGAAAAAAAAAAATTACTCAGTATTAGCTTAGTATTTTATAACCATGATTAATGTGATCTATTTACTAGTGATCAATAATACTTACTTCGCTGATTATGAATTGGCAGTTCCTTTTACCAGTGCCTCAGTGATCACTGCGGGTTGTTTGCTCCTGGGAAAGTGGGTTGGCAGGTGTAGCAGCAGATATTTGTGTGGGTGTGATGACTGCTAGGTCTTTTCTTACAGGTGGACCCTGTACAACAAAAACTGAATATCATTGACTGACAAGAAATGTATAATTATTTAATTTAAAAGTCACGGGAAAGACTCCATGCAAAATAGTTATAAATACATGAATGCTGTTGTTTTTGTTTTTTTTACCATCAGAACAAATTTACTACCTATGTTCAATTATAAATTTAATTATTACCGATGGAAAAGCTGGCACTCTAGCCTCAGTTTGCGGCTCTCTAAAACCCTCTACCATAATTGACAGTATCCTCAATTCAACTTGCGAGAGGGTTTGTGCTACCGATGGGTCTCCACATGTAGCACATGTTGAACATCTGGCAGATCCAGCAGCTTTTTCGGCCAAATGTTTTTTATCATTGTATGCACTTTAATAATGGCAAGACCTTAAGATCATATTAATACGAGTAATGTATTAAAGTTACCCTTTGCCATTGCTCCACTGACTTTGTGCAACTCCCCATTGAATTAAGGGAGTTGCACAGGCTTTCCCACAGCCGTTTTGATCGGATTCTCCCGTCGGCACCCCTCAATAGTCCGCGAGCCAACTCATTATGCTCACTCATAAAATTGAGGAGGGCCTCAATTTGTGCATGAATTGCTGCTGGAGCGGTTGGGGCCATTTTACTAAACTAGCGAAAACTTCCCGCGTCGTATAAATAATATTATGAAAGTACACTTATTATAAATAAATATTTTGAAAAAAACTGACATTTTATTTGAAAGTTGCCGTCAGAAAGAAAAAGGGCAAAGGTATTAACAGGATAAGGCCACGAAACGGATTAAAATGGCAAAAATAGTTCAATTCTTTAACTAATGACATAATAAAAACTATATTGTTAGAAATACATATGGTCTTTTTCTAAGAATACCAATATTATTTTTTGTATAATAAGCTAGAAAACTGCAAAGTAAGTAAACCGGTAATCGACCGGTAAAATAGCGCAGCTCTATCGTCATGCGTCATTCGTTCACAAGTATTGTTTATGATTCCGTTAGAAACTAATGAATCCGAAATCAATCGGGAGTAGGATTTAGTGCTCAGTTTCGAACTACCTTCGGACGGACCCGTGTCGTCGATGACGGAGTAAGAGAGTAGACCCCCAGCTACGGCGCGGGCTGGCACTTCGTCGAGCAAGGGTCGGGGGGGACAGTTACGTCGAGATCTTCGCGAGGAACTTCGGCGCTGAAGTCGGAATATCGGTCTGTGTTTGTGCACTGTACTGGTGGCCCTACTGCTCTCCTGAATGAGAGTTATGTGGTCATCGGGATCGGTGAGGACATGTCCGCCGTCCCAAGGACATGACTAATGGAGGAGGGAATACAGCTAGCGGCCTTGACAACCAGAGGGTTGCGGTGATTCGCGGCGGTCTCCAAGAAACGCTTTGAAATGCGTTTCATGAACTGGCGGATAGTGGGAATCTTTAGGTCAACGTGAAGGATCTCGTTGCGAACGTACCAGGGGGAGCCTGTAATCCTACGGAGGAACTTGTTCTGGAGGGTCTGCATTCTATTGAAGCGATAGGGCTTGGCGTGTGCAAAGACTGCACTGGCATATGTCATGATCGGGCGGATGCACGCTGTGTAGATACGCATTTTGCACCTTAGTGACAATTTGCTACGTGCATTTAGGACAAAGTGAAGTCTACCTAGAGCGAAGGCGGCGCGCGAACGAGCCGCCTTAATGTGCTCTGAAAAAGAGAGGTGCTCATCGAGCACTACACCGATCACCGATCACCATGTTCGGCTTGCCGAACATGGTGATCGGTCGAGGGGAGCAGGGATTGCGACGCGGCTTTGAAAAAAGAACCGCTTGACTTTTGTCGGGATTGACTTCGATTCGCCATTTTCTAAACCAAGCGCCAAGCTTGCGCCAAGCACTTGGGTTTGGAGAATGCGAGCTATCGAATTTTCATCACGGCCGGTGTAGTAGATGGCCGTGTCGTCTGCGAACAGGGCCAACTGCGCCTTACTGCACTTGGGCATATCGCTGGTGAATAGCGTGAAAGCTAGAGGAGAGATCACAGAGCCCTGAGGGACTCCTGCGCGAATAGGGTGGGGGGAGGATAGCGCTCCTTCGATGCGATAACGGAAGGTGCGGTTCGACAAAAAGTCCTGTAAGATGAGCACGAGACGATCTGGTACACCGAGTTGGTACAGCTTATATAATAAGCCGTTGTGCCAGACTTTGTCGAACGCTTTCGCTATGTCGAAGAAGACAGCACCGGTCATCAAACCTCGTTGGAAACCGAAGTTGATGTGTTCGACTATACGGTGGACTTGTTGTACGCACGAGTGTTGGGTTCTAAAACCAAACTGTTCGTTGGGGATAAGGCCCTTTGTCTCGGCGTAGTCTCTGAGACGCTTATAAATAAGCCTCTCATAGATTTTGCCGAGGACATTGAGCAGACTGATGGGGCGGTAACTAGTAGGCTCCGACTTTGGCTTGCCGAGCTTCGGGATACCGATGACGGTGGCTTCTTTGAATGCCTGTGGGAAGATGTTATTGCTCAGAGCACCATTGAAGATGGTGGTCAGTAGCATTATCAGGTGGGCAGGGAAAAGTTGGAATACCCTATTGGTGATTCCATCTGAGCCTGGGGCTTTACGAGCCTTAAGACCTTTGATGAGGTCGTGCACTTCGTCTGGCGTGACGGGGGGCAGTGGATACTTTGGGTCTTCGACGGGAGGGAGGGAGGCTCTATGTTCGATTTCTGCGTCGACCTCAGAGAGGTGAGCTTGGTCTACTGGTTGAGAGCTAGGCGAGCATTGGGCTTCTAGACTGTCGGCTAGAAGCTCAGCCTTGTCGACATCATCGAAGGCGATGGTCTTGTCAAGACGGATCAGGGGGGGCATGGAGACTATTTCTCCAGATCTAAGCTTCCTCTGGAGTTGCCAGAAGGCTAGGTGGTTGGGCTCTAGATCGCTCAGCATCTTGTCCCAGCCGGCGGTACGCAGCTCCTCTATGCGTGTTCTTACAGTACGCTGTAAGTAACGCATATGGGCTTTGTTCGCGTCGCAGGGGAAGTTGCTGTAGGCACGGACAGCCACGTGCTTCTCATTCAGCAGTTCGCGGACATCGTCCGGCAACTTCCAGCGACGGTCCTCCGTCGCAGGAATTTCCCTTGAACAATCGTTCAGGACTGATTGTACGTGAGCTGTAAATGAGTCGATCGCGGCCGTCGTGTCAGCGATAGAGTCAAAATGATCGGGCGTGCTGATTGAACAGCGCAGCTCCTTTTAAAGGCGATCGCTTGACAGCGTAACGTCACAACATTTTATTAGATTGGATTCAAGTCTATTAAGCCAAATGATCTATAGAGTGAATGATTTCTTAGTGATGCGTCTGGTGCACGTTCCACTAGCGCCATTTAGTCGCCGTCTCTCGCAGCTGCTAATCAATATGGCTGCCGTCATACTTATCGATTTGTAATCATCATCAAGATGTAGAATGTTAATTTATATTTACAATAAATACAACAGAATTTAAACTATGATGCAATGTTTGAGTGGATGGTTTTTGCGCTTGTTTTCAAGTCTTTGTTTTGGTTAGTCTATACTGTTAAACTAAACACTTCTAGCAGCTGAGACTGTCTGTGATAAGTATGTGGACCATTTGTTATTGTAAGATAGCAACCCAAGCGACTTAGCCTTTAGTGCTTGCGGAATCGACCCATGATAACACCCTTTATTTTGCTCACGCTCGAGTTGTCAAAATGACGTCATGTTTTTGTAAAGATTGTAGCTGGCAAAAAATGTATGGGGAGGTGTTTACTTTTAATGGATTATTGAGAAATAGTGTATATTTATGTAAACTAAGCAAAAACTGTATGTAACAATGGTTTATTTTTGAATAACAATGACCCTTACACAGGAAACTGAGAAAAATGTCCTTACCCAGATTTCAAATTAGAATTACTAATAAATTACAAGCAAAACTGGGCTAATCTATACATAATATGTTAGCTTATTTAATAACGATTCCAATGACGTACTTTTTATACAGCTCCCGTGTATAACTTAGGAGTCATCGTCGTTTTAATCACACGCGCTGTTTTCCCGCCAAAACACCCAAAAGTGGCGTCACCCATGCGCGCAATTGGCCCAAAATGGCCCCCACCGCGGAACGGGGCTTATCTATATGACGTCACTATATGTGGAAGAGACTGGGTAGAACACGATAAGAATTAAAAAACATTCATGGATGCAGTTGAGAAGTACAGTTTAACTGTAAACAAAGATAAATCGACGTTTTCTAAAAACAAAAAACAATTAACTACTTTTATGCATGCCTATACCGACTGATAGTCTAGTAAGTCTACGATATTTGCTATCGATGAAAACAAAATGTCGAAACAGGGGGTCTACTCTCTTACTCCGTCAACGACAGTACGGGTCGGTCCGAAGGTAGTTCGAAACGAAGCACTAAACCCTACTCCCGATTGATTTCGGATTCATGAGTTTCTAACGGAATCATAGACTATATTTGTGAACGAATGACGAATGACGATAGAGCTGCGCTATTTAACCGGTCGATTACCGGTTTACTTATTTTGAAGCTTATTAAACAAGAAATAATATTGGTATTCATAGAAAAATACCACATTTCTAACAATATAGTTTTTATTATGTCTTTAGTTAAAGAATTGTACTATTTTTGCCATTTTAATCCGTATCGTGGCCTTATCCTGTTAATACCTTTGCCCTTTTTCTTTCTGACCGCAACTTTCAAATAAAACGTCAGTTTTTTTCAAAATATTTATTTACAATAAGTGTACTTTCATAATATTATTTATACGACGCGGGAAGTTTTCGCTAGTTTAGTAAAATGGCTCCAACCGCTCCAGCAGCAATTCATGCACAAATTGAGGTCCTCCTCGATTTTATGAGTGAGTATAATGAGTTGGCTCGCGGACTATTGAGGGGTGCCGACGGGAGAATCCGATCAAAACGGCTGTGGGAAAGCCTATGCAACTCTCTTAATTCAATGGGGAGTTGCACAAAGTCAGTGGAGCAGTGGCAAAGGGTAACTTTAATACATTACTCGTATTAGTATGATTTTAAGGTCATGCCATTATTAAAGTGCATACAATGATTTAAAAAAAACATTTGGGCCGAAAAACCTGCTGGATCTGCCAGACGTTCAGAATGTGCTACAGGTGGAAGCCCATCGATACGAATTGAGGATACTGTCAATTATAATGAGAGGGTTTTAGAGAGCCGAAAACTGAGGCAAGACTGCCAGCTTTTCCATTGGTAATATTTACATTTATGATTGAACATAGGTAGTAAATTTGTTCCGATGGTAAAAAAAAAACAAGAAACAACAGCATTCATGTACTTAAAATTATTTTGCATGGAGTCTTACCCGAGACTTTTAAATTAAATAATTATACTTAACAGATACATTACTATACATTTCTTGTATCCGTCAATGATATTCAGTTTTTGTTGTACAGGGTCCACCTGTAAGACAAGAATAAGCAGTCATCAGTTCATCACACCTACACAAATATCTACTGCTACACCTGCCAACCCACTTTCCCAGGAGTAACCCGCAGTGATCACTGAGGCACTGGTAAAAGGAACTGCTAATTCATAATCAGCGAAGTAAGTATAATTGATCACTAGTAAATAGATGACATAAATCATGTTTATAAAATACTAAGCTAATACTGAGTTTTTTTTTTTTCATTTGTTCACAGCATTACATTCTCGTCGTGCACGTCCGAGTTCGGCGACACTTACCTGCCGATTCAGCAAGAAGCCGAGTTGTGTTGATTGATGCTAAATAAAAATTTGTTACCAAAAACAAACCTTATAGTGTGTAAAATTTGTTTTTTAACAGTATCTTCCGCCTGTCCTAACACCCATTATGTCCAAATAAATAAGGAGGTAATTGAGGTATATATCAAGTTTGAAAATGATATAACCTAATCAATAATATAAATACAAATACCCTATTTATTGACATGTTTTAAATAAGAGGCAATCGGCGACGCCTCCGTTCTACCTGTAAAGCTTCTTCGAGCATAAAAAAGCAGCCATATTTTCAATTTATTAAGGCCGCATTCCGAGTTAGACCATAATCGCTGACAGCGCTCTCACCGATAATTTGCGTTCCGATTTAGTTATCACGGTTATGACAGATCAGAGCCGCTCACAGTGATAATATATAGGGAATGGTCGGAGTTATCGCAAGATGCCGCTTATCATGACGTCATCTATGCCAATTGGGATGATGACTACTATTAAAAATGTTCTTATAAATAATGTAATTTCAAAGAAGGCATGGTAAAAATGAGATAATTGAAAAAATCTGTTAAATCGATGTAAAAATTAAGAAGATACACGCTTTAAAAGTTTTTGTCTAGCGGTACGGACAATGTACGGCGCTAGTATGAAGTTACGTAGTCGTGACGTCACTTCTACGATAGTGCTGTCCTAGTCTAACACTTTAAAACGTTTATAACTTGGCAATTTTTTAAGTTTTTACACTTTTTGTAATACTATTTGCACTATTTGGAAATGAACATATTTTTGAGATAAAAATTAATAAACTGTCATCATCCCCATTCACGGGAGATCGTTATCGCGCTCACGCTAAGTCGGAACGCGCTCAAACCGATTACAGCTCAATTCGGAATGCGACCTAACTTTCGTCAGCAGCACGACAACTATTTTGATATCGTATGAAATGACATAACGTTCCGTCAAAACAAGTGTCAAATCCAACTTTTCGGACGGGCTAAAACACATCGGGAGTAGGGACAACTGTCAAATCGTGTTTTCGTTCATTCTAAGTTTGAGTTCGGGACTAATCGTAAGTCCGTAGGTGATACGGAGTAGGAAAAGTCCGTAACGAAGGCCGAAACTACGGACTTCGTGCTAAGAGAGTAGACCCCCAGATGCCTCCGATAATGATAATGCGGCTACATTGACTCAAGAAGGACGCCCAGTAGCTTTCATTTCGCGTACACTATCCCTAATAGAGAAGCGACATTCAGCCATAGAAAAGGAAGCGTATGCCATTGTCGAAGCTCTCCGTAAGTGGCGACTGATCACACACCAACGATCAGGGGGTCTCTCTACTACAGGGGGGCTACAGGTGGAGGCCGTCTAGCAGATCCAGCAGCTTTTTCGGCTAAATGTTTTTTTAAATCATTGTATGCACTTTAATAATGGCAAAACCTTAAAATCATATAAATACGAGTAATGTATTAAAGTTACCCTTTGCCACTGCTCCACTGACTTTGTGCAACTCCCCATTGAATTAAGAAAGTTGCATAGGCTTTCCCACAGCCGTTTTGATCGGATTCTCCCGTCGGCACCCCTCAATAGTCCGCGAGCCAACTCATTATGCTCACTCATAAAATCGAGGAGGACCTCAATTTGTGCATGAATTGCTGCTGGAGCGGTTGGAGCCATTTTACTAAACTAGCGAAAACTTCCCGCGTCGTATAAATAATATTAGGAAAGTACACATAATGTAAATAAATATTTTGAAAAAAAACTGACATTTCATTTGAAAGTTGCCGTCAGAAAGAAAAAGAGCAAAGGTATTAACAGGATAAGGCCACGATACGGATTAAAATGGCAAAAATAGTTCAATTCTTTAACTAAAGACATTATAAAAACTATATTGTTCGAAATGTGTTATTTTTCTAAGAATACCAATATTATTTTTTATTTAAGCTAGAAAACTTCAAAGTAAGTAAACCGGTAATCGACCAGTAAAATTGCGCAGCTCTATCGTCATGCGTCATTCGTTCACAAATATTGTCTATGATTCCGTTAGAAACTCATGAATCCGAAATCAATCGGGAGTAGGGTTTAGTGCTTAGTTTCGAACTACCTTCGAACGGACTCGTATCGTCGTTGACGGAGTAAGAGAGTAGACCCCCTGTTTACGCCGTAAACTGTCTGGAAATAAGAGTTCATAATAGGGCCCCAGGGGTCTACTCTCTAAACACGAAGTCCGTAGTTTCGGCCTTCGTTACGGACGTTTCCAACTCCGTATCCTACGGACTGACGATAAGTCCCGAACTCGAACTAAGAATGAATGACAACACGATTTGACAGTTGTCCCTACTCCCAATGCGTTTTTGCCCGTCCGAAAAGTTGGATTTGACACTTGTTTTAACGAATGCAATGACGATTAGCTTCCCGTATGTTATTTATTTAAGCGATGGTATTTTAACTGAGACGGAATGTAAAACTATTAAGCTTATGTTTGAAATTCTTTACTTATTTATTTTTGGCATCTGTGCTTTAAACAAGTTCATGAAAAACATTAGAACTATAGGCTGCAATGTTATCCTATTTTTATTATAAACGCCAAAGTTTGTAAGTATGGATGGATGTTTGTTACTCTTTCACGCAAAAACTACTGAATGGATTTGAATGAAATTTCGCACACAGATAGTTTATAACCTGGATTAACACATATAGTACTTTTTATCCCGATACTCCCACGGGATCAATATTTATGCGTGTGAAACCGCGGGGAGTAGCTAGTACGAGAAATAATAAAAACAGATTGATATTGATATTATGTATTAGATTGCTAGGAACACAATCTTTAAACAAAATGATATATAAAATATTATACCGTCGTTAAAACTAAAATTCTTGCAGATACAAAATCTATTTTTTGCCCATAATAAAACTGTCAAAAGTCGAGATGTACCTACATGTGGATAATATTTGTTCAGATATTTATATTTAAATTGATATCCTAAGCTCTCTTACATCCCGTTTCATATCAAAGTAAGTAAACATTTTGAATATTTTCGTCTGGGGTCTACTCTCTTAGCCCGAAGTCCGTAGTTTCGGCCTTCGTTACGGACGTTTCCTACTCCGTATCACCTACGGACTTACGATTAGTCACAAACTCGAACTAAGAATGAACGTCAACACGATTTGACAGTTGTCCCTACTCCCGATGCGTTTTTGCCCATCCGAAAAGTTGGATTTGACACTTGTTTAGACGGAACGTTATGTCATTTGATACGACATCGAAATAGTTATCGTGCTGCTCACGAAAGTTAATAAATTGAAAATATGGCTGCTTTTTTATGCTCGAAGAAGCTTTACAGGTAGAACGAACTACATCTTAATCTCACTAAGTGCAATTGCATAAATTTCACAAAGAATAAAGTAGTTATCAACTTTAAATACTCGTTGCACAACACAACACTCAGTAATGTATCTACTGTGTGAGATCTTGGTGTGTTAATTGATGATAAGTTGTCCCTAAACCAACATGTAGGAAACATTATTAATAAAACATTTAAGATGTATGGTTTCGTTATGAGATCGTCCACTGAGTTCAAGCGGGTCTCCATATGCCTTTACATATATAAGACCCTTGTACGGACACAATTAGAATATGCCGTCCCTATTTGGAACCCGTTTTACCAGAAATATATAGACGAGATTGAATAAGTCCAGCGTATGTTTCTGCGAGCCATGCATTACAGATGCCACAAAACGTGTTTGTCGTACTCACAATTACTTGATAAATATAAGCTGGTCAACCTGGAATCTAGACGTTAATATCTAGAGGCTTCTGTACTGTATGGTATTGTTCATAGTGATTTTGATTGCATCGATCTCACGAGCAAACTGTGCTATGTGGTTCCACGCACTGTTCATATGCGTAGTATTCGTGCAGGCACCCTATTTGCTGTCAATACATGTCGTACTAATTCTGGTTTACGCTGCCCTATCCGTCGAATGGTTGAATCTTATAATTCTAATTTTGCTAATATTGATATTTTTGTATGCTCAAAATCCAAATTTAAATGTAATGTAATGAAAATTATTATTAACCAATAATGTTATGAATGTAGGCTAATAAAGATTTTATTATTTATTTGTTTTTAGTGTTAATTATTACTCAGTTGCCAATCAATGGGAATTTCTATTTTGCATGATGAAATTAATTATTATGAATGTGATGTAATTTTTATTAGTTATTTCATTACCTATCTAGTGGCACTCATTATCTTAATTTCTTTGTAAATATGCGGATAATGTAGTGGGCTGCAATATTGTTAATATTTTGTTTTATCTTTTCATTGTTCCAACACATATTATCACAACCCGAAAGATGAATTTGGCATAACAATTAAAAAAAAAAATACTGAGTTATTGCTTGGACGATATACTTAAGTAAATTAGTATTTTTCATCCTACCTATGAAGCTTTGTTTGTTCCGTCTCTTTAGACTATGTTCGCATGGACGTTAAAATATCACGGCGGGATATATAGCGCACTGCATTTTCAATTCTCGGTGATAAGCCGAGCATTGAGAATCCAACGGAGTGCTACCCAGCGCGTCGACAAAACAAACTGTTGACTGTATTGTGTTTTATTATTTCACCCATGTCTTACTGTATTATCATATTTTGTAAGGTAGCTAGACTATTTGATTAATTCTGCCTCAATAATCAGTGTGTCTAAATTGAGTAGATAGTACCTTTATATAATGGCTGGATGGCACGTACATAAACATTCTGTATCGAGCTCAGTACTAAAACATTTCGTATATTAAATGTTATGTTTAATAAAACTTCTTTCCGCTTGATTACTGTTGATCATCATCATAAGCATGGATCTGAAGATAAAAAACGAAATATTATAAATCTGCGTGTTAAGGGTCCGACGAACAACGCACGTAATAGCAATTCGAGGCCAGTACAAAATTCGTTCGGAATATTGCTATCTCTGTTTAACAAAGGAAGGCGAGTGAGGGACGCGGTTCGCTGCCGTGTGTGTGCGTGTCTGTGTGAGTAGATAGAAAGCTATTATTAGCTGTACTGTACATTCTGTGCCTACCATTCATTCATAACGACTCGGAGGATATTTCTTTCTATTAGTAATTAGGTATGTTCACGATTTGCTTTGTTTTTGTTTACTACTTTGGGGCATCGTTAGTAAACGTATAGAGTAGTAATGCGTTTTTTGGGAATTTATGTACAATTCCGGTATCATACTCTCTCAACACATAAGAATATTTCGAAATCTATGCCTTATAGAGAAAATCTAGCAGATAAGTCATACATACCTTTCCTAAATACTTTTGTAAACCAATGTTGAGTGTACCTATGTGCTGTTAGTGGTCTTGAATAAATAAATACTTATCGTTAGGTTTGTTAGGTAGCTTTTGAAATAAATTAAATGTTGGGCCCCTTACACCTATACATTGTAGCTTGAGTAAAATAGTCGGAATGGGCACAGTGTCAAAGGCTTTTGTGAGGTCTAAGATAATGGTCAATACCTTTTTATTATTATCTAAATTCTTCACTATGTCATTAATCAATTTGTGTATTCCGTCATTTGTGGTTTGATGTCGTGACAAAATATTAAAATGCTTAAGATAGTGAACGAGTATTTTATTAATTAAGCGTTCTGTATTTTTGATAAAGTACCAAGTACCGCTGTGGGGCGGTAGTTATTTACTAGGCACCCATAGCCGCGCTTGAGCATGGGATGAATGACTGCCTTTTTAAATGAAATAGGAAAAATGGCTAAGTTGAAAATGTGGCATAGAAAAAATGGTGCGAGAAATGTGGCGTAACGGTAGCTGCATTTGTTCGTAGCATATTTATGGCTGATATAATTTCGTCAGGATCTGTCATTTCCAACACAAATGATTTTTTGAAGTTAGATGTATTGGGAAGTGAAAATCGGGTAAGTGATTGTTTGTTGTTTATACTATCTACAAGATTCCTTCGGATTTTTAAATTATGTTAATAGTTGTTTAAGTAATGTATACGTTTATAGGTGGTAGTGATTATGATGTTGTGAGGCGATGCTTTACTTTTTATGTAGAGAGTCACGGTCAAACCTGACGTTATCCACGGTTTTAGAATTTATTTCTTTTCAGATACCTTTACTCTTGTAGTGCAGTCTTCTATAGCTGTTTTAGTTAGCTTGTTAAAGGCATCTGCAATATCATCTGGATCCATCTTAGATAGAATGGGTGCGAAGTCTAAACCTGCCATAACTGTGTCAAGAGAACAAAACAGAGAAGAGAAATGATCCGTTACAGTTGAACCATAGACAGTCAGAGGTGTATACTTAGAGCGAATTATAAAGTGGTATAAACAGTTACTATCTCTTGTAGGCGTCGTTATGTGCAGGAAATAATCCATGATAAGCTATTAAGATACTCGTGAGTTCGTGAATCTGATGAGTTATGTTTAATGTCTATGTTAATGTCTCCCGTTATGATTACAGTTTTGTAGTTAGTCAGCGACTGAAGTATTATATTGAGAGCCGAGACGAATTTTTGAATATAATAATTTGCGGGTGATCGGTATATGCAAAGTATCGCTACATCTGAGTCTAATTTTATTATTAAACCAGAGGCAGATCCGCAAAAGTCAGGTTCTATGTGAGCAGATATAAGAGAGGATTTTTCGTCACTATTTCCTTCTTTTATGCGATGTTAACTTCAGTTGATGACTTTGATAGCCTACCAGAGCGAGGCAAATCTTCCATCACATCTCGACCGCTTTTGAACGTTTTGAACACTCATAGGTACGTATTTTTGATAAAGTCGATTTACCGTAAGCCTTCTGAAACATTTTCTGTGACTCTAAACATAAAATTCCATTGGCGATGCAAAATTTAAGACAAAGTCTTTGTTCGTTGTTTTTGACCATTATCTATGAAATTTGCTAAATAGAACTAGATATGATCTAACTAAAAACAGCACTATATTTAATCTTAATAACAGATGCAACTCAAACTTCTCACCAAAATGGAAAACAGTTGTGCCAATTCAACAACAACAAAAAAAGAATGGAACCATAAACAAATCATCCATTCCTGATACTTTTTTACACAATGTACTTTTAGATTTTTTACGTTATAACCTTCTAAGTCTCAACTTCTCTAACTATTACCATTTCCTTTTTTGTTAGTATTATGTCGTTCTTTAACTATTCATAAGTTACCATAATAAACGCAACCCCTATCAATGTGTCCTAAATTACATGCAATCTCGACATTCTCCTTTGCTTCCATCTTCCAAAAGACGTTTACCTTCCAATAAACCTCTTTTGACAGTGGACAGCGGAAATCCTGTCGATGTCGCTACCAATTAGGTGGATGTCATTTGACATGTCTTTATAGTTAATGTTTATAAAATAACTATTTAAATTACACAAAATTTTCTTTAACTTGGCTATTTAAAGATTTTCGTATTATTCGTTTATTTGTGTCGGCATCCATTTTACTAATAAATCGAACACAAAACAAAATATTAAGAATTAAGCACGTCACGCTGCTACCAGTACATGAGGTGAAGTATGGAAGGTGCACGGCGGAGTTGCTTCGTGCGAGGGACGCACTGCTCCTCCAGCCGTTTGATAAACTGGTTTAAAGCAAGCAAAGGACGCGTCGTACTCTAGGCCAACGTCACACCTACACTGTCTTTATGCACTCACACAAATGCAAAGCTCAGCTTAGGCCTCGCGGACTGTACCTACTGTGACTTGAGTGTGCACTGGCGGGCGGCTGAGAGTATGTCATGCTCACTCAAATGTCTCGCTGGTGGTGGCGTCTGTATTGGATCAATAAGTTTCCTTCAAAACGGTTGATCTGAATGGTGCTGATCCATCCATCCGTCATGTTCGTGAACGGGCGCCGTCAGTAGGGACTGGTGATCTTTTAGCTGACACGGCTTATTTGCTTTGTATTTTTTATGACAGACGGTTTTTACGTGCACTTCTTTCTACCTCGTTCTCACATGTATAAATTCAACATGACTGAACGATTTCAACTCACAACTCTTTTATTTAAAAGAGTGTCCATGGAGTTTCTTGCCCGTTCTTTTTCGCTTTGGAATGGGCAACTAGCTTCATATTTCTAACTCACCGACCCCTTGACAATTCAAAACTACCTGTAATTGGTTTAATTGCAATAACTGCTTTGAGTTCGAGTTTGAGTTTTTTTTACCTTTAAATCCAACATTCCATTGAAAAGGAATATTCAACCGTTAGTTAGAAGAATACACATGGCTTGAAGAGTGACAGTTTGAAATTATACCCGTAACCGTATTATAATTAACATTTTCCATTTTTTGGTTGATTAAACGCGCAAAATATAGTAGAATCTCTTAAAATGATTTACACATGTTACATGCGGGATGAATGAATAGGTATATTAAATTTGATTACTGATATTGAAGATTGTATTTTGGTGTGAAATGTGATTTTACTCTTATTCAATGTTGTATTGGAGCAATAATCTGCTGTTGATGGTAATAATTATTCAGTTATGTGAAAATATCAAACTGAAATGTTTAAAAAATTCCATAAGCTTCGCGATGCTGTTTCCGTTCATGTGAAAATTGATTTGAATTCGGTTCTTTATTTAATATTTTCTCATGATTAAAAAAAAGATGACCTAAATTGACCGAGTGACCCTAAAAAAGCAATGATAGTTTTAAAAATCTTAGTTATTAAAAAATCTTTCAAAGTAAAGCTTTTATGAAAATGAGAGGAAAAAAAAAACACTGCAATTATTTTTTTCAAGCGTATCAAACTATGCTATTTACTAATTAAATAACAAAAAAAAACATTACTGCCTGTCGTCAAGTCGTAATGAAAAGGACACCTGAATAGATAAGACTTAATATAATATTTATATTCAAGTCCCTTAAGTAACACCTTTTAGCAGAAGAATCACATAACATAACATCACGCCTTGTTTCCCCGAAGGGTTGGGCAGAGGTGTACCTATAGTAATAGTACACCCACATTTCGCCAGTTATGTTTAAGTCCCGTGTAATAGGGGGCGAGCCTATTGCCATCTACCGGGCACAAATCCAGACTTCGGGCTGCTACTGAGAAATTCCAGATAGAAAAACCCAATGACACGTTGCCCGACCTGGGAATCGAACCCAGGACCTCATGCTCAGCAGTAGCGATTGCGACCACTAGAAATCAAATTAAAAATGTTCATTTCTACAAACAAAAAAATTAAATATAAAGTTGAACAATAACCTTGTATCTACAGTACATAATTGGTTGTAGAGCGGTTAGCTGCTTGCGGTGTCGGAATTAAAATTTCCCAGTATAAAAGAACTAGCAATACCTTGAAGCTGAAATTTGAATGGTACTGATAAACTATGAAATACTTTTTAGGGTTCCGTACGTCCTAATATAAAAAGGTACCCTTATAGGATCACTTGTGTCTGTCTGTCCGTCCGTCGGTTACAACCAATTTGCTCCTTATCTACTGGACTGATTAAGTTGAAATTTGTTACACATAATTATTATTATGAATTTCTGCGACCCAAACACGGTTGTATAACGTAAAGGAACAAACTTCTAATAGAGTCAGTTTTGAGGGGAAAACTAGAAAATTAAAAACAAAAGTTTAGCTAACTATACCATATGAAACATTTCAAATGAAAGTGCCTGTTGTGAGGGTCTCAAGTTTTTTTTTTTCAGTTTGTAACACTAGGTTCTGATGATGGAGCCAAGAGGTGATTGTGGAACTCTTCAGTGGCTCCTAGTTAACCGCTTAAGTCATAACTTCGTTGACTTTAGTCTTATCAACAAAATGAAGAATATGCTAGACTAATAAGTTAACATACATCTTACGCTGTTTAAAAAAAAACGCTTTTATCGCACAAAAAAAATATAAAATTAAGTGACTTGTGATTGAATTAAATATAAATAAAATGGTTGCTATGTATTTAAAAAAATACTGGCATTTATATAAAAAAATACTACTGCCTGTGACGGTGTTTTAACTTCTGTTGAATTTTGTTTTTTCTGTTAACTATTATGACCCGACCTATCACCCGACTCCTCTTGACCCTGACTTACTCCAGTAAGTCTGAGTCTGTCCGTCCCTTACACCCTGTTTCTGAATATGTACACACATCCTAAATTATTCACGAATATTTAGTTTAAAATCTTTTTAGTTTCCATAAATTTATATTATCAAAATTAAAAAATGTTTATAACAAAAAAAACAAAAGAAACAACAAAATACGGCTGCAAATTGTTAGTAATCGTCTTACGCTAAGGAAAATGAAAACTGTTTTTCTTATTTAATTTAACGTGCCGTGTGAGCTTTAAGATTCATGTCACGTCGTCTTATGAGTCAATATGAAATATTAAGAGCCGCAGGCATGTTAGAAAATTGCAATATTCAATGCGTCGTTGTTGAGCGACCAAACCATGCGAAGGAGGTTGCATGAAGTTGCTCTTCATGCTCGAAGACCGCTACGTGTTCCAGCATTGCGACTTGGTAATCGCGGTCGGCGGCTTTCGTGGGCTCAGGAGCATTTACCATTAGGCACGCCACAATAGCGGCGGTAAGTCTCCTCTTTGAGGAGTGGTTGGAGAGGCGCCACGGCGTCCTCACCTTCCGCCTGACACAGGCCCTCACCGGACACAGTTGTTTCGGGAGGTTCCTGTTTCGCATAAGGCGGGAGGTAACGCCCGGGTGTCACCAGTGTGTGGATCGCCCGGAGGATACGGTGGAGCATACGGTGAAGGTCTGCCCAGCTTGGGCGGAGCACCACAGTGTGCGATCGGCGGCGGCAATCTCTCTAGTCCGGCCCTGGTCCAGGCCATGGTACGGAGCGAGAGAGAATGGAAAGCCATCACCTCCTTCTGCGAAGCAGTAATGCTTGCGATGGAGGGGGCGGTGCGCGTGATGGAGAGAGCCTTGCGCCCTCACGCCCCCACTAGTCGCCGCAGGAGACACCCTGGGCGTCGGAAGTCGCCTGCAGATTTCCGGCCACCGTAGGCGCAGACTTGCGGACGGCGAGCAATGGGTAGCCCGCCGTCCGGTAAGGACCAGGCCTGGTTCGACAGCGCGTCGTGTTCCACGCGCGCCTCAAAGAGATGTCAGCACAAAATGACGTGGTCGGATAGGGCCGAAGCCTGAAGGAACAAGCAACTGAAGGAACACGAATGGGGTTTAGTCAGTAAAAGTCTGACATGCCTGCATCTGCTCTCCACTTTCCCACCCAAAAAAAAAGGAGCATTTACCATTTATCATGGAACCACCCCAACCATGGTTTCGTCTTGATTCACGAAGAACAGGCGTTTGGAGAACTCCAGAGATAGTTAGCCGTCTACGGCACCCTCAGGAGGTCCACTCATACCAAGCGGGACAATCATGGTGTGGGCAGGAATTCGTGTTGGTGGACGAACCCAGCTCGTTTGGATCTAAGGCAACATGACTGCAGAAAAATACCACGAGGAGGTGAGAGCCTGTTATTGTCCCACACAGAATCCAAATGGGCAGGAATTTCTACTCATTCATGATAACCAAGCAAAACACTCTGTCTCTAGTTTCTGGTCTAACGCGTCCTCACATAAATCTTTTCAGTTTCATTTCAGTTGAACCGGGAGAGATCAGAAAGATCATTATTTCCATCAAATCGACCCGTGGTATGATTATAACCATTCTGGACCAACTGCTACCCACGAGTACCCACATGATAAAATTTTCCTTGTACACCAGATTATTCCCTTCCCTGTGGCGCAAATCCTATGTTCGCCCCCTACCTGTGGTTTCTAATTCCTCTCTTCCTACCGACTTCCGTCCAATTTCTATCCTTCACTTCCTATCCAAAATGCTCGAGTACTTTTTTTTTTTTGGGTTTCGTGTTGGAAAATCCTCATGGATTACGCGCGTCGCTTTTTGGGTCCTCGATGGTGCTGAAGCCGGCGGTAGGGCGTGACAGCCTCACCCGCCATTCCGCCACCAGGACCTCGCGGAGCTGCAACCGACGCTGCTCAATATGTTGCAGCATCGGTCGCTCGCCCCGCTCCCGCGCTGCCTCGCGCCACCGGTACAGTGACGCGAGAAAGTGCTCGAGGCCTAGTGTGTCCACAAACAGTTCTCCAACTTTGTTAATTGTAACTCAATTATTAGTCCTCTTCAATCTGGGTTTTAGGCCTGGGCAAACTGTTTCCGCCCTTCTTAAAGTGACTGGCGATATTAGGGAAGGACTGGAAGACACCAAAGTAACTGCTCTGGTGTTGGTTGATTTCTCGAATGCCCTTAAAACCGTCAGTCATGACATCCTGTTAGCCATTCTGTCATATATTATGTTCTCTCCCGAAGCACTGAAATGGTTCTCCTCTTACCTTCAGGCACGTCAGTAGTCCGTTCATGTTCTTTCAGGGATTTTTTCTACTTGCTGGTGTGATTTGGAAACTGGCGTGCCTCAAGGCGGTATACTTTCTCCTCTTCTGTTTTCTATTAATCATATAACTTCCGTACTTCAGTGTGCGTATCATCTGTATGCCGCTGACTTGCATTTGTAATGTCTCGGGAAGGTTGATGAATTACCTGACGCCATCGACAAATTAAATAGGGACTTGGTAGCCATAAAAACCTGCGCTGACAGATTTGGTGTAGTTATAAACCGTACGAAATGGCAGGCGATCATCATTGGCAGTTTTTGTAGCTTTAGTAAGGTGGATGGTACACTATTGCCACCACTACTCTTCAATAGTACGATTTTTCCTTTCAGAAAAGCATTACTGTCGCAAAAAAATACACTAACAAAACATCCACGGGATTCAGTCTGAGTGTTCAAAAAATGAAAAAGTCTATCTAACGTTTGTCTCTGACCGAGCCGTTAAAGGAAATGGGCACGGGGAAAAAGCCTTCTGGAAATACGCGACTTACCAACCTAGGGACGAGGTACTGAGTTCTACGGAAAATGTACAAAAAACAGTGTTATATATTCATGAATATTTAACACGACTCTTATTTCAGTGAAATATTGTTGCGTATGCATCACGTCTTTCCGACTTTAGTAAATATTGTACATACGATGCATTTCATACACATGCTTGTTTGTTTGATACTGTTTTAAGAATTGAAATATTATGCTAGCATTGCTCTTATTTGCCTTTACTTTGTGTTGACGTGGTTTGTGATGTTTATTTTATATTTGTAGAGGCAAAAGTTACTTGTTAATAGATTGGAAATACACATACCTAGGTCATGAAAAATAAGCTTTGTCATTGAAAAATGAAAATAAAACAACTATTATCTATAGAATGTAGAAACATTCTACACATCTATCATGACAGCCAAGGAGCATCATTGCAACGATTTACTGATTTCCCAAAGTGGACTTGTGAAATGCAATGTTGTGAGATGCGGTACCGTGCGTTGCTGTACATTGCTGTGTCGGTATTTCGGGGGCCGGATCGCATACGTTTCGCTGTTGCTGCGCGTTCAATGCGGCAAGGCTTTTATACGAATCTCTTGTATTTTGCTATTTCGGACTTCAAGTTCGTGGTTCAACTAGTTGTAAATGAAACATAAATTCTCGGGAATAATCATCATCATCTTCCTGTCCCATGTTACTTAGTTAAATTCTCTAAAATATACAATATCAATTCCTGATCCTGGGTTATCCCGACAAAGACAACAATACACGATTGAATTTAAGCTGAAATACCGACGATTTTTAGTGGTAAGCATATTTCAAGCAGGGCCTGTATCGGCGTTCTTACAATGATTTAAGAGTGGATAATCGTGTTTTTTTTTTCATGTTTTACAAACCAACACAGGCTGCATGCTGGCTAAAATGCAACCATATAGTGTACATAATAGTCCTCGCATATATTTCTGAGTCATGTACGTAATTTTAGGTTGAATATTAGAGAGAAATAAAACGAGCAGTAAGCGCATCACACATTCCCTTTACATAGTTTTATAACAAAAACAAATAAGTACATGTTGCGGAACTGTCCAATTCATTTGGACAGTCAATATTGATTTAAGAGGGTGTTCCGTAATTAGTTTGCGTTTAAAATACTTTATTACGGGGTCTTAAACCACGGATTTTGGTTTAAAACGGTTTTATTTACAACATAGTTATGACGATGTGGGTAAATATTTAGTGGCTGCAATCTCGATAGAACATACCCCGTTGCGTCTGGCGTATCGCCTCTTTGACGCCGAGAATATTGTCCTAACGATAATACAAACTAGTAGACGAGGCGCAATATACTAATTCTTAGTACAAGCAATCAGCTTCGTCTGAAATTGATTTCTCAAGAATTTTAAATACACTAAAGTCTTTCAAAGATCGGTTCAATTCACAAGAAAATCTAACAAATTGCTGCAACTGCAGCAAAAAAAAGATGTGAAAACTTCGTAATTATTTAATATAGTGGCTTTATTGAAAAAACAGGAGTTGCAGAGTACTTTCAGACGAAGGGCTTTGATCCATTTTAGAACTAAAGCGATGAAGATTTGTAAGGATTAGTTAGATAAACAACTTTCTTTATATAAAGGGAAAATAAAGACAAGTAGACTGCGAAGAGAGAATAAAAGGGGATCGTTCGAGACGTCTGTGTGTAAGAATTTTTACGGAAAGTACGCGTAAGGTGTGATAAATTGAGCTAAGTGGGTGCGCTTCAAGTGTGCCTAACCGGTGCGTTTTTGATGAAAATTGACTTTTACGGGAAAGGTTACCGTTACTCAGGAACTTTCTTTATTTTTGTACGAGATAGACGATTGCTAGTATATTAATATTTAATATTTTAGATTCGTGACGACGTAGTTTGTTAATAGCTCTGACAGCTCTATTTTGTAAAATGAAAATAAAATCAATGTCTACAGCCTGACCCAGCAGTATTAATTATTTCATCCACATTAAATAATTCTGTGGATGTAACTAAAATAGACTAAACGTGCGGTTTCTTTATCATTGAACTACCTTATCTTTCTACAGCATAAGTGGCCGAGCTTAGCCGCCCCGCAAAATATATTATATGAAGTCCCCATTGCAATTTGTCGTCTAGCATGATGCCTAGGGAAACCGACAGATTAATTTGTTCTTGTTTTTCTGCACTGATGTACTCAATTATCGGCACCTGAATAGACGGATCTTTAAGTATTTGAAAAGTGACCTTTGCTACTTTAATATAGACCTTATTAAGGATGCGATAGAGTGAAATAAAAGCTCTACGATTTTGCTAGAAATCTGTCTATTGGGCAGAGCCAGAGAGAGGCAGAGATGGCAGGATCGTATTCACCAAACCTGAGCTGTTGGGAGATATCGAGAGGTTCTATTGACAGTTTTCAACGTCTGCATATAACCCCGTTACGAATCTGGCAAACGACCCAAGAGCTAGATTGACCCGACACTATAACCCAATCATCGTGACATACCGGGAGTCAGCTTAAACGAAATCAGGACGGCTCTGAAGCAGTTCAAGATCAATAAGGCGCCAGGTTATAATGGAATTACTGCTGAACTAAAAAGCGGCGGCAATCCCGTTCTTAAGGCATTCCAAAAGCAGTTTGAGAACGCCATATTTGAGGGCAAAACGCCGCAGGCATAGAATAGGTGTGATGATACTTTTCTTTTAGAAGAGCGACAATGCCTTTCTTAAGAATTATAGGCCCATCCCTCTTCTGAGCCACGTGAAGCTGTTATCAAGAGTCATCATAAACCGTCTCGCGCTCAGGTTTGACGACTTCTGGCCTCCCGAACAAGCCGAATTTCGTAAAGGCTTTAAAACTGTAGACCACATACATACGCTGTGGCAGGTTATACAGAAGACAAAAGCGTACACTGCCTCTCTGCTTTGCGTTTGTGGACTACTAGAAAGCCTTCGATTCGCTCGAAACAGTGGGCTGTACTGCAGTCTCTTCACAGGTGCCAGATCGTTTATCGGTACATCGAGGAGCTGAAGTATGTTTGTATCTTCCTTACATGATCGAATCAGAAATAAAGAGATCCACATGTGAACTAAGGTAACCGACCTACCGCGAAGAATTGCCAAACTTAAGTAGCAGTGGGCCGGGTACATTGCTCTTAGAACAGATGGCCAATGAGGCCGAAAGGTTCTGGAGTGGCGACCGCGTACCGGAAGACGTAGCGTCGAATGTCCTCCCACAAGGTGGACCTATGACCTTGTGAAGGCCGCAGGAATCCACTAGATGCGGGAATCACAGAACCGGTCGAAGTGCCGGTGCTTCGGGAAGGCCTATGTCTAGCAGTGGACGTCTTTCGGCTAAAATGATGATGATGATGTGTCTCAAACTCTCGACACAAGCAAATAATAAAATAACGCAATACTTTGTTTAGCTCCTAAACAAGTCAACAGAAAAACGCATTAAAACTGTACATTCCTGATCAACAAAACTTACATTTCAATGTTATTTATTTCGCTTTGTATTCGGTGCACCTCTGGGCAGATTTTACTACTTCATCTCTACATTGGATTCGTAAATAAATATTCGATTGCTCATATCACACTTCTGCCCAAAGGCAACAAAACGTGTGACTGGTCTTGTCCTTTAATTTGTTGTGGACCGTAGTCAGAAAGTTTTGGTTTATTTTCATGCTAGCATTAAACGATGCTGAATGTTTTTCAGATGACATGTATGTTGATTAATGCTAAATACTTTTGAAACGTTATTAAAGTCGCTCTGATAAAGCAAAACATTTCAGACAAAAATCAAGACATGGTTATAAAACTAAGGGACTCCATTTTAAATTTAATGTAACGTCATAATGTTTAAACCAGTAGACAATCTAGACTTTTCCAACAATATCTCATTTGTCAAATTATGTTAGGAAGTTTAGAACTTCTGAGGGAACTGATGAACACACATACATATAAGTATGTGTGTTTGTTCATCTGTACCCTCTAACTTCTAAACTTCGTACATACTAAACATGAATACATACCCGTCAAAATCATAACCCTCCTTTTTGCTTTGCCGTAGTTGAGTAAAAAAGAGATACTCCAGAAATACAGCAGGTTGTGCCCGGTAGGTATTTGGAAATAGGCTCTCTCCCATGGACTTAAAAACAGATCTGGTGAAACATGTCTGCCTCACATAATATAACATAACCAAATTACTTATTCTATATCATATTAGGTATTTACCAATGAAGTAACCGTTTTACAATACTGGCCATTTATTGCCAGCCATACCAAAATAACGTTTCAAACGTTATTTTGGTATGGCTGGCAATAAATAAAATAAATGTTATTTAAAAAATACGGCATTATTTTTGCAAATTCAGTCATTTGTTTATTGATTAGTGTTTTGTTTTCACTACATTTGTATCTTTTTCATCAATAAGGACACTATAAAATTACGAGTAATTATGTAATACGAGTTGCCTGACTTCTTCAAAAAGGGCGTTGCAAAATTAGCACTGCGCTGGCAGAGAGGCACCGATAGTATGGGTGCATATTTTGATTTATAGAAATAAAAAATATTTATATAAAATGACTTTAACTCTCCGTATTCTAAAGGACAATTTCATAGGTAAACCTAATAACCGCTATAACTTAGATAAATACAATCCACGCTACGACTGTTATGTTGGCATTTGCGCGCCATGATTGATTTTATATAGCGTTAGTCTATTAGGTATCCTTGTTTTAGTCTGCGCACAGCCTCATTAACACGATCTAAGTTTCTTGCCTAAAATTGAAGCAACAAATGGCCTGCATGTTTCTTTTTTAATTATTTAATACTTCAAGCACACAAATGTACAGAGGCGGTCTTAACGTCTTGCCCTAACGCAAATTTCTAACAGTCTATTATTATTTCTACTTATGTTATGCCACAGGCAATTGAATCGCAGCGTGTGAATCAGGCTTAAGAGTAGGTAGGCTATACACTAACACTGGCGACCCCGAGTTACTTATTAGATGTAAGTTTAATATAAGAGTTTCGGAATAATTCTCTGAACGGATTTTGATGAGGGCTCGCCAGTCCGTCTCAAAATCCGTTTTAGCGAAATTATTCCGTTTTGTACTTCCAAAGAACAACCCGGTCACACAGACAGAAGCGTATAGCGACTTTAATTAAGGTATAAAATGTAAATATAAATTAACAAAGAATATCATCAAAATCCTTCTTTCAAAATAATCTCTAATATCAACAAAGGCTAAAGCTCTCAGGAGCTACATGAAACAGTACTAAAACTGTTCGTGTTCCCTCGTGACAAATCGCGCCCGTATTCACGCACTGTCGTAGCAATCAAACTTATCTGTGAACGTTTGTGCCAGTATTGTGAGCTAGTTATAATGTCTGTTCTCTTCTTGACTTCAAATAGTAGGGGAAATGCGAAGTATTAACGTCGTATGAAATAAGAAATACTTTGTTTAGTTGCTAGATATGCGAAGATTGAAGCTGCGTGAACGAGCAGCAGTTTTCTATGCATTTTAAAACCATACTGCGATCTTCATCTGGCCTGCAAAACGTGGTGATTTTGGCAACCCCTCTCTCCATTCGGGAAGACCTATATCCACTCGTAGACGTCGTTCGGCTGAAATGATGATGCGAAGCTTGATTTTTTGTGACACAAAAACAAAATAATGGGAACTTACAAAATAGTATATATATATATATATATATATATATAGTAAATATGTCGCGAAGGAGAGGGACCCACGGATTTTATTACGAGAGTTTCCTCGTTCATAACTGATGTAAATTTTAAACGTTTAAGACGCGGTACGGATGTTAAGAGTTTTAACAGTCAAGGAAGTCTTCCTAACTATAGCAGCAAAGCCATCCACCCGCGCCTCAGCAAACATCCCTGACGCACTGCAACGCCATGGCAGCCCCAACAGTACCCTGAGTGCATTATTATATTGGACACGCAGATGCCCGCTGCGAATAACTGACCCACAGGTTGCAGGTGTAGAAAGATTGCCAGTATGCTTTAAAAAACGTGATTTTAACTGAATTCGTACACCGTGCAAACCTGCGGGCCAGCATGTTACACCGGACAGCCAACGCCCTGCGTTCCCTTTCTATGTCTAGATTATCACTAAGATCATCGGTGACCCAGTGTCCCAAATTTTAAATTTAGACACCCTACACAGGGGAGTGCCACACAGTGATACATTGGGGAATGCTGGGTAAGAAAAACCACGGGCTTTAAAGAGCATCAGTTCACTCTTCCCAACGTTATATTTAAGCCCATGAGTCTCCACATATGATTCACATATTGACACTAACCTCCTCATAGCACTAATTGATGGACTCAGCAACACCATGTCGTCTGCGTAGCTCAGATTATTGGTACACACTCCGTCAATATGACATCCTACCTCAGTGCTGCGGCAAAGACAGGTGTTTTTCTATCCTTGTAGTACTGCACAGTCTGTTTGAGACACAATATAGCGCTTTCAGTGAACAGCCCCGTCCTAAAGCCAAACTGAGCGTCATGCAGTACTAGATGCTTGGACAATTGATCGTCAAGCAGACTGTTCAGCACCTTGGCTGAAACAGTTGCCAAGGATATAGGCCTGTAATTTGAGGCATTAGAAGCATTCCCAGTTTTATTTTTAATAACAGGCACCACAACTGTAAGCATGAAGTTATTTAGTAAATAACAGTGACTGATACACATATTAAAAAACATGGCAAGTACACGTGGCAAGTGCACCCGGTATTTCAGATGTTCGATACTAAGGCCATCGTGGCCTGGTGACTTACCTCTTTTCATTGATTTTACCACCGATGCAACTTCCTTAGGAGTAAAACGAATGTCAATGTCCCCAGAAACATCCTCAGCATCGACAACCCGTGTCATTCCAGTTCTGTTGGCTCATGCACGCCCGCCACGCTCACCGGAAAACTCGATCGTGGATTCAATTTATTTGTTGCATTCCAAAAAGCACCAAATTGCTTGTCTGTCTGATTTTTGGCTATAATATCCATTTTAATCTACTGTTCATTATCTTGGCAATATTTTAGCTTATCTTTGAAAATCTTACGGGATTTACACATATTTGTGTAAATGTACCCTGATGTGGGTCTGTTATGCAGCAACCACGTCTGATAATGCATGCGCGCCTCCCTGTGAGCATCACGTACATGCATATTCCAACCAGTCACGTATTTTCTTTTACAACTCAGGTTATCAGAACCTAAATATGAAATAACAGCGCCTTCATATACTCCAAAATACTTATAATCGTGTCATACATCTCATCTAACAGTCTTTTGTGGCTAGTATCAGAGCACATCCCATGCGAACAATTATGAAAACCCGTAGGAAAATCAATTAATCTTAATTTCGAATGACAAAAGTTTAAATATTCATCAATTTGTTTAGCATTTCTTTCGTCCCAAATAAAAAATACAAAAATACAAAAGGTTTATTACAGAATCTTGTACATCTTTTACAGTAAATCTTACATTGGAACCTCCTTTTAAGTAAAAGATATACCTGTGCTAGGAGATTCCACTCTTCAATTACAAATTTAAAAAAAAATGGATAAAGTGGTGTACAAAAGTAAATAAAATAAAAAATAACAACAAAAAATTAAAATTAAAGTTAAAATATCAAAACCAAAACAAGACAAGACTTGAACTGAAACTAAATAAACGAAAAAAAAAAGTAAAAGAAAAGTAACTAAGTGATATATCCTAAAAATTGTGAGTGTTAGTTTGTGTGAGTGAGTTCGTGTGTGCATGAATGTGTGTGTATGTTTTTGTGTGTATGTGTGTATCTTTTTAAATCATATTGACGATGCTTGCAGCAATAATTCAATTTCATCATAGGTCTTCCGTTCTAACCATTGCACTATTGCCTTTTTGCAGTCATTGGAGGTCATGGGATAGATATATTTTTTTTTTTTTTTATTATTATATAGGGCAGCGGAATTTGAATTGAATTGACTTTTAGCCTATAAAGTTTTAACAAATTTTACTGGTGCAACACTGTACTTTCGTCTTCCTTCCTTATGGTGAGGGTCATAAGGCAGGGTTTTGTGTAATTTTAAGACAGCATGTAGTATGTATAATTTTCTGACTGTGAGAATACCGCTAAGAGAGTATAACTCATTGGTTGGGAATCTGTACGGTTTGGTATACATGACCTTGATAAGATATCTCTGTACTCGCTCTAGCTCAAGAAACTTCGTTTTTGTTGCACCGCCCCACACGGGTATGCAGTAGGTAAGAATTGATTGAACCAGAGAGACATAGATTTCAGTTAACATTTTTTTTGTTGTCACATGTCTTAGATTCTTAAATATCCAGATAAGTTTTCTCATACGGGCCATGACCATATCTGTGTGAGTATGCCATGATAACCGCTGATCAACGATTATACCAAGGTATTTTATATGAGTCACTTTTTCAATATATTCGCAGGAACAGTTTGTGTTATATATATTATGACAGGTGTGGATTTTGAGAGTTGTGTTAGGTCCAGGTTGTGTGTTGTTGTATATTGTGAATGCGATATATTTTGTTTTAGAAATATTAAGTGTAAGAAGATGTGAGTTCAACCAGTCAGCAATTTTGGAAAGACCCCTTTCAGCACATTTATATACAGATTCCCACGTATCACCAGAGAAAGCAATAGCAGTGTCATCTGCATATGAGAAAACGCGACCATTATCTAGCATCATTTTGCAGAGATGGTTTATATATATTAAGAAAAGAGGCGGGCCCAGTACGCTACCCTGCGGAACGCCGTAGGTCACGTAAGACTCCTTACTAATATACTCCCCTACCTTAACCTTTTGCCTACGATCCCGCAGATAATCTATTAGCAATGCTAACGGAGTTCCTCTTACGCCTATACCTTCCAGACTACGCACAAGAATGGGGACAGAAACGGTATCAAAAGCTTTTTTCAAATCAAGAAACACAGTTAGGAGTCTTTTTTTCCCGAATCTACCAAGTTAACAATATGACTGGTTAATGCTGTAACTGCGTCTTCCGTAGATAAAGTTTGTCTAAAACCAAATTGCGCTTGTGAAATTATGTTATATTTTTTAGTGTAGCTGGTTAGTCTTATGTTAATTAGCTTTTCAATGATTTTAGATATTGCGGGCAAGACAGAGATAGGTCTGTAGTTGTTAACGTCATCTCTGTCTCCACCCTTGTGCACAGGAGTAATTACGGCTTGCTTCAGAGCTGGTGGAAATTTCCCTTGGCTAAAACACAAATTAGCAAGATGCGAAATTATGGGTACGACTAATTCATGGGTGGATTTTAAAAAACTTGTTGTTATATTATCCCAGCCTGGAGCGCTTTCAGATTTAATACCCATTAGCACGTTATAGACTTCTCTAGGATCCGTCTCGAGAAGCACGAAGGAAGAAGCCTGCGAATTTATTATCTAATCCGTAGCGTGTTGAAATTGTGATCGGTTGGCGGAGTAAATGTCTTCAGCCAGGATTTTCCCAATGTTAGAAAAGTAATCGTTTATGTAATCTACTGAGTCATGAGGGGTGGTCTTAATCTCTAATAGTTCTGAATTAAATTTTTTTTTCGGTTTGCGATGAGTTATATTGTTAATTGTGTTCCATATACGTTTCGTATTCTTGTTTGCCTTTAGAAGTTGTTCCTTATCATATTTCCTTCTAAGCTTTTTAACTAAACCATTGCAATAGTTTCGATATCTTCTGTAAGTTATTTGTAATATATTGTTTTGTGGATCTGATCGTAGCTTTCTTTGCATATTATTTCTGTTTTGAATACAGCGTAGAACTCCTAAAGTTATCCATGGTTTAAAAATGCGATTATTTCTCGGAACTAAAGTAGTAATAGTGTTTTGCTGAAGGCAATTTTGGAGGTTGTCTATTAGTTGCACAGACAACGTGACTGGGTCATTTATTAAATTAAGTTCTGAAATATTACTAAGTTTTAAGGCTGATATTGTTTTTTCAAAGTCCACAGTTTTTTTAGCTTTCGAGCATTTGTAAGCATTTAATAAATTTGATAATTTAAGGAAAATCATGAAGTGATCCGTGATAGTGGTATTCAAAACAGCAACAGAAGCAACGCTTCTAATCTTGTCTAGTTTTAAAATAAAGTGGTCCAGACAGTTTTCGCCTCTGGTAGGTAAGTAATGTCCCGGTAACAAGCCATGCATTGCAAGCATATTAAGGTAGTTCAATCTGTTTGTACGCTCATATGTTTGTTCAGTAGGTTTGTATATTATGTTAATGTTGATGTCACCTGTTATAACAATATTTTTATGTGATTTAAGTGAGGCTAGGTGATTACTTAGCGAGTCTATAAAACTGTCAGCATTCTTATTTGAGGGGGACCGATAAATAGCAAGGACAACAAGATTAGGCATTATTATTTGTAAGCATGATGCGTGATTTAATATTATTTCCTTAATACTAGCCTTGTGATCACACATGATATACACCGCCACGCCATCGCACTGGTTTACATGGTTACTCGTGGTAAATGAATAATAGTTTTTAATTTCAGGGGTATATTTATTTACGTCTAGCCTACATTCATTTAAGATCAACAAGGTCAACAGTAAAATTAAATTGTGTCAAAGTGATTAGTAAATCCTCTAAATTACTGTATATACTTCTAATATTTTGTGATATTATTGTAAGGTCCGATTTATGTATAAGAAATTGTTTTGAAAAATCATCAATTTGACATTCTTTAGATTGCGCTATAACTATGTCGTCTAATTCTTGCATTACTGTATGTGTGCTATCCATAATGTAGTTTAATTAACAGTCTGAAATTTAATTCCACATTGTTTACGTAAACGTATTGAGCTCGATACTCAACAATATGTATGGCATAGAAAAATACATAATTACCACAATTGATGAGATTTTTTACTTTGTAAAAGATATTTATGCCAAAAACATTGCTTAAAGAGGCCGATATGGGTGTGTAATATGAGGTATATATGCGTGTGTATTTGCGAGTTTTTAGTGTACGTAAGTAATCATACATAAAATAATTTAGAATAAAAACCTTTATTTTTATTTTGTATAGACAGAGTTTACGGTCTAGAGGTAAATGAGTGTGTAGTTTAAGTAAACTTAGAAGTTTGTATTTTATTTGTGTGAACGTGTATGTAAGGTTATATGTGATTGTGTAATTGTTACGTGAAAAGTATTGGACGTGTATATGCGTGTATAATTTTAGTTCATGTAAATTAACAGAATTCGTATTAGAAACATTTCCAAAAAAGCTTACTAAACAAAACAAAATAATGAGTAAAAACATACAGTATAGATTACATAGTAGTAGTCACGCTTCTTGCATTAGGCTATGTATTTGGGACTCACTTCTAATTAGGTATGTAGGAGATTCGTCTTGTTTCTTAACATAAACTTTATCATAAGCGGTCCAGCAGTACTTATATTCCTTTGACTTAGCGAGGTCGCGCGCAAGGAAGTGTAGTCTGGATCCTTTTGCAGTGAGCTGTTCGGATACGAATATAGGTTTGTCTTCGCTACTTTTGAAACCTAGATGTTTAGTGCAGAGCTTTTCTCTGTGGTTCTTGGTGTTGAAAGACTTGCACATCTTAAGTACTTCAGTCTTAAGCATTGTAGAGGATAGTTCCACTATTATAGGGGTGTTAGTCGTAACCTGTTTCTTCCCCTTAATTCTGTAAATATCACGAATATCCGACTTCGCGACTACAATGTTTACGGTCTCAGTTAAACATTTTACCATGTCAATAAGATCTTCCTTAGTTTCCTTCATTTGCTTGGGAACGTTTTTAATTTCAATGCTGGTTTTCCGACTACCTCGCTGAAGATCCTCGACTTTTTCTTCTAGAAAGGTTACATATTCTTTATCCTTCTTTGCTTGTATCTCCAGCTGTTCTATTTTCCTCTTAAACTCTTCATTCTGCTGAGTTATAGCGGCCACAGAATTTTCTATGTTAGAATTAGTAAGTTTTATTTCCATGAGCGTGGGGGTAATTTTTTTAAGCTCCATCTCTTGAGTTAATAACATAGACTTAACCATTTGAATCATGTCTTCTCTAAAGCCATCTAGGTCATCACCTCTTCTTCTTTTTGCTCTTTGGGAGACATGACTCAGCGGTGAGTCACATCTCTCTTCTTGGTTGGCTAGATTAGATTCAGAGAGTGACTTGTCCATTATTGTACTAGGGTAGTATAAGCAATTAAGATGACAGTTTTAAAGTCAAATCGGTCTTGGGTTAGTAGTATCAGGTACAAAGCGTTAGGTTATAATATCGCTCATCAGGTTTTGTCGTCCGCCAAAAAGCATATGAAGTACCAGGGTACCAGAAGTTGTGAGGAGGTGCAAATTGTCCGATCTCCAGTACACAAAAGGGCGTCGCAGTCAAGAGGGCGTGACTAGGGCGGAGCTGAGGGCAGGTATGTTGCTCATACGCAGGTGGGGCTAAATAACCTTGGACAATGCGAACAGGTCAGGTACCAGGGTATTATGATTCGCGACGTTTACCACGCACGATACACTGAGTTTATTTGAATAGCTCTTCTTACTTTATGCACTCCTATTTTTATTATGGAATTAAAATTACTTAAAGTTATTTACCACTTCTTATTTAAATGTTTTATAACACTGAGTACACGTCTACACACAATGCCCACTTCCCATACATTTGATAACCTGATAATGAAAGTATATGTATAGTTATAAGATATAGTAGAAACACTACCTGTTAGTTTAGAAAATAATGTCAAATGGCAATTTTTACAATTGAAACGCTACGAAGTCCAAAAAATATTAATGTTACTTTTTAGTTTAGGATTTGCCGTTATAAAGAAAGAAATGTGCTGGAACGAATTATTTAACACTCGAAGTTTAGTCTAAAATAGTAAAAAGTACTTAATAATACATATCTATGTTCTAAAACGTCTTTTTTACTTTGTGAATTCCTTAAAACCAGCTGCCCTTATGTCACTGCTTAGACTCTCGATGATTGTCACTATAAATTGAGTGTCGAGCATATAATGTCAAACGTCAAAAAACACGTTTCAATCATCCTAACTCAATTACATACTGCACGATTCATTAATTTAATAATTCATTTATTTTTAATTAATCTGTATTATACATTGACTAAAAAAGAAACACTTGCATAAGTAAATAAAACGTACAATAATGTACGAAACTCAGAAACAGAGTTGAATAAAGTCAAGTAGCAGTGTTTAAAACGGAACGTTGTTAAAAAGGGTAGTTGAGGTGCGTTCAAAACATGCTAATATGTTTGTGGCGGCATCTACACCGCCACATGCGAAAAAACGCATCGTGCATCACGCACGTGATCTCAACATTCACACACACACATGTGCCGGCATCTACACCGCCACATGCGAAAAAACGCATCACACTGACGTCAGACAAATCCTGCATCGCGCAAGCAGAGTTTACCGTGCAGATAGCATATATACAACTTCCCGACATCAAACGTTGGGCAGTTGCCCACCAGATACGAGATCCATCTGGTCGGAGGATCCTCCTTTTCCAAGAGTATGAGTGAACTTTACATCCTGTTCCTCATATCTCTTCATGTTTACCATTGACGTAGAATAAGCAAAAAGAAAAATTAAAATTAAAAAATATCCTGCGTTTCTTTTAACATTGTGATAAGCGTAATGAATATATAATTTGATTCGCTGTATTTTAAGATTTATTTCATTTCTATACATAGTCAGGTGAAAAAGGGCATTCTTCTTTATGTTGCACTCAATAAGCAATGGAATGTGGTCCGACAAGTAAACATCATAAAAACAGCTGCTTTCATTACTAATTGTCTCGCTGCACTACTCACCACACAATGATCTAACCAGCGCAATGCACCGTTAGCTGTGCTTTTAAATGTATAAGTATCATTCGGTAACAACTCCATGTCCACACACGACCACGATTGCTCCGTGCACACTGTTGATAGTTCACTTGCAAAGCGTTCACCCGGATGAGCGTTAAAGTCTCCTAATATGCACACCGTCTCTGTGTCACTATTTTCAGTAATCGCAATAATCTCACTCAAACATGTAGTAAATTCTATTATATTATCGCTCGAGTCGGTAGGCATATAAACCGAGAAAATTAACATAGTAAGATCCGTGTGATAAATTTGAATAGCAACTAAACGATCACTATCACACGACAACACTGACACCTTTGCGAAAACCTCCACGTTCACTCCAGTCTTCCTCCACAATAGGGCTACTCCTCCATAGAGTCTGCCTCTGAGTACTCCGGCAGACGTATCGAGAGCAGATTTACCCGTATACGCAAAGTCATCATGCAATGTGCCTAAGTAGGCTAAATGATGAGGTAACAGCCAGGTTTCCTGCAGCGCGATGACGTCAGCGACTCCACATAATCTTCTCACACAATCAGCTGACCGAGTGATATTTTTGCAATTAAACGTTGCTAAGTATGAGTTCTTTATTTCCGTACCCATTATTCTGAGTTGCATTTACATTCAAAGTCTTGTTGTCTATCCTGTTCTTAAAATGTATAAATCTTCTGAAAGCAATACCCTCTGGCCACAATTTGTCGTCCAAAAACGTATTTATTTTGTGCTTCGGAACAAACAACTTGAATGCATTATACTGCCTATCAGCCTTCATCTTAATTTTTTCCAAAGTCACCACTTCGTTAACTTTACTTTGTATATAGGCACATATAGTATATCCTCCTCTGTAGTTTCTATATTTACATATGATATAAACAATGGTATTTTCATATCTGCAGCACGAAACTTTATAGGTACATTTGACACAGCCTTCCCTGTCAAACCAGTAAAACGATTTCTAGATTTTGATTTCTGCACCAGTGTCCTACCATCATCTCTTTTATTTTCTTTCCACTTGTCATTCCTTACAATCTCTGCCATTGTAAGCTGATTCTCTGCAATCAGCAAACCGGTCGGGCGCTGTGGGGCGGGCAAGACTTAAAGTGCTAGTTAGCGGCACAGCACTCGAACGTTCATGACTCATACAACTGGGGCTTCACTGACTCGGGGACGGCGCGCAGAGTATATTTTGAGATACATTCAACAACTCTGAGTAATTTTTTCAATATACCCTCCTCTTTTGACATACACATTCAGGCTTGGTAGCGTCGAATTGCTTGTATTCAATTTCATGTTTTCAATCTGATCTTTAGTCACATAATCACTGTTGATTGCATTAACATCTGACCGAAGAACCAATAAATCCTTCAACAACTTCGTCACGTCTACGTGATCAAAGCAAACTGGTGGCAATTTGTGAAGGTCATATGCCACAAAAACAGGAATTTGTTCAGGATTCATGGTTTTAAACACCGTAATCATGTCCTCTAGGTCTTTCTGCTTTTTGTTCTTACGTCTCGACACGAGTTTTTGGTTTGTCTTCGTAGAAACAAAAAATAACTTTTTTGCCTCATCAATTTCTTCCTCAGAAAAAGCCGATGAGCATATTTTAATTAAAATTTCGTTGTCCACTACATCATGCCTACTTCGTATGAAGGCAAGGACTTCCGAGATAACAACGTTACAACTCGTACACTTAACCGTATTTACACCGTTCACGGACATTTTTGTTTTTTAAAATGCACAAATCGGCGACCGCTCGCGATGCTCGAGAAACGGTTAATAAAACATTAATATTTTTTTCTTATATTTTTCATTGAGCGGTGGAATTTGTATTATAAACTTTATTATAGACTTATTATTGACTTTTCTTTGTATTCACAAACTTATATAGATTTGTGAATACTTTGTGGATGTAAGTTTTAGTATTTTATTTTGTACTAATAATATACTACTGTTGTTTTCCCATATGAAATCAAATAAAAACACTAACTACAAATTGACGATAGGTGGACAAAGATGCTCACGTAAAGCAGAAGCCCAGACAGTGAGAGGTAAGAAGTACCTATGAAAGTTTAAGCAATTGGGTTATAGTCAGTGACTTATAAAAAACGTTAAATGATGGGAATAGGCTCGACTCCTATTACTTGGGACGAAATGCGGGTGTACGGAAAGGGTTACTTACGGGGAGGTGTACCTCTGCCCAACCCTTCCGGAATTACATGCGTGGTGTCATATTATGTTAAATGTATGTATCACATGCTAACTAATTAGATAATAACTTTGAATAAACGAATTTATTGATACGAGGATTGAAATTTGAATGTTTAACGAAAAGCCGATATCTGTCGTGTTCACTGGACAAACTCATTATTGATGCAAATTCAAAATGTTTCTCTGTGACTCTTGATTAATAAAGCTATGAGTGAAAATAGAAATATTCATAAACTGCCGTTTTGGAATGTCAGCTTGTCAGAATAATTCAGATACGATGGAAGTGGTATTTTATTGTTCTTGGTCTAATAAAAATTATTGTATTTTTTTGCCATGACGCGTGACGTAACGTGCGGCAGTTTAAGAGCGATGATTTCGTCTTTACTGCTCTACAATGTTAATCCTCTTCATCAAAGTCGTACGGTATCTGCCATCTCCTATGAATTTATGAAAAAAACAGGTAGTTCTTACTGATCCAGGTACACTCACACTGCTTGATCCCTCTTCATCTCAATTGACGCAATTCACAATCATTTTACTGTGAGGGGAAATTCTCGTATTTTTAAGATCGTTCGCATGCCAATCTCAGTCTCAATCTTTCTCTAATTGTCATACACTTTTGTTTTTTTTTTACATTTATTGTCTATGAGATGATATTGCGACTTGTTTAACATACGGGAATTGGCTTATAAAATAGATATCGTTTCATTAAACGGCACTTTAATTCTCTCATATAATTTTTACTCAGAACACGCCACGGTCGCTTAATTAACAGTATTCTGGACATAGGTGTTAACCCAAAAAAGTATTGTGAAACGAAAATCTCACCTAATGTTTATTTCATAAACCCTTGCGTTACCGACAGCTCTGTAAAATTACTCCGATACAACTCGGCCGGCCGTTTAATTATTTTATTATATAATACTAATTTGCTTTGAAATAATTGACTCAGTAGGTTTAGAGCTGTTATTTTGCGGAATGATATACAATCTGGGTCTATTATTCAAGTCCACGTTTATTTGGAACAAAAGCGTTGCTCCGTTAAGTTAACCCTTCGCAACTGTGTGTCCGTTCTTGCGATAGAATTTATTCGCGTGTTAGAACGTTAAAATTCATGGCGAAGTGGACATGCATTAGTTTCAGTCTGTAGTTTTCGTACGTTAATATAATTAATGTGAGAAATGTAGTTGGGGAAGAAAGATAAATGAACGTAGTTTATCATTTTAATTTGCGTGCATAAAATTAAGGGCAACGAGTAACGTCATACATACATGACGACATTTTCCAGTAAATCCAGCACACCCTAGGTAGGTACGGGGGGTACCTACCTACTAGCAACTTTACTATATATTACGGTCCAATTTCAAGTGGATTTTGCTTTTTGATGGCCTAGTTAACTGAACCTTGCTTGAAAAAACGTAGCGGCTAAAACTAAGATATTAATGATATTATTATCACGAAGCTTTCATCTAGAAAAGTAGGTACAGACCGCAAGGATGATTGTTCCCTAATAAATAGATAACACACGACGAGGCTGAAATTTATGTTTTTTGTACTTTAATCCGTTAATTACCCCGAGTATACTAGGTAGGGATAGAGTAGGTAAATAAAACTTTGTGGTTCAAAAGAGTATAAGTAAATAATTTACGAAAATAAACTTAGGTTCTGACACAAATAATGGTCAACGATTTCAGGTGGTGTAAGGAATATCTCGTAAATCTGAACCAAAGATCTTTGGTTCAGATTTACGAGATATTCAAAAACACTCAGCCAGAAATCGGTGCCATAGTAAATTTAAAGGAGGACAATGTTCCTCCAAGTAAATGGATATAAGGCAAAGTAATTGAAAAACATGTGGGCCCTGAAGGCATTACTCGCGTGGTGTCAGTTAAATGTAAAAACAATGTTTATAAACGACCTTCGAGTAAATTATGTATCCTACCTAAACAAAAGTCCTAGTAACAATTGTTAATTTTTACCTATTTACGTACATAGTTTGTTTATAACGTAGCGTACTTACCTACCATTGTTTTATTTAATTATTTTGTTTGTTTGTTTGGCATCTCGCAGGTCAACCTATGCGGTTGTCGTCTGCTTAAGCGGACTTGCCTGTGGATTCCCTAATAAATTAAGGCCTCCAGCCAGGACTTAAACTTATATACTAACTAAAACTAAGCGACAACGCTAAGGGCACCCCCTGTGGGGTACGAACCTCGGCTTAGGGCGTCGCTGGAAGAGGGCAGCAAATGACTAGCTGGATCAGGATTGGTATTATTTATGGACGAATTTAAAGCTACAGGCTCAGCGGCGCGGGCTGGCTCGAGCAAGGGTCGGGAGGGGCGTCGATTTGGGCGTCGCGGCGGGCCTCGGCGGCGAGGACGGTAGGACGGCGATCGGGTTTTGGGCTTTTGTAGCGTGCTAGTGGCCTTACTACTCTCCTGGAGGAGGGTAGTGGCGTCGTCGGGGTCGATTAAAGTATGCCTTGGTCGGCGAATACTGCTAATGCGAGAGGGAGTGTAGCGGGCGGCCGCTGTAATCAGGGGGTTAGAATGTTTGATGCCGCAGTCGAAGAAACGCTTTGATAAGCGTTTCATGAACTGTTTTATGGTTGGCATTTTGAGGTCGACGTGAAGATCGATATTACGGACATAGAAGGGGGCACCCGTGACCCTTCTGAGGAAACGGTTTTGGAGGGTCTGCATCTTATGGAGATGACGTGGGTGAGCGTGCGCAAATACAACGCAAGCATAGGTCATGATGGGACGGATGACTGCGGTGTAGATGCGCAGTTTGCATTTAAGTGACAGTTTACTACGGGCTGTCAATACAAAGTGGAGCCTGCTAAGAGCGAAGGAGGCGCGCGCGCGAACCACCTTAATATGAGCCTTAAAGGTAAGGTTTTCATCGAGGATCACGCCTAGGTATTTGGCTTGCTTCTCCCAGGGGATCGGCTTACCGTACATAGTGATCGGGCTGGGAAGTGGGGGAGGGAGTCGACGACGTCTCGAGAAGAGAACCGCCTGACTCTTATCGGGGTTGACCTCGATTCTCCATTTCCGGAACCAAGCGCCTAAGACGTTTGCGGAGGTTTGGAGAGTACGAGCTATAGCGTTGGGACAGTGACCGGTATAGTAAACGGCAGTGTCGTCGGCGAAGAGAGCCAACTGAGCCTTTTTACTTTTTGGGATATCGCTAGTGAACAGCGTGAAGGCGAGAGGAGATAGTACGGAACCCTGAGGGACACCTGCGCGAATAGGATGAGGGGACGAGAGTGCTCCCTCGACGCGATAGCGAAAGGTCCGGTTCGACAAAAAGTCTCGTAAGATGAGCACGAGACGATCTGGCACTCCTAGTTGGTAGAGCTTGTATATCAAGCCATTGTGCCAGACTTTGTCGAAGGCTTTCGCTATGTCGAAGAATAGCACACCCGTCGTCGCGTTACGCTGCAGACCAGCGCATAAGTGCTCTACGATACGGTGGACCTGTTGGGTGCCCGAGTGTTGGCTACGGAATCCAAACTGCTCGTTGGGTATGAGGCTCTTTGCTTCGGCGTAGTCCTTGAGACGCTTATAAATAAGCCTCTCGTAGATTTTGCCGAGGACATTGAGTAAGCTAATAGGGCGGTAGCTGGAGGGCTCAGACTTTGGCTTGCCTGGCTTTGGGATACCGATGACGGTGGCTTCTTTCCATGATTGTGGGAAGATGTTGTTGCTCAAGGCGCCATTGAAGATGGCGGTCATAAGCATTATTAGAGGGGCAGGAAGGAGTTTGTATACCTTATTGGTAATACCATCCGAACCGGGGGCCTTACGAGCGTGGAGCCCTTTAATGATGTCGTGCACTTCGTCTGGAGTGACGGGAGGCAGAGGATCATCAGGGTCTTCGACGGGAGGGAGGGAGGCTCTTCGTTCAACTTCAGCGTCGACCTTGTTCAGGTGAGCTTGGTCTACTGGTTGGGAGCTGGGAGAACATTGGGACTCTAGGCTGTCGGCAAGACATTCAGCCTTATCGGGACTGTCGAAAGCGACACTATTGTCGGGGCGGATGAGAGGAGGCATAGAGACCTCTTCTGAGGAACGCAATTTCCTCTGTAATTGCCAGAAGGCTTGATGAGTGGGCTCGAGTTCGCTGAGCATCTTGTTCCAGCCCTCAGAGCGAACCTCCCCTATGCGTTTCTTTACAGCACGCTGTAAATGGCGCATGTGGGCTTTGTTCGCGTCACAAGGGAAGGAGTCGTAGGCACGGATGGCCGCGTTCTTCTCGGTTATCAGGTCACGTACGTCAGCAGGTAGTTTCCAGCGATGGTCTTCCATCACCGGAACTTCCCGTGAACAATCCGTCAATACGGATTGTACGTGCTCTGTAAACGAGTCGATTGCGGCCGTCGTGTCGGCGACTGACACTAAGTGATCGGGGATGGTGTCTAAGTGAGGCGACGTGGTGGATTTCAGTCTTTCGCTTACTTTCCTCCAGTCGGTTATCGTTTGGGTCTGAGGGGGGCGGTTGGGGTCGATCGGGCCTGAGTAGGGTGCAAGATGCATGACTACAGGGCGGTGGTCAGAATTTAACTCGTGGAACGTCTCAATCGATTGCAAACGGAGGTTCACATTCTTGAGCAGCGCTACATCGAGAACATCGGGAAGGTGATTAGGATTACCTGGGAAGTGAGTCGGGCTCATTGGAGCGATGACGTCAAAGTTAAGGGATTCGCCTAACTTGAAAACTAACCTACCTCTGGTTGAGGTTGTGCTACTATTCCACGCCGGGTGCTTGGCATTAAGATCCCCCGCCAAGATGACGGAGTCACTCATACCGAAGAGGGCAGTGAAGTCCTTTTGGAGCGAGATGGGATCCTCCGGACCATTGTCGGGTGGGATATAAGCGGAGATGATGGTGATCGGTTGGTGGCCGGTCATGCCGAGCCGACAGATAGAGGTCTCCAGATGGGAGAAGAGAGGAGGTGGGTCTATAGGGATACAATACAAAGATTTCCTAAAGTATATGAGTGTGCCACCCTTGTGGCATCGAGACCTGTCATTGCGAACTAGTTTAAAGTTGGCAATATTCGGGTTTCGATGATGTGGTTTTAAAAAGGTTTCCTGTATGAGGAGGATGTCAAGCTGATGGTCGCGGAGGAAAGTGGCGATCTCATCGCGTTGACCTGAAACGCCATTTGCGTTGAAAAAGCCTAATTTAAGGGATCGGGGTTTGTTACTATTTACTCTCGTATTATCCATTGAGAATTAATATTTGAGTGAGTGTAGAACTTGCGCGATCTCGGGATACGCGCTGAGGATTTCCATAAGGCGGAGTGCGTTGCCGTTTGCAGCAACGATTTCTTCCGCCATTTTGTCCGCGGCGGTGGTGAAGAGAGCCGCGTATGTACTAAGTATAATTTGGGCGCTGTTTCGGCCCTGGGTTCCCTGAGGTTTCGCTGGAGAGGCCGTAGGGGCCGCGGGGGCTACCAAAGGCGCTGGGATGGCGGAAGCCATCAGCGCTGGAAGTTGAGCGGGTTGCGCTGGTTGCGCGGGAATAGAGGGCACCGAAGCTGCGGGAGCCTTCAGGTGATTAAGGTTAGCCCAGGGAGACGGCCTCTGCGGACTGAGCCGCTCCGGCATCAGCGCGGAAGGAGGCTTTCCCCAGGGGCTTTCCCTGTGCTGGCGGTCGCTCGCGCGTTTCGCGAGTTTGGAAGAGGAGGACTTCGGGGCCTTAGGACAGCCCCGGTAATTTGCCGGGTGTCCCGATTGGCCGCAGAGTACACAGCTGGGAGGCTCTAAACATAGTTCCCTATCTTTAGGGCGGGTACAGTCGGCGGTGCCATGCTCTCCTAGACACTTGACGCATCTAGGGATGGCATAGCAGTTGGACTGCGAGTGACCATATAATTGGCAGCGATGACACTGTCCAATTAGTTGAGCTCTGTAAGGCTTCTCTATTGAGATGCCTGAGAGCGAACACACCGACTTAACTTTAAAAATCGGGTGGTGACCGTCTGTGGGGTCACAGATGACCAGGACCATGTCGTAGACTAGGCCCTGTCTCGCTTTATGTAAGCGATGGACGGCGGAAACTGGGATTCCTTGAGCGATGAGGTCGCTCTTAATCTCCTCGGTGGAGATTTCTTGAGGGACGCGCCTTATTACGACGCGAGTAGGGGTTTCCTCCGGAAGGGAGTAAGTGTGAAAGGAGTAGTTCCTTTCACGTAGGGCGCGGGAGAGATCCCTAAAGTCCGTAGACGTGGGGACGGTAACTTTGATCCCCTGGAGGGTGGATCGGGCGTTGGTGTAGTTGATCTTGCGATCAACACACATCTTGGAAATTTCAGTCCATTTGGACTTTTCCTGGACGTATATCGGGGGAGGCGGCTTCTGCTTCCTCGCGGTAGGAGCGGGTGGGCAAGCCATAGGGCTGGCGGGGCGACTGGCCCGCGGACTAGGTGCGGTTGTGGAGCTGGACGATAAGTCGTCCTGTTTTTTCTGGGCCTTGGTGACCGGGCCAGCGGGGGCGGAGGATTTAGCCGCCTTCCTCTTGCCTCCTTTGACCACGACTTGGAAGTCGTCATCGCTGGAGGAGGAGGTGCGGGCTTCTTCCTCGGAGAGTGGGACTGACGTGTCCATGCTCTCCGTCGTATTTGTTACAGCGGCGCGCAGCTGCGTTGTCTCTGAGACAATGGCGGCCGGAACAATGGAGGCCGTGACAATGGCGGCAGGGACAAAGGCGGGCGAGACAATAGGGGCCGGATTAGCGGCCGGAGTATTGTCTACCGGAACAAAGGCGGGTGACACAATGGGGGCCAAGATAGTTGCCGGAACATTGTGGTGCGGAACAAAGGGCGGAATGCCTTGTTCACTTGCAGGTGGCGATAGCGGGCTCTCAAGCGCGTCGCTGAAGTTAGCGAGTGCGCCTTGAGACGGAGTGGGACTGGAAACTTGGCTTATTTTGGCGCCATATTTCGCCAAAAACTCGGGGTCCTTTAATAGGACCTCTTTGAGGAACGCCAAGAGGACGGCGTCCTCCATGATCGGAGCGGGAACTATATTAGGGAAGGAATGGTGGAAAGAGAAATTTCCCTACGAAGCCTAAACCCTATACCTAACTCCCCGGGTGGATTGGCCCGGGGATGAGTTCCCTCCCTGTCGGGTGTAGACAGGGAGGTGTGTACCTAATGGTGAGCCCTAAGCTTGTATACCCGTCGCCAGTCTTATTGTGCGAACGGGGCCCTGACCAGTCTAGCGCGAAGGGTGTAGACACACCCTAAAGACACTAGGTGAGTAGCTGGAAAGCAAAACTGTCACCAGAGCCGACTAGGAGATCCCCCAAGGCCGGTTATCTGGGACCCGTCCAACTAACTGCCTCGCCCTGAAGGGGTTCGGCGGGTGTGAATTGGGTCAACACCCCACTCGGCTTCGTTGACACCGTAAGGTTTCAACCGAGGACCACGAAACTGTGGTTTTACCCAGAAGGGGCCTAGTGAAGCTACTCACAAAATGTCTGTTAGAGAAACGAGATTTGCCTTGAAAAAGGCACTTTTTTAATTGATTAAAAATAAAATCAATTTCTTGATTTTATTTTTTTATCGGAGTAGTCGGGGCGACTACGATGACGTCACGTGGTCGCGACGAGTAGAAACAGGAAACACAACACTGGAGCGGGAGAGCGCACAAACACGTCCGTCCGCGGCGAGAGTCGAGCGTCGAGTGATGATTTATTTAATTACATGTACACTTACCTTATGTATACCTACCTACGTCTTTAGGTACTTACCTGTTTACCTTGCCTTTGTAGTGTTGTTTTAATGTACAACAACACTAGTGCTAGGTAGTGAATAAACTTTGATGGGTATTACTAGCTTCATACAACCCACCTACTCGTACCAGTATGTGTGTATTACTTTGTTACAAATGGATAATCAAACTGAATTGGAACGGTGGGCAAAAGTTAGAAATGCAATTACCTATGTACTTAACCGCTTATTTGTAAAAAATACCTGTGTTCACGTTAATCTATGTTGTTTCTAGTTACATAACTACTATTTCTATTCGTCGTAGACCTAAGACGTTTTCCATTTTAATGCTTACCTACTTTACTTTTAGTAACTCACCTTTTCCTTTACATTATGAGAATTGTAGTGATGAAAGTTACATTGTTTCTGTATTGTGTAGTATTTTATTTTCATTGTGTTGATTTCTGTATTGAAATAATAGATCTTTCGGCGGGCGGTATGTCCAAGCGCAACAGCGAATGATGTTAGTGATTAGTAGAATATACATAGCTATTCATATATACTTACCTATGCATGTATTTACAGTCCACATCTATTTACAGTCACTCTAAATTCGTTAGTGAAAAATAATCCGTCAAACCGTCCACACGAAGTTTTTATTCCGAGTGATTCCGAAAAGCAAAAATCTACCTTATCGCCGTGTACATAAGAGTATAAGAATTAGAATTCCAACTTCTCAAAAAATCTTTTGTTTTTTTGTACAAAACCTGCCATGATTCTTTCATCTGAATTCGTTTAGCCGTTTTAGCGCGAAAGCGTAACATACATAGTCAAATCTTTTATTTTTATTATTAGTAAAGATTCAGTTTAGATTTTGATCATCATTACCTTTAAACAGTCCAAAGTATGAAGTATAATTGCAAATGTTAAAGGTAATAAATAAAATGTGTTAGTTTGTGAATAAGTCTGGTCTTGATTTATAACTGGTAGGTAGAAAGCTATTAGTTCGTCATGGTTTCTCAAATGTTTCATAATAATTAAAATGCTCCTGTCCCCGGATTTTTTTTAAGAAATTGTAAAATTATAAAGAAAAAAAAACCTGCAAAATAATAATGTTATAACGGGTGTAAAAAGACCCCTTACCAAGCCGAATTCAAAAATAATCTTCACGTCTTTGCATTTTTTTTTATTGTAATTGCCGTACCTGTTGTCGTGTAAGGTTGAAGTCTGCACCCTAATTGTGTAACACAATATCAAGAACAAACGGAATCATTTTGAGGGATATTGCTAGTCCATTGCTTCATAATATCCAAAAATGTGACTGCTCAGCAACGTAAATAACTCAATGAATGATGTTGAACTGACAAAATGGAAGCTATTCCTACTACGCAATAGAGATAATGACTAATATTCGAAAATTTCACAAAACTTATCAGATCTGCGTTTTGTTACTGCAAGATGTCTACTCAATTGTCACCTGAAATGTCACTGCTTTTGTTAAAGATGACAGAACAACTTAATGTTCAAACAAACACAATAACAGAGAATATTACCGCAGCTATATTGCAAAAGGTGGACGAAAAAATTAAACCTATTATGGAAGAAAATGTGAAACTGAACAACGAAGTTGAGAAATTAAATAGAAAAATTGATAACCTTGAGCTGAATGGAAGGAGGAACAACGTTATAATCTATGGGGTCCCAGAACTGAAGGACGAAAAGCAAGAGGATTTGACAACCTTGGTAACATCTACACTAACGCATATAGAGGTTCAACTTAACCACGAAGAGATCGATAGACTCCAGAGACTAGGCAAAAAAGGGAATGAAGACGGAAAGACAAGACCAATTCTTTTTGCCACCACGAACCTAGGCAAAAATATTCAGATTCTGAAAAACAAAAAGAAAATGAAACCCAATACGTATATAACGCGTGATCTTCCCAAGGACATATATCTTAAGAACAAAGAAAAAAAAACAAGGAAAGAAATTAAAACGAAAAAAGGAAAAGATCTGAAACTCCGAGTCCCAAGAACGAAAATGGTAGCACGAAAAACGACCCAAAAATGAAAAAGCTGGATGCCTTTCAGTACTCACGTGGGAGATCAATCTCGTTCTCGGACAAGACCACAAACAGAAATTAGGAATCGAGCACCACGAAGCGGACAACCACAGCAATACGAGAAACAGTTAACAACAAAATGTCACCCACCACGGCTGGTCCCCGCGGGAGAACTAGACCACCACCCTCTAACTAAAAGATGTGAAGTATTTAACATTGCAACGCTAAATACAAGAACTCTCAGGACTCCTGAAAGCTTGATGGAATTAACCAAGGCTCTAGAAGATATAAAATTCGACATAATAGGCATAAGTGAAATGAGAAGACTAGGCGAAAAAATTGAAGAATATACAGAGTATATCCTGTATCAAAAAGGTGAAACAGCCGGTCAGAGAGGAGTAGGCTTTTTGATTAAAACACACCTAAGACAACCTATAAAGGAATTCATTGGAATTTCAGATAGATTAGCAGTACTTAACATTAAACGGCAGGGCTATTAAAAACTATGGTCAATTATACAAGTATATGCTCCAACTGAGCAAGCTGAATTGCCAGTACTAGAGTCGTTTTATGAACAGATGTCACTAGCAATAAAAAACAACTCAGATAAATTTATTATCCTAATGGGAGATTTTAATGCACAAGTAGGGACTAGAAAAAATAACGAATAATATGTTCTTGGTAAGTTTGGTTATGGTAAGAGAAGTTGCAATGACCACAAACTTGTTGAATTTCTTATGGAACATAATTTAACTTTACTGAATTCAGTTTTCAAGAAAAACAATAAAACCAAATGGACCTGGATTTCTCCCGATGGGTCATACAAAAATGAAATCGACTATATAATAAGCAATCACCCAAGAGCATTCACGGACACCGTCGTTATATGTAAGCTGAATTTTAACACAAACCACCGCATGATACGCAGCTCCTTAAGAAAGTGCCCCATTAAAACTTCTAGAAACTACAGAAGTACCAATCGATTTTACCAACCAAGAGATCCACAAAGCACAAATAATACAAAGGGTATAGAAGAAACAATAAAGAATATTGCAACAAATAATTCAACTTTGACACAAGAATACGATAAACTAGAGAAACAAATACAAAGCCATTTGTTCACAACCAGGAAAGAAAAAAGTAACAAATACCAATTTAACGACCAAACTTTGCTACTAATAAACGACAGAAAGGAACTGATAAAGAACCAAATAAGAAAAAGAAAACATAAAATTGATAACAGAGACAAGTAAAAAATTAAAAGAAATCATCAGAAGGGACCGTAAATTGAAAAGACTAAAAACCCTAGAATACCATATAAAAAGAACCGGCGGTGTCAAAAAAGCACTAAAAGAACTACGGGACGCTGGAAAAGATAGAATACCAAAACTTAAAAGGAGATCAAGGATCATTACGCACAGGAAAAGCATTAAAGAATTAGCAACAGACTTCTACGGTCAACTGTACGCAAAACAAACACCAAACGTAGGATCAATTAAACATTTCAAGCCAAAGTTCGAAGCCACTCATGAACCCTTCAATTTTACCAGAAGAGGTAGAAAAAGCTATTAGGAGTCAAAAGGCGGGAAAATGTCCAGGTCCAGACAAAATCACGAATGAGCTGCTGCAGGGATCAATAGAAGAACTGACACCCATTCTAACTCAAATATTTAACGAGATTCTGAGGAGTGGTGATATTCCTGAAAGATGGGCAAAATCTCACATCATCTTAATACACAAAAAAGGCGACAAAGAGGATATTGAAAATTACAGACCAATAAGCCTGATGTCAAATGTGTGTAAGATATTTGCAAAGGTCATACTGGATAGAATAAGCCCAATGTTGGATGAGCAACAGCCGGTTGAACAGGCAGGTTTCAGGAAAGGGTATTCGACCATTGATCATATCCATACAGTCAAACAGGTCATCGAAAAATATAAAGAGTACAATAAAAATATATATATTGCCTTCATTGACTACGCAAAGGCTTTCGATAGCTTAAGCCACGAATACATATAACGCAACTTTAACTGGGAAAACTTTGGTCTGAACATAAATGGGTTGAAAATGAACCACCTCAGATTTGCTGATGACTTAGTGCTATTTGAAGAAATCCCGGAAAACTTGCAAAGCATGATAAAAAGTCTGAGCCAAGAAAGCGAGAAAATTGGTCTAAAAATGAATTACAGCAAGACAAAACTAATGACTAACTCGGTAAAAGTAGAGATAAGAATAAACGAGGAAGCTTTGGCTTATATAGAGGACTACTTATACCTTGGTCAAGTTATCTCTACCAAAGATCAAATTAGTCAAGAAATAAATATGAGGATTGCAATTGGTTGGAAAAATACTGGTCCCTCAAGGAGATAATGAAGTCTAAAGACCTAGGCATAGCATTGAAAAGAAAAACTTTCAACTCATGCATTCTCCCATGTTTGAACTATGGGTGTGAGACATGGGCACTCACCAAATCGGTTCGAGAGAAGCTTGCCAGGTGTCAAAGAGCAATGGAGAGAAGCATGGTAGGCTCAAAGAGACAGGATAGAATAAGGAACACAGATCTCCGGTCCGAAACAAAACTGACCGACATTCTAGCAAGAATAGACCAACAGAAGTGGAGGTGGACAGGCCACATGATGCGAGACACTAAGGGAAAGTGGAGCAAGGTAGTGACAGAATGGTATCCAAGGGATGGCAAAAGAAATCGGGGAAGACAGCTTACCCGATGGGAGGATAAAATTAGGCTGACAACAGGTCCAAACTGGAGGAGGGTACCTCGCGACAGACGCCAATGGAAATGGTTAGAGGAGGCTTATGCCAGGAGGCAAACTGAAATTCGAGACTTTTTGTGATTTTTGTTGTAACCACTATTGTAAATTCTGCTCTCTTATTTCAGAATAAAAAGGCTTATTATATTCGAAAATTTCATGTAATTTAAAAGAAAGCTACAATGAGATTATTGAAAAAATCTCTGTCTATTGAAATGTGAAGAAAATATACGCTTCTTAAGTTTTTGTAGGCGATTATCCCATCATTGTCGTGCGGTACCGATAATGTATGGCGCTAGTATGAAGTTACATAGCCGCGACGTCACTTCTACGAGAGTGCTGTCTTTGTCTAACAGTTTTGTAATTTGAGATAATACGTATTACAGAATGGTATGTACACGTATGTTTCCGAAAATGTTCAGAGAAAATTGCTTTTAAATCTTGCGTAGGTGTAAAGTATTTATACTAGTGAATGTACCCTTAAGGATAACAAGAACATGCCACATCCAGCATTTCCTAAATCCTGAAACACAAAACCGTTTGATAACTCGTGTCAGAAACAGAAGAATACAATCGAACATAATCGAATCCGTCTGGTGCATTACCGAAGCACAATTTGGGTAAGTGCAAAGATGTCACAAATATAACAGGATAAAGATCAAAACTAATGCAATATCCATTTCGTCGTTATGGAATTGTTTTGTTGCCATTAATTTTATTGTTTCGTGGACGTATGGGTAAAATCGATCGTGAAGGATTTTTGAAAATTGTGCTGTGAGGTTTTACATGGATCATAATTCTTATGGTAACACGATACTAGGACATTATTCAATATTACTGATAATTGAAAGACATGACAATTTATAAACGGATGTGACGTTTCAATTTCAATTCAATTATTTAGATAGTGGGTGCTCAAATCATATGACGCACGATGAAAGCAAATTGTTGTCTTAAATACCTGAAAAGGGCAACATGAAGATCGCAGTAGCAAACGGCGAGAAATTATTGGTGAAAGGACAAGGAAATGCTGAGCCGCGAGTCTGCGAAAACGAAAAAATAATTCTAGAAAACGTTTTACTAGTTCCTGATTTATCCATGAACCTAATTTCGGTGAGTGATTTGACCAAGAAGAATTATTACATGAATTTTGGCAATGGAGGTTGCATTGCAAGATGTCAAGAGGTCGACGGAATTTATGAATTGACAGAAAATAAAAATAACCTCGCGAATATGACACTGTCAACACAAACTGTAAATATTTCGAACATTTGGCATAAAAGATTAGCTCATTTATCGCGTAATGATATGAATAAAATGAATGTTTTATTCAGCGGTATGGATTTTAAGATTACCGATTTATGCGAGCCGTGTATTGCATGTATCGAAGGAAAGACATGTAAAAGTCCCTTAAAAAAACAAGGTACGAGAGCGAACGAGGTCTTACAGCCGGTTTTTAGCGATGTTTGTGGACCAATCGAGGAGCCGTCGTTCGGTGGTTCGAGGAATGTTCTTTTATTTATCGACGATTATACTCGGAAGACTCATGTTTATTTTTTAAAGAACAAAAGTGAAACTTTCGATAAGTTCCGTGAATACAAGGCGGAAGGTGAGAATGAGACAAGTAAATCTATTAAATGTCTGAGATCTGACAACGGCGCAGAGTACTGTAATGGTAAGTTTAAATAATTTTTGTAGTCTGCAGGTATAAAACACCAGACGAATGTACCGTAAACGCCGGAACAAAATTCTGTAGCAGAAAGAGCGAAGCGCACTATAATAGCGCCGCGATCATTTATCTAAGGGTAAATCTATGAAAACAATAACAAGAGATCACATTAAATCAGATAGTTTGATGTGAAAATAGATAGAGGCAACCAAAGGTTTGCTTTTCAGCAGTACACACGCATACAATCATCAGTTAAATAAATGTGAGTTAAATGAATGTCAGACAACCCTCATAAAGATTTTGGTACTGAATTATACAAAGAATTGCTGTGCACAACAGCTCCCTAAATGTTCAATGGATAAATAGAATAAAGGATGTGATTTTGGTGTAACAAACTACCACAACACTAAGGTGTTCACTCCGACAAAACTGCTTTTCCGTTCCCAATTGTATCGGGGTGTACACCTGCAATGAGACTTAAACAAAAACTCACTATAGAGAGAAAAAAGTCGCTACAGCGAGTCCGTGGGATAAACTGCTTAATAACAGTAACTTCTAGCACATAGAATCAATATCGACCTATTAAGGTTGTTCTCATATAGGGAACATAACGTTTATGCAAAGTCAAAGTCAAAGCATTTATTTCAAATAGGCACCAAAAGGCACTTTTGAACTTCGTTATTTACATTAAAATAGAATTGTTTCTGGGCGCCCCTTCCAAAAGGTAGTTTCGTATGGAGAAGAAGGAGCAAGAAACTCCACCGTTACCCTGCTAAAATGTTTAACAACGTTTTGTGTGCACTAATTATATTTTACGTGTGAAGACGATACACCCAGAATAAAAATACTATACCACAAATAGGTAAAAATAATTTTAAATAAGCAAAAACGAATAAATCAATCACGTGAGGTACATGGTGCTTACATATTTACAAACATCGCGAAAGTATATGATTTTCCTAAAATATAAACTAGGAATAAGTCAGTGTGTGAGTTAAGTAAAAAAAAACAAATAATACAGTTCAATAAGCAACCAGTTTGATCTTGTCTAGCCTCTAAAATGTCCTATGGAGCAGGACCAGCATGTTTTCAAGCATAGCATCCTACCTAGGATGTAATCCTCTAATTTGTAATATGCTTGTTTACAAAGTGTACTTTTAACATAAGTTTTAAACTTTCTTTCATTTAATTGAAATATATCACTAGGTATTTTGTTGTATCATTTAACACAGTACCCCATAAAAGATGTATGTACTTTAGATAGACTGAAAAACGGTTGATCTATGTAATCTTTATTTCCAGTATTAAAATTATGTCTATCACTTATTTTATTAAAAAGGTGCAGATTTTTTCTTACATTTATACTAATATTATAAAGAGGTAAGATGTTATTATTTGTTTGTATTGAATACTAATACTGGACCGATAAGCAAAATTGTTTTACCATTCGAAGCCAAAATTATGTCTGATAAACATAGGCTACTTGTTTCTTTTTTTTTTGATATCCACGTGGACGAAGTTGCGAGCGAAGTGCTAGTACATAATATTTTCATAAATGAACTGGCAAGGTACCGTCATTATATTAATCTTCTTAAATAGTTCGCTAAGAGATTCGCAGTGACGTAGATTGTAAATGGCTATGGCAGCTCTCTTTTGCGAAATAAAATGGATTCAATGTCAGCAGCCCGACCCCACAATAAAATGCCATATGAAATAATACTGTGGAAGTAGCTAAAATAAACCAAACGCGCGGTTTCTACATCTATGCACTGTCTTATATTTCTAACGGCATACGTGGCCGAGCTTAGCAAGAGATGTTATATGAGGTCCTCATTGTAACTTCTCGTCTAGCGCGATTCATAGGAAAACTGTCTGATTAATAAATTCTAGTTTTTCTCCGTTCAATATGATGTCTCATTCGCAACTTCTAACATTAGGTAATTTAAATCAAATGCATTTGTTTTTTTTTTTCATTTTGGTACCAAATTATTTACCGTAAACCAATCTTGGACCTAAAGAATAGAGTCATTCACGTCGTCAAGTCATTAATGTAAACTAAAAGGAGGAATGGACCCAATGTCGAACCTTGAGGAACGCCCATTGTCATTTCAGACCCTAATGAGTTTATGCCGTTCATTTGTACTTTAACTTTTCTATCGTTCAGGTGTGATCTTAGCAAGTCAAGAGCTGTGACTCTACATGAGATGATAGATCTATAGACTTTAACAGACATTCCCCAGAGATCTTCTGTTAATTTAATTTTAGGATCTTTAAAAGCTTTAATAACAGCTTGGGGGTTTGTGTGCTGAAACCTAAACTCCATAGGGCATGCTTTTACAATATTTTTAAGTAAGGAAGAGGAATTACTTACTTAGTATGGGCTCCTGTCTCCCATCTTCAAATGTTGAAATATAAAATGTGTAAAATTTAATAATTGTGGGAGAAATAAATAAATAAAAATAAATTAATTAAAGCTTAAGTAGTTTAGCAAAAAAGTTTCGGTTTGATAAGAACTATTTTAAATGCCCTTGCGAAAACAGCTGTCGCCAAAGCGAGTGGTAAGAAAATTAATGTACATCATTAAGATTTTACCAGATGTCCGGTCAATACCTACAGCACACTTCTCCTTCAATTCATTGATGAGGAAAAATACTTGTTCCTCTTCCTTCCATATATGACAATGGCGTATTTTGGATACAATTGTTTGTATGCTTTGCAAGCTTTCTGCTCACGTTTGTAAAGAAATTTATTAGGCCAATAACATCCTTATCTTTGTTTATGGATGCGATGAGACAGGAAGAGAAGTCAACCGGTTTGCTTGAGCCACTAATCTATCTAATTGCATCCCATAGTTGCCTTCTGTTACCCTTTGCATTTTCAATCTCTTTTTTGTCGTAGTTCGTTTTGCTTTTTTTATTATTGAGATACAAAAATTTCGAAAATTATTATTATTTATTGCAGTGGTAACTTACGAAACGAGTAGGTCGATTGCGGTGTTAGCATCACAACATTCTAGAATGGGCTTAAAAGTGGTATTCTGTATGGTGTCATCGATCGATTTACAGTCAATTGAATAAGCCGTTTTATTGCAGTAATCGGGGCGAGCATCCAGGTCCAAACTAATAGCAACAGTTTCGTGTTCTGTAATTGATGACTCGAATACGAGACAGTTAGCATCTGATTTTATTTTCAGCATAATATGGTCCTGGCACGTACGTCGTAAGTTTCGGAATTTATTTCAAGCAGAAGACAGCTGGCGTCTCTAATCTCTGGTTCTTCGACACGACAAGGTTCTTGTCATAGTAGATTACTACTCCTTCATTTTGGGTTCTATGAGAAGTCATTGCTGCATAGTTATAGTTTTCGAGCCTAGGTATGCTACGGCCTGAAGAAAGCCAACACTCTGAGGGGACTAATATGTGGTACCAGGATATTTCTGATCTTTGTAAAAGAGTGGTCAGATTAGGCTTGTTACAATTAACGCTACGGATTTTCTGAGACAAGAGATTGAGGGTGCAGTTACTTGTGTTAATATATAGTTTTTTACATCGTCTATGTCGCAAGAGATTGTTTTAGCTATTTGAAGTGAATCAAGATATAAGTGAAGAGACTCAATACTTTGCATTATTCAAAAAGAAAATGCAATTTTAATGACACGCAATATGCGTGACCGCTACTCTGGAAATACTTAAAGTTCAAACTCAGATATTGTGCGTAACCAGCTAAGATGTTTAACACGCGAGTAGATGTAAAATAAAATAGAAAATAGAATGGGAGAAGTTTACTGGTAGCATACTTAAACCAAAATCGCTGTTATGTATACAGAGTAAATGGTGACAGTTGTGTGTTGTGGGTTTGTTGAGGAGAGTACGTATGTGAGTGTGAGGGACTGGAATTCCAATAAAACTTATTTTTAAAGTGTGTGCAATCACAATTAAAAAGGTAAAAATAATGAATACTTAAAACACAGATAACTAGAGTGAAATTTAACAAGAAAATTTTAAATAAATTTGGGGCTAAGTTGGTCACAAGTCAAGGAGTAAATCAAGTCACAAAGAAAGCTTGAACAACTCGGCCTCTTCCTCTTTACGCAACGGCACCTGTCCCTCTTCAAGCTTGACGTAAACTTTAATAAAAGACGTCCATGTAGCTGCCAGTTTTTTGTTTTTCACGAGTCCTCTAGCAATATAATACAGGTGTCTGGCTTTACTTGTCAGGGCATCCGAGATGAACACAGCCTGCGGTGTGCCTGTTAATTTATTGTGATTGGTATTCAACTGCGGTTCTTTTTTTGAGCGGCAATACATACGGTCAAGGTCAATAATTTCCATTTTTTTAATAAATGTACTGTGAAATGTGCCTACAAGATTCAAGTGGACCGACACCGCATATAGCACTTACACATTTCTTTTGTATTATAAATGTCTTACCATTGTCTGTTGAATTACCCCATATTATTAGGCCATATCTTAATAGTGATTCAACATATCCAGTATAAGCTATGCGGGCTGTTTTTTCGTCTGACACAATACGAAATTTTCTTAAAGCATACACAAATCTGTTTAGTTTACTACATACGTTGATAATGTGTAGTTTCCAATTACAGAATTTGTCAAGTTAGAGCATAACTCATACCTAATAATTTAATACTTTCTGTTTCTTCTATGGTCTTGTCATTTTTTTAAAATTAATTATAATCGGAGTTTACTTTTGTATGTGCGACTTTTAATGTATTTTGTTTTGAATAAATTTACACATAGGATAATTGATTCAAACCATTTTATAACAGACTGTACAGCTTCAGTACGTACTTACCTTGAAGTGCACTTAATGATTTATGACAAAAAAGACGTCATATTCGACCCTCAAAATAAAAGAAAACAAACACGGAAACAACATATCTGTGAAATAATCGATTAATATTAAATAAAAAGTAGACGGATCGATTTTTTGATGATCAGTGTAGGTTAACAGCATTAGCATCTTGTATGAACGTTCTATCTTCATAAACGACAAACATTTAGAGGTTTCATTACCAGTATTAGTTTAATTTGTCAAAAGTCATTGAACATTTTGTTTGGCCATTTGTCCCACGGCGTACACAAACAAAATAGGGCAGAATGTGCAGACAACTATCGCTGCAACACAGTGGTTAAGGTCGCATTGCTGTAGACATCGGGAGAGCATAAGAAAAAAATTAAAAACCATGTATTGGGCGTTTTGTTCGAACATTTGCCCGCGAGTGCAGACTGTGCAGTTAAATATCTCTGCAACACATCGGTAAAGGTCGCATTCTTGTAGACAGCTAGAGAGTCTTAGATTATTTCATTTGAAAATTAAACCATGTTGGAAGGAGGATTGGAGTCAGGCAGATAAGCACAGTAGCGGTGATTGCTAGAGCTGAGGCCTAAGACAAGCTATATAGAAACCTCTGGATGGTATTGAAGGACAAAAATAGCTTTTAAATATAGTTAAAGTTAGAAAAAAATATGCCTGAGATATATCGCAAATAAGAAATTATATATAAGATGAAGAGAATGCGTGGGATGGAGTTCTTTGGAATTAAAAGTCAATAATATCTATATTTTTAGAGATATTAGTGACATTGTTCAACTTTGGTAACTCTGAAGGTTAACTGAATGATTGAAAAGGAGATAAAAATAAAAACCAACTCAACATTTTATAAATGTTTATTCTGCATGATCAGAATCAATTCTGAGGTGATCTAAAAAGACCGCAGGTGCGTCAATTACTTCCTGGTGCCTGGCCCATGACAAAAAGTACACTATGCTAGCGACATGCGCGCAACTTCCAACAGTGCGGCCGCGGCGGCCGAGTATACACGAGCAGTAATATTGCTAAATGCTTTCTCTTCCGTCCCGTATTGGGTCTATTAAAATGTACGTATAGTACTGTCTCATTCGGATGTGAGTCGATTTAATTCAGTCTCTAATTAATATGTTATTCTCCACCAAATATTGGTGTCGCTACATTTCTATGAAGTACACACCATATGGAAGCACGTGCTCTTAAAAATATGATCTGACAATTCTTAAGTGATATGTTCCCAACGTGAACAAGATTAATTCCTCATACGTCGGCCGTGGAAACTCTGCAAAATCATTACCGTCCAGCCACACAAATGCTACTCTCAGCCTATTTAAATTATGGGCTGTCACATAATCCGCCAACTCATTGAGATGATTGATTCTGTCATTTGTTAAACGCATAAACTGCTCGACGTAATCGTTATCTTCGTATGGGCGCCGAGTTGCGTTGATGATTACAGCAGTTATTCTAAAATCGGTCATGATGTATCTCATGGCGACGTTAAAATATGTATGGCGAAAAATCATTTTTTTTGGATCTGCTATTTACTGACTCAACCACCCATCGGCACATCGTTATTATTATTCGAGATTAATTGGCATCAGCTGTCATCAATTGCTCTCCTCTTCCTATAGTTGGTGGCATGTAGGCCCTATAACCAAATTCTTCAATGTTTTCAATTGAATCTCTAAACCCCCCATAAAATTAAAAACGTCGTCATTTCTCAAAAATCTATGCATTTGACATCAGGTCGCGCATAATTTTTGCATCAGAATACAATTATAGGACTCTGTAGTTTGTGTAAAAACCGCTATGCAATTCATTTGCTTGTGCCTCAAAAGTTGAAGTGAAGTTTTATTTAATTAATTTTGAAAGACAGATTTTTTCTCAGATACTTACTTTTGATAAGAGATTTTCTTCCTAAAAGTGCACACATCTTCCAACTTTTTCAGTTAGTGCCTCTTCCAACAAGATAATTTAATTTCTACGTCGTTGAATTACATATAACCAGATGAATAATTTTTTAAGTAAATTGACACCCTACCTCGATTTGCCGTATTACAGCAATTTTATAGAACTAACATATAATATACAGATGTAAATTTAATACAGAAAATTTAAATTGGCAGTCAATTTCCTTAACAATTATCTTCCCAGAACTTTCAAATGTGAAATACAGCTGTTGAACTACAAAATATCGACAAAGGCAAACCAATATCGGTGAACAAAATAAAGCAAATTAACGTTGGCTGGTAAGAACTTTTGTTTTAAAATCAACGCAAGCTAAACTACGAATTCCACGAAAAACGAGAACACAGCATTACCAAACTATGTAATTACAACAGATAATTAGGACGAGGCAACAAGAATACTTTTTGGGGCTAAAGTTGTGGTGGCTATAAAAATAGTAGAAATACTTTTGTTTAACGAAAATAGCAACGTCAGAACTACATCCAATTAGACGTCTAAGCCCATTAAATGGATCCAGCACAAGTTTCAAACTTCTACGCAAATATACAGTAATAGTAAGCAGGCAACTGTATTGGTTAACCAGCTTTTATCACTGGATCTGTTAGTGTTGTTTCTAAATTATAGTTGGTAAACAATTATAAGTTTAAAGGCTTTTCTCCGTCTGTACGTGTTATAAAATTAGAAAGTATGAAAATATATAGGTAAGGTAAGGTAAGGTAGCGAATTTATATAAGTTTATTCTTGAAGAGAATCTCTCTAAAAATAGTAAACGAAATTTTACACGTATTAAAGGTATTTGCAAACAAATAGAATCATGTTCTGAGAAACGCATATTGATAATTTCAAAGAATATCGCTTTTGGAATTCACAAATGTTAAGGTTGAGTCGCTGGCACGTATTCGGCAAAGTTTTGGCGTAGTAGGAGTAAGGACGCGCATGTATACATACACATACACGTTCAGTTTTAGTGCTTGTCATTATTCAATGGTTATTGCCATAACTTCTTTTTAAACATCTCTGTTTAGATGAAAGTTAATGAAAGGAAAGACGCATCTAACGACTCTTACCAAGTTACGTGACTGATGTTAATGTGTTTAATTAATTATGTCACTAACAAAATAATGTAGTTGTTAGAACTATTTATGAACATAATCACGATAAGTGCACTTCCCAAAAGTATTGATTATGACAATCCACTCGATGACCGTCGACCACAACCATTATTTGTTGAAGCCGTTATTATTTAACCTTCAATGAATGTAGGTATTACTGAACTATAATGTATTCTGTAGTTTACACAGAATTATTAAGTTTAATTTAATTTTGTTATTTTTCCACATAAAATGGACGAACAGAAATGAAAATTACATAAATTTATTTATGTACCCATTACGTACCCATTTAGAGGGACAGATGTTCAAAGTAGCGAGTTAGTTACTTGAGATTTAATAGAAAACGATTTCGGCCATGGTATTGCGTTAGCTCAAACTTTAATTAAGATAATTCAATAGTCCAGGAAGATGAGAATAATTCTCAAATTAAATCTTCTATGGCTACGTGTCGTCATAACGATTACATTTGTAATTCGTTAGGTTTTAAGTTACTAGTGATTAAAATTCAAAACTTCGACGGTACGTACATTAAGTGGTTGGAATTTAAGGAAACATTTGTTTCGCTAGTTTACAACTATGTTATGTTATATAAGTATCCATAAATATCACTATTGGCAATCGTATTTCGATGAAGAAGCCGCTCGGGTGATCGCTAATTTGGAAGTTTCTCATAATAATTAATCCGAAGCATGGAAACTTTTATGCGAACGTTACGACAATAGGCGTCAATTGATAAATAACCATCTTTAATCTTTGTTCAACATTAATTCCGTTCAAGAAAATGACAGGTCTTTAAGATATATTATTGACCACGTCACTAAAAACTTACGCGCACTCAATTCGCTTCGGCTGCCTACTGACAAATGTGATGTTTTGATTATATATTATTGCAGGTAAATTATATGTTAGTACTTATTTCAAGTGGGAAGAACATAGAAATAGTTTTAGTGACATACTTTCGCTAAAGGATTTCTTCAGTTTCCTTAAATGCCACACTGATGTATTCGAGACCGTTTATCGTCATAAACATGATAATCAAGACAATAAACAAAAACGGTTTTCAAGTATTCAAAACAAACATAATAGTTCCAAATCTTTAGTGGCTATACCAAACGAAGGCAAAACTTCTACTCCTAAAACACCGGAATGTTTGTTCTGTAAGAATAATCATCGCATGTATGAGTGCCCGTCTTTTAAGCCGAGCTGAATAGAGGATAAGTTAGCCTTTGTTTATCCTAACAAATTATGTGAGAACTGTTTAAACATGTGGTCACATCGCTAAACGTTGTCGTCTTTCAGCTTCATGTCGTCATTGCAAATGACGACATAATTCTCTTCATCATAAATCAGAGGAAACTGTAATCTCTAATTCAGTTAATTCCGTCACTAAGTCTTCAACATGCTCTTCTGAAGTACTCTTGTGTACTGCTCGAGTAAAGGTTACCAATCCAGCCACCAACGAAACTATGATAGTGCTAGCTGTGCTCGACAGCGGGAGTCAGTCGACAATTATCACACAAGCCGTAAAGCACCACCTAAACCTGATCCCTCAGCCATCAGACACTACCACAGTAGGCATTGGTGACACTAAGTTAAATATAAACACAGAACGCTGTATTCTTGTACGCATTCATTCTGAAACGAGTTCCTTTAATGTGACGGTTTCATGTTTAGTTTTGCCGCAAATTACCGGCAACTTACCTAAATCATACTTTGATTTTTTTTTTAAACAGGGCTTTCAGTTAGCAGATCCCACTTTAAATAAACCATCCCCAATCAATATTTTGATCGGTGCTAACTTGTTCGGGGATATCATAAGTGCCCAGAAGCATTCGTTAGGACATGGTTATCCTAAGCTTCAGGCGTCAAAGTTAGGATGGCTCGTTACGGGATCATTGCCTGGTTTCAATGAAAATAAAATTAATTCAGTCATTTGCAATTTTACCTCAAATGATGACACTTCTAGTAACATACATGACGAGTTGTCCAGATTCTGGGAACTTGAGAATGTTCCTCAGCGCAACATTATCTCGCCAACACTACACGCACTAGTAATGGTAAATTTTGTGTAGGGTTGCCACTTCGTGATACCATAGATTTAGGAAATTTCTATAATCTAGCCAAAAAGAGGTTTTTTTAATTTAGAGGCTCGTTTTCGGAATAAACCAGAATTAAAACAAGAATACTGTCAATTCATAAACGAATACGAAGCATTAGGTCACCTATCTGAATCTCCGGAGTCTAGGCCGTTAAATGCCTATTTCTTGCCCCACCACCCAGTGATACGGGACCAAAGCGAGTCGACTAAGTTACGCGTTGTTTTTGACGCCTCGGCTCGTACTTCTTCTGGTGTTTCTGTTAACGATCTACATATGGTGGGACCAGTAGTGCAAGAACGATTGTTTAATATATTAGTTCGTTTTAGACAACATGAGTATGTTTTAACAGGAGACATTGAGAAAATGTTTCGCTGCGTGCTCCTCAAAAAATCAGATCGCAATCTTCAACTGATACTATGGTATGATAGTGAGGATAAGCCTTTAAGAACGCTTCGTTTAAAAACGGTTACTTACGGGGTCGCTAGTGTTTCCTTTCTTACTACTCGTTCTCTTTGGCAGATAGGTGAAGAGTGTTCAGACCAGAAAATCAAAACTATCATAAAAAATTATCTATATTGTGATATCTACCTACCAGTGCGAGCAGTGATGAGGAGTTACGTCATATCCATCTTCCAGTTTCTTCTGAGTTAGCAAAGGGAAGTTTTCATCTGCGTCAATACCGTTCAAACTTACCTGAGTTACTCGCAGACTCCGTTAACCTGGAAAGTAGTAATCTCATGATAAGTAATGCAACTAGTACGCTAGGTGTAGGTTGGACGCCGTTTTCGGATGAACTTCACTTTCAGCATGATATTTCGGGTTCTGAAGACGTCACAAGGAGAATTATACTTTCTACAACATTTAAAATATTCGATCCTCTTGGTCTTGTCTATTTTCACAATTAAACCTAAAACTAAGCTACAAGAACTACGGAATCACAAACTTGATTGGAATGAACCTGTTCCTCCAGAAATAAGGTCTTCCTGGGTACAGTTTTCTACTAAATCTTATGGTTTAAGACATTTATTTCTCAAAACAGAATACAATATTCACTTAAATGAGAAACACTGGTTGCGTACATATAAACGTTCTTTAGAACGAGTATCGGAACGGTATGTTTGAAGTTGGAAGTAACAGAACAATATTGTTAGTCAATATCTTAACATTACGTTAGTAAAATAAACCATGCTACAAAAGATTGAGTTTGGAAGGTATTTTGTTTTAAACATGTTAACTTGGTGTAGGTAATCTACAAAAAATATTGAGACTACGAGTCCACATTACATATCGAAACACAGTTTCTATCACAATTGCTATTAAAAGCTGAACTTTTTAATGTTTATTTATATTTTATTTTATTCTAGTTTTTGATTTTGCATTAAGTATTCATTTTATTGAGAATAATATGTAGATCGTTTTTATTATTAATATTAAAGTTTATGTAAATATTCAGAGATTGTTCTGAAATAGGTACTTAGATTAAGAAAGTTGATTTTTTTTCATTATGTGGAATTTTAACTTTTTTTTAAACATGGGAAAAGATTGTATTTCCTTGATATCTTTCGGCAGTTCGTTATACATTTTGGCACCCTCATACATAATATTTCTAGTACCGTAGTTGGTCCGCGGTCTACTGTAAAGGCAGATGTCACTAGCATTTCTGAGTAACCGGTTCTGAATTTGCGCTTTTTTTGTAAAAACTATTTGGGAATGTGTATCTTTCGTCAGTATCTTCCGTATAAGGATGCAGGTATGAAATTTATATATTTGAGCAAGTGTCATTAATTTGGTTTTCTGAAAAACTGTTTCGGTTGGCGTTAAATAATTAAGATGGAAGAGTAATTTAATGATTTTATTTTGAGAGATTTGTAAATTTTGTAAGTTACTCTTGGCTGCAGAGCCTCAGATTTCAATTAAGTAGGTAAGGTGGAATTTGATAAGGGAATTATAAATTATGTACTTTACTGGTTTAGGTAAGCAACGGACAGTACCTCGGAGCGTTCCCATCAATGATGACAATTTTGAACGCATTTTGTCCAAGTGTGGCTTCCAGGTAAGGTGTTTATCTAAGATTAAACCAAGGTATTTTTCTGATTCTACTTTAGTTAGCGGTTTATTATTAACGTGTAATTGTGGAAAGTTTGGAACTTTTTTATTTTTAGCACTAAATGTCATAAATTTGGTCTTCGCCACATTAATGGTCAGCAAATTATATTGGAACCACGTAAATAAGGTGTTTAGGTCATCTTGGGCTCGACTGGCGATTGCTTGAATTTCATTGCCAAAGTAGAAGAGACAGGTGTCATCCGCATATAGTGTTACATCTGCAGCTAAATTAAGATCTTTTATATTATTAATATATATTAGGAAAAGCAAGGGTCCAAGAAGGGAGCCTTGTGGAACCCCGTAAGTTATTCGTTCAGGTGTGCTTTTGGTCTCACCAATTTTAACAATCTGATATCTACTAGAGAGGTATGACTCAATCATTTTATGTGCAGATTCCTTAACACCTATATCATGTAGTTTTTGAAGGAGAAGTTTGTGGCTTATCGTGTCGAACGCCTTTTTTAAGTCTAACTAATACACCTACAGCTATTTGTTTTTTGTCTATTTTACATTTCAGGTTAGTAACAAGGTCTATGTAGGCTGATAGTGTATTTGATTTGTAGCGGAAGCCGTACTGTTTATGGTAAAGGAAGTTGTTAGAGGTCAAATATTTGTCCAAACGATTATATATTATTTTTTCGAAAATCTTAGATATGACTGGTAATACCGAGATAGGGTGATAATTACCCGGGTCAGATTTATTGCCAGATTTAAAAATGGGGCTCACTTTAGCTATCTTGAGAGAATCAGGAAAATATCCAGATTTAAGGCACTGGTTTATGCAGCTAGTTAACTTCTCGAGCACCAAATTTTTTACACTTTTAAGAGACTTACATGAGATTCCATCGAGACCAGTTGTCGTATTCGTATTTAGATTGTCGATTGTCTTGCTAACTTCAGTTAAAGAAGCAGGGGCAAGTTCGGATAGGCCAGTATATTTAAAATCGATTTTATTGCTGTATAACTGTTTGTATGCTCCACTATCGTGATATTTAGGTAGTATTCTATTAGCTAGGACAGCGCCTATATTGGCAAAGAAGGAGTTAAAGCAGTTGCATATATCCGATACTTCGGTATAACAGCCCGTGTGTGTCTCAAGTTTGGATGGAGCATTGCTATTTTTAGTATTTTCGTTGATGCTCAAAGACGTTATTAATTGCCACATTTTAAGTGGTTTTTTGGTGCAGTTTTTAAAATCTTTAAAGTAGTATCTACTTTTAGCGTCTTGTATTTTTTCTCGGACTTCCTTTCTTGCTTTTAATAATTCTATCTCTATGTTTTCTTCCTCTTCTTCCTTTTCTTCAAATGCTGTCGTATTACGGGCACTTAATATTTGGTTTATTCTGCTTATTGAATCGATAATATTCTTGTTGATCCAATCCGACTTTGGTGGGTTTTGTATTTTTGTTTTGATGGTTCTGCTTTGCTTTATGGCTTCTGTAATTTTTTCCTCAAATTGTTCGTATGTCGGATCATCGTCCTGTAACAGAACCTGATCGATAGTCTTATATAGTTTATCATAGTCCGTAGTAGAGTATGTAATTTTGTTCTTCTTGTCTGGTTTATGTTTGTGTATTTCTAGATATAACTGTTTGTGATCAGACATCGCGGAATTCACAACGGCTACATGGAATTTACTGTCTTTGAGATTGGTGCTGACATGGTCAAGGATTGTTTTAGTACTTTGAGTCTCTCTTGTGCAAAAATTAGGATTTATTTTATTCAGAATTTTGAATCCATTTTCTTGCAATGTAATTTTATAGTTAGTGGTTGCTTGGCTCGTTTTCAGAAAGTTGTAATTTAAATCTCCGAATACGACTGCCCGTTTACGTTTTTGCAGCTGCTGCGAGTAGGTTTCTAAAAAAAATCATTATTCGTTCTCTCCGGCTTGTAAATAACACCAATGTCTAGAGAAAATCTGTTGAGATGAATCCATTGAAAAAGGTTGCCCTCTTCACATAGTTCCTCGATGAGATTGTGCTGTAGACTGTTATGTACATAGATCGAGACGCCCCCTCCTCTTCCACTGGTGCGGTAATTATAGTAGTGAGTGTAGTTCTGTAAAATAATAAGAGCCGCCTCATATTTCAAAAATATGTGATCCCGCTGACAACATACATTTAGTCAATAATTTGACAGTAGTTAAAGATTATTTTAAATTTTATTTTCTTAAATAAACATTCGTTAGTTTAAACTATGTATTATGATTGTGTTGTAAATGTAATGTTTTTGCTAAAAAATATGCTAAAATCACAGTCTTTGTATTAATGATTGTAGTAATGTTATCAGAAGTATCTTTCTTTTTTTACGGTTGAAAACTCCGTGTAACTTATATAACCTGTATTGATTTTATGCGTATTCTTATCACAAATAAGTATCTAGCCTCCAATAAAGATCTATCAAACCATTCTACTCAAATCTAGTTTTATATGAAATTCATGACAAAGCAACTCTCTAAAATACTTAGCAAATAAGTTCAAAACGCAGGTGACCAAAAGACCCAAACTTATAAATCAGACCAAAACTTATAAATCACAGTCGCTTACAAGATGAAAAGAAAATTTTTGTGCGAATTTTTCATAATCGTACCAACATTCTTGTTCAGCGTTTTCGCCGCCATTTGATTAATAACTTTGGTAGTGACGAGGCGCTTCGCTGATTTTTCAATCGAAGTTAGCTCGCACTCTAAGCTGAGGGAAAAGGTGACATAAAAATATACAGCAGGCCGTTCCACTGGCATCCTATAGATTGAAAAAATACCCGGCGTTCCCTGGCTACCGCTGGTATCCCTAACTTTTTTACCCTGTTTTTTTCCCGTCCGTCGGAATGTTTTACTAACGTGCTTTAAATGCTTAGTTAAGATGTGTTAATGTGTTTTTAAGTCAAACGCACCTGTGCTGTGATGTATTTTACTCACTATTTTACATTATATAGTTTTAACATTTCATTTTATTCTCTACCGGTTTTCTTTGACTTTTGGTCAAGCAACGAAAAATGCCTACGTACCAGCAGATTCCCTCACATACTTATTAAGCTCTGACAAAGAAACGTAGCCCTAACAATTTCAAACAACAGCCAAATCCTAGCAAATATTAAAAATTCGGTACAAATCTCAAAACTTCACAGTACTTGTGACAATTTACCTTGGGTCCAAACCAAGCGTTCCTTTGAGTCGTAGAGTGTACTACATAAGTAATGTGCACATAGCGGTACCACAAAATTCATGTATCCTACAGAAGGCCAGCTTTATACCATGAGCGAAAACAGGTGTACGCACACATGCTTGGTCCTTACCGAAAGCGACAGTCGCGCGAGTACGCAGTCGTCGCGCTCGTTTATATGGATCACGCGTTTAACTTCTGCACGCGGCTTTGGGTACGTGCACGGGAACGTGCTACCGAGAAGAAAGTAGCCTACGTTAATCCTTATAACATCAGCTATCTGTCAGTGAAACTACCGTCAAAATCGGTGCCGCCGTTTCGGAGATTAGCCGGAACAAACATACAGACATATAAGTACCATATATACTTTCATCTGCATTTAGTAAAATTTATTGGCATTCGAATTTTATTTGTTTTGTAGGATATAAACGATCGCGTTTTCAAACAAATTCCAGTCTCGGAATCAGGAATTTCGGTAAGGACACGACTCTATGACTCTGCGTGCGTATGTTTTCACTATTTGTTTGATGTCGATCTACTGAATTTATTTTGTGGCAGTACCCTGCGATATGCGACAGGGAAAACTATCAGCATGCATTTCGAGGCACGGCGCGGTGTAAATCGCTGTCGTATTGTATATTAGTCGGTTAGGTAAAGTTAAGGTGTTTTATGTGCTGCAAAGACGACGGTAGCATTTCAATAACACATGCTTTGCTTTGAACGTCTCATGGACTATTAATACTTACTTACTTACAGCAGTATCTAGTAGATTTAAAAAAAAAACGATATCTTTAAAACAGACCTAAATTAGTCCATAAGTTGTGAATGGTTAGTAACAGATTGTGCTTATATGCTATGTTTGTGTGTTAGTATTTGAATGAATTAATTAAATTTAGCACAAATTTAGTGCCTTTGGATGGGGCAGTCCGGTCTGCTAGCAATCATTTTCATGATACTGTTACGAGTGTTACGCAAGCGTTGTAAGTATTAAGTAAGCATGATGGCGAGAAAGCCATTCGTGCGAGCTTCAGCTAACATTCCAGATGCACTACAACGCCGCGGTAACTGCAACAGCATCCTGAAAGCGTTGTTGTATTGTACGCGCAGGACGTTGTAGGTTCGGCTGTATATGACACTGGCAAAGTTTGACAGAACGCCTTAAATAAGCGGACTTTGACGTCTGCCTTGCAGCAAGTGAAAGTACGGGGAAGAATATTGCTCCTCACCGCCAACGCCCTGCGCTCGCGCTCTATAACGCCATCATCCCGCAGGTCACTAGTGACAACATGACCTAGGTAATTAAAACTATTCACTACATTAAGTACTACGCCGTTTAGATATACCGGAGGTACACGACGGAGCTGTTATTTAGGTACCGTAAACATTAAGACCTCACTCTTTTATGAGTTGTATTTAAGGCCGTTCACCTCCGCATACGTCTCGCAGATTGTGATTAGCTTCCTCAGCCTGCTCATCGATGGACTACGCAAAACCATGCCGCCCGGCGCCCGCGTAACTTATGATATTGACACATACTCGTATACGTCTATATGACAGCAGAAATGTGTGCTGCTGAGTCGCTCGATAAGTTAATTTAAATACAGATTAAATAACAGGGGCGAGCTTAATCCCCCCTGCCTTACACCACATTCCATTTGACATTCATCCGTCAGAGTACCGACCCACCTCACCCGATTTGTTTGGTGAGCATACCAGTATCTGAGGAGGACTGTATACTTCGCCAGTACACACTTGCCCCTCAACTTGTCCCATAGCACATCATGAGAGACGAGATCGAAAGCTTTCGACAAATCGAGGAAACACGCGTACTCCGTCCTTCTCGCAAGAAGTTACAAGAAGTATTAAAGCAGTTATCAAGTCAGTTGCTAGTCACTAATTCGTCACGTCTTCATACCAGAAAAAAATTCTCAAATCAATATTTATAAGTTTTCTAGTTATTATCATTATGAATGCATTGAAGATGGTTAGCTAGTAAACTTGATAATGGTACAAAAAAAACAACAAAGGTTTTCATTGAAGATTTTCAATATAGAAAATACTTATAGTATGAGTTATTACGGTTATAAAATAGCTTCTTTGCCACGCTTTTGTAGGCTACCGGCTTTGTGTTGAGCACATGTTATCTGAACGTAGCACACTAATAGGAGTGTGACGCCGTCCTTCCAAGCTTACAAAGTTTTTTGCTCCGTGGTAGTCCGCAATAATCCGATTTTCTTTCGTCGATTTTACCCATATTGATCTGACTTGACTTGTATATCTTTTTTTGACTGAACAAAAACGAAGAAATAACATTAATAAGCTCACGCCTTCTTCCCATTGGGGTAGGCAGAAACTACTCTATGAAACTAGCTACGATTCTTACATGCTCCTTTATAATATTTTTGTAAAGGCATTTTCCTTTGCGGGAAAAATAAATAAATTCTTATTAGTTTCCATATTACTTGTGTGTTTCATATGTGGGTTATTACTTATCAGAAACTTGACTTACACTGTTCAATTCGTCGATTGACAAGTTTCTAGTGTCGGGGACATAGTAACATCAACTTTAATTAACTGTATTTTACTAACTGGATGTTTTATAACAATAAAAATGTTAACAAATAAAATTCTAATGAAACCATATTTTCTTAAGACATCGGTAGCTACAATACTTCCTAACAATGTTTACGAAAATATTGCACCTTCCCAAATTTTAAACGATTTAATGTAATAACAGTAATATTCAAACACTTTCAGTTACACTATCACATAACTAACTTTTTACAAAACCCTCCATGTATGTCATTAACCCGTTCCTTGCGGACCCCAAATGGCGCTATTACGCACGAAGTGGCCACTGTAGCTTGTGAGCGCACATCATAATAAGCTCTGAGCGTAGTGATTCACTGGTTAATTTGAAATATTATCCGCCTCTAGGCGACTGCCGCACTTTTTCTTGACACTTGATAACCGGGAGGTATACTCTCAAAAAGCAAAATCTGGGCTTAGACTGTCTATAAGTCAGACTATCATTGCAATGAATAAACAGTCCCATAGTCAAAGTTGTAACACTGTAAGACTACTGAAAATCTGTTTGCCACTGTAAGACCAAAACTGTCCTACATTTCACGGTACTGGCTGGAAAACAAAAGCACTCTTTTAAACCCGCATCAAATCTTCTTACCAAAACCACATACAAAGCCTCCACACGTACCATATAATTTAAAAAAAGAACTTCGTGAATTCGCAAAGAGTACGTGGCGCGCCAAATTATAAAGTTGCGAGCAAAGCCAAGTTGTGGCGGTCGCAGTAGATATAAACTTGTACAACATTAACCGGCCGGAAGTTCTTCACTATTTAGCATATATAATGACGCGACGGTGTTATTTTTCCACTACAAACTATAAAATGCAAATCGCAACGTATGCACGGCGGCTCCTTTGACGTACTCTCTAATTTTACACTCTCTTGTTGCAGTTTTACGAGATCGCAACATGTGATAGTAATAACGAAGACAATGGCAGTATTTGGTCATATAGTTATTAGGATGTTGTTTGGTCACATATTTTTTATAGGATGAACGTAAAATCAAAACATTTAAACAACACAATGTACAATTTCCTAGTTCAATAAAATGTATAGATTTCTCACATTACTTAGAGGATTCAACTTTGAACTGTCTTTAACCGTAGTGCCGTTCTCCTATTGATTCGTTCTCGCTCGCTGCAATTTTCCAAAGCATTTGGATTTTATTGGAAACAACTTCGTATCGTATCTTTTGTGAATGTTTCAGAAATGTGTCGATCAGAAAAGTATCGAGACTTTCAGGGTGAACTTAATATGATTTAGGTAGAAACACTCACTATGAACTTATTTTCACGTATATTTAGTTTTCAATGCGCGACTGTGAGTGGAAGGTTCCTCCTTTTCTATAAACTCTTCGTCAATTAATAAGTCAAAGTTACCCATAGCTTCAGCATTCGGTATTTTATTCCAACGAACGTCCGGCACACCATCTGGAAGAAGAACTACTGATAACATGTTATCTATTAATTTATACTTTAATATCCTATCGTTCACCGTCGTCGATGTCAATGAAGGAGACGCATTTACTTCCACTAGCCACGGCTTCAGTTGATTGTCAATTATTATGTCATAACCGTAACACTCGAAACAATGTCTGTCGTTAGCCATGACTGATGAAACAGCCTTCAAAGAATGTACTATCAGCCACTGCATAGCTGCGAACAGCTTCTCAGTAACCGCCCGACCTTGCGTGCCTTCTAAATACAAGCGCAGATTTTGTACCGTCATCTTCCCGCCATGAATGTTATTATAGTCACCGCCATGTTTTTGTACACTAACGTTCGTAAGATGTACGTACATAATATCCAACTCCGTAACACTTGTGTCGTACTTCATCGGGCAAAACCTACAAAAGCCGAGTTGGAACAGATAAGCCTTCAGAGGTCGGAAAGAAGTAACCAACACATAAAGTCTCAGGTCAAACTTTTTGCCCCCTATTAGCAAGGGATTGTCTATATAACGCGAAATAACGTAACTTTCTTTTGTTAATTGCGGGTGGAAAGGAGTTTTTGCTTCACGAGACCATTTCTTCAGTTTAGATAGCTTGTTTATGAGAAAAATTCCCGTTCCCTGAGATTTTCCGCACGGTTTCATGATCCAGGTGCTTTGCGGTGGTTTACGGTACCCTTCCACAAATATGATGTAGTCGTCGGGGAGCACAAACGTAATAGGCACAAAGTCTAGATGTACGTACCGAGTACCACTTGACCTCCGTGTAAAGCGACCTCGGCTTTCTCCGCCAAAGGATCGCCTTCCCGTTCGAGCTCCTTTCTGTAGCGCTTTATATTTCTCACGAGCAAGTCTTTCCGCGACTGTTTGTAGTGGTTTGGAAAGTGATTTATTATTTGGTTGTCATTCATCCGGTATCCGCTCTCGACGCTGAATAAGTTCCGGCACGAATGCGTGCCCAGGCCCAGTAGAAGTTCCATTCATCGTCGGGCCCAACTTGGTTCCATGCCCGCCTCTCGAAGTTGCTCATCAAAACTGACTTTTCTAAGTCCGTACAAAAGTTAACTCGGCATCTCTCGACAGCCGGGACGTTGACTCTTCCGTACAGGCTGTTTGCGGTTTTCTTAGCATCTTGATTAATCGTTGAAATGTATTTGCGTTTATGAATGTTTGTTGTACATATTGACCAAATATTCGAAGCACAGGTACGTATCCATGGTTGTCATGGCTTTCGACAAATATCCCTCGCTATTGGCTGACATCCAATCCGGCTCGTTTCGCTATGACTACGTGTAAACATTGCCGCTACGTATTGATTTTTAACGAGTTTTTCGATGTCGGCTCGCCGGCTTACGTGCAACATTTGTATAACGGGAAAATAAAGGCGATTTCTGATATTAGTGAGAGAATTCGACATTGGCATTATTTCGTGTAGGTTTTTTGTTCAATTTTACACACCTCTGTGATTGTATCGAATGTTAACTGACATAGCCATCATTACTTGGGAGAAAGTTAGCCACTTAGTTTTATACAAATAGGCGTTTTTCGCCTAATACTTCAACACGAAATCACGCAACATGTAATAAATAAGGTGCTATGGTAATACCGGGCTAATTATCGTGTGCTACTACTGGTGTACTCCGAGGCTCGCAGTAAGCTTAACGCTCGTAAAGGACGTCGTGTAAGCACTTTCCGTGTTAATATTGTTTTGACATTTTACGACAGCCGTCACTCGTAATGCCACATTGAGCCAGGAAATAAGCGGTGTAGGAATTTTTATTATTTTACTGGACATTCCCCACCTTCGTTCAGACAAGTAACTAGACTGTGGTACTACAATACACAACGTCGTTCAAGTGGTTAATGTCTGTCGGCAATCTGTCGCGACTTTAGCACGTTTCCTCCCATTTAAAAATAAATTACATTAAGTTTCTAATTGTGGAGGCTTGTAAATGCCTTATCGTGAATAACATTAATGTAACTTTTGTATTGTTCGTTGTAAGCCACCCACACATAATAAAATTTAAAAAAAGGTAAAACAGTATTATCAACTCTATATACTTCAAAGTCGATTGAGAGCGTCCGGTTTGCACTAAGTTCAAATGGCAACTGATATAAATCCGACGACTGACGAAACACGAAGTTTGCCGAGGGACATTAAGAAAATAGTTGTACTGTAAATATGAAGATCCTGTATGTGGATGCTCTGACCTTAACTATACATTTATGGTAAGGCTCTAAAATGTACGACAGACACGATGCACAAAAGTACAGCTTACTCCATCAAACCTACTCTGTAAATCGCTGACAACATCGCTAGAAAATAAATACTTTAATTGCCTAACATAATATTACAACAACGCCTGTATTCCCCGAAGGGTTAGGCAGAGGTGTACACCTACATTTCATTTCACGCTACTCATGTTTAAGTCTCATGTAATAGGAGGCGAATCTTTTGCCATCAATCGGGCACAAATCCAGACTCCGTCAAAATCAGTGAAAGAATTTTTGGAAGAACCCAATAAAACTTTGGTCGACCTAGGAACCGAACCCAGGACCACATGCTCGACAGTTGCGCTAGACCAACGATGCCGACAAAGCCATATAACAACGCAAAAAAAGGACTCGATAGTAATTCTGGTCGCGATTTTCCTGGCCACAAACTCGGGTCGGTAATAAAACACTCATTTCTAACTCTCACATACGGCATGATTTAATAAATGTTTATTCGTTTTCCGTATGGGTTTCCGAGAAAATATCCTTGTTATAAAAAATATACCAACGGAATAAGTAATTCTTCTCTCAATAACCGTGGCATTGATATTAAGTTAAACAGTTTGTTAGTTTTCGTTGCTTTTTATAATGTTATACCAAATTCCTACTTTAATGTACAAACGGCAAAATTATTTAAACTATGTATTCAAGAAATGAACACCTATGCATCATCAGCACATTAGGTAACGAGAAAAGGCAGAGCATTCGTATTTTGTACGAGGCGCAATCCAATCAATGGACAAATCGTATATCCTCAGGGTATTTTTTTTGCACCTGTCATGCGCAGACGAGCTATGACATGACATCGCACTCACGTAACTGAGTTAAAAGTTGAAAAAGTTAGGGTATGTTACAAAAGTATGTGATGAAAGGGTAAACAAACCCTGTTCAGGTTAAATTCTTCAAGCCGGAATCACTCACTAAAAGGTAAAGTTTAAAGTAGCACATTCATATAAGAAGGTTTCAACTTGGGATCTCACTACTTTTTCCAATAATTATTGTTTAATTGACATTATTAAATGAAACTGAAAAATTATCGACGATAATTGAGTCTATAATATCAACCAATTGTGAAACGAGATACATCTATAAGGTGATTTAAAATTATAATTTCAAGTTAACTTATTCTGATAATCAAATCAAAGCACTAAATCTGCAAGTGGCATCCACAGGTACGTTTTCTGATCCATTTGTTTACATTTTTATCAGACACTAGTGGAATAGACTAGACTACACTTGAATAGTCGTGAATAATCTTTTGCCGTCGTAAATACATACCGGCTGATTTTTTTTACCGTCTCGAAAAAAATAGGGTATATTAGGTGAACGGAGTAGAAGCCGATGGCATAGTTTTTTTTTAAATTATTTTTACAATAACACAAAAATAAATTGATATATCAATGAATACTACACATTTGAAGTAAACTTTTCATACCAGAACAATTAAAAGAGAAACTAAAAAAAAAAAGAAATTCAAATCATACGCACCCTACTAAATGCGCGGAATTTATCTATGAAATCCTAGCGCGATCCTATTTCTTGAAGCCGGCCGGTAGGTATACTCGCCGCACGTGCCGTCGGCCTTTTTGATAATAATATCCTTTCGCAAGCGCACGAGTGCCCGCCCGCACCCCGCGCTCTCTCAACTTAATTATTACGATTCTCTTTCTCTCCAGTCATCTGCGATTAGTCACGGTGTGACGGCGCATTGTTTACGTTTCCGCGTGTGCATCACCTGAGTGATAGAACATGACGTACGAATATTCTAATGTAGAGTACCTAGCAATGGTGCGATTTTATATCCTGTCTGGTGAAAACTTATACGTTGCTAGGCGAATGTACGCAGAAGAAAAACACCTACAGTCGTTGCGAAGAAACGGTATCCCTGTTCCTCAAATTCCTAGCTCTGCTCTAATATTACGGACGTATCAGCGATTACTTGATCATGGGCAGTTCCAGCTACCCAGTCATGCCAGAAGCTGGAAGTGGAGCTTCCGAAACCCAAACAAAATTAAAGAACATGCACATCAAGTTCGCTTCAGTGTCAACGTTTGGGAAGCGATAATTCACGATCGCATAATTGGTCCAGTTTGGATAGAAGGTCGTTTGACGGGAATAACGTATCTACAAATGATACATTCCGTCATTGACACCTTGCTGGATGACGTTCCGGTGCTCTACCTGCGAGACATCTACTTCCAGCACGACGGATGTCCAGCTCACTACGAACGATCTGTACGTGCTTATCTCGATAGTGAATTCGGTAATAAGTGGATAGGTCGCAGTGGCCCTGTGAACTGGTCGCCGAGGTCACCAGACCTAACACCCTTAGACTTTTTTTGTGGCCGAACTTTTAGTGTATACCGAAGAAGCTCAAAGTGTTGATGATTTAAAACAGCGAATAATAGACGCTTTTAATGTTTTAAAAAGTGATAGAGACACGCTTCGAAGTTTAACAAACAATTTGCAAAGACGTGCTAGTGTATGTTTAGAAAGAAACGGTGGACATTTTGAACAATTACTGCGATATCGCTTAAAAGGTAACAATTTTTTTTTGTAAATTATAATATTTTTTTTATCAATCAGTGTAATTTGTAAATAATTTCATTTCGATCTTTTAAACACGCCTAGAACGTTGTATTATACGACGGATAGAACACGAGAGTGAAGCCACTTAATATTTATGTGTGCGTGACAGCTAGGAGCGGCATTGTAGGGACACGTGCATCTGTGCGTGTGTAAAGTTGCCAGATATTGGTAAAAACTCCCACAATTTTTTCAAATATTGTTATCAATTATTGTAAATCCAGGTTCGCTTTAATGTGGGTGTACCATTTTGCCAACGTTTTAGGATGAAGCAGGCAACTATTGAAGGCTTTTCTGACGTAGTCATAGCCTTTTGGAGAGTAAAAATTTAACGGTAAGCAAAATTTTCTAATGGCCAGGGTTTTTTTTTTTTTTACCGGAGCTTCGCATAAATAAGTTATGAAAAAGTTCAGTTGCTATAATGTTCCCACTTGACAAGCTATGAGTGTCGCAATTTATATAATTTTTATCTTTTAAATCCTTTAACTTCGAGTAAGTTTGAAGGACCAGCTTGGTCCTGTAAAGCAATTGTGCTCACTAAACTCTCAGTAACACTTGATTTTTCCGGTGATGGTGGCAACGTGCATACATTTTTTGACGGTTTTGATGTTTTTTAATCAACCGATGACGACCTTTTTCGGTAAAGTATACATCATCCTCATTAAAATGCAATGAGCACAAAATTGTGAAGGCAGCCAATCATTATCCTGCCTGCTTTGACGAATAATAGTGACCCATTCATCTCGTAAAACTAGATCCGTCGGCAATCTGCAAATACATAATTCAAATAATTGTAGTTTAAAAATATTTAGCGGCGGATAAAAACCTCAAAATTGAAAATTTAGCACGTTTTGGTTGGTTAAAATAAATAACAGGATTATCAAACATAGATATATACTAGCTGTTCCCCGCGGTGTCACCCGCTGCTCAGCCCCTAAGGGTCGTAGTATGATATTATATAAGGTGTATCTATTCATACACGAAATATTGAACAGGTGCGTCTATAGGTCGAACATAAGCTATAGAAATGATTTTTATTTTTTTATCTAAGCATCTAATTTTAAAAAAAAAATAATGTAATATTACTTAACACACATAAAATACTGGCTCTTTCATATTTTGTAAAATCCATTACGCTACGAAAATACTACATAGAAACTACTTTCATTGAAGCGGGCAAGGTCATGGCGGTGCCCTTAGATGTCGCGTGGCTTTTATGAATTATCAAAAGAGGCGCCGGCGGCGGCGCCGCGCACGATGCCTCGCCCCGCGCCCACCGCGCCGTCCGCTCCGCCGTCATGCTCAGTCTCGCGCGAACTGCATTTTGCACTGCACGCGGCTTAACCAACGTGGAACGCATCGCGCTTCGCGCAACAAACGCAACAATGCCGAAATATTCCAACTAGGAGTACCAGAACATGGTGGACTGCTACAATGAGGGTGGACTTATTTTGCTCACAGCACAAGCCCCCTTCCTAGAGATCCTAGAAGCTCGACTGCGGCAACGGGACTACGGGGTCTACATGCCCCCAGCTGCAGACGGAGGCAGGTCTGATCTTACGCCGTTGAACTTCCATGTGGGGTAGGGATAGACCTGATTTATGGTAATGGCGGCCAGACCATTTCTAGTGCGGAACAAAAAAACGTGAATTGTGGCGTTTACGCAGTGATGGCTAGAGATAGAGACATTGTTAAAAGTGCAACGACACATTATTTAACGTGCAACTGCAGGGTGAATATGTACAGCAATTCTGGTGTAAATAATATAAATAAAAACTACGTCGTTATGAGGTATGTACATTTTAAATTGTTCGCGCTATGCACTTCTTACAGTTTACATCTGTACAAATAGGTAGGTACACAACCTATCAATCAGCTGACAGATACGACTCGACGCACAGTTCGTAACCAACAGAAGTCATTACCTTATGCGAAATCGCGTTGCGTCAGCTGTTTATTTTTCTATTATTATTATCTAAAAGATGTGTAAAACTGTAGAATATGAATGTTTTAATCGAATCTAGGATTCTTTTCGTAAAATAAATAAGAAAATGATTGAAACGTTTCGATGCTCGCTCGTAAAAGTCGTGACCCCACAGAGGTCAGCTGCTTATTCAGATGTAAGTACCTAGTTTACAGAAGGTACTGTTTTTGTAAAACTTCGAGGAGTGAATTCAATATTGTAGCGAGGTACTTAGATTTAGGTCGTTTTGTATTTTAAATTCACATTTATTTTTATTGTAAGCGATAACTCTGTTATCAAAATAAGACGAGATCGAGTTACGAAGAGAGAGACGGCACGCGCCCCGCTGCTACGGTTGGGCGGGCATCGCGCCCGCGCCTCTCCCCGCCGCGTCTTTGATTCATAGAGCTGGAAAAAAAGGTTTTATGTAAAACATTTCAAGCAGTTTTAAATTATGATAATTACGTAAAATAAAAAAAACATTTAGATAAAAAATTCTTTTTCGTTTCTATAGCTTCTAAACGACCTATAGGGGCCCCTCTTTAAATATTTCGTGTATGAATAGATACACCTTGTATAGCCTTTCTCGATAAATGGACTATCCATCACAGAAAATATTTTTAATTCGAACCAGTAGTTCCTGAGATTAGCGCGTTAACCAACCAAACAAACAAACTCTCTAGCTTTATAATATTAGTATAGATAATATAAAATTATTTCTACACACAATGCAATTTTCCCTTATTCAAGGAGACCTATTTCGATGTAAACTGGCAACACAGACCAGTAACTGTCAATATTTTTCGTTCCGAGTGAGTCGAAAATATTATAGGGAAAATAAATAACGAAACATTAAAATAAACAATAGTTACCTGTGGAAAGATATTCCATCTTCTTTTCTTTGTTTTTGGGAACTACTTTTACAATGTTTAAAGACACAAGACAAAGACACAAGGCATGATTTGACATAAAATATTATACCACTTATGACGTGTAAGCAGTGCGACGCGTAGCTTAGTAAGTTAGTACTGACGCGAGATTCGTCGCTTTTGAATTCGTATTTGCTTTGGCGGCTTCACTCTCGTGGTCTACCCGCTCTATCTGCCTATTATTTAATCTGAGCGATTGACATAAAAAACTAATTAGAAATATTTTATCAATTTACTACGAAAACAGTTAAAATTGTACATAACTCTACTAAACTACAGCATATTAGACGGCCCACAAAAGTATGAAAGAATGATCGAAATCACAAAGTAATAATGTAAACAAACGGGTCACCTCGACCTTGGATGGTTTAGTTAGTGACGGCCAACAGACCATAGAGTACCTAGTCACCACGCACGGATAATCATTGTTTCTTTACATAACATTTCGTCTAAAACAGGCGCGTACGCCGTCGATGCTTAGCAACGGGGCGACCGAACGACCTGTCGACGTCCTCGCTCGCACGTACAATTTTCATTCATGAAGGATCGCAGCTAATCTCCCTATTTTGGCTTTTATTACGGGCCGTAGGATGGACAGTTTTCATGACTTTTATGGATATTCGGGAATTTTACAATCTCAATGGTTCTAAGCAAATATTCTCGTGTGTGGCTTCTGTTCCACTTACACAACACACCATATTTTTTTCGAGACGGTAAAAAAAATCAGCCGGTATATGTTAATCTAATTTAATGGATGTAACATATACATAGGAATATTAGTGGATGATTAATTTTGTTGGTTGGATAATCTTACACACATAGTTGGCATACTAATCAGGTACTTAGTACGAAATAAGGATTATTAATTATGGAACATTATCTGCAGATTGATATCGGTTATCACTGAACGGTTAACTGATTCTGTTAGCGTGAAGCGTGTTCGTGAAGCAACGTGGTTTAAATTATTGCCGATTAGTTTTTATTTTCTCAAATAAATAAAGGAAGGGAATGGCAAAATCAAAATATTTAATTTCACATAAACCTACATGGGCACTTATTTAAGAAACGTCAGAAGCTAGGAGCGCAGTTCCAATTAGTCGTTTCCTATGGAGAAGAGAAGTCACCAAACTTCACAGTTACTATTTTCAAAATAATTGGCTTTTACAATGTTTTCAAATTACAGTGTTAATAGGTATGGGAGGGCAGTGTAGGCCTGTCTACAAGTACCAGGTACTTAACAAAATAGAAAATGATCCACAAACCTATAGTCTACAAGGCCTACACATTCACAAAATAGAAAATAATCTGTATAAAAGATAAATGAAATAATTCAAAAAAAAAAACTATTTAAACCAAATTAGACGATCAGACAAATCTGAATTAATATCCGGGGAAGCCATAAGCAATGAGTTGAAATAAGAATTGTAGCCAAATAGTGTCAAATAGTGAGGACATTATGTCAAAGATGTTATTTAAAAAAAAAAACGGTCGAGTGCGAGTTGAACTCGCGTGGAGAGGGTTCCATTGCATAGACACTCAAATGGGATTATGGTAAGCAATTAGGTCACTAGTATAGTTAAATCGAACGGTCATCATTTTGACAATGATGTAAAGTTATTAGAGTTAGGACTTGTAAATTTAGGAGCTTGGCTGTACATTAAACCTGATAACTTTTGAACAGTGAGAAGTCTTAGCGACCAACTTTATATGAAATGTTTTTGGTAGGATTTAATTTCTTTTTGTAGGGTGATCTATTTATTTTAGCGGTGATATTGTACTGAAGTTCCACAGAAATTTTAAAATCAAAACCGTTAGTCCTAGCATAGACACCAAGTGTAATATGTTGGAGTCATCAAAACAAATCATATGACACCAGACTCGAGGGGTTTACTTGTAGCCACTAACGAGTCCCACTCTCAACCTATGTCAGACGGTACACTTTGCAGAACTTCTATTTTCGTTTTCTAGTTTTCCCCCCAAAAGTATATTCAATACCCCATATAAAAAAAAAAAATCTTTACGTTATACAAACGTGTTTGGGTCACACAAATTCATATATGTACCAAATTTCAACTTAATTAGTCTTGTAGATTTGGAGAAAATTTGCTGTGACAGACGGACAGACAGACACACGTGTTATCTTATGGTATCCGTTTTTCATGAGGAAGTCCGGAACCCTAAAAACAACGTTATTTGGGAGCAGTAAATAGACATTTACATAGTGTTGCCGTTAACGAGGTCCCAGGGAAGCCACATATGCAGCGTCAATTATTGCCAAACTTCCTTGTCTTTAACGCAGTCCTTACTTAATCTTATAATAAGCATTACTTAAAACTTGACAAAACATCATGACTTCTTTATATAAGTGATGTAGTGTAATATTAATATAATAAGTACTTTAACCTTCCGGAATAAATCCTTTTAATTATGATGAAAACCGCGTTTAAATCCGTTGTGTAGTTTATAAGAACAACGCCGTCTCACAAACAGACAGGAAAATCGTATATGTATAGAAAGATCTTACTTACGTATGAGTATCATAAAACAATACCATGGCCTAAAACCATCGCAATTTCTAAGACTAAAAAGAAAGAACACATTTAAATATTGTTTTCCTACAACAAATTCATTGTTATACCCACATCGCAGTGCATGTGCGTAGAGACACATAATTAATCATGCAAATGCACTCAAATTGGAAATGCTGAATTTGTGCTCAATCCAACATACGACGTGCGGGAATCAAACCGCGGTCCGTATCACAGGCAATCTCAGTGAGCTAATCAGCCTCTCTGCCAATCAAGTCGAGAGAGATAACTCGGTAAGACTGTTTGCTTACCAACCCAATTTTTTTCTGTGACACAGGCTCTAGAAAACGATGCCTGGAGATGATTTGAGAGGCCTTTGCTAAGCAGTGGGAGGCAGTGTAGGCAAACAAAAACATTTTTATTTTGTATCAAATATGTTCATTGCGTAATTATGGTAACCTTCTGTGCCAAAGTTTTTTTTCTTTGTCTCACTTCTGTTTCATGCAAAAAGTTTTCCCTAAGTAAATAATATATTTATGTAGACAAAACAAACTACCAAATTCATCACATTTCGCGTTACGACTTACGAGTACCGAATTTATTTGAGCAAAAAATTCGCAGTATTTTGATAACTCGAAGGAAATAAATTAAACAACAGCTTTTATTTAGTGTGGCTTCATTTTAATATTTCAGGTCGTTTTCCTTAAGGTGATTTATTGGCATAGTTGTAAAATGTTGGGCTAGTTAATAGAGTATATTAGAAATAAACAAGGCCGAAAACTTTTCATTCACCGTGTAAATGTATAGAAAGAACCATGGCAAGGTCTGCTGAAATGACAATGTCATTGTTTTTTTCAAATATTTTTATGGACTTGATACTTGATCTCAGCACAGACAAATTGTGCACTGTACCTACCGTCGTAAACAAGATGTTGAATATGACAACACAGGACCCTTAGAGCATAACACACGTGCAATCACAATCCGAATCATTTTGAAGGATATTGCTGATCCATTGCTTTACATGTTCGAAAAAATTGTCTCCTCAATTACGTACATAACGCAATGAATAATGTTGAACTGTCAAAATGAATGTCATTGCTGCTGTTAGTGTGTTAAGCAATTAAGCCCCACAGTTTTGAAAAAATTTTTTTGTTGTGCCATAGGTGGCTACATTTTATCAGTAACTGACTTTTATGTTTATTCAATACACTATACGTAAATAAATTAAGCACAAACAAACGAAATAATAAAAAAATATCGTTCATGCGTTCCTGACGGTAGCGAGTAAAATAATTTCTTTGGAAAACCAGCCATTAAAATTTGTGCTTTTTATATCTTTATGAACTCATAGCACACTTTATATGCATAATTTATTTTACGCTGAAAAGCTTCATGTTAATAATATTTGCCATTATTAAACCTATAAACACTATATTGCTCTTTCATTTCAGGATTATGGTGGGTAAACTATTTCCGGGAAATGTAAACTAGCTCTTAGATTAGAATAATTAAATGTGAATAACGTTATTAAAATGAAATGATTGTCTTTATTAAATTACTTTCAGTTTATTTTAAACTCTTTGGATATAATAAATTATGATATATTTTGAATATACCATTACCAGGAAACAGTTCCTAAGTGTAAGATTAATAAGCTAGAAGGCACTAAAAGAGTAAAAAAGTACCACGGCGAGTAACACAGCAGTGTCGAGTGCCATAAGAGTGCCGTAGAAGGCCGTGCGCTAAGAGCTCTCCCATATAGATTAATGAATGTGGACGAAACAAAAGAGGCGTGCGCTCGGAAAATATGGCTCCATTCTCTTAGCCTAAAAGAGATACAACTAGCTGTAGGTATAAAAGCGAGGGTAGGTTGTGGGAAAATTCATGCCACGATATAAGTATGATGAGTGGAGTCAATTTTCGTTACGAAAACTTGCTTGGCATTGATTTTGTTAAGCAGAGAAATTTGAGGAGTAAAATACGAATCGGAGATAAAAGTGTATCATTATTTTGAGTAAGTATTTTTTCAATACAGTTGTAGGTGTTAAATGCTTTCTTCGTCATATTATTATTAAAGCCCCATTTTCATGGTTTTCACATTTAAGCAACAAATGACTAGCAATGTTTAAACGATTCTAATCACTGTTTTGACGGTGCAACTTTGATTATTGTTTCGACTTAAGGTATGTCACAGGAAATTAAATTGCACCGTGTAAATCAGGCTTCAATATTGAAGAAAAGCTAAGCTACACTGGCCAAGTATTTTGCCAAAGTCTACGCAAAAAGCTTTCCCTTTTAGGTACATCCATGTGTCGGTACCGGCAATCATTATAAAACCAAATTACACCCAAGCACGTATGTACGAGGTACTGGACCTTAATTTACAAAAAAAAAAAACTGAAATACCCAGAGTAACGTTTCAGGGATCACAACAAAAGGGTTTATTAAAGGCAGTTTCCTATCCCCACTCGTGGTAAAAGGCTTCCCTAATAAAGAACATAGAAATAACATGTGACCCCGTGACGAAAATAAATTTTCCACCACCCGCTCTGTTTCTTTCGACATGTTTCGTGTAACTTCGGTAATATTCGGCCATCATCGGCTGGTGTATCGTGAAGGAAATAATATTTGACGTGGATGAGACCGGTGCACGAGAGATTTTTGAAATGGAATGTTCGGACGTGTTGCAGATTTTCAATTAGTTTTTAAAATGAAGTTTAATGCAGTCTGTAGCGCTGGCATCATTTAATTTTTAATAAAATTAAATGTGCCTAAGCCTTGTTGGAAAATAAATCACTATGAGCTATTTGAGTTATCTGATTTGAGTATTTAATAATTAGGAGTATAATAATATTTTCATAATAGATTGGGCGTCATCGTTTACGAATTAATTATTATCAATTTCAATTAACAGCTTTAATAAATAGGATCATTACAAAAATAATGAAATCTATTAATCAGATGCATTCATTTCATCAGTCTAGGTTGTTGGATTCTTTTCAATTCAATTCGTTCGTTTTGATAACTTACTTTAGCTACGGCGATATTTTACATTAACATCCTGAATAATTTTTTCGCGGATCAATAAAAAAAACACAAACCGAAAGCATTTATAAACCAATTACTGGCACTTTTGAATTGTTAGGAGGTGAGCCAGTCAGAAATATGAACCTTGTTTCGAATTCCACAGCGTAGTAGGTGTTTATTGAGAAGAACGAGCAAGAAACTCCACGGACGCGCAACTAAATAAATACAAAATTGTTACATTAAATTGTTTACTTATTTCATGTTGAAATTATACATGTGAAACCGATTTAGAAAGACGTACACGTTAAAAGCGTCCGTAATAAACAAAAAATAAAAAAACAGTTCAGAAATAAAAATAAGCCGTGGCAGCTAAGAGATGACCAGTCCCTATTGTCGGCGCCCGTTCACGAACACGACGACGATGTATCAGCACCATTCAGCTCAACCGTTCTGAAGGGAACTTAATGATCCAACATCCACGCCACTACCAACGAGACATCTGAGTGAGCATGACATACTCTCAGCCGCCAGGGCACATTCAAGTCAATGAAAGACGTACCCAGTAAATGGTAGCTTTATAGGTTTAGGTTTAACAACACTTTACCCTCAATAAAGACATAATTATGTCACTCACTTGAGATCAATACTAGAACATAAATGAATTACACAAAATTCGTCTTCATCAATTACAAACTAGGTAGGTGATAGGGTATCATTGCCTTTATTTCTCCACAAGTGATGGATCCGCAATGCTTATACTAGAGGGATGTGATAAAGCTCTTCTTTCGGTAAAATATGACAAGCTAGCTCGCCGTGTGCTACGTTGACTGACTTGTTCATATTGGGTGAGTGTTATATTCGCGTGAATAAATTTGGTGAGAATTTTTCTGATGTTAGTACACGTATGGTTGGGCACGCCACAATAGCGGCGGTAAGTCCCCTCTTTGAGGAGTGGTTGGAGAGGCGCCACGGCGTCCTCACCTTACGCCTGACACAGGTCCTCGCCGGACACGGTTGATTCGGGAGGTTCCTGTTTCGCATAAGGCGGGAGGAAACGCCCGGGTGTCACCATTGTGTGGATCGCCCGGAGGACACGGTGGAGCATACGGTGGAGGTATGCCCAGCTTGGGCGGAGCATTCGAAAGAGTAACCGTGGCCCTGGCACAGGCAACTGAAGGAACACGGGTGGATTTTAGTCAGTAAAAGTCTGACACGCCCTCCCGCTCCACCCAGGGCGGGAGAAGTCATTTAATGATTTCCCTCCCAAAAAAAAAAGGATGGCATGGTAGACTGAAATAAAAAATCATATACATTTGTGTTTTATTACCGAAAAACAACAAACGTATTTTTTGATTATTAAAGGTTTAATACATCTTTTCTCGCGGACACTAAAAAAAACTATCTACTCAAAATGAAAAGTGAAACCAAGCTCATTAATGTAAAACACATTTGGTTTTCGTACGTAGCCTTTCATGAACCGGGTTAAATATTGACCTTTCAATCAAATAAAGTTGATGCGGCTTCACTAGGGAATGATAGATGGTGTACCGCAATTTAGGTGGAATGCTACGAATTCTGTTACGCAGTGACCCGGTAAGTGCTAAGAGCTTGCTTTTTTATGTGTGAGCATTCCATGTAAGTGAGCTGTCGATAGTTGAAACATAGTGCTCGCTGGTTTACTATGCAAATATATAATACTAAGAGATTCAATTTATACAATGCAAAGATTTTTTTTTTGTTGAAATATTTGTCTAAAGCCGTAGAGCTCCAACAAACACACATCAAAATTACATAATTACCTATTTAATAAAGAAAGTCTGTATAAAAATATGAAGAAAACCATAAATCGGGTGATAAATCATAATGGTTGCATATAAATTCCAATGCTCTGTTGGGCACACCCGAAATTCCCGGGGAAAATATAAATATGTGGGACACTCCGGATGGCCCGGGCATACAGCAAATGCGCATTTATCCCAATGGTTATTGGACAAAATATTATGACGGTCTAATGTTATTATTTTTAATGATGAGGCTGTTTCTATGTGTGCATTATGTGAATGTGTGTATCATGAAATTCAAGATGGTTTGCCTAAAGTTAATAAGTCTGCTGGTAAGAGAAATAAATAAAGAATTGAATTAAATATTCAAAAGCACAACCAACTACATATATGCTCCCTATGCCAACTACATATATACCTACTATGCTCATGCTAACGTAATAAAAACACTAAATTATGTGCGAAAAATTGAGAAAAATAAATTAATGATAAACATTTGTTTAGAAACAAAGCTTAATCAACAAGTTGCTGGCCACACTGCGTGTTGCTGAGTTGATCACGTCATGTTGACAAGTTCTCGCTCGACGAGCAACAACATTTGTTTATCAACAATTGTTGACGTGTGAAACTGAACTGAAACTGGTTGCAAACACGTGGACGTGTTTGCAACCAGTTTATAAACATGACAGTAGTGTGGAGCAATTATATAATAACAGTTAATAGAGCTCTTTCAATCAAAAGTATTATTATTATGGGATACTTACGTCAAGAGTTTAAAATAGTAGCGGTAGAGTTTCTTGCCCCTTCGTCTCCATACGAAACTACCTCTTGGAAGGGGCGCCTAGAATCAATTCTATTTAAATGTAAATGCTGACGTTCAAAAGTGCCTTTTAATGCCTATTTGAAATAAATGCTTTGACTTTGAAGAAAAGAATACAAAGATAAATCATCATATCAGCCTATAATGTTCCCACTGATGGGACACAGGCCTCCTCTCTGTGAGAGAGAGTGGGCTGTATTCCACCACGCGGGCCCAGTCAAGGTTGGTAGATGTCACATGTCTTCGAATTTTTGGTTTTATGGCATTCCGGTTCCCTCACGAAGTTTTCCTTCACCGTTTTGAGAGCAATGGTGATGAAATATTTCACACAAAGAAAAATGCTGTGTGGGTTCGAACCTACGACCTACAACTCGTAGGTTGCGGCCGGTACCACTGGACCACCACTGCTTATACAGTATAAAAACAAACAATAAAACATTTGAAGAAATTTTAAATTATCAAGCCAAATATACCCAAAAAGATGTGGAAATTGAAAAACATGTACTGCGTACGTAATTATGTAGGGAGGTAAAAAAAGTGTCGGCAAGCAAAGAAAACTGCTAGAGTTATTAAGAGTCATTGCAATTGTAGTACACAACAACACTGCTTCCTCGGGCAACATTTTCACGCAGACTGGAGTGGCGTGTCGACGTGACATATTGATATAAACTGTTTAACTCATACCTTTTTGGACTCCACTTCATGTTCATGTTCAGCACTATCTCGTGTCAGTCAAACCAAATACTCGTACCTGGGTATAGTGATTAATGACTGACTAAAGTGGTACTCTCAAGTTGAAAGCCTAACGTCAAGGGTCAGGAAACTTATTTATATCTGTAGGTCTTTAAAGCAATGCGCTGACTCCAAAACATAAAAAAAATGTATCTATCACTTTGCCAGTCTGTCATCAGTTATTGCATTCCAGTTTGGGGTGGCAACGCTAAGACTAAACCACTTGGTTTGGAACGCGTCCAGTGGGCTGTGCTTAAGGTGATGCTCGGCAGGCCGTTTAGATTTCTCACAAGTGAATTGTACGCGAAATGCAGGGTACTTCCTGTGCGGCAGCTATTTGTGCTTCACCCTCAGGCAGCATAGTCAGGTTCCTCTATTAGATCCAACCACTCGTTAATCCAAATCTGCATGCCCATGTGTTTCTCACAAAACAGCTCTCGCTAGCTGCCAGCTTTATGTTATTAGCTCACTCATTTACAGAAGGGTCAACAAACATCCAAATTAGTAATTTAAATAAACGCGAAGTCAAAACCAAAGTCCAAAACTGGTTGTATAATCAGGACTATTGCCGTACATTGGACCTTATAATATTTCTAAAATAATGTAGACACGTAATAATAATTATTAATTAAAAAAAACGAATACAGAAACACGTGCAAAATCACACGAACACACCTAACATGACTACACACACCCTCGCAGACACACACCCCCTCCCCACTTATACACCACACCACACCCCATCCCACTCACTCAGCCATCCCTCCCTTTTAGTATGTAAAACTATACTCATACATTCATAATCATAGTTAAATCAGGTCATTATGGGTTTATTAACACACATAAATAAAGGTTTCTTATTTACACGAAGTTACAGTAGACCACTGACTCCTATGTCACCTTCTCTTATTTTAGGCGGCAGGATTTTTCATTATTTGTGCAGCCTTGTCATAAAATCCAATGTAGCTATGAGAAATGTATTTGTATTGTAAACAAAGGTATTTTGTGTCAATTAACTTATTTTATTTATTTTAACTTGGTTTCCAAGAACTTCGTCGTTGCTCATAAACAATTTTGATCAACTGTTGCTCAACAAAAGTTTAGCATGAAAACGGGGCTTAGTCTAACAAATTAATAAACAATTTTTATATCAGCAAGTTCGTCGGGTCTTGAAAAAGCCCTCCAACAATAGAAAAGAAGCATTCGCAATACCTCGTTAACCGTTTCACGACTGATCTTTTTTTTAAACCAGTTAACAGAGAAAATTAATAAAGGAAAACACACAAAGCAACGTACATCAGCGGAAGCCAGTCTCTACGGAAATTAACTTTAAGAATATTGCACAAGTTTTAAAACTTTGCTTAAAATTTTGTAACTAACGTATATGTACACTGAGATCTTGGCCACATTCCTTTGGTAAGTTTGTAGAAGGATGCGGGCATCGCCGCGGGACGGCTCCAGCGAATATGCAAAAGTTTAATTAAAGTGCAGAACGCAACTTTTACTTTAATGAATCTTAACGTGGTTCTGTTTACTTCCTTGATACTTAAAACGAACAAAGTTACCATCCAGTCGACCGTCATAACTCTTTTGTTAGAAAAACAAGTCAGTATTGTTGCACGGTCAGACAAATTGTTCAAAGTCAAAGTCAATGCATTTCAAATAGGCACTTATAACGCATTTTTGAACGTCAACATTTAGATTCAAATATAATTGATTCTAGTCGCCTCTTCCAAAAGATAGTTTCGTATGGAGAAGACTGGACAAGAAACTCCACCGTTGCTATTTTAGAATGTTTTACAAGAAAAACCATTACATATGTATTTATATGTGAAGACGATGCACCAAGATAAAAATTAAACGCCGGTGAAATAAATGCACTATTAAAAAACCTCAAAAGTATAAAAAGTCATGGACTAGACGAGTTAGCATCAATGTTAATACGACAATTTGCAAACGAACTGACGTTACCGTTCTACTTGCTAATAAATGTATCTTTCGATGACGCGACTTTCCCGGATTACCTAAAGAAAGCACTTATAAAACCAGGGGGTCTACACTCTTACTCCGTCAACGACGATACGGGTCCGTTCGAAGGTAGTTCGAAACTAAGCACTAAACCCTACTCCCGGTTGATTTCGGATTCATGAGTTTCTAACGGAATCATAGACAATATTTGTGAACGAATGACGCATGACGATAGAGCTGCGCTATTTTACCGGTCGAATACCGGTTTACTTACATTGAAGTTTTCTAGCTTATTAAATAAAAAATAATATTGGTATTCTTAGAAAAAGACCACATTTCGAACAATATAGTTTTATTATGTCATTAGTTAAAGAATTGAACTATTTTTGCCATTTTAATCCGTTTCGTGGCCTTATCCTGTTAATACCTTTGCCCTTTTTCTTTCTGACGTCAACTTTCAAATGAAATGTCAGTTTTTTTCAAAATATTTATTTACTTATGTGTACTTTCATAATATTATTTACACGACGCGAGAAGTTTTCGCTAGCTTAGTAAAATGGCTCCAACCGCCCCAGCAGCAATTCATGCACAAATTGAGGTCCTCCTCGATTTTATGAGTGAGCATAATGAGTTGACTCGCGGACCATTGAGGGGTGCCGACGGGAGAATCCGATCAAAACGGCTGTGGGAAAGCCTGTGCAACTCCCTTAATTCAATGGGGAGTTGCACAAAGTCCGTGGAGCAGTGGCAAAGGGTAAGTTTAATACATTACTCGTATTAATATGATTTTAAGGTCTTGCCATTATTAAAGTGCATACAATGATTAAAAAAGCTGCTGGATCTGCCAGACGTTCCGCATGTGCTACAGGTGGAGGCCCATCGGTAGCACCAACCCTCTCGCAAATTGAATTGAGGATACTGTTAATTATGGGAGAGGGTTTTAGAGAGCCGCAAACTGAGGCAAGAGTTCCAGCTTTTTCATCGTAATAATTAAATTTATAATTGAACATAGATAGTAAAGTTGTTCTGATGGTAAGAAAACAAGAAACAATAGCATTAATGTTTTTATTATTATTTTGCATGGAGTCTTTCCCATGACTTTTAAATTAAATAATTATACGGATACGTAATTATACATTTCTTGTATCCGTCAATGATATTCAGTTTTTGTTGTACAGGGTCCACCTGTAAGACAAGACCCAGCAGTCATCACACCCACACAAATATCTTCTGCTACACCTGCCAACCCACTTTCCCAGGAGCAGCCGGCAGTGATCACTGAGGCACTGGTAAAAGGAACTGCTAATTCATAATCAGCGAAGTAAGTATTATTGATCTCTAGTAAATAGATCTCATAAATCAAGTTTATAAAATACGTAGCTTATTCTGAGTTTTTATTTTTTTCATTTGTTTACAGCATTACATTCTCGTCGTGCACGTCCACGAGTTCGGCGACACCTACCTGCCGATTCAGCAAGAAGCCGAGTTGTGTTAATTGATGCTAAATAAAAATTGGTTACCAAAAACAATACTTTTATTGCGTAAAATTTGTGTTTTAACAGTATCTTCCGCCGGTCCTAACACCCATTATGTCCTGTAAGCACAATATCAAGTTTGAAAATTATATAACCTAATCAATAATATAAATACAAATACCCTATTTATTGACATGTTTTAATAAGAGGCAATCGGCGACGCCTCCGTTCTACCTGTAATGCTTCTTCGAGCATTAAAAAAGCAGACATATTTTAAATTTATTAACTTTCGTCAGCAGCACGATAACTATTTTGATGTCGTATCAAATGACATAACGTTCCGTTAAAACATGTGTCAAATCCAACTTTTCGGACGGGCGAAAACGCATTGGGAGTAGGGACAACTGTCAAATCGTGTTGTCATTCATTCTTAGTTCGAGTTCGGGACTAATCGTAAGTCCGTAGGTGATACGGAGTAGAAAACGTCCGTAACGAAGGCCGAAACTACGGACTTCGTGCTTAGAGAGTAGACCCCCAGTCTTCAAAAAAAACTCGCCAACGGATCCAACCAATTACCGTCCAATAGCTCTCTTACCAACAGCCTCAAAAAATTTTGAGAACGCAATGTGCAATCGTTTATACTCCTTCTGCGAAAACTACAAAATATTTGATGAATGCCAAAACGGCTTTCGCAGAAACCGATCCACTATTTTAGCAATTTATAAATACTTACAGGAAGCTTTAAATATAATAAATGACAAAAAATATGCCATAGGTATACTGTTAGATATGACCAAGGCTTACGATAAAGTGCAATATGACATTCTCCTGAATAAATTACATGGCATAGGGATCCGTGGTAAAACTCTCGAATGGTTTAAATCTTATTTAACAAATAGAGAACACCAGGTTGAAATAGAATTTTATAATGAAAATACCAAAGAAATACAAAATATTCGATCAAATAGTAAAACAATTAACGCCTCTATTCCCCAAGGGGTATTTTGATACTTTCTTTTTCTTATTTACATAAACGACCTACCAAAAACCATAGAAGAGATGCGTCTTGTTTGCTGACGATATTTCGCTTCTTACTTCAAGCCGTAACAATTTTGGCTTAAGCGAGGTCCTAACCACTATACTAAATAACACAATAACTTGGATGAATAACCATAACCGCGAAATCAATTTCTCTAAAACTAAAATAATGGCCTTCCACCCTCGTCAAAAAACTCCGCTAGATATAAACTTTACCTACAACGGCACTGCAATAGAAGTCGATCAAGAATTTACTCTACTTGGCCTGTCCATAGACTACTAGAAATCACATATTAAAAAGACTCGATCTAAAATATCCAAATTTGCATATACCCTTCGTGAAGTCAAAAATACTACTAACCTTGAAACTGCACTAGTCACCTATTACGCCTATGGCGTTCCTCAGTTACGGCGTGATATTATGGGGAAACAGCACAGACGCACCGATACTCTTCACACTGCAAAAAAGACTAAAGAAATGGGCACCTGGCACAAATTGGCAAACAAGTACAGTAGAAACTACCTACATTATTGTGCCACCAATTATTATTGTGGAAGTACTTAGTTGCTTATAATTCAAATTGTAAAAATTGCCTAATTAGTAAATGTTTCTGGAGTTGTTGATTGGCTCACGAATAAACTAACTTAGTGCGAGTCGCTTTAAGGAAAAACCAATATTATATAAAAGTGTTTATTTGTATTTGGTTAAAAAAATTGTGACAAGCGTAGCTTTTACCACCAAGCTTGCACTACTTTAGTCACTAGATGCATTTAGCGCTAAAAACATTTAAAAAGACAATACTGTCTCTGTCATCTTCAACGATTCGAAGGAACAAAACGATGTTTCAAATGCGTTTAGCGCTAATGATTTGTGTTGCAAGCAGGCGTTAGTCTCCCCATAGATATGAATAAATATAGGAACGTTAAATTTTAAAATCGTTCGAACTTACGTTACGTCTGCTCCGCGTTTTTGTGCTAGGTCCACTTGTTCCATTTACTTTTCAGAATGAATACCAAAGTATGGCCTATATGACGTATGATTTAGATTTAGACGGCTCTTTAGGGACAAACAATTTAATATTCTGTTACGCATCTTAATATTTAATTTCTAATTTGGTAAGCGAATCCGCGCGGAAGCTGTTTATTAATGCAGCTTGCATTGATAATTTAAGGGTGTAACTCCGCTGCCACGAGAAATCACGGTACCTACAGCGGACAGAGCTCCGGAGGGATCTCATGGCAACATGGAGGGTGCAGTTGTCGCAACCCAGTGCTGGGCACGCCACAATAGAGCCCGTAAGTCCCCTCTTTGAGGAGTGGTTGGAGAGGCGCCATGGCGTCCTCACATTCCGCCTGACACAGGTCCTCACCGGACATGGTTGTTTCGGGAGGTTCCCCGCCTTATGCGACACAGGGTCTACCCAGCTTGAGCAAAGCACCCCAGTGTCCTCGCGGAGGCGATCGGCGGCGGCGATCTCTCGCGTCCGGCCCTGGTCCAGGCCATGGAACGGAGCTAGAGGGAATGGAAAGGCTTCACCTCCTTCTGCGAAGCAGCGCGTGAGGGAGAGAGCCTTGCGCCCTCACGCCCCTAGTCGCCGCAGGACGCGCACTGGGCGTCGGGAATCGCAAGCAGATTCCCGGCCACCGTAGGCGCGGGCTTGCGGACGGCGAGCAATGGGTAGCTCGCAACTGCACACTGAGGCACAGGCAACTGAAGGAACACGAGTGGGTTTTAGTCAGTAAAAGTCTGACACACTCACCCGCTCTACCCAGAGCGGGAGAAGTCATTTATGATTTCTCACCCAAAAAATAGTATATTTCATTACAAGTGCGGAAAGGCTGTCATTGCAAAGAGTTCCGACAAATGTCTACCCGAGCCGAGGCGCAGCCGAAGGCGAGGCTTGACCGTCGGAACAAGTTGCAATGACGGCTGCTTAATCATTTATTTCTTAAAAAAGTTATAATACACATATACATTGAAATTGGTACAGTTTTTTATACTAACTGGGGAAGTTTTAGGTTGCATATTTACTGTTTGAGACAAACTATTATTAATTTCGTATGATTATTCATGAATATTTGTCATACAATGGCGTTTGCTAGTTGATGGAAATGGATCTGATGAATTATCATTATCAATGAAGGTAGATGGACAGACGTTCTCTTCAACATGTGACGGAGACGGACTGGACCTTAAATTAATGGTTTGTGTGATTTTTTTCCCAGTTTCTAGTTTGTTGTTTAATGAATCACCAATATAGCTTTCCGCAACTTTGTCTGATTTCCAACCTCCCAGTCGCTTTAAGGACCTCAAATTGGCTCCTGAATCTGCCAATAATGTAGCAGAGGTCCTCATTTTTTTCCCAGTTTCTAGTTTGTTGTTTAATGAATCACCAATATAGCTTTCTGCTACTTTGTCTGATTTCCAACCTACCAGTCGCTTTCCGGTCGTCGTACATGGCCACCCTCTCGAAATTGTTTCCGAGTACACTTACCTTGGGCAAATTCTGCAGTTAGGTAAAAACATTTTTGAGAGGGAGGCCAAGAGGAGGATCCAGCTAGGTTGGGCAGCGTTTGGGAAACTATGCCGAGTCTTCTCGTCATCCATACCGCAATGCTTGAAAACTAAAGTTTTCAATCAGTGCATCCTACCCGTCATGACCTACGGAGCTGAGACGTGGACACTCACGATAGGGCTGGTCCACCAGTTTAAAGTCGCTCAGCGAGCTATGGAAAGAGCTATGCTCGGAGTCTCTCTGAAGGATAGAATTCGCAACGAATACATCCGACAGAGAACCAAAGTTATCGACATAGCTCAAAGAATTAGCAAGCTGAAGTGGCAGTGGGCCGGCCATATCTCGCGAAGAACCGACAACCGCTGGGGTAAACGAGTTCTTGAGTGGAGACCGCGACTCGGCAAACGTAGTGTAGGACGTCCTCCGGCCAGGTGGGATGACGATCTGCGAAAGACTGCAGGCAGATGCTGGATGCGTCGAGCTGAAGACAGGGCGCTATGGCGCTCATTAGGGGAGGCCTATGTCCAGCAGTGGACTGCTATAGGCTGATGATGATGATGAGTCGCTTTAAGGCCCTCAAATTGGCTCCTGAATCTGCCAATAATGTAGCAGAGGTGCTCCTGAAGCTGTGCCCAGTATAATACTCAGCATCCGGCAGACCAAGAAACGTTGCTATTTCTTTTGGCATATTACCAAATATGTGTATCCCGATTGCTTGAGCTGTACACTTCCCTTTTTGAAAAAAACGGTCGGTTTTTCCTTTTTGGGACCGCTGATTCATATATTTTTGCACAGTTCTAAGAAAATCTCCTTCGCAACAAAGCTTCTCGGTATCTTATTGTTTTGTGTTCGGAATGATTAGTAGCATTTTTTCATGGGCTTCAATATCTTTTAAAGCAATATTGGCTATCTCCTCTTCTCATCTCCGGCAAGCTCCAACAATGCCAAAAATCAGAGCAACCTACAAAAAATAAGGGATTTTATTAATATTTTTTAAATGATGTTTTGACTGTATTTTGCGATTTCGTAATCTGAATACTAAAGAAAAATATAAGTACTTATTAATAAATTACCTTTGTAGCTAAATAACGATCATCGGGAGCTTCGTTCAAAAACCTTTCCACTTCATTGGATGTTAATATTTTCGACTTTTTACTTGTAAAACCGTCTGATTGTCGTTTTAAGAAAGCATTTAATTTTGGGTATTGACTTATATCCACGTTGTTCCATATTTTCAGCATACTTTTTATCATCTAAATACTCGACCATAACGTAGACGGTTTTAATTTTGCTGAGAGTTCGGAGAAGTATGCCAACATAACATTTTCTGAAAAACTATTTGCTTTCTTCTCTTCTCTCCACGCAATAAATTCGTCGTATGTAGATACTCGTATGTAACGACTTTTTGACTTTTCCGGTAATTTGTTCTCCGAAGCAATTTGTGCAATTTTACTGTATTACTGTACTGAGTACTGAGTTCCGGTGGTGTTAATTTTTAAAAAATTAGGGTCGAAATTACTCATTTTGTGCAACAAACAACTACACTCGCAAAGAAAATTTGTGGAAAATGGCGCCAACCGTAGAATATAAGCAGAGTTTTTTTTTCTTCACCTATTTTGGTAGGCAAAGGGAACTATGCCCATACAGCTTAGTCTTCAGTAGATTTTTTTTATTGATATGAAATGAAAAACGAAATTTAATGAGATGAAATGAAATGAAACCTAACCTAACGCATTCAATTAAATCATTAAATCTGATATTGAAATAAATAAATAGATTCTTTTTAGAAATTACGTATTTGTATGAATCACAAAAACTCTTTAGTAAAAACTTCATGGTTGGTTTTTCTTTTTAATAGACATTATTTTGACAGTTGGGAAAGAGAACTCACGAGTTCGGGAAAGGTAAAAAAAAACACTAGTAATACGCCACTTTTGAGCAACTGTATAAAAAAAAGTTTTTGTCACATGTGGAACTAAGAAATAGGTAAGTTAAAACTTCTCATTTCGCATAGAAACACAAAATATTAAAATAAACGACCAAAATATTGTCTGTATACAGGTTGGAAGAGACATCGACGCACAACCGGGTAAACCATGGACACAGTACATGATTCTGAACCCTTGCGTTGTAATTTTTTGTCGGTTATTTAAAAAAAAAATGCTCTGCCATACATTTTGACCCCGTAGTTATTTGCACTTTTCTATGAAAAGGCAGTTTTTTTATGATAACCTCTTTTATAGGGATAATTCTTTTATAGGGTACTCTATTTATTTTTGTTTAAGCGGTGATTTTGCACTGATATTACATAGACATGTTAAAATCATAACCATTACTCCGAGCATAGTCGGGTAAAAAACGTATTTCCTGCACGTGAGCAGTTTCTTTAAAACATGAGTTGGTTAGTTAAATAAATTTTGAGTGCGTGATTAAAGCGTGTCTTTTAAGCAAGTTTTCTTTTTTAGTTTTTATATTCTTCAATTTACGCCCAAGGCTAAAGTAGCCCCAGGAAAATTAAATAACTTGTATTATTTGGTGGAGAAATAGGGAGTTCGAAAATAAAACAAGAGAAAAAGTAGTTTAGTTTTTATTTAGTTAAAAAAAAATTGCCGTGCTCAAATGGGCACATTCGTATGAAATTTTTCGAAACATGGTTTCTCGATGCATAGTGTTTTTATGAATTTTTTGCACTGCCACCGAGCCTTACTATGGCAAACAGTGCATCGCAGTTGTTTTGTCAACTTCTGTGGAAAGTGACCAAAGTTATCATATTGCAAACTTGGCAGTAGTGAGGCTGTTGGGCGAGAATGTCTTCTTTCTCATCTCTCAGTTCTTTTTCATCTCCTTGACGGATATGAGAGGACACTTGCTGGTTCTCCCCTCGCGTACATTAGAATTCCATAAATCCCGTAACAATGCAAAGCTAGTAAAAAAGTTATCGAAGAACACAATACGGTCTTTAGGATTAGTATTGAGCTGATTCAACAGGTTTTTCACCACTCTTGTACCTAACGGCTCATTGATGGCAACCTGCGACTTACCACAGTAAACATCAAAAGCGTAACAATAGCCGTCAGAACTAGCAAGCATCCAGTTTTTGTATCCAAAGCGTACTGGCTTGCCTCGAATGAATTGCTTGGATGGGTGACGGCCAAAGTACTTCACCATGGATTCGTCTATCGATAGATTCGTGTGAAACACCCCCCATTGCATAAATTTCTTCATGAGAATGTCAGATAGAGGCCGTACCTTGAACATTTTATATGATGTTTCGACAGAAACAGCATTGTCACAGAAATGTAGGAACTTCTTGATGTCTAAAAATATATTTCTCGTCATTGCTCTTCTAGTTATTCTAGTTATACTTGACACGTTGCAGTCCTCGTCTAAAGACCAATAAAGACGTTCTCGAGGCAAAGTGTGATAACCAGATAGAGCGAGAATACCCAGAAACGTCTTCAGTTCTTCAACAGATAAATCAAAATCATGCTTATTTTTTTGCGTCGCATACAATTCAGAATATTGAACGATCATATCCATAACTTCTTGATCGAATATTCTTTCAAAAATTGCAACAGCGCTTTGATTTTTGAGATCACTAACTAGATTTTAGCGTCGCTGTTGTACATTATTCTCATCAAAAGTAGTATTATTATAGGTAGGTTCGCATTTACGCCAACGCGGGTTAAGATCGGTTCGTCGCTTTTTGGATGAATTAGCTAAAGGCTCTTCATCGGAACTCTCCCACTGCTCTTTGTCTCTGTGTACAAAAATCTCGACATTTCCTGGGATATCCCTTGGCATAACATTGGTAACAATATTATCGTCATCGCCTTCTTCTTCATCAGTGAGGATACTTGGTTCTGGAGGAAGGGCTACAAGGTCAAATTCAGCATCTGAGTCCTCGTCTCCTAAAATAACATCAAGGGCTGCCTGGAGTCCATGGTAATTGTCACCACTTACTGTAAAAGTCCGTCTTGACATGGTTTCGTGCCCAATTGTTTTCTATAAAAATATGGAATATTTTTACCTCTTATGTGTGCCAGCCCGCGCCGTAGCTGAGCCTGTAGCTTTAAATTCCCCGATTAATAATAATCAACTAAACTTGATCCAGCCTGTCCCATCTTGCTGTCCTCCCGTCAGCGACGCCCTTAGCCGAGGTCCGTACCCCACAGGGGGTGCCCTTAGCGAGCGTTCGCTTAATAATATAAGTAGTTTTACGCCCCTGGCTGGAGGCTTTGAGTCCGCTTAAGGCAGCCACAGGATAGTCCAGTTAAGTAGTCACGACCTCTCAAGGTCAACTACGAGATGCCATACTAAAAAAAAAAAAAAAAAAATACCTCTTATGTGCCCGTTGTCCCCAACTGGGGACATCAATATAAAAAAGTAGTTCAAGACTCAGAAAACCTCATATTTTATACTATATTATTTTTATTACAAAGTTAACAATATGTTCATAAAGGTTATGTAAAAAAGTTGGGATTTATTTACGTAAACATATAAAAAATAGCTACTTACATTAGGTAGTTACTACAACTCACTAATTCACTTTATCCCTGACGCAAAAATACCTTTTATCAATGAAATTATTAAAAGTGTTTGATATAAAATGTAAGATGCACTAATAACCTCAACAATAACGTAGATAAACTAAACTTGTCATGTTAATAAAAAAAGTTGAGGGTAGATTTGAAGGTGTGCCCATATGAGCACGGCGGGCGTAAATGGGTTAAGGTGATGAGTCAGAAGTCAACGAAGTTATGACTTGAACGGTTTACTAGGAGCCACTGAAGAATTCCACTATAACGTCTTGGCACCTGTGGTATTTTGTTACACCAAAATCACATCTTATTATCTATTTATCTATTTAACACCTGAGGATCTGTTGTGCACAGCAATTCTTTCTATGATTCAGTAGGTACTAAAGTCTTTATGAAAATTGTATGACACTCATTTAACTTACATTTGTTTATCTGATTATTGTTGTACTGCTGAAAAGCAAACCTTTAGTTACCTCTATCTATTTTCCACATCCATTTATCTCATTTCATGTGATCTCTTATTATTTTCCTTTTATTGAATGTTGTGACATTTTGTATCTAACATTGTCATCTGTCAGTTTTTATTTTTCTATGGTATAGAGCTAAGAGGTCGTCTATTTTATTGTAAAGGTATCCTAAAACTAGTGTTAAGCCAGGTTATCACTGTTCCTGGCCGATAACCAATTAAGAAGTATTTGGATTTGAAACTAAAAAAGTCACTTCTAGAAAATCCGCCAGGGGCTATAAAAGGCAACCGTTACTTTTCACCAGGTTCTTTTTGACTCCTTCTTTTGACAAGCCCTTTTGGCTAGCTCTGTTGGCTTATTTCTTTTCGTACTTTTTCTTACTTAACAGTCAATGTATTTCTAAAGCTCCTTAAATATAAACGTTTTGAAATTCAGTGAATCCATTTATTATTATATTAACATATTTTGTGCGTGAAGGTGTTTGAATCACTTACTCACCTCCGATCCTCCCATTTGCGTCTTCGAGAGGAGTTCGACACGTACTAGAGAGATCTAATAACGTGGCGTGAGACGCCGCCGCCTGAAGAAGGAGCGGGCCGGAGGAGCGGCCGACGCATGTTGCTTCAAACTCGAGCTGCTGCGCGACCGTAAGCTCCCCCGTCGCAGACTGCAGGCCAGAGAAGCGGCCTACCCGAGCTACTTTTAATTCTTAATATCTTTTTCTACATACTTTTGTATTTTATATTCTAAAATTATATTTACTTGTAACCACGTTTGGCCAGCCGGCTAAACGTTGCGTTACACACCATCACCAGACCCTCCTTACCAAGCCCAATCTATTGGACTCGTCAAAACAAATGATATGAGCACAAATTCGAGGAGTTTACTACTAGCCACTGACGAGTTCCACTCTCAACTTCCTGGTTCCATCATCAGACCCTTGACACCAAGTAAAATATATTGGACTCATCAAAACGAATCATATAAGTACAAACTAGTAGTAGTAGTTTCGGAGATAAGGGCCTCCCCCTTATCTCCGAAACTACTACTACTAGGTGGGGGCAGTCAATTACCGTATATTTTCTTATTTATTTAGGCAACCAACAGCGTTTCGTACAGCATGCTACAGATTTTGTGTATTACAATATTGTATGGCCAATAATAGGTTTCCCTGTTTATCCAGGTTATGTATAAAACATGCGAACGGACTACAGACTAAATGAAACAGAAATGTTTAAATACAATAGGTAAAATTTTAGATATCTAACTTTTACTTATGTTAAAATTTTATATTTTAGGGTTAAAAAAAAGTTTTATTAATAAGAGAGAAAAAAAAGATTGAAAATTAAGAGATTAGTAGCTTCATTTGCTTTCGATGATGGTGTCTGTTACTTGTTTTTTGAATGCTGGTTTATTACAGTTAAATATACGAGTATCCACTTGAAAGAAATATGTGTTATAAATTCGAGCAATACGGTAATAAATACACAATTTTTTGCGTAATTTTTCTAGTGCCGAGGCACGTGTAACATTGTCGTGTGACGGGTGCGCCGTAACACTCCACGTGTTAAAAGTTATTTGTGCGACCAACTCCGGGCAATCGAGGCGTCCATTGTCCGTATGTCGAATAACAAACACATATCCATAACTATGCGCCTTTCATCGAGTGTTAGCAGGCCATGTGTTCGAAAACTTTTCTCATAGGTCATCGGAGGTTTACGGAGGGGATGGTTAAGGTGGTTGATAAATTTTCTTTGAACCCGTTCTAGCTGGTTCTTATAAATAATGAATCACATATGCAAAATACACCGATTTAATAGCCTCGATGTTTTTAAATACCTTACATGACCTAATAACAAAGCCAAAAGTTCTTGTAAGATTTTGTGCTAACAAGGTCTATGTGATCTGAGAATGTTAATTTGTCGTCAAACATAACTCCCAAATCCCGAACTAATTTGACTCTATAAATTAAAATTCCATTGAAGTGTTATGAGTAAACAACAGGTTTTTTTTACGTGTATAACTAATACATTGACACTTTTTGACGTTTACCGTTATCTTGTTTTTTACGTAATAATTTTGTAAGTTATTAAGGTCCTCTTGTAGATCCTTACAGTCATCGAGTGATGTTATTTTGTAAAATATTTTTTTGTCATCAGCGTACATTAAGTGTTCAAAGTATTTAAAAGAATCGGTGATATCAAATAAATATGCGTTGTAAAAGAGAGGCCCCAAATGGGAACCCTGCGGAACACCGATAGGGATTTCAATAAAGTTAGAACGGTATCCTCCTATTACTACAGCTTGTGATCTTTTAAATAAATATTATTCGACCCATCGTAAAAGATCTCCGCGTATACCCAATCTGTATAGCTTTTTGAGCAGGATGACATGATCGACGCGGTCAAATGCTTTTTCAAAATCCGTGTAGATCACGTCAACCTGCCCGCCGCCATCTGTATTCTCAAGGACAAAATTTGAAAAGCTAGCCACATTCGATACAGTCCAGCGTTTTTTCAAGAAGCCGTGCTGTTTGTAGGAAATCTCCCTGAGTATGTATGGTTATACAGCATTGTAAACTAGTTTTTCAAATACTTTGTCTATTGTATTGAGTATCGAAATTCCCCTATAATTTCCTATAATTATTCGCGAACCCTTTTTATGTATTGGAACAATAAATACTTTCTTCCATAAATTTGGGAAAGTGCCTTCTTTTAAAGAGAGATTAAAAATAAAACTAAATGGAAAAGCTAGAGACTTTGCGCAATTTTTCCAAAATACCGGAGGCATTTCGTCGCAACCAGAACCCTTTTCGACGCAAAGCATTCAATGACCTCTCCACGGTTAACGACGTAAATTGTAAATTTGAAATAATGTCAGTACAATGATCTTTTTCGTCCTCGTCCAATGATCTAACAAGGCCATAGTCAGAAGGTTCACCAAAAACGTCGTGGAAAAAGTCATTGAAAGCCTCGCAAATTTCCTGCCCTTCCGAATATGTTACGTTGTTGTGCGATAACATTATAGGATAATTCGAACCTCCACGCATAGTCTTTATATAGGTCCAAAACTTTTTTGGATCACATTTCAGACTGCGTTCCGTTTTCTGCTTGTGTGTTTATTATAACAAATCTCCTGGACTTGCTGCTGTATCTCCCGTAACTGTGCGAATTCGTCGTAATCGAGCAAGTTTCCAAATCGTTTCCAACGCGAATGTGCCTTACTTTTTTCTTTTATTATTTTTATCAGTGAGCCACTATACCCAACTGGATATCTACGTACGCCTGACCGTCGGTTAATCGGCACATACCTATCAATTCCTGTTTGGATCGTTTCGTAAAAGGTGCGAACGGCATCATTTGTAGAAGCAATGTCTAAAACTGAGTGCCAGTCAATTTCAGCAAAGTAATTATTTAACATACTGAAATCGGCTTTGCGGTAATTATGTCTAGGCGTAGACAACAGTCACGAAGCGGGGAAACTGCAATGTCTGATAATTATATAGTCAATACTGGATGAGGTAGGTCAGTCTTCGTAAGAGGTGATAGACACTCGTTAACTTTTAAAGGCAGGTTGGAGAAAGTTAAATCAAGAGTATGCTCTTTATGGTTAGGTAACAAATTGTATTGTGTAACTCCTAAAAAGGACAATTTATTTATTAAGCGCACGGCCGCGTTCTACACTTCGACGGCACCCTGATTCAAAAAAGTAGGGCAACTTGAATTCCATTTTATACAAGGAAGATTAAAGTCGCCCACAAGTACGTAATTACATGATTTTGCACAGTGAGTAAATACATTAGCGACGCCCTCCAAAACGTAGTCGATATCTGCGGGTATCCGATGAGCATTTGGCGGTACGTAGACAACACTCACGAAAACGAAAAGGTCAGCTGTTGCCGACAGCGCGCGAGTCGGTATTTTTATGGTCAGCAGTTCCATAGCAATTGTATTTTGTTCGTGTTCGATGCACCAAGCACCCAGCTCGTGTCGTGAGAGTATCATCACACCGCCATCTGAGGACTTGCCTGTCGCAGCTAGATCTCGATCTTTACGGAACACGTCATACCACACACGTTACACAATTCTCTATCAAAAATGCCGTTTTTTAACCAGGTTTCAGTTATAATAATTAAATCATAACAATTACATAAGACGTTTTGTTGAAATTGAGTGGTTTTAGTCCTTAGACCACGACAATTCTGGTAGTATATGTTTAAGTTACGGGGCTGCATTATAGCGAGTTAATATTGCTGACAGTATATTTCTAAACCCGCAAACATAACGGACAATGAGACACAAAGTGTACAACTTGCGGGTTAATGATTGATACATGTCCACGTGAACTGATATTCCTTAATTTTGGCCATATTTTTCCATTTTTTTTTTTTTTAGAAGGGTTTATTAAATATCGTTAAGTGCTCTTTAACATATACTGGAACAGCTTTGCCCTGGACATCGAGATCTTTGGTTGATAGGCGGCGTTAACGTGCTTGAGAAATTATGTTGTCCTTGAGCTGGCGGGTGCGTAATTTTGCAACTATGTTTCTTAGCCTGCCTTGAATCTTAGACTTTGAAGTCAGAGTGACTTACTTGACTACAGAGATTTACTTGAAGAATATCTTATATATTTATTTCTATTTCAGTATGTTTAACAATCTTCAAAATGATTTAATTAAGTTCTTCCTCCTTATGCTCAAGTATGCCAACGATCTCAATATTCAATTGACTTTCCCGTTGCTCATTTGCGTTTACGTCAGATCTTAGTTTCCTGTTCTGGGCCTTTACCTCCTCAAGTTAATTTTTAAGAAGATTTATATCCTTGATTTCCTTTGTGTGAAGTTCGAGTTTCTTTTTTATGTCTTCGTATTCATTGCTGTGGAATTGCATCGAATTTTTAAGTGACACAAGTTCCTCTTCTGCCTTAGTTTCTCTAGTTTCTAAATTTTGTACGGTTTTTTTAATTTCTGTATATCGTTTTCTGATACAGGTTATTTCTAACTTTAACTCCTAGGTGCTTACGTTCAGGTTGTTTAGTGTGGCATTAATTTGTGATATATCCTGTCTGAAATTCGTTTTCCAATCGTTCTGTGTTTTAGTTATTTTATTCGTGAAATCATCAAATACCTGGTACAACTCGTCATCATGTCCACGCTTGCGACGAGCAACACTCTTTCTTGCTTCCTCAGCCGATTTGTCCATAGAGAGATCTGGGACGGAACTCACACGGTATTTCGCGGGATTTCGCCATCTCGACTATCTATCTATTTACAGCTATGTTGCCAATGCGATAAGGCAGAAATTCACTACGACTTTTAAAACTGCACGACGTTTAACTTTAGATTTCCGGTAATAAACTGTAATATTCAATGAAGTAAACAATTAAAACTTTAATATTTCTTGCGAAAAATTGTGGAAGCGTCCGTTCGCATCGCCTCGAGCGCGCGTGTTGACTGTCTTTCTTAAATAATTTCAAAACTGTTTATTTTAAAATTATACAAAAAAAAAAATGGTTGAGACCCTCACAACAAGCCCTTTTGTTCGTTCTGTAACACGGTACAGTTTTCAAACTATTGTTTTTAATTTTCTAGTTTTCCCTCCTCAAGTGAACCCCCACTATTCAAAATTCGTTTTTATACGTTATACGACCGTGTTTCGGTCACAGAAATTAATATCTGTACCAAATTTCAACAATCAGTCATGTAGATCCGGAGCAAATTGGCTCTGACAGACGGACAGACAGACAGACACACGAGTGATCCTACAAGGGTTCCGTTTTTCATTAGGTCGTGCGGAACCCTAAAAACTAGCTATTTATTAGTAGTAGTTAACAAATTAGTATGAATATCGTATACAATGTTTGTATAGATTGATAGAACAGATACTTACTTTACAAAAAGACGAATATTGATTTCCGAGAAAATAAATTTTTGATTTTCTCGGTACGAGTATTGAATCTTATTTCAAAATCTTATACTTATAATATTTATACCTGTAGCTAAATGTTAGAATTTCTTTTGAATTTTTCCATCCATTCAAAGGCAAATGAGTTTCTTGTCCTTCTATTCGTAATTAAAGGATTTTGTTTTAATTTATTTTCTTTTAATTTCATCTTTGTTAGTAAAAAAATTACTCGTTGTCAAAGAATACGACAAATTGGACTTTAATAATAATTCAGTAGTTAAAGCTTCTTGTGAAGGACAAGTACCTACAATACATTCATAGTTATTCTACCTCTAAGTGTGCCATGTAGTAGATTAAAGATCACAGTGATCTTTAATCTAGTGACAATAAGGTTGCAGCTATTACAGGTAAAGTAACCGGGATAGGACTATAGCTCTTCTGTGTAGCTGCAAACCTACTTCTTCACCAGCAGCATTGCTGGCTGTCGGTTTGAAACTTATTTTCCGTGTATACAAAAAAATGGGTTACCCACATCTACATATCCGTCTCTAAATAACTATACAAATAAATAAATTCGTAGCGTAGTGCAAACTGTACATTGTTTTTTAATGTTCAAAGTAATTTTTACGCGGTCTGGGAACGATTCGTATTTTTAATTTTTTGTCTGTTTTTCTGTCATGTAATTATTAGAGACTCTAAATCAGGCACTCGGTGCAATAATAAATTACTTTGTGCTCGATGCAATAATCTACTATTTTTAACCCTCTATTATTTTAGACTGAGCTGTTCGTCAGAAAAATCTGTACGAATTCATCAGTCAGTGTATCAGTGTCGGGCCATTAGGTGCAGGAACGTCGTCTAGATTTCCCGTACTTGAAGCACTCTTGACGACGATGTGTGTCTGTTGCCTGAATGTATGGAAACTCTCCTGTTGTAGATTTGGACTAGTAGTTAGAGTGAAAAAGACCCAAATCCTAAAGCAGCCACCAAGGGGATATGATGCTTACAGCTCGAACATTAAGCTGCATTCTGGAAGAGGTGTCATACTTTAAATATCTTGGAAGTCAAGTCTGCAACGACAATAGGTTGAAGTCTGAAATTCCAGCACGGATTGCTTAAGCAGTCGCCACCTTTGGAAAACTTAGTAAACGTGTGTGGACCTCTAAGGCACTGAAACTGCAAATTAAAATATATGTTTACAAGGCCATAGTTCTGCCAATACTCATCTACGCCGCAGAAACCTTTTGTCTTTACAGAGGCGATATTCAAAGGCTGGACACTTTCCACCTACGGTGTCTTCGATCTATTCTTCGCATGAAATCGCTTCCCAAAACGGAGGTGTTGAGGCGCACTGGAATGGTGGGCATGGAGGTGTTTCTGATGAAGATCCAACTGAAATGGTGTGGTCATGTACCTTATATCTATATAAACTTCACGCTGTTTCCCCGAAGAGTTGGGCAGAGGTGTACCTATAGTACAGCCACATTTCGCCAGTTATGCTTAGGTCCAATGTAATAGGGGGCGAGCCTATTGCCATCAACCGGGCAAAAATCCTGACTCCGGACTGCTGCTGAGAAATTCCAGATAGAAAAATCCATAACACGTTGCCCGACCTGGGAATCGAAACCAGGACCTCATGCTCAGCAGTAGCGATTGCGACCACTAGAACAACGAGGCAGTTACTTATAGCTATATATACGCGGGCAATACCTTAAACCACCTCACTTTCTGACTCCTTACGTCGTCACCTTATGACTTGTGGCATACCCGTTGATCGATGGCAGGAGCTTGCTCGAAACCGAGCAACTAAAATTCACAAAGCAACTGTATGCTTTAAAACAAATCGTCTTGAAGTCCTAGACAAGAATCGTAAAATACGCAAAAGTCGCCAAAAGCCTTTCAATGTCTACACATACAACGACGCTGATCAGCTCTTCTGTACGCGGTGTGACCGAGTTTTTAAGACCGAATTTGGTTTTGCTAATCAACAGAGAGCTCATGAAAGGAAAAAGAAGTAGTCTAGGTCGCTGCCACCGGATACGATAATTACCAAATTTACGGTAATTATAAATTTGCGAAAATTATGCGAAAAGCAGGCGTTGAAAAAACGTTTTTTTTTTTTTCAAGCAATGGAAAACTGCTACTGAAGGCTGCGGGTGTCGACCACAGCATGCGTAGTTTGACCAACTTTTGTCGAAGACTATCGTCATTTGTCAACTGTAGGAACTACAGGTAGCAACGATGCCAACGTTGCTAAATGCGAGGCCCGACATGCATAGAGCATAGCGGCCAGTCGTCTTCTCCGCGCCGTGCCTATAACTTGTGTACAGATAAGTTATGTAAGAAACGTCATCGTACCTACTTGTGACTCATGTGATTATTTATAAATTTTAAACTGGACTCTGATATTTTATTACTCACCTTCTCTAACCACACTAAATAAGGTTCCAACATTGGTGACCCCGACGTGATCTTAGAGAAGTGGACCTTAGAGAATATTACGGACAGTATTTGTTTTTAAAGTGATATTGTGTGAACGGGCAGAAGGCGACTCCCCGTCGACTCGGAACCTATCGGCGGGAATTTTAAGGGTTCAGGATGAATCAGCCACCAGCGCCACCGGTACCTCAACTGGCTAGCATCAGCGTAACGGACAGGATTCCAATGTTTAGGACCGATATGCCGCGGTCGTGGTTCGCGCAGTTCGAGTCCGCTATGGAACCACAGAAGGAAGGGGATGCAGCGAAAATGCATTTGCTGATATCAAGGCTGAGCAGAGAAGCTTTACAACAGGTTAGCGATCTGATTTTTAAGCCCCCTATCGAGAACAAATATGGCACATTAAAAGACAGGCTACTGACAGCCTACGAAGAAATCGCCGAAAGGCAATTTGAAAAATTGGTGAGCGAAATGGATTTAGGATCCCAACGACCGCCGCATCTACGACGGCGCATGCCGGAGTTGGCACAAAACACCGAGATAGCATCGGCGACCTTACAACAGCTGTGGATTTCACGTCTCCTAGGATCCTTAAAAGCTGTTCTGTCAGTGTGTCAGGACCAAAAATTGGAAAAACTCGCGGAAATGGCAGATAAGGTCATCGAAAATTTAAACAGTGGAGAAGTAGCCGCCATATCTTCGGCAGCGTCATCTTCAAAGGGGGACATGGCGACCGTAATGAACGAGTTAACTACCGAGTTGAAAGAACTACGGAGGGAAGTTAATGAGATCCGTGGTCGCAGTAGGGGACGCGAGAACCACCAAATCAAGGTCAAGAGGTCCACGTCGCACGCCAGAGAGTCCAGATTGGCAGATGCAGCTACCATTATGCGTATGGCAAGCAGGCGCGGAGATGTACGAAGCCGTGCCATTGGAAGGAGAACAAGATGTCGGAAAACTGAGTGCGGTGCAGTCTGATTCGGTTGAAGACTGCACCACACCAATAGGAAACCACCGTTTGTGCGTAATAGACCGGAAGTTAGGGATCAGCTTCCTCGTAGATACAGGTGCTAATGTGTCAATTTTACCAGTGAGTAGTGTAAAAAATTGTGCGCGTTCTGAAAACGGTTATAAGCTGTACGCTGCAAAAAACACGGAGATAAAGACATACGGTGTAAAATCCCTAGTACTCAATTTAGGATTGCGCAGAGATTTTAAGTGGACATTTATTGTTAGTGACGTCAGGCAAGCAATTTTAGGTACAGACTTTATTGAGTCGCACAAGCTAGTTGTAGATTTACATAATAAGAAACTATTATATTATATAGACAGTGTAACTAATTTAAGGACAAATGGGTCAATCATACGGTATGACGAAGCGTCAGTAAGAAGTATCCAAGACGATAATCCCTATCGTGAATTGTTAGAAGAATTCGCAGACATTACAAAACCGGTGTCGTTTAAAGAACCGCCAGCACATGCAGTAGTGCATCATATCGTAACAAACGGTCCTCCAGTACACGCGCGTCCAAGGCCGTTACCACCAGACCGTTATAATGAGTTCACCTCATTATAACGGTCTGGTGTCTGGATGAATTTCATTTAATGTATGAGTTAGGAATATGTAGGCCACCACAAGGACGGGCAATTGCGCCCGTGCGGTGATTACAGGGCGTTGAACGCAATAACAAAACCAGATCGTTATCCACTATTCCAAACATATTCCTCACAAAAGCTTTCAGCTACAAGCAGGTAAGGATACACACTTGCGATGGCCTGCCAGCTTGCCACCGAGCGTTCATTGTAGGTGGGTGAGCGATTCGTCAATGCCAGCGCGCGCTGATTTTATTTACCGAGAAAAGTACCGTGATTTGTACTACGTGTATGAACGACACGTTTCCCCGAAACTGGATTTAAACGAAAATCGAAGGAAAGGTTCTGTTGTTTGTAAAGATTTGAGATAATTTTAGAAAGTTGGGAATTTGGATCTCAATTCAAGTCTGTGTATTGAGATGTTTTGTTGTCTGGAACTAATAAAATCATTCCTGAAATAAATCCTTCTTTCCTTTTATTTCAAAACCCGCCATCTTCCGAGCCCAAACCTTGTTAAATGCAGGCACTAAGTTCAACTATCACGATTCCGAACCATTAAACACTGCGAAATACTGCTCACACTGTTGTATAAACGTGTAATATTATTCTCCAACACATATTAGGTGTTTAAACGTATTCATTCATTAATTCAATTATTAACGCCACATTAACTTGAATACTGCGAACAATAATTTGGCGAAAATTAAATGCGTTACTTAGCGCCTTAGTATTTTTTGTGACGTCAACTTCACTTCATAAATATTGAGACATTATAAAAGTGCTGTGAAGGTGTCAAGGTAGTCCATTTGCCAGTCACTTTCAGGACTGAACTGCCTCGTTGGTCTAGTGGTCGCGAATCGCTCCCGCTGAACATGAGGTCCTCGGTTCGATTCCCAGGTCCGGCAACGTGTTATTGGGTTTTTTATCTGGATATGGTGATGTTATGTTTCAGGATTAAACCAAGGCTACTTAGTTTTATAGGCACATATAGAATACTTTAGACATACTTTGGTTTTATCCGTTTCTCAAGCTTCTTATTTTCTTAGGTTTAAGACGTGGTACATAATAATGTGAATATTTTAATTGTACGTGGTACCTAACTGTAGATATCACTGACTTATCTTGAAGAAAAAAATCAACGATTTCTAATATCTACTCATTTCTCAATTTTACTAAAATCCATCACAATACGGCGTCTGTCACAATCGTCAAAATTGCTTAATGTAAAATGAACTGCCAGACAAAAACAGTTTACCCGCAGATTTCCGTGAAAAGTTAATAATTTATTTTCCCCGACCCGGACATTTTCCTTCCGCCTTTCACTAGCTGCTATACAAACCCGTGCATTGGCATTTATACATAATAAATAATGACGTCATCCAATCGGGCCTTTCCGAATCATTTGCTGGATCGAATTATGGAAGAAGAAAAAGTTCCATTGAAATATGACACCTCTTCGGACTTGCTCGTATCAAAAGGCGATGATAAAGACGAAAGTTATCAATAAAGGGGAATCCGTCCCTCTTTCTTACGTATTTATATCTGAATGTTATCCTGTTCCGGGATTTGGGCATTATCTACCTCCAAATATATGGTACCTGTGTTTATTTACGTACCATCATTTATTATATCATGACAAGAAATTATCGTTCTTCCTGCGAAACAAATATTATTTTCTGAATGAGTTATCTTTGTTCTTGTTCTGATATAAAAGTTTTTTGCTGGCTTCGATATTTATGGATAGTTTTGCTGATGTCCGCGTCTTTTTTCGCAAACAAACTTCAATCCTCTGTTGAATCACTCGGTAGTGGTGTTTTAATTTTATTTATGTGAACTTTTGCACCCTCTACTTAATCTTATTATTATTAACATCCTCTAATACTATCTACGAATAGTATATAAGGCTTATATTACGTCATGTTAATAAATAATTATGGTCAAGTTTAATTCTATAGTACATTTCGTGTTGTTCAAATATCTACTTAAAACTAAAAATTTGATTCAAGACAGTATCGATTATTCATTGCATTCGGTCTCACAATCGGTCCGCGTCGTCAAACCAGAAGTCTGAAAGGAGATAGTTCTTCAAACTTTCCCCATTTAATTTAATCTTCGTCAGCTGTGGGAAACTATTTGCTTTTATTTTGCAGCTTAAAGTTGGCGTTTACAAAAGAGCTAGTAAGTGAAAATTCGAACCGCAGAATTTTGAGAAAGTTGTTCTTGTATTTTAAATGGTCGAAAATTGTTTAAACAGCAAGCAGTAGTAAATTTTGTAGTTTTCCTCATATTCATAAACAGCTTATACAATTGGAACGAAGAATAGATCATAATTAAATTATGTCGCCCAAAAAGTAGTATATTTCATTGTCTTATCGAATGGCGTTTAATCTTTCGAACACGGCCAAGCAATCAATGAATAAACAGTATATAACATGGGTACACCGACCTAGTTCGGTATTAAAGGATACCGATACGAGATCCTCCTCAAAACACAGTAAAACTTCCACAGCCTCTACAATTTATGCGTCATCCCGAATTTTGTATGAAAACGTTCGATAAAGGGTGACATTCTGGAAAACATAAATTTCGTTTAGGTTTTCCACATTTTATCATCTCAGCCGAACCAAGCGACCAGCTTTAACAGTGTGGGAAGTTAAGTGTTATACGAAATATGAAAAATGGACGGAGTGTGCTAGATTTTTTGTTTATTCCAAAGTAAAATAAATAGGATGATACCTGTGTGTTTTAATATGAACTGAGTGTGACACCTGATTAGATCCCTATGTGTGTCCAAATAATGAAATGTACTTTTACACCTGATTATATAAACTCTCTGAATCCGGTAGGATTCGGATACTTCCAAGTACCCCTTATTCCAAGATACTCATGCTATAAAAACTATATAATAAATTCTTTATTGCCATAAAATCTGGTTCCAGAAAAATGTGAGAGCCTGGCTCCAGAGCTAGGTAGAGTACCTGTATCTCAGGAGCCAATGAATTCTTCCATTTAGGTTACAATTAAGTTTTATGTAGCAAAAGGTGTTACAATTACTCTACTTAAAATTAAGTTTAATAGTAAACATTTAATTTATGCACTAAAAGTAGAATTAGAATTAAAGCAATTTAAATAATATAAATCAGGATTGCAACAAATACAGATAAAAAAAATATATTTAAAACAATATTCATGTTAAAATCTATTTTATGTCTTAATTATTAATAAATTTTAGCTGAGCGTCGCAAATAACAAACAGTAATTACATGGCGTATAAGCCTATTTAAAATTTAGTAAATCTTCAGGCTTGCTTGATTCCGTGCCTTCAAAAGCGTATTAAATCTACTTGACCTCGCCCATTCTGCTTGATACAATTACAGCCGGTAAAGGGAATTTGAAAATAACTTCAGACGTCAGCTGACATAAAGATTCCTGATTTTATGTTACTCTGGTATCATTAGCTAAGTAAATTGTTTACGAAAGAGAAATTCGAAACGGGTAGGTTGTTGGCAGTTTTAATTTCAGCTCTTGTGAGTCTTTGTCTTTTAAATGTAAAGCAGAGACAATTTATACATAAAGTATTTTGTTTCAATAAAACAAGTAAGTTTAATTTTACCAACTCAAAAATATTTGTTTTCAAATAGTGCAAACAATATTATAAAATGTGTAAAAGTTTTAAAAAATACAGGCTATAAACGTTTCAAATAAGTATTAGAAAAGGACAGCACTATCATAGAAGTGACGTCACGGCTATGTAAATTCATATTTGCGCCATAGATTGTCCGCACCGCGCGACAAGGACGGGAATAATATCCTCCAAAAACTTTAAAGGCATGTGGCTTCTCCATATTTACATCGATTTAACAGATTTTTTCGATTATCTCATTTTTACTATGCCTTCTTTGAAATTACTTTATTTTTTGAACATTTTTATCATTAGTCATCATCCCTATTGAAATGGTTTGTTTTCAACTCTTTTACTTTTCATTTCACCCATGATAAATCCTAACTAAACACATAAAGAAATAGTCCCATATTGAAACACGCGCTTCAGTAATTACTAAGCGAATGGAACCCTTACTCACGAAGAGACAGCTCCAACCGTTTCCGTCGCGGACTCTTTCAATAGGTATTGCTATTAATACCACTGCCACTGATGCATGCATGAGGTGTTTTACACATTTTACAATGTATTTCTGTATTCTGTCTCTATATATAGGACCAACTCTAAATTTACAAATCAAAAGAACTAAACATATTACAAAAAAATTGCTTTATTTTAGAAAGTTCGAGCATTTAGGCGTTTTTGTCATAAGCAGCACAGCAACATCATATCTTTACCAAGCGACAAGCTTCAGTATATTATTACCAAAAGTCACAGGAATAAAAATAGTGCTGTAGGTAGGTTCTACAAATTATTAAAAACCATTTCACACCTTTAAAGCCGGTAGGCCACAAGTCAGTCACCTCTCTTCTTTTTTTGCAACTGGCAACCTCGAGCCATCAGTCAACGGCTACAATTTATCTCTCTAGAAGTTTTTCACGTTCAAGTGACACCACCCTCAACTTATCTACTTAAATATAAGGCACTTTTTTATTCAGGAATGTTAAGCTATCATTTACAGTGATTGGGAAGTTTATAATGGCCAAACGGCCATGAATACAGCAACAGCTATATTTTAATAAAACTTTTATCGAAGTAAAGAAACAAACGAGCAGATTTTGTCAAAGTTTAACTCACTAACACTTTATAAATGTATCCTATCATATACATTTATACACGTTTGTTATTCTCAACATGCAGGCACCCGCGCTTTGATACAGTAAACTAGATATTAATTTACAAATACTTTTTTAATTATTTATGAAGTGTACGGACGTGTATCTAATACCAGTTGTTGGTAATATTTCATACTTTTCTCCTTATAAAACTGTAGACCGATAAGTTTATATGAGTATTACAATTAAAACATTATCGTTAGGTAAGTGGAAATCCTAGCGAAAACAGCAGCTACGCGATTAAAATCTAGCTCAGAATATTAAAAATTTGTTTCACTAATTGATGTCATAAATTCCTGGGTAAAAATTCAACTAAAACAGACTAACACGAAATGAACCTAAAACAAACCATCAATTTAGTCGGCAAGAGCTACCTAGTGTTTACTGTTTGTTAGCATAGCTCGGATATGCATGTTATTTGTATGAATAAAGACATAACGGTAAAAAATTAATAAAACAATTTAATTTAACATTTATTAAATATAAAAAATAAAACAATTTAATTGTAGTGTGTATGTCCAATTAAACTAGACTTTAGAGACACTTTACAAATGAGAGTTCGAAAGTTGTCACGAACATAACACGAAATGAAAAGCTTTTGTCTAACTTAATCCCTACTGAAATTTACAATGATTTAAATTCTAAAATATTCATAGAGACATTATTACTTAAGTCTGCATGGTTGGTTTCTCATCTAGCTAGACAATCATATTTGGCGGTGCAAATTCATTTCGGAGATAAATAGGCCAATATTTTTTACTGCCATAATAACATTGTTTGCCAAATTTACCGATTTAAAAAAAAATATAAACTTTTGCCGATGCGTCAAAACAGCTCAATGCAGTAAATATGTAACAAACATTTGTAATATCAAGTCTCAATAGGCTTATTGTTATTCACAGTGCGATTCGAACGATCACCAGGCCATAATTATATCATCGCATTCCTCGCTTAGCAATAAACTAAATGATAATAAACCCGCTTGTCACCGTCGCAATAAATTTCACTATTTGCTGGGAACAAAACACAGTATTACATGAAATATTACCCAATATGGGGACACACAGACAGCACTGAACATAGTGACTCGTAAATCCGAGTTACCACGACACTTGAATCTGACTTACCGTTTTTGAACCTCAATTTTTCTAAATCAAAATCTGCCCACTCGAAAAATATGGCACGTACCCTTAAAAATAAGTAAAGAAAGCCTTGAATTAAAAGGTCATTGAAAACCGTTCATCTAGAAGTTCGTCTTTTCTGACCTGAAGTCATCCTATAGCCAGCCTTGTGGTCGTGACGAAATGGTGGAAAAGTCTTGTAAAGTTTCCTTACTATTAAGAGAGAGCCCTAAAATTAAAACTTTGTTCCAGGAAAATCCGAAGTAAAGACATGGGAAATCCGGTCCCCAATATCTTGAAATCTATGGGTTAATCCATAGTGACCGCCTGGGACATATCCTTTGTCAACCGAAAAGCCGAGCACAGCCCGGACCACAACGATTACGTCCGAAATTTTTTATGGAAGTACCATTTTATATCTATAGGAACCCGTATTCCCGTAACATAATGTTTTAGCTTGGTTTTCCTCGACTGTTTTCGCATAGTTTACAACGCTTTTTTTTGCATCCATTTCAGAGTGAAACCCTAATAAAAACATACCCGAGTGCACTCGCGGGACACAACCCAATATGCAACTGAAACCCCATTAAAATCTCTCCGAGTTTTTACGACAATAGTGTGCATACAGACAGATGAGAATATTCAAGTGTCTCATAATACTTTTTAGGTGAAGTAGCTATTTATGTTACTAACGTTTATGCCAAATGGTTCAAGATAGAAATGTAAATCTTATATTTGCCGGTCACATTTGCCGGTATCACCGCTGTCCAATTTGACAAACAAGGTGATTAAAAAAGCCAAACGAAAAAAATCCTGGGTTCGATTCCCAGCAGGGCTAACATGACATACGCGACAATTACTCACTCTCGCGTTTTCTCGCCGCGTCTTAATCGTCGCGTTACTCGTCTTTGGCAGCGCTGCCATACAAAATATTCGACTCGTTCTGTCAAACTTGATGTTTTCTTATTAAACCCTAACATGGCACACAGGTTATCTCGAATTTCAACATGAGAAAATCACCGATTTTCTCTAATTTTGTCGTCCTCAATTTTGACGACGAAAAGAGTAGACAAAATTATGATACAAAAAAAAGCTCCAAAATAACATGGCAAATTCATAATTATACTTTTATTCATCTTTATAATTTAAACATAATAACAATAAAAATACTTACAAACTACTATTTACATTGGAACGAAGTTCCTTTCGGCGGCCGTGACAAAAACTGTGGCAGAGGGGAGCACTATTTCACAGACGAGCATCACGTGCAGTAATAAATAGTCTCTTTGACAATTATAGTGAATAACGAAATCTAGGAAGATGCGAGTGTATGGCAATATCAAACTTTAGCAACAAAATTACTAAAGCCACTAATTTTGTATTTTAGTTTTAGTAAAAAAGTCGGTTACAAGAAACTAAACACAAATTAAAAGAGGTAGAAGTAAAACCAATATAGTACATACTAATTCCGTGCGTAAAACCGACCGCTGTTGCAATGATATTTTTTTTTTGTTTTTAATAACTTGCTACATTGGTGTCTCGCCGCGAGATTAAGAAATGTCAAAGTGCCTATTTTAGAGTTTACTCGAGCCTAACGGTCGTGTTAGGCATTCTAATAACGTCAAATTCGTAGACAAATTTCGACAAATCGAGATAGAGAGCGTTCTCGCGCCTGTCATGTTAGCCTGTTCGGGCAAAGTTTTATAGTTTTTTTGTTATCTGGAATTTCTCAGTAGCAGCCCGGAGTCAGATTTGTGGCAAAAGGCTCGCCCTGTCCAACCCTTCAAGGAAACAAGAGACAATGTGTCTGCTTTTATGTTTACGTGTGTCTATTATATAGGTACCTGTCCTTTGACATTGATAATAACCGTTTTCGAAAAGCTAATTTTCAGTAATGACCTTATACCGATTCAATAAAATGATAAAAGCACCTACTTGCCTTTACGTTTAAAGTTAAACATTTATGACGATAACCTTAGGCACGTGAAACTTCCTTCTTCTTTGCATAGAGAACTTCTGTAAGCGGAATGTAGGTCAAACTAGCGGTTCCACAAGTGAATACCAATTGTCAATCTCGCAGTTAAAGCATAATCTAGACTCCTTCCTATGTGGATCTCTTAAACATAGATATTACGTTTAAGAAACTATGGATCGTAAATCATAATGTATTGTTAACATCATGTAATTAAGTGTGTACTGAATACATGGAGAAGAAGTTACATACCAACAGATAATCTGGTCATGAAGCTCTTCTGTTTTGCCACCATACCCGATTCTCAACTGTTTTCACAGTGCTCTTATTTTTGTTACCTACCCTTATCTTCAACATAACTGTCCGGTTGACACGGGGCCCAGAACGCTTCAGCTCTGGCTTGGAATGTTAATTATTAGGTCTCGTTGAGACCATTCAGAAAATTACAACAATGTTTAATTTAGCTTAGTATGCTGTAGCAAACACAGCTGTTTCCACGTAGTTCATACCACGTATATTTTAAAGCCCAAACAACAAATATTTAATTCTTCATTCGATCTTTACAACACCTATGAGATTTCACAGGTGATTTATAATGTAACTGAGAACACACTGCCGCAGTAAAGATTGCAATAGTAATTATCTATCAGGGTACAATTTCCCTACAGGGAAAAACCTGCATGAATTATAATCCTTAACACGGTTTTTTTGCCAATCGGGAATTTACTCGGTCAAATGGAAAAATCTGGGGAAAATCTGGCAAGATTTTCCTACCATCACTTCAATGCAGAAATCATACTATTATCTGTTTATTTCATATTTGATACCTGGTTCTTACCAGACGAACTAAAAATTATGGACCTCCTTATAACGTCATCTCAATTCCGCATCGAAGAAGAATAGACTGTATTTTACTATCTAGCCCCAAGTTTTGGGAAAATACGAAACATAAAAATAATGTAATATGACATCAAGCCTGTCATTTACAAACGGTTAGACCCACCACAGCAACCACATTTCGCCAGTTATGGTTAAGTCCCATGTAATAGGAGCCGAGCCTATAGCCGTCAACGGGGCACAAATACAAACTCCGGGCTGCTACTGAGTAACTTTAAGATGGAAAAACCCAATAACACTTAGCCCGAGCCGGGTATCTGACCCAGGTCCTCATTCATGCATGCTTAAAATTGTGTAGTACATTCCGCGAGAACTAAGCTGAGTTTTGCATTTGTGTGAGTGATTACCAATCGTACCAATGTGATCGCAGAGGGACGCACAGTGCCTCTGGCCGATTGTCCGAGTGGTCGATTGCCAAGCAAAGGACTCGTCGCTATGTGCACTTACATAAATGCAAAGGTCAGCTCAGGCCTCGTACTAGCTTTATGAAATATTAGAAAGGTATATTTTCAATTTCAAACAACAAGCACACAGCAAAGCTCGTATTTTGTATTAAAAACACAGTCCTGATACTCATCGATTACTCTGTTTTTAAAACAGAATACTCCTCATTATGCGGGAGGAGATGAATCGTTAGAATTTAAATTCCGTTTGGAAATTATGTATACGTATTTATGTATTTTTTACTGATGTTGGAAAAATTCTAAGAAAAAGCGATGATGGTTGATTATTCATCATCTTCACGATCTGGGTACGTTCACTATCCGCGATGGCAAAATCATAAGCTTTGCAGATGACACTGCCCTCTTGTTCAGCGCGTGCTCGTGGAAAGATGCAGTATATGAGCGTACACAATTGGGCTTTAATACGGTATCCAACTGGCTAAGCGACAATCTGTTGACCCTTAATACAACCAAAACCTATTACATAGCATTCTCTATGAAAAACAATGGTTCCTCCCGAAAATTACATAATGCGAGTGTAGCCCACTCTTGCACAAAGCCATTCACCTGTAGTTTTAACTGCGAACCACCCACCAAGGCTGAGAATGTTAAATACCTGGGAATAACAATCGACAAAAACCATAGATTTCAAGACCACATAACCACTCTTAGTAACAGATTACGGAAACTAATTGATGTGTTCAGAACGCTGAGACCTGTACCCTAATTGCGTAATACACAATCAATCGGAATCTGAATCGTATTGAAATAGATTGCCAATCCATTGCTTCATAAGTTCGATAAAAATTCTTCTCAACAATGTAAATAACGCAATGAATGTTGTTGAACTATCAAAGTTAAACAGATTAGTTGTAATCGTTTACGAAAATGTTTTACGCAATTAGGCTGCTGTAGTCGACAAAAATATTCAGTCTAATCAGTGAATACCCTTGCTCAATCTTTAATATGCTACTGATCACCTCTTGGGGTGGAGCTCCGAAAAAAACCCTAATAGAAATTGAAAAAAAAAAAAATGTGGTGTAAAATAATGTCTATTGTGGTGAGAGAATAAAGTTGATCGATTGATTGATTGATTCTAAACATTAGTCATCCATTTATCACACAATTTACACATGCCTCGTCTCGACCTGCTTTTGCAAAATCCTGCAATGCTGTACGGAAGCAAGGAAATTATGTCTTGCTGACACCGCTTGTCATGATAAGTGTTGATAAATCGCAGGATTATACTTTTCTCACTATCTTCATACCCAGATCAATAAACAAAATCTGCGGAAAAAGAAGATACTTTCCTAAAATCATAAGTCATTCCAAAACGTCATTATTTTTTCGCCAATCTACCTGCCAAATACAATGCTTTACTGCCACAGTATGATCACCCCAGTTATACCGGTAAGTCCTACGTACAGTAGAGAATATTTACCGGCCGTTGATGATTTATACAAACTGCTGCCTTGATTTAAAGCTCCCCACAATACGGGCCGAGGCTGGTGCGTGTCACGGACGGTAAAGTGTCCGGAGGTTTATATTACACGTGTTGCTGTAACAGCTGTGACGTAATGTTGCAACACCTGGAACACAGGAACTTTTGGATGAAAAGTGTTTCTGGAATGTTTCCAGTTTAATATAAGTCCTGTGTGTCAATATGTATAGTCTGCGAGTTCCGTTAATATTGCTTTTCATCACCGTACTTTACACAATAACTTTTTTATTTTATTTACAGTCATCGAACTAGTATTACGGCACTTATGCTGTCAATCAAACTCAATTCAAAGTTAAATCACTGCAGTCCTTTGTGCTTATGGGCTACACCACACTTCACGAACACAAAGCTCGATTGGCTAAACCCCATTCGCATATCCATGTGTCAACACAGCTTTACATTTATAGAATAACCCGACTATTCCCGACTATTTCGACCATTACTAACAAAAGTGAAGTACACCCTCGGGCCTACATATGATTGCTGTATCTATTCCCAAAACACTCATTTATGCCTGTTTGCTAACAATTAGTATGCTATATATTCCGAGAATCGAGATACGTAATACAGTAATTTGGACGTAGACGATCCCATGTCGTGTTTCTAGTTTAAATTTTGTATGATAGTAAGCTTCATGATCACAATTTCAACTTTATAGGTGCTTAAAATTATAGCTGTTTGTTTAATTAAACACATTATATCTACCTACTATGTAGGTAAGGAACGATGTAAAGATTGTAGGTAAGATACGATGAAAGACGTTATTAGTAGTAATAATAAATGTTTATTTTTAATGTAAATTTTTATTAGTAGGTACGGGCACATTTTTAAATGATTGCAACAAACATGAAGTCTTTTTGACAGTTCCTTCATAGGGTCAAATATTTAGAACCAACCAAGAACTGTAATTGACTATAAAGTTACGTCTTTTATCTGACTTCGCTATCCCCAAGCAACGCGAAACTGAAACCCACAAAATTTACAGAAATCCGAACAGCGATTTAAAAACAGCGCAGGAAAATAAGGAATTGTTAACAAAACGGATACAAGTGGCTAGTGCCACAAGCTGTTCGCAAATGCTATCCGCTCCAAAACTGGTGTGAGTGCAACCTCATAGTGTGTCCACACCGTAATACTGCACTCAAGTTAACCGGCAAAAGTTAAGGTGTGCGACGAGTAGCTTATAAACGCTTCCTAGTGAAGCATTCAGTTTCAGCTTCCGAACTTTAATAAGGGTCTTGTATGGTACTATACTACACTAATAAATGCTAAAAGAGATTGAGTTGAGAAGGAATTTACTAATGTGCATCCCATTTTACGTTTTTCAAGTCACTATTATTTTAAAGATCCCATAGTTGCTGCGGCGTAGCTTTTGATGCGGCTAAGCGGTCGCTACGGCGTAGAGATAACGCTATGCTTGCTACGCAAAGCAATTCCAACATTGATTTAGATTCACGTTTTTTATTGATAATGAAGTTATTAGGAGAGGAATCACTCCCATGATAAATGGTAAATAAAAGTGTGTGTTATAATTATTACTAATAATAAATTATGTCGTAATTGTTTCCGGTTATTCTCGTCTCTAACGGCGAGTATTTGCACAGACAATCTAGTGGCTAGGATTATACACCAGCAACTCGCCTTGCAGTACAGCCTTGTGGAATCGGTAGTGCCGTATTAAAGTATGTGCCCGACCCAGTTCTCGAGAATGATCATGTCACATTGTACTAGGATTGATCTATCATCACTGACAGGACTATTGTAGCCAATAAGCCTGATATTGTGGTGATAGATCGACGAGAGCGCCGTGCAACAATTGTTGATATCACTGTCCCTCATGACGAGTCCCTCAGATCTCGCGAAAGCTGAAACTGACAAAAAAAAAGTATCTCGACTTAGCGCACGAGGTTGTCGACATGTGGAACGTGCACTCTGCAATCATTGTATCGATAGTCGTGACAGCTAATGGCTTAATAGCCAATAGCCTCGACCAATACCTGAGGACGCTCTCGTTGGGTAGCTGAATCAAGGGTTTGATTCAGAAAGCGGTACTTCTGGACACGGCTCTCATTGTCAGGAGGTTCCTCTCTCTGGAGCCCTGACCGCTGGTAGCTTGGACCCTGTTGCCGATACCAGTGGGCTACTATTTTTATACTTTAATTTTTGTTTGAATTTTAATTTACGTTGGAAAAAATGATTAAACGAATAATTATGTCTGCGTCATCATCATGCTTTTTTCCGAATGTATTTTGTCGCAGCATGCTTCTTCCTCTATACATCACTTATTTACTCATCTTTATCTAAGTTATGTCAACTCATATGTATTAATAAAAAAGAAATAAGAAAACAATGTCAAATGAATTCTATTTAAAAATTTCTAGTTTAAATCCATCGTTCAAAATGTGTCTAAGTAATTTCAAATGTACTACGTCCCGTACCTACATTTGAGAAGTAACGTCATTATCGCGGAGCTATTGACGACGTCTAAAATGTCTTTCTGATTGCCTTCTACGAGTGGACGCTGTGCCATTTATGTAGTACAAGGAAAGTGACCGATCTAATAGCTTTCGCACAACCATACGGATCCCTTTGGTTAAGGCAGAGTTACTCAAACTGAGTCTCATTGTTTGTTGTTGATGTCGATAGGTACTAGGGTTGAAACAGAACTCTTCAAGATATAACGGAGCTATACAGAGATCTAATAAAGAAAATTGTCTCCAACTACGTGAAGACTCTTTAATACTGTGGAGAAATTAGTCGCAGTTTCAAGGTTTTGCTCCCATGTCATCGCCGCCGCTGTTCGGTGGAGTCGGTTTATTTTATGAAAGACTACCTGACCCTGCGAAATTCTTACCGCCTCAGAATATTTTCTTCTTATTTTATTTTATTTCGAGAATTTTCCCCATGTTTTAATAGTTATTCTGCTATTCGGGGCGAAGACAAATCCAACAAAACAAATATTATTAAAATCGCTCCAGCCGTTCCCGATTGAAACATGGTGTAACTAAACCGACTTTGTTTTATTTATATAGATTAAGAAATCGTGAAGGTAGTGGCAAAGCTGCAAACGTATTTTTAGTAAATTTTGATTACCAATAGAACGTACACCGACGGTTTGAGAACAATCCAATCACGTAATCCACACCCTAAAAAGTAAAAAAACACGTTATCTAAAAATAATTAAGAGACACGGCAAGAAAAATAAGTGAAGTAGCAATTGTACGAGAACTCATCCTGAGTTCTGGTACCTTAAACCTTTTGTGGTTAGATGAGGCCGCTGTAATACATTCCGCAAACAGGGGTGCTCTCATAATAGGACCGTTACAAAAGTGGGATGAAATAAAAACAAGATAAGAATGTACCACATATCCGGCTCATTTAGTTCTTTATCGAATTGTTTAGAAAATGAACTCTAAAGGACAGTTAAATTTGTACAGGATTCCGCTTTCCAAAGCTTGGGAAATGAGGTTGTTTTGTATTTTTCGTGCGACATTGTAAAGATATTCTTGTAAATTAACTAATTTGATATCTACTTATTGTGAATAAAGCAGGTTTTCGCGTTGATTCTGCTAAGTTTTCTTCGTGTTTTACCTTTGTAGCAAGTGTGCTATAACAAATCATGCTTGTATGCTTTTGTGAAACAATTTAGTACGTACCTATGCTTATTTACAGTATGCTCTCCGAGTGTGACAAACTACCACACTCTTCTCGAATACCCACACAACGGTGTGCTATTAAGTGGTATCTGCCCGAAATCCCGCATATGATTTCAACATAAGTAGACATTCCAGCATATGATAGTAATCCTGTGTATTGTCTATTTATTTTTTCCCGTGTCCGCAGGTGTGTCAGTGGCATTACAGCGGGTCCTATCAGAATATCAGCGCTGCGGTATTAATTAGAATGAAAATGATCCTAATGAAAAATGGAACCCTTAAGGGATCACTCGTGTGTCTGTCTGTCTGTCTGTGAATCTACAAGACTGATTAAGTTAAAATTTGGTAACATCCTCGTACGGAACCCTGTCTACACAAGTTCTGTTTATTTGAAAAAAAAAATCCTTTTGTTAGTGTTAAATACTCCTTTTTGTTCTTATATTAACTCCAGTTCTTTCTTTCTAAGCAATTTCACTTGTAAGCCCAAGTGTATTTAAACTGAACAATCCTATGCGAGCATGAAAGCCTATTATTGTATGGACCATTTAGCAAACAAACCTAAAGACTTTCTTCTTCTAAACAACAGCCGTAAAAGAACCAAGTTCCATTAGTGACGTTACCTGCTTTTATTATACAGCTTCTGGCCGCGACTTTGTCTTTGTTTTTGAAACTTTTTGTTTCCCCGACCCACCCCGTCGCATCGCATCGCCTGCCCGCGCTAATACTTCGTTTTCGCATAGCATTCTATCTTACTTTTTTCTTTATGCTCGGCTCCTAGAAGTCCTAGCACGCGTGATGTTAAAAAGCCTTACTTATGAATTGGGCTATAAAATGCTGTTCCAGAGATTTGAGCGTTCAAGCAAACATAAAAACGAACAAGCTCTTTCAGCTTTATTTAAGTATAGAAGATTTTAAAGGAAGCAGGGAACCATGCGGCGGACTGTGTGTTTCCCAGAAACTGTTATACGGTTATTGTTACACACGAGTTGTACGAGTCCACTGTTAATCCACTGTAAACTGCTCGGTGCTAATGTTCCTTCTAAAGTGGCTAATGTGAAACTCCTTATGTAGCTACTTGGAGCATTTAATACAAGCAAACCTTGTAAATTCAGGTGTGTTTCCGTTCGAGCAACTGTAAAATCTTGTGGCGGGAGTTAACAAAAATGTAATGTGTGTTTGTGCGGTGTTTATGGTTTAGCTTCTAAGCTGGAGAAGCGGTTACTGCTAAAATATCATAAGATTTCTCATTTGACTCCTTTACAACCAAAAACTTTTCTGAACGCTGACTTTTTTAAAGTTCATATTGCTTATTGTACCGTTTATAATATAAGATATATTTGTTTTCGTGCTTGTCAGTGATCTTAATATTTTCGTGCCTCGGAAAGCACGTAAAGCCGTTAGTCCCGGCTGTCATTCCAAGATCTAATATTGACAGTGGTTACGGGTCGTCAAAAGCCCAAAAGTCTAAGAACCAGTCTTGTGTTACCCATTAGCTGGGTTGTGGGCCAGATAGGCACTCGCTCCATTGAAAATAATAAAATATTATATTAGGCTATTGATGAGGATATATATGAGGCTATTTCAAACTCACTACCGAAAAAAAAGTCAGTGTTAAAGTCCATTTCGTTTATTTAGACACTACGCAAACAATGTTGATATTCATGCTTAAATTAGTAAAATACTTGAAATTTATACGAAAACTATTTCTGGGGGGTTCCGGGGAAACTATTGACGAACTATTGGTGAACTACTCCTCATTTATTTGACATTTAATGTTAAAATTAAATGGGCACTATATTTCTCGGTTCTTTAACCGAAAGTGATGTCAAAAAAGGAAGCCATCAATTTTAAAGAAGTTACTTCTTTTTTTATTTCGAATGACAGAAAGGGATAGAAGAAAAGAAAATAATGAGACGTCATAGCGTTAGTTAGTTTTAAGGTGAAGAAATCGATTCTTATAATACACATTGTATTCAACTGTATCTGGTTAGTCTGGAAGCTGACCCCAACATAGTTGGGAACATGCGGCAGATTGATTGATTGTTAGTGATCCTAACACCCATATTCTAAGTCGTAACCTCGAAAGCTACTCCATATTCTAAGCCGTAACCTCGAAAGCTACTCCATATTCTATGTCGCAACCTCGAAAGCTACTCCACATAACTAGTAGTACCCTCGAAAGCTACTGTATATTCTAAGTCGTTACCTCGAATGCTACTCCATATTCTAAGTCGTTACCTCGATAGCTGCTCCATATTACAAGTCGTAACTTCGAAGGCTACTCCATGTTCTAAGTCGTAACCTCGAAAGCTACTCCATATTCTAAGTCGTAACCTCGATAGCTACTCCATAACCTCGAAAGCTTCTCCATATTCTACTTCGTAACCTCGAAAGCTACTCTATATTCTAAGTCGTAACCTCGAAAGCTACTCCATATTCTATGTCGCAACCTCGAAAGCTACTCCACATAACAAGTAGTACCCTCGAAAGCTACTGTATATTCTAAGTCGTTACCTCGAATGCTACTCCATATTCTAAGTCGTTACCTCGATAGCTGCTCCATATTACAAGTCGTAACCTCGAAAGCTACTCTATATTCTAAGTCGTAACCTCGAAAGCTACTCCATATTCTAAGTCGTAACCTCGATAGCTACTCCATAACCTCGAAAGCTTCTCCATATTCTACTTCGTAACCTCGAAAGCTACTCTATATTCTAAGTCGTAACCTCGAAAGCTACTCCATATTCTAAGTCTTATCCTCGAAAGCTACTCTCTCTATTCACAACTCTGTCGAGGAGACCTCAAGGCGTGCCTCAGAAGACCCTCAAAATTGGTATTAATTAAGGAAATTATGAGGTCCCTCGAATGAGTGTGAGTGGAGGTGATACGAGTACGTCGCGAATACGTGAATATTCAATAAACTTTTCAAAAGACATGAAAATCGGATGAAATACGCGTATTTTGGTTTAAACTTCCTTGTTGACCACCTCAAAGAAGCCTCAAGGTACATGACGATGTACCTTATATTTGACAGTTGGTTCCTCAACTCAAACTCACCTCGACTGAGGAAACTGTTTGAGTTGAGGGGCAAATTGCAACTATGAACATCAAACCACATAAGTGAGGTTGAGTGACGTCGAGGAAATCATGAGGTTTTAACTTGGAATATGGGATAACATTTCCATAACTTTTTCTGTTTATACCATGAGAACTTGTGATTGGGACTGGGACTATAAATATTTATTAAACAGCAGTCTTATTACTGACTAGAAAATATCTACAATTAATTATCTATTTACTCTTACCGAATGTATTCAACAGTCACTGTTCCGGTATAAAACCAGTAAACCGGCTTAGCGGGCGAAAGCTCAGATCAACAAAATAAACGCCCGCTAAACAATCTGATTATAGGCCTCATATAGACTGCCTGAAGGCTGGTGTTTAGACAAACCGGTGTAATAGACGTGTGCCTGCCTTAAGTCTTTAATATGAAAAAAAAAATTCTCAGCAATTGGAAAACAGATTTCAAACAAACATAAGAAAATCATCAAAGCAAAAACATTTTGTCGTGAAAAAGTAAATTCTATACATAAACATTGTTCGTGGGTTCTCTGGAATTCGATTTCCGCACAGAGCCAATAGCTTATTGTACTGTTTATGATAATTGTACCTGCAGAGTGTTTGTGGCTGTAAAAGCGCCCACGATAGACGAGAAAATCCAACAATACCTACCCTTTGCAGAAAATTCTCAGAGCACGACTACCTACTCATTCTATGCAATCCCGCCCACATAATTTGTGGGATACATCCAGGATACATCATAATACTGTTCATGAAAATTCGTGGGTGTAACAATCTTACATAAACTGCTAGGTACTAGGATTAACTTTTCAGGAATCACATCTCTTGCAAACCGGACGGAGACGGAGGAGAAACCTGGATGTGCAGCTGCACATTTGGGTTTCTTCTAATCGCTAATACAAATGGCTGAGGCCTACCTTAGATGTGAGTAGACTTCCTTTCCCGCACTTAGTTCACTCTCACAGCACACTCAGACCGTTGTGCAAGGCTTAAGCTATTAGACGAGCAGTGGCTGGACATAACGGCTGGCTGTCATGAAAATGATGACGGAGCGACAAAGATTTAAATCGTTAGATTGCCCGGCCGAGTCAAAAGATATTCGAGTTTCTGTTTAGTTTTAACACCTCTGAAACACAATGACCCAGTGACTTGACTTGATTGTCATGGAAGCCCTATATGTGTTATCTCACTTTTCTCAGTATGGATATTTTTGTCGCGTGACTGAGAACGGTGCGAGAAAATCTAGCGATTTAAAACATTGAGCAGCGGGGTTGGACTTAATGCCAAATACTGCTGCAAATGACAGATTTTCATGACGATATAATGGAACAGCTTTCACATGAAAACAAAGTTTTATGTTCCTATCATAGAATACACCAAAATTTATAAAAAATCACCATTATGTGTGTAAATAGTAGGTGTGTAGGTAAATCAAAATGCTTAAAATGACTCACAAAAAAACTAAAACTAAAAACCAAGCACTTCAATCTAGATAGTACCTACTAATTTTATCCATATACCCTGAGTGTGCAATAATGCAATTATGATAATATAATTCAATCTTTTATGAATATTCAAGCAGTATGATTTCGCAAAATTGGCACCTACAAGTAAGAAGGTAAGTGTGTTTAAACCCCTGCTCATTTATATTCTATGCATCGAATCAATTTGATTGGCTCTCTGTGAACACTTCGATAATTGCAAATTTCAAATACAGCTAGGATTTATTTACCTCCAATATCGATAGCTACGAGTAATAATAGCTTTGCGAGGTGACTTCCCGCATCCTCCGAGTCTCTCTTGAAGAGACTGATGAAAGTTATATTCGTACAGTTTATTTTTCCTAATGTTTCTATAATGGGAAACAAAACACGTTTATAAAATTGATTCACAATTGCTTCGAATTTACTGATACAGTAGGTAGACACTAATACCTTCTGATTATTTTTGAGGGTAGGAGGCACTAGCACAGACAGTAACTAAGTATCACATGTTAGTTCTATAAGTTAATAAGTAGCAGCTTTGTTGAAGAAATATCTAATGCCATACCTACAGCAGGCTGGTGCCTAACTATATCTCTAGCATAGGGGAGTTTCTAATTCCTTTTGGATAGCGTTCCATTACCGACAAAACCGCAAATTCAGTGGTGGTTACCATTAGACTATGGAGGTGCACATCCAGATAGCGGCACGGAAGCGGTCTTGTTTTATTCATACGTCTCAAAACTAAGGTTAGGCGCTTAGCATACATTTGAATGGAAATGTCGCATCCGCAAAACTGTTCTGTTTAATACGTCCCACGTGCAACATAAGATTCGGATAGCGCAAACTGCAAACAAGGTATGGTGAAATGGTAGTAGGTACAATTGTAGTGACCTACACACTTAAGTTCAAAAATTAAATTAAAAGTAAAATAAAATGTAAATTATATATTTCTATAAAATTAATTATAATTTACATACACATATTTACAAAAGAACTTATAACTAGACTTATCATAATCAACATTCATTATAAAACTATTCAACATTCAATGAACAAACAGACAAGTACAAATATTGTATTAATAGATAATTCCTTATCAGCTGGCCGGCTGAGCTATGACGCGTCTATTGTTCTAGCGGCTCGTCATGCGAACCGTGTGAGCGAGCGGGACGGTACGAGTATCGTTGTGCGTTGCACTCATACACGTGCGGCGCGCGCGCGGCATGACTTGCGGGTTAGTACGCTCACCGCGCGCGTTGCAAAACATCAACTGATCTCGCGATCCTGGCTTCACGGCATTAGCTGGTAAACATTGAAAGCTTTCTGTTTTTTACCTTTCACTATCTATACGTGCCTTTCTCTGCTATCTACATTTCTAACACTCCTTTTTAACTAAGTGTAACTCTTGTGTGTGTAAACTGAACCTGTGACTGTGATCTAATAAACTTTCATTGTTCTCCTTGTGTACTTGGAACTTATTACTTTAAACCTATTTCTACCTATCACACGCTTCCTAAACACTACATTGGTGACCCCGTTCAAGAGCACGAACATGACTGAGGACAAGGCACGCACGGACCAAGATGTACAGGCAGCGGAAACATTTCGCGTGGGTGGGCGTATACCGCCGTTCTACCCAGAGAAGCCAAGTCTCTGGTTTAACCAGATGGAGGCGCAGTTCATCCTGGCGAGCATCAAGTCGGACGACACCAAATTTTATTATATAACCGGCAACCTAGATCCGCAGTACGCTGCCGAAGTCGAAGACATTATCGGCAACCCGTCACTCACCGGGAAATACGAGAAGTTAAAAGGTGAGCTTATTAAGCGGCTATCGGCATCGCGCGAGAAAAAGGTAAAACAGCTTCTCATGCATGAAGAACTGGGCGACCGGAAGCCGTCACAATTTTATCGCCACCTTCTCAACCTCGCTGGCCCAGGTGTACCGGAGGAGTTTTTGCGAAGTATATGGATGACCCGCCTCCCCGCCAACACACAGGCCATCGTAGCGTCGCAGTCGAGGATGGACCTGGCTGAACTGGCAGAGCTGGCAGACCGGATCCACGACGTCGTCGGTATCCAGTTGGCATCAACAACTGCCATATCTACTGCTGCGTCGACGAGTGCTGCGAGTGCCAGTGTATGCTCGGAGGTCGCCGCTCTAACCAAGCAAATGGAGAAACTAGCGGATAAGGTGGAGCGACTGTCTCGCCCCAGTGGACGTGCCCGTAGTCGCACGCGTTATCGGTCAGGCTCATCCCGGTCAGACTCTAGCTACAGGAAGTTCCCGCAGTGCTGGTACCACCAAAATTTCGGTGACCGAGCAAGAAAGTGTGTGAAGCCGTGCGACTACCCTACATCGGGAAAAGCGCGGGGCAATCAATAATGACGGCCGATGATTGTCCGAGTGCTGGTCGCTTATTCGTTACCGATCAAAGGTCGAAGATGCAATTTTTGGTTGACACCGACAGCGACCTCTGTGTCTACCCCCGATCGGCATTATCAAGTCGACAAGAGAAGACCAACTACCAATTGTGCACGGCAAACGGAACACCGATAAACACTTACGGGTTCATTAACGTCAATCTGAACCTACGATTGCGCCGCGACTTTGCTTGGCGATTTATCGTCGCCGACGTAACAAAGGCGATAACAGGCGTGGATTTTCTATCTTTTTATAATTTGGTTGTTGATTGCAGGAATCAACACCTCATCGATAACCATACAACGCTCTCCGCCCCGGCTTCGCCTGTCCGTCGTTCTGACGATGTCTCCTCGGTGAGGGTAAGTTTGGGTGATTCCGCGTATACACATATACTACGGGAATTCCCCGACATCACTCGCCCACATGGTATACACCGCACTCCCAAACACAGTACAACACACCATATCCGTACAACACCAGGGCCGCCAGTATCCTGTTCACCTCGTAGATTGGCTCCAGATAAACTAAAAATCGCTAAGGCCGAATTCGAGGCCATGTTACAATGTGGAACCTGTCGCCAGTCTGAGTCACCGTGGTCATCTCCTCTCCACCTAGCGCCGAAGAAAGATGACGGATGGCGCCCTTGCGGCGACTACCGGATGCTGAACGCACGTACCATCCCAGACCAGTAGCCCATCCGACACATCCAGGACTTTGCTCATAGTCTGTCTGGCTGTACCGTCTTCTCTCAGATTGACCTGGTAAAAGCATATAACCAGATTCCTCTGAATCCTGATGACATCCCGAAGACTGCGATCACAACGCCATTCGGTCTTTTCGAATTCCCGTTCATGACGTTCGGTCTTCGAAATGCCGGACAGACGTTTCAGCGCTTCGTGGATGAAATGCTCAGGGGTCTGGATTTTACGTACGCATATCTGGATGACTTCTTGGTCTACTCGAAAGACCAGAAGACACACGAGAACCACCTGCGTCAACTTTTCACTAGGCTCAGAGACTACGGTATGGTCATCAACAGTTCCAAGTGCGCCTTCGGAGTTTCGGAGGTAAACTTCTTGGGATACCACATCTCAGCCAGCGGCACAAGACCATTACCATCCATGGCCAAAGCCATACAAAATTTTCCTGCTCCCAAAACCGTAAGAGAGCTACGGAGATTTCTTGGGATGCTCAATTTTTACCGCAGGTTCATCCCAGGCGCAGCAACCTTCCAGGCACCCTTGAACGCTCTTCTTACCGGCTCCGTGAAGGGTTCACACCCGGTAAATTTTTCACCCGACGAGCATACAGCATTCCAGAACTGCAAGAACAGCCTCTGTCAAGCGACACTGTTGGCGCATCCAGACTGCAGCGCTACGTTGGCGTTGGTCACAGATGCTTCGGACAAAGCCATTGGCACAGTTTTGCAACAGCTGAATGCAAGTGCATGGGAGCCGCTTGCTTTCTTTTCTCGCAAGTTAAGCCCAGCACAGGTCAAGTACTCTCCATACGACCGTGAATTGCTCGCCATTTACGAGAGTATAAAATATTTCCGGCACATGCTAGAGGCTCGTGACTTTGTGATTTATACAGACCACAAGCCCCTGACGTTTGCCTTTCACTCTCGTAAGGAGAATTGCTCTCCACGGCAGTACCGTCACCTAGATCTCATAGCCCAGTTTACAACAGACATCCGGCATATTTCTGGGAAGAACAATGTCGTGGCAGATACCCTTTCGCGCGTCGAGGAGATTACACAACCAGTGCCCATCGAAAAGATCGCTGCAGCTCAACGTGACGACCCCGAGTTGAAGCAACTGCTAGATGGGGTAACCGCATTGCGCCTGAAACAGGTCAGAGTGCCGGATTCACTGGAGCAACTATATTGCGATGTTAGCACCCCTACGCTAAGACCATTTGTGCCTAAAGAATTGCGCAAACCAATTTTCACAACCCTGCACTCCTTGAGTCACCCAGGTACCAAGGCATCCGCAAGACTGGTCGCTGACCGATATGTTTGGCCTGGCGTTAAGAAAGACTGCCGTGATTGGGTACGTTCTTGTCTGGCTTGCCAGCGCTCAAAAACCACACGGCACATCTTCGCTCCGGTAGGTTCTTTCAATTTACCGCGATCAAGATTCGCATTCATTCACATTGAGCTTGTGGGACCTTTGCCACCATGTGAAGGGTTTCGCTATTGTCTCACTGCCGTCGATCGCTTTACGCGATGGCCTGAGGCAATACCGCTCGCTAACATAACAGCAGAAACAGTGGCAAAGGCTTTACTGAGTGGCTGGATTGCTCGTTTCGGCTGCCCATTCGATATAGTAACTCATAGAGGTGGGTAGTTTGAATCGGCACTCTTCAAATGCCTGTCTGCAATCGCTGGGTTCCGACGACGCAGAACAACGGCATACCATCCTGCCTGCAACGGGTTGGTGGAAAGATTCCACCGTCAACTTAAAGCAGCTATCACTTGCCACACTAATAGCAGTTGGGTGGAATCTCTTCCACTAGTCCTTTTAGGCTTACGCAGCGCTTTTAAAGAAGACGCCCAGGCTACTGCTGCCGAACTTGTTTACGGTCAACCAATACGTCTACCTGGCGAATTTTTCGACCCTCAGGCTGATGAAACGTTTGACATGACCGACTACTTGTCGGGGCTCCGGAGTATTGTCAGGAGTCTGCAGCCATCACCAGCCGCTAGAGACAATAGCAATGTAAAAACATTCATTTACAAGGAATTAGCGTCTTCTACCCACGTTTTCCTTAGGGACTGCACCACTGGTGGTAGTCTGAAACCGGCATATTCGGGTCCTCATAAAATAATTCAGCGAGGTGACAAGGTTTATAAAATAATGGTAAATGGTAAAAAGGTTACCGTATCGATTGACCGCATTAAGCCGGCCTTCATATTGCGTGATCCTCACACATCACCCTCACCACCAACCACTACTGTTCATCACAACACACCACAGTCACAACTCAACACTATCATTCATCACAACACAAAAGACGCGGATAACCGGAACTTACCTACCGCTGATGACCCCGTCGTCAAAACGACGCGATCAGGACGTCGCGTTAAATTTCCCGATTATTATCGCCCTTGACGGTCGCTGGAAGGGGGTGATGTAGTGACCTACACACTTTAGTTCAAAAATTAAATTAAAAGTAAAATAAAATAAAATGTAAATTATATATTTCTATAAAATTAATTATAATTTATATACACATATTTACAAAAGAACTTAAAACTAGACTTATCATAATCAACATTCATTATAAAACTATTCAACATTCAATGAACAAACAGACAAGTACAAATATTGTATTAATAGATAATACCTTATCAGCTGGCCGGCTGAGCTATGACGCGTCTATTGTTCTAGCGGCTCGTCATGCGAACCGTGTGAGCGAGCGGGACGGTACGAGTATCGTTGTGCGTTGCACTCATACACGTGCGGCGCGCGCGCGGCATGACTTGCGGGTTAGTACGCTCACCGCGCGCGTTGCAAAACATCAACTGATCTCGCGATCCTGGCTTCACGGCATTAGCTGGTAAACATTGAAAGCTTTCTGTTTTTTACCTTTCACTATCTATACGTGCCTTTCTCTGCTATCTACATTTCTAACACTCCTTCTTAACCAAGTGTAACTCTTGTGTGTGTAAACTGAACCTGTGACTGTGATTTAATAAACTTTCGTTCTTCTCCTAGTGTACTTGGAACTTATTACTTTAAACCTATTTCTACCTATCACACGCTTCCTAAACACTACACAATTAGGTATGTCGAAATTTTTTTGACCGTCAACGATTTGTTTTCTTCCTCGTGACGTCTGAGGTGCAGGTCAGTTGGTTAAGTTGCACAAAAAACTTGAATTACATGAATGGATCGCAAACAGTGGTTAGCGAACCTCACAATTAATAATTAGTAACTGAGGGTAGAAACAAGTTGTTGAGTTTGTCATTATCAATAGTAAAGTTAGGCCTCACGCTTTTAAACATGTAGGTATGTTATGAAAAAGTTGTAGCCTACTAATTAAAGCATTTCAGGAAATGGACTGTGTATAATTTGATCAGACACTGCTCAAAGTAGGTACAGCGTCCCCACGAAAAAGCACAAATTCTTTATTCGGTAGGTTATATGATAATATAAACATACACTATGCCCTCAACCAGCCAATGAAAATAATTATAATTTGTTCAGATTGAATAGGTATATGTTCTCTATCAGCAGCTTATTGTCTAAACTGATATTATAAAGAGGAAAGATACGGTCTGTATGTTTGTTACACTTTCACGCTAAAACGGCTCATCGGATTAAGATGAAATTTAGCACATGGCCATGGGTAGACCATGACCTGAATTAGGACCTAGGATACTTTTCATCCCGATAGTTCCACGGGATTGAGACTTATGCGGGTGAAACCGCGGGGCGAAGATAATTAAATTGTAAAATGCCGATCAGGATTGCATTACCGGGCACAAAATTCGATAGGTCTCAAATCGACGCGAAGGTAGGTAAACACATTTTTTAGTTCCTATTTTTCTGGAAATGCAAGTGATTTTGTACTAGGCCTAACCAGTTTTGAGACTTGGGAGTATATTTTTCAATATTTATGCACGTTGTGATTTTTTAGGTTATTCATATTAATAAGTAAAATTGTGTTTAATTTTGAGAAAATTAGTCGAAAAATTAAACTTTGCTATCACGGAAATATCAAAGGGAAAATTAAAAAAAAAAAAAACGAAAGGCATGTGCAGTTCTTAGATAAATAATAATTGCTTTTGCCATCATCTCAAGAAAATTGTTGTAATTTACTATTATTTTCATAATCTCATATTGTGATCATTATATTTGTAGATAATTAATTAGTCAGAAATCTATCGCAAATCAAATATTAACTGGATGAGCGGAAAGGATGGGGACACAAGGTATTTATTTTAACCTAGTAATAATTTTATTATAGTTGCTTTACGAAAATTTCATCATCATCAAGAAAGAAATTCAATATACTTTTTGGTGGGTACCTACAAAGTAGAATGGCGAGCTTGCATGTAATTTGGGACCCATTGATAGGGGTTGCGTATTTTATGGAAACCTATGAATTACTAAAGAACGGCATAAGACTAGCAAAAAAGCAAATAGTAAGTAGCTTAGAAAAGTTGGGAGAAAAAAAGATATGAAAGGTAGAATATTATAATCTAACAGTATTTAGGAAGACTTTGGTTCAGTAGAAGATGGAAGAAACACTCGTTGTCGATGAATGAATGTGAATAATTTATTATGAAAATAATGTGAATTTAATATTATTTTATTAATTACAATCTACCAGTAAAAACAAGTACATTAAATTTAATAAAATATTACAAATAGGATTGTGTGTGCACGCAGCTGCGACGTGGCGGGTTCGCCGAAGGGATAAATATAGGTGCCTCGTAGTTCGCGATTCCGATAAACACTCGATGCTCAACACTCGTGGCGGACGGTTGTGTGCGTGTGTTCTCCCGCTCCCGGCTTAGTGTTGCGATTAGTGATTATTTTCGTTTCAATTACGTGACGTTCTCGTAGTCATCCTGACTACACCGATTACAGAACAAGAATTTGATTCTGTACAATCCAAAAGTGTATTTTTCAAGCCAAACTACTATTTCTTAAACGCGCGTTTTGTGAGCAGCTTCACTACACCCCTTCTGTGCAAAACCACAGTTTCGTGGTCCTCGGTCGAAACCATACGGTGAAAACGAAGCCGAGTGGGTTGTTGTCCCAATTACACCTGCCGAACCCCTTCAGCGCAAGGCAGTCAATTGGACGAGTCCCAGATAACCGGCCCTGGGGGGTCTTTTCAGCCACTCATCTTTAGGGTGTGTCTACACCCTTCGCGCTAGACTGGTCAGGGCCCCGTTCGCACAATAAGACTGGCGACGGGTTACAAGCTTAGGGCTCACCAATAGGTACTCCCTCTCTCTGTCTTCCTTTTTTTTCTTTCGGGAATAAAAAGAAGTCACACGGTGCTAGGTCAGGGCTGTAAGGACGATGACCCAGGAGTTTGAACGGCGTGCTGTCCAGGAAGTCCCTCGTTTTGGGTGCGGTGTGCGAAGGCGTTTTCGTGATGGAGCAGTAGCCTGCGGAGCCCTGTGTTAGGTCACTTGTTGCTCACAACAGAGAAAACTTCTGCCAAGCATTTGGTAGTATCCCATGCAGTGTTGATGCTTCTTTGGTTCCGTAAAGGAATTGATACCAAGTAGCTACTCAAATTGAAAAAGCTCGTGATCAAAATCTTCCCCCCGCTTCCAGATTGCTTCACTTTGGTAGGCGTTGATTCGTTTTGAAGCACCCAAACCATCAACTGGCGTTTCGTTTCTGGATCGTATTGATCCAGCACCATTCGGGTGGAATGGTGCCGTGTTATCATAACACGGCACCATTCCACCCGGGCCTGCTTCTGAGCATCGCTGAGGTTGTGCGGCAACCAGCGTGAATCTATCCTCCTCACGTGAAGATGCACTTGTAGAATTTCGTAAAGGCTTTCCGATCCAACCTGAAGTATGTGCTGAATCTCTTGATACGTAACTCGCCTATTGTCTTGGAATACATTTTTCACTGCGTTTTCTTCATCCCCCCAAAGTTAATCGATCGAGCTTGAGTTCGTTATACCAACGATACACGGTTGCATTAAAAAGGCATTCATCCATGAATGCCATTTGAAGTCTATCGTACGATTCGTCCGGTTTCAGGCGACACTTGAAAACGTAAAAAATCATAGCGCGAAAATGTTCCCGGAGCAGATCCATTTTTAATGAGACACGATAATTTAGATTAACTCGCAAAAAAGGTGGAGAGAAATTTTGAAATTGTAACGTACCTATTTTTACTTACAAATAATCATATTTTCAAAATAGGCTGGCTATGACTGGCCGGTCTCTCATACATTAAAACTATTTTTCGCAACACTTTCTGAGTGGCCTAACTAACAGTTTGTCAATGCTAGTGCTACCAGTTTGTTTAATTTTCCAACCGATTTATGTCACACGACGTTATTTGAGGAGGACCGCTTACTAAGCAAAGAAGTTGTTCAGAAATGTTGTTATCTTGCTAAAGTAAACAGAATGAAACTGTTTAGTTAAAATAAGGATATGATCAAATAGGGATATGATCTAGACTGAGTTTAGACATAATTTTTAAATCGAGTATTTAGTGAATACCTTCATCATTTAAAAAAATGTTTTATACTCGTACAAGAAACCTCAGGCCCGCATGAGCGATGACTAAACATTTACCTAACTGCAAAAACATATTTGAGCCATCAGCCCAGAATATTAGGAAAAGCTTTTACCTAAAATAGAACGAGAAAACATACTTACTTTCAGTATTGACACATTCTAATGAATATGGTCCAAAATACTGTAGCAATAACGTCGTTTATACTCTGAGTGTTTATTTTTAATTAATTAAGAAAAATAAAATTATTTCATTTCTCGGTCTGTTGCGTCCCGATATTAATTAAATAATGTTGATTAAACAGAGAGTTCAAAGTAAAGTAGGTTTGAGGTTTGGTTTTATTTTTATTATGAAACAATAATTAGTTGAAACCTTTTAAGATTTACGGACTGTTTATGAAGAATCTTTTTGAATCTTGTGATTTCAGGACATTTTTAACTTGTATTGGATTGGCAATAACCTCGCCCTACTTTGCCTTCAGGTACATCTAAGACTGAATACCATCACCAAGCAATAACAAAGTAGTACCTAGTGTACCGAAAAAACAGATGGAATTCATCACATAAACACGTCTATTTTGTGATTAAGTATTAAAACAATTGCATCCGAATTTAATTAAAAAGTGTTATAGTTAAATAATATTAAGAAACAAAGTTGCGGAACAGGAAAAGATAATACGAGAAAACTTAAGGTACATTTATTGGATGATAAATCTTTGATAGGCTGGTTTACGAACTAGCGTATCGATTGCAATCGTATAAACCGATTGTCTCATGTCCACTAAAATACATAAACTTTTAAATGACTGTTACCTTTTAAAATATATATAGATATTGACAATTGAAAGATACGGGGATGGTAATTTTTTTATGTTTAAATTTTAATATTTTCTGAATAAAACTAATCTTGATGAAACACGACCCTCGGAACGCTGCACGCGTCGATGAAATCGCATAAGACACGGCGATCACGTGTCGTGGGTCATAAAGGGCATACCGCCGGTCTCGAACTTCAGGGATTCCACGCGGCTACCAACTTATTTATATGTGAAATTGAGTTTGTTTGTTTGTTACGCTTTCAAGATAAAACGGCAGAAGGATTAGGATGAAATTTCGTCCACAGGTAGACCATGACCTACCGCCGACGACGACGACGATGCTTCGGAGGTGACCGAGGTTGAGCTGAGAGTGGCGGTACATAGGCTTAGTGCCAAAAATACCGCCCCAGGACCCGACGGCTTACCTGGAAAAGCCTGGGTTCTGGCCTTGGAGGCTCTCGGGCCTCGACTTATTGGGCTCCTAAGCGCATGCTTGGAGGAGGGCCAGTTCCCACTTCATTGGTAGACGGGGAAACGGGTCCTTATTAAGAAGCCGGGATGCCCGGCGGACTCTCCGTCCGCTTACCGGCCCATCGTGCTGCTCGACGAGGGGGCAAGCTCTTTGAAATAGTAGATGCAAACCGCCTTGTCGGGCGGCTGGTGCGGGTGGGCCCAGACTTGGCGGAGAGCCAGTTTGGTTTCCGCAGGGGGCACTCTATGGTGGACGCCATCATGCGCGTGCGAGCCCTCACGACGGGGGATGCTGTTGCCCGGGGTGGGGTCGTCTTGGCGCTGTCTCTAGACATCGCCAATTCCTTCGATACCCTGCCCTGGAGTTGCATCAGGGAGGCATTGCGGTATCACCGGATGCCGACCTACCTCTGTGGTGTGGTCGATGCCTATTTGACGGACAGGGCCGTCATCTACCCCGGTCACCGGGGAGAGTGGAACTGGTGAGAGATGTCGTGCGGTGTCCCACAGGGATCGGTCCTGGGGCCACTTCTGTGGCATATCGATTATGACTGGGTGCTGCACGCCGACCTCCCTAGTGGTGTCAGCGTGGTTTGCTACGCTGACGACACGCTGGTCCTGGCACAAGGGAGGTCGCACTAGGCGGCGGACGAACTAGTGACACTCGGGGTTGCGACAATCGTCGAGAGGATCCGGCAGTTGGGACTTGTAGTGGCCCTGCACAAGTCCGAGGCCACGTGTTTTCAAGGTCCTCGGAACGCGCCACAGTCGGGTTCCCAGATAACGGCAGGAGGGGTTCACATCGGCGTCGAGTCGACGATAAAGTACTTGGGACTCGTCCTCGACAGCTGGTGGAACTTCGTGAAGTATTTCTGACGTTTGGCTCCCAGACTGGAGCGGGCTGGGACTGCCTTGAGGCGGCTCCTGCCCAATCTGGGGGTCCAAACGCCTCCTGCCGGAGGCTCTACGCGGGAGTCTTGTGGTCCATTGCCCTTTACGGGGCACCGGTGTGGGAGCGTTCTTTGAGGCGCCGACCAGCCCGCCGGTTGAACGCGTCCCAAAGGGTCATGGCCATCCAGCTGGTCCGGGGATACCGCACGGTCTCCTGCGAGGCGGCGAGCCTCCTTGCCGGATTGCCGCCATGGGATCTGGAGGCAAAAGCCTTCGCGCACGTTTGGGAGTGGCGCGAGGAGGCAAAACGCAGGGGTGTAACTCCGCTGCCGCGAGAAATCACGGTACAGCGCTCCGGCTCTCATGGCGACATGGAGGGTGCGATTGTCGCAACCCAGTGCTGGGCACGCCACAATAGCGGCGGTTAGTCCCCTCTTTGAGGAGTGGTTGCAGAGGCACCACGGCGTCCTCACCTTCCGCCTGTCACAGGTAATCACCGAGTGTAACCATTGTGTGGATCACCCGGAGGACACGGTGGAGCATACGGTGGAGGTCCAGCCCCGCTTGGGCGGAGCACCGTAGTGTCCTCGTGGAGGCGATTGTCGGCGGCGATCTCTCACGTCCGGCCCTGGTCCAGGCCATGGTACGGAGCGAGAGAGAATGGAAAGCAGTCACCTCCTTCTGCGAAGTAGTAATGCTTGCGAAGGAGGAGGAGTAGCGCGTGAGTGAGAGAGCCTTGTGCCCTCACGCCCCCACGAGTCGCCGCAGGAGACGCCCTGGGCGACGGGAGTCGCCTGCAGATTCCCGGCCACCGAAGGCGCGGGCTTGCGGACGGTGAGCAATGGGTAGCTCGCCGTCCGGTAAGGACCAGCACAAAATTACGGGGTCCGATAGGGCCGACGCCACAGGGTCGCGGGTATTTAGAAAAGAGATAAACGTGGCCCTGGCACAGGCAACTGAAGGAACACGGGTGGGTTTTAGTCGGTAAAAGTCTGACACGCCCTCCCGCTCCACCCAGAGCGGGAGAAGTCATTTGAAGATTTACCACCCAAAAAAAAAAATAAGGTAGACCATGACCTGGATAAGGACCTGGCTTTACATCTTGGATCGCAAACGAAGTCGTAGGAAACGGCTAGTAAATAATATTTATCTATACTTAACTTCAACTGACCCAGAGGGATCCAAATTCCAAGTACCTAATAGCCAAGACGTGATAGGTGAGAGGTACCTATTCACCAATGTCAATATACTGGTTCAGAAGGTAAGACGTTTGCCGGTCATGTAGCCTAGTCTATGATATAATCTTTATAGTTTCTAAATATACTGTGGTTCAGGCTAATTACAACCTTCCCTTCATTTGACGGCTGTATGAGGTGAGTAAAAAGTGTGTCCCGTATCGGATGTTCCGTTTCCACACTTATGCAAATTATATTTGTATGGCCTTTTTAGGGTTTTGAACCCAAAAGGGTGCGAATAGGACCCTATTACAAAGCCTCTGCTGTACATCTATCAGCCTATCCGTTCATCCGTCCGTCCGTCCGTCTGTCAGCGGGCTGTATCTCATTGACTCATGCTAGACAGTTGAAATTTTCACAGAGTGTATATTTATATTGCCGCCATAACAAATAAATATAAAAATTAAATTTAATTTTAAATTATAGGAGGTGCACTAACAAAAACGTGTTTTAAAAATGTGTTCATTGTATTGTATATTGTACGGTGGTACGGCAACCATCGTATTCGAGTGCAGCTCGCACTTGGCCGGTTTTTTTCATTGATCAGGTTGCCTGTAGGTAAGAAGATACTTGTAGCACCTGGGCTTGTAAACGAACCTTAGGGCACAAAGACATTCTTAGTGCCAATTTCACCAACGAAACTGAATGCGATCAGCACATCTAAACCGCCTTCAAGAGCTTTCAGTCCCATTAAGGCGCAGGAAATAATGACAATGACAGCTGTCAACGTAGTTTATGTGCTGATAGCGTACAGTTTCATTGGTGAAATACGCTCTTAGTATAAAGCACAGCATAGAGCAACCAACCAAAGCTTTATAAAACAAAGACGAAATAATGACATGAAGAGATTACCCGCATTCCACTACTGATACAATTCCGTTTGAACAACACAACAACAAAGAACAAGACTGTCGGGAAACAACTGTCTTGAAAATTAATTAACTGAAAAAAACACTGCAAGGAACGTACCATTAAGGAATCGCGTTAGGACAGTGATAAATGCGACAAGAACAATTCTGACAGTCTTATACGAGTATTATAAGATGACTTATTATTTTAGGTCTTGAACAGCTGAAATGAAAAGTACCTACCTACCTAATATTTTTGGATTGCTGCTGTGGTTTTTTGTTTAATCAAAGTATTTGTTTTACGTAGTTTTTCATACTTTCCAAACTATTAAGAATTACCTAATTAATACGCCGCTAGCTATATGTAACTATTTCTACGCAAATATATTTATCTTGACGGCACCCTAGGAAATGCAAGCTATATTAGCATAAATGACTTTGAATGAACTAGAAAGTACCTTTGAACGCTTTAATTAATTCAGATGGGCCTGAAAAAAAACTTGGAATTTTATGTTGGCAAATTGAACTACTGGTGTCAAGTGAACTTCAAGCCTTCATGGTTTCAGAGGGTTTCTAGTTCACGATGTCAAGGTGACTAGATAATTTTTGGAAACTTCCATCCCCTCCTTTAAACTGTTTTGTACTTTTTTGTTCTCAAGCTATATTTCCCACAGGGCGAATACTCAAAACTTTTCAGTTTTAATTTTAATCTTATTTGCAAAAGTTTAGTCTTATTTTTAAGTAACGAATGTTTCAATCAAAAACTTGCCAAACTCAAAAAACAAAAAATAAATAAAAGTTTTTACATTTCTGGGGTCTCTTATACAACCTCACTTAAACCTTACAACCGCACTTAAATTCCGATAGAATCGTTTGTTGGTAAATGTACGGAAATCATTTAATACTCGTCGATATTTTTGCTTCAATTTCTCGTTTCCCAGGTCAGGACAGGCGCGGACCTAGGTTTTCGGAGCAAATGGTTGTCTCCGAGAGGGGGTTGTGGGGGGGATACTTGTAGCACCTGGACTTGTAAACGAACCTTAGGGCACAAAACATTCTTAGGGCAAATTTTACCAATGAAACTGAATGCGATCAGCACGTCTAAACCGCGTTCAAGAGCTTTCAGTCTCGTTAATGCGCAGGAAATAATGACACTGACAGCTCTTAAACGTAGTTTATGTGCTGATAGCGTACAGTTTCATTGGTGAAATACCCTTAGTATAAAGCACAGCATAGAGCAACCAACCAAAGCTTTACAAAACAAAGACGAAATAACGACATGAAGAGATTACCCGCATTCCACTACTGATACAATTCTGTTTGAACAACACTACAACCAAGAACAAAACTGTCGGGAAACAGCTGTCTTGAAAATTAAGTAATTGAAAAAATAATATTAATTTCCTTAAATTTATCTCCGAGAGTGTGTCTCGGACTTAATTTATAAAGTGATCTAACAGCTCTTTTCTGCAAAACAAATATAGTCTGAATGTCGGCGGCATTTCCCCACAAAAGAATACCGTACGACATCACACTATGAAAATAACTAAAGTATACTAAACGGTCTGTCTATAAATCAGTTAAATTTCGAATTATTCTAACAGCGTTTGCTGCGGAGCTTAGCTTTTTTGACAATTTATCAATATGTGGGCCCTTCTGAAGCTTAGAATCCAAAGTTAAGCCCAAGAATACTGTGCTGTCTTCAAGTTTCAATTCTTCGCCCTTTATCAACACATTCGTTTTCACCTGCCTAACGTGAGGTAGCGTAAACTTAATGCATTTAGTCTTCTTTTCATTAAGAAGTAAATTATTAACATTGAACCAGTGAACTATTTTTGAGACCGCGTTATTTACATCGTCAGTAACCAGCTGCTGAAGTTTAAGTTTAAACAAAAGTGAAATACTGTTTTTTTGTTTTTTTTTTTTTGTTTTGTACCTAACTTTTGTTTTATTTTATATACACTTTGACATTTCATGATTATTAAATACACATTGACATGAATATTTACTTTGTATAATATTATTTTATTATTTTAATTTCGTGTGAGGACTTAGTGGGTAATATTTTTATATATTTTGTCTATCTCAGTTATTCCTTTAATTTTTATATCTGGCAGTTTGAGTACTTAAAGCGGCCTACCCAAATGTCCTTTCTTTGGTATTGTTCGTCGAATCGTTGAGCTCCTTATATTTTGAGTTGAGCTGCACGATTAATGACAAATGCGTGCACTGACTGGACAGGCCCACTCAAATCTGTATGGTTCTTTCCTCAAAAGACCATTTCAGACACCTACCTACATCGTCCTCGTATGATCTGTAAAATAAACAATGACATGAATACTTACCTAGGTATTATTTTATTGTTATTATTGTGAATGTTAAGACTATGTGGGTATTTTTTTTACTTTTGTTTTATTTTATTTTATTATCTCAGTTAGTTTTAATCGTAATCTTGGTCTGGCGGTTTGAGTAATTATGCGGCCTACCCAATGTCCTTTCTTTGGTATTGTTCGTCGAATCGTTGAGCTCCTTATGTTTCGAGTTGAGCTGTACGATTACTGACAAATGCGTGCACTGACTGGACAGGCCCACTCAATCTGTGTGGTTCTTTCCTCAAAAGACCATTTCAGACATCAATCCACATGGTCTTAACATGATCTGACCAAGATTATGTCTGGACTTTAAAAGAGACTGTGACCCTTGAGTTTGTTTCGGCTTTTCTTCTCAGAGTAGTCAGATAGGAAACGCCGACCTCATCTAGTTTAAAAAAAAAATGTTTGACGTGTAAAAGTGTTTGTCCAAACCCACTTACATAAATAAAAATCATTTATCATTTATCATTTACCTAATATTTTTGGATTGCTGCTGTCGTTTTTGTTTAATCAAAGTATTTGTTTAACGTAGTTTTTCATACTTTCCAAACTATTAAGAATTACCCAACTTATACGCCGCCAGCTATATGTAACTATTTCTACTCAAACATTTTTATCATGACGACACCCTAGGAAATACAAGCTATATTAGCATAAATTACTTTGAATGGACTAAAAAGTACCTTTGAACACTTAAATTTATTCAGATGAGGCTGAAAAAAATACTTGGTATTTTTAAAACCCAATTTCTATAGAAAATTACAAGTAAAAATTTTAAGACTTCATTTTGATATGAGTTATTTAGATCAACATCATAAATACGTAAGATGTTTAATAATGAAATAATTGAGTGAAAACTCAATTATTAATCTGAGTTATAATCATTAAAAATACGTAGGACTTATAATAATCAAGTAATTAAGTGAAAACCTAATTCCTTGATTTTGTTAAGTCCTACATATCTTTCTCACACACACTGTGATGCTGGTAAATATCGGGCTACGTCTTACCAGAGAAATCCATTCTCTCGGAATTTGATACTTAGATGGATAGCTACCAGCCAACAATGCATACTAGGATAACAGTGCCAACGAAGCTAGTGTAACAAAGAACATAACCTCATCAGGTACCAGCAAGCCAAACAGGTCGGCACACAGTAATTAAATATTGTCATTACCCCGCTCTCGTTCGGTAAACGTGTTGAACACGAGTTCTTTTACAGACGCCATTACAATACGCTGCAGAGAGTGGTAATATTATGAAGTAAAAAATTCACCTAATAACAACCGATTGTGTGTTTTTTTTTTTTGTAATCTTATAGAGAGAAGGTTGTTTGGATAAAATCAAACACTGTAAGGAGTTGACACCAAACTAAAAAGAGTGGACCATCTATTAATAACAAGCTTTTGCAAGCCTGAAATTTTGCCCCCACCCCACTGCGTCGCTGAGTATCGCCTCCTCGGGATTTTGTTTTATGCTAATTATGTAGTGATAGATAAACGCTTGTTTAGAGTAACACTGTCAGAAAATATATAGGACAAACAAACCAAACCAATTTTATTTTATCAAACAAATAAAAATACGAAGGATCCAACTTCACAATTGTATCCGGCCCAAAGATTGTGAAGATAATAAAATCCTTGTTTAACAAACTCAAGAAAAATTGAGTTAACATGAAATACAGTGTTGGCGTCGCGTTGTCTGCCATCTAAATCCAACCAAGGAATAGTGTGTTACGTAAAGTTGTGTCGTTTAATACCAAAATTGTGTCACATGAGGACTTGGTCCACAATGTATGTAAACCTTGTTGACAAATGGAATGACTGGTGTCAAGTGAACTTCAAGCCTTGATGGGCCTTCAGACGTTTTAGCTCTTGTTCACGATGTCAAGGTGACCAGATAATTTTTTGAAACTTCCAACACTTCCTTAAAACTGTTTTGTACTTCAAATTCTATGTCAAATTTCCCACAGGGCGAATACTCAAAACTTTTCAGTTTTTTTTTTAAATCTTAGTTTAATCTTATTTTTAAGTAATGAGTGTTTAATCAAAAACTTGCCAAACTCGAAAAAAAAATGAGGAAAAATAAAAGAGTCTACTACTCTCTATTTCTGGTGTCAATTAAACACAACATCACTTGAACCTTAGAACCGTGCTTAAATTCCGATATAATCTTTTGTTGATGAATATACGGAAATCACATAATACTCGTAGATAGCTTTGCTTCAATTTCTCGTTTCTCGTCGCCTTTGTTTGCTTCTATTAAACATAGATAGATGATAGATAAAGGGATATATAATAGACACGGTGTTGACGTTGTGATCTTAGGCGGTGGACAGTTTTTCGTACAACAATTTCTGCTTTCAGAATTTCCTCCAAGTGACTGAAATGCTGCTAGATAAAACAGCAAAGCCTACTCTGAAACTTTAGTTTTGTACGGTAAGCTGTTTGTTAAAACAGAGCTTTGATAAATTATAGCTCTCTTAACCTGTACTAATATATTTAATATATTTAAGTTAAACTAGGTTTTCGTTTAAAAATGCTCGTCTACGTAGGAGTAAAATCTCGAACATGTCTTTGTTAGCAAACATTGGGATTTGTATGAACTTATAAATATTTGCTTGTTTTCGTGGGACTAAACCATACACAACTAGCCCTTTGAAACCAGAATATTATTAGATAAAACGTATTTGTGTTATATACGTAAAAAAACAGGTAATGTATTAATGTTCAAAGGAAATTCTCGTAAAAAAGTATTTTTCATCAAATGGTTAGTTAAACCAGTACTAACTATAGCAAAATAAAAAAGAAATTCCACTGTATAGTAGTGGAATTTCCTTTTTTATGTCACACCTATAATTTATAAGTATATAAATCGAATCAACATAAATATATTTTGTGGGTGAATGGGAGTCGGGCCTCTGGCTTCAGGCGCTACCGTCACCCAACATAGGTACTATGCGGGGTGACTCCACTTTCCGACTCGCAACTTGTTTGCGTCTGGGCGCTCCTTGCGGGGCTCCACATCGCTTTCAATGCGGTGAATCAGTCAACAGCCTAGGATACCATGGCCTATCCTGCAGCAAGAGCGCTGGTCGGATGGCACGGCACGCCAGCATTAATGACATCATCCGTCGGGCTCTTTACACCGCCGGGGTGCCAGCTGTTTTAGAACCCAATGGCTTGGCATGTGACGATGGGAAGAGGCCAGATGGAATGACCATAATGCCTTGGAAATTGGGTGTGGGATGCACCCTGTGTCGACACCCTCGCGTCATCCCATCTTCCTAGCACGGCGGGCTGTGCCCGGGCGGCTGCTGCAGGATCAGAAAACCTTAAACGGCGTAAATATAACAACCTTATTGGGAGCTATATGTTTGAACCGTTTGGGGTTGTAACACTAGGACCTTGGGGTCAGAGTGCTCATCGGCTATTTAGGGACATCGCCAAGCGGTTGGTCGACTCTTCTCGTAACCAGAGTGCTGGCCAATTTTTTGGCCAAAGAACCAGTACTGCCATCCAACTTATGGGCACTTGTCCCGTTGACAGCGATGCGGACGAATTCTTTGATGAGCTCTTTACCCCTTTTTGATTATACATTTGTACATTATATATTTATATTAGTGTGAGCTTGTATATTGTATGTAATAAAATATGTTAAATAAAATGTTAAATTAAATATTATTGAAATCGTTGCGGAACAAGTAAATTGGCCGAAAATCGAGGAAGAGAAATATTAAGGAATATCGGATGGAAAATCTTTGTTACACATTTGGTGAACTAGAAAATCGATTGTAATCGGCTTATAGGTTCGTGGCTGCTAAATTACTTAAACTGTCAAATTAATATTATCGTAAAGACCTTTGAGTCATCCTGATGGAAACAGCTATATAAAATATATTTTAATTATTACTAATACTAGACTAAAAGATAAGGGTATGGTTCAGCCTCGAAGCACTGCACGCCTCGACGGAATCGCAGGAGATACGGCGATCATGTGTCGCCGGCCAGAACAGTCTAGCTGGTCTCGAACTCCAAGGATTCTATGCGGCTGATATATGCGACCCAAGAGCTCTCAAGCCTGATGAATAGTTCGATACCCGGAAAAGTGCCGAAAGTATTACATTACATCAGAGTAAAGGCTAAGACTTCCGCTGAAAGAGCAAATAAGAAATAATACGTACCACGTTCTAAGAAATCTTACACCATTTGCGTAAAAGTAAATAATATAAGTGACTGTAAACCATTTACAGCGTCATTAAGCTCAATTGAAACTGCTTGACTCATACATATTAAAAGAAGAAAAATCGACTTGGCTCAATTTCTATTATTCAATAATGAAATGGCCTTGTCAACTTCAAAATCAGAAGAAAAGGGATGTGGCTGTGTTGTGGACGAATTTTCTAAGGTGAGTCACAGTCCTGATACGACTGATAAAATTCTTTGATTCTTTAGCTATAAAGAAAGAAGGAAAATTTTAAATTTGGGACACGCACAGGGAATACAAATAGTAAAAGAAATAAAATGAAGGAAAAAAAAAAACGGATTTAACATTAAAAAAAAACAACAAAAAACAGTAAAAAGACCTGTGCGAAGCCAAAAAAGCTCCTATCTCAGCATAATGCTGCGATATCAAAAAGTTAATAACGCAGCGCTGATATTCTGACAGGGCCCGTTATGATGCCACGGACACACATACGGACATTAATAAATCCTACTAGGGGATTTAAAAAAATTAAAATAACGATATGTAAATAAATAAATACCTAAGTTATTTTATGCGGCAACAAAAATATATATATACCGTATTTGTATACAATTCATAAAAATATGTATACGTATAGACCCACGCCCGACGCTCCAACATCACTTGTCTGTGGTATAGACTATTCAAATAAATACACAATATTTAGTCTATGTCAAACGACGCGGGCGCAGCCGCGCACTAAGGCGTCCGGTGGTGTAGTTATTTTAAATTGCATGTGTTACAGTTAAAACCCGTTTTTAGATAGAACGCGTTTTCCCTAGCTAAAACTAGTTTTTCTAGCAGAGACACCTTTTTGTCATTCATCCATTCTTTCATACGCAGCGCATAAATCCTTGGCCTGATCCTATAGCTGCTTCCATAGCAACAGTTCTCAAAGGTAAATACTTTTATCTTAAAATCAAATTTAAAAGTAGTAAATTATAGTTTTAAGAAATGCATTTAGTCAAAACTAGTTTTAACTTGGGAAAACGCGTTCCATCTAAAAACGGGTTATAACTGTAACATATATATATGTTACAGTTATAACCCGTTTTTAGTTTTTATATACCAAATTGTATCCCCTGATTTTGATCGCATCAGTTTTTATAAATTGCCTCCTACTATGACAGCAAATTAAAAGACGTATTCACTTCAAAACCAGAACGATAATTGATGGCCAGCTAAATGAATGAGAGAAAAATATGTTGTGAAATGTGTTGTGAGGTCACGCTGCAATACCTACTATTTCTATTACAAAGACTGACCTCACTCAATTTGGATTGAGGAACCTAAAGCATTGCGTATGCAAATCTCTGATCCGATCAATCGGCTTACATCCCACATTTCTTTGCCAGGATGTATTTCCCAATCTCACAGTATTATCTCTTATCTTTACACCCCAGTTCACGCGAAATAGATAGCAATCCGAAAGGCAAAGATTACTATCGCTCGACATGGTCAATAGCTTCCATAGTGCTACTACCATAGTTAACTTCAGCATACTGTTTCCGAACACATTATTACACAAACTAGGTAGAAATCCTTCTGGCACTTATGTAACTTAGTATGAATAGATACTTAGAACACTCATACTTGCAGCGCAGTGCTGTACGTTGCCAAACTTTAGGGAGGAGACTATTTAAAGACTAGTTTAAAACATACCGGGACACTTACCCTACTGAACTTTCGTTGCGTTTTAAAAGATTATAGTAAATAAGTACCTTATTTTGAAGTTCGGTAAAAGGGGGCATTCTCTTTTTTGATGAATTTATCAATATTACTCAATTTAATTATGAAATATTGCTCTGTATTGCACTAAACCACTACTATATGAATTATTACAATTCGTATTCGTATCGAGACATATGCGGGTAAAACCGTAAGGTGCAGCTAGCATTCAATAGTTTAGTGATATTTCATCATTTAATTGGGTACGAACTATTTGACAGCTATTTGCGGCGTTGCCAACTTTCAGCATGGACCCTTTTAAGACTTCACTTTACGTCCAGCCGATGGGTTCCTTTTCACACCGGACCGGACAAATGCTCACTATTTAGCCTCAACCCTTTTAGATTACGCTGTCTTTACTTCAGCACACTTAAAAGGTACGCATAATCTACCTTGATTATAAGAAACCTTACAACCGGGAATGAAAGCTACAAGTACCTAATTATTTTGTAGGCTTTATTATAGGCCTACTTAATGTTCTTTTGTCTGTTGGTTAAATAGAGGACTTCGTTCTGTAATAGTTTTCCAAGGTTTTTTGTTTCCTAATGGTTTTAAAGGATGTATTTAAGCATAAAATAGAAAAAAATTAAGAAGAAGGTTGTATTATTCTCAGGTTTCCTTTGAATGTTTGGTACAGTCCCTAGGCTCTCTAGTTATTTATATGTGTTCCTTCAAAATAATATATTTTTTCTGGATTAAACTTAAATCATCTAACTCCTTACTTGCCAGTTCTTTCATCTCCTTTAAGCGTAAACCACACAAAAAAGTCAATATTATAATATTATATTTATACAATTTAGAGGAGATTTTCATTATAATGATGACTCATAAAATCTCCTCTAAATGGTATGCTTATCAATTTTCAGTATTCCAAGTTTGTTTGTTTGTTTGGCATCTCGCAGGTCAACCTATTGGGTTGTCGTCTGCTTAAGCGGACTTGCCTGTGGTTTCCCTAATAAATTAAGGCTTCCAGCCAGGACTTAAACTTAAATGCAAACAAAAAACTAAGCGACTACACGCTAAGGGCACCCCCTGTGGGGTACGAACCTCGGCTTAGGGCATTGCTGGAAGAGGGCAGCAAATGACTAGCTGGATCAGGATTGGTGTTATTTTGGGACGAATTTAAAGCTACAGGCTCGGCGACGCGGGCTGGCTCGAGCAAGGGTCGGGAGGGGCGTGGATTTGGGCGTCGCGGCGGGCCTCGGCGGCGAGGTCGGTAGGACGGCGATCGGGTTTTGGGCTTAATTAGGGTGCTGGTGGCCTTACTACTCTCCTGGAGGAGGGTAGTGGCGTCATCGGGGCGATTAAGATATGCCTTGGTCGGCGAATACTACTAATGCGGGAGGGAGTATAGCGAGCTGCCGCTGAAATCAGGGGGTTTGAATGTTTGATGCCACAGTCGAAGAAACGTTTGGATAAGCGTTTCATGAACTGGTTTATGGTTGGCATTTTAAGGTCGACGTGAAGATCTATGTTTCGGACATAGTAAGGGGCACTCGTAACCCTTCTGAGGAAACGGTTCTGGAGGGTCTGCATCTTATGGAGATGTCGTGGGTGAGCGTGCGCAAATACCACGCAGGCATAGGTCTTGATGGGACGGATGACTGCGGTATAGATGCGTAGTTTACATTTTAACGACAGTTTGCTTCGGGCTGTCAGTATAAACTGGAGTCTACTAAGAGCGAAGAAGGCGCGCGCGCGGACCGCCTTGATATGTTCCTTAAAGGTAAGGTTCTGATCTAGAATCACGCCTAGGTACTTAGCTTGCTTTTCCCAAGGGATCGGCTTGCCGTACATAGTGATCGGGCTGGGAAGGGGGAGGGGGAATCGACGACGTCTCGAGAAGAGATCCGCCTGTCTCTTATCGGGGTTGACCTCGATTCTCCATTTCCGTAACCAAGCGCTTAAAACGTTTGCGGAGGTTTGGAGAGTACGAGCTATAGCGTTGGGACAGTGACCGTGTGACAGTACCTAAATTACCCTAGGCTGATAAAATTTTCGTTTTTCCTAATTATGTTAATATTAGCGTTAAGGTCGGTTTCCCCCTAAGGGGAAAAGGCCGCACTCCAACCCCGTGCGGCCCTGTAGAGCTCGTCACCAGACTTGGTCACTCTCCCACCGATAATAGAAGTGAATTCCCAAATTTATAGAAGCCAAATGCCTTGATATTATTAATGAGGCAAGGAAACCGTGTATCAATATTAGACGATACTTGGGAATTCATAGTTATGAAATATATTGGAAGTGATTTTAGAAAGCTAAATAATAGAGGGATGCAGAGTAAATTATTATATAAACTTGTGAGTAACCCAAACGCTAGCGCGTAATAGGTATTTGATCAGTCGTAACTCGTACAATACCTCGCATCTACACTCGGAGTACTCAGAGATACACTTCCATAAGGTGACGCAAGCGGCTTTACAGCGGCATAGCGTCGACATCATGCTCTTTTGGAGTCATGGCCCCTAGCAGTTCTCTCGAACTGATAAACTTGACGAAGCGGCTTTTCCTGCGGCAACCGTGCGACTGTCCTTGTCTAGCAACGGAGCGGCTAGTTCTAGCGGCATTGCGTCTGCATCATGCTCTTAAGGAGACATGGTCCCTATCAGTCCTTAGACTGGATATGAGATAGTTGTGGTCACCCAAACCCCTGGAAGTTCACTCTTTGCACAACAAGCATATTTGCAAGACACGTGCTCATGTCAGTCTGACCGAGTTATTAGACTAAGATATAGAATATAATATTCTTTGAACTATTAGATAGTTTGAGTTGAGAAGTAGAGAATCATGGATAGTTATTAAATAGAGTTTAGAGTTATAGTATCGGCCAAAGGCAACGAATACAACATTCAAGAATTACTAGTTATGAGAGTAGAGAATCAAACTCAAGCATTATTAATAGAGTTGTGAATAAACTCACTTTAAAGTCTATAGACAGCCCCAAAGAGCCCACCCGTCACCACTTCCTAGTGTTTATGCTGGGGAGAAGAAGTGGCGCAACGAACTCCCCAGCAACACGTGTCTGTCTGATTAGTTATAATGACTATCAACTCCATCAGCCTAGGATAACTATAATAACTAAAGGCTCACCCAGTCTCACCAACAGACACTAACACATACTAAGTTAAAACTAGATGATAGAATAATAATAAACTAAATCTGTGCTTCAACACAACTATATTTTACTTATTTAATATTAACTCGTTCTCCTACAACAGCCCACTTGGACAAGGCCTCTGGCACTCAATAATTCTCCTAGCTTTCTTAGCCTAGCCTTACACCGATCGTTTCCTACCGCGGTCTGTCTTCCTTCTCGCAGGTAGCGCTAATAATACCTGTAATAGAATCTTCATAATGTGAAGAGGTAAGGGAATCGTTACGCTTGCGCTTTAATCAATCAATAATAGCTACGTTAATGTATCTGTGTATGATGTACCCATTTCAGTGAGACGGGGAACCGTTTTACAACGTTTGTCTCTTTGTACGTGTTCTACAAAACCTAACGCATAAAACCTCTGAGACAATATACGATTGTAGTAAAACATGTTCCCTAAACACAATATAAATGTCTTACTCAATCCTAGAGACAGTGAACTACGAAGCCCAACTGCCATTGAGTGAGACAAGTATTGAGTATAAAGTTCTAAACGCGTATTTATGTTAATATCACCTTTACGGCAGCCTAGCCCCATTTCTTAAATAACAGAAAATATTGCACAAGCGTACCGTAGACTCAGTCTGTAGCAAAACTCAATGCGATCGTACTCGGTGTCTGCCGAGGTGGTAATTTCGTCACCTCACATCTCGTTAATCTTCCCAATTTCGAGGATACAGTGCGGCTGTAAGCGGCAAAGCGTCCAAATTGACGTGTTTCGATAAATAGTGTCGATTTAGAAATTGGCGTACCATATGCCGGGTGTAGGTTTTATCGAGACACGGTCCCTAACGTTCTTAGAACGACTACCAGTCCAGTTTGGGGAAGTGTGTGAAGCCTACCCCCTCTCCCCGGAGATGCGCGAACAACGAGCCTTTCGTAAAGAGTTGTGTGGCCAAACCTTTTTGGAAGCAGTAATTATCACTAACGTTTGATTGTTTTATAATGCCGATTTAGATCGACTTTATAGCATATATTGTTTTAAATGAACTGAGAGTATTTACGGTTCTGCCTTCCGTAATCCGTGTGGTTGCGCATGTTACAGGTCAAAGTCGTCAAAAGTCGAGCGTCAGTGCTCAGTGTCAAATAAAGTGGAAGGCCTTCTCCGTTTCCCTATAATCAAACGCAAATGACAAATATCTGTCAGGGTATGGATTAGGAGATGGACACGTAATACAATAGAAAATAGAGTTAATTAATAGCGCAATGTCGCTATGCTGGAATAAATGATTATTAATAGCTCTGCAGCGATAATATCTATTTTACCTACAAATCATAAAACAAATAAGCCTACGAGAACAATACAATGGAAAAGACACATTATTAGTAAAGAGTTTAACACTTACCAATGATATCTTTGTAGGGGATTAGTTTACTACTCACGAAATGCCGCACGCAGTATCAACTTCACCTCGAACACAGGTCCTCCCAGCTCACAACACTCACCAACCTCCTAACTTAACTAGCTTTCCCTCTTGAGACTATAACGACCGAACCCTGTCATGTCCTAAGACCAACTGCCCTTCCTCAACACCCCCCCCAACTATCCAAAATCAGCGCCTGGTCCTTTCCCACACTATTTTTTTGTAAACTTCGACTTAAAACACATTTTTCTATTTCTTAATTGCTTTTACGATTCACAGCTGGTTGCAATAACGCGCCCTCGCTTTAACTTTCTCAGAATTTGTAAAGAACTATGGATTTCGATTGTCTAAACATTTCTTTCAAGCGACGACGGCTGCCATAAGTGGCCATTTGCGTGTGCCATTAAATAGAAATGGAATGGACTTCTAAGAGGTTCTAAACTATTTTACAATTGCAAAGAATTAGGATATCTTGTTATTTATTAGGGTAACGCGTCAAGCTGTCAGACCATAAAATTAAGATTTAATGTGTTTCGTAAAGTGGGCCGAACCACGTGCATGGTTTTAGAATAAATATAATATTTTGTTATTAAATAGGAATAAGTGACAGACAGTCACAACCGGTATAGTAAACGGCAGTGTCGTCGGCGAAGAGAGTCAACTGAGCCTTTTTACTTTTTGGGATATCGCTGGTGAACAGCGTGAAGACGATAGGAGATAGTACGAAACCCTGAGGGACACCGGCGCGAATAGGATGAGGGGACGAGAGTGTTCCCTCGATGCGATAGCGAAAGGTGCGATTCGACAAAAAGTCTCGTAAGCTGAGCACGTGACGATCTGGCACTCCTAGTTGGTAAAGCTTGTATATCAAGCCGTTGTGCCAGACTTTGTCGAAGGCTTTCGCTATGTCGAAGAATAGCACACCCGTCGTCGCGTTACGCTGCAGACCAGCGCATAAGTGTTCTACGATACGGTGGACCTGTTGGGTGCCCGAGTGTTGGCATCGGAAACCAAACTGCTCGTTGGGTATGAGGCTCTTTGCTTCGGCATAGTCTTTGAGACGCTTATAAATAAGCCTCTCGTAGATTTTGACGAGAACATTGAGTAAGCTAATAGGGCGGTAGCTGGAGGGCTCAGACTTTGGTTTGCCTGGCTTTGGGATACCGATGACGGTGGCTTCTTTCCATCCTTGTGGGAAGATGTTGTTGCTCAAGGCGCCATTGAAGATGGTGGTCATAAGCATTATTAGCGGGGCAGGAAGGAGTTTGTATACCTTATTGGTAATACCATCCGAACCGGGGGCTTACGAGCGTGGAGCCCTTTAATGATGTCGTGCACTTCGTCTGGAGTGACGGGAGGCAGAGGATCATCAGGGTCTTCGATGGGAGGGACGGAGGCTCTCCGTTCGACTTCAGCGTCGACCTTGTTCAGGTGAGCTTGGTCTACTGGTTGAGAGCTGGGAGAACATTTGGACTCTAGGCTGTCAGCAAGACATTCAGCCTTATCGCGTTAAGTACTAAACAAATCTGCAAAGGAATATCAGTTTGAATTTACCAGTGTGATAAATTGATATCGAAATTGCTCAATATACTACACACAATATACTCAATAGATAACGGCGCGGGAAAATTCGTGCCCTATGTCATTTTGTGATGACTTCCAAAAAAATCTGAAGTGTTGCACCTGCATTCGACGTATACGATAGCTGATCAAAAGTACACTTATATGTACTTAGTAAAAAAAAAGCTCTAAAGCAAAGACCTGAGACACAGTTTTCTTTCATATTTCAGTATGGAAGTCACAGATGAATTAATGTAATTACAAAAAAAATCCTCCGAACGAAACACACACAATATCTGCGGCATACGCCACAAGACATAATGTGACACAAAACACCAGCACAAAGTTGATCCTAAACTCGAAGAAGATTGTTTATCATACCGATACCTACCACAATACCCAGGTGCGCTGTCCTGAAAAGTTACGAGTACCACGCGAAAATTTACATGTAACAAAACACCTCGAAATGGGTAATATGTTACCGCTGCGGTAGGCTTAAGCCACATTAATGTGAGTGAGCGTTTTCCAAGATGGTAGAAATATTGTTGTCAAATGTACCGCGAGTGAGGAACCATTGGTCTTTCCTGGATCTTACTAATTGACTGAAGTCTTATATTCGGTATAGCGAAGGAACAAATAGTACAGCTGTGTCTTTTCTTTCGAGTTAGATTCGAACGAAAACAAATCCTTTTCAATACATTTTGTATTTAGAACGCAGATCGTGTTGATGGAATCTCGAACTTTTTATTTATTTCGCAAAATCCACTCGTTTTTTGAGGATTGGGAGGAATTCGTTGATAATTTTCTTGGATAAATGGCGAAACAACGGATCTTATCAGCATAGCTATAACGGTTACCAGTATTTTATTATTGCTTCAACTTTATTTAGGTTCCGGTGTCACCAAAAAGCTTTAGACCTTCGACCTTCCAGTTTCATTGAGCGTTGGTAGGTGTAGGTCAAAGGTGATTTACCTCATAATTCGTTAACTAAGTTTATAATATTCTATACAGATAACGCCGTCGGTTACATAATTATTGTAGTTTATGTGACAAGTTAATGGTTCGTTTGTCTTGCAAACCAAGTAAAAGGGAGGAATGAATGCAATTTTGGACACAAGCCAAAGCTCGAACGAACCTTGTCTCTAAAAGTTTGCATAACATTAAGTACAGGAAAATAATTTCAAATAGCTATTATATTCCTTGTGTTCCAAGGTTCCCAAGTTTCTTACTTGGAAACCTGCATTCTTTTTAAACTGAACAAAAGGTTTCGCTTTTATTAACTTGAAGAAATAGAGAGGTCATAATGAACTGAGTTTAAAATTAGGTTATAGTGTGATGTTTTTTGAAGTTTGGAAAATACACTTCATCATAACACAATGCTCGTAAAAACCCTTTAAAATTGATGGTGGAAAATTGTAATTGGTATCGGTTTGTTTCGTAAAATATTTTTTTATTAAACCTACACAATATTCTTTCAAAAATGAAGTAGGTAACTTAGTATAAAAAACTGGCTGCGTTTTAATATCAAATACTTTTAAAATTTTCGAAGTGCAAAATTCTCCCGTCATTAAATTTGGTCTACTTTATATTCAAATACGATTTTATCAAACTTCAGAAGTTGTATCAGGCTTCGCTAAGATACAGAATTCAATAAAACGAGCACAGACTTTTGATGTATTGAGTAGGAATAAAAATTAATGTAAGACTTTGAAAAGGTAAGGTTGTTATTTTTGTGGGATAACAAAATTAAGTGTCTGGCTTGCGCGAGGGTCGGTTTCGACCCTAGCGCTCATTATGCTGCATTTATCACGGAATAGCGGTCAAAAGGGCGCGTCCTAATCAACAATCTTCATCTTGTGCCTCGTCATGCTTTCTCATGGGAATTCAGAACTTAATTCTTTCCGCTTAACAAGGAAACTTGGCAAACGTTCGACTTTCCCGTAAACTTTAATTAAAGTATTGCAATTTATTTTTGAAACCACTTACAACTTTACCTGGATAAATTCTCTATGTTTATCGTTCCAAATGAGTCGTTTACGTAATTTCTTGTTCTCTATGTAGTCTCCAATTACTTCAAATTGGTTTTAAGTTTCATTTCAAATTCAAATGTTACTTTACTTAACGTTATTTCGGTATTTGAACATGAAATAAATTGAATTAATAATTCTGTTACGATCACAGAGCGTATCTTTCTTTGGAATTCAATTCGGAACACAAAAAAACTTCCATTAGCGTTTGCTTTTTCGGAACTGGGGCACTATAAGGTAATTGTAGAATAATGTCACCTTTTTTTAATAAATTAATAAGAATTTACAGCTTAGGTTTTGGCTAGTTATGATGAATTAACGACTTTTATCAAATACTACTTGAACTTGACTGAACTTCGTACCGCCTCAAAAAAACATTTTTATCTTAATTTTTTTATGTGAATTTTTTGAAATGTTATAATAGTTATTCTGCTATTCGAGGCGAAGACAAATCCAACAAACTACAGGTCATAGAAATTGGTATCTGTATCTAATCCGACTATTTATTTCAATAAATGTTGGCAAAGATGGACGATGGGATGTCTGAAGCATTTACTAACGCAGTTTGCCAATTGAGTTGCCAACCCTGAGAAAATGTTGTGTCAAATGCATTATATTACGTTTAACCCGTTATTGACCTCAGATTATGCATCACTATCAATGTCACAGTGATCTTTATTCTCCTTGTTTTGAGGTTGCTGTTAGGTTGCTGCCACTGAGAAGCCTGTCAAAGTCAAAGTGATCTTTATTCTCGTTACATTCAGGTTGCTGTTGGGTAACTGCTGCCAGAGGTCAAATAAATGTGAAAGGGCTGTACATTGCTTCAAGGATCTTTATGCGCGTGAATGGCGTTGACAGGGTGCGATGTTGTTATACATTAAAGCAATTTGTTTTGTAAAATATCATAGTACAAACTAATTCCAATGAAGTTTCTTGAAAAAAAAAACAAGATGGCGGCGTTAGTTGAGATTTTAGCCACGCGTCGAAGAATCTTATAGCACTGTCAGTACATTTAACAGCTAAGGCTGGACCTATTAGGACGAGTATATTTACAACGACGAGGATACTTACTATAGAAACACTTATGATTACTGTGCCGAACAGTGAATTATACAAATGTTCTTATTTATTGTAGCGACGCCGACGTATCAACCTAAATTGGAGAGTTTCGCTGGAAGCAAGCTTCATTATAATTTACTCTGTCGTCGAAAATGTGTTGGTTAAATACATTAATATGGACGCCGAAGCTCTTCTTGTGAAACTTAGTTGCAGTTCCACGTATATTCAAGTATAGTATAGGAAGACTAACTTGAATTTAATCAGTTATATTAACAGTAGGTATAGTCAACATTATCATGTCGGCAGCAACAATAGGTTAGTTGACAGTTTTTGAGAAACCAATTGGTGATGTTATTTACCTGAAAATGTGATTACTTCAGCGAAATATATAGATTAGCAGAATTTTTTTTTCGTTTTTAGGACGTAATTTTGTTTTGATTGTCAAAACGGGGCACTCTGCCATAGCGGTATGAGGCACATCTTCAATACTTTCAGTATATCAAATGTTGGAGATTTTTAACAGTGTTGCTTTTACAAAAACTTAATGTATTACTTTTGTCGGAATATTATATTATTCGGTATATGTAGCGCCCCCCCGGTCTATTCCTTGCTATGGTCTTTCCAGCAACATGAAACATGAGGCTTCAGGGGTTAGTGCAAATATTGGCATTCATTCTATTAATCGAGTCTGGTCAAACCATGCTGGGGTCGGTGCATTTCATTCATTCATGCTGTCGGAATGAATTAATTAATAACGTTTTTTTAATATTATTCAAAATAGACAAATATGAAAATGTGTTCACATTTACTTCGACAATCGTAGGTAGACGATTTCCATCTCCTAATTTTTTATTTGTCTTACATAATGAACACTGCCACATTACGTGTGACACTCTGTGAAAGTTTAGCGGAAGTAAAAATAAATGTTCTCTAAGTAAATGTGTTTTTGTTTAATCTTTTCAAATTTTCAACTAGCCTCTACACAAAGTTTCATGCGTCTGAACCAGTTTTCGAAATACTTTTTCCAGTCCGCCGAAGACACCTCGTTTACGGACTGCTCTAATGCTGACAGCGCATCTTCCGGCGACTGGCGCTTCGTTTCTGGATCATATTGATAAATCCAAGACTCATCACCTGTAATGATGTCGTATACACGCCGAGACGAGCCTGCTTCAAAGGACATGGATTTTCTTTGACCCAGCACGGACAAAGACTTAATAAAATTACAAAAAAAACGTATAATATTTGAATTTCCATCAGGGCTTTTATTTTTCCGCATAACTCGGTGGGTAAATATAAATATTAAAGAGAATTATTTTGTTTGTTTTATTTCGATTTCCATCCGTGAGTTACTAATGTTGCAATTGTTTGAAATGTAATGGTAATTAGTACATATTTTTTTTCGAAACCACATGTATTTACTTGTAATTTAGATGACAGAGTAAGAAAAAATAATATTTTTATGCGTGTTTAGTGTTAACGGAACTAAAAGTAAAAACGACATATTTTACTTATCTCTTTAATTAAAAATCAATAGATTAATTGGTTCTTCAAAGTAATGGAAACACTACCTTCTGCTTTTAAGATAGGTATACAAGAAGAGATAAATAAATGTTTTCAAAATAACGCACATTTCGATATAGTGATTGGTCCAATATACACATCCTATCTAGAAATCCATCCGATACATGTATACATCACGCCTGTAATCCCTGAAGGGTTAGACAGAGGTATACCTACAGTACACCTGCATTTTGCCAGTTATGTTTATGATGTTGATATCAACCGGGCACAAATCCAGACTCCGGGATGCTACTGAGAAATTCAATAAAACATATCATAATTAATTAGCAAGTAAGTATCTCTACAACAAGATATTCAGTGCAGGCCGCATTATTGTGTTATTATAGTAAGGTAATTTTAAATATATATTGACATATTTTTGTGACATTTACGATATACTTTCTGATAAAATAAACACACGCACAGCTAATAATTACATATTTGACACCTTTTGTGTACAACACAGTATATCAGTTCTATTAATACGACACGCCTGTACGACTAGATTAATGAAAGCGGACAAAGTAAAATGAGTACGTAAGTACCCTTCGTAGTAGCGGGCGTTTTGTAGTTTCTGCCTAACCCCATGAGAAAAACAGTGAGTTTATGTACGTGTGTTACGGGTTTTATGTCGATTGTCTTGACATATTATAATCAAGATATGACAAGTATTGACATGACAGTTATTGTCATTCGTGTGTAGCCAATTTATTGCTTTAAGTGTAGGTTTTTGTGGCTCGCATCTTGAATGATTTCTTGTGGTGTTACGACCACCTTTGGCTTTGTATCTGTATATCTGTTGTTACGCTCACGGACTTTTCATCTTTTTATTTCAATTTAGCTTGGGTACTCGATTATGAACAACAGATGTTTACCCTATTTCTAATGAAGAACTGACGCTGTACTAACTGTGATATAGCAACGCTATGCTTATGGTGCCATTTGCTGGATTCGCATAAAATTCAATCTGATAGAATACAGTGGATGACTCCGCGATCGGAGACTTTTAAAATTTTCAATAACGTCTTCAACATGTCTTAGAAGGATGTAGGGTGTATTTGTTAATACTTTATGAAGGTTTTTTATTTTATGTCGCTGCGTCTTCTCATGATTGTGTGCTATTCTTGCTAGTTAATGGCAGTGTTGGTTATAGTCATGTGTTTGTAAACTGTGAAAGATCCCTGATACGAGTTCGTTTTCACACACTGACACGTAAGCCTGAAAGCAATAACACATTCAAGATATAATATCTGAATGGATTTTTCCTCAACAAGTTAGTATGAAATATTTTTGGTTTTAATATATAAGTACCACGAAACCTGCTTAAATATTTTATACAATTAATATGTTGTGAAATGATACATTATGAACTTTTTCTATTTGCCACCCATGTTAGCCACAAGCTTACAAAGCGCAATCTCCAGTACCTAGGCGGCCAAACAACGTCAACGACGACTGACAGTCAACAACAGTAAGAAAATATCATTGTTCCAAGATAATGTTTAATTAAATAGTAATATCAGCCTATGCTTGTCCCACTGCAGGGCAAACGCGTCTTCTCATATAGAGAAGGCACGAGCATTGATCCCATCCTTATTCATATATTACGTTCTAACAAACAAATTAAAATAATAGTTATCATCATCATTCTGCTAAAGAAGTCCACTGCTAGACATAAGTAGGCCCCTCGCGGGAATTTGCTGTATGCGAGAAGCACAGGAACGGCCTATGTGATACCTATAGATTATTTAGACACGTAGTTAAAATAATTAAAAGTTAATTATAAATAATAATAATACCAGCCTATTATTATCCCACCCACTGCAGGGCTACTCGTACAGAGAAGGCACAAGTATTGCACGCTTGTTCAAGACAGGTTGGCGATTTCAGATATATATTGACTAGGTTTCCTCGGAATAGTTTTCATTCACCGATGTCAGTAAACTTAGAAAGTACATACGAATTGGAAAAAGTCACACTGGTACTTTGCCAAGAATTGAATCCACAACCTCGTGCATCAGATATGAGGCCATAACCTCTAGACTATCACGACAATGTAAAAGCTTACTGTATTAAACGTCAAAATGTCATAACAAAGTATAAAACTAAAATGTCTTAAATCTCGACACCACCGTGTTCTGGAGTAATAAAATATTAACAGGACTATTAAATACAAATATGCCATCTTATCATATTATATGTTGTTTTATTCATGTCCGTGCTGGGCCAAACTTGTATGGGAGCATTATCCATCTCCTTTGTTTAACAGATCACGGCACCATTCCACCCGGGCCTGCTTCTGAGCATCGGTGAGGTTGTGATGCACCCAGCGTGAAACTATCCTCCTCACGCGAAGATGCACTTGTAGTATTTCGTAAAGACTTCTCGATCCAAAAAGCAGTATGTGCTGAATCTCTAGATACGTAACTCGCATATTGTCTTGGATTAATTTTTTCACTGCTAGCACATTTTCTTCCGTAACAGCCCTCAAAGGGCGACCACTTCTTTCTTCATCTCCCAAAGTTAGTCGACCGCGCTAGAATTCGTTATAACAACGATACACGATTGTCTTAGAAGGGCCTTCATGCGTGAAATCCATTTGAAGTCTATCGTACGACACTTGAAATCGTAAAAAAACATTTAACGCAAAAAAATTCCCGGCGCAGCTCCATTTTTTAATGAGACACGATACTTTACAATAGCTCGCAAATAATGTGGTTGGAAATTGGAAATTGAAACGCACCTATTTTCAATTACAAATAATCTTATTTTCAAATTAGATTATAACTGGCCAGTCTCTCATACATAAAACTTTTTTTCGCAAAAAAAATCGTCGTTGCACAATTTGAAACTGTCCTCGGGATGATGTGACGTATGGCGCCCTGCAGGGCTAACATGACGTATGTCACGATAACTACTTACTCTCGCTTTTTGTCGTCGCGTCTATATCTGTCACTTTTTCGTTTTCTGATAGCGCTGCCATACAAAATACTTGACTCGTTCTGTCAAACTTGAAATTTTCTCGAGAAACCCTAACTTGGCACCTAAGTTATCTCGAATTTTGACAGTTCGATTTCTTTTGTTTTTCTTATTTTCGCTGTTTGGCGGCCGCGAGAGAAACTGTGGCGGTGGGGAGCATTATAACGTAGTTGAGCATCACGTACAGTAATAACCAGTTTCTTTGCCAATATTGCTGATAACCGAAATCTAGGGAGTTTTACATGATAGAGAGTTAAACATTTGTGTTACAAATTTTCGTTTTTATTTTAGCATGCCACAGAAAACCATCAAAGTTACGTCATAAAAGTTGGAGGACGAGAAAATTAACTTAAATTAAATAGGTGGACGTAAAAGTACATACTAAATCCATGCGTAAAATCTATCTAAAATATTTGTTTTAATAACTTGCTACATCGTTATGTCGTAGCGAGATAAAGAAATGTCAAAGTGCCTTTTTCGAGTTTACTCGAGCTTAACGTTCATGTTAGGCATTCGAAAGACGTTAGAATCGTAGATCGTAAATCGTGAGATACAAAGCGTCCTCGCGCTTGCCGTAGTAGCCCTGCTAATTGCATTCAATGTCACCTGACAAATAGTTTTATTTTTAAGAAATTAGTTTTTAAAAGTGTTAATTATACTAAAAAAAGTTACAAATTAAGTTGATTTTAATAGATGCGCTCAACCATTGTACATTAAAAAGCTCTTATGGTATTATTTTTCTAAAACATTGTGAAGTCCATACTATGAGCATTATTTGAGACAAAAAATTAACATCTTCATGAAGATTTTAATTTTTTTGTCTCAATTCCATGGAATTGGATGTGCATCTTGCAATAAATAAACTACCAAGATTCGTTTAACGTTTCGTATCGAGTTTTACGAAGACTCTATTTAGTGTTCGTGAAAGAGTTAGCTACGCCACATACTAGGTACTTTATCAAAACCAAAGAGAAGTCAAACTTGCCATCAGACTTAAAATGTTTGATCTCAATACCACTAGACCATTTGTCCGTTCTATTTTCGTCACTATTTTCACTCCAACGAGTTTCACATTGAAAATCGATCCACGTCTCCTGCTTGATTCCCCAAATTCTATTTGAATCAGTGAATGTTAAGTCAGTTTGAAGTAATGCGGCGTGCGGTGGTGATCCATCAAATAGTGGTTGGTGGTGTTTTGTTCATAGTGTTGTAGGTACATTGCATGGAAATTGTAAATGTCGGTTAGCATATGCAGCCTATTATTTTCCAACTGCTGGGACACAGGCCTCCTCTCTGTGAGAGGAAATGGGCCGTTTCCACCACGCGGGCCCAGTACGAATTGGTAGATGTCATATTGTTACGTTGGGGCGTATGCAATCAAACAACCGGCTATGACAAGAGCAGTTTATTGACTAGCGATCGGTCGGCGCGCAGGCAGACATATGCATAAGTATACAAATGCTACATTCCTCCAACCTTATTTTGGAAAACTGATGACAAAGATAACACTGCTTGATATGTGAATACATCCACTTACAGTATTTCTAATATTTATAATTTACATGTTTTCGAGGCCTGAGGTGTTTTCGAGTGTATGACGGAACGTTGTCATTTATTAATATTCCCGTAGCACCTGGATCAGGTTCAGCGGTGCTCGGTCGTTCACTCTCCACACGGGAGTCCGCTTGAGGCTGAACGACAGTCTCTGGCACGTCTACCACCTCCTCCCCCTGCTCCTCCTCCTCCCTAGCGCTAGCAGCTGGAGCCGTATCATCGCTCTCCTCTGCCGACCCTACTGGTGGCGCCCGCGGTGCTGGCGTGGGTGTTGGTGGATCAGCGGTCTGAGGGGACACATGTGGACACAGCGGGCTTATGTCTACATCTGTCTCATTTACATTTTTATTAATGCCCAGATCTCTCAGAGTTTGGCCTGTATATTTTATAATCTGATCTACATGTCTTTTACAAATTTTGTTTCCATTTTGAAACAAAATTTCAAACATTCTATTACCTAATTTTCTTTTTATTACACCCAATGACCAACATGCTTTTCTGTTTCCGAAACAACGAGCCCACACTATATTTCCCACCTCAAAGCATCTACTATTTTTTTGTTTATCATTATGACCGATTGAGTCGTACCATGAGGTTGGAAATATTAAATCTAATTTAGATTTTAGATCTCGTCCGAACATTAGTTTGGCTGGTGTAACACCTGTAGTACAATGTACAGAATTTCTGTAATGAAATAAATAATCAAATAGTTTTTCTGCGATTTTATCTTTAATATTTTCTTGTATTATACATTTCAAAATTTTTTTGCACGTTTTTACGGAATTCTCCGCCTGTCCATTACTGCATGGATGATAAACAGGTGAAGTTAGATATTTAATTCCATTAGAGGTACAAAATGTAATAAATTCCGTAGAATTTATTTTTACATCATTGTCAGACACAATAACGTTAGGTAGGCCAAACATTGAAACAATTGTTTAAGTTTAGTTATTAATGCGCGAGTAGAGGTGCCGTTATTCATACACACACATTCGAGCCATTTACTGAATGCGTCGATAACAACCAAATATACCGCTTGCCCTATAGACAGGTAGTCGATGTGCACGCGCTGCCAGGGCCCGGCCGGGCGCGGCCACGAGGCGGGCGGGGCGCTGGGCGGAGCGTGTCGGACAGCAGCGCAAGTCGCGCAATACCCTATATAAAGTTGAATATCGGCGTCTATATTAGGCCACCACATTCTACTGCGAGCCATGGTTTTTGTTTTAGTAATTCCTAGATGTCCAGAATGCAACATCTGTAACATACAATCTTTAAATTTTGATGGAATTACAATTCTGTGACCGCGTAACAGACATCCCTCTTCTAGTTGCAAGTCCGTCTTACACTTAAAGTATGGAGCGATCGAACTACAAACTATTTTTCGTGGCCATCCCTGATTCATATATTTAATTATTGTTTGTAACACATGGTCGTTTGCTGTCTCCTTTTTTATATCTTCGAATAAGATAGGCTCGACGTTTGCATTTAAAAACCTACAGTCTACTATTTCGTTATCTTTAACTTCATTGTTGGGCGTTGACGTCGGAGCGCGAGAAAGAAAATCAGCTACTAAATTATTTTCACCCGGCGTGTATTGCACCACATAATTATAAGCTGATAGAATCAGGGCGTCCCGTTGCAAGCGCGCTGCCGTGGTAACTGATATACCACTATTTTTATTAAATATTGATAACAATGTTTTGTGGTCTGTTTTTAATACAAATGGATCACTTCGACCATACAGATACTGATGGAAATACTTAAATCCAAATACAATGGCCGTAGCCTCCTTCTGTATCTGGCTGTAATTTCGTTCACTGGTGGTTAGTGATCTGGATGCGAAGGCGATTGGGCGCTCCACCCCCCCGGGCGCGGCGTGGGCCAGCACGGTGCCGAGGCCGGCCGGGCCCGCGTCCACGGTGAGCACGAGCGGCGCGGCGGGGTCGAAGTGCGCCAGCACGCGCTCCAAGGCGAGCTCGCGCTTCACTCGCTGGACGGCGCACCGTTGTCGCGCGCCCCACTCCCAGCTGGCGCCGTCGCACAGTAGTTCGTGTAATGGACTCATTAGAGAGGAAGCGTTCGGAATAAAATTCCTATAGTAATTGATTACTCCTAGCAACCTCTTTAATTCAGTGACATTAGTCGGTTCAGGCGCTTTTAAGATTGCTTGTACCTTTTTCGAGCACGTGTGTAAACCATTTTTATCGATAACATAGCCTAAGTAAGTCACGCTATCTTGAAATAAAACACATTTATCCTTTTGCAACCTGAGTCCTGCATCTTTTAGTCACTTCAGAACTTCCCTCAGCCTGCTCAAATGAGTTATCTTATCAGGCCCGGTACAGCAGATGTCGTCTAACCAACAACTCACTCCGTCGATGCCTACAAGTAATGTTTCCATCGCCTTTTGAAATATGGCCGGGGCGTTAGTTAGCCCGTATACTAATCGCGTATATTTAAAAAGACCTTTTGACGTACTAATCGTTGTCAAATCTTGTGAACTTTTGGACAAACAAAATTGGTTGTAAGCATTCGATAAATCTATTTTGGAATAGTGTTCGCCGCCTCCGAGTTTTGCAAAAACTTCTTCTATTCGGGGCATTGGGTACTTATCTATAAGTAGGTCTTTATTTAGAGACACTGAAAAAGCGCCTGCTATTCTTACTTTACCGTTCTCCTTAAGAACCGGCACAATGGGAGTTGCGTAATCTGAATAGCTTACTGGAACTAATATACCTAAACTAACCAGCCGACTTAATTCATCTTCAACTTTGTCTTTCAGGGCAAACGGTACTGTACGTGGTTTAAAAAAACGTGGCGTTGCACTAGCTTTTAATTTTAACGTAACCTCGAACTGATTAAATTTTCCTAAATCGTTTTTCCATAAATCCTCAAAATCATTAAATAACCGTTGCACCTCTACGTCACAAATAGCATTTATCTTATTATTTGTCAATAAATTGACGTTGAATTTGGTCATAAAGTCACGACCAAACAAAGGCGGCCCGCCATTTTGTATAACATAAAATGTTACATTTTTACACAGTTTATTGTATTTTATATTTAAAGTTATACAACCTTGGGGTGTGATTTTATGACCGTTATAAAAACACATTTTAAGATTACATTTCTGTAAAGGAATATCAGAAAAATGGTCGTCATACATTTTACGTGACAAAACGCTCACACTTGATACCGAATCAAGTTCTATTTTAAATTCCTTTTTATTATTATTTATTGTCACTGGTACTAAGATAGGATCATAGTTCACGTACCTCATATTGAATAACTGGCATTCCTCACACTCACTGTGCTCCCCGTCGGAATCAGGGTTGGCATTTATGTTGTACACACTTTTGTGTCCACACACTTTTTTCAGGTGACCTTTATTGCCACATTTTTGGCACCGATAGTTCCTATACCGGCACTTATTCGCTTCGTGATTTAGGAGACCACACACAGTGCAACGTCGGCCGCTACCACCGGCCCGGCTGGACGCCCCAGCGCCGGCGCTGCCACCGCCGCCGCTGCCGCTGCGGCCACCGCCGCGTGCTGCGTTCATCCTGTATACAGGCTCCTCCTTCACCACGGCTGGGGCCGCTGCCGCCTTGGCACGTGCCTGTCGCGCGCTCGCAGCTTGTTTCGCCACCTCCACCGCCTTAGCAAATGTCAACTCGCTCGTATTCTGCTCGAACAACCGATCCCGTTCCGGTCCTACGTCGAATGCGAGCACAAACCTATCCCGTAGCACGGTGTCCAGAGCGTCATCGAACCCGCCGTATACGGCCAGGCCCCGCAGTCTTGCTGCCCACTCCTCGACACTCTCGCCCGCTGTTCTTACCGCTTCATAAAATTTCGCCTTTTCAGCAAATGTTGACCGTACTGGTTTGAAGTGTAGATTGAATGCATCCACTAGCGCGCTGTATTCAAGCGAATCCAACTTCTTTGGATGCACTAGGTCATGCGCTAGGCGAAACGATTCGTCAGATAAGTGTGTTAGAAGCACTGCACTTTTCCTATCAGCTTTGATATCGTTTAATTTTAGAAACTGTTCTAACCGACTCAGAAATATTGACCATTCTTGGACTTTATGATCGAAATTTTGTAGATTTCCCAAAAACGTGGCCATTTTTATTTTTTATTTTTCTCGTTTAGGTAAATCGTCCTCGTCGCCAATGTTACGTTGGGGCGTATGCAATCAAACAACCGGCTATGACAAGAGTAGTTTATTGACTGGCGATCGGTCGGCGCGCAGGCAGACATATGCATAAGTATACAAATGCTACACATATGCCTTCGAATTTTTGTTCTAAGACATGCCGGTTTCCTCACGATGTTTTCCTTCACCGTTTTGAGAGCAGTGGTGATGAAATAATTTACACAAAGTCAAGCGCTTGTCTGGGTTCGAAACTTCGAACCTACGACCTAGAACTCGTAAGTCGTTGCCGTTACCACTGAGCCACTACTGCTCTGTGTAGGTTATTCGTGTTTATTTCTCAGTAGTGTTCTACGACAATCTGGATAACTGAGTGTTTTGGCTTAGCAATTATTACGGATCGTTGATTTTATTAATTCTAGGCTAATTTGGTGGTGCGAACCAAATCACTCACTGATTAATTAAACAAACAAACGAACAACAAAGTTTATTTCTGTGGAATGAAATTGAGATTGTGTTTTGAGTTTTTGTGTGTTTGTGTGTGTTGTTTGTGTGTATGGCTAGTCTATTATTTGGCCAAAGAATCAGCATTGCCATACTGAATGGCAATGCTGCCAGCCTTTCGGGAAATTTTTCTGTTGACAGCAGGAAAACAGAATTTCTTAATACCCTATGATTCTTTCCGTTCCCTTCTTTATATAAGTACATGCACATCTTATTTTTGTTTTCACGAAACAGAATAAATAAGGCATGGTCTTCTTTGTTATATTTTGTGGATATAGGTTCAATTTTTATATACAATACTTTCAGGCCTGGATTTATAGACACTTATTGGAAAAATACGTACATACTTCTACAAAAAACTTTTTATTATTAATTGAGGATACACTTCAAAAAACAGAACTGCTACAAAGTATCGAAGTTACCTGAGATCCTTGGTTAGAGTGATTTTGAGGTAATACAATTTAAAGTTACAAACCTACAATTCTAATTACAACTCTTTATTAGTTGCTTTTGTGAACAGCGTATTAATTCAGATGTGTTACAGTTGTTATGGCAATCAAATGTCATTTGATTCAAATAGGTTTTTAACTTTATTATTTTATTTTTCTCTTATTAGATTCTTTTATAATTTGTGAATGTGAGAACGCTGTAGGCCTTGCAGACTGTAGATTTGTAGACCATTTTTCTATTTTTGAAGCACCTGGTACTTGTTGACAGGCTTCACACTGTCATCCCATACCTGTTAACACTGTAATTTGAAAATATTGTAAAAGTCAAATATTTTTAAAAGAGTAAGCGCGGAGTTTCTTGCCGGCTCTTCTCGATAGGAAACGACGAATTGGAACCGTGCACCTAGATTCTGATGTTTCATAAGTGCCCATGTAGGTTAAAATATTTTGATTTTGAAATGTAATTTTTCACTTTAATTATTTCGTCGCAAAATATTTACTCGTAGTTGTATTTTGTATTAAAAGCCAAGTACACGCCTATTTTATAATGTTGTATATTTCAGCAAAATTTTCTGTTTTGTGTTATTGGGACATTTTGAATTTAAATATGTGAAATTCTGTTGTCGTGCTAGTGACGCACCCGTAACGCAATTGTCTAAATCAGAATAGTACTAGTTAACAACGCTCGGTTTTAAGAGTAATTCATACGACGTTTTATTCAACGCTAAAGCATAAAGTTGGTAGTTACGTAAAATATGAACATGAAGTTGTATTATATAAGACATATTTCAACTTGCGTCAGTAATAAAATACAACATACAAACATCTAGATCGGCTCTAAGTGCAACTGAACCTATACAGAGCGACTTTTCATGTTTCGGAATTTCATAGCAGTGTGATGTACTCGAATCTCTTATGAATTCGTAAGCTTTCGGCTACGAAAATGTAGCTATCTGCTACGCCGTAGCAACCACGTAGCTTCTATCATATTTTTCTTAGAATCTTTTCTTTATCACGTAGACTGTACCTTCGTTGATATTTCAAAGGAACCACGTATTCCTATTAATTCAAAGCCTAAAACCTCATACTGTCGAACCGCGATCCCTTAAGTACTTGTCATAAAGAAAGATCTTCCATAATATATATTTTTAACATCTTCTCAATATTATTATTAATGTTCAATAAGTTATATTAGAAAAACGATGGACATTGTATGCGGCTCATGGTACATAATATTTGTTTTTTGGAAAATTAATTTCACATCGTAAAAAAATTACAGAACAACACAAATGAATAATTGCATAAAGTTAAAGGCAAACTTGCAAAATTACGTAACTGGTCTTTGCCTTCTAGCTTTCCCACTACGACAAATACAAAGGTTTACTTACATGGTACAGCCCAGAGGGTTTTCAAGCATGCATATGCAAGGCGAAAAGTTGAAGTATGGTGCGTGCGCATGATGAGACAACACCGAAAATATATTTGAATTCAGATTTAAGCCCCGTGGTAGGGAGTTCACTTTCAGATTTCAAAAGATTTCAATAAAGTTGTCTTCTAAGCCGTTGATTTTGGTATGATTGTGTGCGGCGATTGGCAAATGTCATGAATCTAACTTCCCAACGAATACTATATTATGATTGCGAAAGTAAGTTTGTTTGTTTGTAACGCTTTCATGCTTAAACGGATCAATGGATTTGGATGAAATTTTGCGCACAGATAGACCATGACCTGGGTAAGGACCTAGATAACTTTTTATTCTGAAAAGCAGAAGTAGTCGCGGACAAAATAGTATTTCATAAAAGCATAAAAGTATTAAAACAAAAGTCCTGCTTTAAAAACATAACAATCTTCTCGTAAAAAAAAAATCAAGATTCAGAGTTGCACGAACCGTTTACAAACAAAAAAATTGTTTTATTGAAAATAATACCCGTCGTAAAATATATATAGCATCCATTTTCGTGTCTAAAGTCTTTTGTTAAGAACTTTCAAAGTTCTGACTTTTAATAGTAGAGTGATAGAGACTTAGAATAGTTTTCGTCTCCAAATACAAGAAAATGGCTGACAAATATTTTTACGATTGGTATTATTAACAACAAAACAATTTGTTTGTTTGTAAACGGTTCGTTTTCAAACAAACGTTACGTAGTTTTTAGCAAACTAACAGTTGCAATAACCCAATATTTTAAAAGTATTAAATTTAATCGGCTATCAAATGATTTGATTTTCTTTTATCTATTTATGTTTTCGGTAATTGAAAAACTTTGCAAACATATGAGATAATAACAGATACTAAATTTTAATTCCATGAAAATAAAATTCGGGATCGTCGTCGCCAACCACAAATTTTAAATACTTGAGGGAATCGAGGTCACCTAGATTTATTCGTGAATTCGGAATTGCAACGAAATTAATTTAAAAAACAGTCAGTGTAGTTATGACGTGTGAGTGTATGTATCTTGGAAGAGACAAAGGGGAATCTGAGAAGCATCAAGACGAAATTAGAGATGGAAGAGAGACCCATATGTAAGGTGGTGAACGTGTTACGCGAAAGAGGGTATGTTAAACAAACAAAGCTAAAGTTTCGCACTTTGGTATGTAGTGACAAATTGTCTTTTTGGTACTATTGTTTAATTTCGTGATTTAATTCACCCACTGCATCAGGAGAGCGACGATGTAACGCAGTGCAATATTATCAAACAGCAGCTGTTTGTGATATAACACTTTGCACAAAAACAGAACATTTATAAATTCCTTAATTTTTATGTCTGAACGTCATTCTCTGTCGCATTCATTCACAAAAGATAGGTTTCGAGATGAATCCTGTTCATAACACGTATTTTTGTTCAGTCGTATATAAACGGGGGCTCAACTTGAACGGCAGGATCCCTCATAAAATGAAGTCATAGAGTGTCACTGAACGGTCCTATTATCTGCCCCGGCATCTCGTATAACGGAGGGCCACTAGAGCCTTCACCTGCTAATTCAGGTTAGATTACGCAAACAATGATTGAATACTTCATTTTGTATCGAGTTAATTTAAAAAGTTTCCAAAGGTATTTTCTTTTACGACTTTTTTCGATGTTTACATATCGGTAATGGATAAACTAAACAGCTTTGTGGTTATACTGGCCATCCTGGAAATGCAGTGCTCTAAATAATATGGCCTGTACACAACACTAATCTCATACTCGTAATATAATGCCCTGTGGGTTTGGGCAGAATTGACATAGTTACTTATACTTTTCATAACTAGCATACGTATAATGGCATGAACAGGGTTAGAATTAGTGCCAAATCAGTGTTTTAGCCAGGGTTTGGCGTTAAATAATGGGGTGCCTGCCGAAAGGTTGTAATACCGCAGCGTGGCTTTAGTGAGCTAAGTTTTTAGTTATAAGATGCTTTATAGTAATAATATTCAATTTTTTAATGTAAATATGTATAATAAGATAAAGCTTAAGTTAAAGCGCTAAGCCTTAATGACATTCATTACGTTTAAATGAACATAATGAGAAACCAAGATTAAGTTAATAGTTCGATTTATGCTTAGATAGTTTCTCGGAGTGTGGGAACTACCGTGGTCTGGAAATGCATCCAAAAACAGGTGTTAACCCAAATTCAATATCTTCAGCGTCGGGAACTATTTATTTGGTAAGGCCTCTTTAAATATACTTTTCCAAGAAACAAACAATCCAACTTACATCTTCCGTTGATTTACTTTACTGAAAAACAAGAAACAATCTCATGCTATTCTAACATTATAAACTGACCTGTTTTTCCAGCAATTATTTACAACGCTTGGAACTGTTCGAAAACTCCACACAAGCGTATAATGAAGCTCTTCGATGGAATGTGACTTAAAGCCAAAGAACTGGAGACTATGTCTGCCAGTAAACATGTAATTAGTCGCACCAATCCGTTGATAATGTTTGCTTAGATAACTTCAAGTTCTTACTCAGACATGGGACTCGCGATTTTATCGTTTTTATTTCATTTCTGCGTGACTAGATTGATTGCGGTTTTTTTGTGGCTGAGCATAAAGCTACTTGTACTTTTTGAAAAAAGTTTATTACTTCACAGTCAAACTAAACATCATCTTTATGAGTGTAGACCTAACTCGTATTTATCGTTCTTGTATCGTACGGGTGTAATGTCTAAGGTTCCAAATAAGCGAAACAACATCTTAGTATTTCCATTTTCTTAGTTATTAAAGAATATTCTTTTAGCGTAGCAATAGCACGTATGTTTATCGTTCCTGTATCCTTCCTACGTGTGTAGTGTCTAAGGTTTCATAAGCCAACAATCACAAAAACCAATATACATAACTACAAGTGTGTTTCACTCGGTTCCACCAGCACCGTCTCTCTCGTTTGTAACAAATCAGAAATGTTACGTTGTTGATCATACTAGAGTTTCTAAGAATTCAGATAGATGGCTTATTTGGACGAACAAACACTTGTTATCATTATTATGCCCTAAGTAGTTAATAATAAAAACGTAACTTTCTGATAGGACAACAAAAATAAAGCAGATAAAAAATCAATACTTCAAACAGTGCATTTGATTTAGACCTATGAAATTATCAAAAATACTATTAGTGCAATAAAAGGGCACCTTTTTGAAATAAACAAAGGCAGTCAATGGACGTCAAATAGTGCGAAACAATCAGGCTCGTTGATTATTAAACACCCGACGGGCTTCGTCTATTGTGCCGACGACATGTGCGGCCACCTATCCGGTTCCCATGGCATCACTTAAGTTGGAGGGTCGTTCTTAAGATAGCCTATATATATATAAAATAAAATAACTAGTTAAATAAGTTGGCTGTATTTTGGCAAGTTAACATTACAGTTTAAGTAATCTGTATCAGTCTTTTTATGGTTCAACAAATAAAATGCTCATTATTTTTTAAAGCTGTCAGAGAAGATGGCCCAAAAAACGTCATTCAACTATACACATAAAAGCAATGATATTTTTGTAACTGTGAGTAAAATGATTATTTTTATTGCGCCTAACATATCTTGGGACCCTGGAGTCCCGGACCTTTGGAAGGCGTACGAAGGGCCGATGCGTTGGCTTCGGCCCTTCGTACTCCAAGTTGGTGAATGACTATTGCAGGATCCGCTGACACCGTCACAATTGGGGCGGTCCAGCCGGTGCTCGACATTCAGGGTGACTCAGGTGCTCTCGGGGCACGGCTACTTCGGGAAGTATCTGAGTCGCATAGGCAGGGACCCAGACGCTCAGTGTCATAACTGCGTCCATTGTCAGGAGGACACGGCGTGGCATACGCTTGCAGAGTGTGCAACTTGGGTGGAGCCGCGCCGTGCCCTCGTTTTGGAAGTAGACGACCTGTCGCTGCCGGCTCTGGTCGGCGGCGCAGTGTCATGGGACGCGGTGATCTGCTTCTGCGAAAATGTCGTTTCGCAGAAGGAGGCATCAGCAAGAGAGAGGGATATTTTGAGTCGCTCTCCCGGCCCGCAGCGGGCGCACCGGGCTTCGGCAGAGGGCAGATAATGCCCTCTTTCGGCCCCCTAAACGGGTCCAGGGACACCGGACTAGGGGTGGTCCACCGCCCCCTTTCATATAATACCCGAGGTGGTGACTCTTAGACGAGGCAGCGGAAGTCAAACACCTCACTCCCCCAGCTTGACCAGATGGAGCCCGCAGTGGTGGTCCCGGCACCAGTCGGGGGCTGTGTTGAAAAATTCTTGACTGCCCCCGTAGCCCCCGGTGCAAGTTCGCGAGGGAACACGGGTTGGTTTTAGATAGTAGAAGTCTGACAGACCCCTCAAACCACCCCAATGTTTTAAACCAAGACATTCTCGGAAGTATCGGTTAGATCCCTACAAGAATTTCACTGGAACAATTTCTTCCTCCGAGTACGTTTGCTCTTGCGAATGTCCACCCAAGCGGGCCAATAAAGGCGAGTCAGAGATGAGGAACATGACTTCTCCCGGGATATAGGGTCCGTGGGGTCGCTTAAGTAACAATATTGTTAACGGTAACAGTAGGTTGTCCATATTTTTCCCTAAAACAGTTGATGTTTCCATATTTTTTGGTGTAGTGTTTGATAATCGGACACCAATAATGTATGCTGTCACAAAACGTTTAAGTTTTGTGTAAATTAGATATCTATACGCAGTTAAGTTTTATCAATTTTATTATGTTTTTTCAGAATGCTTCCAAACGAATACAAGTTGTACCAAATAACAATTGGCTCATAAATCATAAATGCATTATCTATTTTGATTGGATTATCTTATGAGGAAGCCTACATAAATACAAGTGCACAAAAGCGGAATACTAAAGCCACCTAATATCCATCAGGTTATTCGTTCATCCGCTTATAAAATATACATATTTAAGCATGTTTTTGAGGATAAAATCGTCCCCGGAGTGGGTACGATTTATGTAAATTTAGCCGGTAGCGGCTAAAACATGAACATATATTTTATTTATAGCCTTCTGATGTTCGCTCGTTGCTTGGGCGAAGTTTAGTTCTGGCGAAATCAACACAATACAGCGGGGCATTGGCAGACGCGGCGCAGGCAACCGGTGCACACTACATATTAGCTATGGTCATATCTGTATTAACAGTTAGTGCAAATATTGGCCACTAAAGGTTTACATGAAGTTCGAACATAAAAGTTTAAGGCATAGATTATTCTCGATGTAGGTAGTGCTCTTTCTTTTTTACCTGCATTGCTTTTGTCGTATAAGTATTTTTTTTCTTCTCCGTATGAAAGCAAATTATACCTGATTTAACACCGTCTTTACGTCTGTCGTATGTCGCTCTCGTCTGTTGTGTGTTCTTGCTTTGGTTCCAAGACTTAACATTGTCAGAAGAAATAAAATGTAATTAGGAGGAATCTCTTTAATTCATAATGCATGATGAGTAAATAAATAAAATAAATGCCTGGCATATACCAATGTATGAATAAATGTAAGCCAAACTAACAAACTATACTCACAGAGAGCCTGAGTTCCAACAATGAGAATAAATAATTTTACATTTGTACGAATATGTTTTGTAGGAGTAATATCTTAAAATTTTATATCCAGTTTTTTTCGCAGCATTGGAACCAAATAATTCAAGGGCCTTACAAATTCGAGCTCAGACAGAATACGAAAAGTGTGCATTTGAACGTTCCTTGATCCTTGCGCATCGAGGATAGCGTAAGAGACGGTTCCCACCGGATTTCGCTGAATGTGCGAGATGTGCTGAAGAAACGGTACTACCAGTTCAAAGTTATTTACATTATTTAAATGAAGTTACCTGAAACATAACAAAATTAGAATATGTTATAACTGACAAGATTAGGTCTGGGATTGGAAGATATTTCATTTTTTTTTTTGCCGAAAGTCAAATTTTTATTAATGTATAGTTAAAATCCCCTCATTGTGGCCTTTCATATAAACTACAAAAGCTTTTTAAACAGTGCGTCCAGCAAAATAAATTTTAATCAGCAGACCGTTTAGTAAAAACATTCCGAATACCAATTTTAAATCATCTGATAAAGCAATCTAGAGACGTCCCGCTTTAATTTTTTTTTTTCAGTAAAACGTCCGAGAGAGTTGCTTAGAGCCGGTTAAAGAAATAACCAACTTTTCACGCTATTCAGCTATCTTCTAATGGAATGTGTTCACACAAAAACGTAACTACGAAGATTTTCCCAAAAAAACAAGATGCCAGGCTTTTTCAGCAGGTAAAAACTTTAAGATGGTGTTATTACTACCTAGAGAGATTGGTAATGATCTACCTCAATGCAGATAAGTAGGTACGAAGATGAATAAAAGAAAACTGTTATAACGTGATTTTTTCTTTGAATTTTGTCATAGTAGGAGGCCATTCAAAAACCTGATGATAACAAAATCGGGGATACAGTTTGGTGTTGCAGCATATGTATTATATACATCCAAAATATAATAACACAACTCGATAGCTAATGAATCAAAGGATTTGTTACGTTGAGTCAGTACTGATACACGACGACACGACCTCTGCCTAACTCAGAAAATATTACTCGTTACGTTCACCATACAGCAACACCCCTTTTTTTGTCTTATGTGATCAATGTTTTAGTGAATCTTGAGTAGTGTGTCGTTAATGCTAATAGGCTTGCTACCATGGTATTTGCTAACCTGGGAGGGTTAACGTTAGTTATGAGTCGTAATTTTAATACGCCTCTGCCTATCCTTCAGAGGGAACTTCAACAGATATGATTTTATATTATGTGAATGGAAGCGTGTATGAGAACCTCTACCCCTCGTTCGCGAAATTTATTCGAAGCCATTTAATGTAAAAAAAAGTATTAAGGTCAAGATAAACAATTAGCAGCAGCAGATAAGCAATTAGGAGCGGTCACTGCCGCGACTTACGAGTTGTAGGTCGTAGGTTCAAACCCAGGCGCTGACACGTGATATCTTCCAACCCGCACTGGGCCCTTATAGATTATGCAATGCTTTTGCTGAACAATTAGATACCTACACTCTTCTTATTAAGTAGTTACCAAACTTCTTCTAATCAGTCCATCTGATACCCAATCGAACTTAAAGCGACCCTGTATCATTTAGGTCACGACATGACACAATTTAAGATCAAGTTACAATGCTCACTAATTTACTGCACATGTTATTAGGTGCGAGAGTGTGCCGGGGATACGGCGAGCAAAGTGTTGCAAACAGCTTTGTCGTTGCTAAGCCACGTGGAGATTAAGAGGGAGTCCAAAGACGACGATGCTCCCAAAGTCTTGGTGCATCGTGGACGTATGCAACCACTAAAGGAACAACAGGTTCAGAATTTTCTCCATATGTTAGAACAGCTGGCTGCTATGAATTTAATGTCACAAAGTACGCCAAACTACGAGTACTTTGTTACAGTGTACAGGGATCTAAAAGGGGAATGGAATTTAAAACTTGTTTTCGTAAAATGAACAAAAGTTGAAACTTTCCCTTTTATATCTCCGTAACCATAAAGTATGGGGCAGTAAAAAAATAACATAATAACCAAAAAATAAATTATTATCGGGTTAGTTAAGGGTAGTTACACAAAAATAACATAATAAAATAACATACAAAAAATAACATAATAATATAACATTTAAAAAAAAATTACAAAAATAACATTTAAAAAAATAACATAATAACCAAACAATAAATTATTATCGGGTTAGTTAAGGGTAGTTTTACACCCGTAACGTGTACTATAGTATGAGTACCATTAGTAAACATAATATGAGTCTGTCGAGAAAATAAAACTCTGTAGTAGTTGGAATATTTTTGACACAGCATTATTATACGACGCTTGTAGCTACCGACAATACGCCATGTTTAAAATAAATTATTATGTTAGTAATAAATATTCCTAAAGATTTATTTTACTACTTCCGTATAAAGAACGTCTATATCTCGTTTACTAAAGTGCACATACATACGTTTTTGTTTACAACGAGAAATAAAAATTATGTTGGCAATAACCGTAATTCTAGGTCCAAGAAATATCCCGCGCGGAAAAACAGAGAGCCGAACAAATCTCCCGTTTAATGGCTTCGAAATATTTGGAGCGAATGGCACTTGACACATATTTCCTAACTGCCTTATGTAAGGACGAACGATTGGTCTCTGCCAATAAACAAGGATCGCAAAAACTGCAGGAATAGGCCAATAAAGCTCTCGCCGATTTGGAGAAGCGACAAGTACGCCCACACTATCTTAACTTTATAAAATTAACCTCTGACCCGTTGACCCACAAAATATAATACGTTGCACACCGTCATTCTTTATAAACGGCTAGCTAAATTGAAATTTATAGCACTTGGTTCAGATTGAAATCTAACCCTGTAGTTGATTCGGTGTTTACAAAGTTAACTGCATAGCTGTAAGCTTAATTGAATAACACGGGCAATGTTTAAAGCACATATCGGGATAGGCCCTCATCAGCGATATTACACTTGCACTTTGTAAGTAGGCGTGGATTGTCGGGCGAAGAAAATAGATATACTAGTTACAGCACAATCACTTTATTTCACTCACAATGTCTTATAAAATAATCACCATGAAATAACCTGAAGGCAGAGGTCCGAAATATTAAATGAAAGTATTACATTTAGCAGTAACCAACTCTTTTATTCCGACAGCTTGTTAATTAATTAAATAGATCGCGATAATAGCTCTAGGCGCTACGGCAGGCGCACCGGGCCGAGCCTGCCACAAGAATGCTCCCCCCCTTCGCTGCGCACTAGCTTACATTAAGTTGCTCGAGAACTAGGGAGAGTGGGGAGGCGAACGTCCGCTTTGCACAGCGTAACTCGACCCGCTGTACCTACCGCTAACGGTGACGCCGACACGGCCATACTGACGTGCGGACGTCCTCGTACGCGTAGACTCATCAAGCATTGTCTAAAAAGACATAACGTAATTATTGATGTTCGTTCATCCTGACTAGCAATCTCGATGAGCAAAAAAGATCCAGGTCATCCCTACTGACTGTGCAACCAACTCTGGACCGCTCAATATTGAGCCTTCAGGACTTATACTAGTAATCTGGTCCGGTTCAGCCCTGCAGAGTTTACTACTAATTCGGGACCGCTCGTTATTGAGCCTTCAGAACTTTAGCAATCTGGTCCGGTTTACCCCTTCAGAGTTATAATCTTCTGGCCCGGTCCAGCGACCCTTCAGAATTATAACCGCCTGGTCCGGTCAAATGACCCTTCAGAATTATAACCTCCTGGTCCGGTCTTACGACCCTACAGAGTTATAATCTCCTGGTCCGGTTATAACAAACCCTTCAGGATTGTCACTGCTTGGTCCGGTCATGAATGACCCTACAAGATCACTCCAGTTTATACAGTTTTTTTTTTCTCTCTTTTTTTTTTTCTCTTTTTGTCTCTCTTTTGTACCTCTTTTGTCTCTTTTTTGTCTCTCTTTTGTCTCCTTTTTAGTCTCTTTTTAGTCTCTTTTTTTGTCTTTTTTTTGTCTCTTTTTTGTCTCTTTTTTTTTGTCTCTTTTTTTTGTCTCTTTTTTTTTGTCTCTTTTTTTTTGTCTCTTTTTTAGTCCGGACTAAAATGGTCCCTGTAGATTATATAATCAAATGTATTAAAGTACTTGTCTCAACAATCCACACATGCTATGTTCATTGGTAGTTTCACTACCACCAAAGTCATTTACTTTAGAGCCTATAACAGAAACAAACTATTTTAATCTTAAGAATAGACTTGACTTAGACACTCCACCGAATGCGTAGCACGCCTGTGCGATGCCGACCGAGTCTCATGTCATACAGCCAGCAAAATGTCACTGAGTGTCATGTCATTGAATGTGTCGTAGCAGACACATAATTCATGTTCACACACACATAACACTCTAAACTAACAAACGACATCTATGAAAACTAAATAACACTAATTTAAGTATTGAAGCGTCGTCACGGCCAGACTGACATTCACACGTCCTTGTGCGTCTCCATCCCCTTAAAGTCACCGCGGGCCCATTTTTCTGTAAAAATAATAAAACTGGTAGATTTTCCTGTACGCTCGTCCATCGGTGACAAACATTACAACGTTTTATAACCCACAAAATCAACCTTTAGGAGCTGAGCCTGACTACTTAAATAGGCCTCCCTTGAGCTAGTTATCTCTCCAGATAACATGGACCAGGCAGCCAATCAGCGTCTCTCCGATCACTCACTAGTACCACACATATCTCCATTGATCTCATAGCCTCTCAGACTAGACGATCACTTTATAATATGACCCAGAATATCGGCCTGCATAAGCCAGTTCTTTAGACTACCCAATAACACACACCATAGGATGTCAACCCGCATGAGTCGGACCCTTACTTTATCTCACAGATTAGTACCAATTTTACGTTTAATTACGTTTCTTCACTATCAGAGGCCGAGAGGTTTTCAGAGCTGGCAGATAACGTACGTGAACTACAAATAGACAAAGCATCACTAAAACCACCCGATGACGCCCACTCCATTCGTCAATCGCGGACTGCCGCCACCTCGGCCTCCTTCAAGCTACCCGTCAAAGTGGTAGCTAAATGCACCAAGCCCTCACTTCCCCCGGGCATTGCACGAAAATGCTTACGACCATATTTGCATTCTCTATTAGACACACAACAAAGGGAAGTCTTTACTCCCTGCGAAGCCCAAATGAACCCAGAGGGGGGTCACATACAATGAAGTAGGAATCACCACTGTAGAACGGTCTCATTTTTCCTACTGTGACGCAGCAACTCTCCCAATATTCTCCAATGCTAACTTACGAATTTCACCCAAATCTCACCGAAACCCAGACTCAGAATATGAAGCCACACTTAAAAACCGCGCCCGAGTCCCAAACACAAGTTCTGTTTGTGTTACCCTAGACCTTGGACCATCCGTCGCTAGCTGCACTTCGAGAAGCTCGCCGCGCCAGGTCCCACCAGATTCACTTTCGATTATAACAAGTAAGCACCTCAATGTCCTCATGACTCTCTCTACCCGAACACATGCCCTGCCAGAACCGTTAGCAACAAGGTGCAACTCTACACCATGTTCACCATAAAATTGCTCTGTCTGCGCCAATACAATACCCACCCCGATCCGAAATGATCCGCGAAGTCGCACCGAAAAGACAGAGCCTCCTTTAGTGCTTCATCTGCACCTGCTGCATCCAACTAAGAAGTGCACTCGAGAAGGACTCATTTAGTGAAAGAGTCAACAATGACAAGAATACTCCCTACCATCGATTTCTCCACACAACTTCTCCGCGATGTCTAAATGTACAGTATAACATTGTGCAGAAACCCTAAGCATAGGATGGAGCGAGCCCCGAACAATCCCTTGAGGCCCAGCACACAAGTGTGAAGTTCAATCAGTGCGTTCCAGTCAAATCATTTTAGTCAGAACCCGTTCTGATGTTAGTATTTCGATCACTTTCTTGTAAATATCTTGTCTGTCCATTTGATAGGCCCTTTTAATTTGATTCAAGATTCTTAACGTAAAACACGTGAAATATGGGGCAAACCGCCAAAAACTAATCTAAAAGACCTACACATCGCTCAAAATAAAATTATTAAACTATTATTTCACTATGATTACCTTACACCTACAGTTAAAATTTACAGGGAAACGAAACTCATGAATATTAAACAACTTCCTGCATATTGCACCAGAATACTTAAAAATTCTAAGTAAGTTCATTCACACAAAAATACATCAGGTACACAATCGCAGCAATAGTAGGAAGGATCACATTTTACTACCGCGAGTGCGGACAGTCAATGGCGAGAGAACAATTATTTTTGCGGGAGGGCAACAATATAATAAGCTACCTATAGAAGTAAAGAATGCGAACTAAACGTTTGGTATTTTCAAGATTACATTTTAAAAAATCACTTTCTAAATGATCAAACACATCCATTAAACAGACTTGCCCTACTACTGTATTGCTTTATTGTGGCACCGGGATCGCATTCCTTATCTACGGAAATTATTTCTTTTGCGGGTGGATCGAAAAGTTTTAAGTTGTGTTAGTTAATAATGTTATTTGCGTACGAAAAGAAATGGTATTACAACTTAGATGATTTAATATAAATTAAAATAATAGCTGCTTAGTTTGTGTGTCCAAGTTATATTTTAAGTTTTAAAACGTTCTCAAGTAAGTGAAATCTTTGTAATTTATTTTCGAGATATAAATTTCTTTAACCATAAACAGCATACCACCAATAAAGAATCAATTATCCTTTCGCACTGAACTAATGCGAGTTTATCTTCACCATGTAGGTCAGTTTTGATGTTGTGGTATATGATAATGAAACTCTTTAGTAACGTTAACTTTCTTACCCCAAATAGAATGTAATTTTGCAATATCGTTACGTACATGGATCTACTATCTAATAGATCCCTACCTATAATAACTGGTTCTGTAATTGAGTTAACAGGCACAACATGAAACAAAAAGGACACTGACGTGTTGAATTTCACCACGGCTCAGTTATTCTGCGATTCATATTTAACGTTTTCTTTACACAGGTATACCTGTAAGGTAAACTAAATCACAGCGCATAGTACCCTGGATTTTTTGACAAAGCTAAAAGCTACAAACGAACTACCAGATTATCTATTAAAAAGAAAAGGAACGAGCTCACCGGATGATGTGGTTGTCCATACACGTAGCAGGTGAGACGGTTCGTATCACGACTCTTCGGTGCTGGTGCTCGATTCGAATTCTTCACTTCGGTCAAAGGTTCGTACTGCCACTTGCTTCAATCACTTGATTTTTGGACTGTTGTGCTTTAACGATGGCATGTGCCATTGAAGCGATTGTCATTATCAGGATCAAACCGTATCAGTCGCGCAGTTGCGGTGAAATTTGACGTTTGCGGTTAAGTGGTTGCCGGAAGTCGTGATAGCAAAAACTCCATATTTTGAATAGATTAGACGTTAGCCCACACTTCACTGTCGTCATTATTTTCTTCAGGTTTTTGCCCTTCGAATCCCAATTCTGATATCGGGATAGGCCCTCATCAGCGATATTACACTTGCACTTTGTAAGTAGGCGTGGATTGTCGGGCGAAGAAAATAGATATACTAGTTACAGCACAATCACTTTATTTCACTCACAATGTCTTATAAAATAATCACCATGAAATAACCTGAAGGCAGAGGTCCGAAATATTAAATGAAAGTATTACATTTAGCAGTAACCAACTCTTTTATTCCGACAGCTTGTTAATTAATTAAATAGATCGCGATAATAGCTCTAGGCGCTACGGCAGGCGCACCGGGCCGAGCCTGCCACAAGAATGCTCCCCCCCTTCGCTGCGCACTAGCTTACATTAAGTTGCTCGAGAACTAGGGAGAGTGGGGAGGCGAACGTCCGCTTTGCACAGCGTAACTCGACCCGCTGTACCTACCGCTAACGGTGACGCCGACACACATATATGACATGACAGCTGGATTTCCAGTATTATTTACATTACTTTTTGTGCTGTCTGTGTTTTCGACTACTCCATTTTTTCAGACAGATATTATCATTTAAATTGCGTAATCCTGTCACGTCGTCTGAAAGAATGGAACACGTTATGATTCCGCTTTTTCTAATATAAGCTAAAGCTTAAGACTTATAAATAAGTCTTTAAAATAAGTCTTGAACGTTTATTTGTATTTGTTTGTTTATTTGTACTGTTCTACGTGAGCGAAGACCACTGTACGCTGCTAGTGCGTTAGAGGCAGCCGCAAGTGCTCGTCTATCACAAGCACGGAAAGAGCAATTGACGCACACGCAACTGCAACACGCAACTGACGCACGGCGCCTCATACAGGCAACGCAACAAATTTACGAACAACAAGACACCGCCAAGTGTTTAGAACAAGCAGAGTTCGGAATGGAACAAATAACAAGAAAACCAGCCAACTTATTACAGGAAAAAGATAAATTCCTGCAAAAGCTCCACGATATCGTTGGAAACGCTTTCTTGGACCAGGTAGGTTCATTTCTGTATTTTATTATAAATTGTGTAGCCATGGGCATTAAGAAGCAGGTAAGTTTAATAGAGCTTGTTTGCCAAGTCTCGTAGACTGTGAAAAATCTCTCTTATTTTATGTTCAGAAACGTGTTCGAGAAAGTATGAGCGAGTCGGGTCGGGAACGAAGGGCGTTTATTCTACTGGGCATGTCTGTATCGCGGGAACCGAGTCGCGACTCCGTGCTGCGAGTACGCCCGCCCGCGCCTCCTCGCAACGCTAAGTAATTTAAATATTCATCTTACATCTGCTGTTTAATAGTGGTGCCGATTCTCTTGTACACCGAACTAAACTAACTAAACTATAACTAAAATTCCTTACTTTTTACTATGAAAATCTTGAAGCTATTCTGCGAAAAAAAATCTCTAAATTTAAAAATAATTTTGACACAACTATAATCGAATTTGACAATCGCGAGTCCACGTGTTTTTTTTTTTTTCTTTTGATTTCGCAACGTCTTTGTTAGAGCCGGAGGCAGCCTGGGGCAGCCTCGACGTGTTTTCTATGGAAGTTTTGACTTTTTGTGTGAAAAATATAAAATAAAAATATCTACATGTAGAGATTTGGTGGTTTCGGGGTTACAAAGGGGGTCGAAATTTTCATTATTTTTGTGATAGGACACACCGTTTTCGAGATATGAGCAAAAAAATAAAAAGAAAGTTAAAACACCGTTTTTGCACGTCTGACTGAAGTCGAGGTGTTGGTGTGAATTTTAGTTCACGCCACCTAATTTTATTCCACACCTTTTTAATCGCGATTAAAAATAGTCAGATTCATGTTCAGATTTAGTTAGACAATCAAATTTTTAGGTGAAAAACGTAAAATTCAGAATAGCAAAATAGCCATTTTCACTAAACTAATAACTCAGTGCAATCTTAGTGCTGTCAAACTAAAATATAGTTAATTTGTGTCACTTTAGTCAATTTCAGAATAGAAAATCGTCATTTGACAGGATTAAACCAAATTTTAGTGATTTTTAGGCTAGTTTAGAGGCATTTGTGACAAGAGAATCGGCACCAGTATCAGGTTAATAATTTGGTGTTGGAGTACGCTTTTCGAGTAGAAATCCTCACAAAAGTGGGTTGAATTTTATTTAAGAATCACACAGCAAAAAATACCTGACCATGACTGTCAAAAAGTGTCCATCTTCCCAGTCTTAAATTTATAGAAAGTTAATGTACAGTAACGTATTTTTCTAGACCCTAAAACCTAGTACTTGTATAAATTTAAGCAAACTAGACCTCGTAACATATGGAAACTAGACTGGGTTTACGTAACTTTGCCTTGACCTAACTTTCTACGACGCAGCTTAGCCAACGGTATGCCTTTTTTTTTTTTTTTTTTTTTTTTTGTTCCCGGGGTGGAAAATCCTCATGGATGTCCTCCGCCCTGGGGCGGGCGGAGGGGTCTGTCAGACTCTTACTGACTAAAAACCACCCCGGTGTTCCTTCTCACACCTACGCCGGGGTCGCGGGAACACATTATTCTTCCACAACCCCGGCTGGTGCCGGCCCGCTTGCGCGGGCCCCGTCTCGGGCGGGGGGAGTGAGGTGTACTCCCCCCGCAACGTCTGTGGTCGGCGCGCGAGGAACACTACGCGCGCCGCCTTCTCGGGTCCTGATGTTGGGGGGCGACGGATGTCCCCGAATCCGTCGCCCCTGGACCCATTTAGGGGGGCTGGAAGAGGGCGTTGTCCGCCCTCCGCCTGCGCCCGGTGCGCCTGCTGCGGATCGGGAGAGTGGACGAGATCTCTCTCTCCCTTTCCGCAGCCTCCTTCTGCAAGATCACTGTTTCGCAGAAGGAAACCACCGCGTCCCAGGACTCGGCGCTGCCGACCATCGAACTCACTACGGTCGGCAGCGACAAGTCACTGCCTACTTCTGAGATGAGGGCACGGCGCGGCTCCTCCCAAGCGGCACACTCTGCCAGCGTATGCCACGCCGTGTCCTCCCGGCAGTCGACGCAGTGGTGACACCGAGCGTCCGGCTCCCTGTTTATGCGACACAGGTACTTCCTGAAGCAGCCATGCCCCGAGAGCACCTGCGTCGCCCGAAACGACAGGGAGCCGTGCCTCCTCCCGAGCCAGAGGTCGAGCACTGGCCGGACCGCCTCGATGGTGACGAGGCCGGCGGTAGGGCGTGAAAGCCAGTCCCGCCATTCCGCCACCAGGACCTCGCGAAGCTGCGACCGACGCTGCTCCATATGGCGCTGCATCGGCCGCTCGCCCCGCGCCCTCGCTTCCTCGCGCCACCGATAAAGTGACGCGAGCACCTTCGCGTCTAGGTCCCATGGCGGGGATCCGGCCAGTGCACAAGCCGCCTCGTAGGAGATCGTGCGATACCCCCTTATGACTCTGACGGCCATTGCTCTCTGCGGCTTTCGCAGCACAGAGATGCTGGCGGCCGACAGGTCAGCCGCCCAGATCGGGGCCCCGTAAAGGGCCATCGATCGCACGATCCCCACGTAGAGCCGCCTACAAGCGGCGCTCGGGCCCCCCAAATTGGGAAGCAGCGTTGCCAGCGCCCCGGCCGCGCCCAACAACTTGGGCGCCAGCCGCCGGAAGTGGGGTCCGAAGTCCCACCGGCTGTCGAGCACCAATCCCAGATATCATGGTGGGCTCGACAGCGATCCGGACCCCCCCGACCACAATGTGTGATCCGGCCGGCGGCGCCCGCCGGGGGCCATGAAACACCATGGCCTCCAGCCAACGGTATGCCTACCTTAACCTTTCATGTAATTGTAGATTCGTGGTGTTTTATCTTTATATGCCCTTAGATAACCTGTCATCAAAAAATTCTTTTTTTTTAGCCACGGATTTTGTATCAACATCATTATTCTCACGAAAGAAAATATTAGGGATGTTCGTGTTATAAACTTAGTTGCTTTTAAATAAACTTTTTAGTGGAGTACGTTTATCTCTACGATTTTTACAAAGAAGTGACAACACTATTTTTGTCTCGAAGAAATTCAAGTTTTCTAAATAGAATCCAATAATAAAAGTTTTTTGGGAAATGGCTTAGCGTGGCAATTAACTGTCAGTAGCAATGAACCGTTCAGAGTAGGTTGTAGATAGTCATACCATATTTTAATCAGTACTTTAGAACATTTATTAATATGCGAAGCGTGATTGGTCCTGCCTCAAGACGGCCTGAGTTCGGTCCTAGATTTAAGACCGGACTAAGGCCGCTACTCCGTGAAATCTAATACTGTTTTGTCCCCAGGGTTCGAATCCGCACCCTGGAGCGTTCCCTGTCCATGAGCACACGAACTTCAGAACGATGTTACTTGTTGCACGAACTGGCTCGCCTCAATGTTGACACTAAGCAATCTTTAAAAGCCAGAGTCTACACTTCTAAATGTCAAACAGTTAAGTTCAGACACTTTCAGTAGAACGGAATTTATCACTTTGTTAGCACTAATTTTTATAGGCCAGTGAACGGGTCGTTGATTCGAGGAAATAAATTTACCTACCACGATCGAACGAATGTCTTTTTGTCCTTAAATTGTTTGACTACCTTCGAAAATATTGACTCAAAGGCCCCTGTTCGTACCTGCAGTCGTTTTTTCTTTATTCTCTTTAGATACTTAATTCACTTTGTAGGGATTCCAAAGTCGTATTAGCATAGACAACAGTGAATTAAACATACGTGAATTAAACCCATTCGCATACAGTAAGTAGATTGAAACGCAGCTCAAGCCTGAAATCACAGGTGTACACTGAGGGCATTATAGTAATGAATAAACTTTGCAACGTTATACACACAAGAATGCGAGATTTATTTATTTTCAATACGTCCAGAGTTTTATATGGGTCTTGTTTATAACTGAGATGGTGCTGTAAATAGAGGATGTTCTGGTACATTCTGTTTAATTAATAATGGCGAACATCTGAAAAGGTAAAATAGTTAAACAATTAATTATTCGATTAAATGATTGAATAATATATTCTGACCTCGCAGACAGTTACATCGTGAACAGCATTGCTTATTCAAGCTATGATTGACCTGTCAAAACTTAGTCTCTCTGATTCGGTACTGGCTGCAGTGGGGAGGTACCTACAAATTTAGAGGACGCTCCGTGACTTTGAATTGATTTGTAAGCTTTGCTTTCGAAATACTCCCCTTTAGATATTATAAGGTTATGATATAATATAGTATGTCGAAGGAGATGAATGCTTCTATATATCTGTTACCATCATCAATGCAACGGATGTGTGAAGCATAGCGTAGATACTAAGCTATAACTTGTTTCTAGTTGGAAAATTACTGGTGGCAAAACATAAATCTAAAGCTGATCGATTATTAACAAGGTCGAGATCTATAAACCTAACTTATCACGTACTTCGGCTAATCTCGTTATTGTCGTTGCCGTACTCGCCTTGTCGACCTACCTAAATAAATTCTGGCAAAGGTGAGGTCGTCCTGAATGTTGACATAAAGAACGACTTCAATTCAGTTAATAGCTAGCAGAAACTAAAAAAGAAATACCCCCAATCTTTAGTTTCGCAATGTTACACACCCATATATATCATTCTATCGTGACCACCTTTTCGAATATGCTTTTGACTGTCAACAAGTTGATCCCCCCGGACTAGTGATTTTTAGTTTAGCCATTCACCTTATTTTTCGACAGCTAAATTCTACATTTAACGTTTGGTATCTTTATGATGGATCCTTGGGAGGCGATTCAGAAACTGTTTAAAATGACCTAATACAATTCTTAAAAAATGTGCATTCCATTGGCCTTGATCTCAACCTTTCGAAATGTAAACTATACTTAGCGGACAGTGTTGACAGACAACTGACAATTCCTATAGGGTAATGCCCACCGTCCATAGCACCATAGACCAGTTACTGTAACTGGTCAAGGAATTGGTTTAAAAAAAAGTTAGGATTTTTAAGATAAAATAGTATATAACCTTGACTAACGTTATTGTTTTACAATCATTGAATATACAATTCAGGGTTAAAAGAATCCTCGGAATCCATTAAATAAGCTTGTTTAATATTAATAATATTAATTACTCTAGTGAGGCAAATGCACACAATGAAAGTAGATTCTGTAGGTTTTTGTAATTTGACACTTAACTGTGTCTTGACTTGACAGCCGGCCGGCGTAACTCAATGTTGCCAAACACAAAAATAAAAAACGATATCGATATTTTATTCGAATCTCAATTTAATACAAAACCATAATCACCACTGAAACCCCACTGAAGTCAATTCACTTGTTCATTTATTATCAAAAGTAAAAACATAACACCATATATATTATAATAGATCGTATAACAAGCTTTGCGAATGTGATATTATTAATGAAAACATACATGAAAACCTAATTGATTATTTCGTGAAGGAAATTGATAAGTGTTGGCAACACTGCTGCTTTTATCCACAATCATGAATGTCATTTAACTTTTCAGTACTTATATTAATGCAAAAATGTTGCAAACTTGTTCGTATAAATAGATACCTTGTTAAGTTAATAGAAATTACGATGTTTTTTTCCATAAACGTTAGTTATTGTTCCTTTCTCGGCAAAAATGGGTATCCCCCTTTATTGCAATAGCTTCAGAAATCAAAATTATTAAAAATGCTCTCTTCGTCGCCAATCTTTGAAAATTCCTTTCCCGGTTTTATTGCGTAAAAAGTACAAAATTTCAACGATATTTCGGAAAGATTGCTTCAAATAAGCAAGCATGAATTAGGCCATCACCTTAATTCTTTACTGCTGTTTCAGCCATACGTTAACATTTTTCCTTCGCTTCCATAAATATATGGAAACACACTCATCTTTTAGAACAAATAGACCAAATTATCCGGCACACACTAACTTCGATTTTAAACGTAGCCATTGACGACAGAGCTTGGGTTATGCCCAAGCTATATCTTCCCATTCTCATGGGAGGCCTTATCGTCCGGAAAAGGAGAACGGCAGGCTTGTATGGGAATTTCGTACAGCTAATAAAATTTCGTGTTTTACGATATGTTTTGTTTTAATTGGGAATAATTTGATAGACAATCTCTTTTAAAAATCTTTTTTTATTATTAGAACATGGGACGTAAAATTTATAACCAGTTTTATTTTTTAAGGTTATATACTAGTGTGCCAATGTAGATTGTTACTTATAGGTATTCAATTTTAATTGTTACTTATAGGTACTCAATTCAACGTAGAAACGGCCAGATAATTCGCAAAGTTGCTCAGAAGCAGTCACAAACCACAATCCAAAACAAAGCGAAGAACTGAACTAGAACTGAACGAAACTGAAAGACTTGTCAATAAATAATTGCCATATGAACAAAAACATATTGATGACGAAAATAGTTCCTGTCATTAAATCGTCAACTATTATGATTGTATGAAACAATAATACATTCTTAAGTATAATACATAAGTATGAAATTATATTTAATGTTGTTTCTAATTCTAAATTATTAATTTTCATTTCGATATTCGTGTTATTTAACAAAATGGCAAATTCTAAAAACATGACTGCGTTTAGTTTACGATTTTATTACGTTCAAATTTTAAAATCTTTTTATTTATTTTATTAATTAGTCCGGAGTTCTGTAAATAGTAAGTTCACTTATATGAAAATTAATGGCTTAGTTGCAATAATAAGTAATACAAATTCTATTACAGAACAACAACAAAAGTATGCTGTACGAAATCTGCCGTACACCTTTCTAGCATTAGTTTACCAGCTTTCGAATCCTCGGTCCATGGCACTGAGAAATTAATCAAGAAAATCCTAGCCTCCACACTGACTAATTTGGATGCGCCATGCTTCACCGAGGCTATGGACGCCTGGAAACTCGCTTGCCCGAAGTCAGATCTACCAGACAATCCATTTTCCCAGAGACGGTGGGATGAGTCGTTGTGCAGATGAGTCGTTGTGCAGAGTGGTACAGGACAATTTAATTAACACGTCTGCTGGCTGTGAGTAAGTTGGAGTCGGGTCTGTGGCTTCATGCACTACCGTCGTCGAACATAGGCACTTTCATCGACGACACTACTTTCCGCCTCGCTGCTTCCCTATGACTGAGAGCTCCTTGTTGTTCTTCTCATCGCTGTCACTGTGGCGTAGTCTCAGTGTCGGATACCACGGCCTGTCTTGTAGCCGAAGTGCGGGTCACTTAGCGCGGCATGCGAACATTAACAACATCATCCGATGAGCTCTTGTAAACGTCCTAGTTCCAGCTGTATTAGAACCCTATAGCTTTGCACGTGACGATGGCAAGAGGGCGGACGGCATGTCTTTATTTCCATTCACGGTGTGTAGGCCTTAAGTGTGAGATACAACGTGTGTCTTTACTCTTGCGCCATCCAATATTCCTGGCTCGGCGTGCTGTGCTCGCACTGCTGCTGCGCCTGCGGAAAACCTCAAGTGTTTTATTACCGCCGTAGTATACCTTGATATACCGTAGTATACCTTATTGGTAATTATATTTTAGAGACGTTTAGGGTTGAAACCCTCGGGCCGTGGGGTCCGAGTGCTCATGGTCTCTTTAAGGAAATTTCAAAACGGCTGGTTGACACTTCCCGTGACTGCCTTTTGAAGGGCTGACTTTTACCTTGACCAGAGGCTAAGCATTGCCATACAACATGGTAACGCCGCCAGACTCTGGGCTTATTACCAGTCGACAGCGATGCGGAAGAATTTTATTTTATGCAATTATTAATTATAATTTTATTAATAAATTTGCTAATACTTGTTATTTGTTTAAATGACATTTATTTTCTAGCGTTATTACTTCCACTGTGTGACGGGAACATTACAGATCTCAGCCCTAATTATTTTTTAAATGGTGATCTAACTATAAAATAAAACGATTTTTTTTTGTTCAACAAAAAAAAAATTGTTACATTAAAATTAACATAGTCTCAAATATACTAAAAAGTTTCAAACTCAACAGAGGCTCGCTCATCTAATCAGCGTCCATGGCTTCTAAACGCCCTATTCCTATTGGCTCTCTGCCAACTTCTGCAGAACAACCGGCCTGAATCTCGTGCAGTCCTTTTGGAAGCAGCCGGGCTTGCTCGCTCCTACGGATACCATGAAGCTGCCCAATTCTATGACACAGTAAGCGCCTTAAAACTATAGGTACTGTAACATTGTTTAGTAGTTAATTTTATAGTGGAGAGAATATTGTTAGACGTTTAAAGGCAGTCTTGGCTGTTTTGTTATGGTTTCTAGGTTAAACCATATCGCTTTGTGATGTTGTAGCTTGGCTTTGTGTTTTTGAAATGTCTGGCGTATTAGGTTCGTAATAAGAAGACCTATTATTTTTAATGGTCCAGACTTATTGAAGTTAAAGTCGGCCGAACTCATCCAATAAGATATACACAAGTCTGAAAGAAACAAAAAGGACTAAAAAGTTGGTGCTTAAAATCCTAAAATCCTCTCGTAATTCGCTTTTGATAAGCTAAGTGCTACATGGCGGACCTAAGCCGACAAGTTCAAAAGTATCAGAAAATCAAAGAAAACTCTTAACATTTTTAAAACTTCAAACTAATTTCTGTGAATTTTATGCTCTTATTTTTGTTTACGAATTACCTCGGACGAAAATATAAAAGTACATTTTGGAAGACTTATTATTTTAGGAAACTAATTCGCTGTAGTTTGTGGTCCATGTTAGAGAGGGTACGAATTGGATGAAATAAAAGCAGATTAAAGAGGATTCTGATTTGAGGAGTATAACTACGGACTACATTTTCAGCGTTCGGTACGGATTCCTGAAAAGATTACTTTATTCAAATGAAATACAAAAAACAGATTTAAAGTTTCGAGCACAGGGCAGAAACAGTCGGCAGCTGCGCGTCCTGTCTGCGATAGGAAGGCTTCTACGCAGCCCAAAAATGAGCTACGGAGGACCCACAGCACAGACCAAATTGGTAAATTTTAACTGCAAACAGTCCGTTGCTAGCATGTGCTTGATATAAGCTTCGCTCATGGTTTTCAGAGAGCTCAGATTGAAATTGAAATCTTTAACAGCAATTTGATATATTTTTATGGGTACAGTACAAAAGGTGCCTACTTAATGCATATAAAATAGAAATGAAATCCTCCTCTCCTGCCAAGCTGTTTGTCGAGTTGGTGTAATCCTTTGATTACAACATAACTCATTCCTCATTAGTTGAAATCTTATGACATACGAATCAGATCTCCAAATCTACGCCACTAAATCACCAATCCAGCCGTTACCACTAATTGACAATTATCAGCTTACAAACACACGCGAACTATTCTAAGAAACCACAAAACGGCCCCATATGTCGCACATGACAGGCTCTTGACAAAGATTAGATAGAAACAGAAGGTAAGCTACATTCAATGAGCGAAAACGCACGTACCCATAGGCACGTTTCATGTACAGCAAGTGCAAGCGCACTCGCGATAACATGGCGGCCATAGACGCTACTACGAGCTACGGTCGACCGGAAATGTAGGCCGGAGCGTGTATTTGAATAGTCCTAGACATGCGGTCCACCTACGCAGGCACGCTTGCATAGGTACACCTCTCCGATGGACTATAGCGTGTATTGGTTACTTTTGAGGCAGTTTGATATTGCCTTACTAACGTGTGTGGTGTATGTGTGCGTGCACGAGTTTTCGCTCGTTATATGGAGCTGGCCTTCTGTGTATATCTGTTCTCTCAACTAAATAATCTAAACGGGTGTTGATTACAGGCGCTTCTCGATAATGCCGGGTGCTCGGGTTGAAGACAGTGCAAGAAGCTCTGCCCGGGCTAGAAGGATATCTATCATGTCAAAGATGCTCGATGGCTAGGAAGTCGCAACATCCTTTGGGCTTTCAGGATTTGGATTATTAATGCATTTTAATATATAGATATACTTTGTTTAGCCAAAGTTTTAATAAAGTAAAATGAGGCTTCTTGAAATCGACGGGGCATAATAACCTATTGAAGGTAATCAACTACGCAGAAATATTTTTATATAGGAACTTACACAATTTTTTGACTTTTTAATTTCTTTTGATGCTTACCTGATAAAATTTTCAGCTTTTACTCAATCTCACGACATGTTTCACAATACCCTTAAAAATTAATAATCAGGTCTTACCAGGCATCTTTCCATATCTCAACGACAGTATGTTATAAGTGGCATAACAAATATCTTGAAATTATACGAGGATGAAGAGAGTGGGGTCCATTAAACATTTGAAAAGAAAAGGGCATGAGGAGTTCCACTTGAAAACGTTTACATCCATTACAATATTAATGATCCTGTCCTGAATAATAAGGCCCCAATATTGTATTAAAAATATTTGATACATTGTTTTACTCTGTCTGCAATGAAATCTAAATTAATGATGGCATTATTTGTAATTAACTTGGATTTTTAAATTAACTGACGTTTTGTAATTTTCGTATTTAATTTATATTAAATGTAATTAAACACTTAGATTTTCATTATTTAATCTTTTTGTCTTCACATTCATTGGTAACATTAATTATCATGCAAAATGTCAAGCAAAACAATTAATGAAACATTTATAGGTTTTCGATGTGTGTATGTTTTATTTAAAAAGCGTAGCTGTAAATTTACGTGTTTCTCCTAAATGGTGGGCTTACAGACGCAAATCTCACATAACTCGAGCTGTTTCAGCAATGTTTCAAAATTAAACCTCTCGTCTAGAAAGTAAAGTGTTCAGTGAGCTTTTTGCTTTCAGAAAACGCCTCAGCAGTCCGACAAAAACAAATACAGATTTACAAATACAGATTCACAAATACACTTTTTTTTTATGTATGGCCTCTCGCAGGTCAACCTATAAGGTTGTCGTCTGCTTAAACGGACTTGCCTGTGGTGCCCTAATAAATTAAGGCCTCCAGCCAGGACTTAAACTTAAATACTAACTAAAACTAAGCGACAACGCTAAGGGCACTCCCTGTAATAATAATAATAATAAATCATTTATTTCAGATCTTACGATTACATCCATATTTGTTAGTAAAATTGCGAGCTTACAAACTAGTGTTAGTAATAATTAGAAGTAAATCATTAATAATAAATAAACATAAATACATAATTAATTAAATAATATACACTAATTATTGTTATTTTATTTAAAAAATAAATAAAAGACAGTAAGCGGTGTGGGGTACGGACCTCGGCTTAGGGCGTCGCTGGAAGAGGACAGCAAGAGACTAGCTGGATCAGGATTTATTAGATTTTGGGACGAATTTATAGCTACAGGCTCAGCGGCGCGGGCTGGCTCGAGCAAGGGTCGGGAGGGGCGTGGATTTGGGCGTCGCGGCGGGCCTCGGCGGCGAGGACGGTAGGACGGCGATCGGGTTTTGGGCTTATGTAGCGTGCTAGTGGCCTTACTACTCTCCTGGAGGAGGGTAGAAGCGTCGTCGGGGGCGATTAAAGTATGCCTCGGTCGGCGAATACGGCTAATGCGGGAGGGAGTGTAGCGGGCGGCCGCTGAGATCAAGGGGTTTGGGTGTTTTATGCCACAGTCAAAGAAACGCTTCGATAAGCGTTTCATGAACTGGTTTATGGTAGGCATTTTAAGGTCTACGTGGAGATCTATATTACGGACATAGTAGGGGGCACCCGTGACCTTCCTAAGGAAACGGTTCTGGAGGGTCTGCATCTTATGGAGATGACGTGGGAGAGCGTGCGAGAATACAACTCAGGCATAGGTCATGATGGGACGGATGACTGCGGTGTAGATGCGCAGCTTGCATTTAAGTGACAGTTTGCAACGGGCTGTCAGAATAAAGTGGAGTCTACCAAGAGCGAAAGCGGCGCGCGCGCGAACCGCCTTAATATGCTGTTTAAACGTAATGTTTTGATCGAGGATCACGCCTAGGTATTTGGCTTGCTTCTCCCAAGGGATTGGCCTGCCGTACATAGTGATCGGGCTGGGAAGGGGGGGTGGGACTCGACGACGTCTCGAGAAGAGAACCGCCTGACTCTTATCGGGGTTGACCTTGATTCTCCATTTCCGGAACCAAGCACCTAAGACGTTTGCGGCGGTTTGGAGAGTACGAGCTATAGCGATGGGACAGTGACCGGTATAGTAAACGGCAGTGTCGTCGGCGAAGAGAGCCAACTGAGCCTTTTTACTTTTTGGAATATCGCTGGTGAATAGCGTGAAGGCTAGAGGAGATATGACGGAACCCTGAGGGACACCGGCGCGAATAGGGTGAGGGGACGAGAGTGCACCCTCGATGCGATAGCGGAAGGTGCGATTCGACAAAAAGTCTCGTAAGATGAGCACGAGACGATCTGGCACTACTAGTTGGTAAAGCTTGTATAACAAGCCGTTGTGCCAGACTTTGTCGAAGGCCTTCGCTATGTCGAAGAATAGCACACCCGTCGTCGCGTTATGCTGCAGACCAGAGCTCAAGTGCTCTACGATACGGTGGACCTGATGGATACTAGAGTGTTGGGGTCGGAAGCCGAACTGCTCGTTGGGAATGAGGCTCTTTGCTTCGGCGTAGTCTTTGAGACGCTTATAAATAAGTCTCTCGTAGATTTTGCCGAGAACATTGAGTAAGCTAATGGGACGGTAGCTGGAGGGCTCAGACTTTGGCTTGGCCTGGCTTTGGGATACCGATGACGGTTGCTTCTTTCCACGCTTGTGGGAAGATGTTGTTGCTCAATGCGCCATTGAAGATGGCGGTCATAAGCATTATTAGAGGGGCAGGTAGGAGTTTGTACACCTTATTGGTAATACCGTCCGAACCGGGGGCTTTCCGAGCTTGGAGCCCTTTAATGATTCCGTGCACTTCGTCTGGTGTGACGGGAGGCAGAGGATCGTCAGGGTCTTCGACGGGTGGTAGGGCGGCTCTCCGTTCGACTTCAGCGTCGACCTTGTTCAGGTGAGCTTGGTCAACCGGTTGAGAGCTGGGAGAACACTGGGACTCTAGGCTGTCAGCAAGGCATTCGGCCTTGTCGGTGCTGTCGAAAGCGATACTATTGTCGGGGCGAGTGAGAGGAGGCATAGAGACCTCTTCTGAGGAACGCAATTTCCTCTGTAATTGCCAGAAGGCTTGATGAGTGGGCTCGAGTTCACTGAGCATCTTGTTCCAGTCCTCGGAGCGAACCTCCCCTATGCGTTTCTTTACAGCACGCTGTAAATGGCGCATGTGGGCTTTGTTCGCGTCACAAGGGAAGGAGTCGTAGGCACGAATGGCCGCGTTCTTCTCGGTTATCAGGTCACGTACGTCAGTAGGTAGTTTCCAGCGATGGTCTTCCATCACCAGAACTTCCCGTGAACAATCCGTCAATACGGATTGTACGTGCTCTGTAAACGAGTCGATTGCGGCCGTCGTGTCGGCGACTGACACTATGTGATCGGTGATGGTGTCCAATTGAGGCGACGTAGTGGATTTCAGTCTTTCACTTACTTTCCTCCAGTCGGTTATCATCTGGATCTGAGGGGGGCGGTTGGGATCGCTTGGGCCAGAGTAGGGGGCAAGATGCATGACTACTGGGCGGTGGTCAGAGTTAAGCTCGTGGAACGTCTCTATCGAATGCAAACGAAGGTTCACATTCTTGAGCAGCGCTACATCGAGAACATCGGGAAGGTGATTAGCATTACCTGGGAAATGAGTCGGGCTCATTGGAGCGATGACGTCAAAGTTAAGGGATTCGCCTAACTTGAAAATGATCCGACCTCTGGTAGAAGTCGTGCTACTATTCCACGCCGGGTGTTTGGCATTAAGATCCTCCGCCAAAATGACGGAGTCACTCATACCGAAGAGGGCAGTGAAGTCCTTTTGGAGAGAGATGGGATCCTCCGGACCATTGTCTGGTGGAATATAAGCAGAGATGATGGTGATCGGTTGGTGACCCGTCATGCCGAGCCGACAGATAGAGGTCTCCAGATGGGAGAAGAGAGGAGGCGGGTCTAAGGGGATGCAGTACAAAGTTTTCCTAAAGTAGATCAGGGTGCCACCCTTGTGGCATCGAGACCTGTCATTGCGAACTAGTTTGTAGTTGGCAATGTTCGGGTTGCGGTGATGAGGCTTTAAGAAGGTTTCCTGTATGAGGAGGATGTCAAGCTGGTGGTCGCGGAGGAAAGCGGCTATCTCATCGCGTTGACCTGAAACGCCATTAGCGTTGAAGAACCCTAATTTAAGGGACCGGGGTTTTGTACAGTATAAACTCGTATTAGCCATTGAGGATTTAGAATTTAAGTGAAAGTGATTTAGAATTTCAGAACTGACGCGATCTCCGGATACGCGTCAAGGATTTCCAAAAGGCGACGAGGGTTGCCATTTGCAGCGACTATTTCGTCGGCCATTTTATCCGCGGCGGAGCTGTAGAGGGCCGCGTATGTGCTGATAATAATTTGGGCGCTATCCCTGCCCGGGGCTCTTTGCGGTGCAACTGGTGAAGCCACTGCACCTGGGGCCGCGGGGGCTACCGAAGGAGCTGTGAAGGCGGTAGCCATCAAAGCTGGAATTTCGGCGGGTTGGACGGGTTTGGAGGGTACCGAAGCTGCGGGAGCTTTTTGGTGGTTTAAGTTTGCCCAGGGAGAGGGCCTCTGCGGACTAAGCCGTTCCGGCATCTGCGCGGAAGGAAGCTTACCCCAGGGGCTTTCCCTGTGCTGACGGTCGGTCGCGCGTTTCGCGAGTTTCCCAGAGGAGGGCTTCGGGGCCTTAGGACAGCCCCGGTAATTTGCCGGGTGTCCCGCTTGGCCGCAGAGTACGCAGCTGGGAGGCTCTGTACATAGTTCCCTATCTTTAGGGCGGGTACAGTCGACGGTGCCATGCTCTCCTAGACACTTGACGCATCTAGGGGTCGCGTAGCAGTTTGACTGCGAGTGTCCGTACAATTGGCAGCGATGGCACTGACCAATCAAGTTGGCTCTGTAGGGCTTCTCAATAGAGATGCCCGAGAGCTAGCACACCGACTTCACCTTGAAGATCGGGTGGTGACCTTCCGTGGGGTCACAGATGACAAGGACCATGTCGTAGACTAGGCCCTGTCTCGCTTTGTGTAAGCGATGGACGGCGGAAACTGGAATGCCTTGTGCGACAAGGTCGGTCTTAATCTCCTCGGTGGAGATTTCTTGGGGTACGCGCCTAATAACGACGCGAGTGGGGGTTTCCTCCGGAAGGGAGTACGTATGAAAGGAATAGTTCCTTTCACGCAGGGCGCGGGAGAGATCCCTAAAGTCCGCAGATGTAGGGACGGTCACTTTGATCCCCTGGAGGGTGGATCGGGCGTTGGTGTAGTTGATCTTGCGATCAACACACATTCTGGATATTTCAGTCCATTTGGACTTTTCATGGACGTAAATGGGGGGAGGAGGCTTTTGCTTCCTCGCGGTAGGAGCGGGTGGGCAAGCCTTAGGGCTGGCGGGGCGACTGTCCCGCGGACTAGGGGCGGAAGTAGAGCTGGACGGTAAGGTGTTCTGCTTCTGGGCCTTGGTGACCGGGCCAGCGGGGCCGGAGGAATTAGCCTTCCTCTTGCCTCCTTTAACGACGACTTGGAAGTCGTCGTCGCTGGAGGAGGAGGTGCGGGCTTCGTCCTCTGAGAGTGGGACTGACGTGTCCATGCTCTCCGGTTGAGTCGAGTTTGATACTTCGGTGCGCAGCTGCGTTGTCTCTGAAACAATGGCAGCCGGAACAATAGACGGCGTAACAATGGCGGCAGGTACAAAAGCGGGCGAGACAATAGGGGCCGCGGTATTTACTGCCGGGATAATGACGGGCGAGACAATAGGGGCCGGATTAGCGGCCGGGGTATTATCTACCGGAACAAATGCGGGTGACACAATGGGGCCGAGATAGTTGCCGGAACATTGTGGTGCGGAACAAAGGGCGGAATGCCTTGTTCATTTGCAGGTGGCGATAGCGGGCTCTCCAGTGCGTCACTGAATTCCACAAGTGACCCGTGGGACGGAGTGGGGGTGGACCGTTGGCGTATTTTGGCGCCATATTTCGCCAAGAACTCGGGGTCCTTAAAAAGGACCTCTCTGAAGAACGCTAAAATAAAGGCGTCCTCCATGGTCGGAGGAGAAGCTAGTTTTGGGAGAGAATGGTGGAAATTTGTTCCCACGTAGACTAAATCTTATACCTATCTCCCCGGGTGGATGGGCCCGGGGATGTGTGACCCTCTCTGTCGGGTGTAGACAGAGAGGTGAGTACCTATTGGTGAGCCCTAAGTGCGAACGAGGCCCTGACCAGTCTAGCGCGAAGGGTGTAGACACACCCTAAAGACACTAGCTGAGTAGCTGAAAAGCAAAACTGTCACCAGAGCCGACTAGGAGATCCCCCAAGGCCGGTTTTCTGGGACCCGTCCAATTGACTGCCTCTCCCTGAAGGGGTTCGGCGGGTGTGATTGGGACAACACCCCACTCGGCTTCGTTGGCACCGTAAGGTTTCAACCGAGGACCACGAAACTGTGGTTTTACCCAGAAGGGGCCTAGTGAAGCTACTCACAAACGTCTGTTAATGAAACAGGGATGCCTTGAAAAAGGCAGTTTTTTGAGTTATTAAAATCAAATCAATTTCTTGATTTGATTTTAAATCGGAGTAGTCGGGGCGACTACGATGACGTCACGTGGCAGCGACGAATAATAACACGAAACACAACACTGGAGCGGGAGAGCGCACAAACACGTCCGTCCGCGGCGAGAGTCGAGCGTCGAGTCTCACAAATACACTTTCAGAAACCATGGGTAAGTACAGTTATGCCCCTGGATTCTGAAGGGAAAAATATCTATTGCCCAATATTATGAAAAGTGATTTGATTGGTCGTTTTTATTTTGGTAAACCAATCATAGCAGTTACGTAAGATTATACAATGTGCTTGTTAATTTTTGCATTGATCAGCCAGCCCTTCAGAAACCACGTCCCGAAATTATAATACTTACACTTATCTTTCTGCTGGTGTATATTAACACTGCCTTAGCTAATCAATACCTACACACAATAGTTAATACAAGTGTTACAAAATCATATATAATCAGACTTCAGAACATAAAAAACTTGATCAGGCAGCACAATGATTGTCATTCGATTAAACTTCGCGTCGCGTCGATAGTGCCAGACGGCGGGAGTATGGTTGCATCGAATGTCTCATTAACATTAGGCGATATGCAATGGGTTAGCTCTGAAATGCGACATACACCCTCATTAAGCGTACTTGGATTGGAACATTAAATTGCAGTCAGAAAAAAAATTGTGGTATAGATAGCAAGTAATACGTCGTACAGAATCCTCATGATTTGGTTCTCTTAAATGTTGGTTAACACTGTTCCTTTTAGGTAGGTTTATATTAATCTATACTATTAAAATAAAATAAAACAGAGACCCCCCCTTTTTTGGATTTAACATCAGTCATACTAATTTTGTTTGTAGAAAATGTAGGTCACACGGATCATAATAAAGTATCGATTGACACCACATTATCAAAATCGGATGAGTAGTTTAGGCGCTACAGTGAAACATACATAAATACAAACATACATACATACACTGCTAAAAATACACGTTTCCTGTCGAAACACTGATACAAAAACAAGCCCTTTGCGTGTCGAACCACGCACAATGAAGGGTTCCGTGGTTGGGATGAATTGATCCCAAGAACAAAATTAACATTGCAGTTGTAAAACATGTTCTCCCATACGTCGCGGTTAATTCACCAATTAAAAATGAACCTAAGTTTGTAATTCAATTAAATGAAATAAAACTTTATTTAAGAGTAAAGCTCCATATTTTGTTAGTATTTTGATGTTAGTAACAATAGTGCTTAGGTTACTAGGTTAGTTTCTTAATTATTTAGTAAGTTCTATTACTGTGGCCACCCAGTGCCCCTGAAAGGGATAGTCCGGGTTGGACGCGATCATTTTCAGAATGCTGTTGTCACCCCCATGAAGGTGCTGCAATATGGAGGCCGCTTTCTTTCACATGATGGCATGAAAACCATCTGAGCGAGCCTCTGCGAACATTCTGGAAGCGTTAGAACGCCATGGTAGTCCCAACAGCATCCTAAAAGCATTATTAAATTGTATACGCAGGACGTTGTAGGCTCGGCGCGTGTATGACACCCACAGGCCACTCGTGTAAAATGATTGACAGAACGCCTTAAACAGGGTTACTTTGACGTCTGTAGAACAACAAGCGAACCTGCGGGCAAGCATATTGCTCCTCACAGACAACGCCCTGCGCTTCCTCTCTAAATCTGCGTCATCTCTTAGGTCGCTCGTGACAATGTGGCCAAGGTACCTAAAACTATCGACAACCTTAAGTGTTATGCCGTTGAGACTTATGGGTGGAACACTGCGCGGCTGGTGCTTTAAATACAAGAAGTTCACTTTTCTTTGAATTGTATATTAGACCATGCTCATCCGCATAGGCCTCGCAGGTCGATAAACTTCTTCAACCCACATATCGATGGACTGAAAAGAACCATATCGTCTGCATAGCTTATAATGATGACACAAGTTCCATCAATGTGGCAGCCGACATGTGTACCGCTCAGTCGCTCGATAAACCGGTTGATTTCGAAGGTTAAAAAGAAGAGGCGAGCTTAACCCCCCCTGTCTAACTCCGCATTCTAGCCCGTACTCGTCCGACAGAGTACCCACCCACCGCACCCGGTTTTTTTGATTATAGTACCAATATTTGAGAATGGAGGTGTACTCCACCGACAAACTCGCGCCCCTCAACTTGTCCCACAGCACATCATATGCCACCAATCAAATGCTTTCGACAAGTCGAGGAAACACGCGTATACCCGTCTACTAAAGTCTTCCTCGCTGTGTAATACATGACAGTTTGCTTCGCACTCAGAATAGCGCTCTCTGTTGAGACTACAACTTTGAACCCGAACTGGGCATCGTGCAACTCAACTTGTGCAGTTAGGCGACTATTCTAGAGTACTTTGTACCATAGAGCTACCATTTTCCGGGTAATGTCATAGATTGACTTGAATGTGCCCTGGCGGCTGGTAGTATGTCATGCTCACTCAAATGTCTCGCTGACGGTGGCGCGTGTGTTGGATCATTTGGCTTCCTTCAAAATGGTTGAGCTGAATGGTGCCTATCCATGCGTCATGTTCGTGAACGGGCGCCGTCAGTTGGGACTGGTCATCTCTTAGCTGCCACGATTTATTTTAATAATTTATTTTTTAGATTGTTTTTAATTATATTTTCTGTACTATAGACGCTTTTAACGTGTACTGTTTTTGTGCATCGTTCTCACCTATAGTGTCAATATTAATGATGTAACTAATATATTTGTAACAATATAGTGCAGTGCGATCGGCCGTTGCAATCAGACGCGCTTGCACTGTAAGCGGAAATTATTATTTTTCGCCAAGCGCGGGAAATGCCGCTGCCACCATGCGTTCGGAAGAACTTGTGGCGAACGAGGTCCTGGCATTCCTGCAGTACCAGCTGGATGTCATGGACGAGGTCAGTGTGATCCAGGTCTGCACATCAAACTTCAATGAAGAAGAGATACGCAGGGCTAAAACACTGCTGTACGAGTCGCTACTTATGGCTGACCGAATGCCGTCCCGCAGGAGGGATAAAAAAGGGAGTGAGGAGTCTCCAAGACATCATAAAAATGTTTAAGGAGACCGACCCGGACGACGTGCCGTCTTTCGTGGCTAAGGATTTGCGCAAGCTGCCCCCAGTCACATTCGACCACGTCGACGTCACCAGGCTGCTGCGGGACATCACAACCCTAAGATCAAGCCTGATCGAGATAAAGTTGAAGCTGGAAGCATCGCAATCCACCATCAGTGATCTACGTACTGAAGTAGCAGATTTACGCAAGACGGTATGTAGGTCACACGAGTCAGCTACTAACGTCAACATACGTCACGACGCGTTCAATGTATCGCAGCTGGGTTTCGAATCAGCAATATTCGACTCGTCGCTGGCCACCGTCATTACAAGCGATGCGACCACCACTCCCGCGACCCGCACTCTCCGCGTCCCCCATCGTTGGATCGCCGATCAATGTTAGCACGTCAACACCGGGACGTGCTTACTCGGCTGCCGTTATTAAAGCTCCCTCAAATCATCAGCGACAACCTAATAATACGAGGGGTGCCCAAAGGCCCTCCGAAGCAGTTCGAAGCTCGCTACCACCGGTTACAAGCCAAGGACAGGCCGACGAAGAAGGCTTCATTCGCGTCGAGAAGAAGAAAAAGAAGAAGAAGCCTGCTTGTCGCAATCAGTGCGGTACGGCATTGACTGGTCCCGACATGTTGCTGCGTCCCGCTATTCCATCGACGCAGCTGTACGTGTCACGTTTACATTACACGACGAAGGTAGAAGAGGTGTTGGAGTACATAAGGACGAAGACCAAGTTCACCTTGAGAGTCGAGAAGTTGGAGTCACGCCATTAGATTAACTTCAGATCTTTTGTGGTGCGGGTTCCGACTAATCACCTGGAAAGTTTCATGAAGGAGGAATTTTGGCCGACGGGTGTCGTATATCGGCGTTTTCGCGGAAGGCTACACGACACCACGACTCAGCGCAATACGTCGCCGACCCAACGTAATAAATAGATTATTTTGTGTTTTTTACAATTATGTATGTTAGGCTATAAGGTATTTATGTTATGGGTCTTTGTTACCTGAATTAAACGAATTATTAATACATTATTATTAATATTAATATTACTTAAAAGAGTGTCGATGGAGTTTCTTGCCCGTTCTTCTCCGTAGGTACCTACTACGCTTTCGAATGGGCAACTAGCTTCATATTTCTGATCCTTGACAATTCAAAAGTGCCTGTAAATAGTTTAATTGAAATAAATGCTTCGAGTTTGAGTTTGATTCAGCAGACTGTCAAGTACCTTGGCGATTGTGGTAGCGAGTTAGATGGGCCGGTAGTTACCAATGTCAGACGTATCCCCCGTCTTATTCTTAACTATCGGAACGACAACGGTCCGCATTAGCGGCCCCGGCAAATACGAGTGACCTATGCACAGACTGTAAATCATAGACAGTACTCGCGGCAAATGAACCAACGAAAAGAACAATACCCACTTCCCATACATTTCAAAACCTGATAATAAAAGTTTATGTATAGTTATATGGTATAGTAGTAACACTACCTGTAAGATTAGAAAATATTGTCATATGGTCATTTTCACAATTGAAATGCTACGAAGTCCAAAAATATTAATGTTACTTTTTAGGTTAGGATTTGCCGTTATAAAGAATTTTTTAACACTCGAAGTTTAGTCTAAAATAGTAATACTTACTTAATAATACATATCTATGTTCTAAAAAGTCTTATTTAATTTGTGAATTCCTTAAAACCAGCTGCCCTTATGTCACTGCTTAGACTCTCGATGATTGTCAATTTATATTGAGTGTCGAGAATTAAATGTCAAACGTCAAAAAATACGTTTCAATCGTCCTAACTCAATTACATATTGCATGATTCATTAATTTAATTATTCATTTATTTTTAAATAATCTGTATTATACATTGACTAAAAAAGAAATACTTACCGAGTAAATAAAACGTAAAATAATGTATGAAACTCAGAAACAGAGTTGAATAAAGTCAAGTAGCAGTGTGTAAAATGGAACGTTGTAAAAAATGGTGGTTGAGATGCGTTCAAAACATGCTAATATGTTTACCCTTGAAGTAGAATAAGCATAACAAAAAACAAAATTTTAAAAAATCCTGCGTTTCTTTTAACATTGTGATAAGCGTAATTAATATAAAAACGAATTAGCTGTTTTTTTAGTTTTATTTCATTTCTATACATAGTCAGGTGAATAATGGGCATTCCTCTTTATAATGCTCAATGCTAAGCCCATCGTGACCAGGAGATTTTCCACTCTGCATTTTTCTAATAATTTTAGCCACAGTCTTCACAGGTATCTTTACATTCTGCCCCATAACCTAAAAGCCTTGTCAATGTCACTGCGGTCAGCAGAACCATTGATCGGGAAGTTTGACCCAACGTTCATTTTCTTTGTACGTTTACAAAAGCTTTTGAAATTCTTAGAGGAGTGGTTGGATGCAAGGATGTCCATATTAAGTTGCTATTGACTATCCTGGCATCACTTTAATTTAGCTTTAAAATGTTTTCTCGCCTCCGACATCTCATCAAAGATTCGACCATTAGCTGGTCGCCTAGCTCAATTCCAAATTTGAAACTTAAGCCGCGCCTACCGATGAGGGTCCGCTACGTGCTTATTCCATCCAATGAAATAACCTCCCTTCCTGGAACACTTTTTTCTATATGTTTGAATAGCTGCTCGTGATAACGTATCAGTAATACGAACTACTATCAAGAACTGAGTGATGTTCCTTCATAGTACAAAAATCATCACAATATTTACTTAACTCCAGCGGAAAATCTATCAACCGTAGATTAGAGCGAAAAATGTCATGGTATTCATTAATTTTCTGTACCTGTCCCTCACCCCACACGACACGGTTCACAGGTTTTTCTGCTAACAAATCATTAACTCTAGGTTTAAGCTTATTTAAATTACGTTCCACTACAATTGGATAGTGGTCCGACCAATACTCGTACACCTCGTATATCTATTTAACAGCTGAGGAGCTGTTGTACACAGCAATTCTTTTTATGATTCAATCAGTACTAAAGTCTTTATGAAAATTGTATGACACTCATTTAACTTACATTTTTTTTCTGATTATTGTTGTACTGCTGAAAAGCAAACCTTTAGCTACCTCTGTCTATTTTCCACATCCATTTATCTCATTTCATGTAATCTCTTATTGTTTTCCTTTTTTTGAATGTTGTGACATTTTGTATCTAACATTGTCATCTGTTAGTTTTTCTTTACCTATGGTATAGAGCTAAGAGGTCGTCTATTTTATTGCAAAGGTATCGTAAAACTAGTGTTAAGCCAGGTTCTCACTGTAAGCCATTTGTATTGTTCCTGACCGATAACCAATTAATAAGTATTTGGATTTAAAACAAAAAAAGTCACTTCATAAGATCTGCCAGGGGCTATAAAAGGCAACCGTTACTTTTCACCCTGTTCTTTTTGACTCCGTCTTTTGACTCCGTTCTTGTAACTCCGTTCTTTGGACTCCGTCTTTTGACTCGCCCTTTTGGTTCGCTCTATTGGCTTCCTTTCCTTTCGTACTTTTTCTTACTCACCAGTCTATGTTTTTCTAAAAGCTACTTAAATATAAACCTTCCTAAAAGTTATTCTCAGTGAATTTGTTAAAAACATCTTGTGTGCATGAAGGTGTTCGACTCACTCAATCACCTCCGACCCTCCCGCTTGGGTCTGCGAGTTCGAGACGTCTTGGAGAAGTCAAATAACGTGGCGTGTGACGCCACTACTCGTACACTGGGACGAGAGATCCGAGCATCTCGCGGGTTCCCGCCGCCTCACAGTGTACCGCGTAGAACATGCTAGGTGGACAATATGATTTTATGATATTTAACGATGCTTTTATATATAAGTAGTCATGTTGAGGCATTATTAATAGTTTTTGGTATGATTTTGCAATAAAAAACAAACAATATATGTAAAAACAGAAAAAAATATTTAAAAATAATAAACAAACAACAAAAATGCATTAAATAATTAAATACCTACTGTACAAACTAACTTAACCTAAACCTAATCATCAGAATCATCATCAAAATCTTCTGGTGAATCGTCATCATTTTGTGGTAATGTGCGACAATATGATGACGTTTCCGGTCTTGATGCTACTATGGTCGGGCTTACGATTAACTTTAATACTTCTGCACATATTTTTTCCGGCTTTTTTCGGGGAATCTCACGAAGGCCATTGATCAAAGGGTCAGATGTTAAAATTAACATGGACAGCAAGTCTCTATTCGTGGCAACACGTGAGCACTTGCGGGTGTTGTACTCCCTAAATCTGCGGCAATCTTTGTTACGTGCTTCTTGAGCCTCTTCGGAAAGTTGCCCAATTGCAAGCAATGCCGCTTTGATGACCTCAGTACTGTGTACTAATATTGTATGTACAGTAGCAGGCATAAAGTACCACGAATAGAGACTAAGGTAATGTCTTCTAGTTTCAAGACAAAATTTATTAAATTCAACTAAGTTTATCTCGAACCCAGAAGACAATGTCCTCAAAATAACATCGAATTGTTTGATAATAGTAACATCCAATCCTGTGATTTGAGCGCTCATCTCAGCATTCTTAATAAAGCGACGGGCTGTGTTTCCATCATTGGAAGAACCAAATCCTGGCTTTGGTTTATCTACAATGAGTCCCATCTCGTTCTTGAATATCAACTTGATTTCTTCGGAACGAATCTTGATATCAGCTTTGTATTCGTCGCTTCTAGCCTGCCATTTCTTAATATTCAACTTATAGCTGATATGTAAAAGGCATTCAAAGCAACGTATCCAAGCATGAAGTGTAGATAAACCAAAGCCAAAATGTTCCTGATTGCTGTTAAACTTCGCGGGGTCATCGTTCATCGTCTTGGGGGTGGCACCACAGATGAAACACTTTTGAGATGAACGAGTTTCCGTTAAGGCGTTACATACCTTTCCGTCTATCATTGTCTGAAGAAGTTCGTGTTTCACAGAGATTTGAGAATCACCACAGTTGATAAGTGTTGGAAGAAGAGCATTAATTTCTTACAACAATCTATTTGTCTCCGCTAACGTGAAGTCACTCGTTTCCTTAGCAAATATAAATTTGATGGGGCGACAATACATAGTTGATGCAGGCCGAGGATTTTGCCAAATAATTTTAGACCCATCATGTAACTTAAGGGGAACGAAAGAAAATACAAAAAGAAATTCGTCCGTATCTTCAGTGTTCTCAAATTTCTGTTTGTATGTGCTATGCCCAGAACTTCCATCACATCCCCATTTACTAACAAGTGTAAACGTTGGACTTGTTGGGAGGACACTACTGATAACTTCATTCTGTGCTATTACTAGACGTTCCGCTGTTTTATTTAATAAGGCTTGCAAATTTATTTCAGCACGAGTTTCTGTTATAGAAATGTGATCCTCTGCAGGGTAACAGGCCTTTTGAGATTTTACTACACTAAAATATGACGGAAACACATTATGGCCTGCCATTATGGACCACTTCCTAGTTTGTTTGTAAGCATGTGTTGTTGACTTAGAATCTATATAGTATGCTAAGGCTTCGTCACTACTTAACTGCCTAGGATTAACGGAACCGGTGTTTTCTTTTGACTTAATAATATTATCTGGCCTTTCACTAATGTCTCTAATCACATGGGCAACTTTTCTTTGCCCTGCTGAACGCATAGCAATTTCGGCAGCAGTCACTAATTCACTGGCACTTCGAGATTCTACGAGATCCACGACTCGGCGTTTCTTCGTCTTAAACGACGATTCCTCGAAATCTTTGCGAGGTCTTCCTGCAGATGTCACAACCTCACTCGATGTTGAAGGTTGTGGGGCTAAAGAACTCACAGTAAACTGTATGTCTCCTTCATCCAGCCAAGTCTTATTTCTAATTAAAAAACGCTCCTTCGATTTTCCCGAAGCCAACCATTTGGCTACAATCTTAGTAGAAAAGTTGGATATTTTCAACTTTATTTATCTTTGGCTGCTTTCAGGAATGTCACCAAAGTGAAATTTTGAAGAAAGATAGTCATAAATACGCGATCTTTTATCATTCTTCGTGTGTTTCAACCACTCTTCAAAAAATGCTACCCTTGAAATAGAGTAAACGTGTTCTGAAAAAAAATATAAAAAAATATGTTGTACTGAAGTGTGCTTATCAATATGTGTATTTTTACAAACTACACAGTTATACCTACAATATATCTAAAAACTAGCCCGAATAGAGGCGAATCATTGTATTTCCTGAACGTTCAAAGATTTGTTTATGAAAAAAATTACGCAAAAATTTATGCATTAAGTTAAAAAAATGCTAAAAATTCATTTTAATAGATTCTGATAAAAATAATATCTTAAATAATAGTACATACCCTCAGTATGAAAAAAAACACATCCATCACAAAAAACTTTCACAATATCACTATAAACCACAATGACATGTGCACAAAAGTGTCGCTAAATTACAACTGATTGACCGGAACGCTTGCATTAAACTCATTACCTGACTTCTGAACTCTATGACTCATCAGTTAAGCATTTGAAAAATAACTTTTTCTCGGAATTTGGAGTTTGGGGGTGTTGTTTGTGTTATGCAATTAAGATTTCCTGGAAATGAAAACTTGAATTTTGTCCACCTAGCATGTTCTAGGCGAAATACTGTGCGACTGAAGAAACAACAACCGACGCGAGCTCCATCGCAACGGGCTGCGGGCTGATAGAGAGGCTGCTGCGAGTTCCTACTCGACAGACTGCGGGCCGGAGGAGCGGCCGACGCGAGTTGCTTCAACCTCGAACTGCTTTGCGACCGTGAGCATGGAGAAGCTGCAGCGAGCTTCCACTCGACAGACTGCGGTCCGGAGGAGCGGCTGACGTGAGCTTCTTCGCGACCGAGAGCTCCCTCGTGTCAGACTGCGGGCTGGAGGAGCGGCCTACGCGAGCTGCTACTAATCCATTTAATTTCTAATTCTTGATATCTTTTTCTATTTACTTTTGTATTTATATTCTAAAATTATATTTACTTGTAACCACGTTTGGCCAGTCGGCCAAACGTTACGTTACAGTTTGGCGCCCTTCTTTCTTGAACCTCGCACCCTCTATTATAACACACTCTATCTCGTGCACTTTAAAGGCGAAAACGCATTTAAACCCTCCTCAAACATACACTCTCACTATCTTGAAACATTTTTACTCTTACACCCTCACGCGCGATATCTAACTATTTTCATAGCGTGGGCTCGACTTCGATTCAAAATTCTAAAAAACTACTACCACTAGATTACAGGCGTTATGTTATGTATGATACGTGTGATAATAAATAAATTTGTCTATTCCGGAATCGCTGGATTTTTGCGATCGATACAAAAGTGCATTCGGTATATGCCAACGTTTGAAAGTAAGTAATTAAAAATTCGATTCCATAAACAACCGATTCTATAAACAGGAACCTAAAGTTGTCGATCCCGGAACCGCAGGATTTTTTCCATTCATAAGCTCATTCCATATTTGCCAAACATCTCAACTTTAGGTGAATATACATCTAATTGATGAGTCACGGTGACATTTTTACAGAATAAAGCGGCTTTACATTAAATGAAATAGCTAAGTAGTTATCAATGACAAAAACGAATCCTCCGTCTAAATACATGATGGGCAACTTGGAGGTATAATACTTTTTTTTTTACGGAAACTATATGACAGTTGTTTCATGAAAATTATTTTGTGTAGATACAGCAAATTTGATATGGAGCGTTTTACAACTGAAAAATGTGTTTTATTTATTAAAACATTCTACTCAACCCAATCGAGACATTGAAAAGAACGAATCCCGCTCGATTAATTTCGAGAACGGTGACATTGATTGGTCCCCAAGATCCTCGGATTTAACAGCTCCTGACTTTTGTCTGTGGGGCTATCCAGAGGAACGTGTCTATGCTAACAGGCTAATGAACCTGTAATAATTAAAACAAATTATCCGAGACACAGTCAGTGAGATAACGCAGGAAATGTGTGAGAAGGTCACGAAAAACGCCATGCTGCTAGAGGTGGTCATTTGTCCGACTAGTGTCTTATTATTTTCCATACTTAATTGCCGGCCCTAAATACTATACAACAAAAAACGTTGTAACTCTTATATTTCCTAGAACACAATTTAAAAAAAATAAAGTGTATTCCTGTTTATTTGCCCGCCCTGTGTCATTTGTGGACTTACTTTAACCAGTGATCTGACAACCGATTAACTAACTAACATAACTTAAAGCTAATGAGTTGCATTTTATCTTTCATCTTTCGACAAACATCGGATACAAAGTGTATGTTAAACACAAAACATTTCATTCGTCTGGTGATCTTTAAGGGAGGTATCTCCCTATTGGTTATCTTGACGGGGCGGGGTGTTGCAGCACAGGGGCACTTGTGTAGATGTTGTTTGAAGAAAGATGTGTATGATGAGTGTTGTCCTTTGTAATTGTATTTAAGTCCTAACAATTGTTTCTAAGTTTTGTATACTAACCTTTTGGACCTTGTTGTCCCAAAATAAATAATTTTGAACTTGAATTAAACTAAACCTTTTGTATTCTAGGTATAAAAGTTTAGGGAAATTTGCCCTATATTGAATAGTCCGTATAATGAATTCACAATTGTAGTTCTTTGACGAATGCAGATGAATACCAGTATTTTACATGGAGCGACGGCCTATATGACCTCCACAACCCAGTCACTAGGTAACACTATACCCCTTGGTTAGACTGGTTGTCAAACTTACGGGCCTTTGACGACCTGTTAGGACTGTAAAAAATCCACGAATGAGAGCCGGGACCAGTGTCTTAACGTGCTTTCGTAAGCGGAGTGTTCTTGGTATTATTGTCGTTCTTTGACAGTCGTATTAAAATTAAATGTTTTTGTCTTTGTCAATTCAGCGGCTGATAAGCGATTGTAATTGTAAGCAACACTACATTTTTATCTCGTCACACGAGCGTTTGAGATAATATAAAGCCTTCGCGTCTTATCTCCCTTATTTCTATGATCCGAGGATTGAATCATCCCAAACTGCGGCTTGACAACGAACACGCAATTAACTTCCGGGTACACGAAATTATGTCACGAGTCTTCGTTTCGCATGAAGAACTTACATATACAACCCCGAATAGGCCTTACAGAAATTGTAATAAAGATGAATATCCAACAATACCCAACATAATTAGCTGTTGCTAGGTTTGGAACATTGTGAAGGGTTTTAATATTCAACCGTAGGTATATCTTATCTGATGACGTAATGCGTAATTCGTGTTTAGAGGATTTATGTTTTACAATAATGTGACGTTTCACATACAGGCGGGTGGAATGACATTTCATTGTGGGATTGTGTGAGGGATTATCTTTGGGATCTTTGTTATAGGTATTAATAATCGTACCCAGGTTTTTATTACATAAAACGAGAAATGTATTCGCATGAAAATTTTTAGAATTTCGTATGAAAATTGGCTTACAAAATAATTATCTCCTAAGACGATCCTCTGACCATGGTTTTTCATTTTCATGTGTAGGTACGGTCAGGATTTTTTTTTGTTTGGCAAATTGTTTACCTACTTACCTAAATTGTTCGTAAATGACAATGCCAGATCCTGCCCCAGCTATTTACAGGAAATGTCAATTAATGAAAATAATTGTAATGATTAAAGGACCATTTCGTAATATATTGTTTTTCAGTAGAACTTGCCGATTACAAATAATTGATAAAAGGAATTCAACCCCTGAATTTCCTATTGCGTTCTTTATTGCGCATGTTAAACAACAAAAAAAAGTTTTCAATACCTACCTGTAAAACAAAAACTCATATTACGATTACAATAAGTGTGATAATGCGTAACTTAAATGTTGTTTAAATCGCTTTTTAACAATTATAAACTGCATCTAACCTACAATCAATGTCATTATAGTTTTAAGATTTTAACAGAAACCGCAAGTTCTACAGGCATTAGGACAAATGTTTAGTTAACAGTAATAAATAAGCTTTAAGATGCTGCATATTGCAGGCTTGTAAATGACTTTCTGATTTTAGTGGGGCAAAGTTCTATAGAGTTTCTGGCATTGTCATTTAAATCACAACTGACATTCTTTGATATCTGTATGAAATAGCTATATTACCGCAAATTTTAAGTAATGCGTGACATTGCTAAACAAATTACTTCCCTGACTTTACCTAAGTAGGTATCAAGCATTCAGAGCTAATCTTGTACATCAGTTGTCTTACTGCGGAACATAACATGGTAACGAAATGGGCATATAAAATATTATCCTCAGTTAAATTGTGAATGAGTACATAATACTTGCAACACAACGCTTACAAATGTGAGTGTTGGTAAGTTGGTATCCCAGGCGCACGTCTTTTTTTTATTTTTTATGTATGGCATCTCGTAGTTGACCTCGAGAGGTCGTGACTACTTAACCGGACTATCCTGTGGCTGCCTTAAGCGGACACAAAGCCTCCAGCCAGGGGCGTAAAACTACTTACATTACTAAGCGAACGCTCGCTAAGGGCACCCCCTGTGGGGTACGGACCTCGGCTTAGGGCGTCGCTGACGGGAGGACATCAAGATGGGACAGGCTGGATCTGGATTATATTGTTATTAATCGGGGAATTTTAAGCTACAGGCTCAGCTACGGCACGGGCTGGCTCTTCATCGAGCAAGGGTCGGGGAGGACAGTTACGTCGGGGTCTTCGCGAGGGTCCTCGGCAGCGAGGTCGGAATGTCGGTCTGTGTTTGTTCACTGTACTGGTGGCCCTACTGCTCTCCTGGATGAGAGTTATGTGGTCATCGGGATCGGTGAGGACATGCTTGGGACGGCGGACATGACTGATGGAGGAGGGAATATAGCTAGCGGCCTTCACAACCAGAGGGTTGCGGTGATTCGCGGCGGTCTCGAAGAAACGCTTTGAAATGCGTTTCATAAACTGACGGATAGTGGGAATCCTGAGGTCAAGGTGGAGGTTTTCGTTGCGAACGTACCAGGGGGAGCCTGTTATCCTACGGAGGAACTTGTTCTGGGGGGTCTGCATTATATTGAAGCGATGGGGCTTGGCGTGTGCAAAGACTGCACTGGCATAGGTCATGATCGGGCGGAACACGTCTTTTATCCTTCTGTCAGCTTATTTACTGCGCGCAGGAATGCAGGGCATGCCTTCATCAGACACGGCGTTTCAGTAAAACCTGGCTTTGGCGCTAACGTAATTTGTGTACCTTTTTTATACGAGAATATGAGTAATTTTTCCCTTATTTATGAGGAGATAACCCTATTTTTATCGGGTTTAGAATGGAATATTTTATGCTTAAGTTAAACACCTTATTTGTAGATGTAACTGGCTTTATGTGGATACATAACTATTCTACAGATTTCATTTTTGCTGCGACCAAGCGTCCACCATGTTCATGGAGGCATTGTATGCGTTTGTGAGTGAACTAACATAGTTTTAAGCACTATTTATACCAACCAAATGGATCTTGTTGTCTGAAAAATTAATAAATAATAACAACAATAATAAACAATATCTCTACTTTGACGTCGTGGTGGGGCTTGCGTGCTCCGAACTCTAGGTCTGTACAGATAAAACTTACTTTACCAAAACAAGTACAGAGTGAGGAGCAAGACCAAGAGAGGTACATAAACCCGCAGGGCAGCACGTGGCGAGCTGTTGCGCAGTAGCTACCCCACGAACCCTATCTCCCGGGAGAAGTCAGGCGGATCGCAGATCTTGAAAGTACTTCCGGGATTGTCCTGATAGCTGTGAAATACCTCTCTACACTCACGCTCGCCAGGATATGTTGCCCCCTTGTTGCTACGTCACTATGTGCTAGCGACCGTTTTCGGGGGTATATTATTGAGAGCGCAAGTCACTCCCTGCCATTTCACCCATGTATTACATAACATTGATCAGGCAGGGGACATAGCTCTTCCATAGTTCTAGGTAACTATTCCATTATAACCACCTAAACCTGTAGTTTTTTTTTTGTTTCAATGTTCTGCAATAGCCTGCAGCAACCGGGGTTCTCCTTGGGTGCACTTGCATAGTGCATAGCATAAGCATAATAGCATAATCAGCCTATCATGTTCCCACTGCTGGGACACAGGCCTCCTCTCTGTGAGAGGGAGTGGGCCGTAAACCACCACGCGGGCCCGGTGCGGGTTGGTAGATTTCACATGTCTTCGAATTTTTGTTCTAAGACGTGCCGGTTTCCTCACGACGTTTTCCTTCACCGTTTTGAGTGCAGTGGTGATGAAATAATTTACACAAAATAAAGCGCCTGTCGGGGTTCGAACCTACGACCAACAACTCGTAAGTCGCAGCTGTTACCACTGGGCTACCACTGCTCTGCATAGTGCATACAAGGATAATCGTCGATTGGTGCCTCATTTCCTACAGAACGTCTAACAGGCTTCAGCGAGTGGGCTTCATTCAAGGACCGGGATACATTTTCCCGAGATTTGCATTTTTTTTTTCTTCAAATTTAGGTATTAAGCTAAATTGAAATTCTTATAAGTTGGTACCTACCTATCTTCTGTATATTTTCCACTGTGTAGGTATATATTTTGATATGAAAGCTTAATGCATATAGAAATATACAATATGCTTTTTCTATATGCATCATTCATATTTATTATTATAAATTTACTAGTGGACATTAATATCATTTAAAAAGTATTTTGAGATTATTCACTATTGGTCCATTCAACTCAAATAACGATAAACGACATTCGTTGAACAATCAATTGGAGCATACCGGTTCAGGCAAAACAAAAATCATTCCTCGTTAATAAAGTTACACAATTCCTAAATATTTAAATGAAGTAATTACAAAAACTGGGTTGTATTCGCGGCGTGTAGGGTGAATGTTTTAGACGCTAATTGGCTATCGGCGTGACGTATGGCCCCGAACCTGAGTCACTCAATTATTAATACACCCACCGGAGATATTTATTGGAAAATGAACAAACTCCATTAACTTTACGTAATAACGTGTCAGCTTTCATTCAATTCACTGACTCGAGTATTATTACATATTTGGGATTTTTATTTTTTATAAGTAATTTCATTTTACTATTTTAATCTAAATCCGTATATTACATCGGTTTCGATTAGTGCTATATAGAAGTTGTTTTCAACAATGATTCTAAATTTAATGTTTTTAATAAACATAACATATCATCAGGCGTGGATTTCCCGAAGGGTTATGCAGAGGTGTACCTATAGAACACCCACATTTCGCCAGTTACGTTTAAGTCCCATGTAATAGGGGGCAGGCCTATTGACATCATCCGGTCACAAATCCAGACACAGGGCTGCTACTGAGAAATTCCACACGATTAAACCCAGCCTTAAATAAATTGGTACGTAAAATAAAACAATGAGTTTTATCAAATGCTATTAAATCGATTTGCATGCTCAATATATCATATTATGCAGAGTATTCATATTGGGTATATTATTCGCAACGTTTCAACGAATATCAAGAACATTCTGGCGCGCAGACAGCGAAAAATTATGACAATGAGTTTTCATCAGAGCGTCTTTTGTTATTCTGATTGTATGTTTATGTAAATGAACGCTTCGTAGACAAGATGCGGCATCAGCAGCCGTAATGCAGGGGTGGACAAAAAGCGCAAGTACATGACAATAAAAAATATTACACTCTCCATAATTACTTGTTTCAGGATGGGTACCGACGCATGACAAATTCGTAACGTTACACCGTATGATTAATGTTCAATTTGAAATTTCCTTTATTGTTGTCATATAACATTGAGCCCTTCCGGGGACGAATTAATCTGTCCTCTGTTTATTTGGAATAAAGAGTTGTGTATTTGTGAGACGAACATTACCCATTCTTCAAATTAATGCGGTGGATTAAGTAACATGACAAATTCTTCCCTTATTAGTTCTTTAGGGAAGCGGACGCTTCCTTATTAGAAAGCGCAGGACTAAGGGGATTACGAGATTACATTAAGTTGTCGCTGCCGTCCAACCGACTACTTATATAAATCCCTTAGTTGCTTCTTACGACACCCTTAGAACGGGGCCAGCTATTCTTAGTTAGGGTTACCCCTGCATTCAATAATATTCTTGTATACACAGGGTGTAAAAAGACGCATCACATAACCGTTCTACGCATTCTATATATCAAACTAGTAACATTGAACAAAAGTAATTGCTAGTACGAATGTTATTTTTTATGTGAAAATTTGCTGTTTGCGGTAGTGCGCAATGTAACACGCAAAACATTGCGCTGCACCCAGCACGCAACAGTACAGGGGTCGTGGGGGTATTTAGAGTTGTGTTATAATATTAAATCTTGTTTTCGTAAAAAGAAGGTATGTCAAAATTCCTACTTTTACCTGGGAACCTTCTGGTAATGGATATTTCTCCATTACCAGAAGGTTCTCAGATATGGCCCAGTACAAAAAATTACCGAGAAAACAAGTGACTCGCGGCGGTTAAAAGTCTTTTTACTCCCGTTATGTTACCTGTATCTACCTTGCATGTTTGTAAAAAATGACCCTTTCACAAAAAGTTGTTCGTACAAAGAGCACTTCCCTGCCCCGTAGTTATTCTGTTAAAAAACGGGTCATTTGTATAATACTCTTCCATTTGGGGCCGACCATATTCATGATATACCTATATATTCATGATTACCCAAACAAAACCAAAAAAACTAACGTATTTTTACGTATAAGGTGAGTCGACTATTATACAAAAAGTTGATATTAGGTACCCCGTACGGTTGAAATCCTGATCTTTAAAATCCTGTCGACAAACTCTTGACACGAGAGTTGCCGTTTATATATGCCGTACCTACAGCCCTTGATTCGGAACGCGGTGTTATTCGGAAAACACATGTACTGTGTGCCGCTTACGTGTCGTCACGTGGCGAACTGAAACTCAGCAGACATTACATACAGAAACATTACATACGTTAACCTTACTTCGCTTACATATAACGTCATCGAAACAAGTTTCTCATTTAAATAAATGTTTGTGTTATAAAAAGAAACTGTTTACGAAAACTGAGCAATAAAACCGGGTTAAATTTTCGCCATTTGTCAATGGAACCCTTAAACAACCCCTATTATTGCAATTTTTGTTCCCTAGTTTCATGTGAAAAATAATTGATCCAGTTAGATGAATGCGTAAAAGAATCAAAAGAAGAAAATACTTTCTGTTGTTAAAATTTTTACTACGATCTATTCTCTAATGGAAACGAATAATGTAGAATTTCCCTCAAGTGCCTTAAAAATGCTCGTAGAAAGGCCTAAGGTTACAGCCCTTGAGTGGGATGGTAATAAAGCTTTTGGACAAAGAAAATTGACAGTTCAAAAAGCGTAATTCTGAAAACGTGTAATCCGCATTTTATTTTATGTTCTATTGGTACTACTGTTTTATATTGTAGTATTTTACTTATTTAGATTTTATCCATCTCAGCCACAACAATAATTTTGAGTTGGGTAATTGATTGAATGTAATGATATTGATTGCTTGTTTACTTATGTGGTAACAGGTTGAGTCTGAAATTGGCTTGCTATAACTCAGTCATTGATTCCCTAAGTATCGTAAATCATCTTACTTCATCTAAGAACATCTATTCTTCTTATTATTATAGCCGTAGGATGCAATACACATACAAGAGTTTTGTTCTGTTATTTTTAGTTTCTTTTGTTCATATAATTAATTTTGCCCTGACTCCAGTTATATTTGCTATAAGTTTATAAATATCTAATGGCAAATTTCACTACGTTTAAGAGCTGTCAGTGTAATTATTTCTTCTGAATATTTTCTGTGATTTGGGAAACCCAGTTTCTATGTATTTTTGAAAATATCCCTGAATTTGTCAAAACTTTTCTCTAATCTCTCAAATTGGATGGTCTTCATTTCTATTCCATTGGGTACCCTAATACACTATTACGTTCTGGAAGGAATACGTCAAATTATGAGTCACCCTGAATATTAATGATTTCCTTTCCTTTTAGTAGTACCATTTTATTCCTCTCTCTAATACGTTGCAAATAATTTAGATGCATTTTTTCAATTTGTTTAATGTGATTAAGTACCATGGATTCGTTTACTTTGTTATTATGATGTATGTTCACCTGAAGGAGTATGGCAGTTGAGAGTATGTCATGCTCACTTAAATGTCTCACTGATGCTGGCGCGTATGTTGGATAATTTTCGCTTGTTCGCTTATTTTTAATCATTTAAATTAAATTGTTTCTTCATTTTATTTTTAACATTGTACTCACTTATAGAAGCAACAAGACTCATGTACCCAGGACTGACATCTGACAGACTCTTTGATAGTTAAAAAGTACAGTGTGTGTTGTAAATGGTTTAATTGAAATAAATTCTGAGTTTGTTCAAACTTTGCACCTGCTCAAATTCCCAGCCGCACATCACAGCTATGTAAATAGGAAAGCTAAGTCTGACAATAAACTATCATTTTATGGAAACACAATGGGTTCAGATGGGAGCCGTGATGGCCCAGTGGTAGCGGCCCATACTAACGAATCGTAGGGAGTGGGTTCGAACCTAGGCAGTCACCACTGCTCTCAAAACGGTGAAGAAAACATCGTGAGCAAACCGGCATGTCCGATTACATGTGATATCTACCAATTCGCTCTGGCCCAAGTAGTGTTATACGGACCACTTGAAGAGTGGAGGCCTGTGTCCCAGCAGTGAGAATCAGGAATTAGGTTTTTTCAACAGGAATTGCTGGTCTTAAACATAACTAGCTAATCGTGTGTGTACTATACAACGTGTAACGGAATTAACGCAAGAGCTCATACACCCCAATTAGAATATTAAATTATAAGACTAAAATAACATCTGTAATTTAATTTAGATAAACCACACCTTTTTTATCCACCACGCAATTTTTTATAAAATAGTTGTCCTGACTAAACATGAAACGTAAGAGCGCACTACTCGATCTGTACCCACACTGATAGCGCACGCACCGCACACTCATGTGCTTGCCAGCTGGCTAGGTAGGTAAGCACTGCAAGAGTGGGAGTACGCACTAGGTATGTGTGTACGTTAGTTCAATGACAGAACATTACGTACAGATCACACGTAAAGTCTCGTACACACTGGATCGTATCATATTCTGAGTCGGCGTGTATGAATGATTTGAATCATAAATATTTACACTAATTAAATTCGGTAAAGATAAAAGTAATTACTTAAAGGTTTGAGCTATTTACACTACACTATTTCACTATTTCTTCGTCTCCTTTTAAGTAAACTTTCAAAATGTCCACCGCCTTGCTCGATGAACTTTATTGCACGCTTTCTTATGTTAAATTTTTGTTTATTTAGTACTTCAGTGTCACTTTTCACAATACCAAAGGCGAGTTAAATTTTTTGTCTGAGGTCTTCTACACTCGTTGCCTCGTTTACGTAAACGAGCGATTTTATTCGACCCCACAAATAAAAGTCTAAAGCCGATCTGGGAGGCCACTGCACTGGCCCTCCACGCCCAATCCAACGGGGCACACATTCCGCATCAAGATGCTGCCGAACGTTCCATGAGAAATTCGCGGGAGCACCGTCGTGTTGGTAAAACACGTCTCTTAAAAAGAAGAGCAGGACGTCCTCCAATAACTCGGCAATGTTTCCCGCAAGAACTGTAGGTAGGTATCTCCAGTTAACCTCGGCAAAAAAACAGGGCCGAGTACGCGTGTACCTATGCTGAAACGAATCAACACGGCATGCATGTGGATTCTCATGTCTCCACAAATGCTGGTTATGCTGGTTGTAAATGCCAACTCGCGTGAAGGTGCTCTCGTCCGTCCAGATGATGTTTCCTTACCAGTTCTCTAACAACCATCTACTAAATTCCAGACGTGGCAAGTAGTCGTTCGGTGTCAGCTCCTGACAACGTCGCAGGTGATACGGGAGTTCACCATCAGCGCGTAACGTTCGCCACACGTACATGTGGCTGCAGTCGAATAATGGCGCTGCTTCTCTTGTGCTCTTCTCTGGGCTTTCGTCAAAATAGTTTAATATTGTTGCTTGTAAGCGAGTAGTGCGCACATTTGCCCCTCTATCTATTGCCGTGTTAGGACGAAAGGTACCGGAGTCCCTCAGACGCTGAGTTGCACTTAACATTGTCCTGGCGCTCACTCTAGTATCATATCGTTCGTTGAACTCTCGACACGCTAACTCGACATTATCGTTGCAACGAGCCAGTGTCCTCACCATCACCGTGTACTGAATATTGGTGTACTGGAATGCCATCGCGCGCGTAAACAAATAAACGTGACAGCAACAAAAATTAAATTCGAGAACACTTGTCGCTGCCGGAGAATAACTATACCTTTGATGTGAGGCGGGCAGTGGCGATGGCGGCGCGTGCGTCTGCATGTCAAATGTCAAAGCTGTAAGTCGGCAAATTAATACATCTCGCTCTTTCACATTAATCTTTCATTTGCAAAAGAAGTACTACTCGTACAAATGTTCTAATATTTTGGCTTTTCTAAACAAACTAATGTGTAAAACGATCTACAAATTTGGTCGCGCAATTAAAAAAGCTTTATTTCTTTAAGATAAGATCTAAATTGCCTTAAATTAACTTCTTTTTTTAACAGGCTAAGATTAAATGTAATCAAAAGTAAAAAGCAATGCTTATGTGTGTAAGAAAGCTATGATCGGACTACAAATTCAGTTTTGCATTTAAATAAGACGTACTGCTTTGGAACAAGGTTTAAGTTTCCTTAAATTTACTTTTTTTTTACGCGCTTTACACATAGGATAACTATGAGTGAGTTGCAAATTCGGTCGTGCATTTGAAAAAGCTTTATTCCTTTGTGATAAGGCTTAAATTTTCTTAAATCAAATACTGTATTACCTTGTTACGACGCGGTGGTACTAATTTCAGGTAAAATAAAGACATTTCCGGGAAAAATTAACACATATAAATAATGACGGAAATGGATTCAGAAGCTGATTCTGAGCAAACTACTTTCAGGTCTTGCGCTTATTCTGTTACACGTTGTGTATAGGTGCCTGCCTGCCGGCCTGTGTTGTTATATTATGTTGAAGGTGCGCACACTAGCAGCAAAACAGTATTATCGACAGAGTTCTGAAAATTTACTGAACATACTGGTTTATTAAGACGGACCAGTGTGCGAAAAGACAAATATCTCGACCCCGACCTTTAATATACGTACCATAACTTTATTAATTCACTTTATTTAGAAAGCCGGATTTACAAGATTAACTCAATTCGTAGGTACGCAATTGTGTTAGGTATAAAATGTAAAATTCATGAGTCCCGGTCGCTTTACAGCGAACTTATTATAAGGAAAAGGAAAGTGTATATAATTTAATCATATTATTTAGTTACGCTTCAGTGAGCTGCTTTAAATAGGCCTCGTAAATGATCTGGATTTATTCGAAATTAGCATGAGTATTAAGTCTTATTTGAATGAGAGAAACATTGATGTATTTAGTTAAGGAGGTCAATCTTCTGTTAAAGGGTTTGTAGGTGGGCTGGTTGGAATATTAACCACCGACGGCCGCCATGGCCCACGCACAATGGTCCACATGAAGAACTAAGTGCGGAAACCAAACCCTTTAACATAGAACATAGAAGATCAGTTCATTATCGTGAGGCAACAGCTAAACACAGCTAAGGGACTGGTGTGCGTACCTATCGATTCATAATAATCAGTATTGGTTTATAATTAATTCTTACATGCATTTTACCTACCGAGATTAAACCGAATAGCCTTGGCTCAAAATAAATAATTGAATAATTACACATTATATATTATTTTAATGTATTAAAATACAATAACCTATTTGTATTGAGCCCGCGTGGTAGAGTATAGCCTGCTCCCTCTCGAAGAAAGGAGGTCCATGTACCAGCAGTGGAATCTTTATAGGTTGTGGCGATCTACACCGCCACATGCGACCAACGCATCACACTGACGTCACACAAATCCTGCATCGCGCAATCAGAGTTTACCGCGCAGCTAGCATATATACAACTTCCCGACAACAATCATCGGGCAGTTGCCCACCGGATACGACATCCATCTGGTCGGAGGATCCTCCCTTTTCTAATAAATATGAGTGAACTTTATCCTGTTCCTCATATCTCTTCAAGGTTCATTCTTTTTTCAAATATCTCTTTTGCTCTATATAGTGGCTAGTGCCAAATACAGTCCACCGCAACACAGTGGCAGCACACACACTACAAAAACCGGTCTTAAAGCTACGACCTAAGAGCGCAGTCAATGTCAAATTATTAACACTGATGTGCTCTATCAATTTAAACGACTCTAATCTTTTTACAAGACACGAGATCATTGTTGTCTAATGAAATAAATTAATTTAATTTAATTTAATTTAGAGGTTACTAGGTTTTTAAGTATTTATTGATAACATTACCAACACCAGGGCTAACATGACAAGCGCGAGAACGCTCGATATCTCGATTTCTCGAAATTTGTCTACGATTTTAACGTCATCCTTACACCTAACATGACCGCCAAGCTCGAGTAAACTCGAAAAAGGCACTTTGACACTTCTGTATCTCGCGACGAGAAACCGAAGTAGCAAGTTATTAAAAACAAATCATTTTTATCACTGCAACATCGGTCGATGTTTACGCATGGAATAAGTATGTTCTGTATTGATTTAACGTCCACCTCTTTTAATTTTTGTTTAGTTCCATAAAACCGACTTTTTTACTGTTTTTCTTTGGCATGCTAAAATTAAAATATACAATTAGTGGCACTTATTATACTCACTAGATAATCCACCACAATTGATAAATCGGCCGAAGGTCACTATTCGACAAAGTGAAGGTTGATATTGTAACAATCACCATAAAACACATGATATTGCTTTTACTCACCAACTTTGCGGACTTAACTGGCGATTTTCGTAATTATGTTGCGTAGGCAGGTACAGCCATAACTCCTTAGATTTCGATAATCACCATAATTGACAAACTAGACTGATTATTACTGCACTTGATGCTCATCTACGTAATAGTGCTTCGCTGCGCCAAACTTTCTCTCGCGGCCACCGAAAGGAACTCCTTTCCAATGTGAATTAAGTATAACTTATGTGTATTAAAACTAAGTATTTTCATTCAATTCAATCAAATCAATTATGTCATTTCAGTATTTCAATTAAGTTTTTTCATGTTGTCGTATAGACTACTAGAGAGAACTAGAACGAAATTAAGTATAATTATGAATTTGCCATGTTATTTTTTTTTTTTTGTATCATCATTTTGTCTACTCTTCTCGTCGTCAAAATCGAGGACGACTAAATTAGAGAAAATCACGATTTTCTTATGTTGAATTGTCAAAATGCGAGATAAATTAGGTGGTCATGTTAGGGTTTAACGAGAAAACATCAAGTTTGACAGAACAAGTCAAGTATTTTGTATGGCAGTGCTGTCAGAAAACGAGTAAAGTGACGGTATAGACGCGACGAGAAAATACTTGAGTGAGTAATTGTCGCGTCTGGCATGTTAGCCCTGCAGGTAATAAAGTTACATTATTTCATATTACGAATCACTTTAAGAGCAATAACAACCAACAATAAACCGTATTATTCATTAATCTGCGAAATCAAAAAAAGATTGCAATCCCAACAATAAATCGGACATCTCATCCGGTCCCGTCGAACCCATATCTTCTTTATTTTTATAAATGGCATCTCGCAGGTCAACCTATGAGGTTCTCGTCTGCTTAGACGGACTTGCCTGTGGTTGCCCTAATAAATTAAGGCCTCCAGCCAGGACTTAAACTTATGTACTAACTTAAAAACTAAGCGACAACGCTAAGGGCACCCCCTGTGGGGTACGAACCTCGGCTTAGGGCGTCGCTGGAAGAGGGCAGCAAGGGACTAGCTGGATCAGGATTTGAGTGATTTAGGGACGAATTTAAAGCTACAGGCTCAGCGGCGCGGGCTGGCTCGAGCAAGGGTCGGGAGGGGCGTGGATTTGGGCGTCGCGGCGGGCCTCGACGGCGAGGACGGTAGGACGGCGATCGGGTTTTAGGCTTGTGTAGTGTGCTGGTGGCCTTACTACTCTCCTGGAGGAGGGTAGTGGCGTCGTCGGGGGCGATTAAAGTATGCCTTGGTCGGCGAATACTGCTAATGCGGGAGGGAGTGTAGCGGGCGGCCGCTGAGATCAAGGGGTTGGAGTGTTTAATGCCACAGTCAAAGAAGCGCTTCGATAAGCGTTTCATGAACTGGTTTATGGTAGGCATTTTAAGATCGATGTGGAGATTTATATTACGGACATAGAAGGGGGCACCCGTGACCTTTCTGAGGAAACGGTTCTGGAGGGTCTGCATCTTATGGAGATGACGTGGGTGAGCGTGCGCAAATACAACGCAGGCATAGGTCATGATGGGACGGATGACTGCGGTGTAGATGCGCAGCTTGCATTTAAGTGACAGTTTACTACGGGCTGTCAGTACAAAGTGGAGCCTGCTAAGAGCGATGGAGGCGCGCGCGCGAACCGCCTTAATATGAGCCTTAAAGGTAAGGTTTTCATCGAGGATCACGCCTAGGTATTTGGCTTGCTTCTCCCAGGGGATCGGCTTACCGTACACAGTGATCGGGCCGGGAAGTGGGGAGGGAGTCGACGACGTCTCGAGAAGAGAACCGCCTGACTCTTATCGGGGTTGACCTCGATTCTCCATTTTCGGAACCAAGCGCCTAGGACGTTTGCGGAGGTTTGAAGAGTACGAGCTATAGCATTGGGACAGTGACCGGTATAGTAAATGGCAGTGTCTTCGGCGAAGAGAGCCAACTGAGCCTTTTTACTCTTTGGGATATCGCTGGTGAACAGCGTGAAGGCTAGAGGAGATATGACGGAACCCTGAGGGACTCCGGCGCGAATAGGGTGAGGGGACGAGAGTGCACCCTCGATGCGATAGCGGAAGGTGCGATTCGACAAAAAGTCTCGTAAGATGAGCACGAGACGATCTGGCACTCCTAGTTGGTAAAGCTTGTATAACAAGGCGTTGTGCCAGACTTTGTCGAAGGCTTTCGCTATGTCGAAGAATAGCACACCCGTCGTCACGTTACGCTGCATACCGGAGCACAAGTGCTCTACGATACGGTGGACCTGGTGGATACTCGAGTGTTGGGGACGGAAACCAAACTGCTCGTTGGGAATGAGGCTCTTTGTTTCGGCGTAGTCTTTGAGACGCTTATAAATAAGCCTCTCGTAGATTTTGCCGAGAACGTTGAGTTAGCTAATGGGACGGAAGCTGGAGGGCTCAGACTTTGGCTTGCCTGGCTTTGGGATACCGATGACTGTTGCTTCTTTCCACGCTTGTGGGAAGATGTTGTTGCTCAAGGCGCCATTGAAGATGGCGGTCATGAGCATTATTAGAGGGGCAGGTAGGAGTTTGTATACCTTGTTGATAATACCGTCCGAACCGGGGGCTTTATGAGCTTGGAGCCCTTTTATGATGTCGTGCACTTCGTCTGGAGTGACGGGAGGCAGAGGATCATCAGGGTCTTCGACGGGTGGAAGGGAGGCTCTCCGTTCGACTTCAGCGTCGACCTTGTTCAGGTGAGCTTGGCCTACTGGTTGAGAGCTGGGAGAACACTGGGACTCTAGGCTGTCAGCAAGGCATTCGGCCTTGTCGGTGCTGTCGAACGCGACGCTCTTGTCGGGGCGGATGAGGGGAGGCATAGAGACCTCCTCGGAGGAGCGCAATTTCCTCTGAAGGTGCCAGAAGGCTTGGTGAGTGGCCTCGAGTTCACTGAGCATCTTGTTCCAACCCTCTGAGCGAACCTCCCCTATGCGTTTCTTTACAGCATGCTGTAAATGGCGCATGTGGGCTTTGTTCGCGTCACAAGGGAAGGAGTCGTAGGCACGAATAGCCGCATTCTTCTCGGTTATCAAGTCACGTACGTCAGTAGGTAGTTTCCAGCGATGGTCATCCATCACCGGAACTTCCCGTGAACAATCCGTCAAAACGGATTGAACGTGCTCAGTAAACGAGTCGATTGCGGCCGTCGTGTCGGCGACTGACACTATGTGATCGGGGATGGTGTCCAAGTGAGGCGACGTGGTGGATTTCAGTCTTTCGCTTACTTTCCTCCAGTCGGTTATCATCTGGGTCTGAGGGGGGCGGTTGGGATCGCTTGGGCCAGAGTAGGGGGCAAATGCATGACTACTGGGCGGTGGTCAGAGTTAAGCTCGTGGAACGTCTCTATCGTTTGCAAACGGAGGTTCACATTCTTGAGTAGCGCTACATCGAGTTTATCAGGAAGATGGTTGAGATTTCCGGGGAAATGAGTCGGACTCATTGGAGCGATGACGTCAAAGTTAAGGGATTCGGAATTAGGAATGATCCGACCTCTGGTAGAAGTCGTACTACTATTCCACGCCGGGTGTTTGGCATTAAGATCCCCCGCCAATATGACGGAGTCACTCATACCGAAGAGGGCAGTGAAGTCCTTTTGGAGAGAGATGGGATCCTCCGGACCATTGTCTGGTGGAATATAAGCAGAGACGATGGTGATCGGTTGGTGACCGGTCATGCCGAGCCGACAGATAGAGGTCTCCAGATGGGAGAAGAGAGGAGGTGGGTCTATACGGATGCAATACAAAGATTTCCTAAAGTATATTAGTGTGCCACCCTTGTGGCATCGAGACCTGTCATTGCGAACTAGTTTATAGTTGGCAATATTCGGGTTTCGGTGATGCGGTTTTAAAAAGGTTTCCTGTATGAGGAGGATGTCAAGCTGATGGTCGCAAAGGAAAGCGGCGATCTCATCGCGTTGACCTGAAACGCCATTTGCGTTGAAAAAGCCTAATTTAAGGGATAGGGGTTTATTACAATTTACTCTCGTATTATCCATTGAGAATTAATATTTGAGGGAGTTAAGGACTTGCGCGATTTCGGGATACGCGCTGAGGATTTCCATGAGGCGACGTGCGTTGCCATTAGCAGCAACGATTTCTTCCGCCATTTTATCCGCGGCGGTGGTGAAGAGAGCCGTGTATGTGCCTAATATAATTTGGGCGCTGTTTCGGCCCTGGGTTCCCTGAGGTGCCACTGGTGAAGCCGTAGGGGCCGCGGGGGCAACTGAAGGCGCTGGGATGGCGGTAGCCATCAGCGCTGGAACTTCAGCAGGTTGAGCGGGTTTGGAGGGCACCGAAGCTGCAGGAGCTTTGAGGTGGGAAAGGTTTGCCCAGGGAGAGGGCCTTTGAGGACTAAGCCGCTCCGGCATCTGCGCGGAGGGAAGCTTTCCCCAGGGGCTTTCCCTGTGCTGGCGGTCACTCGCGCGTTTCGCCAGTTTGGGTGAGGATGACTTTGGGGCTTTAGAACAGCCCCGGTAATTTGCTGGGTGCCCCGATTGGCCGCAGAGTACGCAGCTGGGAGGCTCTAGGCATAATTCCCTATCTTTAGGGCGGGAGCAGTCAGCGGTGCCATGCTCACCTAGACACTTGACGCATCTAGGGGTGGCATAGCAGTTGGACTGCGAATGTCCGTATAATTGGCAGCGATGACACTGGCCAATCAATTGAGCTCTGTAAGGCTTCTCGATGAAGATGCCTGAGAGCGAGCAGACCGACTTCACCTTGAAGATCGGGTGGTGCCCCTCTGTGGGGTCACATATGACCAGGTCAATGTCATAGACAACGCCCTGTCTCGCTTTATGCAAGCGATGTACGTCGGAGACCGGAACGCCTTGTGCAACAAGGTCGCTTTTTATATCTTCGGTGTCGATTTCACGAGGTACGCGCCTAATGACGACGCAAGTGGGGGTTTCCTCCGGAAGGGAGTACGTGTGAAAGGAATAGTTCCTTTCACGCAGGGCACGGGAGAGATCCCTAAAGTCCGAAGACGTGGTGACGGTAACTTTGATCCCCTGAAGGGTGGATCGGGCATTTGTGTAGTTGATCTTGCGATCACCACACATTTTCGAGATTTCGGTCCATTTGGCCTTATCTTGAATGTAGATCGGGGGAGGGGCTTTTGCTTCAACGCGGTAGGAGCGGGTGGGCAAGCCATAGGGCTGGCGGGACGACTGGCCCGCGGACTAGGGGCGGAAGTCGAGCTGGACGATGTATTCGTGACCTGATTCTTTGTGGCCGGACCGGCGGGGGTGGAGGATTTAGCCTTCCTCTTGCCTCCTTTAACGACGACCTGGAAGTCGTCGTCGCTGGAGGAGGAGGTGCGGGCTTCGTCCTCGGAGATTGGGACTGACGTGTCCATGCTCTCCGGGTGAGTCGTGTTTGCGGCGCGCAGCTGCGTTGTCTCTGAGACAATGGCGGCCGGAACAATAGAGTCCGTGACAATGGCGGCAGGGACAAAGGCGGGCGAGACAATATGGGCCGGATTAGCGGCCGGAGTATTGTCTGCCGGGACAAAGGCGGGTGTTACAATGGGGGCCGAATTAGCGGCCGGAACATTGTCTGCCTGAACAATAGCTGTCGGAACAATGGCTGGAATGCCTTGTTCGGCAACAGTTGGCGATATCGGGCTTTCGAGGGCGTCGCTGAAGTTCGCGAGTGCGCCCTGGGACGGAGTGGGGGTGGAGCGATGACATAGCTTGTCGCCATATCTCGCTAGGAAGTCGGGGTCCTTAAAAAGGACCTCTCTGAAGAACGCCAAAATATAGGCGTCCTCCATGGTCGGAGGAGAAGCTAGTTTAGGGAGAGAATGGTGGAAATTTGTTCCCACGTAGACTAAATCTTATACCTATCTCCCCGGGTGGATGGGCCCGGGGATGTGTGACCCTCTCTGTCGGGTGTAGACAGAGAGGTGAGTACCTATTGGTGAGCCCTAAGTGCGAACGAGGCCCTGACCAGTCTAGCGCGAAGGGTGTAGACACACCCTAAAGACACTTGGTGAGTAGCTGAAAAGCAAAACTGTCACCAGAGCCGACTAGGAGATCCCCCAAGGCCGGTTATCTGGGACCCGTCCAATTGACTGCCTCTCCCTGAAGGGGTTCGGCGGGTGTGATTGGGACAACACCCCACTCGGCTTCGTTGGCACCGTAAGGTTTCAACCGAGGACCACGAAACTGTGGTTTTACCCAGAAGGGGCCTAGTGAAGCTACTCACAAAACGCGCGAAAAAGAAATAAGATTTGCCTTGAAAAAGGCACTTTTTGATTGATTAAAATCAAACCAATTTCTTGACTTGATTTTAAATCGGAGTAGTCGGGGGGACTACGATGACGTCACGTGGGTGCGACGCATAATAACCGAAACACAACACTGGGCCGGGAGCGGGAGAGCGCATAGACACGTCCATCCGCGGGGAGAGTCGAGCGTCGAGTGTGTCGAACCCATATCACTCGTATTGGCTTTTTTGCTGAAGGATTACTGTGAACTATGTGATATGTTGTTTTAATACCACGTAGGAACGAGAATATCCGATTTGCAAGAAGCTTGGTCAAAGGCAAATTTACCTAGCTCTTGGAGTCGGAAAAACTCCGAATGAGAATGTAAACGACGATTTGGCATTATACGAAAATTATGTGTGCCACTCCTCTTGATTATGGGGAAGAATAAACTGTTTATTTTTAGTTGAGATTTATGCAAGAATAACGTTAAGACTTTTTCAAGGGTTGAATGTAAGGAATGCTTGAAGCATGACAGTTTTATTTATTTTGTGGGTTTTTTATTGTCTCTTTCTAAACAAAGAATATCGCAAATTATTGCCCTGGTCCTCGATCAACATGAGCACTAGATTAAGGATTAGAAACAAAACACATCGCTTAAGTGGCCGCGATTGCATATAGCTTAATTATAAACGTTATCACTCAAACATAAAGTTTATTACCGTTTGCAAACTTGGATTGAAAAGTAAACGTATTTTCTAAATAAGAACAAATATATTAAAAAATTTGGTTGAAAAAACTATGTTGCAAAATAAGACCACAACATTTATTTGTGGTCTTACTTTTCCGGCCGTTTTTGATGGCTCAACAGAAATCTAGTAGGTACTATTGTTGATCGAAGGTCCGGGTGCATCGAAAGGATCAGTCACCTTACTGTTTTATGTTATAAAAATAATAACCAATAAACCTGAATGCATTGGTAAACATGATGAAATTGAAAACCTAGATTTCGAAGTCTACTAAAAATAAAAATTAAGTTTCCACTCCCAGAGCAAAATTGAATTTAAAATGTAGTAATCTATTTAAACATGCCTAGTAATTTCACCATTGCAAATATTACAAACGAGGTATCCGGCGAATCTCTCCAGTTTTATTATGGTAAGAAAAACTGCCTTATCGCTGTGTTCCGTAATTTTAAAACCCCTTGTTTTAGCTCAAAACAACGGAATAATATAGAATGAAATATACTTTTGCTCTTCCTAATATTTTTTCCAGCATCCTGTCCAAAATTATAATTGAATGTTTTTACTAAGCGAATATAAATGAGCCTGAGCATATTTTAGCTGAAATGATCAAAGAGATTTTGTAATTCGCTTACAACGGTATAAATAAGCATAAATATGTTGTATATTTCGTATCCACATCGATCTTAAAATGCCTACCATAAACCAGTTCATGAAACGCTTATCGAAGCGTTTCTTTGACTGTGGCATAAAACACCCCAACCCCTTGATCTCAGCGGCCGCCCGCTACACTCCTTCCCGTATTAGTAGTATTCGCCGACCAAGGCATACCTTAATCGCCCCCGACGACGCCACTACCCTCCTCCAGGAGAGTAGTAAGGCAACCAGCACGCTTCATAAGCCCAAAACCCGATCGCCGTCCTACCGTCCTCGCCGCCGAGGCCCGCCGCGACGCCCAAATCTACGCCCCTCCCGACCCTTGCTCGAGCCAGCCCGCGCCGCTGAGCCTGTAGCTTTAAATTCGTCCCTAAATAATATCATTCCTGATCCAGCTAGTCATTTGCTGCCCTCTTCCAGCGACGCCCTAAGCCGAGGTTCGTACCCCACAGGGGGTGCCCTTAGCGTGTAGTCGCTTAGTTTTTAGTTAGTATTTAAGTTTAAGTCCTGGCTGGAGGCCTTAATTTATTAGGGAATCCACAGGCAAGTCCGTCTAAGCAGACGACAACCTCATAGGTTGACCTGCGAGATGCCATTTATAAAAAAAAAAAAAAAAAAAATGTATATTTCGTAGCTTATTGTTGATATGTTTTCCAGTAAAACAAATAACCCGATGTTACTACCTAATTAACGTATGAACATTATTGACGAAATGTGTATTTTTTCCGCGCACCGAATCACATTATGGGGGATCAATTGAATTTGGCTTTTATATAAAATTGCGTTGACATAGAAAATAAAAACAAATGCATAAAAGCAACAACTATCAAAACTACTTCCATTTCTAAATAAATATAATAACGGTCGACATCGATTAAACGTCCTACGCTATTCTTAATAAGATTCGCCTTTAAGTATCGATCACATCATCGTGCTCAAGCGGTCGATGACTCGTGGATCGTGTGGGCGTAGTATAGCCCTAACATTGACGACTATGCAACTTTTCCGTAAATGAAAACACGAAGACGTGGAAGTCCCCACCTTTGTAGCTAGTTCATAGAATCGCAAATCGACGGGCTACCCCAGGATATTTAATACCTCGTACATGTTGTTGTTATGAGCAGACATTGAAGTTATTTATTCGCCATACTAACTAACTAATGGATGGGACAGTTACTGGAGGTAGTTCAAGATTATATAGTTTCAAGTACAGTTACGTACCTACTTGCATGTTTCTGACGGTTTACTTAGCTATCTACTTCAAAGTTGTGGATAACACATAATGATCTTCGACTTTTGATCTAAATTCACAATGGTGTTTCAAATGTATGAAAATGTCTTTTTCATGAACAATCATACCCATAAGTCAAATCGTATTTATCTCAGGAGCAATTCCCGTATTTTTAAGAACATTCGCATTTTAATCTCAGTCTCATGCATAATGCATAATCAGCCTATTATGTTCCCACTGCTGAGACACAGGCCTCCTCTCTGTGAGAGATAGTGGGCCGTAATCCACCACGCGGTCCCAGTGCGGGTTGGTAGATGTCACATGTCTTCTAATATTTGTTTCTAAGACAAGCCGGTTTCCTCACGATGTTTTCCGTCAACGTTTTTAAAGCAGTGGTGATGAAATATTTTTACAAAAAGTAAAGTGCCTGTCTGGGTTCGAACCTACGACCTACAACACGTAAGTCACGGCCGTTAACACTGGGCTACCACTGCTCTCAGCGACAATCAATCTCAGTCTCAATCTGTCAAGATTACTATCAATTTGCATACATTTTTGACAAGTTTTTGACATTGATTGTCGTTGAGCTGAGATTGCTTGAATTTGAACGTTATTTAAGTACGAGAACTAGCCTAGCTAACTAGCCTAACCTAACTAGCCTTGAGTTACCTGGTATTGGTAAATAAACTGAGAGTAATAATTATTGTATACCTATCCTAAGAAACAAACAAAACATTTTAATCCAAAACAACCGTTCCAATTCTCAATAACAGCAACCTTCCTTGTAAAACAAAAATTTAAAATGCATAGCTTTCTTACTCTGCATGCAGATATCAGTCCCATAAAGCATACTTTTGTTTCCACTGAGTAACTCGGTCACACCACAATAGAAGTTGCGTTTTATCTCTAGCCTAGAAACTCTGCGAATCCCGACTGAAGTTTTTAAAAACACTGTTTGTCTTATAGCTTGTCAGCGGTGAAGATGGAAGGCGGCATAGTCAGCATGTTCCGGAATGTTTTGCGGAGATGAATCAAACAGGGGTGTGCAAAAAAATAACGTCTCCCACGTTATAGAAATAGGCTTTATGTTTTAGAAGTAATTTGGGGCCTAGTTTGTTGGGAACGTTTTAGATAAATTTTGTCAAGGTTTTGTCTTATTGCGACGCCACGTTCGTAGAAATCATCCGAACATCGGAAAAAGTTAGAAATATTTCTTTGTGAAGTTTCGAGCAATATCGATGTTGCTTAAATAATAAATAACAGCAATAGTTGGAATAAAATAAATTAGTTAGATAATTTAGAGAACAGAGGTAGATAGAAAATGTCTTTGTGTTATACAACAGCACCATCCAACCATAAAATGGGCTATAAAAATATTTTACGAACAAAAGTGTTTTTGTACCGTAGCATAGATACAGCCATTTAAAAGAAAATGATCTAAAGAAGTGCATAACTCATGTACAACGTTTCCTATTAATGAGGCACTCCGTAATAATGCCAGGCCATAACACCGTTTACCGTAGGCTTTGCTTATTGGAAAACTTTGATCCTCTTCAAATGACTTTTTACAAAATATTCCAAGAAAAGGTACAAGGAAATTATGAGGAAGAACATTAACATTGAATTGCCCGGTATTGAAATATGAATAAAATATTTCAATGTTAGTTAAATATTTCCTTTCACTCTTTGTGTATTTTCGGTTTCCTCACGATGTTTGTTGTTGTTGTCATTGTTTCTTTTTTACGACGACGCTCAATTAGGCGCTGTCCTTGTGCTTTTTGATTGCCGCTTCATTGGCTTTATTTCTTGGAAATATTGTAACAAGTACGCTTGTGATCTTAGATGGCTTGATTTCAATATCTTCTAGACATAAAGGATTTCCTGATCGAAGACATTTCAACACAGAATGAGTTCCTTTTTTTATTTTTATTTATTTTGGGGTCATATATATCTACAACTATTTGTATGTGAACTATTTGTACTTGTGTTTTGGTATTTCTGATTGCCTCGTTGGTCTAGTGGTAGCAAGAGCTACTGCTGAGCATGAGGTCCTGAGTTCGATCCCAGCTCGGGCAAAGTGTTATTGGGTTTTCTATCTAGAACTTCTCAGTAGCAGCCCGGAGTCTGGATTTGTGTCCGGTTGATGGCAATAGGCTCGCCCCCTATTACATGGGACTTGAGTATAACTGGCGAAATGTGGGTAATATAGGAACCTCTGCCTAACCCATCGGGGTTTACAGGCGTGTGTTATGTTATGTGTTATTTGTGATAGCTAGCTAGAGTTTACAAAACAAACTTTTATATGAAGAAAAGCAAAACAACGAGGTTGTACCAAATACGGAATCGCGCGGACATAAAACATCCTAAATGCCTTTACAGGGAAGACCTTATCTTATATTCCCAAAGTGTAACTTTCCTCGGTAATTGACTTAAAATTTTCCCAAAACAAAAACTTCCTAACAACAGACATGATATTCTTCCAACTAAATTGTGAAAGACAATGTAAACAAACAACCTTTCTCGTAAACAACGCCTCATTCTATGTCTGTAACGTCAAACAGTAAAGATATATCACTGTAGTTGCCTATTTATCTGGCTTTCTAATAAAGCAAGCCAGCATAATAGTGTTGTGACTCCATTCGCCTTGAGTGTGCATTTTATCATGTTTACAGTCCGACCGAGGCAAATTTGAAGAGTCATTGACTGCACTACCCGCATCTCTAGTTACTACACTTGACTAACAATGTGACTTGACTAACAACTTGATCTCTATTTAGTATATATTAATGATCTACCCCATTTATTAAAAAAACAACCACAAATGATTTTATTTGCTAACGATTCTTCCTTAATTTTTAAAATAAGTAGACGTACATCAAATCTTAACGACGTAAATAACGCCCTACTGCAGGTACAAAATTGGTTTACTGCTAATAATTTAGTTAGTTAAATTAGTTTAGTTAAATTAGTACTCGTATTAAATGGAAAATAAAAAAATATTGGCATAAGGTTTGCTTTGCCGAATGATAAAAGTAGTGATTGTGATATAGTATTGAATAAAGAACAACTAGAATTCGTTGATAAAATTGTTTTTTGGGGATCACACTCGACTCAAGGCTGCAATGGGGTCCTTATTTAACATCCCTTGCAGGACGGCTAAGTTCACCAGCATATGCTGTAAGAAAAATCCGTCAATTAACTGATGTTGATACCGCCGAGAGAGAGAGAGACTAGTCTATTTCAGCAACTTTCATAGTATCATGTCTTACGGTATTTTACTATGGTGACGCGCTGGAGACGTCGAGTCTACTTTTATTATGCAATAAAGAGCCATCCAAGGCGCGATACTTAAAGGTAACTGTTTGAAGATATTAACATCGTGACCGTACCTTGTCAATAAATTATACATGAAAACATCATGTACGTACGGAAAAAAGTAAATCTTTTCAGTAAAAGAAGTAAAAACACAACTATACCTAATTATAATACTATATATAATTAGTTCAACCAGGTTTCAGACTGGCCAAAGTAGATTCATCCTTCATGGGGTACTGCTTAAAATGTTATTATAAAATACCTCCCCACGTACTCGAACTAAATAAAACGAAGTTTAAAACTTGAATCAAACGCACACTAATCAGCCAAGCATATTATAAGTTGGGGGATTACATCGCTGACAAAAATGTTTGGCTAAACGCTGGTTCTGATCCACAAGGGCGCATCAAGTTTAATATTTTTTTTTTTTTAATTAGCATTCGAAAATATTGTTGGAGCTGCTGAAGATTGTAAAAACTATATTTGCATTGTAAAGATTCAATCTTTTAGTATTGTATAATTGCAAAGCACTATGAACGCTCACCTTTGATTTGAGTTGACTTTTTCTCGAACGTTTTCCGGTTGGTACAGTCACCCACGAGCATAAATACCTTACACCTACGCAATATTCAAAAGAGTTTGAAAATAAACTTTCTGATGTTACGAACTTAGTATTATCGAGACCATACTATGTATTATAAAACAGAACTTTTCTCAAAGCTGCAATTGTTATTCGATGAGAAAATCGTTTTTGAATGTTGCGTAAGTGGCGCGTGGCTGAATGTTATTAATCTTCAGTTAAATTCACAGTTGGGCTATATTGAGGATACATGTTTTGTTGATATTTGTTGTTGTTCCGGTGTCTTAATATTACAGATATTTTAAGTATTATTATAAGTTAAGTAGAACATTTCCTGTACCATCAAACACATAGCGAAATACAAACGTGTTCATTGGTATTTATATTGCGGTAACAACCAAATATCTTCGGTGAAACTATAATAATTCCTTTGTTGTATTGACTGAACAATTGAGTTGATTGTATTACCGACGGGAACCCATTCAAATTTCCAATAGATCAGATGGCGCCGCAACAAATTGCTATCTGGCTGTACCCAAATCGTATTTTCATTTCTGTGGCTCGAGACCCCTTTGTTCCATGCAAATCAATTTGGAATCAAGCCCATGGAGTTTATAGGATTTTTGAATGGAAAAGTATTTTGGAAGCTAGGGATTATGTGACTACGTTTGTCGTTTACTTGTGTGACTTTTGTGTGTCAATGAAATGATTTGAATTGATAATTGGCGGTTGTTCAATGATAAATAACGCAAGGTCTAAGTTTTGTAGTGAGTATTTATGAATATGTACATGCCGCGTTTCAGTCATGAGATTTATACAGACGTAGGTATTTTATTTTCACTTCAAGTTCAACAAAACTCTTGGAAACAGCGCCGTAAGTTCCTAAAGGTTCTCTTGGAAACGACATATTTTCTATCATTTCTTCACTTCTTGTCAACATTGAACCGGTATAAAAGGATTTCGTTCGTTTCTTCGGTATTCACAGTGGAATTAACATGAAGTGTCTTTAAATGAAAATGTATCATGTCTGTGAGTGACACTGTTATTTGATTGCTTTCAAAGATTAGGAAAGAAAGTATGTTAGATTTTACTAATTTTTAGGGTTCCGTACTTCGAAAGGAATCAAAACCTACAGGGTACTTCCCGTGAACTCAGAACCTTGAAATTTGGTACGAAGCAAGTTTTTTTTCTTTATCTGTGCTATAAGAAGTCTTATAGCACAGATAAAGAGAATTCTTTGTAACGTCATTATAAAACATGTTTAATAATTTTAAACTTACTACCCCTTCCCTCATGAACGCGTGTGAACTTTTAAACTTTATACTATAAACAATCTCATGCAGCCATAGGCAATATATAGGTCTTTATGGTTGAAGATGCTTCCGACTATTTTAGTTTTTTTCACGTTTATAAGACCTATTATACAACTAAATAAAAAAAATATCACAGCTTTATTAAATGTTTTGAAAAAGTGAGACGGGTTGCTAACCAACTTTAAATAGTTCCAGATCCTAAATGGTCATTCAAAATGACAATGATGATGATGTTCAAAGACCTATTGAATACGCTATTGTAAACATAATTGACAAAACGTCAAACGTGGGGAGAGAAATTACGAACCTTGTCAGCATAAAAAAGTATATTTTCTATAATAATAAAGTTGTATCAAGGGGGTGGATAAGTCTTTGGTCACATCAATTCCTTGATTTCCTTGGGAGGAGCACAATACTCTGCTGGCTCAGCCTGGTGTGACGATGAACGCAGCGGGTGCGCCACGCTGCAAACGCCTGGAAAGTGATGGTCGGCGGATGGTCTCGCCAGACCCGTGGAAGCGAGCTCGACGACCCCACGCGGGTAAAACAAGTACCCGGCGCGGAGCCCGTTGATAACCGGATCAGCCGGAAGGTGGCGGCCCTCAGCGTCTGGATGACGCTGATGTCACCGGATTAGATTCAGCGACGATTATAAGCTGGAACGCTGGAATCAACGTACAGCGTGTCACAAAATGGCCATACTGGTCATCTCCGCTGATTGTGACACCCAAGCATAAGCAAAGCGAGATGTACAGTGCTCTATGATGGTGGTGTGTGGTTATCACAATCAGTACGGAGTTTACAAATATGTGTGAGAAGCACGACATGACTTGCACATTTTGAGAGATTGGAGAAATGGAATTATTAACAAAATGCAAAGCGCAACAGAGGCAACTAAATTACATACTAAAGATTTCAGTAGAAGGCATACTAATTTAAACAAAGATAATAATGCTTATATGAAGCCTAATCTACTGCTTTAAATGATTATTTTATGTTAATAATGTATAAAAATACGGAACGATACAACGTAACGTTACTTGACATAGTTCGTCGATCTTTATTTTGTTTTTCAGAATAAGGCATCTGGTTGTCGCCCTATTGAATTTTGATTACTGTTAAGTCTTTTTCCTCAACTTCAATGAGCTGTATTGCAATAACATATTTTGTGAGATTTTTATTTCCATGTGATATACAAATCAGATCATCTGCAATGCAACAAAAATAATGTAAAACTTTGGCCTGGTGACCTTTTCTTTTCATCATTTTTTTTCTGGTTGGGATATCATCAAATGACTACTCCCGCTCTGGGTATAGCGAGCGTATCAGACTTATACTGACTAAAATCCACCCGACGCGCCATCGACCCGGGCCTGGTCCTTACCGGACGCCGAGTTACCCATTGCTCACCTTCCGCAAGCCCGAGCCTACGGTGGCCGGGAATCTGTGTGCGATTCCCGATGTCCAGGGCGTCTCCTGCGGGGTGATTATGGGAGTGAGGGTGCAAGGTTCTCTTCCTCATGCGCTCTACCTCCTCCTTCGCAACCATAACTTCTTTGCAGAACGAGGTGACGGCTTCCCATTCGCTCTCGCTCCAAACCATGGCCTGGACCAGCGTATCAAACCACACACAAAGTCAAAATATTTTATTTCGTATATACCTACATGAGCACTTATGAAACGTCAGATTCTAGGTGCACGGTTCACATTGGTCGTTTCATAAGGAGAAGAGCCGGCAAGAAACTCCATGGTTACTCTTTTAAAATTGTTTGTCTTTTACAATGTTTTACAATTACAGTGTTAATAGGTATGGAAGGACCATTGCAATTTTGAATCTAAAGTAATTCCTAGAAATACAGTTTCCATAATAGCATCTACTTTCTTGCCATCAAGTGTTAAATTTAAACCCACTTGGGGTACATTTGGTAATGAGAACTTAAGACATTTAGTTTTGTTTGCATTGAGTAGCAGATTATTAGCTGCAAACCATTTCGAAAGAACAGCCAGACTATCATTCACATGTAAGACGTCCGTATCTTTACTATCTATTTTAAAATTCTCAGCGCTGATTTCGCTAATCAATTCTATACGAACTCGATACGGTTTGATAAATATCACCTTGCTAACATCTTTTATATTCTGATCTCTTAATAACTAAGCAAGACTAAATTGTTTTAGTCATCGTAGTAGATATATTTAAACAACTAATTAACCTGAACTCATAGCTTCCGGTATGAATGGAGGTAATTTCAATAGAGAGATATATCTCGATGACATACAAGTTTAGCTTAATCTCAAATGTAGTGTAGGTACGTGTGTTTTCGTGCATTTACATTGATCGCGTATTACGCTAAGCGCTGATTGGTTTTAGTAATTATCCTCACTATTGTACTAGTAACCGATAAATTATCAATGTAGGAGTGAGTTTGTTAATTTATTGTGTGTTTCGTTTTCATGTCTTAATTCTTCTGATGATCTGATGTTTATGAAATAATTTTCACAACAGTCCTGATGACGAATATTTTTGTCATCAATTTGGATAAGATAACAATACTTTCCGCTATAAAATAAGGAAATTAACGTTTTTAACTCTCCAACTGGGGGTAAAAGTGAATTGTAAACCGAAATTAGGAAATTCATTATTATTTTCTATTATTCACTGATTTATTTATTTATTGCACAATCATCTGTCTAGCCTTTTCCCAACTATCTTGGGATTGGCTTCCAGTCTTACCGGATGCTGCTGAATACCAGTATTTTACATGCCGCGGCTGTGTACCTGACTTCCAAAACCCAGTTACTGGGTAATACGATTAAAATTGGTTGTCACATTCCGGGCTTCTGTCTACCCGTTACGACTATCAATTATCCACAAATGATACCCGGGACCAACGGCTTAACGTGCTTTCCGTTCTTAAAGTTCTTGGTATGTGAAGATCACCCATCCACGGAGCAAACGAGGCAAGTGTAGCTTTTACTGATCGAAAGAAACGTGCTTTTGTTATTAAGAAAAAAGAACTTAATTATAACAATAAAACAAAGGATCTTGCATGTGTCTAGTCTTATGATACCTCATCGAATATAATAAAACATAAGTACACACAAAAAAAGTCGAGGCCTTGGCTAAGCACGACTTATTAGTACGTCGGAATCGAATGTCAAAGTCATCCCGAACTTTGTCTTTTATAAAAGTGTCTTAAGATTGAAGAATCTTGCATCAGTGCAGGTAACCACCGAGGTAAAGCTAATATGGTATATTGAATAGCCTGTATTAGGTTTGTAAGGTCATACTGCTGTGCAACGAATTTTGTTATTATGTGTTCCTAATCTGTTAAATGTAGCAAATTCTACTAGGTACTTATATCTTATGTTGGTGCCTCCTTAAGGGAAAATGAAGTGAACTGTATATTCGCTGATTAAAATGACCAGTCACTGACAAAACAGATTTGTTTTACAAAAAGTGGAACACAAACTTCAAATTTATAGAAATGATTTAAAAACGGTCACAGCACCTACTTAAACTATATAAATGTGTTGGTACGTATAGTTTGAATTCACGAAATTCTATAGGGTTTTCTAGTAAATAGGTGTTTTACGTACCTTATTTTGGATATTAAGCAACCGTATATTTTCTCAACCTTTGAAAATCCTTACAACAAGTAAGTACCTACCATTTAGATAAGTAGCTGTTCATAAAGCTCCAAAAAGAGAAATGTGAAAGGTTTTTATCGATGTTACATGAATAAATGAAAAGACGCATTTGTTCTTATTATTATTAGCGTTGTCCACGTCATAACAAACCGTCCCCGGTTTGACCCGGTACGATCCGCTCCGTGACTCGATTACAAAAGAATCGCTCGGACGTAAACGACAAAAGTTTTACCGTCGCACAGTTCAGAGGACATTTCTAGAAAGACTAGAAACGACTGAATTCACTCAACCTGTTTGTCTGAGCGTAAATGCTGGCTTTCATGTTTAGCAATGTTCTTGTTAGATAGAATAAACGATGGCCTTGATATTTTGTGTTTATTGTTTCTTACAACAAGCCTTTTGCTGATGGTTCCTTTGCCAACTATACTTGAAATCACTCGATATTATTGTTTGTTTTTGTCTACAAGTAGTTTGTTACCAACAAAGATTTTTGTCATCTTTTATAATATACAGGGTTATTGTATATATGTCGGAAATCTATTAAGAGGATGTGGGGAAGTCATTGGCAACCAAATGACCCTGATGATTGAGTAATTTGTTTACGTAATTTTGTAAATTTTTAAAAAAAACAACGCAAATTTTTTTGTATTATTATTATCTGCCTCTACTTCAATACATAATAAATATTCAATCATAAAATGACAATTGACATTTCTGGTTTTCAAATCAGAGCTACAAATCGTTCATGATTTTGAGCAGGCTATTTGAACTTCTCAACTATCCAATATCGTATTAGCGTCATATGTATAGCGTTACTAATATCTACAACAAGAAAAAAATACTCGAAAGTTGTTGTCATTTGCATATGGGGTCATTTGGTTGCAAATGACCTCCCCTGCATCCTCTTACATGGATTACGACATATTACTAATAACCCTGCATACTTAAGAAACTGTTCCTTGACCGACAAACACACTACTTTCAGTCTACACCACGTAAGATGAAATCAAGACATTTTGAAGATAAATGTTTCTTTAAAGGTTTAGCAGTGCACTAAGGCGTACTTGCACCACCAATCATTGAATAGCTTATAGCGCTTAACGAATTTAAAACATAATTCTGTTTCTTTCAATTGTTTAAGTGGACAGGGGCAGAATGAGGTTTTAAATTATATTCAGTGACAAATGTATTAAGTGATTTGAGGTGCATGTGGGCCTAAATGTAAGAGTCTTCGAAACTTTTTCCCTGAGCCACAGGCATAATGAGTGGTGTCTCAAAGGTATTGGCCCCGACTTACGAGTTGCAATCAGTTGTGAGTTCGAGCCTAGGCAGGCACTTTACTTTGTGTATTTAATTTCATAACCGCTGCTCACAAAACGATGAAGGAAAAAATCGTGAGGAAACCGGCATGTTCCGTAACCAAAAAAAATTCCACTGGGCCCACGTGGTGGATTATAGCCCACTGTGCGAGAGAGCACAGAGAGGATGCGTGTGAACATTACAGGCTGATTACGGTAATGCTAATGTGAGCACCATGTATCTATCACATAATCTATTTACGTGCCGTTGCTTTATTTTTACTTTTTTTTACCTATTGTGGTATTTTAATTTTATTCTAGATGCATCGTCCTTCACATACATAATTAAATAATTAATGTTTAAGCACAAAATATTTTAGATTTTGTTTTAAAGAGTAAAGGTGGAGTGGAGTTTCTTGCTCTAAATGTTGACGTACAACAGTGCCTTTTATGTGCCTATTTAAAATAAATGATTTGACTTTGACTTTAATTGACGGTTAATACTCCTAACACATTTACTCTATTTAAACATTAAATCAATATCCGCCTCCTCGCACAGTTCCACAGCCATCTCAATTATTTAGTAAACCTTAATCACCTGAGTATTGGTTTTAGTAGGTACTTATCCTTGTGTTAAGGGATTAAGCAATATATACATATGTAAAGCCACCGTCCATCTACTAGTAAATTACTGAGACACCTTTCAGGTGAGACATGCCCCAGTGGACTGAGCTATGTAATGTTAATTGCGGTTGAATATTCAAGTTCGCGTAGGTATATAATAGGCATAGTGGTTGACAGAAAATGTGAATATCGGAAGGATGAAGAATATCTAAACAATGCTTTGTTTATTGTTTTGGAACGAAGTTTCTTATCGCACAATATATTCTCCATTTGGTGAATGTGAACTAGACTGTACTTCGTTCCAATCAGGGGTCCCCCGAAACCTCAAGTTTTTTTAACACGCTTTTATTAGCTTCACTTGTAACTAACTCAAAAACAATGTAAAAAAGTCTTAGTAGTCATCTTTAACCTACTTCTAGTTGACGTATCGAAACTTTGTATGTATATGTAATTTTGAAAGGCCATTGAAGCACCACCGGAACAATGTATGAATTGTATGTTTACTGCTTAACTTATTTTTTGTTTATAACCCAGCGAAACCGTCGCTTATCTTAATTATTATTATCTTTTTCGTCATACGAGTGAATAATTGTATTCTTTTTGAGGGAAATATATCTTCTTAAACCATAACTGGATGACAGAACTATAATTTTGGAGCTTTTTGCAGGAGGTGGATAGTGGAATTCTTCAGTGGCTACTAGTAAACCTCTCGAATTTGGAGACATAATATTCGTTTTGATGAGTCCAGTATACTGCACTTGGTGTCGAGTGTCTGACGATGGAGCCAGGAGGACAGTAAAACTATTCAGTGGCTACTAGTAAACCGTTCAAGTCATAACTTCGTTGACTTAAGACTTATAAACTAAATGAAAAATATACTAGACAAAAAGTAAAAATATGTAGTTTAAAAATAAACACAAACTCGCTTCTATTCCGCACAAAAATTATAAAATAAAAAAAATTGACTTGTACTAGTTCTTCTTTTATAGTCCATGATTAAATAAAAAGCGCGAAGTGATTTTTAATTGTGTTCTTTTAATAACATAATTTAAACAAAGTGCTCCACGCTTTTCGATTAAATCATTGGTTTTAAAATAATAATTATTACAATTTATGGTGTGGCGAACAGTCGCGTCGGGTAGGTTAATACCTACATTACTACTACCATTATGTCGGTCGAGACACCATTCTAATTTCCAATTAGCTTCTGAATTTTTCATTGACACAATATTATATAATAGCTATATTTCTGTATCTGTAGACTGATTTTATATTTTACAGCCTTTTCCGACCGATTTTTAATTTCCAAGAAATTCGAACATGCACCTAATCCTCTTATGCTCCGCATTTTGTATAAGACGGTCTTTAATGTCCGTTTTACGGTGTCGAGCCGGTCAGCAAGACCCTTGCCGTTTTCACTCTTACGTGCTAAAGCAAAGTAAAATCAGACATGCATCGTGGACGTTGCCACGAATGTGGATACCTACTTTAGAAATATACGGACTAAAGTTTCCGCACCTGTCGATTCGAAGACGATAGTTTGTTTTGCAAAAAAAAAATCCTGTGTCTACTTATGCCAATAAGGCCATTATCAAACCGATGACAATCGTCTAATATAAACTTTTATAGTCTCCACGAGACTGGGCAGTTAGCTCTGCTAGAATTTGCTGACTGGATAATAATTTTACTGCGACCTTGAGCTGAACTGTACGAGAGATGAAGCGATGGCAAATGGCGTAACTACTTCAAGTTTGTTGCTTAAGGCAGTACTAAAATCAGTCAAGACGACAAAAAGACAGTTTTTTTGTTGCCTTTAGATAAGTCTGTCAGTTTAGACTTTTTTGTAGCAGCTGGTGCACACCTTGACATCTTGTTGGTGAATAATCCACGTAGGTACGTTAATTATTAGGTAACTTCATCTCGGTGATGTTTCATCGGAAATACAGGCGTTGTGATGTCACAACGCCGTCGTCAGTAATGTTTTCTAGTCTTGGATATTACCTTTATGAAATCGAGATGAACGAACGGCGTCGTAACTATCATGTAAACATTGTCTTAGGGATGTAGAGCACCTCTGACTTCTGCCTAGGCCTAGGCTTAATTATTTTAAATCCTCATATTGTGCCTCATTTTCATCAAATCATTCTCACATTTATTGAGAATGATTTCTTCTTCAAACATTATCATTAGGGGTGCGACCCCTGGAAATTGGTTAAAATAAATTCCTTGTTGAACTTTGATTCTCAACACAGTTGTCAGAGAAAACCCACAAGCAAGTCACCGTGTATGTTCATACGTTTAGTCAATTTCGTCGTTTAGTTAATATGGCTCAAAATCCCACAAATATCATCTTTAAACGAATTTTGCAATAGAATTTGTGTCGGAAAACGTGAGGTGGATAAAGGAGCCCATATAAAATGTTTAGCATATTTATGCTGGTAACGACAAAAAATTGCTGCAGTAAAGGACATGGCCAAAAATTGTATGGGCTTGTGCCCCAGAATGTACAGATACAAAATATTTATCATTTAATAGTACTGACCTTCTACAAACAAAATTAGAAAGAGTCATATTGCTGAGCAGTTGTGGGTAAAAGTTATGAACGTTTGAAAAGGTTGATTTTTGCACTATGGCTAAGGTATTTCATGTAAATTAATGTGTATATATCTGTGCCAGGAGTTTAATATAAATAGTATTTTAGTTTTAAATATTTCTAAAAGCATTTTTTATATCATCTGATAAAATCTATAGTTTGTAACTATTTTTTTTGCACAAACAAGTAAAATGTCTACAGTAGCATATTCTGAATATGGCAAATAATAAAACAAAGAACATTATTTTAATCATTTAATGTTATCAAAACATTAATTCAATTCTGAAATGTCGTGTCTTCTTGCACGTATTACTGATCTCCAACAGCCATAATAAACATTGGTATGACCAAGTTGTCTTTCCCTTGAATTGGATGCAAGGCGTCTTGGTTTATTGTCATAGCAGGCACCACAGACACAGCTATGAAGTGACAACTGTGAAGGTAAAAAAGGAACTTATTAGTCTAAGATTTGACCACGACGTTAGAATATGGAGTAAATAATACCTGTCGTATATATTTTAGTAGGAGGTAGTTATTGAAACTAGAACTTACCTCAAAAGTTAACCACTCCTATAAAAGAACTCATCACATCAGGGGGGTTATGATGATTTTACATGCCGCCTGCGCGCGTTCTCTAATTTAGATACCACAGTCAACACACGCTTGTAAAAGGTCCATTTTCGTAGTTTGTAATTATACAGTTTACAATCATTATTAGTTAGAGCACTCGTGTGGCGCTACGACACTATAAAATATAAACTTCTATGCGAAAACAATGAAACATAAGCACGATTCGAACGAGAAAACCGGCGCAAACGTCAAAGACAATAATCGTCGTCAAAGGAATATGGTATGGACAATTGACATTTGTCAGCGGTGTTGCCAGTAATAACGTCATATTATCCTATCCGTAACTGCACTAACGTCTATAAATTCAGTCATAGATGGTTCAATTTATAGACAAGAAAACGTACAAAAAATATGTTTTTATTACATTATGGTTACGAATAATTTACGTGTATATTTAAGGCCTGCCAAGCGTTTATTTTTTATTTAAAAAACTTACATATAATATTTTTCCCCTGTTCTGATCTTTGCTAATATTATATGGCAACATTAAAAGGGATATAAAACGCAAATCAAACAGAAAAACTTTTAATTACGATTATTTCTCCACTTCTGCTATGAGGCATAAAAAGTTATTCAAAATTCTTTATTTATTTATTTTTATTATCTGCATTAAATATACGTTTGTACTCCGTGGGGCACATTTTGTCCATCTCCTTTCTGTTAGAACATTCAGTTACCTATTTTGTTAAAATTAGGCTGATTATTGAAATTTTGACCGTCTGGTGTTTGTTTGTAATGTATAAATATGTCTAACGAACCGATAATTGGTCCCGAAGTAATCGCTTGGTAGGTACAGAAATATTTAGGTGCCTGAACGATAAATATCTACTGGAGGCTTTACGAACTCCAAATGTCTGAATTTCTCGACTATAATAATTGCCAAGAGTATTTTAAGTGTTCCCAATTTAAATGGGTAAGTAACTGTGGTGGGTACTTCATCTAATGGTACCTTAAATTTTTTGGTAGGTATGGGTATGTTGGATTTTTTGTCGCCTGCGCCTGACGTCAGCGTCAGAGGAAAATCAACGCCCGCACGGTGACAAGCTATTACCCGTGGATGTGCTGGAAATACTGCACTGTGTTTTTTTTGGTACGGATATTTTTTCGTTTTCGGTTTCGATAAAACTTTTGTTTGGCGGTAACGGCCTCAAAAACGAGTAGTTAAAATTATATTTTATTTAAACTTGATATGCTATCTACCTAATATTTCACTTATATATAGTATCAGGCGACAGGACAAAAAATCAAAACGCTTTTGATTAAATATTTAGTACCATCTCGGTAGCCTTTGTATTCTGTTCCTCCAACACTTTTCAATGTCTTAGAAACATGTTTGAGTGACGTACTTTTCTTTCAGCCGAGAAAATTATCAGAAGGTAAGTAGCTAGTAAATATTTATTTCATTTTAAGAATCATAAAAGGTCGATTTCAAGACCGTGAGCATAGATAGATATTCTAACTTGAACAAACCGAAAACGTGGGCGATTTGATTTCTAAATAAATGCTGCGGAAAGGCACGAAATATTTCAATACCTTGGTATGTACTCCTTAAAATAAAATATCAAATGTCAGTTTGGAAGAAAAGTGAAAACAGGAATATTTTCGTTACATAGTTGGAAGTTCGTGTTATGGCACATTGACCCGTAGGGTGTGAGGAAAGTGCGCCTCAAAGGTGCATGTCATCCCTTTGAATAGGTTGTGTTGAAAACTCGTTGCCTCGATCTTCAATTGCACTCGTCTTGAATTTAAGTGACCCTCAAGATTATATGTTAGTGTAAATCGGGAGAAGAAGAATTCTGGTGGCAAACTTGTAGGCCGACAGTAAAGTTTCATCGTCTCAGTGAAATAGCTATAGTTTAATGTTAAGTAAGTATTGTAATGGCAACTACTTAACCTGTCTCAAAAACTGGATCAGATTTAAGAAATATCACAGATAAAACTTTGAATATAAAAAAACGGCCAAACGCGAGTCGGACTCGCACACGAAGGATTCCGTTCCGTACCACAGTACAAAATTTTACTACAGGGACTCAAATTGTAACCGTAAGAATTGTTTTTAACACTGTTTTAAAATAAACACATTTATAAAAGTAACAGATAAAACGATTTTACCGAATCAGAGTGTAACATTTTAAATGTGTTAAGAAGTGTGTAAGAAGTGTGTGTATTATAGAAATAAGCAGTTTTAGGTATAATTGCACGGTTAGGCAACAATAAGCGGTGGACAGAGACGACGTCTAGAGAGTAGACGCCGACTAGAATACGGATATTTAATGCATACTAACCATAAATAAATGGTAAATTTGGCAACGTCGCGTTAACCTGTTACACTTATTAACAATGTTAACACTTGAATATATGTTACAGATATATTACTGTAACACTTTTGTAAGTGTTCTGGGTTAACACTTACAAAAGCACATTGGTAAGTGTTACAAAAACTTTCAAAAGCACATAAGGCATCGTCCTAATAGAACACGAATGCGCGATCATCGCGCGAGTAAGCGATGCGAATATCGCGTGTACGCGCGAATTAACGACGCGAGCAACCGAGCGTGGATTAAGGCAGTGGGCCCCGCTGCGCCGACGCGTTTCGCGCGAATTTCAATTAGGACACCTATTCGAATACAAAATGTTTGATCGGGAGTTCGTACGAATTAAGTTCGCGCGAATAGATTCACAAACATTTTGAGTCGCGCGACAGCGTCGTGCGATTGTCAGTTAGGACACCTATTCGAGTTCAATATGTTTGATCGCGCGTTCGTACGAGTAAAATTCGAGCGAACCTACGATGATCGCGTATTCGCATTATATTAGGATGATGCCTAAGTGTTCCATCATATTTGATTCTGTTATAAATTCAAATGTTACACCTATAATTCTAAGGTCTTTTAAGGTCCCTGTTCAACACTTCATATGTATTTATTATTGGTTTTTTGTATAGGGATCATTTTATTATTTACTTTATTTTATTTTTATTATTTGTTGATACAGTGGCCATAGTAGTAGCAATCTCTGAAAATTTAAAGTGTCTAACTATTACGGTTCAAAAGATAGCAGTGGAGCCGTAGTAATAGGGTCCCGTTGGCATCGTTTGGGTGCGGAACCCTAAAACCACGAAATATTACTTACAAAATAAAATTCAATTTCCCAATGCCTTTTTTTCGTAATCTGTAGGGAACTTTTCACTCACACAATTTATGGATTAAGGTTCAAGCCAGACTGCGTGTTATTACTCAATTTCAGTACGATTCGATTTGCGTTAAATTGCCAGACAGACGGATTTTATTCAGTTTATTAAAACTTGGTTACGTGTGCGTGTTGCGTCGAGTGCGGCTAAAGCCAACTGTGACAGTACCTAAATTACCCTAGGCAGATAAATTTTTATTTTTTCCTAATTATGTTAATATTAGTGTTAAGGTCGGTTTCCCCCTAAGGGGAAAAGGCCGCACTCCAACCCCGTGCGGCCCTGTAGAGCTCGTCACCAGACTTGGTCACTCTCCCACCGATAAAAGAAATGAATTCCCAAATTTATAGAAGCCAAATGCCTTGATATTATTAATGAGGCAAGGAAACAATGTATCATTATTAGATAATACTTGGGAATTCATAGTTATGAAATATATTGGAAGTGATTTTAGAAAACTAAATAATAGAGGGATGCAGAGTAAATTATTATATAAACTTGCGAGTAACCCAAACGCTAGCGCGTAACAGGTATTTGATCAGTCGTAACTCACACAATACCTCACATCTACACTCGGAGTACTCAGAGATACACTTCCATAAAGTGACGCAAGCGGCTTTACAGCGGCATAGCGTCGACATCATGCTCTTTTGGAGTCATGGCCCCTAGCAGTTCTCTTGAACTAATAAACGTGACGAAGCGGCTTTTCCTGCGTCAACCGTGCGACTGTCCTTGTCTAGCAACGGAGCGGCTAGTTCTAGCGGAATTGCGTCTGCATCATGCTCTTAAGGAGACATGGTCCCTATCAGTCCTTAGACTGGATATGAGATAGTTGTGGTCACCAAAACCCCTGGAAGTTCACTTTTTACACAACAAGCATATTTGCAAGACACGTGCTCATGTCAGTCTGACCGAGTTATTAGTATAAGATAAAGAATATAATATTCTTTGAATTACTAGATAATTTGAGTTGAGAAATCAAAACTCGAGGATTATTACTAAATAAAGTTTAGAGTTCTAGTATTGGCCAAAGGCAACGAATACAACATTCAAGAATTACTAGTTATGAGAGTAGAGAATCAAACTCAAGCATTATTAATAGAGTTGGGAATCAACTCTTAAAGACTTTAAAGTCTATAGACAGCCCCAAAGAGCCCACCCGTCACCACTTCCTAGTGCTTATGCTGGGGAGAAGAAGTGGCGCAACAAACTCCCCAACAACACGTGTCTGTCTGATTAGTTATAATGACTATCAACTCCATCAGTCTAGGATAACTATAATAACTAAAGGCTCACCCAGTCTCACCTACAAACACTAACACATACCACGTTAAAAACTAGATTATAGAATAATAATAAACTAAATCTGTGCTTCAACACAACTATATTTTACTTATTTAATATTAACTCGTTCTCCTACAACAGCCCACTTGGACAAGGCCTCTGGCACTCAATAAACAACCCTAGTGTGACAAAAGATTGTCAATTTCTCCCTCTAATAATGAAATATTGACAAGAAGATTTTCTAGCATATGGAAAGTAATAACTATAGTACCATTGCCTTTAAACGTATTGATTATAAGTGAGATAACAAAATCATACTGCGTAGGTTATAACGGGTCACAGTGCTGCGTAAATCTGTGCTTCAACACAACTATATTTTACTTATTTAATATTAACTCGTTCTCCTACAACAGCCCACTTGGACAAGGCCTCTGGCACTCAATAATTCTCCTAACTTTCTTAGCCTAGCCTTACACCGACCGTTTCCTACCGCGGTCTGTCTTCCTTCTCGCAGGTAGCGCTAATAATACCTGTAATAGAATCTTCATAATGTGAAGAGGTAAGGGAATTGTTACGCTTGCGCTTTAATCAATAAATAATAGCTACGTTAATGTATCTGTGTATGATGTACCCATTTCAGTGAACGGGGAACCGTTTTACAACGTTTGTCTCTTTGTACGTGTTCTACTAAACCTAACGCATAAAACCTCTGAGACAATATACGATTTTAGTAGAACATGTTCCCTAAGCACTATATAAATGTCTTACTCAATCCTAGAGACAGTGAACTACGAAGCCCAACTGCCATTGAGTGAGACAAGTATTGAGTATAAAGTTCTAAACGCGTGCTAATGTTAATATCATCTTTAAGGCAGCCTAGCCCCATTTCTAAAATAACAGAAAATATCGCACAAGCGTTCCGTAGACTCAATCTGTAGCAAAACTCAATGCGATCGTACCCGGTGTTTGCCGAGGTGGTTATTTCGTCACCTCACATCTCGTTAATCTTCCCCATTTCGAGGATACAGTGCGGCTGTAAGCGGCAAAGCGTCCAAATTGACGTGTTTCGATACGGTGTAGGTTTTATCGAGACACGGTCCCTAGCGTTCTTAGAAAGACTACCAATCCAGTTTGGGGAGCTGTGTGATGCCTAACCCCTCTCCCTGAAGATGCGCCTACAACGAGCCTTTCGTAAAGAGTTGTGTGGCCAAACCTTTTTGGAAGCAGTAATTATCACTAACGTTTGATTGTTTTATAATGCCGATTTAGATCGACTTTAGAGCATATGTTGTTATAAATGATCTGAGAGTATTTACGGTTCTGCCTTCCGTATGTGGTTGCGCATGTTACAGGTCAAAGTCGTCAAAAGTCGAGCGTCAGTGCTCAGTGTCAAATAAAGTGGAAGGCCTTCTCCGTTTCCCTATAATCAAACGCAAATGACAAATATCTGTCAGGGTATGGATTAGGAGATGGACACGTAATACAATAGAAAATAGAGTTAATTAATAGCGCAATGTCGCTATGCTGGAATAAATGTTTATTAAATGCTCTGCAGCGATATTATCTAAATGTTACCTACAAATCATACAACAAATCAGCCTACGAGAACAATACAATGGAAAAGACACATTATTAGTAAAGAGTTTAACACTTACCAATGATATCTTTGTAGGGAATTAGATTACTACTCACAAAATGCCGCACGTAGTACCAACTTCACCTCGAACACAGCTCCTCCCAGCTCACAACACTCACCAACCTCCTAACTTAACTAGCTTTCCCTCTTGAGACTATAACGACCGAACCCTGTCATGTCCTAAGACCAACTGTCCTTCCTCAACACCCCCGCCAACTATCCAAAATCGGCGTCTGGTCCTTTCCCACACTATTTTTTTGTAAACTTCAACTTATAACACATTTTTCTATTTCTTAATTGTTTCTCAATTGCGTCCCGGGTATAATACGATTCACAGATGGCTGCAATAACGCGTCCTCGCTTTAACTTTCTCGTTCTCAGAATTTCTGAAGGACTATGGATTTCGATTGTCTTAACATTTCTTTCGAACGACGACGGCTGCCATGAGTGGCCATAAAATAGAAACGTAATGCATTTCTGAGAGGCCAATAAGTGCAAAGAATTAGTATATCTTGTTATTTATTAGGGTAACGCGTCAAGCTGTCAGACCATAAAATTAAGATTTAATGTGTTTCGTAAAGTGGGCCGAACCGTGCATGGTTTTAGAATAAATATAATATTTTGTTATTAAATAGGAATAAGTGACAGACAGTCACACTACGTGCTTGGTGTCATTAAACGAGAAAGGCGGCAAAGAAATCATTTTGCGTTTAAATGGTACCAAACGCAATATTAAATGAAACCGTTCACTAAAATAAATGACGGAGTCACTCCATGCAGCGTAAGTTTTAATGCGCCAGTCTAATTATAGTTTTACGGTGTTTAAAGGTAAAACACAAATATTTTTGACGGTAACTTAGTTCATTTAAGGAGATGGTCATAAGTAGCCTTCGATAATAAAATTTTCATTTTTTTTTTAAATTTTCTTTTTCAATTTTCAATTTTCAGCACTAAGTATGTAGTTTCGGTTTCCAACTCCGTATACGGAGTGGTGAAATATCACCCAAAGACATTTAACTAGTTTGGGGCCTGTCCTAATAAGAATGAGTGACAACACGATTTGACAGGTGTCCCGCAAAATTGAATTCGACGGTTTGTTTTGATGGATCAACTACTTTCGGATGGGCCCAAATCTTCGTTGACAGACTTAGAGAGTAGACCCTCAGCCCGCGTAGCATGACCACAATAGAAACGAGTTTTGTCAACGGAAGAATAGACAAAATGACAGACGAACAAAGAAAATCTGACAGGCTGAAAACTGAGATATCTGTCATTTTGTCTATTCTGCCGTCGATAAAAGTTGGTCATGATACGCGTGCAGGTTGTATGTTGATCAAAATGTGATTCGTGACCGTAACAAACACTATGCCTATCTATACGGGGTGGCAAGGACATCTACGCGCAAACTGTAACAATGAATTCAGCATATGAGTCTAGAACCCCGAGAAATATTTAAAATGCAATAAAAATATTATTTTTCATAGAAAAGTGCGATTAAAATATACTAACCAGCACGTTTTTTTTAAAGAACCGATTAACGGAGGGGCTTCAGAATAATGTACTGAATCCACGATAACGGGCCGTGCCACACTGTATGTAATACAACTTGATACTGACCTGCAAATTGCAAAAAAAGAAAAAGAAAATTGAATTGTACGATACCCTGGCGTTTTCTCCTTAAGCAGTTTTAAGTTCATCTCTTGGGGTGCATTAAATAACTTCCCTGAGTGGTAATAGATAGATGAATGTACCTACGTCCGGCAGGGGCGCGCCCTGGCCTATTACATTATGTTTCCCACATACAACGACATTTAGTATTCTAGTTCGTTCTGTTGCGAGAGAAGAAGAAACCATCTCCAGCTTTGATTATAATTCCAACTTTATCTCTATCTGCAGGAAAAACAGTCGAACACTTTATATTTTTCTTTTATCCCGAACTGGGCAACGAAGTTCCGCCTTCCTGAATAAGGTAAAGTTAGTTCAGAACAGTCTATAGGTGCTGGTCAAAGTTAGGTAACTACTGGCCCAGTACTTGCTCAGCTAGCTTCGTTAGGATTACCAACAATACAGCACCCTAACAGTTTGGCTTGCTTGGGCTATTATATAGCAGTCTTTGGAAGCGATCGCTGCTCGTTATAAACGACGTTTGAGTAATTATTCGGGTACCTACTGGTGCACAGAAACCGGCCAAAGTGCGTGTCGGACCACTCACATTGAAGGGTTCCATAGCTGGATGAATTTATCCCAAGAATAAATTAAAAAAATGAATTTGTTTCTTATTTGTATGAATGACTTGCCTTACCTCATAAACGATAATCATGATCTATTGTTGTTTGCAGACGACATTTCACTTTTATTTGAACTCAAACGTCAGCAGCTGGTTACTGACCATGTGAATAGCGCCCTCGATAAATTAGTTATCTTTAACGTTTAGTGTTAATTACCTACTTCTTAACTAGAAAGTTCGTAGATAAGTAAAAACTAGTGTGAAGATATAACGTGGAGAGATAGTACTTGGAGCTAAAAGGTGAAGAGTTGATTTCCGAAGATACCATAGTGTTCGCACGCATAACTTTTGATGCCAAGCTTCAATGAGGCCTTTATATAGATAATTTGTCAAAAAAGCTTAACTGAAGCCATTTAAGCCTATGCCTTAAGTCGGATTAAGATCAGGACTGCGAGCTGGCCTCTCCATCGCGGTGATTCCTACGTCTTCCATGTAGTCGCAAACTGTTCTAGCGACATGCGGTCTGGCGTTGTCGTGCGTTAGGAGAAAATCTTCTCCCATAAGCCACGCAAGCGGCCTCACATGTCCTTCGAGCACGTATCGTGCAGCCGTCAAACCTCTTGATCTCGGGGCGGTATTCGCCCCAGTGATGAATACAATGTCAGTTTTTGTGTCCAACATTATGCCACCCCAAAACATACACGATCCACCGCCAAAAGCCACACGTTCGCTTATGCAGCATTGTGAAAATCGCTCTGATGACCTTCTGTAGACACTAGATCGTCCATCATGACCATGTAATGTCATTCTGCACTCATCAGAGAACATAACAGACCGCCATTGGCAATACGTCCAATTTAAATGTTCCCTGGCAAATTGTAGTAGGGCTTGTCGGTGAGATGTGGTCAATTTGGGACCATTTGCTTGGCGATGTGAAGTCAGTCCTGCTTCACCAAGTCTTCTTCTGACTGTCCACCGACTTATACTGACATTGCGAACTTCTCGAAGCTTTTGTCCCAGTTGAACCGTATTCAGTTGACGTATTGAGATGACGTGGGTGAGCGTGCGCAAATACAACGCAGGCATAGGTCATGATGGGACGGATGACTGCGGTATAGATGCGCAGTTTGCATTTCAACGACAGTTTGCTTCGGGCTGTCAGTATAAACTGGAGTCTACTAAGAGCGAAGGAGGCGCGCGCGCGAACCGCCTTGATATTTTCCTTAAAGGTAAGGTTCTGATCTAGGATCACGCTTAGGTACTTGGCTTGCTTTTCCCAAGGGATCGGCTTGCCGTACATATTGATCGGGCTGGGAAGAGGGAGGGGGAATCGACGACGTCTCGAGAAGAGAACCGCCTGACTCTTATCGGGGTTGACCTCGATTCTCCATTTTCAGAACCAAGCGCCTAAAACGTTTGCGGAGGTTTGGAGAGTACGAGCTATAGCGTTGGGATAGTGACCGGTATAGTAAACGGCAGTGTCGTCGGCTAAGAGAGCCAACTGAGCCTTTTCACTTTTTAGGATATCGCTGGTGAACAGCGTCAAGACGAAAGGAAATAGTACGGAACCCTGAGTGACACCGGTGCGAATAGGATGAGGGGACGAGAGTGCTCCCTCGATGCGATAGCGAAAGGTGCGATTCTACAAAAAGTCTCGTAAGATGAGCACGAGACGATCTGGCACTCCTAGTTGGTAAAGCTTGTATATCAAGCCGTTGTGCCAGACTTTGTCGAAGGCTTTCGCTATGTCGAAGAATAGCACACCCGTCATCGCTTTACGCTGCAGACCAGCGTATAAGTGCTCTACGATACGGTGGACCTGTTGGGTGCCCGAGTGTTGGCTTCGAAAACCAAACTGCTCGTTGGGTATGAGGCTCTTTGCTTCGGCATAGTCTTTGAGACGCTTATAAATAAGCCTCTCGTAGATTTTGCCGAGAACATTGAATAAGCTAATAGGGCGGTAGCTGGAGGGCTCAGACTTTGGCTTGCCTGGCTTTGGGATACCGATGACGGTTGCTTCTTTTCACGCTTGTAGGAAGATGTTGTTGCTCAAGGCGCCATTGAAAATGGCGGTCATAAGCATTATTAGCGGGGCAGGAAGGAGTTTGTATACCTTATTGGTAATATAGTCCGAACCGGGGTCCTTACGAGCGTGGAGCCCTTTAATGATGTCGTGCACCAATTGTATCTGCCTCACAGAAATCTAAATAATTTACTCAGTTTTCTGTAGTCTACCTACAAACCTTTATTTCTAAGTAAACAAGATGAACGACACAAGTATCGAATGACTATCGGACCACTTCAATTTTATTAAAACAAACAAAAACATTTAGGTAACATTATTAACGTATCAAAAACTACAAATAGATATTATTTGAAAATAACTTCAAGCTTAATTCGCAGGTGCAGGTGAGATTCGAACTCAGGACTTGCCATAATCGCTCTTACCCAAGCACGGTAACGACTAAGCTAGCGTGCCATATATATGTTAAGTTGGTTGAAATTATGAACTACTGCCAATTACAGACAAAGTGATGCGTGTGTGTGCGTGTTTATACCATAAAAATAACTTATAGAAGAAGGTCGTAAGTGAAACTGAAGCAACAATCTATTGCTTTGTGAAATTGCCTAAGGACTTATGAGCGCTACTGTACATGACGACATTTTCCAGTAAATCCAGCACACCCTAGGCAGGTACAGGGGGATACCTACCTCTAGCAACTTTGTTGACTACTTAGAAATCTTTCATTACTAAGTAGTCAGCAAATCATACTATATGCGACCATAGTAAAGACTGTATCGACACCAGAAAATGAAAATTATAGGAATATCACTATATAAATACGGTCCAATTTCAAATGGATTTTGTTTTTGATGGCCTTGTCAACTGAACCTTGCTTGAAAAAACGTAACGGCAAAAACTAAGACATTATTATCATGAAGCATTCATCTAGAGAGGTAAATGTAGTAGGAACAGACCGTAAGGTTATTGTTCCCTGATACAAAGATGAGGCTGAAACGTATATTTTTGTACTTTATCTCCGTTAATAACCCCGCGTATACTAGGTAGGTATACAGTAAATAAAACTATGTGGTTCAAAATAGTATAAGATAATTACGTTGCAGAGCAAATGATTTACGAAAATAAAGTTCTCCCCTTTTTATAGGGGAGAACTTTTTGTAAGGAATTTTAACTAGCTCTCAAATTACTTTTTGTACTTTATTATTTATTTTTAGGTACAATTTCTGTAGAGATGGAGAGACAATAAGATAGATTTAATTTATGCCTATATTTGTATTTATTCATTCAGGAAACATTTTAAGAGATCTACTAATAGTTAACAAAAAAAAAAAAAGTAAATATGTTGACACACATATTTAATACTGATTCCTTCTTATTTTTTAACATCCATTGTGTTATTTTCTACGTAGTAATTACTGCCATTGAAGCAGGTGGCGGCGGCGGCACGGATGGAGGAAACGCGGCTTTTTTGAATTAACAAAAGCGTAGAACGCGAGCAAACCGCGCGTGCGCGTCCCTTCGCCGCGCCTCTTCAGTCCGGAACGGATGTGTTGCACCAGACGTTAACACGCGTCAGGCTTCAGGGCAGCAAATGCAATAATGCTAAACATGGTGGTGTGCTACAATAACTAGTATCAAAAAACAAAATCAAATTTTTTTATTTTACGTAAACCTACATAGGCACTTATGAAACGTCACAAGCTAGGTGCACACGCGTTCATGAGGAAAGGGGTAGTAAGTTTAAAATTATATTTATTAAATGATGTAACTAAAAATTTACGGTTTTCGCAATTTGTCTTTTATCTGTGCCATAAGACGTTGCTTCGTACCAAATTTCAAGATTCTGAGTTCACGGGATGTACCCTGTAGGTTTTGATTCCCTTGCGAGTGTTGAAAATTTGCGGAAATTTGCATCATAAACGGCTGTATCTTTTGATTGCGTTGGCTTAGAAGTTTGGTTTTTTCATAGCTCCAAGGGACAGCAGACCTGAGTATTTGATATAAATTCCAGCTTGACACCTCCACGCGTTCCTGAGAAAGAGGGGCTTGACAGACAGACGACGGACGGACGGATAACAAAGTGATCCTATAAGGGTTCCGTTTTTTCCGTTCGAGGTACGGAACCCTAAAAATAAAACAAGACATTGTAATTTGGAAGCAGTTTATAGAAATATACATAGTGATGCCGTATAAGAGGTACCAGGGAAGCCACATGTGCAAAAGGAATTATTGTCTTTGGCAGCCGTCTTTCGAACCGACTTTGGCAACTTGTTTTAAAGCGGATACTGTTTATAAAAAAATTACTTGCTTGTTTTAGTTAATCTAAATATGGGTATTACCATTTCATTTTTATTACGTCTATTTATATTATTAAAATCGCTTTTTATTTTGAAGTCGTTGTCACGTAAGAACTGCAATATTACGCTGGTCTCGTCTTTGAAAATATTTATCAATTCAAGAGAATATTATAGGCTATGCACCTCTGCAACCGAGACGCATCGAGCCACATGTCTTATGGCGCTCCTGCTATCAGTAAAAATAACTACTTTATTGAGTTTTTCACCAGTTGCTTAAGCCACTACTTCATTATATTGCAATGAGCTCCAGAGGTATTATACATACAGTTGCAACAATTTTGAAACTATCCTTATAACCTCCGGCTCCATAGTCTACACCCATAATAAACACTTGAACCGTTAGTGAGCATTTTACACCAATCACTTTACTCGGAAACTAATTCAGATACCATTTCGTGAAACAATGTCCACTCCATTGTTTCACGAAGTGGTATCAGAATAAGTTCTGTAAGACCTAGAACAACAATAGAAAAATGTTGTAAAATTTCAGTTTATTAGCGTTTTTATGGGCTAACAAGATTGTAATATGATAATTTCTAACTAAAATCTAATTTATAAAAAGAGTAGGTATTTTTTATTACGCTTTAGCTTGCGATTTTAAAATAAAATTACGACGAAACTTTGCTTTCATGTAACCAGTTTCAATCATTAGATAAGTAGATCTAATCCTCTTGTTTATATTTATAGCAAAATACTACAAAATATTGGAAGATTCATAATAAATTAGACAATAATACATACGACAACTTTTACGAGAACTTGACCTTGAACTCACCTCTAGACAAAATTCCTTTTATGAAATGGTGTATTATTATGTTTTAAATATGCTGGCATATTTAAAACATAATGATACACCATTTCACTTTTTACGATTAAAATTATGTATAAAATTTATAGTAACACAAATACTTTCCCGTTGGTTTAGGTAATTACGATAATTTACCACTTTAAAATCCGTAAACATAAAACTTTACCGAAAGCGCGTTCGACACTTTTAATTTTCGCACATTTCACTTAGTAAAAAAAAAAAAAAAATATTATTTGAATAAAATATTGAAATGTCACAACAGGTTTTTTAGATTAATTTGGTACTAATAAACATTAAAATAGAATACTTTCGACATTATTTCACGGCGCACTTTAGGCGTACAAGAACAAAAAAACACAAAATTGCTGACTCGCAACTTCACTTATAGAAAATCGCTTTTCATGTCTCTCTGTGTGACCGCGTTCTTCTTTTTATTTTGATACGGTTTTCACCACCATTATGAGAATTTATTTCAGAAGTTTTATGTATATAATTACATTTTAAACCTATATAAAAAAAGAAATCTCGATGTTCTGACCCAAAAAACGCGCGATGCAAGCGCGTCGCTAGTTAAACGATAAGACCAATTTGGTTTCTGTTTTATTTGCAGGCCACTCCAATATCTTTAATTTATAACTTGACCTTTCAAAACAAAACAATATTTCTGCTTCAATAATTCCTCTCAATAATGTAAAAATTATAACATGGTAACCGTTTCCAATTATTATAATAAAACAGGACATGCGGACAGGAAATTGAGGTCAAATTCAATCCTACAGAAGCGCTAGTATGTAAGGTTTTGTAGGCTTTACAAAGATATTATTTAGTTTAACTCTATTTATATGTCCTATGATTGATTGCACGTGACTTTATCACAAAAAAACTTCGGTGTTCTATTTAAACCGGTCAGAAGTAGAACTTACCTAAATACTGTATTATAGGTTGAGGTTTATTTATTTATTTATTTAAACTTTTCGAACCCAAAGAGGTTCAAAGGCGGACTTAATGCCTTAGGCATTCTCTACCAGTCAACCAAGGGTGGTGAAGAGATTAGATGGCAGGTGTTTTAATTGAAGGGGACGATGATGGAAGAAAAATAACTTAAAAAAGAAAAAATATAACTTGTGAAGTGTGATGTAAAATAGATATTGTGTAACTTATAATACACATACATACATATTAAAAAAGTATATACTTACAATACATATATACATACATAAATAAATAAATATATATATATATATATATATATATATAAATTTAATGGTGAAAGGTGTTGAGCCGACTCTACGCTATTTGTTACGAAAATAACTCTGCAATTTCCGCTTAAATGCATACCGACTGGTGGCCGTCCTGATATCAAGAGGAAGCGCATTCCAAAGAAGAATGGACTGAATATGAAAGGAAGAATGAACAAAGTCAGAAGTATGAGAAGGACAAAGCAGGAGAAGATTGTTGGAAGAACGCAGTTCCTTAGCGTGAGATGAACATAGATATTGGAAGTGAGACATAAGATAAGAAGGAGGAGTGGGAGAGTTGAGAAGAGAGAAAAGTGTAGTCAAAGCGCGCAAACTTCTTCTTTGGCGAATGGACATCCATTTGAGCTCAGACCTATAGCTCGACACATGGTCATATTTTCTGAGGTTGAAAATGAACCGGATACAATTGTTGAGCAATCTGTCGAGCTTATCCAAAAAAACCGCATTCAAGTCAAAGTAGCACACGTCACCATAGTCGATGATAGGGAAAATCAAAGTCTGCACGAGCATGGTTTTCGTCTTACAGGGTAAAAAGTTTCTCAGACGATACAGGGATCGCAGAGTACCGTTGACCCTTTGGCTAACACTAGAGACCTGGCGTTGCCAGCTTAGTGTCGAGTCAAGATGCAAACCGAGATCATTCACAGTAGGGGTAATGGGGATGGCGATACCATTGAAAATAAGAGGAGGAAGAGAACTGAGCACCACCCTACCCATCATGCGTGAGCTTCCAATTAGAATGGCCTGACACTTTGGGGGGTTTACTAACACCCCAAAACGATCAGACCACTCTCTGATAGCATCTAAGTCTCGATTTACATCTACTATAGCGTCCGACAAACTTTCCACCCGCTCAGATGTATACAATTGAAGGTCATCAGCATAGAGATGATACGAACACCGAAGACAGTGAGTTATAAAATTAATGAAGATGGAAAATAGCAAAGGAGAAATAATACCGCCTTGTGGAACACCAGCATTCAGGTCACGCCAACTCGACGAGGTCTCATCAACGCGAACCGACTGCTGACGTCCCCGAAGATAAGAAGAGAACCATTCCAAAGCCTCAGACGAAACCATAAGATGAGAGAGGATAGAAAGGAGGATATCGTGGCTGACGGCATTAAAGGCATTGGAGAAATCAATTAACACCAGAACGGTAACCTTGGTATCCTCCATAGCTTCTCTAATGTCACCAGTCACTTTAAGGAGAGCGGAGGCTGTACTGTGCCCTGGTCTGAATCCAGACTGAAAAGAGCTAACAAGTTTATTCCGGTGAATAAACCCCGTAAACTGCTTGTGTACGCAGGCCTCAAGCACTTTAGAAAGGAATGGGAGAATGGAAATGGGTCCAAAATGACTGGGAAGGCAGGGATTTGAAATTTTTGGGAGAGGGCGGACATAGGCCATACGCCACAGGGAAGGGAATTGTCTGGAATCAAGAGAAAAGTTGATAATATGGGTAATCGGAGAGAGAAGGCTATCCAGGATCCAAACAACCATATTACGACTGATGCCGTCACAGCCCACAGCCTTGGATTTAATGGAAAGGATGAACTTTTTAATTTCGTCCATAGTGACCGGAGAGAAGTGAAATGGTTCTATGATGGGACTAGCTAGGCCAGAAATGAAATCGACCGTCTTGGACAACATTTGGGAATCCAAATGACAAGTGGTTGTAAAATGAAGGCCAATTGTATTAAAGAGGTTATGTGTTATTTGTCAGTCAGTTCAAGAAATATGACTCTCTTGTTGATTAAGTGATCGCAAGCGCTACTGCTGATGAGGTACTGGGCCCCAATCAAAACTTCCTGGGTCGGGCAAAGTGTTATTGTTTTTTTTTTATATCAAATTTCAAAGTAGCAGCCCGAAGTTTGGATTAGTGCCCGGTTGATGGCAATAGGTTCGCCCTTTATTAGGTATATGGGACTCAAATATAACAGACGAAATGTGGGTCGACCAAAGGTTCTCCTCTGTAAACCCTTCAGGGAATAAGTTATGAAAATTGAATGTGTATGCTCAAGGAGCTTAAAGTATTTACGTTGTCCATGGCATGCTCTGCATACGAAGGTCTGAATACCTTTTTTTTTTATAAAAAAGAATCCAGACCTTTGATTTGAATACAAATCAAATATCATTCATGTAAAATTACCATGTGCATCAAAAACTTACTAAACGAAATATTGTTGTTTATTTTAACGTATTAATTTTCTAATACAAATAAGTAACAAAGCTGCTCACCAGCTAACAACAATATACCGATGTAACGCGAACCTTTCTCAAATAATTCAATTTTTCCTACGAACGAAGAAATACCGTAGGTGTACAAAATGAGCTTTAATTACTGATTTCGGTGTTCGGAAACGAAGCACCACAAGCAAGTCTGTAATAAAATGAGGTGGATTTCAAAGGATTTGGATTAATTGGAAAATGAGACTCCGCGATAGTCAATTTAGTAAGTAACGGTAAGTTCGGTTGGAATCGAATAAATATTTGAGGTGAGATCATACGGAATGCGGAAAACATGATAAAAAATTGCTCTATGTGTTAGGCAGATTACAGTAACTTGATGGCTGACTCATGAATTCTGTTTTGAAAACTTTGATGAAAATTGTAACAATGGAATGACTCAGATCAGGCAGTAGACCAGATTAGTAGTTGGGCCCGACATCCCCGTATGCCTCGTTCGTGCTAAAGTACAGAAGGACGTACTTCAGTGGTAACAAAGCCAGATAAGATGGCCTTTTATTCTTTTTAAACTCCGTACTAAACTAGGTCAGCTCAAGGTCAAACTGATACCACCACGTGCGGCCTAGTGTACTTGCCGATAGTAATATTAGTAAGTGCTGATTCCAACACCAAATCACATTATTCGAGGAATATTTTGGAATTTTTGTCATGTTTTTTATTGAAAAACTGTCAGACGTCAATTTTATTCCACGGAAAAGTAAATCTGGTCTTACACTTGTTATATGAATTCTTGAACACAGATGAAGCAAAATACTGTGACTTTGGTCCAAAATCTATATATTGGAGCAAGACTTTGATATGTAGATTCCTTATACCAAGAAATAATCTTTATTATATTCATTTACTCTTTGATGGTACGCTTCCGATTTGACTCTTTCAGTTTTGGCAGCTAAGGTTTCCATAAAATTAAACAAACAATGTGTATATCGGGATAGGCCCTCATCAGCGATATTAAACTTGCACTTTGTATGTAGGCGTGGATTGACGGGCGAAGAAAATAGAGACACTAGTTATAGCACAATCACTTTATTTCACTCACAATTTTTTATAAAATAATCACCATGAAATGACCTGAAGGCAGAGGTCCGACATATTAAATGAAAGTATGAAATATAGGAGTTACCAACTTATTTATTCTAACAGCTTGTTAATTAATTAAATGGATCGATGTAATAGCTCTAGGCGCCACAGCAGGTGCACCGGGCTGAGCACAAGAATGATCCCCCTCTCGCTGCGCACTAGCTTACATTAAGTTGCGTGAGAAGTGGGGAGAGTGGGGAGGCGAACGTCCCGCTTTGCACAACTGAACTCGGCCCGTTGCAACTGCCGTTTACAATGGTGATGCCGACATGTATTTAACCTCGTTACCTACTAAGTTAAATTTAGGTATCTAAACATGTTTATGTTTTCCGACAAAGCTATTGCCACCTTTGACGGATGTTATTAATTTCCCTTAATAACACGAGTTGGTACGTCACTGGTCAACATTAAATATTTTAGTGGTTCGGTCGATATTAGGCCACTTCAACCACACAGTCCGACGTTATTAGTTCTGGTGAACAACGTTTTACGCTCCTAGTCAATAGTGTCTAATTCACTAGCATCAGGTGGAATGTTGGCTCACTTCAAGCACACTTCACCTAAGTTTTCTCGTGCGATTTTAACAAAATACATCAGCTGATCAGAAACAGTAGGTTGGTTAATAAATATGCATAAACTGGTAAGCGAGTAGATAGTAGGCAAATAATTGTCCTTGTTTGCAGAAATTGCAGACTTAAGTATCATTTTATATTTGATATTAATTTAACCACCCACCAGTAGCTTGGATCCCGCTTCCGACTCTGGCGGACCACAATTGTTTAATTATTATAAAGTTTTTTATTTTTTATTTATGAAATTAAAATGGTATGTAATGCATAAATACAAACAAAGAATGGGATTGGAAGCACTCCATTACAGATGTACAATTAGCTTTGAACAGCACAATAAACCGCGTAATGAAAGCGAGAAATAAGAGTTAGTGGCCAGACCATTGTCTTTAATTGCTTTGAGTGATCATGACGATACTGGTTATTGATATTGAGAAAATCAGAGAGCAAGCAGAAAAGTCCATGAATGAAAGTCATCTTATGAATTGAAACGGTTCAATAGCACAAAAGAGAAAGTTCAAAATGTTTCTGCAGGTGCTTTCGTTATAATTGATAATCATGAACGTAATCAATCAAAATTAGATCCTAAGTTCCGTGGTCCATTTGAAGTAAACTCGCTACCTGATGATCGACATGAGTTGAAATCTCTTGATTTCAAGAGAAGGTTTTAGTATGCGCATGATCGGTTGGGTGCAATGCCCATTTCTTCCGTTCCCAGTGAACCTGATTTTCTAGCCTTAAACAAGACCTAGTTTAAATAGGTAAATAAGGATAAGCCAGTGTCGGCACATATTATAACGGTCCAATCTTTTACTCTCTCACTGTACAACAGTGAGAGAGTAATAGATTGGACCGTTTTAATAATTATGATTGTTAAAGTGTAAAATGACTGTGTGACTGTACCTAAATTACCCTAGGCTGATAAAATTTTCGTTAATTTCCGTTAATAGAAGTGAATTCCCAAATTTATAGAAGCCAAATGCCTTGATATTATTAATGAGGCAAGGAAACAATGTATCAATATTAGACGATACTTGGGAATTCATAGTTATGAAATATATTGGAAGTGATTTTAGAAAGCTAAATAATAGAGGGATGCAGAGTAAATTATTATATAAACTTGTGAGTAACTCAAACGCTATCGCGTAACAGGTATTTGGCCAGTCGTAACTCACACAATACCTCGCATCTACACTCGAAGTACTCAGAGATACACTTCCATAAAGTGACGCAAGCGGCTTTACAGCGGCATAGCGTCGACATCATTCTCTTTTGGAGTCATTGTCCCCAGCAGTTCTCTTGAACTGATAAACGTGACGAAGCGGCTTTTCCTGCGGCAAACGTGCGACTGTCCTCGTCTAGCAACGGAGCGGCTAGTTCTAGCGGCATTGCGTCTGCATCATGCTCTTAAGGAGACATGGTCCCTATCAGTCCTTAGACTGAATAAGAGATAGATGTGGTCACCCAATCCCCTGGAAGTTCACTCTTTGTACAACAAGCATATTTGCAAGACACGTGCTCATGTCAATCTAACCGAATTAATAGTCTAAGATATAGAATATAATATTCTTTGAATTACTAGATAAATAGAGTTGAGAAATCGTAACTCAAGGAACATCATTGGATAGAGTTTAGAGTTTTAGTATCGGCCAAAGGCAACGAATGCAACATTCAAGAGTTACTAGAGTAGAGAATCAAACTCAAGCATAATTAATTGAGTTGTGAGTCAACTCTCTTGAAAGTCTATAGACAGCCCCAAAGAGCCCACCCCTCACCACTTCCTAGTGCTTATGCTGGGGAGAAGAAGTGGCGCAACAAACTCCCCAGCAACACGTGTCTGTCTGATAATTAGTTATAATGACTATCAACTCCTTCAGCCTAGGATAATTATAATAACTAAATTCTCACCCAGTCTCATCTACAAACACTCACACATACTACGTTAAATACTAGTTTATAGAATAATAATAAACTAAATCTGTGCTTCAACACAACTATATTTAACTTATTTAATATTAACTCGCTCTCCTACAACAGCCCACTTGGACAAAGCCTCTGGCACTCAATAATTCTCCTAACTTTCTTAGCCTAGCCTTACACCGACCGCTTACTACCGTGGTCTATCTCACTTCTCGAAGGTAGCGCTCATAATACCTGTAAATAGAATCTTCATAATGTTAAAGGGTATAGGGATCGCTACGCTTGCGCTTTAATCAATCAAGAAAAGCTACGTTAACGTATTTGTGTTTGATGTACCCATTTCAGTGAGACGGGGAAACCGTTTTACAACGTTTGTCTCATTGCACGTGTTCTACTAAACCTAACGCATAAAACCTCTGAGGACAATATACGATTTTAGTAGAACATGTTTCCTAAGCACTATATAAATGTCTTACTCAATCCTAGAGACAGTGCACTACGAAGCCCAACTGCCATTGAGTGAGACAAGTATTGATTATAAAATTCTATACGCGTGCTAATGTTAATATCACCTTTATGGCAGCCTAGCCCCATTTCTTACTAAAATAACAGAAAATATCGCACAAGCGTACTGTAGACTCAGTCTGTAGCAATACTCAATGCGATCGTACTCGGTGTTAGCCGAGGTGGTTATTTCGTCACCTCACATCTCGTTAAACTTCCCCATTTCGAGGATACAGTGCGGCTGTCAGCGGCAAAGCGTCCAAATTGACGTGTTTCGATAAATTGTGTCGATTTAGAAATTGGCGTACCATAATGTGTAGGTTTTATCGAGACACGGTCCCTAGCGTTCTTAGAACGTCTACCAATCCAGTTTGGGCAGCTTTGTGAAGCCTACCCCCTCTCCCGGAGATGTGCCTACAACGAGCCGTTCGTAAAGAGTTGTGTGGCCAAACCTTTTTGGAAGCAGTAATTATCACTAACGTTTGATTGTTTTATAGCGCCGATTTAGATCGGCTTTATTGCATACTTTGATTTAAATGAACTGAGAGTATTTACGGTTCTGCCTTCCATATGTGGTTGCGCAAGTTACGGGTCAAAGTCGTCAGAAGTCGAGCGTCAGTGCTCAGCGTCAAATAAAGTGGAAGGCGTTCTCCGTTTCCCTATAATCAAACGCAAATGAGACATATCTGTCAGGGTATGGATTAGGAGATGGACAAGTATTACAAAAGAAAAAAGCGTTAATTAATAGCGCTATTTCGCTATGCTGGAATAAATGACCATTAATAGTTCTGCAGCGATATTATATAACTGTTGCATATAAATCATAATACAAATCAACCTACAAGAATAATATAATGGAAAAGTCACATTATTAGTAAAGGGTTTAACACTTACCAATGATCTCTTTGTAGGGAATTAGATTACTACTCACGAAATGCCGCACGTACTACCAACTTCACCTCGAACACAGCACCTCACAGCTCACAATCCTCATGGATGTCCTCCGCCCTGGGGCGGGCGAAGAGGTCTGTCAGATTCTTACTGACTAAAAACCACCCCGGTGTTCCATCTCACACCTACGCCGGGGTCGCGGGAACACATAATTCGTCCGCGTCCCCGGCTGGTGCCGGCCCGCTTGCGCGGGCCCCGTCTCGGGCGGGGGGAGTGAGGTGTACTCCCCCCGCAACGTCTGTGAGCGGCGAGCGCGGAACACTACGCGCGCCGCCTACTCGGGTCCTGATGTTGGGGGGCGACGGATGTCGCCGAATCCGTCGCCCCTGAACCCATTTAGGGGGGCTGGAAGAGGGCGTTGTCCGCCCTCCGCCTGCGCCCGGTGCGCCTGCTGCTAGATGACTCCTTCTGCGAGATGACTGTTTCGCAGAAGGAAACCACCGCGTCCCAGGACTGGGCGCTGCCGACCATCGAACTCACTACGGTCGGCAGCGACAGGTCACTGCCTACTTCTGAGATGAGGGCACGGCGCGGCTCCTCCCAAGCGGCACACTCTGCCAGCGTATGCCACCCCGTGTCGTCCCGGCCGTCGACGCAGTGGTGACACCGAGCGTCCGGCTCCCTGTTTATGCGACACAGGTACTTCCCGAAGCAACCATGCCCCGAGAGCACCTGCGTCGCCCGAAACGACAGGGAGCCGTGCCTCCTCCCGAGCCAGAGGTCGAGCACTGGCCGGACCACTTCGATGGTGACGAGCCCGGCGGTAGGGCGTGAAAGGCTGTCCCGCCATTCCGCCACCAGGACCTCGCGAAGCTGCGACCGACGCTGCTCCATATGGCGCTGCATCGGCCGCTCGCCGCGCGCCCTCGCTTCCTCGCGCCACCGATATAGTGACGCGAGCACCTTCGCATCTAGGTCCCATGGCGGGGATCCGGCCAGTGCACAAGCCGCCTCGTAGGAGATCGTGCGATACCCCCTTATGACTCTGACGGCCATTGCTCTCTGCGGCTTTCGCAGCACAGAGACGCTGGCGGCCGTCAGGTCAGCCGCCCAGATCGGGGGCCCTGTAAAGGGCCATCGATCGCACGATCCCCACGTAGAGCCGCCTACAAGCGGCGCTCGGGCCCCCCAGATTGGGAAGCAGCGTTGACAGCGCCCCAGCCGCGCCCAACAACTTGGGCGCCAGTCGCCGGATATGGGGTCCGAAGTCCCACCGGCTGTCGAGCACCAATCCCAGATATTTCATGGTGGGCTCGACAGCGATCCGGACCCCCCCGACCACAATATGTGATCCGGCCGGCGGCGCCCGCCGGGGGCCATGAAACACCATGGCCTCCGACTTGTTGAGGGCCACCTCCAGGCCGAGGCGCCGTATGCGGCTCACCGTCAGTGAGACCGCCGCCGTCGCGAGCAACGCTGCCTCCCTGTGCGAACTCCCCCGGGCCGTGACCAGCGTGTCGTCCGCGTAACACGTCAGGTCCGCGCCCGGCGGGAGCTCGCCCCTCAGTACCCAGTCGTACCCGATGTTCCCCAGGAGCGGTCCCACGACCGATCCCTGTGGAACACCGCACGACACTTGGCGCTAGTTTCCGCCATCACGTCCCATGTAGGTGACACACCTCCCCGCCAGATAAGCCCCAACGATGCGGCGGAGGTAGAGAGGCACCCGATGATAACGCAGTGCCTCCCGTATGCAGCTCCAGGGCAGGGTGTTGAAGGCGTTGGAGATGTCCAAGGACACCGCCACCACCACCCCGCCCCGGGACACTGTTTCCTCCGCTAGGACTCTCACCCTCGACACAGCGTGGATGGTAGAGCGCCCATGCCGAAAGCCGAACTGGCTCTCGTCCAGGTCCGGCCCCTCTCTGCATAAGTGGCCGACGAGGCGGGCTACGAGTACGCGCTCGAACAGCTTGCCCACCTCGTCGAGCAGCACTATGGGCCGGTACGCAGACGGCGAGTCAGCAGGGCGCCCCGCCTTCCTGAGCAGGACCAAGCGACCTGTTTTCCACAAAGTGGGAAACTGGCCCCGCTCAAGGCACGCTGTGAAAGTCCTCTTAACTGGGGCTCAAGCTCTTTCAGAGCGAGGGCTAGCGCTAGGCCGTGAATCCTGTCGGGCCCCGGAGCCAAGTTCTTGGCCCGGAGCCACGTTCTTGGCCCGGAGCCGCATCACGGCCGCCCCCATCTCTGCCTGTGTCACCTCTGGGACGCTGATGGCGTTCTCCTCTGTAGACCCTGCGGCTGTGGGCAAAGCCATCGGCGGCGGGGTATGCTCCGCTCTTGCCGCGAAGAGGGCTGCGACTACCTCCTCCAGCAGCTCGGGTTGGAGACTCTCCGTAAGTGGAGGCGCCGCGGCTCGAAGTTTCCCTCGAACCGCTTTATACGGGCGCCCCCACGGATCCCCGTCTAGAGTCTCCAACATCTCCTCCCTGGCTCGCGTCCTCGCCTCGCCGATGGCCAGCCACAGAGTCTCCTTTGCCGCGCGGTACACCTCGTACAGCGCGGCTTCTTCGTCAGGGACCCGACGACGTCTCCTCCGGTAACGGGTGTACTGGCGTCTAACCGTCACGCACGCGACGCGTAACTGCGCGATCTCGGTGGACCACCAGTACACCTGGCGCCTTGCGGACTGTGTGTGGACCCGGGGCATGGACGCGTCGCAAATTTGCGTCATCGCCCCGCGGAACCACAGCGCCTCCTGTTCGACGTCGACGGGTCCGCTAGTTGCCGACTCCCGGCTCCAGGCCTGGACAATAGCAGCCTCCTCGAGGAGCTCCCTGTCGATAAGCTTGCGCGCCCAGCGCGGACCGTCCGTTCGCGGGACCGGTGAACTGCGACCTGGTGAGGTGAGTGGTCTGGGCGGAGACGTCGAAACGGATGTAACGATGATCCGACAACGTCTCCACCTCCACGGCGACACGCCAGTCGCGAACACGGCCTGCGACAGCAGGGCTAGCGAACGATACGTCCACTATTGAACCACCCCGCTGCCGCACGCACGTGTGAACCGAACCCCGGTTCAAGACGGCCAGGCCAGTCGTGACCAACCACTCCTCCAGTGCCTCACCCCTAGCATCGGTCGCCGGAGATCCCCACGCCGTAGACTTGGCGTTGAGATCCCCAAGCAACAGCACCGGGCGAGGATGAAGTCGGCCCACGACGGCACCCAACTCGACAAGGAAGCTCTCGAAGTCGGCGAGACTCTTGTTGGGCGAAAAATACGCCCCAACGACGCCAACGCCATCTGCGAGGGCGGCTACCCAGCCGTGCCCCCGCGACGGGCTGACGAGAGCCCCGCCAATGATGGCCACCAAACCGTCCAGGTCTCCCACCCAGTTATCCCTGGGCGGGACCCAGTACGGCTCGGCGACCACGGCCACGTGAATCGACCACTCTGCCATGCTCTGGAGCAAGAGATCCTGAGCTCTGGCAGAGTGGTTGATGTTGCCCTGGAGGAAATGGTAGAGCGCCGTTATGCGCAATCCATTCCCTCGGCACCATTCTTAGGCCGGGAGTCGGCCGGACGGGAACCAGGCTGAGGGGGGGGTAGGGGCTTGAGGACCTCCCTCAGCTTGGTGGCCAGGATGTCCGCCTTTTCCCCGCTAGAGGCACCCGACACCTCGAGCAGCCGCGCCCCCGTAATAGCCGGCCTCAATCTGAAGTCGGACGGTGTGCCAAGGTCGGGGAACGCGACTTTGGCTTTCGCCTGCGCTAGGACCGCCTTGTACCTGCGGGCAGGTGAAATTCGCCATGATGCTGGCGGGCTGGGCACGATCTGGGTGCGGTGCCCTGTAGCGGTGGCAAAGAAAGTCGCCGACGGAGGGCGTTTACTGGTGGGGTGGGTTGCGGCGAGGGTTAGGCTGCTGCAACCCAGGGCCATGCGGTGCTATCGATGCCTGGGCACTGGGCATGTCCGGGCACAATGCACCGCCGAAATAGATCGCAGCGATCAGTGCTATCGCTGCGGTCAGTCTGGCCACAAGGCGGCCCAGTGCTCCGCGGCACCACACTGCAGTCTTTGCGCAACTGCAGGAAAGCCAACGGAGCACAGACTTGGCGGAAAAGCCTGCAAGGCACCCAAACCCAAATACAAGAGGACCTTGCAGCAGCACTCGCCTCAGCTCTGTTGGAACTCAACAGGGACGTAGTCGAGCCTCCGCTTTGGTCCTTCACCACGGGCTCGGAGTCGGGCTCCACAGGAACCGGCGTGTCGGGGCGCTTCAGAAAGTGACCCTGAGCGTCGCGCGACGTCGAAGAAGCTGACGTGCCGTTCTTTGCGCGACCTCGCCCTGTTCTGCCTGCTGGCCCCAAGGGTGCCGATAGGTTTTCCTCACTAGAGGAGTGGTCCGCCTTCCAAAATTTTGGAGTATGTCCTTCACCACTCTCCATCTCTTTTTCAGCCAGAGAGCGCTTTGAGCTTACGCTCGCCACGCTCAACACACTCATCCTCTCGGATGCAGTGTCAGAATCTGACACCGCACCCACTGCCATCTGCTCGATCAACACGATCGGCAAGTTTTTGAATTGTTGTTGTTCCTCTTGTTTGTTTTTATTAATTTGTTTATTTTCCATAGTTATTCCCACGAGTTAATATAGGTACAAAATGTCCACCGGGTAGAGCCTAGATGCCCGGTAAGCCTACATACTGCAGAGTGCGGCAGGTGCTCTACAGGGGAAGCGCTCGCGACTGGACTCCCTCCAGCCATTCATCCTCTCACCGCGCCTCAGAGTTTAGGATTGGGTGGTTTTTTATCTTAGAGGTAGCCTTCCTCTGGGCCAGGCAGTAAAGCCAAACCCCTGACGGCGGCATTAAACATGCCTCTGTTCGCTGTCCGGCCAACCCGACTCAGCGAACCCGCCGAAAAATCTCTCCCCAAGATGGCTCTTGAGGGAGAAACGCCAGCCACGTTGGTACGCCTGCACCATTGTGGCAGGGTTGCATCCAGTGTCAATCGACGTTTGTCGATCGATCAGGAGCAACCCACCTCCCTTGTTTCTCCACTGTGCCCTCTGCTAATCAGAGGGACACGTGGAAGAACATCATGGAGCCTATTGCTCCCCCCCCCCACAGAAATTCGCCACAGACAATACACTCTCCGAAAAAACCCCCAAACCCTTTTTTCAAAATAGAACATTGTCCATGCCCAGGGTGCACCGGGTGCAGGGTGCATCGGGCGGGCATCCACCGACACGGGCGATGGCCTCCACGACCTCGGCCGGGGTCGTCGAGTCATCCAGGCCGTTGACTCGCAGCTCCGCGGTCTTCATCGGCCTGGTAATCCGAACGTCCTCCGGGCTGAGGACCTCCCTCAACTTGGCGGCCAGAACGTGCGCCCTTTTGCGGCTGGAGGCACCGGACACCTCGAGCAGCCGCGCCCCCGTAACCGCCGGCCTCAGTCTGAAGCCGGACGGTGTCCCGAGGTCGGGGAACGCGACCTTGCTCTTCGCTTATTGGAGGACTGCAGTGTGATCACCACAGCCGCAGAGCGTGGGGCCCTACGCCGTCCTCGCGATTTCTTTTTTTTGTGCGTCTTGGCCGGTGCCGGTGCTCCGTCGGCGTTCTTCGCGCTCTTCTTCTTCTTTGTTTTCCTCCTCTTCCCCACCGTCGTCCACCCCTCGTCAGCCTGGGTGGAAGGTGAGGTGGGAGGTGGTGCGGTCGCCAGAGACGCGATAGGCGCGGTCACCGGAGCTGCTGTCGCCGGAGGCGCGGTTGCCAGAGGTGGCGCGGGAGAAGCCGCCGTGGGCTTTTTGGGCCCCTGCGCGGGCTTTCTGCCACCCAGAGCGGAGTTCGTCCGGTCGGCGGCCTCCTCCGCTTTCCTCCTATCCGCCGCAAGCGGGGGTCGGAGGGTCGCGGCTGGTGGGAGTCGCGACTCCAGCGCCTCCAACCGAGCGTTTACCATTCCGCCGCACTGCATCATGCAGATGCGGGCGATCTTTTCGATCTCCGCATCCGCATGCGGGCAGCGAACTGCCGCTCGAGCTCCTCGAGCTTGGATCGGAGACGGCCATTCTCCTCCCAGAGCCTCACCGTCTCCTCCGTGCTGGTGCGGTTCACGAGGAGCTGGACCGCCTCCTTGATCCCGTCCACCACCTCCTTTAGGGCACGAATGTAGGTCCCCCTCAGGTTGCCGGACTTGGTGGCAACCGTCATGACGACCCCCACGCCGTCCAGCACCTGGCTACTGAGCGCTACCCCGGAAACGCTCCCTCCGGCTGCCATCCGGGCAGCGCGTCGCTCTCTATTCCGACTGGCCATTTCTGCAACCACGTCGGCTGCGGCAGCCTTCCGTTGCGCCCTCTTGGCAGCGTTTGCCTCCGACCTGTTGGAGCATAGGCCTAAGCCTATGCTCACGAGGTCCTCCCTCCCCAGTTCGGCGTCGCTCCCCGCGCTCTCCGACGGAGCTGGCGAAGGAGCCGGCGACGGAGCCGGCGATGAGGCCTGCGATGGGACCGGCGTAGCAGGGCGCGTGAAGCGGCCCGACGGGTCACGCCCCGGCTTTGCAGCCGCACGACCTCGACCACTCGTCACCTTGGGCGCCTTTGGTGCCGGCAGGATTTCTTCCTCCGTTCTCCTCTTGAGCAGCGCCTTGCCGCGCCTGCTCAGGTCCGAATCGGACCTACTGTGGTCCCCGGAGGGACAGGAGCCTCCTCGGCTCTGGTTGCCATCAATGGTGGCAAGTGGTTCAATCACCACGCGCGGGAGCTTCAAAAGGAGCTCCGTTTCTCGCTGGTGACCGGCGGCAGCCACTCGAGGGCTCGCCAAACCATCGTTTAGCGGGTCCCCGAATGACTGCGACCGGGTTCTTCCTCTCTCGAGACAGTTGTTGCCCCCCCCAGAATACGAGGGGCATGACGCATCCGAAACCGGATGCGTGGCGGATTCTCCGACTGCTGAGCAGTCGGTACCGCCCTGGGGTAAAATATTATCAACTGACTTGTATTCCATTTTTTGTTTTTTCCTTTGAAGGGTGCGGTCCCTTTGATCCCCCTGGATCCCCCCCCCCCCAGCGCTAACGACCGGATGCCCTCAGGCCATACACCCCCTCGGCACGCTCGACCTTGGAGTTGGGGTTATTTTGTTAAGAGGTTTTCTTCCTCTCCTCCCACAAGACCACGCCCACACAACTCACCCTCTGTAAGCAGAGGGGGGGTGGGCGTACGACCTACTCTAAGGACCCTTCCCTAGCCCGGTTCCCTTCCACGACCATCAAAGATGATCGGGGAATGGAACCGTGCCCTTCCCCGTTTGTTGAGATTTGCCGCCAGCGCCAATTGCCCACCAGAACCGGTGGACGATTGGAGCTGACGTTGCCCAGGATGCGCCACGAGGAGGCTACCAACCTAAACCTCCTAACTTAACTAGCCTACCCTCTTGAGCCTATATCTCGACCGATCCCTCTCTCATCCTACGACCAACTGCCCCCTTGACATCTCGTCCGACTCCTCTCGCGACCTAGGACCAACTGTCATTCCTCACCACCCCCGCCAACTATACAAAATCGGGATTTGGTTTTTTCCCACGATATTTTATGTAAACTTCGACTTATACTCGTAACACATTTTTCCATTTCTTAATTGTTTCTCAATTGCCTATACGATTCACAGCTGGCTGCCATAACGCGCCCTCGCTACAACTTTCACGTTCTCAGAATTTCTAAAGGACTATGGATTTCGGTTGTCTTAACATTTCTTTCGAGCGACGACGGCATCCATAAGTGGCCATAAACTAGAAATGTAATGCATTTCTGAGAGGCCAATATTATTTTACAAGTGCACAGAATTAGGATATCTTGTTATTTATTAGGGTAACGCGTCAAGCTGTCAGACCATAAAATTAAGATTTAATGTGTTTCTAAAGTGGGCCATGTGCATGGTTTTAGAATAAATTTAATATTTTGTTATTAAATAGTAATAAGTGACAGACAGTCACAACTGACTGAATTAGTAACTTTTGACTACCTGCCTGTTCGGCTGACGAGGTACTCGGTGATGGCGCGCTGCAACGTCTGGCAAATAGATTGTCAAGACTGACAGTTTCAGAGTCTTACCGTTTGGACTAATCAAAAAGATATGAATTGATAAGACGTGTGACGCATGTGTGTCTTACTGTTTTTGGCCTGAGCCTACAAGTACGAACACCCACTGTGGACTCATGAACGACATGTGTGTGGTCTCGTGTACGGACGCGAGTCGTTCTGTTTTGGTCTGAGCTTGCACCCAACCCTATGGTGGGTCACATGACTGACATGTTCGGAGTACATGTTGATAGCCCCGCATCAAGGCAAAATCTCATCTAGGGATTATGACGATTTTCATTAAATAAATTGAATTCGCTGTTATCGAAAACCTCAGTCTAATACACTCTCACTCACTCGCCTTTGAGTTTTGTTTGTATTCACTCTTAGACAAATGAATCATTTGTTGACAGTCCGACATCATAATGTGCTACTTTTGGCAGGATAGCCAAACGTGTGAACTCTTTGAAGTTATTCTTTGACTTTGAGATGTTTTTGTTTTATCGTGTTTACCCATCACGTCTGCGGAGTTTCGTTAAGTAATCTGATTTGATCCTGTATATCTTGTCTCTCGATTTAAGAGTACTGTAGTAATAGATATGAAAGGTATAACTATGTACAGAAGTTAAATATTAATATACAAAGTGTTTTAATGAATTACAAAATGCCAATCTTCTTGAAACTGCAACCCCTAAAAGCCTACTTAATCTTATAAACACTGAAACGATAACACTTGCAAGCGTTATATTACTGCTTGGGTAATTCCCAGTATGAATTAAACTGTAAGCAGATACCCTTCATCAGACATTAATTAGATCCTGTAAAATAAAAGTACCTTCCTAAAATAAATAAAATCAAATATCGCTAAGTTAACTCAGCGTAACAACCGTTTGCGCTGATTACGCAGCCGCCAATCTAAGTTATAAAGCCCAACCTAGCAATTAGATCAATTACATGTTTAGTTTGTGAAACACACAACTGTTTGTGAAATTAGTCTTTAGATCAGCCTTTAACACTAATACACTGTTTTTATGAACAAATTTACACATTTACAGTAAAAGAGATGAAATACATAATTTTAGTACTAGAAATCGGGACCTATTAGTTCAACCAGGTTTCAGACTGGCTAAAGTAGACTCATCTTTCATGGGGTACTGTTTAACGCACACTATGCTGGCAGGCATGTTATAAATTAAAGATTATATCGCTGATAAAAATGCCTGGCTCAATGCTGGTTCTGCTCCACACCACAACTAATTAATTAACATTTGAAATACTGTTGGAGCTGCTGAAGATTGTAAGAATATATTTGCATTGCTTAAACTCAATCTCCTTTGTATAAGTAATACTAACACTATATGGATCATATGGATCACTGTTGTCCGAACTAAACGAATTTTGATTTGATTTTTGATTATACAGGGTGGAAGGGACATCGACGCACAACCATTGACACGGTATATGATTCTGATCCCCCTGCGTTGAAATTTTTTGTCAATTATTTAAAAAAAAATGCTTTGCCATACGTTTTGACCGCGTAGGTATTGCACTTTTATATGAATCAAAGGTTTTTTTTTTATAAAAAATTTGGCAAAAAATTTCACCGCAGGGGCGTCCAGAATTATGTACTGAGTCCATGGAAACCGGTTGTGCGTCGATGTCCCTTCCACCCTGTATACATACATGGCGCAGGTGTGAGTACTATGTACTATGGACCTACCATTTACCGGGTAAAGTCTTATAGTGACTTGAATGTGCCCTGGAGGCTGATAGTAAGTCATGCTCACTCAAATGTCTCGCTGACGATGCGCGTGTGTTGGGCCATTTAGCTCCCTTCAAAATGGCTGAGCTGAATGTTGCTGATCCATTCGTGAACGGGTGCCGTCAGTTGGGACTGGTCATCTCTTAGCTGCCACGACTTATTTTTTTTTTATGTACTTTGGACGCTTTTATTTGTACATCATTCTCACATAAAGAATCAACATTAATGACGTAATTAATAGTTTTGTAACAGTGAAAGAAAAGAAGGAAGAGTGTCCATGGAGTTTCTTGCCATTTTTTCTAAATAGGTACCTACTAAGCTTTGGAATGGGCATCAAGCTTCATATTTCTGACTGACCGACTCCTTGACAATTTGAACAGGTACTTTCACTACTAAATTTAAATAAACTAAATTAAATTTAAATAAATGCTTTGAGTTTGAGATTAAGTTTGAGTTAGAGTTCTGTGATTAAAATAATTTGTAATAAATAAAGTTTTTAAACTAAATTCCCGATCGTCAAAACATAACTGGCGCAGTCGGTAGGATCGCGACGCTCTACGTTCGAATACAACTCTTTGGCATAAGAGTGACGGTTCTTAAATCGTTACTTCGCGATCCGCATCGAAGCTAACGGCCACCTGTATAATACGAGTAGGAATGAGTATCTCCGGAAAATTGGAGGAAGTTTTTTGCAGAGACAAGACTCGACAGGAGATACAGTGGCTGCTTTGGTAAGTGCTCTCGTATTGCCAAGTGTCCTTGCTCTATTTCCTGCCTTACGACAGTTTGTGTATTTAATTTCTAGTACATGTGTGTCTGTCTCTAAACTGAAATCGTGTTAGGCACCCACTTACAATAGCGTTAAGATATTCCGTGAAATTCACGTAAAATATTACACCTCTGTTGTTCTGTTTGAGTGCCACTAGACAGGCAACTTACTTACAACAATGTCGCTCAGAGATTTCGATGCTAACTAAAAACTGTATAAACTTATTGCCGATTTGATGCTAAGATATTATGGCAATCCTACAAACTTAGAAATTATATTAGACAGGTAGAAAGTTTATTAATTTTATATTGTGTATCAGAAAGGTGTGGTCTTTAATGATGTGACAGACCATCAAACTGTACCACTTTCTCCGTGGTATCAAAATCGTAATCGCTAAAAATATATTTGCCGTCCCATACATTTGAGACGAGTTTGTATTGAAGTTTTGTATGGGACAGCCTATGTTTTTTTCGCGATTTCGACTTTGGTCCCAAATTTTGTTGTTGGTCCAAAATTGTTCCGTGTGATGGTCCCTTTAATATACACCTTTTTGATACATGCCGTATAATACTCGACCATGCTGCACGAAGTGACCGAGATTATGGGTTCCGTTAAGAGAGATGCGCAAGAGTGGGCTACATAGGAAACAAGTATGTATTTACAGAATTAAAATCTGGGACCTCTCCAAATCTGGCTGTCCAGATTATATGCCTCCGGTCTTTATTGTGAATTCTGCTGACAGTCTGGTTGTACCACTATGTATTTTATTCAGGCGATCACTTTCGGAAGGCATCATTCCGAAAATATGGAAGTCGGCATTCGTTACCCCAATTTTCAAAAAAATGGTGATAAGTCGGATATCTCTAATTATCGACCAATATCTAAGATATGCCTGTTTTCTAAAATCCTCGAACGCATGGTATTTGCTGAAGTACTCGTATATGCTGCTATGAAATGTAACTTCGGTGATGAGCAACATGGTTTTCTCAAGAAGCGTTCCACTACATCTAACTTAATATTGTCCCATGAGTATATATCCGAAGGTATGGAACAGCGTGCACAAGTTGACGTTATTTATACTGATTACAGTAAATGCTTTGATCGTATTGACCATGGACTGCTCTTGGAGAAGCTATTAAGAGCTGGAATTCATGGAGATTTGTATCGTTGGTTCTCCGCTTATATGGAGAAAAAGACGCAGGCTGTGGTGCTTCAGGGGTACACATCTGGATGGTATTCTGTCACCTCTGGAGTACCTCAGGGTTCGATTTTGGGGTCTTTATTGTTTACTTTTTTTATTGCTGACGTGAGGCATTGTTTTGAAACATCATATATTTTACTTTATGCTGACGATATGAAGGTTCACAAGATTATCCGAAACATATCTGATACACAACTGTTACAAGCTGGCCTGAATAGATTTGAAGAATACTGTAGACGTAACAGGCTTGCGTTGAATGTTTCCAAATGTTTTCACATGATTTTTACACGCCAGAAGTCTATAATAGACTCCAAACATGAACTTTACAATAAAAGCATAGGCAAAGTCAAAAAGGCAAAGCATATTGATAACATAGTAAATAAGGCGTCGAGAGCACTTGGTTTCATAATGAGAATCTCTGCATGTTTCCGATCACTAAAACCAATCAAAGTCTTGTATTGTTCGTTCGTAAGCAGCCACCTTGAGTATGCGTCACAAGTCTCGAACCCTCAATACGGGATCGACAAGTCTCGTATTGAGGGCATACAGAGAAAATTTCTTAAGTACCTTGATTACAGGGCAAAACAAGTATCTGTTGACTACAGTCACCGATGCAGAAGGTACCATTTTCTACCACACGACCATAGACGTCATATTAATGATATATGCTACTTGTGTAATATCGCAAATGGTTCAATTGACTGCCCTGAACTGTTTCAAGATTAAGGATGCTAATCAGTTGGGTCTGCGACAGCGACCTCTTCTACATGTACCTTATGCAAACACAAATTATCGGCGTAATGCATATTTTCAGAGAGCTAGTCGTCGTTTTAATTAAATCTCTTGCGAGCACGGCATTGACCTTTGCACCAATGCAAGCACAGTTAGGAATCTCTTAGCAGAGCCATTTTTTGAACAAGAAGCACCTGCCACCTAGCCGTTTATTGTCCAACTAAATTTCGTAGTCGATTGAACGAAATTAACCAATTGAGGAAATAACTTCATGGCGACTGTGAGGGTATATTATTTTTTTTTTTTTCTGTGGAGGCTTGTAATTAGCAATTTAGTTACATATTAGTGTTAATACAATGTTATTAGTCTGTAAGCCTTCCTAAAATAAAATAAATAAATAAATAAAATTCGTTGGCCAAAGTACGGAAATAGTTTAGTTTGCAAGTCCCGGCCTTTTAAATAACGTTGCGCAATTGTTGTTCATAACGAGTGGCAAGAAAACTCGTTTATCGCAAAAAAAATGAGCGACCTTCGCGTATTCTTATTTCATTTTTGAATTGAAGTAATTCACAAGCAGCATTTCAGGCTGCACATTCAGCTTGAACTTATAGCAGGAAGTTATTTCAGGCGCAGCGCTTTTGTCGAGTTTGCTATTCGAGCTGTTACGAATGGCGCCGGTAAAATTATAAAGTTTAAAAATACTACCTATTTGTTTTATTTGGCTGTGTTGCTACTCCGTGGTTTATGTTGTTGATAAAAACAGTTGATTACTTATTTTTCAGTGTTATGATTGCTGGCTATTGGTAGATTATTGGACAACAATAACTGAATATAGGTATAAAATAAATGTTACGCCCGCACACTCGATAATAGTGAAAATTTGTGCTCAACCATGTTCGTCATTAATGTAAATGTTAATGACGAACACGTGTGGGCACAAATTAATAACAACATGGACACATCGTTAAGTAATACTGGCAGTGGAAAATAACAAACATGTGGCAGATTGTCTGTTATTATTTAAAAGGCAGCAAAAAAACACATCACTTTCAAGTGACATTAACAACCATCGAAACTGTCTACCAAAATCTTGAAACAACGTATTAAACGCTAAACTTAAACTGCTCTTACAGAATATAATTAATAGTGTTGGTTGTGTGAGGCTTCAGCCCTATATTAAACGTACTATTGGACGGCAGCCTACACAAATTTACATTAAATCCATGTTTATTTTAATAATAATTGATGTTATCTTAAACTAACTGAGATTAGAGAGCAAATACCTGCATAAAGTGTATAGACACAGCATTATGTTGCTTGCTTCGAAAGCTGTTTACGTAAGGTGGATCGAGGTAGATAGTAATTGATCCATGAACGTTTACGTTGGCACAATGTTGGCTACATACATGCATAAACTCACTTGCTTCTTTCTCAGGCAGGTAAGCAAAAGCTATAGAACGTGACCCGTTGGTCAGCATTAAATCCATACTTAATTATTATAAACCCGAAAGTAACTTGTCTGTATGTCTACGTGTTACTTTTTTACGCCTTAACATCTGAATGGATTTCGATGAAATTTGGCACACATACATTTTATCTCGGTAGTTATAGGTACTTATCTCACGTAATTAGGTAAAGCGGTAATTCCATGCTGGTAAAGCCGCGGGAGAAAGCTTGTTCAAAATAAACTGAAATTATTGAAAGGGGTCCATATACGTAGGCACATGTTATTAAAAAGCATGAAATTGATCATTAATTATGAAACGCACAAATTGCTTTTAAATGAAGTTTAAAAGGAATGAGGTTTGTTTTCTAAACTTTAGTTCTTTGTCTTTTTATACCTATACCCATATAAAGTCTAACGTATATCGTTAGATGTTTATAGTTGAATATACGTTGGCCTTTTCAAAGAAATTAATTTTGTATTTTAAACTTGACATTTTCCTGTTCTAGAATATTTAAAAGATTAGATCGTTAAGCTGTTTTTTTTTTAAATTTTAGGTTTGGTCCCATAGTAAATGTTGTTCATATTGATGAGTACATATTATAAATTAAAGTCGCTTTTGCGTGGCTGTCTGTGTGAGCGCGTTCTTTTTCTGAACCATCACACGAATTTTGATACGGTTTTCACCAACATTTAGAAAGTTTGTTTCGAAAGGTTTATATGTCTTAATACATTTTAAACGTGTAATAAAGAAATCTCAATGTTTTGACGAAAAAACGGCGCGAACCAATGGCTTCGCTAGTCAAATAATATAAAACAAAAGACGTTTCTGTTTTATTTGCAGCCCACTCCAATATCATGAATGTGTTACTTACTTTAAAATAAAAGGATATTTCTGCTATTAGTTTCCCTCAGTAATGTTAAAATAATAACATGGTAACAGTTTCCAATGTTAATAATAAAACAGGACATGGACAGGAAATTGACGTCCGGCGTTCAATAATGCAGAAGCGCTAGTATAAAAGGTTTTGTGGGCTTTACACTGATTATGTTTCCTTTATCTCTATTATAATGTAGGTCCTTGGATTAATTGCTCGTGAGTTTTTCGTATAAAAACTTCATTCATTCTTCTATTTAAACCGGTCAGAAGTAGAACTTACCTAAATATTCTATATTATTAAATAATAGGTTGAGGTTATGTTTTATTTGTCAGTAAGTTCAAGAAATATGACTGTCTTGTTCATTTAGTGATCGAAAGCGCTACTACTGAACATGAGCTCTTGGGCCCCATTCCTGGGTCGGGCAAAGTGTTATTGGGTTTTTCTAAAAATAATTTTTCAGTAGCAGCCCGGAGTCTGGATTAGTGCCCGGTTGAGATTCGCTCCCTTATTACATGGGACTCAAATATAACCGGCAAAATGTGGGTGTACTATAGGTGCACCTCTACCAAACCCTTCAGAGAATAAAAGTTATGTTATGCCATGTGTTCCGGAAATATTGAATGTGTAGGCATGCTCAAGGAGCCTTAAGTACTTACTAAGTCCACGGTATGCTCTGCATGCAAAGGTCTGTTTTTTTATAAAGCAATAATCGAGGCCTTTGATTTGAATACAAATCAAATACCATTCATGTAACATAATCACGCAGCAAAAAGTTTTCAAACGAAATGTTGTTGTTTTTTTTATCGTAATAATGTTTAATTCAAAAAACTAGTAAAGCTGCTCACCAGCTAACAACATTACATCATAATTCAATTTTCTTAGGAACGATTGAATATCATAGCTATACAAAATGAGCTATAATTACAGAATTCAGTGTTCAGAAACGAAGCACAAGCAAGTTTTAAGTAAAATGAGGTGGACATGAAAGGATTTCGCTTAATTGGAATATGAGACTACGCCATAGTCAATTTGGTGAATAACATCGGTTGGAATCGAATAAGTATTTGAGATGACATCATACGGAATGCGAGGAAATCTGATAAATAATACAATAAATTGATTTAGCTCAATGTCTAAGACTATACAGAAACTTGATGCCCGTCTTATGAATTCCGGTTTGAAAACTCCGATGAAAATTGATGCTTTTCTGAAATGACTCAGATCGGGCATTAGACCAGATTAGTAGCTGGGACCGACATCGCAGTATGCTTTGTTCGTGCTAAAGTACAGTACCTACACTGTACTTTAGTCTTAAAAGATCTACATATAGAAATAAACATTCCATTTCATTTTATTTTATTTGAGTGGTAACAAAACCAGATAAGTCAAACCTATAGTTTTATGACAGCTGCGCGCACAGATGAGTTTCTTGCCCGTTTTTCGCCATAGGTACCTACTACGCTTTGGAATGGGCAACTAGCTTTGTCTTTCTGACCGACTGACCTTGACAATTCAAAAGTGCCTGTAATTGGTTTATTTGAAATAAATGCTTTGAGTTTGAGTTTTGAGATAATTAAAGGCCGACGGCGCGTGAGTCGCTGTCCGGAATGTTTCAACTTCATAAATAATATGTTTATATTAACATTTATAGCTAAGTATTGTGTATTTATGTAACTTCTTATTTTGTTAATTCGGTCTTATCGTATGCTGCACCGGTTGACGTCATCAGTTCAACGCCGGCTGTCGCTGAAAACCAGCGCTGGGGCTCTGTCTCGCATAGGATCATAGCATAAGCTGAGCGATGGCCGTTTGTCGTAGATGTAATTCATATTTTCCTCCATACTTGTTCTTTTTTATGTTTTTATTCTTTCTCTGCGTCATGTTTATCGCAAATAAACGTTTTTATTATTATTTAATGTATAAGATGACCTTTTATTCTATTAAAACTCCGTACTAAGTTATATAAGCTCAAGTACAAACTGACCAACGTGAGGCCTAGTGTACTTATCCATAAAAAATATGTTAGTCGTCAAAACGGGACAGCTAGTTACCAGATTTTGGAAGAAAATCTGGTTGTGTTTTACCTAGTTACCTAATGTAATATTTGGGTATCGAAACATGTTTATGTTTTCCGTCAAAGCTATTGCAATGTTCCACAGATGTTATGAATTTCTCTTAATTAAAATACGACAAACTTATGTGCCGCCTGGTTGTAAGAGAAAATCAAAGAGTTAAACAAAAACCGATCACATTATGTCCCATTCAAAATGTTAGTTCGATAAACGGCCATTGCACAGATAAGTTGGTCGAAACATCCACGAGTAGGTACGTCACTGGTCTACATTATTGTGCTTTAATTTTTTGTGTGTAACTTTGCTATTGCATAAGGTTTAGACATGTTATGATATTTTAGGGCATTAGAATAAATAAATAATAAATAAATATTTCGGTGGCACTGAAACGTGGTTGCTCACAATGGGCCTTATCAGAAAGCTAAAAGTCTCCCAAAAGGCAATGGAGAGGGCTATGCTTGGAGTTTCCCTACGTGATCGAATCAGAAGCGAAGAGATCCGCAGGAGAACCAAAGTAACTGACCTAGCCTGAAGAATTGCCAAAATTAAGTGGCAGAGGGCAGGGCACATTGCTAGCAGAACAGATGGCCGATAGGGCCGAAAGGTTCTGGAGTAGCGACCGCGTACCGGAAGACGTAGCGTTGGAAGGCCTCCCACAAGGTGGACCGATGACCTTGTGAAGGCCGCAGGAATCCGCTGGATGCGGGAAGCGCAGATCCGCTCAAAGTAACGATACTTGGGGGGCCTATGTCCAGCAGTGGACGTCTTTCGGCTGAAATGATTGGTGGCCGATATTAGGCCGCTTCAACTTTATTCGTTCTGGTGAAAAACGTTTTATGCTCCTAGACAATAGTGTCAACATCGCTAGCATCAGGTGGAATGTTAGCTCACTTCAAGCACACCTTTTTTTTTTGTTCTCGGGGTGGAAAATCCTCATGGATGTCCTCCGCCCTGGGGCGGGTGGAGGGGTCTGTCAGACTCTTACTGACTAAAAACCACCCCGGTGTTCCATCTCACCCCGACTGGTGCTGGCCCGCTTCTGCGGTCCTTCTCGGGTTGGGGGGGGGGGGGGGTGTAGTATAGAAAAGTTTAAACAATTGTTTTTTTTGATGTATAAGCTTTTTTTAATCTTTATCATTGTATTTTTGAGCGTGAGATAATTAATTTGCGCATCTCTTACGTCGCTGTTTTCACGTATTTGTTAATTATATACACTTTATTCGTTAGTGGAAGTTTGTAATTGGCCATCGTTTACACATTGTACTAGTTGTAAAATGTATTAGCTGTTAGTTTTCCTAAAATTAATAAAATAAAAATGATATAAAACTTATTATAGCTTTCGTAAGACCATTAGCTACATACTTTCTTTTCGGCACTGACACGAAAAGAGCATGACTATGGTCACCGTGCGAGTTTATAACTAGTCGATTAACCCCGTAAACCCTTAAACCGTAAATAAAAACATCTACTAAATCTAGAAAACCAACAGTCACTAAACCACATGAGGTTTTTTGTTAACACTTATATATAACAGCGAAAAGACGTATTATTATCTCGACAAATATTAACTTCACCCTTGAGGAATATTTTTTGCGAAAGAACGTTGTTTACTGTGAAAAATTGAACTACAATACGAACAATAAGGTGCTGACAAGTATTTTTGATGATAGTGTTAGTCTCTAGTGTGTAATAAACATGTTCAAGAAAGTTCTTTGGAACATGAATTGGGAGTTTAAAATAATACATGATACAATATGTATTATCTCGCGTAAATTGAAAATTGTCTGACTTTTAGTCAGTTCCGTAAAACAACTTTATAGCTGATCCATTACATACCTAGGCTGAGGACCTTGTTGCCCCCAAATATAGTCAGAGGATAACGCAATTTTATTTCAGTTTGACACTTCTCCATTATGACTAAAAACATTTATCCAAAAAATTAGAGCCTCCAAGGGTTTTAGCATCCCACCTCGGATAGGTTAGGTACCAAGGAATTCATGAACGCGTCTCTCTTTTCTGCCTAATCTATATATTAGAAAATAATTAAACACCATCATAAAATTATTTAGAAATGTAGCCATTGTTTTATTTAAAAATCACCCATTCGTTTTTAAAAATGAACAAAAGAATCTCCACCATTTTATAGCTTCTACTGAAATAAACCCAGTTTCACATAAATTCTTGAACGTACAAACTCAACTTGCCTCACATTTACAATAATGCATGTTATACACATATTTCCTTTGCCTCCTCACCGTCGGATATCGCAATATCTCTGCGACATACTCCGTGCATTCAAATATAATATTTGTCTTTGGAATATTTATTTTCTAACTTTATATTGAGGGTGAGCTCGTTTTATTATAAACATCGTGTGTTCCGAGAGAGCATAAATGTTGCGAGGTTGGGAGTTTATGAGTGATTTTAATAGTAAAATCTTTAAGTAGATTATCTCTATAATATTATATCGGTAGAGCAATCGTGGACGTTTAATCTAAAATAGAGGGTAGTGAGAGCACGGCATAGTTTTAGATGCATGGTGGAGTTTTGTTGATTGGTTAAATACAATATATATAAATCTATGAAATAATGTAGGTATAACGATGTTTAAAGTCTGTTCTATAAACCTGAATCACAGGCGTCATGAGTTCTTCTAACCCTAGTATAGTTTTCGACTCGTAGTATTCGCGTGCGTATGCGTATAAGACTAATATTGTTGAAGCTCTTCTTCTTCAAAAATATGGATAACAAAAAACTGACATACTTTGTACGAATTGATTTCGAAGACATTCACATATAAGATAACTGAGCCAATTCTCTATTTCAGCGATCATTGACGTAAAACCTCGAAAATGAAGCTTTGACAAATAAAACCAATCGTTTGAAGTCAATTTCTCACCTGTGTCGAGATAAAAGGCTGTGGGGGTCATGTTGTGTCATGTTCCGATTAACTAGGCTTTTAGCTGAACATGGATCTGAAAACGCCGTGCATGTCAACACTGTAAGTGTTTGAATGTTCGATGTTATCCCTACATAATAGTAAAAAAAAAACAAAGGTAACATCATTTTCTATTTATGGCCTAGAGGTAGGGCTGACACACAATTGTTGAACGTCAACAATTTTCAATCGCCATTTGTTAGGCGATCATCAATTCAGCGAATTATTGACTTTCGCCAGCAGCAGTCAGCAGACTAAGAAGATGGTTCTTTATTCATTTACTAGAAATAAAGGCAGCCACTTGTATAAAATTTACACAAAAGGAAGTTCAACGAAACAAGTCTAAATTGATACTTGTTAGTTTCGGTAGCTGGTTTCAAAGAATTCCTAGCTTGGAAGCACTGTAAGTTTTATGCAGTAATTCATTGGAGGTTATAAATCATAACGGCTTTAACAAATATTGGTTGTGGTCGACGGTCATCGGGTGTATTGCCATAATCAAAACTTTGGGCAACGGACTTATCGTGTTTTAATTATTTCTGACATAAAAATTCTAAGACCAACATAATTTTGTTCGTGACAAAATTAATAAAACACTTTTAAATCAGTCACGTAACTTGGCAAGCGACGTTAGATGCGATTTTTCTTTTTTTAATTTCTTGCTGACATACAAGTTTTAATATAAACTATGACCTTAGAATATCGACAAGCCAAAAAAGTAAAAAAAAAACACCCGAACTAACTCCCACTACAAAATCAAAAGGTTGAAACCTAGAAAAAATTTAACAAAAAACTGTGGTAAAACCACAGCTTCGTGGTCCTCGGTTGAAACCTTACGGTGTAAACGAAGCCGAGTGGGGTGTTGACCCAATTCACACCCGCCGAACCCCTTCAGGGCGAGGCAGTTAGTTGGACGGGTCCCAGATAACCGGCCTTGGGGGATCTCCTAGTCGGCTCTGGTGACAGTTTTGCTTTCCAGCTACTCACCTAGTGTCTTTAGGGTGTGTCTACACCCTTCGCGCTAGACTGGTCAGGGCCCCGTTCGCACAATAAGACTGGCGACGGGTATACAAGCTTAGGGCTCACCAATAGGTACACACCTCCCTGTCTGCACCCGACAGGGAGGGAACTCATCCCCGGGCCAATCCACCCGGGGAGTTAGGTATAGGGTTAGTAGGCTAAGTGGAAACTTAATTTCCACCATTCCCTCCCATAAATAGCCCCCCCTCGTCCGACCATGGGGGACGCCCTCCTATTGGCGTTCCTCAAAGAGGTCCTTTTTAAGGACCCCGACTTCGTCGCCAAATATGGCGCCAAATTCGCTGCTCTGCAGCAGTCCGTCCCCGGTCCCTCTGACCTTGTAGGCACCGACAGCTCTGACATCGCTACGTTTAGCGATGCCCTCGAGCCCTCTCCGTCGCAACTTCTAAGTTGCTCGCCGCAGGCTGTCCACATGGACACCAGCGAGCCGTCCCCTCGCCCGACCTCGCCCTACTTAGACGAGAGCGAATCTCAAAGCTCCTCCCCCTCTCCCGACGAGGGTGTATTCAAAACGGTCGGCTCCAAAAAGAGGAGCCTCAAAGCGAGTCCTGACACAAGGACCAAGAAACCGGCTATCGTAGCCACCTCCGCTCCCGTGGCTTCATCCGCCACTGCCCCCTCCCAGGCCGCCTCGGCCTCAACCTCTTCCCTCAGCCACAGTGCTGCCAAGCCCGCTGCCCAGCCTTCTGCGGCAAAGAAAATCGCCCCCCCCTCCCCCTGTGTACATCCAGGACAAAGGGAAGTGGACAGATGTGTCCAAATGGTGCACCGACCTGCGTATCGGCTACACCAGCGCGACGACCCAACAGGGTATTAAGGTACTTGTCCCGACGTCAAACGACTACAGAGAGCTCACAAAGACTCTCCGTCTTAGAGGTGTGTCCTTCCACACCTACGCCCTCCCCGAATACCGTCAAATCCGAGTCGTGATCCGTAGGATCCCGAAGGAGATACCCGCGGAGGATATAAAAGCCGACCTTCTGTCGCAAAACGTCCCCGTTGCGGAAGTCCACCGCATGCACCGCGCCCGAGGCAGGGTGCCTTTCGACATGGTCCTCGTTGTCTGACCTCCCACTGAGGGTCACCACCCCATATTCAACGTCCGTTCCATCTGCAACCTCACCGGCTTGCAGATCGAAAAACCGTTTAAGACCGGTGTCATAGGGCAGTGTCACCGCTGCCAGCTTTACGGACATTCGCAGATGCACTGCCACGCGAAACCCAGGTGCGTCAAGTGCCTGGGCGATCACGGCACTGCAGAATGCACTCGTCCTAAGGACCGCACCTTGTGCACAGAGCCACGAAGCTGTGTACTTTGCGGAGATTCAGGTCATCCGGCCAACTATCGTGGGTGCCCCAAGGCTCCCAAAACCTCATCTCCCAAACTGACGAAGCGTGCGGACGCCCGTCAGCAAAGGGAAAGCCCCCGCTACGCCCACGCGTGGCCTACCACACATCACCAGGAGCGACTCAGTCCTCAGAGGCCCTCGCCCTGGAATTACCTCCACCATCAGCAGGCTTTTCCAGCCTTAGCTCCTAGACCCGTTCCTGCGGCCATCCCTCCACTTATGGACCCCCGCATCCACGTCAACGCGCCTCCAGGCATTCCTGTGCCTCTCAACAAAGCCGCTCCGGCCGCGTCAGCTCCACCCGCAGCCACCCGGGTGGTCGGTCAGAACCCGATAGACGCCTTTAACGTCATCTCTAGCACTTTTACGGCCTTCCTCACCCCTCGTGCCAGGAAAATGGCCAGTGAAATTGTTGCCGCCAGAAATGCCGGCAACATTTATATGATTCAGAATATTTACAATGCGTACCCGGACATTACGCAAGCCCTGATGTCCTTTAACAATCAACCCAACCCTAATCATGGATAAAGTAATCCTCGCGCGAACCAAACCCCGATCCCTAAAGTTAGGTTATTTCAATGCCAATGGCATCCTGCGACAACGCGCTGAAATCAGCGAGTTCCTCCGCGACCACCACATCGACATCCTCCTTGTTCAGGAAACATTCCTTAAACCGAGTTACCGAAATCCGTCAATTGCAAACTATCGTACAGTTCGCAATGACAGGACGCGTTGCCATAAGGTCGGTACCCTGATCTACTATAAAAAAAGAGATTTACTGCATTCCCATCGACCCTCCCACACTTTCACGATTGGAAGTGTCTTGCTGTCAGCTTGGCATGACAGGTCATCAGCCGATCACCATAGTATCGGCCTACCTCCCCCCCATTAATACTTCGGAGAATTTCCAACTCCTCACTGAAGATCTTTCTGTCCTATTTAGCCTGAGTGACTCCGTTATCATAGCGGGTGATCTCAACGCAAAACATCCCTCCTGGAATAGCACCAGGACCTCTTCCAGAGGGAGACACTTGTTCAACCTCTCCTCCTCTCAGAATTTCAATGTCATCGCGCCGATGACTCCCACTCATTTCCCCCCCGATCCCAATCACACCGCCGATGTTCTCGACGTGGCGCTCCTACAGAACGTCAACCTACGGTTGGACTCTATAGAAGTGGTACAAGAGCTCGCTTCCGATCACCGTCCAGTAGTCATGAAACTGGTCCCCCGCATAGGTCTGCCCGATTCCACCCAACCCCTTCCAAACAAAGTGGTAACGGACTGGAGGAAAGTAAGCGATCGCTTAAAATCCACCACGTCCCCCCACTTGGACCCAATCCCCGATCATTTTGACTCTATCGCTGACACGACGGCCGCGATCGACTCATTTACAGCTCACGTACAATCAGTCCTGAACGATTATTCAAGGGAAATTCCAGCGACGGAGGACCGTCGGTGGAAGTTGCCGGACGATGTACGCGAACTGTTGAATGAGAAGAACGCGGCTGTCCGTGCCTACAGCAACTTCCCCTGCGACGCGAACCCATATGCGTTACTTACAGCGTACTGTAAGAACACGCATAGAGGAGCTGCGTACCGCCGGCTGGGACAAGATGCTGAGCGAACTAGAGCCCACTCACCTAGCCTTCTGGCAACTCCAGAGGAAACTCAGATCTGGAGAAATAGTCTCCATGCCCCCACTGATCCGCCCCGACAAGACCATCGCCTTCGATGATGTCGACAAGGCTGAGCTTCTAGCCGACAGTCTAGAAGCCCAATGCTCGCCTAGCTCTCAACCAGTAGACCAAGCTCACCTCTCTGAGGTCGACGCTGAAATCGAACATAGAGCCTCCCTCCCTCCCGTCGAAATATCCACTGCCCCCCGTCACGCCAGACGAAGTGCACGACCTCATCAAAGGTCTTAAGGCTCGTAAAGCCCCCGGCTCAGATGGAATCACCAATAGGGTATTCCAACTATTCCCTGCCCACCTGATAATGCTACTGACCACCATCTTCAATGGTGCTCTGAGCAATAACATCTTCCCACAGGCATTCAAAGAAGCCACCGTCATCGGTATCCCGAAGCTCGGCAAGCCAAAGTCGGAGCCTACTAGTTACCGCCCCATCAGTCTGCTCAATGTCCTCGGCAAGATCTATGAGAGGCTTATTTATAAGCGTCTCAGAGACTACGCCGAGACAAAGGGCCTCATCCCCAACGAACAGTTTGGTTTTAGAACCCAACACTCGTGCGTACAACAGGTCCACCGTATAGTCGAACACATCAACTTCGGTTTCCAACGAGGTTTGATGACCGGTGTTGTCTTCTTCGACATAGCGAAAGCGTTCGACAAAGTCTGGCACAACGGCTTATTATATAAGCTGTACCAACTCGGCGTGCCAGATCGTCTCGTGCTCATCTTACGGGACTTTTTGTCGAACCGCACCTTCCGTTATCGCATCGAAGGAGCGCTATCCTCCCCCCACCCTATTAGCGCAGGAGTCCCTCAGGGCTCTGTGATCTCTCCTTTAGCTTTCACGCTATTCACCAGCGATATGCCCAAGTGCAGCAAGGCGCAGTTGGCCCTGTTCGCAGACGACACGGCCATCTACTACACCGGCCGTGATGAAAATTCGATAGCTGGCATTCTCCAAACCCAAGTGAACAAGCTTGGCGCTTGGTTTAGAAAATGGGGAAGCGAAGTCAATCCCGACAAAAGTCAAGCGGTTCTTTTCTCAAAACCGTGTCGCAACCCCTGCCCCCCTCGACCGATCACCATGTTCGGCAAGCCGATCCCTTGGGAGAAGCGAGCCAAATACCTGGGTGTCGTACTAGACGAACACCTCTCTTTTTCAGAGCACATTGAGGCGGCTCGTTCGCGCGCCGCCTTCGCTCTAGGTAGACTTCACTTTGTCCTCAATGCACGGAGCAAATTGTCACTAAAAGTGCAAAATGCGTATCTACACAGCGTGCATCCGCCCGATCATGACCTATGCCAGTGCAGTCTTCGCACACGCCAAGCCCATTCGCTTCAATAGAATGCAGACCCTCCAGAACAAGTTCCTCCGTAGGATAACAGGCTCCCCCTGGTACGTTCGCAACGAAATCCTCCACGTAGACCTCAGGATTCCCAGTATCCGTCAGTTCATGAAACGCATTTCAAAGCGTTTCTTCGAGACCGCCGCGAATCACCGCAACCCTCTGGTTGTGAAAGCCGCTAGCTATATTCCCTCCTCCATTAGTCATGTCCGCCGTCCCAAGCATGTCCTCACCGATCACGATGACCACATAACTCTCATTCAGGAGAGCAGTAGGGCCACCAGTACAGTGCACAAACACAGACCGGACTGCCTTAAGCGGACTCAAAGCCTCCAGCCAGGGGCGTAAAACTACTTACATTACTAAGCGAACGCTCGCTAAGGGCACCCCCTGTGGGGTACGGACCTCGGCTTAGGGCGTCGCTGACGGGAGGACAGCAAGATGGGACAGGCTGGATCAGATTTTGTTGACTATTATTATTCGGGGAATTTAAAGCTACAGGCTCAGCTACGGCGCGGGCTGGCACTTCATCGAGCAAGGGTCGGGGGGGACAATTACGTCGGGATCTTCGCGAGGAACCTCGGCGGCGAGGTCGGAATGTCGGTCTGTGTTTGTGCACTGTACTGGTGGCCCTACTGCTCTCCTGAATGAGAGTTATGTGGTCATCGGGATCGGTGAGGACATGCTTGGGACGGCGGACATGACTAATGGAGGAGGGAATATAGCTAGCGGCTTTCACAACCAGAGGGTTGCGGTGATTCGCGGCGGTCTCGAAGAAACGCTTTGAAATGCGTTTCATGAACTGACGGATAGTGGGAATCCTGAGGTCTACGTGGAGGATTTCGTTGCGAACGTACCAGGGGGAGCCTGTTATCCTACGGAGGAACTTGTTCTGGAGGGTCTGCATTCTATTGAAGCGAACGAGCTTGGCGTGTGCGAAGACTGCATTGGCATAGGTCATGATCGGGCGGATGCACGCTGTGTAGATACGCATTTTGCACTTTAGTGACAATTTGCTCCGTGCATTGAGGACAAAGTGAAGTCTACCTAGAGCGAAGGCGGCGCGCGAACGAGCCGCCTTAATGTGCTCTGAAAAAGAGAGGTGTTCGTCTAGTACGACACCCAGGTATTTGGCTCGCTTCTCCCAAGGGATCGGCTTGCCGAACATGGTGATCGATCGGGGATCCGTCGAAAGACTGTGCGCTCGTTTTTAAAGCAAGAACCGCCCGTATAGTGGGGGAACAAGTAGTCAGTTACAATACTTTCATATAACGGAAGTTGATAAAAATATTATTAAACAATTCTTAAAAATCACTAAATAAATTATCTCTCACACGGCCATACTGACGAGCAGCCTTTATGGCTCGCGAATGATAACCATTTTCACTTTGAAATAATAATTTTAGACAATTAGTGAAATCACACAATTAAAAAATTATCAACAAGTTACTAATGGTCAAATCACATAACCGAATCAACATTTTTTTTTTTTATGACTTTAATTACATGGCCAAATCACATGACCACTAAAGCCAAATCACATGGCATCATGATTCTGTACTGCCAAATCTCATGGCCATTGTCAAATCTCATGACAACCAAGTACACACCAAATCACATGGCATCATGATTCTATCTGCCAAATCACATGGCTTTTGTCAAATCTCATGACAATCGATAGATGCCAAATCACATGGCAGAGGTGAGATTGTCAAGCATTACCATAATCGTTGGCCAGACGCTTATAGATATGCCGGACAATCCTCACAATTGCGTATAACACAACATAATAAGCAAAAGTTAGTTTTTACTAAATTGATTATCTCTGTGACATTAATCAGAAATATCTAAAGAGTCTGTCAACTCACATCCCATGTCAGGGGTGACAATTCGCAAATTGTCATGAGAGACGTACAACTCATTACCAGTTTTATTAACTCGAACTGTATATCTATCGTTATCGTTAACTTGAGTAATGACGCATGGACCTTTAAATTTGCTGTCAAGTTTATTAATTACTCGCGGATTTTGCTTAACTAGGACTATGTCACCGACTTTGAAAGGTATAATTTTTGCTTTAGTTTTATCAAAATCCGCTTTTCGAGATTGAGCTACCTCGTCCATTCTGAGTTTTGGTTCTTGACGGCACATATCGAGGTCCATACGTTCAACATCATTTAGTAAAGCTGATATAGCAGGAGGTGACTGATCACAGCCCATCAGAAGTTGGAAAGGAGTATGACCAGTGCTTTTACTAAAGGTGCTATTGATAGCCAATTGTACTTCACCAACAGCATCCCTCCAACTTTTTTTGGTTGTGTTTTCAACAATAGTGAAACAGTTTGTCAGAACTTTCATGATCCGCTCGACCTGACTATTTGCACGACTTACACCACTAGCAATAAAATGCAATTCTATAGACCAATTCTCACAGAAACTAGTAAATTCTTTGCCGGTATAGGAAGCAGCCTGATCACAAATAATACGTTTAGGGGTTCCAAAAGTATAAATTAATTGTTTCAAGGCATTTACTGTTGCTACTGCAGTTAAATTAGTTACAGGTTTCAAGTAGCAGAATTTTGTGAATGCATCTATAAAGACAACTGCGTATTGTTTGGTAGCTTTATTGCCACTCAGTTTGCCCGTTGTGTCCATATGGATGGTATGAAAAGGAGTAGGGGGCTTATCTATAGGATGTAATGTAATATGTCGTGAACCAGATTGACTTTTATTTAATTTGCAAGTCAGACAACTGTCAACATATTTACGAGTATCCTTAGACATATTTGGAAACCAAAATTGTTCTCTTATTTAATCGAGGGTTTTTTTCCCAACCAAAGTGTTTAAGAGCATCGTGATAAATTTGTATAATATGCCATCTATAACTTTTTGGAATATAGAGACGTTTCTTATTAATAGAAATAATACGATACAATAATCCATTTTTAATTTCATAAGTTGATGCTATATTTTTGTCGATACTTCCTTGTTTAATTGATTCTATTATATTTTTGGTTTCTAAATCATTGTTTTGTTCTACCTCTAACCATTCACTATAATTTTGAATATTATTTATGTTGACAGTTGTTGGATTGCGACTCAGGTAATCAACATGTGGAATACGTTCTACCTTTCGATACTCTATACTAAAATCAAAACATTGTAGGTAGGCCCACCACCTATGAACCCTAGGAAGTAATTCTTTTTAATACGCGAGGCTTTTAACGAGTTACAATCAGTAACGACTTTAAATGGCCTGCCAAGTAAATAATGACGAAAATGCTTAATAGATCTTACCACTGCCAGAGTCTCCAACTCATAAGAGTGGTAACGACTTTCGGTGTCAGTGGTGCGCATGCTAAAATACTCTATTACTTTAAACTGATCATGTTTTTGAAAAAGAATTCCTGCTAGACCTACGGAACTGGCATCCGTGCGAAGTTCAACAGGCTTAGCAGGATCGAACAAAGTTAGAACTGGTTCAGAGGCAAGGTACTCAAGGATTTTATCTCTAGCAGTTTCCTGCTCCGATGTCCAGTGCCACTTAGCATTATTACGTGTAAGATTATACAAGGGAATCATGATAAGGGAAAAATTAGGAATAAACTTTCGGAAGTAACTTGCTAGTCCACAAAACTGTCTCACTTGTTTTACAGTTGTAGGAATAGGAGCATTTAAAAGAGCGGAAACTTTGCCCTGACTTGGTTTTACTTGGCCGTTGGAAACCACTCTTCCTAAGTATTCGATCTCAGTTTTTAAGAACTTACATTTTTTTACATTGACAGAAAACCCTGTTTTCTGCAAAGCTTCAAGAACTAACTTTAAACGATCTATACCTTGATCAGCCGTTCCCGAGTATATTACAACATCATCAATGTAAATCAGCACGAATTCATCTACGAACGGCTTGAGGGCTGTGTTGATAGCTCTTTGAAACACAGAAGGTGCATTACATAATCCAAATGGCATTCTTAGGTACTCATATTGCCCATCAGGAGTGACAAAGGCAGTTTTTTCAATGGAATTATTTGCTATGGGAATTTGGTGGAAACCAGCAGTCATATCTAAAATTGTAAAATATTTAGCCCGGGATAATTTACTAATATGGTCATCAATAATGGGTAGCGGAAAATGATCACGAACGGTGTTGCTATTTAGTTCTCTGTAGTCAACACACATTCGGTCACTACCATCCTTTTTTCGAACAAGTAATATTGGGCTTGCGAATGGGAAATTGCTATCACGAATTATATTGTTGTCCTTTAAATCTTCAATAATGGTTTTAACTTGTTCACGCTCAGTAGGAGCTAATCGATAAGGTCGTCGTTGAACTATTTTATCCAGGTTTTTTTATCGGATATTTAATTCGCCAGTAGTTACTTGAGAAACCGCATTACCGGACGTAAACATTTTAGAATGTGATCTTAATAAGTTGGATAGCAGTATCTTATGCTCAGGAATTATTTCAGGATTGATATCAACTTCATCAAAATCAATAACTTTTTTAGAACAGTTTACACTGTAAGAGTTGCGTTGGACTTTAGCAGAATTCTTTGAGAAAGTCACCTGAATTCCAGGTATTTCAAATAAATTTTGACCAATTAAAACGTCATACTGAATGTACCTATCAGGGACCAGAATAAAATCCAAATCAACGTTTATGCCATCAACACAAACCATACACAGCTTTTTACGCGATGAACTGAAAGCATTGTCTCCAACACCTCTCAGGAAACTAGTTTCATAAGTTATTTTTCCTCTAATTGAATCACCAATACCTTCGCGCATTAGAGAGCATTCCGCACCAATGTCTATCAGGCAGGAATAATCGCGACCATCAATTTGAATAGTATGTAATTTTTTGTTACTTAAAACCACGCTATTCACCTGAGAAACCTTCTCATCTTTAGCTTTCTTATTTAAGCGGTGAAAACAGTTCTCCATGGAATGCCCCTTTTTATTACAAAAAGTGAACAATGTTACAGAGGGTTCTACTAGATTCTCCTGGTTTTGTATTGTTAGAATTACTTGTAGAAGCTGAATCTTTACTAGAGCCGCGATTAGTACCCGAACGACAGTCTCTTTGAATATGACCTATTTTGTGGCATTTATGACAGCGTCTAGACGAAGTATCAGGAGTAGGTACGTTTTTAGAACGCTTAGATGGGATATTGTGATCAGACTCTTTGACAGGCCTTTTTCGTTTATACGAATTTAGACTCTGAATTAACTGTGGCAAATTTTTCGGTGTAAGTCGTAGCAAATCAGAACGAATACGAAAATCCGACATACCTGAAATCACTGCTTCGACGAGGCGTTGTTCAATCACCTCCACACCAATCGCCTTCTTTGCCAATTCCCATTTTCGAGTTGCATATTCGGCAAGACTTCCGGCCTGCTCACTGGTGTAGTCCATAAACAGCGTTAGGTCATCGTAGTAACGAGCTTCGTCTGCAAAAGTTTCAATAAGACCGGTTTTGAGATCTAGCCAGCTAATAAGACTAGAATAATTGCGACGCGCCCATTCAGCGGCACGTCCGCGTAAGTTCTTCCTAGATAAGTTCAGAATTTCTCTATCAGTCAGTTCATACTCAATTTTAAGTTCTTCGACGTTTTGGCACCAAACTTGTATAGTATCAGTACGATCGTCAGGGTCAAAGATTGGCACATAGATATGTTCAAGACTACGCATCCGTGGGATAGGTCGCACATTTGGTGGATTAAATGCTTTTGCAGTAGTTTGAATTAATTGTGACATCATTTCTTGCATCATATTTTGCATAACATTTATAGGTACAAATTCTACTGCCCTTGAATCACTTCTGCTATTTGTTGCCATCGAACCGCCGAGAGGTGCATCGCCACCGCCAGGGGATGCCATAGTCCTATTGGCTGAACTAGGAGCTGCGTGATCCGCTCTCCTTTGTGCCAAGATTGGCGACTGACGAACAGGTGGTTGAAGTTCTTGACACCCTTGCGTTGTTTCTGCATCATCCTGCAGGGCCTCGGTTTCGACTACCGCAGATTTATTTCTCTTAATTTTCCTGAAATCAAACATTTGTAGGCGTAGTTTTTTGTTATCAATCCCACTTCTGATGTGGGAGGTAGGGTAGAATAAGAGACATAAATAGGTTCGTTATTATATTCAGTAAGTGACACAACAAAACCTCATATCATAATAACCATAATAATAAAAAACATAATAGAACTTAAAATGATACACATTAAAAAAACATCAGAAATACAACATTACAACAATATTTAAAGAAACATACCTGACAGTTCAGAGCACCGTTGTGCCGTGTCCACTATCGGACAGCGTCTGATCCGTCGAAAGACTGTGCGCTCGTTTTTAAAGCAAGAACCGCCCGTATAGTGGGGAACAAGTAGTCAGTTACAATACTTTCATATAACGGAAGTTGATAAAAATATTATTAAACAATTCTTAAAAATCACTAAATAAATTATCTCTCACAAACATATACGTGATAGTTAGACAGATAATACAATTATGTTTTCATTTTAAATACCTAATATTTATTTTGTAAACTGAAGGTAGAAGCGACCTTATACGGTATTGTTCTGTTTTTTTATTATTTTGCCAATGTCTAAAGTGAATTGGAAAAGCAAGTGAGTAATGATACAAATTAAAAAAATAAAACTATCAAATCTTCGATGATACGGATAAACTTATTGTATATCCCTGTGTGGTTAGTGAATAATGAATCACACAAAAAATAAAATGAACTTATATCTAAACGTTTATAATAGGGTGTCCCGTAAGTTGCCGTCAAGTCAGAGTCGGGTGATGTTCGGGTCATAATAGTAAACAGAAAAAAAAAATTGCAGCAACAGAAATTAAAAGTCCGTCACAGGCAGGAGATTTTCTGGGTTTTTTTAATAAATGCCCGTAATTTTTAGAATACATAGCAAATGAATTTTTATTTTTATTTTCCTTTTTACTATTATGACTGCTATCACCCGATTCCAGCTTGACGTCGACTTACGGGATACACTGTATAATTGTTAGAACAGTTTAAAGCTTTGGTTTCGTAGAATTGTGATGACGGCTAGACATAGCGTTCTTTAATAATTACAACTTCTGTACCTAACCTACCTATGTTCAACAAATAAGAATATTTTTATTTGTATTTGAACTAACGCGTGGAGAGGGTTCCTTATGAGGATGTTACCCACCTAAAACATTTCATGTAAAGAAGGTTGCCAAGACCTACACAATGCTTTCATTGTTCAAAAGTTATCGGGTCTCATGAATAGCCAAGAGCCTAATTCTACAAGGCTAAACTGTTATAACCTTACATCTTGGTCTAGATTGTTGCGAGCTCATTAAAATTATCGTCTCTCATTAAAAAACGTATCTGCGGTGGGAACGTTTTCGCGCTATGACTTTTTACGATTTAAACTGTCGCCTGAAACCGGACAAATCGTACGATTGACTTAACATGGCAATCATGGATGAAGGCCCTTCTAAGGCAACCGGGCAACCGCGTCTAGTTGTTAAAACGATTTCAAGTGCGGTCGACTAACTTTTGGGGGATGAAGAAAGAAGTGGTCGCCCTTTGACGGCTGTTACGGAAGAAAACGTGCTAGTAGTGAAAATCCAAGACAACACGCGAGTTACGTATCAAGAGATTCAGCATATACTGTAGTGTGGCGTTGTAGTCGATTTCCTACAGATCAACTAAAACGCACATCACTAGTTACGGTTTAAAAGAATGACATCCCTAAATCTTACAAGTTCCCACCACGTCACTCGGTGTCGTGGTATGGTTAAGGCTATAAATATCCCTGCTTGACGCCTAACGTTCCCTTTCCTTCGCATCAAGCAGATCAAGTTGTAAGTCTAAATAACCCCGAGATAAACGGGTAAGTGCTCAGTGTGATTGCTTCTATTCTTAATTGTGTCCTGCCAGATCGCATTCTCTATGTATTTCTGTCTGCGCGGTCTGGCAGCTAATGTAATTGTTCTCGGCAGCCTCCCTATGACTGTCGAGAAAGCTATTAACCTATAGTGGCTTCTGCCACATCACTTGTCACCTTTACTGCACATTGTGAATGCGTGCGCATGCTTCTCGCATTCTCCGCTTTGCTTGTCTCGCCGCGCTGCGCCTTGCTGTTCGCTTAAATCGCCTGGCCACGCGGCGAGGGACCTCCGAGAATGCCCGCGGCATGCGCACGACATAACCTAAAATTGTAAACCGCCACGATGGGTGAGTCTTCCTCCATCCACCTTGCTTTGGGCTTACGGCTGGGAGACGCACACATCGGCGGAGGTTTGCAGTCCTGGCACATCGCTTACGGAAGCACCCGCCTCGCGCTGATTCCAGGGTTCCAGTATTGGGCTACACAACTTCTATCCTGCCTACCGCTGACTGACGTCCTCGCTGCCTCCGCCCTACCGCTGGAGAGACGGCAGTCACGCGTACTGCACACGCGGCCGCTACCGCCGCCTAACCTGCCATCCACGTGGGTCGTGGGTGCCGAGACCCCACGCCCGCCACGTGTTGAGGCCCTGCCTTAGCACGACCGTGCCTACACGCGGTCGTGCACCCAAGCGTGGTGCTGCCCACGTCGAGCGACCTTTGAAGTCGCCGCCCAATTCTGCTGCCTGCCCTGAGACCTCACGCCGGACCTCGTGCTGCGGCGTAGCCAAGCCCAGGGCAGTAACTTTCTCTTCTCTACTAACTTCAGTGACCAGAACCAGTACTCAGAGACCTTAGAACTCACTACCCTGAAATCTCTTGTTTAATAAATGTGTTAAGCGACCTCTTGGTTTCATTCCTATATATCTACCCTAGAAACCCGCTTGCCACAGTGGCGCCCAACGTGGGGCCCACTCGGTTAAGGTTCTCTGGTTACTAGCACTGGTTACTTCCTATACTCTTCATCGTGGAGGTAAGTACATTGTTGTTACTAACCCTATAAACGTGTTATCTAACTGTTACTAACATCTGCCGCTAGGTACTAGAATTTGTTAAAACAGTATCACAATGAGCTCTGACCTGATATCAAAATAAGAACTAAACATAACACTACTAAAATGTGTCAAATCAACTTGATACTAATTGATGACTCAATAATAAATAAAATAATAAACTTATGACCTAATATTATACTGATGCATTAAAAAAAAAAAAAAAAAAAATTAACAATAACTGTCAAATATTACTATTATCTATCTATTCAAATAATTAAATCTAACAATCTACTAATTAATTATTGTCTAAATATAAAATCAACTACTAAAAATAAACTACTACATTCTATCTGCAATTGTCAATTAAGTAAACCTATTTTAACAAATTAAACTACAAACTACTACTAAACAAAAACAGATCAACTAAACTAAATGCACAACCTACCTCACTAACTACCCAATCTAACTACATTCACCCACTACCTAACTATTGTCTACATACAACCAACAATTACCATACATTCATATCTAAACTATTACTACTACTTCTAATCTATTATAAAAGATGGTGGCCCTACCCCACCCTTCTTTTATTTCTACCATGACTATTGGTCTACAGCCAAAGTTGTGAAAGTGAGGATGGAACCCTATCCCATTCATCACTACCCTTCTATCAACTAACGGCCCCTACAGCCCTAGTTGAAATGATCATGATGGTCTACCCCACTGATCACTTCTCCATTGATATGCTTTAACAATAGGCCCTAAACCATTGGTAACAAAGCTATCAAACCTATCTATTTTATATATGTGTATGTAAACTGTATATATGGGATTGTTGGAATAGACTAAGCTATCTAGGGTGATGTAGGTATGTAGGTAATAACTACACACTGCTTTCTGTGTACTAGACACTAATTTCTAGTCACATATGTGCATTATAATATTGAAACAACTACTTACTAACATTTGATCTGTTTCTGTTGCTAGTTTAACTACTCAATTCACTGTGATAATATCTAATGACATTGTAAAATAAACTAATTTATAAACTAAATATCTAATTAACCACATGTCTGCTTACATGTAGGAATTCCTCTTGTTACTTGGCATCCTAAGGATTTAAGGCAAAATAGTCCACCTTAAATCCCGTAGGCCTAGCTAATACTAACTAGTGTCTGGCTCATTACTGGGTCAGACGATGCCAAGGGAACTACACACCTACGACTGTACTCCATCTAGTTGTAGGAGGTCAACTTGTACCAGAGGCTAGGTCTGACTAGTCTCCGGCGTGCAAGCTTCTACCGCTTTCGCCGACTACCTAAGATAGCTATAACGTCGTTATAGTTATTCTAGTGGCATACCATTTGCCTACCTGTGTGTGGATTTAATAAACATTGACTAAAGTTACTTACTTATAACCAATTCTGACTAAAGAAAATCAAAACTTAACTAAATAAACTTCATACCTAATTTTGATTTTAGTAACTTGACATACCTACCAGCGTACAGCCATGGGCTGCATGGTTGTAAGCCACTTTAGTTACCTACTATCTGCTGACCACACACACACACACACACACACACACACACTACACATCACATACTGTTTCATTCTGCTTAACCAGAAGATCCATTCGGTTTTTCTCTTGGCGTTGCCACAAGTGATACTGTGGGCTCTCAAGAGCGATTTTTATTTATTAGCAGAGTAGTCTCTTGTGGTACACTACCATTACCTTATGTGTTGTCTCTCATGTGCCTATGAGCATCTTCAAGACGGCCCCTGAAACATGGGATGTCCGCAACCTAATGTTTATATTTTTCTCTGTTAAAGCCTAGCTATAGAGAGCTGCTGTTGACCCCAAAGCTATTCTGGTTGTCAAAGTAAATTCTCTATAGCTTACTACCATTCACTATTGTGTTTGTCTTCCTACTGTTTAACTATTAACAGCTTAAAGCCGGTATTTTAAATTAAATAACCGCATTCAATTATTAATAGGATTCTAAACCTAAATAGAAGTCCCTAAAACTATTAATACTTCTTACTTTAATGTGTTTAACTATAAAAAGACATAGTCAAACATTATTCTAACAACTGTAGGTACTACATACTACAGTTGAAACTTGTGCCAGTCTGCCCTGGTAACAAGTCTAATGGAATTGGCCCTAACCATATTCCTGTGTAAATATCACTACATGATATTTATCTAAACTTCTTTGCTCCCGGTTCTAACCCGGTGACCAAAGTCTACCATACTGGAGCTGACCAGTATACTAACTATTATTAACTTTGATCTTAAACTATAATTATCTAAAATTCAATCACCTAAGCACTCAATCTAAAACCTAATCTAACTTCGTCACTTCGTATGATTGTTGAACGCATGTATACTAAACTCTAAACTTTCAATAAACTTAAAAATAAAACTAAACTTTCTATAACGAAACTACTTCAATAACTTCGCTCAACCACTAATAACACAATGGGCGTAATTATAGTCTCAACCATTTGTTAACTATATCCCTAATAAGCTAATTAATAAACTTATTCGATCTATCAGTCAGCATGTCCTCTAAAATAACCTACGACTACGACCTAGAATAATTCCGGTGTCGGTGACAGATGACATTTTTGATCTAAATGACAACTGACACTTGTCAACTTTGACATTTGTTATGGTCATGGACACTTTGCTTTTGGAACATCGTCAATAATATTCGGATATTCTCATAAAACAGTTTCGTCGTTGATATTGGACTTGTACTGAATCTTAACTTAGTAAAATTATACCGTAGACATTGATCATAGGCCGAGAACTAGATCAATTCTAACATAGACCTTTTTGGTTTAGCTTAATATTTTTTTTAAGGCATGTTTATTATATTATACTATAATAAAATCAAATTATTTTTTTACAAGTTTTTCCTAAATAAATAAATATTTATCAAAAATAAATTAAAAAGAAAAACTTTAGGCTCATCCTGAAAAAAAAAAAAAAAAAAAAAAAAAAAAATTAATTTTTTTTTGTTTTTATCTAGACTTAGACTAACTTAAACTTTTGATGGCCTGCCAAAAAAAAAAAAAAAATTTTTTTTTCTTGGAAATGCTTCGACTTGAACTATGAATAAGACTATTATTTTCAATCATAACTGCATGCATGACAACAATCAACAACGGACTAAACTCTTACCTAACTAAAGATACATTACCCTGCATTTTAACACCTGGGTTACCTAACCCTACGGAGATTCACTTGCTATATAATCTTGTTGTTTTTCCAACTGACTGTCTTGAGTTAAACTTACCCTACTATTAGTTTACCTCTTGCATGTTAGAGTAAGTCACTGATTTAGGACTACTTCCAAGTCAGTGACGGACATAGTATGAGAAAATGAATGATTGATGGAATGGAAGCACATGAATGGGATGTATGAACGTACAGGTAGTCAGTTTAGTGGTTCAGGCCTTCTAGCGGATTTCCCCTAGGGAAAATCCTTTCATAGCAGCCGGGGTACTGTGGCGTTGTAGTCGATTTCCTACAGATCAACTAAAACGCACATCACTAGTTACGGTTTAAAAGAATGACATCCCTAAATCTTACAAGTTCCCACCACGTCACTCGGTGTCGTGGTATGGTTAAGGCTATAAATATCCCTGCTTGACGCCTAACGTTCCCTTTCCTTCGCATCAAGCAGATCAAGTTGTAAGTCTAAATAACCCCGAGATAAACGGGTAAGTGCTCAGTGTGATTGCTTCTATTCTTAATTGTGTCCTGCCAGATCGCATTCTCTATGTATTTCTGTCTGCGCGGTCTGGCAGCTAATGTAATTGTTCTCGGCAGCCTCCCTATGACTGTCGAGAAAGCTATTAACCTATAGTGGCTTCTGCCACATCACTTGTCACCTTTACTGCACATTGTGAATGCGTGCGCATGCTTCTCGCATTCTCCGCTTTGCTTGTCTCGCCGCGCTGCGCCTTGCTGTTCGCTTAAATCGCCTGGCCACGCGGCGAGGGACCTCCGAGAATGCCCGCGGCATGCGCACGACATAACCTAAAATTGTAAACCGCCACGATGGGTGAGTCTTCCTCCATCCACCTTGCTTTGGGCTTACGGCTGGGAGACGCACACATCGGCGGAGGTTTGCAGTCCTGGCACATCGCTTACGGAAGCACCCGCCTCGCGCTGATTCCAGGGTTCCAGTATTGGGCTACACAACTTCTATCCTGCCTACCGCTGACTGACGTCCTCGCTGCCTCCGCCCTACCGCTGGAGAGACGGCAGTCACGCGTACTGCACACGCGGCCGCTACCGCCGCCTAACCTGCCATCCACGTGGGTCGTGGGTGCCGAGACCCCACGCCCGCCACGTGTTGAGGCCCTGCCTTAGCACGACCGTGCCTACACGCGGTCGTGCACCCAAGCGTGGTGCTGCCCACGTCGAGCGACCTTTGAAGTCGCCGCCCAATTCTGCTGCCTGCCCTGAGACCTCACGCCGGACCTCGTGCTGCGGCGTAGCCAAGCCCAGGGCAGTAACTTTCTCTTCTCTACTAACTTCAGTGACCAGAACCAGTACTCAGAGACCTTAGAACTCACTACCCTGAAATCTCTTGTTTAATAAATGTGTTAAGCGACCTCTTGGTTTCATTCCTATATATCTACCCTAGAAACCCGCTTGCCACAGTAGGTTGGATCGGGAAGCCTTCAAGAAATTGTACATATGCATCTTCGCGTGAGGAGGATAGTTTCACGTTGCGTGCCGCACAACCTCACCGATGCGCAAAAGCAGGCCCGGGTGGAATAGTGCCGTGATATGATAAACGAATTTGAAGCTGGCTCGTCTCCGGCGTGTTTACGATATCATTACAAGTGATGAGTCTTGTATTTATCAACACAATCCAGGCGAAGACTTCTAGGACAGCACGCCGGTAAAACTCCTGGGTCACCCTCCTTACAGCTCTGACCTAGCACCGTGTGACTTCTTTTTATTCCCGAAGACAAAAATCAGCTCAAAGGGATACAATTTTCGTCGTCGGAAGATGCGCTGTCAGCGCACGAGGCTGTAAACGAGGTGTCTAGGGCATACTGAAAAACGTGTTTTGAAAACTGGTTCAGCCGCATGAAACTTTGTGTAAAGGCTAGTGGAGAGTACTTTGAAAAGATTTAATAAAAACATATTTTAGTACCTGTAGAACATTTATTTTTAGTTTTGCAAAACTTTCTGAGTGCGCGTATTATGGATATCACTGTATTTTTAAACAGATTAATATTTTTATGTGCATACAAAACATTTTCATTTCTGATCTGATGATTTGTTAGTGGTTCCAAATTAAATTTTGTTGTTTTTTTTCTTAGATTGGCACAACTGTTTTCCATTTTGGCACGCAGTTTGAGTTGCATCTGATAATTAGATGTGTTAGGATGCTGTTTTTAGTTAGACCAAATCTAGTACGTATTGCGAATTTCCTAATGAACAAAAATATCGAACAAGGAGTTTGTCTTAAAATTTTCATTGCGAATGGAATTTTGTGTTCGGAGTCATTGAAAATGTAACAGAAGGCTTACTGTGAATAGACTTTATCAAAAACACCTTATGAGTGGTTTCAAGCGTTCAAGAGCTGTCGAGATGTGTTGGAAGATTTGCCTCGCTCTGGTAGGCCATCAAACTGAAGTTAACGTCGCATAAGTGAAGGAAATAGTGACTGAAAATCCTCATTCAAGTTTGAGAGAGATAGCATCTGAACTTTCTGTGTCTCACTAGTCGATCCGTACCATTTTAAATAATCAGTTGGGTATGAAACATGTTGCCGCTCGGCTAGTCCCAAAATACCTGAATTTTCTCCAAAAACTCAATCGCATAAGAGCCGCTGAGGACATGCTAGAACGAAAGAATTCCGACCCAATATTAATGAAAACCATTGTTACTGTTGAGGAAACGTTGGTTTACGAGTTTGACTTGTAAACTAGTCAACAAGCTTCGGAGTGGCGCCTTCCAACTGAACGGCAACCGAAAAAGCGACACCAAAGTCGATCAAAACTCATGTTGTCTGTTTTCTTTGACTATCGCGGTGTTCTGCACTCGGAATTCTTGCAGGAAAGTCAAACGGAAAAGTTATGCGGCGTTTAATAGAGCAAAATTTGACGAAAAAGGCCAGATTTGTGGAAAGAAAATTCTTGGATTTTGAACCACGTTATTGCGCCTTAGCACACGGCCATCACTGTGAACAAATTTTTGACCAAAATACTCAACAAATACCATCGAGCAAGCACCTTATCCACTAGATATATCTCCCGCCGTTTTCTGTATTTTTCCCTAATCTCAAATTACCACTTCGTGGCACCCGTTTTCATTCGGTAGAAGAAACAAAGGAGAATTCGCGGCGAGAACTGAACTCAATTTCGGAAACAGCGTTTAAAAATGTTTCGGTGATTGGATTATTCGTTGGCATAAGTTTATCGTTTCTAAAGGAGCATACTTTGTAGTCGATACATACATTTGGATGAATAACTAACATATTCTCACTGCTGGGACACAAATCTAATCTCTGTGAGAGACAGTGGGCCGTAATCCGCATGCGGGATCAGTGCGGGTTGGTGACTTGGGTGATTTGGTGTTAGATTTTTGCAATAGACAGATAGATAGTTCTAGTAGTAGGTTAGTGCATGGGATTTGTTTGATAACCTAAGACTCGCCTCCCGTTTATGGGACGTTAACATAACTAGTGAAATGTGGGTGTACTACATATGCACCTCTGCCTAACCCTTTGAGGAATACAGGTGTAATGTTTTGTCTATCCTAACATTATAAAGAGGAAATATTTGATTGTTTGTTTGTATTTAATAGGCTCCGAAACTTCTGGAACGATTTGAAAAATTGTTTTACCATTAGAAACCCAAATTATGTCTGATGAACACATGCTACTTTTTTATTCGTAATCACGCGGACGAAGTCGCGAGCGAAGTGCTAGTGTATATTATTTACCAAAGCTAATGATAACGTACTGAATTCATGTGCATAACTTATATTTCTAGATTTCATGTTTATACATGCAAAAACCAAACTCACACATACACTAAACTTTCCAAAGCAAACCAACTAATCTATTGCAACCTTTGTAGAAAGATTTTTTACATTCTTGGGGCCCATTTCTGAACAATAAATTAAATAGAAAACTAAGTTTCCTTAAATTAAATAACTATAGCTGTAAACAAATTATACTTAAATATTTACTAACCATTGATTAAAAATACAGAAGATCTAGTTATATTCTGCGAACCCACTTTATCGCTGTGGTAGAGCCATAAGCTCGTAGGCTGCATTTTTGCCCTTATCAGCCAGACATGGCGTGATGTGAAGGCGCCAGTGACCACCAGCTTAGTTGTAAGTTCTATGTATTAATTAGGTTAGATAGAATAGTTAGTCTTACATCAAGCTCTGTAAGCTCGGGTCGTTTATTCTAATAAACTCTTAGTTAAACGAGTCCTAATATTTTTATTTTCAACCATCGCTCCGCTCCCGAAATCTAACTGGCGCAGCCGGTAGGATTGCCGTAAACTGTTGCCTTCGCGGAAAGACTCTGAAAAGTGAAAAAGAACACCAAGGAACTTATTCGCGAGTGGTAACGTAGAGTCGTCATTACTTAAAATCAGTGAGACGTTCTTGGCAATCCTCGAACCAAATAAATAAGTTTAGATAACGCGTAACGATAACGTGGATGAGCAGAGATGGTGATAAGTTATGCGGCGGTTGGACTGTGAATACCCTTCTACTCCCTTCCCAATTCCCCACACTAATTATGTTTATAAAACTTTTGTATTATTTCATAAAATCTGGAAAATCGAATGAAAAAACTTTATGTGGTAGAAATTAATTAAGTATTTAATTAGAGATTAATAAAATAAATGAATATTATCTTCATGCTATTATAGCGACAAATATGGAATTTTTTATAAGACTTTTCATAAGATTTTCTTTAGAATTTTTATTTAGTTTGTTAATTTTAATTAAACTTTTAATTTAGTAAATTATATATTGTTGCATATCTTTTTTCTTATCGATTCTATTTCAAATGAATCAAGGCCAGATTCCTGTATCCGCGGCCACCGGTCCCGCCCCGTCGGCTCGGACCGAAACACCATTTTCTATTCATCATGTTGAATCGTTAATACCCCGGGATATTTTAAATTTAATTCTTGAATTTAGTGGTGAAACGCATTTTATTAGTTTATTTCTAAGAAAGTGCGAATATGTTATTGAAAAGTATCAAGGGACTACCGATCGAAATGAATTTTTTTTATGCAGAATATTACTAGTAAATTAAGTTCCGCTAATCTCGAATGTTACTTATAATTACTATTAATTGTATTCCCTTCCTATGGATTCCTTGAATCAAACCTTTGTCGTTATTCCTGAATTGCCTTACCTTTTGGTAGAAGGCTCGAAATATCGTCCTATTGATCAACCATGCCAAGAGATAACAGCCAAGGAATACCTCTGCTCTGAAAATAACCTCATCCACTATATGGATGAAACCTGTATCGAACAGCTAATTAAATATCACCACGATTTGTCGCGATGCCACCGTCGTTAGATTAAGTCTGAGTTCCTGAAACTACAAAGAATTAGTCCAAATAGTTGGATAGTGTATACGAAACATAAACAAATTATATCGCAATCATGTGGTAATGACGACAGCAAGGAACGCATACAAAGAACATATATTATAACCATAGAACCACATTGTGACGTTTCTATAGAAAATGTCCAACTCCATGGACAGCGTTCTTACTTCCTGCAGACGGAATATAAGCCTGTTCCTGTGATAAGTTTACCTGATTTACGAGAACTCACCTCTAACGCTGCGAAAATGGAACCTGTAAACCTGGAATGAGTTAACCTGGATGATATCCGCCATTCAAATTACCTTCTGAAGAATATAGTGCGATTAGTGAGATCTGTGAAAACAACGGTGAAAGTGTCAGTGTCGCTCTTTACTCTCTGTACGCGATCGTCTTTTTATTGTTAATAGTTATAGTTATGTATAAGTATAATATAAGGAAACTTTGTAAAGGGCAGGATCGTCGTTCGAATGGTGTTGAAGACAATCCTACTCAACAGGAGGAAAATAGAGACATTCAGAGACCTGTGTTATTAGTGTCTTAACTCTATGATTCTCACTTTATGATTATTTTCTATTTTTATAATTTTGCGAAGTTCTCGGAAAATCCCTGTTTTTCCGATAGCTTCGGTCCAAAGGGGGAGGAGTTATATTCTGCGAACCCACTTTATCGCTGTGGTAGAGCCATAAGCTCGTAGGCTGCATTTTTGCCCTTATCAGCCAGACATGGCGTGATGTGAAGGCGCCAGTGACCACCAGCTTAGTTGTAAGTTCTATGTATGAATTAGGTTAGATAGAATAGTCAGTCTTACATCAAGCTCTGTAAGCTCGTGTCGTTTATTCTAATAAACTCTTAGTTAAACGAGTCCTAATAATTTTATTTTCAACCATCGCTCCGCTCCCGAAATCTAACTGGCGCAGCCGGTAGGATTGCCGTAAACTGTTGCCTTCGCGGAAAGACTCTGAAAAGTGAAAAAGAACACCAAGGAACTTATTCGCGAGTGGTAACGTAGAGTCGTCATTACTTAAAATCAGTGAGACGTTCTTGGCAATCCTCGAACCAAATAAATAAGTTTAGATAACGCGTAACGATAACGTGGATGAGCAGAGATGGTGATAAGTTATGCGGCGGTTGGACTGTGAATACCCTTCTACTCCCTTCCCAATTCCCCACACTAATTATGTTTATAAAACTTTTGTATTATTTCATAAAATCTGGAAAATCGAATGAAAAAACTTTATGTGGTAGAAATTAATTAAGTATTTAATTAGAGATTAATAAAATAAATGAATATTATCTTCATGCTATTATAGCGACAAATATGGAATTTTTTATAAGACTTTTCATAAGATTTTCTTTAGAATTTTTATTTAGTTTGTTAATTTTAATTAAACTTTTAATTTAGTAAATTATATATTGTTGCATATCTTTTTTCTTATCGATTCTATTTCAAATGAATCAAGGCCAGATTCCTGTATCCGCGGCCACCGGTCCCGCCCCGTCGGCTCGGACCGAAACACCATTTTCTATTCATCATGTTGAATCGTTAATACCCCGGGATATTTTAAATTTAATTCTTGAATTTAGTGGTGAAACGCATTTTATTAGTTTATTTCTAAGAAAGTGCGAATATGTTATTGAAAAGTATCAAGGGACTACCGATCGAAATGAATTTTTTTTATGCAGAATATTACTAGTAAATTAAGTTCCGCTAATCTCGAATGTTACTTATAATTACTATTAATTGTATTCCCTTCCTATGGATTCCTTGAATCAAACCTTTGTCGTTATTCCTGAATTGCCTTACCTTTTGGTAGAAGGCTCGAAATATCGTCCTATTGATCAACCATGCCAAGAGATAACAGCCAAGGAATACCTCTGCTCTGAAAATAACCTCATCCACTATATGGATGAAACCTGTATCGAACAGCTAATTAAATATCACCACGATTTGTCGCGATGCCACCGTCGTTAGATTAAGTCTGAGTTCCTGAAACTACAAAGAATTAGTCCAAATAGTTGGATAGTGTATACGAAACATAAACAAATTATATCGCAATCATGTGGTAATGACGACAGCAAGGAACGCATACAAAGAACATATATTATAACCATAGAACCACATTGTGACGTTTCTATAGAAAATGTCCAACTCCATGGACAGCGTTCTTACTTCCTGCAGACGGAATATAAGCCTGTTCCTGTGATAAGTTTACCTGATTTACGAGAACTCACCTCTAACGCTGCGAAAATGGAACCTGTAAACCTGGAATGAGTTAACCTGGATGATATCCGCCATTCAAATTACCTTCTGAAGAATATAGTGCGAATAGTGAGATCTGTGAAAACAACGGTGAAAGTGTCAGTGTCGCTCTTTACTCTCTGTACGCGATCGTCTTTTTATTGTTAATAGTTATAGTTATGTATAAGTATAATATAAGGAAACTTTGTAAAGGGCAGGATCGTCGTTCGAATGGTGTTGAAGACAATCCTACTCAACAGGAGGAAAATAGAGACATTCAGAGACCTGTGTTATTAGTGTCTTAACTCTATGATTCTCACTTTATGATTATTTTCTATTTTTATAATTTTGCGAAGTTCTCGGAAAATCCCTGTTTTTCCGATAGCTTCGGTCCAAAGGGGGAGGAGTTATATTCTGCGAACCCACTTTATCGCTGTGGTAGAGCCATAAGCTCGTAGGCTGCATTTTTGCCCTTATCAGCCAGACATGGCGTGATGTGAAGGCGCCAGTGACCACCAGCTTAGTTGTAAGTTCTATGTATGAATTAGGTTAGATAGAATAGTCAGTCTTACATCAAGCTCTGTAAGCTCGTGTCGTTTATTCTAATAAACTCTTAGTTAAACGAGTCCTAATATTTTTTATTTTCAACCATCGCTCCGCTCCCGATATCAACTATCTACTTGTTGCCAGCAAATATATTCAACAACATGCTATTTTACTTTTATTTACATAAGTTTTAATTTAGTGTTTACTTTATACTCACTGTTATTCAATTTATTATATTATGTATTTATGCACATTCTAGCCTGAAACACAGGATCAACCTATTTCAGACAAATTAGCAACTGTGCTCTTTTTAATTGTTCTGGTTACTATTTTAAATGTGTCCCTTTATAAATAAACTATTTTATTATCATTATTACGTTTATTTATTTTATACTTATGATATACATTTTGAAATATTTTTATAAAACAGTATTTAAAAATATAGTATAATATAGTGGTCCGCCGGTATCGGGAGCAGGGTCCAGAAACCCCCTCACGGTGCGAGCCGTATCGAGGAGTACTGCCTTCTGAATCAGGCCCTTGATCCAACCGCCTTACGAGAGCCTCGAGAGATGTTGATCGAGGCTTTTGGCCATCAGGCCATTGGCCGATACGACAATCAGCACAATGACAGCTGAGTCCACATTCCACATGTCGACAACCTCGTGTGCCAAGTCGAGATGTTTAATTTGTTTCTCTTTCTCATCTTTCACGAGGTTTTCGTGAAAGCTGAGAAAGAGAGCGGAGCTCTAATCGATCTATCACTACCATGTCAGGCTTATTAGCGATAATAGTCCTGTCAGTAATAATAGACCGATCCCAGTACCACGTGACATGGTCATTTTCGAGAACTAGGTCGGGCACATACTTGTAATACGGTACTTCAGAATCCACAAGTTAATTTTTCAGAGCAAGTTGCTGGTGAATAATCTTGGCTAATTGGTTATGCCTGTGCAAGTACTCGCCATTAGCCAGACAAGACCAACCAGAGATAATATGTCTGTTTCCCCGAAAAGGTCACCAAAACGTAATCAGGATACCGACGCTATGAAATCTACATCAGGCTCATTAAGAGCCCGATAGAAGCGCACGTGAAGCTCCTTGTTTAGCCATACCGCCTTGCGGTCATCGGTAGTAAGTACAACAGGTTTGCGCCAGTTCTCTGTAGCCATGGAGAGTGCGGTGATTCCCTTGTCCACTGCGACCACATCACGGTGCATAAGGTTGTAGATGGTCTTCGAATTTAAAAAGCCTCGACCCCCGCACTTCCGCGGGAAATACAGTCTCATCACCGATGATCGTGGGTGATGCATCCTGTGGTTAGCAGTGTACGCACCCTCCTATCCATGGCGTCGAATTCAGTCTGAGTCCATTTCAGTAAGCCGAAAGAGTAAATCAAAACCGGGATGACCCAACAGTTTTATGCGCGCACCTTGTTTCCGCCCGAAAGAAGACTAATTAATACCTTCTTCAGATGGCCAAAGAAACGCTCCGTCAACGATTGCTTCATGTCAGTAACATTGATGCCTAACGCTTCTGACATACCCAAATACTTATGGCTTTCGGATGACGAGAGGGATCTAAGTTGCATGATATCCGGAAGTTGAATTCCCTCAGTTTCCATAATCTCTCCTCGCTTAACATGCATGACTGCACATTTGTCCACACAAAATTCAATCCTGATGGAGCTATTGAAAGTTTCAGTTTCCTTCAGTAGCTCCATCAGTCGCAATCTGTTGGGGGCAAAGAGTTTCAAGTCATACATGTACAGAAGGTAAGATATAACCTGAGGTGGTCAGGTTATATCTCACCTTCTGTCTTCAACCAATAGCCTAGACCTGAATCCTCCAGCAGTGTGCTTAGAGGATTCAGAGCTAAGCAGAACCAAAGTGGACTCAAACTGTCGCCCTGAAATATTTCCCGTTTAATCCATACAGTCTCGTCATTCCCCTGGATCCATAGAAATCCCGGATGTCGAAGGACCGTCCTCCATTGCCCCATACACGTCTCAAGGAAGGTGCGTAGAGTTGCATCTATCTTGTACAACTCCAGCACCCTCATGAGCCATGTAAATGGCATCAAGTATGCGTTGCGAGATCGCAACGGTATGTTCATAGGAGGTCACTCCGGATAACTTTTTAAACTAATTAGTAAGACAACAGAAGTAACCCATATAACCCAGAGGGGGCTACAAATAACCAATTATTATTAGACAATAGTAATAAAGTATCTTCTGGCAATTTAACTCATAATGACAAGAAACCAGAGGGAGTGCAACACACTTTAAAATTACTTAATCAGAATAATCAAGGTTGCCAAATTACTAAAAATATAATTGTTTTTGGAAAATACCAAGTTTGATGTCATTTGTTTAACAGAACATTGGTTAAAAGATTATCAAGTACTGTCAATTAACTACGAAAATTATTGTGTAGTTAGCCATTTCATCCGAAAACATATGATACATGGCGGGTCATTTATTTTAGTTAAAAACACAATTAAATCTAAAGAAAGAAAAGACATCATCGGTCTGTCTGTTGAACACATCATTGAATTGGTCCGTGTTCAGCTTGATAAGCATGTTATAGTATGCGTATACAGACCTCCAGGTTACCAGAATCTATGTGTGTTTGATTTAGTAATGGAAAATGTGCCAAAGAAACTTAGTGCTAGTAGTAAGTTAATAATCATATGTGGTGATTTCAATTTTAATTTATTAGAAAATAACTTGAATACTGTCAGATTATTATGTCTTTTTGGGTCAGTTGATTTATCAAATGTTTTTATTGAACCAACCCGAGTGACAGCTTCTTCTGCCACTTGCATAGATAATATTTTTTGTAACTGCGATTACTTACACAAATTGTAAATAAGCTGCCATCTGATCATAGTGGACAAACAGTAACATTTTGCTCAAACATGCCTTTACAAAAAATTCAAAGAAGGTTTAGGTCAATAACAAGTAGAATTTAGAGAAATTAAATAACTCTTTGGCCAGTAAACTATTTGTTCAAAGTTTTTATAATATATGTGACCCAAATGAGTTCTATGCCGAGTTTTTTCACTATTAAACACACAATTTAATTAATTTTTCCACTTTAAAAAACTTTTTGAAGACTTTTTGAAGTTTATGGTCTAAAGCAACATATAAATAATATAAGCTTTCATCAGTATGTTGCAAAATATTCTAAAACTTTAAAAAATGTGTGCAAAGTTGCTCAACCTCTTTATATTAGCAATAAAATAAAGTCAGCCGATGATAAAATAAAAACTACCTGACAAATAATAAATAACGAAACAGGTATGAAAAAACAGCGTTATACTGAATTTAATTTAGAAAGTGCACATGGCACTATCAACTCAGATGTAGAAGTAGCTCAGGCTTTTGAAAACTTTTTTGCTACTATTCACCTAAAAACTACTGAAGCTTTAAATTCCTCACCCGAGTTCTCTGTTGCCTTACTTAGAAATAATGTAAATGCATGCCCTTTGGAGTTTAGGTTTCAAACGCCCAGGCTGATATAAAAGCTTTTAAAGATCTTAAAATTAAATCAACAGAAGATCTCTGGGGAATGTCTGTAAAATTCTGTAGAACTTTCATCGAAACCATTGCGCCCTATTTAGCTGTCATATTTAACACCAGTGTAGACCAAGGTGTCTTTCCGGATCTCATGAAACACAGTTAAGTAGTTCCTTTGTTCAAATCCGGTGATAGTTAAGAACTCAACAGTTATAGGCTTGTATCAATTCTACCAGTTCTCAGTAAGGTGTTTGAAAAGTTGATGCTCAATCAAATGTTACGTCACTTTAATAAAAACTCCATCTTTCATGAACAACAGTACGGTTTCACCAAAGGGCGTTGTACCACTGACGCTGGTGTTTCTCTAATAAAGAACATTTTTAACGCCTGGGAAGAAGCAAAAGATGCCATTGGAATCTTTTGCGACCTCTCTAAAGCGTTTGATTGCGTAAAACATGAGACCTCTCTTCTGAAACTGGAGCACTATGGGGTTAGGAATACAGCTCTTGATCTACTTAGACCATACCTGAAAGATAGAAAGGTTAAAGTTCAAGTAAACGGCATAAACTCATTAGGGTATGAAATGGCAATGGGCGCTCCTGAAGGTGCGATATTGGGTCCATTCCTCTTCTTAGTTTACCCCAATTACTTCACAATCAACCGAAGATGGTGTTATTTGCAGATGACACATCATTATTCTGTAAAATAGACCGACTGTCACAAAATCTGGACGACGTGAATAACTCGATTCTTCAAGTCCAAGATTTGTTTACGGTAAATAATTTGGAACTAAATGAAAAAAAAAACAAATGCATTAGATTTAAATTACCTAATGTTAGAAGTAGCGAATGTGGCATCATATTGAATGGATAAAAACTGGAATTTATAATCAGACGGTTTTCCTAGGAATCACGCTGGACGAGAAATTACAATGGGGACCACATTTTACATCTATTGCGGGGCGGCTAAGCTCGGCCGCTTATGCTGTTAGAAAGATAAGACAGTTAACAGATGTAGAAACCGCGCGTTTGGTCTATTTTAGCTATTTCCACAGCATTATGTATGGCATTTTACTGTGGGGTCAGGCTGCTGACATCCATTTTTATTTTGCAAAAGAGAGCTGTCAGAGCCATATACAATCTTCCTCGTCATGAATCTCTCAGGGAACTATTACTATAAAGGGATTAATATTATGACAGTACCTGGCCAATTCATTTATGAAAATATTATGTATGTAAGAAAAAATCTACATCTTTTTAATAAAATAAGTGATAGACATAATTTTAATACTAGAATTATAGATAAAATAGATCAACCATTTTTCAGATTAGCTAAAGTACATACATCATTTATGGGGTACTGTGTTAAATACGATACCATACGCAACTACCTTTTGGAAGTGGCGCCTAGAATCAGTTCTATTTTTAATGTAATTTTTGACGTTCAAAAGTGCTAAAAATAAAACTAAAGCTTAGTAGTTTTATTTTCTACCTCAATCAAAATAAAAAAGTTTGAAATTCTTTATTTATTTATTTTGGTAACTGTCATTTAAACAAATTCCTGAAAAACATTAAAACTATAGGCTGCTATGTAAGTACGTGATATAATAAAAACAAATTGATATTGATATTATGTTTTATATTGTTTGGAACACAGTCTCAAAACAAAATAATATATTTAATATTATACCGTCGTAAACACTTATTTTTGTCGATGCAAAACCAATATTTTGGCTCATAATAAAACTGTCAAAATCGAGATGTACGTGTGGATAATATTTGTTCAGATATTTACATTTAAATTGATATCCTAAGCTCTCTAACATCCGGTTTCATGTCAAAGTAAGTTGACATATTGAATATTTTCGTATCTGCATTTGACGGATGAGCAAAGTATCGAAGCGTACTTAGTTCCAAAAATCCTTAACCTGAAAACTCCAGCTTTAAGATATAAATTGTTTGCTCCAGGATGTTATAAGTATCTTACTTCGGATAAGCCGTTGTTCAGCGTATATTCTGCGAAAATATAGCATCTTAAAGGAACGCCAAGCAGCCAGCTTAAAATTCTTGAAAATTAAAACACTGAAGAAAAGGCTTTTTGATTCTAGTAACTTTTATCAACTATCTACCTATACATTGTGTACGAACTACGCTGTACATTGACCTTTGTGGGAGTTCGTACGTCGTACTCAATAATGCACATCTATATTGTTTAGGAGTGCATTTCTCTAACATAGTATTTAAGTGACATAATTGTGTAATTATATTCAGTAGCAATAAATCCATCAAGGGAATCGTTAGTCTACTCATTTACATAACATAACATAACATAACAAACCTAACAAGTACATAACATTTTCACTGTTGGGCATTACACCCCAACATTTGGTCCTTCGAGCAATTTAGTGTTGTGTGATTTATATCTTTTACGGTCGCGAATCGGTTGGACTGGTCTCTCACAAGCGAGTCGCCCCAGTATCCAATTGAGAAGGCGCATATCGTAGAAGAGAAAAGTTGCACAATACCAAGACCCAGGAGTGTGGAGCAACAGCCTACTTCTCAAAGCAAAGGTTCGTCAATTCGTCGGAAAGTTTGGCAACATGACGTCATCAGCTAACACTTACGAGAATCAGCGCGAACTTTACGAAAACATCAAGCAAGTCGGCATCAACATCAAGAAGGATGGCTGGGACAGGAAGAACGTGGACTACTTCAAACGGCGTATGCAAATGCTGGAAAACTTATGGAGTGAATTCCAGTTCAACCATGACCGTCTGTCTACAGAAGTAAGTGCGAGTCATCCTTACTTTACAAGCGATCTATATAACACAGCATTGAAGTGTTATAACGAGGTCAAGGAGTTAATTCTCCAACAACATCAGCAACTGTCGACGCATAAACGGTCCGCAGGGGGATCGGCGGTGCAACCAACACCGTTCGAAAGTGCCTCTGAACAAGATGAAACAGGTGCATCGAACAAGAAATTACAAGAGCAAACAGACAGCAAGGAGGAAGAACAAACCAGTAACACGATTGAGACCAACAAGAGGGATCAATCGCCTCCTCGGCAACAACAAAGCCCTAACAAGAGGGACACGGGTTCCAACAGTAAACTGGACGACCTATTACGCAAACAATCGGCGAACTTCAAGGCTTGTATGAGAGCTGTCGCCAACATTCAAGTGGAATTTATCACAGAAAAATGGGAATTCCAGGATGCGTTGCAATCGTTACAAGCGCGTTGGTCTGCTATTGACAGTCTCCATTGGGAAATCGAGTGCGAACTCAACGGGGACAAAAACGCAATATATGAAGAGCGCTTTACAAGATTCGAAAAACAATATATTGATCTGAAGAAAGCATTAAACACCAAGATATGGTCCGGAGCTTATAGAGAAAGAACAACACCAAAGTTGGAGATACCAGTATTTCACGGAAAGTTTAATCAGTGGATACCCTTCAAAGACCTTTTCACGGAAGCCATCCATAACAATACATCTTTGTCAAATGCGCAGAAGATGCAATTTTTGAAAAGCAAGGTCCAAGGAGAAGCTGAAAGACTGATACAGCACTTACAAATAAGCTCGGACAGCTATCTAGTGTGTTGGGACATTCTCAACAATCGCTACAACAACATAAAACTGATATTTACATCACATATCAACATGCTCTTCAATCTACCTACTATGCAACAACAGTCATTAGCACCAATCAAGAAAATACATGACGTCACAATAGAATGTTTGCACGCTATCAAGAACTTAGAAGTGGATGTCAGAACCTGGGATCCTCTATTAGTGCACATTTTGACACAAAAACTGGACGCTGAGACATACTCAGATTACATTGAATCACTGACACTCGCGAGAATTACCGGTGCTAAAGGATTTCTTAAACTACCTAGAGGCGAAGTTTACTTCAATGGAATCGTCGCAGCGTAAACAAGACAACTATCAGAAGTCAAGTTCTGCAACAAACCAGAATCAAGAAGCATCCCATAACAAGAAATACAGCTATCATAACAACAAGAATCAGGCGGCTAGAAACAACAAGGTTACGAAATCGTTCCATGCGTCAACGTTTACTTGTCCACTCTGCAACGACGAGCATGGCCTCTTTTTTTGTGCCAAGTTTTTAGAAATGTCGAATGATGTAAAACTTAACACAATTAACAAATTGCAAGTCTGCATTAATTGCCTGTACAGCCACAAAGGCAAAAAATGTACTTCAAACAACCGATGTCGCAAGTGCAAAGCTAAGCACAATACGTTATTGCACGAGGCTGCATCAAAAAACAATGAACAATACCAAACGGATTCATCATCTCATGTCTCTCAAAATGATGAAGAAGCTTCGGAGATCCTATTAGCGACCGCCATAGTTAAGGTTGAGGGAGCTGATGGAACTCAGTACAACATGCGAGCTCTAGTAGATCAAGGGTCTCAAATATCACTGATAACAGAACGAGCAGCTCAACTTCTTGGGATCAAACGCCAGAAGTGTAAAGGAGTTGTCTTTGGAGTTGGAGAGAAGGAGAGCAATTGCAAGGGCATGATAACAATTTCATGCAGCTCTGTCTGCAGCGACTTCAAGTTCAGAAAATCAGTATACATAATGAGAAACTTAATCAAGAATCTACCAAACAAAACCTTTACAAAACCGTCATGGCCTCAAATACAAAACATCAACTTGGCGGATCCGGAATTCAACACCAGCCGACCAGTAGATCTGCTATTTGGAGCAGACATTTACTCCCAGATCATGCTAGGAGGAATGATCAAAGGCGATGACGTCACACGGCCCATCGCACAGCAAACGTACTTAGGCTGGCTACTATGCGGACACGTCAATTCTACAAAATTACAATGCAACGTGGTATTGAACAACCCGAGAATGAGACGGTAATGGATCAAAGCTCATTACTGCAAGAAATGGGAAAACAAATAGAACAGATGAAAGCCGCCACCGCAGAAGACATCATATCTGATCGGGCAACATACCACGATATCCACCAATACGTAGTCATATACGTATTGGCAACAGTAGCAGCGACGGCTGGCGCAATATATGCTTACCACCGACTTCGCAAACATTGCACGAGTCAAGAGAAAACTGAGGCACCACCTGTTCCCCATCCAGTGCCCAGAAGGAGGTCGACTGCAAGCATCATGGACACCGCAGCTGTAGTTGACGTCACAGATGACAGCAGCGTAGTGCACTTATCGAGTGCACGTACACTCAATAAAGCAACGTCGCCTATTGCGCGTGGTGATTTAATTGTATAAGGCTCGGATTAGATTATTCTGGTTTACAATTCATTTACATTTTAATATTTTACATAACACTTTCATTTTTTATTGTTTCCAGTTAGCTTTTGTGAGTGGGCAATATGTACGAACTACGATGTACATTGACCTTTGTGGGAGTTCGTACGTCGTACTCAATAATGCACATCTATATTGTTTAGGAGTGCATTTCTCTAACATAGTATTTAAGTGACATAATTGTGTAATTATATTCAGTAGCAATAAATCCATCAAGGGAATCGTTAGTCTACTCATTTACATAACATAACATACCTAACAAGTACATAACATTTTCACTGTTGGGCATTACACCCCAACACATTGTGCATTTTTTAAAGGAACTTTAATGTACGGTAGTGTTACTGAAAATTACGTTTGTAAAAGTTTTTGGAATCATTTTAATTCTCCGTGGTAAACATGGATTTATAAAACTGTTTCCTTCCCTTTCTCCCTTACAACAACACAATACAACTTAAGGTTACCATTACAACGATATTGACTATCATGAATATCGAGTATACTGTCAAAAATAGGACGGTCATGATTTAAATTTTATCGCTACACACAGTAACAAAACAAACAATTTTTTTTTTTGCGTAATCTTGAAAAATCAGTGATGCGGCCCTCGCGAATAGTGCCATCACATAGCATAAAATCTGTAGCTTCGATCTACCGGCTATCAAGTTCACCACACGATGGGAAGCATATGAATTTCTGTACAGATTTCGATAATCTATAGTCATTAACACCTTCAAGAGAAGGGGATGGAACCAAGTGATGCCAGAAGAAGACTGGAACGTTTACTGGGCAAACACAGTGAATTGTCGAACTATATTTACCATAGAGAGTGGGATACGCCTCGGCAACAATCAATTGATCAATCATTTTCCAAACCACTACGAACTAGTACGTACAGATTTACTCGTAAAAAACATAAAGAGATACAGAAAAGAATTGGAAAAAGAAGGTAATTCCCTTGCGGAAAAAACTGAAGTAAAACTCCCGAGCGGGCAAGTCATCACTCGCTATTTATATTTAGATTTCATTCCGGTAACGTTCGTGCTGCCTTCCCACTACAGCATGTTTGTTGAAGAGTACCGAAAATACCCTCAAACCTGGATTTTAAAGCCTTGTGGCAAATCCCAAGGCGCCGGCATTTTCCTTATAAACAAACTGTCGAAACTGAAAAAATGGTCTCGGGAATCTTAGAAATACATACAGCATCATCTCACGAGTAAAGATACATATGTCATTTCTCGCTATATAGATAATCGGCTTCTTACCGGTGGAAAGAAATTAGATTTAAGGATTTACGTCCTTGTTACGTCGTTCCGCCCTTTAAAAGGTTACATGTTTCGGAATGGATTTTGTAGATTTTGCACAATGAAATACGACACCAGCGTCGCTGAGCTCGATAACATGTATGTTCACCTAACGAATGTCAGTGTACAAAAACACAGTGGCGACTACAATGGTGAGCACGGGGGGAAGCTGAGCATACATAATTTAAAGCTCTATTTAGAAGGAACCCGGGGTCGGCAAGTGACCGACCGTCTGTTTGAGAGCATACAATGGTTGATAGTGCACTCGTTAAAGGCAGTGGCGCCCGTTATGTCGAACGACCGCCATTGCTTCGAGTATTACGGCTACGACATAATCATAGACGAAATATTAGAAGGTTTCAACTTCGGATCTCATTACTTTTTCCAATAATTATTGTTTAACTGACATTATTAAAATGTAACTGAAAAATCATCGACGATAATTGAGTTTATAAAATCAACCAATTGTGAAACGAGACACATCTATAAAGTGATTTAAAATAATACGAGTAATTTCGAGTTAACTAATTCTGAAAATCAAATCAAGGCACTAAATTTGTAAGTGTCATCCACAGGTACATTTTCTTATCAATTTGTTTACATTTTTATCAGACACTAGTGGAATAGACTACACTTGAATACTCGTATCTTTTGTCGTCGTACATACATATATGTTAATCTGCTTTAATGGATATAACATATACATAGGAATATTGGTGGATGATTAACTTTGTTGGTTATATAATCTTACACATAGTTGGCATACTTATCAGGTACCCAGTACGCAATTAGGATTATTAATTATGGAACATTATCTGCAAATTGATATCGGTTATAACTCAACTGTTAGCGTGAAGCGTGATCGTGAAACAACGTGGTTTCAATTATTGCCCACTAGTTTCTTTTTTCTCAAAAAGTAAATGAAGGGTGTGGTTTTTACGACTTAAAATCAAACTATTTTATTTCACATAAACCTACATGGGCACCTATGAAACATCAGAAGCTAGGAGCGCGGTTCCAATTAGTCGTTTCCCATGGAGACGAGAAGGCACCAACTCCACGGTTACTCTTTTAAAAATCCAATTATTTTTAAAAGAGTAACCGTCATCTTTTACAATATTTTCAAATGACAGTGTTAATAGGTATGGGAGGGCAGTGTAGGCCTGTCTACAAGTACCAGGTACTTAACAAAATAGAAAATGATCTACAAACCTATAGTCTACGAGGCCTACACATTCACAAAATAGAAAATAATCTGTATAAAAGATATATGAAATAATTCAAATAAAAAAACAATTTAAACCAAATTAGACGATCAGACAAATCTGAATTAATATCCGGGGAAGCCATTAGCAAAGAGTTGAAATAAGAAGTGTAGATGTTATGTAAAAAAAACCGGTCGAGTGCGAGTTGAACTCGCGTGGAGAGGGTTCCATTGCATAGACACTCAAATGGGATTATGGTAAGAAATTAGGTCACTAGTGTGGTTAAATGGAACGGTCATCATTTTGAAAATGATGTAAAATTATTAGAGTTAGGACTTCTAAAGTTAGGGGCTTGGCTGTACATTAAACCTGAGAACTTTTGAATAATGAGAAGTCTTAGCGACCAACTTTACGTGACTTGTTTTTGGTAGGATTTCATTTCTATTTGTAGGGTGATCTAAAAATTAATTGTACTGATGTTCCACAGACATTTTAAAATCAAAGCCGTTAGTCCTAGCATAGACACCAAGTGTAATATGTTGGAGTCATAAAAATAAACGATATGACACCAGACTCGAGGGGTTTACTTGTAGCCACTGACGAGTCCAAGTCTCAACGTCACACGGTACACTTTACAGAACTTTTGTTTTTATTTTCTAGTTTCCCCCCCAAAAGTAACCCCATTTTCAAAAATTGTTGCTTTACGTTATACAAACGTGTTTGGGAAGAAATTCATTTATGTACCAAATTTCACCTTAATCAGTCTTGTAGATTTGGAGAAAATTGGCTGTGACAGACGGACAGACAGACACACGTGTTATCCTATGGTTCCGTTTTTCATGAGGAAGTCCGGAACCCTAAAAACATCGTAATTTGGGAGCAGTAAATAGACATTTACATAGTGTTGCCGTTAACGACGTCCCAGGGAAGTCACATATGCAGCGTGAATTATTGCCTAACTTCCTTGTCTTTAACGCAGTCCTTACTTAATCTTATTATAAGCATTATTTTAAACTTGACAAAACAACATGACTACTTTATTATACATAAGTGATGTAGTGTAATATTAATGTAATAAGTACTTTAACCTTCCGGAATAAATCCTTTTAATTATGATGAAAACCGCATTGAAATCCGTTGTGTAGTTTATAAGAACAACGCTATCTCACAAAGAAACAGGAAAATCGTATATGTATAGAAAGATCTTACTTACGTATGAGTGCCATAAAAATCCAATGGCCTAAAACCATCGCAATTTCAAAGACTTAAAAGAAAGAACACATTTAAATATTGTTTTCCTACAACAAATTCATTGTATATACCCACATCGCAGTGCATGTGCGTAGAGACACATAATTCATCATGCAAATGCACTCAAATTGGAAATGCTGAATTTGTGCTCAATCCAATATATGACGTGCGGGAATCAAACCGCGGTCCGGATCACAGGCAATCTCAGTGAGCTAATCTGCCTCTCTACCAATCAAGTCGAGAGAGATAATTCATTACGACTGTTTGCTTACCTACCCAATTTTTTTCTGTGACACGGGCTCTGGAAAACGATGCCTGGGGATGATTTGGGAGGCCTTTGCTAAGCAGTAGGAGGCAGTGTAGGCAAACAAAAAAAAAATTTTTTTTATCAAATGTGTTCATTGCGTAATTATGGTAACCTTCTGTGCCAAAGTATTTTTTTCTTTGTTTCACTTCTGTTTCATGGCGAAAATTTTCCCTAGGTAAATAATATATAGGCAAATTATGTAGGCAAAAAAAACTACCTAATTAATCACATTTCGCGTCACGACTTACGTGTACCGAATTTTTTTAGCAAAAAATGCGCAGTATTTTGATTACTCGAAGGAAACAAATTAAACAACAGCTTTTATTAAGTGTGGCTTCATTTTAATATTTCAGAGCGTTTTCCTTAAGGTGATTTATTGGCATAGTTGTAAAATGTTGGGCTAGTTAACAAAGTATCGTAGAAAGAAACAAGGCCGAAAACTTTTTCATTCACCGTGTAAATGTATAGAACCACGGCAAGATCTGCTGAAATGACAATGTCGTTGTTTTTTTCACATCTTCTAATAGACTTGATACTTGATCTCAGTACAGACAAATTGTGCACTGTACCTACCGTCGTAAACAAGATGTTGAATATGATAACACAGGACCCTTACTGCATAACACATGTGCAATCACAATCCGAATCATTTTGAAGGATATTGTTGATCTATTGCTTCACATGTTCGAAAAAATTGTCTGCTCAATAACGTAAATAACGCAATGAATATTGTTGAACTGTCAAAATGAATGCCATTGCTACTGTTAGTGTGTTACGCAATTACCCCACAGTTTCGAGCATTTATTTTTGTTGTGACTTATTTGGCTACATTTTATCAGTAACTGACTTTAATGTTTATTCAATACACTAGACGTAAATAAATAAAGCAAAAACGAACGAAATAATAAAAAATATATAGTTCATGCATTCCTGACGGTAGAGAGTAAAATAATAAAAAAAATCCTTGGAAAAGCAGCCATTAATATATGTGCTTTTTATATCATAGCGGACTTATAGCACAAATTATATGCATAATTTATTATTAGTTTTACGCTGAAAATCTTCATGTTAATAATGTTTGCCATTATTAAACCTATAAACACTTAATTACTCTTTCATTTCAGGATTACGGCAGGTAATATAATTAATGTAAACTATTTCTTGGAAATGTAAACTAGTTCTTGGAATAATTAAATGTGAATAATGATATTCAAATGAAATTATTGTCTTTATTAAATTACTTTCAGTTTATTTTAAAGTCTCTTTGGATTTAATAAATTATGATACATTTTTTATATACCATTACCAAGAAACAGTTCCTAAGTGGTACATAAATAAGCTATAAGGCACTAAAAGTGTAAAAAACGTACCATGGCGAGTAATACAGCAGTGTGGAGTGCCGTAACAGTGCCGTAGAAGGCCGTGGGCTAAGAGCTCTCCCATATAGATTAATGAATGTGGACGAAACAAAGTAGTCGTGCGCTCGGAAAATAGGGCTCCACTCTCTTAGCCTAAAAGATATACAGCTAGCTGTAGGTATAAAAGCGAGGGAATGTTGTGGGAAAATTCACGCCACGATATAAGTATGATGAGTGTCAAATTACGTTACGAAAACTTACTTGACACTGATTTTATTAAGCAGAGAAATGTGAGGAGTAAAATACGAATCAGAGATAAAAGTAAAAGAGAGTAAGTTTTTTTCCAATACAGTTGTAGGCCGTTGTAGGTGTAAAATGCTGGTTTCAATATACTCGTATTATTATTAAAGCCACATTTTCAAGATATTGACCTTTAAGCAACAAATGACTTGCATCATCTAAACACTGTTTTGACGGTGCAACTTTGATTTTTGTTTCAACTTAAGGTATGCCACAGGAAATTATACTGCACCTTGTAAATCAGGCTTCAATTTTGAAGAAAAGCTAAACTAACTGGCCAAGTATTTTTCCAAAGTCTACGTAAAACGCTTTCCCTTTTAGGTACATCCATGTGTCGGTACCGGCAATCATTATAAAACCAAAATTACATCCAAGCACGAGGTACTGGACCTTAATTCACAACAAAAAAAGAACTGAAATACCCAGAATAACGTTTCTGGGTTCACAACAAAAGGGTTTATTAAAGGCAGTTTCCTGGCCACACTCGTGGTAAAAGGCTTCCCTATTAAAGAATATAAAATAACATGTGACCCCGTAAGGAAAATAAATTTTCCACCACCCGCTCGGTTTCTTTCGACATGTTTCGTGCAACTGCGGTAATGTTCGGCCATCATCGGCTGGTGTATCTTGAAGGAAATAATATTTGACGCAGATAAACCGGTGCACGAGAGATTTTAAGATGGAATGTTCGGAAGTGATGAAGATTTTAAGTTAGTTTTTAAGATTAACTTTAATGCGGTCTGTAATATCGTGGCGCTGACATCATTTAATTTTTTATAAAATTAATAAGCCTTGGTGGAAAAATAAATCACTATGAGCTATTTCAGTTAGCTGATTTGAGTATTTAATACTTAGGAGTATATTAATATTATCATAACAGATCGGGAGTCATCACTTCCGAATAAATTATTATCAATATCTATTAACGGCTTTAATAAATAGGTTCATTAACAGAAAAATGGATGAATCTATTAATCAGATGCGACTCTAAATTAATGACTATCATCAGTCTAGGTTATTGGATTATTTTCAATTCAATTCATTCGTTTTAATAAATTACTTAGATACGGCGATATTTTACGATATTACAGACCGCATTAAAGTTAATCTTAAAAACTAACTTAAAATCTGCATCACTTCCGAACATTCCATCTTAAAATCTCTCGTGCACCGGTTTATCTGCGTCAAATATTATTTCCTTCAAGATACACCAGCCGATGATGGCCGAACATTACCGAAGTTGCACGAAACATGTCGAAAGAAACCAAGCGGGTGGTGGAAAATTTACTTTGGCACAGAAGGTTACCATAATTACGCAATGAACATTTGATTAAAAAAAAACCTTTTTTTTTTGTTTGCCTACACTGCCTCCCACTGCTTAGCAAAGGTCTCCCAAATCATCCCCAGGCATCGTTTTACAGAGCCTATGTCACAGAAAAAAATTGGGCAGCAAACAGTCTTACCGAATTATATCTCTCGACTTGATTGGCAGAAAGGCTGAATAGCTCACTGAGATTCCCTGTGATACGGACCGTGGTTTGAATCCCGCACGTCATATGTTGGATTGGAGGTGCAGAGAAAAAAGAAAGGTGTTGCATAGTTGATCACGACATGTTGAGAAGTTCTCGCTCGAAGAGCAACAACATCTGTTTATCAACAATTGTTAACGTGCGTGAACGTGTTTGCAACCAGTTTATAAACATGACAGTAGTCTGGAGCATTTATATAGTAACAGTTAATAGAGCTCTTTCAATCAAAAGTATTATTATTGTGGGATACTTACGTCAAGAGTTTAAAAGAGTAACGGTGGAGTTTCTTGGCCTTTCTTCTCCATACGAAACTACTTTTTGGAAGGGGCGCCTTGGATCAGTTCTATTTAAATGTAAATGTTGACGTTCAAAAGTGCCTTTTATTGCCTATTTGAAATTAATGCTTTGACTTTGACTTTGAAGAAAAGAATACAAAGAAAAATCATCATAATCAGCCTATAATGTTCCCACTGATGGGACACAGGCCTCCTCTCTGTGAGAGGGAGTAGGCCGTAATCCACCATGCGGGCCCAGTGCAGGTTGGTAGATGTCACATCGCATGTCTTCGAATTTTTTGGTTCTAAGACATTCCGGTTACCTCAAGAAGTTTTGCTACACCGGTTTGAGAGCAGTGGTGATGAAATCTATCACACAAAGTAAAACGCCTGTCTGGATTCGAACCTACGACATACAACTCGTAAGTCACGGCCGTTTCCACTGGGCCACCACTGCTTATACTATTTAAAAACCAACATAAAATGCATTTGAAGAAATTTAAAATTCTCAAGCCAAATATACCCAAAAAGATGTGGAAATTTAAAAACATGTACTGCGTACGCAATTATGTAGGGGAAAAAAAAATGTCGGCAAGCAAAGAAAACTGCTAGATTTGATATGAGCCATTGCAATTGTAGTACACAAAAACACTACTTCCTCGGGCAACATTTTCACGCAGACTGGCGTGTCGACATGACATATTGAAATAAACTGTTTAACTCATACCTTTTTGGACTCCACTTCATGTTCATGTTCAGCACTATCTCGTGTCAGTTAAACCAAATACCTGGGTACAGTGATTAATGACGGACTAAAGTGGTACTCTCAAGTTGAAAGCCTAACGTCTAGGGTCAGTAAACTTATTTATATCTTTAGGTCTTTAAAGCAATGCGCTGACTCCAAAACTACTGAAAACATAGAACTGGGTTTCAACTAAGAATCTAGTTGGTTTATCCATTTTTGGCCAATTAATATATTTTTTCAGTCAGAATCTTATATCAAAGTGAACAAGAACGTGTGTGTGTGGAAATGATGAATTATCAGTAGTTTTACCTTACAAAGACACTTAATTCAATAAAAAATTGTGAGTATTCAAAATGTAAATAATGACGTTATTGACAACCACTTGACAATCATGGAAATATTTCTCGAAATATCGAATAAAATTGTTGTAATACGGCTAGAATACATTAAATTATGTATTATCAGTAGGTTTTGCGTCATAACTAACATCACAAAGGTACTAATTCATTGCAAAATCGTCAAATTCGTACAACAAAGTTCATGACAACGAATTCTGTTCAGGCCTCCTCTCTGTGAGAGAGTTCACCGTTTTGAGAGCAGTGGTGAAGAAATATTTCACACAAAGTAAAACGACCAGCGGAAGCCAGTCTCTAAGGAAATTAACTTTTGAGAATATTTCACAAGTTTTAAAACTTTGCTTAAAATTTTGTAACTAACGTATATGTACACTGAGATCTTGGCCACATTCCTTTGGTAAGTTTGTAGAAGGATGCGGGCATCGCCGCGGGACGGCTCCAGCGAATATGTTAAAGTTTAATTAAAGTGCAGAACGCAACTTTAACTTTAATGAATCTTAACGCACTGTGTTTATCATCGGCACTAAAAACGAACAAAGTTGCCATCCAGTCGACCGTCATAACTCTTTTGTTAGAAAGTAAGTCAGTATTCTTGCACGGTCAGAGAAATTGTTCAAAGTCAAAGTCAAAGCATTTATTTCAAATAGGCACATAAAGGGATTTTTTAACGTTAACATTTACATTAACATAGAATTGATTCTAGTCGCCGCTTCCAAAAGATAGTTTCGTATGGAGAAGACTGGGCAAGAAACTCCACAGTTACTATTTTAAAATGATTAACAAAAAAAAAAGATTAATTATGTATTTATATGTGAAGACGATACACCAAGATAAAAAATACTGAACCACAATAGATAAAATGATAAAAAAATGAAGCAAAGACAGATAAATTAATTATGTGATGGATCCATGAAGCTCACATACTCGTAATAACAAACATTGAAAAATTTGTAACAATTTATAAGTCAGTGTGTGAGTTAAGTACAACCACAGAATGTGAATCAATGTCAAAAGTTATAAATTATATTAAATTGGCAACCAGTTTGATTTGGATTAGGCGACTCGGACGCACTTAATTTATTTGTGGGCAAATCAACCACAGAAATAGGCTACTGGCACAAATTGGCAAAAACGTACAGTAGAAACTACATTATTCAATCAATCAATCAAGCTTTTATTTTGTTATACATAGGTATGGTTACAGATAATAAGATGTTTAAAATATGTGCACTATGTTTTGCCATTGTATGGCGTACACCAATTATTATTCTGTAAGTGTTTTGAGAGCAGTGGTGGCCCAGTGGTAACGGCCACAACTTACGAGTTGTAGGTCGTAGGTTCGAACCCAGATAGGCGTTTTACTTTGAGTAAATTATTTCAACACCACTGCTCTCAAAACGGTGAAGGAAAACATCGTGATGAATCCGACATGTCTTAGTACTAAAAAATCGAAGACATGTGACATACCAACCAGCACTGGGCCCGCTTGGTGGATTACGGCCCACTACCTCTCACAGAGAGGAGGCCTGTGTCCCAGGAGTGGGAACATTATAGGCTGATTATGTATGTATGTTATGTAAGTCCTTTGTTGTTTAAAATTCGAATCATACCAATTGCCTAATTAGTAAATATTTCTGGAGTTGTTGATTGGCTCACGAATAAATTAACTTAGTGCGAGTCGCTTTAAGGAAAAACCAATGTTATATAAAAATGTCGATTCGCACGTTAATGCATGTAAATTCGTAAAAAAAACGACTAATAAGCCGATTTAGTCGAGGACAATCGAAGCATTTTATGTACTTTTCTTTGGCCCTGTACGAATGGACGAAATAAGCGTAGAAATTTTTGCGACAAGCGTGGCTTTTACCACTAAGCTTGCACTACTTTAGTCACTATATGCATTTAACGCTAAAAACATTTATAAATAACATACTGTCTCTGTCATCTTCAACGATTCGAAGGAACAAAACAATGTTGTAATGATTTGTGTAGCAAGCCGGCGTTAGTCTCCCCATAGATGTGAATAAGCCTTAAAAATATTATATATTAAGTGTGTGTGAAATAATATCGGTATGTTAAATTTTAAAATCGTTCGAACTAACGTTACGTCTGCTCCACGTTTTTGTGCTAGGTCCAATTGTTCCACTTACTTTTTTAAATGAATACCAAAGTATGGGCCTATATCACGTATGATTTAGATTAAGACTGCTCTCGACAAACAATGTATTATTCCGTTACGCATCTTAATATTTAATTTCTAATTTGGCAATCGAATCCGCGCGGTAACTGTTTATTAATGCAGCTAGCATTGATAATTTAAATATAATCAACTGAAATTATAGCTATTAGCGGTAAATAGTTATCTTGAAAGTATGGCAATTATTAAATAATTATGTAGGAAAAATAACATCGTGAATCTTCAGTAGGTAGCTACGTCAACACACACACACAAATCTATGCAAATCGATCAAGATCAACAATTAACTCGGCTTAACTGAATGACTTTTCTGAACCAATTGTTTGAACTGTCGGAAACTGCTTTGTTGATCGAAACGGATCTACGGATCGGATCGTAAATCGCAAGCTGGCAACCCCGTTGATATGGTTATGTGGTTGTAAATAAACAGTAAACTTGTGAATTCCGTTCCGGAAAGAAACGACAGATCTGTTTCATCAAAAATCTTCATGAGACAATGATTTTGAATTTTCTGGAAACTACATTTGTATGATTTTGTTGCGAGTTCAAGACTGTAATATTGTATTTTATGTTTTTATTTATATATCGATATATTTTTAAAACCGGTTGTATAACCGTTTCACAAAGATGGAATGTTTTTGACGGTCAGTCCGCAGTTTATATCTTAAAAATGCCAGCTTCACTATTGCAGGTGTGGTCACAGCAAGTATTTCCATAAACTTTAATCACAGTACATTAGGGTAAAGAATAGAACTGGTACTGTTTACCAATTTCCAAAAACGTGTTGTCATGGCAACATTTTATTTTGTACTATGCTAAACCACAAAAAATAATGTATCATCAAAAATGGCTCAGTTGCTAGTTATTTTAAATAAAATATACGTTTATGTTTGATTTTTTTTAGAGTCGAGTTGTTTAAAAACTCTATTGTAGGTATTTGTCACATGTGGAACTAAAAAATAAGTAAGTCTAAACTTCTCATTTCGCATAAAAAACACATATTTAAACAACTTTTTCTTACATCGAAAGAAGAAGAGATACTTAACATAATACATATTATTAGGTAAAATATTGGATCAAGATGTTTTGTTCATCATTATGGAGAAACATCAGAAATATCGGTTGTTTGAGTAATTAACTAGCCAGAAAGACAGCCACCGCTCTTGTTATTATTTTACTAGATGTGCTCCGCGGTTTCTCCCGCCGTTTAAGAGGGGACTACAGGGCCGAAACGTATATTTTATAATGCCTAAACGTATGAAACGTAAAACATTAAACGTATGATCTATTGCAGTAAACAAAATCAGAAAAATATTAGATATTCTTCAGGATACACGCTATTTAGATAGTTTGTTGAAAACATAATACAACTAATTTGATACGAAATTAAGAAAGTCGTGATCTCCTAGCACAGGGATATAATTTCCTTAAAATGAATACAAGTTTCTGTAATAACACTTTTTTTTTTAACCTTTTTTTCGAAACCATGTTGTTGGGGTACTAACTGAGTATTAATAAGTGAAGTAAGTAAGGGACATAGCAGGGATTCAAAGAGTTTCGCGAAAACTGAGAGGAGTGAAATGGGACGGTAGTTCTGCACGTCATTGGAGACTCCTTCTTAAAAATCGGTACGACATTTGCCCTTTTCCATTCAGTCGGAAACTGTGATGTCGCAATCGAATGGTTGAAAATTATTTTGAGCGGTAGAGATAAACTAGTTGCACACTTCTTTATGAATACCGGCGGCAAACCATCAGGCCCTGGCCCCTTGCAGATGTTAAGTTTTTTTAGTGCTTTCATTACATCTTGTTCCGTAAATACAACTCTACCTAATGCATGTTGATGACACTTGGGTCCTATTTGAGCTGCAGCAGGTGAACCAGTAGAGTGAGTAAAATAAGAGGAGAAATGCTTAGCAAATAGGTTGCAGACTTCAACACCAGTAGATGCTGTTTCATTTCCTATACACATCTCCGAGGGAATGTCGTTACATTTGGACTTCTTCGATTTGACGAAGGACCAAAAGAGTTTAGGATTATTTCTAATACTCTTTTCAGTGAAGCTCATATAGTTTTTGTAACAGATGTTCATCATGGTTTTAGATCTTCTCTCCAATAGTCTATATTCAAAGAGGTCCCCTGGGTTGTTATACCTCTTATAACGTGTTCTAAGTTTTTCTTTTTCATTTAGGAGTCTTACGAGAGGCTTAGAGAACCAGGGGGGGATACTAATCACTCGGTTTTTTTGACTTCGGAACGTGCTCGTCAACTACATCGTTCAGGTACTCATACAGGTTGTTCACCATAGCATCAACATCACGTAAGTCTGAGAATACATGTTTCCAGTCAATACTCCTGATCTTGGCATTGATTAATGTATAATTGCCTTTTTTAAAGTTGTATCTAACGTGAATCTTACTCTTTAATAGTGCGGGGGGCGTGTCTTTCATTACAATTTCGAGGGGCGGGTGATAGACATCTACTGTTGATAGGGGGTTATTGCATACACTAACAATTCCTCCAAAGAAGTTACATAATATTAAATCTAGGGTTTTGTGATAACAATTTTTAACTGAATTTATTTGTTCCATGTTACATAGATACATGAAGTCTATCAGTGAGTAGCCCAATGCGTTAGAATAGTTATAGGCTGTGTTACAGGAAGTGTGTAAATGAGTTGTGTCTATTTCCCAGTTGATGAAACTCAGATTTAAGTCTCCAGCTATCAAGGTTTCGTCGCCAGTGGTGTCAATAACAGAGGCGACACTGTCGAGGAACGAGTCAAGGGTATGATGTTGAACTGGAGGTGGAAGATAGGCTGCGCAGATATTTAAGTAATTACATGTTTTACCTTTGACAGTCTTGAGCCTGATCCATAGGTTTTCTAGGTCTGTTTCCCACTGCGACATCCGGGCAGAGTCTATTGACTTCAAAACAGCAATCAATACACCTCCCTCTTTTTTACCATTATTTACGGTTGACACTCTGTCTCTACGATAGACGATGTACCTGGAGTCAAATAATTCGCCATCATTTATACCATCATCTAGCAATGTCTCTGTGCCCATAATAACATCGTAGTTGTGCAACCGTGTGGTTAATTCAATCATATTTAATTTTGTTTTCATACCTCTAAAGTTTTGATAATAAATGTTGAATTGTGGGCTTTTATATACTACATTATACCAGTTTTTTTTAAAGAGGTTTCAGAGTAGTGCAACTGCGTACAAGCTTCTTATGTGCTTGGCTTGCTCTCCATCAGACTTTCTAATGATAACTTTACCGTCACGAACCCACACATATTTGTATCCCTTTGCAGTGGCCGCCTTTCTAGTAGCCGCTTGGATTTGTTTATTGAGGGGTGATAAATGTTCAGACACATATATAGGCTTAACGGGGCCACCATACCCCAGGTGTTGCGAATTAAGTTTCACAGTAGGGTGTGCTTTGTTGCAGTTCACAACCGAGGTTAGGACAACGTCCCGTGTTCGAGTGGTGGGCAGCTTTACCACAACCGCTCTTGGGTTACTATGATCGGGGTCTAATTTCCGCACTCGTACGGCCGACAGTATGTCTTCTTCTCTGATTACGCTTGCTACCACGTTCCCTATCTGCTCAACCGTCATCACCAAACTTTCCGCCTTGTTTTCTGGTATGCCGTTTATTTCAATATATTGCTGGCGCGAGTTTTGTTCGATTAGATTAACTCGCACAGACAAGTCCGAAACCAACTGCTTAAGGGACTCGTTTTCCTTGCTTAAACTTCTATTACTTTCTGTACATCATTTTAGTTCAGATTGTATGCGGTCGTAGTCATCACTTATAAACTTGACAGATTCTTTGAGTTCACGCAATAGATCCTTCATATCGTTGAGTTCTACTGCAATGCATTTCTTTATCGCTGTTGAGATCTCTGTAGATATAACCGCGCGTATCTCTTGACGGATGGTGTCGACAAGCTCGGTTGATTTCGGTTGGTGAAGGTCAATCTCAGGACAGCTATTCAGACGTGGACGCTTGGGCCGGACACTAATATTAACATTTGCGACTTCAGGCGAGTTGGTCGAGGAATGCTGCATATCAGGTTCCGACTGCACATGAGTCAGGCTTGCAACGTCTTTCTCTTTTTTTGGAGTGCGCTGAACACGAGGCATGATTCGTTAAAGGAAGTGGTATCAAGTAGACGGAAATAGTTTCTTGATATGGTCGGGGTGACGCCACCAGTCGTGTGCCCTCGCAATGCGACGCAGTCGCACCACTTTTGTCGCTAGAACGCTGCGCCAGGAGCTTTGTCGGTAGGTTGGTAGCACCGTGACAGTTTCGTACTCGCCGGACTTACACCTTTATGCAGTCCGCACAACCACGAAGATTCCTTGCACTCTTTGGTTTGGCACTATGATACGGCACTTTTAGCAAAATTTTCAATTTTTTTTTTTTTTACCGATTAGCACTTGCTGGAGGATTTTAAACAATTATTGTGAGATTGAGTCACACTAGGTTTGCGTTTTGTTGTAAAGTAAGTGTGTTGACAACCAATAATTAATTTTTACGAACGTTCCGATATGTCTAAAGCCACTAATTTTAAGAAAAAAGTCGGTTACAAGAAACTAAACACAAATTAAAAGAGGTAGAGGTAAAATCAATCTATATATATGAATAAAATGCCGTTTTTCGTTGTAATTTTATAACTCAAGAACGGGCTCACCTATCCAAACCATTTGGTTTGGATAGGTGAGCCCGTTTAGGCTTTGTTCGGACTATTTAGTAGATGGTTTATGTGAAGTTTGCACAAAATCGGTAGTGCGGTTCTTCATTTATCACATTTTTGTAACAAATGAATTCAATAAATGGCGAATAATTTAGTTAATGGAGATTTTCCTGTCAAATTGTTTTTTTTTTTAAATGGGGATTGTGCTGTCAAATTGAAACTTTTTTCATTTTTGAAATTAAAAAAATGTTGTTATATCATTCATGCAGTCATTTCATTTTGGACGTGCTTCGATTAAAGCAAATTGTCAGAGATAATTATTGGTTTGTGTTTATATTTTTTTAAATATTGTTGAGTGCATGCATTCATCCAAAAGTACATTTGAACAATTCAAGACTCACCGTCTTGAATTGTTCAAATGTACTGTGTATATGTGTGCGTGTACTTGTCTAAGTTTTTTAGCGAGCCGTCGGTGTTTCATATCGTTTATAGGCTTTATTTTAATTAAATTGTCAAACGCATTAACACAAAAGGTAACTTTTGAACTGTTGAAGTAAATTACATGTATGTATGTGTGTTTCTTTATTTGAAAAAACATATTGTGTGCATACGTGTGTTTTATTCTTTTGCAACAGATGGAAGCAAGTAGATTTAAAAATGAATTATTTAATGACATTTTTATATACATTGAAGTATGCAGTCATATATATTTCCATACACACATATACGCACATGTATAAATACTCTATGAACCACTATTAATGTAGCAATTTGTTTTTAAATTGATTTATTCTTTTTTATATGAGGGAAAAATGCCACGAGCCAGACGAGCAAATATAGGTCGGCGAACGCGTAATGCTAATGATGTGGCATTACTAAGACGATCACAGACTGCAGATGAACGCGCACAAGCTAATGCATCGCAGCGTGAACGTAATGCACGAAATAGATATGTTGACCATGTACCTTTTCTGAATCTTGCACGGCGATCAAGAATAGGTCGTGCTGTTTTGGCTGAAATGATGCGTGCTTCTTTTAATTACAACAGTCAGATTGATAATAGTATGTACGCGGATACATTGGAATGATGGACGCAATAAGTCCACATTGTGATGCGGCTAACTTTCCAGGTGAAAAACCCGGTATGTGTTGTGCTAATGGCAAAGTTAGATTGCCAGCTTTAGACACTCCACTCACACATTGTATTCATATATTTTTGGGACATCTCAAACGTCGAAGCACTTTTTGAGTCATATTCAACAATACAATTCGTCATTTCAAATGTTTTTTTTTGGTGCTACTTAAATTATTAGAGATAATTTTATGCCGACGTTTAAGGTAAATACTACAACAGGATTGTCCCATGTTTATATCAATCTGAATCATAAAGTATTCGATAGTTTAAAAAATTACAATCCAACATCTACCTAAAATTGCATACATGTTACAGATTTAGGGCTGGTTCGTTATTGCCGTATACCGACGCTGATCATCAATTTTTGCAAAATTGTTTTATAGTTGATGAAAATCGTGAATTGGATCAACGTTGTGCAATTGTTTCGAATACAAGACGAGAAATTATTCACCGACAATTGATGAGGTTGCAATTGTAATTCTTGGTGATCAGTTTCAATCCCGTGATATTGTACTTCATCGCAGAAATGACCAATTGCAACGTGTTTCGGAACTTCATCGTAGTTACGATGCATTACAATACCCAATATTGCATTGGAAAGGTGACGATGGCTACCATATCAATATACCAATGATATGGTATATTGATATGGTATTTTGCACAGTGCTCTTATTTATGTTACCTATCCATATGATAACTGTCCGGTTGACACGGGGCCCAGAACGCTTTAGCTCTGGCTTGGAATGTTAATTATTAGGTCTCATTGAGACCTCTCCCATTCAGAAACCTACAACAATGTTTCATTTAGCTTAGTATGCTGAAGGAAACACAGCTGTTTCCACACAGTTCCTATCACGTATATTTTAAAGCCCAACCAACAAATATTTAATACTTTATTCGAACTTTACAACACCTATGAGATTTGACAGATGATTTATAATGTACCTGAGACCACACTGCCGCAGTAAAGATTGCAATAGTAATAATGTATCAGGCTACAATTTCCCTGAAGAGAAATCTGCGTGAAAAATAATGCTTAACACGGTTTTCTTGCCAATCGGGAATTTACGCGTAATTCAAATGGCAAAATCAGGCCAGATTTTCCTACCATCACTTCAATGCAGAAATCATACTATTATCTGTTTATTTCATATTTCATACGGTTCTTTCCAGACGAACTTAAAATTATTGTATACCTCCTTATAACGTCATCTCAATTCCGCATCGAAGAAGAATAGACTGTATTTTACTATCTAGCCCTAAACTTTGGGAAAACACCAAACATAATTAAATAAACTGCACGTTGTTATAAAAATTAAATTAATATAACATCAAGCCTGTCATTTACAAACGGTTAGGTTAGGTTAGGTTAGGTTGGGGTGCAGTTGAAGAGCCTCCTCGTGGCGCATCCTGGGCAACGTCGGCTCCAATCGCCCACCGGTACTGGTGGACAATTGGCGCTGGCGGCAAATCTCAACAAACGGGGAAGGGCACGGTTCCATTCCCCGATCATCTTTGATGGTCGTGGAAGGGAACCGGGCTAGGGAAGGGTCGTTGGAGAAGGTCGTACGCCCACCCCCCCTCTGCTTACAGAGGGTGAGTTGTGTGGGCGTGGTCTTGTGGGAGGAGAGGAAGAAAACCTCTTAAAAAAATAACCCCAACTCCAAGGTCGAGCGTGCCGAGGGGGTGTATGGCCGGAGGGTATCCGGTCGTTAGCGCTGGGGGGGGATCCAGGGGGATCAAAGGGACCGCACCCTTCAAAGGAAACAAAAAATATGGAAAAGTCAGTTGGGAAAATTTTACCCCAGGGCGGTACCGACTGCTTAGCAGTCGGAGAATCCGCCACGCATCCGATTTCGGATGCGTCATGCCCCTCGTATTCTGGGGGGGGCAACAACTGTCTGGAGGGAGGAGAGAGAGGGAGAACCCGGTCGCAGTCATTCGGGGACCCGCTAAGCGATGGTTTGGCGGGCCCTCGAGTGGCTGCCGCCGGTCACCAGCGAGAAACGGAGCTTCTTTTGAAGCTCCCGCGCGTGGTGATCGAGCCACTTGCCACCATTGATGGCAACCAGAGCCGAGGAGGCTCCGGTCCCTCCGGGGACCACAGTAGGTCCGATCCGGACCTGAGCAAGCGCGGCAAGGCGCTGCTCAAGAGGCGGCAGACGGAGGAAGAAATCCTGCCGGCACCAAAGGCGCCCAAGGTGACGAGTGGTCGGGGTCGTGCGGCTGCAAAGCCGGGGCGTGACCCATCGGGCCGCTTCACGCGCCCTGCTACGCCGGTCCCATCGCAGGCTTCATCGCCGGCTCCGTCACCGGCTCCTTCGCCAGCTCCGTCGGAGAGCGCGGGGAGCGACACCGAACTGGGGAGGGAGGACCTCGCGAGCATAGGCTTAGGGCTATGCTCCAACAGGGCGGAGGCAAACGCTGCCAAGAGGGCGCAGCGGAAGGCTGCCGCAGCCGACGTGGTGGCAGAAATGGCCAGTCGGAACAAAGAGCGACGCGCTGCCCGAATGGCAGCCGGAGGGACCGTTACCGGGGTGGCGCTCAGTAGCCAGGTTCTGGACAGCGTCGATGTCGTCATGACGGTTGCCACAAAGTCAGGCAACCTGAGGGGCACGTACATTCGTGCCCTAAAGGAGGCGGTGGACGACATCAAGGAGGCGGTCGAGCTCCTCGTGAACCGCACCAGCACGGAGGAGACGGCGAGGCTCTGGGAGGAGAATCGCCGTCTCCGATCCAAGCTCGAGGAGCTCGAGCGGCAGTTTGCTGCCCAGAGGGCGGCTCCCGCCGCCCGCGGCGTCACTCCCGTCACGATCCCGCCGGCGGTCCAGCCGTCGCCTGCTCGTGCGGATGCGGAGATCGAAAAGATCGCCCGCATCTGCATGATGCAGTGCGGCGGAATGGTAAGCGCCCGGTTGGAGGCGCTGGAGTCGCGACTCCTACCAGCTGCGACCCTCCGACCCCCGCTTGCGGCGGATAGGAGGAGAGTGGAGGAGGCCGCCGCCGGGACGAACTCCGCGTTGGGGGGCAGAAAGCCCGCGCAGGGTTCCAAAAAGCCCACGCAGGGGCCCAGGAAGCCCACAGGGGCTTCGCCCGCACCACCTCCGGCGACCGCGCCTCTGGCGACCGCGCCTACCTCACCTCCGGCGACCGCACCACCTCCCACCTCACCTCCCACCCAGGATGCCGAGGGGTGGACGACGGTGGGGAAGAGGAGGAAGAAAAAGAAGGAGAAGACCGCGAAGAACGCCGACGGAGCACCGGCACCGGCCAAGACGCCCAACAAAAAAAAAAGGAAATCGCGAGGACGGCGTAGGGCCCCACGCTCTGCGGCTGTGGTGATCACACTGCAGTCCGGAGCCGCTGAGAGGGGCGTCACCTACGCGGCGGTCCTCCGAGAGGCAAAAAGCAAGGTCGCGTTCCCCGACCTTGGGACACCGTCAGGCCTTAGATTGAGGCCGGCGGTTACGGGGGCGCGGCTGCTCGAGGTGTCCGGTGCCTCCAGCCGCGAAAGGGCGGACGTTCTGGCCGCCAAGTTGAGGGAGGTCCTCAGCCCGGAGGACGTCCGGATTTCCAGGCCGATGAAGACCGCGGAGCTGCGAGTCAACGGCCTGGATGATTCGACGACCCCGGCTGAGGTCGTGGAGGCCATCGCCCGTGTCGGTGGATGCCCGCCCGATGACGTGCGGGCGGGTGAAATTCGCGCCGATGCCTCCGGGCTCGGCTCGATCTGGGTGAGGTGCCCGGTGGCGGCGGCGAACAAGGTGGCCGACGCTGGGCGTCTGTTGGTGGGATGGGTTGCAGCGAGAGTCAAACTGCTGCAGCCCAGGGCCATGCGGTGCTACCGGTGCCTGGACGTCGGGCATGTCAGGTGCCGGTGCACCGCCGAAACGGACCGCAGCGATGAATGTTATCGCTGCGGCCAGCCCGGCCACAAGGCGGCCCAGTGCTCCGCGGCGCCAAACTGCAGCCTCTGCACGGCTGCAGGGAGGCCCGCCGGGCACAGATGGGGGGCGAAAGCTTGTGGCGTGCCCGCCAACAGAAGGAGGGGAAGGGGCCAGAAGGGCTCCGCTTCGGCCGACTCCCGGCCTGAGAATACTGCGGAGGGGGGGATGGACTGCGCATAAATGGCGCTGTTCCGTCTCCTCCAGGGCAATATCAACCACTCTGCCAGAGCTCAGGATCTCTTGCTCCAGAGCATGGCAGAGTGGTCGATTCACGTGGCCGTGGTCGCCGAGCCGTACTGGGTCCCGCCCAGGGATAACTGGGTGGGAGATCTGGATGGTTTGGTGGCCATCATTGGCGGGGCTCTCGTCAGCCCGTCTCGGGGGCACGGCTGGGTAGCCGCCCTCGCAGATGGCGTTGGCGTCGTTGGGGCGTATTTTTCGCCCAACAAGAGTCTCGCCGACTTCGAGAGGTTCCTTGTCGAGTTGGGTGCCGTCGTGGGCCAGCTCCATCCTCGCCCGGTGCTGTTGCTCGGGGATCTCAACGCCAAGTCTGCGGCGTGGGGATCCCCGGTGACCGATGCTAAGGGTGAGGCATTGGAGGAGTGGGCAATCACGACTGGCCTGGTAGTCCTGAACCGGGGCTCGGTCTACACGTGCGTGCGGCAGCGGGGCGGGTCCATAGTGGACGTGTCGTTCGCAAGCCCTGCTGTCGCGAGCCGTGTCCGCGACTGGCGTGTCGCCGCGGAGGTGGAGACGTTGTCGGATCACCGATATATCCGATTCGACGTCTCCGCCCAGACCGCTGGCGGCCGCAGGACATCAGTCCCGCGTTCGGACGGCCCGCGCTGGGCGCGTAAGCGCATCGACAGGGAGCTTCTCGAGGAGGCAGCTATTGCTCAGGCCTGGTTCCGGGGGTCGGCAACGACCGGACCCGATGACGTCGAGCTGGAGGCGCTGTGGTTCCGCGGGGCAATGACGCAGATATGCGACGCGTCCATGCCCCGCGCCCACGCACAGGGTGCAAGGCGCCAGGTGTACTGGTGGTCCGCCGAGATCGCGCAGCTGCGCGTCGCATGCGTGGCGGTGAGACGCCGGTACACCCGCTACCGGAGGAGACGTCGTCGGGTACCCGAGGAGGAGGCCGCGCTGTACGAGGTGTACCGCGCGGCAAAGCAGACTCTGTGGCTGGCCATCGACGAGGCGAGGACGCGATCCCGGGAGAGGATGTTGGAGACTCTGGACGGGGATCCGTGGGGGCGCCCGTATAAAGCGGTTCGAGGGCAACTTCGAGCCGCGGCGCTCCCACTTACGGAGAGTCTCCAACCCGAGCTGCTGGAGGAAGTGGTAGCAGCCCTCTTCCCGGTGAGAGCGGAGCATGTTCCGCCGCCGATGGCCTTGCCCGCAGCCGCAGAGTCTGCAGAGGAGGAGGAGGAGAACGCCATCAGCGTCCCAGAGGTGACACAGGCAGAGATGAGGGCGGCCGTGATGCGGCTCCGGGCCAAGAACGTGGCTCCGGGGCCCGACGGAATTCACGGCCTGGCTTTGGCCCTCTCTCTGAAGGAGTTGGAGCCCCAACTGAGAGGACTCTACACAGCGTGCCTTGAGCGGGGCCAGTTTCCCAGTCTGTGGAAGATTGGACGTCTGGTCCTGCTCAGGAAGGCGGGGCGCCCTGCCGACTCGCCGTCTGCGTACCGGCCCATAGTGCTGCTCGACGAGGTGGGCAAGCTGTTCGAGCGCATACTCGCAGCCCGCCTCGTCGGCCACTTGTGCAGAGAGGGGCCGGACCTGGACGAGAGCCAGTTCGGCTTTCGGCATGGGCGCTCTACCATCCACGCTGTGTCGAGGGTGAGAGTCCTGGCGGAGGAAACAGTGTCCCGGGGCGGGGTGGTGGTGGCGGTGTCCTTGGACATCTCCAACGCCTTTAACACCCTGCCCTGGAGCTGCATACGGGAGGCACTACGTTATCATCGGGTGCCTCTCTACCTCCGCCGCATCGTTGGGGCTTATCTGGCGGGGAGGTGTGTCACCTACATGGGACGTGATGGCGGAAACCAGCGCCAAGTGTCGTGCGGTGTTCCACAGGGATCGGTCGTGGGACCGCTCCTGTGGAACATCGGGTACGACTGGGTGCTGAGGGGCGAGCTCCCGCCGGGCGCGGACCTGACGTGTTACGCGGACGACACGCTGGTCACGGCCCGGGGGAGTTCGCACAGGGAGGCAGCGTTGCTCGCGACGGCGGCGGTCTCACTCACGGTGAGCCGCATACGGCGCCTCGGCCTGGAGGTGGCCCTCAACAAGTCGGAGGCCATGGTGTTTCATGGCCCCCGGCGGGCGCCGCCGGCCGGATCACACATTGTGGTCGGGGGGGTCCGGATCGCTGTCGAGCCCACCATGAAATATCTGGGATTGGTGCTCGACAGCCGGTGGGACTTCGGACCCCACTTCCGGCGGCTGGCGCCCAAGTTGTTGGGCGCGGCCGGGGCGCTGGCAACGCTGCTTCCCAATCTGGGGGGCCCGAGCGCCGCCTGTAGGCGGCTCTATATGGGGATCGTGCGATCCATGGCGCTCTACGGAGCGCCGATCTGGGCGTCTGACCTGACGGCCGGCAGCATAGCTGTCCTGCGCAAGCCGCAGCGGGCTATGGCCGTCAGAGTCATTCGGGGGTATCGCACGATCTCCTGCGAGGCGGGTTGTGCACTGGCCGGATCACCGCCCTGGGACCTGGAGGCGAAGGTGCTCGCGTCACTGTACCGGTGGCGCGAGGCAGCGCGGGAGCGGGGCGAGCGACCGATGCAGCAACATATCGAGCAGCATCGGTTGCAGCTCCGCGAGGTCCTGGTGGCGGAATGGCGGGTGAGGCTTTCACGCCCTACCGCCGGCCTCAGCACCATCGAGGCGATCCGGCCAGTGCTCGACCGCTGGCTCGGGAGAAGGCACGGCTCCCTGTCGTTTCGGGCGACGCAGGTGCTCTCGGGGCATGGTTGCTTCGGGAAGTACCTGTGTCGCATAAACAGGGAGCCGGACGCCCGGTGTCACCACTGCGTCGACTGCCGGGAGGACACGGCGTGGCACACGCTGGCAGAGTGTGCCGCTTGGGAGGAGCCGCGCCGTGCCCTCATAACTGAAGTAGGCAATGACCTGTCGCTGCCGGCCGTCGTGAACGCGATGGTCGGCGGCGCAGAGTCCTGGGACGCAGTGGTCTCCTTTTGCGAAACGGTCATCTCGCAGAAGGAGGCTGCGGAAAGGGAGAGAGAGATCTCGACTCTCGACCCGGCCCGCAGCAGACGCACCGGGCGTCGGAGGAGGGCGGACAACGCCCTCTTCCGGCCCCCCTAAATGGGTCCAGGGGCGACGGATTCGGGGACATCCGTCGCCCCCCAACATCAAGACCCGAGAAGGCGGCGCGCGTAGTGTTCCTCGCGCGCCGACCACAGACGTTGCGGGGGGAGTACACCTCACTCCCCCCGCCCGAGACGGGGCCCGCGCAAGCGGGCCGGCACCAGCCGGGGTTGTGGAAGAATAATGTGTTCCCGCGACCCCGGCGTAGGTGTGAGAAGGAACACCGGGGTGGTTTTTAGTCAGTAAGAGTCTGACAGACCCCTCCGCCCGCCCCAGGGCGGAGGACATCCATGAGGATTTTCCACCCCGGGAACAAAAAAAAAAAAAAAAAAAAAAAAAAAGGTTAGGTTAGGTTCCGCGCGGCAAAGGAGACTCTGTGGCTGGCCATCGGCGAGGCGAGGACGCGAGCCAGGGAGGAGATGTTGGAGACTCTAGACGGGGATCCGTGGGGGCGCCCGTATAAAGCGGTTCGAGGGAAACTTCGAGCCGCGGCGCCTCCAATTACGGAGAGTCTCCAACCCGAGCTGCTGGAGGAGGTAGTCGCAGCCCTCTTCCCGGCAAGAGCGGAGCATACCCCGCCGCCGATGGCTTTGCCCACAGCCGCAGGGTCTACAGAGGAGAACGCCATCAGCGTCCCAGAGGTGACACAGGCAGAGATGGGGGCGGCGGCCGTGACGCGGCTCCGGGCCAAGAACGTGGCTCCGGGGCCCGACGGGATTCACGGCCTAGCGCTAGCCCTCGCTCTGAAAGAGCTTGAGCCCCAGCTAAGAGGACTCTTCACAGCGTGCCTTGAGCGGGGCCAGTTTCCCACTTTGTGGAAAACAGGTCGCTTGGTCCTGCTCAGGAAGGCGGGGCGCCCTGCCGACTCGCCGTCTGCGTACCGGCCCATAGTGCTGCTTGACGAGGTGGGCAAGCTGTTCGAGCGCATACTCGCAGCCCGCCTCGTCGGCCACTTGTGCAGAGAGGGGCCGGACCTGGACGAGAGCCAGTTCGGCTTTCGGCATGGGCGCTCTACCATCCACGCTGTGTCGAGGGTGAGAGTCCTGGCGGAGGAAACAGTGTCCCGGGGCGGGGTGGTGGTGGCGGTGTCCTTGGACATCTCCAACGCCTTCAACACCCTGCCCTGGAGCTGCATACGGGAGGCACTACGTTATCATCGGGTGCCTCTCTACCTCCGCCGCATCGTTGGGGCTTATCTGGCGGGGAGGTGTGTCACCTACATGGGACGAGATGGCGGAAACCAGCGCCAAGTGTCGTGCGGTGTTCCACAGGGATCGGTCGTGGGACCGCTCCTGTGGAACATCGGGTACGACTGGGTGCTGAGGGGCGAGCTCCCGCCGGGCGCGGACCTGACGTGTTACGCGGACGACACGCTGGTCACGGCCCGGGGGAGTTCGCACAGGGAGGCAGCGTTGCTCGCGACGGCGGCGGTCTCACTCACGGTGAGCCGCATACGGCGCCTCGGCCTGGAGGTGGCCCTCAACAAGTCGGAGGCCATGGTGTTTCATGGCCCCCGGCGGGCGCCGCCGGCCGGATCACACATTGTGGTCGGGGGGGTCCGGATCGCTGTCGAGCCCACCATGAAATATCTGGGATTGGTGCTCGACAGCCGGTGGGACTTCGGACCCCACTTCCGGCGGCTGGCGCCCAAGTTGTTGGGCGCGGCCGGGGCGCTGGCAACGCTGCTTCCCAATCTGGGGGGCCCGAGCGCCGCCTGTAGGCGGCTCTATATGGGGATCGTGCGATCCATGGCGCTCTACGGAGCGCCGATCTGGGCGTCTGACCTGACGGCCGGCAGCATAGCTGTCCTGCGCAAGCCGCAGCGGGCGATGGCCGTCAGAGTCATTCGGGGGTATCGCACGATCTCCTTCGAGGCGGGTTGTGCACTGGCCGGATCACCGCCCTGGGACCTGGAGGCGAAGGTGCTCGCGTCACTGTACCGGTGGCGCGAGGCAGCGCGGGAGCGGGGCGAGCGACCGATGCAGCAACAAATCGAGCAGCATCGGTTGCAGCTCCGCGAGGTCCTGGTGGCGGAATGGCGGGTGAGGCTTTCACGCCCTACCGCCGGCCTCAGCACCATCGAGGCGATCCGGCCAGTGCTCGACCGCTGGCTCGGGAGAAGGCACGGCTCCCTGTCGTTTCGGGCGACGCAGGTGCTCTCGGGGCATGGTTGCTTCGGGAAGTACCTGTGTCGCATAAACAGGGAGCCGGACGCCCGGTGTCACCACTGCGTCGACTGCCGGGAGGACACGGCGTGGCACACGCTGGCAGAGTGTGCCGCTTGGGAGGAGCCGCGCCGTGCCCTCATCACCGAAGTAGGCAACGTCCTGTCGCTGCCGGCCGTCGTGAACGCGATGGTCGGCGGCGCAGAGTCCTGGGACGCAGTGGTCTCCTTTTGCGAAACGGTCATCTCGCAGAAGGAGGCTGCGGAAAGGGAGAGAGAGATCTCGACTCTCGACCCGGCCCGCAGCAGACGCACCGGGCGTCGGCGGAGGGCGGACAACGCCCTCTTCCGGCCCCCCTAAATGGGTCCAGGGGCGACGGATTCGGGGACATCCGTCGCCCCCCAACATCAGGACCCGAGTAGGCGGCGCGCGTAGTGTTCCGCGTGCGCCGCTCACAGACGTTGCGGGGGGAGTACACCTCACTCCCCCCGCCCGAGACGGGGCCCGCGCAAGCGGGCCGGCACCAGCCGGGGTTGTGGAAGAATAATGTGTTCCCGCGACCCCGGCGTAGGTGTGAGATGGAACACCGGGGTGGTTTTTAGTCAGTAAGAGTCTGACAGACCCCTCCGCCCGCCCCAGGGCGGAGGACATCCATGAGGATTTTCCACCCCGGGAACAAAAAAAAAAAAAAAAAAGGTTAGGTTAGGTTGGGGTCCGGATCGCTGTCGAGCCCACCATGAAATATCTGGGATTGGTGCTCGACAGCCGGTGGGACTTCGGACCCCACTTCCGGCGGCTGGCGCCCAAGTTGTTGGGCGCGGCCGGGGCGCTGGCAACGCTGCTTCCCAATCTGGGGGGCCCGAGCGCCGCCTGTAGGCGGCTCTATATGGGGATCGTGCGATCCATGGCGCTCTACGGAGCGCCGATCTGGGCGTCTGACCTGACGGCCGGCAGCATAGCTGTCCTGCGCAAGCCGCAGCGGGCTATGGCCGTCAGAGTCATTCGGGGGTATCGCACGATCTCCTGCGAGGCGGGTTGTGCACTGGCCGGATCACCGCCCTGGGACCTGGAGGCGAAGGTGCTCGCGTCACTGTACCGGTGGCGCGAGGCAGCGCGGGAGCGGGGCGAGCGACCGATGCAGCAACATATCGAGCAGCATCGGTTGCAGCTCCGCGAGGTCCTGGTGGCGGAATGGCGGGTGAGGCTTTCACGCCCTACCGCCGGCCTCAGCACCATCGAGGCGATCCGGCCAGTGCTCGACCGCTGGCTCGGGAGAAGGCACGGCTCCCTGTCGTTTCGGGCGACGCAGGTGCTCTCGGGGCATGGTTGCTTCGGGAAGTACCTGTGTCGCATAAACAGGGAGCCGGACGCCCGGTGTCACCACTGCGTCAACTGCCGGGAGGACACGGCGTGGCACACGCTGGCAGAGTGTGCCGCTTGGGAGGAGCCGCGCCGTGCCCTCATAACTGAAGTAGGCAATGACCTGTCGCTGCCGGCCGTCGTGAACGCGATGGTCGGCGGCGCAGAGTCCTGGGACGCAGTGGTCTCCTTTTGCGAAACGGTCATCTCGCAGAAGGAGGCTGCGGAAAGGGAGAGAGAGATCTCGACTCTCGACCCGGCCCGCAGCAGACGCACCGGGCGTCGGAGGAGGGCGGACAACGCCCTCTTCCGGCCCCCCTAAATGGGTCCAGGGGCGACGGATTCGGGGACATCCGTCGCCCCCCAACATCAAGACCCGAGAAGGCGGCGCGCGTAGTGTTCCTCGCGCGCCGACCACAGACGTTGCGGGGGGAGTACACCTCACTCCCCCCGCCCGAGACGGGGCCCGCGCAAGCGGGCCGGCACCAGCCGGGGTTGTGGAAGAATAATGTGTTCCCGCGACCCCGGCGTAGGTGTGAGAAGGAACACCGGGGTGGTTTTTAGTCAGTAAGAGTCTGACAGACCCCTCCGCCCGCCCCAGGGCGGAGGACATCCATGAGGATTTTCCACCCCGGGAACAAAAAAAAAAAAAAAAAAAAAAGGTTAGGTTAGGTTGTGGTCGGGTCCCCCCCAATGGGTTCCCGCATTGACGAGGCGGGGGGGCTCAGTAGCCGTGGTTTGGACACCACGGTGAAGCTAAGAGGAACCCGAGGAGGGGCCGCTCGTCAGGGCTTTAGTAGACAAGCCGACGACGTAGCGGCCAAGGTTGCGGTGTTGTTGGGCGACATCGCAACTGTGGTGGGGCCGCGGCGGGAGAGGAGTGCCGGTATTGCGGTGCGCCGCTCTCCCTACCTTCCGCGGCCTTAACGGGGTCGCCACCGTACGATGGCTGACGCGGTGGGGCCGCAGGGGAAGAGGAGTGACGGTATGTCGTTGGCCGCTCTCCCTATCCTCTGCGGCCGAAAAATGGTAGGCGACGGGGCCATTCATCAGACCCGTCGCAAGGGGCAAGGGGTTGGTCGTAGGCTGAGGGCGAACAACGCCCTCTTCCAGCCCCTCTAAATGGGTCCAGGGACGGCGGACTCGGGGACGTCCACCGCCCCCCATACATCAGGACCCGAGGTGGTGGCGCGTAGTGTTCCACGCGCGCCCCTCTTAGACGTTGCGGGGGGAGTCTAACACCTCACTCCCCCTCCCAACACGAGGAGGCCCGCCGAGGCAGGCCAGCACCAGCCGGGGTTGTGGAAGAATAATGTGTTCCCGCGACCCCGGCGTAGGTGTGAGATGGAACACCGGGGTGGTTTTTAGTCAGTAAGAGTCTGACAGACCCCTCCGCCCGCCCCAGGGCGGAGGACATCCATGAGGATTTTCCACCCCGGGAAAAAAAAAAAAAAAAGGTTGTCGTCGGGTACCCGAGGAGGAGGCCGCGCTGTACGAGGTGTACCACGCGGCAAAGCAGACTCTGTGGCTGGCCATCGACGAGGCGAGGACGCGATCCCAGGAGAGGATGTTGGAGACTCTGGACGGGGATCCGTGGGGGCGCCCGTATAAAGCGGTTCGAGGGCAACTTCGAGCCGCGGCGCCCCCACTTACGGAGAGTCTCCAACCCGAGCTGCTGGAGGAAGTTGTAGCAGCCCTCTTCCCGGTGAGAGCGGAGCATGTTCCGCCGCCGATGGCTTTGCCCGCAGCCGCAGAGTCTGCAGAGGAGGACGAGGAGAACGCCATCAGCGTCCCAGAGGTGACACAGGCAGAGATGATTGCGGCCGTGATGCGGCTCCGGGCCAAGAACGTGGCTCCGGGGCCCGACGGAATTCACGGCCTGGCTTTGGCCCTCTCTCTGAAGGAGTTGGAGCCCCAACTGAGAGGACTCTACACAGCGTGCCTTGAGCGGGGCCAGTTTCCCAGTCTGTGGAAGATTGGACGTCTGGTCCTGCTCAGGAAGGCGGGGCGCCCTGCCGACTCGCCGTCTGCGTACCGGCCCATAGTGCTGCTCGACGAGGTGGGCAAGCTGTTCGAGCGCATACTCGCAGCCCGCCTCGTCGGCCACTTGTGCAGAGAGGGGCCGGACCTGGACGAGAGCCAGTTCGGCTTTCGGCATGGGCGCTCTACCATCCACGCTGTGTCGAGGGTGAGAGTCCTGGCGGAGGAAACAGTGTCCCGGGGCGGGGTGGTGGTGGCGGTGTCCTTGGACATCTCCAACGCCTTCAACACCCTGCCCTGGAGCTGCATACGGGAGGCACTACGTTATCATCGGGTGCCTCTCTACCTCCGCCGCATCGTTGGGGCTTATCTGGCGGGGAGGTGTGTCACCTACATGGGACGAGATGGCGGAAACCAGCGCCAAGTGTCGTGCGGTGTTCCACAGGGATCGGTCGTGGGACCGCTCCTGTGGAACATCGGGTACGACTGGGTGCTGAGGGGCGAGCTCCCGCCGGGCGCGGACCTGACGTGTTACGCGGACGACACGCTGGTCACGGCCCGGGGGAGTTCGCACAGGGAGGCAGCGTTGCTCGCGACGGCGGCGGTCTCACTCACGGTGAGCCGCATACGGCGCCTCGGCCTGGAGGTGGCCCTCAACAAGTCGGAGGCCATGGTGTTTCATGGCCCCCGGCGGGCGCCGCCGGCCGGATCACACATTGTGGTCGGGGGGGTCCGGATCGCTGTCGAGCCCACCATGAAATATCTGGGATTGGTGCTCGACAGCCGGTGGGACTTCGGACCCCACTTCCGGCGGCTGGCGCCCAAGTTGTTGGGCGCGGCCGGGGCGCTGGCAACGCTGCTTCCCAATCTGGGGGGCCCGAGCGCCGCCTGTAGGCGGCTCTATATGGGGATCGTGCGATCGATGGCGCTCTACGGAGCGCCGATCTGGGCGTCTGACCTGACGGCCGGCAGCATAGCTGTCCTGCGCAAGCCGCAGCGGGCGATGGCCGTCAGAGTCATTCGAGGGTATCGCACGATCTCCTTCGAGGCGGGTTGTGCACTGGCCGGATCACCGCCCTGGGACCTGGAGGCGAAGGTGCTCGCGTCACTGTACCGGTGGCGCGAGGCAGCGCGGGAGCGGGGCGAGCGACCGATGCAGCAACATATTGAGCAGCATCGGTTGCAGCTCCGCGAGGTCCTGGTGGCGGAATGGCGGGTGAGGCTTTCACGCCCTACCGCCGGCCTCAGCACCATCGAGGCGATCCGGCCAATGCTCGACCGCTGGCTCGGGAGAAGGCACGGCTCCCTGACGTTTCGGGCGACGCAGGTGCTCTCGGGGCATGGTTGCTTCGGGAAGTACCTGTGTCGCATAAACAGGGAGCCGGACGCCCGGTGTCACCACTGCGTCGACTGCCGGGAGGACACGGCGTGGCACACGCTGGCAGAGTGTGCCGCTTGGGAGGAGCCGCGCCGTGCCCTCATCTCAGAAGTAGGCAGTGACTTGTCGCTGCCGACCGTAGTGAGTTTGATGGTCGGCAGCGCCGAGTCCTGGGACGCGGTGGTTTCCTTCTGCGAAACAGTGATCTCGCAGAAGGAGGCTGCGGAAAGGGAGAGAGAGATCTCGTCCACTCTCCCGATCCGCAGCAGGCGCACCGGGCGCAGGCGGAGGGCGGACAACGCCCTCTTCCAGCCCCCCTAAATGGGTCCAGGGGCGACGGATTCGGGGACATCCGTCGCCCCCCAACATCAGGACCCGAGAAGGCGGCGCGCGTAGTGTTCCTCGCGTGCCGACCACAGACGTTGCGGGGGGAGTACACCTCACTCCCCCCGCCCGAGACGGGGCCCGCGCAAGCGGGCCGGCACCAGCCGGGGTTGTGGAAGAATAATGTGTTCCCGCGACCCCGGCGTAGGTGTGAGAAGGAACACCGGGGTGGTTTTTAGTCAGTAAGAGTCTGACAGACCCCTCCGCCCGCCCCAGGGCGGAGGACATCCATGAGGATTTTCCACCCCGGGAACAAAAAAAAAAAAAAAGGTTAGGTTAGGTTAGGAGCTTTGCATTTGTGAAAGTGATTACCAATCGCACCAATGTGATCGCGCGAGGGAAGCACAGTGCCTCTGGCCGATTGTTCGATTGGCCAATTGCCAAGCAAAGACTCGTCGCTATGTGCGCTTACATAAACGCAAAGGCAGCTCAGGCCTCGCGGACTGTACTAGCTTTATGAAATATTAGAAAAGTATTTTATTAATTTCGAACAACACGCACACAACAAATCCCGTATTTTGTATTAAAAACACAGTTCTGACACTGATCGAATACTTTATTTGAAAAACAGAACACGCCTCATTATGCGGGAGGAGATGAGTCGTTGGAATTATAATTCCGTTTGGAATTAATGTAGCTATACGTATTTATGTATGTTTTACTGATGTTGGAAAAATAGGTATACAAACTCCTACCTGCCCCACTAATAATGCTCATGACCGCCATCTTCAATGGCGCCTTGAGCAACAACATCTTCCCACAAGCGTGGAAAGAAGCAACAGTCATCGGTATCCCAAAGCCAGGCAAGCCAAAGTCTGAGCCCTCCAGCTACCGTCCCATTAGCTTACTCAACGTTCTCGGCAAAATCTACGAGATGCTTATTTATAAGCGTCTCAAAGACTACGCCGAAGCAAAGGGCCTCATTCCCAACGAACATTTTGGTTTCCGTCCCCAACACTCGAGAACCGTTTCCTCAGAAAGGTCACGGGTGCTCCCTTCTATGTCCGTAATATAAATCTCCACATCGACCTTAAAATGCCTACCATAAACCAGTTCATGAAACGCTTATCGAAGCGCTTCTTTGACTGTGGCATTAAACACTCCAACCCCTTGATCTCTGCGGCCGCCCGCTACACTCCCTCCCGCATTAGCAGTATTCGCCGACCAAGGCATACTTTAATCGCCCCCGACGACGCCACTACCCTCCTCCAGGAGAGTAGTAAGGCCACCAGCATACTACATAAGCCCAAAACCCGATCGCCGTCCTACCGTCCTCGCCGCCGAGGCTCGCCGCCGAGGCCCGCCGCGACGCCCAAATCCACGCCCCTCCCGACCCTTGCTCGAGCCAGCCCGCGCCGCTGAGCCTGTAGCTTTAAATTCGTCCCTAAATCACTCAAATCCTGATCCAGCTAGTCCCTTGCTGCCCTCTTCCAGCGACGCCCTAAGCTGAGGTTCGTACCCCACAGGGGGTGCCCTTAGCGTTGTCGCTTAGTTTTTAAGTTAGTGCATAAGTTTAAGTCCTGGCTGGAGGCCTTAATTTATTAGGGCAACCACAGGCAAGTCCGTCTAAGCAGACGAAAACCTCATAGGTTGACCTGCGAGATGCCATTCCCAAAAAGAAAATGTTGGAAAAATTCTAAGAAAAAGCAATGATGGTTGATTAATAATCATCTTCACGATCTGGGTACGCTTACTATCCCCAATGGCAAAATCATAAGCTTTGCAGATGACACTGCCCTCTTGTTCAGCGCGAGCTCGTGGCTTTAAAGATGCAGTATATGAGCGTACACAATTGGGCTTTAATATGGTATTCAACCAGCCACGTGAAAATGTGTTGACCCTTAATACAACCAAAACCAATAACATAGCATTCTCCATGAAAAACAATGGTTCCTCCCAAAAATTGCATAAAGACGATTGTAGCCCACTCTTGCACAAACTCATTCACCCGTAGTTGTAATTGCAAACCACTCACCAAGGCTGAGAATGTTAAATACCTGGGAATATTAATCGACAAAAACCATAGATTTCAATACCACATAACCACACTTAGTAACAGATTACGGAAACTAATGTATGTGTTCAAAACGCTGAGACCTGTAGTCGATAAAAATATTTTCTAATCAGTGAACTATGCTCTTGCTCAATCTTTAATATGCTACTGCATCACCTCTTGGGGTGGAGCTCCGAAAAAAAAACCCTAATAGAAATTTAAATAACTCAAAGAGCTATACTGAAAGCTATGCTAAATCTGTCGCGGGCAGAAGCTATTTTACATAATAAATCTATCTAATCCATCAAACCTGCAAAAGTAACACCCCAACTCTAAAAGCCAGTTACGACAATTCGCCAAAAAAAAAATTGCCACGAAGACCGCAACACACCAGGTACAATAAAACAGAATGAAACGTTAAAATGTATACAGAAAGTTAATAGACCGCAAACTTTGGTGCGCGTCCTTATGCTGGCAACATTAACTTATTGGCTCACAGAGCAGGATATTTATAGCTCAGTCTTAGCCCAACTTTCGCTTTCTTCGAGACCGCCGCGAATCATTGCAACCCCCAGAGGGTTGCCAAGGCCGCTAGCTATATTCCCTCCTCCATTAGTCATGTCCGCCGTCCCAAGCATGTCCTCACCGATCCCGATGACCACATAACTCTCATTCAGGAGAGCAGTAGGGCCACCAGTACAGTGCACAAACACAGACCGGACTGCCTTAAGCGGACTCAAAGCCTCCAGCCAGGGGCGTAAAACTACTTTCCGATGTACCGACATTCCGATCTCGCCGCTGAGGTTCCTCGCGAAGATCCCGACGTAACTGTTCCCCCCGACCCTTGCTCGACGAAATGCCAGCCGGCGCCGTAGCTGAGCCTGTAGCTTTACATTCCCCAGATAATAATAATATAATCCAGATCCAGCCCATCTGCTGTCCTCCCTTCAGCGACGCCCTAAGCCGAGGTCCGTACCCCACAGGGGTAGCCCTTAGCGAGCGTTCGCTTAGTAATGTAAGTAGTTTTACGCCCCTGGCTGGAGGCTTTGAGTCCACTTAAGGCAGCCACAGGATAGTCCAGTTAAGTAGTCACGACCTCTCAAGGTCAACTACGAGATGCCACACAAAAAAAAAAAAAAAAAAAAACAACTTTCGCTGGGAGCACGCCAGCTTCACAGCACGAGACAATTTTAGCCCACAACTTCTTACTATCCTTGTTCTCTAAGAAAAACATTTCAGAAAAAAAATTAAGCTTTATTTGAGAAGCGATTTTGTCTATTTGTGGGATCCAGCTAGGTATGTTTTTTTAATTAAATACCTTAAGGGAGATAAAGGTCAGTACTGTACTTAATCAATTGGGGACCGTGTAAATATTAAAACATGAATTTGGGACACGAATTATATTAGGAAACCCGTTTTCTATACCATTCCAATAATTTAGGAAAAACATTTTCTTAAATACATGCTTACAATAATAATTTGCCAGGATTCATTTTAAAGAAACTTTTTTCTCGTCTAATTACAAAGTTTCATACTAAATTGTGGTTTCAAATGTTTTGAGAGGACCATAAATTCAATTTGCTGGAAATTTGTTAATTTGAAATTTATTACCGACCTACAGAATACGCAATGAAGGGGTTTAAACGGTTGGTTGGCTACATAGAATGTATTACGTATCTCGATTCTCGGAATATGTTATATATTCCGAGAATCGAGATATGTAATACAGTCATTTGGACGTAGACGATCCCATGTCGTGTTTCTAGTTTAAATTTTGTATGATAGTAAGCTTCATGATCACAATTTCAACTTTACAGGTGCTTAAAATTATAGCTTTATGCTTAATTAAATACATTATACCTACCTACTATGTAGGTAAGGGACGAGGTAAAGACGTTATTAGTAGTAATAATAAATGTTTATTGCACATGTTTAAATTACTGTAACAAACATGAAGTCTTTTTGACAGTTCCTTCATAGGGCCAAATAATTAGAACCAACCAAGAACTGTAGTTGACTGTAAAGTTACGTCTTTTATCAGACTTCCCTATCCCCAAGCAACGCAAAACTAAAAACCCACAAAATTTACACAGAAATCCGAACAGCGATTTTAAAACCGCGCAGGAAAATAAGGAACTGTTAACATAACGTACGAGAATAAAAGTGGCTAATGCCACAAGCTGGTCGCAAAACAAATGCTATCCGCTCCAAAACTGGTGTTAGTACAACTTCATAGTGTGTCCACACTGTAATACTGCACTCAAGTTAACCGGCAAAAGTTAGGGAGTGTGCGACGAGTAGCTAATAAACGCTTCCTAGTGAAGCATTCCGTTTCAGCTTCCGAACTTTAATAAGGGTCATGTATGGTACTATACTACACTAGTTTTGAAGCGGCAATTGTTTAACGGTTGATAAGGAGTGTATTGACGAGGGAGAGGTTAATATGGGTTTGCACCTAATTGTCTGCTGTCTGTTCGCGTGTATCTACAAGATTTTTAAGCTTAATTAGAGCTGTTTATAGGTTTTGAGGAATGCATAATCACTACATGAAAAATACTGGAATAATCTGCATCCGTATGGACAGGTCGCCGACCCCACATTGTTGGGAAGTGGCTAGGCAGATGATTATGATGAGAGACAGTCAGTATGCAAATAAACGTTTTTGGAACGAGTATCGGAACGGTATGTTTGAAGTTAGAAGTAAGAACAATATTGTTAGTCATTAGCTTATCATTATGTTAGTAGAAAAGACTATGCTAAAAGAGATCGAGTTGAGAAGGAATTTACTATTGTGCATCCCATTTTACGTTTTTCAAGTCACTATTATTTTAAAGATTCCATAGTTGCGGCGTGGTAGCTTTTGATGTGGCGTAGCGTTTGCTACGGCGTAGTAGGGCTACGGCGTAGAGACAACGCTACGCTTGCTACGCAAAGCAATTCCAACATTGATTTAGATCCACGTTTTTTATTGATATTAAAGATATTAGGAGAGGATTCACTCCCATGATAAATAAATGCAAAATTGTCAGGAGGTTCCTCTCTCTGGTGCCCTGACCGCCGGAAGCTTGGACCCTGTTCCCGATACCGGTGGGCTCCTATTTTATATATTTTCAAATGTATTTAACTTGTAAAAAAAAAAATGTGTTCATCATCATCATGCTCTTTTCCGAATTTATTTGGGCGCAGCATGCTTCTTCCTCTATACATCACTTATTTACGAACCTTTATCTAAGTTATGTCAACTCATGGGTAAATAATGCAATTAAAAAAAGAAATAAGAAAAAAAATGTCAAACGGAATTCTATTTAAAAATTCTAGTTTAAATCCATCGTTCAAAATGTGTCTAAGTAATTTCAAATGTACCACGTCACGTACCTACAGTTGAGAAGTAACGTCATTATCGCGGAGTTCTTGACGACGTCTAAAATGTCATTCTGATTGCCTCCTACGAGTGGACGCTGTGACAATTATGTAGGTCAAGAGCTATGTAAAGTGACCGGTCTACTAGCTTTCGCTAAACCCATCATAAGGATCTCTTAGGTTTGGGCACGCCACAATAGCGGCGGTAAGTCCCCTCTTTGAGGAGTGGTTGGAGAGGCGTCACGGCGTCCTCACCTTCCGCCTGACACAGGTCCTCACCGGACACGGGAGGGAGGAAACGCCCGGGTGTCACCATTGTGTGGATCGCCCGGAGGACACGGTGGAACATACGGTGGAGGTATGCCCAGCTTGGGCGGAGCACCGCAGTGTCCTCGCGGAGGCGATTGGCGGCGGCGATCTCTCGCGTCCGGCCCTGGTCCAGGCCATGGTACGGAGCGAGAGGGAATAGAAAGCCGTCACCTCCTTCTGCGAAGCAGTAATGCTGAGAGCCTTGCGCCCTCACGCCGCCACTAGCCGCCGCAGGAGACGCCCTGGGCGTCGGGAGTCGCCTGCAGATTCCCGGCCACCGTAGGCGCGGGCTTGCGGACGGCGAGCAATGGGTAGCTCGCCGTCCGGTAAGGACCAGGCCCGGGTCGACGGTGCGTTGTGTTCCACGCGCGCCTCAAAGAGATGTCAGCACAAAGTGACGGGGTCCGATAGGGCCGACGCCTCAGGGTCGCGGGTTATTCTACAGAGAAAACCGTGGCCCTGGCACAGGCAACTGAAGGAACACGGGTGGGTTTTAGTCAGTAAAAGTCTGACACGCCCTCCCGCTCCACTCAGAGCGGGAGAAGTCATTTGATGATTTCCCACCCAAAAAAAAAAAAAAAAAAGGTGATGACATTTGGGACTTGCATTTTTAAACAGCATAAGTGCCGTAATATTAGTTGGGTGACTGTAAATTGAATCGTGTTAAGCACGGTGATGAAAAGCAATCTTAACGGAACTCGCAGACTGTACATATTGACACTCTGGACTTATATTAAACTAAACAACAGTCTAGAAACACTTTTCATAAAAAGTTCTAGTGCTCCAGGTGTTGCAACATTACGTCACAGCTGTTACAGCAACACGTGTGTAATATAAACCTCCGGACACTTTACCGTCCGTGACACGCACCAGCCTCGGCCCATATTGTGGAGCTTTAAATCACGGCAGCAGTTTGTATAAATCATCAACGTCCGGTAAATATTCTCTACTGAACGTCGGACTTACTGGTATAACTGCGGTGACCATACTGTGGCTGTAAATCATTATATTCGGCAGATAGATTGGCGAAAAAAATAATTATGTTTTGGAATGACGTAGATTTTTGGAAAGAATCTTTCGCAGATTTCGTTTAGTGATCATGATAAATGTAGATACTGGGCAGAAGTGTAATCCTGCGATTTATCAACACTTTTCACAACAAGCGGTGTCAGCAAGACATAATTTCCTTGCTTCCGTACAGCATTGCAGGATTATGCAAAAGCAGGACGAGACGAGGCATGTGTAAATTGTGTGATAAATGGATGACTAATGTTTAGAATCAATCAATCAATCGATCAACTTTATTCTCTAAACATAATATACATTATTTTACACCACATAACAGAAAATACAAAATTCAGGTAGGTATATATTGTGGGAGACTTGTGCCTAAGCTAGGCTCGAGGCCTGTGTTTCAGGACACCAGGATTCCACCCCTTTACATTTTCATTTCATAAATTATGTACTAAGCGCGCTGACAGAATGTAGTGCAAAAAGTTTTTAAATGACTGGCTACAAAAATTAAACTAAAATGATACTGAAAACATCCTAAAAACCAAAACTCTCAATCACGAAAGTGTGGGTGTGTGAGTACACACCCAGGCACCCACACACATTCGGACAATAATTCGGACCAATTAATGGCCGTGTTCGAAAGATTAAACGCCATTCGAGAAGACAATGAAATAATTATACAACTTTTTGGGCGACAGAATTTAATGATGATCTATTCTACGTTCCAATTGTAGATATAAGCTGTTTATGGTTCTACTATTCGTAGAAAGTATTTAAGGAAGTTAATAATAATTATATTAAGTAGAGGGTGCTAACGTCCACTAAAAAGAAAATGAAAACACCACTACCGAGAGTGATTCAACAGAGGATTGAAGTTTGTTTGCGGATAAAGACACGAACATCAGCAAAACTATCCATAGTTTTAGTTAGCACCCTCTACTTAATATAATTATTATTAACTTCCTTAAATACTTTCTACGAATAGTAGAACCATAAACAGCTTATATCTACAATTGGAACGTAGAATAGATCATCATTAAATTCTGTCGCCCAAAAAGTTGTATTGTTGTTGTTGTAAATATCGAAGCCAGCAAAAACATTTTTCATCAGAAAAAAAAACAAAGATAACTCATTCAGAAAATAATATTTGTTTCGCAGGAAGAACTATTATTTCTTGGCATGACATAATTAATAATGGTACGGAAATAAAAACAGGTAGCATATATTAGGAGGTGAATAATGCCCTATTCCCGGAACAGAAAAGCATATACATATAAATACGCAAGAAAAAGAGACCGATTCCCCTTTATTGAAAACCTCCGTACCTCAGTATCATCGCCCTTTGATATGAGCAAGTCCGAACAGGTGTCATATTTCATTGGAACTTTTTCTTCTTCCCTAATTCGATTCAGCAAATGATTCGGAAAGGCCCGATTGGAGGACGTCATTATTTATTATGTATACATGCCAATGCACGGGTTTGTATAGCAGCTAGTGAAAGGCGGAAGGAAAATGCCTGGGCCGGGGAAAATAAATTATTAACTTTTCACGGAAATCTGCGGGTAAACAATTTTTGCGCGAAATTAATTAGGGAAATGAGAATTAAAGGCGATTGGCAGTTCATTTTACACTAAGCAATATTGACCCTCATTGTGTTAGATTTTAGTAAAAAGTGGGAAATTAGTAGATATTTGCATTTGTTGGTTTTAGCAGTAAGGACAACATCAGCTTTTCTGACGATTTTTTTTTTGCAAGATAAGTCAGTGATATCCACAATTAGATATCACGTAAAATTAAAATATTCACATTATTTAGTACCATGTCTTAAACCTAAGAAAATAAGAAGCTTGAGTAATGGGAAAAACCAAGTATATCTTAGGTAGCCTTGGTGTAATACTGAAAGTGACTGGCAAATGGACTACCTTGACACATTCACAGCACTTTTATAATGTCTAAAAATTTATGAAGTGAAGATGACGCCACAAAAATACTAAGGCGCTAAGTAACGCATTTAATTTTCGCCAAATTATTGTTCGCAGTATTCAAGTTAATGTGGCGTTAATAATTGAATTAATAAATGAATGCGTTTAAACACCTAATATGTGTTGGAGAATAATATTACACGTTTATACAACACTGTGAGCAGTATTGAATGTTTCGGAATCGTGATAGTTGAACTTAGTGCCCGCATTTATAATACAAGGTATGGGCTCGGAAGATGGCGGGTTTTGAAACAAAAGGAATGAATAATTTATTTCTGGAATGTTTTTATTAGTTCCAGCTCCTTTTAGAAAATGCAGTCCATTGGAATCTTGAATCATTTTTTTTATAGACTGGAAGGATTATTTCAAACAAGCCGAATAATCCAGTAATTTAGGGTTCTTTATGAATAGTAACTTTTTTTTTTATCATTCATGTCCAGTAATACAGTAATTTTGAGATTTATAGGACAGTTCCATCTACCATGGTTCAAGGTGGTGGGAAACGTTTATATTTAGTAAACTATGTATGACTAAACAAAACATCTCAACACATAGACTTGAATTGAGATCCGAATTCCCAACATTCTAATATTCTCAAATCTTTACAAACAACAGAACCATTCCTTCGATTTTCGTTTAAACCCGATTTCGGTGAAACGTGCCGTTCAGATACGAAGTACAAATCACGGTACTTTTTTCGGTAAATAAAATCAGCGTGCGCTGGCATTGACGGATCGCCCACCCACCTACAATTAACGATCGGTGGCAGGCTGGCAGGAAATCGCAAGTGTGTATCCTTACCAGCTCTTAGCTGAAAGGTTTCGTCCATGTTTTTTTTTATTCCGGCGAGATGTTCACGATTTGGGATTAAATACATATATGTAATGTAATTATTTAGACTTTGGTTAAAATTGGGTGTTAAAAACACTAGATGTTTGGGTTTTGTCTTGGTATTAATTGCAGAATGTAGTTGTTAAGTAAGAGTACGTACTCGTATTTAGTTGTGTGTGTTTACCAACCTTGATAAAAGAAAGCAGAATTTTACCACAGCCCCTGCTGAAACTGGTTTCCACTTCTTATAGAAAACAGCAACACAAAGAGATCTCTGATGTGTTGAAGACCAGATATTCTCTGCTCATATTTCCCGGATGCACTTAGAAAACGACTCCTACAGTGTCTTAAAAAATATCCTACCTACAATTTGTTGAAACGTATCAAACATTTTAACACATTGTGTATGAGCTTTTTATTTATTAATATAATTATACAACTTTTTACACAAAACTCTAAATTAAATGAGTAACTAACTAAATTTACAAATTTAAAGACGTTTATAGACGTCTTGATTAAACCTAGTTAGGATTTATATGCGCGGGTTTTACAGCCTCCCACAAGTTATGGTCCAAGATTCAGTAATCGTAATGCCGTAATACTACGTGTGTTATAGTACATACAGAGGAAGTTAAAGTGATCTTTAATGTTCTGTGTCAAGCCATGTGTACCTAGTAAAGTAAGTTCGGTCTTTGTTCGTGTATTAGTACCAAAGTTTGTTCTGAAGTAAAAGTTATTTATTTGGTAGAATAAATTATAATGTTAAGATTGGATATTTAATTTAAAAGGATATTGTGTTGACTTACGGCCGACACCGATATCGTATCTTCAATTTTGGCGTATTATTTTACGAAAATCATATAATTTTACAATGTTTGTAAATTTGTGAGCACCATATCACGTGATTGATTTTTCTGTCTTTGCTTTACGAGTATTTAGTTTTTTTTACCTACTGTGGTATGGCATTATTTTTGCATCGTCTTCACATTTAAAAATATAACTAATATATACAAAATATTTTAAAACATTTTAAAAGAGGAGAGGAGAGGGGTGGAGTTTCTTTCCCCTTCTTCTCCATACGAAACTACCTTTTGAAATTCACGCCTAGAATCATTTCTTTTTCAATGTAAATGTTGACGTTCAAAAGTGCCTTGTGCCTATTTGAAATAAATGCTTTGACTTTACTGGAAATTGAAAAACCTATCAATCTCTGGTTTTAACGTCCAAATAGAGGCAAAGTATGCCACCCTATAAGGTGTTGACAGCTATTTGATTGACTTAATTGACTGATTTTATATATTTATGAAATTAACAAACTTTTATGATAATTGTGACGTCACATTCCTACCTAGATAAAATAAGTTTTCTTGTAACCGTTCATTAGTTTTTTTGTTGCATACCCACTTATTCAATGCATAATAACATAACAAGGAAAGAATATTCTAATAACACAAATATAATTGTTGATACCCACTTATTATAGGTATTCAGCAGAGTTTATTGAAAACTAATGTAATGATTAAGACTTTATGCTTTTTATGTAACGTCACAATGAATTATAATATTGGGGTTATAGCTTAAGTGTTCATTTTCTTGACGAAAAGAAGTTTGAAACCAAACCTCAATTTAGGATCATTAAATAATTACGGATATGTTAATTTTACTAAGTATTTAGTTACACCGTCTAATAATTAAAACAAAACATCTAGGTATTAATATTTTGTATAACCCCCATTATTTTCAATGCCTTTTGAGCTGGTTTTCTGTGATGCAAGCCTTCAGCATGGAGGGCACGGCGAACAGTTTGCAAAGAGGTGTCGAATAATTCCGCAAAGTGTCCAGTTGGTGTGAAACCATTTGTTTCATACTCGCCCACCATATGACGTCGCTGCGCCTCGCATGTCTTTTAATCCAGAGACTTACAGTATTCCTCTAAAACAAAAAAAAATATATATTACACCACCCACCACCACACAACAACTCGACATCACCCACCACCACGACAAGTGGTAAGTCGGGCCGCAGCTATAACAAAATACTTAAAGTGACTCCATTTTTATATAATATAATAATCATTATTTAATATAACAATATAGTATTAAAACTCTGCATTTATTAATTCAATAATAATCACTTATTATTTATCTTTCAGGCCTCATGATGGATTAAAAAAAGAATAAATATAATTAATCTTTACGTCACCAAATAATTAAATGTATACATTGCAAATAAAAGTTTAAATGGTAATTCATAAATATAATCAGTCCGGTTTTATCAGATATTTGTGTTCTATTAAGACCACTTTTATGCAGCGCAATAATAGTCGCCCTCGCCTCAATATTAATATTTGCCTGCATTTTGAGAATAAATACAATACTGATATCTATCTAACTACACGTCACTAACCAACAACTACAATCAATCGACAACGTTCATTCCGATCAAGTTAAACATTCGTTAAACTCAAGTCTACCTCACAGAAATCTAAATTCCTTGTTTAGTTTTCTATGATCTACCTTTTTTACTTTACGATATGTGGACAAAGCGAACAAGATAAAGAATATTATATTTCTGTCCCATTACTTCCAATCGATCAAAAACTTACAAAAAGCCTATAGATTTATGCGTGAGATTTGAACTCACATTCGCACATCTATTTGCACGCGCTTGACCGCTAGGCCATCTTGACTCATGTTAATAAGTTGAAATTATGAACGACAATCACATGTTGACGACAATTATTATGCGTGTGTCTCTTGGAAATAGAAGGTCGTAAGTCAAACTAAACGTCAAGCTATTGCTTTGTGAGAATGCCTATGGATTTTTGGTCGCCACTGTACATCAAACTAAGAAACACTGTATGCACAATGTAACACGAAAAACAATGTGCTCACGGTTGCATTCAACGGTACAGGAGTCGTATTTAAACTTAAGATTTTTCAACATTTGAAACCTGTTTTAGTAAAAAACGGTTAAAAAAAGAAAACACTTACATAAAACTTTGACCTTGAATGACTAAGTTATCAGAAGGAAAAATATGGAATAGCAATGGCGAATAGAATAATTGACTCTCGGCTACATTAACGCTATTACAAACAGGCCCGACACGCAACGTTACACAAAGGCACCGCTCGTCGCGCGACATGCGGTTCCTTTGTGTCGCGGCACCACAGGGCCAAAAGGTTAGTTTTATAATGCCTAAAAGTGATGATCCACTGCATTAAACAAAATGAGAAAAATATATGATACTCCTCAGCATATTTAGGCAAGTTAGAGTTAGAGTCACAAATGACTCAAAACTAGACTAAACATCACCAACATTTTGTTCATTCCTGCCAAACGACGATTTCCCATTCTGAAATTGACTAAAGTGACACAACGTAACTATATTTTACTTTGACAGCACTAAGATGATACAGAGATATTAGTTTAGTGAAATGTCAATTTTGCTATTTGACGTTTTTAACCTCAAGTGACTGTCTTACTAAATTTGAATATGAACAAAAACATGCATTTTTAATCGCGATTTAAAAGGTGAGGAATATAATTTGTTATCGTGAACTAAAATTCTCACCAACACCTCGACTTCAGGTGCAGAAACAGTATTGTATCTTTTTTTCTTTTCTTTTGCTTATATCTCGAAAATGTGTCCTATCTCAAAAATAATGAAAATTTCAAACCCCTTTATAAACCCCTAAAGCTCCACCTGTCGTTTTTTTTCCATACAAAAAGTGAAAAATTCCTTAAAAAACACGTCGAGACCGCCAACCCTGTGCGCCTCCGGCTCTAAAAAATCAAGGGTTATGTCAAACACGGTGGCACACAAACAAAACAAACACAATCTTTTTATGCAGTTTTAGCTCTTGTCAACCTTTTAAGTGCTTTTTTGCACCCGTTAGATAACGCAAATGATACGCCATAATTAAAAACAAATATAATTTTACAATGGAGTAACATAGGTCAGTCACGTTTTTGGAATTATGTTTGTTCTGTATTCCGGGTAATAGGTACCTACTTGACAGCTTGAAACCTCGAAACCTGTCAATATTAATTTAGACGACATTCTATGTAGCCAACCAACCGTTTAAACCCCTTCATTGCGTATTCTGTAGGTCGGTAATAAATTTCAAATTAACAAATTTCCAGCAAATTGAATTTATGGTCCTCTCAAAACATTTGAAACCACAATTTAGTATGAAACTTTGTAATTAGACGAGAAAAAAGTTTCTTTAAAATGAATCCTGGCAAATTATTATTGTAAGCATGTATTTAAGAAAATGTTTTTCCTAAATTATTGGAATGGTATAGAAAACGGGTTTCCTAATATAATTCGTGTCCCAAATTCATGTTTTAATATTTACACGGTCCCCAATTGATTAAGTACAGTACTGACCTTTATCTCCCTTAAGGTATTTAATTAAAAAAACATACCTAGCTGGATCCCACAAATAGACAAAATCGCTTCTCAAATAAAGCTTAATTTTTTTTCTGAAATGTTTTTCTTAGAGAACAAGGATAGTAAGAAGTTGTGGGCTAAAATTGTCTCGTGCTGTGAAGCTGGCGTGCTCCCAGCGAAAGTTGTTTTTTTTTTTTTTTTTTTTTTGTGTGGCATCTCGTAGTTGACCTTGAGAGGTCGTGACTACTTAACTGGACTATCCTGTGGCTGCCTTAAGTGGACTCAAAGCCTCCAGCCAGGGGCGTAAAACTACTTACATTACTAAGCGAACGCTCGCTAAGGGCTACCCCTGTGGGGTACGGACCTCGGCTTAGGGCGTCGCTGAAGGGAGGACAGCAGATGGGCTGGATCTGGATTATATTATTATTATCTGGGGAATGTAAAGCTACAGGCTCAGCTACGGCGCCGGCTGGCACTTCGTCGAGCAAGGGTCGGGGGGAACAGTTACGTCGGGATCTTCGCGAGGAACCTCAGCGGCGAGATCGGAATGTCGGTCTGTGTTTGTGCACTGTACTGGTGGCCCTACTGCTCTCCTGAATGAGAGTTATGTGGTCATCGGGATCGGTGAGGACATGCTTGGGACGGCGGACATGACTAATGGAGGAGGGAATATAGCTAGCGGCCTTGGCAACCCTCTGGGGGTTGCAGTGATTCGCGGCGGTCTCGAAGAAAGCGAAAGTTGTGCTAAGACTGAGCTATAAATATCCTGCTCTGTGAGCCAATAAGTTAATGTTGCCAGCATAAGGACGCGCACCAAAGTTTGCGGTCTATTAACTTTCTGTATACATTTTAACGTTTCATTCTGTTTTATTGTACCTGGTGTGTTGCGGTCTTCGTGGCAATTTTTTTTTTGGCGAATTGTCGTAACTGGCTTTTAGAGTTGGGGTGTTACTTTTGCAGGTTTGATGGATTAGATAGATTTATTATGTTAAAAACAATTTTACAGGAAAATCTCCATTAACTAAATTATTCGAAATTTATTTAATTCATTTGTTACAAAAATGTGATAAATGAAGAACCGCACTACCGATTTTGTGCAAACTTCACATAAACCATCTACCAAATAGTCCGAACAAAGCCTAAACATTTGGTTTGGATAGGTGAGCCCGTTCTTGAGTTATAAAATTACAACGAAAAATGGCATTTTATTCATATATATAGATTGATTTTACCTCTACCTCTTTTAATTTGTGTTTAGTTTCTTGTAACCGACTTTTTTCTTAAAATTAGTGGCTTTAGACATATCGGAACGTTCGTAAAAATTAATTATCGGTTGTCAACACACTTACTTTACAGCAAAACGCAAACCTAGTGTGACTCAATCTCACAATAATTGTTTAAAATCCTCCAGCAAGTGCTAATCGGTAAAAAAAAAACAAATTTGAAAATTTTGCTAAAAGTGCCGTATCATAGTGCCAAACCAAAGAGTGCAAGGAATCTTCGTGGTTGTGCGGACTGCATAAAGGTGTAAGTCCGGCGAGTACGAAACTGTCGCGGTGCTACCAACCTACCGAAAAAGCTCCTGGCGCAGCGTTCTAGCGACAAAAGTGGTGCGCCTGCGTCGCATTGCGAGGGTGGCGTGACCCCGACCATATCAAGAAACTATTTCCGTCTACTTGATACCACTTCCTTTAACGAATCATGCCTCGTGTTCAGCGCACTCCAAAAAAAGAGAAAGACGTTGCAAGCCTGAGTCATGTGCAGTCGGAACCTGATATGCAGCATTCCTCGACCAACTCGCCTGAAGTCGCAAAAGTTAATCTTAGTGTCCGGCCCAAGCGTCCACGTCTGAACAGCTGTCCTGAGATTGACCTTCACCAACCGAAATCAACCGAGCTTGTCGAGACCATCCGTCAAGAGATACGCGCGGTTATATCTACAGAGATCTCAACAGCGATAAAGAAATGCATTGCAGTAGAACTCAACGATATGAAGGATCTATAACTAAATCTATAACTAAAATTATGTACAGAAAGTAATAGAAGTTTAAGCAAGGAAAACGAGTCCCTTAAGCAGTTGGTTTCGGACTTGTCTGTGCGAGTTAATCTAATCGAGCAAAACTCGCGCCAGCAATATATTGAAATAAACGGCATACCAGAAAACAAGGCGGAAAGTTTGGTGATGACGGTTGAGCAGATAGGGAACGTGGTAGCACGCGTAATCAGAGAAGAAGACATACTGTCGGCCGTACGAGTGCGGAAATTAGACCCCGATAATAGTTACCCAAGAGCGGTTGTTGTAAAGCTGCCCACCACTCGAACACGGGACGTTATCCTAACCTCGGTTATGAACTTCAACAAAGCACACCCTACTGTGAAACTTAATTCGTAACACCTGGGGTATGGTGGCCCCGTTAAGCCTATATATGTGTCTGAACATTTATCACCCCTCAATAAACAAATCCAAGCGGCTACTAGAAAGGCGGCCACTGCAAAGGGATACAAATATGTGTGGGTTCGTGACGGTAAAGTTCTCATTAGAAAGTCTGATGGAGAGCAAGCCAAGCACATAAGAAGCTTGGACGCAGTTGCACTACTCTGAAACCTCTTTTAAAAAAAACTGGTATAATGTAGTATATAATCGCCCACAATTCAACATTTATTATCAAAACTTTAGAGGTATGAAAACAAAATTAAATACGATTGAATTAACCACACGGTTGCACAACTACGATGTTATTATGGGCAAAGAGACATTGCTAGATGATGGTATAAATGATGGCGAATTATTTGACTCCAGGTACATCGTCTATCGTAGAGACAGAGTGTCAACCGTAAATAATGGTAAAAAAGAGGGAGGTGTATTGATTGCTGTTTTGAAGTCAATAGACTCTGCCCGGATGTCGCAGTGGGAAACAGACCTAGAAAACCTATGGATCAGGCTCAAGACTGTCAAAGGTAAAACATGTAATTACTTAAATATCTGCGCAGCCTATCTTCCACCTCCAGTTCAACATCATACCCTTGACTCGTTCCTCGACAGTGTCGCCTCTGTTATTGACACCACTGGCGACGAAACCTTGATAGCTGGAGACTTAAATCTGATTTTCATCAACTGGGAGCCTATAACTATTCTAACGCATTGGGCTACTCACTGATAGACTTCATGTATCTATGTAACATGGAACAAATAAATTCAGTTAAAAATTGTTATCACAAAACCCTAGATTTAATATTATGTAACTTCTTTGGAGGAATTGTTAGTGTGTGCAATAACCCCCTATCAACAGTAGATGTCTATCACCCGCCCCTCGAAATTGTAATAAAAGACACGCCCCCCGCACTATTAAAGAGTAAGATTCACGTTAGATACAACTTTAAAAAAGGCAATTATACATTAATCAATGCCAAGATCAGGAGTATTGACTGGAAACATGTATTCTCAGACTTACGTGATGTTGATGCTATGGTGAACAACCTGTATGAGTACCTGAACGATGTAGTTGACGAGCACGTTCCGAAGTCAAAAAAACCGAGTGATTAGTATCCCCCCCTGGTTCTCTAAGCCTCTCGTAAGACTCCTAAATGAAAAAGAAAAACTTAGAACACGTTATAAGAGGTATAACAACCCAGGGGACCTCTTTGAATATAGACTATTGGAGAGAAGATCTAAAACCATGATGAACATCTGTTACAAAAACTATATGAGCTTCACTGAAAAGAGTATTAGAAATAATCCTAAACTCTTTTGGTCCTTCGTCAAATCGAAGAAGTCCAAATGTAACGACATTCCCTCGGAGATGTGTTTAGGAAATGAAACAGCATCTACTGGTGTTGAAGTCTGCAACCTATTTGCTAAGCATTTCTCTTCTTATTTTACTCACTCTACTGGTTCACCTACTGCAGCTCAAATAGGACCCAAGTGTCATCAACATGCATTAGGTAAAGTTGTATTTACGGAACAAGATGTAATGAAAGCACTAAAAAAACTTAACATCTGCAAGGGGCCAGGGCCTGATGGTTTGCCGCCGGTATTCATAAAGAAGTGTGCAACTAGTTTATCTCTACCGCTCAAAATAATTTTCAACCATTCGATTGCGACATCACAGTTTCCGACTGAATGGAAAAAGGCAAATGTCGTACCGATTTTAGGAAGGAGTCTCCAATGACTTGCAGAACTACCGTCCCATTTCACTCCTCTCAGTTTTCGCGAAACTCTTTGAATCCCTGCTATGTCCCTTACTTACTTCACTTATTAATACTCAGTTAGTACCCCAACAACATGGTTTCGAAAAAAAGGTTAAAAAAAAAGTGTTATTACAGAAACTTGTATTAATTTTAAGGAAATTATATCCCTGTGCTAGGAGATCACGACTTTCTTAATTTCGTATCAAATTAGATGTATTATGTTTTCAACAAACTATCTAAATAGCGTGTATCCTGAAGAATATCAAATATTTTTCTGATTTTGTTTACTGCAATAGATCATACGTTTTATGTTTTACGTTTCATACGTTTAGGCATTATAAAATATACGTTTCGGTCCTGTAGTCCCCTCTTAAACGGCGGGAGAAACCGCGGAGCACATCTAGTAAAATAATAACAAGAGCGGTGGCTGTCTTTCTGGCTAGTTAATTACTCAAACAACCGATATTTCTGATGTTTCTCCATAATGATGAACAAAACATCTTGATCCAATATTTTACCTAATAATATGTATTATGTTAAGTATCTCTTCTTCTTTCGATGTAAGAAAATATTGGAATGTTTATTCGTACAAATGATAATATGGACCCATCTCACATGAAAAACCTCTATACAGACAGGATTTTCCTCGTTTGTTTAAATATGTGTTTTTTATGCGAAATGAGAAGTTTAGACTTACTTATTTTTTAGTTCCACATGTGACAAATACCTACAATAGAGTTTTTAAACAACTCGACTCTAAAAAAATCAAACATAAACGTATATTTTATTTAAAATAACTAGCAACTGAGCCATTTTTGATGTGTAATAATTGGTGTACGCCATACAATGGAAAAACATAGTGCACATATTTTAAACATCTTATTATCTGTAACCATACCTATGTATAACAAAATAAAAGCTTGATTGATTGATTGAATAATGTAGTTTCTACTGTACGTTTTTGCCAATTTGTGCCAGTTGCCTATTTCTGTGGTTGATTTGCCCACAAATAAATTAAGTGCGTCCGAGTTGCCTAATCCAAATCAAACTGGTTGCCAATTTAATATAATTTATAACTTTTGACATTGATTCACATTCTGTGGTTGTACTTAACTCACACACTGACTTATAAATTGTTACAAATTTTTCAATGTTTGTTATTACGAGTATGTGAGCTCCATGGATCCATCACATAATTAATTTATCTGTCTTTGATTCATTTTTTTATCATTTTATCTATTGTGGTTTAGTATTTTTTATCTTGGTGTATCGTCTTCACATATAAATACATAATTAATCTTTTTTTTTTGTTAATCATTTTATAATAGTAACTGTGGAGTTTCTTGCCCAGTCTTCTCCATACGAAACTATCTTTTGGAAGCGGCGACTAGAATCAATTCTATGTTAATGTAAATGTTAACGTTAAAAAATCCCTTTATGTGCCTATTTGAAATAAATGCTTTGACTTTGACTTTGAACAATTTCTCTGACCGTGCAAGAATACTGACTTACTTTCTAACAAAAGAGTTATGACGGTCGACTGGATGGCAACTTTGTTCGTTTTTAGTGCCGAGGATAAACACAGTGCGTTAAGATTCATTAAAGTTAAAGTTGCGTTCTGCACTTTAATTAAACTTTTACATATTCGCTGGAGCCGTCCCGCGGCGATGCCCGCATCCTTCTACAAACTTACCAAAGGAATGTGGCCAAGATCTCAGTGTACATATACGTTAGTTACAAAATTTTAAGTAAAGTTTTAAAACTTGTGAAATATTCTCAAAAGTTAATTTCCTTAGAGACTGGCTTCCGCTGGTCGTTTTACTTTGTGTGAAATATTTCTTCACCACTGCTCTCAAAACGGTGAACTCTCTCACAGAGAGGAGGCCTGAACAGAATTCGTTGTCATGAACTTTGTTGTACGAATTTGACCTTTTTACCTTTGTGATGTTAGTTATGACGCAAAACCTACTGATAATACATAATTTAATGTATTCTAGCCGTATTACAACAATTTTATTCGATATTTCGAGAAATATTTCCATGATTGTCAAGTGGTTGTCAATAACGTCATTATTTACATTTTGAATACTCACAATTTTTTATTGAATTAAGTGTCTTTGTAAGGTAAAACTACTGATAATTCATCATTTCCACTGTTCTTGTTCACTTTGATATAAGATTCTGACTGAAAAAATATATTAATTGGCCAAAAATGGATAAACCAACTAGATTCTTAGTTGAAACCCAGTTCTATGTTTTCAGTAGTTTTGGAGTCAGCGCATTGCTTTAAAGACCTAAAGATATAAATAAGTTTACTGACCCTAGACGTTAGGCTTTCAACTTGAGAGTACCACTTTAGTCCGTCATTAATCACTTTACCCAGGTATTTGGTTTAACTGACACGAGATAGTGCTGAACATGAACATGAAGTGGAGTCCAAAAAGGTATGAGTTAAACAGTTTATTTCAATATGTCATGTCGACACGCCAGTCTGCGTGAAAATGTTGCCCGAGGAAGTAGTGTTTTTGTGTACTACAATTGCAATGGCTCATATCAAATCTAGCAGTTTTCTTTGCTTGCCGACATTTTTTTTTCCCCTACATAATTGCGTACGCAGTACATGTTTTTAAATTTCCACATCTTTTTGGGTATATTTGGCTTGAGAATTTTAAATTTCTTCAAATGCATTTTATGTTGGTTTTTAAATAGTATAAGCAGTGGTGGCCCAGTGGTAACGGCCGTGACTTACGAGTTGTATGTCGTAGGTTCGAATCCAGACAGGCGTTTTACTTTGTGTGAAATATTTCATCACCACTGCTCTCAAACCGGTGAAGCAAAACTTCGTGAGGTAACCGGAATGTCTTAGAACCAAAAAATTCGAAGACATGCGATGTGACATCTACCAACCTGCACTGGGCCCGCATGGTGGATTACGGCCTACTCCCTCTCACAGAGAGGAGGCCTGTGTCCCATCAGTGGGAACATTATAGGCTGATTATGATGATTTTTCTTTGTATTCTTTTCTTCAAAGTCAAAGTCAAAGCATTAATTTCAAATAGGCAATAAAAGGCACTTTTGAACGTCAACATTTACATTTAAATAGAACTGATCCAAGGCGCCCCTTCCAAAAAGTAGTTCCACCGTTACTCTTTTAAACTCTTGACGTAAGTATCCCACAATAATAATACTTTTGATTGAAAGAGCTCTATTAACTGTTATTATATAATTGCTCCAGACTACTGTCATGTTTATAAACTGGTTGCAAACACGTTCACGCACGTTAACAATGGTTGATAAACAGATGTTGTTGCTCTTCGAGCGAGAACTTCTCAACATGTCGTGATCAACTATGCAACACCTTTCTTTTTTCTCTGCACCTCCAATCCAACATATGACGTGCGGGATTCAAACCACGGTCCGTATCACAGGGAATCTCAGTGAGCTATTCAGCCTTTCTGCCAATCAAGTCGAGAGATATAATTCGGTAAGACTGTTTGCTACCCAATTTTTTTCTGTGACACAGGCTCTGTAAAACGATGCCGGGGGATGATTTGGGAGACCTTTGCTAAGCAGTGGGAGGCAGTGTAGGCAAACAAAAAAAAAAGTTTTTTTTAATCAAATGTTCATTGCGTAATTATGGTAACCTTCTGTGCCAAAGTATTTTTTTTCTTTGCTTCACTTCTGTTTCATGGCGAAAGATTTCCCCAGGTAAATAATATAAGTATGTAGGCAAAACAAACTACCTAATTAATCACATTTCGCGTCACGACTTACGTGTACCGAATTTTTTTAGCAAAAAATGCGCAGTATTTTGATTACTCGAAGGAAACAAATTAAACAACAGCTTTTATTAAGTGTGGCTTCATTTTAATATTTCAGAGTGTTTTCCTTAAGGAGATTTATTGGCATAGTTGTAAAATGTTGGGCTAGTTAACAAAGTATCGTAGAAAGAAACAAGGCCGAAAACTTTTTCATTCACCGTTTAAATGTATAGATCCACGGCAAAGTCTGCTGAAATGACAATGTTGTTGTTTTTTTCAAATCTTCTAATAGACTTGATACTTGATCTCAGTACAGACAAATTGTGCACTGTACCTACCGTCGTAAACAAGATGTAGAATATGATAACACAGGACCCTTACTGCATGACACACGTGCAATCATAATCCGAATCATTTTGAAGGATATTGTTGATCTATTGCTTCACGTGTTCGAAAAAATTGTCTGCTCAACAACGTAAATAACTCAATGAATATTGTTGAACTGTCAAAATGAATGCTATTGCTACTGTTAGTGTGTTACGCAATTACCAAACAGTTTCGAGCATTTATTTTTGTTGTGACTTATTTGGCCACATTTTATCAGTAACTGACTTTAATGTTTATTCAATACACTAGACGTAAATAAATAAAGCAAAAACGAACGAAATAATAAAAAATATATAGTTCATGCGTTCCTGACGGTAGAGAGTAAAATAATAATAAAAAATCCTTTAAAAGCAGCCATTAATATATGTGCTTTTTATATCTTAACGGACTTATAGCACAAATAATATGCATAATTTATTATTAGTTTTACGCTGAAAATCTTCATGTTAATAATGTTTGCCATTATTAAACCTATAAACACTTAATTACTCTTTCATTTCAGGATTACGGCAGGTAATATAATTAATGTAAACTATTTCTTGGAAATGTAAACTAGTTCTTGGAATAATTAAATGTGAATAATGATATTCAAATGAAATTATTGTCTTTATTAAATTACTTTCAGTTTATTTTAAAGTATCTTTGGATTTAATAAATTATGATAATTTTTTTATATACCATTACCAAGAAACAGTTCCTAAGTGGTACATAAATAAGCTATAAGGCACTAAAAGTGTAAAAAACGTACCATGGCGAGTAATACAGCAGTGTGGAGTGCCGTAACAGTGCCGTAGAAGGCGTGGGCTAAGAGCTCTCCCATATAGATTAATGAATGTGGACGAAACAAAGTAGTCGTGCGCTCGGAAAATAGGGCTCCACTTTCTTAGCCTAAAAGATATACAGCTAGCTGTAGGTATAAAAGCGAGGGAATGTTGTGGGAAAATTCACGCCACGATATAAGTATGATGAGTGACAAATTCCGTTACGAAAACTTACTTGACACTGATTTTATTAAGCAGAGAAATGTGAGGAGTAAAATACGAATCAGAGATAAAAGTAAAAGACATAACATAACATCACGCCTTGTTGCCCCGAAGGGTTAGGCAGAGGTGTACTTATAGTACACCCACATTTCGCCAGTTATGTTTAAGTCCCATGTAATAGGGGGCGAGCCTATTGCCATCTACCGGGCACAAATCCAGACTTCGGGCTGCTACTGAGAAATTCCAGATAGAAAAACCCAATAACACGTTTATTTATTTATTTATATATACTTTATTGTACACCACAAAATTACATAACAAAAAAAAATATCATACTAAAAACATACAATGGGCGGCCTTATCGCTTTCTGCGATCTCTTCCAGGCAACCTTAGAATGGACAGTGATTTGTCTGGACATAAAATGGGGCTGTCAGTGGTGCAAGAAATAAATAAACATTAAACTAAAACAGATACACAGATATATACATATTAACATATCCTAAGGAATAGATACATAAATACATACATATATGCGAAATATAAGAAACGTAAATAAATGATAATTACAGTTTACGAAAGCAAGATCACAACGACAAGTAATGATCCTTCACGAGTCTTTTAAACGCAAATAACGACTGCGCGCGTTTTATTTCGACAGGCAGTGCTTTAAGTTATCCGATGATCTTAAAAATTTCGTATGGGAGTCGCAAAGAAACTGGAAACGTTTCTTGAGATAGTTGGGAGTGGAAGGGGAAAAGAGCACATTATACACCAGGGAAAGAATGTGAGCATTACGGCGAAGGCGAATAGGTAACCACTTGAGCTTCACACGAAATTCAGAAACATGGTCATATTTGCGCAAGCCAAATATAAATCGTAAACAAAAATTTTTAAGCCGCTCTAGTTTATCGAGTTGGTCTTGGGTAAGGTCAAGATAGCTGGCATCAGCATAGTCAAGGATGGGTAAAAGAAGCGATTGTGCAAGCGCAATCTTGGTAGCAGTCGGCACAAAATTACGCAATCTCTTCAAAGATGCAGCGGATGCAAATAGCTTGCGGCTAACTTCCTGTAGCTGGGCAGTCCAAGAGAAGTTCTTATCAATGAATATCCCTAAGTTTTTAACTTTCTCACTGAGGGGAACAACTGAGTTGTCAAATGAAACTTGAGGAAGAGTCGTCCAGTCGATCCTTGAGACCGTCCTTGAACTGCCTACTACCACAACCTGCGTCTTTATGGGGTTAACCATATCTCTTAGCCCAGTCGCATATTCGGGCTAGATCATGATTAATCGTTACGAAAGCCTCGGATAGATTTCCGAGAGGAGCTCGCGATTAAATTTGTAGATCATCAGCATAAAGATGGTAGGAAGAAATTAGTTCGTCGGAGATGGAGTTAATAAAAACTGCGAAAAGTAAAGGGGATAGAACACCACCCTGAGGTACACCGGCAGAAGTATTACACCAGGAAGACAAGGTCTCTCCAATGCAAATACGTTGCCGCCGACCGAACAGGTAACTACGAAACCAATCAATTACCGATGGAGATATGTTAAGAGAGCAGAGAATGCCAAGCAAAACATCAAAATCAACAGTATTAAAAGCGTTACTGAAATCTAGCAAAGCTAAGACCGTTAGATTACCGTCTTCCATGGCTGACCTTATATCATCCGTAATGTTTAGAAGCGCTGTGGTGGTGCTATGACCAGGACGGAAGCCAGACTGGAAGGGGTTGAGAAGATTATTTTTAGAGAGGAAAGTGCTTATTTGATTGTGAATTAACCGTTCAAGGACTTTGGATAGGAATGGTAAGACAGATATTGGACGGTATTCAGAAAAGGATGTTGGATTAGACTTTTTAGGTAAAGGAATTATTTGAGCATCTTTCCATGAGCATGGAAAGACACCACTAAATGCAGAAAAATTTAGGATGTGACTAATGACAGGAAGGATAAGATCTAACACAGGGACTAACATATTACGGCTGATACAGTCACTTCCTACTGCATTGGAAGTAATCGAAAGTATGCTCTTCTTAACATCACATGCGGAGAACTGACCAAAAACAAATGGGGAATAACTGGGAGTCGGAAGAGAAGAAAGATAATTTAGTGTATTAAGTTTAATAGTCCTATCAAAATTGGACGAAGCAGTAAAATGATTATTCATTGCATCAATGTCTATGTCTTTTGGGATTGTCTCTTGTCGAGTTTTACCGACCCCCAATGACCTAAGAAATTTCCATACTTTGGATGCGTCCCCATTTTGGACCGAAGTATGAATGTGGTGGCGATTAGCATTCCTACACACCTTTTTGCAATGATTACGAATAGAGAGGTATCGTTCCCTGTTAGCGTCATTAGCCCTACGCTTATATTTAGACTTAGCCAAAACTTTTTTGTGCATAAGCGTTTTAATCTCAGTTGTAATCCACGGCGCCGGCAAATGTCTAACCTTAACTGCTCGAACAGGTGCGTGATGATCGTAAAGCTCGATCATTTTATTCGTAAAAATATTAACTTGCTCATCGACTGAAGGAGAGGCATACAGAGCAGTCCAGTCTATATTGCTGGCATCCTTGCAAAGATTGTCAACGTTCATTTCACCAAAATTGCGTTGCATGAGAATCTTAGCTTTGGCCTTAGGTGAGCGAATTTTGTATGACAGAAAGATTAGGTCATGATAGGAAAAGGCATCGGCTGAACATTGGCCATGCTTAGCTACGTGATCAAGGGAAGAGACAAAAATCAAGTCAAGAAGTGAAGGAGTAGAGTTAGGAAAATGGTGAGTGGCACTCAGAGTCAGAATGGACAGATTACTAGAAGCTATAATGTTATTCAGAGAAGAAGAGCGATGGTCTTTTTTCAGAAGACAAGTATTAAAGTCACCCATGACTATACTATGACTGTAAGAAGGTACCAGTATTTCTAAAAGATTTTCAAAAGACGAAAAGAAATTAACGCGTAAAGAGGGACAATAATAGACGCCAAGAAGTAATTTTGAATGGCTTAGTTCGACTTCAAGGAAGAGATGCTCACCAGCATTTGATGGCGGTGGCTGCGTTGACACATTGACAATAGAGTAGGTAATATGTGTGCGGAGATATATGGCAACACCTCCACCAGCACCAACCGACCGGTCGTTTCTTATAAGTTGAAAGCCGGGAAGAGAGTAACTCGTTGAAGGGAGACAAGGTTTTAGCCATGACTCCGAAATAAGAATAGCATGAACGTTCTTACAGTCAAAGCTTGCGAGCATATCGTGGAAATGAGCCGGAAGCAAAGGAAGCAAAGGACTCGTCCCTATGTGCACTTACATAAATGGAAAGGTTAGCTCAGGCTTCGCGGACTGTACTAGCTTTATGAAATATTAGAAAGGTATTTTATTCAATTTCAAACAACAAGCACACAGCAAAGCTCGTGTTTTGTATTAAAAACACAGTTTAGACACTGAACGATTACTTTGTTTTAAAAACAGAACACGCCTCATTGTACGGGAGGAGATGAATCGTTAGAATTTCAATTCCGTTTGGAAATTATGTATACGTATTTATGTAAGAAAAATTCTAAGAAAAAGCGATGATGGTTGATCTTCACGATCTGTGTACGCTCACTCTCCCCAATGGCAAAATGATAAATAAGCTTTGCAGATGACACTGCCCTCTTGTTCAGCGCGAGCTCGTGGAAAGATGCAGTACAGCACGCTCATAGCGTACACAATTGGGCTTTAATATGGTATCCAACCGGCTACGCGACAATGTGTTGACCCTTAATACAACCAAAATCAATTACATAGCATTCTCCATGAAAAACAATGGTTCCTCCCAAACATTACAAAATACGATTGTAGCCCATTCTTGCACAAAACACCCTCACCCGTAGTTGTAACTGCGAACCACTCACCCAGGCTGAGAATGTTAAATACCTGGGAATATCAATCGACTAAAACTTTAGATTTCAAGACCACATAACCACTCTTAGTAACAGATTACATAAACTAATTTATGTGTTCAAAACGATGAGAGCAGTGAACTATACTCTTGCTCAATCTTTCATACGCTACTGCATCACCTCTTGGGGTGGAGCTCCAATAAAAACCGTAATAGAAATTGAAATAACTCAAAGAGCTATACTGAAAGTGTCGTATTTTCGGCCGTATTCGACCTCAGTGAAACTGAAGTCCTGACAGTGCGTGAACTGTTTATATTACACATTCTTTTGAAACAGCAAAATCTCTTGGTTTATAGCCTTACGCTATCTAGAGGTAAAAGATGATACACCTACGTCACAAAACTATTTATGCAAGGCGTTTCTTTTGCTATCTAGGTGGAACAATAACACTTATAAGGTGTTACACATCTATAATCTCACAAAAGGTAAATGCAAAAAGAGGCTAACTGACTGGCTACAAAAATTAAACTATAATGATACTGAAAAAATCCTAAAAACCAAAACTCTCAATCATGAAAGTGTGGGTGTGTGAGTACACACCCAGACACCCACACTCACCAGTTCTACACATCTACTAACATTCATCTCGCATACTTAACCTAGATTAATCAAAATAAAACTTTATGTCGTATGATACCTTATTACATTCTGTCAGCGCGCATAGTTCATAATTTATGAAATGAAAATGTAAAGGGGTGGAATCCTGGTGTCCTGAAACACAGGCCTCGAGCCTAGCCCAGTCTCCCACAATATATAAGGTGTATCTATTCATACACGAAATATTTGAAGTGGGACATCTAGAGGTCGAACAGAAGCTATAGAAATGAAAAATATTTTTTTAACTAAATCTTTTTGAATTTACGTAATTATCATAATTTTAAAACTGCTTGAGATATTTTGCATAAAACCTTTACGGCCCATTCTATGAATGACCCGCCTGACGCGGCGAGGGCGGAGGCGCAGGCGCAGTGCCCGTCCGTCTACTACGTAACTCGATCTAGTCTTATTTTAACAACACAGTTATCGCTTACAATAAAAATAAATGTGAATTTAATATACAAAACGATATAAACCTAAGTAGGTACATGATTAAATTCCCTGCTTGAAGTTTTACGAAATCAGGACCTACACAATATCTGTGTAATAGGTACTTACATCCGAATAAGCAGCTGATCATTGAAACTAGAATTCGCATAAGATAATGACCTCTGTGAGGTTACGACTTTTACGAGCGAGAATCGAGTCGTTTAAATCATTTTTTTTTACGAAAAGGATCCTAGATGCGATAAAAACAAATCATTAACTAGTACCTACACATCTGTAAACTAAGTAAATACACAACAACTCGAATTCGCATAATCTAATTACCTCTGTGAGGTTACAAGTGCGTCGTGTCGACGTCAGCTGTTCATCGCCTCCCAGTTGTTTACGGGATAAATGGCTTGCCATATTTTTCGTAAAATAACCATAAAGACCTTTGTAACTATAAAATAACTGCAATACGGCTAGATTTTACGTTTTATTAACCAATATTTTTCTTAGTAAACAACATTGTTAGTAGAAACAAGACAATTTTACGCGGATATAACCAGTTATCCCACTGCATACGGTTTGCAAGTGCCTTCTAAGAATTATTGTAACAATAATTACAAAGGCGTGTTTAAAATTTAGAATCAACTTATTTACAATAATTTAAAATGTACATACCTGTAGTTATTAGTTAGTAGTATAGTCGTTTTTATTTACACTATTTACAGCAATTGTTGTACATATTCGCCCTGCTTTTGGACGCAGACGGCTGCACGTTTAATAATGTGTCCTTGAACTTTTAATAATGTGTCTCTATCACTAACCATCCCTGAAATGCCCTACCCCACACATGGAAGTCCAACGGCGTAAGATCAGGCCTGCCTCCGTCTGCAGCTGGGTGCAAGTAGACCCCGTAGTCCCGTTGCCACTGTACTGCTTCTAGGATGGTCTGCAGTGGTGGTCTTCACCCAAATCGCTCCAAGAAGAGGGCTTGTGTTGTGGGCAAAATACGTCCACGCTCATTGTAGTAGTCCACCATATTCTGGTACTCCTGGTCGGAATACCTATAGGTCAGCATAGTTGTGTTTCTTACGCGAAGCCAAATGTGTACCACGTTAGTTAAGCCACATGCAGTGCAACATGCGGTTCGCGCGGTACTAAATTCGCGGGGCCGCTGGCGGGGGCGGGGGGCGAGGCAACTCAAGCAAGACACGTGCGTGGCGCGGGCGCGGCTGGGGTTCAGGTACTTTATTGATCATTAATAAAAGCTGCGCGACATCAAGCGCGCCGCCATGACATCGCCCGCTTCAATGAAAGTAGTATTTACGTAGAAACTAGCGTAATGGATGTTACAAAATAAGAAAGAGCCAGTATTTAATAAGCGTGTCAAGTAATTTATTTTTTTGAAAAAATGTTTTTGTTGCTTTAACTTCTGTTCGACCCTTAGATGTCCCTTTTCAAATATTTCGTGTATGAATAGATACACCGTATATAAACTTACCAGAATTTTGTATCTTTCTCGAATCAGGCCACTGTAAAATTATTTATGGTGTAAAGTAATGTATATAGTGGTGAGAGAATAAAATTGATCAATTGATTGATTGATTCTAAACATTAGTCAAGAGAATATTTACCGGCCGCTGATGATTTATACAAACTTCTGCTGTTATTTAAAGCTTCACAATACGGGTCGAGGCTGGTACGTGTCACGGACGGTAAAGTGTCCGGAGGTATATAAATTACACGTGTTGCTGTAACAGTTGTTAGCGCTGTCGGCGATTATGATCTGGCTCGGAATGCGGCCCAGGCAATGGACAAAAATGAAAAACGTTGTATTTTTATATTCTGAATACGAGGCCTTGGCAACTTTATTTTTATGTAATTTGTGTTTTTATTTTTATAATGTGCGTTTTGTTTGTGCAAAATAAACAATTTTTCTTTCTTTGTTTCTTTCTTTCTAGCTGTGACGTAATGTTGCCAACACCTGGAACACTGGAACTTTTGGATGAAAAGACTTTCTGGAACGTTGTTTAGTTTAATATAAGTCCAGTGTGTCAATATGTACAGTCTGCGAGTTCCGTTAAGATTGCTTTTCATTACCTTGCTTAACACGACAACTTTTTTTAAAATTTACAGTCACCAAAATAGTTTTACGGCACTTACGCTGTTTAAAAAAATGTTAATCCCAAAAGTCATCACCTGAAACAAGACCGACCACTGAATGCAAAATCAATTCAAAGTCAAATCACTGCAGTCCTTTGTGCTCATGGACTATATTATCATACTTCACTAACAATTTGTTTGTTATATATCCCGAGAATTGAGATACGTAATACAGTCATTTGGACGTAGACGATCCCATGTCGTGTTTCTAGTTTAAATTTTGTATGAGAGTAAGCTTCATGATCACAATTTCAACTTTCTTGGTGCTTAAAATTATAGCTGTTTGCTTTTTTAAACACACTATACCTACTTACTATGTAGGTAAGGGACGATGTAAAGACGTTATTAGTAGTAATAAAAAATGTTTATTTTTTATGTCCATTTTCAATATTCATAACAACAAACATGAAGTCTTTTTGTCAGTTCCTTCATAGGACCAAATAATTAGAACCAACCAAGAACTGTAGTTGACTATAAAGTTACGTCTTTTATCAGACTTCCCTATCCCCAAGCAACGCAAAACTAAAAACCCACAAAATTTACACAGAAATCCGAACAGCGATTTTAACCGCGCAGGAAAATAAGGAACTGTTAACATAACGTACGAGAATAAAAGTGGCTAGTGCCACAAGCTGGTCGCAAAACAAATGCTATCCGCTCCAAAACTGGTGTAAGTGCAACCTCATAGTGTGTCCACAACGTAATACTGCACTCAAGGTAACCGGTAAAAGTTAGGGAGTGTGCGACGCGTAGCTAATAAACGCTTCCTAGTGAAGCATTCCGTTTCAGCTTCCGAACTTTACTATGGGTCTTGTATGGTACTTACTATACTACACTAGTTTTGAAGCGGCAATTGTTTAACGGTTGATAAGGTGTGTATTGACGAGGGAGAGGTTAATATGGGTTTGCACCTAATTGTCTGCTATCTGTTCGCGTGTATCTACAAGATTTTTAAGCTTAATTAGAACCGTTTATGGGTTTTGAGGAATGCATAATCACTACATGAAAAATACTGGAATAATCTGCATCCGTATGGACAGGTCGCCGACCGCACATTGTTGGGAAGTGGCTAGGCAGATGATTATGATGAGAGGCAGTCAGTATGCAAATAAACGTTTTTGGAACGAGTATCGGAACGGTATGTTTGAAATTAGAAGTAAGAACAATATTGTGAGTCATTAGCTTATCATTATGTTAGTAGAATAAACTATGCTAAAAGAGATCGAGTTGAGAAGGAATTTACTATTGTGCATCCCGTTTTACGTTTTTCAAGTCACTATTATTTTAAAGATTCCATAGTTGCGGCGTGGTAGCTTTTGATGCGGCGTAGCGTTCGCTACGGCGTAGCAATTGATACGGCGTAGTAGGGCTACCGCGTAGAGACAACGCTACGCTTGCTACGCAAAGCAATTCCAACATTGATTTAGATCCACGTTTTTTATTGATATTAAAGATATTAGGAGAGGATTGACTCCCATGATAAATGATAATTAAATGTATAATTGTCAGGAGGTTCCTCTCTCTGGAGCCCTGACCGCCGGAAGCTTGGACCCTGTACCCGATACCGGTGGGCTACTATTTTATGTATTTTCAAATGTAAATAACTTGTAAAAAAAAATGTGTTCATCATCATCATGCTCTTATCCGAATTTTGTTGGGCGCAGCATGCTTCTTCCTCTATACATCACTTATTTACGCACCTTTATCTAAGTTATGTCAACTCATGGGTAAATAATGCAATAAAAAAAAGAAATAAGAAGAAAAATGTCAAACGGAATTCTATTTAAAAATTCTAGTTTAAATCCATCGTTCAAAATGTGTCTAAGTAATTTCAAATGTACCACGCCCCGTACCTACATTTGAGAAGTAACGTCATTATCGCGGAGCTCTTGACGACGTCTAAAATGTCTTTCTGATTGCATCCTACGAGTGGACGCTGTGACATATATGTAGGACAAGAGCTATGTAAAGTGACCTGTCTAATAGCTTTCGCAAAACCCATCATAGGGATCCCTTAGGTTAAGGCAGAGTTACTAAAACTGAGTCTCATTGTTTGTTGTTAATATCGATAGGTACTAGGGTTGAAACGGAACTCTCCAAGATATAACGGAGCTATACCTAACAGAGATCTAATAAAGAAAATTGTCTCCAACTACGTGAAGACTCTTTAATACTGTGGAGAAATTAGTCGCAGTTTCAAGGCTTTGCTCCCATGTCATCGCCGCCGCTGCTCGGTTGAGCCGGTTTTATTTATGAAAGACTACCTGACCCGGCGAAATTCTTACCGCCTCAGAATATTTTCTTCTTATTTTATTAAATTTCGAGATTTTTTCCCATGTTTTAATAGTTATTCTGCTATTCGGGGCGAAGACAAATCCAACAAAACAAAGATTATTAAAATCGCTCCAGCCGTTCCCGAGTGAAAATGGTGTAACTAAACCGACTTTGTTTTATTTATATAGATTAAGAAATCGTGAAGGTAGTGGCAAAGCTGCATACGTATTTTTGGTAAATTTTGATTACCAATAGAACGTACACCGACGGTTTGAGAACAATCCAATCACATAATCCAAACCCTAAAAAGTAAAAAATCACGTTATCTAAAAATAAGTAAGAGACACGGCAAGAAAAATAAGTGAAGTAGCAATTGTTCGAGAACTCATCCTGAGTTCTGGTACCTAAAACCTTTTGTGGTTAGATGGGGCCGCTGTAATACATTCCGCAAACAGGGGTGCTCTCATAATAGGACCGTTACAAAAGTGGGATGAAAGAAAAACAAGATAAGAATGTACCACATATCCGGCTAATTTAGTTCTTTATCGAATTGTTTAGATAATGAACTCTAAAGGACAGTTAAATTTGTACAGGATTCCCCTTTCCAAAGCTTGGGAAATGAGGTTGTTTTGTATTTTTCGTGCGACATTGTAAAGATATTCTTGTAAATTAACTTACTCGATATCTACTTATTGGGAATAAAACAGGTTTTCGCGTTGATTCTCCTAAGTTTTCTTCGTGGTTTACCTTTGTAGCAAGTGTGCTATAACAAATCATGCTTGTTTGCTTTTGTGAAACAATTTAGTACGTACCTATGCTTATTTACAGCATGCTCTCCGTGTGTGACAAACGATCACACTCTTCTCGAATACCCACATAACGGTGTGCTATTAAGTGGCATCTGCCCGAAATCCCGCATATGATTTCAACATAAGTAGATATTCCAGCATATGATAGTAATCCTGTGTATTGTCTATTAATTTTTTCCCGTGTCCGCAGGTGTGTCAGTGGCATTACAGCGGATCCTATCAGAATACCAGTGCTGCGGTATTAATTAGAATGAAAATGATCCTAATGAAAAATGGAACCCTTAAGGGATCACTCGTGTGTCTGTCTGTCTGTCTGTCTGTGAATCTACAAGATTGATTAAGTTGAAATTTGGTAACATCCTCGTACGGAACCCTGTCTACACAAGTTCTGTTTATTTGGAAAAAAAAAATCCTTTTGTTAGTGTAAAATACTCCTTTTTTACTCTTATATTGTTTTCCAGTTCTTTCTTTCTAAGCAATTTGACTTCTAATCCCAAGTGTATTTTAACTGAACAATCCTATGCGAGCATGAAAGCCTATTATTGTATGGACCAGTTAGCAAACAAACCTAAAGACTTTCTTCTTCTAAACAACAGTCGTAAAATCCCCCGACATACCCCGTCGCATCGCATCGCCTGCACGCGCTAATACTTAGTTTTCGCATAGCATTATATCTTACTTTTTTCGTTTTGCTCGGCTCCTAGGAGTCCTAGCACGCGTGATGTTAAAAAGCCGTACCTATGAATTGGGCTATAAAATGCTGTTCCAGAGATTTCCGCGTTCAAAATAACAAACAAGCTCTTTCAACTTTATATAAGTATAGAAGATTTTAAAGGATGCAGGGAACCATGTGGCGGACTGTGTATTTCCCAGAAACTGTTATACGGTTATTGTTACATACGAGCTGTACGTGTCCACTGTTAATGCACTGTAATGCTCGGTGCTAATGTTCCTTCTAATGTACCTAATGTGAAACTCCTTATGTAGCTACTTGGAGCATTTAATTCAAGCAAACCTTGTAAATTCTGGAGTGTTTCCGTTCGAGCATCTGTAAAATCTTGTGGAGGGAGTTAACAAAAATGTAATGTGTATTTTATTTATTGATTGTTAGTGATCTTAACACCCATATTCTAAGTCATAACCTCGGAAGCTACTCCAGGCGTGACTCGGAAGACCCTCAATATCGGTATTCTTAGTCGTCCGGCTGTCGCTGAAAACCAGCACTGGGGCTCTGTCTCGCATATGGTCGTAGCATTAAGCTGAGCGATGACCGTTTTGCGTGGACGCATATTTTCCCCCAATTTGTTCTCTTTGGTGTTTGTGTTCGATCACTGCGTCATGTTTACCGTAAATAAACGTTGTTTCTTTCCTTTTTCCAAAGAAAAAGCTCGCGATCAAAATCTTCCCCCGCTTCTACATCGCTTCACTTTGGTATGCGTTGATTCGTTTTGAAACACCCAAAACGACGAGTGGCGCTTCGTTTCTGGATCGTATTGATAAATCCAAGACTCATCATCTGTAATGATGTCGTAAATACGCCGAGACGAGCCTGCTTCAAGTTTATCATATCACGGCACCATTCCACCCGGGCCTGCTCCTGAGCATCGGTGAGGTTGTGCGGCACCCAGCGTGATACTATCCTCTTTACGCGAAGAAGCACGTGTAGAATTTCGTGAAGGCTTCCCAATTCAACCTGCAGTAAGTTCTGAATCTCTTGATACGTAACTCGGCGATTGCCTTGGATTAAATTTTACACTGCTGGCACGTTTTCTTCCGTAACAGCCGTCAAAGGGCAAGCACTTCTTTCATCATCCCCCAAAGTTAGTCGACCTCGCTTGAATTCGTTATACCTACCAACGATACATGGTTCCTTAGAAGGGCCTTAATCCATGTATGCCATTTGAAGTCTATCGTACGATTCTTCCGGTTTCAGGTGACACTTGAAATCGTAAAAAATCATAGCGCGAAAATATTACAGGCGCAGATCCATTTTTTTATGAGATACGATAATTTAAATTAGCTCGCAAACAATGTGGAGGAAGATTTTGAAAACAGAACGAACGTATTTTTACTTTTGTTTAATCGTTTTTCAAAATAGAACTTACTGGCATACAAAAAAAAATTCGTAATACTTTCTGAGTGGCCTGATTTAGGGTACAACTTTTTATCCTTCTGTTCTAACTGTTGGTTCTCCTAATAAATAAAAACTTCACGAACGGCTGGAAATGTGGGAAAATGGAGAGAGATTTCAAAGATGTGTGTTGATCGCAAGATCAACTACACTTATGCCCGATCCACCCTTCAGGGGATCAAAGTAATAGTCCCCACGTCCTCGGATTTTAGGGATCACTCCCGCGCCCTGCGTGAAAGGAACTACTCCTTTCGCACATACTCCCTTCCGGAGGAAACCCCCACTCGCGTCGTCATTAGGCGCGTACCTCGTGAAATCGACACACAGTACAGAGCTCAATTGATTGGCCAGTGTCATCGCTGCCAATTATATGGTCACTCGCAGTCCAACTGCTATGCCACCCCTAGATGCGTCAAGTGTCTAGGAGAGCATGGCACCGCCGACTGTACCCGCCCAAAAGATAGGGAACAATGTTTAGAGCCTCCCAGCTGTGTACTCTGTGGCTAATCGGGACACCCGGCAAATTACCGGGGCTGTTCTAAGGCCCCTAAGTCCTCCTCTCCCAAACTCGCGATACGCGCGAGCGACCGCCAGCACAGGGAAAGCCCCTGGGGTAAGCTTCCTTCCGCGCAGATGCCGGATCGGCTCAGTCCGGAGAGGCCCTCTCCCTGGGCTATCTTAAACCACCTAAAAGCTCCCGCAGCTTCGGTGTCGGTCCAAACCCGTCCTACCCGCCGGAATACCAGCTTTGATGGCTACCGCCATCCCAGCGCCTTCGGTAGCCCCCGCAGCCCCAGATGCAGTTGCAATGGCTTCACCAGTTGCACCGCAAAGAGCCCCGGGCAGGGATAGCGCCCAAATTATCATAAGCACGTACGCGGCCCTCTACAGCTCCGCCGCGGATATAATGGCCGACGAAATAGTCGCTGCAAATGGCAACCCTCGTCGCCCTTTGGAAATTCTTGACGCGTATCTGGAGATCGCGTTAGTTCTGAAATCTCTTAAATTCTTAATCCTCAATGGCTAATACGAGTTTAAACTGTACAAAACCCCGGTCCCTTAAATTAGGGTTTTTCAACGCAAATGGCGTTTCAGGTCAACGCGATGAGATCGCCGCTTTCCTCCGCGACCACCAGCTTGACATTCTCCTCATACAGGAAACCTTTTTAAAGCCTCATCACCGCAACCCGAACATTGCCAACTATAAACTAGTTCGCAATGACAGGTCTCGATGCCACAAGGGTGGCACCCTGATCTACTTTAGGAAAACTTTGTACGGCATCCCTATAGACCCTCTCTTCACTCACCTGGAGAGCTCTATCTGTCGGCTCGGCATGACGGGTTATCAACCGATCACCATCATCTCTGCTTATATTCCACCAGACAATGGTCCGGAGGATCCCATCTCTCTCCAAAAGGACTTCACCGCCCTCTTCGGTATGAGTGACTCCGTCATCTTGGCGGGGGATCTTAATGTCAAACACCCGGCGTGGAACAGTATCACGACTTCTACCAGAGGTCGGACTATTTTCAAGTTAGGTGAATCCCTTAACTTCGACGTCATCGCTCCAATGAGTCCGACTCATTTCCCCGGAAATCCCAACCATCTTCCTGATATACTCGACGTAGCGCTGCTCAAGAATGTGAACCTCCGTTTGGAACTCGGACCACCGCCCAGTAGTCATGCATCTCGCCCCCTACTCTGGCCCAAGCGATCCCAACTGCCCCCTCAGACCCAGATTATAACCGACTGGAGGAAAGTAAGCGTAAGACTGAAATCCACCACGTCGCCTCACTTGGACACCATCCCCGATCACATAGTGTCAGTCGCCGACACGACGGCCGCAATCGACTCGTTTACTGAGCACGTTCAATCCGTATTGACGGATTGTTCACGGGAAGTTCCGGTGATGGAAGACCATCGCTGAAAACTACCTACTGACGTACGTGACTTGATAACCGAGAAGAATGCGGCTATTCGTGCCTACGACTCTTTCCCTTGTGACGCGAACAAAGCCCACATGAGCCATTTACAGCGTGCTGTAAAGAAACGCATAGGGGAGGTACGCTCAGAGGGTTGGAACAAGATGCTCAGTGAACTCGAGCCCACTCACCAAGCCTTCTGGCACCTTCAGAGGAAATTGCGTTCCTCCGAGGAGGTATCTATGCCTCCCTTCATCCGCCCCGACAAGAGTGTAGCTTTCGACAGCACCGACAAGGCCGAATGCCTTGCTGACAGCCTAGAGTCCCAATGTTCTCCCAGCTCTCAACCAGTTGACCAAGCTCACCTGAACAAGGTCAACGCTGAAGTCGAACGGAGAGCCTCCCTACCACCCGTCGATCCTCTGCCTCCCGTCACTCCAGACGAAGTGCACGACATCATTAAAGGGCTACAGGCGCGTAAAGCCCCCGGTTCGGACGGTATTACCAATAAAGTATACAAACTCCTACCTGCCCCACTAATAATGCTTATGACCGCCATCTTCAATGGCGCTTTGAGCAACAACATCTTCCCACAAGCGTGGAAAGAAGCAACCGTCATCGGTATCCCAAAGCCAGACAAGCCAAAGTCTGAGCCCTCCAGCTACCGTCCCATCAGCCTACTCAATGTTCTCGGCAAAATCTACGAGATGCTTATTTATAAGCGTCTCAAAGACTATGCTGAAACAAAGAGCCTAATTCCCATCGAGCAGTTTGGTTTCCGTCCCCAACACTCGAGTATCCACCAGGTCCACCGTATCGTTGAGCACTTGTGTGCTGGTCTGCAGCGTAACGCGATGACGGGTGTGCTATTCTTCGACATAGCGAAAGCCTTCGACAAAGTCTGGCACAACGGCTTGTTATACAAGCTTTACCAACTAGGTGCCAGATCGTCTCGTGCTCATCTTACGAGACTTTTTGTCGAATCGCACCTTTCGCTATCGCATCGAGGGTGCACTCTCGTCCCCTCACCCTATTCGCGCCGGGGTCCCTCAGGGTTCTGTTATATCTCCTCTAGTCTACACGCTGTTTACCAGCGATGTCCCACAGAGTAAAAAGGCTCAGTTGGCTCTCTTCGCCGACGACACTGCCGTTTACTATACTGGTCATTGTCCCAATGCTATAGCTCGTACTTTCCAAACCTCCGCAAACGTCTTAGGCGCTTGGTTCCGGAAATGGAGAAACGAGGCCAACCCCGATAAGAGTCAGGCGGTTCTCTTCTCGAGACGTCGATGAGTCCCAACCCCCCGTCCCAGCCAGATCACTATGTACGGCAAGCCAATCCCTTGGGAGAAGCAAGCCAAATACCTAGGCGTGATCCTCGATCAAAACCTTACCTTTAAGGCTCATATTAAGGCGGTTCGCGCGCGCGCCTCCTTTGCTCTTAGCAGGCTCCACTTTTTACTGACAGCAAATGCAAGCTGCGCATCTATACCGCAGTCATCCGTCCCATCATGAGCTATGCCTGCGTTGTATTTGCGCACGCTCACCCACGTCATCTCCATAAGATGCAGACCCTCCAGAACCGTTTCCTCAGAAAGGTCACGGGAGCCCCCATCTATGTCCGTAATATAAATCTCCACCTCGACCTTAAAATGCCTACCATAAACCAGTTCATGAAACGCTTATCGAAGCGTTTCTTTGACTGTGGTATCAAACACCCAAACCCCTTGATCTCAGCGGCCGCCCGCTACACTCCCTCCCGCATTAGCAGTATTCGCCGACCAAGGCATACTTTAATCGCCCCCGACGACGCCACTGCCCTCCTCCAGGAGAGTAGTAAGGCCACCAGCACGCTACATAAGCCCGAAACCCGATCGCCGTCCTATCGTCCTCGCCGCCAAGGCCCGCCGCGACGCCCAAATTCACGCCCCTACCCGACCCAGCCCGCGCCACTGAGCCTGTAGCTTTAAATTCGTCTCAAAATCAAATAAATCCTGATCCAGCTAGTCCCTTGCTGCCCTCTTCCAGCGTCGCCCTAAGCCGAGGTCCGTACCCCACAGGGGGTGCCCTTAGCGTTGTCGCTTAGATTTAGTTAGTATTTAAGTTTAAGTCCTGGCTGGAGGCCTTAATTTATTAGGGCACCACAGGCAATTCCGCTTAAGCAGACGACAACCGAACAGGTTGAACTGCGAGATGACATTCAAACAAAAAAAAAAGATTTAAAATTTCTAATCTCAATTCAGAAACCTGTTGTCGTTCAGAAACATGGTACCCATACAACATATGTCGATAGTAACACGATAACAGCGATTACTCTTTTGTTGAAAGTTGTTCGCACACAAAAGCATAACTTATGCTAACTCTTTGGGGATACGGGGCAACATTGTACAACATTGTAACTCAACTATTCTTTCTACAAACAGTTTGTTAAGGAGCTGACATAAAATCTGCTCATACTTACTTAATTTTTCCGCTGAAACCTGGGCATCATTTTGTGCAACATGCAACCGAAAGTTTGCAAATATCTAGCAGAAAGTTGCGCGTTGTTTGTAACATATTTGTGCTCAAATAATTTTAATGCGACCAATGCACAGGTTCATTCTAAATTTAATTTTTTCGTTGTACATGAATATTTCAATTCTCTCAGTTAAGAAGACAAATTTTGATTAACTCAAATAACTTTACTACTACTTACGACTTGACAAAACATCGAGATTTCTTAATAATGTTTATAATTGAACCTCCCGGAATAAATTCTCAAAAATATAGTGCAAATCGCATAAAAATTCATTATGTAGTGTAGAAAAACTAACCGTTTACTACACAGATCGACGCGATAAGCGTAGATTTCGGACATTGCAAATTGTGTGATCATAGTTCTTCTCGCCCAATTGATCTAAATTGGTTCGTATTGTTTCAGGTCTGAAGGCATCATTAGAAGGCTGATGTATAGGCATATAATGGACTATATAACCTTCCACTTTATCTTCATAGTATGCAATGGTAAGTTGTTTTCAGTAATATTAGGTACTTTATATTAAATAAAATTTTCTGTACCTTGACCATCTTTTATAATATAAATTATCTGTGTTATTTTTCTCCAAAGAATCATTAAGTAATTCGTACGAAAAGGTAGTATTTCTACATATTTATTCTATGATAAGTTTCCGAGAATCACGCGAAGCTACTCAATATCTCCCAGATTGATTATTTACTACAACACCGAAACACAAAGTAATGGGAAAATCAGAAAATATATCAGTGCTGGCCGGGCAAAACATCAATCGAAATTTCTATCAATACAATAAAAACGAGATCATTCCGATCCTACCTTTGAGGGTTTCTATTCAACCCGAAATTACTATCAGAGAAGAAGAAATATATCTTGAATTTATTTCCCACAGATCAAGGTGACGGACATTGGAAAGAAAGGGACAAAGAAAAGCTTCGACATGATATTGACCTGTACAAAACGATGGCTGCGTAAGAGTTTTTACGAAAACTTATGATACCTATAGGGTTGAGTTTTGCTTAAAACGTTGGATGTTTCAGTGTGTTTTACTACACTGAAACATCCCACTGTGTCGTGAAGATTTTGTTATCATTTGACGACTGTTCCCATCGGATCGTATCGTGACGACGGAAAAGGTTAGTAAAATATAGAATCGCATTGTAAAATTATCGCGGATTAATTAATTATCGTAGCTATGGTGGTGAGTTTTTGTTTTTAACAGGATGACCATCAGTCGTCATGACACTGTGAGAACTCCCGTTAGTGAGAATACCTTTTTACTCTCAATAAGCAATTTTCCAATACATTTTTGTTAGCAATATCGGAGTTTTGTCTGTGTTGTAATTGGTGTGGATATAGTAGACTTACTTAAACACATATTATACGGCAAAGCGTAAAAATTACTGACTCACATAAACTCAACACAACACACGCATTTATAACCTAACTTTAAGCAGCAATGCTGTACTGTTTCATTTTAACGAATGCAAATAGCAAATAATACACATAACCATTTTAGTTTAAAAAAACAAGTCTAGGTTTAAGCCTTATTTGCATATGTATGCTTTTCTTGCACCGTATTTTTAAATATTTCTACATTATCCTTTTGACAGAGTAATTCGTTAGATAGAAAATGGTTTCTTTATTTAAAAACTGGCATCGTCATCTGTCACTTCAATTCGTTAAAAGTTCGTTTTATTAACGGCAGGAGCTTGATGAAAACAAAACTGTTTACAAACGATGACATGAAAATTTGTTCCTTTTAAAACTTCTCCCCTTTCCCTAACAATCGCTTGCAAAAAGTGTATCTGACATATTTAAATTTCCTTTACAGAAAAAATTGAGCGCGAGATAGAATGCTTTTACGTTGAATATCCAGAGGATCCATACAAGGGGGATAATGTTGATAGAATAAACTACAAACATGTAACAAATATACCGGATTGTAAAAGAGAAACGAGGAATGATGAGCACATCGATAAAGTAGAAAATATTTTTATTTATACGCAAACACTAGTGACATGACTAATGAAATGCCTTCGGAACATTCAATTAATGAACACAATACTGTTAAATATGAAGTCTTACACAATGATTAGCCTAATAAACCAAGTTCAATAAATTCACCATGGCCTAAATTTGAAGACATCCTACTAGCCATGAGCAAAAAGGACGACTGGAAGAACGACAGATGGATAAAAGTAAAAGGAAAATTAAAGATAGCTGACACAAAAGAAGATAGAAATGGAGGAGGAGATAATAATAGTATTTAATACCATGAGAAAAACAAATTCAGTTAAAGAATCGTAAAAATAAATAAAAGCAAGAGCAGAAGAAACGTGGTGGTCGCGGTCTCGGCTGTGAGATAAGCTGTGTGTAAGCCCCAGTAATGACTGTAGCTGAATGAACATTTTTATTTTGCTGATAAATATAAAGGCGCTTCATTGTTTCTGCCTATGCCCGAAAATGTATAGTCATTGCAATTAGAAATCTTAACAAGTCCGCATGTAATTAACTCTCCAATTGTTGCCTTGTTATCGCATAAGTAGTGCTCTCAATAGTTTCTGTTTTCGCCATTTAAAAAGCCAGATGTGTAATTTTGAACTGGTAAAGTTGATTTTACGAGTCTCGGAAATCTCAATATATGAACAAACGTTAGAAATAAACTTCTCCAGTAAAACTTTTGTTTTATTCTCTATCTTTACAAACTATTTAGGGAAGTGGTTTTGAAGTTTTCTTTAAGTGCTCCCTCGTGCTATCTTGAGAGACTTCACCGCTCATTAAATTGGTTGAATAGTTTAAAATCTTCTCATAAATTGTTTGAAACTATTTGAATCCTGAAAATACTGAAAATCTTCGACGCATATAAAAAGAAATTCACAATCGATCACAAACTACATAGTTACACAAAAATTATCAAGAACAAACAATTATCCCTCCGACAAATTGTAGTAATTTTATTGCTTTAGGAGAAGATAATTCTGGAATAATGCAGTGTGAGCAGAAGAGGTTCTGGGTTTGAGGAGAAGTTCTGTCATTATTCATACCCAAGAGCCGGCAACACTATGAACAAAGTGCCCAGATAATTTGCCGGGAGAGCATATTGTGTTTTCCTACGTCGACATATGCAAATGAGATATGACTGTCAAGGGAAGTAAAAACTTCACGTAAGTAAAGTGCCTCATTCTTTTCCTGCTTCGAAAATGGAATCTCCAACAATGAGGCACGACCTAGAAGTGGGTACCACTACACGATTAATGACTTTGCTTAGTAACAATGATCGATTACGTTATGTAAATGAGTGATCAAAACAAAAAGCACTAATAAATGATACGCGGAAATTAAACATAAAACAACAAAATAATGTACCTATGTTTTTTGAGGTTCACAATTTACCAACACTGTGCCAAACTAACAATTTTCAAACAAAGAATACATGAACCATTGTAGTTGTGTTGTTGTTTTTTTTTGTTGTTATTATGCATACAGTTAGCGTTCAAAAGTGCATAGGCACGTTATGAGTCGTATTGCTGTGAACTCGCGGTACGACTGTATGTGTTTAAACGACACAAACCACAAATATCGCAGTTTTGCAAGGCACACACTAACGTGAAGTCGCGTACACGAATCGCACTGCATAAAACAAACATATATTTTTGTCGCTTTTGTTAGATACGCATCATGCTCGTGACCTGGCCGGTTTATGGCATTGCTAAAATTCGAGTTAATCTAATACGATCTGGTAACAGTAGGCGACAAGCGTTGGAATGAAAATAAAGTCGGCTTAGGTTCTGATCTCATAAGTTGCAGCGCAGTTTTATTGCCAATTTTTATTTCGGTTTACAATATTAACAATATAACAAAAATGCTTTTTTTATTATTGTTGTTATTGCAATAAAGGGTTTAGAATAAAAAAGCATTACATATTTGTAAAATTTTACATAAGGATAACAAACCGAGACGATTATCCTATCCTACTAATATTATAAACGCGAAAGTTTGTGAGTATGGATGGATGTTTGATACGCTTCCACGTGAAAACTACAGAACGGCAGCCTAATTGCGTAACACATTTTCATCAAATGATCGAGAGTAATTGTCTTCGTTTAGACCGCACTCTGCTTGATTTTACGACTTTCGTATTGCGTAACTCCACTAACATATGAAACCAATTCTAGTCTGTTTGAGACGAATAGAGTGAACGATATACCGGGAAAAATTGGGCAAGCACCTTTGTTTCGAATTGTGCAACCATTATGACAAGTGACAATTGGTTTGGATCACTGACATGAAACCAAGTACTAGTCGCATTGAAACCGAAGTCAAGCTTCTGACCGCTTTCGTTTTCCGATCCACATATTTTTGGATTTAAACCTATTATCTCCTTATATAATTCGAAAACATGTAAGTGGTAGTCTTCCTGATAAATTGTGAACGTGGTTTAGTGTAAAACCAAAATGATACATCAATTTTAGTGGTGTTGTAGTTATCGAGTCGGCGAGGTGGATTTCTTGGAATAATTGTAAAAAAAATCTTCTGATAAAAGTGCTTACAACATAAACTAAAGATACATATTATTATAATAATATTTCAGAAACGAGGTATGTTGGTGACATTTTAACGAAAGACAAATACGTACATAGGCATACGAGATATACCGTAACAAACTTATCATAAGCGACAAGCTTAGTTAGCAACCCAGTCGACAACTTCATTGTAAAAGCCAGAAGCACTGAGAACATAGACACCATACCTATTCCACACCATTGAATATTCAAGGTAATAGCAATATTATTTTCTTAAATGTGTTGAACAGTGAATGTGCCCATTATTGGAATGTAAATATCCTATCTTCAAAAAGGCAAAAATGTTGTTGTTGTTACACACATTGTTTGATAAGTAGGTACTGGATAATACAAAAATAGGTAAGGCACCACAAAACCCAAACCTCTTTGTTTAAACCTAACCAATTTACAAAAGTCTGTAAAAATGCCTACCCATTTATTAAATATGTATTTTGTCATAACCATATAGGATGTACCTAGTGTAAATCCTCAAAATCTATTTCGAGGACTTTAACATTTAATTCTAGCACCACTATGATAGTCATGAAGTTATGTAATTAGGGAACTAAATTTTGAATTGGTTTATGGAGCCCCTTCAAAATACTCTTTTGCGTTGAATTGGTTTTGCTTGATACTGCATTGAGCAATTTATATGTATTTATACTTAGATAAATTATAATATCCTAGGCCATCCACCTTTTCAACTAATAACAGAGGTTAGACAATAAAAAATAGAATTGTGGCACCAAATTATTGTACATAGCAGAATATTACTGTTCTGTAGATTGATTGCGCATTGAAGTGTCTGAGCGATAGGCCTATTAAACTTGTGGATGGATGATGTAAATTAATAAGCATTAACTAATTCTTTTTGGTGTTCTTTCAGGTATCAGGCTCAAAGAGGTACCTACATTATTCTGGAAAATAACTTTCTCTCAGCGCTCACAGCAAGCATTAGCAAGCAGAAGGTATATAAATTATCCATGATGACTTCTATGGGAATACATTAGCTGCCAAATTCCACCAATCCATGCAATATATTACTTCCAATTTCATTTAGTCTCATGTCCAATTATTTTATGTTAAATGTGAAAAATTGCTATTTTCATGAAGGTTGTAATAATTTAATAAAACAGTTTTTTTTCTTTTTACCTTAATTTATTTGTTTCTATTTACCTATATCTATTGAATAATAGTTCATTTAGCTAAATACCACCTTCTTTGTAATTAGTATAACAATAAACACTTTCCTTTATTATTTAAAATTGTAAGTTCTTAGTGTATTCTTAAATATTTCATCCAAAGTTATTTTTAAAAGTTTACACTGTTTTCAATTAACACAATAGGTACATATGTTTACATAGCTGTCCTGCAGACCACAATCAATAGTGTTCTAATAAAAAATATGAATAGCTTTTATGAACAATTGTCAGGTTCTATGTTAAGCAGTAGAAGTGTGTACAAAGTAGTAGCAGTAGTAGCAGTGATGTCAGAAGTAAACAGCAGCAGTAGCCGAAGAAACAGCAATGGGGCTCCATCATTCATGCTGCCTTCTTGTCTTTGTAGGTGAAGCGCCCCGGGAACTTTCCTACAGTTTGAAAACAAAATCAAATTATTTTCTGTTCAAATAAAGTAGATGCCTAGTTTGCCAATAATGCCTATGGCTGAACAAAAGCCATCGGTCTAGTGCTTGCTGTGGGTTGTATGTCTTCTTTATTCAGTCTCCAGATGTTTTTATTTAACATAACACTAAATTAGAATAGTAAACATTAGTTAGGTAAAAATAAAATATGTGATGTGACTACATAAGTAGATGGTTCGCCCAAGGAAATATATGATAATAGCACATTTATGTGAGTTGCCGCTTGATTCATAACTGTGTCAAAAAGCTTACCTTCAATTATTAATACAGATGATTGGTTTTCCATGTCCTGCACAAAAACGTCTTTGTAAGGAGTTCCCCCATATGTCAACTAGATTATTGTTGGTATTTGTATTCCATTATTCTAAGCTTAAGCACCGTCTGCAAAAATGTTTTGATTATTTTTTGAAGTTGTTATTATAGTTTGTTTCAGTACAAACAAAAACATCAATTTACAATTTCAGTTGTTAAGCGAGGTTGAAGGTGATATACTAATTTACAATCATTATTTTATCTGCAACAAACAGCTCACCCCACATAGGCTACTAAATTGTGTCTACACAACAAATGAATTATTGTCCTTAGGTAGACTGACCAATGATGAACCTCTATCTACATAAATCAATAAGATATGAAGGTACACTCCTACACACGTTATTTCTTTATATATTGGCATAGGTACTTACTTGTCGTGATGATATTGACATAAGTACTTTTCGCTGTGGAGTGTCTGTGCAGCCAGTACAAAACGAAGACAGAGCCTTATCAGCCCTAGCCTCTAGTCCTTGTCAAACGTTTTCAGCGATACACACACAAAACAAGAATTCGAAACTGTAACATAGGCCAACATGTATATGTACCTATAGGAATAGTAAGTAAATATGATTCTGTGTCACATTTTAAATGATTCTATGTGTTGAACAATAGAAAACAACTTTCGTATTTCAAAGCAAAACAATGCGAATCGTAAATATTAAAATAACTTTTATCAGTGTTGCCAACTTTTTTTCCCGAGTCCACTTGGGCCGTAGGACTAAACTTGGAGAACTACTTACTTTATCATCACAAATAAAATTACTTGAAAAAGTTAGTGAAGATGTTTGGATGTTTGTTAGATACACATTAATGGCTTAACAGTTCAATTCTTATCCTGGAAGTATGTTCCGTGTATTTTTTTTCGAAATGACGTTGTTTTCGATCTTTACACGGGCGCAGCTTCTTATAAAATTCTTCACTATATTCGTCATGATAAACAGTCTTTACAAATCAGCTTTCAAATCCGAAATAGTTTCGGCATTTGAAATAAATAAATGATAAAATTACTGACACAGGTTTTAGACAAACAAAAGTTTTAGTATATGATTGTAGTATTTTCTACAAAGTCCTAACCACCATAAATTTTGTCTGCCGACCGCCCTAGTACGGGTGTCCAAAACTCCCACTTATTTGACAACACTGCTTTTCTACGATTTTGTCATTGGCCACAGATAACTAAAACGTGAAGAAAAGAACGTTTCGTTGCGTATTTCAAATTGTGTAGTTTATGGTAGAAATTCTTTTATAAATTGTTTTTTAATTTTTCAGCCATCATTGTACAATTTTATTTATAAGCATAGTAGACGGTCAGTTGTAGTTAAAACAAAATTAAATTGTAGCAAAATTATTCGGAAGCGAATAATTCCTTTTCGATTAAACAAAACGCGAGATAGAGCTAGATATGATATACATCCCTATAAAATTTGGCAGAATTGAGATCGTTTTCATTACACAATTCCGATTACAGCAAACGATTAAGATCGCAATTTGTTTCATTTCAGAATCGCATTCAAAAACAAAATGTGTTACGCAATTAGGGTGCGGATTTGGATGTAAATTGCACACAGATAGTTTTTAACCTGATTAACACATTTAGTACTTTTTATCCTGATACTCCTACGGGATCAAGATTTATGCACGTGAAACCGCGGGGAGCAGCTAGTTTATAAAAACTTCTTCAGCCAAATTGGATGTGCAATAGTATATCAAGGAACTCAGAAGCTATTTGTTTTATTTTGACATGTGAAATGTAAAAAAAAGTAGATTTATTTTACCAAAAACATTAAGCTTCGACATTTAATTTCCAAAATAAATTATTTTAATAAGTGGTGTAATGTAGGGAAATTTGTTTACATTAAGTATTTCACATTTTATTTAGCTTTAGTGAATATAGATTTGTTGAAACCATCTATTTCATATTCATTCACCATGTGAAGTCTTGTTTAAATAAGCTTTCCGCTTCATATACAAGCGCTCCGAGTAGCAAGGATTCCCTCTTCCTTACATCTCTTAACCCACGGACTCACAGTATTTTTCTAGAACAAAGAATGTAATACTATTAGACATCTCTAAGCAAAATACTATAAACTATAATAATTAAGAAAAAGTATTATAGTTAGTTGATATTATGAACTACTATCAATTACAGACAAAGTGAGTGCGTGTGCGTGTTTATAGTATAGAAACAACTTATAGAAGAAGGTCGTAAGTGAAACCTAAGCGTCAATCCATTGCTTTGTGAGATTGCTCATGGACTTATGAGCGCTACAACTGTACGTGCATGCAAAATCACTTGAAGTCAATGCTTTAGACATTGGCAGAATAAATTGTCTACGTCGGCGTCGGTTTTTACTTAAATAAATAAAAATGTTATGTAACCAACGTGTGGTGTGTCCTGCTCAACAAGTGTCAGGCAAATTTACATGCGCTGATATTCTGCTTGATCCCTGTATTGAAATAGGGACATGAATAATGACAAAAAAATTTTTTTTACCGTGTTGGGTATGTAACTGATGTAAATGAACCATGCCAGAAGTGATTCTAGGTGAAAACAGCTTGTAAAATATAGTGAAGTTAGTCATAAGGAAGATCAATCATGATTTGAAACAAAGTACCCATTTAATTAATTGAATCGAACGAAGTTTGCTGTTCTTCATCATGGGCGTGTGGGAGACATGCTGTAAGTGAAAAGAGCATTACAATGCAGTCACGGATTTTTTGTTATTGCAAATAAGTAGGTAAGTGATCTGTTTGTTGAGCGTAGTTTTATGGAATTTTTCCATTCAACCTATTACTTATATGTTGAATGGAATCGGTCATTAGGAGACCTATGTTCAGCATTTGGGTAGATATGTGTAAACAAAACTTAAAATGCTTTAGCTGATAAAATCTACCTAACATAACCTTTAAATACCTAACGTTTTAAGTGGTTCAGTTGTTCTGCAAAAACCCAAAATATGAATAATAACTGATATTATCAACGCACAATCTGAGCCGCTGGTTCTAGAGATATGAAATTCGGAGGGTGTTTTCTATATGAAGAGTAAGAACCTATCTACTATTAATAGGTTTTTCGTAGTTTTACCCTTAAAATTTAATTTTCGATTGACTCAGAACACAAAAGTACACATAATCTTTAATTAAAATTATGAGATACGAGGATCACAGTTTTTCTAAAATCATACCCTAACAGAGTCAAATAGGTCTTCGAGAATCCTACACGGTATGGTAGATGGGCGCATGGGGTGCAGGGTGGAAATAATTCCACCCTGCACCCCATGCGCCCGTCTACCATACCGTGTATCATTTGTTTTACTTATGTTAAACAAATGATTTTGCCAAAACTCTTTTTTATTCCGAAGTCCCTTATTTGTGTGGCAGAAAAATGAATATGTAAGAAAGAAAAGAGGACAAACCGCCAAATCCGACCGACGAGGCAGTTTGCAATGACTCTTTCTAAGAACTTGCCCACTTCGTCAAGCAGCACGATGGGCCGGTAAGCGGACGGAGAGTCCGCAGAGTGGTTTGGCTTCTTCATGAGGACTATTCCTCGTCTTCCAACGAAGTGGGAACTGGCCCCCTCCAAGCATGCGCTTAGTAGCCCCCTTAGTCGAAGCCGGAGAGCCTCTAAGGCCCAGAACCCAGGCTTTTCCAAGAAAGCCGTCGGATCTTGGGGATCAACAGAAAAACAGTGTTTTTTTTTGCAATCAGCCTATGTTCCGCCACTCTCAGCTCTACCTCGTTCACCTCCAAAGCATCGTCGTCGTCGTCAGCGGTCTGGTCCGTATCCGGCACCGCAAAAGGCGGAGTCATGGGCCGGAGAGTTAACTCCCCTAGCGAAGGGAACAAAGCGCTCACCACGTCCTCCACAAGCTGGGGCTGGAGACTCTACGTCAGTTGAAGAGCCCATGGCCGGAGTTTATCGTGCACTATTTTGTAGGGGCGTCCCCGCGGGTAGTTTTTCAGAGTCTCAGCGGATTAAACCTGGGAGTTAAAATCAGTAACAATCAGTGGACTCAGTGATAAACAACGATGACGCTTAACGTATACATTACCCAGTTCCATTTTTAACACATTAAAACATCTCGGTCACCCAAACGCGTATTAAAATTGAGAGATGGCGCCCTAGTTATGTTGCTGCAAAATTTAAACGAGCCAAAATTATTGCCAATAAATTGCTCTAGGTTGCGATTGAAAATATTAGAACAAAATGTTATCGAGACAACTGTAATGACCGGTTGTTCCCAAGGGGAGTGTGTTTATTCCGAGGCTTCCCCTTACACCATCGAACTACCTCTTGAGTTCAAAGGAGTGCAGTTTCCCCTCAGTCTGCTTTGCCATGACCATATATAAATCTCAAGGCCAGACTCTTAATGTATCAGGGGTAGTTAAGGGAGAACCGCTGTTCACACTATCAGTTTTATGTAGCCTGCTCCAGAGTAAGCTCATAAAGAACTACTGCGGTAGGTAAAATATATCGTTGTAAACAATATTAATTATTTATTATCCACTTTTGGTTGTCTCCTAATTAGATCTTTTCAAGCATGCTTTGAGTTCCGTTAAAATCATTCACTACTTTAACCCCAAAGATTAGTTTAGTTTTATGGAGAACTTCGTCCTTATTGCTTTGTTTGGGATATTGTCAATTTGTAATAGGTATTCAATTGAGAGGGCGTAAGAGAGCTTATAAAGTTGTTTCTGGAAAAAACACGCGGGCAGAAGCTTATATACTGTTTGATTTGTAGTTTAACGTATTTCTCCCAGGACGCGATCGTGTGACCCATTTCCAACAATTAAGCACCCAAGGCCATGAAGCCTAGACGAAAATTCATGGGATTCGAGAAAACCAAACATTTATGTATTTTGACAATTTCCCAGAACTGGTCACTAAATATCAATTTTCTGTAAACCCCCAAATTGAATTGCCATCATTGTTACGCCACTGGGTATCTGATACCTTAACAAACCTTTCAATGTTACCATATTTTCTAAAACATAAAACAGTTAAAAGTTAAAGAAAGAAATATTATAAACATTTTCAAAAATCATCTACGTACATGAACTTTGACACCTGATATCTCAAAATTTAATATGACATTAACCGAACAAATTACGAGAAATACATATTCATTTAACTTACCATTACCGAGGTGAAAAATAAAAATTTAAAGTTGCTAATGAAACAATCGATAATGCTGGCAAAGGTCTGTTTTGTCAATGTTTGGAATATTTAAAGATTGTTTTATAATCAAATGACTTATCTAGTTTATCCCACTACTTTCTCACCTCCCAGTAATCCATCACACTTTCAAAAGTTTGTATTTTGTAGCAAAAAGTTGTATTTGTTGATCGTGTACTATTTTTAGTTTGTATTTCCTGATTTATGTTATAAGTATTTTGTACCTATTTCTACTTCTCTTATATGTATCCTAGTGCTTACCAGTGGAAACTTGTAAATGGCCTTCAATTTTGTATCGTTTAAGGACACACACAGCTGTAAGTTTCCCGAATAAAATAAAATAAAATAAACAAGCTTACATGGAGTCAGATAGTCGACCCGAGGGTGATAAAAAAAAGCTCGGGCTCATGCATTGTCAGTCCCAGTGCTGTAGTGTTCCAAAATCATTGTTTAGTTCAAAAGTGCTGCAAACATTTAGGGATCGAATCAAAACCAAGACGTTTTTTTGGGTGCCCATTCTATTTTAGGATATTTCGAACAACTACATTTTAGTCTCAAACTTCAGCTCAGGACTTCAAATACTTCGAAGGGACTCAGTTGTGAGATGGACACAGTAAAAGATTAAGAACGCTTTTAATGACATTTACAAAAACCGGAAGCGGTTTGTAGTGAGACCTCAGACGAAGGCATTGAAAAGTGGAAACAGCAACATATATCATAGCAGAGCAGTGATATAGAAAAGAGCCGAGAAAGCAGTTGAACCCCGATAAAAGATTCACTGGTGAAGCTTGACCTGAATCAACCCGGCTGCGACGTCGTTAAAAGATCCCATATTTAAATATCACCCGTATATTCACTCCACTAGTGTGGTATTTTGTTACAACAAAATCACATCTTATAATCTATTTATCTATTTAACACCTGAGGAGCTGTTGTGCACAGTAATTCTTTCTATGATTCAATAAGTACCAAAGTTTTTATGAAAATTGTATGAAACTCATTTTACTTACATTTCTTTATCTGATAATTATTGTACTGCTGAAAAGCAAACCTTTGGATACATCTGTCTATTTTTCCACATCCTTTTATATCATTTCATGTGATCTCTTACTATTTTCCTTTTATTGAATGTTGTGACATTTTGTATCTAACATTGTCATCTGTCAGTTTTTCTTTTTCTATGGTATAGAGCTAAGAGGTCGTCTATTTTATTGTAAAGGTATCGTAAAACTAGTGTTAAGCCAGGTTCTCACTGTAAGCAATCTTTATAGTTCCTGGCCGATAACCAATTAAGAAGTATTTGGATTGAAAATTTAAAAAGTCACTTCTAGAACGATCGGCCAGAGTCTATAAAAGGCAACCGTTAGTTTTTACCAGGTTCTTTCTTTTCCTTTCCTTTGAGCGATAGTCACTAGTCAAATGTAACTAACTAAAAGCTTCTGAAATATAAACAGTTTGCATCTGAGTGAATTTATTTATTACAAACGTCTTGTGTGCGTGAAGGTGTTCGACTCGCTCAATCACCTCCGACCCTTCCACCTGAGTCGGCCAGTTCGAGACGTCTTTGAGTAAAAAAATATAAATCGAATAACGAGGCGTGTGACGCCCCTAGTACACAGGAACGAGAGGTCCTGACGTACGCACTTATATTAACATTTTATTTCTAAGATCAAGCCTCTCGCGGGTTCCTCCTCGAATCAACATCGACGCAAGCTCCCTTACGACGAGCTGTAGGACGGTGGAGCGGCCTGGGCGAGCTACTTCAACGGGCTGAAGGCTGGTGGAGTAGCTGAGGCGAGCTCCGGCTGGTTGAGCAGCTGCCGCGAGCTCCACTCTACAGGCTTTGAGCCGGAGGAACGACAAACGCGAGTTACTTCATTCTTAATATCTTTTTCTACTTACTTTTGTATTTTATAATCTAAAAATCATTTCAAACTGTAACGAAACGTTTAGCCTAAGGTGTTCGACTCGCTCAATCACCTCCGACCCTTCCACCTGAGTCGGCCAGTTCGAGACGTCTTTGAGTAAAAAAATATAAATCGAATAACGAGGCGTGTGACGCCCCTAGTACACAGGAACGAGAGGTCCTGACGTACGCACTTATATTAACATTTTATTTCTAAGATCAAGCCTCTCGCGGGTTCCTCCTCGAATCAACATCGACGCAAGCTCCCTTACGACGAGCTGTAGGACGGTGGAGCGGCCTGGGCGAGCTACTTCAACGGGCTGAAGGCTGGTGGAGTAGCTGAGGCGAGCTCCGGCTGGTTGAGCAGCTGCCGCGAGCTCCACTCTACAGGCTTTGAGCCGGAGGAACGACAAACGCGAGTTACTTCATTCTTAATATCTTTTTCTACTTACTTTTGTATTTTATAATCTAAAAATCATTTTAACTTGTAACCACGTTTAGCCAGTCGGCTAAACGTTTCGTTACAGTTTGGCGCCCTTCTTTCTTGAACCTCACACCCTCTATTATAATACACTCTATCTCGTGCACTCATTAGGCGAAAACGTCTATAAACCCTCCTCAAACATACACTCTCACTATCTTGAAAAAATTTGACTCTAACGCCCTCACGCGCGATATCTAACTATTTTCATAGCGTGGGCTCGATTTTTTTCCTTCAAAATTCTAAACAACTACTACTAGTATAGACAATTCTGGAATAACCTTTTTGATTTCATTACTTCATCATTATTTATTACTAGACCTTTTACTTTTTAAAACTTTTTAATTTTAATAACTTGAAATTTAAAAACCTAGTTACTCATAGGAGTACCTTTCTCTTAAGGGGATCCCTAGACGATCAATCCCCTTTAACTTAAAAATAAAATCTAATACTAATGTTAGAACCCTCCGAAACCCTCTCATAGTACCTCTAACCCTCTCTTAGTACGTCTCTAATCCTCTCTTAGTACCTCTCTATCCCTCTCTTAGTACCTCTCTAACCCTCTCCTAGTCTAACCCTAATAGATCCTCTTAGACCCTCTTAACCGTCTTATACCTACTTAATACCGCTTAAACACTCTTAGGGACTAATACTCGTACAATTAGAAAATAAATTTTACAATTTAATCATGGCCAGACCGATTAAATATAACTTATTAAACAAACCTGAACTTGAATATGAAGTAACTATAAGAGGCCAGAAACCATCAGATTCTTTACTTTCTTTAAAAGACCAAATAATTAAAATTAGTAACATACCCTCGGAGAGTATCTCATCCTCTCCAATTCCTTTGAAGGATGACCTTGACCAGGCTGAAATAACATTAAACTATCTTGAAAATAAAATTTGTGAGATAGAAACTTCTGACTCAAATGGACTTAAAAGAATTGAAGCATTTATTAACCATTTACACTACAGACTAGAACGCTTAACCGTAACATCTCCATTCATAGAAGCATGTTCTAATATAAGATCTAGATTTCACATGATAAATTTAAAATTTGAAAATTTTAGGAGCACTCAAGTAGAGACTATTGAACCAACTCCTTTGGCAGTCCCTCAGACACCCCCAATAGCTCAAATTGCAGTTCCTAATACAAATGTTTTTGATCAAACAATGTTGTTTTCCCAAGAATCGAATACTTTTGTTAATACGATCCAACAACCTCTTTCTATCCCTCAAACGATGCCTATATCTCAAGACTCTCTAATTACCTACAATCTAATTAGAGAATTAAAAACATTCTCATTTAATGGCAATACCTGTCCTAGATCATTCTTACAAAAAGTAGAAGAATTCAGACTATCTCGAAATATTTTAGAAGAAAAGCTTTGCAAACACGCTTTTGAGATCTTCTCTGGAGATGCTCTTCATTGGTTCCGATTCCAGTATAATAGAAACCCTAACTTAACTTGGAGAAATATTCACGACTTACTTATCAAAGACTTTGGAACTTATGACTACGACTATAAACTACTTGACGCTATAAGAAATAGAACTCAAGGTGCGACAGAAACAATAATTGTTTATGTCTCAATCATGTTCGGAATGTTTGCCCGTCTATCTAAGAAACTCAATGAAAATGAACAACTCGAAATATTACTTCATAATGTAAGACCTTGCTACTCAGTTTTTATTGCCCTTAAAGATGTAAAAACGATAGACGACTTAATAACAACATGTCAAACTTACGAACGTTTTTCTGAAAAAGACCGAGACTTTCATGAACCTCAACGTGAAACTAATTCCTATGCTAATGAGTTTTCTTATAAACCCTCAACCTCTAAAAATTCTCAAAACTTAAATACAATATCCACTGACAAACAATCGAGTTTTTTAAACAAAGATAATTTTTGCTTTAGATGTCGCATTACGGGTCATACTTTAATATCCTGCACTAAACCTAGATACTTGATTTGTTTTAAATGTGGTCGGAAAGGTGTAAAAATTACTAACTACAGTTGGAACTTTATAACAGACTATTTACCAATTGCAATGATAATCCAGATGACTATCCAAATTATAGAATTCTCAATTCTAAATTATATCGCTACACTAACTCTTCTGATTATCTTAATGAGGATTTCATTTGGAAAGAAGTCCCTTCTCCATCTAGGAGACAGGACTTAATAGAATCTTGCCATGGGGGTACAGATAATCCTCACTTAGGAATTTTCAAAACCTATAAGAAACTGTCTCTTAGTTATTATTGGTCTGGCATGTTTAAAGATGTATCAAAGTTTTGCTCTTTATGTGACACTTGTCTCGCTATCAAACACTCGAACCACTCCCCTTATGGTCCTATGGGTAAACCTAAAATATGCTCAAGACCTTTTCAGACAATTTCATTAGATTTAATGGGTCCTCTCCCAATAACAAGACAGCGTAACCAATACATTCTTGTGGTTACCTGCTGCTTTACTAAATATTGTTTAATCTTCCCAATAAAACGCGCTTCAACCGCTTATATTATACAACACGTGGAGAATTCGGTATTCTTGTCGCATGGTGTTCCCCAATGTATTATAATGGATAATGGATCCAAATTTCAAGCAAATGAATTCAAAGCATTTCTTGAAAAATATAAAGTCCCGTTTGTGGCCTATTCACCTAAATATTGCCCTCAAGTTAACCCTACAGAACGATATAATAGAACAATAATCACAGCACTAGCACAACTAGTTGGGGAAGATCACAGATCATGGGATTCATACTTACAGAAAATTCAATACACCATGAACAGTTCAGTAAACATTACTACAGGTTTTTCTCCATCCTTCCTTGTTTTTGGTCGCGAAACCATACCTTGTGGTTCACTTTATACTCAGTGTATTAATCTGGACGAAATAACATTTCTTCCAAGAGATATATACGCCATTAATATGGGTTTATTATCTGCTTTCTTTGATAAGGTTCAGACTGCTTTACATATTGCCCATACACGAAATACTGCAAATTACAATTTAAGACACACTTTTAAGGAATTTAATGTAGGTGATACTGTTTGGCGTAAGAACTACGTACAAAGTAACACAGCTACTTATTTCAGTGCAAAGCTAGCACCTAGATTTATTAAATGCACTATTACAGAGAAATTGTCACCTCTTGTATTTATTTTACAAGACCCTAATGGTTCTAGAGGGAAATGGCATGTTAAAGATTTTAAAACTTAATATTTAATTTTTATATTTCATTACTCTAAGTTAGTTTTAAGACCCTCATAAGCACTTAACCTATTAGGCTAACTTTGTAATACCATTATTTATTTATTTTATTCTTATGATTGTATTTAGGTTCTTTAACCATACTCTTTCGAGCGGTGGGCAACTCTATAAAAAAGCCCCTAATGCCATGTAGTTTTAACATTCTTCTTAAACTTGTTTTTCTTTTAAACTTGGTTTTTCTCAAACTTGGTTTTTCTCAAACTTGGTTTTTCTCAAACTTGGTTTTTCTCAAACTTGGTTTTTCTTAAACTTGGTTTTTCTTAAACTTGGTTTTTCTTAAACTTGGTTTTTCTTAAACTTGGTTTTTCTTAAACTTGGTATTACATAAACTTGGGCTTCTCTTAAACTGGAACTTGGGTTTCTCTTAATTTAAGGTTTCTCTTAAACTCTTAAAACCGAGTTTTATCTCAAACTTGGTTTTCTTAATCTCTAAACAGGCTAATAAAGCCTCTTATGATTTGCATTTATTGTAAATAATTTTTATATGGGTTTTCAAACAGGTGCGGGTTACGACACCTAATTAAAAAAAAATAAGCCTTCGTAATTTAATTAAATATTTCCTTGTGGAGTATGCGTCATCGAATGTGAACCATATCCCCTCCGTATGATTGAATGAGAGAGTTTGCTGAAAGAATGAAAGAGATTGTATGTTAGGTCAAGGAATTATTTTAACCATCAAAATTTTCAATGAGTTGAAAATTTTCCGGGGTTGTTGGGGAAATGTGGTATTTTGTTACAACAAAATCACATCTTATAATCTATTTATCTATTTAACACCTGAGGAGCTGTTGTGCACAGTAATTCTTTCTATGATTCAATAAGTACCAAAGTTTTTATGAAAATTGTATGAAACTCATTTTACTTACATTTCTTTATCTGATAATTATTGTACTGCTGAAAAGCAAACCTTTGGATACATCTGTCTATTTTTCCACATCCTTTTATATCATTTCATGTGATCTCTTACTATTTTCCTTTTATTGAATGTTGTGACATTTTGTATCTAACATTGTCATCTGTCAGTTTTTCTTTTTCTATGGTATAGAGCTAAGAGGTCGTCTATTTTATTGTAAAGGTATCGTAAAACTAGTGTTAAGCCAGGTTCTCACTGTAAGCAATCTTTATAGTTCCTGGCCGATAACCAATTAAGAAGTATTTGGATTGAAAATTTAAAAAGTCACTTCTAGAACGATCGGCCAGAGTCTATAAAAGGCAACCGTTAGTTTTTACCAGGTTCTTTCTTTTCCTTTCCTTTGAGCGATAGTCACTAGTCAAATGTAACTAACTAAAAGCTTCTGAAATATAAACAGTTTGCATCTGAGTGAATTTATTTATTACAAACGTCTTGTGTGCGTGAAGGTGTTCGACTCGCTCAATCACCTCCGACCCTTCCACCTGAGTCGGCCAGTTCGAGACGTCTTTGAGTAAAAAAATATAAATCGAATAACGAGGCGTGTGACGCCCCTAGTACACAGGAACGAGAGGTCCTGACGTACGCACTTATATTAACATTTTATTTCTAAGATCAAGCCTCTCGCGGGTTCCTCCTCGAATCAACATCGACGCAAGCTCCCTTACGACGAGCTGTAGGACGGTGGAGCGGCCTGGGCGAGCTACTTCAACGGGCTGAAGGCTGGTGGAGTAGCTGAGGCGAGCTCCGGCTGGTTGAGCAGCTGCCGCGAGCTCCACTCTACAGGCTTTGAGCCGGAGGAACGACAAACGCGAGTTACTTCATTCTTAATATCTTTTTCTACTTACTTTTGTATTTTATAATCTAAAAATCATTTTAACTTGTAACCACGTTTAGCCAGTCGGCTAAACGTTTCGTTACACTAGTACAATGCTTATTCTAGGGTGCATATTCCGTAGGCTCATAAGCTCATATCCTAAGGCCACGGCAATGATAGGGTCGTTACAGCGCCCCCCGGACTACTCCTTGATATGCAATGGTCTTTGTCTCCATGAAGAATGAGGCTTCAGGGGCTAGTGCAAATCTTGTAAGTTCATTCGATTGACCGACTCTGGTCAAATCATGCTGGGGTAGGTGCATTTTATTCAATCATTCCTAGGTTTCATAGAGTGCTTAATTTTTTGAAATGGGTCACACTATCATGTCATATTTCTATTATTTATATAATAATTATAATAGTTTACTGAGTGACTTTTAATAATTATTATTATTAATTCGAAATTAATTTTGTCTTATGTTACCTAAGCCCCTGAACGGATTTCGATAAAATTTGGCAAGAAGTATTTTATATGGCACCCTGGGGAAGGACGTAGGCTACTTTTTGTCCTGGTAGCACGTTCCTTTGGGATAATTTCCGACATCCGCGCGGACGAAGCCGCTTTTGTTTGTTTGTTTGGCATCTCGCAGGTCAACCTATGCGGTTGTCGTCTGCTTAAGCGGACTTGCCTGTGGATTCCCTAATCAATTAAGGCCTCCAGCCAGGACTTAAACTTATATACTAACTAAAACTAAGCGACAACGCTAAGGGCACCCCCTGTGGGGTACGAACCTCGGCTTAGGGCGTCGCTGGAAGAGGGCAGCAAATGACTAGCTGGATCAGGATTGGTATTAATTAGGGACGAATTTAAAGCTACAGGCTCAGCGGCGCGGGCTGGCTCGAGCAAGGGTCGGGAGGGGCGTCGTTTTGGGCGTCGCGGCGGGCCTCGGCGGCGAGGGCGGTAGGACGGCGAACCGCCTTAATATGAGCCTTAAAGGTAAGGTTCTCATCGAGGATCACGCCTAGGTATTTGGCTTGCTTCTCCCAAGGGATGGGCTTGCCGTACATAGTGATCGGGCTGGGAAGTGGGGGAGGGAGTCGACGACGTCTCGAAAAGAGAACCGCCTGACTCTTATCGGGGTTGACCTCGATTCTCCATTTCCGGAACCAAGCGCCTAAGACGTTTGCGGAGGTTTGCGGTGTACGAGCTATAGCGTTGGGACAGTGACCGGTATAGTAAACGGCAGTGTCGTCGGCGAAGAGAGCCAACTGAGCCTTTTTACTTTTTGGGATATCGCTAGTGAACAGCGTGAAGGCGAGAGGAGATAGTACGGAACCCTGAGGGACACCGGCGCGAATAGGATGAGGGGACGAGAGTGCTCCCTCGACGCGATAGCGAAAGGTCCGGTTCGACAAAAAGTCTCGTAAGATGAGCACGAGACGATCTGGCACTCCTAGTTGGTAGAGCTTGTATATCAAGCCGTTGTGCCAGACTTTGTCGAATGCTTTCGCTATGTCGAAGAATAGCACACCGTCGTCGCGTTACGCTGCAGACCAGCGCATAAGTGCTCTACTATACGGTGGACCTGTTGGGTGCCCGAGTGTTGGCTACGGAAACCAAACTGCTCGTTGGGAATGAGGCTCTTTGCTTCGGCGTAGTCTTTGAGACGCTTATAAATAAGCCTCTTTGCCGAGAACATTGAGTAAACTAATAGGGCGGTAGCTGGAGGGCTCAGACTTTGGCTTGCCTGGCTTTGGGATACCGATGACGGTGGCTTCTTTCCATGCTTGTGGGAAGATGTTGTTGCTCAAGGCGCCATTGAAGATGGCGGTCATAAGCATTATTAGCGGGGCAGGAAGGAGTCTGTATACCTTATTGGTAATACCATCCGAACCGGGGGCCTTACGAGCGTGGAGCCCTTTAATGATGTCGTGCACTTCGTCTGGAGTGACGGGAGGCAGAGGATCATCAGGGTCTTCGACGGGAGGGAGGGAGGCTCTTCGTTCGACTTCAGCGTCGACCTTGTTCAGGTGAGCTTGGTCTACTGGTTGGGAGCTGGGAGAACATTGGGACTCTAGGCTGTCGGCAAGACATTCAGCCTTATCGGGACTGTCGAAAGCGACACTATTGTCGGGGCGGATGAGAGGAGGCATAGAGACCTCTTCTGAGGAACGTAATTTCCTCTGTAATTGCCAGAAGGCTTGATGAGTGGGCTCGAGTTCGCTGAGCATCTTGTTCCAGCCCTCAGAGCGAACCTCCCCTATGCGTTTCTTTACAGCTCGCTGTAAATGGCGCATGAGGGCTTTGTTCGCGTCACAAGGGAAGGAGTCGTAGGCACGGATGGCCGCGTTCTTCTCGGTTATCAGGTCACGTACGTCAGCAGGTAGTTTCCAGCGATGGTCTTCCATCACCGGAACTTCCCGTGAACAATCCGTCAATACGGATTGTACGTGCTCTGTAAACGAGTCGATTGCGGCCGTCGTGTCGGCGACTGACACTAAGTGATCGGGGATGGTGTCTAAGTGAGGCGACGTGGTAGATTTCAGTCTTTCGCTTACTTTCCTCCAGTCGGTTATCGTCTGGGTCTGAGGGGGGCGGTTGGGGTCGATCGGGCCCGAGTAGGGTGCAAGATGCATGACTACAGGGCGGTGGTCAGAGTTTAGCTCGTGGAACGTCTCAATCGATTGCAAACGGAGGTTCACATTCTTGAGCAGCGCTACATCGAGAACATCGGGAAGGTGATTAGGATTACCTGGGAAGTGAGTCGGGCTCATTGGAGCGATGACGTCAAAGTTAAGGGATTCGCCTAACTTGAAAACTAACCTACCTCTGGTTGAAGTTGTGCTACTATTCCACGCCGGGTGTTTGGCATTAAGATCCCCCGCCAAGATGACGGAGTCACTCATACCGAAGAGGGCAGTGAAGTCCTTTTGGAGCGAGATGGGATCCTCCGGACCATTGTCTGGTGGAATATAAGCAGAGATGATGGTGATCGGTTGATGACCAGTCATGCCGAGCCGACAGATAGAGGTCTCCAGATGGGAGAAGAGAGAAGGTGGGTCGATAGGGATGCAATACAAAGATTTCCTAAAGTATATTAGTGTGCCACCCTTGTGGCATCGAGAACTGTCATTGCGAACTAGTTTATAGTTGGCAATATTCGGGTTTCGGTGATGCGGTTTTAAAAAGGTTTCCTGTATGAGGAGGATGTCAAGCTGATGGTCGCGGAGGAAAGCGGCGATCTCATCGCGTTGACCTGAAACGCCATTTGCGTTGAAGAAGCCTAATTTAAGGGATCGGGGATTGTTACTGTTTACTCTCGTATTATCCATTGAGAATTAATATTTGAGTGAGTGTAGAACTTGCGCGATCTCGGGATACGCGCTGAGGATTTCCATAAGGCGGAGTGCGTTGCCGTTTGCAGCAACGATTTCTTCCGCCATTTTGTCCGCGGCGGTGGTGAAGAGAGCCGCGTATGTAATAAGTATAATTTGGGCGCTGTTTCGGCCCTGGGTACCCTGAGGTTTCGCTGGAGAGGCCGTAGGGGCCGCGGGGGCTACCAAAGGCGCTGGGATGGCGGAAGCCATCAGCGCTGGAAGTTGAGCGGGTTGCGCTGGTTGCGCGGGGATAGAGGGCACCGAAGCTGCGGGAGCCTTCAGGTGATTTAGGTTAGCCCAGGGAGACGGCCTCTGCGGACTGAGCCGCTCCGGCATCAGCGCGGAAGGAGGCTTTCCCCAGGGGCTTTCCCTGTGCTGGCGGTCGCTCGCGCGTTTCGCGAGTTTAGGAGAGGAGGACTTCGGGGCCTTAGGACAGCCCCGGTAATTTGCCGGGTGTCCCGATTGGCCGCAGAGTACACAGCTGGAGGCTCTAAACATAGTTCCCTATCTTTAGGGCGGGTACAGTCGGCGGTGCCATGCTCTCCTAGACACTTGACGCATCTAGGGGTGGCATAGCAGTTGGACTGCGAGTGACCATATAATTGGCAGCGATGACACTGTCCAATTAATTGAGCTCTGTAAGGCTTCTCTATTGAGATGCCTGAGAGCGAACACACCGACTTAACTTTAAAAATCGGGTGGTGACCGTCTGTGGGGTCACAGATGACCAGGACCATGTCGTAGACTAGGCCCTGTCTCGCTTTATGTAAGCGATGGACGGCGGAAACTGGTTTGCCTTGTGAGACAAGGTCGCTCTTAATCTCCTCGGTGGAGATTTCCTGTGGAACGCGCCTAATAACGACGCGTGTAGGGGTTTCCTCCGGAAGGGAGTAAGTGTGAAAGGAGTAGTTCCTTTCACGTAGGGCGCGGGAGAGGTCCCTAAAGTCCGTAGACGTGGGGACCGTAACTTTGATCCCCTGGAGGGTAGATCGGGCGTTAGTATAGTTGATCTTGCGATCAACACACATTTTAGAGATTTCAGTCCATTTGGACTTTTCCTGGACGTATATCGGGGGAGGGGGCTTCTGCTTTCTCGCGGTAGGAGCGGGTGGGCAAGCCATAGGGCTGGCGGGGCGACTGGCCCGCGGACTAGGGGCGGAAGTGGAGCTGGACGATAAGTCGTCCTGTTTTTTCTGGGCCTTGGTGACCGGGCCAGCGGGGGCGGAGGATTTAGCCGCCTTCCTCTTGCCTCCTTTGACCACGACTTGGAAGTCGTCATCGCTGGAGGAGGAGGTGCAGGCTTCTTCCTCGGAGAGTGGGACTGACGTGTCCATGCTCTCCTGTTGAGTCGTGGTTTTTGCGGCGCGCAGCTGCGTTGTCTCTGAGACAATGGCGGCCGGAACAATAGACGGCGTGACAATGGCGGCAGGGACAAAGGCGGGCGAGACAATAGGGGCCACGGTATTTACTGCCGGGATAATGACGGGCGAGACAATAGAGGCCGGATTAGCGGCCGGGGTATTATCTACCGGAACAAAGGCGGGTGACACAATGGGGGCCGAGATAGTTTCCGGAACATTGTGGTGCGGAACAAAGGGCGGAATGCCTTGTTCACTTGCAGGTGGCGATAGCGGGCTCTCCAGTGCGTCACTGAATTCCACAAGTGACCCGTGGGACGGAGTGGGGGTGGACCGTTGGCGTATTTTGGCGCCATATTTCGCCAAGAACTCGGGGTCCTTAAAAAGGACCTCTCTGAAGAACGCCAAAATAAAGGCGTCCTCCATGGTCGGAGGAGGAGCTATTTTATGGAGGGAATGGTGGAAAAAATTTTTCCTACGTGGCCTAAACCCTATACCTATCTCCCCGGGTGGATGGGCCCGGGGATGTGTGACCCTCTCTGTCGGGTGTAGACAGAGAGGTGAGTACCTATTGGTGAGCCCTAAGCTTGTAACCCGTTGCCAGTCTTATTGTGCGAACGGGGCCCTGACCAGTCTAGCGCGAAGGGTGTAGACACACCCTAAAGACACTAGGTGAGTAGCTGGAAAGCAAAACTGTCACCAAAGCCGACTAGGAGATCCCCCAAGGCCGGTTATCTGGGACCCGTCCAACTAACTGCCTCGCCCTGAAGGGGTTCGGCGGGTGTGAATTGGGTCAACACCCCACTCGGCTTCGTTGACACCGTAAGGTTTCAACCGAGGACCACGAAACTGTGGTTTTACCCAGAAGGGGCCTAGTGAAGCTACTCACGAATGACTGATAAAGAAAAGAGATTGCCTTGAAAAAGGCACTTTTTGATTGGTTAAAATCAAATCAATTTCTTGATTTGATTTTAAATCGGAGTAGTCGGGGCGACTACGATGACGTCACGTGGCAGCGACGAATAATAACACGAAACACAACACTGGAGCGGGAGAGCGCACAAACACGTCCGTCCGCGGCGAGAGTCGAGCGTCGAGTGGGACGAAGCCGCGGGCAGAAGCTAGTATATAACAACTGAAAAGGTCGGGTGAAAGAAATCATCATTATGTTCACTTTCCTGTGTAGATAATTATCGTTGTTTTGAATAACATTTGTGTGTGGTCATTATCATTTGGTTCTGTTTTCCTGTTGACCTTTCTAATGCTAAATGTACTGCTATGCTAAGGGTACTTTTAGTAAGGGTGTGGTTACTTTAATTGTTTTATTATTAACACTAAGTTTTTTTTGTAGAAATTGTAATTGCATTTCCCGGCCCTGTACTTTTCATATATAAATAATTCGAGAAGATGTACTTTCCTGTTACGGTTTTACATTACTTTTGTTCACACTGGCAATTAACTACCCATACAAGTTAAGTACATCTGAAATTACGCTATATTTGACCAACTTGGCAAATACTGGCTTTCTTCGAGACGATTGACCCCATTTAGCTTTTCCATTTCCACTTCAGAGTTACAAGTTTCTCTTTTGCAGCCAAACATTTCAAGAATTCGATGATTTATACCATCTTTATCTCTTCACAAACACAACTTGGTGCCTAAACCATCACTATCACCGTTTCCTTCCCGTCCAATTTCCTCCGTCTTACTCCGAAAACCTTTGCAATGATTTGTCATTATTCGTACCGGACAAACACCCCGTGTAAAGAAAGCTCTCGGGAAGGTCGAAGGGCTCTTAGCTTGACGGTCGTAAGTCGTAAGACTGATCTCTCCGCAAACTCTGCCACCTTCAGTAAACAACGCTATTTGCTTTAGCTCGTCCACTGGGACCCAAACAAACACTAAAATTCTCATCACTGAGGCGGTAAACTATAAGATAAAACAAGTTTCAATAGCTTCTTTTGAACGATTTACGAAATTCTAATTGGGTCCAAAAAGGGTTAATTTTGAAAGGGGCTGTCTTCTTTCGGTAAATTTAACTTGGACGAATTGTGATCGGGTTGTGAAAGGTGACTCGGGAAATGGGTTTTTTCTGATACCAAGTCCCGACAAACGTGGGTCTATTGTATCCCTTGTTGACTTTTATCGAACAGAGGTTTGCGCGCACAGATTATCAAAGGCTAACGGTGCGTGAGCATTCGATGCCCGGAATGTTACCATTTTACAAAAATTGTTTGTACTTATTTTGTTGAACACTTATCTAGTTTTTATGTGTATGTATTTTAGTTTTAATCTTAGCGATTGCTGCACCGGGCGACGTCATTCAACGCCGGCTGTCGCTGAAAACCAGCGCTGGGGCTCTGTCTCGGATAGAGTCGTAGCATTAAGCTGAGCGATGGCCGTTTTGCGTGGATGTGACGCATATTTTCCCCCAACTTGTTATTTTTGGTGTTTGTGTTCAATCACTGCGTCATGTTTACCGCAAATAAACGTTTTTTCTTTCTTCTTTCTTTTCTTCAGGTTGGGTGGCATACGAAGTAGGGCGTAGTTATCAGGTCCAATAAATTCTTTAATAAAAAATCAAAAAAAGAAAATCGCAATATTTACGACTTACTACGATCGTAGAAAAATCAAGAACATAAACCTAAGTCACATCCATACATCACGTTCTTATAGTTATTTATTTTTTACGGCTGTGCCCAACAACTAACAATTTATCAAGTGCATAACATGTGTTGCGGGTGGGTATACAGAACCAAAATCACAGATTAAGTCTTCGCAAAAAAAAAAGGGGAACGTGATTTCGTTGAAATACGTGACCGGAATGGTGTGAAGCAAAAACGTGAGTTTTATAATTTTTATACGAATACAAACTCTTTTCTACTACTTCCGAATGGGCCTGCACAATGCCTAGAAAAGTGATTTTACGTGGGACACTTACAAAGTTTTGCGAAAATAAGAAGAAATGTTCTATGGGTAAATATTTTTTTATTCAATCTTTTCAAAGTACTTTTTACTAGCCTCTATACAAAATTTCCAGTCCACCGTAGACACCTCGTTTACAGCCAGCATCTCTTTGAGTAGATTTTTTCTTTTCAGAAATAAAAAAGAAGTTACAGTTTGAACGGCGTGCTGTTCAGGAAGTCCCTCGTTTTGGGCGCGGTATGCGAAGGCGCTGAATCTCTTGATACGTAACTCGCCTATTGTTTTGGATAACTTTTTCACGGCTAGCACGTTTTCTTCCGTAACAGCCATCAAAGGGCGACCACTTCTTTCTTTATCCCCCAAATTTAGTCGACCGCGCTAGAATTCATTATAACAACGATACACGATTGCATTAGAAGGGCCTTCATGCATGAATTCCATTTGAAGTCTATCGTACGATTCATCCGGTTTCAGGCGACACTTAAAATCGTTAAAAAACATTTATCACAAAAAAAATCCCGGCGCAACTCCATTTTTTAATGTCATTTAATTTCCTAAAGTTTATGATTGTTAATATTATGGGTAATAAGGTTATCGTCACAATATCAACATTCGGTTTTTCGAATTGTGATCGTTGGCCTATTTTTCAATTGTGGTGATAATCTAGTGAGTACTCACTACTTTTGTGCCACTTATTTTTGTTTTATTTTAGCATGCCAAAGAAAACCATCAAATTTTAGTCAGAATCGGAGGACAAGAAAATAAACATAATTTTAACAGGTGGACGTAAAATCAATATAGCACATACTAAGTCCATGCGTCAAATCGACAGATGTTGCAATGATAAAAAATATTTGTTTTTAATAACTTGCTACGTCGGTATGTCGTCGCGAGATAATGAATGTTTTTGTGAGAAAAAGGCACTACCTAGTCTGTGATAGCGGTCATGTTAGGCATTAGAAAGACGTCAGAATCGTAGACCGTAAATACTGAGATAGAAAGCGTTCTCGCGCTTGCTTTAGTAGCCCTGCTGATTGTATTCAATGTCAAGTGACAAATAGTTTAATTTTAATAAATTAGATTATAAAAGTGTTAAATATTCTAAAATCAGTTAAAAATTAAGTTGATTTTAATAGATGCTCTCAACCATTGTACATTACAAAGATCTTATGGTATTATTTTACTAAAACATTGTGAAGTCCATATTATGAGCATTATTTGAGACAAGGGTTGGGCAGAGGTGTACCTATGGTACACCCACATTTCGCCAGTTATGTTTAGGTCCCATGTCCCCATGGTCACATGGTCCCATGTGGGTTTACTATAGGTACACCTCTGCCCAACCCTTCGGGGAAACAAGGCGAGATGTTGTGTATTTGAGACAAAAAAATTAACATCTTCATGGAATTGGATGAGCATATTGCAATAAGTAAATAAATACACTACCATGATTTAACGTTTCGTATCGAGTTTTACGAAGACTCCATGTAGTGTTCGTGAAAGAGTTAGCTACGCCACATACTAGATACTTTATCAAAACCAAAGAGAAGTCAAACTTGCCATCAGACTTAAAATGTTTGATCTAATCAATACCATTTGTCTGTTCTATTTTCGCCACTATTTTCACTCCAACGAGTTTCACATTGAAAATCGATCCACGTCTCCTGCTTGATTCCTCAAATTCTATATGAATCAGTGAATGTTAAGTCAGTTTGAAATAACGCGGCGTGTGGTAGTGATCCATCAAATAGTGGATGGTGGTGTTTTGTTCATAGTGTTGTAGGTACATTGTATGGTATCATTTTCGAATTTTCCACGACCCTGAGGCATTGGCCCTATCGGACCCCGTCATTATGTGCTGACATCTCTTTGAGGCAGGAGTGGAACACGACGCGCCGTCGACCCGGGCCTGGTCCTTACTGAGGCAAGCATACTCGTACCTAATGTTGTTTTTTATTTTTTTCAATTGTGTATAACTTTTCAAAATAATAAAGTTATCAAAGAAAACAACAAAGCTTACTTAAACATATTTTATGAATTCGTAAGATTTCGACTATGAAAGCGTACCAACCGCGTAGCTCCTATCATATTTTTCTTAGAATCTTTTCTTTATCACGTAGACTGTACCTTCGTTGATATTTCAAAGGAACTACGTGCTCCTATTAATTTAAAACCTAAAGCCTCATACTGTCGAACCGCGATCCCATAAGTACTAGTCATAAAGATAGATCTTCCAATATTATATTTTTTTTTTACATCTATTCAATATTAATTTCCTTTTATAACTTATTGGACATAAATATGTCCAATAAGTTTTAAAAGGAAAACGATGGACATTGCATGTGGCTCATGGAGTATTAAATGGCCTGAGACATGTGATGTGAAATTTTGTGACGCGTTGCCAATATTATAAAGATGGGCTTTTGATGTGCTGAAAGTTATGCTCATGAAAATATAAAATTCTAGTTAGTGGGAACTTGCGGACGAGTTGCTGTTATTTGATGTTCATATTATAGCGGGAGTGAGTGTATTTTGCTGTAGTAATTTCGCCAAAACAATCAAATAAAATTATTCAAGAATTATGATTTTGTACATCACAATTAAAAAAAAAATTAAATTCAAAATCATAAAAAAAAATACAGAACAAGACAAATGAATAATTGCAAAAAGTTAAAGGCAAAGTTGCACGATGAAGTAACTGGTCCTTGCCTTCTACTTACATGGTACAGCCCAGAGGGTTTTCAAGCATACATATGAAAGGCGAGAAGTTGAAAGCTGAGCAGGTGCGTGCGCATGATGAGAGAACACTGAAAATATATTTGAAAACTTTCAGATTTAAGCCCCGTGGTAGGAAGTCCACTTTCAGATTTCAAAAGATTTCAAATAAAGTTGTCTTCTAAGCCGTTTATTTTGGTATGATTGTGTGCGGCCTAACCCTTAATGAATTAAATAGGCAAATGTCATGAATCTTACTTCCTAACTAATACTATATTATAAAAGCGAAAGTAAGTTTGTTTGTTTGTTACGCTTTCACGCTTAAACGGATGAATGAATTTAGATGAAATTTTGCGTACAGATAGATGATGACCTGGGTAAGGAAATAGATAGCTTTTTATTCTGGAAAGCAGAAGTAGTCGCGGCCAAAAGCTAGTATATAATATTATTAATTTGAAAGTAAGTTTTGTTTGTTTGTTACGCTTTCACGCCAAAATAGCACAACAAATTTTGATAAAATTAGGCTACTTTTCATCCTAGATCGTAGACAATGTCACGGGCAACTGCTAGTATTTCAAAAAAGCATAAATGTATTAAAACAAAAGTCCAGCTTTAAAAACATTAAAATCTTCTCGTAAACGAAGTTCCAGATTCAGAGTTGCACGAACCGTTCACAAACAAATGTAAAGTTTTATTGAAAACTTGCTGCTCCCCACGGTTTCACCCGCATAAATCTTGATCCCGTGAGAGTATCGAGATAAAAAGTACTCTGTGTGTTAATCCAGGTTATAAACTATATGTGTGCCAAATTTCATTCAAATCCGTTAAGTAGTTTTTTGTGTGAAAGAGGAAAGAGTTACAAACATCCATCCATACTCACAATCTTTCGCATTTATAATATTAATAGCCGTAATATAAATACCAGCCGTAAAATATCTATATCAGCCATTTTCTTGTATTCAAGACGAAAACTAAGGGAAGCATTAATAATAGCACTGATAGAAACTTAGAATAGTTTTCGTCTAGAAATACAAGAAAATGGTTGCCAAATATATTTTACGACTGGTATTTTAAACAATAAAACTTTACATTTATTTGTGAACGGTTCGTTTTCAGACAAACGTTACAGATTGATGTTTGTACATTTAATAGTGCTGCTGGCACTTTTTTACCTCTTATGTGTTAAACAAAAGAATTCTAAAGAAAACATCTATCTGAGCTGATTCTTCTTAGCGAAAGATTCTTCCACGTGTGTTTAGAGTTGTATTTTTTGGAAATAATTTGAAACGAGCTAACTAACAGTTGCAGTTACCTAATATCTTAATAGTGTTCAATTTAATAGACTATCAAATCAGAAGTCAAATGATTTGTTTTTGCTTTTATCTATTTATGTTTTCGGTCGGAGCTTTAAGAATAATTCCAAGTTATTGCTTGCTGAAAGTGCAGTTTCATGTTAAGTATTTTATTTAGATACGGTTTCCAGGAGCCATTCGGATTTAACATAATTTTTATCCACCATAAATTCTGTCGTAAAGATAATAACAGATACTAAATTTTAATTCCATGAACATCATAATTCGGGATCGTCGTCGCCAACCCCAAACTATATATACTTGAGGGAATCGAGGTCACCTAGATTTATTCGTGAATTCGGAATTGCGACGAAATTAATTTAAAAACAGTCAGTGTAGTTATGACGTGTGCGTGTATGTATCTTGGAAGAGACAAAGGGGAATCTGAGAAGCATGAAGACGAAATCAGAAGTGGAAGAGACACCCTTATGTAACGCGGTGAACGTGTCTCGCGAAAACAAACCCATAGTTTCGCACTTTGTAATGTAGTGGCAATTTGTCTATCCGGTACTGTTGTTTATTTCGTGACTTACTTTACCCACTGCATCAGAAGAGCGACGATGTAACGGAGTGCTATAATATCAAACAGCAGCTGTTTGTTATATAAAACACTTTGCACAAAAACAGAACATTTATAAATTCCAAAAAAAATCTTACAGCTTTCTGAACGTCATTCTGTGTCGCATTCATTCACAATAGATAGGTTACGAGATACATCCTGTTCATCCTGTTCCCTCGTTTTTGGGCGCGGTGTGTGAAGGTGCGTTGTCGTGATGGAGCAGTAGCCTACGGAGCCTTGTGTTTGGTCGCTTGTTGCTCACAACAGAGAACACATCTGCCAAGCATTTGGTACTATGCCATTCAGTGTTGATGCTTCTTTGGTTCCGTAAAGGAATTGATACCAATAGCTACTCAAATTGAAAAAGCTCGTGATCAGAATCTTCTCCGCGCTTCTAGATTGCTTCACTTTGGTAGGCGTTGATTAGTTTTGAAACACCCAACCCGTCGACTGGCGCTTCGTTTCTGGATCGTATTGATAAATGCAAGAATCAGCATATGTATGATGTCGTAAACACGCCGAGACGAGCCTGCTTCTTTTTTTATCAGATCACGGCACCTTGATACGTAACTCGCCTATTGTCTTGGATTAAAATTTTCACTGCTAGCACGTTTTCTTCCGTAACAGCCATCAAAGGGCGACCACTTCTTTCTTCATCCCCCCAAAGTTAATCGATCGAGCTTGAGTTCGTTATACCAACGATACACGGTTGTATTAGAAGGGCATTCATTCATGAATGCCATTTGAAGTCTATCGTACGATTCGTCCGGTTTCCGGCGACACTTGAAATCGTAAAAAATTATAGCGCGAAAATGTTTCCGGTGCAGATCCATTTTTAATGAGACACGTTATTTTAGATCGCAAACAATGTTCAGGGAAATTTTGAAAGTGGAGCGTACCTATTTTTACTTAGAAATAATCATATTTTCAAAATAGGCTATAACTGCCCGATCTCTCAGACATTAAAACTTTTTTTCGCAATACTTTCTGAGTGGTCTGGTAACTGTGTAGCGAAACTAACAGTTTGTAAATGCTAGTGGTTAGTTGGTTCCCTGGATCTCGATGAAACGCGGGCCTTGGAGCGCTGCACGCGTCAATGGAATTGACACGGCGATCAAGTGTCGTGGGTCATAAAGGGCATTCCGCCGGTCTCGAGCTTCAGGGATTCCACGGGGCTGCCAAAAGCGACACATTAGAACCGCAAGCTTGGTTATTGGTCCGATGCCCCGAAAAGAGCCAAAAGCAGCCCTTTCAACTGATTCTACACGTAGGACAAATTAAATACGGTATAACACTAGAGAAAAAAGGCTAAAACTTCTGCTGACAGATCAGTTCAGGTAAACTAGGTACATACCAGATTCGAAGAATGTCGTGCAAAAATTGCGTGGCGCCTAGATCGACTTGTGAGCGATTTAGGTCAGTACTAGGAAAATGATAAAAAAATATGGAAATCCTGTTACAAAACATTCCTCAACGGATTTTTTACTATCCATCAAATTTTCTACTCGACTACGTTTAAATAAAAATAAAAAACTGATTTAAAGATTGATGGCCAGACAATTTGATTAGAAGAGAAAAGTAGGTTGTAACCGCAGAGGTCACGTGTAACAATTTAACTGTGGTTTCAAGTACGAAATTGGTGTCTATTTATTTATACCACATTGGAAAGTTTTTTCTTACATCGTTTTTCATACCTATGTTGTAATATGGCATGAAAATTAGCGTAAGAAAAAACTTTATTTCAATTTGAACAAACAAACGTTCTCAATATACTACGTTCTATATTATGGCGTAAACAGGTAAACCATTTGTTTCCATCATTTAAATCTATATTATTCTAACTAATATAAAAGTGAAATTGAGCTTGTTTGTTTGTTATGCTTTCACGGTAAAACGGCAGAATGGATTTGGATGAAATTTCGCCCACAGGTAGACCATGACCTGGATAAGGACCTGGCTTTACATCTTGGATCGCAAACGAAGTCGTGGAAAACAGCTAGTAAATAATATTTATCTATACTTAAAAAAACAAGTACCTAATAGCCAAGACGTGATAGGCAAGAGGTACGTACCTATTCACCAATGTCAATATACTGATTCAGAAGGTAAGACGTTTGCCGGTCATGTAGCCAAGTTTAGGATATAATCTTTATTCTTTATAGGCTAATTAAAACCTTCCCTTTATTTGACGGCTGAATGAGGTGAGTAAAAAGTGTGTTCCGTATCGGATGTTCCGTTTCGCACTTTTTAGGGTTTCGAACCCAAAAGGGTTTCAAAAGGACCCTATTACAAAGCCTCTGCTGCACATCTATCAGCCCACCCGTTCATCCGTCCGTCCGTCCGTCTGTCAGCGGGCTGTATCTCATTGACTCGTGCTAGACAGTTGAAATTATCACAGAGTGTATATTTATATTGGCGCCATAACAAAAAAAAAAATACAGGGGTCCACTTACAAGAAACGTGTTGTGTTCATTGTATTGTAGGTATATTGTACGGTGGTATTGAAGCCATCGTATTTGAGTCGGACTCGCACTTGGCAGGTTTTTTTTCATTGAACTGGTTGCCTGTAGGTAAGAAGATACTTGTAGCACCTGGGCTTGTAAACGAATCTTAGGGCACAAAAACATTCTTAGTGCAAATTTTACCAATGAAACTGAATCCCCGTAGAAGTCCCGTTAATGCGCAGGAAATAATGACACTGACAGCTCTTAAACGTAGTTTATGTGCTGATAGCGTACAGTTTCATTGGTATAATACCCTTAGTATAAAGCACAGTATAGAGCAACCAACCAAAGCTTTACAAAACAAAAACGAAATAACGACATGAAGAGATTACCCGCGTTCCACTACTGATACAATTCCGTTTGAACAACACTAGAACAAAGAACAAAACTGTCGGGAAACAGCTGTCTTGAATATTAATTAATTGAAAAAAAACTGCAAGGAATGTACCACTAAGGAATCGCTCTTTGGGACAGTGATAATTGCGACAAGAACAATTCTGGCAGTTTTATTTTTTAAGATGACTAATTATTTTAGGTCTTGAACAGCTGAAATGAAAAGTACCTACCCTAATATTTTTGTATTGCTGCTTTGGATTTTTGTTTAATCAAAGTATTTGTTTTACGTAGTTTTTCATACTTTCCAAACTATTAAGAATTACCTAATTAATACGCCGCCAGTTAAATGTAACTATTTCTACTCAAACATTTTTATCATGACGACACCCTAGGAAATACAAGCTATATTACCACAAATGACTTTGAATGGACTAAAAAGTACCTTTGATGACTTTAATTTATTTAGATGAGCCTGAATAAAATACTTGGTATTTTTAAAACCTTATTTCTATAGAAAATTTCCAGGAAACATTTTAAGATTACATTTTGATCTGAGTTATTATCATCAAAAATACGTAGGACTTATAATAATCAAGTAATTAAGTGAAAACCTAATTACTTGATTTTGTTAAGTCCTACATATCTTACTCACACACACTGCGATGCTGGTACAAATCGGGCTACGTCTTACCAGAGAAATCCATTCTCTCGGAATTCGATAACCTCATCTGGTATCAGCATGCCAAACAGGTCGGCACACAGTAATTAAATATTGTCATTACTCCGCTCTCGTTCGGTAAACGTATTGAAAACGAGTTCTTTTACAGACGCCATTACAGTACGCAGCAGAGAGTGGAATATTTCCTTTGTAATCTTATAGAGAGAAGGTTGTTTGGATGCCATCAAACACCGTAAACAGTTGACACCAAACTAAAAAGAGTGGACTATTTATTAATAACAAGATTTTGCAAGCCTGAAATTTTGCCCCCACCCCACTGCGTCGCTGGGCATCGCCTCCCACGCTCTATCGTTTTCATTTAGCCATCTTTCAGACTGTTTTTCGTTTTTCTCGGCTCCTAAGTGTCGAAGAGTGATGTAAAATAGCCTTTAACCTGCCTCAAGCATTGGGCTAAAAAACACGAAAAGATTATTTCAAATCCGACTGGTAGTCCCAGAGATTAGCGCGTACAGACAGACAGACAGACGCGGAGAGGGGTTTCTGTTTATGATAATTATGAAGTGATAGTTATACGCTTGTATAGAGTAACACTGTTAGAAAATAAATAGGACAAACAAACCAAACCAATTTATTTTATCAAACAAATAAAAATACGAAGAATCCAACTTCACAATTGTATCCGGCCAAAAGATTGTGAATATAATAAAATCCTTGTTTAACAAACGCAAGAAAAATTAAATTAACATGAAATAAAGTGTTGGCGTCGCGTTGTCTGCCATCTAAATTCCACCAAGGAATAGTTTGTTACGCAAAGTTGTGTCGCTTAATCCCAAAATTGTATCACATGAGGACTTGGTCCACAATGTATGCAAACCTTGTTGGCAAATTGAATTACTGGTGTCAAGTGAACTTCAAGCCTTTATGGTTTCAGAAGGTTACTGGTTCACGATGTCAAGGTGACTAGATAATTTTTTGAAACTTCCAACCCCTCCTTAAAACTGTTTTGTACGTTATTGTTCTCAAGTCAAATTTCCCACAGGGCGAATACTCAAAACTTTTCAGTTTCTATTTTTTAGTCTTATTTTTAAGTAATGAATGTTGTAATCAAAAACTTGCCTAACACAAAAAAAATAAACAAAAAAAAGTAGGAAAAATAAAAGAGTACATTTCTGGGGTCTCTTAAACACAACCTCACATAAACCTTACAACCGTACGATCGATTCCCGATATAATCTTTTGTTGATAAATATATGGAAACCATTTAATACTCGTAGATATCTTTGCTTCAATTTCTCGTTTCCCAGGTCAGGACAGACGCGGACTTAGGTTTTCAGGGCAAAAGTTTGTCTTTGAGAGAGGGTGGGTGGGGGCGGGGGGGGGGGGGTAGTCAAGCCATTACAGCATTTAAAAAAACCGTCGGCATCTATGTTCCGTTAACAGAAGAATGGGCTCTCTATGTGTGGGCAACTACACCCATTGCCTCATCCTTTATCCGTGCCTGGGTCAAGAACATAGAGGCAGGTAAGCGGACAGCACGTCCTCAATACAACCCAATTAAGAAGCCAACAATGCGGTCACCATAGTTGGAATAACATTGATTTGAACAGCACCGACGCATCTCGACCCCATTGGAATTCCGCTCAACCATAAATGTGGTCAACAGGATTAATCATTTAAAAAGGGGACGGTGATCAATATATGAATACATTCATAACATCACGCCTGTTTTTAAATGTACCTTTAAATGTATAGTACACCCACATTTCGCCAGTTACGAGTATGTTTAATTCTCATGTAATAGGGGGCAAGCCTATTGCCATCAACCGGGCACTAATACGGACTCGGGGCTGCTACTGAGAAATTCCTAAAAGAAAAACCCAATAACACTATACTTACCCGACTCGGGAATCCATGACCGCTACTAGACCAACAAGGCAGTAATATATACGACTATACGAGTATTAATACACATTCTCTTAACAAGGTGCCTGCACGCTTCTAAACATTGTGTTCGGGTCAGTAGTCTAATATCAATATAATTATTCTACGGCTGTTATATTGTGAGGAACGCTCCAGTAGGGCGAGAGTATTCTGTAGGAGTGTAGGCACTCCGTACCCCCAATTGGCTCCTTTGATCGTGTGCCCGCGCTAATTTATGCAATTACTGCTTACTCAGCAACTTGGCTTGATATCAAGATATTGACGATGTTGGGGCGCCTGACTTTCTGATAATTTTATTCAAGTCTCGCTTCACACCACAAACAAGCAACTGCTTTCATTAGAATTTGTAGGCGAGCATATTATTATTATTCTATTTGATTTTGTGGCCTTTGTTTGCTTAGGATTCGATTTTAAACATAGATAGTTGATGGATAAAGGAATAGATAAAAAGCATGGTGTTGACGTTGTGATCTTAGGCGGTGGACAGTTTTTCGTACAACAATTTCTGCTTTCGGAACTTCCTCCAAGTGGTTGAAATAAAGTGGTATGCTGCTAGATAAAACAGCAAAGCCTACTCCGAAACTTTAGTTTTGTACAGTAAGCTGTTTGTTAAAACAGAGCTTTGATAAATTATAGGACTCTCAACCTATACCATGTTTGTATAATATTAAGTTGATACTATATTTAAGTTATGAGCTACGTCTGGGAAAAATATGAATATTAACAAATATGTTTAAAATAAATCCGAGTATTTCTTCGTTAAAACTAAGTAGGTAAACATTATTTACATAGTTATAAAATGAAATTACGTTTTGAGAACAGAGAAACTTGCAAATGTAAGGAACATTTGCAAGTTTCTCTGTTAGTCCAAATATTATTTCAACACAGTTACGTGTAGATTCTAGATGAAGGGTTTTCGTTTATAAATGCTCGTCTACGTAGGAGTAAAATCTCGAACATATCTTTGTTAGCAAACATTGGGATTTATAACAACTTATAAATATTTGCTTGTTTGCGTGTGACTAAAACCATACACAACTAGCCCTTTGAAACTAGAATATTATAATATTATTAGATAAAACGTATTTGTGTTAAGTACGTAAAAAACAGGTAATGTATTATTATATCAGAGTAAAGGCTAAGACTTCCGCTGAGGGAGCAAACCACTAACGAAACGAACACGAATAATACGTACCACGTTCTATGAAATCTTACACCGTTTGTGTAAAAATAAATAATATAAGTGACTGTAAACCATTTACAGCGTCATTAAGCTCAATTGAAACTGCTTGACTCATCCAGATTAAAAGAAGAAAAATCGACTTAGCTCAATTTCTGTTTTTCTGCAACTAAGATTTTTTTCAATAATCAAATGGCCTTGTCAACTTCAAAATTAGAAAAAAATGGGTGTGGCTGTGTCGTGGTCACGGCCTTGTGTTTTTCGTGAATACGTGAACGTTACGAATAATATTTTCTAAGGTGAGTAGAGGTCGTGCCGTTACAGTCCTGACATGACTTATCAAGTTCTTTGATTCTTTAGCTATCGAGTGGTGTTACTAGTTTCCCCTAACTAAAACTAGTTTTTCTTGCAGAGACACCTTTTTATCATTCGTCCATTCTTTCATACGCAGCCCATAAATCCTTGGCCTGTTCCTATGACTGCTTCCTTAGCAACATTTCTCAAAGGTCAATAGTTTTATCTGAAAATCAAATATAACAGTGGTAAATTCTAGTTATGACTAAGTATTTCTAGTTTTAAAGATAAACATAAAATAAGTAAGTAAAAATCACGAGCTAAGCAATATAAATGTCATCACATATGCCTATCTTACGAGGAGTAAATAAAAAAGTTTAAATTGCTCACTTTGAAATCAACACGTCTATTACTTCAAACCATGTTGCTCCACGGGTTGGTTCATAAGAAGTTCAACTGTATCGAACTAATTAATGATATGTCTTATGTTGTGCCTAGAACGTACATATGCTGGTGAGCGAACTCCAAACCGTCGAGTGGTAAAAATTTAATAACCACTTTTGTCATCTGGATATCTTCCTTCTGTCTCAAAGCAATAAAAAAAAAAGATTTTTTATGCGACGGTAAAAAAAAAATACTGATAGTATTTGTAAGTGTAATTGTACTTACCTACATGGTTAAAAATGTACACAAGTAACCTGTGTAAACATTGTGGATTGTACATTTACCTATATGTCATAACATATTTTATTGTAACACAAATTGTACAATTGGTTGTGTGATACATGGATGGAAGAGTTTAATATTGCTGGTTCAACATGTTTTGCCATATTCTTTTTAACAAAGGCATTTAGTAAAAACTAGTTTTATCTAGGGAAAACGCGTTCTATCTAAAAACGGGTTGTATATGTAACATCATATATTTAAATATATGTAATACCAAATAGTATCCCCTGATTTTGTTATCATCAGTTTTTATAAATGGCCTCCTACTATGACAGAAAATTTAAAGACGTATTCACTGCAAAATCAGAACGATAATTGATGGCCAGCTAAACGAATGAGACAAAAATATGTTGTAACAGCAGAGGTCACGCTACAATACCTACTATTTCTACAAAGACTGTCCTCACTCAATTTGGATTGAGGAACCTTAAGCATTGCGTATGCAAATCTCTGATCCGATCAATCGGCTTACATCCCACATTTCTTAGCCTGGATGTATTTCCCAATCTCACAGTATTATCTCTTAGCTTTACACCCCAGTTCTCGCGAAATAGATAGAAATCCGGAAGGCAAAGACTGCTATCGCTCGACTTCAATAGTTCTACTACCATAGTTAACTTCAGCACACTGTTTCCGAACACATTATTACGCAAACATGGTATAAATCCTTCGGGTACATATGTAACTTAGTATGAACATATAGTTAGAACACTCATACTTGCAGCTCAGCGCTGTACGTTGCCAAACTTTAGGGAGGAGATTAACGTCTATCCAACTAAAGCTCTCGAAGCGCAGGTAGGATCCGTTCCAGTTTAAAACATTCTGGGACACTTACCCTATTGAACCTCCGTTGCGATTTAAAAGATATATAAAAGGTAAATAAATTCTCTGGTTTGATAAATTTATCAATATTACTCAATTAAATTATGAAATATTGCTCTGTGTCGTATCGAGCCGTACATATGCGGGTGAAACCGTAAGGTGCAGCTAGCGTTCGATAGTTTAGTGTAGTACAGGACGATATTTCATCAATTAATTGAGTACGAACTATTTGACAGCTATTTGCGACTTATTTAGCCTCGCCCCCTTTAGGTTACGCTGTCTTTACTTCAGTACATTTTTTTTGATACGCATGAAGGTAGATTATTAGAAATCTTACAACCGGGAATGAAATCTACAAGTACCTACTTATTTTTTTGTACAGGCCTACTTAATGTTCTTTAGTCTGTTGGGTAAATAGAGGACTTCATTCTGTAATAGTTTTCCAAGGTTTTTTGTTCCCTAATGGTTTAAAGGATGTATTTGAGAATAAAATACAACGAAAATACTTTGCATATTGTATTACTCTCAGGTTTCCTTTGATTGTTTGGGACAGTCTCTAGGCGCTCTAGTTATTTAAGTGTGTTCCTCTAATTTTATTTTCTGGATGGATATGTGCTTAAACTTAAATCATCTAACTCCTTACTTGCCTCTTCTTACATCTCCTTAAAGCGTAAACCACCCAAAAAAGTCAATGTTAAATATGATGATTCATTAAATCTCCTCTAAATGTTATGCTTATCAATTTTCAGCATTCCAAGGGAGTCCCTCGCGTTAAGCACTTAATAAATCTGCAAAGGAATATCAGTTCGAATTTACAAGTGTGATAAATTGATATCTTAATTGCTCGTGACTCAATAGATAACGGCGCGGGAAAACGGTAAAATTAATATCGCGGCCTAATTGTTTTTTTTTTCAGCTTTAGACGTATTTTGACACTGAGCCTTTTAAGTGGTTACCTATATTCAGGGTTGTAGAATATATGCCAATTAAAATACTCGTCATTTTGGGTGAAAGTAGGTCAATATTGTGATTCGTGCCTTATGTAATTTTATGATGACTTCCACAAAAATCTGTATTGTTGCATCTGCAGTCGACGTATATGTCGGCGCATCATCGCCGTTGTTTGTCGAAGTCAGACATATTAGTTTGCACCAATATATCACACAAATACACGGTAATAGTGAATGGCAGGAAGATGTTTAAGAGATTACAAAGAAAATACCTTACTACAACTCAGGGTGTTTATTCCACGGGCAGCGTATAAAGAATGTCTTTCCATTCGCATTACAATAGTTTTTATACACAAAATTACCGCCAAACTTTACCGGCAATTAAAATTTATATAAATCAAGCGGGTATGTCAAAATAATTCCTTAATATTTTAAATCATTCAATCGGATGTGTCAACACACATTCTTAATAATATTAACTCAAAGGAAATTGCATTTTTAATAATTCAAGCGGATGTGTCAAAATAAATCCTTAGTACCAACAAACTTAAAATAAAGTCAACCGGAAAAGTACAATTTTTAAATAAATCAAAAGGAAGTAGCTCAATAGTATCTTCTTTAACATCAATTCAACCAGAAACAACAATATTTTATATAAATCAAAAGGAAGTTGGTCAAAAAGAAACTAACATAAATTGAACCGGAAACAACAATATTTTAAATAAATGAAAAGGAAGTAGGTCAAATAGAAACTTTAACATTCAAAATAATTACATGTTAAAATTAAAATTAAAATCAAATAATGGCTTGGCGCCCATTACGGCCATTCTGATACAGCGAGCTCTCTGCGCTGTAAAACATTTTACATCAAAATGGCATCACCCATTTCGGGCTAAGCCAAAAATACACAGCATCACCCGCCTTGGATCTAGCCATATCACATGGCTTCACCCGCCTGGGATATAGCCCCATAACACGGCATCACCCGCCTTGGATCTAGCCATATCAAATGGCATCACCCGCCTGGGATATAGCCCCCTAACACGGCATCACCCGCCTTGGATCTAGCCATATCATATGGCATCATCCGCCTGGGATATAGCCCCCTAACACGGTATCACCAGCCTTGGATCTAGTCATATCAAATGGCATCATCCACCTGGGATATAGCCCTAAGACCAGGAAAAAGGATACGCATGGTGGCCAGCCAGCGCAATAGGGAGGAAGGTGGAGTAGCTAAGATAACTTACAAAACATCCACCAATACGGTCGGTTCATTATCATTAACATCCAAAAATGGATCATTTGGGCCAGAGGTGAGCTAGCGATCTTTTCGGAACATCCCCTTAAAATTACATGGTTTAATTTGTAGCGATTATTTGGCAATACTTCTAAAATTTCCATAGGACCTTCATACTTAGGACCAAGCTTAGTCGTATATCTTTCATGCTTATGCATTAAGACAAAATCCCCCTTTTCAAAGGGCTTAATTTGAGCTTTGCCCTTGTCAAATCTTAACTTGTCCCGAAATGATCGCTCGTCCATCCTTAATTTACATAATGATCTAACAGTTTTAAGGTCGTCAATTGGTTCATCATCATCGATTTGTAAGAGCTTAATACCCGGTGGCGAACATTTTTCTCCAAACAACAACTACATGGGAGATCTTGCCGTACTTTTAGAAACGGTAGAATTAATAGCCAACTGTAAATCTTGAATAGCAGTGTGCCACTGTTTATTAAGCTCCACAACAGACATTATCTTTGATGATTTTCATAATACGTTCTACCTGACCGTTTGCCCGACTAGCGCCTTTAGCTACTACGTGATGTTCGATACCGAAACGATGACAAATATTCTTGAAATCAGATGTCATACTCTTATCCTGATCTGTTATGAGTCTATTTGGGGTGACGAAATTAGAAATTACTCTTTGCAAACAAGTTATGGCTGTATCAGAAGTCCGATCATTGGTATAAATTAAATGAGTATGTTTAGAAAAAGCATCAATAAAATATATGCATATTCAGCATTACTACGTTTATCGTTCATACGTCCAGTTATGTCAGAATGTACGGTGTGAAAGGGAATTGCAATTTTTTCTATTGGATGAATGGTTATTTGTTTAGTTGAGACCTTTATTTGTTTATTCCTTTGCGAATCCTACAACTAACACAATAGGGATGATAACTTTTTTTTTTACCTTTATCTCAACAAAAAAAAAAGGATTTTCCAAATTGTGCAAATATTCACCATCCCAATTTGCAGTAAACTTTCGAACTATTTTTGACATATTGGGAAACCAATATTGCTCCCTTAATTTAGCTAAAACCTTTTCCCAACAGAAGTGTTGAAGATTATCATGATAGTGAGAAATCAGATGCCATCTATAATTACGTGGCACGATAATAAGTTGACGAGTCTTATTTTCTATTTGAACTTTACGTCTAAGCACAGATAATATAAAAACCTCCCAAAGTCTGGCAAATGAGCTGGCAATTTTTAGTCCTCAAATTCTTCAACAGATCGCAGCATATGCGACTCACTAATTGCCAGAGACTGTAGTATTACAACGCCATCTAGGAATCGACCTACTTTTAAAACGTTTCATGCAATCCTTTTCATAAAAAGTTTTATAGTTCCGGGTTCATAAAAACATGTTATTAGATTTATTTAATATTTCTATGTAAAAAATAATAATAAAAAAGCCTTGTTTGATTTAAATAAGTAACAAAATTGGAAACTGGTGAGGCTGGACCAATTGAGTAAAACGCCATCTATTGAAAAAAGCACCAAACAAAACGATAAACAGATGGCTATTTTTATATAAAGGGTTCGATTTATAGATAAAGGCTTCCTTTTTATTTTATTTTTAAAATACTTGTATTATGAGTGGAAATAGATAAATCTGCACTAAACTGGGAAGTTTAGACTTTTACCAATCATAATTCAGTCAAAATTCTGCCGTATATCGCTTTTTAATGATTGTTAATTTCATAATGGTTACCTATGCTGCCATCTATGAATTTTTTCAAGACAAATTATAATTTGTTCGAGTTTATCTTGAGATATAACATAACTGTCAGCAATGTCTTTTGGGATTGCATCAGAACTAAGTTGTTTAACTATGTTTTTAAGAACTGGATCACGTTTTGTTCTATTAGCAGCCAGTTATGATCAAGTGTAGAAGAGTTGACTGAAAATTGCAATGAGATATTCCCGATAGGAGCTCACTACGGCATTTCGACTAAAAAAATCGGCATAAGAAAGTCTACGCTTCCTATAGTCAATATCAAATTGGAAAGTTTGTAAAAATAAGCATCTACTATACAAAATGTTTAATAGCTTTGACGACAGCCAATGTTTCGAGCTCATACGAATTGTATTTGATATAACCTTGCAGTCCTAACTAAATAAGTGAAATAACCCGCTTTACCTAACCTATAAATCTGATCGGCAATCAATGGTAATGGAAAATTATATTTATCTCCCGAAAGTCGACTCACAATCGGACAGTCATACTTTTTTTTATTTATTTTTTTACTAATAATCTGGTGCTGCTAAGAGGGGATGAGCTCTCGGATTATACAGTTGTTTATGGTCGTTTAAAATGTCTTTTACGTTCCTTTGGCGACCATCTGTAGGGTCAATGTCGAACAATTTTTCCTTATCCTTTAATGTAATAGTCTATTTTACTAACATGTTGTGTGTCAGCCAGGTCGGTATTTACTTTTGTTGTCAACTGTGCGAAAGAACATTCATAAATAATCATATTTATCGAGACGTCATACTTTTATTTATTAATGTGAGAAGACCCGGAATTTGCACTAAATCATAGACAATTAAAAAATTAAACTGGGTTTGGTGATCTTCCACAACAAATAGTTCTAATTCTACACTAACTTGATAGATCTCAATAATCGCCGAGATACTCTGGGAACACGTGACATCCACACCACATATTATTTTCATGAAGGTTGTAATAATTTAATAAAACAGTTTTTTTTCTTTTTACCTTAATTTATTTGTTTCTATTTACCTATATCTATTGAATAATAGTTCATTTAGCTAAATACCACCTTCTTTGTAATTAGTATAACAATAAACACTTTCCTTTATTATTTAAAATTGTAAGTTCTTAGTGTATTCTTAAATATTTCATCCAAAGTTATTTTTAAAAGTTTACACTGTTTTCAATTAACACAATAGGTACATATGTTTACATAGCTGTCCTGCAGACCACAATCAATAGTGTTCTAATAAAAAATATGAATAGCTTTTATGAACAATTGTCAGGTTCTATGTTAAGCAGTAGAAGTGTGTACAAAGTAGTAGCAGTAGTAGCAGTGATGTCAGAAGTAAACAGCAGCAGTAGCCGAAGAAACAGCAATGGGGCTCCATCATTCATGCTGCCTTCTTGTCTTTGTAGGTGAAGCGCCCCGGGAACTTTCCTACAGTTTGAAAACAAAATCAAATTATTTTCTGTTCAAATAAAGTAGATGCCTAGTTTGCCAATAATGCCTATGGCTGAACAAAAGCCATCGGTCTAGTGCTTGCTGTGGGTTGTATGTCTTCTTTATTCAGTCTCCAGATGTTTTTATTTAACATAACACTAAATTAGAATAGTAAACATTAGTTAGGTAAAAATAAAATATGTGATGTGACTACATAAGTAGATGGTTCGCCCAAGGAAATATATGATAATAGCACATTTATGTGAGTTGCCGCTTGATTCATAACTGTGTCAAAAAGCTTACCTTCAATTATTAATACAGATGATTGGTTTTCCATGTCCTGCACAAAAACGTCTTTGTAAGGAGTTCCCCCATATGTCAACTAGATTATTGTTGGTATTTGTATTCCATTATTCTAAGCTTAAGCACCGTCTGCAAAAATGTTTTGATTATTTTTTGAAGTTGTTATTATAGTTTGTTTCAGTACAAACAAAAACATCAATTTACAATTTCAGTTGTTAAGCGAGGTTGAAGGTGATATACTAATTTACAATCATTATTTTATCTGCAACAAACAGCTCACCCCACATAGGCTACTAAATTGTGTCTACACAACAAATGAATTATTGTCCTTAGGTAGACTGACCAATGATGAACCTCTATCTACATAAATCAATAAGATATGAAGGTACACTCCTACACACGTTATTTCTTTATATATTGGCATAGGTACTTACTTGTCGTGATGATATTGACATAAGTACTTTTCGCTGTGGAGTGTGTGTGCAGCCAGTACAAAACGAAGACAGAGCCTTATCAGCCCTAGCCTCTAGTCCTTGTCAAACGTTTTCAGCGATACACACACAAAACAAGAATTCGAAACTGTAACATAGGCCAACATGTATATGTACCTATAGGAATAGTAAGTAAATATGATTCTGTGTCACATTTTAAATGATTCTATGTGTTGAACAATAGAAAACAACTTTCGTATTTCAAAGCAAAACAATGCGAATCGTAAATATTAAAATAACTTTTATCAGTGTTGCCAACTTTTTTTCCCGAGTCCACTTGGGCCGTAGGACTAAACTTGGAGAACTACTTACTTTATCATCACAAATAAAATTACTTGAAAAAGTTAGTGAAGATGTTTGGATGTTTGTTAGATACACATTAATGGCTTAACAGTTCAATTCTTATCCTGGAAGTATGTTCCGTGTATTTTTTTTCGAAATGACGTTGTTTTCGATCTTTACACGGGCGCAGCTTCTTATAAAATTCTTCACTATATTCGTCATGATAAACAGTCTTTACAAATCAGCTTTCAAATCCGAAATAGTTTCGGCATTTGAAATAAATAAATGATAAAATTACTGACACAGGTTTTAGACAAACAAAAGTTTTAGTATATGATTGTAGTATTTTCTACAAAGTCCTAACCACCATAAATTTTGTCTGCCGACCGCCCTAGTACGGGTGTCCAAAACTCCCACTTATTTGACAACACTGCTTTTCTACGATTTTGTCATTGGCCACAGATAACTAAAACGTGAAGAAAAGAACGTTTCGTTGCGTATTTCAAATTGTGTAGTTTATGGTAGAAATTCTTTTATAAATTGTTTTTTAATTTTTCAGCCATCATTGTACAATTTTATTTATAAGCATAGTAGACGGTCAGTTGTAGTTAAAACAAAATTAAATTGTAGCAAAATTATTCGGAAGCGAATAATTCCTTTTCGATTAAACAAAACGCGAGATAGAGCTAGATATGATATACATCCCTATAAAATTTGGCAGAATTGAGATCGTTTTCATTACACAATTCCGATTACAGCAAACGATTAAGATCGCAATTTGTTTCATTTCAGAATCGCATTCAAAAACAAAATGTGTTACGCAATTAGGGTGCGGATTTGGATGTAAATTGCACACAGATAGTTTTTAACCTGATTAACACATTTAGTACTTTTTATCCTGATACTCCTACGGGATCAAGATTTATGCACGTGAAACCGCGGGGAGCAGCTAGTTTATAAAAACTTCTTCAGCCAAATTGGATGTGCAATAGTATATCAAGGAACTCAGAAGCTATTTGTTTTATTTTGACATGTGAAATGTAAAAAAAAGTAGATTTATTTTACCAAAAACATTAAGCTTCGACATTTAATTTCCAAAATAAATTATTTTAATAAGTGGTGTAATGTAGGGAAGTTTGTTTACATTAAGTATTTCACATTTTATTTAGCTTTAGTGAATATAGATTTGTTGAAACCATCTATTTCATATTCATTCACCATGTGAAGTCTTGTTTAAATAAGCTTTCCGCTTCATATACAAGCGCTCCGAGTAGCAAGGATTCCCTCTTCCTTACATCTCTTAACCCACGGACTCACAGTATTTTTCTAGAACAAAGAATGTAATACTATTAGACATCTCTAAGCAAAATACTATAAACTATAATAATTAAGAAAAAGTATTATAGTTAGTTGATATTATGAACTACTATCAATTACAGACAAAGTGAGTGCGTGTGCGTGTTTATAGTATAGAAACAACTTATAGAAGAAGGTCGTAAGTGAAACCTAAGCGTCAATCCATTGCTTTGTGAGATTGCTCATGGACTTATGAGCGCTACAACTGTACGTGCATGCAAAATCACTTGAAGTCAATGCTTTAGACATTGGCAGAATAAATTGTCTACGTCGGCGTCGGTTTTTACTTAAATAAATAAAAATGTTATGTAACCAACGTGTGGTGTGTCCTGCTCAACAAGTGTCAGGCAAATTTACATGCGCTGATATTCTGCTTGATCCCTGTATTGAAATAGGGACATGAATAATGACAAAAAAATTTTTTTTACCGTGTTGGGTATGTAACTGATGTAAATGAACCATGCCAGAAGTGATTCTAGGTGAAAACAGCTTGTAAAATATAGTGAAGTTAGTCATAAGGAAGATCAATCATGATTTGAAACAAAGTACCCATTTAATTAATTGAATCGAACGAAGTTTGCTGTTCTTCATCATGGGCGTGTGGGAGACATGCTGTAAGTGAAAAGAGCATTACAATGCAGTCACGGATTTTTTGTTATTGCAAATAAGTAGGTAAGTGATCTGTTTGTTGAGCGTAGTTTTATGGAATTTTTCCATTCAACCTATTACTTATATGTTGAATGGAATCGGTCATTAGGAGACCTATGTTCAGCATTTGGGTAGATATGTGTAAACAAAACTTAAAATGCTTTAGCTGATAAAATCTACCTAACATAACCTTTAAATACCTAACGTTTTAAGTGGTTCAGTTGTTCTGCAAAAACCCAAAATATGAATAATAACTGATATTATCAACGCACAATCTGAGCCGCTGGTTCTAGAGATATGAAATTCGGAGGGTGTTTTCTATATGAAGAGTAAGAACCTATCTACTATTAATAGGTTTTTCGTAGTTTTACCCTTAAAATTTAATTTTCGATTGACTCAGAACACAAAAGTACACATAATCTTTAATTAAAATTATGAGATACGAGGATCACAGTTTTTCTAAAATCATACCCTAACAGAGTCAAATAGGTCTTCGAGAATCCTACACGGTATGGTAGATGGGCGCATGGGGTGCAGGGTGGAAATAATTCCACCCTGCACCCCATGCGCCCGTCTACCATACCGTGTATCATTTGTTTTACTTATGTTAAACAAATGATTTTGCCAAAACTCTTTTTTATTCCGAAGTCCCTTATTTGTGTGGCAGAAAAATGAATATGTAAGAAAGAAAAGAGGACAAACCGCCAAATCCGACCGACGAGGCAGTTTGCAATGACTCTTTCTAAGAACTTGCCCACTTCGTCAAGCAGCACGATGGGCCGGTAAGCGGACGGAGAGTCCGCAGAGTGGTTTGGCTTCTTCATGAGGACTATTCCTCGTCTTCCAACGAAGTGGGAACTGGCCCCCTCCAAGCATGCGCTTAGTAGCCCCCTTAGTCGAAGCCGGAGAGCCTCTAAGGCCCAGAACCCAGGCTTTTCCAAGAAAGCCGTCGGATCTTGGGGATCAACAGAAAAACAGTGTTTTTTTTTGCAATCAGCCTATGTTCCGCCACTCTCAGCTCTACCTCGTTCACCTCCAAAGCATCGTCGTCGTCGTCAGCGGTCTGGTCCGTATCCGGCACCGCAAAAGGCGGAGTCATGGGCCGGAGAGTTAACTCCCCTAGCGAAGGGAACAAAGCGCTCACCACGTCCTCCACAAGCTGGGGCTGGAGACTCTACGTCAGTTGAAGAGCCCATGGCCGGAGTTTATCGTGCACTATTTTGTAGGGGCGTCCCCGCGGGTAGTTTTTCAGAGTCTCAGCGGATTAAACCTGGGAGTTAAAATCAGTAACAATCAGTGGACTCAGTGATAAACAACGATGACGCTTAACGTATACATTACCCAGTTCCATTTTTAACACATTAAAACATCTCGGTCACCCAAACGCGTATTAAAATTGAGAGATGGCGCCCTAGTTATGTTGCTGCAAAATTTAAACGAGCCAAAATTATTGCCAATAAATTGCTCTAGGTTGCGATTGAAAATATTAGAACAAAATGTTATCGAGACAACTGTAATGACCGGTTGTTCCCAAGGGGAGTGTGTTTATTCCGAGGCTTCCCCTTACACCATCGAACTACCTCTTGAGTTCAAAGGAGTGCAGTTTCCCCTCAGTCTGCTTTGCCATGACCATATATAAATCTCAAGGCCAGACTCTTAATGTATCAGGGGTAGTTAAGGGAGAACCGCTGTTCACACTATCAGTTTTATGTAGCCTGCTCCAGAGTAAGCTCATAAAGAACTACTGCGGTAGGTAAAATATATCGTTGTAAACAATATTAATTATTTATTATCCACTTTTGGTTGTCTCCTAATTAGATCTTTTCAAGCATGCTTTGAGTTCCGTTAAAATCATTCACTACTTTAACCCCAAAGATTAGTTTAGTTTTATGGAGAACTTCGTCCTTATTGCTTTGTTTGGGATATTGTCAATTTGTAATAGGTATTCAATTGAGAGGGCGTAAGAGAGCTTATAAAGTTGTTTCTGGAAAAAACACGCGGGCAGAAGCTTATATACTGTTTGATTTGTAGTTTAACGTATTTCTCCCAGGACGCGATCGTGTGACCCATTTCCAACAATTAAGCACCCAAGGCCATGAAGCCTAGACGAAAATTCATGGGATTCGAGAAAACCAAACATTTATGTATTTTGACAATTTCCCAGAACTGGTCACTAAATATCAATTTTCTGTAAACCCCCAAATTGAATTGCCATCATTGTTACGCCACTGGGTATCTGATACCTTAACAAACCTTTCAATGTTACCATATTTTCTAAAACATAAAACAGTTAAAAGTTAAAGAAAGAAATATTATAAACATTTTCAAAAATCATCTACGTACATGAACTTTGACACCTGATATCTCAAAATTTAATATGACATTAACCGAACAAATTACGAGAAATACATATTCATTTAACTTACCATTACCGAGGTGAAAAATAAAAATTTAAAGTTGCTAATGAAACAATCGATAATGCTGGCAAAGGTCTGTTTTGTCAATGTTTGGAATATTTAAAGATTGTTTTATAATCAAATGACTTATCTAGTTTATCCCACTACTTTCTCACCTCCCAGTAATCCATCACACTTTCAAAAGTTTGTATTTTGTAGCAAAAAGTTGTATTTGTTGATCGTGTACTATTTTTAGTTTGTATTTCCTGATTTATGTTATAAGTATTTTGTACCTATTTCTACTTCTCTTATATGTATCCTAGTGCTTACCAGTGGAAACTTGTAAATGGCCTTCAATTTTGTATCGTTTAAGGACACACACAGCTGTAAGTTTCCCGAATAAAATAAAATAAAATAAACAAGCTTACATGGAGTCAGATAGTCGACCCGAGGGTGATAAAAAAAAGCTCGGGCTCATGCATTGTCAGTCCCAGTGCTGTAGTGTTCCAAAATCATTGTTTAGTTCAAAAGTGCTGCAAACATTTAGGGATCGAATCAAAACCAAGACGTTTTTTTGGGTGCCCATTCTATTTTAGGATATTTCGAACAACTACATTTTAGTCTCAAACTTCAGCTCAGGACTTCAAATACTTCGAAGGGACTCAGTTGTGAGATGGACACAGTAAAAGATTAAGAACGCTTTTAATGACATTTACAAAAACCGGAAGCGGTTTGTAGTGAGACCTCAGACGAAGGCATTGAAAAGTGGAAACAGCAACATATATCATAGCAGAGCAGTGATATAGAAAAGAGCCGAGAAAGCAGTTGAACCCCGATAAAAGATTCACTGGTGAAGCTTGACCTGAATCAACCCGGCTGCGACGTCGTTAAAAGATCCCATATTTAAATATCACCCGTATATTCACTCCACTAGTGTGGTATTTTGTTACAACAAAATCACATCTTATAATCTATTTATCTATTTAACACCTGAGGAGCTGTTGTGCACAGTAATTCTTTCTATGATTCAATAAGTACCAAAGTTTTTATGAAAATTGTATGAAACTCATTTTACTTACATTTCTTTATCTGATAATTATTGTACTGCTGAAAAGCAAACCTTTGGATACATCTGTCTATTTTTCCACATCCTTTTATATCATTTCATGTGATCTCTTACTATTTTCCTTTTATTGAATGTTGTGACATTTTGTATCTAACATTGTCATCTGTCAGTTTTTCTTTTTCTATGGTATAGAGCTAAGAGGTCGTCTATTTTATTGTAAAGGTATCGTAAAACTAGTGTTAAGCCAGGTTCTCACTGTAAGCAATCTTTATAGTTCCTGGCCGATAACCAATTAAGAAGTATTTGGATTGAAAATTTAAAAAGTCACTTCTAGAACGATCGGCCAGAGTCTATAAAAGGCAACCGTTAGTTTTTACCAGGTTCTTTCTTTTCCTTTCCTTTGAGCGATAGTCACTAGTCAAATGTAACTAACTAAAAGCTTCTGAAATATAAACAGTTTGCATCTGAGTGAATTTATTTATTACAAACGTCTTGTGTGCGTGAAGGTGTTCGACTCGCTCAATCACCTCCGACCCTTCCACCTGAGTCGGCCAGTTCGAGACGTCTTTGAGTAAAAAAATATAAATCGAATAACGAGGCGTGTGACGCCCCTAGTACACAGGAACGAGAGGTCCTGACGTACGCACTTATATTAACATTTTATTTCTAAGATCAAGCCTCTCGCGGGTTCCTCCTCGAATCAACATCGACGCAAGCTCCCTTACGACGAGCTGTAGGACGGTGGAGCGGCCTGGGCGAGCTACTTCAACGGGCTGAAGGCTGGTGGAGTAGCTGAGGCGAGCTCCGGCTGGTTGAGCAGCTGCCGCGAGCTCCACTCTACAGGCTTTGAGCCGGAGGAACGACAAACGCGAGTTACTTCATTCTTAATATCTTTTTCTACTTACTTTTGTATTTTATAATCTAAAAATCATTTCAAACTGTAACGAAACGTTTAGCCTAAGGTGTTCGACTCGCTCAATCACCTCCGACCCTTCCACCTGAGTCGGCCAGTTCGAGACGTCTTTGAGTAAAAAAATATAAATCGAATAACGAGGCGTGTGACGCCCCTAGTACACAGGAACGAGAGGTCCTGACGTACGCACTTATATTAACATTTTATTTCTAAGATCAAGCCTCTCGCGGGTTCCTCCTCGAATCAACATCGACGCAAGCTCCCTTACGACGAGCTGTAGGACGGTGGAGCGGCCTGGGCGAGCTACTTCAACGGGCTGAAGGCTGGTGGAGTAGCTGAGGCGAGCTCCGGCTGGTTGAGCAGCTGCCGCGAGCTCCACTCTACAGGCTTTGAGCCGGAGGAACGACAAACGCGAGTTACTTCATTCTTAATATCTTTTTCTACTTACTTTTGTATTTTATAATCTAAAAATCATTTTAACTTGTAACCACGTTTAGCCAGTCGGCTAAACGTTTCGTTACAGTTTGGCGCCCTTCTTTCTTGAACCTCACACCCTCTATTATAATACACTCTATCTCGTGCACTCATTAGGCGAAAACGTCTATAAACCCTCCTCAAACATACACTCTCACTATCTTGAAAAAATTTGACTCTAACGCCCTCACGCGCGATATCTAACTATTTTCATAGCGTGGGCTCGATTTTTTTCCTTCAAAATTCTAAACAACTACTACTAGTATAGACAATTCTGGAATAACCTTTTTGATTTCATTACTTCATCATTATTTATTACTAGACCTTTTACTTTTTAAAACTTTTTAATTTTAATAACTTGAAATTTAAAAACCTAGTTACTCATAGGAGTACCTTTCTCTTAAGGGGATCCCTAGACGATCAATCCCCTTTAACTTAAAAATAAAATCTAATACTAATGTTAGAACCCTCCGAAACCCTCTCATAGTACCTCTAACCCTCTCTTAGTACGTCTCTAATCCTCTCTTAGTACCTCTCTATCCCTCTCTTAGTACCTCTCTAACCCTCTCCTAGTCTAACCCTAATAGATCCTCTTAGACCCTCTTAACCGTCTTATACCTACTTAATACCGCTTAAACACTCTTAGGGACTAATACTCGTACAATTAGAAAATAAATTTTACAATTTAATCATGGCCAGACCGATTAAATATAACTTATTAAACAAACCTGAACTTGAATATGAAGTAACTATAAGAGGCCAGAAACCATCAGATTCTTTACTTTCTTTAAAAGACCAAATAATTAAAATTAGTAACATACCCTCGGAGAGTATCTCATCCTCTCCAATTCCTTTGAAGGATGACCTTGACCAGGCTGAAATAACATTAAACTATCTTGAAAATAAAATTTGTGAGATAGAAACTTCTGACTCAAATGGACTTAAAAGAATTGAAGCATTTATTAACCATTTACACTACAGACTAGAACGCTTAACCGTAACATCTCCATTCATAGAAGCATGTTCTAATATAAGATCTAGATTTCACATGATAAATTTAAAATTTGAAAATTTTAGGAGCACTCAAGTAGAGACTATTGAACCAACTCCTTTGGCAGTCCCTCAGACACCCCCAATAGCTCAAATTGCAGTTCCTAATACAAATGTTTTTGATCAAACAATGTTGTTTTCCCAAGAATCGAATACTTTTGTTAATACGATCCAACAACCTCTTTCTATCCCTCAAACGATGCCTATATCTCAAGACTCTCTAATTACCTACAATCTAATTAGAGAATTAAAAACATTCTCATTTAATGGCAATACCTGTCCTAGATCATTCTTACAAAAAGTAGAAGAATTCAGACTATCTCGAAATATTTTAGAAGAAAAGCTTTGCAAACACGCTTTTGAGATCTTCTCTGGAGATGCTCTTCATTGGTTCCGATTCCAGTATAATAGAAACCCTAACTTAACTTGGAGAAATATTCACGACTTACTTATCAAAGACTTTGGAACTTATGACTACGACTATAAACTACTTGACGCTATAAGAAATAGAACTCAAGGTGCGACAGAAACAATAATTGTTTATGTCTCAATCATGTTCGGAATGTTTGCCCGTCTATCTAAGAAACTCAATGAAAATGAACAACTCGAAATATTACTTCATAATGTAAGACCTTGCTACTCAGTTTTTATTGCCCTTAAAGATGTAAAAACGATAGACGACTTAATAACAACATGTCAAACTTACGAACGTTTTTCTGAAAAAGACCGAGACTTTCATGAACCTCAACGTGAAACTAATTCCTATGCTAATGAGTTTTCTTATAAACCCTCAACCTCTAAAAATTCTCAAAACTTAAATACAATATCCACTGACAAACAATCGAGTTTTTTAAACAAAGATAATTTTTGCTTTAGATGTCGCATTACGGGTCATACTTTAATATCCTGCACTAAACCTAGATACTTGATTTGTTTTAAATGTGGTCGGAAAGGTGTAAAAATTACTAACTACAGTTGGAACTTTATAACAGACTATTTACCAATTGCAATGATAATCCAGATGACTATCCAAATTATAGAATTCTCAATTCTAAATTATATCGCTACACTAACTCTTCTGATTATCTTAATGAGGATTTCATTTGGAAAGAAGTCCCTTCTCCATCTAGGAGACAGGACTTAATAGAATCTTGCCATGGGGGTACAGATAATCCTCACTTAGGAATTTTCAAAACCTATAAGAAACTGTCTCTTAGTTATTATTGGTCTGGCATGTTTAAAGATGTATCAAAGTTTTGCTCTTTATGTGACACTTGTCTCGCTATCAAACACTCGAACCACTCCCCTTATGGTCCTATGGGTAAACCTAAAATATGCTCAAGACCTTTTCAGACAATTTCATTAGATTTAATGGGTCCTCTCCCAATAACAAGACAGCGTAACCAATACATTCTTGTGGTTACCTGCTGCTTTACTAAATATTGTTTAATCTTCCCAATAAAACGCGCTTCAACCGCTTATATTATACAACACGTGGAGAATTCGGTATTCTTGTCGCATGGTGTTCCCCAATGTATTATAATGGATAATGGATCCCAATTTCAAGCAAATGAATTCAAAGCATTTCTTGAAAAATATAAAGTCCCGTTTGTGGCCTATTCACCTAAATATTGCCCTCAAGTTAACCCTACAGAACGATATAATAGAACAATAATCACAGCACTAGCACAACTAGTTGGGGAAGATCACAGATCATGGGATTCATACTTACAGAAAATTCAATACACCATGAACAGTTCAGTAAACATTACTACAGGTTTTTCTCCATCCTTCCTTGTTTTTGGTCGCGAAACCATACCTTGTGGTTCACTTTATACTCAGTGTATTAATCTGGACGAAATAACATTTCTTCCAAGAGATATATACGCCATTAATATGGGTTTATTATCTGCTTTCTTTGATAAGGTTCAGACTGCTTTACATATTGCCCATACACGAAATACTGCAAATTACAATTTAAGACACACTTTTAAGGAATTTAATGTAGGTGATACTGTTTGGCGTAAGAACTACGTACAAAGTAACACAGCTACTTATTTCAGTGCAAAGCTAGCACCTAGATTTATTAAATGCACTATTACAGAGAAATTGTCACCTCTTGTATTTATTTTACAAGACCCTAATGGTTCTAGAGGGAAATGGCATGTTAAAGATTTTAAAACTTAATATTTAATTTTTATATTTCATTACTCTAAGTTAGTTTTAAGACCCTCATAAGCACTTAACCTATTAGGCTAACTTTGTAATACCATTATTTATTTATTTTATTCTTATGATTGTATTTAGGTTCTTTAACCATACTCTTTCGAGCGGTGGGCAACTCTATAAAAAAGCCCCTAATGCCATGTAGTTTTAACATTCTTCTTAAACTTGTTTTTCTTTTAAACTTGGTTTTTCTCAAACTTGGTTTTTCTCAAACTTGGTTTTTCTCAAACTTGGTTTTTCTCAAACTTGGTTTTTCTTAAACTTGGTTTTTCTTAAACTTGGTTTTTCTTAAACTTGGTTTTTCTTAAACTTGGTTTTTCTTAAACTTGGTATTACATAAACTTGGGCTTCTCTTAAACTGGAACTTGGGTTTCTCTTAATTTAAGGTTTCTCTTAAACTCTTAAAACCGAGTTTTATCTCAAACTTGGTTTTCTTAATCTCTAAACAGGCTAATAAAGCCTCTTATGATTTGCATTTATTGTAAATAATTTTTATATGGGTTTTCAAACAGGTGCGGGTTACGACACCTAATTAAAAAAAAATAAGCCTTCGTAATTTAATTAAATATTTCCTTGTGGAGTATGCGTCATCGAATGTGAACCATATCCCCTCCGTATGATTGAATGAGAGAGTTTGCTGAAAGAATGAAAGAGATTGTATGTTAGGTCAAGGAATTATTTTAACCATCAAAATTTTCAATGAGTTGAAAATTTTCCGGGGTTGTTGGGGAAATGTGGTATTTTGTTACAACAAAATCACATCTTATAATCTATTTATCTATTTAACACCTGAGGAGCTGTTGTGCACAGTAATTCTTTCTATGATTCAATAAGTACCAAAGTTTTTATGAAAATTGTATGAAACTCATTTTACTTACATTTCTTTATCTGATAATTATTGTACTGCTGAAAAGCAAACCTTTGGATACATCTGTCTATTTTTCCACATCCTTTTATATCATTTCATGTGATCTCTTACTATTTTCCTTTTATTGAATGTTGTGACATTTTGTATCTAACATTGTCATCTGTCAGTTTTTCTTTTTCTATGGTATAGAGCTAAGAGGTCGTCTATTTTATTGTAAAGGTATCGTAAAACTAGTGTTAAGCCAGGTTCTCACTGTAAGCAATCTTTATAGTTCCTGGCCGATAACCAATTAAGAAGTATTTGGATTGAAAATTTAAAAAGTCACTTCTAGAACGATCGGCCAGAGTCTATAAAAGGCAACCGTTAGTTTTTACCAGGTTCTTTCTTTTCCTTTCCTTTGAGCGATAGTCACTAGTCAAATGTAACTAACTAAAAGCTTCTGAAATATAAACAGTTTGCATCTGAGTGAATTTATTTATTACAAACGTCTTGTGTGCGTGAAGGTGTTCGACTCGCTCAATCACCTCCGACCCTTCCACCTGAGTCGGCCAGTTCGAGACGTCTTTGAGTAAAAAAATATAAATCGAATAACGAGGCGTGTGACGCCCCTAGTACACAGGAACGAGAGGTCCTGACGTACGCACTTATATTAACATTTTATTTCTAAGATCAAGCCTCTCGCGGGTTCCTCCTCGAATCAACATCGACGCAAGCTCCCTTACGACGAGCTGTAGGACGGTGGAGCGGCCTGGGCGAGCTACTTCAACGGGCTGAAGGCTGGTGGAGTAGCTGAGGCGAGCTCCGGCTGGTTGAGCAGCTGCCGCGAGCTCCACTCTACAGGCTTTGAGCCGGAGGAACGACAAACGCGAGTTACTTCATTCTTAATATCTTTTTCTACTTACTTTTGTATTTTATAATCTAAAAATCATTTTAACTTGTAACCACGTTTAGCCAGTCGGCTAAACGTTTCGTTACACTAGTACAATGCTTATTCTAGGGTGCATATTCCGTAGGCTCATAAGCTCATATCCTAAGGCCACGGCAATGATAGGGTCGTTACAGCGCCCCCCGGACTACTCCTTGATATGCAATGGTCTTTGTCTCCATGAAGAATGAGGCTTCAGGGGCTAGTGCAAATCTTGTAAGTTCATTCGATTGACCGACTCTGGTCAAATCATGCTGGGGTAGGTGCATTTTATTCAATCATTCCTAGGTTTCATAGAGTGCTTAATTTTTTGAAATGGGTCACACTATCATGTCATATTTCTATTATTTATATAATAATTATAATAGTTTACTGAGTGACTTTTAATAATTATTATTATTAATTCGAAATTAATTTTGTCTTATGTTACCTAAGCCCCTGAACGGATTTCGATAAAATTTGGCAAGAAGTATTTTATATGGCACCCTGGGGAAGGACGTAGGCTACTTTTTGTCCTGGTAGCACGTTCCTTTGGGATAATTTCCGACATCCGCGCGGACGAAGCCGCTTTTGTTTGTTTGTTTGGCATCTCGCAGGTCAACCTATGCGGTTGTCGTCTGCTTAAGCGGACTTGCCTGTGGATTCCCTAATCAATTAAGGCCTCCAGCCAGGACTTAAACTTATATACTAACTAAAACTAAGCGACAACGCTAAGGGCACCCCCTGTGGGGTACGAACCTCGGCTTAGGGCGTCGCTGGAAGAGGGCAGCAAATGACTAGCTGGATCAGGATTGGTATTAATTAGGGACGAATTTAAAGCTACAGGCTCAGCGGCGCGGGCTGGCTCGAGCAAGGGTCGGGAGGGGCGTCGTTTTGGGCGTCGCGGCGGGCCTCGGCGGCGAGGGCGGTAGGACGGCGAACCGCCTTAATATGAGCCTTAAAGGTAAGGTTCTCATCGAGGATCACGCCTAGGTATTTGGCTTGCTTCTCCCAAGGGATGGGCTTGCCGTACATAGTGATCGGGCTGGGAAGTGGGGGAGGGAGTCGACGACGTCTCGAAAAGAGAACCGCCTGACTCTTATCGGGGTTGACCTCGATTCTCCATTTCCGGAACCAAGCGCCTAAGACGTTTGCGGAGGTTTGCGGTGTACGAGCTATAGCGTTGGGACAGTGACCGGTATAGTAAACGGCAGTGTCGTCGGCGAAGAGAGCCAACTGAGCCTTTTTACTTTTTGGGATATCGCTAGTGAACAGCGTGAAGGCGAGAGGAGATAGTACGGAACCCTGAGGGACACCGGCGCGAATAGGATGAGGGGACGAGAGTGCTCCCTCGACGCGATAGCGAAAGGTCCGGTTCGACAAAAAGTCTCGTAAGATGAGCACGAGACGATCTGGCACTCCTAGTTGGTAGAGCTTGTATATCAAGCCGTTGTGCCAGACTTTGTCGAATGCTTTCGCTATGTCGAAGAATAGCACACCGTCGTCGCGTTACGCTGCAGACCAGCGCATAAGTGCTCTACTATACGGTGGACCTGTTGGGTGCCCGAGTGTTGGCTACGGAAACCAAACTGCTCGTTGGGAATGAGGCTCTTTGCTTCGGCGTAGTCTTTGAGACGCTTATAAATAAGCCTCTTTGCCGAGAACATTGAGTAAACTAATAGGGCGGTAGCTGGAGGGCTCAGACTTTGGCTTGCCTGGCTTTGGGATACCGATGACGGTGGCTTCTTTCCATGCTTGTGGGAAGATGTTGTTGCTCAAGGCGCCATTGAAGATGGCGGTCATAAGCATTATTAGCGGGGCAGGAAGGAGTCTGTATACCTTATTGGTAATACCATCCGAACCGGGGGCCTTACGAGCGTGGAGCCCTTTAATGATGTCGTGCACTTCGTCTGGAGTGACGGGAGGCAGAGGATCATCAGGGTCTTCGACGGGAGGGAGGGAGGCTCTTCGTTCGACTTCAGCGTCGACCTTGTTCAGGTGAGCTTGGTCTACTGGTTGGGAGCTGGGAGAACATTGGGACTCTAGGCTGTCGGCAAGACATTCAGCCTTATCGGGACTGTCGAAAGCGACACTATTGTCGGGGCGGATGAGAGGAGGCATAGAGACCTCTTCTGAGGAACGTAATTTCCTCTGTAATTGCCAGAAGGCTTGATGAGTGGGCTCGAGTTCGCTGAGCATCTTGTTCCAGCCCTCAGAGCGAACCTCCCCTATGCGTTTCTTTACAGCTCGCTGTAAATGGCGCATGAGGGCTTTGTTCGCGTCACAAGGGAAGGAGTCGTAGGCACGGATGGCCGCGTTCTTCTCGGTTATCAGGTCACGTACGTCAGCAGGTAGTTTCCAGCGATGGTCTTCCATCACCGGAACTTCCCGTGAACAATCCGTCAATACGGATTGTACGTGCTCTGTAAACGAGTCGATTGCGGCCGTCGTGTCGGCGACTGACACTAAGTGATCGGGGATGGTGTCTAAGTGAGGCGACGTGGTAGATTTCAGTCTTTCGCTTACTTTCCTCCAGTCGGTTATCGTCTGGGTCTGAGGGGGGCGGTTGGGGTCGATCGGGCCCGAGTAGGGTGCAAGATGCATGACTACAGGGCGGTGGTCAGAGTTTAGCTCGTGGAACGTCTCAATCGATTGCAAACGGAGGTTCACATTCTTGAGCAGCGCTACATCGAGAACATCGGGAAGGTGATTAGGATTACCTGGGAAGTGAGTCGGGCTCATTGGAGCGATGACGTCAAAGTTAAGGGATTCGCCTAACTTGAAAACTAACCTACCTCTGGTTGAAGTTGTGCTACTATTCCACGCCGGGTGTTTGGCATTAAGATCCCCCGCCAAGATGACGGAGTCACTCATACCGAAGAGGGCAGTGAAGTCCTTTTGGAGCGAGATGGGATCCTCCGGACCATTGTCTGGTGGAATATAAGCAGAGATGATGGTGATCGGTTGATGACCAGTCATGCCGAGCCGACAGATAGAGGTCTCCAGATGGGAGAAGAGAGAAGGTGGGTCGATAGGGATGCAATACAAAGATTTCCTAAAGTATATTAGTGTGCCACCCTTGTGGCATCGAGAACTGTCATTGCGAACTAGTTTATAGTTGGCAATATTCGGGTTTCGGTGATGCGGTTTTAAAAAGGTTTCCTGTATGAGGAGGATGTCAAGCTGATGGTCGCGGAGGAAAGCGGCGATCTCATCGCGTTGACCTGAAACGCCATTTGCGTTGAAGAAGCCTAATTTAAGGGATCGGGGATTGTTACTGTTTACTCTCGTATTATCCATTGAGAATTAATATTTGAGTGAGTGTAGAACTTGCGCGATCTCGGGATACGCGCTGAGGATTTCCATAAGGCGGAGTGCGTTGCCGTTTGCAGCAACGATTTCTTCCGCCATTTTGTCCGCGGCGGTGGTGAAGAGAGCCGCGTATGTAATAAGTATAATTTGGGCGCTGTTTCGGCCCTGGGTACCCTGAGGTTTCGCTGGAGAGGCCGTAGGGGCCGCGGGGGCTACCAAAGGCGCTGGGATGGCGGAAGCCATCAGCGCTGGAAGTTGAGCGGGTTGCGCTGGTTGCGCGGGGATAGAGGGCACCGAAGCTGCGGGAGCCTTCAGGTGATTTAGGTTAGCCCAGGGAGACGGCCTCTGCGGACTGAGCCGCTCCGGCATCAGCGCGGAAGGAGGCTTTCCCCAGGGGCTTTCCCTGTGCTGGCGGTCGCTCGCGCGTTTCGCGAGTTTAGGAGAGGAGGACTTCGGGGCCTTAGGACAGCCCCGGTAATTTGCCGGGTGTCCCGATTGGCCGCAGAGTACACAGCTGGAGGCTCTAAACATAGTTCCCTATCTTTAGGGCGGGTACAGTCGGCGGTGCCATGCTCTCCTAGACACTTGACGCATCTAGGGGTGGCATAGCAGTTGGACTGCGAGTGACCATATAATTGGCAGCGATGACACTGTCCAATTAATTGAGCTCTGTAAGGCTTCTCTATTGAGATGCCTGAGAGCGAACACACCGACTTAACTTTAAAAATCGGGTGGTGACCGTCTGTGGGGTCACAGATGACCAGGACCATGTCGTAGACTAGGCCCTGTCTCGCTTTATGTAAGCGATGGACGGCGGAAACTGGTTTGCCTTGTGAGACAAGGTCGCTCTTAATCTCCTCGGTGGAGATTTCCTGTGGAACGCGCCTAATAACGACGCGTGTAGGGGTTTCCTCCGGAAGGGAGTAAGTGTGAAAGGAGTAGTTCCTTTCACGTAGGGCGCGGGAGAGGTCCCTAAAGTCCGTAGACGTGGGGACCGTAACTTTGATCCCCTGGAGGGTAGATCGGGCGTTAGTATAGTTGATCTTGCGATCAACACACATTTTAGAGATTTCAGTCCATTTGGACTTTTCCTGGACGTATATCGGGGGAGGGGGCTTCTGCTTTCTCGCGGTAGGAGCGGGTGGGCAAGCCATAGGGCTGGCGGGGCGACTGGCCCGCGGACTAGGGGCGGAAGTGGAGCTGGACGATAAGTCGTCCTGTTTTTTCTGGGCCTTGGTGACCGGGCCAGCGGGGGCGGAGGATTTAGCCGCCTTCCTCTTGCCTCCTTTGACCACGACTTGGAAGTCGTCATCGCTGGAGGAGGAGGTGCAGGCTTCTTCCTCGGAGAGTGGGACTGACGTGTCCATGCTCTCCTGTTGAGTCGTGGTTTTTGCGGCGCGCAGCTGCGTTGTCTCTGAGACAATGGCGGCCGGAACAATAGACGGCGTGACAATGGCGGCAGGGACAAAGGCGGGCGAGACAATAGGGGCCACGGTATTTACTGCCGGGATAATGACGGGCGAGACAATAGAGGCCGGATTAGCGGCCGGGGTATTATCTACCGGAACAAAGGCGGGTGACACAATGGGGGCCGAGATAGTTTCCGGAACATTGTGGTGCGGAACAAAGGGCGGAATGCCTTGTTCACTTGCAGGTGGCGATAGCGGGCTCTCCAGTGCGTCACTGAATTCCACAAGTGACCCGTGGGACGGAGTGGGGGTGGACCGTTGGCGTATTTTGGCGCCATATTTCGCCAAGAACTCGGGGTCCTTAAAAAGGACCTCTCTGAAGAACGCCAAAATAAAGGCGTCCTCCATGGTCGGAGGAGGAGCTATTTTATGGAGGGAATGGTGGAAAAAATTTTTCCTACGTGGCCTAAACCCTATACCTATCTCCCCGGGTGGATGGGCCCGGGGATGTGTGACCCTCTCTGTCGGGTGTAGACAGAGAGGTGAGTACCTATTGGTGAGCCCTAAGCTTGTAACCCGTTGCCAGTCTTATTGTGCGAACGGGGCCCTGACCAGTCTAGCGCGAAGGGTGTAGACACACCCTAAAGACACTAGGTGAGTAGCTGGAAAGCAAAACTGTCACCAAAGCCGACTAGGAGATCCCCCAAGGCCGGTTATCTGGGACCCGTCCAACTAACTGCCTCGCCCTGAAGGGGTTCGGCGGGTGTGAATTGGGTCAACACCCCACTCGGCTTCGTTGACACCGTAAGGTTTCAACCGAGGACCACGAAACTGTGGTTTTACCCAGAAGGGGCCTAGTGAAGCTACTCACGAATGACTGATAAAGAAAAGAGATTGCCTTGAAAAAGGCACTTTTTGATTGGTTAAAATCAAATCAATTTCTTGATTTGATTTTAAATCGGAGTAGTCGGGGCGACTACGATGACGTCACGTGGCAGCGACGAATAATAACACGAAACACAACACTGGAGCGGGAGAGCGCACAAACACGTCCGTCCGCGGCGAGAGTCGAGCGTCGAGTGGGACGAAGCCGCGGGCAGAAGCTAGTATATAACAACTGAAAAGGTCGGGTGAAAGAAATCATCATTATGTTCACTTTCCTGTGTAGATAATTATCGTTGTTTTGAATAACATTTGTGTGTGGTCATTATCATTTGGTTCTGTTTTCCTGTTGACCTTTCTAATGCTAAATGTACTGCTATGCTAAGGGTACTTTTAGTAAGGGTGTGGTTACTTTAATTGTTTTATTATTAACACTAAGTTTTTTTTGTAGAAATTGTAATTGCATTTCCCGGCCCTGTACTTTTCATATATAAATAATTCGAGAAGATGTACTTTCCTGTTACGGTTTTACATTACTTTTGTTCACACTGGCAATTAACTACCCATACAAGTTAAGTACATCTGAAATTACGCTATATTTGACCAACTTGGCAAATACTGGCTTTCTTCGAGACGATTGACCCCATTTAGCTTTTCCATTTCCACTTCAGAGTTACAAGTTTCTCTTTTGCAGCCAAACATTTCAAGAATTCGATGATTTATACCATCTTTATCTCTTCACAAACACAACTTGGTGCCTAAACCATCACTATCACCGTTTCCTTCCCGTCCAATTTCCTCCGTCTTACTCCGAAAACCTTTGCAATGATTTGTCATTATTCGTACCGGACAAACACCCCGTGTAAAGAAAGCTCTCGGGAAGGTCGAAGGGCTCTTAGCTTGACGGTCGTAAGTCGTAAGACTGATCTCTCCGCAAACTCTGCCACCTTCAGTAAACAACGCTATTTGCTTTAGCTCGTCCACTGGGACCCAAACAAACACTAAAATTCTCATCACTGAGGCGGTAAACTATAAGATAAAACAAGTTTCAATAGCTTCTTTTGAACGATTTACGAAATTCTAATTGGGTCCAAAAAGGGTTAATTTTGAAAGGGGCTGTCTTCTTTCGGTAAATTTAACTTGGACGAATTGTGATCGGGTTGTGAAAGGTGACTCGGGAAATGGGTTTTTTCTGATACCAAGTCCCGACAAACGTGGGTCTATTGTATCCCTTGTTGACTTTTATCGAACAGAGGTTTGCGCGCACAGATTATCAAAGGCTAACGGTGCGTGAGCATTCGATGCCCGGAATGTTACCATTTTACAAAAATTGTTTGTACTTATTTTGTTGAACACTTATCTAGTTTTTATGTGTATGTATTTTAGTTTTAATCTTAGCGATTGCTGCACCGGGCGACGTCATTCAACGCCGGCTGTCGCTGAAAACCAGCGCTGGGGCTCTGTCTCGGATAGAGTCGTAGCATTAAGCTGAGCGATGGCCGTTTTGCGTGGATGTGACGCATATTTTCCCCCAACTTGTTATTTTTGGTGTTTGTGTTCAATCACTGCGTCATGTTTACCGCAAATAAACGTTTTTTCTTTCTTCTTTCTTTTCTTCAGGTTGGGTGGCATACGAAGTAGGGCGTAGTTATCAGGTCCAATAAATTCTTTAATAAAAAATCAAAAAAAGAAAATCGCAATATTTACGACTTACTACGATCGTAGAAAAATCAAGAACATAAACCTAAGTCACATCCATACATCACGTTCTTATAGTTATTTATTTTTTACGGCTGTGCCCAACAACTAACAATTTATCAAGTGCATAACATGTGTTGCGGGTGGGTATACAGAACCAAAATCACAGATTAAGTCTTCGCAAAAAAAAAAGGGGAACGTGATTTCGTTGAAATACGTGACCGGAATGGTGTGAAGCAAAAACGTGAGTTTTATAATTTTTATACGAATACAAACTCTTTTCTACTACTTCCGAATGGGCCTGCACAATGCCTAGAAAAGTGATTTTACGTGGGACACTTACAAAGTTTTGCGAAAATAAGAAGAAATGTTCTATGGGTAAATATTTTTTTATTCAATCTTTTCAAAGTACTTTTTACTAGCCTCTATACAAAATTTCCAGTCCACCGTAGACACCTCGTTTACAGCCAGCATCTCTTTGAGTAGATTTTTTCTTTTCAGAAATAAAAAAGAAGTTACAGTTTGAACGGCGTGCTGTTCAGGAAGTCCCTCGTTTTGGGCGCGGTATGCGAAGGCGCTGAATCTCTTGATACGTAACTCGCCTATTGTTTTGGATAACTTTTTCACGGCTAGCACGTTTTCTTCCGTAACAGCCATCAAAGGGCGACCACTTCTTTCTTTATCCCCCAAATTTAGTCGACCGCGCTAGAATTCATTATAACAACGATACACGATTGCATTAGAAGGGCCTTCATGCATGAATTCCATTTGAAGTCTATCGTACGATTCATCCGGTTTCAGGCGACACTTAAAATCGTTAAAAAACATTTATCACAAAAAAAATCCCGGCGCAACTCCATTTTTTAATGTCATTTAATTTCCTAAAGTTTATGATTGTTAATATTATGGGTAATAAGGTTATCGTCACAATATCAACATTCGGTTTTTCGAATTGTGATCGTTGGCCTATTTTTCAATTGTGGTGATAATCTAGTGAGTACTCACTACTTTTGTGCCACTTATTTTTGTTTTATTTTAGCATGCCAAAGAAAACCATCAAATTTTAGTCAGAATCGGAGGACAAGAAAATAAACATAATTTTAACAGGTGGACGTAAAATCAATATAGCACATACTAAGTCCATGCGTCAAATCGACAGATGTTGCAATGATAAAAAATATTTGTTTTTAATAACTTGCTACGTCGGTATGTCGTCGCGAGATAATGAATGTTTTTGTGAGAAAAAGGCACTACCTAGTCTGTGATAGCGGTCATGTTAGGCATTAGAAAGACGTCAGAATCGTAGACCGTAAATACTGAGATAGAAAGCGTTCTCGCGCTTGCTTTAGTAGCCCTGCTGATTGTATTCAATGTCAAGTGACAAATAGTTTAATTTTAATAAATTAGATTATAAAAGTGTTAAATATTCTAAAATCAGTTAAAAATTAAGTTGATTTTAATAGATGCTCTCAACCATTGTACATTACAAAGATCTTATGGTATTATTTTACTAAAACATTGTGAAGTCCATATTATGAGCATTATTTGAGACAAGGGTTGGGCAGAGGTGTACCTATGGTACACCCACATTTCGCCAGTTATGTTTAGGTCCCATGTCCCCATGGTCACATGGTCCCATGTGGGTTTACTATAGGTACACCTCTGCCCAACCCTTCGGGGAAACAAGGCGAGATGTTGTGTATTTGAGACAAAAAAATTAACATCTTCATGGAATTGGATGAGCATATTGCAATAAGTAAATAAATACACTACCATGATTTAACGTTTCGTATCGAGTTTTACGAAGACTCCATGTAGTGTTCGTGAAAGAGTTAGCTACGCCACATACTAGATACTTTATCAAAACCAAAGAGAAGTCAAACTTGCCATCAGACTTAAAATGTTTGATCTAATCAATACCATTTGTCTGTTCTATTTTCGCCACTATTTTCACTCCAACGAGTTTCACATTGAAAATCGATCCACGTCTCCTGCTTGATTCCTCAAATTCTATATGAATCAGTGAATGTTAAGTCAGTTTGAAATAACGCGGCGTGTGGTAGTGATCCATCAAATAGTGGATGGTGGTGTTTTGTTCATAGTGTTGTAGGTACATTGTATGGTATCATTTTCGAATTTTCCACGACCCTGAGGCATTGGCCCTATCGGACCCCGTCATTATGTGCTGACATCTCTTTGAGGCAGGAGTGGAACACGACGCGCCGTCGACCCGGGCCTGGTCCTTACTGAGGCAAGCATACTCGTACCTAATGTTGTTTTTTATTTTTTTCAATTGTGTATAACTTTTCAAAATAATAAAGTTATCAAAGAAAACAACAAAGCTTACTTAAACATATTTTATGAATTCGTAAGATTTCGACTATGAAAGCGTACCAACCGCGTAGCTCCTATCATATTTTTCTTAGAATCTTTTCTTTATCACGTAGACTGTACCTTCGTTGATATTTCAAAGGAACTACGTGCTCCTATTAATTTAAAACCTAAAGCCTCATACTGTCGAACCGCGATCCCATAAGTACTAGTCATAAAGATAGATCTTCCAATATTATATTTTTTTTTTACATCTATTCAATATTAATTTCCTTTTATAACTTATTGGACATAAATATGTCCAATAAGTTTTAAAAGGAAAACGATGGACATTGCATGTGGCTCATGGAGTATTAAATGGCCTGAGACATGTGATGTGAAATTTTGTGACGCGTTGCCAATATTATAAAGATGGGCTTTTGATGTGCTGAAAGTTATGCTCATGAAAATATAAAATTCTAGTTAGTGGGAACTTGCGGACGAGTTGCTGTTATTTGATGTTCATATTATAGCGGGAGTGAGTGTATTTTGCTGTAGTAATTTCGCCAAAACAATCAAATAAAATTATTCAAGAATTATGATTTTGTACATCACAATTAAAAAAAAAATTAAATTCAAAATCATAAAAAAAAATACAGAACAAGACAAATGAATAATTGCAAAAAGTTAAAGGCAAAGTTGCACGATGAAGTAACTGGTCCTTGCCTTCTACTTACATGGTACAGCCCAGAGGGTTTTCAAGCATACATATGAAAGGCGAGAAGTTGAAAGCTGAGCAGGTGCGTGCGCATGATGAGAGAACACTGAAAATATATTTGAAAACTTTCAGATTTAAGCCCCGTGGTAGGAAGTCCACTTTCAGATTTCAAAAGATTTCAAATAAAGTTGTCTTCTAAGCCGTTTATTTTGGTATGATTGTGTGCGGCCTAACCCTTAATGAATTAAATAGGCAAATGTCATGAATCTTACTTCCTAACTAATACTATATTATAAAAGCGAAAGTAAGTTTGTTTGTTTGTTACGCTTTCACGCTTAAACGGATGAATGAATTTAGATGAAATTTTGCGTACAGATAGATGATGACCTGGGTAAGGAAATAGATAGCTTTTTATTCTGGAAAGCAGAAGTAGTCGCGGCCAAAAGCTAGTATATAATATTATTAATTTGAAAGTAAGTTTTGTTTGTTTGTTACGCTTTCACGCCAAAATAGCACAACAAATTTTGATAAAATTAGGCTACTTTTCATCCTAGATCGTAGACAATGTCACGGGCAACTGCTAGTATTTCAAAAAAGCATAAATGTATTAAAACAAAAGTCCAGCTTTAAAAACATTAAAATCTTCTCGTAAACGAAGTTCCAGATTCAGAGTTGCACGAACCGTTCACAAACAAATGTAAAGTTTTATTGAAAACTTGCTGCTCCCCACGGTTTCACCCGCATAAATCTTGATCCCGTGAGAGTATCGAGATAAAAAGTACTCTGTGTGTTAATCCAGGTTATAAACTATATGTGTGCCAAATTTCATTCAAATCCGTTAAGTAGTTTTTTGTGTGAAAGAGGAAAGAGTTACAAACATCCATCCATACTCACAATCTTTCGCATTTATAATATTAATAGCCGTAATATAAATACCAGCCGTAAAATATCTATATCAGCCATTTTCTTGTATTCAAGACGAAAACTAAGGGAAGCATTAATAATAGCACTGATAGAAACTTAGAATAGTTTTCGTCTAGAAATACAAGAAAATGGTTGCCAAATATATTTTACGACTGGTATTTTAAACAATAAAACTTTACATTTATTTGTGAACGGTTCGTTTTCAGACAAACGTTACAGATTGATGTTTGTACATTTAATAGTGCTGCTGGCACTTTTTTACCTCTTATGTGTTAAACAAAAGAATTCTAAAGAAAACATCTATCTGAGCTGATTCTTCTTAGCGAAAGATTCTTCCACGTGTGTTTAGAGTTGTATTTTTTGGAAATAATTTGAAACGAGCTAACTAACAGTTGCAGTTACCTAATATCTTAATAGTGTTCAATTTAATAGACTATCAAATCAGAAGTCAAATGATTTGTTTTTGCTTTTATCTATTTATGTTTTCGGTCGGAGCTTTAAGAATAATTCCAAGTTATTGCTTGCTGAAAGTGCAGTTTCATGTTAAGTATTTTATTTAGATACGGTTTCCAGGAGCCATTCGGATTTAACATAATTTTTATCCACCATAAATTCTGTCGTAAAGATAATAACAGATACTAAATTTTAATTCCATGAACATCATAATTCGGGATCGTCGTCGCCAACCCCAAACTATATATACTTGAGGGAATCGAGGTCACCTAGATTTATTCGTGAATTCGGAATTGCGACGAAATTAATTTAAAAACAGTCAGTGTAGTTATGACGTGTGCGTGTATGTATCTTGGAAGAGACAAAGGGGAATCTGAGAAGCATGAAGACGAAATCAGAAGTGGAAGAGACACCCTTATGTAACGCGGTGAACGTGTCTCGCGAAAACAAACCCATAGTTTCGCACTTTGTAATGTAGTGGCAATTTGTCTATCCGGTACTGTTGTTTATTTCGTGACTTACTTTACCCACTGCATCAGAAGAGCGACGATGTAACGGAGTGCTATAATATCAAACAGCAGCTGTTTGTTATATAAAACACTTTGCACAAAAACAGAACATTTATAAATTCCAAAAAAAATCTTACAGCTTTCTGAACGTCATTCTGTGTCGCATTCATTCACAATAGATAGGTTACGAGATACATCCTGTTCATCCTGTTCCCTCGTTTTTGGGCGCGGTGTGTGAAGGTGCGTTGTCGTGATGGAGCAGTAGCCTACGGAGCCTTGTGTTTGGTCGCTTGTTGCTCACAACAGAGAACACATCTGCCAAGCATTTGGTACTATGCCATTCAGTGTTGATGCTTCTTTGGTTCCGTAAAGGAATTGATACCAATAGCTACTCAAATTGAAAAAGCTCGTGATCAGAATCTTCTCCGCGCTTCTAGATTGCTTCACTTTGGTAGGCGTTGATTAGTTTTGAAACACCCAACCCGTCGACTGGCGCTTCGTTTCTGGATCGTATTGATAAATGCAAGAATCAGCATATGTATGATGTCGTAAACACGCCGAGACGAGCCTGCTTCTTTTTTTATCAGATCACGGCACCTTGATACGTAACTCGCCTATTGTCTTGGATTAAAATTTTCACTGCTAGCACGTTTTCTTCCGTAACAGCCATCAAAGGGCGACCACTTCTTTCTTCATCCCCCCAAAGTTAATCGATCGAGCTTGAGTTCGTTATACCAACGATACACGGTTGTATTAGAAGGGCATTCATTCATGAATGCCATTTGAAGTCTATCGTACGATTCGTCCGGTTTCCGGCGACACTTGAAATCGTAAAAAATTATAGCGCGAAAATGTTTCCGGTGCAGATCCATTTTTAATGAGACACGTTATTTTAGATCGCAAACAATGTTCAGGGAAATTTTGAAAGTGGAGCGTACCTATTTTTACTTAGAAATAATCATATTTTCAAAATAGGCTATAACTGCCCGATCTCTCAGACATTAAAACTTTTTTTCGCAATACTTTCTGAGTGGTCTGGTAACTGTGTAGCGAAACTAACAGTTTGTAAATGCTAGTGGTTAGTTGGTTCCCTGGATCTCGATGAAACGCGGGCCTTGGAGCGCTGCACGCGTCAATGGAATTGACACGGCGATCAAGTGTCGTGGGTCATAAAGGGCATTCCGCCGGTCTCGAGCTTCAGGGATTCCACGGGGCTGCCAAAAGCGACACATTAGAACCGCAAGCTTGGTTATTGGTCCGATGCCCCGAAAAGAGCCAAAAGCAGCCCTTTCAACTGATTCTACACGTAGGACAAATTAAATACGGTATAACACTAGAGAAAAAAGGCTAAAACTTCTGCTGACAGATCAGTTCAGGTAAACTAGGTACATACCAGATTCGAAGAATGTCGTGCAAAAATTGCGTGGCGCCTAGATCGACTTGTGAGCGATTTAGGTCAGTACTAGGAAAATGATAAAAAAATATGGAAATCCTGTTACAAAACATTCCTCAACGGATTTTTTACTATCCATCAAATTTTCTACTCGACTACGTTTAAATAAAAATAAAAAACTGATTTAAAGATTGATGGCCAGACAATTTGATTAGAAGAGAAAAGTAGGTTGTAACCGCAGAGGTCACGTGTAACAATTTAACTGTGGTTTCAAGTACGAAATTGGTGTCTATTTATTTATACCACATTGGAAAGTTTTTTCTTACATCGTTTTTCATACCTATGTTGTAATATGGCATGAAAATTAGCGTAAGAAAAAACTTTATTTCAATTTGAACAAACAAACGTTCTCAATATACTACGTTCTATATTATGGCGTAAACAGGTAAACCATTTGTTTCCATCATTTAAATCTATATTATTCTAACTAATATAAAAGTGAAATTGAGCTTGTTTGTTTGTTATGCTTTCACGGTAAAACGGCAGAATGGATTTGGATGAAATTTCGCCCACAGGTAGACCATGACCTGGATAAGGACCTGGCTTTACATCTTGGATCGCAAACGAAGTCGTGGAAAACAGCTAGTAAATAATATTTATCTATACTTAAAAAAACAAGTACCTAATAGCCAAGACGTGATAGGCAAGAGGTACGTACCTATTCACCAATGTCAATATACTGATTCAGAAGGTAAGACGTTTGCCGGTCATGTAGCCAAGTTTAGGATATAATCTTTATTCTTTATAGGCTAATTAAAACCTTCCCTTTATTTGACGGCTGAATGAGGTGAGTAAAAAGTGTGTTCCGTATCGGATGTTCCGTTTCGCACTTTTTAGGGTTTCGAACCCAAAAGGGTTTCAAAAGGACCCTATTACAAAGCCTCTGCTGCACATCTATCAGCCCACCCGTTCATCCGTCCGTCCGTCCGTCTGTCAGCGGGCTGTATCTCATTGACTCGTGCTAGACAGTTGAAATTATCACAGAGTGTATATTTATATTGGCGCCATAACAAAAAAAAAAATACAGGGGTCCACTTACAAGAAACGTGTTGTGTTCATTGTATTGTAGGTATATTGTACGGTGGTATTGAAGCCATCGTATTTGAGTCGGACTCGCACTTGGCAGGTTTTTTTTCATTGAACTGGTTGCCTGTAGGTAAGAAGATACTTGTAGCACCTGGGCTTGTAAACGAATCTTAGGGCACAAAAACATTCTTAGTGCAAATTTTACCAATGAAACTGAATCCCCGTAGAAGTCCCGTTAATGCGCAGGAAATAATGACACTGACAGCTCTTAAACGTAGTTTATGTGCTGATAGCGTACAGTTTCATTGGTATAATACCCTTAGTATAAAGCACAGTATAGAGCAACCAACCAAAGCTTTACAAAACAAAAACGAAATAACGACATGAAGAGATTACCCGCGTTCCACTACTGATACAATTCCGTTTGAACAACACTAGAACAAAGAACAAAACTGTCGGGAAACAGCTGTCTTGAATATTAATTAATTGAAAAAAAACTGCAAGGAATGTACCACTAAGGAATCGCTCTTTGGGACAGTGATAATTGCGACAAGAACAATTCTGGCAGTTTTATTTTTTAAGATGACTAATTATTTTAGGTCTTGAACAGCTGAAATGAAAAGTACCTACCCTAATATTTTTGTATTGCTGCTTTGGATTTTTGTTTAATCAAAGTATTTGTTTTACGTAGTTTTTCATACTTTCCAAACTATTAAGAATTACCTAATTAATACGCCGCCAGTTAAATGTAACTATTTCTACTCAAACATTTTTATCATGACGACACCCTAGGAAATACAAGCTATATTACCACAAATGACTTTGAATGGACTAAAAAGTACCTTTGATGACTTTAATTTATTTAGATGAGCCTGAATAAAATACTTGGTATTTTTAAAACCTTATTTCTATAGAAAATTTCCAGGAAACATTTTAAGATTACATTTTGATCTGAGTTATTATCATCAAAAATACGTAGGACTTATAATAATCAAGTAATTAAGTGAAAACCTAATTACTTGATTTTGTTAAGTCCTACATATCTTACTCACACACACTGCGATGCTGGTACAAATCGGGCTACGTCTTACCAGAGAAATCCATTCTCTCGGAATTCGATAACCTCATCTGGTATCAGCATGCCAAACAGGTCGGCACACAGTAATTAAATATTGTCATTACTCCGCTCTCGTTCGGTAAACGTATTGAAAACGAGTTCTTTTACAGACGCCATTACAGTACGCAGCAGAGAGTGGAATATTTCCTTTGTAATCTTATAGAGAGAAGGTTGTTTGGATGCCATCAAACACCGTAAACAGTTGACACCAAACTAAAAAGAGTGGACTATTTATTAATAACAAGATTTTGCAAGCCTGAAATTTTGCCCCCACCCCACTGCGTCGCTGGGCATCGCCTCCCACGCTCTATCGTTTTCATTTAGCCATCTTTCAGACTGTTTTTCGTTTTTCTCGGCTCCTAAGTGTCGAAGAGTGATGTAAAATAGCCTTTAACCTGCCTCAAGCATTGGGCTAAAAAACACGAAAAGATTATTTCAAATCCGACTGGTAGTCCCAGAGATTAGCGCGTACAGACAGACAGACAGACGCGGAGAGGGGTTTCTGTTTATGATAATTATGAAGTGATAGTTATACGCTTGTATAGAGTAACACTGTTAGAAAATAAATAGGACAAACAAACCAAACCAATTTATTTTATCAAACAAATAAAAATACGAAGAATCCAACTTCACAATTGTATCCGGCCAAAAGATTGTGAATATAATAAAATCCTTGTTTAACAAACGCAAGAAAAATTAAATTAACATGAAATAAAGTGTTGGCGTCGCGTTGTCTGCCATCTAAATTCCACCAAGGAATAGTTTGTTACGCAAAGTTGTGTCGCTTAATCCCAAAATTGTATCACATGAGGACTTGGTCCACAATGTATGCAAACCTTGTTGGCAAATTGAATTACTGGTGTCAAGTGAACTTCAAGCCTTTATGGTTTCAGAAGGTTACTGGTTCACGATGTCAAGGTGACTAGATAATTTTTTGAAACTTCCAACCCCTCCTTAAAACTGTTTTGTACGTTATTGTTCTCAAGTCAAATTTCCCACAGGGCGAATACTCAAAACTTTTCAGTTTCTATTTTTTAGTCTTATTTTTAAGTAATGAATGTTGTAATCAAAAACTTGCCTAACACAAAAAAAATAAACAAAAAAAAGTAGGAAAAATAAAAGAGTACATTTCTGGGGTCTCTTAAACACAACCTCACATAAACCTTACAACCGTACGATCGATTCCCGATATAATCTTTTGTTGATAAATATATGGAAACCATTTAATACTCGTAGATATCTTTGCTTCAATTTCTCGTTTCCCAGGTCAGGACAGACGCGGACTTAGGTTTTCAGGGCAAAAGTTTGTCTTTGAGAGAGGGTGGGTGGGGGCGGGGGGGGGGGGGTAGTCAAGCCATTACAGCATTTAAAAAAACCGTCGGCATCTATGTTCCGTTAACAGAAGAATGGGCTCTCTATGTGTGGGCAACTACACCCATTGCCTCATCCTTTATCCGTGCCTGGGTCAAGAACATAGAGGCAGGTAAGCGGACAGCACGTCCTCAATACAACCCAATTAAGAAGCCAACAATGCGGTCACCATAGTTGGAATAACATTGATTTGAACAGCACCGACGCATCTCGACCCCATTGGAATTCCGCTCAACCATAAATGTGGTCAACAGGATTAATCATTTAAAAAGGGGACGGTGATCAATATATGAATACATTCATAACATCACGCCTGTTTTTAAATGTACCTTTAAATGTATAGTACACCCACATTTCGCCAGTTACGAGTATGTTTAATTCTCATGTAATAGGGGGCAAGCCTATTGCCATCAACCGGGCACTAATACGGACTCGGGGCTGCTACTGAGAAATTCCTAAAAGAAAAACCCAATAACACTATACTTACCCGACTCGGGAATCCATGACCGCTACTAGACCAACAAGGCAGTAATATATACGACTATACGAGTATTAATACACATTCTCTTAACAAGGTGCCTGCACGCTTCTAAACATTGTGTTCGGGTCAGTAGTCTAATATCAATATAATTATTCTACGGCTGTTATATTGTGAGGAACGCTCCAGTAGGGCGAGAGTATTCTGTAGGAGTGTAGGCACTCCGTACCCCCAATTGGCTCCTTTGATCGTGTGCCCGCGCTAATTTATGCAATTACTGCTTACTCAGCAACTTGGCTTGATATCAAGATATTGACGATGTTGGGGCGCCTGACTTTCTGATAATTTTATTCAAGTCTCGCTTCACACCACAAACAAGCAACTGCTTTCATTAGAATTTGTAGGCGAGCATATTATTATTATTCTATTTGATTTTGTGGCCTTTGTTTGCTTAGGATTCGATTTTAAACATAGATAGTTGATGGATAAAGGAATAGATAAAAAGCATGGTGTTGACGTTGTGATCTTAGGCGGTGGACAGTTTTTCGTACAACAATTTCTGCTTTCGGAACTTCCTCCAAGTGGTTGAAATAAAGTGGTATGCTGCTAGATAAAACAGCAAAGCCTACTCCGAAACTTTAGTTTTGTACAGTAAGCTGTTTGTTAAAACAGAGCTTTGATAAATTATAGGACTCTCAACCTATACCATGTTTGTATAATATTAAGTTGATACTATATTTAAGTTATGAGCTACGTCTGGGAAAAATATGAATATTAACAAATATGTTTAAAATAAATCCGAGTATTTCTTCGTTAAAACTAAGTAGGTAAACATTATTTACATAGTTATAAAATGAAATTACGTTTTGAGAACAGAGAAACTTGCAAATGTAAGGAACATTTGCAAGTTTATCTGTTAGTCCAAATATTATTTCAACACAGTTACGTGTAGATTCTAGATGAAGGGTTTTCGTTTATAAATGCTCGTCTACGTAGGAGTAAAATCTCGAACATATCTTTGTTAGCAAACATTGGGATTTATAACAACTTATAAATATTTGCTTGTTTGCGTGTGACTAAAACCATACACAACTAGCCCTTTGAAACTAGAATATTATAATATTATTAGATAAAACGTATTTGTGTTAAGTACGTAAAAAACAGGTAATGTATTATTATATCAGAGTAAAGGCTAAGACTTCCGCTGAGGGAGCAAACCACTAACGAAACGAACACGAATAATACGTACCACGTTCTATGAAATCTTACACCGTTTGTGTAAAAATAAATAATATAAGTGACTGTAAACCATTTACAGCGTCATTAAGCTCAATTGAAACTGCTTGACTCATCCAGATTAAAAGAAGAAAAATCGACTTAGCTCAATTTCTGTTTTTCTGCAACTAAGATTTTTTTCAATAATCAAATGGCCTTGTCAACTTCAAAATTAGAAAAAAATGGGTGTGGCTGTGTCGTGGTCACGGCCTTGTGTTTTTCGTGAATACGTGAACGTTACGAATAATATTTTCTAAGGTGAGTAGAGGTCGTGCCGTTACAGTCCTGACATGACTTATCAAGTTCTTTGATTCTTTAGCTATCGAGTGGTGTTACTAGTTTCCCCTAACTAAAACTAGTTTTTCTTGCAGAGACACCTTTTTATCATTCGTCCATTCTTTCATACGCAGCCCATAAATCCTTGGCCTGTTCCTATGACTGCTTCCTTAGCAACATTTCTCAAAGGTCAATAGTTTTATCTGAAAATCAAATATAACAGTGGTAAATTCTAGTTATGACTAAGTATTTCTAGTTTTAAAGATAAACATAAAATAAGTAAGTAAAAATCACGAGCTAAGCAATATAAATGTCATCACATATGCCTATCTTACGAGGAGTAAATAAAAAAGTTTAAATTGCTCACTTTGAAATCAACACGTCTATTACTTCAAACCATGTTGCTCCACGGGTTGGTTCATAAGAAGTTCAACTGTATCGAACTAATTAATGATATGTCTTATGTTGTGCCTAGAACGTACATATGCTGGTGAGCGAACTCCAAACCGTCGAGTGGTAAAAATTTAATAACCACTTTTGTCATCTGGATATCTTCCTTCTGTCTCAAAGCAATAAAAAAAAAAGATTTTTTATGCGACGGTAAAAAAAAAATACTGATAGTATTTGTAAGTGTAATTGTACTTACCTACATGGTTAAAAATGTACACAAGTAACCTGTGTAAACATTGTGGATTGTACATTTACCTATATGTCATAACATATTTTATTGTAACACAAATTGTACAATTGGTTGTGTGATACATGGATGGAAGAGTTTAATATTGCTGGTTCAACATGTTTTGCCATATTCTTTTTAACAAAGGCATTTAGTAAAAACTAGTTTTATCTAGGGAAAACGCGTTCTATCTAAAAACGGGTTGTATATGTAACATCATATATTTAAATATATGTAATACCAAATAGTATCCCCTGATTTTGTTATCATCAGTTTTTATAAATGGCCTCCTACTATGACAGAAAATTTAAAGACGTATTCACTGCAAAATCAGAACGATAATTGATGGCCAGCTAAACGAATGAGACAAAAATATGTTGTAACAGCAGAGGTCACGCTACAATACCTACTATTTCTACAAAGACTGTCCTCACTCAATTTGGATTGAGGAACCTTAAGCATTGCGTATGCAAATCTCTGATCCGATCAATCGGCTTACATCCCACATTTCTTAGCCTGGATGTATTTCCCAATCTCACAGTATTATCTCTTAGCTTTACACCCCAGTTCTCGCGAAATAGATAGAAATCCGGAAGGCAAAGACTGCTATCGCTCGACTTCAATAGTTCTACTACCATAGTTAACTTCAGCACACTGTTTCCGAACACATTATTACGCAAACATGGTATAAATCCTTCGGGTACATATGTAACTTAGTATGAACATATAGTTAGAACACTCATACTTGCAGCTCAGCGCTGTACGTTGCCAAACTTTAGGGAGGAGATTAACGTCTATCCAACTAAAGCTCTCGAAGCGCAGGTAGGATCCGTTCCAGTTTAAAACATTCTGGGACACTTACCCTATTGAACCTCCGTTGCGATTTAAAAGATATATAAAAGGTAAATAAATTCTCTGGTTTGATAAATTTATCAATATTACTCAATTAAATTATGAAATATTGCTCTGTGTCGTATCGAGCCGTACATATGCGGGTGAAACCGTAAGGTGCAGCTAGCGTTCGATAGTTTAGTGTAGTACAGGACGATATTTCATCAATTAATTGAGTACGAACTATTTGACAGCTATTTGCGACTTATTTAGCCTCGCCCCCTTTAGGTTACGCTGTCTTTACTTCAGTACATTTTTTTTGATACGCATGAAGGTAGATTATTAGAAATCTTACAACCGGGAATGAAATCTACAAGTACCTACTTATTTTTTTGTACAGGCCTACTTAATGTTCTTTAGTCTGTTGGGTAAATAGAGGACTTCATTCTGTAATAGTTTTCCAAGGTTTTTTGTTCCCTAATGGTTTAAAGGATGTATTTGAGAATAAAATACAACGAAAATACTTTGCATATTGTATTACTCTCAGGTTTCCTTTGATTGTTTGGGACAGTCTCTAGGCGCTCTAGTTATTTAAGTGTGTTCCTCTAATTTTATTTTCTGGATGGATATGTGCTTAAACTTAAATCATCTAACTCCTTACTTGCCTCTTCTTACATCTCCTTAAAGCGTAAACCACCCAAAAAAGTCAATGTTAAATATATTCATTAAATCTCCTCTAAATGTTATGCTTATCAATTTTCAGCATTCCAAGGGAGTCCCTCGCGTTAAGCACTTAATAAATCTGCAAAGGAATATCAGTTCGAATTTACAAGTGTGATAAATTGATATCTTAATTGCTCGTGACTCAATAGATAACGGCGCGGGAAAACGGTAAAATTAATATCGCGGCCTAATTGTTTTTTTTTTCAGCTTTAGACGTATTTTGACACTGAGCCTTTTAAGTGGTTACCTATATTCAGGGTTGTAGAATATATGCCAATTAAAATACTCGTCATTTTGGGTGAAAGTAGGTCAATATTGTGATTCGTGCCTTATGTAATTTTATGATGACTTCCACAAAAATCTGTATTGTTGCATCTGCAGTCGACGTATATGTCGGCGCATCATCGCCGTTGTTTGTCGAAGTCAGACATATTAGTTTGCACCAATATATCACACAAATACACGGTAATAGTGAATGGCAGGAAGATGTTTAAGAGATTACAAAGAAAATACCTTACTACAACTCAGGGTGTTTATTCCACGGGCAGCGTATAAAGAATGTCTTTCCATTCGCATTACAATAGTTTTTATACACAAAATTACCGCCAAACTTTACCGGCAATTAAAATTTATATAAATCAAGCGGGTATGTCAAAATAATTCCTTAATATTTTAAATCATTCAATCGGATGTGTCAACACACATTCTTAATAATATTAACTCAAAGGAAATTGCATTTTTAATAATTCAAGCGGATGTGTCAAAATAAATCCTTAGTACCAACAAACTTAAAATAAAGTCAACCGGAAAAGTACAATTTTTAAATAAATCAAAAGGAAGTAGCTCAATAGTATCTTCTTTAACATCAATTCAACCAGAAACAACAATATTTTATATAAATCAAAAGGAAGTTGGTCAAAAAGAAACTAACATAAATTGAACCGGAAACAACAATATTTTAAATAAATGAAAAGGAAGTAGGTCAAATAGAAACTTTAACATTCAAAATAATTACATGTTAAAATTAAAATTAAAATCAAATAATGGCTTGGCGCCCATTACGGCCATTCTGATACAGCGAGCTCTCTGCGCTGTAAAACATTTTACATCAAAATGGCATCACCCATTTCGGGCTAAGCCAAAAATACACAGCATCACCCGCCTTGGATCTAGCCATATCACATGGCTTCACCCGCCTGGGATATAGCCCCATAACACGGCATCACCCGCCTTGGATCTAGCCATATCAAATGGCATCACCCGCCTGGGATATAGCCCCCTAACACGGCATCACCCGCCTTGGATCTAGCCATATCATATGGCATCATCCGCCTGGGATATAGCCCCCTAACACGGTATCACCAGCCTTGGATCTAGTCATATCAAATGGCATCATCCACCTGGGATATAGCCCTAAGACCAGGAAAAAGGATACGCATGGTGGCCAGCCAGCGCAATAGGGAGGAAGGTGGAGTAGCTAAGATAACTTACAAAACATCCACCAATACGGTCGGTTCATTATCATTAACATCCAAAAATGGATCATTTGGGCCAGAGGTGAGCTAGCGATCTTTTCGGAACATCCCCTTAAAATTACATGGTTTAATTTGTAGCGATTATTTGGCAATACTTCTAAAATTTCCATAGGACCTTCATACTTAGGACCAAGCTTAGTCGTATATCTTTCATGCTTATGCATTAAGACAAAATCCCCCTTTTCAAAGGGCTTAATTTGAGCTTTGCCCTTGTCAAATCTTAACTTGTCCCGAAATGATCGCTCGTCCATCCTTAATTTACATAATGATCTAACAGTTTTAAGGTCGTCAATTGGTTCATCATCATCGATTTGTAAGAGCTTAATACCCGGTGGCGAACATTTTTCTCCAAACAACAACTACATGGGAGATCTTGCCGTACTTTTAGAAACGGTAGAATTAATAGCCAACTGTAAATCTTGAATAGCAGTGTGCCACTGTTTATTAAGCTCCACAACAGACATTATCTTTGATGATTTTCATAATACGTTCTACCTGACCGTTTGCCCGACTAGCGCCTTTAGCTACTACGTGATGTTCGATACCGAAACGATGACAAATATTCTTGAAATCAGATGTCATACTCTTATCCTGATCTGTTATGAGTCTATTTGGGGTGACGAAATTAGAAATTACTCTTTGCAAACAAGTTATGGCTGTATCAGAAGTCCGATCATTGGTATAAATTAAATGAGTATGTTTAGAAAAAGCATCAATAAAATATATGCATATTCAGCATTACTACGTTTATCGTTCATACGTCCAGTTATGTCAGAATGTACGGTGTGAAAGGGAATTGCAATTTTTTCTATTGGATGAATGGTTATTTGTTTAGTTGAGACCTTTATTTGTTTATTCCTTTGCGAATCCTACAACTAACACAATAGGGATGATAACTTTTTTTTTTACCTTTATCTCAACAAAAAAAAAAGGATTTTCCAAATTGTGCAAATATTCACCATCCCAATTTGCAGTAAACTTTCGAACTATTTTTGACATATTGGGAAACCAATATTGCTCCCTTAATTTAGCTAAAACCTTTTCCCAACAGAAGTGTTGAAGATTATCATGATAGTGAGAAATCAGATGCCATCTATAATTACGTGGCACGATAATAAGTTGACGAGTCTTATTTTCTATTTGAACTTTACGTCTAAGCACAGATAATATAAAAACCTCCCAAAGTCTGGCAAATGAGCTGGCAATTTTTAGTCCTCAAATTCTTCAACAGATCGCAGCATATGCGACTCACTAATTGCCAGAGACTGTAGTATTACAACGCCATCTAGGAATCGACCTACTTTTAAAACGTTTCATGCAATCCTTTTCATAAAAAGTTTTATAGTTCCGGGTTCATAAAAACATGTTATTAGATTTATTTAATATTTCTATGTAAAAAATAATAATAAAAAAGCCTTGTTTGATTTAAATAAGTAACAAAATTGGAAACTGGTGAGGCTGGACCAATTGAGTAAAACGCCATCTATTGAAAAAAGCACCAAACAAAACGATAAACAGATGGCTATTTTTATATAAAGGGTTCGATTTATAGATAAAGGCTTCCTTTTTATTTTATTTTTAAAATACTTGTATTATGAGTGGAAATAGATAAATCTGCACTAAACTGGGAAGTTTAGACTTTTACCAATCATAATTCAGTCAAAATTCTGCCGTATATCGCTTTTTAATGATTGTTAATTTCATAATGGTTACCTATGCTGCCATCTATGAATTTTTTCAAGACAAATTATAATTTGTTCGAGTTTATCTTGAGATATAACATAACTGTCAGCAATGTCTTTTGGGATTGCATCAGAACTAAGTTGTTTAACTATGTTTTTAAGAACTGGATCACGTTTTGTTCTATTAGCAGCCAGTTATGATCAAGTGTAGAAGAGTTGACTGAAAATTGCAATGAGATATTCCCGATAGGAGCTCACTACGGCATTTCGACTAAAAAATCGGCATAAGAAAGTCTACGCTTCCTATAGTCAATATCAAATTGGAAAGTTTGTAAAAATAAGCATCTACTATACAAAATGTTTAATAGCTTTGACGACAGCCAATGTTTCGAGCTCATACGAATTGTATTTGATATAACCTTGCAGTCCTAACTAAATAAGTGAAATAACCCGCTTTACCTAACCTATAAATCTGATCGGCAATCAATGGTAATGGAAAATTATATTTATCTCCCGAAAGTCGACTCACAATCGGACAGTCATACTTTTTTTTATTTATTTTTTTACTAATAATCTGGTGCTGCTAAGAGGGGATGAGCTCTCGGATTATACAGTTGTTTATGGTCGTTTAAAATGTCTTTTACGTTCCTTTGGCGACCATCTGTAGGGTCAATGTCGAACAATTTTTCCTTATCCTTTAACGTAATAGTCTATTTTACTAACATGTTGTGTGTCAGCCAGGTCGGTATTTACTTTTGTTGTCAACTGTGCGAAAGAACATTCATAAATAATCATATTTATCGAGACGTCATACTTTTATTTATTAATGTGAGAAGACCCGGAATTTGCACTAAATCATAGACAATTAAAAAATTAAACTGGGTTTGGTGATCTTCCACAACAAATAGTTCTAATTCTACACTAACTTGATAGATCTCAATAATCGCCGAGATACTCTGGGAACACGTGACATCCACACCACATATTAGTATTCCCTTGAAAACTGTATTAACAGTCCTTTTACCCGGAATCTAAACAGAAATGCAATATACGATGAACAATCTGCGCCGGAATCAAATCTCCAACTTTGACGGTACTCGTGCAATAATTGATAGGAACACAAAAATTAACGGTTTCTTTTTTCGTCCATTTGCTTACGGAAACAGGATTTCTCTAAATTACCCTTTTTATAGCAATAGTAACATTTAATTGACTTACGGTTATCTAGCGTAACCTGAGAGGCTGGCTTTGCAGAAATATCAGAGGCTGTATTTTGTGTCGATTTTCCTCACAGTCACGAACTCTGAATACCTGGATTTTTATACAGTTGAAACAAATTGGCGACTGACCTAATAAGGAACTACGGGTTTACGAAAACTGGGGTATATTGTTAAGGTGATTTACGTCTATACTGTTAGTTTTCAGTTGGTCATGTTTACGAAAAGTTTTCAGAGCGGAGACTAGTTTGGGCAAAGAGTCAGGCGTATTACGTAACAATTCACATTTTTGCATTTCACAAAATCAGGGTAGTGACCCATTGACCCAGGGTAACCAGTGATAAAAGCATCAATTACCTCGGTGTCCGCGGTTTCAGGCCGCACTGTCTTGAACAGCGTCCATCCCGTGGTTGCACAGTAATCCTCGTTGCTGCTTGCATGTTCCAACGTGTAGTCGCGCCACCGCTGGACGTCATCAGCATACCGGAACTCTTCGCCGAACGTCTGGATCTAGTCTTGCTTAACTTGCTCCCACGTAGTGGATTGTAGGGACCCGGAATCCAGAAGACCTCAGTAGGGGCTAGGTGGATCCCACCGCTGCTGTCGGCGCATCATCGCCGTTGTTTGTCGAAGTCAGACATATTGGTTTGCACCAATATATCACACGAATACACGGTAATAGTGAATGGCGGGAAGAAGTTTAAGAGACTACAAAGAAAATACCTTACTACAACTCAGGGTGTTTATTCCACGGGCAGCGTATAAATAATGTCTTTCAATTTTTTTTTTTTTTTGGGGAATGGCATCTCGCAGGTCAACCTATGAGGTTGTCGTCTGCTTAGACGGACTTGCCTGTGGTTGCCCAAATAAAGTAAGGCCTTCAGCCAGGACTTAAACTTATGTACTAACTTAAAAACTAAGCGACTACACGCTAAGGGCACCCCCTGTGGGGTACGAACCTCGGCTTAGGGCGTCGCTGGAAGAGGGCAGCAAGGGACTAGCTGGATCAGGATTTGAGTGATTTAGGGTGTCTTTCCATTCGCATTACAATAGTTTTTATACACAAAATTACCGCCAAACTTTACCGCCAATAAAAATTTATATAAATCAAGCGGGTATGTCAAAATAATTCCTTAACATTTTAAATCATTCAATCGGATGTGTCAACACACATTCTTTATAATAATAACTCAAAGGAAATTGCATTTTTAATAATTCAAGCGGATGTGTCACGATAAATCCTTAGTACCAACAAACTTAAAATAAAGTCAACCGGAAAAGTACAATTTTTAAATAATTCAAAAGGAAGTAGCTCAATAGTTTCTTCTTTAACATCAATTCAACCAGAAACAACAATATTTCATATAAATCAAAAGGAAGTTGGTCAAAAAGAAACTAACATAAATTAAACCGGAAACAGCAATATTTTAAATGTTGCAAAAGGAAGTTGGTCAAAAAGAAACTAACATAAATTGAACCGGAAACAACAATATTTTAAATAAATCAAAAGGAAGTAGGTCAAATAGAAACTTTAACATTCAAAATAATTACATGTTAAAATTAAAATTAAAATCAAATAATGGTTTGGCGCCCATATATACGATAGCTGATCAAAAATACACTTTTATGTACTTAGTAAACAAAAGCTCTAAAGCAAAGCCCTGAGATACAGTTTTCTTTAATATTTCAGTTTGGAAGTCACAGCTGAATTACTTAATGTTATTACAAAAAAAACCTCCGAACGAAACACACTTAATATCTGCGCCATACGCCACAAGACCTAATGTGACACAAAACACCAGCACAAAGTTGATCCCAAACTCGAAGAAGATTGTTTATCATACCGATACCTACCACAACAGACAATACCCAGGTGCAGTCTGTCCTGAAAAGTTACCACGCGAAAATTTATATGTAACAAAACACCTCGAAATGGGTAATATGTAACCGCTGCGGTAGGCTTAAGCCACGTTAGTGTGAGTGAGCGTGTTCCAAGATGGTAGAAATATTGTTGTCAAATTTACCGCGAGTGAGGAACCATTGGTCTTTCCTGGATCGAACAAATTGACTGAAGTCTTATGTTCAGTAACGCGAAGCGAAGGAACAAATAGTACAGCTGTGTCTTTTCTTTCGAATTAGATTCGAACGAAAACAAATCCTTCAATACATTTTGTATTTTGAACGCAGATCGTGTTGATGGAATCTCGAACCATTATTTATTTCGCAAAATCCACTCGTTTTTTGAGGATTGGAAGGAATTCGTTGATGATTTTCTTGGATAAATGGCGAAACAACGGATCATATATCAGCATAGCTTTAAAGGTCACCAGTATAATATTATTGCTTCAAATTTATTTAGGTTCCGATGTCACCAAAAACCTTTAGATTTTTGACCTTCCAGTTTCATTGAGCGTTGGTAGGTGTAGGTCAAAGGTGATTTACCTCATAGTTCGTTAACTAAGTTTATAACATTCTATACAGGTAATGCCGTCGGTTACATAATTATTGTAGTTTATGTGACAAGTTAATTGTTCGTTTGTCTTACAAACCAAGTAAAAGGGAGGAATGAAGGCAGTTTTGGACACAAGCCAAAGCTCAAACGAATCTTGTCTCTAAAAGTTTGCATAACGTTAAGTACAGGAAAATAACTTCAAATAGCTATTCTATTCATTGTGTTCCAAGATTCCCAAGTTTCTTATTTGGAATCCTGCATTCTTTTTAAACTGAACAAAAGGTTTCGCTTTTATTAACTTGAAGAAATAGAGAGGTCATAATAAACAGAGTTTAAAATTAGCTTAGGGTTTCTCTACGTTATCTGTATTTGTAAAATACAATTCATCATAACACAATGCTCGTAAAAACCCTTCAAAATTGATGGTTGAAAATTGTAATAGTTATCGTTTTGTTTCGTAAAATGTTTTTTTATTAAACCAACACAATTTTCTTTCAATGATGAAGTAGGTAACTTAGTAATAAAAACTCGCTGCGTTGTAATATCAAATTCTTTTCAAATTTTCGAAGTCCAAAATTCTTCCGTCATTAAATTTGGTCTACTTTATATTCAAATACGATTTTATCAAACTTCAGAAGATGTATATGGCTTCGGTAAGATACAGAATTCAATAAAACGAGCATATACTTTTGATGTAATGAGTAGAAATAAAAATAAATGGAAGACTTTAAAAAAGGTAAGTATTATTATTTTATGTATTTTTGTGGGATAACATAAATAAGTGTGTGGCTTGCGTGAGTGTCGGTTTCGACCCTAGCGCTTATTATGCTGCATTTATCACGGAATGGCGGACAAAAGTGCGCGTCCTAATCAACAAACAATCTTCATCTTGTACCTCGTCATGCTTTCTCATGGGAATTCAGAACTTAATTCTTTCCGCTTAACAAGGAAACTTGGCAAACGTTCGACTTTCCCGTAAACTTTATTTAAAGTATTGCAATTTATTTTTGAAACCACTTACAACTTTACCTGGATATACTCTCTATGTTTATCGTTCCAAATGAGTGGTTTACGTAATTTCTTGTTCTCTATGTAGTCTCCAATTGCTTTGAAATCTCTTTGAAATGGTTGTAAGTTTTATTTCAAATTAAATTGTTAATTTTGGCATTCAATTCGGAACACAAAATAACTTCCATTAGCTTTTGCTTGCTCGGAACTGGGGCACTAGAAGGTAATTGTTGAATAACGTCACCGTTTTAAATAAATTAATAAGAATTCACAGCTTAGGTTTTGGCTAGTTATGATTAATTAACGACTTTTATAAAATACTACTTGAACTTGACTGAACTTCGTACATTTTTATCTTATTTTTTTTTGGTGAATTTTTTGAAATGTTATAATAGTTATTCTGCTATTCGGGGCGAATACAAATCCAACAATTCACTGGTCATAGAAATCGGTATCTGTATCTAATCCGACTCTGTTTTATTTCAATAAATGTTGGCAAAGAAGGACGATGGGACGTCTGAAGAATTTACTAACGCAGTTTGCCAATTGAGTTGCCAACTCTGAGAAAACATTGTGTCAGCTGCATCTATATTACGTATAACCCGTTATTGACCTGTGATTATGCATCACTATCAATGTCACAGTGATCTTTATTCTGCAAATACTGAGGTTGCTGTTAGGTTGCTGCCACTGACAAGCCTGTCAAAATCAAAGTGATCTTTATTCTCGTTACAATCAGGTTGCTGTTGGGTTACTGCCGTCAGAGGTAAAATAAATGTGAAAGGGCTGTACATTGCTTCAAAGATCTTTTGGCGCGTGAATGGCGTTGACAGGGTGCGATTTTGTTATACATTTGTTTTGTAAAATATCATAGTACAAACTAATTCCATGGAAGTGTCTTGAAAAATAAAACAAGATGGTGGCGGTAGTTGAGATTTTAGCCACGCGTCGAAGAATCTTATAGCATTGTAAGTACATTTTACACCTATAAAGCTGGACCTATTAGGACGAGTATATTTACAAGGACGAGGATACTCACTATGGAGACACTCATAATTACTGTACCGAACAGTGAATTACAGAAATGTTCTTATTTATTGTAGCGACGCCGACGTATCAACCTAAATTGGGGAGTTTCGCTGGAAGTAAGCTTCATTATAATTTACTCTGTCGTCAATATGGACGCCGAAACTCTTCTTGTGAAACTTAGTTGCATTCAGTTATTATCTCCACGTATATTCAAGTACGAAGACTAAATTGAATATAATCAGTTATATTAACAGTAGGTATAGTCTATCACGTCGGCAGCAACAATAGGTTAGTTGACAGTTTTTGAGAAACCAATTGGTGATGTTATTTACCTGAAAATGTGATTACTTCAATGAAATATTTATGTTAGCAGAACTACTTTTTCATTTTATTACGTAATTTTGTTTTGATTGTCAAAACGGGGCATTCTGCCATAGCGGTATGAGGCACTTCTTCAATACTTTCAGTATATCAAATTTGGGAAATTTTTAACATTGTTGCTATTACACAAACTTAATTTATTACTTTTGTGGGAATATTATACTATTCGGTCTATTTAGCACTAAGAAACATGAGACTTCAGGAGTTGGTGCAAATATTGGCATTCATTCGATTAATCGAGTCTGGTCAAACCATGCTGGGGTCGGTGCATTTCATTCATTCATGCTGTCGGAATGACTTAATACAATCTAATAATACAAGGCGTGATGTGGTTTTATTTTATTTTAGCGAAAATTCACTCGTTATTGTGTTCCAAGATACTCTGAAATTGGAGTGCACCATTTCCCGAAGAACCTAAAATTAGAAGATTGTGGTTTAAAGCTATTCATAGAGATTTTTTTGAGTTCGAGTTTGAGTTGGAAGCATTGTGAAGAAAGTGATTACGAGAAAGTATTCAAGGTTTAAAATTCTGACACTTTCCTTTTTTTTTTTGGGAATGGCATCTCGCAGGTCAACCTATGAGGTTGTCGTCTGCTTAGACGGACTTGCCTGTGGTTGCCGTAATAAATTAAGGCCTCCAGCCAGGACTTAAACTTATGTACTAACTTAAAAACTAAGCGACAACGCTAAGGGCACCCCTTGTGGGGTACGAACCTCGGCTGGAAGAGGGCAGCAAGGGACTAGCTGGATCAGGATTTGAGTGATTTAGGGATGAATTTAAAGGTACAGGCTCAGCGGCGCGGGCTGGCTCGAGCAAGGGTCGGGAGAGGCGTGGATTTGGGCGTCGCGGCGGGCCTCGGCGGCGAGGACGGTAGGACGGCGATCGGGTTTTGGGCTTATGTAGTGTGCTGGTGGCCTTACTACTCTCCTGGAGGAGGGTAGTGGCGTCGTCGGGGGCGATTAAAGTATGCCTTGGTCGGCGAATACTGCTAATGCGGGAGGGAGTGTAGCGGGCGGCCGCTGAGATCAAGGGGTTGGAGTGTTTAATGCCACAGTCAAAGAAGCGCTTCGATAAGCGTTTCATGAACTGGTTCATGGTAGGCATTTTAAGATCGATGTGGAGATTTATATTACGGACTTAGAAGGGGGCACCCGTGACCTTTCTGAGGAAACGATTCTGGAGGGTCTGCATCTTATGGAGATGACGTGGGTGAGCGTGCGCAAATACAACGCAGGCATAGCTCATGATGGGACGGATGACTGCGGTGTAGATGCGCAGCTTGCATTTAAGTGACAGTTTACTACGGGCTGTCAGCACAAAGTGGAGCTTGCTAAGAGCGAAGGAGGCGCGCGCGCGAACCGCCTTAATATGAGCCTTAAAGGTAAGGTTTTCATTGAGAATCACGCCTAGGTATTTGGCTTGCTTCTCCCAGGGGATCGGCTTACCGTACATAGTGATCGGGCTGGGAAGTGGGGGAAGCATTATTAGAGGGGCAGGTAGGAGTTTGTATACCTTGTTGGTAATACCGTCCGAACCGGGGGCTTTACGAGATTGGAGCCCTTTAATGATGTCGTGCACTTCGTCTGGAGTGACGGGAGGCAGAGGATCATCAGGGTCTTCGACGGGAGGGAGGGAGGCGCTCCGTTCGATTTCAGCGTCGACCTTGTTCAGGTGAGCTTGGTCTACTGGTTGAGAGCTGGGAGAACATTGGAACTCTAGGCTGTCAGCAAGGCATTCGGCCTTTTCGGTGCTATCGAACGCGACGCTCTTGTCGGGGCGGATGAGGGGAGCCATAGAGACCTCCTCGGAGGAGCGCAATATCCTCTGAAGGTGCCAGAAGGCTTGGTGAGTGGGCTCGAGTTCACAACATCACAGTCCCACACAGTTCACAGTTCACAGCATCTTGTCCCAACCCTCTGAGCGAACCTCCCCTATGCGTTTCTTTACAGCACGCTGTAAATGGCGCATGTGGGCTTTGTTCGCGTCACAAGGGAAGGAGTCGTAGGCACGAATAGCCGCATTCTTCGCGGTTATCAAGTCACGTACGCCAGTAGGTAGTTTCCAGCGATGGTCTTCCATCTTCGGAACTTCCCGTGAACAATCCGTCAAAACGGATTGAACGTGCTCAGTAAACGAGTCGATTGCGGCCGTCGTGCCGGCGACTGACACTATGTGATCGGGGATGGTGTCCAATTGAGGCGACGTGGTGGATTTCAGTCTTTCGCTTACTTTCCTCCAGTCGGTTATCATCTGGGTCTGAGGGGGGCGGTTGGGATCGCTTGGGCCAGAGTAGGGGGCAAGATGCATGACTACTGGGCGGTGGTCAGAGTTAAGCTCGTGAAACGTCTCTATTGATTGCAAACGGAGGTTCACATTCTTGAGCAGCGCTACATCGAGTATATCAGGAAGATGGTTGGGATTTCCGGGGAAATGAGTCGGACTCATTGGAGCGATGACGTCAAAGTTAAGGGATTCGCCTAACTTGGAAATTATCCGACCTCTGGTAGAAGTCGTGCTACTATTCCACGCCGGGTGTTTGGCATTAAGATCCCCGCCAATATGACGGAGTCACTCATACCGAAGAGGGCGGTGAAGTCCTTTTGACCATTGTCTGGTGGAATATAAGCAGAGATGATGGTGATCGGTTGGTGACCGGTCATGCCGAGCCGACAGATAGAGGTCTCCAGATGGGAGGAGAGAGGAGGTGGGTATATAGAGATGCAATACAAAGATTTCCTAAACTATATATTAGTGTGCCGCCCTTGTGGCATCGAGACCTGTCATTGCGAACTAGTTTATAGTAGGCAATATTCGGGTTTCGGTGATGAGGTTTTAAAAAAGTTTCCTGTATGAGGAGGATGTCAAGCTGATCGTCGCGGAGGAAAGCGGCAATCTCGTCGCGTTGACTTGAAACGCCATTTGCGTTGAAAAAGCCTAATTTAAGGGATCGGGGTTTGTAACTGTTTACTCTCGTATTATCCATTGAGAATTAATATTTGAGTGAGTGTAGAACTTGCGCGATCTCGGGATACGCGCTGAGGATTTCCATAAGGCGTGAGAGTGCGTTGCAGTTTGCAGCAACGATTTCTTCCGCCATTTTATCCGCGGCGGTGGTGAAGAGAGCCGCGTATGTAATTAATATGATCTGCGCTGTTTCGGCCCTGGGTTCCCTGAGGTTTTGTTGGAGAGGCCGTAGGGGCCGCGGGGGCTACCAAAGGCGCTGGGATGGCAGAAGCCATCAGCGCTGGAAGTTGCGCGGGTTGCGCTGGTTGCGCGGGTTTAGATGGCACCGAAGCTGCGGGAGCCTTCAGGTGGTTGAGGTTAGCCCAGGGAGACGGCCTCTTCCTGGTGGCGGAATGGCGGATAAGGCTGTCACGCCCTACCGCCGGCGTCAGCACCATCGAGGCGATCCGGCCAGTGCTCGACCGCTGGCTCGGGAGAAGGCACGGCTCCCTGACGTTTCGGGCGACGCAGGTGCTCTCGGGGCATGGTTGCTTCGGGAAGTACCTGTGTCGCATAAACAGGGAGCCGGACGCCCGGTGTCACCACTGCGTCGACTGCCGGGAGGACACGGCGCGGCACACGCTGGCAGAGTGTGCCGCTTGGGAGGAGCCTCGCCGTGCCCTCATTTCAGAAGTAGGCAGTGACCTGTCGCTGCCGACCGTAGTGAGTTCGATGGTCGGCAGCGTCGAGTCCTGGGACGCGGTGGTTTCCTTCTGCGAGACGGTTATCTCGCAGAAGGAGGCTGCGGAAAGGGAGAGAGAGATCTCGATTCTCGACCCGGCCCGCAGCAGACGCACCAGGCGTCGGAGGAGGGCGGACAACGCCCTCTTCCGGCCCCCCTAAATGGGTCCAGGGGCGACGGATTCGGGGACATCCGTCGCCCCTCAACATCAGGACCCGAGAAGGCGGCGCGCGTAGTGTTCCTCGCGCGCCGACCACAGACGTTGCAGGGGGAGTACACCTCACTCCCCCCGCCCGAGACGGGGCCCGCGCAAGCGGGCCGGCACCAGCTGGGGTTGTGTAAGAATAATGTGTTCCCGCGACCCCGGCGTAGGTGTGAGATGGAACACCGGGTTGGTTTTTAGTCGGTAAGAGTCCGACAGACCCCTCCGCCCTCCCCGGGGCGGGGGACATCCATGAGGATTTTCCAACCCGAAATCAAAAAAAAAATGAAAACGGGAGACGGCCTCTGCGGACTAAGCCGCTCCGGCATCAGCGCGGAAGGAGGTTTTCCCCAGAGGCTTTCCCTGTGCTGGCGGTCGCTCGCGCGTTTCGCGAGTTTGGGAGAGGAGGACTTCGGGGCCTTAGGACAGCCCCGGTAATTTGCCGGGTGTCCCGATTGGCCGCAGAATACGCAGCTGGGAGGCTCTGAACATAGTTCCCTATCTTTAGGGCGGGTACAGTCGACGGTGCCATGCTCTCCTAGACACTTGACGCATCTAGGGGTAGCATAGCAGTTGGACTGCGAGTGACTATATAATTGGCAGCGATGACACTGTCCAATTAATTGAGCTCTGTAAGGCTTCTCGATTGAAATGCCTGAAAGCGAGCACACCGACTTCACCTTGAAGATCGGGTGGTGACCTTCCGTGGGGTGGCAGATGACCAGGACCATGTCATAGACTAGGCCCTGTCTCACTTTATGTAAGCGATGGACGGCGGATACTGGGATACCCTGTGCAACAAGGTCGCACTTTATCTCCTCGGTGGAGATTTCTTGTGGAACGCGCCTTATTACGACGCGAGTAAGGGTTTCCTCCGGAAGGGAGTATGTGTGAAAGGAGTAGTTCCTTTCACGCAGGGCGCGGGAGAGATCCCTAAAGTCCGCAGACGTGGGGACCGTAACTTTGATCCCCTGGAGGGTGGATCGGTCGTTAGTATAGTTGATCTTGCGATCAACACACATTTTAGATATTTCAGTCCATTTGGACTTTTCCTGGACGTATATCGGGGGAGGGGGCTTCAGCTTCCTCGCGGTAGGAGCGGGTGGGCAAGCCATAGGGCTGGCGGGGCGACTGGCCCGCGGCCAAGGGGCGGAAGTAGGGCTGGACGATGTAGTCGTGACCTGTTTCTTTGTGGCCGGGCCGGCGGGGGCGGAGGATTTAGCCTTCCTCTTGCCTCCTTTAACGACGACTTGGAAGTCGTCGTCGCTGGAGGAGGAGGTGCGGGCTTCGTCCTCGGAGATTGGGACTGACGTGTCCATGCTCTCCTGTTGAGTCGTGGTTTTTGCGGCGCGCAGCTGCGTTGTCTCAGAGACAATGGCGTCCGGAACAGTAGAGGCCGTGACAATGGCGGCAGGGACAAAGGCTGGCGAGACAATAGGGCTGGATTAGCGGCCGCAGTATTGTCTGCCGGGACAAAGGCGAGTGTAACAATGGGGGCCGAATTAGCGGTTGAACATTTTCTGCCGGAACAAAAGGCGGAATGCCTTGTTCGCATGCAGGTGGCGATAGCGGGCTTTCAAGCGCGTCACAGAAGTTAGCGAGCGCGTCACTGAAGTTAGCGAGCACGCCTTGAGACGGAGTAGGGTTGGAGCATTGGCTTATTTTGGCGCCATATTTCGCCAAAAACTCGGGGTCCTTTAATAGGACCTCTTTGAGGAACGCCAAAAGGATGGCGTCCTCAATGGTCGGGGGAGGGGGGCTAAATTGAGGGAGAAATTTTGGAAACTAAGTTTCCACTTTGCATACTAACCCTATACCTATCTCCCAGGGTGGATGGGCCCGGGGATGTGTGACCCTCTCTGTCGAGTGTAGACAGAGAGGTGAGTACCTATTGGTGAGCCCTAAGCTTGTAACCCGTCGCCAGTCTTATTGTGCGAACGGGGCCCTGACCAGTCTAGCGCGAAGGCTGTAGACACACCCTAAAGACACTAGGTGAGTAGCTGGAAAGCAAAACTGTCTCCAGAGCCGACTAGGAGATCCCCCAAGGCCGGTTATCTGGGACCCGTCCAACTAACTGCCTCGCTCTGAAGGGGTTCGGCGGGTGTGATTGGGTCAACACCCCACTCGGCTTCGTTGGCACCGTAAGGTTTCAACCGAGGACCACGAAACTGTGGTTTTACCCAGAAGGGGCTTAGTGAAGCTCACGAAAGTCAGTTAAAGAAAAGAGATTTGCCTTGAAAAAGGCACTTTTTGATTAATTACAATCAAATCAATTTCTTGACTTGATTTTAAATCGGAGTAGTCGGGGCGACTACGATGACGTCACGTGGTAGCGACGAATAATAACACGAAACACAACACTGGGCCGGGAGCAGGAGAGCGCACAGACACGTCCGTCCGCGGCGAGAGTCGAGCGTCGAGTGAGTCCTCCTCTGACACTTCGTGGGAAGTCGCTACGTCCCCGTAAGGGGGCGCGGCGAGCGGATCCGGGGCTATGCCCCCCGGCCGCAGAGGCTTTACGTTGGCCCGTAAAAATGGGCCCCTCATTAGGTGGGCTACAGTGGCCGATAAGATGATGTGAGAGATTGCTATTTTGTTTCTGTAGGAGCGTCGCGACGCTTATAGTGAAGCGTCGCTTTCTTCACGACATCCCGGCGGTCTGTCGCCGCCAGGTGAGACCCCTAGTTACCTAGGAGAGGCCCGGCGACAACGACCAGCGACGGAGATGCCAACCCGACGCGCCTACAGAGTAGGTGAGTGGTCCCCGCCCGTCCAGATCACAGAGCTAGCCGTTTACTGTCCGGGCTAAGGGACCGTCATTATGAGTGTGTGAGCGGTATTGTAGTGTGTCACACCGCCCAGTGTCTACGCGGATCGCGGTCCGCACCGCGCCTCCGCGTGTGAGTTTAGGTGCCTGTATAGTGGCGGATGTCTGTGTTTGTTTACGTAACGCGCCTATATTAACCTAGGACACGTTACGCAAAAGATGTGTGTTATGCGTGTGAAGTCAAAGTGTCACAGGTTAGCTGCGTGTTACCTGAGTACAGCTTACCCGGGCGTCAATCCGGTGCGATGGGGGCATGGTCCGCTATCAGGTCGCGGGGCAGGGGTCTCGCGTCGGGGGGGCGCGCGTGCCAGGGCGCGATGTCCTTGACATGCGTGAGGTCCGAGGCGTCGGCACGCGCGAACATACCCTTCGCGAGTCGTCGCACAAACTCATCCAGGCTCTCAATCCCGAGGTCCCGCTGGATGACATCGTTCCTCACGAAGCGAGGGGCATCTACTATTGTCCGCAACGCCTGGTTCTGCTGCGTGCGGAGCTGGTTGCGGTTCGTCTCGCTCGTGAGGGCGAACCAAGCGGGAGCGGCGTACGTCAGAATTGGGCGAATGTACAGCTTGTACACGCCCAGCTTGACGCGCGCCGGGATGTGGGACGAGAGCACTGGTTTAAGGAGGTGGCGGACGACCTTACCTTGCGCGGCGACATTGTGGACATGCGTCCCCATTGTGAGCCGACGGTCGATGGTGAACCCTAGGTATTTGACCCGGGGCGTCCACTCGATGTCGGCTCCTTGTAGTTTCAAGGGTGGTGGGAGAGGCGCGGACCCGGTGACCATGGCCTGCGTCTTACCCACGTTCACGGACAGCCGCCACTTGGACAACCACTCCGGAAGCATCTCGAGGGCGCGCTGCATTTTGACCGCCGCGTACTTCGCATTCAGCGATGTAGTAATGTACGCGGCGTCATCTGCATACAGCGCGAGTGTTGTGTGTGGCGTGGTGGGGATGTCGTCCGTGTAGCGCGAGTAACACGCCGGCGAGACGCAGCTGCCCTGCAGCACACCCGCGAGCACCGGGCGGGCGCTGGACAGCGTTCCGTCGTACACCACCCTGAAAGTCCTGTTGGAGAGAAAGTCAGAGACCACCTTTACAACGCGACGGGGCGCGTCCGATGTGGCCAGCTTGTATCTCAGACCGTCGTGCCATACACGGTCGAAGGCCTTCTCCATGTCGAGGAATACTGCCACCGAGTACTCCTTCTTGTTGATCGCGGCTGCGAGGTGGTGCAGTACCCTCGACAGCTGGAGCGTCGTGCTGTGCTCCGCCCGAAACCCAAACTGTTCCGGTCGAGGTGCGATGTGTGGTTGGAGATGTCGCAGCAGGAGTGCTTCGAACACCTAGGAGACCGTCGGCAGCAGAGTGATCTGCCGATAGCTCTCCGGCTTCTGGATGTTTTTCCCCGCCTCGGGCAACATAATGACGCGGCCCTCCTTCCACGAGGCGAGAAAGGTCCCGGTGCGCAGTATCGCCGTGAACAGGCGCGCCAGCGCCGCTACCATACGGTACGGCAGGTGGCGCTGCGCTGTATTCGTGATACCGTCAGCACCGGGGGCCTTCCTAGGCTTCGTCCTAAGGATGGCGCGTCTGACTGCCCCAGGCGAGAAGAAGATTGGGTCCTCTTCGGGAGCTATCGGCGAGGCGAAGTAGTCTTCCAGGTGTTTCTCGACTGCTGCGACATGAGCGGTGTCGCTAGTCGGGTTCGGTTGGAACTGACGCTCCAGGTGTTCGGCGACAGTATGTGAGCGCCCCGTCGCTGTTAAGCAGCGTGCGCACCGGGACTAGGGTGTTCGTCAGTTGGTTACATAGTTTGTGTAATGATGGCCAGTTGTCCGTCGTGGCGTCGAGTCGGTCCTCCCAGCCCGCGGCGGTGTGCGCCTGGAGCTCGGCCTTCACCTTCTCCGCGAGACGGTTGAGCTGCGTCTTCAGCGTCGGGCATCTGTGCTGTTGCCACTGCTTGCGGAGGCGCCTCTTCGCGGCGATCATCGCATTCAGGCGAGCCGGCAGGGGCGGCAATAGCCCTCTCCCCTGCGGCTGGGTGCTTGTCGCCGATTCATAGGCGCTTTGGATACAAGCAGTGACATCGTCCGCCGTCTGATCTACGTCCGCGGAGGTAACGATAGGCCGAGTCAGCGTGGCGGTCTCTACTTTCTCTGCGAAGGTTGTCCAATCCGTTTTGCGACGTGGCGCTATGGGCTTCAGTCGGGTATGTCCCGATATGACGACGAGTACAGGTTGATGATCCGACTGTAACTCGTCGTATAGGGCTACAATGCCAGACCACACAGCAAGTCATAGGACTTGCTGTGTGGTCTGGCATTGTAGCCCTCGGTGGACTACGATGTCCAGTACGTCCGGCATGTGCTGTGCAGCGTCTGGGTAGTGGGTCGGCGTTTCTGGGCCGGACACCGTATAGCCGAAGGCTTCCGCGTCCGCGAAGAGCTGCCTCCCCTCGGTATTCGTTGTGGCCGAGTTCCACGCTGGGTGTTTGCTGTTGAAATCACCGGCGAGGATAGTGGCGTGCGTCGATGAATAGAGAAGCGCCCGCAGCTCTGTAACGTCTAGGTGAGCCACGGGCAGCTTGTAGCAGCTGTAGATGCTTATGTCCTCGCCGGCTACATGTTGCTGCACACCCAACGCGTAAAACGTGCTGAGTGTCGTCAAGGGGATTTCCTGATGGACGACTCTTCGTCTCACCAATACTGCCAGACCACGGTATGTTCTGTGAGCCGACCTTTCATCCTTCCTGTAAACGAGGTATCCCGGGAACCTTACCCTATCTTCGGGTCCCAGGTGCGTCTCGCTTATGAGCGCCACGTCGATGTCTTGTTCCCGTAGGAGGTGGCGGAGGGGAGCGACCTTATTTTGCAGGCCGCGGGCGTTCCAATGGATCACCCTGAGAGGCCTAGCCATGGTACAGAGTCAATAGTGTGGCCAGGCCATCCAGGATGTCCGCTTCTATGTCCTGCCCCTACCTGATGGCCTTTATTAGGTCCATCAACAGTTTGATGGCGCAGGTTGTGAACTCTTGCTTTGTTGTGGCTGTTTTGGCGCCGGTAGCGCCGCCACTAGTTTTCTTGGGGAACTCTTTTCTTGGTGGTTCCTTTGCCGTCCGCGGCGCTATGCCAGCGCCAGCGGTAGGTTGTGTTTTCACAACCTTTTTTTTTTTTTTGCGCCAGCACAACAAAAAAAAAACAACAACAAACAACCTGCGCCCTGCTCGTGACAGGGGCGGCCTTTGCGTTCCCCTGGGTCGTTGGTGGGGGGGGTTGGTTTCTTACCTCTCCCTTTCCCCCCGCGTCTCTTCTTCCTCCGCCTCGAGGAGGTGGCTTCTCTGTCTGTGGGTCCGTTGGCCGCGATGGCGGCGGTCCCCGCTCGCTTATTCTGGATCTCCGCCTGGAATACGGGGCACTTTATGTTGCACGCGGGGTGCGGGCTACCGCAGTTGATGCAGGTGGCCGGCTCCTCCCGCGGGCGCGGACAGGCACGTGCCGCGTGTTCGTCCCCGCATCGCACGCAAGCGAGCGGGCGGTGGCACTGGCGAGAGCTGTGCGTGAATTTTTGGCACCAGTGGCACTGGGCGGGCCCACGCTTGCCTCGCCAAGCCTCTATCTTGACACCCCGCATGTACATGAACACGGTGGTGTCGTAGATAGCCTGGACGTCTGGGGTTTTCTTAAGGATGGCGTGGAACACACAGCCGGGTCGTCCTTGTGCGCCTTTTATGTGGCGCACATACTCCGGCTGGTAACCCAGCGTCCAAAGTTCCTCCTTGATCTCCTTGGGGTCCGTGTCCGCAGGTAGGCCCCGTATGGCGATCTTGAGAGATTTCTCCGCTGGCAGTGAGTAGGCGAACCACGACACGCCGCTGTCTTTTTCCAGGCCGGTCAGGTACCGCTGGACTAGCCTGTACTCCTCCTCGCTGTCTGGGGTGAAGTGGACTCCACCCCCGTATGGACGAGCGTTTGGAGGCCGGCCCAGTTTGGCAGCGATGGCCCGGAAGTGTGCGGCCCAGTCAGGTAGCCTCTCAACCACCAGCGGCGGGTAGCGCAGCTTCCTTTGTTGTTTAGCCCCCGGCTGCGTCGTATAGCGCCCTGCAGGGCTAACATGATATACGCGACAATTTCTTACTCTCGCTTTTTGTCGTCGCGTCTATATCTGTCACTTTTCTCGTTTTCTGACAGCGCTGCCATACAAAATACTTGACTCGTTCTGTCAAATTTGATATTTTCTCGACAAATCCTAACTTGTCACTTATATTATGTTATCTCGAATGTTGAGAATTCAATTTCTTTTATTTCTCTAATTTTCGCCGTTTGGCGGTCGCAAGAGAATCTGTGCCGGAGAGGAGCACTACAACGTAGTTGAGCATCACGTACGGACTTTACCAGTATCTTTGCCAATAATGCTATTTATGATAGACAGTTAAACAACACGACTACACATTACGACTAAATATGCCATTTAATTTCCTAAAGTTTATGATTGTCAATACTCGTATCATGGGTAATAAGGTGATTGTCACAATATCAACCTTCGCTTTTTCGAATTGTGATCGTTGGCCTATATTTCAATTGTGGTGATAATCTAATGAGTACTCACTACTTTTGTGCCACTTATTTTTGTTTTATTTTAGCATGCCAAACAAAACCATCAATTTTTTGTCAGAAAAGTCGGAGGACAAGAAAATAAACATAATTTAAACAGGTGGACGTAAAATAAGTCCATGAGTCAAATCGACTGATGTTGCAATGATAAAAATTATTTGTTTTTGTATGGGGACCCGTTTTAACCTTATTTATTCAAATTAATTAAAACATAACAACATACATATAACTAAATTAAATTACTAAATAACTAACTACCTGTACAAATTAATATAAAAACACTCAGGTGTCGAAGTACTCGTCCGCTTCGCTGTCATCTGGAAACGTGCCCAGAAGACTGGCAGCATTGCCTAACTGAATGACAATGCTAATTATTTGGCCAAAGAACAATCCACCCTCTAGTCACGTGAAGTGTCGACTAGTCGGTGAGAAATTTGTTTAAAAAGGAGACGCGCACTCGGGCGCCATGACCAGAGCGTTTCGACCCCAAACGGCTCAAAACTGTAGTTACCCATAAGGTTACAGTATTTGCGCCGCTTGAGGGTCTCAGCAGCCGCAGCAGCAGCGCCAGCACAGCTCGCCGTGCTAGGAACATGAGATGGAGCAAGGGTATCGACACAGGTTGCATCCCACACCAGAGGCCTACCCATCTTCCAAGGCAACAAGGACATACCGTTTGGTCTCTTTCCATCGTCACGTACCAAACCGTTTGGTTCTAAAACCGCAGGTACACTGGAGGTGACAAGGGCGTGACGAATAATATCGTTGATGCTGCCGTGCCGTGCTATGCGACCTGCGCTCCTGTAGCAGGACAGGCCATGGTGCCCGAGACTGTCGACAGCTTCACCGCAGTGACACCGATGCGGAGCAACACAAGGTGCGCCCAAGTGGAGACATGTAGCGAGCCGAATCGATGAGTCATCCATCATTGTGCCTATGGTGGATGACGGGAGCGCCTGAAGCCACAAGCCTGACTCCCATTCTCCCACAGCCAGCAGACGGGAACGCTCAACAGTATTAGGTGACGTGTTTATTAGGGTATTCCGTATAATACTGCAGAGCGGCACGTCCCACCGTCTCTGGGAGGACGGGTTGTCGGGGCAAACCGTATTGGGACAAGCCATTTTCCAAGCGTTCAACGCATCGGTCAAACACGGTACTTCAAAATCGACCAGTCAAGAAGATAAAATATTCCTGGTTAATATACCAGTACTGTGCACCGAGGAGAGGAAGGCCGGTAAACTTATACTTGAAATTTTGCGGACGCCGAGACCACCTAGGCGAATGGGAAGTGTGGCTTGCTGCCACGCTCGATCGTCCAGGGCCACATTTAGGATCGAAGTGTGTTTCTAATAATTTGGTCTACTTTTTCTAAAAGTTGTGGATGTTTCCACAGATGGGTGGAGCGAAGGTTATATGTAAATTTTGGTCCAAAACAACAGTATCGAATGAGTGTGAAGGCCGAATGAATGTTAATTTTAAAAAGTCTTTTCGAGACATCATTGAATTATTTTTATTTTTTCTTCAACGAACGTTGGAAAGGATTCGTTTGTTTGTTTTTAATAACGTGCTACATTGGTATGTCGTCGCGAGATTATGAAATGTCAGATTGCTTTTTTCTATTTTACTCGAGTATAACGGTAGTACTACATAATCTGTGATGGCGGTCATGTTAGGCATTAGAAAGACGTCAGAATCGTAGAGCGTAAATACTGAGATAGAAAGCGTTCTCGCGCTTGCCGTAGTAGCCCTGCTGATTGTATTCAATGTCACGTGATAAATAGTTTTATTTTTAATAAATTAGATTATAAAAGTGTACATTATTCTAAACTCAGTTACAAATTAAGTTGATTTTAATAGATGCTCTCAACCATTGTACATTACAAAGCTCTTGGGGTATTATTTTCTAAAACATTGTGAAGTCCTTATGAACATTATTTGAGACTAAAAAATTAACATCTTCATGGAATGGGATGTGAATCTTGTCCCTTCTATTTTCGTCACTATTTTCACTCCAACGAGTTTCACATTGAAAATCGATCCACGTCTCCTGCTTGATTCCCCAAATTCTATTTGAATCAGTGAATGTTAAGTCAGTTTGAAGTAATGCGGCGTGCGGTAGTGATCCATCAAATAGGTACATTGCATGGAAATTGTAAATGTCGGTTAGCATATGCAGCCTATTATTTTCCAACTGCTGGGACACAGGCCTCCTCTCTGTGAGAGGGAATGGGCCGTTATCAACCACGCGAGCCGAGTGCGAATTGGTAGATGTCATATGCCTTCGAATTTTTGGTCAATTATTGTGAGTTGGTGAATTATTTCGTCGCAAAATATTTACTCGTAGTTGTATTTTGTATTAAAAGCCAAGTACACGCCTATTTTATAATGTTGTATATTTCAGCAAAATTTTCTGTTTTGTGTTATTGGGACATTTTTAATTTAAATATGTGAAATTCTGTTGTCGTGCTAGTGACGCACCCGTAACGTAATTGTCTAAATCAGAATAGTACTAGTTAACAACGCTCAGTTTTAAGAGTAATTCATACGACGTTTTACTCAACGCTAAAGCATAAAGTTGGTAGTTACGTAAAATATGAACATGAAGTTGTATTATGACATATTTCAACTTGCGTCAGTAATAAAATACAACATACAAACATCTACATCGGCTCTAAGTGCAACTGAACCTATACAGAGCGACTTTTCATGTTTCACAATTTCATAGCAGTGTGATGTACTCGAATCTCTTATGACTTCGTAAGCTTTCGGCTACGAAAATGTAGCTATGTGCTACGCCGTAGCAACCACGTAGCTCCTATCATATTTTTCTTAGAATCTTTTCTTTATCACGTAGACTGTACCTTCGTTGATATTTCAAAGAAACCACGTGCTCCTATTAATTCAAAGCCTAAAACCTCATACTGTCGAACCGCGATCCCTTAAGTACTTGTCATAAAGAAAAATCTTCCATAATATATATTTTTAACATCTTCTCAATATTATTATTTATGTTCAATAAGTTATATTAGGAAAACGATGGACATTGTATGCGGCTCATGGAGTATTAAATGGCCCAAGACATTTGATGTGAAATTTTGTGACGCGTTGCCAATATTATAAAGATGGGCTTTTGATTTGCTGAAAGTTATTATGGTTTTGAAAATATAAAAGTCTAGTTAGTCCAGGGGACCAGCAGACGAGTTGCTGTTTTTTGATGTTCATGTTAATTATAATTTCACCAAAACAATCAAATAAAGTGATTCAAGAGTTATGATTTTGTACATAATATTTGTTTTTGGAAAATTAATTTCAACATCGTAAAAAAATTACAGAACAAGACAAATGAATAATTGCATAAAGTTAAAGGCAAAGTTGCAAAATGACGTAACTGGTCCTTGCCGGTAATGGTGCGTGCGCATGATGAGACAACACCGAAAATATATTTGAAAAGTTGCAGATTTAAGCCCCGTGGTATGGGAGTTCACTTTCAGATTTCAAAAGATTTCAATAAAGTTGTCTTCTAAGCCGTTGATTTTGGTATGATTGTGTGCAGCGATTGGCAAATGTCATGAATCTAACTTCCTAACGAATACTATATTATAATTGCGAAAGTAAGTTTGTTTGTTTGTAACGCTTTCATGCTTAAACGGATCAATGGATTTGGATGAAATTTTGCGCACAGATAGACCATGACCTGGATAAGGACATAGATAACTTTTTATTCTGGAAAGCAGAAGTAGTCGTGGACAAAATAGTATTTCATAAAAGCATAAAAGTATTAAAACAAAAGTCCTGCTTTAATAACATAACAATCTTCTCGTAAACAAACATCCAGATTCAGAGTTGCACGAACCGTTTACAAACAAAAAAATTGTTTTATTGAAAATAATACCCGTCGTAAAATATATATAGCATCCATTTTCTTGTCTGAAGTCTTTTGTTAAGAACTTTCAAAGTTCTGACTTTTAATAATAGAGTGATAGAGACTTAGAATAGTTTTCGTCTCCAAATACAAGAAAATGGCTGCCAAATATTTTTACGACTGGTATTATTAACAACAAAACAATTTGTATGTTTGTATACGGCTCGTTTTCAAACAAACGTTACGTAGTTTTTAGCAAACTAACAGTTGCAATAACCCAATATTTTAAAAGTATTAAATTTAATCGGCTATCAAATGATTTGATTTTCTTTTATCTATTTATGTTTTCGGTAATTGAAAAACTTTGCAAACATATGAGATAATAACAGATACTAAATTTTAATTCCATGAAAATAAAATTCGGGATCGTCGTCGCCAACCACAAATTTTAAATACTTGAGGGAATCGAGGTCACCTAGATTTGTTCGTGAATTCGGAATTGCGACGAAATTAATTTAAAAAACAGTCAGTGTAGTTATGACGTGTGAGTGTATGTATCTTGGAAGAGACAAAGGGGAATCTGAGAAGAATGAAGACGAAATTAGAGATGGAAGAGAGACCCATATGTAAGGTGGTGAACGTGTTTCGCGAAAGAGGGTATGTTAAACAAACAAAGCTAAAGTTTCGCACTTTGGTATGTAGTGACAAATTGTCTTTTTGGTACTGTTGTTTAATTTCGTGATTTAATTCACCCACTGCATCAGGAGAGCGACGATGTAACGCAGTGCAATATTATCAAACAGCAGCTGTTTGTGATATAACACTTTGCACAAAAACAGAACATTTATAAATTCCTTAATTTTTATTTCTGAACGTCATTCTCTGTCGCATTCATTCACAAAAGATAGGTTTCGAGATAAATCCTGTTCATAACACGTATTTTTGTTCAGTCGTATATAAACGGGGGCTCAACTTGAACGGCAGGATCCCTCATAAAATGAAGTCATAGAGTGTCACTGAACGGTCCTATTATCTGCACCGGCATCTCGTATAACGGAGGGCCACTAGAGCCTTCACCTGCTAATTCAGGTTATATTACGCAAACAATGATTGAATACTTCATTTTGTATCGAGTTAATTTAAAAAGTTTCCAAAGGTATTTTCTTTTACGACTTTTTTCGATGTTTACATATCGGTAATGGATAAACTAAACAGCTTTGTGGTTATACTGGTGTGACTGTCTGTCACTTATTCCTATTTAATAACAGAATATTATACTTATTCTAAAACCATGCACATGGCCCACTTTAGAAATACATAAAATCTTAATTTTATGGTCTGACAGCTTGACGCGTTACCCTAATAAATAACAAGATATCCTAATTCTTTGCAATTGTAAAATAGTTTAGAACCTCTTAGAATTCCATTCCATTTCTATTTAATGGCACACGCAAATGGCCACTTATGGCAGCCGTCGTCGCTTGAAAGAAATGTTTAGACAATCGAAACCCATAGTTCTTTACAAATTCTGAGAAAGTTAAAGCGAGGGCGCGTTATTGCAACCAGCTGTGAATCGTAAAAGCAATTAAGAAATAGAAAAATGTGTTTTACAAAAAAATAGTGTGGGAAAGTACCGAGCCCAGATTTTGGATAGTTGGCGGGGGTGTTGAGGAAGGACAGTTGGTCTCAGGACATGACAGGGTTCGGTCGTGATAGCTGAAGAGGGAAAGCTAGTTAAGTTAGGAGGTTGGTGAGTGTTGTGAGCTGGGAGGAGCTGTGTTCGAGGTGAAGTTGGTACTACGTGCGGCATTTCGTGAGTAGTAATCTAATTCCATACAAAGATATCATTGGTAAGTGTTAAACTCTTTACTAATAATGTGTCTTTTCCATTGTATTGTTCTCGTAGGCTGATTTGTTTTATGATTTGTAGGTAACATTTAGATATTATCGCTGCAGAGCTATTAATAATCATTTATTTCAGCATAGCGACATTGCGCTATTAATTAACTCTATTTTCTATTGTATTACGTGTCCATCTCCTAATCCATACCCTGACAGATATTTGTCATTTGCGTTTGATTATAGGGAAACGGAGAAGGCCTTCCACTTTATTTGACACTGAGCACTGACGCTCGACTTTTGACGACTTTGACCTGTAATATGCGCAACCACATACGGAAGGCAGAACCGTAAATACTCTCAGTTCATTTAAAACAACATATGCTATAAAGTCGATCTAAATCGGCATTATAAAATAATCAAACGTTAGTGATAATTACTGCTTCCAAAAAGGTTTGGCCACATAACTCTTTACGAAAAGCTCGTTATATGCACGTCTCCGGGGAGAGGGGGTAGGCTTCACACACTTCCCCAAACTGGATTGGTAGTCGTTCTAAGAACGCTAGGGACCGTGTCTCGATAAAACCTACACCAATTTCTAAATCGACACTATTTATCGAAACACGTCAATTTGGACGCTTTGCCGCTTACAGCCGCACTGTATCCTCGAAATTGGGAAGATTAACGAGATGTGAGGTGACGAAATTACCACCTCGGCAGACACCGAGTACGATCGCATTGAGTTTTGCTACAGACTGAGTCTACGGTACGCTTGTGCAATATTTACTGTTATTTTAGAAATGGGGCTAGGCTGCCGTAAAGGTGATATTAACATAAATACGCGTTTAGAACTTTATACTCAATACTTGTCTCACTCAATGGCAGTTGGGCTTCGTAGTTCACTGTCTCTAGGATTGAGTAAGACATTTATATTGTGCTTAGGGAACATGTTCTACTAAAATCGTATATTGTCTCAGAGGTTTTATGCGTTAGGTTTAGTAGAACACGTACAAAGAGACAAACGTTGTAAAACGGTTCCCCGTCTCACTGAAATGGGTACATCATACACAGATACATTAACGTAGCTATTATTGATTGATTAAAGCGCAAGCGTAACGATTCCCTTACCTCTTCACATTATGAAGATTCTATTACAGGTATTATTAGCGCTACCTGCGAGAAGGAAGACAGACCGCGGTAGGAAACTGTCGGTGTAAGGCTAGGCTAAGAAAGCTAGGAGAATTATTGAGTGCCAGAGGCCTTGTCCAAGTGGGCTGTTGTAGGAGAACGAGTTAATATTAAATAAGTAAAATATAGTTGTGTTGAAGCACAGATTTAGTTTATTATTATTCTATCATCTATTTTGACTTAGTATGTGTTAGTGTCTGTTGGTGAGACTGGGTGAGCCTTTAGTTATTATAGTTATCCTAGGCTGATGGAGTTGATAGTCATTATAACTAATCAGACAGACACGTGTTGCTGGGCAGTTTGTTGCGCCACTTCTTCTCCCCAGCATAAACACTAGGAAGTGGTGACGGGTGGGCTCTTTGGGGCTGTCTATAGACTTTAAAGTGAGTTGATTCACAACTCTATTAATAATGCTTGAGTTTGATACTCTACTCTCATAACTAGTAATTCTTGAATGTTGTATTCGTTGCCTTTGGCCGATACTAGAACTCTAAACTTTATTTAGTAATAATCCTCGAGTTTTGATTTCTCAACTCAAATTATCGAATAATTCAAAGAATATTATATTCTATATCTTAAACTAATAACTCGGTCAGACTGACATGAGCACGTGTCTTGCAAATATGCTCACTGTGCAAAGAGTGAACTTCCAGGGGTTTGGGTGACCACAACTATCTCATATCCAGTCTAAGGACTGATAGGGACCATGTCCCCTTAAGAGCATGATGCAGACGCAATGCCGCTAGAACTAGCCGCTCCGTTGCTAGACAAGGACAGTCGCACGGTTGCCGCAGGAAAAGCCGCTTCGTCACGTTTATCAGTTCGAGGGAACTGCTAGGGGCCATGACTCCAAAAGAGCATGATGTCGACGCTATGCCGCTATAAAGCCGCTTGCGTCACTTTATGGAAGTGTATCTCTGAGTACTCCGAGTGTAGATGCGAGGTATTGTGTGAATTACGACTGATCTAATACCTGTTACGCGCTAGCGTTTGGGTTACTAACAAGTTTATATAATAATTTACTCTGCATCCCTCTATTATTTAGTTTTCTAAAATCACTTCCCATATATTTCATAACTATGAATTCCCAAGTATCATCTAATATTGATACATTGTTTCCTCGCCTCATTAATAATATCAAGGCATTTGGCTTCTATAAATTTGGGAATTCATTTCTATTATCGGTGGGAGAGTGACCAAGTCTGGTGACGAGCTCTACAGGGCCGCACGGGGTTGGAGTGCGGCCTTTTCCCCTTAGGGGGAAACCGACCTTAACGCTAATATTAACATAATTAGGAAAACGAAAAATTTATCAGCCTAGGGTAATTTAGGTACTGTCACACTGGCCATCCTGGAAATGCAGTGCTCTAAATAATATGGCCTGTACACAACACTAATCTCATACTCGTAATATAATGCCCTGTGGGTTTGGGCAGAATTGACATAGTTACTTATACTTTTCATAACTAGCATACGTATAATGGCATGAACAGGGTTAGAATTAGTGCCAAATCAGTGTTTTAGCCAGAATTTGGCGTTAAATAATGGGGTGCCTGCCGAATGGTTGTAATACCGCAGCGTGGCTTTAGTGAGCTAAGTTTATAGTTATAAGATGCTTTATAGTAATAATATTCAATTTTTTAATGTAAATATGTATAATAAGATAAAGCTTAAGTTAAAGCACTAAGCCTTAATGACATTCATTACGTTTAAATGAACATAATGAGAAACCAAGATTAAGTTAATAGTTCGATTTATGCTTAGATAGTTTCTCGGAGTGTGGGAACTTTCGTGGTCTGGAAATGCATCCAAAAACAGGTGTTAACCCAAATTCAATATCTTCAGCGTCGGGAACTATTTATTTGGTAAGGCCTCTTTAAATATACTTTTCCAAGAAACAAAAAATCCAACTTACATCTTCCGTTGATTTACTTTACTGAAAAACAAGAAACAATCTCATGCTATTCTAACATTATAAACTGACCTGTTTTTCCAGCAATTATTTACAACGCTTGGAACTGTTCGAAAACTCCACACAAGCGTACAATGAAGCTCTTCGATGGAATGTGACTTAAAGCCAAAGAACTGGAGACTCTATGTCTGCCAGTAAACATGTAATTAGTCGCACCAATCCGTTGATAATGTTTGCTTAGATAACTTCAAGCTCTTACTCAGACATGGGACTCGCGATTTTATCGTTTTTATTTCATTTCTGCGTGACTAGATTGATTGCGGTTTTTTTGTGGCTGAGCATAAAGCTACTTGTACTTTTTGAAAAAAGTTTTTTACTTCACAGTCAAACAAATCATCATCTTTATGAGTGTAGACCTAACTCGTATTTATCGTTCTTGTATCGTACGGGTGTAATGTCTAAGGTTCCAAATAAGCGAAACAACATCTTACTATTTCCATTTTCTTAGTTATTAAAGAATATTCTTTTAGCGTAGCAATAGCACGTATGTTTATCGTTCCTGTATCCTTCCTACGTGTGTAGTGTCTAAGGTTTCATAAGCCAATAATCACAAAAACCAATATACATAACTACAAGCGTGTTTCACTCGGTTCCACCAGCACCGTCTCTCTCGTTTGTAACAAATCAGAAATGTTACGTTGTTGATCATACTAGAGTTTCTAAGAATTCAGATAGATGGCTTATTTGGACGTACAAACATATGTTATCATTATTATGCCCTAAGTAGTTAATAATAAAAACGTAACTTTCTGATAGGACAACAAAAATAAAGCAGATAAAAAATCAATACTTCAAACAGTGCATTTGATTTAGACCTATGAAATTATCAAAAATACAATTAGTGCAATAAAAGGGCACCTTTTTGAAATAAACAAAGGCAGTCAATGGACGTCAAATAGTGCGTAGCAATCTGGCTCGTTGATTGTTAAACACCCGACGGGCTTCGTCTATTGTGCCGACGACATGTGCTGCCACCTATCCGGTTCCCATGGCATCACTTAAGATGGAAGGTCATTCCTTGGATAGCCTATAAATTTAACAATAAAATAACTAGTTAAATAAGTTGGCTGTTTTTTGGCAAGTTAACCCCTTTTAAGTAATCTGTATCAGTTTTTTTAATGGTTCAACAAGTAAAATACTCATTATTTTTAAAAGCTGTCACAGAAGATAGCCCAAAAAAAAGGCATTCATACATACACATAAAAGCTTTGATATTTTTGTAACTGTGAGTAAAATGATTATTTTTATTGCGTCTAACATATCTTGGGACCCTGGAGTCCCGGACCTTTGGTAGGCGTACTAAGGGCCGATGCGTTGGCTTCGGCCCTTCGTACTCCAAGTTGGTGAATGACTATTTCAGGATCCGCTGACACCGTCACAATTGGGGCGGTCCAGTCGGTGCTCGTCATTCAGGGTGACTCAGGTGCTCTCGAGGCACGGCTACTTCGGGAAGTTTCTAAGTCGCATAGGCAGGGACCCAGACGCTCGGTGTCATCACTGCGTCCATTGTCAGGAGGACACAGCGTGGCATACGCTTGCAGAGTGTGCAACTTGGGTGGAGCCGCGCCGTGCTCTCGTTTTGGAAGTAAAGGACCTGTCGCTGTCGGCTCTGGTTGGCGGCGCAGTGTCATGGGACGCGGTGATCTGCTTCTCCAAAAATGTCGTTTCGCAGAAGGAGGCATCAGCGTGGTAGGAGAAATCAAACACCTCACTCCCCCAGCTTGACCAGACGGAGCCCGCAGTGGCGGTCCCGGCACCAGTCGGGGGCTGTGTTGAAATATTCTTTAGTCTCCCCAAAGGTTTTAAACCAATACATTCCCGGAAGTATCGGTTAGATCCCTACAAGAATTTCACTGGAATAATTTCTTCCTCCGAGTACGTTTGCTCTTGCGAATGTCCACCCAAGCCGAACATGAATTCTCCCGGAATATAAGGTCCATGGGGTCGCTTAAGTAACATTATTGTTAACGGTAACAGTAGGTTATACATATTTTTCCATAGTCACCCTAAAACAGTTGATTTTTGTTGTGTAGTGTTTGATAATTGGACACCAATTATGTATGCTGTCACAAAACGCATAATTTTTGTGTCAATTAGACATCTATACGCAGTTAAGTTTTATCAATTTTATTATGTTTTTTCAGAATGCTTCCAAACGAATACAAGTTGTACCAAATAACAATTGGTTCATAAATCATAAATGCATTATCTATTTTGATTTAATTATCTTATGAGGAAGCCTACATAAATACAAGTGCACAAAAGCGGAAGGAAGCGGAAGCGGAATACTAAAGACATCTAATATCCATCCCGTTATTCGTTCATCCGCTTATGGAATATACATATTTAAGCATGTTTTAGAGGATAAAATCGTACCACACACATCGTAGTAAACATAATATGAGTCTGTCGAGAAAATAAAACTCTGTGGTAGTTAGAATATTTTTTCACAGCATTATTATACGACGCTTGTGGCTACCGACAATACGCCATGTTTAAAATCAAATCAAATCAAATCAAATCAAAATATTTTATTTCACATAGACCTACATGGGCACTTATGAAACGTCAGATTCTAGGTGCACGGTTCCAATTGGTCGTTTCCCATGGAGAAGAGCCGGCAAGAAACTCCATGGTTACTCTTTTAAAAATATGTCTTTTACAATGTTTTCCAATTACAGTGATATTAACAGGTATGGGAGGACAGTGTAGGCCTGTCAACAAGTACCATATGTTAAACAAATAGACAATTGTCTATAATTTAAAATCCACAGGGCCTACGACGTTCTCACATTTACAAAATATAAAATAATCTAATAAAGTAAAATCAAAAACTAATTAAAAATTGTAGGTATATAATGTCAAATAAAATTATGTCAGAGATATGTAAAAGTCCATATCTAATAATAAAAAATAAAAATTAAACACCATTATTTGGGAGCAGTTATTAGTAATTTACATAGTGATGCCGTTTATGAGGTACCAGGGAAGCCACATGTGCAGAAGGAATTATTGCCAAACTTTCTTGTCTTCGACGTAGTCTTTAATCTTATAGTACGCTTTTTTGATAAGGACACGTTTAATGTGGGCTTTGAACTTTCCATCGCTAAGTTCTGTAACCGACTTAGGCAACTTATTATAAAAGCGGATACTGTTTATCAGAAATGATTTGCTTGTTGTAGTTAATCTAAATTTGGGTATAACAATTTCATTTTTACTACGTGTATTTATATTATGGAAATCGCTTCTTATTTTAAAAAGTTCTAAGTTTTTGCGAACATACAAAATACTTTCTAAGATATAAAGGGAAGGCAGAGTGAGTATATCAATTTCTTTGAATTTGTTTCTAAGAGACTCGCGAGGACCCATTTCATAGATCGCGCGGATTGCCCTCTTTTGTAAAATGAAAATTGAATCTACGTCAGCTGCTGATCCCCACAGCAGAACGCCATACGACATAATACTGTGGAAATAAGCAAAGTATACCAACCTAGCTGTGGCTATATCGGTCAACTGCCTTATTTTTCTTACTGCATACGCAGCTGAACTTAATTTACCTGAAAGAGCTCTAATGTGAGCGCCCCATTGCAATTTAGAATCTAAAGTAATTCCTAGAAATACAGTTTCCGTAATAGCATCTACTTTATTGCCATCAAGTTTTAAATTTAAACCCACTTGGGGTACATTTGGTAATGAGAACTTAAGACATTTAGTTTTGTTCGCATTGAGTAAAAGATTATTAGCTGCAAACCATTTCGAAAGAATAGCCAGACTATCATTCACATGTAAGACATCCGTATCTTTTCTATCTATTTTAAAAATAAGAGAAGTATCATCAGCGAATAAAATTATATCTGATAAGTTAGCCATCATGTAAGGAAGGTCATTAATATAAACTAGAAACAAGAAAGGGCCGAGAATTGAACCTTGAGGCACTCCCATCTTAACTAAGGACCCCGAGGACGTCGCCCCGTTAACGTTCACTTTCTGTTGCCTGTTCGATAGATAGGAAAGAACAAGATTAGCGGCTTGTCCACGAATTCCGTAGTGGTGTAATTTACGGATCAGTGTATTGTGGTCAACGCAGTCAAACGCTTTTGAGAGGTCACAGAAAATGCCAATTGCATCCTGGGACTTCTCCCAGGATTCCAAAATGTGACTGATGAGTAACACTCCCGCATCAGTCGTCGACCTACCTTTCGTGAAACCGAACTGGCGACTATGTAAAATACCATTTGAATTAAAATGTGACAACATCTGGTCTAGCATGATTTTTTCATAGATTTTACTCAATGCTGGTAGCACAGATATAGGTCTATAATTAGAGGGATCACTCTTACTACCCGATTTGAAAATTGGTACTACTTTACTATGTTTCATTAAATCAGGAAACGTACCGCTGTCTAAACATTGATTAAATATGCCTGTTAGGACAGGGGCAATTGTGTCAATAATATCTCCAAGAACCTTAACGGAAATCCCCCATAAGTCAACAGTGTTTTTTATGTTAAGACTTTTGAACGCTTTTTTAATTGTGACAATAGAAATAGGCTCGAATTTAAAACTAGGAATGTCCTTACTGAAGTTTTCTTTGAGTAAAGATTCAGCTAACACAGATGATGAGGGAAGAGATTTCGTAACCTCAATTGGGATGTTGGTGAAGAAATTTTCTAGTGACTCAGCAACTTTCAACTTATCTGAAATGGTTTCATTATCAATTTTTAACGACAAGTCATTCTGATCTCGCTGTTTATTGTTTCCAGTCTCTTTGTTAATTACCTGCCACACAGCTTTTATTTTATTATGGGAAATACCAATTTTGTTACTTATTAATTTAGACTTAGCTTGAGCGCAGACTCTTTTGAATATTTTAGAATAATTTCTTACATAATTATGTAGAGTTAGATCAGACGTCAATGATTTCTCGTGATACAACCTATATAAAATATCTCTGCTTTTTCTAATGCCAGCAGTGGCCCATTCACTAAATTTTGGTTTAGTATTGATAGTAACTTTTTTTACAGGACATGCTTTATTGAATTCTTGGCATACTGTAGAAAATAGGGTACCATAGTTTAAATTGGGGTCTTGTGAATCAAAACTGGCTGTTGAAAGATTGCTATTAAGATTATTATTAAACATTTTCAACTTATTCTTAGTAAGAGGTCTTATTTCAATGGTTTTATTTGAGTTTAACTTTTTATCTAAGTCAAATGATATAAGTTGACCAGTATGGTCTGACCTGATGCCACTAATTAAGGTGGAGTCTTTTATTTTACAGTTGGTAAATACATTGTCTATGCATGAAGCCGAGGTTGCTGTTATTCTAGTTGCTTCATTAAATATACATTTTAAATTGAATGATTTAAACAATGAGATTAACTTACTTTTTTCGGGTGAATTAACTAGCAGATCAACATTTAGATCACCACAAACAAAAACTAATTTATTATCTTTAAAAAGTTTACTTAGTATTCCTTCCATAATGATCAAAAATGATGACAAGTTTGAGGGTGGTGGTCTATAAACACATAAGAAAGTATGGCCTTCAACCTCCGCACATGCTACCTCACATAAGCGATCAACAGAGCAGGCAGTGATATCCTTCCTTTCCCTATATCTAAAACGACTATTACACAATATCAAGGTACCACCCCCTATTGAGGACCTGTTGTATGCACTGGCAACTGAAAAATTATTTACATTAAACAACATCCTATCCGGTTTTAACCAAGTTTCACAAAAACATAAGATATCCATATGATATTTATCTAATAACATTTCCACGTCTAAGATTTTGCCAGAGAAGCGATTTATATTTTGGTGATATAGTAAAATAATATTATTTTGGTTCTCTTTTGTCGACTCTAAAAGTTTAAAGAATTAATTACAGTATTATTAGTAGTACTATATAATACCGTTTCGTCACTTAACCTATTCTCAGTTAAATTATCAATAACTGCGTGTATATAAATTATGATGTTCGTAAAAAATATTCCTAAACATGTATTTTACTACGAGCTTTCGTTTAAAGAACGTCTTTATCTCGTTTGCTAAAGTGCAGATACGTTATTGTTTACAACGAGAAATAATAATGATGTTGGCAATACCCGTAATTCTTGGTCCAAGAAATATGCCGCACGGAAAAACAGAGAGCCGAACAAATCTCCCGTTTAATGGCTTCGAAATATTTGGAGCGAATGGTACATGACAAATATTTCCTAACTGCCTTATGTAAGGACGAACGATTGCTCTCTGCCAATAAACAAGGATCGCAAAAACTGCAGGAATTGGCCAATAGAGCTCTCGCCGATTTGGAGAAACGACAAGTACGCCTACACTATCTTAACTTTATAAAATTAACCTCTGACCCGTTGACCCACAAAATATAATACGTTGCACACCGTCATTATTTATAAACGGCTAGCTAAATTGAAATTTATAGCATTTGGTTCAGATTGAAATCTAACCCTGTAGTTGATTCGGTGTTCACAAAATTAACTGCATAGCTGTAAGCTTAATTGAATAACACTGGCAATGTTTAAAGCACATATATGACATGACAGCTGGATTTCCAGTATTATTTACAAAAAAAAATGTGCTGTCTGTGTTTTCGACTAGTCCATTTTTCAGACAGATATTATAATTTAAATTGCGTAATCACGTCACGTCGTCTGAAAGGCTGGAACACATTATGATTCCGCTTTTTGTAATATAGGCTAAAGCTCAAGACTTATAAATAAGTCTTTAATATAAGTCTTGAACGTTTATTTAATATATATCAGGCTGTTCTACGTGAGCGAAGACCACTGTACGCTGCTAGTGCGTTAGAGGCAGCCGCTCGTGCTCGCCTGTCACGAGCACGGAAGGAGCAATTGACGCACACGCAAATGCAACACGCAACTGACGCACGTCGCCTCATACAGGCAACTCAACAAATTTACGAAGAACAAGACACCGCCAAGTGTTTAGAACAAGCCGAGTTCGGAATGGAACAAATAACAAGAAAACCAGCCAACTTATTACAGGAAAAAGGTAAATTCCTGCAAAAGCTCCACGAAATCGTTGGAAACGCTTTCTTGGACCAGGTAGGTTCATTTCTGTATTTTATTATAAATTTTGTAGCCATGGGCATTAAGAAGCAGGGAAGTTTAATAGAGCCTGTTTGCCAAGTCACGTAGAGCGAGTCGGATCGGGAACGAAGGGTGCTTATTCTACTGGGCATGTTTGTATCGCGGGAACCGAGTCGCGACTCCGTGCTGCGAGTACGCCCACCCGCGCCTCCTCGCAACTCTAAGTTATTTCAGTATTAATCTTACATCCGCTGTTGTATCAGGTTAATAATTTTGTGTTGGAGTACGCTTTTCGAGTAGAAATCCTCACAAAAGTGGGTTGAATTTTATTTAACAATCCAATAGCAAAAAATACCTGACCATGCCTGTCAAAAAGTGTCCATCTTCCCAGTCTTAAATTTATAGAAAGTTAATGTACAGTAATGTAATTTTCTAGACCCTAAAACCTAGTACTTGTATAAATTAAAGGAAACTAGACCTCGTAACTTATGGAAACTAGACTGACTAGGGTTTACGTAACTTTGCCTTGACCTAACTTTCTTTAATTAATTCGATCTTTTATCAGCGACGCAGCTTACCCAACGGTATGCCTACCTTAACCTTTCATGTAATTTAAGATTCTTGGTGGTTTATCTTTATATGCCCTTAGATAACCTGTCATCATTTTTTTTTTTTTTATAGTCACGGATTTTGTATCAACATCATAATTCTAACGATAGAAAAAATTAGGGATGTTCTGTTATAAACTTAGTTGCTTTTAAATAAACTTTTTGGTGGAGTACGTTTATAAAGAAGTAATTCTTTGCAAAAATCGTAGAGATAACACTATTTTTGTCTCGAAGAAATTCAAGTTTTCTAAATAGAATCCAATAATAAAAGTTTGTTGGGAAATGGCTTAGCGTGGCAATGAACTGTCAGTAGCAATGAACCGTTCAGAGTAGGTTGTAGGTAGTTATATCATATTTTAATCAGTACTTTAGAAAATTTATTAATATGCGAAGCGTGATTGGTCCTGCCTCAAGACGGCCTGAGTTCGGTCCTAGATTAACACAATTTAAGACCGGACTCAGGCCGCTACTCCGTGAAATCTAATAGGTTTGGTTTGGTCTGGTTTGTCCCCAGGGTTCGAATCCGCACCCTGGAGCGTTCCCTGTCCATGAGCACACAAGCTTCAGAACGATGTTACTTGTTGCACGAACTGGCTCGCCTCAATGTTGACACTAAGCAATCTTTAAAAGCCAGAGTCTACGCTTCTAAATGTCAAACAGGTTAGTTCAGACACTTTCAGTAGAACGGAATTTATTACTTTGTTAGCACAAATTTTTATAGGCCAGTGAACGGGTCGTTGAATCGAGGAAATAAATTAGCCTCCCACGATCGAACGAATGTCTTTTTGTCCTTAAATTGTTTGACTACCTTCGAAAATATTGACTCAAAGGCCCCTGTTCGTACCTGCAGTCGTTTTTTCTTTATTCTCTTTAGATATTTAATTCACTTTGTATGGATTCCAAAGTCGTGTTAGCATAGACGACATTTTGAAAGTACGCCGAGAATGGTATAACACATAGAATTAAACCCATTCGCATACAGTAAGTAGATTGAAACGCAGCTCAAGCCTGAAATCACAGGTGTACACTGAGGGCATTATAGTAATGAATAAACTTTGCAACGTTATACACACAAGAATGCGAGATTTATTTATTTTCAATACGTCGAGAGTTTTATATGGGTCTTGTTTATAACTGAGATGGTGCTGTAAATAGAGGATGTTCTGGTACATTCTGGTTAATTAATAATGGCGAACATCTGAAAAGGTAAAATAGTTAAACAATTAATTATTCGATTAAATGATTGAATAATATATTCTGACCTCGCAGACAGTTACATCGTGAACAGCATTGCTTATTCAAGCTATGATTGACCTGTCGAAACTTAGTCTCTCTGATTCGGTACTGGCTGCAGTGGGGAGGTACCTACAAATTTAGAGGACGCTCCGTGACTTTGAATTGATTTGTAAGCTTTGCTTTCGAAATACTCCCCTTTAGATGTTATTAGGTTATGATATAAGATAGTATGTCGAAGGAGATGATCGCTTCTATACATCTGTTACCATCATCAATGCAGCGGACGTGTGAAGTATAGCGTAGATACTGAGCTATAACTTGTTTCTAGTAGGAAAATTATTGTGTGGCAAAACATAAATCTAAAGTTGATCGATTATTAACGAGGTCGAGATCTATAAACCTAACTTATCACGTACTTCGGATAAGCGTTATTGTCGTTGCCGTACTCGCCTTGTCGACCTACCTAAATAAATTCTGGCAAAGGCGAGGTCGTCCTGAATGTTGACATAGAGAACGACGTCAATTCAGTTAATAACTAGCAGAAACTAAAAAAGAAATACCCCGAATATTTAGTTTCCATTCGCAATGTTACACACCCATATATATCATTCTATCATGACCACCTTTTCGAATGTGCTTTTGACTGTCAACAAGGTGATCTCCTCGGACTAGTGATGTTTAGTTTAGCCATTCACCCCACCACATATTATTCGACAGCTAAATTCTACATTTAACGTTTGGTATCGTAATGATGGAACCTTGGGAGGCGATTCAGAAACTGTTTAAAATGACCTACCACAATTCTTAAAAAATGTACATTCCATTGGCCTTGATCTCAACCTTTCGAAATGTGAACTATACATATCGGACAGTGTTGACAGACAACTGACAATTCCTAAAGGGGAATGCCCACCGTTCATAGCACCATAGACCAGTTACTTTAACTGGTCAAGGAACTGGTAAAAAAAAAAGTTAGGGCTTTTAAGATAAAATAGTTTATAATCTTGACTAACGTAATTGTTTTACAATAATTGAATAAACAAGTCAGGGTTAAAAGAATCCTCGGAATCCATTAAATAAGCTTGTTTAATAGTTAGAATAATTAATCGGCAAAAAACTTAGCGAGGCAAATGCAAACAATGAAAGTAGGTTCTGTAGGTTTTTGAAATTTGACATTTAACTGTGTCTTGACTTGACAGCCAGCCGGCGTAACTCAATGTTGCCAAACACAAAAATAAAAAACGATATCGATATTTTATTCGAATCTCAATTTAATATAAAATCATAATCACCACTGAAACCCCACTGAAGTTAATTCACTTGTTCATTTGTTATCAAAAGTAAAAACATAACACCATATATATTATAATAGATCGTATAACAAGCATTACGGATGTGATATTATTAATGAAAACATCCATGAAAACATAAACATTTTTATGGATACAATACAAAAGGTGCCTACTAAATGCTTATAAAATAGAAATGAAATCCTCCTCTCCCACCAAGCTGTTTGTCGAGTTGGTGTAATCCTTTGATTACAACATAACTAAACTCATTCCTCATTAGTTGAAATCTTAAGACATACGAATCAGATCTCCAAATCTACGCCACTAAATCACCAATGAAGCTGTTACCACTAATTGACAATTATCAGCTTACATACACACGCGAACTATTCTCAGAAACCATGAAATAGCGTCATATGTCGCACATGACAGGCTCTTGACACAGATTAGATAGAAACAGAAGGTAAGCTAAATTCAACGAGCGAAAACGCACGCACACATAGGCACGCTTCATGTTCAGCAAGTGCAAGCGTACTCGCGATAACATGGCGGCCATAGACGCTACTACGGTCGACCGGAAATGTAGGCCGGAGCGTGTTTTTGAATAGTCCTGTGCAGTTCTTTAAACATACGCAGGCACACTTGCATAGGTACACGTCTCCGATGAACTGTAGCGTGTATTGGTTACTTTTGAGGCAGTTTGATATTATTAAAGTAAACTAAGCGAAATTAGGTTCTTACAAAATCATATATATTTCGTGGATATCCGATACAAAGCATAACAAGTGTAACCTAGCAACCACAACATAGATCATACTTTAATTTAGAAGGGAAGACTTCATAAGGTAACGCTGGAAGTGCTTTCTTAACATTCCCCCTTTTTTTTCAAACCGAAGTGGTCGCAAAGTTTTACCAGTCTTGGTTTGAATAATGGCTTTGTGAATATATCAGCCATTTGTTCTTGCGTGGGCACTTGCTTAATTCGAATATCTCCTTCAGACACACATTGCCTTACATAGAAATGTCTAAGCTTGATGTGCTTTGTCTTCCGATGATATTCATAAGGCGGATGATGAGCTAGTTGTATTGCAGACTCATTATCAGTGCTGGTGTTTCTAATTTATCACTTAAAATGTAAAACAATCGCTTTAATCAAATCATTTCACGGCACGCCTACCTAGCAGCTACTATTTCTGCTTCTGTGGACGATAGCGCAGCTGAGGTTTGCTTCACACTTCTCCAGGAGATTGCTGATCCAGCGAACATGCATATCAACCTGCTAGTAGAACAGCCACTAAAGTTGTCACCTCCATGATCCGCATCACTGTAACACATGAGTCGTTTCTCATTCTTTTTAAACTCTAGACCAGTCTCGATTGTTCCTTTGAGGTAACGAAAGATTCTCTTCACTTGTAACACATTCGTATTAGTAGGGTTATCTAAGGTTCTAGATACGACTCCGACTGCATAGGAAATATCAGGCTTTGTACCCACCATGAGATAAGCCAACGCTCCTACAGCTTGTCTATATGGAAATTTAGTGTCACAAATCTCTTCCGCCAACTTTTTACAGGAATATCTTTAACTATTGGTGTTCCAACGGCTTTACAGTCACTCATCCTATACTTCTCCTAATTTTTTTTAGTATATGCAGCTTGATGAACTCTTAGAGTCCCATCATTGTGTCGCTCCTACTCAAGCCCAAGAAAGTATGATGGTGGCTTGGTCGTTATCTTGAAACGAACTTTGAGTTCGTTTTCAATAAAATTATCAGCTTCTACGTCATTAGACGAAGCTAATAATCCATCATCCACGTACAAAGCTAGCAAAATCTTTGTTTTCCCACGTTGTCTTACGTGTAAACATGGATCTGCTTCGCTCTGTGAAAATCCAGATTCAATGAGAAAATCGTGATTATACTCGTTCCAACATTTAGGTGCTTGTTTAAGTCCATAAAGACTTCTTATCAGCTTGCATACCTTGCCAGATCTGTCATTTTAACCCTTTGTCGCATGTATATCTCTTCCTTCACATTGCCATAAAGGAAAGCTGTAGACACGTCAATTGTTTCAGCGATAAACCTTCATTTGCGGCTATACTTCATAATACTCGGCTCGTGCTTAGTTTCGCCACTGCGCTAAATGTCTTGTGGTAGTCTATTCCCTTTTTCTGTGAAAAGCCAACTGCAACTAGTCTCGTTTTTAAACTTGTCAATCGAGCCATCAGGGTTCTTCTTTACCTTGATTAACCATTTGCAGTTAAGTGCTTTTCTGTTATTTGGTAACTGTGTCAGTTTTCATGTCTTATTCTATTTCAGAGAATTTATCTCATTGTCCATAGCCTCAACCCACTTATCTTTATCAGTACTTTGCATGGCTTCTCGATATGAAGATGGTTCTGGAAGAGCAATGACTTGATTGATGAATTTAAATCTCTCTGTATTCAATCTTTAAAATTAAATTAAATCTTTCTGGAGGTTTAATTAAACTCCGATCACGAAGTACACGACTGTTACCTTCAACAGTTTGAGTGTCTTCTTCTGGTCGTTCTTATTCATCACTATCACCTGTTTCGAACCAATTATCTTCTTTTTGTCGTCCTTCCGCAGTACTATAACCTGTTTGATTATCCAAATTCAGTGAATTCAAGTGATCATCACGTTGATCAAGCACTTCTAAGTTTGGTTGATCATCTATAGAGGAAGTAGGTAGCTCATAGGTATTCTTTTTGATTTCAGGTTTCTCACTAACAGGTACTTCTCGATCTAACAGAGGTACTTCCTCAAAAGTTACATCTCTCGAACGCAACAATTTAAAGTTCCTTGTATCATAAACTCGATACCCATCATCACCGTCATATCCTATAATAATCTCATTCTGTGTTTTTTTATATAGCTTCTTTCTCTTTTGTTTTGGGACATACACATAGCATATACAGCCAATGATTCTGAGATGATTTATTTTGGGTTTCTTACCATACCATAACTCATACGGTGACTTATCAACATTTGGAGTGGGTCCTGTACGATTTAATATGTACACTGAAGCTTGATAAACCTTTCGGTATCTCATCATGAGTGTGTATAAGTGCTCTTGCCATTTTAACAATTGTGCGATTATCTCTTTCAGCGCAACCGTTTTGTTCAGGAGTGTAGGGCATTGTTAGCCTATGTTTAATCCCGTGTCTTCTTAGCGAACTTCGTACTTGTTCATTGTCGAATTCGCCTCCATTGTCACTTAGCAAATCTTGAATGACGTGTCCTGAAGTCTTAGCTTCTGCTAGAAAATCCTTCAAGCGTGCTTGAACTTCCGACTTTTGTCGCAAAAAGTATACGTAACGAAAACGAGTAAAATCATCCTTGAATAAAACAAAGTACTTTGAGATCGAATACACAAAAGGTCCAAACGTCGATCACTTGTCGATCTTTGTCTGATCCCAAACGTCCTTTTGTGGGCTTTTCCATAAACGCAACCATCGCAAACTTCTTTGTTATTATGAGATTTGAATTGCATAGCAAATTCTCTTTGCATAACAAGTTTGACATGTCTTTTGTTTTGGTGACCGAAACGTTCATGGTACAATTGAAGTTGATTTGTAACTGTTAGTTAAACCTCCATACTTACTCCCGAGTACCGACTAACTTTGTCTTACCGTCAACCTTAAATAAACAAGACCGAGTATTTGATTCAAAAGAGCTATTCTCACAAAGATCTTGTGCGCCTAGCACTGAGAACAACTTTCTTTGAATGCAGGGAACATACCAAACATTTGTGAGCGTAATGGTTTCGTTTTGGCCTTTAATGTCAGGATTTTCTTGTATTGAGCCCTTTCCGATAGCTTCAACATTCGCTGTCATTATTCTATGAGAATCGCTACAGTAATCGAAAAATACATACTGATCTCCTCTATTGGTTATGTGACTTGTTTCTCCATTATCTACGTACCAAGAGTCTTTATAATTACTCTCACCAAAAGATTAAGCCAAACTTGTCAATGTAGCAGCATTAGATATGGATTCCTTTGGAGGTTTTGGGGGTCTACCATCCTTTATCCATTTCTTGCATTGCTTCACTCGATGTCCACTTGTTCCGCAATAGTTGCACTTGAACTTCTTCTTATAATCTTGTTTTCTATTATTTACTATCAGTACCTCCATGCTGGATTCACCTTCAGCTTCAGATTAATTTTTATCTTTCAAAGCTCTAGAAAGTAACGCTGGAAGTGCTTTCCTAACATATATTGCCTTACTAACGTGTGTGGTGTGTGTGTGCCTGCACCAGTTTTCGCTCGTTATATGGAGCTGGCTTTCTGTGTTTATCTATGTGTTCTCTCGACCAATGAATCTCATCGTGTGTTGATTACAGGCGCTTCTCGATAATGCCGGGTGCTCGTGTTGAAGACAGTGTAAGAAGCTCTGCCCGGGCTAGAAGGATATCTATCATGCCAAAGGCAGTACTCCCAGCTTTGACGGCTAGGAGGTCGCAACATCCTTTGGGCTTTCAGGATTTTGATTATTAATTCATGTTTTTAATACATAGATATTAATTTATTTAGCCAAAGTTTTAATATAATAAAATGTGGCCTCTTGATATCGACGGGGCAATAAATAACTTATTGAAGGTGATCAACTACGCAATAATAAATTGTTTTAGGAACTTACACAATTTTTCGTCTTTTGAATTTTATTTGATGCTTACCTGATATAATTTCCAGCTTTTAGTCAATCTCACGACATGTTTCACAATCATCATGTCTTACCAGGAATCTTTCCATATTTCAACGAAAGAATGTTCTACGTGGCGTAAATAAATCTTGAAATTATACGAGGATGAAGAGAGTGGGATCCATTATACATTTGAAAAGAAAAGAGCATGAGGATTTCCACTTGAAAACTTTTACATCGTTTACAATATTAATGAACTTGTCCTTAATAATAATACCCCAATTTTGTATTCAAAAATATTTAATAATTTTTTTTACTCTGTCTGCAATGAAATCTTAATTAAATTAATTTTAGTTTTGTAATTTTCGTATTTAATATTAAATGTAATTAAACACTGTGATTTTCATTATTAAATCGTTATTGTCTTCACATTCATTAATAGCATTAATTATCATGCAAAATTTCAAGCAAAACATAAATTAATAAAACATTTAAAGGTTTTCGATATGCCATACATTTACCTGTTTCAGCAATGTTTCAAAGTTAAACCTCTCTTCTAGAAAGTAACGTGTTCAGTGAGCTTTTCGCTTTCAGAAACGTCTCAGCAGTCCGACAAAAACCGGTCGATTAATTTCGAGAAACGGTGACATTGATTGGTCCCCAAGATCCTCGGATTTAAAAGCTCCTGATTTTTTTCTGTGGGGCTATCTAAAAGGACGTGTCTATGCTAACAGGCTAATGAACCTGTTACAAATAAAACAAATTATCCGAGACACAGTCACAGAGATAACGCAGGAAATGTGTGAGAATGTCATGAAGAACGCCATGAAAAGGGTTCACATCTGCCATGCTGCTAGAGGTGGTCATTTGTCCGCCTAGTGTCTTATAATTTAAAAAAAAAAAAAACGTAGTAATTCTTATATTTCCTAGAACATAATTTAAAAAATAAATTGTATACCTGTTTATTTGCCCACCCTGTATCACTTGTGGACTTAATTTAACCAGTGATCGGACAACCGATTAACTAACTAACATAACCTAAAGCTAATGAGTTATATTAAATCTTTCATCGTTCAACAAACATCGGATACAAAGTCTATGTTAAACACAAACTTGGTATGTAAATATTAATATATTTAACAACTAAGTAGGTGCCTCTCTAGTAACTTCCGTTGTAAGCAGAAAGCGTCTGTTCTGAAGTACGAGGATAGAAAATGGGATTGTGCAAGCCTATGAAACGTTCTAATTACTTTTATACATTGCGTTGTACTGCTGCTAGCTACGCTTGCTGAGGCAGGTCCGTGGATGGGGTGACCCATTCCATATCGAGACTCCTCCGCGCCTTAGAAAGGACGTTAAATTGTTGGTCCCGGCTGTCGTTTGTAAATCTTTGACAGTCATACAAATAGTCAAAAACTCGATAGTCTGACTACCAACTCGAGCCTTATGGCTTGCCCACCCGCTCCTACCGCGAGGAAGCAAAAGCCTCCTCCCCCCATTTACGTCCAAGACAAGTCCAAATGGACTGAAATTTCTAGGATGTGTGTTGATCGCAAGATCAACTACACCAACGCACGATCCACCCTCCAGGGGATCAAAGTTACCGTCCCCACGTCTACGGACTTTAGGGATCTCTCCCGCGCCCTGCGTGAAAGGAACTATTCCTTTCACACGTACTCCCTTCCGGAGGAAACCCCCACTCGCGTCGTCATTAGGCGCGTTCCCCAAGAAATCCCCACTGAGGAGATTAAGGACGACCTTATTGCTCAAGGCGTCCCAGTATCCGCCGTCCATCGCTTGCACAAAGCGAGCCAGGGCCTTGTATACGACATGGTCCTTGTCATCTGCGACCCCACGGAAGGTCACCACCCGATATTCAAGGTGAAGTCGGTGTGCTCGCTCTCGGTCATCTCTATCGAGAAGCCCTACCGAGCCAACTTGATAGGCCAGTGTCATCGCTGCCAACTGTACGGTCACTCGCAGACCAACTGCTATGCGACCCCTAGATGCGTCAAGTGACTAGGTGAGCATGGCACCGCCGACTGCTCTCGCCCTAAAGATAGGGAGCTATGTGCAGAGCCGCCGAGCTGCGTCCTCTGCGGCCAATCCGGTCACCGGCAAATTACCGGGGCTGTCCGAAAGCGCCAAAGTCATCCTCTCCTAAAATCGCGAAACGCGCGAGTGACCGCCAGCACAGGGAAAGCCCCTGGGGGAAGCTTCCCTCCGCGCAAATGCCAGAGCGGCTTAGCCCTCAAAGGCCCTCTCCCTGGGCAAACCTTACGCACCTTAAAGCTACCGCAGCTTCAGTGCCCTCCAAACCCGCTCAACCCGCTGAAGTTCCAGCGCTGATGGCTACCGCCATCCCAGCGCCTACGGCAACTACCGCGGCCCCTACGGCTCCACCGGTTGCACCGCAAAGAGCCCCGGGCCGCGAGAGCGCCCAAATCATAATCAGCACATACGCGGCCCTCTATTTCTCCGCCGCGGAAAAAATGGCCGACGAAATCGTTGCTGCAAACGGCAACCCTCGTCGTCTCTTAGAAATCCTTAATGCGTATCCCGAGATCGCGTTAGTCCTGAAAACCTTAAAATTCTAATTTCCAATGGATAACACAAGGTTAAATTCCACCAAACCCCGATCCCTCAAACTAGGATTTTTCAACGCTAATGGCGTTTCCGGTCAACGCGATGAGATCGCCGCTTTCCTCCGCGACCACCAGCTCGACATCCTCCTCATACAGGAAACCTTCTTAAAGCCTCATCACCGCAACCCGAACATTGCTAACTACAAACTAGTTCGCAATGACAGGTCTTGATGCCACAAGGGTGGCACACTCATATACTTTAGGAAATCTCTGTATTGTATCCCTATAGTGGGTCTATCAAGCCATATTGTGTGTTTTCTTGTACAATTGTGTGTGTATGTGTGCGTATTCGAGTGTGTGCGTGTGTGAGTGTGTGACATTAAAAGGTGGCACACTAATATACTTTAGGAAATCTTTGTATTGCATCCCTATAGACCCACCTTCTCTCTTCTCCCATCTGGAGACCTCTATCTGCCGGCTCGGCATGACCGGCCACCAACCGATCACCATCATCTCCGCGTATATCCCACCCGACAATGGTCCGGAGGATCCCATCTTGCTCCAAAAGGACTTCACTGCCCTCTTCGGTATGAGTGACTCCGTCATCTTGGCGGGGGATCTTAATGCCAAGCACCCGGCGTGGGAGAGTAGCACAACTTCAACCAGAGGTAGGTTAGTTTTCAAGTTAGGCGAATCCCTTAACTTTGACGTCATCGCTCCAATGAGCCCGACTCACTTCCCAGGTAATCCTAATCACCTTCCCGATGTTCTCGATGTAGCGCTGCTCAAGAATGTGAACCTCCGTTTGCAATCGATAGAGACGTTCCACGAGCTTAACTCTGACCACCGCCCTGTAGTCATGCATCTTGCACCCGACTCGGGCCCGATCGACCCCAACCGCCCCCCTCAGACCCAGACGATAACCGACTGGAGGAAAGTAAGCGAAAGACTGAAATCCACCACGTCGCCTCACTTTGACACCATCCCCGATCACTTAGTGTCAGTCGCCGACACGACGGCCGCAATCGACTCTTTTACAGAGCACGTACAATCCGTATTGACGGATTGTTCACGGGAAGTTCCGGTGATGGAAGACCATCGCTGGAAAGTACCTACTGACGTACGTGACCTGATAACCGAGAAGAACGCGGCCATCCGTGCCTACGACTCCTTCCCTTGTGACGCGAACAAAGCCCACATGCGCCATTTACAGCGTGCTGTGTTGAAACGCATAGGGGAGGCTCGCTCTGAGGGCTGGAACAAGATGCTCAGTGAACTCGAGCCCACTCATCAAGCCTTCTGGCAATTACAGAGGAAATTGCGTTCCTCAGAAGAGGTCTCTATGCCTCCTCTCATCCGCCCCGACAATAGTGTCGCTTTCGACAGTCCCGTCAAGGCTGAATATCTTGCTGACAGCCTAGAGTCCCAATGTTCTCCCAGCTCCCAACCAGTAGTCCAAGCTCACCTGAACAAGGTCGACGCTGAAGTCGAACGAAGAGCCTCCCTCGCTCCCGTCGAAGACCCTGATGATACTCTGCCTCCCGTCACACCAGACGAAGTGCACGACATCATTAAAGGGCTCCACGCTCGTAAGGCCCCCGGTTCGGATGGTATTACCAATAAGGTATACAAACTCCTCCCTGCCCTGCTAATAATGCTTATGACCGCCATCTTCAATGGCGCCTTGAGCAACAACATTTTCCCACAAGCATGGAAAGAAGCCACCGTCATCGGTATCCCAAAGCCAGGCAAGCCAAAGTCTGAGCCCTCCAGCTACCGCCCTATTAGTTTACTCAATGTTCTCGGTAAAATCTACGAGAGGCTTATTTATAAGCGTCTCAAAGACTACGCCGAAGCAAAGAGCCTCATACCAAACGAGCAGTTTGGTATCCGTAGCCAACACTCGGGCACCCAACAGGTCCACCGTATAGTAGAGCACTTATGCGCTGGTCTGCAGCGTAACGCGACGACGGGTGTGCTATTCTTCGACATAGCGAAAGCCTTCGACAAAGTCTGGCACAACGGCTTGATATACAAGCTCTACCAACTAGGAGTGCCAGATCGTCTCGTGCTCATCTTACGAGACTTTTTGTCGAACCGGACCTTTCGCTATCGCGTCGAGGGAGCACTCTCGCCCCCTCATCCTATTCGCGCCGGTGTCCCTCAGGGTTCCGTACTATCTCCTCTCGCCTTCACGCTGTTCACTAGCGATATCCCAAAAAGTAAAAAGGCTCAGTTGGCTCTCTTCGCCAACGACACTGCCGTTTACTATACCGGTCACTGTCCCAACGCTATAGCTTTTACTCTCCAAACCTCCGCAAACGTCTTAGGCGCTTGGTTCCGGAAATGGAGAATCGAGGCCAACCCCGATAAGAATCAGGCGGTTCTCTTCTCGAGACGTCGTCGACTCCCTCCCCCACTTCCCAGCCCGATCACTATGTACGGCAAGCCAATCCCTTGAGAGAAGCAAGCCAAATACCTAGGCGTGATCCTCGATGAGAACCTTACCTTTAAAGCTCATATTAAGGCGGTTCGCGCGCACGCCCAAATCGACGCCCCTCCCGACCCTTGCTCGAGCCAGCCCGCGCCGCTGAGCCTGTAGCTTTAAATTCGTCCGTAAATAATACCAATCCTGATCCAGCTAGTCATTTGCTGCCCTCTTCCAGCGACGCCCTAAGCCGAGGTTCGTACCCCACAGGGGGTGCCCTTAGCGTTGTCGCTTAGTTTTAGTTAGTATATAAGTTTAAGTCCTGGCTGGAGGCCTTAATTGATTAGGGAATCCACAGGCAAGTCCGCTTAAGCAGACGACAACCGCATAGGTTGACCTGCGAGATGCCAAACAAACAAAAATAGTCTGACTACCAGTCATAAGGGGTATCATTTTACCCTGTAACTGGCTTGTGGAGGTCAGGTAGGCAGTCGCTCCATGTAAGATACTGGTATTCAGCTGCATCCGGTGAGACTGGAAGCCGACTCTAACATAGTTGGAATAAGGCAGGGCACATGTGATACTCAGTACTAAAAGCGAATGGCACGCTACAACGGCACCGCGTGTCGCGACGCGCTGTTCGTTGGTGTCGCGTGCGATTCGCGTCGCGTGTCGCGCCTGTTCAAGGAGCCTTAAATGTGTCTTTGTGGAGCTCTATGATCTACCTGTTCGAGCAGTTAAGGTTAGACATTTGCCGGCGCCGTGGATTACAACTGAGATTAAAACGCTTATGCACAAAAAAGTTTTGGCTAAGTCTAAATATAAGCGTAGGGCTAATGACGCTAACAGGGAACGATACCTCTCTATTCGTAATCATTGCAATAAGGTGTGTAGGAATGCTAATCGCCACCACATTCATACTTCGGTCCAAAATGGGGACGCATCCAAAGTTTGGAAATTTCTTAGGTCATTGGGGGTCGGTAAAACTCGACAAGAGACAATCCCAAAAGACATAGACATTGATGCAATGAATAATCATTTTACTGCTTCGTCCAATTTTGATAGGACTATTAAACTTAATACACTAAATTATCTTTCTTCTCTTCCGACTCCCAGTTATTCCCCATTTGTTTTTGGTCAGTTCTCCGCATGTGATGTTAAGAAGAGCATACTTTCGATTACTTCCAATGCAGTAGGAAGTGACTGTATCAGCCGTAATATGTTAGTCCCTGTGTTAGATCTTATCCTTCCTGTCATTAGTCACATCCTAAATTTTTCTGCATTTAGTGGTGTCTTTCCATGCTCATGGAAAGATGCTCAAATAATTCCTTTACCTAAAAAGTCTAATCCAACATCCTTTTCTGAATACCGTCCAATATCTGTCTTACCATTCCTATCCAAAGTCCTTGAACGGTTAATTCACAATCAAATAAGCACTTTCCTCTCTAAAAATAATCTTCTCAACCCCTTCCAGTCTGGCTTCCGTCCTGGTCATAGCACCACCACAGCGCTTCTAAACATTACGGATGATATAAGGTCAGCCATGGAAGACGGTAATCTAACGGTCTTAGCTTTGCTAGATTTCAGTAACGCTTTTAATACTGTTGATTTTGATGTTTTGCTTGGCATTCTTTGCTCTCTTAACATATCTCCATCGGTAATTGACTGGTTTCGTAGTTACCTGTTCGGTCGGCGGCAACGTATTTGCATTGGAGAGACCTTGTCTTCCTGGTGTAATACTTCTGCCGGTGTACCTCAGGGTGGTGTTCTATCCCCTTTACTTTTCGCAGTTTTTATTAACTCCATCTCCGACGAACTAATTTCTTCCTACCATCTTTATGCTGATGATCTACAAATTTACTCGCGAGCTCCTCTCGGAAATCTATCCGAGGCTTTCGTAAAGATTAATCATGATCTAGCCCGAATATGCGACTGGGCTAAGAGATACGGGCTTATGGTTAACCCCATAAAGACGCAGGTTGTGGTAGTAGGCAGTTCAAGGACGGTCTCAAGGATCGACTGGACGACTCTTCCTCAAGTTTCATTTGACAACTCAGTTGTTCCCCTCAGTGAGAAAGTTAAAAACTTAGGGATATTCATTGATAAGAACTTCTCTTGGACTGCCCAGCTACAGGAAGTTAGCCGCAAGCTATTTGCATCCGCTGCATCTTTGAAGAGATTGCGTAATTTTCTGCCGACTGCTACCAAGATTGCGCTTGCACAATCGCTTCTTTTACCCATCCTTGACTATGCTGATGCCAGCTATCTTGACCTTACCCAAGACCAACTCGATAAACTTGAGCGGCTTAAAAATTTTTGTTTACGATTTATATTTGGCTTGCGCAAATATGACCATGTTTCTGAATTTCGTGTGAAGCTCAAGTGGTTACCTATTCGCCTTCGCCGTAATGCTCACATTCTTTCCCTGGTGTATAATGTGCTCTTTTCCCCTTCCACTCCCAACTATCTCAAGAAACGTTTCCAGTTTCTTTGCGACTCCCATACGAAATTTTTAAGATCATCGGATAACTTAAAGCTTAAAATGCCTAAGCACTCCACAATTTTCCTCGACAAATCTTTTACTGTCCAGGCCGTTCGTCTGTGGAATGCACTGCCTGTCGAAATAAAACGCGCGCAGTCGTTATTTGCGTTTAAAAGACTCGTGAAGGATCATTACTTGTCGTTGTGATCTTGCTTTCGTAAACTGTAATTATCATTTATTTACGTTTCTTATATTTCGCATATATGTATGTATTTATGTATCTATTCCTTAGGATATGTTAATATGTATATATCTGTGTATCTGTTTTAGTTTAATGTATATTTATTTCTTGCACCACTGACAGCCCCATTTTATGTCCAGACAAATCACTGTCCATTCTAAGGTTGCCTGGAAGAGATCGCAGAAAGCGATAAGGCCGCCCATTGTATGTTTTTAGTATGATATTTTTTTTTGTTATGTAATTTTGTGGTGTACAATAAAGTATATATAAATAAATAAATAAATAAATAAATAAGGAAAGCATTTGACAACACCATTTTCTTTATGTAAAAGCTAAAGAGATTGTATGTTAAGTCAGGGTAATTCATTGTACCGGGGTGGTTTTTAGACCGGGTTGGTTTTTAGTCAGTAAGAGTCTGACAGACCCCTCCGCCCGCGCCAGGGCGGAGGACATCCATGAGGATTTTCCACCCCGGGAACAAAAAAAAAAAAAAAAGGGTAATTCATTGTACTTAACAAGTCTCCAACTTACCAAATTTTTATCCGTGGAATAAAATTGACGTCCACCAGTTCTAGTATGGAAAAACCTTCGAAAAAGAAAACTGACGATAAGACTTATTCTAGGTATAAAAGTTTAGAGAAATTTCCCTATTTTGAATAGTCCCCATATTGAATTCACAAATGTCGTTCTTTGACGAATGCAGATGAATACAAGTACTTTACATAGAGCGACGGCCTCCACAACCCAGTTTCTATGTAATTCGATACCCATCAGCCTCATCATACGGCCCTCTGACGACCTGTTAGGTCTGTCAAAAATCCACGAATGAGAGCCGGGACCAACGTCTTAACGAGATTTCTTAAGCACGAGTGCTCTTAGTATGTTTGTCGTTCTTTGACAGTCGTATTATAATTAAATGTTTTTGTCTGTCAATTTAGCGGCTGAGAAGCGATTGTGATTGTAAGCAACAATACATTTTTATCTCGTCCCACAAGTGTTTGGTATACATAATTACGTATGTATGTAAAGCCTTCGCGTCTTATCTCCCTTATTTCTATGATCCGAGGCTTGAATCATCCCAAACCGCGACTTGACAACGAACACGCAATTAACTTCCGGGTACACACGCAATTATGCCGCGAGTCTTCGCTTCGCATGAAGAACTTACGTATACAACCCCTAATAGCCCTTACTGAAATTGTAATATAGATGAAAATCCACAATGACCAACATAATTAGCTGTTGCGAGGTTAGGAACATTGTGAAGGGTTTTAATATTCAACCGTAGGTATATCTTATCTGATGACGTAATGCGTAATTCGTGTTTAGAGGATGTATGTTTTACAATAATGTGACGTTTCACATACAGACGGGTGAAATGACATTTCATTGTGGGATTGTGTGAGGGATTATCTTGGGGGTCTTTGTTATAGGTATTAAAAATCGTACCCAGGTTTTCATTACATAAAACGAGAAATTTATTCGCATTTTGATGGTATGAAAATTGGTTTACTTATTATCTCCTAAGACGATCCTCTGACCATGGTTTTTCATTTTCATGTGTAGGTACGGTCAGGAAAATTATATCACAACTGACATTCTTTGCGATACGGCAAATTTTACGTAGTGCGTGACATTGCTAAACAAATTACTTCCCTGACTTAATCTGAGTAGGTATCAAGCATTCAAAGTTAATCTTGTTTATCAGTTGCCTTATTGCGGAACAAAACATGGTAACGAATTAGGCATTTAAATGTTTTCCTCAGTTAAATGTAAATGAATACCTAATACATGCAACACAACGATTACAAATATGTAAGTTGGTATCCCAGGCGCACGTCTTTTATCCTTCTGTCAGCTTATACACTGAGCGCAGGGATGCAGGGGATGCCTTCATCAGACACGACGTTTCAGTAAAACCCGGCTTTGGCGCTAAAGTAATTTGTATACCTTGTCTTATACGAGAATATGAGTAATTGTTCCCTTATTAATGAGAAGATAAACCTATTTTCATCGGGTTTGGAATGGAATATTTTATGCTTAAGGTAAACACCTTATTTGTAGATGTAACTGGCTTTATATTGAAACATAAAACAACAACCTATATTACAGATTTCACTTTTGTTGCGACCAAGCGTCCACCATGTACATGGAGGCATTGTATGCGTTTATGTGTGAACTAACATAGTTTTAAGCACTAGTTATACAAAAAAATGGATCTTGTTTTCTGAAAATTAATGAATATAATGAATAAAAAAATTAAAAAAAACTATATCTCTACGTTGACGTCGTGGTGGGGCTTGCGTGGTCTGAAGTCTAGGTCCGAAATGTAGGTATTTACCTACCAACATTGAAATTCTTATTAGTTGGTACCTACCTACCTACCTACCTATCTTCTGTACATTTTCCATTGTTTAGGTATATTTTTTGCAATAAAAGCCTAATGCATATAGAAATATGCATTATGATTTTATATATGCATTATTTATATTATTTATTGGTGGAAATTAATATCGTTTAAAAGTATTTTGAGATTATTCACAATTTTTCCACTCAACTCAAATTACGATAAACGGCATTCGTTGACCATCAATTGGAGCATAGCGATTAAGGCAAAACAAAAAGCATTCCTCGTTAATAAAGTAATATAATTCCTAAATATTTAAAAGAAGTAATTACAAAAACTGGGTTGTATTCGTGGCGTGTAGGGCGAATGTTTTAGACGCTAATTGGCTATCGGCGTGACGTATGGTCCCGAACCTGAGTCACTCAATTATTAATTCACCCACGGGAGATATTTATTGGAAAATGAACAAACTCCATTAACTTTACGTAATAACGTGTCAGCTATCATTCAATTCACTGACACGAGTGCTATTATATATTTACGATATTTATTTTTAAAAGTCATTTCAATATACTATTTTAATCTACATCGTCGTTTCGATTAGTGCTAGATAGAAGTTTTATTCAACAAAGATTCTAAATTTAAAGTCTTTTAATACATAACATGTCATCAGGCATGTACTTCCCAAAGGGTTATGCAGAGGTGTACCTATAGAACAGCCACATTTCGCCAGTTACGTTTAAGTCCCATGTAATAGGGGGCAGGCCTATTGACATCATCCGGTCACAAATCCAGAATCAGGGCTGCTACTTAGAAGTTCCACACGATAAAACCCAGCCTTAAATAAAGTGGTACGTAAAATAAAATGATTAAACAATGAGTTTAATCAAATGTTACTAAATCAATTTTTTTGCTCAATATTTCATATTATGCAGAGTATTCATATTGGATATATTATTTGCCACGTTTCAACGAATATCAAGAATATTTTAGCGCGCAGACAGCGAAAAATTATGACAATGAGTTTTCATCAGAGCGTCTTTTGTTATTCTGATTGTATGTTTATGTAAATGAACGCTTCGTAGACAAGATGCGGCATCAGCAGCCGTAATGCAGGTGTGGACAAAAAGCGTAAGTACATGACGATAATAGTAGATTATGCACCGAGGGGCTAAAGTTGTGTCTTATGATTCGGGATTTAACTCACGAGCGAAGCCAGGGAGTTAATACAAGAATCCTGAATGCAGCGAGGGATTCAAGCTAGCTCAAGGCAAATACACCTTTAGCCCAGAGGAGAATACTCTACTTTTTACACGTTCTGTGCATGGCCTGCCATAAATCGGTACAAACGACCACCCGCGCCGGTACTTCAAAAAAAGATATGCTCGCGACGTAAACAAATACTTTCCCAACAACTAAATCTTAATTAAATGGTATGATATTGGTACCAAATTGTTCGTAAATAATCATGCTATGTGTTTAATTTGAAATGATTTAAGTACAAACTAGCAAAGTATTAGTTTCAATCATGTAAAAAAATTATTTTTTTATTTTCCTACAGAAAAAAAACAAATTTTTGCTTTCATCATCCAATTTACGACTCGGGATTCACAATCATTATATATCATTCGAAAGGCCGTAAAATGAGGAATAAAACGGTATATAATCTTACTTGTAAAACCAATAAGAATCTTACTTACCAATATTTTTCAAAAAGTTCACTTTCACAAACCACGCACAGTTCAACAAGTGATTTCAACCTCAGAAAAATAATAAAACTATGCAGAATTCAACGCAACGCCATCTAGCAAAAATATCAGGAATTTCAATGGCTTTCTGTCAGTACAAGAACGAAGGATGTAGCTGCATTAAAAAAAATCTAAAAAATTATAACAGAGTGCGCTGTTTTCAAGTCCACTCGAGTGGATTGTACAGTTTAGAGTTTTTTTTCAAGTCCATTTTTTGTACATCGTCCCCGGGGGTCATACATAAGAAGCAGAATCGCGATTACGGAAAAAAACTTTAAAGTAAAAATACTTGCAAAGAACATTAATCCGTAACCTTATATAAATAAGGAGCAGAATTGCGTCGACGAGACGGGTGAATATAGTTTATTACTTTGAAGTCTTTAGAGTATTTCGTGGCAGCACATAAGTAAAGTTACTTGCAAGTAAAAACATACACACTTTCTAGAACTATAAGTACATCCAACATAAACATTGAAGCATAAATAATTATTATTCGTGAATGGCCGGCTTTATTTTGCACGTGACTGGTCAGTGCAATTTGCATGTGCGAAATTTATTCCGCATGATGTTATATTATTTATATTTAAAAACTTTGTTTGAACAATGGTAACTATCATGATGTCATTTGATGCACACTGAATTGGGCTATAGTTTAGGTTAAAAAAAACAAGGGGTTACCGCTTTAGATAGTGAAATAATACGGGTTTTGTTCTTTATTTACGTATTTAAAAAAAACTAAGTACTTTAAAGTTACAAATCAAGTTGTGTAGTGTGGCCTGGTCTATCCACTTGAATGAACAGTCGTTCGTTTACTATCAGTTCATAGAAACTTTTTGTTTACAAGCAGAGTTTTTGTAACTCGACACCCCGCCGCGCGGCAAAAAATGTTCAAGGTCGGTTCACATTGCGAATTTTTTTTTTGCGAGCGCGTTAGAGGATAAATCGAATGTAGTCTAGATAGGTTTTATTATTTTTTTATTTATTCACAAAATCCACAGCAATCTTAGCGAAATTTACTTTAAAAAAATTAACTAATGTTACAGCCAATTATGTAAGTAATGCAAGTTTTAATGTTATTCCATTCCTTTTAAAAAATGGTTCGTAGTTATCTAGTTATTCTTACAATATTATGTCTTCGAAAACATGGCAACGATATGAAGAAGCAGTCGTTATGATTTTGTAGGAAATCGAGAATAGCTTTCCTCTTTCTGGCACTAAAGAGTGTTTGTTAGTACTATACTGCCAATTTAGCTGAGCATGTGAGATTCCAAATTCAAATCACATTATTGACCAGCGGGTCATAATGAAATCCAGTACAACATTATTGACCGGCTGTGCCTCCGGCCACTAATGACTCAATTTAGGTTAAGGTTGCTTGACATATAATTTGACATTTTCGAGCAGGTGGTGTGAAAAAAATATTACACTCTCCATAATTACTTGTTTCAGGAGAGTTGCTTTTAGGCAGCGATAGGCGACAGTCGATGTAGACGCAAGAGGGCACGGTAGTTAAGTTAGGAGGTTGGTGAGTGATGTGAGCTGTGATTTTTCTTGACTTGTAGGTTGATTTATATTATGATTTATAAGTAACAGTTAGATAATAGCGCTGTAGAGCTATTAGTGATAATTTTATTCCAGCATAGCGAAATAATGCTTTTTATTAACGCTATTTTCTCTTGTAATACGTGTCCATCTCCTAATCCGTACCCTGACAGATATTTGTCATTTACGTTTGATTATAGGGAAGCGGAGAAGGCCTTCCACTTTATTTGACAATGAGCACTGACGCTCGACTTTTGACGACTTTCGCACCACATATGGAAGGCAAAACCGTAAATACTAACAGTTCATCTAAATCAAAATATGCTATAAAGCCGATCTAAATCAGCGCAATATAAAACAATCAAACGTTAGTGATAATTACTGCTTCCAAAAAGGTCTGGTCACACAACACACTGCGAGAGGCTCGTTGTAGGCCTATCGCCGGGAGAGCTGGTAGGCTTCACCAAGCTCCCCAAACTGGATTGGTAGTCGTTGTAAGAACGGTAGGAACCGAGTCTTGATAAAACCACACCCGTCATATGGAACATCAATTTCTAAATCGACATTATTTATCGAAACACGAAAATTTGGAAGCTTTGCCGCTAACAGCCGTACTCTATCCTCGAAAGGGGGAGGATGAACAAGATCATCGACTTCTAAGCTGCGGCTGCGTTTTAGGTCGTTGATTCAAAGCCACGCGCAAGTTCAACATAATCATAATTTTAAATGTAGTTGTGGGGGATAAACGAATATACGCTATTACTCTGGCACAAAGTGTGATCGAGTCCTTTGATTTCAAACATAAAAATAAAGACAACACCGCGCCGTGCAGGGCGTTGGTAGACAATACAAAACTTGTAACAATTACCTATTACACTTGTAATTATTGCTTCTTTTCGAGTATAAATGAAAGCCTGCTTGAATATACTTTATTTTAATCTAGGCAATATTGTTCTCAAACATGCCAAAATTATAATTTAACACAGGCTGAATTATTATTTCGATATTCATAACTATTCTGTATGTCGCGAAATAAACTTCATTGGAACTGTACATCTACCGTCAACGCAGGTGAGGAACTGCTTGCCTGCCAAAGGATCCTGAGCTTCGAATTTGGTGAGATCAATCCATTCTATGGTTAAGGAAATTTAATTCTCAATAAGAAAGTACAAAGATTTCACTTAGCTTAGCTATTGTTTTAATTTGTAGCAAATCATTTGAGGCTCCAACGAGCAACGAGACAAAGCTCGAAGGCAATGAACAGCTTGAGTAAAGAGCCTAAAAGAGAGGAAGGCCTGGATTTGTTGTGATCAATTTGCGCTTTCTAGTCTAAATGTCACTAAGAACTCTGTTAAGGCCAAAAAGGCTAAATACGCCAAAGGGATGAGTTTTGATTCTCAGCTGTAATCTTGTGGTAGGGCCAAGCGGGTCAGCAGGGTCGTGAACTTGAGGTTTGGTATTCTGGTGAAGGGTGACGTTTATCTTGACAAATTTCTGTAGGATGCTATTTACTCAAACAAAAAGAGCGATGCCGATTTAGAAGTCGTACAAGAATTGCTTCCCCTGATACTTACCTATCATATGTTAACAACTGCATCATTAATTCCCAGGAAATACGGCTAACAAATAATCTAAGTAGATGCAGACCCTTTCTTTTTTACAACCACTTGTGTGACATATGGCAAGTGAGGGTACGGATGCATCGACAAAAAAAAAGACAACAATAAATACTTTCTACGCTGAATTGTGAAGCTCCACAAAAAGATACATTTCCATAGAATCCATCAGGGACGGCCTATTAATCTTACCCCTGTCTTAGTCAAATTTCAGTGTCTTTGTCTTTAAAGTTTAAATAAAGCAAAAAAATTACAATGGCTATTGTAATAGTACCTATGAAAAGGGCCGGGAATTGTTTATTTAGAGCCTTAGCTCACCAAATGAACAATGTATTAGGTCTGACATTCGATCACTTATCGTTACGCCGCGATCTGGCAAAATTTTGTGTACATGAGTCGAGTCGATGAAAGAATAAGCGTAGCACTTTAAAATAATATTACTTTCTTCCTAACAATAATCTATCTCAGGAACAAATGATAACAGAATACGTAACCGCGCAGTTAAGTAAGGCGTTCTGAGGAGGAAAAGACATCCTAATTGCCGCGTCAGAATTCTACCTTGTAAACGTGTTTGTTCACACGAACAGCGGGAACACACTGGTATATTCACCTACCGGCGAGGCAGTACCAGGTAACTTACATATTTTCTACAATGAACAGCACTGTGGCAATTGAAATAAATAACATGAAAAGGGATACCGACGCGATGACAATCACCCTGAGAATTGGTACGGAAAGTGACAAGCATGCTCCCCTTTATATAAACAACTCACACATCAACAATTGCACACATAAAGCAACTAGATCTTTCATAGGGGTATTAAACCTAATTAGACAAAAACCAAAGAAATGTACGCTAGTAATCCTAGGCAACTTTAACGCACACATTGGTCGAAAAGATACGCTAAGTTTCCAACAAAGGGCTGATTCACCAAAACCTCCTCCATGACTATTGCAACCACAACGGGGAAATGTTAATGGATATAGCCAATAGGGAAAAACTGCAAATAGAAACAACAAAAGCGAGACCACCTTGTAAGATAACATGGTCTAAATGCACGCAGAAATCCCAATTGGATCATATTATTAAGCCACATACAGGAAAAAAACTCATGGGCTGCATCTCCGACCATAAAATAATCTGGGGGCTGCTAAGAACAAGCCGAATTCTATACAATAACGAAAGCTCCAATAAAAATACAAAAGGGCAAGCGCAAAAGCGAAGGGAAAAAAACTGGAGGCCAAGGATTTTAAACATAAACAATGCCATTACGCCGCTCACAATAACAAATGAAATCCACCAAAACAAAATACGTACCAAGAATGCATAACCAAAAATACAGGAAACAGTTCAACAGATGCAAATACCGAAATACCTTGGAGTACTATAACGGGAGTACTAAAAGCAGCGGCCCAGGAAACCCTGATCACTCAACCGATTCATTCCAGGCATCATCGATTAGCTCTTGCCAACCTCCAAAACTCTAAATTCTTAGAAAGAAAGCATCCCGATAACCTAAATAGACAGTAACGTGTAAAAGAACGTAAGGCAACGCTTCAAAAGGTTAAATACAAAGATGAACAAAATGCATGCGGGGACTTCTTTAATGGACGGGGAAAAAACATCCTTCAAAACGCATGCAGGTACTGTACCTATTGTACAGGAGCAGCAAACAACACACCAAATGTCGTAAAAGAAACGCATATATACGAGTATCAATGTCCAAATGGGACCAAATCCTAAAAAGCTCTGAGGGCAACAGAGCAGGTACCAATTCCGAAAAATAATAACCCTAAAGATACAAGCGACTATCAACGCATATCAATCAAGAATCATAGGATGTGTTATCCCGCACATGTCCACCGACGACGAAAACCACACCTACTACATGCAGCAATGCAGTATAAGGCAAAATCCAAAAAAGTCGGCCGACCTATTTACACTTGGAATAACAACCTCAAACAGGACATGACTTACTTCGACAAGGAAACGAACTTCTGGGTGGACACGGCTGAAGAACGAGATAGGATCAAAAAGGCTGCTGGCAAGATATACAGGAAACCGGAAACGGATAGTAGCGAGACCTCAGATGAAGATATTGGAACAATACAGCATAGCAGCGACCGGCTGCGACGTCGTTAAAAGATGCCCTCCCATAGAAAAATATAACCCCCCCCCCTCCACTAGTCCAATGCTAATTTAAGGGTGCATTACTCGATTGGCTCTTACACTCCTATCCTATCCTAAGGGCACGTCTTCCCCTACCATTACAGTGCCCCCGGTCTATTCCTTGATATGCAATAGTCTTTGTAGTACCGTGAAACATGAGGCTTCAGGGGCTAGTGCAAATCTTGGGGTTCATTCGATTAATCGAGTCTGGTCAAACCACGCTGGGGTCGGTGCATTTCATTCATTCATTCATTCATAACACTCTCCATAATTACTTGTTTCAGGATGGGTTCATTAATTATTACCCGCACCGCCAACCGTTGCATAACAAATTTGTAACGTTACACCGTATGATTAATGTTCAATTTGAAATTTCCTTTATTGTTGTCATATAACATTGAGCCCTTCCGGGGACGAATTAATCTGTCCTCTGTTTATTTGGAATAAAGAGTTGTGTATTTGTGAGACGAACATTAACCATTCTTCAAATTAATGAGGTGGATTAAGTAACATGACAAATTCTTCCCTTATTAGTTCTCTAGGGAAGCGGATGCTTCCTTATTAGAAAGCGCAGGACTAAGGGGATTACGAGAATACATTAACTTGTCGCTGCTGTCCAACCGACTGCTTATATAAATCCCTTAGTTGCTTCTTACGACACCCTTAGAACGGGGCCAGCTATTCTTAGTTAGGGTTACCCCTGCGTTCAATATTATTCTTGAATACACAGGGTGTAAAAAGACGCATCACATAACCGTTCTACGCATTCTATATATCAAACTAAGTAACATTGCACAAAAGTAATTGCTAGTACGACTGTTATTTTTATGTGAAAATTTGCTGTTTGCGGTAGTGCGCAATGTAACACGCAAATCATTGCGCTGCACCCAGCACGCAACAGTACAGGGGTCGTGGGGGTATTTAGAGTTGGGTTATAACATTAAATCTTGTTTTCGTAAAAAGAAGGTCAGTAAAAGTAGGAATTTTGACATCCTATTGAATGTCAAAATTCCTACTATTACCTGGGAACCTTCTGGTAATGGATATTTCTCCATTACCAGAAGGTTCCCAGGTATGGCCCAGTACAAAAAAGTCTTTTTACTACAGTTATGTAACCTGTATCTACCTTGCATGTTTGTAACAAATGACCCTTTCACCAAAAGTTGTTCGTACAAAGAGCACTTCCCTGCCCCGTAGTTATTCTGTTAAAAAACGGGTCATTTGTATAATACTCGCCCATTTGGGGCCGACCATATTAATGATATACCTATATATTCATGATTACCCAAACAAAAACAAAAAAAACTAACGTATCGTTTTTACGTATAAGGTGAGTCGACTATTATACAAAAAGTTGATATTAGGTACCCCGTACGGTTGAAATCCTGATCTTTAAAATCCTGTCGACAAACTCTTGACACGAGAGTTGCCGTATATATATGCCGTACCTACAGCCCTTGATTCGGAACGCGGTGTTATTCGAAAACACATGTACTGCGTGCCGCTTACGTGTCGTCACGTGGCGAACTGGAACTCAGAAGACATTAAATACAGAATCATTACATACGTTAATCTTACTTCGCTTACATATAACGTCATCGAAGCAAGTTTCTCATTTAAATAAATGTTTGTGTTATAAAAAGAAACTGTTTACGAAAACTGAGCAATAAAACCGGGTTAAATTTTCGCCATTTGGCAATGGAACCCTTAAACAACCCCTATTATTACAATTTTTGTTCCCTAGTTTCATGTGGAAAAAAGATTGATCTAGTTAGATGAGTGCGTAAAAGAATCAAAAGAAGAAAATACTTCTGTTGTTAAATTTTTACTACGATCTATTCTCTAATGGATACGAATAATGTAGAATTTCCCTCAAGTGCCTTAAAAATGCTCGTAGAAAGGCCTAAGGTTACAGCCCTTGAAAGAAAATTGACAATGCAAAAAGCGTAATTCTGAAAACGTGTAATCCGCATTTTATTTTATGTTCTATTGGTACTGTTTTATGTATATTGTAGTATTGAGCATCTTTGCTAGATTTTACCCATCTCAGCCACAACAATAATTTTGAGTTGGGTAATTGATTGACTGTAATGATATTGATTGCTTGTTTACTTATGTGGTAACAGGTTGAGTCTGAAATTGGCTTGCTAGAACTCAGTCATTGATTCCCTAAGGATCGTAAATCATCTTACTTCATCTAAGAATATCTATACTTCTTATTATTATAGCCGTATGATGCAATACACAAACAAGAGTTTTGTTCTGTTGTTTTTAGTCTCTTTTGTTCATATAATAGATTTTGCCCTGACTACAGTTTTATTTTGCTATCAGTTTATAAATTTCTAATGACAAATATCACTTCGTTTAAGTGCTGTCAGTAGAATTTTTCCTTCTGAATATTTACACTGACAGCTCTTGAACGCATTAAAGATGTGCTGATCGCGTTCAGTTTCATTGTTGAAAAAGGCATTATATTGGTAATATGGGGAAAAAAATTGGGTTACCGATATTTCGAATATACTACTGTTTTATTTGGTTTATGAAATAAAAAAATATCGTTTACTTTCAAGTTGCATGTTGTCTAAATAGATCCTACGTCACCAAAACCCTTTTATTCATTATTTCAGCTAAGTGAACACCTTACTAATTATTTATCAGCAGTTAAGTCATTGTATTTTAAAATGTGTAGCCAGATACGAGTCCCAAATACCCACGGCAAGCCGCCACATTCGCTGACGCCACAAAGTGTTTTTTGCGGGTGTCAAGGCGCCCACTCCTAAGGGTCGAGGGGCTGACTGCGCACTCTTAATTGCCCAAACGACCACGCGTGGTAATAATTTCCTACCAAAAAGTACTGCGTAGTTGATTAAACTTAATAAGGTTACAGTTTCTCAAAAATATAAACTGTTTTTTTTTTGGTATGATTGATTCCCTTACCGTATTTTTCGAGCCTCAAAGGGTCTACGGAAGTCTATTGTTATGGCATCTGTGTCGGCCTATTTCCTTCTATCAATAGCTTGTAGACTTTGAAATAAATAATAGATTTAAAAAACCTATAGGACCTGACAAATATTTATACTGTTTTTTTTAACAATGACAAACCGAATTGCCGATAGTGTTTTTTTGATCGACTTTTAGTCTCATACTTTTCAATGATGCTCAGTCATGCTAAAGCTTCAACGAAATTCGATAAGTGTCGAGGTGTGACTCAGCTGTCGAATTTTGTGCTCTCATTTGAATTAGGTTCGAAATTAACTGTCACTGCTCGACCCATTCTGCAAAGATAGATGGAAAACTCTTTATTAAGTACACCTTTTAAATTACAGACATATATGTATAAATTTTACATTGGCTGATACATTGGGCGGTCTTATCGTTAAAAGCGATAAGACCGCCAATTGTGGTAAAGTCAAAACGGGAAAGCTTAGGTGCTCGTAGCTCACTGCAAGCTCACTTAGCTTGAATTGAGGTGTCAATAGTGCCAATCCCTTGCATCAGGTGAAATGACAGCTCACTTCAAGATCACTTCGCCTAAGGTTTCACGGTGTTTTTTTACAGAATAGACCGGAACATCATTCTTAAATTCAAGCTTTAAAAGCAGTCGCAAGAAACAGTTCAGCACTACATTCACAAGTTTCTCCTAAATCATACAATAAACTAGTCGTTAAAGACAATTAATTACACGATACGAGTAAGACAAAGCAAATGGCACACTAGCATAAAACGAAGCCCTCACCGCACGTGTGAACGCACTCCCAACAACTACTAGTACTGTTGTAAAGTAATTCAGTTAATTGCAGTTAGTAATTGAGTTCATTAATTGACTCGCAACACAATTGTTACTTTCTACGTGTTGAGTTTGTAAGGTGATAATTATATCAAATTCTGTAGTTGTAAGATAAGCCTGCAAAATGTGTCTTATGGCTTGAATTAAGGCAAACATCTGAATTTATATTAATGTAAAAAGGCAAAAAGGACAGGTAGATACTACAGCAACCCTTGAACTAAATAAAGGCTCATTATTATAGTTATTAAACTAAATCCTCGTCTTTACGTGATGTAAGAATCTTCTAATAATCGTGCCAATTTTTTAAGCAGATAAGGTCAGTTTTCCATAGTTCATAAATAAATAATACAACGGTACCCAGGCCATTAAAAAAAAACTGTTTAAAAACATATTCTTCTAGCATTCTGTGTTTAACGGGGCGTTATCCAAATTCGCCTGTTTAAGAATCAAAATTAAACGGTCAAATTAATGTATGTATTTATACCCAGAAAAGTCACAGATACATCCTGATATCGGTGCAAATCATGAAAAAAAAAAACAATTCCACTTCTCTTAGTGTTGCTCTAAATATTATAAAATTTTATAATATTTGAAATTTCCATAGCATGTAAATGACCGGGTGCGTTAAAATATCCTCCAATGTGTGGTATACTCAAAGTATGGTCAGCAAAAAAAGGTTTTAAATTAATGGTATTGAGCAAAATATTCATAAAATCATAACTGATGATAAGTTTTAAACTTAATATCAGTTCGTCTAGTAACTCTGAGCTATTTTATGACATAGCAAAGCAATGTTTCGTGCTATGGAAGCATTGCGACATGTGTATGTCATGCTCACTTAAATGCCTCACTGATGGTGTCGCGTATGTTGGTTAATTTGGTTCCCTACAAACTGGTTGAGCTGGATGGTGCTCATACACGCGTCATGTTCGCGAACGGGCGCCATCGGTTGAGACTAGTCATCTCTTAACAGCCAGGGCTTATTTTGAATCTTATAAATTGAATTGTTGCTTCATTCTATTTTTTACATTGTACTCACATATACGAGTAAAAGCTACAAGAATAATGTACCCAGGATTTTATAATATCAAGAGTCTCGATGGAGTTACTTAGCCGTTCTTCTCCGTTTCTTATTTACATTTTGGAATGGGCATCTAGCATCAACTTTCTGACATCTGACCGACTCTTTGGTAGTAAAAAGTGCCTGTAAATGGTTTAATTAAAATAAATACTGAGTTTGTTCAAACTTTGCACCTGCTCAAATGCCCAGCCGCACATAGCGGCTTTGTAAATAGAAAAGCTAACTCTGGCAATAAACTATAATTTTATGGGAACACGATGGTTCAGATGGGAGCAGTGATGGTCGAGTGGTAACGGCCCACACTTACGAGTCGTAGGGAGTGGGTTCAAACCCGCCTGTGTTCGAACCCACTCCGTAGGTGCCATACTTTGTTAAATACAAATCTTCACCACTGCTCTCATACCGGTGAAGAAAACATCGTGAGGAAACCGTCTTGTCCGAGTACATATGATATTTACCAAGCCGCACTGGGCCCACGTAGTGTTTGACGGACCACTCCCTCTTGAAGAGAAGACGCCTGTGTCCCAGCAGTAGGAATCAGGAATTAGGTTTTTTCATCAGGAATTTCTGGACTTAAAGATAACTGGCGAATTGTGTGTGCACTATATGTAGGAGCCTGCCTGCCTGCCTGTGTTGTTATATTATGTTGAAGGTGCGCACACTAGCAGCAAAACAGTCTTATCGACAGAGTTCTGTAAATTTACTGAATATCCTGTTTTATTACGACGGGCCAGTGTGCCAAAAGACAAATATCTCGACCCCGACCTTTAATATACCTACCATAACTTTATTAATTCACTTTATTTAGCAAGCCGGATTTACAAGATTAACTCAACTCGTAGGTACGCAATTGTGTTAGGTTTAAAATGTAAAATTCATGAGTCCCGGTCGCTTTACAGCGAACATATTATAAGGAAAAGGAAAGTTTATATAATTTAATCATATTATTTAGTTACGCTTCAGTGAGCTGCTTTAAATAGGCCTCGTAAATGATCTGGATTTATTCGAACTTAGCATGAGTATTAAGTATAGAATTATTTGAATGAGAAAACCATTCATGTATTTAATTCAGGAGGTCAATGTTCTGTTAAAGGGTTTGTATTCAAGGTTTTAAGAAAAAATCATCAAATTAAATGTGGTGACGAGCATTATTTGGTGAAGGCATAAACTGCTGTCGGTGTAAAGTTTATTATCACAGAGTTTTTTAATACTTGATGTGAATCAGATAAACTCGATTGAGTAGCAATATTAAAGATTTATTGGAAAGTGTCAACTTTCGCTTTAATAATGTGAAATTAAAACCTACAAGTGGTTCTATAATACCAAGATGTTTTCTAATAAGCCCACCTAACTTTCTTATAAATGATCAGCCAATAAACTGACGTCTATAATCACCCATCAACAAGAAGCCACATTATTAAATTTTGTAATTGTCTTCAAAATTAACCAGTTATTGGGGTAGTCTGCAATTAAAACCAGTTCATTATCGTGAGGGAACAGCTAACCACAGCTATGGGACTGGTGTGCGTTTAGTGTGCGTACCTATAGGTACATAATAATTAGTATTAGTTTTTTGTAGAAATCATCCGAACAGCGGAAAAAAGTTAGAAATATTTCTTTGTGAAGTTTCGCCAGCAATATCGATGTTGCTTAAAGAATAAATAAGAGCAATAGTTGGAATAAAATAAATTAGTTAGATAATTTAGAGAACAGAGGTAAATACAAAATGTCTTTATAATACACAACAGCACCATCCAAACTTAAAATGGGCTATACAAATATTTTAGGAACAAAAGTGTTTTTATACCGTAGCATAGATACAGCCATTAAAATGAAAATGATCTTAAGAAATGCATAACTCATGTACAACGTTTCCTATTAATGAGGCACTCCGTAATAATGCCAGGCCATTACACCGTTTACTGTAGGCTCTTAAGCTCATTGGAAAACTTTGATCGTCTTCAAATGACTTTTCACAAAATATTTCAAGAAAAGGTACACGGAAATTATGAGGAAGAAGAGTACGTAACATTAAATTACCCGGTATTGAAAAATGAATAAAATATTTAAATGTAAAATAAATTCATTTCACTCTTTGTGTATTTCGATTAACATTGTTTAATTTTTTTCGACGACGCTTAATTAGGCGCTGTCCGTGTTCTTTTTGATTGCCGCTTCATTGGCTTTATTTCTTGGAATTATTGTAATAAATGCGCTTGTGATCTTAGATGGCTTGATTTCAATATCTTCAAGACATGAAGGATTTCCTGATCGAAGACATTTCAATACAGAATGAGTTCCTTTCTGGGGTCAGATATATCTACAACTATTTGTGTGTGAACTATTTATATTTGTGTATTGGTATTTTGATTGACTCATTGTTCTAGTGGTAGCAAGAGCTACTGCTGAGCATGAGGTCCGGAGTTCGATTCCCAGGTCGGGCAGAGTGTAGATTTTTCTATCTAGAACTTCTCAGTAGCAGCCTGGAGTCTGGATTTGTGTCCGGTTGATGGCAATAGCCTCACCCCATATGACATGGAACTTGAGTATAACTTGCGAAATGTGGGTACTATAGGACCCTCTGCCTAACCCTGGGTTTACAAGCGTGAAGTTATGATGTGTCATTTGTGATAGCTAGCTAGTGTTGACGAAACAAACTTTTATATAAAGAAAAGCAAAACATCGAGGTTTTACCAAAAACGGAACCGCGCGGACATAAAACATCCGAAATGCCTATACAAGGAAGACCTTATCTTAAATTTCCAAAGTGTAACTTTCCTCGGTAATTGACTTAAAATTTTCCCGAAACAATAACTTCATAACAAGAGACATGATATTCTTCCAACTAAATTGTGAAAGACAATGTAAACTAACAAAATGTCTCGTAAACAACGCCTCATTCAATGTCTGTACCGTCAAACAGAAAAGATATATCACTGTAGTTGTCTATTTATCTGGCTTTCTAATAAAGCAAGCCAGCATAATAGTGTTGTGACTCCATTCGCCTTGAGTGTGCATTTTATCATGCTAACAGTCCGACCGAGGCAAATTTGCAGAGCCATTGAATGCACTACCCGCATCTCTAGTTACTACACTTGACTAACAATGTGCATAGCAAATGATATTGGACGTAGTACGTCCACTACGCTGACCAAGTCCTATTAATTTTCTTGGCAAAATATTGGCTACTTGAATAATAATACTGTAATGGATGTTTTTAGTGCTTTCTGAGGTCTTGTTCTTATTGGAAAGTCGAAGTATAGGATGGAGCATTAACTTATTGTTCTGTTTAAAAATAGGTTCCCTATTATCATATTTCGGTGTTGGTAAATTTAACTCGGGTTGTATTGCTCCTTAAATAAATACATAATTGTGTTCACGACACGTTCGCATTAAGTTATTATGACTTGGGCAATACCCTCAAGACCTCCGTTTGATACACTTTACATGTCCGTTTTATACAATTTACTTTACCAAAGTAACCTGATGGCTAATAAAAAGCCTAAATAGTTGTGCGTAGGATAAAAATGATATGAAACTCTGTTGAAAATTTGCCATTTTGCAATAGGGCTTTTAAAAGAAGTTCAACTTTAATTAAAATACTTTCTTTGTGTTTATACCAATTAAAACCTACAATCTGTACAAAACTATCAGCGCTCGAGTGGATAACAACAATTTAATAACTTCGTAATTTTAATCAACGTTATTCAGAACAGGACAATTTGTTGGAAGACCTACTTCTAAATAATTTTACAATATTTCACTGACGAAGCTTTTGAGAAGCTAATTGACAAAACTTTCCATTCCAATAGGAAAAAAGAAAAAACATGTATTGAGTTGGAATTCAATAGCTTCGTTTTGATGGTAAAATTCGCTTGTACATTGAAATGTATAACATGCCTAATGCCCTCATTTAATTAATAAACGCGTTCAGCGGAATTGGGATGCATTCGAATAATTAGTGGAAACATGTTCAATTGTACACATTTGCATTAATATGAATCCACAGACTACGCGACGTGTGCGCACTACGGTACTGCGGTAGACTGCAGAATTCTAGCTAACACTTATGATCACGCATATAGTACTCGTATATCCACATTTGGCTAGTTATGTTTTAGTCCCATGTAATTAAATGCCTTCATTGCTATCAACATGGCACAAATCTAGACTCCGGGCTACTACTGAGAAATTCCAAATTAAAAACTCAAAAACTCTTTGCCCGACCCTGGAATCGAACCAATACCTCACGTCCAGCAGTAGGTAAACTTGCGCTCAGTTTAGTCAAATCTTAATTTACTATAGCATTACGGACTAGGTAAACTTACGCTAAGTTTAGTTAGATCTTATTTAGAAGATAGACGGCAAAAAGTTCAAATTAATGGTGTCAATCCACTAGGTTTAAAAGTAAAAATGGGTGTTCCACAAGGCTCAATATGCGATCCTTTCCAATATTTAGTATATATTAATGATCTACCCCATTAATAAAAAACAACCACAAATGGTGTCATTTGCTAACGATTCTTCCTTAATTTTTAAGATAAGTAGACGTACATCAAATCTTGACGACGTAAATAACGCCCTACTTCAGGTACATAATTGGTTTACTGCTAATGTGAATGAAGTGGAAGCCAAAAAACTACATGTAAGACATCCCAACGATTTACATCAAATATACATAGATAAAGAGGCTACTCCCTCTCACAGAGAGGAGGCCTGTGTCCCAGCAGTGGGAACGTTATAGGCTGATTATGTATGTATGTAAAGAGGCTACTGACAAATGGCTAGAGTTAAGTGAGCTGATTCCTGAAACAGAAGGGTATAAGTAATACATTCAAGATCAAGTCATTTATACAAAAAAAAAAGTGATAATACATAATAAAAGAAATGATTTATGCAGAAAATGTCACAGGAAACTTGAAATAATACAACATATTACACGAGCTTGTATCACACAAACCCAAAACGACTATATGCATAGACATAATCAACTTGTTAAAAATATCTACCAAAAACTCGCAACTAAACTTAAACTCATACGGGATCCCTACACACCATATTCCAAATACAAGCATAAGGCTGTATTGGAAACCCATTTCAAAAAAAAAAATACTGCACTGTATATACAGACCACACCATATATTACAACATGCAAACACACATAATTGATTTATCAGCCCCAAATACTAATAACAAATAAAAAACTATAACAGAAAAATCAGGAAGCATTCAGATTACCAAGAGGAAATTACCAGTTTGGAAAATGAATAGAGTCACTATAGTATCAATAGTAATATCAACAACAGGTGTTATCCCAAAACAAATATTCAATAGTTTTGATACAAAAAATCTATCCAAATACACATACTTATAACACTACAAAAAACTGCAATATTAAACACTGGCGCCTAGTAAGAATTTTTTACAACTTGACTTGTATAATAATTTCACTGCAGTACAGAGCAATTTACCTTCTCAGAATAATAACTAGAATCCACCTTGGTTCACACCGAGAAAATTAATTTAAAAATCAAAATAATAATAATGACACACTGTGAACGTCCACTACTGAATCCACTACTGAAAAAGACCACTGAACTGAATCGCACTTTTCACATAGCTGAACGGCAGATTTCGTACAGCATACTTTTTTTGTTGTTCTGTTATACAATTTAAACCAGTGTGCCAGTCAGTGTTCTAAAGAACTTCGGATTGATTCATATAATCATAATTGTAATACCAGCCTATTATTATCCCACTGCAGGGCAAAGGCCTATTCTCATACAGATAAGGCATGAGCATTGATCACCACGGTTGCTCTAGACAGGTTGACGATTTCAGACTTATAAAGTCCAGGTTTCCTCACTATGCTTTACTTCACCGATGTCAGTAATGTCCAAGATTAACTCAGAAAGTACGTATGAATTGAAGAGGTCACATTGTTACTTGCTCGGATTTGAACCCACAACCTCATGCATGAGAGGCGATGTCTTTATCACTGTAATAAAATCGTAAACAAAAAGCAGTCAGTAACTAATGGTAAGTTAAACACGACAAATATAGCGACAAGCAATCTAGAACATTTAATTTATCACCAAAACAATGTTTATGTATAAGTAACAATCTACATTGGTACACGAGTACATGGCCTTTTTAGTCTTTATTTATTAACGAGGTTTTGATCACATAGTGAACAGGTACCCTCATAGGATACCTTTGTTACATATACAACTTTACATCTGCGCTTAATCCCTAAGTTTACCAATTTCTGTAATATTCTAGCGGCTTTGGATGCTGGAAAAGCTAGAATAGTATTACATTCTTCAAATTCAAATATTCCTAGTAAATTGTTCTCGATCAGTTATCTTTCCGCCCCGTTCTGGACACACTCCACCATAATATGAAAAACGTCTTCGAGCACATTGCATTCCGTGCAGTTTGGAGATGTAACTTTGCTCATCAATGCAACAAAACTATTCAATGGGATGTGTCCGGAAACTTGTCACAATTTCTTGTCTACTCATCAAACCAAGAATAATTCTGAATGGTTGACTGCAACGTCCGATACCAAATATCTTTTGTCAATGACTTCTCGTCGTTGTATTCTTTCCAAATTTCACAACATTTAGATCTAACTAAATTTAAAATATCTATAAGGTTTATAATACGCTTCTATGGCTAATTGATCAACTTCTTCGTTTTCTTCAATGCCGATAAGGAAAGGCACCCAATGTGAAACAATATTTTTATTTGTATCTCTAAATCAACTAATAGAATCTATCTAGCCACCAAAAACTTCCGGTACACCTCGTCAAATGTATGGTGAAGTGCGCTTTTCATTCAAAATACGTTGGACACAAATGATAACTGATAAATGACAAATGATTTTATTTCTGTAAATAGGTTTATACAAACACTTTTACACGTCAATCATATTTTTAAAAACTAGGTGAGATCGGCATTTCCTATCTGACTACTCTGAGAAGAAACGCCGAAACAAACTCAGAGGTCACAGTCTCTTTTAAAGTCCAGACATAATCTTGGTCAGGTCATGTGAAGACCATGTGGATTGATATCTGAAATGGTCTTTCGAGGAAAGAACCACACAGAATGAGTGGACCTGTCCAGTCAATGCACGCATTTGTCAGTTGTCATGCAGCTCAACACAGAACTAAAGGAGCTAAACGATTCGACGAACATTACCAAAGAAAGGACATTTGGGTAGGCCGCATAAATTACTCAAACTGCCAGACCATGATTAAAACTAATAATTTAAAAAAATATATATGCATTAAAAAAACAACAACAAATCCACAATGTCTTCACATTCACAATAATTAAAATAGTATAATCCTTTACAAAGTAAATTTCTTTGCATATATAAAGTGCATCAATGTCAAAGTGCAAATAAAATATGAAAATAATCTTGGTCATATCACATGAGGACTATGTAGACTGGTGTCTGAAATGGTCTTTTGAGGAAAGAACCACACGGATTTGAGTGGACCTGTCCAGTCAGTGCACGTCAATCATCGTGCAGCTCAACTCAGAACTAAGGAGCTCAACGATCCGACGAACAATACAAAAGAAAGGACATTTGGGGAGGCCGCGTAAAGTACTGAAACAGCCAGACCATCATCATTAAAAGAAGAAAAAAAAATGCAATGACCCACATAGTCCGCACATTCACAAAAATTAAAACAATATTATACTTTATACAGTAAATATATACATGCCATTGTTTAGATAAAAGGTACGTATAAAAATAAAAATAAAAGTAAAAATAGCAAATTACACATCAATTATGTCTGTGTAAACTTATTGGAGCAGCTCAATCCCAAACCTTCTTGTCCTCAATATAGTCCTTGACAGTATAATAGGCTTTCTAGCATAATTTCTGCTTTATAAAAGTTTTAAATGTATTAAGGCTTAGTTCTTGAATGTGGCTAGGAAGTTTATTATAAAAACGTATACTTTGACATTTAAACGAGCCACCTATTTTCTTGAGCCTGGTAGTGGGAACAACAAATTTGTGTTTATTCCTAGTATTTTTGTTCTGGATATCACTTTATTTTTTAACAGATTAATATTTTTATGTGCATATAAAAGATTTTCATAAATGTACTGAGAAGGCACAGTCATTATATTAATCTCTTTAAATTTGTCTCTGAGGGAGTGTCTGGGACTTAATTTATAAATTGAACGAATTGCCCTTTTTTGTAAAACAAAAACTGTTTGAATGTCGGCGGCATTTCCCCACAAAAGAATACCGTACGACATCACACTATGAAAATAACTAAAGTAAACTAAACGCGCTGTCTCTAAATCAGTTAAATTACGAATTTTCCAAACGGCGTATGCTGCAGAGCTTAGTTTTTTTGACAATTTATCTATATGGGGGCCCCATTGAAGCTTGGCATCCAAAGTTATGCCCAAGAATACTGTGGAGTTTTCGGGTTTCAACTCTTCACCCTTTAAAAGAACACTAGTTTCTACTTGTCTAACATGAGGTATCGTAAACTTAATACATTTAGTTTTTTTTTCGTTAAGAAGTAGGTTATTAACATTAAACCAGTTAACTACCTTAGCGAGGGCGCTATTTACATTGTCAGTAACCAGCTGCTGACGTTTCAGTTTAAATAAAAGTGAAGTGTCGTCTGCAAACAACACTATATCATGATTATCCTATATGAGGTATGGCAAGTCATTAATATAAATAAGAAACAAAAATCGGCCAAGAATTGAGCCCTGGGGGACCCCCATTCTAACTACAGATCCAGGTGATCTTTTTCCGTTAACATCTACTTTTTGAATCCTATCACTTAAGTAAGAAGTAAGAAGATCCAGAGAGGCGTTCCGTATTCCGTAGTGGTGCAGTTTCCTGATTAATCGAACGACCGACCCTTTGTAAAACCAAACTGTTTGTCATGCAGTAATTTGTGTTTATTAAAAAATCTTTGCATTTGATCTAAAATAAGTTTTTCAAAAATTTTACTAAAGGTAGTAAGGTAGGTAATTAGTAGGGTATGTGCTACCCGATTTAAACAATGGTATTATTTTACTGTTTTTCATAAGATCAGGAAACTCACCACGGTCAATACAATTATTAAAAATAACAGCTAAAGTAGGTGCTACAATATCTATAATTGACTTGACAACGTCCACAGAATTACCCCATAGATCTGCGGTCTCTTTAACATTTAATGTGTGAAAGGTTTTAATTATATCTCTACAGGTGACATATTGGAAATTAAATTCAGAATCACAAACTGGAACGTTTTCTTTAAGCAAAAAAATGGTATGTAGATTTTTTAAAATTAAATCTTTTCAAAGTACTCTCCACTAGCCTCTCATCAAAGTTTCATACGTCTGAACCAGTTTTCGAAACACTTTTTCCAGTCCGCCTTAGGTTCAGTCTGACTAGAATATGCTCCGTTTCTTCAGATGTTCGAGTTTTTAACCACTCGGTTATGACTGTTTTGCATTGATTGCGAGACCTCGTTGTGGAACTATGGTTTTGCTTTAATTTTATTATTTAAGTAGGCTGATTGGTATACATACTGACGCCTTGCAAAAACCGTACGTACCCGTGGAGAGTAAGCCACAATATATTTTCGCTTCCTAGCCTGGCTTTCTGGGTTAACTGAAAGGTATATGTGTAAATATAGAATTATGTTTAAAATATATAGTTTTCTGACTGCTAATAGACCACCAATTCTATATAGATCGACTGTGGGACACTTAAAAGTAATCTATTTTAAGCCATTTAGATACGGCTTAAAACAGATTTTAAAAATGACCATGGCTTTATAAATGACCTTTGGGCTTTTTCTAACTTTAGAAATTTAGTTTTAGTGGCCCCTCCCCAAACAGCACCCTAATTGCGTAACACATTTTCGTAAACGATTACGACTAATCTGTTTGATTTTGACGGTTCAAGAACATTCATTGCGTTCTATATATTGTTGAGCAGAATTTTTATCGAACTTAAGAAGCAATGGATTAGCAATCTGTTTCAAAACGATTCAGATTCCGATTGACTGTGTATTACGCAATTAGGGTGCAGGTTAGCAGTATGTGATTACTGACTGAGCAAATGCTACAAAAATGTTTTTGAGTGTCTTTTGAGGCATCACAACCGTAGATTTATAAAAATCTATATACATTTCCGAACACGCGACATAATAACATCGACATGCGAGTGCCACGCTAGACACTCGTCGATTATAACACTCAAGTATCTTGTACACGATAATTGTTTGATATGTTTACAGTCACAATTCTGCCCCAAGCCGTTTGCACACATATGGATACGTACATTAAGATTATTACCTTGGCACCAATTGCACTTGGAGAGAAGCAAATGTAATTTGTGTTTGCAATATTGAGGGTAAACAAATTTGCTTTGAGCCACCTATCTATAACAACTAACACTTATTCGGCGTTATTACGTACCACTTCCCAAGTGTCGCCAAATTAGACAATAGCAGCATCGTCCGCATAGGAGAAGATTTTCCTGCCACCGTTTCGTAGGTTATAGAGTTCGTTAATGTACCATAAATAGTGGTGAGCCGAGCACGACGCCCTGCGGATTAACGAAAACAACGTTTTCTTCATTGTTATACGATTCACCCACCTCAACCTGTTGATTCCTATCCCGGAGATAGCTGTCAAAAAGAGAAAGAGCCTTTCCTCTAATATAATAATCATATAGCCTCAAGTCTTTGCACAACAATGGGAACACATACGGTGTCGAAATCATTTTCAGGTCTAGAAGGATCGTAACGCATTTGTATCCCCTGTCTGTAATTTCAGACGTTAACGCTATTACCGCGTCCTGAGTTGACCGCCCCTGTCTCAAACCATATTGTGAGTCCGAAAGAATGTTATATTTATTCAAATAATTTCTCATGGGCCTATATTTAATATTTTCTTAGAGTACGGTAAGACGGAAATCGGTCGGTAATATACAATCTACTATTCCATCACTCTTTGAATATGCTATCCCTTAACGATGAAGAGTTAAAATGTCTCCAAATTCTCAGCGCTGATTTCGATAGTCAATTCTATACGAACTCGATACGGTTTGATAAATTTCACCCTGCTAATATCTTTTATATTCTGATCTCTAAATAACTTAGAAAGACTAAATTGTTTTAGTCATCGTAGTAGATATATTTATACCATATTTAAACAACTGAATTTTCAGTTCGGGATGTTCACACATCCCGAACTTTGTCTTATATATACGAGTATTAAGATTGAAGTAACTTGCATTAGTGTAGGTAACCACCGAGGTTAAGCTAATATGGTATATTTAATAGCCTGTATTAGCTTTGTAAGGTATACTGCTTAGCAACGAATTTTGTTAGTCTGCGTACGTATAATCTGTTAAATGTAGCAAATTCTACCAGGTACTTATTTATTTTGGTACCTACGTAAGGGAAAATGTAGTGGACTGTATATTTGCTGATTAAAATTACCAAGTCACTGATAAAACAGATTTATTTTACAAAAAGTGGAACACAAACGTCATCTTTATTGAAATGATTTAAAAACGGTCACAACATCTACTTAAACTATTTGAATGTGTTGGTACGTATAGTTTGAATTCACGAAATTCTAGAGGGTTTTCTAATATATAGGTTTTTTACGTACCTTATTTTGGATATTGAGCAACCGTATATTTTCTCAACCATTGAAAATCAGTAAGTACCTACCATTTAGATAAGTAGCTGTTCATAAAGATCCAAAACAAGAAATGTGAAAGGTTTTTCTCGATGTCCCCTTTACTTAAATAAATGAAAAGACTGATTTTGTTCCTATTAGCGTTGTCCACGTCATATCAAACCGTCCCCGGTTTGACCCGGTACGATCCGCTCCGTGACTCGATTACAAAAGAATCGCTCGGACGTTTTCTAGAAAGACTAGAAACTACTGAATTAACTCATCCTGTTTGTCTGAGCGTAAATGCTGGCTTTCATGTTTAGCAATATTCTTGTTAGATAGAATAAACAATGGCTTTTATATCTTGTATTTATTGTTTCTCACAACAAGCCTTTTGCTGATGATTACTTTGCCAACTATCCATGAAATCACTCGATATTATTGTTTGTTTTTGTCTACAAGTAGTTTGTATTACCAACAAAGATTTTTGTCTTCTTTTATATACAGGGGTACTTTTAAATAACGCATGTTTTTACATTATTATTATCTGCTTCTTCTTCAATACATAATACTCAATCATAAAATGACAATTTTCAAATCAGCGCTACAAATCGTTACAATTTTCATAATTTTGAGGCAGGCTATTTGAATGAAATGCTCGATTTCTGCAAAAAAAAAACGGATGTACTTTATTTGCAGACCATGTAAAACTTCTCAACTATCCAACGAGATACACCACAATGTATTAGCAGCGTTATATGTATAGCGACACCAGATATCTACAAAAAAATATTTTATGTCAAATTACTCGAACGTGGTTGATATTTGCATAGGGGTCATATGTGGTCATTTGGTTGCAAATGATCTCCCCTGCATCCTCATACATGGGTTGCGACATATTACTCATAACCTTTCATACTTAGAAAACTGCTCCTTGACCGACAAACACACTACTTTCAGTCTACACCACGTAAGATAAAATCAAGACATTTAGAAGATAAATGTTTCTTTAAAAGTTTAGCAGTGCACTAATGCGTACTTGCACCACCAATCATTGAAAAGCGTGTAGCGCTAAACGAATTTAAAACATCATTCTTTTTCTTTCAATTATTTGAAGTGGACACGGGCAGAATGAGGTTTTAAATAACATTCAGTGACAAATGTATTAAGTTTTTTGAGGTGCATGTGGGCCTAAGGTAAGAGTCTTCAAAACTTTTTCCCTGAGCCACAGGCATAATTAATGTGGAGCAGTGGTGTCTCAAAGGTATTGGCCCCGACTTACGAGTTGCAATCAGTTGTGAGTTCGAGCCTAGGCAGGCACTTTACTTTGTGTATTTAATTTCATCATCGCTGATCTCAAAACGATGAAGGACAAAATCGTGAGGAAACAGGCATGTTCCGTAACCAACAAAAAAAACGAAGACATGCGATACCCATCAACCTCCACTTTCCACGTGGTGGATTATAGCCCACTGTGCGAGAGAGCACAGAGAGGATGCGTGTTAACATTACAGGCTGATTACGGTAATGCTAATGGGAGCACCATGTATCTATTACATAATCCACTTACGTGCCATTGCTTTATTTTTAATTGTTTTCACCTATTGTGGTATAGTAATTTTATTCTAGGTGCATCGTCCATCACATACATAATTAAATAATTAATGTTTAAGCACAAAATATTGAAGATTTTTTAAAGAGTAACGGTGTAGTTTCTTGCCCTAAATGTTGACGTACAATAGTGCCTTTTATGTGCCTATTTAAAATAAATGTTTTGACTTTGACTTTAATTGACGGTTAATACTCCTAACACATTTACTCTATTTAAACATTAAATCAATATCCGCCTCCTCGCACAGTTCCACAGCCATCTCAATTATTTAGTAAAACCTTAATCACCTGAGTATTGGTTTTAGTAGGTACTGATCCTTGTGTTAAGGGATTAAGCAATATATACATATGTAAAGCCACCGTCCATCTCTAGTAAATTACTGAGACACCTTTCAGGTGAGACATGCCCCAGTGGACTGAGTTAATTGCGGTTGAATATTCAAGTTCGCGTAGAGAATAAAAGGCGTACTGGTTGACAGAAAATGTGAAAATCAGAAGGATGAAGAATATCTAAACAAGGCTTTGTTTAAGTTTCTTATCGCACATTATATTCTGCACATTTGGTGAATGTGAACTGACTGACGTTCCAATCAGGGGTCCCACGAAACCTCAAGTTTTTTTTAACACGCTTTTATTAGCTTCACTTGTAACTAACTCAAAAACAATATAAAAAAGTCTTAGTAGTCAACATTAACCGACTTCTAATTGACGTATCGAAATGAAGCTTTGTATGTATATGTAATTTTGAAAGGCCATTGAAGCACCATCGGAACAATGTATGGATTGTATGTTTACTGTTTAACTTATTTTTTGTTTATAACCCAGCGAAACCGTCGCCTATCTTAATTATTATTTTCTTTTTCCTCATAAGAGTGAATAATTGTATTCTTTTTGTGGGAAATATATATCTTCTTAAACCATAATTGGATGACAGAACTATAATTTTGGAGCTTTTTGCAGGAGGTGGATACTGAAATTCTTCAGTGGCTACTAGTAAACCTCTCGAATTTGGAGACATATTATTCGTTTTGATGAGTCCAGTACATTGCACTTGGTGTCGAAGGTCTGACGATGGAGCCAGGAGGACAGTAAAACTATTCAGTGGCTACTAGTAAACCGTTCAAGTCATAACTTTGTTGACTTAAGACTTATAAACTAAATGAAAAATATACTAGACAAAAAGTTAAAATATGTAGTTTAAAAATAAATACAAACTCGCTTCTAGCCCGCATAAAAATTATAAAATAATTAAATTGACTTGTACTAGTTCTTCTTTTATATTCAATTATTAAATAAAAAGCGCGAAGTGATTTTTTATTGTGTTCTTTTAATTACCTAATTTAAACAAAGTGCTCCACGCTTTTCGATTTAATCATTGGTTTTAAAATAATAATAATTACAATTTATGGTGTGGCGAACAGTCGCGTCGGGTAGGTTAATACCTACATTATTACTACCATGATGTCGGTCGAGACACCATTCTAATCTGCAATTAGCTTCTGTATTTTTCATTGACCACAATATTATATAATAGCTATATTTCTGTATCTGAAGACTGATTTTATATTTTACAGCTTTTTCCGGCCGATTTTTAATTTCCAAGAAACTCGAACATGCACCGAAGACGGTCTGGAATGTCCGTTTTACGGTGTCGAGCCGGTCAGCAAGACCCTTGCCGTTTTCACTCTTACGTGCTAAAGCAAAGTAACATCAGACATTCATCGTGTACATTCAAAGGCTCTTTTCAGTTTAAGGAGATATAAAAGCTGTTTGAGTCGTTTGGTTTACTTCAAAGAACGTTCACTGTTAGGGTTGTCACAATAATGTTAGACAGGGTGACGGAAACATTTACTTAATTGGGACCCTGAGGCGTCGGCCCTATTGGACCCCGTCATTTTGTGCTGACAGCTCTTTAAGGCGCGCGTGGAACACGACGCGCCGTCGACCCGGGCCTGGTCGTTACCGAACGGCGAGCTACCCATTGCTCGCCGTCCGCAAGCCCGCGCCTACGGTGGCCGGGAATCTGCTTGCGATTCCCGACGCCCAGGGCGTCTCCTGCGGCGAATAGGGGCATGAGGGCGCAAGGCTCTCTCCCTCACGCGCTCCGTCTCCTACTTCGCGAGCATTACTGCTTCGCAGAAGGAGGTGACGGCTTTCCATTCCCTCTCGCTCCGTAACATGGCCTGGACCAGGGCCGGACGCGAGAGATCGCCGCCGCCGATCGCCTCTGCGAGGACACTACGATGCTCCGCCCAAGCTGGGCAGACCTCCACCGTATGCTCCACCGTATCCTCCGGGCGATCCACACAATGGTGACACCCGGGCGTTTCCTCCCGCCTTATGCGAAACAGGAACCTCCTGAAACAACCGTGTCAGGCGGAAGGTGAGGACGCCGTGGCGCCTCTCCAACCACTCCTCAAAGAGGGGACTTACCGCCACATTTGTGTCGTGCCCAGGGGGGGTGCGACCCCTGGAAATTGGTTAAAATAAATTCCTTGTTGAACTTTGATTCTATGCAAACACAGTTATCAGAACCCACAAGCAAGTCACCGTGTATGTTCATACGTTTAGTCAATTTCCAAAGTACATCTGAATATTTGAATATGAAAATAATACGGCTCAAAATCGTACAAATATCATCTTTAAACGAATTTTGCAATAGAATCGTCAGTAATATTTTGTGTTGGAAAACGAGCGGTGGATACAGGAGGCCATATAAACTGTTTAGCATATTTATGCTGGTAACGACAAAGAATTACTGCAGTAAATTTCTGTTAGAATATTCAGTTACCTGTTTTGTTAAAATTAGGCTGGTTATTGAAATTTTCGTCTGGTGTCTGTTTGTAATGGGTAAATATGTCGAACGAACCGATAATTGGTCCCGAAGTAATCGCTTGGTAGGTACAGAAATATTTAGGTACCTGAACGATAAATATCTACTGGAGGCTTTACGAACTCCAAATGTCTGAATCTGTCGTCTATAATATTTCCAAAAGTATTTTAAAGAAAGAAAGAAAACTATTTATTAGGACTCTCACAGGAATACACAATATACAGTACGTTGTGTGATACGCAGTATCACAAACTGAAGTAAACACATTCATAAAAACATAAAAATTAATAACACAAAAATAAAAAAAACAAAGTCCTGTACGAGGCTAAAAGGCCCCTATCTCAGCATAATTAAATGTTAAATTAACTGCGGTGGGTACTTCATCTAATGGTACCTTAAATTTTTTGGTAGGTATTGGTATGTTGGATTTTTTGTCGCCTGCGCCTGACGTCAGCGTCAGAGGAAAATCAACGCCCGCACGGTGACAATCTTTTACCCGTGGATACGTTGGATGTGCTGAATACACTGCACTGTTTTTTTGGTACGTATTTTTTTGTCGTTTTCGGTTTCGATAAAACTTTTGTTTGACGGTAACGGCCTCAAAAACTAGTAGTTAAAATTATATTTTATTTAAACTTAATATACAATCTACCTAATATTTCACAAAAATATAGAATCAGCAGTGGTGGCCCAGTGGTAACGGCCGCGACTTACGAGGTGTAGGTCGTAGGTTCGAACCCAGACAGGCGCTTTACTTTGTGTTAATTATTTCATCACCACTGCTCTCAAAACGGTGAAGGAAAACATCGTGAGGAAACCGGCATGTCCTAGAACCAAAAATTCGACGACATGTGACATCTACCAACCCGCACTGGTCCCGCGTGGTGGATTACGGCCCACTCCCTCTCACAGAGAGGAGGCCTGTGTCCCAGCTGTGGGAACATAATAGGCTCATTAGTTCATAGTATCAGGCGACAGGACAAAAAAAAGCGTTTTTATTAAATATTAGTACCTTCTCGGAAGCCTCTGTATTCTGTTCCTCCAACGCTTTTCAATGTCTTATCAAGCTTTTCCCAAATAAAAGGAAACATGTTTGAGGGACGTACTTTTCTTTCAGCCGAGAAAATTATAAGTTGGTAAGTAGCTAGTAAATATTTATTTCATTATAAGAATCATAGAAGGTCGACTTCAAGACCGTGTGCATAGATAAATATTCTAACTTGAACAAACAGAAAACATTTCGATTTCTAAATAAATGCTGCGGAAAGGCAAGAACTATTTCAATACCTAGGTAGTACCTCCTTTAAATAAAATGTCAAATGTCAGTTTGGAAGAAAAGTGAAAACAGGACTATGATCGTTACATAGTTTGAAGTTCGTGTTATGGCACTTTGATCCGTAGGGTGTGAAGAAAGGGTGCCTCAAGGGTGCATGTCATCCCTTTGAAAAGGTTGACACGGGTATGAAAACTCGTTGCCTCGATCTTCAATTGCACTCGTCTTGAATTTAAGTGACCCTCAAGACTATTTGTTAGTGTAAATCAGGAGAAGAGGAATTCTGGTGGCAAAGTTGTAGGCAGACAGTACAGTTTCATCGTCCCAGTGGAATAGCTATGGTTTAATGTGAAGTAAGTATTGTAATGGCAACTACTTAAGCTATCTCAAAAATTGGATCAGATTTAAGAAATATCACAGAAAAACTTTGAAAAAAAAAGGCCAAACGCGAGTCGGACTCGCACACGAAGGATTCCGTACCACAGTATTTAACACCAGGACTCAAACTGTAACCGTAAGAAGTGTTTTTAACACTGTTTTAAAAGAAACACATTTATAACTGTAGCAGATAAAACAATGTTACCGAATTAGAGAGTAACATTTTATATGTGTTGACAAGTGTTAATATGAGTTTCAGAAATAAGCAGTTTTAGGTATAATTGCACGGTTAGGCAACAACGAGCGGCGGACAGAGAGACGGCGACTAGATTTCGGCTATCTAATGCTGAATAACCACAAATACGTGGTAAATTTTGTCAATGTCGCGTTTACCTATTATACTTATTAACAATGTTAACCCCTCCGCCGTAACGCGAATAAAATACACGATTAAACGTACGTACGTATCGCGCGCGACAAAATCGCGCGACTTCCCCGGGTTCACTAAAACTACGATATCTCGGAATATGCGCATCGTAGCTCGACAATCCCTACGTCTATGAAATGGTTATTAACTAAGCTATCTGATTTTATATGGTTTAGTATACTTTTACCTAGTAATTTATTGATAATAGTAAGTTGAAAGTAGGCTGAGTGACTTTTTCCCAGTTTTCCGTACAAAAGTCGTCATATTTAAAAAAATAAAAGCATTGTTTCCAGCAGTTAATGTTTAATTTACCTATAGACACATCATATTCAACAATCAATAAAAAAAACAGACCTCTCCGAACACTTTATACAAAGGACTCGCATTACAATAACAAGTCTCAAGTGGGCGACCCGAGCCGATTAGAAAAAAATAGGGTATGTTTACACATTCATAACGGGAAGTCATTGAGCCGAGCGGCTTATGTGTTTACGTTATTGCTTATCTTGGTTCACAAGTATAACACATACAAAGCGTTAGCTCTTAGAAATGTTTAGTTTACAATGAGTGAGTCACAATGCAAGCCCATAAAAAAGGCGTTAAAAAAGACCCTTTCATACTTTGAAACAAAGAGTAACTATTATTGCATTTATTTTAAATCTGACTATGCGTTCTACACTAGTAGGATATTTACTAATGAAAAAACAATACACAATGGCATGTTGCCTAACGAAAACATTATCAAAATAAACAAATGAAAATCATAAAACACGCATTTTTTGCACAAAAAGTAATAAAAAATCAAAGGACACAGTACAGGAAACAACTAGAACGTCAAATCTTAACAACAATGAAACACAAAATTAATATCATGCGATTTTCAAACAGGTGTGGGTTATTTCTTTTTAGTATGAACTTCTTATGTTTTTTTTTTACTTTTTACCTAAAAAAAAAAAAAAAACGCAAATCACGATAAAGTTAAAAGTTTAAAGTCTCCATGGGCGTAACGGTAGGAACAGGAGGAGCTTCTAGGAGGTCGTCATCTTCCACGTCCAGTGGCGTCTCCCAGAAGCTCCTCAGCGCCCTTGGAAGTCCCAGGTACGGCACCACATCGTCGTCATCACTCGAATCGGAGTCTGCTTCGCTTCCTGTGTAATAAATAATAAGTAGGTAAAACATCTGTGGGAACTTGTTTGCCCCTAGCCCCATCCCGACCTGAAAAAAAATCAGCAGCTACTTACCATAGGTGAGGTGCTGGAACATGTCCTGATCACGCAGACCCTGTCGAGGATGCTCGATGGGTGCCGTCACACATTCCTCAAACCTGGTTAAAAAGCAATTAAAAAGATTAAACAAACATAAAATAAAAAAACAAAAATAAAATAAAAAATAATTATTTTTCTTCAAGTCGGTCAAAAATATGTTACTGATCAGTGTCGGTATTGTCGATACTGTGTACAATTTAGTAAAAAACATGGCGTCGGTCACGTGACATAAACACCGAATGCCTGACCGTAACCGGTCTGATTAAGTCCGCATCTTTTTTTTTCAATGTTTACCTTTTTACATTTAAATAATTTCGCAAAACTACATTGTATTTCACTATTTAAATGGCTAATACATACGTAGTAACGTATCTAAATCATGTTTAGACAGACATTTTGCAGTCAATAGTGTATTTTCTACTCATAACGAGTCGAAAAGTACAGCCATGACGCGCGAAATTCCTAACTGTTTTTGTTGAATTAACAAGTTCAGTCCTAAATCTCCAAACATTACACAATGCTGCTATTAAAAACTGTTGATTACTTACCCGTCCATGCTGTTTAATCCTTGAAAGGTGTATTAATAGCTTCATGGTTATTAATTTGGTTGTTGAAAATCCGAGTTTTGAAACGAAATGGACGCGTCACCGTGGCCGTCATATTTGAAACATTCCGTGTCAAAACTGTCACGAAATGTTTAGCTTGCGTTTTGTATGGCTAGCCTACTCTATTACCTACACTCTGGTACAAGTTAGAGCGAGATAGGTGGCCGGGTAGAGACAATATAGCGGTATGATGCTGAGTACACACACGCGGACTTCTCCTGACTTTGTACGAATGTTGACCTTTTTTGACGCGGACTTCTCCTGACTTTGTACGTTCCAGGGGTTAACATTTGAATTTATGTTACAGATATATTACTGTTACACTATTGTAAGTGTTTTGGGTTAACACTTACAAAAGCACATTGGGAAGTGTTACAAAAACATTGAAAAGCACATAAGTGTTACAACATATTTGATTCTATTATCAATTCAAATGTTACACTTATAATTATGTAACATTTATGAAGGTAATTTAAGGTCCCTGTTTAACACTACATTTGTATTTATTAAAAGTTTTTATTTATAGGGATCATTTTGTTTTATACTTTATTTTGATTTTTTTATTTGTTGATATAATGGCAATCTCTGAAAATTTAAAGTGTCTACCTATTACGGTGCAAAAGATACAGTCTTATGACAGAAGGACGGTCGGACGGACAGCGGAGCCTTAGTAATCGGGTCCCGTTGGCACCGTGTGGGTGCGGAACCCTAAAAGCACGAAATATTACTTACAAAATGAAATTCCAATTCCTAATGTCTCTTTTTTCGTAATCTGTAGGGAATTTTTAACTCACACAATTTCTGGATTTAGGTTGAAGCCAGACTGCGTAATATTACCCAATTTCAGTACGTTTCGATTTGCGTTAGATTGCCAGACAGACTGAATTTATTCAGTTTATTTAAACTTTGTTACATGTTCGTGTTGCGTCGAGTGCGGCTAAAGCCTACGTGCTTGGTGTCATTAAACGTTGAAGGCGGCAAATAAATCATTTTGCGTTTAAATGCGGAATGGTGAAATCTCACCCACGGACATTAAACTAGTATGGGGCCTGATCTAATTAGAATGAGTGACAACACGATTTGACAGGTGTCCGCAAAATTGAATGTGACGGTTGTTTCGATGGATCAACTACTTTCGTATGGGCCCATATCTTCGTAAACAGACTTAGAGAGTAGACCCCCAGCCCGCGTAGCATGACCACAATAGAAACGAGTTTTGTCCACGGAAGAATAGACAAAATTACAGATGAACAAAGAAAAACTGGCAGACTGAAAACAGGGAAATCTGTAATTTTGTCTCTTCTGCCGTCGACAAAAGTTGGTCATGCTACGAGTGCAAAATCAAAATCAAAATCAAAATCAAAAGTCATTTATTCAAACTAGGCTGAGAGTCAGCACTTTTCGAACGTCAAAATTACATAAGACAGTCCCCTAAAACGCCCGCCCTTGCACAGTAATTAACAGTGCAGGTTGTATGTTGATCAAAATGTGATTCGTGACCGTAACAAACACTATACCTATATAGGTATAGGTAGAGTATAGTGTTTGGTACGGTTCTTGTACGGGGTGGCAAGGACATCTACGCGCAAACTGAAACAATGAATTCAGCTTATGATTCTAGACCACGAGAAATATTTCAAAGGCTAAAAAAAATATGCTTTTTCATAGAAAAGTGCGATTAAAATATACTAACCAGCACAGGGGCTTCAGAATAATGTACTGAATGCATGATAACGTGCCGTGCCACCCAGTATACCATACAACTTGATACTGACCTGCAAATTGCAAAAAAAAAATATGAAAATTGAATTGTACGATACCCTGGCGTTTTCGCCTTAAGTAGTTTTAAGTTCGTCTCTTGGGGTGCATTAAATAACTTCCCTGAGTGGTAATACTTAGATGAATGTACGAGATGTGGCTACATCCGGCAGGGGCGCTCCCTGGTCAGTTAGTAACGTAACACAGCTACAGGCTTTAATATCTAGTTCGTCCTGTTGCAAAAGAAGAAGAAACCGCCTCCAGCTTTGATTATAATTCCAACTTTATCTTTATCTGCAGGAAAAACAGTCGAACACTTTCTATTTTTCTTTTATCCCGAACTGGGCAACGAAGTTCCGCCTTCGAATAAGGTAAAGTTAGTTCAGAACTGTCTATAGGTGCTGGTCAAAGTAAGGTAACTACTGGCCGAGTACTTGCTCAGCTAGCTTCGTTAGGATTACCAACAATACAGCACCCTAACAGTTTGGCTTGCTTGGGCTATTATATAGCAGTCTTTGGAAGCGATCGCTGCTCGTTTTCAACGACGTTTGAGTAATTATTCGGGTACCTACTGTTATACGGAAACCGGCCAAAGTGCGTGTCGGACCACTCACATTGAAGGGTTCCATAGTTGGATGAATTTATCCCAAGAATAAATTAAATAAATGAATTTGTTTCTTATTTGTATGAATGACTTGCCTTACCTCATAAAAGATATTCGTGATCTATTGATGTTTGCAGACGACATTTCACTTTTATTTGAACTCAAACGTCAGCAGCTGGTTACTGACCATGTAAATAGCGCCCTCGCTAAAGTAGTTAACTGGTTTAACGTTAATAACCTACTTCTTGACGAGAAAGTTCGTAGACAAAAACTAGTGTGCTTATAAAGGGTGAAGGGTTGAATTCCAAGATACCATAGTGTTCGCAGGCATAACTTTGGATACCAAGCTTCAATGAGGCCTCTAAATAGATAGTTTGTCAAAAAGAGTAACTTAAGCCATTTAAGCATAAGCCTTTAGAAATAATGGTACTTTAACAGATTTTTTTTATTGAACCTCTCCGCTAACACATTTAGGGAATTTGTAGTCAAATCTATACTTGCTTCGAAAATTCGTTTTATTTTTTTAAATAATGTTTAGCGAAAAATAAAGCGGAAACTAAGCCAGAAAGCTTATTATACTTTCAAAGACTATATTTAGGACCAAAAGGATTAGCTGCACCAATAAATTTACACAGATAATGTTGATGTTTAATTTTATTTTGATAAGTATTCTGCTTTTGTTTCCTATACCTATACCTTTTTACATAAACATTTATACGAATATTTACTGTAAAAAGTATCACTTTATAATAATTACTGTGAATGTAAGGACTATGTGGACCATTGCATTTTTTCTTTTTTTCGATCAGTTAGTTCTATTCAAATTCAAATTCAAATATTTTAATTCAGACAAAAAATCCATATAGTGTTAGTAGTAGTATAACTTAGCTTAATGTTAGTATTACATAAGATTAATAACAATGACAACTAATGAACCATTGAACTCTTCGTTCAATGGTTCACTAGTTTATTCGGGCAAGTGAGTCTGAACTCTTACCCACTTTCGCAACAGAGTCCCACCGGTCCGAAAACACATTCAGGATGCCATTGGAGGCCGAGCGCAAGCGAGCCATCATGGAGGCGCAACGCTTCCGCATGATCGCGGCGAACCAGTCGACGCACGCTTCCGCGAACATCCCTGACGCGCTACATCGCCACGGCAACCCCAAAAGCACCCTGAATGCGTTATTGTACTGTACGCGCAGGTCGCTGTATGCCCGCTGTGTATACTTGGTCCACAGGCTGCACGTGTAAAACGACTGGCAGAAGGCCTTGAAAAGCGTTTTCTTAACAAAATCAGTACAGCGTGCAAACCTGCGGGCCAGCATGTTGCAACGGACAGCCAGTGACCTGCGCTCCCTATCTATGTCTACATCGTCTTTTAAGTCATCGGTGACCCAGTGACCCAAATACTTAAACTTTGAAACCCGACCTAAAGGAGACCCAGCGAGGGAGAGTTCAGGCAGCTGTTTGTAGGTTAGAGTACCTGATTTAAAAACCAACCATTCACTCTTATCGGTATTGTATTTGAGCCCGTGAGCCACCGCATAACCTTCAAAAATTTTAAGAAGCTCTCTCATTGCACCGATAAATGGGCTCAGCAGCACCATATCATCAGCGTAGCTGATGTTGTTCACGCAAACACCGTCCACGTGACAACCGATTTGAGTGCTACTGAGCCTACCTATCAGTTTATTTATGTATAGATTGAAAAGACGAGGGGAGCTCAGACCCCCCTGCCTCACCCCACAGTCCAGCCCATACATATCGGAATATGAGCCTGCCCACTTAACTGTATTCTTTTGACTACTGTACCAATATCTAAACAGTGATATCACATTAGCCGGGACAGTAGTGTCGTGAGCGAGCTTACGCCAGAGAAGGTCATAATTGACCAGGTCGTAGGCCCTCTATAAATCCAAGAAGCATACTATCACAGGAGTCTTGTCTGTATAATATTGAACAGTCTGCTTAAGGCATAAAATTGCACTATCCGTTGACAGGTTCGGTCTAAAACCAAACTGTCCATCCTCGAGAGCGATATGTTTAGCTAGAATCTTATCAAGCAGACTATCCAATACCTTAGCACAGACAGTGGCAAGCGATATCGGCCTATAGTTGGAGATATCGGAGGCGTCACCCGTCTTATTCTTTATTACTGGCACAACGATCGTGTTAGAAAGTTCACCAGGTAAGTATCCATGACTTAGACATAAGTTAAAAATCATAGCAAGTACTCGTGGTAAGTGTACCCCAGCGCATTTAAGATGTTCGACGCTGAGGCCAGGGGACTTTCCCCTCACCATGTTCTGAATACTTCTCGCGACTTCTTTAGCAGAGAACCTGACAGGGGGAGCCCCGGTCACGGCCGCCCCCGCGCCGCTATTTAACGACTCACTTAGATGGCCACAGAAACGCGAATTTACATTGAAATGTTTTTGAAAAGTATTAGCTATTTCAGTGGGGTCGCTCACGCCTGCGACGCTCACCGGCATCCCCGACCTATGTTTTAATTTATTCGTTAACTTCCAAAACTTACTAAATTGTTTACTTATATAACAAGATGCTAGCATATCCATTTTAATTTTCTTTTGGTTGTTCTGACAATATTTTAATTTAGCTTTAAAAAGATTTCGTGATGTACACATATTTTCATAAATAAATCCAGATGTAGGTTTGTTGTAAAATAGCCACGTTTGATAACACAGTCGGGCATCGCGGTGAGCGTCGCGAACGTGTTTGTTCCACCCAACCACATAACTTCCTTTATGACGATTTTTAACAGAACCTGCATGAGTGAGTTCGGTTCCTTTTTTTAAGATATAAATTAATTTATGATACAACCTTTCTATCACCAACCGATGCTCAGTTTCGTGACAAACACTATCCGCTCATTTACATAATTCTGGAGGAAAATCTATTTGTTTTAAGTTGCTATTACAGTAATCTAAATACTTATTTATCTGTTCTAAATCCCTCTCACCCCATAAAACTTTGTTATAAGACATGTAGGATCCAATAATTTTGGGTCTAATTAGATTAATGTTACACTCTATTAATAACGGAATATGGTCCGACGCGTACACGCCGTACAAAATAGACGCATTATTCACCAAATGTCTAGCGGTCTCAGTGACAACACAGTGATCTAGCCAGCGGAGGGAACCATTGGCGGAGCTAGTAAAAGTATGAGAGTCTTGCGGCAAAAGTTCTGTATCAATGCAAGACCATGATTGATCAGCGCAGGTTAAAAGTAACTCACGTGAGAATCGTGTCCCTGGGTGCGCGTTAAAGTCTCCCAACACAAAACCGACTCCACTTCAGTGCTCTCAATCACTGAGATAATCTCACTTAAACAAGTCGTAAAACCCGTAAGATTCGCGGCACAGTCAGTAGGCATGTACAAACTAAATATTAGCAAAGATTGCTCGCCCTGCGCTATTTTTATACACACGACACGATCACTAGCACAATTTATAACTGATACCGACGCAAATAACGACTTCCTCCACAACAGCGCCACACCTCCGTACGGTCTTCCAACCAGTACACCGGCAGAGATGTCCACGGCAGATTTCCCAGTGTACGCGAAGTCTCCATCAATAGTCGCTAGGAAGGGTACGTCGTGGGGCAGCAGCCAGGTCTCCTGTAACGCTATCACGTCGGCTCGTGCACATAATTGACGAACGCAATCAGCTGATCGAATTACATTTTTACAGTTGAATGTACATAGTTTAACGTTCGACATACAACCCATTATATGTTTGTTATATTGTCATTTGTCCCGCCGGAGCGGGATCTCATGGCGAAATGGAGGGTGCGATTGTCGCAACCCAGTGCTGGGCACGCCACAATAGCGGCGGTAAGTCCCCTCTTTGAGGAGTGGTTGGAGATGCGCCACAGCGTCCTCACCTTCCGCCTAACACAGGTCCTCACCGGACAAGGTTGTTTCGGGAGGTTCCTGTTTCGCATAAGGCGGGAGGAAATGCCCGGGTATCACCATTGTGTGGATCGCCCGGAGGACACGGTGGAGCATACGGTGGAGGTCAGCCCAGCTTGGCCGGAGCACCGCAGTGTCCTCGCAGAGGCGATTGGCCGCGGCGATCTCTCGGCTCCGGCCCTGGTCCAGGCTGTGGTACGGAGCGAGAGGGAATGGAAAGCCGTGACCTCCTTCTGCGAAGCAGTAATGCTCGCGAAGGAGGAGGCGGAGCGCGTGGGGGAGGTAGCCATGCGCCCTCCGGGAGCCGTCGGGAGTCGCCTGCAGATTCCCGGCCACCGTAGGCGCGGGCTTGCGGACGGCAAGCAAAGCTCGCCCGGGTCTACGGAGCGTCGTGTTCCACGCGCGCCTCAAAGAGATGTCAGCACAAAGTGACGGGGTCCGATAGGGCCGACGCCTCAGGGTTGCGGGTAATTCTAAAGAGAAAACCGTGGCCCTGGCACAGTCAACTGAAGGAACACGGGTGGGTTTTAGTCAGTAAAAGTCTGACACAACCTCCCGCTCCACCCAGAGCGGGAGAAGTCATTTGATGATTTCCCACCCAAAAAAAAAAACGGCATGCGCAATGTTTTTCGCTGCAATGCTTTTATTGCATATTAATAATTCAGTTAGTAAGTTAGTAGTAGGTAATTTTTGTTAAAGATGTAAGTAGCAGTAGTTGTGGTGTGTTGTAATGTTTTATTAAAAAACTAACATGAATCGAAACTAACGTTTCATAAAATGGAATGAAATTGTATGGTATCTGTTCGGGTGTGGAGTGAGACAGCGTGGGTTCACATCGCCTGCTCAGTTTAACCTGTACGTGAATGAACAGATTGATGGGCTCAGGAAAACCAATGTCGGCCGTTCAATAGATGTCATGGTTTTTAGTTTAGTATTTTAAGGCTCACTGCCAAACCTTCTATACGTGCCGCTTGTGGGTGAAGTTTACGCAGAGGGCCTACAACGTCAGCGTTCAGTATTATAATGGATTTAGGATGTTGATGGGGCTTCTGCGCTTCTACAGCAAGAAACCGTCTTTTCTTGCTAACACTTTTTAACACGACTATACTTTCTCACATTTCAACCACGACTGACTTTGCATTACATTTTACCATTTTAAAAAGACTTTTGCTCCACCAGAAATAACGATAATATCATAACCGTTATTTCTAAGTTTTACCAAAGTAGACCAATACATTCGGTTGCCATAATGAAAACACATATAAAAGTTTATTACATTATTAATCATATATACTTTGAAGATGTTGCTACAGTTGATATTGTGGAAAATACATTTTAGTATAGGAAATCAAAGAAATCACAACATGTTTATGCGGCAACAAGTTCGCTTCAAATGTAAAGGCAAAATCTAGGTACTTAGGTAGATATTACTTCGTCCAATGGCAGTTTAAATGACAATGCCAGATCCTGCCCCAGCTATTTACAGGAAATGTCAATTTACTAAAATAATTGTAATGATTAAAGGACCTTTTCATAATACATTGTTTTTCAGTAGAACTTGCCGATTACGACTAAATGATAAAAGGAGTTCAACCACTGAATTTCCTATTGCGTTACTTATTGCGCATGATACACCACAAAAAAATGTTTAAAATACCTGTAAAACAAAAACTCATATTACGATTATAATAATTATGATAATGCGTAACGTATATGTTATTTAAATCGCTTTTTAACAATTGTAAGCTGCATCTAATACATAATCAATGTCATTACTATTTAAGATTTCAACAGAAACCGCAAGTTCTACAGGCATTAGGACAAATGTTTAGTTAACAGTAATGAATAAGCTTTAAGATGCTACATATTTCAGGCTTGTAAATGACTTTTTGATTTGAGTGGGGCAAAGTTCTATAGAGTTTCTGGCATTGTCTTTTCAGCTGTAAATGCGAAACGGGTTTTTAACACACAAATCCAATAAAAGATAAAAGGATAAACGGAAAACTAAAGGGGTCCTCTACTCACGGCATCAAGTAATTTTTTACATATAACTCACTTGCATGCAGTGTGAATGAACTTTACGGCTGCTACCGGCTATCGCAACTACTGTTACTGATTTAATCCAATTTTATTTTTCGCAGTTCCTGGATCTAGCTACAATTAAAAAGCTTCTGGCTCCATTCGAAAAAAAAGTACAATTGAAATCAAATTTAATATCCAATTCCCCGTATCGAATTCAAGTTCAAATCCGCATGTTTTTTCATTAATTATGTGAGCCCCTAATTAAACAAGCATGTTTATTGGCCAATGTCATTGTCCTACGTCGTTGGGGTGGAACCTAATCTCGGCCGGATATTCGAGCCTTTCAAAATCCGTCAGTCGCTTCACCGAACCTCATTATGTATCATCGGTAACGTTACATTACACTGTAAACCTACGTATATATTATCCTTTGTATCCCTGTAATCCCATTTAAGGGGAAATGACGGGATTTTTAAAGCCTCTCTTCATTTTGTCAGGACCGCCATATTGAATGTTCCGGATTTTGCAGTTAATAGGTAGGTTTAATATAAACGCCATCGCTTATTTTATTTATGTTAATATGTTTACAATGATAATGGAAAGCAGGGAAGTTTTAATGATTTGTAATTTTTTAATTTTGTGCTGATCTGTTCGCTCATGTGTGTGATAGGTGACAGTAATATGAAGACCACAGTTCTGCTAAACTACAAATACTTAGGGCGTTCTCGTGTACAAGCAGCAACATAAGTATACAGGGTGGCAGGGACCCCCCTCCCCCCTAGCGTTGAGTTTTTGTCAAATATCAACAACAATAAAAAATGCTCTGCATTTTGACAGCGTTTGTATTGTATTTTTCTATGAAACAGCATATTTTCTACTCCAGGGCGGCTCGACGAGGTGGGCAAGCTCTTTGATAGAGTTATTGCAAACCGCCTCGTCGGGCGGCTGGTACGGGTGGCCCTGCACAAGTCCGAGGCCATGTGTTTTCATGGTCCTCGGAACGCGCCACTGTCGGGTTCCCAGATAACGGCGGGAGGGTTTCACATCGGCGTCGAGTCGACGATGAAGTACCTGGGACTCGTCCTCGACAGCCCGTGGAACTTGTCCTCGACAGCCCGTGGAACTTCGTGGAGCATTTCCGACGTTTGGCTCCCAGACTGGAGCGGGCTGGGGCTGCCATGAGGCGGTTCCTGCCCAATCTAGGGGGTCCAAACGCCTCCTGCCGGAGGCTCTACATGGGAGTCGTGCGGTCCATAGCCCTTTACGGAGCACCGGTGTGGGCGCGTTCTTTGAGGCGCCGACCGGCCCGCCGGTTGAACGCGTCTCAAAGGGTCATGGCCGTCCGGCTGGTCCTGGGATATCGCAGTCTCCTGTGAGGCGGCGAGCCTCCTTGCCGGATTGCCGCCATGGGATCTGGAGGCAAAAGCCCTCGCGCACGTATGGGAGTGGCGCGAGGGACAGAGCTCCGTCGGGATCTCATGGCGACATGGAGGGTGCGATTGTCGCAACCCAGTGCTGGGCACGCCACAATAGCGGCGGTAAGTGGTTGGAGAGGCGCCACGGCGTCCTCACCTTCCGCCTGACACAGGTCCTCACCGGACACGGTTGTATCGGGAGGTTCCTGTTTCGCATAAGGCGGGAGGAAACGCCCGGGTGTCACCATTGTGTGGATCGCCCGGAGGACACGGTGTAGCATACGGTGGAGGTATGCCCAGCTTGGGCGGAGCACCGCAGTGTCCTCGCGGAGGCGATTGGCGGCGGCGATCTCTCGCGTCCGGCCCTGGTCCAGGCCATAGTACGGAACGAGAGGGAATGGAAAGCCGTCACCTCTTTCTACGAAGCAGTAATACTCGCGAAGGAGGAGGTGGAGCGCGTGAGGGAGAGAGCCTTGCGCCCTCACGCCCCCACTAGCCGCCGCAGGAGACGCCCTGGGCATCGGGAGTCGCCTGCAGATTCCCGGCCACCGTAGGCGCGGGATTGCGGACGGCGAGCAATGGGTAGCTCGCCGACCGGTAAGGACCAGGCCCGGGTCGACGGCACGTTGTGTTCCACGCACGCCTCAAAGAGATGTCGCACAAAGTGACGGGGTCCGATAGGGCCGACGCCTCAGGGTCGCGGGTTATTCTAAAGAGAAAACCGTGGCCCTGGCACAGGCAACTGAAGGAACACGGGTGGGTTTTAGTCAGTAAAAGTCTGACACGCCCTCCACCCAGAGAGGGAGAAGTCATTTGATGATTTCCCACCCAAAAAAAAAGGAGATTTAGAATCATGTGCTGAATACATGGTTATAGTTTGTGCATCGATGTTCATGCCACCCTGTACAACAACCTCATGCCGTACTAAATGTACTTGTCAGTTTACAAATAAACTGACAAGTACAGGGCACGCCGGGAACCCTTAAGGCAATTCCCCGACCTAACGTTCTTGAGTGTTCGGTCCTTTTCCGTCCCGTCGCCATGTCTCGCTCCGTCCCGCCCTCTACGCATGCCCCCTCTACAAATTCGCATTTTTATTATTATTTAAATAAACAGAGAAAAATCTTCTGAACTTTTTACAATGAGATTTTAAATGTATTTATAAAACAAAAACAATTAAGAATGTGAAATGTGATGATAGGATTTCAAACATTTAATGATGTGCTTTTAAATGTACTTTTAATTAATGTGGTTTGCTCGGGGTAACGCCTTAACCGTGTCAATTAATCAATATTGCAAGCCTGTGGTAGCCAACAAATCCACTTAAATATATACCATCTGTAAATACGGCGCGTTCATGTGGTCACAAACACCATTTACAAAAAAATAAAACTACCCTTGAACGTAGGTATAGCGACGAAGTAGCAATTACGTGAACAGGAAAAGTGGAATACACAGCTTATTTGTTCCAATGTTGTTGTTTTTCTTGTATAAATACAGTCGGTATTTATTGTATGTTTCGTGATATTACATTATAATTTTCTTTTTTCAATTCTAGTGCTTGTGGGCGTATCGCTTTTTGTTATTAACCCCAGAAAATAAGGTTTAATTTTTTCTGTAAACCACCTAACAAATTACATTAAGTATAGTATTCTAAAATACCGTAAGACTCTACTTGACAAAAACTTAATTTTTATTTTGCAAACATTTTAAATTTAGTACACACTAGCAAGTTATTGCCTATCTAATTAAAAACAGAATAAAGTAAGTATGTATTTTTGTTTCTAATTTGTTCTTTCGACGATAACTGAAACAATGAGTCAAATGAAGCTAAAATAGAATGTCACCATATTGACACTATTTTGTGAAACATTATTTCGTTACTATTAACGAAAACTAAACGTAAACTCAAATCAAATAATTAAAGAAAGTGTTTTTGGTTTCATAGACCAATTGACCATTTAACAGCAACGATATGCTTATTTAATTATTTACAAGTGCACACAACATATACGTAACAAAAAAAAACACTTCAAAATATACAATGCTAATCTTGGTTGTCTATGCACAATGTTATGAAAAGTGACAATCAAAAACATTAGTTGTCTGTTATTTCAACCCGCGCCTTCGCTCGCTCATGAAATAATGCGGTTTAAATAAAACTAACATTTTTCCGTGTGCTCATTATGATTTTCGGGTTCACCTTTCGCCATCTTATTTATCTCAAAAACTGTCAAAAGTTGGACGCTCATCGGCTAGCACTGCCGCAGGTACTACGTTGTACGCACGTTGCATTATTATTGACGCAAATTACATTTAGCGCGCTCTCTGTCGTACAGTGAGGCTGAGGCTACATTGTCGCGATATCGCGAACACGATACACATCGCTCTCTCTCGCGCACACGGCGCAAAGGGTAGTTCGCGTTATCGCGACAATGTAGCCGTAGCATTAATATTCCCAGCCTATATATCCAGAAGGCTCGGTAACGATTTTAAACTAACGATTACACTAACGATGTTTAAATTGAAAACATTAAGGTATTGTTTCCCACTAATATTTACCTACCTAGAATGTATTAATTATATGGCTGATATTAATTTTACTGGTCGCTATTTTAACCAAAATGCTAGAGAGTAGTTGGATCCGATAACGATTGAATTAAAGTTACGTTTTCGTGGCACGTTCTTATTAGGGCTTCATATTATCTTTTAGTTAAATCTCGTGCACACTGGTGCGACGCTACAGCGCGACACAAAGGCACCGCGAGTCGCGCGACGGGCCGTGCCTTTGTGTAGCGCTGTGGCGTCGAGTCTGTTTGCGGTTTGCGATTATCAGATAAAAAAACGTGTGTTCAATTTTCTGGTCTTCCCAGAGTACCAGCTAATTTGGCTATGCATTATGCTACAAACTTTCAATTTATTTAGTTGTAACTCAGATAACGGTATCAAAGTTTAAACATTTAAAATAAACCGTAACCCTCATACACCACACCACCAAAGATAACATAAAAGGTACATCATTAACAAAATCCAACTTAACCACACAAATAAAACAAACCTTCAAATTGTAATAATTTTAAAGATAAACTGAAAAAGGCTCTTGAAAGGCTTCAAATGTTTGTTTTAACTTATCGTACAGTGTAATCTCATTTGAGATAGCGAAAACACGTTATAAAGTAATTTTAATCCGTTGAGTACCGCAATGTATGAATAGGAGCCCGTTTATGATGCTTGATATATCTTCATTATGTCTTTTTTGTTACAATGTTGGTAGCCTTGCTTGTATTCGAGAAAAGACGTACGTACTTATGAGTGGTACAAAACGTTCAAAAGCGGTCGAGATGTGAATGAAGATTTGCCTTGCTCTAGTGGCCCATCAACGTCTTAAACTGAAGTTAACATCGCAAAAGTGAAGGAAATAGTGACTGTCAATCCTCATTTAAGTTTGAGAGAGACAGCCGATGAACTTTCTGTGTCTTACGAGTCGATCCGTACCATTTAAAATAATTACTTAGGTATGTTAAATGTTGCCGCTCGGCTAGTCCCAAAAGACCTGAATTTACTCTAAAAACTCAATCGCTTAAGAGTCGCAGAGGACATGCTAGAACGAGTCGATTCCAACCCAACATTAATGAAACGCATCTTTACTGTTGACTAGACGTGGGTTTATGAGTTTGACATGTAAACTAGTCAACAAGCTTGGGAGTGGCGATGGCGCCTTCCAACTGAACCGATCAGAAGCCAAAGTCATATTAACTGTTTTCTTTGACTATCGCGGTGTTGTGCACTTGGAATTCTTGCCGAAAGGTCAAACGGTAAATAAAGAATATTATTTGATCGTTATGCGGCGATTATGAGAGCAAATTCGAAGAAAAAGGCCACATTTGTGGAAGGAAAATTCTTGGATTTTGAATCACAATAATGCGCCTTTGTACAAGGTCATCATTGTGAACGATTTTTTGACCAATTCTCAACAAATACCACCAAGGGAGCCCCATATTCACCAGATATGTCTCCCGCTAACTTTTTTCTATCTTAAACTCAAATTACCACTTTGTGGCACCACCGGTTTTCATTCGGTAGAAGAAATAAAGGAGAATTCGCGTCGAGAACTGAAAGAAGTTCCGGAAAAAGCGTTTAAAAAATGTTTTGATGATGGGATTATTCGTTGACGTAAGTGTATCGTTTCTTAAGGAGCATACTACTCGTATGAAGGCAAAAAAATAAATTTGGATGAATAACTTTTCTCAATATGTAATTTTCCCGGTACTTTCTTGACAGAGTAGTAAAAGGTCAAATATTAAGAAGATTATTTCAAAAAAGTATACAATATATAATCAATTTTTAATTTAAAAAAATAATACAAAAATCCCCGTAATTTGGAAGCAGTTAATGGAAAATTACCGATTGATGCCATTCATGAGATAGCAGGGAAGTCATATGTGCTGAAGGAATAATTGCGAAACTTTCTTGTCTTCGAAGCAGTCTTTAGTCTTAGGATATACTTTCTATAAGATTTATTAAAATGAGTTGCTTGTTTTAGTTAATCTAAATTTTCGATTCAAGTTTATATTATGGAAATCGCTTCTTATTTTAAATAGCCCTAAGTTTTTGCTACCATACAAAATATTTTCTATGATATCAAGAGAATGTAGAGTTAGTATTTCTATGAATTTGTTTTTGCGAGACTCGCGAGGACCCTTTTCATTGATCGCGCGGATTGTTCTCTTTTGTAAAATGAAAATTTAATTTACGTCAGCTGCTGATCCCCACAGCAGAACGCCATAAGACATAATACTGTGAAAATGAGCAAAATATACTAACCTAGCTGTGGTAATATCTGTCAACTGACATATTTTTCTTACTGCGTATGAAGCTGAACTTAATTTACCTGATAGAGCTCTAATGTGGGCGAAACATTGCAATTTTGAATCTAAAGTATTTCCTAGAAATAAAGTTTCCGCAATAGAATCTAGTTTCTTGCCATCGAGTTTTAAATTTAGACCCACTTGGGGTACATTTGTACCACTTTGAGTAACTTTATGATATCAATAATATTGTTAGCATTCTTCTTCTCACCTTTGCGCACGGTTTTCTTTGCGCCAGCTGCATCATATACCAATGACTTTGCATTTTCAATTTCGACTTCCGTGTACCAGGAACAACATCTTTTTGTTAAACTTAAATCATCCATCAGATCACATTTCGCTGTTAAGAAAGTCAAAACTTCACTAGGTTGCAAACACAGGACATTTTTACACTGGAATTTCACACGTATACGGGAAGACGGCGCGTCATGCGCCGGTGCCACTACGAACCGAACTCACACTCAATACTGCGTGCTTTGATGTCTTATAGAATACTGCCCATGGACTGCAATGGTATCCATATATTGAAGCTATATTGTAGATTGTGCCACCACGGCCTCCTTGTCCGTCCTTATGAATTCCCAGAACTTCATGCTCGATTCCACTAGAGCTACACAGTTGATTTCAAGAGTCTGCCTTGCAGAGTCCTCGTTCAAAACTCCTGCATTGTTAACGAGAACATCAACTTGGTAATGAGAACTTAAGACATAGTTTGCATTAAGTAAAAGATTACAGAACAGCAAAACTATCGTTGACATGTAAGACATTCGTATCTTTTCTATATATTTTAAAAATAAGATAAGTGTTATGAGCGAATTAAATCATATCCTATGGGATATGATTTAATTCGCTCATATGACCTTTCTTACATGCCATCATGTAAGGAAGGTCATACAAACTAGAAATAAGAAAGGGCCAAGAATTTAACCTTGAGGCACGTCCATCTTAACTAAGGACCCCGAGGACGTCGCCCGTTAACGTTTAGTATATCAAACTATGATAACGGGCTTTATTTTTGTATACCCAAGTAGGTACTTCAGGGGTGAAGAAAGTGGTTATGTCGACCGCCTTCCAGCAGCGACCACTCGGTTCTGTCCTTACCAAATTAGGCGTGCGATACACTTGATCGGGTGCCACAGTCGGGCGGCAAAATCAAATAAATGTAAGTAGGTATTGTAGGTAGTAATCGCTTCGTGTCTGCTTTTTTGCTAAAAATATTGCCAAATCGAATGTGCCGACTCGAAAAAGTAGGTATGTAGCATGGCTTATATAACTTGAAAGGAGGCTGTTACATCTTCAGAGGAAACGCATCCGTTGCAGTAGATCCTGTGCTTGCTTTGGCACGTCACGAATGATGTTACCATAACATAAAGTATATTATACTTACAGTAAATTGCCTGCCTCGTTGGTCTAGTGGTCGCAATCACTACTGCTGAGCATGAGGTCCTGGGTTCGATTCCTAGGTCGGGCAACGTGTTATTGGGTTTTTCTATCTGGAATTTCTCAGTAGCAGCCCGAAGTCTGGATTTGTGCCCGGTAGATGGCAATAGGCTTGCCCCCTATTACATGGGACTTAAACATAACTGGCGAAATGTGGGTGTACTATAGGTACACCTCTGCCCAACCCTTCGGGGAAACAAGGCGTGATGTTATGATGAGTAAATTGAAATAAGGTCAAAATAGCAATGGATTTTCTCGTTCCTGGAATACACGTTCAGTCAACTAATTGTTGTGTGCTTTTCATTGAAGAGCTTTTTATCGTTTGAATGTTCAAACACACATGATACCTTTTTGTCTGGTGATCCATGAGTTTATGTTTTATTCTCAATATCTGGCACAGATGTGAGAGGTCCCCCTTTTTTATTTTCTTTATATAAAACAAATATTCCTTTGTACAGGGTAAATTGTATTCATGGGCATCATATTAAGGTTTCATTGTACTCATCATTATGAACAACTTTACTATGGGATCACACCACAAATCGCGAATAAAAGCGGCCTCCATACTACAGCGCCTGCATAGTAGTGACAACAGCATTCTGAATATGATCGCGTCCAGAGCGGACTGTCCCTTTCAGAAGCACTGGGAGGCCACAGTAATAGGACTTACTAAATAATTAATCCTGTAAAAACTAACAATACTAACCTACTAAACTAAGCAGTATTGTTACTAACTTCAAAGTACTAACAAAATATGGACCTGTAGTCTGGAATAAAGTTTTATTAAATTTTATTCGAACATAAATGTAGGGAACAACAGATTTGTTTTGCGATTTCATGTTTAAACCCATAGTAAAAATGTTCAGAATGATGAGTACAATGACCCTTAGCAGGATGCCCATGAATTCACCCTGTAAAATAAAGGTCATCAAATTGAAATATAAAAAAAAAACCTAGTTAATTTGAATCTGCAAGAAAACTCATGAAACAAAATCAAACTAACGACGTTATTTACTTTAATTGGTAGTCTTGTAATATCCGGTCCTCTTATTAAGGCAAAGGAGGCTTTGTAATGACCACGAGTAAATGACAGTGCCGATTCTATGACAGACGGTGATTCCATTACTTCGCTTAATGAGCATGTACTTCGTACAGAATAGCTTTATTTGATTCGATTTACGCCCTGGTTTTAGCAGTTTAATTTGTTTGTTAGCTAAGTTATAAGTGTAGGGATCATCTATGTTCTATGTTAGAGGGTATGGTTTCCGCACTTAGTCCTACATGTGGACCATTGTACGTGGGCCATGGCGGCCGTCGGTGGTTTTTATTCCAACCAGCCCACCTCCCTACAGAAGCCGATCAAAGCTTCTGGTCTATTGAGAACCTCTGTGTAAGATCCGAGTGTCCCGAGGGTTTCTGTTCTAATCTGGGTAACGCCTGTGCACTCAAAGAGCACGTGCGCAACGGTCTCGTCCGACTCCATGCAAGCTCTGCACAGAGGGCTGTCCGTTATGCCTATTGTGTAGAAGTGTTTATTTAGCGAGCAGTGTCCTGTGATGGTCCCCACCAGGCGCAGGCCATTTCTATTCAGACGTAATAAACGTCTGGTTAGCCTGCCATCTAAGCAAAGCAAAGCTTCCTTGGACTGCCTGCAGCCTGGTGTCGAGGTCCACCACCTCTCGGCTTGTGTGTGGGTGGACTCCTGCAGCCACCTGCGTATCTGGTTGAAGGGGATGTGTATGATGGGTTCAGGCCCGCATGCCGACGTGCTGGATGCTCTCCTGGCTAATTCGTCAGCTGCGTCATTGCCCAGCGATCCACTGTGTCCTTTTATCCATTGCAATGTCACTGTGTTGCGGTTTAATACCGTTACTCGTTCTAGAGCCTTGTGACATTCTAGTACTATACTTGAGGTAATATATTTATTCCTCAATGATTGGAGGAATGAGGCGCTGTCGGAGAGTATACGTATATGTGTGTCCGTAACTTTCCTGGTTTCTATGGCGTACGCCGCTTGTATAATGCCCACACACTCCGCCTGATAGACGGTGTTGAACATTCCCAGCGGATTTGATATGTTTATGTTGAGGTCATGTGAAAAGACTCCAACTCCGGTCCCAGATCCGGTCTTCGAGCCGTCGGTGTATACTCTCATCTCGTTCGGGCGTGAGTAGTCACACCGTTCTTCTGAAAGAACGATGTTGTAGTGCTTTTGGAAGTAGTGTTGCTTCGGGGTTTTGTCGCAGGGTGATGCTAACATTGGCTGTCGTTTGACTGCATCCTCCTTTATGCGTGTGTGCCTGACCCTAGAATCTTTGCTTAGGGTTCCCGATATATGGAGCCTAAAGGCAGCCAGGGTCGCCTCCTCCCGCACGATGAGGTGTAGGGGTGGCAGCCCAAGCATTGCCTGTAGGGCAGCAGTGGGTGTAGGCAGTGGGTGTAGTTCTCATGCAGCTAGTGATTGCTACACAAGCAAACCGCTGCAGTTTTTCGAGATCTCTTTGGGCTGTGCTCAGGTCTGTCCTAGGCCACCAGACTAACGAGCCGTACGTAATAATTGGTCTAATGACAATAGTGTATAGCCAGTAGGTTACCTTGGGGTTAATCCCCCAGTTTCTGCCAAGCATTCGCTTGCACTGCCACAGAGATATACTGGCTTTTGTAGTGATGTAGTTGATGTGTTTTGCCCAATTCAGCTGTTTGTCCAAATAGATGTCTAGGTACTTTGTTTCGGTTGATAGGCTTAGGGTAGTTCCGAAGAATCGTGGTAGTTGTAGTGTCGTCAGTTTCCTCTTTTTTGTAAAGAGGATCAGTTCGGTCTTTGTGGGGTTGGCGGTTAGCTGGTGTCTGTTGCACCAGTCCTCTACTATTTTCAAGGCTTGGCGCATAAGGTTGCATAGGGTATTTTCGTGGGTGCCATTTATTATTATGGTTATATCATCGGCATAGCCTACAGTAAAGTAGCCTTTGTCATTGAATGTTCTGATGAGGCTGTCTACAACCAAGTTCCACAGAAGTGGCGAGAGAATGACACCACAAGCCGCACCAGCAGGGGTGCGCCCTGCGGGCAGCCCTTCGCCACAATGGCCTTTGTGGTGTCGTTCACTGTTACCTGTACAGCTCTCAATTTGAGCAAATTAGTGATCCATCCGCTCAGGGTCGGGTATATATTGTGTCTGTCGAGGGCAATGTTGATGCTACCAAACGTGGTTTTGTCAAAAGCGCCCTCGATATCAATGAAGACGGCTAGTGCTGAGCATTTGTGGTCCACCGCGCATTCAATCTTGGAAACTACGCTATGTAACGCAGATTCCGTTGATCTGCCTGTGGAGTACGCATTTTGTTGTTTATGAAGTGGTTTTGCCTGAAGAGGTCCGTCTCGAATGTATCTATCACAGTCTCTCTAGGGTTTTCAGTAGGAAGGATGTGAGGCTTATGGGCCTATAGGCCTTGGGTTGTGTGTAGTCGGATTTGCCTGGTTTGGGTATGAATATGACTTTCACTTCGCGCCAAGCTAGGGGTATTTGTCTGAGTGCTATACAGGCCCGGAAGGTCTCCACCAGGCATGGTGTCATTATATCAATCCCCCATTGTAGGAGGGCTGGGAAGATGCCATCCAGCCCAGCGGACTTATAGGGCTGAAAGGTGTTGATGGCCCACTTTATCCGGTCTTCTGTTACTATATTGCGGGCTCTAGACCAGTCTTGATCCGTTGGGGTCCATTCTGGTTCAGCTTCCCACACCTTGTCCTCTAGGAGTTTGCAGTCTGGGAAGTGAGTCTCGAGGAGGATCTTACTGGTTTCATGGTCATTTAGTGTGTATGAGTTGTCGGGTTTTTTCAGCGCGCCGAGGGTTCGGTCCTGATCAGTTGATAGGATTTTCCTTACCCTTGCGGCTTCATTATTGGTTTTGATGGATTCACAGAACTTCCGCCATGCTGTTCTTCTGGCAGTTCTGATTTGCTTTTTGTATGTATGTTGGGTCTCTTTGTATGACCTCCCAGTCGTCCGGGAGTCTGGTGTTTTTGGCTTTGTTGAATTGCTTACGTAATGCATCTCTGAGTTTACTAAGTTCAGCGTTCCACCATGGGTTCCTCTCGCTGTTAGTTTTTGGCGCCCTTCGTTTACAGCATGCATTGTATGCTTCGGTAATATATTCTGATAGTTTGTTTACGGTGTATTTTAGTTGTGCGGGGTCTCTTATGGTTACTAGTGAAAGGTGTCTGCCTAGTAGGGAGGCTAGGAGGCGCTTATTCTTGGATACATTGGTGCGCCACGGGTTCCGCCTAGGCACTGGTTTACTTGCGTTGGTAGTTAATGTAAAGCGAATCCTTCTGTGGTCTGAGCAAGAAGGCTCGTCGGATACGTGCCAGTTTGTGACAAAGTTTGTCGCATTTTCTGTTGCAAGGGTTAGGTCGTTTGCCTTCGGACTGTGACCCAAGTGGGTTCAGCACCACGGTTAACAATGTTAAGGTTAGTAGAAAATAAATAGGTGGATAGTACCTCTCCTCTGAGGTTCGGTGCGTCGCTGCCCCAGAGTGGGTGGTGAGCGTTTGAGTCGGTGCAGATGATCAGGTCTAGATTGGCACGCTCGCAGTGTTGTACCAGGTCGGTCATCTCTTTTGGCGGGCAGTTTGCGTCCTCGCCTGGCATGTATACCGAGGCCAATACAACATCGGGAACGTCGCCTTCGGTCTGGAGCCTGACAGCTGTCAGGTCTCTGGAACAGAACTAAGTGAGTGGTGTGGTAGGAATTCCATTGGGTATGTAGGCGCAGGTTCTTGGTTTGTCTGAATTATGTGTGTTGAGGATTAGCTTACCTCCGATGTTGCCGAGGCCGCATATCCTATTGTTCCTGATCCATGGTTCCTGGATCAGTGCGATGGTTCGGGGTTTTACCTCCAGTGCCCTGCGCAAGCTAGCCGTGGCAGTTTGGCTATGCTGGAGGTTGGTCTGTATGATGTTTAGGGGCTTCGAAGGCAGTAGGGTGGAGTTAGTCGGAGATAGATCCATCGGACGGTATCTCCGCTTCCTCCACTCTGGCTTGGTATGTTTGTTGATCACATGGCGACGAGGCGAGGAGTTGCTCGTTCCAACCAGGTGATCCGGGCGATATGGTGACAACATCGGCCATTGCCGCACGGGCCATGACCTCCTCGAGGTGGGCGATATCCGGTTCGGTCTTCTGTGTCGATGTCAGTGCTGTCTCTTTCACTACTGTACAGTCAGTCTTTGTGTCGGCGGGCTGGGTCGTGGGCCAGAAGCGTACGTATATCGACACAAGAAGGTACGATATCCGTCGCTCCCGGGCCAAGACCTTTTCCACTTCCTCCGGTGGCACACCCGGGGTCAAAAAAGTCCCACAGTTGTTGCCACCGACGGTAGTTGCCCTGTACAGCGACCACCTGGCGATGTCATACCAAGTGTTCTGACGAATCAGAACACTTTGGAGCCGGGCCACGTCACCTCCGTAACGAGGGACGAAAAGCGTGGCTCGGACACGGGTGGGCACGTCAGATTGTCGTAGTATCGTAAGTGTGAGGTCGGTGTCTGGTAGTCGGATTTTGGGCGCATTTTGCGTCAACCAAGTCAGGGCATAGTCGTCCTCGCACCACATCTGCACGGTGCCTTCCGCTACCCGTGGGTAACTGCGGAAGGAGGGGAGTGGTGTCGTCGAGTCCGTGTTCATCAACAGGTCTTCGAGGCCTGACTTTATGAGTTCAGCCTCATCCCTAGTCAGGTCTCTGGATGGGGTAGGGAAGCAGATCGCCACGGCCAGCCGCGCAGGTATATCCTTCGTGGCTCGCGCGTAGGTTTTCTGCTCCCCCGGGGCGGAGTGGACCCTCACACGTATGGCGACCCCCTGAAGTGCACTCGGTGAGGCTGTGTCGTCAGGGCACACTCTCTTCGCCGGCCCTGTACCGCTTGGTCCAGGCTGCGGTTTGGAGGTCCTGGCAAGTTGTCTGCCAGCTGCGCCTGTGCGTGTGAGGCTCTAAGGCGCCTACCCCTGTGCTGTCTTGGTCAAGTTCTATCGTGGGTATGGTCTGTGTTATGGGGTCGACTGGCGGCCCTGGCAGACTCTGTTGCGTTCGGGAGCTTTTCGCGCCGGGTTTGCCCTTCGCGTACTTGCCCCTGCCCGCTTAATTCCGCGCCCGGCCACTTTGCGCGCCGGGTTGCTCCTTCGCGTACTCCTGGCTGGTCGCGTACTGTTATTTCGGCGTCCGATCGCATTTCGCGCTGGCTAGTGCCTTCGCAGTCCTGCTATCGGTCGCCTACTTTCCCGTCCCGGGCAGTGATTTTTCCGCGCTTCTTCAGCAGTCGTACTTCGTCAGCCGGGAGGGTGGTAGAGCTGTCTGTGTTTGTCTTGGTCATAGTCAGGGTTAGTGACGCTGTTCCGCACAATACTCTGTTGCCAGAGGCTCGTGGGGGGCGTTATGCGTTGGGTTGCGGGTACTGGCGCGTTGATCGCGGCCGAGTTTGCGTGTATAGGCGCGTTAGTCGCTGCTGTATAGGTTTGTAGGCGCTGAAGAGCGCTGTGATATTTTGCAGTCTGTTGCCCCCCCCCCCCCCCCAAAATACGTTGGGGGCTGACCGCCGTGGCGGTGTGGGATTCCCCGGCCTGGCCGGGACCCACCTGGGTAGTTTTTTCCACGTTCTGCATGATATCTTTTTGGGGGTGGGCTTTTTTGGAATCTCTGGGACCGACGGGACATAGGGATAGGAAGGAAGGCATTTGGTGAGAGGGTGTAGGTAATTTGGGTTCACCCTAGGTCTGGGATTAGGCCTAAGGATTTGGGAAACGGCAGGAAATTAGTGGATAGGGAGGGATGGTTTTGTTAGGCGTTCAGGTTCATGGGAGGTAGGGTATCTAGGTTACCCTGAGCCTGGGATTGGGCCTTCGGGAACTTCTCTTGTCCGGGATCTCTTACAAGATGCTCGGGCCGGGATCGACCATTCTAGACGGTCCCGCAGCCGGAGTTGGGCTATCCGCAACCTGCCCACCCGCTCGGTTGCAAGAGAAGAAGTGCCTGGCGATCCGGGTCGCCCCACCGCGGATGTACGCATACATTCGTGTTGGAGCAATCCAGCTCGCCCCGAGAGTGTAGGGATCATAATATGTATAGTATTTAGATATGCTCAAAACCGAGCGTTTGGTTTATTTTAGCTACTTCCACAGCATTATGTCATACGGCATTTTACTGTGGGGTCGGGCTGCAGACATTGAATCCATTTTTATTTTGCAAAATAGAGCTGTCAGAGCCATTTACAATCTACGTCGCCGCGAATCTCTTAGGGAACTATTTAAGAAGATTAATATAATGACTGTACCTTGCCAGTTCATTTATGAAAATATTATGTATGTTAGAAAAAATCTGCATCTATTTAATAAAATAAGTGATAGACATAATATTAACACTAGAAATAAGAATAAAATAGATCAACCATTTTTCAGACTATCTGAAGTACTCGTACATAGATCTTTTATGGGGTACTGTGTTAAATGTTACAACAAAATACCTGGTGAAATATTGCAATTAAGTGAAAGAAAGTTTAAAACTCATGTTAAAAAAACACTTTGTAATTAAGCATATTACAAATTAGAAGATTATATCCTAGATAAGAATGCTTGGAAACATGCTGGTCCTGCTCCAAAGGACAATCTAGAGGCTAGACAAAATCATACTATTTGCTTATTGTATTGTATATTTGGTTATTTTTACTTTACTCACACACTGACGTATTCCTAGTTAATATTTTAGGAAAATCATATATTTTTACAATTGTTTGTAAATATGTGAGCACAATGTACTTAACCTTAATTTATATGCATTTGCTTTATTTTTAATTTTTTTGTACCAATATTGTAAAACATTTTAAGAGTAACGGTGGAGTTTCTTGCCACTTCTTCTCCATACAAAACTACTTTTTGGAAGTGGCGCCTAGAATCAGTTCTATTTTTAATGTAAATTTTGACGTTCAAAAGTGCCTTTTTATGGGCCTATTTGAAATAAATGCTTTGACTTTGACTTTGACTTAACACTTGGCTACCACTTCTCTCGAAAACCAGATCAGCCGCCGCCAATTGACAGTTTTCACTAGCAGCTCCTGTCGATTTTACGTCTATTTACAACATTGATCGACAATTGTCGAGTCGATGTGTCAAACCCAAGTGTTTTTTTTGCAATAAGACTGTCTTACTGCAAAAAAACCTAAAGTGTCAGTCAATGATAAAGTAAGCTTTGAGTAAAGTCTACAATGCAAACTTCAACCACAATTCCACAAGAACTTTCTCACAAAACAATAGAAAACTTCATTCTAACTTCACAATGATTAAACAAATGTTAGTGGAAGAAGTCATTTAACCAAATCCGGCAACATTCAAGCAAGTTAGGAACCGCGTTAAGTCAATGGCTCCAAATCATTAGTTCTGGAATTGCGGCGCTATCGTCTCAACGTTTTCCATTATCTTGCACGTCGTGAGCAGTAGTCTTATTGTAGTGTTAATTAGTAAAGTTATTTCGTGCATTCCTGTGGCTGAGGCTTTGAACGAGGGTGGGAACGACTGTAAAGGTTTATTTGTAACTAGCTGCGCCCCGCGGTTTCACCCGCATAAGTCTCGACTCCCGTTCGAATATTGAGATAAAGTAGGTCATGGTCAGCTAGTATAATATATTATTCCGCGAATTAACTTTTACATGGCGGATATAAAACGCTGACGAGGAACAAATGGAAATTAATGTAATTGCGTAATACACAATCAATCGGAATCTGAGTCATTTTGAAACAGATTGTTAATCCATAACTTCATACGTTCGATAAAAAATTCTGCTCAACAACCTAAATAACGCAATGAATGATGTTGAACTGTCAAAATACAACAGATTTGTCGTAATCGTTCAAGAAAGTGTGTTACGCAATAAGGCTGCTGGTCTATCAAAATAATAGTTTTATCTGTGGAATCACAATTGAATCATTCGACGCTCGACTCTCGCTGCGGATGGACGTGTCTGTGCGCTCTCCCGCTCCCGGCCCAGTGTTGTGTTTCGTGATTATTCTCGTCGCTACCACGTGACGTCATCGTAGTCGTCCGGACTACACCGATTACAAAATCAAATCAAGAAATTGATTTTGATTTTGATCAATTAAAAAGTGCCTTTTTCAAGGCAAATCTATTTTCTTTTAAGTTTAGTCTAGTCTAGTTTCTTTAACGCGCGTTTTGTGAGTAGCTTCACTAGGCCCCTTCTCGGTAAAACCACAGTTTCGTGGTCCTCGGTTGAAACCTTACGGTGCCAACGAAGCCCAGTGGGTTGTTGTCCCAATCACACTAGATTGGGACAGGCAGTAAATTGGACGGGTCCCAGATAACCGGCCTTGGGGGATCTCCTAGTCGGCTCTGGTGACAGTTTTCCTTTTCAGCTACTCACCTAGTGTCTTTTGGGTGTGTCTACACCCTTCGCGCTAGACTGGTCAGAGCCCCGTTCGCACAATAAGACTGGCGACGCGTTTACAAGCTTAGGGCTCACCAATAGGTACACACCTCCCTGTCTACACCCGACAGGGAGGGAAACTCATCCCCGGGCCAATCCACCCGGGGAGATAGGTATAGGGTTAGAAGGCTAAGTGGAAACTTAGTTCCCAAAATTCCCTCCCCAAATTAGCCCCCCCTCCTCCGACCACGGAGGACGCCATCCTTTTGGCGTTCCTCAAAGAGGTCCTACTAAAGGACCCCGAGTTTTTGCCGAAATATGGCGCCAAAAGAAGCCAATGCTCCAACCCCACTCTGTCTCAATGCGCACTCGCTAACTTCAGTGACGCCCTTGAAAGCCCGCTTTCGCCACCTGTTGCCGAGGAAGGCTAAATCTTCCGCCCCCGCTGGCTGGGCCACCAAGGCCCAGCTCCCCTCCCACCCCTCCTCCGCGGGCCAGTTGCCCCGCCAGCCCCATAAATTGTCCTCCCGCTCCTACCGCGAGGTAGCAAAAGCCCCCTCCCCCGATTTACGTCCAGGATAAGTCTAAATGGACGGAAATATCAAAAATGTGTGTTGATCGCAGGATCAACTACACTAACGCCCGATCCACCCTCCAGGGTATCAAAGTTAATGTCCCCACGTTTTCGGACTTTAGGGATCTCTCCCGCGCCCTGCGTGAAAGGAACTACTCCTTTCATACTTACTCCCTTCCGGAGGAAACCCCCAAACGCGTCGTCATTAGGCGCGTACCACAGGAAATCTCCACCGAGGAGATTAAGAGCGACCTTGTCGCACAAGGCATTTCCGTATCCGCCGTCCAACCCTTAAATAAAGCGAGACAGAGCCTAGTCTTCGACATGGTCCTGGTCATCTGTGACCCCACAGACGGTCACCACCCGATTTTCAAAGTAAAGTCGGTATGCTCTCTGTCAGGCATTTCAATCGAGTATATAGAGTAACCCTATAGAGCGCACATGATTGGGCAGTGTCATCGCTGCCAAATGTACGGCCATTCGCAGTCCAACTGCTACGCAACACCTAGATGTGTCAAGTGTCTAGGTGAACATGGCACCGCCGACTGTTCTCGTCCTAAGAATAGGGAACAATGCGTTGAGCCTCCGAGCTGCGTCCTCTGCGGCAAATCCGGTCACCCGGCAAATTATCGGGGCTGTCCGAAAGCCCCTAAGTTCTCCTCTCCCAAACTCGCTAAACGCGCGAGCGACCGCCAGCACAGAGAAAGCCCCTGAGGAAAGCCTCCTTCCGCGCTGATGCCGGAGCGGCTTAGTCCGTAGAGGCCGTCTCCCACCAGCAGCTTCGGTGCCCGTTAAACCCGTGCAACCCGCTTAATTTCAGCGCTGATGGCTTCCGCCATCCCGGCGCCTTCGGTAGCCTCCGCGGCCCCTACGGCTTTTCAGCCTCAGGCCTCAGGGAACCCAGTGCCGAAACAGCGCCCAAATTACATTAAGCACATACGCGGCTCTCTTCACCACCGCCGCGGATAAACTCAAACTCAAACTCAAATCATTTATTTAAATTAAACCATTTACAGGCACTTTTGAATTGTCAAGGAATCGGTCAGTCAGAAATATGAAACTAGTTGCCCATTCCAAAGCGCAGTAGGGCACTATGGAGAAGAACGGGCAAGAAACTCCACTCCTCTTTTAAATAATATTGTTGTTACAAATATATTAGTTACATCGATTATTGTTGACACTATAAGTGAGAACGATGTACAAAAACCATACACGTTAAAAGCGTCCAGAGTGCAGCAAAACATAATTAAAAACAATCCAGCAAATTAATTATTAAAATATGCCGTGGCAGCTAAGAGATGACCAGTCCCAACTGACGGCGCCCGTTCACGAACATGACGCATTGATCAGCACCATTCAGCTCAACCATTTTGAAGGGAGCTAAATGATCCGACACACGCACCACCGTCAGCGAGACATTTGAGTGAGCATGACATACTATCAGGCGCCAAGGCACATTCAAGTCAATCTATGTAATTATCCGGTAAATGGTAGCTCTATGGTACAAAGTACTCACATCTGTGCAATGCATGTATATAATAAAAAGGAGATTGAGTTTATATAATGCAAATATATTCTTACAATCTTCAGCAGCTTCAATTAATTTGTTGTGGTGTGGAGCAGGACCAGCATTAAGCCAGGCATTTTTATCAGTTATGTAATCCCCTAACCTATAATGCGCCTGCCTGCTTAATGTGCGTTTGACAAAGGGTTTGAATTTTGTCTCATTCAGATGAAGTATGTGGGGAGGTATTTTATTATAACATTTTAGACAGTACCCCATGAAAGATGAGTCTACTTTAGCCAGTCTGAAACCTGGTTGAATTAATAGGTCCCGATTTCTAGTACTATAATTTTGTCTTTCACCTCTTTTACTGTAAATATGTAATTTTTTTCTTACGTACATGATGTTTTCATAGATGTATTGACAAGGTACAGTCATGATGTTAATATCCTTAAACAATTCCCTTAGAGAATCGTGCCTGCGGAGATTATATATGGCTCTGATGGCTCTTTTCTGCAGAATAAAAATAGACTCGATGTCTGCAGTCCGTCCCCAAAGTAAAACACCATAAGACATGATACTATGAATTGAATGATTAAGCATTATCTTTTCAAAAACCTTGCTGAAAACCGGTAGCGCGGACACAGGTCTATAATTATTAGTGTCTTTACTGTCCCCGGATTCGAAAAGTGGTATTACCTTACTATATTTCATTAGATCCGGGAAGACTCCTTGATCCACACACAAATTAAATATTATGGCTAAGTAAGGTGCTATAGTTTCAATTATGGAGGTACAGACTTTAATAGACATTCCCCAAAGATCTTCGGTCAATTTGATCTTGATTTGCTTAAAAGATCTTATTACTGTTAAGGGGTTAATATGCTTAAAGTTAAATTCAATCGGGCAGGCCGAAATATTCGCCCTCATTAAATCAAAAGCAAGTGAGGGCGAAGAATTTAAGATTTCAGTGGTTTTTAGTGGGACACTGGTAAAGAAATTCACAAATTCCTGAGCAACTTTTTTGATATCGCAAATGAGACCACGTGACGTCTCCAGTGTGTATTCAGAATTTTGCTTTTTGATCCTGTTCGTTTCATTATTGATAATTTTCCAAACCGTCTTTATTTTATTGTCTGCTGATTTTACCTTGTTGCTTATGTATAAGGCTTTAGCTGCCTTACAAGCGTTCTTAAAAAAAATTGAGTAAGAAGCAACATACTTATTAAAAGTTTCCGTGTTAATATAAGGCTTTAGGCCATACAGCTCGAAAAGTTTTTCCCTACTTTTCCTAAGTCCTTTAGTTACCCAGTCACTAAATAAAAACTTAGGGCTGATACTTTTACTGTTCTTCTTAAAAATATTATTAAACTCGGTTTGAACTACCGAAAAGAATTCTTTGTACAAAATATTAACATTATTCATTGTAAGGTCCTGATTACTTAACTTACCAATCAAAGTGCTTTTAAATATATTTAAATTAACAGATGTTATTGGTCTGGATTGTATCTGCACTTTTTGTATCGCTATGTTGGACTCAAAAGTTACGGTTTGACCGCTGTGATCTGAAGGGAGATAATTTACGACAGCTTTATCTAAATAATCGCAGCAACAAAATACATTATCAATACATGAAACAGTAGTTGTAGTTGTTCGGGTTGGTTCCAAAAACACATTTGACAAATTGAATGATTCAAACAAATTCAGTTATCTACTAGTATTTGAATTATTTTCTAAAATATTAATGTTAAAGTCTCCACAGATAATAACTGATTTATTACCAGTTGCAAGTTTAGCCAAAACATCTTCCATTACTGACTCAAATATAGAGAAGTTTTGATAATTTGGGGCTCTGTAAACGCACACTATAACATGCTTATCTAGCTCAACACAAGACAGTTCAACGCTATGTTCAACCGATAGTTCAACTATGTCTTTACGAGCTTTTGATTTTATACAACTTTTAATTAGTATTAGTGAACCACCACGCAACATTGATTTTCGGTTAAAACAACTGGCCACATTATAATTCTCGTAATTAATTAACATTTCAGAATCTTTTAACCAATGCTCAGTTATGCAAATAATGTCAAACATTGTTTTTTCTAAAAACAATTCAATTTCCAATTGTTTGGAGTTAAAACCTTGAATATTTTGATGAAATAATTTCAAGGATTTCTGCTTAGCCCCTTTTCTACAGTTAACTATTGTAGTGCTAGAAAATACCTTTTTGTTTCTAAGTGGAACTATACTATTATTGGTACCTTCTGTTGTCTTAAAAACTAGTTTAAATTATCTGAGCTAAACACCTCAACATTAGTCCTATTACTAATTGTGGTGCTAACTAAAGGTGACATCGATACACTACTTATGTCTGGGTTAATAATAAAAGCTAATAGTCTAGCTATTTGACGTCTAAAACTAATCGGCAGATACACAGTATCTCTAGTCGACCTTAGCTTATCAACAAAAATGTTGGTGTCAAAAAATAGAAACTTGTCACTATGGTGACTAACTAAGAAATGCATGTAATTATTTAACAAGTGAATGTAGTTGTTTTGCCTATTTGACAAGTGCTCAAAGTATGGGAAAGCACACAAAATTATTTTCTTGCAATTTAACTTTAGTAGTTTGGTGACACTATCAGTGATGTCATCTTTTGTTACATTATAACTATTACCTATAAGTACTGTGATAATGCCATTTGGATCATATTCATTCCTAATTATTGAAGACATTATTTGTGTGTAGGAAGTCTATGGCATACAGAAATTTTGAGAAGAATGACTCAGGTTGTTGCTAAGTAATTTTCCTAACCCTTTTCCAAAACTATCAGAAAACATAATGGATAAGTAACAAACTTTACTAGCACAAGGGAGAGAGCTAGCTTCCGTCTGCACTACTTGCACTGGACCTTGTTCAATATCTGGTGTATCTATATTAGGAATGGAAACCTGAGCAAGTCCTGACTGGGAAGGGTTCTCCGTTGCCTCAGGTTGGAGCTTGCCAAGTTCGGATTTTCTTTGCAATGAACATTGAGGGCCGCTGAGAGTCAGCAGGTCCTGTTTGACTGCTTTAGAATTGCACATGTCCACTAACTCATTTGCAGCAAGGATGTGCTCCTGAATTTGTTTTTCAGACCTTACATACTTAGTATACAGTGAATGAATTGACTCTTCCAGTACCTGAATTTCAGACTGCAAGCGTTGAGTATCAATCTCATAAATGTTTTTGCTGTCTTCTAATTTAATTTGGTAGTTATTTAATTTACTTTTAAGAAAACCACGTTCCTTTCTTAGTTTAATATTATTGGAACTGTGTTTTTGTTGATTCCTAAATTTATTACATTTATTTATGATTTTATTTAATTTTGACTTACTTTATAACTACTATTATTATGTTTTACTATAAGAATCTTCAGTAAGATCTATTGTTATTAAGGACTGAGGGTTGCAATTACTATGAAATAATTCCTTGTATAAGTTATTTGTTTCCTTAGCTTGAGTACATTCCTTTTGTTTCTGGAATGGATTAATTTGTACATTTGCATAAACTAATTCTTCTTCTAGGTCCCTAACCTTATGCAAAGCCTCCTCATATAAGTTACTGCAGTTGTTGAAACCATCTGTAATTAACCGCAATTTGTCCCGTTCATCAACCACATCCAGGTATTGTCGATGTAGGTCTACTAGCTCCTGTTTTAAGCTAGTATTTTTGTAAACAACCTTCTCGACTTCTTTCTCACTATCCTCTATTTCCTGTAACAGCTGTTCACATTTACTGTTTGAAGCCTTGAAATTTTGTAGGGTCGTTTTCAATTTAAGCTCCAACTCCTGAGTTGCAGCCTTGCGGGTCATCACAGTGTGACGGTACCTAAATAACCCTAGGCTGATAAATTTTTAGTTTTTCCTAATTATGTTAATATTAGCGTTAAGGTCGGTTTCCCCCGAAGGGGAAAAGGCCGCACTCCAACCCCGTGCGGCCCTGTAGAGCTCGTCACCAGACTTGGTCACTCTCCCACCGATAATAGAAATGAATTCCCAAATTTATAGAAGCCAAATGCCTTGATATTATTAATGAGGCAAGGAAACAATGTATCAATATTAGATGATACTTGGGAATTCATAGTTATGAAATATATTGGAAGTGATTTTAGAAAGCTAAATAATAGAGGGATGCAGAGTAAATTATTATATAAACTTGTGAGTAACCCAAACGCTAGCGCGTGACAGGTATTTGATCAGTCGTAACTCACACAATACCTCGCATCTACACTCGGAGTACTCAGAGATACACTTCCATAAAGTGACGCAAGCGGCTTTACAGCGACATAGCGTCGACATCATGCTCTTTTGGAGTCATGGCCCCTAGCAGTTCTCTCGAACTGATAAACGTGACAAAGCGGCTTTTCCTGCGGCAACCATGCGACTGTCCTTGTCTAGCAACGGAGCGGCTAGTTCTAGCGGCATTGCGTCTGCATCATGCTCTTAAGGAGACATGGTCCCTATCAGTCCTTCGACTCGTTATGAGATAGTTGTGGTCACCCAAACCCCCGGAAGTTCACTCTTTGCACAACAAGCATATTTGCAAGACACGTGCTCATGTCAGTCTGACCGAGTTATTAGTACAAGATAAAGAATATAATATTCTTTGAATTACTAGATAATTTGAGTTGAGAAATCAAAACTCGAGGATTATTACTAAATAAAGTTTAGAGTTCTAGTATCGGCCAAAGACAACGAATACAACATTCAAGAATTACTAGTTATGAGAGTAGAGAATCAAACTCAAGCATTATTTATAGAGTTGTGAAACAACTCACTTTATGTCAAGTCTATAGACAGCCCCAAAGAGCCCACCCGTCACCACTTCCTAGTGCTTATGCTGGGGAGAAGAAGTGGCGCAACAAACTCCCCAGCAACACGTGTCTGTCTGATTAGTTATAATGACTATCAACTCCATCAGCCTAGGATAACTATAATAACTAAAGGCTCACCCAGTCTCACCTACAAACACTAACACTATTACATTTATACGTTACATTTATACGTTAAATTAATTATTATACGTTCAAACTAGATTATAGAATACTAATAAACTAAATATGTGCTTCAACACGACTATATTTTACTTATTTAATATTAACTCGTTCTCCTACAACAGCCCACTTGGACAAGGCCTCTGGCACTCAATAATTCTTCTAACTTTCTTAGCCTAGCCCTACACCGACCGTTTCCTACCGCGGTCTGTCTTCCTTCTCGCTGGTAGCGCTAATAATACCTGTAATAGAATCTTCATAATGTGAAGAGGTAAGGGAATCGTTACGCTTGCGCTTTAATCAACAATAATAGCTACGTTAATGTATCTGTGTATGATATACCCATTTCAGTGAGACGAGGAACCGTTTTACAACGTGTGTCTCATTGTACGTGTTCTACTAAACCTAACGCATATAACCTCTGAGGACAATATACGATTTTAGTAGAACATGTTCCCTAAGCACAATATAAATGTCTTACTCAATCCTAGAGACAGTGAACTACGAAGCCCAACTGCCATTGAGTGAGACAAGTATTGAGTATAAAATTCTAAACGCGTGCTAATGTTAATATCATCCTTACGGCAGCCTAGCTCCATTTCTAGAATAACAGAAAATATCGCACAAGCGTACCGTAGACTCAGTCTGTAGCAAAACTCAATGCGATCGTACTCGGTGTTGGCCGAGGTGGTTATTTCGTCACCTCACATCTCGTTAATCTTCCCCATTTCGAGGATACAGTGCGGCTGTAAGCGGCAAAGCGTCCAAATTGACGTGTTTCGATAAATAGTGTCGATTTAGAAATTGGCGTACCATATGCCAGGTGTAGGTTTTATCGAGACACGGTCCTTAGCGTTCTTAGAACGACTACCAATCCAGTTTGGGGAAGTGTGTAAAGCCTACCCCCTCTCCCCGGAGATGCCCCTACAACGAGCCTTTCGTAAAGAGTTGTGTGGCCAAACCTTTTTGGAAGCAGTAATTATCACTAACGTTTGATTGTTTTATAATGCCGATTTAGATCGACTTTATAGTATATGTTGTTTTAAATGAACTGAGAGTATTTACGGTTCTGCCTTCCGTATGTGGTTGCGCATGTTACAGGTCAAAGTCGTCAAAAGTCGAGCGTCAGTGCTCAGTGTCAAATAAAGTGGAAGGCCTTCTCCGTTTCCCTATAATCAAACGCAAATGACAAATATCTGTCAGGGTATGGATTAGGAGATGGACACGTAATACAATAGAAAATAGAGTTAAATAATAGCACAATGTCGCTATGCTGGAATAAATGATATTAATCGCTCTGCAGCGATATTATCTAAATGTTACCTACAAATCATAAAACAAATCAGCCTACGAGAACAATACAATCGAAAAGCAGATTAGTAAAGAGTTTAACACTTACCAATGATATCTTTGTAGGGAATTAGATTACTACTCACGAAATGCCGTACGTAGTACCAACTTCACCTCGAACACAGCTCCTCCCAGCTCACAACACTCACCAACCTCCTAACTTAACTAGCTTTCCCTCTTGAGACTATAACGACCGAACCCTGTCATGTCTTAAGACCAACTGTCCTTCCTCAACACCCCCGCCAACTATCCAAAATCGGCGTCTGGTCCTTTCCCACACTATTTTTTGTAAACTTCGACTTATAACACATTTTTCTATTTCTTAATTGTTTCTCAATTGCGTCCCGGGTATAATACGATTCACAGATGGCTGCAATAACGCGTCCTCGCTTTAACTTTCTCGTTCTCAGAATTTCTAAAGGACTATGGATTTCAATTGTCTTAACATTTCTTTCGAGCGACGACGGCTGCCATGAGTGGCCATGAAATAGAAATGTAATGCATTTCTGAGAGGCCAATAAGTGCAAAGAATTAGGATATCTTGTTATTTATTAGGGTAACGCGTCAAGCTGTCAGACCATAAAATTAAGATTTAATGTGTTTTAATTTAAAATCAATTATTGTGTAATATTAATTTCTATGTGACTTACAACCTTTTAAGATAATAAAAGCTTATGCTGCATAAAAATATTAAAGTATCAAATACATATATCTGATTATTATTTTGAATAAACTAGAAGACTATGTGCGTCAGTGTTTTTCTTTCTCGGTATTTTTTTATTATTTTAATCTTGGTCTGGCAGTTTGAGTAATGGATGCGGCCTACCTAATTGAGGCCTTTTGAGTTGAGTTGAACGATTACTGACAAATGCGTTCACTGACTGGACAGGTCCACTCGATCTGTGTGGTTCTTTCTTCAAAAGACCATTTCAAACATAGCTCTTCACGTTCTTCCCATGATCTGACTGTGATCTCTGAGGTTGTTTCGGCCTTTCTTATTAAAGTAGGTAGATAGGAAACGCCGACATCATCTAGTTTTAAAACTATGATTGCCGAGTTTGCACAAACCTACATGAAGAAATAAAATTATTTATCAATTTATCATTTAACACTAAATCTTTATTAATTTCAACCACTCAACCATCCAATTTACTAGGTGTGAACTCGGAAACTCATTCCACTTACAGATCTCGCGCAGCATGATAAATTCAGTGTTATTCTTTCATCAGATTAGCGTTGCAGAACTAACTTTGTATGAAAACCAAGTTTTGGCACGAATATGCGAACGTTGTATTATAATGTAGTTGTTTTGTAAATTGCAACTTCTGAACTATCCGTGCGGTAACTGCTAACAAATGAACTTAATGTTCGCCGTTGGATATACAGTTTCAGTTAGTGTACATAGTTGGGACTAGTTTTTCTAGCTTCGATCATTCTATGACGTGGTTAGAGCCGGAACAGAGAGATATTAGGCAGCCATTTTGGATATGTTATGTTCTATTTTTTGGTCGTCACCATTTTTTTTAAATTTCATACAGCGGTCGGTTTGAACGCTGCAATTGGTCTAGTAATAAAATAATCCTAGTTTTTTTTTCACGGAGCATAATTTCTGTCAGTTATTCGATTATTCTTACAACAAAAAGTTTAAAAGTACAGAAAATTTTAAAGCTTAACGTACAAAACTAATAAAAAAGTGATAGTAAGGAGTAAGGTATCAGGTATCAGAATATTAGAAAAATACATGACTACCCGACTTAGTCCAATAATCCATACTTATCTGTCTTGTCTGCCGGTTGTAAGGACCGAACAGATTTCTATGAAATGTGGCACGCAGGTCCTGGACATAGCATACTTCTTTATCGTGGTAGTATGTTTCCGTGCTATAACTTTTGTCTTCCAGGCAGGCGATGCCGCGGAAATAAGCTAGTTATTGACAACTAGCCCAAACTTAATTATCTTCATCCGACCAAACAATCCCGTGCATCATAAACTCTCGTATATTCTAGTCAAAATATTCGTGTGAGACTATTATTGTCTAGAACTGAAACTATATTCAAACTCAAACTCAAACTCAAAGCATTTATTTCAAATAAACCCATTACAGGCACTTTTGAATTGTCAAGGGGTCGGTCAGTCAGAAATATGAAGCTAGTTGCCCATTCCAAAGCGAAGTAGGTACCTATGGAGAAGAACGGGCAAGAAACTCCATGGACACTCTTTTAAATAATATGGTTACAGAAAATTTGTTACATCAGTCTTGTTGAAATTAAACATGTGAGAACGATGTAGAAAGACCCGTAATAAAAAAACATAAAAATCGGAAAAGAAAAAATAAAAAAAATAAAAAAAACAAAAAGGCGTGGCAGCCAAGAGATGACCAGTCCCCACTGACGGCGCCCGTTCACGAACATGACGTATGGATCAGCATCATTCAGCTCAACCATTTTGAAGGGAACTTGATGATCCAACACACACGCCACCACCAGCGAGACATTAGAGTGAGCGTGACATACTCTCAGCCGCCAGGGCACATTCAAGTCAATGACAGACGTGCCCAGTATAGGGTAGCTTTATAGTAGGTACTAAATAGTGCTCACACGTGTGCTTTGCAATTATACAATACTAAAAGATTGAACTTATACAGTGCAAAGATCGTTTTTACAATCTTCAGCAGCTCCAACAATATTTCCGAATGCTAATCAATTGTTTAGGCGCCCTTGTGGAGCAGAACCAGCGTTGAGCCAAGCATTTTTGTCAGAGATGTAATCCTCCAACTTATAATATGCTTGGCTGCATAGTGTGCGTTTGATACAAGTTTTGAACTTCGTTTCATTCAGTTGGAGTATGTGGGGAGGTATTTTATTATAACATTTTAAACAGTACCCCATGAAGGATGAATCTACTTTAGCCAGCCTGAAACCCGGTTGAACCAATTGGTCCCTATTTCTAGTCCCATATTTGTGTCTCTCACCTCTTTTACTGAATAGATTTAAGTTTTTCCTTACGTACATGATGTTTTCATATATATATTGACAAGGTACGGTCATGATGTTAATATCTTTAAACAGTTCCCTTAAAGAATCGCGCCTGCGGAGGCCATATATTGCTCTAATGGCTCTTTTTTGCAGAATAAAAATAGACTCGATGTCTGCAGCGCGTCCCCATAATAAGATACCGTAAGACATGATACTATGAAAGTAACTGAAATAGACCAGCCTCGCGGTATCTACATTAGTAAACTGACGGATTTTTCTTACAGCATATGCTGCTCAACTTAGCCGTCCTGCAAGAGATGTTAAATGGGGACCCCATTGCAGCCTCGAGTCGAGCGTGATCCCCAAGAAAACCGTTTTATCAACGAATTCTAGTTTCTCTTGATTCAATACTATGTCACAATCAGTACTTTTAACATTCAGCAAAGCAAACCTTATGCATTTTGTTTTTTTCCCATTTAATACTAAATTATTAGCAGTAAACCAATTTTGTACCTGCAGCAGTGCGTTATTTACGTCGTCAAGATTTGATGAACGTCTACTCATCTTAAAAATTAAAGAAGTATCATCAGCAGATAACACCATTTGTGGTTGTTTTTTAATAAATGGGGTAGATCATTAATATATACTAAAAAGAGGAAAGGACGTAATATCGAGCCTTGTGGAACACCCAATTTTACTTTTAATCCAAGTGAATTGACACCATTAATTTGAACTTTTTGCCGTCTACCTTGTAAATAAGATCTAACTAAACTTAGCGCAGGTTTACCTAGTCCGTAATGCTCCAGTTTTAGGAGCAAGGTTTCGTGATTAACGCAATCAAATGCCTTGGAGAGGTCACAGAAAATTCCTATGGCATCTTGGACCTCCTCCCACGCTGTAAATATGTGTTTTAGTAAAGTGACACCAGCATCACTCGTGCAACGACCTTTGGTGAAACCATATTGCTGTTCGTGTAAGATTTTGTTGATGTTAAAATGATTAAGCATTTGATTGAGCATTACCTTTTCGAACACCTTGCTGAATACCGGCAACACGGATACTGGTCTATAATTGTTGGTGTCTTTGCTATCCCCAGATTTAAAAAGTGGTATAACCTTACTGTATTTCATTAAATCCGGGAAGACTCCTTGATCTACACACAAATTAAATATTAAAGCTAAGTATGGTGCTATGGTCTCGATTATGGATGTACAAACTTTGATAGACATTCCCCAAAGATCTTCGGTCAACTTGATTTTTATTTGCCGAAAAGCTTTTATAACTATCATAGGGTTTATATGTTTAAATTGAAATTCAACCGGGCAGCCTGTAACGTTCGCTCTTAATAAATCAATTGAGACTTTGGGTGAGGAATTTAAAGCCTCTGTAGCTTTAGATGGTATATTAGTAAAATAATTTACAAATTCTTGAGCTACTTCTAAGTTAGAGCTTATGGCACCACGTGAAGTCTCCAGTGTATATTCAATGTTTCGTATTTTTTTCCTACTAGTTTCGTTATTTATAACTTTCCAAACAGTTTTTATTTTATCTTCCGCTGTTTTGATCTTGTTGCTAATGTACAGGGCTTTAGCTATTTTGCAGGTATTTCTAAAAATTTTGGAATATGTAGCAACATACTTATTGAAAGTTTCAGTGTTAATGTAAGGCTTAAGGCCATATAACTCGAACAGTCTTTCTCTACTAATCCTAATACCTCTGGTTGCCCAGTCACTAAATATAAATTTAGTGCAAAATTTTTTTGTTTTCTTTTCAAAAGTTTTATTGAATTCAGTGTGGACTAATGAAAAGAAATCCTCATAAAATTTATTTGCATCGTCCATATTATGGCCCAGAACATTTAACTTATTATTTAGGGCACTATTGAAACTATTTAATTTGCCAGTAGTTATTGGTCTAAATTGTATTTGCAATTTTTGTAAAGGTGTTTTAAACCTAAAAGTTACCGTTTGTCCACTATGATCTGACGGCAGAAAATTTACGATGGCTTTTTCTAAATAAACAAAATCGCAGAAGACATTATCAATACAAGTAGCAGAAGTTGGAGTTACTCTAGTCGGTTCGGTAAAAACATTAAATAAATTGAACGATTTAAAATGGCTACTGCTATTTGAATTATTTTCCAGAATATTAATATTAAAATCACCACATTTACGTATGAAATCCTATTCACACATATTACGTATGCAATCCTATTTGGAAGGCATAATGCGGACTGAATATTTTCACAATTGGGTAGTGACGGGAGTAATAGCACCAAATAGATACAAAAGGCTGGCTCCATGGCGAAAACAAGCACACACACACACACATAGACAAGTATTTACGGCGACCCGAAGCAAATGGCAGTCGCGAGTTTACTTGGACTCGCTGTACGTGAAGCATGTCTATGTGTTCGTACGTTTTTGCTCATTGTGTGGAGCCAGCCTTCTGTATCTGTGGATTTTCTAGTTTTGTTTGCAAAACTGTCGGGTGCTTTGAAGTAAATAGAGCCACTGCTGCACTGTATTGTGAACCTATCTGTTGGTAAGGTACGGGTCGATTGTGTACATGTAGCTTATGCACTTAGAACTGTGTGTAATTGGTATAGAATAAACAAGTTTTGGTTTACTTCATTTGGATAATTTAATAAACCCAGTGTTGCTGAAATAGCAACAGCAAATAGCTGATGCCAGCTACCTAATCTATGCAGACATACATATCTACATGTCAGTATACTTATTGACTCTACTCCTACATACATACAAATAACAAAAAACAAACCAACCAACTACGACAAAAACCACAACTAAAAAGGTATAACCAAGACATCAAACAGACAAATAAAAAATCCGGAGCCAAACGTGGTTTGACGCCATTTAGCCTATCACCAGCAGAAAACCAAGACGCTTCCAAAGAGACCTCATTTGTCAAATTATAATAAGAAGTCAATAAAGTTGGGCAACTACAAATTAATTTATTTGTAATTTATTTATTATTTATTTATTTTTCACTTCAAGACACAAACATCAGTGTAAACCTGGCTCTTGTACTAGGATTACCAGTATTACAAGAGCCAGGCCTCTCAATTTACAGGGAATATGTAGAAGCGCGCAGGGAATATGTAGAAGCGCGATAGACAGAAAATATGATATTCTGACATGCATTATAAGGTAGGTTTACAAATACACAGGAAGAAAGAAAAGAAGGAAATAATGAAATAATTAGTAACCACTGCGTTCTGTGGAGCGAGGGTGAGTGTGAGTGTGAAAATTCTTCTAACATTCTTAAAATGTTTACTCTAGATAGGTACTTGGGTATCCAAATTAAAATGAAGATTAAAATGAATTTCAAATTTATCAAATACTCAAAAAACATATTATAATTACCCACTAAATTGGTTCACTTATTGGTATCAGAATTAGCTTCCGCGTAAAGTTATTAGTGTAAAATTTTCACAGACTGTAGAGCCGCCTTCTTTTTTAAACACAGGTAGGCTAAGGCTAGTTTTAAAATTGATCCAACTGGATGTATAATGCCTCGCGTGCAGGAGCGCCATACAATATGTGGCTCAAGTTTGTCTTTGGTTTCAGAGGTTCATCATCATCATCAGCCTATAGTAGTCCACTGCTGGACATAGGCCTCCTCTAATGAGCGCCATAGCGCCCTGTCTTCAGCTCGACGCATCCAGCAGTCTTTCGCAGATCGTCATCCCACCTGGCCGGAGGACGTCCGACACTACGTTTGCCGAGTCGCGGTCTCCACTCAAGAACTCGTTTACCCCTGCGGTTGTCGGTTCTTCGCGAGATATGGCCGGCCCACTGCCACTTCAGCTTGCTAATTCTTTGAGCTATGTCGATAACTTTGGTTCTCTGTCGGATGTATTTGTTGCGAATTCTATCCTTCAGAGAGACTCCGAGCATAGCTCTTTCCATAGCTCGCTGAGCGACTTTAAACTGGTGGACCAGCCCTATCGTGAGTGTCCACGTCTCAGCTCCGTAGGTCATGACGGGTAGGACGCACTGATTGAAAACTTTAGTTTTCAAGCATTGCGGTATGGATGACGAGAAGACTCGGCGTAGTTTCCCAAACGCTACCCAACCTAGCTGGATCCTCCTCTTGGCCTCCCTCTCAAAATTGTTTTTACCTAACTGCAGAATTTGCCCAAGGTAAGTGTACTCGGAAGCAATTTCGAGAGGGTGGCCATGTACGACGACCGGTCCCGGATCAATGAGACGTTCATAGCCTACTAATATTTTCAAAGTCTAGACTAGGGTAATATTGCAATGGGTCCCAACTGCAAAGGCTGACAGGGCAACGTCGGGGCTGCTCTTCTGTCAAAGCTTGCAGTGGAGACGGTTATCAAGAAGCCATACATCCCAGATTACTCGGAATATTGCGCCAAGTTTAAGCTGTCGTGTTTTGACGGATGGAGGAACTACTTCGATGAAAAATGTAAAGTAAAACGAATTTGGTATAAAGTGATTCAGAATGGGCCTCCTCGCGTGCTCTCGTTAGAGGATACAAGTTTAAGTAGAAGTTATGTTGTGTTAGCACTAAGGTTGCTGTCTAGAAATCTTAAGGCAAACATAATTTGCTGTCTTAATGAGAAAGGTCGCATGACCTAATTGTGAAATATACAACAAAATTGAAGATGTGCAACATTTGTTGATGGAGTGTGTAGAGCAATAATTTCCAATTGAATCCTTCAGACGTTGAGCAAATTCAAAACAATTTTACAAACTCCAGATCGGCGAGTACAAAGAGGTTGTATGGCCTGGTGAAGATGCCTAGTCAATCATTGCATTTATGTTTCATAGCATGTATGTAGTTACCGCAATTAAAGTTAAATAAATGGCATATCCGTATGGATAAAAATCCCTTTACATAATAAAGAAAAAATTTGTATCATAATCGTAACATATAAATAACCAGCTTAGATGCTACAAACAAAATTAATAAAACGGTAATTGTTTGTTATTGATAATGGCAAAACAAAACAAATAAACAAGCAATAAATTACATTAAAGTAATCAGCTAGCCCGAACATTCAGTAAATTAATAGGCACTCGTAGGGATTTCTGAATTAGATCGCTTCAGGGATTGGATTAGAGCGGAATAATTAAATAACGAAACTAAGCCGACTTAATTAAAGGATACTCAGAAGGTCGAGCTTAAAAAAACAAAATGGGATCATTTAGTATGCCTACAGTTCCAGTCATGTCAATAGATTCCTATTCAGGATTTTTCTAGGGTCGTATTACTATCACAACCAGTGTGTCAAGGTTTTCTAGACTTTCTATGAAGATGCTAGTCATCGGTCACAGTCAAAATTAGTATCAGTCACCGCACCACCAACCCGCACTGGGCCCGCGTGGTGGATTATTGCCCATTCCCTCTCACAGAGAGGAGGTCTGTGTTCCAGCAGTGGGAACATAATAGGCTAATTGTGCATAAGCTATATTTATTAGTTTTTAAGGGTGTACGTATCCGGTATATGACAGTTTCGTCTTTATCCCCCATCTATAAGATAAAGCTGTCGGGCGTGATTGGATATCAAATATTTAAACCTGACCGCGGTAGGTACACACCGGTGGGAAAACAGGGCTTTAATCGCAAAAAAAATATTTTTTGTAGATATTGTTCTTCCATTTTGTTGAAGCCAGATTTGATTTTCTAAAGTTCTTTTCAATTATAAAAATCCAATATCGAAATCCACTTCGTTAATGCTTCGTCTAAACATACAACAATCACAATAAAGTCAGTTTCGTTTATCCAAAATGAGATTCCTCAATTAACAACGAAATAACAAAATAAATTGGAATAACCATCTGGAACACTGCAACTAGGCCCGCAACATTATCTATAACACTTTAATAAAGAAAACAAAAAAACAAGAATCAAAGAAAGCGCCCACTCGAGGCTAATTACTCACCTATTAGTTGGGCTCTCCAAACAAAGAAAAGAACATGCTACCGTCAAAGATAACACAATAAAAACAAAGGTAAAGTGGCCTGGAATAAATAGGGTGCGCAAGGTCAACTTCAGGTCAGTACCTGCCATCCGTCTCAGTCAGGTAGGTGAGGCCATTAATAAGGACTACAGACATCTAGTCGCGATACCCGTTCGGGATTTACCTTCTGAATAATGGTTTATGTGAGATATCGTGTTTGCTCTTCTCGTGCGCGTTTTTTTTTAAAGATGGCATCTTTCTTAGCGGTTTGTTGTTTTGTCGATCTTTGTGATAAAATTTTGCATATATGACAAAAAACGGTCAACCGACGGTTAAGCTACGCTTGTCGCGGTCTTTTCATGGATGGGTGACCATCCATTACATATGGAAACGTCTCCGAGCCTCGGAAAGCACGTTAAAGTTTTTGTCCCGGCTATCATTAGTAGATCTTTGACAGTCGTTAGTCAGAAGCCTAAAAGTCTGACAACCAGTCTTAACAAGGGGTATCGTGTTACTCAGTAACTGGGTTGTGGAGATCCAGCAGGCAGTCGCTTCATATAATAATATAATACTAGTATTCTGCTGCACCCGGTCAGACTTAAAGCCGACCCCAACATAGTCCGGAACAGGTTACACAGATTGATCGAATTATTTGTTTTTAATTTTAACACCTAGGCTTTAGGCTAGGATAAGGCTTTTATGGGAATTTATTTCAAGATCTAGGACTGTTATTCATGTTATCGAGCACAATTAACTTTATGGTTGGACCTGAAAAACAAAAACATTGAATAAGTAAGTCAACGGAGTTTAGCATTGTTTCGTAGTGGTGTGTTTATGTTAAAAATATATTTACTCTAACACTTTAATAAATCCTTTTGACCAACTCATTCAAATTCCAACAAAATTCTACAACTAAAACCACAACAAACCAATTTTGCTTTTAAAAGTTTTCGCATAACACTCCATACGTGGCTATAAAGTCGACAAATATTATGAAAGTGGTCGCAGATTCCTTGGAGATTGCGCTCGTAATTTGCGAGTATTTGCTAATGCGTCGCGCGCATGCAATTTCCACAAAAACTGCATGCGGCCGTAAACACCATCTGCGGTGTCCCAGATTGAAATCGTCGTAGAAAATTTGTATCAACTGTCTGTATTAACGCGTTCTACATGATGTTGTTTGCTGTTCAATTGTTTTGCGATTTCTTGTGGACATCGTTGAACGTACCACGTGCGTGTCTTATCTTTCGTTACGATGTGTGTTTTTTCGTTCTTCTTATAGCTTTATTATTAATATCAGTTTTTCAAGTGATTTTAATTTGATCTATGGAAATCACTGCAGATAGGTAACGACATTGGTACCTGTTTTATCGCGTTATAGACGATGCCTATGTAGTTTGGTTTACAATTTGTTTAGTTTTTAGTTGCTTTATTTCTTTTGTTTTATTGCAAACTTCCTTTCTCTTGTGCGGATTCGTATAACTAATAGGTAAGAAATACACTAGGCACTAATTATGACATTTTAGCCTTGTCACAGTATAATAATGTAAACAGTATTACGTGTTGGCTTTAATCTTGAAATAATTCTTCGGCCGTTTGGTAGATAAACACGCACTAGGGTTGCCTACTGACTGTCTCTTAGGTCATGTTGGTATTTGAAAATGCTTTATTAAATTGTCATATTATATTTTCATTATTATTTTTTTGTTAAAAAATGTTACTGCAAATCTTGTAGGTTTATATTTTTACCCGACTATGGCAAAGCCACAGAGAGGCTATGTATATATGTATGTTCATCTGTTCCCTCATAACTCACTCCTCGTTGTATATTGATGAACGAGACACCGTTGGAAGCGTCAAGCCTAAATAGAGGTATTAGATAGTACGCGATAGTGCCCCGTACGGATTTGCCCCTAACACAATAGAGAGATAAATACAAAAGTAAGCTAAGAGCATGGCGCATTAAAAACTTAACTTTTATTTATTGACACTTTGCATGCTTTATCTTATTTAAAACAATTTTCACTAAACTTGATATATGACTACAATGAAAGACTTGTTTAATCCTGAGAATATACTATCAATTCACCATAAAAACCTTTTCTTATTTATTTTCGTATGAACGTCATTAAATACTTGTTGACAAACCAATGCCAGCTGCAGCAAGTAAAGGCGAGCTTAGTTTTGAAACATCTAAGAGACTAAACTGCATTATCCCGATTTTACCCCCATACCCGGTGTTGGACTGATTTGCCCTATATTTTGTTGATACACTCAGGCACTGATCGTTTAGAAACGGAGAGATAAGTTTCACCTTCTAAGTACTTGTCAAGGACTTGTGCTCGCTAGGCTTTAATAAATACGTATTCAACTAACTACAATACAGAAATAAAAACTAAAATTATTTTAATTTTTACAAGCTTATGTTACCGACTGAGTTGGTAATATAAAAAATTATACTTCTTGTTTTGAAATTGATGAATTCAAACATCCACACATTGAACAATGCAGTGATAATTTCGTTCCATATTTAAGAACATGGCGACGCATGAATTGTCCAAAACGTAATAACCTAAACCATTTGCAATTTAAGCATATTTCCACCATATAATGCTTACATTCGGATTAAGACAGTGTTTAAATAGGTTCATATACGTTTTTTTTTCCAAAGTACTTACCTAAATTGAAGTTTCAGATAAATTTTCTTTTTATAATTCAATTACGACGTCAACTTTAATTTAAGTTTGGGAAATATCTTGCAATTTAAGAAAATAAATATTACAAAAATATGAAAAGTAAATTGTTTCAGTAATTTACACTAAATGCAGTAAATTTGTTAAAAAGTTGATACGTAACATTACAATAGACGGACTTTTCCAACGTTCTTTCTCACTAGCTTCTGCCTGCGGCAGTTTAGCGGATTAGCTGTGAAACATCACAGCCCTGCTCCGCGCACCACCCGTGCAAGTCCGCCGTTCTTTTCGTGGTAAATTTCGAACCATCCGTTCAAATTACTAAGTGTAACAGACAAAGTTTATCTACGTTCATATTAATGAAAATTTGCTAAATACTCTAAAATGTGCATTGTAAAAAAAACACAATTCAAATGTAGCTATTTATGGCTCATTATTTTGGCTATAATAGTTTAACATAAAAGGTTAAAAAAGGTAAAAACCAAAAGGTAAGGTAACGTATGCTGTCGCAGAATTCCATTTAGAATTGTTTAAGACAATCAGCTTTAGGTAGCGCATGACAAGATAACTCTCAGAGGGCAGGATTTTTCACGACTTACTTACTACTACTTATATTATGGCCAAATCACACAAAATTTTCGAAAAAAAAAATAGTCTATGTGTTGTTCTGGTGCATAAGCTATATTACTGTGAAGTTCCATCTAAATCCGTTCAGTAGTTTTTGCGTGAAAGAGTAACAGACATCTATCTATCCATCCAAAATTTCGCGTTTGTTTATTTTTTTATTATTATTGTAGGAAGTCATATAGTAGGTAAGACAGAAGGATTTGTAGGATAGTAGCATTTCAAAGACATGTAATTTGATTCGACCGTTTTTGGTTTTCTTGGATTGACACAGTATCAGTATCGTTACAAAACATTGTAATCGTCGAAAACGAGACTGGGGGACACATCATTAATTATTAATCAATTATTTACTTTAAAAACCTTGTAAGATCCCATTACGGTTTGAGCTTACTCAAAATCATTGAACAATAACTACGTTCTAACATTTACCAAGAATTCCACTATTCATTTACTCCATTATGTTGGTAATGGTAACTTAACAAAATTAAATGCTTTAGGCAAAATACTTGTATTGTAACGTAAATATACTTTTCACGTCATAATTTCGGTTTTGAAGTTCCCTAATTTTTTGTAAATATATAATTTCCCTTAATAAAAGTGAGGTTTATTATATCTTAGTAAATATCACTACGAAAAATGTAGAACAAATTACTAAGATGTACCCGAATGATGGGATACATCTTAGTAATTTGTTTCAATCGATAATATATGGTCACTCTACACGACTTTATCACACAACAAAGGTAATAGCAATATTTATGAAGTAAAAACATAGCAAAATAAATGTTTATTCAAAATCCTTGTTTTTTATTGTAACTATTCATCGTTCAGAACGCTGTTTTTTATATGAACGGATATCGCGTAAATAGGTAAAAATTATTGGAACATTTGTATTTTACTTTGCATAACACTTTTATTATATGACTTGTATTCATTATGTTAGTAAAAGGAATAAGTAGGTACATAAATAACACAGAAGTTTTTAGTTTCTTAAAGTGGAGACCAAGGGAATATATAAACTTATTAACACCAACACCAACAGCACATAGGTACACTCAAAATTGGTTTACAAAAGGATTTAGGAAAGGTATGTATGACTTATATGTTAGATTTTCTCTACAAGGCCTAGATATCGATTTATTTTTATATGTTGAGATTCCGGCATTGTAAAGAAATTCCCCAAAAAACGTTACGAGTCTGTACGTTTACTAACGATTCCCCAAAGAAGTCAACAAAAATGAACCAAATAATGAACATGCCTAATTACTAATACATAGTTAGAAATATCTTCCTAGTCGTTATAAATGAATGGTAGGTACAGTACAGTACAGCTAATAACAGCTATCTATCTACTCACACAGACACAAACATGTAGCTGCGCACTGCGTTCCTGGCTCGCTTTTTTTTTTCAAACAGAGATAGCAATATTCCGAACGAATTTTGCACTCGCGTCGAATTGCTATTACGAATTTAGTTCGTCGGACCCTTAACGTACATAAATATCGCACCGTCCGCGCCCGTGCTTACTCGACCGATCACCATGTTCGGCAAGCCGATCCCTTGGGAGAAGCGAGCCAAATATCTAGGTGTAGTGCTCGATGAACACCTCTCTTTTTCAGAGCACATTAAGGCGGCTCGTTCGCGCGCCACCTTCGCTCTAGGTAGACTTCACTTTGTCCTAAATGCACGTAGCAAATTGTCACTAAAGTGCAAAATGCGTATCTACACTGCGTGCATCCGCCCGATCATGACATATGCCAGTGCAGTCTTTGCACACGCCAAGTCCCATCGCTTCAATAGAATGCAGAACCTCCAGAACAAGTTCCTCCGTAGGATTACAGGCTCCCCCTGGTACGTTCGCAACGAGATCCTTCACGTTGACCTCAAGATTCCCACTATCCGACAGTTCATGAAACGCATTTCAAAGCGTTTCTTCGAGACCACCGCGAATCACCGCAACCCTCTGGTTGTCAAGGCCGCTAGCTATATTCCCTCCTCCATTAGTCATGTCCGCCGTCTCAAGCATGTCCTCACCGATCCCGATGACCTCATAACTCTCATTCAGGAGAGCAGTAGGGCCACCAGTACAGTGCACAAACACAGACCGACATTCCGACCTCGCCGCCGAGGTTCCTCGCGAAGATCCCGACGTAACTGTCCCCCCGACCCTTGCTCGACGAAGTGCCAGCCCGCGCCGTAGCTGAGCCTGTAGCTTTAAATTCCCCAGATAATAATAATATAATCCAGATCCAGCCTGTCCCATCTTGCTGTCCTCCCGTCAGCGACGCCCTAAGCCGAGGTCCGTACCCCACAGGGGGTGCCCTTAGCGAGCGTTCGCTTAGTAATGTAAATAGTTTTACGCCCCTGGCTGGAGGCTTTGAGTCCGCCTAAGGCAGCCACAGGATAGTCCGGTTAAGTACGACCTCTCAAGGTCAACTACGAGATGCCATACACAAAAAAAAAAAAAAAAGCCATTGCTTAACTGCCGCGCACTCGAGACTACTGCGGCCTGGTATACACTGAGATTTCGCAGCACGTCGTTTCGACTGTTTTGTATAATGGCGTAATACTGTTTTTTTAATTGTACCGTGGCCTTTGGATTTAGGATTTAGTTAGGTTTCGTTTTAATTTTTGCAAGTAGGTATTTTGTGTGTCACAACGTAATAACTGAATTAAATGTTTTACCCGAATTCGTATTTTAATTATGTCTACTAAATTTATTTATTATTTCTTCGGAGTAGCCTATCGCGAGGCGTACACTTAATCCGTCACCGTACAGGCATCATCCGACATTGTCCGATTGCTTTACTATAATCTAAGAGTGTACGTTGGCCGATGACAGATTAGGTGTACGCGAGCCGTTTATATTAAATTATAACTCTTTAATTTCAGTTTTTTTTTCTTTTTTATCAAACAAAATTTTTGTAACAACGTTTTGATTTAAAAGAGTGCTCGTTGAGTTTCTTGCCCGTTCTTCTCCATAGGTACGTACTAAGATTTGGAATGGGTAACTAGCTGCATCTTTCTGGCTGACCGACGCCTTGACCATTCAAAACTGCCTGTAATTGGTTTTATTGAAATAAATGCTTTGATTTCGAGTTTGAGTTATTTTACCTTTAATATTCAACCGGAAAAGGAATATTCAACCGTTATTAAGGAGAATACACATGGCTTTCAGAGTGACAGTTTCAAATGAATCCCGTAACCGTATTGAGATTAACATTTTCCATTTATTGGTTGATTAAACCGCGCAAAATATATGAGAAGCCCTTCAAATGATTTATACATGTTACATGCGGGGAAATAAAAGAGAAATAACATTAAATTTGATTACTGATATTGAAGATTGCATTTTGGTGTGGAAATGTGATTTTACTCTTATTCAATGTTTTATTAGAGCAATAACCTGCTGTTCGTGGTAATAATTATTCAGTAATGTGAAAATATCAAACTGAAATGTTCTCATAATTATTGAGTAGGTAGGGTAGAAAAAAGAATAAATAGTACATATTTAAAAACCCATAAACAGTGATAAGCTTTGCGATGCTGTTTCGGTTCATGTGAAAATTGATTTAAATTCGGTTCTTGATTAAATATTTTCTCATGACTTCAAAAAAAGATGACCAAAATTAACCGAGTGACCTTAAAAAAGCAATAATAGTTTTAAAAAAGTTTAGTTATTGAAAAAGCTTTTATGAAAATGAGCGGAAAAAAATATCGTAGTCTAATTATTTTTTTAAAGCCAAACTATTGAAAAAAACACAAAAACACAACACACACAAACAATAACACACAGAACAAAACATTTCAATAAAAACATTACCGCTTGTCGTCAAGGCGTAATGAAAAGGACACCTGAAAAGATGAGACTTAGTGGAACATTTTTATTCAAATCCCTTAAGTAACAACTGTCGATTTGCTGAAAGAATCCAAGCTTCAAATTAAAAAGGTTTACTTCTGTATCTACAAAAAATATAAATTGAACAATAAGCTTGTACGTACAGTACATAATTGGTTGTAGAGCAGTTAGCTAACTGCGGTGTCGGAATTAACACTTCCCTGAATAAAAGAACTAGCAAAACCTCTTACTAACTGAAGCTGAAACTTGAAAGGTACTGATAAACAATAAAATACTTTTAAGGGTTCCGTACGTCATTATGAAAAAGGAAATCTTATAGGATCCCTTGTCTTTCTGTCCGTCCGTCTGTCACAACCAATTTGCTCCTAATCTACTGGACTGATTAAGTTGAAATTTGTCACACATATGAATTTTTGTGACCCAAACACGATCGTGTAACGTAAAAATAATAATTTTGAATATAGGAGTTAGTTACGGGGAGAATACAAAAAAATTAAAGCAAAAGTTTAGCTTTTATACCGTGTGACATATATCAAATAAAAGGGCTTGTTGTGAGGGTCTCATGCATAATTTTTTGAGTTTGGGCTCACATGATTCGTTTTGACGAGTCCAATAGATTAGGCTTGGTAACGAGGTTCTGATGCTGGAGCCAAGAGGTGATATTGGAACTCTTCAGTGGCTCCTAGTAGGTAAACTGCTCAAGTCATAACTTCGTTGACTTTAGTCTTATGAACAAAATGAAGAATATGCTAGACTGAAAAGTTAACATATAAAAATACGCTGTTTAAAAAAACACGCTTTTATCACACAAAATTTTTGAAATAAATAAATTGACTTATGATTGAATTTAATAAAATGAAAATCGTTACTATGTATTTTAAAAAACACGGGCATTTACAAAATAAATATAGTAAATCTAGGTACTGCCGGTCTTTTAACTCCTGTTGCTACATGTTTAATTGTATTTTCCTGTTAACTAATAGGGTCCGACAATACAATTTTTTCTTCTTTCTTCAACCTACAAAAATAAATGTTCGGCTTGCCCGTTACGCGGTCGTCGCACAGACACTTCAATGGGCTTATGATAAGAAATTAAGACACTGGTCTGTAATGATGTGTCATGCAATACGTAAATAGAACGGCCAAGATATACATTGTGACCAAGATGTAAGGTTATTAGTGTTAGGGGTTTGGTGGTACATTAAATCTGATAACTTTTTAATAATAAATAATAAATTAATTTATTTCAGGTAAATAACACCCATTGCCAGACATACATTAACAATAAACACATAAAATAAATTAAATAAAGTCACTAATTAAACGGAATAAGGAAAACAAAATAAAATAAATTAATAACAAATTGAATAAAATAATAAAAAATGGGATTCAAAATAAATAAATCAGCAAACAATATAATTAATACCTTCTCTCCGACACTGGTACAGAAACATGTCTGCTGGAACAATGCCGGATGAAGGGACAGTCTAGCCTTCCTGCAATCATCGCCAGTACAATGTTGGGGCTAACCCGCACCCTGCTCACCAAGGACGCGGCGCGTTTACGCATGGTAGCGTGAAAGCAGTCGGTGCGCGCCTCTGCGAACATACCCGAGGCGCTACAATGTCGAGGTAGCCCCATCACTGCTCTGAACGCGTTATTGAACTGGACGCGGATGGCGCTGTAACTTCTGTTAGAGTAGTGAGCCCACAGACTGCAGGAGTACAGCGATGTACAGTACGCCCTAAAGAGCGTAGCCTTAACCTCATTCGAGCACCGCGCAAATCTCCGGGCGAACATATTCGCTCTAACAGACAACGCCCTCCACTCCCGTTCCATGTCAGCGTTGTCTTTGAGGTCGACAGTCAAAACATGGTCCAAGTATGTAAACTGGTCAACCCTATCCAAAGGACACAGTAACAGTGACAAGTCTTGGCGACCTACTTTTCATGAAATGTTTTTGGTGGGTAACATCATCGTACGGAACCCTCTCCACGCGAGTTCAACTCGCACTTGACCGATTTTTATATATCGTCACATGCGTAACTCAAACCTAGAATGGACATTCAATTACTGTGGCCACTTACAAACCCACACGTAACAAAATACATCCATTCGTCAAAAATCCCCAATTTTTCCGTATCACGACACACGTATGCATCATGCGCTAAGCCATTTATCAAACAGTTTGCAAACTTTTAAACGAAAAGAATTATATGTAGCTAAAAATACACTAACAAAACCTCCACGGGATTCAGTCTGAGTGTTAAAAAAAAAAAACTCTAACTTACGTTTGGGTCTGCCCGAGCCGTTAAGAGAAATGGGCTCGGATAAAAAGGCAAAGTCAAAGTCAAAGCATGTATTTCAAATAGGCCCATAAAAAGGCACTTTTGAACGTCAACATTTACATTAAAAATAGAACTGATTCTAGGCGCCACTTCCAAAAAGTAGTTTCGTATGGAGAATAATACAGTGTGTGAGTAAAGTAAAAATAACCAAATATACAATACAATAAGCAAATAGTATGATTTTGTCTAGCCTCTAGATTGTCCTATGGAGCAGGACCAGCATGTTTCCAAGCATTCTTATCAAGGATATAATCTTCTAATTTATAATATGCTTGATTACAAAGTGTTTTTTTAACATGAGTTTTAAACTTTCTTTCATTTAATTGCAATATTTCACCAGGTATTTTTTTGTAACATTTAACACAGTACCCCATAAAAGATCTATGTACTTTAGATAGTCTGAAAAATGGTTGATCTATTTTATTTTTATTTCTAGTGTTAATATTATGTCTATCACTTATTTTATTAAATAGATGCAGATTTTTTCTAACATACATAATATTTTCATAAATGAACTGGCAAGGTACAGTCATTATATTAATCTTCCTAAATAGTTCCCTAAGAGATTCGCGGCGACGTAGATTGTAAATGGCTCTGACAGCTCTCTTTTGCAAAATAAAAATGGATTCAATGTCAGCAGCCCGACCCCACAGTAAAATGCCGTATGACATAATGCTGTGGAAGTAGCTGAAATAAACCGAACGCGCGGTTTCAACGTCTGTTAACTGTCTTATCTTTCTAACAGCATACGCTGCCGAGCTTAGTCGCCCCGCGAGAGATGTTATATGGGGTCCCCATTGTAACTTCTCGTCTAGCGTGATTCCTAGGAAAACCGTCTGATTACTAAATTCCAGTTTTTCTCCGTTCAATATGATGTCACATTCGCTACTTCTAACATTAGGTAATTTAAATCGAATGCATTTGGTTTTTTTCTCATTTAGTACCAAATTATTTACCGTAAACCAATCTTGGACCTGAAGAATAGAGTTGTTCACGTCGTCAAGATTTTGTGACCTTCGATCTATTTTAAAGATCAATGAAGTGTCATCTGCCAACAACACCATCTTCGGTTGATTTTGAAGTAACTGGGGTAAATCATTAATGTGGACTAAAAAGAGGAATGGACCCAATATCGAACCTTGAGGAACGCCCATTGATATTTCAGACCCTAATGAGTTTGTGCCGTTTATATGTACTTTAACCTTTCTGTCTTTCAAGTATGATCTTAGCAAATCAAGAGCTTCATTCCTAATCCCATAGTGCTCCAGTTTCAGCAGAAGTGTCTCATGGTTTACGCAATCGAACGCCTTAGAGAGATCGCAAAAGATTCCAATGGCATCTTGTGATTCCTACCAGGCGCTAAAAATGTTCTTTATTAGGGTGACACCGGCGTCAGTGGTACAACGTCCTTTAGTGAAACCGTACTGATGTTCATGCAAGATGGAGTTTTTATTAAAGTGACGTAACATTTGATTGAGCATCAACTTTTCAAACACCTTACTGAGAACTGGCAGAATTGACACGGGCCTATAATTATTGAGCTCTTTACTATCACCGGATTTGAACAATGGGATCACTTTACTATGTTTCATAAGATCCGGAAAGACTCCTTGGTCTACTCTGGTGTTAAATATGAAAGCTAAATAGGGCGCAAGGGTTTCGATGAGAGATCTACAGACTTTTACAGACATTCCCCAGAGATCTTCTGTTGATTTAATTTTAAGATCTTTAAAAGGTTTTATAACAGCTTGGGGGTTTGTATGCTGAAACCTAAACGCCAAAGGGCATGGTTTTACATTATTTTTAAGTAAAGCAGCAGAAAGGCGCGGGTGAGGAATTTAAATCTTCAGTAGTTTTAAGTGGAACATTAACAAAAAAGTTTTCAAATTCCTGAGCTATATCTACATTTGAGTTGATGGGGCCACGTGCAGTCACTAAATTAAATTCAATATTACGCTGTTTTTTCCTACCTGTTTCATAATTTATTATTTGCCAGGTAGTTTTTATTTTATCATCAGCTGATTTTATTTTATTACTAATATATAGAGCTTTAGCTATTTTGCACACATTTTTAAATAATTTTGAATATCTTGCAACATACTGATGAAAACTTGTATGAGTCACATGTTGCTTTAGGCCGTAAAGTTCAAATAGATTTTCTCTACTTTTACGAATGCCAGGAGTGGCCCAATCACTAAATAAAAACTTTGTATTAATACTTTTAGTCTTTATTGGAAAAGTTTTATTAAATTGCGTGTTTAATAGTGAAAAGAACTCGGCGTAGAACTCATTTGGGTCACCTATATTATTAAAACTTTGTTTACATAATTGACTGGCCAAAGAATCATTTAATTTCTCTAAATCTTTACATGTAATTTGCCTAAACATTATTTGAGTTTTGTAAAGGCGTATATGAGCAAAACATTATTGTTTGTCCACTGTGATCAGATGGCTTTTGGAAATACACGACTTATAAACCTAGAGACAAGGTACTACGGAAAATTTACAACAGCAGTTTTATATTCATGAATATTTTACACGACGTTTTCTTATTTCAGTGAAATATTATTGCGTTGGAAAGACGTGATGCATACATCACGTCTTTCCAACTTTAATTAATATTGTACATACGTTGCATTTCAAACACATGCTTGTTTGTTTGATACTGTTTTAAGCAATGAAATATTATGCTATCCGTGTTATTTTTGTTACTGCAATTAAAGGTATAGAAAAAAAAGCGTTACAAGCGATAACAAAAATAAAAACATATTTATTTGTTATATTATTTTACATATGGATAACAAACCGATACGATTATTTATAATAACTTCTTCAGCCAAATTGTATGTGCAATACTATATGGAGGAACTTACAAGCAATTTCTTTTATTTTGACATGTGAAATGTAAAAAAATAAAAATATAAGTAGATTTATTTCACCATAAACATAAGATTCCATTTTTAATTTTCAAAATAAGTGATGGGCTTGGGTGATGTAACCTTCATAGCGTGGAGTACACAGTGAACAGTTTTTAATGACGTGTTGAATAATTCAGCAAAGTTTCGGTTGGTATGAAACCATTTCTTTCATATTCATACACCATGTAAAGTCTTGTTTAAATAAGCTTTCCACTTCATAAACAAGCGCTCCGACTAGCAAGGACTGTCTCTTCCTTCTTCTAGAACAAAGAATGTAGTACTATTAGAAATCTCTAAGCAAAATACTATAAACTATAATAATTTAGAAAAAGTATTATAAATAACATTATGTCAATTACACTTTACTCATCATTAATTAATTTAAACTAATAATAATAATTACTGACGTCCACTTTTACGCAGCGCAATAATATTGCCAACGCTTCAATATTTATATTTCACTGCGTTTTGAAAATTATAACCACAATACCGCAAATTAACAGATTCGTCACTAACCAACAACGCTCAATTAGGTGAATAGTCGTAACGAATTGCATCTATCTCACAGAAATCGAAATAATTTACCCAGTTTTCTGAGGTCTACCTACAAAATTTTATTGTCCAAATAAACAAGATGAACGAGACAAGTATCGAATGATTGTCGAACCACTTCAAGTAACTTTGTTAAAACAAACAAAAATAGTTAATTTTAGGTAACAAAAACTATAAATATAATTATAGTAATTGAAAACAACAAGCTTAATCTGCAGGCGCAGGTGAAATTCGAACTCAGGGCTTGCCATAATCGCTTCTACCCAAGCTCGGTAACGACGAAACTAGCATGCCATATGTTATGTCAGTTGAAATTATGAACTACTATCAATTACAGACCAAGTGAGTGTGTGTGCGTGGCTATAGTATAGAAACAACATATAGAAGGTCGTCAGTGAAACCGAAGCGTCAACCTATTGCTTTGTGAGATTGCTTAAGGACTTATGAGCGCTACATTGCTGTGCTACCGTGCTTTGCGGTGCAGTGCAATACGGTGTTTTGGGGGCCGGAGCGCATTCAAGTTTCGCTTACAATGCGTTTTCTCTTGTAGACTAAACATAAAACTAAAATATAAATTCTCAGAAATAATCAACATCATCTTCCTGTCCCATTTTACTTGGTTAAATTCTCGAAAAAATACATGATCAATTCCTGATCCTGAATTATCCAGATAAAGACGTCGGATATCGATCATAAGAAAACAATTGAAGGTTGAATGTAAGCTGAAATACCGAGGATTTTTAGTGGTTAGAATATTTTCAAGCGGGGTCTGTATCGGCGTTATTACAATGATTTAAAAGTGCGTTATCGTGATATTCTTTCCACCTTTTACAATACTACACTAGCTGCATGCTGGCTAAAATGCAACTGTATACTGCACATAGTCCTCGCTTACGTTTCTGAGTTGTGTACTGTAAGGCAACAGATGGCGCTCGACAAACATCATGAAGCTGACAAATGCGAAGATAGTAACGATCGGGCGCCGCCGCGCCGCCGCGCCTAGCTGGCGTATTGCACGAAGGCGGGCGTTCTCTTTCCTCGCGGACACCGACGGCTTAAAACCTACCTAACATCTTGTTGTACCACAGAATGTGTATTTTTAATTAAATATAGCATCATTTTTTTTTTGACTTGGTGAAAGTATTTTGTTTCAATTAAAAAATTAAGTTTAAGTAATTGAAACAAAATACTTTACGTCTTAATTGTCTCTGCTTTACATTTAAAGGACGTTTCGAATTTCTCTTTCGTAAACAATTTACTTACTTAATGATACCAGAGTAACATAAAATCAGGAAGCTTTATGTCAGCTGACGTCTGAAGTTATTTTCAAATTCCCTTTACCGGCTTCTGCCGGTGTTAGAGCAAGCTTAAGGGGTCAAACGAAATTGTATCAAGCGGAATGGGCGAGGTCAAGTAGATTTAATACGCTTTTGAAGGCACAGAATCGAGCAAGCCTGAAGATCAACTAAATGTTAAATGGGCATATGCGCCATATTATTACTGTTTGTTATTAATTGTTTTATCTAATTTAGTTGCAATCCTGATTTTACTTTATTATTTTGTTTTTGATTTAATGAGATTATTTAAATTGCTTTAATTCTAATTCTACTTTTGGTGCTTGAATTAATTGTTTACTATTAAACTTAATTTTAAGTAATACGAGTACAATTGTAACACCTTTTGCTACATAAAACTTAATTGTAGCCAAAATTGAAGAATTCATTGGCTCCTGAGATACAGGTACTCTACCTAGCTCTGAAGCCAGGCTCTCACATTTTACTGTAACTAATGTAACCTGTTTTTAGGGCAATAAAGAATTTGTTATAACATTATTATAACATGAGTTTATACTTGAAAGTTTCCGAATCCTACCGGATTCAGTGAGTTTATATATTCAGGAGTAAAAGTACATTTCATTATTTGGGCACACACAGGGATCTAATCAGGTGTCACACTCAGTTCATATTAAAACACACAGGTATCATCCTATTTATTTTACTTTGGAATAAACAAAAAATCTAGCACACTCCGTCCATTTTTCATATTTCGTATAACACTTAACTTCCCACACCGTTTAAACTGGTCGCTTGGCTCGGCTGAGATGATAAAATGTGGAAAACCTAAACGAAATTTATGTTTTCCAGAATGTTTCTTTATCGAACGTTTTCATACAAAATTCGGGATTACGCATAAATTGTAGAGGCTGTGGAAGTTTTACTGTGTTTTGAGGAGGATCTCGTATCGGTATCCTTTAATACCGAACTAGGTCGGTGTACCCATGTTATATACTGTTTATTCGGACAACAATTCGGACTAATGATTGGCCGTGTTCGAAAGATTAAACGCCATTCGATAAGACAATGAAATATACTACTTTTTGGGCGACATAATTTAATTATGATCTATTCTTCGTTCCAATTGTATAAGCTGTTTATGACTATGAGGCAAACTACAAAATTTACTACTGCTTGCTGTTTAAACAATTTTCGACCATTTAAAATACAAGAACAACTTTCTCAAAATTCTGCGGTTCGAATTTTCACTTCTAGCTCTTTTGTAAACGCCAACTTTAAGCTGCAAAATAAAAGCAAATAGTTTCCCACAGCTGACGAAGATTAAATTAAATGGGGAAAGTTTGAAGAACTATATCCTTTCAGATTTCTGGTTTGACGACGCGGACCGATTGTGAGACCGAATGCAGTGAATAACCGATACTGTCTTGAATCAAATTTTTAGTTTTAAGTAGGTATTTGAACAACACGAAATGTACTATAGAATTAAACTTGACCATAAGTATTTATTAACATGACGTAATATAAGCCTAATATACTATTCGTAGATAGTATTTACGGATGTTAATAATAATTAGATTATAGTATAATAGTATTTAAGGATGTTAATAATATAGATATAGTAGAGGGTGTAAAAGTTCACATAAATAAAATTAAAACACCACTACCGAGTGATTCAACAGTGAATTGAAGTTTGTTTGCGAAAAACGACGCGGACATCCGCAAAACTATCCATAAATATCGAAGCCAGCAAAAACATTTTATATCAGAACAAGAAAAAAGATAACTCATTCAGAAAATAATATTTGTTTCGCAGGAAGAACGATAATTTCTTGTCATGATATAATAAATGATGGTACGTAAATAAACACAGGTACCATATATTTGGAGGGAGATAATGCCCAAATCCCGGAACAGAAAAACATTCAGATATAAATACGTAAGAAAGAGGGACGGATTCCCCTTTATTGATAACCTCCGTCTTTATCATCGCCTTTTGATACGAGCAAGTCCGAAGAGGTGTCATATTTCAATGGAACTTTTTCTTCTTCCATAATTCGATCCAGCAAATGATTCGGAAAAGCCCGATTGGATGACGTCATTATTTATTACGTATACATGCCAATGCACGGGTTTGTATAGCAGCTAGTGAAAGGCGGAAGGAAAATGTCCGGGTCGGGGAAAATAAATTATTAACTTTTCACGGAAATCTTTGGGTAAACTGTTTTTGTCTGGCAGTTCATTTTACATTAGGCGTCTGTCACAATCGTTAGATTGTGACAGACGCCGTATTGTGATGGATTTTAGTAAAATAGGGAAATATTTAGATATTAGCAATCGTAGATTTTGTTCTTCAAGATAAGTCAGTGACATCTACAGTTAGGTACCACTTACAATTAAAATATTTACATTATTATGTACCACGTCTTAAACCTAAGAAAATAAGAAGCTTTAGAAACGGATAAAACCAAAGTATGTCTAAAGTATTCTATATGTGCCTATAAAACTAAGTGGCCTTGGTTTAATCCTGAAACATTAACATAACATAACATCACCATATCCAGATAAAAAAAAAAACAATAACACGTTGCCGGACCTGGGAATCGAACCGAGGACCTCATGTTCAACAGGAGCGATTCGCGACCAATAGACCAACGAGGCAGTTCAGTCCTGAAAGTGACTGGCCAATGGACTACCTTGACACCTTCACATCACTTTTATAATGTCTCAAAATTTATGAAGTGAAGTTGACGTCACAAAAAATACTAAGGCGCTAAGTAACGCATTTAATTTTCGCCAAATTATTGTTCGCAGTATTCAAGTTAATGTGGCGTTAATAATTGAATTCATGAATTAATGCGTTCAAACACCTAATATGTGTTGGAGAATAATATTACACGTTTATACAACACTGTGAGCAGTATATCGCAGTGTTTAATGGTTCGTGATAGTTGAACTTAGTGCCTGCATTTAACAAGGTTTGGGCTCGGAAGATGGCGGGTTTTGAAATAAAAGGAAAGAAGTATTTATTTCTGGAATGATTTTATTAGTTCCAGACAACAAAACATCTCAATACACAGACTTGAATTGAGATCCAAATTCACAACAAACAAGTTCCTCCGTAGGATTACAGGCTCCCCCTGGTACGTTCGCAACGAGATCCTTCACGTTGACCTCAAGATTCCCACTATCCGCCAGTTCATGAAACGCATTTCAAAGCGTTTCTTCGAGACCGCCGCGAATCACCGCAACCCTCTGGTTGTCAAGGCCGCTAGCTACATTCCCTCCTCCATTAGTCATGTCCGCCGTCCCAAGCATGTCCTCACCGATCCCGATGACCACATAACTCTCATTCAGGAGAGCAGTAGGGCCACCAGTACAGTGCACAAACACAGACCGACATTCCGACCTCGCCGCCGAGGTTCCTCGCGAAGATCCCGACGTAATTGTCCCCCCCGACCCTTGCTCGACGAAGTGCCAGCCCGCGCCGTAGCTGAGCCTGTAGTTTTAAATTCCCCAGATAATAATAATAGAATCCAGATCCAGCCTGTCCCATCTTGCTGTCCTCCCGTCAGCGACGCCCTAAGCCGAGGTCCGTACCCCACAAGGGGTGCCCTTAGCGAGGGTTCGCTTAGTAATGTAAGTAGTTTTACGCCCCTGGCTGGAGGCTTTGAGTCCGCTTAAGGCAGCCACAGGATAGTCCGGTTAAGTAGTCACGACCTCTCAAGGTCAACTACGAGATGCCATACCCAAAAAAATAAAAAAATAAATTATCTATTGTATTTATTTACATTTTGGTTAAATTGGGTGTTAAAAACCCTGGATATTTGGGTTTTGTCTTGGTATTTATTGCTGACTGTATTTATTAAGTAAGAGTAGGTATTTAGGTGTGTGTGTGTTTACCAACCTTGATAAAAAAAGCAAAATTTTACCACAGAGCCCCTGCTAAAACTGGTTTCCACTACTTATAGAAAACTGCGATACAAAGAGATCTCTGATTTGTTGAAGATCAGATATTCTCCACTCATATTGCCCGGATGCACTTATAAAACGACTCCTACAGTGTCTTAAACAATATTCTAAAATTTCTTGAACGTATCAGCCATTTTAACACATTGTGTATGAGCTTTTTATTTATTTATATACACGACTTTTTACACTAAACACTAAACGTCTCTAAACGTCTTGATTAAACCTAGTTAGGATTTAAGCACGCGAGTTTTACAGCCTCCTACAATTTATGGGTTCCAAGATTCAGTAACCGTAATGCCGTAATACTATGTGTGTTATAGTACATACAGAGGAAGTTAAAGTGATCTTTAATGTTCTGTGTCAAGCCATGTATACCTAGTAAAGTCAGTTCTGTCTTTGTTCGTATATTTGTACTAAAGTTTGTTCTGAAATAAAAGTTATTTATTTGGTAGAATATGTATAATGTTAAATTTGGATATTTAATTTAAAATGATATTGTATTGACTTACGGCCGACCCCAATAACGTACTCGTATCTTCAATTTTGGCGTAATATTTTATGAAAATCATATAATTTTGCAATGTTTGTATAATAATTATGTGAGCACCATATCACGTGATTGATTTATTTGTCGTTGCTTTACGAGTATTTAGTTTATTTTTACCTATTATGGTGTAGTATTCTTGTTGCATCGTCTTCACATTTAAAAATATAATTAATGTATACAAAATATTTTAAAAGAGGAGAGGAGAGGGGTGGAGATTCTTGCCCCTTCTTCTCCATACGAAACTACCTTTTGAAAGGCACGCCTAGAATCAATTCTATTTTAATGTAAATGTAGACGTTCAAAAGTGCCTTTTATGTGCCTATTTGAAATAAATGCTTTGACGTTACTAGAAATAGAAAAACCTATCAATCTCTGGTTTTAACGTCCAAATAAAGCCAAATTATGCCACCCTATAATGTGTTGTCAGCTATTTGATTGACAGGGACAGATAGAAAAGAAAAAAAAGAACTGTCTATCATCAGTAGCGATCTGTCTTAGGTTATTGTGTTTGGATTTTATAGGTAACATTAGGTACTTGGGAATGGTAAGTTTGCTTTTGTTTTATTTTTGCGACCATGACTTTAACTGGGTGTAAAAAATTCCATCACATTATCAGATAGCCGTCGTCTACGTATTCTGTACATCAAACTAAGTAACATTGTCTGCACAATGTAACACGCAAAACAATGTGCTCACCGGTGCATGAAACGGTACAGGAGTCGTATTTAAACTTAAGATTTTTCATCATTAAAAACTTGTTTTCGTAAAAAATAAGAAAACAGTTACATAAAACTTTGACCTTAATTGACTAAGTAACCATAAGGAAAAACATGGGATAGCAATGGCGAATAGAATAACTGACTCTCGGTTTCGTTAAGGCTCTTTCAAACAGGACCCGACGGAGTTCCACCAGCTTTTATATCTTCTTGTGCAACATTTTTGGTTGTACCTCTTTTAGTAATTTATAATACGTCTTTAATGACAGGAATCTTTCCACATGAGTGGAAGGTTGCTAAAGTGGTTCCCATCCACAAATGTGAAAAGGATAATGTGGTGAGTAACTATAGGCCAATCTCGATCTTGTCATCTTATGCCATAATCTTCGAGTCATTAATGTGCCCTTACATACAAAACCATTTTAAGAAACATCTCAGTGAAAGCATTGTGAATCTCACGGATTTGTCAAAGCAAGATCAACTTGCACCAATTTGGTTGCTTTCACTGAACTTGTCACTGAAGCCTTGGACACCGTTGTCCAAGGCTTCAGTCGATGTAATATATATTACATCAAACAAGTTGATGTAATATTTACGGACTTTAGTAAGGCTTTCGACCGAGTTTCACATAAAATTCTCTTGCAAAAGTTATCAGCATATGGCATCACCTTGCTAATGTGGCTAAAATCTTACCTCAAAAAACGCACTTTCTTTGTGGTAGTAAATGGCTTTAAAACTAGTGCTCGAAATATTACGTCTGGTGTGCCACAGGGCTCCCATGTCGTCCCGGTGGTTTTTAATGTTTTCAATAACGATTTGCAAACTTGTTTTCAGTTCTCAGAAAGTTTCATGTACGCAGACGACTTGAAGCTTGGGAGGGTGATAGACTCAGTTAATGATACCGTGTATCTTCAAAGCGATCTCAACAGGTTGAATGAATGGCGTGAGCGTAATGGCATGCACTTAAATGACAAAAAATGCTTTCACATAAAATTCTCAAGAAGAGTCCACCCAATTGAAGGTGTATAACATATTGGCAATGACATTATTGAACAGTAGACCAAATAAAGGATCTAGGCGTAATATTTGACCGTAAACTCACCTTCCTCCCGCACCTCGAGAGTACCATTAAAAAGGCCTCTAAAATGTTGGGCTTCGTCATTCGGAACGGAAAATTTTTCCACAATAGCAGGCCGAAAATAGTGCTGTTTAAAAGTTTGGTTAGCAGTACCTCGGACTATTGCAGCGTGGTATGGAGGCTACATTATGCGACACACTCACTTCGACTGGAAAGGATTCAGAAACGGTTCATGTGGCACTTGGTATATAGTTCTAGCAGATTAAAGAAAAAAGCAACTTACTCGGAAAAATTGGCGAAATTTAGAATGACTTCCTTGTCTAGTCGAAGAGAATTGTCGGACTGTCTATTCATGCACAAAATTTTAAATATTATGATTGACAGTCCCAATTTCCTGAGTAGGATAAATTACAAGGTCCCTGCCAGATACCCCCGCAATCGTCTCACCCCTTTCTATCCACCGCGCCGAAGAACCGTGTACGAAGCAAATTCACCACTGCCAAGAATGTGTAGGCCGTGGTCGTGTCATGAACGAGTGCTGTGATCTGGTAGATGTTCATATGGACTCACTTTGTCGGTTCCAATCGAAACTTCTAGATCATTTGTGTCGAAAGTTAAAATAATTTCAATTTTTGTTAATTATTAGATTATGAGACGGCTGTTTCTCTCTGCTTTCTGTTTTTTATAGTAATATTCGAACTGCTTTATTTTAAAATTGTTTTCCTAGTAGGTAATAATAAGAAAATGCTGTATTTACCTATAATTGTTTGTTACATTTAGTTCTTTATTTTATGTTGTTTTCTGTAATTTCTGTAGTGTATGCGAACGTTGGTAAATCTAATAAAATAAATAAAAATAAACAGGCCCGATATGCAACGCCACACAAAGGCACCGCTCGTCGCTCGACTTGCGGTTCCTTTGTGTCTCGTGCGATTCGCATCACATGTCGCGCCAGTCTGAACGAGCCTATAAGGGCACTACAGGACGAACACGCAAGTTTTATTATACCAAAAAGTATATGATCCACTTCAGTAAACAAAATGAGAAAAATATATGATATTCTTCAGCATATTTAGGCAAGTTAGATATTGGTGCCGATGTGACAAGAGTCACAAATGCCTCTAAACTAGACCAAAATATTGTTTATTCCTGCCAAATGACGATTTCCCATTCTGAAATTGGCTAAAGGGACACAACTTAACTATATTTTAGTTTGACAGAACTAAGATGGCACTGAGATAGTAGTTAAGTGAAATGACAATTTTGCTATTCTGTATTTGACGTTTTGTAACGTAAACGTTTAGCCGACTGGCTAAACGTGGTTACAAGTTATTATAATTTTTTTAAATATGAAATACAAAATTACATAGAAAAAGATATTAAGGAATAGGAATCGATTAGTAGTAGCATAGGACGATCCTCTTGCCCGCAGTCTAACACGAGGGAGCTCACGGTCGTGCAGCAGCTCGAGGCGTCGGCCGCTCCTCCGGCCCGCAGTCTGTCGTTAAATGCCTACGCCTTTAGTACCTACTGAATCATAGAAAGAATTGCTGTGCACAACAGCTCCTCAGGTGTTAAATACATAAATAGATAATAAGATGTGTTTTTGGTGTAACAAAATACCACAGTTTTTAACCTCAAATTTTGACTGTCTAACTAAACCTGAATATGAATCTGAGTACTTTTAATTGCGATTTAAAAGGTGTGGAATATAATTTTATGTCGTGAACTAAAATTCTCACCAACACCTCGACTTCAGTCTCAAAAACAGTATTGTATATTTTTCTTTTCATTTTGCTTATAGCTCGAAAATGGCGTGACATATAGCAAAAATAATGAAAATTTCAAACCCCTTTTACAAGGTAATTTTTTGCCCTTACAAAAAGTGAAAAATTCCCTATAAAACACGTCGATACACCCTGCGGCTCTAAAAAAATCACAGGGTAGGGCAAACACGTTGGCAAGCCAAAAGAAAAAATAAACCACACGGAGTCGCAATTGTCAAATTCGATTTTAGTAGTGTCAAAATTATTTTGATATTCTGTTTTAAGATGCTCATAGCCAAAAGTAAGGAGTTTTAGTGATAGTTTAGTTTGGTGTACAAGAGAATCGCCACCAGTGTGTTGAAAACATAATACAACTAATTTGATACGATAGAAAAAATAACGAAGTAACCTCAAAAAAAAATCTACAAGCAACCTATTAACGTTATAGTGTTTTATTTGTTTAGTCCAATCAATGGATTTTTTTTTGTAAAAAGATAATTGCTTCAGCGTTGTGTCATCGCGCTTCTCTTTCTTTATTATGCAGATTAAGCTCTTGTCAGCCTCTTAAAGTGCCTTTTTGCACCCGTTAGATAACGCAAATGATACGCCCTTATTAAAAGCAAGTATAATTTTACAATGGAGTAACATAGGACAGTCACGGAAATATGTTTGTTCTGTATTCCGGGTAATAGGTACCTACTTGTCAGCTTGAAACCCTTTCACTCGAAACCTGTCAATATTAATTTAGACGACATTCTATGCAGCCAACCAACCGTTTAAACCCCTTCATTGCGTATTCTGTAGGTCGGTAATTTTGAAATAAACAAATATCCAGCAAATTGAATTTATGGGCCTCTCAAAACATACGAATCCACAATTTAGTTATTATTATTATAAATTATATTATCTTTGGAATTAGACGTGAAATAAAGTTTATTTAAAATGAATCCTGGCAAATAATTATTGTAAGTACACGCTATTTCAAATTATTAATTCAATTATTATATCATTTCTTACCAAGTAGGTAATACCTATGTAAACTTTTATGATCTAGAGGACATACTGGCTGGTTGTAAAAAAACGAGTATCATTTATGCATTTCGAATGCATTTGTTCGGATTTTATAGCTTTTTCTTTGCTTATTAAAATGTAGTATTCTGCATCAATTTATGAATTAAACAATAATTTGAAGAAAGTTTTGAACAAATTTGGATTTTGAGACATTTTGTACGTCATGGAGCGACGTCATTTGAACGCAGATGAAATGCAAAGAGCTGTAGGGATGTTGCTAGCGGGAAGAAGTCAATCTCAGGTATCTCGGTATTTTGGTGTAAACAGAAGCGTTATTTGCCATCTTCATCAGCGTTACACTAACACGGGAGATCCTGCTGAGCAACACCCAGGTCGAGGAAGGTGTACAACCACACAGCAAGATCGATACATATAACTGATTGCAAGACGCCAGCCAATGTTAACCGCCCGAAAGATAGGTTTAAGGCTACAAAATTCAAGTGGTGTTGTTGTTAGCTGCCAACCTGTGCGAAATCGACTGCATGAGTATGGCCTACGAGCACGACGGCCAATTAGGTGCCCACCGATACGTCACGGGAATCGCGCTCGTCGAGATGAATGGTGTAGGGAACACAATACATGGGCACGGGAACAATGAAATAAAATTTTAATTTTGCGATGAGTCTCGATTTGGGTTCAAGCCTGATACTAGAAGGGTAAAAGTGTACCGTCGTCCTGGAAATACTGAATGACTGAGGTGCGTTCAGGAAGTGCATCCATACAACGGCTCAACAGTTATGGTATGGGCGGGTATTATGAAGAACAGACGAACTGAGCTCGTTTTTGTAAATGGTAAATTACGTTGAGGATGTTCTAAGGCTTTATGTCCGTCCATTCGCACAAACGCTTGGCTTCGATTTCACGTTGATGCATGACAATGCGCGTTCGCATACAGCTTTGTACACACGGGAGTACTTGGCAAGGGAAAACATCCTGGCATTGCCTTGGCCTGCACAATCGCCAGACCTGAACCCCATCGAGCATGCATGGGACATGCTCCAGAGACTTGTTTTAAAGGACTTGGATGGAGTGACAACCACCCAACAACTGATGGACTTACTAAAATTTCATTGGGAGCAATTGCCGTAGGATAACATTAACAGTCTCATCGATTCTATGAATAATCGGTGCCAGCAAGTTCTCAATAACAGAGGAGGCCACACTTTCTATTAATTTATGCAATTTATGTACAACCATTTAATTTTAGTAGCATTTAGTTGTAGTTTAGTTGATTAGGCACCTTACTTTGTACTACGGACTTACAGTACTTACCGACTCGTAATTATGGTTAATTAAGATTATTAAAATAAAATAAAAACAATAGCTGTTAAATTTCAAAAAAGCATTAAAAATATTATAACTAAGAAATAGTAAGGATTTAATGCGAAAACACATTGTAAAATTGAATTTTGTATGTGTTGCTTAGACTTTTTTGATGTGTGTACTTACGTATTTAAGAAAATGTTATTCCTAAATTATTGGAATGGTATATAAAACGGGTTTCCTAATATTATTTCGTGTCCCAAATTCATGTTTTAACATTTATACGGGCCCCAATTAATTAAGTACAGTACTTACCTTTATCACCCTTAAGCTATTTAATTAAAAATACATATCTAACTAGATCCCACAAAAAGAAAAAATCGCTTCTCAAATAAAGCTTAATTTTTATCTGAAATGTTTTTCTTAGAGAACAAGGATAGTAAGAAGTTGTGGGCTAAAATTGTCTCGTGCTGTGAAGCTGGCGTGGTCCCAGCGAAAGTTGGACTAAGACTGAGCTATAAATATCCTGCTATGTGAGCCAATAAATTAATGTTGCCAGCATGTGGACGCGCACCATAGGTTGCGGTCTATTAACTTTTTTTTTTCATTCTGTTTTAGTGTACCGGGTGTGTTGCGGTCTTCGTGGCAAGTTTTTTTTTGGCTATTTGGCGTAACTGGTTTTTAGAGTTGGGGATGTTACTATTCCGGGTTTGATGGATTAGATAGATTTATTATGTAAAATAGCTTCTGCCCGCGACTGATTTAGCTAGGAAGTCGGAATACAACATAAAATACTTAAATAATAGCGACATTTTTGTAAAACTTCCTTTTATACTACGATTGCAGTTTTGATCTCAGCAGCTCAAATGTACAGAAAATCAGGACTGGTGAAGCGCAAGCAAAAGACGTATAGTTTGTGTGAGAAGTAGCTCGTCTTGCACGCGTAAAATGAAACGAGTTTTGTCAACGAAAGAATAGACAAAATGACAGATAAATAAAACAAATATGTAATTTTGACAGGATAGACATTTGACAAAAGTTGATGTTGGAACCTGATTTAGTGTGGTTAGAGAAGGTGAGTAATAAAATATCAGAGTCCAGTATAAAGTCTATTAATAAACACATGAGTCACAAGTAGGTACGATGACGTTTCTTACATAACTTATCTGTACACAAGTTATAGGCACGGCGCGGGGAAGACGACTGGCCGCTATGGTCTATGCATGTCGGGCCTCGCATTTTGCAAAGTATTATTATTATTACATTTAGTATCGTTGCAACCTGTAGTTCCTACATACCTCCCCTCCTTACAAAAAAACAAAAAAAAACGTTGTCAAAAAAAAACAATATACTTAATAAAAAACTTACTTAACTTACGGATGACTACCCCATCCTGACAAACTACTCTGCTATTACAATAATTGAACGCCCCATTAGGGCCCACAGTATTTGCCAGGATGACGCCAATACAAATAACATGCCTCCTTTTGCTGCCCTTCGTCTTGCCTACGTGTAAATACATACATTGTTTATGAATACCATAGTTGTATTTCGATATCCCTTGTTTCAGTACTTATTTCTTGTCTCTAATTACCTATTTCTCTGAAATCACTATGTCCTATTTTGCATTTACACTTATACTATTGCCGATCACTGTAACTATTATGGCAAAACTTTACAGTTTGCTTTCTATGTCGCCAACTTGCTTCGCATTATTAGCACCTTGCTGAGCAATGATAACTAAAATGATTTTTTCTCATTCCTTACAAAAACATGTGTACATGACTTTAAATCTTTACTTACAATATCTCTGTAAACCGTATCAGCTGTAATGTCTGAAACTGGTACTGCTTCAGGCCAACGCGTAAAACGATTTATAATAGTTATACAATACTGATGTCCGTGTTGTGACGTTGGCAACGGACCTACAATATCTGTATGTATATATTCGAACCTGCTACATGGTGGAAAACTAGTTAAGTTTTAAACTGTGTGCCGACTAACTTTTGCTTTCTGGCACCGAATACATGATCTTGTCCATTCGTTAATATCCTTACTCATTCCTGGCCAAAAGTACCTCTTAGCAGTCATCTTGCGCGTAATACGAACCCCAGGATGACTGATATTATGTTTTCATACGGTATTTTCCTAAACTTGCCTGTAAGATAAGGCCTAGGACTACCTACTACTTCGCAATATATTTGCTTATCTCCGTCCGGCCTGACTACGTGTCTGAATGCCAATCTACTGCTGACGTTATTTCCTGCCGTAACCTGATCGCGCACCTGCGCTTGAGCTAATTCGCTGAAATCGAGCGCTGCCGGACAAACAATAGACTCAACACGTGATAACGCGTCCGCAACTGTATTTTCTGGGCCCTTTACATATTGTATGTCGCTCGTGAATTCGCTCATATACAATAATTGTCTAGCCCTTCTTGGTATTTCCTTATCGTTACCTACCTAAGTGAACGCTGAGAGTATGTCATGCTCACTCAGATGTCTCGTTGGTATTGGCGTGTGTGTTGGATCATTAAGTTCCCTTCAGAACGGTTGAGCTAAATGGTGCTGATACATCGTCGTCGTGTTCGTGAACAGGCGCCGACAATAGGGACTGGTCATCTCTTAGCTGCCACGGCTTATTTTAATTTCTGAACTGTTTTTTTTATTTTTTGTTTATTACGGACGCTTTTAACGTGTACGTCTTTCTAAATCGTTTTCACATGTATAATTTCAACATGAAATAAGTAACCATTTTAATGTAACAATTTTGTATTTATTTAGTTGCGTGTCCGTGGAGTTTCTTGCTCGTTCTTCTCAATAAATACCTACTACGCTGTGGAATTCGAAACAAGGTTCATTTTTCTGACTAACTCAACTCCTAACAATTCAAAAGTGCCAGTAATTGGTTTATAAATGCTTTCGGTTTGTCTTTTTTTTATTGATCTTAGAAAAAAATATTTAGGATGTTAATGTAAAATATCGCCGTAGCTAAAGTAAGTTATCAAAACGAACGAATTGAATTGAAAAGAATCCAACAACCTAGACTGATGATAGCCATTAATTTATTGTCGCATCTGATTAATAGATTTCATTATTTTTGTAATGATCCTATTTATTAATCCGATCTTAACTAGTTTTTAATATAAAATATGATTGACGTGTAAAAGTGTTTGTACAAACCTATTTACAGAAATAAAATCATTTATCATTTATCATTAAAGCTGTCAATTGAATTTGATAATAATTAATTCGTAAACGATGACGCCCAATCTATTATGAAAATATTATTATACTCCTAATTATTAAATACTCAAATCAGATAACTCAAATAGCTCATAGTGATTTATTTTCCAACAAGGGTTAGGCACATTTAATTTTATTAAAAATTAAATGATGCCAGCGCTACAGAATGCATTAAACTTCATTTTAAAAACTAATTGAAAATCTGCAACACGTCCGAACATTCCATTTTAAAATCTCTCTTGCACCGGTTTCATCTACGTCAAATATTATTTCCTTCACGATACACCAGCCGATGATGGCCGAACATTCCCGAAGTTACACGAAACATGTCGAAAGAAACCGAGCGGGTGGTGGAAAATTTATTTTCGTCACGGGGTCACATGTTATTTCTATGTTCTTTATTAGGGAAGCCTTTTACCACGAGTGGGGTTAGGAAACTGCCTTTAATAAACCCTTTTGTTGTGATCCCTGAAACGTTACTCTGGGTATTTCAGTTATTTTTTTTGTAAATTAAGGTCCAGTACCTCGTACATACGTGCTTGGGTGTAATTTGGTTTTATAATGATTGCCGGTACCGACACATGGATGTACCTAAAAGGGAAAGCGTTTTGCGTAGACTTTGGCAAAATACTTGGCCAGTGTAGCTTAGCTTTTCTTCAATATTGAAGCCTGAATTACACGATGCAATTTAATTTCCTGTGACATACCTTAAGTCGAAACAATAATCAAAGTTGCACCGTCAAAACAGTGATTAGAATCATTTAAACATTGCTAGTCATTTGTTGCTTAAATGTGAAAACCATGAAAATGGGGCTTTAATAATAATATGACGAAGCCAGCATTTAACACCTACAACTGTATTGAAAAAATACTTACTCAAAATAATGAGACACTTTTATCTCTGATTCGTATTTTACTCCTCAAATTTCTCTGCTTAACAAAATCAGTGTCAAGTAAGTTTTCGTAACGAAAATTGACTCCACTCATCATACTTATATCGTGGCATGAATTTCCCCACAACCTTCCCTCGCTTTTATACCTACAGCTAGCTGTATCTCTTTTAGGCTAAGAGAATGGAGCCATATTTTCCGAGCGCACGCCTCTTTTGTTTCGGCCACATTCATTAATCTATATGAGAGAGCTCTTAGCGCACGGCCTTCTACGGCACTCTTACGGCACTCGACACTGCTGTATTACTCGCCGTGGTACTTTTTTACTCTTTTAGTGCCTTCTAGCTTATTAATCTTACACTTAGGAACTGTTTCCTGGTAATGGTATATTCAAAATGTATCATAATTTATTATATCCAAAGAGAGTTTAAAATAAACTGAAAGTAATTTAATAAAGACAATCATTTCATTTTAATATTGTTATTCACATTTCATTATTCTAATCTAAGAGCTAGTTTACATTTCCCGGAAATAGTTTACCCACCATAATCCTGAAATGAAAGAGCAATATAGTGTTTATAGGTTTAATAATGGCAAATATTATTAACATGAAGCTTTTCATCGTAAAAAAATTATGCATATAAATTGGGCTATGAGTTCATAAAGATGTAAAAATCACAAATTTTAATGGCTGCTTTTCCAAAGAATTATTTTACTCGCTACCGTCAGGAACGCATGAACGATATTTTTTAATTTTTTCATTTGTTTGTGCTTTATTTATTTACGTCTAGTGTATTGAATAAACATAAAAGTCAGTTACTGATAAAATGTGGGGTAATTGCTTAACACACTAACAGAAGCAATGGCATTCATTTTGACAGTTCAACATTATTCATTGCGTTTTGTACGTAGTTGAGGAGACAATTTTTTCGAACATGTGAAGCAATGGATCAGCAATATCCTTCAAAATGATTCGGATTGTGATTGCACGTGTGCTCTAAGGGTCCTGCACAATTTGTCTGTGCTGAGATCAAGTATCAAGTCCATAAGAAGATTTGAAAAAAACAATGACATTGTCATTTCAGCAGACCTTGCCATGGTTCTTTCTATACATTTACACGGTGAATGAAAAGTTTTCGGCCTTGTTTATTTCTAATATACTCTATTAACTAGCCCAACATTTTACAACTATGCCAATAAATCACCTTAAGGAAAACGCTCTGAAATATTAAAATGAAGCCACACTAAATAAAAGCTGTTGTTTAATATTTCCTTAGAGTAATCAAAATACTGCGAATTTTTTGCTCAAATAAATTCGGTACACGTAAGTCGTAACGCGAAATGTGATGAATTTGGTAGTTTTTTTTGTCTACATAAATATATTATTTACCTAGGGAAAACTTTTTGCATGAAACAGAAGTGAAACAAAGAAAAAAAACTTAAGCACAGAAGGTTACCATAATTACGCAATGAACATATTTCACACAAAAAAAAATGTTTTTGTTTGCCTACACTGCCTTCCACTGCTTAGCAAAGGCCTCTCAAATCATCCCCAGGCATCGTTTTCTAGAGCCTGTGTCACAGAAAAAAAATGGGTAGGTAAGCAAACAGTCTTACCGAGTTATCTCTCTCGACTTGATTGGCAGAGAGGCTGATTAGCTCACTGAGATTGCCTGTGATACGGACCGCGGTTTGATTCCCGCACGTCGTATGTTGGATTGAGCACAAATTCAGCATTTCCAATTTGAGTGCATTTGCATGATTAATTATGTTCTACGCACATGCACTGCGATGTGCGTAGAGACACATTTTCATTTATCTTTTATACAGATTATTTTCTATTTTGTGAATGTGTAGGCCTCGTAGACTATAGGTTTGTGGATCATTTTCTATTTTGTTAAGTACCTGGTACTTGTAGACAGGCCTACACTGCCCTCCCATACCTATTAACACTGTAATTTGAAAACATTGTAAAGGCCAATTATTTTTTAAAGAGTAACCGTGGAGTTTGTTGACTTCTCTTCTCCATAGGAAACGACTAATTGGAACCACGCTCCTAGCTTCGGACGTTTCTTAAATAAGTGCCCATGTAGGTTTATGTGAAATAAAATATTTTGATTTTGATTCGTAAAAACCATTCCCTTCCTTTATTTATTTGAGAAAATAAAAACTAATAGGCAATAATTGAAACCACGTTGCTTCACGAACACGCTTCACGCTAACAGAATCAGTTAGCCGTTGAGTGATAACCGATATCAATCTGCAGATAATGTTCCATAATTAATAATCCTTATTTCGTACTAGGTACCTGATTGGTATGCCAACTATGTGTGTAAGATTATCCAACCAACAAAGTTAATCATCACTAATATTCCTATGTATATGTTACATCCATTAAATTAGATTACCATATATGTATTTACGACGACAAAAGATACGAGTATTCAAGTGTAGTCTATTCCACAAGTGTCTGATAAAAATTTAAACAAATGGATCAGAAAACGTACCTGTGGATGCCACTTGCAGATTTAGTGCTTTGATTTGATTATCAGAATACGTTAACTCGAAATTATAATTTTAAATCACCATATAGATGTATCTCGTTTCACAATTGGTTGATTTTATAGACTCAATTATCGTCGATGATTTTTCAGTTACATTTAATAATGTCAATTAAACAATAATTATTAGAAAAAGTAGTGAGATCCCAAGTTGAAACCTTCTTATATGAATGTGCTACTTTAAACTTTACCTTTTAGTGAGTGATTCCGGCTTGAAGAATTTAACCTGAACAGGGTTAGTTTACCCTTTCATCACATACTTTTGTAACATACCCTAACTTCTTCAACTTTTAACTCAGTTACGTGAGTGCGATGTCATGTCATAGCTCGTCTGCGCAAGACAGGTGCAAAAAAAATACCCTGAGGATATACGATTTGTCCAGTGATTGGATTGCGCCTCGTACAAAATACGAATGCTCTGCCTTTTGTCGTTACCTAATGTGCTGATGATGCAGATGTGTTAATTTCTTGAATACATAGTTTAAATAATTTTGCCGTTTGTACATTAAAGTAGGATTTGGTATAATATTATGTCCCTTGTTCAGCATATTATTCTTGTAAAAAGCAACGAAAACTAACAAACTGTTTAACTTAATATCAATGCCACGGTTATTGAGAGAAGAATTACTTATTCCGTTGGTATAATTTTTATAACAAGGATAATTTCTCGGAAACCCATATGGAAAACGAATAAACATTTATTAAATCATGCCGTATGTGAGAGTTAGAAATGAGTGTTTTATTACCGACCCGAGTTTGTGGTCAGGAAAATAGAGACCAGAATTACTATCGAGGCCTTTTTTTGCGTTGTTATATGGCGTCGTCTGCATCGTTGGTCTAGCGCTACTGTCGAGCATGTGGTCCTGGGTTCGATTCCTAGGTCGACCAAAGTTTTATTGGGTTCTTCCAAAAATTATTTCACTGATTTTGACGGAGTCTGGATTTGTGCCCGATTGATGGCAAAAGATTCGCCTCCTATTACATGAGACTTAAACATAAGTAGCGTGAAATGAAATGTAGGTGTTACTATATATAGGTAGGTACACCTCTGCCTAACCCTTCGGGGAATACAGGCGATGTTGTAATATTATGTCAGGCAATTAAAGTATTTATTTTCTAGCGATGTTCTCAGCGATTTACAGAGTAGGTTTGATGGAGTAAGCTGTACTTTAGTGCATCTTGTCTGTCGTACATTTTAGAGCCTTACCATAAATGTATAGTTAAGGTCAGAGCATCCACATACAGGATCTTCATATTTACAGTACAACTATTTTCTTAATGTCCCTCGGCAAACTTTGAGTTTCGTCAGTCGTCGGATTTATATCAGTTGCCATTTGAACTTAGTGCAAACCGGACGCTCTCAATCGACTTTGGACTTTGCCGCTTATTTCCTGGCTCAATGTGGCATTACGAGTGACGGCTATCGTAAAATGTCAAAACAATATTAACACGGAAAGTGCTTACACGACGTCCTTTACGAGCGTTAAGCTTACTGCGAGCCTCGGAGTACACCAGTATTACACACGATAATTAGCCCGGTATTACCATAGCACCTTATTTATTACATGTCGCGTGATTTCGTGTTGAAGTATTAGGCGAAAAACGCCTTTATTTGTATAAAACTAAGTGGCTAACTTTCTCCCAAATTCTCCTCCGACCATGGAGGACGCCTATATTTTGGCGTTCTTCAGAGAGGTCCTTTTTAAGGACCCCGATTTCCTAGCGAGATATGGCAACAAGCTATGTCATCACTCCACCCCCACTCCGTCCCAGGGCGCACTCGCGAACTTCAGCGACGCCCTCGAAAGCCCGATGTCGCCACCTGTTGCCGAACAAGGCATTCCAGCCATTGTTCCGGCAGCTATTGTTCAGGCAGACAATGTTCCGGCCGCTAATTCGGCCCCCATTGTAACACCCGCCTTTGTCCCGGCAGACAATACTCCGGCCGCTAATCCGGCCCCTATTGTCTCGCCCGCCTTTGTCCCTGCCGCCATTGTCACGGCCTCTATTGTTCCGGCCGCCATTGTCACGGCCTCTATTGTTCCGGCCGCCATTGTCTCAGAGACAACGCAGCTGCGCGCCGCAAACACGACTCACCCGGAGAGCATGGACACGTCAGTCCCAATCTCCGAGGACGAAGCCCGCACCTCCTCCTCCAGCGACGACGACTTCCAAGTCGTCGTTAAAGGAGGCAAGAGGAAGGCTAAATCCTCCGCCCCCGCCGGCCCGGCCACAAAGAAACAGGTCACGACTACATCGTCCAGCTCGACTTCCGCCCCTAGTCCGCGAGCCAGTCGCCCCGCCAGCCCTATGGCTTCCTCACCCGCTCCTACCGCGAGGAAGCAAAAGCCCCCTCCCCCGATCTACATTCAAGATAAGGCCAAATGGACCGAAATCTCGAAAATGTGTGGTGATCGCAAGATCAACTACACAAATGCCCGATCCACCCTTCAGGGGATCATAGTTACCGTCCCCACGTCTTCGGACTTTAGGGATCTCTCCCGTGCCCTGCGTGAAAGGAACTATTCCTTTCACACGTACTCCCTTCCGGAGGAAACCCCCACTCGCGTCGTCATAACGCGCGTACCTCGTGAAATCGACACCGAAGATATAAAAAGCGACCTTGTTGCACAAGGCGTTCCGGTCTCCGCCGTACATCGCTTGCATAAAACGAGACAGGGCGTTGTCTATGACATTGTCCTGGTCATATGTGACCCCACAGAGGGGCACCACCCCATCTTCAAGTTGAAGTCGGTTTGCTCGCTCTCAGTCATCTCCATCGAGAAGCCTTACAGAGCTCAATTGATTGGCCAGTGTCATCGCTGCCAATTATACGGACATTCGCAGTCCAACTGCTATGCCACCCCTAGATGCGTCAAGTGTCTAGGCGAGCATGGCACCGCTGACTGCTCCCGCCCTAAAGATAGGGAACTATGTCTAGAGCCTCCCAGCTGCGTACTCTGCGGCCAATCGGGGCACCCAGCTAATTAACGGGGCTGTTCTAAAGCCCCAAAGTCCTCCTCACCCAAACTCGCGAAACGCGCGAGTGACCGCCAGCACAGGGAAAGTCCCTGGGGAAAGCTTCCCTCCGCGCAGATGCCGGAGCGGCTTAGTCCTCAAAGGCCTTCTCCCTGGGCAAACCTTTCCCACCTCAAAGCTCTCGCAGCTTCGGTGCCCTCCAAACCCGCTCAACCCGCTGAAGTTCCAGCGCTGATGGCTACCGCCATCCCAGCGCCTTCGATTGCCCCCGCGGCCCCTATGGCTTCACCAGTGGCACCTCAGGGAACCCAGGGCCGAAACAGCGCCCAAATTATATTAGGCACATACGCGGCTCTCTTCACCACCGCCGCGGATAAAATGGCGGAAGAAATCGTTGCTGCTAATGGCAACGCACATCGCCCTTTGGAAATCCTCAGCACGTACACTCACCGAAACCCGAATATTGCCAACTATAAACTAGTTCGCAATGACAGGTCTCGATGCCACAAGGGTGGCACACTAATATCTGTGACCTCTATCTGTCGGCTCGGCATGACCGGTCACCAACCGATCACCATCGTCTCTGCTTATATTCCACCAGACAGTGGTCCGGAGGATCCCATCTCTCTCCAAAAGGACTTCACCGCCCTCTTCGGTATGAGATATTGGCGGGGGATCTAAATGCCAAACACCCGGCGTGGAACAGTAGCACGACTTCTACCAGAGGTCGGATCATTTCCAAGTTAGGCGAATCCCTTAACTTTGACGTCATCGCTCCAATGAGTCTGACTCAATTCCCCGGCAATCCCAACCATCTTCCTGATATACTCGATGTAGCGCTGCTCAAGAATGTGAACCTCCGTTTACAATCGATAGAGACGTTCCACGAGTTTAACTCTGACCACCGCCCAGTAGTCATGCATCTTGCCCCCTACTTTGGCCCAAGCGATCCCAACCGCCCCCCTCAGACCCAGATGATAACCGACTGGAGGAAAGTAAGTGAAAGACTGAAATCCACAACGTCGCCTCAATTGGACACCATCCCCGATCACATAGTGTCAGTCGCCGACACGACGGCCGCAATCGACTCGTTTGCTGAGCACGTTCAATCCGTATTGACGGATTGTTCACGGGAAGTTCCGGTGATGGAAGACCATCGCTGGAAACTACCTACTGACGTACGTGACTTGATAACCGAGAAGAATGCGGCTATTCATGCCTACGACTCCTTCCCTTGTGACGCGAACAAAGCCCACATGCGCCATTTACAGCGTGCTGTAAAGAAACGCATAGGGGTGGTTCGCTCAGAGGGTTGGGACAAGATGCTCAGTGAACTTGAGCCCACTCACCAAGCCTTCTGGCACCTTCAGAGGAAATTGCGCTCCTCCGAGGAGGTCTCTATGCCTCCCCTCATCCGCCCCGACAAGAGTGTCGCGTTCGACAGCACCGAAAAGGCCTTGCTGACAGCCTTTAGTCCCAATGTTCTCCCAGCACTCAACCAGTAGACCAAGCTCACCTGAACAAGGTCGACGCTGAAGTCGAACGGAGAGCCTCCCTACCACCCGTCGAAGACCCTGATGATCCTCTGCCTCCCGTCACTCCAGACGAAGTGCACGACATCATAAAAGGGCTCCACGCTCGTAAAGCCCCCGGTTCGGACGGTATTACCAACAAGGTATACAAACTCCTACCGGCCCTCTAATAATGCTTATGACCGCCATCTTCAATGTCGCCTTGAGCAACAACATCTTCCCACAAGTGTGGAAAGAAGCAACAGTCATGGGTATTCCAAAGCCAGGCAAGCCAAAGTCTGAGGCCTCCAGCTACCGTCCCATTAGCTTACTCAATGTTCTCGGCAAAATCTACGAGAGGCTTATTTATAAGCGTCTCAAAGACTACGCCGAAGCAAAGAGCCTCATTCCCAACGAGCAGTTTGGTTTCCGACCCCAACACTTTAGTATCTACCAGGTCCACCGTATCGTAGAGCACTTGTACGCTGGTCTGCAGCGTAACGCGACGACGGGTGTGCTATTCTTCGACATAGCGAAAGCCTTCGACAAAGTCTGGCACAACGGCTTTATATACAAGCTTTACCAACTAGGAGTGCCAGATCGTCTCGTGCTCATCTTACGAGACTTTTTGTCGAACCGCACCTTCCGCTATCGCATCGAGGGTGCACTCTCGTCCCCTCACCCTATTTGTGCCGGGGTCCTTCGGGTTCCGTTATATCTCCTCTAGTATTCACGCTGTTCACCAGTGATATCCCACAGAGTAAAAAGGCTCAGTTGGCTCTCTTCGCCGACGACACTGCCGTTTACTATACCGGTCATTGTCCCAATGCTATAACTCGTACTCTCCAAAACTCCGCAAACGTCTTAGGCGCTTGGTTCCGGAAATGGAGAATCGAGGTCAACCCCGAAAAGAGTCAGGCGGTTCTCTTCTCGAGACGTCGTCGAGTCCCACCCCCCCTTCCCAGCCCGATCACTATGTATGGCAAGCCAATCCCTTGGGAGGAGCAAGCCAAATACCTAGGCGTGATCCTCGATCAAAACCTTACCTTTAAGGCTCATATTAAGGCGGTTCGCGCGCGCCTCCTTCGCTCTTAGCAGGCTCCACTTTGTACTGACAGCCCGTAGTAAACTGTCACTTAAATGCAAGCTGCGCATCTACACCGCAGTCATCCGTCCCATCATGACCTATGCCTGCGTTGTATTTGCACACGCTCACCCACGTCATCTCCATAAGATGCAGACCCTCCAGAACCGTTTCCTCAGAAAGGTCACGGGTGCCCCCTTCTATCCGTCCGTAATATAAATCTCCACGTTGATCTTAAAATGCTTACCATAAACCAGTTCATGAAACGCTTATCGAAGCGTTTCTTCGACTGTGGCATCAAACACCCAAACCCCTTGATCTCAGCGGCCGCCCGCTACACTCCCTCCCGCATTAGCAGTATTCGCCGACCAAGGCATACTTTAATCGCCTCCGACGACGCCACTACCCTCCTCCAGGAGAGCAGTAAGGCCACCAGCACCTTACACAAGCGCAAAACCCGATCGCCGTCCTACCGTCCTCGCCGCCGAGGCCCGCTGCGATGCCCAAATCCACGCCCCTCCCGACCCTTGCTCGAGCCAGCACACGCCGCTGAGCCTGTTGCTTTAAATTCGTCCCTAAATCACTCAAACCCTGATCCAGCTAGTCCCTTGCTGCCCTCTTCCAGCGACGCCCTGAACCGAGGTCCGTACCCCACATGGGGTGCCCTTAGCGTTGTCGCTTAGTTTTTAGTTAGTATAAGTTTAAGTCCTGGCTGGAGGCCTTAATTTATTAGGGCACCACAGGCAAGTCCGCTTAAGCAGACGACAACCTTACAGGTTGACCTGCGAGGTGCCATACCAAAAAAAAAAAAAAAAACTCCCAAGCAATTATGGCTATGTCAGTTAACATTCGATACAATCACAGAGGTATGTAAAATTGAACAAAAAACCTACACGTAATAATGCCAATGTCGAATTCTCTCACTAATATCAGAAATCGCCTTTATTTTCCCGTTATACAAAAGTTGCACGTAAGCCGGTGAGCCGACATCGAAAAACTCGTTAAAAATCAATACGTAGCGGGAATGTTTACACGTAGTCATAGCGAAACGAGCCAGATTGGATGTCAGCCAATAGCGAGGGATATTTGTCGAAAGCCATGACAACCATGGATACGCATCTGTGCTTCGAATATTTGGTCAATATGTACAACAAACATTCATAAACGCCTACATTTCAACGATTAATCAAGATGCTAAGAAAATCGCTAACATCCTGTACGGAAGAGTCAACGTCCCGGCTATCGTGAGATGCCGAGTTAACTTTTGTACGGACTTAGAAAAGTCAGTTTTGATGAGCAACTTCGAGAGACGGGCATGGAATCAAGTTGGGCCCGACGATGAATGGAACTTCTACTGGGCCTGGGCACGCAGTCGTGCCGGAACTTATTCAGCGTCGAGAGCGGATACCGGATGAATGACAACCAAATAATAAATCACTTTCCAAACCACTACGAACTGTCGCGGAAAGACTTGCTCGTGAAAAATATAAAGCGCCACAGAAAGGAGCTCGAACGGGAAGGCAATCCTTTGGCGGAGAAAGCCGAGGTCGCTTTACACGGAGGTCAAGTGGTAACTCGGTACGTACATCTAGACTTTGTGCCTATTACGTTTGTGCTCCCCGCCGACTACAACATGTTTGTGGAAGAGTACCGTAAATCACCGCAAAGCACCTGGATCATGAAACCGTGCGGAAAATCTCAGGGAACGGGAATTTTTCTCATAAACAAGCTATCTAAACTGAAGAAATGGTCTCGTGAAGCAAAAACGCCTTTCCACCCGCAATTAACTAAAGAAAATTACGTTATTTCGCGTTATATAGACAATCCCTTGCTAATAGGGGGCAAAAAGTTTGACCTGAGACTTTACGTGTTGGTTACTTCTTTCCGACCTCTGAAGGCTTATCTGTTCCAACTCGGCTTTTGTAGGTTTTGCACGGTGAAGTACGACACAAGTGTTACGGAGTTGTATATTATGTACGTATATCTTACGAACGTTAGTGTGCAGAAACATGGCGGTACTATAATAACATTCATGACGGGAAGATGACGGTACAAAATCTGCGCTTGTATTTACAAGGCACGTAAGGTCAGGCGGTAACTGAGAAGCTGCTCGCAGCTATGCAGTGGCTGATAGTGCATTCTTTGAAGGCTCTTTCAACTGTCATGGCTAACAACAGACATTGTTTCGAGTGTTACGGTTATGACATAATAATTGACAATCAACTGAAGCCGTGGCTAGTGGAAGTAAATGCGTCTCCTTCGTTGACATCGACGACGGTGAACGATAGGATATTAAAGTATAAATTAATAGATAACATGTTATCAGTAGTTCTTCCTCTAGATGGTGTGCCGGACGTTCGTTGGAATAAAATACCGTATGCTGAAGCTATGGGTAACTTTGACTTATTAATTGACGAACAGTTGATAGAAAAGGAGGAACCTTCCACTCACAGTCGCGCATTGAAAACTAAATATAAGTGAAAATAAGTTCACAGTGAGTGTTTCTACCTAAATCATAATAAGTTCACCCTGAAGGTCTCGATACTTTTCTGATCGACACATTTCTGAAACATTCACAATAGATACGATACGAAGTTGTTTCCAATAAAATTCAAATGCTTTGGAAAATTGCAGCGAGCGAGAACGAATCAATAGGAGAACAGCACTACGGTCAAAGACAGTTCAAAGTTGAATCCTCTAAGTAATGTAAGAAATCTATAAATTTTATTGAACTAGGAAATTATACATTGTGTTGTTTAAATGTTTAGATTTTACGTTCATCCTATAAAAAATATTTACAAATTACTTTAAGACCAAATACTGCCATTGTCTTCGTTATTACTATCACATGTTGCGATCTCGTAAAACTGCCACAAGAGAGTGTAACATTAGAGAGTACGTCAAAGGAGCCGCCGTGCATACGTTGCGATTTGAATTTTAAAGTTTGTAGTGGAAAAATAACACCGTCGATCCATTCTATATGCTAAATAGTGAAGAACTTCCGGCCGGTTAATGTTGCACAAGTCTATATCTACTGCGACCGCCACAACTTGGCTTTGCTCGCAACTTTATAATTTGGCGCGCCACGTACTCTTTGCGAATTCACGAAGTTCTTTTTTTTAATTATATGGTACGTGTGGAGGCTTTGTATGTGGTTTTGGTAAGAAGATTTGATGCGGGTTTAAAAGAGTGCTTTTGTTTTCCAGCCAGTACCGTGAAATGTAGGACAGTTTTGGTCTTACAGTGACAAACAGATTTTCAGAAGTCTTACAGTGTTACAACTTTGACTATGGGACTGTTTATTCATTGCAATGATAGTCTGACTTATAGACAGTCTAAGCCCAGATTTTGCTTTTTGAGAGTATACCTCCCGGTTATCAAGTATCAAGAAAAAGTGTGGCAGTCGCCTAGAGGTGGATAATTTTTCAAATTTACCAGTGAATCACTACGCTCAGAGCTTATTATGATGTGCGCTCACAAGCTACATTGGCCACTTCGTGCGTAATAGCGCCATTTGGGGTCCGCAAGGAATGGGTTAATGACATACATGGAGGGTTTTGTAAAAAGTTAGTTATGTGATAGTGTAACTGAAAGTGTTTGAATATTACTGTTATTACATTAAATCGTTTAAAATTTGGGAAGGTGCAATATTTTCGTAAACATTGTTAGGAAGTATTGTAGCTACCGATGTCTTAAGAAAATGTGGTTTCATAAGAATTTTATTTGTTAACATTTTTATTGTTATAAAACATCCAGTTAGTAAAATATAGTTAATTATAGTTGATGTTACTATGTCCCTGACACTAGAAACTTGTCAATCGACGAATTGAACAGTGTAAGTCAAGTTTCTGATAAGTAATAACCCACATATGAAACACACAAGTATTAAGGAAACTAATAAGAATTTATTTATTTTTCCCGCAAAGGATAATGCCTTTACAAAAATATTATAAAGTAGCAAGTAAGGATCGTAGCTAGTTTCATAGAGTAGTTTCTGCCTACCCCAATGGGAAGAAGGCGTGAGCTTATTAATGTTATTTCTTCGTTTTTGTTCAGTCAAAAAAAGATATACAAGTCATGTCAGATCAATATGGGTAAAATCGACGAAAGAAAATCGGATTATTGCGGACTACCACGGAGCAAAAAACTTTGTAAGCTTGGATGGACGGCGTCACACTCCTATTAGTGTGCTACGTTCAGATAACATGTGCTCAACACAAAGCCGGTAGCCTACAAAAGCGTGGCAAAGAAGCTATTTTATAACCGTAATAACTCATACTATAAGTATTTTCTATATTGAAAATCTTCAATGAAAACCTTTGTTGTATTTTTTCACCATTATCAAGTTTACTAGCTAACAATCTTCAATGCATTCATAATGATAATAACTAGATAACTTATAAATATTGATTTGAGAAATTTTATCTGGTATGAAGCCGTGACGAATTACTGACTAGCAACTGACTTGATAACTGCTTTAATACTTCTTGTAACATCTTGCGAGAAGGACGGAGTACGTGTGTTTCCTCGATTTGTCGAAAGCTTTCGATCTCGTCTCTCATGATGTGCTATGGGACAAGTTGAGGTGCATGTGTGTACTGGCGAAGTATACAGTCCTCCTCAGATACTGGTATGCTCACTAAACAAATCGGGTGAGGTGGGTCGGTACTCTGACGGATGAATATCAAATGGAATGTGGTTTAAGGCAGGGGGGATTAAGCTCGCCCCTGTTATTTAATCTGTATATAAATCAGCTTATCGAGCGACTCAGCAGCACACATTTCGGCTGTCATATAGACGTATATGTGTCAATAACATAAGTCACGCGGGCGCCCGGCGGCATGGTTTTGCGTAGTCCATCGATGAGCGGGCTGAGGAAGCTAATCACAATCTGCGAGACGTATGCGGAGGTGCACGGCCTTAAATAAAACTCATAAAAGAGTGAGGTCTTAATGTTTACGGTACCTAAATAATAGCTCCGTCGTGTACCTCCGGTACGAGTATATCTAAACGGCGTAGTACTTAATGTAGTGAATAGTTTTAATTACCTAGGTCATGTTGTCACTAGTGACCTGCGAGATGATGGCGTTATAGAGCGCGAATGCAGGGCGTTGGCGGTGAGGAGCAATATTCTTCCCCGTACTTTCACTCGCTGCAAGGCAGACGTCAAAGTCCGCTTATTTAAGGCGTTCTGTCAAACTTTGCCAGTGTCATATACAGCCGAACCTACAACGTCCTGCGCGTACAATACAACAACGCTTTCAGGATGCTGTTGCAGTTACCGCGGCGTTGTAGTGCATCTGGAATGTTAGCTGAAGCTCGCACGTATGGCTTTCTCGCCATCATGCTTACTTAATACTTACAACGCTTGCGTAACACTCGTAACAGTATCATGAAAAGGATTGCTAGCAGACCGGACTGCCCCATCCAAAGGCACTGAGTGAAAATAATAATAGGTTTGTGCTAAATTTAATTAATTCATTCAAATACTAACAACACAGCCATAGCATATAAGCACAATCTGTTCCTAACCACTGACAACATATGGACTAATTTAGTTCTGTTTTAAAGATGTTGTTTTTTTTAATCTACTAGAGACTGCTGTAAGTCCATGAGACGTTCAAAGCGATGCATGTTTTATTGAAATGTCTACCGTCGTCTTTGCAGCACATAAAACACCTAAACTTAGCCTAACCGACTAATATACAATACGACAGCGTTTTACACCGCGCCGTGCCTTGAAATGCATGCTGATACTTTTCCCTGTCGCATATCGCAGGGAACTGCCACAAAATATATTCAGTAGATCGACATCAAACAAATAGTGAAAACATACGCACGCAGAGTCATAGAGTCGTGTGTACGTATCCTCGCGACTGGAATTTGTTTGAAAACGCGATCGTTTATATCCTACAAAACAAATAAAATTCGAATGCCAATAAATTTTACTAAATGCAGATGAAAGTATATACGGTGCTTATATGTCTGTATGTTTGTTCCAGCTAATCTCCGAAACCGCGGCACCGATTTTGACGGTACTTTCACTGACAGATAGCTGATGTTATAATGATTAACATAGCCTACTTTTTCTCGGTAGCACGGTCCCGTGCACGTTCCCAAAGCCGCGTGCAGAAGTTAAACGCGTGATCAATATAAACGAGTGCGACGACTGCGTACTCGCGCGACTGTCGCTTTCGGTATGGACCAAGCATGTGTGCGTACACCTGTTTTCGCTCATGGTATAAAGCTGACCTTCTGTAGGATACATGAATTTTGTGGTACCGCTATGTGCACATTACTAATATAGTACACTCTACGACTCAAAGGAACGCTTAGTTTGGACCCAAGGTAAATTGTCACAAGTACTGTGAAGTTTTGAGATTTGTACTGAATTTTTAATATTTGCTAGGATTTGGCTGTTGTTTGACATTGTTAGGGCTACGTTTCTTTGTCAGAGCTTAATAAGTATGTGAGGGAATCTGCTGGTACATAGGCTTTTTTCGTTGCTTGACCAAAAGTCGAAGAAACCCGGTAGAGAATAAAATTAAATGTTAAAACTATATAATGTAAAATAGTGAGTAAAATATATCACAGCACAGGTGCGTTTGACTTAAAAACACATTAACTCAGCTTAACCAAGCATTTAAAGCACGTTAGTAAAACATTCCGACGGACGGGAAAAAAACAGGGTAAAAAAGTTAGGGATACCAGCGGTAGCCAGGGAACGCCGGGTATTTTTTCGATCCAGTAGAACGGCCTCCTGTATATTTTTGTGTCACCTTTTTCCCTCAGCTTAGAGTGCGAACTAACTTCGATTGAAAAATCAGCGAAGCGCCTCGTCACTACCAAAGTTATTAATCAAATTGCGGCGAAAACGCTGAACAAGAATGTTGGTACGATTATGAAAAATTCGCACAAAATTTTTCTTTTCATCTTGTAAGCGACTGTGATTTATAAGTTTTGGTCTGATTTATAAGTTTGGGTCTTTTGGTCACCTGCGTTTTGAACTTATTTGCTAAGTATTTTAGAGAGTTGCTTTGTCATGAATCTCATATAAAACTAGATTTGAGTAGAATAGTTTGATAGATCTTTATTGGAGGCTAGATACTTATTTGTGATAAGAATACGCATACAATCAGCATATTTATTTGCAAAAACATTACATTTACAACACAATCATAATACATAGTTTAAACTAACGAATGTTTATTTAAGAAAATAAAATTCAAAATAATCTATAACTACTGTCAAATTATTGACTAAATGTATGTTGTCAGCGGGATCACATATTTTTGAAATATGAGCGGCTCTTATTATTTTACAGAAGAAAACTTTTAAAACAAGCTCATTTATCCATCGCGATTTATTGCAATCGACGTTTTCTCAGTTCGTCGGCCACATCCACATACATAGTTTAATCTCGTTAAACATAATTGGTTTAATTAACTTAGAAGTATCATTACACTTCTAGGTTAAGAAGTTTCTACTACAATATTAATCGCTCACTCACACTTTGTCATTATCGTTAACGTATTCCTAGTACGTAATAAGCAAAGGCCAGAGAAACAGTCTTAACCCGCGTCTTCTCATAACGTTTCTGGTTTAATGTCAGTAATAATGTGTAAAACTGTCGGCTGGCTCTGACTATCTTCATTTTAGTCACAACCACCAAGCACCGCCAATTAATTATTATGTTAAAATCATAATACATACGATAAATTTTTACTGTTTTGTATAAAACATTGTTTGATTAATAAATTCGTACCTAAAACTGATTGTAGGAGATAAATTGTGGTCACATTACAAATCTACGCAAGCACACGTTAAATGGTCTAGCGAAGTACTTCGTCTGTTTTGGTTTGTTTTGACTGTACAGCGCAAATGTGAATTATTTTTCAGTAAACGGTTCTGAAAAACTACTTTCATAATGTGCAATAATTAAGTTACACTTTGTATATATACAAACCTAGTATTCAAGAAAATCTTTCAAGTGAAAACCGCTAGCTGTTACAGTTCAAATAGGATTATGTGTTTGAGAAAGAAAATATTGTATAACCACAATAAACTGGCGCAGTGATGAGTTTCAATTTTATAAGATTTTATTGTGTTCCAGCAAAGGAGATACAAGGAGCTCTGTGCTTTCAGTTGTTGAAAATTCATTGGAAAATAATAAAAAGCTGCCAGCACAAACTGCATCTTGTCGCTGCGTTTAGCCGTGGCGACAAGTAGCGACAGGTTCTGAAAAGTCCGAATTGACACAAAAAATTACCTTACATACTATCAAAATCATGTTACTTGCTGTGATTCATTGATTGAAACAGCAAGCAATCAAATCATTTGAAAGAAGTTTGAAAATCAGTTCCCTAACTTTAGTGTTCTGTTCGACTCTGAAAGGCCGGAAACCCATTTGAGCTAACGAACTGTTTTGTCTCTTTCTGTCAAAATTCACTTTATCTTGCCAGAATGGAACAAAACAGTTCGATAGCTAAAATAGGTATATAGCGAATGGCTTAGTATGACGATATTATGTCTTCACAGTCCCATTAATTTATAATGCCAAATCAATACACAGTTGCGAGTGCGAAGCCGCGGGCACAGTTAGCTAGTTAATTAAAATATAGATCAATGAATTTAATATACCAATTTTGTATCTGTACAAATTACCTCTTGTTTTCCCACTTGCAGCTGAACCAAAATGGCCAAAAAGTCCAGTTAGGAAATAAACTGCCTCACACACACCTTGTCATCATTATTTCTATGACAGCCCTAAACTACATGTTCCGTCATTCCAACGGGGAACGGGAAAGGGGAATCTGCGGAAATTGCACTCAATTGAAGGCATCGTCCCGAGCCTACAAACTACGAATGTGTTACTGCAAGTCGGGAGCTATGATTAGAGATGTGTCTCTCTATAGGTGGCACGTGATAACGGGAATCAAATCCGCTATTCATAGGTTGTTGTGACTGGGCCCTTTTTCAATGATTGGGGAGAGAGAATTTTACTGTAACTTTCAGTTAAATTCTGATTCACTCATCAGTAGTGATATTCTGTAACCATCTCAACGCGAAAACTTAGGTGAAGTGAGCGTAGCGCGCTGTCAGTAACACTATGATAAATGATAAATGATTTTTATTTCTGTAACTGGGTTTGTACAAACACGTTTACACGTCAAACATTTTTTTTAAACTAGATGAGGTCGGCGTTTCCTATTTGACTACTCTGAGAAGAAAAGCCGAAACAAACTCAGAGGTCACAGTCTCTTTTAAAGTCCAGACATAATCTTGGTCAGATCATGTTAAGACCATGTGGATTGATGTCTCAATCCACATGGTCACTTATATTTAGTTTTCAATGCGACTCACAGTCGCGCATTGAAAACTAAATATAAGTGAAAATAAGTTCACAGTGAGTGTTTCTACCTAAATCATAATAAGTTCACCCTGAAGGTCTCGATACTTTTCTGATCGACACATTTCTGAAACATTCACAATAGATACGATACGAAGTTGTTTCCAATAAAATTCAAATGCTTTGGAAAATTGCAGCGAGCGAGAACGAATCAATAGGAGAACAGCACTACGGTCAAAGACAGTTCAAAGTTGAATCCTCTAAGTAATGTAAGAAATCTATAAATTTTATTGAACTAGGAAATTATACATTGTGTTGTTTAAATGTTTAGATTTTACGTTCATCCTATAAAAAATATTTACAAATTACTTTAAGACCAAATACTGCCATTGTCTTCGTTATTACTATCACATGTTGCGATCTCGTAAAACTGCCACAAGAGAGTGTAACATTAGAGAGTACGTCAAAGGAGCCGCCGTGCATACGTTGCGATTTGCATTTTAAAGTTTGTAGTGGAAAAATAACACCGTCGATCCATTCTATATGCTAAATAGTGAAGAACTTCCGGCCGGTTAATGTTGCACAAGTCTATATCTACTGCGACCGCCACAACTTGGCTTTGCTCGCAACTTTATAATTTGGCGCGCCACGTACTCTTTGCGAATTCACGAAGTTCTTTTTTTTAATTATATGGTACGTGTGGAGGCTTTGTATGTGGTTTTGGTAAGAAGATTTGATGCGGGTTTAAAAGAGTGCTTTTGTTTTCCAGCCAGTACCGTGAAATGTAGGACAGTTTTGGTCTTACAGTGACAAACAGATTTTCAGAAGTCTTACAGTGTTACAACTTTGACTATGGGACTGTTTATTCATTGCAATGATAGTCTGACTTATAGACAGTCTAAGCCCAGATTTTGCTTTTTGAGAGTATACCTCCCGGTTATCAAGTATCAAGAAAAAGTGTGGCAGTCGCCTAGAGGTGGATAATTTTTCAAATTTACCAGTGAATCACTACGCTCAGAGCTTATTATGATGTGCGCTCACAAGCTACATTGGCCACTTCGTGCGTAATAGCGCCATTTGGGGTCCGCAAGGAATGGGTTAATGACATACATGGAGGGTTTTGTAAAAAGTTAGTTATGTGATAGTGTAACTGAAAGTGTTTGAATATTACTGTTATTACATTAAATCGTTTAAAATTTGGGAAGGTGCAATATTTTCGTAAACATTGTTAGGAAGTATTGTAGCTACCGATGTCTTAAGAAAATGTGGTTTCATAAGAATTTTATTTGTTAACATTTTTATTGTTATAAAACATCCAGTTAGTAAAATATAGTTAATTATAGTTGATGTTACTATGTCCCTGACACTAGAAACTTGTCAATCGACGAATTGAACAGTGTAAGTCAAGTTTCTGATAAGTAATAACCCACATATGAAACACACAAGTATTAAGGAAACTAATAAGAATTTATTTATTTTTCCCGCAAAGGATAATGCCTTTACAAAAATATTATAAAGTAGCAAGTAAGGATCGTAGCTAGTTTCATAGAGTAGTTTCTGCCTACCCCAATGGGAAGAAGGCGTGAGCTTATTAATGTTATTTCTTCGTTTTTGTTCAGTCAAAAAAAGATATACAAGTCATGTCAGATCAATATGGGTAAAATCGACGAAAGAAAATCGGATTATTGCGGACTACCACGGAGCAAAAAACTTTGTAAGCTTGGATGGACGGCGTCACACTCCTATTAGTGTGCTACGTTCAGATAACATGTGCTCAACACAAAGCCGGTAGCCTACAAAAGCGTGGCAAAGAAGCTATTTTATAACCGTAATAACTCATACTATAAGTATTTTCTATATTGAAAATCTTCAATGAAAACCTTTGTTGTATTTTTTCACCATTATCAAGTTTACTAGCTAACAATCTTCAATGCATTCATAATGATAATAACTAGATAACTTATAAATATTGATTTGAGAAATTTTATCTGGTATGAAGCCGTGACGAATTACTGACTAGCAACTGACTTGATAACTGCTTTAATACTTCTTGTAACATCTTGCGAGAAGGACGGAGTACGTGTGTTTCCTCGATTTGTCGAAAGCTTTCGATCTCGTCTCTCATGATGTGCTATGGGACAAGTTGAGGTGCATGTGTGTACTGGCGAAGTATACAGTCCTCCTCAGATACTGGTATGCTCACTAAACAATTCGGGTGAGGTGGGTCGGTACTCTGACGGATGAATATCAAATGGAATGTGGTTTAAGGCAGGGGGGATTAAGCTCGCCCCTGTTATTTAATCTGTATATAAATCAGCTTATCGAGCGACTCAGCAGCACACATTTCGGCTGTCATATAGACGTATATGTGTCAATAACATAAGTCACGCGGGCGCCCGGCGGCATGGTTTTGCGTAGTCCATCGATGAGCGGGCTGAGGAAGCTAATCACAATCTGCGAGACGTATGCGGAGGTGCACGGCCTTAAATAAAACTCATAAAAGAGTGAGGTCTTAATGTTTACGGTACCTAAATAATAGCTCCGTCGTGTACCTCCGGTACGAGTATATCTAAACGGCGTAGTACTTAATGTAGTGAATAGTTTTAATTACCTAGGTCATGTTGTCACTAGTGACCTGCGAGATGATGGCGTTATAGAGCGCGAATGCAGGGCGTTGGCGGTGAGGAGCAATATTCTTCCCCGTACTTTCACTCGCTGCAAGGCAGACGTCAAAGTCCGCTTATTTAAGGCGTTCTGTCAAACTTTGCCAGTGTCATATACAGCCGAACCTACAACGTCCTGCGCGTACAATACAACAACGCTTTCAGGATGCTGTTGCAGTTACCGCGGCGTTGTAGTGCATCTGGAATGTTAGCTGAAGCTCGCACGTATGGCTTTCTCGCCATCATGCTTACTTAATACTTACAACGCTTGCGTAACACTCGTAACAGTATCATGAAAAGGATTGCTAGCAGACCGGACTGCCCCATCCAAAGGCACTGAGTGAAAATAATAATAGGTTTGTGCTAAATTTAATTAATTCATTCAAATACTAACAACACAGCCATAGCATATAAGCACAATCTGTTCCTAACCACTGACAACATATGGACTAATTTAGTTCTGTTTTAAAGATGTTGTTTTTTTTAATCTACTAGAGACTGCTGTAAGTCCATGAGACGTTCAAAGCGATGCATGTTTTATTGAAATGTCTACCGTCGTCTTTGCAGCACATAAAACACCTAAACTTAGCCTAACCGACTAATATACAATACGACAGCGTTTTACACCGCGCCGTGCCTTGAAATGCATGCTGATACTTTTCCCTGTCGCATATCGCAGGGAACTGCCACAAAATATATTCAGTAGATCGACATCAAACAAATAGTGAAAACATACGCACGCAGAGTCATAGAGTCGTGTGTACGTATCCTCGCGACTGGAATTTGTTTGAAAACGCGATCGTTTATATCCTACAAAACAAATAAAATTCGAATGCCAATAAATTTTACTAAATGCAGATGAAAGTATATACGGTGCTTATATGTCTGTATGTTTGTTCCAGCTAATCTCCGAAACCGCGGCACCGATTTTGACGGTACTTTCACTGACAGATAGCTGATGTTATAATGATTAACATAGCCTACTTTTTCTCGGTAGCACGGTCCCGTGCACGTTCCCAAAGCCGCGTGCAGAAGTTAAACGCGTGATCAATATAAACGAGTGCGACGACTGCGTACTCGCGCGACTGTCGCTTTCGGTATGGACCAAGCATGTGTGCGTACACCTGTTTTCGCTCATGGTATAAAGCTGACCTTCTGTAGGATACATGAATTTTGTGGTACCGCTATGTGCACATTACTAATATAGTACACTCTACGACTCAAAGGAACGCTTAGTTTGGACCCAAGGTAAATTGTCACAAGTACTGTGAAGTTTTGAGATTTGTACTGAATTTTTAATATTTGCTAGGATTTGGCTGTTGTTTGACATTGTTAGGGCTACGTTTCTTTGTCAGAGCTTAATAAGTATGTGAGGGAATCTGCTGGTACATAGGCTTTTTTCGTTGCTTGACCAAAAGTCGAAGAAACCCGGTAGAGAATAAAATTAAATGTTAAAACTATATAATGTAAAATAGTGAGTAAAATATATCACAGCACAGGTGCGTTTGACTTAAAAACACATTAACTCAGCTTAACCAAGCATTTAAAGCACGTTAGTAAAACATTCCGACGGACGGGAAAAAAACAGGGTAAAAAAGTTAGGGATACCAGCGGTAGCCAGGGAACGCCGGGTATTTTTTCGATCCAGTAGAACGGCCTCCTGTATATTTTTGTGTCACCTTTTTCCCTCAGCTTAGAGTGCGAGCTAACTTCGATTGAAAAATCAGCGAAGCGCCTCGTCACTACCAAAGTTATTAATCAAATTGCGGCGAAAACGCTGAACAAGAATGTTGGTACGATTATGAAAAATTCGCACAAAATTTTTCTTTTCATCTTGTAAGCGACTGTGATTTATAAGTTTTGGTCTGATTTATAAGTTTGGGTCTTTTGGTCACCTGCGTTTTGAACTTATTTGCTAAGTATTTTAGAGAGTTGCTTTGTCATGAATCTCATATAAAACTAGATTTGAGTAGAATAGTTTGATAGATCTTTATTGGAGGCTAGATACTTATTTGTGATAAGAATACGCATACAATCAGCATATTTATTTGCAAAAACATTACATTTACAACACAATCATAATACATAGTTTAAACTAACGAATGTTTATTTAAGAAAATAAAATTCAAAATAATCTATAACTACTGTCAAATTATTGACTAAATGTATGTTGTCAGCGGGATCACATATTTTTGAAATATGAGCGGCTCTTATTATTTTACAGAAGAAAACTTTTAAAACAAGCTCATTTATCCATCGCGATTTATTGCAATCGACGTTTTCTCAGTTCGTCGGCCACATCCACATACATAGTTTAATCTCGTTAAACATAATTGGTTTAATTAACTTAGAAGTATCATTACACTTCTAGGTTAAGAAGTTTCTACTACAATATTAATCGCTCACTCACACTTTGTCATTATCGTTAACGTATTCCTAGTACGTAATAAGCAAAGGCCAGAGAAACAGTCTTAACCCGCGTCTTCTCATAACGTTTCTGGTTTAATGTCAGTAATAATGTGTAAAACTGTCGGCTGGCTCTGACTATCTTCATTTTAGTCACAACCACCAAGCACCGCCAATTAATTATTATGTTAAAATCATAATACATACGATAAATTTTTACTGTTTTGTATAAAACATTGTTTGATTAATAAATTCGTACCTAAAACTGATTGTAGGAGATAAATTGTGGTCACATTACAAATCTACGCAAGCACACGTTAAATGGTCTAGCGAAGTACTTCGTCTGTTTTGGTTTGTTTTGACTGTACAGCGCAAATGTGAATTATTTTTCAGTAAACGGTTCTGAAAAACTACTTTCATAATGTGCAATAATTAAGTTACACTTTGTATATATACAAACCTAGTATTCAAGAAAATCTTTCAAGTGAAAACCGCTAGCTGTTACAGTTCAAATAGGATTATGTGTTTGAGAAAGAAAATATTGTATAACCACAATAAACTGGCGCAGTGATGAGTTTCAATTTTATAAGATTTTATTGTGTTCCAGCAAAGGAGATACAAGGAGCTCTGTGCTTTCAGTTGTTGAAAATTCATTGGAAAATAATAAAAAGCTGCCAGCACAAACTGCATCTTGTCGCTGCGTTTAGCCGTGGCGACAAGTAGCGACAGGTTCTGAAAAGTCCGAATTGACACAAAAAATTACCTTACATACTATCAAAATCATGTTACTTGCTGTGATTCATTGATTGAAACAGCAAGCAATCAAATCATTTGAAAGAAGTTTGAAAATCAGTTCCCTAACTTTAGTGTTCTGTTCGACTCTGAAAGGCCGGAAACCCATTTGAGCTAACGAACTGTTTTGTCTCTTTCTGTCAAAATTCACTTTATCTTGCCAGAATGGAACAAAACAGTTCGATAGCTAAAATAGGTATATAGCGAATGGCTTAGTATGACGATATTATGTCTTCACAGTCCCATTAATTTATAATGCCAAATCAATACACAGTTGCGAGTGCGAAGCCGCGGGCACAGTTAGCTAGTTAATTAAAATATAGATCAATGAATTTAATATACCAATTTTGTATCTGTACAAATTACCTCTTGTTTTCCCACTTGCAGCTGAACCAAAATGGCCAAAAAGTCCAGTTAGGAAATAAACTGCCTCACACACACCTTGTCATCATTATTTCTATGACAGCCCTAAACTACATGTTCCGTCATTCCAACGGGGAACGGGAAAGGGGAATCTGCGGAAATTGCACTCAATTGAAGGCATCGTCCCGAGCCTACAAACTACGAATGTGTTACTGCAAGTCGGGAGCTATGATTAGAGATGTGTCTCTCTATAGGTGGCACGTGATAACGGGAATCAAATCCGCTATTCATAGGTTGTTGTGACTGGGCCCTTTTTCAATGATTGGGGAGAGAGAATTTTACTGTAACTTTCAGTTAAATTCTGATTCACTCATCAGTAGTGATATTCTGTAACCATCTCAACGCGAAAACTTAGGTGAAGTGAGCGTAGCGCGCTGTCAGTAACACTATGATAAATGATAAATGATTTTTATTTCTGTAACTGGGTTTGTACAAACACGTTTACACGTCAAACATTTTTTTTAAACTAGATGAGGTCGGCGTTTCCTATTTGACTACTCTGAGAAGAAAAGCCGAAACAAACTCAGAGGTCACAGTCTCTTTTAAAGTCCAGACATAATCTTGGTCAGATCATGTTAAGACCATGTGGATTGATGTCTCAATCCACATGGTCACTTATATTTAGTTTTCAATGCGACTCACAGTCGCGCATTGAAAACTAAATATAAGTGAAAATAAGTTCACTTATATTTAGTTTTCAATGCGACTCACAGTCGCGCATTGAAAACTAAATATAAGTGAAAATAAGTTCACAGTGAGTGTTTCTACCTAAATCATAATAAGTTCACCCTGAAGGTCTCGATACTTTTCTGATCGACACATTTCTGAAACATTCACAATAGATACGATACGAAGTTGTTTCCAATAAAATTCAAATGCTTTGGAAAATTGCAGCGAGCGAGAACGAATCAATAGGAGAACAGCACTACGGTCAAAGACAGTTCAAAGTTGAATCCTCTAAGTAATGTAAGAAATCTATAAATTTTATTGAACTAGGAAATTATACATTGTGTTGTTTAAATGTTTAGATTTTACGTTCATCCTATAAAAAATATTTACAAATTACTTTAAGACCAAATACTGCCATTGTCTTCGTTATTACTATCACATGTTGCGATCTCGTAAAACTGCCACAAGAGAGTGTAACATTAGAGAGTACGTCAAAGGAGCCGCCGTGCATACGTTGCGATTTGCATTTTAAAGTTTGTAGTGGAAAAATAACACCGTCGATCCATTCTATATGCTAAATAGTGAAGAACTTCCGGCCGGTTAATGTTGCACAAGTCTATATCTACTGCGACCGCCACAACTTGGCTTTGCTCGCAACTTTATAATTTGGCGCGCCACGTACTCTTTGCGAATTCACGAAGTTCTTTTTTTTAATTATATGGTACGTGTGGAGGCTTTGTATGTGGTTTTGGTAAGAAGATTTGATGCGGGTTTAAAAGAGTGCTTTTGTTTTCCAGCCAGTACCGTGAAATGTAGGACAGTTTTGGTCTTACAGTGACAAACAGATTTTCAGAAGTCTTACAGTGTTACAACTTTGACTATGGGACTGTTTATTCATTGCAATGATAGTCTGACTTATAGACAGTCTAAGCCCAGATTTTGCTTTTTGAGAGTATACCTCCCGGTTATCAAGTATCAAGAAAAAGTGTGGCAGTCGCCTAGAGGTGGATAATTTTTCAAATTTACCAGTGAATCACTACGCTCAGAGCTTATTATGATGTGCGCTCACAAGCTACATTGGCCACTTCGTGCGTAATAGCGCCATTTGGGGTCCGCAAGGAATGGGTTAATGACATACATGGAGGGTTTTGTAAAAAGTTAGTTATGTGATAGTGTAACTGAAAGTGTTTGAATATTACTGTTATTACATTAAATCGTTTAAAATTTGGGAAGGTGCAATATTTTCGTAAACATTGTTAGGAAGTATTGTAGCTACCGATGTCTTAAGAAAATGTGGTTTCATAAGAATTTTATTTGTTAACATTTTTATTGTTATAAAACATCCAGTTAGTAAAATATAGTTAATTATAGTTGATGTTACTATGTCCCTGACACTAGAAACTTGTCAATCGACGAATTGAACAGTGTAAGTCAAGTTTCTGATAAGTAATAACCCACATATGAAACACACAAGTATTAAGGAAACTAATAAGAATTTATTTATTTTTCCCGCAAAGGATAATGCCTTTACAAAAATATTATAAAGTAGCAAGTAAGGATCGTAGCTAGTTTCATAGAGTAGTTTCTGCCTACCCCAATGGGAAGAAGGCGTGAGCTTATTAATGTTATTTCTTCGTTTTTGTTCAGTCAAAAAAAGATATACAAGTCATGTCAGATCAATATGGGTAAAATCGACGAAAGAAAATCGGATTATTGCGGACTACCACGGAGCAAAAAACTTTGTAAGCTTGGATGGACGGCGTCACACTCCTATTAGTGTGCTACGTTCAGATAACATGTGCTCAACACAAAGCCGGTAGCCTACAAAAGCGTGGCAAAGAAGCTATTTTATAACCGTAATAACTCATACTATAAGTATTTTCTATATTGAAAATCTTCAATGAAAACCTTTGTTGTATTTTTTCACCATTATCAAGTTTACTAGCTAACAATCTTCAATGCATTCATAATGATAATAACTAGATAACTTATAAATATTGATTTGAGAAATTTTATCTGGTATGAAGCCGTGACGAATTACTGACTAGCAACTGACTTGATAACTGCTTTAATACTTCTTGTAACATCTTGCGAGAAGGACGGAGTACGTGTGTTTCCTCGATTTGTCGAAAGCTTTCGATCTCGTCTCTCATGATGTGCTATGGGACAAGTTGAGGTGCATGTGTGTACTGGCGAAGTATACAGTCCTCCTCAGATACTGGTATGCTCACTAAACAATTCGGGTGAGGTGGGTCGGTACTCTGACGGATGAATATCAAATGGAATGTGGTTTAAGGCAGGGGGGATTAAGCTCGCCCCTGTTATTTAATCTGTATATAAATCAGCTTATCGAGCGACTCAGCAGCACACATTTCGGCTGTCATATAGACGTATATGTGTCAATAACATAAGTCACGCGGGCGCCCGGCGGCATGGTTTTGCGTAGTCCATCGATGAGCGGGCTGAGGAAGCTAATCACAATCTGCGAGACGTATGCGGAGGTGCACGGCCTTAAATAAAACTCATAAAAGAGTGAGGTCTTAATGTTTACGGTACCTAAATAATAGCTCCGTCGTGTACCTCCGGTACGAGTATATCTAAACGGCGTAGTACTTAATGTAGTGAATAGTTTTAATTACCTAGGTCATGTTGTCACTAGTGACCTGCGAGATGATGGCGTTATAGAGCGCGAATGCAGGGCGTTGGCGGTGAGGAGCAATATTCTTCCCCGTACTTTCACTCGCTGCAAGGCAGACGTCAAAGTCCGCTTATTTAAGGCGTTCTGTCAAACTTTGCCAGTGTCATATACAGCCGAACCTACAACGTCCTGCGCGTACAATACAACAACGCTTTCAGGATGCTGTTGCAGTTACCGCGGCGTTGTAGTGCATCTGGAATGTTAGCTGAAGCTCGCACGTATGGCTTTCTCGCCATCATGCTTACTTAATACTTACAACGCTTGCGTAACACTCGTAACAGTATCATGAAAAGGATTGCTAGCAGACTGGACTGCCCCATCCAAAGGCACTGAGTGAAAATAATAATAGGTTTGTGCTAAATTTAATTAATTCATTCAAATACTAACAACACAGCCATAGCATATAAGCACAATCTGTTCCTAACCACTGACAACATATGGACTAATTTAGTTCTGTTTTAAAGATGTTGTTTTTTTTAATCTACTAGAGACTGCTGTAAGTCCATGAGACGTTCAAAGCGATGCATGTTTTATTGAAATGTCTACCGTCGTCTTTGCAGCACATAAAACACCTAAACTTAGCCTAACCGACTAATATACAATACGACAGCGTTTTACACCGCGCCGTGCCTTGAAATGCATGCTGATACTTTTCCCTGTCGCATATCGCAGGGAACTGCCACAAAATATATTCAGTAGATCGACATCAAACAAATAGTGAAAACATACGCACGCAGAGTCATAGAGTCGTGTGTACGTATCCTCGCGACTGGAATTTGTTTGAAAACGCGATCGTTTATATCCTACAAAACAAATAAAATTCGAATGCCAATAAATTTTACTAAATGCAGATGAAAGTATATACGGTGCTTATATGTCTGTATGTTTGTTCCAGCTAATCTCCGAAACCGCGGCACCGATTTTGACGGTACTTTCACTGACAGATAGCTGATGTTATAATGATTAACATAGCCTACTTTTTCTCGGTAGCACGGTCCCGTGCACGTTCCCAAAGCCGCGTGCAGAAGTTAAACGCGTGATCAATATAAACGAGTGCGACGACTGCGTACTCGCGCGACTGTCGCTTTCGGTATGGACCAAGCATGTGTGCGTACACCTGTTTTCGCTCATGGTATAAAGCTGACCTTCTGTAGGATACATGAATTTTGTGGTACCGCTATGTGCACATTACTAATATAGTACACTCTACGACTCAAAGGAACGCTTAGTTTGGACCCAAGGTAAATTGTCACAAGTACTGTGAAGTTTTGAGATTTGTACTGAATTTTTAATATTTGCTAGGATTTGGCTGTTGTTTGACATTGTTAGGGCTACGTTTCTTTGTCAGAGCTTAATAAGTATGTGAGGGAATCTGCTGGTACATAGGCTTTTTTCGTTGCTTGACCAAAAGTCGAAGAAACCCGGTAGAGAATAAAATTAAATGTTAAAACTATATAATGTAAAATAGTGAGTAAAATATATCACAGCACAGGTGCGTTTGACTTAAAAACACATTAACTCAGCTTAACCAAGCATTTAAAGCACGTTAGTAAAACATTCCGACGGACGGGAAAAAAACAGGGTAAAAAAGTTAGGGATACCAGCGGTAGCCAGGGAACGCCGGGTATTTTTTCGATCCAGTAGAACGGCCTCCTGTATATTTTTGTGTCACCTTTTTCCCTCAGCTTAGAGTGCGAGCTAACTTCGATTGAAAAATCAGCGAAGCGCCTCGTCACTACCAAAGTTATTAATCAAATTGCGGCGAAAACGCTGAACAAGAATGTTGGTACGATTATGAAAAATTCGCACAAAATTTTTCTTTTCATCTTGTAAGCGACTGTGATTTATAAGTTTTGGTCTGATTTATAAGTTTGGGTCTTTTGGTCACCTGCGTTTTGAACTTATTTGCTAAGTATTTTAGAGAGTTGCTTTGTCATTAATCTCATATAAAACTAGATTTGAGTAGAATAGTTTGATAGATCTTTATTGGAGGCTAGATACTTATTTGTGATAAGAATACGCATACAATCAGCATATTTATTTGCAAAAACATTACATTTACAACACAATCATAATACATAGTTTAAACTAACGAATGTTTATTTAAGAAAATAAAATTCAAAATAATCTATAACTACTGTCAAATTATTGACTAAATGTATGTTGTCAGCGGGATCACATATTTTTGAAATATGAGCGGCTCTTATTATTTTACAGAAGAAAACTTTTAAAACAAGCTCATTTATCCATCGCGATTTATTGCAATCGACGTTTTCTCAGTTCGTCGGCCACATCCACATACATAGTTTAATCTCGTTAAACATAATTGGTTTAATTAACTTAGAAGTATCATTACACTTCTAGGTTAAGAAGTTTCTACTACAATATTAATCGCTCACTCACACTTTGTCATTATCGTTAACGTATTCCTAGTACGTAATAAGCAAAGGCCAGAGAAACAGTCTTAACCCGCGTCTTCTCATAACGTTTCTGGTTTAATGTCAGTAATAATGTGTAAAACTGTCGGCTGGCTCTGACTATCTTCATTTTAGTCACAACCACCAAGCACCGCCAATTAATTATTATGTTAAAATCATAATACATACGATAAATTTTTACTGTTTTGTATAAAACATTGTTTGATTAATAAATTCGTACCTAAAACTGATTGTAGGAGATAAATTGTGGTCACATTACAAATCTACGCAAGCACACGTTAAATGGTCTAGCGAAGTACTTCGTCTGTTTTGGTTTGTTTTGACTGTACAGCGCAAATGTGAATTATTTTTCAGTAAACGGTTCTGAAAAACTACTTTCATAATGTGCAATAATTAAGTTACACTTTGTATATATACAAACCTAGTATTCAAGAAAATCTTTCAAGTGAAAACCGCTAGCTGTTACAGTTCAAATAGGATTATGTGTTTGAGAAAGAAAATATTGTATAACCACAATAAACTGGCGCAGTGATGAGTTTCAATTTTATAAGATTTTATTGTGTTCCAGCAAAGGAGATACAAGGAGCTCTGTGCTTTCAGTTGTTGAAAATTCATTGGAAAATAATAAAAAGCTGCCAGCACAAACTGCATCTTGTCGCTGCGTTTAGCCGTGGCGACAAGTAGCGACAGGTTCTGAAAAGTCCGAATTGACACAAAAAATTACCTTACATACTATCAAAATCATGTTACTTGCTGTGATTCATTGATTGAAACAGCAAGCAATCAAATCATTTGAAAGAAGTTTGAAAATCAGTTCCCTAACTTTAGTGTTCTGTTCGACTCTGAAAGGCCGGAAACCCATTTGAGCTAACGAACTGTTTTGTCTCTTTCTGTCAAAATTCACTTTATCTTGCCAGAATGGAACAAAACAGTTCGATAGCTAAAATAGGTATATAGCGAATGGCTTAGTATGACGATATTATGTCTTCACAGTCCCATTAATTTATAATGCCAAATCAATACACAGTTGCGAGTGCGAAGCCGCGGGCACAGTTAGCTAGTTAATTAAAATATAGATCAATGAATTTAATATACCAATTTTGTATCTGTACAAATTACCTCTTGTTTTCCCACTTGCAGCTGAACCAAAATGGCCAAAAAGTCCAGTTAGGAAATAAACTGCCTCACACACACCTTGTCATCATTATTTCTATGACAGCCCTAAACTACATGTTCCGTCATTCCAACGGGGAACGGGAAAGGGGAATCTGCGGAAATTGCACTCAATTGAAGGCATCGTCCCGAGCCTACAAACTACGAATGTGTTACTGCAAGTCGGGAGCTATGATTAGAGATGTGTCTCTCTATAGGTGGCACGTGATAACGGGAATCAAATCCGCTATTCATAGGTTGTTGTGACTGGGCCCTTTTTCAATGATTGGGGAGAGAGAATTTTACTGTAACTTTCAGTTAAATTCTGATTCACTCATCAGTAGTGATATTCTGTAACCATCTCAACGCGAAAACTTAGGTGAAGTGAGCGTAGCGCGCTGTCAGTAACACTATGATAAATGATAAATGATTTTTATTTCTGTAACTGGGTTTGTACAAACACGTTTACACGTCAAACATTTTTTTTAAACTAGATGAGGTCGGCGTTTCCTATTTGACTACTCTGAGAAGAAAAGCCGAAACAAACTCAGAGGTCACAGTCTCTTTTAAAGTCCAGACATAATCTTGGTCAGATCATGTTAAGACCATGTGGATTGATGTCTGAAATGGTCTTTTGAGGAAAGAACCACACAGATTGAGTGGACTTGTCCAGTCAGTGCACGCATTTGTCAGTAATCGTACAGCTCAACTCAAAACATAAGGAGCTCAACGATTCGACGAACAATACCAAAGAAAGGACATTGGATAGGCCGCATAATTACTCAAACCGCCAGACCAAGTTACAATTAAAATTCACTGAGATAATAAAATATAAAAAAAACAAAAGTAAAAAATAAAATGACCCACATAGTCTTAACATTCACAATAATAACAATAAAATAATACCTAGGTAAGTATTCATGTCATTGTTTATTTTACAGATCATATGAGGACCATGTAGGTAGGTGTCTGAAATGGTCTTTTGAGGAAAGAACCATACAGATTTGAGTGGGCCTGTCCAGTCAGTGCACGCATTTGTCATTAATCGTGCAGCTCAACTCAAAACGTAAGGAGCTCAACGATTCGATGAACAATACCAAAGAAAGGACATTTGGGTAGGCCGCTTTAAGTACTCAAACTGCCAGATATAAAAAAATTATGAAATAACTGAGATAGACAAAATATATAGAAATAATACCCACTAAGTCCTCACACGAAATTTAAATAATAATAATATTATACAAAGTAAATATTCATGTCATAATCATGAAATTTCAAAGTGTATATAAAATAAAACAAAAGTTACGTACCAAACAAAAAAAAAAAAAAACACACTCAGTATGCAAAAATTGGAGCAGGTCAGTCCCAAGCCTTTTTGTCCTCAAAATAGTCTTTGACTGTATAAAAAGCTTTCTGGCACAACTTACGTTTAATAAATGATTTGAATTTATTAAGGCTTAGATCTTGAACATGGCTTGGAAGTTTATTATAAAAGCGTATACATTGACATCTGAACGAGCCACCTATTTTCTTGAGCCTTGTTGTAGGTACAACAAATTTGTGTTTGTTCCTAGTATTTATATTATGGATATCACTGTATTTTTAAACAATTTTATGTTTTTGTGGGCATATAAAAGATTTTCATAAATATACTGAGAAGGCACAGTCATTACATTAATTTCCTTAAATTTCTCTCTGAGAGAGTGTCTCGGACTTAATTTATAAATTGATCTAACAGCTCTTTTCTGCAAAACAAATATAGTCTGCATGTCGGCGGCATTTCCCCACAAAAGAATACCATACGACATCACACTATGAAAATAACTAAAGTATACTAAACGGGCTGTCTCTAAATCAGTTAAATTTCGAATTTTTCTAACAGCGTATGCTGCGGAGCTTAGCTTTTTTGACAATTTATCAATATGTGGGCCCCACTGAAGCTTAGCATCCAAAGTTAAGCCCAAGAATACTGTGCTGTCTTCAAGTTTCAATTCTTCGCCCTTTATCAACACATTCGTTTTCACCTGCCTAACGTGAGGTAGCGTAAACTTAATGCATTTAGTCTTCTTTTCATTAAGAAGTAAATTATTAACATTGAACCAGTGAACTATTTTTGAGACCGCGTTATTTACATCGTCAGTAACCAGCTGCTCAAACTCAAACTCAAACTCAAATCATTTATTTCAATTAAACCATTTACAGGCACTTTTGAATTGTCAAGGAGTCGGTCAGTCAGAAATATGAAGCTAGTTGCCCATTCCAAAGCGTAGTAGGTACCTATGGAGAAGAACGGGCAAGAAACTCCATGGACACTCTTTTAAATAATAATGTTTTTACATATATCTTAGTTACATCGATTAATGTTGACACTATAAGTGAGAACGATGTACAAAAAACCGTACACGTTAAAAGCGTCCAGAGTGCATCAAAACATAATTAAAAACAATCCAGCTAATTAATTATTAAAATAAGCCGTGGCAGCTAAGAGATGACCAGTCCCAACTGACGGCGCCCGTTCACGAACATGACGCATGGATCAGCACCATTCAGCTCAACCATTTTGAAGGGAGCTAAATGATCCGACACACGCGCCACCGTCAGCGAGACATTTGAGTGAGCATGACATACTATCAGCCGCCAAGGCACATTCAAGTCAATCTATGACATTACCCGGTAAATGGTAGCTATATAGTACAAAGTACTCACATCTGTGCAATGCATCTATATAATAAAAAGGAGATTGAGTTTATATAATGCAAATAAATTCTTACTATCTTCAGCAGCTTCAACAGTGATTCGAATGTCAATTAATTAGTTGTGGTGTGGAGCAGGACCGGCATTAAGCCAGGCATTTTTATCAGTTATGTAATCCTCCAACCTATAATATGCCTGCCTGTATAGTGTGCGTTTGACAAAGGATTTGAATTTTGTCTCATTCAGTTGAAGTATGTGGGGAGGTATTTTATTATAACATTTTAGACAGTACCCCATGAAAGATGAGTCTACTTTAGCCAGTCTGAAACCTGGTTGAACTAATAGGTCCCGATTTCTAGTACTATAATTATGTCTTTCACCTCTTTTACTGTAAAGATGTAAATTTTTTCTTACGTACATGATGTTTTCATAGATGTATTGACAAGGTACAGTCATGATGTTAATATCCTTAAACAATTCCCTTAGAGAATCGCGCCTGCGGAGATTATATATGGCTCTGATGGCTCTTTTCTGCAGAATAAAAATAGACTCGATGTCTGCAGCCCGTCCCCAAAGTAAAATACCGTAAGACATGATACTATGAAAGTAACTAAAATAGACCAGCCTCGCGGTATCTACATCAGTAAATTGACGTATTTTTCTGACAGCGTAAGCTGCTGAACTTAGCCGTCCTGCTAGAGATGTTAAATGAGGACCCCATTGTAGCCTTGAGTCGAGCGTGATCCCCAAGAAAACCGTTTTATCGACGAATTCTAGCTTCTCTTGATTCAATACTATCTCACAATCACTACTCTTGACGTTTGGTAAAGAAAATCTTATACACTTAGTTTTATTTCCATTTAGTACTAAATTATTAGCCGTGAACCAATTTTGGACCAGCAGTAGGGCGTTATTTACGTCGTCAAAATTTGAAGCACGTCTATCTACCTTAAAAATTAAGGAAGTATCGTCAGCAAATAACACCATTTGTGGTTGATTTATTAATAAATGGAGTAGGTCATTAATATATACTAAAAAGAGGAAAGGACCCAATATCGAGCCTTGTGGAACACCCATTTTTACCTTTAAACCAAGTGAATTGACACCATTTATTTGAACTTGCTGTTGTCTATCATTTAAATAAGATTTTATTAAACTAAGCGCAAGTTTTCCAAGTCCGTAATGCTCAAGTTTCAAAAGCAGGGTTTCGTGATCGACGCAATCAAATGCCTTGGAGAGGTCACAAAAGATTCCTATGGCGTCTTGAGCCTCTTCCCACGCGTTAAAAATATGTTTTAATAAGGTAACACCAGCGTCGGTCGTACAACGCCCTTTGGTGAAACCATACTGTTGCTCGTGAAGGATTTTATTAGTATTAAAATGATTGAGCATCTGACATAGCATTATCTTTTCAAAAACCTTGCTGAAAACCGGCAACACGGACACAGGTCTATAATTATTAGTGTCTTTACTGTCCCCGGATTTGAAAAGTGGTATTACCTTACTGTATTTCATTAGATCCGGGAAGACTCCCTGATCCACACACAAATTAAATATTAAGGCTAAGTAAGGTGCTATAGTTTCAATTATGGAGGTACAGACTTTAATAGACATTCCCCAAAGATCTTCGGTCAATTTGATCTTAATTTGCTTAAAAGATTTTATTACTGTTAAGGGGTTAATATGCTTAAAGTTAAATTCAATCGGGCAGGCAGAAACATTCGCCCTCATTAAATCAAAAGCACGCGAGGGCGAAGAATTTAAGATTTCAGTGGTTTTTAGTGGGACACTGGTAAAGAAATTAACAAATTCCTGAGCCACTTTTTTGTTATCGCAAATGAGACCACGTGACGTCTCCAGTGTGTAATCAGAATTTTGCTTTTTGATCCTGTTCGTTTCATTATTGATAATTTTCCAAACCGTCTTTATTTTATTGTCTGCTGATTTTACCTTGTTGCTAATGTATAAGGCTTTAGCAGCCTTACAAGTGTTCTTAAAAATTTTTGAGTAAGAAGCAACATACTTATTAAAAGTTTCCGTGTTAATATAAGGCTTAAGGCCATACAGCTCGAAAAGTTTTTCCCTACTTTTCCTAAGTCCTTTAGTTGCCCAGTCACTAAATAAAAACTTAGGGCTGATACTTTTAGACTTCTTCTTAAAAATATTATTAAACTCGGTTTGAACTACCGAAAAGAATTCTTTATACAAACTATTAACATTATTCATTGTAAGGTCCTGATTACTTAACTTACAAATTAAAGTGCTTTTAAATTTATTTAAATTGAAAAATGTTATTGGTCTGGATTGTATCTGCACTTTTTGTATCGCTATGTTGGACTCAAAAGTTACGGTTTGACCGCTGTGATCTGAAGGGAGATAATTAACGATAGATTTATCTAAATAGTCGCAGCAACAAAATACATTATCAATACATGAAACAGAAGTTGTTGTTGTTCGGGTTGGTTCCAAAAACACATTTGACAAATTGAATGATTTAAACAAATTCAATAATCTACTGGTATTTGAATTATTTTCTAAAATATTAATGTTAAAGTCTCCACAGATAATAACTGATTTATTACCAGTTGCAAGTTTAGCCAAAACATCTTCCATTACCGACTCAAATATAGAGAAGTTTTGATAATTTGGGGGTCTGTAAACGCACACTATAACATGCTTATCTAGCTCAACACAAGACAGTTCAACGCTATGTTCAACCGATAGTTCAACTATGTCTTTACGAGCTTTTGATTTTATACAACGTTTAATTAGGATTAGTGAACCACCACGCAGCATTGATTTTCGGTTAAAACAACTGGCCACATTATAATTCTCGTAATTAATTAACATTTCAGAATCTTTTAACCAATGCTCAGTTATGCAAATAATGTCAAACATTGTTTTTTCTAAAAAAAAAACAATTTCCAATTGTTTGGAGTTAAATCCTTGAATATTTTGATGAAATAATTTCAAGGATTTCTGCTTAGCCCCTTTTCTACAGTTAACTATTGTAGTGCTAGAAAATACCTTTTTGTTTTTAAGTGGAACTATAGTATTATTGGTACCTTCTGTTGTCTTACAAACTAGTTTAAATTATCTGAGCTAACCACCTCAACATTAGTACTATTGCTGACGTTTAAGTTTAAACAAAAGTGAAGTGTCATCCGCAAACAACACTATATCATGATTATCCTTTATGAGGTAAGGCAAGTCATTAATATAAATAAGAAACAAGAAAGGACCAAGAATTGAGCCCTGTGGAACTCCCATTGTTAAGATAGATCCGGGAGATCTTTCTCCATTAACGTCAACGCTCTGAATCCTTTTACTCAAGTATGAAGTAAGAAAATCCAGAGCGGTGTTTCGGATCCCGTAGTGACGGAGTTTCCTGATTAACGTTTCATGAAGAACGCAATCGAATGCCTTGGACAAATCACAAAAGATGCCCAAGGCATCGCATTTATCTTCCCAAGCATTATAAATATGCCCTAAAAGTTCAACACCGGCATCAGTAGTTGAACGACCCCTTGTAAAACCGAATTGTTTGCTATGTAATAATTTGTGTCTGTTAAAAAATCTTTGCAGTTGGTCTAAAATTAATTTCTCAAAAATTTTACTAAATGTAGGTAGTACTGAAATAGGTCTATAATTTGTGGGGTCTGATGTACTACCTGATTTAAACAAAGGTATTATTTTACTTTTTTTCATAAGGTCAGGAAACTCCCCACAGTCAATACAATTATTAAAGATAAGAACTAGAGTACGTGCTACAATGTCTATAATAGACTTAGCAACTTCTACAGAATTACCCCACAGATCTGCAGTCTTTTTTACATTTAAAGTGTGAAAAACTTTAATTATATCCCTACATGTAATATGTTCAAAATTAAATTCCGAATCGCAAAATTTTACATTTTCCTTTAGCAAAGACTCAGCAACAGAAGGCGATGAGTTAAGGGATTTAGTAGTTGAAACGGGAATATCTGAAAAGAATTTTTCAAAGGCCGCGGCGACTTGTGAGTCTGATTTTATTATGTTGTCATTAATAGACAGGCTGTAGTCAGTACTTCTGTTACTAGACCTTCCCGTTTCACTATTAATAATTTTCCAAGTCGTTTTAATTACGTTACTACTGCTTTTAATCTTCGAACCTAAATAACGTGACTTGGCCATAACACAAACTTTTTTAAACAGTTTTGAATAATTTCTAACATATAATTAAATTCAGCAGTGTTAACATAAGTCCTTTCATTATACAGCTCATAAAGCCGTGTTCTACTTTTATGAATACCAATGGTAGCCCAATCACTGAAAGATGCATTACTATTAACCGAGATAGTTTTGGGAATAAAGATCGAATTAAATTGTTTACAGTAAATATTAAAGAACTCATCATATAGATGATTAGGATCAGCATGAACAGGAGAATACAAAAGTGGTAAATTATTTATTAGTTTAGATTTAAAAGCCTCTAAGCGGCTTGTAGTTTTCGGGTTGACAGTGATATCCTTTTTACTTATTTTGTTGTTTTGGTTTGGAATAGTAATCCTTTGTCCGCAATGATCAGAATCCAGTAAATTAATAATTTCTTTGTGGCTTGGTACAATATCTGTATAAATATTATCTAGGCATGTGGCACTAGTAGGGGTAATTCTTGTTGGCTCCAAAAATAGATTTACAAGATTGTAGGACTGAAACAAACTTATTATCTTGCTACAAGAACCTGAGTTTTCCAATAAATTAACATTAAAATCACCGCAAATGATAATGGATTTGTTTGAGTTACAAATCTTGTGTAATACTTCATCCATTACCTTTTCGAAGCAGTCATACAATCCTGAAGGGGGCCTGTACACACTTAATACAATAAACTGCTCCAATTCTATACAAGCTATTTCAACAGTCCGCTCAACAGATAGGCTCACAATATCCTTACGGTCTTTAAATTTAAGCTGGTTACTTACTAAAATCAATGAGCCCCCATGTATAGCGTTTACTCTGCTGAACAAACTACCAACCTGGTGATTATTAAAATTGAACAATAACTGGTGGTTTTTAAGTCAATGTTCTGTATAATACACAGAATATCAATACTATTATAATTCATAAATAATTCTACTTCTAAATCTTTTTTCATAAATCCTTGAATATTTTGATGTACCAGGTTGATACTATTAACTGATTTTAAGCTTTTATTAGATTTATTATTACAATTCTGTACGTTATTGCCAGAGGTTGCCTCTATTGTCTGAATTTCTAATTTAAATTATTATGATGAATGTCAACATATGATACCAAATTATTGGCTGAATTATTTGAAATTTCATAGCATTGCTCAATAGAAGCAATTTGTTTAGCCAAATTCTTGGCTGTAATAGAAAAATAATATGATAGCGACACAGCTATCTGTCTTTTACAATACTTAGAAAGATAGTATTTATCTGTGAAAAATCTATCTTTTGTCAAATATAAATGGTTACCAACATAATTGTTAGTGTCAATTAAATGGAATGAATTATTATTAGATGTCAAATTATACAATGTCATATTCATTTTAAATCTATAGATGTTTTCTTCCTGTGGCAAACTTTGGCTGAAGGGGAATGTGAACATTACAATTTTTTTTAAACTGAGATTGCATAAGGATCTATAATATTGGAGTAATTCTCCTTTCTTCACATTACCCCTATTACCAACAAATATTAATAATATAGTGTCCTGGTTAAAATTGCATTTAATAATTTTTTTCATTATATCATATAATGAACAATAGTTATACAGCATACAGTAGTTCATTATTGAGTGTCCCGGATATTTTTTTGTCAACAATTGGCCTAGATCCTTTCCAATTTCATCACAAAATAACACTATTTCTTTATTTACACTATGCTTAGGGAAACAATTAGTAATTGACAATGGCAAACTGTTACAAGACTGCGGTATGTTGGTATCACATATTGTCAATGAATGGTCCGGTGTGGGTTCAATAGATGGTGGTTGACAATACTCACATTTGTTTGTTTGTGAGCTCACCAGCTCATTCATTGCCAATACATATTCCCTCATTTGGTTTTCAGAGGCTGTATATTTAATGGTCATGGAAGTAAGTTTCTCCTGTAGTTGTTCAAGTTCATACTGCAAGTCTTCCATGTCAATTTGATATTTCCTAGTACTTTTTTGTAAGTTAAATGAATACATATCTAATTGTTTCAGTAGATGTAACCTTTCTCTATTAAGTTTTACATTTTTGATGAAGAACTTTTGTTTTTTGACCATTTTCTTTGTTTTAACAATGTATTTGTTAATCTTTATGTATTTTTTAAGTTTATTTTTACTAGTAACTACCCTCAATGACTTACTTGATTTTAAATCTTCATGTCCTGTTGTTAAATCTATTGTGTAAGAGGGGTTTATAGCAGAAACCATTGACGAAATTGACTAAAGCTAGGGATTGACCAAAACGGGGTGACACTGACAGCTCACTCCACTCAAGTCATCACGGTGATTTTTACAGAATCGACATGCTGGTATCCAATTTATTGATGAGTTTTTCCTCGTTTGGTTCAGTGGTTGCAAGCGTGATTTCTAATCATGGGGTTCTGAGGTCAGGGTCAAGCTGTGTTTTTGGGTTCTTCCATAACGAAAATTTTGTCATTAATGTTATTGATTTTAATATATTAATTAATTATATTATAATATGATTAATTGTGAAAATTCGTATGTTTGGATGTTTGTTACTCAATCACGTAAAAACGGCTTAACAGAATTGAATGAAATTTAACACACAGCTAGTTTATAACCTGGATTAACACTTAAGATATCTTTGTATCCCTGTAGTATCCCGTGGGATAATTTCCGAACTCCACAAGGGCGAAACCGCGGATTCCGGTCTAAGCCGTTAAAGTGAAAAAAAAAAAAAAACACCTCAGGATAACATCAAGCCGTAGTAACTAAAATCTATTAATAGTTTACCAGAACATTCTTGAGTTTAATCTTCGCCACTCGTTGAAGCTAACTTATAGCATTTCCTAACTTTCAAACTGATATCAAAGTTCACGTTTAATTCGCCCTAGGAACTACTTAGTATCACTAGCCGGGAGAGGGTTTAATGAGCTCTTTGGAACAGAAAGCGGTTAAATTTATGAGTGTACTGCAACTATAAATTGCGGCTGTGCCTGTTTACTGGTTATCAGGATACGTGGGATATTATTTTGGATAATTATTCCCTATTAAATTTATATCACGTAGTCTGTCTTTAAGGTCATCCGCGGTATTTGGTGCACACCGGCGATGGACGGTCCAACACACGTTGGCCTCTAGTCACAGGTTTTGTTTTTGTACAATCAATAAGTAGCGCTACGTGACGCGGACGATCCCCGTTCGCGCCGCATCCGTTGCGGATGAATTTAGCCAATTAAAACCTTAAGTTTAAAGTTTACATTGTGAAATTTTCATTTATGCAAAGAAACTATTATTCAACAAATGCTACTAAATAAAAGCTTGTCAAATAGAAGATACAGTTCTGTCTAACTATGTCAAAGAAGGAAATAATTTTTTTGCACTCCTTTGTTAGACCTCTTAACCTCTTAACAAGAGTTTCAAGAATAAATTCATTATCCACGCCGCAGCGGCTCTAAATGTTACATGCAGATACAAAGAAATAATTGGCAATGTGGACCTTGATCCATTGCACTCCAGTAGAGTTACAATAGAACCAAGAAGGCTGACAGAATTATTAAGGAGATGAACCATAAAACCACCTACGAAGGTCAATAAAAAATAACAAGTGGTTTCAATTGATTCATATAAATTAAAAAATGAAGCCTTAAAACCAAATAGGCTTACATGTATAATCTAAAAACTAAAATATTTCAGTTCGAGCCAGACGATCACATGAGAGCGAAACCGAGGTTAATGGCTAGTACAATAAATTTCCCACCCAATTTAATTACGGCCATTCGAAATACTAAGAAATACGTTTACGAGCTACGAGCGACGATATTACGAGCTCTGCACAATGTGAACATAAAAAAATTGAATGAATCTAGTTAAATAAGCCATCAGAGCCATATATAATCTCCGCAGGCGCGATTCTCTAAGGGAATTGTTTAAGGATATTAACATCATGACTGTACCTTGTCAATACATCTATGAAAACATCATGTACGTAAGAAAAAATTTACATCTTTACAGTAAAAGAGGTGAAAGACATAATTATAGTACTAGAAATCGGGACCTATTAGTTCAACCAGGTTTCAGACTGGCTAAAGTAGACTCATCTTTTATGGGGTACTGTCTAAAATGTTATAATAAAATACCTCCCCACATACTTCAACTGAATGAGACAAAATTCAAATCCTTTGTCAAACGCACACTATTCAGGCAGGCATATTATAGGTTGGAGGATTACATAACTGATAAAAATGCCTGGCTTAATGCCGGTCCTGCTCCACACCACAACTAATTAATTGACATTTGAAACACTGTTGAAGCTGCTGAAGATAGTAAGAATTTATTTGCATTATATAAACTCAATCTCCTTTTTATTATATAGATGCATTGCACAGATGTGAGTACTTTGTACTATAGAGCTACCATTTACCGGGTAATGTCATAGATTGACTTGAATGTGCCTTGGCGGCTGATAGTATGTCATGCTCACTCAAATGTCTCGTTGACGGTGGCGCGTGTGTCGGATCATTTAGCTCCCTTCAAAATGGTTGAGCTGAATGGTGCTGATCCATGCGTCATGTTCGTGATCGGGCGCCGTCAGTTGGTACTGGTCATCTCTTAGCTGCCACGGCTTATTTTAATAGTTAATTAGCTAGATTGTTTTTAATTATGTTTTGATGCACTCTGGACGCTTTTAACGTGTACGGTTTTTTGTACATCGTTCTCACTTATAGTGTCAACATTAATCGATGTAACTAAGATATATGTAAAAACATTATTATTTAAAAGAGTGTCCATGGAGTTTCTTGCCCGTTCTTCTCCATAGGTACCTACTACGCTTTGGAATGGGCAACTAGCTTCATATTTCTGACTGACCGACTCCTTGACAATTCAAAAGTGCCTGTAAATGGTTTAATTGAAATAAATGATTTGAGTTTGAGTTTAAATCGAAATAAAGTTGAATGAATTTTATACACTACACAACGCATGACAATTACGTCATCTAAACTACATTTGTGGAGTAGCAACCGCCTTGCCATAGGCATTCGTAGCATGTGGTGTCGCCATAAGTACGCGGCAACACTACGCGCCGATATGTCGAAACGTTTGGGTGAAATATTTGTATTACTGTGGGTGGGAACTTTCACTCTGACCTTATTGGTATTTTGGACTAACATAACATCAAGCTAATGATCCGTAATGGAGTGAGCAGAATTACAAGCGCTACCGAAATTTCCTAAGACATAAATAAGGGAGAAAGAAAGGATTAAGGGAGTTGGATTTTATTATTATGTAGTTACAGGAGCTGTGCCATTGTTTCCTTTAGTTTATACTTCAATAATAGCTCTTTCCTATTGTCATCATTTGCGACTCCCGGGACGATAAGCTGGTTTATTTCTTCGTCATGTTTTCCTTTAACTTGAGAACAACTTGAAAACTTTTAAACGACATTTTAGAATTGAGCCTGCTGATAAATGACGAGCACCGGTTTATTTGAGGTAAGTCAATAAAACTTCCGATAAAACGTAAACTCTTTGAATTATTTAAGTAACGAAGTTAGCCAAAGTATACATTTTCTTTGCGAGGGTATCGCATAATGAATGCAATTTAAATAGTTTTGCATTTTGTTTTGAATTTTGTTGTAATAATATCAGCGGGTCCATTTAAATAGTCTTCAAGCCCCGCTGCTACCCTGGCCACCGCACCGCTTTCACATTTATACGTTTTAACCTATCGTTAAAATTATGTATCCGAAATCGTGCAAACAAAATACAGGGTGACAGCGAGATCGTATTCAAAGTAGCAGACCACCTGTGTTTACAAAACGTACAAGAAGTTTGTTTGTCAATGGCCATGTACTTGCAGTACGAATTTAATTTATTTTTGGCAGCAAACATGCTTCATGTTTTCACAAGTAATAAAACAAATGAGCTCTAATTGTATTTTCTTGAGCATTGCGCTTATTGCACAATCGTAACGGCAAAAACCCACAACTGCCAATACGTAGTAGTATCTGCAACCAATTCGCCAGTTTCTACCGGTCGTCGTAAACCGGTTTGCAGTCAGTCTGTTCGTAATTCATATCGCACGTGCTGCGGCGCCAAATGCAATTTGGTCGCAAACATACAAGTCTGTGCGAGTGGTCGCAATTTGTGGACTGAGCTCCGCGTATGGTCGAAGTGGGCATGTATCAAGTGTGTTTCTTGTGCTTGACTGATCCAACTGTTTGAAGGAGAGAGGAGAGAGACGTGGAGATCCAATGATAAGAAATGGAAATCGACTTTATAGATGTCTAAAAATCTCTGCCAGATAACTCACATCCTAAATAAACCGCTGGCTCTAGAAGCGTGAAATTTTGCACAAGAACCTTAAATAACGAAGGTGAGCACCCTTGAATGGGTGATGAAATTTTGGTATGAAATCATCATCAGCTTCTTCTTACGACTATACTTTCGGTATTTTGCATTTGATGTGAAAGTAAATCATGTACCTAATGTTATTATTGCAAGACGGCATATCAACAAAGAGTTTTTGTTGAGCGTCGACTATGTCAGTCATACCAACCAGCACGCGTACCATTACTAACTTTTGTCAACAATACAAAATTACAGATACAACATTTCTTTTATTCGTCTGACATTTGTCTATTCTTCCGTCGACAAAGCTTGTTTCTACGGTAGACATGCTAATCGTGATGTGGTGTATTAGTCTATCTAAATCTCGAAGTGTCGTATTAACGCTCGAGTACTGCACAATAATTATAAATAAATCATTTTAACACAATTCTTAACTTTTTGTCATACACCCACCTCACCAACTTATTTATAACCGACTGCCACGTGAGTGCCTCGTCATGTGGTCGCAAGAGCTACTGCTGAGCATGAGGTCATGGGTTCGATTCCCAGGTCGGGCAAAGTGTTATTGTGTTTTTCTATCTAGAATTTCTCAGAAGCAGCCCGGAGTCTGGATTTGTGCCCAGTTGATGGCAATAGGCTCGCCCCCTATTACAGGGAACTTAAGCATAACTGGCAAAATGTGGTACTATATAGCTTCACCTCTACCTAACCCTTTTGAGATTACAGACGTGATGTTATGTTTATGTGTCATAAACTCACCATACCAATTTATTTATAACTGTAACACGGCTTGAGTAAATTCACGAAACAATTTGAAACAGCACAAGTTTATCTGCAAAAATGGTTTTTATCACTCACCCGAGCGAACTTTGTAGTCTGTTCGTTGGCGTTCGGTAATAACTTTACACACAGTGTTACCCGTCACGATCCTTCCCTTATTCACTCACTGTACACTGTTTTATGAATTTCTCCATTTACAGACATAAAACTCGTCGGGTGCGAGATAAACTTTTATTTTCATTACACTTCCCTGCGTTTTCATAAATGTTGAGTGCTGGTGTGAGGCCACGTTTACGTTGATGAATTTTCTTAATGGAAATCTTTTGTGGACGCGCTCTTATTACAGTTACGCATAGAGTCTAGGCTTAAGGCGACGAAAAAGATAAAAGGTAGCAAATTGGCGAGACTCTAAACATTTTCGCTGAAACTCTGCCTTGAAAAGGGAACACAAAACGTTGACTATCTCTGTTCGTAATGCGCGGCTGGCAGATATATTTAATGGGGATGGCAAGTTAAAGCTTATCTCAGATGGCGCTGCGTACAGTTGTTCTCAATGGCGTCAGTATGACATTTCTTGAATCGTGTAAACAAACGAAAAAAACTAACATTGTGGGCGGTTAGTTTAGTTTATTTGATAACATGGACGCGAAAATGTATTCTACTTGGAGCTTGCTTGAACTTAAAGCCGAGTTAAAGAGAAGAGGGGCGTCTGTTAAACGTAGAAAAGCCGATTAAGTGGAAAGGTAGGACTCTTGAAAAAAACTTTTTAGGAGCTGTTTGCCTAGACCTAGTTCAACGTAGACCTTTGAAATCAATACGCATACAATGTTTGAACGAATAATTTTATAATTAAATAACTTGTTAGTCGTTAGTATGCATATTTATTATAAATTTTTAAATTTTATATTGTTGGTGAATACTGTCATGTTTTGTATGTATATATGTTAAAATTATTGAATCAAAATTCAGGATTATATTTACAACAGCTTAACTAATGCATAACTTTACTTAAGTAATAGTTCTTTTTACTTTTGGAGTTAAAGAGAGATGAATAATTGGTTATATTTTTCCAGGTAAGAGCTGTATGACAAAAACTTTAACTTTAGTACACCACAACTCTCTCCAAATCCAACAGAACCCTCTATTATACTTCTACCATTGGAGATGTACCATGACATAATATTAACTCTATTTTACCTCCGCTTGAAAGACAATGTATTAGATTATTTTGAAAGGTGAATATTATTTATCGGTTTTATTTTATGTGATGGTAGGTAGTTTCTACTTTACTAATACGAAATATTTCTGTCATTTTGCAGATTCAACAAAAAACAGATGCATCAGAAAAATTATATGAAGACAGATTCCTCATATTGATAAGATCCGCATTTATCAATGATCACTTTTATGTAAAAGGATTTGTCAAGAAGACAACGAAAAAACTCAACTATCAAGTTGACATCAAGATAGATGACCAGGGTGGCATGGCGTAGCATGGCATGGCATGGCATGTAAGCAGAAACGGACTTATTAGCCCTGAATCTGTACCTTATATACAGAGTCAAAATGGGGAATTACTATTTTAAAAAACCTGCCTAAAATGATTTTCAAGTACAAGGACAAATGTACTGCAGTGGCAGAAAATTCTGTAATTTATTTATATTGAAAAAGATGAGTTGTTCATAGAAAACATGTTTTAAAGTTAGATTATATTACAATAACAATATAAAGGCTGAAATTATGAATAAATATCTGTATAAAGATTATTATAATATAATAAAGACACCTAAAAGTTATTTATGAGTTTTATTTGTGATACACTCTCGAGAAATAGAAGGATGTGGGTTTTGATTGCTTGAAAGCTGTTGGAAAAGATTCTTTTGAATGTTTCTCTTAGCATGTCTTTCGTCTCTCACACTAGCACTAGCTGATATCCTTTTCTGGTTCCATGAAAAGAGACTTGGTACTGCTTCTTTCTTTAAAAGTTTGTGTACACAGGGCAAACCTTAAAACAAGATGAACAATGATAAGTATTTAAAGATATTATGTAATTAACAATTTAGGTAAATAGATACTAGCTTAAAAAGAAGAACTATCGTTTAAAACACCCACCTGTACACACACTTAATGTTTAGTAATAATTTTCATGAAAATGATCTCGACATAACCTCGTAGTCCTAGTAGGCTCAGTTTTTAATCCTTACGGCAGCTATCCAATTTCTTCTTTTAATACGATTTATTGGAAATTTGTGTTGGCTTACGTTTTAACACCCAATTACACAACACTTTGTAATTTCTATGTTATTTGTGAACATATTTTATAAGATGCTATACAATTTGACAGATAGTTTGGAACAATCGTATACAGCGCCACTTTGACAGTTGCCTTCCCCATTGGACGTCAATCATTCTCATGTGAAGCTCCACACTTGATAGTTTCACGTTACGCTTGAATTGTTCATGCCTCACTTGATAGATGGCTCTGTCGCCGTTCTTGGTCGTTGGTTCACAGCACACACGCAAGGTTCGGTTTTAATTTATTTTCTTCAGTGCGCTACATCAATTAAATTGTAATTCGTTTATGGAATATGTCAATATTCGGAATATTGAAAAATGACTAAGTTAAACAAAAATATTGAATTATAATCAGTATCAAAAAGTTTAAATTACCTTAGCTGCAAGCTCATTAAAACGTTTTCCGAAAAACCATAATTCAGCTGGAAATCTTTTCCACACAACACAAAAATTCCGAATCGCAAAAAGAAATAGTGCTGATGAGAACGTCTTTCTTTAAAAATAAGTTTAATTTGCAATATAAAATCGAACGCATGCTATCTAGCTTCACAGCTCCTAGTCCAGATGGTTTGAAAAAACTAATTTATCTTTTGTTTATTTGTGGATTTAATCTGTTCAATTCCACTTTACGAGCCACTCAAGTTGTAAAAGACCCATATATAACACGCATTTACTAAATAATGTATATATGCATGCACCCCGGTTGTCTTTGTTTTACGGCAGTGAGGTTCATAAACTGAGCATACTTATGTAACGACTTACCGTCCCACGTGTAAACTAGTTGCAGAAATGTAAAAGTAATGTCAGCTTTATATTTCTTTTAGAGCCTCATTAAACCTTTTTAATTTAACGCGCTACTTACTCGGAAACACCTTATTCGTCTTCGGCCGAACTATGGTCGTACGTAGTAAGCCGAACGTTCGTTGGAACCAAAAAAGATGTTAAAAGAAAGTAAGTGCGTACATTAATTCATCTGACATCGTACAATGACGTCCGATAATAATGACGCACTCACTTTCTTTTACATTATGTTTGGTTCGATGGCCCGAGTTCGGCAGACAACGTAAGAGCATAAAGTCAAAGCATTTATTTAAATAGGCACTAAAAGGCACTTTTGAACGTCAACAGTTTAATTTAAATAGAATTGATTCTAGGCGCCCCTTCCAAAAGGTAGTTTCGTATGGAGAAGAAGGGGCAAGAAACTCCACCACTCCATATTTTGTATACATTAATTATATTTCTATATGTGAAGACGATGCACCAACAATAAAAATACTATACCACAATTGGTAAAAAGATTTAATTATAAAGGAAATAGGTACATTGTACTCACATATTTACAAACATTGTAAAAATATATGATTTTCCAAAAATATTAACTAGGAATAAGTCAGTGTGTGAGTAAAGTAAAAATAACAAATTATACAATACAATAAGCAACTAGTAAGACTAGCCTCTAGATTGTCCTATGGAGCAGGACTAGCATGTTTCCAAGCATTCTTATCTAGGATATTATCCTCTAATTTGTAAAACGCTGGTTTACAAAGTGTTTTTTAACATGAATTTTAAACTTTCTTTCATTTAATTGCAATACTTCACAAAGTATTTTGTTGTAACATTTAACACAGTACCACATAAAAAATATATGTACTTAAGATAGTCTGAAAAATGGTTGATCTATTTTATTTTTATTTCTAGTGTTAATATTATGTCTATCACTTATTTTATTACATAGATGCAGATTTTTTCTAACATACATAATATTTTCATAAATGAACTGGCAAGGTACATTCATTATATTAATCTTCTTAAATAGTTAGATTCGCGGAGACGTAGATTGTAAATGGCACTGACAGCTCTCTTTTGCAAAATAAAAATGGATTCAATGTCAGCAGCCCGACCCACAGTAAAATTCCGTATGACATTATGCTGTGGAAGTAGCTAAAATAAACCAAACGCGCGGTTTCTACGTCTGTTAACTGTCTTATCTTTCTAACAGCATACGCGGCCGAGCTTAATCGCCATATGGGGTCCCCATTGTAACTTCTCGTCTAGCGTGATTCCTAGGAAAACCCTCTGATTACTGAATTCCAGTTTTTCTCCGTTCAATATGATGTCACATTCGCTACTTCTAACATTAGGTAATTTAAATCGAATGCATTTGGTTTTTCTCTCATTTAGTACCAAATTATTTACCGTAAACCAATCTTGGACCTGATGAATAGAGTTATTCACGTCGTCAAGATTTTGTGACCTTCGGTCTATTTCAAAGATCAATGAAGTGTCATCTGCAAATAACAACATCTTTGGTTGATTTTGAAGTAACTGGGGTAAATCATTATTATCATATCAAATTCATTTCATTAGGTTATCATTTCAATTTCACATCCAGATTTCAGAGTAGCCCAATATCCGATTGCAAATAGGTTGAAATCAATATGCGTAATCCAATTAGGAGACGTAAAAATAAGCCGAAATAGTATCCAAGGTAGTAGTATTATTGAGTAGTATCTAATTCCACAGAACTCGATTGGTAATTCAGCAATATTTTAATCGATTCTGAATCGAGTCGCGCCGGTAATTGGGATCGCTCAGTTTGCCGATGTTTGTTAAATAGTCATCACTATTTGCTTGCTTTGGGTGCGTAATATCACATTTACATGACTCAATTAATTGGTAGGTTTCTTAATTTGTGCTGCATTAATGTTTCGATCATTTTGGAACTTTTAACGGTGGGAAATAGGTTATATTTACGGAACAGATGTGTTGCTGGGAGTTTGTTGCGTCACTTAGATATTCTTGCCAACTAAAACAAGAGCAAGTGGTGAAGGGCGGGCGTTTTGGGGGGACTGTCTTATGAAATTATAACGTTCAAAAAGTGCTGATTGTCAACGTTATTTGGATAAATAAAAATAAGTTGATTGATTGGTTTTATTGACTGGTTTCGTTTTTACTCGGTGATTACCCTATCACCGAGTAAAAACTAACAGAGTGTAATAAGGGATTTTTTTATAATGACCAAAACCACTTAATTTCTGAATAATAAGGTTGTTTTGTTCTTACCTATATATGAGAAATGGTTACAGCATGTTTATCTAATAAACTAACTTAAAGAAAGATTGTTGCCCGTCTCTTGATCTTGACGTAGTGTTTCAAATAATAATTAACCAAATAATAAACTCTGAAACCGTGAAACTAAAGACACTTAACTCTTTTGTGTAGCATACAAATATATACTTTACACGACAATCAACACAAAAGGGGATTGGAATATTCACTCAAAGTATTCCTGGATGCAAAGTGAAACGAAAATAGTTGCTTTTGAAACGGGTTGCTTTAATTTGCTATAATGTATTGCGGTTTCTCCGTATATCGTGTTTTTACTTGGCATAAGTGTCACGTTTCTAATCACGGGGTTATATTTAATATACCAGTAAGAGACTGTAATTTAGTTAGCAAACTTCTAAGGCTTTATCGACACTAAAAGACAAGAAATTTCTACAGAAGGGAAAGTATACACCTGACACGGCCAGCTTATATATATTGGGTATATTGTGTGATAGCGGGACCAGCTTACCGCCACTGATTGGGCATCGTTCCAATAGACGTGACTATACTTTTTCTGGATCAACATTTTTGATACCGATTAAAAATGTCAGATGCTTTCGGTGTTTTGCCAGATGCAATCAGTAATTGTAAAATAGCAATCATAAAAATAAATGGTGCATGAAATAAAACGTTGATTTGAAGAAAAAACAAAATACAAACAAAAGAGTGGGTAGCGATTGTATGAAACGGCTCCATGAATCTGGAAAAATCAAATAGGATGTCAGAAAGTCATGTGTACAAAGGAGAACAGCGTGACGTAACAAAAAACAATTCTCGTACCTTTTATTTGCATGCGTGAAAGTGCAGGCAAGCGAATGAAACAACACTCCATTTGCTGCCTCGCAATCACGAGGACCCTCTAAAGTTCCCACGTTCCATTAGACATTGCCCCAATTTGTGAAGACTTTTATCCCACTCCACCTTTAGAAAAAAATTCGTTGATGTAGTTATTTCATGAGGTACAGATTTTTTTGCGTTGTAATTATGTTGGAGTTTGTTATTTTATTTTATTTGTTAGACTAAAGAAGTATTTCTTAGGAGTATTTCTATACATATTGATGAGATCCCTTTTTAGTTTTTTGGTTTTGTAAAGAAAGTTCCAACTCCACTATTGAGTTGTCAGTTCATCACCGTCGATTCTATCGTAGCGACGAGGATTATTCATATTTGAATAAATTGGGAATATAGAAATTAATACACATTTCGAAATTCCAATTAAACAAGACACGCAAAAAATCACTTAAAATCTGAGACAAGAATTTTTTTTAAGTGTTTAAAAGTAAACCTTAACAAAAACAAAAAACTAGTCGGTGCTTCTAAACAAAAACACTACAAAGTGAAAAATAACTTTAATTTAGGAAGTCTGTGTCTTAGGTTTTGACTATTTTTATTTTCATCGACTTCCGAAATTAAAGTTATTGTTAATTTTGTACTGTATTTTTTTTGGACACCGGTTGTTTTTTTAACTTTTAAGTAAAAAAAACTCAATTTTGTTGTTGTATCACTACTTGCTATGTAACAGTGGCAGGAAGTTATTAAAACATCATCAATATACTCGTAAAATAAGTGAAAAAATACGCATTATTGTTACTGAAAAACTACCCAAGCAAAGTTATATGGGACCTCTGAAGCATACCGTATCCATTTAAAAAAGAATTTTAGAAATCGATCCACAATTGCCGGAGATATCGCGTAACGAAAGTAAAAATAAGAAACTTGAGCCTCCTGCTTTTGGAAGTCGGTTAAAAACAAGGTCGTCGTTGCACTATTCATTTGTTTTTTTTTTATATAAGTTTAAATCATTATAGTAAGCACTTAAAACTTAGATTGGCAATTAGAGACAGTTTCTAAGTCCAGTTTGTTTCCGAAGCCGGGCTTCGAAGAAGATTAAAGAGGTGTCCATCAAAATGAACACAAGTACCGATCATTATAAAGAAATAAAGCTTGTCTACACTAATATTATAAAGAGGAAAGATTTAATTGTTTGTTTGTATTGAATGGGCTCCGAAACTACTGGACCGATTTGAAAAATTGTTTTACCATTAGAAGCCGAAATTATGTCTGATGAACATAGGCATTTTTTTTCGAAATCCACTGGGACGAAGTCGCGGGTGAAGTGCTTATAATTAATAAACCATAAAAAATGATAACGAGCAATGTTTTCTTAAATATTTTAGTTAATTTATGTTATTGTGTAGTTTCAACTTCATTTAGTTTGATGAAATAGGACACGTCTTGTAATCAAAAGTGTTGACATTAAAAAATACATATTGAAAAAATAACTTAGATAGGCTATTTCAATAATGTCCCCGAAAATCAACATTGTTAATACAAAAAACTGCTACAAAATTAATTCCCACCATTTTATGTCCCCCAGTAGTTTTGAAAAAACTGAATGTGAATACGAATTTAAACGAAATTGGCTGATAACTTACATATGCACAAGAATTGGATTTTTTATAAAGCGGATTATGAATTGCAATATTTTTTTGACCTAGTCTGATAAAGAAGCCAGGAGGTGGATAGTGGAACTCTTCAGAGAATTCTAGTAAAGCCCTCAAGTTTGGAATCATATGATTCGTTTAGTTGAGTCCGACATATTGCATTTAGGATCGAGGGTCTGATGATGGAGCCAAAGGGTGGATAGTGGAACTCTTTAGTGGCTACTAGTTAAACCTCTGAGTTTATGTGATTCCTTTTGATTGTGCTTTCATTCGATTGTGCTTGGGTAACGAGGGTCTGATGATGAAGCCAGGAGCTAGATAGTCGAACTCTTTAGTGGCTACTAATAATTACTTCGCCTTTGGGGTCATACGATTTGTTTTGCTGATTCCAATGGATTGCACTTGGTGTTGACTTATTAACAACATGAAGAATACTAGTCTAAAAGAAAAAAATAGTAAAAAAAACTTAAACAAAAAGGGTTTATCACGCACAAAAAATTATAAATTGACATGTATTAGTTCTTCCTTCACTATACTACCCAACTGCCCCAGATCGAGGTTAATGTTTGATAAGTAGGTTTCAATATGCAAGATGACACCGATGATGGAACTAATGTTTTGATTTAAAAGAGTGTCCGTGGAATTTATTGTAAGTTTCTTCTACTACGCTTTGGAACGAGCAACTTCTCTCATCTTCGTGACTGACCGGCTCCTTGACAATTCAAAAGTGCCATTAATTGGTTTAATTGAAAGAAATGATTTGAGTTTGATGCTTAGAAATAAAACTCAAACTCAAAGCATTTATTTCAATTAGCACTTTTTAGGCCGGGTGTACGATAATTTCATACTTTTAATAATAACACCGAAAACCAGATGCTTATCCCTGGAGTTCTAAAGTTTATTTCTAATTACTTTGAGCACCATCGATTAGCATCATGTGTCATTTCCTGTTAAGTTAGAGGTTAGTCATGTAACTGTATCACTTATTCCCATATGCTTTAGGAAAGGTGTGCGCTATTTTGTATACGAACATACAGTTACAATACATAAAGGCCCATCGTCGCACGATCTAGACACATTTATTTTGTTTCCTTTTCATATTTTGGTGGAAAACGTAACATAGAAAAAAAAGCATCATCAAGCTTACTCCCTGGAGCCTTGAGCAGAGATTGAGTGTTGGCGGCCATGATGGATGATGGTACTTGAAAATAGTGCCTTTGCCGACCCAAAGGTAACCGAACTTTTTTATAATATTTTGTTACCGCATTTTAGTATAATTTAAAATTAAAGTTCAAACACGTTTTATGGAAAACGTGTGTGAAAGGAAAAGCCATGCGACAAAATACAAAAAATTAGGAAATATGTCTCAGTTTGGTGATCTACATGTCATATTTTCACTCAACTTAATCCTAAAGAATATAATAATAAAAAATTACGAAATGGCAGTTAACATAGAACTATTAATTTCTCACGCCTTTGTAGTCGGAACCGTCCGGAATGTCGAAAAGTATTAAGTAGAACGAGCAAACATAGATTATAAGAAACCTTGTCAAATATTTTCTTTTTGCCTTCACCATATACGTAGCCGGCGAAAAAATAATTTTGTATATTGCGTAGCGTTATCGAATAGCCGCCCAATACACGGGAAAATACTTCAGAACAAGATAAACAAATAGGACGTAAACATTAGCATATAGACAATATCGCTGTTTCCCTTTTTTATACAAGTCATTCTGCAGATACGATTTAAATAATAAATCATGTAAACCATTCATGTTACACAAGCTTCCATTTTAGTCCCCATAAAAAACTATGATTTTCCGCTATCCTTGTAAAGTAATAAGAAGTTCACATTTACGAAATGAAAATACAGATTATCGCGGCGTCGCGTATAGTTTATAAAATGATACAAACAAACAAAATAAGAGAAAATATTGAGCGAGATTTCCTCGGGGAATTGAAGTCGCCTGCACTAAAATTGGATGGTAAACGGAAGACACAATAGCTTTTATTCTTTTTTACCTTGTCACTAGGGGTGTGTGCCGACCGAGCCGGCTTTTGTTTATTTGTTTGGCATCTCGCAGGTCAACCTATGCGGTTGTCGTCTGCTTAAGCGGACTTGCCTGTGGATTCCCTAATAAATTAAGGCCTCCAGCCAGGACTTAGACTTATATACTAACTAAAACTAAGCGACAACGCTAAGGGCACCCCCTGTGGGGTACAAACCTCGGCTTAGGGCGTCGCTGGAAGAGGGCAGCAAATGACTAGCTGGATCAGGATTGGTATTATTTATGGACGAATTTAAAGCTACAGGCTCAGCGGCGCGGGCTGGCTCGAGCAAGGGTCGGGAGGGGCGTCGATTTGGGCGTCGCGGCGGGCCTCGGCGGCGAGGGCGGTAGGACGGCGATCGGGTTTTGGGCTTTTGTAGCGTGCTAATGGCCTTACTACTCTCCTGGAGGAGGGTAGTGGCGTCGTCGGGGTCGATTAAAGTATGCCTTGGTCGGCGAATACTGCTAATGCGAGAGGGAGTGTAGCGGGCGGCCGCTGTAATCAGGGGGTTAGAATGTTTGATGCCGCAGTCGAAGAAACGCTTTGATAAGCGTTTCATGAACTGTTTTATGGTTGGCATTTTGAGGTCGACGTGAAGATCTATATTACGGACATAGAAGGGGGCACCCGTGACCCTTCTGAGGAAACGGTTTTGGAGGGTCTGTATCTTATGGAGATGACGTGGGTGAGCGTGCGCAAATACAACGCAGGCATAGGTCATGATGGGACGGATGACTGCGGTATAGATGCGGAGCTTGCATTTAAGGGACAGTTTACTACGGGCTGTCAGTACGAATTGCAGCCTGCTAAGAGCGAAGGAGGCGCGCGCGCGAACCGCCTTAATATGAGCCTTAAAGGTAAGGTTCTCATCGAGGATCACGCCTAGGTATTTGGCTTGCTTCTCCCAAGGGATTGGCTTGCCGTACATAGTGATCGGGCTGGGAAGTGGGGGAGGGAGTCGACGACGTCTCGAGAAGAGAACCGCCTGACTCTTATCGGGGTTGACCTCGATTCTCCATTTCCGGACCCAAGCGCCTAAGACGTTTGCGGAGGTTTGGAGAGTACGAGCTATAGCGTTGGGACAGTGACCGGTATAGTAAACGGCAGTGTCGTCGGCGAAGAGAGCCAACTGAGCCTTTTTACTTTTTGGGATATCGCTAGTGAACAGCGTGAAGGCGAGAGGAGATAGTACGGAACCCTGCGGGACACCGGCGCGAATAGGATGAGGGGACGAGAGTGCTCCCTCGACGCGATAGCGAAAGGTCCGGTTCGACAAAAAGTCTCGTAAGATGAGCACGAGACGATCTGGCACTCCTAGTTGGTAGAGCTTGTATATCAAGCCGTTGTGCCAGACTTTGTCGAAGGCTTTCGCTATGTCGAAGAATAGCACACCCGTCGTCGCGTTACGCTGCAGACAAGCGCATAAGTGCTCTACGATACGGTGGACCTGTTGGGTGCCCGAGTGTTGGCTACGGAATCCAAACTGCTCGTTGGGTATGAGGCTCTTTGCTTCGGCGTAGTCTTTGAGACGCTTATAAATAAGCCTCTCGTAGATTTTGCCGAGGACATTGAGTAAGCTAATAGGGCGGTAGCTGGAGGGCCCAGACTTTGGCTTACCTAGCTTTGGGATACCGATGACGGTGGCTTCTTTCCATGCTTGTGGGAAGATGTTGTTGCTCAAGGCGCCATTGAAGATGGCGGTCATAAGCATTATTACAGGGGCAGGAAGGAGTTTGTATACCTTATTGGTAATACCATCCGAACCGGGGGCCTTACGAGCGTGGAGCCCTTTAATGATGTCGTGCACTTCGTCTGGAGTGACGGGAGGCAGAGGATCATCAGGGTCTTCGACGGGAGGGAGGGAGGCTCTTCGTTCGACTTCAGCGTCGACCTTGTTCAGGTGAGCTTGGTCTACTGGTTGGGAGCTGGGAGAACATTGGGACTCTAGGCTGTCGGCAAGACATTCAGCCTTATCGGGACTGTCGAAAGCGACACTATTGTCGGGGCGGATGAGAGGAGGCATAGAGACCTCTTCTGAGGAACGCAATTTCCTCTGTAATTGCCAGAAGGCTTGATGAGTGGGCTCGAGTTTGCTGAGCATCTTGTTCCAGCCTCCCCTATGTGTTTCTTTACAGCACGCTGTAAATGGCGCATGTGGGCTTTGTTCGCGTCACAAGGGAAGGAGTCGTAGGCACGGATGGCCGCGTTCTTCTCGGTTATCAGGTCACGTACGTCAGTAGGTAGTTTCCAGCGATGGTCTTCCATCACCGGAACTTCCCGTGAACAATCCGTCAATACGGATTGTACGTGCTCTGTAAACGAGTCGATTACGGCCGTCGTATCGGCGACTGACACTAAGTGATCGGGGATGGTGTCTAAGTGAGGCGACGTGGTGGATTTCAGTCTTTCGCTTACTTTCCTCCAGTCGGTTATCGTCTGGGTCTGAGGGGGGCGGTTGGGGTCGATCGGGCCGACCGAGCCGGCCCCACTACAATAATATTTAATCGCCTGCCCATCAATCAATGTTGATATTTTAAATTTGCTGTTAAAAGCATGGCCCACATCCCTCCCACATCGCTTCAGATTATTAACATCAACGTTGAAAATTAATTACTCTACCACAACCACAACACAGGATATAAACTCTTTAAATTTTTTACCGTGGTATTAAAAGCTACGCTAAAATAAAAATAAACAAAATTGACAGTGACAAATCAAAAGCATTGCCGTAGGTTTTTTTTTAATTTTTGTTGTGACTATATTTTTAACTTTTGTAACAATGTCTTCAATTTAGAATTTCTTGTGCGTAATGACACAAAAACCGAAAAAGATATCTACCGCAGTTTACGGTAAAGTTGCACCACCAGCTATGGAGAAAGGTAGAGTAACGTATTGTACCGACTTGGAGAAGTCTGTCATAATGAGCAACTTCGAGCGTCGCGGCTGGATCCAAGTGGAGCCCGACGATGAATGGAACTTCTACTGGTCCTTCACACAAAATTGGCGAACAGTTTTCAGCATCGAGAGCGGCTACCGAATGAACGACAACCAGATGATAAATCACTTCCCAAACCATTACGAACTGTCGTGTAAAGATTTATTAGTAAAAAACATCAAGAGATATAGAAAGGAACTTGAGAGAGAAGGTAATCCCTTGGCCGAAAAAGCAGACGTTGCATTACCTAACGGACAAGTGATTACCCGCTATTTACATTTAGATTTTATACCAGTAACGTACGTACTGCCTGCCGACTACAACATGTTTATTGAAGAATACAGAAAGTCTCCTTAGAGCACATGGATTATGAAACCGTGCGGAAAGTCACAGGGGGCAGGAATATTTCTTATAAATAAACTATCGAAACTTAAGAAGTGGTCTCGTGAAGCGAAAACTCCGTTTCATCCCCAATCGACCAGTAAAGAATCTTACGTAATATCGCGTTACATCGACAACCCGCTCCTAATTGGAGGGAAGAAATTCGACTTACGTCTGTACGTACTCGTGACGTCATTCCGCCCTCTAAAGGCGTATTTATTCCAACATGGCTTCTGTAGATTTTGTACAGTGAAATATGACACGAGTGTTACTGAGCTCGATAACATGTACATGCACCTGACTAATGTCAGCGTACAGAAGCACGGTGGTGATTACAACAGTTTGCACGGCGGGAAAATGAGTGTTCAGAATTTTCGTCTGTATTTGGAAGGTACGAGAGGGCGCTCTGTAACCGATAGATTGTTTGCAGAAATGCAATGGCTTATTGTTCACTCTTTGAAAGCTGTCGCTCCCGTGATGGCTAATGATCGCCACTCCTTTGAATGTTATGGATACGATATTATAATAGACAATACTCTAAAGCCTTGGCTTGTAGAGGTGAATGCTTCACCGTCACTACAGTCGATGACTCATAATGATAGAATATTGAAATACAAATTAATAGATAACATTGTATCTGTGGTTGTACCGCCTGATGGTATTCCTGACGCGAGGTGGAACAAAATCCCCACCGCCGAAGCGCTCGGTGACTTCGAACTGTTGATTGATGAAGAACTCATAGAAAAGGAAGACGCTAATTCGCGCTACAACAAATACCATCGTGTCAGACCATAATTTAATAACCATTTTCTAATATTTGTACCATTTAATTTAATGAAAAATCAAACTCATTTTAAATGTTTTATTTAATTACCAATCCAGCTACACCAACACAAAATTCCAGCCATCCAGCACATAACACAAAATTTGAAATATATTTCAGTTTTTCCGAGTTCCTCGCTCAGAACGTGGAGCCATCTCCTCCATGTACATATAATCTTCGTCGATGAGTATTTGAAAATCTCCTAAAGCCTCTGCGGTGGGTGTTTTGTTCCAGCGTGAGTCCGGGATCCCGCCCGGTGGCAGAACAACCGATAAAAGATTATCCAGGAGCTTGTACTTGAGTATCCTGTCGTTAACCGTCGTAGCCGTCATCGACGGGGAGGCGTTCACCTCTATAAGCCACGGCTTTAAGTTATCGTCTATGATTATGTCGTAGCCGTAACACTCGAAGCAATGGCACTCGTTCGACATAACGTGCGCCACTGCCTTTAACGAGTGCACTATCAACCATTGTATGCTCTCAAACAGACGGTCGGTCACTTGCCGACCCCGGGTTCCTTCTAAATAAAGCTTTAAATTATGTATGCCCAGCTTCCCCCCGTGCTCACCATTGTAGTAGCCGCCGTGTTTTTGTACGCTGACATTCATTAGGTGTACATACATGTTATCAAGCTCAGCGACGCTTGTGTCGTATTTCATTGTGCAAAATCTACAAAATCCATTCCGAAACATGTAACCTTTTAAAGGGCGGAACGACGTAACAAGGACGTAAATCCTTAAATCGAATTTCTTTCCACCGATAAGAAGCGGATTATCTATGTAGCGAGATATGACAAATGTATCTTTACTCGTGAGATCATTTTTTCAGTTTCGACAGTTTGTTTATAAGGAAAATGCCGGCGCCTTGGGATTTGCCGCAAGGCTTTAAAATCCAGGTTGTTTGAGGGTACTCTTCAACAAACATGCTGTAGTCGGAAGGCAGCACGAACGTTACCGGAATGAAATCTAAATATAAATAGCGAGTGATGACTTGCCCGCTCGGGAGTTTTACTTCAGTTATTTTCCGCAAGGGAATTACCTTCTTTTTCCAATTCGTTTCTGTATTTCTTTATGTTTTTTTACGAGTAAATCTTTACGTACTAGGTCGTAGTGGTTTGGAAAATGATTGATCAACTGATTGTCGCCGAGGCGTATCCCACTCTCTATGCTAATTATAGTTCGACAATTCAGTGTGTTTGCCCAGTAAACGTTCCAAACTTCTTCTGGCATCACTTGGTTCCATCCCCTTCTCTTAAAGGTGTTAATGACTACAGATTTATCGAAATCTGTACAGAAATTCATATGCTTCCCATCGTGTGGTGAACTTGATAGCCGGTAGATCGAAGTTACAGATTTTTTGCTATGTGATGGCACTATTACGCAAAAAAAAATGAGTTTGTTTTATTATTGTGTGTAGCGATAAAATTTAAACCATGACCGTCCTATTTTGGATAGTATACTCGATTGTCATGTTAGTCAACATTGTTGTCATGGTAACCTTAAGTTGTATTGTGTTGTTGTAAGGGAGTAAGACAAGGAAACAGTTTTATAAATCCAAGTTTACCACGAAGAATTAAAATGATTCTAAAAACTTTTACAAACGTCATTTTCAGTAGCACTACCGTACATTAAAGTTCTTTTAAAAAATGCACAATTTATAGGTAGATGGTCGATAAAAGTTACTAAAATCAAAAAGCTTTTTCTACACTGTTTTAATTTTCAAGAATGTTAAGCAGCCAGTTCCTTTAAGAGGCTATATTTTCGCAGAATAGACGCTGAACAACGGCTTATCCGAAGTAAGAGACTTATAACATCCTGGAGCAAACAACTTATATCTTAAAGCTAGAGATTGCAGGTTAAGGATTTTTGGAACTAAGTACGCTTCGATACTTTGCTCATCCGTCAAATGCAGAGAGGAAATATTTATAAGATGTTGGAGAGCTTAGGATTTAAATTTTAATAAAAATATCTGAACAAATATTATCCACATGTAGGTACATCTTGATTTTGACAGTTTTATTATGGGCAAAAAATAGGTTCTGAATCTACAAAAAAAAGTTTTTGCGACCGTATGTTTGTGATATTTTATATTTTGTTATGTTTAAAGATTGTGTTCCTCACAATCTAATACATAATATCAATATCAATTTGTTTTTATTATATCTCGTACTAGCTGCTCCCCGCGGTTTCACCAGCATAAATATTGATCCATTGGGAGTATCGGGATAAAAAGTATGTGTTAATCCAGGTTATAAACTCTCTTTGTGCCAAATTTCATCCCAATCCGTTCAGTAGTTTTTGCGTGAAAGAGTAACAAACATCCGTCCATAGTTACAAACTTTCGTTTTTATAATATTAATAGGATTACATAGCAGCCTATAGTTTTAATGTTTTTCATGAACTGAGGAATAATTTCATTCTAATCTTTTGTTAAACGTTTGTACGTGTAAATCATAATCATTGTAAATTGTCAAATAGCCGGTGACGAGCGCCGCGCCACGTGTAAACGCCACTTGAGCTTAGCGCCCATAATTTAATTTATTATTAAACATAACGGCCATTTACGGCCACTTATTTTGCTCCCCACTAATTCACGCCGTGCGTATGGCCGTTATTTGCAACTCAATGTGCGTCTTCGTATGAATAATTCAATCAACAGGAGAGGTGGAATGAGCTCAGGATTGTTAATGTTAGTGTTTTTTTCTTACTTTCGCATGTATAAGAATGGAGGCAGACGGGCGTAGCAAAGCATAATTTATGCCGAAGAATGTGAGTCACCGAAATTACGTTGCATTCGGCTTCGTCCAAATTAGATTCTTGCGTCACTAGCAAAATTAGTCCTTGCGCAACAAGCACGTTGAGAGTACGAAAACACCTCAAGTCATTACAGTAGCTTAATACTACGTCTGCTAAAGTTAAAGGAATCATCCTCGCACTTAAGTCCTATTCACACGATGCAAGTGTCTTGCCTGTGCCATACCATATTAGTACAACAATACTAAAGTAGAAATTATTTGCAGCGTCTAAACACTGTGTGGACGGTGGACGGCGGCGCGGCGGGCGTACTTTCATTGCTGCTTTAACTAAAGCTATACGCCACAGGCAACACACCGTGTAAATCAAGCTTTATGTTTGTGATATTTTTCATTGTCTTAGAGTTTTATTTGCCGTAACTAGTAGGTATATTGAATCGTTTTTATTATTTATTTTCACATAACCGTGGGAGCGTTGACACGGAAGTGATAGGGAAACACAATTTCATTCCAGCGAAATAGTGTCGATACAGGAACGTATTGAAAGTTGTGCGATCTCGCATCGGTATGTTACAGTGTGAATGAATATCGGTATGAAAATGATTTCCAAGACGGTTTTCTAGAGTTTTCCACAGTTTAAAAATATATTTAATTTAAAATTTACCTAACTATGAATTTGTTGGTATACGATGTCAAAAAATGGTCAATGTCGTCTATTGTTATGTGATGTTTATTCAAAATTCTACGAAGATTTCAGTTCCATTGTCTTGTACTAAACGGTTATTACATTAGCTCTTTTAAATGTCTGAACAACATACAACAAAAGACGTATCGATTAAAAAGATACTACACAGCGATTTCTAGTATTTTACACAGACCACACCACCCAGCGTACTGTCGACGTCATTAACACAGAATCAGAATCAGAATTTTATTTGCTATGAAATGTAGGTGCAGGTATAAGATGTTGTATATGAATTAATGAGATCGGCTACAGTCTACCTTACCGCGTGCAAATTATTAAATTAGTAAAAAATTATACAAACAAAATAATGTCAACAAAACACAACAGAATTATAGTAAAGTATAATAGTCAGGTAGATATGTCTTAAATGATCAAAATTGTAATTAATTGTAACACTCATAATCTGGAAAAACTTGTATCATTAAGAAAGTCTTACACAGAGTAATAACATTTGCCTAGAAGTAGTACAGTTACCTTAGATTTAAAAATGTTTTTTACCCGAATGCAGCAAGTTCTTGTATTGGGATCTCAAGGGGCCATTACGTATTCTTATATTCGCCAGTGTCGGAAATATGTTAGGATTGGTCTTTACAAAAACTGCCACCTCCAATACGTACAACCATGGAAAAGTCAGTATCCTCAGAGACCGAAAGACAGGTTACAGCTGTCTGTGCTTTTAAGTTTTGATATCGATCTAATACACCGTTTCTGGGCTTTCAAAATCTTCTCCCTCTCACTACAGTTACCCCAAAATATAATTCCATATCTTAACACTGAAGCAACCAACACCTACGTACTATCTCTGTGGGAAATGGATTTATGATTATTTTCTATCCAGCTTGCATCGGAAATGTTTGGTAAAGTTTATGGGTGCAATACAGAACATCAAACTCAACATCTTTCTCCATGGAACCATCATCGCAATCGCGAAAAAATATCGACTGTCCTACTTAAATCTTCAACATCTACACGACCCAAATTTATGGGACGGCTAATTATTTTTCGTGATAACGATGGTTGACCCATGGAGAAAGTTGTTAAGTCTGATGTTCTTTATAAGACCACACCTGCATACGCTGCATGGCCACAATAGAAACGCAAGAAACGAAAGAGAAAACGACAGATTGAAGAAAGAAGAGAAAGTGCGCGATGTCGAAACTCAATAAAAGAGTTACTTATTGTTATGAAAGTGATTTGTCTTCTTCTTGAAAACTCCGCCATGGGCGCCCCCACTGACGCAGAGTCTCCGGCCCCAGCTCGTGGAGGACGTGGTGAGCACTTTGTTCCCTTCGCGGGGGGAGCATATTGCCCCGTCGACGGATGCGGACCACACCGCCGACGACGACGATGATGCTTCGGAGGTGACTGAGGTAGAGATGAGAGTGGCGGTACATAGGCTTAATGCCAAAAATACCGCCCCAGGACCCGACGGCTTACCTGGAAAAACCTGGGTTCTGGCCATGGAGACTCTCGGGCCTCGACTAAGGGGGCTCCTAAGCGCATGTTTAGAGGAGGGCCAGTTCCCACTTCGCTGGAAGACGGGGAAACTGGTCCTCATTAAGAAGCCGGGGCGCCCTGCGAACTCTCCGTCCGCTTACCGGCCCATCGTGCTGCTCGAAGAGGTGGGCAAGCTCTTTGAAAGAGTTATTGGAATCCGCCACGTCGGACGGCTGGTGCGAGTGGGGCCGGATTTGTCGGAGAGCCAGTTTGGTTTCCGCAGGGGGCGCTCTACGGTGGACGCCATCATGCGCGTGCGAGCCCTCGAGATGGGGGATGCTGTTACCCGGGGTGGGGTCGTCTTGGCGTTGTCTCTAGACATCGCCAATGCCTTCAACACCCTGCCCTGGAGTTGCATCAGGGAGGCATTGCGGTATCACCGGATGCCGACCTACCTCTATCACGTGGTCGAGGCCTATTTGACGGACAGGGCCGTCATCTACCCCGGTCACCGGGGAGAGTGGAACCGGCGAGAGATGTCGTGCGGTGTCCCACAGGGATCGGTCCTGGGGCCGCTTCTGTGGGATATCGGTTACGACTGGGTGCTGCGCGCCGACCCGAATGGCGTCAGCGTGGTGTGCTACGATGACGACACGCTGGTCCTGGCACAGGGGAGGTTGCACCAGGAGGCGGCCGAACAAGCGACACTCGGGGTTGCGACAACCGTCGAGAGAATCCGGCAGTTGGGAATCGAAGTGTCCCTGCACAAGTCCGAGGGCATGTGTTTTCATGGTCCTCGAAATGCGCCACTGTCGGGTTCCCAGATAACGGCGGGAGGGGTTCACATCGGCGTCGAGTCGACGATGAAATATCTGGGACTCATCCTCGACAGCCGGTGGAACTTCGTGGAGCATTTCCGACATTTGGCTCCCAGACTGGAGCGGGCTGGGGCTGCCTTGAGGCGGCTCCTGCCCAATTTAGGGGGTCCAAACGCCTCCTGCCGGAGGCTTTACGCGGGAGTCGTGCGGTCCATGGCCCTTTACGGGGCACCGGTGCGGGCGCGTTCTTTGAGGCGCCGACCGGCCCGCCGGTTGAACGCGTCCCAAAGGTTCATGGCCGTCCGGCTGGTCCGGGGATTCCGCACGGTCTCCTGCGAGGCGGCGAGTCTCCTTGCCGGATTGGCGCCATGGGATATGGAGGCAAAAGCCCTCGCGCCAATCCCATACGTGCGCGAGGCAAAACGCCGGGGTGTAACTCCGCTGCCGCGAGAAATCACAGTACAGCGAACAGAGTTCCGGCGGGATCTCATGGCGAAATGGAGGGTGCGATTGTCGCAACCCAGTGATGGGCACCCCACAATAGCGGCGGTAAGTCCCCTCTTTGAGGAGTGGTTGGAGAGGCGCCACGGAGTCCTCACCTTCCGCCTGACACAGGTCCTCACCGTCGGGGGAGGTTCCTGTTTCGCATAAGGCGGGAGGAAACGCCCGGGTTTCACCATTGTGTGGATCGCCCGTAGGACACGGTGGAGCATACGGTTGAGGTCTGCCCAGCTTGGGCAGAGCACCGCAGTGTCCTCGCGGAGGCGATTGGCGGCGGCGATCTCTCGCGTCCGGCCCTGGGGGTCTACTCTCTTACTCCGTCAACGACGATACGGGTCCGTCCGAAGGTAGTTCGAAACTAAACACTAAACCCTACTCCTGATTGATTTCGGATTCATTAGTTTCTAACGGAATCATAGACAATACTTGTGAACAAATGACGCATGACGATAGAGCTGCGCTATTTTACCGGTCGATTACCGGTTTACTTACTTTGCAGTTTTCTAGCTTATTAAACAAAAAATAATATTGGTATTCTTAAACAAATGTCACATTTCTAACAATATAGTTTTTATTATGTCTTTAGTTAAAGAATTGAACTATTTTTGCCATTTTAATCCGTTTCGTGGACTTATCCTGTTAATACCTTTGCCCTTTTTCTTTCTGACGGCAACTTTCAAATGAAATGTCAGTTTTTTCAAAATATTGTGTACAGGGTCCACCTGTAAGACAAGACCTAGCAGTCATCACACCCACACAAATCTCTGCTGCTACACCTGCCAACCCACTTTCCCAGGAGCAACCCGCAGTGCTCACTGAGGCACTGGTAAAAGGAACGGCCAATTCATAATCAGCGAAGTAAGTATTATTGATCACTAGTAAATAGATCACATTAATCATGGTTATAAAATACTAAGCTGAGTAATTTTAATACTGAGTAATATTTTTTTTCATTTGTTTACAGTATTACATTCTTGTTGTGCACGACCACGAGTTCGGCGACACCTACCTGCCGATTCAGCAAGAAGCCGAGTTGTGTTGATTGATGCTAAATAAAAATTTGTTACCAAAAACATTACTTTTATTGTGTAATATTTGTTTTTTAACCGTATCTTCCGCCTGTCCTAACACCCATTATGTCCTGTAAGCAATATAAATACAAATACCCTATTTATTGACATGTTTTAACAAGAGGCAATCGGCGACGCCTTCGTTCTACCTGTAAAGCTTCTTCGAGCAATAAAAAAGCAGCCATATGTTCAAGTTATCAACTTTCGGCAGCAGCACGATAACTATTTTGATGTTGTATCAAATGACATAACGTTCCGTCAAAACAAGTGTCAATACCAACTTTTCGGACGGGCAAAAACGCATCGGGAGTAGGGACAACTGTCAAATCGTGTTGTCATTCATTCTTAGTTCGAGTACGGGACTTATCGTAAGTCCGTAGGTGATACGGAGTAGGAAACGTCCGTAACGAAGGCCGAAACTACGGACTTCGTGCTTGAAGTGTAGACCCTCTGGTCCAGGCCATGGTACGGAGCGAGAGGGAATGGAAAGGGTTATATCTGAGAAATTCCTAATAGAACAAACGCGTTAACACTTTTGGGGATCGAATTCGACACCTCACACCTAACAGTCACGCTTGTGATCACTAACCTAACGAGGCAGTGGTACAGCACGTACCCAAGTAGGTAAAAATCATTTTTTTTGCTGGAATTCATGCACAATTTCATGTTTTTACAGCGCTGTAGGTACAACATACGAAGGAAATTGTTTTCTGATTGGCTGAGATTCCTTTACGACGATCTGAGAAACATTTGGGATCTTTAAACCACCATACCGCAGGCCTATGGGAGATAAAAACTTATTAATATCACTTTGCGGTCTTTTCCCAAGTTCCGAACATAAGAACTATCGTTACGAAGGTTTGGGTTATGTTCATCTCTATTTCTATATTTTACAAATTTCTTCGGCTTCATAAAATAAGTACGATAAGCCATTTTTTATTAAGAGAAAAGTTGAGCTTAATTGATGTATCAAGTCAAAGTAGATCATTTTATCATGAGCTTTAAATCAAATAAGTAAAATGCAAGTAGGTACTTCATACTTGAAAATATAGATCAGGCTTTTATCTAAAATTACCTACGTATAATATTGTAACGGTTGCTGTGTGTTTGTATAAGAAAATACTGTTCAAGGACCAAAAAAAGTTGCTTTCATTTAAGTTAAATATGTACTGTATAGCCTATTGTCAGGAATGCCTATGTGAAAATGAAAATGAACTTTACGGCCTTGGCTTAAAAGATTGTATCGTAATTGCGTTTTACATTTCACACTGAAACAGGATTTCTTGCCTACTTAAAAAAGGGCTTTCCACTAATCAGGATAACATCAAGTGATTAAAATAAAAAATTAACTTTATGTTGAAAATATTTTAAACTTTCCATGCACGCGCCACTTCATTTTCGTCAAGGCTCCGATGACCGATACCGTTAGCAGGATCAGTATTCACACACAAAATAAATCTAGCGGGTAACGTTTAGGTCAGGACCATGTCACCCGGATATGATAGCTGGATCTATTATTAGCTTGTCGTGTCGCACACGCCCATTCATTCACACGGTTCATTTGAGAGAGGTTATTAAGTCCTGCAATTTGTGGCAGTTGACAGATTGCGGGATAAAACTATACTAGGATTAGAAGAACTGATGACGCCTGTGATTCAGGTTTAATGAACAGGCTTTAAACATCGTTATACCTACATTATTTCTTAGATTTATATGTACTTTATTTAACCAATAAACAAAACTCCACCATGCATCTAAAACTATGCTGTGCACTCACTACCCTCTATTTTAGATTAAAGTCCACGATTGCTCTACCGATATAATATTATAAGGTAACCTATTTAAATATTTTGCTATCAAAATAACTCTTAAACTCCCAACTTCGCGACATTTATGTTCTCTCTGAACACACGACGTTTATAATAAAACGAGCTAAAGTCAATATAAAGTTGGAAAATAAATTTAAAGAGGACAAATATTATTTTTGAGTGCAAGGATATGCCTCAGATATATTGCGATATCCGACGGTGAGGAGGCAAAAGAAATATGTGTTAGGTTGCATTCAAAAATGTATGTGAAACTCGGTTTATTTCAGTAAAAACAAAATTGTGTAGTGACGAACGGATGGTGTAAAAATAAGGGAAAATAATGACTAAAATTGTAAAAAAATACAATGATTTTCAATTACTTTCTTATGCATATGTAGAAAAGGCAGAAAAGGGTGCCGCGATTGTGTAGTGTTGTAGTCGATTTCCTACAGATCAACTAAAACGCACATAACTAATTACGGTTTACAAGAATGACATCCCTAAATCTTTCAAATTCCCACCACGTCACTCGGTGTCGTGGTATGGATTGGGCTATAAATATCCCTGCTTGATGCCTAACGTTCCCCCAAGTCCGTTTAAGCAGACGACAACCTCATAGGTTGACCTGCAAGATGCCATTCCCAAAAAAAACCTAACGTTCCCTTTCCTTCGCAACAAGCAGATCAAGCAGTAAGTTTAAATAACCCCGAGATAAACGGGTAAGTGCTCAGTGTGATTGCCTTTATTCATAATTGTGTCCTGTCAGATCGCATTCTCTATGTATTTCTGTCTGCGCGGTCTGGCAGCTAATGTAATTGTTCTCGGCAGCCCCCCTATGACTGTAGAGAAAGCTATTTGCCGATAGTGGCTTCTGCCACATAACCTGTCACCATTACTGCACCTCTGTGAATGCGTGCGCATGCTTCTCGCATTCTTCGCTATGCTTGTCTCGCCGCGCTGCGCCTTGCTGTTCGCTTAAATCACCTGGCCACGCGGCGAGTGACCTCCGAGAATGCCCGCGGCATGTGCACGGCATAACCTAAAATTGTAAGCCGCCACGATGGGTGAGTCTTCCTCCATCCACCTTGCTTTGGGCTTACGGCTGGGAGACGCACACATCGACAGAGGCTTGTAGTCCTGGCACAACGCTTACGGAAGCACCCGGCTCGCGGTGATTCCAGGGTTCCAGTATTAGGCTTCGCTGCTACTATCCTGCCTACCGCTGACTGACGTCATTGCTGCTTCCGCCCTACCAGTGGAGAGACGGAAGTCACGCGGACTACCCACGCGGCCGCTACCGCCGCCTGACCTGCCATCCACGTGGCTCGTGGGTGCCGAGACCCCACGCCCGCCACGTGTTGAGGGCCTGCCTGAGCGGACCACGTGCCTACACACGGTCGTTCATCCCTCGCGTGTCGAGTCGCTCCTCTACCCTGCTGCCTGCCCTGTGACGTCACGCCGGACCACGTGCTGCGTCGTAGCCAAGCCCAGGGCAGTAGCGTTCCTTTCTTTCTACGATAGAGACCAGTGAACAAGTGCTTAGAGACCTTAAAACCCACTAACCTGAAATCTGTGTCTCAATAAATAAATGTGTAAAGTGACCCTTTGGTTTTAATATCTATCTACCTAGGAACTCACTTGCCACAATTGTTTGAGATCACGAATTCCTTCTTACCTAACCTGTCCGAGGTGGGATAGTAAAAAAGTCTTGGAGGCAATAATGAGGAAAATTATTTGGGTAATGAACAAGTGTCAAGATTGAAATAAAATTGCGTTATCCTTCTGAATATATTTGGGGGCAACTAGGTATCTCAAGGTATTTTTATAGGTATAGGCAGGAAGACCCTAGACGTTCAAATGATGTGAATAAAAGTCTTTGTTTGGAATTAGGACTACGTCGATCTTTTTATTCAAGGGTGGGCGTAGCTCATGGAAAGTTTGTCTGCAATAGCCGACCTTAAGCCTGTGTAAGAAATGTAAGAAGTGTAAGAAAGGTAAGAAATGAACTATGGTTAATTTCGCACGTGTGAGATTGGTTAAAACGAGCTGTCATATGAAATATAGTTTTTGTTTGAAAGAACCATTGGAAACTACCGCCCATCCACATAAAAACATATTAAAATAAAAATTAAATATTAACGTTTGTTTTCCTCTAACAACGTCCAAGTAGTTAATTAACAAATATGATGACAGTACTCAACCTAGGTTTATGGCGTTACACATTAATAAATTACTCACCTGGGTAGCCAACGTGCATAAATGGATCAGCTGTTAAGTTATGAAGTTGTTTTACGAAACTGACTAAAAGTCATACAATTTTAAATTTACCCGCTCACGGCCCGCTGGTCCCATTTGGGTCCGGTAATCGAAAATTCTTTCAAGCCCCGCTGGTCCCATTTGGGTTCCAACCGTTTCGCTCGATTTTATCTCTAACAGTAAAATAAATAAAGGTTATATTAGTCTGTGGTTTGTGTCAGGGTCGAGCCAGATAGTTACTCTATTCATATCAGTCGTTCGAAACCATAAATTTTGTCGGAATATTTTAAAAAAAATGTTAAAGTCGCGTAGTTTGTCGCCGTGGGTGGACTGTCAATGGCGCATGTTCGTTTTTTAGTGAATTTAAGTGTTTTTGTGTTTAAATTGACTGTGAGTGGATTGATATTTGCTTGTGAATAGTTATTTCATTGTTGTGGATAGTTATTTGAGCGAAAAATCATAAAAAAAAGTTTTTGTGTGCAAAAATGTGTTACGTAAACACAAACACGTTTTTGAAAATTGTAAGTATTATTTCGTCATTTATTTACAATATTCAACTCTCGTATTACGAATACTGTTTTTATTTTGTAATATGGTATGTTTATTCAAGAACCCAAAATAATTTACTTATAGTGGGTGGAATCTACCAAAAATTTATGAAAAAGTTTTTTTTTTTATCAAAACCGCGTAAACGGCGAATTTCCGCGATATCGCGAAATTTTGCGAGCGTTTTGTCACATGACGTTAGCCGTTTCCGGGGCCGAGAAAGGGTAATACGCGAGATGTAACACATTATATATGGTTAGTACACATTGAATGTTATCTTAAATTCTCAGCTGAGCGATTCATCTTGTAAAGGACTTTCTAGAACATGTTTATTACTCACTAGAGACTAACACTATCATCGAAAATACTTGTCAGAATCTTATTGTTCATAATGCATTCCAATTTTTTTTCAGTAACCAACGTACTTTCGCAAAAAGTATTCCTCAAGGGTGAAATTAATATTTGTCGGGATAATACTCCGTCTTTTCGTTGTTATTCTGCGACAAATATGAGTGTTAACAAAACCCCTCATGTGTTTTAGTAACTGTTTGTTTTCTAGATTTAGCAGATGTTTTTATTTACGGTTTAAGGGTTTACGGGGTTAATCGACTAGTTTTAAACTTGCACTTGTGTCACAGCACTAGAATCATTTGCTGAAAACATGGTTACAATTGTCGACGTCCCTGCCACCCCGGAGCGTAGCCCTGTGTTTGGTCGCTTGTTCACAACAGAGAAAACTTCTGCAAAGCATTTGGTAGTATCCCATTCAGCGTTAATGCTTCTTTGGTTCCGTAAAGGAATTGACACCATTCAAATTTAAAAAAAAACTCGCAATTACAATCTTCTCCCCGCTTCTAGATCGCTTCACTATGGTAGGCCTTGATTCGTTTTGAAACACCCAAAACGTCGACTGGCGCTACGTTTCTGGATCGTATTGATAAATCCAAGACTCAAAATCAAAAACAATCCTCCTCACGCGAAGATGCACGTGTAGAATTTAGAGAACGCTTCCCGATCCAACCTGCAGTATGTGCTGAATCACTTGATACGTAAATCACCTATTGTATTGAATAAAAAAATTCACTACTAGCACGTTTTCTTCCGTAACAAACGTCAAAGGGCAACCACTTCTTTCTTCCTCCCCCAAAGTTAGTCGACCGCGCTTGAATTTGTTATATCAACGATACACGGTTACTTTAGAAGGGCCTTCATAGATTAATGCAATTTGAAGTTTATCGTACGATTCATCCGGTTTCGGGCGGTTTCAGATCCATTTTTTAAATGAGACACGAAAATTTGGTTTAGCTCGCAAACACTGTGGAGGGATTTTTTAAAATTGGAGCGTACCTATTTTTACTTTCAAATAATCATATTTTCAAAAAAGGCTTATAACTGGCCAGCCTCTCATACAAAAAAACTTTTATTCGCAATACTTTCTGAGTGGCCTGTAAAAGGCTGGTAATTTTACTATCTGGTTACAATTTTACTTGTACTTCAAGGAACAATTCCAAGCTGACTAAGAACTGCGAACTCTTGTTAAAGAAAAAGCCAATAAAACTTAGACAGTCCTCGTTAGGTAGGTATCTACTTACTAAGATCTCTCCTGAAATTAGTCCGAGACATTTTGTCGTGAAAGTCTCTACGTTTAATGCGATACATTTCCAAGCTAGTGGTCGACATTAATATTTTACGTACTTTTAATGACATAGTTAGGTATTTTTTTTGTAAGGGGCTCGTGGCTAAATAGTAACAGCTGCACGGGTCCATCGAGGTTAAGCTACGCTTGTCGCGGTCGGTTCATGGATGGGTGACCATCCATTACACATCGAGACTCCTCCGTGCCTCGGAACATTGATCCCGGCTGTCATTCGTTGATCTTTGACAGCCGTAACGGGTAGTCAGGAGCTCAAAAGTGTGAAAACCAGTCTTACCGAGGGTATCGTGTTACCAAGTAACTCGGTTGTTGACGTCCGTTAGGCTGTCGCTCCATGTGAGATACTGGTACTCAGCTGCAAGCCAACCCCGACATAGTAAGGAAAAGGATAAGCAGATTGATTTTTAGTTTGAGTTTTTATGCTTTTTTCTACACAGTACAAATACCTACCTTTTATATCATCATCATAATTTCAGCCGAAAAACGTCCACTGCTGGACAAAAGTGCTTCCCGCTTCCAGACGATTTCGATCTTCGCGACCTTCACAAGGTCATCGGTCCATCTTGTGGGAGGCCTTCCAACGCTACGTCTTCCGGTACGCCCAAACTGAAAGAGTTAAATCGGAAGAGTACCATCAAAGAGTAATAAATGATTAAAATAAAGATTATTTCTTGGCATAAGGAATCTACATATCAAAGTCTTGCTCCAACATATAGATTTTGAACCAAAGTCACAGTATTTTGCTTCACCTGTATTCAAGAACTCATTCGCATATATCAAGTGCAAGACCTGATTTTCGTCCACAATATTTTATCCGTGGAATAAAATTGACGCCTGACAGTTTTTGAATAGAAAACATGACAAAAATTCCAAATTATTCCTCGAATAATGTTATTTGGTGTTGATCAGCAATTAGGTACTAATTTTACTATAGGCAAGTACACTAGGCCGCACGTTGGTGGTATCACTATGCCCTGAGCTGACCTAGTTTAGTACGGAGTTTCAATAGATTAAAAGGTCAGCTTATCTGGCTTTGTTACCACTGAAGTACGTCCTACTGTACTTGAGCATGAACGAGCATGAGCATACTGGGATGTCGGGTCCTGCTACAAATCTGGTCTACTGCCTGATCTGAATCATTCCGTTGATGCAATTTTCATCAAAATTTCCAAAACGGAATCCATGAGACAGCCACCAAGTTACTGTAATATGTCTAAGACATTGAGTAAAATTTAATTATTGTATTATTTATCATGTTTCCTCGCATTCCGTATGATCTCACCTCAAATATTTATTCGATTCCAACCGAACTTACCGTTACCTACTAAATTGACTATCACGGAGTCTCATTTTCCAATTAAGCCAAAATCATTTGAAATCCACCTCATTTGACTAAAGTCTTACTTGTGGTGCTTCGTTTCTGAACACCGAAATCAGTTATTAAAGCTTATTTTGTACAGCAATGTTATTCCTTCGTTGATAGGAAAAATTGAATTATTTGAGAAAGGTTCGCGTTACATCGGTAATTGTTGTTAGCTTTAGCTGGTGATCAGCTTTGTTAGTTATCTGTATTAGAAAATTAATACGGTAAAATAAACAACAATATTTCGTTTAGCAACTTTTTGACGTATTTAGTAATTTTACATGAATGGTATTAGATTTGTATTCAAATCAAAGTATTGGATTATTTCTATTACTTAAAAAAAGGAATTCAGACGTTCGTATGCAGAGCATGCCATGGAATAAGTAAGTACTTTTAGCTCGTTGAGCATACACATTTCCAGAACACATAGCATAACATTACGACTGTATTCCTTGGAGTGTTTGGCAAAGGAGAACCTATACTAAACCCACGTTTCATCTGTTATATTTAAGTCCCATGTCCTCGTAGGGTGCGAGCCTATTGTCATCAACCGGGCACTGATCCAGACTCCGGGCTGTTACTGAGAAATTTTAAATGGAAAAACCCAATAACACTTTTCTCGACCCAGGAACCCAGGAACCCAGGACCTCATGGTCACAGTAGCGCTTGCGATCACTAAAGAACAAGACAGTCATATTTCTTGAACTGACTGACAAATAACACATAACCTCAACCTAGAATATAATAATATAGAGTTTTTAGGTAAGTTCTACTTATAGAACACTTAAGGTTTTATGCGAAAAAGTGAAGAGAAAATATAGAGAGATGGAGGAAATATAATCTGTGTAAAGCCCACAAAACCTTATAAACTAGCGCTTTTGTATTATTGAATTTGACCTCAATTTCCTGCCCGCATGTCCTGTTTTATTATAATTACCTATTGAAAGCGGTTACCATATTATTATTTTTATATTATTGAGAGCAATTATTGTAGCAGAAGTAATGTTTCGTTTTGAAACGTCAAGTAATAAATTAATGGTATTGGAGTGGGCTGCAAATAAAACAGAAACCAAATTGGTTTTTTATCGTTTAACTAGCGACGCGCTTGCATCGCGCTTTTTTGAGTTACAACATCGATATTACTTCGTTATGTGTAGGTTTAAAATGTAATTATACACTTAAAACTTCTGGAATAAATTCTCATAATGATGGTGAAAACCGTATCAAATTAAACTTTTACTATGGGAAAATGCCTGAATACGTAAAAAAATCTGCTGGTTCATATATTTGTGTTCGTTTAATTCAACGTTTTTTACGTTTTCGGGGTTGTTCCCATAGTAGATGTTGTTTATAACGATGATTACAATGACCCCTTTTAAGGATTAAAACTATGAAAATGTAACGTATATAGATTGTGCTTTTGTGTTGTTTTTTCTCGTTGCATCCATTAAATGCATGATTTTCCAGATGTGCGGACCATGGTAGGCAGTTTTTCTGTCTTTCAGTTATCTAATCTTTCAAATAATGAAATAACAATAAAATATGATGTTATATTCAAGTATACACATAACGCTATCTTATAAGTACCAATAGGTCTAAAAATACAAAACAATCAATGCCAATCATTTGATATTATATACCTACAGTTTTAAATTAGTTTTTGATTTTACTTTATTAGATTTTTTTGTAAATGTGAGAACGTTGTAGGCCTTGTGGATTGTAAATTTATAGACCATAGTCTATTTGTTTAACATATGGTACTTGTTGGTAGGCCTACACTGTCCTCCCATACCTATTAAAACTGTAATTTGAAAATATTGTAAAAGACAAATATTTTTTTAAGAGTAACCATGGAGTTTCTTGGCGGCTCTTCTCCATAGGAAACGACCAATTGGAACCGTGCACCTAGAATCTGACGTTTCATAAGTGCCCATGTAGGTTTATGTGAAATAAAATAATTTGATTTGATTTGGAAAAACAAACCTCATTCTTTAAAAAAATGCGTTTCAAGGAAACTCCTTGATAAATAATTATTAATTTTCTGCATCCTTAATTCAGTTCAATTCAATTTATTTATTTCAGATAATCATCCATACATGCATGGTTCTTAGAACACAACAAATAAACATACACAAAACAATATAAAGATTGGATCAGGACCGCACTACTCGCACATGTAGTTTTGTCCAATGCATGGAGCATTGGAAAGGGCAATCCACATCCATTTTTAATGGGAAATATTGCCTGTCTAGAGTATACCTTTCCTGCTCTAACTTACACAGAGTGTAGGAAATAGAACGGCATAGGCATATGACATCACATGTCAAACATCTCCATACATTTTTTCTCGGGAATGTCCCACTTTCTGAAGTGCTCTTGTAAACAAAAATCTAACTCATTGAGTCGGTGTGACAGACTGGGAATATAAAAAATTCGCAATCTTGTTTTTTTGGTACGGTCCTTTTTGATCTTTATAATTATTGCGATAAGGTTGCTTTTAGGTTGTCGGGTCTTTCAAATTAACAATGAACTTTATTACTGTTACTATAAGGTTGCTATTAGGTTGCTGCTGGCATTTTTATCAAATATTAACGACACTTTGTTCGCAATAAATTGATTGTTTTAATTGTTGGTTTACTTACTGTTTTTGTTACGCAGCATGCTATTGTCTTATGTTTTTCGATTAGGAAATATCATCATAATGTGGATGGTAAATTGATATTTAAAATAAATTCAATATTAATTGCTCTACGATTCAAAGTATAAGAGGGTCTTTTTTAGCACTTATATTCAAGTGCTTGTATTTTTGCTCATTATTCGTAAACTAAACCTTTGTTACAGCTAAAACTTTGTCTGTAATATGTTTGTGTACCAAACAACGTAATAAGATAATAACCTAAACCACCTGGCTTACAGAGTTCCCGTAATGAATGTGTAAACATACTCTTTTTTTTTGTTCGCAGTCCGGGGTAGCGATCGGAGGCATGTTATTGATAAGCTTATCTCATGAAAAAAATGAACGGAGATGTCTGTTATTTTGATTGATTATTGTAAAATTATATATTTTTGAGTACAGACAATAATATTTTTTGGAAAAAACGCTTTATTTTTATAATTATGGCGTCTTTTGTACGAAAAATTGGGAAAAAGTCGCTCACCCTACTTTCAAATACGAATTAACAATAAATTACAAGGTAAAACTATACTACACCATTTATATTCAGATAGCATATTTTCTAACAATTTCAATGGCATACAGTTTGTAGAGCTACAATCCGAACTTTCTGAGATATAGACATTTTAGTGAACGCATAGAAACCGCGCTATTTAATTTGCGCGGAGCTAAACAACTTTCGCGAATGACGTAATTGGGGCTTGTCAGTTTAGGGGCTATCTGAAATAAGCTGCAGGAAGCTGTTAGGACTGCCCCGTATGCGGCGCATCAGAGACGATATTCTTTTGCGATGTATCGCTTGAAAGCCATCCACTTGAGCGTCTGCAAACATTCCTGATGCGCTACAAAAGCGTGGCAAACCCATCAACATCCTGAACGCGTTATTGTATTGGACACGCAGGGCACTGTACGTCTTCTGCGTATGCTTCACCTATAGGCTGCATGTATAAAAAGACTGACAGTACGACTTGAAGAACGTTATTTTTACCTGTGCAGTACAACGTGCAAACCTACGTGCCAGCATATTATCTCTGACGGACAATGCCCTGCGTTCCCTTTCAATATCCACATCATCAGTGTGGACCTCGGTGATCCAGTGGCCCAGGTACTTAAACTGCGCCACTCTCTTGAGAGCACTACCGACAAATGTAACCTGAGCTACGGTGTCATAGCTCTTCGTACTGGACTTGAACACCATCACCTCTCTCGTGTTATACCTGAGCCCATGAGCCCCCGCATAACACTCACAAACCTTTACTAAGTGCCTGATCGATGGGCTCAGCAACACCATATCGTCAGCGTAGCTTATATTGTTAACAAAAACACCATCAATCGAGCAGCCTACTGAAGTGCTGCTGAGCTCACGGACCAGCCGATCCACGTACAGGTTGAAGAGCTTGGGCGAAGTCAGACCACCCTGTCTCACGCCACACTCCAACCTATACGAATCCGCTAGTAATCCTGCCCGCCTTACATTGTTACGCTGATTGCCATACCAATACTTAAGGAGTGATGTGAATTCGTCAGGAAGTTCAGTCTCGCTCGATAACTTCTCCCACAGCTTGTCATACACAACCAGGTCGAAGGCCTTTGAAAGGTCAAAAAAACAGGCGTACACTGGTGTATTCCTGCTCATGTAATAACGGATAGTGTGCTTGAGACTCAATATAGCTGTTTCGACTTTAACTGAGCGTCATGTAATTTAAGATATTTATCTAAATATTACTCAATCACACTATCCAGTACCTTAGCAATCACAGTTGCGAGCGATATAGGCATGTAATTACTCAAACTAGACGCGTGCCCTGTTTTGTTCTTAATAATTGGGACAACTACGGTTCTCATTAATGCAGAAGGTGAAAAGCATGGCCAGCACCCTCGGTATGTGTCCGCCTGCATATTGTAAGTTTTCAATGCTCAATGAGTCATGGCCAGGGGATTTTCCTCGTTTCGTGTTTTTCATCGCCTGCGCGACAGCCCTACTTGTAATCCGTACGATCGTGTCCCCGGTACGTACCTCATGTGACTCAGTTCGTGTATTCCCGGTATCCAAAACTGAGCAGACCTTAAAGTGCTCCCTGAACGCCCGACCCTGCCCGCTGCTCCTGCCTGCTTGCGCTGCCTGTTGCTGGAATAACACGTGTGCCTACGCCTACTTTTGGACCCCTCTACATCATTTCCGTTTATTTTGAACTAGTTTTTATGCTCTCGGTAGACATTAGTATATTCTTTGCTTTTGTCCGCGACTTAACCAGCATGAAGGTTGGAAATTATCCTTACGGAAACGTAGCTACTACCGAGATGAAAATGTATCCTCTACATCTTAGGCTCAATCCCAGTTCATGATCATAATCATAATCATAATCTTTATTTTGCCAAAAGAATAACAACCTTAAAACAAATTCTACATTAGTACTTATTTTATATGAATCTAAACAATTAGATACCCAATTATTAACTTAGTGCACAATATTAAGTTCAGGTTGTTACGAAACCGATTCACCCTGACCCCCGTACTAGTTACAAACTGTATTACGGTGGGACAGTTTTCCTCGTTCTCAGTTTAAAATAAATATTAAAGCCGATTTGAAAGAAATAATTAGATAATCTCACTTTTCAAGTAATACAAAGCAAAACAGTGGGTAAATAAAAAAAAATCACATAATACAAATTCAAATTGTTGTTAGTAGTTGATTTTTTACTTTGTGGGTAGTAGCGTAAGTTCACATAGTATAAGTAAAAATTATAGATGTTAAGTTTGTTTACAGATATTTGTACTGTTCTCTTGTTACTTTATATATAACCAAAAACGAAGCTGATTTAATTAAAAAAATATATATATTTAAAAATTAACTTAGAACAAAATAAAACAAAACGTGTTCTTTTTTCTTTCTTTTAAGTTATCAAGCCATATTGTGTGTTTTATTGTACAATTGTGTGTGTATGTGTGCGTAAGAGAGTGTGTGCGTGTGTGAGTGTGTGACATTATATCATCTCAAAATATTTTCCACTTCATCGTAATCTAGTTCTTTAAGAAATTCCTCAATAGACTCTTTACATTCGCGACAGCTAAGATCTCTTAATTTTCGTTTTTTGCTTATCTTATTATATGCTGGGGCCAAGATAATTTGGAAATGTCTGAGCAAACCTAGTTTTACATTTGGGAGTATTGTAAACTATATCCAGCCTTCGCCTAGTCCCGAAGTCAGGTTTCACTTTGTGTTGTTCAGTTATTAAAAGCCGGATAAATAGTTTTCGTACAGAAAGAACATTACTTTCTTTATATAAGAGATCAGTAGGATACCTGTAGTTTTTAAAACACATTACCTTAAGTAGCGCACGTTGAGCTCTTTCTACCACCAACAAGGTCGTTTTTGATGCACTACCCCAGATAGTTAGACAGTAGTTTATAATCGACTGACAAAGTGAGTAATACACAGTGGTGCGTAGTTGCAATGAACAAGCGTTTCTGGGTATTTTAAATATGTATATTAGTTTTCGTATTCGGGTTAAGATACTGATCAACCACAACGCCGAGATATTTAGTGAAGGTGGTATTAATAATACCGTGACAGTTATATGTTAGCACGTTGTGACATTTATGTACTTTTATATCCATGGTGTTTGCTGGAGGCTGTTTTAATTAACGTGCTGATGGAAATATACATAATTTTTGGGCTAATTATTATTAAAATAAACATGGGTTTAATATAAATTAGTATAGGCTGCCGTAGTAGGTTTAATATAGAGCCAAAGCCTCCCACAACTGACACTATTAATTATGTCCTGTAAGAACATACTGTACACAGGCGTTGGATTTATTTTATCCCTTTGTTCGGTTATTGTTTTCCAATAATATACTTATAGCCAGCAATCATAACACTGAAAAAACAAATAGGAATATCGTTTTCACAGCAAAAAGTAAACAAAAAACGTTCAAAGAATCTGTTTTATTAAAAACATAAACCTCAGCGTTACAAAACAGACAAAAAAAATTGGTTCTATTTTTAAACCCGTTAATATTTTTAACAGCACCATTCGTAACAGCTCGAATAGCTAACTCGACAAAAGCGCTGCGGCTGAAATAACTTCCCGCTATTATAAATTCAAGCTGAATTGTGCAGCTTGAAATGCTGCTTGTGAAGAAATTCAATTGAAATAAGAATACGCGACGGCGACTCCATTTTTCTTGCGATAAACGAGTTTCCTGACACTCGATATGAACAACAATTGCCGTACGTTATTTAAAAGGTGCCGAGACTTGCAAGCTAAACTGCTTCCGTATTTTGGCCAACGAATTTTGTAATGGAATGGTCATTTCATAACCAATGGACGAAGACTGTCTCCGACTCAAACTAAGCAAATGGCGTTATAGTTTCTGAAATCGTTTTTCACCCAGGCTGATCTGTTTTGCATAATCAACCTATAATGTTCCCACTGCTGGGACAGACACAAATTAAAGCGCCTGTCTGGGTTCGAACCTACGACCTACAACTCGTAAGTCTTGGCCGTTACCACTGGGCCACCACTGCTCCTTCAAACAGTGCTTGAATGACTAGTGATGAGCCTCTGTAGAAATAAGTTTATTTAAAGTTTGCTTTTCGTCTCCATCATAGTAGCTACATACGTAGGTATGTGGCTATTATCTATCACGACTGAAGAAGAAGAAGAAGAGGAGGACTGCTACAGAAGAAGAGGGCTGCTACCACCTCCTCGAGCAGCTCGGGTTGGAGACTCTCCGTAAGTGGGGTTCTGCGGCTAGAAGTTGCTCTCGAACCGCTTTGTACAGGCGGCCCCACGGATCCCCGTCCAGAGTCTCCAACATCCTCTCCCGGTATCGCATCCTCGCCTCGTCGAGGGCCAGCCCCAGAGTCTGCTTTGCCGCGCGGTACACCTCATACCGCGCGGCCTCCTCCTCGGTGATCCGACAACGTCTCCACCTCCGCGGCGAAACGCCAGTCACAGACACGGCTCGCGACAGTAGGGCTCACGAACGACACGTCCACTATGGACCCGCCCCGCTACCGCACGCACGTGTGGACTGAGCCCCGGTTCAGGACGACCAGGCCAGTCGTGATCGCCCACTCCTCCAATGCCTCACCCTTAGCATCAGTCACTGGAGATCCCCACGTCGCAGACTTGGCGTTGAGATCCCCGAGCAACAGCACCGGGCGAGGATGGAGCTGGCCCACGACGGCACCCAACTCGACAAGGAACCTCTCGAAGTCGGCGAGACTCTTGTTGGGCGAAAAGTACGCCCCAACGACGCCAACGCCATCTGCGAGGGCGGCTATCCAGCCGTGCCCCCAAGACGGGCTGACGAGAGCCCCGCCAATGATAGCCACCAAACCGTCCAGATCTCCCACCCAGTTATCCCTGGGCGGAACCCAGTACGGCTCGGCGACCACAGCCACGTTGATCAACCAGTCTGCCATGCTCTGGAGCAATAGATCCTGAGCTCTGGCAGAGTGATTAATATTAGCCTGAAGGAAACGGAATTGTGCCATTAGTGGCATTCCATTTCCTCGGCTCCTCCTTCCCTGGGCCGGGAGTCGGCTGCTGGTTTGCTAGGCTGTGGGAGGGGCGCAGATCCTCCGACAGCCCTAGTCCTCTTGAATTTGGGTTTGTGTGCCTTGCAGGCTTTTCCGCCAAGTCTGTGCTCCGTTGGCTTTCCTGCAGTTGCGCAAAGACTGCAGTGTGGTGCCCCGGAGCACTGGGCCGCCTTGTGGCCAGACTGACCGCAGCGATAGCACTGATCGCTGCGATCTATTTCGGCGGTGCACGCTCATCCCGCGCAACCCGCTCAACTTCCAGCGCTGATGGCTTCCGCCATCCCAGCGCCTTCGGTAGCCCCCGCGGCCCCTACGGCCTCTCCAGAGGCAACTCAGGGAACCCACGGCCGAAACAGCACCCAAATTATATTAAGCACATACACGGCTCTCTTCACCACCGCCGCGGATAAAATGGCGGAAGAAATAGTTGCTGCTAATGGCAACGCACTTCGCCATATGGAAATCCTCAGTGCCCATCCCGAGATCGCGCAAGTCCTAAACTCACTCAAATATTAATTCTCAATGCATAATACGAGAGTAAAGAGTAACAAACCCCGATCTCTTAAATTAGGCTATTTCAACGCAAATGGCGTTTCAGGTCAACGCGATAAGATCGCCTTTATCTTCCGCAACCATCATCTTGACATCCTCCTCATGCAGGAAACCCTTTTGAAACCTCATCACCGAAACTCGAATATTGCCAACTATAAACCAGTTCGCAATGACCGGTCTCGATGCCCCAAGGGTGGCACACTAATATACTTTAGCAAATCTTTGTATTGCATCCCTATAGACCCACCTCCTCTCTTCTCCCATCTGGAGACCTCTCTCTCTCGGCTCGGCATGACCGGTCACCAACCGATCACCATCATTTCCGACTATATTCCACCAGACAATGGTCCGGAGGATCCCATCTCGCTCCAAAAGGACTTCACTGCCCTCTTCGGTATGAGCGACTCCGTCATCTTGGCGGGGGATCTCAATGCCAAGCACCCAGCATGGAACAGTAACACGACTTCTACCAGAGGTAGGATCGTCTCTAAGTTAGGTGAATCCCTTAACTTTGATGCAATCGCTCCAATGAGCCCGACCCATTTCCCCGGAAATCCAAATCACCTTCCCGATGTACTCAATGTAGCGCTGCTCAAGAATGTGAACCTCCGTTTGCAATCGATAGAGACGTTCACGGGAAGTTCCGGTGATGGAAGACCATCGTTGGAAACTCCCTAATGACGTACGTGATTTGATAACCGAGAAGAACGCGGCTATTCGTGCCTACGACTCTTTCCCGTGTGACGCGAACAAAGCCCACATGCGCCATTTACAGCATGTTGTAAAGAAGCGCATAGGGGAAGTTCGCTCTGAGGGCTGGAAGAAAATGCTAAGTGAACTCGAGCCCACCCATCAAGCCTTTAGCACTTGCAGAGGAAATTGCGTTCCCCTGAAAAGGTCTCTATGCCTCCTCTGATCCGCCCCGACAAGAGCGTCGCTTTTGACAGTATCGAAAAGGCCGAATGTCTTGCCGACAGCCTAGAGTCCCAATGTTCTCCCAGCTCTCAACCAGTAGACCAAGCTCACCTGAACAAGGTCGACGCTGAAGTCGAAAGGAGAGCCTCCCTCCCACCAGTCGAAGACCCTGATGATCCTCTGCCAACTGTCACTCCAGACGAAGTGCAAGACATCATTAAAGGGCTCTACGCTCGTAAAGCTCCCGGATCGGACGGTATTACCAATAAGGTATACAAACTCCTTCCTGCCCCACCGCCATCTTCAATGGTGCCTTGAGCAACAACATCTTCCCACAAGCGTGGAAAGAAGCAACCGTCATCGGTATTCCAAAGCCAAGCAAGCCAAAGTCTGAGCCCCCCAGCTACCGCCCCATCAGCTTACTCAATGTTCTCGGCAAAATCTACGAGAGGGTTATTTGGAAGCGTCTCTAAGAGGCGAGCCTCATTCCCAACGAGCAGTTTGGTTTCCGTACCCAACACTTGAGTATCCACCAGGTCCACCGTATTGTAGAGCACTTGTGCGCTGGTCTGCAGCGTAACGTGACGACGGGTGTGCTATTCTTCGACATAGCGAAAGCCTTCGACAAAGTCTGGCACAACGGCTTGTTATACAAGCTTTACCAATTAGGAGTGCCAGATCGTCTCGTGCTCATCTTACGACACTTTTTGTCGAAATGCACCTTTCGCTATCGCATCGAGGGTGCACTCTCGTCCCCTCACCTTATTCGCGCCGGGGTCCCTCAGAGTTCCGTTATATCTCCTCTAGTCTTAAATGCAAGCTGCGCATCTATACCCCAGTCATCCGTCCCATCATGACCTATGCCTGCGCTGTTTTGCGCACGCTCACCCACGTCATCTCCATTAGATGCAGATCCTGCAGAACCGTTTCCTCAGAAAGGTCACTGGTGCCCCCTTCTATGTCCGTAATATAAATCTCCACGTCGACCTTAAGATGCCTACCATAAACCAGTTAATGAAACGCTTATCGAAGCGTTTCTTTGACTGTGGCATAAAACACCCATATCCCCTGATTTCAGCGGCCGCCCGCTATACTCCCTCCCGCATAAGCAGTATTCGCCGACCAAGGCATACCCTAATCGCCCCCGACGACGCCACTACCCTCCTCCAGGAGAGCAGTAAGGCCACCAGCACTTTACACAAGCGCAAAACCCGATGGCCGTCCTACCGTCCTCACCGCCGAGGCCCGCCACGACGCCCAAATCCACGCCCCTCAAGACCCTTGCTCTAGCCAGCCCACGCCGCTGAGCCTGTAGCTTTAAATTCGTCCCCAAATCACTCAAATTCTGATCCAGGTAGTCCCTTGCTGCCCTCTTCCAGCGACGCCCAAAGCCGAAGTTCGTACCCCACAGGGGGTGCCCTTAGCGTGTAGTCGCTTAGTTTTTAGTTAGTATTTACGTTTAAGTCCTGGCTGGAGGCCTTAATTTATTAGGGCAACCACAAGCAAGTCCGTTTAAGCAGACGACAACCTCATAGGTTGACCTGCGGGTAGTCAAGCCAAAAAAAAAAATAGCGAGTCCCATTAATTGTCTCATCTTTTGGGATGGGAGCATTTTTTGTGCCTCAATTTTGGTTTCTTCAGGTCAAATTCCTTTTTATTAAAACTGTTCTTCCTAAGTATTCCATTTCAGTTTCCAAAAACTTGCATTTCTTTAAGTTTAGCGTAAATCCTGCATCATCTAATGCTTTTAGCACTAAAATAAGTCTCTTTATTCCTTCACCCATGCTAGTTGAGGGCACGATGACGTCATCTATGTAAACAAGAGCTATACTGTTTCTCAAAGTTCCTAGTGCGTTATTTACAGCTCTTTGAAACACACTAGGTTCATTACAAAGACCAAACGGTACTCGTAACTACTCATAGTGGCCGTCAGTTATGACGTTATTTATTTTTCTACATTTAGTAGAAGTTTTTATTTACAGTTTAAGGGTTTACGGGTTTGGCCGACTAGTTTCAAACTCGCACGGAGACCGTGGTCGCCTGACTACTCTTCTTGTGTCAGTGCCGAAAAGAAATCCTAAAGTAGTCATACGAAAGCTTTACTAAGTTTGTTCCAACCACTATGTTCTACACGAAGCCTTTATGCACACATTTCATAATTATCTATACTAATATTATACAGAGTGTCAGTGGAGCTATCGACATGCAACCTATTACCACGGGAACTACTCCCAAGTGATGTGAGCAGCCTATAAACTACGTTTAAGAGCTGTCATGGAATATTGAAACTGACAGCTCTTGAAAGCGTTTAAGATGTGCTGAACGCGTTTATTATCATGGGTGAAATCGGCACTGAATGCGCTGAACATGCTGACTCTTAGATCTGATTTCACCAATGGAATTAAACCCGATCAGTACATAAACTCCGTTTAAGTGCTGTCAGATTTATTATTTTCTATGGAATATTGACACTAACAGCTCTTGAATGCGTTTTGTATGTGCTGAACTCGTTCAGTAACATTGGTGAAATTGGCACTTAGTCTCTTACCAAGGTTCTCAGAACAATTCCAAGGAACTGGGGGCAAAAGGCCTCGCGTACGTATGGTAGTAGCGCGAGGAGGCAAAACGCTTGGACAGTGAAATTGTAAACTTGCCTCGATGCACCGACACACTGCATACTGAAACATACTTAGATTTCATGTAGCGTTCTGGATGTGTAAGTGCGTTCATTTGACCATTTGTTCCTGGTTGAAATACTGTATGATTTGATCTAACGAAATCGCTAAGAAAAGTGACAAGGTCTGTAACTTCTTGTTTGTTTGACAGCGACACTTACTCCCAGGGCTAACGTAGAGAACGAGAAGAGTAGACAAAATTATGATACAATAAAAATAAAATAAAAACTCCAAAATAACATAACATATTCATAATTGTACTTATTTTACTCATCATTTTATTGTAAAACATAATATTAACAAAAATACTTAGTTATAAACTACTATTTACATGGGAACGAAGTTCCTTTCGGCGGCCGCGAGAAAAACTGTGGCGGAGGGGAGCACTAATAGAAGGATGAGCATCACGTGCAGTAATAAGCGTCTCCTAAATGTGTTCGCGAAGTTCCTTTAAAAATGTGTTCCTTCAACTGACTTTTCAAACACACAACAACCGTTACAAAATTTAAAGTTGGTAAGTTTAGATAAAAGCCTGATCGATATTTTCAATTATGAAGTACCTACTTGCATATTATTTATTTCATTTAAAGCTCATGATAAATTATTTACTTTGACTTGATAAGAATATTTAGCTTAAGTTATCTCTTAATAAAAAAATGGCTTAACGTACTTATTTGTTAACGTCGCAAAATTTCGTGTTCTCAACTCTCCATAAATACCTAAATATACGAAGAAACAATATTTGTAAAATATAGAAATAAAGAAGAACAAAACCCAAACCTTCTTCGTAACGATAGTTCATAATATGTTCGGAACTCTGGAAATGACCGCAAAGCGATATTAATACGTTTTTATCTCCCATCAGCCTACGGTAATGTTAGTTTAAAGATCCCACATGTTTCTCAGATCGTCGAAAAGGAATTTCGGCCAATCAGAAAACAATTTCCTTGGTATGTTGTACCTACAACGTTTTATAAAAAATGTGAAAACGTGTATGAATTCCAGCGAAAATATGTATTTTTAACCTACATGTCTACGTACAGTACTACTGCCTCGTTGATTTATTGGTCACAAGCATGACTGCTAGGTCTGAGGTGACAAGTTCGATCCACAAAAGTGTAAATGCGTTTTTTCCATTAGTGTTTATGATGAATATTAAACAAAGAAATTTTATAATAAGATAGGTTTATTAGAGACCTTACAATACTTTTCTAATGAGGAACGAACAGAGTTGTGTCAATGAATTTGAACGAACGTAGGTAGGAGTGAAATATATAGGGGAATGAATGTTAATGAATGAACACTATTCGTACAGCGAATGTGTCGTAGACATCCTCGGGGGCCTTTAAAGTTATAGATGAAGCTTTCAAGATCATTTGTCCGTGTAGTTATAGTGTTCTGGAGAAGGCAGCAGACACAATCCGTTGATGGCTCTCCGTATGGTGCCTTATGAGGAACGAACAGAGTTGTGTCAATGAATTTGAACGAACGTAGGTAGGAGTGAAATATATAGGGGAATGAATGTTAATGAATGAACACTATTCGTACAGCGAATGTGTCGTAGACATCCTCGGGGGCCTTTAAAGTTATAGATGAAGCTTTCAAGATCATTTGTCCGTGTAGTTGTAGTATTCTGGAGAAGGCAGCAGACACAATCCGTTGATGGCTCTCCGTATGGTGCCTTATGAGGTAGATACGTCGGCAACTCGTGGCTCACCGTCAGTGCCGGGGAATAGCTTCGAGGCTCTTCCAAGGCGCCAGCACAGTGGATGAGTCCTATCATCTTTAATTAGAACTAGGTCGTCTATCTTTAATTCTCGGCACCGCACCTTCCACTTCGTGTACTGCTGGAGTTCCGTGACGTAGTCTGTCGACCACGGCTTCCAAAAGTGCTGACGAGTTTGCTCTAATCGCTGAAAGCGGTCAAGACGGTTTTTGCTATAGTCCAGCAGGTATGGCGATGGCAAAGACGTCAGCGGTCTACCAATTATGAAGTGGCCCGGGGTAAGTGGAGATAGGTCTTGTGGTAAAGGACTTAACGGGCATAAAGGTTGGCTATTACGTATCGCCTCGATCTGAGCAAACAACGAAGTCAGCTCCTCGAATGTCAAGTGAATATTTTTTAGTGCTCTGTATAGGTGGAATTTCGCGGACTTGATCCCGGCCTCCCATAAACCACCAAAGTTAGGAGAGTATGCTGGTGAGAAGCGAAATTCAATGCCTTCGATAGATGCAGAGTCAATAATAGCGTCTCCATAGTACTTAAGAAATGAATTTACTTCTGCTGCTGCAACAAAATTTCTACCATTGTCGCAGTACCTTTGGTTTACCCCTGCGGGCTATAAATCTTTTTAGTGTCAGTATAAATGCATCCATTGTCAAGTCGCTGACTCATGCGTGCTCAATGCGTCCTCCGACTCTTAGAATCCCATTTTCATCTAAAAAAGGGTTAAGAGACGCAAGCGCGGCTTTGTAATTTAAAGATTTACCCTTTTGTAGTAGTCCTATATTCCTCGTAATCTGTCCGATTTTTTGTGTGACCTACAATATTTGTCGAACCTTAAAACTCTAGCTAGAATCCGAATAAGAGTTGTTAAGTTTGAATATTTTGCTTAATCTACAGACAAGTCTGGCATGGAGGATGCCTCCCCCCCTTCCCTTAAAGTATGGTGGGTCTTAAGCTCTGGCAATTCAATAGAGTCCGCAGTATAGGCGGGCCAAGAATGCTCGGCTTCTAAAAGAAACGATGGACCATTCCACCATATAGAGAGATTTCCCTGGTCTGGATCGACGCCACGCGAGATTAGATCAGCCGGGTTGATTGAAGTAGGAACATAGCGCCAGCCATTTATAGCAGCTTCTCTGTGGGCAACAAACGGTTTAGTTTTACTAGAGTTGAGCCAACCTTTTTTTTTTTTTTTTGTTCTCGGGGTGGAAAATCCTCATGGATGTCCTCCCTCGATGAGGGGTCTGTCAGACTCTTACTGACTAAAAACCACCCCGGTGTTCCATCTCACACCCACGCCGGGGTCGCGGGAACACAAAACTCCCCCGCAACCCCGGCCGGCGCCGGCCCGGTCTCGGGCGGGGGGAGTGAGGTGTTAGACTCCCCCGCAACGACTAAGAGGGGCGCGTGTGGAACACCACGCGCCGCCACCTCGGGTCCTGATGTATGGGGAGCGGTGGACGTCCCAGAGTCCGCCGTCCCTCTGGACCCATTCAGAGGGGCTGGAAGAGGGCGCAGTTCGCCCTCAGCCTACGACCAACCCCTTGCCCCTTGCGACGGGTCTGATGAATGGCCCCGTCGCCTACCATTTTTCGGCCGCAGAGGATAGGGAGAGCGGCCAACGACATACCGTCACTCCTCTTCCCCCGCGGCCCCACCGCGTCAGCCATCGTACGGTGGCGACCACGTTAAGGCCGCGGAAGGTAGGGAGAGCGGCGCACCGCAATACCGGCACTCCTCTCCCGCCGCGGCCCCACCACAGTTGCGATGTCGCCCAACAACACCGCAACCTTGGCCGCTACGTCGTCGGCTTGTCTGCAAAAGCCCTGACGAGCGGCCCCTCCTCGGGTTCCTCTTAGCTTCACCGTGGGGGTCCAAACCACGGCTACTGAGCCCCCCCGCCTCGTCAATGCGGGAACCCATTGGGAAAGGTTGGCTCAACTCTCCCCGAGTTGAGCCAACCTAACACAACCTTATAGTCTGTCCAATACACCTGACGTTCAATAGAGCAACGTAATGCGGCTAAAACTGTAGCAGTTAGTTGAGCTCCTAACAGGGCAGCGCAGAGTTCGAGCCGTGGTATTGTCGTGAGTTTAATAGGTGCAACCCGTGATTTTGCACATACCAGGCTGACTTGTATAGCGCCACTAGTAGAAACAGACCTCAAATATATACAGCTGCCGTAGGCACGCTGCGAAGCGTCACGAAAACAATGTATTTGTAAGGAAGAGTTGCTGTCAATTAAGATGTATCTAGGAATATTTAAAGAAGACAAACATGAAGATTTAGTAGAAAACTGTAACCAGGAAGACCTTATTTCTGGAGGAACAGGTTCATCCCAATCAAGTTTGTGATTCCATAGTCCTTGTAGCTTAGTTTTAGGTTTAATTGTGAAAATAGACAAGACCAAGAGGATCGAATATTTTAAATGTTGTAGAAAGTATAATTATCTTTGTGACGTCTTCAGAACCCGAAATATCATAATGAAAGTGAAGTTCATCCGAAGACGGCGTCCAACCTACACCTAGCGTACTAGTTGCATTACTTATCATGAGATTACTACTTTCCAGGTTAACGGAGTCTGCGAGTAACTCAGGTAAGTTTGAACGGTATTGACGCAGATGAAAACTTTCCTTTGCTAACTCAGAAGAAACTGGAAGATGGATATGCCGTAACTCCTCATCACTGCTCGCACTGGTAGGTAGATATCACAATATAGATCATTTTTTATGATAGTTTTGATTTTCTCATCTGAACACTCTTCACCTATCTGCCAAAGAGAACGAGTAGTAAGAAAGGAAACACTAGCGACCCCGTAAGTAACCGTTTTTAAACGAAGCGTTCTTAAAGGCTTATTTATCCTCACTATCATGCCACAGTATCAGTTGAAGATTGCGATCGGATTTTTTGAGGAGCACGCAGCGAAACATTTTCTCGTATGTCTCCTGTTAAAACATACTCATGTTGTCTAAAACGAACTAATATATTAAACAATCGTTCTTGCACTACTGGTCCCACCATATTAGATCGTTAACAGAAACACTAGAAGAAGTACGAGCCGAGGCGTCAAAAACTACGCGTAACTTAGTCGACTCGCTTTGGGTCCCGTATCACTGGGTGGTGGGGCAAGAAATAGGCATTTAACGGCCTAGACTCCGGAGATTCAGATAGGTGACCTAATGCTTCGTATTCGTTTATGAATTGACAGTATTCTTGTTATAATTCTTGTTTATTCCGAAAACGAGCCTCTAAATTAAAAAACCTCTTTTTGGCTAGATTATAGGAATTTCCTAAACAATCTATGGTATCACGAAGTGGCAACCCTACACAAAATTTACCATTACTAGTGTGTGTAGTGTTGGCGAGATAATGTTGCTCACACAATTGTTCTTCACGACTCGCGGGGGTCTTTTTTGAGGAACATTCTCAAGTTCCCAGAATCTGGACAACTCGTCATGTATGTTACTAGAAGTGTCATCATTTGAGGTAAAATTGCAAATGACTGAATTAATTTTTTTTTTCATTGAAACAAGGCAATGATCCCGTAACGAGCCATCCTAACTTTGACGCCTGAAGCTTAAGATAACCATGTCCTAACGAATGCTTCTGGGCACTTATGATATCCCCGAACAAGTTAGCACCGATCAAAATTTTGATTGGGGATGGTTTATTTAAAGTGGGATCTGCTAACTGAAAGCCGTTTTTTTTTTTACATAAAAGTATGATTTAGGTAAGTTGCCGGTAATTTGCGGCAAAACTAAACATGAAACCGTCACATTAAAGGAACTCGTTTCAGAATGAATGCGTAGAATACAGCGTTCTGTGTTTATATTTAACTTAGTGTCACCAATGCCTACTGTGGTAGTGTCTGATGGCTGAGGGATCAGGGTTAGGAGGCGCTTTACGGCCTGTGTGATAATTGTCGACTGACTCCCGCTGTCGAGCACAGCTAGCACTATCATAGTTTCGTTGGTGGCTGGATTGGTAACCATTACTCGAGCAGTACACAAGAGTACTTCAGAAGAGCATGTTGAAGACTTAGTGACGGAATTAACTGAATTAGAGATTACAGTTTCCTCTGATTTATGATGAAAAGAATTATGTCGTCATTTGCAATGACGACATGAAGCTGAAAGACGACAACGTTTAGCGATGTGACCACATGTTTAAACAGTTCTCACATAATTTGTTAGAATAAACAAAGGCTAACTTATCCTCTATTGAGCTCGGCTTAAAAGACGGGCACTCATACATGCGATGATTATTCTTACAGAACAAACATTCCGGTGTTTTAGGAGTAGAAGTTTTGCCTTCGTTTGGTATAGCCACTAAAGATTTGGAACTATTATGTTTGTTTTGAATACTTGAAAACCGTTTTTGTTTATTGTCTTGATTATCATGTTTATGGCGATAAACGGTCTCGAATACATCAGTGCGGCATTTAAGGAAACTGAAGAAATCCTTAAGCGAAAGTATGTCACTAAAACTATTTCTATGTTCTTCCCACTTGAAATAAGTACTAGCATTTAATTTACCTGCAATAATATATATGTCGCCGCGGAAGCGTCAGTTAAGATTAAAACATAATCTAATTTGTTACCATTAACTGAAGTAATTGTTATTTCACCATAAAGTAAAGCTTACAACTAATTGCATGCATCTGAAAATGTGTATGGATGTCTTTGACGTCAACGCCATCTATTGTCTACTTGTGAAATCGAACTAGCAGATTATGGAAGAGTAATTATAAAACTAATTACGATGCTTTAGTTAAAACTGTAGTTCAAAGTAAAAGGGAACATTTATTTTATGTCTTTGGGTTTTTATTCATATTAACAGTTTGGTCTTTTGACACTGTAAATTTGTTTATGATACAGCGCTACCGAATGTGCCGAAAATGGCGCGAATCGCAAGTTTAATAATCAATCAACGAATTTAATAATTTAATAAGCGAACTAAATAAGTTTCAATACTAGAATACCAACCATAAAGTTTAAAGATTATTTTACACAACAATTTACTAATGAATCCCTGGTGTTTGATTAAATTCCTTGAATTACAGGAAGTGTTGTAAAATAGTAACAATAAAGTTGTAGAAAGTAATTAAGCTTATAACACCTTTGTATTTGTGAATATCAGTATTGTTTAGTTATAAAAGAATTAACTGATATGCATTTGACCATTGTTTACAAGTTTTACTGAACTAACTAAGTTATAAGATTCTGTATTGGAATACGCGGTACGTCCGCCCATGTTTTTTTGAGAACTTTGAGAAGGAGTCACGTTTGATGATGGCGGATTGTAACGCAATAAAAGTTGATAATTGTGCTTTTGTTAAAAGGACTGAAACTAACTGTCGAACAAGAAACCTCTGTAATATAATGTTTTTATTTAAAAGAGTGTCCATGGAGTTTCTTGCCCATTCTTCTCCATAAGGAACCTACCTCTTGGAATGGGCAAATAGCTTAACTTACTAACTCAAACCAAGTCCTTGTTCAATGATAATAATAGTTCAAAAGTGCCTGCAAATGCTTTAATCGAAATAAATGCTCTGAGTTTGAGTTAAGTGTTGTGTGTGATTGAAAATCAACTACCTACCTATTTACCATCAACGAGAGATTACACTGGAGGCTGGTTGGAGACTACTTCCCTACACAATGGGCTCCCTTATTCTGTCATATATAATCAAAACATCCCATTTGTCAGTAGGCATCCGAAGCCAATTGAGAACGCGTAAGTTTTTAGTGACTTCTATGGCTACGTGTCAACATAACGATTACAAATGTAATCGTTATGATGACACGTAGCCATAGAAGATTTAATTTGAGAATTATTCTCATCTTCCTGGACCATTGATTTTTTTCTTAATTAAAGTTTGAGCTAACGCAATACCATGGGCGAAAGCGTTTTCTATTAAATCTCAAGTAACTAACTTGCTACTTTGAACATCTGTCCCTCTAAATGGGTCTAGGGACGGCGGACTCGGGGACGTCCACCGCCTCCCATATATCAGGACCCGATTACATAAATAAATATATGTAATTTTCATTTCTGTTCGTCCATTTTATGTGGAAAAATAACAAAATTATATTAAACTTCATAATTCTGTGTAAACTACAGAATACATTATAGTTCAGTAATACCTACATTCATTGAAGGTTAAATAATAACGGCTTCAACAAATAATGGTTGTGGTCGACGGTCATCGAGTGGATTGTCATAATCAAAACTTTTGGGAAGTGCACTTATCGTGATTATGTTCATAAATAGTTCTAACAACTACATTATATTGTTAGTGACAAAATTAATTAAACACATTAACATCAGTCACGTAACTTGGCAAGAGCCGTTAGATGCGTCTTTCCTTTCATTAACTTTCATCTAAACAGAGATGTTTAAAAAGAAGTTATGGCAATAACCATTGAATAATGGCAAGCACTAAAACTGAACGTGTATGTGTATGTATACATGCGCGTCCTTACTCCTACAACGCCAAAACTTTGCCGAATACGTGCCAGCGACTCAACCTTAACATTTGTGAATTCCAAAAGCGATATTCTTTGAAATTATCAATATTGAAACAGCGTAGTGTTTCTCAGAACATGATTCTATTTGTTTGCAAATACCTTTAATACGTGTAAAATTTATTTTACTATTTTTAGAGATTCTCTTCAAGAATAAACTTATACAAATTCGCTACCTTACCTATATATGTTCATACTTTCTAATTTTATAACACGAACAGACGGAGAAAAGCCTTTAAACTTATAATTGTTTACCAACTATAATTTAGAAACAACACTAACAGATCCAGTGATAAAAGCTGGTTAACCAATACAGTTGCCTGCTAACTATTACTGTATATTTGCGTGGAAGTGTGAAACTTGTGCTGGATCCATTTAATGGGCTTAGACGTCTAATTGGATGTAGTTCTGACGTCGCTATGTGTTCGTTAAACAAAAGTATTTCTACTATTTTTATATCCACCACAACTTTAGCCCCAAAAAGTATTCTTGTTGCCTCGTCCAAATTATCTGTTGTAATTAAATAGTTTGGTATTGCTGTGTTCTCGTTTTTCTTTTATTTTTTTTGTGGAATTCGTAGTTTTGCTTGCGTTGATTTTTAAAACAAAAGTTCTTACCGGCCAACGTTAATTTGCTTTCTTTTGTTCACCGATATTGGTTTGCCTTTGTCGATATTTTGTAGTTCAACAGCTGTATTTCACATTTGCAAGTTCTGGAAAGATTGATAAGATTGTTAAGGAAAATGACTACCAACTTAAATTTTACATAACATAACATCACGCCTTGTTTCCCCGAAGGGTTGGGCAGAGGTGTACCTGTACACCCACATTTCGCCAGTTATGTTTAAGTCCCATGTAATAGGGGGCGAGCCTATTGCCATCAACCGGGCACAAATCCAGACTCCGGACTGCTACTGAGAAATTCCAGATAGAAAAACCCAATAACACTTTGCCCGACCTGGGAATCGAACCCAGGACCTCAATTTTCTGTAATCAATTTACATCTGTATATTATATGGTAGTTCTATAAAATTGCTATAGTACACCAAATCGAGGTTGGGTGTCAATTTGCTTAAAAATTAATTCATCTGGTTATATGTAATTCAACGACGTAGAAATAACAAATTATCTTGTTGGAAGAGGCACTAACTGAAAAAGTTTGAAGATGTGTGCACTCTTAGGAAGGAAGTTGGAAAATCTCTTATCAAAAGTATCTGAGAAAAAATCTGTCTTTCAAAATTAATTAAATAAAACTTCACTTCAACTTTTGAGGCACAAGCAAATGAATTGCAAAGCGGTTTTACACAAACTGCAGAGTCCTGTAATTGTATTCTGATGCAACAACTATGCGTGACCTGATGCGAGAAGACTCTCAAATGCATTGATTTTTGAGAAATGACGACGTTTTTAATTTGATCGGGGGTTTAGAGATTCAATTGAAAACATTGAAGAATTTGGTTATAGGGCCTACATGCCACCAACTATAGGAAGAGGAGAGCAATTGACGACAGCTGATGCCAATTAATCTCGAATAATAATAACGATGTGCCGATGGGTGGTTGAGACAGTAAATAGCAGATACAAAAAAAAAAACGATTTTTCGCCACACATATTTTAACGTCGCCATGAGAAACATGATGACCGATTTTAGAATAACTGCTGTAATCATCAACGCAACTCGGCGTCTATAACAAGATAACGATTACGTCGAGCAGTTTATACGTATAGTAAATGACAGAATCAATCATCTCAATGAGTTTGCGGATTATGTGACAGCTCATAATTTAAATAGGCAGAGAGTAGCATTTGTGTGGCTGGACGGTAATGATTTTGCAGAGTTTCCACGGCCGACGTATGAGGAATTGATCTTGTTCACGTTGGGAACATATCACTTAAGAATTGTCAGATCATATTTTTAAGGGCAAATGGTGTGTACTTCATAGAAATGTAGCGACATCAATATTTGGTCGAGAATAACATATTAATTAGAGGCTGAATTCAATCGACTCACATCCGAATGAGACAGTTCTATACGTACATTTTAATAGACCCAATACGGGACGGAAGAGAAAGCATTTAGCAATATTACCGCTCGTGTATACTCGGCCGCCGCGGCCGCACTGTTGGAAGTTGCGCGCATGTTGCTAGCATAGTGTACTTTTTGTCATGGGCCAGGCACCAGGAAGTAATTGACGCACCTGCGGTCTTTTTAGATCACCTCACAATTGATTTTTATCATGCAGAATAAAAATATATAAATGTTGAGTTGGTTTTTATTCTTATCTCCTTTTCAATCATTCAGTTAACCTTCAGAGTTACCAAAGTTGAACAATATCACTTATATCTCTAAAAATATAGATATTATTGACTTTTAATTCCAAAGAACTCCATCCCACGCATTCTCTTCATATTTTATATAATATCTTATTTGCGATATATCTGTGGGAGGTAGGGTAGAATAAGAGACATAAATAGGTTCGTTATTATATTCAGTAAGTGACACAACAAAACCTCATATCATAATAACCATAATAATAAAAAAACATAATAGAACTTAAAAATGATACACATTAAAAAAACATCAGAAATACAACAATATTTAAAGAAACATACCTGACAGTTCAGAGCACCGTTGTGCCGTGTCCACTATCGGACAGCGTCTGATCCGTCGAAATTTTTTTTTGTTTTTTTTTGTTTGGCATCTCGCAGGTCAACCTATGCGGTTGTCGTCTGCTTAAGCGGACTTGCCTGTGGATTCCCTAATAAATTAAGGCCTCCAGCCAGGACTTAAACTTATATACTAACTAAAACTAAGCGACAACGCTAAGGGCACCCCCTGTGGGGTACGAACCTCGGCTTAGGGCGTCGCTGGAAGAGGGCAGCAAATGACTAGCTGGATCAGGATTGATATTATTTATGGACGAATTTAAAGCTACAGGCTCAGCGGCGCGGGCTGGCTCGAGCAAGGGTCGGGAGGGGCGTCGATTTGGGCGTCGCGGCGGGCCTCGGCGGCGAGGGCGGTAGGACGGCGATCGGGTTTTGGGCTTATGTAGCGTGCTAGTGGCCTTACTACTCTCCTGGAGGAGGGTAGTGGCGTCGTCGGGGTCGATTAAAGTATGCCTTGGTCGGCGAATACTGCTAATGCGAGAGGGAGTGTAGCGGGCGGCCGCTGTAATCAGGGGGTTAGAATGTTTGATGCCGCAGTCGAAGAAACGCTTTGATAAGCGTTTCATGAACTGTTTTATGGTTGGCATTTTGAGGTCGACGTGAAGATCGATATTACGGACATAGAAGGGGGCACCCGTGACCCTTCTGAGGAAACGGTTTTGGAGGGTCTGTATCTTATGGAGATGACGTGGGTGAGCGTGCGCAAATACAACGCAGGCATAGGTCATGATGGGACGGATGACTGCGGTATAGATGCGGAGCTTGCATTTAAGGGACAGTTTACTACGGGCTGTCAGTACGAATTGCAGCCTGCTAAGAGCGAAGGAGGCGCGCGCGCGAACCGCCTTAATATGAGCCTTAAAGGTAAGGTTCTCATCGAGGATCACGCCTAGGTATTTGGCTTGCTTCTCCCAAGGGATTGGCTTGCCGTACATAGTGATCGGGCTGGGAAGTGGGGGAGGAAGTCTACGACGTCTCGAGAAGAGAACCGCCTGACTCTTATCGGGGTTGACCTCGATTCTCCATTTCCGGAACCAGGCGCCTAAGACGTTTGCGGAGGTTTGGAGAGTACGAGCTATAGCGTTGGGACAGTGACCGGTATAGTAAACGGCAGTGTCGTCGGCGAAGAGAGCCAACTGAGCCTTTTTACTTTTTGGGATATCGCTAGTAAACAGCGTGAAGGCGAGAGGAGATAGTACGGAACCCTGAGGGACACCTGCGCGAATAGGATGAGGGGACGAGAGTGCTCCCTCGACGCGATAGCGAAAGGTCCGGTTCGACAAAAAGTCTCGTAAGATGAGCACGAGACGATCTGGCACTCCTAGTTGGTAGAGCTTGTATAACAAGCCGTTGTGCCAGACTTTGTCGAAGGCTTTCGCTATGTCGAAGAATAGCACACCCGTCGTCGCGTTACGCTGCAGACCAGCGCATAAGTGCTCTACGATACGGTGGACCTGTTGAGTGCCCGAGTGTTGTCTACGGAATCCAAACTGCTCGTTGGGTACGAGGCTCTTTGCTTCGGCGTAGTCTTTGAGACGCTTATAAATAAGCCTCTCGTAGATTTTGCCGAGGACATTGAGTAAACTAATAGGGCGGTAGCTGGAGGGCTCAGACTTTGGCTTGCCTGGCTTTGGGATACCGATGACGGTGGCTTCTTTCCATGATTGTGGGAAGATGTTGTTGCTCAAGGCGCCATTGAAGATGGCGGTCATAAGCATTATTAGCGGGGCAGGAAGGAGTTTGTATACCTTATTGGTAATACCATCCGAACCGGGGGCCTTACGAGCGTGGAGCCCTTTAATGATGTCGTGCACTTCGTCTGGAGTGACGGGAGGCAGAGGATCATCAGGGTCTTCGACGGGAGGAGGCTCTTCGTTCTACTTCAGCGTCGACCTTGTTCAGGTGAGCTTGGTCTACTGGTTGGGAGCTGGGAGAACATTGGGACTCTAGGCTGTCGGCAAGACATTCAGCCTTATCGGGACTGTCGAAAGCGACACTATTGTCGGGGCGGATGAGAGGAGGCATAGACACCTCTTCTGAGGAACGCAATTTCCTCTGTAATTGCCAGAAGGCTTGATGAGTGGGCTCGAGTTCGCTGAGCATCTTGTTCCAGCCCTCAGAGCGAACCTCCCCTATGCGTTTCTTTACAGCACGCTGTAAATGGCGCATGTGGGCTTTGTTCGCGTCACAAGGGAAGGAGTCGTAGGCACGGATGGCCGCGTTCTTCTCGGTTATCAGGTCACGTACGTCAGCAGGTAGTTTCAAGCGATGGTCTTCCATCACCGGAACTTCCCGTGAACAATCCGTCAATACGGATTGTGCGTGCTCTGTAAACGAGTCGATTGCGGCCGTCGTGTCGGCGACTGACACTAAGTGATCGGGGATGGTGTCTAAGTGAGGCGACGTGGTGGATTTCAGTCTTTCGCTTACTTTCCTCCAGTCGGTTATCGTCTGGGTCTGAGGGGGGCGGTTGGGGTCGATCGGGCCCGAGTAGGGTGCAAGATGCATGACTACAGGGCGGTGGTCAGAATTTAGCTCGTGGAACGTCTCAATCGATTGCAAACGGAGGTTCACATTCTTGAGCAGCGCTACATCGAGAACATCGGGAAGGTGATTAGGATTACCTGGGAAGTGAGTCGGGCTCATTGGAGCGATGACGTCAAAGTTAAGGGATTCGCCTAACTTGAAAACTAACCTACCTCTGGTTGAGGTTGTGCTACTATTCCACGCCGGGTGCTTGACATTAAGATCCTCCGCCAAGATGACGGAGTCACTCATACCGAAGAGGGCGGTGAAGTCCTTTTGGAGAGAGATGGGATCCTCCGGACCATTGTCTGGTGGAATATAAGCAGAGATGATGGTGATCGGTTGATATCCGTCGAAAGACTGTGCGCTCGTTTTTAAAGCAAGAACCGCCCGTATAGTGGGGGAACAAGTAGTCAGTTACAATACTTTCATATAACGGAAGTTGATAAAAATATTATTAAACAATTCTTAAAAATCACTAAATAAATTATCTCTCACACGGCCATACTGACGAGCAGCCTTTATGGCTCGCGAATGATAACCATTTTCACTTTCAATAATTTTAGACAATTAGTGAAATCACACAATTAAAAAATTATCAACAAGTTACTAACGGTCAAATCACATAACCGAATCAACTTTTTTTTAATGACTTTAATTACATGGGCAAATCACATGACCACTAAAGCCAAATCACATGGCATCATGATTCTGTACTGCCAAATCTCATGGCCATTGTCAAATCCCATGACAACCAAGTACACACCAAATCACATGGCATCATGATTCTATCTGCCAAATCACATGGCTTTTGTCAAATCTCATGACAATCGATAGATGCCAAATCACATGGCTTTTGTCAAATCTCATGACAATCGATAGATGCCAAATCACATGGCAGAGGTGAGATTGTCAAGCATTACCATAATCGTTGGCCAGACGCTTATAGATATGCCGGACAATCCTCACAATTGCGTATAACACAACATAATAAGCAAAAGTTACAGTTTTTACTAAATTTATTATCTCTGTGACATTAATCAGAAATATCTAAAGAGTCTGTCAACTCACATCCCATGTCAGGGGTGACAATTCGCAAATTGTCATGAGAGACGTACAACTCATTACCAGTTTTATTAACTCGAACTGTATATCTATCGTTATCGTTAACTTGAGTAATGACGCATGGACCTTTAAATTTGCTGTCAAGTTTATTAATTACTCGCGGATTTTGCTTAACTAGGACTATGTCACCGACTTTGAAATGTATAATTTTTGCTTTAGTTTTATCAAAATCCGCTTTTCGAGATTGAGCTACCTCGTCCATTCTGAGTTTTGATTCTTGACGGCACATATCGAGGTCCATACGTTCAACATCATTTAGTAAAGCTGATATAGCAGGAGGTGACTGATCACAGCCCATCAGAAGTTGGAAAGGAGTATGACCAGTGCTTTTACTAAAGGTGCTATTGATAGCCAATTGTACTTCACCAACAGCATCCCTCCAACTTTTTTTGGTTGTGTTTTCAACAATAGTGAAACAGTTTGTCAGAACTTTCATGATCCGCTCGACCTGACCATTTGCACGACTTACACCACTAGCAATAAAATGCAATTCTATAGACCAATTCTCACAGAAACTAGTAAATTCTTTGCCGGTATAGGAAGCAGCCTGATCACAAATAATACGTTTAGGGGTTCCAAAAGTATAAATTAATTGTTTCAAGGCATTTACTGTTGCTACTGCAGTTAAATTAGTTACAGGTTTCAAGTAGCAGAATTTTGTGAATGCATCTATAAAGACAACTGCGTATTGTTTGGTAGCTTTATTGCCACTCAGTTTGCCCGTTGTGTCCATATGGATGGTATGAAAAGGAGTAGGGGGCTTATCTATAGGATGTAATGTAATATGTCGTGAACCAGATTGACTTTTATTTATTTTGCAAGTCAGACAACTGTCAACATATTTACGAGTATACTTAGACATATTTGGAAACCAAAATTATTCTCTTATTTTATCGAGGGTTTTTTCCCAACCAAAGTGTTTAAGAGCATAGTGATAAATTTGTATAATATGCCATCTATAACTTTTTGGAATATAGAGACGTTTCTTATTAATAGAAATAATACGATACAATAATCCATTTTTAATTTCATAAGTTGATGCTATATTTTTGTCGATACTTCCTTGTTTAATTGATTCTATTATATTTTTGGTTTCTAAATCATTGTTTTGTTCTACCTCTAACCATTCACTATAATTTTGAATATTATTTATGTTGACAGTTGTTGGATTGCGACTCAGGTAATCAACATGTGGAATACGTTCTCCCTTTCGATACTCTATACTAAAATCAAAACATTGTAGGTAGGCCCACCACCTATGAACCCTAGGAAGTAATTCTTTTTTATTACGCGAGGCTTTTAACGAGTTACAATCAGTAACGACTTTAAATGGCCTGCCAAGTAAATAATGACGAAAATGCTTAATAGATCTTACCACTGCCAGAGTCTCCAACTCATAAGAGTGGTAACAACTTTCAGTGTCAGTGGTGCGCATGCTAAAATACTCTACTACTTTAAACTGATCATGTTTTTGAAAAATAATTCCTGCTAGACCTACGGAACTGGCATCCGTGTGAAGTTCAACAGGCTTAGCAGGATCGAACAAAGTTAGAACTGGTTCAGAGGCAAGGTACTCAAGGATTTTATCTCTAGCAGTTTCCTGCTCCGATGTCCAGTGCCATTTAGCATTATTACGTGTAAGATTATACAAGGGAATCATGATAAGGGAAAAATTTGGAATAAACTTTCGGAAGTAACTTGCTAGTCCACAAAACTGTCTCACTTGTTTTACAGTTGTAGGAATAGGAGCATTTAAAAGAGCGGAAACTTTGCCCTGACTTGGTTTTACTTGGCCGTTGGAAACCACTCTTCCTAAGTATTCGATCTCAGTTTTTAAGAACTTACATTTTTTTACATTGACAGAAAACCCTGTTTTCTGCAAAGCTTCAAGAACTAACTTTAAACGATCTATACCTTGATCAGCCGTTCCCGAGTATATTACAACATCATCAATGTAAATCAGCACGAATTCATCTACGAATGGCTTGAGGGCTGTGTTGATGGCTCTTTGAAACACAGAAGGTGCATTACATAATCCAAATGGCATTCTTAGGTACTCATATTGCCCATCAGGAGTGACAAAGGCAGTTTTTTCAATGGAATTATTTGCTATGGGAATTTGGTGGAAACCAGCAGTCATATCTAAAATTGTAAAATATTTAGCCCGGGATAATTTACTAATATGGTCATCAATAATGGGTAGCGGAAAATGATCACGAACGGTGTTGCTATTTAGTTATCTGTAGTCAACACACATTCGGTCACTACCATCCTTTTTTCGAACAAGTAATATTGGGCTTGCGAATGGGGAATTGCTATCACGAATTATATTGTTGTCCTTTAAATCTTTAATAATGGTTTTAACTTGTTCACGCTCAGTAGGAGCTAATCGATAAGGTCGTCGTTGAACTATTTTATCCGGGTTTTTTAATCGGATATTTAATTCGCCAGTAGTTACTTGAGAAACCGCATTACCGGACGTAAACATTTTAGAATGTGATCTTAATAAGTTGGATAGCAGTATCTTATGCTCAGGAATTATTTCAGGATTGATATCAACTTCATCAAAATCAATATCTTTTTTAGAACAGTTTACACTGTAAGAGTTGCGTTGGACTTTAGCAGAATTCTTTGAGAAAGTCACCTGAATTCCAGGTATTTCCAATAAATTTTGACCAATTAAAACGTCATACTGAATGTACCTATCAGGGACCAGAATAAAATCCAAATCAACGTTTATGCCATCAACACAAACCATACACAGCTTTTTACGCGATGAACTGAAAGCATTGTCTCCAACACCTCTCAGGAAACTAGTTTCATAAGTTATTTTTCCTCTAATTGAATCACCAATACCTTCGCGCATTAGAGAGCATTCCGCACCACTGTCTATCAGGCAGGAATAATCGCGACCATCAATTTGAATAGTATGTAATTTTTTGTTACTTAAAACCAAGCTATTCACCTGAGAAACCTTCTCATCTTTAGCTTTCTTATTTAAGCGGTGAAAACAGTTCTCCATGGAAAGCCCCTTTTTATTACAAAAAGTGCACAATGTTACAGAGGGTTTTGTACTAGATTCTCCTGGTTTTGTATTGTTAGAATTACTTGTAGAAGCTGAATCTTTACTAGAGCCGCGATTAGTACCCGAACGACAGTCTCTTTGAATATGACCTATTTTGTGGCATTTATGACAGCGTCTAGACGAAGTATCAGGAGTAGGTACGTTTTTAGAACGCTTAGATGGGATATTGTGATCAGACTCTTTGACAGGCCTTTTTCGTTTATACGAATTTAGACTCTGAATTAACTGTGGCAAATTTTTCGGTGTAAGTCGTAGCAAATCAGAACGAATACGAAAATCCGACATACCTGAAATCACTGCTTCGACGAGGCGTTGTTCAGTCACCTCCACACCAATCGCCTTCTTTGCCAATTCCCATTTTCGAGTTGCATATTCGGCAAGACTTCCGGCCTGCTCACTGGTGTAGTCCATAAACAGCGTTAGGTCATCGTAGTAACGAGCTTCGTCTGCAAAAGTTTCAATAAGACCGGTTTTGAGATCTGGCCAGCTAATAAGACTAGAATAATTGCGACGCGCCCATTCAGCGGCACGTCCGCGTAAGTTCTTCCTAGATAAGTTCAGAATTTCTCTATCAGTCAGTTCATACTCAATTTTAAGTTCTTCGACGTTTTAGCACCAAACTTGTATAGTATCAGTACGATCGTCAGGGTCAAAGATTGGCACATAGATATGTTCAAGACTACGCATCCGTGGGATAGGTCGCACATTTGGTGGATTAAATGCTTTTGCAGTAGTTTGAATTAATTGTGACATCATTTCTTGCATCATATTTTGCATAACATTTATAGGTACAAATTCTACTGCCCTTGAATCACTTCTGCTATTTGTTGCCATTGAACCGCCGAGAGGTGCATCGCCACCGCCAGGGGATGCCATAGTCCTATTGGCTGAACTAGGAGCTGCGTAATCCGCTCTCCTTTGTCCCAAGATTGGCGACTGACGAACAGGTGGTTGAAGTTCTTGACACCCTTGCGTTGTTTCTGCATCATCCTGCAGGGCCTCGGTTTCGACTACCGCAGATTTATTTCTCTTCATTTTCCTGAAATCAAACATTTGTAGGCGTAGTTTTTTGTTATCAATCCCACTTCTGATGTGGGAGGTAGGGTAGAATAAGAGACATAAATAGGTTCGTTATTATATTCAGTAAGTGACACAACAAAACCTCATATCATAATAACCATAATAATAAAAAAACATAATAGAACTTAAAAATGATACACATTAAAAAAACATCAGAAATACAACATTACAACAATATTTAAAGAAACATACCTGACAGTTCAGAGCACCGTTGTGCCGTGTCCACTATCGGACAGCGTCTGATCCGTCGAATTTTTTTTTTTTTGTATTTTTTTTTTGTATGGCATCTCGTAGTTGACCTTGAGAGGTCGTGACTACTTAACCGGACTATGATCCGTCGAAAGACTGTGCGCTCGTTTTTAAAGCAAGAACCGCCCGTATAGTGGGGGAACAAGTAGTCAGTTACAATACTTTCATATAACGGAAGTTGATAAAAATATTATTAAACAATTCTTAAAAATCACTAAATAAATTATCTCTCACATATCTCTAGCATATTTTTTTCCAGCTTTAACTATATTTAATAGCAATTTCTGTCCTTCAATACCATCCAGAGGTTTCTATATAGCCTGCCTTAGGCCTGAGCTCTAGCAATCACCACTACTGTGCTTATCTGCCTGACGCCAATCCTCCTTTTCATCCTTTTTTTTTTAAGATTCTCTCGCTGTCTACAAGAATGCGACCTTTACCGTTGTGTTGCAGAGATATTTAACTGCACAGTCTGCACTATTATGTGTGTATACGTCGCGGGCAAATGTTCGAACAAAACGCCCAACACATGGTTTTTAATTTTTTTTATTATGCTCTCCCGATGTCTACAACAATGCGACCTTAACCACTGTGTTGCAGAGATAGTTGTCTGCACATTCTGCATTCTGCATTTTGTTTGTGTACGCCGTGGGGCAAATGGCCAAACAAAATGTTCAATGACTTTTGACAAATTAAACTAATACTGGTAATGAAACCTCTAAATGTTTGTCGTTTATAAAGATAGTACGTTCATACATGATGATAATGCTTGTACTGGTAATCAAAAAATCTATCCGTCTACTTTTTGTTTAATATTAATCGATTATTTCACAGATATGTTGTTTCCGTGTTTGTTTTCTCTTATTTTGAGGGTCGAATATGATGATTGACGTCTTGTTTGTGATAAATCATTAGGTGCACTTCAAGGTAAGTACGTACTGAAGCTGTACAGTCTGTTATAAAATGGTTTGAATCCATTATCCTATGTGTAAATTTTTTCAAAACAAAATACATTAAATTTCGCACATACAAAAGTAAACTCCGATTATAATAAAATTTTAATAAATGACAAAACCATAGAAGAAACAGAAAGTATTAAATTATTAGGTATGAGTTATGCTCTAACTTGACAAATTCTGTAATTGGAAACTACACATTATCAACGTATGTAGTAAACTAAACAGATTTGTGTATAACTTAAGAAAACTTCGTATTGTGTCAGACGAAAAAACAGCCCGCATAGCTTATAGTGGATATGTAGAATCATTATTACTATATGGCCTAATAATATGGGGTAATTCAACAGACAATGGTAAGACATTTATTATACAAAAGAAATGTGTAAGAGCTATATGCGGTGTCGGTCTACTTGAATCTTGTAGGCATTTATAAAAAAAAACTGAAATTAGTGACCATGTATTGCCGCTCAAAAAAAGAGCCGCAGTTGAATACCAATCACAATAAATTAACAGGCACACCGCAGGCTGTATTCATCTCGGATTCCCTGACAAGTATAGACAGACACCTGTATTATATTGCTAGAGGACTCGTGAAAAACAAAAAACTGGCAGATACATGGACGTCTTTTGGTAAAGTTTACGTCAAGCTTGAAAAGGGACAGGTGCCGTTGCGTAAAGAGGAAGAGGCCAACTTGTTCGATCTTTCCTTGTGACTAAACTTAACCCCTAGTTTATTTAAAATTTTCTTGTAAAATTTTATCAGTGTTTTAAGTATTCATTATTTTTACCTTTTTAAGTGTGATTGCACACACTTTAAAAATAATATTTATTGGAATTCCAGTCCCTCACACTCACATAGGTACTCTCCTGAACAAACCCACAACACACAACTGTCACCATTTACTCTGTATACATCACAGCGATTTTGGTTTAAGTATGCTATCAGTAAACTTCTCCCTTCCTATTTTCTATTTTATTTTACAACTAGTCGCGTGTCATCTTAGCTGGTTACGCACAAGATCTGAGTTTGAACTTTAAGTATTTCCAGAGTAATAGGTCACTCATATCGCGTGTCATTAAAATTGCATTTTATTTTAGAATAATGTAAAGTATTGAGTCTCTTCACTTATATCTTGATTCACTTCAAATAGCTAAAACAATCTCTTGCGACATAGACGATGTAAAAACCTATATATTAACAAGTAACTGCACCCTCAATCTCTTGTCTCAGAAAATCCGTAGCGTTACTTGTGTCAAGCCTAATCTGACCACTCTTTTACAAAGATCAGAAATATCAAACAAATTAGTCCTCTCTCAGAGTGTTGGCTTTCTTCAGGTCGTAGCATACCTAGGCTCGAAAACTATAACTATGCTGCAACGACTTCTCATAGAACCCAAAATGAAGGAGTAGTAATCTACTATGACAAGAACTTTGTCGTGTCGAAGAACCAGAGATTAGAGACGCCAGCTGTCTTCTGCTTGAAATAAATTCCGAAACTTACGACGTATGTGCCGAAAATAAAATCAGATGCTAACTGTCTCGTATTCGAGTCATCAATTACAGAACACGAAACTGTTGCTATTAGTTTGGACCTGGATGCTCGCCCGGATTACTGCAATAAAACGGCTTATTCAATTGACTGTAAATCAATCGATGACACTATACAGAATGCCACTTTTAAGCCCATTCTAGAATGTTGTGATGCTAACACCGCAACCGACCTACTCGTTTCGTACAATACCACTACAATAAATAATAACTCCAGTTTGATACAAAATCCCAAAAGACAACGGGTCAGCAAACCTTTGATCACTAAAGAGTTGCTTCGTTGCATGAGAAACAGGGATAACCTACATAAATCGCCTCCTGAAAATGAGGTTATATAGACATTTAAACATTTTCAAAAATTTTGTATCTCAATAATAAAAAAAGCAAAACGAACTACGACAAAAAAGAGATTGAAAATGCAAAGGGTAACAAAAGGCAACTATGGGATGCAATTAGATAGATTAGTGGCTCAAGCAAACCGGTTGACTTCTCTTCCTGTCTCATCGCGTCCATAAACAAAGATAAGGATGTTATTGGCCTAAATAATTTCTTTAGAAACGTGGGCAGAGACCTTGCAGAGCATACAAACAATTTTATCCAAAATACGCTATTGTCATATATGGAAGGAAGAGGAACAAGTATTTTTCCTCATCAATGAATTGAAGGAGAAGTGTGCTGTAGGTATTGACCGGACATCTGGTAAGATCTTAAAGATGTACAATAATTTTCTTACCACTGGCTTTGGCGACAGCTGTTTTCCCAAGGGCATTTAAAATAGTTTTTATCAAACCGAAACTTTTTTGCTAAACTACTTAAGCTTTAATTCCGCACCCGCACTTTCTGCTTCCTTAATTTAAAATATTGTAAAAGCATGCCCTATGCAGTTTAGGTTTCAGCATACAAACCCCCAAGCTGTTATTAAAGCTTTTAAAGATCCTAAAATTAAATTAACAGAAGATCTCTGGGGAATGTCTGTTAAAGTCTATAGATCTATCATCTCATGTAGAGTCACAGCTCTTGACTTGCTAAGATCACACCTGAACGATAGAAAAGTTAAAGTACAAATGAACGGCATAAACTCATTAGGGTCTGAAATGACAATGGGCGTTCCTCAAGGTTCGACATTGTGTCCATTCCTCTTTTTAGTTTACATTAATGACTTGACGACGTGAATGACTCTATTCTTCAGGTCCAAGATTGGTTTACGGTAAATAATTTGGTACCAAAATGAGAAAAAAAAAACAAATGCATTTGATTTAAATTACCTAATGTTAGAAGTTGCGAATGAGACATCATATTGAACGGAGAAAAACTAGAATTTATGAATCAGACAGTTTTCCTAGGAATCACGCTAGACGAGAAGTTACAATAAGGACCTCATATCTATAATAACATCTCTTGCGGGGTGGCTTAGCTCGGCCACGTATGCCGTTAGAAATATAAGACAGTTTATTATTTTTACCTATTTGTGGTATAGTATTTTTATTCTGGGTGTATCGTCTTCACACATAAAAATATAAATAGTGTAAACAAAATGTTGTTAAACATTTTAGCAGAGTAACGGTGGAGTTTATTGCCCCTTCTTCTCCATACGAAACTACCTTTTGGAAGGGGCGCCCAGAAACAATTCTATTTTAATGTAAATGACGAAGTTCAAAAGTGCCTTTTGGTGCCTATTCGAAATAAATGCTTTGACTTCGACTTTGAATTTGACTTTGCATAAACGTTATGTTCCCTCTATGAGAACAACCTTAATTGGTCGATATTGATTCAATGAGCTAGAAGTTACTGTTATTAAGCAGTTTATCTCACGGACTCGCTATAGCGACTTTTTTCTGTATATAGTGAGTTTTTGTTTTAGTCTCATTGCAGGTGTACACCCCGATACAATTGGGAACGGAGGAGCAGTTTTGTCGGAGTGAACACCTTAGTGTTGTGGTATTTTGTTACACCAAAATCACATCGTTTATTCTATTTATCTATTGAACATTTAGGGAGCTGTTGTGCACAGCAATTCTTTGTATGATTCAGTACCAAAATCTTTATGAGGGTTGTCTGACATTCATTTAACTCACATTTATTTAACTGATGATTGTTGTACTGCTGAAAAGCAAACCTTTGGTTGCCTCTGTCTATTTTCACATCAAACTATCTGATTTAATGTGATCTCTTGTTATTCTTTTCATAGATTTACCCTTAGAAAAATGATCAGTCTCGCGGCGCTATTACGAGTATAGTGCGATTCGCTCTTTCTGCTACAGAATTTTGTTCCGGCGTGTACGGTACAATCGTCTGGTATTTTATACCTGCAGACTTCAAAAATTATTTAAATTTACCATTACAGTACTCTGCGCCGTTGTCTGATCTCAGACATTTAATAGATTTACTTGTCTCATTCTCAACTTCCGCCTTGTATTCACGGAACTTATCGAAAGTATCACTTTTGTTCTTCAAAAAATAAACATGATTCTTCCGAGTATAATCGTCGATAAATAGAAGAACATACCTCGAACCACCGAACGACGGCTCCTCGATTGGTCCACAAACATTGCTAAAAACCTGCTGTAAGAACTCGTTCGCTCTCGTACCTTGTTTTTTAAAGGGACTTTTACATGTCTCTCCTTCGATACATGCAATACACGGCTCGCACAAATCGGTAATCTTAAATTCCATACCGCTGATTAAAATATTCATTTTATTCATATAACTACGCGATAAATGAGCTAATATTCTATGTCAAATGTTCGAAATATTCACAGCAAAGAATATAACTACTCTCTACCGAGAGTAGAGTATAACTACTCTCAACATCATTCATTGCGTAATTTACGTTGCTGAGCAGTAACATTTTTGGATATTATGAAGCAATGGATTAGCATTATCCTTCAACATGATTCGGTTTGTTCTTGATAATGTGTTACGCAATTAGGGTGCAGACTTCAACCTTACACGACAACAGGTACGGCAATTACAAAAAAAAAAACGCAAAGACGTGAAGATTATTTTTTAATTCGGCTTGGTAAGGGGTCTTTTTACACCCGTTATAACATTATTATTTTGCATGTTTTTTTTTTCTTTATACTTTATACATACTAAAACAATTTCTAAAAAAAAAGTAAAATAAAACAAATAAAAAATTGTGGCCCGCCTGAGTTGGAAGCGGAATCTGAGCTCAAACACGCCGGTGGGTGATTAGGGCTCCAGGGACAGGAGCATTTTAATTATTATGAAACATTTGAGAAACCAGGACGAACTAATAGCTTTCTACCTACCAGTAATAAATCAAGACCAGGCTTATTCACAAAGTAACACATAATTACCTTTAACATTTTCAATTATACTTCGTACTTTGGACTGTTTAAAGGTTATCAAAATCTAAAAATGATAATCAAAATCTAAACTGAATCTTAACAAATAATAAAAATAAAAGATTTGACTATACATGTTACGCTTTCACGCTAAAACGTCTAAACGGATTCAGATGAAAGAATCATGGCAGGATTTGTACAAAAAAACAAAGTTTTTTGAGAAGTTGGAATTCTAATTCTTATACTCTTATGTACACGGCGAAAAGGTAGATTTTTGCTTTTCGGAATCACTCGGAATAAAAACTTCGTGTGGACGGTTTATTTCTCACTAACGAATTTAGAGTGATGTGGACTGTAAATACATGCATAGGTAAGTATAAATGAATAGCTATGTATATTCTACTAATCACTAACATCATTCGCTGTTGCGCTTGGACATACCGCCCGCCGAAGGATCTATCCTTTCAATACAGAAATCAACACAATACAAATAAAATACTACACAATACAGAAACAATGCAACTTTCATCACTACGATTCTTATAATGTGAAGGAATATAAAACGTCAGTAACTAAACGCAAACTAGGTAAGCATTAAAATGGATAACGTCTTAGTTCAAAGTACATACATCACCGATATGCTATGCGACTAGAAATAGTAGTTATGTAACTAGGAACAACATAGATTAACGCAAACACAGGTTTTTTTTTACAAATAAGTGGTTAAAGCATAGGTTGTTGCATTCCTAACTTTTACCTACCGTTCCAATTTAGTTTGATTATCCATTTGTAACAAAGTAATACTCACATACTGGTAGGTAACTTGTATGAAGCCTGTACATGCCAAATCGAATCGACAAAAATCGAATATAAATTGATCGACTACTATAAATCAAACGTCTAAATACTCGAACGTTCATAATATCGCATAGTACATAAATCGACCATTCTATATATCGTACACTCAATACATCGAGTGTTCAAAATATCGAATGTTTGTTGGATGGAGCGTTCAACGCGTCGCATATTCATTCTATCGAAATATTAACGAACAAAAGAAAAGCACAAAATTTACTAATAAATCATATTTTAATCTTTAATTAGGATATTACTCGTACAAGAAAAACTGAATTGTCTCAAAAAAGCAAATCGGTCTTAGTTTTGCATGGCTATGTAATGACAATATACAAATTTTTTATTAACAATTAACAATTAAACATCAAATAAACAATTTTACTGCCATTGTTTGTTTGTTTGTTTGGCATCTCGCAGGTCAACCTATGAGGTTGTCGTCTGCTTAAGCGGACTTGCCTGTGGATTCCCTAATAAATTAAGGCCTCCAGCCAGGACTTAAACTTATATACTAACTAAAACTAAGCGACAACGCTAAAGGCACCCCCTGTGGGGTCCGAACCTCGGCTTAGGGCGTCGCTGGAAGAGGGCAGCAAATGACTAGCTGGATCAGGATTGATATTATTTAGGGACGAATTTAAAGCTACAGGCTCAGCGTCGCGGGCTGGCTCGAGCAAGGGTCGGGAGGGGCGTGGATTTGGGCGTCGCGGCGGGCCTCGGCGGCGAGGACGGTAGGACGTCGATCGGGTTTTGGGCTTATGTAGCGTGCTGGTGGCCTTACTACTCTCCTGGAGGAGGGTAGTGGCGTCGTCGGGGGCGATTAAAGTATGCCTTGGTCTGCGAATACTACTAATGCGAGAGGGAGTGTAGCGGGCGGCCGCTGTAATCAGGGGGTTAGTATGTTTGATGCCGCAGTCGAAAAAACGCTTAGATAAGCGTTTCATGAACTGTTTTATGGTTGGCATTTTAAGGTCGACGTGAAGATCTAAGTTTCGGACATAGTAAGGGGCACCCGTAACCCTTCTGAGGAAACGGTTTTAGAGGGTCTGCATCTTATGGAGATGACGTGGGTGAGCGTGCGCAAATACAACGCAGGCATAGGTCATGATGGGATGGATGACTGCGGTGTAAATGCGGAGCTTGCATTTAAGGGACAGTTTGCTACGGGCTGTCAGTACGAATTGGAGCCTGCTAAGAGCGAAGGAGGCGCGCTCGCGAACCGCCTTAATATGAGCCTTAAAGGTAAGGTTTTCATCGAGGATCACGCCTTGGTATTTGGCTTGCTTCTCCCAGGGGATCGGCTTACCGTACATAGTGATCGGGCTGGGAAGTGGGGGAGGGAATCGACAACGTCTCGAGAAGAGAACCGCCTGACTCTTATCGGGGTTGACCTCGATTCTCCATTTCCGGAACCAAGCGCCTAAGACGTTTGCAGAGGTTTGGAGAGTACGAGCTATAGCGTTATATAAACGGCAGTGTCGTCGGCGAAGAGAGCCAACTGAGCCTTTTTACTTTTTGGGATATCGCTAGTGAACAGCGTGAAGGCGAGAGGAGATAGTACGGAACCCTGAGGGACACCGGCGCGAATAGGATGAGGGGACGAGAGTGCACCCTCGATGCGATAGCGAAAGGTTGTCTCGTAAGATGAGCACGAGACGATCTGGAACTCCTAGTTGGTAGAGCTTGTATATCAAGCCGTTGTGCCAGACTTTGTCGAAGGCTTTCGCTATGTCGAAGAATAGCACACCCGTCGTCGCGTTACGCTGCAGACCAGTGCATAAGTGCTCTACGATGCGGTGGACCTGTTGGGTGCCCGAGTGTTGGCTTCGAAAACCGAACTGCTCGTTGGGTATGAGGCTCTTTGCTTCGGCGTAGTCTTTGAGACGCTTATAAATAAGCCTCTCGTAGATTTTGCCGAGAACATTGAGTAGGCTAATAGGGCGGTAGCTGGAGGGCTCAGACTTTGGCTTTCCTGGCTTTGGGATACCGATGACGGTGGCTTCTTTCCATGCTTGTGGGAAGATGTTGTTGCTCAAGGCGCCATTGAAGATGGCGGTCATAAGCATTAGTAGCGGGGCAGGGAGGAGTTTGTATACCTTTATTAGTAATACCATCCGAACCGGGGCCTTACGAACGTGTAGCCCTTTAATGATGTCGTGCACTTCGTCTGGAGTTACGGGAGGCAGAGGATTATCAGGGTCTTCGACGGGAGGGAGGGAGGCTCTCCGTTTGACTTCAGCGTCGACCTTGTTCAGGTGAGCTTGGTCTACTGGTTGGGAGCTGGGAGAACATTGGGACTCTAGGCTGTCAGCAAGACATTCAGCCTTATCGGGACTGTCGAAAGCGACACTATTGTCGGGGCGGATGAGAGGAGGCATAGAGACCTCTTCTGAGGAACGCAATTTCCTCTGTAATTGCCAGAAGGCTTGATGAGTGGGCTTGAGTTCGCTGAGCATCTTGTTCCAACCCTCAGAGCGAACCTCCTCTATGCGTTTCTTTACAGCACTCTGTAAATGGCGCATGTGGGCTTTGTTCGCGTCACAAGGGAAGGAGTCGTAGGCACGGATGGCCGCGTTCTTCTCGGTTATCAGGTCACGTACGTCAGTAGGTAGTTTCCAGCGATGGTCTTCCATCACCGGAACTTCCCGTGAACAATCCGTCAATACGGATTGTACGTGCTCTGTAAACGAGTCGATTGCGGCCGTCGTGTCGGCGACTGACACTAAGTTATCGGGGATGGTGTCTAAGTGAGGCGACGTGGTGGATTTCAGTCTTTCGCTTACTTTCCTCCAGTCGGTTATCATCTGGATCTGAGGGGGGCGGTTGGGGTCGATCGGGCCCGAGTAGGGTGCAAGATGCATGACTAGAGGGCGGTGCTCAGAGTTAAGCTCGTGGAACGTCTCTATCGATTACAAACGGAGGTTCACATTCTTGAGGAACGCTACATCGAGAACATCGGGAAGGTGATTTGGATTACCTGGGAAGTGAGTCGGGCTCATTGGAGCGATGACGTCAAAGTTCAGGGATTCGCCTAACTTGAAAACTAACCTACCTCTGGTTGAGGTTGTGCTACTATTCCACGCCGGATGCTTGGCATTAAGATCCCCCGCCAAGATGGCGGGGATTGCTCGAGGTCGCTCTTAATCTCCTCGGTGGAGATTTCTTGAGGAACGCGCCTTATTACGACGCGTGTAGGGGTTTCCTCCGGAAGGGAGTAAGTATGAAAGGAGTAGTTCCTTTCACGCAGGGCGCGGGAGAGATCCCTAAAGTCCGAAGACGTGGGGACGGAAACTTTGATCCCCTGAAGGGTGGATCGGGCATTTGTGTAGTTGATCTTTCGATCACCACACATTTTGGAGATTTCGGTCCATTTGGACTTATCTTGAATGTAGATCGGGGGAGGGGGCTTTTGTTTACTCGCGGTAGGAGCGGGTGGGCAAGCCGTAGGGCTGACCGGGCAGGTTTACTGCCATTGTTCCTACTCGTACAAATATAAAATCCATTGTAATAGTACTGCAACAACAAAATTGCACGGAATTGATGAGCATTTGTTGGAAGTGAAGCTACCGGCTCGCTTGATAGACCGAGTCAAATTATTCAGCGAAATGAAGCCAAATTTCGAAATCAAGTTCGTGTGCTCTTCGAAACAAAAAAGCAAATTATACGTCGAGCAAGAAGAAAATAAATGCCAAAGGAACCAACTTCTTTGGATGATATGAACGTCCCCGATAGATTGCTGAATGTTGATGGTGAAAAATTTTTAGGACGTCTCAGGTTAAGTTTGAAGAAAACTATGTTATTTTATTTGCAACTAAATCTTTAAACGCAGTGTTTATGTCACAACCTTGGGTTTTGTATGGTACAATCGGCACATGTCCTATACTTTTCAGACAAATGTATAGTACACATGGTTTGGTGAGCACGGGTACAGATCGTTATTTCGCACTTTTAGTATATGCGTTTTAACGAAAAGGACGCTAAATTGTTGCTTATATTTTTTTGAAGTACTAAAGGCATATGCTCTAGAATATGATTTCAAATTGAACCCATATAGTAATAATGACGGATTTCGAGATGGCGGTTATTAATGATGTAAAAGAAGTATTTCCTGAAGCGCAACACAAATGTTGTCTATTCCACTTAGGTCAAAATATATGGCGTCATGCTGAGTTTGTTGTCAAGTTAAGACACATTATCGCACTTGCTTATTTACGCCAAGAAGAGAGACTTGATGATTATACAATATGAAATGATTTTTGTATATACATATAGATGCTTTCGATAAATTGAGAAAAGAAGTGTTACCGTTAATGATATCACCAACTGGTTTGGAAAATATTTTGTTTGGGGAAATATTCATCCTCGTGAGACGGGAAATAATAAATTACTTATAACATGCTTATCACCTATGTTTTCACCTTCACTGTGGTCTGTATTACAAAATAATACACTGGGTTTTTCTAGAACTCAAAAAAATATTGAAGGATGGCACAGAAGATGGAATACGTTGCTTGATAAGCACAAACGGGGTCTTTATGCTACCACAAAATTTTTACTTAAGGAGCAAGTTTTATCAAATAGGACAATGGAAAAGGAAAACGCGGGATTGGGAAGACCTACTCCACAAATAAGAGGCAAAAGGAATGATAATGCGATTGAAAAAATATTAAACAATTAAAACAACATGGATGGATTAGATTTTCTCCGTGCAATTCCAATTCACACAAAATGTTTAAATGTACCTGTAAAAGATGGTAATAAAAGAATAAAATTTGTGGTTTTCTTGTGTTCAAAATAAAAAGTATTCAGTATATTGATATTTCGATAGAATTAATATGCGACACGTTGAACGCTCCATCAAACAAACATTCGATATTTTGAACACTCGATGTATTGAGTGTACGATATATTGAATGTTCGATTTATTATCTATTCGATATTATGAACGTTCGAGTATTTAGACGTTCGATTTATAGTGGTCGATCAATTGATATTCGATTTTTTGTCATTCGATTTGACATAATACACCCGTAAAATTAACAATTGTTTCTTTGTACGATTTTAATATTTTTTTTCTGTTTATTAGTTTTATAGAAAAAAATTGTAACTTATACCTAATTAGCACAACGAAACGATTGTTAATTACTCGAGGAAGAGCGAGGTTTATCCCATCACAAGTATCTTCGGATTACTTTCTGGGAAGCCCCGGCAACTTAATTGTATTTAAGATAATAAACACATTATTTTTTTAATTTTAATTGTTACTAGGACTTTTGTTTAGTTAGGATACATAATTTACTCGTAGGTCATTTTATAAACATTGTTTTACATTTAACTGACACCACGCGAGTAATGCCATCAGGGCCCACATGTTTTTCAATTACTTTGCCTTATATCCATTTACTTGGAGGAACATTGTCCTCCTTTAAAATTACTATGTCACCGATTTCTGGCTGAGTTTTTTTGGTATTCCACTTATATCTTTGGTTCAGATTTACGAGATATTCCTTATACCACCTGAAATCGTTGACCATTTTTTGTGTCATAACCTAAGTTTATTTTCGTAAATTATTTACTTATACTCTTTTGAACCACAAAGTTTTATTTACCTACTCTATCCCTACCTAGTATACTCGGGGTAATTAACGGACGGAATAGTACATAAAAAATATAAATTTCAGCCTCATCATGTGTTATCATCCAGACATTACAGACCGTAAGGTCTGTACCTACTTTTCTAGATGAAAGCTTCGTGATAATAATATCATTAATATCTTAGTTTTAGCCGCTACGTTTTTCAAGCAAGGTTCAGTTGACTAGCCCATCATAAAGCAAAATTCATTTGAAATTGGACCGTATTTATATAGTGATAATACCATCATTTTCCTTTTCTCGTATCGATACAGTCTTTACTATGGTCGCACATAGTATGAAAAGAATACTAAGTGGTCAGAAAAGTTGCTAGTAGGTAGGTACCCCCCGTACCTACCTAGGGTGTGCCGGATTTACGGGAAAATGTAGTCATATATGTATGACGTCACTCGTTGGCCTTAATTTTAAGCACGCAAATTAAAGTGTAAAACTACGTTCATATATCTTCCTTTCCCAACTACATTTCTCACATTCATTATATTAACATACGAATATGACAGAGTAACACATGCATGTCCACTTCGCCATGAATTTTAACGTTCTAACATGCGAATAAATTCTATCGCACGAACGGACACACAGTTGCGAAGGGTTAACTTAACGGATCAACGCTTTTGTTCCAAATAAACGTGGACTTGAATAATAGACTCAGATTGTGTGACATTCCGCAAAATAACAGCTCGAAACCTACTGAGTCAATTATTTCAAAGCAAATCAGTATTATAGATGATAGCGCTAACAAATAAAAACAGTACCACAGACTAAAACAAACGTCATAGCGGCTGATCCCCCGAGGCGTCGAATCGATCTGAATCGATCCATTTAAAAAGTTCCCGGAGCGTCAGATCGATCCTAAATCGATCCTAGCCCGAGGGTCGAATCGATCCGAATCGATCCATTTTCCCGGAGCGTCAGAGCGATCCTAAATCGATCCTAGCGACACGACTAATTTGAATTGATTTTCAGATGTCTTGGTATCTTGGCGACGGAGACACCCTGCACGAGAATGACACGGAGACGTTCGACTCGGCTGAAATGCTGGAGGCCCAATTTGCCCAATGACAATGAGGTGGCTGGCGCAGAGGACCATGTTATCGGTGTTAATTTATATGTATCTATGTTTATATATATATTTATGCATCTATAAGTATTTATATGTATGTATTTGTATTTTGTTTTATGAGATTGTGATACTTGTGTCTTATTTATTTTCTGCAGGTCCCCATCCCCCAAGTACTTCTCCCTGCTCTCCCGGCTCCAGTTGCTGCGGACCCTGTCAGTGTGGTGGTAAGTATGTACTGCTTGTTTATTCTATCTTTCCTTGTATTTTGTTCTAAAAGATTGTGATATTATTTTATGTGTATTTTCAGGTCAAACTACACCATATCCCAGTCGTGGTTGAGTGCTTGGGCGCCACGCCGAGCTGCAACAGTGCTGCAGCAGCGCGCCGTGCTGAGCAGCATGGCGCAGCGCGGTGGTACATAACTGTACTTTATATTTTTATAGGCATTTTTACACCGCGCCGCGTCGTGCTGCACCGCAGCACTGCAGCGCCGCGGCGTGCTGTCTACGTACTGCGCGCTGCGGCAGCACGCCCTGCTGCAGCGCCGTGTCGTGCTGCACCGCTGCGCTGCAGCGCCGCGGCGTGCTGTGTACGTACTGCGCGCTGCGGCAGCGCGCCCTGCTACAGCGCCGCGTCGTGCTGCACCGCTACGCTGCAGCGCCGTGCCGTGATGTGTACGTACGGCGCGCTACTGCAGCAGCGTACAAAAGCAATTATAAATGAGTGAGGAGAATACAGGCATGATGTAATATGTCGCGTGACGAGGAATATGTTGTATTTTGACAGTTCAACAACATTCATTGCGTTATTTTCATTGTTGAGCAGATTTTGTTTTCGTACTTCTGAGCAATGTATTAGCAATCTGTTTTAAAACGGTTCAGATTCCGATTGATTGTGTATTACGTATTTAGGGGTACTGGTGTAAAATAAAATGAAACTTGATTAAAGAATAATGTTTATTATTTTTCTTCATACACGTAACACACACATAAACATAGTAAACATCTTTTTATAATAAATTATATAAAATAATGTAACTCAAATTTGGTATTATTTTCCATGAAATCCTTTTCCAAAACCAAACTTATCGAAATTTTCGTAGTGTGACTGAGTCCCGTCACTACGAAATTTTTCGAAATACCTACCATAGTACGTAATTCACAGATTGATATCTTATTATCTTTTCATTACACGTAGTTAGTATTTATAGTAACTGGATAACGTAGTTCATTGTTGTGTAGTTTTGACTACTAATCAAATTCTAAAACCTTAAACTACCATGTGAAATTAGCTGTCACAAGAAAGTTGCCGATTTGTTCCCTCTTCTAGGAAATCTTATCATTACACAATTTTACTGGCATATTTTTACGACAAATAGGTAGATATCGATCAATACGGGGTCTAAGTAGTATCATAGTAACATTTTTTTTATTGAAGTAACCCAATATTACTGAGATGAACGTTTACAAAGTCATGCGTTTTATTACGCAAATTCAGAAATATGGCTCCGCGCGTTATGAAGTTTGAGTTTCAATATTATGAAAGTGGAATGTAGGACTCTCAAACAAACGCTGCTGTTATATTACTTGTCTATTCATAATGTAACTAGTAAAAGATTTCGTGTATATTGGTATAGTAGTTTTATCACAAACCGTAAATCCCCGGGAACAAACACACTTTCAAGCTAGTTCTCTGTTTTACCATTTGTTTAGAGATACAAAACTCGTTATGCGAGCATTGTTTATGTGTAATAAGATGCTCTGTTTATTCAATAACCCAAAACAGTTTAAGTTACGTGAATAAAGGCAACAGAAACACGAGGACCATTTTTATTGAGCAAGGTCAAAATCCTCCCCGGGCCCGTTTGGGTTCGCCGGGGCTTGACAGATCATTTCTGACACAGGGGAGCTCTAAAAAGTGAATTGGAACATTGTTACTGTTAGTTAATTTAAATAAAATGATAGCTAACTACGTTTACAAATTAAAAGTATTCAAAAAGTGTTATTAATTAGAAATATAATAGTGTTATTATTGTTGTTGTATTATTTTTACTAAATTCAATATATATGTTATTGTAAAACAAATGTCAACGGAAGTCGTTGCTGTGTGACGTTGACAGTTGTTTTTAAACGTATAAATAGGCTCGCTCTAGTCGCAGAGCGCGATGCGTACAACAGGTCCACCGTATAGTCGAACACATCAACAAAGTCTGGCACAACGGCTTATTATATAAGCTGTACCAACTCGGTTCAAGATCGTCTCGTGCTCATCTGACGGGACTTTTTGTCGAACCGCTCCTTCCGTTATCGCATCGTAGGAGCGCTATCCTCCCCCCACCCTATTCGCGCAGGAGTCCCTCAGGGCTCTGTGATCTCTCCTCTAGCATTCACGCTATTCACCAGCGATATGCCCAAGTGCAGTAAGGCGCAGTTGGCCCTGTTCGCAGACGACACGGCGATTTACTACACCGGCCGTGATGAAGATTCGATAGGTCGCATTCTCCAAACCCAAGTGAACAAGCTTGGCGCTTGGTTTAGAAAATGGCGAATCGAAGTCAATCCCGACAAAAGTCAAGCGGTTCTTTTCTCAAAGCCGCGTCGCAATCCCTGCCCCCCTCGACCGATCACCATGTTCGGCAAGCCGATCCCTTGGGAGAAGCGAGCCAAATATCTGGGTGTAGTGCTCGATGAACACCTCTCTTTTCCAGAGCACATTAAGGCGGCACGTTCGGGCGCCGCCTTCGCTCTAGGTAGACTCCACTTCGTCCTCAATTCACGTAGCAAATTGTCACTAAAGTGCAAATTGCGTATCTACACAGCGTGCATTCGCCCGATCATGACCTATGCCACTGCAGTCTTCGCACACGCCAAGCCCATTCGCTTCAAAGTTCCTCCGTAGTATTACAGGCTCCTCCTGGTACGTTCGCAACGAAATCCTCCACGTTGACCTCAAGATTCCCACTATCCGCCAGTTCATGAAACGCATTTCAAAGCGTTTCTTCGAGACCGCCGCGAATCACCGCAACTCTCTGGTTGTCGAGGCCGCTAGCTATATTCCCTCCTCCATTAGTCATGTCCGCCGTCCCAAGCATGTCCTCACCGACCCAGATGACCACATAACTCTCATTCAGGAGAGCAGTAGGGCCACCAGTACAGTACACAAACACAGACCGACATTCCGACCTCGCCGCCGAGGTTCCTCGCGAAGATCCCGACGTACTGTCCCCCCCGACCCTTGCTCGACGAAGTGCCAGCCCGCGCCGTAGCTGAGCCTGTAGCTTTAAATTCCCATGATAATAATAATCAACAAAATCTGATCCAGCCTGTCCCATCTTGCTGTCCTCCCGTCAGGGACGCCCTAAGCCGAGGTCCGTACCCCACAGGGGGTGCCCTTAGCGAGCGTTCGCTTAGTAATGTAAGTAGTTATACGCCCCTGGCTGGAGGCTTTGAGTCCGCTTAAGGCAACCACAGGATAGTCCGGTTAAGTAGTCACGACCTCTCAAGGTCAACTATGAGATGCCATCCATAAAAAAAACGCAGAGCGCGAAGTATTATTAATATATTGTAATAAGAACTGTGTGCATCTCCTTGTAAAATGAAGTTGTGTGAATCATTGTTTGTGAGTGATATTAGTGTTTTAAAGATGTTTGATCGTTATCATTTAAAAATAAAATAAAATAAATAGTGTTTTAATGCAGGCAAAATAACCATATACAAAAAAAAATACAGTAAAGCCCTCCCGCTCTTACATATAATAAAATAATAAAACGGCCGGCCGTGTTCAAACGGAGTAATTTTACAGAGCTTTCGGTAACGCAAGGGTTTATGAAATAAACATTATGTAGATGAGTTTTCCGTTGAAGAATACTTGTTAAGTCGATGATCGCAAAAGTTTTTCCCATAGCTCGATAGATGGCGTTGCGCTGTTTAAATTCGCGCTATGGTTTCGTTACACACGATTAGATATAAGGTCAGAGATTTTTATTAAATATATACCTAGATCAACATCGTCTTGTTTTATTGACAAAGTTCCCTGGTGGTGAAACTTATTGGTACGGAATCGTACATGGTCCTTCGAGTCGGAAGTAGAATCAGTGAAGTGGGTGTGTGTTCTCTGGTTCCCGAGAACCACTTTTGTCGGCTTCAGCGTACCTAGTAGGGGCAGTGGATCGCTGCTCGGGGCGCAACCTTCCAGTGGGAGTAGCAGACTGGTGACCAGAGAAGCAACCTGGCGGAATACGAATCTGCAGTGGCGCCACCTAGCGGAGTGCTTTGGCAACAGGGATCGGTGACGAAGCATAGTACGTGAGTGTTGAGTGACGTGTATCAGTGAATGGACATAAAACTGTGAGTACTTTTCTATACAATTTTGAGCCTTATTCTCTTGAACAAATTAACTTGAAAGTTTAGAAGTATTTTGCATGGACTTAGAAAATTTTGCGAAAAAGTGAAGTGACGGGGAATCCATGCCCAAAATTTGACAAGTCAGTTTAAGTTTGAACACTTAGAAAAATTTTGAAGATGTGTCAGTGACTTAGAAAATTTGCGATAGTTTGAGCAGAGACTTTTGAAAATTTGGCTTAAGTGTTTCCATCCATCAAAGGGTTATTGGTAGACCTTGTATATGTGTCAACTTTTTGTATTGATATCGACACAACATGGAAGGCTACAATAAAATTCAAATGGACACTAATAAGGCCATATTGCGAGCCAGGACTAACTTCAAAAAGTCGCCCAAGGAGAGAATTACTAAGTCATATGTTGAAGTAAGATTAGAAAGTTTGGAGTCACAGTGGACATCATTTTCCGACACACATCGTAAGATATTAAGTGAAATAAAGGAAGCTGATTATAATAAATCGCAATATTGTTCGTCAGAGGTGTATGAGGATACGGAAGATTTATATTTGGACTATAAAACAGATTTAAAAGAAATACTTACTAACATGTAAAGAAGAAGTTTCTCAAAACGTATCACAGTCTTGTACAGGAAAAAACTCAAATGAATCTTGCAATATAAAACTACCTAAAATTAGTTTACCTATGTTTTCTGGTCAATACTCGGAGTGGATCACCTTCCGTGATTTATTTTTATCCCTTATACACAGTAATAAGTCTTTAGATGATGTTCAGCGACTTCAGTATTTAAAAAGTCATTTATCTGGAGAAGCTGATCAACTTCTGAGAAATATTCCTATTAGTAGCTCAAATTATCAGACTTCTTGGGAGCAATTAAACAAGCGCTACAATAATAAAAAATATATGGCAAGTTGTATTCTTAAACGGTTTCTTAGTCAGAAAAATATATCGGGCGAGTCAGCACAATCTCTTAAAGAATTATTGGATACAAGTAACGATTGTTTAAATGCACTTAAAAATTTGGGAATTAATGTGGACAACTGGGACTTCATTGTTATATACATTTTAAGCTTAAAATTAGATTCTGAGTCTCGTAAATTGTGGGAAGCAAAAATTTGTGAATACTCGGAAGATCTACCTACTCTAGACCAGTTTAATACGTTTTTAGAACAAAGGTTCCGTTCACTAGAATTTTTAGATAATAAGTCTTATAAAAATACTGTCACAAAAAATGTTCCTGCCAAGACACTACATGTAGCTACTCTATCATGCGTATTTTGCAAATCTGACCATAAACTTGGTAGTTGTAAGAAATTTAGTAACGAAGATGTCACCTCACGGCGTAGTTTCGTCCAATCCAATGGATTATGTTTTAATTGTCTCGGATCAGGCCACGCGGTATATGCCTGTCGTTTGCCGACTAGATGTCGGTTATGTAAAAGAAAGCATCATTCTTTACTCCATTCAAAAGATGCGTCCGTGTCAACTGACCCTAAAGTCGAACCAAAGCAATCAGTTGATACAGAACAAACTCAAGACGATGCAAGTAACATTGCAACAAACTGTGCTGCGACTTCCCGTAGCCATGATTTGTTGCCTACGGCTTTGGTGAAGGTTTCCTCCGGTACAGGCACAGAGGTGACTCTGCGCTCTTTACTGGATCAGTGTTCGCAGGCTTCGTATATCACGGAGTCAGCAGTTCAACTTTTAGGACTGAAAAAATATATCAGTTACAAGTCATCACTGAGGCTAGGCGAAGATGATAAAGGTTGTGCATTGACCTCAAAATATGTTGTCTACTTAAAATTACAATCAATGTACAATCCCAACTTTGTTTTGTCTGTTAAGGCTCACGTACAGAAGAAATTAACGTCAATTCTTCCTTCTAATAAAATAAAGTTCCCATTGTGGAAAGAACTGAAACAGTACAACTTGGCAGATCCTACTTGGGATACACCAGGAAAGATTGACATGCTTTTAAGTTCCTCGGTGTATAGCAAAGTCCTCAAACAAGGACTCAGTAAGGGTCCTCCGGGATCTTTGATAGCGCAGGATTCTGAATTGGGATGGATACTTTCAGGAGAGATTACGGGAAAGGAAGAATACACAGAGAGTTTTAACTATTTAACCTTGGAAGGTGATCCAAATGATCTTATAAAAAGATTTTGGGAATTAGAGGAAACAGTAGTGCCAAAAAGGCACTTCACGGAAGAAGAACAAAAATGTGAAGAATTTTATAAGCAATCTACCAAACGGGATCCTGAAGGTCGTTACGTTGTTAGGTTGCCTTTTAAAACAGCTACACCACACTGCGTAAATGGTCAAACGAAAGATATTGCATTGCGCAGGTTGTTTAATTTGGAGAAAAGGTTAGCCAGAGATTCCGAGTTAAAAAGGCAATATGTAGATGTAATTAATGAATATATCGACTTGGGTCATGCAGAAATTATTCCTTTAGATCAAATTAACAAGCCTGATGTCGTATACCTTCCCCATCATGCGGTGCTCAGGGAAGATAAAGCAACTACTAAGGTTCGAGTTGTATTTGACGCCTCTAGCTTAGGCAAGAATGGTGTGTCGTTGAACGCAGAACTAATGGTAGGGCCAACCTTGCAAGCAGATTTACGGCACACTATAATGAGATGGAGAATGCATCCCATTTGTATAGTTGCGGACATTGTAAAAATGTACCGGCAGGTGATTGTCTCTACTGAAGATATTGACTACCAAAGATTATTGTGGAGGCAAGATCCCAAGGACAAAATTCAACACCTGCGGCTTTTAAGAGTAACGTTTGGCACGGCGTCAGCTCCATATTTGGCCGTCAGAACATTGCACCAAATAGCGCTAGATGAGGGAAAAAGCTATCCTATTGCATGTGAAAAGACTCTGACGGATTTTTATATGGATGACCTGATGACTGGCTGTCAAAACATATCGGAAGGAAAAGATATATATGAGCAAATGCCACAACTATTAGGAAAAGCAGGCTTTGAGCTACAAAAATGGAAAACCAATCATTCAGATTTAAGGAACCATATGAAAATAGAAAAAGAAGAAGAAAACCTACAATTGAAAACAGATATAGTAATAAAAATATTAGGACTTACCTGGTCCAGAGAAACTGATGAATTTGTATACTCGGTGACGCTGCCTCCCTTAAAGATACCTGTAACTAAAAGAAGTGTTATCTCGCATATTTCAATGTTGTTCGATCCATTGGGTTGGCTAGCTCCTGCAATCATAAAAGCTAAGATATTAATTCAAAAATTGTGGCTATCTGGAATTCATTGGGATGAAGAGTTACCATCGATATTGTTGAAAGAGTGGATTACTTACCGCAGCGAACTCGAACAACTTGTACAGTATAGGATTCCCAGGTGGTTATCAATCTACCGCGGTGATTCATTGGAGCTGCATGGATTTAGTGACGCCTCGAATCAAGCTTATGCAGCAGTAGTTTACATGCGTGTGGTGGATCAGCAGGGGGTCATTTATTCTCGCCTGGTGACAGCCAAAACGAAGGTTGCACCAATTAAACAAGTTTCAATCCCGCGACTTGAACTGTGTGGTGCAGTTTTAGTGTCGAAGTTGTTGAGTGAAGTAGCCGAAGTTTTGAAAATTGAAAAGCAGAAGATTCGTGCGTGGACCGATTCGACAGTAGTACTGGCATGGTTGAGTAAACATCCATCTAATTGGCACACCTTCGTAGCAAATAGAGTGTCAGAGATTTTGACAGTAGTGGACAGAAGCCAGTGGGCACATGTGAAATCAGCGGACAATCCGGCAGATTGCGCATCACGGGGATTAAAAGCAACTGAACTAATCTCTAACCAGTTGTGGATGGAAGGGCCAGAATGGCTGAAAAACAAAAACATTGATTATAACAAAAATACTGAATGCAAGACAGTGTTAGAAGAAAAGGCACAAAAGGTGAGCTACGTTACCACAGACGTAAGTTTAGCGTTAACAGTGTGGACAAAATTCTCAACATTAAGAAAACTAATCAGAGTAATCGCTAATTGCAGGCGCTTTATTTATTGTAAGAGAAGAAGCGACCACTCTGAACGATTTCCCTCATGGTTGACTGCTAAAGAACTTAACGAAGCGTTAACGGTTTGTATTAAACAGTGTCAAATGCAATATTTTAGTAGAGAATTGGAAGACCTTGTTAAAACAGGAAACGTTCAAAAGAAAAGTGTACTTACCTCGCTTAATCCATTCGTCGATCACGAAGGGGTGCTCAGAGTGGGTGGACGCTTAGAAAGAGCCACAATCGACGAAAACATTAAACATCCGATTATTATACCAGCCAAGTCTCATTTTACTGACTTGTTAATAGCAGACACTCACCAGAAGACGTTACACGGTGGACCTCAACTAATGCTCAATTATTTAAGGTCCAGATATTGGGTTCTTGATGCAAAAAATCGCACTAAATTCTATGTACGCAATTGCGTATCTTGTGTTCGTCATGCAGCTCGTATAAGAGAACAGCTAATGGGTCAGTTGCCCAAAGCAAGAGTGAATGCTAGCCGCCCTTTCCACCAAAGCGGAGTGGATTATGCCGGTCCCATAAATATACGAACGTCAAAGGGGAGAGGGCATCATTCATACAAGGGGTATATTTGCCTCTTTGTGTGCATGGCAACAAAAGCCATACATCTCGAGGCGGTCAGCGATTTAACGTCTAAAGGATTCTTGGCAGCATATAAACGATTTGTGGCCAGACGTGGACAGTGTGCTGATCTTTACAGCGACAACGGTACCAATTTCGTGGGTGCTGCGAAAGAGTTGAAGGCACTGCTGGCTGCGGAAAAATCAAGCGTGATAACCGAAATAGCAGAGTGGTTGTCGGAAAATGGGACTAACTGGCACTTTATCCCACCCCACGCTCCAAACTTTGGTGGACTGTGGGAAGCGGGTATAAAATCAACAAAACACCATCTCAAGAGAGTTGTTGGAAACAACACTCTAACTTACGAGGAGATGGCTACCGTCTTGTCTCAAATAGAAGCATGTCTAAACTCCCGTCCCATTTCACAGCTAAGTAGCAATAGTCAAGACCAAACTCCTTTAACTCCTGGTCATTTTTTAGTCGGAGAACCTCTTGTGCTTGTACCGGAATTTAACTATGAACAGTCGACCCTGACTAGTCTAAAGCGATGGCAATTGACCCAGCGAATGGTTCAAGATTTCTGGCGACGCTGGTCAAAAGAGTATTTAACTCAGTTTATGAATCGATACAAATGGGCATATCAGACTCCGGAACCAGCCATTGGTGATATTGTTCTGGTGAAAGAGGACGATTTACCGCCAGCCAGGTGGCTTTATGGTATCATCACTCAAAAACACCCTGGGTTGGATGGAATTACGCGCGTGGTTAGTTTAAGATGTAAAGGGTCGCAAATTAAAAGACCCGTGTCGAAGGTATGTGTGCTTCCAGTTAGCAATTAAAGGAGAGTAATTTTTATTTTTATTGTTTGTTTTTAGTAGCGGCTGCGACCGCGTTTTTAGTTTCTACTTGATATTTATTGTAATGCACGGTGTTGAAAGTAGTTCAATATTCTAGTGTTCTGTAAAGTTAGTAACAACAGTTATCTTTACTAGTAAACATTGTGTAACTTTAGTTTTCTCACACTATTGTCTCAGTTAGTTTTGTATAAAAAAGATAAAGTTTATTATGGACAAAATATTAGGTCAAGATGGGCGGAAAGTTCACATTTTGTCCATGGTGGGCGGAATGTTAAGTCGATGATCGCAAAAGTTTTTCCCATAGCTCGATAGATGGCGTTGCGCTGTTTAAATTCGCGCTATGGTTTCGTTACACACGATTAGATATAAGGTCAGAGATTTTTATTAAATATATACCTAGATCAACATCGTCTTGTTTTATTGACAAAGTTCCCTGGTGGTGAAACTTATTGGTACGGAATCGTACAATACTTATTGGATTAAACACCTATGTCCAGAATATTGTTATTTAAGCGCCCGTGGCGTGTTCCGAGAAAAATGATATCAGGTTATTAAGGTGCCGTTGAATGGAACGAAGTCTGGAGGCCAATTCCCGTACGAAAACGTTCAAAATCCAGTCGCAACCTCATCTCAACGATAATCAATGTCAATAAATTGTCACAAGTGTATTAGTGTAAATTGTATACAATTAGAGAAAGATTGAAACTGAGATTAGAATGCGAACGATAAAAAATATGAGAATTGAGATGAAGAGGGATCAAGAAGTGTGAGTGTACCTGGATCATTAAGAACTACCTGATCTTTTCATAAATTCATAGGAGATGGCAGATACCGTGTGACTTTGATGAAGAGCATTAACATTGTAGAGCAATAAAGACGAAATCATCGCTCTAAAACTGTCGCACACGTTGTTACGTCATGGAAAAAAAATACAAGAATTTGTATTAGACCAAGAACAATAAAATACCACTTCCATAGTTTCTGAATAATTGTGACAACTTGGCATACAAAACAGTTAGTGTTAGCGCCTTGAGCTTTATGGAAATCTTTAAAGGCTAACATGAGGGTGCGGGAATAGAACTGTCTAAACAGCTCTTTCTAGGCTTCTAAAAGCCTGGAGCGGTGATTCAAAGCCTTGCTATGAGAATCAGCGGTTTGTGGACTGTAATAAAGCTTTATGTGGCAGCATACATTGATTTGAAGGAAGCTATATTGGTATGGAGAAACAGGAACAAGAGAAGGACACAGGATGCAGCGCCTTACCTTTCTAGAAGTCTGAAGTCACCTTCCAGCTGCTAGGGGCTTGCATGCCCTTGATGTGTAGGTTAGCCACGCGGCAAGCCAGCGTGGTTTCACAGATAAACGGTTCCTATTACTTTCACAGCACTTCAAATTAGTGTAACTTGATAATTATGTAGGTCTAGTTTGATATATAGACCCGAAAACCCGGATTTATCACGTAATCCAGATATATTAGCGGTAAAAGCTCTGAAGAGATGCTTTTGCGGCAACGGATTAGACGAAACTTAATTCTTTTCTTTTAAAAATGGCGTCCGTTCCGGTCAGTGTTATTCCAGCCATGTATTGCTGTCTCTCTCTGTCCTATGGTAGACGCTGCAGGAATGGATGGAAAGGAAGGGACTTATGAGAAACGTACCTACTACCGCCACATTCAAGAAAAGATATAATTCAATGTATGTATTTGGACATCAACGACGTATATATGGCGGTAACAGTTAGTTTATGAATATTTCTATTTTCAATCATAGCTTTATTAATCAAGAGTCACAGTGAAACATTCATGATGATTGAATTGCATCAATAATGAGTTTGTCCAGTGAACACGACAGATATCGGCTTTTCAATAAACATTTAAATTTCAATCCTCGTATCAATAAATTCGTTTATTCAATTTTATTATCTAACTAGTTAGTTAGCATGTCATACATACATTAAACATAATATAACACTATGCATGTAATCCCGGAAGGGTTGGGCAGAGGTACACCTCTCTCTAACACTTTCCGTACACCCATATTTCGTCCCATGCAATAGGAGTCGAGCCTAATGCCATCATTTAAGGCTTATAATTAGTCACTGACTATTACCCATTTGCTTATACTCTCATAGGTACTTCTTACTTGTCACTGTCTGGGCTTCTGCTTTGCGTGAGCTTCTTTGTCACCTACCTACATATTCAATAGTACGAAAATATTGACACTCGGAACTCAGACTAAAAATGGAGACAAATACTAATAGTGTAAAATCTTCCAATCATAATTAAATTGAGGCGAGATTTTCAAATTGCCCAATATTCTATATTGTGTTGCAGTTTGGCAGCTTGGCACCAACGTATTTCATCAGGCATTCCAGCCGAGAATTAATAGTGAGGTATCAATAGAGTGCTCCCGGAATACCTCGGCCACGTTGTCTTGATTGACTTTGTAATTAGGCTGAATTGGTTGGCTTCTAATTGCAATTGTTGTAGGTATTGGAAATATCACTTATTCGATAAAACAACGCTTTGGCAAATTGACACCACGTTTTGGAAAATAACTAACTCAATGCTACTAGGGTTTATGGGTCAACTTAAATAAGCTACAGATTGCTCGATAATTCGGTTATTATTTTATGCTAAAGCCAATCAGTCATTACCTCATAATTACGTAAAACATCTTTTAAAACCTAAATTTATTTTAACGACATAAATACAATACTAAAATTTACATCCCTAAAGTATTCACAAATCTATTATCCAACAAAATCCTTTACAATACATGCGTCAACAACGCCACAGACGTTTTTAACCTCACTTCCTTGAATGTTAAAACTCTTAACATCCGTATCGCGTCTTGTATGTTTAAAATTTACATCAGCTACAAACGAGGAAACTCTCGTAATAAAATCCGTTGGTCCCACTCCTTCGCGACATATTTACATAAGTATGTTAAACTTCATTCGTTCGATATACGAGTTGTAATGTATAATTCTTATTCCAATCTCGTGTGTACCGTACGTCTGTACTTATCATACAGTTTGCTTCTTGTCAGATTTTATTGGCGACGTATGTTGGGGCCAATGTTGAAAGTTTTATGCCACGTTTGAAATGTCTTTGATGTTGGAAGTCAGGAATGTTTTTCGTCCACAAAGAATTCTGATATGATTTTTGTTTAGTATACTTAGTTATTTTTTCCATCTTGATTTGCCTTTGATGTGTCTTGCTCGATATTTTGACTTGGGATAAAAGAAAAGTTGCATAATAGAATAACGAAACATTATTAACGATAATTAGGAGTTGGTAAAAGGTTGCTAATGAGTTCAATTGCCTTCAATTTTAAGCAAGAAAATTAGATTGTGTTAATAAGGCTGTGCGCAGACTAAAACAAGGATACCTAATAGACTAACGCTCGTCGTAGCGTGGATTGTATTTATCTAAGTTATAATAATAGGTTTACCTATGAAATTGTCTTATAGTATACGGAAAGTCAAAAGTCAAAAGTCAAAAGTCAAAAGTGAAAGTAAAAAAATATTTATAGAATAATGAAAAAAAATAAAATTTTTAAATTTAATTTTTTTTCTAAATTTTTTTTAAATTTTTTTTTTTTTTTAAATTTTTCAATGACCTTTTTGAAGAAGTCAGGCATAAGGGAGCCCACAAACTCTTCAAATGAATTTTGTACTGCCACTCGGAGGCAGGAGGAGGTTTGTACCGCGACGGAACTCGTATTCCATGATTACTCGTAACTTTATCGTGTTTGTATTGATGAAAAAGATACACATGTAGTGAAAACAAAACACTAATCACTTAACAAATGACAGAATGTGAAAAAAAAATATATTTTTTCAAATAAAATTTATTTGAATTTAGAATTGATTGCCAGCCATGCATTAATAACGTTTCAAATGGCAAGTATACAATACTGGCCATTTGTCAAACGGCAACTGCATTGGTGAAGGCCTAATATGATATAGAATAATTATGTAATTTGGTTATGTTATGTTATGTGCGGCAGACATTTTTACCAGATCTGTTTTTAAGTCCATTGGAGCGAGCCTATTTCCAAATACCTACCGGGCACAACCTACTCTATTTCTGGAGTATCTCTCTTTTACTCAACAACGGCGAAGCAAAAAGAAGGGTTATGATTTTGAAGGGTATGTATTTAAAGAAAGAAAGAAAGAATAATAGATTTTATTTGTCACAAAAAACGTGCATACAAAATAAATCGCATGCAAAACAAAAAAAAAAAACAAAGCTGATTTATTATTACAACACAGAACTTAAATACTCGGCAGCTGCACGCCGTGACTGTGACAAGAAGGCTTCCACTGAGCATAATGCTGTGTTATAGTGGACCTACAGCACAGCGTTGATTTTCAGTGGTCACCCAAAAATTACGTACGGAAACCAAGTCAGGTTTAGGGACTCAACATATTAAATGTAAGTAGGTACTCAAAAATTAAAAAAAAAGCTAGATATCAAACAACATATAAATAATAACTTAACTAATAACAAAAACAACACCATTAAAATAATTAAATGCAGGGTACCCACCCAAAAAACATAATACCTGCACTCTAATGTGTCTCGTTTCGCTCCCACCCACCTTTGCGTCGCCTGCGCGCGCGCGCACACCCGCACATTGCTATCTATTTAGATGCATTTCCCTACTGATGACGTACTGCCCGTCATCGGGCGCCCGGCCTGCACTACACGCACGTCGCGCGTGGCTAGTTTCGTGGCATCGTAGGCGCGTGAACCTACTTGTGTCTTTCGCTTAATCAAAAGTGAAGCGCTTAGTTTATAAAAACAAGAGCCTTTACATCGCTATCGCCGCGAGGAAGGACGACGGGATGCAACCAAGGCGACACATGGCCCATTACGGCCATTACGAGCCATTCGCCATCGAGCACCGCTAATCACTATGCCAATGCCGGCTGCCTCGCACCGCTTGGCTATTGATGTACCTTGCCCATAGATGATAAACCTTGTGTAAGTTTTTATTTATAAAATATTTGCTGATCATCCTTTTGTTTTTCCAGTAGTTTTTTTTTCAGATGTAATTTAATTTTTTTTTGTTTTCAAACATCCTCTGAAGGCTGTATTCCTATGTGTAGGCATCGAGATCGGGTTGGACGTTGAACGAGCAGAGTAGCTGTAGTGCTCTTGCCTCCAGCAGATGTATTTAAACAAATATTCTGGTTTGTGTGATTCTATGTTATCGAACATTAAAACGGCCAAATGTAGTTTCCGTCGTGCAGCCATTTTTTATTTTTCATTTAAATATGGTGTGATATGATGCCTCAGGGGTATGCCAAAGCAATACCGAGCACACGCATTTTGTACACGCTGTATTAGACGTTCTGTGCGGGAAAGGAGACACGCCCCGTATACAGCGTCACAGTAATTCAGTTTAGATAGTACTAGGCTATCCACCAATCTCTTCTTCATCGTGATACTGAGGAAGTTCCTCACCCTGTACAGAACCTTTAGTCTATAAAAGCAGTTTTTTACTACGTCATTAATACGCTCCTCAAAACGAAGTTCCGGATCGATGATTAGACCCAGGTTACGTGCGACTTCTACTCTTTGTACACTTTTGCCCATGATTTTTACATCTGGTTTCGCAGATAAAACTGTGATTCTGATTTCTGCTCCCCATGACCAAAATCTTAGATTTTTGAGGGTCCAGTACTAGTGAGTTGCCCACAGACCACGAAGCAATTTTATCATGTTCCTCATTATGGTACGCACGGCGGATGCTGTGTTATTGGCGTTAAACGAGATATACAATTGAGTGCCATGTGTATATAGTGTACAATTAGTTATGTCGGCATTATACAATATATAGAGTAGCGGGCCGAGCAGTGATCCCTGAGGAACCCCCCTTGCTATTAATCGTGGGGTGGAAGATACCGTAGAACCATTTTGCATACGTATCTCAACCCTCTGCGACCTGCCCGTTGGGTAACTCTTGAACCAATCTAGTGTTCGGCTATCAAAACCGTAATAGGACAGTTTGGACTACAAAAGGGAAATATTAATTCAGTCGAAAGCACGCGAATAGTCGAGCAGCACCAGAATAGATCCTTCACTACGGTCCCGCGCTTCAAGGATATTACCCAAAACCTGTCTGCCAAGGCAGTTGTAGTTCCGCGTCCCTTTCTGAAACCCGATTGCAGGTCAGGTAGGTACACTATGTGCTTCGAGATAATCGGAGACCTGCAGATACACCACTCTCTCCAACACCTTGGACAAACATGGCAATATGCTTATTGGACGAAGATCCTTGTAACTCTGTGGATTATTATTTTTTGGGATTGGCCGCACAATTGCATTACGCCACAGATCAGGAAATGTATTCGAGCTTATAGATCTATTTACGATCTCAGTTAAATCAGCTAATGATTGCGGGAGTGTAAGACTCAGTATTTCCATCGATATACCGTCAATCCCTTGCGCATTTGTTGAAATACTTTTTAAAATATTTAAAACTGTTTTCGGGTCTATTGGCATCATGGTGAATTCCGCTGACCCGTACCGTTTAGATTAAAAAATAATTGCTGGCTAATGTTCACATTTGGGTCGCCCGTAACTTCTAGGAACGCTAAGTTTATCCCGTCTGGGTCGTTAAATTCCCCTCAGAGCCCATCGCCGTTCCCACTGACTGGCAGCACATGCTTTTTTATTTTGTACCATAATGATTTTGAAAAAGTCGTTTACATCCTGTAGTTTGCAGATTGAGTCCCACGGGATTGCCTCCAAATCTCTCCGGAAATCATCAGCTGATATGTCTCTAAACGGTCGATATGTAACTTTTTTCTCTTTTTTTTTAATTATTTCGCATGTTACGAACGAGTGATGGCCTAGTTCCTTTATGTGGTCCGAAAGAACATCCCGATACCGTGCATCAGTACATATCACATCGATCAGAGTAGCACTATCCCCTACGAACTGCGTGGGCATGAGTTTTTTGTATTAGAATTATTGATATCAAGCATATTAACATTGAGATCGTCTAATAAAATAATGTTATCGTACGGAGCCAGTGCACAGATGCTGTCCGTGAGCGCGTCTAGGTAGATATCTAAATCTAACCAAGGAGGCCGGTATGCAGTTCCTATAAGTATTTTTTCCCTTAGCCCTTATATTAAGCCACATTTGCTACACCTGTGGATGATGCGGGTGAGCTCTAGTTCTCGCGCTGGTTCCGATTCCAATATAAAACGCGAACCCTCCCCCGCGCCCCACACGAATGGTCCCGGGCGTGGCTTATGTCGCAATTGATATCCAGGAACCACAGGCGCCCTGCCCTCGTCCTCCCGCAGCCACGTCTCCTTTATTGCCATGACATCGACGGAGTGATGATTCATAGCAATAATAAACTCATGATGATTTGTTGATAATGAGCCGGCGTTCAGAAGTCCAAATCTAATATGATTATTGCGCGGCATCTGTGCATGAAATATGAAGATATACTTTCAAAGCTAGGATTGAGCGGGACAATACGTGTAGAAACGAAACATACGAACAACAATAGTACGCATAAATAACAAATTGAGTAATAAACGGGTACAGAGACGCAACACAGCGGAGCATTAATAGTAAAACACATAACATAACATCACGCCTTGTTTCCCCGAAGGGCTGAGCAGAGGTGTACCTATAGTACACCCACATTTCGCCAGTTATATTTAAGTCCCATGTAATAGGGGGCGAGCCTATTCTCAGTAAAAATGATATAAAAAAGGGTAAAATAATCTTATACTGATGATATCCGTACGCTATACCAACAACAGATGCATACCTGTTTCTCCCACAGTCAAGACGTGCAGTACCAGATACAGAACCTTTCAAAATAAAGATAAACTGACTTGACAGCTTTATGAAAATAACAAAACTTAACATAAAAAATAAACTAAACTTAATATTAATAGAATTAGTTCTAAGGGAGTTTTTCACCATTTGGTCCAAAGACCTCCAGTAGATCCGCCTCATTTCGTATGAGCCTCGCCTCGCCAGGCTTTCGACGCGTAAGGATACGGCCATGCTTCGTCCACACAAATTGCCAACCGAGACGTTGGCCTGCCTGTCGTGCCCGCCGAAATAACTGACGGTTAGTTTTCGTTAGGCGTTCATTAAGGTAGTACCTACTTGATGGACCGGACATCCCGAGATCCGCGGTGCTTGCCCCGCGTCGCACTCGCGCTGCGCGCAACAGCTCGTCAACAGTATGTGGGCCGGTCTCCACTAGGCCAGCAGCGCTCGCAGCATTTACTTGCCTGCCGCCAATGCGGTCCACGCTTACTAAGTCGCGAACTTCAAGCTTAACGCCTAACTTTGTGGCTATTATCTTCACCGTATGCGTGAGGTTTTCTGCAGTTAATTCCGGAAAATTCGAGATTTCCAAATCGTTGGATTATAGTTGTTGGTCGTTCAATTCACGCTTTAATTGAGTAATTTCCTCGATCGCTCCCGACCCGCCCGTGGCAGTAAGTTTATGGTCCAGACTATCTATTCTGCTATCTATGCCATCCATTCGCTTTTCATACTGCTCAATTGTCCCTTTCATATGATCTCTGTCCGCCTGGAGCTGAGCCAGATCCGAACGAAGACTCTGTAAGTCGCATTGGAATTATTTGTGCATGGCCTGCAGTTCCGCCCGCAACTCCTCCTTAAACATTACGCGAAGCTCAGCCTGCAACTCCTGTTTAAAACTGCTTAGGATGGCAGACAAACCTGGGGCAATTTTTTAGTATCACCCCGTGTGTTGCAGCTCAAGCCGCTGGTATCCATAGACTCATCCATCTCATATACCTCTGCTGGCGCAGCATCCACCTTGCTCTTAGCCGATGTATTATTACAGGTAGTGCACATCCAGGTGGGTTTAATAAAACCCGTCAGTGGTAGGAAAGCGCATGCTCGATGAAAGTGGGCGTTGCAGGTGCAACACCTAGCGGCCTCTAGGGGCGATATAAATTTTGCGCAACCACCACACTTTGCTGCTGTGTTATTTTGTAGTGCAGTTAATTATTGTACGCACCACATATTGCTGCGTACAATAATTAACTGCGCACTTATTAGCGGTCGATGTTGCTGACTTGGTACCCCGGAGCGTCAAAAGATGTCGCTGCACCAACAAATTGTTTATGATGGGTAAGACGTATGGGAAGTATAATGGGGTGACAAACACCATAAAACGCTTCACCACTTGCAACACAACACACACCAGACCACCCTCCGATACCCGGGCTTTTTCAACTTTTGAAAGTAAACGTATAACTTTCACTTTTTGTTCTGGTAGGTACTTTTTTGCACTTTAGTTTTTAGGTTTATTGTTTTGCACTTCTGCTGCCCCTTTATATCACTGTTTCAATATATAATAGACTATATTGAGTGTGGCTTTATATATATGACTATGAAACAATAAATACTTTAAATGGACTACTTGTTTTATTTTAATAAGCAAAAATTAACTGACTTAGCTAACACCTGCTTGACGTCCGTACCGTCAATCCTTATATATAGAATGTACGAAGTTTGGAAGTTATGAGGTTACAGATGAATATAAATACATACCTACATGTACCTATGTTCATCAGTTCCCTCAGAAGTTCTAAACTTCTTATCATAATTTTACGAATTAGAAATTGATGGAAACGTCTTGATTGTCAAAAAATACGTACGTATGAGTGTGCAAAGCGTTCAAAAGCGGTCGAGATGTGATGGAAGATTTGACTCCCTCTGGTAGGCCATCAAAGTCCTCAACTGAAGTTAACATCGCAAAAGTGAAGGAAATAGTGACGGAAAATCCTCATTCAGGTTTGAGAGAGATAGCTGTTGAACTTTCTGTTTCTCACGAGACGATGCGTACCAGTTCAAAATAATGACTTGGTTATGAAACTCGAAAAACTCAATCGCTCTAGTATCTAGTAGTGAATGAGTCTCTGAGGACATGGTAGAACGAGTCAATTCCGACCCAACATTCACGAAACGCATTTTTACTGGAAGAGACGTGGGTTTACGAGTGTTACATGCAAACTAGTCAACAAGCGTCAGAGTGGCGCCTTCCAAATGAACCGAAACCGAAAAAACCACGCCAAAGTCGATCAAAAGTCAAAGTCATGTTGACGGTTTTCTTTGACTACCGCGGTGTTGTGCACTCGGAATTCTTGCCGGGAGGTCAAACGTTATGAGGCGTTTAAGTAGCAAACGAAAAAGTCCAGATAAGTGGAAAGAAAATACTTGGATTTTGCACCACGATAATGCGCCTTCGCACAAGGGCATCGATGTGAATGAATTGTTGACCAAAAACTCAAAAAATAGCATTGAGCATGCACCAAATACGTCTCCAGCCGACTTCTTTCTTTTTCAAAAAAAAATCCACTTTCTCGCGCCCGTTTTCCTTCGGTAGAAGACATAAAGGAGAATTCGCGGCAGAAGGATTATCCGTTGAAGGAGTATTTTGAAGACGATAAAATTAATTTGGATGAATAACTGGCATTTTGACAGAGTAATATACATTTGGAAGCTTATGTGGGAGCGTGTTCAATGAAAAAGGCGCAAACAGGATTACAATGGTATAATTATTAAAAATAAAACAAATGCGTTACAGCGAACACTTAAAACGAAGTTAATACTAGAAACAAAGTATGATTCTACTACCAGAAGGGTCACGATGTGATACTAGGAAGTTAACGTTTACAAAACAATTGAAATTAACTAATTACCGTAAAACGGGGTGAATAGGGATGCAGGGGTGAATCGAAACGAAACTTTAAAAGTGATTTTCACATTGAAATAATAATGTTTGTTGCCAAAAATGCCTCTTATGTATTGACTGTGTTATAATTAACGATAAAGTGCCCCTGTTCGCAACATACTAGACTATTTCAATGTTAAAATCCTTTTTAAAGTTTCATTTCGATTCACCCCTGCATCCCTATTCACCCCGTTTTACCGTTACGCGGACGAAATACATTAGCGCGGTGCGGATCAAGGTAGCGTGAACGCGCTGTGATGGTTTCTAGTTTACTGGCTTGAGGGTCGCTCTCGACTGCCGCTGCCGACGACCGAGGGCGGCGGCGGCGCGGAGCGAGGTAATGGCCGAACAGGTGCGGCGGCAAGCTCGTACGCACACCAGCGCAGCATGCACCCCGGCGCGCGTTTATCGCGCTCCGACTAAACCCAAAGGGTAAGCAGAAACTCTGTGGACACAAAAATACAACGTAAGTGTGGTCTTATTAACATGACGCCACATACATATAGTTATATAACCATGTCTTGATTTCTGTCTGAAATATTTTCCTTTTACAGAGCGACTTAAATAACGTTTTAAAATTATTTAGCATTAATGAACATACATGTCATCTGAAAAACATTAAGCTTCGTTAAATGCTAGCATTAAAAATAAACCAAAACTTTCTGACTACGGTCCACAACAAATTAAAGGGCAAGACCAGTCACTCGTTTTGTTGCCTAGGGCAGAAGTGTGATATGAACAAGCGAATGTTTATTTACGAATCCAATTTAGAGATGAAGTAGTAAAATCTGCCGAGAGGTAGATACCGAATATAAAAAGAAATAAATAAAATTGAAATGTATTTTATGTTGTTCAAGAATGTACAGTTTTAATGCGTTTTTCTGTTGACTTGTTTAGGGGTTAAACTAAGTATTGCATTATTTTATTATTTGCTTGTGTCGAGAGTTTGAGACACATCATCATCATAATTGCAGCCGAAAGACGTCCACTGCTGGACATAGGCCTTCCCCAAGCACCGACACTTCGAATGGTTCTGTGATTCCCGTATCTAGCGGATTCATGCGGCCTTCACAAAGTCATCAGTCCACCTTGTGGAAGGCCTTTCTACGCTACGTTTTCCAGTACGCGGTCGACACTCCAGAACTTTTCGGCCTCATTGGCCATCTGTTCTGCGAGCAATGTACCCTGCCCACTGCTACTTATGTTTGGCAATTCTTCGGAATATGTCATTTACCTTAGCTCTGCTGTGGGTCTCTTTATTTCTGATTCAATCACGTAGGGAAGATACAAGCATACTTCAGCCCCGTGATGTACCGATTAACGATCTGGCACCTTTGAAGAGACTGCAGTACAGCCCATGTCTCGATCGCATCGAAGGCTTTCTCGTAGTCCACAAACGCTTAGCAGAGAGGCAGTGTACTCTTTGGCCTTCTGTATAACCTGCCGCAGCGTATGTATGTGGTCTACAGTGTTAAAGCCTTTACGAAATCCGGCTTGTTCGGGAGGTCGGAAGTCGTCAAACCTGAATGCGAGACGGTTCATGATGACTCTTGAAAACAGCTTCACATGGCTCAGAAGACGGATGGGCCTAATCTCACAACAGCTCTGGTTTGGTGAATACGATCCTGCCATCTCTGCCTCTCTCTGGCTCTGCCCAATAGACAGATATCTAGCGAAGATCGTAGACCCTTGATTCCACACTATCGCGTCCTTAATTAGGTCTGTATTAAAGCAGCGTAGGTCGCTTTTCAAAGACTTAGAGATCTGTCTATTGAGGTGCCAATACTTGAGTGCATCATCTGAAGAGTGCAAGTTCATCTCGCCCCTCTCCTCGATGAGCTTTAAAGTAATACTTTATTATGTTTATTATTAATTTATTCAGAGAGCTTCTTGTTTCTATCTCTACGACGGGTCTTGAGGATCTTAGACAAGACCGTATGGAAAGTTTCCACGAACCCATATTTAAAATCGTCCACGGAGCTCCGTAGGCACTCTACTCGTCTAGAAACGATTCTGAAGTTTGAGCTGAAAGCTCTCAGGGTTATGGACTTGGATCGGTGCTGGACGGAGCGTAGACTTCATCAGGCGATATCTTTCTAGCTTGATATATAAGTTCAATATTCCTCTTACCATACGATGATCACTTCCAGTTTTCACCGTGTTGTGGGCTCTTTCCGGATATTATGAAACACAGTAAAGTAGTCTCGTCTTATTAAAATTCGGTGATAGTAAAGAACCCAATAATTATAGGCCTTGGTCTAGTATGCCAGTTCTCAGAAAGGTGTTTCAAAAGTTAATGCTCAATCAAATGTTACGACAATAAAAAATAAAATAATAAAGCATTTTAAAGCCTGGGAAGAAGCACAGCATGCCATAGGTATCTTTTGCGGCCTCTCTAAGACGTTTGATGACGTAAACTATGAGACATAGGAATACAGCTCTTGATGTGCAATGATCATACCTGAAAGAAGGAAAGGTATTAACTCATTAGGGTCTGAAATGACAATGGGCGTTCCTCAAGGTTCGTTATTGGGTCCATTCCTATTTTTAGTTTACATGAGTTATTAACCCCTATTCCCCTATTATCAGGTCCCAAGATTTGTTTACAATGAATAATTTAGTTATTACCAAATGAAAAAAAATACATTAGATTTAAATTATCTAAGTTAGAAGTTGCGAATGTAACATCATAATGAATTCATAAAAACAAGTTTTTATGCATTCAATATGATGTCTGTTTTCCTAGGAATCATGCTAGACGAGAAATTGCAATGGGGACTTCATATAATATATTTTGGGGGGCGGCTAAGCTAGGCCGCTTATGCTGAAGAAAGATAAGGCAGTTCAATAAGAAAGCTGTCAGAGCTATTAACAAACTACGTCGTCACGAATCAAAAATTATAATTATGGAAGAAAAAAATTACATATTTTTAATACAACAATAACTACTGTGTTATATGTTCCAAAAAACACCTTGTGATATATTGCAATTAAATGGAAGATAATATAAAACTTATATTACCTAATTATAAGTACACAAATTTGAGTATTATATCCTAGATAAGAATGCTTGGAACCATGCTGGTCCTGCTCCATAGTACAATATAGAGTCTACACAAAACCAAACTGGTTGCTTAATTAATTGTTTATTTTTATTATGACAATAATTGTATATTCTGTAATAACTTTAACTCACACACTAATTACGTACGTATTCGTACGTACGTACTTTTTACGTGTTTATCTGTTCCTTTCTTCTTCAATGTTGATAAGTTTGTACATAAATGGTTAAATAAATATGCCGTGGATGGATGGCGCCACAGTACAGCGGACAGCAACATCTAACAATTTGATTCATAAACAAATGATCATGTGGTCGAAAACGCAAGCGAGCCCTACCGCTTGGACACGATCGTCGGTGGAGGGGATGCAGCGAGGGCTGGCGGAGAGACTGAGTGTTGCGACAGTCAACAGAAAACGGTCGACTTTGGACAGTCTTGGCAAACGCTCAGTACCAACGCACGTATCTGTTTCCGTTGCACGTGTTTATTTCATTAGCCAGTGTATTAAAGTTATTTTAATTCGAATTATCTTTTCGTTCGAGTACCCACTACAGTGCCCATACTAAAATGTGTCGGATCGTGAAGAAGACCCGATGTTTCGCATCTCGGCCACCCCTGATCTGACAAATAAATTAGGACTTGTAAAAAAATAGGAAAATTATTTACGTTTACAATATTTGTAAATATGTGAGCCCCATCTAACTATCACATAATTAACTTACCTGCCATTGCTTTATTTCTAATTATTTTTATTTTTACCTATTGTGGTCCAGTAATTATACTCTAGGTGCATCGTTTTCAGATGTAATTAAATATTTAATGTAGGTATAAGTACAAAATATTGTAGAATATTTTAAAAGAATGACGGAGTTTATTGATTAACGGACATTCTTGTGAATTACCTTTTGGAAGGGGAACAAGAATCAATTCTGTTTTCTTGTAAATTATTAGGTTCAAATGTGCCTTTTATGTGCCTTTGTAAAATAAGTAATTTGACTTAGTTTTGACTTTAACACCTCCTTGATCACTGAGACATCATTGAACACTTGGTTCTTCGACGTCATAATAAAGTCAATAAAATTTTTGTTGCACCATCAGGTACACTTTCTGTGCTCACGTTTTCTGAAGGAGGTCATCGTTTATAGGCCTTCCTTTTCTATAAAACTGGCCAGTAGGTGAATCCGTCGGTTTCGACTTCCAAGTCCAAATGGCCCCACTCGTAGCTCATCATCGTCTTTGTCAGTGAGTTTTAGAGCCATGGATCGCTGTAAAAATATCCTCATACATGGTCTTCACCTCATCGTGGTGTGACGTGTTCGGGGCATAAACTTGTACGACATTCAACAATTACCTGTCGTCGTGAATATGAGTCGAGACATATTTGAGTAAATATTAGTCATAGCCAGGCAGTAAGGTTCGAAAAGGGGCTCAGTGCCTATACGGTGCGTCGTATGGTCTTAAATATGGTAACTCAAGATTCTTTAGATATATTGTTGAATGCGAAGATACGGTTAACTACAAAGTGAAGCTTAAATGGATGCATATTTTATAATACTACAAACCGTGGTGATTGGATTTCCTATCGGCAAAAATGTTGAATTGGGGATGAGTTTTCAGAAATTCTCCTAATGGGGCAAGAGCCAGGTTGCCCAAGAAATTCAATTTTTCTTACGTTTTTTGCAATTTAAATATAAAAATCGCGGGCAGCCCCTTAAGCAGACGCTTGCCCCTTAATAATAATAATAATAATTCGTTTAATTCAGGTAACAAAGACCCATAACATAAATACCTTATAGCCTAACATACATAATTGTCGGCGACGTATTGCGCTGAGTCGTGGTGTCGTGTAGCCTTCCGCGAAAACGCCGATATACGACACCCGTCGGCCAAAATTCCTCCTTCATGAAACTTTTCAGGTGATGAGTCGGAACCTGCACCACAAAAGATCTGAAGTTAATCTTATGGCGTGACTCCAACTTCTCGACTCTCAAGGTGAACTTGGTCTTCGTCCTTATGTACTCCACCACCTCTTCTACCTTCGTCGTGTAATGTAAACGTGACACGTACAGCTGCGTCGATGGAATAGCGGGACGCAGCAACATGTCGGGACCAGTCAATGCCGTACCGCACTGATTGCGACAAGCAGGCTTCTTCTTCTTTTTCTTCTTCTCGACGCGAATGAAGCCTTCTTCGTCGGCCTGTCCTTGGCTTATTACCGGTGGTAGCGAGCTTCGAACTGCTTCGGAGGGCCTTTGGGCACCCCTCGTATTATTAGGTTGCCGCTGATGATTTGAGGGAGCTTTAATAACGGCAGCCGAGTAATCACTTCCCGGTTTTGACGTGCCAACATTGATCGGCGTTCCAATGATGGAAGACGGGGAGAGTGCGGGTCGCGGTTGTGCATCGCTTGCAATGACGGCGGCCAGCGACGAGTCGAATATTGCTGATTCGAAACCCAGCTGCGATGCATTGAACGCGTCGTGACGTATGTTGACGTTAGTAGCTGACTCGTGTGACCTACATACCGTCTTGCGTAAATCTGCTACTTCAGAGGGCTAGATCACTGATGGTGGATTGCGATGCTTCCAACTTCAACTGTATCTCGATCAGGCTTGATCTTAGGACTGTGATGTCCCGCAGCAGCCTGGTGACGTCGACGTGGTCGAATGTGACTGGGGGCAGCTTGCGCAAATCCTTAGCCACGAAAGACGGCACGTCGTCCGGGTCGGTTTCCTTAAACATTTTTATGATGTCTTGGAGACTCCTCACTCCCTTTTCATCCCTCCTGCGGGACGGCATTCGGTCAGCCATAGGTAGCAACTCATACAGCAGTGTTTTAGCCCTGCGTATCTCTTCTTCTTCTTCGGGAGAGAGGGCAGCACTGTGCTCGTGTGTACATCAATCTCTGCAATAATTAACTCAAATAAACGTTTTTAAAGTGTTTTTAAGTATTCGAGTGCCATAATCAGCAAGAACTATCAAGTGATTGACTGTAGAAAAGTGGACTTTAGTGCAAATATACTGCAGACGATACATTTTTGCAATAACGGCAAATTTGAACTAACGTAAATCTTTTGACTATCATATTCGACCGAAACATATGTGTTGATATATAAAGGTGGAAATAACCATTCGCAAGTGAAATAAAAAACATCAAGATATGTGCGATGTGTGAGTAATAGAATTTTAAGAAAAATAACCTTAGAACAAAGACCAATTTATTGCAAATCACGATCTATTAGCGCTCACTGCGACGTCTAGCGACATAACACCCGAACCAACCAACACCATCTAGTGTCAAAGGTCTGAACTACTTCATTTGTAGCAACGGCGTAGTAATTAGTCACTTCTGAGAACATTCTGACTCCTATTAAGAGTGTTCAAGTTCCACTAATTACCGATAGAGGGAGTCACTAGCACGATAATAGCCAATATGGAAGATCTAAGGAAACTTATTTTAGACATGAAATCTGAGCTGCAACTAAAATTTGCCACAGTGGAAAATTCACTTACAGGTCTTGAAGGAAAAATTACTACAAATATAAATGATAATGTTAACGAAAAGTTCAATAAATTAGATAGCAACTTGAATAATTTAAATTCACAAATAGAAGAGCAAGAGAAAAGACTTGATGAAATAGAGAAGAATATTAGGAAAATAAATGTTGTATTTTTTGGAGTAGAAGAAGGGGAAACGTCATACTTTCAATTGGCAGAAAAAATTATAAACATAATACAGGAAAAATTAAACATAAATATTCAAGAATTTGAGGTAGAATCAGTACAGAGACTTGGAAAAAGAAACGATAACACTAGACCAGTAGTTGTCGCATTTACAACACTGGGAATGAAAATAAAGGTATTAAAAAATAAAAAAGAGCTAGCAGGGTCCAATATGTATATCAAACACGAATTTCCAACTAAGGTACTTAAGATCAGAGACCACTTAAAACAACAACTGAAACTTGAAAAAGAAAAGGGAAATGAAGCCTTCATAAACTATGATAAACTCATAGTTAAGCAAACCAATGGGAAACCGAACAATAAAAGGCCACCCTCAGGCTCTTCCCCAGAAACTGCCTACAGTTCGGATAGTATATCCTTTAGCAGGTGCAACAACAAAAAGAAACTGAAAACAAATAACCAAATTACTAGCTACATGAAACAATGTGATAAAACAACAGATCAAGCTAAAAAATACACAAATAACGCATGAAATTTACAGGCCCCCTCCAATCTAAAAACACAGGATAAAAAGAGAAAAACACTAAAAAGATCTCCCAGTACGGCTGGTCCCCGCGGGAGTGATCGACTAAAACCCTCCTTGCAATTCAATGAAAGTGCAAATAACCCCACATCTTATCTGAATATATGCACACTTAACGTCCGATCGCTAGCGACCGATACGAGACAAACTGAACTGCTACATGCCTTAAAGAATATCAACTGGGATATTTTGGGTCTTTCAGAAACGAGATTAAAAGACTTTGAAATCCTAGAAAAAGACAATCTCATTTTTATGTACTCAGGAAATAAGAGCGGCTACAGCGGAGTTGGTTTTCTGTTGAAAGACTACTTGAAAGTACACATTACGGATTTAAAACCCATTTCGGATAGAATAGCCCGACTAGATATAAATATAAATAACACTCAAATTAATATAATTCAAGTCTACTCCCCAACAGAAAAATCAAAAGATGAAGACATACAACTATTCTACGAGAAATTAATTACAGCTCTGTACAATACAGGTCCAAATACAATCGTAATGGGAGATTTTAATGCCAAAATCGGTGCCGCCAAACCGGAGGACAGAGACGTTATGGGCCCTTGGGGCTACAACAGTAAAAGAAGCAAAAGAGGAAAACTACTTACAGATTTCTGCATAGAACATCGGCTGCATATTATGAATACTTATTTTAAAAAGAAACAGAAACAAAAATGGACTTGGTGCTCTCCTGATGGTAAAACCTACAACGAAATTGACTATTTCATAACCAATAATAAAAACCGATTGAGAGATATCAATATCATAAACACAACACACCCTACCGACCATAGACTGGTACGAGCAAAATATTCGATCGGGACACAAGCGAAATCAAGAAAATCTTTCAAAGGTACAGCCTGCGCATTGACGATACTGGAAAAAGAATCACTTAAAAACAAATTTACTGAAGCTTCTTCATCTATAAGCGATACTGTTGACGTACAGGAATCATACTCTACGATCATAAAAACTATTAAGAGTGTGACTTCATCATCAAACAAGAACTCTACAAAACCAACACCCAAAGCAGATATCTCACGAGATACTGCTAAACTTATAGAACGTAGAACATTCTTAAAAGAAAAGAAAAATAAAACGAATACTGAAAAGCAAGAACTCACCAAACTTTATAGAACAATTAAGAGGAAGATAAAAAGAAAGAAACACACAGATAGACTTAAAATAATTGAGGAAGAGCTAACCTTAAACAGTTCAGTCAAGAGGGGACAACAACGTGTAAACGATGGGCGGAAATGGATTCCTCTCTAAAAACCAAAGATGGTCGAATTACTTCTAACAGAAAAGCACTAATGGAGACTGCTACAGAGTTCTACGAAGAGTTATACCAACGTGGAGACGATATTAACAATACAATAATGACACCCGATGGGGTAAACATAGAAGTGCCAATATTTATGGAAAGTGAAATAATAAATGCTATTTCCTCTCTCAAAACCTTAAAGAGCCCGGGAGAAGATGGGATTACCAATGAAGTACTTAAAACACTAATTGAACCATTGTCCCCTATTATTACGAAATTGTTCAATAATATCTTAGCATATGAAAATATACCCGCAGAATGGGAGACATCAATTATAAAATTACTGTACAAGAAAGGAAATCCTGAGGACATAGGAAATTATAGGCCTATAAGCTTATTACAGACTACGTACAAAGTATTCACGCAAGTATTGCTGAAAAGAATTATGCCGACTCTAGAATTAAATCAACCTAAAGAACAAGCTGGTTTCCGCCCAAGGTTCTCTACAGTCGATCATATATTTACTGTGACACAAATCATTGAAAAGTACGAAGAATACGGGAAAAGGCTTCACATTGCTTTCGTTGACTATTCGAAAGCATTTGATTCAATAGGACACTTATCTCTGTGGAAAGCCTTAGACCAACAAGGAGTGCCACAAAAGTACACACAAATATTAAAAGAAATTTATAAAAGGGGGAAAGCCAAAGTTAAATTAGAAACACAAGGAAGACCTTTCCAAGTACAACGTGGAGTCCGACAAGGTGACCCGATATCACCGAACCTTTTTACTGCTCTCCTCGAGAGCATTTTCCGTAACCTCGAATGGGATTCTGTGGGGATCAACATTAATGGAGAAACATTGAACCACTTACGTTTCGCAGATGACATCGTACTAATTTGCGACAACCACACACACCTAGAATTTATGCTGCAATCTTTAGATAAAGAGAGTAGAAAATGTGGATTGACTATGAATTTAGGGAAAACTCGCATAATGACCAACGGAGAAAAAAAACCAGTAAAAATATCAACAAAGGAAATAGAGTACGTAGAAGATTATGTATATTTAGGACAGAGAATCACATTTAAGGAGCAAACTGCGGGCGAAGTAGAGCGTAGAATAAAACTGGCTTGGAAAAGATATTGGTCATTAAAGCACATTTTCAAGTCTAAACTCCCAATCAAATTAAAGAAAAAAGCATTCGAAACTGTCGTGTCTCCCACACTACTCTACGGATGCCAGAGCTGGGCACTAACAAAAGAAATCATCACCAAACTCCAAGTCTTCCAGCGGGCCGTTGAACGAAGTATGTTGGGATTGAAACTACGAGACAGAATTCGAAACTCTCAAATCAGAATGAACACCAAGCTGAAAGACGTAGCAGACTTAGCCTGCAGGCTAAAATGGCGATGGGCAGGTCACGTGGCGCGCGCAGAAGACGCACGTTGGAGTGAGCGTGTGCTGCATTGGTGGCCGCGTGGCGAAGCGCGCCGCCGCGGTCGCCCGCGCCGCACAGTGGGTCGAAACTATGATTTTAGTGACTTAGGGCTCAACTTTGCTTTTTTACTTTTTTCCTCATGTGGATGGATAGAGCTCATTAACCTCAACAATAATTGTTCTGATGTATTTTTTCCTAAACTTTATACTTTGGGTAGAAAAATGTGTTTTGTTATTTTTTTGTATGGAGCGGATCAAATAACCTTAAATTCCTGCTAAGTAGCGTGTGATCGCGCGTTGAAACTTAATTTTTCATATACCTTGTCTAGTCTATTATCATTTGATGCTATTAACGTGTGCATAAAGTTGCAACTCTGCCAAATAAATGGATCGAAAAAAATTAAAAAATATATAGAATAAAAAGCTACATTTTTTACTTTCGTAAGTTCTTTTAAGTTAAATTTGATATGGAATAGTAAGTAAAAGCACGTAATAATACACATAGTTACTTAACAACTAACAACAATACATTTAAAAGGTCCCTAATTAGCTTAAATTTACTAATATATGTAGTATTAGTAAATTTAAAGCTAATCACACTAATCATAATACATTTAAAAGGTCCCTAATTAGCTTAAATTTACTAATATATGTAGTAGTAGTAAATTTAAGCTAATTAGGGATCTATGAATTTCAATTTCTTTGTTTTAATGACTTTAACATGTTTATGAAATGTTATTTTAAGTTAGATTTAATACTGAATAGTGAGTAAAGATAGGTACATAATAATACAAATTAGTAAAGGTAAACTAACATTACTACAACTAACACAAGCAAACTAAAAACTAACTATAAACAACATCAAACATTACTATTTCCTTTCAATTATGAGTTTGACATTTATAAACTAATAAAAAAAACAAGAAACTTACAAACTACCAAAAAATCTTATTCACTATCGCTATGACTATCTTGTAAATTATCTACATCAATAAAATCTATATCGGATTCTGTGGGAAAAATCAGCAGAAGCTCTTTGACTTTTGGAGAGAGAACCATTATATTTTGTTTCACCATTCGAGGTCTTAGACTTGTGATCTTTGGATCAGAAGACAAAAGAAGATTGTGTATAATATCCTCATTTGTCGCCGTTCTACTTACCTTTCTAGAATGACTCTCTCTATATTTCCGGAAATCTTTATTACGAGCTTCCGCTGCCTCTTCCGACAGTTTACCTATAGGTATGGCACCAAAGTGCTTAATTATATCACTCCCATGTACTAACAATTTATGTATACTGGAAGGCATATAATACCAGGGATATAAGTGAACGTACAATTGTGCAGTATCTCTACAAAATTCGGAAAACTTAGAAAGATCCACGCTCTCTCCAGATGCAACCGTCTGAAGAATCACATGAAACCTTTCTATTAAATCTTTATCTATTCCTGTTATGCGAGCTGTTGTTTCTGCATCCCTAAAAAATCTTCTGGCAGTATTGCCATCATTGGTTGTGCCTACTCCTTGCTTGACTACGTCAATAAGTAAACCGCATTCTTTCTTAAACGCTTGCTGTATAGCGCTCTTTCTGAGTGACATTTTTTCTTTGTCATCGCCCCTGCAACTCCATTTTTTGAAGTCCAAACGATAAGCTGCAAACAAAAAGAAATATCACTTAAATAAAAATCTCACAAGTAACTATATAACGTGAAAAAAATTATGAACTAATAAAATTATATTTACCGATATGAAGTAAGCACTCCATGCTTCTTATCCAGGCATGTAAAGATGACATTCCATACTGGAACACTTCTTCGTTGTTCTCTTTTTGAGCAAGTGACTCTAAATTGTTCATCTCTGACGGTTTTGCTTTGCAGATATCACAGACAGCTGAAGATGTGTCTGACAAATATGACGATATTTTGCCGTCTATCATCGTCAAGTGCAATTGATGCTTAACTTCAACTTGATTGAACTTGATTGGCTGAAGTGTTTCTATTTCTTCGGTTATGCTAGCTTTTATAGTTACCACTGTTGACTGCGTTTCTTTGGTAAATTTGAACATTATCGGACGGCAATAGAAAGTTGATGAGGGTCGATCGTTTTCCCAAACAATTGTTCCATCACATTGTTGAAGCCTTATAGGAACTAGACTGGCCATGAAGATAGTTGAGTCATCAAACTCTGCTTCAGTCTTTTGTTTATAATTACTTTGACCTGAGGCTCCATCAAAACCCCATTTGCTTATTAGCAGTAACTCAGTTGGCGAATCCAAATCTAAAGTAATCACTTCTAAAAGCCTAGATACCGTCAAGTTGAGTAAAGCTTGCAGTTTAATAGCAGCTCCTTCTTCAGTTATAATTATGTCTTCTTTCCCTGGATAACATTTTGCCTTCGCTTGTTTTATTTTATAATAAGAAGGGTATAAATCAGACCTATTTTCACTTGCTGCTTCTCTTAGGCTTATATACTGCCACTTACTTAATTTAAGTGAAACTAATAAAGACAGTGCCTTATCGGGTGAATATGTACTACTTTTCGGTTTACTTGTACTTAAACACTCTTTAACTTTTTCTAGATCTTCGGGGTGATTTAGTAAATGGTTCAAAATTTTTCCTACATCCTCATTTCCGGTGTTTCTTAAACTAGCAATTGTAGTAGCTTTAAGTTCATCCGGGGATAACGAAAGCGATTGGTTAATTTGATCAACGCGTCGTCGTTTTTGCCTGGAGCCCAATTCCTCGAAAGGTTTTCGAGGTGTAAATGTAGATGTCGAAGCTTCTGTAGTAGATGGTGGTAGATTTTCGACATCTTCAGTATTACAAATCTCGAGCCTTTCCTGTTCAGTGTTCACAGCTTCAGGTATCATTCCTTCGGGCCAGTTTATTGCACGTTCCAACCAATCACCATTTTTTCTTACAAACTGTGCTAACGTGCGACTACTTCGTTCCCATCTTGCACTTATATTTGAACAAAAGCGCGTACAGAATTTTTGGAGCTCAACACTGTTCTCTTCGGTCACGTTTATTTTATGTTGTAGGAATTGAAAGAATTTTTGACTATCCGACAGTGACTTGACCTGCTCTCTTAAAATCATAAATAAATCTAAATTGTTAACTAAATTATCCATTATAACGAAAAAGGGACGATCAGAATCACGAGATGTTAGTAGTAGTACGAATAAACGAACACTAGTTAGTATATAATAAATTATGGTCATTTTATACTTCCAGAATCCAGTGACAAACAATGTTTACTAATTTTTCTACTACCCTCATTAACTAATTATCCTAATTAATATTACAGTAATGACTAAAAGTGAAAAACATTGTTATTTTATAAGGTAAAAGGTTAAGCTAATTACAGTAATTAAACACACAAATAGAAATTAATTGATTTCATATCCACATTTTTAAATAAAGGTCCCTAATTAGCTTAAATTTACTAATATATGTAGTATTAGTAAATTTAAGCTAATTAGGGACCTTTTAAATGTATTGTTGTTAGTTGCTAAGTAATTATGTGTATTATTACGTGCTTTTACTTACTATTCCATATCAAATTTAACTTAAAATAACTTACGAAAGTAAAAAATGAAGCTTTTTATTCTATGTATTTTTTCATTTTTTTCGATCCATTTATTTGGCAGAGTTGCAACTTTATTGCCGCCGCGGTCGCCCGCGCCGCCGCCGTTGGGGCGACGATGTCGCGCTAGTCGCGGGACCCACTTGGACCAGGATTGCCAAAGATAGGAAACTATGGAAATGCATGGAGGAGGCCTTTGCCCGACATTGGGTACCCCAAAGCTAAAAAAAAAAAAAAAAACTATTTTATTATTATTTGAACTAAACTAAACCGCTAATCATCGTTCTTATATTCATTGAATCAATTGTAATTAATTCAAATATATTATTTATTTAGCACAATGTATGCAAATCAAATGCTATTTGTAAAGTTTTGAGATTATTTTAATTGAATCATTTGATAATTGCTAATTTAAAACATTGTTTAAAGAAAGGAATAATAATATAAAGTAATACATTCTAAATATAATGAATATTTAATAATAAATGAAATGAAAATGCATGATGAATTCAAATAGTTGATAACTAGGTATGTAAACATTAAATAGAAAACTATGGAATTATTATTATTTTATTAAGTATATTTTAGTGAATACAGTTTACATAAAAAAAAAAAAAAAAAAAAAAAACTCTTAGTTGCATGAAATAGGTATTTAAGGAATGTTATAAAAGTGTAACTTGTTATATTTTGGGAATAAATGGCTTATTATCTCTTCTTCATTGAAGTTTGATGTGCAGACCTGGATCACACTGACCTCGTCCATGACATCCAGCTTGTACTGCAGGAATGCCAGGACCTCGTTCGCCACAAGTTCTTCCGAACGCATGGTGGCAGCGGCATTTCCCGCGCTTGGCGAAAAATAATAATTTCCGCTTACAGTGCAAGCGCGTCTGATTGCAACGGCCGATCGCACTGCACTGCCGTAGCACTAAACAGCCGTAGTTAATCTTAATGCTCACTTTCGTTATAGGTATAAGGAACTCTTGTGCAATCTTAAAAACTAAACCCGGCGTTTAGTTTTTAAGTGCACTGTCTGTCAGTGAATGAATGAATTAAAGAATTTCAGTAAGTAAATCCAAAGTGTATTTTGCTTGTTATGCCGTTCAACTTAAGCCGTTCAACTATTATCAGCTTAATTAGAGTTCGTTATTTTTGTAACTTTGCCATGTATGGATTATTGGATCACGTCAGAATATATAATAGACTTGTTTCGCTGACTTTTTAGTTAATGAAAATGTTTAAGCAGTCACCGACTGTCATACCGAAAACGGCATGATTGTTAAATTGAGTTTTTTTAATCCCGTTGTCGTGTCTATTTCCTTCACACACAGAATTCAGACGTTATTTTTTAAACTGCTTCATTTTTTTTCTAAGACTGATGTTGTGTTTTACTCGTCTTTTAAGCGTTCTTTTCAATTTTTGTTTAAAAAAAAACACATGCTTTTGTAAAAATAATAAATTATTAACATTGCACTACCTCTTCCTCCTCTGTAAGACAGACAAAAGTATCACACAAACGGCTATAATGGAAGCTAAATCGTATAAAATATACTTAGGTACAAAACTTACATACTCACTTGAGCAATCGTCCATCTCGTATAGAAATAATGAAAGTTCCTGAGTAACAGTTACCTTCCCCGTAAAAGTGAATTTTCATCAAAAACGCACCGGTGGATATTAGGCACACTTGAAGCGCACACACTTAGCTCAATTTATCACACCTTACGCGTACTTTCCGTAAAAATTCTACACACAGACGTCTCGAACGATCCCCTTTTATTCTCTCCTCGCAGTCTACTTGTCTTTATTTTCCTTTTACATAAAGAAAGTTGTTTATCTAACTAATCCTTACAAATCTTCATTGCTGTACTTCTAAAATGGACCAAAGCCCTTCGCCTGAAAGTACACTGCAACTCCGTTTTTTTCTTTGAAGCTCTTCCACTATTTTAAATCGTTTCGAAGTTTTCACATATATTTTTTTGCTTCAGCTGTAGCAATTTATAAGATTTTCTAGTGAGTTGAACCGATCTATGAAAGACTTTAGTGTATTAAAATTCTTGAGAAAGAAATCAATTTCAGACGAAGCTGATTGCTTGTTCTAAGAATTTGCATATTGCGCCTCGCCGTCTACTAGTTTGTATTATCGTTAGGACAATATTCTCGGCGTCAAAGAGGCGATACGCCACACGCAACGGGGTATGTTCTATCGAGATTGCAGCCACTAAATATTAATCCGCATCGTCATAACTATGTTGTAATTAAACCGTTTTAAACCAAAATCCGTGGTTTAAGATCCGTATTTTTTTTTTAAAACACCACGTGGGCTAAACGCGATTAATTACGTATTACTTTTAAAATAAAGTTTATAAGGCAAAAAAACAACATTTATATTAATACAGTGAAGTCAAAAGTTACAGTTAGACAGACTGAAAACAATCTTGACCGTGTAAAATATATTTTTGTAGTTAAGCATTAAAAAAAATAGTCTGATAAGGTTTTACTCATTTGCAGCCACTGCATTTTATTTTATTTTAATTTGCCTTGTAATTCCTAAATCTAGGAGTGGGTGTAGTGTAGATGGGTACGCCACAATAGCGGCAATAAGTCCTCTCTTTGAGTGGAGTGGTTGTAGAGGCGCCACGGCGTCCTCCTCACCTTCCGCCTGACACAGGTCACGGTTGTTTCGGGAGGTTTCGCAAACGTCCGTGTCACCGTTGTGTGGATCGCCTGGAGGACACGGTGGAGCATACGGCGGAGGTCTGCCCAGCTTGGGTGTAGCGCGATTGGCGGCGGCGATCTCTCGCGTCCGGCCGTGGTCCAGGTCATGATACGGGGCGAGAGGGAATGGAAAGCCGTCACCTCCGTCTGCAAAGCAATAATGCTCGCGAAGGAGGATGCGGAGCGCGTGAGGGAAAGAGCCTTGCGCCCTCACGCCCCTCGTCGCCGCAGAAGACGCCCTGGGCGTCGGGAGTCGCCTGAAGATTCCCGGCCCCGTAGGGCCACCGTAGGCGCAGACTTGCGGAGGGTGAGCAATGGGTAGCTCGCCATCCGGTAAGGACCAGGCCCTTTTTACGGCGCGTCGTGTTCCATGCGCGCCTCTATGAGTTGTCAGCACATAATGACGGGGTCTGATAGAACCAATGCCTAAGACTCGCAGGATTCGAAAGAGATACCGTGGCCCTGGCACAGGCAACTGAAGGAACATGGGTGGGTTGTAGTCAAGTATGACATGCCCTCCCGCTCCACCTAGACCGAGAGAAGTGATTTCCCACCTAAAAAAAAAAGTTTGTGTATTAAATTATTAAACCGCTAAATAGGGTTTCAAACCGTTTTAAACCGAAAGAAGGTTCTTAACCAAATGGTTTAAAACGTTTAAAATCCGTTTTGCGTTTTATAGCCATTGTTATGGCTACAAAAAGTGTTTCCAACGTAAACGAATTACGGAACCCCCTCTTAAATCAATCTTGACGGTACAAATGAATTGGACAGTTCCGCAACATGTATTCCAAACTATGTAAAGGGAATCTGTGATGCGCTTACTGTTTTATTTCTCCATTGTGCCATATGATGATACGATATTTAATAATAATAAAACATTTATTTATTTCAGGCTGCAATGGCCCATAGACATTGCTTACTAACATCTATATAAAGTATAAAACAAAATTGTTGCTAATAAATATAGCTTAATACTATGTTAGAAGCACTTCCCTAGCTTGTTCTTGTGATGTCCTGTGGTACTTTTCCGCTGAAGCGACGGAAAACTACGTCCTGCGGCCAAAGTCTTCTTCCATGACGACGGGCAGATAGACGTTACGGTGCGACTCCAGTAACTGCACCCTCGGCATGTACCTCGTCTTCTGGCGCACGTACTCTATGATGATAGGCGGGAGATATACACCGGTGTGTTCGGCTTTACGGCGCGCAAGCTGACTTAGGGCATCTTTCGATGTTGAACCAAAAATTACGTACGAGCTCAGAAAAACAAGGTAAAAGATTGATACTATATTTAATTAAAAATACACATTATGTGGTACAACAGGATGTTAGGTAGGTGTTAAGCCGTCGGTGTTCGCGAGGAAAGAGAACGCCCGCCTGTTGCTGTTGCTGTGTCGAGCGCCATCTGTTGCCTTACATTCGACCTTCCTGATACAGCTGCGCGTCCCGCGTAGTCCTCGATCCTTGGTGCTGATGACGGCCCAGGTCGCTCACGAACTCACGATGCGGCGACGACACGGTGGGATTGGCATCTTAATGACAGCTTGAACTGACGTCTGAATGTCAGTGTATTTGACGTCTTAATGCCAACTTGAAATGACGTATCAGTGCAATTGGCTTCTGAAATATTCTGAACGCTAATTTCAACCGACTTCCTAATGTTAGTATGAGTAACTTCTTACAGCCTTATTTATAAAAATCTCGCTAACCATTAGTTAGCCACTGCTTAGCTAACCAATTAGTTATCTCTAAATCAATGCTTAACTTTTCTTTATTTATAAACGCTAGTTAGCGGGTGATTAGTAGAGAAACGGAATAGAGGTGAAATTATGTATTCAGCACAGATTATAAACAAAATAGTCGACTACAAAACAGAATTTCAAGAATAAAGTTGTCAAACCCACGATTTTTGTATCTGTACTTTAACAGACGTATGTCAAAAATTACATCGGTAAATTTTAATTTGAATATAATTATTTATTACGTTATTTCATTGTATTTGACATGGTAGCATTGAAAATAATTAGCTCCAATAATTGGAGTAAACTGGAAAAGGTATTTATCCCTGAATTAATCTACGCTTACTAATATAAACTGACCAAATGAATGTAAAATTGATGTAACATCAGTAGCCGATTATAGCTATGTTTTTTTCATGTCCTAGCTTGAATATACTCTTTTGGAAATGTATGTAGGTACTTGTGTCTATTATATAGTGTCTTTTAATAACAATTATTATACTTGTTTACAGGTACAAGTTTGACTGCTGCTATGAAAGCAACTATTAGCACCTAGCACCAATACTACTCAACCGCAAAGACGGGGAGGGAGGAGACCATTAGGGCTGATGCTACGTGGAATTGATGGGAAATGAGAGTGGCATGAAAAAAGAATGGCACAGTCCATAACTTTGTAAGAAGAATATTGGAAATCAAAAATAGGGAATTTATAACAAAAATGTTCCTTCATTTAATATCAAAATAAATTGTTTCCACAAAATGTCTCTTGTTATTTGTGTGCCACGTGGCTATTCTTAAAGTATATGGCCTTAGAACTGGCGTCATAAGATTAAGGGCACATGGGATAACACATTTGATAATAACTATCTCCTATGAGCTTCCTCACAAACTCATACTCTTCAAACCTCATGAGTAACCTACTGAGCCTACTCCTGTTTGAGTTTTCCCTATAAATCCTTTCATCATGTGTACTTCGAATGAAGAAAATGTAATGTAGATATATAATTCTCGTAACGGATTTTAACGAGCTTTGTAGGTCTTCCTTGGTCTACTTCCCGCTGGCGTTTAAAAATTATTTAAAAAAATCTGCGTCGTTCTGAAAGGTCGTAAAAGATTGTCGAATTCCATATTTACTAAGGCACAGCTCGATATTAGGAACAAAATAACCTCGAGGCAAACAATAATCCTATTGAATCGATCAGCTGACTCAAATAAAAACCGCCATATTGCCTCTTAGCATCCTCTTAACAAGCTACCGATGGTGTTTAAATTTGGCAGCTACTAATCAATTGGTTAGTGAACTCTTAGCGCTAAACAACGTTTATGAATAAGAATTTGGCTAAACATTTGCTTAGCAATTGATTAAAATTTAAGACACGTTTATGAATAAGACTGTTAATGTTTACATAACCCAATAAAATAAACAAAAACCGGCTGTAAATGATGGCTTACCCGTCAGAGTGCACATCGTAAATGTCGCGTCACAATAGCCTCCCAAGGCAATGTCTTCCTCCTAAGGAAAGACACGCTACTAATTATCAAGAATACAACCTGTATTATGTTTTATTGAATTTAGTTTGTAAGGTTATGTTAATAACCAACGCCTCTGAAGGCTAGCGCTATTGAAACAAAGATCGATCATAAATTATGTTTATTAAATTATCAACAATATTTAAAAAATGGATCTATTTAACAAATTTTAATTGTGCACTTATCAAATGAAATAAATCGTCCTGAACCAAATTACTTTCGTATTAGATAATTTATTCAGAATAAGAATCAGTCTCGTCAGAATTATTACATTGGAAAAGCCTTAGCTTATCCCTGGCCAAGACATTTTCATAAAGTCGATCACAGCTACGTGTACTCTTAATCATGTACCGATCATGAGGCAGGACCTTTGCAATTTTATAAGGCCCGTCAAAACGCGGCATTAGCTTACCACTGCGTAAACCTTTAAGAATAATCTTTCTTTCGACAAGAACTCGATCACCTATCCTAAAAGGTGCTTCATAACGCCGTTTTTTATCATACTTGTCCTTTGCATTCGGAGACAATTTAGCTGATCGCGTGACAGCGACTTCCCTCAACTTGTCTAAATTCGGTAACCTATCAGGCACAACTATATCGCCTACGAGTCTGGGTCGAAACCCAAAAAGAAGTTCCAATGGAGTCTTACCAGTACTATTATTTATGTTAGAGTTTAATCCTAACTGTACCTTAGGCAAGTATTTCTCCCAGTCATTTTGGTCATTCCCAACATACGCTACAAGGGCGCCAAGTATAGTCTTGTTAAAACGTTATATCTGCCCATTCGCCCTTGAGCTAGCGACCGCTGTCATGACATGCTTTATTTGTCTTTGAGTGCAATACTCTTTAAAATCTTTGCAGCTAAATGCTTTGCCACGGTCACTTATTATACGACTTGGGACACCAAAAGTTTTAATTAATTGGTCAAACGTCTGTAACACATATTTAAACTGACATCTCGAACAGCTTCGATCCATATAAACCGCATAAAGGCATCTAGTATTGCTAGAATGTGCATTTTACCTGATGGACTTTTATAGATCGGGTCAAGATGGTCTACATGAACCGTGTGAAAAGGTACTGAAACCTTTTCAATTGGATGTAACAAGCCCACATGACGGCCAGTTGGTTTTTTAGCATATTGACACGATATACAACCACGAGTATACTTTTGGATAAATCGGCGAATACCGTGAAACCAACACTTCGACCTTATGGCATTGTAAGTTTTATTAAAATTAACGTGACCGTTATTTTTATGGAAGCTATGAACGAGAGACCACCGTGACATTCGTGGAACGACTACATTTTGATTACTTCCGACTTTTTTAAATAATACACCATTCTCAAACAAGTAATCCTTAGCCAAGCCATTAGTTATGCCCTTCGCAACCTCATCCCTCAACTGGTCCATGGGACCACGCAACGAGTCGTCATCCTGCTGCACACATTCAATTAGGTATTTTTCAACACGTCGCATTACTGAATCCCCAGGATTACGACTCAGCGCATCATTACGAGGTGCGAGGCTGGCAAAATTAGGCACATACTTCCTAAAATAATTTATCAGACCCATAAACTGACGTACCTGATGTGCGTTTTCAGGCACAGCAAAATCATGAACTGCAGTGAGCTTTTTCTTGGACGGCCTGACTTCACCATCACACAGCCTAAGTACTCTATACTTGAGCCTCAGATAGAACACTTATCTAGCCTGAGTGTCACATTGGCATCCCGTACGCACTTTCTCCAATACGGCTTTGAGACGGTGCAATGCATCATCATAATTTTCAGCGTAAACGAGAATATCATCTAAATATTGTGTCGCATATTGGAAACGTAAAGAACCGAGAATATTGTCCATTGCGCGCTGAAACACTGACGGTGCATTCACCAATCCACAGCTCATACGCGTATACTGATAGTGCCCATCCGGTGTTATGAACGCTGTATACTGTTTGCTAGCATCAGCAATTTGAATGCAATGATAGGCTGACATAATATCAAGACAGGTGAAAACGCGTTGCTTTGATAACTGGTCTAACTGATCTTTTATTACAGGTAAAGGATACCGTTCCTTTTTAGTTATTTTATTTAATGCACGGTAATCCACGCACATGCGTACTTCACCCGACCTTTTGGGGACCAGTATGACGGGACTGGCATATGAGGAATTTGATTCCTCCACAATTCCTTTACTCATTAAGTCTGATACAATATCACGGACTTTCTCCCGGTCTCCTAAAGACATTCGATACGGACGGTAATAAATGGCATCAGTTAATTCAATGTGCATTTGGACGGAACATTTTCCAATTTTAATATCACTACCCGAAAAACAATCAGAATAATCGTACAGTAAAGATTCAAGGTCAGTCACGACATTTGGTTCCAGGTCCTAACCTATTTTGTATTTATTACTCCCGTCCTTAATCGTCGCTCGCGCCACGCACCGATTGCGCGGTAATTTTATCACCTCATTACTAATATTAATTACGTTTAAGACAACTTTGCCATCAATAACCTCGGTGTCGCATTCGGGAATAATACACTCCGCCCTCGGCTTATTATATTCAGTAGCACGCAGTGTAATCGAACCAGAGACAAAATCAAAACAGGACAATAGTATTTTATTAACACCGGGTTGTAAAATTACTTCGTCATCCGAAACCAACATGACCCGCTCAATTTCGCTACATGCGGTAGGTAGTTAGAGAAATTGATTTGCATTTTATATCTTTAAAGATGTCGGCGTTTTAATCACGTATACGGTAGAGTGCTCTGTTAATGGCTGGCCTATTATAGTGCCGATATCTTGAGCGTCGTCAGGTACTATTAATGCCTTACAATCACAAGTAGCCTCGTCAACTTGAATCTTAACAACTACCACACCGATCGGATTGGTTTTTGAGCCACCAAATCCAGACAAAACAATATTTTCGCAAGGACTTGCTTCTAATTTTAAACGACTAGCTACTGATTCTGTTATTGTAACGCAAGTAAATCTATAGAGAAGTGTCAGTGTACCCACATCTTTTTTTATTTTTCTCTCTCTTTGAACTTAGTGCATTAGTGGCGACATTGTATGTGTGACTACAAGTGTATATAATCTAATCTCTTCGAACGAAACACCTCACATAATTATGATAGAACTTCACTTACAGGTAAGTTCGTTTAATCATTAATTATGCTTCTGTGTTTCGTTCTCGAGATTAGATTATATACACTTGTAGATATTGAGAGTTTTTTTTGTGAAATAAATAGGTGTTAGGTTCATCAATAAATACTGAAAGAACCAAAAGTATTCATTGACAACAGAAATAAAAATAAATTTAATCACAGCTGATTACATAGGAATGCATGTAAATATAATATTTATCACAATCTTAGTAATTTTACTTATGATAGGTTAATTACTTACAAATAATCATGTTAGTGATTTATGAATTATCAGCAATCAAAATACCTACTCCTAGTAATTATGTTTCTAGAATCATTTGATATTGCCCTGTTATAAAACTTGGCAAATGTTGTGGAAGTGCCAGACCCTCCGGCTATTTTATGAGCTCGAGAAGTACTGGCATGTCTAGAACTGTAAGCAGAAAATTCGGTAACATCGATTTCACTGACCTCTAAGGTACTCTTTATCCACCTACTAAGTGTTTGAGCACAAACTTTATAATGTGGCTTATTGGTACTAATAAAAAGAAAGGTGTGATTGTTACGCAACGATTCGGTTACTCGTAAGTATTCAATTAATAATTTTACAGGGCATATTTCGGGCCTTTCCCGAAAGTATGGCAGTATAAGCATTGGCTGTTTAGATTTTACACAGGATGTTTTTATTAAATCAGGGATCTTAATAGACATTTCATTAGGTAAAGTACTAATATTCTCGACTTTCATTTTTGATAGGGTTTGAACCCTGTGGGCTGTAACAAGTGCAAGTAGAATTTCCTTGTTATTTTATCTAAGGGTAAATTATCATTAGGGACCCAAGTAACTTATGTTTCTATAACTAATGAAGTATCCCACGTTGAATCGTATTTGGTTAAGAGTGGCCGAAGCCTAAATAACCCTTTAAATAATATTTTTACCCGATCATCTTTACTAACCTGATGACCTAAAATTAAAGACAGTCCTGACCTGCAACTGTTCAGAGTACCAAATTGAGCACCAGATTCAAATAAATCAGTAAAAAATAAATAATCTTCGGTATGGAGGCCTCATAAATGTTAACGCTGTTTTTCTTACTAAAAAGATACAATTTTTTCAAACAAATATCATATTGTTTGATGGAATTTTCCGAGAGGGAGGCCAACATGATGTGAATTGATGCAGGAGGAATACTTCTTCTCATTATAGATTCCCGCACAATACTCCGGCAACCAGGGTAATCCGCTTGTGTATTTGCCGGTTGCATGGCTGTGACGGCCATGCCGGGACGTCTAGTATTCATTCCTCTAGCTCCATCACTAATAATCATCCGTAGTGTTTTGAGAATAACTGCGAATGGAGGAAAACTGTAAAAATACCATTCGGACCAACATAATGAAAATGCGTTAATATTATATGCATCAGGATCTTTGTGCCATGATACGTATTTATCGAATTTTTTATACGGCTAGCAAACAGATCTATATCAGGCTCACCGAAAGATTTCATTATTTTTTGAAAGGCAAACTCTGATAATTCCCATTCAATGTGGGGGTGAACTCGTCTAGATTCAGCATCGGCTATACTGTTCTATTGATGGGATATCCAGAGCAGAAACAATGAGGTTGCGAGCCTCACACCATCCATTGCCATATATTTTTGGTAAGTTTGGTTAAATGGGGAAACTGCACACCTCCCGTGCAATTTATGTAAGAAATCGCTGTCGTATTGTCAATTCGTAAAATAATTTGACAGCCGAATAACTTTTTGCAAAAAAAAATAAGACCAATGAAAGCAGCCATAAATTCTAAATTATTAATATGCTGATTTCTTTCCTCTTGACTTCAACTACCGCTCGCCGTTTGCCCCGCACAAGCTATACCCCATCCCGTAGTTAAGGCGTCAGACTGAATTTCTAAATGATATTTATCAAATTTAATTTTGCAAACAGATTTATTAATGAAATTTATCCACCTATCAAAATCTGAATCTGAAGTAGAAGGAATGGTCATGAACTTTTCATAATTATCATCGCCTCTTAGATTTAAGAATTTACATCTCTCAAACTCTTTAGTATACATCCAGCCATATTCAATGGCCATAGTCCTACTAAACGAGCAAAATCCCTAATTTTACATCTATTGAGGTTATAAATGTTAACAATTCCTTGTTTATCTATTCACGTTTTTCAGCAGTTAAGCTAATTTCCATTGTATTAGAATCAATGACAAATCCTAAATATGATGAAGCCCAAAGAACAAAGAAATGTCTTTGTAATTTCAACATTATCAAGACAATGTGATACAAGGCATAAATCAATCGTCATTGTTTCTAATATAAAATGCTTTGTATCTAAAAATGCATTATTATTATTTTAAATTTTGAATTAGGCGAGTTTTGCCGTTTGGTTTCGGCACCAAGAATACATTAGATATGAACTGGCCATTGCAAGGTTCACATTTTGAAACAGCACCTTTAGCCAATAATGTATCTATAGCCTGGTCGAAATCACATTCTTCTTTATGGGAATATATTTATTTTTGACGGTGGCATATTAATCTGGAATAGAGTTTTTGCGAAAGGAATTTCATAACTCTTTATCCATGACAGTACAGTTTGGTCCAAAAATTACAAAGCCTGTAGGCAAAATTTACTGTATTGTCTATTGACGGTTGCAGCCGTTGCTCGGACGTGAGCCTCTGGATGACTGCGCGTGCTGTTGCCTCGTCGAGGGTGCAGACTCCTTCGTTCTCTGAGGCCCCATCGGTCTGCGGTACGAGGCTGGAGCCTTCCAGTTTAAATTCCTGTTGGATGGTGGAGGCCTTGCCTTATTTGTTAAAACTTTGGGTGGCGGAACAGGCTTCAGCTCAGCTCCTGACTTATTTATAGCCTTAGCCGTTTTCAACGTATCGGGGAGCTCCTGACCAAAGAGTAAGCTATCTAATTAGGTCAGCTGCATCAGCTGATCTTTCAAATCTTTTTGCAGCACAGCAAGGATAAAATTCCGCCTGGTGACAGAATCAATATGAAGACAGTCGCACAAGATGTCTGGATCTTTTGTTTCTTTAGACAAAAGAATAGTGATAGCTTTACTTAGACATGCAATGGCACTGCCTGTCTGCTTCTGTTTTGCCTGCATAGCTTTATCTCGCTTCACTATGACTTCGCCTTGACCGCCGCCTTAATTACTGGGTTAAGCGACAGTGAGTCTATCAGCTTACAATTAGCTGGAGGCAAATGAGATTCTAAGAGCTCCTTACGGAGTTCTTTTGTCAGACCAGAAGTGGCTATGAACTCATAGCGTACGGCTAAGTCCTTCTGAATATCTTTACCACAAGGTGTCGATAAAAAACTTTTACGCAATAATAGGAATACAAAGTGGCGGAGCACTGGAATGTGAATGAGGTATTGCACGCAGTAAATCTATAGAGAAGTGTCAGTGTACCCACATCTTTTTTTATTTTTCTCTCTCTTTGAACTCAGTGCATTAGTGGCGACATTGTATGTGTGACTACAAGTGTATATAATCTAATCTCGAGAACGAAACACAGAAGCATAATTCCATTGTAATTTAAGAAATATGAGGATCGAATTCCGGTATTGGATCGCTACGACGGATGAATATTATGATGGCAATGCTGTAAACTTGTAGTGGTAGCTTCTAACGACGGGACTGTCACCGATGCCCATTGCACGGGAGTCTCAGAATTTACTTCACGAGAGGTATATCCAACGCAATGATCCTTTGCTACAGTGTCTGCCAATGGGAACCCGTCTCCGAAACGCGCTAACGGATTTGTTTTAGGTAATTGTGGCAAAAGGTTCACGAAGGGTACCACAGGTATTGACGGCGGCGTATAGGAACGCTCACCCGACTGGGCATCTGCGCCTTGATTTTCCACATTCGACATGGCGCCCGAACTACCCCCCAATGCTGCGGGTGTTACGCTAACCCTGCCTTACAAAACTTGATTTTCCAATAAAACTACGCGTTCTAGTAATCTACGCGTATACATCTTTGACTAAACGTCGACGCAAAGATTTCTTATTGTCACTGCCGTCCTTATTTTTACGGTGTTTTTTATGGTGCCCCATTACTGTAGTATAATCACACGAAGCAATAGATTGGGTACACAGTCAAGTGAAATGAAACTGTAAAATAAAGTCAAGCAATAGTCAAACACGATACCTGATTAGTACCTACACTAACAGTTGTTATTTTAAAACACTTATGTGTGCTGCAAAAACAAGGTAAAAAATTGATACTATATTTAATTAAAAATACACATTCTGTGTTACAACAAGATGTCTAAGTAGGTTTTAAGCCGTCGGTGTCCCCGAGGAAAGAGAACGCCCGCCTCTGTGCAAAACGCCAGCTAGGCGCGGCGGCGCCCGCTCGTTACTATCTTCGCATTTGTCAGCTTCATGATGTTTGTCGAGCGCCATCTGTTGTCTTACAGTACACAACTCAGAAACGTAAGCGAGGACTATGTGCAGTATACAGTTGCATTTTAACCAGCATGCAGCTAGTGTAGTATTGTAAAAGGTGGAAAGAATATCACGATAATGCACTTTTAAATCATTGTAATAACGCCGAAACAGACCCTGCTTGAAAATATTCTAACCACTAAAAATCCTCGGTACTTCAGCTTACATTTAACCTTCAATTATTTTCTTATGATCGATATCCGACGTCTTTGTCGGGATAATTCAGGATCAGGAATTGATCATGTATATTTTCGAGAATTTAACCAAGTAAAATGGGACAGGAAGATGATGTTGATTATTTCTGAGAATTTATATTTTAGTTTTCTGTTTAGTCTACAAGAGAAAACGCATTGTAAGCGAAACTTGAATGCGCTCCGGCCCCCAAAACACCGTATTGCACTGCACCGCAACGCACGGCAGCACAGCAATGTAGCGCTCATAAGTCCTTAAGCAATCTCACAAAGCAATAGGTTGACGCTTCGGTTTCACTGACGACCTTCTATATGTTGTTTCTATACTATAGACACGCACACACACTCACTTGGTCTGTAATTGATAGTAGTTCATAATTTCAACTGACTTAACATATGACATGCTAGTTTCGTCGTTACCGAGCTTGGGTAGAAGCGATGATGGCAAGCCCTGAGTTCGAATTTCACCTGCGCCTGCAGATTAAGCTTGTTGTTTTCAATTACTATATATTTATAGTTTTTGTTACCTAAAATTAACTATTTTTGTTTGTTTTAACAAAGTTACTTGAAGTGGTTCGACAATCATTCCATACTTGTCTCGTTCATCTTGTTTACTTAGACAATAAAAGTTTGTAGGTAGACCTCAGAAAACTGGGTAAATTATTTCGATTTCTGTGAGATAGACGCAATTCGTTACGACTATTCACCTAATTGAGCGTTGTTGGTTAGTGACGAATCTGTTAATTTGCGGTATTGTGGTTATAATTTTCAAAACGCAGTGAAATATAAATATTGAAGCGTTGGCAATATTATTGCGCTGCGTAAAAGTGGACGTCAGTAATAATAATTATTTGTTTAAATTAATTAATGATGAGTAAAGTGTAATTGACATAATGTTATTTATAATACTTTTTCTAAATTATTATAGTTTATAGTATTTTGCTTAGAGATTTCTAGTAGTACTACATTCTTTGTTCTAGAAGAAGGAAGAGACAATCCTTGCTAGTCGGAGCGCTTGTTTATGAAGTGGAAAGCTTATTTAAACAAGACTTTATATGGTGAATGAATATGAAACAAATGGTTTCATACCAACCGAAATTTTGCTGAATTATTCAACACGTCACACAGTGTACCGCGTAGAACATGCTAGGTGGACAATATTATTTTATGATATTTAACGATGCTTTTATATATAAGTAGTCATGTTGAGGCATTATTAATAGATTTTGTAATAAAAAACAAAAAAATATGTAAAAACTGAAAAAAATATTTAAAAATAATAAACAAACAACAAAAATGCATTAAATAAATAAATACCTACTGTACAAACTAACTTAACCTAAACCTAATCATCAGAATCATCATCAATTTGTGGTAATGTGCGACAATATGATGACGTTTCCGGTCTTGATGCTACTATGGTCGGGCATACGATTAACTTTCATACTTCTGCACATATTTTTTCCGGCTTGTTTCGGGGAATCTCACGAAGACCATTGATCAAAGGGTCAGATGTTATTATTAACATGGACAGCAAGTCTCTATTCGTGGCAACACGTGAGCACTTGCGGGTGTTGTACTCTCTAAATCTGCGGCAATCTTTGTTACGTGCTTCTTGAGCCTCTTCGGAAAGTTGCGCAATTGGAAGCAATGCCGTTTGATGACCTCAGTACTGTGTACTAATATTCTATCTCGAATCTATATAGTATGCTAAGGCTTCGTCACTACTTAACTGCCTAGGATTAACGGAACTGGTATTTTCTTTTGACTTAATAATATTATCTGGCCTTTCACTAACGTTTCTAATCACATGGGCAACTTTTCTTTGCCCTGCTCAACGCATAGCAATTTCGGCAGCAGTCACTAATTCACTGGCACTTCGAGATTCTACGAGATCCACGACTCGACGTTTCTTCGTCTTAAACGACGATTCCTCGAAATCTTTGCGAGGTCTTCCTGCAGATGTCACAACCTCACTCGATGTTGAAGGTTGTGGGGCTAAAGAACTCACAGTAAACTGTATGTCTCCTTCATCCAGCCAAGTCTTATTTCTAATTAAAAAACGCTCCTTCGATTTTCCCGAAGCCAACCATTTGGTTTCAATCTTAGTAGAAAAGTTGAATATTTTCAACTTTATTTCTCTTTGGCTGCTTTCAGTAATGTCACAAAAGTGAAATTTTGAAGAAAGATAGTCATAAATACGCGATCTTTTATCATTCTTCGTGTGTTTCAACCACTCTTCAAAAAATGCTACCCTTGAAATAGAGTAAACGTGTTCTGAAAAAAAAAAATCTTGTTCTGAAGTGTGCTGAACAATATGTGTATTTTTACAAACTACACAGTTATACCTACAATATATCTAAAAACTAGCCCGAATAGAGGCGAATCAATGTATTTCCTGAACGTTCAAAATTTTGTTTATGAAAAAAATTACGCAAAAATTTATGCATTAAGTTAAAAAAATGCTAAAAATTCATTTTAATAGATCCTGATAAAAATAATATATTAAATAATAGTACATACCCTCAGTATTAATATCCATCACAAAAAACTTTCACAATATCACTATAAACCACTATGAGATGTGCACAAAAGTGTCGCTAAATTGCAACTGATTGACCGGAACGCTTGCATTAAACTCATTACCTGACTTCTGAACTCTATGACTCATCAGTTAAGCATTTGAAAAACAACTTTTTCTCGGAATTTGGAGTTTGGGGGTGTTGTTTGTGTTATGCAATTAAGATTTCCTGGAAATGAAAACTTGAATTTTGTCTACCTAGCATGTTCTAGGCGAAATACTGTGCGTCATTAAAAACTGTTCACTGTGTACTCCACGCTATAAAGGTTACATCACCGAAGCCCAGCAGACAATAACGTTTAAGTTTCGGAATAGTTTATCCTGTATATTGCGCTATATCTGTAATTATTTAACTATAAAAAATGTGGTTTAGTTTCAATCCTCTTTTCTTAGAGAAAATGAATACTTAAGCTATCCTCAGTATGTAATCTATATTCACTAAAGCCAAATAAAATGTGAAATTATTAGTGTAAACAAACTGCCCTACGTATACACTTTTTAAAATCACTTATTTTGAAAATTAAAGTTCGAATCATAAGTTTATGGTGAAATAAATCTACTGTTATTTTATTTTTTTACATTTCACATGTCAAAATAAAATAAATTGCTTCTAAGTTCCTCCATATAGTATTGCACATCCTATTTGGCTAAAGAAGTTATTATAAATAATCGCTTGTAACGCTTTTTTTTTTCTATACCTTTAATTGCAGTAACAAAAATAACACGGATAGCATAATATTTCATTGCTTAAAACTGTATCAAACAAACAAGCATGTGTTTGAAATGCAACGTATGTACAATATTAATTAAAGTCGGAAAGACGTGGTGTAGGTATGCATCACGTCTTTCCAACGCAGCAATATTTCACTGAAATAAGAAACGTCGTGTTAAATATTCATGAATATAAAACTGCTGTTGTAAATTTTCCGTAGTACCTTGTTTGTCTCTAGGTTTATAAGTCGCGTATTTCCAAAAGCCTTTTATTCGAGCCCATTTCTCTTAACGGCTCGGGCAGACCCAAACGTCAGTTAGAGATTTTTTTTATTTTTTGGACACTCAGACTGAATCCCGTGGATGTTTTGTTAGTGTATTTTTAGCAACATATAATTCTTTTCGTTTATAAGTTTGCAAACTGTTTGATATATGGCTTAGCGCATGTTGCATACGTGTGTCGTGATACGAAAAAAATGGGGATTTTTGACGAATTGATGTATTTTGTTACGTGTGGGTTTGTTAGTGGCTACAGTAATTGAATGTCCATTTTAGGTTGGAGTTACGCATGCGACGATATATAAAAATCGGTCAAGTGCGAGTTGAACTCGCGCGGAGAGGGTTCCGTACGATGATGTTACCCAGCAAAAACATTTCATGAAAAGTAGGTCGCCAAGACTTGTCACTGTTAAAAAGTTATCAGATTTAATGTACAACCAAACCCCTAACACTAATAACCTTACATCTTGGTCACAATGTATATCTTGGCCGTTCTATTTACGTATTGCATGACACATCATTACAGACCAGTGACTTAATTTCTTATCATAAGCCCATTGAAGTAACGGGCAAGCCGAACATTTCTTTTTGTAGGTTGAAGAAAGAAGAAAAAGAAGAAAAAATTGTATAGTCGGGCCAAAATAGTTACAAGAAAAATACAATTAAACTTGTAGCAACAGGAGTTAAAAGACCGGCAGTACCTAGATTCACTATATTTATTTTATAAATGCCCGTGTTTTTTAAAATACATAGTAACGATTTTCATTTTATTAAATACAATCATAAGTCAATTTATTTATTTCAAAAATTTAGTGTGATAAAAGCGTGTTTTTTTAAACAGCGTATTTTTATGTGTTAACTTTTCAGTCTAGCATATTCTTCATTTTGTTCATAAGACTAAAGTCAACGAAGTTATGACTTGAACAGTTTACCTACTAGGAGCCACTGAAGAGTTCCACTATCACCTCTTGGCTCCAGCATCAGAACCTCGTTACCAAGCCTAATTCTATTGGACTCGTCAAAACGAATCATGTGAGCCCAAACTCAAAAAATTATGCTTAAGACCCTCATAACAAGCCCTTCTATTTGATCTGTCACTCGGTAAAATAAGCTAAACTTTCGTTTTTTTTTGTTTTCCCCCCAATACTGACCCCTCTATTCAAAATTAATTTCTTTACGTGTCGACCATGTTAGTGTCACAAAAATTCATATGTGTAACAAATTTCAACTTAATCAGTCCAGTAGATTAGGAGCAAATTGGTTGTGACAGACGGACGGACAGACAGACACACAAGTGATCCTATAAGGGTTCCTTTTTTCATTATGACGTACGGAACGCTAAAAAGTATTTCATAGTTTATCAGTACCATTCAAGTTTCAGCTTCAGTTAGTAAGAGGTCTGGCTAGTTCTTTTATTCAGGGAAATTTTAATTCCGACACCGCCGGCAGCTAACTGCTCTACAACCAATTATGTACTCTACATACAAGCTTATTGTTCAATTTTTATTTAATTTTAATATTTGTAGAAACAGAACTAAACCTTTTTAATTTGACGCTTTGATTCTTTCAGCAAATTAACAGGTGTTACATAAGGGATTTGACTAAAAATATTTCATTAAGTCTCATCTTTTTAGGTGTCCTTTTCATTACGAATTGACGACAGGCGGTAATGTTTTTATTTAAATGTTTTGTTGTGTGTTTGTTTTTGTTTGTGTGTGTTTGTGTGTGTTATGTTTTTGTCTTTTATCAATAGTTTGGCTTGAAAAAATTAATTACACTACGATATTTTATTCCTCTCATTTTCATAAAAGCTTTACTTTGAAAGCTTTTTAAATAATTAAGCTTTTTTTACTATCATTGCTTTTTTAAGGTCACTTGATTAATTTAGGTCATCTTTTATTGAAATCATGAGAAAATATTTAATAAAGAACTGAATTTAAATCAATTTTCACATGAACCGAAACAGCATCGCAAAGCTTATCACTGCTTACGGGATTTTTTAATATTGTACTATTTATTAATTTTTCTACCCTACCTACTCAAGAATTTTTCGAACATTTCAGTTTGATATTTTCACATAACTGAATAATTATAACCATCAACAGCAGATTATTGCTCCAACAGAACATTGAATAAGAGTAAAATCACAATTCCACACCAAAATACAATCTACAATATCAGTACCTAATCGAATTTAATATATTCATTCATCCCGCATGTAATATGTATAAATCGTTTGAAGAGCTTCTAATATATTTTGCGCGGTTTAATCAACCAATAAATGGAAAATGTTAATTTTAATACGGTTACGGGTATCAATTGAAACTGTCACTCTTCAAGCCATGTGTATTCTTCTAAATAACGGTTGAATATTCCTTTTCAATGGAATGTTGGACTTAAAGATATAAAAACTCAAACTCGAACTCAAAGCATTTATTTCAATTAAACCAATTACAGGCAGTTTTGAATTGTAAAGGGGTCGGTGAGTCAGAAATATGAAGCTAGTCGCCCATTCCAAAGCGAAGTAGGTACCTAAGGAGAAGAACGGGCAAGAAACTCCATGGACATTCTTTTAAATAAATAAAAAGTTGTGACATGAAATTGTTTAGTCATGTTTAAATTATACATATGAGAACGAGGTGGAATGAAATGCACGTTAAAACCGTCCGTCATAAAAAAATACAAAACAACAAATCCAAAATAGTAATTCGTAAATTAAAATAAGCCGTGTCAGCTAAGAGATCACCAGTCCCTACTGACGGTATCCGTTCACGAACATGACGTTCAGCTCAACCGTTTTGAAGGAAACTTAATGATCTAACACACACGCCACCACCAGCGAGACATTTGAATGAGCATAACATACACTCAGCCGCCCACCAGTGCACATTCAAGTCACAGTAGGTACAGTCCGCGAGTGAGTGCATATAGACAGTGTACTCGTAGGTGTGACGTTGGCCTAGAGCTCGACGCGTCCTTTGCTTGCTTTAAACCGGTTTATACAATCGGCTTGAGGCGCAGTGCGTCCCTCGCATGACTCAATTCCGCTGGGCAACTTCCACACTTCACCTCTTTTACAGGTCGCAGCGTGACGTGTTTAATTCTTAATATTTTGTTTTGTGTTCGATTTATTAGTGAAATGGCTGCCAACACAAATAAACAAATAAAACGAATACCTTTAAATAGCCAAGTAAAAGAAAATGTGTTATTTAAATAGTTATTTTATAGACATGAACGATAAAGACATGTCAAGTGTCACAACATCAGCCCAATTGGTAGCGACATCGACAGGATTTCCGCTGTTTATTGGAAGGTTAACGTCTTTTGGAAGACGGAAGCAAAGGAGAATGGCAAGATTGCATGTAATTTAGGACACATTTACAGAGGTTGCGTTTATTATGGTAACTTATGAATAGTTACATAACTACATAAATAAGACTAACAAAAAAGCAAATGGTAATATTTGGAGAAGTTGGGACTTAGAAGGTTATAACCTAAATTAATCTAAACGTACATTCTGAAAAAAACTAACGGGAATGGATGATTTGTTTATGGTTCCGAATTCTTTTTTGTTGTTGTTAGATTGGAACAATTGATTTCTATTTTAGCGCGGAGTTTGAGTTGCATCTGTTATTTAGATTAAATATAGTGCTGCTTTTAGTTAGATCATATCTGTGTGTATTGCGAATTTCATAATGGACAAACACATCGAACAAAGAGTTTGTCTTTAATTTCGTATCGCTAATGTAATTTCGTGATCAGAGTCACTGAAAATGTTACAGAAGGCTTACTGAGATAGCCGCATTTTACATAATCACTGGGGTATGTAACATATTGCCACTCGGCTAGTCCCAAAAGCCTGAATTTTCTCCAAAACCTCGCTGTCTCTAACTCGAGTCGCTGAGTACGTGCTAAAACGATTCCATTCCGACCCAACATTCATAAAACGCATTTATACTGGTGACGAGACGTGGTTTGACATGCAAACTAGTCAACACCCTTTGGAGTGGCGCCTTCCAACTTTACCGAAATCGAAAAGAAAACGCCAAAATCGATCAAAAGTCAAAGTCATGTTGACTGTTTTCTTTGACTATCGTGGTAAAATTCTTGCCGGAATGTCAAACGGTCAATAAAGAATATTATTTGTTCTATAAGCGGCGTTTAAGAGAGCAAATTCGACAAAAAAGGCAAATTTGTGGAATGAAATTTCTTGGATTTTGCATCACGATAATGCGCCTTCGTACAAGGCCATAATTGTGAACGAATTTTTGACCAAACACTCTTGAGAAATATGTCTCCACCCGACTTCTTTCTTTTTCTGAAACTCAAATTACCGCTTCAGCAATAGCCCTCTGTTCTTGTTTCTACGGGGCAATGAAAATAATATCCTAATAGGATATTTCGACTCTCCTTCTACTGCGATGTACGTGTAATTAGACTTGCTACCTATGTATCTAGCTACCTCTAATCTAGTCAAGATTCAATTTGGGCACATAGAATAGATGGGTTGCAAACAAAAATCCCTTCTTGAGGAGTCTCATACCAGCAAACTTCTATAGCATATATTCCCTAAGCTCTAAGTGTTCTCCTACATATATTATTTTGAGATTTAGCTGATTTACAAACCTTATTACACCGTATCGATATTCAGTGTGAACTCCTAGTACTTACTGAATGTCGGTTAAAATGCTCCAGTAACAACCACATTCCTGTTCTACAAAATTATATTACCTATCACACCACCAAACACTTAAATAAAGCGTCGGGGTGGTCGTCTATGTAAAATCCTCTCTTGTATCTGCTCACGAAGAACCTGACTTTTTCGGATCTGCCTCTGGTTTAATAATAAAATTAGACTCAGATGTCGCTATACTTTGCATATACCGGTCACCCGCAAACAATAATATTCAAAAATTCCTCTCGGCACTCAATTTAATACTTCAGTCGCTACCAAACTGTAATAATAACGGGAGACATTAACATAGACATTAAACATAACTCATACGATTCACCAACTCACGACTATCTTGATACCTTAGATATTCTTACCTGCACATAACGACGCAAGAGGAAGTAACTGTCCAGATCACCTTATTATTCGCTCTTAGCATACACCACTGACACTTGTTTAAGATTCAACTGTACGCATCATTCATCAAATTCCACAAAATATATAAATAAAATAAACTACAACGCTCTTGACACAGTTATGGCAGGTTTAGACTTCGCACCGATTCTGTCCAAGATGGATCCAGATGATGCTGCAGATGCCTTTATCAAGCTATCTAAAACAGCTCTAGAAGACTGTACTACAACAGTAAAGGTATCTGCAAAGAAACAAACTCTAAAACCGTGGATAACGCTAGGTTTAACCGTGACTCTCTACATAAAAAAGTAAAGTATCGCCTGACAACATCATAATTACTACTACCTATAAACGATACAGAAATTTTTGTACAGCATTATTTTAAAAAGCGCAAGGAATCTTGCAGATAGTATAAACACCAAACAATCATTTAACCGATTTTCACTTCCCCATACATATACAAAAATTATTTGTTTGGAAATGACAGATCCTGACGAAATTATATCAACCATAAATATGCTACGAACAATTGCAGCTACCGGCTAGGTTGATATCTCCGCCCTGTTTTTAAAACGTTACGCCACATCCCTCGCACCTATACTATGCCACATTTTCAACCTTTGCTTTGACTAAACCATTTTTCCTATTTCATTTAAAAAGGCAGTCATTCATCCCATTCTCAAGGGCGGCCATGGGTGCCTAGTAAATAACTACTGCCCTATAGCGGTACTTAGTACGTTATCAAAAATACTCGAACTCACAATGAATAAAATACTCATTCACTATCTTGAGCATTTTAATATTTTGTCACGACATCAATTTGGCTTTCGTAAAAAGAAATTCAGAAATGACGCAATACAGAAATCTATTGATCTATAGTGAAGAATTTAGACAATAATAAAAAGGTATTGACCATTTTCTTAGACCTCACAAAAGCCTTTCACACTGTGCCCATTCCGACCCTTTTACTCTAGCTACAATGTATAGGTGTAAGGGGCCCAACACACTCGGGGCGAGCTGGATTGCTCCACCGCGAATGTATGCGTACATTTGCGGTGGGGCGACCCGGATCTCCAGGCACTTCTTCTCTTCTCTTTTCCGAGCGGGTGGGCAGGTTGCGGATAGCCCAACTCCGACTGCGGGACCGGAGCATCTTGTAAGAGATCCCGGACAAGAGAAGTTCCCGAAGGAACAATCCCAGACTCAGGGTAACCTGGACACCCTACCTCCCATGAACCTGAACGCCTAACAAAACCATCCCTCCCTATCCACTAATTTCCTGCCGTTTCCCAAATCCTTAGGCCTAATCCCAGACCTAGGGTGAACCCAAATTACCTACACCCTCTCACCAAATGCCTTCCTTCCTATCCCTATGTACCGTCAGTCCCAGAGCAGGGGTAACCTCGATTCCAAAAAAGCCCCCCCCAAAAGATGAAATGCAGAAAGTCGAAAAAACTACCCAGGTGGGTCCAGACCAGGCCGGAGAATCCCACACCGCCACGGCGGTCAGCCCCAACGTATTCTGGGGGGGGCAACGGACTGCACAAAATCACAGCGCCCTTTAGCGCCTACAAACCAGGCAGCGAATAACGCGCCTTACTTTTCAACACCGGCCGCGACTAACGCGCCAATACACGCAAACTCGGCCGCGATCAACGCGCCAGTACCCGCAACCCAACGCATAACGCCCCTCACGAGCCTCTGGCCATAGAGTATTGTGCGGAACAGCGTCACCAACCCCGACTATGACCAAGACAAACACAGACAGAGGGCGACAGGGAAGGGTGACGGGGCTGCCAGCTCTACCACCCTCCCAGCTGACGAAGTAAGACTGCAGAAGAAGCGCGGAAAAATCACTGCCCGGGACGGGAAAGTAGGCAACCGAAGTGGCCGGGCGCGAAAAGGCCCCGAACGCAACAGAGTCTGCCAGGGCCGCCAGTCGTCCCCAAAACACAGACCATACCCTTAACAGAACTCGACCCAGACAGCACAGGGGTAGGCGCCTTAGACCCTCACACGCACAGGCGCAGCTGGCGGACAACTTGCCAGGCACCTCTAAACCGCAGCCTGGACCAAGCGGTACAGGGCCGGCGAAGAGGGTGTGCCCTGACGACACGACGCGGCTGGCCGTGGCGATCTGCTTCCCTACCCAATCCAGAGACCCGACTAGGGATGAGGCTGAACTCATAAAGTCAAGCCTCGAAGACCTGTTGATGAACACAGACTCGACGACACCACTCCCCTCCTTCCGCGGTTACCCACAGGTAGCGGAAGGCACCGTGCAGATGTGGTGCGAAGATGACTATGCCCTGACTTGGTTGACGCAAAATGCGCCCAAAATCCGACTACCAGACACCGACCTCACACTTACGGTACTACGACAATCTGACGTGCCCACCCGTGTCCGAGCCTCGCTTTTCGTCCCTCGTTACGGAGGTGACGTGGCCCGTCTCCAAAGTGTTCTGATTCGTCAGAACACTTGGTATGACATCGCCAGGTGGTCGCTGTACAGGGCAACTACCGTCGGTGGCAACAACTGTGGGACTTTTTTTACCCTGGGTGTGCCACCGGAGGAAGTGGAAAAGGTCTTGGCTCGGGAGCGACGGATATCGTACCTTCTTGGGTCGATATACATAAGCTTCTGGCCCACGACCCAACCCGCTGACACAAAGACCGACAGTACCGAAGTGAACGAGACAGCACTGACACCGACACAGACAACCGAACCGGACATCGCCCACCTCGAGGAGGTCATGGCCCATGCGGCAATGGCCGATGTTGACAACATAACGCCCGGATCACCTGGTTGGAACGAGCAACTCCGCAACAAGAAAACCAAGCCAGAGTGGAGGAAGCGGAGATGCCTTCCGATGGATCCATCTCCGACTAACTCCACCCTACTGCCTTCAAAGCCCCTAAACGTCATACAGACCAACCTCCAGCATAGCCAAACTGCCACGGCTAGCTTGCGTAGGGCACTGGAGGTTAAACCCCGAAACATCGCACTGATCCAGGAACCATGGATCAGGAACAATAGAATATGCGGCCTCAGCAACATCGGAGGTAAGCTAATCCTCAACACACATAATTCAGACAGACCAAGAGCCTGTGCCTACATACCCAATGGAATTCCTACTACAACACTCACTCAGTTCTGTTCCAGAGACCTGACAGCTGTCAGGCTCCAGACCGAAGGCGACGTTCCCTATGTTGTATTGGCCACGGTATACATGCCAGGCGAGGACGCAAATTGCCCGCCAAAAGAGATGACCGACCTGGTACAACACTGCGAGCGTGCCAACCTAGACCAGATCATCTGTACCGACTCAAACGCTCACCACCCACTCTGGGGCAGCGACGCACCGAACCTCAGAGGAGAGGTACTATTCACCTATTTATTTTCTACTAACCAAACCGTGGTGCTGAACCCACTTGGGTCACAGTCCGAAGGCAAACGACCTAACCCTTGCAACAGAAAATGCGACAAACTTTGTCACAAACTGGCACGTATCCGACGAGCCTTCTTGCTCAGACCACAGAAGGATTCGCTTTACATTAACTACCAACGCAAGTAAACCAGTGCCTAGGCGGAACCCGTGGCGCACCAATGTATCCGGGTATAAGCGCCTCCTAGCCTCCCTACTAGGCAGACACCTTTCACTAGTAACTATAAGAGACCCCGCACAACTAAAATACACCGTAAACAAACTATCAGAATATATTACTGAAGCATACAATGCATGCTGTAAACGAAGGGTGCCAAAAACTAACAGCGAGAGGAACCCATGGTGGAACGCTGAACTTAGTAAACTCAGAGATGCATTACGTAAGCAATTCAACAGAGCCAAAAACACCAGACTCCCTGACGACTGGGAGTCATACAAATAGACCCAACATACATACAAAAAGCAAATCAGTACTGCCAGAAGAACAACATGGCGGTAATTCTGTGAAACTATCGAAACCAATAATGAAGCCGCAAGGGTAAGGAAATCCTATCAACTGATCAGGACCAAACCCTCGGCGCGCTGAAAAAACCCGACAACTCATACACACTAACTGACCATAAAACCATTAAGATCTTCCTCGAGACTCACTTCCCAGACTGCAAACTCCTAGAGGACAAGGTGTGGGAAGCTGAACCAGAATGAACCCCAACGGATCAAGACTGGTCTAGAGCCCGCAATATAGTAACAGAAGACCGGATAAAGTGGGCCATCAACACCTTTCAGCCTTATAAGTACGCTGGGCTGGATGGTATCTTCCCAGTCCTCCTACAATGGGGGTTTGATATAATGACACCATGCGTGGTGGAGACCTTTCGGGCCGGTATAGCACTCAGACACATACCCCTAGTTTGGCGCGAAGTGAAAGTCATTTTCATACCCAAACCAGGCAAATCCGACTACACACAACCCAAGGCCTATATGCCCATTAGCCTCACATCCTTCCTACTAAAAACCCTCGAGAGACTCTATGATAGATACATTCGAGACGGACCTCTTCAGGCAAAACCACTTCACAAACAACAACATACGTACTCCACAGGCAGATCAACGGAATCTGCGTTACATAGCGTGGTTTCCAAGATTGAATGCGCGGTGGTCCATAAATGCTCAGCACTAGCCGTCTTCATTGATATCGAGGGCGCCTTTGACAAAACCATGTTTGGTGGCATCAACATGGCCCTCGACAGACACAATATAGACCCGACCCTGAGCGGGTGGATCACTAATTTGCTCAAACTGAGAGCTGTACAGGTAACAGTGAACGACACCACAAGGGTCATTGTGGCGAAGGGCTGCGGCCGCAGCGGGGCGATCTCTCGCCACTTCTGTGGAACTTGATTGTAGACAGCCTCATCAGAACACTCAATGACAAAGGCTACTGTAGGCTATGCCGATGACATAACCATAATAATAAATGGCACCCACGAAAATACCCTATGCAACGCCCAGCCTTGAAAATAGTAGAGGACTGGTGCAGCAGACACCAGCTATCCGCCAACCCCACAAAGACCGAACTGATCCTCTTTACAAAAAAGAGGAAACTGACGACACTACAACTACCACGATTCTTGGACAAACAGCTGGATTGGGCAAAACACACCAACTACATCACTACAAAAGCCAGCATATCTCTGTGGCAGTGCAAGCGAATGATTGGAAACTGGGGGATTAACCCCAAGGTAACCTACTGGCTATACACTACTGTCATTCGACCAATTATCACGTACGGCTCGTTGGTCTGGTGGCCTAGGACAGACCTTAGCACAGCCCAAAGAGATCTCGAGAAACTGCAGCGGTTTGCTTGTGTAGCAATCACTAGCTGCATGAGAACTACACCCACTGCTGCCCTACAGGCAATGCTTGGGTTGCCACCCCTACATCTCATCGTGCGGGAGGAGGCGACCCTGGCTGCCTTTAGGCTCCATATATCGGGAATCCTAAGCAAAGATTCTAGGGTCAGGCCCACACGCATAAAGGAGGATGCGGTCAAACGACAGCCAATATAAGCATCACCCTGCGACAAAACCCCGAAGCAACACTACTTCCAAAAGCACTACAACATTGTTCTCTCAGAAGAACAGTGTGACTACTCAAGACCGAATGAGGTGAGAGTATACACCGACGGCTCGAAGACCGGATCTGGGACCGGAGTCGGAGTCTTTTCACATGACCTCAACATAAACATATCAAGTCCGCTGGGAATGTTCAACACCGTATATCAGGCGGCGTATGTGGGCATTATACAAGCGGCGTATGCCATAGAAGCCAGGAAAGTTACGGACACCCATATACGTATACTCTCCGACAGCGCCTCAGTCCTCCAATCATTGGGGAAAAAATGTATTACCTCGAGTAGAATACTAGAATGTCACAAGGCTCTAGAACGAGTAACGGTATCAAACCGCAACACAGTGACACTGCAATGGAAATAAGGACACAATGGATCGCTAGGCAACGACGCAGCTGACGAACTAGCCAGAAGAACATCCAGCACGTCGGCTTGCGGGCCTGAACCCATCATACCCATCCCCTTCAACCAGATAGGCAGGTGGCTGCAGGAGTCCACCCACACACAAGCCGAGAGGTGGTGTACCTCGACCCCAGGCTGCAGGCAGTCCAAGGAAGCTTTGCCATCCTTAGATGGCAGGCTAACCAGACGTTTATTACGCCTGAACAGATATGGCTAAATAAACACTTTTACACAATAGACATAACGGACAGCCCTCTGTGCAGAGCTTGCATGGAGTCGGACGAAACCGCGCACGTGCTCTTTGAGTGCACAGCCGTTACCCAGATTAGGACAGAAACCCTCGGGACACTCGGATCTTACACAGAGGTTCTCAACAGACCAGAAGCTTTGATCGGCTTCTGGAGGGAGATGGGCTGGTTGGAATAATAACCACCGACGGCCGCCATGGCCCACGCAAAATGGTCCACATGTAGGACTAAGTGCGGAAACCAAACCCTCTTACATAGAACATAGAAGGGGCCCAACACTTAATTTATTTGAAATCTACCTAACAAACCTAACCATAAGTATTTATTAATTCAAAAATACTAACAGCACATAGGTACACTCAACTTTGGTTTACAAAAGTATTTAGTATAGGTATGTATGACTTATCTGCTAGATTTTCTCTACAAGGCCTAGACTTCGAAATATGTTTTTTATGGATTTACCGGAATTGTTAATAAATTCCCAAAAACGCATTACTAGTCTGTACGTTTACTATACATTCCCCAAAGTAGTCAACAAAAACAAAGCAAATTGTGAACATACCTAATTACTATAGAAAGAAATATCTTCAGAGTCGTTATAAATGAATGGTAGGTACAGTAAGTACAGTACAGCTAATAATAGCTATCTATCTACTCACACAGACACACACACACGGCTGCGCACCAATAAGTAGTTAATTATCTCTCTTTTTCTAAACGATCAGTGCCTGAGTGTATCAACAAAATATAGGGCAAGTTAGTACAGTAATGCAGTTTAGTCTCTTACTCGTTTCAAAACTAAGCTCGCCTTTGCTTGCTGCAGCTGGCATTGGTTTGTCAACAAATATTGAATGAAAATCGACACCGAAAATAAATAAGAAATGGTTTTATGGTGAATTGAAAGTATATTCTTTGGATTAAACGAGTCTTTCATTGTAGTCGTACAACAAGTTAAGTATAAATTGTTTTTTAGGTAAGATAAAGCATGCATAATAGTGTCAATAAATACAAGTTAAGTTTTAAGACTTGACGCTTCAAATGGTGTCTCGTTCATCAATATACAACGAGGAGCTTAGGAGTTATGAGGGAACAGATGAACATACATATATACATAGCCTCTCTGTGGCTTTGCCATAGTCGGGTAAAAATTTTAACCTACAAGATTTGCAGTAATATTTTTAACAAAAAATTAGTAATGAATAGATGAAATTACTATTTTAAATTGTTATATTGACAATTTAATATAGCATTTTCAAATAGCAACATAACCTAAGAGACAGTCAGTAGGCAAAAATAGTGTGTGTTTATCTAACGAACGGCCGTAGAATTATTTCAAGATAAGAAGACAGCCGACACGTAATACTGTTTACTTTATTATACTGTGACAAAGCTAAAATTTCATAATTAGTGCCTAGTGTATTTCTTACCTATATTTATACGAACCCGAACAAGAGAAAGGAAGTTTGCTATATAAGAAAAGAAATATGGAAACCAAAACTAAACAAATTGTAAACCAAACTACATAGGCATCGTCTAGAACGCTATAAAACAGGTACCGTCAGCTGTGGCATCTTTACTTTCTATGAGCAACTTATTATTGGTTGAAACATGGATAAAAAGTGAGGATGAGGCCCTAAGGTAAAAATTACCTTATTATACCCACCATTACAACTATAGAACCTCTTCAAGGGGTGGTGGAGTATCAATATATGTGCATAACGGACTAAAACACGAATTAATAGAAGGACAATGCGAAGATGACAACCATTTTTATGGATACACCTGGATAAACTTTCTCTAGACATTGGAGTAGTCTACAAACAGCCTGCAGCAAACATACATACATTTCTTGAAACGTATACAAAATATCCTATTCAAAAGAAAAATAACTATCATATTCGGAGACTTAAATTTGAATTTGCAAAGTAAAGAAACATCTATTAAGGAATACAAGACTGCGTTGAAAGAAAATAGGGTGAGAATACTTAATTAAATTAATAAAATGTAGTGCACGCGTATTACTAAAACTTCAAGGACAATATTAAATTATGTATGTACAACTCTAAAGGAGAATACTTTTCACATGGCTTTAGTAGAAAGCGCCATGTCAGATCACAAACAAATCTACTTTGAGGTGAACAGAATCACATAGCAGAGACCAAAAAAAGTTACATACGAAGCTATTAATTACGACCACCTATTTAAAACTATAAAAGACAATACATTTTCTGACTTACACAAAGAATACACAACGCTGGAAATTTATTTATTGGATGCTATTTCTAAAAATAAAATAAAAAAAGACTAAAATATTACATCCGCCAAGACAAGATTGGATCACCAAACAACTGATTACATCCATAAACAGAAAAAATGTTCTTTGGCAAGCATTGAAACACTCATCACCAGAAGACAAAAACCTAGAAGAAGAGTTCCTGCAGCAGTAGAATATCGTATATCAAGAAATTCAATCAACAAAGAATCAGTACTATTACAAATCTTTCAAAGATTGTGAAAAAAACCCTCTAAAAATGTGGCAGTTTCTAAACAAAAAATTAAACACTCCATCAGGCCAAACTACAGACAATAAGGAAATTTGTGAGTGCCTCAATTTATTCTTCTCAAATAAAGGTGCCGAGCTTGCTAATAAAATTCCAAAACCGTATCATAATAATCAAGCCTTTCAAGTATCAGCTAACAAAAAGGATATTAATACCAACTTAACACAACTTAAACCTGCTACTATTGCTGAGGTACTAAAAATAATTGAAAATTTAGATACAAACACAAGCGCTGGTATCGACGGAATAAATACAAAAGTTATAAAATGTATTAAAGATCAAATTGCCGAAAATTTGACTCAGTGTATCAATAGGTGTTTAACAGAAGGAAATTTTCCAGAATCCTTGAAAGTTGCAAAAGTCAGTCCTATTTTCAAGTCTGGCAACAAAATGGATCCAAGTATACCGACCGATTTCGGTATTACCAATATTGTCAAAGGTGTTTGAAAAAATATTGCACAATCGACTTAGTGAATTTCTTGAGTACAAAAAATTTATATACGCAAAGCAATATGGGTTTCGACCAAAGTCTAACACTGTCACAGCTGCAACCGATCTAGTTACAAAAATTAAATCGAATATTGACAATAAAAAATAACACTAGGAGTGTTTGTAGATTTGAAAAAAACATTTGACACTGTTAGTCACGAAATACTTCTGTTGAAACTAAACCACATTGGTGTCACAGATTCCGCTTACAAAATATTTAAATCGCACCTCACTAACAGATATCAAATTGTAAAAATCGGTGAAACTCAAATTGAACCTCAATTGATTACCTACGGCGTTCCTCAGGGCTCAATTCTTGGCCCATTTTTGTTACTAATTTACATAAACAACAACCACGAAATTGGCCTAAAAGGGGATATTGCACTGTACGCTGATGACACGAGTCTATTTTACTCAGGTGCCTCAATTTGCACAATCATAAAACAAATTTAACATGATCTAAACCTCTTGCACACTTGGCTTAAATCAAACTTACTGACAATAAACACAGCTAAAACAAGTTATGTAATATTCACTGCTAAAAACAAAAAGATTGGTCAGCATAAGAATTTACATATCGATGGTCAAATACTGAAAAGAGTGCATCAAGAAAAATATCTTGGTCTTATACTTGACGATCAATTAACTTGGATACCACATATAGAATATATTAGGAATAAGCTCACATCACTAACAGGTGCACTTCGTGGTATAGTGCGATGTCTGCCTGGACAGGTACTTTACAGTATATATAACTTCATGGTGAAGTCTCACATAGACTATTTGATTGATGTTTACTTGTCAGGAAAATACTACTTACTAAAGACATACACTCGCAGATAATATTCACAAAAAGGGTACAAACCTACAAAATTTTAACAAGACAGGCCAACGATATCTGCTTAACTCAGCCTAGGACTAAATATGGAAAAAGGAACATCATGTATGAAGGGGCCAACTTTTATAATAAAATGCCTAAGGACATAAAATAAATCAAATCATTTAACATTTATAAGAAAACCTTAAGAAACTACATACTAAAGAACGTTCCCGGCGTACCGAATAACTATAAATAAATTTAAAAAATCAAGTTTTGTCAAAATCATAATTACTCGTATTACAATAAAATATCTAAACGTAATATACCAATCCTTTTATATCTACATAAAATCCTTGCTTACACGTGTTTCATTTACTTCTTTAAATTAAGGAAATGAAAAAAAATGTTACATTGATTTATTTTGTTCGTTTATTGTTTTTGTTTTGCACTATGGTGTAGGCCTTAGTAAACACGCTACAACCGTTGAAATGCAACCTACCCGCTTAGCTTAAAATTCTGCTGTTCCTTGCGTAGGACTACTTACTTCAGATTTCTTTCGTTTGATATGACAAAACTATTAAACTGTCAGTGTCATTATAATGTTAGTTTTAAGATAATTACGTACTGTGTGTTGCAATATTTTATTTTAAGCTACGCTTGATGGCACAAATTTGTCGAAACCTATTTATGTTTTCTCTATAAGTGATTTTTTAATTCTTTGGAGAAATAAATATCTTTAACCGTAACTTAACATATGAGTGCAGTACTTAAATATCTCTAAAAAAAACAATAATAAAAAAATATGTTCCACAAAGTAGTTTTTTTCTATTGTATCTTTTCCACTTTGATATTAAATGACGGCAATAGATTTTTAGCAATCGAGAGATATATAAGTATAACACTCATGGGGAATGAAGATTTATAGTGAGTTCGGTTACTTGTAATTAAAACAACGGAGTGAAAAATGTAACAACTGTAGTAAAACGTGGCAAAACAGAGAGAGAGATTTTTGACAAACGTAATTTGACATAACACAAAGACAAGAAGTGTTGCCAATAAATCTAGGAAATTATGGTTGCAATCATTACTTAACACCTTCTTTAGAATGCAATCTCATTTCTTTTGTACAATAGTAATGTTTGTTAAAAGTGGTCCCCTTTGTTAAAATGTCCGCTACCATATTACTACCTTAACAGTTTACATAATTTACTTTTCTATTATGGTAATTATCTCTTAAAAAATGAAATATAATGTATATATGTTGGCTTTATTTGTGGCCTTTATTTTGTTCGAATTATGTTATAATAGTAACTATTTTTTGTTAAAACTCTTTAAGTATAACTTTCATTCGATTTTTTTTATTGGAAAGCATGCTCATCAAATATCAACACTAAAAAAACTCACCACGGGAAAAAAATCTACGCAACACTTATCAACTAACATTAAAATCACATCTATCTCTCGCTTACGTCACATATCCACTCATACACCCAAAGTACCTCTCTTTGAAGTAAAACTTAAACTGCATATTTATGAAGTAATTCAAAATCAAAAGTCATTAATTCAAATTAGGCTGAGAATCAGCACTTTTCGAACGTCAAAATTACATAAGACCGTCCCCCAAAACGCCCGCCCTTCACCACTTCCTAGTGCTTTAGCTGGGAAGAAGAAGTGGCGCAACAAACTCCCCAGCAGCACAGCTGATTGTTCGGTTAGAAGAACTCGATTCTAAACAATTGTAAGTAATTACCAAAACATAAAATTAATTGCCATACGTCAGCTAGCCACGCCAATACCAAAAAAAGAGAAAAAAAAAAAATGTTAAGAAAGCTTAATACATAAATAAAATCCTCCAGGCCTAAAGGGCATGGCAGCTTACATATGCAATACTGGAATTATTATACAAACAAATAAAATAAATAAATGATAAACTAGGACCATCAAAGTAAAATAAATTAACAGAACAATTACTGTAACAATAATAAAACCATAGACAGCAAGACGACCAGTCACCACAAGCAGCACCCGTTCACGAGCATAACGCAAAGATCAGCCATTACCCCCCTCGCCATATTTGAGGGAAGGAGGAAACCCGACCCCCGACGCTACCGCAAGCAGTGACATTGCTTGCGGTAGCGTCGGCGTTGCATTACTTGCTGCCGGTTGCTCAGGCAAGAATAATATTATCAATTGTCGAGGTCGCTAGCTAACCACATATTGCAATACAGCTCATTAAAAAACATTGTAATGAGTAGATCATGCCGATAATAAAAAAAATGACAAAATAATTGACTTATACCGTCAAATAAAAAATAATAAAAAAATAAAATATATGAACTCATTTACCCTGTCAGTAGGTAAGCTGATTCTGGAGAAAGAACACGAACATTGTCTTGAGTTAATCACAACGACCAACAGTTCTTATCGTTTGAGTGGTCGTTAATGGAATAATATGCCTTTGAACAAAGGTTGGATTTTACTTGAGCCTTAAACGCATTAAAAGGTAAATCTAGTAAAGATGAGGGCAACTTGTTATAAAAGGTTATACCAAGCCCAACAAATGAGTTATGGACCTTATGAAGCCGGTGAAAGGGAGCACGTAGTTTGTTCTTATTTCCTTTCGACTCATCTTTACTGAAGCATAGCTTTAAATCTTATGTTCCTTGGAGATATCTCAGTACTCTTTTGATACCAAACCAATGTTGATGTCCAGGATTGCTGACATATCTGCTGAGTTTATTTACTGAAAACCCTATATCTGGTCTAGTTGACTGGCCTAAATACAGTAAACATAGAACTGCCTGTCGATAAGGAATATTCTCATTATCTTCACTATCAACTGCATCAAATTTAGCATTCAGTTTTATAGGTGTTTTCACAGGTTTTGATTTTGACATTCTAAAACGCTCTAATGTTTCTTTAATGTAATTTTCTTGATCAAGCATGATAGTTCCTTCCTTACGATTTCTAGTGATGTTCAATCCAATAAACTGTTTTGATTCTCCAAGATCTTTCATGTGAAATTCGCCTTTTTTTTTTCTTTAATTTCATAAAATATAATGAGGTCATCAACCCATACAGTGACAAAAATCATTGTTTGTTATTTCACACAATAATAGATGCATGGATCTATTTTTGATCAAGAAAGGTCAATTTTCTGTAGTACACCATCTAGTTTGACATTCCATTGCCGGCTGGCTTGCTTCAGACCGTAGATTGATTTCTGTAACAAGCATACTTTTGTTCCTTCTTCATATAACTCAGGTTGGGTCATATAAATTTCATTTTCTCCTTGCAAAAATGCTGTTATGGCATCCATCTGGTCAAAATCAAGGTCATATTTTGTAGCCAGTGCAATCAGGTATCTTACAGAAGTGTATCTTACAACTGGTGTGTATTTTTCATGATAATCAATGCCTCTTTTCTGTGCATAGCCTTTTACTACAAGTCTAGCTTTATATCTGTTCACAGCCGCTGTTTCATAAGTTTTCGTCTTAAAAATCCATTTACAAGGAAGAGCTTTCTTTCCAGGAGGTAGGTCAGTAAGATTCCAGGTCATATTTCTTTTCAGAGATTGAAATTCTTCATCCATAGCATTTCTCCTTTTATCAGCCTTTTCTGAGGATAAAACTTCTTTTACAGTTTCCGGGTCCCATGGATTTATAATTGAACAAAAATATCTGGGTTTTGAACTCTTTTCCGATTTTTCAAGTTTGTTCCTTGGACGTAAGGTGATGGTACTTTCTGATAAGTTCTTATATATTTTATCTGATTTTCTACTAGGAACATACACATCATCTTCATCGGAGTTTGTTGCATATTCATCGGACCTTTCACTAGCATGTATGTTTGAGGATTCTAATTGTTGTTTTCCTGTTTCAGGTTCAGGTGCTGACGACGTAGGTGGTGACTGTACGACGGTTGACTTGTCAATATCCCAAGGTAAGGATATATTATGGTTTTTCTTTATGTTCTCCGAAAATTCAACATCTACACTCCTGATAATTCTGTTTGTTTCAGGATCAGCGAGGCGGTATCCTTTGGTGTTATCACAATAGCCTATAAAAATCATTTTTCAAGTTCTCTTTGAGAACTTGTATCATGACTTCAGAACCATACCATAATTGATATGGGGTCTTCTTGTTTATAGCTCTAGGAGCCGAGCGGTTAATTACAAATGCTGCAGTAGCTGTCGCTCAATAAAGTTTTGGTAAGTTAGCATCCAACAGCATGCACTTAGCTCTCTCAAAAAGAGTGCGGTTCATCCGCTCTGCAAGTCCATTTAGTTGCGGTGAATATGGTGTAGTTGTTTGATGCTGTATGCCATACTGACTCAAATAATTTTCAAAAACATTGTTACTGTACTCTAAACCATTATCGGTACGTATAACCTTAATTTTCTAATTACATTCATTTTCTACCTTCTTGTGAAAATCTTTGAATGCATTTAAAACACTGAGCTTGTCTTTGAGAGAGTATACATGCACCAATCTAGAGAAGTCATCTATGAAAGTTATAAAATTACCTCCTAGGGATGGAGTCTCCATTGGACCACATAAGTCAGAATGTATCACCTCTAGTTGTTCAGAAGCTCTGGAACCAACATTTTTGAAAGGTAGTCTCGATTGCTTTCCCCCTAGACAGGTAGTGCAGGTCACAGATAGCTTGACCTTTTCTATGGACAGGCTCACTTCCTCAGTGCATTCTGGTAGTCTGTTTACATCTGGAAAGTTCTAATGTCCCATGCGTCGATGCCACAGGACGACATCATTCGAGATTTCTGAAATACTCAGGTTGGTATTCTTTCTCTGTTAACATTGAGTACAAATAAACTGTTTTCCAATTTAGCTGAACAGATAAAATTTCCATTACTGTTAAAAAATTCACAATTGTTTCCACAAAATTTAACTTTGCAACCATTTTTACCATTGCACTGACAGACAAGAAGTTTCCAGCAAGTTCAAGTATGTACAAAACATCTCTTACCTGTATTCTGTTTTCATTACTATCGTGCAATAACAGATTTACTTTTCCGATTCCTTTCACAGGTAATAGAGTCTTGTTAGCAACTGTGATGGAACTTAAGTTTAGTTTTAATATTATCTGCACTGATTCATACCCCAGAACTCTCTATAGCCTTAATCATGGGTTTGTATAAGTCCGGCAAACCCGCTAGCATGAATGTGCCAAGCCATTCATCGTCGACGGAAAAACCTATGTTTCTCAGCTTGTGATCAGACGTCATGATTTTATTTTCATAATCTTCGACACTTTTGGAGGATTCCAAAGTTGTTGTAATCAGATCCTTCAACAATGCTACTTTTCATGTTAAACCGTCAAAAATCACCAAACGCTCGTTCTAAGTTCGACCAAACTTCCTTCGAAGTTTTCGCATCTTAGATGTGAACATAATTGGTAGCATCCACTAATAATATCAGCTTTGACTTCGCTTTTAAGTCTTTGGTGGAATCAACTTTAGCGGGATTTTTAGTTTTTATGCACTGCCAATGATCTTCAAGTTCGAGATAGGGCTTCACTGCGAACTTTCAATTGGGATAGTTATCACGGCCAACGAGTTTTTCAATGTTAAATAACGAACTTTTAGACATTTCTTCTGATTAGTAACGCAACAAACTGTATGACGCGGTTTTTTTTAGATAGGATAGGATTATCGCGGCCTTTAATCGCCAAAAATATATTTTTTGTAAATGTTCTTCCATTTTGTTGAAGCCAGATTAGATTTTCTATGGTTCGTTTCAATTACTCAAATCCTATATTGAAATCGACTTCGTTAACGCTTAGTCTAAACATACAACAAACACAATAAAGTCAGTTTCGTTTATCCAAAATCAGATTCCTCAATTAACAACGAAATAACAAAATAAATTGGAAAGAACCGTCTGGAACAATTCATTCAAACCCGCAACATTATCTACAACACTTTAATAAAGAAAACAAAAAGCAAAAATGAAAGAAAGCGCCCTCTCCACTCAGCACTCGAGGCTAATTACTCACCTATTTGTTGGGCTCTCCAAACAAAGAAAAGAAAGTGCCACCGTCAAAGATAACACAATAAAAACAAAGGTAAAGTGGCCTGGAATAAATAGGGTGCGCAAGGTTAACGTTGGGTCAGTACCTGCCATCCGTCTCAGTCAGGTAGGTGAGGCCATTAATAAGGCCTACAGACATCTAGTCGCGATACTCGTTCGGGATTTAATTTCTGAATAATGGTTTGCGATGATGTGTAAGGAGGTTAATGTGAGGTACGAGTATCGTGTTGGCCTTTCTCGTGCCTGTTTTTTTTATTTTAAAGATGGCATTTTTCTTAGCGGTTTGTTGCTTTGTCGATGTTTGTAAAAAAAAAATGTTTATGTAATAATAATACACGGTCGATCGACGGTAAAGCTACGCATGTCGCGGTCGATTCATGGTTTGGCGACCATCCATTACATAATATAGAAACCTCTCCGTGCCTCGGAAAGCACGTTAAAGCGTTGGTCTCGGCTATTATTCGTAGATCTTTGACAGTCGTTAGTCACAAGCCTAAACGTCTGACAACCAGTCTTAAAAAGGGGTATCGTGTTACTCAGTAACTGGGTTGTGGAGATCAGACAGGCAGTCGCTTCATCTGTATTAGTATTATTCAGCTGCATCCGGTCAGACTTAAAAAGCCGACGCCAACATAGTCAGGAAAAGGTTACACAGATTGATCGAATTATTTATTTATTTATTTATTAATTCAAAATATTGTGATACAGTCTGTTACAATTAATATAATTGAACAATTTATGGATAAGTCACAAGAGTAACAAATAATAGATCTGGCGTCCTAGCTAGGTTACATGGTAACCTGTATTAAGGTTCGCCAGCCCAGGCTCCCACAGAAGGAGTACAAGATTTAAATAGAGACTGCTAAGGACTTTATCGATTTAACGTAAGTTACATATAATACTAAGTGTGTGAAGTGTTAGCAATATTGTGTTTTTTGTGATGTAGATGTGGTGTGTATGTGATTAGTGATGTAGCTGTGGTGTGTTAGTGTTTTGTGATGGAGGTGTTGTGTGTGTGTATGTGATTAGTGATGTAGCTGTGGTGTGTAAGTGTTTTGTGATGGAGGTGTGGTGTGCGAGTATGTGAACGGAAGGGAAAGAGGTTGGGTGTAGTAACGGAGTGTTAGAGAAGTGACTACGATTGTGAAGTAAACAGACCTTCAGTGTCGTCGTAGTTCAAACTGGATAGAAAGCATGATAACTGCTTTTTACAAATTTCGTAAGAGGTTTGATGTACAAAGATATGTTTGTTTATTCTGTTATATAAATATAGCCCAAGGTAGTAATAGAAACGTTTAGTGAAGGCAAAGCGTGTGAAGGGTACTTTGCAAAATTCGTGCTTTTGCCTAATCACTTAGGCGAAAGCACGAATTTTGCAATTGATTGAGTTAGTGTAAAAGGAGTCTGTGTGTGTTGTTGTAATAAGATGTTGAGAATGAAAGCTTGCCGAACCGTAAGAATTTTTCATTTTTTATACAGATCAAAGGTTGGGAAAAGCATTGGTCGGAAAGTAGCAACCTTAAGAATGGCTCTCTGAGCCACTTCCAGAGGTTTTAGTGTAGTTTTCGCAGCTCCATTTGTTTTTAATTTTATCACCTAGGCTTTAGCTATTGCTTATATAGGAATTTATTTAAAGATATATTTAAGATTGTTATTCATGTTATCGGAGCACAATTAACTTTATGGTTGGAACTGAAAAACAAAAACATTGAATAAGTCCTTTTTTCATGAATTGTCAACGGCATTTAGCATTGTTTCGTAGTGGTGTGTTTATGTTAAAAATGTATTTACTCTAACACTTAAATCAATCCTTTTGACCAACTCATTCAAATTCCAACAACATTTTACAACTAAAACAACAACACACCAATTTTGCTTTTTAAAGTTTTAGCATAACACTCCGTACGTGGCTATAAAGTCGACAAATATTATAAAAGTGGTCGCAGATTCGTTGGAGATTGCGCTCGTAATTTGCGGGTGTTCGCTAAGGCGTCGCGCGTATGCAATTTCCACGAAAATTGCATGCAGCCGTAAACACCATCTGTGGTGTCCCAGATTGAAATCGTCGTAAATAACGATCCACGTACGTGTGTTGAATTTGTATTAACTATCTTTATTAACGCGTTCTAATTGATGTCGTTTGCTTTTCAATTGTTTTGTGTTTTCTTTTGGACTTGTCAGTGATATAATGCAGTTCTGTACGTATCAATGGACATCGTTGAAAGTACCACGTGCGTGTCTTTTATTCGTTGCGATCTGTGTTTTGTGTATTTCTTTAGTCGTTCTTCTTTTAGCTTTACGATTAATATTAGCGTCAAAAATCTCTCTCTCTGTTTTGCCGCGTTTTACTAAAGTTGCTACATTTTTCACTCCGTTGTTTTATTCACAAGTAACCCAAACTTACCATAAATCTTCATGGTAGCAGAGCGTGGTTTGGTTACCTTAGTGTGATAACTAAAAATAATAGTGAAAAAGCCGAATAATAACCAGCATCAAAAATAAAAAAAACGCGTCATACAATTTGTCGCGTTACTAATCAGAAGAAATGTCTACAAGTTCGTTATTTAACATTGAAAAACTCGTTGGCCGTGCCTATGCCAATTGGAAGTTCGCAGTGAAGCCTTATCTCGAACTTGAAGATCTTTGGCCGTGCATAAAAACTAAAGATCCCGCTAAAGTTGATTCTACCAAAGACTTAAAAGCGAAGTCAAAGCTGATATTATTAGTGGATGTTATCAATTATGTTCACATCTGAGATGCGAAAACTTCGAAGGAAGTTTGGTCGAACTTAGAACGAGCGTTTGGTCATAACGGTTTAAAAAATAGCAGAAAAATAGCATTGTTGAAGAATCTGATTACAACAACGTTGGAATCCTCCAAAAGTGTCGAAGATTATGTAAATAAAATCATGACGTCTGATCACAAGCTGAGAAACATAGGTTTTTCCGTCGACGATGAATGCCTTGGCACATTAATGCTAGCGGGTGTGCCGGACTTAAACAAACCCATGATTATGGCTATAGAGAGTTCTGGGGTAAGAATCAGTGCAGATAATATTAAAACTAAACTTAAGTTCAGAAACTACTGCATTTTACTCATCTAAGAAGAAAAGTTCAGAAAAACAGAATAGTGGACGATAAAAGGCCTAAGGTCTTTCAATTGCAATAAATATGGTCACTTTGATAAACATTGTCGTGCACAGAAGAAAACAGCAAATAAAAGTAAAGATAAAAGTTTTGTAGCAGCATTTTCAGCTTCTTCTGTAACAACAGAGCATGATAAATGGTATGTGGACTCAGGCGCGTCAATGCATATTACAAATCGTACAGATTGGATGTATGACGTCAAATGTCCCCCGATTTCTACCATCACAGTTGCTAACAAGACTCTGTTACCTGTGAAAGGAATCGGAAAAGTAAATCTGTCATTGCACGATAGTAATGAAAACAGAATACAGGTAAGAGATGTTTTGTACGTACCTGAACTTGCTGGAAACTTCTTGTCTGTCAGTGCAATGGTAAAAAAGTTTGCAAAGTTAAATTTTGTGGAAACAATTGTGAATTTTTTAACAGTAAAGGAAATTTTATCTGTTCAGCTTAATTGGAAAACAGTTTATTTGTACTCAATGTTAACAGAGAAGGAATGCCAACCTGAGTATTTCAGATATCTCAAATGATGTCGTCCTGTGGCATCGACGCATGGGACATTAGAACTTTCCAGATGTAAACAGACTACCAGAATGCACTGAGGAAGTGAGCCTGTCCATAGAAAAGGTCAAGCTATCTGTGACCTGCACTACCTGTCTAGCTAAAAATCTAGCTGTCTAGCTTCAGAACAACTAGAGGTGATACATTCTAACTTATGTGGTCCAATGGAGACTCCATCCCTAGGAAGTAATTTTATAACTTTCATATATGACTTCTCTAGATTGGTGCATGTATACTTTCTCAAAGACAAGCTCAGTGTTTGAAATGCATTCAAAGATTTTCACAAGAAGGTAGAAAATTAATGTAATTCGAAAATTAAGGTTATACGTACCGATAATGGTTTAGAGTACTGTAACAATGTTTTTAAAATTATTTGAGTCAGTATGGCATACAGCATCAAACGACTACACCATATTCACCGCAACAAAATGGACTTGCAGAGCGGATGAATAAATATCTCCGGTGGGTGTATTAATAATTAAGTGACTCAGGTTTGGGGCCATACGTCACGCCAATAGCCAATTAGCGCCTAAAACATTCACCCTAAACGCCGCGAATACAACCCAGTTTTTGTAATTACTTCATTTAAATATTTAGGAATTGTGTAACTTTATTAACGAGGAATGCTTTTTGTTTTGCCTTAATCGGTATGCTCCAATTGATTGTTCAACGAATGTCGTATATAGTAATTTGAGTTGAGTGGACCAATTGTGAAAAATCTCAAAATACTTTTTAAAAGATATTAATGTCCACTAGTAAACATGTAATAATAAATATTAATAATGCATTTAGAAAAAGCAAGGACTCGACGCTCTACTCTCGCCGCGGACGGACGTGTCTGTGCGCTCTCCCGCTCCCGGCCCAGTGTTGTGTTTCGTGTTTATACTCGTCGCTACCACGTGACGTCATCGTAGTCGCCCCGACTACTCCGACTTAAAATCAAATCAAGTAATTGATTTGATTTTAATCAATCAAAAAGTGCCTTTTTCAAGGCAAATCTCTTTTCTTTAACAGACTTTCGTGAGTAGCTTCACTAGGCCCCTTCTGGGTAAAACCACAGTTTCATGGTCCTCGGTTGAAACCTTACGGTGCCAACGAAGCCGAGTGGGGTGTTGACCCAATCACACCCGCCGAACCCCTTCAAGGCGAGGCAGTTAGTTGGACGGGTCCCAGATAACCGGCCTTGGGGGATCTCCTAGTCGGCTCTGGTGACAGTTTTGCTTTTCAGCTACTCACCTAGTGTCTTTAGGGTGTGTCTACACCCTTCGCGATAGACTGGTCAGGGCCCCATTCGCACATTAAGACTGGCGACGGGTTACAAGCTTAGGGCTCACCAATAGGTACTCACCTCTCTGTCTACACCCGACAGAGAGGGTCACACATCCCCGGGCCCATCCACCCGGGGAGATAGGTTGTTAGGTGTAGGAAATTAGGCACAAATGAGTCAATATCTCATTTAAATAGATTTCCCGTTACAAGACGGACGCTAGCATCCTGCTAGCATTCGTCAGGAATGTCCTCCTAAAGGACCCCGACATCCTCGCCAAATATGGCAAGGAAATTGTTGGTCTACGCCAACACTCTACTCCGTCCCAAAGCGCACTCGGCGATTACAGCGACGCGCTTGAAAGCCCGCTATCGCCACCTGCATGCGAACAAGGCATTCCGCCTTTTGTTCCGGCAGACAATGTTCCGGCCGAAAATTCGGCCCCCGTTGTTTCACCCGCCTTTGTCTCGGCAGACAATACTCCGGCCGCTAATCCGGCCCCTATTGTCTCGCCCGCTAATGCCCCGGCAGTAATTAAGTCGGCCGCTAATCCAGCTCCCTTTGTCGCGCCCGCCATTGTCCCGGCCGCCATTCAAAATCAAAATCAAAATCAAAAGTAATTTATTCAAATTAGGCTGAGAATCAGCACTTTTCGAACGTCAAAATTACATAAGACAGTCCCCCAAAAAGCCCGCCCTTCACCACTTCCTATTGCTTTAGCTGGGAAGAAGAAGTGGCGCAACAAACTCCCCAGCAGCACAGCTGTCTGTTCGGTTAGAAGAACTTGATTCTAAACAATTGCAAGTAATTACCGAAACGCCAATGACAAAAAAAATAAAAAAAATTGCATGTAAATAACACAAATACATAAATAAAGCCTTCGGGCCTAAAGGGCATGGCAGCTTACATATGCAATACTGGAATTATTATACAAACAAATAAAATAAATAAATGATAAACTAGGACCATCAAAGTAAAATAAATCAACAGAACAATTACTGTAACAATGATAAAACCAAAGGCAGCAAGACGACCAGTCACCACAAGCAGCACCCGTTCACGAGCATAACGCAAAGGTCAGCCATTACCCCCCTCGCCATATTTGAGGGAAGGAGGAAACCCGACCCCCGACGCTACCGCAAGCAGTGACATCTAAGGGAGCATGACGAACCTGCTGTTGGTTGCTCAGGCAAGAATAATATTATCAATTGTCGAGGTCGCTAGCTAACCATATATTGCAATACAGCTCATTAAAAACATTGTAATGAGTAGATCATGTCAATAATAAATGAAGACAACAAAATAATTGACTTATACCGTCAAATAAAAAATTAAAAAAATATATGAACTCATATACCCTGTCAGTTAGTAAGCTGATTCTGGAGAAAGAACACGAACATTGTCTTGAGTTAATCACAGCGACCAACAGTTCTTATCGTTTATGTAGTCGTTAATGGAATAATATGCCTTTGAACAAAGGTTGGATTTTACTTGGGCCTTAAACGCATTAAAATGTAAATCTAGTAAAGAAGAGGGCAACTTGTTATAAAAGGTTATACCAAGCCCAACAAATGAGTTATGGACCTTATGAAGCCGGTGAAAGGGAGCACGTAGTTTGTTCTTATTTCTGGTGTTAACTTTGTGAAAATCACTGTTTTTAGTGTATAAGTGTATATTTTGCCTAATATATAAGATGTTGGCGAAGATGAATTGAGATGCCACCGTGAGAATACCAATATCTTTAAAAAAATCTCTAAGAGAAACTCTGGCTCCTATCTGATAAATTGCTCGGACAGCTCGTTTTTGAAGGACGAATATATTTTGAATATCAGCGGCTTTGCCCCACAGCAGAATACCGTAGGACATAACGCTGTGGAAATAACTAAAATAGACTAAGCGAGCTGTATCAACGTCAGTGTATTGTCTTACTTTCCTGACGGCGTAGGCGGCTGAACTGAGCTTCCCCGCTAAGCTTGAGATATGTGGGCCCCACTGAAGTTTGGCATCTACCGTTATGCCCAGAAAAACCGTCGAGTCTACAGTTTCAAGCAGCTCTTTATCTAAGACAATGTTGGGTCCTAGATTTCTAACATTCGGTAAGGCGAACTTCACACATTTCGTTTTCTTGGCATTGAGAACTAGATTATTTGACGTAAACCAATCCGTAACCATTGATAGTGCACGGTTTACGTCGTCAAAATCTTGTCTATTCCTGTCTACTTTAAAAATAAGAGAGGTATCATCTGCAAACAGTACAATGTCACAGATATCGTTTAAATAGAATGGTAAGTCATTGATATACACTAAAAACAAGAATGGACCCAGTATTGAGCCTTGAGGTACACCTAATTGAACTGGTAGCTCGGAAGATTTCACACCATCGACATCTACACATTGGAACCTATTATGTAAATAAGAATTTATTACGTTGAGAGCTTCGTTTTGGACACCGTAATGACGTAGTTTACGCAAAAGCGTGTCATGGCGCACGCAATCAAAGGCTTTAGAGAGATCACAGAAAACTCCAATAGCATTTTGCGATTTCTCCCATGCATTAAATATGTGTTTCAGCAGAGCAACACCCGCATCTGTAGTCGAACGTCCTTTTGAAAAGCCATATTGTTCATTATGAAGTAGGCTATTTAGGTTAAAATGTCTTAGCAACTGATTAAGTATTAACTTTTCAAATATTTTGCTAAATGCTGGTAAGATAGAAATAGGCCTAAAATTGCTAATGATATTTTTATTACCAGATTTAAATAATGGTATGACTTTACTACTCTTCATGAGGTCAGGAAACGTTCCTAGATCAACACATTTATTAAAAGTAATAGCTAGATAGGGGGCTACAATGTCTATTATATTACTTAAAAGTTTAATGGAGATGCCCCAGTAATCACCAGTGTTTTTTGACTTAAGAGTGTTAAAGACGTTAATTACATCACTAGGCGTTACATGTTCGATTGTCCCGGCCGCCATTGTCTCGGAGACAATAAACCCGACGCAGCTGCGCACCGAAACTGACTCGACTCGCCCAGAGAGTATGGACACGTCAGTCCCACTCTCAGCGGACGAAGCCCGCACCTCCTCCTCCAGCGACGACGACTTCCAAGTCGTCGTCAAAGGAGGCAAGAGGAAGGCTAAATCCTCCGCCCCCGCTGGCCCGGCCTCAAAGAAACAGGTCACGACTACATCGTCCAGCACTACTTCCGCCCCTAGTCTTTTCTAGTTAGCTTACTCAACGTTCTCGGCAAAATCTACGAGAGGCTTATTTATAAGCGTCTCAAAGACTACGCCGAAGCAAAGAGCCTCATTCTCAACGAGCAGTTTGGTTTCCGTCCACAACACTCGAGTATCCACCAGGTCCACCGTATCGTAGAGCACTTGTGCGCCGGTATGCAGCGTAACGCGACGACGGGTGTGCTATTCTTCGACATAGCGAAAGCCTTCGACAAGCCGTTGTGGCTTGTTATACAAGCTTTACCAACTAGGAGTGCCAGATCGTCTCGTGCTCATCTTACGAGCCTTTTTGTCGAATCGCACCTTCCGCTATCGCATCGAGGGTGCACTCTCGTCCCCTCACCCTATTCGCGCCGGTGTCCCTCAGGGTTCCGTCATATCTCCTCTAGTTTTCACGCTGTTCACCAGCGATATCCCACAGAATAAAAAGGCTCATTTGGCTCTCTTCGCCGACGACACTGCCGTTTACTATATCGGTCATTGTCCCAATGCTATAGCTCGTACTCTCCAAACCTCCGCAAACGTCTTAGGCGCTTGGTTCCGGAAATGGAGAATCGAGGTCAACCCCGATAAGAGTCAGGCGGTTCTCTTCTCGAGACGTCGTCGACTCCCTCTCCCACTTCCCAGCCCGATCACTATGTACGGTAAGCCGATCCCCTGGGAGAAGCAAGCCAAATACCTAGGCGTGATCCTCGATGAAAACCTTACCTTTAAGGCTCATATTAAGGCGGTTCGCGCGCGCGCCTCCTTCGCTCTTAGCAGGCTCCACTTTGTACTGACAGCCCGTAGTAAACTGTCACTTAAATGCAAGCTGCGCATCTACACCGCAGTCATCCGTCCCATCATGACATATGCTTGCGTTGTATTTGCGCACGCTCACCCACGTCATCTCCATAAGATACAGACCCTCCAGAACCGTTTCCTCAGAAAGGTCACGGGTGCCCCCTTCTATGTCCGTAATATAAATCTCCACAACGATCTTAAAATGCCTACCATAAACCAGTACATGAAACGCTTATCGAAGCGCTTCTTTGACTGTGGCATAAAACACTCCAACCCCTTGATCTCAGCGGCCGCCCGCTACACTCCCTCCCGCATTAGCAGTATTCGCCGACCAAGGCATACTTTAATCGCCCCCGACGACGCCACTACCCTCCTCCAGGAGAGTAGTAAGGCCACCAGCACACTACATAAGCCCAAAACCCGATCGCCGTCCTACCGTCCTCGCCGCCGAGGCCCGCCGCGACGCCCAAATCCACGCCCCTCCCGACCCTTGCTCGAGCCAGCCCGCGCCGCTGAGCCTGTAGCTTTAAATTCGTCCCTAAATCACTCAAATCCTGATCCAGCTAGTCCCTTGCTGCCCTCTCCCAGCGACGCCCTAAGCCGAGGTTCGTACCCCGAAGGGGGTGCCCTTAGCGTTGTCGCTTAGTTTTTAAGTTAGTACATAGTTTCAGTCCTGGCTGGAGGCCTTAATTTATTAGGGCAACCACAGGCAAGTCCGTCTAAGCAGACGACAACCTCATAGGTTGACCTGCGAGATGCCATTAAATAAAAATAGAAAATGCAAATTGTATATTTCTATATGCATTAAGCTTTCATTGCAAAATATATACCTAAACAGTGGAAAATGTATCACAAAATGGTGTTTAATTCCGTTGTTGTTATTATTTATAAATTTTTCAGACAACAAGATCCATTTTGTTGGTATAAATAGTGCTTAAAACTATGTTAGTTCACACATAAACGCATACAATGCCTCCATGAACATGGTGGACGACTGGTCGCAGCAAAAATGAAATCTGTAGAATAGTTATGTTTCCATAAAAAGCCAGTTACATCTACAAATATGGTGTTTAACTTAAGCATACAATATTCCATTCCAAACCCGATAAAAATAGGGTTATCTCCTCATAAATAAGGGAACAATTACTCATATTCTCGTGTAAAACAAGGTATACAAATTACGTTAGCGCCAAAGCCAGGTTTTATTGAAACGCCGTGTCTAATGAAGGCATCCCCTGCATTCCTGCGCTCAGTGTATAAGCTGACAGAATGAATACGCTCCGAAGGACGTGCTCCTGGAATACCAACTTACTAACACTCACATTTCTAAGCGTTGTGTTGCAAGTATTAGGTACTCATTCACAATTTAACTGAGGATAATATTTTAAATGTCCATTTCGTTACCATGTTATGTTCCGCAGTAAGACAACTGATGTACAAGATTAGCTCGAAATGCTTGATACCTACTTAGGTAAAGTCAGGGAAGTAATTTGTTTAGCAATGTCACGCATTACTTAAAATTTTCGGTAATATAGCTATTTCATACAGATATCAAAGAATGTCAGTTGTGATTTTAAGTAGGTAAACAATTTGCCAGACAAAACATTTTCCTGACCGTACCTACACATGAAAATTAAACACCATGGTCAGAGGATCGTCTTAGGAGATAATTATTATGTAAGCCAATTTTCATACCATCGAAATGCGAATACATTTCTCGTTATATGTAATAAAAACCTGGGTACGATTATTAATACCTATAACAAAGACCCCAAAGATAATCTCTCACACAATCCCACAATGAAATGTCATTCCACCCGCCTGTATGTGAAACGTCACATTATTGTAAAACATAAATCCTCCAAACACGAATTACGAATTACGTCATCAGCTATGATATACGGTTGAATATTAAAACCCTTCACAATGTTCCAAACCTAGCAACAGCTAATTATGTTGGGTATTGTTGGATTTTCATCTTTATTACAATTCCTGTAAGGCCTATTAGGGGTTGTATATGTAAGTTCTTCATGCGAAACGAAGACTCGCGACATAATTGCGTGTACCCGGAAGTTAATTGCGTGTTCGTTGTCAAGCCGCGGTTTGTGATGATTCAATCCTCGGATCATAGAAACAAGGGAGATAAGACGCGAAGGCTTTACATACACACATCAACAAAATCTAGGGATATTTTATATTTAATGAAATATCTATTATTCTATGAAGAATTTTCTGATATAGTAAATGGAAGAATGATAGGTTATTTTAAGGTCTTTAATAATAATAAAAAACTACTTACTGTTAAAACTACTTCGTGTTAAGTCGGGCGACTGTGCAGGCCAATCCAAAACTTGAATATTGTGGTCTCGGAGAGCGGCCGACACGAGACGCGCCGTATGGGAAGGAGCATTATCGTGCATGAGTAGAAATTCCTGGCCCATTTGGATTCTGTGTGGGACAATAACAGGCTCTACTACCTTCTCATGGTATTTTTGTGCAGCCATGTTGCCTTGGATCCAAACGAGCTGGGTTCGTCCGCCAAAACGAATTCCTGCCCACACCATGATTGTCCCGCCTTGGTATGAGTGGACCTCCTGAGGGTGCCGTAGACGGCTAACTCTCCCTCGAGATCTCCAAACGTGTGTTCTTCGTGAATCCGGATGAAACCCAAACTGGGACTCATCGGTGAACAGCACCAAAGACCATTGTTCGTCACTCCATGGCAGTGTTTAAGGCCCAAAAACGCTGTATAAGGGCAATGTGTGGCCTGAAAATGACAGACAGTTGTGTACCTATTTTTAAATCCCTAAAAGTGCTAACATTTCCGGCATTGTACATTTTGGAAATTGCAATTTTTGTAAGAAAAAATAATAATTTCTTTTTATTTGTGTCAGAAAATAGAACTAGAGAAGGACCTATCAGAAGCCAATATAGGAACCAAATAAAAAATGGTAGCTACAATACAGCTTTGCTTAAGAAAAGTGTTTGCGGAATGGGCCCTACCATTTATAATAAAATACCAGATTGTATAAAAAATTATCCAATACAAAAATTTAAAAAGGAACTGACAGCCCTATTACTTGATAAGTGTTATTTTTCAATTAAAGATTTTTTAGATGACACTACACTTTAGATTTCAAATTTGACAGTATGTGTTTTTTGACATTATAATGCCTGGTTTTAATTGTATAATTTTAATTTTATTTTTTAACTATTATTTTTCGACAATGTTAATTTGACTAAGGAGTTAATTCTTTTGTTATGTATTTTCAATATTTGCATGCCTAATTTAGGTACATTGTACAGGGATCACAAAGTTTGTAAACACCTTATTTATGTACCTACTTTCTAAGCAAATTAAATATTATGATTATGGTAAAGAGCAGTGGTGGCCCAGTGGTAACGGCCGCGACTTACGAGTTGTAGGTCGTAGGTTCGAACCCAGCCAGGCGCTTTACTTTGTGTAAATTATTTCATCACCACTGCTCTCAAAACGGTGAAGGAAAACATCGTGAGGAAACCGGCATGTCTTAGAACCAAAAATTCGAGGACATGTGACATCTACCAACCCGCACTGGGCCCGCGTGGTGGATTACGGCCCACTCCCTCTCACAGAGAGGAGGCCTGTGTCCCAGCAGTGGGAACATAATAGGCTGATTATGCTATGCTATGGTAAATGCTCCCGAGCCCACGAAAGCCGCCGACCGCGATTGCCACGTCGCAGTGCTGGAACACGGAGCGGTCTTCGAGCATGAAGACCAACTTCATGCAACCTCCTTCGCACGGTTTGGTCGCTTACCAGCAGCTGATGGTCCTCCTGGAGCCTTTGTACTAGTTGCATCACTGTGATATTGGGTTGTCTTCTGGCGGTCATTTCGAGATATCGATCCTGTCTCTGCGTAGTAACACGATATCTACCAGTGTGCCGTTCAGTCACATCCCCAGAACTGCGATAACGTGACCACAACCTTGATATCACGTTTTGGCTGGTGTATAGGGCCTCAGCAACGATGCGTTGAATAGCACCATTTTCTAACATGCCCACGGCTCGTAACATTTCATCTCGACTCAAATGACGACGTGACATGACTCTTAAAGCTCACACGACACGTTAAATTAAAAAAGAAAATCAATCTAATCCCTTTTCATAAATTAATATCAATAAAACAATTTTAACAATTTTGCCGCCGTTATTTGTTGTTTCTTTGGTTTTTATATCTTTTTTTAAATTTAGAGAATATAATGAATGAGGTTGCAATCTGTATATAAACTTTTTATAGAAACTAAACAGATTTTAAAATATAGATTCGTAAATAATTTAGGATTAAGGTATCCCTAGATTCTGTTGATGTGTGTGCATACGTAGTTATGTATCACAAACGCTTGTGGGACGAGATAAAAATGTATTGTTGCTTACAATTACAATCGCTTCTCAGCCGCTGAATTGACAAAGACAAAAACATTTAATTTTAATACGATTGTCAAAGAACGACAATAATACCAAGAACACTCCGTGCTTATGAAAGCACGTTGGTCCCGGCTCTCATTCGTGGATTTTTTAAAGTTCTAACAGGTCGTCAGAGGCCCGTAAGTTTGACAACCAGTCCAACCAAGGGGTATCGTATTACCTAGTGACTGGGTTGTGGAGGTCATATAGGCCGTCGCTCCATGTAAAATACTGGTATTCATCTGCATTCGTCAAAGAACGACAATTGTGAATTCAGTATACGGACTATTCAATATAGGGCCAATTTCCCTAAACATTTATACCTAGAATAAGTCTTATCGTCAGTTATTTTTTTTTCGACAGATTGTCCATACTAGAACTGGTAGACGTCAATTTTATTCCACGGATAAAAGATTGGTAAGTTGGAGACTTTTTAAGTACAATGAATTACCCTTTTTTTTTTTTTTTTTTTGCCGGGGTGGAAAATCCTCATGTATGTCCTCCGCCCTGGGGCGGGCGGAGGGGTCTGTCAGACTCTTACTGACTAAAAACCACCCCGGTGTTCCATCTCACACCTACGCCGGGGTCGTGGGAACACATAATTCTTCCGCAACCCCGGCTGGTGGCCCGCTTGCACGGGCCCCGTCTCGGGCGGGGGGAGTGAGGTGTACTGTCCCCGCAACGTCTGTGAGCGGCGCACGCGGAACACTACGCGCGCCGCCTTCTCGGTTCCTGATGTTGGGGGGCGACGGATGTCCCCGAATCCGTCGCCCCTGGACCCATTTAGGGGGGCCAGAAGAGGGCGTTGTCAGCCCTCCTCCGACGCCCGGTGCGTCTGCTGCGGGCCGGGTCGAGAGTCGAGATCTCTCTCTCCCTTTCCGCAGCCTCCTTCCGCGAGATGACCGTCTCGCAGAAGGAAACCACCGCGTCCCAGGACTCGACGCTGCCGACCATCGAACTCACTACGGTCGGCAGCGACAGGTCACTGCCTATTTCGGTGATGAGGGCACGGCGCGGCTCCTCCCAAGCGGCACACTCTGCCAGCGTGTGCCACGCCGTGTCCTCCCGGCAGTCGACGCAGTGGTGACACCGGGTGTCCGGCTCCCTGTTTATGCGACACAGGTACTTCCCGAAGCAACCATGCCCCGAGAGCACCTGCGTCGCCCGAAACGTCAGGGAGCCGTGCCTTCTCCCGAGCCAGCGGTCGAGCACTGGCCGGATCGCCTCGATGGTGCTGAGGCCGGCGGTAGGGCGTGACAGCCTCACCCGCCATTCCGCCACCAGGACCTCGTGGAGCTGCAACCGACGCTGCTCGACATGTTGCTGCATCGGTCGCTCGCCCCGCTCCCGCGCTTCCTCGCGCCACCGGTACAGTGACGCGAGCATCTTCGCCTCCAGGTCCCAGGGCGGTGATCCGGCCAGTGCACAACCCGCCTCGAAGGAGATCGTGCGATACCCCCGAATGAATCTGACGGCCATCGCTCGCTGCGGCTTGCGCAGGACAGCTATGCTGCCGGCCGTCAGGTCAGACGCCCAGATCGGCGCTCCGTAGAGCGCCATGGATCGCACGATCCCCATATAGAGCCGCCTACAGGCGGCGCTCGGGCACCCCAGATTGGGAAGCAGCGTTGCCAGCGCCCCGGCCGCGCCCAACAACTTGGGCGCCAGCCGCCGGAAGTGGGGTCCAAAGACGCACCGGCTGTCGAGCACCAATCCCAGATATTTCATGGTGGGCTCGACAGCGATCCGGACCCCCCCGACCACAATGTGTGATCCAGCCGGCGGCGCCCGCCGGGGGCCATGAAACACCATGGCCTCCGACTTGCTGAGGGCCACCTCCAGGCCGAGGCGCCGTATGCGGCTCACCGTCAGTGAGACCGCCGCCGTCGCGAGCAACGCTGCCTCCCTGTGCGAACTCCCCCGGGCCGTGGCCAGCGTGTCGTCCGCGTAACACGTCAGGTCAGCGCCCGGCGGGAGCTCGCCCCTCAGCACCCAGTCGTACCCGATGTTCCACAGGAGCGGTCCCACGACCGATCCCTGTGGAACACCGCACGACACCTGGCGCTGGTTTCCGCCATCACGTCCCATGTAGGTGACACACCTCCCGGCCAAGTAAGCCCCCACGATGCGGCGGAGGTAGAGAGGCACGCGGTAGTATCGCAGTGCCTCCCGTATGCAGCTCCAGGGCAGGGTGTTGAAGGCGTTGGAGATGTCCAAGGACACCGCCACCACCACCCCGCCCCGGGACACTGTTTCCTCCGCCAGGACTCTCACCCTCGACACAGCGTGGATGGTAGAGCGCCCATGCCGAAAGCCGAACTGGCTCTCGTCCAGGTCCGGCCCCTCTCTGCACAAGTGGCCAACGAGGCGGGCTGCGAGTATGCGCTCGAACAGCTTGCCCACCTCGTCGAGCAGCACTATGGGCCGGTACGCAGACGGCGAGTCGGCAGGGCGCCCCGCCTTCCTGAGCAGGACCAGACGTCCAATCTTCCACAGACTGGGAAACTGGCCCCGCTCAAGGCACGCTGTGTAGAGTCCTCTCAGTTGGGGCTCCAACTCCTTCAGAGCGAGGGCCAAAGCAAGGCCGTGAATTCCATCGGGCCCCGGAGCCACGTTCTTGGCCCGGAGTCGCATCACGGCCGCCCTCATCTCTGCCTGTGTCACCTCTGGGACGCTGATGGCGTTCTCCTCTGTAGACTCTGCGGCTGTGGGCAAAGCCATCGGCGGCGGAGTTTACTCCGCTCTTGCCGGGAAGAGGGCTGCGACTACCTCCTCCAGCAGCTCGGGTTGGAGACTCTCCGTAAGTGGAGGCGCCGCGGCTCGAAGTTTCCCTCGAACCGCTCGATAGGGGCGCCCCCACGGATCCCCGTCAAGAGTCTCCAACATCTCCTCCCTGGCTCGCGTCCTCGCCTCGCCGATGGCCAGCCACAGAGTCTCCTTTGCGACGTGGTACACCTCATACAGCGCGGCTTCTTCGTCAGGGACCCGACGACGTCTCCTCCGGTAACGGGTGTACTGGCGTCTAACCGCGACGCACGCGACGCGTAACTGCGCGATCTCGGCGGACCACCAGTACACCTGGCGCCTTGCCGACTGTGTGTGGACCCGGGGCATAGACGCGTCGCAAATTTGCGTCATCGCCCCGCGGAACCACAGCGCCTCCTGTTCGACGTCGACGTCGACGGGTCCGTTCGTTGCCGACTCCCGGACAGGCCTGGACAATAGCGGCCTCCTCGAGGAGCTCCCTGTCGATTAGCTTGCGCGCCCAGCGCGGACCGTCCATTCGCGGGACCGGTGAACTGCGGCCGCCAGTGGTCTGGGCGGAGACGTCGAAACGGATGCAACGATGATCCGACACCACCGATGATCCGATCCACCTCCACGGCGACACGCCAGTCGCGAACACGGCCTGCGACAACAGGGCTAGCGAACGACACGTCCACTATAGAATCACCCCGCTGCCGCACGCACGTGTGAACCGATCCGCGGTTCAAGACGGCCAGGCCAGTCGTGACCAACCACTCCTCCAGTGCCTCACCCCTAGCATCGGTCGCCGGAGATCCCCACGCCGTAGACTTGGCGTTGAGATCCCCGAGCAACAGCACCGGGCGAGGATGAAGTCGGCCCACGACGGCACCCAACTCGACAAGGAAACTCTCGAAGTCGGCGAGACTCTTGTTGGGCGAAAAATACGCTCCAACGACGCCAACGCCATCTGCGAGGGCGGCTACCCAGCCGTGCCCCCGAGACGGGCTGACGAGAGCCCCGCCAATGATGGCCACCAAACCGTCCAGGTCTCCCACCCAGTTATCCCTGGGCGGGACCCAGTACGGCTCGGCGACCACGGCCACGTGAATCGACCACTCTGCCATGCTCTGGAGCAAGAGATCCTGAGCTCTGGCACAGTGGTTGATGTTGCCCTGGAGGAAATGGTAGAGCGCCGTTATGCGCAATCCATTCCCTCCGCACCATTTTTAGGCCGGAAGTCGGCCAGAGGGCAACCAGGCTGAGGGGGGTAAAGAGCCCCCGGCAGCCTTGGCAGACCCTCTCTTCTTCTTGCTGGCGGGCGCGCCACACGCCTTACCGCCCGCTGTGTGCCCAGCGGGCCTCCCCGCAGCTGTACAGAGGCTGCAGTTTGGCGCCGCGGAGCACTGGGCCGCCTTGTGGCCGGGCTGGCCGCAGCGATAGCACTACTCGCTGCGGTCAATTGCGGCGGTGCACCGTGCCTTAACATGCCCCACGTCCAGGCATCGGTAGCACCGCAAGGCCCTGGGCAGCAGCAGCTTCACACTCGCTGCAACCCACCCCACTAACAGACGCCCAGCGTCAGCGTCAGAATAAGGTATTCGCCGCCGCCACCGGGCACCGCACCCAAATCGTGCCTAGCCCGGAAGCGTCGGCGCGTATGTCGCCCGTCCGCACGTCTCCTGGCGGACATCCGCCGACTCGGGCGACGGCCACCACGACTTCAGCCGGGGTCGTCGAGTCGTCCAGGCCATCGACGCGCAGCTCAGCGGTCTTCATCGGCCTGGATACTCGGACGTCCTCCGGGTTGAGGACCTCCCTCAGCTTGGTGGCCAAGATGTCCACCTTTTCCCCGCTAGAGGCACCGGACACCTCGAGCAGCCGCGCCCCCGTAATCGCCGGCCTCATTCTGAAGCCGGACGGTGTGCGCAACCGAAGAGGAGCCAGTAGCTGCGGGTATTTCCCTCTGGGCGGCGAACTGCCGCTTGAGGTCCTCCAACTCGGATCGGAGACGGCCATTCTCCTCCCAAAGCTTCGCCGTCTCCTCCGTACTTGTTCGACTAAGGAGGACCTCAACCGCCTCCTTAATGCCCTCAGCCGCCTCCTTCAGAGCACGCGTGAATGTGCCCTTCAGGTTGCCAGATTTGTTGGCCACCTTCAGGACGACATCCACACCGTCCAAAACCTGGCGACTGAGCGCCACCCCCGTCACGCTTTCCCCGGCTGCCATCCGAGCAGAGCGCCGCTCTCGGGCCTGTCGGGCCAACTCGCTGACCTCGTCAGCCGCGACAGTTTTTTGCTGGGCCCTCTTCGCAGCACTTGCCTCCGCTCTGTTGGTTCCCAACAGAGACGTTGTGGAGCCCCCGCTTTGGTCCTCCACCACGGGCTCGGAGTCGGGCTCCACAGGAACCGGCGTTTCGGGGCGCTTGAGAAAGCGACCCTGAGCGTCGCGCGACGTCGAAGCTGTCGTTCTACTTTTCGCGCGACCTCGTCCTCTTCTGCCCGTTGGCCCCGTGGGGGCTGACAGATTCTCCTCACTCAAAGAGAGGCCTGCCATCCAAAATTTTGACGAAGGTCCAACCATCTCTTCTTCGGCCGCCTGGGTCTTGCGCTTTGAGCTTACGCTCGAAACGCTCACCACACTCATTCTGTCAGATGCCTTGTCACAATCTGACACTGCACCCACACCCAACTGCTCGACCAACACGATCGGCAATTTGTCCATATCTGCCTAGCCTTATTCCAACTATGTTAGGGTCGGCTTCCAGTCTCACCGAATGCAGCTGAATACCAGTATCTTACATGGTAATCACCCAACTGGAACTAGTTGGATGATTTCCCCCCAGTGAATGTTACATAGGCTTGCACATCCCCATTTTCTATCCTCGTAGTTCAGAACAGACGCTTTCTGCGAACAACGGAAGTTACTAGACAGGCACCTACTTAGTTGTAAAATCTATTAATATTTAAATACCAAGTTTGTGTTTATCATACACTTTGCATCCGATGTTTGTTGAAACTCATTAGCTTTAAGTAATGTTTGTTAGTTAATCGGTTGTCAGATCACTGCTTAAAGTAAGTACACAAATAATACAGGATGGGCAAATAAACCGGTATACACTTTCTCGTTTAAATTGTATTCTATGAAATATAACAGTTATCAAGTTTTTTTATATAGTATTTAGGGCTGGCAATGAAGTATGGAAAATAATGAGACACTAGTCAGACAAATGACCACCTCTAGCAGTATGTCAGATGTGAACCCTTTTCATGGCGTTTTTCATTACATCCTCACACATTTCCTGCGTTATCTCGGTGACTGTGTCTCGGATAATTTGTTTTAATTGTAACAGGTTCATTAGCCTGTCAGCATAGACACGTCCCTTTAGATAGCCACACAGCAAAAAGTCAGGAGCTGTTAAATCCGAGGATCTATGGGACCAATCAATGTCTCCGTTTCTAGAAATTAATCGACCGGAAATCGTTCTTCAATGTCTCTGTTGGGTTGAGTAGAATGTTTTAATAAATAAGACACATTGTTCTGATGTAAAACGCTCCTTATCAAATTTGCTGTATCTACACAAAACAATTTTCATTTTTCATATTTGCCGCCAAAAAAAAGTTGTATACCTGCAAGTTGCCCACCATGTATTTAGACGGATAATTCGTTTTTGTCATTGATAATTACTTAGCTATTTCACTTAAAGTACAGCCGTTTTATTCTGTAAAATGTCACCGTGAGTCATCAATAGATGTATGTTCACCTAAAGTTGAGATGTTTGGCTAATGTGGAATGCGCTTTTTGTATCGAAAATATACCGCGTTTCCGGGATAGAAACTTTAGGTTCCTGTTTATAGAATCAGTTGTTTATAGAATCGAATATTTAATTTCACTTACTTTCCAACGTTGGCTTATACGGAATGCACTTTTGTATCGAATCGTTAAAGGACAATGCCAGAAACTCTATAGAACTTAGCCTCACTTAAATCATTTAGTCATTTACAAGCCTGCAATATGCAGCAACTTACAGCTTATTTATTACTGTTATCTAAATATTTGTCCTAATGTCTGTAGAATTTGCGGTTTCTGATAAAATCTTAAAACAATAATGACATTGATTATAGGTTATTTATGTGCAGTTTATAATTGTTAAAAAGCGATTTAAACAACACATACGTTACGCATTATCATAATTAATATAATCATAATATGAGTTATTGTTTTACAGGTATTTAAAACTTTATTTTGTTGTGTATCATGCGCAATAAGTATCGCAATAGGAAATTCAGGGGTTGAATTCCCTTTATCATTGATTTGTAATCGGCAAGTTCTACTGAAAAACAATGTATTATAAAAAGGTCCTATAACCGTAACAAATATTTTCACTAATTGATATTTCCTGTAAATAGCTGGGGCAGGATCTGGCATTGTCATTTATTTCTTATTTATTTATTTAACCATTGATTTATACATCTTAAGACAGACAAGAAAAAAGGAACAGAAAAATACGTACAAAGGTGATGCTTATTTAAAAAAAAACTCTTCCAGCATACCTGCGATAAAAGAGTATTTAATAGGTGTAGACAACGTGTATAAGAGTAGAAGAGAAAACAAAATACATAAAAACATAACAATTTTCTTATTTAAATATGAACATATTGATATGATATGAACATATTGATATGATATGAAAATACATACATATTAGTGCACATACATGTGCATCATCCTTATTTTTTTTTCAAAAGCTATCCGTGCCGTGAAACAGTGTTGTCTTTTTTTTTTAATTTTTAATTTTAATTTCAATTTTCATTTTCATATTTTATATTTTGTACTGTGCAAATCTATGTGCCCTGCGCAAGAAGGATGGCGGCATTCGTCCCAATGCCGTAGGGTCCACTTACCGTCGTATCGCAACCAAAATTTGCAGTCCCTACAGCTGGGCTTTGGGTCTAAAGGGGGCTGTGAGGCTGCGGTACATGCATTATCCACTTTCCTCAATAGCGCTAAAGGTGAGATCATCCTTAAGGTTGACATTTTTTTTTTTTTTTTTTTTGGGTGGGAAATCATCAAATGACTTCTCCCGCTCTGGGTGGAGCGGGAGGGCGTGTCAGACTTTTACTGACTAAAACCCACCCGTGTTCCTTCAGTTGCCTGTGCCAGGGCCACGGTTTTCTCTGTGGAATAACCCGCGACCCTGAAAGGTTGACATTAAGAATGCTTTCAATTCCGTAATCAGGGACACCTTGTTGGCAGAAGTTTAAAAAGAAATACCCAAAATTTACAGTTTTCTATTTCAATGTTACTACAAACTTTTGAAATCAGCTGTTGGATGCCAACAGGGTGATCCTCTTGGGTCAGTCATTTTTAGTTTGGCAATAAATCCAATCATTCGACAGCTAAATTCAAAATTCAAAGTATGGTATTTGGATGACGAAACCCTAGGAGCTGATGTAGACACAGTCTTAAAAGACAACTTTTTTTTAAGAAAAATTTAGTTCTATTGGCCTAGACCTTAACCTTTCAAAATGTGAAATTTATCTTCCCCAAACCACTGACAGACACTACCTTAGCACAATTTTGTACCTTAGCACCAAATATCAAAATTACGGAAAGAGACTCTCTTCACCTCCTAGGGTCCCCAATTTTTGACGAATCCTTTCCAACGTTCGTTGAAGAAAAAATAAAAAATATCAATGATGTCTCGGAAAGACTTTTCAAAATTAACATTCATTCGGCCTTCACACTCAATTTATACTGTTGTTTTGGACCAAAATTTACATATAACCTTCGCTCCTCCCATCTGTGGAAACATCCACTACTTTTAGAAACAGTAGACCAAATTTTTAGAAATACACTAACTTCGATCCTAAATGTGGCCCTGGACGACCGAGCGTCTGGCTGGTCTCGGCGTCCGCAAAATTTCATGTGTAAGTTTACCGACCTTCCTCTCCTCGGTCCACAGTACTGATAAATTAACCAGGAATATTTTGTCTTCTTCACTCGTCGATTTTGAAGTACCGTGTTTGACCGATGCGTTGAACGCTTGGAAAATGGCTTGTCTCAATACGGTTTTCCCCGACAACCCGTCCTCCCAAAGACGGTGGGACGTGCCGCTCTGCAGTATTATACGGAATACCCTCACAAACACGTCACCTAATACTGTTGAGCGTGCCCGTCTGCTGGCTGTGGGAGAATGGGATTCAAGCTTGTGGCTTCAGGCGCTCCCGTCATCCACCATAGGCATAATGATGGATGACTCATCGATTCGGCTCGCTACGTCTCCGCTTGGGCGCACCTTGTGTTGCTCCGCATCGGTGTCACTGCGGTGAAGCTGTCGACAGTTTCGGGCATCATGGCCTGTCCTGCTTCAGGAGCGCTGGTCGCTTAGCACTGCCAGCATCAACGATATTATTCGTCGAGCCCTTGTCACCGCCGGCGTACCTGCGGTTTTAGAACCAAACGGCTTGGTACGTGACGATGGGAAGAGAGCAGACGGTATGACGTTGTTGCCTTGGAAGGTGGGTAGGCCTCTGGTGTGGGACGCAACCTGTGTCGATACCCTTGCTCCATCTCATGTTCCTAGCACGGCGAGTTGTGCTGCTTCTGCTGCTGCGGCTGCTGAGTCCCTCAAGCGGCGCAAATACTATAACGGGCCCAAGTGCGCGTCTCCTTTTTAAACAAATTTCTCACCGACTAGTCGACACTTCACGTGACCAGAGGGCTGGTTTGTTCTTTGGCCAAAGAATTAGCATTGCCATTCAGCGTGGCAATGCTGCCAGTCTTCTGGGCACGTTTCAGGATGACAGCGCTGCGGACGAGTACTTCGACGCCTGAGTGTTTTTATATTCATTTGTATAGGTAGTTAGTCTCGTATTTAGTCATTTAATTTAGTTATATTTATGTCGTTATGTTTTTATTAATAAGTATTAGTATTATTTTCAATTTTCATTTTCATTATGTAAATTGTTTTGATTTAATTAATATACATCCGAATAATCCGATCTCTGTTCATCATCCACCTCAAGTGAGCTTGCAGTGAGCTGTCATGATGCTAAAGACTTGAACTATTTTCATCTCAGTTTTCATGATGTGATTTTTACAGAATGGATCGGCTGATCTCAATTAATACAACTAGGGTTAGGTTAAATATTTCAACGAAAACCACACGACTAGTCATATTGTTTTATTTAACCCCCGACGAAAAAAGAGGGCGTGTTATACGTTTAACGTTTGTTTGTTTGCGGCACCGTAACTCCCAAACGGCTGAACGTTGTGTTTAAAAGGTGACTGAATCGACAGTGTCCTTAACTAAAAACAAATAAAAAAGGAAATATGTTCAGCTGTTTTTAGTGATATTTGTTCGTACCTGTTTTTTTTTTAAGTTTTAAATTTAACTTGTTAGCGAACGAAAATGTTTTCAAATGATTACTTAATTGTGAATTAATCTTTTCTTTCAGTAATAATTACTGTCCAATTGTAACAGTGTTAAAATACAAATAAGTTAATTGTTCTTTTAAGTTCTTTTATGTATTTTGTTTTCTCTTCTACTCTTACAAACGTTGCCTACATCTTATTTTCTGCTTTTCTATTGCAGGTATGCTGGAAGAAATTTATTTAGAAATAAGCATCATGTTTGTATTTTTCTGTTCCTTTCTTCTTGTCTGATTATAAGTGTGTGCATAATAAATGGTTAAATGAATATGTACAAATCTATTTTACAGTTACTAGCTAAATAAACACGTTGTATATACAGGTAACAGTGTATAAACTACCCTCGTATTATTATAAATGCGACAATGACAAACGACATGAGTAAATAAAAACCATAAGTAAATAAATACCGCCTGATGTAAATGGGACATTCGATGTTACCCGACTCCCGCCGCTTAAGCTGAAGTTAAATCGAAGGACGATCAATGTGCTGCCTGATCAAGTTTTTTCAGTTCTAAAGTCTGATTATACACGATTTTGTAACACCTGTATTTACTATGTTTGTGTAGGTATTGATTAGCTAGGGCTGTGGTAGTATTCACCAGCAGAAAGATGATTTGTAAGTACTATAATTTCGGAACGTGTTTTCTGAAGGGCTGATCAATGCAAAAATTAACAAGCACATTGTATAATCTTATGTAACTGCTATGATTGGTTGACCAAAATAAAAACGACCAATCAAATCACTTATCATTTATATTGTGCAACAGTTTTTTTTACCTTTCAGAATCCAGGGGCATAACTGTACTTACCCATGGTTTCTGAAAGTGTGAATCTGTATTTGATTTTGTCGGACTGCTAAGGCGTTTTCTGAAAGCGAAAAGCTCACTGAAGTCGTTACTTTCTAGAAGAGAGGTTTAACTTTGAAACATTGCTGAAATAGCTCGAGTTATGTGAGATTTGCGTCTGTAAGCCCACCATGCAGGAGAAACACGTAAATTTACGGCGACGCTTTTTTAAATAAAACATACACATATCGAAAACCTTTAAATTTTTCATTAATTTATGTTTAGCTTGACATTTTGCATGATTATTAATGTTATCAATGAATGTGAAGTCAATAACGATTAAATAAAAAAAATCTCAGTGTTTAATGACATTTAATATTAAATACGAAAATTACAAAATTAAAATTAATTTAAACATCCAAGTTAATTACAAATAATGCCATCATTAATTTAACTTTCATTGCAGACAGAGTAAAAAAATGTATCAAATATTTTTGAATACAAAATTGGGGCCTTAATATTCAGGACAGGATCATTAATATTATAATGGATGAAAAAGTTTTCAAGTGGAAATCCTCATGATCCCACTCTCTTCATCCTCGTATAATATCAAGAATTTTGTTATGCCACTTATAATATACTTTCTGGTAAGACCTGATGATTGTGAAACATGTCGTGAGATTGACCAAAAGCTGGAAATTATATCATTAAGCATCTAATAAAATTATAAGTCAAAAAAGTTCCTATAAAAATTTATTACTGCGTAGTTGATCACCTTCAATAGGTTATTTATTGCCTCAACGTTATCAAGAGCCCTCATTTTATTTTATTAAAACTTTGGCTAAATAAAGTAATATCTATATATTAAAACATAAATTAATAATCAAAATCCTGAAAGCCCAAAGGATGTTGCGACCTCCTAGCCATCAAAGCTGGGAGTACAGCCTTTGGCATGATAGATATCCTTCTAGCCCGGGCAGAGCTTCTTGCACTGTCTTCAACCCGAGCACCCGGCATTATCGAGAAGCGCCTGTAATCAACACCCGATAACATTAATTGGTCGAGAGAACACATAGACACAGAAGGCCAGCTCCATATAACGAGCGAACACTGGTGCACTCACACATACACCACACACGTTAGGCAATATCGAACTGCCTCAAAAGTAACCAATACACGCTACAGTCCATCGGAGAGGTGTACCTATGCAAGTGTGCCTGCGTATGTTTAAAGAACTGCACATGACTATTCAAAAACACGTTCCGGCCTACATTTCCGGTCGACCGTAGTAGCGTCTACGGCCGCCATGTTATCGCGAGTGCGCTTGCACTTGCTGAACATGAAACGTGCCGCCTATGTGTGCGTGCGTTTTCGCTCGTTGAATGTAGCTTACCTTCTGTGTTTTTATCTAATCTGTGTCAAGAGCCTGTCATGTGCGAAATAGGAGGCCGTTTTATGGTTTCTGAGAATAGTTTGCGTGTGTTTGTAAGCTGATCATTGTCAATTAGTGGTACCGGCTTGATTAGTGATTTAGTGGCATAGATTTCAAGATCTGATTCGTATGTCTTAAGGTTTCAACTAATGATGTACGAGTTTAGTTATTTTGTAGTCAAAGGATTACACCAACTCGATAAACAGCTTGGTGGGACAGGAGGATTTAATTCATATTTATAAGCATTAAGTAGGCACCTTTTGTTTTGTACCCATAAAAATATATAAAATTACTGTAAAAGATTTCAATCTGAGCTCTCTGAAAACCATGAGCGAAGCTTATATCAAGCACATGCTAGCAACGGACTGTTTGCAGTTAAAATTGACCAATTTGGTCTGTGCTGTGGGTCCTCAGTAGCTCATTTTCATGCTGAGTAAAAGCCTTCCTATCGCAGTTAGGATGCGCAGCTGCCGACTGTTTCTGCCCTGTGCTCGTAATTTTACATCTGTTTTTTGTTTTTCATTTGAGTAAAGTAATCCTTTTAGGATTCCGTACCCAAAGAGTGCCAACGGAACACTATTACTAAGACTCCGCTGTCTGTCTGTCAGGGCGCTGTATCTCATCAGCCCTAACAGGTAAACACTTGAAAATTTCAGAGTGTGTATTTCTATAATAACAAATAAAAAAGCATTAAATAATTCCCCCTAAAAGAGACGTGTTTTTTTTTAATTTGTAGTGTTAGTGATTCTTAGACTTGAAAGGATTTACTAATCGGCCACTTTGGCACTTGAAGAAAACTATAGGATAGGCTGTTCCAATAACTTGATTTTATACAGTACAAATCGATATATATTTACCTGGACGCAGGTATGAGAGACATCCGTTTGAACAGATGTCTGGCAGCAGTTCGTAAGTCATCGTCTTGCATCAAACTGACAAGGTCCTTCTCGCGTTTCTCGAGAGGAGCATCTGAAGCTATCACTTCGCCTTCAAAAGATACGTTGACACACTGGTAAATAAATCATTGGTTCATGTTACTGTGTTTTGCTCTTTTTTTATTGTGCACTTGTAAAATTCTGGTCAAAAAGACACTTCTTCTCTCCTTATAAACATTATTACATATAGTTTCTCCTTGGTCTTCCTTCGTGTTAACTATTGTATACATATGTGTAGATTAATATTATGTTTTATGTATGTATGTATTTAATGAAAATGTTAATGGTACACCACTGACTACCTGTAGTATTGTCGCTCCTTCTCCCTTTAATCCATCCAAAGGTTGTCTGGAAAGATCGTTTTGATTGATAGTCTATGTAAAGAGAACGCTGAAAATGTAGTCCGTTTTTATCCTCCTCAGACCAGAATCCTCTGCTTATACTGCTTGGCAACCAATATAGTCAACAAAGGTGTTTTTTTTTTGGTAGGTGTCTTGCTTTTATTTCAGTCACATTCGTACCCTGTCTAGCATGGACCACTAACTATAGCGAATGTTCTAGATTAGTTTCCTAAAAGAATAAGTCTTCCAAAATGTACTTTTATATTTTCGTCCGAGGTATTTCGTAAACAAAATAGGATCATAAAATTCACTGAAATTAGCTTGAAGTTTTAAAATGTTGAGATTTTCTTTTATTTTCTGATACTTTTGAACTTGTCGGCTTGTGTAGCACTTAGCTTATCAAAAGCGAATTACGAGATGATTTTAGGATTTTCACCAACTTTTTAGTCCTTTTTGTTTCTTTCAGAGTTGTGTATATCTAATTGGATGAGTTCGACCGACATTAACTTCAAAAAGTCTGGACCATTGATAATAATTTGTCTTCTTATTACAAACCTAATATGTTAGACATTTCAAAAACACAAATCCAAGCTACAAAATCACAAAGCATTCAATCAATCAATCATACAACTTTATTTTACTCACCACAATCAAACAACTTTATTTTACTCACCACAATATACATAAATTATTTTACATTGGTCAGATTCGGGAAAGATACATAATTCTGGTAAGTATATACATATATTGTAGGAGACTGGTGCCTAAGCTAGGCTCGTGGCCTGTGTTTCAGGACACCAGGATCCCAGCCCTATAAATTTTCATTGTATAAATATGTACTAAGCCAATGCTAAAGCGATATAGTTTAACCTAGAAACCATAACAAAACAGCCGTCTAACTGCCTTTAAACGTCCAACAATATTCTCTCCACTATAAAATAACTAATAAACAATGTTACAGTACTTAAAGATTTAAGGCGCTTACTGTGTCGTAGAATTGGGCAACTTCATGATATCCGTAGGAGCGAGCAAGCCCGGCTGCTTCCAAAAGGACTGCACGAGATTCAGGCCGGTTGTTCTGCAGAAGATGGCAGCGAGCCAACAGGAATAGGGCGTTTAGAAGCCATGGACGCTGATTAGATGAGCGAGCCTCTGTTGAGTTTGAAAATTTTTTGTGTATTAGAGACCATGTTAATTTTTTAGTAACTGAAATTTTAATGTTGAATATAAAAAAATTGTTTTCTTCTTATACACTTGGGAGCAAATAAATCGAGCCACTTCCTTTTTCACGCATTACGGTTATTATTTTTGGTATTATGGAACGCATCGATTCGAAACATATATCGCCTAAAAGGGTATTTAATAACCTTTACAATGAGGGTAGTTAGTTGTCAAAATTTCATTTTAATTAAAGTTTAAAGGGTAGAATAAAATTATCGCATTTAATTTGCTTATGACATTTTTATTGTACTCTGTTAAGAAAAGATTAAATTTGAGATTTTTGTTAATCATACCCATATTACTTGTTATTGTTGTCTTTATCTGTGTCTGTGTAATCAAAATAACCTGATAAAATGGATACTACACCGACGGACTTGGGCAGCTCAAGTTGTAGCTTTACTGGATGTTGGACACGGACAACGTGAAGTGGCACGCAGACTTCATTTGAGTCGTTCAAAGGTACAGCGGGTATACCGCAGGTATCTGGAGACTGGTGCTTTTGTTCGGCGACCTGGAACTGGCCGACCACGGGCAACAACAGAACGTGACGACCGCTTTATTGCAACCAATTCGTTGCGCGACCGTGGACTTAATGCTGTTCAGCTACAGCAAGCGTTACGTGACGTTCGAGGTGTCGCAATCAGTAGGTGGACAGTGAGACGAAGACTAAAGGAACGAAATTTAACATCACACAAACCAGCAACTGGCCCAAAATTGACTGTAGCTCATCGCCGATCTCGCTTGGAGTTTGCTCGAGAACACATTAATTGGACGTTAGAAGACTGGAGGTCAGTTTTGTTTTCTGACGAGTCAAGAATCTGTCTTTTTAGCAATGACGGGAGAAACCGAGTGTATAGACGTCCTGGTGAAAGATTTGCCCAATGTTGCATTCGAGAAACTGTGAGTTTTGGTGGTGGTTCTTGTATGGTGTGGGGAGGAATTTCTCTAGACGGAAAAACGGAACTTGTCTTCGTCGACCCCGCCAACGATGGCAGTGGTAGACGTGGATTAACAGCTGACCGATACATAACTGACATTTTTGAAGACCACGTAATGCCGTATGCTGGTTTTGTCGGAGAAAATTTCTTGTTTATGCATGACAATGCGAGACCTCATACCGCGCAGATCGTTACGGAATACTTATCTGCGATCGGGATTCAACAAATGGTATGGCCAGCACGAAGTCCCGATTTGAACCCGATCGAACACCTATGGGACGAGCTAAAACGGAGAGTCCGAGCCAGAGTTCCCGCTGTTTCATCCATTCCCGAGCTTAAAGTCGCTGTGCTTGAAGAGTGGGAGAACATACCACAATATGTCATCGTAACTCTGATCAGATCGATGACTAATAGGCTACAAGAATGCATCAGGGCACGGGGGGGTAATACCAGTTATTAAGAATATTTTTTTTGCAATAATTTTGTTTTTTATTGTTTTATGGACTGTTTTAGCCCTACTAAATTTTCTATCAAAATTACCATTTTTCTTGCAGAGCCAATAATTTATCATTCAATAAGGTTATTATTCAATAATTTACCCTCATTGTTAAGGTTATAAATTAATATTCCCAAAAATATTTACCATTTTACGTGAAAAAAGGTAGTGGCTCGATTTATTTGCTCCCAAGTGTAGTTAGATGAAGATTTAACAAATAATTAGGGCCGAAATCTGTAATATTCCCGTCACACAGTGGAAGTAATAACGCTAGAAAATTATTGGCATTTATTAAAATAATATATACTACACAAATAACAACTAATACCTAATCAATTAATTAAATTATACCTAATTAATAATAACAAAATAAAATATAGCGTCAAAAAATTCTTCCGCATCGCTATCGACTGGTAATGAACTCAACAGACTGGCGGCATTACCATGTTGTATGGCAATGTTTAGCCTCTGGTCATGGTAAAAGCCAGCCCTTGGGTCACGGAAAGTGTCAAGCAGCCGTTTTGAAATTTCCTTAAAGAGACCATGAGCACTCGGACCCCACGGCCCGAGGGTTTCAACCCCAAACGTCTCTAAAATATAATTACCAATAAGGTATACTCCGCCGTTAATAAACCACTTGAGGTTTTCCGCAGGCGCAGCAGCAGTGCCAGCACAGCACGCCGAGCTAGGAACATTAGATGGCGCAAGAGAATAGACACACGTTGCATCCCACACTTAAGGCCCATACACCGTGAATGGAAATAATGAAATGCCGTCCGGTCTCTTGCCATCGTGCAAAACTATTGGGTTCTATTACAGCTGGAACTCCGACGGTGACAAGAGCTCGTCGGATGATGTTGTTAATGTTCGCGTGCCGCGCGAAGCGACCCGCACTTCGGCCGCAAGACAGGCCGTGGTATCCGAGCTTGTTAACAACTTCGCCACAGTGACAGCGATGAGGAGAACAACAAGGTGCTCCTAGTCGTAGGGAAGCAGCGAGGCGGAAAGTAGTGTACACAAACTTTCGCGTTTATAATTTTAGTAGGATATGGCCGAAACAGCAGTAACGAATTAAGGTGATGGCCCAATTCATGCTAAATTGAAGCAATCGTACCAAAATGTCGTTGAAATTTTTCATTAAAATAGGAATTTTCAAAGATTGGAGACGAAGAGAGCTTTTTTTAATAATTTTGATTTCTGAAACGATTGCAATAAATTTTGGAATTGTCAGTTGTCTGTCAACACTGTCCGCTAAGAATAGTTCACATTTCGAAAGATTGAGATCAAGGCCAATGGAATGAAGTACATTTTTTAAGAATTGTAGTAGGTCATTTAAAACAGTTTTAAATCACCTCCCAAGGTTCCATCATCATGGGCACGCCACAATAGCGGCGGTAAGTCCCTCTTTGAGGAGTGGTTGGAGAGGCGCCACGGCTTCCTCACCTTTCGCCTGACACAGGTCCTCACCGGACACGGTTCTTTCGGGAAGTTCCTGTTTCGCTTAAGGCGGGAGGAAACGCCCGGGTGTCACCATTGTGTGGATCGCCCGGAGGACACGGTGGAGCATACGGTGTAGGTATGCCCAGCTTGGGCGGAGCACCGCAGTGTCCTCGCAGAGACGATCAGCGATCTGTCGCGTCCGGCCCTGGTACAGGCCATGGTACGGAGCGAGAGGGAATGGAAAGCCGTCACCTCCTTCTGCGAAGCAGTGATGCTCGCGAAGGAGGAGGCGGAGCGCGTGAGGGAGAGAGCCTTGCGCCCTCACGCCCCTAGTCGCCGCAGGAGCCGCCCTGGGCGTCGGGAATCGCAAGCAGATTCCCGGCCACCAGATTCCCGGCCACCGTAGGCGCGGGCTTGCGGACGACGAGCAAGGGTAGCTCGCGGTCCGGTAAGGACCAGGCCCGGATCGACGGCGCGTCGTGTTCCACGCGCGCCTCAAAGAGATGTCAGCACAAAATGACGGGGTCCAATAGGGCCGACGCCTCAGGGTCGCGGGTAATTCGATAGAAATAACCGTGGCCCTGGCACAGGCAACTGAAGGAACACGGGTGGGTTTTAGTCAGTAAAAGTCTGACACGCCCTCCCGCTCCACCCAGAGCGGGAGAAGTCATTTGACGATTTCCCACCCAAACGACGGGGACACGACGGGGACACGACGGGGACCATCACAGGACACTGCTCGCTAAATAAACACTTCTACACAATAGGCATAACGGACAGCCCTCTGTGCAGAGCTTGCATGGAGTCGGACGAGACCGTTGCGCACGTGCTCTTTGAGTGCACAGGCGTTACCCAGATCCGGGCCTGGTCCTTACCGGACCGCGAGCTACCCTTGCTCGTCGTCCGCAAGCCCGCGCCTACGGTGGCCGGGAATCTGGTGGCCGGGAATCTGCTTGCGATTCCCGACGCCCAGGGCGGCTCCTGCGGCGACTAGGGGCGTGAGGGCGCAAGGCTCTCTCCCTCACGCGCTCCGCCTCCTCCTTCGCGAGCATCACTGCTTCGCAGAAGGAGGTGACGGCTTTCCATTCCCTCTCGCTCCGTACCATGGCCTGTACCAGGGCCGGACGCGTTAATGTTCGCGTGCCGCGCGAAGCGACCCGCACTTCGGCCGCAAGACAGGCCGTGGTATCCGAGCTTGTTAACAACTTCGCCACAGTGACAGCGATGAGGAGAACAACAAGGTGCTCCTAGTCGTAGGGAAGCAGCGAGGCGGAAAGTAGTGTACACAAACTTTCGCGTTTATAATTTTAGTAGGATATGGCCGAAACAGCAGTAACGAATTAAGGTGATGGCCCAATTCATGCTAAATTGAAGCAATCGTACCAAAATGTCGTTGAAATTTTTCATTAAAATAGGAATTTTCAAAGATTGGAGACGAAGAGAGCTTTTTTTAATAATTTTGATTTCTGAAACGATTGCAATAAATTTTGGAATTGTCAGTTGTCTGTCAACACTGTCCGCTAAGAATAGTTCACATTTCGAAAGATTGAGATCAAGGCCAATGGAATGAAGTACATTTTTTAAGAATTGTAGTAGGTCATTTAAAACAGTTTTAAATCACCTCCCAAGGGTGTGGAACGCCACGCTGCCACTTGTATGAGGTTAGTTATATAGAAAGTTGCCTCATCTATGTCTTCATTTGTTTTGAGTTTGACTTTTAACTCAATTTCGTCCTCCAGGTACTCAGCGAATGCCGTCCAGTCTGTTTTGTAGTTGTAGAGCGTTTGTTTTTGTTCTCTTTGCGTTGGAGTAACACTGAATGTGGCTATAACAGGAGTGTGATCCGATACAGAGTCCAGTGATGACCTGACATCGAAATATATATCGGACAGCCCCTTTACAACAAAAAAAGTCTACAAGGTCGGGCACTTTTTTGGTATCGGTTGGCCAGTAGTTACAATTCCAGTCCCCTAATAAATCTATTTCCAAGTGTTTGGAAGTAGTTGTTGAAGTTATCTTGTTTTGGGTTGTGTTTAAGTGGACAGTAGATCGCGCTAACATTAATGGGGCCCATATATCCATATACGGTACAACCAGCTGGTGGCCACTACTAGTATGTACCCTCCGCAACACAACAAGACCGAAACTGATAGAATATCACACACTACACATGCTAAACGAAAAAATCTAACCGCAAAAGAGAGCCTAGAGTTATACAGTGAAGCGGTCAAAGGCTGGACAAACAATAACGCAGGCGCTGCACTTCAATAAAAAAACAGGCAATGTTAAAGTAGACCAAGAAATAGACCCTAGAAGCGTACAAGCAAAATACTACACGGAGCTGCAAAGACAATATCCAAAAGCTGGTAATAACCCGACAGAAAGAACATATCCAAGACCCCCCAGTGACAACAGATCACAGAGAACACATTATTGAAATAAAATAGAAAACGAGGACCACGAATCCCAAGAACACAGGCTAAACTTAGAAGCGCTTATAATGAGACAGACTGAAAGAATTGATCAACTCATAACTCAGCTAAGCTCAATGATGAATCTCATCATGACGCTCATCAGTAGAACGCCACAATGACCTCGTTACAGATTGCCACCTGGGACATGAATTGACTAGCGCCAAACAAACAAGAATAAGAAACATTGTTAAAAACAAATAAAGTGGACATAGCCTTGATATCAGAAACCCATCTTAATGATAGCAAAAACGTTACTATAGACAACTATTCTGTATATAATACAAATCACCCTGACAGCACCTCACACGGAGGATCTGCAGTTATAATAAAGAAAAATATTAAACACCATCTCCATAGCGAGTATCAAAAAGAATGGATGCAAGCCACTACCATAACCGTATATGGATATATGGGCCCCATTAATGTTAGCGCGATCTACTGTCCACTTAAACACAACCCAAAACAAGATAACTTCAACAACTACTTCCAAACACTTGGAAATAGATTTATTAGGGGACTGGAATTGTAACTACTGGCCAACCGATACCAAAAAAGTGCCCGACCTTGTAGACTTTTTTTGTTGTAAAGGGGCTGTCCGATATATATTTCGATGTCAGGTCATCACTGGACTCTGTATCGGATCACACTCCTGTTATAGCCACATTCAGTGTTACTCCAACGCAAAGAGAACAAAAACAAACGCTCTACAACTACAAAACAGACTGGACGGCATTCGCTGAGTACCTGGAGGACGAAATTGAGTTAAAAGTCAAACTCAAAACAAATGAAGACATAGATGAGGCAACTTTCTATATAACTAACCTCATACAAGTGGCAGCGTGGCGTTCCACACCTACACTAAACCAACAGTCAGATAAAAACAATGTACCAATGGAAATACGTAACAAACTACAAGAAAAGAGAAAACAAAGAAGGCAACTCCACTCAACAAGATCAAATGAAGACAGAATAGAATACGAAAGAATTTCTAGAGAATTGAGAGAGCTAATATGCGAAAACGAAAACTCAACTTTCCAAGACAAACTGTCGGGCCGCTCAACTCACAAAAAAGACAACTACTCACTTTGGAAAATCACGAAAAACTTTTTAAGCCCACAAAGTCATGTCCCACCAATAAGACAAAAACCTACAGAGCCGTGAGCCAGGAGTGGAGTCGAAAAGGCGGAGCTTTTTGCAAAACACCTTAGCGAGATATTTACACCTAACAAATCAACCGTGGAGAAATCTGAAAATGAAATAGACGTAATGATCAACAGGGACCAGCAGCTATCACCACCGCTTGCTCTGGTCACTCCAAACGAACTTAAACGCACCATTCAGTTCCTAGAAAACATAAAAGTACCCGGTTTCGACTTAATGACCGGAGATGTACTTAAACAAGTACCTAAGAAAATAGTAGTCTTCATAACTATGCTGTTTAATGCAATTAAATAGAATGAATAGAATGCACTACTACCCAAAGCTGTGGAACGTCTCACAAATCTGCATGATTGCAAAGCCAGGGAAACCACCAACAGATCCCAGCTCATACAGGCCAATAAGTCTCTTTTCTATATTATCTGAAGTGTTTGAAAAAATCTTACTCAAAAGACTTTAGCCTGTACTTAATGAGAAAAAAATCATTCCTGATCATCAGTTTGGATTCCGGGAAAAACACTCAACGGTATAACAAGTGCATCGAATTGTCCATAAAATAAGACAGTCTTTGGAGAAAAAAGAGTACTGCTCAGCAGTATTCTTGGACATTCAACAAGCCTTTGACAGAGTCTGGCACAAAGGTCTCCTCTATAACCTAAAGACCAAATTACCAAACTCATTCTTCATGATGCTTAAGTCATACTCGGATCAAAGACAATTCCAAGTGAAGTGCGTTGAAGACTATTCAAGGCTCTATAACATCAAAGCCTCAGTGCCTCAAGAATCGGTCCTCGGACCAGTATTATATTCCATATATACGGCGGACTTGCCAGAAACGGAAAATGTCGTTACAGCTTCTTATGCAGATGACACCGCCTGCCTAGCAAGTGACCAAGACCCAAATATAGCTTCACTGAAACTGCAAGAGCAGCTAAACAAAATAGACACCTAGCTACAGAAGTGGCGATTCAAACCCAGCGTGACAAAATCGGTACATGTCACCTTCACACTTCGAAAAGGCGATTGCCCGAGCGTCTGCATGAAGGACAAGGTCCTACCAAACAGTGATAGCGTAAAGTATCTTGGTTTGCACCTCGACAGAAGACTGACATGGGCGAAACATATCAAAACCAAGCCTAAAGAAGCTAACTTGCAATTATACTCGCTTAATTGGTTACTTGGACGCCAATCAAAGCTATCACTCAGCAACAAACTGCTAGTGTATAAAGCGATCATAAAGCCAATCTGGACTTCGTAAGAAACACAGAGATACATGAACACCTGGAGATCCCAACAGTAAAGAAGGAGATCAGCAACATAAGCTCCAAATACAAAGAACGAATGAACGGACACATAAATGAACTCGCTAAAGACCTTCTAGACGATAAAGAAAACGTAAAACGCCTAAAACGATGGCATATACTTGCCCTAGACACGAGAGAATAAGTCTCTGGCCTCTTTACGGTGCCATTTGATGGAATGGCACTAACAAAACACAAACACGGAAAAAAATCTGATTATGGCTGAAGCCGAAAAAAAAAATAGAATTACACCATCGTTAGTAGAACACGAGAATCCTAATGAAATTTACAGAGCCCTTTTTGATGTTGTGCAAAAAGAATACCAGTCAATTTTCAAGACCAAAACCATTAACATTAATGGCACTTCTATTGGCTTCAACCATGGGCTTCAACCATGGGCTACTCCAGGTATTTTTAAAAGTAGAGCGAGACTATACGAGTTATATGGTTTGAAACAATACAGGTTTGAGACTCCTTTCCTAGAGTATGTAAAAAAATATTAAAAAAATTATTAACAATGAAACGGGTAAGTCGGTTAAACAAGAAAATCAACTTGAGATTATGGTCGATAACAAATTAGTTAGTAAGGCAGCTGACGTAGCTGAGGCATTTAATCAGTTTTTTGCCAACATACCTATAACTACGACTTGCTCCTTAAATTCGTCCCCGTCTAAAGCTGAGAACCTTTTGAATAGCAGTGTGCCAAAATGTACTCGCATTTAGCTTCGAACATGTAACGCCCAGTGATGTAATTAACGTCTTTAACACTCTTAAGTCTAAAAACACTAGTGATTACAGGGGCATCTCCATTAAACTTTTAAGTAATATAATAGACATCGTAGCCCCCTATCTAGCTATTACTTTTAATAAATGTGTTGATCTAGGAACTTTTCCTGACCTCATGTAGAGTAGTAGTAAAGTTATACCATTATTTAAATCTGGTAATAAAACATCATAAGCAATTTAAGGTTTATTTCTATCTTACCAGCATAACATAACATAACATCACGCCTTGTTTCCCCGAAGGGTTGGGCAGAGGTGTACCTATAGTACACCCACATTTCGCCAGCATTTAGCAAAATATTTGAAAAGTTAATACTTAATCAGTTACTAAGACATTTTAACTTAAATAGCCTACTTCATAATGAACAATATGGCTTTACAAAAGGACGTTCGACTACAGATGCGGGTGTTGCTCTGCTGAAACACATATTTAATGCATGGGAGAAATTGCAAAATGCTATTAAAATAAATAAATAAATAAAATTCATTTAATTCAGGCAAAACCCATATTACAAAAAAAAACACTCATTTTTTACAGTACTGTAACAGAAAATATGAAATAGCAAAGTGATGTGATTGTTAACAAACGAATGAATCACATATTAGGTACAAATTATTAATGTTACATAAATAGAATAAAAGTACAATCACAAATTCAAACTACAACCGACTGAGTACATAATAACATAATCCATAATAAAATATCTGATTATAAGGGTCACGGCCAATAAAATTAAAAATAATAAAATAAAATACAAAACAAATTGAATTAAAAAATCATAATCGTGCCATTAACTTTTGCGCCCTGACATGTCTGTTACAGCATTTTCGTATGTAGGGGCAATCAAATCGCAATCAAAGCAGCAATCATTATCAGGACAGTATTGGAGCTGGTTCGCACTCTGCTCACTAAGGTTGCGCACCGCTTGCGCATGGTGGCGTGAAAACAGTCGGTGCGTGCTTCCGCAAACATGCCCGAGGTGCTGCAGAAGCGGGGCAGCCCCAACACCGCCCTGAACGCGTTGTTATACTGGACGCGGAGGGCGCTGTACGACGCTTGTGTGTAGCGAGACCACAGGCTGCACGTCTACAGTGAAGTGCAATATGCTTTAAAAAGGGTGATCTTAACTTGATCGGAGCAACGTGCAAACCTGCGAGCAACATATTCGCTCTTTATGACAAGGCCCTCCGCTCCCGTTCGATGTCAGCATGATCCTTGAGGTCAGCCGTGACTATATGCCCCAAGTATTTAAAATGGTCCACTCTGTTTAGAGGAACACCATTGAGAAAGACTGGTGGCACGTTTTCTAGGCATTTTGCACCGCTGGCTCCAAAGACCATGCATTGACTCTTGTCAACATTATATTTGAGCCCATGCCTACCCGCGTTCTCCTCACAGACCTCAACCAGCTTTCTCAGACCACAGATCGACGCGCTCAGCAGCACTATGTCATCCGCATAACTCAGATTATTGACGCAGACACCATCAACGTGGCAGCCGACATGCCGACTGCTGAGCGCGTCCATGTAGAGGTTGAACAGGGTTGGTGAAGTCAATCCACCCTGCCTCACTCCACACTCAAGCTGATACGGTTCCGACATTGACCCCGCCCATCTAACGCTGTTGACCTGATGTGTATACCAAAACTTGAAAATAGTCACCAGTTCACGAGGCAGGTTAATACTATATACCTTATCGTAGGCCACCAGGTCGAAGGCCCTAGACAAGTCGAGGAAACACGCATACACAGGGGTTTTACGATCCATGTAGTATTTGACGGTATGCTTAAGACTCAATATAGCACTTTCTGTAGACAAATTAGGTCTACAACCAAACTGGTTATCGTGCAGGTTTACATATTTATCCAACTGTGTGTTAAGCAAACCGTCAAACACCTTGGCTATGATGGTAGCTAGGGAAATAGGCCTGTAGTTTGTTTTATCTGCAAGGTCACCCGTTTTATTTTTCACAACGGGCACTACCACAGACTTCAAAAGATCTGACGGCAGGTAAGAGTGGCTCAAGCAGAGTGAGAAGACAATACACTGACGTTGATACAGCTTGGTTAGTCTGTTTTAGTCATTTCACCAGCGTTATGTCCTACGGTATTCTGTTGTGGGCTAAAGCCTAATATTCAAAATTATATTCTTATTTCAAAAACGAGCTGTCCGAGCAATTTATCAGCTAGGAGCCAGAGTTCCTCTTAGATATTTTTTTTAAGATATTGGTATTCTCACGGTGGCATCTCAATTTATCTTCGCCAACATCTTATATATTAGGCAAAATATACACTTATACACTAAAAACAGTAATTTTCACAATGTTAACACCAGAAATAAGAACTGCGTTCTCCCTTTCACCGTCTTCATAAGGTCCATAACTCATTTGTTGGGCTTGGTATAACCTATTATAACAAGTTACCCTCTTCTTTACTAGATTTACCTTTTAATGCGTTTAAGGTTCAAGTAAAATCCAACCTTTGTTCAATGGCATATTATTCCATTAACTACGATAAGAACTGTTGGTCGCTGTGATTAACTCAAGTCAATGTTCGTGTCCTTTGGTGAATGATGGATGGGTGAATGGTGGATGAAAATGGTGAACATCCGAAAAGGTAAAATAGTTAAACAATTAATTAATCGATTAAATGATTTAATGATATATTGTGACCTCGCAGAAAGTTACATCGTGAACAGCATTGCTTATTCAAACTATGATTGACCTGTCGAAACGTAGTCTCTCTGATTCGGTACTGGCTGCAGTGCACCTACAAATTTAGAAGACGCTCCGTGACTTTGAATTGATTTGTAAGCTTTGCTTTCGAAATATTCCCCTTAAGATAGTATTAGGTTTGGATATAAGATAGTATGTCGAAGGTGATGAATGCTTCTATATATCTGTAACCATCATCAATGCAATGGATGTGTGAAGCATAACGTAGATACTGAGCTATAGCGTTTGTAGTAGGAAAATTATTTTGTGCCAAAACATAAATCTAAAGTTGATCGACAATTAATAAGGTCGAGATCTATAAACGTAACTTATCACGTACTTCGGCTAAGCGTTATTGTCGTTGCCGTGCACGCCTTGTCGACCTACCTAAATAAATTCTGGCATAGGCGAGGTCGTCCTAAATGTTGACATAAAGAACCTCCTTCAATTCAGTTAGTAGCTAGCAGAAACTGAAAATAAAAATCAAATCAAAAGTCATTAATTCAAATTAGGCTGAGAATCGGCACTTTTCGAACGTCAAAATTGAAACAGAAGAAGAAGTGGCGCAACAAACTCCCCAGCAGCACAGCTGTCTGTTCGGTTAGAAGAACTCGATTCTAAACAATTGTAAGTAATTACCAAAACATTAAATGAATTGCCATACGTCAGCTAGCCACGACAATACCAAAAAAAATATGTAAATAAAACTTAATACATAAATAAAAGCCTCCAGGCCTAAAAGGCATGGCAGCTTACATATGCAGTACTGGAATTATTGTACAAACAAATAAAATAAATAAATGATAAACTAGGACCATCAAAGTAAAATAAATTAACAGAACAAATACTGTAACAATCATAAAACCATAGACAGCAAGACGACCAGTCATCACAAGCAGCACCCATCCACGAGCACAGCGCAAAGATCAGCCATTACCCCCCTCGCCATATTTGAGGGACGGAGTAAACCCGACCCCCAACGCTACCGCAAGCAGTGACATCTAAGGGAGTATGACGAACTTGCTGCAGGTTGCTCAGGCAAGAATAATATTACAAATTGTAGAGGTCGCTAGCTAACCACATATTGCAATACAGCTCATTAAAAAACATTGTAATGAGTAGATCATATCAATAATAAATGAAGATAACAAAATAATTGACAGATACCGTCAAACAAAAAAAATATATATATGAACTCATATACCCTGTCAGTAGGTAAGCTGATTCTGGAGAAAGGACACGAACATTGACTTGAGTTAATCACAGCGACCAACAGTTCTTATCGTAGTTAATGGAATAATATGCCATTGAACAAAGGTTGGATTTTACTTGAACCTTAAACGCATTAAAAGGTAAATCTAGTAAAGAAGAGGGTAACTTGTTATAATAGGTTATACCAAGCCCAACAAATGAGTTATGGACCTTATGAAGACGGTGAAAGGGAGAACGCAGTTCTTATTTCTGGTGTTAACATTGTGAAAATTACTGTTTTTAGTGTATAAGTGTATATTTTGCCTAATATATAAGATGTTGGCGAAGATAAATTGAGATGCCACCGTGAGAATACCAATATCTTAAAAAAAATATCTAAGAGGAACTCTGGCTCCTAGCTGATAAATTGCTCGGACAGCTCGTTTTTGAAATAAGAATATAATTTTGAATATTAGGCTTTAGCCCACAACAGAATACCGTAGGACATAACGCTGGTGAAATGACTAAAACAGACTAACCAAGCTGTATCAACGTCAGTGTATTGTCTTCTCACTCTGCTTGAGCCACTCTTACCTGCCGTCAGATCTTTTGAAGTCTGTGGTAGTGCCCGTTGTGAAAAATAAAACGGGTGACCTTGCAGATAAAACAAACTACAGGCCTATTTCCCTAGCTACCATCATAGCCAAGGTGTTTGACGGTTTGCTTAACACACAGTTGGATAAATATGTAAACCTGCACGATAACCAGTTTGGTTGTAGACCTAATTTGTCTACAGAAAGTGCTATATTGAGTCTTAAGCATACCGTCAAATACTACATGGATCGTAAAACCCCTGTGTATGCGTGTTTCCTCGACTTGTCTAGGGCCTTCGACCTGGTGGCCTACGATAAGGTATATAGTATTAACCTGCCTCGTGAACTGGTGACTATTTTCAAGTTTTGGTATACACATCAGGTCAACAGCGTTAGATGGGCGGGGTCAATGTCGGAACCGTATCAGCTTGAGTGTGGAGTGAGGCAGGGTGGATTGACTTCACCAACCCTGTTCAACCTCTACATGGACGCGCTCAGCAGTCGGCATGTCGGCTGCCACGTTGATGGTGTCTGCGTCAATAATCTGAGTTATGCGGATGACATAGTGCTGCTGAGCGCGTCGATCTGTGGTCTGAGAAAGCTGGTTGAGGTCTGTGAGGAGAACGCGGGTAGGCATGGGCTCAAATATAATGTTGACAAGAGTCAATGCATGGTCTTTGGAGCCAGCGGTGCAAAATGCCTAGAAAACGTGCCACCAGTCTTTCTCAATGGTGTTCCTCTAAACAGAGTGGACCATTTTAAATACTTGGGGCATATAGTCACGGCTGACCTCAAGGATCATGCTGACATCGAACGGGAGCGGAGGGCCTTGTCATAAAGAGCGAATATGTTGCTCGCAGGTTTGCACGTTGCTCCGATCAAGTTAAGATCACCCTTTTTAAAGCATATTGCACTTCACTGTAGACGTGCAGCCTGTGGTCTCGCTACACACAAGCGTCGTACAGCGCCCTCCGCGTCCAGTATAACAACGCGTTCAGGGCGGTGTTGGGGCTGCCCCGCTTCTGCAGCACCTCGGGCATGTTTGCGGAAGCACGCACCGACTGTTTTCACGCCACCATGCGCAAGCGGTGCGCAACCTTAGTGAGCAGAGTGCGAACCAGCTCCAATACTGTCCTGATAATGATTGCTGCTTTGATTGCGATTTGATTGCCCCTACATACGAAAATGCTGTAACAGACATGTCAGGGCGCAAAAGTTAATGGCACGATTATGATTTTTTAATTCAATTTGTTTTGTATTTTATTTTATTATTTTTAATTTTATTGGCCGTGACCCTTATAATCAGATATTTTATTATGGATTATGTTATTATGTACTCAGTCGGTTGTAGTTTGAATTTGTGATTGTACTTTTATTCTATTTATGTAACATTAATAATTTGTACCTAATATGTGATTCATTCGTTTGTTAACAATCACATCACTTTGCTATTTCATATTTTCTGTTACAGTACTGTAAAAAATGAGTGTTTTTTTTTGTAATATGGGTTTTGCCTGAATTAAATGAATTTTATTTATTTATTTATTTTAATAGCATTTTGCAATTTCTCCCATGCATTAAATATGTGTTTCAGCAGAGCAACACCCGCATCTGTAGTCGAACGTCCTTTTGTAAAGCCATATTGTTCATTATGAAGTAGGCTATTTAAGTTAAAATGTCTTAGTAACTGATTAAGTATTAACTTTTCAAATATTTTGCTAAATGCTGGCGAAATGTGGGTGTACTATAGGTACACCTCTGCCCAACCCTTCGGGGAAACAAGGCGTGATGTTATGTTATGTTATGCTGGTAAGATAGAAATAAACCTTAAATTGCTTATGATGTTTTATTACCAGATTTAAATAATGGTATAACTTTACTACTACTCTACATGAGGTCAGGAAAAGTTCCTAGATCAACACATTTATTAAAAGTAATAGCTAGATAGGGGGCTACGATGTCTATTATATTACTTAAAAGTTTAATGGAGATGCCCCTGTAATCACTAGTGTTTTTAGACTTAAGAGTGTTAAAGACGTTAATTACATCACTGGGCGTTACATGTTCGAAGCTAAATGCGAGTACATTTTGGCACACTGCTATTCAAAAGGTTCTCAGCTTTAGACGGGGACGAATTTAAGGAGCAAGTCGTAGTTATAGGTATGTTGGCAAAAAACTGATTAAATGCCTCAGCTACGTCAGCTGCCTTACTAACTAATTTGTTATCGACCATAATCTCAAGTTGATTTTCTTGTTTAACCGACTTACCCGTTTCATTGTTAATAATTTTTTTAATATTTTTTTACATACTCTAGGAAAGGAGTCTCAAACCTGTATTGTTTCAAACCATATAACTCGTATAGTCTCGCTCTACTTTTAAAAATACCTGGAGTAGCCCATGGTTGAAGCCCATGGTTGAAGCCAATAGAAGTGCCATTAATGTTAATGGTTTTGGTCTTGAAAATTGACTGGTATTCTTTTTGCACAACATCAAAAAGGGCTCTGTAAATTTCATTAGGATTCTCGTGTTCTACTAACGATGGTGTAATTCTATTTTTTTTTTCGGCTTCAGCCATAATCAGATTTTTTTCCGTGTTTGTGTTTTGTTAGTGCCATTCCATCAAATGGCACCGTAAAGAGGCCAGAGACTTATTCTCTCGTGTCTAGGGCAAGTATATGCCATCGTTTTAGGCGTTTTACGTTTTCTTTATCGTCTAGAAGGTCTTTAGCGAGTTCATTTATGTGTCCGTTCATTCGTTCTTTGTATTTGGAGCTTATGTTGCTGATCTCCTTCTTTACTGTTGGGATCTCCAGGTGTTCATGTATCTCTGTGTTTCTTACGAAGTCCAGATTGGCTTTATGATCGCTTTATACACTAGCAGTTTGTTGCTGAGTGATAGCTTTGATTGGCGTCCAAGTAACCAATTAAGCGAGTATAATTGCAAGTTAGCTTCTTTAGGCTTGGTTTTGATATGTTTCGCCCATGTCAGTCTTCTGTCGAGGTGCAAACCAAGATACTTTACGCTATCACTGTTTGGTAGGACCTTGTCCTTCATGCAGACGCTCGGGCAATCGCCTTTTCGAAGTGTGAAGGTGACATGTACCGATTTTGTCACGCTGGGTTTGAATCGCCACTTCTGTAGCTAGGTGTCTATTTTGTTTAGCTGCTCTTGCAGTTTCAGTGAAGCTATATTTGGGTCTTGGTCACTTGCTAGGCAGGCGGTGTCATCTGCATAAGAAGCTGTAACGACATTTTCCGTTTCTGGCAAGTCCGCCGTATATATGGAATATAATACTGGTCCGAGGACCGATTCTTGAGGCACTGAGGCTTTGATGTTATAGAGCCTTGAATAGTCTTCAACGCACTTCACTTGGAATTGTCTTTGATCCGAGTATGACTTAAGCATCATGAAGAATGAGTTTGGTAATTTGGTCTTTAGGTTATAGAGGAGACCTTTGTGCCAGACTCTGTCAAAGGCTTGTTGAATGTCCAAGAATACTGCTGAGCAGTACTCTTTTTTCTCCAAAGACTGTCTTATTTTATGGACAATTCGATGCACTTGTTATACCGTTGAGTGTTTTTCCCGGAATCCAAACTGATGATCAGGAATTATTTTTTTCTCATTAAGTACAGGCTAAAGTCTTTTGAGTAAGATTTTTTCAAACACTTCAGATAATATAGAAAAGAGACTTATTGGCCTGTATGAGCTGGGATCTGTTGGTGGTTTCCCTGGCTTTGCAATCATGCAGATTTGTGAGACGTTCCACAGCTTTGGGTAGTAGTGCATTCTATTCATTCTATTTAATTGCATTAAACAGCATAGTTATGAAGACTACTATTTTCTTAGGTACTTGTTTAAGTACATCTCCGGTCATTAAGTCGAAACCGGGTACTTTTATGTTTTCTAGGAACTGAATGGTGCGTTTAAGTTCGTTTGGAGTGACCAGAGCAAGCGGTGGTGATAGCTGCTGGTCCCTGTTGATCATTACGTCTATTTCATTTTCAGATTTCTCCACGGTTGATTTGTTAGGTGTAAATATCTCGCTAAGGTGTTTTGCAAAAAGCTCCGCCTTTTCGACTCCACTCCTGGCTCACGGCTCTGTAGGTTTTTGTCTTATTGGTGGGACATGACTTTGTGGGCTTAAAAAGTTTTTCGTGATTTTCCAAAGTGAGTAGTTGTCTTTTTTGTGAGTTGAGCGGCCCGACAGTTTGTCTTGGAAAGTTGAGTTTTCGTTTTCGCATATTAGCTCTCTCAATTCTCTAGAAATTCTTTCGTATTCTATTCTGTCTTCATTTGATCTTGTTGAGTGGAGTTGCCTTCTTTGTTTTCTCTTTTCTTGTAGTTTGTTACGTATTTCCATTGGTACATTGTTTTTATCTGACTGTTGGTTTAGTGTAGGTGTGGAACGCCACGCTGCCACTTGTATGAGGTTAGTTATATAGAAAGTTGCCTCATCTATGTCTTCATTTGTTTTGAGTTTGACTTTTAACTCAATTTCGTCCTCCAGGTACTCAGCGAATGCCGTCCAGTCTGTTTTGTAGTTGTAGAGCGTTTGTTTTTGTTCTCTTTGCGTTGGAGTAACACTGAATGTGGCTATAACAGGAGTGTGATCCGATACAGAGTCCAGTGATGACCTGACATCGAAATATATATCGGACAGCCCCTTTACAACAAAAAAAGTCTACAAGGTCGGGCACTTTTTTGGTATCGGTTGGCCAGTAGTTACAATTCCAGTCCCCTAATAAATCTATTTCCAAGTGTTTGGAAGTAGTTGTTGAAGTTATCTTGTTTTGGGTTGTGTTTAAGTGGACAGTAGATCGCGCTAACATTAATGGGGCCCATATATCCATATACGGTTATGGTAGTGGCTTGCATCCATTCTTTTTGATACTCGCTATGGAGATGGTGTTTAATATTTTTCTTTATTATAACTGCAGATCCTCCGTGTGAGGTGCTGTCAGGGTGATTTGTATTATATACAGAATAGTTGTCTATAGTAACGTTTTTGCTATCATTAAGATGGGTTTCTGATATCAAGGCTATGTCCACTTTATTTGTTTTTAACAATGTTTCTTATTCTTGTTTGTTTGGCGCTAGTCAATTCATGTCCCAGGTGGCAATCTGTAACGAGGTCATTGTGGCGTTCTACTGATGAGCGTCATGATGAGATTCATCATTGAGCTTAGCTGAGTTATGAGTTGATCAATTCTTTCAGTCTGTCTCATTATAAGCGCTTCTAAGTTTAGCCTGTGTTCTTGGGATTCGTGGTCCTCGTTTTCTATTTTATTTCAATAATGTGTTCTCTGTGATCTGTTGTCACTGGGGGGTCTTGGATATGTTCTTTCTGTCGGGTTATTACCAGCTTTTGGATATTGTCTTTGCAGCTCCGTGTAGTATTTTGCTTGTACGCTTCTAGGGTCTATTTCTTGGTCTACTTTAACATTGCCTGTTTTTTTATTGAAGTGCAGCGCCTGCGTTATTGTTTGTCCAGCCTTTGACCGCTTCACTGTATAACTCTAGTACTAGTAACTCCTAATGCACAGTAGACGACAATACCCCGGCAGTCTGTACCCTTTGCACAGGTATTCACCCCGCAAGCTACTAAGGTTGCCAAGTGTACAAAGAGGTGCTAGCAAGAAGGAAAACTGGCAACAAACCTCAAATCACCACAAAACCACGAACATATCCAAATGTCCCAAACAAAGTCAACAGAGCGGACAACCAGCTGGTGGCCACTACTAGTATGTACCCTCCGCAACACAACAAGACCGAAACTGATAGAATATCACACACTACACATGCTAAACGAAAAAATCTAACCGCAAAAGAGAGCCTAGAGTTATACAGTGAAGCGGTCAAAGGCTGGACAAACAATAACGCAGGCGCTGCACTTCAATAAAAAAACAGGCAATGTTAAAGTAGACCAAGAAATAGACCCTAGAAGCGTACAAGCAAAATACTACACGGAGCTGCAAAGACAATATCCAAAAGCTGGTAATAACCCGACAGAAAGAACATATCCAAGACCCCCCAGTGACAACAGATCACAGAGAACACATTATTGAAATAAAATAGAAAACGAGGACCACGAATCCCAAGAACACAGGCTAAACTTAGAAGCGCTTATAATGAGACAGACTGAAAGAATTGATCAACTCATAACTCAGCTAAGCTCAATGATGAATCTCATCATGACGCTCATCAGTAGAACGCCACAATGACCTCGTTACAGATTGCCACCTGGGACATGAATTGACTAGCGCCAAACAAACAAGAATAAGAAACATTGTTAAAAACAAATAAAGTGGACATAGCCTTGATATCAGAAACCCATCTTAATGATAGCAAAAACGTTACTATAGACAACTATTCTGTATATAATACAAATCACCCTGACAGCACCTCACACGGAGGATCTGCAGTTATAATAAAGAAAAATATTAAACACCATCTCCATAGCGAGTATCAAAAAGAATGGATGCAAGCCACTACCATAACCGTATATGGATATATGGGCCCCATTAATGTTAGCGCGATCTACTGTCCACTTAAACACAACCCAAAACAAGATAACTTCAACAACTACTTCCAAACACTTGGAAATAGATTTATTAGGGGACTGGAATTGTAACTACTGGCCAACCGATACCAAAAAAGTGCCCGACCTTGTAGACTTTTTTTGTTGTAAAGGGGCTGTCCGATATATATTTCGATGTCAGGTCATCACTGGACTCTGTATCGGATCACACTCCTGTTATAGCCACATTCAGTGTTACTCCAACGCAAAGAGAACAAAAACAAACGCTCTACAACTACAAAACAGACTGGACGGCATTCGCTGAGTACCTGGAGGACGAAATTGAGTTAAAAGTCAAACTCAAAACAAATGAAGACATAGATGAGGCAACTTTCTATATAACTAACCTCATACAAGTGGCAGCGTGGCGTTCCACACCTACACTAAACCAACAGTCAGATAAAAACAATGTACCAATGGAAATACGTAACAAACTACAAGAAAAGAGAAAACAAAGAAGGCAACTCCACTCAACAAGATCAAATGAAGACAGAATAGAATACGAAAGAATTTCTAGAGAATTGAGAGAGCTAATATGCGAAAACGAAAACTCAACTTTCCAAGACAAACTGTCGGGCCGCTCAACTCACAAAAAAGACAACTACTCACTTTGGAAAATCACGAAAAACTTTTTAAGCCCACAAAGTCATGTCCCACCAATAAGACAAAAACCTACAGAGCCGTGAGCCAGGAGTGGAGTCGAAAAGGCGGAGCTTTTTGCAAAACACCTTAGCGAGATATTTACACCTAACAAATCAACCGTGGAGAAATCTGAAAATGAAATAGACGTAATGATCAACAGGGACCAGCAGCTATCACCACCGCTTGCTCTGGTCACTCCAAACGAACTTAAACGCACCATTCAGTTCCTAGAAAACATAAAAGTACCCGGTTTCGACTTAATGACCGGAGATGTACTTAAACAAGTACCTAAGAAAATAGTAGTCTTCATAACTATGCTGTTTAATGCAATTAAATAGAATGAATAGAATGCACTACTACCCAAAGCTGTGGAACGTCTCACAAATCTGCATGATTGCAAAGCCAGGGAAACCACCAACAGATCCCAGCTCATACAGGCCAATAAGTCTCTTTTCTATATTATCTGAAGTGTTTGAAAAAATCTTACTCAAAAGACTTTAGCCTGTACTTAATGAGAAAAAAATCATTCCTGATCATCAGTTTGGATTCCGGGAAAAACACTCAACGGTATAACAAGTGCATCGAATTGTCCATAAAATAAGACAGTCTTTGGAGAAAAAAGAGTACTGCTCAGCAGTATTCTTGGACATTCAACAAGCCTTTGACAGAGTCTGGCACAAAGGTCTCCTCTATAACCTAAAGACCAAATTACCAAACTCATTCTTCATGATGCTTAAGTCATACTCGGATCAAAGACAATTCCAAGTGAAGTGCGTTGAAGACTATTCAAGGCTCTATAACATCAAAGCCTCAGTGCCTCAAGAATCGGTCCTCGGACCAGTATTATATTCCATATATACGGCGGACTTGCCAGAAACGGAAAATGTCGTTACAGCTTCTTATGCAGATGACACCGCCTGCCTAGCAAGTGACCAAGACCCAAATATAGCTTCACTGAAACTGCAAGAGCAGCTAAACAAAATAGACACCTAGCTACAGAAGTGGCGATTCAAACCCAGCGTGACAAAATCGGTACATGTCACCTTCACACTTCGAAAAGGCGATTGCCCGAGCGTCTGCATGAAGGACAAGGTCCTACCAAACAGTGATAGCGTAAAGTATCTTGGTTTGCACCTCGACAGAAGACTGACATGGGCGAAACATATCAAAACCAAGCCTAAAGAAGCTAACTTGCAATTATACTCGCTTAATTGGTTACTTGGACGCCAATCAAAGCTATCACTCAGCAACAAACTGCTAGTGTATAAAGCGATCATAAAGCCAATCTGGACTTCGTAAGAAACACAGAGATACATGAACACCTGGAGATCCCAACAGTAAAGAAGGAGATCAGCAACATAAGCTCCAAATACAAAGAACGAATGAACGGACACATAAATGAACTCGCTAAAGACCTTCTAGACGATAAAGAAAACGTAAAACGCCTAAAACGATGGCATATACTTGCCCTAGACACGAGAGAATAAGTCTCTGGCCTCTTTACGGTGCCATTTGATGGAATGGCACTAACAAAACACAAACACGGAAAAAAATCTGATTATGGCTGAAGCCGAAAAAAAAAATAGAATTACACCATCGTTAGTAGAACACGAGAATCCTAATGAAATTTACAGAGCCCTTTTTGATGTTGTGCAAAAAGAATACCAGTCAATTTTCAAGACCAAAACCATTAACATTAATGGCACTTCTATTGGCTTCAACCATGGGCTTCAACCATGGGCTACTCCAGGTATTTTTAAAAGTAGAGCGAGACTATACGAGTTATATGGTTTGAAACAATACAGGTTTGAGACTCCTTTCCTAGAGTATGTAAAAAAATATTAAAAAAATTATTAACAATGAAACGGGTAAGTCGGTTAAACAAGAAAATCAACTTGAGATTATGGTCGATAACAAATTAGTTAGTAAGGCAGCTGACGTAGCTGAGGCATTTAATCAGTTTTTTGCCAACATACCTATAACTACGACTTGCTCCTTAAATTCGTCCCCGTCTAAAGCTGAGAACCTTTTGAATAGCAGTGTGCCAAAATGTACTCGCATTTAGCTTCGAACATGTAACGCCCAGTGATGTAATTAACGTCTTTAACACTCTTAAGTCTAAAAACACTAGTGATTACAGGGGCATCTCCATTAAACTTTTAAGTAATATAATAGACATCGTAGCCCCCTATCTAGCTATTACTTTTAATAAATGTGTTGATCTAGGAACTTTTCCTGACCTCATGTAGAGTAGTAGTAAAGTTATACCATTATTTAAATCTGGTAATAAAACATCATAAGCAATTTAAGGTTTATTTCTATCTTACCAGCATAACATAACATAACATCACGCCTTGTTTCCCCGAAGGGTTGGGCAGAGGTGTACCTATAGTACACCCACATTTCGCCAGCATTTAGCAAAATATTTGAAAAGTTAATACTTAATCAGTTACTAAGACATTTTAACTTAAATAGCCTACTTCATAATGAACAATATGGCTTTACAAAAGGACGTTCGACTACAGATGCGGGTGTTGCTCTGCTGAAACACATATTTAATGCATGGGAGAAATTGCAAAATGCTATTAAAATAAATAAATAAATAAAATTCATTTAATTCAGGCAAAACCCATATTACAAAAAAAAACACTCATTTTTTACAGTACTGTAACAGAAAATATGAAATAGCAAAGTGATGTGATTGTTAACAAACGAATGAATCACATATTAGGTACAAATTATTAATGTTACATAAATAGAATAAAAGTACAATCACAAATTCAAACTACAACCGACTGAGTACATAATAACATAATCCATAATAAAATATCTGATTATAAGGGTCACGGCCAATAAAATTAAAAATAATAAAATAAAATACAAAACAAATTGAATTAAAAAATCATAATCGTGCCATTAACTTTTGCGCCCTGACATGTCTGTTACAGCATTTTCGTATGTAGGGGCAATCAAATCGCAATCAAAGCAGCAATCATTATCAGGACAGTATTGGAGCTGGTTCGCACTCTGCTCACTAAGGTTGCGCACCGCTTGCGCATGGTGGCGTGAAAACAGTCGGTGCGTGCTTCCGCAAACATGCCCGAGGTGCTGCAGAAGCGGGGCAGCCCCAACACCGCCCTGAACGCGTTGTTATACTGGACGCGGAGGGCGCTGTACGACGCTTGTGTGTAGCGAGACCACAGGCTGCACGTCTACAGTGAAGTGCAATATGCTTTAAAAAGGGTGATCTTAACTTGATCGGAGCAACGTGCAAACCTGCGAGCAACATATTCGCTCTTTATGACAAGGCCCTCCGCTCCCGTTCGATGTCAGCATGATCCTTGAGGTCAGCCGTGACTATATGCCCCAAGTATTTAAAATGGTCCACTCTGTTTAGAGGAACACCATTGAGAAAGACTGGTGGCACGTTTTCTAGGCATTTTGCACCGCTGGCTCCAAAGACCATGCATTGACTCTTGTCAACATTATATTTGAGCCCATGCCTACCCGCGTTCTCCTCACAGACCTCAACCAGCTTTCTCAGACCACAGATCGACGCGCTCAGCAGCACTATGTCATCCGCATAACTCAGATTATTGACGCAGACACCATCAACGTGGCAGCCGACATGCCGACTGCTGAGCGCGTCCATGTAGAGGTTGAACAGGGTTGGTGAAGTCAATCCACCCTGCCTCACTCCACACTCAAGCTGATACGGTTCCGACATTGACCCCGCCCATCTAACGCTGTTGACCTGATGTGTATACCAAAACTTGAAAATAGTCACCAGTTCACGAGGCAGGTTAATACTATATACCTTATCGTAGGCCACCAGGTCGAAGGCCCTAGACAAGTCGAGGAAACACGCATACACAGGGGTTTTACGATCCATGTAGTATTTGACGGTATGCTTAAGACTCAATATAGCACTTTCTGTAGACAAATTAGGTCTACAACCAAACTGGTTATCGTGCAGGTTTACATATTTATCCAACTGTGTGTTAAGCAAACCGTCAAACACCTTGGCTATGATGGTAGCTAGGGAAATAGGCCTGTAGTTTGTTTTATCTGCAAGGTCACCCGTTTTATTTTTCACAACGGGCACTACCACAGACTTCAAAAGATCTGACGGCAGGTAAGAGTGGCTCAAGCAGAGTGAGAAGAACATTGCTAAGACTCTAGAGACGTGCGGGCCAGCGTGTTGTAGGTATTCAATGCTGAGGCCGTCGTGCCCCGGGGATTTGCCTCTCGTCGTTTTCCTGATAATTTTATCCACGTCTCTCGCAATAAACCTTACCACGACTGCCTCGTTCGGCATCTCAGCATTGAAGACCCCACCAGCAGGCCCCAAAGGGGATTGCACAGAAAAATGGTCTCTGAAGACATCCGCAATGTCCTTATGGTCACTGACACCATCGATGCTCACAGGAAGACCCGGCCTTACATTTGCTTTGCTAGTGCTTTTCCAAAAACCACAAAAGTCACCCTTGGAATACTTCTCAGCAAGTGTGTCCATACGAATCTGATCTTCACGATCTTGGGAAGCCTTCAGTTGTGACTTGAATACCCTTCTGCTCTCACTCATTTCAGTGTACATAATACCGAACCTAGGCTTACAACACGCTACCCACTCCGTAAACTTCAACCGAGCCTCCCTATGAACCTCTCAAAATGGTTTTCTGTGATCTCTCTAAAGCCTTTGATTGCGTGCGCCATGACACTCTTTTGCATAAACTAAGTCATTACGGTGTCCAAAACGAAGCTCTCAACGTAATAAATTGTAATTTACATAATAGGTTCCAATGTGTAGATGTCGATGGTCTGAAATCTTCCGAGCTACCTGTTCAGTTAGGTGTACCTCAAGGCTCAATACTGGGTCCATTCTTGTTCTTAGTGTATTTCAATGACTTACCATTCTATTTAAATGAAATCTGCGACGTTGTACTGTTTGCAGATGATACCTCTCTTATTTTTAAAGTAGACAGGAATAGACAAGATTTTGACGACGTAAACAGTGCACTCTCAATGGTTACGGATTGGTTTACGTCAAATAACCTAGTTCTCAATGCCAAGAAAACGAAATGTGTGAAGTTCGTCTTACCGAATGTTAGAAATCTAGGACCCAACATCGTCTTAGATAGCTGCTTGAAACAGTAGACTCGGCAGTTTTTCTGGGCATAACAGTAGATGCGAAACTTCAGTGGGGCCCACATATATCGAGCCTAGCGGGGAGGCTCAGTTCAGCCGCCTACGCCGTCAGGAAAGTAAGACAATACACTGACGTTGATACAGCTTGGTTAGTCTGTTTTAGTCATTTCACCAGCGTTATGTCCTACGGTATTCTGTTGTGGGCTAAAGCCTAATATTCAAAATTATATTCTTATTTCAAAAACGAGCTGTCCGAGCAATTTATCAGCTAGGAGCCAGAGTTCCTCTTAGATATTTTTTTTAAGATATTGGTATTCTCACGGTGGCATCTCAATTTATCTTCGCCAACATCTTATATATTAGGCAAAATATACACTTATACACTAAAAACAGTAATTTTCACAATGTTAACACCAGAAATAAGAACTGCGTTCTCCCTTTCACCGTCTTCATAAGGTCCATAACTCATTTGTTGGGCTTGGTATAACCTATTATAACAAGTTACCCTCTTCTTTACTAGATTTACCTTTTAATGCGTTTAAGGTTCAAGTAAAATCCAACCTTTGTTCAATGGCATATTATTCCATTAACTACGATAAGAACTGTTGGTCGCTGTGATTAACTCAAGTCAATGTTCGTGTCCTTTCTCCAGAATCAGCTTACCTACTGACAGGGTATATGAGTTCATATATATATTTTTTTTGTTTGACGGTATCTGTCAATTATTTTGTTATCTTCATTTATTATTGATATGATCTACTCATTACAATGTTTTTTAATGAGCTGTATTGCAATATGTGGTTAGCTAGCGACCTCTACAATTTGTAATATTATTCTTGCCTGAGCAACCTGCAGCAAGTTCGTCATACTCCCTTAGATGTCACTGCTTGCGGTAGCGTTGGGGGTCGGGTTTACTCCGTCCCTCAAATATGGCGAGGGGGGTAATGGCTGATCTTTGCGCTGTGCTCGTGGATGGGTGCTGCTTGTGATGACTGGTCGTCTTGCTGTCTATGGTTTTATGATTGTTACAGTATTTGTTCTGTTAATTTATTTTACTTTGATGGTCCTAGTTTATCATTTATTTATTTTATTTGTTTGTACAATAATTCCAGTACTGCATATGTAAGCTGCCATGCCTTTTAGGCCTGGAGGCTTTTATTTATGTATTAAGTTTTATTTACATATTTTTTTTGGTATTGTCGTGGCTAGCTGACGTATGGCAATTCATTTAATGTTTTGGTAATTACTTACAATTGTTTAGAATCGAGTTCTTCTAACCGAACAGACAGCTGTGCTGCTGGGGAGTTTGTTGCGCCACTTCTTCTTCTGTTTCAATTTTGACGTTCGAAAAGTGCCGATTCTCAGCCTAATTTGAATTAATGACTTTTGATTTGATTTTTATTTTCAGTTTCTGCTAGCTACTAACTGAATTGAAGGAGGTTCTTTATGTCAACATTTAGGACGACCTCGCCTATGCCAGAATTTATTTAGGTAGGTCGACAAGGCGTGCACGGCAACGACAATAACGCTTAGCCGAAGTACGTGATAAGTTACGTTTATAGATCTCGACCTTATTAATTGTCGATCAACTTTAGATTTATGTTTTGGCACAAAATAATTTTCCTACTACAAACGCTATAGCTCAGTATCTACGTTATGCTTCACACATCCATTGCATTGATGATGGTTACAGATATATAGAAGCATTCATCACCTTCGACATACTATCTTATATCCAAACCTAATACTATCTTAAGGGGAATATTTCGAAAGCAAAGCTTACAAATCAATTCAAAGTCACGGAGCGTCTTCTAAATTTGTAGGTGCACTGCAGCCAGTACCGAATCAGAGAGACTACGTTTCGACAGGTCAATCATAGTTTGAATAAGCAATGCTGTTCACGATGTAACTTTCTGCGAGGTCACAATATATCATTAAATCATTTAATCGATTAATTAATTGTTTAACTATTTTACCTTTTCGGATGTTCACCATTATTAATTAAACAGAATGTACCAGAACATCCTCTGTTTACAGCACCATCTCAGTTATAAACAAGACACTCATATAAAACTCTTGACGTATTGAAAATAAATAAATCTCGTATTCTTGTGTGTATAACGTTGCGAAGTTTATTCGTTACTATAATGCCCTCAGTACTAGACCTGTGATTTCAGACTTGAGCGGTGTTTCAATCTACTTACTGTATGCGAATGGGTTTCATTCAAGTATCACCACACTCCACGCTCGGCGTACTTTCGTCTATGCTAACACGACTTTGGAATCCATACAAAGTGAATTATGTAAAGAGAATAAAAAAAAACAGCTGCAGGTACGAACAGGGGCCTTTTAGTCAATATTTTCGAAGGTAGTCAAACAATTTAAGGATAAAAAGACATTCGTTCAATCGTGGGAGGCTAATTTATTTCCTCGAATCAACGACCCGTTCACTGGCCTATAAATTCTTGGGGCACGAGTATTTTAGTGCTAACAAAGTTATAAATTCCGTTCTACTGAAAGTGTCTGAACTTACCTGTTTGACATTTAGAAGCGTAGACTCTGGCTTTTAAAGACTGCTTAGTGTCAACATTGAGGCGAGCCAGTTCGTGCAACAAGTAACATCGTTCTGAAGCTCGTGTGCTCATGGACAGGGAACGCTCCAGGGTGCGGATTCGAACCCTGGGGACAGTATTAGATTTTACGGAGTAGCGGCCTCAGTCCGGTCCTAAATTGCGTTAATCTAGGGCTGAACTCAGGCTGTCTTGACAATGAATTTCTTCGAGACAAAAGTTGTGTTCTCACTTCTATCCAAAAATCGTAGAGATAAACATACTCCACAAATAAAATATTTTAAAGCGACTAAGTTTCTAACACGAACATCCCTATTATTTTCTTTCGTGAGAATTATGATATTGATACAAAGTCCGAGACTATAATAAAAATACATAAAGATTACCCACATTCGGAAAACCACGTATTATTTTTGATGACAAAATAAAAATAAAATGACAGGTAATCAAAGGGCATATAAAGATAAGCCACCACGAACATTAAATTAAATAAAACGTTAAGGTAGGAATTACGTTGGCTAAGCTGCGTCGCTGATAAAAGATCGAATTAATTAAAGAAAGTTAGGTCAAGGCAAAGTTACGTAAAACCTAGTCAGTCTAGTTTCCATATGTTACGAGGTCTAGTTTGCTTTAATTTATACAAGTACTAGGTTTTAAGTTATACAAGTACAAGTTCTAGTTTTAACAAGTACGTTACTGTACATTAACTTTCTATAAATTTAAGACTGGGAAGATGGACACTTTTTGACAGTCATGGTCATGTCTTTTTTGCTATTTGATTCTTAAATAAATTTCAACACTCTTTTTTGAGGATATCTACTCGAAAAGCGTACTCCAACACCAAATTTTTTACCAGATACCATTAAACAGCGGATGTAAGATAAATACTGAAATTACTTAGCGTCGCGAGGTGGCGCGGGCGGGCGCACTCGAAGCACGGAGTCGCGACTTGGTTCCCGCGATACAGACATGCCCAGTAGAATAAACGCCCTTCGTTCCCGATCCGACTCGCTCATACTTTCTCGAACACGTTTCTGAACATAAAATAAGAGAGATTTTTTACGGTCCACGTGACTTGGCAAACAAGCTCTATTAAACTTCCCAGATTCGTAATGCCCATGGCTATACAATTTATAATAAAATACAGAAATGAACCTACCTGGTCCAGGAAAGCGTTTCCAACGATATCGTGGAGCTTTTGCAGGAATTTATCTTTTTCCGGTAATAAGTTGGCTGGTTTTCTTGTTATTTGTTCCATTCCGAACTCGGCTTGTTCTAAACACTTGGCGGTGTCTCGTTCTTCGTAAATTAATTGAGTTGCCTGTATGAGGCGACGTGCGTCAGTTGCGTGTTGCAGTTGAGTGTGCGTCAATTGCTCTTTCCGTGCTCGTGACAGGCGAGCACGAGCGGCTGCATCTAACGCACTAGCAGCGTACAGTGGTCTTCGCTCACGTAAAACAGCCTGATACATATTAAATAAACGTTCAAGACTCATTTAAAAGACTTATTTGTAAGTCTTGAGCTTTAGCTTACATTAGAAAAAGCGGAGTCATAATGTGTTCCAGCCTTTTAGTCGAAAACACAGACATCACAAAAAATGTTGTAAATAACACTGGAAATCCAGCTGTCATTTCATATATGTGCTTTAAACATTGCCAGTGTTATTCAATTAAGCTTACAGCTATGCAGTAAATTTTGTGAACACCAAATGAACTACAGGGTTAGATTTCAATCTGAACAAGTGCTATAAATTTCAATTTCGCTGGCCGTTTATAAAGAATGGCGGCGTGCAACGTATTATATTTTGTGGGTCAACGGGTCAGAGGTTAATATTATAAAGTTAAGAGAGTGTGGGCGTACTTGTCGTTTCTCCAAATCGGCTAGAGCTTTATTTGCCAATTCCTGCAGCTTTTGCGATCCTTGTTTATTGGCAGAGACCAATCGTTCGTCCTTACATAAGGCAGTTAGGAAATATTTGTCATGTGCCATTCGCTCCAAATATTTCGAAGCCATTAAACGGGAGATTTGTTCGGCTCTCTGTTTTTCCGCGCGGGATGTTTCTTGGACCTAGAATTATTTGCCAACATCATTTTTATTTCTCGTTGTAAACAAAAACGTATCTGCACTTATTATACGAGATTAAGACGTTCTTCATACGGAAGTAGTAAAATAAATCTTTAGGAATATTTATTACTAACATAATAATTTATTTTGAAACATGACGTATTGTCGGTAGCTACAAGCGTCGTATAATACGGCGGTATAGCCGGCGTGTGACTTAGTTAATGCTGTGTCGAAAATATTTAACTACTACAGTTTTATTTTCTCGACAGACTTATATTATGTTTACTGATGCTATAATACACGTTACGGGTGTAAAACTACCCTTAACTAAGCCAATATTAATTTAATTTTCGGTTTTTATGTTTTTTTTTGTACTGCACCATACTTTCTGGTTACGGAGATATTAAAAGGGAAAGTTTCAACTTTTGTTCATTTTACGAATACCAGTTTTAAATTCCATTCCCCTTTTAGATCCCTGTACACAATGTATTGCGTGCGGTACTTTACGCACTTCTGTAAACAGTGGATTATCACAATAAAAATAAAATTCGTAACCCAGCAATAATTTTTGCACAAAATTTACTTAGTTTGATGTACAAAATGCGCAGTTAACGGCTTCGTGAAGGGTCTGGTTACACCCTGTATGTAGTATGTCTTCAACTTTTTTCATATTAACTTTTAAACGCTAGATGGTTCACGCAACTACACAAACAATAACAACCACCTGTTTTCTTAATAAATATTCAGCATCAAAAACAACAAAGTAGTTTGTCTTACTTTGGTCATTAAATTCATAGCAGCCAGCTGCTAAAAAATATGGAGAAAGTTCTGAACCTGTTGTTCCTTTTGCGGTTGCATACGTCCACGATGCACCAAGACTTTAGGAGCATCTTTGTCTTTTGACTCCCTCTTAATCTCCACGTTGCTTAGCAACGACACAGCTGTTTGCAACACTTTGCTCGCCGTATCCCCAGCACACTCTCGCACCTAATAAAATTTGCAGTAAATTAGTGAGCATTGTAAATTGATCTTAAATTGTGTCGTGTTATGACCTAAATGATACAGGGGGAGCTTGAAGTTCGATAGGGTATCAGATGGACTGACTAGAAGACATTTGGTATCTAATTAATAAGTAGAGTGTAGGTAGGTTTTTGTTCAACTAAAGCATCGTATAATCAGCCTATAATGATCCCGCTGCTGGGACACAGGCCTCCTCAGGTGAGAGGGAGTGGACGGTAATCCACCGCCGGCCCAGTGCGGGTTGGTGGATGTCTTCAAATTTTTGGTTCTAGGATATGGCGGTTTCCTCACGATGTTTTACTGCACCGTTTTGATAGAAGTGGTGAATAAATAATTTACACAAAGTAAAAGCGCCTTTCTGGGTTTAAACCAACGACCTACAACTCGTAAGGCACGGCCGTTACCGCTCCTAATTGCTTATGTGCTGCTGCTAATTGTTTCTCTTGACCTTATTGTTATTTTTTTGACATTCAATGGCATAGAATAAATTACGCGAAAGTTCTACTACACGCTAGGGGTTCTCATACACGCTTCCATTCACATACTATATAAAATCATATCTGTTGAAATTTCCTCTGAAGGATAGGCAGAGGAGTATTATAATAACGCCCACATCTCGTAACTAACGTTACAAATCCTAAGTTAGCAAATACCATGGTAGCGAGCCTATAGGCATTAACGGCACAAAACTCCAGATTCACTAAAACATTGATCAAATAAAACAAAAAGAGAGGTGTTGCTGTGTCGTGAACGTAACGAGTAATATTTTCTGAGGTGGGTAGAGGTGGTGTCGTCGTGTAACAGTTCTGACTGGACAAAACAAATTCTTTGATTCTTTAGCTATCGAGTGGTGTAATTGTATTTTGGATGTAGATTTTGTTATTATCATTTTTTTTAATGGTCTCCTACTATGACAGCAGATTCAGAAAACAGTTTTCTTTTATTCACCTTGAAACCCTTGTTTAAAAAAAATACACTTTTTAATACATGACGAGAAATAGTTTATTTGGGGTTTGAACTTTTTATTTAACACTAAGTTGAAAACTGGCAGACACAATTAATATGAGAGATGGTAGAGATTCAGAGGTCGGGACGAGACTGGCGCGTTGCGGGAAGCGGGAGGCTCTGAGATGATGACAAGGCAATTAACAGGAAATCTATGTTATCAATTATTGTTGCTCATCAAGGGTTTTCCTTAGCATTAGGAAACTATAACAGTACCTTCTTATCCGCATTGAGGTAGATCATTGAAGGCAGTAATAACACCATCTAAAAGTTTTACCTGCTGAAACATCTTGTTTTTTAGAGAAATTTTTCGTAGCTACGTTTTGGTATGAAAACATTCCATTAGAAGATAGCTGAATAGCGTGAAAAGTTGGTTATTGTTTAACCGGCCCTAAGCGATTCTCTCGGATGTTTTACTTAAAAAGAAATTGAAAGCGGGACGTCTCTAGATTGTTTTACCAGATGATTTAAAATTGGTATTCGGAATGTTTTGACCAAACGATCTGCTGATTTAAATTGTAGGTTGCTGGACGCACTGTTTAAAAAGCTGTCGTAGTTTTCATGAAAGGTCACAATAAGAAGATTTTAACTACATTTATAAATGTATGATGTAGTTCACGATATGAATGTAGCTGGCCAGAAGCACTGCCATTCTGCAAAAAATAATGAAATATCTTCCAATCCCGGATCTAATCTTGTCAGTCATAACCATCTTCTAATTTTGTTATATTTAAGGTAACTTCTTTTAAATAATGTAAATAACTTTGAAAGGGTAGTACCGTTTCTTCAGCACATCTCGCGCATTCAGCGAAATCCGGTGGGAACCGTCTCTTACGCTGTCCTCGATGTGCAAGGACCAAGGAACGTTCAAAGGCACACTTTTCGTATTCTGTCTGAGCACGAATTTGTAAGGCCCTTGAATTATTTGGTTCCAATGCTGCGAAGAAAATTGGATATTAAAATTTTAAGATAATTCTTCTACAAAACATGTTCGTACAAATGTAAAATCATAGCTATGAATTATTCTCATTGTTGGAACTTAAGCTTCCTCTCTGTGAGTATAGTTTGTTGGTTTGGCTTGCATTTAGTCATACAGAGGTAACACCCAGGCGTTTATTTTATTTATTTACTTCATTGTAAATTAAAGAGATTCCTCCTAATTAAACCTTATTTCCTCTGACAATGTTAAATCTTGGAACGAAAGCAAGAACACACAACAGAAGAGAGCGACATACCACAGACCTAAAGACGGTTTTACATCTGGTATAATTTGCTTTCATCCGGCTACGATATATACGGACAAGAAAAAATACTTGTGAGACAAAAGCAATGCAGGTAAATATTCTTTAAACTAAGAACAATAAATACAGCGAGAAAAATCTATGCCGTAAACTTTTATGTTCGAACTTCATGTAAACCTTTATTGGCCACTATTCGCACTAACTGTTAATATAGGGATGTACATAGCTAATATGTAGTGTGTACCGGTTGCCTGCGCCGCGTCTGCCAAAGCCCCGCTGTAATGTGTTGATTTCGCCCGAACTAAACTTCGCCCAAGCAACGAGCGAACATCAGAAGGCTGTAAATAAAATATATGTTCATGTTTTAGCCGCTACCGGCTTGATATATATATAATATATATATGTATATATATGTATATATGTATGATATATATATGTATATCGTACCCACTCTGGGTACGATTTTATCCTCAAAATCATGCTTAAATATATATGTTTTATATGCGGATGAACGAATAACCGGATGGATATTAGGTGGCTTTAGCTTTCCGCTTTTGTTCACTTGAATTTATGTGGGCTTCCTCATAAGATAATCAAATCAAAATTTATAATGCATTTCTGATTTAGGAGCCAATTGTTATTTGGTACAACTTGTTTTCGTTTTTAAGCATGCTGAAAAAGTAAAATAAAATTGAAAAACTTAACATAGGTACTGCGTATAGCTATCTAATTGACACAAAACATACACGTTTTGTGACAGCATACATTATTGGTGTCCAATTATCAAACACTACACTAAAAAAAAAATGAAATATCAACTGTTTTAGAGCGATTACGGAAAAATATGGACAACCTTCTGTTACCGTAAACAATAATGTTACTTAAGCGACCCCACGGACACTATCTCCCGGAAGAAGTTATGATCCTCATCTCTCATTGGCCGGCTTGGGTGAACATTCGCAAGAGCAAACGTACACGGAGGAAGAAATTATTTCACTAAAATTCTGGTAGGGATCTAACCGATACTTTCGGGGGAATCAAAAATAGAGGGGGCAGTCAACGAGCCTGAATGCTTCGCACTATTTCCATTGACTGTCTTTGTTTATTTCATAAAGGTCCCCATTTATTGCACTAATTGTATATTTTTAAATATCTTAGGTATAAATCGAATGCACTGTTTGAAGTATTTATTATTTCTCTGCTTTATTTCTGTGATCCTATCAGAAAGTTAAGTTTTTTATGGATTAACTTTGGGCAAAATAATTATGAAATGTGTTTGTACGTTCAAATAAACCATCCATTTCAATTCTTAGAAAATCTAGTATGGTCTACAAAGTTACATTTCTGATTTGTTACAAACGAGAGAGACAGTGCCGGTGGAACCGAGTGAAACACGCTTGTAGTTCAAAATATGTATATATATTTGTATTATTGTTGGCTTATTTAAACCTTTAACCTTAGTCACTACACACGTAGGAAGGATACAGGAACGATAAACATACGTGCTATTGCTACGCTAAAAAATGATTCTGTAAAAATATGAAACTGGAAATACTAAGATGTTGTTTCGCTTATTTGGAACCTTAGACATTTCACCCGTACGATACAAGAACGATAAATACGAGTTAGGTCTACATTCAAAAAGATGATGTTTTGTTTGACTGTGAAGTAAAAAACTTTTATCAATAAGTACAAGTAGCTTTATGCTCAGCCACACAAAACCACAATAAATCTAGTCACGCAGAAATTAAATAAAAAACGATTAAATCGCGCGTCCCATGTCTGAGTTAGAACTTGAAATTATCTAAGCAAACATTATCAACGGATTGGTGCGACTAATTACATGTTAACTGGCAGAAATAGTCTCCAGTTCTTTGTCTTAAACTCACATTCCATCGAAGAGCTTCATTGTACGCATGTGTGGATTTTTCGAACAGTTCCAAGCGTTGTAAATAATTGCTGGAAAAACAGGTCAGTTAATAATGTTAGAATACTCGTAGCATGAGATTGTTTCTTGTTTTAAAGTCGTAAATGGACATCGGAAGATGTCAGTTGGATTGTGTGGGTTAGTTGGATTATTTGTTTCTTGGAAAAGTATATTTAATGAGGCCTTTAGCAAACTAATAGTGCCCTACTCTGAAGATATTGAATTTGGGTTAACACCTGTTTTTGGGTGCGTTTCCAGACCACGCTAGTTCCCACACCCCAGGAGACAATCTAAGCATAAATCGAACTATGAACTTAATCTTGGTTTCTCATTATGTTCATTTAAACGTAACGAATGTCATTAAGCCTTTTTCCGAAAGTTTAGTGCTTTAACTTATTATACTTAGTTGCATAAAAATAATTGAATTAAGCATCTTATAACTATAAACTTAGCTCATTAAAGCCACGCTACGGTATTACAACCTTTCGGCAGGCACCCATTATTTAACGTCAAACTCTGGCTAAAACACTGATTTGGCACTAATTCTAACCCTGTTCATGCCATAATACGGATGCTAGTTATGAAAAGCATAAGTAACTATGTCAATTCTGCCCAAAACCACTGGGCATTAAAGTATGAGTATGAGGTTAGTGTTGTGTACAGGCCATATTATTTAGAGCACTGCATTTCCAGGATGGACAGTATAACCACAAAGCTGTATAGTTTATCCATAACCGATATGTAAAAAGCGAAAAAGTCGTAAAAGAAGGTACCTTTGGAAACTTTTTTAATTAACTTGATACAGAATAAAGTAACCAATCATTGTCTGCGTAATATAATCTGAATTGGCAGGTGAAGGCTCTAGTGGCCCTCCGTAATACGAGATGCTGGGACAGACAATAGGACCGTTCAATGACACTCTATGACTTAATTTTATGAGGGATCCTGACTAGTTTATCGTGGGCCGTTCAAGTTGAGCCCCCGTTTATATACGACTGAACAAAAATACGTGTTATTAACAGGATGTATCTTGAAACCTATCTTTTGTGAATGAATGCGACACAGAATGACGTTCAGAAAGCTGTAATTTTTTTTTTGGAATTTATAAATGTTCTGTTTTTGTGCAAAGTGTTATATCACAAGCAGCTGCTATTTGATATTATAGCACTGCGTTACATCGTCGCTCTCCTGATGCAGTGGGTGAAGTAAATCACGAAAATAAACAACAGTACCGGAGAGACAATTTGTCACTACATTCCAAAGTGCGAAACTTTAGCTTTGTTTGTTTAACATACCCTCTTTCGCGAAACACGTTCACCGCGTTACATAAGGGTCTCTCTTCCACTTCTAATTTCGTCTTCATGCTTCTCAGATTCCCCTTTGTCTCTTCCAAGATTCAACACTCACACGTCATAACTACACTGACTGTTTTTCGTCGCAATGCCGAATTCACGAATAAATCTAGGTGACCTCGATTCCCTCAAGTATATAAAATTTGTGGTTGGCGACGGCGATCCCGAATTATATGTTCATGGAATTAAAATTTAGTATCTGTATCTTGACGACAAAATTTATGGTGGATAAAAATGATGTTAAATCCGAATGGCTCCGGGAATCCGTATCAGAATAAAATATTAACTAAGAATACTTAAAATTAAACTGCACTTTCAGCCAGCAATAACTTGGTATTATTTAAACGCAAGGATGAACTACTTAGCTTCGGTTTCTAAAAGCTCCATGAAGTCTCTAATCAATAAATCTCCTCATATTCTCATACGTTAGCAAAGTTGTTCAATTACCGAAAACATAAATAGATAAAAGCAAATCAAATCATTTGACAGTCGATTAAATTGAATACTTTTAAAGTATTGGGGTATTGCAACTGTTAGTTTGCTAAAAACGATGTAACGTTTGATTTTTTTTTTGTAATAATACCAGTCGTAAAATATATTTGGCAGCCATTTTCTTGTATTTGGAGACGAAAACTATTTTAAGTCTCTATCACTCTATTATTAAAAGTATTTTGTTAAGAATTTTGAAAGTTCTTAACAAAATACTTTAGACAATAAAATGGATGTTATATATATTTTACGACTGGTATTATTTTCAATAAGACTATTTTTTTTGTTTGTAAACGAATCGTGCAACTCTGAATCTGGAACTTTGTTCACGAGAAGATTGTTATGTTTTCAAAGCAGAACTTTTGTTTTAATACTGATATGCTTTTATGAAATACTATTTTGTCCGCGACTACTTCTGCTTTCCAGAATAAAAAGTTATCTATGTCCTTACCCAGGTCATGGTCTATCTGTGCGCAAAATTTCATCCAAATCCATTCATCCGTTTAAGAGTGAAAGCGTAACAAACAAACAAACTAACTTTCTCATTTATAATATAGTATTAGTTAGGAAGTTAGATTAATGACATTTGCCATTGGCCGCACACAATCATACCAAAATCAACGGAGTATTAGTTAGGAAGTTAGATTTATGACATTTGCCAAAATCAACGGCTTAGAAGACAACTTTATTTGAAATCTTTTGAAATCTGACAGTGAACTCCCTACCACGGGGCTTAAATCTGCAACTTTTCAAATATATTTTCGGTGTTGTCTCATCATGCGTACGCACCAGCTTTCAACTTTTCGCCTTGCATATGCATGCTTGAAAACCCTCTGGGCTGTACCATGTAAGTAAACCTTTGTATTTATCGTAGTGGGAAAGCTAGAAGGCAAGGACCAGTTAGTTCATTGTGCAACTTTGCCTTTAACTTTATGCAATTATTCATTTGTCTTGTTCTGTAATTTTTTTACGACGTAGAAATTAATTTAAAAAAAAAAAATTGTGATGTACAAAATCATAATTCTTGAATCACTTTATTTGATTGTTTTGGTGAAATTACTGGAGCAAAATACACTCACTCCCGCTATAACATGAACATCAAAAAACAGCAACTCGTCTGCTGGTCCCCACTAACTAGACTTTTATATTTTCAATACCATAACTTTCAGTAAATCAAAAGCCCATCTTTATAATATTGGCAACGCGTCACAAAATTTCACATCATATGTCTTGGGCCATTTAATTCTTCATAAGCCGCATACAATGTCCATCGCTTTCCTTATATAACTTATTGAACATAAATAATAATATTGAGAAGATGTTAAAAATATATATTATCGAAGATCTTTCTTTATGACAAGTACTTAAGGGATTGCGGTTCGACAGTATGAGGTTTTAGGCTTTGAATTAATAGGAGCACGTGGTTCCTTTGAAATATCAACGAAGGTACCTACAGTCTACGTGATAAAGAAAAGATTCTAAGAAAAATAGAGTAGGAGCTACGTGGTTGCTACGGCCTAGCGGAATAGCTACGCTTTCATAGCCGAAAGCTTACGAATTCATAAAATATTTTAAACTATGCTTTGTTGTTTCCACAATTGGGAAAAAACAACATTAGGTATGCTAGCCTCGGTAAGGACCAGGCCCGTGTCGAAATTGAAAATTAAACATTTGCGATGCTTTAGCGTTGAATGAAAACAGACAATTTCAAATAACACAATACAAAATAACTGTATGTAAAACGTCGTGTGAATTACTCTTAAAACCGAGCGTTCTTAACTAGCACTATTCTGAGTTAGACAATTATGTTACGGGTGCGTCACTAACACCACAACAGAATTTCACATATTCAAATAAAAAATGTCCACTTAACACAAAATAGAAAATTTGGCTGAAATATACGACATTATAAAATAGGCGCGTGTGGCTTTAATATAAAATATTACTACGAGTACGAGTAAATATTTTGCAACAAAATAATTAAGTGAATAATTACATTTCAAAATCAAAATATTTAAACCTACATCACTTATGAAACGTCAGAATCTAGGTGCACGGTTCCAATTGGTCGTTTCCTATGAAGAAGAGCCGGCAAGAAACTCCTTGCTTACTCTTTTAAAAATATTTGACTTTTACAATATTTTCAAATTACAGTGTCAACAGGTATGGGATGACAGTGTGAAACCTGTCAACAGATATATAGTTTAAATTATGTTTATTTGTCCTCCGACTTTTCAGACCAAAAATTTGATGATTTTCTTTGGCATGCTAAAAAAAAACAAAAATAAGTGCTACAAAAGTAGTGAGTACTCACTAGATAATCACCACAATTGAAAAATAGGCAACCATCACAATTCGAAAAAGCGAAGGTTGAAATTGTGACCCATGATATTGACAATCATAAACTTTAGAAAATAAAATGGCATATTTAGTCGTAATGTAACGTGTTGTTTAACTCTCTATCATGAATAGCAACATTTGCAAAGAAACTGGTTATTACTGTACGTGATGCTCAACTACGTTGTAGTGCTCCCCTCCGCCACAGTTTCTCTCGCGGCCACCAATCGGCGAAAATAAGAGAAATAAAAGATATTGTATTGTCAAAATTCGAGATAACATAAGTGCCAAGTTAGGATTTGTCGAGAAAATATCAAATTTGACAGAACGATTCAAGAATTTTGTATGGCAGCGCTGTCAGAAAACGAGAAAAGTGATAGATATAGACGCGAAGACAAAAAGCAAGACTAAGTAATTGTCGCGCATATCATGTTAGCCCTGCAGGGCGCTATACGTCATATCATCCCGACGACAGAATCAAATTGTGCAAAGACGTGCGAAAGTAATGGTGTAATGAACACAAGCAGGCTCGGGTGGAATGGTGCCGTGATCTTTTAAACAAATTTGAAGCAGGCTCGTCTCGGCGTGTATACGACATTTATCAATACGATCCAGAAACGAAGCGCCAGTCGACGGTTTGGGTATTTCAAAACGAATGAATGCCTACCAAAGTGAAGCGATCTAGAAGCGGGGGAAGAATTTGATCGTGAGTTTTTTCAATTTGACTGGCTACTTGGTGTCAATTCCTTCATGGAACCAAAGAAACATCAACGCTGAACGGTATACTACCAAATGCTTGGCAGAAGTTTTCTCTGTTGTGAGCAATAAGCGACCAAACACAGGGCTCCGCGGGTTACTGCTACACCACGACGACGCGCCTTTTCACACCACGCTCAACACGAGAGACTTCCTGGACAGCACGCCGTTCAAAATCCTGGATCACCTTACAACCCTGACCTAGCACCGTGTGTCTTCTTTTATTCCCGAAAATAAAAATCAGCTCCAAGGGATAAAATTTTCGCCGCCGGAAGATACGCTGTCAGCATTAGAGCAGTCTGTAAACGAGGTGTCTTCGGCGGACTGGAAAAAGAATTTCGATATTTATTTTTATTTTCGCAAAACTTTCTGAGTGTCCCACGTAATGTGCTGCCACATTATGTTGTATATTCATTATTAATCTACATTTGTAACTTAGTCAAATTTTGTGTAAGACAAATAAAAAATTAGGAGATGGAAATCGTCTACCTACGATAGTCGAAGTAAACGTGAATACATATTCATATTTATCTATTTTGAATATTATTTAAAAACGTTATTAATTAAGTCATTCCAACAGCATGAATGAATGAAATGCACCAACCCCAGCATGGTTTGACCAGACTCGATTAATCGAATGAATACCAATATTTGCACTAACTCCTGAAGCCTCATGGTTCATAGTGCTACATAGACCAAATATTATATTATTCCGACAAAAGTTATAAATTAAGTTTGTGTAAAAGCAACACTGTTAAAAATCTCCCAAATTTGAAATATTGAAAGTATTGAAGAAGTGCCTTATACTGCATTGGCAGAATGCCCCGTTTTTACAATGAAAACAAAATTACGTCATAAAAATGAAAAATTAGTTCTGCTAATCTTAATATTTCGCTGATGTAATCACATTTTGAGGTAACTAACATCACCAATTGGTTTCTCAAAAACTGTCAACTAACCAATTGTTGCTGCCGACATGATAATGTTCAAATAAAGCCGTTCATTAACGTTCAAGTTCAAATGTCGCGGTATATTATACCTACTGTTAATATAACTGATTATATTGAAGTTAGTCTTGCTATACTATACTATACTTGAATATACGTGGATAAACTATCTGCATGCAACTAAGTTTCACAAGAAGAGCTTCGGCGTCCATATTAATGTATTTAACCAACACATTTTCGACGACAGAGTAAATAATAATAAAGCTTCCAGCGAAACTCCCCAATTTAGGTTGATACGTCGGCGTCGCTACAATAAATAAGAACATTTGTGTAATTCACTGTTAGGTAAAGTAATTATAAGTGTTTCAATAGTAAGTATCCTCGTCCTTGTAAATATACTCGTCCTAATAGGTTCAGCCTTATAGGTGTAAAATGGACTAACAGTGCTCCAAGATTCATTGAAACGTGGCTAAAATCTGAACAACCGCCGCCATCTTTTTTTTTATTTTCAAGAAACTTTCATGGAATTAGTTTGTACTATGATATTTTACAAAACAAATTGCTTAAATGTTTAACAACACCGCTGCCTGTCAACGCCATTCACGCGCCAAAAGATCCTTGAAGCAATCAGCCCTTTCACATTTATTTTACCTCTGACAGCAGTAACCCAACAGCAACCTGAATGTTACGAGAATAAAGATCACTTTGATTTTGACAGGCTTATCAGTGCAGCAACCTAACAGCAACCTCAAAACAAGGAGAATAAAGATCACTGTGGCATTGATAGTGATGCATAATCTGAGGTAATTAACGGGTTATACGTAATATAGAGGCAGTTGACACAACATTTTCTCAGGGTTGGCAACTCAATTGGCAAACTGCGTTAGTAAATTGTTCAGACGTCCCATAGTCCTTCTTTGCCAACTTTTTTTAAATAAAACAGAATCGGATTAGATACAGATACCGATTTCTATGACCTGTAATTTGTTGGATTTGTCTTCGCCCCGAATAGCATAATAACTATTATAACATAAAAAAAAAACACGAAAAAAAGTAGAATTTGATAAAAGTCGTTAATTCATGATATCTAGCCAAAACCTAAGCTGTGAATTCTTATTAATTTGTTTAAAAAAGGTAACATTATTCTACAATTACCTTCTAGTGCCCCATTTCCGGGAAAACAAACGCTAATGGAAGTTATTTTGTGTTCCGAATTGAATTCCAAAGAAAGATACGCTCTGTGATCGTAACAGAATTATTAATTCAATTTATTTCATATTCAAATACCGAAATAACGTTAAGTAAAGTAACATTTGAATTTGAAATGAAACGTAAAACCATTTCCAAGCAATTAGAGACTTGAAATTACGTAAACGACTCATTTGGAACAATAAACATAGAGAGCATATCCAGGTAAAGTTGTAAGTGGTTCCAAAAATAAATTGCAATACTTTAATTAAAGTTTACGGGTAAAGTCGAACGTTTGCCAAGTTTCCTTGTTAAGCGGAAAGAATTAAGTTCTGAATTCCCAAGAGAAAGCATGACGAGGTACAAGATGAAGATTGTTGATTAGGACGCGCCCTTTTGACCGCCATTCCGTGATTAATGCAGCATAATGAGCGCTAGGGTCGAAATCGACTCTCACGCAAGCCACACACTTATTTATTTAAAGAACTTAATTTTTTTTAAAGTCTTACATTTATTTTTATTTCTACTCAATACATCAAAAGTCTGTACTCGTTTTATTGAATTCTGTATCTTAGCGAAGCCTTATACAACTTCTGAAGTTTGATAAAATCGTATTTGAATATAAAGTAGACCAAATTAAATGACGGGATAATTTTGGACTTCGATAATTTTAAAAGAATTTGATATTACAACGCAGCGAGTTTTTTAAACTAAGTTACCTACTTCAATATTGAAAGAAAATTGTGTTGGTTTAATAAAAAAATATTTTACGAAACAAAACGAAACCTATTACAATTTTCAACTCTCCATTTTGAAGGGTTTTTACGAGCATTGTGTTTTGATGAAGTGTATTTTCCAAATACGGAAAACGTCAAAAAACATCACACTATAACGTAATTTTAAACTCAGTTTATTATGACCTCTCTATTTCTTTAAGTTAACAAAAGCGAAACATTTTGTTCAGTTTAAAAATAATGCAGGATTCCAAGTAAGAAACTTGGGAATCTTGGAACACAATGAATAGAATAGCTATTTGAAGTGATTTTCTTGCTCTTAATTTTATGCAAAATTTAGAGACAAGATTCGTTCGAGCTTTGGCTTGTGCCCAAAACTGCCTTCATTCCTCCCTTTTACTTGGTTTGCAAGACAAACGAACAATTAACTTGTCACATAAACTACAATAATTATGTAAGAGACGGCATTATCTGTATAGATTGTTATAAGCTTAGTTAACGAACTATGAGGTAAATCACCTTTGACCTACACCTACCAACGCTCAATGAAACTGGAAGGTCAAAGGTCTAAAGCTTTTTGGTGACATCGGAACCTAAATAAACTTGAAGAAATAATAAAATACTGGTGAGCTTTATAGCTATGCTGATATGATCCGTTGTTTCGCCATTTATCGAAGAAAATCATCAACGAATTCCTCCCAATCCTCAAGAAACGAGTGGATTTTGCGATATAAATAAAAAGTTCGAAATAAGATCAACATGATCTGCGTTCTAAATACAAAATGTATTGAAGGATTTGTTTTCGTTTGAATCTAATTCGAAAGACAAAGCTGTACTATTTGTTACTGAAGTCTTATGTTCGGTAACGCGAAGTGAAGGGCTTCGCGTTACCGAACATAAGACTTCAGTCAATTAGTTAGATCCAGGAAAGATCAATGGTTCCTCACTCGCGGTACATTTGACAACAATATTTCTACCATCTTGGAACACGCACACTCACATTAATGTGGCTTAAGCCTACCGTGAGGTGAAGGTGCTCGCGTCACTATACCGGTGGCGCGAGGCAGCGCGGGAGCGGGGCGAGCGACCGATGCAGCAACATATCGAGCAGCGTCGGTTGCAGCACCGCGAGGTCCTGGTTTGCTTTAGAGCTTTTGTTAACTAAGTACATAAAAGTGTAATTTTGATCAGCTATCGTATACGTCGACTGCAGATGCAACAATACAGAGTTTTGTGGAAGTCATCATAAAATGGCATAAGGCACGACACATACATATTCACAATATCGACCTACTTTCACCCAAAATGACGAGTATTTTAATTGGCATCTAGTCTAAAAACCTGAACATAGCTACCCGCTTAAAAGGCTCAGTTTCAAAATACGTCTAAAGCTGAAAAATTAAAAAGAAATGCCAATTAGACCACGCTATTAATTTTACCGCTTTCCCGCGCCGTTATCTATTGAGTTACGAGCAATTTCGATATCAATTTATCACACTGGTAAATTCAAACTGATATTCCTTTGCAGATTTATTAAGTACTTAACGCGAGGGGACTCCCTTGGAATACAGAAAATTGATAAGCACACCATTAGAGGAGATTTTATGAATCATCATTATAATATTGCCTTTAATGAGTGGTTTACGCTTAAAGGAGATGAAAGAAGAGGCAAGTATGGAGTTAGATGATATAAGTTTAAGTAGATATCCAGAAAAAATATATTATTTAGAGGAACACACATAAATAACTAGAGCGCCTAGGGACTGTACCAATCAATCAAAGGAAACCTGAGAATAGTACAACCTACAAAGTATTTTCTTTCTATGTATGCTCAAATACATCCTTTAAACCATTAGGGAAGAAAAAATCTTGGAAAACTAATATAGAATGAAGTCCTCTATTTACACAACAGACAAAAGAACATTAGGTAGACAAAGGCCTATAATTAAGCCTACAAAATAAGTAGGTACTTGTAGCGTTCATTACCGCATATAAGGTTTCTAATAATCTACCTTACAAGCGTACCTTTAAGCGTACTTAAGTTAAGACAGCGTAATCTAAAAGGGGCGAGCTAAATAGGCGGCTAAATAGTGAGCATTTGTCCGGTCCGGTGTGAAAAGGGACCCATCAGCTGGACGTAAAGTGAAGTCTTATAAGGGTGCATGCTGAAAGTTGGCAACGTCGCAAGCTGTCAAATAGTTCGTACTCAATTCAATTATGAAACATCGTTCTGTAGTACACTAAACTATTGAATGCTAGATGCACCTTACGGTTTCACCCACATATATGTCTCGATACGATATAGAAAAATATTTCATAATTTAATCGTGTAATAATGACAAATTTATCAAAACAGAGGATGCAAACTCTTCCCGAACTCCAAAACAATTCTATTCAAATCTTTGAAAAACGCAACGGAAGTTCAACAGGTTAAGTGTCTTGGAATGTTTTAAACTCGTACGGATCCTACCTGCGCTCGAGCGCTTTAGTTGGATAGACGATAGTCTCCTCCCTAAAGTTTGGCAACGTACAGCGCTGCACTGCAAGTATGAGTGTTCTAAGTATATGTTCATACTAAGTTAAATCGGTACCCGAAGGATTTAAACCATGTTTGCGTAATAATGTGTTCGGAAACAGTATGCTGAAGAACTATGGAAGCTATAGACTATGTCGAGCGATAGCAATCTTTGCTTTTCGGATTGCTATCTATTTCGCAAGAACTGGGGTGTAAAGATAAGAGATAATACTGTGAGATTGGGAAATACATCCGGGCAAAGAAATGTGGGATGTAAGCCGATTGAGCGGATCAGATATTTGCATACGCATGCTTTAGGTTCCTCAATCCAAATTGAGTAGATTCAGTATTTGTAATAGAAATAGTAGGTAGTTAGATTTCGGGAGCGGAGCGATGGTTGAAAATAAAAATATTTGGACTCGTTTAACTAAGAGTTTATTAGAATAAACGACCCGAGCTTACAGAGCTTGATGTAAGACTAACTATTCTATCTAACCTAATTAATACATAGAACTTACAACTAAGCTGGTGGTCACTGGCGCTCTCACATCACGCCATGTCTGGCTGATAAGGGCAAAAATGCAGCCTACGAGCTTATGGCTCTACCACAGCGATAAAGTGGGTTCGCAGAATATAACTAGGTATTGCAGCGTGACCTCTGGAGTTAAAACATATTTTTGTCTCATTCATTTAGCTGGTCATCGATTTTCGTTCTGATTTTGAAGTGAATACGTCTTTAATTTTCATCATTCCGTCCTCCTGACGGAACGTTGGCTGGATCCAGGAAACCATCCCCTTATCTTGTAATCTAGTAATAGTGATAATTAAAATATGTAACCACAGCTGTTTCCATCATGATAACTCAAAGGTAATCTTTAAAAGATATTATTCATTTGACAGTTTACGTAATTTAGCAGCCATGAACCTATTAAACCGATTACAATCGATTTTCTATTTCACCTAATGCGTAACAAAAATATACATATACCTTAATATTTCTCTTCCTCGCTTTTCGTTTAGGCCAATTTACTTGTTCCGCAACTATTTCAATAATATTTAATTTAACATTTTATATTTCACTTAAATCACAATATACAAGCTTACACTAAAATATGTACTTACATAAAGTACAAATATATAATAAAAAAGGGGGAAAGAGCTCATCGGGCTTCAAAGAGTTCGTCCGCATCGCTGTCAACGGGACAAGTGCCCAAAAGGCTGACAGCATTGCCACGTCGGATTGCTGATTCCTTCCACCATGAAGGCCACAAAGGCTTACTCAACTTCCAAGGCATTTTGGTCATTCCATCTGGCCTCTTCCCATCGTCACGTGCCAAGCCATTGGGTTCTAAAACAGCTGGCACCCCGGCGGTGAAAAGAGCCCGACGGATGATGTCATTAGTGATGGCGTGCCGTGCCATCCGACCCGCGCTCTTGCTACAAGATAGGCCATGGTGTCCGAGGCTGTTGACTGCTTGGAAGCCCCGGAAGGAGCGCCCAGGCGCAAACAATTTGCGAGCCGGAAAGTGGAGTCACCCAGCATAGGGCCTATGTTGGTGACGGTAGCACCTGAAGCCAGAGGCCCGACTCCCATTCAACCACAAAATATATTTACTTATAAATTATAAGTGCGAAATAAAAAAGGAAATTCAACTACTATACAGTGGAATTACTTTTTTATTTTGCTACAGTTGGTACTGGTTTAAACGAACAATTTGATGAAAAATTCCTTTTTACGAGAACTTCCTTTGAACATTTATACATTACCTGTTTTTTTACGTATTTAACAAAAATACGTTTTATCTAATAATATTATAATATTCTAGTTTCAAAGGGCTAGTTGTGTATGGTTTAGTCCCACGCAAATAAGCAAATATTCATAAGTTGTTTTAAATCCCTATGTGTGCTAACAAAGACATGTTCGAGATTTTACTCCTACGTAGACGAGCATATTTATAAACGAAAACCTTTCATCTAGAATCTACACGTAACTGTATTGAAATAATATTGGGAAGGAACATTTGCAGGTTTCTCTGTTCTCAAAAAGTAATTTCATTTTATAACTATGTTAATAATGAGGTATAAAAAGATATGTTTACCTAGTTAGTTTTAACGAAGAAATACTCGGATTTATTTAAACATATTTGTTAATATTTCATTTAATCCCAGACGTAGCTCATAACTAAAATATAGTTAATATTAAACAAACACGGTACAGGTTGAGAGTGCTATAATTTATCAAAGCTCTGTTTTAACAAACAGCTTACTGTACAAAACTAAAGTTAAGGAAGAGGCTTTGCTGTTTTACCTAGAAGCATACCACTTTATTTCAACCGCTTCGAAGAAATTCTTTAGCAAGTAAGCGAAAGACTGAAATCCACCACGTCGCCTCACTTAGACACCATCCCCGATCACTTAGTGTCAGTCGCTGACACGACGGCCGCAATCGACTCGTTTACAGAGCACGTACAATCCGTATTGACGGATTGTTCACGGGAAGTTCCGGTGATGGAAGACCATCGCTGGAAACTACCTACTGACGTACGTGACCTGATAACCGAGAAGAACGCGGCCATCCGTGCCTACGACTCCTTCCCTTGTGACGCGAACAAAGCCCACATGCGCCATTTACAGCGTGCTGTAAAGAAACGCATAGGGGAGGTTCGCTCTGAGGGCTGGAACAAGATGCTCAGCGAACTCGAGCCCACTCATCAAGCCTTCTGGCAATTACAGAGGAAATTGCGTTCCTCAGAAGAGGTCTCTATGCCTCCTCTCATCCGCCCCGACAATAGTGTCGCTTTCGACAGTCCCGATAAGGCTGAATGTCTTGCCGACAGCCTAGAGTCCCAATGTTCTCCCAGCTCCCAACCAGTAGACCAAGCTCACCGGAACAAGGTCGACGCTGAAGTCGAACGAAGAGCCTCCCTCCCTCCCGTCGAAGACCCTGATGATCCTCTGCCTCCCGTCACTCCAGACGAAGTGCACGACATCATTAAAGGGCTCCACGCTCGTAAGGCCCCCGGTTCGGATGGTATTACCAATAAGGTATACAAACTCCTTCCTGCCCCGCTAATAATGCTTATGACCGCCATCTTCAATGGCGCCTTGAGCAACAACATCTTCCCACAAGCATGGAAAGAAGCCACCGTCATCGGTATCCCAAAGCCAGGCAAGCCAAAGTCTGAGCCCTCCAGCTACCGCCCTATTAGCTTACTCAATGTCCTCGGCAAAATCTACGAGAGGCTTATTTATAAGCGTCTCAAAGACTACGCCGAAGCAAAGAGCCTCATTCCCAACGAGCAGTTTGGTTTCCGCCCACAACACTCGAGTATCCACCAGGTCCACCGTATCGTAGAGCACTTGTGCGCCGGTATGCAGCGTAACGCGACGACGGGTGTGCTATTCTTCGACATAGCGAAAGCCTTCGACAAAGTCTGGCACAACGGCTTGTTATACAAGCTTTACCAACTAGGAGTGCCAGATCGTCTCGTACTCATCTTACGAGACTTTTTGTCGAATCGCACCTTCCGCTATCGCATCGAGGGTGCACTCTCGTCCCCTCACCCTATTCGCGCCGGTGTCCCTCAGGGTTCCGTCATATCTCCTCTAGTTTTCACGCTGTTCACCAGCGATATCCCACAGAGTAAAAAGGCTCAGTTGGCTCTCTTCGCCGACGACACTGCCGTTTACTATACCGGTCATTGTCCCAATGCTATAGCTCGTACTCTCCAAACCTCCGCAAACGTTTTAGGCGCTTGGTTCCGGAAATGGAGAATCGAGGTCAACCCCGATAAGAGTCAGGCGGTTCTCTTCTCGAGACGTCGTCGAGTCCCACCCCCCCTTCCCAGCCCGATCACTATGTACGGCAAGCCAATCCCTTGGGAGAAGCAAGCCAAATACCTAGGCGTGATCCTTGATAAAAACTTAACGTTCAAAGAGCACATTAAGGCTGTTCGCGCGCGCGCCGCTTTCGCTCTTGGTAGACTCCACTTTATTCTGACAGCCCGTTGCAAACTGTCACTTAAATGCAAGCTGCGCATCTACACCGCAGTCATCCGTCCCATCATGACCTATGCCTGCGTTGTATTCGCGCACGCTCACCCACGTCATCTCCATAAGATGCAGACCCTCCAGAACCGTTTCCTCAGAAAGGTCACGGGTGCCCCCTTCTATGTCCGTAATATAAATCTCCACATCGATCTTAAAATGCCTACCATAAACCAGTTCATGAAACGCTTATCGAAGCGTTTCTTTGACTGTGGCATAAAACACCCCAACCCCTTGATCTCAGCGGCCGCCCGCTACACTCCTTCCCGTATTAGTAGTATTCGCCGACCAAGGCATACCTTAATCGCCCCCGACGACGCCACTACCCTCCTCCAGGAGAGTAGTAAGGCAACCAGCACGCTTCATAAGCCCAAAACCCGATCGCCGTCCTACCGTCCTCGCCGCCGAGGCCCGCCGCGACGCCCAAATCTACGCCCCTCCCGACCCTTGCTCGAGCCAGCCCGCGCCGCTGAGCCTGTAGCTTTAAATTCGTCCCTAAATAATATCATTCCTGATCCAGCTAGTCATTTGCTGCCCTCTTCCAGCGACGCCCTAAGCCGAGGTTCGTACCCCACAGGGGGTGCCCTTAGCGTGTAGTCGCTTAGTTTTTAGTTAGTATTTAAGTTTAAGTCCTGGCTGGAGGCCTTAATTTATTAGGGAATCCACAGGCAAGTCCGTCTAAGCAGACGACAACCTCATAGGTTGACCTGCGAGATGCCATTTATAAAAAAAAAAAAAAAAAAAATCTTTAGCAGAAATTGTTGTACGAAAAACTGTCCACCGCCTAAGATTACAATGTCAACACCATGTCTATTATCTACCCCTTTATCTATCATCTATCTATGTTTAAAATCGAATCCTAAGCAAACAAAGGTCACAAAATCGAAAATCTAATAGAGTAATAACAATATGCTCGCCTACAAATTCTAATGAAAGCATTTGCTTGTTTGTGGTGTGAAGCGAGACTTGAATAAAATTATCAGAAAGTCAGGCGCCCCAACATCGTCAATTTCTTGATATCAAGCCAAGTTACTGAGTAAGCAGTAATTGCATAAATTAGCGCGGGCACACGATCAAAGGAGCCAAATGGGGGACGGAGTGCCTACACTCCTACAGAATACTCTCGCCATACTGGAGCGTTCCTCACAATATAACAGCTGTAGAATAATAATATTGATATCAGACTACTGACCCGAACACAATGTTTAGAAGCGTGCAGGCACCTCGTTAAGGGAATGTGTATTAATACTCGTGCATATATGACTGCCTTGTTGGTCTAGTAGTCACAAGAGCTACTGCTATGCATGCGGTCATGGATTCCCGAGTCGGGTAAGTATATTGTTATTGGGTTTTTCTTTTAAGAATTTCTCAGTAGCAGCCCCGAGTCTGTATTAGTGCCCGGTTGATGGCAATAGGCTTTCCCCCTATTACATGAGACTTAAACATAACTAGCGAAATGTGGGTGAAAACATAAAAAAAACATTGAAAAACAGGCGTGATGTTATGAGTGTATTCATATATGGATCACCGTCCCCTTTTTACTTGATTAATCCTGTTGACCACATTTACGGGTGAGCGGAATTCCAATGGGGTCGAGATGCGCCGGTGCTGTTCAAATCAATGTAATTCCAACTATGGTGACCGCATTGTAGGCTTCTTAATTGGGTTGTATTGAGGACGTGCTGTACCTGCCTTTATGTTCTTGACCCAGGCACGGATATAGGATGAGGCAATGGGTGCAGTTGCCCACCCCTGGGGTTCGATCAAACAAGGTCAAATTAGACATAGACGTTTTAAAAACCTGTATTTGAACTTTATGTAAGTACAATTTCTACTATGATAAACATAAGTAGAAACCACATCCTCGAAAAGCAGCCATTCTTTTGTTAACGGACCAAATATGGCGACGGTTTTTTAAAAAAGCTGCAATGGCTTGACTATCCCCCCCCCCCGCACCCTCTCTCAGAGACAAACATTTGCCCCGAAAACCTAGGTCCGCGCCTGTACTGACCTGGGAAACGAGAAATTGAAGCAAAGATATCTACGAGTATTAAATGGTTTCCATATATTTACCAACACAAGATTCTATAGGAATTTAAGTACGGTTGTAAGTAAGGTTTATGTGAGGTTGTGTTTAAGAGACCCCAGAAATGTAGACTCTTTTATTTTTCCAATTTTTTTTTTGTTTTTGAGTTAGGCAAGGTTTTGATTAAAAAAATTCATTACTTAAAATAAGTCACAACTTTTGCAAATATGATAAAAATAAAAACTGAAAAGCTTGAGTATTCGCCCTGTGGGAAATTTGACTTGAGAACAAAATAGTACAAAACAGTTTTAAGGAGGGGTCTGAAGTTTCCAAAAATTATCTAGTCACCTTGACATCGTGAACCAGAAACCTTCTGAAACTATAAAGGCTTGAAGTTCACTTGACACCAGTAATTCAATTTGCCAACAAGGTTTACATACATTGTGGACCAAGTCCTCATGTGATACAATTTTGGGATTAAGCGACACAACTTTGCGTAACAAACTATTCCGTGGTGGAATTTAGATGGCAGACAATGCGACGCCAACACTTTATTTCGTGTTAATTTTTCTTGAATTTGTTAAACAAGGATTTTATTATCTCCACAGTCTTTTGGCCGGATACAATTGTGAAGTTGTATCCTTCGTATTTTTATTTGTTTGGTAAAATAAATAGGTTTGGTTTGTCTGCCCTATATATTTTCTTACAGTGTTACTCTATACAAGCATTTATTTATCACTACATAATTATCGTAAAACAAAATCCCCTCTCCGCGTCTATCTGTCTGTCTGAACGCGCTAATCTCTGGAACTACCAGTCGGATTTGAAATAATCTTTTTTTTTTAGCCCAATGCTTGAGGCATGTTAAAGGCTATTTAACATCAAGCTTCGACACTTAGGAGCCGAGAAAAAAGAAAAACAGTCTGAAAGAAGTAAGAGCGCGGGAGTCAATGCCCAGCGACGCAGTGGGGTGGGGGCAAAATTGCAGGCTTGCAAAAGCTTGTTACTAATAGATAGTCCACTAATAGTAGTTTAGTTTGGTGTCAACTGTTTACGGTGTTTAATGGCATCCAAACAACCTTCTCTCTATAAGATTACAAAGAAAATATTCCACACAATCGGTTGTAATTAGGTGAATTTTTTACTTCATAATATTGCCACTCTCTGCAGCGTATTGTATGTAATGGCGTCTGTAAAAGAACTCGTGTTCCACATGTTTACCGAACGAGGGCGGGGTAATGACAATATTTAATTACTGTGTGCCGACCTGTTTGGCTGGCTGATACCTGATGAGGTTATGTTCTTTGTTTCACTAGTTTCTTTGGCACTGTAATCCTAGTATGCATTGTTGACCTTGGATCTATCCATCTAAGTATTAAATTCCGAGAGCATAGATTTCTCTGATAAGATGTAGCCCGATATTTACCAGCATCTCGTGTGTGTGAGAAAGACATGTAGGACTTAACAAAATCAAGTAATTAGGTCTACGCATTTTTGATGATAATTTAAATAACTCAGATCAATAATTGAGTTTTACTCAATTATTTGATTAAAATACGTCATATGTATTTTTGATCATATTCTAAATAACTCATATCAAAATGGAATCTTAATATTTTTACGGGTAATTTTCTATAGAAATAAGGTTTTAAAATACCGAGTTTTTTTGTTCAGGCTCATCTGAATAAACTAAAGTCTTCAAAGGTACTTAGGTATTAGCAAAAATGACTTACAACATAGCTTGTATTTCCTAGGGTGTCGTCAAGATAAAAATATTCGAGTAGAAATAGTTACTATCGTAAAAGCGTAACAAACAAACAAACAATCTCAATTTTATATAAGTTAGGATAATATGAACGGAAATAAATGGTTTACCTGTTTACGCCACATTATAGGGCGTGGTATATAAAGAACGTTTGTTTGTTCAAAACTTGAAATAAAGTTTTTTCTTACGCTCTTTTTCATGCCATATTACAACATAGTTATGAAAATGGATGTAAGAAAAAACTTTTCAATATGGTATAAATAAATAGACACCAATTTCATACTTGAAACCACAGTTAAATTGTTACACCGTTACGCGACCTCTGCGGTTAACCTACTTTTTTCTTCTAATCAAATTGTCTGGCCATCAATCTTTAAATCAGTTTTTTTTATCTATACGTAGTAAAAAAAATCCGTTGAGGAATGTTTTGAGCCAGGATTTCCATAATTTTTCAGTTGTTTCAATCTTAATGGAGTCTTAGTACTGACCTAAATCGCTTACAAGTCGATCTAATCGCCACGCAGTTTTTGCTCGACATTCTTCGAATCTGGTACATACTTACTTTTCCTGATCTCATCTCTCAGAGGAAGTTTCAGCCTTTTTTCTCTGGTTTAATACCGTGTTTAAAGTTCTAGGTGAAGAATCAGTTAAAAGGGCTGATTTCGGCCCTTTTCCGGGTATCGGACTAATAACCAGGCTTGAGGTTCTAATGTGTTCCTTTTAGCAGCCGCGTGGAATCCCTGAAGCCGCGGCATGCTCTTTATGACCCACGATACGTGATCGCCTTGTTGCATGTCACATGCGATTCCATCGACGCGTGCAGTGCTTCGAGGCCAGCTGTTATCAAGATCCAGGGAACCAAAAGGAAGCAGAAACAAAATGTAAATTAAAAACATTCAAAAATGTTAAAAAAAAAATAGGAAATGTTAAATTGTAAAACTGGAAATAAAGACGTATTTATTTATTTTATTTTAATTATCCACTTATCTTTCAATTGTCAATATTTATAATGTAATAGAATAGAAAGGGTTCTATTTAATATTCAAATGCTTTTTGGTTTTTAACTCAGATTGTTTGCCGTCGGGATAACTTAGGTAATCTTTAAAAGGTAACATTCATTTAAAAGCTTACGTTTAATGGTCGTGACGGTTACGGTTAATATTTAATGGTCCTATAGACCAATTGCAATCGATTCGCTAGTTCGTAAACCAGCCTATCAAACATTTATCATCCAGTATATGTACCTTAAGTTTTCTCGTATTGTCTTTTCCTGTTCCGGACCTTTTGTTTCTTAGTAAAATTTATTTTTAACATTTTATAAATAAATTTGGATGCGACTTATACACGTCTACTTTGTGATTAAGTATTAATTGTTTTAATACTTAATCACAAAGTAGACGTGTATAAGTCGCATCCAAATTTAGATTAAGTATTAAAACAATTAACACTTAATCACAAAGTAGACGTGTTTATGTGATGAAATCCTTCTTTGTTTAGTCTTTCTTCTCTGCTTCGCTACACTACACTCTCTTTATTCTTTGTTTCGCTACACTAGGTACTACTTTTTTATTGCTTGGTGATGGTATTCAGTATAAGATGTACCTGAAGGCAATGTAGGGCGAGGTTATTGCCAATCCAATACCAGTTAAAAATGTCCTGAAATCACAAGATTCAAAAAGATTCTTCATAAACAGTCCGTAAATCTTAAAAGGTTTCAACTAATTATTGTTTCATAATAAAAATAAAACCAAACCTCAAACCCAACTTTTCTTTGAACACTCTGTTTAATCAACATTAATTAATTAATATCGGGACGCATCAGACCGAGAAAAGAAATAATTATATTTTTTTTAATTAATTACAAATACGCAGAGAATAACCGACGTTATTGCTACAACATTATGGAACACATTCATTAGAATGTGCCAATACTGCAAGTAAGTATGTTTTCTCGCTCCATTTTAGGTAAAAGCTTTTCCTAATATTCTGGGCTGATGGCTCGCAAATATGTTTTTGCTCGGCAGGTAGATAAATGGTTAGTCATCGCTCATACGGGCCTGCATGTAAACGATACTTGTGGCATATTGGCAAAATACATTAGCTTTCTATCGTATGAAATTGTCAAGGAACAAATATGTTTTGAGGCGTGTTAAACAGCTTTTACATAGATCGAGGGTAATAGATATGAAATAGTTATTGCTAAGCGTCTACTACATAGTCCTAACTTGTTCCGGCGTGTTACACTTAAATTCATATTACTTAATATCGACAGGTAAGCAAATAGTTATAACTAGCAATCCTCTAAGTCGAAGCCTCAAAGTCCATGCTATATTTAAAATCTACTTTTCGTAGTATATATGAGAGAAATTATTAAGGATAATAATAATGCCAAAAAAACATGCTCCAGAAATTCCTTGCAACAGAAATTCTGCAGCCCATTCCAACGTATTCCAACAAAATACCCAGTTACACAAAATCATCGCCAACCAAAATAGATTTGACATACTCGTTTTCACTGAAAATGTTATCTATCCGCGGAATCCAATCTGCGGGTGTGCTGAGATTGAAATCGTGTAAACATAAAGTAAAACGAATGTACACAAACAAACGCAGCTTGGTGCGAGTACGATAAATAGGATGACAACTAAATGGGTCGATTCACAGATCACAGAATGACCGCACCAACAGTGTTTAGTAAAATTCGTAGCGCTGAAAGTGCTTTGAGCACACCACTTCCAAAATTGAACATGCGATCAAGCGCTGTGTGAAGACAGACACCTGAATTATAATAATTGTCTCGACGAAAAAGAATTTAAAGGTTCTCACTGGCCGGCCAGTGCCCGCCGAGACGCACAACGAGAAGACACCTTAAAAGGGCCTTAATGCGAGTAATCGGTGACACACTTGGTTTGTTGGGAAAATAGTATAATGTCGTAGGTTACACATTAACTCACTCTGTAGCAAGAAAATTGTGTGATACTGTAATGTGTAACTGTTAGTTTTCCCAAAAAAAAAAGTGTTTACAATGCCGCCTCTGGCAGCAGACGAAGCGTTTCCTTGATCCGTGGCTCGATACAACAAGACAAAAGTTACTGTAACTATCAGAATTGTTTCTATAGAAATCTTTAATTTTTGTGTAAAAGTTTTTGTTTACGAACGTAAGTCTAAAGTTTACCTGCGGTGGTATTTTTTTGTATCTTCGATTTTTCTTTGCCCTGTTTTGGTCCGCTTTTTTCCCTAGAGATATCGAGATCTTAATTTTAATATTCTCTAAAAACTTGTATAGTACGTCTAAAGTTTAGTTATACCTCGCTACTGTAGTAAACCTATAGTAGAGAAATAATATTTAACATATAAAATCTTTCTTAATATTTAACATAAAGAGTTCATCGCTGAATAAAGTTTTACGCCTGAAAACTGTTGGAACTGTTGACTTTTTCGGATTTGTGCGGGTACCTAAAAGCGGAGCTTTTTTCAAGAGGCTCCCTATTACGTAAGTACCAATAGCCACGCCACGAAGCCACGTTTAAACTTTCAAGTTACTGTTAAGACAAGCACACCGTTTTGTCGATTTAGTAAAATGTTTTGTAACTTTTGGATGAAGAAACTTCCAAAGTATTAGAAATATATTGAGATTATCTGAGTAAATACTTAGTAACTGCTAACTTGAAACGTAGTTAGTTACTGCTAATTTGGAAAATCCGACCCAGATAGAAAATGTATCTGTTTATCAACATCTATCTTTTATTTCTCTTTAGAGCAGTGGTGGTAACGGCCCCGAGTTGCGAGTTGTGGGACGTGGGGTCGTGAGTTCGAACCCAGACAGGCGCTTTATTTTGTGTCATTTATTTCATCACCACTACTCTCAAAACGGTGAAGGAAAAACATCGTGAGGAAACCGGTATGTCCTAGAACTTTGCATGTTATAGAAATTCGAAGACCTGTGACATATACCAACCCGCACTGGGCCCGCGTGGTGGATTACCGCCCACTCCCTCTCACCGAGAGTAGACCTGTGTCCTGGCAGCGGGACTTTATAGGCTGATTATGATGTTTTGGTCGGTTTGAAATGCTCTCTTATAAGGTTGACGGATAGGAAATGCTTCAAGCATTAAGAATACAGTATTTTTTACTAGTGAATAAAGTTTTAATTACTTAATAAGATGTATTCACGCAGTTCCTCTTTATAAATCAATTGTCACTCCATACTGCTTGCTGTTGCAATTATTTATTCTTAGATAGTTCACTGCTGATGACATTGACGTTGTAGTGGCGTAGTGATGGCTACCGGTAATTTTTTTACCCGAGCGAGGTGACTGGCCTTGTATTTTTATCAACAAGAATAATCCCTTTCGCCTAACATTCTCTCTAGCTAAGCTGAGTAAAAATACTTTCTCAAGATGAAAATCTGTCTACAGCTTACCAAATATCATGGATGAATGCCCTTCTAATGCGACCGTGTATCGTTGGTATATCGAATTCAAGCGCAGTCGATTAACTTTGAGGGATGAAGAAAGAAGTGGTCGCCCTTTGATGGCTGTTGTGGAAGAAAACTTGCTAGCAGTGAAAAATTTAATCCAAGACAATAGGCGAGTTGCGTATCAAGAGATTCAGCACATACTTCAGGTTGGATCGGGAAGCCTTTACGAAATTCTACAAATGCATCTTCACGAGAGGAGGATAGATTCACGCTGGTTGCCGCACAACCTCAGCGATGCTCAGAAGCAGGCCCGGGTGGAATGGTGCCGTGATATGATAAAAAAAAAATTAAGCAGGCTCGTCTCGGCGTGTTTACGACATCATTACAGTACATTCCTGCATTTATCAATACAATCCAGAAACGAAGCGCCATTCGACGGTTTGGGTGTTTCAAAACGAATCAACTTCCTGGACAGCATGCCGTTCAAACTGTAATTGCTTTTTATTCCCGAAAATAAAAAATCTACTCAAAGGGATACAATCTTCATCGCCGGAAGATGCGCTGTCAGTGTTCGAGCAGGCTGTAAACGAGGTGTCTACGGCGAACTGGAAAAACTGTTTCGAAGACTGGTTCAGACCCATGAAACTTTGTATAGAGGCTAGTAAAGAGCACTTTACCATAACATAACATAACATCACGCCTGTAATCCCAGAAGGGTTAGGCAGAGGTGTACCTGTAGTACACCCACATTTCGCCAGTTATGTTTAAGTCCCATGTAATAGGGGGCAAGCCTATTGCCATCAACCGGGAACAACTCCAGACTCCGGGCTGCTACGGAGAAATTCTAGATGGAAAAACCCAATAACACTTTGCCCGACCTGGGAATCGAACCCAGGACCTCATGCTCAGCAGAAGCTCTTGCGACCACTCGACCAACGAGGCAGTCAGTACTTTGAAAAGATTGAATAAAAAATATTTACCTATAGAAAATTTCTTTTTATTTTCGCAAAACTTTCTGAGTGTCCCACGTAAAATCACTTTTCTAGGCAGTGTGCAGGCCCATTCGGAAGTAGGAAAAAAGGGTTTGTATTCGTATAAAAATCATAAAACTCACGTTTTTGCTTTACACCATTCCGGTCACGTATTTCAACGAAATCACGTTCCTCTTTTTTTTTTTTTTTGCGAAGACAATCTGTGATTTTTGTTCTGTATACCCACCCGCAACACATGTTATGTTCTTGATAAATTGTTAGTTGTTGGGCAGAGCCGTAAAAAAAATAACTATAAGAACTTGATGTATGGATGTGACTAAGGTTTATGTTCTTGATTTTTCGACGATCGTAATAAGTCGTAAATATTGCGATTTTATGTTTTTGATACAGAATTTATTGGACCTGATCAGATCGATAAAAGGCAACAAGGGATACAATAGACCCATGTTTGTCAGTACTAGGTATCAGAAAAACCCATTTCCCGAATCGCCTTTCACAACCCAATCAGGATTCTTCTAAGTTAAATTTACCGAAAAAAGACAGCCCCTTTCAAAGTTCACCTTTTTTGTACCCAGTTAGCATTTCATAAATCGTTCAAAAGAAGCTATTGAAACTTGTTTTATCCTATACTTTACCGCCTCAGTGATAAGAATTTTGGTGTTTGTTTGAGTCCCAGTGGACGAGCTAAAGCAAATATCGTTGTTTACTGAAGGTGGCAGAGTTTGCGGAGAGATCAGTCTTACGACCGTCAAGCTAAGGGCCCTTCGACCTTTCCGAGAGCTTTCTTTACACGGGGTGTTTGTCCGGCACGAATAATGACAAATCATTGCAAAGGCTTTTGGAGTAAGACGGGGGAAATTGGACGGGAAGGAAACGGTGATAGTGATGGTTTAGGCACCAAGTTGTGTTTGTGAAGAGATTTAAAAAGATGATATAATTCATCAAATTCTTGAAATGTTTGGCTGCAAAAGAGAAACTTAGGTAGGTATTCATTTGTAAGTCTAAAGTGTAAATGGAAAAGCTAAATGGGGTCAATCGCCTCGAAAAAAGCCAGTATTTGCCAAGCTGGTCAAATATAGCGTAATTTCAGACGTAACTAACTCGTAAGGGTGGTAAATTGCCAGTGTGAACAAAAGTACCTAATGTAAAACCGTAACAGGTAAGAACATCTTCTCGAATTATTCACATTTGAAAAGTATAGGGAAGGGAAATGCAATTCCAATTTTCGAGAAAAACTTAGTGTTATTAGTAAAACAATTGAAGTAACCACACCCTTACTAAAAGTACCCTTAGTATAACAGTACATTTAGCATTAGAAAGGTCAACAGGAAAACAGAACCAAATAATAATAACCACACACAAATGTTATTCATAACAACGATAATTATCTACACAGGAAAGTGAACATAATGATGATTTCTTTCACCCGACTATTATTTCGTAATGATAATGAAGATGAGCCACGCACCAATCACGACGGCTAACGACCTTTTCAGTTCTTATATACTAGCTTCTGCCCGCGGCTTCGTCCGCGCGGATGTCGGAAATTACCCCAAAGGAACGTGCTACCAGGACAAAAAGTAGCCTACGTCCTTCCCCAGGATGCCATATTTCTCCTTGCCAAATTTTATCGAAATCCGTTCAAGGGTTTAGGTAACCCTATGAAACCTATGAATGAATGAATAAAGTCCACCGACCCCAGCATGATTTGGCCAGACTCGATCAATCGAATGAACTGACAAGATTTGCACTAGCCCCTGAAGCCTCATGCTTCATGGTGACAAAGACCATAGCATAGTAAGGAGTAGTCCGGGTACCATTGCCGTGCCCTTAGGATAGGAAGGCTTATGAGCCTACCGAATAGAATAAGCATTGTAATAGTGGAGAGACGGGTGATATTAATATATGGGATCTTTTAACGACGTCGCAGCCGGGTTGATTCAGGTCGAGCTTCACCAGAATCTTTTAGCAGGGTTCAACTGCTTTCTCGGCTCTTTTCTATATCACTGCTCTGCTGTGATAAATGTTGCTGTTTTCACTTTTCAATGCCTTCGTCTGAGGTCTCGCTACTAGCCGTTTCCGGTACTTGTAAATCTCATTAAAAGCGTTCACCGTGTCCATCTAACAACTAAATCCTTTGTCGAAGTATTTGAAGTCCTAAGCTATAGTTCGACTCTCAATAGTTCGAGACTCAAATGTCGTTGTTCGAAATATCCTAAACTAGAGTGGGCACCCACAAAAAAAGTCTTGTTTTTGATTCGATCCCTAAATGTTTGCAGCACTTTCGAACTAAACAATGATTTTGGAACACTAAAGCACTGGGACTGACCATTTATGAGCCTGAGCTTTTTTTATCACACACGGGTCGACGACTATCTGACGCATATCCATGGAAGCTTGTTGCTACAAAATACAAACTTTTGAAAGTGGGATGGATTGCTGGGAGATGAGAAAGTAGTGGGATGGCAAAAACCACTTAAGTCACTCGATTATAAAACAATTTTTAAATATTTCAAAATATTGACAAAACAGACCATTTTATATGACATGTTTTTTCCGTTATTTGTACGCTTAATGTCATAATAAAATTTTCAGACATCAGGTGTCAAAATTCATTGGGCACGCCACAATAGCGGCGGTAAGTCCCCTCTTTGAGGAGTGGATGGAGAGGCCACGGCGTCGTCACCTTCCGCCTGACATAGGTCCTCACCGGACACGGTTGTTTCGGGAAGTTCCTGTTTCGCATAAGGCGGGAGGAAACGCCCGGGTGTCACCATTGTGTGGATCGCACTGAGGACACGGTGGAGCATACGGTGGCCACCGTAGGCGCGGGCTTGCGGACGGCGAGCAATGGGTAGCTCGCCGTCCGGTAGGGACCAGGCCCGGGTCGACGGCGCGTCGGGTTCCACGCGCGCCTCAAAGAGATGTCAGCACAAAATGACGGGGTCTGATAGGGCCGACGCCTCAGGGTCGCGGGTAATTCGAAAGAGTAACCGTGGCCCTGGCACAGGCAACTGAAGGAACACGGGTGGGTTTTAGTAAGTAAAAGTCTGACACGCCCTCCTGCTCCACCCAGAGCAGGAGAAGTCATTTGATGATTTCCCACCAAAAAAATAAAAAAATAAGGTGTCAAAATTCATATACGTAAATGATTTTTGCAAATGTTGAATAAACTTCTTCTTTAACTTTTAACTGTTTTATGTTTTTGAAAATATGGTAAAATTGGAAGGTTTGTTAAGGTATCAGATACCCATTGGCATAACAATGATGGCAATTCAATTTGGGGGTTTAGAGAAAAGTGATATTTAGTGACCAGTTCTGGGAAATTCTCAAAATACATACAAATTTGGTTTTCTCCAATCCCGTGAATTTTCGCCTAGGCTTCATGGGGTGCTTAATTGTTGGAAATGGGTCACACGATCACGTCCTGGCATACGAAAATAAATCAAAATGTGCATAAGCTTCTGCCCGCGCGTTTTTTCGAGACACAAACTTTATAAGGCCTCTTTCGCCCTCTCAATTGAATAAACAAATTGATAATATCCCAAACAAAGCAATAAGGACAAAGTTCTCCGTAAAACTAAGCCAATCTTTGGGTTTAAAGTAGTGAATGATTTTAACAGAACTCAAAGCGTGCGTGAAAAGATCTAACTAGGAGACAACCAAAAGTGGATAATAAATAATTAATATTGTTTACAACGAAATATTTTACCTACCGCAGTAGTTCTTTGTGACCTTACTCTGGAGCAGGCTACATAAAACTGATCGTGTGAGCAGCGGTTCTCCCTTAACTACTCCTGATAAATTAAGAGTCTGGCCTTGAGATTTACATATGGTCGTGGTAAAGCAAATAGAGGGGAAACTGCACTCCTTTGAACTCAAAGGGGTAGTTCGATGGTGTAAGGAGAATCCTCGGAATAAACACAGACTCCCCTCGGGAACAACCGGTCATTACAGTTAACTCGATAACATTTTGTTCTAATATTTTCAATCGCAAACTGGAGCAATTTATTGGCAATAACTTTGGCTCGTTTAAATTACGCAGCAACATAACTAGGGCGCCATCTCTCAATTTTAATACGCGTTTGGGAGACCGGGAGGTTTTAATGTGTTAAAAAATGGAACTGGGTAATGTACACATATAGCGTCGTCGTTGATTATCACTGAGTCCACTGATTGTTACTGATTTTAACTCCCAGGTTTTATCTGCTGAGACTCAGAAAAGGGTCCCGTGGGGTCGCCCCTACAAAATAGTGCGCCATAAACTCCGGCCATGGGCTCCTCAATTGACGTAGAGTCTCCAGCCCCAGCTAGTGGAGGACGTGGTGAGCGCTTTGTTCCCTTCGCTAGGGGAGTAAACTCTCCGGCCTATGACTCCGCCTTCTGCGGTGCCGGATACGGACACACTGCTGACGACGTCGACGATGCTTTGGAGGTGACCGAGGTAGAGCTGAGAGTGGCGGTACATAGGCTGAGTGCAAAAAATAACCACTGTTTTCCTGTTGATCCCCAGGACCCGACGGCTTACCTGGAAAAGCCTGGGCCTTGCAGGCTCTCGGGCTTCGACTGAGGGGGCTACTAAGCGCATGCTTGGAGGGGGCCAGTTCCCACTTCGTTGGAAGACGAGGAATAGTCCAAATGAAGACGACAAACCGGCCCATCGTGCTGCTTGACGAAGTGGGCAAGTTCTTTGAAAGAGTTATTGCAAACTGCCTCGTCGGGCAGATTTGGCGGTTTGTCCTCTTATCCTTCTTACATATTAATTTTTCTGCCATACAAAATAAGGGACTTCGGAATAAAAAAGAGTTTTGGCAAAATCATTTGTTTTACATAATTCCACCTTGCGCCCCATGCGCCCGCCCGTCTACCATACCTATTGACTCTGTTAGGGTATGATTTTGAAAAAACTGTGATCCTCGTATCTCATAATTTTAATTAAAGATTATGTGTACTTTTGTGTTCTCTGAGTCAATCGACTCAGAGAATACAAAAGTTTCATAGTAAATTCAATTTTAAGGGTAAAACTACGAAAATCCTTTTCATAGTAGATAGGTTCTTACTCTTCATAAAGAAAACACCCTCCAAATTTAATATCTCTAGAACCAGCGGCTTAGATTGTGCGTTGATAATATCAGTCATTATTCATATTTTGGGTTTTTGCAGAACAACTGAACCACATAAAACGTTAGGTATTTAAAGGTTATGGTAGGTACATTTTATCAGCTCAACTTGTAAGTTTTGTTTACACATATCTACCCAAATGCTGAACATAGGTCTCCTAATGACAAATTCCCTAAAAGAAAACTACGCTCAACACACAGATCACTTACCTACGTATTTGCAATCACAAAAAATCCGTGACTGCATTTTAATCCTCTTTTCACTTACAGCATGTCTCCCACACACCCACGATGAAGATCTTCACTATATTTTACAAGCTGTTTTCAACTAGAATCACTTGTGGCATGGTTCATTTACATCAGTTACATACCCAACAGGGTACAAAAAATATTTAAGTCTTTATTCATGTCCCTATTTCAATACAGGGATCCAGCAGAAAATCAGCGCATGTAAATTTGCTTGACACTTGCTGAACAGGACTCCAATTTCGTGCAACTTTGAGACACACACCACACGTTGGTTCGTTCTATTTTTTTTACAACCGACGCCGACGTAGACAATTTATTCTGCCAATGTCTAAAGCGTTGACTTCAAGTGATTTTAAAAAGCAAGACGTACAGTAGCGCTCATAAGTCCATAAGCAATCTCACAAAGCAATGGATTGACGCTTCGGTTTCACTTACGACCTTCTTCTATAAGTTGTTTCTATATTATAAACACGCACACGCACTCACTTTGTCTGTAATTGATAGTAGTTCATAATTTCAACTATGTTAACATATGGCATGCTAGCTTAGTCGTTACCGTGCTTGGGTAGGAGCGATTATGGCAAGCCATGAGATCGAAACTCATCTGCGCAGCTGCGCCTGCGGATTGAAGGTTGATGTTATTGTCAAATAACATCTGTTTATAGCTTTGATATATTATTAATATTACCTAAAATAATAATAAATTGTTTGTGTTATTAACATTACTTGAAGTGGTTCGACAATCATTCGATACTTGTCTCTTTCATCTGTGTGTTTACCTAAAAAATAAAAGTTTGTAGGTAGACCACAGAAAACTGAGTAAATTATTTCGATTTCTGTGATGTAGATGCAATTCCTTACGACTATTCACCTAATTGAACGTTGTTGGTTAGTGACGAATATTTAAATCTGTTAATTAGCGGTATTGTGATTATAATTTTCAGTGAAATATAAATATTGAAGCGTTGGCAATATTATTGCGCTGCGTGAAAGTGGACCTAAATGTAGTGATAACACAAATGGACTAAGTGTGAGTGTTACATTTTTATTTTATTTTCATTTAAATATTTCATATTTTTCTAAATATAAATTATTTGTTTACATTAGTGAAATATGAGTAAAGTGTTATAAACATAATGCTATTTATTATACCTTTTGATAATTATTATAGTTTATAGTATTTTGCATAAAGATGTCTAATAGTATTACATTCTTTGTTCTAGAGAAATACTGTGAGTCCGCGGGTTAAGAGATGTGAGGAAGAGGGAATCCTTGCTACTCGGAGCGCTTGTTTATGAAGCGGAAAGCTTATTTAACACCCTCAGCGCCAGACCCCAAGCGGCCGTTTTTTAAAAAAATACTAATTTTTTTTTTCTTCGGACGTGTTTAAAACTACATAATAATCATATTTTGTTTTTCACCTCCCCCCTTTTTCCCTTGTTTTTCCTGGATTTTCATCCGTGTGACATTTGGATACACGTGGCCTGTGAAATAGTTCATTTGAAATTCATACCTCCCAGGCCATGTGTATCCGAAAAGATACACAGGTAAAAATCACGTAAACGTATTTTTTTTTTGTTTCAGGACTCAAGAACGCGTTTTGGAAGAAAATATAAGAAACGACATGAATTCTGATTCATGTTTTTTCTTATATTTTTTATCTATTGTTACAGTGTATGTGTTGAAAAGTTCAAATAAGTGATTGACTATGGAGTATTCAAGTGATGATTCCGTTCAGGACCCCAATTTTATGCCTGACGAGGACTTTAGTGACACAAGTACAAGTGACGACAATGACAGTCAGATTTGGAACCCCCCTAGGTTTTCAAGGCGTTTGTCAACGTTTTCGGATAGTGATATACCTCCATTGCCTGAAATAGAACGGCGTAGATAATTACGGACAGCTCCAGTCGATTTAGAACTGCAGCCACCAAACGTGCCTAGTACTTCTGGTACTACTGATGCTCAAATTTTGGAACAAGAATGGGTGAAAGAAAAATTGTCCAATATACAATGGGAAATGCCAAGTCATGATGATCCTCCTGCCATAGATTATACTGCACCAAGTTCCGGTATGAAGGATATTTATGTCGGAATTTTAGCCAATGCGAATCCAATAGACTACTATGACTTGTTTTTGACCCCAAATATTCTGGACTATATCACAGAACAAACCAACTTATACGCAACACAGTGTCTCTTATCTTCTGATTCTTCTGCTGGATCAAGAAACCATCTATGGACTCCAGTAACCAGAGACGACATGTTGAAATTTTTGGCTCTTGTTGGATGGATGGGTTTGGTGAAATTACCAAGCATCAAAGATTACTGGAGAAACCACAAACTCTATGGTGTACCCCTAGCTCGTACTGTTATGCCTCGGAATAGATTCGAGCTGATTCTGAAATTTGTTCATTTTGCCAACAACCAAACTGCTGATATTGATGACAGACTGTGTAAAATAAAAGACGTACTCAACATGTTTATAAAAAACTATCAAAATGTCTACACACCAGGGAAAAAAAATTGTGTCGATGAGTCGTTGGTCGCTTGGCGCGGCAGACTTATTTTCCGCCAATATATTCCAAACAAAAGAGCCAAATATGGAATAAAAGTGTTCAAATTGTGTACTGAGAAAGGATATACGTGGAATCTGATTGTTTATTGTGGTAAATCGAAGGAACCTGACACAGAAGTCTCAGAAAAGGTAGTACTATCTTTGGCAGACGGTCTTTTCAACGAGGGTAGGACCATGTACACAGACAACTATTACACAAGTGTTCCACTTGCACTGCGAATGCGTAAAAGAAAGACACATTTAGTAGGGACATTGAGAAGTAACAGAAAATATTTGCCTAAGGAAGTTACCAACACGAAACTAAAAAGAGGCGAAATAGCAGCTCAACAATCAAGTGAAGGAATCGTAGCTTTGAAATGGCGTGACAAGCGAGATGTGCTTATACTTTCCACAAAGCAATCTGGTCTAAAAACGGTCACCAAAAGAAACAGAAGGGGTGAAAGCATAAGAAAACCTGCATGTATTGAAGATTATAATCTAGGCAAATCATCAATAGATTTGAGTGACCAGATGGCGACTTATGGGTCAGCTTTACGTAGATGCACCAAATGGTATCGGAAACTGATGTTTGAAATTATATGGGGCACCAGCTTGGTGAACGCCCATTTCTTGTATAACCAATATACCCATAAAAAGAAACTAACAATCACAGAGTTTCGCGAACAAGTCATTACAGGTATGCTTGAAAGATCCAGTCACACATCAGTGACTGCTACACCTAGCTCGGTCAGTGGTAAACATTACCTGGTCCCAAATATGAAGGATGGAGTTAAAAAGAAAGGTCGTTGCTCTGAATGTTACAAGAAATACGGGCGACAAGGAAAAACCATCGACGGAAAATTACGAAAAGCTTCCCAAGTAGTAACCAAATGTTCTGTTTGTGAAGTGGCCTTTTGTAAAAATTGTTTCAATGATTGTCACTAATTTTTTATTTCATGTTCAATTATAATTATTTTTTTACTGTTTAGCCTTTTCCAGTGCCATAATAAAGATAGATTATAAAATAAAAACACAAAAAAATATAAATGGTTTTATTGATTACTTACTCCCTATCCTAGAAATAGCAACCTAAAATTAAAAAGTCTATAATTTTTTTGAAAAATAACCGATCCCCAGACCATTTATATCTGAAAAATGCGACAGGCCAGGGCTTTCATTTTTGCGTAATAAATGTATAGAAAACGCGTTCCTAAAGGATACACAGCGCGTTTACTAAGTAGAAAGATGTGTATACTTTTGAATACACAGTGTTCCAGACACTGTGTGACAAAAAGATACACATGGCGCTTAAGGTGACAAGACTTCACCTGTTGAATGAATATGAAACAGATGGTTTCATATCAACAAATCTATATTCACTGAAGCCAAATAAAATGTGAAATACTTAATGTAAACAAACTTCCCTGCATAACCACTTATTAATACCATTTATTTGGAAATTAAATGTCGAAGCTTAATGTTTATGGTAAAATAAATCTACTTTTATTTTCTTTTGAACATTTCGCATGTCAAAATAAAAAAAAATAGCTTCTGAGTTCCTTGATATACTATTGCAGATCCAATTTGGCTGAAGAAGTTTTTATAAACTAGCTGCTCCCCGCGGTTTCACGTGCATAAATCTTGATCCCGTGGGAGAATCGGGATAAAAAATACTCTTTGTGTTAATCCAGGTTAAAAACTATATGTGCGCCTAATTTCATCTAAATTCATTCTGTAGTTTTCACGTGGAAGAGTAACAAACATCCAGCCGTACTCACAAACTTTCGCGTTTATAATATTAGTAGGATAGGATAATCGTCTCGGTTTGTTATCCATATGTAAAATATTATTAATATGTTTGTATTTTTGTTATCACTTCTAAAGCTTTTTTTATTCTAAACCCTTTATTGCAATATCAAAAATAATAAAAAAGCAGCATTTATTTTAATATTGTTAATATTGCAAACTGAAATAAAAATTGGCAATATAACTGCGCTGCATCTTATGAGATCAGAACCTAAGCCGACTGCTTTTCATTCCAACGCTTGTCGCCTACTGCTACCAGCTCAGCAGATTAACTCGAATTTTAGCAATGCCATAAACCGCCCAGGTCACGAGCATGATGCGTGTCTAACAAAAGCGACAGAAATATATTTTTGTTTCGTGCAGTGCGACTCGAGGACTCGACTTTACGTCAGTGTGTGCCTTGCAAAACTGCGATCTTTGTGGTATGTGTCGTTTAAACACATACAGTCGTACCGCAAGTTCACAGCAATATGACTCATAACGTGCCTATGCACTCTTGAACGCTAACTGTATGCATAATAACAACAATACAGCTACAATGTAGTTCATGTATTATTTGTTTCAAAATTATTAGATTGGCACAGTGTCGGTAAATTGTGAACCTCAAAAAACATAAGTACATCATTTATTTTTTTATGTTCAATTTCGGCGTATTATTTAATAGTGCTTTTTGTTTTGTTGACTCATCTTTTTATCAACTTAAACATGTTTATTTTCCTCGCTAGACTGTTACAAGATATTCGTTTTGTATTTTTTTTTTATTATTTGTTTCGTAACTAGCGTCCCAATTAGACCCACGAAACTGTATTGTACTGTTGTTCCAAATATTTTTCACCTTCAGCATAAAAAATTCCTTTCAACCATAAATTCTATGAAAGAGATTGTATATAAGCATTTTGAAACGACTTACAAGATAAGCGAATATTTTAGGTCACCCAAAAAATGAAGATGAAAACTCGCAGAAAAGATGCTGTCAGAAAAACTAAACAAAGAAACGACATTTCTTTGCTTTTGAATTAATTAAAATTGTTTGTCTACTCTTACTCAAAGATGAACGACAAAAAGTATAAAAATATATTCCCATTTAAAATTGCATTGTGACAGTCGTGAGAGATTTAATTAATTTTAATCCGTTTCTTTCTTTTACAACACATTTCTCTGATCTGATATTTTTTTGTAAACGCGTTCTTGTCTTCTCGTAGGCTCATAACGGAATTTCAACAAATTATATCTATTTTCTTAGTTAAAATTCAAACAAAACATCGGCATTCTTAGCTTAACGACTCAATCGATCATGATGTCAGTTAGGCATAATGATAATTTATCATCCTAAGCACACTTTGCAAAATGGCACGGTGCGATGGCGACGTAATGTTCCGTCCCGACCACCTTGGTGTATAATTTGAATTTAAGATTTTTTAAGTAAATGAGGATCAAACAATAATATATTTACAAACACCCATATTAAGGTTACATTTACATTACGTAGGCGATCACTGTTACTAAGCAAATTCATTAATCGTGTAGTGGTACACACTTCTAGGTCGTGCCTCATTGTTGGAGATTCCCTTTTCGAAGCAGGAAAAGAATGAGGCACTTTACTTACGTGAAGTTTTTACTTCCCTTGTAATAAATGACAGTCATATCTCATATGCATATGTCGACGTAGGAAAACACAATATGCTCTCCCGTCAAATTATCTGGGCACTTTGTTCATAGTGTTGCCTACCGGCTCTTGGGTATGAGCCATAACTTCTTCTCAAACCCAGAACCTCTTCTTCTCACACTGCAGTATTCCAGAATTATCTTCTCCTACAGAAATAGTATTACTACAATTTGTCGGAGGGATAATTGTTTGTTCTAGATGATTTTTGTGTAACTATGTAGTTTGTGATCGATTGTAACTTCTTTTTATACGCGTCGAATATTTTCAGTATGCGACTGAGGATTCAAATAGTTTCAAGCAATTAATGAGAAGATTTTAAACTATTCGACCCACTAAATGAGCGATGAAATCTCTCAAGATGGCACGGAGCACTTAAAGAAAACTTCAAAAACACTTCCCTAAATAGTTTGTAAAGGTAGAGAATAAAACAAAAGTTTTACTGGAGAAGTTTATTTTAATGTTTGTTCATATATTGAGATTTCCGAGACTCGTAAAATCAACTTTACCAGTTCAAAATTACACATCTAGCTTTTTAAATGGCGAAAACAGAAACTATTGAGAGCACTACTTATGCGATAACAGCAACAATTGGAGAGTTAATTACATGCGTACTTGTTAAGATTTCTAATTGAAATGACTATACATTTTCGGGCATAGGCATATACAATGAAGCGCCTTTATATTTAATCAGCACAATAAAATGTTAATTCCGCTACAGTCATTACTGGAGCTTACACATCGCCGCAACGTTCTAGGCTAGTTGTCTTAATAAAACGATCGAATGCCGGCGCCACCCTTGTTGGTCCCGTTTTTATCTACAAAAAATATGTCCCTTAAAAGTTCATTGGCTTAATTTACCGTTTCATTACGCACTATCTCACAGCCGAGACCGCGACCACCACGTTTCTTCTACTCTTACTTTTATTTAGTTTTACGATTCTATAACTGAATTTGTGTTTCTCATGGTATTCAATACTATTATTATCTCCTCTTCCATTTATATCTTCTTTTGTGTCAGCTATCTTTAATTTTCCTTTTACTTTTATCCATCTGTCGTTCTTCCAGTCGTACTTTCTGCCCATGGCTAATAGGATGTCTTCAAATTTAGGCCATGGTGAATTTATTGAACTTGGTTTATTAGGCTTATCATTGTTTAAGACTTCATATTTAACAGTATTGTGTTCATTAATTGAATGTTTCAAAGGCATTTCATTAGTCATGTCACTAGTGTTAGCGTATAAAAATATATTTTCTACTTTATTGATGTGTTCATCATTCCTCGTTTCTCTTTTACGATCCGGTATATTTGTTACATGTTTGTAGTTTATTCTATCAACATTATCCCCCTTGTATGGCTCCTCTGGATATTCATCGTAAAAGCTTTCTATCTCGCGCTCAATTTTTTCTGCAAAGGAAATTGAAATATGTCAGATACACTTTTTGCAAGCGATTGTTAGGGAAAGGGGAAAAGTTTTAAAAGGAACAAATTTTCATGTCATCGTTTGTAAACAGTTTTGTTTTCATCAAGCTCCTGCCGGACTTTTAACGAATTGAAGTGACAGATGACGATGCCAGTTTACTTTAGAATTGCTGTTTTTTTTAAATAAAGAAAGCATTTTCTATCTAACGAATGACTGTCTCAAAAGGATAATGAAATATTTAAAAATACGGTGCAATAAAAACATAAGTATGCAAATAAGGCTTAAACCTAGACTTGCTTTTTTAAACTAAAATGGTTATGTTTGCTATTTGCATTCGTTAAAATAAAACAGTACAGCACTGCTGCTGAAAGCTAGGTTATAAATGCATATGTTGTGTTGAGTTTATGTGAGTCAGTAATTTTTACGCTTTGCCGTATAATATGTAATTAAGTAAGTCTACTATATCCACACCAATTACAACACAGACAAAACTCCGAAATAGCTACCAAAAATGAATTGGAGAATTGCTTGTTGAGAGAAAAAACGTATTTTCACTAACGGGAGTTCTCACAGTGTCATGATGACTGATGGTCATCCTGTTAAAAAAAACTCATCGCCATGGCTACGATAATTAATTAATCCACGATAATTTTACAATGCGATTCTATATTTTATCAACCTTTTCCGTCATCACGATACGATCCGATGGGAACAGTCGTAAATGATAACAAAATCGTCATGACACAGTGGGATGTTTCAGTGTAGTGAAACACACTGAAACATCCAACGTGTTAAGCAAAACTCAACCCTATAGGTATCATAAGATTTCGTAAAAAATCTTACCTGCCATCGTTTTGTACAGTTCAATATCATGTCGAAGCTTTTCTTTGTCCCTTTCTTTCCAATGTCCATCACCTTGATCTGTGGGAAATAAATTCAAGATATATTTCTTCTAATAGTAATTTCGGGTTGAATAGAAACCCTCAAAGGTAGGATCGGAATGATCTCGTTATTATTGTATTGATAGAAATTTCGATTGATGTTTTGCCCGGCCAGCACTGATATATTTTCTGAATTTCCCATTACTTTGTGTTTCGGTGTTGTAGTAAATAATCAATCTGGGAGATATTGAGTAGGTTCGCGTGATTCTCGGAAACTTATTATATAATAAATATGTAGAAATACTACCTTTTCGTACGGATTACTTAATGATTTATATTATAAAAGTTGGTCAAGGTACGGAAAATGATATTTAATATAAAGTACCTAATTTTACTGAAAACTAACTTACCAATGCATACTATGAAGATAAAGAGGAAGGTCATATAGTCCATTATATGCCTATACATCAGCCTTCTAATGATGCCTTTTGACCTGAAACAATACGAACCAATTTAGATCAATTGGGCAGAAGAACTATGATCACGCAATTTGCAATGTCCGAAATCTACGCTTTTCGCGTCGATCTGTGTAGTAAACGGTTAGTTTTTCTACACTACACAATGGATTTTTATGCGATTTGCACTATATTTTTGAGAATTTATTCCGGGAGGTTTAATTATAAACATAATTAAGAAATCTCGATGTTTTGTTAAGTCGTAAGTAGTAGTGTATAAAGTTATTTGAGTTTATCAAATTTTGTCTTCTTAACTGGGAGAATTGAAATATTCATGTACAACGAAAAAATTAAATTGAAAATGAACCTGTGCGTTGCTCGTATTAAATTTATTTAAACACAAATATGTTACAAACTACGCGTAACTTTCTGCTAGATATTTGCAAACTTTCGGTTGCATGTTGCACAAAAGGATACCCAGGTTTCAGAGGAAAAATTAGGTAAGTATGCGCCGATTTTTTGTCAGCTCCGTAACAAAATGTATGTAAAAAGAATAGTTGAGTTACAATGTTGTACAATGTTTCCCCGTATCTAGACAGCGATTCTTTTTACCAAACATTTTTGCCAGGGTCATTGAACTTCCCCTTTTTTAACAGAATCCACTGGACCCAACCCTTAGTTTTGATCAAGTCGTTTCACGTCAACCCTTATCAAACCAGACTCCTTTCTTAATAATATTTTCACGGTCTTGTTCTGAACGAAATGAAGGCTCATAATAAGTGACGGGAACCTACGAAGAATTGATAAATTCTACTGACCCAAAATTGTACCTACTTATTTTAAAAAAAAACAGAACGCCAGGATTTTTTACAATGGGTTAGTCAGCGGTGTGAATTCCAAACATATTTTGCCTGTTGTAAAAAGATTTATGAAAATGCCTGCCAAGTAAACAGGCATGCTCAAAAATTTAGATTAGAGATATAATTTAACTTATAAGAATCAAATCCATAGCAGAGTTTATCAATGAGCAAACTCAGATATGTAGCATTACAGGACAAACATCCCACCAAAACATTTCATGTAAAGTAGGTTGCCAAGACTTACTTACAGCTTTCAGTTTTTAAAAGTTTGCCCAACTCTACAAACCTTAAGGCTCATCGCGGCTGTCGTACAAACACTTTTATGGGCTTATGGTTAGAAAATAAAGCAGTCGCTGGTCTTTAATGTTGTGTCGTGAAATAGTTCAATGGAATGGCTAAGCCCTACATTTTGACCTCTCGGTCAAAATGTAGGTCGCTTCAGGTGACGGCGGAACAAGCGATACGCGGGGTTGCAACAATGGTTGAGAGGATCCGGCAATTGGGACTTAAGGTGGCCCTGCACAAGTCCGAGTCCATGTGTTTTCAGGGTCTTTGGAACGCGCCACAGTCGGGTTCCCAAATAACGGCAGGAGGGGTGCACATCGGCGTCGTGTCGACGATGAAGTACCTGGGACTCGTCCTCTACAGCCGGTGGAACTTCGTGAAGCATTTCCAACGTTTGCCTCCTATACTGGAGCGGGGGGGGGGGGGCTGCATTGAAGCGGCTCCTGCCCAATCTAGGGGGTCCAAACGCCTCCTGCCGGAGGCTCTACGCGTGGGTCGTGCGGGCCATGGCCCTTTACGAGGCACCGATGTGGGCGCGTTCCTTGATATGCCCGACCAGCCCGCTGGTTGAACGCGTCCCAAAGTTATGGCTATCCGGCTGGTCAGGGGATACTGCACGGTCTATTGTGAGGCGGCGAGCCTCCTTGCTGGATTGCTTACATGGGATCTGGAGGAAAAAGCCCGGCTAAAGGAGGCAAAACTCGTATTGGGTGTAACTGCACTGCCGCGAGAAATCACGGCACAGCGCACAGAGATTCGGCGACATGGCGGATGCGTTTGTCGCAACCCGGTGCTGGGCACGCCACAATTATTGAGGAGATAAGTCCTCTCTTTGAGGAGTGGTTGGAGAGGCACCACGGCGTCCTCATCTTGGGCCTGACACAGTCCTCACTGGACACGTTTGTTTCGGGAGGTTCCTGTTTCTCATAAGGCGGGAGGAAACGCCCTGGTGTCACAATTGTGTGGATCGCCTGGAGGACATGGTGAAGCACACGGCGGAGGTCTGCCCGGCTTGGGAGTAGCACTGCCGTGTCCTCATGGAGGCGATTGGCGGCTGCGATCTCTCGCATCCAGCCCTGGTCCAGGTCATGGCTCCTTCTGCTAGCTAGTAATGCTCGCGAAGGAGGAGGCTGAACGTGTGAGAGAGAGGCAATCTTTGCGCCCTCGAGACCCTAGTCGCCGCAGGAGACGCTCTGGGCGTCGGGAATATCCAGCAGATTCCCGGCCACCGTAAGCGCGGAATTGCAGACGGCGAGCATTGGCTAAATTGACGTCCGGTAAGGACCGGGCCCGAGTCGACGGCGCGTTGTGATCCACGCGCGCCTCAAAGAGATGTCAGCACAACCGATGCCTGCCAAGGTCGCAGGTTGTTCGAAAGAGATACCGTGGCCCCTGTCATAGGATACTGAAGGAACACGAGTGGGTTTTAGTAAACAAAAGTCTGACACGGAGAGCGGTAGAAGTCATTTGATGATTACCCACCATAAAAAGGCCTTTTAGAGTTAGGTGCTTGGCTCTAGATTCGATCGGTATGGAATTGCATTTCTTTTTGTTGGGTGCTGTATTTCTTTTTATTTTAGCGGCGATATTGTACTGACCGTAAAAGTTACAGACTTGCGCCTCCCCTTTAAGGAGGTTTGAGAATAAAAGTTACAAATTCCTTAATGTTCTTGTTGTTTGTGTGCAAATCCCTGCATACCAAATTTTAGCATTCAGGACTTCAGGAAGTACCATAGAGGTTTTATTTTAAACAACCTGTTTTTTTGATATCCCATAACTCTAGGGTATGATTGAGAACATATCAAATATTCAACTGGCATAATAATTATGTTTCAATCATCCTTTTTTTATTTTTTTTCATACATAATAATTCGACAGTCACGATTATTAATGTAAAACACCTTTACGTGAAAATTTACAACGTCGCATTTTTTAGCTTTAAATATGAATGATTGGTTTGAATAAAAATTAATTACTCGTATTTTTCAATGAAACTTAGATAACTCTAGACGCATCGAGGGTCTATTTTAAATAAATATCTGCACATTTACCCGATGACGAGTAAATCGTGTAAAACTACAGTAAGTGAATACCTACAGAAACTCACGTATGAGGAGACAGAAAATTTGCTTCAGATCTAGTTAAACAAAGACTCAGTTACTTGTTAAATTGTTAAAATGAATCTAGGTAATCTTTAACAAAAACCGCAAAAAGTCGTGCTCTGTAATCTCACACACCCTCTTACACTCACGCGCACCTCCAGCACACACAAAGAGTGGACTGTTACACACCTATAATGTTACCTTCTTAATTATTGTAGTCTTTTTAGTTGTACTTTTTATTTTTATTATTTTATTTTCTTATAATAGTTTAATATTATACCTACATTCAATCACGGGTGGGTTTTAGTCAGTAAAAGTCTGACAAGCCCTCCCGCTCCACCCACAGCGGGAGAAGTCATTTGATGATTTCCCACCCAGAAAAAAAAAGGGGGATTCGGCGTTGAGGGCTGAAATACAGGTTATGCCTAGTTCGGCCCCAAGTGCTTTTGTGTACTTTAAGTCTAGATTAAGCACTCTACTTGTAAAAAAATCTAAATATTATCTTATCTTATCTTATTTTGTACGGTGAGCAAACAAAATTGGCACCCTCGCAAAAGTAAAGATTCGTCATCCGGGTGACAATTTTCGACCTAATGTAATTATGATTGATGATATCTCCGAAACTATGCATTTCTGCACCAAGTATTCTATGAGTTTTAGTATTATTTTTACCTACAGAATTATTTAACCCTACAGTTATGGGATATCAAAAAAAAACAGGTTGTATATAGACTTGCACCTCCCTAGAAGGGAGTTGAAGGGTGAAAGTTGCAGTGATATTTTTTGTTGTTTGCGTGCACATCCTAGCCTGTGCATACCTTTCAGCTTTCTAGGACTTCGGGAAGTGCCTAGAGTATTTTATGAGTGAGTGACGAAGTCGACGTATTTAGGTAATAATAAAATCCAAAGTTTTAAAAACTAGACTAATGAAACTAAGTGTGCTTTATGAGTCTGCTAACTACTTACATCTTATCCGGAGAATTCGAGCTTAGAGAGCTTATTCTCAGTATCCAGGCCGAAGCTATGAGGGTTTAAAAATAAGACGAAACGCTTCTAGAAAAGGTAGGTAGTGACCCTGCTCTTTGTTCCTGGCTCCTCTTGAAGGGGGCCCTACCGTGACCCCAGATTTATAATTATTGGTTGCTCCAGCTGGTTTTGAAAAGTAGCTCAGGCAGAGGTAAACTTACAGAAAGTGTAGTATTTTTGTACATATACGTTTTGTCTACTAGAAATTGAGAAATATTCAGCGCCACCTACGCCACCCTTTCTCAATTTCGTCCTTAAATGATTAGGTACTGTTCTATTCACGGATTACGACATTTGATGATTTTTTTGAGAAACATAAACGCAAATATGTCTAAGGCCAAAGAAAGAAATAAACAGAACGTTATAACCCAAATTGTGCAATAAGAAAAAGCCATTCAATCCTAGCATTGTCGAAATTTTCAAGAAAAAATATATAACTTATTTTGCAGGTTTCTCAACGACATTGCCCGCAAAAATGAAATTTATGGAATTCTCCTGCGCCCGGGGGAAAGTTGAACGATGTGGTGACTTTTTAATTTGTTCAAGGCTTTTTTCTCTCAGCTCTTATTAAAATACGTTTCGTCTAATATACGGTGTTATTATCCACACCTGCGAGCGTAATTATTTGCATATTTTTACGCTGTGTCTGTCTCCTGTTGAAATATTCCGGGTTATATTTTTGGGTTTTGATAAAATTAAGAATATTTTTTGGAAATTTTGTGTCTGGTTTCTTTACTCAAAGGTAGGTATCTTATTTTGTGATTGTTGCGTTAATTGGTCTTGATACAATAATTACTACAGAGTTCAAGAAAAATGTAATGATGTGGTAAGCAAAATGAATATTAGAAAATGTAGACTACTAAATTATTGCCTTCATAATCAATTTTTCATCACTAATCACCTAAAATGAAAGCATCAAAGAATGTCAGCTACTAAATATTCTATGATAAAAACAGGCTCCTAAAGTCGGCTACACAATTTACTACAAGTTAATGATCACAGTTTGTTGTTATTAGCGATAAAAACAACGCTGCTACGTAGCGTACCTTCATAAATAATAGAATTCTTCATCAGAAACTCCATAGAGAGGCTCATAGTATAAAACAATGTGTCTTTTGGTGGCCGTATGTGTGACCGCTTAGTTCTTGTCAGCTTCACAATGAATTTATAGTCATAAATTAAAAAACCCCCGACACACAAGCCTAAGTATCCTTTAAAAAGTAAAAAAAAATAAAAAATACTCTATCTTTAAGTACCTAAGTATGTATTAATCATTCTAAAAAACATACGTCGCGTTGGGGGACCGCTCCAAATTATTTATTATTTAAGATAGTTTTTTTTTTTTAATTTTACTTTTTAAAGGGAACTTAGGTTTTAGTGACGGGGTTTTTTTAATGATATACTTTTTATAGGTTCATACTTATTATAATGTAGATTTTGTTAAGTTGTAAATACATAGTTGCCTAATAATAATATTATCTTATTTAAAACACTTTCACCCGCCACATCTTTTAAACGGCTCAACCGATTTTAACACATAAGTCACCTTTTATACAAAAAAAACTATCACGCTTCATCCGTTCGGGAGTTATGATGCCACAGACAGACAGACAGACACACACACAGGCAGACACGTCAAACTTATAACACCTCTCCCTTTGCGTCGGGGGTTAAAAATATATAATATATCAATTTCCCTACATTTTCGACAAGTTTATGACATTAATTGTCGCTGAGATGGGATTTCGATCAGATTTTGAAAGATTTGAATTACGAGAATTGGTCTTGAGTACCTGTTCCTACATAGACATTGCTATACAGTGGGGGGGGGGGCTCGGTAGTAAATCATAAAACTAAGGCAAAATGATGATGATTATATGTATTTTATTCATTAAACTTCATTGCGATTCACGTGTAAACTTTAAGTATCTAAAAATTGAAGAAGTTGCAAATACAAAATTTTTAGGCTTAACAATCGACAATCAACTTAATTGGAAGCAACATACTTCAATATTAATTTTTTTTTAAATTGTAAGTTTGCTTTTGCTTTGTATAAACTAAAGAAAGTAGCCAGTCAAGCAGCGGCAGTCACTGCATACTATGGATATGTCGATTCTATACTTCGCTACGGAGTCATGTTTTGGGGTAACTCCTGCAATAAGGACATGGTGTGCAAATCCCAAAAAAGATGCATCAGAGCTATTACCGGCATAAAAATAACTGATAGCTGCAAAACTTATTTTGTATTGTTAAAAAATAATGACTTTACCTTGCTTGTACATATTTGAGACCGCTTTGTTTGTCAAAAAGAACATGCATCTATTCAGAAAAGCATCTTAAAATCGCTATAAAATTATTAGATAAGAATATAGACATGAATTATGCGTCCGACCATCAAAGACCGCCTTGATGCACAAAAGCATACTTTCCATGCCCCCAAGAATATTTAATACATTACCAAACGGAATCAAGGACTTAAATATTATTCAATTTAAAAATAAATTAAGACATCTAGTATTGGAAAGAATGTTATTACACTATTGACCAATTCCATAATGAAATATTGTAAGTTACTTGACATTGTTATTTATTTAATTTTGACATTTTATTATTATCTTTATTTCCATTAATTAAGTTATGATGTGTTTTGTTGTAATTATTTAATTTTAATTTGTTGACTATTCCTGTTTATAATAATTACTACATACGTGAATTAGTGTACACCTTTAAGGTAGATTTTTGAGGAACTGTTATTATATATTATTAAGATTATATTGTTAATTTGTGTGAGGCCTCTAAGTGGTGTCTGGGGATCTGTAACCATGGGTTTTATCTAAACCTCCAATAGGCACCAGTTCCCACAATGTGAATTTATATAGTTCAAAACTGTTAAGTGTTACGAAACCATTGTGATAGAAAAATAAATATGCATTTAAATTATATTACAATATTATATCTAATCTCAACTCAAATCTAGTTTTAAAACGAGAATCATGACTGAACATGAGATTCGGTATATTCGGTATATACACATGTTTACGTGATTCTATTCACGTTCCGAACAAGCTACATGAGTGGGTTGAATTTACATGTTATAAATTGATTCAGTCAAACGCACGCCCATTGTAAAATAAAATACATTTTCAGCGGCTATACGTCATAGCAGTAAGGACGATTTTCGCAGTGTAGTGTTGCCACTAATCTGCGGCGTATGTAATGTAGGTGCTTATATTTAAAAAATACGTAACATTAAGTTACACCGACGTTGCAAAAACTTTGCCACTTCTTTTAAACTCGTATAAAAGTCGCATTAGTCCGTACGTCAAGTAAAATGTTCGTGCTAAAATGTAAACGGTCATTAGTTCTGGATTACCGCCGACACGTGTGTAATCTGCTAGCAAAGAGGCGTCTAGACGAAACTCAAATGTCTAGACTTGTTTGCGATTTAGAGAAAAAGAGAAAGAAGTAGGAAGTGTGGTAGGACTTCAAATAGAAATTGGTGGCTTAATTGATGCAGTGGTTGAGCACTTGAGCTGTTTATTCATAAAACAATTGCAATAACTAGCGGTGTATGTGTTATACTTTGCAAACTTGATTCCCGCACTGAACAGAATATAATATTCATATTTTGGTTTGGAAGTTTATAGATGCTAAGATTTGTGTCATCATGTTAAAAAAAAACTCTTTCTAAACAAGCATATTACAAATTAGAGGATTATATCCTAGATAAGAATGCTTGGAAACATGCTGGTCCTGCTCCATAGGACAATCTAGAGGCTAGACAAAATCATACTAGTTGCTTATTGTATTGTATAATTTGTAATTTTTACTTTACTCACACACTGACTTATTCCTAGTTAATATTTTAGGAAACTCATTTATTTTTACTACGTTTGTAAATATGTCAGCACAATGTACCTATCACGTGATAATTTTTTCTGCCTTTGCTTTATTTTTAATTCTTTTTACCAATTGTGGTATAGTATTTTTATTCTTGGTGCATCGTCTTCACATATAAGAATATAATTAGTGTATACAAAATATTGTAAAACATTTTAAAAGAGTAACGGTGGAGTTTCTTGCCCCTTCTTCTCCATACGAAACTACCTTTTGGAAGTGGCGCCTAGAATCAGTTCTATTTTTAATGTAAATGTTGACGTTCAAAAGTGCCTTTTATAGGCCTATTTGAAATAAATGCTTTGACTTTGACTTTTTGACTTTGTGTCTATAGCATTTTATTTGATTTCTCTGCTTGGATTTATTATTTTACTGTTGAATACGAGACTTTTGGCTACTTTGTATTATTTTATGTGTAAGTATATAATGTGCGTCATAGTTGTGCAGAATAGTAAACTTTAATTCTTTCTTCTATATCTACTACTTATGTTCTTGACGCTCATCAATACTAGGATACTGGTGCCGATTCTCTTGTACACCGAACTAAACTAACTAAACTATCACTAAAATTCCTTACTTTTTACTATGAGAATCTTGACGCTATTCTGCGAAAAAAAAATCTCTAAATTAAAAATAATTTTGACACAATTATAATCGAATTTGACAATCGCGAGTCCACGTATTTTTTTTTCTTTTGGTTTCGCAACGTCTTTGTTAGAGCCGGAGGCAGCCTGGGACAGCCTCGACGTGGTTTATTTGGAAGTTTTTACTTTTTGTATGGAAAATATAAAATAAAAATATCTACATGTAGAGTTTTGGAGGTTTCAGAGTTACAAAGGGGGTCAAATTTTCATTATGTTTGTGATAGGACACACCGTTTTCGAAATATGAGAAAATAAAAGTTCAAGTACCGTTTCGCACGTCTGAAGTCGAGGTGTTGTTGTGAATTTTTGTTCACGCCAACAAATTGTATTCCATACCTTTTAAATCGTGATCAAAAATAGTACGATTCGTGTTCAGATTTAGTTAGACAATCAAATTTTTTGGTGAAAAACGTAAAATTCAGAATAGCAAAATTGCCATTTTCACTAAACTAAAAACTCAGTGCCATCTTAGTGCTGTCAAACTAAAATATGGTTAGGTTGTGTCACTTTAAAAAAAAATCGTCATTTGACAGGATTAAACCTAATTTTAGAAATTTTTAGTCTAGTTTAGAGGCATTAGTGACAAGAGAATCGGCACCACTGTGGAGCAGAGCCTTTAGAAATCTGAAAAAAAAAAAATGTAACTCGTATATAAATCTCTTTGGTGAAAATCTTTTAGAGTATAATAAAATAGCTTTTATTTTCTGTGCAATTTATTTAGATTTCTGCTGTATTGAATTTGTGTTAGCAAAGGTTTAGGTAAACAAAACCAATATGAGTATATAACGGCTTTGGCATATGCACAGTCCATCAATGAATGCTATGCAGATATTTTTCCACCAAATATTCTCATTGCATATCACTGAGACAGAATTGGAAGATGTCATGGGTGTGTGTTATTCCGTGTGTGTGTGACCCGTAATCAATAAAGCTGCATGTGTAACATCACGGTGATGGTAGGTCATTTAGTGCCAATTTCACCAATGAAACTTAACGCGGTCAGCACATCTAAACTGCGTCCAAGAGCTGTCAATGTCAATATTCCACAGAAAGTAATGACACTGACAGCTCTTTAACGTAGTGTAAGTCTCTCAATGAAATTTAAAACCAGTTTTTTTGCAGGTCCAGCCATCAAGCCTCAGGACCCACTAATACATAGCCCTATTCACGAGTTACTAAATTCTCAAGGCTTGAGAATCTGTTTGATAAAGCAACTCGTCCGATTATCATACCAAATGTTGGTAAACTAATGGCGTTTTCCAAAGTCCACGCTAATTGCTCTGCCTTGAAATTTAGCATCACCTTGGTATGTATTTTTTTTACCCTTCCTTTTTGTATGTTTTTGTATGTGTTCATAAAGGGTTAAATAAATAAATGAATGAACATGAAAACAAACAACAAAAATCCGATTAACATAAAAGTACGTACTACACCGCTACTTAAAATTTAAACATTAACTATGTATCTGGCTACTAAATCAGAAACACTTGAACAAACTCTGAACATTAACTATCTACTTAGGGGAAACCATTCCAACATTGTTTTTAACAACAATCGGGGCGAACAATAAAGTTAAATTATACCCTTATCAGAGAACATTGTCAAAACGATTTATTGAAAGGATAAATATTCCGGTTTACGAGCGTTAAGGTTGTTCCTATACACGCAAACAAAATGCTGTACATGATATAATTATATTTTAAACTAGCTAATGCCCCCCGCTAACGTGTTTTAGCGAGACTAACGAACACCAATTGATTTTTTAAAGAGAAAAGACGTTTGTTTCTTTCTTTTATGTTTTAAAGAACACAATTTTTTAGGCATGCGTTGCAATGCCTTTTTTATTCAAACCTACTACTAACTAATACTGGAGATAGTATCAGAACGAACAAAACAAGAGAAAAAAAACAAATCTGTCAGGCCATTTTTGAGTTTTAGCGAGACTAACGAACAGCAATTGATTTTTGTAAGAAGAAGATTAAGATTTTTTTTATATGGAGGACTGAACCGAACGTTTGCGGCTACCAAAGTACCGAATTGGTCTAGTAGCCGCAAATGCTTCTGACGTGGAGTTCCGGGATTCCCAAAGCGAAGTATTATTGGATTTTGCTATTAGAAAAATCTTAGTAGCACATGAGCCTTATTCATTAAATGAGTCATCACTAGTCAATTGTGTGTGTCTGACTACACCTCCGCTTACCTCTTCGTAGAATTAAGGCTTGATGTTATGATATTTATTACCTTGATTGATTGATCAGCTTGAAGGCAAAAGTAATAAATCACTTTTTCGGTCCGCAATAATTTGGTTTGTTTTATTTTATATCTGACGATTTTGAGATAAACTTTCATAAACTATGTGTACCTACTTGGATAAGAGTTTATTTATTAATATTGACGAATGTATTTATTAATATTGGCTTGCGTTAACAACTCAGTCTGATATATTTATGTGCTTTTCATACAAATCTTTTTTTAAATATAAGTGATGACATAACATTGAACCGTGGTACCTAATCATCATTACGGATGCACTCGTTGTATCAACTATGCAAACTAATGTTTGTAATGCTACATCATAAAAAACGAAAATACACGGTAGAATCTACCTAAAGAATAGGTCGTTACTACCTTGCTTGATAAACTCTTATGATAAATAGTTAATCCAAAAGAATATACAGCTGCCTATCGTCAAGATGTAACCAGAATCATTAAATTATTCTCATAATGAATTTACCATGCATGGACCCAGTCACTTAGTTTTAAAAATATTTATGTGGTAGGTCTATATATCTGCAAATCTAGATATTATATAACAGGGCATTGGCACTCCTGTATTTTCTCTGTCTAGAGTAGGACAGGGACTTGGCTGTGCCATCCCGTTTCAGTAAATCATTCATTTTTGTTTAATTTAAATGTTTGTATAATTTTAACTTATTTCCACTTGAAACTTTATGACAGAATTTATTTTACTTGTATTTTTAGGACTGCCATTAATAAAGGACTGCACAAAAATTTCATTACAAACAAAACAAAAACACTTCCTAACAAAACGTATGCAAATTCAAAATAACCTACAAACCTTTATTTACACGCACTTCCAAATGCGGATTTCAAACAAACTCTTCCCAGTTTGATTGCGAACTCAAAATAAACCGAACTTTAATTTTCAGTCACAAAACTTTGTTCTTCTCCGTAACGAACGTGTTTTGACGCCAACAAGAAGCGTGCTCCTTCGCTCAAGGCTCGAACCCAACTGACAACGCGCCTGTTCGCGAACTTCATTTACCATAGCTTTCCACCAACCCCTCGTGATTCATCCTCGAATCTGTTACATTGACCGCTTACTACTAAAGACTGTTTGACGCATGACTCAGAAACAAGTAATGGATGAAATCTGACATCATATATCCAGAATTTGATTGGTTTTTATAGTGAAGATGAGGGTCGGTTTTCCCACCACCCCAACGCTCCCTCGGCACCGTACTTAAACTTGTATTGCATGTCTGTAAGGTAGGCTTTTCAATCAGACACGTTGCCCTTTGAATTTAAATTGTGTTGGTTGTTTTTGTTAGTTTTTCTTGTTAATCAATTTCTATTCAGAGACTTAATTAACTTCCCCCTGGCTGCTCGCTATGGCCACAACACTGCAATGCAGTTTATTTGAAATAATTGAAATGTTGTTTTAGATCAAGGTTTTGTCTGGTTCGACTGTTGAACGTTGACAAAATCATGGAAAAAACGAATCGATAGCAAAATATATTTAGATCTCATTGAAACACATTCTTAATGAATAAGATCATCTCGAATGAAATTAAGTTAAATAAAATAATTCTGTTTTGTTCCCTAAAATGGGACGTTCGAAACTGCTCATTTCACGAGTTGAGTAAGTTTTAAAAGCATTGAATAAACTGTTCTTTTATTTTATCGTCTGGCCCTTTAATAGGTCTCAGATTGTGCTGAACAAAATCATTTGGATGGTTTTCGTTTACATAATTGTCCATTAGAACAACCCTCAAATTCTATCTAAGACTTTCTCTTTTGCGTTACTTTAGTGGTTACGTTAGGCCTCTCCACGTAGGTCGACGGGATTTATTTTTGCGACCTCCCTTCTCCACTCTCCCTACCTGGCCTCATACCTTGCAATGAAGCTGTGTGCCAGTAAAATGCATTTGGCTAATGGGAGAAAGTAGCTTCCTGGCATGCTTCTCGGGTAAGATTGTGGAGCAGGTTTGGTCGTGGCCAACTGAGCATCCTTTAGTCGTCACGGTATTATGCGGGGTAAGTTTTGTCATACCTTAATAAATCTCTGTATTATTCGAAACTACAAGGACATTCGATTGATTTCGACGGCCATAGACATATTTATCTACCTCAAACTTTTTTGCATGCCAACACAAGACCAGTTTTTGGCAGCTCGAGAATTCTAGATGGAGGAAAATGGAAAAACAGCAGGGGGAGGTCTTGACCCTGCCGAGAGCAAGTTGGGCCTTTTAATAGCAACAATAAAGTGTACAAAAGAGGTCTTAAATTATCACAGTAGGCAGTTTCCACTTAGCGGCCTTTTACAGATGTTGCAAATTAGGGTGCTAATTATAAAAGTTCGTTCTAGGACAATTTTGTAGTACGTTTACCGAATGAACTAATAAAACATACTTAAGTACTGTAATTAGGTCTTTATCGATGGAAGTAATAGTATCGTAGTGTCGTATTTTTTTGTGTATACTTTATATGATTTTTATTGTGGCAAAGTGTGTATTTTTTTAAAATATGAATTTATGAGTAAATTGTACTAGAATTAAATTTTAACATAATTATTTTAGCACTACTATCTACCGCGCGTCCAACTATTGAGCCTATGTGTCACAGCCCTTTTTATTTATTTTATTATTTATGTACACAATAAAAAACAGTCAGACTACATAATGGCAGCCAACTTTTGTACGGAAAAAAACCGAGGTGGAACTTGCATCCTAGTTAAACAAGATCTTATTTTCAAGAAATTATCAATGGTAAAAAAATATGCATCAGTAAATACATTCGAAATTTGTGGTATTGAATTACCTAACGAGAAACTGTTGATAATATTTATATACAGAACACCCCAATCCGACCCCTATTTTTAACTAATCTAGATAGTCTCTTACATGATATTCTCAAAAAATACAAACCTTCAACACGCATAATTGTAACAGGAGACTTTAATATAAACACACAAAAAAAGGTAAAATCACTAATGTATTCCAACACCTAGCAACAAACTATAATTTAAAAATTAATATTGATCAAGCTACTCGCAAATCCTCTTGTATTGACCATATATTGAAAATATCCTAGACGCATCTACAACAGTACTCTCACTCTATCTCTCTGACCACGAAACAGCACAAATGATAGGCTTCCCCTTAAAACGCCAATCGATAGAAGATCCAATTTATTACGTTTTCAAAAGAGAAAACAATGTCCATAATACACACAAGTTCAGAAAATGTCTACAAAGTTTATCTTGGTCAGAAGTATATACAGAAATCGATGCAAAAAGGCATATTAACTCATGAAAACTATTAAATGCTCTGTGCATTTAATTGTTTTCATGAGTTAATATGCCTTTTTTATTACATGTGTTTTCCGAAAGTGGATAAGTAAAGGCCTTAAGCAGAGTTGTAAAACTAAGAGATTTTTACGTTATCAATAATACAAGAAGAAAACTCAACCCAACAAAACTAGTTACGTTAAATGCTCAAATTTGTTACAAAAAGGTATCAATAATGCCAAAAGAAATGCCAATATAAAATTTATGAATATACGGTAAAACAAACATGGATAAGTAAAGGCCTTAAGCAGAGTCGCAAAACTAAGAGATTTTTACGTTATCAATATTACAAGAAGAAAACTCAACCCAACAAAGCTAGATACGTTAAATACTCAAATTTGTTACAAAAATGTATCAATAATGCCAAAAAAATGCCAATATAAAATTTATGAATAAATCATCAGAACACATGTAAGGCTAAATGGACAGTAATAAAAAATTTAATACATAATCCCACTCCTAAAAACAATAGTGAATCCATTAAAAATAATAATACAATACTTACGGAACCAACTGAAATAGCCTCCACCTTCAACGATTTCTATCTTAATCATAACCCCACGCAGAAAAGCACAAATAGTCATTGCAATGAAAACCATTGTCAGAAAGCGAAGTAGAACAACAAATTATGTTATGAAATAATACTACATCAGAAGGCTATGACGTACTTAGCACTAGAATTATTAAGAAATGGGCTGAGGATATACGCAGCTCTCTAACGCATCTTATAATCTTATAAACTTGTTCAAGGTGTTTCCAGATAAATTAAAAATATCAGTTGTAAACCCACTTTTTAAAAAAAGGTGAAAAATATGATGTTAGCAACTATCGCCCAATAACTTTAATACCAATTATGTCAAAAATCTAGGAAAAATGCATGAATAAAAGGCTTATTCATTACTGTGAGAAATTTAAAATTATAAAGCAAGAGCAATTCGGTTTCCAAAAAGACAAATCAACAACTTTAGCTATATTTTCACTCTTGAAAGCAGTACTAATATTAACAATACTAAACTAACGACGGGCTTATTTTTAGATTTATCTAAGGCGTTCGACCTGCTGTCGCATAATATGCTTGTTCAGAAATTGGAGTCTTCAGGAATTAGAGGACCTCCATCGCAGTGGATATCGTCATACATATCCGGCAGACAGCAGTTTGTTACTATTACTAATATTAATGCCAATAAGGATATGGTTTCATACCGCTCTGAATTGAAAAACACCAAATGCGGCGTTCCACAGGGCAGTGTACTGGGCCCGATTTAGTTTCCCCTTTATGTGAATGATATTGTTGACGTGACTAATCATAAATGCTTTCTGTTTGCTGATGACATTTCGATAATTGTTACTACTGATAAAAATGTTAATCAATAATTGATCATGAAACAGATATTAACAATACAATTGAAAATCTTATAAATTGGCTTAATAATAATAATTTATCTATTAACCTTAATAAATCAGTTTATGTCCAATTTCATAAATCTTATAATAACAAATTTAATTTTACAATGAACATATCAAAACTTCAACAAGTAGCACAAACAAAGTTTTTGGGAACGATCATAGACGAACATCTAGACTGGAAAGCTCAAATCGATAGTGTATGTAACAAAATCAATAAATTCGTATACGCTCTTAAACGGATTAAAAATGTTACAAACATTAAAACAGTTGTAATGTCCTATCGTGCATATGTGAAGTCTACGCTACGATATGGACTAATAGTATGGGGAAATAGTACCGACTATACCAGAGCATTTATCGCCCAAAAGAAATGTGTTCGAGCTATTCAGGGCATTCCACCAGACGTATCTTGTCAACCAATATTTAAATAACTCGGTCTGCTTCCACTACCCTCATTATATCTATATGAAACATGTATGTTTGTATGGAAACACAAAGATCTATTCAGAACAGCAGGAGATGTAAGCTCTAGGAATCGGCGTGACAAATTTAGACTTGTTTTAGATGAATCCCTCGATTTACAAAATATAGTAAAAGCTGTTTAGCTATGGCTGTACGAATATATAACAAATTACCATGTAAACTGAAATTACTAAATAGTAGACTGTATAAAATTTATTTGTTTAAATGGCTAAATGAAAATAATATAACAATAATAATAATTATTACAATTTGAGTACAAAGGTACTGCTTATTTCTTCCAGCAGACCTGCGAAAGGAGAATTGAAAAGAAATGTAGACAAGAGTGTGTTAAAACAAGAAGAGAAAAATATGAACAATGTGATGTCTAAAACTAAAAAACGCAAAAACATAATGCATGCAATATATAAATAAACATATATATATATTAATACGAGTATATACATTTATTATTAATACTCACAGACAAGAGGAAAGGTAATGCTCTTTTAATCGGCATTTAAATAGACAAATAGTTTTTAAATCACAAATGCTAAACGGAAGTCAGTTCCACAATCTTCCAGCATGGACAGAGAAGGAATGAGAATAGTAGCTTTTTTTATGAGGCTGAGATTTTAGGAGGGATCTAAGGTGCAATCAACACGGTGCGTCGCTAGAGCGAGCGTAAGAAAAACGCTCACGCAGGTAGGAAGGATAAGACGGGTTGTGTAAGAAATTGAAGAGGAGACATAAAATCCGAGTGTTCCAGCGAAGACGGATTGAGCCACTTGAGTTCCTTGCGAAGGTGAGAAACATGGTCATACTTTCGAAGACCGAAAACAAAGCGAATGCACAAGGTTTTTCAAGCGCTCAAGCTTGTTTAATAGCTCCTCAGTAGTATTCAGGTAGCAGGCGTCAGCATAATTTATAATCGGCTTTGTGCCCAAGAAATTTTTGTTTTCAAGGGCAAAAGACTTTGAAGACATTTCTGCGAATAAAAGGAAATATGTACCATGGACTTATTCTCGTTTGCCCTGCGGAGACCGTCAGTTACTTTCAAAAGCGCGGTTACAGTACTGTGACCTGAGCGAAAACCGGATTGAAAAGGGGATATTATCGAGTATGACGCCAAGAAAAATGATAATTGTCTATGGACTATGTGCACAAAAACTTTAGAGTGACATGGGAGAATATAAATAGGTCTTAAGTGGGTTAATGAAGTTGGATTGTTAATTTAAGGCAAAGGTATTATGTGAGCCTGTTTCCAAACTGACGGAAAGGAGCAAGAGGAGAATGACTGGTTGAACATGTGAGTGAGAACAGGAAGTAACGAGGAAAGGATAAGAGTTTTCATTCTTGAACACAACTTATCATTCCCGACTGCTGAAGAAGTAATCGCAAGTGTAGACTTCTTAACGTCATCCTCAGTAACATCGCTAAGCATAAAGAGAGAAAATAGCGGCAAGCAAGCAAGACTCTCTAGTGTCGCAGCTTTGACAATCGGATCAAGAGAAAAGGGGAGGATAGAGAAATGTTTGTTGTGATCATTGAGTTTCACATCCTTACATTGGTTGGTAGGTGATTTGCCGATTGCGATTGCGATTGCCCACAGATTTTTATCGAACTTATATGCCCCTCTTGTGATCGGAAGAAAGTTTGAGGGTGTAAGTAGTTACTAGAGTCTTCATCCGAGGAAATCAGCCGAATTTGGTAAAATAAATAAAACAGTCGAACCGTATCCCAATATTGACAAAAATCGCGCCTATGTGTCACAACCCTATTCTCGCATGTGCCGTGTCCTCTTTCTTGTTTGAAGACCTCCATGCTTTAGTTTCATACGCTTTCGACATATTGACATTTGCGGTCCTTTTTGTAGACATTTTGGTGAAGAAGGTTGTTATTTCTGGACATAGGTTTTAAGAATGTTTGGCCCTTTGGTATAAAGATTATTAATACCGCTACGGAATTAATCTGACTTTATTTATACCATTTTGTAAAATTTTAATAACACGCAACATTAATTACGATTAATTTAAATGATTGGCACTCATTTTGTTTTATGTTTCGTTAATAACAAAATAAACAATTGTATATACCTAATGTCATTAAATTCAATCACATATCTGTTTAATTACGCATTCATAATGCATAGCAATGTGTAACCACACTCGTAATAAATAAAGCAAATTCCGGGATTGAATAATGTTTGCATGCTGATTCGGGAATGGAATAAAAATTCAAAAACATTTGGAATCCTCAGTTTTTCAATTTTTTTTACTCTTATTGCGATTTATCTTTTTTATTGCGGTAATACAGGAAATGGCTAGCAACTTTGCTATAATTATTTCTACGCATAATGGACAGCATTGGTTTAAGTGAATTAAAAATCTGTCCCTAGCTCAATAAATATTTTTTCGAGTTACACATTCACTAAACTAGTAGTCTGAATGAAGTAATGAAAAGATAATATTTTTCACGAAATGAAATTTATTTATTTTAAATAAAAGTAGGGAATATAAGATGTAGTGTTATTGTTTCTTAAAATTATTCAAAGCTTACCTTGACTCACTTTATACACGTAATCACTAAACATTAGTCCGTGAGACTAACAATTCGTCAAAACTCCGGAAGTAGAAATACGTGCAGACGCAATGCATGCGCACGGGTCATTAAAACACTGAATCATATTGGTACTTAGCGCGGTGGTGCGGAGGAATGCCGGGAAAATGCCTAAACAGCGAATGCGTTGGGGCCGTGTCGCCTGTGAGACTAATGTTTAGTGATCTATTAAAATGAGTTCTTATTTTTTCTTCGAGGATGTCGGTCTAAGATGTGTCAAACGACATCTGTTGCTACGGGAATGTCTACGCTTATCGCGTTACGTCGCTCGTAGAAACGCGTAGCGGTGCGCTACTCGTAATCCTCTCAACGATCAACAGTGATTTTGCCTGGCCTTGAAGAGTGAGATATTCCGCTTTATCTTGTTAACGAGCGATAAGTAATAAGCGAGAATTTATAAATCTTCCCTGAAAAGTATCAACAAAACTCTAAGATAACCATTCTCAGGCTCACTGAAAACGGATATTTCACCCAGAAAATATTGTCCGATCGTCTTACGAAAAGCTATTTTCGTAAAACGTTAATCAGCCGGCCGTGCGGAAAACTGATAAGGCAAACCTTTCGCCAATTTAGTTAATGATGATTCTTTTTCGACCTTGACACAATGGCTGGTTTAAGCGACAAGGGCTTCAAGGGCACATGTATATGTCGCTAAGCCCGATACCCATTGATTGAATCCGTTACACTAATCGTTCCTTTGTCATGGAACAAAAGTTAATCAACCCAGCGTCTATATACAAAAGTTAAATGATTTGAGAGAATTACTTGTATTGGCATTGTTTTAAAACAAATAGTGACCGTTTTGCTGACTAAATAGTTTAATGTTTTAATTATTTGCTTAGCACACAAAAAGTGTTACTCATATATGTTACTCATAGCGAAATAAAGAGAGACTTTTAATCAGTGATTGATAACGAAGCAAAAGGAGTATGTAAGGATCGTAGCAGGTCGCGTTCTGAAGTTTCTGCCTACCTCTATGGGAAGACAGCGTGAGTTTATGTAGGTAGTGTTGAACTACCTACAATATCTACACCATAACACGTTCACAAGACATTATCCCTTTAAAGTTTGTGGTCAACTTTGCAGCCATAAATAACAGTTTTCCATTTTCAGGTCTAAATGACTCAAGTACATTGGAAATAAGTCCTTATTAGCACCATGTTCACCTCTAAAAGGGTCTGACGTGACGATAAAAGTGTCCATTTGTAAAACCCTCATCAAGTTCATCATAAATTCCAGGTTTATTAAATGGCGTCTAAAAATTCTGATAAACTGTTAAAAAGATGAGAACTTTTTCCGAACTGAATTAAGCAAATTATATTTGAAGCGATGATGTACCTATTTTAAAATTTAAAAAGGTCAAAGACAAAATGTCGAAGTCAGAAAGTAAGTAATATCTATAATATTAATATATCCTTTTGAATGTTCCAAGAAAAACAATAACTTTTGCCTTAACACCACCGCCACAGACATGAGCATAACTATGATGTGGTCAAATGCCCATCACATGGTTGGATAAGCTTGATTGACCAGAAATCAAAAGTAAGAGAATCTCAAATGATATGATAATTACACTAATCTAGTAACTGCCGTATTAAAATATACAATCGAAGATGTACACACAAATAACAAAACGAAGAAACTCCCCAACCTCCTCCTCTACCATTCCTCTACTCTACTATATCTGCTCTCAATCTTGATGATTAAGCAATTAATAGCACTGAATAATCAAACACTTAGTTATATTTCCCATCTAACCGAAATATTGAAAAACGCTATACAAATAATCTTAGTTACTACGATAAAAATAAAGTATGGAACGCCCACATAAGTTAGGAATATTTATTAGAATGTCAGTCGAAAGCGCTCTGCTCGATGTATTCCCGCAGGGCCTGTGTTTATGTCCTCTGTGACAGGTAACGGTACCAATCGCCCTTTTCTGAGCAATACACAGAATATATGATTAATGTGTCTGATCCGAGAGTAAAAGAAATACGTGAAGTCTTTTTTATATCTCGTATGACGTAAGACAAGTTGTGAAGAGATAAACTTCAGAAAAAAGAAAAGTTGAGCTCACTAATTGTATCACAATAAATCATACGTCACGTTACACGTTACACCTTGTCATCGTTATACTTAGCATCAGTAAAAAAAACGCAGAAGGTTCCCTAAAAGCGATTGGTAGCAATAAAACCATTTAGGTCCTTGGGTATTATAGTCGAACCATTCAAATGTAAGTTCCCTATAAACCGTGACCGCAAGTACTTGCTCGCTAAGCCATAAAAGCAGTAATAGTACAGTCCAACTTTACCGTTCCTCCTCTCAGTTCCAATGAACGTGCTGGTTTTAATTAAAACCAAAGTCGAAATGAAAAAGTCTGAACGGCTCCTTGCTTCGCCGTCATTAGAGACGCCCTCATTCCAATCTGAATCCGATATCAGACTGTGATACAAGAAACTTTAAAACAAGTACAATTCATTAGGTTTGCAATAAAGGCATCGCTAAATCGGCCGTTAAGAAACGACTGTTCGAAAACTCGCTTCCAACTTATTGAAACTCAGTTCGCGAATCAATTGAAATGAGTATTTTACACTTTCCATGGGTTCGAACGTAATAAAAAGGGGTTCTATTTGCCAATTATTCAAATGGGCATCTGAAATTCTTAAAGGATAAAATAGTAACACGATTCTGTAAATATTCTGACGCAATCTGAATTAGAACGAGTCCCAAAAGGTTTTGGGCCGAAAGTATCGAATTTACTTATGCTAATCTTACGTCACCCTGAGGATAAAGGTCTGTTTCGGCACTAATTAACTTACAATGAACGGTGTTGTGTATTTTATAAAACAAAGACACTTTTAGGGGTAGGCTTTGTTTCGACAAGGTCGTTGCTGCCAGTAATATTTTGGACCTATTGTGTTTTAAATCAGATCAGCACTTTCTCTCCTCAGTGAAAGACAACTACAGTGAACATCAAAGGAAATAGTGATAAATTATGTTAGGTTTCTCCGCACAAACCGACGTCGTTGATTTCTCTGATAAGTTTAAGGTTATTGCATTTGACCAGCTTGCACGACCCAAACCCGTTTTTTGATAACACAGGACTATCAATTACACTATCATAGGATTTACAAGGAAATTTAGGTGATCCAACACAGGATGTTCGTAATACAAGTTGATCGAAAATGCCTCATGCATCAAGTCCGCCTTTGCACAGTTTTTATTAACTTGTCCGTAAAGTTTTAATAAATATAACCATCAATTTATTGAGAAGCAATAAGTGTTAACGGGCACAGTACGAATTTACTCTTAACTGGAGCCAACAATAGTCTATTATAAAACCGTTCGCAAATGGTGGTCATTAAAAACTAATCAACAAGATGTTTGATAACGCCGACTAATCTATTAATGTAACGTTTTATTTTAGAAAACTTCTATCTTAATTAAATTGATCGTGATTTCAAGTTAAAGCAAATTCAAGTTGTGATATATTTTTTTTAAGTTATTCAAGCTGATGAAGATGTACGAGTAAGTAATCTCGATCCAATTTAGCTCTGGTTTTAAACTGTTTTGATCTTTGTAGTTAGAGTGATATTTATGTGTGTTTCCCATAACGTTACGACTGTATTCCCCACGGAATAGAAAAAACAAGTAGAAGTGCCCGTTAGTTGACCCGCGTGTGTCACAATTATGCGGATAAATATATAAATTAATAACAATTTGCATCAGTTGTAATAAGTCTTAATTTTGTATGAACAACAAGTAAGTTTTTCGTCAAAGTTGAATTTGTTGTTCATACAAAATTAAGTCTTATTACGACGGACGAAGGTTGTTATTATTTTACATATTTTCCGCATAATTGCGACACGCGCGTGAATGCTGTATGGGCACTTCCACTTGTTTTTTTCTATTCCGTGGTATTCCCCGATGGGTTGAACAAAAATGTACCTATAGTACACCCACTGTTCACCAGTTTTCGCGACCAGTTATCGCGAGCCGATTGCCATCAACCGGGCACAAACGGGCGGGAGTTTTTTTAAATACGTTTCAATCTGCGACTCCATCTGCAATCCAGAATGAACAGTAGAACAGTAGTCTATGTCATTATCCAGGTCATGGTCTATCTGTGTGCTAAAATTCAATCAAATCCGTTCCTCAGTTTTGGCGTGAAAGGGTAACAAACAAACAAACTCACTTTCGCATTTATAATATTAGTTTCTTTCTTTCTTTCTTTATAACACTGCCTGACCCGCAAATCGAATCCAGGACAGGATATTTTGAGCATGAGCTGAGTATGAGACTCAGCTCATGCTCATAATAATTAATCGCGATTCAATATTATATGTATAGCTTTTCTACAGGGTAAGGCCGCAGGGTGTCTATGTCTGCGATAATAATAACCTTAAACATTTTGCACCCCTAAAATTTTATATCAAGGATGGCTGGAACCTGGCTAAATAGAATTTTGTCGTTAGCCTCGGCGCGTATATGATAACGTTATACCGATAACCAGCTACCTAATATTAGTTAATTACATCAAACCAATTAGTCACCCAGGGATCGAAGAACCGAGAACTAACCGGTTACACAAAACGTATTACATTTTACGGTTATGAATACCTGGACGATTCGGTTACGGTTATTCGTGACAAATATTGAAACTAGCGTAGAATATCCTAATTAATTGGTTAAATAATTAAAGTGCATACGTTTCCTCGACTCGGGTAATTAACGCTTATAAATGAATAACGATTATAATTATGTATTGTTATTTATGCATTCGAGAAGCAAGGTGCATACGCTCTTACAGTATGCTAATTATTGTTTTGATTAGAGCTATTATACTGAGGTACCTACTATATAATTCGGTTGTTATTCTTCTTCTTTACGTATCAATGGCACAATGTTCTGACATGTCTGGCCCTAAATTCAGCTGCGCAAACTCCGCTCCCTCCCGCAGTCATAAGATCGTTAAGAGCACAGGTGATCAGGCATGCTGCGCAGGATAGAAGGTGGGCCATTATCTGTAGGGAGATGCCGCATACGCACTTGAGATCTAAGCCGTTCATGAATCTGTGGAGATTGTCTTTGATTCGGCCGACTTGAGTTCGAAGTCTATTGAGAGATTTCCGAGTCAGCCACGGTTGTTCGAATGTTATTCTATTTTTAGGGTTCCAATTAAAATAACGAATTCTTACAGGATTTTCTGTTTGTGTCTGTCCGTCTGTCACAGCCAATTTGCTTCGAATCTAAGTGACTCATTAAGTTGATATTTGATACTCATAGGGATTTCAGTGACCTAAACACGGATGTGCAACGTAAAAATAAAAATTTTGAATCCCCATGTTTTTTCATGTCACTTTTCGTACCAAAAAAGTTTTTTTTTTTTGCAAACTATACCGTGTGACATTTAAATGAATGTGATTGCGTGTATTAATTAAATTAAAGGAAACTACTGTAAATGAATGAACGAATTGCACCGACGTCAGCGTGGTTTAACAAGACTCGATTAATCGAATGAACCCCAAAATTTTCACTAGCCCCTGAAGCCTCATGCTTTATGGTGCTACAAAGACCATTTTATATCCAGGAGTAGACCGGGGGGAGCTGTAATGGTAGGGAAGACATTCCTTTTGGATAGGAAGGATTGTGAGCCTACCGAGTAAGCACCTTTTTTTTGTTTTTTTTTATGGTGGGAAATCATCATTTGACTTCTCCCGCTCTGGGTGGAGCGAAAGGGCGTGTCAGACTTTTACTTACTAAAACCCAACCGTGATCCTTCAGTTGCCTGTGCCAGGGCCACGGTATCTCCACCGAGTATGGAGACTAGTGGAGAGACGGGTGATGTTTATCTATGGGAGAGATATATCTTTTAACGATGTCGCAGCTGGGTTTATACAGACGGAACTTAACTGGTGTAGCTTTTGGCGGGGTTCGATTCGGCTCTTTTCTATGTCATTACTCTGCTGTGATAAATGTTGGCAAAAATAGAATGAGCACTCACAAAAAACTCTCAGTTTTGATTTGATCACTAAATGTTTGCAGCACTTTTTAATTTGATTTTGGAACACTACAGCAAGAATTTATTTTCTATAACTATCAACATCTTCATCAAACGAGCGACATGTCTGCTTGATTACTACAAATTATAAAAGCTGTCAATCTAGAACATGGCGACATCATGGAACACTGTGCACTATATCTTGGGCGAGAGTTAGGTATCAATTACCGATAGTGGTTTCTACTTGACTGATTGTTTAGTGACTATTGTTTGTAATGTGTTTGCGAACCCAAACTACTTGCGACTCTGATTGCTTTGGATGGATAATGTTAGGAAACATGGCTAGGTAGGTACTGATTTGTTACAAATTAAAGCGATGAAATACCTAAAGTTCGTTTTGTAAACTCAGATACTAATTTGATAGGTGAACTCCTACAATAAAAAGCAAAAACGTAAAGACTTGAAATGTCCAATTTTTCACAGGTTTTTTTTTTAAGTTCTTGTGGTAAGTAAAAGTTTTAACGTATTTAAATCATAGGTTTAGTTTATTAAACCTGGTCGTTAAAACAGATTTCGAAAGTAGCCTTGATGTCATAAAGTAGGCTTCTTTAATCCCGGTTAATCGGCTTTCACGTGTTTGTCGTTAAATAATAACATCACAATCCTCTTGTATTAGGGGGGATATTACTACGTATTTTCATGTACTTTCACACAACGAAAATGTTGTTAATAATGGATTACTATTTTAGGAAAATCATATATTTTTACAATTTTTTGTAAATATGTGAGCACAATGTACCTATCACGTGATTAATTTATATACCTTTAGAGATATGAGGAACAGGGTGTAAAGTTCACTCATACTCTTCGGAAAAGGGAGGATCCTCCGACCAGATGGATGTCGTATCTGGTGGGCAACTGCCCGATGATTGTTATCGGGAAGTTGTATGTATGCTATCTATCTGCGCGGTAAACTCTGCTTGCGCGATGCAGGATTGATGCGTTTGTTCGCATGTGGCGGTGTAGATGCCGCCACATCACTCCCCTCCGAAGACCGGAGGTCGATAGTGGACTAAGTCTTGTATCTTGCGATGCTTGCCAATGCCAGTTGGGTTCCAGTGGGTTGGAACCGGGTGTCGCGTAGTTCGCGGTGAGTCGGAACTGTCTGCGAAGATGCCCCAGTGAGTCGGGGTGGCTGACTGCTGATGTCGACCAGGAGAGGGATTAAGCACTCTGCTTGTGGACCGGCCGAATGTGCAGTGTGCTGTGCCAATTTTGCTGATGAGGCTGAAGGTGATGACCAGGTATGCGCTTGCGCTGCATGCTGATGGTCAGGACAACTGTTCAAGCCGTGGTTGATGGCTGGCTGTGTGACTTGCGGGAGTGATGATGATGACGTCACGCTGAAGTAGTTGCACGAAGGCTGCGCTGACGTTCATACTCGGGGTCACCAGTTTAGAGATATGAGGAACAGGGTGTAAAGTTCACTCATACTCTTCGGAAAAGGGAGGATCCTCCGACCAGATGGATGTCGTATCTGGTGGGCAACTGCCCGATGATTGTTATCGGGAAGTTGTATGTATGCTATCTATCTGCGCGGTAAACTCTGCTTGCGCGATGCAGGATTGATGCGTTTGTTCGCATGTGGCGGTGTAGATGCCGCCACATACCTTTGCTTTATTTTTAATTTTTTTGTACCAATAGTGGTATAGTATTTTTATTCTTGGTGCATCGTCTTCACTTATAGAAATATAATTAATGTATACAAAATATTTTAAAACATTTTAAAAGAGTAACGGTGGAGTTTCTTGCCACTTCTTCTCCATACGAAACTACTTTTTGGAAGTGGCGCCTAGAATCAGTTCTATTTTTAATGTAAATTTTGACGTTCAAAAGTGCCTTTTTATGGGCCTATTTGAAATAAATGCTTTGACTTTGACTTTTGACTTTGCCGTTAATCAATTCAAGGTTTTCTTAAAAACTTATTAGAGAACAAATCAAATCATCATAAAAACATCTGGCAGCAAAAACAAAAATCTTCATAAAGTATCCACATCCATTCGGATATCCGGAAAATATAATAGAGCTGAGCGAAGAAAGCCAACAAAAAACATGAATGATGGTACCGCCTTATCTTTACAAACCTCGTTTGCTGTTACAGATGTCCGTAATCCATCATAACACCATTTCTAAGACGATGTTTTGTAGCAACTTTAAATAAAAGGGTACAGACACAAAGAGTTTTTTGCAAAATGACGTAATAATACTTCAACCATATTATTAAGAAACGTCGAAGTTGTATGTAATGTACTAAATAACAGGCATAATTAAAAATATTAACGATGTTTGAGAGCAACTAAATGAAAAAAACACATTCACATAATATGGTAAAAGTGTCGTGACGGATAAAATGTTCACTTATTTCGGTCTAGCTCTCCTACGCCAAGTGTGCAAAGTATCACGTGCGTTATGGAAGTTCGTTCCAAAAACTATATGAGATTTTTGAATATATCAAAAAGAGGTTCTTTTTAATCTATATCATGTTCTTTTTAATTTATATCAAAAAGAGGTTCTTTTTGTTTTCTTGCCTTTTAGTACGAAAATGCAATACACTACTTTTATTTTTTTCTACGTTGTATCGTTAATTGGGTACACGGACTCACCTTTTCTTAGAACTCAAAGAAAGAAAATAGGAGGAAAATACGTTTGTTTGCGGTAAACACAACACAATAAGAACGAGTTGGGGAAAATATTCGTCCTTCGTGTGTGTGTGCGTATTTCGTAAAAATAGTACCTACCTACGTTTGTAACGAATATCAATACTTCGAAATTTGAAATATACAAATATGCTGCCTACTCGTACCTTCCATATTCATACGCTGTAGGTAATTCCTTACAAAGCTGTTTCCACGAAACAACTCTTCAACTTACCTTGCACTTAGCACTTTTGAAATTTAACATATTGCCAAGTGTATAAAAATTTTGGAATCATGTAAACTCCTCTGTAATTTTTCGTTGAACAAGGGCTCCTATTCAAGTAAATGTTATTAATCAACGAACTTCTATTGAATATTGAAATACAAACTGATGCGAGATATTTCAACTAGCATTCTATATATCAAGCCCGTATTACCTGAAGGGTTGGGCAGAGGTTAACTGTACCTATATTACACACTTAATACTTAACTGTCATCAGTTTTTGTTAACGAAGGTTCCACGTTATGTTATTTAACATTGTCAAATGGAGCATTTTAAAAATCTATTTCTTTTGTAAGTATATTTTTAAAAAGCTCCATTTTATAAATGTATTTTTTTTTATTTGGTTCACCATAAATTGATTACACTGATACAAACACATTATACATTTTTTTAAAGTTATAAATCAGCGCATCTATTACTTATAGGTAAGCACCACATGCATAAAACAGTAAATTAGGTAAAAAAGCTAACTTACTTAATAAGCTTAATAAGCGCTAATATCGAAAAAGTTACATACAAATAAAATGAATGAAATTTTGATTCTTAGACATTAATAATATTGGTTAAATTGATAACAAACAAAAACAAATGTACAAATTCATAAAATATGATAAAAATTTATAAATTGTTTAAAAATTGTAGAACAAACTAATAAGTTAGAAACAATAAGTAAATTCATAAAAAGTATTAACATGTAGTTGGCAGGTACATAAAATTCATTGAATAAAATTAAAAAAAACGCTAAAAATAAAAGATAGAATTGATAAATTAATAACATTGGTAAAATTTACACAATTATATAACAATGGTGCTGTTGACGACGTTAGGTTGTTTTTGTGCTGTAGATATTTATTGGGTTATTTTTATAATAAAAGGACGCGACTGTTTGCTAGCTCTGTATTGAGGCAACTAAAACATACAAACGATCGGACATACCGTCCACCAAAAGGACCCTGTGTCCTTTTAAAAATACTATTTCTGCTATTCTGCTTACATTAAACTTAAAACCTAACTTTCTCCATTTTAAAACAATAAAAAACTTACAAGTGGACTGTATGTAACAAAAAAAATAATTACAGATAACTATCCAATAGTGAACAGGTAAGTAACTTACAAATCAGTTTATTTCATGTTCATCGAACAACGTAAACAACATGACTCATTAAGGTAAGTACCTATCTATTTGTTTGACAACATCAATAGTTATTAGTTGTAGGTACATATGTAGTTATAAGCAATAGCATGCAGGTGGGAAGTTACAACATCGTAAAATAGTGTAGGAACTTGAATCATTGAATGGTAAGTATATATGTGTAGGCACATATATTTCAGTGGTAATTGAGTAGTTAATGTAGTTAGTGTAATAAACTTATTTTGATAATTTAATGAATAAGTAACAATATTTAACGTTATACAAACTTAGACATGAAAACATAAAAATAGGTAAGTATATTAACAAACTTCGTTTCGAATAGCGTGCAATTATTAATTAAGCATCTTTAGGTAGGAATACTAACTTACTTATAGGTCTTTTTATCACTTTGTCCTTTACACTGCACTGTAACCACTCTAACTAAATTGTCTTTTCCAGGATGCAGCGTTTTTATTTTTCCCATAAGCCACCTCGTAGGTGGCAGGTTTTCCTCTTTGATGACCACAATATCTCCCACGGTAGGTGACTGGACAGCTGATTGCCACTTCGTCCGTTGTTGGAGAGTGTTCAGGTATTCTGTATTCCATCGTCGCCAGAAGTCTTGAGTCATTCGTTGTACTAATTGCCATCTAGTTAATAGGTTGATGTTGGATTTTCCATAGTCGTCATCAGGAACACTTAGTAACGGCTCACCTATCAAAAAGTGTCCAGGTGTGAGTGGTGATATCGTCTCAATAGTGTTGTCCAACTGGCACAATGGACGAGAGTTAAGACAGGCTTCTATTTGTGTTAGCAATGTGGCCATCTCTTCATAGGTAAGTTTTGTATCTTTGCTAACCCTTGCTAGATGTCTCTTTGCAGATTGCACTCCAGCTTCCCAGAGGCCCCCACAGTTTGGCATTCGCGGTGGGATGAAATGCCACGTAGTTCCATCGGTTGCTAAGTTTTCGGAAATTTCTTTAGAAACGCTGTGTTCACCTACTTTGAAAAGGGCTTTAAGTTCCTTTGCAGCACCAACGAAGTTGGTACCGTTGTCGCTGAACAGATGAATACATCGACCTCGACGTGCGACAAATCTTCGAAATGCAGCCAGGAATGCTTGAGAAGTTAAGTCTGTCACAGCTTCCAGGTGTATGGCACGGGTAGCCATGCAGACAAATAGACAGATGTACCCTTTAGTAGCATGGTGCCCTCGCCCCTTTGATGTTCTTAAAAATACTGGACCTGCGTAGTCAACTCCACTGTTTAAAAAGGCCCGGTGTAGACTCACCCTTACAGCTGGTAATTCACCCATTAACTGGTTGTTTATCTTGCCTTTATTGATAATGCAAACCTTACAACTTCTTATGCATTTTCTTACTGCAGATTTTAAGTTAACAATCCAATAATTACTTCTAAGGTACGTCATCATAACTTGTATACCACCGTGTAAAGTTTGCTTGTGTGCTTCGGTGATCAACAATGTAGTGATATGTTGATTACTCGGTATTATTATTGGATGTTTGGTTGCGATTGGCAAATTAGCGTTTTGTAAACGACCTCCCACTCTCAGCAGATTGTTTTTATCTAAAAATGGGGTCAAGCTAATTAGCGAACTTGATTTTCTCACCTTGCCATTTTTCTTAATGTATTCTATATCTTTTTTATACACTGTCTGCTGATAGTATTTTATGCAATTTAGCAAAATTGTTTTCATTTCACCTGTAGTTAAATACTTCTCTTTGTGTTTATATTTTAATAATCTTCGGCAATAAGCGAGTACCCTTTTCATTCTAGTCAGATTAGAAAATCTTTCCCAAATTGGTTTTTCTTCATTTTCTTTATTTTTTGTTGTAAAAGTACATGTTAATTTTAACTCTAAATCTGTGTCTGTATATTCTGATCTTCTCAAATTAACTTCTTTTTTTGATAGCCATTCTGGCCCCTTCCACCACATCTTCTCTTTCTTCAGATCTATTCTTTGAAAATCGGTATCTTCTTTATTTACCATGACCATTCTGTACATCTTTTGTATGTCTGCAGCGAAACAGATGTCGTGCATTCTCCAGCGCATGATTATACAACGTAGGTCTTCCTGGAGCACTGGACCAGGTAAGAGTTCATCATTTAATGATATGCCATTGGTTCCCTTACATGATGCGTCGAAAACTATGCGGGTTTTCGTAGTTTCTTTATCTTCACGCAGGACTGGATGATGGGGTAAGTAAACAGATTTTCTTAAATATATTTCTTTTTCAGGTACTTCTTCTATATGACCTAAGTTTTTGTAGTCTTCTATAACCTTTTCATATTCCTCTCTCAACTTAGGCTGTTTTTTAAACCTTCTCTCTAATTGTATCAATCTTGTTTTAGCTATGTCTCTTGTATTTACTTCAGTTGATTGAATACAATTTGTTTTAAATGGTAGTTTCACTATAAATCTTCCTTGGTCATTTCTTGAGTATGTTTTGTGATAAATGTCTTCACATATTTGTTCTTCTTTTGTATTATTTCGCCTTGTAGTTGTGTCTATCTCCCAGAGTGCTTTTAACATATTATCAATGTCTACTTGGTGATGCATGACAAGAAATGAATGTTCTTTTTGTGTTGTATTAATTTCTCCAAATAATATCCATCCTGGGGTTGTTTTCTGTGCACATGGAGACCCTGGTGGACCCTTGATTAACTCTTGTTCGACTATTCGTGCATACTCCTTAACACCAAGCAGCAGATCTATCGGGCCTGGGTGGTTGTACTCTGGATCAGCAAGATCGAGACCCTCCAGGTGCTGCCAGTTGTGAACAGTCATTGTGTGGTGTGGTATTCTCGTGGTCAGTTGCTTGGACATGACGTAAGCTTCGACGTGCATGTTGAATTTTGGTTTCCTTCTCGATAAAATGTTTAGCTGAACCACGTGTTTAATTTGTGCTTCTATAGAACCCACACCTGTTACAGTGCCTTCAATTGATTTTCTTTGTAGCTTCAGTAATTGAGTTGCTTTTTCACTAATGAAGCTCGCTTGTGAGCCTTGATCTACAAGTACCCTTAAAAGTGTCGCATGTCCATCTTTTCCTTTTACTTCGACTAGTGCAGTTGCTAATAATGCTCTTCCTGATACTCCGATACCAACATGAAGAGTTGTTATGGTCTCCTTGTTGGCTTCTTGTTGAGATGTCGATGGTTGTATTGGTTCTGTCTCTGTGGTATCCTTCAACTTCTCTGATTTGTGAAGCAAGGAATGGTGACGTCTTCTACATACGCGGCAAGTAACTGGTACCTTGCATTTGTAAACTGAATGACCCGGAAGCAGGCAGTTGAAACAAAGCTGTTTTTCTTTCACATAATTGTTACGTTGTGTAAGGTCCATTTTAATAAATTCTTTGCAATGACATAAGGTGTGTTTTTCACTACAAAGTGTACAGCTTTTATCTTTTACAACATTCACGGCATGGTAGGATCGCTCTTTGATTGTACGATCTTTATTTGTTACGGGCTGTATCATTTCTAGTGTTCTAAATTTTGATTCCAAAAATCTTTTCAATTCATCCCAAGATGGCACTTCTTCTGATTTTTCTTTATAAGCAAAAGTTTCCCACTCTTTATGTGACTCCTGGTCCAACTTCTGAATCACCAGAAATATAATTAAAGGATCCCAGGAATCGTTGTCATGTTAATTTTTAAGTTTTTTAGGTTATTTATGCACTCTGTCGTGGTATCTAATAAAGTCTTCACACTGTTAGCTGTCTGTGTTGCGATTTTCTTTTGATTAAAAAGTCTTTTCAAAACAGAGAACACAATAACACGTTTGTTTCCGTATCTGTCTTTTAACAATTGCCATGCTTGATCGTAATTGCTGTCCGTAACTTGAATGTGCCGTAATATTATTTCTGCTTCACCGGTAACACTAGACTTTAGGTAATGTAGTTTTTGAACGTCGCTGATTGAAGTATTTTTATGCACAAGTGATGTAAACATGTCCTGATATGTGGGCCACTCTTCGTATTGTCCCGAAAAGGTTGGTAATTGTATCCGTGGCAGTTTTACGATCGAACATGTCCTTGACCATTAAATACTGAAGAGTTTGAGGTTTCCATGGCTGTTTGTTGATGTTTGCTCAACATATCTGTCAAGTCTGCTTGTAGACAAAGGTACAGGTCTTCAATTACGAAATAGTCTTCATTGAGAAAGTAAGAAACTTCTCCACGCTTGTCTCTCGGAGTACACTGTGTCAACATCTCATGAGCCTGCTTAAAGGAACTCCAATACTCTTCAATGCACTTCACTCTAGCCCTTATGTAACCGTCTGTAAGTCGCACTTTAGGGCATTTTTTTAAGTTCGATTGAGTTTTTTGTATCAATTTTGCCACGTCCTCTAACGTGTTTAAATATTTTTGTTGTTCCGAAGTTAACGTAGCCATTGTAACTTTCTGTTATGTTATTAAGTATCACTTGTGCTATGAATTGCCAACCACACAGTCCACAGTTTATTAAAATATCTAACTTCACAAAAAACACTTCACAGTTTTGCGTAAACAAGTCGTCTTATCTCTGGAATGCGGCTGCCTATTGTTCTCAGCTCGCTCGGACTCCGATTCACTAATGACCCACAGGTGTGCCAGTAGTAATAATCCGGCTCGATTTGCGACCATATGTTGACGACGTTAGGTTGTTTTTGTGCTGTAGATATTTATTGGGTTATTTTTATAATAAAAGGACGCGACTGTTTGCTAGCTCTGTATTGAGGCAACTAAAACATACAAACGATCGGACAGGTGCCGATTCTCTTGTCACAAATGCCTCTAAACTAGACTAAAAATCACAAAAATTTGGTTTAATTCTGTCAAATGACGATGTTCCGTTCTGTAATTGACTATAATGACACAACTTAACCATATTTTAGTTTGACAGCACGAAGATTGCACTGAGATATTAATTTAGTGAAAATGGCAAATTTGCTATTCTGAATTTTACGTTTTTCAACTAAAAATTTGATTGTCTAACTAAATCTAAACATGAATCTGACTATTTTTAATCGCGATTAAAAAGGTGTGGAATAAAATTAGGTGGCGTGGACTAAAATTCACACCAACACCTCGACTTCAGACGTGCAAAAACGGTACTTTAACTTTCTTTTTCTTTTTTTGCTCATATCTCGAAAACGGTGTATCCTATCACAAAAATAATGAAAATTTCGACCCCCTGGATTTGGAAACCTCCAAATCTCTACATTTAGATATTTTTATTTTATATTTTCCACACAAAAAGTCAAAACTTCCATATAAAACACGTCGAGGCTGCCCCAGGCTGCCTCCGGCTCTAACAAAGACGTTGCGAAACCAAAAGAAAAAAAAACACGTGGACTCGCGATTGTCAAATTCGATTATAGTTGTGTCAAAATTATTTTTAAATTTAGAGATTATTTTTCGCAGAATAGCTTCAAGATTTTCATAGTAAAAAGTAAGGAATTTTAGTGATAGTTTAGTTAGTTTAGTTCGGTGTACAAGAGAATCGGCACCAATATCTGATTGGGATTAGGGGTTGGTCGGTAAACGATTAAGGATGGCTTTCTGTTTAGCAAGCGAGTCAAAGTGATAATCGATAACATCACTGTAGCCATTTACTGCTTTACACTTCCTTGCAAAAGGCGAATTGGCTCCCAAAACAGAGGGTGCTCGAAAACTGAAAAGGGCAAGCAAGCTGGGACTTGAAATTTTATGCTTAATGATTTTAAAGGCAAACGTTACATCAATTACGCGTCTACGTTTTTCTAGAGAAGTTGTGTTAAAATGCATACGTCATTTATTGTAAGAGCGTATTGTTTTAGTAACACCATTGGAAAATGCAAGGTGCCAAGCGAAGCGTTTCTGGACACGTTCAAGACGCAATGAATGCGTTGCGTAGTGAGGACGCCAAACTACACTATTATATTCCAGGATACTGCGGATGAGACTGTTATATAGTTGTATTTTGCAATTTCTTAGGACGAACCCTAACATTTTTGAAGCTCTTTTTAAAACACTATCGAGATGTGGCGTCAAAGTTAACTTCTTGACAAAAAGTACACCAAGATCCTTTATTGATTCTAGATCCTTAATTTTGTCACTGGATATATGATAATTGCTGCCTATTGGGATATTCCTTCTTGTAAATTTAACATGCTAACGTTTTTTGTGATTCAGTTCCATTCCGTTACTGTTACACCATAGAACGAGACGATTGAGGTCACATTGCAGTAAAAATGAGTCTTCCTCAGACTTAATAATTCTCAAAAACTTTAAATCGTCAGCGTACATAAGAAAATCGGAGTGCAGAAAACACCTAGGAATATCGTTTATAAAATAGATAAATAAAACTGATCCAAGTAAGTTTTAAAAATCTACTTACTCTTTCGTAAGTACATTTTTAAAAAAAGCCCCATTTTATTATATTTATTCTACGTCAAAAACAAGAACAATAATGACGTTTTTTCTTTTTCTTTTTTGTCCTCTTGTATACGTCCATATAATGTAATTTCGCAGGAAAATTTTAATGAAAATAGTCACAAAGTAGTGCAACAGAGTGTTTCGTCGGGAGAAATTGCAAACTACTTTTCTACAGTTTCATAAGTCTGCAGTCTACCCCTAACTTGTATTGCAAGAAATATACATTCAAAGAAGCAAAAGTGGAACTGCTAAACAAACGTTCGGTACGGCAGTTTTATTTATGAACTACAAATTTACAACAACACTTTGTAACTTAAATAAGTCGTAAATAAAGTAAGAAGCTATTAAACGTGATATTTTTACGGTTAAAGTTTTTATTGCCACTTTGATTGGATACCTACGGCCTTTACTTCGGCCAAAGTTAATAAAGGACAACATCTGCACGAAATGGCAAATGAAGTGTAGGAAGTCAGTACGACAGATTGACGACCTGAGTGGGTGTAAAAGACAAAAGACTCGTTGTTATAGTGCATTATGGGCTAAGTGTAACGAGAAATGACTGTGATAAGGCAACGTGGCGGCTTAACAGAAGATGTAGTGATAAACATTTAAAGAGTAGATTATGCTTAGATGGTGTGGTCATGTCACAGTGTAAATATGGACAGTACGGAAACTAGGGCTATATATCGAAATAACGCTCGTATCGAAATGACGCTCCATTGGAGCGTCAGGGTTGTCACTCTTCATGTTTGTATTTTTTTTATTTTTTTTAATAACTGCCATCAGTCCTTTCTGGATTATTATCAGTTCGGTTGCGAGAATAAAGTTGACGTTACAGGTACAGGGGCCATTGCCACTGCTACCTCTTTATAATACTTGACCTCTCTTCAGCCGATTGCCAAATTCGCTGTTGTCCAGCAATTTAACAGCCAGAGGATTTGGGTGGATGGCTAGACGATCAGCATAACGCTTTTTATGTCTGTTTATTTCCTCAGGAATAGTAGGAGTGTTGAGATAATCATGGATTTCATCATTCCGTGTGAACCATGGTGCAGTGACAATATTCCTCAAGATAGCATTTTGAGCTCATTGGAGGCACATTATGTTACTTTTGCTGGCCACTCCCCACAGTTGGATGCCGTATGACCATATAGGTTTCAATAGAGAGTTGTACAGCAGGAGTTTGTTCTCCAAAGATAGGACTGAGTTACGACCCATCAACCAATATAAGTTTTTATATTTGGCGTTTAGTTGATCTCTTATTTTTTTATATGCGTCTTCCAGGTGAGCCTTTTGTCCAGGTGAAAACCGAGATACTTAACACAATCTGTGTTTGGTAGGGTTATGTTCCCCAATGTTACTGTGGGACAATCGCCTCTTCTCAGGGTGAAGGTAATGTGACTTGATTTTTGAGCACTGGCGCAGATACGCCACTTTTGCAGCCATGTGTTCATTTTATCCAGTACTATTTGCAATTTGTTACTGGCGATATCCGGTTCTTTGGCGCTCGCCAAGTAAGCAACGTCGTCTGCGTATGTTGCTACCGTTACATCTTCAGTAGTTGGAAGATCCGATGTGAAAATATTATATAAATAGGGTCCCAAAACCAATCCTTGTGGAACTCCAGCTTCGATATTATACAGACTAGATCTTTCGTCTCCTTGTTTTATTTGGAATTGCCTGCCATCTAAATATGAAGCTATGATCGGAAACACTGAGTGGGGAAGCTTTTCCTTTATTTTGCACAGTAAGCCCCTGTGCCAGACACGATCAAAGGCCTGTTGCACGTCTAGAAATGCCGCAGAGGTGTATTCCATCTTCTCGAAGCCCTGGCGTATTACATGGTAGACTCGGTGGGCCTGTTCGGTAGTTGAATGTGACTTTCTAAATCCAAACTGGTGAACAGGGATAAGGTCACACTCATCCATGAATACTTTGAGTCTGGACAAGAAAATTCTTTCCCAGAGTTTAGACAACACTGGGGTGAGGCTTATAGGTCGATATGATGTAACGTCGTGCGCTGGTTTACCAGGTTCAGGAGCATTATTATTAAGGAGATTTTCCATAGTTTGGGAAAATAGCCCGTTCTGAATATTCCGTTGAACAGACTGGCCAGGAATGTAACTGCTTTTTTGGGTAGCTCCTTTAGAACTCTAGGCGTGATTAAATCAAACCCAGGTGCCCTCTTTGGATTCAACGATCTGATTTCCATCGCGGTTTCTTTGGGTGATGTTGGTCTAATAGGTAAACATAATTGAAAGTACTGATTTAATATATCTTCAACTTCTTGTTGGTTAAGCCCCTCATTGGGTTTGAAGACGCTTGCCAAATGTAAGCCAAACATCTCAGCCTTTTCTTTGTCTGTTCTGGCCCAAGATGTGCGTGATCTGATGGGCGGATTGTTACTTTGTGACCTGTCGAGATTTTTAACGACCTTCCACAAGGAATGCTCGCCTTGATCAGAGGCAGATAACATTGAAATTTGCTCTTGCATTGACATATTTTCAGTATCCCTTAGCATGGCTTTTAGTTCCTTCGTGGCACGGTTAAAGTTACTCTTGTCCGACGGATGATGGGAAAGATGCCAAGCTCTTCTGAGGTAACATTTTTCTTCGATCTTTCGTTTAATGTCAAGAGGTTGTGAAGGAAGTTTGCATGATATTTTTAACTCAGGTGAATTGATCCAGCAGGCCACTTGAATTAAGTTGGTGAAATATATGCATGCATCATCGATGTCATCTTGTGACTTAAGCGCTATATTGAGGTTTAGGTTGTCTTCAATGTAACCCCTAAAACCTTCCCAGTCTGTTTTGTAATTGTGCAAGGATTCAGGTTTCCCTGTGGTGATAATGTTGCTGCTAATGTTGAGTATCACGGGAGTGTGATCGGATGATCCGTCCAGGCATGACTCAACAAACAAGTATTGATCACTCATTCCGCTAGAAATAAAAAAGTCCAAGAGGTCGGGAACTTTCTTTGGATCAGAAGGCCAGTAGGTGGGATTACCATCTGACCAGGGTTTCAAATTGTTTTTATCCACTGAGTTTTTCAGCTCTCGGCCTCTGGTTACCGTGCATCGTGAGCCCCAAAATGTGTGCTTGGCGTTCCAATCTCCCCCAGCAATAAACCGATGTCCAAGAGTCTGGAAAAAATTTGTGAACATTCCTTCGCTTATTTTATGTTTTGGCGGACAGTAAATTGCTGACACGATGATTGGACCAGCTCGATCATCTAATCTGACTGTGGTGGCTTGTAGATAGGCCATTGAGTGTGCTTCCAAGACGGAGTGCTTTATGTTAGATTTTATGACGAGTGCTGTTCCTGCGTGAGCGCCACCATCGGAATGAGGCGTAGCATAGATGTTATAGCCCCTTATGCGATACGAACTTCTTATTGTTGCATGAGATTCTGATATAAGCATTATATCTAATTTATTTTTGTAAAGGATTGCTTCAAGTTCTAATGTGTTGGGTGACAATCCGTTTATGTTCCACGTTGCAATGCGCAAGGATGTCATTTTGAGTTCATTTTGGATATTACGGTTGTCAATAGGTTTAACAGTGTTCCTATTTGTTGAAGAAGTAAATCTATCTTCTCAGATTGTTTAGTTAAAATAGCCTCGATCGAAGATCGTTGAAAAAATGAAGGATCTAGATCATCAGCTCGTTCTGTATTTTTACGATTGGAGGCAACATTAGAGTAGGATCTATTGTCAAATTTATTTGTTGAAATGGGTTGCTCTGGTCTGTTGTTGAAGTCAAATATACGAGGCGATGTTTTACTTTGGTGCTCGCTGTTTATTGTATGGTGGGGACCTGGTCTGTTGGTTTTCCTAGCCAGGATCTCTTTGTAGACCTTGCACCCTTTGTAGTTTGCGAGATGGTCGCAAGAACACAAAGCACACTTAGCAGGGGTGTTGCGGTCTTTTTTCGGACACTCTGCTGTTTTGTGGCCTTTGCTATATTTGACACACCTGAATGGCCGCATACAATTATTTTTTGAATTACCAGATTGCTGGCATCTCTGGCATTGCACTATTGTTTTGGATTTACGTGGATCCTAAATTTTAATACGTTGGTGATAGAGGTATTGCATATCTTTAATAGATTTGTTACAAAAACTAGGCTCTAGATTTATGAAAAATGTGGATGTGGGTTTTTTGTCAGGACCATATCTGCAGTTGATGATTTCTCCTCTTATTTTATTGCCTGTTTTTTCAATTTCTTCCACAATGGCATCATGGGGAGTGGTGTGGTGGAGATTTTTTATAACGATTCGGTAGCTTTTCGTGTCTTTTCTTGTGAATGTGTGATCACACCCTATTTCATCACCCGATGCCGATCAGACCCTTTTGTCTTATTAGATTAACAAATTTTTTGTAGTCTTCAACCTCGTCTATCATAACCCGAAGCAAATTCTTATTAACTATCTTGAGTCTGAAGCAGGTTGGGTTGATGATAGTTTAAATTAACTTAGAAAGCTCATGCACATCGTCTATTCCATAGAGCATTATGGGTGGGGGTTTATTTGGAGGTTTTGCAGTAAATTGCTCTGGTTCATCAACTGGGAGGTTACTAAAACTGTTCCTTGTAACAGTAGTTGGGCTTGGAGGATAGTCTGATATTTTACGTTTTTTTGAGCCAGGTACTCTTTGCCACGGCGGCGGTATTTGTTCTGGACTCACTGGCGGTTGCAAAGGTAGGTTTTCATTACTTGATATTTGTGTATCATCACTTGTTTCTATGCCTGGAGTTGCTACAGTTGTGGTTCCATGAAAAGAGTTTGCTCTGGGTCGAGTTTCAAATAGGCTTTTGTGGAAAACTTGTTGGAGGTAGATTTTCCGATTTTGTTGAGTTGGGGGTAGATTTTTGTTTTCATTTAAATTTATTTCCATTTTTATTCCCACGAGTAGGGTCGATAAACGGTCACTCACAGGGTGACACCCATCCCTGTGAGAAGGCTATTTACACTCGATGATTGCCCGGTGCATCGAGGTTGGCGCTAGAGACTAGTTTCCCACTAGCCACCGATTGGTATCCTCTTGGCACAGCCAAGACCACCGTTCCCATGAAAATGACTGCAGGGTTACGGCTTGTGGGGGTCATTTCCTACCGCCACTGAGCAGAATTTTTAGTCCTGTAGAGTCAGGTTTGTTACCGCCGCCCGAGACTCGGCGTTGTTGCTCGTTTTGCACCACCCGGGGGAGACGTGTAGGGTGGGTCTAGAAAAGATGGTAAATCCTACGGACGCGAGCAACTTACCCCCCCCCCCCTCCCCCTTGTAAAATTGAAAGTATTTTTAGAACGATGTTCTTTAACGCGGCTTGCGGCAGGAGTTAACTGCTAGAAATCGTCACGCAAAAAAGCGTTCATACATGTATAAGATGGCGTCTGCGTTTTATTTTGTCATGCATGTCTTTTTCATAGTTCGCTGCCGCCAGTTCAAATTTTCGTTTTGACTTCACTATCAGCTTTAGCACCTCTCTAAAAAATGAAAACGACAATCATGGTGAAAATTTTAAAATATTCGAGACAACTCGGCTCGACACCCGCGACTGAGAGCACCGCGACGTTCGCTTTGGTGTCTCGTCGATGCGCGCCTCAGTGTGCGTGTGCTGTTTTGAACGTTTGTTCGTGGTTTCCGTACTGTCCATATTTATATTGTGGTCATATTGAGGAATTAATGAAAGGCGACTAACACAAGGTATGAACAAGGCAGATCTAAGTGAAGTCACCAGGACGGGACGCCCTGAAGGACATAAAAGAGTGACCTTATTGGTGATGTTTTTCAGAAAGGTCAGGTGCACAGTACTCGTGATCAGCGTGCGTGTGACATGACCAACACCCTAATTGCGTAACACACTATTAATCACAATCTGAATCATTTTGAAGGATATTGTTAATCCATTGCTTCATATGTTAAAAAAAATTGTATGTCCAACAATGTAAATAACGCAATGAATGTTGCTGAACTGTCAAAATGAATGAGATTACTACCGGTAGAGTGTAACTCAATTACCCCGCAGATGTATGAACGTAAACGAAGCAAAAGTTATATGTAAGCGTTGTAGCTGGTGGCGTTTTGTAGTTTCTGCCTACCCTCTTTGGAAAGAAGAAGCCATCCTCGTTACACAAATAAAATTCACGCCAAGTTTGTGTTTCTGTAACGAGAATTGTTAGAGTTGATTTTCGCTACATTTTGGATCGTGTATCCAATCTCCAACCTGGCGGCAACGTCATTACTAGTAAAATATGACAATAGACAAATATCACCCATCTCCCCACTAGTCCAATGCTTACTCTAGGATGCATATCCGATCAGCTCATATATCCTTCCCTATCCCAAGGGCATGTCGCCCCTACCATTACAGCGCCCCCGGTCTCTGCTTGATATGCAATGGTCATTGTAGCAACATGAAACGATTAATCGAGTGTAGTCAAACCATGCTGGGGTTGGTGTATTTCATTAATTAATTCATTCATTTTGCATAGTGTTTCCAATCATATTTTAAACTCTTTAGGCAATTCTTTGCATCACTAACTACATTTTTTTTTTTTGAAACAAGTAAGAGTCTGAAATGTTTTAGGAATCTCAAACATTCGTCATCATCCTGTGTCCTGAACACAAAAACTTTTGGTTTCATAAACATAATTCTATCGGCACAAAATCACGCACTCTTCTGTCATAAACAAATACTAGATTTTTTTGTAATTTGTTTCTAAATCATACACAACTCCACAATTGGTGTGACATCGATAAGACAATTCAAAAATAACTAACGTGCAAAAGATGCCTATTCTCTAATCCTTACAGGCGAAAGAAGCGTGAATTAGTCACACTATGTAACCGGGGAGCATTCCCCGCCCTCCCCTAGAGAGAATACCGCGGCTTAAGTAACGTGTTGTATTAAATTTGCTACAAACCAGATGCTCAGCCCTTTGGGAATACGTAAGCCTCGTATTTCCGTTCCGTGAGCGTTTGTTTACGAATTTTGTTGCTGTTTCGCCAAAATGGAAGCCGCGAAAGTACCCATGTAAGTGATTGTGGTTGAAATAAAACTATGTGTGTACTTTGAACGTAGATGGGTATGCTTATGTTAACTTTGTTCCTATGTGTGTACTTTGAATGTAGATGGGTATGTTTATGTTAACGTTGTTCCTAGGTAGTAAAGAAAATTATTTCTCTTACTTTAATAAATTGAAAATACTTAAATTGATGAGCATGCTAAAAGCTTTTCTACGTCCCTATTAATGCAAGCTACTTTGTTACAATTAAAGCGCCGTTCGTATATCGACCAGTTCAAATATAGTTCTGTAACTACGGCTCTCTCGATATCTATTGGTAATTACCCTAACCTTAATGAACCTTTTTTTTCTGATAGCGACACGAATATGCTTTTAAAAAAAGGGATCGTTCGAACGAGTAAAACAGAAATCCGCTTTGTATTTTTGGTGTGAAAACGAAGTTTGAACATAGATTGACATTCGGTTTGTGGTTCCATTGGAATGATTCGACGCGACAGGGGCTAACGAGAAACATCAGACCACTCCGAACGAAATTCAATTACTCTCTGCAATCGTGGGGCCACTTACTGGTTTCGATTTTTGTCACCGTGTTTATTGACTTTGCAGTTGTTCTGACAATGTTTTAAGACACCTTTTTGTGAATACATTGTGTCTTGAACACTCGAAATACCTTTTGAACATGATTTGTTCAATTACTAGGTCCACATGTTGAATGGATAAGATAGGCCAAATTAACTAGTGAGCCCATACCAACAATGATATAAGGAGTGGGCTGAAAATAACGTCATGAAAGGAAAATTGGTTAACTCGAGATCGTGTAGGTTTAATATAAAAACAAATTGTCCACAAAATAATGATCAACAAAAAATATTTCATAACTTATCAGAGACGTGCCAAAAGCGAAAAATATTCCTTTAATTTCGGATAGGTGACTTGGTTTTCAATTTTAATTTTTTACCACCGACCTCCGAAATTAAAGTTATGATTCACTTTGTAGTATTTTTTTTGATGTCGATAGTTTTGTGAAATTGTTATTATTTTTCACTTTTTTTTTTTGGTACCAACCAACCCCACACAAATTCGTATACCACTACTTGTTATGTAAATAACAGTGACAGCAAGTTATTATAAAATCTAGTGGAAAGACTAAGTGGAAAAATACGTATTATTGAAGCTAACTCAAAAACCACTCATCAGAACTTGACCAAATTCAGCATTATACCCTTTCAAATTGGTTCATGAACAAAGAAATAATGCCCAAACATATAAATATATATTTGTAGACGAACTGAGAACCTTCTCCTTTTTTTAGTTAAAATATAGCCCCGTACAACACGAGGGGTCAACAAAAATGTTGCTCGTTTGTAAAATGTAACTCTCTCATTAGTGGGCTAATTATCACTTAAAAGTGGTCTGCGGTGGTATGAAATACGATACAGAAAAATTTAAAAATCTGTTTCATAATGACCGTCAATTACGGAAAACCTTCCTTCGCTCGTTTGGGGTTTGAAAGTCATTTTACCAGAATAGCTATACCCGCTGAAGTTTTAGTGGTTGTTTTCCCGCAGCGAAATGACATGGTTTTGGTACTACAATCGATTTATAAAAATAAAAAACAATTAAAATTGTGAAAAGCAAAGCTTATTTTACTCTGAACATTTATTTATTTATATATACTTTATTGTACACCACAAAAAAAACACAAAAAAAAATCAAACTAAAAACATACCATGGGCGGCCTTATCGCTTTCTGCGATCTCTTCCAGGCAACCTTAGAATGGACAGTGATTTGTCTGGACATAAAATGGGGAACCTTTACGAATCGCTCTTCACTTTGTCGGCGGCGGGCTGTGGCGCTTTAATTTCAAGAAGAACCTACGTTACATCTATTGAATTACTATTGTTCCTCAAGCTTACAAGTTGGTCCATATTACATACAAAAGGCAAATCGTTCTGACGCGGAAAACAACCATTAAAATTTCACAGCCATACGTACTTACATGTTATTCATGCGATTATCAGAATATGTGAAAGTATCACTATCGGTCTAAACGGCTAAGCCTCTGAATCGACTTTGACTTTGAAATGTACCAACCACATTTCATCAAAGGGGATGATAAAGCTTGGAACTTTGAGAAAGTTGTGAAACAAGAAATCCGTGCAGAGGAAGTCTTGTGCTAATGTGTGTATTCCTATACAAACATAAATTGAGCCTAAACACACAGAATCATCCATCATTTACTCAAACCGCGTCCTCAAAACTACTGCTAATGCACAAGTTAAAACCACATTTGATGTAACTCTATTATACGCCTGGTTTCACCCCGCGACTTCGTTCGCGTTAAGTCATAAGACACCACAATATCTATACTAATAAACTTACGACCGAACCCAATAACCTAATACAGATCGCTACTGATGATGGGCAATTCTATCTGTCCCTGTCAAACAAACAGCTGTCAACACGATATAGGGTCGCATACTTTGGCTTTATTGGGACGTTAAAACCATAGATGGATAGGTTTTTCTATCTCCAGTACGACAAAATTGGCTATAGAAACGTTATTGGGTTTGGCCGTTAATGAATAGCGCGGGATGGTATCTCGTTTACGAGATAGGAATGCTCAGTTCGGCTCTTCTCGGTAATGTTCGATTCGTCGTCTCGCATCGCCCCGCCCGCGATGTTACTTCGATTTCGCTCATCGTTCTTTCTGACTTTTTTTTCATTTCGCTCGGCTCCTAAGGTTCGTAATGAATTGGGATATGAAACGCAGTTTTTCTTTCAAATCGTTTTTCTAATTTTAAATAAACTTTTCAGTTTTATTATATTAAGCTAGCTTCTGCCCGCGAATTCGTCCGCTATTCCCGCGCTATAACTTCGTTTTCGTTTACCGTTCTTTCTGCCTTATTTCCCTTTGCTCCTCCTTTCTCAAGAATTCGGCTGTCAAATGCAAAAAGCATTCTTCAAATCCGACTCCGATCCGAGAGATTAAATTAGCAGCGCCAGCCAGATTAGCGCTTTCAAACAAACAAACAAACTCTTTAACTTCATTATATTGGTATAGATTTAGATAAATAAGTATTCGGAACAATTTTTAAGTTAATAAATCAGTGGATTAAGATTTTTCAAACTAACAGTTTCTTCTATTATCACAACGAGAGGCTTGTTTAAAGAAATCGGCCAAGTGCGTGTCGGACTACTCACAATTAAGGGTTCCGTAGTTGGGATGAATTTATCTCAAGAACAAACTTACCATTGTACTTGAAGAACATGTTCTCTCATACATCGATATACGTCACGGTCAATTCTCCAACTGCAAATGTAAGTTTATAATCGCAAAAAAAGATGTTTTATGTGATAAAACAACTAATGAACGGTGTTCGGTCTATTTCCTTTACTTGTTTGTGCTGTGACAACTTCCGCGTCACAGCACAAATTTCTTGCCAAATTTCATGATTCTAGTTCAACGGGAAGTACCCTTTAGGTATTAATTTACTTGCGAGAATCAAAATATGTCGCAAATATAGCCGTACTTTTTTGCGTTAAATTAGAAGCTTGATTCTTTTAGAGCTCCACGGGACCGTAGATTTATGTATTTGATACTAATTTCAACTCGATACTTCCACGCGTCCCAGAGAAAAAGGGGCTTGACAGACTGTTAGACAGACGGACAGACGGACAACGAAATGATAATATAAGGGTTCCGTTTTTTCCTTTTGATCTACACACACAATCACAGATCCCTACAAGCGTTTGGTACTTTTCCATTGTATGATTTAACATTATTTAGTTTACCCTTTTTACACCCAACAGGGATGGATGTTTGAAAAATCGTTTGGGATGCTTTCATAAGATTATTCATACCAATTTATGAGTTAATCAAAACACGCAGTACAATCCTACCCTTTAAAGTTTAATCATCACAGTGCCCCACAGAACGGTTTCCGAAAAACCTGGTACACGATATTCTTTATTTTGCGTCCCAAGTATAAGTACCGAGATTCGAGTTTATAGGACCGCGCGTTAAAATTCTACCATACAAACTATATTTGGGAGTATTGAAATGAATCCATAGTTTTGAAAAATGAAAATTGTCAATCTATATAATTTACTTAGATATGAAATTCGTGCCAAGTTTCAAGTTAATTAAGTCAAGGAATAATATGTTTCATACAAACAAAATCCCCCCTTTTCACCCCCTTAAAGGTCGAATTTCCAGAAACCTAAATTATCTGTGTGCCAAATTTCTGAAACTACTGAGACTAGGAACGCGAAATATGTTATTAAATAGATAGAAGGTATAAACCGATATCTTTGATTACAGTCGTTAGTCTGTAATTTAAATTCATTGTGGATCAGCGCGGGTTGAGTGAAAAGTGGCTGTCATTAGGTATAAAGGTCGACGTAACATTAGCGATTCGGCTTATTTATCTGGAGCCCTTGCAGATTTTAGATAGAAAGAGAATACATTTATTTAGCACAACTAAAAGGCACACAACACAACCTACACTTAACACCGTACATACATGGATTGAAATCACACAAAACAATTTAACAGACCATGGCGTTTCAAATCGGTCGTTCAGTGATAATTTGAATCTTTATTACATATCGACGGCGAAGTGCCAATAACAACTAACTGGCAAAGTAAAAAAAATACAAAAACTGAAAAAAACGTTTAATTTCTTGATAAGTTTAAAATAAGTTAAACTATTACTAATTAAGAATAATAATAATGACTGCTACGTTGGTCTAGTGGTCGCAATCGCTACTGCTGAGCATGAGGTCCCGGGTTCGATTCCCAGGTCGGGCAACGTGTTATTGGGTTTTTCTATCTAGAATTTTTCAGTAGCAGCCCGGAGTCTGGATTTGTGCCCGGTTGATGGCAATAGGCTCGCCCCTTATTACATGGGACTTAGACATAACTGGCGAAATGTGGGTGTGCTATAGGTACACCTCTGCCCAACCCTTCCGGGAAACAAGGCGTGATGTTATGTTTATGTTAATAATAATAATGTACGCTTTATATACTATGCTTAATTCGTACATTTTATGATAGTGTAGTGGGTATTCGGTTAATTCTTTTAGTTGGCCATAAAATAGACATGTTGGTTTTGTTGGGAGGTATTTCCACATTTAAATTTAATGCTGTGGCAACAAAATATACACTAAGGAGATTTCATTAAAACATGCAAATAAAAATAAATTCAAAACTATAAAAATAAAATTTCCGGATAAAAATTACGTTACGAGTTATTGGCACTTCGCCGTTGTATTCTATTTTTAAAATTTTTGCATTTCAAGTGATTTGAATTCCATCAAAATACCTGCAATGTCATGCTATGAGAAAAACTACAGCGAATTTTATAAAAAGGTCTTACTCGATATAAATATTGTTTCACATGCACCAAATCACCCAACCTAAGCTTTAAAAATATTTCGCTAAATCGGCACCCTCTAAGAAATATGAATATCATCAGTCACGAAACGCTGACGTGCGCCCCAAACTTATTGCGGGCGTTTCTTCTAGAATGATGACTGTAGTTCGTTGTACTTTTAAACACTAAACGATGTCATTAATTAAAAGTTAGGTGATTAGCGCCAAATAAGCTATTCAAGGCAGCGAACACTCAACCCTTTGTCAACCGAGTCTGAGGAAACTTTCTGTAAATTGATTCATTAATTATGCTTTATTCATAAGTGAAGTGGTAATTTATCGATTATCTGTTTTTATAATTATTACAGGCACTTCTAGGGTTGGTAAGGAGAAAGAATCTCCTCACAATTAGAAATTTCTCAAATTTTATTCTATTATTTTCATGAATATCGAAATTCGCCTTATTAAAATAATGTATTTAAATTATATCATACTGTATTATTATTTTTACCTACACGAATAAGTTGTGGTATCCGAAAACACGAACGCCTGTAAAAAATACAGTGATTACTTTTCGGTATTCATTTTGGATTCGATAATTTCATCGATACACAATTTTGATCGAATCAACCCTAATCTCTAGAACTCCGAAGTGGCCTCCTTGTTACCTCGTAGCTAAGCGTAAATTGGAAGAGCGCTGCTAATCTAATCATCTTATTGAATAGCGTTGAAATCTTAAGTCAAGCTCTTTAAGGACACTTCAGGCTTATTGTAGATGCCAAGTAAGCACTTGGCATTCAGTAGGCAGTAAGTTCTGTTATAGTCAACATTACTCAGGAGCTTTATTATATTATAATGAACCATCTAGCGGATTAAAATGTTGAAATAATTTCGAAAAAGTTCTTACTTCTATTCGAACAAGTTTAAAGTATGAAGGTAGGTGGATACTTGATAAAGAGAGCCTTTAAAAATTTATGAACACTGGGCAACTTATGAAATGAGTTGCGTGTTGCAGTCGAAAAGTATGTAAAAATAATCAAAGTAAAAGTAGAGCTTTTAGTTCGTGCCTCTTTAGAAACGTTTACAAAAGTTAAATGTTAACTTATGTTCATAAAGTTCTTTCGAAATATTTACAGAAAGTCTATTAGTTTGAGTATCCATTATAGGTGCAGTAAAAAAATACATTTTGTGTACATAACAAGAGTTGCCTACGTATTTACCGAAGTATGATACCCGTGCATAATTTACCATAATTCGTTAAGAGAAGCTGCCAGGTAATATCTACTTAACTTGAACCAGGAAGTCCTATCAATTAGTCGGTCCATTGACTCGAAAAAACTGCCTCCCCTTATAACACAAAATTTCGTGAACATTTATTAACGTAATTTTCATTATTTTAATCACCACATTTCGTTTTGTGTTTTCTACCGAATTCAAACTAACAAGAAGTATTTTTTTAGGCACAAGCCTGTGTTGCTTGTAGGTTTCTCCTTTAAATATTGTGTTTTTAATGATTGGCAGATTCCGACCTCTGATATTGTGTCTGAAAATAGGTTGTTATTATTGCCTGATGGATGATGTAAAACGCTGTTTTTAAATAATCACTTAATAATCTGTTTTGTATCTTTGCTGTACCCGACAGGGTTCACAATGATCATGTCTTAGTAAAAGCTACCACCCAAGGGCGGCTCCAGGATTTTTTTCTGGGACACAAAGGACGGACTGGCAAAAAACTCAACAATAACTGTTCGAAATAAAGTTGAGTCGGTGGCTTACACAGTGGGTAAAAAAGGCTAAAGGCTGAAGTTTTTGATACTGCTGATGGGTTTGTTGGCATTGATGTAGTTGCCGCATTCGTGGATGCACATAGGACACCACCAAATTCAATCCCTTTCCCTGTATCTGCAACTGCATCGTCGGTTTTTTGTAAAGAAAAAACCACTTAGGCTCTTTTGTCGTTTCCTGTCTTTATCACTTTTTTATATTTTCTACAGTTATATCACTTGTTACTCGCTAAAACTATACTGAACTAAGTAGGCTAAAAACTCTTCCGGCTATGACCTATTACTACCTGACTCAGACTCACCCAAAGAACATATATACCCTAAAGGGGACTCACCATGCGCTGAGACTCCCGCGCCCTGACCCGCGCTTTCCCCCGACCGTACCGCTCTCGCAAACTCAGAATGCTGATTATCATATTTCATTTGCAAGTACGTGAAAGGGATGTCACGATCAAAATTCGCAATTCCAGCCAGAAGAGTTTCAAGTTTTTTCTGTTATTTTATTCATATGTTTTAACAACTTTTTTTTTTGGCTGGGAAATCATCAAATGACTTCTCCCACTCTGAGTGGAGCGGGCGGGGCGTGTCAGACTTTTACTGACTACAACCCATCCGTGTTCCTTCAATTGCCTGTGCCAGGGACGAATTACCCGCGACCCTGAGGCGTCGGCCCTATCGGACCCCGTCATTTTGTGCTGACATCTCTTTGAGGCGCGCGTAGAACACGAAGCGCCGTCGACCCGGGCCTGGTCCCTACCAGACGGCGAGCTAACCATTGCTCGCAGTCCGCAAGCCCGCGCCTACGGAGGCCGGGAATCTGCTTGCGATTCGCGACGCCCAGGGCGAATCCTCTCTCCCTCACGCGCTCCGCCTTATCCTTCGAAAGCATTACTGCTTCACAGAAGGAGACGACGGCTTTCCATTCCCTCTCGCTCCGAACCATGGCCTGGACCAGGGCCGGATGCAAGAGATCGGCGCCGCCGATCGCCTCCGCGAGGACACGGAGGTGCTCCGCCCAATCTGGGCAGACCTGCACCGTATGCTCCACCGTGTCCTCCGGGCGATCCACACAATGGTGACACCCGGGCGTTTCCTCCCGACTTATTCGAAACAGGAACCTCCCGAAACAATCGTGTCCGGTGAGGACCTGTGTCAGGCGGAAGGTGAGAACGCCGTGGCTACACCTCAAATAGGGGACTTACCGCCGCTATTGTGGCGTGCCCAGCACTGGGTTGCGACAATCACACCCTCCATGTCGCCATGAGATCCCGCCAGATCTCTGTCCGCTGTACCGTGATTTCTCGCGGCAGCGGAGTTACACCCTACACCGTATTGTCTCCTCACGCCATTCCCTGATAATTTGATTTTCTTCTCTTCAGAATCTCAACAGTACACAAAAATACAGTCAGGGGGGGCACGTGCCCCCGTGCCCCCCCCTTAAATCCGCCCCTGCTACCACCTACATTCACACTGTGGAATGCAAAAAATACATTGAATACTACGGAAAATGTGACGAGTTCACTTTTAAATTGAAAATTAAAAGTGAACTCTAAAATGTGAAACTACTACTACTACTACTACAGAAACGTCATAAATTAAAGTGACATACATTTTAAAAGCTTGAGGAACTGAAGCATTAGTAAAAGTAACCTTTATAACGGATAGCGCCTCAACCTTTTTTTTTACTTTTTAGTTCACGTTTTTTTTATTAATTCTTGTTTTTTATAACTTTTTAATCTTACATCTTTGGAACTTATTTGTTGGTTTGTCGGAGTTCTTTACCTACTGTTTTGCTTATTAATAATAACTACCCGTGTATTCCATGCCATTGACTAAACGTTTAAACAAAACCGGCCAAGTGCGAGTCCGTAGTTGGGATAAATGTATCCCAAGAACAAACTTAACATTCTCGTTGAAAAACATGTTCTCCCAAACATCGACAAACGTCACGCATGGTCTGTTCTGTAAACTGCAAATGTAAGTTTGTACAAAACGATTTTTTAGGTGATCAAACTACACGTTAACTGTTTCCTTTACTGGTGCTGTGAGACCTTGCTTATTGACACATTTCATGAGGTCAACGGGAAGTAGCCATTGGTTGGTTTTGATTTATTGGCGAGTATCAAAATATGTCGCATAAATCGGCGTTATTTTTTTTTTGCGTTGACATTTTTTTTTTTTTATAGAGCTCCAAGAGACCGTAGACCTACGTATTTGATATTTATGTCAATTTGAAACCTCCATGCATTCCTGAGAAAAAGGGTCTTGACAGAATGACAGACAAATAGACATACAGCAACGAAGTGATCCTATAAGTTCCGTTTTTCCTTTTGAGGACAAAACCCTAAAAATTGGATTAAGATCACTTGACATCATTAAGTTCTAGTGACGATTGTCCGGTTCCATTTACAGACCCTCGTCATCATTGTGTAATTAAAGTTACTGAAAACATAAAAAGCAAACGAGCACAAACTGGACTATCTTAGCGGTTTCATCAGGCTGTTCCAGTGGCAATCTTATGGCTCCATCATTAGGTCAGCTTGGTAGTACCGTAATAATATATTGTCACCAAACTTACATAAGTATGCCAAATTTCATCTCAATCAAACACCAGCAAATGGTTGAAAAATGGTTTGAAAATTTTGAAAAGGACAACTTACTTACAAACATTGCAAGTTAAGTCGACTTAATCAATACACACGAGTTCTAGATACACGAAGGAAATTTGATAGGTGCGCCAAATTAAAAATAAAATTCAACGTGTTATAAAGAAAATATAGAGTATGTCATTCGGAAGAGAGAAAGGAAGGGATACACATAAAACATATGTACAGGATGGATTTTTGTAATGCCACCTGAAGGGAAAGTACACTTAATACTGTAGATAGAAAATTTTACTCAATGAAAACATTCCTTTATTTTTGAATAGAAGGAAAACTGCATTCAAAGAAACTCGACCTTTTTTGTGTTATTCTTGCCACACCCGGGAATCGAACCGACTAAAATCTGTAAAAATTACAACCTGTACTTTTATTGCGATCGTAAGGATCAATTATAAGGATGAAATCTCTTTAACAAACTTGATAAATTAAATGCAAGGAACACCATGAAATCTGGACTTATAAATACAATGAGTCAAGTTAAAGCTCTGTAACTGAAACATCCAGCCGTTAACTTATGTTAGCAATTAATCATTATTATTGACGTCATTTATCCATTAAAATGACGAATTACTATATAAATAAGGTGATTGCAATTTGCACCAGTTTGTAATGCTGACTCCTTTCTTAGTTGCGACATAAGACACACTGCGTGTATGAGATAGTTTAAATATGGAATGTTACATTCGAAAATTAGATTGTCATTTGTTATTCACATTTGATTGGTTTTACAAATCATTTCATATTTGTCTCACGGTAAAAATTGCTTATCAAGTACTGACTTGCTTTAAGGCAATAACTTAGTTTGCACCATCTAAGACAATAATTAAACGACTGTTTGAAGAATTCAGATTTGGGAAATGAATCCTCTGAATTAAAAACTTGCGCACAATAAAAAGAAAAGAGTCTATTCTCATTACCATAATCTTTTGAGGGTAGCTCACACACACACACACACACACACACTCATGTCATAAGTAAGTAGAACACTCATACCTACATCTGTCCTAAATCACGTATCTACAAGAACTGGTGTCGAAAGGGCTATAAAATATGAAGTTCAACAGCTATTACAAGAAAATAGCGAGTGAGAGCCCGAACGTCGAAACAAACTTGGATCGTTTGTGGTTCGCGATAGTGAGACAGATGGTGCCACCAAGATAGTTTCGAGAAGGCTCGTCTTCTTAATGCGTCAAGAAAGTTTCAAGTAATTTCACTGAGGCGTGAGGAGTTCTTCACTAACCTTCAGTTGGCAAGTAGCTTTTTGGAAATGTATTACTAAAAGTTTGGATATTTTATCGCGCAAGTGTAGTTTGTCTAGTTAGATGGAAGGAGGTGTCTAGGTATATAGACATATTAATCTAGAATTGTATAAGGTATACGTGGAATAATAACAGGTAAATATTAACTACCTTCTATAAACCAGCGCCATTGGTAAAATCCTGTACACTCAGATTACAAAATCAAAGTGTGACTTTTGAAAAAAAAACATCATATAAAAACAACGATTACTGTGTGTACTTGGAATTTGAAAGACATTATTTCATACAAATTTTCCTGCAAATACAGTCGTATTGAAATAAACACTTTTACTTTGAGTTACTTCCACCAACATCGTAGACAGTTTCCTTTTATCCATCCACAAACGAACACTTATCGCCTCGGATTTTTTCCTCATATCAAAAGCAACAGCAATAATAATTTACACGACACGTAACGCTCACGAAATGGAACACATAACGAGTGTAACAATAACCATAATAACGTGAGTGTTCACTGTGGAGTGTTCACAGATAACACAAATTGGTACAAATTTACAAAAGAAACAAGCGTACTTACTGTACACGCAACGGGAGTATATAGGTTGTATAAAATTTTGCGACATTGTTACGGAATTTTTCAGTCATGCTTTAGTAATATTTGTTTCAGTCGGTAATGGGCTATTTTGTAGACTTGTAGCCTTATGTTAGTAAAGTTTAGGCAAAGTTGGTGACGGAACCGCTGGTTATGAGAAAGTAATTTGTGAGCAATTTGGAGACAGGAGGAGATTCAAGAATGAATATCCAAGATCTAACCACAGATTTATCAACATGTTTATTTATTTGTTTAACCATTACGTACACATATATAAACAGACAAGAAGATAAGAACAGAAGAAACGTACGAAGGTGATGCTTATTTCTTAAGAAATCTCTTCCAGCTTACCTGCGATAAGACAGTATATAAAAAGAGACGTAGACAACGTGTGTAAGAGTAGAAGGGGAAACAAAATACATAAAAACAATGCTCTATATAAAATATAAACATTCAATATCACAATATACTAACATACATACAAACTTCTAAAAGGAATATCACTAAAATATATATTAGTAGTTTACAGTAGTTTCACAAATAGCTCACAACATTAATAACGTATACGGAGTGAACACTACAAACGAACGCACGACTCGTTACTGGTTAATAACAAGTCAAGTTTGGACAACTTTTTGGCAGGGAAATAATTCCATACCCGAGAGGCAGTACAAAATGCCTTTGAAGAGTTTGTTGGCTCCCGTACACCTGACTTCTTCAAGAAGGGCATTGACTAATTACCACTGCGCTAGCAGAGGTGCATCAATAGCATGGGTTCATATTTTGATTGATAGAAAATTGTTTAAAAAAAACTTTATGTATGCTAAACGGCAGTTTCGTAGGTAAAGACCTATTATTAATATTGTATAATGTAATTTAAATAATACACACAAATGCAATTATGACTACTGCAAAATATTATTATTATTAGTAGAAGTTTGTGTTACAGTAGTTGTATCCCCAGAACTTACTGGCGATTGTTGCAGCAATAACTTATAACCACAATCTTCCCTTGACAAGAGAATTACAGTCCACGAGGCCTCAGCTGAGCGTTGCATTTGTGTGAGTGATTACCAATCGCACCAATGTGCACAGCGCCTCAGGCCGAATCGGCCGATTGGCCGATTGCCAAGCAAAGGTCGCGTTGCTATGTGTACTCACACAAATGCAAAGCTCAGCTTAGGCCTCGCGGACGGTACATATGTACAACCACAGTATCCATAATTCTCATGCATAAACACAAGGTAAGACTTGACCTCCGGGTTACGTCGCAATACCCTTGTCACGTATACGAAATCGTCAATAAATAACCTTAGTATCGTGTGCTACGTCGCAATGATTTATTACCTGCAAAATTCCACTCACGAGGCGGTCACGGTCTTAGGTGGTACGCACGACGTCATATGGAGGTATGCCTACATTCCCAGAATAACCAGACCTCTCATTCCGTAGCCAGAAAAATAAATCGTTAGTCAAATTGACACACTACTTTAATTTTCCGTGTCCAAGCCATTTCATACAACAATCAAAGAATTGCAGTTAAGATTTGAATATACTGACAATTTAAGTTTTTATACAAAACAATTGATTTCCATGGCTTTACTGTAAATAAACGGTTTCCTAGGAGAGCGGTGGGCGCCACATAGCGTCACTAAAACGTTATTAATGAAAATAAGTTTTTGTGTTTTCCATTTTTTGACATCGTCATAACCGCGTTGCCATCATTTTATGCCACCACACCACAAAGCGAGTTCAACTTATACTGGCACGTATAACTTGACAAGTTGTCGTGTTTACTTCGTAGCCCGAAGGTATCGACCAAATAAGGCGTTCAGGGAATTCTTTAGGGTCCAGGAGTACCGACATGCCTCGCATGACGTGAGCATGGAGAAATTGGCCACCAATATTGGCCAATAGGACTATTTAGTGTTTTAATTTGAGTATGCTCGTGTCTGCAAGATAAAGTACACGTAAACACAATTTCAGTTCACGGATTTTCCTTTTTCAGTATTTATAATAATAGTTGGACCATCCGATTGAGTTATTATGAGAGAGTTATTATGTCCTACTCTTAGGAGTGGATTGGATTACAACATTGATAACTAGCAGAAGTTTAATTCTGTGAGACATTCTACTATTTTGCATGTAAGTTTTATTGCTTGAAGAAAGTCGCTGAAAGTTTTTTTTTTTTTTTTTCATTAAAAGCCTAACAAGATTTTATCATCCAGGTAGATACACAGCTGAACACACGAAGTTTTGATCCCGCAAACCCAAAACGCAAGAGATTTATTTCTGAGATTAATAAGGGACCCAACCTATGTATTTAATATTTCAACAAAATACATCCCCACGTTCATACAATATACATTGGAGTAAAGTCACGTAGATAAGCCATTTATCTTCGTTATAGTGATACACGAAGAGCAGGAAAAACTAGCAATAATGGTGGGTATATTTTAAATATGGTCCTTTATACGATAAAGTGAGGGTATATTTTGGCAGTCCGGTAAAGTAAGCAAGTGGTATGAATTTTTAAAGCAGGAAAGTGCTGAAAAGTTTGTGAGTGGAAGACAGTTCTTTAGACATTAAAACTCTGTAGATGGAAAAGTACGTTAAGCCTGCGGTCATAGACATGAATATTGTCTAGTTTGAAGAAAATATTAAAATAAAATTACCTCCTGAAAAATTCAGCTCGTTAACATAAACTAAAATAATTATAAACAACCACAAAATGCAAAAGTAATTGTATTCATTAGTTTGTAAACTAAATACATAAGTTTTCGCATTTCTCACAATCGCACAGTATGATAAATACCTCAAAAAACGGACATCGCTTTTTTATTCTTCTAATCGATAGTAAACACTGTTTTGAATGCTGGAGTAGAACTCCCATAAACCAATTGAGCTTAGAACCAGAGCTATATTTTTTTAAATATTTTATTTTGTTTATCCATAGAAGTCAATATAATGGTTTTAACTTATTATATATGCAATGTTTTTATGTTTTAATTATAGTATGCGAAGAAGCCAAATCTCAGCTATTTTTTGGAACAAAAAAATATTTTTTTAGATGTAATTTAAAGCAAGTTAGGTAATATTTTCTGTTATTTTGAAATTGTTTTTTTGCGCAAGTTTTAAAGGGTAGTAGCATTTTTTTTTCACACAATATTGTTTAGTGTTATGTTAACCTGTCTGTAAAATATCAGAAGCTAAACACGAAGGAATTCGGATTTATCGAGTATAGATTTTACTTTGTTAGGGTTTTCACTTATCAAAAAACTGAAAAATTAAAACAGTAGGTATAGAGGATTTAATGGGATAAAAATATTTCTTGGCATAAAATAATATTGTGACATTCAAAAATTGCTCGTGTTTGTATACTTTGTATATGTGGTATAGGGAAGGGGGTCCGCCCTCGTCAGGTTTAATAAAACTAAAACCCTATATCGAAACATATTCTCTGGAGGAAGGGGGGTGAGGCTCCATGGAGCCGTCAAAGACCCATGGTTGCACTTTGCCTCAGCATGACCTGACTCAGCCTGCTGAGGGATGTCTGTCCGGGCTCCGACCGGCTGACTTAATGTTAGGAGGGCAAGAGGGCACCAACCCTCTTGTTAGTCCACGAGTGGCGATTGAAGAAGTTGTGGATAGCGCCATAGCCGGTGCTCTTCAACCTCCGAGAGTATCCGCAAGTACGAAGGGAGAAGTACCAACCCACTTTACGAGACTTCAAGCCTACAATATCTTAATTAATCTGGCCAAACAAAAAGGCAAGAATGTTCGGCCGTCTGATTTGCCTTTGGAGTATCGGACAGCTGCTTTATTGAAAGCTTTATCATTCAACCAGGACTACAAAAATGAAATTGGAATAAAAAAAATCGTATCGAAATTCACGAATAAAATTGATTCCATATTAAAGCAAAGCAAGCGAAACTGGAAATATTTTACGAAAAAGCACACGATAATTCTAAGTTCTGATTTCCAAAAGGAATTTTCAGATATAATTAAAACGATAAAAAGCCGTCTAGTATCAAGTCCCAGTTACATTCCTAATGAGCCCGAACCTGGCCCCAGTTGCATTAGTGAACATGTGGAATCTGATCCTAGTTTTGTATCTGACCATCTTGAACCTGGTCCCAGTTACATTCCTGATCAGCTCGTACCTGGACCCAATAGCACTTATGAACATGTCGAATCTAATCCTAGATATGTCTCTGACAATCCTGAACCTGGTCCCAGTTACATCCCTGATAAGCCCCAACCTGGCCCCAGTTGCATTAATGAATATATTGAACTTTCAGTCATAACCAGTGACATGCCTGAACATCCTGGACCTGGTTCCCAATACGTTTCCGACCAGATCGAACCGGTCCAAGTAACATTGATTTTGTCGAAACTGATCCCGGTTCCATACATGATACTAGCCTTAATTTAATCCTAGATTGCGAGTCGTCTCCTGATCCTGAATCTAGGTTCGTCATTAGTGATGATTCTCAATCAAGTGGTCCATTCTATAAAGACCTCAGTAAGAGACAACAACTAAGAACTCGCAAACGACTATCATTGTTCTTAGAAAAGGAACCAGCTGAAAAAAATATTAAAGTTTTCTGAGACACAGTAGAAATTAGAGGGCAAAAATTTGACAAAAGTTCAGCAAAAGTACGTAATCAGTTCATCCCTGTTAAGCCCAACAAGACCAACCAAAATTGCAACAAAACTTAAAACAGATCCAAAGCTTATACTCCGGAAGAAGCTTTAGCGATCTATATAAATAGGAAATTCTCAGTCGAAACATACCATTTTTTACAACAAGACCAAGAGAGAAGGATAAAGTTTTCAACGCATTTCCACCATACTACCGTATTCGAAACGCAAAAAAAACAATGCTACCCTGTTAATCCAGTTCATGTATCTGAAATAGAAGCTTTTGTTTCGTTATCGAGCTTACTTTCACACACTTTTATATATAATTATTCAGTCGTGTGACGAAGCCATTTCATTTTACTGTTTATAAAAGAATATTACCACACTGAACTGCATATTTGAAGGATCTTGGGGCTTTGATGGTAGCACAGGTCAATCATTATACAAACTAAGCTTCTCTCAAGGTCAAGAAGATGAAAGTTGCCTTTTTGCTACTACATATATTCCTCTGCGAATTAAAACACAATGTGGCCAGGATCTGTGGTTCAATCCAGCTCCGCAATCTTACAGGTATTGCCGACCAATCCATATTCAGTATCGTAGAGAAACCAAAGATCTGATACTTTCGGAAAAAAATTGGGTTGAAGACCAGATTAAAGACTCGGGACTATGCTTTACAGAAACGTCTAAAGGCCATAAAGTAGTAGCAAAAAGTCAACTTTATCTGACAATCATTGATGGCAAAGTTCTAAATATTATTACTGATACTTCATCACAGCTAAGGTGCCCGTTCTGTAAGGCCACTTCAAAAAAATTTAATAAGTTACCTTTAGTTTATTCCCGACCAACAAATGAATTGCTCATGAAACATCGATTGAACCCCTTACACGCGTGGATTCGTGTACTGGAATTTTTGCTACATCTTGCCTAAACACCAGTGAAAAAGTTGAGGGTGTCTCAGAATTCTGCGGAGGCTTTAATCGTAAAGAGTACTAAAAACAAAATTCATTTAATTTACTACTAGCTTATGCTCACGACTTAGTCCACGTGAAAGTCACATACTTATACCATAAAACATCCTATGGCACTCAGCAATAATGTAGCTTTTTATTAGTAAAGATTTTTTTAAATTGGTTAAGGAGTTTCGGATTACCCGTTATAGACAAATTCACATACACACACACACACACATATAGATAGATAATCATAAGCAGTCACCCGCGTAACAACAGAAAATTAATTGTCTCTACAGAAATTATGAATTGCATTTTTTGTGTTCACTGATAGTGAACCCTATTAACAGAGAAAATTTTGAAAACCATATAACTATCATATCTTCGATTTTCTGATAGATTTGCGTGTGTTTTTTTTACATTAATAGTACAGTTTTGAAGAATATTTGAAGATAAATATTAGGTACTACTATCAAAAGATGCCCCACGGAAAAAATTAAAAGGAAAAAAGATAAAATCAGGCATATCTATTTTTCTTTTATCTCGAAACCGTTCTGTTTCACCTATCTATTAGCTTGTATACAATGTTAAAAAACTTCAATAACAAATGCTCAAATATTTTTATCACATCGGTTATTTTTGCGTTTTTCAGAAAATCCATAAATATCTAATAAAATGTATAACTCAGTTTTAAAGTATATTTAAGATCCGGGAGTTCTACTCTCGCATTCTAAATAGTTCATACTTTCGATTAATAGAATAAAAAAGTGATGTCCGTTTTTTGGGGCACTTATCATACTGTTAATCGGTCCCTTTTAACAATTTGCAACAAGCAGCTGAACAGTCTAGGTTTCAACATTGAACTAAATCGATATCAAAATATTTTCTACACGTATTTACATAATATATATAAGAACAACCATTTTTATTTTCGATCAAACGAAACAGTAATCTAAGAAAAAGGGGCAAAAAATATTCGAGACGCAATAGCATTAAATGTGCCCCGACATGTTGCCTCGCATCGGCTATTTATTGGATCATGAATTAGTAAAGTTGTAAACTGGGGCGGCCACAGCTGGGAGCCAAGAGATAGTTTTCGAAGGTTGCCGCCCTGCTTTTTTACTCAGAGTGGATCCAACTCGTGTGACATATGGCGGTACTTATCCCTCCAAACTACGGTAATTTCAGTGATCCAATTCAAGGATTGGAATAAAGACTCGTCGCCGACGTAGAGTCATACATAATGGAACCACTCGGCAGAGTTGGTGGAGTCAACGTACAAATTTTCACTTAACAATTTGGGTTAAGGGTCAATACACACTGTGTTTAATTGGCGGTAGAGTGACGGCCAAGACGTCAAAGGGGTACATTTATCGACTCCAACCACAGGTTGGCAATTCTCAGTACATAAGGAATATCCGGTGTTACACATCGATGTTCCTGTGCTTCTCCTTTGGCAGAGCAAAACGTTTACACATCTTACTCCTACATCGACCCATATCCATACTATTAATACTAATATTCTAATACTAATCCATACTAATATTATAAATTTGAAAGTAACTCTGTTTGTATGTTAACTTTTCACGTCTAAACCACTGAACGGATTCCGATAAAATTTGGCAAGGAGACAGATGGGATGGGGAAGGACAAAGACTACGTTTTGATGAACGATGAACGGATAATGTCCGACATCCACATGGGATAAACCGCCGGAAGAAGCTTGTAATACATAATCGAAATAAACAGTTCCTAAATAAATACCTCCAATATGTTCTACGACAAAGAAATGAACTGCGAAAAATATTACTATGTATTATCTAAAAGATTATGCAAAATTATGTATGAAAATATAATTAGATAGTGACTCAAGACGGAGCGCCGTCTTCTTTTGTTTTGTCATATATATCTTATTTAAACCGTGTACATGCATGCATTAATTATGTTAGTTAATTCTTATTTATTATATTCCGTGCGATTGTAGCAACTGCACCCTAATTGCGTAACACACTACTCGTATCATTCAGAATCTGTGTATTTTTTTAAGGATATCGCTATATATATCGTTAAAAAAATCTATCCGCTCAACAACGTCAATAACGGAATGAATGTTTTTGAACTGTCAAAACGAAAGCAATTGCTACTGTTAGTGCGTTACACAATTACCCCGCTCTTGCTTTAAAGGGTTTTTTTTTCGAATTTTAGACGGCTCTGTAGCCGTCTTAGCCGGAATTTATGAAAAAACTTGAATGCAAATGTATTTCTTTAAATAAATTAAACAATGTTTCCCATAAGTAAAATTTTCTACTTGTATCCAGTATTTCGAGTACCCACTTTGTACAGGTGAGGTTGAAAATTCCATCATGTATTTGCCTGAAACATGCGGAGCTAGCCTCCCATTTGGTGCAACCTTGTTTTGTTCGTTATTTGATTTAAAGTGTGTCATAGTATTAATTCACGTGTTTCTTAAAAAAAAAGTTTGCAGTGTTTTTCTTTAATTACATGTTATGTATTATCGTTTAATTTGATGTGAGTTTTCTGTTATTTCCACTGTGTGCACTAAAGAGAAATTTTCTATCCATTTATCTTATCTCTCTACGTTTGATTCGCTTGCGGCGTGGCTTACGCTTTGTTGTTCAAATACTGAGCGACGAATTGAAAAAAACACAAACTTCCATCATCCCTGACTTAAAATCATGAGGTTTACAAAATGCAAAACGAAAGCATTAAAATATGCTCCAATTTAAAAAATACTTAGTCTAGATATATAATATAAAATCCTAGGATCCAATATGTTCTCTTCAATAATGCCGTGTCGTCATTCGGATTGTCAGTCCGTGCCATATTGGATGTGACAGTTTTATTGAAACATTGTGAACCAGAAAGATTTTATGATATCTCTTTTGCATTTGAGAACTTCGAAGACTAGATTTTTGGAACGAACTCCTTATCGCATATTGTACTCTTTCCACTTCGCGAATGAGAGCTAGACCATTTTTTAAACGTTTTGACCGTCTCGTCAGTTTTGCTGTAGTGCCTATGTGTTTGTGTTTTTACAAGTACATGTCTATCAATAGGTATTACTGTAGTATAACTGTGCGAGATGCGCGTCAGCTTTATTTAATTACAAATTTATTACCATTCCTTTATAATTATCAGGTTTTTTTTACAAAACAAGAAATAATATAACACTGTTAATTTATTTCATTGTGCCTGTTATTTACTACATAATATACAGCTAAAGTAACTTCGTTATAACCTGGTTTCCCACAACATCTCTCGAGCTTTTTTATGCACAGAAGTTCTTCATCGTAACTTACAAGCATTTGCACAAGTCACATTGAATTGTCATCATTACCACAGAGCTTGGAATCACCGCACCTAGAGATGGCAGTTCTATTAAAACTCGTGGTGCCTAAAGTGCATGCGTGATTTCTATCACGGACTGCCAGTCAAAGCCATTAATTTCTATGTCCTACGTCATTTGTGACGTAGTGCGAGAAAACGGATACATGCTTGGGTTGTCTGGAAAGTATCGCCGAGGCGTCTCCATGATATGTCATCATGGTGAGTTTTACACGACTAGTTTTGGACGCTAATGGATTTTTACAACCGAGATTGTTTTTGTTTACTTCCATAAATGTTGGCAAGTTTTTTTTTTACGTTGCGATTATTATAGCTCCTGAAATATATAAATCTTTGAACAGAAAATACAGACTATAATGATATTGTAATGTCTATGTAAAATCAGATAAAACAATAATGACCTCATTAAGGTGAGGTTTCGGACATAGAAAAGAATAATTCAATGGTGGTTGAATATGCGTAGTTGAATATACCCATTTGGCAAAAAAATACGTTATTTACACAGTGGTTCCACTTCATTGGTCTAGATTAAAATTCTCGATTCAAGTCAAGTGGTTTCAGTTCTTTATAGGTTGATTTTACCTGAATTGTGATAAATAAACGTGAGCTCGTACAGTCAGCCTAAAACAAAATATTACCTCTACAAGAATTAATTTGATTGTCCACAAGTTGTGTTCCATAATACTGTGTAATTCAATTTAAGTAGTTTTGTGACTTCATATTGATACAATAATAAGGAAAAGAGATTGTAGGCACTTAGGGTTCCCGCAGAAAGGCGCGACGCGACGGTTCGACGCGATTCTTGTAGAATTTATTTCCATGAAGTTTTAGTAGTAATTGTACGAATTCTTATCTATGTGTAGGTACATCTTTTCAAGGCTGAGTGTACCTACCTAAGTTCATGGAACTGCACACTGATCGCAAATTGCTCGTTGAGGTATAGTCAACAAAAGAGATGAAGGGGAAGGAGGAGAAGGTATGCAGGTAAAGGACAAAACCCTGTTAAACTTATGTTGTGTGTTTCTTTGCAATCACTTTTTTGAATATTTAATCATTTATTTAATAAGCCTAATACCTATGGAGAGCAAGGGTTAACAATGAATTACTTTAATAACTTTGACACTAATAGTAACCAGACTGGTAGGCTCGAATTTGTGTAACTCCCGACACCCAAACTAGGACGTGTCCTTTATCTCAGGTGTCAACGTTCCTCCCTGCCAGACACATTGTGAAACCTAGCTTATTTTTTAAATGTTTTTTTAAAAACTTCAACAGTATGAATCAATTTATATTAATAACAATGGCTCATTACTGTTATCAGATTAGATTAGCTTATGTGCTACAACTGCTTTGATAAGCACCGCAGTACCTACTACTGATAAGGAAAGAAGCCTTCAAAGATTAGACCGATTCTTATAAAATTTACAACAATGGGAAAAAAGATACAACTTCTTAAGAATAGAAAACACCTGGTAAACACTCCTTACTGCATCAAAGTGGATTTCGCCCCAGACGTTATTGAAAAAAGAAAAGAAAAAAAGAGGAAAAGAAGAAAGTAAACAATGCAATTCTTAGATACGACCGCTTGATAATACTTAAGGCCACTTCACACAACCGAAAACAAGCCAATAAACGTAATTTATCGCTCTCACCCGAGTACACACTTTCAAACACAGAAGAACCTATAATGAAAAACAACAACCGCATAACAAAGAAAACCAAAACTACATATTCCGTTCCACATACCCATATAAAACGATTCTTTCCTACCTAAAGAGAAACAAGAATAAAGAGGACACAACTGAAGCCGCTCACACAGATGAAATCAAGCAACCAGCCCCGCCCCTCCCATACCCATCTCCCCCACAACGGCTTGTCATCGCGGGGGCAGTAGACTACAACCCTCCAACAGAAATAAAAACTAAATATTACATGGCTACTTCGACAATGATCTTGTGTTGAACGCAACACAAGATCATTGTCGAACGAAGTTAGATTAATCGAGCTTGAAAACGCATTATCAACTTATAAAATGGGATATTCTAGGTGTTTCAGAGGTTCGACGTCAAGGCTACATAATAGAAAACAAGGGAACATATTTATTTTACCATTTTGGCGAGTCAAAAGGCATTAAAGGAGTGGGCTATCTTGTCAAAAAAAAAGTCAAATTATTGTTCAAGATTTGATTGAATTATCGGAAAGAGTTGCCCTGCTTCACATAAATATACAACAAGACAAACCATAAACAATAATTCAAGCATATGCACCCACAGAGAGCGCTGACGAAACTGAAATACAACAATTCTGTGACTGCTTCAATCAAGCAATGGAATAAAGCACGAAAAACATCATTTTAATGGGTGACCTAAATGCAAAAGTTGGAAAACCACTGCCTGATGAAAACTTTATAATGGGGGAATTTGTATTTAATAACAGAAAATAAAGAGGAGAAATATTCATAAAATTCTGCTATCAATATAACTTGAAGATAATGAACACTTAAAGATGGACATGGAAATCGCCGGATGGTAGAACCAAAAATGAAATAGACTTTATTGCCCTATTACTCATAGAGAATATAAATACTCTAAGCAATTTCAAGCACTCTAGTGATCACCGTTGTGACTGTCTGTCACTTATTCCTATTTAATAAAAAAAAAAATATTTATTCTAAAACCATGCACATGGTTCGGTCCACTTTAGGAACACATTAAATCTTAATTTTATGGTGTGACAGCTTGACGCGTTACCCTAATAAATAACAAGATATCCTAATTCTTTGCACTTATTGGCCTCTCAGAAATGCATTACATTTCTATTTTATGGCCACATAATATATGGCAGCCGTCGTCGCTCGAAAGAAATATTTAGACAATCGAAATCGAAGGTTCTTTAGAAATTCTGAGAACGAGAAATTTAAAGTGAGGGCACGTTATTGCAGCCATCTGTGAATCGTCAACCCGGGACGCATTTGAGAAACAATTAAGAAATAGAAAAGTGTGTTTTAAGTCGAAGTTTACAAAAAATTGCGTGGGAAAGGCCCAAGCCCCGGTTCGGTCGTTATAGTCTCAAGAGGGAAAGCTAGTTAAGTTAGGAGGTTGGTGAGTGTTGTGAGCTGGGAGGAGCTGTGTTCGAAGTGAAGTTGGTACGCTACGTGCGGCATTTCGTGAGTAGTAATCTAATTCCCTACAAAGATATCATTGGTAAGTGTTAAACTCTTTACTAATAATGTGTTTTCCATTCTATTGTTCTCGTAGGCTGATTTGTTTTATGAGTTGTAGGTTACATTTAGATAATATCGCTGCAGAGCTATTAATAATCATTTATTCCAGCATAGCGACATTGCGCTATTAATTAACTCTATTTTCTATTGTATTACGTGTCCATCTCCTAATCCATACCCTGACAGATATTTGTCATTTGCGTTTGATTATAGGGAAACGGAGAAGGCCTTCCACTTTATTTGACACTGAGCACTGACGCTCGACTTTTGACGACTTTGACCTGTAACATGCGCAACCACATACGGAAGGCAGAACCGTAAATACTCTCAGCTCATTTAAAACAAAATATGCTATACAGTCGATCTAAATCGGCATTATAAAACAATCAAACGTTAGTGTGAACTACTGCTTCCAAAAAGGTTTGGCCACACAACTCTTTACGAAAGGCTCGTTGTGGGCACGTCTCCGGGAGAGGGGGGTAGGCTTTACAAAGCTCCCCAAACTGGATTGGTAGTCGTTCTAAGGACGCTAGGGACCGTGTCTCGATAAAACCTACACCCGGCATATGGTACGCCAATTTCTAAATCGACACTATTTATCGAAACACGTCAATTTGGACGCTTTGCCGCTGACAGCCGCACTGTATCCTCGAAATGGGGAAGATTTACGAGATGTGAGGTGACGAAATAACCACCTCGGCAAACACCGAGTACGATCGCATTGAGTTTTGCTACAGACTGAGTCTACGGTACGCTTGTGCGATATTTTCTGTTATTTTAGTAAGAAATGGGGCTAGGCTGCCGTAAAGATGATATTAACATCAGTACGCGTTTAGATTTTTATACTCAATACTTGTCTCACTCAATGGCAGTTGGGCTTCGTAGTTCACTGTCTCTAGGATTGATTAAGACATTTATATTGTGCTTAGGGAACATGTTCTACTAAAATCGTATATTGTCCTCAGAGGTTATATGCGTTAGGTTTAGTAGAACACGTACAATGAGACACACGTTGTAAAACGGTTCCCCGTCTCACTGAAATGGGTACATCATACACAGATACATTAACGTAGCTATTATTGATTGATTAAAGCGCAAGCGTAACGATTCCCTTACCTCTTCACATTATGAAGATTCTATTACAGGTATTATTAGCGCTACCTGCGAGAAGGGAGGCAGACCGCGGTAGGAAGCGGTCGGTGTAAGGCTAGGAGAAGAAAGTTAGGAGAATTATTGAGTGTCAGAGGCCTTGTCCAAGTGGGCTGTTGTAGGAGAGCGAGTTAATATTAAATAAGTTAAATATAGTTGTGTTGAAGCACAGATTTAGTTTATTATTATTCTATAATCTAGTTTTAGCGTAGTATGTGTTAGTGGTTGTTGGTGAGACTGGGTGAGCCTTTAGTTATTATAGTTATCCTAGGCTGAAGGAGTTGATAGTCATTATAACTAATCAGACAGACACGTGTTGCTGGGGAGTTTGTTGCGCCACTTCTTCTCCCCAGCAAAAGCACTAGGAAGTGGTGAAGGGTGGGGCTCTTTGGGGCTGTCTATAGACTTTAAAGTGAGTTTATTCACAACTCTATTAATTATGCTTGAGTTTGATTCTCTACTCTCATAACTCGTAATTCTTGAATGTTGTATTCGTTGCCTTTGGCCGATACTATAACTCTAAACTCTATTTAATATTTATCCATGATTCTCTACTTCTCAACTCAAATTATCTAATAATTCAAATAATATTATATTCTATATCTTAGACTAATAACTCGGTCAGATTGACATGAGTACGTGTCTTGCAAATATGCTCATTGTGCAAAGAGTGAACTTCCAGGGGTTTGGGTGACCACATCTATCTCTTTTCCAGTCTATGGACTGATAGGGACCATGTCTCCTTAAGAGCATAATGCAGACGCAATGCCGCTAGATATAGCCGCTTCGTTGCTAGACAAGGACAGTCGCACGGTTGCCGCAGGAAAAGCCGCTTCGTCACGTTTATCAGTTCGAGAGAACTGCTAGGGGCCATGACTCCAAAAGAGCATGATGTCGACGCTATGCCGCTGTAAAGCCGCTTGCGTCACTTTATGGAAGTGTATCTCTGAGTACTCCGATTGTATATGCGAGGTATTGTGTGAGTTACGACTGATCAAATACCTGTTACGCACTAACGTTTGGGTTAATCACAAGTTTATATAATAATTTACTCTGCATCCCTTTATTATTTAGCTTTCTAAAATCACTTCCAATACATTTCATAACTATGAGTTCCCAAGTATCATCTAATATTGATACATTGTTATTTGCCTCATTAATAATATCAAGGCATTTGGCTTCTATAAATTTGGGAATTAATTTCTATTATCGGTGGGAGAGTGACCAAGTCTGGTGACGAGCTCTACAGGGCCGCACGGGGTTGGAATGCGGCCTTTTCCCCTTCGGGGGAAACCGACCTTAACGCTAGTATTAACATAATTAGGAAAAACGAAAAATTTATCAGCCTAGGGTAATTTAGAATAAAGAAATTTAGGGTTAGAGTCAAAAAACAACTTAATCATATCAACCACGAAAAAATCAAAATTCAACTTTTCACGCTAAACAGACAAGATAATAAAGAAGCAATTCAAGCACAGTACAACACATTAGAAAGTTCAATTTTACATTGTGCAAACATAAGTAAAACCATAAGAAAACAGTACATTATAACAGAAGAGATAACGGAACTTATAAACCAGAGACATTCACTGAAAAACAAAGAAAATAAAACAAGACTAGAAAAAAACTATTTAAGCCCATTGTAAAGACCTAAAATAAAATAAAATGCACAGAACAACAAAACGTACAGATTAAACAATAGAAAAGCAAATACAAAAATCTGGAGCAGTCAAAAAGCGTTCAAAAAACGTAATAACACAAAGTTTCTCATGACCCACCAACAAAATTCATCAGGAGCCAAAGTCACAAGCAGACATGATCTACTTGAAGCAGCTACTCAGTTCTATAAAACTCTTTACTCTAAGACAGATTCAAACAGTGTGACGAATGATTCAGAAAACCTACAAAATAACGGCCCTGTTCCATCATTTAACGAAAACGAGTTAGAGCTTTCAATAAGAAAATTAAAAACAGAAAAGAGCCCAGGTCCAGACGGCATAACAAACGAAATGCTACAAGCAGGAAAAGACAACCTGAACAAACTGGTCACACTGCTAACTAATTTATTCAACAATATTATGGAGAAGAGAGAACTACCTAGCCAGTGGATGTTCCGAGATTGTACTGTTTTATAAAAAAAGCGATCCTACTTTGATTTCAAACTACAGACCTATAAGCCTAATGTCATGCCTCTATAAAGTATCTTCTTCAACATTTCTGAGACGAACAACCAGAGTGATCGATGAGAACCAAGTAGTGGAGCAAGCAGGAATCAAGAGTAACCGATCTACGATAGACCATATCCACACTTAAAAATTAATAATTGCAAAATACAACGAATACAACTTGTCATTGTACATTGGATTTATTGATTACTCAAAGACGTTCGACTCTATCTCCCACGGCTATATATGGAGAGCGTTAGAAGCGCAAGAACTGCATCCAGAGTACATCAACATAATAAAGGAAATATATAGGAACAGCAAAGCTAAAATAAAATTAGACAGGACCAGAACTGCTTTTGAAATAGAGCGGGGTGTGAGACAAGGGGATCCACTATCACCAAAACTTTTATAGCTGTCCTGGAGCAAATATTTCGTTCGTTGACCTGGAACAAACTTGGACTAAATATACATGGACAATACCTATCACATTTGCGATTTGCTGACGACCTAATCTTGCTCCCCGAGAGACCCAAAAGAGTTGCAGTATATGCTAGAAATACTCAACGAAGAAATGTTATGACAAACAGCACAGAAAAGATAATGACGCTAAACTCTACACCCCTTGAATGGGTCAGCAAATATGTTTATCTACCAAAGACTGCACAAAGTTGGAAATTGTTAGAAGAGTAAAGAACTCATGGAGTAAGTACTAGGCTATGAAATAAATCTTCATGATTACACTGCCGACTAACTTAAAGACAAAAGCTACGGAGATCTGCTTGTTGCCATGTCTAACATACGCCTGCCAAACTTGGCCTCTAACACTAACACAAAACTAATCAAACAAACACTTAGACTGAAATGGAAATAGGCTGGACATTTAAACTGGTATCCTATTTACAAAAAACGAAAACGGGGTAGACCAAAAAAGAGATGGAGCGATGACATAGCAGGCTTACTAGGAAAAACATGGAGCAGACTAGCTAGATATAGAACAAGATGGAGACAGTTGGAGGAGTATTTTACCGCGCTAGGCGGTTCTTATAATTGAAGATAAAAAAATAATAAAAAACTGAAACAATATTACTTAATTGCCAATAATTCAATTTTTAATTTACTTGATTTTAGAATTTATGTGTTTATGACATTTTTCTTTAGACTTAAAAACTATTAATTATTCGACAGTTTGAATAAAACACTAGTTTTAAATTAATTAATTTGGATTTACTCTATTAACTGTAACATAGGATTAAGTAATCAGTCATTTATGATGTTGATAAAATTTAATTGGAATGTTTTATTTTTTATTAATCATGCATGTATTCATTGTGAGGAATCAATAAAAGCTTTTATTATATTAATATTACTACTGATATTGTTATCAGCTGTTTTCTCTATTATGGGCTTATTGCTCAATTAAACACAGTCATTTATTTCAGCAGCCTAATTGATTAACACATTTTCAGAAAATGATCTAGCTTAATTATCTCCGTTTAGACCGTACTCTGCTTGATTTTACGACTTTCGTATTACGTAACTCCACTAACGTAGAAAACAATCTAGTCTGTTTGAGACGACATAGAGTGAACGATATACCAGGAAAACTTGGGCAAACGTCTATTTTTCGAATTGTGTAACCAAAATGACAGGCGACAATTGGTTTGAATCACTGACAAGAAAGCAACTAATAGCCGCATTGAAAGAGAAGGCAAGCTTCTGGCCGCTTTCGTTTTACGTTCCATTTTTTTTTCAGGATTTAAACGTATAATCTCCATACATAATTCGAAAAAATGTCATTGGTAGTCTTCCTGATAAATTGTAAATGTGATTTTGTGTAAAACCTCAATGATAAATCAATACTAGTGGTGTTTTAATTATCGACTCGGCGAGGTGTTTTTTTTTAATAATTGTAAAAAAATCTTCTGCTAAAAGAGCTTACAACATAAACTCAAGATTTCGGAAACGAACTTTAACATAAGCCACAAGCAATGAAGTAAAAGCTAGAAGCAAAATGAACATAGACACCATACCATACAGGTCTATTCCACACCATTAAATGTTCAAGGTAAACTATATAGGCAACAACAATAGCCAATACTATTTTTTTATATGTGTTGAACAATGAATGTACCCAATATTGGAATCTAAATATTCTGTATTCAAAGACGCAACAATGTTGTTGTTGTTGCACACATTGTTTGCTACTGGATAATACAAAATATAGGTAACACACCACTGAACCCAAACCTCTTTGTATAATAAACCTTTGCATAAAGGCCTACCTATGTAGTAAATATGTATCCTGTCATAACCCTATAGGATGTCCTATACGATGTGTGTAGTTTAAATCCTCAAAATCTGTCTTCTAGCACCGCTATGGTAGTCATGAAGTTTTCTAAATATTGAACTATAATATTTTGGAACTACCATCGTATTTATTTCTAATGTTTATTGTTGGTTTTTTTTCCGGAGCCCCTTCAAAATACTCTTTTGAATTGCTTTTGTTTTGCTTGAAACCACATTGAGTAATGTTTATGTATTTATACTTAAATATTTTATTATATCCTAGGCCACCCACCTTTTTATCTATTACCTGAGCATGACATAGCATAAGCTTAATCAACCTATTATGTTCCCACTACTGGGATACAGGCCTCCTCTCTGTGAGAGGGAGTGGGCCGTAACTACTACATTTTTTTTTACACATTGCTCATATAATCGATAATTTGATAATTATTGTTTACCCTTTTATTGAATTTGTTTTATCAAAGGGGGGAGGACATTTTTAGTGGTATGTAACCTACACATGCACAACCTTGTTAACTCAAGTGCCTATGACGTCACACGTCTGCTAAAATCATGGACAGAAATCGACGACGCACAGTTGGTTACTAGCCACTGCCCGCGTTTCACCCGTCACATATAATTAACCTTATTTTAGTTATTGTATATTAACTGTGTTTAGTCGTAGTAACTACATTATTAAATAATTTTGTGATACTGAAGAAAAATAAAATTTGACCTCACAATAGAACCTAAATCACGTCCCAACAAAAGTTCTATAGTCTGTCGGATCTGCTTCGAGCCCTATTGAAGAATACGTAAACATAACAACATAATTTCAATAAATAAAGAAAATTCTTATAAATAATAACCGCTCTTGTCGTTGATTGTATTACGGACAAATAGCCTAATACGAATGTTGACACTTCTATAGTGCAACATCTGGTAGATTTGCCATTGGCTGATCCTCTGTGACATATGTCCGGAAAAATTGAATTGCTTATTGGGATACAATTGTACCCATTTTTGTTGTTAAATAACTTCTAATAATCCTCCTTTGGATCGCGATAAGGAGTATTACATACCGCATCATCCTGTTTTTAGGCAGGATAAAGTTATCACTTAGGTTCGCATCGTACTCGATGCTAGTTCAAAATGTCATAATGGTGTGTCACTTAATGACATCCTACACACAGGACCGAACTTGCAGGCTGACCTATTTTTATTATTATTAAAATTCTGATTTCGGAAGCAGATAGTTCCTTTTTGATGAAACAAAACTCGAGATCGGGCTAGAAATCGTACACATCCCTATAAAATTTGGCAGAATTTTAATCATTTTATTACACAATTTCAAATATAGCAAACAATTAAGATCACAATTCGTTTTATATCAGAATCGCATTTAAAAACAAAATGTGTTAAACAATTAGGGTGCTGGATTTAACGTAACTTGTGCCTGTAAAAACCTAACTTCATCAATTTAAGAAGTACATTATATTTTGATTTCGAATGTTCGGAAAACCGACATTCTGGAATAATGTTTTATGAATAATGAATGAACGAAAAAAAAAAAATTAAAAGAAGGTATAATATTTTAACTCATTATGATGGGATGCTCTTAATAACTTAACTTGAAATAACAATTTAAACCCACGCATGATATAAAGATCAACGACAGAAAAACGAAACAAATACGCTATACTATCTGAATAGCCGTCAATAAAAATATCGTTTTCGTCACTAAAAAGTGAAACAGCTGTTCAGGAACGGCGCTCAGTACTCCTAACGAGCGTTGAATCCATTAATTATCAAAACAGAACGGTTTTTGCTCAAAGAGCCGGTAACTGAAGACCGCAATTAAGTACTAAATAAATAAATTTAAAACGGCGTCACGCCAGGAAACATAATCTGTGCTTGATTAATGACGGCCTTAGGAGACCTTCAGATGTCTTGAGGAAAGAGTGGCTGCTGCCTACTTGGATACAACTAGCTGTTGCAGGCGACTTCGTTCGCATAATCTTCGACCCTCCGACAAAACCGCTCAGATGCATACAAAAGTATTTCACAATTTTATAGCAACGGGAACATTTATGTAGGTTCTTTAATACATTCAAAACATGTGTACCTAAAGCCTCGGCAGTATACGAACATCCTATTACAATTATTCTATTTACCAAATACTTAACGTATCTACTTGACCTTTTCTGAAAACAGAGCCTCTGTCTTTTTTTCCGCTTACTGACTTCCGTTAAAATGGTTTCAGCAGCAATAAAAAATAAAATAAACTTTACCTAAATTTTTTCGGCATAACACATATTACATATCCTTATTACCCATCCCTATTAAGATAACGGAACGTGTGTAAGAATGATGGCTTCATTTAGACGCAGCGCAGGATAAAATGCGCAGTATATTCTAATAACAGGCAACCATCTGGAAATATCTACCACTTAGCTCTCTGATTACAAATAACGAAACATTAATTATGTTTTTGCTTCTAAAGATACTGGAGTAATTTACGTGCCCCCGTTTTTCGTGGAAATAAATGTTTGTAATAAGTCTGCGGTAGGCTCGTGCTTATAATTGTTTGTATAGGTGTTTCTTAGGATACAATACATAATTTACGAGGCCTCGTTGGTGGCTTCTGTTCAGATCCATCATGGTTCTAACAATTTTGACGTTTTCAAGTCCAAATGGCGATGGATTTTTACAAAGTAAAGGCTTCTTTATACTCTCATAGATCACAGACCCTGAATGGTGTAATTGTCATTCACCAGGGGAACTCATAAGTGTAAGTTTTTACTTATCACGGTTCTCAAAATGTCAGCACTGCGTGAGTATCAGATGTGTTGAAATTCGGGCTAGTAATCGCTAACGAAAATGTAGTACAGCACTACGTATTTCTGTCAGTGAGTGCGCTTATAAATCTCGAACCATTTTTCCGAATTACTGTGGTAATGTTTAGGGTTCCGTACCTCAAAAGGAAAAATAGAACCCTTATAGGATCACTTCGTTATCGGTCTGTCTGTCTGTCTGTCAATACACTTTTTAGGTCAAAACCTATAGGGTACTTCCCGTTGACCTAGAATCATGAAATTTTGCAAGAAGTAAGTCCTCACACACAGGTAAAAGAAAAAATCCGAAAATCGTTAATTTGTAGTTTTATCAAAAATTAAAAAAGGTTACAAACTTACGTTTGCAGTTGGAGAATTGACCGTGACTGATATCTATGTTAAGTTTGTTCTTGGGAAGACCACGCACAATGATGGGTTATCTACTAAACCCATCATTGTGCGTGGTCTGCCACGCACTGGACCGGTTTTTTTTTTTAGTTCCACAATAGTCTCAGGCCCGGTTTTTTGGCTTTTTTTGCTCGCCCACGCGAGTAAAGTCAGGACCACAGCGAGTATCTGATAAAACTGAAAGTTGACTCCAAATGAGCGCATAACGTCACAACAGCCATCCTTCATTGGGTATCAGATCATAGCACAAGAGCTGTTGGTTATCCGTCACAGAGACAACCTTTATAGCCACTTTATAAGAGTTTGTCGAGAAAAACATTGCAATTATATGTCCGACATGTCAAAGACATATAAACAGTTTTTCTTAACTTAACTGTGGATCTTTAGTGGATCTCCTTTATTTTAACTTGAAGCTTGTGAGAGAACAATAATATATTGATGTGAATCAATATATTACTTTTCTTTTAATATTCTTATTGTGTGGTGGTCCACCTTCTTACCATGGGGGTAGGCAAAAACTACAAAACTCCACCTGCTACGATTCTTACATAGTCCTTTTCTCTCGTTTATATTCGCACATTTGGTCATACACGCTCGCCGGTTGCGAGTACTACGCACCTGACCTTTTCCAATAAGATCACTTATGTCTTCTAGGGCATCTTCTCCCAGCGTTTCCACTCACATGTGCCATGTGTATGCCTTTTGTTAGTCGCGTTTAATTCATCCTCTCAACATGACCAAACCGTCTAAGCATACTCTTTTAAATTTTTGTCACTGCATCTACATTTAAACCGCACCGTTGCCTATATCACGTCATTCCTCTGCCTCATTCATAGGCACACCACACATGCTTCGTAACGAACGCATTGTCACAGCATTTATTCTACTTTTAATGCTTATTTTCCCACACTTAATGTTTATTTCCATACATCAGCACCGTAGGCACCAGCACACTAAACAGCCAGCCGTGCCTTTTTGGACATCAACTGGTTGGTTAGAATTGCAAGTGTACCACTATTCGCTTTATTTCTCGCATTTGCTCTCCTTTCGACATCTCTATCAATCTTTCCATGTCAGTCATATAATTAACAAGCAACAGGCACTCTACTAAAGCAATAGTTTTTTTTTTACTGGCTGTTGATGTGTAATTGAATTGTTTTTGATTGTATACCTATACATATACATGTTCATACCTAATCGTGGTTCATACCAATAAAAAATTGGTTGTTATCTAGTGCTTCTTGAGTGGAGACTGCGACTCGGCAACCGTAGTGTAGGACGCCCTCTAGCCAGGTGGGATGACGATCTGCGAAAGACTGCAGGTAGATGCTGGATGCGCCAAGCTGAAGACAGGGCGCTATGGGGCTCATTAGGGGAGGCCTATGTCCAGCAGTTGACTAATATAGGCTGATGATGATGATGAGCTTCTACGATGGCATTAGGAAAAATAAACGAATGTGTCCATTCTCCGATCAGAGCGAGTAAATTGGTGATTGAGCACCACTCAAAAAGTGGTACTTTTCATTAACTACCTAACGGCTTTCGCTACCACAATGAGATACCACTTTTTGACTACTTGGTATCTAAATATAATTTTATAAAGAATCCTCGATTCTATTTAAATGTTCTAGGGTTCCTAAAGCCTTGGGTTGTTTTTTCTTTATTTTAAGAATAAACCAGATAATTATTTTTGGACCGCTAAGGTGGTTAATACCTTGATTCATCAAATAACTCCCGCAAACATAATAAGTAATTATTTTCTCTTGCTTTAAAACAATTTTAGAGACTACAAAAGAAAATAAATTGAAATACCAATCATTGCGTTACCAGGAACCTTTGCAATTCACATTATGGTCAGCTCTCGCACTATAGCTATTCGTTGATCTAAGTTGGCCCGCAACGTTTCTTTGTAGGGTTTCGTACTAAAAGGGTGCCAAGGGAACCCTATAACTAAGTCTCTGCAGTCCGTCTGTCCGTCAGTCTGTCAGTGGGCTGTAATAGGTAGACAGTTGAAATTTTCACAGAGTGTGTATTTCTATTGCCGCTATAACAACAAATACAAAAAACCCAATTTGGTAAATGGTGAACTTTAAAAAAAGATAGAAACAAGACGACCTATTTCTGTATCCAATCCCATAACCCGTAAGTCGGTACACCCAAAGCCGTACAATCTAATGTAGTCGAAGGCAATGGGTCTTTATTGTTAAATTTAAGAAGATTTCCGGGCCAGCCAGGTTTTTTTTTAAACTTTTAGCTTATTTTAAATTATTTATTGTTAATTAAGTTCTCTCACTGTACGCTTAAGTATGGGTTTGTCACTAGATTTTAAGAATTGTATTTAATAATATGTATTATAATTATTATTTTTCATGTTAACAAGACCTCATACAACAAGTTTATCACCACTTTCTTTAATTTTTTGAAAATTTAAGTGGAGATTGTTGGTTCAAACCGTTATAGATCCTAAAAGTTCGTTCAAAATGAAAAATGATTAGAGAAATTTAAATATGATTTTCAAAGCCCTATTCAAATATTTTTATCACAATATGGCGTCTGGTTGTCGCCATTTTGAATTATTTTTATAACAGTCATGTTTTTAGTGACATTTACAAGATTAAAACAAATCGATTGACAAAGAATGATCAAGATCGGGCCCACGCGTTTGCTTTCGCTCTAGAAAGCAAACGCGCCACAAAGTAATAAACTGATAAACACATTAGCCTCCTGTGCGTCGCGTAGTCAGGTAAAAATAAAATAACGTTAATAAAAATGAAAGGGGTCTACATTTATTAAAAAATAATGTGTGGTGTTACATATTTTACGGTGGTACGGAACCCTTCGTGTGCGAGTCGAACTCGCACTTGGTCGTTTTGTTGTGGAAAAAAAACAGGACTGCTAGTAGTAACGGTGAAACATTTTTATTTAAATACTAAATAACATAACTGAATCCTTTTTTGCTGAGCGCCGAGCAACTCGCCGACTTTGGTGTGGGTAATTATATTTACATAGAAAAAAAAAACATAATTAATAACGCTAATATTCTTAGTCCCGCAACATCCCCACGTTGAACTTTATGAATAAAAATCCAAGTTTGCCTTTTTCCTTGCTCAGCCCTAGAGCTTTTTATATTTACCGTGAGGAATTTCGTTTAAATATTCAATTAAACAAGTAGTTTGTTTAAATAAACTGCTGAGAACTGCAAAGGGAAAAGTTTTAACTCGTCTCTTTTTAATGGCCGGCTCAGTCTGCGGAACTGAACGATCTCAGTCAATTATCGAAATCATTGAAGAAGTAATAATTTTTCATTCATTTCAAATTTCAATTGGTCGACGTTAATCTGCAAGAGAGCGTTCAGCAGAATGAAATCGAGTCGTCATTGAGGGAGCGATTTCATTATATTTTAAATCTGATTTTTACCCGAGCGTTTGATTCTAACAAAGGCTTTATGAAAAACGTATTGAGTTTAATAAAGGCTGAATGATAATTCAATCAAATTAGTCGTTAATCTGTGATGAGATCTTTACGGTAGTTTCTATCCATGTTCCTTAGTGAAGCACTTAATTAAGTAGTTAGTTTGCACACAGCAAATTTGTTGCTGAGGCACATAGGCATAAATCTTTAATTATACTGGGGAGGTTGAGATATTGTGTATGAGGGCAAGTGTTCAACACCTTAATTTACATAGCTGAACAGTCATACTTAAAAAAAAAAACTTCTTCCTAAAAAAACACCACAAAGTGATTAATAACTTTAATTTCGGAAGTTGGTGTCTTCGGTGTCGAATTTTCGTTTTTTGCCACCGACTACCGAGATTAAAGTAATTTTTCACTTTGTAGTGTTTTCTTTTTTTTTGTGGTCGGTTGTTGTTTTTTTTTTTGCTGTGTTACCTGCCCCCCACAAATTCGTATACCACTACTTGCTATGTAAATAAACGTGACAAGAATATATTATCAATATACACTAAATGGAAAAAAAAACGTATTATTAAAGCTGACTGAAAAACTACACAAACCTTTGTTTATGTAGTTATTCAGTAAATTTTTTTACGGGACCACCCGTATATATTTTATTAACTTTGCTTGGGTAGTTGGATCCACAATTGCCGGAGATATCGCATAACGAACATACAAAAAAAAACATTCGTCTGTAACGAATTGAGAATCTTCCCCGTTTTGGAAGTCGGTTAAAAACATATTTGCACCTACTCGTTTATAGATTTATTTTTGGCATAAAGATGCCATTCGGCCTTTTAAATATCAAAAGGCTAGTGAATGTTAAAAATAATTCAATACATGAATAGTCTCCGTACTGACATCGTTATAGAGACATGTAATAGGAAAAACTGGACAAGTGTGAACTGAACTCGCGAGGAGAGGGTTCCATACGATGAAATTACCCACCAAAAACATTTCAAGTAAAGTAGGTTGCCAAGACTTCCATAACGCTTTCACTGTTAAAAAGTTATCAGATCTAATAAAAAGCAAAGCCAATAATTCAACAAGGATTAACTCTACAAACCTCACATCTTGTTCAAAATTTATGGCTTGGCCGTCTCGCTGCCGTCGCACAGACACTCATATGGGCTTATGGTAAGAAATAAAAACACGGGTCTTAAATGTTGTGCCATGCATTAGTTAAATGGAACGGCCAAGCCATACATTTTCACCAAGATTTAAGATTAGTAGAGTAAGGCCTTGTAGAGATAAGGGCTTTTCTGTACATTAGATCTAATTACTTTTTAACAGTGAGAGCGTTTTGTTCTAAAGTCTTGGCGAAGGAGTTACATGAAATATTTTAGGTAGGATTTCATTCATTTTTTTAGGTTGCTCAAATTCTTTTTATTTTAGCAGTGACATTGTATTGATATTACACAATTATATTAAAATCATAACCCTTACTCTTAGCATAGTGAATGAATGAATGAATGAATGAAATGCACCGACCCCAGCGTGGTTTGACCAGACTCGATTAATCGAATGAACCCCAAGATTTGCACTAGCCCTTGAAGCCTCATGCTTCATGGTGCTACAAAGACCATTGCATATCAAGGAATAGACCGGGGGGCGCTTTAATGGTAGGGTGGTGGACGTGCCCTTAGGATAGGAAGGAGAGTGAGAGCCAATCGAGTAGTGCACCCTAAAATTAGCATTGGAATAGTGGAGAGGCGGGTGATATTTGTCTGTGGGAGGGCATCTTTTAACGACGTCGCAGCCGGGTTGATTCAGGTCGAGCTTCATCGGTGAATCTTCTAGCGGAGTTCAACTGGTTTCTCGGCTGTTTACTATCTCACTGCTCTTCTGTGCAAAATGTTGCTGTTTTCAAACTTTTTAATGTCTTCGTCTGTGGTCTCGCTAGTAACCGTTTCCGGTTTTTGTATATCTCGTTCTTGATCTTCCACCGTGTCCATCCAATAATTGAAGCGCTCTTGTCGAAATTTTGTATGTCTTGAGCTCTCGTTCAAGTCTTGTTCAGCTGTTATTCGAAGTATCCAGAAGTAGAATGGGCACTGTTGGGAATCGAACCCAACTCAACACATTGCGCATGGTCTGCACGCGCAGGCAGAGTGTTTAGCACGTCATCGGCAGGCTGAGGCGCGGCGCGGTAACGACACTTACTTCCTCTGTCTTCATCGCGGCGGACGTTACTCCTCTTACTTTAGTTTCATTATTAGCTGTTTGTCAGGAACGGTTTTATTATTGTTATAAGCACGGCATTAAACCCTTGCCTAAAATACAGGAGTCCACTCGTTAGAAGCTCCCCGCGCTAACATTGGTCCTTCAAGGATCTCGTCGTGTTAATTTCAAACGAAACGGTCTCAAAAAACAAAAAACAAAAAAATTACTCGAGGCTCTTCAGTTGTGGTCTTCAGCGAGGACAGTTCCAGCAGGAATCATCAATACCTTGTTGAAGAAACTTCGCGTAGCACTGCAAACGCCCTGAGGACGAAGTCATCCAGACGTCGAACGGCGTCGGGCTTCGGACCCGTCGAATGTTCGACTCGTCTTCGCGGGCAAAGAAGGACGAAAACTGCAGACCATCGTTTATCCAGTGGATGGTTTAGACATTTATTCGTTATTCCTTATATATATAAGTTATTCCTTATTTATTCGTTTACTTAGTCTTATTTCATATGTTTAATTAACAATATTCAAGTAAGTGTTTTCGTTTGTCTTCAAGTCTTTTAGTGGCAATCATTCTTATTAATTGCCTTATATTTTTTCTAAAACCACTTCTATTCTTTTATAAGAATAGAAGTGGTTTTAGAAAAAATATTGCAGGTGGATTATCTAATTACAGGTGGATTATCTAACCGTTATCGCTAGAATATAACGGTTAGATAATCCACCTGTTTACGCAGTTCCTTCACATCACTATAACAGCTGATAACTCGGCGACGTGCTTCCCTGTTGTCTTCGCATCAGCTGTTCCTTAATTCGCGCCTAGTCATTCATTATCATAACACATCATCGCTATGGCTAACGAAACTGTTGAAAAAATAGTTAAAAAACGCACATGTAACGCACTGTTTTTAGTAACTTACTAATATGCGTAAGATTTCATAGTTTTAAAAAGTGATACCTTACCAGCTGCTCCCCGCGGCCTCACCCGCACAAATCCCGATCCCGTCGGAGCATCGGGACAAAAAGCACTCTATGTGCCAATCCAGTTCACATACCATCCGTGTGCCAAATTTCATCCAAATCCGCTCAGCAGCTCTTGCGTGAAAGAGTAACAAACATCCATACTCCAATATCTTAGGTGTTGGTGGTAAATAACATATTATTACTTGTGTTACAAGGTATTCATTTTTGTATTGTGGCATTGTTTACGCTGAGCCAGTGATGGTAGCAGACAGTAGAAAATGAGATTGCAGTTTTATTAAACCATTTTGGCAATTTTGTCTGCAATTCAACGCATGCCTGTCATATGTCAACTAATTGCTGTGCTACCTATTAAAGATTACTTATCCGCTCTTCGATAATTTCCGGAATTCATTATACTCTTTTTATCTTCTTATCATCATTCTCCTATTACTTTATCATTGCTTGCAAGTTATGATTTCCATATATAATGGCTACCTGCCTCACTCAAATAAAAGCTGAAGAAGTCTACGCTTCAATCCGGACAGCATGTTGGGAATCGAACCCAACACAACACATTGCGAGCGGTCTGCACGCGCAGGCTGAGTGTACAGCGCGGCTTCGTCGCGGCGCGACATTCACTTTCTACCAAGACGGAACAAAAAAAAACTCATTCGATCACTAAATGTTTTTGCAGCACTTAACACTTAGCACTGGGACCGACCATTTGTGACAAACCTTTTTTTTTTTGGTGTCACCCTCGGGTAACTCTACCTGAAGCAAATTTTTGTAAGCGTTTTGCTACAAAATACTTTTTAAAACATTATAAAACAATGCTTTAATTTTAATTTCCGATTCATTGACATAGGGTTTGTAGAGCTATTATACATAATTTCTAAAATAACAAGAGTTATGGAGAAGGCATATAATTAGCGCGATATCAGTTAGAGAACTGTTCAGGGGCAGCGCGTACCTAAGAGTTTACATATACAGCTTCGAAGGCAAATGCCTCAAATATAAGGAACGATCTCACCAGGTTAGCTAGCTCGAGGTAGTCTCCTCAACCGCAGGCTGGGAATCAGGAACGCACGTATACCACTTTTGCCGGGTTTTAAATTATTTTAATTTCGACACAGATGCACAGGCAAACAAATCGCGCCATATGTTGAAAACACGTCCGCCTCGGGCAAGGGTCCCGGGCCAACCCATAACCCTTACTCTTAGCATAGTCGGGTAAAAAAGGTATTTCTTGTGAGCCAGCAGTTACTTTCTTTAAATTCAACAAACACTTAAGTAGGTAAAAAAGACGCTTAAAACACGCACTCAACATTGTAAAAAACTAAATTGACTTGTATTAGTTCTTCTGATGATATAATCATTGGGATTAAATCAAAAAGCGTGGAGCGCTTTGCTCAAATCAATTATAAGTATACACAACTAAAAAGCGCTCCACGCTTTTCGTTTTATTCACTGCTTATAAAAGAAGAATTAATACTAGATAAAACTATTAGATAAAAGCGAGTTTTTTATAACCATGTATTTTATTTTTTACTTTTTAGTCTAGTAACTATATTCTTCATTTAGTTTATAAGTCTTAAGTCAACGAAGTGTTGACTTGAGTTGTTTACTAGGAGTCTTTGAAGAGTTCCACTATCACCTCTTGGGTCCATCATCAGACCGTCAACACCAAGTTCAATCTATTGAACTCATCAAAACAAATCATATGACCCATAAAGTAGAAGTAAATATTAGTAGCCAATGAAGAGTTCCACTATGCATCTCGTGGCTCCATCATCCGACCCTCCCAAATCTATAGAACTCGTCAAAACTAATCATATAAACCCAAACTCGAGAGGTTTTCTAGTAATCACTGAAGAGTTCATCCATCATCAGACCCTCGAAACCAAGTGCATTAAATAAAACACTTAAAAAAACATATGACTCCAAACTCGAGTGGCTCGAGTTCCACTGTCCACCTGCTGACTCCATCATCAGATTAACTCCAAGATACCAAATAATTGTTTTGTCATCCGAACTACACATACATACAAAGTTTCAGTTCGATACGATAATTGGGAGTAGGTTAAAATTGGCTTCTAAGATTTCATTACATTGTTAGTTTGACAATTGAAGCTAATAAGAGCGTGTTAAAAAGAGTTTTGTCTTTGTTGTTTATGTACTCCATCTAATCTAGCTTTCATAACAATAATGGAAGTAGGTTACGTTAAGTTAGGGTACCATATGATTATCCATAACCATTTAATTTTAGTTATTAAAAAACTGCCTCGTTGGTCTAGTGGTCGCAATCGCTACTGCTGAGCATGAGGTCCTGGGTTCGATTCCTAGGTCGGGCAACGTGTTATTGGGTTTTTCCATCTGGAATTTCTCAGTAGCAGCCCGAAGTCTGGATTTGTGCCCGGTAGATGGCAATAAGCTCGCCCCCTATTACATGGGACTTAAACATAACTGGCGAAATGTGGGTGTACTATAGGTACACCTCTGCCCAACCCTTCGGGGAAACAAGGCGTGATGTTATGTTATGTTATTAAAAAACCGGTTACAAGAGAGTTAACATAAATTAAAAAAGATGTTCGTAAAAACAAAATATTGCATACTAATTCCATGCGTAAAATTGACCGATGTTACAATGATAAAATTGATTGGTTTTTAAAAACTTGCAACATTGGTATCTTGTTGCGAGATAAAGAAATGTCAAAGTGCCTTTTTCGAGTCTACTTGAGCTTAGCGGTCATGATAGGCATTAGAATGACCTCAGGAATCGTGGACAAATTTCGACAAATCGATAAAGAGCGTTCTCGCGCATGTCATGTCCTGCTGGCCGAAGCGAAGCTATGAGGGTATGAAAATGCGATGAAACGCTTTAAAAAAGGTAGGTGACCCTGATTTTTTGTTTTTGGGTCGTCTTACCGGGGTTACAACCGTTTCCCCAGGTCCCAGGATCAAACTTGACATTGTAGTTGAAAAACATGTTCTCTCAAACACTCGCACAATATTGGAAGATTTACCATATTATTTTAAGTCTTAGACTAGGCTTCTTATAGGTTTTCCTGTAATATGTTTATATATTGCTGTAATTTTCATCAAATAAATTAAATTACTTCACACCTGTTTATTTTTAAATTACGTAAAAAATTTATTTGAGATCTTCACAACACGCCCTTTCATTTGATACGTCTCACGGTACAGTTTGCAAAGCTTTTGTTTTTAACTTGATAGTTTTGTTCCCAAAGTCACCCCATATTTAAAATTCATTTATTCACATTACACGACCGTGTTTGGGTCACAGAAATTCATATGTGTACCAATTTTTTTAATCAATCATTGCTGTATATTCGGAGCAAATTGGCTGTGACAGGCAGACAGACACACGAGTGATCCTATAAGGGTTCCGTTTTTCATTAGGACGTACGGAACCCTAAAGACCATTTACAATTTATTACTTATCTGTCTGAATGCTTTCCCAAAGTGTTTAAGTAGTAAGACTCTCTACAAACGTCCTAACAACACATAACTGGAAAATTTACATTAAACAGATTGTCTTACTATTTATCTTTTATACCTAAAAACACTCTCAATCAGGTCACCTATCAAACAAAACAAAAACAAAATCGGTGCAGCCGTTTGGGAGCTACAATGCTGGAGGCAGACACACAGATACACACGTTAAACTTATAACACCCGTTTTTTCCGTCGGGTGTTAAGGGGCTAAACTACAAAAGCATGCTACCTCGGAATAAAACGTGAGACAATTCAACACGGATGATATTAGAATAATGTAACTTTATAGCAACTTGTTAACAAGATCATTACCAGCCTATCGTAAATCACACGCCATTTCCAAAGCAGCAAAGGGAAGCGCGATAAAGCGTCCCCGCTTTTCTTGGGAGTAAATTGCCATACATTACTTTAGTATTATTGCGTTTAAAAAGATCTTGTCGGCTTGAGTTGTGTTGCTGGAGGAGATAGGCCGAAAATGAGCGTAGCCTTCAGCAGAGATAGATCAACCATTTCTTTAAATGAGTATATTTAGTTGAATTCATGCCTCTTTTGTTTCAAAATTTATGTTTTCACTGATAATTTATTATTTTTAATAATATGTCGTGATGGCCTCGTAGTTAAGGTCTCTCCTCTATTTCATCGGTTTATATAAATGCATAGCACAGGTGTGAGTACTTTTTACTATGGATCTACCATTTACCGGGTAATGTCTTAAATTGACTTGAATGTGCCCTGTCGGCTGAAAGTATGTCATGCTCACTCAAATGTCTCGCTGACGGTGGCGCGTGTGTTGGATCATTTAGCTCCCTTAAAAATGGTTGAGCTGAATGGATCAGCAGATCCATGCGTCATGTTCGTGAACGTGCGCCGTCAGTTGGGACTGGTTATCTCTTAGCTGCCACGGCTTTTGATGATATGATGGATCAACATTAATGATGTCACTAATAAATTTGTAAGAACAATATTATTTAAAATAGTGTCCTTGGAGGTTTTTTCCCTTTCTTCTCCATAGGTACCTACTACGCTTTATAATGGGCAGCATATTTCTGACTGACCGAATCCTCGACAACTCAAAAGTGCCTGTAAATGGTTAAATTGAAATAAATGCGTTGAGTTTGAGTTAAAAGAAAACATTGTGAGGAAAACTGGACTTATTATTAATACAAGTCTGAAATCGGCAATCCGCCTTGAACAAGCGTGGTGATCAATGCTCATGCCTTCTCGATGTGACAACAGGGCCCTGTGGCCCTACAGTGGGACAATAATTAATAATTGTTATTTATTATACATAACAATTAAAAATTGCTAAGCTTCAAAACAGTCATTTCTACCTACTGGTACCAGCGGGATGATTGCGCAATACACTATCAGTGGCAATCGCTTTCATTTTGGCAGTTCAACAACATTCAATTCGTTATTTACGTTGTTTAGCAGACAAATTATTCGAACATATGAAGCAATGGATTAGCAATATACTTCAAAATGATTCAGATTTTGATGAATAGTATGTTACGCAATTAGGTGGCAGACCAGGCACACTCCGCATTTTAGGTATGGAGCTACAAGTAGGTACAGTCCGCGTGTCCTAAGCTGAACTTTGCATTTGTGTGAGTGATTACCATTCGCACCAATGTGATCGCGCGAGGGACCACGAGGAACGCACTGCGCCTCAGGCCGATTGTCCGATTTCAAAGCAAAGGACGCGTCGCTATGTGCACTCACACAAATACAAAGCTCAGGTTAGGCCTCGCGGACTGTATGCGGCGGCACCGACTTGTCGGACCTATTCAGTGGGGCTGCTTCCAAAAGACATCGAAAGGTAAAGAAATGCACGTCTACCTTAAAGTAATTAGTAATTAGGTAGGCATACCTACCTACCAAATGTTTACTTTTGTTATTTTTATTAATGTCACCCGTATTTACGTAGTTAGAATATTCTATAATAGTATAGTTAGATACTTTCAAGTTCTGTTTACAATGTCAGGTGTAGCTTTGATAATTATATGTACGATAGCCATTTATAATTTTCTAATTGTTTAAATATAAATATATATTTCATTGCCGGGTAAATAAAACATAGTATTAAGTATTATTTCAGTATTAACTATGCATTTTTCATAAGCAGCTGAAAATGCCGTATGGATATCTTCTTAGGTTAAAATACCTATGAAGACATTGTAAGTAAGTACCTAGTCTAGCTTTATTGAAACGTCATTTGTTCACAAAAGTAGAGTAAAAGGCACATAACTGATAATTTTATATTCAGATTAATTATAATACAAGAAGACAACCCTAACGTAGTTACAAGAGTAGGAGTTACGCGATAGAAAGAGAGGCAGCTTCTAAGTGAGTATAACTGTAGGCAATTACCGCTGTGCGAACTGAATTATACTTTATTGTGTTGTAGTAAGAGTCACCATTTATGTAAGTGATTTTGCGGCGTGAATCTACTGTACTTGTACTATTATGTATGCCACTGCATAAAGATCGCCGAAGAGCATGTGTAGGGTCCACGACGCTACGCTACGAAATGCTACGGGGTGCTACGCGGTGCTACGCGGTGCTACGCTTTGCAATCGGTACCAGGATATGTGAAAACAGTTGCTTCAACCAATAACAGTCAACCACTGTTAACAATGCAGCATCTGTTACCGATGACTTAAAAAGTCTCGTCTGCTGCAAAGGCGATAGAGGTATTCTTAAAATACTCTAAAATAAATCTGACCATCTAAGGCAGACCGACACGTAAAAATGTGCAGAATGTTTCGTTTATACAAAATGTAAACTGAAGCTTTTTTTAACGAAACGTGACCACATACACGTTTCATTGCAGTGGTAACGTTTGCTTAACAGCGCTTTTGAGTACAAATACCGCATTGTAAATTCACAGTTTTTAACCGATAACTCTTTAACAAAAATAATATCAAATTCTGAATGTAAGTAGTTCCATCCCGCCCAATTACTTTAAGCGGGTCTCATTGTCGCCGGTCGCTATCTCGTCTGATGGATGACCGCAGTCCCCAGTGTGACGCCCCTAATCTTCTCAATTCCCGATCCTAAAGGGTTCACCACAATTCAAACGGCAGCAATTTAGAACAATTTATTCCGTGCGAACTTCAATATTTTCATATTTTCGCCTATAAAGGTGGCCCGTGCCAATTTTATAGCTCATAAATTTCGATGATAACCCCTTTGTTTGTGGGTACTTTGCCGGATTAACGAGTGCTATTGACAATTTGTATAACGAAGCTCTCAAGAAAATTGGCTGTCATTTATTATTGGATATTGAAGATTGGCATTGGGGTAGATTTTATCAATTTACTTAATTGAATTTATTGTGTATTTATAATCGATAGCTTTATTCGGGTTTTTGTTTGATTACGTTAGTAAATAGAATTAAGCAATGATGCTGCAAAGGATTTTGAATTTCTTTATTATTCAACGTTTACTGCGTTCAAGAAACTGTACAAAATGTGTCGAATTTCGTGTAATGACAAGACGAATCACCTATACTGTAATCCTATTAGACATAATATATCACTTTGAAGAACGTTCTGCAAACAACTAGGATCCAGGTATTATTAACGGCATGGATCTCGTCTTAATTGAGGATTAAAGTCAATCAGCAATCGCTCAAATGCTCAGACTTACGTACAGCTTTGTAGTCAATACTCTACTAGCATTATGATCACATTAATCTCATTTAACACAGAAAAATGATGATACTTATTTTATTAGCACCGACCAAGCTGTTTAGTCCAACCTGGAGGAACGATAAAAAAGCGGCCAAGTGCGAGACGGACTCGAAGAACGACTCAGACGAAGGGTGTCGTACCATCGTACAATATTTTATACTACATATTCCAGCAAGAGCAAAAAAAAGCCTTATCAGGAACCCGCCGACACTGTTGCTAACGAGATAGCAGACTGCGTCGGCATTAATACAACAGCAATCAAATTACTTGGAAGAGCAAATAAAATATTGATGGCAAATACAAATCGAGAGATCTCCTGGAGAACTTCAAAACCTCGAAGAGGAAATTCTTCTGTGCACCCTCCAAAAATGTCGAACCTTTAGAATTGTAAAGAAGAAGACCATGGTGCTAACAACGCCAAATGTCCTGTGTTCAAAAAAGTGAAAGTTAGACAAATGTAACAAGCAGAAGCTAAGCAAAGAAAGAGGGAGGAGATTATAAACGTGTAACACAGTGGTTTAATGAAATAATTTACATTTAAAGAAAAAATCAACTTCATCTTAAACATAGGATGTCAAAACAGAATAACATTGCTAGGCAACAACTAAAGAATACTCTACTCCTAGAACATAGTGCATTAAAACCTTCATGGTACAACACCCCCACTTAGGCTGCGTTTCCACCAGAGATGTGCGATGGAAATGTGTCGTGCGAGGATGTCTAGCTGTGCTGTGAAAATGTGTGGGAGTTTCCTCCAAAGCTGTGAGATGAAATTGTCCCTACGAGGATGTGTAGCGTAGCTGTGAAAATGCGCTTTAATGTGTGGTGCGGGGATGCGTTGCGAAGCTGTTAAATGTGTCGACGGGGGTGCGGTGTAGTGGGAGCGGAGTAACGCGAACGCCTGCCTGCCGCTCAAGTCTCACTTTGCTGTCGTTAGCGCTTGTAGCCGTACGCATGTCGTACGGTTGCGTGGCATAATGGACGAAAAATTAATGGGGATGGCAAGTTAAAGCTAATCTCAGATGGCGCTGCGTGCAGTTGTTCCCAATGGCGTCAGTATGACATTTCTTGAATCGTGTAAACAAACCAAAAAAACGAACATTGTGGGCGATTAGTGTAGTTTATTTGATAACATGGAAGCGAAAATGTATTCTACTTGGAGCTTGCTTAAACTTAAAGTCTAGTTAAAGAGAAGAGGGGCGTCTGTTAAAGGAAGAAAAGCTGATTAAGTGGAAAGGTAGGAATCTTGAAAAAAAACATTTTAGGAGCTGTTTGCCTAGACCTAGGTCAACGTAGACCTTTGAAATCAATACGCTTACAATGTTTGAACGACTAATTTTATAATTAAATAACTTGTTAGTCGTTAGTATGTATATTTATTACATATTTTTAAATTTTATATTGTTGGTGAATACTGTCATGTATTGTATGTATATAAGCTAAAATTATTGAATCAAACTAATTCAGGATTATATTTACAACAGATTAACTAATGCATAACTTTACTTAACTAATAGTTCTTTTTACTTTTGGAGTTAAAGAGAGATGAATAATTGGTTATATTTTTCCAGGTAAGAGCTGTATGACTAAAATTTTAACGTTAGTACACCACAACTCTCTACAAATCCAACAGAACCCTCTATCATACTTCCACCATTGGAGATGTATCATGCCATTAATATTAGCTCTATTTTACCTCCGTTTGAAAGACAATGTATTAGATTATTTTGAAAGGTCAATATTTCTTATCGGTTTTATTTTATGTGATGGTAGGTAGTTCCTACTTTACTAATACGAAATATTTCTGTCATTTTGAAGATTCAACAAAAAACAGATGCATCAGAAAAAATATATGAAGACAGATTCCTCATATTGATAAGATCCGCATTTATCAATGATCCTTTTACATAAAAGGATTTGTCAAGAAGAAAATGAAAAACTCAACTATCAAGTTGACATCAAGATAGATGACCAGGGTCGCATGGCATGGCATGTAAGCAGAAACAGACTTATTAGCCCTGAATCTGTACCTTATATACACAGTCAAAATGGGGAATTACTATTTCAAAAAACCTGCTTATATGAATTTCAAGTACAAGGACAAATGTAATGCAGTGGCAGAAAATTCTGTAATTTATATACATAAATTGAAAATGATGAGTTGTTCATAGAAAACATATTATTAAAGTTAGATTATTTTACAATAACAATATATAGGCTGAAAATATGAATAAATATATGTATAAAGATTATTAAGAAAGTTGTGAGTTTTATTTGTGATACACTCTCGGAAATTGCATAACATTATACATATATAAAAATATTTAATATCTATAGGTCTTAGTAAAGCAGTTCAGTAGAAACTCCGCTTACCCCACTCACACCTGTATTTCAAATGATCAGCCATAGGCAGTCAGCATAGGTGTTGACAAAACAAATTTAAATTTCTCATAATTTTCTAATCCAGTGTAAAACTTGGCAGACTCAACATGACTTAATAAAAGGTCTGCTGAAAAAAGAGACAGCATTGTGGCAGTCTGAGTAGAAACTAATGTTTTGTTTTTTTTAGAAGAAATTTCTAACTCTCTTTCGTATTCCATTATATTGTGGATTCTGAGAAATAGAAGGATGTGGGTTTTGATTGCTTGAAAGATGTTGGAAAAGATTTTTTTGAATGTTTCTCTTAGCATGTCTTAGGTCTCTCACACGATCACTGGCTGATATCCTTTTCTGGTTCCATGAAAAGAGACTTGGTACTGCTTCTTTCTTTAAAAAATTGTGTACACACGGCAAGCCTTAAAACAAGATGAACAATGCTAAATATTTAACGATAGAATGTAATGTTAACAATTTAGGTATATAGATACTAGCTTAAATAGAAGAACTATCGTTTATAACACCCACCTGTACTCACACTTAATGTTTGGTTATCATTTTCATGAAAATGATCTCGACATAACCTGGTCGTCCTAGTAGGCTCAGTTTTTAATCCTTACGGCGGCTATCCTCTTTCTTCTTTTAATACGATTTATTGGTAATTTGTGTTGGCCTACTTTTTAACACCCAATTACATAACACTTTGTAATTTCTATGTTATTTGTGAACATCTTATCTAAGATGCTATACAATTTGACAGATAATTTGGAACAATCGTATACAGCACCACTTTGACAGTTGCCTTCCCCGTTGATGCCGTTCAAAAGTTTCCGTGTTTGTGGTACACTTCTTTGTCATTTTACAAATGTATTGAAACTAAGGACACTGCGTGGGAGGAAATAGTCAAAGAAATAAAATATATAGATGGTAGGTAAGTTATAATCATGTATTAAAATCGGGTATATTAAAATACAAGTTACAATATTTGGATATTTATTGTGTGCGATGAATTCGTGACGAAATACGAGTATCCTGCCATGACACGTTTCCTTGATTATTAAAATAAGAGCAGTAATTCTCTCTTACTTCATAACCATCACTTGACTCGACGACGGAAATGCTAGGAACGGATTGTGGCGTTGTAGTCGATTTCCTACAGATCAACTAAAACGCACATCACTAGTTACGGTTCACGAGAGGGACATCCCTAAATCTTTCAAATTCCCACCACGTCACTCGGTGTCGTGGTATGGATTGGGTTATAAATATCCCTGCTTGACGCCTAACGAGCCCTTTCCTTCGCAACAGCAGCTCAAGCAGTAAGTCTAAATAACCCCGAGATAAACGGGTAAGTGCTCAGCGTGATTGCTTTTATTCTTAATTGTGTCCTGCCAGATCGCATTCTCTATGTATTTCTGTCTGCGCGGTCTGGCAGCTAATGTAATTGTTCTCGGCAGCCCCCCTATGACTGTCGAGAAAGCTATTTACCTATAGTGGCTTCTGCCACATCACCTGTCACCTTTACTGCACCTTTGTGAATGCGTGCGCATGCTTCTCGCATTCTTCGCTTTGCTTGCCTCGCCGCGCTGCGCCTTGCTGTTCGCTGAAATCGCCTGGCCAAGCGGTGAGGGACCTCCGAAAATGCCCGCGGCATGTGCACGACATAACCTAAAATTGTAAACCGCCACGATGGGTGAGTCTTCCTCCATCCAGCTTGCTTTGGGCTTACGGCTGGGAGACGCACACATCGACGGAGGTTTGCAGTCCTGGCACAACGCTTACGGAAGCACCCACCTCGCGCTGATTCCAGGGTTCCAGAATTAGGCTTCGCCGCTGATCTCCTGCCTACCGCTGACTGACGTCATTGCTGCCTCCGCCCTACCGCTGGAGAGATGCCAGTCACGCGGACTACACACGCGGCCGCTACCGCCGCCTGACCTGCCATCCACGTGGCTCGTGGGTGCCGAGACCCCACGCCCGCCACATGTAGAGGCCCATGCCTGAGCGGACCGTGCCTACACGCGGTCGTGCATCCGTGCGTGGTGCTGCCCACGCCTGGTGACCTCTGGTGTCGCTCCTCTGCCCTGCTGCCTGCCCGGTTACCTCACGCCGGACAACGTGCTGCGGCGCAGCCAAGCCCAGGGCAGTAACGTTCCTTTCTCTCTAAGGAAGTGACCAGTGAAAAGTATACAGAGACCTTAAACCCACTACCCTGAATTCTGTGTCTCGTGTCCAAATAAATGTGTTAAGTGACCCTTGGGTTTCATTCATACTTCCTATAAGAAACCCGCTTGCCACAGGATACAAGAGTACTTGTATTTGTTTTATCAATGGAATCCAAATAATTAGTTTGTCATTCAATTAAAAAATTATGCATTACACATGTGGCTTTTACGATTTTTCAACCGTTTCCACTCTGAATTCAAAGTCTTTACGATACACATACCACTTTCGCGCCAATTCACCGAATCTAGCTTCCACAATGCGACGTGCCCTCGAAAGTCTATAGTTAAATATACGTTTCTGTTGGTCTAACTGGTCCCGCGGATATGGGCGCATGAAATTTTCCACCAAAGGAAACGCCTCATCTCCAATGAATACAAATGGTACTGGTTGACCTCCTTCATATAATGGTTCAGGTTCAGGAAGATTCAATGTTTTTTCTTTCAAAGATTTTCCAAAAACACTATCATCAAATATATATATAAGGTGTATCTATTCATACACGAAATATTTGAACAGGTGCGTCTATAGGTCGAACATAAGCTATAGAAATGTTTTTTTTTTTTTATCTAAGAACCTATTTAAAAAATTTAATAATTTAATATAACTTAACACACATAAAAATACTGGCTCTTTCATATTTTGTAACATCCATTACGCTAGTTTCTACGAAAATACTACATAGTAACTACTTTCATTGAAGCGGGCAAGGTCATGGCGGCGCCCTTAGATGTCGCGTGGCTTTTATGAATTATCAAAAGAGGCGCCCGCCGCGCCGTCCGCTCCGCCGCCGTGCTCAGTCTCGCGCGAACTGCATGTTGCACTGCACGCGGCTTAACCAACGTGGAACGCATCGCGCTTCGCGCAACAAACGCAACAATGCCGAAATATTCCAACTAGGAGTACCAGAACATGGTGGGCTGCTACAACGAGGGTGGACTTATTTTGCTCACAGCACAAGGCCCCTCCCTAGAGATCCTAGAAGCTCGACAGCGGCAACGGGACTACGGGGTCTACATGCCCCCAGCTGCAGACGGAGGCAGGTCTGATCTTACGCCATTGAACTTCCATGTGTGGGGTAGGGCTAGACCTGATTTATGGTAATAACGGCCAGACCATTTCTAGTGCGGAACAAAAAAAACGTGAATTTTGGCGTTTACGCAGTGATGGCTAGAGATAGAGACATTGTTAAAAGTGCAACGACACATTATTTAACGTGCAACTGCAGGGTGAATATGTACAGCAATTTTGGTGTAAATAATGTAAATAAAAACTACGTCGTTATGAGGTATGTACATTTTAAATTGTTCGCGCTATGCACTTCTTACATGTACATCAGAACGTTCGGCCAATCGAGGTAGGGAGCTGGCTGCTACTCCAGTTTTTTGTGACGATTTGGTGACTCACAAAGATGCCAGCCAAATAATTTGTGACAGTACAGTTCGAAAGTTAGAAGCATTTATGTATGGCCGAACGTCCTGATATCAGAACGTTCGGCCAACCTGAATCTCCATAACTGAGGACCTTAGAGAAACTGTTACTGAATAAGGATTTAGTGACGATTTGGTGACAAACAACCACTACTTTACTTTTACTCGTAATGCCACCGGTTAAATGTAAAATGACCTTTAGCTCCCGGAATATCAGGACGTTCGGCCAACCTGATCTCCATAACTGAGGACCTGAGGGAAACCATTAATGAATAAAGATTTAGTGACGGCACTGAAACGAATTTATATTGCTTTAGTTTTTTTTGTGACGACCCCATTCAATTGTAAATTGAAAATTAAACATTTAACATCAAAACATTGGGATTATCGATTTCTTCACAACGAAGAAGCCTAGAAGAACCGTTAATGAATAAAGATTCAGTGACTGCCCTGAAACCAATTTGTAATGCTTCAGGTTTTTTTGTGACGACCCCATTTATTAGTAAATTGAAAATTAAACATTTAACCTCAAAACATTGGGATTGTCGATTCCTTCACAATGAAGAAGCCTAGAGGAACCGTTATTAAATAAAGATTTAGTGACTGAACTTTAACCAATTTGTATTGCTTTAGGTTTTTTGTGAGGACCCCATTCAATAGTAAATTGAAAATTAAACATTTAACCTCAAAACATTGGGATTATCGATTCCTCCACAACAAGAAAGCCTATAAAACTCGTAAAAACCCCTTATGTGTTGCAGTCGTCGAGAATAAGTAACTGCTCTGCAGGTTTTCAGTGCAATGGTGCAAGTATTTTTACTGATTTACGATGAATCTATAAAATGGCACAATGGCAGATGATGATTGAAATAGGGTGACCATGTATTTAAAGAAACAAGTATTTATTGTGTTTCTAGGTACTCAATACGTCGCAATAGTTGAAATAAGGTGATCATGTAGATATTCCAACGAAATAAATATTGATCGAGTGGGTCTCTTCTATCGTGGTGACCCAATTTAACGATGATTTTAAAAAGTACAAATTAGGATATACCTGCCTACCTAACTACCGCTTTTGTGGATTATAGTTTTTTTTTTTGACATTAATAGACTCGGCCAAAATAAAACAAAAACTACGCAAGTGGACACTGATTCGTTGGAATATCTACATAATAATAGAAATAGTTGATATAAGGTGACCACCTTATATCAACTATTTCGACGTATTGAGTAGGTACCTAGGTACACGATAAATACTTGTTCCGTTAAAATACATGGTCACCCTATTTCAATCCCAATGTTTTGAGGTTAAATGTTTAATTTTCAATTTACTAATAAATGGGATCGTCACAAAAAAACCTGAAGCATTACAAACTGGTTTCAGGGCAGTCACTAAATCATTATTCATTAACGGTTCTTCTAGGCTTCTTCGTTGTGAAGGAATCGATAATCCCAATGTTTTGAGGTTAAATGTTTAATTTTCAATTTACAATTGAATGGGGTTGTCACAAAAAAAACTAAAGCAATATAAATTCGTTTCAGTGCCGTCACTAAATCTTTATTCATTAATGGTTTCCCTCAGGTCCTCAGTTATGGAGATCAGGTTGGCCGAACGTCCTGATATACCGGGAGCTAAAGGTCATTTTACTTTTAACCGGTGGCATTACGAGTAAAAGTAAAGTAGTGGTTGTTTGTCACCAAATCGTCACTAAATCCTTATTCAGTAACAGTTTCTCTAAGGTCCTCAGTTATGGAGATTCATATTGGCCGAACGTTCTGATATCAGGACGTTCGGCCATACATAAATGCTTCTAACTTTCGAACTGTACTGTCACAAATTATTTGGCTGGCATCTCTGTGAGTCACCAAATCGTCACAAAAAACTGGAGTAGCAGCCACCTCCCTACCTCGATTGGCCGAACGTTCTGATGTACATCTTCTTACAGTTTACATCTGTACAAATAGGTAGGTACACAACCTATCAATCAGCTGACAGATACGACTCGACGCACAGTTCGTAACCAACAGAAGTCATTACCTTATGCGAATTCGCGTTGCGTCAGCTGTTTATTTTTCTATTATCATTATCTAAAAGATGTGTAACACTGTAGAATATGAATGTTTTAATCGAATCTAGGATCCTTTTCGTAAAATAAATAAGAAAATGATTGAAACGTTTCGATGCTCGCTCGTAAAAGTCGTGACCCCACAGAGGTCAGCTGCTTATTCAGATGTAAGTACCTAGTTTACAGAAGGTACCTACTGTTTTTGTAAAACTTCGAGGAGGGAATTCAATATTGTACCTACTTAGATTTAGGTCGTTTTGTATTTTAAATTCACATTTATTTTTATTGTAAGCGAAAACTCTGTTATCAAAATAAGACGAGATCGAGTTACGAAGTCTATCTACGTTGGTTTATTGTTAATATCATCACGCCTGCATTCCTCGCAGAGATAGGCAGAGGTGTATTATCGAATGTTCATTACAGTTCACCAGTGATATGTTAAACTGAGAGAGACGGCACGCGCCCCGCCGCTACAGACGGTCGGGCATCACGCCCAAGCCTCTCCCCGCCGCGTCTTTGATTCATAGAGCTGGCGGAAAAGGTTTTATGTAAAACATCTCAAGCAGTTTTAAATTATGATAATTACGTAAAATAAAAAAAAAACATTTAGATAAAAAATTATTTTTCGTTTCTATAGCTTCAAAACGACCTATAGAGGCCCCTCTTTAAATATTTCGTGTATGAATAGATACACCTTATATATCACTAAACCTCCCATGGATCCCACATCAACCATTATAATCTTTCTCCTAGCGTCAGCTAAGCACATAAGCACTATAGCAAATCTTTGTTTGTAATTTATAAAGAGGACCCAGTGTTTGCAGGACACATTATACAAACATGTTTACCGTCTAGAGCCCCCAAACATTTTTTAAACTGCCATAGCTCTTGAAAATCCTTTGCTATTCGCTTCCAGTCGTCTTTGGTAGGTTTTGGAATAACAAGAGGTTGTAAAACAAGCCAAAGAGCATTAGGAACTTCTGCCACAATTCTCGACACACTTGCTACTCCTAAAATTTTCTGCCAGTCTTGTGAATGACGAGCCCGTGGATAAATACCTGCAAAAAAGAATTGTTTATAATAATAATAAAATAATTAATTAACAAATAAAAAAGTACTCTAAACCTATTACTGTTTTTTTTGCGATCTGCAAGACAATATGCTTGATATAAAAATTTTATATTCCTAATCATAATTTTCTATTATTTCAGTGAAAAGCGTAAAGTATCGTTGGAAACAACTATGGGATAGCCATCGGGACGCGCTAAAGAGGCAGAAATCTAAAAAAAAAGCGGGCGGGCTACAACCAAAACACGTGAATGGAAATACCAAAAATGGATGGAATTTCTTTTACCGTACATGGCCAACAGAGATAGAGAGTCAAGTTATAAAGAGGATATTTCGTCAGCAAATAATAAAGATGACTCTTCGCAAAGCACTCAATATTCATTAAACCAAGATGACTCTTCGCAGAGCACTGAACATACATCAAATCAAGTTGACAATCCCGACAATCTTTACGAAATAGCCTCAACTTCAGGCAGTTCAAAAAATTAGATCCCTGTATTCTTATACAGGAAAGTAAATATTACTTCTGTCCGCGGTCATACTTTGGAAATTGGAGGTTCTCCTATTCATATTGACAGACTCAACCGTACTAGCCAGATTGTTTTCTAAATTCATCTTTTCTCTAATAATGCTTAATATTTCATTTGCATTAACATTATCTTGCAGGCGAGCACCTAACTTGTTTAAAGCTGCTGCAATTTGGAAGTTTTGCATCATATGGGGAAGTGATCTATGGAAATATTCTTGCCTAAGTCATTTAAAATCTCTTTTGAAGTAGCCATTGATAACTTCCACCACCCATCTGCAAATGGTAACGCAGCGGCTTCTATTTGCTTGAGCTGTAGTTAACTGGTCCCGGTGTCACCACTGCGTCGACTGCCGGGAGGACACGGCGTGGCACACGCTGGCAGAGTGTGCCGCTTGGGAGGAGCCGCGCCGTGCCCTCATCTCAGAAGAAGGCAGTGACCTGTCGCTGCCGACCGTAGTGAGTTCGAAGGTCGGCAGCGTCGAGTCCTGGGACGCGGTGGTTTCCTTCTGCGAGACTGTCATCTCGCGGAAGGAGGCTGCGGAAAGGGAGAGAGAGATCTCGACTCTCGACCCAGCCCGCAGCAGACGCACCGGGCGTCGGAGGAGGGCGGACAACGCCCTCTTCCGGCCCCCCTAAATGGGTCCAAGGGCGACATCCGTCGCCCCCCAACATCAGGACCCGAGAAGGCGGCGCGCGTAGTGTTCCTCGCGCGCCGACCACAGACACAGATGGACCACCGGGGTGGTTTTTAGTCAGTAGTTAACTGGTGCTCGCCTTCTAACAAAGATTCTGGCATAAATGGTTTGTAGCCACATCCTTCCAACAAAGCAATGCTATCTCTAAAACCTCTATCTAAAATGAAAGCGTCATTATTTCTGAAATACAACCTTAGTGCAGAATTCTCATTACTGAATAAATTATTCATGATTACAGAGTCTGATGTAGTTGCTTTGTATGGGCCAAAACAATCAACAATGTATCCATCACTGGCAACTATCAAAAATGGTTTCAGGAGATTTCTATACTTGTGCAAAGAATATGTATCTTTTTGAAACATATATTTGGAACTTTTGTTGATATAAATATATGTGCCCTCACAAATGACAACGGCGTGGCCCAGCCCATTGGGAATGGTTAAATTGTGTAGAATCAATTCATCTCGAGTAATATGACCAATCCCCAGATATCTAGATACAAAATCTTGGCATAAAATCTCCCGTACTTTGTCCATTAAACACTCCAACGTTCGACGAGGCACTTGTACCAATGTGGCAATTCTCTCATCTGAGTCCCCTGTTCTCATCTTCAGCAGAAGTGCTGCCAAGCCCAAAGTACCTCTATTCAGTTCAGAGACACGTGGTATTTCTCCAATTAAAATATCGAATTTTTCTTTAGAAAATCCTATCCAGTATTCAAATACTCTCTCATCCATATCCTGAATATTGTCAAAGTCAAGCGTGGGACTAAATGCATTTACAAAAGAAAAAATGTGCTGTATTTGATCTACGTTAAATGTAGCTATACTGTTTTCGGAATCATATAATGTATTCCATGAATTATATGTCAAATGTTGACTACATACACGAGATAACTTCGGGAAATAAAAATTATGATTGTGCAGAACCGTGGCTCGTAACTTATCAGAAATATTGTGAAATGTGGTGCTGCTGCAATTTGTAAAGACACAAGTGTGTGTAGAATTGGCTGCTCGTCTATAGTTGGCTAATTCCACTGTTTGTGTCGGCTCAGGTTGGGTTGCTACCTTTGGCTGGGTCAGATTTTCTTCTGGTTCTACATCTTCAGTTGTATCTAGTTGAGGTCTGCTTTCATCTTGACGATTCATACATACAACCTCTCTTTTTGTGCGTAACCAGCAGGCATGACAAACACGATTAGAAGATGATATCTGAAACCAAAGAATAAATAGTGTTTAAAACTGCTGCCTTATAAAGCGTGCAATGTAATCAATCTTTAACCATTTAAATTGCACAAACCTCTCGCGGTGCTACTTTGCTCTGTATATTATTAATTATAGATTGCTGCATCTCAGTAGGGTTTTCTTTTAATATTTTGTCACTCTGTCTTCGCAGAGTTGAACAGCCACATAAAAGGCACACATTTGTATGCCCCATTGTGCTTGGTCCAGCTTCTTCACTGCCAGAAACTTCTCTATGTGAGTTAACTGCAGCCATTGCAAGATCTCTGCATGCCTCGCAGACATAGTCATCTTCCAAAATCTAGAAACAAAAAGTATAATACCCTTAAAATATAATGATTTATTAATTGAAACTTGTCAACTGTAATTCATGATATCTATGGTAGAAGCGCAATATGTTATTCGTATAAAAACAATATTCCACTAACCTATTTAGTACAAAGCTTTAGATGGCTAAATATTAAATTATTTTAAAATCATGATTTTTAACAACATAGCTTGCAACTAACAAAAATCAAACACAATGTTTTTGTTGGTGTTAATTAAACACAGCAAAATACGCAGAACAGCCTTTAATATTATATTGTTAGAAAATTATATTAAACAGAAATAAATGGATTTTAATATGATGGACAATATCTTTTCATAAGCACATGACAAGCGAATCTAAAAGTGTTCCTAACAAAACAGTTGTCCTTTTAAAAACCTATTTAAAAGTTCAACCAGCCTGTCTTACAAATCGATGTGACATGAGGTTACACATTGTGACGATGAACCTCTTTGCTCCAACACTCCTCCTTAATCTCATGTCCATTCACACGCCATACATGTATATCAAACATACACACCCATACGTCTCGCACACCACTCAAACTTCTCTCTTGGAAGTGGTTTTGTTAAACCATCTGCAACCATGCATGCGGTCTCCTTATACTTCAGCATCACCTCATTATTTACAATTGCCTCACGCACAAAGTGATACCTTACATCTACATGCTTAGTACGTTGGTGATGTACTGGGTTCTTGGCGATAGCGATGGCAGACTGACTATCAGAGTAGATGGTCATGGCTTCGTCCAATTTGTAGCCCTGTCCATCAGTTACTTCGGCTATAAACCTTCTCAGGAATATTGCTTCTATTGAAGCTTCCGATAGCGATACATATTCTGCCTCTGCTGTACTAAGAGCTATAGTTCTTTGTTTCTTGCTCTCCCAGCTGATTGCGCCACCTTGCAGTATGAAGACCAAACCAGTGTATGATTTCCTATCAAACTCTCCAGCGTGATCTGCATCAGCATATCCTTCAACAGTTCCACTCTGTCCTTTTAAATAGTTCAGACCGTGACTTTTAGTCCCTTTTAAATAACGAAGTATTCGTTTTGCTGCGATCCAATGACTCTCGTCAAATGAACTGTTAAACTGACTCAAACTGTTCACTGAATGAGCAATGTCTGGACGTGTGCACACAGCAAGATACATAAGAGAACCTATCAATGCTCTATATGGTATATCATCTCTTGACTTGTGTTCTGATGGAGGCCTCTCTAGCCTTTGTCCAGTAACTTCCGGCGTTGCAACTGCCTTTGCATCTTCCATGCCAAATTCTATAAGTAGTTTCTCAATATATTTTTCTTGAGTAAGATTAATACTATTCAAATTTTGTTTGATTTGAATACCAAGCATCAAGTCTGCCTTGCCAAGATCTTTCATCTCAAATTTTGACATAAGCTCTTTCTTCACTACCTTCATTTCTGTTAAATTGTTCCAAAATAGCAGAATGTCATCTACATAGACAGCCAGGATTATTAAGTTCTTTCCTTTAGTTCTAGTGTAGACACAAGGTTCATTTAAGGACCGCTTAAAGTTTAGCTTCCTTAGTTCTTCATCTAATTTCATGTTCCAACTTCTTAGAGCTTGCTTCAGTCCATATAATGACTTTTTCAGAAGACACACATAGTCCTATTTTCCTTTTTGTTCAAAACCACTCGGTTGTTTCGTGTAAACAGCTTCATTTAAGTTTCCATTAAGAAATGCAGTCTTAACATCCATCTGATCAATTTGAAGATCTAGTTTAGCCGCGAGAGCTATTAATGTTCTGAGTGAGCTGTGTCTCACAACTGGTGCGAAAGTGTCATGGTAATCAATGCCTCTTCTTTGACTATATCCTCTTGCTACCAGGCGTGCCTTGTACCTTTTTCCACCCACCTCTTCTTTGATTCGAAATATCCATCGAGAATCAACGATGTTGTACAACAAGAACAAGAACTTCCTAGTGAGAGAAGATATCCATCAAGAGAGAGGAAACGTAAACAATTTCCGGATCACATCACATATCGAGCTATTGAAAGTGTTTTTCCACTGACAGTGGATGAAGCTTTATCTAGAATGGATAAAGAGCAGTGGAGAAAAGCAATTCAGGAGGAGTTAGATGCTCTACGAATAAACAATACCTGGACACTGGTCAAACCACCAGCTTGCCCGGAATCTGGTCTCGTTGGGCCAATGTTTGCTGTACAAACGCAGAACGACTGTAAGGCGCGGTTCTATCAATTTAAATTCAACAATATTTGCTCAATTGTTGGGATGTTTGGATGAAGACCACTGGCGTCTCAGATTTTAAGACATTTCCTCTCATGCCGTACGCGTAAAGTTTGTTTAAAAGAGCGTCAGTGTTTACGTAATCGAATGCCTTCGTCATATCAGTATATATGGCGCATATAGGAATTTTATGGTCTACACTTGGCATTACGTTATTCAATAGATCATATATTGCCATATTAATATTTTTATGTTTTCTGAACCCCTTCTGTTCGTCACATAAAGTACCATTTTAGTTAAGAACTTATAAATTGTCTCGTACATAATTTTTTCAAAAACTTTGGGAAACACTGAAATTAAGGCCACTGGCCTATAATTAGCCATATCTTCTTTGCTATTTTTTTATGGAGTGGTTTGATGATTATTATACTTTTTTAAGATTATAGGGGAAGGTACCTGAGCTAATAATTGTATTCATGATGTGGCTTAGGGGTACAGCAATTATATCAGCCACAAATTTAACTACAGAAGTTGTTACGCCGTCATACCATTGTGGCGTTGTAGTCGATTTCCTACAGATCAACTAAAACGCACATCACTAGTTACGGTTTAAAAGAATGACATCCCTAAATCTTACAAGTTCCCACCACGTCACTCGGTGTCGTGGTATGGTTAAGGCTATAAATATCCCTGCTTGACGCCTAACGTCCCCTTTCCTTCGCATCAAGCAGATCAAGTTGTAAGTCTAAATAACCCCGAGATAAACGGGTAAGTGCTCAGCGTGATTGCTTCTATTCTTAATTGTGTCCTGCCAGATCGCATTCTCTATGTATTTCTGTCTGCGCGGTCTGGCAGCTAATGTAATTGTTCTCGGCAGCCTCCCTATGACTGTCGAGAAAGCTATTTACCTGTAGTGGCTTCTGCCACATCACGTGTCACCTTTACTGCACCTCTGTGAATGCGTGCGCATGCTTCTCGCATTCTCCGCTTTGCTTGTCTCGCCGCGCTGCGCCTTGCTGTTCGCTTAAATCGCCTGGCCACGCGGCGAGGGACCTCCGAGAATGCCCGCGGCATGCGCACGACATAACCTAAAATTGTAAGCCGCCACGATGGGTGAGTCTTCCTCCATCCACCTTGCTTTGGGCTTACGCCTGGGAGACGCACACATCGGCGGAGGTTTGCAGTCCTGGCACATCGCTTACGGAAGCACCCGCCTCGCGCTGATTCCAGGGTTCCAGTATTGGGCTACACAACTTCTATCCTGCCTACCGCTGACTGACGTCCTCGCTGCCTCCGCCCTACCGCTGGAGAGACGGCAGTCACGCGTACTGAACACGCGGCCGCTACCGCCGCCTAACCTGCCATCCACGTGGGTCGTGGGTGCCGAGACCCCACGCCCGCCACGTGTTGAGGCCCTGCCTTAGCACGACCGTGCCTACACGCGGTCGTGCACCCAAGCGTGGTGCTGCCCACGTCGAGCGACCTTTGAAGTCGCCGCCCAATTCTGCTGCCTGCCCTGAGACCTCACGCCGGACCTCGTGCTGCGGCGTAGCCAAGCCCAGGGCAGTAACTTTCTCTTCTCTTCTAACTTCAGTGACCAGAACCAGTACTCAGAGACCTTAGAACTCACTACCCTGAAATCTCTTGTTTAATAAATGTGTTAAGCGACCTCTTGGTTTCATTCCTAATATATCTACCCTAGAAACCCGCTTGCCACACCATACATGACGACATAAATAACAGTTGCTAGGCAACAACTAAAGAATACTCAACTCCTACAACATAGTGCATTAAAACCTTCATGATGCAACAAAACGCTAAGTGGTAAGAATGGGTGTTAAATACCTAAAGGACAATGCCAGGTCTTGGCCTTCACAACTTTTAAAACTAAATTCACACGGACACAAAGATTTAAATATACAATTCAAACTTATTATATAACATTTATTTCTTTTCGAGAACTTTTCGAAAAGAAAATCATCTTAATAAGGAATCATTTTATTCATGTTCTTGAATGACAGCAATTGACACTTCGAAATTGTATTTTTTTTTCCTTAATAATACGTTCATCGTGTTTATTATTAAGTATTTTTAAAGAATACAAAAACGAAATTCGAGAAATCGATTTTCCTGATCTGTGTTCGATAACTTAATCGCCATGTAATGGCAACGGCAACTCTGTTAGGTCAGGTGTCTTCTGAACCCCCCCAATGGGTTCCCGCATTGACGAGGTGAGGGGGCTCAGTAGCCGTGGTTTGGACCCCTACGGTGAAGCTAAGAGGAACCCGAGGAGGGGCCGCTCGTCAGGGCTTTTGCAGACAAGCCGACGACGTAGCGGCCACGGTTGCGGTGTTGTTGGGCGACATCGCAACTGTGGTGGGGCCGCGGCGGGAGAGGAGTGCCGGTATTGCGGTGCGCCGCTCTCCCTACCTTGAGCGGCCTTAACGGGGTCGCCACCGTACGATTGCGGACGCGGTGGGGCCGCTCTCCCTATCCTCTGCGGCCGAAAAATGGTAGGTGACGGGGCCATTCATCAGACCCGACGCAAAGGGCAAGGGGTTTGGTCGTAGGCGGTGGGCGGCCAACGCCCTTTTCCAGCCCCTTTAATGGGTCCAGGGACGGCGGACTCGGGGACATCCACCGCCCCCCATACATCAGGACCCGAGTTGGCGGCGCGTAGTGTTCCACGCGTGCCCCACTTTGACGTTGCGGGGGGAGTCTAACACCTCACTCCCCCTCCCAACATGAGGAGGCCCGCAGAGGCAGGCCAGCACCAGTCGAGGTTGCGGAAGAATCATATGTTCCGCGACCCCGACGTAGGTTTGAGATGGAACACCGGGTTGGTTTTTAGTCAGTAAGAGTCTGACAGACCCCTCCGCCTGCCCCAGGGTGGAGGACATCCATGAGGATTTAACACCCCGGAACAAAAAAAAAAGGTGTCTTCTGCAGTTATATCAAAATCGCGCGCACTTTAACTGACAGTGAGCGAACTGACGATGACAAGATGTCAAACATCTTTGTTGTTGTCGGTGTTTTTCTATGTGTACGTTTGTTTCCTTCTCGAATTCCTCTGCATTTGCGTTATAGTCCTAACTGTGTTTTATTCATACCACACATTTAGTGTCAAAGTCCCATCAACTACGTAGTATTAATTGTGGTATAAATGTGTTCCGGATAAAGTTTAAAAGTTTATATTTACTGTATAAAGTATAATATTATTTTAATTTTGTGAATGTGAGGACTATGTGGGTCATTGTATTTTTCTTTTTTTTTTCTTTTAGTTGTTTTAACCATGGTCTGGCTGTTTGAGTACTTTATGCGGCCTACCCAAATGTCCTTTATTTTGCATTGTTCGTGGAATCGTTGAGCTCCTTAATTCTGAGTTGAGCCGCACCATGATTAACAAATGCGTGCACTGACTGGACAGTTCCACTCAAATCAGTGTGGTTCTTTCCTCATAAGACCATTTCAGTGGCAGTGTGGATTTGTTGTATTTTTATTTCTCAGTTTGATGATTATTATACTTTAGTTTTATTTTTAATTTTTAAAGTTAGTTTTAAAAATGGTCTGGCAGTTTGAGTAATTCCGGCGGCCTACCCAAATGTCCTTTCTTTGGTAATGTTGATGATAACTGACAAATGCGTGCACTGACTGGACAGGTCCACGCATCCTGTGTGGTTCTTTCCTCAAAAGATCATTTCAGACATCAATCTACATGGTCTTCATATGACCTGACGAAGATTATGTCAGGACTTTTAAAGAGACTGTGACCTCTGAGTTTGTTTCGGCCTTTCTTCTCAGAGTAGTCAGATAGGTAAAGTCGATCTCATCTACTTTTAAAATATGATTGTCGTATAAAAGTGTTTGTAAAAACCTACTTACAGATATAAAATCATTTATAATTTATAAAACTGTGCCTCCACTTTAAAATGTCTGAATAACTTCTTTTTTTGAAGCACAACAAAACCTTTTGACATTAAACTACACAAAAAAAAACGTAACAATTTTCACTGTCCATGACAAACTAATGTTGAGCCAAAGTTACTATGGACATGTTACGTTATTCTTTCACAAATACAAGGCAATATCAAACTCTGTCACAAAAATAATCAGCACAGCAACAAAGAGAATTAGTACCACCTACAATAGGCGGTCTCACACTAAAGGGCTTGTTTCAAATGCAGACACAAATGCAACAGACACTGATGATGGTGATGGACACTATAAATAGGATACGATCGCATCTAAATGGCTTACAATGACAGTACGAAAATACAGAACCTCAACATCTACATCCAAAAGCAAAAAACAAAAAAAAAAAAAAGCACTTGTCGAGAAATAAAGACCGGCTATAGTTATATTGAACGAGTGCAAGATCGACTTTGAAAAAACACTTGCTGCTATGTACGAGTATTTACAGAGGAGTCTAAGGTGGGCCGATACGAAAGTCACCTCAGGCTGGCACGATGAAAACAAGAAGATAGAAGGCGTAGGAATCAAACTCTCCAGTTACCACACAACTGGACAGTATATCAAGATCAAAGGAATATATATCCAATTTCCAAACCAGCACCATGCTAGAGAAGAACTGGAAGAGACCCTAGCCGACGAGCCATCTATCATCATCGGCGATATGAACTTACGTATGCCAACCCTCGGCCATAGCAGGAACTCCGGCCTCGGTAACATCGTTAAAAAAGCAGCAAAACACGGAATCTGCCCGATGAGACACAAAGAAAATCTATGAGGACGAGAAACTGAGAGCTGTATACCAACAGACAATGTGGGAAGATCTCTGCGACATTAACAAAGAAATCACAACAGAAGCCGATTGCGAGAAGTACGTAAAAAACAATGGGAAATGCCCTTGTCGCAGCCCTCGACACTCACGCACCCCTGAAAAATTCAACAAGGCAGGAACGACTACCGAAGGAAATAAACGACAAGATTGACTTTCAAAACAACTAAAACTAGTTGTATGGCAAGCGGGATACTTCGGCCCTAGGCTCCAACGCGAAACACGTACTCTTTCCCACCACGCTAAGAGAGAATACTCCAAGATCCACGGGACAATAGGTCACAAATGTGGCACATCCAACGAAACATGAAAAAGCCTATCGATAAACTTTCAGCCATCACGGGATGCAATACAGCCATAATTAAAGAGGCAGAAATTGCGAAAGACGATGAGGGGACTGAAAAGACGACAACGTTACAACCGCCCGCCCAACCCAACGTCAAAAAAAGAAGTGTAACTTGCACTAAGCGGTTTTAAAAACAAAAAGGCCCCAGGGCCAGACGGAATAAAAACAGATGCCCTCAAACTTGGGGGGGAAGTCTTCATCGAGGCATTCGTGCCTCTTGCTAACTTCGTATTGTCCACAGTTTACTTCTCTAAGCGATGCTTGCATATTACATATAAGCATATTCCTGCACAAGGCCGGCAAAAATCACCGTCAGACATCATCGTACCGCCCGATCACACTGCTCAACATCACGGGCAAGCTGTGTGAGCGACTGATCCTGAAGACTTACCCGCTACCTTACGGCGTGCCTCAAGGCACGATCCTGGAACCGATAGACTTCAACCTGTACGTCCATGATATTTGGGATATACAAGACCACATCAGAGGCCTCAAAATCTCACAGTACGCGGATAATCTCCGTATACTCAACAGAGCCAGAACACGTGACTTTGTGTGCTGATTGGGTAGCGGAAGCCATCGTTGACTACTACATGAGATGGGGGGTTAAAGTGTAACATAGAGAAAACAGAATGCATCATGTTGTCGAAAAAGAAAAAGTACCGTCCAATGGTGAAACTGAAAAGGTCGTGAAAACACTGTAACCCTCGTAAAATAATAGAATACAGTGAGAAGACAGAACACGAAACTGGCCATCATTCAGGCGTGCATTTTTCCGCTGATGAACCACGGATTGGTGCAACTACTCTCAAGGTATAGCGCAACAAACCTGATGAAAATCGAATACCAACACAGACTGGCAGTGAAAAATGCAGCACACCTACCAAGACGAACACTCACGGAAGTGATCTGGGAGATTGCGGACATAATGTAGAAGCCTGGCACCTACGCGTCGAGGATCTTAACACCAAAATGTTGGAAAACATGCAAAATTAGAAATAGAAGATCTTGAATCCCCTTGAGACGCCTACCAAGCGAACGGTGAATTCAACCCCCTCAGGGTTAATCACAAAATAGGGGATATATTGTATGACCTTAATAAAAAAGGATACAAGTGGTGGTCTACGGACAAAACAAAGGCTCCGTGTCCCCTTAAAATAAATTGAAAATAATAATAACAACCCCACCGCCATGTCTCTACGTTGACTTCGTGGTGGGGCTTGCGCGCTCTGAACTCTAGGTCTGTCAGTGCCGGTAGAGATTTTACTGTGCCGGAACAGCTCTAGGATGAGGAGCCAGACCAAGAGCCCACAGGGCACACAACGAAACCCACAGGGCAGCATGTGGCAAACTGTTGGGCAGTAGCAGCTCCACGGACCCTATCTCCCGGGAGAAGTGTTGTTCCTCACCTCTGGTTGCCTTTATTGACCGGCCAGAGTGAATACTGACGAGGACCAGAGCTCCCAACTCATTCTTGCTTTTATTGGCTGGCTTAAGTGGAGATTCGCAAGAGGAAACGTGCTTTGAGGAAGAAAGTATTCCAGTAAGATGCTGGTAGGGATCTTGACCGTACTTCCGGGATTGTCCTGATAGCCGTGGAATACCTCTCATTTCTCATAAACACCTCAGGACATGTTACCCCTTATCGCTACAACATTTTGTATTAGTGACCGTTTCCGGGGGTCCATTATTGAGTGTGCGAGTCAACTCCTGCAATTTAATCCGTGTATTTTATATTTAAAATATTGTTCAGGCAAGGGCCATAGCCATTCCATAGTTCTTGGTAACCAGACATCTTAACCAATCAAATCCATAGTTCAATAATTACTTTTGTTTCCATATCCTGTAATAGTCCGACACCAACCGGGGGTTGTCCTTGGATGCACTTGCACAGTGCAATGAGGGGAAATCGTTATTTGGTGCCTCATTCCATTTAAAATTGTCTAAGGCCTCTGCGAATTGGTTTTAGCCCCTCATACGTCTTCTAAAAGACCGGGAACCCAGGGTCGCGAGATATGTCAAAGAAAATGAATAGTAATAATAATGCCTCAATGAGATAGATAGACTAGCACACAACATAAATAAAACACGTAATCTGTTTGTATACGAGTAGTCTCACAATATATTGCGAATAAACAGAACACAGCAAACACAGATCCATTATAACATAAGTTAGCAGACTCACCTCTGTAAGGCCCACCGGCCACAGAGATATTTTGTAATGCACAAAGTAGGGAGATAAATTTTAGTCTTATTCTGCTTCTTAAATGCGACCGTATTTTAATTACACATTTATTTTTTATTTTTATGATTTGTTGTATTAGCTGCAAAAAAAACTAGAAAATATCAAGTGTATCCCGGTATCGGTTTAAAAAATACAGCTCTGTGACAGATAGACGGACAGCGGAGCCTTAGTAATAGGGTCCCGTTGGACCCTTTGAGAATGTTTTAGGGTCCTGACCCTAAAAACACATTTCACCTGATGATCGAACCCAAACCCTCAACCAGCTAGGGTGCTTACGAACACTGGACCAATGGAAGCAAAGCACTTAGTCGCTAATCTGTTTCGGGAGTTTGTTCAGAAAATATATACTTAAAGAGCCCTTCTTATTATTCGTGGCGTCGGTCTAAAAGATTCGAGATAATCCGGTAGCCCTCAATTTGAAAATTTAATTAAAGTGAAAATGCCTAGCGAGGCTAAATATTCATGGTGCGTCAAAGTACATTTCATTATAAAGTCTAATACAAAATAATGTTAGTGCAGTATAAGGATGCGTCACGATACGCAATGGATAGGGAAATAAGCTAATACTCAACTTTGGGACTCCAAGTTGTTTTAAAAAGAATAGGTACAATGTTTCCATTACAATAAAATGCCTGCCTACCTAGCACTATATAAAAGACTAGCTTCTGGCCACTGTTTCGCCAACGTGGATATCAGAAATTATACCACGGGAACTTGCAACCGGGACAAAAAGTAGCCTATTTCCTTCCCCAGGATGTCATCTATTTCCTAGCGTAATTTTATCGAAATCCGTTCAGTGGTTTCGATTGGTGTGAAGAAGAAACATACAGACAGAGTTAAATTCATGCAACCGTACATAAAAAAGACTTTTTCAAAACAACCTGTATTGAACTAAAAAGTACTAAGCAAAACTTGCGTTGACATTGAACTTTAATAATGGGTCTACGAAATTGCCGTTTAGTATACAGAAAGTTAAAGTCATTTTTATTTAAATTATTTATTTATTTCAATCAATCAAAATATGGACAGAGATGCATCGATGCATGGGGCATCGATGCATCTCTGCCAGTGGTAGCAGTGGCAATTTTTCAATGCCCTTCTTGTAGAAGTCAGGTTTACGGGAGTCAACCAACTCTTCAAAGACATTTTGTGCTGCCTCACGGATATTGAATTTTTTCCTGCAAAGAAGTTGTCCAAATTTAGTAAAAAGTAGCGCAAGGTCTGGTGAGTACGTCGGATGACACAAAACTTCCAACCCTAGCTCTTGTAGCTTAGACACCATCTGTCATGGCGTATGAGATCGAGCGTTGTCATGTAGGAGCAGCGGGGACGAGCGATTAACCGTTATCGAGTCGTGCGTTTGCTTGAAGTGTTCACTCCGTACACGTACCTAATTAATGGTGCGAACCGTTTGGACGGTATTGCTACCGTACAGAACGGGCTATCTTAATTGAATAAATACGTTAAAAAAATCGTCGTGCCTGTGCTGTTGACCGCTGAGGAGTCCCCTTGTTTGCCATCCCTAGGCGGCAGCTAGATCATGGTGAGCATTAGAACTATCATAATTGTATGCGTATATTAAATTTTGTGTTTCTGCTCTTGACCGTTGAAGAGTCTCTCGACTGGAACCAACCCTGAGTGCAGCAGCCAAATCATGGAATGTCTTTAGAATGGACTGTCATAATTAAATGCGTATATTAAATTTCGTGCCCCTTCCGTTGACCGTTAAGGATTTCCTTCGTCTGGAGCCAATCCTGGGTGTAGAATCAGGACACGCATTATAAAATGCATTGTTTTTGAAACAGAGTCAATATGTGAAACTTCAACTCATGGTTTTAATTCCGCTTACAAGATTTGGCCTAAACAAACTAATAACATATTTAGAGATATGAGGAACAGCAGGCTTAGCATGGCGTTTTCTGTTTCTACTCTACTGTAGAATAGAAATCGCTTTCTACGCTCCTCGAAATCTCTTTTTCGCGAGCACGAGGACACACTTAGACTCAGGTTGCTTTATAGACAGTGATTTTCCATAGCAACGGGTTAGTTGCTAGTGATGTGTATAACTACCCATTTTTACCGTACAATTGCGTTTCGTTTCTGTGTAGACAGTAGAAAACTTTCTACTGTCTACACAGAAACGCCATTTTTGTCTACTCTTCCGTCGACAATACGCTTCTCTAGGGCGCTCGTGCTAAGCCTGCAGGGTGTTCACTCGTACTCTTGGAAAAGGGATATATTAAGGGATGAATTATAAGGGAAGTTGTATATATGCTATCTGCGCGGTAAACTCTGCTTGCGCGATGCAGGATTTGTCTGACGTCAGTGTGATGCGTTTGTTCGCATGTGGCTGTGTAGATGCCGCCACATCACTCCCCTCCGAAACCCGAAGGTCGATAGTGGGCTAAGTTTTGTATCTTACGATGCATTTTGCCAGTGCCAGCTGAGGTTCCAGTGGTTCGGAACCGGGTGTCGCTTAGTTCGCGGTGAGTCGGAACTGTCTGCGAAGATGCCACCAGTGAGTTGAGTTGGGGTGGCGCTTCTTGTGCTCCAGTGGGTCGGATGTGGTACAGCGCCGGGTTGTGGCTGGCTGCTGCTGTTCGACCAGGAGGGATTAAGGGCTCTGCTTGTGGACCGGCCGAATTTGCAGTGTGCTGTGCCAAGGTTGCTGATGTGGCTGAGTGTGATGACCAGGTATTCGCTCGCGCTGCATGCTGATGGTCAGAATACCCGTTGAAGCCGTGGTTGTTGGTTGGCTGTGTGAATCGCCGCTCTTAAGCTTGCGGGAGTGATGATGATGACGTCACGCTGAAGTAGTTGCACGAAGGCTGCGCTGACGTTCATACTCGGGGTCACCAGTTTAGAGATATGGGGAACAGGGTGTAAAGTTCACTCGTACTCTTGGAAAAGGGAGGATCCTCCGACCAGATGGATGTCGTATCTGGTGGGCAACTGCCCAACGTTTGATGTCGGGAAGTTGGATATATGCCATCTGCGCGACAAACTCTGCTTGCGCGATGCAGGATTTGTCTGACGTCAGTGTGATGCGTTTGTTCGCATGTGGCGGTGTAGATGCCGCCACACATAAAACAAGCAAGTTATATAAAAGCTTGTATAAATAAGCGTGACACCAATAACAGGAACCGTTACAAACACTAGTATATGCATAATCAGCCTATAGTGTTCCCACTGCTGGGACACAGGCCTCCTCTATGTAAGAGGGAGTGGGCTGTAATGCACCACGCGGACTCGTCGTTTTTGCACTATGTTTTCCTTCGCCGTTTTGAGAGCAGTGAAGATGAAATAATTTCCACAAAGTAAAGCACCTATCTGGGTTCGAACTGGGTCATCACTGCTTGCTGCACAGAGCCACCACGCACTGCTCAACACACTGACCTTTTACTAATAGTTGCAGTAGTTTCCTTAGAACTTCCGTTTTCCTTTGAAACGGATGTTTCGAATTCAATTGCAATGGGCAATTGAATTTCGATGACTTATTCTAAAATATAATTGCAAATAAGGTAGTAACTAGGTTTTAGTTATGGCAATTCATACGACCGTGTTACTCTAGAAACTTACTCTACTTACTCTCTACAGAAACCCTGAAAAATACTAACCTTTTATTAATAAAAATGGTTGGTGGAAGTTCTCAGATGTCCTTCACAATTTTATTCTGAAATTGAATTCGGAGTGACTGTAGAAACGGCAAAATGCAGTTTAAACCCGGAGGAATCTGATTAAAGTGCCTCTAAGAGGACATCGACTAGCCCTAACGTGACAAGAAATTTTTCATTAAACTATTTCCGTTCAGTTTTCATTGAAGAAAACGCTGTTCTAGGAACAATATTATTTTCCACGTTTCTGTTTTAATATTTATTGCTGTTCTTTAAAAAAATCATACTTCAGGGGGCGCACGATTTATGATAAATTTTACGGTCTTAGAAAAAGAAATAAAATCCTATTGGGCCAAGTTCTTTGTTGATTTAAAATCAGTAAAAATCTCACTGTGAAGACTTGCGTGGAGTGAGCTGTTAGTGTCTTCCCGTCTTGGTCAATCCCAAGCATCACCGGCACTGACAGCTCAGTCCACGCTCACTTCCACTAAGTTTTCACGGTGATATGGATACAGAATAGGACTACAGTTTATTTAACAATGATTTCAATCTGCTGTTTGTAGGTCGATGCTCCGTTGAACACTACAGAGTACCTATTAAGTCGTATGTAGGTACTGCCTATTGACACATCATTATCAACATCATCGGGTACATAAACCTAACGAACGGTTTCCAGCCAAACTTCAATGCACGAGGTAATTATCTAGGTACTTACACGATTTGATAAATAATGGCCATTCACGAACACGGCTTTAAAACAAAAATTAAAACACGTTCGTGTATTAACGCGTTTAGCGGTTTTCCCACAACCCTATTAGATCGAAAGTCAATGTGTGCTATTAGATTAATGTAGGTAATTCAATTTTAAAACTTACCCGAGTACGTACGAACCGCCGAGGAAGAACGAACTTAATTAACCTTCTTATGAATTATTCGCTCTTGCAGCGGTAGAGTTCGCCAATCCGGAGTTTTAATTATATAAAAGTTAGCCTGAAACAGATTTTCAAGGAAATAGCTTTTAAGTTTATTGTTCAGCCGATCCAAATAGAAAATGGGGAAAGGTTTTATTCTATTTTTAGACGTTGTTTTATAAAGAGAGTACCTATCCTCCTATTTATTGAAATGTAAAGAAGAATCACGATATACATACCTATATATACATATATTTTGTGCTATTACTGACTCTACTGGGCAAAGATTATAATTTAGAAGATAATGCTTATAGAAAAATGTAAAACTTAAAAACAAAAACGTCAACTAAAAAGGTGAATAACACCATGTTGTGTTACACTGTTACTCATTAGTAATAAATATCCCGACAAGTTACACCGTAACTCAATGCCACGTTTTTTTCCCATTAATTAACACTGTAACTCAACAGAACGCTATGTTCCCGTTAACTAACACCTTTTTGGGTAAAATTATTGTTGGAATGCACCTTGAATTAAGGCGACCAAAGGCAAAAAAGGTATAAACAGAAAAAAAGACATCGTACCAAAATAACATCGGTTTTCATATAACCGGAGTCACACGTCTTTAAGGCGTAATTGTACAGATTACGAACTAAGTGAACGGAACTGCACTGCAGCGTAGCAATTAGAAATGTTCTTTCTGATTACAAACGATCTATGATTATCTCAGCAGCGAATGAAAACATTATAAACCAGTACCAACTGAAAAATCCCAAAACGGAAAGCACGTACACAGCGTTTATTAATGTCGGTTTTCATTCAAAAATGTTGCTAGTCCGTCAGAGGGCAAAGTCGTATGCACGGAATTCTGATGGCGGAAATTTGCATTGCTAATACGCAGGAACAACGCTATCTAGTCGCGTACCGCACACACGACAGGGTTTAGCACTCACAGATTATAGTAGCAAATTACCATGAAACCTAAATAACCTGGGCCGTAACCGTAAAATAGCTTAAAACTATTTGCATAAATGACTGTAGCCCCGCCAGAGTCAATTATGTTATTGTCGTTAAGTTTTCATGACAAAGCCTTGATTGGATGCCATTGGCTTTCAAATAACAAAGGTTGTTTTGGCAAAATCGAGATGCTACGTCATCGGACTGAAAAAAAAAGTTTTTTTTTCTTCCTCTAATAAAGTCTTAATAATAGTTAACCAAAGTGACTACCCACCAACTCAAATTGTCAATTGTATGAAATGGTATGGCAAATTCACGTAGGGTGTCAATTTGAATTATAATGTTTGTTTTTCTGACATTACGACTTGTTTGTACAACAGCTATGATAAAAAATTATTGTACAGAAATAAATTTTCTATTGCAGTGTTGCGGTACATCCTACTATTATTATAAATTGTATCTGTAGGTTTGAGTTCAAGCATTAGGACTTTATTCATGGTCGTGGGTAATTCTAAAGAGATAACCGTGGCCCTGGCACAGGCAACTGAAGGAACACGGGTGGGTTTTAGGAACGCGTGAGGGAGAGAGCCTCGCACCCTCACGCCTCTAGTCGCTGCAGGAGACGCCAGGGAATCGCAAGCAAATTCCCGGCCACCGTAGGCGCGGGTTTGCGGACGGCGAGCAATGGGTAGCTCGCCGTCCGGTAGGGACCAGGCCCGGGACGACGGCGCGTCGTATTCCACGCGCGCCTCAAAGAGATGTCAGCACAAAATGACGGGGTCCGATAGGGCCGAGGCCTCAGGGTCGCGGGTAATTCGATAGAGATAACCGTGGCCCTTGCACAGGCAACTGAAGGAACACGGGTTTTAGTCAGTAAAAGTCTGACACGCCCTCCCGCTCCACCCAGAGCGGGAGAAGTCATTTGATGATTTCCCATACAAAAAAAAAGGACTTTATTCATACTGTCTACATTTTCTCTGAAATCCTATCAGTGCCGCGGCCATGGTTGAGTAGTTAGTAGTTGTAGTTGCCTATACAACTTTCTGAATATTGGATCCACGAATTTGCAACTTTTATTGTTAGTATTTTACAAATTCCATCGTAATGTTAACGTAGCTGTTTTTCTTCTATGAGACTGTGTCCTTCTTTTATGACACTGTCCGAGCAGTCGAAACGGACACACTGATTTGAATGAAATTTTGCAGTTGAGTAGACCATAACCTAGGTTAGGATATAGGATACTTTTATCCCAGTAAAACGTTCCTACGGGATAACTTCCAGTCTCTACGCGGGCGAAGACCCGGGAAAAAGCTAGTAGGTAATCCATAATTACGTCAGAAGTCATCATTGAGGCAAACGATTTCCGTTTTGAAGCATTTGTTTAAAGCGTTTATATAAACAATGGGCTAGGACCATTTAAATGTTCCGATGAGCAAGCAATAGCGTTCCCATTTGAAAAATACAGCATGTAACTAAAACCCTGTTCGATCCTGAAGGGTATTATTTGGTATCGTACTGCGAACACAAATATGTAATCATTTAATGGATACGATATTATTTTTTTCCCCAATGAATACAATTAATTTAAATAATTAAAAAAACACACCAAAGGCAACACTGATCGCTCGACAAAGTTCACCTACAGTTTCGTATCAAAGAAGCCGCCTGAGCGAGGCGGTGCTTTGTCACACGCCGCGGGCCGCCAAACGAACTTATGACAAAAGAAACCTACGTTATGCCTACGCGTAGGTATCAACTGATATTGTATTGTAGGCATAGACGCATAATGACCCTGATTTCTGACCTGATTCTGTTTATAAAGAAACAATGATTATTGAGTTAATACTCTTATTTTGTGCTTTTGGCAATGTAGGTACCGACTGTAGGTATATGTTTATTATAAAACATTTACTTGTTGCATACCTCTGCGATCGTGTTTTACATATCTACCTCCAACATTAATACACATTCGACGCCTTTTTATTAAATTTTCACGTACTCTTAGCAGCGCACGAACGATTGCGAGCGCGCGTACGATTTGAGTGAGTCGAAAGCTTCCACAATCCGAGCTTCGATTTCCGAATCACACTCACTTTTAAAAACCATTTGTTTAGTATAAATAAAATAAAAATCAACGAATTAAAACATTCCTGATTGGAATACGACCTTGTTCGGGATAGGATAGTGGCACGTGATACGTACGGACATCCTATCGAAAGCCATCTCCACGTGAGACTGACAACAAACAAGTAGCGTGCCAGTAGGCAACAAGTCGGCTACATCAATGGGTCGATGACTCTTTAAGGAGTGGCTACAGCGAGGCTAGTGTAGGGCGGTATCCTTTGAAATAAAAATAAGTGAAAATGAAAAGTTTTCGCCGGCCGCGGAGAGTTGTCAACATTATGAAAATTTACCATATTTAGTGTTAAATTTCCAATGGTTCATAAAAATTCAAAATCAATAACTTTTTGTTTTTGAGTTCAACTTTTTTTACCATTTTTTCTAGTACGTATGTTAAACCAGGAATACGCCTTTATTGGATCGGACAGGGTTTTTGTTACATGATGTATGTTTGACTGTATGCGTATGTATGATTCTACCCTAAGAGCAAAATAACTGTACCGAATTCGATTGCAGAGATATCTATCGCTGTATTGGAACGACGGACGCTTGAATTATGTATTTTCCGATACTTGCGGTTCTAGTTTTCAAGAAGTAGGTAGTTGCCTACAAATGTACAATAGCGCTCATAAGTTCATAAGCAATCTCACAAAGCAATAGATTGACGCTTCGGTTTCACTTACGACCTTTTTCTGTAAATTGTTTCTATACTATAGACACGCACACACACTCAATTTAAGCTTGCTGTTATTTTCAAATTATATCTATTTATAGTTTTTGATATGTTTGTAAATGAACATTTTTTTAAAATAAAAATTACTTGAAGTGGTTCGATAGTCATTCGATACTTTTCCTGTTCATCTTGTTTACATAATAAAAGTGTATAGGTAGACCACAGAAAACTGAGTAAATTATTTCGATTTCGATTTATGTGAACTAAATGCAATTCGTTACGACTATTCACCTAACTGAACGTTATGGGTTAGTGACGAATGTTTAAATCTTTTAATTAGCGGTGTTATGAAACACAAAAAAAAAATGTGTAAATGATGTAATAACACAAATATCGAATGAAGCCGGACTAGATGTAGGTACATTTTTGGTGCCGATTCTCTTGTCACAAATGCCTCTAAACCAGACAAAAACTCACTAAAATTTGGTTTAATCCTGTCAAATGACGATTTTCCATTCTGAAATTGACTAAAGTGACACAACTTAGCTATATTTTAGTTTGACAGCACTAAGATGGCACTGAGTTATTAGTTTAGTGAAAATGGCAATTTTGCTATTCTGACTATTACGTTTTTCACTTAAAAATTTTATTGTCTAACTAAATCTGACTAATTTTAAGAGCGATTAAAAAGGTGTGGAATAAAATTAGTTGGCGTGAACTAATTTAATTTTATGATTTCACATAATAAAATTCACACCAACACCTCGACTTCAGACGTGCAAAAACAGTACTTTAACTTTTTCTTTTTTTGCTCATATCTCGAACGGTGTGTCCTATTACAAAAATAATGAAAATTTCGACCCCCTTTGAAGGCCAGAAACCTCCAAAAACTCTACATGTGGATATTTTTATTTTATATTTTCCATACAAAAGTAAAAACTTCCATTTAAAACACGTCGACGCTGCCCCAGGCTGCCTCCGGCTCTAACAAAGACATTGCGAAACCAATTAAAAAAAAACACGTGTACTCGCGATTGTCAAATTCGATTATAGTTGTGTCAAAATTATTTTTAAATTTAGAGATTTTTTTTTCGCAGAGTAGCTTCAAGATTCTCATATTGAAAAGTAAGGAATTTTAGTGATAGTTTAGTTCGGTGTACAAGAGAATCTGCACCATTATTTGTTTAAATTACTTAATGATGAGTAAAGTGTTTTAAATATAATGTTGTATTTGTTTATTGTTTTGAATTACAATAGTATACAGTATTTTTCTGAGAGATATCTAATAGTATTACATTCTTTGTTCTAGAGAAATAATGTGAGTCTGTGGGTTAAGAGATGTGAGGAAGAGGAAATCCTTGCTAGTCGGAGCGCTTATTTATGAAGTGGAAGGCCTATTTGAATAAGCCACCTTTCCTCTATTTATTGAGGATAGCTTGGTCCCACAAGCTATCCTCAAGAAATAGAGGAAAGGTGGTTAGAATTTGCAAGTCATTTGAACTGTTTATTGAATTTACAAATACCTAGAAGAGTGGTATGCGATTCACCCAAATTAATAGATCTTCATTCATTCAGTGACGCTTCACAGAAGGTATACGGAGCATGTGTCTACATGAGAAGCACGGAAAATAAACGTGACTTCACAGTACTACTATTAGCTGCAAAATCTAAGGTAGCTCGTATAAATCCTATGACAATACCGCAATTCAAACTTCGCGCTGCGTTGTTTTCTGCTAAACAATGCAAAGGTGTCCTTGAGTCTATTCGTTACAAGCCGTCGCGAATCGTTCATTGGTGCGACTCAAGCGTAGTGCTAGCATGGCTCAGGGGTGATCCGACCAAATTCAAAACATTTGTCGCGAATAGGGTTGTTGAAATATCCGAGCTCATCAACATATCGCCATGGAAATGCGTCGGATTTCCATGGCGATATGTTCCCACGGCCATGAACCCAGCCGATCTAATTTCTAGAGGTATACATGCCAATCACATAATAAATAATAGCCTGTGGTGGTCAGGTCCAAATTATTTAGTGAATAATGTAAACCATTGGCCAGTACTAAATTCCATTGAAATCAATAATGTATCTGAAACCAAAAATACATCTAAATCCAAAACTACATCGAAACCAAATACTCAACCAAGAACATCCCACCTGCTCCGCTCATTTCAAACTTGACAGCGGCGAAGCAAGCAGAGCAATCAGCATCTGAAACAAAAACTCATCAAAATCAAAATTCATTACTTACACCCAGTAAAACCTTATCTGATCAAAATGAAATGAAAGAACCACACAGAATGAGTGGACCTGTCCAGTCAGTGCACGCATTTGTCAGTTGTCATGCAGCTCAACACAGAACTAAAGGAGCTAAACGATTCGACGAACATTACCAAAAAAAGTACATTTGGGTAGGCCGCATAAATTACTCAAACTGCCAGACCATGATTAAAACTAATAATTAAAAAAAATGCATTAAAAAAAAACAACAAATCCACAATGTCTTCACATTCACAATAATTAAAATAGTATAATCCTTTACAAAGTAAATGTCATTGCATAAATAAAGTGCATCAATGTCAAAGTGTAAATAAAAATATGAAAATAATCTTGGTCATGTCATATGAGGACTATGTAGACTGGTGTCGGAAATGGTCTTTTGAGGAAAGAACCACACGGATTTGAGTGGACCTGTCCAATCAGTGCACGCATTTGTCAATCATCGTGCAGCTCAACTCAGAACTAAGGAGCTCAACGATCCGACGAACATAACAAAAGAAAGGACTTGAGAATCTGATTTAATTATGTTGCCATCAATATCAAGGCTGAAGTCACTACTTCGGTTGCATGACCTTCCCGTTTCGCTATTAATGATATTCCATGTCGTTTTAATTACAACTTCTATTTTTAATTTGTGAACTCAAGTAACGTGACTAGTAATAGTAATACAACAATCTTTTTTTAATAATTTTGAAAAATTCCTAACATATAAATTAACTTCAGCAGTGTTTATACAAGTCCGTTCATCATACAACTCATAAAGTCGTTTTCTACTTTTATGTATGCCAATGGTAGCCCAGTCACTGAAGGAAGCATTACTATTAACCGAAAATGTCTTTGGAATGGAAGTATTATCAAATTGTGTACAATATATTTTGAAAAAAGCATTATATTGTTGATTAGAGTCATCATTAGTTGATAAAAGTGGTAAATTACTTTATTATTAGTTTTAAATGTTTCCAAACGATTAGTAGTTTTTGGATTAACAGTGATATCTTTTTTTGTTAATATTTGAAATAGTGACCAACTGTCCGCAATGATCTGAGTCTATTAAATTAATAATTAATGTTTATACAGATGTTATCATCTGTATAATCACAGCTATCTGTCTTCTATGATAGTTTGAAAGATTGTACATAATAATATTATACCTATCTTTTGTCAAATACAAGTTATTACCAACATAATTGTTAGTATCAGTTAATTGAAATAGATTATTATTAAATGTCAAATAATGTAATGTCATATTGATTTCAAATCTTAAGTTATTTTCCTCCTGTGGCAAACTGTTACTAAGAGTTATAACAACACTATTTTTCTTAAACTAAGATAAGATAAGATAAGATAAGATCATTTATTTGTCAAACATGCGTTTACATAAACTGACTAATCAGACATGCAAGGTATTGAGGTAATAGTATGTTGTGTGCGTCCATGTTTTACCAATAACGGCGTACAAATTTTGTGGGTATAGAAGATTACATTAAATTGCATTTTTCTTAATCATTTTAAATTTCATTACAAATTACAAAACAAATAAATAATAATTTATGTCAAGATTTTATAGGTATATTATAGTCAACATAGATTAAATTATTCCCAGGATATTCATTATTATGCAGTCAAATAGAATAATTCAAAATTGATACAAAATTCAAAATGTTATTCTTATCTATATATTGGAAGTCGGAATAGAAAAGTCCTTTTCATTTAAAAAATCTATAACATTGTAATATATTTTACTAACTAAAAAAATTCTCAGCTTATTTTTCAAAAGTGACAAGGGCAGTTCTCTCCAACTTTTTGGTAACTTATTAAATATGGTAGGAGCCATACAGAAGACACTTTTGCTCATGAGGGTTGTTCTCGCAGTATGAGAGCATATCCTGCTATTGTCGCGCCTATTACGTGGTACTACTTCATCTAATCGTCTAAATCGGTGTGGATTTGTTTTGACAAAAACAGTTACTTCTAAAATGTACAGACATGGCAAAGTAAGTATCTTATATTTTTTAAAGTAAGGCACGCAACTATCAGTAGGTTTTATTTTAAACATTGAACGAACGCATCTTTTCTGAGCCTTGAACACCGTGTCTTTGTCTGTTGAGTTGCCCCAAAAAATTACACCATAGCGTAGATGAGATTCGGTTAAACCATAGTAGGCTTTAAGTAATGCCTCCACACTTAATATGGACGACAATGTGTGCAGGGCGTATGCAGAATTACTGATTTTTTTGCACAAGATTTCGATATGGGTCTTCCAATTCAGTTTTTTGTCAATGTTGAGCCCTAAAAATTTGGTTGTTTCTACCTCTTCTATAGACTGGCCATCATAGTGTATATTTAAGTTACTCTTGCTATTTATCCGTTGACTAAAATGTATTAATTTAGTTTTTGTTAGGTTAATTTTTAAGTTATTGTCATCTAGCCACTTTACCATTCGATTTATAGAATCATTTATGTCACTTTCATAAGTATCAACACTTTTACAAGGTATCGTTATGGTGCTATCATCGGCAAATAATGTCAGAGATTGAGGGATGCCTTTCGGTAGGTCATTGATATATAATATAAATAAAGGAGGCCCTAGAACACTCCCCTGTGGCACACCAAACGAAATTATACGTTCTGAGGATTGAAATACAATTTCATGTTTATTTTTCATGTTAACGTGGTTTATATTTGTTATTTGAGTTCTGTTCAGTAGGTAAGACTTAATTAGATTGTTGACATTTCCTCTAATTCCATATGCTTCAAGTTTATTTAAGAGTGTACCATAATGGACATAGTCAAAGGCTTGCGTCATGTCACAAAAAATGCCACAGACAGGTGTCCTCTTATCCACGTTAAATGTAATATTATATAAAAAATCATAAATGGCCATGTTAATTGTTTTACCAATTCTAAATCCTTTCTGTTCCTCGCATATAATATTATGTCTTTCTATAAATGAATTTAGTTTCTTGTAAATGTATTTCTCAAATATTTTAGAAATTATAGGGATAAGTGATATCGGCCGATAATTCTCCATTAGCTCCCTATCTGCTTTCTTAAATAGTGGCTTGACGATAGAAACTTTTAGAGCGTCAGGGTAAACGCCTGCGCTAATGCTGAGATTAATGACTTGACTCAAGTGACCACAGATTTCATTCGCAACATGTTTTAATATGTAAGTAGCAATACCGTCATAACCTACACTGCTTGTATTATTCAAGGACATTATTATCTTTTTAATATCGTCTGGTATACTAGGGGCCAGAAACATAGTTTTGTTATTGAAATCTATTGTACACGCCCCAGGTCTGCAGTCGGCATCCAATTTTGGCTTTATTTTATCAATAAAAAAATTATTAAATGCTTCTGCAATCGTTTTGTGATAAGATATGACGCAGCCTCCCATTTTAATTTCATTTATGTTAGATTTAGGTACGTTATACTTTGCACGATTTATAATTTGCCACGCAGTTTTCGATTTGTTTTTAGATGTTCTTATATTGTAATTGTTCTGTGATTTTTGAGTTAAAAGGATAATTTTTTTGTAGATTTTAGAATAATTATATAATATTGTTTTATTAATCTTACTACGATGCAGTCGAAACTGCCATAGGAGTTTCCTTTTCTTTTTACTGCATAGTTTGATCCCTTTCGACAACCACTTAGTTCTTCTTATTGTATTTATTTTAACCACTTTTATTGGAAAACACAGATCGTATAATAGCTTGAAAATCTCAATGAAATGATTATAAGCTACGTTTGGGTCATCCGTGTCATATAGTTCTGAAAAGGTAAGATTCATCAGATGCTTTTTAAATTTTACTATATTTTCCGTACTATAGTCCCTTCTAGTTGCGTACCAGTACTTAATGCAACATATCTTTTGTACTGGACACTGAAGCAGCTGAGCTGTATGATCCGATAATGCCCATTCTAGTACTTCAGTCTTACATGTGTTAAAATTATGCGCAAAGTTGTCTATGCACGATAAACTAGCCATGCGAGTCGGTTGTTTCAAAGCAAGTTTCATATTGTAACTCATTAAAAGACATTCAAGGTCATTCGTTGCTCTATGTTGCTTGAGTACATCAATGTTAAAATCTCCGCAGATAACAATTTTTTTTTTACAGCATGTACGTAAGATATCCTGCAAGAGCATTTCAAGTTTGTCGAAACAAAAATTTAAATTATTTGAGTTCGGGATTCTATATATACACACAATTATCATCTTATAACCAGTCAGTTCCACGCCACAGCATTCAAATATGCCTGGAGTTGATAACTTTGCTACTTTTGGCAATTCTTTCCATTGTAACCCATTTTTAACGAGGATACATGCACCACCTCTTTTTTGTTCTATTCTGCAATAATGTGCAGCCAAATTATAGTTAGGTAAAAATAATAGATTTTGATACCCCTCCATGATAAAGTGCTCCGTAATACACAAGATATCGACATTTGTCTTTTTAGTAGATAGCTCCTCTAGACATACCACCAGATCATCTGATTTATTTATCAAACCTGCTATATTTTGATGCAATATGTTGATATATTTATTAGAGAAAAAACAGTTCATTTTCATCAGTAACATTGCTGTGCACAGTGTGTGGCAAATCTGTCACTTTATCAAAAGAATTACACGAATTTAAGTCACTATACAGTGCGAATTCATTAATCATTAATCTTATATTATGCAATATATTGGCCATACCGCGATTGTTTACAGAACTCCTACTCTTCGTAAACATACCAAAATCATAATCAAGATAATAATTAGAGTCAAATAAGTAAGCATAATTATATGAACAAGCATCCAAATACATCAAACTGTTAAAGGTTTCAATTCTCGAATTAAACATTACAGAGTAATCATTTAGTTTGAACGTAGGAGCACATAATATAATATTTGTGTGCTGTAATTTTGACAGCGTTTCACGAATACTGATAGTTAGTTCGACATAGTTCTTTGTCCGACGAAAGTCTTCTTCCCCGACAAATATCAAGCAGTAGTCATTCATATTGTAGTCCTTTAATTTGCAATCCAAGTCAGAGATAAGGTACTTAACACCACAGTTGGGTGTTAGGTAGTGGCAAATTCCGTGGTTAGGGAATATATCTTCTGCCATTTCTAACATTTTATTATTTTTATTGCTACTTAAAATACATAGTTTACTAGTTCTAGTTTCGTTCAGCTTACTGTTATAGTTTAATTGTGTCACTTCTGCTTCAGTCTTTCTTATTTTGTTGCCAGCACTGTGGATAGCGCCATCTGTGATTGATTTATCCAACTGTTGATGATTTTGCACACTGGTTGGCGATGTGTTTTTTTTCACACACTGGTTGATTTTAGCAGTTTTTTTCTTAATTTTTGGTGATTGTAGCTTTAATTTAGTAGGGGAGCATGCCACTGTTTTATACAGTGCATTCTGCTTTTGTAGCTCCTGGTTAAGGAGATTAAGCTTTTTATTTTCTAGACTTAAGGATTCTATTTCATTGTGGGCACTATGGAGTTGCAGAGTTAATTGTTCTAATTGATGTTTTAATTTGGTAGTTCGGTCATCTTCGTCATCAGAAATATCAGGTAAGCTAGTTGTGGTGCCATCTATCGTTGAGTTTGTTAACAAAGTGTCCTCATATGTATCATGAGTATTTGTTTCAGACTTTGAACGTTTACGTCTAAACGTGATGTTATCTAAGAAATTCATTTTACAGTGCTGTTGAGGCGCGGAGCATAAAGGACCCCAAAGATATGAACTTGGAAGGTTGCCTGTTTATAATAGCTTGGCCGTTTGCCGTTAGATGTTGTTGGCACCAAATCGACGAAGCAGATTGATATGGTATCACCTTAGAATAATGACTCAACAAACAATCGATCAAAGTTCACTAACGTCACTTGTTACGCTATTCACCACTAGATGGCGTTGATTACAGTTTCATACGATTACATTATTTTTTTTACATCTGCAACCCGAGAATTAAAGTCATTTAATAAATCCTTTCAACACTAGATGGCGTTGTTTATAGTTTTAATTAGATAAGTTTATTTTCACATCTGCAACCCCAGATTTTATGTCAGTAAATTTGGATTTAATTGAACTTTTCGCCACTAGAGGCGTTAGTAAGGGTACAGAGGTCACTTTTCAAATATCGTATTTTCTAGCAACGTTTAGCCATCATTTATCGGAGTTTAATTTCACTATTTAGTCCCATTTTGTCACACTGAGTTATTGATTTTAGTTTTAAATAAAGTTTGTATATAATTCATAGTTCAAATATAATACTTATTGTTGAAATTCTCCAATTTGAGGAAACAGGCACAGTTTTCACTACAACACTAATTTAGGGATATTACATAGTCTTATAAGGTCACCAACACTGCCACTTATGTAGTCCTATTTATGCAATTTAGTTAAGCAAAGTATTCACCATTTAAAACTTTTATTTATTTATTTTAATACGCAGGCGATGTTTACTTCGCCAGTGTTGCCAGACGATTCAAGATTAGACAATGTTCTATAATATTGGAGCAATTCTCCTTTGTTCATGTTTCCCCTATTACCCATAAAAATTAGTAATGTAGTGTCCTGGTTAAAGTTACATTTAATAATTTCTTTCATAATATCAAATAAGGAACAACCAGGCATACAGTAGTTTATTACAGAGTGTCCTGGATATTCATCTGTCAATAAGTGGCCTAAGTCCTTTCCAATCTCATCGCAAAATAATATTATATCATTTTGTACTATTTGTTTACATTGTTTACTGGAACTATTAATAGTAGCAGGAATAGTCAAATCAACACAAGGCTGCACTAAGGTGGACTGTATGTTGACAATGAATGCTCCGGTATAGGAATATTAGATGGTATTTGACAATGCTCACAGGTGTTTGATTGTGAGTTTACCAGCTCATTCATTGCCAACACATATTCCCTCATAAGATCTTCAGAGGTATTATATTTAGTAGTCATTGCACTAAGTTTCTCTTGCAAATGGTCAAGTTGAGATTGCAAGTGCTGTGTGTCAATGTTGTATCTCCTAGTACTTTGGTCCAAATTAACACTGACTCACTTGAAAAATATAGCAAACTAACCAAACTGATAAGAATAGTCGCATGGGTAAAAGGATTTTGTTTTAACATTCGTAATGCTCTTATCAAACAGGTTTCATCACTCAGCGCTATGAGTTAGATGACTCATTTCATTATGTATGTCGTGTTGCTCAGCTAAAGTGTTTTCCTAATGAATACAAGGCGTTATCTAAAAACTTACCTGTAAATGTTAAATCCAAACTACTATCTTTGTCACCGTTTTTAGATGACAACAATTTAATTAGTGTTGGAGGACGAATAAGTTCTTCACCGTACAGTTGTGAAAAAAAACATCCAGTACTACTTGATTCATCCCACCATTTGACCAAACTTTCATTTGAAAGAGAATATTTACGGCACCTGCATGCTGGCCCGCAGCTGTTGTTATCAATGGTAAGGGAATAAGTAATAATAATAATAATAAGTTTATTGATCCAAAAATATATACGTAGACACAGGTTGGATTGTAGTATATGCTAAGACTTAATCAACTAACAATGGACACAAAGGGAGAAAGAAATAATTGTCTATATTACCAAAAACATTAAATTCTGTCTCCTAAACTAGGGGTGGCCTGTATCTTAGGAGACAGTGATTCAACCGAGCTGTACTGTAAGTTAAATGAATGATGGACGAGTGTCGATGCCAATCTACTATAAAAAAAGATGTGAGTTAGCTGAGCAAGGGCCGATTTTTCAATCCTCAGATAAACAAACAGATAGCTTTGTATTCCATAGATAGCAAGATTCTCAGTTTTTCAATGGTCAGATAGTTGTTAACGGTCGAATAAAGTCTCTAACGGAGGAATAAAGTTATCTGCTTGTTTGAGAGCCAGTTAGGGTTTTATTCCTCCAGTAGGTATGACGTTTTAGGTTATATTTGACTGTTTCATTCGTTTTGTGTTTATGGTAAAGCGACATTAGTCCAGTAATTTGTTAAGACTGATGTGTTTGAAACAATTGACGACTTAGCAATCGAAGAAGAACATAAAATCGGTAATTATTGAAACCCATATGAGAGAGAAAAACCGAGTTTTACGAGAATGGCCTGATAAATTCAACACATGGGACGAAAATGAATTTTGGAGAAGATTTTGCTTTAAAAAAGATACCTACCGACCGCCTACTTACTTTAATTGTTTGAGAAGAAACTAAACAGGAAACAGAAAGATAAGTAATCTTTTATCTTTCGAATTATTTAGAGGTAAATATGGGGATATTTACCTACAATAATGAAATTAGCATAACATATATCTTCATTATTTGTATAGTTCCAGGAATAGTTGTGTGTGCCACCGATTTAAAAACAACTACTCACCCTGAGATTCTATACATCTGGAGGCATTTTTTATGTAACATACCGTATCTGTGCATCTCGCTTGCACATAGACAGTGTGAAGTTCGCGAGCATAGACCACAGATAGCTATTCTCTAGTTAATAAACGATTGAATAATTGAAAATATTTATTCGCTTGATAAACAGCCAGATAGTTTTATACTCTAGATATCTATTCGACGACTTAACTGAGGATTGAAAAATTGGCCCTAAGTAACTTTAGATTTATTTGAGCATGGATGGATGCAGGAATTTAGAAAGAGTAGGGATGTGAATGGGAGAGAGATGTGTGTGTTCGTGTTTGTGAGTGAAATGTTAGTTGTGTTGTATGGGTGTGTGTGTGTGTTGAGTGTTATGAGGTGTTTGTTTGTGTAGCGTTTAGTGTTCCAATTAAATATTGAATATTAAATATTGATTTGTTAGTAAGTATAGCCGTTAAATGGCAGAAGGTTAGCTCGGCGCACAGTTCATAATTGTGTTCGATGTTGTCGGGTACGAGGCAAAACCCTTTGTCCTAAAATGAGTGATTTGCCATCACAACGTGGGAGCGCAGATTTTCCATTCAATTCAGTGGGCATAGATTTTACTCGACCTTTTTACATAATTAATCGTAAAGGTGCAAGGGTGAACAAATGTTACCTTTACATATTTGTGTGCTTGCGTTGTAAGTGCGTTCACTTGGAAGCGGTCTTTGGCCTTATTAAGGACGCATTTATGATGACATTATGAAGATTTATTGTCCGTCGTGGCAAACCCAATGAAATATTTTGTGATAACGGGGGTAACTTTGTGGCTGCTGCTAAAGATTTAGGCTTTTCTTAAATTACAGTATAGGGACTTAGCTGAATTTGCAACTCATGAAATATAAAATTTGGCGGCATCTGAGAAGACGGAGTAAAATCTGCAAAATTTCATATAAAAAGAGTGATGGGTAATTCCCATCTTACCTTCGAAGAAATATCTACACTTTTCGCACAAGTGGAGGCCGTTTTAAACAGTCGCCCCTTGTGTCCTTTGTCCTCACCTCCTGATGAATACCTTCCTTTGTCCCCAGGGCACTTCCTTAGTGGAAGACGGCTGATGGCACCCTGCCTGAACCAAGCTTAGAAAACTTGAAAGAAGGTCACCTTCAACGATACGCTCGAGTGCAGCAAATTCATCAGCATTTCTGGTCATGCTGGCAGCGTGAATATATACACGAGCACAACAACGACTGAAGTGAAAGACGAACGCAAAATTCCTAAATATCGGAGACCTCGTGCTTATCCATGAAGATCATGTACCTCCACTGTGTTGGCTCCTTGGACGGGTTACTAGATTATTCCCTGGCCCGGATGGTGTCTCAAGAGTGGCAGATTTGAAAACGACTAGAGGCGTTCTACGTTGGCCTATTATCAAACTGTGTCCGTAACCCACTGCTGAAGATTTATTGTTGAAAGACAAGCCTTTCAACGGGTGGGAGGATGTTTAGGATCACTCTGACCCTTTATAATTAGCAGCGTGTGCCAGACAAACACATTGCTAACAGAGTTCGGTCAAGCATATTTTCGTGGCGGTGCAGTGTTTGAAAATAACTTTTTTATACGTGACACTTCACAACTTGCTTACCGTACGAGCGGTCGAAATATTTTCTGTCCACTGTAAAACAAAATTAAAGTAGTCTCCAAAATTTCATCGTATCATTGAAGAAACCATAAATCACCAAAATACATCCTTTATGTCGTAATAGACAATTATAAATAATCGTAGCGGTTTGTTATCTCTATGTAAAATATTATAACAAATAAATATGTTTTTATTTTTGTTATCACTTGTAAAGCATTTTTTTATTCAAAACCTTATTATTATTGCAAACCAAAATAAAGAAATGGCGATGAAACTGCGCTGCTTTTTATGAGATCAGAACCTAAGCCGGATGCTTGGCGCCAACTGCTACCAGCTCATATTAGATTAACTCGAATTTTAGCAATGCCATATACTAGCCAGGTCACGCGCATGATGCGTGTCCAACAAAAGCGATGAAAATATATTTTTGTTTCGTGTAGTGCGATGCGAGTATGCAACGATACGTGAGGGTGTGCTGTTCAAAACTGCGATATATGTGGTGTGTGTCGTTAAAACACATACAGTCGTACCGCGAGTTCGCAGCAATACGACTCTCAACGTGCCTATCCACTTTTGAACGCTTACTGTACATTTTACTGCCTAACCCGTCGGGACTACAGTCGTTATGTAATGTTAAAGAATAGAATATATTTTCATATGAAATTGTTAATTCATTACTACTGTAGTGACCAAGTAGCCAATATAAAATGCAATATGCGAATGAAGAAGTCTTTACCGATGTCTTACACCTTAACACCTTCAACTTCTTTCACGCTAAGCTGATTACTTGCTAAACAAAAAGCTTTGTTTGCCATTCCTCTGGTTGTTCCAGACCTTTGCCTATTGCGGGAATTTTAAGTAGTTAAGTATTCGTAAGGAGATTACTCGGAGTGTTAATGTTTTCTGTACTAAACTTATTAGTGTTTAAGTAATTCGATTTGGTAGAAAAATTATCTTTTATAATTCAGCGTGCTATTCTGTAAAAATCCAATCGTGAAAACTTAAGTGAAGTGTGTGTGTGATCAGTCAATAGTGTCAATCCTTAAAGTCAAAGTCAAAGCTTTTATTTCAAATAGGTACTTAAAAGGCACTTTTAAACGCCAACATTTACATTAAAATAGAATTGATTCCAGAGGCCCCTTCCAAAAGGTAGTTTCGTTTCGCAAGAAACTCCACGGTTACTCTTTTAAAAATTTTACAACAGTTTTTACACATTAATTATATATTTATAAGTGAAGACGATGCACCAAGAATAAAATTACTGTACCACAATAGGTACAAATAAATAAAAAAGAAACAAAGACACATAAATTAATTGTGGGATGGATACAAGGTGCTCTCAGTACTCTTAGTATCAGTAGTGCTATTCTGTAACCACCTCACCGTGAAAACCTACGTGAAGTAAGCGTAGAGAAATTTATGATGGATTGATGATTTGACCGGTGATTTTATGGAGATCCGGTGATTTCCATAAAATCACCGGATCCTGTTATAAGTTTGTCTTCATATCAGTCAACATACCTCGCACCACTGTTTTGTCGACAATTTTAAAACAGGTCTCCTTTTGTCGTTCAACCTTTTTTTTAAACAAAGGTAAACATTTCACGAACAATGCAATACCAAACACTACCATAGCTCGATCACTGGACTAGAAATTTATGGTCAAGAATAAAATTCATTGTATTCAAAAATCGTTCTCCGTTCGTAATATAAATCACAGGATTAAAAAGCTGAAGACGATAAGGGGATCGGGTCAGCTATATATTATCATGGCGAAGGTTGATCGCCTATCGAGAAACAGGAATAAACTGTAAAGGATGTCTGGTAGCGCTATCTGTTGCCGCCGTGACAAATTTATCAAGTGACGTCTCCTGAAAAGGCCTTTTTATCAGTTTTAGTGATCACAGAAATGTGTTTTTGGCATAAAATATTTCCGTATCATGTCAAAAATACATTCATAAAGTTTCAAACTTGCAAAAGCTTTTAATTTTTAGTTTAAACAAATTCCGAATAGGATTTCTTTTAAAAGTTATGTACGAGTAATTATCGCACATGAAAGAATGCTACTGGATGGACGGGGATTATTCTAATTCCAAGGATCACGGCCAAACACGTTTTAATCTTCGTTTCATCAAAAGAAACCTTATAATTCTTTGTTTGGTAATGTCTCACGAAGGGTATATGTAAACCTAATCTTCTTTATTGTTAGACGAATAAGGCCTCAGATAAGAGAAGAATTTTGAAAGAACATCACGCACGCTACAAGTACGCACCTAATCATTTACCCTCCGCAATATAAGTATAGGTCCTGTAATTCGGTATTGCGTGCGTCCAAAATAAATTAAACCTTACTTTTCTTCCTTCAGAATTCAAATCCTAATAAATTTGAATTTTTAAAGATTTTTTAAAAATATTTAAAAATGTAATTTATAAGTTTGTTAAATGTAACAAAGGAAATAATAATAATAATAAATTCTTTATTGATACAAAATACAGGTGTAACATACAAATTGAAACCCTGGCTCCTGAGCTAGGTAGCAACCTGTGTTACAGGAGCCAGTGTCCCCCGTTTGTGGAATAATAATTGTAGGTGTGCAATAAATTAATTTAAAAACAAAGTAAAATAAAAGAAATTAAAGATGTACGCAAGCCAACCTCTTTGGGTATGCAATAAATGTGTGTGTGAATGTGTGTGCAAGTCTGTGATTGTGTATGTTTAAATGGGTGGTGATGTGTGGGTTTGTGTCTTATGAGTACTGCTGCTGAACTAGATCTTCCGTCCGATGATAATCCAATGTTCGAAGCCATGTGGAGATTTTGTTTTTACTTTCTCTAGTTGTTAAAGGGTTTATGTTCAGTGCATTGTTTATTTTATTGTAAATGTATGTAGCCATGTAAAAGTGTTGTCGTCTAGCGGACGCGGTTTTACAAATTACTGGTATGTATATGTCAGTACGAGTAATCGTTCTCTTTAATTTCAACATACACTCGCATATCAACATACACTGGTATGTTGCGCCATTGTTACGGAAACTATAACCAAGTTACAACCACTTTTTATTGTGACTGTGTGAAAAAAACAACCAGCCACAAATTGCCACTGTTCGAGAAATGGCAATAAAGTATTGAATTTATACCAGAAAACCGATCTCCATCTAGTGTTTACTGTTTGACAATAATATTATATGGGCATAAAAAGTATTGTACGGGCATAAAAAGTATTGTACGTTAAGTTTTTTTTACTGCCCGCATATAATAAAGTGAACAAAAGAGAGAACCCGAACTTGCAGACTGAAAAATGAGCCGTTAGCCATTCGAACAATAAACAAGTTTTTCGAGATCGTTCAGAAGTTGTAAACTTCTCCGAATATTGAGCATTATTCTTTGGCATAACAAGTGAAGTTGGGTCAGGTATCCCGCAAGTAGTAGCAACTTGAAACTTGGATTTAAGAGGAATTTTGTAAATCGCTTCAACGAATACGCATGGCTCGTAACTTGGGAAGTTTGCACGAATGGTGCTTTAATGCCCATTTAGGCAGAAATTGATCGCTTACGTTCGTGTTGAGGAGCTGAGATTCCAAATATATAGGCCTAATGCAAGTTGGTGTGAAAGAAAATCCATTACGACTTAAGTGGTGGTAACAAGATCGGCCCCGAGGTCAATAAAGGGGATCCAAGCGTTTATGGTGCAATGACGAGGGACATTGAATGAAAATACATTTCATGACCATCCTATCCGGCTGTAAGCAGTAAAATCATGTCGTTGCTATCTTTATTGGGGTATTTAAGAACGGTATATTCGATAACCACTACAGTCAGTAGTAAGAGTTAAATATTAAATCCTTTATTTTTTCATTCTACTCCTTGTATCTTACATTTGCCTCTATAGCATAATCCTTCGCTCTGATCCTGCAATAAGTAATCACAAGCTTGGTCATATATCATGAGGGTCTGGGTTTGATTACCAGGCATTGTGATTGGGATTTATGGCGACAGGTTCAGCCCGTATCACATGGGGTCACAGGATCCACGACGTTCTTCGTCGAGCGTTCGGTGGATAATAACTAAACTAAAATGAGTATTCCAATTATTTTAAAGGTGATTTGCTAAACCCGCGCAGGCCATGATTAAAAAGGTGTCCTAAAACAAAATAAATTGTCACACACATAATGATTACATTGAAATGAAGAATGATTTTTATTTGACTTTAAAAATCTTGATGAAGTCGTGAAGACTAGATGAAGTCTTTAGAAAATAACCTGCTTTTCAAAAATCGCGTGGTTGCTTAGGTAATGAGAGGTGTCTTTATGAAACAAAATGTATCGCTTCTCACGTAATACCTTAAAAATAAGAACTATTTATTTCCAACTTTGGAAATCTTGATCAAGTGAAGTGTGAAGTAAGCGTGTGCGCGAACTAGAGATAGACGAAATTCGCGAAATAAACTAATCGAACAAAGTTCGCAGCCAAATTTTGAAGTGGGTATGGTAGCGTAGCAGAAACTTTATTGCATTCTCTGAAGTTGTGGTAATAGAAAATAAGTTAGTTTAGCATGATTTATTCTCGTGATTTTGTTAATGTAAAAACTTTTTGAAATAATGTTTTTTTTACTGTGAAAAATTCCCTCACCCTGATTACAAATTACAATTACTAATAGATGTAAAGGCAAAATGGGCTAGTCTGTACGTAACTTCTAAACAACTCCCGTGTATAAGTAAGGAGATATCGTCGTTTTGATCACATGTGCCGTTTTCGCGCGAGACCACCCAGAATTAGCGTGACGGACATTTGGCCAAAATGGCCGCCAACGAACGAAAGAATAATATTATTAAAATTTATAGAAAGGTCTGATAGGCAGTCGCAGTCAAAATTTGTGTGTATATTCAATAGTTCTGAGAATAGGACGTTAAACATTTGTCAAAAAAAAAATAACAAAACAACTTTTACGGGGTCAGCTAGTGAATGAATAAATATTATTAAAATTGAATGTTTCGATGATATCAACAACAATAACAACTTACAATAATTATTTCAAATAGGTAACCTTTGTTGATTTTAATCATTTAAGTACTGCAAATGTTCATTTTATAATATGTGTATTTCAACAATCTATTATCAAAACATAGATCGGTATTCAAATCGATCGACTGAGTTCGTATTCGAAAAGGCGGAAATGCGCAATCGACACACGCATATGTAGGTAGATGTAAATATAATTGTTGACCCATTTTAACAGGTACCTTACTCTCTCTGACCTTAAAGAATTAATCAAACCACGAATAGTGAATGCAATTTAAACAGGGCTAGATGTCTGAAAGGAACAAAAATGAAAAGATCGGGCGTGGCAGTTAACAGATCAGTATGCTACAAAGATAAAACAGCACCCTAATTGCGTAACACACTTTCGTAAACGATTACGACTAATCTGTTTGATTTTGACGGTTCAAGTACATTCATTGCGTTCTATATATTGTTGAGCAGAATTTTTATCGAACTTAAGAAGCAATGGATTAGCAATCTGTTTCAAAACGATTCAGATTCCGATTGATTGTGTATTACGCAATTAGGGTGCAGGTCTTAGGGAGTCAAAAGTTAGGTATAGTGAAAGTTAGTTGTAGGTAAAACCTAGAAATCTTTTATCATATGTAAACGTACCTATGTACCACGGCTAGGTGAGAATATAGCCACCTGAAAATTGTGCTCAACCCATACCTACACATCACTTACACGAGCCATCGCAACAAACATTTGCATACATTTACCGTAAAATGATATATTTAAACGACATTGTATTACCATATTGCGAGAGCCGCCTATAGAAATTAAATCTGAACGTAAATCCCAGTAATATCATTTAACGGCGTGCGCTGGCCTAGCCTTTTTCCCAGACAGTCCCTTTTTATGTTTTAACTTTAATGTGATAGGACGGCAAAGTCCACCATTATTAAAATAATCCAGGGGCTAAAAGGATAATTAAATTGTGAAAATGTTTTCCACATTATTCAGAGGATTGCTTTATTTCAACGAATAAAGGACTGTTCAAACTCTCGTGTTCAGACGCGAGACACGACCGCGCGCGTCGACTTCAGCGGGGTTGAATTTTGTCCCGCATCCCGCGCGATTCGTCTCAGTTTCATCAGAGCTTTCATGTTTAGTTTTGATTTGTGGTCCAGCTAAATCGCGGGGTATTCTAGAGTTTTATTAGTGTACCTACTTATCAAAAATGCATTAATAGACTCAACCCTTTTTAAAATACTTAGAAGTTGAGAAAAAATGTTGGTTTGCTTTTATTTTATTTTCAACTTAAATACTTATGTAGGTACTGGTCTAAACTACTACACATTTCATATGCTGTGTCCTACCCAAGCTGTTTTGCACACTGACACAGAAATTCAAATTAAAAGCTTTTTAAATCCAAGTAAGAATGTCCGCTAATTAAATTAGCTAAGATAGCCTTTAGTTAGAAACTAAGCCTTGCATTAAAATCTTTACTAAAGCCGAGCTCTAAAATTAAGCTCTCGCTTAGCTTTTTATGAGCAGACATTTATTTCTTAAAACAATTAATGTTGTTCCACAGCTGCGTAAAGGCTCTCACACACAGGCGCGAAGCGAAGGTGCGACGTGATTCTGGTAAAATAACTTCCATGAAGTATTAATAGAAATTGTTTTTATTAGAGTCGGGTCGTGCCTGTCTGCGGGAGCCTTATTGCTGAGAGAAGTTTTCTCAAAGGCTTAATAACATGGATGTCGTTTCCTTAAAGGATTAGCCAAACTACTTTGTTACTGTTGCTCGACTGTGATATTTGTCGGCACAGCGTTGTTGCTTAATTAATAAAAGGATAGAGGATTTGCCTTAATTACCTACTGTTGTGACTGTGGCACCGCTCGGGGGGGGGCTATGTCCATCAGTGGACGTCTTTCGGCTGAAATTATGATGACCTACTGTTGTTTCTATTCAGATTTTTTATTCGAACTGATGACGAAGCCATGACAGAGCAACCAATTCGCGATACCATCAATTGTAAACAGCTCAAAGTCTAATAAAAAACCTTACCTGGTGGTGTTACCTTGGTTGCTAGACCATCCTGGCCCCAGATGAGGAACCTATCAATTGGTTGCATCGCCATAATTATAACAATTAATGGGATGGATGAAATTGCGTACTTTTTAGATAGTTCCAATACTGCAGTATAGTAACAAAACGTCTTCAGAACGCTTAACGTGATCCTTTTTTAGCACCTTCAAAAATACAAGTAATAAAAACAAACTTGAATCATAATTCAAAGGGAGCAGTCTCTCCCTGAATAACAATACGATGAAATTTATTACTCAATGAACAGTAGATTTATATTTATCCTGGAAGATCCCGGGAGGAAACTTTCAAAACTCTCCGATATGATTTGCGGACTCAGACGAATGTTGGGCGAAAGAAATATCCGTTTGTCTTGAATTTGAATTTGTCTTTGTTTATTTACAAAAAAAAAAAAAGTCAACAAACATTAATTATTTTAAATATACACACTTTAATTAGGTTCAATATACTCATTTGTAACAGGTTCTTGACGGATCTAGGAAATAATCAAGAAGTTCTTTGTCGTAAATTTTCTCCTTCTCGTCATTATAATTCAGTGCTTCACAAACACGACACAAATGATAAGATTTCGTTCCGAAGTATCCGTGCTCATTGACTATTTCGAAATTATTCCTCCACATATGCATACTAAGAAGTAGTTCAGTACTTGCCGCTAATGTTTTAATATGCTTTGCAAGTAATTCTATATTTGTATCCGCGTCAGCATGTAGATAGGAATTTGGTGGTAGTAAGCTCTCGACATCTTCAACTGTAGGACCGAAAATAACTGGTATAGCTCCTTTGGTGTAAGCATTGTAGAACACCTTCTCGGTCAGGTATTGAAAACAACTAGCATTTTCTAATACTAAATAAAATAAATACTCCGCAACTGGGTCGCAATCTGCTGTAAAATGTCCAGGGCAACTGAAATAAAATAAAAATTGTGCTTTGAAGACATTTTATAGCTTGTAGTCCCAGACGGTCACACTCTTTGGCTTTTATTTATATTCTTGAATATGTGTACTGAATTATAAAACCACTGATTTAAAACATCAGCATTTCGAAATACCTTTTTTCACACAAAATAAAATCTAATAACTGACCTCGACTACCTCGTTGGTGTAGTGGTCGCAATAGCTACTGCTGATCATGAGGTCATGGGTTCTATTCCCAGGTTGGGCAAAGTGTTATTGGGTTTTTCTATCTAGAATTTCTCAGTAGCAGCCCGGAGTCTCGATGTGTGCCCGGCTGATGGCAATAGGCTCGCCCCCTATTACATGGGACTTAAGCATAACTGGCGAAATGTGGGTGTACTATAGGTACACCTCTGCCTAACTTTTCTGAGATTGCAGGAGTGATGTTATGTGTAATGTAAAATCTTATTAGGTAAGCAATCATTGTACTACTTTATATAACCGACAGCATCTTACCTAGTTTTAAATTCTTCTTTATCTGAACAACCTCCATAAACATCAACTTTAATATGTTTCCTTAGCTTTTTCAAAAAGTCGTTTCTGGCTTCGACACCACAATTTGACATTAGTACGGCGGCTATTTTGCTCCGTTTTTTTCTTTTCCAGTTTGGAATCAATTCAGCAATATCTTGTTGTAAGGCCTTATACTCTGGATATATAGGCTGTTCTAGCGCAACCGCTCGACCATATGGAACAGGCACGTCGGCATCGCTCCTGAAAAGTCAAAATTTTTTAGTTGGAAATATATTAATTTATAAGTTGCACACACTACCTGTTTGTCTTTGTACAATCGGCTCAGGATTTCGCAAGAGATTAAAAAATGTGGTAGAACCTCGACCAATTGTCGGCTTTAGTTACAATAACGTGCAACTATGCATATATCTATAATCTATTTTATTTAAATACTAGCTGACCCCGCAAACGTTGTTTTGCAAATTTTTTTTTTCTTTGAAAAATTTTTTTTTTGAAAAATAGATGTTGGCCGATTCTCAGACCTACCCGATATGCACACAAAATTTCATCAAAATCGGTCAAGCCGTTTCGGAGGAGTATGGCAACGAAAACTGTGACACGAGAATTTTATATATTAGATAGAAAGAAGATTTAAAGAAGAAACTGACTGACTGACATTTCCACGCACAGCCGAAACTTCTGGGACTAGGAACGTAAAATGTTGTGTACGGCTTCATTTTGTAATAAAGGGCAGGCAGCAGCATTAAGAAATGTTTTTAAAAGGATTAGGTTTGTATGAAAATCTTATTTCTTGTGTTACTAAACTTGAAACTTGTCTCGAAAACTTAGTAGTGTATAATTATAAAGTGTATCAGGGTTTTTCGATTTTACAGAGTACGATTTTACCGGGGGGCTTGATTAACTCGAAAATTTGTACAAATCAGCTTTTCTGCCAAGTTATGGAAACAACCCTAACGATTTTTCAAAATTCCACATTCCCTTTGTGAAAAGAGGATAAACAATTTATGTAATAAATTTACTTCATTTGGTTAATAAACTTGATACTTGGCAATATTTGCTTCAGTAATTAGTAAAGATTGTCGCTTTTAGTTTTTTAAACCACGCCTCACATAGGATGTAGGGATGTCTAAGCTTGGGCGCTAATGCAAACTGGAAAATATTTAACGCGCGAAACTCGGTACTAATACTTCAATCAAAAATAAACAGTAAATTTTTCAGGGTTTTTCAAAAACGAGCTCCTAACGTGGTGGAGAACGGTAATAAAGTTTAAGGCATGGATTTTACTTATTGCTTTAACTAATTCTAATAAAATAATAATGTTTAAATCATCATAAACGGAAACGTACCGAACGCTTCATTAAAAACAAGCCCTGTCTTGGTGAAAAGGAACATGTTTATTTGAGAAATATTTCTTATATAATTATAAAATAAAAAAATGACAATTGATAATTACAAAAAATAACGTATGAAAATAATAAAAAACATAAAGATCTTGAACATAAATACATAAATTCAATACAGAAATTTTCGAAAATAACGATCAATGTAGTTGGAGTGGTGCTTTGAGGAAAGCACGAAATACACGCGGACGAAGGCGCGAGCAAAGTTATATAACGTATACATAATTATTATGTTTACCAAGCAGCGAACTACGATAATCAAGTACAAAAGCATCAAGAATTTAAAAAAAAATACCTGTAAGTCATAGACCAATTGTATACATTATATAGAGTGTCTATCTTTGGTGTCTTTATTGCCAAAGAAAATGCATTTATCGGAGACTCGTCGTTTAAAAATATCCATCTTTGTTTCCGGTTTCTATGTTCGACTTTAGGCACAACGCCTTTCTGCAAATGTACGAGGACAGCGTCTGCTGTATTTATCAGGCTCTCATTGCCTGAAAAAATGCAGTTTGTCACACTGCAATCTTCTAGTAACGTATTTTCTTTGACTCTGTAAACAGAATAAAAATCCATGATTAGAAATAATGTAGATATTCTCTTATATTTAATAAAAACCTTTAAACCATTCACTGACACTAGACAACGCACGACCAATAACCGCTGAATCTTGAAGCTTAAAAAAAATCACAAGGGTTCCGTAACGTAGATGACCAGTAAGACAGGTTTTAACATAGATATATTTTGTTATACAGATATGTGTGGTTATTTACAATACCATAAATACACACATCAAAAAAGTCTAAGCAACACATACAAATTTCAATTTTACAATGTGTTTTCGTATTAAATCCTTAGTATTTCTTATTAAATTATTTTAAATGCTTTTCTGAAATTGAACAACAAATTGTTTTTTATTTATTTTTTAATAAAATTATACAACAATAATTACGAGTAAGTACTGTAAGTACGTAGTACAAAGTAAAGTGCCTAATCAACTAAACTTAAACTAAAATAAAATGGTTGTAAAAAATTGCATAAATTAATACAAAGTGTGGCCTCCTCTGTTATTGAGAACTTGCTGGCACCGATTATTCATAGAATCGATGAGACTGTTAATGTTATCCTGCGGCAATTGCTCTCAATGAAATTTAAGTAAGTCCATCAGTTCTTGGGTGGTTGTCACTCCATCCAAGTCCTTTAGAACACGTCTCTGGAGCATGTGCCATGCATGCTCGATGGGGTTGAGGTCTGGCGATTGTGCAGGCCAAGGCAATACCAGGATGTTTTCCCTTGCCAATTACTCCCGTGTGTACAAAGCTGTGTGCGAACGCGCATTGTCATGCATCAACATGAAATCGGAGCCAAGCGTTTGTGCGAATGGACGGACATAAAGCCTTAGAACATCCTCAACGTAATTTACAGCGATCATGTTACCATTTACAAAAACGAGCTCAATTCGTCTGTTCTTCATAATACCCGCCCATACCATAACTATTGAGCCGTTGTATGGATGCACTTCCTGAACGCACCTCAGTCTTTCAGTATTTCCAGGACGACGGTACACTCTTACCCTTCTAGTATCAGGCTTGAACCCAAATCGAGACTCATCGCAAAATAAAATTTTATCCCATTATCCCCGGGTCCATGTAACGTCTTCCCTACACCATTCATTTCGACGAGCGCGATTCCCGTGACGTATCGGTGGGCACCTAATTGGCAGTCGTGCTCGTAGGCCAAACTCATGCAGTCGATTTCGCACAGTTTGGCAGCTAACAAAAACACCACTTGAATTTTGTAGCCTTAAACCTATCTCTCGGGCGGTTAACATTGGCTGGCGTCTTGCAGTCAGTTGTATGTATCGATCTTGCCGGGTGGTTGTACACCTTTTTTTTTTTTTTTTTTTTGTTCCCGGGGTGGAAAATCCTCATGGATGTCCTCCGCCCTGGGGCGGGCGGAGGGGTCTGTCAGACTCTTACTGACTAAAAACCACCCCGGTGTTCCATCTCACACCTACGCCGGGGTCGCGGGAACACATTATTCTTCCACAACCCCGGCTGGTGCCGGCCCGCTTGCGCGGGCCCCGTCTCGGGCGGGGGGAGTGAGGTGTACTCCCCCCGCAACGTCTGTGAGCGGCGCACGCGGAACACTACGCGCGCCGCCTTCTCGGGTCCTGATGTTGGGGGGCGACGGATGTCCCCGAATCCGTCGCCCCTGGACCCATTTAGGGGGGCCGGAAGAGGGCGTTGTCCGCCCTCCTCCGACGCCCGGTGCGTCTGCTGCGGGCCGGGTCGAGAGTCGAGATCTCTCTCTCCCTTTCCGCAGCCTCCTTCTGCGAGATGACCGTTTCGCAAAAGGAGACCACTGCGTCCCAGGACTCTGCGCCGCCGACCATCGCGTTCACGACGGCCGGCAGCGACAGGTCACTGCCTACTTCAGTTATGAGGGCACGGCGCGGCTCCTCCCAAGCGGCACACTCTGCCAGCGTGTGCCACGCCGTGTCCTCCCGGCAGTCGACGCAGTGGTGACACCGGGCGTCCGGCTCCCTGTTTATGCGACACAGGTACTTCCCGAAGCAACCATGCCCCGAGAGCACCTGCGTCGCCCGAAACGACAGGGAGCCGTGCCTTCTCCCGAGCCAGCGGTCGAGCACTGGCCGGATCGCCTCGATGGTGCTGAGGCCGGCGGTAGGGCGTGAAAGCCTCACCCGCCATTCCGCCACCAGGACCTCGCGGAGCTGCAACCGATGCTGCTCGATATGTTGCTGCATCGGTCGCTCGCCCCGCTCCCGCGCTGCCTCGCGCCACCGGTACAGTGACGCGAGCACCTTCGCCTCCAGGTCCCAGGGCGGTGATCCGGCCAGTGCACAACCCGCCTCGAAGGAGATCGTGCGATACCCCCGAATGACTCTCACGGCCATCGCCCGCTGCGGCTTGCGCAGGACAGCTATGCTGCCGGCCGTCAGGTCAGACGCCCAGATCGGCGCTCCGTAGAGCGCCATGGATCGCACGATCCCCATATAGAGCCGCCTACAGGCGGCGCTCGGGCCCCCCAGATTGGGAAGCAGCGTTGCCAGCGCCCCGGCCGCGCCCAACAACTTGGGCGCCAGCCGCCGGAAGTGGGGTCCGAAGTCCCACCGGCTGTCGAGCACCAATCCCAGATATTTCATGGTGGGCTCGACAGCGATCCGGACCCCCCCGACCACAATGTGTGATCCGGCCGGCGGCGCCCGCTGGGGGCCATGAAACACCATGGCCTCCGACTTGTTGAGGGCCACCTCCAGGCCGAGGCGCCGTATGCGGCTCACCGTGAGTGAGACTGCCGCCGTCGCGAGCAACGCTGCCTCCCTGTGCGAACTCCCCCGGGCCGTGACCAGCATGTCGTCCGCGTAACACGTCAGGTCCGCGCCCGGCGGGAGCTCGCCCCTCAGCACCCAGTCGTACCCGATGTTCCACAGGAGCGGTCCCACGACCGATCCCTGTGGAACACCGCACGACACTTGTCACTGGTTTCCGCCATCACGTCCCAGTGGTTGTACACCTTCCTCGACCTGGGTGTTGCTCAGCAGGATCTCCCGTGTTAGTGTAACGCTGATGAAGATGGCATATAACGCTTCTGTTGACACCAAAATACCGAGATACCTGAGATTGACTTCTTCCCGCTTGCAACATCCCTACAGCTCTTTGCATTTAATCTGCGTTCAAATGACGTCGCTATATGACGTAAAAAAAGTTTCAAAATCCAAATTTGATCAAAACTTTTATTCAAATTATTGATTTATTCAACAAATTGATACAGAATACTAAATTTTGATAATCAAAGAACGCTATAAAATTCGAACAAATGCATTCGCTTTTGAATTTGTGACAAAAAAAAACAAATGCTACGCGAATTTTTTTTTACAACCAGCCAGTATGTCCTCTAGATCAATAAAGTTTACATAGGTATTACCTACTTGGTAAGAATTGATTAATAATTTGAAATAGTATGTGTTGCTTAGACTTTTTTGATGTGAGTATATACAGGTCGTCCCGTAAGTCAACGTCAATCTGGATTCGGGTGATAGGTCAAGTAATAATAGTTAACATATTATATAACCTTTGCTATTTATTTAAAAAAATACGGGCATAAAAAAAGGGAAAATCTATTGCTTGTGACGGTCTTTTAACTCCTGTTGCAAGGTTTTTTTTTATTTTCTTTATGATGTAATATTGAATAATTATTCTGAAAACTGTTGCTTAAAACACTCAATTGCTCCAGTCCAGTAGGAATTCGTTTTTTTTTTTTTATTTTTTTTTTCTATTAAATATTATACAATATGTCCGGGTTCAGACTGTACAAACTTAAGGGGGTGATAGATTGCTCTATTTTATCACTAAAATTATTCTACCACCCCCCTCTGAATGGCAGCCATTTTTGTATTTTGGTTGACTTTTTCGTAACGTCCACACTAAAAGTTATGTAACTTTGGAATTTAATGCCCGATTATCGTAAAAAAAAACTTTCCGTAACGGAAAAGTATTAACAATCAGTTAAATAACTCAAATAATTTTAATAAAAGCTGTATCATATTGAAATAAATGCCAAAAGATCAACTTTAGGTTCAACTTTAGGTTAAATTTACTTTGTTTTTTTTTGTTTTTCAAGGTTATTACAAAAAACAGCCCCGAGAACTACCTCTTTTTATGTACGTGTTTCACAGATGGTAAGTTTAGAAGTGCATCTGTCAGTCAGTGACTGACGGATGTCAGGCACAATTACTGTTGCCTGAAGAAAAACAATCACTATGAATCGATTCAATCGATTCCACGGAAGCTTGATATACACTTGTCACTCGATTTCCATACGTATTCTCAAATTTTACCGATTTATTCATAATTGATTAGTAGTAAATCAGGCATTATATAATCGATTATTTAGTTTCATTACCTTAATTTATGTTTTCTCGCTTCCTTGGTAGAGACATGGTTAGTACCATAATTTGTGATTTACTTTAGAAAAACATAACGGTTTTTTAATACCAATATATACAAAATGCTACACAATGTACACAATTTGATAACACTTTCATTCCAAAGACAATTATTGTTGGCGCGTAATAAAATATAAAAGTTAAACAAAAACCGACCGTATGTCCCGTAGAAACGGATAAGTTGGTCGCTTCCACATCGCTGTCATCCGCAAAAGTACCACTTTTATAAAACATCTGTCCAAATAAACGTGAATAATTTAACATTGTTCAATTCAGTTTGACAACTAACCTTGGATGTTGAATGGAAGTATTACATATAGTCTAAACAGTTTTTTAGGGGAGGAGCCTGTTTTTATGCTTTCACGGTTGCACAACGACATGCTTTGCTTTGCTTTGCTTGGTAGTATAGATGCAGGCCTACCCTGCCGCCTCCTTCAGAGGAGGTAAGGTGGCGGGGTCTTGAGGAAGAGCGCTACAGTCGTGTAGATCCTCAAGGCAAGTCTGGAGATTGCACCTTCCCGTGGTTGCCACCCCGTTCTTGGTCTAATTCCTTAAGAAATAGACGTAACAGAAACCTCCAGGCGCCATCTCCAGCACATCCCGTCCCATAAGTCCCTTAACCCCTAATATTCCCTTCATATGCCCCCCCCCCCCACCCCCAAATCTCACAATCCTTCACCCACCCCATCCTACCTACATCCCCGCTCCCTCCACCTCCATCTCCACAATTCCCCCTCCTAACTGCGACCCCCTGTAACTGGGTGGTGGCGGGCTCGTCCATCACAAAAAACAGCTGATGGCGAGTAGGAGTAAGCAGTTACCTGCGCCTTGAGCGGGGATGAAGGAGTCCTGTGGGGTTGAGCCGAGCGTCTCTGGTTTGTAATTTGCCCGTAAGGCAACACGCCCCCTTTGGTCTGGATTTCAAGCGAAACGGTGGCCCTACCCATTAGCCAGGGGTAGGGAAATGGTCATAGTGTCCCGTCAGAGGGCCACAGGCGAGGTGCGTGAGGTCCGCTGAGGTCGTCCTCGGACGGCCGAAGCGGTAGGTAAAGGTCATGCTGACGGTGTAAGTGAGGGTTGATCAGTTCGTGGGGGTGGCCCTTAGGACCCCCTATGCCAGCCCGATCGAGCGCCCGATGTCGCACTGTAAGCCAACCTTGCGCCCCTTATCTCTCTGGTAGTCCTAAAGTTCGAGCTTTTTAACAATGAGACGTTCCCAGTTGCGGGCTCCATGGAGGGTGGGAGCCAGAGAGACGAATTTCAAAATCATTTTTTAACATGGACAAAAAAGACCAATTAGAAAACCAACACAACGGAGTGGAGGCGAAAGCCAATGAGACTCCCAAGGGAGGTGCTTGCACTTCCCTTGCCCCTGGTGGCCATGCGGCTAACGCCGCTGGTACCAGCGCGGGCGTCGCTCCGGCTGCGGCGAAAACCGCAGCTAAGACCAAAAAACAAAAGTCCCAACTTTCCACAGCGTTATGTCCTACGGTATTCTGCTGTGGGGCAAAGCCACTGATACTCAAAATATATTCGTCCTTCAAAAACGAGCTGTCCGAGCAATTTATCAGCTAGGAGCCAGACTTTCTCTTAGAGATTTTTTTAAAGATATTGGTATTCTCACGGTGGCATCTCAATTCATCTTCGCCAACATCTTATATATTAGGCAAAATATACACTTTTACACTAAAAACAGTGATTTTCACAATGTTAACACTAGAAATAAGAACAAACTACGTGTTCCCTTTCACCGGCTTCATAAGGTCCATAACTCATTTGTTGGGCTTGGTATAACCTTTTATAACAAGTTGCCCTCTTCTTTGCTAGATTTGCCTTTTAATGCGTTTAAGGCTCAAGTAAAATCCAACCTTTGTTCAAAAGCATATTATTCCATTAACGACTACTTAAACGATAAGAACTGTTGGTCGCTGTGATAAACTCAAGACAATGTTCGTGTTCTTTCTCCAGAATCAGCTGACCTACTGACAGGGTATTTGAGTTCATATATTTGTTTTTTTATTATTTTATTTGACGGTATAAGTCAATTATTTTGTTATCTTCATTTATTATTGACATGATCTACTCATTACAATGTTTTTTTAATGAACTGTATTGCAATATGTGGTTAGCTAGCGATCTCGACAATTGATAATATTATTCTTGCCTGAGCAACCGGCAGCAAGTGCGTCAAGCTCCCTTAGATGTCACTGCTTGTGGTAGCGTCGGGGGTCGGGTTTCCTCCTTCCCTCAAATATGGCGAGGGGGGTAATGGCTTACCTTTGCGTTATGCTCGTGAACGGGTGCTGCTTGTGGTGACTGGTCGTCTTGCTGTCTATGGTTTTATTATTGTTACAGTAATTGTTATGTTTATTTTACTTTGATGGTCCTAGTTTATCATTTATTTATTTTATTTGTTTGTATAATAAATCCAGTATTGCATATGTAAGCTACCATGCCCTTTAGGCCTGGAGGCTTTTATTTATGTTTTAAGTTTTATTTACATTCATTTTTTGTATATTTTTTTTGAATTGGCGTGGCTAGCTGACGTATGGCAAATAAGTTAATGTTTTGGTAATTTGCTTACAATTGTTTAGAATCCAGTTCTTCTAACAGAACAGACAGCTGTGCTGCTGGGGAGTTTGTTGCGCCACTTCTTCTCCCCAGCTAAAGCACTAGGAAGTGGTGACGGGCGGGCGTTTTGGGGGACTGTCTTATGTAATTTTGACTTTCGAAAAGTGCTGATTCTCAGCCTAATTTGAATAAATGACTTTTGATTTTGATTGATTTTGATTTAAAAAAAAGGACGCCGGTGCTGATTGGGACAGTACCGACCCTTATTACACTGAAGCGAAGACGGCAACGACTCATACCACTGCCGGTCCGACCCTCTCCATACAGACCCCGGCGCTGGGTAATACTGGCACCGGGTATCCTACCAAACCACCTCCTCCTCCTGTGGCTCTTCTAGCCTCCCCTCACCAGAAGGCCGTCACTGGCCAAACGGCGACGGCCAAGTGCACCGAGGACGCGTTTTCACGCACCTGGCAAGTACAGAAACGCAAGGGCAAGGGTATATCCACTCAACAAGCCCGTTGCCCTTACACTGACCCATCTGGTCCACCGGCTGCCTCAGTACAAGGCAAGCAAAGGGCTAAAATCACGAGGAAGGAGCGTCGGCAAACACGCTGGAACCAGGGAAAAGGCTCCCGCAACAAACCGGCTTCTGCCGCTGGGTCAGTCAAATCGACTAGCGGCCAGCTAAACTTCTCCACCGGTAAGCGGTCGCAGGCAGAGGCCGGCACTAGCCTACCAGCGCCCAGTCAACCGCCAGCCAGTGTCCCGGAGAGAGCTGAAGGTGCCACTAAAACACAGCGACCCGGTCGGATGGATCAGGCCGCAGCCAAGCGAGCCCTCAACGAGACTTTGACACCTCGGGGAGAGCATAAGCGGCCGCGCCTTGACCAATCCAAACGGGTCGCCCAAAGAAGCTGCCAGCGCTAACCTCGACGTCGCGATCACTTGCGACCGCACGGGGATCCTCAGCAAGGACGTATCGGACCAGGTACTTGCTGCTATCCAGAAGCAGATCATTCTCGAGGCCTGCTCCCCCAAGCAAGACACTCCAGGGCCGACATTCACGCCAAGCCTCTGTTCGCCGGGGGTGTACTGAAACTGTGGTGCGGTAACGACCACACCATAGCCTGGCTAAGGAAGACTGTCTACGACCTTTCTCTCCCAACTAGCATCTCGCTAGTTGTCAAGAGTCAGTCGGAGATTCTAAAGCGAGCACGATGTAGTGTCGTGATCCCAGATGAGTAGGGGATCTGCGGAGAGCCGACCAATATTGGGCGCGCTCTCAGCTACCACAACCCCTGGGTCGACATCAAGAGGTGGGTGCTCTTGCATGCCGACAAACAGGCTGCGGCATGGTTCGTGGTGGTCGGTATCCCTGAAGACCAAATTCCGACCCTGATGGAGGCTGGACGCCGTCTCTCAATTGGATTGGAGACGGTGTACGTGAAGTTTCAGGGTCGGAACGGGAGGTTCACCGACGTCCTCCAGGGTTGGGACCCCGCCACGGGAACCATCGGCGAGACGCCAGCACCAGCAGGGGAGTCCACTCCCCCACCAAACAACCCGGAAGCTGCCGAACCTGCAATAGCAGAGTTGGCAGCTCCTGCTGCCGCCACCGTGGTCGCCATTCCTTCATCGGGTGAGGAGCTGGACGACATCATCCTGTCCCCGGCTTCGGGCCAGGGGGGGGGGGGACGGCTTCGACGAGGGCGACCTGTTCGCCGGGCTGAGACTGTAGGGGAACGAAGAGGGTTCGGCCTACGATGGGGTCCCTTTCGTCGACCTGTAGAGTCCTCCAGGCTAACCTCCACCACAGTCAGACCGCGACGGCTCAGCTTTGCAAATGGCTGAAGGTTCAACACACAGCCATTGCCCTGATCCAGGAGCCGTGGGTCAGGGCAGGCCGCATACAAGGACTCTCCAATCTTGGCGGTAAGCTCCTGGTCACCACAGATCACGTTCATCCTAGATCGTGCATCTATGTCACAGGTAACCTTAAAACACAGCTTTAAAATGACTTCTGTTGCAGAGATATCTCTGCATTAAAGCTGCAAATACAGCGTGGCGAAGCCGAGGAGATGATGATCGTTTTCGCCTCGGCCTACATGCCCGAGGCGGAGGCACCGCCTCCACACGACCTCGCTCGCCTCGTGAGCCATTGCGAGAGAAGCGGGTTTGAGGCCGTCGTCGGGGCCGACGCCAATGCTCACCACCAGCTTTGGGGTATGGACACGCAAAACGAGAGGGGTAAGGCCTTAGTTGACTACTTATTCTCGACTAACCTATCCCTACTAAACACTGGCTCCGAACCAACATTCGTAACCAGGCGAAGCCGCACAATCATAGATCTCACTCTGGCAACAGAGGGCGCCGAAATTGCCACGGGGTGGCAGGTATCTAAGGAGGCCTCCTGCTCCGATCACAGGTGGATCCGCTTCGACATCCAGGTCTGTGTCACCCCAAAACCACCACGGCGCAATCCGCATAGCACTGACCGTGCCACCTACACACGCAGCCTTGAATCCAAGCTGGCGTTATCAAGCGTTCCTACGACTTTTGCGGATACGACCCAAATTGAGGTACAAGTAAGTCATCTTACTAAATCAATGATAGACAGCTACCAAACTGCCTGCCCAGAGCCACCCCACGTAATACACCAGGCAAACAACCCTGGTGGGACGCTGATCTGGAGCGCAAGTGCGGCAAGGTTAGGAAAGCACTTATTAGAGCCATGAACACATGTACGGATGAGGACTGGGATAAATATTACGCAGCCAAATCCAGCTACAAAAAATGCTTCAGATTCAGAAGTACTACGGGATGTCGCAAATTCTGTGGTAGCATTGAATCCTGTCAGCAAGCAAACAGGGTAAGGCAAGTACTGGCGCAACAGCACACACCTGGGCCCGCTACCCTCCGGAAACCCGACAACACACTCTCTTCCTCGCCAGAAGAAGCGAGACGCATCCTTATTGAAACTCACTTCCCTGGATGTAACTTCGCGCAGGGTATCGACTGGCAAGAGGTAATTCAAACACCATCAGACAATGATCGGCTTTACGCCAGCAGGGTGATCTCGTTGGAGAAACTCCAATGGGCCATCCAGAGCTTCCATCCTTTTAAAGCAGCTGGTCCTGACGGTGTGTTCCCCGCCTTACTACAGTGGGGTGACACCGGTGTCGCAATAAGACTGGTGCCTTTAATGCGGGCGTGCCTGGCCTTTAGATACGTTCCCAAAGGATGGAGGGAAGTGAAAGTAATTTTCATCCCTAAGCCAGGTAAGGGTGACTACACAAACGCCAAATCCTACCGACCAATCAGCCTGACCTCCTTTCTACTAAAGACGCTGGAAAGGCTGTGTGATAGGGAGCTAAGGGACGGCGCTCTGAAAACCATACCGCTTCACGGTAACCAACATGCATACAGCTCGGGTAAGTCGACCGAATCTGCTCTCCACCTGGTTGTCAGCCACATAGAGGAAGCGATTCATCAAAAAGGCACCTGCCTGGGCACTTTCATAGACATCGAAGGAGCTTTCGATAAAACTAACTTCTCCAGCATCAGCAGCGCCCTCTCCAGACATGGAGTAGAACAGGTACTAACGGACTGGATTACAAACATGCTAAGCAAACGAGTGGTTCGCCTCGAGGATGAGCAGCAACTGGCCATGATAGCCAGAGGGTGCCCCCAGGGAGGGGTGTTGTCCCCCCTTCTATGGAATCTGGTGATTAATGACCTCATCACCAAACTCAATGCCAGCCGCTATTACACAATAGGGTATGCTGACCACCTCGCAATCCTTGTTTCGGGGAAGGTGACGGGTACGATCTGCAACCTCACTCAGCAAGCGCTACGTATCGTAGAAAATTGGTGCAAGGAATATGACCTGTCAGTGAACCCCACTAAAACTGAACGAGTCATGTTTACCCAAAAACGAGCATTAGGCCCTTTTCGCCTACCAAAACTGTTCAATACAGAACTTCAGTTGGCCAACGAGGTCAAATACCTGGGGGTCATTCTAGACAGTAAGTTAAACTGGAGTAGTCATTTGGACAACAAACTAAACAGGGCCTGCATAACCTTCTGGCAGTGTAGGAACATGATAGGTAAAAAGTGGGTACTATCCCCTAAAATTATACTATGGCTGTACACCACAGTGATCCGACCCATGATCACCTATGGGGCCGCGGTATGGTGGCCCCGAACCAAGCTGGCTACAGCCTCAAACAAACTACAACGCATGCAACGACTAGCCTGCATGGCGGCTACGGGCTGCATGAGGACCACTCCGACTGCAGCAGTTGAAGCCATGCTGTAACTGCCACCGCTTCACCTGTTCATACAGCAGGAAGCACACTGGCAGCGGTACGTCTTAAGGCACTAGATCTCTGGGGTAAGAGAGCCACACCACACACCGCGCTACTTGAGGGACTCAACAAGGAGTTCCCCATTACGAAAGCTATTAATGATCGGGTACCCAAACAATTTATATTTGATAAAAATACAAGATCCAGTTTCACGAGGATCGTAGGTGCGAGGTTTTGTGCCCTGCAGAGCTGCGTATCTTCACAGACGGATCCAAAACAGGTAATGGCACAGATGCTGGAGTCTTCTCGGATGACCTCAACATTCGCATAGCCACACCATTGGGGGCCTAAGACACAGTGTTCCAGGCCGAATGCATGGGTATTTCTCTGGCTGCTTCGGCCATCATGGCCAGGGAAGTTAGGGACCACTCGATCCGGATACTCTCAGACAGCAGGGCTGTTTTGCAAGCGCTGAACAGCCACACAGTTGAATCTGGGCTAATATACGAGTGTCACCTGAGCCTTAATCAGGTGGGTAGCCTCAATAACATAACCATTCAATGGATCAAAGGACACAGCGGTTCGCTGGGCAACGATGCAGCCGACGAACTTGCCAGAAGGGGGCCGAGTGAGGCACCAGTGGGACCTGTAGTGCTATTCTGTAACCATCTCACCGTGAAAACTCAGGTGAAGTGAGCCAGAAGTGAGCTGTCACTACCACTGATGGTTGAGATTGACCAAGACGAGATGACACTGACAGCTCACTCGACGCAAGTCTTCACGGTGAGATTTTTACAGAATCGACATGCTGAACCCATCTTGCCACTCCCCTTCGGGTACTTACAACATCACAAACTATGGTCGGAACAAGGTGAGTGCAGGCACGCTAGGGAAGCACTCCCTGCTATTGAAGGCCGCATCACGAAACAGGTTCTCTGACTAACCAAACAACAGCTGCGTATAGTTACGGCAGCTTTAACTGGCCACGGGTCTTTTAATAAACACCTCTTTGTCATAGGAGTCACAGACAGTCCGCTGTGCAGGGCCTGCATGGAGGTGGACGAGACAGCAGCTCATGTGCTTCTACACTGCCCGGTGGTCGCCACATACAGGGCAAAGTACTTCGGTAACCAAGGTACCCTACGCGAGGTTGTCAGTAACACCAAGGCGTTACTGGCCTTCCTCGAGGAGCTGGGGTGGATCGAATGATCGATTTTCCCACCATACGCAAAATACGCTCATTGTCGTGGAGTTGGGGACACCAGCCCGTATTACCGTAGTCTAAACAGTTGAGAGAAAATAGCAGCGACACATTTCCACGCGGCTCAAACATCAATTAAACAGTCACAAAAGAGAATAATGGCCAAAGTGTCCTTCTGTCTGCGAATTAAGGTAGGCAAACAGGTGCGACGTGACAACACGACACACAGCCACCATTTGTCGTGCGACACGCGATGCCTTGTGTCGCGCTGTCACTTCGCGCCAGTGTGATCTCCCCTTAACACCAAACTAACATCAGTAATGTAACAAGCATGTTGATTCTCGTTTATTTATTTATTTAATACTTCAAGCACAGAAATGTACAGAGGCGGACTTAATGCCATAGGCCATTTACAGTTGTCTCTTTATTCTATGTCAACTTGTTCCAGTTCTGTAGGTCTCATTCTTTGTTCCACAATGTTGTATCAATGTGTAGCCACAAAGCATTACCTACACATTGCTTAGGAATACATTGATTCAGTTTTTAATTATGGAAGAGAAATTGTAGACAGTTAAATGTATTCTGGTCGATGTATAGGGACATCTTCTTGAGGCTGATTGTACAATATCTTCTGTACGTGCCAGTATTTATCAGTTTTGAACCAGTCTCTAACCTAACACAATATTGGGTCTGTATTTTCAACGAGCAACAACAATAATCAGAGGTACTTCCTCTGATTATTGTTGTTGCTCGTTGAAAATAAAACATCCATCCGAACATACTTGACGTTTTCATTTGTATCGCACAAGAAAAAACTAAAATTCTGTTTTCACTTGTTACGTTATAATTGCTGTAGGTCACTGTAGATACAGTCACGAGCATACACCATACAGTAACGCAAAATTTAAAGCGTTGTTCTCGGGAAATAAATATTGCAACTTTGTGAAGAGACCTATTTTTGATTAGTATGGTTTCGAAAACTCTAGTACCACAATATAGCTTTTGCTTTAGGATAAAATCGCTTTTGAGTGTTGTGTAAGGGAGGTATTTATGCTTGTGACTGTACATATGTTTTGCATATTCTGGATATGCATGGCCGCATGAATGATACAAATAACACGCATACAGCAGCATATACGATACGACAGAATAAACGTGAGTGGCGTTTCAAAACGAGGATTCGTTATACGGAATGTTAGTATATCTAATAACATTCCGTATATAATAGCAACTTTATTTCGTACCAGGAAGGGTGATTTTCGTAGTAAACGTGCATCAATTTCCCATTAAAAGTTAACATCTGCGAAATGTTTATCGATATATATATTGATATTTCGAAAAGTTAACGATTGAAGTCTGAATACTTCCGAAATGGAGTAGTGAAAAGGTATATTAGTTGGTAAGTACACCTACATTTATAGATTCCGTAGTGCAATTCACGAAGACGCGCCCCACCAATTTTTGGTTGCGGGGATCGCGGGGTGCGGGGAGAACCTTCAGCGGTTCGATGCACACAAGTAGTACACCCTATGTTGCAAAAATCCAGACTTGGCACGAAAGTTGCTCTACTTTATTATTTTTTTTAATGTCGAGAAAATCTCAGCGTGTTGTACTTAAAAGCCAGGTATGTAAATGATTGTTTAGAAGTTCGTAGTTACTAAAACACATGACAAAAGCAAAGGAAAGTAATTTAATTTTGAAAATAGCAAATTTTTACTAAAAAGAAGACTTTCATCTTTAAAAATAAGTAAAACTATTGAATGTTTTTTTTTTATTTTAGGCAAGAGAAATTATTTCTAAAGTTTATGATTTTATGAAAAAAGAAGCAAGTAAAAATTATGCAGAAAAACTCACTGATGCGCGATGGAGAACCGCACAGGCTGTTGAAGTATCTGAAAGCACAGTGACTAGAATTCTACGCGAAATAAAGGAATTTACTAATGCAATGAAGCAAACTACAGTACCTGCTATGGAATCGAATATAACTAAGGAGACGGATGCGATAGTTCCTGTAGTCCCAAGTGCGTACAACAGAGCCGACTACGGAAGCGGATATTGAGTCTGAAAATGAAGCGAGTACGTCGCATTCGAATCTAGTAGGCAGAAGTGCTTCTATTTTTACATCACCTATGAAGAAGAGAAGGGTAAGACCACGAAAAATTAATTTAGACGAATTTGATATTGGTGTAGTCCGAAGAACTATCCTAAACTATCATAGAGAACATAGGCAATTTCCAACATTATCACGACTTAATATTGTTTTGAAAGACCGTATACAATTTGACGGATGTATTACAACCCTAAGAACATTGTTACTTAAACTGGGTTATAAATGGAGAAAAACTGAAAATAACAGGAAGGTGCTAACCGAAAAACATGATATTCAAATCTTAAGATTGAAATATTGAAAACAGATAAAGTCTTTTCGTAATGTAGGTAGACCTATAGTCTACACAGATGAATCATATATTCATACCAACCACGTGCAAAAAAAATCCTGGGCCGAAAAATGTTCTAAAACAGCAATAAACAAAATATAACAAAAGGAGTGCGCATAATTATAGTACATGGCGGAAGTGCAGAGGGTTTCGTACCAAATGCGTTGTTGACACACAGAGCAGAGATCAAATCCGGAGACTACCACGATAACATGAACACAGAAAATTACTTAAAGTGGCTAAAGGAGAAACTAATACCAAATCTCCCAAATGATGCCGTGGTAGTCTTGGATAATGCAGCCTATCACAATACTAGTTCGGAAAAAAACCAACATCCAACTCCAACAAATTAGACATGAAGACTTGGCTGAATGCAAAAAATATCCATTTTGAACCAAGCTACGAAAAACCTGAACTTTATGACCTTATATTAAAAAACAAAGAAAACTTCCGCAGGTACAAAGTTGACGAATTATTGAAAGAACATGGATTCACAGTGCTTCGGCTGCCTCCTTATCATCCAGATTAAAACCCAATCGAAAACATTTGGGGTATTGTAAAAAACTACGTTGCTAGCCGCAATATCAATCAAAATTACACTTCGAGTATGCCCATTTTAAATGAATCATTTGATCGAGTAAATAAAGAAGTCTGGTTGAATACTTGTCAGCACGTGGAAAAAATAGAAGACGAATACATGAGACACTGTGATCTTCATTTTAGTTTTATTATAAATGACGGTGATACATCAGACTCTGAATCAGATATTTCTGAAACGAGTGAATGACGATTTTCATTTCTCAATAAAGTTCAATAAAACTTTTTCACGTATTTCATTTATGTCTATAAATACCCCCTATTATAAAAATGGTAATATTATCGTATAGTAGCTAATAATCACATAAAATATCCACACCTAAAAATAAAAATAAACATAACCCTTTCCTTGCAGTCGGGTAAAAAATATAAAATTAAAGTAGAGCATCTTTCACTTTGACCATGACGCTCTCTCCTGATTAGTCTATTCATTGTAGTGTGCGTGTGCACTCATAGGTAATTAGTGTGTACTGATAACATTCAAACATTGACGGAAGCTTGCACACATATACTATAAACGTTTAGGAGGAATAGTGGGGCGCGTCTTCGTGGATTGCACTATCTATAAAAGAGTTTGTATATGTTGAATTTAACCTACGTACAATTCAGGCACCTGATGACTTGGACAAATGATACTACGCTATGACCTATGATCATGTGACATTTGGATAGCTTATGTCTACCACATAAATTTTTTGGCTTTTCTACTAGCGTCATCGCTAATCGACTCTTAAGAGTGTACATTCTCATGGCCCTCTGCTTCGATTTTATGGTACATTTTGGAGACAACCTATTCAGTGTTTTTTTTTAAAGCCCTTAATACCAGGAAATACTTTATTAATAACCTACTACTAGTCTGACAAGGTTTCAAAGCAGCTGATTCAATATAACAATAATCAATAAATATGAAGAGATATGAGGTCATTAACGTAGCTAAGTGCAACTTTGGACAACCGCAGGTAACTTTTCTTGGTTATTCGGTAACAGAAAGAGGAGTGCACCCGTTGGAGAAAAGGGAGGATCCCCCGACCAGATGGATGTCGTATCTAGTGGGCAACTGCCCGATGATTGTTGTCGGAAAGTTGTATATATGCTATCTCTGCCGTAAACTCTGCTTGCGCGATGCAGGATTGATGCGTTTGTTCGCATGTGGCGGTGTAGATGCCGCCACAAATAAAGGCAGAAGCACAAATATGACCTCGCCAGCAACGTTCTCATAGGAGTACCTAGGTACCTACCAGGGAAGGCCAATCCGGGGTATGAGAAGTGAGCAGGCGGAAGAGTTGGTGGCAGCCGGAAGACATATCTATAATTATACTAGCTGACCCAGCAAACTTTGTTTATTTTTTTTAATAGCTGTTGGCCGATTCTCAGACCTACCCGATATGCACACAAATTGGTCCAGCCGTTTCGAAGGAGTTTGGTAACAAACATTGCGACACGAGAATTTTATACATTAGTAGATAGACTAGCTGACCCCGCAAACGTTGTTTTGCTTTTTTTGAAAATAGACGTTGGCCGATTCTCAGACCTAACCGATAAGCACACAAAATTTAATACAAATCGGTCCAGCCGTTTCGGAGGAGTTTGGAAACAAACATTGCGACATGAGAATATTATATATTAGAAGATTATGAAGAGGTAAAATTTGTTTGTACGTAGGGATTAATGTCTGGAAATAGCGGTTGGATTTGAAAATATATTTTTGCTTTTGATATCCCAATTGTTGAGGAATGCTATAGGCCAGGGATGGCGCGTGTGCCATTTGGTGGCACGTAACGAAATAATTTGGGCACGGTATCAGTTCAGGAATTTAGGCACCAAAGTCATTTAGTTTGTAACAGCAAAAGTCACACTAATTTTAATTTAAAAAACTATTAATGGTCACATTACTGTACATTGTACAATATTAAAGGTATAATTGTGGAAGTGTATAGTTGCAAATAAAGAGTAGGTACCGTTGTGAAAGTAGGTAGGTACGAGTATATGTTTTTTTTTCAGTAGTTATTAAGTCAATATTGTTTAAAAGAACGTCATGGCCACTTTCAATATTTTTTTGGAAAAAATGGCACGTAGACTTATAGAGGTTCGCTATCCCTGGCTATATAACATCACGCTGTGACGATATGCTTAGAAGCCGAGCAAAATGAAAAAAAGTCAGTAAGAACAATAAGCGCACACGAAGTGATGGCGCGGGCAGGTGATGCGACGAGACGGGGTGGATCAGAGGAACAAGAAATTTCACGCCGACGAAGTCGCGGGCAGAAAAGCTAGTCATTCATAAAAAGCACAATAAAGGCAGGTCAAGTTCATAAATCTTAGTAGTTTTAAGTCTGGGCCACACATGCTATATTCCAACGCACAAAATTAAAATTCTTGTTTGTGAGGACAGTAGATGCTGCCTAAAATAACTACTTAACTTAACCTCGCCTCGTCTCTTCAATCTGTACGTAAACGGGCTCATCGAGAGACTAAGCAACACCAATGTCGGCGGCTCCATAGACGGAAAATTAGTAAACAACATAAGCTACGCTGACGAAATGGTGTTATCTGGCCCATCCATAAGCGCCGTACGTAAATTCTTCGCTAGGGCTCATGGGCTCAGAAATAATGTAAAGAAGAGTGAGCTATTGGTGTTCCAATCACCAGGCCGTAAGGTCATGAACGTATCACCCGTCCTCATAGACGGTGTTTCTTTACCCGAGTTTCGCGATTCAAGTACCTGGGCCACTGGGTCTCGGATGACCTCTCGGACCACGAGGACATTGAGAGGGAGCGCCGGGCGTTGACTGTCCGATGCAAAATGTTGGCTCGTAGATTTGCACGCTGCTCTAAGGCAGTAAAAGTAACATTGTTTCGGGCGTTTTGCCAAACTTTTATACGTGCAGTCGATGGGTCAATTATTCGCAGAAGACAATCAACGCCCTGCGCGTTCATTATAACAACGCCTTTAGGATGCTGTTGCGGCTGCCGAAGCACTGCAGCGCGTCAGGAATGTTGCCGACGCTCGCATCGATGGCTTTCATGCCATCCTTAGAAAAAGAGCGGCATCTTTGATCAGTCGTGTCCGCGGTAGTGGCAACGGCATTCTTAGCGTTGTGGCTGGTAAAACGGACTGTCCATCATTGTGGCATTGTGTTCAGTTGCATATCGATAAGAACCAGTATCGGATCTAATCTACTGTATGATTGTTGTGGCATGTATATCTTTCGTTACTACGAGTAACATCATTTTTAAGTATACTAACTATATACGAATCACTGTGTCAGAGTCAAACAAATAAATTAAATTAATTATCTATTCAATCTATTAATCTATTTTATCTATTCAGTCAATCTACAACACAGCCTTTCTAAAAATTTTCACTGTCCACAGATAACTAAAACGTGAAAAGAAGAAACACACTTATGTTAGTCACATCCATACATCACACACATCCATCCATATGGATCACTGTGTCTGAATTAAATAAATAAATTAAATTAAGGCCTTAGCAAACATGTTACTCTTGGAATTAGCAATTGGTGATTTTACATAACAACACGCTTGTAGTCTTAATCCTCGGAGTTTTCGGTGATTTTTTACTTAACAATTTTGTTGCATCGTGTTTCGGAGAGTCTTCTTTCTTCTTGTTCGCAAAATCGCCATTACAGTGAATGCTACGATGATGAATTGAAGTTAGGTGACTGACGCTTTGAGCGTGGTATCAATGCTGCGTGCCTTCTCTCTTACGATCTTCTGTCTTGTGACTGAATCGCTAATCACCGATGCTAAAAGCAGCATATCTGATATCCTTGCTAGGTAATACCAGTAACTTAATCTCAACGGATACTAGGTTATTACCCAGGAGATATAGTGCATCAGTGTGTTCGCAGACACAGGTGCACCCTCTGTTCCTTCACTCTCTAAGTCCAATGGAACGGCAATTTAACACGTCCGGGGAGAGATCAGGCGCAGGACCAACAGCTTTACGTACTTTCCACGGCACGGGGGTGCCACACCAACAACTTCCAGACTCCCGGCTACTACCACTTTTACTACGATATCACTTTGCCCCGACCTCGGAATCGAACCCAGGACCTCACGACCAACGAGGTAATTAACCTAATAACCGTTCTACGGATACAAAAGTGATGTAAGCTATGTAGTTTTACGTACCCTGGCATCCCGAAGTTAAAAACATGTCGTTTCTTGAGCCAATCCCAGTATTTCCACACGAGGACCACAAATTTTCTGTTCGCATTGGGATTTGGTGATGGAATTTGCTCGCGATTAAATAATATTCCACCTAATTTGGAGGCCGGCCATATCTGAAAAATGGAAATGTATTTTTAATTATGTTCTAAATTATTACAATGATTATATTCAATTATAGGATTTCGTCAAAAATACAAAGACGCATGTTCTTTCAAAAGTAGGGGTTCGACGTTTTGTTTTCTAGTTTAACAGTCTTCAGAATCAGTTTCTATAAAAAACTATCGGTAGGTACAGTCTGCGAGGCCTAAGCTGAGCTTTGCATTTTTGCGAGTGCACATGGCGACGCGTCCTTTGCTTGGCAATCGGCCATTCGGACAATCGGCCTGAGGCGCTGTGCGTCCCTCGCGCGAATTCATTGGTGCGATTGGTAATCACTCACACAAATGCAAAGTAGTAAGACGTCAATCTGCCTTCTCTCAACTATGTTAGGGTCGGCTTCCAGTCTAACCGTATGCAGCTGAATACCAGTAATTACATGGAGCGACTGCCTACCTGACCTCCACAACCCAGTTACTGGGTTACACGAGACCACTTGCTAAGACTGGTTGTTTGACTGTCGGACTTCTGACTACCCGTAACGACTGTCAAAGATCCACGAATGACAGCCGGGACCAACGGGTGCTTTCCGAGGCACGGAGGGTTCTTGATATGAAATTATGGTCACCCATCCACGGACCAACCGCGGCAAGCGTAGCTTAACCTGATCGGTCGACCCGAGCGGCTGCTATAACTTAGCCACAAGCCCCTCCCGAGATAAGTAAGATGTATTCATTTATTATCTCGTCCAGTGATGGAAACACACAAGTCTAAACAGGAGTATATGATCCGTCGGGCCGAAGAACCTGCTTCATCAATCTTATCAGCAATTTTTAATAGCCGTAATTTAACGATCAACGTCTTGATCTAACTAACAGCTGCACGATCCTACTAGCCAGATTACATATAAAAAAGTCCAAACAAACGTTTTCTGTCTGACACAGGTAATCTATTTCAACTAGGCAGGCTAGGCTAGGTAGGCTATTTTCAACTGTGTGAACATCCTTTGTACAGTTGTTTCTAACAAATAACTTATTTGACTTTAAACTGTTTAATCAAATGCATTCAACATACCTGGAAATTATTTCGAAATATAAAGAATCCGCCTGAATTTTAATAGATTTTTTCTGTAATTTTGTTTAAAGTTTGAACCAAGCGCTTGGCATTTATAGTTATGGAGAGGTGTTGTTCATCAAAACAAAAGGGCGAATTTCACCAATAAAACTGAAGGCGTTCAACACATCTAAACCGCATACAAGAGCTATTAGTGTCAAAATTGTTATGCAATATTGAGACTGACAGCTTTTGGACTTGGTTTAGAAGCGTTACTAAGAAGGTTATCTGTTCAGAATTTTAAAAAGTGACACTTTCAGGAGCACAAGTGATTGAATTCCAAAAGTGTATCTACGTGGAATAATTCTGCTAATCGCGTTCAGTTTCGTTCAGGTGAAATCCGCACTAAATCTTTTACCTACGGCTACAATATATAATAATTATTTTTACATCAATATCATCAAAATATTGAACTAATCACAGTGTAGCATGATAGTGCCGCACCTATACAGGTTGACTAAAACATCGATAAGCAAACTGATAGCATGAATTCAGCACATGATTCTAGACGGCAAATATACCTATATACACAAACATAATAATGATTATATAAACAGATGTCTCGTAAGTCGACGTCAAGCCAGAATCGGTATTTTTCAAGTCACAAGAGATAACAGAAAAAAATCTTTGCTATGTATTTTAAAAATTACGGGCGTTTTTTTTCCTGCTAGCTGTTGCTGCAATTTTTACTTTTTTTTTTAATTTCTCCGGTTTGACGTCGAATTACGGAACACCTGTATATATATATTTAATTATACACCCAATTAAACAAATCCAATTATTTATAATTACCTTGAATTGCTACTGAGCCCTCTCCCTCTCCCCTAATTTTGTTGTGACCACAGGGTCCATATTGATCTTTTACTTCGTTATACCCTATACGTAATACATATGGAATGCCATAAAGTATTGAGGACATTTAGTCGGTTATCAAAAAAAAAACTGCTAAAATAGACATGTGCAACGCCTAGGCAGTCATAATGTTTGAAAAACCATTTTTTTATAGCCTACGAAAAGTTTTAACGCAATTCAGAATCATGTACTGAATCCATGGTGAACCGGTTGCACTTCCGTGTCCCAGCTGCCATCCTGTATAAAGTCTAGACAAAACTGAGCAGTACACTGTGGGGTAAGGGTACTAGGATTAGGGCACCTACTTTTAACCACTGAGAACATTGCTCTCAGACGGAGTCGTGAGAAGAAACCAAATGCGCTCAGATTCACACAAACAAGATACTATGCATTCATGAAAGGTATTAAATAACAATCTATTGATTAGTTTATAACAGATTAATATCACGCTCTAACCTGTGAACTAATACAATATAAGGCTCCCACAAAAGGCGCGACACGACCGTGCGAAGCGATTCTGATAGAACTTTTTCTATGAAGTTTTATAGAAACTGTTATACACTGTCGCGTCGCACCTGTTTGGGGGAGTCTTGATAAAGCCACGAATAAGGCGTAGGTAAGTGCTAAGTAGGTGTAAGTTGGCGTACCAATTACATGAAACTTTCTAAAAGTTTCATTGCAGTTTTCCTGAGAACTTCCTCGTATCATCACAAAGTCAAAATGTAAAGAGCGATACAAATTACTGGTAAAATATGCACGGATTTAAGAGTGAATCAATAGAAAGACAACCACAACAATGTAAATCCTAAGTTTGAGCCGCTAAAAGCCTGATAATGAGCAAACCCACATTTTAATGCCTTTCTGAGTATCTCAGACAGCTGCTATATCCAAAGAATCGCTGGTGTGTTGCAATCAATGGCATTATACCGACATTACCTTTACTCATATATTCCTCATTCACCCGTTTCTTTCAAACCGGGACATAGCACCATTCCTTGGAAACCGAAATAGATATTTCTTGGGTACTTCCTCGGTGAAATGAAATGAAATTGTTTATTCTGTAAATAGTGTAGTTCATAAACATTAAAATGATTAGAAATCTACAAAATATGACGCAACCAACTCTTTACACTGTATATTCAAAAATCATTTCACTTAGGCGTCGAAGTACTCGTCCGCATCGCTGCCATCCGGAATCGTGCCCAGGAGACTGGCAACATTGCCACACTGAATGGCAATGCTAATTCTTTGACCAAAGAATGAGCCAGCCCTCTGGTCACGTGAAGTGTCGACCAGTCCGCACAAAACTTCCTTAAAAAGGAGACGCGCCCTCGGGCCTCATGACCTAAGCGTTTCGACCCAAAACGGCTCAACACTGTAGTTACCCATAAGGTATTTGAACTGCTTGAGGGTCTCAGCAGCCACAGCAGAGGCGCCAGCACAGCATGAGATGGCACAAGGGTGTCGACACAGGTTACGATCCACACCAGAGAGGCAACAACGTCACGCCGTCTGGTGTCTTCCCATGATAACGTACCAAGCAGTTTGGTTTTAGTACCCATGGAACACCGGCGGTGACAAAGGCTCGGCGAATAATATCGTTCATGCAAATAAAAATATATAAATCACTTTTACACGGAACATAAACAAAAACATTTAGATGGAGTCGACATTTCCAATATGGGTTCCAAGTCCCTTTGAAAGTTCAGACATAATCTTGGTCAAATCATGTGAGAATGAGGACCACGCATATTAGTGTATATAATAGGCTTAAGGTAAGAACCACACATTTGAGTGGACCTGTCACAGTGCCCAGTCAGTGCAGGCATTAGTCAGTAATCGTGTAGGTCAACGCAGAACAAAAAGGAGCTCAACGACTCGAGTCGAGCTCCTTACCAAAGCGGTACCTAGGTACTCTAGGTACCTCTTATCTACCATTGAGACAATTATCTTATTTTAATATAAAAAAATCATTTAACAACACTGATGGCAAGACAGGTTGTATGTTGAAGCATTGTTTAAATGTAGAACACTTGTGCAATAATTCCACAGTTTATCAGTAAGTACAAAAACCTTATGCAAATGAAATAGTGTCACAAAAAATACGATACTACGCTTTATTTAGTCCGCGTAAAATATATTTTAAATTGAATCTAGAGCGTTGAACTAGTATTCGTCATGAAGTAGCACTAACCAACCAGTTCCATTCATTTTTAGGGGTCAGTAGATTTAAAACAAAGGGTCTCTATATGCTAAGGTCGTTTGTCTCTCTGACTTCTATTGTTTTCGACATGTTTGGCATAGTTGCACAAGTCATAGGCCCGAACAGAATGCGGTGATAAAATTGTATTAGGTAGTATTTCTAACCGACTTCCAAAATGTCGAGATTCTCAATTCGTCTGTTTTTTTTTGTGTCTTTGTTACGCGATGTCTCCGACAATATTGTGGATCGATTTCGAAAATTCTCTGTTTTATTCATACAGTATGCTTCAGGGGTGGTACAATATTTTTTTTATCAACTTTGCTTGGGTAGTTTTTCAGTTAGCTTCAATAATACGTATTTTTTCAGAAGCGGCGCGTAGTGTTCCATGCGCCCCCCTGTTAGACGTTGCGAGTCAAACACCTCACTCCCCCCCCCAACACGAGGAGGCCAGTCGAGGCAGGCCAGCACCAGTTGCACCGGGCGCAGGCGGAGGGCGGACAACGCCCTCTTCCAGCCCCCCTAAATGGGTTCAGGGGCGACGGATTCGGGGACATCCGTCGCCCCCCAACATCAGGACTCGAGTAGACGGCGCGCATAGTGTTCCGTGCGCGCCGCTCACAGATGTTGCGGGGGGAGTACACCTCACTCCCCCCGCCCGAGACGGGGCCCGCGCAAGCGGGCCGGCACCAGCCGGGGATGCGGATGAATTATGTGTTCCCGCGACCCCGGCGTAGGTGTGAGATGGAACACCGGGGTGGTTTTTAGTCAGTAAGAGTCTGACAGACCCCTCCGCCCTGGGGCGGGCGGAGGGGTCCATGGGACCTGGGAGGGACATCCATGAGGATTTTCCACCCCGGGAACAAAAAAAAAAGAAAAAAAAGGCCAGCACCAGTTGGGGTTGCGAAATAATCATTTGTTCCCGCGACCCCGACGTAGGTGTTAGATGGGTGTGACACCGGGGTGGTTTTTAGTCAGTAAGAGTCTGACAGACCCCTCCGCCCGCCCCAGGGCGGAGGACATCCATGAGGATTTTCCCCCCGGAACAAAAAAATAAAAATAAGGTGAAACGGCAATGGGTTGGTATATTAATCGTAGAAGCGATGACCGTAGGGTGAACTGTGTTCTTGAGTACCGCGGAAAGGGATGGGTGGATCTCCTTCGGGCTAGGTGGAGCGACGTACATCGCGTAATGGTTGTTAGCAGCTTGATAAGAGCCCGAGTGGCTGAGGGTCGGGTTACAGTTATTGGCATGCAATGGAGGGGCCTCTGTCTAGTGGCAGGACTGTTACAGAGTGACGAGTATGATAAACATAACATATGCAGTAGACGCAATACAGCACAGTTGGCTGTACTGCGTCCGCCTCTGTAGTGCTATTCTGTAACCATCTCTCCGTGAAAAGGAGAAGAGAAGTGAGCGTGGAATGAGCTGTCAGCGCCACTGATTGTCGGGATTGACCAAGAAGAAGAGGAGATAACATTGGCTCACTCCAAGCAAGTCTTCACTCTGAGATTTTTACAGAATCGACATGCTGGACTACGTGCTCGCGAGTTTTTTTGCCTCACGGAACAAAGATATTTTAAAGATCGAGGTACAAATAATTTAGTTCCGGGTCTTAAGTGTTCTTATGTGAGTTATTATTTGAATCCGATAACATACACACGATTTAGGAGAAATTCCTATAGTACCGCTGTGTGGACCAAAGTTTTACGATACATCCGTCGGAGACAACGACGTAAATAGAAAACTTCTACATTACTTAGTTTTATTCCTTTATAATGAAGGTTGATTTAATTATAAACTTAACATATTAACAATTTACTAGCTACCGATCGTGAGTCGTGCCGAGACGTTACCATGACGTTACCTCATTTTTGCGTTAGATATACAGACATGAGATCATCACTTCAAAGAATACATCTCCTTACTTATGTTATGAGTACTAAAATACGGCAATTACGTTGATTAACCTTTTCCTTATCGGTAAACTACTTCAAAGGTTGTAAATGATACCATTTAAAACTACATCATGATGATAACAATCTCACTGTTGATGAGTCTATTAGATGAGACTGTTCCGCACCTATGAGGATTCTTACAGTCCTCTCTCATAACCAGAAATTACATTCCATATCACTTTTTTGAATGAACGCTGGCCCTTTTGGAGCTTGATTCAATGAATTTAGGGATAGAACACACGGACGGGTTAGGTAGGTACAGGTTTCGATCGCAGAGGATGTACGCCTTCGTGTTGGTTTTCTTTTGACTTTCACACGGAAATCGGACACAGCTAAGGTTCTGAGAAACTAGATACAAAAAACAACATTTCGCCGTAACATTTCCGGTGATTCGGATTAACGTAGGTAAGTGGTTTCAAGCAGATCTTATTCGGGCTATCGTTTATTGGGATGCAATCATACGGGTTGGTGGCATTCCTGGCTGTAGATATAAAGTTATTTGGAGGCACACAGATTAAGGCTTCTGATGATTACGTGTGGAGAGGCACGAAGTCCTGACAACACCCCAACAAGACAATCTTCAGCCGAGAACGATGCGAACCAAAGGTCGGCTCCAAAAGTACCTACCTAACTGATGAGAGTCTCAACAAACCCTCTTAAGGTTAAATTCTACACAATCACTCACTTTGGGAATAAGTAATATATTCTACTATGTTTAGAAGATATATTTCACATCTTTTTCCAACAATTATTGTTTGAATAACACTATTAAATTGTAATTTAAAGATCATCTACAAAAATTCAAGTTATCAAAATTGCTAAATGATAAACGTCTTTAGTATTAAACAATCTAATCAAAGCACTCAGTTTGTAAGTGGCAATACAAATTATTGCCATCCAACGTTATTCATTTGTTTACATTTTTACTCGACTACGTTAAACAAAAAGGAGGGTCGTGATTTTGACAGACCGGGGTCGTGATTTTGTATGAACATTTTATATGTATGTTAGATGAACACACATATAATATGTACATACATACATACCCTCGATAACTTCTAAACTTCTTATCAAAATTTGACAAATGGGTTTTTTTTTTGGAAGCGTCTTGATCGTCTGCTAGTTATAGGCTTAATTAAAGTAAAGGGCTTAATTAGCACATTTAAAATATTTATAAAACACCAAAATAATTTAAGTTATAAGTAAGTTCAATCACTTAAACCCGACTACTGAAAAATCACGATCTAGAAAGTACGAAACAAGAAAATATTCCAGACAGAAATCAAGATGTCTGTGATAAAAATATGACTGAAATATTCTTGTTTCATGCTTATTCATCTTTTGGAAATCAATTAATTTATTAAACAGCTAAACAAACTATTTGGAATACAGCCAGCTAACTTAAAACTACTTTTAAATTATTGTGAGTGTGCTGAGTAGGCAATTAATTTATGTCACTCTCCCTCGTCTCTTAAGTATGCCGTAAGTTATTAATTATTGCGCACATAATAGATAATAATGAATATTTCCAGTGTAGTGGAAATGATACGCTTATGTATGGAAGTGAATGTTGAGTGTGGCAAAAGAAGCATGAAAGCAGAATAGATACTTTGAAAATAGGCTCTGGAATGATGTGATATGGCAACGGTGTGGTTTAAAAGAAGATGTAGTGACAAAAATTGAAAATAGTATGCTTAGATGGTTTGGTCATGTTGAACGGATGAATGAAAGGAGACTAACAAAAGGTATTTACAAGGCAGATGTGAGTGGAATCGCCGGAGGGGACGCCCTAGGAAAAAATATAGTGACTTAATTGGTGATTTTCTTCAGAAAGGTCAGGTGCGTAATACTCGCAACCGCCGTTCGTGTATGACCAGATGTATGAACGTAAACGAGGCAAAAGAAGTATGTAAGGATCGTAGCAGGTGGCATTCTGTGGCAGGCAGAACCTACCCCCATGGGAAGAAGGCGTGAGTTGAGTGTATGTATGTAAGGAAATGAGAATATAAATTTTCTTGTATACCAAATAACTTTTTCGACTCCCTGGCATGTTTATTTAATATCTTAGCTAGAGAAGTCATGCTTGCTACAAAATACAAGCAGCAATGCTCAGGCACCCTAATTGTGTAATACACGATTAATCGCAATCTGAATAATTTTGAGGGATATTGCTGATGAACGACGTAAATAACGCAATGAATGTTGTTGAAGTGTCTAAATGAAAGCCATCCCTACTTACGCACTTACCCCGCTGAATAACAAATTATTTATTTTTTTGCTACGCAAATTCATGACACAAAATAGGTACAGACATTTATATAAAAGATTATAGGTATTTAGAGCCAAGTAGCACTCTTAAAAACTCACCACTCGAACTGACAAGAAACCATCCACGGTTGCAGCATGCCATTTGTCCATCAATTCTTGTCGATCTTTCGCTTTAAGCTGGGTCGAAAGATGTTGAATATCATGCAAATAAGATCCAAGGGGAATCGTCATGCCTAAACATATTAGTAAGAAGATTAAAGCTTTCTCTGAACGTAGCTTTCTTCGTATTAATGCAATGGTCTGAACCATGGTGATTATCTTAGTCCTTAATTATATTTTCACTTAGTACAGTCACTACTAGCACTACTGCATTTTCACTTAAGTTATTCAGCACAACACAAGAGCGTTTTTTCGGCAAGATAAATTGCGTTATACGTTAAAATTACTGTTTTAATGGTCCATTAAAACATGAATTAGCGTTTAAAACTTTAACTAGGTAGGTACATAGGCAGTTCCTTTAGGAAAATACGAACTGTAGCACTGCTTATCACGAAACACTTTTTAAGTCACGATACGTTTATCACTAACGCCTTGGTCGAACGTATTGACTGGCGTATCTATATGAGCTGAGCAACCATACTGCAAGGTATCATGTGCGTGGATGACACGAAATATTGCGCGCCTCTGAAACTAACATACTCGACGTATAATGTTAACAAAATGTAAACTTGTGGTCGAACAATGGTGTTGAAATCAGTTAAAATTTACCGAGGTCGTCATTTTTATGATAATAGAGATTATAACAACATCATTTTCTTTGTAAAAGTAATGAAAGGTTTTCAGATACCGTGGAAATGAAAAAAATGCTGATTTATTTAGTTGTATTGGTGGGGAGACAGTGTGGTATCATAGGTATATTTTATATACTTACTCACGGCCGGAAACTTGGGTAATTAAATAAAAGTATATCGAGTTTAAAAAAAAGGCCATGAAACTTACGTTGTTTTACGATTGTACATAGTAGCGAAAAAAAAAACAGCTTTCGCCACATCATACGTAATATTTTGTAATTAATAAAATATACACCGAAAATACACCATTAAAAAAAAACAACTTAAAAAGATAATCAAAATTTAAAAGAAATATTGCAGTTTTGAACTATATTTTTAACCAACTTAAACTTAGTGGTAAAATGTTATTTACGCAAATAATTTTGGTGGATGACCCTAACAAGTACCGATCGCAATCTTTTTAATACAGGGTTCCGCACGCAAATTACTGTCCCTTTACGGTATGGCGCACTAAGTTAAACAATGAGTTTATGTTCCTGCAACACCGGATTCTCACATTATCTTATGATATGACATAAGATAATACGAGAATCCGGTGTTGTCGACGCAGTGCGCGCGACAACTTTTTATATATTTTTAATAACATCTCGTAGTTGACCTTGAGAGGTCGTGACTACTTAACCGGACTATCCTGTGGCTGCCTTAAGCGAACTCAAAGCCTTCAGCCAGGGGCGAAAAACTTGCATTACTAAGCGACTGCTCGCTGAGGGCACCCACTGTGGGGTACGGACCACGGCTTAGGGCGTCGCTGGCGGGAGGACAGCAAGATGGGATAGGCTGTATCTGATTTGGATGATTATTATTTTCGGGAGAATTTAAAGCTTCAGGCTCAGCTACGGCGCGGGCTGGCACTTCGTCAAGCAAGGGTCGGGGGGGACAGTTACGTCGAGGTCTTCGCGAGTGACCTCGGCAGCGGTCGGAATGTCGGTTTGTGTTTTTTGTGCACTGTACTGGTGGCCCTGCTGTTCTCCTGCATGAGAGTTAAGTGGTCATCGGGTCGGTGAGGACATGCTTAGGACGGCCGACTTGGCTTATGGTGGAGGGAATATAACTTGCGGCCTTGACAACTGGAGGGTTGCGGTGATTCGCGGCGGTATCGAAGAAACGCTTTGAGTTGCGTTTCATAAACTGACGGATAGTGGGAATTTTGAGGTCGACGTGGAGGATTTCGTTGCGAACGTACCAGGGGGAGCCTGTTGAATTTGTTCTGGAGGATCTGCATTCTATTGAAGCGATGGGGCTTGGCGAAAGATACAATCAGAATCTTTGATAGAGCGAACAAGAATCAATAAAGAAAAACAAGAATGAGGAAATTTACTAAATACGTACAGTAGCGCTCATAAGTCCAGTAGCAATCTCACAAAGCAATAGTTTGACGCTTTGGTTTCACTTACGACCTATTAGTTGTTTCTATATTATAGACACACACACACTTACTTTGTCTCTGTAAATTATCATAATTATAATGTTATTTATAATATAATTTTTAATTGTTAAAGTTGTTAGTATTTTTCTTGGAGAAGTCTTATAGTATTCTATTCATTGTTCTAGTGAAATACTGTGAGTCTGTGGGTTATGAGATGTGAGAAAGCAGGAAGCCTTGCTACTTGGAACAACATCAATAAAAATAAAAAAATACTTACGAATATAACGACCACTGTGAGTGAGATTTCCACACTCCCAAATAATATCCCTAAACAATATACCAATATCTTCCCCGCAGGTTGGGAACCAAATAAACGTATAAAAGTGGGTTGGTATGTACACACGGCTACACATCAAGCTATACATTTCCAGTTTAAGCTGACCTCTCATTGTACGGAAATCCTGTACAATGCGAGATCAGCTTATACAGGAAATGTATAGCTTGATGTGTAGCCGTCTGTATAAAGTCCAATTCAAACTTTATGGCAGCTCGGAACATGAGGGGAGTAGCTGCGCAGTACCAATTCCCGTGTCAGCGAGGGTGAGGGGTGAGGTACTGCGCAGCAAGTAGCCCACTTCACAGCCTAGCTCGAACCGGACTTACCTATATGTCAAGTTTAGATCTCGTCAATGAATACCTACACCATTCGTCATTACCATTATCAGCCCGCATGGGTTTTAATAGACCGGTTCGCTACTATAATAGGTTTGTAATGATAATGATTGAGCTAATTTTCCAAACAACTTGAGGATACAGTATGTTATCATTAGCGTGCAATTTACCAGTTACCTACCAATCGTCTTAACATTAATCATTTTAACTTGGGACCCGCCCTACTGAACTCAGGATTCGATGCTCGGATGTCGTCAATTTATATTTTTGAAATGAAACATTTTAGGCGGCGATTTGATCTCTCTCTTTCTTTCTGTTTCTCACACTAAAACTCTCTTATTCTTCATTTTGTAAGTCATTTCATTCACATGTACACACGGCTACATATCAAGCTATACTTTTCTCGCATTGTACAGGATTTCTGTACAATGAGAGATCAGCTAATACTAGAAATGTATAGCTGGGTATGTATCCATGTGTACGTAGCTTCACGCGCAATTGATTTTACTAATATACGAGAACTAGCTATTGCATTAGGTAGCCTTTAGACATCAATCAAAATAAATTGTAAAACAAACATTGAACTTCATCGAGCACTACTATAACATTCAACCGCAGTTTTCATAGGACTGTCGTCATCGCGCAATTTTAATAGGCCTTTTTATGTGGTTTTTTTTTAAGAAACTGCGTGTATGACCAGCGGGGTACTTGGGCAATACACTATCAGTAGTAAATCGCTTTCGTTCTGACAATTCAACAACATTCATTGCGTTATTTAGGTAGTGGACCAAACAATTTTTTTGAACATATGAAGCAATGGATTAGCAATTTCTTTCAAAATTATTCAAATTACGAGCAAAACCCTGCGATAGTGCGTTATTCAGAGGCTATTAACTCATTAATCAATAGTAATAAACTACATTTAAAAGCACATTTTTCGATAATTATTTTCATCACATTTCAGGTTCATATTTATTTATTTTATTTATAGGAGAACCAACAGCGATTCGGTTGTCAGCCATCGTGGCGAGCGGTTGTCTCGGCTGTGTTCCGACAAAAAAATAAAAAGCGTGCGCCAACCCTGCGCCCAGTTTCGGACAACGAAGTGATAAGTGTTTAAGAAACTGCTGGTGTGCCCTGTGTCGCGAAATACAATTCTTTGGAACTGTACACCTACATACATGCGAGGAACTGCTTGCCTGCCAAAGGATCCTGAGCTTCGAATTTGGTGAGATCAATCCATTCTATGGTTAAGGAAATTTAATTCTGAACAAGAAAGTACAAAGATCTCACGTAGCTCAGCTATTGTTTTAATTTATAGCAAATCATGTAAGGCTCCAACGAGCAACGAGAACAAGCTCGAAGGCAATGAACAACTTGCGTAAAAAGCCTAAAAGTGAGGAAAACCTGGATCTGTTGTGATCAAGTTTCATTGTCCAGCTCGCCTGTTTTTGATAAGGCCAAAAGGCTAAATAAGCCAATCGGACTGAGTTTTGACTTTCAGCTTTAATCTAATTATGGTTGGGCCTAGCGGGTCAGCAGGGTCGTGAACTTGAGGTTTGTCGGTTCTTATCTCAAGAGTCATTCTGGTAAAGGGTTTTTGTAGGATGTTGTCAACTCAAAACAAAACGAACGCCGTCGATTTAGATTTCGTACAAGAACTTATTGCCTTGACCTAGACACTAACCTATTATATGTTAACAATTGTAGCATTTATTCCCAGAAAATACGGCTAACAAATGTATCAAAGTAGAGTAAACCTTCAACGATGCGTTCTGGGGAGGAGAAGACATGCTAATTACCGCGTCAGAATTGTACCTTGTAAACGTGTGCTCTAACTTGTAAAGAGCGGATGATTCGTCATATCATTAAACTGAACGCATTGTTGCTAAAAACTTGTATTTTGTTGCAACAAGCTTACAGAAATGTGCTTCAGGTAGTCCGGCCCTAGGTTAAAAAAAAGGTTTAACAGCCGCACAAATAGTCGGTCCAAGTGTCAAGTGTTAAGTTCAAAAGCGCTGCAAAAACAGTGACGGTGATGCGCCTTGTTGGAATGCGGAAGGCATGTTGTAGTGAAATTATTTGAACATAATAAGCCCTTTTGGATCTTTATTGGGTCTTTGTTTTAAATAAATATAGTAATGTAAATGTAAATTGTGACGCGAAGTCACTAATACCATTTATAATAAACTCAAAGATGGGCTAGAAATTAGCCAGACTAATGTATCAAATGGTGATCGTACCTTGTATGATACACAAACAAACAAACGATTTTATTTTTCATAAACAGTTTCCTCTATCACATTACATTCCTTAAAAACACAGAACGTATTTCAAGGTCATTGAAATGAAAATTTTTCTGCATTAGGTAGGTGGGTACCTACTGAGGCTACTGATAATTGTACATTTTCTGGCACGGTTGCTAAGTAATCTATGGGAGAGTAGGCCTGGGACCCTCGACCTCGACTCAGACGTCTTTTCAACAAATGGCGCGAGTTTCGAGCCCTTGCATCTGTGTCGAAATTAAAATAATTTAAAACCGTGCAAAAGTGGTATACGTGCGTTCCTGATTCCCAGCCTGCGGTTGAGGAGACTACCCCGAGCTAGCTAACCTGGTGAGATCATTCCTTATATTTGAGGCATTTGCCTCGAAGCTGTATAAGTTAACTCTTTCGGTGCGCGCTGCCCCTGAACAGTTGTCTAACCGAAATCACGCTATTTCTCCGCTTTCACCATAACTCGTGATTATTTTAGAAATTATGTATTAAAGCTCTACAAACCCTATGTCATTGAATATGAAATTAAAATTAAAGCATTGTTCTAAAAAAACTGTATTTTGTAGCAACAAGGTTACAAAAATGTGCTTCAGGTACACGACCCGAGGGTGACAAAAACAAAAAATGGTTTGTCACAAATGGTCGGACCCAGTGCTAAGTGTTAAGTTAGAAAGTGCTGCAAAAACATTTAGTGTTCGAATGCGTTTTTTTGTTCCGTCTTGGTAGAATGTGGATGCCGCGCCGTACACTCAGCCTACGCGTGCAGGCCGCGCGCAATGTGTTGTGTTGGGTTCGATTCCCAACATGCTGCTCGGATTGCAGCGTAGACTTCTTCAGCTTTTATTTGAGTGAGGCAGGTAGCCATTTCTCATAACTTGCAAGCAATGATAAAGTAATAGTAGGAGAATAATGATAAGAAGTTAAAAAGAGTAAAGTGAATTCCGGAAATTATCGAAGTGCGGATAAGTAAGCTTTACTAAGTAGCACAGCAGTATGTTGACATATGACAGGCTTGCGTTGAATTGCAGATAAAATTTCCAAAATGATTTACTTAATAAAAATGCAATCTCGGCTTCTACTGTCTGCTACCACCACTGGCTCAGCGTAAACAATGCCACAATACAAAAATGAATACCTCATAACACAAGTAATAATATGTAAATTACCACCAACACATAGGTTATTGTAAAAAAATGGGGATAATTTTAAAACTATGAAATCTTACGCATAGTAGTAAGTTGCTATAATGCTGAGGTTAGATTTCATACAGGTGTGTTTTTTAACGATTTTTCAACATTTTCGTTAGCCATAGCGATGATGAGTTATGATTATGAATCAGAATCAGAATGCTTTATTTGTAAACATAGGTCAAATTACAACAGTGTGAGATGTTACAGATAGGTAGATCTTCTATGTTTTGCACAAAGGCGTACAAATATATTGAATTATGTATAAATAACATTGTCAAATATTTACTATTTACCATACATTTAACTTATAACTTATCATTAAGTGGTAGAATTACGTAAACTTTCACATCAGTAAGAAAGTCAATATTAAAAGGCATAAAAATAGAAAAATACAATCAATTAAAATAAATGTAAAATAGATTAATTTAAGTGTCATATTAATGATAATGTCAAACAAGATTCAAGATCCTCAAAATAGGTGAGGTGTACAATTTTCAGAGGCAGTAATTATAGAATCGTCGTCTAGATAGTCCTTTAGTGAGTAATATCATTTATTTATCAAAATTCTTAATAGTTCTTTTTTGAAATTGTCCAGATTTAGCGTTTTTATTTTTTCAGGTAGTTTGTTAAATATTTTTTGGCCATACAGAAGGTACTTAAGGAACAGCTGATGCGAAGACAGCCGAGTTATCAGCTATTATAGTGAAGTGAAGGAATTGCATAAACAGGTGGATTATCTAACCGTTATACGTTAGCTTTATAATAATAGAAGTGATTTTAGAAAAATATAAGACTATTGATAAGAAGGATTGCCACTAAAAGACTTGAAGATAAATGAAAACATTCACTTATATGTTGTTAATTAAACATATGAAATAAGACTAATAAACAAATAAATAAGGATTAACTTGGAACAAACTCACAAAATGTCTAAACCATCCACTGGATAAACAATGATCTGCAGTTTTCGTACTTCTTTGCCCGTGACGACGACTCGACCATTCGACGGGTCCAAATTCCGACGCCGACCGACGTCTGGATGACTTCGTCTTCTGGACGTGTACAGTGTTACGCGAAGTCTCTTCAACAAGGTATTCATGATTCCTGCTAATACTGTCCCCGCTGAAGACCGCAACTGAAGAGCCTCGAGTTCGAAGTTTTTTGTTTTTTCGAGACCGTTGCTTTTGAAATTTAGACGATGAGACCCTTGAAGGACCGATGCTAGCACGGGGAGCATCAGTGGACTCCTGTATTTTAGGCAAGGCTTTAATGCCGTACTTATAACAATAATAAAACTGTTCCTGACAAACAGCTAATAATGAAACTAAAGTAAGAGGAGTATCGTCCGCCGCGGTGAAGCCAGAGGAAGTGAGTGAAAGAGAAAAACCGTAACCAAACGCATCAAGAATCATAGGATGTGTTATCTCGCACATGTCCACAGACGACGAAAACCATACATGCAGCAATGCAGTACAAGGCAAAATCCAAAAAAGTCGGCCGACCTATTTACACTTGGAATGACAACCTCAAACAGGACAGGACTTACTTCGACAAGGAAATCAACTTCTTAAGGGACACGGCTGAAGAACGAGATAAGATCTAAAAGGCTGCTAGCGAGATATACAGCAAACCGGAACGGATAGTAGCGAGACCTCAGATGAAGAAGATAACCTAACAACACAGCATAGCAGCGACCGGCTGCGACGTCGTTAAAAGATGCCCTCCCATAGACAAATATTACCCCCCCCCCCCCTCCACTAGTCCAATGCTAATTTTAGGGTGCATTACTCGATTGGCTCTCACACTCCTATCCTATTCTAAGGGCACGTCTTCCCTACCATTACAGTGCCCCCCGGTCTATTCCTTGATATGCAATGGTCTTTGTAGCACCATGAAGCATGAGGCTGCAGGGGCTAGTGCAAATCTTGGGGTTCATTCGATTAATCGAGTCTGGTCAAACCACGCTGGGGTCGGTGCATTTCATTCATTCATTCATTCATTATTTATAGGAGAACCAACAGCTATTTCAAAAGTATAAGTGTATGAGACATAGAGCCAATTACAGGTTCTCACGGGAAGAAACAGTAACAGTAATAAAAATCTTAGGATCACCTAACATGCACGATACAAAGGAATAGTAAATGTATCTAAATAATGTGCAAATAGCACTATGCACTTTTCAAAAATTCCGCGTTCTAAATATTAAAGTCCTTGCTCGCTCGCACCATATATGAGTTTTGCCTGTAATAAGAAGAGGAAAAAGGAATGGAAATAGGCGGATTAAATCTAACTGATCTCTGAGGGACATTGAAACGCAGTCTATGCAAGAGTTCAGGACAGTCAATCTCGTTTGATATAACTTTGAAAAGAAAAGTGCAATCCGCTAGACGACGACTTGTAACGATTTGTGTGGCTGCAAGTGAAATTTCTTGCAAAGATTTTAGTTATTATCAGAATGGTAAGGTATCTTTTTTGTATATTCTCAATACGATCAATACATTTGCCATAACACGGGTTCAAAATTTCGCATATTCAATATGATTCTGACAAAAGAGCAATAAATAATCTTAAGGGTTTTGGCCTTCTTGAAACACCCAGCGAGTCTCATAACAAACTCCAGTGACTTTGAAACTTTGGCCACTATTTGCTCAATGTGCACGTTAAAAAGAAGTTTCGAATCATGAAAAACGCCCAGGTCGCGTACACCGTCATATCTCTGCAATAGCTGCCCTTTAAGTTTATGAGTTGTAGGGAGAGGGACGCGTTTTCTGCTAAAGGAGATTACTGAACATTTAACAGGGTTCAAATCTAGTTTCATGCCAAGTGAGATTGGAGAGCATCCATGTCATCATTCGATGATATTGCAGAAAATGTCTTCATATCATCAGCAAAACAAAGTAAATTAGAGTAGTGGAAACACGAGTCAATGTCGCCAACATACTCGTATATGATAAAAAGCAACGGACCCGTCAAGGAACCTTGAGGAACACCACTAGGAGCTGAAAACCCAGCCCAATAACTGATAACGACAGCTTGAGATCTATTTTCAAGGTATGAAGTAAGCCAACGAAGTATATCTCCTGTGATGCCATTGTTAAAAACCTTTGTTTTAAGAATATTGTGGTCAATTCTATCAAAAGCTTTACTGTAATCGGTGTAAACGACGTCGACCTGTGCCCCATTGTCCATTCTGTTCGTTAGAAAGTCATTGAGCAAAGCTAGGTTAGAAAAAGTTGAACGACCCTTAAGAAAAGGGCTAAAAGACTGACTTAGCGCTGCGTAAATTTGGTTGTAAACAACCCTTTCAAATACTTTCGCTAATATGCCCAGTTTGGAAATAGGTCTGTAGTTAACTATTTCATTTTTATGACCTTTTTTATGCACCGGAGTTATAAAGGCAGACTTCCAGATTTGGGGGACAGAATGTGACGCGAGCGATTACTTGAACAATAGAGTAACTAGCAAGGCAATGGTTTCAGCACACCCAATCAGCAATTTAGGTGATAAGTGATCGGGACCAGCAGATTTAAACGGATCAATTTGACTAATTAACTTAACTATAACATTTAGGTAAATTTCAATTGAGTGAATATCTGAGGATATATTGGAATTTATAGCAGTTTGGGGGGGACAATAATTAGTAGACACATCTTCACTGATAGGTTCAAGAAAAGTAGAATAAAAGTGGGAAGAAAATGCATTACATTTGTAAGTCTATTTAGACTCGGGAGAAGAGATCGTCACATCACCGTACTTGAGGAAACTAGGTATTGCTTTTGACTTAGATCGCTGCTTCACAAAGCGTTTTGGATTCTTTTCGATGCAGGCTTCTGTTTCAACTAAGTAATTTGAGTAACAATCCGCTTCCGATTAACCCGCTCACGTAAATGTTTAAAGGTCGCCTCATCTGAAAGTCTGCCATACGTCTTAAATTTACGGAGATATTTAAACTTCTCTTTAATCAAGCGTTTAAAAGCCGGGGACTATCAAATAGGGTATGAGCTGTGAAAGACTGTCTTAGTAGGAATATACTTGATTTGAATATCCGCTATAGTAGCATAGAGTAGTTTACGGCGTCATTAAGCGACATGTCTAAAATACGTTCGTCCAGTCTAAAGCTCCTATTAATTGCCGCAAAGTCAGCTTTACCGTACAGATAACGCATAAAGGGAGCGGGAGTAAAATAGGTAGGTATACTCTGCAAAGTTGACGTCGAGACAGAGGGCAGGATGGTATTTTTCAACAGGTGATAAAGGCACCATACATTCACTCACTGAAACAATTTCATTACATTATACCAGGTCCAGAATCTTACCATATTCATTCAATATTGCATTATATTCGTTAAACCCTAAAACTCGCAATTCATCTGTTAACATGTACTCATCACCACTACAAATATTCACAGGCAATAAATGTGTCGTTATTTAATTGCCACAAGATTCCACTTAGGTTAAAATCACCAATAACTAAATAATTATCAGTTGGATTATTTAACACTATATTACTTTGGCTATGGAGAAAATTGGACAATTGATCCGAAAAAGAGTACCCACAGTTTTGCTTACACAGATAGATGACACAAACATTCAATTTAAGGTATTTTTTTGTGTTGGGCTGACGCACACTCAAAGTCACCCTCAAGTCTTCAGCCGAGGAGTGAAATAATTGTTGGGGAACCAAGACACCACCTCCACGGGACTGACCCGTGATACAGTAATCCCGGTCGCGACACCACACAATAAACTGATCACCAAATAACTCCGAGTTTAATATGCCGTCCACCAACCAAGTTTCCGTTAAAACAATAACATCATATAAACATAGGCATAGTTGGCGAAGATGAAAGGATTCAGTCTTGGTACGGAGCCCACGAACATTCTGATAGTAAACATGCAGTTTTTATTATCGTTCAAAGCCATCGAAAATTAATACAAAATGTGGCAACAAAATTGTTAGCCCGAAAACAACCACTCAAGTAACAACGTTAAAAGACTAAAGATTACAGTATGTATTTATGTGTTTTGACATTGTTTTTATGTGTTTGAATACATTTAGTAAAGAGCAGTGGTGGCCCAGTGGTAACGGCCGTGACTTACGAGTATAGGTGTAGGTCGTAGGTTGGAACCCAGACAGGCGCTTTACTTTGAGTAAAACATTTCCTCATCACTGCTCTCGAAACGGTGAAGGAAAACATCGTGAAGAAACCGGCATGTTACATAACAAAAAATTCAAAGACATTGGACATCTACCAACCCGCACTGGGCCTGCGTGGTGGATTACGGCCCACTCCCTCTCACCGAGAGGAGGCCTGTGACCCAGCAGTGGGAACAGTATAGGCTGATTATGTGTATGTATATATACATTTAAAATCTCCTTGTAAACTAGTGACTTTTATTAATAGATAATTAAAATCCAAATAATCAACGTTATATTTTATTTTAAAAAGTCGCAAGTTTCTTTTTATTGGCCGTGCGCTGGGAGCGGGACAGGGCGAGACTTAGCGGCAGGACGGAGAAGACCGAACACTCATGTTTGGTCGGGGGATCGCCTTAGAGTTTCATCCACATTCACCCCTGCATCCCCTATTCACCCCGTTTGGCGGTAATAAATTGTTAGTTTTGTAAAAGGCACTGTACCTACTGTGTTAGGTTCTTTTTCAAAAACAGAAACCTTGAAAAGAAAAATCTTTTTTTGTGAAAAAAGTACTTACCAACTTACCAAAAGCTGTAATTTGAAAAAAAAGGAAAGCTACTTTCTCATTACAACAAATAACCTATTATGCATAGTAGGAGAATTAGCCAAAAACGTAAATAACCTTATGTTTTACAATATCTATTTACGATAAAATGTTTTGTCTTTTGCTTTGTTACTCAAACTCTCAACAGCAAATAAAAATAAATAAATAAAAACTGATACCACGTCAGACTCTTTTTTGCCGAGCTGTACTTGTCCTTGGTTTCTTTTCTCTGCTGCACAAGGGCTGTCTATGGTAGGGAACAGTGTTGCCACCTCAAAAATTATCTTGTCACTAGATCCAGTGTAAAATGTCGCCATATTTTGGAAATTTGGATTGAAAAAAAACCACCTACCTGTTCTCGCTATTATAAAAAAAAATTAAAGTACTTTATATGTCTGAAAAAAAAAGGAATTTAGTAACATACAATAGTGAAAAATAACAGACTTGATTAAAATTCAAGATTTTGAAACATTAAATCTTCCATTAAATCATCATCATCCACAGACCCCGACATTTGCGCTGAAGACGTAGTTGGTTGTGATAGATCTCTAATGAGTACTTTGCGTTTTTGCCGATAGCCTCAATAACATTGCTAGGCAAAGTGAGTAAAACACTTTCAGTTCGTCACCACTGCTAGAGGATTAAGCCAGCTTTTGAATACATCATGCTCCTCCCACGCTTTTCTATACTTACCCTTTACCTTACTTGCGACTTTTTTTTCTTGGGTGGTAGTTCAATTCTTTAATGGAATTTAATATTCTAAACTTCACTATTCTCACTCCCACGATGAAACGATACGATGGACACACTCTTCAACTAACTTCTTTACTGTTCTTTCACTGAGAACGTGCAATTTCCTACCAACTTTCGAATTCAGTTAAAGAATGATAAAACAGTAACAATAAAGTCAATAACTCAGTGTTTGGGACTCCCCGACCCATAGACTAAGTCCAGAGAGATACTTATTTCCGTTTCAAATAAGTGTTCCCAAATTCCGTATTGAAAAATCGTCAAAAATCGCTAAAATTAATTAGGCGCTAAACGATGAAAAAATGTGGCTAAGAGCTCTGAAAAATCACAAATCTAGTGACAAAATCACCAAGGTGGCAACAGTGGTAGGGAATTACTTGTCTACAGTGAGTCTGTACTGTAGACCACAGACATATAAATTTTATATGTCTGTGCTGTAAACAAGCAAGTACCTAAGCCTTGTAGACTACAAGGCATCCAAACAAGGTGTGATTCCACTTCACCAATAAATACAATAATATATCCAAATATGATGCAAAATAGTAGAGTGTAAAAAATACAGGCATTCTAATAGTGTTGAAATAATCCTGAAAATAGTGTTGCTATAGGTACCTTTACAATATAAACTATATGACCATGCCATTGATTCTATTATACCACTAAATTCATTATGTAATAATCAAATATTAATACGAAACTTGCTCGTTCTAAATGGTGTGTTCTTCTTCTTCTTTTTGATTATGGCAAGCGGCCTTAGCCATTGCTGCCAGTCGAGTAAATGGTGTGTTTTACAATGGCTGCATTCCGAATTGAGCTGTAATCGATTTGAGCGCGCTTACACCCGTTCCGAGTTAGCTTGAGCGCGATAACAATGTCCCGTGAATCGTCATAGATGCCATCTAATAATATCACTGTGAGCGAATCGTTGACAGCTCTCGCTAATTATCGATGTGAGCGCTGTCAGCGATTATTGTCTAACTCGGAATGCAGCCAATGATGCGAAGATCTACTCCGCTTTCCGAATTGCGCCGTAATCGATTTGAGCGCGCTAACACCCGTTCCGAGTAGGCGTGAGCGCGATAACGATGTCCCGTGAATCGTCATAGGTGACGTCATGAAATGCGCCATCTTGCGATAACGCCGACCATGCCATAAAGAAATATCACTGTGAGCGAATTGTCAGCTGTCATAATCGTGATATCTAAATCGGAACGCTAATTATCGATGTGAGCGCTGTAAGCGATTATGGTCTAACTCGGAATGCGGCCTAAGTCCCGTGAATCGTCATAGGTGACGTCATGACATGTTCCATCTTGCGATAACGCTGACCATGCCCTTTAAAATTTCACTGTGAGCGAATTGTCAGCTGTCATTATCGTGATTTCTAAGGCCGCATTCCGAGTTAGACCGTAATCGCTGACAGCGCTCAAATCGATAATTTGCGTACCGATTTAGATGTCATGATTATGACAGCTGAGAGCTGTCAACATTTCGCTCACAGTGATATTTCTCTAAGGCATGGTCGGCGTTATCGCAAGATGGCGCATCTCATGACGTCATCTATGACGATTCACATGACATCGTTATCGCGCTCACGCTAATTCGGTACGGACGTAAGCCGGCTCAAATCGATTATATCGGCTCGGGTCTAGTATCGTTTGGCAGGAGTTTTGGGGTAGAAAGGGTTGAAGATGGTAGGGGTGGGTTCCCTTATTATAACGCTACCACTCTTATTACAAGGTAATGCGTATTTTACGAGAAATTAATAATAAATGTTTCTAACCTCAAATTAGATTACATCGTAACGAAACGTTAAAATCGGCGATTGACAATCAAATCTGTACTAGTGTATTGTCTGTGGTTTAAAATGTCGTGCAAAATCGATGAAAAGGAACGTAAAAAATAAAACCCCATTTGCGTCATGTGTCAGTGTCATTTGTTAACGTTCATTCCGTTTCTCCCAGAGTTGTGAGAAGTTAGTGTACCCCCACTTCATGGTTAAAATAGGTCGACATTGTTCCAAAACCGAATCGGGGCACCCCGACTCCACGTAGTCTTTTGGCTCCTACCCCTAGAGTGTTTATAAAAATCCGGTGGCGCGAAGGGAGGGCAACCCCCGCCCGCTGTAACAAAGCATACGCACCCGTGCAAAGCATAGAAGTTGCGGAGGTGAGCATGGGTGCCTATCCTTTGTTACGCAAGGGCGAAGGGGTTGCACTTCCCGCAGCGCCGGAGACGTTAGAAAAGCGACATTTAAGTGTTTTGAGGTTAGGTTACAATAATTAGTTTTTCTCAAGAACGGTGCGTTACCTTTTCATGGGAGTGGTACCAGGGGGGACGGAGCACCTCCCCACCCCCTCCTCCTGCCAAACGATACTAAACTTAACCATTATATCCCAATACGGAATGCAGGGTAAATCGGAACGCTAATTATCGATGTGAGCGCTGTCAGCGATTATTGTCCTACTCAGAATGCGGCCCTAGCAATGATGACATGTGTCATTCAAGTCTTTGACGTAGCACGTCACGGTGGAAAATTATCAGTGGAATGTCAGAACAAACAAAAAGTCAAGAGAGGAAATCCAATAGAACAATACAAGAACATGTTGCGTTTATTATTTGTTCTCTAAAACTCGGAATTTATCGTAAAACGAAATTGTGAATGATCTCTCTTGGTGATAAAATAAAGCAAACGGGTGCAAGTGAACCGTTTTTTCTATATGTAAAGGTAAGAAATCTTTATGACGTGCTTAACAATGCCTAACTAGGAGATCGAATCAAAATAATTATGTGCAGTGAAATTATGTGCAGTACATAATAATACTTTTAAAAAATTCAATCAAGCGCAACAGTCAACTATTTAGAAGTTTAAATTGAGATTGAGCTCTTCTACAAAATGTTATATTAAACAAAGACTGATTAAGTTTTTAGAATTACAAAAATGATCTCTGTTATTGTTTGATGATGGCGATTGAGTCACCGGTCATAAGATTATTTCCATGAGGCAAATGTGTGGTCAGGGTCGCAAAACACATTGTTATTATCTGTTACTCATTTCTTATTTTTTTCTTATCACTAATTTACTCAAGTACTTGTCCGCATGAATAAATATCAATTTTAATTTGAAATTATGATGCAATATGAATATATTTCAGACTAAAATGGCTTCGGAACACTCTGGTTTAATACAACAAGTGGAAAATTTTGAAACACTTCCCGAATCAGTTACGTTACAAAATGAAGACAATCAGAATGTTGAAAAAGCTGTTGAGGCTATGATGAAGATATCCCCGGTGCAGATACAACAGGAATATTATGAAAACTTAGGGGACTGCGACTGGGTGAAGTAAGTATGGTTTTAATTGCTGAAGCATAAGACAGTAAAATACATAACATTATTGGCTAAATTGGAGCCATTAAAGATGGCAATCAATATTTTTTATATTTTTGACACAAAATTAGTAAAAATAAAACATAACTTCAATGTATTTAATAACTTATAACATACCGCCTGTAATCCCAGAAGGGTTAGTCAGAGGCACAGATATTATAATACTACATACAGATACCCAATCCCATACAAAGAAATGACACCTCCCTAAGTCTGGCAATTGAGCTGGCAATTTTTCGTCATCAAAATGTTCAACAGATGGCAGCATCAGCGATTCACTAATTGCCAGAGACTGTAGTTTTAAAACGCCATCTAATAGTCGACCTACGTTTAAAACGTTTCGTGCCATCCTTTTTAATTAAAGTTTTATACTTCCAGTTTCAGAAAAACATGTAAATAGATTTCTTTTATATTTTTATGTAAATAAATAGATTTAAAATAAGTTGTTTCATTTAAATTTGTGACTATAATAGTTGTTTTGAAGACAGGACAAATTGAGTAAAACGCTATCTATTGCAAAGAGCTCTAAAAAAAAAAAGATTAACAGATGGCTACTTTTATCATTTTATGGGTTCGAATTGAAGTTAAAAGCTTCATTAATGTGTTTTTTGTTGAAAAACGAGTGTGAATAGATAAATCAGCCTTTAACAAGGAAGTCTTTATTTTTACTAATCTTACTTTAGCCAAAGTTCTGCCGTTTATCGCTTTCTAATGATTGTTAATTTCAAAATGGTTACCTATGCTGCCATCTATGATTATTTTTGAAGACTAATTATAAAATGTTCTAATTGAGACCCCATGTCAGAGGTGTACTTAGAGTACACCCACATTTTGCCAGTTATATTTAAGTGCCATGAAATTGGGGGCGAGCCTATTGCCGTCAACCATGCACAAATCCAGACTCCGGACTGCAACTGATAAATTCTAGATAGAAAATCCCAATTACACTTTGTGCAACCTGGGAATCAAACCCAGAACTTCATGCTCAGCAGTAGCTCTTGCGACCACTAGCCGAACGAGGCAGTAATGTATTTAATCACTGTAATTAGTAACAAATTATTGTAATAATAATTGTGGGTACATCTATTAATAGAACTAGCATGAGAAAATAATAATGTCACAGGGCTAGGCGACAGCCAATTCATGTAAATATGTAAAATACATTTAAAAGTTTCTCTTAAAAGATGAACATCAACTTTGATTGACATATTTTTGCCATCATTCAACTCACAATGATACTATTGTTATAAAAACATTTTGCTCAAAATAATCAGTACTTAACTCAAAACTTGAATGTTGTTTATCAGACACTACAGCAACCATAGGTACTTTACATTATAGTAGCTATTTTTAGAATTACCTTCCTGTATAAATCCAGTATCAACCACATGTTTTTCAGACATGCTTTTCGTATCCATATACCTTTTTGGCAAATTATTTTTTTGGTGTGTTTGTAAAAATGGTCAGGACAATGTTTGAATGAAATCTTTGTTTTGGAAAATCCACATGGAAATTTTTGTTTGAAATTCCCCCGGGCGTCGCCGAGCATGAAGATATAAATAATTAGAAGAAAATAAACAATAAATGTATTGATTGGGATCTTATATTCAGGTATGAAAAAAGCAATAGGAACTATTTGCTTCAAAATGTAGCATTTGCACTCTTTGGAGGTCCAAGCTGTGAAGGGGAATTATCAGAAGTTGTCGGTGATCAGAATGCTCACCTTGAAGGTTACACAACCAGACAGAAGGAACAAGTCATGAGAGTTTATGAAAAATTGTGTGAACAAAGTAAGTATCATGCATTGTTATTGTTTTTATACAGCCTCTAATTGGTAGAGATAGAATTTAAAAAAAAGTCCAGTAGGCCAAGATGATCTGATTATTCAGGGTGCTTTAAGTATGAAAACTGTATTTTCAACAGTTATTATTAAAATAACAAAATTTTTCTAGGTAAATTTTCTCACAACGATGATGACATAGTAATGTCAGTACTCCTCATTGTGTGCGCTAAACCAAAACCGCTGAAGTTCTATCAGATGCAGCCATCAAACTACTGGTTAGACCTTCACGAGAGGACGGACAGTGACATGTGGTGTACTGCTGTATTCAGAGTAAGGAGATGTATACCTACTACAGTTGGCAGTAAGTATTAGGCTCAATAAAATTAAACTAGTTTTTCACTTGAGTCAAAAAGGTGATGATACTTTATTCTTTAAAACCAAGCATTCGTTTGCATAAATTTAATTGTAATATTTTCATTGTTTTTAGTGAAATCCTGCCGCGTTTACGTTGATGAAAATGCACGTGTTTATCAAAACTGGGATTCGTATTTGATATACAATACTTTGCCAAAATGTGTAATCATTGCGCCTGAAAACGGAGAATATACTGGAACTCTTCTTGAGGTAACTAAGTTTTTTTTGTCACTGGCCTTTCGAAATCAGTAACAAACAGTAGACAAAAAGGGATCAACTGCATTTTTAGGGTACCGTACCTTAAAAGGAAAAAAATGGAACCCTTATCAGAATTTGATTTACTAATAATTTGTTTATTAATTTCATGTAATTATTTCAGGGAGAAGAATCTTTCGCTGTAAAACTGACGGTAGCGCCATCACCAACGTTGGGTATAAAGGCGCGAGTGCTAAGTTCAGTGGATTCCGCGACCACGATAGCGTCTATAGGCGCCATCGGCGTGATCGGCGTGGCGGCGTTCACTCCCGTGGCGCCGGTCGTACTCGCTGGAGCCGCCGCCGCTACCGTGGCCACCGGCGTGTACGGCCTCGTACGATCCTCGCTCCATTTGCACGATAGAAGCGTTCATGAACAAGTAAGTTGACTGTGGTATTAATAAATCAAAAGTAATGTATTCCAATTAGGCGGAGAATCACCACATTTTGAACGTCAAACTTACATGAGACAGACCCCCAAAACGCCCGCCCTTCACCACTCCTAGTGCTTTAGCTAGGAAGAAGTGGCGCTACAAATTCCCCAGCAGCACAGCTGTCTGTTAAGCTAAAACTTGATTCTATACAATGGTATTCAAAGGTTTTTCCTTAAATTGCAGAGCATTAGCCCAACAGATGCCGAAGCCCGCGGCAGCTGGCTGAACATCGCGGCGTCGAGCGTAGGCCTGGCTGCCGGCGCCGCCAGCTCGCTGCTGTCGCGCTCTGCCGCAGCCGGCACCAACATGACCAAAGTATGTATAGTCTGTTTCAAAACTATGTGGTGGAACTATAAACAAACCCTGTTCAGGTTAAACTCTTATGCGATCACTCACTAAAAGATATACGAGGGCTGCACTAAAAGTATCGGGAATGGAATATTTCAGCCGGGGCGCCCTGCGGACGGAGAGTCCGCAGGGCGCCCCGGCTTCTTAATGAGGACCAGTTTCCCCGTCTTCCAGCGAAGTGGGAACTGGCCCTCCTCCAAGCATGCGCTTAGGAGCCCCATAAGTCGAGGCCCGAGAGCCTCCATGGCCAGAACCCAGGCTCTTCCAGGTAAGCCGTCGGGTCCTGGGGCGGTATTTTTGGCACTAAGCCTATTTACCGCCACTCTCAGCTCTACCCCGGTCACCTCCGAAGCATCGTCGTCGTCGTCGGCAGTGTGGTCCGCATCCGGCACCGCAGTAGGCGGAGTCATGGGCGGGGGAGTATGCTCCCCCCGCGAAGGGAACAAAGTGCTCACCACCTCCTCCATGAGCTGGGGCCGGAGACTCTGCGTCAGTGGGGGAGCCCATGGGCGGAGTTTATCCCGCACCATTTTGTAGGGGCGTCCCCACGGGTCCCTGTCCACTGTTCCTGTCATATTAAAATCTTTTTAATTGAAAACTCCTTGGTTTTAAAAATCGAATATCATTTATTTATTTAAAAAAAAATTCTCGGTCTTGTCACAAGGTTTTGTCAAACTTGTTTAGTCGTTGAGAAAATGGAATTGACTCGAGAAAATTCAAGAGCGATGATTTATTATGACTTTCGAAGTGGTTTAACACAAAAGCAGTGTGTTGACCGGATGATTTCTGCATTTGGTGATGAAGACCCATCCAAAACCACAATTTATCGCTGGTTTGCTGAATTTCAACGTGGACATGTCAAGCTCAGTGATGATCCCAGTCAAGGTCGTCCAAAAACTGCAGTCACCCAAGGAAACGTTGATGCTGTGCGTAAGCTGATTGAGGAAGATCGACATGTGACATACCGCGAAATTCAGGCAACTTTAGACATTGAGTCAAATACAAATAATCTTGCATGAACAATGGGGAAGGTCGGGCAAAGCTAATTGTAGATGGCGTGACCATAGCTAGATCCCTACGGCCTACAAAAATTTTGACATTTCGTTCATTCATTTCATTTTATGTTTATACATGAGTTTGATTTTATTTCACTATTTCGTTATTTTCGGTGATTTCAGTATTTTAAATCAAGTAATTGACATGGAAAGTGTCAGAATTAATATTTCCTCGTAATCACTTTCTTCAAAATGTTCACGACATAAATTCGAACTCAAAAAAATCTGTACGAATAGCTTTAAAGCACAATCTTCTAATTTTAGGGGCTTACGAGAAATTCGAACTCCAATTTCTGAGTATCTAGGAACACAATATCGAGTCAACTTTCGCTAAAATAAAATAAAACCACATCACGCCTTGTATTTTTAGCTTGTGTTGGGAACTAGCTACGACAGCGCCATTTTGACAGTTGCCTTCCCCATTAGGTGTAAAAAAGTTGTTTTCCCGATGGATACCGCATTCGCTCTGTGAAGAGCAAAAAGCGGCTCGCGTTACTTGGTGCATCAGAACTCTCGAAAGATTCCACGCAGGATCCTCAAATGCTGTATACAACATCTTATCAGGTGACGAATCCTGGATACACGCGTACGAACCCGAAACAAAAAACCAGTCACGAGTTTGGGTGTTCGAAAATGAGTTAAAGCCAACAAAAATTGTCCGTTCACGGAATGTTGCAAAAAAAAATGGTGGCCACGTTTGTCTCCAAAACCGGCCATGTTACGACTATTCCTCTTGAGGGACAAAGAACGGTTAATGCAGAATGGTATGCTAGCATTTGTTTGCCACAGGTCGCTTCTGAACTCCGTAAAGAGAACTGCAACCGCCGCATCATCCTCCATCACGACAATGCGAGTTCTCACACCGCACACAGAACAAAAGAGTTTTTAGACCAAGAAAACATAGAATTATTAGACCATCCGCCGTACAGCCCCGACCTAAGCCCTAATGATTTCTATACTTTCCCTAAAATAAAGAATAAATTGCGTGGACAGAGATTTTCATCACCTGAAGAAGCTGTGGACGCCTACAAAACGGCCATTTTGGAGACCCCAACTTCCGAATGGAATGGTTGCTTCAATGATTGGTTCCATCGTATGGAAAAATGTGTCAAATTTCGCGTAGAATACTTCGAAAAGCAATAAATACATTTTTAAATAGTATTGTTGTGTCACTTCCTTGATTCCCGAAATTTTCAGTGCCGCCCTCGTAAGTAACACATTCATGTGTTTTTAGAAAGTTTCACAACATTATTTCTTACCACTTTTTTCAACAATGATCTAAATGACATTATTAAATTGTAGTTGAAAACATTGAGGTTATAAAGTCACCTCAATGGTCAAATTACAAACATCTATAAGGTGATAAAAAATTAGACTTTATGGTTAAATGATCAGTGGAAAAAAACTACTAGCAATGATATTTATTCGGTATGAAGACCGCAAAAATGGAGCAGTACATCCCCACTACTATTACAGCTCTCATGTCCTACTTTTTGACAAACATAAGTATCTATAGAGGTATGAGGAACAGGGCGTAGAGTTCACTGATACTCTATAGAAAAGGGAGCATCTTCCAACGAGACGGGTGTTGTGTGTGGTGGGCAACTGCCCGACGATTGATGTTGGGAAGTTTGATATATTAAGCTAGTTGCACACTCTGCTTGCGCGATGCAGGATTTTGCGTGACGTCAGTGTGATGCGTAGTTCGCATGTGGCGGTGTAGATGCCGCCACATATCGTTCTCCTGAAGTATTTTATCTGAGTAGAAGTCACTCTTGCCTTATGTATCAACGCCCTGAATTCCTTATTAAACAAGTATAACGTGTTGTGTGTATTGCAGACAGGACAAGCGCTGGCGGTGTCGGTGGAGGTGTTACGTCACGCGAACATAGTCACAGGAGGCGCGGGCGTCGTCAACAGCTTGTTTCACATAATACTGAAGGTATGCTTAACTTCATTGTGGTAAACCATAACCCTTTTATTTTGATAAAACCATATTTCAACGATATTTCATGAAAGATAAAGTTGATATATGTTTGGCTGTAAATGCCACGCATTCATGTGCCTCGCTAGATGTGCGCCGGCCGCAGTTCTTATAAGTATTTCTGTCACATCAGTAGACCTTTCAGTGGCGGGTACAGAATGAGACTTAAAACGGCGACATAAAATTAAGTGGTTTTTTAAACGAAATATTTTAGAGGTTGATTATTTCAGTGATAATCGTAACCGCGACCGCTTTTATTGTGAGGTATAATATGTTTTAAACTGACAATAAAAGGGATGTTAACTAATATTAAAAATATTCAAACAAAATAATATTTATTACCATTGCATGAGATAGTAATTATGTATTAACAAAAAAAAACAAGATTGATAAAAATGGTTTGAAAAATATCTTAATTTATCTTGAATGTTGTCGGTTCCTCCTTTTAAAAATATCCCTTCTTTATCTTTAGTATCGCAAGCACGGAGAGAAGCCGACGAAGCTTGAACTGTTCCAATTCGCGTCGGCGACTCTGTTTTTCTGCCATGCTGTGGTGTCCAACCGGACCGCGCAGAGTATTATTGAGGACGCTCAGGCTAAAGCTATCAACGAGTATCGCTCCACACTTCGGAGCAATAGACACAGGTCAGTAACGAAAGGTTTTTTGTTTTAGTAAAACTCTTGTGATAGATACGAAGTAATAGTTATCTTTATTACTCTATGATGCACCTGAAAATCATTTATATTATTGCTCTGTTCTTTTTTTCTAGAAAAATGTTCGACAAAATCAGCGCTGAATCAAGAAGGGTACAAGGAGCAGTTCAAGGCAATGCTGAAGTCATCAGAGGCATTCAGAACATCATCGATAAAGACCAATACTTCGCTGACGTACTCCGCATTAACAAAGACCTCAACCAACACAAGCTCAGAATATCCATGACTTCCGATGGACAAGTCAACTTGAACGCTCAACATAAGTTCAACCCTGGAGAGCTGTATAACCTCGGAAAGGAAGGCAGGGCACAGCTGTTTAGTAATATTGGCCCTGCTTCTGTTAACAGCAACAACGTGCCAACACGGATAGTACCCTCCACAAATGCAGTCGCCGGCTATATCGAAGGCGAGGAAGAAAATAATACGTTGGTCGGCATTCATCCGGGAGAAATACTAAGAATCGGTTCCCTACTCGTTCGAGTCAGCGCATCTGGCGCAGAAAATGTAGCTCTCATGCTAGAAAATTTAAGTCAAGATGTTTATGCCAATTTAATGACAATATCTTTTAACGTGTTGTCTAAACTGGTGCCTGAAGACATCGCCAGACTTAGGCTGCTGAGCCCTGAAGAAGATCTGATCGTCCAAATAGTAAAGTTTGTGTTCAATTACATGAAACACGAACGGCCGCTCGGCGACGCAAGTAGAGAGAATGACAATGGCATCACGATAGTTTTAAAAGAATTCTTCCAAGAAGGTGTTGTTCGCCAGGAAACGATCTTGTACTTGAAGGATCGTCTGCTCGGCTGGGTCGACGGTGAAATGGATCGGAGGAGCTTAGAGTTCCCAAACAAGAAGTCAATTGTGTGTGAAACTTGTAGAGGCATTAGGTATGCTTAAGAATTTAAATTTTTTGAGACAAATTTAACAAAGATTTTTTATAAAATATTCCTGGCATTAGCGCTGCTGACATTAGGAGTAATGGCTAATTAGGTAAATTAGTTATGATTAACACAAATGCTTTGGTAAACCACTGTGATGTAGGTATCCTCGCTATTATTCTATACTTCGATAGCTTCCATTTGACTCATAATTTTATTGTAAACAAATACCAAAGGGAATTATCATGAGGAAAATTATTGCTTTAGACTGAATATAATTATATTTATTTTATTTACTTTACTACTATGGTGACTTGGTGGTCATAAATAGTAAACATCCCAGTTTCAGCACTAGTGCTTATTTCATTAACGATTCGATTATGTTCACGAGACTAATAATAACAAAAAAAAAACAGATCCAGCAGAATACTAGTAGGTATTATTATACATCGAGCGACTGCCCACCTGACCGTCAAAAACCGGTGACTGGGCAACATAATACCCCTTGGTTAGACTCTGTAGTAAGTCATTTAAAATATACTAATACATATCAAAAATGTCCAAATATTTAATAAAAAGCTAAGAGAACAAGGCTTCTTTTTTAAAACAGTTTTTATCAAATTGCAGTTCCAATTTATATTTGAGAAGATATTTGTATTAGCATGTGATAGAATATGCACTGTGATAACACACCACTGATTGCTGATCTTGTCTGATTGATTATTGTTAAAAATGTTATTGCACAAAATATAGTGCCTTTTAGATTATAAAATGTTGAATATGTATGTATTTACACGCAAAGGGTAGATTTTAACCAGTTATTAGAGTAAGCTACGTATTGAACTATGTATAAATATTAAATATTGATCAAATAAACTGTCTTATCGATTAGAGTGTTGTTGCTATCATCGGCATGAGTTCATCATTGAGCATAGATCATATAATTTATTTTCGATTAGATAACATACCAACAAAAATATCTTTTCACATACATACACATACGTAAACGGCGTGAGTTTATGTATATGTATATAAGTAAAAAGTATTTTTCTTACCATGTGGATAGGCAGAAACCACTGAACGCCACCTGCTACAATCCTTAGTCCTTTTTGCCTTGTTTACGTTCATAAGAGGGCGGGTCAATAAGTCCGTGACTTTTTGAATTTCTGACCTCTTTACTGAAAAAGCAACACTACTCCTGTCAACAGGCATCTGTCAGTTGACTCCTGTCAAAATTTGAACTTGCTGCGTCAGTTAGTTTGTGTTTGACAGCTATCTTTATCAGACCCCTGGACTGACAAGCCCACTCATTGAGATGGCGCCATAATCCGCATAACTGTCAGTCGACTCATTGAGTCAGCGTGACTCATGTCGGATTTAATGGGAAATATTGCCTGTCTAGAGAACACCTTTCCTGCTCTAACTTACACAGAGTGTAGGAAATAGAATGGCATAGGCATATGACATCACATGTCAAACATCTCCCTACATTTTTTCTCGGGAATGTTCCACTTTCTGAAGCGCTCTTGTAAACATAGATCGAACTCATTGAGTCGTTGTGACAGAATGGGAATGTAAAAAATCGCCATCTTGTTTTTTTGGTACGGTCCTTTTTGATCTTTATTGTTATTGCAATAAGGTTGCTTTTAGGTTGTTGGGTCTTTCAAATTAACAATGAACTTTATAACTATTACTATAAGGTTGCTATTAGGTTGCTGCTGGCAATTTTTACAAAAATTAATGACACTTTTTTCGCAATAAATTGACTGTTTTAATTGTTGGTTTGCTTACTGTTTTTGTTAGGCAACATGCTATTGTCTTATGTTTTTCGATTAGGAAATATCTTCATTATGTGGATGGTAAATTGATATTTAAAATAAGTTCAATAATAATTGCTCTACGATTCAAAGTATAAGAGGGCCTTTTTTAGTACTTATTTTCAAGTGCTTGTATTTTTGCTCATTATTCGTAAACTGAACCTTTGTTACAGCTAAAACTTTGTCTGTATTATGTTTGTGTACCAAACAATGTAATAAGATAATAACCTAAACCACCTGGCTACCAGAGTTCCCGTAATGAATGTGTAAACATACTCTTTTTTTTGTTCGCCGCCCGGGTCGGCGATCGGAGGCATGCTATTGATAAGCTTATCTCATGAAAAAAATGTATGGAGATATCTGATATTTTGATTGATTATTGTAAAATGATATAGTTTTAAGTACAGACAATAAGAATTTTTGGAAATAACGCTTTATTTTTTAAATTATGGCGTCTTTTGTACGAAAAATTGGGAAAAAATCGCTCACCCTACTTTCAACTACGAATTAACAATAAATTATAAGGTAAAACTATACTAAACCATTTATATTCAGATAGCATATTTCATAACAATTTCAATGACATACAGTTTGTAGAGCTACAATGCGAAATTTCTGAGATATAGACATTTTAGTGAACGCGTAGAAACCGCGCTATTTCATTTGTGCGGAGCTCAACAATTTTGCGAAGTGACGTAATTGGGGCTTGTCAGTTTAGGGGAAAAAAGTATATAGAGGAAAAAAGTGAATTTCGTGTGCTTATTAAGCATTATTTTTTGCGAAAAAAAACCATTACTGAGACCAAGGCTAAGCTTGATAAATACTATGGGGACTCTGCACCATCGATTTCAATGGTAAAAAAGTGGTTTACTGAATTTCGTTGTGGCCGTACAAGCACTGAAGATTCCGGACGTCCTGGACAATCGAAAAAATTCACGATATGGTGTTGGCCGACCGAAGATTGAAAGTGCAAGAGATTGTGGAAGCCGTCGCAAGGATCTCGCATGGCTCCGTGGTTTCAATTTTGAATGATCACTTGGGCATGAGAAAGCTTTCTCAAGATGGGTGCCGCGTTTGCTCACAGTCGACCACAAACGTAATCGTATACCAACTTCACAGGAAGGTTTGGCGTTGTTTAATCGCAATATGGAGGAGTTTTTGCGCCGTTTTGTAACCGTGGACGAAACATGGATCCATCACAACACACCAGAGACCAAACAACAGTTAAAACAGTGGGTTTCTAAGGGTGAATCGGCGCCAAAGAAGGACAAGGTGGGTTTGTCAGCCAATAAAGTTATGGCGACTGTTTTTTGGGATGCACGCGGGATAATCCACATTGACTACCTGCAAAAGGGAAGAACAATCAATGGGGAATATTATGCCAACTTATTGGACTGATTCAATGACGATTTGAAAAAAAACCGACCTCATTTGGCCAAGAAAAAAGTTCTTTTCCACCAAGACAATGCAAGGGTGCACACATGTGCAGTTGCCATGGCAAAACTCCTTGAATTGGGCTATGGATTGCTCCCTCATCCGCCCTATTCTCCCGATTTGGCTCCGAGTGACTACTTCTTGTTCCCAAACCTGAAGAAATGGCTTGGTGGAAAAAGATTTGACTCCAATGATGAAGTCATCTCGCAAACAAAGGCCTATTTTGAGGACCTCGACAAATTATATTGTTTGGAAGGGATAAAAAAGTTGGAGAAGAGTTGGACAAAGTGTATAGAGCTCAAGGGAGACTACGTTGAAAAATAAAACATTTATTTATCAAAAAATCTGTGTTTTATTCCAAAAGTCACGGACTTATTGACCCGCCCTCGTACATCTGGTCATACACGCGCGCCGGTTGCGAGTACTACGCACCTGACCTTTCTGAAGAAAATCACCAATAAGGTCACTATATGTCCTCCTAGTCCCCCCCCCCCGTTCCGGCGTTTCCACTCAGATCTACCTTTTATCTTCTTTATACGCAAAAAGGAAAAAAAGGACAACAACTTCTGTTCTAGTGTACTTCCAAGTTCTAAAATGTAATAATTAACTGACGCTCTAAAAACTAATTGGCCTTTTAATGGTACACTATATAAAAAATTATGAACATCTAAAAACGTTTTTTTTTTTTATAATGCACTCCTAACAACATGCTTGTTGGACAGAGGTATACCTCTTAGTACACCTACATTTCGCCAGTTATGTTGAAGTTCGCCAGTAAAAGGGGGCGAGCCTATTGCCATCAACCGGGCACAATACCAGACTCCGGAATGCTACTGTGAAATTCCAGGTAGGAAAATAAAATTGCCACTTTATAATTCCTGGCCTTTTTCTTATAGTTTGTCGCATTAACTAATCCAGGATACCCGAACTAAACAACATTAGGTTGGAAATGACAAACCACGCGCGATCCGAATTAGTCGCAGTAGCTAAGCTATGATACCCCGAACAAATGTTAGGTTAGGTTAGAACTGTTTGATGGCGGAAACCAGCGCTTCGTGTCGTGCGGTGTTCCGCAGGGCTCGGTCGTAGGGCCGCTCGTGTGTAACATCGTGTACGACATACACGAAGTTCTCTACATGTTTAAAAATAAAAATACTCAAAACATGAATGTCAGTCATGGCAAGGGCTTTTATCTCTGCGAGCGAGCGGGATACGGGTTGACATTCGCGTGCAGTTAGTTAAGTCTCATACACACAGGCGCGATGCCACAGCGCGACACAAAGGCACCGCGTGTCGCGCGACGAGCGGTGCCTTTGTGTCGCGCTGTGGCGTCGCGCCTGTTTGCGGGAGCCTTAATCTCGCTTGCTAGTAATAAACACAATCGACGCACGCAATCGCGTCCTCCATCTCGCTCGCTCGCTTCAATTTGGCCAGAGTGGGAATCCCTAGTTAGAGATCGACAAGAAAAAATTACTAAAGGCTCGTACACACCGGCGCGACGCCACGGTCGCGCGCGATTCTGCGATGTTACATCTGTAGAACAATTTCTACGAAACCGCGCGCGACAGTTCACACAGGAGTCTGTCACTGCGCGACGAGCAGCGGCGTTGCGCGCGCTACAATTTCTTGCGCTTGCTACGCGACGCGACTCAAGACAGTATAAATTTTGCTGTGACTCGAAGCTTTCCCCCCCGACGCGAGACCCCTGCCCCGCGACCTGATAGCGGACCATGCCCCCATCGCACCCGATTGACGCCCGGGTAAGCTGTAATTCAGGTTACACGCAGCTTACCTGTGACACTTTGACTCCACGCACATAACACATATCTGTTGCGTAACGGGTTCTAGGTTAATATAGGCGCGTTACGTAAACAAACACAGACATCCGCCACTATACAGGCACCTAAACTCACACGCGGAGGCGCGGTGCGGACCGCGATCCGCGTAGACACTGGGCGGTGTGACACACTACAATACCGCCAGCACACTCATGACGGCTCCTTAGCCCGGACAGTGAACGGCTAACTCTGTGATCTGGACGGGCGGGAACCATTCACCTACTCTGTAGGCGCGTCGAGTCGGCATCTATGTCGCTGGTCGTCGCCGCCGGGCCTCCCCTAGGTAACTAGGGTCTCAGCTGGCGGTGACAGACCGCCGAGATGTCGTGAAGAAAGCGACGCTTCACTATAAGCGTCGCGACGCTCCTACAGAAACAAAATAGCAATCACTCACATGGGCGCGCGTTGCCCGCGCGCCCAATCATCTTACCGGCCACTGTAGCCTACATAATGAGGGGCCCGTTTTTACGGGCTAACGTAAAGCCTCCGCGGCCGGGGGGCATAGCCCGGGATCCGCTCGCCGCGCCCCCTTACGAGGACGTAGTGACTGCCAACGAAGCTGAGCTCAGTAGCAGACGATCTTCGTCAGAGGACGAAGGCAGGTCTGTACGGGCTTGCTGGGCGTGGGGTCCTAGGTTCGATTCGGGTCGGTCGACATAACCCAACCTAACGTTTTAAACCCAAGTACCAACAATTTGAAACTAAAAAAATCCATGAAAATGTCGATCATTCTAATTTATTGCAATGGCATAAGAGTTACATTGCAATAGGTAATAGGTAATACGGGCTGGTATCCGCAACTCCACGTCAACGCGCGTATTTTGCGTACGGTAGGAAAATCGATCATTCGATCCACCCCAGCTCCTCGAGGAAGGCCAGCAACGCCTTGGTGTTACTGTTTCGTGATGCGGCCGTCTATAGCAGGGAGTGCTTCCCGAGCCTGCCTGCACTCACCTTGTTCCGACCATAGTTTGTGATGTTGTTCCCTGGTGCGTTTCCTTACCAGAGTGCGTAAGTACACGAAGGGGAGTGGCAAGATGGGTTCAGGTCCCACTGGTGCCTCACTCGACCCCATCGTTGCCCAGCGAACCGCTGTGTCCACATTACATTGCAATGTCTTATTAATATTTTTGGCGGCATGCGACGTGGTCAAAGGAGTAGGTACCTCTTTGAAGATGCCGCAAGTCAGCCGCTACTACAACCGCGTCGCGTAGTTTACGCGACGGGTCGTCGCCGCGATATTGCGTGCGCTACATCAAGTCGCGACGCGAAATCACAAAAGAGTATAAATGGTGATGCAGTCCCAGTTGAACTCACACTCTTGCGTACAACAGGTCCACCGTATCGTCGAACATATCAACTTCGGTTTCCAACGAGGTTTGATCACGGGTGCTGTTTTCTTCGACATAGCGAAAGCGTTCGACAAAGTCTGGCACAACGGCTTATTATATAAGCTGTACCAACTCGGTGTGCCAGATCGTCTGGTGCTCATCTTACGGGACTTTTTGTCGAACCGCACCTTCTGTTATCGCATTGAAGGTGCGCCATCCTCCCCCCATCCCATTCGCGCAGGAGTCCCTCAGGGCTCTGTGATTTCTCCTCTCGCATTCACGCTAATCACCAGCGGTATGCCCAAGTGTAGTAAGGCGCAGTTGGCCCTGTTCGCAGACGACACGGCCATTTTCTACACCGGCCGCGATCCAGACTCGATATCTCGCATTCTCCAAATCCAAGTCAACAAGCTTTGCGCTTGGTCTAGAAAGTGGAGAATTGAAGTAAATCCCGACAAGAGTCAAGCGGTTCTTCTTGAAGCCGCGTCATAGCCCCTGCCCCCCTCGACCGATTCCTTGGGAGAAGCGAGCCAAATATCTAGGTGTGGTGCTCGACGAACACCTCTCTTTTTCAGAGCACATTAAGGCGGCACGCGACGTCCTAAATGCACGTAGCAAATTGTCACTAAAGTGCAAATGGCGTATCTACACAGCGTGCATTCGCCCGATCATGACCAATGCCAGGGCAGTCTTTGCACACGCCAAGCCCCATCGCTTCAATAGAAGGCAGACCCTCCAGAACAAATTCCTTCGTAGGATTACAGGCTCCCCCTGGTACGTTCGCAACGAAATCCTCCACGTTGACCTCAGGATTCCCACTATCCGTCAGTTTATGAAACGCATTTCAAAGTGTTTCTTCGATACCGCCGCGAATCACCTCAACCCTCTAGTTGTCAAGGCCGCTAGTTACATTCCCTTCACCATTAGTCATGTCCGCCGTCCCAAACATGTCCTCACCGACCCCGATGACCACATAACTATCATCCAGGAGAGCAGTAGGGCCACCAGTACAGTGCACAAACACAAACCGACATTCCGACCTCGCCGCCAAGGTCCCTCGCGAAGACCCAAACGTATCTGTCCCCCCCGACCCTTGCTCGACGAAGTGCCAACCCGCGCCGTAGCTGAGCATGTAGCTTTAAATTCCCTAGATAATAATATTCATCTAAATCAGATCCAGCCTGTCCCATGTTGCTGTCCTGCCACCAGCGACGCCCTAAGCCGAGGTCCGTACCCCACAGGGGGTGCCCTAAGCGAGCAGTCGCTAAGTAATGTAAGTTTTTCGCCCCTCGCTGGAGGCTTCGTTTAAGGCAGCCACAGGATAGTCCGGTTAAGTAGTCACGACCTCTCAAAGTCAACTACGAGATGCCATACATAAAAAAAATAAAAAAATGTTGAGCTCATTATTGGAAGATCTTCGTCAGAGGACGAAGGCATGTCTGTGCTTGTTTGCTGAGAGTGCTGTGCTTGCATGCTGAGAGTGCTTGCATGCAGACGCTCAAGAAACATTCCCTCCTTTTGGACAAGACGGGAGAGATGTTAACAAGATCGCACAGTGGCCAACAAAATACCAGGTATCAGAGGTAACAGAGACTACTTTAGAGTATTCTCTGTTGCCTCTCCCCCCCAGAATATCAGAATATTAGACATATTTCTGAGTTTACGGTATGGGAGTCATGATAACAACACATCGTGACCGCGCAGCGGCGCACGGTTTACTGACGCGCAGAGCGCGTAGCCACATAGGATCGTTCGAAGGGTCTGTTACCAATAAAGTAAGCTCTCTGTCTACACCCGACAGAGAGGGTCACATATCCCCGGGCCCGTCCACCCGGGGAGATTGGTATAGGGTTAGGCATCGTGGAAATTTATTTTCCGCCATTCCGTCCCCGAAGTAGCTCCCCTTCTCCGACCATGGAGGACGCCAATATTTTGGCGTTCTTCAAAGAGGTCCTTTTCAAGGACCCCGATTTCCTGGCAAAATATGGCGCCAAGTTACGTCATCGCTCCACCCCTACTCCGTCCCATGGCGCACTCGGCGAATTCAGTGACGCATTGGAAAGCCCGGTATCGCCACCTGCATGCGAACAAGGCATTCCGCCTTTTGTTCCGGCAGACAATGTTCTGGCCGTTAATTCGGCCCTCATTGTTTCACCCGCCTTTGTCCCGGCAGATAATACTCCGGCCGCTAATCCGGCCCCTATTATCTCGCCCGCTACTGCCCCGGCAGTAATTAAGTCTGCCGCTAATCCGGCTCCCTTTGTCGCGCCCGCCATTATCCCGGGCTCCATTGTCTCGGAGACAATTAGCCCGTCGCAGCTGCGCACCGAAACTAACTCGACTCGCCCAGAGAGTATGGACACGTCAGTCTCTCTCTCCGAGGGAGAAGCCCTCTCCTCCTCCTCCAACGAAGACGACTTCCAAGTCGTCGGAAAGGGAGGCAAGAAGAGGAAGGTAAAGTCCTCCTCCCCCGTTGGCCCGGCCACCAAGGCCCAAAAACAGGACACCCTCTCGTCCAGCTCCCCTCCCATCCCTCCTCCGCGGGCCAGTCGCCCCGCCAGTCCCATGAATTGTCCTCCCGATCCTACCGCGAGGAAGCAAAAGCCCCCTCCCCCGATTTACGTCCAAGACAAATCAAAATGGACCGAAATCTCTAGGATGTGTGTTGATCGCATGATCAACTACACTAACGCCCGATCACCCTCCAGGGGATCAAAGTCACTGTCCCCACGTCTGCGGACTTTAGGGATCTCTTCCGCGCCCTGCGTGAAAGGAACTACTCCTTTCATACTTACTCCCTTCCGGAGGAAACCCCAACTCGCGTCGTCATTAGGCGCGTTCCACAGGAAATCTCCACCGAGGAGATTAAGAGGGACCTTATCGCACAAGGCGTTCCCGTATCCGCCGTCCATCGCTTGCATAAAGCGAGACAGGGCCTTGTGTACGACATGGTCCTAGTTATCTGTGACCCCACGGAAGGTCACCACCCGATCTTCAAAGCGAAGTCGGGTCCTGATGTTGGGGGGCGACGGATGTAGAGGCCGTCTCCCTGGGCTAACCTAAACCACCTGAAGGCTCCCGCAGCTTCGGTGTTCTCTAAACCCGCGCAACCCGCGCAACCCGCTCAACTTCCAGCGCTGATGGCGTCCGCCATCCCAGCGTCTTCGGTAGCCACCGCGGCCCCTACGGCCTCTCCAGTGGCACCTCAGGGAACCCAGGGCCGAAACAGCGCCCAAATCATATTAAGTACATACGCGGCTCTCTTCACCACCGCCGCGGATAAAATGGCGGAAGAAATCGTTGCTGCAAACGGCAACGCAGTTCGCCTAATGGAAATCCTCAGCGCGTATCCCGAGATCGCGCAAGTATTAAACACATTCAAATATTAATTCTCAATGGATAATACGAGAGTAAGCAGTTACAAACCCCGATCCCTTAAATTAGGCTTCTTCAACGCAAATGGCGTTTCAGGTCAACGCGATGAGATCGCCGCTTTCCTCCACGACCATCAGCTTGACATCCTCCTCATACAGGAAACTTTTTTAAAACCTCATCACCGAAACCCGAACATTGCCAACTATAAACTAGTTCGCAATGACAGGTCTCGATGCCACAAGGGTGGCACCCTGATCTACTTTAGGAAATCTCTGTACTGCATCCCAATAGACCCACCTCCTCTCTTCTCTCATCTGGAGAGCTCTATCTGTCGGCTCGACATGACTGGACATCAACCGATCACCATCATCTCTGCTTATATTCCACCAGACAATGGTCCGGAGGATCCCATCTCTCTTCAAAAGAACTTCACTGGCCTCTTCGGTATGAGTGGCTCCGTCATCTTGGCGGGGGATCTTAATGCCAAACACCCGGCGTGGAATAGTAGCACGACTTCTACCAGAGGTCGGATCATTTTCAAGTTAGGCGAATCCCTTAACTTTGACGTCATCGCTCCAATGAGTCCGACTCATTTCCCCGGAAATCCCAACCATCTTCCTGATATACTCGATGTAGCGCTGCTCAAGAAGACGTTCCACGAGCTTAACTCTGACCACCGCCCAGTAGTCATGCATCTCGCCCCCTACTCTGGCCCAAGCGATCCCAACCGCCCCCCTCAGACCCAGATGATAACCGACTGGAGGAAAGTAAGCGAAAGACTGAAATCCACCACGTCGCCTCACTTGGACACCATCCCCGATCACATAGTGTCAGTTGCCGACACGAAGGCCGCAATCGACTCGTTTACTGAGCACGTTCAATCCGTTTTGACGGATTGTTCACGGGAAGTTCCGGTGATGGAAGACCATCGCTGGAAACTACCTACTGACGTACGTGACTTGATAACCGAGAAGAATGCGGCTATTCGTGCCTACGACTCCTTCCCTTGTGACGCGAACAAAGCCCACATGCGCCATTTACAGCGTGCTGTAAAGAAACGCATAGGGGAGGTTCGCTCAGAGGGTTGGAACAAGATGCTCAGTGAACTCGAGCCCACTCACCAAGCCCTCTGGCAACTTCAGAGGAAACTGCGTTCCTCAGAGGAGGTCTCTATGCCTCCCCTCATCCGCCCCGACAAGAGCGTCGCTTTCGACAGCACCGACAAGCCCGAATGCCTTGCTGACAGCCTAGAGTCCCAATGTTCTCCCAGCTCTTAACCAGTAGACCAAGCTCACCTGTACAAGGTCGACGCTGAAGACGAACGGAGAGCCTCCCTACCACCCGTCGAAGACCCTGATGATCCTCTGCCTCCCGTCACTCCAGACGAAGTGCAAGACATCATTAAAGGGCTCCACGCTCGTAAAGCCCCCGGTTCGGACGGTATTACCAATAAGGTAAACAAACTCCTACCTGCCTCTCTAATAATGCTTATGACCGCCATCTTCAATGACGCCTTGAGCAACAACATCTTCCCACAAGCGTGGAAAGAAGCAACCGTCATCGGTATCCCAAAGCCAGGCAAGCCAAAGTCTGAGCCCTCCAGCTATCGTCCCATTAGCTTACTCAATGTACTCGGCAAAATCTACGAGAGGCTTATTTATAAGCGTCTCAAAGAGTACGCCGAAGCAAAGAGCCTCATTCCCAACGCGAGCAGTTTGGTTTCCGACCCCAACACTCGAGTATCCACCAGGTCCACCGTATCGTAGAGCACTTGTGCGCTGGTCTGCAGCGTAACGCGACGACGGGTGTGATATTCTTCGACATAGCGAAAGCCTTCGACAAAGTCTGGCACAACGGCTTGTTATACAAGCTTTCCCAACTAGGAGTGCCAGATCGTCTCGTGCTCATCTTACGAGACTTTTTGTCGAATCACACCTTCCGCTATCGCATCGAGAGTGCACTCTCGTCCCCTCACCCTATTCGCGCCGGGGTCCCTCAGGGTTCCGTTATATCTCCTCTAGTCTTCACGCTGTTTACCAGTGATATCCCACAGAGTAAAAAGGCTCAGTTGGCTCTCTTCGCCGACGACACTGCCGTTTACTATACCGGTCATTGTCCCAATGCTATAGCTCGTACTCTCCAAACCTCCGCAAACGTCTTAGGCGCATGGTTCCGGAAATGGAGAATCGAGGTCAACCCCGATAAGAGTCAGGCGGTTCTCTTCTCGAGACGTCGTCGAGTCCCACCCCCCCTTCCCAGCCCGATCACTATGTACGGCAAGCCAATCCCTTGGGAGGAGCAAGCCAAATACCTAGGCGTGATCCTTGATCAAAACCTAACGTTTAAACAGCACATTAAAGCGGTTCGCGCGCGCGCCGCTTTCGCTCTTGGTAGACTCCACTTCATTCTGACAGCCCGATGCAAGCTGTCACTTAAATGCAAGCTGCGCATCTATACCGCAGTTATCCGTCCCATCATGACCTATGCCTGCGTTGTATTTGCGCACGCTCACCCACGTCATCTCCATAAGATGCAGACCCTCCAAAACCGTTTCCTCAGAAAGGTCACAGGTGCCCCCAGCTATGTCCGTAATATAGATCTCCACATAGACCTTAAAATGCCCACCATAAAACAGTTCATGAAACGCTTATCTAAGCGTTTCTTCGACTGTGGCATCAAACACCCAAACCCCTTGATCTCAGCGGCCTCCCGCTATACTCCCTCCCGCATTAGCAGTATTCGCCGACCAAGGCATACTTTAATCGAACCCGACGAAGCCACTACCCTCCTCCAGGAGAGCAGTAAGGCCACCAGCACTTTACACAAGCGCAAAACCCGATCGCCGTCCTACCGTCCTCGCCGCCGAGGCCCGCCGCGACGCCCAAATCCACGCCCCTCCCGACCCTTGCTCGAGCCAGCCCGCGCCGCTGAGCCTGTAGCTTTAAATTCGTCCCTAAATCCCTCAAATCCTGATCCAGCTAGTCCCTTGCTGCCCTCTTCCAGCGACGCCCTAAGCCGAGGTTCGTACCCCACAGGGGGTGCCCTTAGCGTGTAGTCGCTTAGTTTTTAGTTAGTATTAAGTTTAAGTCCTGGCTGGAGGCCTTAATTTATTAGGGCAACCACAAGCAAGTCCGTTTAAGCAAATGACAACCTCAAAGGTTGACCTGCGAGATGCCATACCCAAAAAAAATAAAAAATACAATAAAGTAAGCAATTATTCCCTGCAATATACTGAGTTTCATTTACGCTATCAGTGGACTCCAACAACGGTACTGATTTCAGATTTTAATCATTGTAATCTAAATTAAATGTTGATTGTAATTCCGTTGCAACTTGCTTCCATAGCCTGTCTTTCAATCTGTTATCTTTATTGGAAGCACACCTCACATCGTATAGGACAGGCCTCGCCTGTACTAACCCAATTAAAAGTTCTATGTTCGAGGAAGGAGTTTGTACACCTTATTGGTAATATTGTCCGAACCGGGGGATTTCCGTTCGTGAAGCCCTTTTATGATGTCATGCACTTCGTCTGGCGTGACGGGAGGCAGAGGATCATCGGGGTCGTCGACGGGTGGGAGGGATTCTCTTCGTTCGACTTCAGCGTCGACCTTGTTCAGGTGAGCTTGGTCTACTGGTTGAGAGCTGGGAGAACACTGGGACTCTAGGCTGTCAGTAAGACATTCGGCCTTGTCGGGGTGGATGAGAGGAGGCATAGATACCTCTTCAAAGGAACTCAATTTCCTCTGTAAGTGCCAGAAGGCTTGATGAGTGGGCTCGAGTTCACTGAGCATCTTGTTCCAGCCCTCAGAGCGAACTTCCCCTACGCGTTTCTTTAAAGCACGCTTTAATTGGCGCATGTGGGCTTTGATCGCGTCTCAAAGGAAGAAGTTGTAGGCACGAATAGCCGCGTTCTTCGTGGTTATCAAGTCACGTACGTCAGTAGGTAGTTTCCAACGATGGTCTTCCATCACCGGAACTCCCCGTGAACAATCCGTCGAACGAATACAGATTTGATTTTGATTGAACGTGCTCTGTAAACGAGTCGATTGCGGCTTGCGTGTCGGCGACTGACACTATGTAATCGGGGTTGGTGTCCAAGTGAGGCGACGTGGTGGATTTCAGTCTTTCGCTTATTTTCCTCCAGTCGGTTATCATCTGGGTCTGAGGGGGGCGTTTGGGATCGATCGAGGATGAGCTCAACTGGGACTGCATCACCATTTATACTCTCTTGTGATGTCGTGTCGCTACTTGATGTTGCCGACGCGATATCGCCGATACACCATACAAAATGGTCCTTTGGTGTGGCGTCGCGTCGGTAGCGCTACAAGTTGTAGCACCGCGACAACTTGTAGCGTCAGTGTTGAAGGTGTTGCGGCGCGATAATGTCGCAGAATCGCCACGCGACACGTCGCGCTGTGGCGTCGTGCTATTGTGCATGAGCCTTAACATAGTTTGCTGTGAGCCCTGGCAACCCTGCAATCGCGAAAATTGTCTATGGTCGGTGATTTTCTTTCTTTTTGCATACGAGCGAAGTTAGCGAAGTATATCCTTCAAGACCGAGTGACCGACGAAGCTTGGCCTTGGGTAATTGCATTGCAATATTGTATTTTCCATTGGTGCGTCTGTATGACAGGTTGTGTGTTACTGGAGTCTTTTTTCTTTATATAGATTACCAGGTATGTACCTATTCTTTTATTAATAATAAAATAATATAAGATACCTTTTTTATTCTAAATTACTTATCCTCTTCTCAATTTGGTGTTAGCCACACATCGAAAACCTCTTCCGGGTTTATATGTTGCTGGCGAAGTGGCGAGCTGTTCATTTACATTTTATAAACCGTAATACGTACACTATCGAGAAATGTTGTGAATAAATCACAACATTTCTCGATAGTGTACGTATTACGTATTACTTAGACATTTTGTAATCAATTTGTGATTTATACTTTATATTTTGCAACCGTCATCGTCATTCCGTAAACATTCAATAATTTTGAAAATCAGTCAGTCCTTATTGATAATATTTTATTCTGTATCTAATTAAACTATGTTGAAGAAGCAATAGGTACCTGCTAATGGTGCCGATTCTCTTGTCACAAACGCCTCTAAACTAGACTAAAAATCACTAAAATTTGTTTTAATTCTGTCAAATGACGATTTTCCATTCTGAAATTGACTATAGTGACACAAATTAACTATATTTTAGTTTGACAGCACTAAGATTGCACTGAGTTATTAGTTTAGTGAAAATGGTTATTTTGCTATTCTGAATTTTACGTTTTTCACTTAAAAATTTTATTGTCTAACTAAATCTGAACATGAATCTGACTATTTTAATCGCGATTAAAAAGGTGTGGAATAAAATTAAGTGGCGTGAACTAAAATTCACACCAACACCTCGACTTCAGACGTGCAAAAACTGTACTTTAACTTTATTTTTCTATTTTTGCTCATATCTCGAAAACGGTGTGTCCTATCACAAAAATAATGTAAATTTTGACCCCCTTTGTAACCCCGAAACCACCAGATCTCTACATGTAGATATTTATATTTTATATTTTTCACACAAAAAGTCAAAACTTCCATAGAAAACACGTCGAGGCTGCCCCAGGCTGCCTCCGGCTCTAACAAAGACGTTGCGAAATCAAAAGAAAAAAAAAACACGTGGACTCGCGATTGTCAAATTCGATTATAGTTGTGCCAAAATTATTTTTAAATTTAGAGATTTTTTTTCGCAGAATAGCTTCAAGATTTTCATAGTAAAAAGTAAGGAATTTTAGTGATAGTTTAGTTAGTTTCGTTCGGTGTACAAGAGAATCGGCGCCGATATGTGCTCTACGCATTTTAATTGGTTGGTGCGAATAGTGTGCCAAAATAGACCAAACCCATTGAGTGAAAATTACTGAAAATGCGTCGTGAATGGTTGTTGTGTGTGTGTCGTGAATGTGTTAATTTTTTTCGTTCTTTTTATCATAGTAGAATATATTCGTCAGATCGGTCCTGAAGTCCTGAGGGAGCACATTTACCTGCCAATCATTTAAATGTTTAGTGATTATTAATTTATGATTATTTTTTGCTTCACTTCCCCTCGGCTGTACAGCGTACTCCTCGAGTACGATGACAGAATGTTCGCATCTGTACGCGTACTCCTCGAGTACGCGTGTGACAACCCAGCATAATACCGCTATATTTTATCTGTCCGGCCACCTATCTTGCTCTAACTTGTATCAGAGTGTAGGCAATAGAATAGGCAAGCCATACAAAACCCAAGCTAAACATTTCGTGACAGTTTTCACACGGAATGTTTCAAATATGACGGCCACGGTGACGCGTTCATTTCGCGCCAAAACTCGGATTTTCAACACCCAAATTAATAACCATGAAGGCTTTAATACACCTTTCAAGGATTAAACAGCGTGGACGGGTAAGTAATCAACAGTTTTTAATAGCAGCATTGTGTAATGGTTACAGATTTAGGACTGAATTTTTAAATTCATCAAAAACAGTTAGGAATTTCGCGCGTCATGGCTGTACTTTTTCACTCGATAATAGTAGAAAATACACTATTGACTACAAAATGTCTTTCTAAACATGATTTAGATACGTTACTACGTATGTATAAGCCATTTAAATAGTGAAATATGATGTATTTTTGCGAAATTATTTAAATGTAAAAATGTAAACATTGAAAAAAATAAAAGAGCCTCGAGGAGTACGCTGTACGGTCAGGCATTCGGTGTTATGTCACGTGACGGACGCCATGTTTTTTGCTAAATTCTACACAGTATCGACAATATGGACAATGATCAGTAACATATTTTTGACCGACTTGAAGATAAAGTTTATTTTTTATTTTTTTATGTTATGTTTTTTTTAACCCACAGATGTTTTACCTACTTATTGTTTATTACACAGGAAGCGAAGCAGACTCCGATTCGAGTGATGACGACGATGTGGTGCCGTACCTGGGACTTCCAAAGGCGCTGAGGAGCTTCTGGGAGACGCCACTGGACGTGGAAGATGACGACCTCCTAGAAGCTCATCCTGTTCTCACCGCTACGCCCATGGAGACTTTAAACTTTTTACTTAATCGTGATTTGCGTTTTTTTTTTTTTTTTTTTAGGTAAAAAATTTAAAAAAAACATAAGAAGTTCATGCTAAATAGAAATAACCCACCCCTGTTTGAAAATCGCATGATATTCATTTTGTGTTTCATTGTTGTTAAGATTTGACCTTTTACGTTGTTTTCTGTACTGTGTCCTTTAATTTTTTATTACTTTGTGTGCAAAAAATGCGTGTTTTGCGATTTTCATTTGTTTATTTTGATAATGTTTTTGTTAGGCAACATGCCTTTGTGTTTTGTTTTTTCATTAGTAAATATCCTACTAGTGTAGAACGCAAAGTCAGATTTAACATAAATGCAATAATAATTACTCTTTGTTTCAAAGTATGAAAGGGTCTTTTTTATCGCCTTTTTTAATGGGCTTGCATTGTGACTCACTCATTGTAAACAAAACATTTCTAAGAGCTAACGCTTTGTGTGTGATATATTTGTGAACCAAGATAAGCAATAACGTAAACACAAAGGCCGCTCGACTCAATGACTTCCCGTTATGAATGTGTAAACATACCCTATTTTTTGCCCGTCGACTCGGGTCGCCACTTGAGACTTGTTATTGTAATGCGAGTCCTTTGTATAAAGTGTTCGGAGAGGTCTGTTTTTTTTATTGATTGTTGAATATGATGGTGTCTATAAGTAAATTAAACATTAACTGCTGGAAACAAAGCTTTTATTTTTTTAAATATGACGACTTTTGTACGGTAAACTGGGAAAAAGTCACTCAGCCTACTTTCAACTTACTATTATCAATAAATTACTAGGTAAAACTATACTAAACCCTATATAATCAGATAGCTGAGTTAATAACCATTCCATAGACGTAGGGATTGTCGAGCTACGATGCGCATATTCTGAGATATCGTAGTTTTAGTGAACCCGGGGAAGTCGCGCGATTTTGGCTCGCGCGATATGTACACAGGTGACAAAGCAAAAAAAATGGCGTTACAGCAGAGGGGCGTTTGCGACTGGCAGCGCCTGCGCCGTGTCAGTTTTAACTTGTTCATTTAAGGATAAATCGGAATTTACAGCGCTCACATCGAAAATTTGTGTTCCGTTAAATATATCACGATTATGATAGCTGAGAGCTGTCAACAGAAAGACCGATTGGATATTTTACTAGGGTAGGGTCGGCGTTATCGCACGATGGCGCATCGCATGTCATGACGTCATCTATGACGATTAACGGGACATCGTAATCGCGCTCCAGCTAACAGCGCATTTCGGAATGCAGCCTCAGTTACATAGGTTACGTTACAGCTAATTTTAGCCAGTGAATGTTTCAGAATTCAAACTAATAAGAAAATAAGTTTGTGTTATACCTACTAAAACATTAAAACCTTTTGTGGTATTAGGAATTATTTAATTATAATAACTTCGGTTATCATACATAATAAATAGTTTCAGTCAGTTTACATATTTTCTTTACAAAAGCGTCAAACCGCAATATTTATTCCTCAGATTAAAATTATCTGACTATTGAAAAATCTGCCCATATTAGGTAATCAATTGTTAGTTGTTCGTGAATTAGCCTTAACGTAAGGGCAGGTTTTATAGTTAGGAGTTAGAAGAAAACATTGTTATTTTACGTAATTATGTTGCATTTTAATGTCAATGATTTTTTTATTGTTTTTTAGTCGTAATCAAGATGGAAGGCCCAAACAATCGTCTTGAAATGACCGCGGTCGATATACAACAGGAGTATTATGAAACAATTGGCGATGCTGACTGGGAATTGTAAGTACTTATCCACACCTGCACTTATATATTACCTACATCATTATTTTTATGTTTGTACATTGTCCTTCTCCTAGCTAGGGGTTCGCTACATAATATTATCTTATGGTACCAGGCCACTCAGAAAGTATTGCGAAAAAAAGTTTATAAGCATGTGAGACTGGCTATTTATAGTAATACCTATGAAAATATTATTATGTGTAAGTAAAAATAAGTACGTTCCAATTTTAAAATTTCCCTCCACACTGTTTGCGAGCTAATTTAAATTATCTTGTCTCATAAAAAATTGAACTTCGCCGGGAACATTTTCGCGCTATGATTTTTTACGATTTCAATTAAATTTCCTGAAACCGGATGAATCGTGCGATCGACTTCATATAGCATTCATGGATGAAGGCCCTTCTAAGGCAACCGTGTATCGATGGTATAACGAATTCAAGCGCGGTCGACTAACTTTAGGGTATGAAGAAAGAATGAAGTGGTCGCCCTTTGACGGGTGCTACTAAAGAAAACGTGCTAGCAGTGAAAATTATAAACCAAGGCAATATGCGAGGTACGTATCAAGAGATATATACTGCAGGTTGGATCGGGAAGCCTTCACGAAATTCTACACTTGCATCTTCGCTTGAGGATGGTTCACCCTGCTCAGAAGCAGGCCCGGGTGGAATGGTGCCGTGATATGATAATCAAATTTGACGCAGGATCGTCTCGGCGTGCTTACGACATCATTACAGGTGATGAGTCTAAGATTTATCAATACAATCCAGAAACGAAGCGCCAGTCGGCGGTTTGGCTTTCCAAAGTGAAGCGTCTAGAAGCGGGGGGAACATTTTGATCGTGAACTTATTTAATTTGACTGCGAACGCGCCTTCGCGCACCTCGCTCAAAACAAGGACTTCCTGGACAGCACGCCGGTCAAACTCCCGGGTCACCCTCCTTACAGCCGTGACCTAGCACCGTGTGACTTCTTTTTGTTCCCGAAAATAAAAATTCTGCTCAAAGGGCAATTTTCGTCGCCGGCAGATGCGCTATCAGTGTTCGAGCAGTAGTAAACGAGGTGTCTACCGCGGACTGAAAAAGTGTTTCGAAATCTGGTTTAGACGCATGAAACTTTGTATACGAGTAGAGGCTGGTGGACAGTACTTTTTGCGTGGATGTGACGCATATTCTCCCCCAGCTTGTTCTTTTTGGTGTTTTTACTCGATCACTGTGTCATGTTTACCGCAAATAAACGTTTTTTCTTTCTTTATTATCATTTAATAAAAATGTTTACATAAGTATAGAACATTTATTTTTATTTTTGCCAATTTACTGAGTATCCCACGTATAGGCTTTGCTTGAAGAATGGCCGAATATCCGGTAGGTATATACTTGACAATACAGCTGTTTCGTGACTAAATTAATTAGGTATATAAACGTTATCATTTTACTTTACAGATAAGAAATTGCAAACAGTGTTATAATATGTACCGACCTACTTACTAACTACTCGTCCTACTTACCTATTCTATAATCTGAAATCCTGAACGTAGGTACCTACTATACTTAATCGTTTCCCTAGTGAGCGACAGACACAGTGCAAACAGAAAATGAAACCGGCCATGTGCGAGTCGGACTCGAACACGAACAGTTCCGTACCATACGGCTAAAAACCCGTTTCTTGTCTATTATTTGTTCGTAGCGGCAATAGAAATATACAGTCTGAAAATTGCAGCTGTCTACCTATTACGGGTCATGAGATACAGCCCCCTGACAGAAAGACGGTCGAACGGAAGGACAGTAGATGCTTAGTAATATGGTTTCGTTGAAAACCTGTGGGTACGGAACCCTAAAACCTGTCACTGCACTGTCTACTAGGGCACGGTTCAAAGCCCACGTATTGGCAGCGGCTCAGTAAGCAAGCGTCTCATGCGAATGTGAACTTATGCTTAAAACAATAAGTTCATATTCGTATGAAGGCTTGCTTACATTCGCGAAAATTATGTGCAACTCTGGATCGTAGTATAGTGTGCATCGCGAACGTGAGCGATGGATCCTGTATATAACACATCGTGAGGAAACCGGCATGTCCTAGAATATTAAAACACGAAGACATGTGACATCTACCGACCCGCACTGAGCCCGCGAGGTAGATTACGGTCCACTCCCTCTCACAGAGAGGAGGCCTGAGTCCCAGCAGTGGGAACATTATAGGCTGATTATGCTATGCTATGCTATAGAACACAGGATTTGAATTCAGACCGACTCAGACGACGTAGTTCCTAAATAATTATGAATGGACGTAGGTGGAGGATTTAAACTGCAGACAGAAATTTGTATAATTTAAAATAGTTTCTGTTATCGACCGCGTTTCCTGGTCAAACTTCATGTTAAGGTTATTTGTTTCACAGAACATCACGCCCGTATTTCCCGAAGGGTTGAGCAGAGGTGTAAATAAAAAAAGAAAGAATGAAAATTTTATTAACTCAGGCACACAATATTCAAAAAAAAAAAAAGTAGGTATTGTGCGCCTCACGGCTGCGCCAAATAGCCCCAGTTCAGCATAAATGCCAGACAACAAAGTGCCTGACGCGGGTTTTCAACTAGACCCAATGTTACTAGGACGTCTTACAGATGTAAATGATATAAATCTATCAATGATGTAAAATCAGTTTTATCGTGTGTGTAAATATTTAATTTAAAAAAGTAGTCTATAAATAGTACACATACATTTCGCTTGTTTGAGCCCCATGAACCTAATTCGGGGCGAGGGGGTCTAATAGTTCAAAAGAGGCCGTGCTCGCTGAGCGCTCGCGAGCATTTTGGTGCCCAGTCTGCGCTGACCCTAATGCATTTCGAGTTTTGAAAACGTTGAAAGCCGGTTCAAGACATGGTAGAATTTGCAAATCCTAACTATGTAACAGAATAAGTTGTGATTTGGTCTTTTTAGGGTTCCGTACCTCACAAGAATAAAAAAGGAACCCTTAAAGGATCACTTCTATGTGTCAATTTGAAATTCATATCAAATTCGTTGGTAGGTACTACGGTCCCATGAAGCTCAAAAAAAATCAAGTTTCTAAGTGAACGCAATAAAAATACGGTGTTAAAGGCGAAATGTTTTGATAATAGAAAATAAATAAAACCCCGCAGGCCACCGGCCGCCGGCTACTTCCCGTTGACCTAAAAACCAAAAATATTATCAATATGAAGCAGTTAGAGACCCTTTACATATGCAAAATATAAATGCAGGGTACGAAAATTTTCAAGCTGGCCTCGCTCTCTTCATTTTCAGCCTTTTCTGCATACCTATGTAAGTCGACAAACTCCTATTTCTGTATGAATAGTAAAAGAAAACCTAACCTACTCAAAGCTGGTGTGCTAACATTTTCGAGCTTGCTTCGCTCGCTCTTACATCCTATATTCTGCTAATTCTCTATTTTTTCTGCATTAGTCGACAGTACAACTCCTATTCCCGTATAAATAAATGTTCAAAAGAGACCTTACCGAAAATACTCAAACGAGCTGTAAAAATTTTTAGACCTGCATCACTCGTTCTTGCATTCCGCATTTGCTTTTCTATGAAAATGACCTTGAAATAGGCAATATGGAGATGAAAATGCACCTCCCTGAAAAAAAAATATCCTGCGGGTTCCCCATGTTCTATTTATGTCATTATTCATTTTCTGCAAAAACCATAATTTTGTTTTGGCGGCCCGTACCCGCGACAGGCTTAGTCCGCCACTGGTCCGCGCTAACCCTTAGTAACGAGTAAATACATAAAATTAAATTGTTTGCTCTTCATTTGCAGGTACGAGAAAAAAGACAGAAGATTCCTACTACAAAAGATAGCCGTGGCACTTTGTGGACCGCCTAGCAACGAGGGAAATCTGATGGACTGCGTGAAAAGCAATGATACCGAACTGAAGCTACAAGGGTACGAAGCTCGCGACGAAGACACGTGTATGAAAGTGTTTGACAAGATTCTTGAACAAGGTAGGTACCTATTTAATGTATATCTGCTATTCTGCTAGTTTTATTAAGTAGGTACAGTCCGCGAGGCGGACTAGCTTAGTCCGTGTGGCTGTTATTATTTTACTACGACCCCTTTTGGAACAGACCATAGGTACCATAATCATCACGCCTAAGAAACCCACAGAAGTAATTTACGAAAACCGCTAAAATAAATTTAAGGCGGGTCTGTATCAATAACTTCATGTTGTGGCTTATTAACGGCCGCATACTGGAGGTACAGCCCGCGAGGCTTAAGCTGAGCTTTGCATTTATGTGAGCGATTACCAATCGCACCAATGTGATCGTGCGAGGGACGCACAGGGCCTCAGGCCGATTGGCCGATTGGCCGATTGCCAAGCAAAGGACGCGTCGTTATGTACACTCACACAAATGCACAGCTCAGCTTAGGCCTCGCGGACTGTACCTAAGCACGCGGCGCGTGGCGTTCCTAATACTAGAACTTAAAACATTGATATTCTATAGCTGCATTCACACGCTCACGAATCGTGAAAAATCAAGAATACGTCCTAAAAATACGAATCCGAAATAATGAATCGTTTGTCGGTTCGTTCAAACCATTTGACGGATTGTTTTGTACGAAAGCCTCCAAAATTAGGGGTCCATTTTAAAATCGGATGCACCCAGTGTGTTCTTGTTTTCCTCCTATAAAAATGACGATAATACCAGTACAAAATACGAGTACTTTTAACGTTCATCTTGTTCGGTAGTCGGTAGTAAATCCAATACTGGTTGAAAGTCACGATTCAGTTCTAAATGTCATGTCTCGTCAATGACGAATCGTATTAAATCACTATTCGGTTTATAAACGTGAAATTCGACTTTAACGAATCGTAATTAATTTCGAATCGTTAATGACAGAAGCATGTGTGAACAAGCCGCTAGGCAGAGATAACCTAAGTACACCCACACTTCGTCAGTTAGGTTTTAATCCCATGTAGGGCGATTCTATTACCATCAATCGGGCACAAATTCATACTTCGAGCTGCTACTGAAAAATTCCTATGGAAAAAGCCGACATCACTTTTCCGACCATGGAATCGAGCCAAGTAGTGCTACCTATTCTCTAACCATCTAACTTGAAAACTTAGGTGAAGTGAGCGTGGAGTGAGCTGTCAGTGCTACCCTGTATAAGCTTCTCATGAACTAACCCTGTCTGCTGTTTTCAGCGAAATATTCACACAACGGTGAAAATGTAATAATTTCCGTCCTTCGAGTCGTCTGTGTTATTCCAAGTCGAGAGATAAAGTTTTTCGAAATAACTCCAAAAGATTATTGGTCCGAACTTCACAGGAAAAAAGGAGCATCTGTACACATTTTAGTATTTCATGTGTTCAGTATTAGGAAATGTATATCAATGAATCCCCAAGGTGAGTTTACCAAGTAACATAAACAGTCACCAAAAAAAAAACACGCTATAGTACATGCAATGCCGACACACAAAATTAGAGACTTAAGGTCTTCCCAAATATACAGATCATATACAACAGCGGCACGTTGCAGTTGCCTCTACCTTTGGTGACGTGCCGCTCGTGCTGGCAACTGCAGCCATCGACACTCGTCGGCGAGAGCCATAGACGCGTCGACGGCTGCAGTTGCCTCTGCCATTGGCAACGTGCCGCTCATGTTTAAGAGCAATATTTAGCTGAAAGAGGCTCTACTTGATATGATCTTAATAGTATAAAACAGAGTTGTTTTTCATGTCTATCTGTGTGACCGCTTAGTTCTTCTAAAGCAGGTAATTTATCTCATGTATACATAAAAAAATTATCCAATCAAAATTGCAGTGAAGGGATGCAAAGTATTTATAGACCACGATGCGAGAGTATATGAAACCTGGATCGACTATCTGACTGAAAACAAACTGCCGAAGTGTGTGATGGTGGTTCCTGAAAATGGAGAATATACAGGAAAAATTGTTATGGTAAGCAAGTACTTTCTAGGACGATGGGTCGGGCTAGGAATCTTTCATAATTGGATAAGAATCTCAACAACCGGGAGTCAAGTGTCACTGTCAAGTGGCAAGATACCTGCAAAATTCAGAAATTGAAAGAGATTTGGCAGCTCTTAAGGCTATTTTGTAGAAGAATACACCACCAAACCGAAATAGTCAATATTGCCGAAAATCCGTGAAATAGAAAAACCGCCCATTGTGTTTTGTAGTATTTAATTTATTTGTTGGTACGTATTTATTTTTCTGTTGTACAATAAAGTACATGTACATATAGGTCATAAAATATATGTATTAACATTTAATTTAATTTCCAATGTTTAAACAGTCAAAACTTGAGAAATGCATAATCAAAGACCTACCTATACTTTTAAATTTTTCGATGCCTCTCAAAATACGCATGGCCGGTGCATCCTGGTAGATAATCAGTTAAAGTGATAAGACAGCCTTAATGATAGTATAATTTAGCAATTGTTCGTCTACAGAATGGAGAAATGCCGCTAGTGAATCTGACTGTAAAGGCTTCACCAGAGCTGGGTCCTGCTGCGCAGGTGATTAATGTCACGGACAACATAAGTACAGGTCGGTATGAGTTATTTGGAACGTTGGTACAGTCGGTTAAAGAGTTAAGTAAGTTTTTGATAACTGGCGAAAATTTTCTACGCTGAGGGGTTTAGAACCATGTAGAACATGTTAACAGTTTGCGCGTCGATGTCCCTACACCCGGTATATCTCATTTATTTGTCGACTCAGACATTCTGTTTTTACAGCTGCGAATGTGGGTGCTTTGGTAGCTGTCGTGGGGGCGGCGTTCGCGACCCCTGTCGTGGCGCCGGTGATGATCACGACAGCCGTAGGCGTGGCGTCAGTCTCCGGAATATACAGCATCGGACGTTCCATCGCGACCTTGGTTGATAGAGCTCAACATCAACAGGTATGAGTATTTCTTTTATGGGTTCTGTACCCTATAATAAATCAAATAAAATATCTTTAATTCAGAACTAAATTAGTCCATAAGTTGTCAGTGGTTAGTAACAGATTGTGCTTATAAGCTATGTTAGTGTTGATAGTAGTAGAATTAATTAATTAAATTTAGCCAAACCTATTCCCATTTTTAACCAGTGCCTTTGGATGGGGCAGCAGTGGCGGGGCAAGACCTAAATTTGATGTGGGCAAGATATATTTTGCGAGGCCCCATGATGGATGACGCAAGAGGACGGATTTTGTTGAGAGAAAACTTTTTGGTACTCAAATTTTTATTCAGAAAAATGCAAACTTCTTCATTGTAATTATATTACGTTATTATGTTTATCTAAAAGAAACATAAATTTTCTGCTTTTAGCCTTACTGAACTCCCGAAAAACTGTGTCGTAATCCAGACTAGATACTATATTTGCCTCGATAGATAAAACTGCCAACGCTGGTCTTTCCTGTCCATTGTACTTCTTAAATAATTTTAAATTAGTTTTAATTTTGAAAAACTTCGTTCAGCTGAGGAACAAAATTCGAATGACAATATAAATATTCGGGTAAATTTCTTTTAAATTTTATGTTACTATTCAGTTATGCATTGAAGCTGCTGTTTCTCTCTATAAGTATCTCTCATGAAGTCGGGTAAATTTGGGACCATTGTTTGTAATTCATCATATAATTGCTCTCACCCACTCGCAGGACTGTGTGCAAATCTTGTTTTTTTTTTTAAATATACTCTTTGAAACATTTTTCAAAAATCTTAAGATTAAGACTCTTGAGACTCGACTAGAATCTCAGGAGCAGTCAAATAATATTTTGCATCTTTTACTATACGTATCACTTCATCAGTAACTGTTTGAGACATCAATGTGATCAATTCATTTTGAATATCGTGGCTTAGATAATGGTGTGCAAGTTGTTTATCGTTAATGCGCTTCATATGTTCTCGTAATGTAGGATCATATTTAGATATCCATTTAAATAAGTCTATATAGTTTAAAGTTTATAAAGTATTTTAGTAGGAATTCTGGTACCAGCATACCTACCAGATCTTTCGTCTCCTGTCTTGAGAGATTCTCTGTTACCCTTTCTTTTTTTTTGGAAATCATCAAATGACTTCTCCCGCTCTGGGTGGAGCGGGAGGGCGTGTCAGACTTTTACTGACCGCAAGCCCGCGCCTACGGTGGCCGGGAATCTGCAGGCGACTCCCGACGCCCAGGGCGTCTCCTGCGGCGGCTAGTGGGGGCGTGAGGGCGCAAGGCTCTCTCCCTCACGCGCTCCGCCTCCTCCTTTGCGAGCATTACTGCTTCGCAGAAGGAGGTGACGGCTTTCCATTCCCTCTCGCTCCGTACCATGGCCTGGACCAGGGCCGGACGCGAGAGATTGCCGCCGCCAATCGCCTCCGTGAGGACACTGCGGTGCTCCGCCCAAGCTGGGCATACCTCCACCGTATGCTCCACCGTGTCCTCCGGGCGATCAACACAATGGTGACACCCGGGCGTTTCCTCCCGCCTTATGCGAAACAGGAACCTCCCGAAACAACCGTGTCCGGTGAGAACCTGTGTCAGGCGGAAGGTGAGGACGCCGTGGCGCCTCTCCAACCACTCTTCAAAGAGGGGACTTACCGCCGCTATTGTGGCGTGTCCAGCACTGGGTTGCGACAATCGCACCTTCCATGTCGCCATGAGATCCCGCCGGAGCTCTGTCCGCTGTACCGTGATTTCTCGCGGTAGCGGAGTTACACCCCGGCGTTTTGCCTCCTCGCGCCACTCCCATACCTGCGCGAGGGCTTTTGCCTCCAGTCTCTATTACCCCTAAATGCCAGATTATGAGAAGCTTAGAAATTAATTAAGTATATCTATTAATGGCTCAAACCAATTTTGCCAATGTTTTTGAGATTCTTGAATCAGCCTTGCGTTTTCTTGGTCTATTGTTTTTCCATGTTTTATCCCTTTCTCTAATGTCATCACACACACATGTATGCCATTTGTTCTTTGGTATTCTCATGTCTTTGCAAAATACTACTTAAGTGTTTCCAGTCACAGCAACCTTTCTCAACCATCTGAGTTTGTAAATTGCCAAATAGTCTGCATGGAAAACAGAACACTTTATTTTGGGGATTAGAATAAACTAACCAGCGACGATGTTGAATTTCACCATTATTTAGTTTTCTTGTGAAATAAAATTGGAAAAGTGCCTTTGATCTTTTTCTTTGGTATTTTCTTCATCACTGTTTTTAAACTGCAGTGTAGGGCCGCTTTGAACTATATCATGACGCTGAGAATCCGTTATAGGAAACTTCCACGGTGCCGGATCCGAACACACAAATGCTTGTTTGACTGCATCACTGGTATCGCTGCTAACTGGCAGAGAAACTATTTGTTCTTCGTGAATTGTACTGCTTAACAAGAGAGTTTCAGAATTTTCAGACTCTGATAGGCTAGAGTTTGACTCTACCTGTATTTCTGGCTTTAGTTCGGTACTCAGTGCGTCTGGAGTGCTTTCCAAAGTTGTCGGAGTCTCGGAGTCGAAGCAATTGATTCAGATTATTCTGAAGGAGTTGTATTGAGAAACTTCATCACACTTGAAGTTAAAACCTGATTTGCTACAGCTCGTTCCAGCTTTACTTTTTCGTTTTGATGAACCAGATTCCCATTTTCTCCCGATATCTCTATCTCTACTGGGGCCTGGGCCTGACATGTTAAGTAGGCCTGAAATATTATAATCTTTATATTTCAAACAATGAAACGCAACACTTATTCTCACATCGTAATCCGGTTGGAATTACATTAAAATAAGTTAAGATAAGGTACATGCATCGTCGCATGATTGCATGACTGCATGTGTTTTGAAGCCGAACATAGACGGAGCAAACAGAATGGGAAATCCAGCGGTCACCCGCTGGGGATTTGCGAGGATTCCCCGCGTCATTCACCGCCCGCAACGCCAGCAAATGTTGCCAGAACAGTGGGCCTAGTGTGAGTTTATTTTAACCGTCTCGATTTTACGCATCGACCGCGTTCGGCGCTCCGATTGGCCCTTCACCATTCGATCGTTGCGCTCCGATTGCCAAAGTCGAAATGGTTATAAGAAACTCACACTAGGGCCTCAAATCTTTTAAAAACGAATGTGGTAGGTTAGTATTGCCAGATACTTGCTAGCCGTTTTTTTTTATTATTATATATTGATAGATGAGTTATTATATCTAAATTTGCGGTCGCGAGCCTTCGAGGCGCGAGGCCCCTTGGACCGCGAGGCCGTAGGCGGTGGCCCACGTCGCCTACGCCTTACGCCGCCTCTGTGGGGCAGTCCAGTCTGCCAGCAATCACTTTCAGGGTACTGTTACGATTGTTACGCAAGCGTTGTAGTAAGGAAGCCCCTTTCTTACACATGATGGTGTGAAAGCCTTTCATGTAAGCTTCAGCAAACATTCCAGGCGCACTACAACGCCGCGGCAACTGCAACAGCATCCTGAAAGCGTTGTTGTATTGTACGCGCAGGACGTTGTAGGTTCGGCTCGTATATATGACACCCTCAAGCCGATCCAATAGAAAAACTGGCAGAACGCCATAAATAAACTGACTTTGACGTCTGCCGTGCAGCGAGCGAACCTACGGGCGAGCATATTGGTCCTCACCGCCAACGCCCTGCGCTCGCGCTCTATATCGCCATCATCCCGCAGGTCACTAGTGACAACATGACCTTGGTACTTAAAAATATTCACTACATTAAGAACTACGCCGTTGAGATATACCAGAGGTACACGATGGCGCTGTTGTTTTGGTACCTTAAACACTAAGACCTCAGTCTTATTTGAGTTGTATTTAAGGCCTTACACCTCCGCATACGTCTCGCAGATCGTGAGTAGCTTCCTCAGTCCGCTCATCGATGGACTGAGCAAAACCATGTCGTCTGCGTAACTTAAGTTATTGACACATGTACTGTCTATATGACCGCCGACATGTGTGCTACTCAGTCGCTCGATAAGCTGTTTTACAGATAAATTAAATAACAGGGGCGAGCTTAACCCCCCCTGCCTTACACCACATTATATTTGATATTCATCCTTTATGCATTGAACTGTTTTCAATTTCTATTGAACTGTTTGGCCAAACACTGTCTCTTAAGATACAGTAGTGCTATTCTGTGACCATCTCACCGTGAAAACTTAGGTGAAGTGAGCGTTGAGTGAGCTGTCAGTGCCACTGATGCTAAGGATTGACCAAGACGGGATGACACTGACAGCTCACTTCACGCAAGTATTCACGGTGAGATTTTTACAGAATCGACATGCTGGTCTCCTAGTTTAATTCAATTCAATTAAAAAAAAGAAACAGACCCAGGGATCCATATAGTGTTAGTATGAACTTAGCTTATGTTAGTAAACACAATAACATAAAAATACAATAATTAAATATTAATTGGCTACATGAACATGTGTACGCACATGTCTGCCAGCCCAGAGCCTGATAAATGGTCCATCAACCTTGTCCGCCAGTGTAGCAAAAATACTGTTTGGGCTACCCCTGAATCGCCGCAACATCGATGCACACCGTTTACGCATGATGGCATGAAAGTCATCTGTTCGCGCTTCTGCAAACATTCCCGATGCACTGCAAAACCGCGGCAGCCCCAACAATATCCTCAGCGCATTATTATATTGCACGCGCAGAGCGTTGTAACCCTTCTGCGTATACCTAACCCACAAGCTGCACGAGTAAAACGACTGGCAATAGGCTCTGAAGAGCCTCAGTTTTACCTCGTCAGTGCACCGCGCAAACCTGCGGGCAAGCATATTGCATCGGGCTGCCAACGCCCTGAACTCTCTATCTATATCCTGGTCATCCGTGAGAGAACCCTTGACCACATGACCAAGGTATTTAAATTGAGTGACGACTTTTAATGGTGTTCCCTGTAACGTCACCGGTGGAATATTCGTGGGTGTATTATTATGTACTTTAAAAACCACCACCTCACTTTTAGTAGCATTATACCTCAAGCCATGAGCCTCCGCGTACTTCTCACACACGGCCAGCAACTTCCTTAGTCCACAGATTGATGGGCTGAGCAGCACCATGTCATCAGCATAACTAATGTTGTTGATCATTCTGCCATCCACAGAACAACCAACCATAGCGCTACTCAGCTCACCAACGAGCCGAACTATGTACAGGTTAAATAGAGTGGGTGAAGTCAACCCCCCCCTGCCTCACTCCACAACCCAGCCCATACTGTACTGATTGAGCATCTGACCATCGAACACAGTTTGTCTGACTCCCATACCAATATTTAAATAAACTTATAACCTCAGGTGGAAGGTCTGTTTCATCCGACATTTTTTGCCACAGAATGTCATAATCCACCAGGTCAAAAGCCTTCGACAGGTCCAGAAAACAACCATATACAGGTGTTTTCCTGTCCGTGTAGTACTGCACAGTCTGCTTGAGACACAGGATTGCACTTTCCGTCGACAAACCGGTTCTAAAACCAAACTGCGCGTCGTTAAGTTTTTTATGCATCTTCAACTGTCGTTCAAGCAGGCTGTCCAGCACTTTGCCAATGACTGTGCCCAGTGAAATAGGCCTGTAATTGTTTTTGTCGGATACATCACCTGTCTTATTTTTAACTATAGGAACTACAACAGTTTTTACGAAATCGGCCGGCAGGTAAGAGTGACCCATACAAAAATTAAATAACATGGCGAGTAACCTACGTAAATGTACACCAGCGGACCTTAAATGCTCAACACTCAAACCATCATGTCCTGGTGACCTGCCTCGTTTCATACTTTTTTAACGCATTTTTTATATCTTTCACGTTGACCCTTACGTGAGTATCACCTTCACACGGAGCCCGAATGCCTTGCCTAGATGCATTTGTTAAATGCGGAGCGACCTTAAAGTGGTTCATGAACATGTTGGCTATATCACTATTATGTGATAAGCCATCAACGTTCGATGGCAGCCTCGGCCGAGGATTCAAAGAATTGGTTTTAGAAGAAGTGGAAGAAAATAACTAAATTTATTTTCTTCATGGAGGGTTGCAATGATATCCATTTTTATTTGGCTTGCATTGTTCTGACACCACTTTAAATTAGTTTTAAATCTATGTCTTGAAATTTTCATTTCCTGATATACATCCCCCGACGCAGGTTTTCCATGTAAAATCCACCCTTGAAACCCAAGCCGCGCCCGCGCATGAAACTCTTTCACATGTTTATTCCACCCCGCTACAAATCTATTATTATTCTTAACAAATGTATTATGGCTGAAAATAGCAGCCGTCTATAAGACAAGCACAATTCGCTTGTACAAACGGTTAAATAAGTAATCTGTGTTGTTCATTGTTACATAACTTATCACTACATTTCATAAACGGACTAGGAAAATCAATATCCCGGAGGGCCTCATGACAAAGATCAGAGTAGTGACGTATTTGTTCGGAGTTTCTAGTTCCCCAAATTACTTTATTTGTCACCACTCTATTACAACTATATTTCGGCACTAACATATTAAAATTACACGTCATTTCTAGGGGAAAATGGTCAGACCATGAAACATCGTTAATAACATTTACTTTCAAAATATAACACTTAGTCACACTCGATACCAAGCAGTGATCCAACCATCTAACGCACCCGTGTGAGTCACTCAAGTACGTATAGGTGTCTGAACTTCTACCAAGTATGTCAATATCAGCACAAGTTAAATGACAATCACAACAAAACTTTAATAATTCATTACAGTAACTCACCCGGGTGCGCGTTGAAATCTCCCAACACAAACACATTTTCTACATTATTACATTCAACAATTGCATTTATTTCGGCCAAACAGTCGGTGAACTCACTTAAATTATTTATGTTACACACGGGCATATACACCGAAAATATAAAAATTTCTCGATTCTCAATAACTACCCTAATCGCGACCAGTCTTACGTTATTACACTGTATGACTGAAACACTATCAAACGCACTTGTTCTCCATAGCAATTGCCACTCCTCCGTATGGTCGACCACGCAGCAAATCGGACGAATATGTGGCCGAGACGCCTATAGAACCGAAGCCGGGGCATATGGTGTTCAGATATGCCAGATCATGTGATAGTAACCAAGTCTCTTGTAGTGCAATCACATCCGATGTTAAACATAATTCTCTTACGTAGTCAACCGATCTCATAATTGATTTACAATTGAAGCTCATAAGCTTACATTTCCGTATATTATTATTCTCCTCAGAAAGATTCATTTTTGAGATATGTTATTTCCCAGACCTCGTACACTTCTTGTCTTAAACACAAAATATTTTCTAAAATATACACCGTCCGGCCACATTTTATCATTCTCAAATAGTTCAATTTTATGTTTCGGAATTGAAAACTTATAAGAATCGTAATCCTTAGACTGTTTAGTTTCAATTTTTTCCGGGGCCACGATAACCTGTGTTTTAGCCTTTATGTAACTTACAATATCCGCAGCATTCACTTCTTTCGACACATTGTACAACATAAACGGTAGTTTTACATCTGCGGCTTTAAACTTAGCTGCCATGTCAACATTAGCGGTTCCTTTCCGTCCTGCAAAGCGAGACTGAATTCTTTCGTGATTGTACCACCGTCCACCCTACATTATTATCGGGCACAGGTGTTCGTTGATGCTCATTAGTACTTTCTTGACTAGTTATCGGTGTAATCAGTACTTTTTGTGAGTTTATTTGCTGTTTGCGTGCTTCCGTAGGTACAATATGCGAGAGAGACAAGGATGGCTGGGAACTCCCGTTGCGCGCTGTATAAGTGGGGCGAAGGAGACGGCAGTATCAATGTCGTTCGTAGGTATCACAATATGTTTATTTTGTGATTCCGCACAGCTGTTTACTTCCTCATTCAAGGATTCCAATATACATGTAGGTCCACTATCTACCGCATTATTATGAGAATGGCAGGTAGATGCACCGCGTCTTCTGACGTTCACATTGCGCTCATAGTCGTATGTTAACGACTTATTACTGAGCGTCTTGACTTCCTCGAGTTGTTCTTTGGTTGCCTAGTCATTCTTAATCTGCTTGATCTCCGTTTGCAAAACAATAATATCCTTTAACAGTCTTGTTACATCGATGTGATCGAATGTCAAAGGGGGTAGTTTTTGCAAGTCTTTCGCCACAAAAATAGGCACACTTTCTGAGTCTGTATTATTAAATAGAGAAATTATGTCCTCCAGGTCCCGACACACTTTATTTTGAATTCTCCGCGAAATTTTCTTAATTGTTGTATTCACTGATTCGAATAGTAACGTTTTCACAAAGTCTACTCTTCGGCAGTAAAAGCAGAACTACACACTATAACAATACTTTCTTCATCCATAATTTTTATTTTGTTTTGTACGAATGCCAGTACCTCGCTGATTACAATATTACACGAATAACACTTTAACAACGCCATGATTTTTCACACTAAAGGCCAGTGATCTTACGCGTCCGCACGTTAACTCGTTGCGAGCGTGACTCCTCCTTTAAGAGACAGGGTTTATAATTTTTGTTTATATAGATTTTGTAAAATAATTTCTTTATATGACCTACCACCTTATGTCTAATCTATATATTACTTTTGGATGAATAAAATTTTTATTATTTATTTATTATTATTTTATCCGTCAGAGTACCGACCCACCTCACACACTTTGTTTGGTGAGCATACCAGTGTCTGAGGAGGGCTGTGTACTCCTAAAGGTGCCAACTGGTTTTACTTAGTCTACGCCGTCCTTCTTCCCTAGGGCTGACCAGCCAGTTATAATTTTCACATTGCTCGCAGAACAGATGGCTGATGAGGCTGAGAGGTTCTGTAGTGGCGACCGCGTAGCGGATGACGTAGCGTTGGAAGGCCTTCCACAAGGTGGACCGATGCCTTTGTGAAGGCCGCAGTGCTTGGAGGGGCTTTCGGCTGATGATGAATTAGTGTAACTATGGTCGCAAACCAAATAATAATAATTTAAAGTCCAAACACAGGGGTCGTGCCCAATACAAGAAAACGAAAACGCAGAACACTAAAGACGATCACTATTTTTCCGTCTGTCACAAAGAGGTTTTATTTCTGCTCTATCTTCCAAACAGTGACAGGAAACTTAACCGGATTATAGTGTAAGAACAACAAAATTGGTGATGCACAACGACCCTATTACTAAGCCAACGTCGTTTATCTTACCGACCATCCGTTCGTCCGTCTGCTTGTCACCGGACTGAATTTTTCTATTTTGTCGTTACAATTTAGTGACAATGGACCTGAGCTTAACCCTGTGCCCACGAGCGACACGCGTTTTGCGACATCGACTGCGGAGAAAACAAATTAAATGAAAGTGGTTTATATGTTTTTATGGTTGTGGAGAGCACGCCTCGCAGTGTTTATGGAAATCTTTGCAGTATTCAGAACCCCAGTACTTCTGAGCTGCGGGAGCCTTTAAGCGATCGGCGCAGCGGCTGGCGAGCGCTACTTCCAAGTTGGTCGCAGTTACTTGGCTCTTTAGTATTACCCACTACGCAGGTTCAAGGGATCTCAGTAGAGGAAGCGTTTTAATTATGAAGTCTTAAATACTACACTGGAAACAATACCCCAATATAATAAAGGTAACTTTCTGTGAATTATTGCTAGTAGTAGCCCCCCAGCAGCTGAACTACTGGGGTCCTGAATACTGGAAGGGTTTCCATATACGTTGCCCCGCTTATGCCACGAGTCACCGCGACGCGACTTGCAGAGCAACGGACTGAAACGAGTGACACGCGCGCGTGTTGCTAGACGCAAGTCGCACGAGGCCGTGAACAGGGCCTTATTCTGCTGTTGCGTTTAAGAAAGTACAAATTTATGTTTCAGAGTATCGGCTTAGAGAACATGGAAGCCCGCTCTAGCTGGATAAATATAATGATATCCACCGTCGGTTTGTCCTTCACTACAGCAGGAAAATTATTAACTTGGGCTGCTACGTCCGGCAGAAATGTCAAGGTAAGGATAGCCATATTATTATTATAAATTCCAAAGTAACTCTTCCATACTAATATTATAAATTCTAAAGTAACTCTGTGTCTATATGTTATCTATTCACGCCTGAACGACTAAACGTATTTCGGTAAAATTTCGAGATACATGGCATCCTGGGGATGGACTTATGCTACTTTTTGTTCCGGTAGCACGTTCCCGTGGCATAATTCCCGACATCCATGCGGGCGAAACCGCGGGCAGAAGGTAGAAATCTATAAATTAATTTAAGTACCCACTATTTGGACTTTTCAATAGGAATGACGCATGATAACCAACAGTCCTACAACTCGAACATCAAGTGATTAATAAACCTGAACTAATATTTTAGTGAAGTAAAAAAAATTTTTGTTTATAAGAAGTAATCTCTTAAGAGATCTGCATGTCGATTCTGTAAAATTCTCGCCGTGAAGACTTGCGTGGAGTGAGCTGTCAGTGTCATCCCGTCTTGGTCAATCCCTAACATCAGTGGCACTGACTGGCACTGACAGCTCACTCCACGCTCACTTCAACTGGGTTTTCACGGTGAGATGGTTGGATCCGTCTACAAAAAAACTGTCACTGATGGAAAGCTACATTATTATAGACTGCCACAACATAATTATGTTTTTAAAAAGATTTTTTAAATAATGCATTAGTTAATGCAAATAACAAATTATTTTCACAGATCCTAATGAGAGCGTTGGACTTTTTAAAGTTTACGAATCTTGCAACAGGATTCGTAGGAGTTGCGAATGGCTTGGGCGACATGATTTATAAGGTACGTAGTACAGTCAACATAATAATCATCTTACCACTGCTCTGCAATGAATATTCATGTAAAAGACTTTACTACTTAGACCATGCAGAACATTGTTCAAAAGCCCGCAAGTTAGCTTCCTGTTTACTGTACCAGTATCCGGATTTCAACCCTTTTATTCCTTCTTACTTAGAGGACAAATAACTGCTTTTGTTTTCTTAATTTTTCAGTTTGCTAAGTATGGAGAAACACCAACAACCGTTGAAGTGTTCCAGTTCACCACATCAGCCCTGTTCCTTGGTATTGGTGCGATGTCTAACCAGACTGCGCAGGAAATCGTTAAGGATGCGCAAGCCAACAAAATTAATGAAATAAGAGATTCATTGTCCAGTAACAATAAAAGGTAAGAAACATAACCGTTTCTGCCGGTCTATTCTGTAAAATCTTACCGTGAAAACTTAGGTGAAGTGTGCTGTCATTCCACTCGATGCTAGGAATTGACACTATTGACCGCTCGCTTCAAGCTCACTTCACCTAAGTTTTAACTGTTAACTTTATCAAGAACTGCATGCTGATTCTGTAAAAATCTCACGATGAAGACTTGCGTGGAGTGAGCTGTCAATGTCTTCCCGTCTTGGTCAATCCCTAGCATCAGTGGCACTGACAGCTCACTCCACTCTCACTTCACCTAAGTTTCCAAGGTGAGATGGTTACAGAATAGCACTACAGATGCAGACCATCTGTTTTCATGGTTTTGGTGAAATGAAGAAACTCTGTTAAGTCAGGCATCATGCATGAATGCTTTTAAAAAAATTATTGTCGAAATAGCTTGCTATTTGGTATTCTTTGGTTTATTTGTTCCAACTACTTTAAAAATATGGCGTAAATGTGCTGAGTAGTCCATGCATTTACATTACTCTCTTAAGTCTAATCCATTTAGATTTAATAAAAATTACAAACAAAAAATAATCTTGATAGTGTAGTGATATGTAATATTTTTGAGTGTACAGAATCCCAGATAGTAATTTAACACATGTAATGTCAAACAATAAGACGTGAAATGTCTGTTTTTCCAATTCACTTTAGACATTGGCAGAATAGTCTACATCTGCTTGCCTTTTAATAAAAATAGAAGTGACTTGAAATGTCATATTACTATATGGGAGTAAAAAACTAACTGTTCGACTGTATCGTCATTATGTTGTAAAGACTTCAACATAATTAACGAACAAACTTTAAAAAATTACGTAATAGTATTTCAACCTTTGTTTCAGAAAAATATTCGATAAAGTGACAGCTGAAACCCGAAGGATAAGGGGCACTATTGACGGCAACACCGATGTCATAAAAGCTCTTAAAACTATTGAAAACAAAGACGAATTTTTCGGAAAATTAAAATATATGAATAAATCATTCAACAAAAATAAAGTAAGGATATCGTTGGCTTCAGATGGCAAAGTGTTAATAAACAATCAACACAGAACTAATATTAACAAAATGTATCGGATGGGGCCGGCGGGTCGCAATAAACTACTTGCAAGATATGGACCTGCGAGGGTGACCACAAAAAATGCTCCTACAAGAATATATCCATCCGACCAACTCGCCGGCTCCTCAAAAGTACCAGCGAAAGAGTTGGTATTATGTAAAATTCGCCCTGAAGAGATTATCAAAATTTCGGCATTTTTAATGCATCTTAGCGCGGCTGATCAAGATTTCATTCTAGATTTATTATCGCACCTAAGTGAAGCGTTACATGATGGGTTTTTGTTAGTCTGTACTGAGCTTATAATTTCCTTAATACCTTCAGAATTATGCTTTTTGAATTCCATTGTGCCTGACTGGAAGCGGCGGTTGGTATTTTTTGTGTTTCAGTATTTAAAGTCGAATATAACTGACGATGAAAACGACAGCGCGTTCATGGCTGCCCTGAAATCTTACATACGCGATGGTAGAATTAACAAAGAAACACTATTGAAACTTAAAGAGAAAGTAATGGATTACTTTGCAAAAGTGGAGAAAGATAAATGCTCTCGTAACAGAACTTGGGACGATGGGGATGATTACATGCGCAATTATCTTAGCGGTTTCAATACTCTACGAGTTGGACAAGAGCTTGTTGTTGGGTCCCATACAATCCTGGTGAAGCAAACCACGGTAGATAACTTTGAAAAGTGGCTTCAAAACTATTCGCAAGAAAAATGCGATATGTTTATGGAACTATGCTTTAAAATCATAGCAACTTTGAGTAAACTTGAGGTTCGTCGTTTAAATGCTATAAATCCAGATGAAGATATATTGATGAGGGTTTCTCTTTATTCACTCGATAGATTTGACGATTATATAACGGTAACGCCAACTGTTGACGAGTGTATGGTGCTTTCATTGAAAACTGAAATTATTAAGTGGTTGGATCGTCAACCTGTTAGAGAACAACACACTTGTGTAGAATGCCAGGGTATAAGATTTTGTAAAAATAAGTAAGAAACAAAAATTTGGTTTGACTTGAATGTCGATTCTGTAAAAAACTCACCGTGAAGACTTACGTGGAGTGAGCTGTCAGTGTCATCCCTTCTTGGTCAATCCCTAGCATAAGTGGCACTGACAGCTCACTCCAGACTCACTTCACCTAAGTATTCACGGTTAGATGATTACTGAATATTCGATAAAAATGAAATGAGATGTAAATCAAAAATGTATTAATGGCACAAACGATCGGTTTTTGTTTAACTTTTGGATTTTCGTTTACAACCAGCGCAGCGCCACTAATAATTATTATTGCTCAGATAAGTTGGTCGTAATATAAGTGTAGAAGGACTGTTATACGTAAGCTATAACAATTAAAACAATTGAGATTGTTAAACATGGCACTCCACAAAGTTACTCTTCTCCGCTCAACATTCACAAGGTCCTCTATAACTATTGAACGGAAAAGAGCCCATTGGTCATTGATATAAACTAGGTAGCGGTAGATACGGCACTTAAACACAGCGCGCGGTCCTTGTGACTTAGGTTCAATAGACACGATTGCACAATGCACTCAGTCTCACGCGCACCATATTCTGAACAGGGAATGTCGATACAGCTTTTTTATTTTTTGTATACAATTTTTTTTTTTATATCCCGTAACTCTAGGGTATGATTGAGACCATATCAAATAATAAACTGGCTTAAGAATTATGTTCAAATCGTCCTTTTTTTCATTTTTCACACAACATAATTCGACAAAGTCACGAATACTAATGTAAAACACCCTTACGTGATTAAGAGAAGGTCGCATTTTCTTAGCTTTAAAAATGAATGATTGGTTTGAATTAAAATGAACTACCCGCATTTATCAATGAAACTAAGATACGGTAAGTAGGTAAGCAAACAAAATTGGCAACCTCGCAATAGTAAAGTTTCTCCTTACTGGTGACAATTTGTTTACCTAATTTAATAATGATTGATGATATCTCCGAAACTGTGCATTTTTGGACCAACTATTCTAGGAGTTTTAGTATTATTTTTATCTACAGAATATTAACCATAGAGTAATGGGATGTAAAAAAAAACAGGTTGTATAGGTATCACATCAAAATGTCTTCATGTGTATTTTATAAGTGTTCTAATAACTCAAGAAACAAAAATAAGGCACACGGGATTACTTTTTACTCGTAAGTATAGGCAAAAAAGTTAAGATAACAATACAAAACAGCGTGAGAGACACGATGTGACGCCTCACGCGACTATCGGCGGCTAACGCAGTTGCGCTCGTATGACTGTCGGGTCTTATCTATGTCCTTTACACACAAATAAATACTTCCTCTCTCCTTAAAAACCATCATTACATATAGTTTCCTTGCTCTTGTTTTATGTTTATTACTATCTAAATATGTGTGTAGATAAGTATATTTATATATATGTATTTATTGTATATGTAAATAGTCCCACCTCTGAACACCTACAGTATTGTCTCTCCTTCTCCTTTTAATCCATCCAATGCTTGCCTGTAAAAGATCGCTTTTAGCAATAAGACCGCACATTGTGTCACTCTATATACAATTTTTGTATCTGTGACTTAAGATGTACATAATAAAGAGTATTCTATTCTATTCTGGTATATCGGTAACCGCAACTGTGATCACAGATGTGAGTTTCGTTGCATGTGTGACTGTCTGTCACTTATTCCTATTTAATAGCAAAATATTATATTTATTCTAAAACCATGCACGTGGTTCGGCCCACTTTACGAAACACATTAAATCTTAATTTTATGGTCTGACAGCTTGACGCGTTACCCTAATAAATAACAAGATATCCTAATTCTTTGCAATTGTAAAATAGTTTAGAACCTCTTAGAAGTCCATTCCATTTCTATTTAATGGCACACGCAAATGGCCCCTTATGGCAGCCGTCGTCGCTTGAAAGAAATGTTTAGACAATCGAAACCCATAGTTCTTTACAAATTCTGAGAAAGTTAAAGCGAGGGCGCGTTATTGCAACCAGCTGTGAATCGTAAAAGCAATTAAGAAATAGAAAAATGTGTTTTAAGTCGAAGTTTACAAAAAAATAGTGTGGGAAAGTACCGAGCCCAGATTTTGGATAGTTGGCGGGGGTGTTGAGGAAGGGCAGTTGGTCTTAGGACATGAGAGGGGTCGGTCGTTATAGTCTCAAGAAGGAAAGCTAGTTAAGTTAGGAGGTTGGTGAGTGTTGTGAGCTGGGAGGAGCTGTGTTCGAGGTGAAGTTGATACTGCGTGCGGCATTTCGTGAGTAGTAATCTAATCCCCTACAAAGATATCATTGGTAAGTGTTAAACTCTTTACTAATAATGTGCCTTTTCCATTGTATTGTTCTCGTAGGCTGATTTGTTTTATGATTTGTAGGTATCATTTAGATAATATCGCTGCAGAGCTATTAATAATCATTTATTTCAGCATAGCGACATTGCGCTATTAATTAACTCTATTTTCTAGTGTATTACGTGTCCATCTCCTAATCCATACCCTGACAGATATTTGTCATTTGCGTTTGATTATAGGGAAACGGAGAAGGCCTTCCACTTTATTTGACACTGAGCACTGACGCTCGACTTTTGACGACTTTGACCTGTAACATGCGCAACCACATACGGAAGGCAGAACCGTAAATACTCTCAGTTCATTTAAAACAACATATGCTATAAAGTCGATCTAAATCGGCATTATAAAACAATCAAACGTTAGTGATAATTACTGCTTCCAAAAAGGTTTGGCCACACAACTCTTTACGAAAGGCTCGTTGTACGCGCATCTCCGGGGAGAGGGGGTAGGCTTCACACACTTCCCCAAACTGGATTGGTAGTCGTTCTAAGAACGCTAGGGACCGTGTCTCGATAAAACCTACGCCAATTTCTAAATCGACACTATTTATCGAAACACGTCAATTTGGACGCTTTGCCGCTTACAGCCGCACTGTATCCTCGAAATTGGGAAGATTAACGAGATGTGAGGTGACGAAATTACCACCTCGGCAGACACCGAGTACGATCGCATTGAGTTTTGCTACAGACTGAGTCTACGGTACGCTTGTGCAATATTTTCTGTTATTTTAGAAATGGGGCTAGGCTGCCGTAAAGGTGATATTAACATAAATACGCGTTTAGAACTTTATACTCAATACTTGTCTCACTCAATGGCAGTTGGGCTTCGTAGTTCACTGTCTCTAGGATTGAGTAAGACATTTATATTGTGCTTAGGGAACATGTTCTACTAAAATCGTATATTGTCTCAGAGGTTTTATGCGTTAGGTTTAGTAGAACACGTACAAAGAGACAAACGTTGTAAAACGGTTCCCCGTCTCACTGAAATGGGTACATCATACACAGATACATTAACGTAGCTATTATTGATTGATTAAAGCGCAAGCGTAACGATTCCCTTACCTCTTCACATTATGAAGATTCTATTACAGGTATTATTAGCGCTACCTGCGAGAAGGAAGACAGACCGCGGTAGGAAACGGTCGGTGTAAGGCTAGGCTAAGAAAGCTAGGAGAATTATTGAGTGCCAGAGGCCTTGTCCAAGTGGGCTGTTGTAGGAGAACGAGTTAATATTAAATAAGTAAAATATAGTTGTGTTGAAGCACAGATTTAGTTTATTATTATTCTATCATCTAGTTTTAACGTAGTATGTGTTAGTGTTTGTTGGTGAGACTGGGTGAGCCTTTAGTTATTATAGTTATCCTAGGCTGATGGAGTTGATAGTCATTATAACTAATCAGACAGACACGTGTTGCTGGGGAGTTTGTTGCGCCACTTCTTCTCCCCAGCATAAACACTAGGAAGTGGTGACGGGTGGGCTCTTTGGGGCTGTCTATAGACTTTAAAGTGAGTTGATTCACAACTCTATTAATAATGCTTGAGTTTGATTCTCTACTCTCATAACTAGTAATTCTTGAATGTTGTATTCGTTGCCTTTGGCCGATACTAGAACTCTAAACTTTATTTAGTAATAATCCTCGAGTTTTGATTTCTCAACTCAAATTATCTAGTAATTCAAAGAATTATTATATTCTTTATCTTATACTAATAACTCGGTCAGACTGACATGAGCACGTGTCTTGCAAATATACTTGTTGTGCAAAGAGTGAACTTCCAGGGGTTTGGGTGACCACAACTATCTCATATCCAGTCTAAGGACTGATAGGGACCATGTCTCCTTAAGAGCATGATGCAGACGCAATGCCGCTAGAACTAGCCGCTCCGTTGCTAGACAAGGACAGTCGCACGGTTGCCGCAGGAAAAGCCGCTTCGTCACGTTTATCAGTTCGAGAGAACTGCTAGGGGCCATGACTCCAAAAGAGCATGATGTCGACGCTATGCCGCTATAAAGCCGCTTGCGTTACTTTATGGAAGTGTATCTCTGAGTACTCCGAGTGTAGATGCGAGGTATTGTGTGAGTTACGACTGATCAAATACCTATTACGCGCTAGCGTTTGGGTTACTCACAAGTTTATATAATAATTTAATCTGTATCCCTCTATTATTTAGCTTTCTAAAATCACTTCCAATATATTTCATAACTATGAATTCCCAAGTATCGTCTAATATTGATACACGGTTTCCTTGCCTCATTAATAATATCAAGGCATTTGGCTTCTATAAATTTGGGAATTCACTTCTATTATCGGTGGGAGAGTGACCAAGTCTGGTGACGAGCTCTACAGGGCCGCACGGGGTTGGAGTGCGGCCTTTTCCCCTTAGGGGGAAACCGACCTTAACGCTAATATTAACATAATTAGGAAAAACGAAAAATTTATCAGCCTAGGGTAATTTAGGTACTATCACACATGCATTTGTGCACTAAGTCCTGCTTTAGTGATTGCGATGTTAGAGCGTACCTACCGTATCAACTAGTTTATATCAATGCTATTCGAAAATTATCTCCGCCTCGGTTGAGTATCAGCCTTACGACGTACTGCTATATTACAGGATGCAATTCGTGAAAAGCACTATAATCCTAACAAAAAATAATATTTGCCGTGCCTCCGTTAATTAATTCAAGAGTGCTGCATGGTATTGGTTTAACCATATAATGATGTGTATCTTATTTCAGCATAATATGTTATTACCTGAATTATTTGTAATGCATTGGTTTTTATTTGTGTAGCGATACATCGGTATCTATTTAAAAACCATATTTTTTTGTGATTTACACTTGAGTGATTGACAGTGATAAAAAAATTGCCAATTCAAACCAAATCATAACTTTTATTCTAAACACAATTTGAATGATAAGAAGGAAGGTGTATTATTTTTTTAAACAAAAATGGCGCGCCCGTGATGGCGATTCAAGATATTAATATTAAACTTATGGGGGTTGACATGAGCTATCGAAATGTCACGTGATCAAATCTCATACCGCAGTATATAATGAAGCGATAGCAATTGTAGAAATATAACCGCTCCAACGCGAATTCCTGTTTTGTAGGCCTTCTAGCCAACTTGAAATATATCTAAGGATTTTTTGACTTGATTTTAATAAGTATGCGTATCATGAAATTTAGACACTAAAATAATAGTTTTAAGTCCTATGCAATAATGTTTTTTCACTATAATATTAAATTGTATTTTCAGAATAAATTGTTTCTCTTGTCTCCTAAACAACACGTTTCTTGCATTACTACAACCCTTCATCCATTTTGCTAGAAGTATCTAGCAACATGGATGAAGGGTGCCAGCATGTTTCACACACAATGCATGCAAGTTTGCGCGCATCATGTTTCAGCAACACAGACACATGTTCTTGCAACAAAGGTTGTGCACCATTGGCGTAGCTAGGGATGTTGTCGGAGGGGGGGCAGCCGTCCTTCTGATTTAACCACAGTCATTTAATGAGGGACAATTTGTCCGCCACGATAGATCGTATGGAAATCCCAGCAGTCTAGTTGTCCTACGTGGGCGTTATTGCATAGATTTCCATACGTTCTATCGTCGCGGACAAATTCTCCATCGTATGCAAGTTCCTGAATTTTATCTTTTTCATGGTCGGTCTGAACATAGGCTTTCCGAACTTTCGCGCATGTTCTCTTACTCATACTGGTCTAGCATCACCATTTTGTTTCCTAAAACATGTAATTGCGCAGACTTTTGCGCAAAGTTCGGACCGGCCATGTTTCATAGGCCGTATTGTAAATATGTTGACTTTTGGAGCCAAAAAATAGTCTTGACAAACAGGTTGGAGCCGTACGCAGAAAAAAGGGTCTGGATTTTGGCGTTCTCCTTTCCTTCATGCCTTTTCTTCATGGAGGCACACTGAAACGGAAACGGGATGCAGGGATGAATCGGGACATACGTAGCTAACCTTTCTTTTAAGGTACTTTCTTTAAAGTTTCTTCTTTTTCAAAGTTTATTATACATATGTTGAAATCTCTGACAAGGTGTTGTCTGAGTTTCACCTGCATCACTATTTAGCCCATAGGTACAACTTTTATAGGTTTTAAAGAAAAGTCCGGTGAAGATTGTTTTAGATAAGCGATTTATAATAACAAAATAAAGATATTTGTGTGAATGATGAAACATTATTATTTTATTCTGGCATTGGCTGTATCCGAATTTCTTTTTCTCGTTCCTCAGCCGACTGCGGTGGATTATACTCGAAAAATTTGGCTATGAAGTACCTGTAACATATAATATGATTGATTTATGATTAGTACTTAAATACCAATTGATTCACCCGCCATAATAAAATGGGTTTTGTGAAATGACGTTCACTAGGTGGCAGCACTAAGACGTCAGGACCGGGCACCTGTCAAAAGTGTCATATTGCCAAATATTCTTATGTCGTGACTGAATGATCAAAGAATGATGAACGTCACCATATATTTTTCGTTGTCAAAATGGAAGGACCTCTTGTCAAAATGGCGACACACATCTGTGAAAAACAGGTGTCACGGACTTCCAATAACACTGCCCGACCCCCGGTATCGAACCCATTACACCACTCTCGCGGTCGCACTTGCAGGTTGCAAGACGAAAAAGGTGGTCTTGATAAGGCTGGGAAGTGTCATGCTTTCACCTGAATTCAAAGTCTTGGATAATTAATAGATACCATTGCCATAAATATTTACCTATTTAACTTTCTAGTTACAGCATTACGTAGTCTAACAGCTGATCACAATAACATATCTATTACTAATGTTGGCGTACAAAAACCTCTCTATCTCTGGTTTTAACGACCCAATAAAGCCAAACTAAGCGTCCTTATACCATGTAGACAGCTATTTGTTCGACAGGGACAGATGAAATTATATCGGCTATCATCAATAGCGATCTGTCTTTCACTGAAAATAGGTTATTGGGTTCGGCCGTTAGCGTCATCATACCATTTGTCACAAAAAATATCTTTAGTAGGTAAGGTTACAATAGAATTTGAACTTGTCTTATCACTTAAAACCTTTATTTTGTATGATTTTGAATTCAAGTTAGTAACAAACGAGGCTAGTCAAGACAAGTTTAAAATGTAAAATAAGCTGCCATGTTTCATCTAGCGACATTCATGGAAATATCGTGATAATTAATCCTACAGTGAAATTCTATAAAAATTTCACCGTGATAATTCCTACCCTAGCGTCGGGTACACCTGACGCTAAGCATTGACAGCTCGTGCTAGAAGTTAATCGCGACAGTTTACTTCTATTTATTTATTTATTTATTATGGGACAATAAACAGCTACAATATAAAATGTTTACAAATTACAATAACGTAGCATTAACAATATTGCAGCCCACTACATTATCCTCATGTTAACAAAATTAAGATAAAGTAAGAAGTGTCACTAGGTAAGCATTACTCAGAAAAATGAAATTAACAAAAAAAATAAAAAAAATATTGATTATTAAAATACCATACAATTAATTAATTATTAAAAAATAAAAAGAACAATACATATACTACTGTTTGTTTTCCCAAAATAATAAAATAAAATAATATATATTTCAAAAAAAAAAAAAAACATAATTTGTTCGATAAAAATAAAAAATTTGGGATTAGGCTAGCTCACTTAGCCTTAATTTTCAAGGTGAGATTTACAGAACAGACCGGCTTGTACTATAACCTTCCACCAAGCTATAACCTACCAGACTAGAATCTCAACGGTGATGAGAAGGGCAGCGGCGGCGGTCTGCATAACGACCCGGCCTGGTTCAGCCGAGCCGCGGAGCACAGCAGCAAGCATGGCATCGCTGGCATCCGACGCTGTCTCTAAAGCGGCCACCAGCAGCGCTGGGGCTGCCAACCAGCGAGCTCCTCGACGCCACCAGGATTGCTTCGACAGAAATACACGGTCAAATTAAATTAACGGGTGCAAATTCACAGATATGACACAGAGTATTGAAAACGAATACACTGATAACTGAAAAAAAAAAAAAAAACTGTTTTGTTTAAAGGAGTTAGAGACCACACTCATAGGGACGCGAAATCGTTTCGCCTCAGGGGGTCAGAAACAGCTTTATGTCCATGCAATTAAAGCGAAAAATTAATCATAAACGCCTCATTTCAGCAACATTCGTCGAACTTAATGCGCCAAGTGTGGTGATACGGTGCTGGTTAAGGGTGCCGCAATTTCTTATATAACTGGGAGAAAGCTTTAAATAATTTAAAATAATGAAGATATTGTAGTGTCAAAAAAATACATAACTGACTGGGTTTTATTCCTTTCAGTTACTTTTTTCAACACAATTTTTTCTGCTATATTTTGGATCGAAGTTAAAAAAAAGATGAATGATGTTCATGAAATTTTTGAATGTTCAAAATCAAATTCGAAACATAGTATAAAGTTATATTCAAAAATTCACACGTCAGTCTCGCGTAATTTTTTGGAAAACTTGTTGCGAATTTATGACATTTTCCACGAATACTTTTATTTGAGGTTCGTGCAAAACCAAGAGAACTCGACTTTTTAATCACAAACAGTTTTGTTAAAATTCTTTTACATTTGCTCACAAATAGTACACAAAATTGATTCCACAGCGATAAGTGTTGCCACTCCCTAAACACACTATTCTACTTCGAGTAACTAACAACATAACATTTATGTCTGCACACTCAACGCAAAATGGAGCGACTTAAATGCGTAGGCTGATTAAGTAGGAACAGAATATATTTTTAGAACTCTAAAAATTAAAAAGTTGAATAACATACCTTAGACATAACAGCGACTAATAAAAGCAATGAAGTTGTTGCGGTGAAAAATGCACTGAGTTTCCCATAACCCATTACAAGTCGAATTGTTGGTTTTGTAATTCTGTAACATCAGCAGCAACATGGAACATTATTTAGTGGTTTCTCAAAAATTTACAACTAGCTTAATTAAAGTAGGTCTTGAAGATGGAGCGAAAACTATCTACAAATATCTGAGCAAGCATGCAGCAATGCTACAAGCCACTCGCTTATTTTTACAGGCGATATCCGATGGTTATGATAGAAAACCCTACTACCAAGAGAAAAAGGCCCTATCAGAGTTAGGTCATGGTCTAGGCACTAGACTATGTTTTCTATCCGTGATTGGTTAAGGCATTTTACTATGGAGTAATTATCACAGCTGTGCGTGTGTGCTTCCATGACTGTGCTTATAAACTTTGTTTGAATTTAATAACTATAGCTTAGTTATTAATTAATAGCTAGTGACACGGACCTTTTCTATTGTTCTCTGAGTGAGTTCACAAAGAACGCATTGTATGATATAACTTACAAAATTTAATTATTATAATAAGTTAGGATATGTACACTATCGCAATATGTCACCCTGTAATGATAGATGTAAGTTGGAAAATAAATAAATAAATAATAAATAATTTGCACTTTCCAAACAATATTGTGTGTGTGACTTGGGGGAACCATCCTTTAAACGTAACCGTGAGTCGAATATTATTTACACATTCGCTCATTGCATTTCTAAATTGGCTAATTGGCTTTTTATTTTCTAAATTGGCTAAATTCATATGAAAAGATACAATCTGTCAAAAAAGTTTTGGGAACGGATGATTTGTTTAAGGTGCCAAATTCTTTTTTTTGTTGTTGTTAGATTAGCACAACTGTTTTCCATTTTGGCGCGGAGTTTGAATTGCATCTGTTATTTAGATTAGATACAGTACTGTTTTAGTTGAGATCATATCTAGTGTGTATTGCGACATTCATACTGGACAAAAACACCGAACAAAGACTGTCTTAAATTTTGCATCGCCAATGAAATTTCGTGTTCGGAGTCACTGAAAATGTTATAGAAGGCTTACGGTGAATCGACTTTATAAAAAACACGTACTTATGAATGGTACAAAGCGTTCAAAAGCGGTCGAGATGAGATGGAAGATTTGCCTCGCTCTAGAAGGCCATTAACGTCTTCAACTGAAGTTTACGAGTTTGACATGCATATTCGTGAAAAAGCTTCGGAGTGGCGCCTTCCAACTGAACCGAAACCGAAAAGCCACGCCAAAGTCGATCAAAAGTGTCATGTCGACAGTTTTCTTTGACTATCGCGGTGTTGTGCACTCTGAATTCTTGCTGGAAGGTCAAATGGTAAATAAAGAATATTATTTGAGCGTCATGCGGCGTATAAGAGAGCAAATTCGACGAAAAAGGCCAGACTTGTGGAAAGAAAATTCTTGGATTTTGCATCACGATTATGCGCCTTCTCACAAGGCCATCATTGTGAACGATTTTTTTACCAAAAACTCAACAAATACTATCGAGCAAGCACCTTATTCACCCAATATGTCTCCAGCCGACTTCTTTCTTGTTCGTAAACTCAAATTACACTAACACACTAACTAAATGACTTATGGAGAATTCGCATCGAGAACTGAATTCCGGAAAAAAGCATTTAAAAAGGTTTTAATGATTGGATTATTCGTTGGCGTAAGTGTATCGTTTCTGAAGGAGCATACTTTGAAGGCGATAAAATAAATTTGGATAAATAACTTAATTTTGTGTATAATTGATCTTTTCCCGGTTCTTTCTTGACAGAGTAGTATGTGGTACCTACCTCCTAGCGAAGTTGATCAAAAGTTATGTGTGTGGTACTTCCTAACGAAGCTGATCAAAAGTTATGTGTGTGGTACGTCCTAACGAAGCTGATCAAAAGTTATGTGTGTGGTACTTCCTAACGAAGCTGATCAAAAGTTATGTGTGTGGTACTTCCTAACGAAGCTGATCAAAAGTTATGTATGTGGTACTTCCTAACGAAGCTGATCAAAAGTTATGTATGTGGTACTTCCTAACGAAGCTGATCAAAAGTTATGTGTGTGGTACTTCTTAACGAAGCTGATCAAAAGTTATGTATGTGGTACTTCCTAACGAAGTTGATCAAAAGTTATGTATGTGGTACTTCCTAACGAAGCTGATCAAAAGTTATGTATGTGGTACTTCCTAACGAAGCTGATCAAAAGTTATGTGTGTGGTACTTCCTAACGAAGCTGATCAAAAGTTATGTATGTGGTACTTCCTAACGAAGTTGATCAAAAGTTATGTATGTGGTACCTCCTAGCGAAGCTGACATTGTTAAGTTTCTGCGCGACCTCATCGTCGTCCAACTCCAGTTCGACCGGCTGGGATGCAAAGGCGCATGCCGACATAGACACGCCCAATAGCGCAACCAGCAATGCACGCAACTTTATTTTAAACCCTTCCGAATTCTCACTGCTGATGTGGGTTAGCTGCAAAACACTTTAGCTCTTTTTTATCATGGCAAGCAAAGCCGATGTCATCCATTCTACCAACGTAAGTGAATAAGACAAGCAAGAGAAACGCTTTACTAAAAAGTATTTTCACAAATTATTAAGTCACTGTCATTATCAGTGTTGTCGCAGGTTTTTTCAGACACTTTATGATACCTATGATTAGTCATAGCCTACATTTACGCCCTTTAGATGGTACATACACATTTACATATAGAGGTACATAATCCAACTCGTCAGAGAATGTTAGCGTGAAATAACTATCCATATATTTTTTATAGGCAGATTGCTGTCATGCACTGTTCTACTATTTGCCCCTTAATAGGATACGGTTGTAGCTGAGGACCATCAAAGTTCCGTAACATCCAACGGTAGTTAAGTTCCATAATCCCACTTATTCTACAAGTCAACAACCCAGGTAGGCAACAACTTTTGTAAAGCGGGTAAACTTACAACATTCGAGTGATTCTCATGCTGGAGCCGAAGCTGGTTCAAGAAAGCATTACTCTCCACTGTTTCCATGATGTTTCATTTCAATCACTGTAAAACATACTGGTAGTTTCAACGGAAACTATTCTATCCAGCTGGCTGGATATATTCATTCCATGAGTAACCACACGAATTTTCACGCGAAATTGAGTTTTTTTAAACGTTTTTACATAATGCGTCGCATTTAGAAGTATGAATGGGTAAATGGCAGTCAGATGGCGTATGAAATTGCATTGCCATTGTCAGCGGTCAATGTCAAAATAAATTATTTTTAATTTATAAAAGTATAAAGACCTACACGAGTTAGTGACAGTTGAACTACTGCCTTTCTTCCTTCCTTAAAACCGGTCACGTGCATGTCGGACCAGGCACAAAAAAGGGTTCCGCAGTTGAGATGAATTTATCCCAAGAATAAACTTTACATTGTAATTGAAAAACGTATCCCACCAAAACCATTCTGTGAAAAACTAGCCAAGTCTCGATGGAGCTGCTTGTTTATCTCTAAAAAGTAATGAAATCTAGACAAAGTCGTGCCAAGTCTAAGGTTCCTTACTGCGATTTCTTTATTATTATAGTTAATGTTGTGTGACTTGGCCGTTGAACATTCTTTATACGTTAGTGGGTACAAGTCAATTTTGTTTACACGTAATGTTATATCTGTTGTAACTACTTAAGTTTGTTAAGCGAGATAATAGCCCATACTGGTATTGGTAATTGGACGCTATTCTCATTTTAGGCTGTTGTTGATTGTGCAACACATACATTCAGCATTGACAATGCTGACTTCTGCTCTCTTCTTTTTGGAGCGTCAAATCGACCACCGATCTAACATAAAATAGACGTACAGACGGACTTCTATCAATGATTAGAAGTCCGTCTGTACTGGAAATAGTTTTTTTAATGTTTGTTTCAGGCTCGCCTATACATAAGTATTATTGAAATACGCGTCCTTATCAAGCCTACAATTGACTGGTTATTGAATCAACGTTTTCCAAGTGGCAATTTTCCATCGTCAATGGGTAGCGGTTCTGGCAACAGATTGTTGCAATGGTGTCCTGGAGCACCTGGTTTTGTACCCTTCAACGGCCAAGTCACACAACATTAACTATAATAATAAAGAAATCTCAGTAAGGAACCTTAGACTTGGCACGACTTTGTCTAGAGTTCATTACTTTTTAGAGGTAAACAAGCAGCTCCATCGAGACTTGGCAAATTTTTGTACAGAATGTTTTTGGTGGGATTTCAATTCTTTTTGTACAAACGTGGGCAAAGCAGAAGGGGAGGCATTCGCCCAGCAGTGTGACGCTATAGGCTAGATTAAATTAGAAGATGTGTCCCACTACGCTGAGTTTTTGCAATGACAGTCGATTTTTATGTACCAATAGTAGAAGGGGGCATTACGATATCTCTAATACAGCTGAGACCAGCTGAGGGTTTTTCATCAGATACTTCAGATCTTCGATTTTTGACATCAAATGAAGCGCCCACCAAGTTGAATATTTTTTGTAAAGGCGGTATGTCGATCTCTAATAATTTGGTTGGGCTCTTGTGTTTTCAAATCAGGGTCACCAGGTACTCCAGATCTTCGATTATCCTAGTTTTTATAGTTTTCCCTTTATGTGGGAATTAAACCCTAAGTCTGTACCAAATTTCAGTTGTCTGAGTTTATGGGAAGTACTAGTTCTATTCTGATGATCATGAGTGACTGAGTGAGTGTCATAAATGCGAAACTTTGCTTTCGCTTAACTTCGGACGTAAATGACCTAAAGACTTGAAATTTTGGGTTTTAAGTATGTGATTATAGCTTACTAGATGACGAAAATTTCTACGTTCTGGTCTTATCCAGAGGTTCTCAAATAGGGGACTGAAAATGCGGCGAAATGGTTCCAGTAAAGGATGGTACGGCAGTGTTTGCTTCGCGCTCGACTTGGCAGGGGCACTGCCGTGCCCCCCGATTCTCACGTACATCGATATGACGACACGGTCAATTCTCCAATTGCAAATGTAAGTTAGTAATCGCAAAAAAAAATGTTTGTTTGATAAAACTACATATATATTAACGATTTTCTGACATTTACTTTTACTTGTGCTGTGAGACCTTGCTTCTTGCCCAATTTCATGATTCTAGGTCAACGGGTAGTACCCTAGAGGTTTTGATTTATTTGCGAGTATGAAAATATGAAGCATAAATCGCCGTATATTTTATTACGTTGACTTGATTAATGTTTTAGAGCTCCAAGGGACCGCGCGTATTTGATATTAATTTCAACTTGATACCTCCACGTGGTCCTGAGAAAAAGCGTCTTGACTGACAGACTGACAGATGAACAGACACACGGACAACGAAGTGATCCTCTAGGGGTTCCTTTTATTCCTTTGAGGTACGGAAACCTAAAAATATAGTTTATAGTCTCCTGCCTGTAATGCTTCCGCGGTTGAAGGCTTGCTCTTTGCTCACTTACGTAAGAGAGCTCTAATCCGGCTTTAGAAAAGAAGCCATGGGCCACATTAATAGAGAAACATCTATAAGGTTCAAGATGAACAGTATTGACATCTTAGATTCTCGTGGCGCTGTTTTCATATTGTAACTTTAAATACTTTTTTCTTTAATTATGTACTTTACTTTACTTATTTAACCTGGCGTGTTTTGTATCCTAAACATTTCATGCCTAACGGAACTGCTATTCCAGTCAGAAAAAGGTTAAGAATCTTGGGGTTTGGATAGCCAAAAATCTTTCTTGTTCCCAGTTACAGGAACTAAGTCGCATTTTTTTTGGATCTGGTAAGTCCCTGAGGCGATTGCGGAACTTTCTTCCAACTCCGACTAAAACGGCGCTTGCACAATCCCTTTTACTTCTCATCCTTGACTACGCTGAAGTCAGTTATCTCGATCTCACTGAGGCACAACTAGATAAACTTGAGTGACTTCAAATATGCATAACATTTATATTTGGCTGCGCAAATGTGATCACATTTCGGAATTTCGTACAAAGCTCAAGTGGCTCCCCATTCGTCTTCGCCGGAATTCTCATATCGTATTTCAATTCTACAGTATTCTGTCAAACCCTACAACCCCCTCTTATCTTAAAAAACGTTTCAAGTTCCTTCATAACAGAAAACGGAGGTCATAGGAAAACTTAAGACTAGAGATGGCGATACATTCCACCAGTTTTTATGACAACTCTCATAAATTTCAATCAGTACGGTTATGGAATGCCTTGCCCACGTCGATAAGGCGTGCTCAAACAGTGTCCACTTTTAAAATTCTGTCAAAAAAACATTTCTTGTCTCCTTAAACATTATTACATATAGTTTCCTTGTTCTTGTTTCGTATTTATTATTGTTTAAATATGTGTAGATAAATATATGTTTGATGTATGTATGTATTTAATGAAAATGGTACACCACTGACTATCTGAAGTATTGTCTCTCCTTCTCCATTTAATCCATCCAAAGGTTGTCTGTTAAAGATCGCTTTTAGCGATAAGACCGCCCATTGTGTCACCCAATGTAAAATTTCTACATCCATGTCTGTAATTTATAAGGTGTACATAAAGAGTATTCTATCTATCTATCTATCTATATAAGTAAAGGTGACGGAGGGCAGACGCACAGACCTTGTACCTGTAATTATGTGGAATACGCTTTTTACGGTAGTTGTTGTCATGCTGTTTGCTTGGGGCTAATCCCCTAATTTCTGCCAAGCATTCGCATGCACTACCCTGGATATACTGTTTTTTTTGCGATGACGTTAATATTTTTTGGGCAATAAAAAAAAGCCGTTTGTCCAAAAATATGCCCAGGTATTTGGTTTCGGTTGATAGGGGCATATGGTAGTTCCAAAGCATCGTGGAAGTTGTAGTGTCGTCAGTTTTTTCTTGTAGGGTTCACTGATAGTTGGTGTTAATTGCAACCAGTCTTCGATTATTTTCAAGGCCTGGTGCATGAGTAAATTATTTATTATTATTATAGGAAATTTTCGTCGGTGACATTTATTATTATGATTGTGTAATCGGAAAGCCTACGTACACGTAATACAAAGTAGGGAATGCTATAAGCTATAGAGCGCTGAAATGCTTAACGATAAAGGTACCTACTATCCGTTTCAAAAGTATCTGACGAAAGTGTAAACAGACCCTGTTCAGCAGCCCAATTGCGTAACACATTACGATTACGACTAATCTGTTCGATTTTAACAGTTCAACAACATTCATTGCGTTATTTACATTGTTGAGCAGATTTTGTATCGAACTTATGTAGCAATGGATAAACAATCTGTTACAAAACGATTCAGATTCCGATTGATTGTGTATTACGCAATTAGGGTACAGGTTAATTTCTCACGCAATCACTCACTAAACAGAATTCATCATCGTCATCATCATCAATTCATTCATCCGTTTATATAAGATTTTAAATATGTATTTAAATTTCTCACCACTTTAAAATAAAATGCTTGTATAAATTCATAATGTCAATTATAAAATTATCCGGGAAAGAACCGGAGTTACTGATATAGCTTGCAGAGTAAGCAAACTGAAGTGGCAGTGGGCTGGCCATGTTTGTCGAAGGACCGATGGCCGGTGGAGTAAACGATTCCTGGAAAGTAAACCGTGTATCGTGAGATTTTCCCCCCAGATAGATGGACCAACGACCGTGACCGAAAGAGGCTGGGACAGACTGGATGCGGATGGCGGAGGACAGGGTGTTGTGGCGCAGCCGGGGAGAGGCCTATGGCCTGCGATAGGCTGGGTTGATAATTAAATTCAAAAAGAAACATCGCCGATGAAAATTGAGGTTATTATTAACCTAGATTGTCAAATGAAAAACTTCTCAAAATGTAAATTACTTAACTCCGAGTTTACAAAGTCTACATTTAATAACCTAACCTAACGTGCAAGTGGGCTTAAAATGATTTAAAATTACAATTTTGGGCAAATAATCAAATCCAAGTAGCTATCAATTTGTAAGTGACACTACAAAGATACGCCTTAGTAAGAATGGTTGTCAAACGTTCGGGTTTCTGACTACCCGTAACGACTGTCAAAGATCCACGAGTGGCAGTCAGGACCAGCTTAACGTGCTTTTCAAGGCACGGAGGGGTCTCGATATGTAGGGCATTTTTCAGCAAGTAGCGTAAAAAATTACTGAAATACTTAATTTATGTTGACCTTCAAAACCCCGATTTAATTAAATAAGCACAAACAATAAATGTATACGTAAAATAACCACTACAACCAATCACAAGTCGCATATACACAAGTATTGTCGAAATACACAGAATTCTTGGAGCCAGTTGAACGTCATCAGGATGATGGCAGGTATTTTGTGACTCAATTTGCCGATAGCCTTCGTGTCGATAGAAACTAACAGCAGGAGAGCATTGAGAATCTTCACAGTAACCACCAGTAACTGACCAGCGAGATGTGGAATAAATAGAGATGGATTTTCCTGCAATGGTAAAATAACTTAAAATATGTTTAAATCAGTAAATCTTTGAACAGTCGACTGTCCCAGCGTAGTACGGAGACTCAATAGAAAAATAAGCACGCGTATACTCGTACCTACAGGTTTTCTTACCACTAATTAATGTGCGACCTATTGTACACATTAATGACCTCGGCTGTACATCCAAAAATGGATTAGGAAAATTTTATTTAATGTTCTACATTATTGAGGGTACTTATAAAAATCGTCCACTTTTTAAATTTACATCACCTGCTTGTGCCATTATAACTATATTTGTATAGCTTTTTCAGGTAGATAATATTTTCTTGCACCATTCAAAAAAAAAAATATTGTACCGTCAAGCATCCGACTATCAGACAAGCATATTGCACCAATCCCATTGCCGTGGCGATGATCTTCAAATCGTGAACCAGCATGAAATTCACGTCATCTCGGACTTCTGTGTCTAAGCGCACATAGCGTTCCGGGGGAGGTGATTCCCCCAGATGTTTCCTCAAATGATTTGCACTAATAATCTGCAACGGGTTTAAATAGAAATGTAAGCTGTAATCTAAGCTGAACAATACCTGGCTCTTTCATAATAATGGTGAGCCTCGCCTCTCTTGCATCAGGTTTTGATTGCGAATCCAGGGTGGTGTCTTGGAAATTAATGACACAGATGAAGAAAAGCATCGTGAGGAAACCTGGACTTACAGTAAATATAAGTCTGAAATCACCAAACGGTCTTGAGTAAGCGTGGTGATCAATGCTCGTGCCTTCTCTGTATAAGAAGAGGACTTTGCCCTGCAGTGGGACAATAATAGGCTGGTTTGATTGTTTGTTTGTGATGATGAAATCTACTTCATCAATTGAAACCAACGCACTGCATATAAACTGCTCGGTGTAGAAAGCATGAAATTTTGTACAAGATTTCGTATTAATCAAAAGTGAGCACCAAGGAAGGATTTTGGAAATTTCATTTCTTAGTAAGTAAGGTTAATTATGGGATTCAAAGTTTGTATGGAAATGTATCATTTTAGCCGATCCGAAATTCCATCGGGCAGATGGTTTGTACAATCCACGGTAAGGTACGGTACAACATAAAACTTACAAATCCTAGCATTCCATAAATGTATGTGTAATAAATGCTCATACTAAATGTTGGGTGATGGCAGAACATTCGTGTTCGTCCCAGGTAAGGTTTTAATATAGGAGCCAAAACTGAGTTAAACGGAAGTTTCATCGTAAATATCTGTAGTCTAGCAGTGGATTTATTTGTAATAGTAACATAATGATGAAATAGAAATTTTACAACATTGTATAAGCCACAGCCACAGTATGCAAACTATGCAACTGTCAAGTTCACTGTCAAAAGAATTTAAGGAGTATGATAATCAGTCATTCAACCTCGTTGGGATTAATAATAATAATTAATAATTCATCTGACCAACAGGTACAATATTTATCTTACTTTTCTTTTCTAAAAATGATCGTCAAGCTACGGCTGTGCTACGTGGGTTCTACGTTGGCGCTACGATGCTAAGGTGACGCGACTCTGGTGCTACGAACCGGGCCGAATTTCGTTTGCTAACAATCGGCTGGTGTGTCGCGCCAAGCAATTTTTTTGGACTGTCTATTTTCTCTCTAGTGGCCGCAAGTGGTCTTTGGGTAAAGCAACGAGTTATTGGGTTTTCCCATTCAGAAATTCTCGAAGTAGCAAAATAGCAAGCTCAAGCTCGCCGTCCGTCTTAACTTATTAGAAAATTACATGGCATAAGGTAACGCAACGAAGAAGAAGTTTTGCCGTATAAATTCTAGAATACTTTTACCACAAAAGTATAATTTTCACGTTCATGTGAAACTATTTTACAAGACTAACTGTCACATTCGTGTTCTATTATTTTATACTTTATTTTATATAATTTTACAATTTTAGTCAAAATACAGTAAAGTACATATTGGAAATTGTTTATAGTATTGAATTACCAATTTAAACTATGTAAAGTAACCTAATTAATTGGCCGTTTTCCGGGCCTGTTGGCCTTTGAAACGCTACCTCTGCCTGCCTCAAATGCAGCGCGACGTATTATTTACGATGTTTTTCTTCACAGGTTTATTATTTATTTATTTATGTACATCAGCATGTCGATTCTGTAACAATCTCACCGTGAAGACATGCGTGGAGTGAGTTGTCACTGTCATCCCATCTTGGTCAATCTCTAGCATCAGTGGCACTGACAGCTCACTCCACGCTCACTTCACCTGAGTGATCACCGTGAGATAGTTACAAAATAGCACTACAGAACGTTCGGCCAATCGAGGTAGGGAGCTGGCTGCTACTCCAGTTTTTTTGTGACGATTTGGTGACTCACAAAGATGGCAGCCAAATAATTTGTGACGGTACAGTTCGAAAGTTAGAAGCATTTATGTATGGCCGAACGTCCTGATATCAGAACGTTCGGCCAAACTGAATCTCGATAACTGAGGATCTTAGAGACACTGTTACTGAATAAGGATTTAGTGACGATTTGGAGACAAACAACCACTACTTTACCTACTACTTTTACTCGTAATGCCACCGGTTTAGAGTAAAATGAACGTTTGCTTCCGGAATATCAGGACGTTCGGCCAACCAGTACCCTAATTGCGTCATACACAATCAATTGGAATGTGAATAGTTTTAAAACAGATTGCTAATCCATTACCTGAGTAGCTGAAAGAAACCGTTAATGAATATAGATTTAGTGACGGCAGTGAAACGAATTTTTATTGCTTTAGATTTATTTTGTGACGCCCCATTCAATTGTAAATTGAAAATTAAACATTTAACCTCAAAACATTGGGATTATCGAATCCTAAACAACGAAGAAGCCTAGAGGAACCGTTAATGAATGAAGATTTATTGACTGCACTGAAACCAATTTGCATTGAGGTTTTTTTGTGTCGACCCCATTCAATAGTAAATTAAAAATTAAACATTTAACCTCAAAACATTGGGATTATCGATTCCTCCACAACAAAAAAACATAGAAAACTCGTAAAAACCCCTGATGTGTTGCAGTCGCCGAGAATAAGTAACTGCTCTGCAGGTTTTCAGTGCAATGCTGTAAGTATTTTTACTAATTTAAGAATAATCTATAAAATGGCACAATGGCGCATGACTATTGAAATTGGGGTGACCTGAATAGGGTGATGTATTTCAACGAAACAAGTATTTATCGTGTACCTAGGTACTCAATACGTCGACATAGTTGAACTAAGGTGACCATGTAGATATTCCAACGAAATAAGTATTTGTCGAGTGGGTATCAATAACACAAAACACGTCAAACATTTTGTGCCTAAGCACAAGCAGCGTTGAGCTGATGCCTGCATATCAGTGTCCACTTGCGTAGTTTTTGTTTTATTTTTGTCAAGTCATATAAGGTCTAAATATAATATACTACACTAATATATATATATATCTGACTGGCATTAGAGAAGGCGGAAATTTGACTACAAGAATACGTAGGTAATTAAATAGACAAACAACATATGTAGGCAGATACATCCTAATTTGTAGTTTTACGCATCACCGTAAAATTTTGGGTCATCACGAGAGAAGATATATCGATTTGATTTAACAATTTCTTGTGTCTACTGATATGTGAGATTGACTTGAAACTTGTCAAATCAGATTTCCTTTGGTGGAGGCCCGACAATATTATTATAAGTCTGATATTTTACAATTAAATAACAATTCCATAACGAATTTTCAGTAGGTGTTAAACAATAACTACGCGAATGACCTTTTAAAATACTACTACTGAGCATGAGGGTTCGCTTCCCAGGTCGGGCAACGTGTTTCTGGGTTTTTTCTATCTGGAATTTCTCAGTACCTGCCTGGAATCTGAATTTGTTCACGGTTGATGGCAATAGGCTCGCCCCCTAATACATGGGACCTAAACATCACTGGCGAAATATGGGTGTGCTATAGGTAGACCTCTGCCCAACCCTTCGGGAAAATAAGGCACGATGTTATGTTATGTAAAAATACATAATATATACATAATCGGCGATGTCTTGCTGTCTCTCGCTAGCCAGTCCAGTGCTTCCCCATCCTTGGGTACGATAGTAGAAAGGCAGGACTATCGAAAATGAGTAGCTGAGTAGTAACTTTTCCCGTAAAAGTGATTTTATGGCCGGAATTGGGTGGTATTGATCTGGACAAGGCTGACTTTAACAAGACGGCGCCACATGCCACACAAGCAACGAAACCATTGATCTTTTACGGGAAAAGTTTCCTGACCGTGTTATCTCTTGAAGAGGTGATCGGGCCACCGACCTCTTGTGATTAAACACCCTGCGGCTTCTTCCTATGGGGCCACGTGAAAGAGAAGGTCTACGCCAACAGCCCAGCGTCGATTCAAGACCTCAAAGATGGAATTCGTGAGGCTATCGAGGACATAGGGCAGCCACGTTGCGATTTGGTTATGGAAAATATCATGAAAAGGAAATGGTCCTGTAAGCGTGGTCGTGGTGGTCATTTGCCTGATGTTATTTTCCACTATTAACGGCATACCTTGTTCTTTATAATAAAATAAACATCCGATCATTTATAGTAAAAAATGTTTTTTTTTAAATCAAATTGACACCTTTTATTGGAAAACCCGTTACCAAACCGCGCTGGATTACACCGGTGGATTACAGCCCACTTCCTCTCACCGAGAGGAGGCCTGTGTCCCAGCAGTGGGAACATTATAGGCTGATTATGTATGTTGTGTAAGAAAACGCGTGAACGTGGCCGTAATTTCTCATCGAAAGGGAAGGTTTTTAATTAACTTTATTTCGCAGAAAATTTTAGGTCGTCGTCGTACTAAATCGTCCAAGTCGTTCGAAATTTCCAAAAACATTTGGATCTTCGAAAATAAAGTTATACGCTGCTTCCATTTCGATGATTTCGTCAACTGACATAAGTCGGTTATTCAAAAAAAAAAGAATTAATAATTATAGTCCTTATCTGCCTAGCTTTTCCCACGGACCGACCACTCATTTTTTGCAAAGATGGGCAAAAATCTTGCCGAGAAAATACTACCTAGCAGTAATCGATTCCCTGAAATACACAGAAAAAAACTCTTTCACACAATCATTTGTTTTATTCCCCACTGACTTAGCTGAGGTTGAACAAATCACACAAGAGGCCATTAAAAACGACTGTGCTGTTGGTCGCGACAACATCCCTGTTATTTTTCATAAAACGTTATAGAGAGATTGTACTTCCACCTTTGACTTGTATTTGTTATCTTGCTTAGACAACTAGCGCTTTCCCACACTCTCATAGACTTGAACGCCGAAATTCACACAATACATAAGAAGGGGTAGGGAGACAGGGCCTTAACTTACCTATTTCCATAATGCCCACGCTATCTAAGATTCTAGTTTGTTTAACAAACGATTGACTAAATAAGTCGATTATATTATTTTGTGTGTGCATGTATGTCTGTGTATGTTATTTGTCTGTCGTAGCCCAAAAATACTGATCAGATTTTGTCAAAATTAGTCTTTCAAAAAGTGTTAACGGTTCATGAACGGTTTTTTTACCTTTAATTATGAACAATTAATTAAAACAATGTCTTGTAACAACAAGAACGTTTTAATACTAAAATTATCATGATTACAATTTTGCATGCTGATGAAAAAACAACCAAATGAAAAAACAACAAATAGAAGAATACTAATAAACACTAACGAAAAAAAAAATTAAAACTAAAGTAAATAAATATTGTTGCAGTAGGTGTCTTCCTTAAATATTCCGGAACATTGTGTTATAAGTGTATCTTGAATGGCGAATTTAGGCTGCATACGTTGACAACCGGCAGTGATCAAATGTCCTAAAAATGGATGCAGTCTCGAAGAAGCTGACACAAACATTCCTTCAGAATCAATAGAGAGAAGATGAGCCCCATTATTTCCGTATTTTCCATTTTTTCCTAACTCAGAGATTTTCGCATTTTGTCTATAATCGGTGCGAATTAACTGTTCAGGCATCAAGTACGGCGCGACACCATCAGAAAATACTGAAAAATCGTAAACCAAAACCACTTGAGGAGTATCGGATTTATTCATCGTTTCAGATTGAACTTCAGATGTATTTAATCCCTCCGTTTTATTTAGGCCGTTATCTACACTATTGTTATTAATTTGCAAAGCTTTAAAACCATCATTTATTGTAAGTTTTAATTTCTCTAGATTGACGTCGGAGTTGGGCAACGTTTGATATTCATTCTTCTTCAAATCTGTATCGTTTGTTGAATTAATAGTTTCTACGTGAACATAAGAAATGGATTCGGATTTATTATTGTTATCGTTTATCGGCGTAGAAACCTCCCGTTTGTTTCTGTTCGTACGAATCAAAGGTTCGTTTTGAGATACAACCTTCTCGGTAGCCATTTGAGGAAAGGGAAAGCTTTTTGATAGGAATGTTCTTGTCTCGTTAAAAAAAAATTGATGCATTAAACCATACAATATTGTGAAAATGCCATTTTCTTCCTCACGGTCAATTTTGTTTAGAGCATTCGTGTATTCTTCAAGTTGAATGCCATCATTATGTTGTTTTAATATAGCGGAAATCCTACGATCAACGCATTTGCGGTTGTTATACATGCTGTTGAAATTATTCAAGTCCATGGCCACTCCTCCACTTTGCCAGACTGAGAAAACTCTCGCATAAAACGTTAGAAATGTAAGTGGTATGGTCCTCCATTTGTACTTCAACGGTGTCATCGCCATGTACTTACTTAAGGACATAATTGTAACGTTTACGTTTTGATATCTTGTTTCAAAGTCTGCAATATCTCGCTTACCGTTGTCATCAATTGTGGAGAAAGGATATACATTGCCAGCCGAGTAAGGAATCAGTTTATTGATAAATCTTGCATGCCTCGGGCCTCGGAATGCACTTTGGAGCGAGTCATCCACAAGAAAGAATACTTGGAAATGGAGTGAGGGATACTGTGCAGCCACATCCGAGAGATAATCAGCGTACAGCATGAAAGGAGCAGAGCTTCCTCGTTGAACGATGTGATGGTAGTAGACATCGCTTGCGGGTTTAGTAAAGTTGCATTTTATGATCAAAATAGGCTTCCTTCGATATGCCTCTACGCCCAATGTATAAAATACGAGGAAGGATATTCCCAACAGGATCAAAGTCATCCAACATGCTGAGATGTATTCTGAAAAAAGAGTAATTGTAAGTAATATTTACCACGTGTCACGGTCTTTACATTGCATTAACCTTTGCAGTAAGAGTAGTATAATCCAGTAGGTAGGATGTAGTCATTGTGAATGTGAATTTGATAGTCCAGAACAGCAGCAGTTCTACTAAGGATAGTCATCATTACTAGAAGCCAGTCCAATATAATATAAACATTCTGCACAGGTGTCGTATAATGTGACTAGGCAGACCTTATAGAAAAAGCATCTCCAGCTTATGCACGGTGTAAAAAGACTCATCACATGGCCGTCATATACGCATTCTCTACATCAAACTAAGTAACATTGCACAAAAATAATTGCTTAGACACGATTTTTGTGTTTGGTGTGAAAATTTGCTGTTTGCGGTATGTAGTGCGCAATGTAACACACGCAATACATTGTGCTTATGGGTGCATGCAACAGCACATGGGTCGTGGGGGTATTCAAAGTTGTGTTATAACACACAAAAACATGTTTTTGAAAAAAAAAAACCTCTGAAGGTAAAAGTTGGAATTTCGACCTTCAAAATATATCTCTGTAACCATATGGTTCCCATGTATGGTCCAGAACAAAAAAAATACAATGTCGGGGAGTACAAGTGACTCCCAGCTACGTTAAGTGTCTTTTTAAACCAGTTATACTAACAAACTGCTATCAATAATCCTTCTTTACATCTGCATGTGCTAGTTAGTAAGTACCAAGATGGTGTGGTATGGATACCAGTAGACTACCTAAAACCGCTTTCTACTCAGAGCTCACCCAAGGAAAACGTTCACAGGGCGGACAATACCTGTGCTGCAAAGACGTCCTTAAACGTCACCTTACGACTAGTGGTATACCCGTTGATCGATGGCAGGAGCTTGCCCGAAACAGAGAAAGGTGGCGCACTTCAATTCACAAAGCTACTGATTGCTTTGAAACAAATCGTCTTGAAGTCCGAGACAAGAAACGCGAAATACGCAAAAGTCGCCAAAAGCCTTCGTATATATACACATACAACGATGCTACTCTTCTGTACGCGGCGTGGCCGGGTTTTCAAGACCAAATTTCGAAAAGGAAAGAAGTAGTCTGGGTTGCTGTCGCCGGATACGGTGAAGAGGACTATACTAAACACCCGTTATACTAACAAACTGCGATCATAATTCTTCTGCCAAAAATTATCAGTTATAGTAGAATCCGGTCATTACTGGCCGCATTGTAGTTTAGTTAGTCACCGCGACAAACCCAAATTAATGTTTCACGCATGAAAACCAGCCTTAACTGCCTTGATGGTGCGAGATGTGTTTCCAAATATGACTGACATTTGACATTAATCATGAAGGCTAGTGGGTAGTGGGTGTGGGAAGGGTATTCGAACACAGACAGCCCGATGCTGCCCGCTTGTATACATACGTAGTGTGCGATACTTCATACAAAATGTACGAAAGTGACGTAAGAGTGTTGTGAGTGTAACTCCCATTAATGTGCGTAGGCTTTAAGGGAATCCTCAGCTGTAGCCCACCAAAATCAATTTTTCTCTTAGTTTTTTTGCAAATTGCAGCTCTGTTTTACGTCGTATGTTGATCAAAATGCGATTCGTGATTGTAGGAATGATAATTATATTTACTAAATTATAATCATCAATTTCATATCAAACGTTAAGCTTCGGAAACTTGTTCCACATATGAATTTATCGGAACATTTCGTATGAAAATTCTTAGGTGGAACAAATTTCCTAATAAAACTTGAATTTGGCGGGCTACAGGTGAGGATTCATATTAAGTTGAAATAACTTCAAAGGAACGTTTTTTAATGCCAAGCAGCAGATTGGTAAGTACATAGTAATCTTTGGAATGCTAACCTGGCCAGCGGACAATCCAGGATTGCTTAGGGGAGCAAGTGACAGCCCAGCCGGGGGTGACGAGCGTTGGCGATGGCTGTTGATGGACCCCGCCATCCCCACCGCCTCCATCCACCTTCAGCAGTGGATACTGTTCATCACGTTTTATCTGTGGAGCATGCTCCAGCATATTGTCCTGAAAGTTATGTATTACTTTTATTGATAGCTCAAATAAGTGGTTTTGAACTGTGAAGGTGAAACGTCATTATTTGATCCAGAGATTTCAATCGATTTGATCTTGAAGGTTGTAAGGCATGCCCGAAGTAAAGATAAGAAATAGAGCTGTACTTAATTATATATGTTTAGGACTTAAATATGTTTTTATACTGGATATAAATGGAACCAAAATACTTACGTTAGCCTCTGCTGTAGAATACTTATTAGTTTAGGTAATTTATTTAAAAACTCCGATTTATCAACGTAATTATGTGAAAATTTTAAACCGGGAGAACGACATTTGTAGACATTCCAATTTTGAAATAAACGTCATTAATTTTTTTGTTTGGATTTCTGTGTTTATCTTATTCACTGTAAGTGCCTTAATACTCCTTGGTCGAAGAAATATTGATCATCATCGTCTTAATTTCAGCCGAAACACGTCTACTGCTGAATGCAGGCCACCCCAAAACGTCGGCACATAGATGATATCTGTCCCCTGTGCTTCTCGCACAGAACGGATGCCTGATAGGGTCAGAAAGAAAAAAAATAGCTCCCTTACAGGAATCGAAATGCACAGTGTGCGCTGTGAAAGGGCCGCGAGAATCTTCAGATGTGAGAAAGGATTGCTTGGTTAATAATTTTATTACTTAGTTTGATATGCCTGTATTTCCATGTAGCTCTACACATAAATACACCGAAACAGATCATTAGTTTTAACGAACAATAACAGAAGATTTCCATAACAATGTCATAAATTCACAATTCACCTTCACAAATGCAAAGTCGGCAAAATTCAGTAACAATAGTAACTGCAAGGCGAATGTACGTGAGACGAATCCGATGTTGAATCAACATAATTATGGCGGAAACTATAAACGTGCTACCATCACATATATTAAAGTAACTTACGTGCATATTCAGTTAAATGTAATTCATCGAGTGCTAGGACGGAAGACGCGCATTAGTGATTAAAACAACATCATATTTGACAACTCAAAACCATTACAAACAAGTGATTTTACTCAGGAAACGCAAATGGCGGTAGGTGTTTACATTTATTTTGTGATAACAAACTTTGATATAATCATGCAACTCAAACGAAAAGTAATCTACGAGTAGTAGGTAAACTACAAAATGGTGCCACAGTTTTCAGCAAACTAATTGACCTTAATATATTCGCTATTCATGTGGATGTTGTAAAAATAACGTGCTTTACATCTCCATGTGCTAGTTAGTAGGTACGAGTATATTTTTTTCAAGTTGATGCTTCCCTCTTCAATGGTTTTATTGAAGCCAATAAGAAATCGATTTGTGTCTACTGTGTACGACCTACCGTAAACATCGGTTTACATCATAATATTTCTAGCATATGATTTATATTGCTCATGTATTTGCTGACCTGTCTTACTTGTTATTTTTATATGATGAAAGGCATTATTAATAATTAGTTTAAATTTATAATTAGTTTATAGATACACCTCTGCCTAACCCTTCGGGGACGTGATTTTATGTTATGTGTTTATATATAGGCTAGCTTCTCCCTACGATTTCGTCTGCGTGAAATTTCTTGTTCCTCCGACTACCATTTCGTTTTCGCTTCATCATCATCATCAGCCTACAGTAGTCCACTGCTGGACATTGGCCTCTCCATTTGCACGCCATTTAGCTCGATTCTCGGCCATCCAGCTGCTACTAGCCACCCTGCGAAGATCGTTGCTCCACCTAGCCTGAGGGCGTCCTACCTTACGTTTGCCACGCTGTCTTCACTCAAGAACACGTGTACCCCGATGGTCATCGGTTCTACGGCTAATATGGCATGCCCATTGCCACTTCAGCTTTCTTATTTTGTGAGCTCGACAATTATGGTTCACTGCCGGATCACCTCATTCCGAATTCTATCCCTCAGAGAGAATTTAAGAAGACCTTGAATTTATGTACCAGTACCGCGCGTGTCCACGTTTCGGCTCCGTAAGTCATAACAGGCAGGACGCACTGATTGAAGATTTTATTCTTAAGGCTCTGCGGAATACGCGACGAGAAAACTTGACGAAGCTTCCCAAGCGCTGTCCAGCCCAGTCGATTTTTTCTGTTAGCCTCCTTCATAAAGTTGTTCTTAAACTGCAGGTTTTGCCCGAGGTAAATGTATTCTTGAACAACCTTGAGAGCCGCCATTGACAACAATCGGTCCCGGAGTGACGAGTTCGTTTAACATAACCTGAATTTTGTCTATGTTTATCCGGAGACCAATGCGTACAGGAGAATCAACTAGACCGTCCAGCATCTGCTGCAAGTCATGCAGCGATTCAGCCCGTATGACGATGTCATCTGCAAATCTCAAGTGTGAGATGTACTCGCCGTTGATGTTAATGCGCCCGCGCCGCGAACAATGCGTTAGAGAATAATTTCGGGAAAATGACGTCCCCTTGTCACACCCCTCGTCTCGGGAGGATATGGTCAGGTCCTGAGTTTGGACGGTCATTGTTTTCAGTCTGATCAATCTCGGGTAGCTTTACAACGAGGTACGCTGCCCTGTTCGAGACACTGGAGACGTCCACATCTTTGTCACAAAGGGATTGGTCTACCAGAATCCCGACTCCGCCTTGAGACAGCTGGTCTCCCTCTCGAAAATACAAAAGGTGGGCCGATTCAAGGGTTATTGTGCCTTCCCAGGACCTTGCCTTCTCTTCGGACTTTACTCAACCCTAGAATGTGCCACCTTATTTTCCGAAATTTTCTTCTAGCTGCAGTAGGTGTTCTACGTTTGTGTGAACTTGCGTCCGTTATACGTCGCCAAGGTCAGTCGGATTTGGCAGCCATTCGTGACCCCCATCTTGCCATTTAATGTTTTACCCATAATCACCACGCTGGGCATGCGGGTTGGCGATCGCAGATCACAGCTTCTCGCTTTAGGGACGCTGCTGCCCGTCACTAGTCTGCGCCATTGAGTTGCGAAGTTTTATTTAGAAATATTTAAACTGGCATTTGTCAGTTGTCAGAGCCTCGTTTATTATTTAGCACGTTGCACCACGAGCAGGTGAGCTAAGTGTGCCCCCTTAAGGGCACCACTCGATTCCCCGTAGTTTTTTTCTTTTTGCCCGGCTCCTAAGGGTCATAGCGTGATGTTAAATAGTCTATAGCATTCCTCAAGAATTGGGCTATCAAATGCAAAAAGATTTGTTTTGATTACCCCCTACATATAAACATTACATAACACTCAAATCTATATTTATAATCTGATGTTTATTCTATTTATAAATTTAATTAAACCTCTTTCGTAAACCCAGAAACTTTATAAAATTTTTGAGTAATCAATTTACAACAAACGTCATTTGTGAATTTATCAAATTATTATTATACATCTTGTAATTTCAATTAGCTGTGAATAGTTCGTTAATTTCGTATTGGACCAGTACGATTTCTATTTTGTTTTTATTATTAGTAGAACCAATGGCAAGTGATGAGTGAGTACTACAAGGAGCAGCATCCATTGCTATGTGAGGAGATTTCGGAAGACGAACGCTTCATCCCTCGATATCATCGGAGACTGCGACTTTCGAACAATAGGGGCCGAACCAAAACTCACCTCAAGGGAGCAGCTTCAATTATAACGCGTTGGCCAGGTACGCACTCTAATGTATTATAGTATTTTATTTAGACCGTGGCCCATTAAACACCAGCTTATCCTTGACCAGGCACAAAAAAGTATAGTCAATTTTGATGTTGTTTCTCAAAGTTTTTTTTCTACTAGGTCAGCAACCAATAGACCAAACATTTAATCTTTTGTCTTTACAGATCACTGGTCATCTTTTCTTGCGTACTGGTGGATAGGACTCGGAATGATTAGTCTTACGACTTTCATAGTTTATAACAGCCTGTTTGCCTTCGCTATGTTACCGACTGCTGACCCAAAGCCTGCAAGTCTGATATTGACCAATACAAAGGACAAATCATCACCCAAAACTTTACCTGACGTGTTTATGCATGTTTTTGTCAAACAATATGAAGATATAGACTTGAATAAATACATGTCTTACATTAAAGAAATATCGAATAAATACGATAACATTAAATATCACTTAATTGTTGTGGCTAACGACACAAACATAGGTTGGTTGAGTGCTGAAGAAAATAACGAAATAGCTATGAATTCGCTTTGGAAAAAAGATCTCAAAATAGAACCATCAAAATCTAACATTGCTATCGAATATGTAGTTCTATCGGCCTATATGGAAAACTCTCCTTTAAGAAAGTATTGGAAGACGTTGCCTCATCATCTTATTGAATTCTTAGCACGTTCTGTTTCTATTTGGGACAAAGGAGGTATAGCTTTTGATCCTATTATTTTGACCCCTAGAACACAGAATACTGTTTATAAAGAGAAATTACACAAACTACTTAGCCAGTATTCAGACATTAATAAAACTGGGAGTGATTTTAAAATTATGAACTTACCCAACACGACTGCAAAGAAAGAAAGGAAATTAAATAATATTCGGGACATAATTAATGCTTTGGAAAATGATGACGATCCTATCAATGCTTTTTCCCAGCAGACTCTTACTGAGGCAGAAAACATAAAATCTCCTATTGTAACAAGACATCAACGTCAAATAACTACGGTTACAGACACCAAAGTAAAAAAAGAATTTGAAAAGAATACTGAGGCGTATAATCTAACACAAGTTCACCCTCATATAAATTCCTCAAGTGAAGGTAACATCACAGAAAAAAGACACCATCTTGTGGTGACGAATAGTACTGAATCGGCCATTGCTTTAGGTGGTAGTCAGAATATTACCAAGTTGAGTATGCTACCTTTATTTTTAGAATTCCTATTTCATAATAAACTTCATATTAAACAAGGTTCTACAGAAGCGGTGACAACTAACAGAACACGTAGGCGTGTAATAGAAGTACCCCAATCTGAAGATGATAAACGTTCCTTGTCAACTCACAATCTGGATACCGTTGAAAAAAACATTGCTGATACGTACAGACCCGTCATTATTTCAGCAGCAGGCATTTATAATAAATCTGAATATACTAATTCTACCCCAGTAAACCCCAGTAAAGACACAAATGACAATAAAGAGAAAAATCGACTAACAATTGATTTAAGAGGGAAAATTATAGCAACTGATACAGCGTGCCATGCCTTCCTAGGTACTATATTTAGCAATGCAGTCCATCATAGTGAGGATGAAAGTGTAACAGATTTTATAATTGCTGAATTGACAATTTTTTGTAAAGGACTTTTGTCTTCGTGTATGGGTATTGATTTGATTTTACTATAACTTTAAGTTTTGCTACTTATTTTAGGAATGTGCATTAAATTGTTTAATTTTATTTTATGTATTGTTTTTTTTTAAGATGTGCTGCGCTAGCACCAAATAAATTGCTAATAAGGACAGGAGGATGATAGTAATCATTTTAGGTGTGTTTCTTTTTGATATTGTATTCCAGAAAGAGAAGGAAAACAATATTACCTATTTGCAAATAATTTATTTCCATGCACGTTTAATTACATCACTTACTTACTACTAAAGTCGTGATTCAAATATTGTTTTTTTAAATAGTTCGCAACATTTGGTTCACAAGTTTTCATTCTTCTTAATATTATGGCAGCAAGTATTGTTTGTAGGGAAATATAACAGACTAGATATTTCGTAAATCATAATAATAAGAAGGTAATAACAGATACACTTTGACAGAAAATAGATACAAATTCAGTATGACTTTCAGGAAAGTACATTAATACCACCACATATACAAGCCTAAAGAGCTAGGCACAAATGTTCACGAGTTGATAACTTTGTTTTGTTGCAAATTGTTGCTCTGCAGTAGAGTTGTTAAAAAACTATTTGGACATTCTCGTTATGTGTGGAAATTACTCAACATGTATTGATAGTTAATGCTTGCTCACAAAAAGGTTCAAATACTTATTTATACGAATTTTACTTTACTACATATTTAACACATATTGCACAAATGCACAGTATGTTGTATCACAAAGAAATGCCACAGCTTATTTTCATAGAGCCTTATTTTCCAACACTGCGTTTTCTAAGACGGTGCTACATTTCTTCTTTCAATTGGAATCTCCCATCTTCCTGTCCAGTTGTTTTGTGAACGTTTGCAGTCCCTAACTCTATTCATTGGCTCACATCGTTTACTAATTGACCAATAAACGTAGCCCGATGGACATTGATAAACAAGACCTCTTAGCTGATTTTTTTTATCGGTTTTACATTTGAGGAACGCTGGTGAACATTCACTGTCTTTTTCAAACGAAAAGTATCCGGCGCTTGGACATGCGTGACTTTCTTTGGTTACCACAAGCTGAAAGAAAAAAGAAACTCGTTAGCATTTTCCGTTAGAACAATTGAGTATTACTTACCTAATATGCAAAAATAAAATAACTTACTGGTTCTTTGGAATTTCTGTCCAATCTTTTAAATCTCCTTTTTTGTGCTATTTTCCCATCACACTTTTTGTCGGCTTTGCTTTCTTCCACACAACGAGTTTGATTTTCATCGTATATAGTGTTGTTGGGGCAAGCGAATACTGCAATTTTTACGTCATGTGTGTCGTCATCTTCATCACATTGATAGAATAAGTTACAGTATTTGGGATGTCTTTTAAATGATGTCGGGCATACAAACAATGATTGGTTTTCATCGGTTTCTGGACATTTATTTTCTGATGTACTTTCATTAGTGCTACTTTCTGTTGTTGAGCTTTCGGTTGTTTGTTCTGTTGTCGACTGTTGTGTAATAGATTGTTCAGTGGTCGTTCCTTCACTACCTGTTGATTCTTCGGTTGTATTTTGTTCGGATTGTTCTGTGGTAGTAGATTGTTGGGTCGTGCTTTGCTCGGTGGTGGAAGATTCAGATGTCGAAGTAGATTGTTCTGTCGTAGATTCACTGGTTGTAGATTGTTCTGTTGTCGTTTGCTCTGAAGTTGTAGATTGTTCGGTAGTTGCAGATGCTTGAGTCGTTTGTTCAGAAGTGGTAGGCTCTTGAGTTGTTTGTTCAGTAGTGGTTGATTGTTGTGTCGTGGTTTGTTCAGATATCGTCGACTGTTCCGTCGTTGTTGGTTCTGATGTTGTTGATTGCTGTGTAGTTGTCTGTTCAGATGTCGTGGATTGTTGTGTGGTGGTTTGTTCAGATGTCGTCGAATGTTCCGTCGTTGTTGGTTCTGATGTTGTCGATTGTTGTGTAGTTGTCTGTTCAGATGTCGTAGATTGTTGTGTAGTTGTCTGTTGTGTGGTGGTTTGCTCAGAAGTTGTAGACAGTTCAGTCGTTGTTTGCTCAGAAGAAGAAGGTTGTTGTGATGTTTGTTCAGAAGTAGTTGATTGTTGAGTGGTTGGTTCTGAGGTGGTAGACTGTTGAGTCGTCTGTTCTGAAGTAGTCAATTTTTGAGTAGTTGTTTGTTCAGAACTTGTAGATTGTTGTGTCGTTGTTTTATCGGTACTAGTCGACTGTTGAGTAGACGTTTGTTCAGACGTGGTTGACTGTGTTGTTTGATCAGTACTCGATTGTGTCGTGGATGTAGTTTGGGTGGAAGTACTTTCTGGGGAACTTGTTGTTCCTTGCTGTGTTGTAGTGGTCCCTTCAGTTGCTGATTGTGAACCACTACAATCTCGTGGTGGGTATACTGACTCTTCATGATTACAAGTTTCAACAGCTGGATCCCAAATAGTACCTTCACCACAATCAAAGTGATATACAGAGAATCGTTTGCCATCGCCATCCCAGTCTACGCACCTATAAAATTTCTTACAGTCGTTAGGATTTGCAAAATAACCTGCTTTATCACAAGTAATATTTTGATTTGCTGGTATTTTAGAGCCTTCTTCTTGAGAACAATTTGATGAACCTTGTGAACTTTCTGTTGTAGATTGAGATGTTGATGACGTTGATGATGATGAATCACTGGTCGATGGAGATTCACCACTGGATGATAAACTAGACGCGCTCGTAGATGTAGTACTTCCATCTTGATTTTGATTACAAGAAGGATTGACAACATCTTGCGGATGATTACAAGTAGTAACATCCTGATCCCATATAGTACCATCGCCACAAGTATAGTCATACTTTGTGTAGCCTCCTTTTCCATTGTCCACGCATCTATAAAACTTTTTGCAGTCTTGCGAATTCCCAAAGTAACCGTCACTGTCACATGTATCTTTATTTCCTGAAGTCGTGTCTTGATTAGATCCAGAAGCTGTTGTACTGGATGATGTTGTACTAGATGATGTTGCACCAGAAGACGTTGTACCAGAAGACGTTGTACTAGTAGATGCTGTACTAGAAGATTCTGTGGATGGACTATTAACTTCGTCGTGCATTACAGGTTGTGTTTCACTTGCTCCATTACAAGTTTTGACTTGATCTATATGATTACAATTTTGTATTTCAGCGTCCCATGCCGTGCCATCACCACATGTAAAATCATGTTTCGTATATCCTCCTTGACCGTTATCCACACATCTGTAGAATTGTCTGCAATCATTCTCATATCCGTAAAATCCTTCTGATGTGCAAACGCCGCTTTCTGATGGAGAAGGGTTGTCGGGATTTCCGTTATCATATTCATCTTCTTGTTTATCTATAGTCTGTGGTTCTAATGTAGATGTACCGACTTCATTAATTTCAGTTGTTTGTTGATGTCCTTCTGTAGCTAAAGGTTTATTCGTTGTTTGAGAACTGCAAATGGCATCACCAGTATCGTGATCACATGCTTGTATATCTTGAACCCAAATTGTTCCTTCGCCACAAGTAAATTCGTATTTTGTATATCCTCCCTTATCGTTACTCACGCATCTAATGAATTTCTTGCAATCATTGGGATCTGCAAAGAATCCCTCAGATGTACATTGATTACTAGTAGATGTAGAGGTAGATGAAGTCTCCGTTTTCTCTGTTGAATGTTGAATCTGTGAAGCTGTGGTCATAGAAATATCATTTCCAGGTTCTGGTTGGTTTTCGGTCGATTGAGCATTTGGTGGAGAACCCGGAGAACATTTTCTGCTGCTCGATTCATGATTACATGCTTGTATTTCTTGATCCCAAACAGTTCCATCTCCACAAGTAAAATCGTATTTAGTGTAACCTCCCTTTCCATTATCTACACATCTATAAAACTTTTTACAATCATATTGATCGCCATAAAATCCTTCTGATGTGCATATGCCAGAGGAATCAGGCGGCTGTTGGGTTTCATGTTCATTTACGTTCCCTTCTGTTGACGAACTAGACATACTTGTTGCTTCGGTATGAATCTCATCATGTTCCGGTTGATAAATTTGCGTACTAGAACCACTTTCCTTTTCACCACAAGTTTTTTCAGATGTGGCATGGTCACATGATAATATTTCCTGACTCCAATGAGTACCTTCACCACAAGTGAATTCATACTTAGTAAATCCACCACGGCCATTGTCAACACATCTATAAAACTTTTTACAATTCCTTTTATCGCCCATGAAACCTTCTTTGGAACACGCTTCACCTGTTTCGCTACCTGGATAGGTGCTGACCGTCGAAGTACTTATTTTTTCAGTACTTTGGGGATATCCTTGATCCTCGGTTTCCGTAGTTAACGTACCTTGTGTCGGACTTTCGCTTGATGGGCGCGCAGTATTATTTCCAGGTTTACCACAATCTTTGACTGCCCCAGCATGATTACACGCTTCAATACTTTGATCCCATAATGTACCTTCAGCACAGCTAAATTCGTAACGAGTATATTTACCGTTGCCATCATCAACGCATCGATAGAACTTTTTGCAATCGTTTTTGTCTCCAATAAAACCACTGTTGATACAATTGTTGCCTTCACTGGGTTCTTTTGAACTTTCAGTTGTAGAATGAGTCGTCGTCGAGTGTGTAGTTATCTCGGAATCTGTATCAATGTTGGAAGGATAGCCATTATCAATTTCATCACTCATGATAGGATGATATTGCGTAGTAGTTTCATGGTGACTGGTGGAAGAATCGGCAGTTCCACCACACTTTTCTACTGCCCATGCATGATTACATGCTTCGATTTTTTGATCCCATACGGTTCCTTCACCGCAAGAAAATTCGTATTTGGTGAAGGATCCTTTTCCATCATCTACGCATCTATAAAACTTTTTACAGTCCTTTAGATCACCCATAAAACCGTTCTTTGTGCAGTCATTACTACTCATAGATTCAGACTCAGTTATAGTTGAGGTACTGGATGTGGTGCTCGGTATATGTGTAGATGAACCGGTACTTTGGGTACCCTCTGCTGTACTACTGTCGATGACTTCATGAGTGGTGGTGGGCTTAGCTTGAGTCGTAGCTTCCTGATGGTCAACTGATGACCCACCACATTTTTCCACTGCCCAGGCATGATTACAAGCTTCGATCTTGGAATCCCATACTGTTCCTTCACCGCAAGTAAATTCATAACGAGTATAGCCTCCATTGCCGTTATCAACGCATCTGTAAAACTTTTTACAGTCATTTTCATCTCCCATAAAGCCACTAGATGTGCAAACAGTACCTACACTAGGTTCTTGGTTCGGTGGTTTTTTCGATGTAGTCGTCGTCGATGAAGTGAAATCATTGTTTGCAGATCCATAACCAGTATCATAGTCATCATTTTGTGTTGCGGCCGATTCAGTAGGTGACGGGGTAACTATAGGACTTTGCGTATGGGCAGTGGAAAGAGTATTTTGTTGTTCTGTCGTTGTCTCTACTTTATTAATATCTGAAGATGCAGGACCACCACATCTTTTAACGGCCCAGGCGTGGTTACATGCTTCTAGATCAGGATCCCAAACAGTACCTTCACCGCATTTAAACTCGTATTTTGTAAAGCTACCTCTGCCGTTGTCGACACACCTGTAAAATATTTTGCAGTCATTTGCATCACCAATAAACCCACTTGATTGGCAACTCCCATTGGAGGGCGATTTTGCTGTTGTTGAACTCACAGTTGTTGAACTCCAAGTTGTTGAGCTCATAGTTGTTGAAGAAGATGTAGTAGGGTTTTGATTTTGATGACCGTAACCACTATCTTCGTTATCTTCCGTATAGATAAGTTCCGATGTCGTATGATGATTATCAGTCGATTCTGTAGTGTAATTTTGTGTAGAGTGAGAAGTACTTATAGTTGCTTGCGTAGTACTTGTTGCTTCTGCAGAACCTTTTTGTCCACAATCTTTAACAGCCCAACCATGGTTACAGGCTTCAATACTTTGATCCCAAACGGTTCCTTCACCACATGAAAATTCAAATTTAGTGTACCCACCTCTCCCATTGTCAATGCATCGATAGAACTTCTTGCAGTCATTTGTATCACCCATAAAACCTGACCTTTCACATCTGTCACCTTCCTGTGTACCGACATGGCTCGTAAAAGAAGCTGTAGACGTTGAGAGTCTCTCTGTTGTTGACTCAAGAACCTGTATCTGCATTTGACTTGCCTGCTGGGAATGATCGATCTGTAATTGTGTCTGTACGCCTCTATCACTGTAATCAATTTGAGTCTGCGTCTGGCTAACTGCCGATCCATGACTTATTTGAGTCTGATTTTGTTTAGCTTTTGTGCCTTTATTTTGATTTAACCGATCACCATAGTTTATTTGAGTTTGGTTTTGTATTACTGATCCGTTACTTATTTGTGTTTGAGTCTGGGTCACTTTTGAGCCATAACTTACTTGCAGCTGTTGTTGCATAGTTTTATCTGTAGTGCTGTCCTTTTGAGGAATTATGGCGTTCGTTGTAAATTGGCTGTCCTGGTTACTTCTACCACATCTACTTCTTTTTACTGCCCAAGCATGATTACAGCTTTGTGTGTCATCATCCCATACCGTTGATTCGCTACATGAAAACTCGAACCTAGTGTAAGTTCCCCTTTGATTAGCCACGCACCTATAAAACTTCCGACAATTCTCGCTATCGCCCATGAATCCGTCTGAATTACAAATGTTGTCTCGTGAGTTCGATTGAGGTATAGCGGACGTAGTTGGTGGAGAAGTTGTTTTGGATACCTTGGTATATTGTTGATTTTGAGTTACTGCATTTTGTGGTAAGCTCAACGGATTTACTGTATAGTCCGAGATAGTCTGACCCACCGTTGATCCCCGTGGGAATGAACTACTCAATATCGTGGAAACTCCTTGTGTTTGACGTTTTGTGGAAGAATGCGCTGGGGTTGTTGGGCTAGACGTTGTCCAAGGATAAATAGTCGTGAATGTAGCCTTAGTCCCTGTTGTACTTTCTATACGTATTGGTTTGTTTGCAATTGGAGATGGTATCTCATTCTGCGTTCCCTCAATTTCATTATTATTTAGTCGATCGACTGCTGCAGCTGGTGGCGGCGATATACCTCCGCATTCTGAGCGTTTTGTACTGCGCGGATGATTACAGACCTCGGTTTCTGGATCATACACAGTACCAGGCCCGCATTGAAACTATAATGAAAAACATTTTGTAAGTATACTTGAACACAACTACTTGGTTACGACTATCATTTCAAAGCCTCAGTTTTAATGTTAATCTCCTTACCCTGAAAACTGTATATTTGCCACTTCCTGACTTCATGCAGCGGTAGAATACTGCGCAGTCGTGAGGATCCGCTTGAAAACCTTCGCCAGCACAGAAGATGGGTTCAGGTCTTGTGCCCGAATAAACTTTTACTATTCTACCGGAGACTCGAGATTGTCGACGCTCTTGTGACGTATCTGCAATTTTATTTTTATTCTTGAGTAAAGAATATATATTGGTTATTTAGCATGCTATAAAATGTTAAACTTTCTTTTTTCAAATGTGTTGTAATAAATATCGATAATAGGTACTGTTGATTAATCGTTAAAATACCTACCATTGCTATTGGTTCCCGTTGCCTCAACAATGAAAAGAAGAAGGACGATTGTATATAATTTGCAAAATCTTCGTAATGTAATGTCCATTATGTTTTTAGTTTGGTGCTGGTTTGGTACAGAACATTTTTGCAGTCGCTACCTGGAACAAAAAAAAATAGATATTGTATGAAATTTTTTAAATATTCTTACTGTAAATTCCATTCGTGCATTCTGAAAATATTTTTAGGTGCGTTGTTTTGTCACACTCTCATTTTCGTAATTCTTCTATGTGTCATCATACGCAATGAAGCATTTAACGTCGTAGAAAGATTAAACACGTATTAAAAAAGGAATTCCGCTAAATTAAACCAAGGCACATTTTTATTCATTAGTCACTTATTATTGTTACATATAATTCTTATCATAGGAGAATTAAAGTGTCGATTTACTGATATTTGGTTTTGAGAAAGCATTATCCCAGTCCTTCTAATGTTGGCTATTGAACCCAAACACCTTTTACGTAAATCACGAATAGATATATCCATTTAACTGCCTTGACGCAAAATCACGCCACGATACCATGCCAAAAGTTACCCATATAATTTTATTTTCTAAGTACACCCTAGGCGCATTTTTTTTTTTACCTTTTGTGAAGGAAGAAATTATCGTATTCAGTATGGAATCGCTAGCATAAAATACGTGATATCATGATCGCAGAAATTGTTTTTGTAACCTGGATATTACGTTGGCAGAGTACAGAATCATTTGTACTCTAAGATATTTTTTGTTGTATCAATATTTTTTTTGATTTAACAAAATGTACCCGTCTTACCATTGTAACATTTTGGTCTATTAAATACCAAAATTAAAAAAAAAACATTTAACTCTAGGAGTCAAAGTTCGGGTATATAATTTAATTTCACACGTACCTATCCAAGGATCGGTTGCAATGCACCCGATCCTTACACGGTAATGCATCGGTAATCCCACGATCATAGACATATTCTCACGATGCACATTATGTCAAATACAACCGAAGAGACTGAGTTATACTATAAAAAGTGTTTAAAAAATAAGCTACCGATAATACATATGAATCATAAATTCATAACTTAGACTCGACATAATCATAAAATACTTCAGGAACGTGCTAGTTTTTAATTGGACCTACGCGGTTATGTATACAGTTTAATTGCACGCATTCATCTTTTATGTCATTTGAAATTGCAAAGCGAGACCTTTCAATATAACAAGAGCTGTGCTTGAGTTAACGATATTTTTATTCCACATTGCACATAATCCCATCTATCTTCTTTTCTTTTTAACACTCTTTTGCTATAACCTATATTTATGTAGAAATGGAATGGACGTTTGGAAGTCCATGAAGATAGAGGTCCAATCATTTAAGTACTTAATTCAATTGCCCTCCGAGTAACTGAACCATTTTTACATTTAGTACTGGAGAATACCACTGATAAGTAATAGTCGTAGTGATGGAAAAGATATTACATGGATTCATACTGCTAGTGGAACTGACTGACGGCCAAACCTAATAACGTATCTAAATACAATTTTGGCGGACTGGAGATTGAAAAACCTATCCATCTCTGGTTTTAACGTCCCAATAAAGCCAAAGTATGCGGCCCTATAATACGTTGACAGCTATTTGTTTGACAGGGACAGATAGAATTGTACTGTCTACCATCAGTAGCGATCTGTCTTAAGTTATTCGGTTTGGCCGTGAAAGAATAGTATTTTTTACCAAACTACGAGATATCGAAATGAATGCTAAAATAAAAGCGCACCCTTGGATTTTAACTTTCGGTTTTGCGCCAAATGTTGAATACTACGAAACAAGAAAACATTTCAGACAGAAATCAAGACATAGGTACAAAAATGGTCAGGGTAAAGCCGTGGTCGCATGCCTGTATACCATGTGGGTACCAGGTTTACCTACAAAATTAGAATGGCATGCAGCCATGTACCTATAACCATGTAGTACCTACGTCTTGATTTCTGTCTGAAATGTTTTCTTGTTTCGTACTTTTAAAGCGTGATTTTTCAGTAGTCGGGTTTTAGTTTTTGAACTTACTTATTTAAGGGTTATAAAACGCTAAAGATATATTTGAAATGTGCAAGTTAAGCCCTTTCATTTGATTCCCAGCCCAGCATCATTCAAAACTTTAATGTAGTTCATGACTAATGGCGATTATTGGAATATGGTCCTCTAGAGGGCCGTTTCATGTGCCGTTTAATGTTATATTCAATGTGACGTCATATACCCTATAACCAGCGGACAATCAAGTGGCTTCCAAAAATACCTCATTTGTCAAAGTATGAGTAGTTTAGAAGTTTTAAGGGAACCGATTTATTTATTTATACATACTGTCTTAATACAACATCATGTCTGTATTGCACCATTCAACCAGAAATGGGATGAAGAAGAATTATGAACAAAATGCACATTTACAAACATACATACATACCGGTCAAAATCATAACCCTCCGTTTCGCTTCGCATTAGTCCGTTTAAATTTTTGTGTTTTTTTAACAATAAATGAATTAATATAATAAATTGACATACTTATGTAATGACAGAACATTGCATAACATCCAAGTAATAGCGTGATATTATGTGATCAGATTGAACATAATATACTTGATGGTGCATTGTTTTTTTAATTGACTGCAGTCATGCAACAACACATGACCACACAGTCAAAACATCATAAAATTCATCGGAGGTACTGCTTTAAGTTCGAAGGACACGAGAACTCTTTTTGAAGAAGCTGGAACAAAACTAAATTAAGTAAAGTGAGCTCACTTGATTTTGATAATATATTTATTTTGATTGACATACCTTTAATATGTATGACTGGGTACATCTGCTTTTTCGATTTTGTTACAGAATATTCTTTTGTACATAATTTGAGCTAGTATGTTATCTTATCCCTCACAAGTTGGCAACATTCATTAGGTACTTACTCAAGATTGATTATGTCTTGGAGTGCATATCTACAGTACTGACCTAGGTATCAACGACGATTCTACTATATGGAACAGGTTACCACATTACTACTACGATCGTGGGCGATAACCACAAGCAATATATTTACCAGCTTACTCTCGCTATAATAATCTACCCTTATTTTTATAAAGAATTTTATTGGACATGGCTGAGATGGAGATGACACGCCATTTATGAACAAAAATAGACTAGACTTGACAACAAAGGTCCTGAGTCCGATCCCGAAATAGTGTGCGCCTCATTGCTGCGCCTAAAAGGTCCATTACAGCCTAAGTAATGCCAGATAGATGCTATCTGACGTAGGTTTTCTAATGAATAGTTACGTGAACCCCGTTCTTAGTAATCTGACGTAGATAACAGTAGAAATCGGCAAGTTTGGCTCATTCTATCGAGCTGTGACCACTATGCCAGGGCCCTTTGCTTCTGATTATAGTTGTCTATTTTATATTGAGCTAGTATGTTATCTTCCCACGTCTATACGTGAGGATTTGCAATTGGTTTCCTGGTGACTATGGTCCCATTTTTTGTTTGTTTTTATTAGCTGTAAATCCTCCATGTACTATAAATAAATAAATATTATTAAAATGTTTGTAGGTACAATCAATTCTTAAGAACGCTTGTAATGGCTACCGGTATCTGTTACCGACCGGTAACAGATGATTTCCGAAAATATACCGTATTATTAATTCTGTGTAACGGTTTTATAAAACAACAGTCAAAGAAGTAATACCACCTACCACTTTAATTCTAAGGCGGGCATTCATAAAAGCTACCATGTTATTATACAACTTAATAGCAGGTAATCTCAGTTATATTTACCGAGCATTTTTTATGAGAAGACCTAACAAAAAAAGCGTAAAAGTAGCATGCTAGCTAGTACACATTTGCAAAGAATTCCCAACGATTCCTTGGGCATTTTTCTAAAGGTCATATGTGAATAACCAAGTAGCCTTCATAAGAACAAATTGATCGTTGTACTGTAGTTCGTTGGCACTAATAATTACAACTCCTGAGTTGAAAATAAGGCAAAATGATGATACGGCGAGGGCAAGTTTCTTTTAACATGGACTTGGGTACTGACATAAAGCGGCTGTATGACGCGAGTTATGCAAAGCAAACGAGCTTAATAATGAGCGGTGGCGATGAAAAAAAATTACCTTCATAACTAAATAATAGATGTACATAATTGGATTGTTATAAGTACGCGTAATCTATGTAGTTTATCTAGTTTTGTGGCTTATGTACAGATTGAAACGTAACGTCAAAATTGGTGAATCGTAACATGTAACGCGTTGAAACAAATCGCCTAGTTGTTGTGCTACATTTGATGTTACATTACAGTAATTAGGACGTCTCATTTGTGTGACAATATTGCCCGGGATTTGACTTACGATTTAGTTAAAATATCTGTATATTATGGCAGAATAATTTAAATATCTACTTCTTTAATTATACCTTCTTGTTCTCTTTAGTTTTAAGCTTTACTTGAACCCGATCCCAAAGCCACAGTTTCAACAGAACAGCCAACAGTATCCATCGAATAATACGTTTTGATAAAGGTACATCCAAAACAATCAGAGATTAAATGAACAGTGCGACTAACACACTGACCTAATTAAACACCTTTCACATAAGCATATCTATAAAGTGCAAATGCTAATAAACTTTTCCTTTCAATAACTTGAGTAAGTTGCATAGGCAACTTAAAATAACCGGTGCCAATAGTTTATTACAACGAATCGAAGGGCGCAATAATATAAAACTGGTTTCTTGAAGATTCCCTTTCCAGCAGTTGTGGTGGGGCTGCATTCTTGCGGCTGCATCTCGATTGAGTCCCGATATAAATGTCTAGAAATAAATTGGCTAGCCAGTGTAAACTGTGTACGTTTATCAAGCTTAAATTGTATGGGAAAGTTGAGGCTACATCGGTTTTGTCATCGATATTATGAAATGTTATGTTATTTCAAGCTCTGATTTAGCTTACTGCTTGTCTCTCGATGTTAAAACATAGAGTCTTGCTTTTAAAGTTATTTTCTACAAGTTACGACCCACGCACTATCAAGGTACTTAGTATCTTATGATTTAGCTGTTTTAGCAGCGCCACCCGCGTGTAAGTAAGGTTTGATTTTTCAGGATTGCGGTTTGGGAACGTGAGTCAACAGATGTAAGGGAAGCCATATCTATCTTATCTTCTTATATAAAAATCAATTGCTGTTCGTTAGTCTCGTTAAACTCAAAAACGGCTAAACTGATTTGAATTTTATTTTTGTTAAAGAAAGAAGGCATTGCAACGCATTAGATTGTCTTCGTACATATAAATATCTATTACTGTTCGTTAGTCTCGCAAAAACTCTAAAATGCCTAGACCGATTGTATTGAAACTTTGGTGATTACATATTTTTTTTTTTTTTTGGGAATGGCATCTCGCAGGTCAACCTATGAGGTTGTCGTCTGCTTAGACGGATTTGCTTGGTGAATACATGTGTCCACGCCGGTTTTTAAAGGCATTGCAACGCATGCCGTTAAAAATGCCGGCCATAGTTCGTACTACTCTGTCAAGAAACTACCGGGGAAAGGTTCAATAATACCCAAATTGTCAAAAAATCGTTCACAATGATGGCCTTGTGCAAAGGCGCATTATCGTGATGCAAAATCCAAGAATTTTCTTTCCACAAATCTAGCCTTTTTCGTCGAATTTGCTCTCTTGAACGCCGCATAACGCTCAAATTATAAATTTTATTTACCGTGCGACCTTCCGGCAAAAATTTCCAGTGATTCCAACACCGCAATAGTCAAAGAAAACAGTCAACATGACTTTAACATTTGAAAGACTTTAGCGTTGTTTTTTTCAGTTTCGGTTCGAAAGGCGCCACTCCGAAGCTTGTTGACTAGTTTACATGTCAAACTCATAAATCCATGTTTTGTCATCCGTGGAATTGACTCGTTGTAGCATGTCCTCAGTGACTCTTAAGCGATTGAGTTTTTGGAGAAAATTCAAGATCTTTTTGATCTAGCCGAGCGGCAACATGTTTCATAACCAAGTGATTATTTAAAATGGTACGGATCGACTCTTCAGATACAGAAAGTGCAACGGCTATCTCTCATAAACATGAAAGAGGATCAGTCACTATTTCCTTCACTTTTACGATGTTAACTTCAGTTGAAGACGTTGATGGCTTACCAGAGGCAAATGTTCCATCACATCTCGACTGCTTGTGACTCCGAACACGAAATTCCATTGGATATGCAAAATTTAAGACTGCTCTTTGTTCGATATTTTTGTCCGTTATGAAATTCGCAATACACATTGGATATGATCTAACAAAAAACAGCACTGTATTTAATCTTAATAACAGATGCAACTCAAACTCCGCGCAAAAATGGAAAAAGTTGTGCCAATCTAACAACAACAAAAAAACAACAAAAAAGAATTTGGAATCCTGTACAAATCAATTAGAAGTATACAAATAAAAATCAATCGTCATAAATGTTTTTCTGCGCTTCACTTCAAAGCAGCACCTATTTGGCTAAATATAATTTTGTCGGGTTTGTAATAGTCAGGACTAGGTTTATATGAAAGATTTTTTGTGGAAAATCCACGGGAAAAGTCGGACATATGGATACTATTTTTGTATGAAAAATATCCCGTTCGACGCCGGACACGGACAGTACCTAATCATAATGTGGCTTACACTAAAAATTTATTCGAAAATCGTTCTAAAATGCTCAAGATATTTCTAAGTCTGTAGACCTGCAACATTTTTGGCACCAGCAAGGTACAACTGTAGCAGTGCCAAGCCTTGTCTGGCTTTATATTCCAGATAAACAAAAGAGCGTAGGTACTATGTACTTCGTGGGATACAAGATTATCGCCAGGTTTGCGGTCGAACACCATCCTATCAGCATCTTGTGGTTAGAGGCAAAAAGGGAGCGTGCATCATCGATTTCCTTTATTATTTCCTTAACATCCGCGAGCTATGGTCAGGTGGTCAAAAGTCATTACCATTATTTGCCGGTGTATTCTGTAAAAAACTAACCGTGAAAATTAAGGTGAACTGATCGGTCAGTAATGTCAATCCCTAGCATCAGAGCTGTGTAATTTACGCTGTTTTAAGAATGTTTATCGTCTGAAGGCAAAATTTTCGGACTTAAAAAACGCTCAAATACAAGTCGCAATCTCATCTCAGCGACAATCACTGTCAAAAACCTGTCAAAAATGTAGGTATTACCTACCAAATAATAGATATCTAATAAACCCCAAATGATTGTATTGTGGTTGTAGATTAATTGAGACTGGTATCAGATGGGCAATTATCGTATTTTTGATTGATTTCGCATTTAACCGCAGATTGTATTTTTCGCATTTAACCGCAGATTGTATTTTTCGCATTTAACCGCAGATTGTATTTTTGACAGATTGAGACTGAGATTATAAAATCTCAGTCTCAATCTGTCAAAAATACAATCTATTTACACACATTTTTGACAAGTTATAGACATTGATTTTCGCTGAGATGAGACTGTTACTAGATTTTGGACGTTTTGTATTACGGGAATTGGTTTTCAGGTGGATTGACAGTTCACATCAAGCTCACTCCACCTTAGTTTTCAAGGTGAGAGTTTTACAGAATAGATCAGAAGTTCAATGGCGTGCATTATCACGTACCTATAATCACTAATTAATTACAATGCAGCTTAACTTATTACCTAGTCACGTGCCGTATCGACAACGTTCCAAATAGAACTTTTCACAACCAACACACTAATATTTTTGCTTGAGGCACAACCATCTAGACTTGTAGAGGAAAAAATGACTGCAAATCACTTCAGATTAAAAACAATGTTTACGATACGAATGTAGAAATGCAACTGTAGATCGTTGTAGATTGATTAAGTGTAGTGTGTTTGAAGAAGTATCTGTGTGAAGATCAAGTATCTTCTGGCGCGTGGCAAATATCGGATTTATGCTGTTATCACAACAAATAATAAAAATAAAACAAAGTTAAAAATTAAAGGGAGTCTCCATAAAAACCTGAGTATTTTTGGCGTACTCGTACTTTGCCTTGTGGTACGGAACCCTTCGTGTGCGAGTCCAACTCGTTCTTGGCCGGTTTTTTAATAACCCCCTGTCAATGTCATTTACACTCCAAGATCCATGATTGGATTCACATTACATAAATAATAACTCGCCAAGATTCTTCCAAGAGGTTGTGATGAGATTAATCCCATAGAGTGAGGAAAAAGTGGAAGAAAACCTAGAAAACCAACTACGCCAAATATCAAAATACAGACTGCCATACCGTAATTACTGGCCATTGACCAACCACAACCAATTATAGGTGTCGAACTGAAGACCAAATACCCAACACTTAATGAATAGGTGTGGTGTAGGTAAAATAATGAATACCCCCACATTGCTAGTGTTAGTTATAAAAATTACTGCCAGTCAACGAAATCATATTAAAAGAAAAAATCAAGTCATGAAAATGTGTGTGACATAAAATGACATGTTTTACTAATGAGTGCGCAAGGATTACGATGCAACGACCTTGAACTTGCCGTTGCAGGTGCACACGCTGATGCCAAGTCGGCCGACTTACTTTCGCGGTAAGACTCAAGCTAAAAATATATACAACAAGTTATACTGTCTACATTCATACGAGTTAAAATGGCGAATGGTTGGACATAAACAATGATGGAATTTGGTATGGGGATACTTTGAAACACGGGGAAGGACATAGGCTACTTTTTACCGTGAGCCATGCGGGCAAAGCCGCGGGCAGAAGCTAGTTTAAGAATAATTTGTAACCGATTAAATCCTCCATTTGAATCATCCTGCTCTGAAACCGGTAAAGGTTAACATCGTGAAGAAACTGGCATGTCCTAGAACCAAAAATTCTAAGGCAAGTGACATTTCCCAACCAGCACTGGGACCGCGTGGTGGATTGTAGCCAGTTCCCTCTCACTGAGAGGAGGCCTGTGTCCCAGCAGTGGGGACATTATAGGGTGATTATGCTTTTCCTAAATCGTCCAAATAGTACCTAGTTGTATGAAGGTTCGTTTAACCTTCATATTATTAGGTAGTACTAAGTAGGTACTAAAGGGTCGAGTTATTTCGCTAGCGTAATGAATAAATTCTGGCTGATGCAACTTGACTCGCAATAGCACCTTGTTTCCAGTTCATTGCCAAGGTTACGTCGACTACGGCTCGTATCGTGTTTACTCATTACTGCCGCAGCGGCAATTACGGCTGGTTTCGCCACTTAACGATATAACTGGCTCTGACAACTTTGTGACAGTAGATATCATGGGGTGGGTGGATGGAAGCTTGCCAAAAGGCATTTTAAGTAATCAAAGAAAATTACACTAAATTTTCCAGTAGATTTATCTACTTAACCTAGGACATAGAAAGGCTAAAGATACTTAGGGCTTTGGAACACATTGCGAATTCACCACCAGCGTAGGGATGCCAAGTGCTGGGCAGGCCACAATAGCGGCGTTAAGTCCCCTCTTTGAGGAGTCGTTGGAGAGGCGTCACGGCGACCTCACCTTCCGTCTGACACAGGTCCTCACCGGACACGGTTGTTTCGGGAGGTTCCTGTTTCGCATAAGGCGGGAGGAAACGCCCGGGTGTCACCATTGTGTGGATCGCCCGGAGGACACAGTGGAGCATACGGTGGAGCTATGCCCAGTTTGGGCGGAGCACCGCAGTGTCCTCGCGGAGGCGATTGGCGGCGGCGATCTCTCGAGTCCGGCCCTGGTCCAGGCCATGGTACGGAGCGAGAGCGAATGGAAAGCCATCACCTCCTTCTGCGAAGCAGTAATGCTCGCGAAGGAGGAGGCGGAGCGCGTGAGGGAGAGAGCCTTGCGTCCTCACGCCCCCACTAGCCGCCGCAGGAGACGCCCTGGGCGTCGGGAGTCGCCTGCAGATTCCCGGCCACCGTAGGCGTGGGCTTGCGGACGGCGAGCAACGGATAGCTCGCCGTCCGGTAAGGACCAGGCCCAGGTCGACGGCGCGTCGTGTTTCACGCGCGCCTCAAAGAGATGTCAGCACAAAGTGACGGGGTCCGATAGGGCCGACGCCTCAGGGTCTCGGGTAATTCTAAAGAGAAAACCGTGGCCCTGACTTAGGCAACTGAAGGAACACGGGTGGGTTTTAGTCAGTAAAACTCTGACACGCCCTCCCGCTCCACCCAGAGCGGGAGAAGTCATTTGATGGCTTCCCACACAAAAAAAAAAGGGATGCCAAGTGCGACAGTGAATTTCGTGACCTGTTGCATAGTATACATATTATACCATGATTTTACTCACTACAATGTGCATAAGATTTGCATTGCCAAATTTAAGGGTTGTGATTGTGAGATAGTATTGAATCAAGAGATTTCACTCGACTCAAGGCTACAATGGGGTCCTCAGTTAACATCTCTTGCAGGACGGCTAAGTTCAGCAGCTCACGCTGTCAGAAATATCCGTCCATTTACTGATGTAGATACCGCGAGGCTGGTCTATTTAGATACTTTCAGATTATCATGTCTAACGGTATTTTACTTTGGAGACGGGTTGCAGACATCGAGTCTATTCTGCAGTAAAGAGCCATCAGAGCGGTATATAATCTCCGCAGGCGCAATTCTCTAGGGAACTGTTTAAGGATATTAACATCATGACGTACCTTTTTCTGTTTTGGGTGGGAAATCATCAAATGACTTCTCCCGCTCTGTGCGGAGCGTGTGGGACTATTGCTTACTAACCGTACACGTGGTGCTTCAGTTGCCTGTGCCAGGGGCCACGGTATCTTTTTCGAACAACCCGCGACCCTGGCAGATCATGACGTTACCTTGTCAATATATCTATGAAAACATCATGTAGGTAAGAAGATAAATACATCTTTACCGTAAAAGAGGTGAAAGACATAATTATAGTACCTACTAGAAATGCACTATCAACCAATTTTTTTTAATTTTTTTTTTTTTTGTTCCCGGGGTGGAAAATCCTCATGGATGTCCTCCGCCCTGGGGCGGGCGGAGGGGTCTGTCAGACTCTTACTGACTAAAAAACCACCCCGGTGTTCCATCTCACACCTACGCCGGGGTCGTGGGAACACATAATTCTTCCGCAACCGTGACCAAACCGTGACCGTAGTGAGACGGGGCCCGCTTGCGCGGGCCCCGTCTCACTATCAACCTGCCTACCCTGACCTATATTACTTCAACCAATTTATAGACTGGCTAAAGTAGACTCGTCTTTCATGAGGTACTGTTTAAAATGTTACAATAACCATGTATATACCATGTGTGTATGTATGTTGTTCGTTGTATGGGGTACTGCCTCATTGGTCTAGTGGTCACAAGTGCTACTGCTGAGCATGAGGTCCTGGGTTCTATTCCCAGGTCGGGCAAAGTGTTATTGTGTTTTTATATCAAGAATTTCTCAGTAGCAGCCCGGATCCAGATCCAGCCTGGATTTGTGCCCGGGTGATGACAACTACGCCGAGTCTTCTCGTCATCCATACCGCAATGCTTGAAAACTAAAGTTTTCAATCAGTGCGTCCTACCCGTCATGACCTACGGAGCTGAGACGTGGACACTCACGATAGGGCTGTTCTACCAGCTTAGTAAGCTATGGAAAGACCTATGCTCGGAGTCTCTCTGAAAGATAGAATTCGCAACAAAAACATCCGACAGACCAAAGTTATCGACATAGCTCGAAGAATTAGTAATCTGAAGTGGCAGTGGGCCGGCCATATCTCGCGAAGAACCGACAACCGCTGGGGTAATGTGTTCTTGAGTGGAGACCTCGGCTCGGCAAACGTAGTGTAGGACGCCCTCCGGCTAGGTGGGATGACGATCTGCGAAAGACTGCAGGCAGATGCTGGATGCGTCAAGCTGAAGACAGGGTGCTATGGCGCTCATTAGGGGAGGCCTATGTCCAGCAGTGGACTAATATAGGCTGATGATGATGATGGCAATGGGCTCGCCCCCTATTACATGGGACTTAAGCAAAACTGGCGAAATGTGGGTGTTCTATAGGTACACCTCTGCCTAACCCTTCTGGTATTAAAGGCGTGATGTTATGTGATGTTATGTAATAAAATACCTCCCCTCATAATTCAACTGAATGAGATAAAATTGAAATCTTTTATAAAACGCAAACTAAGCAGGCAGGAATATTATAAGTTAGAGGATTACATTGCTGATAAAAATGCCTGGCTCAATTCTGCTCCACAACCACAACTAATTGATTAACATTTGAAAATACTGTTGGAGCTGCTGAAGATTGTAAGAATATCTTTGCATTGTTTAAACTCAATCTCCTTTGTATTATATAAATGTAAAGCATATATAGGTGTGAGTACTATGTACAATCGATATACCATTTTACCGGGAAATATATCTTGTATTGACTTGAATGTGCCCTGGCGGCTGATAGAATGTCATGCTCACTCAAATGTCTCGATGACGGTGGTGCGTGTGTTGGATCATTTAGCTCCCTTCAGAATGGTTGAGTTGAATGGTGCTGATCCATGCGTCATATTCGTGAACGGGCGCCGCCACGCCGTCAGTTGGGACTGGTCATCTCGTATTATTTCAATTATTTAATTTTGGGATTGTTTTATTTTTTGCCGCACTCTGGACGCTTTAAACGTGTTGGTCTATTTTACATCGTTCTCACATATAATGTCAACATTAAGTAGGTAACTAATATTTAACAATGTTATTTAAAAGAGTGTCCATGGAGTTTCTTGCCCGTTTTTCTCCATAGGTACCTACTACGCTTTGAAATGGGCAACTAGCTTCATATTTCTGACTGCTGACTGAATCCTTGACAATTCATAAGTGCCTGTAAAATGCTTCGAGTTTGAGTTTGACAATGGTGGAAGCACCCGTGGAGTATTTTAGCCAATACTGTCTCTGACAGACAAGTGTGAGACCATCACATCACAATCGTGGTTACAACAGGCACACAACTGTGACTCGGTGTGGAGTCCCCCAAGCATAGCTTTCAACCTGTGGTTCCCGTATCCAGCGGATTCCTTCGACCTTCAATAGGTAAACGGTCTACCTTGTGGGGGGCCTAACTACGCTGAACCTTCCGTTTTGCAGGATATATAGAAAAGAATATCCCACAACTCCATAATGTGTGTATGTATCTCATTTGTGAGCTAACAATTAGATCGTTGTATTGATGTAAGTCCATGGTTATTATGTATTCAAATCAAATCAAAATCATTTATTGTTTGTGCATTTATTAAATGTGGTAGGTACAAAAGATGTTACATAAAATTTCCGTGCAAAGACACATTCCGCCGTAATGATAGCATACAAGTATTTAAATAAAGTAGGTATTTCGCTTGCGCAATAAATTGATCAGATCAACAACGTAACTATTATCTATTATGATTTTCCTTCCTCAGTTTTTATCTCTGATCTACTTCCTTCGTGGTGACAGCTTAGGTGATGTAAGATTACTCGTAGATTTTTTTAATCAAAAGACAGCCTTTGTAGGCTTAGTGATTCAGGCCTCAAAGTTTACGTATCTAAGTAGGACCTGCGACTGGAGACTATGTTGTAGTTTATATGTATTTAAATTATTTTATTTTCTAAACATTATTATGAAATTTAACATTAGTAAGAAATACACTTCATTGATTGAAATAAAGTACCAACACATACGTAAGTACATATAGGTAAGTAATAATGTCTTGGTAATCTGTAAATTCTTATAGCACACACACACACATAACATCACGCCTTTAATCCCATAAGGGTTAGGCAGAGGTGTACCTATAGTACACCCACATTTCGCCAGTTATGCTTAGTCCCATGTAATAAGGGACGAGCCTATTGCCATCAACCGGGCACAAGTCCAGACTCCAGGCTACTACTGAGACATTCCAGATAGAAAAACCCAATAACACTTTGCCCGACCTGGGAATCGAACCCAAGACCACATGCTCAGCAGTAGCTCTTGCGACCACTAGACCAACGAGGCAGTCAGTCAATTAAATATTTATACAATTATAAAGCCATCACAGTAATCCACCATTACAATGTATACTTCGAATAACCAATTTTGTACAATTAAAAGTTTTCTGCGACCACAACACATAACTGCTAGATATTCAAGAAAATGAGTTCATAGAAGATTTAATTACGTAGATATATCAATTATTATAATTAACAATATCACATAACGGACCAACACAGAATGATATACGCAGCACATTAAAACGAAGATAACATTACATTCTTGAATTTTAGGGTACTGTACCCGAAGGGTGCTAACAGCGGTACGTAGAGTGTAGGCCTTGCAATAGGGTCACCTATTGCAAAGCCTACACTCAACCTACCTCTGTCTGATATAGTATTGTATCTTTATGACCAATAATTAGTCAGCTGAAACTCGAACAGAATACTTTGTGGAGGTTGAGTGTAGGCCTTGCAATAGGTGTTTAGGAATACGCAGATCACGTCGGGGTCACCAGTGAAGAGATATGAGGAACAGGGTGTAAAGTTCACTCATACTCTTTAGAAAAGGGAGGATCCTCCGACCAGATGGATGTCGTATCTGGTGGGCAACTGCCCGATGATTGTTTTCGGGAAGTTGTATATATGCTATCTGCGCGGTTAACTCTGATTGCGCGATGCAGGATTGATGCGTTAGTTCGCATGTGGCGGTGTAGATGCCGCCACATCGCTCCCCTCCGAAGACTGGAGGTCGATAGTGGACTAAGTCTTGTATCTTGCGATGCTTGCCAATGCCAGTTGGGTTCCAGTGGGTTGGAACCGGGTGTCGCATAGTTCGCGGTGAGTCGGAACTGTCTGCGAAGATGCCCCAGTGAGTCGGGGTGGCTGACTGCTGATGTCGACCAGGAGAGGGATTAAGCACTCTGCTTGTGGACCGGCCGAATGTGCAGTGTGCTGTGCCAAGGTTGCTGATGAGGCTGAAGGTGATGACCAGCTATGCGCTTGCGCTGCATGCTGATGGTCAGGACAACTGTTCAAGCCGTGGTTTCTGGCTGGCTGTGTGACTTGCGGGAGTGATGATGATGACGTCACGCTGAAGTAGTTGCACGAAGGCTGCGCTGACGTTCATACTCGGGGTCACCAGTTTAGGAATATGCAGATCACGTCGGGGTCACCAGTGAAGAGATATGAGGAACAGGGTGTAAAGTTCACTCATACTCTTTAGAAAAGGGAGGATCCTCCGACCAGATGGATGTCGTATCTGGTGGGCAACTGCCCGATGATTGTTGTCGGGAAGTTGTATATATGCTATCTGCGCGGTTAACTCTGATTGCGCGATGCAGGATTGATGCGTTAGTTCGCATGTGGCGGTGTAGATGCCGCCACAGGTGACCCTATTGCAAGGCCTACACTCTACGTACCGCTGTTAGCACCCTTCGGGTACAGTACCCTAAAATTCAAGAATGTAATGTTATCTTCGTTTTAATGTGTTGCTATCAACTGCAATGAGACGCCACTATAACCAGTAGCTTCTTTTTTAATTGAAAAGGTAAACTCTTTACCAAGAATTGTAAAAAAAAACAACATTTTGTTCCTGCTGTATCTAATGGTACGGAACCCATAGTGCGGAGGTCTAACTCGCACTTAGCCTTTATTTCCATCGTAACTGGATCGTTTTAAACAATTATTTTGTAAATGAGGAAGACGTGTTTGTAACGAGAATATTATGCATCAAAACTTCAAAACTTCCTGTAATGTTTTTGTGATGTGATACCACAAAGGTGTGATTTTTTTCAGATTTATTAATAACATCGCTCTAAATGGTAATGTTTCAGTTCCAAATGTACTTATGCATGAATGAAACATAATTCTTCACACAGGTGCACAAAAGCTTGAATGTGACCGACGGGCAAGGCAAATGTAATTTTTTATTCTTTGGAGATACCTATTCATTTGAGTAGGTACTTATTGTATGATTTCATTCAAATTATACGAATGTAATGCTATCTAAACAATTTATACTCTCAAAACAAACGAGCTCCTGCTTTTCATCAACATTTTTATTATGCCCGGTAAAGATTGTTATAACGAATCATGAAATGTAACACACATTGAAACAAAAAAACTGATTTTATCGCACACTGGATTTTCAACGCTCTGCTTAGCGCCGGGAGTTGAAAACCTAACACTGTGTTTTTTCGACGCGCTGGGAAGGACTCAGATTCTCAATGCTCGGTTCAATACCGAGAGTTAAAAATCCAGTGGATAAAATCCCGCTGCGATAATTTTGCTGCGAAAGTGTGGACGGCTCATTTGAATTGTGTTTCATAACTATAAATTTTTAGTTACATTTTTAAATACTTAATAGTATTTACAAAGAAAAGACCTGAATAACCAATAGACAGGTTACTTATTGCGTTTGTTTTTGCAATAACTTCACGAGACCTTGACTCGATTCGGTACTAGGATATCATACCTGATAGACAAGTAAATTTTCCCTCGGAATCACGATTTTTATGTGGGACGGCGGCATGCATGAGCGATCATTATGATGACTTCACAGCGTCGTCATTACCGTCAGAATCCTGCCAGCAATTATCTTACTCGTAACTAGTGTCATACTTATACATCTGTGCCGTTCCGGATATTATTTTTTACGAGCCAACACGAATATTTTTATACGTAAGTAGTACACATAAAGGCACTGGATATAGTTTGATGAATGTTCTTTGGCTTTAGAGCATTTATTCACATGATTACTTTGGCTTGTAGCTTACGCTGTTTTGAGTATCGAAGAAAATACGGCATTCTTGAAATGCCTTCAATTGTTTTTCGATCCGTTTTATCGTGGGCTAATATTATTACGTAAAAACGTCTTTCAATTTGCTATCATAGTAGGTGGCCTTTCAAAAAAACGAGTGATTACAAAATCGGAGGACACAGTTTGGTATTTCAGCTACATATATATGGAGGATGTAGGTGATAGATATATCACCTACATCCTAAATATAATTACATCAGTCGATAGCTAAAGAATCAAAGAATTTGTTACGTCGAGTCAGGACTGTGACGGCACAACCTTTACCCACCTCAAAAAATATTACTCGATACGTTCACGTATTCACGTAAAACTCACGACCATGACCACAACACAGCCTCTGCTAACTTTGCTAACTTTGCTAACTTTGCGTTAGCAAAAGATTGGGTGGAGAATCGGGGCGAAGCCCTCTCAACTAGTCCTGCCGTAAACCGAGATCAGACGGCCTTATACAGCCTTCAGCATAAACCTATAAATTCTAGCCATAATCACACCAATCTCCTAAACAATACTAGATTTAAAGCACAATAAATCAATCCAGTACAAAATCATTTAGTTTGGCAACCCGCGTTACGGACTACGGCTCGGAGATGGTATCGGCCATCCGGCGATTCTGAAGTTTTATCGTTGCACAACGATATCTTCTGGAATCTATTCACTTTCTTATTGTTTGGTCTTAATTATATGGACTGTAAACGTTCAATGGCAAGCCAGGAGGTAAATAGAACGAGGTGTAAGGTCAAGTTGACTGCATTTGTATCAAAACAATGTAGCTACCTACTGAATTAAATCTGCAATCACAAGCAACTCTGTTCAAAGCTGTCGATCAAAGGCAGAAAGTAATCTTTATGTTTACCTATATCCCTAGATATAGGTAAACATAAAGATATTCTTGTACATAGGTGCATGAATACCTATTTTGTGTTGTAAAAATACGTACGTTTGTTAAAAAAGATACCTGACAGCGAAAATAACCAAATAAAGTATCTTGTTTCTATTAGTATTTAAATTAATTTCTGCATCTTAATTTAAAATCAAATGACAATGCTGCCTTAACGAGCCGAAATGGTTTATTATGATGGTATACTAACTCAAGATAAATTACATATAATTTGCAAACACTCCCGCTCTACACCTATCAAAAAAGGTAAACTCAACCAAAAGGCTACACTTATTTTGCTTATAATCACTTTATTTTTAACCCACGTTTATTTTAGTAAAACATAAATAATAACAGTTCATTGATATCCAGACTTTAGTAATAGACTATAAAGTTAATTACCGCTAATTGCAGCAAGAACTTGATTTTCTTTAGTTTATTCAATAATGTCGTTCACCTATCAATGATGACGTACTTACACAACAATCTCATGACGTATTGCATGTTTAAACAGCAATGATTATTCAAGTTAATTAATTCAAAATATTAAGTAACTGAGGCCTAACCGCTGAAAGTTTCGTGATTTCCCTTAATACATTCATTTACCAACTGTCATATGTAAGGAAGTCACAATCAATGCTCAGCACCCTATAACAATGACAATCTTAATTATTTAAAAGGATATTGCTAAACCATTCGTTCATATGTTCGAAAAATTTGTCTGCTCAACAACTTAAATAACGCAATGAATGTTGTTGTACTGGCAAAATGAAAGCCATTCCTGCTGATAGTGGGTTATGCAGTTACCCCGCACATTAGTGCTCAATTTTTCGGTTTGTTTCATAATTCATTATATTTTGGACTAATGAACAGGAACCGTTAAAGTTATATTACAAAAATGATTGGTACACTTAGTTAATAAAAAACCGAAACTTAATCACTAACAAGTTTTACGCGATTGTTTTTGCTAATCATCTAAATTAAAACTGTGTTAAAGGCTGTGTCATAGTTTACAATAAACGGTATATTATACAAAGATTTATTGGAAAAAAATTCGTAAAATACTCTACAAACGGAATAAAAATTAATCACGATCCGCTCAATCCGTCATTATGCCTCGTAAATGAGTAAGATGGAGAACTCAACTTATTTCTTTTACGAGTATAGCATATTTTTCATATGAACGGCGAAAATAATAATTTCTTACCGAAGGCATTGACCTGACGAATATTTCGGTCCAATAAATCTAATAACATGCAATCATGGCACAAATTAAAACGTTATCTTTTTTGCTTCGATACTTAGAAAAAAAAAAACAAATCCTTCTACAATACTTCTTTTAATTATGTATGAAACTCTAGAAATTGTATGTAATCCGTGCACAGCTATTAACTTTTTTTTTTGTTTCTATTAAAAGAATATTGATTCATGGTGATCATAGTTAATTACAGCAGTCAATTACAGCTTCAAAATACTTCAACACCCATGGTTGCATAATTTATACTTGTTTTATGAAAGCTTTACATACAATACAACATAGGTATACCAACTCCAAAGACTTTTATGTCGTGGAGAGAAAAACAAAGAAAACCTAAAAAATTGGCAATGATTTCTATCTACTTACCATAATTTGACATGGCAGTAATTATCAAGTAACTACGTGATTATTTTTACATTAGATAAACGTAATTTTGAATTTTAGGGTTCCGTACCTCGAAAGGAAAAAACGGAACCCTTATAGAATCACTTTGTTGTCCGTCCGTCCGGACGGAATTTATATCAAATACTCAGGTCTACTGTGCCTTGGAGCTGTGAAAAAATCAAACTTCTAAGCCAACGCAATCAAAAGACACAGCCGTTTATGCCGCAAATTTCCGCAAATTCGACACTCGCAAGGGTATCAAAACCTACAGGGTACTTCCCGTGAACTCAGAATCTTGAAATTTTGTACGAAGCAACGTCTTATAGCACAGATAAAGGAAAAATTGCGAAAACCGTAAATTTTTTGTTACACCATATAATAAAAATATTTTTAATAATTTTAAACGCATAGAGATATTAAATTGAAATTGATATCAAATACTCAGGTCTTATATACCTACAGGTTTGTACGGAACCCCCGGTGCGCGAGTCCGACTCGCACTTTGCCGGATTTTTTTATATTATCTTCAATTAGTTTTGCTTGATCATCTTAACCCCAATCTAAGCAAGTATACGGATAAGGATTTGCATATGGATAAGGCACCTATTTAAAGTTTACTTACTCAACAATCTTTTATAATTTAAATAAAAACAAAAGCTTGTGGCCTTGCGTTACAGCGGATTGTAAAGTAGGTGTGAACATAGTATAGTATGAACCATCTCTTACGTATACATTCATGACTTACCCAGAATTATCCTTAACCATCTTCACTGTTACAGTTTAAGACGTAATAAAACAAATACCATATGTGTAACATCCGTTGGTAACAATTATAAAACAAAGCGTTATTGTTAATACCTAGCCTAATTTGGTAGGACAAAAAACTTTTGTTATTTCGCTCTCCTCATAAGAAACAAAACATCCTCATTTAGTACGAAGTCTGATAGCAATCTTAGTGTAATTATATTTGAGGATTATAAAGCAGTTCAATGGCCGTGTCACAGCACAACAAAGAAAATAACTGACGAAGATATTTGAGCTTAAATACAGGTCAATTTTGAACCGAGATTAACTTGGCAACAAAAATTGTGTAAATAATAATCTTTGCCCATTTTAGGCTGGTAATTCAGAAGTTATTTACTAAATTTCGATTTAAATAACACTACATAGAACACAGAACAATTAGGTACCAGGTTGGGCCAGGCGGGATAATTGCGTAACACACTAACAGTAGCAATCGCTTTCATTTTGACAGCTCAACAACATTCATTGCGTTATTTACGTTGTTGAGCAGACACATTTTTCGAACGTAAGAAGCAATGGTTTAGCAAAATCCTTCAAAATTATTCAGTGTGTTACGCAATTAGGGTGCAGGTTCGACTTTGTTGACTGCTCTTATGAGCGCCAACTTAATACTTACATACTGTTATTAAAACGAGACAAAAAGTAATTAAAGTTGAAGTAATCAAAACTGTGAAGCTATCAACCGCTCTATATAACCTTCAACAATATATTATATCATTTGTAAGGAAACAATTTTTTTTACAGCTCCAAATAATACTTTAAGTATTACTTCACAACAGTCAGTTATGTAGTTTTTATGAATAAACCAGATGTTGAATTAACTGACCAAATTCCGTCATAATGCTAATGATCTAATTATAAAATCATAACGCATACTCCAGTTTTGTAACTGCACACTATTTTAAATATCTTCTTGTTTTAATTACCTACCTCGAGAAGTACAGATCTGAATTACAGACGATTTTCGTACATTTATTCGTAGAATATACAAAATGTGACTGTTAACAGAATTGAACATAATTTGACGACACGGTTGGCGTAATGGCTGAGCGATCGACTGCTGCGCAGCGTGTCGCGGGTTCGATACCCGCACGGAACAAATATTTGTGTGATCTGCAAGTAAGTTGTTCTTGGTCTTGGCTGTAGATAAAGCTTAAAAATTGTTTTACACTTTATCTACAGTCTACCCTCGTTTTCTGCCTTGCACTTTTCGAACTATGTTGGCGTGCGCTTCATTCATATACACATTAAACAATACGAACTTATCATCAATAACATTTCAGCCGAAAGTCGTCTCTACTGCTGGACATAGGCGTCCCTAAACAAAAAAAAAATTACGGCCTGTACCTACAAGTCAAATAAGAATGTACAATTTAAAAAGAAAACAAAAAAATAAAACGATAGCAATAAATACTGCGATTGTGACTCTTCCAAAGGCTGGAACAAACAAGCGCGACGCGACCATAGTAGAACAATTTCTATGAAAACTGGAAATAGTTCTACAAGATTCGCGCCTGCCTGCTCCTTAAAGATCAACAGCCATAGTAGAAGAAAATCACGATACTTAAAAACAAAAAGATCGATAAAGCTATCTCGTCAATATTTCGCCAAATCATCTCTAACCATTGTTGTTAATAAGAACCTCAATACTGATGACTGATAGGTATCTTGATGACGCACTCATTGAAACATGTACATATGTATAGGTACAGTTAGCATCAAAAGTTAGCGAGGAATATTAGGAATAGGTTTAATTAAAAACAATAGGTTTTTTAATATAATCGAAGGTTAAAATTATGTAATGATTAGCGACTGTTTAAACATAAACGTGTCTAAACTTCAAGTAACGTTTATATGGGGGTTATTGTCAGCGTTAGCCCAATGCAATGACCAACAGACTTTAAGCAGGCTTCTCTAATTGCAACTCACTGCATTTTGCAACTTTACTTGTCTCGTAGTTCCTCAAATCTTAAATTAACAATTGCTGATATTTGAAATTAATTAAGATTAAAATAACTTGAGAAAAAAGTAACTGCTGATAACTTATTATTCTTTTCCCTAAATAGCTAGATTTTCAACAAAAAAATATGCAGTTGTACATTTACGATCAGCGCCAGTAGCTAGCGCACCTTTATCTCGCATCGTTAGACAGTACCCTAACTGTCACCTGTGGTCTGTAGATCCCGTTCACAATTTTACTGTTACGCATTGTCCTTTGACATGTGAGATAAATGCTAGATTGTTTTATCTACAAATCCAACATTCTGATTAATTGAATGTGCACAGACAAGTAATAGATTTTATTTATTTATCTTAAAATCCGTTTTCTAAAAACCATTGTCGTTTTGGTACGATCTTTGAATGTGACATTATAACATAGGCTGTTAATAAAATTGCGATGTTAGCAAGATTGGATGCGAATTTAAATTACCCAGGGTGCGCCGGACATTATCATGGAGACTCTTTTAGATTAAACGAAGATGATGACCATCGTGCTGCCAGACGATACGTTTCCCTAACGATCCATTGTCGCCGGAATCAATCAATCCTCATCACAAAATTCTTGAATCGACAAGAATTTAGGTATGACGGTCTCATTCATTGATGCCAAAAGGACAACGAACATTGCGTTCAGAATAGTAGCATAATTTATTGTTATTGAGGAAGATCAAACGGATTCTTGGCATTGAACTTGAGAGGGAACCCACTTGGCGGGCTGGCCAAATGTGCCGAATACATTGTAATCTTTGTTTGCGGTTGTTACCGGTGCTTAAGCTTTGAATCCGTAAATATCCCTTGGCCGACTTTTTGACTGAGTAATGGCGAACTCTTTATATGTTAACTTTGAAATTAACCTATACAGCATGTTTCAAGCATCAAACTAAACAACTTACTGGACTATGTATAATGGCGATAAATAATCAACCGTCCCATAGAAAAGGGTCGTTTTGAAAAATTTTACGGGACACTTGATAATTTTTTCGCGCTGTGTAAGAATGTATAAGAACCGTTCACAACAACCAAAACAACAAATAAAATCTAAGAGGAAAATGCTTAAATCACCATGCCAGATAAACTGATCATAATTTTTAGCAACCGTGATATATTTTTGTTTACTTTTCTAGTCCTCCGGCAGTTTTATGGGATTGGTCCATCAAATATCATCATAACAAGTACCATTTTGTACAGACATGTCCATGTCACGTCTCGCCTACACAATGGCCCGACATTAGAACTTTACCTATTACAGAACATCTCATCAAAGAAATACTTTGCATAGGGAGCAAAAAATGGATTCAATTCAGATCGAGACATACAATCTATTCATGTGATAATTTCTCAGATCAGATACAGGCTAAATGTATGTATGTATTGTTTATTATTAGAGTCGAATTGTTGATTTGTTATCGGAAATTATAAATTATTTAAAAAGTAATCAGTACTGTACCTATAATTATACGTTACATAGAAAATGTCCCAGAAGTATTTCAGCATGGTTATGAATATAGTGGGGCCGTTTGACAGCGTTCATTAATTAAAAGGTCGAAGTTCAAGCGTTTTCAGGACCGTGATAGAATATTACACGGGTTTGACGGTATAAACTTCGTATTCAGAATAATTCCATGCGTTTAACATTATATCAATTTAAATAATTATCACTAAAATGTCACTATTTATATAATTTTTAAAGTATAAAACTAGTTTAAGACGAAGATTCGCACTTCTGATTTTTTGTTTGCCTAGAAACAGTTACATCGGTCTTATGGGTCCAGTCAACTGTTACCTACATATTTTCTGAAAATTATGATCTACTGAAAGATGTGTTAATTGGACAAATGTGAACATTTTACCGTAATCTATCTATCATACACTCGATTTTTGTGTAGATTGATTTTTGAACACGGAACTTTACAACAGGATATTTTGTCGTTGAAATTCTGTTTTGTTGTAAAGTGAATCCAAAACCTGTTAACATTGAATTACCCAAAACATTTTGTTGAAATTAAAAAAAGTTTCAATATTTTCAAAGTCATAAAACGAGTGTTGGGTAATAAATAAACAGCCTATGTGCAAGTTCAATGTGGTTCAGTTACTCTGGTTTGCACTATTCACGAGGTCCTATTACGTCTTGCAGGTTTTATTGTACGCTCCAACGACAACATTTCACTTACCATCGACAAAAAAAACTGCAGTACTTGTTTATGCAATTCTACAACGCACGGAATTGCACCTGTTATAAAATAAAATGGCTGAAAATAGAACCAAGCCATACCGATTAAAGATACGATTAATCATCCTTGATACTTGATATTTTGATTCGGATAACTCAAGACTTAGATCGCATATTGATTATAACTTGATACTTTAATAACAGGTGATTTGTTGTATTATATACTGTTTATTTTGTTTGTTACGCATGATATTGTTGGTTAATCACGATTGATTTTATACTACTTTGCTTCTTTTTGGACAATCGGGATAACTTCCTTATTTTGCGGTGGTTTTTATTATTAATACTGTAGGGATCGTTGTGAATAAAAAGCTAGTTGGCAAACTTCTCTTGTATTTTGTATTTTTACTCCTCCTTCGTTCGCCGTTCCTATGTGTCTTCCATCTTATCTCTTCTCCCTTTCACACAGTGTTTCCATACCCATCATCTCACATCCCTCATATCTTAAGTGTTGCCACTTAAAATACTATTCATTCCCACAATACTTGCTTTTTCCCGCGGTTTCGCCCGCGTGGAAGTCCCACGGGAACATACTACCGGTACCCTAATTGCGTAATACACAATCAATCGGAATCTGAATCGTTTTGAAACAGATTGCTAATACATTGCTTCTTAAGATTGATAAAAACATCTGCTCAAGAATGAAAATAACGCAATGAATGTCGTTGAACTGTCAAAATACAACAGATTAGTCGTAATCGTTTACGAAAATGTGTTACGCAATTAGGCTGCAGGATTCATTCAGGCTATAAACGATCTGTGTCCCGAATTTTATCCAAATGCGTTCACCCATTTTGCGCCAATGCGGAACATACATCCAGCCTAACAGACAAACGGACAAAAATTCTTCGTTACTATTTTTTATTATGTGTAGATAATTCACGCCTTAATTCATTGTTAGTACTTTATTTCTCTAATTATTATAAATCAAAATCAATTTATCCACACATTGATAAAGACTGTTAACTTTGGATCTTTCGAATATCTTTCGGTTCGGGTTATCTATAGAACTTTCTTAGTAAAATTCGTCAATAATGTCTCTTTTTAAAAGATAAGCAAATACAAAATGCTCAAGAACATCCCGGATAAAATAAAAGAAAAAGATCGACAAATATGGCCTGCAAAAGATAAGTTCTGTTTGCAAAGGGTTTCTTGGACGAGGTATTCTATTGAATATTTTAATGTAAGCTGTTCTTGTAACAAGTTTCTTATCTTCTGATACAAGTGCGTACCTAGTACACATTTATGTCTTATTTATAAAGCTCTACGCAACTATGTAGGTTTTATATTAGTTACTTATTAACTGATATCGAGTAACAAATCACAGAGGTGTCAAGGTAATTGTATATTTTTCAAGGTAATTGAAAAGTTCAAGTTAAAAAAAAACAAGGGTTACAAGGTAATTGAAAAATAGTCCATAGTAATGTAAATTGATTTATTGAACAGACTCTACCGATTGATGATTTGTCTGGCAATAGCCAGAGTCTGTTCAATAAGTCAGTTTATATTGCGAAACACTAATTTTCAATTACCTTGTAACTTACCCATGTTAACTGACTTATTGAACAGAGTTTGTAAAGTTTGGACGAATTCGCCCTATGAGTTCAAGTTGTCTTAAAAATAATATATTTCTCCAATCTAAGGTCATTTTTCCAAAGGTATTACAACTTTAGTCGAGATTCCAAACAGCAAGGATCGAGTTGTTTTTGTTGTACGAGTACCATCATCAGGTGGTTGTATTAAGTTAAATAAATGCACGTACGTAAAATTATGAAGTGGGAAGCTGATTATCGGGTCCCAGCGATCTAGCGAGTATTTTTTATGTTGATTGCAGAATGTAAGAAAAACAGGTGCTGTATAAATAGTTTGAATGTAAATATACTTTAATTAAATCAGGAACAGGAATCTTTGTGCAGCGACATTGAAAATTGATGTACAATAAAAATGGCTGCCACATATAACTATGGCCAGTTAGAACAGGTGCAGGTCTAAGATCTAGAGATAGCTATAGGAAAAGTGAATACAAGCGCTGCTCTGTAGGTACCCGACCAAACCATTTCACAGCCCATCGGAAAAGGGACCCAATGATTGCAATTTTGCACGACCGCATGTTAATGCACCATCTTAGACTAATACCATAAAGAGATAAAATTTGTGAATTTGTAAGTAGTGGCTAATCTTAGGAACTGCTGATCCGATTACAAAAATTCAGTATTTCCGAGTGTCATAATTATATATTCTATGTTAAAACAATGCAGCTTAGTTGCGAATATAAGTAGGTAAGGTGGTATAGCCCCGGAAGAACATAGTCACAACATGCTCTACCTACTACAAAAAGGTGTTGTATGTCACAAGATGCTGTAATACAAAACTGTGTTGTATTTATACGTATGATCAATTTTGTAATGTTTGTGGTGTATTTTGTCCTGCTCATACCCCAGTTTATTTGGGGTCAATGTAGTACGTCCTCTTCATAAATATGTTACAATTTGCTAATTATATAAAAATGTTACAATGTGCTAATTATATAAATTGCCCCACACTAGGAATTACTCCTGTATCATGGGTGCGGGTGTGCATGAAAACTCACATACGCAAGACACCCAGACCCGGAACAACTATTTGTAGGTCATACAAATATTTGTTCCGTGCGGGAATCGAACCCGCGACACGCAGCGCAGTAGCCGATCGCTCAACCACTGCGCCAACCGTGCCGTAATAATATTAGCCGTCATCGCAGTGATCCCTTCTTTTTTTGCCCTATCATCTTCTGTGACATCATAGCAATCATCATTAATCCTATTTTTGTCACATGCTCCTTATTCCTTTAAATCATATGTCTATCAAGGACAGTTGGCTACTCCTCATTGCTTTTTTTCTCTCACCGGCGCTACTTTTAAAATATATCTTATAATGCTCATTTCTTCTCTTATACAATCTTGTCACAACAACAACAACAACATTTTCACTATCATTATTTTTTTATTATTTTCATTTTCATATTTACTCTTAGTACAACAATGAATGATTATTCGTTTGTTGGTGTAAACGCATTTTCACACCTAAGTACAGATTGTCAATTGTTACTTGCACATCTATCATCAAGGTGGCATACATGACGATCCTGGTGCCATGTCGCGGGTACAAATGAGGCGAATCTATGGCGCTAATCACGTGCCTTCGTAATAGTCACACGATTACAGAGCGGGCTTCATAGAACAGGTGTAACCACGATTTGAGAAAAGATAGACACGTCGACGCACCAACTGTTACCATGGATTCCGTACATGACACTCATTTTCTTTCTTTTTTTTCTTTTTTTTGGGTGGGAAATCATCAAATGACTTCTCCCGCTCTGAGTGGAGCGGGGCGTGTCAGACTTTTACTGACTAAAACCCACCCGTGTCGCTTCAGTTGCTTGTGCCGGGGGCCACGGTATCTACACGGTATCGTACACCCCTGCGTTGAAATATTACGTCGGTTATTAGAAAAAAAAATCTCTTCCATACAGTTTGACCGGTATTCTACTTTTCTATGAAACAGCAGGTTTTTTTTTTATGACCGTTTTATCACTTCTACGCTGGAGAGTCTAGAAACGAAAGCTGAATTCATGGTTTCAGTTTTGATGAATATTTTGTTATCATGAGTGCTCAAGAGTTTTTAAACTCTAAACTCACTAAATACGACTAAATTATTCCCTATGATTCCTGGATTCGTAAATAAGACATTGGAACGTTTGTGTTCATTTGCCAACAAGTTGTATTTCATAAATAATTTATTCCAGGTAATTTATACCCATTATTACGACACATAAATTAAATATAGATAGTGATAGCAGTTACTGTATTAGTGGTAGTACAGTTTATGCTTAACAATATAGAAATATACACTTTTTAAACATTTTAATGGCTTGGTACTTCTTCTTTTTGTGCCAAAAATATAATTTTACACTTAATTTGTTTGGGTATTAATTTTTTTGTGTACTTTTTGCTTAACTTTTCGACGTTTTCGATCGCTGAGTTTACCATTGTGTTAATCTATTACCGCAAATATTACAGGATGTTACACTACTTTTATGACTGCTACGGTTTTTGCGGGCATTTTTTGCATGTCTGACATTGCATTTAAATCAAGATGAAATCAATTACCATATCAGTACCATAATTAGGAAGTGTAAGAAGAATCTCTGATAGCCTGGTTAAGTGGAATATTCACCTTTTTGGTGAGTATAGAACGGATTCGCTCTTGATCGCGACCTCGTCTGATGGACAACACTGGATGAGCCCTAATATGTAAAAGCATTTAGAAGATGCTCATAAATGATGGGGTCTGGCCTGGAAGGCTATGTGTGTATGTGGCTCGCAATACGTCAATACGTCGGCTACGTATTGCGAGCCACATATCAAAGGACAGACCTCAGATGGCAGTAGACAGATACAAATGAAATGAGGTGAGGGATCCTTTTCCCAGCAGTGACACGTTATTGGCTAAGGTGAAAAAAAAGTGAATAATTAAATAAACTATTCTAATCGTTTTTAATTTGGTGTATCTCACCTGTAGTTAGTTCCTATATTGTCTGAAAAATTAATCCAAGTAGCCTAAACAGTATATGACATGACTAACCAAAACATTAACAATTTAAGACCGTTCAATGAACAAATATTCTTTCGACTGAAGTACAGTTCATTGAATAAAAACAGGTAGTAGCGCATTTAATTAATACAGTATAAAAAACAATGGAAATAATTTTACGCCATTGTCAGCATTAATTGTTTATCTCATCAGTAGTGATTAGGAATCGTAAATAACATAATTATATAACTTTTTATGACTCTTTTTATCTGTAATTAAGTTTCTTCCCAGGAAGATCCTCAATGAGAATACTGTTACAGACCATAAACCTAAACTTCCTATTTTCATTACCTAGCAAACCCTTCACAAAATCAGCATTTACTCATTTGGAAATTGAACATATAAAACGAAACTGAGTTTACTATATGTGTACGGTTCACGGAATACAGGAGTAATGATGCTAGGTGAAATATGTACGTATTCGACTCTAGAATTAAATAAACCCATTAAAATATTAATAAAATACTGATGGACATAATATCACGCTTCAACATAACCTTTATTTGGCATAAAATGTTTACACAAGGACTAAATTAAATGACTTAAATAACTAACTATACAAATGAATTTAAAAATAAAAGGGACACTTAGACATTGAAGTACTCATCCGCATTGCTATCATCCGGACACGTGCCCAGAAGACTGCTAACATTGACACGTTGAATGGCAGTGCTAATTCTTTGGCCAAAGAACAATCAATCTTATCACGAGAAGTTTCGACTAGTCGGTGAGAAATTTCCTTAAAAAGGAGACGCGCACTCTGACCTCAAAACTGTTATAGCACGCTTGTTTTCTCCAAAGCTATAGGCAGAGGTACATTCATTTGAACAAGCATACACATCTCGCCAGTTACGTTATTCCAATAAACAAAATAGGAGTTAAGGCATCCATTACAAGCAGTTTTGTTATCTAGCCAGTACACACCAGCGGTCCCTATCGAAGTATCGATCGAATTAGCATGAGCCGTGCGCGGGCGCAGCATATCGGCGAATCTTCTTACAAGCCCTGCTAACAATGTTGGCCTTACATAGGGTTACCGTTTCTAAATTTTAAAAGTTTCGACAACTTGTTTTTAGACCAGTCTCGACATTTTACTTTTTAATCTTAAAAATATCCCCTTATGACGGAAAAGTCCGGACAAGACAAGCCCGGACCAAGTTCGAACGGGGGCCAAAAATACTGGACACGTCCGAACCGATGGTAACCCTAGACTTACATCAACTACAAGATTTTTCTCTTGGATTAAATTTGTTTAATTTATTAGACAAAGGCTTATTAAATTGTATGTTATCATACTTTGTCACGAAATTGCCGAAGCGTTGTGTAGATAAGATTTTTTTTGGGAACATTCATCAGTTAGGTTCCTATTGTATGCAACATGATTACCGGCTTTTTTGATGGTTGTAGTCACAATCTAGGACAGTTTTCAAACGCGAAAGTGTTCATACAATTCTTGACCTTACTCAACTTTGGCAGGATGTATTATATTTTAAAACAATAGTGAATAGAAATTTGAAAATGACTAACAACTAAAAGAAATTGAATGCGAAAGTTATTTAGGTACATTTTTGCTCGTAAGTTGCATTTAAAAGTATTTTTAGAATGAAATGGTAAATAAAAAAAAATGCCTTAATGTCACGCGCAATCCAGAGATTCTGATTTCAAATATAAAAAGTTCTGTTGTGAAACTCTGTAGTCTTTGCCCAAAGTGTTTCCGACCAGTAACATTGTGCGATATCGCGTTTGCTACAAAACCTTTCGTCACGACCGATGCATGCATGCATAATGGAACACAGCCTACTCTTACGATCAATTTTCAAATATCCTGGATGTCCTTTTACCGTCTTCAAAAAAGCTTAAATTGCGATTAGAATCGAAGCTGAAGATACGTCAATTAAAATAAAATTATTGTTCGTTGATCGGGAGTTTAAAATGTTTCTGATTGCGATTGTCCCTTATTTAGACTTCAACGAGCGAACGTACTGCGTTTGTTTTTTTATTATTTTAATAAACATTTTATTTTAATGAGGCGAAGTTCCTTATTTAGTAAAAGCGTACTTATTATTGTTTTTTTAACTTTATTAACGCGTTTATTTAAACACATTTAATTAAATTTATGGGTTTTCACGTTCTCAGTAAAATTTACCTTCAACGTGTACCTAACGTGTGTTTTAACATAAAATATTTTCACTGGTACTCACCTAAAAAATCCTTCAGCACTATTCAGTAATATCACAGACACTGTAACGTTCAGTCTTATTCTGGTACAGAATAATCGGAACTAGCGTTAAATAATAAAAAAAAGTTCGTTCTCGAAGTGAGCTTCTCGGTTAGGAGTCGTAGTGAAAATGGCCAGTGTTCGTAGGGGCTGCAATCGTCCTTGCGTGGCAAGCAAGGTCTCAGCAAGGCTGTATAAGGCTGTGTGTGGATGCGCGGCGCGGTTCCTCAGCCTCTTATACGTGCGTAAAGCAAGCACACATGATACACTTGGCACTCTTATCGAAACTATTAAACGCGTCATGATCATCCGTTGTGCTGGCTCCGCTAGTGTTTTGTTTTTTACGATGAATACTTGTGTAAGTGAGTACATGTAAAGCGATCGCGATTAAATAGTGATTACCGATTCGGTTAGTGTGCACAGTCATCGCTTGTATGAGATTATTATGAGTTTAAATAACTAGCATTTTATTTATTTGTTAAAAGGGCGCTTGCTTCGTTTTTATCAAGGAAAGTTAAGTAACTTAAATGCGTGTGTAATTTTCGATTAACAATGATTTCATATCTTAGAAATTACTAGGAGGAACTCCTATTTATTGAACTTCAAGGGGGTTTTTTTGTGAAGGTAATTGAAGAACAATGTGGGTACTTTATACCACAAAACAGTGTACATAATTAAAAGACAGGTAAGTATAAACTAATTAGCTGATAATAACTTAATTGCAGGGTTATTTAAATAGAGGAAAAAGTTGTAATTTATTAGTTGTGTCTAAGCTGCTGTAGTCCCAGGGTTCCAATTTTTTTACAAAAAACTGCACAAATTTCCAGTTCTTTCTTGCTGTGGCAGGTCATTAAAATAGCCTCCAGGAATGGCGATACATAATTGACATAATTGTACGTCCATGAACCCTGGACCTGGATAGTCTGCCGCACTATCATTTTTCTGATTGGCTAATATTTTTATCACGTATTATTCTCATCATATGCGTAGGTAAGTCAACACATGAACCCCAGAACCAGTACAACTTTCGGTCATCAGTGTCGTGCAGATATACCTGGAACATGAAGGGTAAATTCTAACCAATTAACCATGCGCCAAAAGATCTATCATTTTAACCGATTCAATCACAGCTATCTAATGTCGCTTTAAAAAATAATGTCATGATTATTTTATGTTTTGAAATCACTCAAAATCACGAGTCCAAAAATTCAGCACTAAATGTTGATTTACTTGATCGAATCGGTAGTTCGAGTATTTATTGATTAGGTATTAGATTAAGTACAAAGGCGGACTTAATGCCTTCTAAAGGCATTCTCTAACAGTCATGCAAGGGTGGTGAAGAGATAAGATGGCAGGTGCATTGGTTGAAGGGAACAATGATGCAAAAAAAACTTTAAAAAATATATAAATTGTGATGTGTGATGTAAAATAGCGCGTCCGAGCGCGTATATTGCGAATAATAACGTCATCAGCGAAGAACATAAACATTCCTCTCTTACCCTAAAGGGATTACAAGTATTACAGTTATAATGTATTAAAAACGGGATGATCACTGACCTAACCAGCTTATTACCATTAAAATGTGATAAACTCGAAATTTAACTCATAAACGTTTGTAAATTGTCAACTCAGCGGGGAATACGAAGCTAAGCTAAAAATATGCAAGCAGTTAGGAAATGTATGCAGCGGCATTGATTAATTGAAAGATTTTTAGTCTTTTTTTTGTTATAAATTGTTTTTGTTGTTATTGTGGTACATGTTAAAATTAAAATGACAGAATAAGCTCTTTAATTCATCATCAACCTAAATATCTCCGGTTGTTGAGAGGACCTGGTGAAAGTCGCCGAATGCGCGAGAAGAACTGGACCGGTCAATGTGGTGACACTTTGGGGGAGGCATGTCCGTCGGTAGTCGAAGACTTTCCGCTGAAATGATGATGATAAATATCTCAGTCGAAAGCCGTCTTTTGCTCTACGCAGTCCCCAAAGGATAACCAAAACGACCGATCATGCGCTGCCCGCATCCAGAGGAATTTGTTTGCAGCCGTATTTTGGGTCATGTTTCATAAAATCTCGTTTGACTCAGTGACGTTGCGGTGGTGCAAAACAACACCAGAAATCGTGATTATATGACACGTTGAAACCTAAGTATGTCAAATTCAGACTTCTCAGTGATTTTTTTTCTTTATGTACCTAATGCAAAGGCGTAAGTAAACACGTATGTATAACCCGTCGATACCCATCGTTTTGCTTGACTTGATATACCGCACTTATCACGATACGACAAATGAGGGATTGGTATGCGTTTAGCAAAGCATGTTTTTATTTTCAGAAACCCACTTCAGTATCTAACTCAGCCTATGACGTCATAGAAAATTGACCCAACGTGCACAATAAAACACGATTCATGCAACAGTAATTTGTAATCATCCTTTTAAACAAGTGAGTATGTAGTCACGAGATTGTTAAATCAAACATATTTTAACTGACATGCCTATGAATATGATTATAGAAGAATTAGTATAAACCTACAGCTGTAGGCACTAAGCTTATGATACTATGTTTTATTTGAGTAATCAATAATTAACGCTGGCTGAGGGTAGTGGCGTAGCTAGTCCGAAAGGGGCCCTGGTGGAACACTTAGTTGGGGGATCCGGCTTTACCCGACTGCGGTGACGCTTTGGAGCGCAGAGTAGGTACTTAGTTTGTAAATGACCGTGAACGAAATTAGCTAGAAAATTTGAGCATCCATACTGGGATACTAGGTTTTAAGCTGACATTGTGATCTTTGTAATAAAATGTAGGTAGGTAGATAAAATGGATGGAAATTTGAATTAGAATTTATTTGTAAGTTTACTAAATGACTGCCTCATTGGTCTAGTGGTCGCAAGAGCTACTGCTGAGCATGAGGTTCTGGGTACGATTCTCAGGTCGGGCAAAGTGTTATTGGGGTTTTCTATCTACAATTTCAGCAGCCCGGAGTCTAGATTTGTGCCTGGTTAATGGCAATAGGCTCGCCCCCTATTACATGTGACTTAAGCATAACTGGCGAAATGTGGGTGTACTATAGGTACACCTCTGCCTAACCCTTCTGCGTGATGTTATGTTTATTTTACTAAATGAATGCAAGAGCTTGAGAATTGTACCCCGGTAGCTACGTCCCTGGCTGAGGGCAACGCAGGACCTGTCATTGTTTTGTTAATGCCTAGCAGCGGAGGGTGTTCTATTTTTTATTATATCACCCTCCGCAATCCGGAAAAAGGCCTGCAGATAGCACAGCAGACAGATAGGTGATCGCAGTTTGTTTTATTGCAAGTCAGGTGGCCAATATTGAAAGTAACCTTGACAAGACTAACTGAACTAGAAATTAGCTCTTTTCCACTTCTAGGGCTACTAAAGACATGAAGAAGTGGTCTGGGTAAGCTGTGATTTTTTGTAATTATTACTATAATAAATATGGTAATTATAAAAATAAGATGTTTAAGACCTAAAAACATGGTGTTAAATGTTCACACACACCAGCAGCCTAATTGCGTAACACTTTTTCGTAAACGATTACGACTAATCTGTTTGATTTTGACAGTTCAAACACATCCATTGAATTTATCGAACTAATGGAGCAATGGATTAGCTATCTGTTTCAAAACGATTCAGATCCCGATTGATTGTGTATTACGCAATTAGGGTACAGCTCATAAGTCATGGAGAGTTTAGTGTTGACTGCTTTATTGCTCTATAATTAATGGCTTAAAAAATCAGGATATTTTTTTATTTTAAAGTAAAAAAATAATAATCCTGAATTTAGGCTAACGGCTAAATTGACATGACATGCTACAATGCTTATAATTCCCGTTACGCTGCGACCAGCATTTGATCAATTGGATCTCATACATTATTCTTAATTAAAATAAAACGTACTACTTATAGCCGATTTGACACCCATAGGCCACCAAGATACGTAACCTCGGAGGCACGATCTGTCAAGTTTTAAGATAAAACATCACTTAAGTCATCGGAAACGGATTGTAGCGGGGACCGCCTGGGACACTCACTAAAAAGATGAACGTTTTATACCCCAAACCGTTATGTGATCACGTCGACGTAATCTGTATTTTCGCGAGTCGCATTTGCAAAAAACACAACATAGGTGGTACACAAAACGCGTTATTTTTTTTTTTAATTGCCAGAAATTTTTCATATCATTGTTATTTAATGTTATCTGAACATGATATCGTGGTTTGCAGTTACCTTTTAAGGGTCAAAACGATTTGTCAAGCTAATATTTTTTGATAAATATTTAAGGGATATTTGAAAAATGAGATAAATTTTCAGAATATTTCTGCCACCAAAATGTCCCCAAAGCTTTACTACCTGAGCTGAACCGTATCTGGACACCAATAATTAATGATCGTATTTATATGTTACATGATGAATGGGTTTCTCATATGTCGACCATATAGGTTGTTATAGACTGTCGTTACAAGAACTTACTCTAAAAAATTAAGGTATTTGTTTTCGTTAATTATTACCCCATGATAGGATTTTGGAACTGTAAAGACAGCCGCTTCATGCAAACTACAGAATGTTTTCTCTTTTCAAAACTTTAAATTAGCTACGAAGGTCTGATTTTCCAAGGAAATTGAACGCGATCAGTACATAAACTTCGTTTAAGAGTCGTCAGTGTCTTTTCCCTGCTAGCTCTTGAATGCGTTGAGAACATCTCATCTAAAACGCGTCCAAGAGCTGTCAGTATCAAAAGTCCGTAGAAAATAATAACACTGACAGCTCTCAAACGTAATTTATCTGCTGATCGCGTTCAGTTGCATTGGTGAAATCAGCGCTTAGTGTCGCTGTGAACCTACTGAAAAGTTTGTCTCATAGTTGTGCATAGACATAAAGAATGTGCCTACCTATGTCTAGATCATAAGATACCGTAGTCCCATTATTTTCTGTAAAAAACTTACTGCGAAGAGATAGCATGATGTCCATATGTAAACATCCAAGGTTTTTGCACCATGAAGAAATATTTTGAAATTGCGACTGACGCATATACTTTGCCGACACTAATGTCTGACCACAAGGGAGCTCTTTTTTCTTTTTTATACGCAATAACGCATCTCTAAGAGCATGTTTGCTTACTTTACGCTCAATGGCTTTAGTTAAATGTTAAGTGAGTGCTAACATCTAATTATTGGTGTATTTTTACCTTGGTTAACTTATGACGGCTAACTCAAGAAAAGCAGTGCATACTTAATTTGTCTTAAATTAGATAGGTTTGTCAACGTTTTTAGGAGATACCTAGGTAAAATTAACGTAACAGATATTCAATTAAAAAACAAAGTCCTACTCAGATTTTCTTTCTCCTTTTTGAACATAAAAGTTTGGAAAAGTCAAAAATTGTTGTCACGAGAAATGCAAAAACTTCTCGCGAATAAGGACCGAGTAACTATAAAATGTAACGTTCCATGATTATGCCTTACAGCGAAAACACGCCACTTCGAAGCGTGTAATTATTTAAAAATAATGATTGAAGCACCGTCTTGATGGAAGAGTCTTTGTCATAAACCGCAAACTAGAGTGGTCGAAAAAATTTGATTTGGCTTTTATTGTAAGATGAAACAGTTTTATTTTGCCAATTGAATAAACGGCTCAATTTATTTAAAACCTTCGATGTGAAGATCGCTTTAAATAACAATGGCCACAAAAATGAAAACGTCGTCGAAACGTATGAGGGCATCCACTTTATATATCCGTAGTATTGTCTTCAAGTAGGCAATAGAAGTTAGAGGAATAGAAATGAACCAAGAATCCTAATTCCATTTTTCTTGCTTTTTCGGGTCAGTGGTCCAAAGGTAAGGTATTGTTTACATGAAAAGTGTGTCCACGAAGACTGTCTGTTGACAATTCGATAAAAACATAAGGTTTGTGTGTCAGTCATGTGTCGTACATAGTAAGATGCCGATCAACCTTGACTCACAATAACCTCTCAATATCGAGGTGAATGATTCGTGTTTAGTTTCTCTAAAAGGACATTATAGGATAATTACTTTTATGGTGGGCATTCTTTTGTTTTGGGACCTTGACTTCGCATCGAAGTACCGAGACGGACAACTACCCGTACGTGAGTTTGAGTACAGCTACGACAGTTGGCCTGTGGCGGCATCTACACCGCTACATGCGAACAACGCATCACACTGACGTCACACAAATCGTGCATCGCGCAATCAGAGTTTACCGCGCAGCTAGCATTTAAACAACTTTCCGACATCAATCGTTGGGAAGTTGCCCACCAGATACGACATCCATCTGGTCGGAGGATCCTCTCTTTTCTAAAGAGTATGAGTGAACTTTAAACCCTGTTCCTCATATCTCTTCACTGGTGACCCCGACGTGATGCGTTGTTTGCATGTAGCGTCAGATGTCAGCCTATTATAAGTTTCCGTTCACACATCTGGTCATACACGTACGCCGGTTGCGAGTGAAGTTGAAGTTGCACTTGACCTTTCTGAAGAGCATCACCCCTAGGTCCTCCTTGGGCGTCCCCGGCGTTTCTACTCACATCTACATTGTAAGTACCTTTTGTTAGTCGCCTTTCATTCACTGGGAGGGTGAATGAAAGGCGACTTGACCAAACGATCTCAGCATACTCTTAAATTTTTTGTCACCACATCTTCTTTTAAACCGCACCGTTGCCTTTTCTTTTCATTCCACAGCCATCATTCATAGTCACACCTGAATAGAATATTAACTAATTTTATTAATTAATTTCAGAATAGCACCACACCACAAATGCTTCGCAAGAAACCCATAATAATTAATAATCTATGCCAGTTTAATATGCTTCTGTTCATAACAAATTAATTGTTGATACCTAACGTGTTTATCGGCAAATTAAAACAATTGAATACATAACCTTCCTATCGTTCATGATATCTATAACTTCCTTCTGCTGCGACTTCGACCGTGTAAAAAAATTTTGTTCCCGCGACCCGCCCCTTCGCCGTTGTCGTGTCGTATAACCTTCCCGCGCTATCACTTCGAATTCGCTAAGCGTTCTTTCAGACTTTTTTCTTTTTCCTGGCTCCTTAGGGTCACAGCGTGGTGTTACATAGCCTACAGCATTCCTCAAGAATTAGCTATCAAAAAGAAAAATTAAAATCCGACCGGTGCGGTACTTCCAGAGATTACCCCCTACATACAAACGAACAAACAAATCAATTTTAACTCTTTATAATATTCGTATAGAAATGTATACTGTGATATAGATATCTCCGTGGTGCGAATAGGTACCTTAGAGAAGCCATAAGTTACATTAATCCACACTTCCGAAGTACCACACAAAACCAGTATAAGGTGGCCTCATATTCTATTGAAACTCCGTATACTAACTACGCTAGGCCAGCTACAGAAAAAAAAAATTACCAGAGACGTGTCTGTACCACGATGTACCTTGTTTTCTTTTTACATGAAGCTCAGGTACACCTGCATAATCAGCCTATAATATTTCCACTGCTGGGAGACAGGCCTCCTCTATATGAAAGAATTGGGCCGTAATCTACCACGCGGGCCCAATGCGGGTTGGTAGATGTCACAGGTCCTCGAATTGTTCTAGGACATGCCGGTTTTCTCACGATGTTTTCCTTTACCGTTTTGTGAGCAGTGATGGAATTATTAACACAAAGTAAAGTGCCTGTCTTTGTTCGAACCTACAACCTACAACCCGTAAGTCGGGGTCGTTACCTCTGCGCCACCACTGCAGGTACACTAACTAGTATTTGCATTAAAATCAAATCAAATCAAAAGTCATTTATTCAAATTAGGCTGAGAATCAGCACGTTTCGAACGTCAAAATAACACTGTCCCTCTAAACGCCCGACCTTCACCACTTCCTGGTGCTTTAAAACCAGGAAGTGGTGAAGGGACCAAAAAGGACCAAAAAACTCCCCAGCAGCACAGCTGTCTGTTCGGTTAGAAGAATTGGATTATATACAATTGTAAGTAATTACCAAAACATTCAATTAAATTAATTGCCATACGTCAGCTAGCCACGCCAATACCAAAAAAAAAAAAATGAATGTAAATAAAACTTAATACATATAAAAACCTCCAGGCCTACAGGGCATGGCAGCTTACATATTCAATACTGGATAATTTACAAACAAATAAAATAAATAAATGATAAACTAGGACCATCAAAGTAAAATAAATTAACAGAACAATTACTGTAACAATAATAAAACCATAGACAGCAAGACGACCAGTCACCACAAGTACCTAGCACCCGTTCACGAGCATAACGCAAAGATCAGCCATTACTCCCCTCGCCATATTTGAGGGCGCCATTCATTTAGAGCGCACATAAATATTTCAAGCCATGTCACGTGTGACCCAATTCTTTACACAAAAAAAAACAGCTGATAAAAGAACAAGCTGGTAACACTTGACCATTTAAGATGCTTTATAGACAGTGGTTGCAGTTTAAACGGGTAAACGGAGCATATCAATCAACTTGATAAGTTTTTGCCGCGCGAGCACTTAAACGCGTGTCGATGACCTCGCAAAACGTTTAGGACGCGGCCACGGTGAATCTAGGTTACCATACGTGCGGACTTCTTTGGATTATCCTATTCAATGGACATTTATTTTACTTAGAAGTAACTGGTAATATCTGCCTGTTGGTCTGTCTGTTACACTTAAACGTAAAATTAACTCTACCCAACAGCCGACACTTGAAGTTTCCAATCAAACCAGCATAACTATTCACGTCATCGAAAATGGCACGTTTACAATGACTAATTTTATTTGCCTTGCCCCCTACAGCAAATAGCTTTCGGAAGAATGGGGGTTGTCTATTTGAATTAAACTGACAACGTTTTCGAAATTCTCCATTGATCAATTAGTTGCAAGCGCAACTACCAAGCGTGAAGACTCGGATTCAATTCTATGATGACCTAGACGAGGATATTTTAACAGGAGTCTAATTAACTACCAGGCCACTCAGAAAGTATTGCGGAAAAAGTTTGTATGTATGAGAGACTGGCCCGTTAGATTATTTTGAAAATATGATTATTTGTAGGTGTAAATAGGAACGTTCCAATTTCAAAATTTCCCTCCACATTGTTTGCGAGCAAATTTAAATTATCGTGTCTCATTAAAAATGGATCTGCGCCGGGAACATTTTCGCGCTATGATTTTACGATTTCAAATGTCACCTGAAACCGGACGAATAGTACTCGAACGAATCGACTTCAAATGGCATTCATGGATGACGGCCCTTCTAAGGCGACAGTATAACGTTGGCATAACGAATTCAAGCGCGGTCAACTAACTTTGGGTGATCAAGACAGAAGTGGTCGGCCTTTGACGGCTATTACGGAAGAAAACGTGCTAGCAGTGAAAAATTTAATTCAAGACAATAGGCGAGTTACGTATCAAGAGATTCAGCACATACTGCAGGTTGGATCGGGAAGCCTTCACGAAATTCTTCACGTGCGTCTTCGCGCGTAAGGAGGATAGTTTCTCGCTGGGTGCCGCACAACCTCACCGATGCTCAAAAGCAGGCCCGGGTGGAATTGTGGCGTGATATGATTAACAAATCTGAAACAGGCTCGTCTCGGTGTGTTTACGACATCAATACAGGTGATGAGTCTTGGATTTATCAATACGATCCAGAAACGAAGCGCCAATCGACGGTTTGGGTGTATTAAAACGAATCAACGCCTACCAAAGTTGATCGCGAGCTTTTTCAATATAACTGGCTACTTGGTGACACTTCCTATAAGGAACCAAAGAAGCATCAACGCCTAATGGTATACTACCAAATGTTTGGCAGAAGTTTTCTCTGTTGTGAGCAACAAGCGAACAAACAGGGCTCCTCGGGCTACTGCTCCACCATGACAACGCGCCGAGCCTTACATGCCATGCGCCATGAGTACTTACAGAATAAAGTATCCAATAGGACTGGTTGGTAGGTAGCTTTCTTTGTAATTTATGATGGACATGATGCTGAACTACATATTATAGTAGACCAAGTTTATAAGATACAGAATTAATGACACATTGAGCACAATTTTGTTAAGACACGGAGATCTGTTTCCCGACCTTTTACTTAGTCGATAATATTAAGGGCCGCGTCCTGTTATACTTGTACAGTAAACCGCACGACCGTGGTTCTAAATATCTGATAAGGCCTTTTTATGTCGTAGCAGCAAGGACGTTTTTGTATTTCAAGTCATCAAGTGTTTGTTGCTACAGAAGTGAGCGTGATTGTACATTATAATACTCCCAGTCTTCTACTAAAGTCGACCGGTCTGCGATTACGTGGAAGCCGTTCATGCCTTGCGAAAGTAAAAAAATCCAATTACCCCACTCCCCCCTGCGCGGACTGGACTGGTGGTGTTCGTGTTGCGTAATTTAGGCGAGAAAATTCATAAAAAAAAAGAATTTTAGAACAAATATTTTCATTTGAGTTTTTGTTTAGGCGGATTAATGCCGAAATTTCTTTAAGTGATTTTATTAACAATAAGGGTATGTTTTAACATTTCATCCTAAATCCTATAATATACAACAAGATTCAAGTCAAATTAACAAAAGAAGTATGAGAGGAGGTCTATAGAGGTATGAGGAACAGGGTGTAAAGTTCACTCATCGATAATGGGATTGCTATAATGGGATTGCATTATCCCTGATGTTGCTTGATGTTTCACGCGCGTTGCACTGTATTAACATTCCTCTATTATTGTCAAAGTTGGTTTTTATGATGAGGACACAATAAAATTATTTGGTAGCAATCTTGGCGATCGTACGCAATTTGTTGAAATACGTCGGGCGGATGGCTCAACAGTTGTCTCTCGGTATCGCTCAGTAGGAAGGGGGGTTCCACAGGGCTCAATTCTTGGGCCAGTATTGTTTATTTAGTACTGTGCCGACATAAATAAAATTATAAATAGATACAAATACCATATTTATGCCGATGATACACAAGTATATATATATGTTAAGCCGGCAGACTATGAACAAGCATTCAATAATCTTAATACAGATCTTGAAAACCTAGTGCAATGGTCCAATGCCAACACGCTTGCCTTGAACCCTACAAAGACCAAGTATATGCTTTTTGGAACCGAACCTATAGACTAAACTCATGGCGTGTAAAAATACGGGACCTATCATTGGAAAACTTAACAAAATTCAACAGCTATCAACAATGCCTCTCATTTACTGCAATGTATGAGACAGAAAATGTTAATGAAGCGTATAACATATTTATACAGCAGTTTGGTTTGATATATAAACTTTGTTTTCCTTTCAAAATAGTTATAATAAAACCAAATAAAAACTATAAGTGGATATCTAGAGGAATACGATTATGTAGTAAGAAGCAACGTCATCTTCTATGGGAACACAGACTTAGGCTATCAAATGAAAACAAAAATAAATTTAAAATGACTCAATTTTTGTAAAAAGTAATATAAAATTGTTTGCTAAAGTCTCGGACTCCAAGAAAGGTCCTGTGAGAAGTCAATGCAAAAACCTCTTAACTAACGGTGGCTATAAAACAGCACTACTTAGGAAAAGTGTTCTGCATGGGCCCAATAATATTTAATAAACTACCGGACAGCATAACTATAGCTTGCCGATGCTTTGTTACAGCGGGCGGGGGTTGCCCTCCCTTCGCGCCTCCGGATTTTTATAAACACTCTAGGGGTAGGAGCCAAAAGACTACGTGGAGTCGGGGTGCCCCGATTCGGTTTTGGAACAATGTCGACCTATTTTAACCATGAAGTGGGGGTACACTAACTTCTCACAACTCTGGGAGAAACGGAATGAACGTAAACAAATGACACTGACACATGACGCAAATAGCGTTTTTTTTTACGTTCCGTTTCATCGATTTTGCACGACAGTTTACACCACAGACAATACAGTAGTACAGATTTGGTTGTCAATCGCCGATTTTAACGTTTCGTTACGCTGTAATCTAGTTTGAGGTTAGAAACATTTATTATTAATTTCTCGAAAAATACGCATTACCTTGTAATAAGAGTGGTAGCGTTATAATCAGGGAACCCACCCCTACCATCTTCAACCCTTTTTACCCCAAAACTCCTGCCAAACGATACTAGACTCAAGCCAAGGAGTGTACTGGATGGCGATCTTCACACCGCAGCCAGCAGGCTTAGCACGAGCGCCCTAGAGAAGCGTATTGTCGACGGAAGAGTAGACAAAAATGGCGTTTCTGTGTAGACAGTAGAAAGTTGTGTACTGTCTACACAGAAACGAAACGCAATTGTACGGTAAAAATGGGTAGTTATACACATCACTAGCGACTAACCCGTTGCTATGGAAAATCACTGTCTATAAAGCAACCTGAGTCTAAGTGTGTCCTCGTGCTCGCGAAAAAGAGATTTCGAGGAGCGTAGAAAGCGATTTCTATTCTACAGTAGAGTAGAAACAGAAAACGCCATGCTAAGCCTGCTGGTGTCCGATCGCCTATAAATTTTGAAAAAAACTTTAATCACGTCAGCATAAATAATTGGATGGTACCAGTCATTCTGGAAGAACTGTCCAGTCAAACATGAACACCAAATTAAATTACACAATCAAAACATAAAATTAATATCATGTGATTCCATTTATTATTTTGGTTTAGTTTTATATTTCGTGAAATATAAAAGGGCTGCTAATTTAATTTTGTCTTCACCATCATAATTTAATTTGCCTGATAAAACTCTATTTACGCATACACTAACACATTTGTTGTGATATCTGCAAAGCATTTTATAACTATTTCTATAAGTTTACTACAATTTTGATACGAAAAGTCTTGAATGATCGAAAAAACAAAACAAAAAAAAACGCAGGCACTCAGGCCCGTCACTGACAGTTCAGTCATTAAAACAGTTCCCAAAGAAATAAAAGCGCCATCTAGCAAGGTTAAAATCACTTGAAAACTGTTTTATCGTTCTGCAAAACATTTAAAAATGGCAGCACTAGTCTGCCTTTAATGTCGAAAATCGCAATAGTTCTAAGTTTCACGACCCTGGCTGGCCGTTCTGTGCTCCCCGCATCTAGCGGATGCTGATTCCTGGATTTAAACCTAATTCGTTTCTATAAAAACCGTAAAACCGCTAAATTATTTTTGTACGTCTGTCTGTGCTTACTGATCAGTGTGACCGTTTGCAGTAGATTGACTACTGCAACAGTAGATTTTCGTTGTAAAATTGGTAGTGCAGTAGATTTTCGGTATTTTTAGAACAAGTAGCGGATTTCAGTAGAATATCCTGGCAATATTATAAACTTTAGCAAATATTTTTCTCATAACACGGCAACATCGGAAAAGCCAATTTACCTCTGACCATAGACTACTATCTCTGACACGTTGAACGGAGGCATAGAGTGTTTATTATCGGGGAATCCCCAGCTCTCCTACGTTACTACGTCCGACCAAAATGCTCACAGTTCACAAAATTGACAGACATTACCAATAAATTGAAATATGATAATCTTTGTAGTTTTGCAAAAGCGATGATGTATTTGCCGGTATCAAACGCCTCTTGTGAGCATATATTTTCACAAGTCAATATGGTGAAAACAGAGCAGCGCAATAGGTTTTTAAACACTCATGTATCATCGCTTCTACATGTAAAGCAAGGTTTAATTGATAACGGCGGTAATTGCACGAATTTCCAGCCAGAAAATAATAAGGTTAAATTAAAAAAACAAAACGAAACATGACAATGATGAATACATAAAATTTATTAATAAGACCTGATAATAAACTTGTTTCATTTCTCTCTCATCAAAAATTGACAATTTAAGTGAATTTAAGCCACAAACTATGTCAGTACAATTTTAGTAGGTTTTTCCAAAACATTAGTAGATTTCAGTAGAAAAGTAAGTTACATTTAGTAGTTTAGCGGTTTTTTAAAACAGTCACACTGTTACTGATCCGAGACTATGTAGTAAGTCAAAATAGAGTTGGGTAGCACACTGTTTTAAACATAGACTAATATATATAAAATGGTTTTAAAGTGAGGATCGTGCGAGGCACTCTTTTTACAAAGTGTGCTACCACGAATGAGGCGAGGCTGCGGTAGCGTGGGAGCACGTACGTGCTGTGAGTGTGTCAGTGAGTCGCGTGACGCTCCGAGTCGACGCGAGAGTCGCGAGTGTGATGTGTGGTGTATAGTGACGACAACACGACACGGCACACATACTCAATAGAGTTGGCTTGGCTGGCACACGCGATGAGCTGGTGAGGCAGTGATTAATCGGTTAAGCGCGTCACACAACTCGCACGAGTGATGATGAGGGAAAGAGAAAGGGAGAATGATTACGATTCGTTCAAAACTCACAATATGATACAAAATTACAAATGTTCTGTGTGCTAATCTGTGGAGTGTGGTGTGTGCTAGCACATCAAAATGAAATGAGTGAGTGACTCTTTTTAACCAAGTGAGTAGCTACAACTGTGCTAGCACATGTGCTGAGTTACCCAACACTAGGTCAAAAGTTGACATGATGCAGGTCAGTGGGAAATACTCATGGTACTTACAAACGGAAATAACTACAAACACAAAACCTGTCACTGTCAGTAAAACATAAAGCTAAGCTGCCCTGCACTTGGCAAATATTGGGTTCTCCGTCCCCCCTGGTACCACTCCCATGAAAAGGTGACGCACCGTTCTTGAGAAGAACTAATTATTGTCACCTAACCTCAAAACACTTTAATGTCACTTCTGCAACGTCTCCGGCGCTGCGGTAAGTGCAACCTTTCGCCCTTACGTAACAAAGGATAGGCACCCATGCTTTGTTACAGCGGGTGGGGGTTGCCCTCCCTTCGCGCCTCTGGATCTTTTTAATCACTCTAAGCGTAGGAGCCAAAAGACTACATGGAGTTGGGGTGCCCCGATTCGGTTATGAGGTTAGAAACATTTTTTATTAATTTCTCGAAAATATGCATTACCTTGTAATAAGAGTGGTAGCGTTATATTCAGGGAACCCACCCCTACCATCTTTAACCCTTTTTACCCCAAAACTCCTGCCAAACGATACTAGACCCAACCCCAGTAAATTAATAAATTCAAATTCAATCCTGACATTCTACAAAAATTGAGAATTCTCCAGAATCTTCACAGAACATTCCTTGGAAAACAGAATCCACAGTTTGGCTGAAACAAAATTGCTTATCAACAAACACAGTAGAAGATATGAATTATTAACCTACCTTGTGTGGTTAATTTAATTTTTTTGCTCAAAATTACTGATTATCTATTTACTATTACTGATTGTTCTATTGCGAAGACATCCTCCACCATCGTCTGCGTCGACAGTTCTTTTTACCTTTTTACGCAGGATATCTAAATAATTGTATAAACTCAGGTTTAGCGCGCATGCCGCAATTGGGAAGACAACTGTCAAGATGGCGCTGTCGTAGCTAGTTCCCAAAACAAGCAAATTTTATGTATATTCATTTTAACATTGTATTTAGCATTATTAGATTTATTAAATTGAAGATAAACTGTTTTTTTTAAGATTTATGGATAAATTATTTTTATTTAGATATTCAATTAGTATTTCAATTGTGTTATTAATTATCAGTCTCATGATCATCAATCGTATTATTTTTCCTATCAGTGATTAATAGAAATGTCATCAGCAAATAATATACACTAGGTCAAAGGCTTTTAAGATAATTTATATTTTAGATATTTAATACCCTAAGCATAGCAGATTGTGGCATAAAGCTATTGGAAGAGAATTATTTCAATTACAACTGAGGTCGAGGTTATGTCGGAAACATTTCAAAGAAAGTGATGATATATTCCAAATCGAATAATTATTGATACAAAATATTGAAATCAATGAAAATGACGAAATAGTGGATTATAATCCACTATTTCGTCATTTTCATTGATGGAAATGTCATCAGCAAATAATATACACTAGGTCAAAGGCTTAGATAATTTATATTTTAGATATTTAATACCCTAAGCATAGCAGATTGTGGCATAAAGCTATTGGAAGAGAATTATTTCAATTACAACTGAGGTCGAGGTTATGTCGGAAACATTTCAAAGAAAGTGATGATATATTCCAAATCGAATAATTATTGATACAAAATATTGAAATCAATGAAAATGACGAAATAGTGGATTATAACTAAACTCATGAATGAACACGAAACGGGATGAATGAACGAAATGTCAAATTTATTGTGGGCTGTAGGGACCAAGCTATGGTCACGCCATCTACGATAAGTTTTGAGTCAAAGCCTTTAACCGACCTTCCCATTATTTTCACGTCCTCCATGTTCGTGTGCGAATGTCATAATATTTCACCCTGCGAATGTGTACACTAGTTCGTTACGGCGCGGCACTCGTAGAATGTATCGTTGAATGTTCGTTGAGTGACGAGGCGAATGGCGACGGTTGTGTAAATACGGTACTAAAATCTGTTATAGTTTTTTTTTTTTTCAAGTGGCAACCTTCCTATTTATGCTACGTTTCGATTTCGAATTCCGGTTCCGACGAGACGTCAACGCTAAATATATCCAATTTATAGAATTTTGCTTAATAATTTTCGTCAAAGAATAATACTACAATCAAATACTTATTCTACAGTAACTTATAAAAGTCGCTTTTATATAAATTCAATCATGCCACGCGGTAAGTCTATCGTATACGTGTTGTTTTTTCAATGTCGTCCAATGTTATGGGAATGTGCTTTCATCGAAAATTCTCAATGATTAATAGCTGCCCAGGTAGAAATACAATAAGAATTGTTCTAATAAGTTGTTACTATATGAATTCTCGAAGGAAATCAACAACTATTTTGTCTTTTTTAATACTATTGATTGTTAAGTTACTCTAACCTTTGTGACGAATATTTTGTTTGTGTAACGTTTCAGGTAAGTTCACGAACCATAAGGGCCGTAACCGCAAGTTCACCAGCCCAGAAGAGCTGGAAGAGCAGCGGAAACAAGAAGAACTGAAGCAGAAGTTAGTGATTCATTAACTATTCGTGAAATTGTCCATGATGCAATTAACGCGTCTAAGATTAGACCCCTTAGTGTTTAGTACTCAAAAGATAATTAACATAACAATGTGGTTTGTAGGTAAATTTGTATTGAGGAATAAATTATTAATTATCATTTGAATGATCTGTTATGAAAGATAACTAATGTACTGGATTGTCTGCTTGTCTCATTCATTTTTAGTCACCTCTTTTGTTATTATTCAATATTTGCAGCAAACTATTCTGAGAATGGTTGTTTTTCTAACCATTTGAGTGGAAGCCTTTTATCATATTTAAATTAATAATGAAATATTACTATGATACCAACCTTGAAGTTGTATTAGGGAAGTAGCTAACAATTTTTTCATGGATGCATTTGCTGCTCCCTTGCATACATGTATAGGAGAATTCTTATAATGGCTTCAGAGACATCTTGAGTCCAGGATATTTCTGTTCTCAACTTTTCTTTGACTAATGTTAAGTGAAGTCAATAAAATATCTTAAAATCAGTGGTTCTCTCCCAGAATGTAGTCAGTGTTAAATCTTATGATATCCTAAAACGATTTCTGTACCTACTTTATTAAGTTTCGTGGAATGTTTATAAATTTGTATAACTTTCCAGGTGGAGAAAAGAGCATGGGAAGGAAAGCTCGAGTGAAGAGGAATCAGAGGAGGAAAAATCGGGGTCTGGCAGCGATTCCGACAGCGACTCTGACGATGATGTAATTAGATTTTGTATGTTCTTAGTCTTGACTTGAATCTTGTGTTGTTCATGGCTTATCTGGCTTTATAGTAAGATTCGACCCAGACTAATTTATTTCATGTCAGCCGAGACAGAGACTGAGAAATACCAAAAACAACAAATGAATACTTACCACTGAAACACATAATTTAGAAAAAATATAAATGTAATCAAAAGCTTGAAAGTCAAAAACAAAAAATTCACAGAAAAAGCATGTTTGAGAGTAATGAAGCCCCCCTTTTTGGGGCATTGTAATTAGAATTACGAAAAACGCTTGAAATCATTAAACTCGTGCTGAGCTATGAATTTAGTTATGATTTTAAACATTACGTTAAGGTTTTCATTTGGGATACTGTAATTTTAAATTATAAGTAGTAGTTCCAGCAGGTAATGTATTAAACACTTTATTAATTTAAACATTATAATATTTTTAGAGACCATCCAAAGCTAAGGGTGTATCCGGCCTCATTGAAGTAGAAAATCCCAACCGTGTAGTAAAGAAAAATAAGAAATTGACCAGCTTGGACAATTTAGGAGAAGTAGAAAAACCTCAATTATCAAGGTAATGTTGTTGTTTATTATTATACAAATATGGTATTATTTCTGTGTTCTGCTATAATATTAACTTTCAAGATTACTAGTAAGTATACTTAAAATATTGTGTTCCCCTTTGGGATCTGGCTTATTTTCAAGTGTCATTATTTTCAGTAAAAAAATTAAAACATCTATTTTCTGATTACTTCTGGTTGTTACAAAATTATTACTTTATAAATGAAATCAATAAGCTCAGCCTATTGCAGTTAACTGCAAGCATTGGACATAATTGTGCTCGTCCCAATTTGCAGCACAACATGTTTCCCTGCCTTTCACATAAAGTCTATCTCAGCCACCTATTGGGTGGCTGGGTCCTGGATCGTCAGTCCATGTAGCTTCCCAAGCTACGCTTGCTTCATTAAATTAGTTCTGTTGTGTTAAAAATAAATGACGATATGTTACAGGCGTGAACGGGAAGAGATAGAAAAACAACGCGCGGCGGCGGCGTACCAGAAGTTGCACGCGGAAGGTAAAACCGATCAAGCGCGAGCTGATCTTGCCAGGCTCGCGATTATCCGCCAGCAGCGAGAAGAGGCCGCCAAGCGTAGAGAGGCTGAGAAGAAAGCCAAGGATGACACACCTAAGAAAAAGTAATACATTTATTTAATAATTTATACATCATCACAATCATCCACAGCCCAACTTCACACACTGCACAAGCCTCTCTTTGCTTGTGGCAATAGTTTATCTCTTTTAACTCAGCATTGATATATTATCTCCCTCGGAATAAAATCAATGTGTTTCGTAAAGGTGCAACTAGATTGCTGTCAAATTTTATGTTGTTGGTTGAAAACGTCAACTGTTGTTTGGGTTGCAACGGAACCTTGCTTCAACCTCAAGTTGAACTTCCGCGGATGGGTAACTTTCGCAAGAAACCGTACCACCGTATCGGCCTCTGTAACTTTTCAATATTTTCTGCTTCAAAACTAAGCAAAAGTCCTTTAATTTTGTGGAGATATAACTTGAAGCTTCTTGTTTCTACTCCAATGTGACCACCACTGCCAGGTTCAGTACCAAGTGAACAACTGTTTAATTAGTGGAGCTGGTTTAATTAATGATCCACTTAGAAATAACCCAGAAGGTGACAAACCGCAAAACTGTTTTACACTTTCAAATGTTTTTTTTTTTTTGTTATAATATCTTTTTTCTTTTAAATATATTAGAATAAAATTTTTATTTTTTTATTTTACCATGTATAAATTTAGAAAGGACAATGCAACTATTGGCCCAAATGTTTGAAACATCTTGCCCAAAGTTGAAATTAATGGTAATTCATAGATCTTATCGTCAATAGTAACTTTTACTATGTCACAAAACACCTATCCCTGTTATAAAAAGATACGACCATATGAGAAATATAAAATATTTATTATAAGTTTTGATTGTGCAACATTGATTTAAAGTTAGCCTATAATTAATGCCTGCTTATTTTATGAGGTAGGTATGGTTATTAAAATAAAAATGTTTCATTAAAAACTCTTAAGATATTTTCATTCGTATTTTTACAATAAATCGTTTTTAGTGACATAAACTTATTAATCACCATTGATAACTACACTATCCAGAAAAAGTGCGGGACGATGAATCTGGCGTCTGGCCCATTCAAAGTACCATACGACAGTCTTAAAATTGGCACAAATGCCAATATTGCTCTTCTGCCTGTAAAAAAACTGCAACAGTAGGTAATAATTTATGCTGTCTGTACTCTGTAAGGTACCATTCACTAATACAAAACAAAAAAAAAAAATTCGCACTGCTGTGGCTAGTTTTAATTCCTGCTCTTATTTTTTAAATATCAGAATCAAACTCATTTTATGTTAGTTCCGCTTCAACATATATTTTAATTATACATATAGTCGCCACCGGGTACGTACTTACTACCAAATAATGTGTTAGGAATCAAAAGGATTCGAATTGCAACCTGTTATTTTGTGATGTGGTCAAAACCTAAATGAATAGGAACAAAATCGTCGATTAGGCATTGCCTGGCAATCTTTAGTTTATTTTTCAAGATTCTGCCGGGACCTGAATGATCTTTTCATGTTCTTATTTTGGCTAGATACCTAAAAACTGATCTTCTATAAATTCGTCACGCGAACGGGTTGTCCAATAACGGAGTTCTGCTGCATCGAAAACCAATTTTTTTTTCAAAATTCCGTTATACTGGATGAAATTTTTTTCAGTCTCGAAAATAATATGGTGTGTTGTGTAAGTGGAACAGAAGCCATACACGAGAATATTTGCTTAGTACCATTGAGATTGTAAAAGTCCCGAATATTCCTACTGTCCATCCTACGGCTCGTGCGTAAAACTAATAATAGCCAAAATAGAGAGTAGCTGCCATCGCGCATGAATGAAAATTGTACATGCGATGCGGTCGCCTCGTTGCTAAGCAACGACGGCGCGCGTGCCTATTTTAGTGTTCTGCACAAACACGTACAGAGAAACTTGATGTGCGCGAGTTCACCTACGGGATCACGTCGTGTAGGAAATTACGAATGCCGAGCAATCAAATCAAAAATCAAAATCATAATATTTTTTTTCACATAAACCTACATGGGCACTTATGAAACTTCAGATTCTAGGTGCACGGTTCCAATTGGTCGTTTCCTATGGAGAAGAGCCGGCAAGAAACTCCATGACTACTCTTTTAAAAATATTTGTCTTTTACAATGTTTTTTAATTACAGTGTTAATAGGTATGGGAGGACAGTGTAGGCCTGTCAACAAGTACCATAAGTTAAACAAATAGACAATGGTCTATAAATTTACAATCCACAAGGCCTACGACGTTCTCACATTTACAAAATATAAAATAATCTAATAAAGTAAAATCAAAAACTAATTAAAAATTGTAGGTATATAATGTCAAATAATGAAAATATTATGTCAGAGTTATGTAAAAGTCAATATATAAAAAATAAAAAAATAAACACCATTATTTGGGAGCATTTATTAGAAATTTACATAGTGATGCCGTTTATGAGCTACCAGGGAAGCCACATGTGCAGAGGGAATTATTGCCAAACTTTATTGTCTTCGACGTAGTCTGTAATCTTATAGTACGCTTTTTTGATAAGGACACGTTTGATGTGGGTTTTGAACTTTCCATCGCTAAGTTCTGTAACCTACTTTGGCAACTTGTTATAAAAGCGGATACTGTTTATCAGAAATGATTTGCTTGTTTTAGTTAATCTAAATTTGGGTATAACGATTTCATTTTTACAACGTGTATTATGGAAATCGCTTCTTATTTTAAAAAGTCCTCTAAGGTTTGGCGAACATACAAAATTCTTTCTAAGATATAAAGAGAAGGCAGAGTTAGTATATCAATTTCTTTGAATTTGTTTCTAAGAGATTCGCGAGGACCCATTTCATAGATCGCGCGGATTGCCCTCTTTTGTAAAATGAAAATTGAATCTACGTCAGCTGCTGATCCCCACAGCAGAACGCCATAAGACATAATACTGTGGAATTAAGCAAAGTATACTAACCTAGCTGTGGCTATATCGGTCAACTGCCTTATTTTTCTTACTGCATATGCAGCTGAACATTTACCTGAAAGAGCTCTAATGTGAGCGCCCCATTGCAATTTTGAATCTAAAGTAATTCCTAGAAAGAGCAGCGGGCAACGCGGTGCGAATAGGTAAACAATGATTTTCCGTGCGTGGCGACTAGGTACTCTATGGTCTGTTGGCCATCACTAACTAAACCATCCAAGGTCGAGGTGACTCGTTTGTTTACATTATTATTTTGTGATTTCGATAATTCCTTCATTCTTTTGTGGGCTTAGGACCGTCTAATATGCTGCAGTTTAGTAGAGTTGAGTACAATTTTTAACTTTTTTCGTAGTAAATTGATAAATTATTTCAAATTAGTTTTTTTATGTCAATCGTATAATACAACATTCTAGGAGTATTTAAAAGATCGAAATCAACTTAATTATAGATAGTTTACAAATTATTGTTATTTACAAACAATTTAGTTAGCGATATCGCAGTAATTTTTCAAACAGTCCACCGTTTCTTTCTAAACATACACTAGCACGTCTTTGCAAATTGTTTGCTAAACTTCGAAGCGTGTCTATCACTTTTTAAAACACAATTATTCGCTGTTTAAAATCATCAACACTGAGCTTCTTCGGTATACACTAAACGTTTTAGTTCGGCCCACAAAAGTCTAGGGGTGTTAGGTCTGGTGATCTCGGCGGCCAGTTCACAGGTCCACCGCGACCTATCCACTTATTACCGAATTCACTATCGAGATCTTTCGTAGTGAGCTGGACATCCATCGTGCTGGAAGTAGATGTCTCGCAGATAGACCACAGGAACTTCATCCAACATGGTGTCAATGACGGAACGTATCATTTGTAGATACGTAATTCCCGTCAAACGATCTTCTATCCAAACTGGACCAATTATGCGTTCGTGAATGATCGCTGCCCAAACGTTGACACTGAAGCGAACATGATGTGCATGTTCTTTAACTTTGTGCGGGTTTTGGAAGCTCCACCAGTGCTCGTGCACGTTGTAAATGCCAACGTGGGTATGGACTCGTCGCTCCACAAGATGTTAGCCTCCGCATGGTTCTGTAGCCGGTGACAAAACTCATGCGGGGTCCGGGGTCCGGTGCGTGCAAAGCTTGCACTCGTGAAAAATGGTATGGATACAAATCCATTGAATGGAGTAGCTTCCACACCACATACAGGCTTACGCCAAATCGACGAGCGGCTTGCCGAGTGCTCCTTCTCCAATAATCCAGTATGGCGTCTTCAACGTGTCTGGCCAAGGGTGGCCGGCACCTGCTTCTGGCATGACTGGGAACTGCCCATGATCAAGTAATCGCTGATACGTCCGTAATATTAGAGCAGTGCTGGGAATTTGAGGAACAGGGATACCGTTTCTTCGCAACGACTGTAGGTGTTGTTCTTCTGCGTACATTCGCCTAGAACCGTATAAGTTTTCACCTGACATGATACATATAAAATCGCACCCTTCCTAGGTACTCTAACATTAGAATATTCGTACGTCATGTTCTGTCACTCAGCTGATGCCTACGCGGAAACGTAAACAATGCGCCGTCACACCGTGACTAATCGCAGATGACTGGAGAGAAAGAAAATTGTAATAATTAAGTTGAAAGAGCGCGGGGTGTGGGCGGGTACTCGTGCGCTTGCGAAAGGATACTCGTATTATTATCAAAGAGGCCGACGGTACGTGCGGGGAGTATACCTATCGGCCGGCTTCAAGAAATAGGATCGCGCTAAGATTTCATTGATAAATTCCACGCATTTAGTATGTTTTGAACTTCGATATTTTTCCTCGTTTTTTTTTTGTTTTTAGTTGCTCTTTTTATTGTTCTGGTATGAAAAGTTTACTTTTAATGTGTAGTATTTATTGATAGATCAATTTTATGTTATTGAAAAAAAAATGCCATCGGCTTTCCGTTCACCTAATATACCCTATTTTAAGGTAAGGTATATACAGGTTGGAAGGGACATCGACGCACAACCTGATACCATGGACTCCGTACATGTGGGGTTATTTAAAAAAAATTGCTCTGCCATACATTTTGTATTTAAATTATTATTTTCTATGAAACAGCTGTTTTTTTAAAATAACAGATGAACAATTTCAACTCCAGGGGGTCCAGAATCATGTACTGAATATATGGTATCAGGTTGTGCGTCGATGTCCCTTCCACCCTGTATATACCTTTTCATACATGTATGTATAACTGGATTTTGATTTAAACTGAAAATATGTTTCTAAAAATGAATTATGTCTAACATATAATTTGGATCACATTCGAAACGTCGATTTGGAGCATTTGATAATGCTTGTCAAATAACAGTACTTATTGTATATGTGACTCATTATTATTTATTTTTAAATCAGTCCTATACAATTCAAATTATTTTTTATCGATGGTAGGTTGGTAAGTTCATAGAAATCTAATGTGTAAAAAGGATTTATAATTTAAAAAAAAAATTTCACCAAACAAAAAACACCATTAAACGTTTACTTTGAATCAATGTCGCATAATCAAAAACCAGTTTAACCGATTTTATAAACAATATCTTATTTTTCTCTGATGACCATCTCTTCTCTTCTCTTTTTTAACGAGACAGCTTTTTTTTGTTGCCTAAGTAAAAGTAACGATTGACGATATGATGTATCAATTACCATTGGTAACAACTTTATGCAACAAGGAATTTGGGCAAAGCATCTAGGGAACCGTCAGACCGAATTGTAAGAATACTTCTACTATGCAAACTTTATTGTATTTTTACTTACAATTGTTTTTTTTTATTACAGGTAGACTATTGAGCTGACTACGTGCTGTTTCGCTGTTTCGCATGCTCATTATCTCAGGCTAGGTGGCTTTCCGAATCACACTCATAATGAATATTGTGATATTTTATCTCATACAAATTTTGCATACGGAATTGTTCGTTCATGTATAATGCATAATATATTTCTACATCTCTGATTTGTGAAGCTTCCCTAGCTGTGACATAATTCTCATTTTGTAAAATCTTGTTGTTTCTTCATTTGACAATTCTGACGACTTTGTTCATCAAAGTGACTGGTCATCAAACTCTGGGTCAAAAGTTTAAAAAGTTGCAAACTGAAAATCAAGTGTGTTACACCAATGTGATGAATGTTCATTGTGTTCTTGTTGATTTAATATATCTAGGTAAATTAAATGTTATATTTTACAAGATGTGAGCAGCGTTCATTTTAATGATATTATTATGGTTTATAAATGTCTACATTCTAAATAAAGGTACTAGCGCTGTATCAGATGCAATAAGTGTGGTGTTTTATTGACGAAGTCCTGACATGGACTGGACATGCGTTATCAATAACTCTTTTTCATATTTCCTTTGCATGCCACCAAAATGTAGACATTTATGAAGACATCGCGATCATAATGTTATGTATATTATGTTGCCATAATTACTTAATTCCGTCAATCTTAGAATTCAATATAATTATTTGAACAGCAATATTGTAATGATTTCGAAATGAAATGTCGTAAATCTGAATAATAGATATGTAAATTTAAATATATAACTTATAATGTAATAATGAAGGGTCAACATAGTTATTTTTAATTCCACCGGAAAACGAGTTGCTTTATGAAATTTTTTTTGGAAGAAAATCTCGAATGTGCTAACTGTGACTGTTTAGCAAATTCCCCAATAATATAACTTTATCTTAATATATTTAGGAACTTTATTTCGAGCCATGAGAATTTCATAAAGTAATGTTAATTAATTTGCTTAGGACTAATTGTTAGATAGTCTCACTAGATATTTTTTATAAAGCAAATGTGTATCTATGTAATAAAAATTTAAAATGATTCTTATATTTCGTTTTTTTGTGAGCCAGGGTCTTATTCAACAAAAAATAAGCTCTACAGAGCGATAAGAATTTTTAAAAGGAAAGGAAAATTCAAAGTTTGACGTTGATTTCAGTCAAAAACTATCATGGCTTCCTGCGCTACGTATAGGTATCTGTCTTAGAAGGTTAAATACTGGAAGGTATCTGTGCATTCCTCGGATCGCACTTACACATACCTAACCCCGCCTTTACATCCATATATTTACAAGTTGTGATATTTGTTTTCGACAAGACTTCAAAAAAGTGTTTCTATAATATGTTACAGGTACCTAATATTTTGTAATTTTATCGAACTTTACCACGTTTACACGGGTAGGTATCATGATGATAATTATCTGAGGGACAATAAAATTCCCGTGGTTAAAACAACGTTCGCATTCTAATGAGTCTCTACCTGTCAAAAATACTATATAAATAATATAATATTTATTGACACAGACCTTGTTACATTTGAACAGATATACAGGACACATTCAAGTTTTCTTAAATTTATGATGAAAGCATCCGTGTCTGAACTAGATATAAAGATATGTATCTCAGACATCAGCGCTCTTCCATATGATGACCATTACATTACTAGCTAATTAGACATATTATTGAAAGGAGGTATATCATTACACAGAAAAAGTTTAAATCAAAAAGGAGTGTGTAGTGTTAACCTCTCGGTGAGTTGTGTGAAAGAGTGTGAGAGGTGAGTATAAAAGAGATTTACTATTTAAGTATTTTTAATAAGTTTTCTGTCTCTTCATATGTATGTTTACTAATATATATAAAGATTATACTTTTATATATTTTTTTATTTAGCTGGTATATATCCAAAGCATCATTTATCTTATTATTTAAGTACGGTCCCAAGAAGAATCACAATCAATTTTCACACATTTTTGACAAGTATTTGACATCGGTTGTCGCTGGGATGAGATTGGGATTTGAATTTGAACGTTTTTTAAGTACGAGAATTGGCCTTCTATTATCATTATACAGTGTGGCAGGGACATCGAAGTGCCAACTGTAACCATGCATGTCATCAAAGGACTCTTGACCCCCTAGGATAGAATTTTCCGTCAGCTATTTAAAAAAAAACACCTGTTTCGTAGCAACACCTACGTGTCAAAATGTGTCGAACAGCAAACTTTTTTTAAATATCTGACGAAATTTTAACACATGAGGGTTCAGAATAATGTACTGAAACCATGGTAACTAATTGCGCGAAAATATCCCTGCCACCCTTCACTAGCTACAAGTTCAAAGTGACAAAGTGTGAAACATTTAATGTTTTTTTTTTGTCTAGTTCGCTGTTGTCGTTGTCATTGTGGTGGGGCTTGCGCGCTCCTAAACTCTAGGTCTGTGTTGGTAGAGTTTCCTTTGCCAAAACAGGTCTAGGGTGACGAGCCAGACCAAGAGATACATAAACCCGCAAGGCAGCATGTGGCGAGCTGTTGTGCAGTAGCGACCCCACGGACCCTATCTCCTGGGAGAAGTCCTGTTCCTCACCTCTGGATTGACTTTATTGGCCGTCTGGAGTGAACACTGACAAGGAACATAGCTTCCACCTCTTTCTTGCCTCCATTGGCCGGCTTGATTGGAGATTCGCAAGAGCAAACGTGATTAGCACATGTTGCTCCCTTGTCGCTACGACACTATGTGCTAGCACAGACACCGTTTTCGCGGGCCCATTGTTGAGTGTGCAAGTCACCCCCTGCCATTTTATCTGTGTATTTTATATAAAAGATTGGTCAGGCAGGGGGATTTTTTTTTTCCATAGTTCTAGATAACCAGGTCACATAGCCACTCAAACCCATAATCGAAGCGGATCCACCTGTGATCGGAGCAGGAGGCCTCCTTAGAGACCTGCCACCCAGTGACAATTTTCGCCGCGCCCACTGTTGCCATAGTGAGATTTATGATTGTGCGTTTTCGCCTGGTTACGAATGTTGGTTCGGAGTCAGTGTTTGGTAGGGATAGGTTAGTCGAGAATAAGTAGTCAACCAAGGCCTTACCTCTCTCGTTTTGCGTGTACACACCCCAAAGTTTTGGCGACGGCCTCAAACCCGCTTCTCTCGCAATGGCTCACGAGGCGGGGGAGGTCGTGTGGAGGCGGTGCCTCCGCCTCGGGCATGTAGGCCTAGGCGAAAACGATCACCATCTCCTCGGCTTCGCCACGATGTATTTGCAGCTTTACTGCAGAGACATTCTGCAACAGAAGTCATTTAAAAGCTGTGTTTTATTGTTACCTGTGACATACATGCACGATCTAGGATGAACGTGATCTGTGGTGACCAGGAGCTTACCGCCATGATTGGAGAGTCCTTGTATGCGGCCCGCCCTAACCCACGGCTCCTGGATCAGGGCAATGGCTGTGTGTCCGTCGCGGTCTGACTGTGGTGGAGGTTGGCCTGGAGGACTCTACAGGTCTACGAAAGGGACGCCATCGTTGGCCGAACCCTCTTCGTCCCCCTCCAATTTAAGCCCGGCAAACAGGTCGCCCTCGTCAAAGCCGCCCCCCTCCCCTGGCCCGAAGCCGGGGACAGGATGATGTCTTGAACTTCCCGTTCTGACCCTGTAACTTCACGTACACCGTCCCCAATCCTATTGAGAGACGGCGTCCGGCCTCCATCAGGGTCGGAATTTGGTACTCAGGGACACCGACCACCACGAAACATGCCGCAGCCTGTTTGTCGGCGTGCAAGAGTACCCACCTCTTAATGTCGACCCAGGGGTTCGGGTAGCTGAGAGCGCGCCCAATGTTGGTCGGCTCTCCGAAGACCCCCTGCTCGTCTGGGATCACGACTCCACATCGTGCTTGCTTTAGAATCTCCGAATGACTCTTGACAACAAGCGAGATGCCAGTTGGGAGAGAAAGTTCGGAGACAGTCTTCCTTAGCCAGGCTAAGGTGTGGTCGTTACCGCACCACCGTTTCAGAACACCCCCGGCAAACAGCGGCTTGGCGTTGAATGTCGGCCCTGGAGTGTTGCTTGGGGGAGCAGGCCTCGAGAATGATCGGCTTCTGGATAGCAGCGAGTACCTGGTCCGATACGTCCTTGCTGAGGATCCCCGTGCAGTCGCTAGTGATCGCGACGTCGAGGTTAGCGCTGGCAGCTTGGGCGTAGCTTCGTTGGGCGACCCGTTTAGATTGGTCAAGCCGTGGCCGCTTATGCTCTCCCCGAGGTCTCGTTGAGAGCTCGCTTGGCCGCGGCCAGATCCATCCGACCGGGTCGATGTGTCTTAGTGGCACCTTCAGTTCTGTCCGGTTGACTGAGCGCTGGTCGGCTAGTGCCGGCCTCTGCCTGCGACCGCTTTCCGGCGGAGAAGTTTAGCTGGCCGCTAGTCGATTTGACTGACCAGCGGCAGTAGCCTGTTTGTTGCGGGAGCTCTTTCTTCGTGATTTTGTCCCTCTGCTTGCCTTGTACTGAGGCAGCCGGTGGCCCTGAAGGGTCAGTGCTAGGGCAACGGGCTTGTTGAGTGGATTTACCCTTGCCCTTGCGTTTCTGCACTTGCCAGGCGCGTGAAAACGCGTCGTCGGTGCACATGGCCGTCGCCGTTTGACCGGTGAAGGCCTTCTGGTGAGGGAAGGCTAGAAGAGCCACAGGAGGAGGAGGTGGTTTGGTAGGATACCCGGTGCCAGTATTACCAAGCGCTGGGGTCTGTGTGGACCTCTCCACACAGACCGTCGGACCGGTAGTGGTATAAGTCGTTGCCGTCTTCGACTCAGTGTAAGAATAATAATAATAAGTTGACTGTATATCCCGCGAAAGAGTGATGGTCGAGGCTTTTTAAACGCTAAGACCCTACACAATCGCGAGATATGCAGTCTCAGGGAAAATTCCTAGAAGCCGACGTGAGGATGCATCGTGATGTGGTCGCGGTGGACAAGGGCCTCACCCCGCTGTCCTTGGCTAAAGAACTGGCGCAAACCTGTAGTGCTTGACACTAATGATCGCATGGAACTATGGCCAGAGTAAGGAGCTTTACGGACACTTTTTTCGGGCCCTACATGGACTAGATGTAGATCTTCTAGCGTCCGTAGCCTGGCTGCGTTTCGGTGACCTCTTTGGAGAAACCGAAGGTTTTGTCTGTGCAATTATGGACGAAGTTATGATGACGAACAATTACCGGTTGACATCTGTCGGGCCTGTCACCGTCCGGAGGAATCAATAAGACACATTATCTCCGGTTGTTCTCGTCTAGCTAACGAAGAGTACTTGCTTAGACACAACCTTGTAGCCAGGATTATCCATCAGCAACTTGCTCTGAAATACTAGCCTTGTGGAATCGGAAGTGCCGTACTACAGGTACGTGCCCGACCCAGTTCTCGAAAATGGAAATATCACATTGTACTGGGATCGATCCATCATCACTGACAGGACTATAGTTGCCAATAAGCCTGATATAGTGGTGGTGGATCGAGTACAGCGGCGCACAATGATTGTTGACATAACGGTCCCGCATGACGGTAACCTCGTGAAAGCCGAGAAAGATAAAGAAATCAAGTATCTTGATTTGGCTCGCGAGGTTGTCGACATGTGGGATGTGGACTCAGCAATCATTGTGCCGATAGTCGTGATAGCCAATGGCTTAATAGCCAAGAGCCTCGGCAAACACCTGAGGAGGCTCTCGTTGGGCAGCTGGATCAAGGGCTTGATTCAGAAAGCGGTACTTCTGGACACGGCTCGCATTGTCACTGTTCAACCATGAACATACAACACCAATTACTGCGTCAGCATCAAGAGCGACATACATTCGTACCACGTGCCGGCAACACCGGCACACAGTCAGCGCTAAGAAGTGACCTACTGAGATCTTCGCTTCATCGGCTCAATACACACACAACACACATGGATATACGTATCTATGTGTATTAACCAACAAATTTGTATATAATTAAGTTAATTATCATAATAAATTAGTCATCAAGCTGGAGTCGAGTTTGATTCACCTTCCGGAACTCCCCTCACTGTGGCCAAGACACCTTTAGCCATCATCGATCCTATGAGTCTGTGGGATCGGCAGTGAGATAACCATTTCCTGTGTACATTGCACGACTTACACAAACCCCTATTCCTACCCAACTTCCGTCTGTTACCGTAGGTCTCATTGTAACAGATTTCCCTCAAGTGAAACCAACGTAACCTGCGTTTGGTATGGTTTGTATGGTAGGTAGGGCATTAGGAGAATTAGGGTGCTAGCTTATTGCTAGAGGGCTAGGTTGTAGTCAGTAGGGTCGTAGGTAAATCCATAGGTACCAGGCTCAATTGATTAGACATAGCCAACTGTACGCATTTGGAATAACGGCCGTACTAAGCTGTGACTACTGGTGCGTACAGTCACGAGGTTCCTCTCTCTGGAGCCCTGACCGCCGGTAGCTTGGACCCTGTTCCCGATACCGGTGGGATATTTTTTTTTTATATTTTTAAAAGTGTTTCTTTTTTTTTTCAGATTAAAAAAAAATATAAGTTTGTAAAATGTAATAAAGGAGATAATAATAATAATAATATTTCCAGAAATACAATTTAACATTTACCACTTGGTATATAACAAGATAAATTTGTTATCTAAATTGTAGGTTTATACAGAGTTATAAACCTCTGACACCCAAGCTAAGATTAAACTTGTGTTAGGGTGACAACTTGAGAGCAAGTTAACAACGATCACACAAAAAACAGACGTTCGGAAGTTCACAATGTAGGTACTATAGACAGAAAATAAAGATTTTATACACAAACAATAAAAATAAAAAAAAACATTTCAATAGTTTTGTGTTGTTCGAGTGTTGTGCGTTTGTGTGTGTGTGTGAGTGGTGTGTGTGGTATGTGTGTGTGTCTTTGTGTGTTGCATAGTGTTGTATTGTTGTGTAGGTATATGTGTGTATACGAGGATGTGTCGGACGGGGTACTGTTTGGGTGAAATCTACATATCGAGAAGTTTTTCAACCGCGTCATAGCTAAGGGTCATTATCCATTTACGGACCATATCTTTACAGTCAAATTTATTGAACGTGTAGATGTTACAGTGTTTGTTCATAAAATTGTATAAACGACTACCAAGGATTCTGAAATGACGTTGTGCAAGTTTTATGCTGTGCCTCTCTATGGGACATACGTCCGTGGTCCTACGTTTTGTCAAGCGATTGAGATCCAACTGTAAGAAGCATGTCTGCACAACGTACAGTTTAGCACAAAGAGCTGCCTCACGCTCAAGACCTAACATTCTTTGTACAATAGAGCCGTACTATAACGATAGTGTTTGAAGGTCATAACCTTGAGAACACCTCTCTGCGCCCTGTCCAGCTGTATCATACTTGTCTTTGAAGCCCCACCCCAGTCTGTTATGCCTTATGTTAATATTGACTGGCAAAGTGAGAAATAAACCTTACGTAAGGTATATGCGTCAGAACTGTACCGCAAGCTTTTAAACACGGTTATTAGCTTACTAACTCTGCCCGATAATGCCCGAACCTGAGCAGCCTTTGGTTTAGTTGTCTCTTAGTACGCCTAGGTATTTCACACTAGGGTTCTTGTCAGGGAAAGCCAGGCGCATTGGTGTCGGTAAACATTACAATTAGTATGTACTTTATCTGATACTGTTATGTCAGGTTGCGAAGAAGATTTGAGGCAGAAAGTGATAAAGTTAGTTTTATCCACATTGAAGGTTAGACTATTCGCTGATAGCCAAGACATAACAATACCAAGAACGGATTCTGCTCTCTCTCGGGCTTCGTTTCAATTTTCAGCATGTACCACAAAGGCTGTATCATCCGCATTTGTGTAAATTGAACAATTTGGGGGTACTAAATCACATAGATTGTTTACATATACTAAGAAAAGTGTAGGGCCCAAGATGGAACCTTGTGGCACTCCGAAGGACAAACCACACTCATCACTGACATATGTGGTGACATTAACACACTGCGTGCGCTCAGACAGATAGCTTGCAAAGATAGCAAGTGCTGGGCCTCTAATTCCAATTTTCTCTAATTTTTTGAGTAGGATAGGGACAGAGACCGTGTGAAATGCCTTAGATAAGTCTAAGTATATTCCCAGGCACTTAGACTTTTTATCAAGAGTCACAACTACTTCGTCAATAAGGGCAGAGATAGCATCCTCACATGACTTCCCCCTACGAAAACCAAATTGATTGCTCGAGAGAACATTGTGATTTTCCAGGAAAGGCACGAGATGATTGTTCAGGACCCTCTCAAGAACCTTCGACAATGCCGGAAGGACTGAAATTGGTCTATAATTGTTGACACTGCCTCTGTCTCCTCCCTTGTGAATAGGGTGAACGACCGCTCTCTTTAATACTTTTGGGAATACACCCTCAGAGATACAAAGACCACATATGTGAGCAACGAGGGGCACAAGAGTCTGTATGCTCATTTTTAAAAGCTGTGAACCGATTCCATCCCAACCCGGGGCAGAATCGGAACGAAAACTCATAATAATATTATCAACTTCCGCGTTATCCGGAGGGAGAAGAACAATTGAGTTCACCTGAGCGTCGTCCCTGACATATGACTCATGTAACGTACCAACATTTGTGTGCTTAGCTGCAAGCTCCTTGCCAATGTTAGCAAAATAATTATTGGCCATGTTTAATGAAGATTTGCAATCTAAGTTATTCAAAGACAATAACTCCATAGGAGAAGATCTAGATTTTTTAAAATTAATTAAGGTGTTTATAATATTTCCAGGTCTTTTTAGGATTATTTTTAGCCTTCACCAATTCAATTTTTTCGTGATTGTTTTTTAGCCTATGTAAAAGCTTATTGCAAAAGTTGCGAAAACGTATGTACTCGTAGGTTAATTTTAAAGGATAATTGTCCGGTGTATTTTTGTGTTCTCTATGCATGTTGTCCCTATTCCTAATGCATCTTAGTAGTCCTGGAGTGATCCAGGGCTTGATTATTCTCATCCCAGCAGGAATGCACCTAGTGACGGTATTTTTGTATAATAGAAACGATTGTATTAATAAGAAATTCAGTAGCCCAATTTGGCTTGCCAGTAGACAAGATGGAACTGAAATCGGTTTTTGCAATCTCAGCATCAACTCCAAGTAGATCTACTTTCGAGATATTTTTGGTCGTTTGTTGTTTTGCTACGTCTTTATTACAAACGAGTACTGGTGCATGATCGGTAATGTGAGAGCCCAGAATAAATGATACTACATATTTCAAGACTTTAATCATGACATGATCAAGGCAATTTTTTTCTCTGGTAGGCAGGTAAGAGTCCGTGTGATGCCGATACTAGTACAGTATTGAGACTGTTCAGAAAGTTATCTATTCTGCGAAAGGATGGCGGCCTGTATGCAGCAATAATTACAATGTCAGTGAGTTTGCAGATTAGGCAGTTTGCATCAGCAAACTCGTGCTCCACAATATTATGATGTAAATCTGAAAGAACGTAGATAACTAGACCATCGTTTTTATTTAGGCTGTTTATACTCGTATACGAATAGTCCGAATATCCCTGCAGAAATGGAATATTGTTTTTTTTTTCAACCAACATTCCGAGAAAATTATCACATCACACTTGATTTTTAAGGCAGATAATAACACAAGGACGTTGGTGTTGTTTTTTTGGGGTTCCCCAAAATCTGAAGACTTTTGTCAGGGGGACATCTAAAGGATTCGTGGGACCCTTAAGTTTCCAAGCTATTTATTACATAATTTACGTTGTTCATATTTATTAATTTTTACGTGCACTTACAGATTTTACGTTATGTCTCATATTTAGCTTTAGGGCATTACAGACCTGTTCATTATTGTTCCCTAAAATAACCCGAGATAAGCAATATGTTCGATATTGTCTTCCCACACCATATTGTATCGTATGATAACAACATTTTCCTACAATTAATAAACTTTGTGGCATGTGGGTGTTTTGAATGCACGTGAGTGTGTTGTATAGTTTATTGGTGCATTTTATAGTTGTGTTATGTATTTGGTTGGGCAGATAAGATAAAAAAGTTTAAAAATTACAAATAGGATTTTGGTTACATAATATTATAGAGGCAAATGACACGCGAACAGTTGACATATTACATATCATGCAGTATGTTTTGAAAGCTGGATTTAGAGATTATAAGTACCGGTTTTTCACCTTCTCTCTTTCGAATAAAAATTCTTCCATTTGCCGTCCAGCAGTATTGTCATCCATTACTTTTCGCAAATTTACGTGCCTCAAAGAAAAGTTTTCTGGCAGTTGCTGGAAGTCGATCAGCGACATATAGGGGTGGATTCACCATTCAAGCCAGAATGTTCACTATTTAATTTTTCGGAGGCTTTCCTTTGTTTAAATCATGCACTGCGCGAAGCACTGTGTTTTTCAGAGTAATTGAATGAAATTCTGCAATAATTTGCTTAGAAGGGCCTTGGCTACTACTCTGCACTCTACGTAAATGTCCCGAATCTCTTCCGGTTTTACCTGCACTTCCAGACATCCACACACACGCACGACTATTTCCGTTAAGTAGGGTCGGTACTGGTCCCAATCAGCGCCGACGTACTTTGTTTAAGCTGGGACTTTTGCTATTTTTTGGTCTTAGCTGCGGTTTTCGCCACAGCCAGACCGGCGCCCGCACTGGTACCAGCAGCGTTAGCCGCATGGCCACCAGGGGCGAGGGATGCGCAAGCACCTCCCTTGGGAGTCTCATTGGCTTTCGCCTCCACTCCGCTGTGTTGGTTTATTAATTGGCCTTTTTTTGGCCATATTTAAAATGATTTTAAAATTCGTCTCTCTGGCTCCCACCCTCCATGGAGCCCGCAACTGGGAACGTCTCACTGTAAAAAAGCTCGAACGTTAGGACTACCAGAGAGATATAGGGGCGCAAGGCTGACTTACAGTGCGACATCGGGCACTCGATCGGGCTGGCATAAGCGCCACCCCCCACGAACTGATTAACCCTCACTTACACCGTCAGCATGACCTTTACCTACCACTTCGTCCGTCCGAGGACGACCTCAGCGGACCTCACGCACCTCGCTTGTGGCCCTCTGACGGGACACTATGACCATTTCCATACCCCTGGCTAATTGGGTAGGGCCACCGTTTCGCTTGAAATCCATACTAAAGGGGGCGTGTTGCCTTACGGGCACATTACAAACCAGAGCCGCTCGGCTCAACCCCCCAGGACTCCTTCATCCCCGCTCATGGCGCTCAACTGCGCAGGTCCTAGCGCAGGTAACTGCTTACTCCTAGTCGCCATCAGCTGTTTTTAGTGATGGACGAGCCCGCCACCACCCAGTTACAGGGGTCGCAGTTAGGAGTGGGAATTGTGGAGATGGAGGTGGAGGGAGCAGGGATGTTGGTAGGATGGGGTGGGTGAAGGATTGTGAGATTTGGGGCGGGGGGCGGGTAGTTATGCGGGTGGCATGGTAGGCCTGCATCTATACTACCAAGCAAACCAAAGCAAAGCATGTCGTTGTGCAACCGTGAAAGCATAGAAACAGGCTCATCCCCGACGACCTTTCCGGGACTAAGTAGGCGAAGTCCAGGACGAAGATTCTATATTCCTATCGCCTGGGTTTGTCGCAGCTTGGTGGGGATTCCAGTAGTTGGATTTGCCTGGATAGCCTGGTCTCCAACTTCTCACCGTGTGCCCCGGACGCAGCACGGCGCCGGTTGCTGAGCGGTTTGCATGGCGATCGTTCTATATTTACCGCTACTTTCATTGTGACTATCTTGGGATGATAAGTGCAGCGGTTTCCCCTTGCCTTATGCATCAGTCATTTTTGGGATTATTTGGGCCCCAAGGCTGCTGACACCTCTTCTGCCTGGTTAGATAGAGGTGGTCCGGCCAGTGCTCAACGACTGGCTCGAAAGGAAGCACGGCTCGCTGTCGTTTCGGGCGACGCAGGTGCTCTCTGGGCACGGTTGCTTCGGCAAGTACCTGTGTCGCAAAAGCAGGAAGCCGGACGCTAGGTGCCATCTCTGCGTCCATTGTCTGGAGGACACGGCGCGGCATTCGCTAGCCGATTGTGTCTCATGAGACGAGCTGCGCCGTGGCCTCGTTTTAAAAGTGGGTAGCAACCTGTCGCTGTCGACCGTCGTTCGTTCGTTCAATGGTCGGCAGTGCAGACTCCTGGAACGCCCACCGCGGTCGTTATTCTTTTGCGAAACAGTTATCTCGCAGAAGGAAGCTGCAGAAAGGGAGAGGAAGATCCCGAGTGCTCTCCCATCCCGCAGCAGGCGCACTGGACGTTGGCGGAGGATGGACAACGCCCTCTTCCAAACCCTCTAAATGGGTCCTGGGGTCCCCTCATTCCCCATGACCAGAGATGGCGGCGCGAAGTGTTCCACGCGTGCTTCTCTAAGACGTAACGGGGTAGTTAAAGACCTCGCTCCTCCCTATGGGACGTGGCCCGCATAGCGCGGGCCATCACCAGTCCGGGGCAGCGAAAGTCAAATTCGCACCCGCAGCCCCTAACTCTGAAATACGAGGGAACTCCGGGGTCATTTTAGTCAGTAAGAGTATGACAGACCCCTCCGCCCACCCCAGGGCGGAGGACATCCATGAAGTTTCCAGCTCGAGAATACAAAAAAAGTATAAAAGAAAGGTTTTTTAGAAAGTTATCACATAAATTCAGTAGCTATCGCTAGTTTTCACGGTTCATGATATGAAAACACATTTATTTTAAGTAAGTTTATACATACCCATAAAACATAAGAAATTTTATAAAGAATGAATGATTTAAGACTTCAAGAAACTCGGAAACTAAATTCACAATAGCGATAGCTAACTTACTACCTAAACGTTGGCTAGCACATCTGGCATGACGACATTTTTTGTATTAAAAACCCTGTTGAAGTGATGTCCTGTGCTTCTATGTCTACCAATCCAAGTCACTCGCATTTGCAACGACCAAGCGATTTCTCACGGCAAAATGCAAGGCAAATTAAATTACTGTGCTGGCGACACTTAACTTTGATTTTGTTTTTTCTAAAACGTGCCTGTTATGTGTTCGGAATATTCGAAACTAATCCCACTATTGAGCCAGTACGCGTTAATGACTGGGTTTTGTCGACGGAACAACACAAAATGACAGATTTCTTTTATTTATTTGTCACTTTGTCTATTCTTCACTCTACAAAACTCGTTTCTATGGTGGTCATGCGTGCAGGTGGCCTAATAAGTACATTCTTTTTGTATCCAGATATCTTAATACATACCTAGTACCTACCTACTTAAGTACTACAATACATTCACTTATCATCTATTTGTCACGCTTCTGCCGTTCTTAATATCTCTTGTAACTGAAAAATGCCAAAAATCTCCATAGTTCACGCATCATTATCCCCTGGGAGGATAAAGTGGCGTCGTACGATACTCCCAGATATATGCGCATATTTACCCGCGGTTTCGTATGACTTACACCTAATCTATTGCTGTTTTTTTGTAGTTTTATCTTTTGTTTTTGGGGTCGCTTAGGGTTCATAGGTCACGGCTAGGAAACTTGCTCTAAATATAAAGGTCTATGTTATATTTTCAGTCAGTTCAGTTTAGAGCATTGTTTAGGTGCGCTACACACTTGTTCGGGTCGGCATGGCACAGCCGGGAGGCAATATCAAATAGGTATGTGTAGGTTCAGGAAAAAACCACTCGTCTTAGCTTGAATTTTGCCGAATCGACCCAAACACGATTCAGCTAAGGAAGATGCAGTTCGCACGAGCCGAGTGATGGCCGACTATGTGTACCTAATGCTTCGTGTCGGTTTTGTTGCTAAACTTATACTTACTGCCGAATCGAATGTGCGTACCCCGGAACAGTGTGTTACCCCCTACAACCTTTATGACCGGGAACTGTAGACAGACTGATGTGGGCCAACAAGTCGAAGCTGAACATTCAGCCTTTAGTTCAGCCTCGACATATTGGAGGTTTAGCTAAGTAATCTAGGTGACTTAAATATTATTTCTGATACATAGGGTTAGATGTAAATCCAGTTAATTTTACAAAATATTTAACCGCGCTATTGTGCCTCCGGAGTCCGGACTAATATGTTAAGCTCTTATTTCTAAGCACATAAATTTTGCAGCTCGGTCGTCTTCCCTCAGATTTCGCGTGACTCGGATATATTAACATCATTTACTTAATATGCGCATACATAAAGTTCTTTACGACACAATGTTTTCATGATAAAACACTGAAGCAAAACTATTTGAAAAATTGTGGCAAAAATATTTTGGGAGAGGTAGGTAGGTTTTATTGACTTAGGTAGATACCTACCTACATAGAAAAGTTACGTTCCTATAGTGTCTAGCGTTCTGAGTATGTTTATGAGTTGTTGTATGTATTCTGAGTACCTTATTATATCGTTACTTGTGTGTAGCTTTCTAGCGTGTATATTGAAACCTATCTAGGTATATATCTAGGTCCCAGGCACTTGACAGCGGATCGCATCTGAGTCTAGCTCTGGTGTAGATAGTTATTGTAGGAATCACTGCACTCGGAGGCTTGAAAATAATTGCAAGCAGGTAGGTGAATAACTGAAAAACAAAACAAATAGATTTCCCTTAGCTAACATCATTTACTTAATCCCCATCCAAAAACGGACTGAAGACACGCGCACATTATTTTAATGGAGCTCTCCCCACAAAACGTAACAAAACAATTACCAGGCTATTTGTTATTCACCCATCTCCCCACAACATTTGTTTACTCAAGCCACATATACAATATGCATACTGTCCAATACCTCTCTCTAACCCGAGAATCTAAACCACCCCAATATACCTATCCATCACGCCTTCCCCAAATGGAACGCTTTTGGGCTCGAATTTACGGGAGTACTACATTACAAAGTGTAAACCCTAACGCGGCTGTAAGATATCGGCTCCTCAATTTTTGTAACACAAGGGTGCAGTCAAATTGCCGGCCGATAAGCAAAGGGGAGCACGAAGGGTTGGACGAAGGTTGATTGAGGTAAACGTAAACGCAAATCTAAAACGTAGATAATATCGGCTCCCTATGTGCGCAACCCTACTAACTGTCTCGCCAATTTTGAGGTGAGTATCACACTTTCAGCCTTAGCAACCGGGTTTACTAGTACTAGGACCTCCTTTAACCCCTGTTAAGGAGCGTAGATGAACTGAAGTGAGGTGAGGTTACGAGCTGCGGCAGTCTTCAATATACTTTCCTTTTGCATAATTAAATTCAGTTGTGTTTAAACTTTAGCCTCGAAAATTCTGAATACCTACCACAATTCACAAGTCAAATGCGAAATTGCAAATCTACTAAAAGACAAACTTGAAGTAGAGAAAGATACACAAACATCCCATAGTTAATTACAGACTTTATCTGTAAATTAACCCATCAAATATATTATTTCACAGATATTACTGAGATATTCGAAATATTCATCAGTGACTAATTGGCGGACAGTCGGAAATCGGCAGTTGGAATTGAGTAAAATTTTATTACTCTTTGGTACTGAAACAATTATTTACAGATCAGATATTGGTAGATATTTTTGTAAGGAAAAATTATATTATGAAAGCGAACGTATGATGTCTTTTTAATTGCGTTTATTACCATCTGTAAAAAAGACTTATTCAGTTTATAAAAATACAAAGTCTGTTTACTGATGTACCAAGTCTAGTTATGCTACACTGATATGATGGAACCAAAAAAATCCACTAGGCTCTTTTTGGACTTTCACGTGGGCTCACACACAGCTCCATGCAATAAAAGGAAGGAGACTAGGAGAGGGTCTGGTTCCGGTCGTGGTTATCGTGCAACAAACTGTGCCGCCCTAACAATGCGATTTGCTTATCACACTACCTACATGTTGTAGGAACAGATTTAGTATGTATACAGTTGCATCTGTTTCAGACTGTCAATTGTTTACTCGCTTTTCACGCTAATGACTAGAATAAAATGCGGACAAACAGTAACGATGCACTTAAAAGAAACGACCATAAAACAAAAACTCAATAAAGAGAAAAATAACAGCATTTTCGCAAGTCGGTGTCTTTGGTTTTGTATTTTCGTTTTTTTTTTGCCAACGACTTCCGAAATTAAGGTTATTTTTCACTTCCTGGTGTTTTTTACGAAGTCTGTTTTTTTTTTTAAATTTTATAGTTTTGGTACCTACCCCACACAAATTCATATACCTTCATTTGCTAAGTAAATAACAGTGACAGAAAGTTATTAGAACATTATGAACATACTGAAGCTACCTCAAAAACCATTAGAACTTGACCAAAATATGAGATTGATTGTTTTGTTTTTCTGATGATTAGCATACTCCTTCAAACAAATGAAGATTTTTTTTTAAATCGGTAAATAAATGACAGAGTTCTGAAATAACAAACCAAAAAAAATTGCATCTGATACCTTTCCAAAAACAAATGAAGACACAAATTCCAAAAAAAGATTCTATGGAATTCATCTAAGTTCCCCCAAACACAGACATAACAGCAAATAAGAAACGCATTAACACAAAAAGGGTTTACCAAGTTAACCCACTTCTTCCCATAAGTTGCTCTCTAGCGTGACCTAACTTATTGTCTGACTGCCCTAACATATTACGAGTACGTGCACGAATATCTAAATGCGTCGGGGGCAACCGAAAAGCAGTAAATTCTCATTACAAGTCCGTCCGCGGTGGGCCATCGAATGCTATGCTAATTTAACACACACCTCCCAGTCGGCCTGAACAAGTCGGTCGGACGGCAAACGTGAGCGTACCATGAAAAGTTACTACTGATCTGAAAATCTTCGCAGTTGCAATGTTTTGATAATAAGGAGGTTATTGGCATGTCTGTAAGGTAAAGTTTACATAATCGGTCGTTGATGGTAGTTTCAAAACTTTGCTGTAGAAGCAAAAACTTTACAGCTAGTGAACATCAACCGCTAAATGGGCGTCTCAAAGACCGCTAATGATCATGAATATGCTTGCTATAGCTTCGCAAGATATCGGTGACACATTATAAGAAAAGCACGCACCAAATTTAATTTTGAAAATGGTCATGAATGACCGGGTACGCCTAAACTTCCTTGGAACTATAATAGGTAGGTGCTAGTCCAGGTCGCAACCATTTCACCTCCAAATGAAACTCATAGCTAGAAGCTACATTTTTTAAAACCATGCCATCATGGATTCTGTACTGTGTGTACCGTTACGGATCAAATCCCCGGCTCGGAGCAAATAGCTGTAGGCGAAATATTTGTGATCCAAGCAGGAATTGTGACTGTGCGTCAACCTGCAGGGTAGATGTGCAATATTTTCAGAACATCAATATGTTTTGCGATGTTTGATTTAATTTACGATATGAATTTAAATGTAATTTTTTTGTCAAATATAAATACTTCGGGTGAGAAATGAGGGAGAAAATCATACCACTTTTTATCGTTTACCTACTCGTACAAATTGTAACAAAATCTCCTGTTTAACTGCAGTAGGTACATAAAGTTTGTCGGCACGTACCTAAAATATGTGTTTTTCAATATTTTGTAATCTTTTTATACATAATTAAGTAGCAAAACCGGTTGATGACTGAAGCACGTATACAGACATAAAACTTCATTGAAACTGCATTTCCCATTTGCAATGCAAAATTTTCATTTTGTGCCAAACATAAAGTAACATGGAATGTGACGGTATCTTCTTTTATTACCACGCAGGTAGGTTTGGTAGAATGGGGGTAGTTTTGAAAATAAATTCCGTACGGGATATTCGCAACAAAGTTCAGAGCGGTAAATACAAAAGTAACAGAGTGCTCGTGGCATACAAAACACAAAGTTATTTGAACGTGGCCAGCGCGAGTGTCCGAGAGTTCTTAATCAATATGTGAACGCTGAACCCAGCAACAAAGTAATTATCGGTGTTTAATTACGTGATCGTGTTGGGTATAATACTTGGTATTCATTGGTGCGGGATTTTAGACGAGCAGTTTTATGTGGGTTATGTTTTAAATGTGCAGTGTGTGTGTGAACTGAAGAGACATTTTCACATGGACAGTTTCATGGGACTGACCAGTGAGATGTAGATGGCAGCGTCGACTTCTTTGACAGTAATGATGTGCTGTCGCCGTTCCTAAATCTTCACTCGTAACATGATGGGGTTGTGTCGACGAAAGAATAGACTAATTGACAGATTTCATTTTTCATATGTCACTTCGTCTTTTCTTCTATCGACAAAACTCGTATCATGATTACCATAGAAATATCATGATACGCGTGTAGCGTTTCCTATACCTGAAGTCGATGATGGGTACCAAATATCTGCCGGACAAACAGGGCACAGAACTAATAACATAACTGAGACAGTGAGGCATATCGTAATGATAGGTTTACCTATATACTTATAAATTTACTGTGGCCAATGGCCTGTTTTATCACCACAGCATACGTTCCAGGTACCTTTTCTGGAAGATAAAGTCATTCAAATTCTGTAAAAGTAGTAAGTAAATTCTGTATTTAAATCTTTCAGGTGGATTGTGCATGGTCGAAACCTGTACCTACTTATGTCGTTCAAATGAAAATAAACAGGGATCCAATCTGATTATTAATTCTAAGCCGGTACTACTTACCTAACTTAGCAATAGTTCGCTATAAAATAATCAATTAAGCTCAAAAGTTTTCCCAACAAATACCTAAGGTACTACTTAACGACTCAATTCACAAACAAACCTTCAAGGATAAAAGTATCATACGATCTAATTGAATAGCTAATAAACAAAGTGTCCAAGTTTCCCGCCTCGCAATAAATAATAGATAAATTAAATGGCCGAGAGCCGGGCGAAACAGAATTAAAACTTTCCGGGAGGTTTCACGTAAATCACAGTTGGCTGATTTATATTTCACGCACCTTGTCGAGTATCGCCCCGTCGAGCTTCTAGCGTGTAGTTCTATGAAAGGACTCTGATATCATGTGTGCTCTGTCTGTGCTCCCGTGTTATGTTGAATTATCTTGTTCATCATATTTATACGTGAATACCTTTATGCATGCGATAAATAAGGTTGTTTTATGGACTACCTATACTTTAGACCTACTGTAAAGTGATTATGCTGAGTGGATTGTACCTTCGGCAGTCAACACCAGCTCTAAAAGTTCTCAATTTTTGAATGAAACATTCAAAGTCGAAGAATTTATTTTAATTAAACCAATAACAGACACTTTTGAATTGTCATGGGGCCGATAAGTCAGAAAGATGAAGATGGGGAGAAGAACAGGCAAGAAACTCCGAATATTGTACATAGAAGCATTAATTGTGCTTCCATGTATCCTGTTCGGGGTAACGTTGACTTCCCAATACTTTCCACGCTCTTAAAGAGCCTCCACGAGTGACGATACTGTATAGGTATCTCTACGTCTGGCATCCCTATAGACAATCATTGGCACTACCAACCTTGCTGACTGTCTTGTGGTGTGATCTACACCGCCACATGCGAACTACGCATCACACTGACGTCACGCAAAATCCTGCATCGCGCAAGCAGAGTTTACCGCGCAACTAGTAATCAACACCCGTCCGGTAGGAGGATCCTCCCTTTTCTATAGAAGATCCGATGAGTGAACTTCACGTCTTTACCAAATCGCTGCTATCGGTCTTCAAATGTTTCCTATTGGATGGCTGTTTATCCATGCGTACTTTCAGAGATAGAGAGTCTGATTTATTACACCTTCATGCTTCGCGATGATCGCACGAAACATTGCCTTCCTTTTGTAGGTACCATAGATGTAATATTAGGGGTCTAAATATGGAATTGCCGTTTTATTCTATGGTAAAATATATTTATTGAATCAAAGTATTTACTCCCATTGTCCATACTGCCATCTCATTAACGTTATTTATGCGTTTGCAATAGAACTCTGGGGAGCTAGACTCAACAAACTGTGTGAAGGCATTATGAATTGTTTCCTGCGAAGATTTTTTTGTGAATTTATTAATTGGTCAAATACGGAAAAAAAATGTCGGTGGGGGTTAGGTCCGGCGAGGACGACGGATGGTTTCTAACTGTAGGTCCTAGTGTTAAAACGGTTTCTCGAGCAGTGTGAGGTCTTGCGTTATCATGGAGCAAGATCGGTCGACGAGGCGGGACTGTATCGCTGCGAGTTTCGCCATCATTGTTCGAAGTTCTGTACGGTAGACATTCGTTATTGTTTGACCGGATCTGAGGAATCTGTAGTGAATTACACGATGAAGTGACCACCAAATGGTTACTTTGCTTTAGGGCATTGTCGCGGTTTTTGACCTGGGGTCAGCCATTGCGTTGTTCGCTTGAGATTATCGTTAATAATGCACTTTTCATCACACGTCACAATTCGCACCATAATCCCTTCATTTCTGTACCAGTTCAACAAGGTAAGGCAAGCTTCAACGCACGCTTCTCTCTGCAGATCAGTTATATCATGCTGCAATGTTTATAATGCTGAGTGCTTATTCCGTGCTTGCTTAAACTGCAAAAACAAAGTTATTTAATATAAAATTATGTTACAAGGCAATGCTATTGAGTTTTGCTATTGGACGTGGAACTCTAAGACTGAAAGCATCGTACAAAATGGATGTGATAAAACTATAAGGGTGGTTAAGAAGGAGAAAAAAGTAAAAACACCAAAAGAAGCCATTAAGCTGTGCGAAGAAATGATAGATATGGATATGAAACATTGTGGGAGGATGGTTAGTCAACAAGAGGCAATCAAAAAGATAAAAAATCAATTGAAACACGACGAAGCGGTTATTCACGTTGATTATTCGGAAAATTATAAGAATATAATATATAAAGAAATTCAATCTGCTCATTTTGGTGCCAGTGAGTCGCAAATAACGATTCATACTAGTGTGCTTTATTTTTTTGACGTCAGTGGGCAGAAAATATCACAGTGCTTTGCTGCTCTCAGTCTAAATCTGAGACATGATACAGCAGCTGTATGGGCCCACATGGAACCAATTATGTATTTCTTAAAAATACATTTCCCACACGTGAAAACTTTCCACGTTATTTCAGATTCCGCACGTAGTCAATATCGAAATTATAAAATATATTTTGTTATAACAGCTCTGAAATGGCACTTTCCTCAGCTTGAATGTGTCACTTGGAATTATTCTGAATCAGGCCATGGGAAAGGAGCTCCAGATGGAGTTGGAGCTGTACTAAAGCGTACTGCTGATGCTTGTGTTTATCATGGCGCTGACGTACCGGATTTCGAAGCTTTTTTCAATTGTTAAAACAAAACTTGAGAAACATCGTAGTAGATACTATTTCCGAATATAAGATCTTTGAAAAAGATATGCTACTGCCCAATACATTGCTGCCATTTAAGGGAACGCAGCAAGTCCACCAAATTGTATGGTGTAACACAAAAAGTACATCTGTAGTATTAAGAAGCCTTAGTTGTACCAAAGAAACGTGTTTAACTAAAGCTAGTTATTGTAAGCACGGTAAACACCTTGGTTTCCACGAAGTTATAAGAAGACAAGTCAGCACACCGCAGCTCAAACGCAAAAAAACAATCAGAGCTTCTGCTGTGACCGTTGCCCGAGTTTAAGAGTCTTGCCTTGATTCGGATGACCACAGTTTTGTTGCCCCAGGTCCATCTGTGAGGGAAGATTTAAATCTAAGTGAATCTGTTACCGTTCTTTATAGATCTACACCATTTTCAGCACTGTCTGAAATGGAGTTGCCTCCGGAATTTCAAAGAAGTACTTTAGATAGGATTTTAGATGAAGGGCCTTCAAATGTAATACATTCTCCTTTGAGGTCTGCCAAGCATGTGATTGTTAGTGATAGTGATGTCTGCATCTTTTAACAATAATGTTTTATTTAATGTAATGGTTTCCAGAACAAAAAGTCCAAAGTTGTTTTCCAGAACCAAAAATAATATTGTTAAGACCTCACTTTATTTTTAAACGGTATGTTTTTTCACGAACTGATTGTGTTAGACTGATTAATTAATGTAAGAAGAATGTTTATATTTTATTTCTTAGAGATCTGATTGTTCATAAACCTTTTAATATTTTTCTAAATGTATCGAAAGAAAAGTTTAGTACCTAATCCAGAGGCGATATTTTGTATGTTTCTTTAGTCTTATGGCTGTATATTTTTCTTTTCATGTAAAGCTGTTATTGTGTTCAGATATTAAAACAAGTTAAGTTAACGACCCAAAGATTTAAAATAATATTTGTAAAAATTTGTTTGATGTTATACGGTATTATTATTTGACGAACTGATTGTTTGTGGCTGATTAATGTAAGGAGAAATACTGTTTTTTCTTTTAGAGATCATATTGATAATTTTGAATATTTTATTCCTGTAAGAGCTGATTTCCTATCATCAGATAACTTTTATTTGATTTATTGAAAAATCTGTCCTAAATGCGTCATTTTTTTTTGCATCCATAGTTAGGCGTGATTTTGTTAAGCTGATTTACTAAGCCGTATTGTTAGCAGTAATTATTAATAATAAAAGCTGATTTTGCAAAGTTTCTTTGTTTTTTCCTGTAACCTGTGTAACCTGTTTATCATTAACCTGGTAACATTTTCTCACTAACCTGTGCGTTATCACTTTAATCTGAAAGTGTAAATTTTTGAATAGCTGTATTTTGTCTATTTACGTGAAGATTATATTCCCTTTAAACAATTCGATATAAAATAAACACTATAAATGTATTTCTGTACAAAAAACTTAATATTTGATACGTTTTTTTTTTAATTGACAAATATTTTCGAGCGGTGCCACTTTTCTGAGAACGACCCACGGATCGGCTTCCACCATCGCATTCCATTCATCGTTATTTATTTATTTAACCAAATACGGTTGGTGTGTTCATTAGCCGCAGTGCCGCCCCGAGCATTCCTGGCGCCCTAGGCAAGTGACTGAAACGGCGCCCTTTTATGAAAATTCGTGACAAAATAAAACAATCATGTAAGCTGCGTTGTTATTGTAAACAGATTATGGGTGTTTTTTATTGTGATCCGCAATTTCTTCTTCTTTAGATTAAGTTGATAATCCCTGAAGACTTTCATGAGTCATTGTTGAGCGCAGGTTCGTTTTGATTAAATGATTTATTTGACGAAAATAGTGCCGATTCTCTTGTACACCGAAATAAACTCTCACTAAAATTCCTTACTTTTGGCTATGAGAATTTTAGCATAGACAGCTTTAAAATTCTATATAGATATGACTAAAATCGAATTTGACAATCGCGACTGGCAAGTATTTTGACAAAATTAAAAAAATGGGAATAACTGCATTTGAAAGTGAAGGAGTTCGAGGAGAATACTTGTCTGCTATTCATGATTATTTTTGCTGACAATTAAGCCGACCAGTGTAGAAGCTGAGAGAGCCTTCTCGGCCGAAGGAAGCTGGAATTTGAAGCTCTATTGGAAGTCAATTGACAGATGTCCACGGTCGTTTTTTTTAAACCATATTATTGTATTATCTGTATAAAATTAAAGACTAAAACATTTAAAAGAATAGTTTTTGTGATTATTGTGTTGTTATTCATTACATAGGTTCGGTAGTCTGGCATATATCATAAATTAACGTTATTGTGATCTCAATTAAGGTTGATTATTGTGTTATGTTAAATTTTACAATTTTGATTAATAATATTCACATATAAATTTCAAACAGGTAAAACAGTTTAATCATCTTTTAAAACTGTTCTGCCTTCGTAAATAGGTCTGCTAATAATTGCCAAATGGTCCACGGTCATGTGTGGTTTATACAATTATTTTGTAAATATCTTGTTTAAACAACCTTTCAATGAAAATGGCGACCGCGATTATCATGGGTGTCGTTTTCATGGTTTTCGTCTCTCGATGGTGTTAAAGCCTATAGTGAGGTTAAAATGGAAATCCAGGACGGTGGCCTTGGAACGTTCCAGATTTTTCGTTATGGGTGTAGTTTTTATGGTTTAAGAGGATGTTAAGGCCGATACAGTGAGGTCAAAATGAAAAACCAACAACTGCGAAATTTGTGCTCCTTTCATACGACAGTACAGAGTTCAGAGTTAATTAGAATATCAATTGAAAATCAGAAAGACCAATCAAACTAAAATTGCATCATGTAATCACAATGGAAAAAAAAAGATCACAATGGAAATTTTCCGATGACCAACACTAAAAGTTCAGATAGTTTGAAAAAGGACTAAAGAAATAATTCAAAAGTAAAAGCATATAAAAATACGAAACGTAAAGTAAATCATCTGTTTATAAGGCATTTTCCTTATCATTAATATTTCAAACAAAAATTTTAATCAAAATTGTGAACTAAAACTTATTTTATCGATTAATTTAGTTTTGACACGACTAAAACTAGTTTAATCGTCAATCGTTAGTTAAAACTAATTGCGTTCGTTTTAGTTTTTAATGTCGATCAAACTAAATTTTTGCCAACACCTGCGCAGCTAATTGCTGTAATTTTATTGATCACATTAAAAACCTTTTAGTGGGTCAAATGTACACAACTAAATGATGTTATAGTTCAATGTAACGTTATCGACAGATAAAACACCCTAAAGCTGTGTACAGAATATACAAATTAATTTAGTTGATGTCAGTTTAGCCAGCTGAAGCGAGATGAACCCGTAACTCAGTGTACACAAGGGTTTATTTGTTCCTTTTCGAAATGTAGGTAACTAATTTAGTTCGAGCTAAACTTCCGCTCCTAATATTTGTACGTACTGTGTACCATATGCTGTTAAAAATATGGAATGAGTAACTATGAGACTTAGTTAAGTTGTGAGAACAGCAAAACTCAAACACAAAGCATTTATTTGAATTAGTTACTTAAACCAATTACAGGCAGTTTTGAATTGTCAAGGAGTCGGTGAGAAATATGACGCTAGTTGCCCAGTCCGAAGCGTAGTAGGTTGTTATGGAGGATAAAGAAGAACGGGCAAGAAACTCAATGGGCACTCAAATGAAATCAACATATTTAATTACACATAAACCTACATGGGCACTAATGAAACGTCAGAAGCTAGGTGCATGGTTCCAATTGGTCGTTTCCTACGGATAAGAGCCGGCATGAAACTCCACAAACTTTTCCCTTTCCCTATTAAAACCACTTTTATCAGTTAAAGGAAACAAAAGTTGCTTACGTCCATCAGTATGCACTTCACACATTGCATCGATCGCAGGCAATTAATAGAAAACATAGAGCAACTTTTTTTTATCTGAAGCATTTCATCAATAGGTTATATCCACAAAATAAAAGGTAACTAATAATTACGAATACGATTATCAAAATTTACACGTAAAGTGGAATCACAAACTTTCCTACTTTCAAGTGAATTCGTTGTCAAATCACGGAAACCGCCTCACAATTACTTTAGCCTTTGAATCTAATGATGAGAAAATCGCTGAGTTTGCATAGACTTGGGCCAGACATAATATTTCTGAGTGGGTTGAACATTCCCAGGCAAATCTGCCAGGTTTGAATATAAAATAAATGAAGGTTAAGTCACTTATGTAAATGGGAAAAGTTCCAGAACTCGCCTTTGATATGGAGTTCTAGTTTCCCATAATAGAAATTGATACCGTTGACATAATTCCGTTTTAAATTTTCTATTTTAGACGACTAAAGTTTTCAGCTTCTTCCAATAGTTCTAGTTTTAACGGGAGGTAATTAGATTTTGTAGAAATACTTATTTAGAATTTTGGAATATTATATGTACCCGGGAAGTATTCAGGAATAGTCGGCTTAGGAAAGTAGATAACGTTCCTTACATCTTAACCTTTGCGAAATAAAAACTTTGCATTTAAACACAAATAGAAAATACTGAAATCCATTTTAAGTATTTTTGACCTACCTTTGTTTCTTTTGGGATTACCTACTTACAGCCAAACCCAATAACCTAAGACAGATCGCTACTAATGATAGACAGTACAATTCTATCTGTCCCTGTCAAACAAATAGCTGTCAACACGTTGTAGGGTCGCATACTTTGGCTTTATTGGGACTTTAAAACCAGGGTTTGATAGGATTTTCTATCTCCAGTACGCCAAAATTGGAGATAGATAAGTTATTGGGTTCGGCCGTTAGTCGAAAAGTTATACCTACACATAATAATATATGTGGTATGATATAACATACCCTAATTATGTTATACCTACACATTTGGACGTACTCGAGATAGAAAATCCTATCAAACCCTGGTTCTTACGTCCCAATAAAGCTAAAGTAAGCGACCCTATAACGTGTTGACAGCTATTTGTTTGACAGGGACAGATAGAATTGTACTGTCTACATGTATACCTACAGATAATATGTGTAGGTATACTTAAATGTCAAAATCGAAATCAAAAGTCATTTATTCAAACTGGGCTGAGAGACACCACTTTTCGAACGCCAAAGTTACAAAAGACCGTCCCCGCCGCAAAACTCCCGCCCTTCACACCTTCCTAGTGTTATATAGCTGGGAAGAAGTGGCGCAACTTACTCCCTAGCAGCACAGCTATCTGCTCAGTTAGAAGAACTTGCTTGTATACAATAGTAAGTAGGTAATTAACATTACGAAACACAAAACATTAATAGTTATTTGTTATACAAGAGTGCAAAGTTGCTTTTTAACCGCGTGCTCAATTTTGATGACCGAGCAAGCGAAGGATTCTAAAATTGAATCACGAGTGCAACGAGTGATTCAAAAATTAGGACCCTGAGCGTTAGCGACGGAATCGAAAGAGCACAAGGTGAAAAATCTTTGCACTCGAGTGCAACACGTAACTTTTCATCCCACCTCAGCGAGGAAATGACTACATGCAAAAAAAAAAAACACATTTACAAGATACTTTTATTTCAGTTTAGTTATTAACTAATCCATTATGATAGGTTAATACGTATTACAGAATAATCTTTAAATTAGGTATGTATAACAAATAATACTTAGGATACCTAAGTATTATTTGTTATACATACCAAATTTTTCTTAATTATAAATTAAGAAAAATTGAAAGTAACGTTGCTACAGTTACTTAAGTTTAGTGTAATATTTTTGTTAGGTACCTACTGTAATGTTGGTGTTAGTGACTTTTGTACTATTTTATGTAAACTATCTGTCATACTTAATAGTTGTACTGATTCATTGGATTCCCTTGGCGTAAATGTTGTCGAAAGAGGGCGATTCGAAAGAGGGTGTTTCGTAACGGATCATTTTTGATGTAGAAGGGCCAGTCCAAGGATCTGACTGAGGCTCTTTCAGTGTAATGGCTCCTACGATGCCTTCACATATTTTAGACTTATTTTGGATGGAATCCTCTATGTATCCCTCTACAACCGCATTGGACTTCCAGCCTCCATGGCGCTTAAGGGACAGGAGATCAGCTCCTGAATCGGCCAAAAGTGTGGCTGAAGTTCGTCGGAAACAATGACCCGTGTAAAACATGGGTTCTGGAAGTCCAAGAAATGTTGCTATGTCTCGTGGGATAGTGCCAATTTTATTGGCACCCATAGGCTGTCTGTGTCCATACACTTTCCGTTGCGGTATTGTAGAAAAAATCGATTGATTGAAGTGTTAGGCGGGCGTAAGGCTTGATATTTCTCAACAATTGTTACATATTCCTTGCGAATGACAAAGTTGCGGTCTCTTTTTGTCTTTGTGTTAGGTAAATTAATTAATAGTAAGTTATCTGAATGTTTCTCAATATTGTTGATATTAAGTTGTGTTAATTCATTAGTTCGACATGCTCCGTTTATACCAATAATAAGAACAACCTGTAACGTAAAAAGTATTGTACACATAACATAACATCACGCCTTGTTTCCCCGAAGGGTTGGGCAGAGGTGCACCTATAGTACACCCACATTTCGCCAGTTATGTTTTAAGCCCCATGTAATAGGGGGCGAGCCTATTGCCATCAACCGGGCACAAATCCAGACTTCGGGCTGCTACTGAGAAATTCCAGATAGAAAAACCAAATAACACGTTACTTACTTTTGCCGCCAAATATACGGAATCAGGTGCTTCGTTTAGAAACTTTTGAATTTCAGATGCAGTGAAAACCTTCGATAATTTGGGTTATTGACAAGATGACGCTCTTTTCAAAAATGCCACTAACTTATGATAGGTGTTGATATGTATGTCTTTTTTCATTTTTATTGTTGCTTTGAGCATTGAATATGTACTCCATACCTAGTGCTTGACTTCTTGGTCTCGGATAATTCAATAAAATATGCCAACAAAACGTTTTCCGAGAAAGATTTGGCTCCTTTAGCTAGTCGCCACGTGTTAAACATATCGTACTGTTTTAAATACTTCTCACGTGATTGTTGAGGGAGAAAACTCTTTTGCGCATTGTTAACAGTTTCAATCAATTCTGTAGGCGTCAAATAAACTTCCTCGTCACTTGAATCACTCATTTTTGGTTTTACACTGGTTTTCAAGTTTATTTTAACTTGGTTTGTTTTAACAATAAATATGATCAACGTGAAAAGAAAAACGCACGAAGCAATTTTATTTAAATTTCCGAATCAGATTCCGAACAATAGAGCACCATGGAGGAAGAAGTAAAAAGGTTTAATAATTAGGTTTAATATTAATAACACAAACTTCGTGCACACGATGTTCTAAATTCAATTTACTTTATCCACTAGAGAATAAATCGGCTTTTACGCTCAGATATCGAAGAGAAAAAATTGTCTTTCCGAGATGGGGGGTTAAAAATTAAATTAATTGCCATATGTCAGCTAGCACACGCCATTGTAAAAAAACATTGACAATTATACTCAAGCAGAAATAAATAATAAAAACGTAAATAAGAAATTTTCATACAAGTAAATAAGACTGAGATATGTATAAAGTAGTATGTAACTAAAATGCTTAAAATCTAAATTCTTATAGCAGGTCATCAATGTCAATAGTCAATCAACAACGCCTGAACAAAGATGTACTTATCGCATTTCCCGACAATACACCCAATTTCCTGCTTTCGCTCCAATCGTGATTGCATAATTTTCTTTTATTTATCGTCGTCTACGAAAAAAAGAAACAACTGAGGCAGTGGCGAGCGCTTATTCAGCCACCATTAGTGAGGCCGCCCGGCGAGGAGCCGACAAGTCAATAAATCATTTCTCGGCATCGGCATCTCTTATCGATTCTATTGAATAGCGATTTATTCGCCCGACGCTTAATCGCCGCTTTTCAAATATGAGTAGGCTTTAGGCATACTACATAAGTAATAAGTCTGGGAGAATAAAACCTTGCTTGTAATTTTGTTGGCTATTGATGTATTAAGAATGTGTTATGTAAAATTAGTCTTGGTTAAATAAGAATACCTAATGTGTTGTGAACTATTTGCTAGTATTCACAATAAGAAACTTTTTGTGACCGTCTTTAGCTACTTACTATATTAACATCATAACATACATCTTTTTTTATAGTAGATTGGCATCGACACTCGTCCATCATTCATTTAACTTACAGTACAGCTCGGTTGAATCACTGTCTCCTAAGATACAGGCTACCCTAGTTAAGGAGACAGAATTTAATGTTTTTGGTAATATAGACAATTATTTCTTTCTCCCTTTGTGTCCATTGTTAGTTGATTAAGTCTTAGCATATACTACTATACAACCTGTGTCTATGTATATATTTTTGGATCAATAAACTTATTATTATTATTATCTTTCGTCTCTGCATTTTGCTACACATTTATGGAATAACTTTTAAATATTTTATATTAATGAAGAAAATACACTCTTGTACCAGACTTGAAATAACGTCTTTAAAAACACTTGAATAGAGAGGTTCAGGTTGATTACATTATTCTTGCATCAAGGGTGGGAATTTTTTCTACTAGGAACATTTTCTAGCAAAGAAGAAACATGAAAATTTAGAAGAAATTCTTGTTCCTACTTTTTAACGATAATTAAAAATATTGTTACATAGTGCTATTTACCAAGCTATTAAAAGTAATTTTATTAATAAGGAATACGAATATTATGTTGTCCACGACATTTTGAAGGCAGTTATCATGTCTATGTACTACAATTGGCGCTCTCGTGCGATTCTGTATCACATTTCTATACGGGCTATTGATATCATAACTTCGTTATCTACTTCAGTAGATTCTAAAGTTTATCCAACTCCATCCAGCCGTTACGTCGTTTTTAAGTGACACACGGACACTTAAACCTCTGAAAATAGATCTAATATGTATGCACAGCACTCTAACCTTCGCATTTCCATGACGTTCTGGTAATACTCACCCTGACTTTTATTGCCGTTATCAGCGCTTTCAGTGCACCCTGCGCAGGCAACCCCTAAATAACCGTAGATACGAGCGCCATGGTGAAAAGAAAAGCCATTCGTAAGGGTTTGCTTAAGGCTCCCACAGACAGACAACGGGGCAATTTCCATGAAATTTTCATAGAACTTATTTTACTGGAGTCGAGTCGCACTGTCGCGTCGCACCAGTCTATGAATGATCCCCATGAGAGCCTTAATGAATGGCTGATCTTATTACCACGACCTGAAATCGTATCTAGCCGTCACCAAGCCGAGCGAGCTTAGGTAAAATTGTCACCAGAATTTTTAGTGTTGAATTACCAAAAATTAACGATTTTTAACATATCCTCAAATCCTCCCAATTTCTTGACAGGGTGACTTTAAATTCAACGTACTCCTTCGACGTAATAGTGTGATCTCTTTGCAACATTTAAGCACGCTTGGCTAGGACTAGGCAAAAATCCATGGGATTCGAGAAAATCCAAAATTTGTGTTACAATTTTTTTTTCCATTATTATGATTATTCGGGTTCCGTACCTCAAAAGCAAAAACGTAGCCCCAGCAAAGTGATGCTATGATCACTTCGTTGTCCGTTTGTCCTTCGTCTGTCAAGACCCTTCTTCTCAGGAACGCGTGGAAGTATCAAGGTGAAATTAATATCAAATACATCTACGGTCCCTTGGAGCTCTAAAAAAGCAATTTTAGAAGATTGCTTTTTTAGAGCTCCAAGGGAACGTCAACGCAATAAAAAATAGAATCATGTTTGGCAAGAAGCAACGTAAAGGCAATAGTCCGATAATCGTTAGTTGCATTCCATTTGCAGTAGGAGAATTGACCGTGACGTAAATCGATGTATGGGAGATGTTTTTCACCTACAATGTTTAGTAAGTTCTTGGGATAAATTCATCCCAACTATGAAACCCTTCATTGTGCGGTTGTTTAACGAAACTCTCAAATTGAATGGCCTAGTCAAAGCTATTTTGTTTGAAAAAGTGTATATTTTCCTAGGCTATATGGGATGCTTAAATGTTGCAAAAGGGTCACACTATCACGCACATACACAAGGTTTTCCAACATGAGCGGAAATTGATTCAAAAACCATTAAAGTTTGTAGCTCTAGATGTGACTAGGGATTGTATTGGATATGCATAAAGTTCCACATGAATGCCGCTCAGGTACGCTCAGGGGAGCGAGTTGCATTCGCAAGTAATATTTGAAATTTTACTACAAATGTTCCGGAATAGCGCTCTGAGCATATTTTGTTATTAGGTACGATTTAGATCCTCAATATCCTTGGAAATTTTTCAGTCTATGTGATTTTGTAAGAGTAATAATATTCCTAGGTCGTGAAAAGTGTTATTTTGTTTACGATCAGGAGTCTAGCCTCGTTAATGGCAATAAGCTCAGCCCCTAACATGGAACTTAAACATAACTGGCGAATTGTAGGAGTTTTAAGGCACACCTCTAGCTAACCCTGCGAGGAATTCGGGCGTGATGTTGTTATGTTATCCTAACTATTTTCATTATAAATTCGAAAGTAAGTTTGTTTGTTTGTTACGCTGTCTCGCCAAAATGGCTGAACAGAATTGGACGAAATTTATCATTCAGGTAGACCATGAGCTGAGTAACGACATAAGTCAGGACGTACTTTACATTCTGGACCGCAGACGTAGTCGCGGGCAACAGCTAGTAAGTGATAAAACTTTTTTCTTTTTTTTTCAATCTATAATAGGCTATTATTACATGGGACTTAAACATAACTGGCGAAATGTGGGTGTAAAATGTACACCTCTGCCTAACCCTTCTGGGATTACAAGCGTGAAGTTATGTGTATGTGGCTTAGGAATATCTACTCAGGTCATACCAGGCCACTCAAAAATTATTGCGAAAAAAAAGTGTTTATCTATGAGAGACTGGCCAGTTTTAGTCTATTATGAAAATATGATTATTTGTAAGTAAATATAGGTACCTACGTTCCAATTTCCAAATTTCCCTCCACATTGTTTGCCAAGTGTGTTGAGTCTTGGATTTATCAATACGATCCAGAAACGAAGCGCCAGTCGAAGGTTTGGGGGTTTCAAAACGAATCAACGCCTACTAAAGTAAAGCGATTTAGAAGCGGGGGGAGCTTTCGATCGCGAGCTTTTTCAATTTGACTGGCTACTTGGTGTCATCTCCTTTACGGAACTAAAGAAGCTTCAACGCTGAAAGGTATACTAACAAATCCTTGGAAGAAGTTTTCTCTGTTGTGAGCAACAAGCGACCAATCACAGGGCTTCGCGGGCTACTGCTCCACCACGACAAAGCGCCTTCGCACATGGCGCTCAAAAGGAGGGACTTCCTGGACGGCACGCACGTCAAACTCTTGGATAACCCTCCTTAAAGCCCTTTTTTTGTAAGTAAGTAAGTTTGTGAGTGTCCCGTATGTCTTTCTAATAGTATTACCAGCCTGGCATTATCTTCCTTCGAGCTTAGTTTTAAATACTGCTGGCGTGTTTTTTTTTAAACATATTTGAAAGCAACTATTTAGCTTGCAGTGGGGCACCTGACTCTAAAGCTGGCAATACATGTTGGCATAGTTGGCCGAGCGAAGGCGAGTACCAAAATATAAACAGCCCATTTGTCGAGACTCGCCATTGCTCGTCAACGTTCGCCTAGCTGGCCGAGTGCAGGCAAGCGGCAACGTGTATACGGTTCGTTTGGCGTACCTAGCCACCACTCAGGATCGCTCGCTACGACTCGTCTCACTTCGGATCAGTGTCGGTTTTTCTGCACAAATCAAAGGCACTCGCCTTGTACCAATTTGCCTATGCTTGCGTAGGCTGAGGCTTGACCAAACATGTAGACAGTAGCACTCGCTTTGGATCAATTTGCCCACGCTCGCGTTGGCTGAGGCTTGGCCAACATGTATGGAGTTTCTTGCCCGTTCTTCTCCATAGGTACCTACTTCGCTTTGGAATGGGCAACTAGCTTCATATTTTTGACTGACCGACCCCTTGACAATTCAAAAGTGCCTGTAATGGGTTTATTTGAAATAAATGCTTTGAGTTTTGTATTGCCGGCTTAACATAAATTTGCACTTCAAAGCTTAATACTTCGCAAACGGATCCCTGAATCGAAAAATTATTTCCACTCACCCGCAATATTTTTGAAGAAACTTTCCAACGAAACCCCAAATGGAATAGACGACAAAAAAAATCTTGACCACGGTCTGCGTGACTAATATCCATGCCAAATTACAGATTTCTTCTCTTAGTTTTGCTGCGAACAGACGGACGGACGGAATCTTTGTTGACTACGGAACCCTAAAAACGTAACGTCTTTACTTCCAATCGTTGTATGTTCTCCAGTAGGTGCGGTCTGAACTTATTTACATCCAAACTGCATACTAATTTTCAGCTAGTCGTTGAAAAACTCTGTATAAATCAATATTAGGTACCAATTTCCGCTAGATCCGTATTTCATTCTAAACTAACCAAAATCTGAATTTATTGCTTCGCGGCGCAGCAAAGAACATCAATCGATCACATAGTATCTGGTAATCGGATCTTTTGCCCGCATGACTCGATACATAACGTTTTGCGGTGTGACAGAGGGTTTGCTACGGAAATGATAGCTCCACATTTATAAGTATCCACTTTCACTGTTACTTTTATATGCTGTACTGTACTCCTTTTTTTTTTGGGTGGGAAATCATCAAATGACTTCTCCCGCTCTGGGTGGAGCGGGAGGGCGTGTCAGACTTTTACTGACTAAAACCCACCCGTGTTCCTTCAGTTGCCTGTGCCAGGACCACGGTTATATCTTTCGAATTTCCCGCGACCCTGAAGTTGCTGTACTCCTGCGGTAGGTACTCTTGACAGCAGCAGCATAGAGGTAAGCAGGTAAAGCTAGATTTTCTGGCCATTTTAGAATGAAATATCACATATACCTCGAGACTTAGCTTCTACAAAATCAAGGGATGCCTCATAAATCGCTTCAATATAATTAGCTGTATAACAGTCTTAACCCTTGCCATCTGAAAATGTATGTAATTACTTACTAACTTCTTTATGCACGTGCTTAATGACATCTGCCTAGCGTTTTTCTGACTACTTACATATGCTAATACTACTCTGTCTAGAAAGTACCGGGAAAAGATCAATGATACACAACATGTTATTTATTCATCCAAATTTATTTTATCGCCTTCAAAGTGCGCACATTCAGAAACGATACACTTACTTACGCCAACGAATAATCCAATCATCAAAACATATTTAAACGCTTTTCCACACATGAGTTCAGTTCTCGCCACGAATTCTGCTTTATGTCTTCTACCGAATGAAAACGGAAGCCACGAAGTGGTAATTTGAGTTTAGGATAAAAAAAGAAGTCGGCTGAAGACTTATCTGGTGAATAAGGTGCTTGCTCGATGGTATTTCGTGAACTTTGGTCAAAAATCGTTCACAATGATGGCCTTCTGCGAAGGCGCATTATCGTGATGCAAAGTCCAAGAATTTTCTTTCCACAAATCTGGCCTTTTTCGTCGAATTTGCTCTCTTTAACGCCGAAAAATAATATTCTTTATTTACCGTCTGACCTTCTGGCAAGAATTCCAAGTGCACAATACTTTGACTTTTAATCGACTTTGGCGTGGTTTTTTCGGTTTCGGTTCAGTTGGAAGGCGTTGGAAGGCTTGTTGACTAATTTGCATGGCAAACTCGTAAACCCACGTCGTAAACTCACCAGTAACAATGCGTTTCATGAATGTTGGGTCGGAATTGAATTGTTCTAGCATGTCCTCAGCGACTCTTATGCGATTGTGAGTTTGGAGAAGATTCATGTTTTTTGGGACTAGCCGAGCGGCAACATGTTTCCTACCCAAGTGATTATTTAAAATGTTACGGGTCGACTCGTAAGACACAGAAAGTTCGGCGACTATATCTCTTAAACTTGAATGAGGATTTTCAGTCACTATTTCCTTCACTTTTGCGATGTTAACTTCAGTTGAAGACGTTGATAGCCTACCAGAGCGAGGCAAATCTTCCGTTACATATCGACCGCTTTTGAATGCTTTGTACCACTCATAAGTTAGTTTTTATGATAAAGTTGATTCCCCGTAAGCGTTCTGTAACATTTTCAGTGACTCCGAACATGAAATTCCATTGGCGATGCAAAATTTAAGACACTCTTTGTTCGATGTTTTTATCCATCATGAAATTCGCGATACACATTAGATATGCTCTAGCTAAAAACAGCACTGAAAAGAGTTGTGTCAATCTAACAAAAAAAAAAAGAATTTGGAACCATAAACAAATCATTAATTCCCGATACTTTTTTGACGGAATGTATATTCCGTAATTTAAACTACCAATATAATCTGAACAATTAACAAACACTTACTGGATTAACTCTATCTAATCCAGTATGCGTGCTGGTAGCTTTTGGTATTACATTTTAACTACGTATTGGAAACATGATGTGGGAACAAAATTATAATACTCAGTGCCTACAATGTAATAGGTAAACTAGTTACAGAATCGCAGAAGTCGCATCGCCACGCCCGCGCTAAAACCTCGTTTACTTTTAGCGTTCTTCCAAACTTTTTTCTCTTTGCTCGGCCCCTCGGGATCATAGCCTGATGTTTAGTAGCCTTTTTCAAGAATGTGGCAGTCAAATGCAAAAAAAAACGCGGTTGTCTCTGGAAATACCTGTAAAATTTGTATCTGACAGGTAGTGTCATTAGTGAGTTCAAACAAACAACCAAACTCTTCAGCTTAGTTTTATGAGTACTAGCACTTCGTCCGCGTTGTTTTGTACTTTCCTCATTTGTTACCAACTTTCCAACCCGAACCTGAAAGGTAGTTTTCGAAAATTAATGTTGACGATCTCTATCATTTATTTAGAGAAATAAGTATTCGGGCCAAAAAGCGATTGGTACGTTTCCATAATATGACTTTAAAAATTAATTATTTTTCCCTCCCTTTTAGCAGTTGTTTGTTGAAAAACCCTGAAACACATCAGTTGTATTTATTTTTTGTTTTAAGTGTTAGTTCCTACCGACTTTTGACTTTTGAGTTATAACGACAGCGCGTAAAAAAATTGCTTACTAACTTTGACACGCCCTAAATTCTCTATGAGGGATTTAAAAAAAAAGTAAAATTTCCAGTCTTTATTTATTTACTAAGGCAAATATTGGCAAATTTCAAGTTTATAACTTGTTATTACTTTCACCCCGTTAGGTGTACATTTTTTCAAAAACTCGTTTACGTAAAACAAATACTCAATTTCGAGTTAATCGGACTGCGAGTTAAAATTCTTCCATGCAAATTTTGAGACCGATCTCCCTTTTGGGGGTTAGAAAAACAAAAAAAAATACTAACTTTATATTTTACCTAGATAAGTAATCGTGCTAAGTTTCAAGTTTATTAACTGAAGGAATAAGATGTTTCATGCAAACATTAACTCTAGGAGTAGGCTGTTTCGTCGAATATCCAAAAATCCCTCCGTGGGATTTTATAAAAGGAAGCCGTTTACGAAATTTAACATTTCTGGTCACAGTAGTTTCGGCTTTGTGAGCCAGTCAGTCAGTCAGTTTCTTCTTTTATAGAGAGAGAAATTACTTGATAAATTATAATTTTCGGGTACATCTCAATCTTCATTAGGAGGTGCAAATAAATAGATGCGAAATATGCGAATTAACATAATGTGTTTGCTCGCATAAATTGAATGTACAGTTTTATCTCTGCTTTACTTAAAACAACGTGAAATATACTCTCATTACCCTTGCTTTTACGTAAAAATAATTAAACTCGCAAAAGCTTTACTGCATCTCATTTTGAACGTTAACGAAAATTAAACGTTGGCTCGCATTATTCCACTACGAGCAATATTAAATTCCATATGTATAATCCATCGCATACCGGATAATATTAAAAAAATCGTTCATAATTTTTTGCTTTATTACATTCACTTTGGTGTGAGGCATTACACCGAGCGGTATTAATAATTCTGGTACGATTTTCATTTCAGCAGCATCGTCGTGGGGTGTCGCTACTAAATTGCTTTACAATATAATTACAGATACTATTGTTCAGGAATCCTGGCTGTGCTTCGATTTACATTCGGAACGAGACGAAAATACAAATTGTTCGATAGTTTCATTAGCGATGAAATTGTGCCATTTTGTACTGCTTTCCACGCATTCAATTTTTGGTTTATGCGACTTAGCAGATGTACCTAACAGTTAACACCCAAACTTATTGCAATTCCAATCTCTAACGTAAAAAAAAAAAATCGCTCGGGTTACAACTTTTTTTCAAATCTGAATAGGAACAAATCCTAATTATATCTTAAACATATTAATTGTAATGATGCATTTCGTAAATGTGTTGACTTTAGTAAAAGGGTCGAACGCCATAGATCATTTTGTACTGAAATAATAAAAGAAAAAAGAAAAATTTCCCTCTGGTCATACGGACTCGCTTATTAAGGAATTTATTTGAAAAATAAATTCCGGTAAAATACCGAAAATAATCCCAGAGACAGACACCCTTGAACTACTCCGTAGTCGCTGCCACATTGATAATAAGCAGTAATTGCTACAAGGCATATAGATAACATAACATAACATCACGCTTTGTTTCCCCGAAGGGTTGGGCAGAGGTGTACCTATAGTACACCCATATTTCGCCAGTTATGTTTAAGTCCCATGTAATAGGGGGCGAGCCTATTGCCATCTACCGGGCACAAATCCAGACTTCGGCCTGCTACTGAGAAAAACCCAATAACACGTTGCCCGACCTAGGAATCTAACCCAGGACCTCATGCTCAGCAGTAGCGATTGCGACCACTAGACCAACGAGGCAGTCATATAGATATAAAATTTAAAGTGATGAGTGTATTCCCAAAAAAACAAGAAAGCTTTGCACAAGAGCCAGACCTAGACTGATGTTTGTGACTCGAAGTGAAAATCAATAAATTTTATAATTTATATTCATTCCTTTTATTTTCAACTAGATGACTCGGTGAACTTCGTACCACCTACAATTTATTTGATTTTTTTACTTTAGCCTCTAACTCCAATCCGAACAACTAAAAACGATTTAACAACACGAAAATAATGACATTTGTGACAGACAGTTCAGCACGTCAGGTAGAAAATAGTTCCGACACGAATGTAATTTATTTAAAAAAACATGTGAGGTCTGCAACGAACGCCATACCCATACAAAATTACCATTTTTTTATTTTTCAGTTGATCTTTTGGGTTTTCCCAATTTTATTGTCTTTAAACCACCCCTGTTTTATAGCGAACATAAAAAAACAAAAAACATTAAAATCGGTTAAGCCGTTTTTGAGTTTTAGCGAGACTAACGAACAACAATTGATTTTTATATAAAAATAGATAATTATCAAATTAATTATTAGACCTCTCAATTTACAGGGAATATGTAGTAGCGCGATAGACAATAAAATCAGATACTTGCACTTGCATTTTAAGGTAGGTTTACAAATACTCAAAATAAAAAAAAAGGTAATAATAATGAAATATTTAGTAACCAATGCATTCTGTGGAGCGAGGGTGAGTGTGAGTGAGGTGTGTGCGTGTGTGGAGTGTGTGTGTATAGTGAGATGGTGAATGAGACTGTGACTAAGTATCATGTAACGCTGCCGAATAGATTTTATAAATATTATAATTATAATTTTCTAGCCAGTGTATAATAGTATTTTTGAATTCATAGTTGTTTAAGTTTTAAAGATTTTTGATCCCCTTTTCTTGTAAAGGACATGGCCAAAAATTGTATGAGCTTGTACCCCAGATAGTACAGATACAAAATATTTGTCATTTAATAGTACTGATCTTCTACAAACAAAATTAAAAAGAGGCATATTGCTGAGCAGTTGTGGACAAAAGTTATGAACGATTGAAAAGGTTGATTTTTGCACTATGGCTAAGGTATTTCATGTAAATTAATGTGTATATATCTGTGCCAGGCGTTTAATATAAATAGCATTTTAGTTTTAAAAAAAAACGCATTTTTTATAATCTGATAAAATCTATAGTTTGTAACTATTGTTTATAGCACTTAAAGTAAAATATCTACAGTAGCATATTCTGTATATGGCAAATAATAAAACAAAGAACATTATTTTAATCATTTAATGTTATCAAAACAATAATTCAATTCCAAAATGTCGTGTCTTCTTGCACGTATAACTGATCTCCAACAGCCATAACAAACATTGGTATGACCAAGTTGTCTTTCCCTTGAATTGGTTACAAGGCGCCTTGGTTTATTGTCATAACAGGCACCACAGACACAGCTATGAGGTGACAACTGTGAAGGTAAAATAGGAACCTATTAGTCTTAGATTTGACCACGACGTTAGAATATGGAGTTAATAATACCTGTCGTATATATTTTAGTAGGAGGTACTTATTGAAACTAGAACTTACCTCAAAAGTTAACCACTCCTATAGAAGAACTCATCAGATCAGGGGGTAATGATGATATTACATGCCGCCTCCGCGCGTTCTCTTATTGGGAAAACTACAGTCAACACACGCTTGTAAAAGGTCCATTGTCGTTGTTTGTAATTATACAGTTTATAGTCATTATTAGTTAGAGCACTCGTGTGGCGCTACGACACTATAAAATATAGACGTATAAGCGAAAACAAAAACACGATTCGAACGAGAAAACCGGCACAAACGTCAAAGAAGGAATGTGGTATTGACAATTGATATTTGACAGCGGTGTTGCCAGTAATAACGTAATATTATCCTATCCGTAACTGCACTAACATCTATAAATTCAGTCGTAGAGGGTTCGATTTATAGACAAGAACACATACAAAAAATACGTTTTATAACATTATGTTTACGAATAATTTACGTGTATATTTAAGGCCTGCTAAGCGTTTATTTATTATTTTAAAAACCTTCATATAATATTTTTTCCCTGTTCTGAACTTATCTAATATTATATGGCAACATTAAAAGGTATATAAAACGCAAATCAAACAGAAAAACTTTTAATTACGATTATTTCTCCACTTCTGCTATGATGCATAAAAAGTTATTCAAAATTCTTTATTTGTTTTATTTTAATTATCTGCATTAAATGTACGTTTGTACTCCGTGGGGCACATTTTGTCCATCTCCTTTGCCGATTTTGTTGTAAAGATGTGGGGCAACATAGTGGTAGTCTTTGCTAGCGAAGACGCTCTTAGTACCTTCAAATTGGTAACTTCCTTTAACTTCATCCTCTTAAATGAAGTAGGCAGACTCGGGATGGTGTGTCGGTGGTATCGTCGCAGACTTTCGTAAACAAACATTTTGCGGACGCTAAGTACTTTGTCTTTTTCGTATACCTCAATCGTGGGCGTCCGGTATCTCAGTGACAAGAACAAAGTTAAGTATACAATAACTAGGTTAGATAAATGAAATAGGATATATAATAAAAAATATAAACACAATAAATTCAGATAATAAAAATCTCAACCACGGGGAACTTGACTCTTGTATACGCGGCAACACTGGCGTTTAGGGTTCACGTTATTTTATGTTGAAATTTCGAAATTATACGATACTTATTAATGGTATGATCCCAGTGTCCTTCTTATTTTTTGGAATATTATTGTTACACAGTTTCACTACGCAAACTGGTATTTTACTTCGGATTATGCCCAAAATTTAATAAATTAATCGGCACATGCAAGTGACAGACAGCTTGCAGTGTGACTGGCTCGGGTACGCCTACATGGGCGTGGTATTTGTTGCCGCTTTTTACAATTACGCCGGCGGCGGTATCTAGTCGAGCGCCGCGAGACCTATCATGTATCTATGTTCGAGATCTTGGTGTCATCATGGATGACAAAGTTTACTTCAGAAGAATGATGGCATCGTCACGAATTCAGCAGGGTTACTTGGATTTCTTAAGAGAACCACTATAGGCTACCAGCTGGCTATAACTAAAATTGTGATATATCTAATGCCTTAGTTCGGAGCCATCTTGAATTTGCCAGCGTGGTGTGGAACCGCACTATTCTGTATTCTCACAAAGAGTCAAAAGCATTCAGAGGGCCAGCACGAAACACCTAGTGTGTACTGTGTCCATATGGACACAGTACACACTAGGTGTTTCGTGCTGGAACAACGTGTTTGATTTTACATTTTGGATTCTCTGCGCGACCGTCGACTGACACAGGATATAAAGTTCCTCTACAAATTCTTCATTAATAATTCCAACGGTAACAAATAATTAGTTGAGCGTTTTGGACTAAAAGCTCCTTACAATATACCCAGATATCCTGTAACTAATGTATTTCCATACTCAAGCATCCAAGACAAATATTGGGGTAAACTCACCACTAAACTGACTCCGTTGAGAGCTGAATTCTTTGACAAAAAATGTAACAGACTTATTCTATGATTACATAAAAGTCTGATAAATTGTTGTGTTAGTATATTTTGGAAACTATTTATAATTTATTCAAGATTTTACAATATGATCTTATTTTTATTCAAATTTATATTGTTTATGCTTAAGCAAGTGGGCTAAAATTGCAATGTTGTTCGTCGTTTTTTTTTTTTTTTTAATTTTGTTATGATTCTTAAGTTTAAGAAGTACTTTTCAATAATTCCTACATTCCGGAGCCCTTAATGTTATTATTTTGACTATTATCACCTATTTCTGATATTGCTGGCTAACCTGGAATTGGCGACTGTGAAAGTCCGAGGTTATTGTTACCATAGAAACATATATAAAACTTTTTATTGCCATGATTGTTTCCTATATTAAGTACTTATGAAATATTATTAAACACAGAAGCTTCCTTTATAAAAAGAAGAAACCTGGAATACTGGCCAAACGATTTCGAAATACAGTGTAAACTCCATGTAACGTCACTCGATTTAACGACAAACTCCCTAAAGCGTCGAAATCGCTCGTCTTTGGTTGGTTTAGCTTGTTTTCCTTACAATGTTACGCTCCATATAGCATTACACCCACTCTCAATAACGACATAATATAAAAGTACCTTTTTAGTTTCCAAAATTAGTGAAAACCGCGCAGCTGTGTACGTTCTTTTGTCGCTTTATTATCCTAGCCCGTAATAAACTCGACTGTCGCCATCCTGAAAGCCAAACTTTCTAAGAAATTCGTTATTTTGTTTCAAAATCAAAATCAAAAGTGTCGCTACATCTAAGCGCGCCGCCATGGCATCACCCGATTCAATTAAAGTAGTTTTTACCTAGTACTTACGTAGAAAATGGATGTTACAAAATAAGAAAGAGCCAGTATTTATTATGTGTGTCAATTAATATTAAATTATTAAATTTTTAAAATAAGATGCTTAGATAAAAAAAAACATTTTCGTTTCTATAGCTTCTGTGCGTCTTAGAGATGCACCTGTTAAAATATTTCGTGTATGAATAGATACACCTTATATAGAGTTTACACTGTAAATGTCTTACGTGCTCTGTTATTTGGTAGTACATAAATGGCTAAGTTTTTAAAAGATCACTGCTGGAAACAATGCTTTTATTTTTTTAAACATGACGACTTAAGTCCGGAAAACTGGGAAAAAGTCACTCAGCCTACTTTCAACTTACTATTAACAATAAATTACTAGGTAAAACTATTCTAAGCCCTATAGAGTCAGATAGCTTGGTTAATAACCATTTCATGTTTGTCGAGCTACGATGCGCAGTTTCTGAGATATCGTAGTTTTAGTGAACGCGGATAAGTCGCGGGATTTTGTCACGCGCGGTATGTACGCGTAGTCCGTCGCGCGTTACGGCTGAGGGGTATGACAATTTTATTTTAAAAGTCCGTAATTAATACCAGACAGTATGATTGCAAAAAAAACAATAAGTTTCTGCATGAAATCTTCCATTTCTCAATATTCTGATGACTCGGTTCTTGTCTTCTAATCTGAATAGTAACGCCAAGTGAAAGTGTGCTCTATTCAACAAACACCAAACTGTTGTCGTCGTGCAATTCATAAAATCCGATTATGCAAATGTGAGATCTAGACAATTACCATATATATTCGCACACCGTCGCCAAATAAATAGATATTACCATAACGCGCATTAATTAGGACAAACTAACAAACGTTTGTCTTGTGATCTGAACTGTGAATGAACTGCTCTATAACTTTCCGTTGTGAAATCTTTATCTTATGTGGACATTACTGTCTACCTATAAATTCGCTTATTTTTGATGCTGCAGTGTTAAAAAGACGGTGTGGCATTTACTCGTAACTGCATTTCTTTCATCCTGGACCATACCCTGCTGCTTCTAGATCAGGTATGTATGTACACTTTTAGAAAGGTTTTCTAAACAACAACAGTTTGGTTTCACTAAAGATCTTTATTTCTTATAATACAAATAACGTTATTTACAATATGTTTAATACATTATCGTTACAATATCTTAAGCTAGTAGTATTTTACATAGTACTATGTCATCACTGCTAATTTATGGTTTAGTTCAAAAACATTTCTGGGTGTGTCTTGTTTTCTCATATGTATATGTATCTCTCTTTCATGTATGACACGTATTTTTGTTCATTCGCTCGCAATTAATTTACATTTATTTGTAAACTTTGTATGTATCAAAGTTAATTCCAGAAACTCGCATTTTTTAACACGACTTTTTTCGTCACGTATATCTTTATGAATTATACTTTTCCAATCTGTCTCGTGTAACTTAACTATTGCGTATTTTTCTTTGTAATATCTTTATGTTTACAGAGTTTTATAAAACTTGCTAATACCAAATGATTTATAATATTGCGGTTACAAAATAATACGAATTTTAAACCAAGCGAATGACTAAGTTGTATGTATCATTACAACAGACATGAGTTTGTTTTATGGGATACCTGCATTATATTGTATACACCTACAATAGTTTTAATGCAGATATGTAACAATAGAACTGGTTTATTGTTCTCGAACAAGTACAGTGGATAGAAAGCGATACAGAGGATGACACTAAGTAGGTTCTTATGACGTCCGACAAGATCCGTGAACGTAGAATTAAAAGAACATGCTAATAGACGGAAGCGGAAAAGTAACAATCATTTGCCTCCAGTTTTAAATATGTTAGTATTCAAGTAAAATTATATAGAAAAGGTTAAGTGGTTATAATTTATTTACAAAAAAAAAACAACAACCATTGGCACTACATGAATAACAAGTTCCTTAGTTGTACATCTCGGTGAAGGATTTGGTTTCAATAATTAATCGATTGTTGCATCAACTACTTATGTATTCATATTTATTTATAATACTAATATAATTTGTATCAATTGTATATACACGGCACATATTTGTTAAATATAACAACACTATTCAAACGGAAAATACGTCAGTGCTTTTAAATATTTACACAATACTTAATATAATAAAATAAGGTACTTCAAACCATTACATTTTAAAACACATAGTTATACACAAACATAAAGACAATTTTGTTTTGAAGGAGCACTTAAAACTTTATCTAATACGCAGTACAATACAATAAAATTTATCTTGAGAATATGTTTTTAAAGATGAAATTGTCTACTTTTCATTATCTAGTTTAGCTAGACGTGAACGTAATTTCAAATGCAAGTCACTTCACTGCCATTCAAAACAAAATTACCATGCCTTCGAAAATAATCGCTAAAGTTCTTTTGCTAATTATTGATGTAATAACTAACAGTTTCACTTCTATATTAAATCACTTTTCGCTTACTTTTCTGTACTAGTACATCGTTTTAATCACGTCGATCGCACGCTTCCAACACAAGCCTTCGGAGTGCTTACATACTAAGTCCCAATCAGGAACGTCCATGTAGCCGCATACCGATCGGGTTTGTTTAGTTTATTCCTTTAAAACGTAAAGTTCGTGTATTGTGCTAATATTTGATGCGTTATAAGTGTGCTAGTATGTCGATTTCTGAAGGTTGTGGTGTATGTGTGTCGTTGAGTGCGGTTGAGCCCGACACAGTGACGATTACGGGTTGTGAGTCTGTGTGTACTATGGTGACGAGATGCTCGTCTGGATCTTTCTCCTGTTCGGGTTTGGGTAAAGCTTCGATACTGTTGTCGCCGTATTTGAGGTCTATTGGCGTGATGGTGGGCAGGTTGTCCGTGACGACGACGGGGGGGTCTGCGCGGGGGGCGCGGTAGGACGGCGGCCCGCTGTACTCGGAGCCGCACCACGCTGCGCCCGTTGATCCTCTGCTGGGGACATGGAAACAATAGGTGAACATTGTGGATAGTTATTGAAGGTATCCATCTATTTTTATTTGGCAACAGACTAAACGAGCATGTTTAAAATAGCTTCAGCTCCACCCAATAGTATTAAATTCCTACACTTGCAGTAACTATTTCAATTCCAGTTCTAGTTTTGCGAAAGCAAATTCAACTCTCACATATAAACACTGTTCTCAGTTTCAAACCATTCGTTTCTATTTCCTCGACCACTTTAAAACAAACGTAAAACAATGTGTTTGTCGTTCGTATTTGATTACAGATCGAGATATTTTCGTTTCACTAAGGAAAGGCACTTGAAGACGAAACAATCTGGCGATAGGTTTCAGATTGCGAATGTATTGATTTTGATCCTACCTGACTAGACTGGCGGTATTTGATCTGTAGGTCGGCGGTGGCGACACGGCGGGCGCACTTCTGTCTAAAAGAAGTAACCTGGAATTAAAAATAGTGGTCAGTTTTTTAAAAGAACGTTTTTTTTTATTAGTTTTAAATACAAATATAGGTATACAAAAATCCTTTTGTTTTTGGTCGTCGAAGTACTCGTCCACATCGCTGTCATCCGGAAACGTGCCGATAAGACTGGCAGCATGGAAATGCTAATTCTTTGGCCAAAGAACGAGCCGAGAGGTCACAAGAAGTATCGACCAAAAAAAAGTGAAAATTTCACCATTGTTACAGAACTGCGTCTTTATAAAATAAAACTTAAAGCTGTCAGTTAGCTTACAGTAATAATACATACAGGTACTGCATGTGTGTCTATTGTATTGCCAAAAGTTTTCGGTATGGTATGGCATGTAAAATATCTCCTTTCTTAGACAAGACTTAAATTGTCACATTCCAAACAAATATTAAGCATACTATTATCTCATTTTTGCAATAACAAAATATACGTAAATTGCTGAAAGTAAAATTCAATTAGAATTGCTAACATTCTCTTTAAAGGCCGCGGTACGTGGGTAGTTAAGTTTTTGTTACTTATTTTCCTTTTAGCTTTTCATTATTGGAAGCTTTTTGTTTTGATGGCAACCTACACAGCTTTACGAAAATTAAATAGAATTTATCAACATTGCTAAAAGGTCAGGCTAAGTTTTAGGCACGTGAAAGAAATCTGATTTAGGGAAAAACGAAAATGAAAATAATCTGATGAATGAGCATTGTTCCCTGATTGGAAAAACCTTGGTTTGATGAGCCACGACTAATGAGTTTTAAAATGTCTTCACACCAGATGTGCAGGTTATGTCCTTTAGAAGCACATAAACAGCCTGAACTTGAACAACATTGTGCTTGTTAAATCTTGGTCCAAATGGAAGGATGTGCCATTTATTTCCAAACTGCTTTGATTATCCTAAGATTCCTTACAGCTGTAGATGGACCTCTCGATTCTTCTTTGATAAATCTCTATTCTGTGTAATTTTTATGTGTGCAGCGTCACCTCAAATGTTCAGATATTTAACAGGTTTAATAAAAGCCAGCGTTAGAAAATTCGAAGGAATTTTGCTACGAACCTGATCCTTTACCCAAGCGTTGAGACCTTCTCATATTTAGCCATTTAGGACACCAAATGTTGGTGGCAAAAAAGGAAGAAAATTGCTACAAACCTAAATCTATATTCTTGCATTGAGGCCTGACAGCTGACAGGTCTTAAAGCGGAGCTGGGACTGCCTTCAAAGTTTCTTCTATTTTGTCTTCTAGGACACCAGACCTCGTTACTACGAAATTAAAAGGAGAATAATGATACATACCTTACAGTTTGTGTTATAGGAGTCCAGGTTTTTTGGCCTAGACTGTAAGCCCAGGATAGCACGGGTGATTTTTCAACCCGACGATTTTTTGTCGCGCACTGGATTTTCAACTCTCAGTTAATACTGCTGAGCTGAGCATTGAGAAACAAGTGCACCCCAGCGCATCTAAAAACACACTGCGGAATTTTCAACTCTCGGCGCTAAGCTGTGCGGTGATAATCAAGTGCGCGAAAAAAGGGCCGTGTTAATAAATCACCCCAAGGTACGAGGGCTAAGAGTCGGGGGTATTTTGGCACCAACCTGAGTCTATATTCTTGCATTGAGGCTTGATAGGTGGGGGGTGGCGGCCTGTAGTGAAACTCTGGGTAGAGCATGGCGGCGTAGGGGTGGTGCGGTCGTGCATAGCTCGGGGGCAGTCGAGGCACGAGACGCCGGCACGAGGCACGGCGCAATCCTAACAAGGCGCAAGGGGCGTCACGCGCTCCTAGCCGCCACGCCAGCCCCGCTGCCGTTACTAACACTACTCCTATACCTGGTAACGAAGAACATTATTAATATCTCTATAAGTAGTGCTGCCAGTCTCGTCTCAATGGACACTTGAGCAGCCTAAGTTCTGCGGAACATAGACCAACAATTTCCAGCACAGCGAGCACACTATGATACATATGTAATAGGGATGATGAATTTATTTTTATTTTTATCTCAATAAATGGTTTGTTTCCAAATAGTGCAAACAAAATTACAAAAAGTGAAAAAGCTTAAAAAAAATCCAAGTTATAAACGTTTTAAGTTAGGTGTTAGACAAGGACCGCATTATCTTAGAAGTGACGTCACGACTATGTAACTTCATACTAGCGGCGTACATTGTCCGTACCGTGCGACGAGGACGGGAATAATCGCCTCCAAAAACTTTAAAAAGCGTGTGTGTATCTTCTTCATATAATATTTACACCGATTTAACAGATTTTTTCGATTATCTCATTTTTACTATGCCTACATTTTACATTAACATTTCTAATGTCAGTCATTATCCCTATTCTCTGGGTTGATTACTTTATAATACTAGATACATTTGGATCATTTACAACATGATGGAATTGAAAATCTAGGTTTGAGTGCAGTTCAACCATTAATCATGTAATGAGTTGCAGATGCGAAATACTTAAATACTTTCATTTGGGTCAAACACTATCTGGGTTTGAAAATTGTCTGTTAGTATTACGTAAGTTAACTGTATATTATTAGGACACAATAGCATTATGAACGTTAAAAAGTTGCGTGGATAGACTTAAAAATGTGTCGCATGGACTACCTAGATACATTTTACACTCGCGATTTCATAGCAAATGGTACGCTAACCAGTGCAAGAAATGTGGGAGAAATTCTTAGTGAGCATGTTAAATTAACGTAGGTGGAAACTAAATAATCATGCTTGACAACACCAAGCCACATAAAGTTAAAATTGTAAATGAGCATTTTCAGGACGTTGTCATCATTCGCATGGACTCGCCCGCCGAGAAGCCCGGACCTGAATCCAATTGAACAAGCTTGGGACGAGCTGGCGAGGTGTGTAAGAAAAACCGCTAGCTCTTTTATTTTAAGAGCAATTTTAGTTTTTTGTGCTGACATGTATTTTTTGTCCGCGAGTGTATTTTAAACGGTTTTGGTGGCAAACGAATTTTGTATGTAGCAGGAATTGCCTCAGCTACTTCCTAATAGCCGATTGTTTGAAGACTAAATCCTTGACATGATCTGATAACATTAAATTATTTTTTTATAGTACTCAGTGTTTGTTAAGCTTATGTGAGAATTTTTTGAAAAAAATGTTATAATCATTGACGAATAATGTTTTTAACAACACTAATTTCCGAAGCTGCATTCTTATGCAAATTATGCGTCATGCGTCAACCTTGGCCATTGTATGCAAGAGCTCCTGCATATACACAACGGCCAATGTTGGTCGTTGAGATTGACAACTGAAGAGGTTGATGGCACAAGAGTCAGGACCATAATATACCCAAGTAACTATAGTCGACCTCATAATTGAATGACCACCCTAAGATTGAACGTCACTTGCGCGTCATAAAACGACAAGGTCTATTAGTACATGTGACGGATAGGTTCACTCATTTTTTTATTTTTATAAAGTTTCGATTTCACTAATGTTACTAAACGCGTAAAGCACATCTAAAACGCGTTAAAGGGTTGTCAGTGTCAATATTCCAAAGAAAATAATGACATTGAAAGCTCTTAAACGTTTTATGTTCATACTGTCCCGTATCGTTTGTTTCCAAAAACAATAACACGTGGTAACTTCACTAATATTTTGAAAACTTATCAATCCATGGGCACCAGATGTCACCTTACCAATAAATAAAACACACTAGAGCTGTCAGAAATTAGCCACAGATAATAACAGCAACTGACGCTCCAGCAACTGTTGTTAATTACTTTCGTGCTCGCGATCACGAACATGTTCCGGTGTAATCCACGGTGCCCCACTGACTTTGTACGTGGTATTTTCATTAATTTTAACGAACAATAAAGCAGACTTAATGAAGAAGCCATAATTAAATTGAAATGCCATTTCATAAATCGACTATTAAATGAACAGACAACCAAACATAGAGCTGTGATGTTTGCATGTGATGTTTAAAAAAAACAGCGTTTAATCAATCAAAAAAGGTTGAAAACAAAAGCTACCCGCTTAATTTTAACTTCGAAATTAGAATCTTAAGCAGCATTTTTAAATTATATCCACTAGTTTCAATTTCGACATAGAAGCGGTGGTCAATAAGAGCCTTAAAGCTCCTGCAGACAGGCGCGACGTGATTCTTGTAGAGCAATTTCTATAAAAACTTCAGGGATATTGTCCTTTATTGAGCGTTTATATGTTAAAACAGTTCAGATGCTTATTTTGAAAGTTTCCCTGAGGCCGCGATGGCGGTGAGTGACGCGTACAAATTGGCTCGTCGACACAACAATAGATCGGTTCCCTGTAACGATATCATCTGTCCCTAACGCTAATGAAAATCCAATTAATTACACTCTAAAACCCATTAGAAGTTTAATTGAAAACTCCAGCGGCGATGTAAATGATGTAATGAGATTTCGGCCAGACTTGTTATTGTCATATGCATAGCGAATAACAAATGAGCCACCGCAGATTGTTTCACGGTTAATTACGTCGGTTATGTCGGCCGTGTGAAACGTTTCGGTCATATTTATGAATATTAGAACGTGGACATTAAATTTTATGCACATCTGCTGGCTCGGATGAATCTCGCCTGCTTCGTTTCGTCGGTTCGCTCATCGAACTGGATAATTTTAATCAGCTATGAAGAAAAAAAGGCTTCAGTATGGAATGAGTTCCTAACTGTTTAACGATCAAAGACTCTGATCATAAAGGGTTTCGTTCAAATCAGCGAATACAACGGTGCAATGTTATTAAATTAATCTGCAAAGACGACGTGTTGTTCTTATTTTCACATTTTTTTTAAGAACACCATATTATTTTAATAAAATACAATATACGAGTATACTATGGACCTAGTGTGAGTTTATTCTAACCGTCTCGATTTTACGCATCGACCGCGATCGGCGCTCTGATTGGCCCTTGGCAGTTGGAGCGCAACTTTCGATTGGTGAAGGGCCAATCAGAGGGCCGAACGCGGTCGATGCGTAAATTCGAAATGGTTGAAAGAAACTCACACTAGGGCCTCTAAACTATTTACAATTTATTTGTATTTTGTGTTTCACGAACTGTCTCCAAATAAACGTAATTATTTCTTTCTTTCTAATAGGAAGTGAGCTAATTTTTAAATTCTGTCACAGAGCCATAATTTCTTGTTAAGTCTAACCTGCGGATCTTTTGGTCCTTAATTTAGGTGGATTGGGTTTATTAAGGTTCTTTATTTTCCTTGTGCCAATAGAATGCCTTATCATCTTCATCCTGTTGGTAATGATCTACAGGATTAAGATGATTGAAGAGAGATTTATCGTATTGACATGAGTTCGATAAATATCTCCAACTAGAAACATACTGACTTCTTGTCATCTCTTAAACAATGTCTTTTTTTTTCTACGTTAAATACCTTACCTATCATCAGTAGGAGTAATGTGAGCGGGGCTCGAGGGTGGGGCCTGAGGGCCCCCAACACGGCACCGGCGGCCACCAGGCAGGCCCCTACCACACCGAGGAACAGCACACAGAGCCGGAGCGGGGGCCGGCCGCAACAGGACTTGGGTGCGTTCCCTTCACCCTCGGAACAGGCATAGGCCGCGCCTCTGCCTGATCTGGAAACAAAAAAAGTTTATTAATACCTATCCTCTTTGGTATTATCAGCACAGATATTGAACGGGATATACTTTGTGTTCTCATTAATAATTCGTTTCTTCAACTACATCATAATACATCATAATGGACAAACATGACAACCGGCTTATCATAATTATCTACTGGTTTGACCATTCTGTATCAAAACTTCCATTCCGATTTTGCGGATGGCAATTGTAGCTAGACCAGCTGAGCAGAATGCCAATTCTTGCAAGATAAAAACAATGATAAATTTAAGACGCTTTCAATGGCTTATTATCGGAAAATTGGCATTGACAGTATTATAAGATAGTACTGAATACTCAATCCGATCAAATTACTAGCATGGTAGATATTCAAGTATTCCCTCGCTTTCAGCTCAAATGGAACCCCCATTTGAGCTGAAAGCGAGGGAATACTATTGTAATGATAGCTTCATAACGTGAAGCCCTATCCACGTCGGGCGACTAAACTTTTTACAACAAAACCGCTCATTTATATTTTATGTACTGCAAAAAGTCACATTAAATAGCACCGTGCATATTCAGACCCTTTTTTACGAGCTTTCCATTTATTTCAGCTAAAAAGTTACAAAATCAGGGCAGCTGAGGCATAATTCTTATGGAAAAAGTGTTTTTCCATGCGTAGCGGTTTCCATAAAAATTAATTACGGGGAAACTTGGTTTTTCGTAATGGCAGTAAGGTGAGGTGACATTTAATATTTCTAAAATTTTAAATTTAACTATGCTGTAAAAGTAACGTTCGAATAAAGTGGAAAACATTCGCTAAGAAAATACAATTCCCGTTTTATTGCATGGCCATCGTGAATTTCAAGAGACTGAACTAGTGATGAAATCTTGACGGTGAGATGGAACTTTATGTAGGCGTGGGTATAATAAAATTCCGGCTTTACCTCATTTGAAATTTCGGCTTTGTGACTTCGTTTTTTTTTTGTTTCATAAATCCAGTTAGGAGAAGCTTACACTTTTATAAATACCTACAGACCGCCAATGCCCGTCACCACCTTATCATCCCAAAAGCATTTGCTTTTTAAAATAAAAGAGAAGAAGTAGGAGATTTATTAAGGGGACTACAGTAGTGCTATTCTGTAAGCATCTCACCGTGAAACTTAGGTTAGAACTTAGGTTAAGTGAGCGTGGAGTGAGCTGTGATTGCCACTGATGCTAGGGATTGACCGAGACGGGATGACACTGTTAGCTCACTCCACGCAAGACTTCACGGTGAGATTATTATAGAATCGCCATGCTGGAACTAAACGCAAGCTTTATTTATAATTCCTAAAAGTATATGATTGGCGCTAATTAATGATGTTCCAACAAAAATTCAATCAGAAATAACAAATAATAATTATAAAAATAAATACAAAAAATTCATTGATTCTCTATGAAAATGCATCATTCTGTTAAAATTTCCTTCAATTAGTTATTTATTACCATTGACGTCATGCCTGGACCGCCGTCATTTTGTGCTTGGTTAGTTATTATTTCCTAACTACCCCGCAATGTTTTATAAGGTAGGTAACTGTATAAACTGTGTTTTTATAAATAATGATTTACTTTGCATAAGTTAGTTGTAAGATTGCTTAAAGTGTTTCAACATCCGGACAAACCTATTGAGGTTTTTGTGATGTTTCGGTTTATATTTTGTTTTATTCTATAATTAATAAACAATAAAATAAAAAAACAAAATCAGAAAAATCTGTAATATTGTTCAGGATACATTCTAGTTAGATAGTGTGTTGAAAACATAATACAACTTATTTGACACATGGAAAAAAACTCATAAAGAGACCTCCAAAAATTTCTTTTAACGTTTAAAAAACATACTTTTGTATACAAGCAACATATTAACGTAATAGTGTTTTATTTTTTTCAAGTCCAATCTATAGATTTTTTGTAAATAGATAATTGCTTTATTTTTTTCAATAAATTACCAGCGTTGTGTCATCGCGATTCTCTTTCTTTTCTATGCAGTCTGACAGTGACCTCGCTAGCTCTTTTCAGCCTCTTAAGGTAAATTTCACCAAACGTTTATACCTAGAACAACTCTAAACCTGAGAATAAATTTTGTTTTTTTGACAGCTTTCATTTTTTTTTATAGAGACTGAATTGTCAGACGTCAATTTTATTTCACGGATAAAAAATATCTAATAATAAGTTTAGGTGGTTTCACATCGAACTGCTTTATTAATATGACTTTAATAAAGCAGTTCGATGTGAAACCACCTAAACTTAGCCACCGTTAAAAAGAAACATGAGCAAAAAATAAACCTGGTTCTCTGTCAGGTGCCACATAAAAAATAAAAATGTGTTGCAGTAATTTTTTTTATGAAGGCACCTTTAATTGTTAATTATTTTTTTCGAGCTTTTAATAGCGATCATTAACAATTTACAACGAATTTTAAATGACGGAAAAAGGTTTTCAACTAGAGCACTTTAGTAGTCTGAAGAGATATGAGGGAACAGGGTGTAAAATTCACTCATATCTTTAGAAAAGGGAGGATCCTCCGACCAGACGGGTGTTGTGTCTGGTGGGCAACTGCCCGACGATTGTTTTTTTTTTTTTTTTTTTATAAATGGCATCTCGCAGGTCAACCTATGAGGTTGTCGTCTGCTTAAACGGACTTGCCTGTGGTTGCCCTAATAAATTAAGGCCTCCAGCCAGGACACCCGACGATTGATGTCGGGAAGTTGTATATATGCTAGCTGCGCGGTAAACTCTGATTGCGTGATGCACGATTTATGTGTCAGTGTGATGCGTTGTTCGCATGTAGCGGTGTAGATGCCGCCACAAGTCTTAATAGAGTTAAGAAGCTTAATCAAACAGAGAATTATGTGCAAATTTACTTCAATAAGCCAACTTTTTGACAGTTTCAATAACTAAATAAAAACCACAGCGAGTCGACTTGATTTAATTTCCATCTTAATCGTAAAATATATGCAAAAAGGCAAAACAAGAAAGGAATATTGTGAACTTCTTAAGTAAAACAAAAGACGCAAGCAATATTAAAAGGTAAATAATCTGAGGGGAAGCTACTTATACAGTGATATTGTTGCGGAGTTGTGGCTTTTATGAGGATTACGAGGACTGTTACGTCGCGGCTTCTAAATAACCTTATTTTCGCTCATTCAACGTTTGTCCTTTATCTCTAGTTAACGCAACCGGCAACAGAAGCATATACTGAACTGCTTGTGCTGTGCAAGTGTTTTTTTATGAAATTTAGTAAACAGTGTAAGTTTTATGTAACCTACTAAGGGCGGATTTCACCAATGAAACTGAACGCGATCAGCACATCTAAACTGATTCAAGAGCTGTGAGTGTCAACCTAAAGCCAGGCTGGCTTTAGGTTGAAAGGAAACCATAGTTTGACGAACTACTAAATAGGTAATGAAATTGAACGCGATCAGCACATAAACTAGGTTTAAGCGCTGTCAGTGTCATCATTTTCTGTGGACTATCGATCTTAAAGTCTCTATGATGATTAAATAAAACAAATTTGGTAAAGTCGTGATATTCAATTGTTGATGCGGCTGCGGATTATTGCTGATAGTTTCTACTGCTGTAACCACTTTTTCAAGACCATTTATGTCCATCAGTCTAACTAAAATACATAAGAAACGCCGTTTTTAAATTCGTATATTGGGCTAAGAGTTGTCTTTGTTCCGGGAGATTCCTTTTTGTTCCGTCAGACATTACACCTTAAGTTGGCACTTCCAGCCCTCTACAAGCCAATGACTTCAACAAATTCTCGAAGATCTCGATAGAAACATCCTTATTTCGTGTGTTTATGCCAAAGGGCGTCCAAATCTAAATAAAGACCGTGGGTTAGTTTCTCATTAGCTGGTAACATCACTAAATAGTGCGCGTCGTCATGAACGCGGTAACTGGCTCGCCTTGCATTATGCATGGCGGTAACAGCCGTGTTCTCACATGATATGCGGTTTACTGACTCGAAACCACCATTACACCAGTGACGACTCACTATCTAGGTCTCCATTACTGAAATTAGATTGGACTTTTTATTATAACTTTTGAGTTTCGACCAAGAAGCTGAAATAATATTGTAAGGGAATTGTGTTTTTTATATGTGTTACAGCTTTGCATTATTTAATCAAACTGGTGGGGTATGGGTGGAATTCACCAATGAAATTGATCGCGATCAGCACATAAACTAGCTTTAAGCTCTGTCAGTGTCATCATTTTCTGTGGAATATTGACACTGATAGCTCTTAAACGCGTTTTATATGTGCTGATCGCGTTCAGTTTCATTGGTGAAATTGGCACTAAGTAATTTGATTACATGAACTTAAAGAAATGTAATTTTGTCTTAAATAGTGTTGTGTATTTTTTCCTTTCAGGTTGACTTGTCAGTTTTTCCTTTGAGGTTGGCTGAGCTGTAGAGCATTTAGGTATGTAAATGGCACGGTACCTTCGCCAAATGCGGGCACTCTACCAATTAGGTCTAGCTTGAACACGGTTACACAGCCCTTTATACGCTAATGGACTTTTTATGTTTTCTGACATTTTTCAACACCACTACGTACGTTTTACTTTTTTTTAACTCACCCAGGAACTCGGCATCATAAATTATTTCAGAGCTCATCCCCTATATTCGTGCTCTGGTATCTAAAAGGCTACTTAATTTGCTTATGGTAATATTTTCGAATGCATGTCCATTTTTACATAATGTCTTTGCATCAAATCTAAATCCATCTTTTGTGCGTTCGTTCATATTAACGACCGCCATTGAGAGCGATCACAGCTGAATGCACACAAGTTTGTCGACCCCACATCGTCTGACCCCTAAAGGAAGAGGGTTCTTATAATGTTAATAGCTAATAGCGACGCACATACAGATAAAAGTTCTCTTTTATCGCTGTCACGCTTCACAAACGAACTTTTAAACCCATTCAAACATTAACCATTCGTGACTTCTATTGATCCGTAGTCAAATAAGTATTCATTTATATTTAACAAAAACAATCGGGTCCTACAGAAGCCGACGAAAAGCCAACATCAGTATTCATTCGACGTGATTTGAGTTACTTATTTAACAATGGAAAGCCAAGCTGTCAAAGGCAAAACATTTTAACTTTTTCAGTGCAGTGATCCTAATAGATCCGTCTCTCAAGTGTAAAAGCAAAAAGACTGGAACGCTCTCATTGGTTAAATTTCGTTTATAGCAAGCGGCGCGCGGCGCTATAGTTGTTTGGCGGTGCCCACCACGGACATTTTGATAAATAACTATTGCTACAATAACATTCATTTCGTTGCTCGCGCGGTTCTCTTCTGTTTTTTTAATTCGTCTAGTCATCGTCGACCTCGCCGTAGAGTTCAGTCAAAAACAAGTTTTCCATTTCTACTTTGCTGGATAAGACCTTTCATAGCATCCGAGATTTTATTGAAGCTCACGGATGTATTATAATTAATTATGGTATATTTCAAGCTCATTTTCATATCGGAGTCTTTTATCCGCCCGATACTATCGCAGTAGTGGGATGAAATGAAAAAGTTCGCGTGCCGGATGAGATAGGTTGTAACATGGCAATACAATAAAGTGCATCGAATGACGCCATGTGTGCCGGAGATCGGCTCGATAAGAGATGACTCACTAGTTTATGTCCGTTGTAATAGCTCTCGCCACGCGATATGGGAATACTCTCTGTAGTAGGTTGGTACTGTAGTTATATGCGGACTTTTATTATCATATTTACAACCTTTATGTGCGTCGGAAAATGTTCGTTACGGTTTTGAAATGTCGCAATCACAACTCACAATACACTATGCAGTGACTACTTTTCATGTACGTTTTCATAATAATTGACCTGCCTTCCCTTTGTGTCATTGTGCAATACGTAATAGTCAGATATTATGCGTTTTGAAAATTAATAATTCTTTGTCGTTTTATTTTGCGCACATTACTGTCTCACGTTTTCCAGATGTAACTGTGACGGCAACGCAGGTTAACATTGTCTTGTACTTAAGGCCACATTAGGCCTCGAACACTTACTGACATAATTCCACCGGCAGACATGGCGCTGAGTTTGTTATGCGCATATAAACCCGCATCTCGTCTCGAGTAGTGTGCTTCGGAGCGCGAAATTTATGTCGTTAATAAGGGCTAGGAGGGTTAATTAGCTGATTTATGTTGCCCATATTGCGGTGCGCACTCCGGATTATGACCCTCTGGCATTGACAGTTTAATAGCCTCTCCATATAACACGGTTATAAGTCGTCACGGAGGGCAATTACGATGAACAAAGATTCGGCAGTGATGCGTGACGAACCGGGATAGATTCGAGGAGATTCTTGATTGAACGGGTAAGTGGACGTTTGAAAAACAGTGTTGATTTTTTTCTAGTTTGTATCTACCTACTACAGAACAACTTTTGCTGTCTATGGATTAAGTGAGACGAATTGCGGAGAAACTGTGATGGTCATGTCCAAAGTGCTTGTTATAGAAGCAACACGCGCAATTAACTTGTTAGTGAAAATATCCGTAGCATTTATTTTAAAGAAACATTTTACTTTACGTGTGCGCAAAGTAATGTATCGCTTAGCATCTTTCTGAATTGTTTTCAATAATATTGAAAAATAAGTAAATTTAACCAAACCAAACCTTATGTCAAAACTCTCCACAAGATTAGAAATGAATAGAAGTTGGTTTTGGGATAAGAGATAGTAAGTAATTTGAGGTCTTCATCGAAGCGTAGTGTGCTATAAAAATTTAATAATTGACTAGACTGTCAATTATTACCCTCAGAGCAAATATTACGTATTTGCGGTATGACGTGACATGCCGCGGGACGTCAAGGAAGTAATGCCACAATATGATTGCCTTGCGTGCCATAAAAATGGCAATTTTGTGAACAAATAACCGTGGCCCCTCGGCAAGCCAGACTGGATGTGCCACGCTCCATCAAACTTGGAACGTATGAAACCTAATCATCGCTGGCATAGATTGTGCTAGAAATGGTGCGTTTGTTATTTGTTTTTTGGAAAACTTTAGGCGAAATCTGTTTCTATGGAAAAGAGCTTCAATCTGAAAGATAGTGTGAGTTGGCAACTGTACATGTTTTAAATTTTAGATTTAACTAGTTGGAAGAAACTCGTTCAAGTGCCTAACCTATTGACGATCGTCTGGACCTTTTTGCAACTACGCTCATAACTTGTAGCAAGTTCTCTGAACGATTCTGACATAGGCAATCAATACTTTGACGAAAACCACTCATTCATCGATACATTGACAATGCCTATTTCTATCACTTCTGGCAATCCTACAGCTACAGACTGCAACTCGTACTACGCTCGGCTGGCTATCGCGACGTCTGTCATTCCCGGCCCACATCCTGTGGGTGACTGGGTGCGGCGGTGTGCCGGGTGCCCCACCAAGCGTGCCTAGCTCAAACATATCGCACCCTGCCGCCAGCTCTTTGACATTTGATTTGACGTCGATATTGCAACACTCTGTTAGAATTTCTGGTAAGCTTTGAAGCAAATAAATGGTTGCAGGTTAGGAACTGTCTGTTTTTGCGTTTGCGTAGTTGTAGATAACTTTTTAGTGGGTCATATAGTGGTTTGTGTTGAGTTTATTAACCAGTTTTGCTGCTTTTACACCCTTTGATCCTCACTTACTCAGCATGCCATGAGCTTTATTAAAAAAAAGCGGCTTGATTTGATGAGAAATGTCTTGGATTATCTGAATTATCATCACTTCCATAAAATGGTGTTCTTTCATTTCTCAAATCATTCACTAAATACACAAAAACTAAGTTTCGTACAACCGTCTATCGTTAAAGATACCGCTTTTTAAAACTGAACAAAAAATCCATCAAGCCTTCGTGATCAAGCCTATATAACTCACACAGACACATCCCTAGTATACACCTATTCATGTACGAGTTGCTATTGCGTTTCACTTGCTTTACTCACACACAGAAAAAACCAACAACAAAGTAGGCATCGATTTACCGATTACACGTGTTCGTGCATCGCATCGCCGATGACATTCAATGGAATTACCGAGAATGTTCCCTTTGTGAAAACCTAGCAACGGCGAGATAGGGTGTTCTACTCTACTATCTCGTATTCTCGGCAGATGAGCTTTGATCTATTTTACACATCGTAGCTGTGTGGTTGAGTTTTGTATGGCAGATGGTTTCTTTATACAAAATTCGTCACGCTTGCTAAAAGGTCTGCAGATGCCAGAAAATACTAAAGGCATCGTTTGTATTTTTTTACAGCATAAGCAGATTTCGAATCATAGCCAACGAAATGCGAGTGCGGAAGAAAAAACAACAGTGGAAACTAACAATACGCCATCCACATTTGCACAGTGTTACGTATCCAAAAAATGGTTATTTAAAAAGCGGCTGACGATCAAAATTCTTGTTTTGCTTAATTGCTTTAAAACTGAAGTGAAGCTTTGCGTTGATGAGACTTTTCGTCGTTTAATTGAAGCCGATTTTTTTATAAGATGAAACGTTCCATGTTTTATAGAAAACGATCGCGTTTTGTTTCTGGATAAATAAACCCGAGGGGATATCAAGTGTGTAAGTGTGTGTTGTTAAAATGAGTGATGAGCGATTGAACATCCTGTGTACCATCGAATTGCAAATACTTAAACGTGTAATATTATTACCGCGTATTGCGAGATTAATGAATACATAGCTAATCATTTGGAAACAATTAGGGGATGGGAATTAGCTCGGGATAATAAGATATTCTTGTTGATTGGCTCCCATAATATAGTAAATAGATAGCAGTATTAATAACCCATTTCCTATGTAGATTACACAAATCATGATGCTTATCAGTGGTTTCGATTAGTTTGACAGATGAAGTAGAAATTCTGCAGCACACACTTCGAAAACGTATTGGGTATTTGGAGAAAGTATTCAATTTTGGGTTGGAAGGCATTCCACAAGGTGAACCGATGACCTTGTGAAGGCCGCAGGAATCCGCTGGATGAGGGAAGCACAGCACCGGTCGTAGTGGCGGTGCTTGGGGGAGGCAAATGTCCAGCAGTGGACGTCTTTCGGCTGAAATGATGATTCAAATGTTCAAAATATCAACGTCGATACCTACACATCAGCCCTTTTGTAGTCAACAATGTTCGAGGCTTTAACGAATATAAAACACTAGTTCACACGGCCTTCAGTAAAGTACATAATCTCCGAAGGAAACTTTTTGTTCTAGTTGTCATAGTGGGTGTTCATACGAGGAAGAGGAAGCGTAAGATCACGATCGGTCGCTCCGTTCACACGCATGTTCGCACTATTAGCAACGAGTCATTTGCGTTGTCGCTACTGGATGTAAAAGCACCTTAATTGATCCAGCTATTTCCTTGGTTGCTTAGACGCTGACAAGAGGTAAAGCGCGATCACTGTCCGACTGCAAAGCAAAGAGAAAAGAGAAGCATAATGAAACATCGCTTGGAATTTATTGCAAAATATGAATGCCTCTGCACATGTGGCTTCCCTGGTACCTCATAAACGGCATCACTATGTAAATTTCTAATAACTGCTCCCAAATAATGGTGTTTAATTTTTATTTTTTATTATTAGATATTGACATATAAATAACTCTGACATAATATTTTCATTATTTGACATTATATACCTACAATTTTTTAATAGTTTTGATTTTATTCTATAAGATTATTTCTATATTTTGTAAATGTGAGAACGTCGTAGGCCTTGTGGATTGTAAATTTATATACCATTGTCTATTTGTTTAACATATGGTACTTTTTGACAGGCCTACACTGTCCTCCCATACCTATTAACACTGTAACTAAAAATATTGTAAAAGACAAATATTTTTAAAAGAGTAACCATGGAGTTTCTTGCCGGCCCTTCTCCATAGGAAACGACCAATTGGAACCGTGCACCTAGAATCTGACGTTTCATAAGTGCCCATGTAGGTTTATGTGAAATAAAATATTTTGATTTGATTTGATTTGAAGCAATTGGCTATTTACTCAAAAATTTGTTGAGTCATCGAAAATTACAAACAACCAAGTTCTGTATTTAAATATGATAAATTACTATTAATAATTTTACTAATGCCCGTAGATTAAATAATACAGATATTTTTGTTGGAAGATCATATCAAGAGTTAGTAAGTTATCCATTTTTTTGTATCGACAAAACTTTACAAAAGCGTGTTCTGAATAGAACAGGGTTCTCAGAAATATGTTCAAGATTAACATATATTTTTTCCGCTACCACAAATTTGTGTAGATTAGGCAATTTTTTTAAAGACAATCCTACTTGGAACGTTTACTTCTTGTCAGCGCCTTAAGGATGTGTAAATCTGAATTCTCGATTTGTTATTGTTGTTTTGTGTAAATTACAATTCGAATCACTGTTGGATAAGACCTAGTCTAGTATTGTTATCTTCTTCTTGTTTCGAAAAACCTTAATTCGATGTGAGATATATCTGTCTGTTATCTAGAAACTTGTTGAAAACCTGCAAAAAAAACCTGCACCTGTAGATTTTTTTCTTTGTAACAAACTATAGTTTAGTAACACAAACATTTACGCCTCATGTAAATATTACAGCACGAAAAGTAATAGCTTTTGCGATGCAACTGTACACTTTACAATACAAATCGATAGTTCATGTAAAACAAATATCTGGAGAACAATAACAGCTCAATGCTACACGTTCCGCTCCAGAGAGTTTATTTATTATTTTATAATAGGCCACTAGATTCATTGTGCCTTATTCGCTTTATGCTCGTTTATCGAACAGTAATAATATTTGTTGAAACGTGGCTCTAACGTTGTTATTGTTCATTAATGTCAGAAAGTGAATTGAAAGTGTTTATTTAGCTGAAAGACGTCGTGGAAGAAGTGTTTTACGATGTAGGTACGGGGTTTTTTTTTGTTTGGGAAATTCTTCAGTCTAGCCTTTTTGCTCAGGATCTTTTAAAATTATATATTTCAACCTACATTCTGCCAAAAAAACATCGGGAATGGATGATTTGTTTATGATTCTTGTTGTTTGATTGGGACAACTGTTTTCCATTTTGGCGCCGAGTTTGAGTTGCATCTGTTATTTAGATGAAATACAGTGTTGATTTTAGTTATATCATATCATTGGGTATGAAACATGTTGCCGCTCGGCAAGACCCAAAAGACCTGAATTTTCTCCAAAATCTCAATCGCATATGAGTCGCTGAGGACATCCTAGAACGAGTCAACTCCGACCCAGCATTCATGAAACTCATTGTTACTGTTGACAAGACGTGGGGTTACGAGTTTGTCATGCAAACTAGTCAAAAGTCGATCAAAAGTCAAAGTCATATTGACTGTTTTCTTTGAGTATCGCGTTGTAGTGCATTCAGAATTCTTGCGGGAAGGTCAAAAGGTAGATAAAGAATATTATTTCAGCGTTATGCGGCGTTAAAGAGAGCAAATTCGACGAAAAAGGCCAGACTTGTGGAAAGAAAATTCTTGGATTTTACATCACGCTAATGTGTCTCAACAAATACATACCATCTAGCAAGCACCTTGTTCACCAGATATGTCTTCAGCCGACTTCTTTCTTTTTCCTAAACTCAAATTACCACTTCGTGGCACCCGTTTTCATTCGGTAGAAGACATAAATGAGAATTCGCGGCGAGAAAAGAACTCAATTCCGGAAAAATCATTTAAAAATGGTTTTGATGATTGGATTACTTATTCGTTGGCGTAAGTATATCGTTTCTCAAGGAGCATTCTTTGAAGGCGATAAAATAAATATGGATGATGAGTAGCCAACATTTTTTTGTAAGTATTATTGATCTTTTTCCGGTACTCTCTTGATAGAGTTGTATATATGTATTACATATTTCGGACTACACATATTGTCAGTTCTTGGTTGCCTCCGAACCAGCCTACAATATGTAATAAATGGATCACGGTATTTTTATAGGACTAATTACTTAGCTTACACGCCAAATCGGTGTTTGATTTACCCGTCCCGGTACAGAGAATCCCTAAGGCTCTCGCATCACCTACACCAGTCCATATAGTAACAATGACTTAAAAACTATGTTAGTAAACATAAAAAAAAAACGCTAATCAGTGCTTTTCACTTTACTCACTGCTTCACTTTTTCCGTCAAAACTTGTGATGGAACAAAGACCATTAAGTAAAATGAATGTAAATGTATTTACAACTAGGTACACAGTGTATTTACTTACTAAATATGTAAATGGCCGACTACACTTAAAGCTACAGTCTGATTTTCACAGCCCTTTAGAAAAAAAGATATCCCAGAGATCTTCAGTTGTACTATTCAGAACGTTTCCCAATAACCCAGTTAAATTTCGATCCGTGAACGAGAGTACAGTAGGTACTTACATAAGATAGCCGCCATGTTCCGACAGCTATCGTCAAGCCATGACCCGTCACTATGATTAATAATGCCCCTCTTTGTTCTGCTTTCCCAGTACATATTTACTCATAACAACCACATTTTATTGTGGTTGCTGACGATTGCCGCGTAATTCGAAGAAAATACGACAGTATGAGACGTTTGTGACAAGGTTTACGTAGCAATCCCTCAGAAATAAATTGAAGCCACGATAAGCGCTTTGACGAGCCCTGTACGGATTAGGACGTGAAAAATGATAGCTTAGGTACGCAATGACGGGTACAGGGCGAACATTTTGTGATGTACACGATAACAGGTGTGTGACATGCCCTTCATCATCAAGATGAAAGGCCTTCTCTTATATATTACTCAATTATTATTTTTGATGTCATCGAACGAGTGTAGCTTGTTAGTTTGTGTCTTATGTAAAAAAATCGACGATAAACAAATTCATGACGTTGATTATCTTCAGAAGTTTTTAGGTATCTGATGTGTCGCTACTAATTTTTCGTATGAAATAAAAAAATGTTATTTTCAATTAGCTACGTCGTATCCTATGTGTATGCAACATGTCAAAAAAAGCAAAAACTGCCAGAGGGTGACAAAATAATAACAAAAGATTTATATTTTCGCGGTGCGAATATTGCTACCTTTTTTTTGCTTTCACGATGGGTCGAGTACCTAAATAAATTACAAAGCCTGGCTAAATCACGTGCCCGCCGTGTGCCTAGTTGGCCAAATCCACACAAAACCCTGAGTGGATGTGTGCTGGGGTGACACATGTCAAAATTCGCAATTTAGGGCTCTTTCACAATGTTGATTGTTATGCTTGTATTTTAATACTTACAAATATTGCATGTTTCAGTTGTTTATAAACAGGTTGTCATGTTTTGGAATTTCGTAAATTTGATGGTAATTTAAAGGATTGAAAGGCATGGCGTTTATTAGGAAACAGCACAAAACAACGTTAATTTTATTTTGTTTGTTCACAAAAAATTCTTAACCAATTAGTAAAATATTCAGTACCCAGGTGTATCGCATCGTAGGATAGCAGTCCATTGGAGAAAAACTGGATAAAGACCTTTTTGTTTCAGCGTCCTAGCTAGGTACACATTCCTATAGGTATTTGTTATTGTATAGTCAACCTCAAACTCAAAGTATTTATTTCAATTAAACCATTTTCAGGCATTTAAATTGTCAAGACTTCGTTCAGTACCTATGACGAAGAACGGGCAAGAAACTGTCTCATAAAATTTCACAATATATTTTTCACGGAATACCTGATGTATTTCGTGTAATACGTAGAAAATGTATTGTGATATGCCCCAATGTATTGTGATCCCAATATAAAATCAAACGTTAATCTAGTTTGATTCCACGAAAGCAACAATAGCGTCAGTCTCGTTTCCCGAACGCACGTCGGTAACTAAGTTGAGTAAAATATCTTGTAAACAGACTAGATGGATGTAGCTAGCACATCTGTTTCGTCTCGACTTGGGGTTCGCGCACAATTAGTCACAGGATGTTTACATACACGGCTGTTTACCTCTTCAGTTGGCATGCCGTGAGGCAGGATCACTTTTGGACAAAACGTATGGTTTAACTGTTGCATCACAGTCATAGAACGTCTACTGTTGACTTTAAACAGCTTGTCTATACTGTAAACGTACGAAATTTCACTCCCAATTCTCTAAAGACCCGTTCACAGGTACGGTACCACAACCACACCACATCGCAGCGACAAAATTTGGGCGTGCCGTGGTTACGTGTGAATAGTGTCGCGCAACTTCTTATAGTTGCGGGGTGGTTGCGTTGTCGCTAGTAGTTGCAGACAGACAGATCTTTGTGCTTGCGATGTGGCCTGCCGCTAGTGCGCGGGCTCTCTGGTCGGACCTTCATATGGCCGGTATCACCCTCTCTGTTGATTTTGGCGGCCAAATGTGGTCTGTGTGAATAAACTGTTCATTTCCATACAAATTATCGCCCGTCCACGAGTTTTCGTTGATGTGTGGTTGTGGTATGTGTGTTCAACCGTGGGCCTGGCACAGGCAACTGAAGGAACACGGGTGGGTTTTTTTGGGTATGTGTGTTGGGTTCGAGCCCTAACACCTTAAAACTGATATCAGACCTAACACTCGACTGAATAGGTATTCATTTTTATTTAACTCCACGTTTATACGACACAGAGAAGATTAGGTACATAGAAATTCACGTTTTATTTTTTACTTGATCGTGAAGCAAAGCATCGGTTATACTTAACTACCCAATAGTCCCATGATAATAGCAATTGTTAACTGCAATATACGCTATAAGGTTTATTAACTCATATAGTATTGATGAAGCTTGATACCCGCTAATCGATTGGCTTGATAATGCAGTAACATTCCCTGACAGCAATCATTGGACGATATCCAAATTAGCATCAACCGATGCCATTAACTCTAATGATAAAATGTTTATGCAAATTGAAAATTTAACCTCAAACACGTAGTTGGTAGCTTGAATAATATATCGAATAAAGTGTAGGGACTGTTTCTATTAGATATTCATTCGCGTCAATTTCCATGGAAAGGGTGAAAAGCATTTGAATTTCTTACGGAAGATATTCGTTATTGATAGGACTATTTGTTTTCTGCTCCATTCAACGCGCCAGTACCACTGGGGATACATTTTACAAACATCTCGTTGACTTTACGAGTTTATCTCGCCTTATCTTGCGGTACTGTATCGGTTTATATGTATAGATGGGACAACATAAACAAATCGTATGCAGTTACTGAAGTTTAAAGATAAAAGACTGGTTTTGTTATTGGTGTAACAGACAGAACTAAGATCCTCATAATAACATCCATTATCTCGCTTATGAACATGTTTTTAGGAATAAAAGCCTTTTGGGGATAAAAGTATGTAATATTTAAAACAGACCAGTGATATGTCCACTAGGGAAAACAATAAGTAAAAGAAGCACGGTGTAACATACATAAACAATGTTGATAATTCTCCTAATAGTACTGTCATTGAGAACCTTGTCTACGTCTACCCATATCATTTTGCCAACATTTTATTAAGGTATCGTGTACGTTCGAGTGGTTCAGGTAGAATCTTTTATATTAGCTGTCTTTGTGGGCGTAGATAACAACGAAAAAAAGGTATACCTCCAATGCCTTACAAATCGAACCCGAGGGTGGCGTTCTATTGGGATCCTTTAGGGATGTACGCTCAGCCCCCGTCGCTGGTTTTTGTACGAACTTACAAGCATAACCCATCTGTTGAATGAACAGAACCAGATGCGTCCAAACGATTTATTAGGTTCACAAAATCACGGTTACAGAATATTGATTTTCTGTTTACGTTGTGAAAAGTTAGTAATGAATGAGATAGAACTTTCTAAGTGGAGGGCATGCTGGAGACGTTAGAGGTTCTTCAATGCAATAGTACGTTATAACGTTTAATAATTTAATCTTATAATTTTTCAATCGTGACGGAAAACAAACAATAATGCAAAAAGCATTACGATAAGAAGCTCTGTAATCGATAACTGACGCGTGAAGTAAACGAATGAATAGCAAAAATGGAATAAGAAGAAACGGTTTAAAGGTAGTTAAAAGTAAGTAAATTACGTTTCGATGGACGGTCGCAGTCCTTAGTCCGTATAACTGTCGAGAAATTGACAGACCCTCGTCCTCGATCTAATACCGCCTGAGTGGAAACAGTTTTCAAATTCCGACCACACAGGCACGTTTGATTGAGATGCTCGGTGCACACAGACGTTTATGACACCAAGTTTTAAACGTGCACAACATGCATTTTATAGAGCATACGAAAACTTGGCAAGGAAATACTGTTTACAGGAGTTTTATACGTCCCGAACACGTGCGGCAGTTATTTGGTAGTTGATGCATTAAATGAAGCAGCGGATGGTATAGTTTTCCACTCGGAGTTATTATGGTTTTCATATAAAACTGTAGAAGTATTTTGGTAGGTAGGTGAAGTTTTGGTCTAATTCTATGAAGTCACGTCAAGGATAAATATAACTAAATAACATTACATCACTCCTTTAATCCATGAAGAGTTAAGCAGAGGTGTACCGGGTGTGCATATATTTTTACAGTTATGTTTAAGTCTCATGTAATAGTGAGCGAGGATGAAATATTCGAAAGAAAAATGTATGAAACCAAGATCCGTAGATTAATATTGAAAATAGTCAGCAATCAGATCAATAGCTTAGCGAACTTCACCTTAATTGGATTAACTCAAATTATCAAGCAGCAGCAGCACAATATCTCAGTGATAGAAAGTCAAAGTCAAAGCATTTATTTCAAATAGGCACATAAAAAGGCAATTTTGAACGTAAAATTTTACATTAAAAATAGAATTGATTCTAGGCGCCCCTTCCAAAAGGTAGTTTCGTATGGAGAAGAAGGGACAAGAAACTCCACCGTTACTCTTTTAAAATGTTTTACAATATTTTTTATACATTAACTATGTTTCTTTATGTGAAGACGATGCACCAAGAATAAAAATACTATACCACAATTGGTAAATAGTTATAATAAAGCAAAGACATATACCTATATTTATCACGTGATAGATACTTGGTGCTCACATATTTACAAACAGTAAAAGTCTAAGATTTTCCTAAAATATTACCTAGGAACAAGTCACTGTGTGAGGAGTAAAAACAACAAATAATAGAATTAAATTAGCAAACAGAATGATTTTGTCTAGACAGGATTGTCCTATGGAGCTGGACCATCATGTTTCCAAGCATTCCTATCTTGTATATAATCCTCCAATTTGTAAATTTAAAATTCTTCTTTTTTATATGAATTTTAAATTTTCTTTCATTAAATTGCAATATATCACAAGCATAACATAACATTTAACACAGTACCTCATATATGATGTATGACGTTTAGCTAATCTGAAAAATTGTTGATAAATTTTATGTTTTTTCTAGTATTAAAATTATGTCTATCACTTCTTTTATTAAAAAGATGTAGATTTTTTCTAGAAATAACAAAGTCCTTTGGAATTCATACTAGATTAATACATCCCCAATTTTCGTAGAGCGAATTGTGACAATGTCCCAAAGTGCGTCGAGAGAAATGAAAGAATCAACATCATGGGGTGTTGTCGGGCCATCCGGATATTCATGGCTCTCGATTCAATTTGGCTTAACGCTTCGGGGTAATGAAAAATTTCCCTTCCAAATTATGTATTTGACACCACCGTCACGCACTTCATCAATTTAATTACGGCTAAGAATTTGTTTGGGCCTCATTAAATTCGTCGCCTCGTCAGTCATGAATAATGAACGCCAGGAAAATAACGTTCCAAAGCTTCGTTTTAGACAGTTAAGAAGGATTTTTAGCCAATCTATTAAATTCCAGTTTAAAATAGAGATGGATAGTGATGTCAGCGAGAATGAACTCAGTGAATGATTCAAAGAGCCGCTGACAGGAGACTAATTGGTGCGGTAGTGACGAGATCACACTCTATAGTGCTGATCGACGAATTTAGAACAAAAGGGTGACAAAGGAATCGCTTTTACCAAACCAAGACCGACACTAAATTATCAGCTGTAAAGAACTTAATCTTAGTAAAAAAGATGAGTATTCATAGACGTGCATTTATATCCAGGCAGATAAAATCATAAAACGTTTAAAAGTGATTTAATACGATATTCTAAAAAAAAGAGTGAAAAGAGATATGAATACAAATGAGCTCTAGAATATATGAAACAATTAATGGGACAGGCTCCGAGATGGCCTCAATTGAGTGAGGAGGTCATAGTCCATGTTTGTGGACTTCGTGGTCATTCTAGTATCGCGATGAGGAAAACGAGCGACGACTCGAAGCGTTGAGCAAAACGATATCAGGAACCCGAGGGATTATCGGTATGCTATTAATCATCCTGCTAGGTATTGACGCTGTGTACGGCACTAGACGGGTTCCGAGTCTGTAATCCTACCGATGCCGAGGATTATACCTAGCGATGCCGTTATACCCCAAGCTAAAACCCACACAATCCTCTAGAGGCTTCCTTCTTTGCCAAATTGAAAAATCTTGTGTTGTTTTCGTCCAAGGACGGGAGTTGGGGACGCTGGGCTGGTGTTTATGTTTGCTAGCTTATGTGTCGGTTTATCGTTACTTATTTATGTAACAATATTTACTGTGCTACTTTTTTGCCAATATATGGTAGAAAAAACATCGTGCTTTTTGAACCATCTTTCTTCCGTAATCACCCTTCGTTCTTCCGTAATAACTTTTATCAAGGAGCTGATTACCTAATGGTTTTGCCGCTATTATTAGGAATAGACGTGCATCCCTGATGACGCGAGTTCGCGGCAGCACCGGCAGCACTACAGTTTTTCAAAGTGTTTTCGCAGATCGGTGGGATTCCCCGATGTTGCGGAGGTGGATGCAGGATGACGCGGAAATTTAATATACTGGAAATGTATAGCTTGATATGTAGCAGCCGTGTGGAAAAACAATACTATATAAAGTGTAAAAGACCAAAAAATTAACAAGTTACAAACGTTTTAAAATAACTTTTAGACAATGTCAGCACTGTCATAGAATTGACTTCACGACTATGTTACTTCATACTAGCGCCATACATTATCCGTACCGCGCGACAAACGGAAATAATCGAAAAACTTCTAAAGCGTGTAGCTTTTTCATATTACAGATTATTTCAATTATCTTATTTTATTATTATATCATTTGTTCGAACATTAAATCTAATCTACACATACATACATACATAAACTCACGCCTTCTTCCCATGGGGGCAGGCAGAAACCACAGAACGCCACCTGCTACGTTCCTTACATACTCCTTTTGCCTCGTTTACGTTCATACATCTGACCTTTCTGAAGAACATCACCAATAAGGTCACTATATGTCTTCCTAGGGCGTCCCCTCCCGGCGTTTCCACTCACATCTAATCTAATCTAATATTAGTCATCAGCCCTATTGTTACTAACTCTGTGGAATACTGTCTGAAATAAAAGTATTAAATCCTATTCTATTCTATTGTACTCTCGTTTTCCACAAATTAATTAGGTCAATTGAAGAGTTTTCCTTCATAGGTCATGTTAGAAATCTGTCATCTCGTAGGCGATTATGTTCACAACGTAAAGGTCAAAATAAATTATTAATGTAAGTACATAAACACTTGGTCATTAAGCACCACATTACGTGGTTGAACAGCATTGTTTCGGGCCACAAAACAAAACTCATATCAAAGAGCGGCCATTACCGTTTGTAACGAGGCGGGGCGTGTCTGAAGGTCCATTAGTAAACCAGCTTAGATTTAGAACATTAAAGTATTACCAGTAACATGAAATTGATGAGGACATCCTTCTGGGGGGATATTGATTTGCAATGACGATGACAATATCGTACCCGTCTCTGAATGGAAATAATAAACGTGCCTTTTAAAAGCAGGTACTAAATTTCATTAAATTCTTTAAAAATATTTAGGTGTATTTACTTCAATAAGTTAGACTGTCGTGTCAAAATTAAAACCACAGAACAAATTAAAGAGGACCTCTTTTGTCTGTTCTGTGATTAAAACAAAAGAACACAAAATAATTTTCATCATCGTGCAAATTTCTTTCCAGCAGGTGTGTAGGTCACAGAAAAATTTCTCTGAACACATCACATAAAGTTTTTCATTTCAGACATTCGTTCCATTTCATCTGTGTGTAGCTTCGCCAATCCACAATACAGATGAATTCATCGTTTTCAGCTGCTAGTAGTTTTATTTAGTACCTAGTACAAAGCTTTCAACATAGAAACCTTTTACAACCTTTTTTCAGAATCGGAAAACTATTGTTTACCTAAAATGCAATCGCGTATTTTACGAAAAATTGTACTTCGAATGCCCATGGTCTATAATATTGTTCTTTTCTTTTCATACAAAAGTAATAAAAAACACAAATAAAATAATGTGATATTTACGATCAAAGATTGTTCTGAAAATAATGGTAATAAAAACATTAAATCCGTACATAAATCCATATCCGATGACGGTATTGCTACACCAATAATGATAAATAATAAATTGGTATATTTGTTTATTTTTAGGAAGCACCTGCGAGGTCACTCACTAAGTTTTCATGGCTAGGCTTGGCCTGGTTTAGCCTTCTTGTAGAATAAACTGTAATGGGGGTAGAATTCGGATCAGTATTTAATAATTTATTACTTATTATGAACATTCTTATTTTATTTCAGAAGCATCTACTTTAATGCATTAGGTACATTTTATATGTAGATATGAGGAGGATATAGAGCTACCTAGTAGTTTTCACTACAGCAGCTTTTCTAAAAGTCATATTGATAAGCTAATATACTTATATTATAAATGCGAAAGTAACTCAGTGTGTTTTCACGCCAAATTCACTGAACCGATCGTTATAAACAGGTAGCCTGGGAGAAAGCCATATGAAAGTTTTCATCCTGGATATTTGAATTAAAAATTATGAAATACGAAATACAAGCTGACGAAGCCGCGGGTAACAGCCAGTTTACTAATAAACATGAAATAGGTAGATAGGTGTATGATATGAAAGCTAAGCTAATATCGACACGAGACCGCAGACATGTTAGAACCGTGTGCGTTGATCCAGCGAAATCGGTGATTTGCCCCAGGGTCGGTACAGCAATATAACAGGGTACCTAGTATAGGTACCAACGTACGTTGGTAGATAACGTCCAGAAGATTCAGAAGGCCAGTGGGTAATTAAATTAAAGGCACATCACAAGACAAAATGAAACAAATCGAAGTCATACAACTTCAAGACAAAGAATTTGTCGAATGTTGCGAATCATTCGTAGTTATGAAAAACGTATCGAATTTAGAGGGTAATTTTGCCTTCTAGAACACTCCAATGTCATCCGATTAGGCTGACAATCAGCACTTATTGAATGTTATTTATAAGTTACAAAACACAGCTCCCTAAAACGCAACTTTGATAGATATTGGTGCCGATTCTCTTGTACACCGAACTAAACTAACTAAACTATCACTAAAATTCCTTACTTTTTACTATGAAAATCTTGAAGCTATTCTGCGAAAAAAAATCTCCAAATTTAAAAATAATTTGACACAACTATAATCGAATTTGACAATCACGAGACCACGTGTTTTTTTTTTCTTTTGATTTCGCAACGTCTTTGTTTGCTAGACCCGGAGGCAGTCTGGGGCAGCCTCGACGTGTTTTCTATGGAAGTTTTGACTTTTTGTGTGAAAAATATAAAATAAAAATATCTACATGTAGAGATTTGGTGGTATCAGGGTTACAAAGGGGGTCGAAATTTTCATTATTTTTGTGATAGGACACACCGTTTTCGAGATATGAGCAAAAAAATAAAAAGAAAGTTAAAGTACAGTTTTTGCACGTCTGAAGTCGAGGTGTTGGTGTGAATTTTAGTTCACGCCACCTAATTTTATTCCACACCTTTTTAATCGCGATTAAAAATAGTCAGATTCATGTTCAGATTTAGTTAGACAATCAAATTTTTAGGTGAAAAACGTAAAATTCAGAATAGCAAAATAGCCATTTTCACTAAACTAATAACTCAGTGCAATCTTAGTGCTGTCAAACTAAAATATAGTTAAGTTGTGTCACTATAGTCAATTTCAGAATGGAAAATCGTCATTTGACAGAATTAAACCAAATTTTTGTGATTTTTAGTCTAGTTTAGAGGCGTTTGTGACAAGAGAATCGGCACCATTAGTATCTTTGTTTAGTTTGGCGTAGGTAGGCGTATCATTACTAGAAAGACTGCAGGCAGATGCTGGATGCGTCAAGCTGAAGACAGGGCGCTATGGCGCTCATTAGGGGAGGCCTATGTCCAGCAGTGGACTAAAATAGGCTGATGATGATGATAGGCGTATCATTCATAATTGTTGTGCTCTTACTGTTATTACAAGGACTTTGCCTTCTGCACTTCTGTGCCATCTGCTTTGTGGTAACAGGGTCGCCATTTCCCGCCACCTGGCCGCACGGATGTCAACCCAACTTCCCCACATTATATTTCGAAACATTTATAAAATAATTATAGGCTTAAACTTTAATGGGAAGTGGGTGTGTGCCTGTATGGATACTGCTGACAAAAAAAAATACCGTAAGGAATTGTCATACAAATTATGTGACAACTCCTTACGGAGTTTATCATGGTACCTACGTATAATGACTATATCAATCACATTATAAATTATGCTCCAACTCTACTTAATATCCAAACTTCATTTATTTTCGAGTAGCATCAGTTTAGTTAGAGTTTACAAAGTTGCGAGTAATTAAAACAATATTAGGTATATATAACACGAATAATAAAATCATGGAAACCGGTAGGAACAGTTCGATGTCTATTTGTATGCTCTTCCTTGAACCTCCAACCACTAACACAGACGCACGTCACTTAGGCCAATCGATGAACACCCCATTTGTCAAAACCTGTCTAGTGGTTTACTTTATGAAGGAACATCCATCTTTTCAGACCAGTCTTTATGTGATATCGAAATGATATCTTAGCCTTCGATGCTATTCAATACAGGAATAATTAAATAAAGACGTGACATTTTAGATTGAGGACTTTCATATAGCGTTGTATCGAAGACGAAATTGATTGATTGAATACGGTCATTCCACCAACCAATTTGTCTTCTCCGAGTTTCGATTCGAAATTAAGCCGTGAATAAATACTTGATGCCGCACAACCATAAAATATTGTTACAACATTTCCAACTACAGATTTTTTTTTATAAAAGAACGTTAAAAAGTTTCGCGTGAAACCGTAGCTTGATAGATAATTTAATTTGTGAAACGAATGACAATGGAAGCTGTTACAAGATTTTTTATTTATATACAAGTTTTAATTAATGCTGTCCTCTCTGTTTATTATGGACCATAATTTTTAAAGTACGCAGATAGCTACTTTAAAGTTCAGCACATATTTAGATAGATTCTATGGGTAAAAGATAAAATCACGTTAATTTATGTAATCGGTTGTACAACTAGGTCACCGGGTGTGCAGACACATTTCCCCAAAATAAGGTATTCACAGAAATACCACATTGAATGGGTCTACTCGTACCTCTCTGGCGCAATTTGTCTCTAAATACCTGAGCAAAAAGATTAGCTCCACAATGAAGGCATTTTGAGCCTTACCTACCTGAGTTATTCATAACTCTATTGTGACATGTACAACTTTTTTGTCATAAGCGTATCATTTTTTTGACCAATTGTACGTATAAGATATACATAACTTCCTGTTATCTTAAGTTCACATTGTCCTCGGTAAAGTAATTACTCGCCTCTTTGTCGTCATGTGTCTTGATATTCGGCCCTCAAAAGAAGACAAAAGCGGTCTGTCCCGGGCTAACGATCTTGACACCGATATGCTATTGTCCACATAACTAACATTGTTCAATAGCTTGATTTATGGCATCCCTTACGTCACAAGAGTGAACCAAGACTCAAATTCGCTGTTATATTGATGAATGGCGAGTATTTGTTACAACTCTTGGTAATTTCGTAAGTTTCAGCAAAAAGGTCTTATTTCAGTCGGGATCAATTTATTCTGAAGTATAAACTATGTTTTGATATATGGTAAGACTGTCTTGATATTGATACGTCGCTCTTAAACATAGGCCCTTGATCGGTACTGAATGGCCTTGGAGATAATGGCATAATCAACACGCTTGGGAACCCGGATTATGGTGTTAATAACGGGAGGGCACTGCCGCATGCCGCTACTATACATATGGACGATTTCCAGTTGACGGATGGTTGGAGATGAATTTCATTATTTATGTTCACCTTGGCAAGTTCAAAGAAATATGGATAATTATCTTTTTAAACGTGATATTCTAAGATAATATCACTCATGTATTGCATATAGAAGAAGTTCGGCCGATGTTATGTTTCGATTGAGCGATCGTTCACCAAGATCCGTATGATTACTACTGTACTATTTGACATTTGTAATATTACATAACATAACATAGCATTACATCACGCCTGGTTTCCCCGAAGGGTTGGGCAGAGGTGTAACTACAATACACACACATTACGTCAGATATGTTTAAGTCCCATGTAATAGAGGGCGAGCCTATTGCCATCTACCGGGCACAAATCCAGACTCCGAACTGCAACTGAGAAATTCCAGATGGACAAACTAAAAAAAACGCGATGCCCGACCAACGCGGCAGTCGCACACAGTTCCAATAGACCTACAAACGTAGATGTTTCATTAGACTGTATTAGAGCATATCGTCACATTACGTCAACTCAAATCTGTAGCGAACTAGCGAATAGCTTCAGCGTCATAACTTAATTGCATTGCAAAAACAAACGCTTGCATCTCTAGATAAGCTATTAAATGCAATGTCAGTTTTTGCTAACACGGATCACCCGTAACCACTGACCTTAGTCGTGGTCACAGATTCCTCGCTCGCCATTGGCAGTGATCTTGATATTTTTTCTCACGACTTTTTGTAACGCGAGTTTTGACAAACTTCTTTTTTGTCCCGAGAAAAAAGCAATAAGCGAGCTGAATCTAAGTACCGTGTCTCTAATGCGTTACTGGGCAAAAGTTCTTCTGAAAAAATTAATGAGTTACAATTCGAATGTGTTAATCTACAATGCACGACTATGTAATTCAAAAGCTATTTTAACATTTGAAAGAAAATGAATAAAGAAAATAAAATAAAGAAAATACTTTTTTATGTTTCGTTGTTGCAGTGCAACGACAATTTGAAACGATCAGCTTTGTGCGTGTATTAAAATTAATTTAACTTTACACCTACTCAGTTTAATTGGCGTAACAATGTGAGCTTTTATTTGGGTTACGCACATTTCGGATAACTGACAATTTTTTTTGTCGAACACATTTTTTAAAATAAATTCTTGAATGTTGGGAACCACATATTTGAGCTTTTGAAGAGGCTGGATTTTAGATTTGGAGGCCTTCATTGTTAAAACGAAAGATGAATAAATTCGCAGCAGTGTCAAACCAAGTCCAAACCTAGCACAAAATTAACGACATTTAAGCACAATCAAATTTCAGGCAAAGGTCTAGACGAGCGTGAGAATCGTTAACCTAGCTACGTAGTTTAATTTCCCATACTGTATGGTTGTTTTTTTTTTTTTTTTTTTTATAAATGGCATCTCGCAGGTCAACCTATGAGGTTGTCGTCTGCTTAAACGGACTTGCCTGTGGATTCCCTAATAAATTAAGGCCTCCAGCCAGGACTTAAACTTAAATACTAACTAAAAACTAAGCGACTACACGCTAAGGGCACCCCCTGTGGGGTACGAACCTCGGCTTAGGGCGTCGCTGGAAGAGGGCAGCAAATGACTAGCTGGATCAGGAATGATATTATTTAGGGACGAATTTAAAGCTACAGGCTCAGCGGCGCGGGCTGGCTCGAGCAAGGGTCGGGAGGGGCGTAGATTTGGGCGTCGCGGCGGGCCTCGGCGGCGAGGACGGTAGGACGGCGATCGGGTTTTGGGCTTATGAAGCGTGCTGGTTGCCTTACTACTCTCCTGGAGGAGGGTAGTGGCGTCGTCGGGGGCGATTAAGGTATGCCTTGGTCGGCGAATACTACTAATACGGGAAGGAGTGTAGCGGGCGGCCGCTGAGATCAAGGGGTTGGGGTGTTTTATGCCACAGTCAAAGAAACGCTTCGATAAGCGTTTCATGAACTGGTTTATGGTAGGCATTTTAAGATCGATGTGGAGATTTATATTACGGACATAGAAGGGGGCACCCGTGACCTTTCTGAGGAAACGGTTCTGGAGGGTCTGCATCTTATGGAGATGACGTGGGTGAGCGTGCGCGAAAACAACGCAGGCATAGGTCATGATGGGACGGATGACTGCGGTGTAGATGCGCAGCTTGCATTTAAGTGACAGTTTGCAACGGGCTGTCAGAATAAAGTGGAGTCTACCAAGAGCGAAAGCGGCGCGCGCGCGAACAGCCTTAATGTGCTCTTTGAACGTTAAGTTTTGATCAAGGATCACGCCTAGGTATTTGGCTTGCTTCTCCCAAGGGATTGGCTTGCCGTACATAGTGATCGGGCTGGGAAGGGGGGGTGGGACTCGACGACGTCTCGAGAAGAGAACCGCCTGACTCTTATCGGGGTTGACCTCGATTCTCCATTTCCGGAACCAAGCGCCTAAGACGTTTGCGGAGGTTTGGAGAGTACGAGCTATAGCATTGGGACAATGACCGGTATAGTAAACGGCAGTGTCGTCGGCGAAGAGAGCCAACTGAGCCTTTTTACTCTGTGGGATATCGCTGGTGAACAGCGTGAAAACTAGAGGAGATATGACGGAACCCTGAGGGACACCGGCGCGAATAGGGTGAGGGGACGAGAGTGCACCCTCGATGCGATAGCGGAAGGTGCGATTCGACAAAAAGTCTCGTAAGATGAGTACGAGACGATCTGGCACTCCTAGTTGGTAAAGCTTGTATAACAAGCCGTTGTGCCAGACTTTGTCGAAGGCTTTCGCTATGTCGAAGAATAGCACCCCCGTCGTCGCGTTACGCTGCATACCGGCGCACAAGTGCTCTACGATACGGTGGACCTGGTACTGTATGGTTGTTCCGACTGGTACTTGTTTTATACTCTGCCTTTGCGCTGCGCAGGCGCTGCTGCCGTGTGAACGCCCCGACCTTGATGTCAAGATACGTGTCTAGCCGTTTTTGTACTGTTTCCCTCTGATACTTATCTATATTAGCTATTAACAACATTCAGCACGCAATGGGGGTTTTCGACACTCATATCCCGAATTTGGTATTTCGAAGTCTTGTTTGGCTAATGCTATGAGAACGTTTAATTACGTAATTCTAGTTAAGAGCTTATTGTTCCAAAGGTATTTCTCTAAATTAATGACGAGAATCTTTTGACAAATGACTGCGAAACGTAAATCTTGTGTAACAGCATAATAGCAGTTTATCTAAGAACACTACTTAAACAATTGCTAAGAACACTACTTCAATAAAAATTGCGTGCTTAATTAGTATTATGCTGCAATTACTTAATGCAATATTTGGTTTTTATTTGCATTTAATACAAGATTATAAGGCCGTTGAATATGGCCAAAATTAACATGTTTAAGTTAGTGCTCACAACCATAACATTCAAGGTAAGTTAGCCATCATGCACTTACTTTAACAAGTACATATTAAAAAAGACAGCCTTGCAAATAAAAGCTAAAGGTCTATTTCAGTTAATTTAGCAATTAAAGTCTATAGTTGTAAGTAATTTTACTTACAACTATGACAAGACAACCAAGTTGCTAATGTTACTTACAACTATGGCAGAACAACTTTAGGTGCTAAAGAAAGAAAGAAAGAAAGAAAAATGCGTTTATTGGCATTACAACACAAACCAATTACATCTTAAAACTATAAAAAACAGAAAACAAAGTAATGCCAAAAGGGCCTCAGCTCAGCATAATGTCAGATGACAACACAAGGTGACATCTGACGCTGGTTTTCAGCTGCAACCCACGAGTGCTAATTTGACTTACAAATATGACAAGATACTTTACTTCCTAATTTTACATACAACTATGACAAAAATAAGTTTAATACCATTGATGCCTTCCATATGTGAAGAGTAGGAAAGACTTTCCAAAGTAATATAAATTATTTACAAATAATTAATGTGAGATAATAACGTACCTTGAGTCAACATTGTTCAGTTATTACGTCCTATTGTTCTATCGAATCCATTATGGAAGCATCAATAATAGCCGTTAATCAGCACACATTTATGTATATACTAGGATGCGCATTTACTTTGACCCAGACCGAGCCGCGAATTCACACACGCACATCAATTAACCTTGCCGACGAACTGCCCATTCACACGATCAAAAATATACTGTTAATATCCAAAATCAACATTTTATTAACCATAGGCAAAATGGTCAGTTCCCAACCCAACTCCATTAAAACGGAGTCCAAAATCTCATAAAATTTATGTTCGCGCATGACGTCGTAAATGCACCCTGTACGGAGGAATAAAAGTCGAGTCCATAAAATTCGGGTGAAAGGGAATTCCTTTAACGCACTGCAATAAACCGTTCTTTATCGGTATCGCAAAAAAATCGCTACACTTCTGAATAACTTACGAATCTAAGAAGTAAGAGGTTATGTCCCTTTAGTTTTGTAAACGCTGTGGTATTGAATGAAGACGCGTTGATAGGAGAGCCTCATCACTCATGTTTCCCAACTGCGTTGGAACAAAGGCAGTCCATTTCCGAAGGAGGTTCGCCACGCGTTATTGCGAGAACTATTCGAACGTGATAGTTGCGCCATGCTCGTGACTGAACTGCGCGCGCGCTCCACTCGAGTTGCTACATAGCGATATAGAGACCTAGACTTGCTTACGTACCTAACATACAGGATATAGAGCTGATTGAAACATACGGCTATTTGTAAAGAGCATTTGTAACGCAGCTGATGAGTAGATAGATTGACATCGGCTTCGGCATCAGAGTAATTGGAGTGCTATTTGGACGTTCGGTGCTATCATGACATAGACATGAGTGCTTTAATGAGCCATCTATTAGGTTCGATTGGTGCAAATGACGCGGGTTCGCAATCAGTGTGGTCATGAGCGTGAATCCGCACTGGGTCGTTGCGCCGCTCTTTGGACGGATAATGTCCCAATGACAAATCCGCGGCGTTCACTGACAACACGACATTTGCTTAAGTGTCCTTAATTATAGTACGCAATGAAACGCGTGTTGTGATTAACGGTAATGACGGTTTAACACACACGGCGCTGTCTGTTGTTACGCGGATGTGTTAGTTTAATTGGGTACGTAGGTGGTTGGCATGAGTTTGTCTCACCTAATTAATATTCTGAATAGGTGTGGTGCACTTACATTTTACTCTAGTTATTTTTTAAACACGCTACGTCATTTTTCAATAATATCGATAGCAGGAAGTATTTACCGTCTCCCATCCCTATTATCAACATGAAAATGAAATACACATTTTTTTTTTCTGCCAACACATGCTGTAATTTTGTTATTTTATTTTCGATGTCACAGTATTTCAACAACACATTAGTATTTCTCCAATTACAAAATCACATAAATTCAAATGAGACCTTCCCGTATTGTGTGTCATCAAAATGCATAGAAAACATGAATATAACATAACATAACATCACGCCTTGTTTCCCCGAAGGGTTGGGCAGAGGTGTACCTGTACACCCACATTTCGCCAGTTATGTTTAAGTCCCATGTAATAGGGGGCGAGCCTATTGCCATCAACCGGGCACAAATCCAGACTCCGGGCTGCTATTGAGAAATTCCAGATAGAAAAACCCAATAACACTTTGCTCGACCTGGGAATCGAACCCAGGACCTCATGCTCAGCAGTAGCGATTGCGACCACTAGACCAACATGAATATTTAAACCGTAATTTTACAATTGTTTAAACAAAATGTTAATTATAGCATTTATAGCCGGCGGTAGCACAAGCTGAAGAATCAAGTTTCAAAACAAATGAAGAAAGACGTAAACGAATCGGTAATTTAGGAATATGTCGCACGTAAAACACGTTGTGTCGCTTTCTAAAATTTATTCTATAAACTACAACTTTTAAATTCGTTTTTTGTAACCCGCGGTATTTAGATATGCTTAAAAGGAGATGGAAAGTAGCGATGAAGAAGAGCACGTGTCTTTTAAGGACTGTTTAAAGTTTTTTTATGGTCCGCACCTGTTTTGTTAATCCACAATAAGTCTAAACAACATAGTGCAGATAAAACGTGGTCGTATTTTGTTTGTTTTCTGCCTTACTTACGCAATGGACGGACGGAACGAATGAAGCTGATGGTACACAGAAATATTTACTGAAGTGAGTGAGCCGTTTTCAGATGAAAAGATTTATGTGTTTGAGGTAACGGTCACGACTGAAAAGGCGTTGATTTGGTGTATCTCATACGAGCCTGTAACCTAAACAAATATCGTAAGTGGATTAAAGATTACATCGTCGTCGCCTTCTAATTGGATTAATGGTTTAAAGCGAATAACTGTATTGGTGTGTTTGAAGGTTTGTGGTAACGAAGCAGTAACCGCTAAGTTTTATTTCTATTTAAAATACGATTGTGTTCAGCGGGGTAATTGTGTGTCGAAATGAAAGCCATTCCTACTGCTGTGTGTGCGTAACCTACACAGTTCAACAACATTCATTGCTGTATTTTCGTTGTGGAGTTGACAAACTGTTTGAACCTACGAAGCAATGGATTAGTAATACCCTTAAAAATTATTCAGATCCTGATTGATAGAGTGTTTCGCAATTAGAGTGCAACTCAGGCCTTTTTTTTTTTTTTTGGATGGGAAATCATCAAATTTTAATGACTTCTCCCGCTCAGGGTGGAGCGGGAGGGCGTGTCAGACTTTTACTGACTAAAACCCACCCGTGTTCCTTCAGTTGCCTGTGCCAGGGCCACGGTTTTCTCTTTAGAATAACCCGTGACCCTGAGGCGTCATGCAACTCAGGCCTGAGCTAGTTTTAAAGAAAATTTGGTGGTTGGTTCTTAAGATTTCTAGACTAACCATATAGTGCATAAGTGCGTTTTTTTATTGCGGAAAAGTACAAACTGAAGATAACTAGATTACCTACAGTTTGTGAAAGTGATACATAGTTTCTACCTAGGTACTTAATATTATATTTTATACTACTAAGTATTACTAGGCATCTTCTGGGCACGCTCGTTCCGTCAAAGAACTCATCCATCGCTTTCCATCTGGCGTGATCGAGGTCAAGAGCTGGCCTACTCCGTATTAAAAAATAAAAAAGCCTTAAAGCTACAAACTGAACACAAGTATCTTGATTATAGTTTGAGTATCTAAGTTACACATGACATGTAACTATATAAGTACGTTCGTACTTACGGCCGTAGATGTATGAACGTAAACGAGGCAAAAGGAGTATGTAAGGTTTGTGTGGTTTCTTGAGCTCCTTATGTTTTGAGTTGAGCTGTACGATTACTGACAAATGCGTGCACTGACTGGACAGGCCCACTCAATCTGTGTGGTTCTTTCATCAAAAGACCATTTCAGACATCAATCCACATGGTCTTAACATGATCTGACCAAGATTATGTCTGGACTTTAAAAGAGACTGTGACCTCTGAGTTTGTTTCGGCTTTTCTTCTCAGAGTAGTCAGATAGGAAACGCCGACCTCATCTAGTTTAAAAAAAATTTTTGACGTGTGTGTTTGTACAAACCCACTTACAGAAATAAAAATCATTTATCATTTATCATTCATTTATCATTTATCACTTACCCCCATAAGAAGAAGGCGTGAGTTTAAGTATGAATGTGCAAGTTAAGTACCATCTTTCATTGAGGGAAAACTACCAACTAAACATGCCAAGAATATAAGTAACAGTTTTACGATTAGTTATCTAAAGAACCTACCTATGATTCTGAAAAGCTAAAATCTGAACATAAACATAACTTGGTTAAAGTTTGGGGCTATAAAGACCTATATTATTCCATAGTAACCTTGATTGAAGGAAAATTAAAGTTACTTGTACCATAGAAGTAACTTTAATTCTCCTTCAATTGCAACTAACATGAAATAAAATATTTCCACAATTTCAGACAGGCTGTAACTTAAAAACGTAGAAGCAAAAACAGCTACACCAATGTTTTTGTAAGCCCGTAAATAATACAGCTGGACCATAAAAAAATCTTAATTTATACTTCCACGCCTTGTAATTCAACCCTTATAATTGAATGAAAACCGGCCGGTCACCTGACCTCATCACAAATATTTGTCCAGCATTTAAATTAATATGTAAAATGTGGTATCACGTGTTTTGTTTTTGATTTACTACGTGCTAATATCATGTTTTGCGTAAAACCATTATTTTGGTGTGTCCGTACCATTACCATGATAAATTCATTAGTTAGGCGTGGATGAGAACTAATATTATTATTATCATAGTAAGCTCTTTTGTTAATTATTTGATTCTACATAATTATTATTTTATTATTGCAGCTAGTTGTTTCATTACTGTATGAGATTTTGATTTTAATTTGAACGAAGTCAAGCTCAACAATTTATTTCAAATAAATTAATAATAAACGCCGCTTTTTAACATAATATAAAAAAAAAATAGAATTGTTTCTAGTTGCCCCTTCCAAAATGTCGTTTCGTATGGAGAAGAATGGGCAAGAAACTCATACCTGAATATATACTTATAAATGAACCATATTATTATGTGTACTGATACATGAATTATTTAATTACATGTGAAGACGATGATGCACCTAGATTTTAATTTCTATACCACAATAGGTAAAAATAATTAAATATAAAGCAATGGCTGGTGAACTAATTATGTGGTAGATGCATGGTGCTCAAATTTTTACAAATTTAGTAAAAGTAGATGATTTCCATATTTTTTTAATAAGTAGCCGAAGGGTTGGGCAGAGGTGTACCTATAGTACACCCACATTTCGCCAGTTATGTTTAGGTCCCATGTAATAGGGGGCGAGCCTATTGCCATCAACCGGGCACAAATCCAGACTCCGGGCTGCTACTGAGAAATTCCAGATAGAAAAACCCAATAACACGTTGCCCGACCTGGGAATCGAACCCAGGACCTCATGCTCAGCAGTAGCGATAGCGACCACTAGACTACAGAATAAAAGTGATTACAGAATAAATGTAAAAAAATGAATCCAATGAATCAATGTGAAATGAATAATTATAAAATTCAATAAGCAACCAGTTTGATTTTGTCTAGACGAACGTATTCAGACACTGAATTTCCAGAGCTTGCGTCTAAAATAACCCATACATCTTTATGAATACCCAACATAATTGGCGGCAACAGAACACAGACCTACAAATAACAAATCCCCTACCTATCATTCCCAACTATCGATAAAATTCAAAATTCATGTCACGTCTCTATCAGGCATCGCTATTTTAATATTATGCCATTAGCTGTTCCTTAATCGGTGCGATCATTACAACATTATCAATTCGTGTTTATATCGATTAGAATAACAATCATAACGATACAAGCATTCGATTTGACCTTAACCCATAACAGTCGGAGTCATGTGTCCTCACACTTCCTTATCCAGATGGAGGTGTACGCTGCATAGTAATGTGATATGAAATGCGGGGCAAGGATATATTTATCGATTCTCGAACAAAGTATTATTACTCGTAATCGTTTGCTTTTCATGCATCTCGATAAGCGTAGGTAGCGTAGATAGAACTAACGAGTATTCCTTTATTTCAGAACTTTGGAAAATTCTCATGTTACTTTAGTTGTTAACATAAAATAATGAGCTTAACCTAACATGAACTAACTACTTACAATAATTAGAAAACTACAACTGTACAGAAGTAACAGAAACCAAATAAAACAATTAGTTTGTTGGTTGGTTGTAACGTTACTTCATATCTGATGGTAATTATAAAGCCTTTCCGTTGTCCCTTGAGCCTTGATACAGCCTAATGAGCAATCCCGATAAATACCGTTAGGTTGGTATGCCGTGTTATGCCAACCGCAAAGAAACTAGTCAGCGGAAATATGTACAATACGTTACAATATTATGATTGAGGAAAAGTTTATGTCCATACGGCAACTTGCTTAAATGGTCCTCATGGAGACAAGCCAATAACAAAGAAAGGAAGTTTATTAAGAAAAGAAAAACTCTGCATTGAAGAATTATTGTCATTCAATATCGAACTGATTCGAGTTTGCTCATACAATTTTTATCTATGGATACCAAAGACAACTCTGTATGTACTATGAATAAAGTCCCTACCTATATAAATATACTAATTTCATGGTTTCATGGTCACATCAGAAATCGCCAAAAACGTTTACGACTAAACATATTTAAACTGACTGTTTCTGTCAATCGTTTGAACGTAAAGGAGACAGTATGATGTTTTAAATAATGTTTAGCGGGGGATTTGTGCTGCAAGACTAAGCTTCATCATAAAACTGAAGTACTTAAGTTATCGAACCTTACGCCTACATCACTTGCACATGAAGATACACGTACAGGAAGTATCAGAGACGGCAAAAGGAGCAGGGAAACACATTATTAAAGATGTCATGACGAATTAAAGCTCACTGCGGGTCCAAATCGGAGAATATTTGCGAGAGATAGGACTGAGTGGAAGTTGTTAAACAAAGCCTTTGCGAAGAGGCACAGTAAACTAAGAGACATTCTGTTAACTATTACTGAAAATACCACAACGCAAACATTTTCAGAAAAAAAGGGTTGTTATAATATTAGCTAAATCAATGTTCAGAATAAAAGGGATTATTATTATTATTGTAGCTAAATCACTTACACATGTAGGTACAGGGAGTGTCTGTGTTAATCAAATAACAGCAAATAGCATTACGTCGCTTGTAGGTCCTACGTTTTATAGCAGTTTCGTTACGTGTTTCCATGATTAGGCGATAAAACATGTGTGTTACCTGAAACAAATAAAAACGTGGTTAATATATGTTTAATGTTGCCCATAAAAAGTGGAATAGGTTTTTCAATAGTCATAAACGCAACTGTAGTGCTATTCTGTAACCATCTCACCGTCATAAGTTAGGTGAAGTGAGCGTGGTTTGAGCTGTCAGTGCCACTGATGCTAGGGATTGACGAAGACGGTACGACATTGACAGCTCACTCCACGCGGGTCTTTACGGTGAGATTTTTACAGAATCGACGTGCTGGTATTGTGAGTGTGAATGGCACTTCATAATTTTTTATGATGTGAAGTTTTTTCAGAATTTTCTGGATTTTTTCGTCAAGCTAATCGAAGGCAAGACTCGATTCTGGCTTATTATGTACTTCTTACTTATTTTTTATCTAGGGTTTGTAATAACAGCCGAACGGTCGATCGGTCAGGTTAAGCTACGCTTGCCGCGGTTAGTCCGTGGTTGGGTGACCATCTTTACATATGAAGAGATACGAGGGACAGGGTGTAAAGTTCACTCATACTCTTGGAAAAGGGCGGATCCTCCGACCAGACGGGTGTTGTGTCTGGTGGGCAACTGCCCGACGATTGATGTCGGGAAGTTGTATATATTGCTAGCTGCGCGGTAAACTCTAATTGCGCGATGCAATAATAAAGATTGATAAATGCCCGCAGGTCTCAAGCTACATTAAGTGTCAAATTTCTCTTTGATCGGTTCGTTGGTTCAGTTGTGAAAATGACAAACAAACAGATAAAAACTACTTTCGCATTTATAATTTATATTAGTTTAGATTTAGAAATCAACAAAATTCAAGGTCGCTCTTTCCAAGTTGAGAATCGAATCCGGAATGTGACATTTAAAACTATCTTAGACTATGTTTCGCTCGACTTATTTAGTACTAGTGACCTTGCCCTGCACCGAGTTATGGTGTTCTTCTATGTAGAATTTCTCAGTAGCAGCCCGGAGTCTGGATTGGTGCCCAGTTGATGGCAATAATCTCGCCCCCTTTTACATGAGACTTAAACATAACTAGTAGCGAAATGTAGGTGGTACATAGGTACAGCTCTGCTTAACCCTTCTGGGATTTCAGGCGTGATGTTATGTGTGACCCTGCCCCTGGTTCGCACAGCTTTTACGACTTGATAAAATATTTTGAGTTCTATTATATGAGTAAGTTCAATATACACATAAACTATACAGAATAAATTCTCTAAATGATAGTGAAAACTGATCGTTAAAAGGACTACGCGATCAGACAGACCTTATAATATGTATAAATAGAAATTTATAGATGAACAGCGCTAAGTGCGACTTCAGGTGATCACAAAGGGTTGGAAAAGTGCTTTGAAATCCGATAAGGCTGTCGGCAAACTGAACGCCGATAATGCACAAAAATAAACCAAGTTTCAAAGACTTAAAAGACGCTACATAGCACTAAGCTCGAATGTCACCCCTGAAAGCGGAAACTAGGCTTGTAACGAACGCCTTTATTGTCAATACAACAACAAATTAATATACCTAATATGTTTCATTGTCAACACAGCTTAACTGACTTTGGTATCGATTTTGAGGACTGAAAGTTTTACTGGACAACTTTGATATTGAAATACTTAACTTGATTCGAATGTCCAAGTTTATTGATCACATATCAATTTGAACTGCTCGCGATTCCACGAATTTTTGTACTTGTTTTAACATAAAATATATTCTATGATACTTGGCAATACTGTAGCTTCCCAGAGAAGATGACCCTCTACATTCAAACTAACGAATTATATCTCTATTTAATATTGTAGCTTCCTAGCTTCTGCCAGCGTGAAATTTATTGTTTTAACGTATGACTCGTAATTGCCCGCACGATTTCTTTGTTTTCGCTTAGCGTCTTTTCGAACGTCTTTTTTTTATATTTTTAGTCGTCTCTTGAAGTAGCGTGACGTTTTATAGACATATGATGTTATACCTTCCTCATGAATTGGGCTGTAAAAAATTCAAAAATATCTTTTTAAATCCGGCTGTTGACCGTAGTTCCAAAGATTAACGAATTCAAACAAAGAAACAAACTCTTTAACTTTATTACGTTAGTACAGACCGATACAGAACTACGAGTAGATCTATAAAGTAACTTTAACTGTAATATCCGATTATCCGACCGATAACATTAATCCCAATACAATCGGGATGATGACATTTATTTGTATTTAATCTCAATAAATTATTTGTTTCCAAAAAGTGCAAACAAAATTACAACAAAGTGACAAAGCTTAAAAAATTGCCAAGTTATAAACGTTTTAAGATAAGTGTTAGACAAGGACGGCACTATCGTAGAAGTGACGTCACGACTATGTAACTTCATACTAGCTCCGCGCGCCGTACATTGTCCGTACCGTGCGATAAGGATGGGAATAATTGCCTCCAAAAACTTTAAAAGCGTGTATCTTCTTCATATTTACAACGATTTAAAAGATTTTTTCGATTATCTCATTTTTACTATGCCTACTTTGAAATTATATTATTTTTATGAACATTTTAATGTCAGTCATCATCCCTTTTTATATATATAGACTGAGAAATAGGAATGAATATAAGCTTGGAAAAAGTAGACTAAGTGCCGATTTCACCAGTGAATCTGAACGCGTTCATCACACCTAAAACGCGTTCAAGAGCTGTCAATGTCAATATTCCATAAAAAATAATGACACTGACAGATATTAAACGTTGTTCATGTGCTGATTGCGTTCAGTTTCGTTGGTGAAATCCGCACCAAAGATTCAACAATCAATTTAAAATTTACGAGGTCATTTATATTACGAAAACTAACTCCCAAAAGCAATCTAGTTTGCTTCTAAGTTATGATTATGACTTACGAGTCATAACAGCCTATGGTACGCATATAAATTACTTAAAAAGTCACTTGGGCGTAACTTGGTAGGTGTGAGTTTTGTAATATTACTGTACTTAGTTATTAGTGATCACTCACTGGCAACACTGGCTAGTAGATCAAGTCTTGTTTTTATTTTATGGCGGCGAAGTTAAAAGGATGTGTATTAGGTATCATATTTATTTTATAAGGTATTTGGTTTCAAATAAGCGTGATATTTAATTAGTTTACTCAATAATTATTTTAATAAAGACTAGCTTCTGCCAGAGACTTGGTGCGCGTGTTTTTTGTTTTTTTGCTACCCTGTGTGTTAATGTTATTTGTGTGATTAATTATTGTTCGATTCTTAAGGATAGTAGCGTGATGTTAAATAGCCTATAACCTTCCTCAACAATTGGCATGATGACTAATGTAAAAAATGTTCATAAAAATAATTTTATTTCAAAGAAGGCTTAGTAAAAATGAGATAATCGAAAAAATCTGTTAACTCGATGAAAATTTGAAGAAGATACACGCTTTAATAGTTTTTGGAGGGGATTATTGCCGTCCTTTTCGCGCGGTACCGACAATGTACGGCGCTAGTATGAAGTTACATAGTCGTGACGTCACTTTTACGATAGTGCTGTCCTTGTCTAAGAATTATCTTAAAACGTTTATAACTTGGCAATTTTTTAAGCTTTTACACTTTTAGAAATATTGAGTGCGCTATTTGGAAACAAACAGTCTTTTGAGACAAAAATAAAAAAATTGTCATGATACCAATTGGGCGAGAAGAATTTTTCGAATCTGATTGTTCTAGAGATTAGCTCGTTGAAACTAAAAAACTCTTCAGATTTATTATTAGTATTATTTTAGAAAAATAGTACAGTTTATGCTAAAAAACAATTCAGAATGTTGAATATTAGGAAGTCGCAATAGAGAATTTATAACTTTAGGCATATAAAAATTACATTTTCAGACCCCTTGTTCAAATAACATTTTGGTACGAATGCGGTCAACAAATCTGTGACTTTGACAAAATGAATGAAGTTTTGAACTTGTCATAAGAACAACTTAATCATTTCGAAGCTCCAGCAAATAAGATGTAATATCCTTTGCGCAGTTTAAATTAGTTCACCTATATTTATACCTACAGTTTGTAGACAGCTGCAACGCAATCACAGTCTTTATTGAACTTATAATTTCAACAAAGGAGCTTCGCTTCGTTCCAAGTATAATATTTAATTAGACCACTATCACTTGGAGAGAATGTTCTAGTTTCATTTGTTATGTGTGAGTAATATCTTGTCGCAAGAGTTCGTGCTTTACTTGTGAAAACATTGTTTGTGTTCAGTTCTTGAATCTATCAAATGTGATAATTTGAATGGCTAACGATCTATTTCGTCGTGACACTTTCATTATTTTTTATTCTTCTCTCTTTGTCTATAATTCTATATCATTTACTCCATTTTTCTGTGGCATTCTTCAAACTGATTTTTGTCTATCGTCTACACCGTTTGTTTATTGCATAAGGACAAGGCCACGTGGAAGTGGCGGAGTCTCTTACTACAAGTAATTCCTTGCTTAAGGCTGATTTTCCACCAGAGATGTGCAATGCTATGCTAATGCATAAATAGCATGACACTGGTGGAAACGGGTTTAACTAATCTTTGTTTTTTTTTATGTAGGAAGGATGCGTGCTATAAATGGGAGCAGCTGCAGCTCCCAACAGTCGATGCATCGCTTAGCTCGAGGCAGTGCTTGGGAACGGTTCGCAAAATACCACTTAATTACGGTTTTTCGGAAACGCTCGCTCGTAGCGAAACCTATTCACGAGCGTTATATCCCTAGGTTTAAAATGGTTAATCCGGGCTTAGCTAAAAATTGAGAAACTTCTAGCTCCGTGAGTGAAAGAATACGGCTGTATTTTTATCGCTGGTGACTTGCAACTGACGGAAAGAGATTAACCTGTATTTCGAGCCAGAACAGTTTTATTTGGCTCTTTGACTAGAACCAAATTAATATCAGTTCTGTTCGAGCAGAATCGAAAAGAAAACGCTCTTTTTAAAATGTATGGCGTTTTTTACCAAAGCCATCCAACAAAAAAAATAAACAAACGCTACTTGGGAACTCGACGGGCGTATGACTTATCTTCTATCTTTATGTTCACCATGCGCATTATCGATAAACAGTCGATTAATAAAAGGAAAACCTTCGATTGCTGAACGAAACCAACAGCTATCGAATCGATTATAATTACATAACCTCTCGTTAAAGCCTACAAACGTTTAACTGACTCAGGTTTTTTCTCTAATTCGTTGCATTCTTTGTTCCGCAGACTCAAGTTACAAAGTAATTAGTAACCGTCGAAAAAATGCGAAGTTTCGTGTAGATTAGATACGGCTGTCTTGCTTCGTTGAAACCAACCATGTGTTTTGTTGTTAATTCATTAATTGATGTAACGTTTATTGAGGGTTTAGTTCTGCTCCATTATCTTTTGTTAGGCATCATGGTAGTTCAAGTTTTCAAAGGTTTGTGAGTTCCGCTGTAACTACTTTCATGTGATCTTTTGTTAATCTGTCTGTCTATCCATACATCATGCTATGAATAGAAACCGCTATGATTTGAGTTTATGACATAATATTAGTAAGAGCATACATAACTAACTTTAAGCTATGTATGATTCAATATGTGACCGAAAATTTGCCTAATCATAAATGAAGGCCTAGTTGTGCACGCTAATGAGAGCATGACCATTTAAAACGGAAGATGGCTGAGATTATGGAAGAAGAATCACCTCGAAACCTTAACGTAGCGAAAAGGGTTTTCTTAGAAGGTGCTGGCATTTGCTATTATTTTGTTGATCGACGTACAGTCACATTACTAATGTTACTAATGTTACTTATAGGGTCGTACGATCAATTCGAGCTTTGCGATCGATTAAAATCCAGAGGTAGGTAGAGTTTGTACCTTAGAATAATTATATCTTCTCTGCCAAAGGAACTCTCCGTATTAAAAACGAAAAAAATATGCCTATCAAATAGTTTGTTTTATCCTCCCAATCAAAGTAATCAAGCAAATAGTTAGCATAACAAGTTAAAACCTAATAATGTTTGCTAATAGAATGTCTTTCGGCACCATCATCTAACCGAATTTGAAGAGAAAATAAAAAGAAAAACTATAAATAAAATTATTCCTCAATAGAGTAACTCTTTGTCCTAACCCTGGATCACTATTTTCGTCAAGTGAACGTCGGCCTGACTGTGACAGACAGCTCATTCAACACACGTCCCTTACTATACGTGCGGCCGATACCAACCAAGCATTTCAATAATTATCCCCCTAATTGATACTTTTGATTTATTAAATAGATAATTTCGTTTCGCTATTAAGTTTTCATAGATAAATTGAATATGATGAATCGAGGTCATTATGTTTGTTTATTAATTGTAATAGATTTTTATTACGACACATGATAATATTCAAGATGTTCAGTGGTTTTCATGATACCTCAACTGTTTAAAACAGTTTTAAAAAAAAAACTGGCTTATTGGAAAAACTCCATTTTATTCTATTAAATTACTTGGTTGGTGATCAACCAATGACACGAAAGAAGCATTGCTATTTGAGGATCAGCATCGCTTATACCTTTGACGGATAACACACAAATTTCTATTCAAATTCTTCGAAATAATAATTTTCTAAGTGTAAAATTAATTGATTGTATTATTAAACGACTGCCTCGTTGGACTAGCGTTCGCAAGAGCTAATGCTGAGCATGAGGTCCTGGGTTCGATTCCCGGGTCAGGCAAAATGTTTTTGGGTTTTTCAATCTAGAATTTCTCAGTAGCAGCCCGGAGTCAGGATTTGTGCCCGGTTGATGGCAATAGGCTCGCCCCCTATTACATGGGACTTAAACATAACTGGCGAAATGTGGGTGTACTATTGGTACCCTCTACCTAACCCTTCTGGGATTACAGGTGTGATGCATTGTTTTACATAACACACCTGTGCATCCTATTAGGGCATACAATATAAATAACTCCTAAGTATGGAATCCTCCCAGCAAGGCTGATAGATATGAATCTCCATGAAACATAATATTTGATAAAACACATCAAACGGATTGCTTTTATGCATCAGCTTTATTCAATCCATCATTCAATGTTTATAGCTGGCTACTTGCAAGTGTTTCCTTTCATCTTTCACACTATGGTAAAGCAGGGCTCAGATGAGCAGGGACGGTTAACCAAAGACACTGGAAAGATAATTATACATCGTCAATTAGTTCAGATTTTCCTAATTAAAATATGTTAAAGGGCTCTCTCTTTTATTTTAAATGGTAATAAAAGAAGTAACTTTCACTGTCGAAAAACCTTTTCTTTGACATTTAAGGTCATCTTTATGATTACATTTGGACACCGATTGCGTTAGGCTCGATGTCACATAAGAAAAGAATAACACCTCTGCATTATAAAGTTCGAACAAAAAACATTACATGAACAACTTAAAAGTTTTATCGTAACCTGTAGGTATCCAAAAACAAATAAAGAGCAGGTATAACTAAACAAGTTACTTATACATCATAATGTTTGGTCTGGTCGACGAACAAGATGTTTCCAGGTCAAGTGCGAGCGCCGAACGGTATCCAGCAATTACATGAACGGGTTTACACAAAATCGCGGTAACGATACTTCTTGTATTTAACCTCTGCGAACTGTGTGTGTGTGTGTGTGTGCAATATGGAACAACTTGACTTTGTAGTTTTCAGTCATCCGTCAATGTAGGCTCTAAATACCGTGTATCTTTTTGATATCTCTTTTTCTTGGAAATTTACGGTTTGTAGTTTTATTTTATTTGGACAAAACTGCAACGGATTTGCGTTAATTTTTATATTGCTCACTGTTTTTTTACAGGAGGCTTTTTCGTTCTCTCAGTTTTCTTTGACTCTAATTTAAAGCTTTAAAAACAAATTGATTTAGTGAATATGTATTTGCAATAAACATAATGAAAAGCAATCCCAGTTTGAAGTGCGCTTGAAAGCGCTTTAAAGTATAAGGTGACAATGTATTACAATGTAAAGCAATATAAAATCCTCTACTTACACATCTAATAATTCGATTCTATAAGTCAGCTCTCTAAAAGTACAACACAGAATTGGTATTAGTGAAACTGGGTCGCGTTTTGCATTCGCGGTGAATCCATTTTGCAGTGTTGTGTTCCGTGGTGGGCATTATCTCATGTTCCGTGATGCCCCGACTCCTTCCGTTTGCATTAACTATTCGCACATTTTTGTTACATTTTCTTTTGATTTGTACGAATAGCCTGGATAATTATCCTTTCCAATTAAATTGCGTTGTGTTGCAATGTGTTGCGTAATATTTAATGTATTCTATATTGTTATATATTAAAATAGTATATATTGTTTGTTGTTATTTACGTTTTTTCACTTTTGGGGTACCTAGGTATATTTTTATTTTTTATTTTTTATTATTAATTTGTTTATTTTTATTACCTAAATCATAGTTTAAAATCAATGCCATTTTTGTCCGTTTGTCTGTTTGTCTAGATGTAGGTATGTTCCGGATTAGCGCAAAAACGGTCCAACGGATTTGGATGTAATTTGACACACATATAGTTTAAAACCTGGATTATCACAAAGATTACTTTTAATCCCGGTAGCACGCTCTCGTGGGATATTTTCCGACATCCACGCGAGAGAAGCCGCGGGCAAAAGCTGGTACTAATAAGATGAGAATTTAGGATCAATCGATGACGATTTTAGTACCTAAACGAAATACAGTCAAATATATTTTGAAAAGATAAATTTACTATGTATTTGCATGAATTGTTTATTTAGGAAGTGTCAAAGAGCCAGAAGTCTACGGACGTCCATATGTCCAGGGCAACAAACCACGAAATGTGGTGCCCAGAATACAAGGCAGGAAGTGACAAAAAAACGTTGACTAAAGCCATATTTAAATAATGTCATGTTGACCACCCAGTGTCAATACATAATTTACAAAAGAAAATAGTTTTTGTTTACAAGAATAACTAACATATGGAAACTGAATTTCAGATTCTGTGTTAACTTAATTAGCAAAAATGATAATCGTCATGAAAAAAATATATTAAGTATCTTAAAATGATATTTAACATTTTTTTAAGATTTCAGGTCCTGAAACTTTGATATGTATTCGATGAAGTTGGTGAACTAATATAATACAATAAAACGGTCTTCTCTTTATAATCTGCAACATACATATTACTGATTTATGACTAGAAATAAAATAAAAAATGAATAAAATGTATAACGTACTTACAGTAATCCTTAGATACTAAAATATTTATTACCTTCCTGTCTCACACACCTACTTACCAACTGAATAAAAGAACTAAGCATCTGAACGTAACGAGGTAATAATATACATACATATTTTCATTCAGAATACTTTGAACCCGTTATTAGTTTTTCGCTTCTAGGTAAAAATGATTTTGGCAAGGATGGAGAATCTTCGGAATACCAAGAACTAATTTCTTTGAGACACAAAATCTTTGAGAGAGTTAAAATTGATAAAGCAAAGAAGCATGTGTGACCGACGCTTTCTTCGAAACTACGCAACAGATTTTGATGCGGTTTTCATCCTTATCCCGAAAGGCTTATGTAAGACAATCATTTAACTAACAAATAATAAAGTAATCTTGATGTTTGGTCAAGTCCTGAAAAGTGCGAAGCACTGCCGTCACTAGTTGCTTAATAAGCTAACATAAATCAACAAATACCTTCACTATGTCCCTAACGGCCAACAGCAATCAAAACGAAAGTGAAAAAAAAAAACATTTATTCATCCGAACTTTAAGATGATTTATTTAAGTACAAAATATTCTCTTCCATACATCCTCAATAGACATTGATATTGGCACTAAGCCAACACACACATTATAGTATCCTGTTTAATCATTCTCATTCAAAACTTGTGTATTTAGACTTCTCACCGGAAAGGAAAGTTTTGGACAATAGCCTGAACAAACAAATAAAACGTATTTCCAACTACATGTTTAAATTTTACAAAATGGATGCCGAATGTTTATTTTATGATCTCTGCCTGAATAATGGGATTTAAATTTGTTTTTATAGTCATAGTGTAAATGTAAAAGTCTGTGTTTTGCATTCTAGATTTTATAAATAAATATTAGGTACTTTTAAATTTTCTGATCAGGGAGGGAGAGTTTATACACTGTGAACTTCTTTGATCCTTACTGAATGATTTAACCAGTACCCTAATTGCGTAATGTACAATCAATCGGAATCTGAATCGTTTTGAAACAGATTGGTAATCCATTGCTTCATAAGTTCGATAAAAAATTCTGCTCAACAATGTAAACAACGCAATGAATGCTGTTGAACTGTCAAAATACAACAGATTAGTCGTAATCGTTTACGAAAATGTGTTACGCAATTAGGCTGCTGGTCTATACCGCATCGATTCGAAGAATATTGTTTCGTATTGCATTTCATTGCATTGCACGGTATTGCATCGCATTACATATCATTTCCCAAATAAGGTTTCTCCAATAAAGTCAATACTATAATAGTTTTAAATATCTTTTCACAAAACTTTCAAAACAATACCATATTGAAAATGTGATGCTAAATATTTAACACCGAACAATTTGCGTTAGAATCTAGAAAACAATGACGTAATCGAAAGTAATTGATTAACGGCTTTCGAAATGAAGTAATTATTATGAACAGTAAATTACAAAATGTAGGTATGTTCAATGAATAATAAAATAGTATTTAATGCGTTGCATTTCAACGTATAATTTAATTGCATGTGTAGGTTTATTAAATGGTCGTGTGAGAGCGTATAATTATTGGAACACAACAATGAGCTGTTCTGAAGACCGATTCGACTGGTCGTTGCTTATGTAATAATTTTCTTCCTTGAGTTCAAGTTTTCGTATTTCGCCTTGACTTTGTGACCGCTGCTGTGCGTAAAGGCAGATAGGCGCGACGCAGCTCTGGAAATTGTTCCACCACAGTCGCGTCGCGTTTGCCTGCGGGAGCATGTTACACGGACAAGGACGTTTGAAAGCAGAGTACTATCGGCTTTCATGGTAGTTCGTGCTTTTCCACACTGTGCGAAGTTTAGGTACTGGTAGAGTTTGTATGACAGCCTCCATCATTATATCAAAGTTCTGTTCCGACAAAAAAATAATTAGCCGGATCACTGACAGTACCTACACGGTTAGCAAGGGTAAAAAGTTTAGCAGGATAACTTCTTATATTACATGACATCATGAAACGGTAAAATAAACAGTCCGTCTAAAGGCTCCCACACACAGGCGCGACGCCACAGCGCGACAAAAAGGCAACGCTCGTCACGCGACACGCGGTGCCTTTGTGTTGCGCCTGTTTGTGGGAGCCTTAATTAGATATCGTAGAGTATGTCGGGGAAAGTTCGGCGCCGGGATAAGACCTTATGTATCATCGTATCATACGTTTCCGGCCAATTGTTTTTAATTGTGACAACATTGTGTTCTGCGCCATTGTATTCTGCCCCGATCTCCAGTAATATTTAAAAAGCAGCATTAAAAATATTGCAAAACTAGCTGTTGCCCGCTACTTCGTTTGCGATCCCGGATGAAAAGTAGCCTATGTCCTTACCCAGGTCATAGTCTATCTGTGTGCCAAATTTCATGCAAATCCGTTCAGCCGTTTTGGCGTGAAAGTGTAACAAACAAACAAACTTACTTTCGCATTTATGATGAAGGGATATTTCTATGTGCCTATTCAAATTCTCTTCCATCCATTTTTAATATACGATCACAAAAATCGTAAAGCGCATCAGCAATCAAAAACGTTAAACATAGGTTTAATACATTACGCGTAAAATTATGTCTTCGCAGATTCATAACAAATACACAATTTACAAAAACATTACCCTCCTTTTCGCACTCAGTTGGGCAAAAGGGACGCAGTAAAGTATGGTACCCGTCAACGCAATTACACTGTAAACTAGTTCTGAACTCGGTTTTGCTCGGTGCACCGTGCGTGGGAAACTAGGTGTTGGAGTTGAATCACTGTACCGCTTTCGGTACTGTGTGTACAGTTCGCGCAAAATTTTATGAGCCGTCTGAACGTAGGCCCGAGTATGAAACCGCTGGTACAATAGAGAGGATGAAAAATATAAAAAAATGTTCTAAAAAAAAAGTACCTTCAAAGAAGGCATAGTGAAAATGAGATAACCGAAAAAATCTATTAAATCGATGTAAATATGAAGAAGCTACACGCTTTTAAAGATTTTTGAGGGCTCGTCCTTGTCGCGCGGTACTGACAATGTATGGCTCTAGTATAAAGTTACATAGTCGTGACGTCACTTCTACTTTAGTGGCGTGTTTATCTAAAATTATTTTTAAACTTAATAACGTTTTTTTTAAAGCTTTTAGATTTTTATAATATTGTTTGCACTATTCGGAAACAAACATTTTTTGAGCTTAAAATTAAAAAAAATGTCATCACCCCTCTTGAGTGCACAATCATTGTTGTGTGTTGTAGTACCTAAATCCTACCTACAGAGTTCATTTATTCATCCTAAAAATAATTTTTCTTTTAGGTCCTTTTGCAGTTACTCGCGTGCAACTTCCGAGAGCTCACAAAGTTTTGCGTGAACTGTACTAGTATATGTTGCACTTAGTTCAACATACGTACATTCGGTATTGATGCGCGATCAAAGTGGGCCTGCGGACTCACTGTTGTTGATGTATTATATTGTACTTGCTTTTACCCGCGGTTTCGCCCGCGTGGATTTAGAAAAGAATACCTATAAATATTGTCTCCATGCAAAAATACACATAATTTGCATTTGTGCCGACTTTGATAGTGATCGGTCAAATGGTGTTGGAGTTGGCAACATCTATTTTTATACCTGTTTACATATAGATGCTTGAAGCAAGTCCTGTTCGATCCAAAACTACTTATAAATGGTAAAATTCTGAATGCTAATGTAATAACACACCTAGGTACTTGTAAAATTTAAACCAAACCGACCCTTGAAATTTTGGAATAAATATTTTGAATGAGCATAGTGAACAACAGCAAAGAAAACAATATATTTTTTTGACTTCCAGACATAAAATGAATACAAATACTCCCAAGTAGTCTTGCCTAGTCAAGAACAATTTAAACAAATACATATTAATGGTACAAAAGTACTTGGACAGTGGATAGCCTCCACATTGCCCTGACACATATATCGAGTACTGGCAGCTCGCGATCACGAATCTTGAGCGCTCATTACCGTTACCATAAAGAGACAAACGTTCAACCTCTATGGTTATGTCCCTTCTGATTGTTTGTGATCTATAGATTTCGAATTTGGAACGGCGCGGCGGAATAAATGCTAGTGAAAGTGATCCAAACCTGGCTTGAATCAATGCAAATTGAATTAATGACGTCTGTTAAACCCACAGAATGGTTAAAGTTTTCTACTATTAAAAGTTTGGTAATCACCGATTTTACTTTTCAAGTCTTAATGAGCCAAGGGCGCTAATAAATTCATAGATTTTCTGACTGCAAAGATTAACCATTCACAACTTCACAAATGCTTTTAAGCATTCAACTAATTTAACTAAAAGTGCCTGTATTTCTGAACTTATTCCTTTCGAGGCCAAAGTTTAAAGACCTGAAAAGCTTTTATAGATAAATTTTACCAAAACTTGTACCATAAAATCCAATGAAGTTATTTATAATTAACATGAAAAGACTTCGTCGCCGTTAATTATCCGCGATACTTTAACACTACAGCGTAAACCCGCTAAGAAAATCGTCTCTCCATAATTAAATAGATTTTTTTTACTTTGGTCGTAAAAGAATAAAAGTAATAAATTTTCCGGGAGAGTTCCTGGAGTTTCCCGGGACTTATGTAAGGAACACGACTTCTAGTTAATTACTTTGTATCCTGTTAACGAAGTGCTAACTCGCAATATGTATGCATGTCTCACTGGCCCGTTTAATAAATTGACTTACAATTCGCGCCTGCTCGCTACTTTTAAGGACGATTGGGCTGTTAAGGGAGGCGTGGTTATGTTCATATCTTAATTATTTTTTTATTAGTATTGAAATACTTGCTGGTTGAACTTTTTAGTTGATATTGTGGAAGTTGGGCCAATGCTGACAATATTACAGGAAAATGTTTTGGCTTTAATGTTGGTGGGGTGGAAGTTGGGCCAATGTTGGCCTACTACGCAGTTATACGTGGCTATTGTGTGATGCGTCATATTAATCGACGTATGAGCTTTTTTGGAAAGGACTACAGCTAAGCTCAATGCCAGAAGTGTTTTAGAAACTATATTAAATTGACTGATTGACTGCCTCGTTGGTCTAGTGGTCGCGAGAGCTACTGGTGAGCATGAGGTTCGATGTGCCCGGTTGATGGCGATAGGGTCGCTCCCTATTACATGGGACTTCAACATAACTGGCGAAATGCGGGTGTACTATACCTAAAGTACACCTCTGCCCAACCCTTCGGGGAAGGCGAGATGTTATGTTTACATAACATAATCGGCCTATTATGTTCCCACTGCTGGGACACAGGCCTCCTCTCTGTGAGAGGGAGTGGGCCGTAATCCACCACGCGGGCCCAGTGCGGGTTGGTAGATGTCACATGTCCTCGAATTTTTGGTTCTAAGACTTGCCGGTTTCCTCACGATGTTTTCCTTCACCGTTTTGAGAGCAGTGGTGATGAAATAATTTACACAAAGTAAAGCGCCTGGCTGGGTTCGAACCTACGACCTACATACAACTCGTAAGTCGCGGCCGTTACCACTGGGCCATCACTGCTCTCCAAATCTCTGCTCTTTCAAATTTACTACAAATTAATAATGGGTTAAAGAATTTAACTGAAATAACAAAGCAACCACCGCTCACAGAAATTAGAGATCACATAGTCCCCTAATATATAAATAGGCTGTTAAATATATTAGAAACTACGTCCAATATAGAATTGCAAAGCGAAACTTCGAGTCAGGTACACAGCAGGTGTAAGGAGAGATTGTTGGCTAGTTGGCTCGCTGCCTCAGCAAAATATGGATAGCGATTTTCTTTACGATAATGTCAGCTGTTTAAGCCAGATTCTATTCATGGAACCCCACATACTTTACGTGCATGCTTATGATCTATAACTGGATAAGCCAAGTTGCAATTCATGCCAAACCTTAGTTTATGGAACGTTAGCGTAATGTGTTTTCGTCACCAGTGTCGAGGCGCTTCCAGTAGCACGTTTTGTTTGTAATTTTCGTAAAGTTCGCGAACGTATGGTACCGGGTAGTACCTACGTATTTTTCCGTAGATTTGCTGGTTAAATTGAAACTTCAATCTGTTCTCCGAGGCACGGAGGCGTCTTGTTATATAATGTAAAGGATGTACAGGTCACCCATCCACGAACTTGCCGCGGCAAGCGTGGCTTATCCTTCGAACGACCGTGCGGCTATATTTAAACTTATCCAGTTTTATTTAATCGCTGAGACGACAATGGCGGTGTTTAGTTTTCACATTTTACAGCAATGGCAAAGCCTTCATTTTTCTTATATTTAAATACTTCCGGTAACCTTGAGTAAATATATTTTTCAGAACAGTAAAAACTGCGTTCAATACGACTAAGACCTCCAATATTATTTACCTAGATGCGCTTGTTGACTTTAATTCAAGGATAACTTTATGCATGATTGGACTGTCATCTACCTATTTAGACTTTTTGTGCTGTAATAATGTGTTGTACCTACAACCAAGAGCATTGATAAGCATGACACCCATAGGACACCCTACGTCATTTTCCCGTTTTGTAGCAGTATTTTCTTATGACTATCACAGAATGACAGTTGTGATTTGAATTGGACAATTTAAGTTAAACGTTAGTAAAGAATCATGGCAGTATTTGTAAAAAAAAAATTTTTTTGTGAAGTTGGAATTCTAATTCATAAACTCTTAGGTGACTAAAAAGTGTCTTCAGGCATTTACAATATTTTTGTAACCCCGCAATAAAAATATAATGTTAAAAGTAAATAGTTTAACGAGGGGCTTATTGTTTTAGAACGAAACGGCGGCTGTCAGTCTAAGACCCTCCTTTAGGGGTAATTATTTATTTCTAAGGCCCGATATCGTCTTTCGCGCAATCTACACATTGTTTTTTGGAAAAGTCACAAATAATGATTTATCAATTAACTTTAAACAACGAGTCACATCAGTCATTACTCTTTTGTCTGTCAGTTTGATAGATCCGTTGTCAGTTGTCACTTTTTTTTATAAATACAAAATGAGCAACGAGACGAAAAACTGATATTTTCCTTTCGTTATTTTTTAATTATGTATGGCTTTAAAAATATGATAAGTATATCAATCTACTCCTGGTAATGTGTTCACAATATTGGAAAATATTTGAAACCCATTTTTTTTTCGTACAAATTAATGTAAGGATCTCGTCATGATTCTTTGCTTAAAAATTACTATTCCTAGCTTTACATTGTTTTATCGACCATATTTCATACTAGCTGTCTTCAGCGACTTCATCTGGGACACAGGATCAAAAGTGTAATCATATGTTCTTACCCAGATCATGGTCTATTTGTATGCCAAATTTCATCCAAATACGCTCAGCCGTTTTGGCGTGAAAGCGTTATAAACAAACAAACATACTTCCGCATTTATAATATTATTTAATTTTATCTACCGCGTCCATAAAAAGCTTTCACAACAGCCTCTTTTCATGCCCTAACTTGTATGTAAATGAAAAACTCCACTTTTGTTACCCGACGACTGTTTGGTACTCAACTACTCAATGGAGCAACAGATGTGAGGGAAAATTTCATATTGTGACTTGGAAGCTCGACGTAATTTACTTTTTCAACTGGCTTTACTTAAATATTTTGAATACTTATTATTATCTTGCGTGTAGAATCCGGTTCCGTATTTAAACCAGGGACTTAAAAACCATAAAGGTGACTGAGTTATAAGTGTTACATTTTGAATTGATAACAGAATCAAATATGTAACACTTTTAGATGGGTTAACCCAAAATACTTATAGAAGTGTAACAGTAATATATCTGTAACCGATGCCAAAATAGCCTCGATCCCGACTGGATTGAGGCTATTTTGGCAACGCCGTGTCTGTGCAATTAAACCTAAATCTGCTGTTTTATGTTACCCAAAATAACACTTATTAACATATATTAAAGGGTTACACTATGAGTACATTATTGTATCTGTTACATTTACAAATGTGTTTCTTTTAAAACAGTGTTAAATACACGTATTAAGGTTACAGTTTGAATCCTTGATTTAAATTGAATACATATATCGCTTCACTGGTAAGGTGGTTATATCTTTATAAAACGGACGCTTTTAAAGTTCTGCCTCGTTCTCACATGCATAATTTCAACATGAATGATGTGTCCGATATTTTGAAACATATTAAAAGAGTGTCCGTATGTGTAGTTTCTTGTCCGTTCTTCTCCATAGGTACCTACTACGCTTTGGAATGGGCAACATGGCAAGCTTCATATTTCTGACCGACCGACCTTGACAATTCAAAAGTGCCTGTAATTGGTATATTTGAAATAAATGCTTTGTTCTCTCAAACTCAAACTGAGTTTGACTGGCTCACTACCACATCAAACGATATCCTGCAGACCTACTTCACTTTGTCTGTTTCCCGCCATTCCTCGTGACGGACAGATTGCCGCGCTTGTGGCAATGAGACAGTGTTTAGATATCTATTAATTAGAAAATGTACGACCTTGTCTTTGCCGTTACTGGTGGCGCTGGTTGTAAACGAAAATCAATAAATTAAACAAAAAACGATCGTATATCTCATTCTAAATTTTAGTTCGAAAAATGCCCTCTGCACACATACATAATTATGTTGGTCGAAATTTACACTATACTGCCCTTATTCCCATTTATTTGTGGTCGCAACATTTCTTCTGCTTCCATACGTTCTCTATTAGTCGTCATCTCAGTACTCATCCCTTTCTAGACATATCAGCTTACACACAGCCACCTTGTCCATCCACCGTTTCTTTGGTCCTCCCCACCTCTTATAGCCACATACATACTAAAACTTTTCTCACGACATTATCCTCATTTTTATTACTTTTCGCTTCACGTAAAATACTGACTTAATCAAATAAAATTTGGCAGATACAGGTTAGAATTATGTACTTAATCTTCATTACAACTTAGTGCTGTTAGCGACTTAACACAGACTGACCACCTTTTGCCGTGGATCTCGCAATAAGTCATACTATAATACTTCATGTTCCCACTGCTGGGACACAGGCGTCCTCTCTGTGAGAGGGAGAGGGCCGTAATCCACCACGCGGGCCTTGTGCGGATTGGTGGATGTCACTTGTCATCGAATTTTTGGTTCTACGACATGCCGGTTTCCTCACGATGTTTTCTTTTGAAAACAAAGTTGGAGTCAGCTTAGAGTCTAACCGGATTGCCTATCTGACCTCCACAACCCAGTAACTGAGAAATACGACACCACTTGCTAGGGCTGGTTGTCAGACTTTCGTGCTTCTGAAGACCCGTAACAACTGTCAAAGATAGAGAGACAGACGGGACCGACGGCTTAACGGGCTTCCTGAGGCACGGAGGGGTCTTGGTATTTAAAGATGGTCACCCCTTCCACGGACCAACCGCTGCAGGTTGATCGACCCGTGCGGGGCCACAAGCCCCTAGTTACCCACCACTTAAATGCTGAAGGGAAATGCTTTAAAAACAACACAGTCGTGCATGACATAAATAATATTAGAATGCTGCGTATTTCCACGAACGGATATTGCAACATCAACTGAAAATTAACAGGAAAATATTTATAGCAAAGACCAAACGCTGTCCGACCCAATATTAATAATATTAAATGTATAAATAATTCTGTCAGCGTTGTTTCTACTATCTATTAATTACGTTGTATCGTAAATATTACACCAATTTCCGCGGCTGATAAATGCCTGTCGTATATAAGCTTTCAGATTACTTGTTGGAAGATACTTCGGTAGACCACCGAGGTTATATGTCGGCTTTCCTAATAACTTAATAGTTTCGTTACAACCGCTGCGAAAGCAATTTAACAGAATGAAAAGTTAGTTGATGCTTCACTTGGCTCAACTACTCTGATACAGATATCAGACAATTTGTAACAACTTCACTTCCTTTACAAAATATAACTTGATATAGAAACTGTATTGTGACGTGTTGTTTCGTTCAAATAAAACAGTATCAGCGCCGAAGTTTTTCACTTACAAAAAGCTAGCCTGACTTTTTATGGAAATGTAAAATAAATCACTTCGATATTTTTAAGTCTGTTTCCATAATGGATTTTAAACCTTAAATTAAACATACGACACACGCGCCTAAATTAACAAAATAAAATCTGTTTGAAAAACACGACGGCGTATTTAAACAAGACAAATTCTCCTTCAATACGTAGCAAAAGCCGAAAACAATTTAAAAACGGACATAAAAACACTTTATTCACAGAATTACACAAAAATTAGCTGGCTAGTGGAAACCTAGCAGTCCGCTTCAAACAATCGACTCAACTGGTCTTGAAGTTAGCTTAATTGAACAGTCAAGTGACGGTTTACACGCAGCGAGTTGGGAGTACTGGGAGTACTTCCTCTTTTACCGGACTATGTTTGTTTAGTTCGTATGTGAGTTTTGTTTAATTATATTAAGTATTTAAGCGTAGATTATAACTTCATGAAAGTCCTAGATCCACTTCAAAAATATTATAGTGCCCATAATTGCTATAGTCCGTTGTCTACTACTACTAACGTCCATAACAGTGAAAAATTAACGCCAGAGAAATCCTTTAGGTTCTCCACAAAGCTGCTTGTTAAGTTTAATTATTATGTATTTCGAAATTAAAAGTCCTTTTCTCTTTTACATGGCTCCAAAAATGTATAATAAACCACCAAAAAGCTGGAAACAGCAGTGATTGTAGCGTTTAAAAAGAAAGTTAAAAAAATCTAGCAGATAAAGCCTATTATAATTTGAACGAGTTTTTATATGAGAGATTTTGATTATGTTTTTACTTATTTATCACCTTATTTAATGTTCTTATAGTGTAAAGTTTTTTTTATTTATAATTCGACTCAGAGTAGTTAGTGTTTTTTCTACGCCATACCGTAAAGAAACCGTGCCCTGTACAAGGGGCCTTACCTGAAAACAAACAAAACTATAAAGAAAATGTCTCCAAAATATTTCTTAATTCGAACTTAGAGCCAGGGGATTCTCGATACTGAATAAATAATAACTCGAAACTGTCCCTTCGCTATAACCATTAATGATTAGTTTAAATTATTAATGTTCGGTACTTCGGTTCCGGTACCTGCTTTTCCCGTTGAGTTTCCCGTACGGTCAAGAGGATATTTGTACAAACACTCATATTCTAAGTCCTAAACTCATGATTTCCTCGTCTTAACTCAACCTCACTTAGGTGGTTTGATATTCAAAGTTGCAACTTTAAAAGTGTTTTTTATATTAACGTATTCGTGACGTATCACCTCGACTCACACTCATTCGAGGTACCTCGTACTTTCTTTATTCTGACGTCTATGGGTACCGATTTTGAGGGTCTCCTCGACAGAGTTGTGAGTTGAGTAGTTTTCGAGGTTACGACTTAGAATATTAGTATCAATGTGCTATTTATTGGAGGGTCACACTGAAATGTAAACGGTCACTGTCACCCTTCACACTAACGCCTCGTTGTTTTTCAATTAGATACAGGGTTAACACCATCAGGTAAAGTAATTCTTTGAAAAAGTACTTGGGATCGATTCCCAGGTCGGGCAACGTGTTATTGGGTTTTTCTATCTGGAATTTCTCAGTAACAGCCCGAAGTATGGATTTGTGCCCGGTCGATGGCAATAGGCTCGCCCCCTATTACATGGGACTTAAACATAACTGGCGAAATGTGGGTGTACTATAGGTACACCTCTGCCCAACCCTTAGGGGAAACAAGGCGTGATGTTATGTTATGTGATCGTTCGCTAATGGAAGCAATCACGGTGCACATTTCGATCAAGCAAATTGTAATAAAGGTAGAGCAAGAATTTATAACAGAGTAAGTATAAATAATGCCCATTGATTGAGAAGAGAAGGAAGGAGAACAGAAGAAGGAGGGGCTCGCTTGCCGCGGTCGGTCCGTGGATGGGTGACCATCTTAACATACCGAGACCACTCCGTGCTTCGGAAAGCATGTTTAGCAGTTGGTTCCGGCTGACGTTCTCGTATCTTTGACAGTCTTACCGGTCTTCAGAAGCCCGAAAGTGACAACTAGTCGTCAAGGGGTGTTGCTCAGTAACTAGGTTGTGGAGGTCAGGTAGGCAGTCGCTCCATGTAAGATACTGGTATTCAGCTGCACCTGGTGAGACTGGAAGCCAACCCGAACATAGTTAGGAAAAAGCAGATTGATTGATTGATTGACGCTTTGCTTGCTTTTAACGATTTTACGTACCTACGTACCTTCAATGTCACCGTAAAAACAGTTAGAACTTCTGAGGCCCTAGTGCGAGTTTTTTTTAACCATTTCGACTTTACGCATCGACCGCCTTCGTCGCTCCGATTGGCCCTTCACCATTCGAAAGTTATGCTCCGATTGCCAAGGGCCAATCGGAGCGCCGAACGCGGTCGATGCGTAAATTCGGGACGGCTAAAATAAATTGACACTAGGGCTGCTGAAAACTTAATTGAATTGAAACTTGAAAACATTAGTCCGGCCGACTAAGTGGCAGGAAACGCTTCCAAACAAAAATCTCCTAAATTAAATAAAGTATAATAAGAACACAAAAATGTCTTCTCCAAACAATAAGGAACAACGCATTAGAAGTAACATTTTAACGATGAACAAATCAAATGTGAACGGAACAGGAATAGAAAAATAGGAATTAATTTAAGAGCGGGGATAATTTAGTGGGCCGATAAAGTTGGGTGTTCATAAATAATGAAGAGAGCAGAGAGCTTCGTTTTTTTTTTTTAAAGACGCGTTCGAACGGCGACGGCGCCGCGGCGTCGACTAAAAATATCCTTGCGTTAGTCGACTCGTTCCAGGTTTAAAATTAGTTAACAGCGCCAACCCTGTTTAGGACGGGTCTTCCTCCAACGTGAGCGCCAACAAATTAAATTCCGTTTAGGTACACTTCTGCGGAATCTGCGCTAATTCCGTCTTAGTTCTGTTCAATTTGTGTTTTAAAGAAATTAAAACTGATTACTACATTAATAATAATATACTCGCGAAGCCAAAACTGTACATTGTTTTTTTTTTGTAATTGCTACAAGGTGATGACGAACGAGAACGAGCCTGATGCCAAAAATATAGTTTTAAAATTTTTTGTCTGCTTGTCTGTATACATGTTCCGGTATTGGCGCAAAACGGCTTAACGGATTTGGTTGAAATTTGGCACACAGATAGTTTATAACCTGGATTAACACATATTGTACTTTTAATCCCGGTAGTACGCTCCCATGGGACATTTTCCGATATCCACGCGAGCAAAGCTGAGAACAAAAACTAGTTAATGGATTAATAACAATTTCCACCATGCTTTGTTTACTAAAGAACTTTACATTTTCAATAACGCACCCAAAAGGGTGCCAAACGCAAACAAAGGAGCAATTTAAGCCGTTGAATAAGCGATCAGAAATTAATTTACAGCTGCTGTTACAGTAACTTTAATAGTAAATCTCTCCGCAAATAAATTACGTAAACAGAAAACGTAGAAAACATGACATAACAAGGTAAAAAGAAAACTGATTGTGTTCACAGAGTGAAAAGTTCATTCAGTTATCATCTCATTCGTTGAACGCTGTTCCATCACTATGTAAATGCTGATAACTGAACTCAACATCATCTATATTATACAGGGTCAAATTAAACTAGCTTGCGAAACTCCAGACACATGATGGGTGCCTATCGATATCTAAACATGATTAAACAAAACGGAAATAATTTTGAAGATTTTTTTTGGGGTCATCAACTTCGGGTAGTTTACTCACTTGAAATATCAGTTTAAAAATCGGCGGTAAACGTCGCAGACGTGATGGGTATCGAATTATCGATATCTAAACACGATGAAAACAGTATTCTCAACTAATACTTCAAGTACCAGGGGTCATCAATCCCATTGAAAAAAATACAAAAACTTTTTATTTTGTTGTGTTTAGATACGTCTGCGGAGTTTTGCCAGCTAATTTGACTTGACCCTGTCGATGATGTTGAGTTCGGTTTAATTATGTCAACCAAATAATGTATTACTTAGAGTAAGGTAAAATCGTTTATTTCAACATTCAAATTATAATATGGAGACAGTTATGTTTAGGTACTGTACTAATGTCACTTTCCTTTTTTTTAATTTTTTCCCCACCCAAACTCGTCTAATTTTTAATATCTAACCCTGAATCTCAAAAACTAATCTAGCTAGCTAGCTAGTCCTAATTTAGCTCTTATTTTACCTTCAGGAAAATTACAGTACAAATTTAAGTAACTGTAATTACGAAAAGCAAATTATAATCAAGAGCAGCGTAACTGTAGACAATGGGTTGTATCTGAGCAGCCATTGGCGACATTGGCGCTATCGTCGCCTGCCCATTATAAACGTTTAACGGTGCGATACAATAAAGGCAATGAAGCGTTATGACAGATAAGAGTTTCGATGGACTTGCTTAGTTATACCGTATTCTAGGACTTCTCAATACAAAATACTAGCGACTTACCGCTGCTTTGCGCGGTCTTTACGACTCCTAAATGTTTAATTTTAATGTAATAAATGCACAAACCTTCCGGAATAAATTCTCTGAATGATGGTGTAAATCGTATCAAAATCCGTTGCGTATTGTACAATAATAACGCGGTTAAACATACATACTTACACGAAAAGCGACTTCGCTTTAACTCATTAATAACCCTTTCTGATTTACAGCCAAACCCAATAACCTAAGACAGATCGCTACTAATGATAGACAGTACAATTCTATCTGTCCCTGTCAAACAAATAGCTGTCAACACGTTATAGGGTCGCTTACTTTAGCTTTATCGGGACGTTAAAACCAGAGATTGATAGGTGTTTCTATCTCCAGTACGCCAAAATTGGAGATAAATACGTTTTTGAGTTAGTTACAAAAAAGGTAGGTACCAATGATTTAAAAAAGATTAACCAATAAAAATTTTAGTCTCAAAGCAAGTATGTATTACTTGTAGTATGCACTATAATTATACTTAGGTACCTATATAGTGTATAGATCCAATATTTCATTAAGAATAACCATCACCTTTGTACGTATTTTTTGTTCATTCTTCTTGTCTGTTTTTATTGTGTAAATAACAAAAATGGTTAAATAAAGAAAATTCTTGTAATTACAAACATATAATAATAACTTTAGCACGTGCATCTTGCTTCAGTCCATTTGAATGCTAGTTACGTAATGTAAAGAAGGCAACATTCCGCGCATGCTTAAACAGGTACAGTTGTTTCGATGAATCTCGGTTCACCATAAAAAAGTTAAAGGTATAATTCCACCCGGAGCGCGGAGCAGGCACTTAATGAAAAAATCCATTTAGGAATGTCTGATTAAAATACGTAGCGTAGCCACCACTCCGCCAGGTCGTGGGACTAGATTAGTTGCGGGTGCTCTTTATTTTTCCGCTTTATAGAAACTTTCGTGCACTAATCGATGTCGCTGACGTTTTCAACAACAGGCGTCAGGTTATTTGATTACACAACGTGAATCATTGTTCACGACCATTACACCTGAGAATATTTTTCTTGAATTTTAGGAGTCGTAATTCGTTGCTATGTTGTTATTTTTTGCCTCCATAACTCTATGGACAGTTCGTATCGCCTCCCTCGTAAATAACCGTGTAATTAATTAAATCAATTTAAGTACCGACCATTTCATTGAAATTCCTTAATATTAACCGTAAGACGTGAAACCATTCGAGATTCCCAAGAAACTTAGCTCAATGGTGTCGTATAAAAGCGAAATAGAGCATCTCTGCATTAGAGTGCACCCCATTAAAACCACATGTGCTACGTCACCTCATGTCTCGGGGCCAACGGTTCCCAATATTGCTTGACTTACATTTTAATTCAGACGGTTGATGGGTTGATACAGAGGTTGCTAGCTTTTAATATTCTGCGTTAAGTGAATTTGGTGTGCGTTTATAATGCATTTATGAGTGTGAATTACCGTGTGTGCCTTGTTTTGGTTGATATAAAATTTGACTAAATTTTTGGGACTAATTTCAAATTTTATCAAATTTGGTGAAAACAACGTTGTACTAGTAGTAGCTTTCAGTTAGTTTTAAGCTTGTACATCATTAGCAATAATTGGAGAATAGTTAAAAATAATATCGTTAGTCATATAAATTAAATTCTAATTACAAATTCTTTCATATGAACATTTCTATTTGTTAATCTCCTGATACTTTTTGACAGACTGTCCTTCCATACCCATTAACACTGTTTGTTTTTTTTACATTGTAAAACCAATTATTTTTAAAAGATTAACCGTGGAGTTTCTTGTCGGCTCTTCTCCATAGGAAACGACCAATTGGGACCCACCTAGCTTCTAACGTTTCATAAGTGCCCATCTAGGTATAAGTGAAATAAAATATTTTGATTTTGCATGCGTTAGGTAAAATGTATTCGAACCATATTAAAAAAAGGTATTATCTGTATACCTACAATATAAGCGAATAAATGATTATAATCTAGCAAGCAACTGCAAGACAAGACTGTGTTCATTCAATCAAAACTGACATATGGTGGAACAGCTAGCGTATTTTATTGTCATTTTTCAGCCTTGCAATTTATTAAGCACATCCGTTATTATTTTAGCTGCTAACTTCAAAGCACTGCACAAAATAAATATTCAATGATGAAAATATAACGAAGAAGATCGGGTTACAAAAATCCCAGCCATCTTCATTCATAAAAAATGACGATCGGCTGCTTATTTCATTAGGCGGAAAGAATGTAATTTTTCATTAAGACATAATGAATATCGTAAGCGACCGAATTATGTCAGATAAGTCGGAATTAATAAATTATTTCGTTCATTTTGTTAGCGGCGAAAGCATAAAACTATGGATGACAACAGAATTGAAACAACTGTTTTGTTATGACGATCAAAAACTGACGAATTGTGAACAATTTTACAGTTTTAACACATAACATATCACTATGCCTGTATTCCCGAAGGGTTGGGCAGAGGTGCACCTAGAGTAGACCCACATTTCGTCAGTTATGTTAAAGTCCCATGTAAAAAGTAGGGGACGAGCCTATTCCCATCAACCGGGCACAAATCCAGATTCCGTGCTGCTTCTGAAAAATTCCAGATCCCAATAACACTTTGCCCGACCCGGGAATCTAACCCAGAACCTCATCCTCAGCAGTAGCGCTTGCGACCACTACACCAATGAGACATTGTGAGTTTCAAAGTCAACAGTTTTAGTTCAAAAGAAAAATGTTAGTGTAATTGTTAAGTCGAGATCCGCTTAACTTCGCTGAGTGCCGATTTCAGTTACACGCACAGCACTTTTAAACCCAGTTCAAGAGCTGTCCGTGTCAATATTCCATAACAATTTTGACACTGACAGCTCTGAACGCGTTTTAGATATGCTGAACGCGTTCAGTTTCATTGATGAATCTCGCCCTGAGATGTTGATTCGCCAATGAATTCACGAAACGTAGGACGCTTGCATAGCTGTCAGTCTCATTTCAATAATTGGAAAACAAACTTGGAGCTTAGACAAACACGCGATTGGAAGTTTGGGAAGCAATGACGAAGATAATTTGTTTGCGCGCCGCGGTACGCCACGCTCCTCGCCTTGTTTAAACGAGCTCCATAATATTTATACTGTAGGATCAAGTCGACGATTTACATGAATGCTGTGTAGTTCTCTAGATGTCATTATGATAGATGTCCCAAGCCGCGGATATGAAGGTATGTGTTCTGTGTTTATATTCACTTCAGAGATGAAAACCAACGTTAACTCGGGTAAGTCGGTTACAAATTCCATTCCATTTTCATTTAATTTCCATAATATTATATTAACTCTCGTCTGAAAAAAGAACCTCTGAGCTTAGATAAGAGCTAGGCACTGAAGTCTACACTAAGTGTTTTTTAACAACCAAAATATCCATCATAATAATTTCTACTTTATTGCCGTCGCTTTAAATAAAGCCCGTTATCGCCCATGATTTATTGCGACTCGACGCTCGACTCTCGCCGCGGACGGACGTGTTTGTGCGCTCTCCCGCTCCAGTGTTGTGTTTCGTGTTTTCTACTCGTCGCTACCACGTGACGTCATCGTAGTCGCCCCGACTACTCCGATTTAAAATCAAATCAAGAAATTGATTTGATTTTAATAACTCAAAAAAAACTGCCTTTTTCAAGGCATCCCTATTTCATTAATAGACGTTTGTGAGTAGCTTCACTAGGCCCCTTCTGGGTAAAACCACAGTTTCGTGGTCCTCGGTTGAAACCTTACGGTGTCAACGAAGCCGAGTGGGGTGTTGACCCAATTCACACCCGCCGAACCCCTTCAGGGCGAGGCAGTCAGTTGGACGGGTCCCAGATAACCGGCCTTGGGGGATCTCCTAGTCGGCTCTGGTGACAGTTTTGCTTTTCAGCTACTCACCTAGTGTCTTTAGGGTGTGTCTACACCCTTCGCGCTAGACTGGTCAGGGCCCCGTTCGCACAATAAGACTGGCGACGGGTTACAAGCTTAGGGCTCACAAATAGGTACTCACCTCTCTGTCTACACCCGACAGAGAGGGTCACACATCCCCGGGCCCATCCACCCGGGGAGATAGGTATAGGGTTTAGGCCACGTAGGAAATATTTTTCCACCATTCCCTCCCTAAAATAGCTCCTCCTCCGACCATGGAGGACGCCTTTATTTTGGCGTTCTTCAGAGAGGTCCTTTTTAAGGACCCCGAGTTCTTGGCGAAATATGGCGCCAAAATACGGCAACGGTCCACCCCCACTCCGTCCCACGGGTCACTTGTGGAATTCAGTGACGCACTGGAGAGCCCGCTATCGCCACCTGCAAGTGAACAAGGCATTCCGCCCTTTGTTCCGGTAGATAATACCCCGGCCGCTAATCCGGCCCCTATTGTCTCGCCCGTCATTATCCCGGCAGTAAATACCGCGGCCCCTATTGTCTCGCCCGCTTTTATACCTGCCGCCATTGTTACGCCGTCTATTGTTCCGGCTGCCATTGTTTCAGAGACAACGCAGCTGCGCACTGAAGTATCAAACTCGACTCAACCGGAGAGCATGGACACGTCAGTCCCACTCTCAGAGGACGAAGCCCGCACCTCCTCCTCCAGCGACGACGACTTCCAAGTCGTTGTTAAAGGAGGCAAGAGGAAGGCGGCTAAATCCTCCGCCCCCGCTGGCCCGGTCACCAAGGCCCAGAAAAAACAGGACGACTTATCGTCCAGCTCCACTTCCGCCCCTAGTCCGCGGGCCAGTCGCCCCGTCAGCCCTATGGCTTGCCCACCCGCTCCTACCGCGAGGAAGCAGAAGCCCCCTCCCCCGATATACGTCCAGGAAAAGTCCAAATGGACTGAAATATCTAAAATGTGTGTTGATCGCAAGATCAACTACACCAACGCCCGATCCACCCTCCAGGGGATCAAAGTGACCGTCCCTACATCTGCGGACTTTAGGGATCTCTCCCGCGCCCTGCGTGAAAGGAACTATTCCTTTCACACGTACTCCCTTCCGGAGGAAACCCCCACTCGCGTCGTCATTAGGCGCGTACCTCGTGAAATCGACACCGAAGATATAAAAAGCGACCTTGTTGCACAAGGCGTTCCGGTCTCCGCCGTACATCGCTTGCATAAAGCGAGACAGGGCGTTGTCTATGACATTGTCCTGGTCATATGTGACCCCACAGAGGGGCACCACCCGATCTTCAAGGTGAAGTCGGTCTGCTCGCTCTCAGGCATCTCCATCGAGAAGCCTTACAGAGCTCAATTGATTGGCCAGTGTCATCGCTGCCAATTATATGGTCACTCGCAGTCCAACTGCTATGCCACCCCTAGATGCGTCAAGTGTCTAGGTGAGCATGGCACCGCCGACTGTAGCCGCCCTAAAGATAGGGAACTATGTTTAGAGCCTCCCAGCTGTGTACTCTGCGGCCAATCGGGACACCCGGCAAATTACCGGGGCTGTCCTAAGGCCCCGAAGTCCTCCTCTCCTAAACTCGCGAAACGCGCGAGCGACCGCCAGCACAGGGAAAGCCCCTGGGGAAAGCCTCCTTCCGCGCTGATGCCGGAGCGGCTCAGTCCGCAGAGGCCGTCTCCCTGGGCTAACCTAAATCACCTGAAGGCTCCCGCAGCCTCGGTGCCCTCTATCCCCGCGCAACCAGCGCAACCCGCGCAACTTCCAGCGCTGATGGCTTCCGCCATCCCAGCGCCTTTGGTAGCCCCCGCGGCCCCTACGGCCTCTCCAACGAAACCTCAGGGAACCCAGGGCCGAAACAGCGCCCAAATTATACTTAGTACATACGCGGCTCTCTTCACCACCGCCGCGGACAAAATGGCGGAAGAAATCGTTGCTGCAAACGGCAACGCACTCCGCCTTATGGAAATCCTCAGCGCGTATCCCGAGATCGCGCAAGTTCTACACTCACTCAAATATTAATTCTCAATGGATAATACGAGAGTAAGTAGTAACAAACCCCGATCCCTTAAATTAGGCTTTTTCAACGCAAATGGCGTTTCAGGTCAACGCGATGAGATCGCCACTTTCCTCCGCGACCATCAGCTTGACATCCTCCTCATACAGGAAACCTTTTTAAAACCACATCACCGAAACCCGAATATTGCCAACTTTAAACTAGTTCGCAATGACAGGTCTCGATGTCACAAGGGTGGCACACTCATATACTTTAGGAAATCTTTGTATTGTATCCCTATAGACCCACCTCCTCTCTTCTCCCATCTGGAGACCTCTATCTGTCGGCTCGGCATGACCGGCCACCAACCGATCACCATCATCTCCGCTTATATCCCACCCGACAATGGTCCGGAGGATCCCATCTCGCTCCAAAAGGACTTCACTGCCCTCTTCGGTATGAGTGACTCCGTCATCTTGGCGGGGGATCTTAATGCCAAGCACCCGGCGTGGAATAGTAGCACAACCTCAACCAGAGGTAGGTTAGTTTTCAAGTTAGGCGAATCCCTTAACTTTGACGTCATCGCTCCAATGAGCCCGACTCACTTCCCAGGTAATCCTAATCACCTTCCCGATGTTCTCGATGTAGCGCTGCTCAAGAATGTGAACCTCCGTTTGCAATCGGTTGAGACGTTCCACGAGCTAAATTCTGACCACCGCCCTGTAGTCATGCATCTTGCACCCTACTCGGGCCCGATCGACCCCAACCGCCCCCCTCAGACCCAGACGATAACCGACTGGAGGAAAGTAAGCGAAAGACTGAAATCCACCACGTCGCCTCACTTAGACACCATCCCCGATCACTTAGTGTCAGTCGCCGACACGACGGCCGCAATCGACTCGTTTACAGAGCACGTACAATCCGTATTGACGGATTGTTCACGGGAAGTTCCGGTGATGGAAGACCATCGCTGGAAACTACCTGCTGACGTACGTGACCTGATAACCGAGAAGAACGCGGCCATCCGTGCCTACGACTCCTTCCCTTGTGACGCGAACAAAGCCCACATGCGCCATTTACAGCGTGCTGTAAAGAAACGCATAGGGGAGGTTCGCTCTGAGGGCTGGAACAAGATGCTCAGCGAACTCGAGCCCACTCATCAAGCCTTCTGGCAATTACAGAGGAAATTGCGTTCCTCAGAAGAGGTCTCTATGCCTCCTCTCATCCGCCCCGACAATAGTGTCGCTTTCGACAGTCCCGATAAGGCTGAATGTCTTGCCGACAGCCTAGAGTCCCAATGTTCTCCCAGCTCCCAACCAGTAGACCAAGCTCACCTGAACAAGGTCGACGCTGAAGTCGAACGAAGAGCCTCCCTCCCTCCCGTCGAAGACCCTGATGATCCTCTGCCTCCCGTCACTCCAGACGAAGTGCACGACATCATTAAAGGGCTCCACGCTCGTAAGGCCCCCGGTTCGGATGGTATTACCAATAAGGTATACAAACTCCTTCCTGCCCCGCTAATAATGCTTATGACCGCCATCTTCAATGGCGCCTTGAGCAACAACATCTTCCCACAATCATGGAAAGAAGCCACCGTCATCGGTATCCCAAAGCCAGGCAAGCCAAAGTCTGAGCCCTCCAGCTACCGCCCTATCAGCTTACTCAATGTCCTCGGCAAAATCTACGAGAGGCTTATTTATAAGCGTCTCAAAGACTACGCCGAAGCAAAGAGCCTCATACCCAACGAGCAGTTTGGATTCCGTAGCCAACACTCGGGCACCCAACAGGTCCACCGTATCGTAGAGCACTTATGCGCTGGTCTGCAGCGTAACGCGACGACGGGCGTGCTATTCTTCGACATAGCGAAAGCCTTCGACAAAGTCTGGCACAACGGCTTGATATACAAGCTCTACCAACTAGGAGTGCCAGATCGTCTCGTGCTCATCTTACGAGACTTTTTGTCGAACCGGACCTTTCGCTATCGCGTCGAGGGAGCACTCTCGTCCCCTCATCCTATTCGCGCCGGTGTCCCTCAGGGTTCCGTACTATCTCCTCTCGCCTTCACGCTGTTCACTAGCGATATCCCAAAAAGTAAAAAGGCTCAGTTGGCTCTCTTCGCCGACGACACTGCCGTTTACTATACCGGTCACTGTCCTAACGCTATAGCTCGTACTCTCCAAACCTCCGCAAACGTCTTAGGCGCTTGGTTCCGGAAATGGAGAATCGAGGTCAACCCCGATAAGAGTCAGGCGGTTCTCTTCTCGAGACGTCGTCGACTCCCTCCCCCACTTCCCAGCCCGATCACTATGTACGGCAAGCCAATCCCTTGGGAGAAGCAAGCCAAATACCTAGGCGTGATCCTCGATGAGAACCTTACCTTTAAGGCTCATATTAAGGCGGTTCGCGCGCGCGCCTCCTTCGCTCTTAGCAGGCTCCAATTCGTACTGACAGCCCGTAGCAAACTGTCCCTCAAATGCAAGCTCCGCATCTATACCGCAGTCATCCGTCCCATCATGACCTATGCCTGCGTTGTATTTGCGCACGCTCACCCACGTCATCTCCATAAGATGCAGACCCTCCAAAACCGTTTCCTCAGAAGGATCACGGGTGCCCCCTTCTATGTCCGTAATATCGATCTTCACGTCGACCTCAAAATGCCAACAATAAAACAGTTCATGAAACGCTTATCAAAGCGTTTCTTCGACTGCGGCATCAAACATTCTAACCCCCTGATAACAGCGGCCGCCCGCTACACTCCCTCTCGCATTAGCAGTATTCGCCGACAAAGGCATACTTTAATCGACCCCGACGACGCCACTACCCTCCTCCAGGAGAGTAGTAAGGCCACTAGCACGCTACAAAAGCCCAAAACCCGATCGCCGTCCTACCGCCCTCGCCGCCGAGGCCCGCCGCGACGCCCAAATCGACGCCCCTCCCGACCCTTGCTCGAGCCAGCCCGCGCCGCTGAGCCTGTAGCTTTAAATTCGTCCATAAATAATACCAATCCTGATCCAGCTAGTCATTTGCTGCCCTCTTCCAGCGACGCCCTAAGCCGAGGTTCGTACCCCACAGGGGGTGCCCTTAGCGTTGTCGCTTAGTTTTAGTTAGTATATAAGTTTAAGTCCTGGCTGGAGGCCTTAATTTATTAGGGAATCCACAGGCAAGTCCGCTTAAGCAGACGACAACCGCATAGGTTGACCTGCGAGATGCCAAACAAACAAACAAAAAAAACCCATGATTTATTGTAACATTCTCTAAACTTTATGTATTTTTGATTGCTCACACATGTCACAGAAATACCGCCGCTACATAATCATCTTATCCCTGTCTCTCTTATGTCCTAAGCAGCACAAAAACGCGTCTTTATTTAGAACATAAACACGAGAAAATTGCTTTCAGAAGACATCAAAGGATCTCAATAAAACTCACTTATTTGAACAGTTGCTGAGAGACACATCTGCTTCAAATAAAATACATTACCATAGAAAAAACGTAGTATATCATTCCTCGGCATCCATCATTTTCTATTCAGGTCGGGGGTACTTATAAATTCATGGCAATTCAATTACCTGGCTGTTTACGATTGATGAGCGTGGTAGGTATACCATACTTATCAGTCTTCTGAATATTAAGAAGGTATTGCCAACCCGATTCCACTCCGCTCTGGTAGGTAGAGTACCTACATTATATTCTGCAGTCAATGTTTACGTTAGAAGCGAGTCCTACGAGACATTTAATTGTGGTCTTTAAGTTACCAACTTTATTAACTGTAATCACAGCTCTTGCCTACAACAAAATTACAGAATTTAATGAAGGAACATAAAAGGTAATAAGACAGAAATCAATTCCAGATCATTACAAGTTGGTAAAATATGAAACTGCCTCCCGAGCCACCCGCGTTGTCTAAATGCCGGTAAAATATTTAATAGCTACACCAGAGAAGACATCTAAAACGAACCACTTATAACCATAAATTCTACCTCCCATAACGATGAAGCTTTTCATAAATTAAATCATTCTAGGATTCCCACTCAGAAATGTACCCAGCAGAAGTAAAAATAAAAAAGTATTAAAACCTTATCTAATACAATACAAAATTGCCTTAGACAAGTCAACGCCTTTAAATTGGCCCATAAATAAAATCAAGAAAAAAGCGAAACACCGAAAAGCAGAAAATAAGTTCGAATGGCGCTTCGCTTTCCTATTGCATAAATCTTAAAGCAGTCTCTAATTGAATATTCTCTTTGCGTAATGCTGTCTTATTTCACCCTTTAAAATAAAATAAAGGCTGAAAGCGAAACATGTAAATTTTATCGTGTCTGGGCACGGCCGCCGGGACAGGCACGGATTTTTTGTCATCCAAGGTAAAGGAGAAAACTTGGCTCGTATTTTCAGCTAAAACTTCCCCCACTGCAATGCTCGTTGAGAAATACTTTTGACTTACGGAGCGAGTTGTAAAAGAATAGCGTATTGTGTGAAGCAGGCAGAAGCTAACAAATCATTTCAAACGCTCCGACCAAGAATTTGGGGCGGTCAGTGTGAAAGTTACTAGAGCGTATAGGCTGCGGGAAAAGCCGCTGGGTGTGAAATGTTAACATTTCCCGGACAGTATTGCACAAACTTTGAATTTCAACGCTGGTTATAGAACAATGTTAAAAATACATAAAACATTTTATTTGTGCAGCGTTTGCAATATACATTTTTTGCATGAAAGTTTTCGTGTATATGTACTACGAATAGGTACCTAATAGACTTTTATTTCCGCGAACTCTCGTAAAACAAAAAAGACTCCTTCACATCGGAACTCGTTCCGTCACGAAACAATTTTGTTTTGAGACAGTTATTCGGTGAACTCACTTTTTATTCGTCTTATACGAATTATAAAGCCGATAATAAAGTTCAATCACACGCTTATTGTGTACGAAAACTAAATTAATAAAACGTGTTTCTTACGTGGCCTCTCAGTAACATAGTTGAATCATGACGTTTCAGTTAAGTAATCTTTCGTCCAAATGATCGGACTTAGGCCCGCGACTTAGCCTGGAGGTCGTCAGAAATTATCCCAAGGAAACGACCCTTTAAATAGTAAAAAAGTATCCTATGAAAATGTCCTACCCCAGGTCATGGTGCGCCCGTGAGCAAAATTTTGTTTAAATCCGTTTAACCGTTCAGGCTTAAAAAGGTAACGAATAGACAGACTAACAGAATTTTCGCAATTATAATGTTAAGTATTGATTAATTGTATTGTCATACCTTTCCCTAAGCTAGCCACTACATATGGCTAGCTTAGGGAAAGAACTATAGTAATGTTCTAATATCTAATTAAAAATTCCTTTTATTATCTTTGATTACCACTGGGCACTGAGCAGGCAGTTGTTAGTTTACGATCAATACGTAACATGGGCGAGTTTAAACGCCTTTGGTACGTGACATAACTTATGATATTTTTGATGACATTTAAAGAGAAAACTGACTGTGCATGTGAGTAGCATGAAGGCTAGATTGAAAACATGACTTTGTAACTATTTGGCGGTTTTGAGTATTTTGTATATGGCTAAGCAAATGTCCTGCATCTGGTAGCGTCGTCTGACGGGTCGTTGAGCTCCCTAAAATAGAGTTAAGCTAAGACAGGTCAACTAAAAGCTGCAATGGGTCTTTCTTTCTTCAAAATGCCCTTCCAGACATGGACTTGCATGTTAGACACTCGTTAGATTGTAATAATACATAAAATGGTTGGACTTTTAAAGTGACCATGACCGCAGAGTTTGTTTTGATATTTCTTCTCTAGGATCAGTCAGTCAGAAAAAGCCGGTGCCATCTAGCTTTAAAATATTGACCACAAAATATTAACGTGTAAGTGTAATAAAAGATCTACTTACAGAAATTTTCATATGTTTTATAAAAATATATGAACTCAATATTATAACATGTCATATTTCGAACTACCTATAAATTACTGACTTATGACTTTTACACTTTTGAAACGATATTTATTAACTGCAGACTCTTGCCAAGTTTATGTTTACTGATATGTTTAGAAACTGGGGCTCAGTTTCTTTGCGAAAAAAATACTGTTAGGAATAAACCAACAACAAACGAAATAAGAAATGTCTGTGAAAGCATACTATATGATTGACAATATGTTGACATCAATTGAAGAAGAAACTATACGCATAGAATGCACAAAATATTCATGGTATTCAGATCAATAGGTAACTAGTTTAATCTAGCAAAAATAAAATGTCACTTCTTGCAAATTCCAATAAAATATGCATCTAAAACCCACTGAACTAGCTATTCCATGTTGTGAAGACTATTTCCTACGGCGTTATTTTTTCTTGGATCTATGTAACCCCGGTTTCTACAAACCTGACTAACGATTCCTTCAATATTTTCCAAAACAATAACAAGCGCAAAATTCCACGTGTGATCCATAAAGTTCACACTGGCTCAGGTTTATGAATTGTTCAAAATGTAGAATTTCTAACAATTCATAAACCTAGTGCTGTGTTGTTATTATACTCAACCGACACTGCCATGATACAGTCCGCGAGGCCTAAACTGACCTTCGCATTTGTGTGAGTGCACATAGCGACGCACCTGAGGCGCTGTGCGTCCCTCGCGCGATCACATTTGGTACATTTGGTACATGATACAGTCCGCGAGGCCTAAGCTGACCTTTGCATTTGTGTGAGTGCACATAGCGACGCACCTGAGGCGCTGTGCGTCCCTCGCGCGATCACATTTGGTACATGATACAGTCCGCGAGGCCTAAGCTGACCTTTGCATTTGTGTGAGTGCACATAGCGACGCACCTGAGGCGCTGTGCGTCCCTCGCGCGATCACATTTGGTGCGATTGGTAATCACTCACACAAATGCAATGCTCAGCATAGGCCTCGCGTACTTTACTATCTTTTAACAACGCATATCAAATTATGTTTCTATACATAAAGAATAATGTAAGGCACCATTCACCTCAACAGCGTTGAATAATTTAAAGTTTAGGCGTATTACATCAAAGAACTAACAACCCAACCTAGTTTTCACTGGATCCTCCACTTAAAGGAGATTGCCCGGGAATGGGCCCCACTTTGTGGCGCCGTGTCGCAACTTCATGCTATACAAAATTTATATCTTATTTTTTAATGTTCATGTGTTTTTTATGAACATTTATTTTACCCTAGCATTGTAGAACGTAATAAATAGTTACTTAAGTGAATCTTAATACATCCGCCAACGAAACATAACTTAAATGCTGCCAGATGTCAAAGAATATTTAGATTAAAAATCGGAATCGATTGATTGATATCGATACTTAATGCCGGAGTCAAGTTTACATCTAACACTGTCTTTACTGGTATTTTGGTAACGTTTTACTATTGCTAGACCCATATAGACATAATTATGACGTAAAATCAAAAGAAATTACAAAAATAACTATGTATTTTTAAAAGATAACTTTTTTGTACCTAATAATAAGATTACTCTAAGCGTCAATATACATCTGTGTTATTAATCATTTGAATATAACTGAATCCCCAAAAAATCTATAATAATTTATAAATCCAAAAGCTTGATCAAACAAAATCGATATTGAAAATCGATTAACATATAATTAACTTGGCAACACCATACAAGGTACAGATTGGTATTCGCGAGTGAACTAAGTGAAGTGTGTCATAAAATAAATAAAATTAATTTTCTTCCCGCCCGCCGCCGCTCAAAGAACTATTAAAAGACAGAAACATAGAAACTAATATTCGAATACATTAAAAATACAGTGCAAAAAATGTAAGTGAAAAAACAAAATCTGTAAAGTGGTCCTGGATAAATAAAGACGTGGCTTAAAGGTCTTAGCTCCAAGCCAAAAAAACAAAAAAAAAGACAGATCTATCTGTCAAATCAATAGCTGGCCGGTTATTCGTTTCGTGCTCTTTGTTTTGCGTTGAGTCGAATTGCATTCCTTCGTATTTACTTCTGTTATCTTCGTTACGATTCGATCAATGCTATCGAGTTGAGCGTTTACGTTCCTCAAGTAGTTTTGTTGTGAGATATCGGACTCCTGTTTTATTGTTAAGTGAGTGAATTGACTCTAGTTTTAACGACAAAATGTCTACACCTGCAGGCTTAGCATGGCGTTTTCTGTTTCTACTCTACTGTAGAATAGAAATCGCTTTCTACGCTCCTCGAAATCTATTTTTCGCGAGCACGAGGACACACTTAGACTCAGGTTGCTTTATAGACAGTGATTTTCCATAGCAACGGGTTAGTTGCTAGTGATGTGTATAACTACCCATTTTTACCGTACAATTGCGTTTCGTTTCTGCGTAGACAGTAGAAAACTTTCTACTGTCTACACAGAAACGCCATTTTTGTCTACTCTTCCGTCGACAATACGCTTCTCTAGGGCGCTCGTGCTAAGCCTGCTGGTCGAGATCGGACAAACCGTCCACTCTCTCAACGGTGTGTAAATTGTTCCCTTCGTTTGGCGCCTAATCTTCGTAGACGACCTATTGAAGATTTAGATGAACAAATGCTAATTCTTCTACGGACCTGGGTATCGCCTACACCGGTAAGTTTATATTTCCTTTCCTAAGACGACCCTCTGACCGAGGAGGCCTATGTTCAGCCGCAAATGTCTACCTACAAGCTGTTATTTTAATAAATTGAGCATCAATGTTGTATCAGTGGTTGCTACAAAACATTACTGTTCACTATGTAATGTAACATTAAAATGTATAAAAATATGCCAGCAGCTTCACCCGCGTGGACTCTTTTCTGTACTATAATATGTATGTATTATACATATAAAACTTCCTCTTGAATCACTTTATCTATTAAAGAAACCACATCAAAATCCGTTGCGTACTTTTAAAGATCTAAGCATACATAGGGACAGACAGCGGGAAGCGACTTTGTTTTATACTATGTAGTGATGTAATAAAGTGATTGGTTTAATTAACATCATAGGTATTTAGTTCTATGTATAATGACGGGTACTAAATACGAGTAATTGGGTGTGTTAAGGGTATACTTGTGCTGGTAAACATGTGTGATTTTGTACAAAGAACCGTCAAAGTGAATATGTATTGTAATACTAAACATATTATAAATAACTTACAAAGGTAATTCACAGTTTTTTTTTACTTTTCAGGTATCATCTGATGACATCCTGTGCCTTGAATGTTTTTTGTTACTGCAAGAGCGGATACAAACAAGCACAACTCCATCTCAGATTGAGGTATCCCCGCCTCTTGGACATCTACACATATGTTTTGGATGTGGCATTTCTATTGCAAGTCGCAGAACTCACAGAGTTTCCCAAGACTGTCCTCAAAGGACCTTTATTTTAAGATGGACTCCAGCTCATCACGTAAGTGTTTTTAACTTGGCAGAATTACTGCATTCAATTTTTGGTATTATTGAACAAAAGTTTTTGTCAGTAAATACAATAATTTATTCTTTTTTAGGTCATTCATTTGGAAAGAGTTTGTCGTGCTTGTTGGGAGGCTGCAACAAGAGATATTCAAAGAGAGGCACTTCCTGACATTAACAGACCTGCACTGGAGTCAGTGGATTTTGAAAATATAGGAATGGATATCTCGGATGCTGTAATTCCTGAACCACCTCCAATGCCACTGCCAGTTCCACCACCACCGGGACAGCTATTGCCCCGACCAGTATCTAAAATTAATTCTCTTAAGTATAAACGAGTTTCTGCAAGTTCACGTCATTGCCTGTTTGTTGGATGTGAGAGAACTGATCGTCTTTTAGTACCGGTTACTATAAAGGAAGTTTTATTATTTCAGTACCAAATATACATTCCTTTAACAGCTAGAATCTGTGAATATCATTTGTACAGTAATCATTGGGATGAACTAGAGACCCCATATTCAGATTTTACTGGTTTTCAAGTTGATGATATATTTTCTAAACTAGAAAAAGCTGCCGAAAGACAGTTAGACTTCAGTGACATAAACTCAATGGATCCACATTTATGCCATTATTGGTTGGGACTTAATGCAGAGCAATTTAACGAGCTTCTAAATTGTATTCCAATGTTATATGATCATTTTGCAAACCCTTCGGTTGCTCTCAGTATATTTTTGGTCAAACTCAGAACAGGTGACAGCAATCAAAGACTATCAACCTTGTTTAAAATACCAAGATCCACTTTAGAAAGAAAAATGAATAAAGTAAGAAATTGTTTAGAAGTACAGTTTGTTCCTAGACATTTAGGAATCAATTACATGTCTATCCAAAATGTAGCATCACCCAATAGGATCATACCAGAAGGTTTTTTTGGGGATGCTAACATGGCTTCAAATATTAAGCCTGCTATTGTAATATGTGATGGTACATATGTTTACGTACAAAGCAGCAGTAATTATTCATATCAAAAAAGAACCTACAGTCTCCACAAATATGCTAACCTTGTAAAACCATTTTTATTTGTTTGCTGTGATGGGTATATTTTAGAGTGTGCAGGACCATATGAAGCAACACAAAATGATTCATCAATAATGAGTGCTATGTTTAATAATGAAAATGGTCCTATGCGCTTATTTTTTAGACCCAACGATGTCTTTATTTTGGATAGAGGCTTTAGAGATGTCATTCCTGAATTAGAAAGTTACAATTATAAGACTCATATGCCTGAATCATTATTAGAAAATGAACATCAATTAACCACTGTCCAGGCTAATAAGTCCAGATGTATAACAATGTGTCATTGGGTGGTAGAGATAGTCAATGGGAGAATTAAAAGAGACTATAAATTATTTCGTCAGGAATATTTTAATAGAGCGTCAAGTCACCTCATGGCTGATTTTAAAATAACTTGTGCCCTTTTGAATAAATTCCATCCTACAATTGACGATACGCCCGATGCTGTGGAGTTTCTTAATATTGCCCGAGCGAGGTTGAATACAGTAAATTATTTATCAGAATTTATTCAAAGGGAACATGTAAACAGAAGACGTACGATTTTCCAAAGCATTAACAGCAGTGCTCCCCATCTAGATAATTTCCCAAGACTAACATTAAGCGATTTAAGAAGATTTGCATTAGGATCCTACCAATTAAAACAGGCACGGTCCTATTATGGGGAGCATATGCGAGTAAATGGTACCTACAGTGTAGATATAAGCAATGAATTAATGGAAGAAGATTTGCCCTTAATATTAGGTCATAACAATTATTTAGTTAGGGCCAGAATTAAATCGCGACATGTGAGCAGCAGGGTATATTATACATATTTACTGATAAGTAGAGAACAAAATGGGGCAAATTCTTTAGAGAGTATCATTGCATATTATTGCAATTGCTTAGTGGGAAATCGTACAGTAGGGTGTTGCGCACATACCATGACTGTATTGTGGTATTTAAGCTGGGGCCGCTTTAATGATATAAGCGCCCCAGCTCAATTTCTGGATCATATATTCCATGAAGAATAAATGTTTTATTTATTTTTTGTTGCTTTCTTTAATAAACCTTTTTTACTGTTAGTATTACGTAAAATGCATAACCTGCGCCATAATTAAATGTATTCTTACACATAGGATGGGACTTCAATTTCCTCATCCACTTGGAAGCGGTTTGGTGGTCGCACTATATTTTCATAAAACACTGTAGTAGTAAAGAGGCTGCTGCCAAAGCTTTTAGTCCTCTTTCGATACTCACTAGAGGAGAGGGCAAAGCACACTACTCTCTAGGAAGAGAAGGCGGTAGTGAGGCCTATTGTCCGGAATCATCATCCTCATATAAACCTTAAATGTCCACTGCATAGCCAAGAAAATTAACATTAACCACAATAACATTTAGAATGGTAAATAAATTATCCATTCAGAAGAAGTAAAATCTTGGAGAATTTAATTTTTATAACCTTAATTTCAGCAACCTAAAAATAAAGATTACTCTTCAACCAGGGTGAATAAATAGAAATCGTTTGCAGAATATGAAAGGATATATCTTTATCTACAAAATAAAATTTAAACCATCGTGACACGACAACCTTTCTTAGGGGCCCAAAGCTCCTAAGAAAATGGGCATTCTCCTTTCGTGAAACGTAAAGTACCTTTGTTAACTACATAATCCTCGTTGAGAAACCATATGAACGCTATCTTTCTACTTCGTCATGGTTGCGTATGTATTTATTGTTTTAGTTACATTATAACCATGTATTTAAACAGGGTGGAAGGGACATCGACGCACAACCTGATACCACAACATCGGTTACGCATCGGTTACGCATAACAACCATCGGTTATTTAAAAAAAAAACTGCTGTTTCATAGAAAAGTGAAATACCTACGCGGTCATAATGTATGCCAAACAATTTTTTTTAATAACCGACATACAATTTCTACTCCATGGGGTCCAGAATCATGTACTGAATCCATGTTATAAGGTTGTGCGTCGATGTCCCTTCCACCCTGTATTCTAGTGATATCATTATTTTAGAACTTTGTATGTATGTACGCAGATATATATGTAAGTATATTCTCATATTATTTGTTTTTGCTTTTGATTTTATGTATTTTATTTTCACTTTTAATCTTATACGCGCTGTCTACATCTCTTTATCTACTTTCCTATCGCAGGTAAGAGATTTGTTTAGAAATAAGCATCATCTTGGTACTATTTCTATTTTCTTCTCGTCTATTATATTATAAGTAACTCACTACAATATGTTCATTCCAGATTAGTGAACGTATTTCGTAATATGTTACTATTCAAGTACAGCATTTCTTTAGATAATACGAAGCAGGATCCAATTGCTAAACAAAAGACTAACAAAGTATGGACTACGGAGTATTGTGAACACAGCAATGCCATTTACCAGCACACAAAAAGGAGGCTCGTTCGAAATGAACCGTATCAGAAACAGAGTAAAGTTCAAATTCTTTCAGCATCTGGTGATCTGAGTAGCTCACTTCGTGGGTAGTGGTTTGCCTTTCACTCCGCTATTTATTGTTATACGGACTTAGGTATAAACGTTATAAGGCATGAACCTGAGTCGCGGGGATCGTTCGATTAGTGCAGTTGCGGTACTGTTAGCTCACCGGCGAAATAGGTCAAAGTTTCAACTCCGTTCATATCCACCGTGCACCGTGCAAATCTGTCGATTCCGGTTGACCTCACTTTCGATGTGGAGACCGTTAGACTGTTAGACATCAAAACGAGACAGTTTTGTTCGCTTTGTGGTGCAGAACCTTTTGATGTTGCTATTGAGGTTGATCTCGTCATTAGTTTGGTTTGACTTCGCATTGACTGTACGGCATCATAAAAGCTCTAATAAAACTACTTTGCAGCTTAAATTACTTAGCATATTTTGTACAGCACCTGTGAATAAAGACGTAAACCAATGGTTTATGGCACTTGCAAGCGCAATATAGCTAAGTATTAAGTTTTATTAACTTACCTATAACTGTATAAAAATCAAAGAAATCACCAGCCAGCCCGATCAACTACTTTCAGTCAAGAACGAAGAGGAAAAAGAATACTGTAGTCTAGGAAGTGACGTCATTTGATAGATGCCTATATAATAGAATAATTCCTTTTTTTATTCAAGTTTTTTTTTTTTGTCTTAAGTAAACACTTTAGCGCCGAGGTATACTTATTTATTTAACACGCACATAAACTAGTTCCAAATTAGTTTGTTTTTACAATACCTAGATAGACGTGTTTAGTTTTCCGAACTAATGATAAACAGACGAGCTGGTATTTTAGTTCTGCATATTATAAACAGATTTAGTAAAACAATCATGGCGGATAACACAGCGTCAACAATTTAATGTTATTTATAGCGTACACAGGCTGTTATACAATGTCCTTTGTGGTACCGCCACAAGAGACGAGACGATGCGATGTGCTCCAAAAGAATATTGCTCTCACGATCATTCATTGTTATAGATATAATGGATGCAAACCTTGTTATCTAGGCACAGCGTAATCATAAAGTTTCAACGCTGCACAAATTTCTTCTGCGGCTTAGATTTTCGCGAAAAAGTATGACACGGCACGAATAGTTTTTACAAGACATTAGACTGTCTCATGTCCCGATACGTCATAGTTTTGTACCGCATCGCATCGCTTTTGCCGCTCACCTAGGACGATGGGTTGGACAGGGTGTTGTATACTTGATCACATAGTTATTAAATACGGGCTGATATAGTCTATACAGTAGGTACAAGCGTCAGTGTGTGCGTGGATTTCAACGATAAAGGGGTGTAATATACACTGTGTACATTTTAACTATATATTGATGTACACATTACTTTTTGGTTTATAGTAACTAATTTGTGTAGATAAAGCATGCTTTTAAAGAAACCAGTGATCATAATAATATCACTAGAATCCATAAATACTTACATTATAAATGCGAAACTACCTCTGCCTGAATGGATTTGGATGAAATTTGAGCTGGGTTACGATTAGGATTCTTTTTATTCAGGTAATACGTTCCCTTGGGATAATTTTCGACCTTCACGATAGCGAAATCGCGTACAAAAGCTAATATGTACTAGAATAAATCAAAGTAATAGGAATACAACAAAATAGTCGAAAAAGAATCAAGTCGAACTTTTCTTTGATTCTGTAAATACTTATATGATTCACTTACAAAAAACTTGAAGGAAAATTAATTGTCATATCGACACAAACGATGAAAAATAAGGAAGAAAAACCTTTTCTCGGATAAAGGCTCGTTAAAAGTTTTTCTAAAAGAATGAGTCATCATTAATCAAAAATGGTCCAAACATCTGAGCTGCAAGGGAAGCAATTAAATAATAAAAGCTACATCGATAAATATATCCTTGCTTTGAAAAATATTGAAAAATTTAATACTGCAACAAAAGGGAAAATAGAACCCACCGTAATATTATGAAAGTTTTTCTGTTAACTCCACACGCGAACCAAGCAAAACTTTTACGTATTAAATGAAATATAAACTAACTACTAAAAACATTTGAAACATCGTATTTTTTATTTATGACTGGCGTTTATGAAGACATATTTATTTCAACTTCTTTTTATGTCGAATAAATATAATTAAAATACCGTAAAACGGTCATGTCTACATAAGGTTCGTTGCACACTTGTTTTACGACCAATAAAACGTTTGAAGTATCAATACTAGTTGAAAAAACATTTTATAAAACATTTGATGAAACAATGATCATTATATGAATATCATATATTCCATAACATACTTACTTACATTGATCGTTTGTATGATCAATTAAATGGACTTTAATTTACGGCACCGGGAACTGTAGAATACAAGTTGATAATGTTTTAGTTATATCCACTGGCTATAGTACTAAAAATGGTTAGAAAAAAGAGACACAATGCACGCAAACTACATGACAGCTTAGCAAAACGAATGCTTGTGTGGTACCTTGTAGTTACGATTTTCTAACTGCATCCAACAACATTACGAATTCAGTCAGCATAATCCTCGAAAGCGGCTGTCTTATAAGCACTTATCTCTAATAGCTACCTTTGTCACGAACTATCAAACGATGCGCATCATTTCGATAAAGTTTACATTCCCCAGATTATATTAAATTAAAAAAACTCACAGTTTAAAAACAATGCTGATATTGTGCATAATTTATGTAATAAAGCAACCAAATATGTTTTCAGCAATCCGTGTCGACCCAGATCAAATAAAGCAATCACCGTTTTTCCTTTGTAGCGTACGCGTGTACGTTTATAGATCAAGGAGACAGATTAATTCGCCAAGCTCAAACTTCGCCAGATGCCGGCGAAAAAACCCAACCGTAATGTTTGTAGGTAATACCGCCTTCATACAACCACGATAATAAATATCTGTGAAACGATCAAACAAAAAAGTTGTGGGTTACTCAACAACATGTTCGCTCAGATTTCAATCATTCAACATAGCGGGTAATTTGATGCAGCAGCTACAATGAAGGTCACTTCTGATGTTATTTAAACAGCTGGCGTTACTGAAGCCATGTATCCATCTTTACATGAGTTCAACTATTCAAAGAATGGTACACATTCACAAACGACTAAAGAGCAAATATCACAAAATGTTCGAAAAAATAACGTCTTGAACATCAAACAAAGTAAAACTTAAAATCCGATCTACATAATGTTGTGATGAAGAGAAATGCTTACTGTTTCGTGTTAAATCTTTTTCTTGTAACTTTTTCTTTATTTAATACAAAGTTGAGCGTAAATTCAGGGGTATAAAACGTGTGGCGTGCAGGCTTAGCGCGGTAGGCGTAGCGTTTACAATTCGACGGGGTAAATTGGATCCCTCGGGATTGAGGTACTGACGCCTCGCAAACGTCCGTGCTACAGCCTTCAACGCTTACGTTGGCGCGTCAAATATTCAACGTCTTTGTCGATGTTATTTATAAGACGCTTCTTGGAAAGATAAGAATATTTAGCATTTTACACGAAGCTGGGACGCTCAAATTGTAGTATTAAACAGTATTAACCAGTATTAACGAGCACACGTACAGTGAATACAACTAGGGAGCAGGCGTACCCCTAATAACGTGGGTTCGGGATTAGTCCTACAGCGGTAGACAAACCTGAGCAATGCTAATTGTTCATTCTCTTGTTTGGCGACAAATCCTTGAGGATGAAGGTAGATGTGGGTTCACAGACTGTTTTTCCACCCCACGTTGTTATGAGGCCTTGATATGTATTAGGTACCTAAGGATAATTGCCCCTTTTACGACCTAACACGCACTTCCATATCATCTTGTTTAGTCAATAAATATGTTTATCGTCGTATACTACAAATGCTGTCATATTTGAAGGCAGCAAGCATTGTAAGAGCGCAGGTACACGGGCTAGTAATTGGGCCCGCCTCCCGCAGGGCACCCATTTCAAATCCTTAACGTGGGTCCGGATTACTTTAATGACGCATATGTTGCGAGCTTTTTGTGTCTCCTTAGAAACTGATCGTTGTTAATAGAGTGAAAAAAAGTTTAACGACTTGAAAATTTACAATTTAAGTTGCGTTTTGGTTTGCAATATTTGGTATCGGTTGCTTCTACGAAACTGAGCTGCGGAAGCCGTTTTTCGAGGCAAAAGATGACCTGAAAATACACTGAATGGAGAAATGATCCTTTTCAGGCACTATTAAGTAAGAGACGATAAAACCACAGATGTTCCCACTGTTCCAGAGATAATAATATAAAAGTATGTCGATAGTAATATTGCAGGCGTTCACAAGTGCTTGCATTTCCCAGCGAATGGCGCTGTGACGTCACATTAACACACAGCACAACGCAGTTGCTGACGGTACACATTCGATGGAGACATGCAAGATATATTTTGTCATTTATTATTCATCTGCTGGAAAGTGGGATATATACCGAGATATACCGAGTTGTACGTGACTGCGCTTGTCAGCCGTATCTCAGCGCAACCGCTTTATGCTTTCTTCTTGTTGTGATCACTGCCATTGCCAACCGCTCCGTCTTAAGTAAGAATGCGCTTGATATTCCCTTTGTTTTGTTCAGTATAAATTAGATACCGTACTGCATCTTTAACAGTTTTATATCGTTCTACTAAGATAAATATCTACCTTTTATGATCACTTATTTGGTCGTGTTTTACATACGAGATTAAGATCTTCCTCTTAACTTCTTCAATTACTCTCGTTCATCATTTACTGACTGACGGGTTCGTGCTTTTTGAGACAGCCAGAGGTCAAATGGCAAAGTACAGTCGCAACCGACGTTGCTTAACACAGCGATCTACGAACAAAACTCACCTAATTGTATGGCGTAAAAGTTTAAACAAATTGTAGCGAATAAACGACTGTTCAACATGCAATAAAATATTGCAGAAATGTCGTTAAAAAGAGTTTGTTTTTTCGTCTCCTTGTATGTAAGCGCATGAGGTATAATGTATTTTTCACAATTTTCGTTGGGATTTTTTTCTGTGGGTTTTTTTGTTTAATATTTGCATTTTCTTCAACCCATGAACCACATTTCAGCATGATAGTTGAATGTTTTGGGTCTGCTTCGCGGATTTTGAAAGTGTTTAGAGGTATGGATCACCTGGCGAAGACTTAGACAACACAAAAAAGGTAAGTTCTTATTGTGGAGGTCTCGGAGCCTCTAAAGTTGAGAACCAGATTGTGGGTTTAGTCCAAAGGAGACCGATATGACCGTCGGTCTTTCTCAAAAGCGGACACCATTCGAACATTCGAGGAAAAGGATCATAAATCAAGATAGTAGTATCACCGTGATCACCAATTCCAATGCCAAGATTGTTTGTGTAGTGGTCTATTGAAGAGGCAATTTACAGCCGTATCCGTTTACAAGTTTATTCGCTATACCGAAGCTTTGATACGAATCCCTATATCGGCTATATTTATCATTATTATGTCATTATCATTATTTAGTTTTCCTTAGTCCCGCCGAATTCATAACTATAAGTGTCATTATCTACAACTTGACCTTAATAAATAACTTACTTAATAAATGGGTAAAGTTCGGACTCCACATTATTGAATGTTATAGCTAAATTTCAATACTCACAATAATTAATGTTAGTTTGTATTTGTATATCAATTATTTTGGATAATAGAGTATTGGAATTAATTTAATTTCGACAGAGGGGATTAACATTAACCAATTTAAATCCTCTTAAATAACGTTTTAATTAATTAAGGACTTATTGCGTATCATCACTCTGAAACATATTAATATTTAAAAATTACGTAACATGGGCTTGCGTAGCACCGGGGTTGATGACGTAGCATATTTGCTACGATTACGACCTACGACGACATGCCAGTTATAATGTCGTATAATTATGTTTATCTTTTCATACATGCGCGCCGGGTGTGAGTGCTACGCACTTGACCTTTTTGAAGGATTTGTTAGTGAGTCAGCGTATTTTAGTTAAAAGTACAACTCGTCATAATTCACTCGATGAAAAACATATGTCTAAAATATCTAGGTTTTTTTTATTACGAAAGGATATTTAAAATTGCACGTATTTTCAGTAACAAAAAAGTAACTAGCGAAATAAAATCCGGCAAGAGGAAACACTGTTCCGAAGAACAACGGTCGAATTTTTCAACTTTTCAACTCAAGTCTGTTGTTTTACGAAAAAAGTTTTTTACTTTTTTTTCTGTAACTATGGAGGTTTTCGACTGTCACTAACATTTTAGTCCATAGATTTTTGTTACTTTTGCGACCTCGTATTTTTCACAGAGATTACAATGAAATTATGTTTTCATTGTTATTCAGAATATTAAAAGCATTTCTATCATTTAAATAAAAATATTTTATTTTACATAAATCTACACGTATAGGCACTTATGAAACGTCAGAAACCATGTGCACGGTTCCAATTTGTCGTTTCCTATGTAGAAGATCCGGCAATTAAATAGCATATTTTTGAAAGAGTAACCGTGGAGAGCCACGGTTACTCTTTCAAAAATATGCTATTTAATTAATTGGCTGTTACAATGTTCTCAAATTACAGTTTTAACAGGTGTGGAAGGATAGTCTCGACCCTTCAACAAGTACCAGTACCAAGTACTAAACAAAATAGAAACTGTTCTACAAATGTGCATAATAAAGAAATTCATTGATCAAAGTATTCCTGAAATAGGTAGCAGCCGTTTCGTTAAACGAGTTCATAAGTTTGCCATAACAGTATTTCTAATTTCGACATAAAATTGCCTCTAGTAAGTTTATTCGAGAGTGAATTAACGTCTGACCGTTCGATTTTTAAAAGCTCGCGTAAGCAAAGTCAAAGGCCTTTGTGCAGTAAACTAAGTGAGTCCACACCACGACCTTTTATCGGCCTTCGCCACGCTCGCAGAGAAAATCCATGATAATGACAACGACCATTGCTAACAGCTTACCTATAAAAACTTTAATAATAACGCTAAATGAACGTTTTTCCAACGAGCCAATTTCTGAGGATTAATTATCAAAATGCCGTACTAACCAATTATTTATATTTTGTACTCTTCTCGCCAATTAAATTGGTAAATAATTAACACGATCACATACCTGAAACAAATAAACCACACGTTGTAATATAATGAATATGGTTGATATGTTATCATCAAAATGTATACGCATATTGAGCGCATAATAATGAAAAATTACTGGAATACATGCCACTGTTGAAATAGCATACAAATCGCCGCTCGTATTCCGCAAACATTTAAAAATTGTTTACTGTTTACACGTTTTCAAACATGACATTTTACATCATCGTGCATCAGTACCCAGCAGGATTTACACATGTCTATGGATTGACAAACTAGAAAAAAAAAACTGCAGCTTTATTTTAATCTTCATTTTGTGTACGCTTATCCGCATCTGTCGTAAATTACAAAATGTGCCATTTGCTGAAACAAGAAAAATAATTAATTATTTTGAGCTTTCCAGAATTATTCAAATCACGTTCACCTTACCGCCGACCTTCTCTCTTTTTAGGGACCAGTTTGAAATAACACGAGAAGGAAAAAAACTGCAGTAGAGTTTCACGAACTCATAACGAGCAGACAAATTACGAAAATTTGGCTTGTGTTTATATTAATCGATTTTTATTTGCTCGCATGGTGATTGAAGGCTCTTGGTTTTCGTTGCGCCACATGACATGACATTCTTTCTAACTTTCCCACGGGCTTCAAACAAATCGAAGCTCCGTCGCCGCGTCGAGTCGCGATACACTTTGCCGCTATTTGCGCTGTATCTAAACGTGATAGAAAACTTTGAAAAGCCGCACAACAATAGAATGAATACAATCTATTTGGAATACGAACACAGGTTTGCCATCACGCTAGCTGAAGAGATTTGTGAAATACGACAGGGTTGAAAGTGTTTCGCAAGACGAAGTTAATGTCTTAATAAAGCAAACTGGGTTACTGCAGGGAAATAAAAGCTAGTAGATCACAAGGGGTTCATTGACAGTGCGGATGCGGGCACACTGCACAGGACAGTTTGGTGGTCGCCAACTTTACTAGCTGTCAGCTGACGGATCGATGAGACGGGCGGGCTTTAAACTTACTAGAAGACAAACAAGACTTTTTTAAACCCTTATCAACACATTCGATTATTTATAAAATGAAAAATCAAATAATGTTATCAAATATCAAATTAGTTTGTCAAATCAAATAAGTTACTGATTGCGTAGGACAATATATTTTAATAACAGAAGGCAGCAAAAGCAGGTCAAACGGCCTTTCAAAAATAATAAAAAACAAGACCTTTATCTCTCAAGAAAAGGAAAAATTTCATAACATTCAACTTTTTATGAAGCTTCTATTAACACAGTATTATGAGTCGAACCTTTACTTGGATGGTCCACTCCACTACCCAGCGTGCGTGAGCACCGGTGTGGTCCAAACGAACAGAGCGACATCTGGCGGGCGAGCATCGACCTCACCATACAAGGGTACCGGTTTAGAAGACTCGCTGCAGTCTGCGCCCGCGCATTCACTTAGCATCTTTTATTAACCACTACTTCTCAGTGTATGCACGCTCTGATTCAATTGTTTACGTGAGCGTGGCAACTATTTACTACGAGATTAGATTATAGGTATGCTATAGTAGAATTTTTACTGTTTTTATTTGTCAAGTGAAACTTTTTCAAGTTTTATTTAATGACAAACCTTGATTATTATTTATTTTAATGATGTTGCGAAATAAATAGTTTTGAATACAATCGTATTCAAAATTATTTCGCATTTAACAAAGGATACAAAAGTTAATTTAAATTATTGTCACAATACATGAATTATCTGAATCATCTTAGTACTTCTTCCTGTGACAAAAAACTCGACAAAATTTTCGAGGTGACGGCAAAGCTAAACATTTTTTTTTCTAAAACATCAAAGATGAAAAACCGAACAAAGGCCATACGTATTCATTATTTGGTGTTGAATGGTATCCATGGTTACCGAGGCGTGATCGTTCCACAGACTTGTTCCTAGTTATTCGCCGACAGTGCTGTTACGAAATCGCTGAGAAAACCGATTTACATAACGTGATTCACGTTATATCACAATGTAAGAAACTAGAATTTATTAAAAGGAGTAGAAGAAAATGAAATGTTATTTTGATTTTACCTTATAATCATTCCAAAATAAGAATAAATACGCATCAGGTTGGAAACAAAGGCCAATCATAAGTGTAAGCTATAAAATGAAAGGAAGGACAGACACCTTGCTTCCATTGGTTTCCCACGATACTCGCGTGCGTAGGCTCACGGTATTTCGTCTCGTTTCAGGGTACCAAGTTTAGTAAGTGTGCGAGTGAAACAGAACATTCCCGTATCGACATGTTACAACCAGAAAGAAAGGAGTCCTGGAGAAACTGGTTTCTTGATAAAACTTACTTGACAAATCAGGGTCAAAGATTTCGTCTAACCTCTCAACAATCTTGCTTGTCCAAGATAATGCACAAAAGATCACAAGTAATTCGATTCGGTGAGCAATCTAATACAATAGCAGTCAATTGAAATTGTACAACAAATGAGCGTAGCAGATACCCAATATAGTGAATTTTGCTTTGTCCAAGATAACCTTGAAAGATCTATGAAGCTTGTCAAGTGAGAAGCGAGCCTTACAATAAACCAGAGGGACTGAAAGCGTCCATTATGAGTCGGAGAGAACTTACGCATTGTTACAATAAATCGGACACAGCAGGTAGAGAGCTATTGTAAGATAAACACCCGCCGGATGGGGATGACACAACGCAAATCGTCAAAACTGATACAAATCTGTTTCCCCAAGTGTTTTGTTAAGCCAGACTGATATCGACATTACCCGTAAACTTTAGCGTAATCAGTTTGCCGAGTTTGAGGATGCTTTATCTCTAATCAAACAACATATACGTTACGTATTATCATTATTATTGTTATCGTAATATGAGTTTTTGTTTTACAGGTATTTAAAACTTTTTTTTTGTTGTGTATCATGAGCAATAAGTGACGCAATAGGAAATTCAGGAGTTGAATTCCTTTTATCATTGATTTTTTATCGGCAAGTTCTACTGAAAAACAATGTATTGTGAAAAGGTCCTTTAATCATTACAACTATTTTCATTAACTGACATTTCCTGTAAATAGCTGGGGCAGGATCTGGCATTGTCATTTTTAAAGCAAAATCAAATTTGATTTAGTGGATTCAAATCTTATTCTATGTTAGCGTCTTCGTTTCGTTTGTCGATAGTTAAATGTTTATTGACTAAATGTTTTATACCTAAGCTATTTATTAAATCAGTAATTTAAAGTTAAATGAGAGCTTTTCACTTTGCTATTACTAAGTACCAAATTATTGATTTAAGTCCGCTAGAACGATGTTTACAAATGGCGTAATTTTAACCACGTTTTCTAAGCCAACTAACCAAGCATAAGAAGGTCCAACGTAACATGAATAGAGAGCTGTTGAATAAAGGTTATCAATACATCCTCGGGCAGGGGCCATTTCTATAGATAAAGTATAGCAGGTAAAGGCATCCCTTGTCACATGAATGTTTCTTCCGCCACACGTGCGCTCACATAAATCACTGCTAGCTCACAATGTCACTGTGTAGACAGAATATTATTACTTCGAAGATAAATTAGAAAAGAGACAAATGTCAGCATATCTACAATTTCACCAATAGCATCAACCAAAATACGCAAAGCTGATAGATATACCTATTTCTATATACAATGTGACATATTTCAACTTTGCTGCCTTGATTAAACACACACATTTATTTTCAAATATCAACCCGATTGGTCCCTATAGACGTAGAAAAGAGCAACAAATTAACTTTATCATTTGCATAAAATCCAAAATTTGTTCCATTTGGTTCATTGTTGCCCAAAATTCCCTAGACGCCTTTTGCTTCAAATGTTATTCCAGTTTTATAATTTCCGACCGACACACAACTCGAGTGATGCTGAATTATGTTATACAACGTTGTTATGTGAACAACCAATTCAATGTAAGTAATCCTTACCTGATACACCTGAGTCATCCTTTTATTGCTCCAGAAACCAGTTCCGAAAAAAAGATATGCCAAGTTGACCTGCGCTCCCGCAACTGAATGCATACAAAGCGCCGCTGTGTGAGTGAAAGCGTTTGTAAACTTGGCTCGCTTTAGAAGCTGCAAGATCTGCGTTTGTGTGCGTTTAACGAGTTGTAACCTGTTCAATGTGGTTGAATGAAGAGTGGCACAGGAGGTAAGCTACTTTCTACCGGTCGGTCGTCGCGCGCGCCACGTGACTGCGATGTTTACCGAATTCTACGGTATCCACTTTTAAACCTAATTCCGTTTTGTTTATGATCCGGTTTCTTGATTTTTCGTCACATTTGTTCACATATCTACATAATGCCCTATATTTTTTATTTGTGCGAGTCGTTTCATTGTAATATCACGTTCGAAAGTTATTTCGTTATCACCGGGGCCGTTTTGTGTTACAACACTGACATTTTCGGACTTGATTGTATGTTTCCAATTAGAAAAGTTTGTACACGCTTCGTAAAGCTTTCCATTTTTTTATTTAAGTAGCGCGTGACCTCAAATTAAATTTCATATTCGGTAATTTCTCTTTAGTATCTTCTACTTTAACCTTTGTACAAATAAAGGCATGTTTCATAATACACAATCTTATCTACCTTTCCTAACAAAACAAATCTTGTTTCGTATAAGGATTAGGAAAACGTTCTATGGGTTAATAAACTAAAACTTATTTCCTGTTCCGGATAACGTTCGGACTCAGGTCGTAACAAGATTTGAACACATCCGACATGGAATAATAGCAGTGCCCTATTGAATCTTATTTGAAGAAATGGAACGCGACTCAAAGTTGTCCTCTTTTGATACATTAGACTTCTTTCTTCCTTTTCAAGCGTTAACAAAGGCCTTCGAGTTTTAGTGGCAATACTTGGAGCTTGGTTATTTATTTCAATGTTTTGTCGCTATTTCGTATTTCTGAGAACGCTACATCTTACGAGTTGATATTAGGCACAACCACACAACTTACAACAAAATGTTAACAAATTCATTATTACAAGTTGATCATTAATAATCACTCACTTTGATTTGCAGCTAACCCATTAACATTTATTTCGTAAGTAAATCTTCCTTTCTGTGATTAATATTGGTAACAGATAATCCTTCTATTAGCACCTTGATAATTATATATAATAATTATTAATTGCATAACTTGAATTGATAATCATAATCAGATTTGAATTAAGAACATAAAAAAGAATCAAACCGTGCGTATATACTTTCAAAGATTTCGTTCAACATAATACTTTTTCAGAAAATTATAAAAGAAAACTAAAAAGACCTAATTACAAGATAAAACAGCCAAGTAAAAGAATAGAGATCATTCTGCGGAGGTGTGAATTTAGGGCGCGCCGGCCTTAATTCCCACATTGAGTCGAAGGAGGGAGCCGGGGGATACAAAGGACTGTGTCCGCGCCATTAGAGCCTATTGATACAGACTCGGATGAAATAGGGGATGTTTGAGATACAAACCAAATATGTCGACGAAACTAGTTTCCACACCTGCGTCCTGCATTTACTGACTAGTTTTAAAATCATCGAAGTCATGTTTTTTACGTTAACCATCCAGAGCTATACACACATCAACAGAATCTAGGGATACCTTAATCCTAAATTCTTTACGAATCTATAGTTTAAAATCTGTTTTGTTTCTATAAAAAGTTTATATACAGATTGAAACCTCATTTATTATATTCTCAAAATTTTAAAATGGAAATAAAAAAACAAAAGAAACAACAAATTACGGCGGCAAAATTGTTAGTAATTCGTTACGCTAAGAAAAGTTAAAATTGTTTTATTAATATTAATTTATGAAAAGGTATTAGATTGATTTTCTTTTTTAATTTAACGTTTCGTGTGAGCTTTAAGAGTCATGTCATGTCGTCATTTGAGTCGAGATGAAATGTTACGAGCCGTGGGCATGTTAGAAAATGGTGCTGTTCAACGCATCGTTGCTGAGGCCCTATACACCAGCCAAAACGTGAAATCAAGGTTGTGGTCACGTTATCGCAGTTCTGGGGATGTGACTGAACGGCATACTGATACATATCGTGTTAATACGCAGAGACAGGATCGATATCTCCAAATGACCGCCAGATGACAACCCAATATCACAGCGATGCAACTAGTACAAAAGCTCCAGGAGGACCATCAGCTGCTGGTAAGCGACCAAACCGTGCGAAGGAGGTTGCATGAAGTAGGTCTTCATGCTCGAAGACCGCTCCGTGTTCCAGCATTGCGACATGGCAATCGCGGTCGGCGCCTTCGTGGGCTCGGGAGCATTTACCATGGAATGACGAACAATGGTCTTCTGCTGTTCACCGATGAGTCCCGGTTTGGGTTTCATCCGGATTCACGAAGAACACACGTTTGGAGATCTCCAGGGAGAGTTAGCCGTCTACGGCACCCTCAGGAGGTCCACTCATACCAAGGCGGGACAATCATGGTGTGGGCAGGAATTCGTTTTGGCAGACGAACCCAGCTCGTTTGGATCCAAGGCAACATGACTGCACAAAAATACCATGAGGAGGTAGTAGAGCCTGTTATTGTCCCACACAGAATCCAAATGGGCCAGGAATTTCTACTCATGCACGATAATGCTCCTTCCCATACGGCGCGTCTCGTGTCGGCCGCTCTCCGAGACCACAATATTCAAGTTTTGGATTGGCCTGCACAGTCGCCCGACTTAAATCCTATCGAGCATGCCTGGGACATGTTACAATGAAAAGCTTTGAGAGATTTCCCGCCAAGTTTGTCGACGGAACAACAACTTTACGAACACTTGCAAAGAACATGGGACCTCATAACGCAGCAAGATTGACAATTTAATTTTAAGTATCAACAATCGATGTCGATGTGTAACTAATGTAGGAGGTGGCAACACTGATTTTTAATAATTAGATTATATAAGAGTTTTTCAATTTTAATTAAAATTAATAGTTTTATAAGAAGAAAGTAAGTGTTTAATATCAGAAAATTCTTCATAGATTAATAGATATTTGATTAAATATAAAATATCCCTATATTTTGTTGATGTGTGTATATAGTCCCAGCTGCTTAATTATTTACAAAAAACAAGAGTTAAAACTATTTCATATTCATTTCAATTGCAGACTGTTCTGAGTTTCATATAGAGCATTGATTTTGTTTCACACTTATGTCTGATTTTATTGCTCAACTTCTTTGTTTGTCTGCTACCATACCAATACCAATTTCATGTCTCCAGCAGGCTTAGCACGAGCGCCCTAGAGAAGCGTATTGTCGACGGAAGAGTAGACAAAAATGGCGTTTCTGTGTAGACAGTAGAAAGTTTTCTACTGTCTACACAGAGACGAAACGCAATTGTACGGTAAAAATGGGTAGTTATACACATCACTAGCAACTAACCCGTTGCTATGGAAAATCACTGTCTATAAAGCAACCTGAGTCTAAGTGTGTCCTCGTGCTCGCGAAAAAGAGATTTCGAGGAGTGTAGAAATCGATTTCTATTCTACAGTAGAGTAGAAACAGAAAACGCCATGCTAAGCCTGCAGTATCACGAGACATAACTTGATCAGAAACGTACCCAATTTTATTTTATTCAAATAGACGTTTACGGACGATACGAATACAGCCAAGAGCATACAATGTAGTACCTAAAATATAGCTGTTCGTCCCGACCCCGACCGCTGGGCGGGCACGCGACATTATTTATTAAGACCGAACTCGTGTCACCAGCAATAACCAAACTGCTACATGTAAAACAGATTTGAGAATTTTCCCCTCCAAACTCTGGATAAATGTTGGGAAATTTATGTGGATTATCCTTTGGACGAAATTGGACCGTATGGTATATTACCGCTGTAAATAATATTTATTTCCTGGAAGTTGTTTGGAAGTTATTAATACTGGACTTATAAAACAAAGAGGCAAGTTTTGTTATTGTGTCAGGGTTGGTACCGCGACCGCTGATCTGATTGTCCCCTACAATCTGCTTATAGAACAGTGTAGGGAAAATAAGTTCCACTGGACTTATTAGTTCTATTACAACACAATGTTGTAGGAAGTTATTATCGCAAAAAAACTAAAAATATTTTTTTTTCCTTATTACCCGTTCAGCAACACCCAACACTGGCACGAAACAAATTAGAAAGAGGTTAAATTAAAAAATGACCTCTTAATTGAATTTCAAACTTCAGTACACTCGAGTTCGGGATTCAAGTTAATGAATTCGAATCGTTCGGGTGGACTCGCGGCCGGCATCAATAAACACCGACCAGGATGCGACAATAGCCTCGTAGATTTGTAAGTAGTTCGTATTGGATAGTAATAAATTTAAATATTGTTTTGTAGGTCATGTAGGTTGAATGTATTAAAAGAGTTACGTGGGAACAATGTTGGTGGTTTTATCACCAAATTGGTCGCCAAAGTGATGTGATTTGGTAAATAATTGTTTATTAATAGGTACATTAGTGTACTGTGATGTAGTCTTATCTACATGGAATCTATGGAACAGAAGTGATTATTATTAGATTGATTGACGTAAGGTTTGATAGTTTTTTTTAATAAGTTTGGTGTTAATAAAAAAAGCGTTTACAGCTTTTTCATTTGTTTGTTACATTGTAATAGTCACAGTAATCGAAAACCTACCCTTCATCATCTACCCTTATTGTTAAAATAGGAAACAATAAAAACAATCCAAAACCAGGACCATCGTCTATAATTCTGTGGGACCCTTACAATTAATATGGTCATAAATTTATCGAAGCACGACACTTTATTGTATCTATAGGGAAACATTATATTCGGTAAACAGCAGGATACAAAACCATTAGGTACAAATATTAAGGAAAAAATGGTAAAGCCATATTGGATTTTAACGGTAAAAAGGGACTTATTAACGGTATTATATTTTAGGTTTCAGTATTTATATCGAAATTAATAGTGATAAGCCGCGCACAAATACGACGGCAAACATTTAATTAATATTCGGTATTAGGTAAAATTATTTTCCTGTTTAACACAATAATCACGTGAACTTATCAATTACAAGGAAAACATTGTGTTTACTGGAAATATAACAAAAACGTTGTTATTTTAATTAACCTAATAACCTTTGTATTTTGTGCCTATCTACAGCACTATAGTGACTAACCAAGCATTACATTGAGAAGCTATTATTGCTATTAATTTTGTGGTACCTGCAGATTACACTCAGACTACTTATTCATCCTATTTCGAAATATCTGCCGTAGGTATACAGGATAAATTTTAACCAGTGCGCAAACTGTAACGATGAATTCATCACGTGATTCTTGACCCCCGTAACGTAGATTTTTTTTGTCGGTTATTAAAAAAACTGCTGTTTCATAGACAAATGCAATACCTACGCGGTCAAAATGTACTGAGCAGCATTTTTTTTTTAACAGATGAAAAATGTCTATGATAGGGGGTCTACAATCATGTGAGGAATTGAAGTCAAGCATAATATCAATATTTCCATACTTTAGCACTCGACGGTTATTCTTCCTACAGTATAACCCCTGAAATCTTGCGCTTCAAAGTTATATGTATATATAAATGTGGTACACATAAACACTAAGGGTGGATTTCACCAATGATACTGATCGCGATCAGCACAGTATACTACGTTTAAGAGCTATCAGTGTCATTATTTTCTATGGAATAATGACACTGCCAGCTCTTGAACGCGTTTTAGATCTGCTGAACGCGTTTAGTAACATTGGTGAAATCGGCACTAAATATAAATCTAGACATAAATAATAATTGCACTAAAAACTATCTTCTGGACTAAAACCTGTATTTTGGGAAACTATTGTAATAAGTACATCAGTATGTTTTAGAAATTAAACATTTCTCATAGATTAACCGAATTCCCTTAACCAATAGATAAAACAGATATCCAATACACTAGTTGGTATACAACAGTAACTCTGCAACTAGCTTAATTAAAACTACCACTAACCCAACAATAGGCAGTAATTGCGAATGCATTGCAACGATGACTGTCACAGCGAAGCAAATTTCATATTTGGGAGGGTTCAAAACAACGGTGGGATAGTCCGGGGTCGGGTCGAGTCCCGGCGGGCTGTCAATGCCCTGTAATCATAGACACACATTCCCACGACAGAATGACAGACTCCACGTTCCACAGAACAATAGAATACGTGGGTAGGACAAAGATAATTGATTTGAAGAATCGGGTAATAACTTTCATACACAACTTTATGATTTTCCAATTCGTATTTTCCTAAAAGAATGCAAACGTTACACAAGCTTATAAAGTAGCGGTGTGATTTCTTGATTTGACTAGGGATTCAAAATTTAGTTGAAAAGTTAGTGTAAACAAGGAGCAACGACTTTGAAAACTCAGAAGATTGTTGCTTCATGAATTCTTTGTTAATATGTATTTAAAAGCGTTAAGGTTTTAGCCCGATGTTGGTGTACGACCTTATCTGGGATAAGTAAAATAGTACTTTATGGTACCTACAAGGTTTCTGTAAAAGTTAATTGAAATGTAATAAAGTCTTAAATTACTCCAACATCGTAACGGTAATGTAGTCACAATCACAACACTAGAAGTCCGGACACTCCGCCATGTTTTATTCCGTTTATGAAACGTTTTGATTCTCGAATCGATGTGACTCGATACTGAATAATGTCTTTTGATACGTCTCGCTTTATGAAACTCTCGGCACTCCGCTATTTTCCGTTTACGATTTATTTGCGTTGCCTCATAGCGGAGTTTCCCTAGATATACTTTTCATTTTATTCAAGCTTTGAATTTCTTTTGAGTTTGTGTTTATTTCATTTACTTATGTTTATGTTTTTTTTTTTTAATATTGACGAATATGAATGTTCATTTGTTTATCTGAATCGGTAAATGAGAATAAACAATTTTACTATTCACGAGCGTATAGTAAATTGATTAAAATTCTGATCGTATTCATTTCACGTTGTAGGCGTAGCTCTATATTTATGTCACCAAATATTATTTAATATTACCTTCAATGTACGTAGGTAGACAAAGTAGGATTTTGAAATTATTCATAATACTTTTAATACAGGGTGGGCAGAGAAATCGACGCACCATCTTTAACCATGGATTCAGTAGGTGTACATGATTCTGAACCCCTTCGTTAATTAAAAAAAAAACACAGTTTAAACAGTACTTATATATTTTGATCGCGTAGGTATTAAACTTTTTTAAGAAACAGCAGATTTCTTTTTTTTTATAACCGAAGAATATTTTAAACGCAAGGGTTTCAGAACCATGTACCGAATCCATGTTTAGAGAAAGAAAAATTACTTCATTTAACAAAAAAAAAAATACATCATTACCGTCTATTACTATCAAGAAAACCAGGTACCTGATTTCGTCATAGAAACAAATTGCACACGATAAGTGGTGTTTGATACAAGGTGCGGTCTACCGCGAGTCATGTGTCATATGAATTTGTGCTTTATTATGTGGCGCATAAGCGTCAAGAATATTTGAGTTAGAATGTAAAGTGCAAGCGTGTGGGTCAGTCGCTCCGAGGTCGTTACCAAATGTCAGGCAGACAGGATCCGTGTCATTGTCGCACAGTTTGACTGAACTAATCAAAGAAGTTTTCAAACTAAAATTAAACAAAAAGTTATTACAAAACCTAATTTAATCTGACATCAGTGTCTTGTTTTATGATTAGCTATTAGTTAGGTGTGATTGCTTTGAGTACGAGCACAGGAGTTTGTTTGACTACGAGTAAATGGGCAATATGAAAAATGGTAAAGTTTTAGACATTTGGTGTAGGAACATAAAAAGTATTTTATCCATCGAATTGTATAGGTACGAGAAATTACAGTCTCGCCTATGTTATAAGTATTTTATGTATGAAAAATTGTAACTCCTGAAAGCTCTTCCCACTCGATATTTTCGTTATTGAACATTCAAATTCATGTATCGTCGAAAAGCAATGAGTACGTACTTTCTTACATTGCCTTCATAAACAAAAAATCGTTTGTTGAAAATAAGTCACTATCACTAGATGTGGCAATATTTACAGAGTGACTAACGCTCAACCTTCGTTTATCACCCACTACCAAATTAGGAAAGTAAATTATCAATACTTTAAACAAACGTACTTTCTTATGAATCACCATGGGCTACACAAAACAAGTGCTTACATACCTAAACATTCAAGGCACGGTATTACCACGTATACTAGGCACGCAGAGTTTCATAAACCCAGAACTCTAAACTACTACGACTGGCATAAAAACATAAGTGAAAATCACATGCACATTTAAACAGAAAATCCATTCACATGCTAGAAAAATCCCTTCCTTTTTCTTTCAACATCAACAGCAACATTTGACTATATCTTACCGTACCTACTCCATTATAGGAAGATGTATATAAACATACTTATAAAACCAAATCCGACTCATCCATCTTAGAGGCGTTACTACCCGAACATAATAACACCGATCAATCAATTAAGAGAAATGCGGCGGTGCCTTCTAACCTCATTAAAATCCAAAAGGTCACAATCAATAGAACCTGGTACATAGAATGTGCAGTGTGTACCTTCGTGGCCGCACAAATGTACTGAAAACAGATATCGTAATAACGCATCCGATATTATCGACCGATAATGACGCGCCTTAATTTACATAATGACTGCAGCAAATGATAGTGAAAGATATTGCGCATACGGCACAAGAATGTTTGTCGCTTCTGAATAAAAACGTGTGCTGATGGCCTAGCAGGAACGCGATGATTCTTAAACGTTTAACGTTACGTTTACTGGAACAATTTCAAAATTGAAAATACTGGTACCTCGGTTACAACTGACTGCCCAGATAGTCTAGTGGTCGTCGGTCGCTACTGCCGAGGATGAGGTCTTGGGTTCGATCCCCAGGACGGGTAAAGTATTTATTTATTTAAACATTTATGTACACACACTTATAAACAGACAAAGAAGAAAATAACAGGAAAATAGGTAAAAAAGTGATATTATTTCAAATCTAGACAAAGACATGTAGACAGCGTGGGTAAGAGTAAAAGAGGAGATTAAATACATAATTTCAAAACAATCCACTTAATAAAATAAAACAAATAATATGAGAATATCCTTACAATTACATACATACGATTACATGCAAACATCTATCATAAATATCACTATAACATAAATAATTATACCATAAACGAGTAATAAATACATACAAATGCAACTGTGGCGAAGTGGAAAGATAGTGTTCTTTCACTCTTTTGTTGATTATTGGTCTGGATTTTTGAACAATTGATGGCAATGTGCTCGTCACCTATTATTGGACAGGACTTAAACATAACTGATGGAGAAATGATACAGCTCTGCCTAACCCTTTGAGAAAATAAGGCGTGAAGGCATATTATGTCCAATTTACGCTAAGTTTAGGCAACAGAGATAAAAGGCTAATGATGAGAGAAAAGACTGCATGAAACGTAGCCACCTGTAGACAGACATACAGATTACTTCCGAGTGCCTAATCCACTGACAGATTGATCACTAATGAGGTATGTGACACAACAATAGACTTTTCATTTGAATAACTAGCCGGCGGAAAATTGCGTAACCCAATATCAGCAGGAATGAATTTCACTTTGACAGTTTTTACGTCGTTAAGCAGACAAAATTTTCAAACATATGAGGCAATGGATTAACAACATCCTTCAAAATGATTCAGACTGTGGTTGATTGTGGGTTACGCACTTAGGGTGCAGGTCTCGTCCTCGAACTTATTTAGAAATATTCAGTTACTAACAAGAGACTATGTAGAATAGAACAATATTTTATATCAACCAGCTGACTTATAGATACCAGTCGTCCGATATTCTCCAATGTTTATTGACTGTCGAAATAGTTTTTGTAACTCGTTACAGTTTCAGCTATTTTAAATGGCGTTCGTTACACCATTGTATGTAGGTACTGGTTTGTTACAAAATGAGTAAATATTACTAATCGGTGGACTAAAACATTTGTTAGTTAAGAATGTATGTCACGATCCCATGGTTGTATGACTTAGATAACGACGAAAGTGCTTAAATGTGATATTGTGCAACGCTTATTTAAGTGAGGCTAAACAACACCAAAAACGTTACGTTACGTGCTATACCTACCTATCTCTATTCAGTCGACGGTGGCGATTGCGCAACAAATACGATTGCTTTGTTCATCATTTTGTTACACAAAAGTAGAACAACTTTTATTTTTCTAATGTTAATCTGAGTCAACTATTTCATGGTTTTGGAACAAAGAAATTGTTATTAAATACTTGAATATATTAGGTCACTTAACAGTAAATGCAGAACACGTTATGTCAAGACCAAACAATACCTAATAAAACGAAACTAAGTACGTAAAAAGTGTAACAAAAAGCTTATGCATAGTAAAACAAGGAAGTGTTTATAACGGCGAAGCATTTAATTACAAAACATTCGCGTTGGATGTTCCATGTTATGACAATTTTCATGTAAATGTTAGGATCGCGTGCATCGGTACGACACAGTACAATTAGTCAGGAGTTGATAGACCGGTGCGTGCTCCAAACTATTCCGATCTAAAGCAACATGGCCGTAAATCGCAAAACTAATAAACACTTGATACGCATGGGACGTGTCTACCACATTAATAGTAAAAGCTTTCTGGAATTGATGCTATAAAGGATATTACGATACTTACGATGCTTTATCACGTTATAAGCAAGCAAGGCCGTCTTTTCAGTTGTTTGATAGACTGTTTTATGCATGTTTTTATCTACTTAATAAACAACCTCCGATCACTTGCACTGCTATTATGCAAACGGATCTAAATGCGGGTGGCAATGTTAGTAAGGTTGCTCATTGATTAAAGTTCATATTATTAAAATCATATTGATCACAACTTTAAACTCATTTCTTTTTTTTTTGTACAGTGCAGTGTTTTTTTAGCAAAAGTGCTGCCCCAACTCCATCCAGGACCTTTTTACCCACGCCACCTTGAGCCAGACAAAGTATACGTCAACATTTGAGTTTCACAAATATTTGAGACAGTATAAACGATTAGGTACATATTTTACATGTCCTATACAAATATGGTCGTATCAATATGTTTCAGAACAGCCATTTTACACAGTTGTATCCTTCATTAGAATCTCAGTAAGTCGTTCGAGGCATCACTTTGAACTGTTCCACTATTCAGACTTTACTCTGTTCGCAATTTAGGTATATCTATATTGCAAGAGTTCGTGCACTGCCACAGATGAGTTTCTGAAGCAATTATTTTACAATGAAACAAATCGTAAACTATCTATAACCATAGTCATTTAACTTTCAGATCACGTAGACAAAAACATTGAATAATTGGGTCTAATGATCGATGGGCACATGATAGAAAATTAACGTGAGTAACATTTTTATCAATGATTGCATGCCACTGACATTAAACCTTAAGTCACCCTTAAAGAAAAGGAGGCAATTGAACAAAAATAACATGTTTATCAAGCTCTTGAACACAAGAATGCGATAATCAAGTTAATTGAACATTTTAATGAAGTAAACATAATTCAGCTGTAGGTATCATGGTAGGTACAGAGAACATTCACTTCGCTTGACGTGGAATTCCATCTGTAAATTCAATTACAGTTGACAAAGCGTTAACTTACTCGCCTTGGATAGTAAGCCATTCGACACCGAGCACTTTCACCGAGCCGCGTCAACATGCGCCAGTACTGGTACTGGCTGAAACTCTTCTAATGTTGTAGCTCTAATTTGTAGGCTCATGATCTATCTAACAGAGATAATGATTGTTAGGTAATTCTATTTGAGTCCAGGACCGGTTGATGTTTGTAATTTCACTGTGGTATAGCTCTCTTATGTAAGAATTGTTATCCAGATTATCTAGGATCTCAATTGTTTTATCAACATCGTTCATAGATATTCCACAGTCCACTGCTTTTGTAATTATACTTATGTTAAGTTTTCATAACTTTTATTGTATCAAAGGATAGAAACGTACATGTACTTAAGTGTCGTACGTCATTGTTTCACCATTAGAATAAGCAATAAGAGAATTATTTGCAATGATGTAGGTACGTACTGTTTTATTTATTTATTTATGCTTACATACATTATTACTGTTAGAAGTGCCGTCCTTAGTTTAAATAGCTCTATGGCTAACTACTTGTCCTACACACTATTTGCTTTAAAACATCGTCTCAACATACAATTATAATTAATACAGTCATTTTACATTCATTCATTTTATAACACTAGTATCTGAAATATCAGTAACAATTGTTTCATCAATATTAACAAGCGTATTCAAAACATATTTACTATCACTTTTATAATCTATTTCATAAATGAAACGAGCGAGAGAATTGCGTTATGATCTATGCCTCGTTCAATACAATACACACGTATATATATTTCGCAAGATTGCTCCACAAACTGCCTACAGTGACTACAGCACCGTGTAAAATAGCACATTATGAGATAAGTCCTTCGTACATTTTAATAATTTTGTAGAAAAACAAATCACATCCTCAATATGAAGTTATCTGATCAATTATATTCGCTTTAATTACTATTTTAGTGAAGGTCCTTTTGTAAAGTAAACTATTATTATAATTTTATTCTTCTGATAGATCATCTCGAACCTTAGAAGGTATCTGACTAACCAAATGATATGTGCGCGCTTAAATTGTATGCGCAGGTACGAGTACATGAAATAGGATCCGAAAACAGTGTTATAAATAGTTTTTATTTTCCAATTTAACTGCCATGGTGCAGAACTGGGAAGAAATGATATCATATTTCAATATTTCAGAGCCGTACAAATTAACATTTAAGATGGCATAAGATTTTTGTAGACAGACGGACAATGTACTTAGAAATTGGATTGCCTCTGGGCCGAGCATCGTCCGAAGTAGACTCGTAATTGGCCGTTCGGCTCGCCTCAGTCACGAGCCGAGCGAACAATCTTGAGCTCACTCGACTCGAGCCACAAACACACCAGCGCAAGCACACACGCGGCTATTGTGTGTGATACAATCAAAGAAATTGAATTACGATTTGAAAAACGAACAGAAAGCCTTTACACTCTCACAACAAAAAGAGCGCTAACCTTGTAAACGTTATTGTTAGACTGCCGTCATGAACATTAAGTAAATCCACTTCGAGTCGCAAGTTTAGTTTCCAATACCGATGATTTTCTGGCGGCTTTGGCGCGAGGCCCGAGCCATTAGGATGTTGGCAGAGCGCCAACATCGCTCGAGGTGCAAGTATTTATTTGTAAGCTCAACATTCAAGGAAGTGTGGAATCTTGGAATAGAAGCCACGTGGAGTGTCGACTCGCTAGAAATAGTGCGAGGAAATTCTTTATCCAAAATTATTTATCAGTTTTGGCAAAGTTACCATGGAACTTTCTATGACTGAATATAGAGCAATAAATTTCTGGAAAATTATATAACTCTTCCATCATAATTTTAACTACCATAGTTGTATGGTGTAAAATATAAAATACGCATTATTCACGGATGTGGCCAAGAAGCACAATTCGCGCAACTGCGTACGCGCGGTGGTTTCGCAATGGCCAACGATATTGACCGACAAACCACGCTTGGAGGACAGAACTGTTTACTACTCGAACACAAGTAAATTTCGCTTGCGACACAAGAAATACTGGAGGCGATGAAATGTGAAAACAAGCATTTATATGTCCAAACCATTATTGACGCTAACACCTAAAGTCCGCAACCTGGCAATTTAATGTATAAAGACATAGACTTTCATTCATGTGGCAGCTGAGTAAATAACACATCACCACTCCTCTGAAACTAAGAGACAATATAAATTGATTCAAGCTTAAGTAAACACAGTGCTATAATTAGTTGCTTTATTTACTGCCTTGTTTATTTTTGTTTGTTAGCTTGACATAATTTAGAAGACAATCTTAAAATTGCAGACGATATAAAATTGTCATCCGTAATGTTGTTGGTCGTGTTCGTGTTAATGTGATGCACTTCGTCGTTCGTTTCTTCTTTTTTGCTGTTATGACAATAGCTCATCGTCACCAGATGTTAACTGTTGACAACGGTGACTACGACTGGGAACCGTTTCCTATGTATTCAATTAAAACAAACTGCATAAAACAGTGGACGTCATTCTGACGGGTGATTAATCTATCTGTGTATAATTGGAATAAAATTTATTGAATACATGATGAAAAATACGAATTAAAAATGATTTAACCCATGTTGAAACTTGTCTACATGGCATGGTTTTTGTATCACTTACAAAAACAAGCGTAAATGATACAGCTAATTAACAAGTACAGTTAGACGGAGTCGTTAACAGAAGTCGTTGAATTTATATTTAAAAAACCGGTCGTATAATTAACCGATTGACAGAGAACAATGATAAATACCGTAAGTAGAGATATAAATACATCGCAGTAGTGTGGTGCTGAGATGCATCGTCCCACATAGACGTGCGCGCAGGCGACCTACACGGACCTTGTTACGATGTGGGACACACACACACTACGAACGGAGACATTACAACTCATTTATATTCGATCGTTGACAACCCACATCAATATCGCCGACATAAAATAGTTCTCTCGAAATAGGATTTCCTTTAAACGACGGCACTCAATTTATACCCAATTGTTAACAAATTTTTATAACTTCAATTCATAATTCTCATCGGAATCTATTGTCTAAACAGACTTCAACAACAGTCCATAAATAAAAATCCTGAGAGTCCTGAGCCTGACCTTTACTGTTATTGTATTTTATTTTTTACTGTTACTGTTGCTGTTTATAATAAAGTATCGAATATTACAAAAATATGACTACATATATTTTTTTTATTTTATTTATTTAACCATTTATGTACACACATATAAAAAGACAAGAAAAAGAAAGATTACAGAAAAGTACGTACAAAGGTAATGCTTATTTCTAAAGAAATGTCTTCCAGCATACCTGCAGTAGGAGAGTATATGATAGATGTTTATTTTTTTATTATGAAGGGATTGACGACTTTCTTAATAATGATTCAATAGCTGATTGACATAATTATTGCGATCTTGGTTCACTTACTTTTATTTATTTTTGAAATTATTTAGTCTTATTTATTTTGTTTTTATTGCTGTGACCACGTAAAATTTTTACTATTTTTATTTTTGTAACTCCTATGATCTGCCTCTTATTTTTCATTTGCAATTGTAAACCTTTGCATGCCCCATGTGACGGTAAAATATGGATAACTATTTTATAAAAAAAACCCTATGTACTACACCCATGTTTGCAAAGAAATAAATGATTTGATTTGATTTTACTCTGTTCAAATTTCAATAACATTAGATAAATCAATTTTAAATAGAAATAAGTTAGTCGAAGTTGTATAACATACTTTAATATCAGTTTAGTAGTTAGAGACATTTTATCGACCCAAACAGTCTAAGCCCCTCTAGTGGTGAAGAGCGAAAACTCTAAACTATATAAGAAATAACCTTTCAGAAACATAGAGGCATACTAAAACATGATAATAAAAAAGGGGGTGTGTGAATTCATTCTGAGATGACAGCGGATATATACGTATCGATAAAGACATGTTGCGTCGAGCCCAAATATATTGGCATACGGGCAAGAGGTGATTCTAAAACAGTTCTCAAGATCATTAACCCTTACTAACATTTTTTCAAAGGCAATAAACTCCTTATCGGCGTAGAACAAACGTTCAAGTTCCCAATACATTGATACAATTGAGCGGTTATTCGTACCACTTACATCGCTATCTCACAACTGGGGCGCAATGTATTCAATCAGCATCTGCATTGGAAGCAATCAATATCGATATATTAGTTTATCGGTGAACGTTTTCTAATTGATTGTAACGAGCATTTTAGTGCTTTTATTAATGTTACTTGTTGCCATTTGCTCACGTAATAGATATTTCGATTAAGTGCTGTTTTATTGATGTTAAATAAGAATCTTTAGCGATAAGAAATGTTTAGCAAAAACGTAATTTTCTGATGTAAGGATTCTATTGGTAGGCAGATTAAACTTTACCATTTCTTTAAACAATTCCATTTCTAAATTTAGAAGATCAATTGCTGAGAAAGTTTAATCTCACAAGATATAGATTTAGAATCTAAATCCATATCTTGTCGATAATTACATCAACCATGCTTACTACACATGCACTGTGGTGTTGTAGGAAACTAGAATATTGTATTAACTACTTCTTCAAGACGAAGAAGTAACTTAATTAGATATTGACGTCTCATAGTCCTTCGTTAATTAAATGATTCCCATCGTTTATTGGATGATCTAACTGTTCGATTCAAAACATTTGCGAACATTAGCGTTAGCATTGTACGTATTATCACCTAATCCATTCAATGAAACTCAATATAATTGTGCTAGAAAGGGTTCGCCACTTCAAATTATTTAATTTTTCCAATTATTTATCTAGTTGAAACAAAATATATTCTATGCTATCAAGGCGATATTTAGTGCACGGTGCACTAAAACCTCGCTAGGTTGTATTGAACACGATCTGACTTGTGCTATCTGCAGCCTCAATGCCGCCACTTTCCACCATGTGCCTCAAACCTGTTTCTGTTGCCACAATGAATACTAGTACTAGTGTTTCTAACTCAATAAGCAGGTCTAACTACTTTTTTAGTTGAACTTCCTAATGCTAATGAATATTATGCTTCCTTTGCTCAATTTCCTTAAACTTCTTAAGAATATGTAAAACACACAACCAAATTGTGTGTTATCTTTATTTTCGTTTGTATAATCATCTTCGAGGATTTCTTTGTTTAAACTGACCATGTTTATGTATGTGATGTCCTTGTATGCTTTAGCTAAACTGCTTTTTATCACTTTTATTTTTTGATTGCGTTATTAATTTCAGTAAGAGTCGTTGAAAATATGCAGTTTCCAAATATCTCAACAGTGGCTGTATAAAAAGCCTTGAGCCCACGTGTCACGTCACAAGTCACGTTTTAATAAATATTTCAATATCTCTCTATCCACAGTAAGTCATTAAACCAATATCTAATGCATATAAGATTTCTCGTGGAGGAGCAACTTTGCTTTCTTCGATTATAGATCAAGCAAACCTAACCCCGAGATTGTTTCGGTATCACTTCTGACTTCCCAGAGATTATCACATCACACATCATCATCATTTCAGCCGACAGTCGTCGAACGAGAACGTTTCTTTCGGATAAAATAATGATGTGGCCTATGTCCAGCAGTAGACCTCCTCTAAGCATCGTCACTTCTACTTCACATATAGTGAAATCGAACCTTTAACAAACATGTGCTGTTAGAGTTGAAACGCCTACCAATTGTATAGAAAAACATTTTAGACAATCAATTATTGTGCCAACACTGTATCCTTAAAACTGTAGCTTGACCTTGTCTGATATGTGTAAACAATCCTATTACATAACGAGGACACCCTAGTTAGCGTCCATTACTGAGCGGCTGAGCGTTTGGCGTTGCATGACCGAAGCAATTTCAATTACAAAAAACTACTGCGCACGCCTGATGTGTAACGAATACATACACACTGTGCACATTTATCCATAATAAAATATTTGTTTCGTAATATTTGGTAGATCGGATCGAAATGATGGAAATCTTGATCAGCGTATTGGAAGCGAGTAAAGAAGAATGTGCTATAGCAAACATGCACTTTATAAAGAGAAATCCATTTGACCATTAAAGAAGTTTTTACTCCCGTGTAGGAAGCGTAATGTAGCATAAACTTACTGCTCATAAGAACTCAGTCTGTTGTTTCTTGTAATAGCTGATACACTTATTTCATCTCCACATTAGTTTCTTAGGACATTTTCCTGTAGTGGATTTCCAAATTAGTACATGACTGATATATCCCAAGAAACGTGATAAATTCAGTTAAAATTATGCTTTATTATTAAAATAAACATTGCTAGGCGTTTGATTCAGTTGCATATATTGTTATTGATAGATTCGTAAAATGCATATTCTATACTCGTTAGATTTGAATGAGTAAATATTACTAGTTTCAAATTAGCAGCTATCAGCAAAACTTTACCAACACGACAGAAAGACTCCGATTCTAGGTCATATTTTAATTGATGAGCACATCAACATCGTGCACTGAAGGCCAAGTCGTCTGCCTTTCTGTATTAAATTAAGGAGTTGCTAAATAATGGGTGGAATTTTTGTACATACTTAAACTTCATACTTCTTAAACCCATTATTAATTTGTAGTAAATTTGAAAGAGCAGAGATTTGGAGAGCAGTGGTGGCCCAGTGGTAACGGCCGCGACTTACGCATTGTAGGTCGTAGGTTCGAACCCTGACAGGCGCTATACTTTGTGTAAATTATTTCATCACCACTGCTCTCAAATCGGTGAAGGAAAACATCGTGAGGAAACCGGCATGTCTTAGAAACCAAAAAATTCGCAGACATGTGACATCTACCAACCCGCACTGGGCCCGCGTGGTGGATTACGGCCCACTTCCTCTCATAGAGAGGAGGCTTGTGTCCCAGCAGTGGGAACATAATAGGCTGATTATGATATTTGAAAGTGATCTAACATCCGCATTGTTTCAACGTGTTGCATGTGTGTGTGCTCCAAAAATAATTTACCTGTTGACGTTTCTGATAGACAGTTTTTTTTTCGGACTGCCTCGTTGGTCTGGTGGTCGCAAGAGCTACTGCTGAGCATGAGGTCCTGGGTTCGATTCCCAGGTCGGGCAAAGTGTTATCGAGTTTTTGTATCTCGAATTTCTCAGTAGAAGCCCGGAGTCTGGATATGTGCCCCTGTTGCATGGGACTTAAGCATAACTGGCGATATGAGGGTGAACTTTAGGTACCCCTCTGCCATTCTGAGATTACAGGCGTGATTTTATGCTATGTGTTATAATTTTAATTGATAAATATATAAATTTTGTTTGAATCAATAGGTACAAAGAAAGAGTGTATACTTACTGATAACTTTGTTTTAGAAAGTCATCCTAGAATCGGTTGATTTAACTGAAACCTTTCTTTTACAACAAAAAAAAACTAATTTGTGAGGAAGTTCTATAAGTTCATTCAATTTAGTTTCATGTAACATCATCATAATCGTTGTATCCACGTTGATATATGTGTATAAATCACTTTAGAGGAAAGAGTGGGTTGTCAATAATAGGGCTTGATATAACTTAAACTAATTATCAGGAGATCAAATAATGTTGTTCCTTCTAGCAGGTCTGTTATTATACCCAAGTGTGTAGAACCCCCTTTTTTTAATCATCACTTAATTGAGTATGCTGTATGCAGTGGGTTTAAAAAAATGATAACATTGAAGACCGGTCCTTCATTGGTATCATTGGTTTAGACCGGTGTACCAGTAATATTCTAAAGTAAGTTTATTTCATGTTTTGATTCCTCTCTGCCCTTTGAAGAATTGGGATGTATGTACATTGTTCTCAATGATAGGGCTGATTATAGGAATGAATTACCTATCCAAAATCTTCATGTCCTTCATTATTTATACCGTTTGCATCATGTTGAATAGAAAATAATTCACGGCTTTCATTTGCAAGGCCATCGTCGACACTGATTTGCTCCACTTTTCGTTAAAACTTTCTGTTTGCGACTTAATCCTACTAAGTCTAGGTTACAAGAAATGGAAATTGCGTTAATTTTTGTATGAGATGCGATGTTTTGATACCGAGCTAGTTTCTTTACGACGTGAACGCAATTACTAATATCTTTACGTAACAGCTGTTTAAAACAATGACTTTAATTTCAGTTCAGTCTATGTATTATACATTTAGTGTTATTTCACGTCCATTCACATCATTTACGAGATTGTATAATCACTAATGATTTCTAAAAATTACCTCAGTTATTTAAATAAATTGAAACCAAACAAAAGACTTCAACGCACTAAGTACCAGGTTAACATGAAGCGTAGGCTTAATAATTATTAATTTGGAAGTACCTAGTTGATCAAAAGAGAGCAGGACTATCTTCAGGTGTCATGCAAAATGAATTTACGTGGCGTCTTCATTGCGATATTAAATTTATAGCCGAACAGACAATGTTTTATGCTTAGGAATAACTTTGGTGGTAGCCGTAAGTTTTTTGTGTGTTCCACTAGTTTGTTAGTAATGATGTTATTCTTTCATTTACCTATTCTGAACGATATCCAAGCCATTAATATTCTTTGTGGTTATTTGTTTTATATTTTGTGTCACACAAGAGAGATCGTGTGAAAGAAAAGCTGTCTAGCTCTGAATATTCACTTAGGTGGTCCTCAAGTAGGTCAGATGTGCAAACGCAGAAGTCTAAATATCTTTTACCATTATTGTTTCTTTAATGTATTCACCTGAGAGGAATTGGCTGGAAGGGGAAGCGATGTGCAGGCGGATGCACGGCTGGATGCACGGCCGGGTGCGGGGCCAGTATGGGCGCCGGCGGGTGCACCGGCACCGGGTGCGGCAGCGGCGGCGGCGGCAGCGTGCTGTACGGAGGCGGGGGTACATTCTCCAGCTCCGGCACCCGCGGCGCCCGCGCACGCCTCAGGCGCCGCCGCCGCGCTGGCTCCTCTGTCTGACACTCGGCACTCGCCACACTCCGCTCCCTCTCCGTCTGCACCGCACTGTTCACATTCACGGGCGCATCCTGCACCTCCACTATGTTCACGTTCACGTTGACACTGGACACGTTTTGTCGGCTCGGCTCGCCCGGTACGCGCACCGAGACCGAGTCCGACTTGCGCAGGCCGGGCGCGGGCACGGGCAGCCGCATATCGGTATAGGCGCGGGATGACGCGCGCGCATGTCGACCGCCGTGTGGCGACTGGTCGGCGCCCCCCGCGCGGTGCAGCGCGCTGTCGGTGCGCGAGCGCGCGAGGGGCGGCGAGCGGCACTCGTAGGGCTGCCACAGCAGCGCGGACAACGCCTCGGCGGCGGAAGGTGGCGGCTGCGCGCCGACCACGCTCATCTCGTGACCACGCTCCGCTGCCGCGCCAGCGCCGTCACCCGCCACCCGCCGCCGCCGACACCTGCTAACAAAACATTGTCTTTACTCCATACTGATACTGTCAATAACAACAAAGTTAAATATTCCAGAAAGGTACAGAGAACATGAAGTCTTAATCTAAAATAAGCTTAACGCAACAAAATCCTAAAATGAAGTGATATGTTTCGGATAGTAAGGATAGTAATAATACAATAAAATAATCAAAGTAACTGCAAGGAAGGTCAATCTATACCTGTACAAAGAAAATACATGAGTGAGAAACAAATAACTAGGAGCCACAGTGGAGGCTGATAAGCTTTCATTCCCTACAGGTCGTTTCAACCATACACATAATGATGATAGATCAAGAGTGAAGTCTCAAAACAACAAACAACTGCTTAAAGTTACATATGCCAGAAATTACGGAACAATGCAATGTTGTCATTTCGCTTGACCGCAATAACTCAGAGAGCCAAGAGTTTTGGACGGTAAACGCTTGCATTTGACGCACAATAGGGCTGCCACTTCGTTTGTTGTAAATGTGAATAGTTCTTTATCTCTTCTGACTACCTGAACTTCAATCAGTATGATCTGTACAAAGACAAACTGTTTAGGAGCATGGCACGGTTGGGCATAACTTTAGTCTAAGACATGATTGTTTTTTTTATTGCTGAATTCTCTTGACATCGATCAAGTCTGATGGAAAGCGATGGATGAGGTCTATGGTGGAACGAGCGCGCTCAGAAGATGCCTGTTCACTCTTGATTTGAAGGTTAAATGTGGAAGGGAACACAGACGCTGGCAGAGTGTTCCACACTTTGGCTGTGCGCATAGAAAATGTGGAGGAAAAGCGCTGAGTACGACTGGTCGGAATATCAACCAAGTGCGGATGGTACCCTGCAGTATGTCTGGAAGTCCGGTAGTAAAAAGTGGGATCAGGTCGTGGAGCTCTTGCGCACACTCTCCGAAGTAGGTACAGTCTGTAAAAGACCGACAGGCATATAATCTTAATGTTCCAAATTTTTGATTGTCTCTTAACTCACATAATATGTTATCATTTGAGTTTTATCTACATATACTGTACTGATGTGTCAACAGTAATACAAAACAAAGTGCTACATGAAAATGCTGTAACATCAGGGCTGGGCAAAATACATCCTTAGCTTTAATTGAAATACAAATTACAAAATACAGTATCGCAAGTAATTAAAATACGAAATAAAAATATATTTAAGTAAGGTATTTGAAATATGAAATACAAAATACTGTATTTTAGCTATTTTTAATTGAAAAACAAATTATAAAATAAGTTATCTATACCAGCATGGGCAGAAAAGTAGAGGAAAACAAGATTGATTAATCAGTAAAACCAAAGTTTCCTTTCATGAACACTAGATTTTTAAATGAACTGTCAGACAAACAGCATCTTGTTGGAAAGTGAAAACCTAAACCTTCTTAAGATAATAATCATTCTACAGGTCCTGATGAGCACAAAGTTGTGTTAAATTGTATGAACACATTTGTTATATTTGGATGGCGCTTAAGAATTGAAAGCTCTTTGCTTCTATCATTTAGGAAGCTGACCAACTCAAACTCCATTTTAGATGTATGTGGTTGATCACTGTCTCTGTTCTCAAAAACAATAAAATCATCATCTTCTTTACTAGTGGTGCTACTGCTACCTGCTCCTTTCGTCCATTATTTCAAGTTTTTTGTAAGTTGTCTCTAAGGCATGAATGGCAAGATTTTGAATTCTTTGACTCTCATCTGCTGTGATGCGTTCTGGCAACCAACGCATTTTATAACTAGAGTGGTAGCATGACGCCAATATGACTCCATTTGTTTCAGGTGACAGTTTAAAAAACTTATCAAATCTTTTTTCCAAGCGCTCTTTTAGCTGTGGTACAATGAGAGTCAACTTGCTATCCTGCAGTCCATCTAATCTGGTTCTTACAGACATTAAAGTAGACAGAAGTTGGCCATAGTAATAATTGTTGCCCTGAATGTAATCTAGAGCTGTAGCAATTGGTTTCAATACTTCAACGATCACTAAATGAAGGTTAAATGTATTTTAATGTTAAAATGTATATTGAAGCCTCAAGTATTTGAAATACTGATTACAAAATACCTCGGCGTCAGGTATTTGAAATACGAATTACATTTTAAGGAAGTTATTGAAATACAAATACCAAATACGTATTTGTATTTCAATTACAAGTAATTCAAATACTGCCCAACCCTGTGTAACATGTATGAAAAGACACGAATTCTTTAGCTCTTTCTTGGCTTTGGTTCAAACTGAGAAATTAGTTTCAATTTAAATTACACTTTAGACTATAGGTACTACTTATTCCAAATTGAGGAAGTTCTTAATGACTTCCTACTTAGCTGCGCATACATAATATAACACAACATGTTGATAATTATGTTCGCTCATTCCTCTTACACATTACGTGTGTATGATCGTATACAGTACAAGTGTACATTATCTTTGAATCTGTGTAAAGTAAGTAACATAACATATGTTTGGAATTGTGTCCGCTCCGCTGCCCCTTCCTTTACGTAACTTTCTGTTCGCTCCACTTACAATACTCATGTTGATATATTCGTCTCCTTAACATTGTACTTTTACATTTCTTCCAAAAACTTGTATCCTATCTACATTGTTATTGTTGCATAGTCTTTCAAGACCGGACTCGCTACAAACATCTTTTGAACTAAATCCTTCGTTTTACTTCAATACATTCCTTTTTAGAACTCCCAACAATGTTGTCATTCACTGAATACACTTACTCAATTTTCCATAAGAAAACATCAGCCGCTTGCTGAGAATCGGACATTTGCATAAATAGTTCTCTGCCTACGTCGGTTTCTTTAATACCTTCGTACTACTCTCAGAATAATAGAGATATACCACGACCGAGCTTAATAATATCCAGCAAAGCTCTTATGTAAGAATAAGCCCTAGACAGCGGGATAACTTTATGAAATTTTAATATTCCAGCTGGAAAAAGTCGAATAACTTAATAATGCTGACATTGTACCATCCTAATAGAAACTTTGTCGTCACAATAATAAGGTCGACAACAATTCTAATAACAGTGAATTTCATTATGTAACTGATTAACGGCTTCCCTATTAAAATAAGACGGGGAATTTGTAGGTACCTACTGTCCAGGCGGAAAGTTTTTAGAAGAAACTTGGCATTAGACTCTATGGTGTTAAAAATATTAACCTTCCCATGATCATTTTCCCACTCTCACATTCAACAAAATCTTAATTACTTAATATACATTGGAAAATAATTTATTTTTATTTATTTTTTCTTTTCTTAGGTAACTTAAATGGAAGCGTCCTAAATTATAATGTACTTCAACGTCATCAAAACACAACAAATCATCGAACTTTGAAGGAGATATCGTCCGTTACGTGAATATCGGAGGGAGATCAGCTGGGGTCGGTAGCTGAGACCCGAGGTGAAACCGTACTCATACACTTTCTCCAAGGCCGCGGCGGCGCCGGCGCCTCCCACTACGACCGCTTTGATCATACACATATAAAGCCCCCAATATGTTCGTCTATCTATCCCAATAATGATGACCGAAACTGCTCAGTAGTTTTTTATAAACTTTCTTGTTAAGCAAGAGCTATCATGTTATGGCAGCTTCTAAATAAAAGACAAAGACAGTAAAAATGTAGAATAATATTTTCTTTCTGGATGAAATAATATATGTAAGTTTGTATATATACACTGTATAGTGTTACGTACACTATACAGTGTATGTATACAAATTTGCCATGCCTGTATTCAATTTTTGATCGACATGCTAATGGAAAGTTTTCTCAAGCATATCCGTGGCAAAAACATAGCTGTATACAGAAAACACGGATACGGTTATATCACCTAAGTATAATTATTTTACACTAATAATCATAACTTTCGTTTATCGTTGACACTTTACAAACGTCTTCCGTTTAATCTTGCATTTAACTGATTATATTATGAAACTAATTAGACGACGATTGAGATGTTTGTCCTGCATTGCTCTATAAGGAATTATAGCGTTACGTGAGTGTGAGCCGAATTCAGGTCGTAGTATATTAGATTAAGTAGGTACCTGCAGTGCGTACTTTTCTCCGTAATGCAGCCACGAATAACTGCTGTATAAATAATGCAGTATGTATGCACTGTTACAAAAGAATCTAATAAAAACGTAAACAAATGGATCAGAAAACGTTTCTATGGTTACAAATTTGTAGTGCCAGTTACAAATTCAGTGCTGTGATTTTATTATTTGAATACGTAAACCCGAAATTCTAATTTTAAATCACCTTGAAGATGTATAACCTCAATTTTCATGGACGTTTCTTCCATTACAATTTGATAAAGTTGTTCAAACAAATTTTGTTAGAAAAGTGGTGAGATATGAAATTGAAACCTACTACAAAAATACAAATGAATTGTGTTAGGAATTACTTAATACCTTAAAGTGAGTGATTGCATTAGAATTTAACCTGAACTGGACATGTTTACACTTTCATCAGATATGTACTTTTGGAACATACTATATGTATATACTCATTGTACATATGAACTAAGCGAATGAAAACGTAGGATTTTGTTGCTTTGTCATGCCAGTTCCTTTGCTTATCAATTCGAAACATCCGATCTTGGATCAACATTCAGATACGTGTGCTCCATTGAAAGATGACTATTAAAATTGTTTGTTGCTAGCTTTTATAGATACAGGATTACATAATAATAGGTCGGGGAAAAAATATTTACATACTAGCTGCTCCCCGCGGTTTCACCCGCATAAATCTTGATCCCGTGGGAGTATCGGGATAAAAAGTACTCAATGTGTTAATCTAGGATATAAAACATCCGTGCGCAAATTTTATCCAAATCCGTTCAGTAGTTTTTGCGTGAAAGAGTAACAAACATCCATACTCACTTACATACACACATACTCCTTTGTGAGTTATACTTATTCAAGACATATATAATATGTGTGCCATTTTGTTCGGTAACTTGTTACCATTTTTTTAGTTAGTGACATAATCCCATTGCTGTAGAAAATTTTGGGACTTCTGATCAAATAACTGCGGTAGGTCGTTTTGACAGTAGTCTTGATGTTAACCTAGCACTACCTAAATAATCCTGAAGAGTCTAAAAACGGTGGAAATCTGAGGGTGCAAGGTTAGTGCTCTATTAAAACTTCTCAACAAAGCTCTCTCGATTTTTGGTAAGTGGCTAAAGATTTGTGTAACCTATTCCGATGATTAATTTCGGCCGTTGTTTCTCAATTTCTTGCTTGAGTCTCATCAGCTGTTGGCAGTAGAGATCCGAATGAATGATGTCCTTCCCAATCCAATCCCACCATACCTACAGCATCATCTTACCGCAAGTTAATCCGGGTTTCGCTATAGTCTTCAGATCTTTTTCGCACGGACCTATGTCGTAGGTGATCCACTTTTCATCACCAGTGATCAATCTTTTAAAAAATTGTTCCATTTCAATACGTTTCAGTAGGGGTATAGTGAGCTCGTGTGGCATCCAAATATCGAGCTTTTTTATGTTCCCTGACTTTTTCAAATGAGTCAAAACTGTTTTGTGTTTTGTGTTCAACCCCGAACTCTACAGCTATGTCGTAACTACTACTAGGCCAATCTTGCTCCACATTTTCAAAAATGGTATCTACTTTAGGGCGACCAGAACGAGCGGCGTCTTTGACATCAAAATTTCCGGGCTGAAAACGCTTGAACCAAATTCGTGCTTCTGTTACTGACACTGCGTTAAGTCCATAAACGCCTTTTTTCGCGGCTTGAGTCGCATTTTTCCCCTTTGAAATAAATATTACGCGCATTTATACTGATCGCAATCTGATTACCGAATAGAAATCTTTTATAACTTAAACCATCTAAGTAATCGTTTTAAAGGTATGGATCGGTCAAATGTTACGCTTTCTCTGAAGGTCATTTGACGGAAAGCAAACTTGATTGCCCACGGCGTCTTGCCCCATGCCTTTGAAGTTTCTCTCACTTATAATTGGAGGAGACACTAATCCACAAACATTTCGAGTCATGGTCGCTTTGAATATCCGTCAGAGCCGATTAAGATCTTAGATCTAACAATCATATATTATATAATGTCGGATGATGATGTAAATTTGTAACTGTCGCTGTTTGTGTTTCGGAAGTTATATTTTGCATATTCATTGTAAATAATATCTGAATGTGCTGCTAAATACTACTTAAATTTAATGTTGATGAAGAAATAATTTTGCAACAACGGTTTCCGATAAATTCATTTTCATTTTACGTTCGTCGATGGGACGTAAGCAAGCGCATTATCAAGTTATTTATCAGAAACCGCGGACGTTCGCATCGTAATCCATCCTCATAAGCGGAGGACTGCAGAAGCGCCCACAAACCGGTAACTTAATCCTCGTAAATTTTTCACAAACTCTCACTTTGTAGTTTTTTTTCACCATATTTTAATAACTCTTGCGTTGATATCGGATTCATCAGTCCGCCTACCTTTTTGGTTAATGATTTTTGGTTTGATTAATTGGTGGTGGATTTTTGCCTGATTTTATGAAATAATACAAAAAATTGGTTTTGCATAAAAGCCGCCGTTTTACTAGACAGCCAGATACTCAAATTAAGTCGACCTATATAGGACCAGTAGTGCTATTCTGTTACCATCTCACCGTGTAAAATTTAAGTAACATGAGCGTGGAGTGGGCTGTCAGTGCCACTGATGCTTGCGATTGACCAAGACCGGATGACACTGACAGCTCACTTCACGCAAGTCTTCACGGTAAGATGTTTCCAGAATTGACATGCTGAATTGACATGTTGCATGCCTTGGTTTAGCAGAAACAATAAGCATGTAGACCTCATCCTCCAAGTCCTCCAACAAAGTCAGCAGACGATAACGCTACAAAAAGTCTATCGTCTGAAAACTCCTTTAAGGTAACCGTAGCTTACCTACATTGGTTTCAGTTCTGATATCAATCCCCTAAGCCGCAGTTGAGAGCGTCAACAAAAGGATCTCGGTCGTTATTGTGCCGCCCGATGCACCAGTAACCTGACACAACAAAAGCACTGCTATGACCTTAAAATCGATACCTAGCGAGTATTATCTCGATTCAAATACATTTTGGTATCGATATCTATTGCAAACTCATAGTTGGATACAAGAAAAGCGTTATATAATAAGACGATCATGCGATTTCATCAAGTATTTCACGTCAATTTACGATTTCTCTTGCAGGTAGTCGTATAATAGCATTCTGAGCTTGATTGTGTTATATTCATAAGATGATGCATTACATTTATTTATTTATTTTCAATTTATGCACAAGTAAAACAAATACTGTACCAAGGCGGACTTAATGCCTGAGGGATTTTCTACCAGTCAACCTAAGGGTGATGCAGAGACAAAACAAGGCAGGTGCAACAAAAGGGATAGATAACTCGAAAAAGAATAAGATACTAATACATAGATACTTAAATACATACATATAAACAGATTAAACTTTGTCAGGAGAAATAACGATAGGCAGAGGAGAAAACGAATCGAGCAAATCAGCGCTGAGATGATTTTGTAAACGTCTCGCGAATATGTTCACGAGCCTTCACTTTGAAAGATAACCGACAGGTTGCCATCCTGATGTTCAGAGAGAGCGCATTGCGAGTGAATAAAACCAGAGCGGTGAGAAGGACATCGTGGAAGACGATTGTTGGTAGAACGAAGATTTTTACTATACATTCAGAACGCCTGATAGGCTTTGCAAAATTAAAATTGCTGAGTGGATTTCATAGTTCTACAATACTTCTGTGATGTATGTACTTGCATAGTGATGAGTTTATGTAGGCACACCTCTGCCTAACCCTTCTTTATTTGATGAATTTGAATCCTAAATACACAAACATATTTTATATCCAACTATCGACACGCAAACTGAAACCATGAACTCAACACACGATTGTAGACCCACTAGCGAAGAAATTTGTAGTCGGTTATCTGAAAAAAATAAAACTGCTGTATCATAGAAAACTGCAGTACCTACGTGTTAAAATGTATGGCTGAGCAAAATTTTTTTTACAGATCCATGAACTGAATCCTTAGTACGTTACTAAGGATTCAGTTCATGGTTCTGGTGTATCGATGTCGCTGCCACCCTGTATTTTTAAATGAAATAATCCAGGATGAAAATTACCTAGCTTTTTAGCCTTCTCCAGGTCTCGGGCTACCATCTGTGAAATTTCATAACGATCGGCTCAATGGTTTACGCTTGAAAAAGTAACTGACAGACAGACATAGCTATTTTCGTACATAGAGTTCAAGAATAGATTTTACCAACTGAAAAAAACAGGTGAAACTCTAAAGACTTGATGAGTATCAATAACTAAACATTATATGACATATTTTCTCATCTCATACTTCAAGTAACAACACTATCAACGCTGACTGATCCCTCCAAAAAATAATAAAAATTGTGAAGTTTACACAAAAAGAAATATTCTGAGCGGCAATTCTCGTATTTTCTAGAACGTTCGCATTCTATTCTCATTCTCAATCTGTCAAAAATACAATCAATTTACATAAGTTTTTGACAAGTTTTTATAATTGATTGTCGCTGAGATGAGATAGTGACTTGAATTTGAAAGTTTTTTTAAGTACGAGAGTTGGCCTTCTGATATTTCAAGTGAATACACTAACATGCGGCCAGTATTCACACCAAAAAAAAAAAACACTTTTAATGTTTTATCTCGTTTAGTTAACAATATCCATCACGTCTGCAGAGTTTCACTACATAATCTAATTTGACCTGAGAAAATTAGCAATTGATTACTGCAAAGTATAGCATAACATCACGCATTGTTTTCTCGAAAGGTAACTAAAGAAAAATACATAATACAAATAAAACACTCAAACAAAACAGATTACACATTCTGACGGTAATGAATAACAAAATCATACTCAACTTTAACTAAAATAACTTGTAAACAACAGAGAGTAGGTACCTACAAAAAGCGAAACTTTTGGAATTAGCTACCAAATAAATGTTATTTAGTTTGGCTTTTTGTTAGTTGATGAATAATAACGAGGGATCTGTGAAAATACATTGAGCTTAACAATGTATTATTATAATAAGTATTATGTAAAGAATACTTAAAACTTTATGAGAACTTTGAGAACAGACGTGTTATAAAGACAAGCGGGGAAGTTGCGGCTTGACTTTTATGTAATGCTTTCTCCAAAAACGCATTTGAGAAATAAAATAGAATGCGTTCCCTTTGTAGTGCTCCAACAACAATGGCGTGGCGCCGGAACTTGGTGTAAAAATGAAAGTGGATTCGCCTGTTATTTTTATAAACCCGACAATCTTGTTCTTGTTTCATTTGGTTGGCTCCTTATTAGCATACGTCGGTAGTGTACGCGGCGATCGTACGGCTAAACTCTTAACGCAATTTACGAAAACTCGCTTTCGGCTTTAAAATATGGGCCAAATTCAATTGCCTACTTTTGGACACGTAATATTATTGGTGTTGACAGGTTTTTGAAACAAATTAACATAATGTTCCATCCTGTGCTATAAATAACAACGGTAATGCACTTACTTTCTTTTTAAAAGCTAGTGTTTTATATATTTTATCCTTTGCGTCGCTAAGAATGTTCTTAAGAGAAATCGATTAGGTATCAGGTGGTAATTAATTCCGAAAGGAGTCTGCCATTAGCAGGATAAATGAAAGACGCATAGAAGTAGCTTTAAAGTTTTCATTCATTGGTTCATTTCATTACTTTCTTAGGCTAAAGTTTAACGTTGTGCCACACTTTTGCTACGCCAAATAAATAAATTTGGCTGTGATAAGACATGGTTTTTTCCGCTATTGCGGCAGAAAAGTCATCAGGATAAACATACATATAATAACAACAGTGATTGTAGGTACTCGCTACAGTCCATTAACAGTTATTTTTCATATGACCTTATTGTAAGGATTATAAAGATCATAGTGAATTTGACAGACTTATCTAGGGCAGCAACCCAACAGACCACTGTGATTTTAACAGTGATGCAAACTCAGAGGTAAAATAACTTTGAACAGACTGTAAGCCCACGTTCCCACAGACGTAATAAAATCGCGGAGGGAATTTTTCAAGCAGTGGATTTTCAACTCTCAGTGTTGAACCGAGCATTGAGAATCCAATAAGGTGTATCGCGTCGCGTCAACATTTCGAAATCGGCGAAAAACCACACGGTTGGATTTTCAAGTCTCCGCGCTAAGCAGTGCGTTGAAGATCCAATTCGCGAAAAAATCCCATCGCAATATTTTTACGTCCGTGCGAAAGTCGATAAGCGATGGCATAAGGGCAGAGGATGATGACAAGTACTTTGCGCGATCCGTGTTTTCAGCCTTTACTTGACTTTATTTGACTGCAATTGGGTACTTTGTTAGTTAACCTATAATTGATACAATCATCATGAATATCTATGGTATAGGTAATATTAATTTATCAAATACCTGCCGTGCATCGCTATCTAGGCAACCACGTCGTTATTCTGCGTCGATTATTAAAACAAATGAGTTGGACTTTCTTTGGCTAAGATTCGGTCAATCGGTCAACCGGTCTATTACGGACTCTGTTTATGAATAATAATAATATTTATTCGAGATCGAACACGGAATTTGTTTATTGCTAATGAAATTGGGACTTTTTAATAAAACTACAGTATCCGGGCTTAAATATTATGGCAAAATCGAGCTTTAAAAGAAAATTTCGCACAGGTATGTAGGCTGAAAAAGATAAGAGCTTTACAAACCAAACTTTTTCTCGATGCATGTGCGAAAACTCGATGTGCGATATTTATAACAGGATAGGATAGGCACTGTGTCTACACAACTGCAAGGTATGAATAACACGATAAAACATAGGCAGTTATTGGGACTGCCGACCGAAGTAAAAACTTAAAACTGTTAAATACCAGGCCGCTCAAAAATTCTTGCGAAAAAAGTTAGTATGTATGAGAGACTGGCCAGTTGTAGTCTATTTTGAAAATATGATTATTTGTAAGTGAAAATAGGTACGTTCCAATTTCAAAATTTCCCTCCACACTGTTTGCGAGCTAATTTAAATTACCGTGTCTCATAAAAAAATGGATCTGCGCCGGGAACATTTTCGCGCTATGAATTTTTACGATTTCAAGTGTAGCCTGAACCGGACAAATCGTACGATAGACTTCAAATGGCATCATGTATGAAGGCCCTTCTAAGGCAAACGTGTATCGTTGGTATAACGAATTCAAGCGCGGTCCACTAACTTTGGGGGATGAAGAAAGAAGAGGTCGCCCTTTGACGGCTCTTATGGAAGAAAACGTGCTGGCAGTGATCAAGAGATTCAGCACATAGGTTGGATCGGGAAGCCTTCACGAAGTTGTAATAGCGTGTTTTGTAGTATTAAAATAAAATAAATCTGAATTTATAAATTTAAATTCTTAACCTGAGTCTATGGTTTTCACATATATAGGCACTCCGAGCAAAAGCGTAACACGTCATATTCATAACTACAAATATACTGTAAACTTTGCATGTCGGTGAACCCATAAGATTTTCCTCTATCAAAAATTGCTCAACGTGCCTTGAAAAGTTTTTCTTAAAAAATATAAAAGACTTATCACCCGTACGTAGATAGATACCCCAGGGTAGAATGACCACTGCCAGGGTCGCGGGATGTCTGCCGGGGTCGCGGGTTGTTCGAAAGAGATACCGTGGCTCCTGGCACAGGCAACTGAAGGAACACGGGTGGGTTTTAGTCAGTAAAAGTCTGACACGCCCTCCCGCTCCGCCCAGAACGGGAGCAGTCATGGGTAGGTTGAAGCTTCGGGAAATTACGCCATCTGAACTTTCAAAAACAAATTTTACAATCCAGGGTAATCGAAGTGTACTTGACGATTACCGGTAAACCCATTGCAATTGTTAAAGCAACAGGATTATGAATGTGGTGGTGGTGTGGCGGTTTGTAAAGGTTATGTGACAAGTATTATATATTATTGCTTGATATTTTATTCCAAGGCTTAGGTTTATTCTGTTTGTTTATACATTGTTTTTATTTTTTTTATTTTTAACCATTTGTATTCCCTGTGCGTGTCCCAAATAAAATATTTTTCTTTCTTTCTTTCTTTCTTTCTTTCTTTAAATTAATTATATGGTTTACGCAATGGTCTTTAACTTTCCAATATATTCCACGTTGTGAAATTCATTTAATTAAAATTTTGACTGTTTTTATCTTTTATGGTGTATTATATACCTACGAGTGTGTTTCAATGAACCAAGAGAAATGTCATACTGTTTGTGTGTGTGTTTCTTGATATAACATTTTATATACATATCTAATCAATAAATCATGCTTAACTTTCTGTCTGACCGAAAAGATTATACTTACCATGATGCATGGAAAGTATAATCTTTTCGGTCAGTCAGAAACTTGTAATGTAGTTGCATGGTGCATGCTACTACATTACAACGCATTATCACGCATGATTTAAGCTACTGTAGCAGAGAAAGGTAATACAATTAAGAGCTATACGGTTAATGTCTGCCCAAACGTAGGACACCGTAAAACGCTCAGTTTTTGGTACGTATTGGCACACAATTCATAAAACATATATAATATAAATAAAATAGTACTTATCTAAATATTTCGTAAAAATAAATTAGTATCATGATAAAACAATCGTAAACCATAGCTCAAAAAATATATATTTTGCGTCGCATAGTTATCTAAGTTTTGAGCATAAGCTTATATTACGTAATGAATTAACAATTAAAAGGGAATCCAATCAACCAAAGATATGCCTTTATATTATTTAAATAGATTAAAAAAAAAACACTGAGCCGTGCATTTAAACTGCAATTTTATTTTATTTTGGTGGTAATTCGATTCAACCATCAAATTATAATCTCAACTCGAACAAATTATAATAATTAGTCTTAAAAAATAAATCATAGATAGTAACATAGGTAACCATTATGAAATTAACATTCAAAAGCGTTAAACGGCAGAACTTTGACTAAAATAAGATTGGTAAAAATCAAAACTTCGTTCTTTGATGCTGATTTATCTATACACTCCTAATACACGTATTTTCAACAAAAAACATGAATGAAGCCTTTACCTTCAATTCGAACCCTTATAATGATAAAAGTAGACATCTGTTAATCATTTTGTTTATAGCTCTTTGCAATAGATGACGTTTTACTCAATTTGTCCTGTCATCACAGTTACCACTTTCGTTACTAATTAAAATCAAACAGCTGATTTTTTTATCTATTACTTTACATAGATAAAAGAAATCTATTAACATGTCTTTCTGAACCTGGAACTATAAAACTGTATTTATAAAAGATTGCACGAAACGTTTTAAATGTAGCTGGACTCCTAGATGGCGTTGTAAAACTAGTTTCTGATGCTGCCATCTGTTGAAAAATTGGACAAATGAAAAAAGCTAGCTCAAAAGCCGGACTTAGGGAGGTGTCATTTCTTTCTATGGGATTGGGTATCTGTACGTAGTATTATATTATTTGTGATTCAACTAACATCAAATGCATCGCTCTGTTTGGATCCTTATTTGTTGCCGCAATGCGCTATTGTCAATTACTTACTTTTTGCTTCTTACCGCGCCTTAGGCAAGTTGTAGAATATTCGAGAAAGGTAGCGGATTTTGTTTCTACTAAAAACCAATCAAGACTCAAATCTACCTACTTTGAAATAAATCTTCAGCCTCCTTTTATTTCAATAGCCTAACTCTACATAAATAGATTCAGCTTTCATTCTACATTCATCAAATCAAAGACAAAAATTAAATACAGTAGGTACCCACCTAAACCATGCCAGACTTTACCAAAATTATCTCAATTGAACGCAAATCAGTTCAGATGCAGAGGCAGAGCGCTATCGACCGCAACAGTAGCACAGAAATCACAGAAAGTCGGTTCTATACAACTAGCGAAATCGCAAGCACACATAGACATCCTTCGCTAAAGTAAAAAAAAAAACTGGACTTTTTTACAATATTCTCTTCTTTGTCAGGACTTTCAAATTTCTATATGAAAACCCTTTACTTGTATTCGTTCGTTGCATGGAGCCGACCTTCTGAACCATTCTGTGACCGTAGGAACTGATGTAATGACGACAGTGCTATCAAAGTTGACCGCAGAGAGATTAGGCGATCAGTTGATTACGACTTATTGCTTTCGGCCCTTCACCAAGCGAAATGTTGTACGTGATTTATTGATTTTGTTATCTGTTTTGTAGTACCAACCTATTTGCAATCTTCTTTCTGTTGGTGGAATTATTGCTTTGTGGGCATGATAACTAACTATCAATCACAACGAATGTAGATTGGAATACCAACTGTGATTGCGATTCAGCAACTTTTCAGTTTTTCCAGGACAAGTACGACGTATGGATATCAAGTTCAAGTTATTTATTTCATAAGAAAAATACATTTGTGTCGAAATATTTTCACAGTGGGTACACACAAAGAAGCAACATAAACAATTATAACATAGGAACCTCGTTCCTCATCCATCATCGAAGTTAGAACGTCTATCCAAATCAAAAATAATAACTTTACAAACATTAAAGTTCTTATTGATACAGAACATAGGCCTGAGTAAAATTCTACAAAAATACACTTGGGAGCAAATAAATCGAGCCACTTCCTTTTTCACGCATTATGGTTATTATTTTTGGTATTATGGAACGCATCGATTCGAAACATATATCGCCTAAAAGGGTATTTAATAACCTTTACAATGAGGGTAGTTAGTTGTCAAAATTTCATTTTAATTAAAGTTTAAAGGGTAGAATAAAATTATCGCATTTAATTTGCTTATGACATTTTTATTGTACTCTGTTAAGAAAAGATTAAAGGACAATGCCAAGATTAGGCTCGAAACATTATAGCGCCCGACAGACTTTCTATAATAATGATAATTGATAATAAAAAACAGTAAAAATTATACAATATAAATTAAATCTGTAGAAGCCCACCGTTGAAAACTCATTTTAAATAGTTATTCAATGTATCAACACATTTCATAATCTACAATACCTACAATTTCAATTAGAAATGTTGCCAATACCAAAATATTTACATCGATATGAAACTGCTCTTGCAAATGGATTGCAAAAATATCAATATGTAACTATGTAAGTGAATTAATTACTTACTTATGTCACTTAATATATTATTATATCAATAAATAGCATTTAGTTACATTTTTAAATATATATTTTACAATAATGTAATAATTAAAAATAATTCAATTCGATTATCGGTACCGTTTCGCATAGTTTATTCCTATAATGCTGGCAACACTAGATGTCAAACATTAACTTGTATCTGTCACTGTCAAAAAGTTTTATTTACTTCTCCCGCGTGATATTACGAGCGACGAACTGTTTCCAATTTTTTTTTTAGTTTTGTGTTGTTCGTTGCTGTTTCCGGACTCCGATTTTCTACCAAATACGTAGTCGTATTTGGCTTTTAAAACGGAACCCGAACCTGTACTATTCATTGCTAAAATCCGAAGTATTAAGTGGTCAATTTTACAGATCTTTATCTTTTTTTGGTGTACTTCTAATAGAAAACTAATTATACCATCTAATTCTATAATAATTTTCCTTTTTTATGACATATACTTCATCTTTGTCGGTTCTGGCCGAGTCTTGTGGGAAACCTTGGCATTCTCCTTTGAGGTTTTTGTTAATCATACCCATATTACTTGTTATTGTTGTCTTTATCTGTGTCTGTGTAATCAAAATAACCTGATAAAATGGATACTACACCGACGGAAGCTGCCCAAGTTGTAGCTTTACTTGAGGTTGGACACGGACAACGTGAAGTGGCACGCAGACTTCATTTGAGTCGTTCAAAGGTACAGCGGGTATACCGCAGGTATCTGGAGACTGGTGCTTTTGTTCGGCGACCTGGAACTGGCCGACCACGGGCAACAACAGAACGTGACGACCGCTTTATTGCAACCAATTCGTTGCGCGACCGTGGACTTAATGCTGTTCAGCTACAGCAAGCGTTACGTGACGTTCGAGGTGTCGCAATCAGTAGGTGGACAGTGAGACGAAGACTAAAGGAACGAAATTTAACATCACACAAACCAGCAACTGGCCCAAAATTGACTGTAGCTCATCGCCGATCTCGCTTGGAGTTTGCTCGAGAACACATTAATTGGACGTTAGAAGACTGGAGGTCAGTTTTGTTTTCTGACGAGTCAAGAATCTGTCTTTTTAGCAATGACGGGAGAAACCGAGTGTATAGACGTCCTGGTGAAAGATTTGCCCAATGTTGCATTCGAGAAACTGTGAGTTTTGGTGGTGGTTCTTGTATGGTGTGGGGAGGAATTTCTCTAGACGGAAAAACGGAACTTGACTTCGTCGACCCCACCAACGATGGCAGTGGTAGACGTGGATTAACAGCTGACCGATACATAACTGACATTCTTGAAGACCACGTAATGCCGTATGCTGGTTTTGTCGGAGAAAATTTCTTGTTTATGCATGACAATGCGAGACCTCATACCGCGCAGATCGTTACGGAATACTTGTCTGCGATCGGGATTCAACAAATGGTATGGCCAGCACGAAGTCCCGATTTGAACCCGATCGAACACCTATGGGACGAGCTAAAACGGAGAGTCCGAGCCAGGGTTCCCGCTGTTTCATCCATTCCCGAGCTTAAAGTCGCTGTGCTTGAAGAGTGGGAGAACATACCACAATATGTCATCGTAACTCTGATCAGATCGATGACTAATAGGCTACAAGAATGCATCAGGGCACGGGGGGGTAATACCAGTTATTAAGAATATTTTTTTTGCAATAATTTTGTTTTTTATTTTTTTTATGGACTGTTTTAGCCCTACTAAATTTTCTATCAAAATTACCATTTTTCTTGCAGAGCCAATAATTTATCATTCAATAAGGTTATTATTCAATAATTTACCCTCATTGTTAAGGTTATTAACTTAACTTTTAGGCGATATATAGTTCGAATTGATACGTTCCATATTCCCAAAAATATTTACCATTTTACGTGAAAAAAGGTAGTGGCTCGATTTATTTGCTCCCAAGTGTACTTATAGTGTCGAAATATTAAGTATAAAAAGTAGTACGTCAATTTAATACTAGTTTTAAGATTTTGTGTCACTACAAACATCGTCAATGCTGTAATAGGCTTTATTGATTAACAAAGCCCTGTTTTTTTAAATTTCTGCTCGTAATTTGTTAAACTGATTGACAGACTGCACGCGTGACGAGTGTTTCACAACATTAAGCTTTGCCCGCAGAATAGAAGGAAGATCTTTTCTGCGAGTACCTACTCTATTTTTTCTTTCATCTTCTGTTTCTAACTCGTTTAAATTTTTGTTTAAATGAGTAAGGAGAACTAAAATATAAAGGCGAAAGTTGTACCGTTAAAATTCTAAGTTTAAAAAATACGGTTCTTAATGGTCGCTTTTGTATAGTAAAGGCTGCCTTACTATTATATTTATAGCTGTTTCCCCAAAATTTAATGCTATTTCTAAGTTTAGATTCAACTAGTGCAAAACTACTCTCTGATTGATAGTGTACAAAGTTGGGCTATAAATAAAATATCTCTCGAGAGATTGTAACATAAACTACTAGATCCTAACTACATAAAAGGACGAACGTAGACTTGGTACAGAAAGTTTGATGGGTGAGAAAATTCAGGTAGTAGTATAAAAACTCTAAACACGGTTCACACGACACTGAAGTTTATTTATAAGGCTTGAAGATTGAACAGCTGGAAAGTTCGCCCGGAGGAGGAGGATGAAGGATCTTCGTAGATTGACTTCGTGGGCGTAATCGGCTCCGTGAAGGGAAGAAGAGGAGGAGGTGGAGGAAGAGTGCAGGTGTCGAAGGGACACTTCCGAAAGCCAGTATCCTTCGACAAAGCTCGACGTAGAATCTCCAGGCAGATGGTTACTCAGCAGAGTGCAGACGTAGAATTCCCAGGCAGATGGTTTGTTGACAAAGCCCGGACGCCGAATCCCCATTAGATGCTTCAGCCCTTTCTTAAATAGGCAAAATATTCCTCTTCCAGAATTTATTGTAGACTATTTTTGAAGTCAAAATTATGTTATCCTTCATTCTGACATCTCATCTGCCAGTCATAAAACCAGCCTGTTTGTTCAGCCAAGATGTATTAAAACCTCCACGATCGAGTCTGAGCGTTTCCTTATTTAAGATGTTAAATTTCAGTTAACAATTGTAATTATATAAAAAATACAATATTTCAGCTAAACCTATTAATAAAAATAATTCATGTATATACCCAACAAGGAATCTTCATAGACTAAAAGAGAAAAAGAAAAACAATGACAGTTTGATAATATGACCTAAGTGTCACAACAATGGAAAATGTAAGAAAAAATATGAATGTTTTGTTAAAGACATTATAAAAGAGATCGTTTTAGAACGATTCGTAAAATGCTAACTGTTAAGTATGAGAGTATTTATGCGGAAGGAAGGTGTCACTGTCAATCAAACTCGCTAGTCTGTTGCACACTGTTTATTATAAGAAGTTACTCCCCGGCGTGGGGAGAGGCGGGGCGCAGCCCGTCGCCTACATACCACTCGTACACATACGTAACATCCCTTCCCCTTAAGCTAGACAATACTCTTAATCTATGTTTATCTAAATCTACACTTAATCTATGGTCTTTTCCGGTTGTTACTCATCATCTTCATCATCATCATCGTCATCAACATCATCGTCATCAACATCACTGACGTGTTGGCCCGCCGTTGGTGTCGAGAAGGTCGGACTAATTCCCATCCCATCCTCGTCGCCACGTGTTAAGTATGAGAGTATTTATGCGGAAGGAAGGTGTCACTGTCAATCAAACTCGCTAGTCTGTTGCACACTGTTTATTATAAGAAGTTACTCCCCGGCGTGGGGAGAGGCGGGGCGCAGCCCGTCGCCTACATACCACTCGTACACATACGTAACACTAACAAATAAAAGAATATGTTACGGGACATGAATGGCTGACGGAGTGATGACTAATGGTGTAAGTATAGCATATACTATAAGATCTGATGGCGTAACACGCACCTTTCCTTCAGGTAGGTGGTAGCTATCCGTCAGGTGCGTTATTTTCTCTGCTTATATCTTGTTGAAATCAATATAGGATAATTCAGCACTTACAATTATTATTCAAAATCTTCACCTGCCTGTGCCTTATCCTGCGCAGAATAAGTTGCGATAGCTGTACTGAACAAACAGTTAAAAAATGTGACTGTAATATAAACAATGAAAAACATCTGTTCAGGAATGATATCCACACAAAATTTCATGCGACACTTGAAAGTACACCACTTTCATTTACACACAGCAACACTTATCCGAATTAACGTATGATACTCACGAGTCAATAAGTTCATTATAGACATGATCCACTTCCAAATTACAATGAATTAGTGGTTGTATATATATAGGTACTATCGAATTACAACCAGCATTATTTCATGAAGACTATCTCTACCTCGTCGAGATCTCGGATGATGCATGCACGCCTGACCAGATTCAATTACTACGAAATTGATTACCATCTGTCTAAGCCGAGGCTAGCATCTGTCTACGCGACCCTTACGTCTGCATATTACAAAGCGACGATTTGATTCAATGGCTAAATGGTTTCACCTCTTCGTGTTCTGATTTGCCGTTATGAAGTTCTTTTTCGTACTGCTTGGGAGAAAGATGTAGGACGAAAAAAGATTGTCTTTATTTTCTAATGTTTTGTCAGGCTTTAGCAATTTGCACCCTCAACAATCCACAGCTGTATTAGCGAGTTGACTAAGGGCGATTTCCACCCATGAAACTGAACGAGTTCAGCACATCTAAAATGCGCTCAAGTGTTGTCAGTGTAAATATTCTATAGAAAATAATGACAATGACAGCTCTTAAACCTAGTATAAGATCTGATCGTTCAGTTTCATAGGTGGAATTCGCCCTGAATGGGTAAACTAAACACACCCTCTTAGTTGCTTGTTAGTTGGGCTTTGATTATTGCAAAATGATAATTTATGGACAAACTTCACAGTATACAATTTTTACGGTAGCTTTCACGTCAACATAAAATATGAAAGAGCCACATAGTAAAAAAATTACACAATCAAATTTTTTACTCATCATTTATTCAAGCATAAGGGACATTCGCAGCGGCCGCGTGCATGTAGTAGTACGCACGGTATCAAGCGCCAACTTTTGCTCAGCCAACTCGTTAATTATTTATATGCAGGATAACTTGGGAAAAAAGTTTGTCACGGACGGTCTCACCTGTCCAAAGCTCGGGGGTTCAATAAAATCCGTGTCGTCGCCTACAAGTGAAGCCATCACCCGCAGGCCGGGGTGCATAAATAATTTAGCCGGGCAATCCGCCGCTTGTTTGCATGCGGATTATCATATTAAACGGATATCAGGTTCGTCGACCGCGGGCCCGATACAAGTGCAAACAATATCATGCAACATTTATAAAGACAAACAGCCGGCAACAGAGCATTGAGCTGTCCGAGCCGGCGAAAAAAAACCGGAATCACACCGGGTGTACCTTTAGGACCGAACAAACGATACCCCGTCGTCTATTAGACGGTTTTCTTCGGTCCTCGATGTTACACTTGACATCAAATGGACAGTTCTCTTGAAACGGATCGTACCGATCACGAAAAGAGAGCAATTCTATTTTTCCAACCATTTTCCTGTTTGTCCTTCGCTCTTCAACTAAGCTTTTGAGTCGATGGTGGTCTTTGTTATTTTGATGCAAGGAAACTATCGACCGGAAACTTGATTAATAATTACGTTTATTTGGACTCAATAAAATATAGCCTAGAGCTAGGATACAGATGCTGTATGTGAGTAGAGGGATAAAACTATATGAACTCCTGAATTCCAAAATGGTAAAAACTAGGTGTAACAACTTACAAATTATGATTTCATTTGAATATGATTAAAGACCTGAAATGAAAATCTTAAGTGATTAAAGGCTCCTTCAAACAGTCGCAACGCAACAGCGCGACACAAAGGCACCGCTCGTCGCGCGACACGCGTCTTTGTGTCGCGCCGTCGCGTCGCGCTTGTGTGTACGAGCCTTAATATTTTTGAAGCCAATAGATCAAAAGTAACCCAAAGCTTGAGGTGATTGACCTAATAAATTCATAGATTTATAAAATAACATGAGTACTCGAAATAGCTAGATCTTACGAAAGTGCGCAGGCATTGGCTTAGTGCATAGACTAGATATCATTTATCATGTATATAGACTACACGACTAGTGTAGTCTAATACTACACTAGACACTAGACTGCACGTTGTATAATTTAGGCATTTCCTTTCTTTCTGGTAATGCAACGATGTTGGTAAGCGGCATTTTGGGATTTAAATTTTACACCCGACGTTATTATGAAAAGTTACAGTTTTTATCAGAATATTCAGAATTGAAGTAGATCTGGAGATTAGCCACATGAGGCGTTTTGTAATCGTATACATCCTATTTTTTTTAAGCCATAATCCTGAAACAATAAATAAATAATGGACAAAGCGATCTAAACCTCCACGGAATATGTAAGTATTCAAAGTTGAAGATAAGTTACAGCATACAGTGCACGTCGGAGAAGAAATGAGAAACTTGTTATCTCCGGCACTTATTCCATATTTGTTTTACATTCCATTTATATTTTCCATGTTTACCTGTGTATCCGAGGAATTTAAAATTTCATTACAGCGGCAGCAGTAAGCCTTGTCCGTATATAGCACAGGACAGCTAGGATAGCTTTAAGCGAAATGAGATTTTAGTGGATGGCCCCGCGTTGAACAAATATAATCATATTGTAAAGTTGAGTGCCATTTTGTCGTTATTAATTTTAAGTTGGTAATGTAAAACATGCTGTTATCATGGCTGCCTTGTCTATATCTATAATAACCGCGCAAAAACCAAGAATGTCTAAGTTCAAACAGTCGGCGTCTTAGGCTGGGATTCAGACCACAATTCAAAACAAAAGCAATGTTATTCTAATTTTATTACGGGATTTGCTACAAAACACAATAATATCCAGACTTGTTCGTTAAAGTTGTGATATAAGCCAACTCCGGTAGTCTTCCAAAATTCAGGGGAAGTCGTAGAAGCAGTCGTTTCGTTTCGTAAACGTATTTCCGTTTCCATTTCGGAGATCAGCCAACAACGCGCAAGGGTAATTACCTACACAAACAATTTCTACAAGTCCCCTTAGTTTATAAAGACAACGTGACAAGAAATTAGTTTATTATTAGCAAACTTCGATGTTAGTCTGCTCCGAATTTGTTCAAACACCAAAGCTACGAAACAATTCAGGCAGAAATAAATGTTAACTTTAGCAATGGAATAATAAACCACGACAAAATCTGAACACTTCTCAATTCTTGTATTGACATTGTGGCAGCGGCCAAGTCGCAAAAACAGTGTAAGAGTTACTGCTCCAGTTAAGATGGCTATATATGGGTTGAAACAGGTGGATAAATAAAACGAAGAGCCACTTCGACTTTTGGAGACAAGTGAATGTGGGTTGAATAAATAAATACTAACGAATCCACAGGGGATATTAAAATCAATGTAACATAGAAAATTCGGTTTCAAAATCTGCAATGCAAATTTATATTCATTTTAAAATATTTGCATTAGCAACGCCTAGGTTAGCTTCACAAAATAATGTTGTACGACAAGCAAATCAATTACTGCTGTTCTATTTTATATTCCTTTAGCCAGGTAAAAAAAAAACCTTTTATAATAACAAAGCTGCTTTAACCAGGATTTACCCTGAGATCTGGGAGAGCAAACCCGAGGTCTCTTAATTCATCTGCTAGTAAGAGCGAGTCGGTATGGCTAAAGACGCTCACTAAAGTAGACCCTTCGGGATTTACAACCGCCGTCACACACCCCTTTGCTCCTAATTCTCTACCTTTCTTTCGCAGCAAAAACAACTGGGAATCTGCTCGAAAAATAGTAAAAGCACTTTTCTTGTGTCTATCGTATGAACGGATAGTGAGTATATTTGTGTTCAGTTAAATGTTAAACAACTCCTTGCATGAAAGATGCATCTTTGTGTTTATTGCTCTTTGCTTTCGTCAACATTATTTTCTTTTGTCAATCGGTCAATTACTTCATTTACACTATTTTAATAATGTAACCTCGTTTCGAACTATTTACGAATGTTTTATCCCTCTTATCCCGTGGGTCAATCCCTCTCGGATAATTGTGTTACCAGATGGGTTGTGGGCAGTAACATCCAACAGACAACGCACACGTTATAATGCGATCTTCTTTCGCCTGTGTAGTTCAGTGATTATGGGCACCATCCTTTCGAAATCGCTCGTTGTAGCATTCTATAGGGCAACCCATATTAATAAGCTGTAAAACTATTTAGACATTTGAAACTGATTAAGTAATACAGTCGTAGATAAAATTGAAGAATTAGTTTTCTTTGCCAAAAATTAAACTTTGTTTTATTTTCAAATCCAGCTTAGCACCATCTGCGACTAACAAGATATTCCAACGTAAAGAAAACCAGAGACAAGCTAAAGAATCTTCTAAAATAAGCAATAAGCCGATCGAATTACCTTAAAGAACCATCTATAGGTGCAATACGGTTGGATGGCTTTACAAATCCTTTTCGAGGGTACAAAAGATCGCACGCCTCGAACCGATAACTGGCTGCCGATTTTATCTGTGGCTTTGTGGTAGATATCAGACTTTTAAAGAAATGAGTGACGAATAAAGCTTTAGACATCGTGTCTTGGGACGCCGCGCTGGTGAAAAAAAATTAAAAAAATTAGATTCATATTTCAACCACCCGCGTTGATATCGATCAAGTATGTGCTTCGTAGTTTTGTTGTATGTACCCATATTTAGTGGTGTGTAAGAGAAAATAATGAGGGCCATCGTATTCCAAATAATTTGACCGTCTAATGAGCAAGGAGCGAGGGTACGTTACTTATCCCTTTAAATGTATATTAGGTAAATTATCCCAAAAGTATATGTTTAGACATGCTACCAGGTCGTGTATTAAAATGAATCCTCGTTATTGTAGCACCGGGACGTTGGTCAATAAAAGACTATTTAATTATATAGCGTAATTATTAGGATCTGTATATTCATTTATTTACATTATGACTGTCATTATTTCTTTTAATCTTAATTCATATTAGTGCTTATCTCATTATTGTATGACATTATTCTATAATCACCAGAAAAGGTTGCATAGGAACTATTCAGGTCATTAATCTGTAAAGTTTCTCAAAAAAAATCAAACCAAGGCTTTTTACACAAAAAAAACAAGTGCTTTCCACAAATAGAAAGAAATATCTATACAATGAAGTTTCACAAACAAATTTCACTGACATATTACAAGAGATATGACGAGAATATCTTGGACATTTATGAAAACAAAAAGTGGACATTGACAAGACCCGGGTAAGCTTCAAATTGTTTACATTACCCATTTCATTCGAAATCCTCCATGTCTACTCGGAATAGAGACATCAGGCACACAATAATGTTTTAACCTACTAATATTCTACTCAAAGAGACAACATAAATGTGTGACCTACTGAAGAGATCATTTAATTACACCGGCCTGTAAATTGTCATTATCAAGGAAGAGGGGTCCTTAGATGTCGTGGAAGAAGACTTAGGTATAACATCAAAAACAGTTGTTTTATCTCTGTTAATAATAAGTAAAGAACAAATTCAGACCACCAATCAAACTGCCAGTCACGGTGATAATGGCCATCCTCTACTTGTGTCCCTATTAATTCGTGGTGGAGATATCCATCTACCTATGAATTCCGGCCAACAACTCAGAATCCCTTCGAACCTGTGACCTGTACCTTTTCTAAACAAATTGCCAGTCATTTTAAGACCCGGTAGTAGCCCAATTTAGTACAGGAACTGATCTCGAACCTAGATCAACGTGAAAGAAACTTGAAAGGGTGTTGTAATACTTGGTACGTGTTGAGGAAACACCCGCCGGAGCAAAGTTTGATGATGTAAGTACCTACACGGCTAGATGAAAGTGAAAGGGGCTGCTAGAAGTCTGAAGTAATAGGTATACTTCCCCTATTTTAGAAATCAGGGGCTAATATACAATTCACCATCTTTTAATACACACCCATATTTCCTTTGTCATGTTATTAATGTGAAAGTTTGCCAATAGGTAAGTACGAGTACCTACATTATTTATATTAAGTGTAAACATTTTGAATGTTCAGCACACACATGTAGGCCATGTCCTGGATTTAAACCGCGAGCATCAACTAGTGGTAAATATAAAAGCCGGAAGCAATGGAAAGCCGATATTAAGACTAATATGTATTAAAAAAAATGGAAAAACGAAAAAAAAATTGATATAAGTGAGAACAGTCATAAGTGGTCCGAAAGGAAAGCCGAACACTAATATTAACATAATTAGTAAAAACAAAAAAAAACAGCTTAGGGTAATTTAATATCAGTCACATGTGGTCCAAATTTTAAGGTTGTTTTAAGTTTGTTTGGTATCTCGCAGGTCAATCTATGAGGTTGTCGTCTGCTTAAGCGGACTTGCCTGTGGTTGCCCTAATAAATTAAAGCCTCCAGCCAGGACTTAAACTTAAATACTAACTAAAACTAAGCGACAACGCTAAGGGCACCCCCTGTGGGGTACGAACCTCGGCTTAGGGCGTCGCTGGAAGAGGGTAGCAAATGACTAGCTGGATCAGTATTGATATTATTTTGGGACGAATTTAAAGCTACAGGCTCAGCGGCGCGGGCTGGCTCGAGCAAGGGTCGGGAGGGGCGTGGATTTGGGCGTCGCGGCGGGCCTCGGCGGCGAGGACGGTAGGACGACGATCGGATTCTGGGCTTGTGTAAAGTGCTGGTGGCCTTACTGCTCTCCTGGAGGAGGTTAGTGCCGTCATCGTGGTCGATTAAAGTATGCCTTGGTCGGCGAATACTACTAATGCGGGAGGGAGTATAGCGAGCGGCCGCTGAAATCAGGGGGCGACACATGTGGTCCAAAAGGAAAGCCGATCTTAACACTAATATTAACATAATTAGTAAAAGCGAAAAAAACAGCCTAGGGTAATTTAGGATCAGTCACATGTGGTGATTGAACAGTCCTTTCTCTTATTTTGCCGACGTCACTAATAAAGTATAGGAAAAAGTTCATGTTACCTGACTAAGATTACCTAATAGTAAAATTCTTTAGTAGCTTATGTTACAATACCCTCGGGTACCTATAAATAAGTTGGGCTATAAATAAGCTTAGGAAAATAAGTAACATGAATTTCCAAAAAATATAAAAGTCACAACAAAAAAATGGTTCCTTTGTGTAAAATTTACTTGAAACTTTTCCATAAACGACCCAAATGAATGGACTTGCATGAAGAACGCCTGTAGCTTTATTAAACCAAATTGCGCTCAGTTATTCTCAAGGCGCTCAATATTGTTGTGCCGCAATATGAAAGCAGGCATTACATAAATAGTAAAACTTTACTAAAGATGAAACCAATTTCCAGAAACATTTAAAGGTACATTAATTCACAAAGTACCAAATTACCGTATGCATGTTAGATCCACCAATTCTTGTAACCCAAAAATTATTTTATAGCGAAAGTAAATAAAACTTTATTTCTATTACAAATCCTATTCCGATTTATTTGAACTAATTGAAATATCATTTCGGACATCGGTAAATAAATATTCTAAACCAAAACTGTTTAATTTTTTCCCTGAAACGTAAGCACCTACCTACATTTATCAGGTTCATATTCCAAGCTCTATCTCGGAACTTAATTAGCAAGTTGTAGGAGCAAATATTTAGTAAGTGAGTTACAGTCATGATTACAGTACTTTAGTATTAATTACGAAGTAGATACAAATCCAAGCATAAAAGTTAGTCCGAGGTTCCTGCAGGAGAACTTGCTCAGATTGAATTTATCCAGATTTACTGTCTAGTTCGTTTCGCCCCGTTGCTCCGGAGTTTTTAGCACCTGACACGACTTACAAATTGTATTGGCAAGCTTTACTTGTGCCAACTTTAGCACAGTTGGGGACTTGAATTAATGATTAGACTCACACAAGTTTGCTTTGGCCGTATTCTTTCGTGAAATATATGGTCTGTTTCAAGCATAAGAAGTTAGTATACCAAATTGTATAGCTAGTGTGCCACGCTATTATGAAATGAAGTTGCTGCAAGTTTGTTATAGGATGAAATTGTTTATTGCCTGAGTTTGGCGTAGGTATATAGTTGTTCTTTTTAACTTTGACTGAACAACTAAAAAAACTCCTTTAAATTTTGATTCTTATCAGCGTGTGTAAGTTTCTAAAACATTCCATCCAATAGGTAAGCTCTGCCAGACATTGTCCAGAACTTTAAGTTTGTAAGCAGCTTACATTCAAAGTATCTATGTAGGTACCTACATTAGGTACCGTAGTACATAAATAGAATAACACTAATTAGCATACTAATTACAACAATCACTACATAGACAAAAATCAAGATTAGCCTAAAAGTTGACATTACTCGTAATCAAAATGAAGCTCATCAACTACTTAGCTTGCATCAAAACTCAATTCGATTAAAAAGTTGCCATTCACGAATGGATTTAACATCGGTCTCAACGTCACATCGCTCCTTCGTTCGTTCATCCATTCACTATTAGGTCAACCATTTCGCCATCTTGAGCTCCTCAGTGCCGCTTTTACCCTCGATTTCAGTTCGAACGTCTTCAATTCAGAACTAGGAGTTAGTGACCTGAACAAGCTTTCGATAGTTGAGCGATTAAACGTGTCTGATTCTGTGAACCGTGCGCCAAGTTAGACGTTATTGCCAATACGGAATTTTAAAGTTTTTGTTTTGCTGAGAAGTATGTTTGCATTGCTTTGAGTATCTTTGTTTTGAGTTGTGAATTGTGAAGGCTTGATAGTAGGTACATAAACAGATATTGTTATTAGACGGTGTGTGGAGTCATGGGCTGTTTTCAGTTTCTGTTTCGTTTTTTTCTTACAAAATAAATACAGTTGCAAATAAAATCAATCCAATTCCGCAAAAAAAATCGAAGCTCGACTTGCCGCTGACGTAATCATTTCATGGTACCTTTTTCAGAACAAAGGTTTATCTATTTGATATACTACATAAAAAAATTGGTACTTAAATTGAAAATCCACTTCAATTTTCAGTTCGTATTATAGTTCTGTAACAAACTTTTTCAAAACAAGATGGCGCGTTCCAATTTATAAAATAATCTTCCCTTCAGTCTCTGTACTTAATTTGATTAAGTTCTAACATATATACGTTATATTTAAGGCCGTAAGGCCATTAAAAAGGCGCGTACTAACAGGCGGATCAGTTGACAGTAGAAATTTAGCTAATTTATTCTCGTGTAGTCTGCGCGCAAAAAGTTTCCCTCGTTAACTAAGGCGACAACACTAGTAAATCACGCAGCGCCAGTCGACTCGTATCTCAAACGCGATTACTATCTTCAAATTAGAGTAGACTGAACAGGGCTGCCGAATAATCGACCACCTATATAATCTAGTTATTGCGAAGATTTTATTTCTTTATTGTTTTCCTGTCCAGACAATGTTGTTAGTTCAGCCCTATTCATTGACATTCAGTAAAACTACGGTTTCGTAAAAGAGCGATGGCCACAATTGACGGCTGTCATGACAATAATGACAACAAGATGTGAAATTGTTGTGTGATTATGAACGAACTTCATAGTTCATAAGTGTTGCTACCCGGTCTATGTTTTACTTCCGAAGCTTGGTAACTCAGATACTTGTTAATTAAAAGCGCCTTGTTATAATATAGTAATGAGATATTAATCCGAGCTTCGGTGGTCAATATACGGTTTGAAAATGGAAAATCAAATGCCTGAAATTCAATCATGAAGTCACATCGAACAAATGGCTTCTGTAGCCTGCCACCAAAATGCACAATAATAAAGTCCTGAAGTTGTTTATTAATTGAAGGTTATTAATTGAAAGTTTTAACTAATACATCATACATATATTAGTTTAAACTTTAAATTAATAAATCACTTACTTCAGGCTTTCAATTGAAAAGAAATCAAACTTCGAAGATACTGACGTGCTGTTCTAACCAGACGCGGCCGAAGTCGCGGGTCAACGTTGCTAGTTAAGTATTGATTTATCAATATATTCGACACAGTGAATATTCTATCTCCATATATTTTCGTAAACGAATCACCCATGTCCCTCAACAAAGCAAATCGATATTGTACCAAAAGACGTTTCAGTAAGTAAAGTCAGTGATCGCTAAGATAAACCAGAAAAGCAAACAGTTTGGCGAGGAACGACGATGGTAGCCGAAGGAACGTCAAAGAGTATACATTCCTTGCTAAATTATTTGTGGTTAGTTGGTTACTTCAGGTAACAAATTGCTTGAGTAGCTTAGCTGATATTCCAGTGATTTCTCAAGTCTACGGATGACACCTTTTGAAATTCTGGAATTTATTTACCTAAACGTAAAAGAGAAAATTGAAGGACGACTTCAAATAACTGTTTTCGATTAACGTAAAAAAAGGTTTATGAGTCGATTCGCGCGAAATTACTCGCCAGAAGCGGGCGAATCGACAATTTAAATAAAATTAGTTTTTCTGTAGGCGACTCACTCGATATTAATTTATTTATTTGTAATTTAGTTAGTTATTCATCCAAACTTATTGTATCGCCTTCAGAAACGATACACTTACGCCAACGTATAAACCAATCATCAAAACATTTTTGTGTGAAACAATTGTGATCAGTTCTCCCGCGAATTCATTTTTATGTCTTGTACCGAACGAATTCGGGTGCCACGAAGTGGAAATTTGAGTATAGGAAAAAGAAAGAAGTCGGCTGGAGACATATCTGGTGAATAAGGTGCTTGCTCGATGGTATTTGTTAAGTTTTCGGTCAAAAATTCGTAGACAATTAGGGCCTTGTACGAAAGGCATTATCGTGATGCAAAATCCAAGAATTTTCATTCCACAAATTTGGCCTTTTTTGTCGAATTTGCTTTCTTAAACGCCGCATAGGTAACAGTCAACATGACTTTGACTTTTGATCGACTTGGGCGTGGTTTTTTCGGTTTCGGTTCAGAATTGACTCGTTCTAGCATGTCCTCAGCGATTCCTATGCGATTGAGTTTTTGGAGAAAATTCAGGTCTTTTTTGACTATCCGAGCGGCAACGTTTCATACCCAAGTGATTACTTAAAATGGTACGGATCGACTCGTGAGACACAGAAAGTTCAGCGGCTATCTCTCTAAAACTTGAATGAGGATTTTTGTCACTATTTCCTTCACTTTTGCGATGTTAACTTCAGTTGAAGACGTTGAAGGCCTACCAGAGCGAGGCAAATCTCCCATCACATCTCGCTTTTGAACGCTTTGTACCACTCATAAGTACGTACTTTTGATAAAGTTGTATTTACCCTAAAGCCTTGTGAAACATTTTCAGTGGTTCCGAACACGAAATTCCATTGGCGATTATGATATTCGCAATACACACTAGATATGATCTAATTAAAAACAGCACTGTATTTAATCTAAATAACAGATACAACTCAAACTCCCCGCTAAAATGGAAAACAGTTGTTCCAATCTAACAACAAAAAAAAAGAATTCGGAAACATAAACAAATCATCCATTCCCGATGCTTTTTTGACAGAATATATAATTTAACTTAATGCGAGCCGGTTAAAGGAAAAAAAAACGTGCAAAACTATTAATAAACCAAAAAAATGCACTAATGTGACACATTACACATACATACATTAGGCCGCAAATCAGTGGCAACATTTTGACCCTGAGCTGGCGGTTTGACGGAGTTTCAATAGAACAAGAAGCCATGCTTATACTGGTTTTGTTACCACTGAGGTGCGGCCTATCGTACTAGAATTCTCAATAGAAAAACAAACTCTTTATAAAAAAGCTACATTTTGTTGTGTCTTACTACTCACGTACTTTTTTTAAACTGACGTGATAATGAAGAATGGAAATAAAATGTAATATCGGTACAATGCAAGCGGTGACGAGGAGAAAGATAGAGAAGACTCGACGCCGCGCGCGCCGGCCACTGATTAATGCTACAACATGAACAGATAGTTCTACTTACTTATGTCCGTACGTAACATCATCTAATGAAATGCCACTGTTCGGGTAGTTAAGAGGGCAAATTCGGATTTATAAATAGAAAGGACCATTAAGGTACCTGACGAATTAGAAGATGTTAATAAAACTCAAATATGAACAGACCTAAAGACGTCAACATCATCTACATCACTCCTCTAGAAAAGTATTCAGTGAAAATACCGCTCATTTTTAGGGTACACTAAAAGTGACTAAATGTTTTCATCAAGAAAATATATCATGTACCAAATATTACACCGAGAAAACCAAGTAAAAGCGCCGCTTGAAGTTACCTAGGCATCGTTGCAGCACCTCCGCTTTTCATGATAACTCGCCGACCAAGTTTCCCTTTATATCAACTTTTTTATTTTTCCAGTTTAATATCATGCAAAATGAAGGCCGGCCACGCCACTCTGAATGGTCGGCTCATTGCATCCCGACCGTAAATCCAACTCCCTTGTCGGTACAGCGCGAGTAGTATAGTCTACAGGGTGGCTCAGTAACTTTATGAAAATATATCTAAAAGCCCCCCCCCCTCTGTTTCCGTCGGAGGTCAAAAACTATTAGGTAATATTATAAATGTAAATGTAACTTTGTCTTTTACCTATTATTTCACGCCTACACCACTGAACCGATTGTTATAAAATTTTACTGATAGGTAGCCTGGGGCCTGGAGAAGACCATAGGCATCCTCATATTTACATTTTATATGATGAAATACATGCAGACGAAGTCGTAGACAACAGTAGTAAATTATAAAACTAAGAAAAGTCTTTCTCGCGATGAGTTAACGGTTAATCTTATAGTTTACCGTCTTGATAAATATTACGGGAAATAGGATGCTCAAGTGAAACCCAACAGTTTGACACTGAAATGTCAACGTTTTCAGTGATTCTAATTACCGGGAGCTTTAATTAGGTTTTTGATAGATTTACGCTCGCCTTACCTTAGCGTATCTTTTTCAATAAGCGCCTACGTACCTATATCCTACTACTTATTAGCTTATTTTATTTTAAAACACACAAAAAGCATCAGGACGCCTGTTTTCGCCAAAGGGTTAGGTAGAAATGTCCCTTTAGTAGACCCATATTTACCTAGTTATGTCAGTTTCTTTCAATCCTACGCGACAATAAAAATTTCATAAATCCGTGAATGTTCAAGGAATCTGCACGTCATTGTCGCGTTCTTTTCAATAAATCGTGTCGACTATAGAGTTACATCGTCTTAGTAATGGAATATAAAAAACTTTTACTTTCAAAGGGTTGCGACTTACGAGCCTCCGTCGGTAACATTTCTTCTCAATCGATCGATCACTTTGTCGAATGAGAAAACTTATTGTGTATTTACAAGAGTGCTCATGGGTATGTAACGTACCTTCACGAAATGTAGTTACGTGCTTGTTTGATTTAATAAACCCAAGCAAATGCATTCAATAAGTAACCTGCTTGTTTGATTTAATAAACCCATGCAGATGCATTTAATAAGTAACCTTCCTATATTTACAATAAGAATCAAGGAATCAGGTTATTATAGGTATGTTTTATATTTTAAAGACTAGAACGTTTACAAATTACTTTCAGAAGCATTTCAAGCTACCAATTTTAACCTAACCGTTGTAACCACGTCTTTATGTAGAATCTTATTTTGCGACTAGTACAAGCAATCAAATTAAAAAGACAAATACTGAAAGTTCTTAGAACATTATCATATAATTATTTTAATGTCCTAGAAACACAGTCCCTAGCGCAAACACACTGATCGTTAGAACACAAAGCACGGAGTGTCGTTATTCTTGCTATCGTCTCCCAGTAGACAGCCAGGCAGCTTGCGGTTACATTAAATTGAACCTTTAGCTTTAAACACGGCTTTAGTACTAGGATTAACACCAGTTTTTTTTTTACAAATTTACATTTTTAAAAAAAAACATTGTCTAGATAGTCAGTCGCAGCCAATGCCCGATATTAAAAAAAAATCTTATCACGATAAAGCAGTTATTCGCATAGCGATTTTATTTCTGCATCGGAAGGATACGTTTCTCGGATACAGGAATCTAATCTCATTTTTATTCGGTAAGTTTTGTAAGCCAACAACACACGTCACGCTTCTAATCCCCGGCTTTTTCGATAAAACTCACATCGTATATAAGCCTTTTATTACTGAACGATTGCTTTCCTTACCAAAGACATCTGTATCTATATTATGTTTACTACTCTTTCAAAAGTAACTCTTAGATGATATACTCGGAATCGACCTTAGTAATAAATTCATCGCCGTAGCTCAAATGCATGAATATTACGTCAGCAGGAAACTGAATTACGAGTACCTACGTGTAGGCAGTTGTAGGCACTCACCTCAGCCATTAGCCAATTGCAATGAACTAACAACCTTAGATCGGAATAACTCACTCGCACTGCCGCTCTGTCGCAGGGCTTTGTTCCTCAGTCAACTACAATAGATTAGAGTTCTTGTAGTTGTTCTTGTCTCCTCCGCAATGCGATGAGGGCCGCTCCCTAAACGATTAATTCTGAGTGAAGTGAGAAGATTCGTTCTGCAGCAATGCTGTTAATTAGTTTAGTGCCCCTGCGGTCACTTGATGAATGATCGAGTTGATATATTACAGAAAACCGAATTCAATACGTATGGATAGCTTTTATTTATCCTTTCAGCGTTCCCTCATTTAACATTTTATCCGAGCCGGCAAGAGCACCCAGTTCTGAATTCGATTATAACGAAATAACTTTTGATTCCTCTTTTATCAAGCTTCTTCTATCAAGTTCCAGAATACTGTAATTTCAATAAAAATAAATAAAACAGAAAATACAAACAGCAAAAGTGCTCGAAGCCGTTTTACAATCAAGTCTAAATTAGAGGCTGCTACGTTTGAACTCGGGCAAGCCTACAAATCCCCACGAATGCGGCTTTATTTCGTTCCGTCGTACCAATCAGAGCAATTAACGAACAATAAAAAGAAAAAAAACCCTTTTCCGTCCGTCGTGTGGGGTGTGGAAACGGGGAGGGTGGCAAGGGAATCCTAATTGTTCACTATTGAGCAGACAATGCGTATACTTTGTGAATAACTCTCTGATTATAAGGTAAGTAACACTGAAGAGCTGTTATACGATGTCAGTTTTATCGAAAAAGCCGGGGATTAGAAGCGTGACGTGTGTTGTGGGCTTACAATACTTACCGAATAAAAATGAGATTAGATTCCTGTATCCGAGAAAAGTATCCTTCCGATGCAGAAATAAAATCGCTATGCGAATAACTGTTTTATCGTGATAAGATTTTTTTTAAATATCGGGCAATGGCTGCGACTGACTAGCTAGACAATGTTTTTTTTTTTGTAAATTCACAAAAAAAAAACTGGTGTTAATCCTAGTACTAAAGCCGTGTTTAATGCTAAAGGTATAAATTAATGTAACCGCAAGCTGCCTGGCTGTCTACTGGGAGACGATAGCAATAATAACGACACTCCGTGCTTTGTGTTTTATTGTGTTAAAGTCTGAGAATCTCATAAAAATATTTTTTACAATTTCTTCTACATAGTATTTTCACGGTTCTCTCTCGAGTTCGCCAATTCCTAAATGTATGATGCTGATGTTGCGGTTTTAGGCTGTAGCCGCCTGACCTCAACTACTGTTCTTTTACCAGAACTACGTATTATCTAGTATGTTTTATCAGTATAAATATTCACAGTTGCATACGTTATCTTAGAACTGATAACAATAGCAGGACTAAAAGTAATGGTTTATTTCGTAGCAGGGTCTACGAGAGTGCTACTAAAAATAATATTTACCAATAAGTGTCTATAACATTTGAATGCTCGCTGAAAACATTTAATACCTCTTCCAGTGAATGCTTCGAATGAAAACATTTTTAAAATACTTTCATTTAATATTAAAAAGATTCCATTGTGTGTACACATCGATCGGTACGATGGTCTGGCCAGTATTTCACAGGCCATTTTCTTTGACGGAGGGAACGTTTCGAATATAAAACGCTAATGATGTCAGCGATTATTGACAAAACGTTCCGAACGATCGATGGAATGTTAAAGCAATTTAGTAAATTATGTTTGGTGTAGGTGATTTTTGTGGATGTATTTGTAATATGTAACTTATTTTTGTAAACTGGTTAAAAAATAACCTACACTGAAAGCTTTTCTAGCCTATGATTAGCAGTAACAGCTTAATAACAAGTATAGGTAAGTACCTATTTTAAAGTTAAACAACAAATAATGTCGACATCGCCACAAAGGTCAGACCGGTGATTAGTTTACAAATATTTGTCCATTAAAAATGTTCAAAGTATATTTATTACGAGAGCGCGACGTGAAACTTGTTTAATAAAAGTTGTGGACACAACTGTTTGACGTGGTTAACCCTTTCGTACGCTCCTGTATACTACCCGCGTCTTAATGAGCTTAATCTTTCTAGGAACTAGTTCAAACTAGTAAAGTAGCTCACTTTTTCATTCCTACTGCTCCACATTCATCGCTTAATTTTTTTTTTTTTGGTTGGCCTCTTTTCTCGTATTTTTGTAAATTGTAATTCATCTTTAATTAAAACGTTATTTTGTCAAGCGTAAAGTGAAACAGTTAAATTAATTTTGTTGTAATAATGAAGTGTTTTAAACTTTCTTTAATTGAAAGCACTTTCAAATATATTCAATTGAAAGAAAGGTTTTATTTCGAGTACAAATACAAATTCAAACGAAGACAAAAGCAATAGGAACTGTAAATAAACAGTCGAAGTACATCGATAGCATCTGGTTTCCGCACGTGTCTGTGAATAAAAAGGAAACGCCTAATCGAGCGGAGGACGCTACAGAAAACAAAACACTGCCTCCTGGCGATGGCGCATTCACTGAGAAAAATAAACTGCGCTCGAGACACTTCCATAGACTTACCGTTCGTGCAAATGAAGTGGAGACCGTGTTACGTACAAATGTTTACTTACAGGAGTGAATAGAAAAGGCGACGTTAATTTAATATTTCGACGAACTTCGAAGTCTCTAGAAATCGTGTGCCTCTCGTTTCACAGTTCACTTGCCACTCAAGCCAACTTCGTGTTTATATTTTCTTTTGAGAATTGTTTTATACCATAAAACTGGTGGATTGGACGACAACATGTCAAAGTGGCTCGTTTTCTTTCCGTCTGCCTCGTGAAAGAATTTATGATGCGATACCTAATGTCTCGTGAGTGAAGGGAACCTTCTGTCTGTCTGAATTATGTACTGTTTTACGAGCTTACGAGCTTTTATACAGACGGGAAAACGACTTTTTTTACTCTCAGCCTATGTAGACTACATCCAATCGAGTTTCCATGATGAAATAGGACTGTTAGTATCAATTCTTGGATTTATATGAAACAAAAAAAAAATTGTATTTATTTTTTATTTTTATATCTCTTCTTATTTTGTTAAAAGGGTATACTTATAGGGTACGCGTACGGGTAGTCCTATATCTAGTTCAAGTTTTGATGAGCGGATTTTAAGTTAGACACGTATTTCATAATCATAATCATTTATTGATTGCATTTCATATTGTAAAAAGATGTTACAAAGGGCTACCACCAGAGTTTTTCCACTTAGTGTATGTTGATGATGTCATAATAACAACTTCTTGTCACTGCTAAGTATACGATTTATTGTGGGGTACCACAACTAAAAAGTTAAAAAGTAAAAACAAACAAACTTACAAAAAAACGACTTCCAAACAAAAACACGACAAATTTAAAAATAACTTTCATTTCGGAATTCGGTGGCTAAAACCGAAAATTCAATAACAAAGACACCGCCTTCCAAATTTAAAAATTATTTTTCTACTGTAAGTATCGATTCTTATATTTTCTTACGGCCAAACCCGATAATCTAAGACAGATCGTTACTGACAATAGACAGTACAATTCTCTCTGTCCCTGTCAAACAAATAGCTGTCCACACGTTAGTGTCACGTACTTTGCCTTTATTGGGTCGTTAAAACCAGAGATTGAAAGGTTTTTTATCTCCAGTATGCCAAAATTGGAGATAGATACGTTATTAGGTTCGGCGTTGTTCTTCTAAACTACACAACGGATTTTGATGCGAATTTCACCATCATTAAGAGAATTTATGCCGGAAGGTTTATGTCTATACATAAATATTAAATTAACATATTATGTTCAAAGAAATCTCCAAACGCCTGGTTGACATTTCCAGCGACCCAAGGGCTGGCTTTTATCTTGGCCAGAGGCTGAGCATTGCCATACAACGTGGCAATGCCGCCAGTCTCTTGGGTACATTGCCAGTCGACAGCGATGCGAAGGAAGTTTTCGACGACATATTTTAGATTGATAATAATATTAGTCAGGTTAGGTTATTATATTTTAAAACTAAGTTTGTTAGTTAAATTCTGTATAATATTGTGTTAGTTCTTACAGAAATTAAATCACAGTTGTTTATTCATTTTATTTCCCATTTATGTTACATAGGTATAATAAAGAAATCTTAATGTTTTGCGAAGTCATAAAAACCGTGCGAAGCAGGGGCTAGCATTTAAAAAATTGTGAACTAAGACAGCTAAATAATTTTTTTTGTTTGTTTGTATGTTTGGCATCTCGCAGGTCAACCTATGCGGTTGTCGTCTGCTTAAGCGGACTTGCCTGTGGATTCCCTAATAAATTAAGGCCTCCAGCCAGGACTTAAACTTATATACTAACTAAAACTAAGCGACAACGCTAAGGGCACCCCCTGTGGGGTACGAACCTCGGCTTAGGGCGTCGCTGGAAGAGGGCAGCAAATGACTAGCTGGATCAGGATTGGTATTAATTAGGGACGAATTTAAAGCTACAGGCTCAGCGGCGCGGGCTGGCTCGAGCAAGGGTCGGGAGGGGCGTCGATTTGGGCGTCGCGGCGGGCCTCGGCGGCGAGGGCGGTAGGACGGCGATCGGGTTTTGGGCTTATGTAGCGTGCTAGTGGCCTTGCTACTCTCCTGGAGGAGGGTAGTGGCGTCGTCGGGGTCGATTAAAGTATGCCTTGGTCGGCGAATACTGCTAATGCGAGAGGGAGTGTAGCGGGCGGCCGCTGTAATCAGGGGGTTAGAATGTTTGATGCCGCAGTCGAAGAAACGCTTTGATAAGCGTTTCATGAACACAGCTAAATAATAAGATTGATTTGATTAAATTATAATGCCAAGTCATGATTCTGCGTTTGACGTGATCGAACCTCACCAGAACAAAAACATTAAAATTTAATTAAAGAACTCGACACAACCAATAATTCTATAGACATTTTAATTAAACCGTCATCAAAAGCCATTAAGAATGGTATACAAAAGGGAGACAGTTGCTTGCGTAAGACAAATTACGTGAACATATGGGCTGTCAGCACATAGCAAGGGATTGTAGTGATAGCATCGTACAAGTGAGGCTTAGTGTGACTGATGTGTACCCGGCCCAATGCCGACGGCTCTAGTAAAACCGGTGTTGTCTACAAATTCAAAACCGTTATTATTATGCTATTTATAGCTAGCTCGTTTGCGTTCAAGTTTACTTTGAGTTATCCATTTTTGGTGACTGGTTATCCTTGTAATACAAACTTTGCGTTAAAGACTTATTGAGATCTAGATGCTCCCCGCAACTTGGTCTGCGATCCAGGATGAATACGTAGCCTATGTCCTTACCCAGCAGCAGTAAACGATTACGACTAATCTGTTTGATTTTGACAGTTCAACAACATTCATTGCGTTATTTACATTGTTAAGCAGAATTTTTATCGAACTTATAAAGCAATGGATTAGCAATCTGTTTCAAAACGATTTAGATTCCGATTGATTGTGTATTACGCAATCAGGGTACAGCATGTCGATTCTATAAAAATCTCACCGTGAAGACTGTCGTGAAGTGAGCTGTCAATGTCATCCCGTCTTGGTCAAACCTAGCATCAGTGGCACTGACAGCTCACTCCACGATCACTTCACCTAAGTGTTCACGTTGAGATGGTTACAGAATAGCACTACTGGTCATGGTCTATCTGTGTGCCAAATGTCATCCAAATCTGTAGTGCTATTCTGTAACCATCTAACCGTGAAAACCTAAGTGAAGTGAGTTGTCAGTGCCACTGATGCTAGGGATTGTTAAAGACGAGAAGACACTAACAGCTCACTCCACGCAAGTCTTCACGGTCAGATTTTACAGAATCGACATGCTGGTCAGCTGTTTTGACGTGAAAGCTTAACAAACGATCTTAATTTCGCATTCATAATATTATATTTAGGATGTTTTGATTTAATTTTTTGTTTTGATATCAATTTCGCCTGCTATCCATAAAAGCATGCTGCTCAAACTGCTTCTGTAATTCCACATGGAGTACAAAAAGAAAGTTTCCACTAACCATAACTTCTACATCGTATAAATTCGCTCTTACGAGTATTTAATGACTATGTTCTTCTAAGCACTTTTATTTTATCGGTTTTTAAATATATTGCTTCTCACTCGATTTACGATCCATAAACTGCATTCTATCCTCTCGCTCGAATATTGGCGTCGAAGCGAGCTCAGATTATGCTGATGTGAACCGTGTTCGTCACCGCACGCTTTCAAGATGTTAATCGTTCTCCTTTCAAACATACGACGCAGACAAATTTAATTAAACAGGCTTTTACACTGTACAACGTTCCATTATTAATAAGTCTTGACGCGGAATAGGTAAGCAAGTATTGTCTAAGTTTACGTACCACGAATACCGGTGTGTGTTCTCGGTAACGTAAGCTACGGAACATTGAATTAAACAGGCCATATTGACCCCTTTCGTCTGTGTTCAGGTTAGGCTTATTAGTATATGAGAATAGTTCTACATAGTTATCCGAATTAAATTAGTGGCATATATTAAATGTAGGGCAAATATTTTTTATTTGATTGTACGTGATTGGCCAACAGATTTTTAGGCGACAATATTTTTATGTTCGCATCGTAATCAATGGATTCGGCGTCATTATCACATACACACTCACTCATTCATTCACTCATTCATCCACTCTAAGATATGTTCCTGACATTGTTATGTAATAGCACCATATAGTATTTTTTTTTTATATTCGAGATGAACCAACCACAGAAAGTTGTATCACGTTTATTGATATTCTTATGCATATTCTTTCGATAACAATAACGACTTTCCTATACAATATTAATTTAAATCTATTTTCAAAGCACTCATTCTGAATAAACCAGAGCGAATATAGCATCGTAGATAAGTTTGTGAGCTCTTATATAGCGTTATGTAACGACATCTAGTCCAAAAAAATACTAATTTATAAATAAAACAAAATTTACCTATACCTTCATTCATTCAATCACTGACGGACAACACTGATCAGCGCGTTGTCTGATAGATTTAATGTCCAAAAGCAACACAAGAGTTCCTTAAATGTACAAATGCAAAATATATGCAAGTGCTTGTATTACATGCAAAATATCTAAATTCAAAAAAGCTATGAAAGTTATAGTATCCAAGTCATAATGATTGTTATTTTGGTCTGTTATCTTTTATGTTTTATTTTTATTATTCATTTGTTTTGTATTTAATTTTGTTTCCTTTTTTGTGTTGTATGTTTTGATTAAGTTGAACTTGAAATTATGTACCCTCTAAATAAAATATGAATACTAAAGGTGAGCACTAAAGAAGGATTTTTGAAAATTCAAGGGCGGAAAATTCAAAGTACAAATTCCACGTGGACGAAAACGCGAGAGAAGAGCTAGTACCAAATTTGTTTTTTTTTTTTCGTCGTAATATTATACTATAAAGAGCATTCATGTAGGTATGATTTTCCATGATTGATGATAGTGTTACCATCAGTGACCCTTATGACAGTTGTTAAGAATATGAATATGAACTTTATTTGAATAACATTAAGATAAGAACGTACGTCAATTTTACAGAATGAGTACGTCTACTTGCTGTTATTTTTGGACATCTCAATTTGCTTCTGCACATTTTCTATCTTGTAACTCAATGATCTCTGCTATAGAAAAGTATGATGATAGTGTCACCTTCGCTTGACGTAGTACATGACAGACAGCTGAAACATCTGCCGATAATTGAAATGTCAGGCGGGCGACGTGAAGCACGCCTCCAAGTACCCGACAGTGCCCGACAAACGAACAATAAAGGGGAAATATTCACTTTAATTAACGAAAATTTGTATTTTACGTAGTATTTCTATAGGATCGTATTCCGATAAATTATGAACGAACTGAAATATAAAACTCAAGTATGTTGTATATGCAATCGTTAAACTCCATTTGATTTCAAACAGGTTGCGTATAATATTGTTTGTACACGAGATTGTTTGTGCGTAATACAGCGATACATTCTTAGGCTCAATATTGTTTTCTATAATATTACACACAAAAAAATACACAATATCGGCAAGATTTTAATATTCGAAATTGCTATTACGAACAAACAAAGTATGCTCTTCAAAGAAGAAAATCCTATTAATAATAGCGAAAACAATTTAAAATTTTAATGAAACAAAAGCCAACGACATCGATACCTTTTAAAGAAATTAAAATAAAAGCCCTCATAAATCGATATAACAACTAAAACAAAAGCCATTATCTTTATTTTGCCAGCTCTCTATCCACGTAAAAAACGCGGAGCTAAAAATTTCAAGGCCCATTTAGCAGATCCGTGCTCTGGACAGAGATTAACGTGCTTTCTGTTTCATTAATAAATCCTCAGTTTATCAAATCCAGGAGTGAAGCTCCTGCCCGTGATAGCCTTTGAAAAATCAATAGTCGGAGTTACTATCAAAACTTTTACCGCGTCATGTTATTTTGTATTTTGTTATTAGTTTAATTAAACTCTATTGGAAAACACTTCAATGTTTTATCTTCGAAGCAAATAAATCTCGCTGAATGGTTTATGCATTAGGTAGTCACACGAGTCGTAGAACAGAAAAAAACAATTATAAGAAAGCTTTCGCGACGATATTAAAACAGAACTTGTTAAAAGTTTCGTAGTATTTTATAGGCTGTGATTTCATCAGTTGATCATTGTGGTCACTGAGCATAATTGCAATTAAATCCGACATAATTTATTTTTAGAGTTGTTATCCCGGGGGCGGCGTTTGTGGATTACTTGTGGCGGCGCGATCAGCCTGCTGCGAACGCCAACTTTACTGCCAGCGATAGGCTTTTATCGTGAAACTTTCTCTTGTAAACTAGGGTACGGGCACTAACCTATCGCCCTATGTGTGCGGGTAGTATGGCGAAAAAGGACGTAACCGACACAGCTTGTAACTGCTGAAAGACATTTGGCATCTAAACAAATTTTAATTGTTTAGCATACCAATTCGTTATCTCGCCACGATTACCTAAGCTAAGTAGAAAAAACATAGCTACTTATTATTTTCACATTGTCACGTTTGAAGAGATATGAGGAACAGGGTATAAAGTTCACTAATACTCTTGGAAAAGGCAGGATCCTTCGACCAGATGGATGTCGTATCTGGTGGGCAACTGCCCGGTGATTGTTGTCGGGAAGTTGTATGTATATGCTAGCTGCGCGGTAAACTTTGATTGCGCGATGCAAGATTTGTGTGTTGCGTTGTTCGCATGTGGCGGTGTAGATGCCGCCACATGTTCATAAACTCATGGGTACCTACACATATCGTTAAAACTTTAAAAATGTAAAGGGTGGTGAATGCCATAGTGAATTTCGTGGAAAAGACCATTATACGTGTAATGGACCTGACAATCCACGTCAACGCCTAGAATCAGTTCTATTTTTAATGTACCTAAATTTTGACGTTCAAAAGTGCCTTTTTATGGGCCTATTTGAAATAAATGCTTTGACTTTGACTTTGAACGCCGCTGATTAGCGCAAGGCAGGTTGCCAACAATCCCAAAAGTTGATTAAACATTTATTAATTACTACGGACAAGAGTTCAAACATTCAATCCGTATTCCTCACGTTTTATTGATTGGTAACGTTAAAACGAATGCTTTGTACATTAAATAAATCTCAAATATATGGAGGTACAGGTAGGGAAAGTCCACAATCAAATATTTCTCAAGCCAACACGCATGTGCCGCCACCATTCCGTCAAAAGTAAAAACACTTGATTCATAAGCCGTTAAAGGATTTTTTACGGGTTAACATACCCATATATAGGTACTGCCTTCACGACAGACGGAAATGTTTAAGGAAAACGGAGTAAAGGCGATTTCTTTGTTCGACCTTATTCGTTTGTCTTTTGAGTTTTCGCCAGCTAGGAAGGGTATCCCTTGATCATTAAGTACGCTTGTTAGGTGGCATTTTCTGGAAATACTTTTCATGAAATCTTCCGAAAAATAATACGAACGTTATTACCTGCTTCTTGTAGACTTTGCTTACTTATTACCTAAACTGCCACCCTTGGTTGACTGCGGTAGAGAATGCCTAAATATCAATTTCACTAATGAAACTGATCGGGATCAGCACATCTAAACCGCGTTTTTTACAGAAAATTATGACTCCACTGACACCTTTTCAACGTAGTTTATGTGATTTTCGCCTTAACCCCTCGGCTGTACAGCATTAAGTCCGCCTTTGTATCTTTTTTAATTGCGAAAAGATTAACTAAATAATTGTAATAAAGTGTGTATGACAACAGGCTTTAATCCTACAGTAAAAAACACTAGACAATCAATTTTAATAATAATATCAGTCAGTCATCAAATAATAAAGTTTAATTTGAATGTACATTTTCTCATTTGAATATTCGTATGTGTAAATATATATTTTTCAAACAAATTATAAATATATACTTGCTCTTAATCAGACATTGAGATTGCTTTCCAAATAATTTCAAGAATATCCATTCCATTTTGAAACTTGATTAAATAATAACGCCATGTTTTCGGCCTCGGGGGAATATACAGGTGTTTCTAAATGTCACTCGTGTGTTGAACCACGAGTGAATAATTAACGATTCATACTTTCTTTCTTTTGCGCTGAAATTCAAAGATAAAATATTTGAAAGCCCACAGATGTTCGGATTTCAACAATTTGGGGAAGCAAAAAAGAAACTATTCCACTTCCATTCCGTTATCCTCGTAAAGACTTCATTAAACCACCAATGAGAGCGAGAAAGTGAGATAAAAACTTTTACGGGAATACAAAAAAAAAATTTGGTTACATTTGTACATATTATATGAGTTATGTATACGTTATGTGCCCGTACTGGATATCTCACGAAAGATTCAGTAACGTTTGAATTTCATCTTTTCTCGCAATTTATGTAAGTATATCTTATATCATCCATTTCGTATTGCAATATTAACGAAGACAAGTAAACACAGCGGGATATGGGAGTTTTTTGCTGTATCAAAGCGATATACATAAAATTACCCCCCCCCCCCCCTAATATTATTTATGTAGTGTATCTTTATGTCTAGACATACCTATAATAAATATCTCAGAGACACCACGCAAACGTTGAGTGACTGAAAATTGTCTTCATCACCATTTGGTGATCGCAGAGGGCGCTGCTTGCCAATTACTTATAATATTATTTCACAGACGATGCATAAGGTAGCCTGTTATAAAATGTTGCATAAACATAAATTTAATCAAACTTTCATTTCTAATTTTCATTATATCCTTGTACATATATTTGCTACTTTCAGTAGATTCATAATCAGTGCCAGGCGTCGGGTCAAAGTGATATTAAGTAATAAATTCTTGTGGGGAGCGCTCTAAACGCTTTCGAATTACCGAGTGGCGTAATGGGCAAACTTAATATTCAAGAAGGGATCAAAACGAACCGGAATCTTTGCGGGCACGCGCCGCGCTCAAACGTTTTATGTTCCGACCGATAATTGTATATTAGTATCCGATTTTTTGGTCCACGCAAAATTGTCCAAGCACTGTCGAAACTGTTGACTTATAATTTACCGGCTGTCGGTGAATATGCCGTATTTCATTGTACTAAATGTATTAACGTTAGGATAGTATTGAGATTTTCCAGATAAATATTTAATATGCATGTGAAGAACACACGAGCCAATATTATGATTAATGCTCGTCTATATTACAATGAGCATTGAAACAAATACATTACGTTTGTATTTTACCTCAATGAAAGCTTCGTAACCAAACATAATGTACTAATAATATGCTTCGAATGTTAATTCTACGTGTACGTGTTGAAATGCAAATAAGATAAAGCGATCGTATGAAAAAATTACAATAATTTCTGATAATGGAAGCTATATTTTATTACGCGTTCAAAAGGCGACACATATTATAATTTATTGAGCCCGCTTTCGTCGCCTTTAACCTCAAGAAATATACGCTTTTATTATAAAGTTTCATAACAAAATATGACCTGCAATCAGTTTGAAAAAGATAATAAAATTATTAATTAAACGGTCATTACAAAGCTTTTATCGCAACACTGAGCATCATTAAGGACATTGTAAACAAATGTCCTTACAAAGTTTGGATAAACGAAATGAAAGGGTACTCCCGCAATTAACATTTAAATATTTTCACAAGAGGTAAGTGAAATTAGATTCATGAAATCTGTGCCTCCGTAGAAGCGCTACGCCGAAATACGCTACGTTAATTCTGAATGTATTTAACATACAAAATTGGTAGTAATTAAAAGATCTTGTTTACAAATAGGTTTCTTATGTTCAGGTTCTAAGACCTAATCAATAAAAGGCCGCTGGCAAGCAATCAAAACACAATAGTTGGAGCGTGTTTGGAGCCGTGCTGCGCTCTACGAGCCGCTACGACTCGCTACGACCATCAAACGATATCCCCATTGCATTCCTTTTGTTATCCGCCTATGAGAACTATTCTCTCCAATCCTCCGCATTTTGCATTATTTTCCTTTTTCCACTAACGAATCGAATGTTTCATTCGTATATCAATGTCGATGCCGAAGCGCAATCGGAGTTTGTTCTTGATTTTGTAATGCTTTTTTATCGGTGAATTATGGCTATTATTTTTCAGCAGGTTTTGTTTTTATGGCTAGACAGACACTTTCAACTATTGTACTCTAATTAAAAATACTAAACATGATTTACATCCCCATGACATAAAGTGATGAAGAGTCCCGCAGTTTATAATTGAATGTCGATCATCGCGGTCACCTTTGACATTCGATACTGCCATAATGTGGTGAACACGCAATGTACGATAAATCCACAAATTGTAACATATTTTACTTATATTAATACTACACTTTAACGCATACGGCTATAAATTGGAATTCCCAGGAGTCTTTGTTATGACTAAGTGGCTTTTTCATTCTAACAACAAGGGGATATCTTCAAGTGACTTTTAAAGTTCGTTTTCATTTGTTCACCAGACTGTGTGTGGCTACAAAACAAGTCACTTTGAATGCTGAGTGGCAATTATGATCTAACAAATTCGTTCGAATAAGGTACACTCATGTGTCCCAGAGCACATATTTACTGGCAGAAATGAATATGAAAAACAAAAACGTTTTGGCAACATGCCGCTTTCGATGCAGTCGTATACGTTAATTCAATACGCACCTAAATAAGGTTAACAGCAGCGCAGGTTTATAATCCAACGTTTACCGAAACCCGTTGCGAGTTCACAATATTAATGTCAATTATTAATTATAACGCAAACAATTATCCTGCTCCTTAATTTGGAGACCGCGAGCCGGCGCCGTGCTCGAATTATTGCGCTAAATACGCAGCCCAATTTATCTTGAATCTCGTCAGTTTGAAATTTAAATTAAAATGTAAATGTTGGGAGGGCGAGTCCTCCCTAATTGTGACCGAGTCCGTCCGTTGTCAAAGTTGTCCGTGAGGACAGGAATACAGGGTCGTATGTTTCACCTATCGACCTACTCAATCAACGTATGGACAGGTTGTTTGGGAAACTTAAGTAGCCCTGATGATTGTGATATCAAATGTTGTATTTGAACCCTGACATTATTTATGTATTGAAGAAAAATAAGGTTTCAAGGAAGGTAGGAGGACACGTAAAAGAATACGTAATACGTCATTAAAAAAAAAACACGAAATCACGCTCAAGTTTCAAAAATAACACAACTAAAACATAAACTGCCACTTTCCCAGACTTCAAATTCCTAAATCATGCAATAACTAAGCGTTAAATCGACCAAATACACAGGGTTTTCTTAATTGAGGCATCCGACTGGATAGTTGCGGCAATTTGGCTCGCAATTCCGTCTGATACACTTTTCAAGTTAAAATTCCTTGTCAACTGTGGCGGGAGAAGCAATCCGAGCGCTAAATCAGTTTAATTGCTTTTGAATCTCTGGACAGCGTTTGTTAGTGTGCACAGTAGCCATATCTGTGGATAAGTTACTGCTTGGATTTGTAAATTTTCTGTTTTTATATTAAAGGGCCTTTTTGGGTACGGTTTGACCAAAAACCCCAAGAACCTAACCAAAACGTATCGAGCATTTAGTATACAGTATACATACTTATTAAAGGCACGCTATTAAATTAATCGGAACTTAAACGAAGGTGGTGGCCATAAATGTGACAGAAATTATGATTATGGCTATTTGTCTTTTATTTTTTTTAGTAATGAAAGCTTTAAGATAAATAGATTTTATCAATACTCACAAAACGACAAAAAAGTAAACAGTACAGTAAGTATGGTTACAGTAGCAGCCCGGAGTCTGGATTTGTGCCCGGTTGCGCGAACTGAATAACTAGCGAAATGTGGGTGTACACCTCTGCCTAACCCTTCTAGGATTACAGGCGTGATGTTATGTTATGTTTATGTTACATATATATCACCAACTATTTCCAGGGCAACTTCAAACACACAAGCTCAGGCAGTCGCATCAAAAAGGAAATCCGTAACAAACGCTTCAGCTTCCTAGGAATCGAGGGACAAGACGACATCTACCTGGACGTGGAAATGACCTTGGCTCCAAGACCTGACATCACCTCCGTGAACTCCGTGTCCTCAGGTGAAAATAAACGAGCTAACTGAACAATATATAACTTGTATTGCCGATGTCTTTTGTATTGCATGCTTTGATTAATGATCTTTATTTCTGTAAAATTGGTTTGCAAAAACATTTTTACAAAAAAACACTCGTAAGTTTGATATTTAATACCTACATATGAGGGAAGCGCGAGATTGACCGCGAAATTCAAATTATTCTACGTTTTTTTGCAGTTTACAGGTCAGTGTCAGAGAAAAAATCATATATCATAAAAAAAATTATCATATGAAATTATCATTCAATAGGATTACAATATGAACCAAGAATAGAATAAGAATAAGAATCATTTATCTGCAGAGAATATAGGTGTTACCAGTTGTAAAAGTTGGTGGTTTATTGTACAGTCCATATTTTGACTGTTTAGGGCATATAAATTAATTTCACATGAGTACATAGGAAGGTTGTATTGGTGATTTTAATGATCATAATTCTGTAAATACATGCTTGTTACGGTCGCATCATATTTTGTACAACGTACACCCTTAAACGGACCTGTAAATAGCAAAACAACGTAATGTAATTTGAATTTAATTTATTAATTAATTTTGCGGTCAACATAGACCACTGCGTGTGGATATCGCAATGACCAATAGTTGTAAGTTTATCTGTGATAAATTTCAAAACCCATAAAACAATCAACATTTTTTTATTACTTTTTTCCAACAATATTTTTAAGGAAAAAGCTCCAAAAGGCTAATAAAACGTGACACTGTAACGTGTTTGATGTCGGCTTAACGATTGCATTAGGTACCTAATATCTACATGATAAAATGAAGCTGCTGGTTGTTTATCGTATTATTTACAATAAACATGGGTTCGTCAATAATATTTATAAATGCAATGCTAATTAATCAGTTAATCTAATTATGACCCTAATTAGATAAACTGATTAAAGTTGAAACTAAATTTTGTGTTTTCGTCAAGGTTTTTCATGTGAAAATGCCTCTTTTCTATTAACTAATAAGTGTTAAATTAATTTATTATTTAGGCGGATTTAGAATCAAAGTAAATTATACCTGGGTATAATTACCTATAGATTGTATTTATAAACAACGTTATAATACTAACCGCCTCGTTATAAACAAACGGAACAAAACAGTCAACTTCAATTAAACAAATTCGCCAACAACAAATCTCATCAAGAAAGTTGGGCGTTTTCGTCAATCTTAAAAAGTTTTTAGCTTCCTAATGGAGTCTCTACTAATCAATACTTATACTTACTTATTTTAGTCATTCCAAATATCAGAAAAACATTACTATCCATTAACGCTTACGGAAACGTCCATAAACTTTGGCCGACCACTGTGTTTCTATGAACAATTGCTTCGAGATGACGACACGTTTTATGTTTTGGTTTTATACACCGGTGTTATTGTTCATCGACCTAGATAAGCGGGTACGACATTTCCCCGATCATATCGGAATATTGTTCGTAGTTGGGACTGCCCGCAAGCACGACGCGTCTGTTCCCGTCGCCGCGCGTGTTTCAACTGCCAGCTTTTCCCCAAACCCACACATGATTTTCTGAAACAACCCCAGCGGTAACTCGGTCGAGAGTGCAAAACCTTCACACAGTGACACGAGGGTGAAACATAATAGCAGTTCGTTAGCATAACTCCATGCTCCGCCAGACGCAGCATCGCCGGACTTAAGTCAAATATTTGCCTTATTAAATGATTTCAACCCTTCAAATTTCATTGTTTATGCTGAATCAGGAATAATTTTGGGTGTTCTGCCATTTGTAATTCCTAAAACGTACAAGGAAAATTGTTCACCATGAAAAAATATATCTTTATACTGCTTATTTAATTTCCTTAATTTAACGCTCTGTGAGGAATTGTGTGAGTACCTACTTGTAGCAGTTTATATAAATAGACTGTTCTCAGTTGTTAATTAGGTTTAATCTCAACTTACCCTATAAATATGCGCGTCACCCTGTCAAAGTGTTACACGTCCCCAATTCCGCAAAACTGTTTCAGGATTTAACTCTCAAGTTCCAAAACTTCTAAACAATTGTCACTTCAAAAATTCAAGCGCGTTTTCCACCAGAATTAGTAACGCTTATATGTAACGCACGATTTCCCCAACTATTGTAAACAATTCGTTTTAAAATTGTGTAAAAAGTATGCGTAATTTCTGTACTTAGGTATACTGTTTTATATTATTTTATGTAATTTTGTTTTTGCATGCTGTGTCTACGGCTTATTATATGCACTTGACTTGTATGTTGGCTTGTGTTCGTTCGGTTGAACATTCGAACGATATTTTAAATGAATCCTAAAAACACTTAAAACTTGTGCTTTAACCTGCAATAGAGGAAGTAGCGACTTCGAGAAATCTACATTCACAGCCATACACTTTACTTACTTAACTACTTACCAAGTAAAGCAGCAAACCTGTACTAAGTTTTAATAGGTTATTCTACATGTAAGCTACATGTTTATTTGTATACCTTACTCTAGTTTCGCTTACTGTCGCTAACTGTCTGTCACCTTTCGCACGTGAGACACACTGCAAATAAATGTGACCCGTAATACGATTGATCTTACACCTAATATTTGTTAAGAGAAAAGGTTATTCATTTACTTTCTAGAAAAACTTTCAGATTATGGAAAAGCTGAATAGTTTTGCAAAAAAATAATCGCTCAAAATGGATAGTTATAACGAATGCGGCACTTTAACCTAAAACCTTTAATATAGCGTTTGATTCAGGGAACGTTTATTGGGACCCTAAAGCTCAGTAGGGTTGCCATGTTATGATATAACGAGTGTCACCACCCCTCAAACTTTTACCAGCGAGTTTAAAAGCAAAAAGTATTTAAAGGGAAGAGAAACTAAAACACCCCTTACTTTTACTTTCACGGCATTGCTGCAGGGGTTGAAAACTAACGCGCTACGAATTTACTTTATAGATATTTAAAACACTTTATGAGTCGTATCGGTCTAAGTTTTATATCATGGGTTCGGATCCCTTTAGGCGTTACTCTTTGAACGACAACTTTACTAATCTGCGATTTCGGCCTCGCAAAAAAGGATCGGGAAAAGTTTATTTGGGTTTTATATGGGAAAAACTCTGTTGAACGTTTCAATCGTAGGTACCTGATAAAACATGAAAGGTCCAATCTTATTCTTTAACATGGAGCCAACCAAACATGAAGTCATGTTAAGGGTCGTGCAAACAAGCGCGATACAAAGGCACCGATCGTCTCGCGACACGCGGTGCCTTTAGTTGAACGATAGAACAATATTGTTGAGCCACTGGTCATGCGTACAATCCACATACTGCGGTGTTGAGTACTGCTGTAGCGGGTTGGCAGCCACCGGCCACACATTGTGTGCGACGAATCCATACAAAACGTATGAAAAACCATGTGAACTGCTTCTCGTGCGCAACCGGTGGCTGTGGCCGGTGCCTCGTTTGCGCCTAGCCTTAGTTATCAGCGTTTACATAGTTAACAATATTTTGTGGTTGTTTTTTGTGTTGCTTTTATACAAAATTATAAAACTTCATGTTCAAAGGAATTTCTCACCAAATGAAACCTTTTACTGTATCAAATCGAATAAATAAAAAATCGGCCAAGTGCGTGTCGCCACGTAAAATGAAGGCTTCCGTAGTTCGGATGCATTTATTTATCCCAAGAACATGTTGCATGTTGTTCCACTACAATATTAAGTTACTTCTTTAAACGTCACGGTCGATTACCCAACTGCCTACTTACTACTTACTACCTAAGTTTGTAATCGAAAAAAAATATTTTTAGGTAAATAAATGTGAGCTGATAAAACTACAAAGTAACGATTTTCTGACTTCTTCCCCATCATCATGATTCTAGGTCAGAGAAATCTGATTGATATTCTGTGTTAACGGGAAAGTTATGATTTATTTGCCACTATCAAAATATGTCGCATAAATGGCCGAATTTCTAGAGCTCCAAGGACTGTATTTGATAATAATTTCCACGCCCACGCCTTCACGCGTTCCAGAGAAAAAGGGTCTTGACAGACTGACAGACAGACGGACGGATGGACCACGAAGTGATGCTATAAGGGTTCCGTTTTTCTTTTTGAGGTACAGAACCATAAATAATGAAACAACACTTACATTTTCTTCTTATGTAGCTGTAATTGGTAGGAGCCACGAACTAACATCGAGGCAGATGTATTTTTTCAAAGAGTTGTCAGTGCAATTCTGTTACAGAACACGTAGACATTTTAAAGTTTAAAGTGTATTCAAATCACGGTGTAGGTAGGACCGTGGCTAGGTAAATTGTGTACGTGTTTGGCCCAGTGCCGAATAGGTCAACCGCAAAGGATGCATACCACGACACGTATATCCTAGGTACCTACCCACCTAAATACGTAATACTGTTAGCCGCTAAATTCCTATCTATTTTGTATTCCAGTATTGTATTGCTGACAGTGATGGTATATTCACTTTTGGGATTGCCGAAACCTTATACGGGTTTAATTTAACATTCATTGGGACGTGAAGCATTTTATAAACAGTTTACAAAAAGGTTATTTCTTAAAAAAGGTATCTTCGTGAATATTAGGCATACTTTTTCAATTCAGTTCAAAAGCAAGGAAGAAAAGTTGGCGTACCTATAAGGGCGAATTTCACCAATGAAACTGAACGCGATCAACACATACCTAAACTAAGTTTATGAATGTGGAATATTGACACTAGCAGTTCTTTAACGCCGTTTAGATGTGATAATCGCGTTCAATTTCATTGGTGAAACTTTTGCTAAATCAAATATAACAAATAAAAAATAAGATAAGTGCTGGGGTCCAAGTCTACTATTTTACAAACGAAGCAATTGTGAGTTTTTGACAAAGCCACACAAAATCGGTAAAAAAATCACAATGAGATGAGATTTAAAATTTGCAACGTTTTTAAATTAGTAGACATAGGGTGCATTTCACCAATGAAACTAAACACGAGCAGCACATAAACTACTTACTGCTCTTAAACGCGTTTTAGATGTGCTGAACGCGTTCAGTTTCATATGTGAAATAGTCATCAAAGGCCCCCTATGAATGACGAAACTTGGCTTTGTCTATGACAATTTATAGACCACACCTTCGACAGTTTCGATCTACAACTAACCGGTCAGGGAGACTAACTTCGATGTCGGTTAATTTTTAAACACTTACCAAAGCGTCCCTCCCAAAATCGATTTACCTACGTCTAAGCTTCTAGAAATCTAGAATAATTTCACGTTGCATCATAATTCTCTGGCTTTTCAAATGTATACATTATTATTATATGTGGGCTTAATACTTATGTTTAGAAGATATCACAAAAAAATCTTGATCTCGGCATGATCTATTTAAGTGAACAGGCGACTTAGTGTGACGACTCAGTTGTATGAGTAGCATACATTTACTGAGTACAGTAAATGTATATCAGCTGGTGCCTACTGTCCCACCGTACAGAGAAGAAACAAGCATTATGATAGGATCTAGGATTCCCGACGATGTTTCCTTTCACTCAAGGCCTAGATCTTGCCAATACGTAAAATCCTCCTACTATTCTCAGCTACAACGGGGCCCTAAGCAATCATCTTGAGTGAACATTCGCGACGATCACAATGATAAGTACGTACAAGTGTAGCAATATCTCTCAAGTCGCACCCAGGACTTAATCCTGACAATCAAGCCACTTGACCCCCAGTCATCATGTCCCTTTCTAAGCGCACTCTGGGCATTTATTGTATAATTGTAAGCCAAGCAATTACTTTTTCCTGTCTGGCTGGCATTATGACTTATTACGATTTTTTTTTTAATGTAGGGTAGATGTTATGAAATATCTTGTTATTCTGCACTCGTGGAAATGTAAGCCATTTTCCTTCAAGAAGATTTGAGAAACATGTATTTTTTTTTGTTGTTTTAATCTGTTTTGATTTAGTTTAGTAGGTAGTGATGTTTTGCTGATAAAACATTTTGTATCTATTTACCAACACGTTTTAGGTATCTGAAACTAACAAGTACGAAAAAAACTACGTAAAATAAAAACTTCTTCATTAAGTTCATGTTGACACTACCGCGCATAACGTCGTAATTCAAGAATAACAATGTGAAAGTCGCTAAACGTAGGTATCTCATGATCTATGAAGTTCTACGAAACTTATCCGTCGAGTTAAAGCTGAATATCGCAGAACTTTTGGCTAAACTTTATCGCGAGTTGGGAACAAATAGGTACGTCTATGTGTGAACTAACGAGAACAGTTTGTAAGACTTCCTTCTTTGTGCCGCATGTACCTGGCCACCCTTTTGCATCTTGACGATATTCTGTAACAATAATGTTGCAGAATGTTGTTTTGACTCCAGTGTAATGTGGAAATGTATGAGTGTAGGAAGACATTTTCATTCTACTGAGTATTTAACATGCTTCATTACTGATTCACTTTTAAACATACCTACAAGCAAATATAGTTATTAAGTACCAAGTACCTATAATTTACATTCGTAAATCTATCAAAGGTTTCATTAAATTTAATTTCATTAAAGCACTGTGAAATATTCCTGTTACCATATTAAATCTGAAAAAGTCCAGCGCGAAGCCATTATACAGGGTGGAAGGGACATCGACGCACAACCTGATACCATGGATTGAGAACATGATTCTGGACCCTCTGGAGTTGAAATTTTTCATCGATAAAAAAAACCTGCTGTTTCATAGAAAAGTGCAATACCTTACGCGGTCAAATTGTGTGGTAGAGCAAATTATTTTTTGAATAACCGACAAAAAATTATCAGGAGTATCAGGTTGTGCGTCGATGTCCCTTCCACCCTGTTATATATAAATATTATTTTTAAATTACTTTTATTTACGTTGGCATATTATCAATAAGTCCATTAATACATATTTTAGGGACAAATAACCAAAATTTACTGCTATCCTACATCACATCAGTCAATCACTCATGTTTGGACACATTTACCCAAACACAGACAGTTTGAAAAGCAGAAATACTTACGAAAATATTTTTTTTTTAATAATTTAATTCTATCAAAGAAAAGTCATTAGCAAGAATATTCCGAGGGGGATACTCAAGTGAGGTTATTAACAAAGACAATAACGGTTCCGAGGCTTACTGTGAAAATAAAGTTTTCAGCTTTGTCGTGGCGTGTCCCGGTTTATTTCAACGAAAGCGTGAGGCGTCGACAACGGAGACGTTCTCTTTTTATAGCGAGACGTTTCATCAAGATTATTTTCTTTTCAAGACGCTCTCGATGTCCCGACACTTCAATGGACGCTATCAATTCTCGAGACGAGAAACCACGACGTCGTGAACTGGAATCGTTCAACGAATACCTATCGTGACAGCGATAATATAATAGGTCTCTCCACAATTGGTTTCTTCTTACTTCCCATTACTTACTCTAACCTGAAAAGGCACAGTCACGTCCATTAGCACAAATAGAAAAGGTGTCTAATTGAATTAAAAGGGTGCAGACAGATATCCACTTACAATCTGCGAGAGAGCAATAAACAATGGAAACTTTAGACAAGTTTGAATGTATTATGGGTGTGATTTTGTCAACAGGAAAATGGCGGACCCGGCTGTCGCTTTCGGATATTTATGACCGCGACTCGACAAATTCTGCATCCTTTTATTTTCATTGCCGGACTAACTGAACGTGAAGGTAAATACTACGATAAAACAAACAAGCGTCGACGTGGCGCACTTTCTGGATAATGGATTGCACAAATATAACTGTTTATTGACGTAATATTAATCATTAACTGTCCATCTATTGTGTTTAATTTGAACAATTGTGTGTTTATACCGACAGGGATGCGAACGTATTATTTAGGTACGCTCAAGCATGATGTTTCATGTAACGCAATAATATTTGTTCACTGAGAACTGGCATACCTACTTACTATAAAGTTACTAGGTACTAATATTATAAAATTAGTGTTTTCTCAAATTCCTTTCATCATCTCGTGATCCCCTTGCTAAGTATGTGCACCTTCACCATAAGTTATAGATAAAAATAATACATTCATTTTATTTTTAGAATAATAACCTATTTCTTCCTCAAAACCACAAAATTTCCTCCACCTTCTACCACAATCTTTCATGCCCGTATAATTTCCTGATTACTATGCGCACGGCATCTTGATACTGTTCAATCTATTGCAATTCTAATTAAGTGCGTAAAAACCAAAGGAACCACGAGGGTGCATTAGTATTCCGCGGTCGAATTCGTCTCTGCCTCAGGTGTAGTCACCTCGAGACAAGGCGGCCAAGTCTCGTAACGTAACATAACACTGTTACTGCCTCCGTAATTCTATCAACTGGTTTTAGCCAGCCAATATTTTGGCATTTTCGCCACAACACGTAAGGGTTGGACTTGGATAGAACTTTTTGTTGAAATTTTCTGCAGATGAGTTCAAACTGTAGGTACTATTTGTAGTTTTGAATTTATGATCATCATTAAGCCCCGATTTCACCAATGAAACTGAACGCTATCAGCACTTTTGAACTCAGTTCAAAAGTCGTTAGTGTCAATATTCCATAACAATTTTGACACTCGCATCTCTTGAACGCGTTTTAGATTACTACAAACTGCTACTTCGCTGACATGGTACTGGAACTCAGAACATAATGTTTCTGCTGTAGGTATACAACTTTTTGGCTGGACTTTATCTAGGCATAATAAATATCTGCAGGTGTTGCCGTAAAGTCTCGTACCGCATCATTAACCAGCTTAACTCTCCAAAACCAGAAATTGCCGAACATAATTCAACAATATCAGTTACCGTACCAAAGATTATCATAATCAGCCTATAATTTTCCCACTGCTGGAACACAGGCCTCCTCACTTCGGAGGGAGTGGGCCGTAATACCTACAGCACGCGGGCCCAGTGCGTGTTGGTAGATGTCTTCGAATTTTTGGTGCTAGGACATGTCGGTTTCCTCACGATGTTTTTCTTCACCGTTTTGAGAGCAGTGGTGAAGAAATTATTTACACAAAGTAAACCAAATATAATACATAACAGTTATTACCACCACCATTACCGTGAGAATAACAATTATGTCAAAACATAAAACGAATTACGTTAATAAATGAATTTAGTACCTAAGCTTTTTAATATTAGGTACCGAAGTCCCAAAATTACAGTGTAGCCGTAAATACAATTAATTATACACACACTACGCTAATATTCATTGGAATGTGACCATAGCTCAAAAAGCAATGGATGTAATTCCTGTGGAGAATCGTAATTTTGGAAAATCCAAATTATCTGTTTACATGTTTAAAAAATCTTCGTACTCATTTCCAAGTTGCTGGTACCTACTTCTAGATATTACAACAGCCAACATCTTTTAATATTTATAGCACTTATGTATTCACTGATACCGTAGATTGCTCTTAGGCATTTTTGCTACACTCGAAATGCTTCATTTACGTTCTACGAGTGCCCCCAGTGTAGAAGTCCACAACTGAGTAAAGAGGAAACGTACCCCTTGGTAAGCAGTAAGTGCAACTGCTTCACTTGCGGTACGTCTTAAACGTTTAAGAGCAAATACAAATTGGTTAAAAATAAAATTCGTTTAAACATGCCTCTTCTTCTGGTTCTATGTTATTTGTGAAAATGTGCTGGAATGCTGGAATCATCAGCCATTACCTAGTTATACACAATTACAGTAACTTGAATAAAAAAAATAAAAAAAAGTAACGTTTTTTTTTTTAAAGAACATCGTCCATGATGGTAACCGACAGGTAATTGGCCATCAAGTAGGGCACAAGGCGCAAGTTTGCATTCCACGGCAGAGGCAACGTTCGAAAACAATCCCACGCTCCAATACACATTGATAAACTTGGTGGCGGCGCGGTCCAATTCCCAAATATAGCAGCCTGGACAGTGGATAGTGGACAACCATGGCCAGAACGGTACCCTGCCCACAGTAATCGCTTTCAGTTCGTGCAGTTTTAATACTAACTTCGTGCCTTAGTTACAGCACGGAGAATTTGATTAATTATGGAATTATACCGCGATTGTTTGTAAGAGTAGGTCAATTTGTAAGTTGCTCAAGGTGCCTCTAGTTCGAAGTAGTTCTTTGTAAAATAGTTCCAAACTGTTTGATGGTTATGATGAAAGTAGGTAAGACCACCAGCATTTCAGCATGTCGATTCTGTAAAAATCTCACCGTGAAAATTTGCGTGGAGTGAGCTGTCAGTGTCATCCCGTCTTGAACAATCCCTAGCATCAGTGGCACTGACAGCTCACTCCACGCTCACTTCACCTAAGTTTTCGCGGTGAGATGGTTACAGAATAGCACTACAGTTCGCCATGCCAGATTATACACTAAAACTATCATATTATTCGACACATAGCTTCTTCAAACATCTACATATTTTTTTTCTAAAACTACCATACCATACCAAAATACCAAATTGTACCGTTCATATATCTGCAAAGCAAAGCATTTCATAAGGAACAGTCTCATACAACAAGCAATTAAATCGTTTGCCGGTAGATTTAGGGCGCAACTCGGCGCAATACATTCCAGACCAGCGATACCGGGGACTAATGGCTGGAACACACGTGTGCTTTGTGGACCGTTTCACGTTCTATTTTAAACACAGACTAGAAGAAAAACAATGCTATTAACGGGTTTCGGAAGAACGGGTTAAGGGAACTCTTTTTTGTTACTGGCGAGGATGTTCGATCAACAAGGTATTGGGAAAAAAAGAAACGTCAAGATATCGATAAACGAAATCTACTTACTAACCACTCTGTAGGAAAATATTCTCTACACTTTATTCAGACCATGACATATAATGTCATTTGGATAACAAGTTACGTAAGTTCATTTATCTGTGTTAAATGCTTTCGAATCAAGTATGACAAGCTCAGTCATAACATCCATACGTATTCAATTTAAATATTCTTTAAGTTTTTCCATTACTTAAATCACAAAATAATGTGTATAACCTTAATAAATACTGCAATAACTCACGAAATCGCAATTGAAACTAAATTCCTGCCTAATGCCACTGTAATATAATCCGTTACGCATTCAGGTGATACGCTTTAAGCACTTAAGTAGTAGATACTTGCATATCATGATAATTGAAACACTAACGTTAGCTAATATCGAGATGGGAACCTGCACATAGTGCTGAATCAAACAGATACGAGATAACTCGATACGTTAAATCGATAGAAATTACATTGGGTGGGAGCTTTTCATATCTGTAAGAATCGAGTCACTCATAATACGAAATAACAGCATGTCGATTCTGTAAAAATCTCACCGTGAAGACATGCGTGGAGTGAGCTGTCAGTGTCATCCCGTCTTTGTCAAACGCTTGCACCAGTGACGCTGACAGCTCACTCCACTCTCACTTCACCTAAGTTGAAAACTTAGGTGAAGTGAGAGTGGAGTGAGCTGGTTACAGAATAGCACTACTGGTATTATGTCATCTATATCTAAATATTATAAATTAAAGTAGATTTTCGTGTTTGTCTGTGTGATCGCGTTGCTCTTCCATATTATGCAACTGATTTTGGTGCGTTTATCACCATCCGTGAATTTATTCCGGAATTTTTATTTTTTAACTTAGTGTACTAAAGAAATCTCGATGTATGTCGAAAGAGGGGCGCGCGGTGCGCTAGTAGTTATGAAGCATGTTTTTGCTGGAAACTGGAAATCATTTGCCGCTAGAGTATTGTATTTGTTTTGATAAAATAATGTCTACCAACCCATAACATACATGATACATGTCAATGTTATTGAAATTAATATTACTAAATAACTAAATATAACATCAATTAATTAAACAACTGATATGTTAAATTGTTGTTATTTGTCGAATAAAAATTACTATAGATATTTACTTTGCGATATTCTGATCAGCACTTGTTACTTACCGATATCGATATTCTATTCCATTATTATTGATATTTCCTTTTTTATTACTTTATTGATATCGAAACAGCAATACGCATGCACTAGTGGTCCTACAAACAATATATTGTTGAACAGCAAATAGAATACTTGGACATACAAAGGCGAGTACTGAGTTTTAATCATTCATTTTCTCTCTCACAATAAGCAGGAACGAACCCTCACAGACTAAAGAGCAAACATTTTTCATTAACAGCGGGCATTCGGTGTTAACGTTTTTTATTCGACGCCGCACACACATGTGCAAATCTTAATTACTTTTAATTAGCTTTGTACCTTATGATAAAGGTCTAGGATTTTGTCTGGAATATAATAAAAACAGTGCATGTACCTAAACGTACTTTATAATTGCTTGCAGTTCTAGTCAGTCATGAAACCCCAACCTCATCTTGTTAATTCAATATGTTTGACGTGTTAGTGTTTGTGCAAACCTACTTACAGAAATAACATCATTTAACTGACATCTTTTGACGTACATGTAGTAACTTTGACATTATTCTTGCATTTGACTGACATTATAGTTTTTGACTTATTTTGAATTTGACATTATGACGTAAAAATTATTTCTAAAAGTTTCTTAATTAGAAACTCTGTAAGTGCATATTCTAGGTTTTATTTTTTATTTTTTTTATTGTTAATTCTTTTCAATGTTGTGGAAATATTTGTACGCCGATACTTACGGCTAAACATTGGTTGGATTGGACTCAAACGATGTAATATCTTGCATGGTCTTGTATGTATACAAATAAAGAAATCTTATGTTATCTGTTTAATTACGTAGGGTGGATTTCACCAATTGAACTGAACGCGATCAGCACAGAGACTACGTTAAAAAGGAATGTGGAATATTGACATTGACAGCTCTTAAACGCATTTCAGATGTGCTGAACGCGTAGTAGTTTAGTTGGAAAAAAAACACAGTTAGAAAGCAACATCTTTGTAACATCATTATACTAGGCACCTACTTAACACCTTTTTAGTGGTAAGTAGGTCCTTATCTTAAAATCTTGCCGAGATGGATAGGCAAGATATGAAGATTTGGACCTACTTAAATAAGGATTTAATTGGAATTTAAAAATCGAATTCCAGATTTATTGTGCCGAATTCGTCGCAGTTTTAACCTTTTTTTTTGTGAATGGCATCTCGCAGGTCAACCAATGAGGTTGTCGTCTGCTTAAACGGACTTGCCGTAGTTTTAACCAATAACGATTGGTGTTTTATAAGAACCCAATTCAGCGATACAAAACCTGTTTCACCATTGGCATAATTAGTATTACATCACATGGCAATGACAGTCGAATCATTGAAACTAATTTGTATTATCGAATAACGATCTCGTTCGTGTGCACAAACAACATTACGTGCGCTATGATGGATATACCCGTCCCCGTAGGCAATGTATTATTCATATAAGCGTAATAAATCACGTTTGTAGTACATCCCCGTAGATTTGCTATTATTCCCTTTTCTAAATCTGAAGTCCATTAGAAGGCATGAGTCAAAGAGGGGTCTCCCTATAGGTGTGAAGGTGAGACTGTTCGTGATAGGCATATTATGCGATTATTTTCCCTTTGACACCCTGTTTGTACGCCATTTACGGTGCCCTTACGGTCCTTTGATGTAGCAGTGGCTTTTCCTCTCTTGCGTTGTCTCAATAGTAGTAATAGTTCATGCTGCAGTGTGCAACTGTGCATATTAAATCCTTTTTTTTTAACTATTTATTTAGGAAAAATTAACAATTTTGCAATGTGTGTTACAGTAAAATATGGTATGACATATCGGTAAATGTACAATCCACAACGTTTCCACAGATTACTTTGTACAATATTAATTAGGTAGGTAAGTACGAATTTAATTATGTTTTTAATTTAGTTTAATTTCTTTGCTTTTGTTATATTATATTGTACTTAAATTTCTAAGTCTGGTTGCTAAATTCCTGCAAACTCTTCGTCTTCTGCATTTTCTCCTGGCAGCCATGGCTATTTTCTTCTTTGAAACTACTCAAGATCTATCAAACGACGATTTTATTTTTTAAGAATTTACTCACGCCTTCTTCCCATGGGGGTAGGCAGAAACCACAGAACACCACCTGCTACGATCCTTACATACTCCTTTTGCATCTGGACATACACTACTGGTAGCACGCACCTGACCTTTCTGAAGAACATTACCAATAAGATCATTATAATTATGATCTCCTAGGGCGTCTAGTCTCCTTTCATTCATCCTCTCAACATGACCAAACCATCTAAGCATACTCTTTTCTTTTCTTTTAGTACGATTGGAAATCGTTAAGCCTATAATAACTTAATAAAACACTCACAGTCGTACATACAGTGTCATTGACATCGCACATACACATTACGTGATATTATGTTATTACATATTATATTTTTTGTATTACAAGTTACACTTAAAGATAGAAGTTGTCCTACAAGCTGCCACTGCGTAGTGCTTATCACCATTTTCAACCACCGTACTTACATTAAACATAGTGGCAACTAATACTTACTTAAACTCAACTTAACTCGTGCCTGACGAGTTAAGTTGAGTTTAAGTAAGCGTAATTTTCTGCATGTAAGTGCATTCATACAATGTTAGTATCAGAGAATGCTCAATACGAAATCTTATATTCGAATATTATCCTCCATTGCTACACTTAGTTCCTAACAATGCAAAATAAATGGTGCTTTCTATATTGTTATTACGGCCATTTGCCCTGCGGCGGAGTCGCGAGCGCCGCGCAATGAACTGCTATCATCGACTCTTTTGTTACTCTTTTAAGTAATAATAACCAGCACCCTAATTGCGTAATACACAATCAATCGGAATCTGAATCGTTTTGAAACAGATTGCTAATCCATTGCTTCTTAAGTTCGATAAAAATTCTGCTCAACAATATATACAACGCAATGAATGTTCTTGAACCGTCAAAATCAAACAGATTAGTCGTTATCGTTTACGAAAATGTGTTACGCAATTAGGGTGCTGGTGTATACAAATTACGTGTCTCCATTGAAGATAATGATGCATTCAGGATGTTAAATTATTTAATAGCGCATCAAATAAACTCAATCTCCTTTGTCTATATTAACATTATAAAGAGGAAAGATTTGATTGTTTGTTTGTATTGAATAGGCTCCGAAAACTACTGGACCGATTTGAAAAATTGTTTTACCATTAGAAGCCGAAATTATGTCTGATGAACATAGGCAACTTTTTTTAAGTCGCGGGCGACGTGCTGGTATTATATACATATATAAATGCATAGCACAGGTGTAAGTGCTTTGTACTATGCAGCTACCATTTACCGGGTAATGTCATATATATGACTCGTTAACTGTGGCGTTTGTGTTGGACCATTTAGCTCCCTTCAAAATGGTTGAGCTGAATGGTGCTGAACCATGCGTCATGTTCGTGAACGGGCGTCGTCATTTGAGTCTGGTCATCTCTTAGCTGCCACAGCTTATTTCAACAATTTATTTTTTGGATTGTTTGTATGTATTTTTTGCTGCACTCTCGACGCTTTTACCGTGTACTGTTTTGTACATCGTTCTCACCAATAGGATCAACATTAATGATGTTACAAAAAAAAAAAAATTAAAGAGTGTCCATGGAGTTTCTTGCCCGTTCTTCTCCATAGGTACCTACTACGCTTTGGAATGGGCAACTAGCTTCATATTTCTCACTGACCGACCCCTTGACAATTCAAAAGTGCCTGTAAATGGTTTAATTGAAATAAATGCTTTGAGTTTGAGTTTTTGAGTTTACATAAACTCCGAAATTGCTATGGCATCTTTGGTACCTCATACTCAATTCGTGGATAGTTTGCTTTTATGATCTTAGAATAAATAACCCTGCTTCTTGATCTTTAATGTTTTACAATCAAGCTCTGTTTATTTTAAATAAACGGTTACAGAACTAATATAATTACGTGTAGGTAATTATGGTAGATCAATCCACCGCTTGCGACGAATCAGATCTCAAGGCGTTACTCTACTGATCTACCTTATATAACAAAGAAACGAAAATGAAGTTTATACGCTGTGTTTTAAAGTCACGAAATGAATATCGGCTTACCGAATCGTCCCGTGCAGTACGTGTGAACACAAAACTTTGTACAGAATCGTACGAGGGGAAACAATAAAATTCACGGGTCGCTGGCACTCTTGTTCGGAAGCGCTCGGCTCCCGATGGCGGCAATAAATCTGATAGTAAGCCGACCGATCCCCAACATTTCCGATAGTGCAAATTCGATATTGAACAAACTATCTTGACAATGACCCCTAACGCTTTGCCTTGCGTTTGCGACGCAAAAACGTAGTAAATTGTTTACGCCTTACGCGACAGGCAACAGAACAGTAATAAATAGATGCTTCACGCAAACGTAAATAACGTCCAGATTTGGAAATACGTTTACTTCATACTAACTACAACATCAAACCAGCAGAGAAACAGACACAACGGGTACGACATTTGGGTCAACCTTTAGTTTGAAAAAAAAACACAGACAACAAAATCTGTTCATTCCTTTTTTTTTCGTTTTTTTGCCGTGTGTTATGCTTATGACGATGTAAATGTGTTTCATAATGAAACGACGTATGTGATAAAGTGCAAGTAACAACACGTATTGCCGCTGTTATTCCGGGTCGTATTACCTATTATTAATAGTAGGTAAAACTAGTTAAACTTATTTAAGTGTACATGCTAAATAAGTAATTTTGCATGAGGCTTTAGTATTTGTGATGTTAAGACTATGTGGGTTTTTTTATTATCTCAGATCGTTTTAATCTTAATCTTGTTCTGGCGGTTTGAGTTATTATGCGGCCTAACCAATGTCCTTTCTTTGGTATTGTTCCTCGAATCGCTGAGCTCCTTATGTTTTGAGTTGAGCTGCACGATTACTGACAATTGCGTGCACTGACTGGACAGGTCCACTCAATCTGTTTGGTTCTTTCCTCAAAAGACCATTTCAGACATCAATCTACATGGTCTTCACATGATCTGACCAAGATTATGTCTGGACTTTAAAAGAGACTATGACCTCTGAGTTTGTTTCAGCCAAAAAAAAAAAGTTTGACGTGTAAAAGTGTTTTTACAAACCTGCTTATGGAAATAAAATCATTTGTCATTATTCTGGTAGATTTAGCTAAAGGATTAATAAAATATTGTTCCTCTGTGCAAATAATTTTAATTAATACACAGAAGGTGCTACATAAACTGCGCTTTAACTTTGTTATTAAATACAGAGCTGGATACACTGCGCAATTATTAGCACATTTATTTCAACTATAGCTGCGTTAAAGCTATTATAAAGTTGCTTATGCGCCTTTAGCATCCGAAATCATCCGTTTATATTGACAAACTGTGGATATTCAGCATTTTCATTTCCCAATACGTTAATGTGTTTCAATTCCCATTTCGGTTTCAGCTACAGATTGGTTTGATAAACCGTAACGAAACAAAATATTCCACACTAAATATTGAAAATGCAAATTCACATGGAACACATTTGCCCTAAATAGATTTTTATAAATGTCAACACTCTCCGTGAATTCTCATCATCATAATAAATATGCAGATAAAAAGTGTTCAGTCATCGTCGTTCAGTAAATCTTGGGAGAAAACCAAACAAATATCCTTCGCGCGAAAATGCTTTTCAATTGACAACACATGATTAATGGATATCCAAGTTCGCTTACATCACAGGGATGTTGTGGTATCGAAAACAAGGTACCTAAATACATTAGGCGGAAGTAATGTTGTTATGTACGTGTAATTGCAGAATCATTAATGTTTTTGTGACATCTAATCTTTTACAAATGCTGCTGAATTTTGTAAATTAATCTTGAAAGTAACTAACAAAACAACTGGCACAGCTAAAATAGCACTTCTGATTAATAAAAAAACACTAAGTGCCGATTTCACTAACGTAACTGAACGCGTTCAGCACATCTACAACGCGTTCAAGAGCCGTCAGTGTCAAGACTCCATAGAAAATAATTTATTTATTTATTTGAATAATAAATAAATAATGACACCTACCACATTAAACCTAGTTTATGTGCTGATCGCGTTCAGTTTCAATGGTAAAATCCACCCTTACTATGTGACAGTAAATTATTTTTGTGGCCAGTTGTCCAATTCGATTCTTTTTTGACCTGTACGCATTGAAAATTCCCTGAATTTTCCTAAGTCAAACTTTACTTCTGACTTTGGCAACGTGATATTAAAACCTCAACTAGATCACAGCTTTGTCACCAATCTCGTGCCAAAGCCAACAGCTATCGTCACATTATCAAACACATAACACAGTGTCCAGAACCCGAGATACCCAGAGCAAAGGAACATAAAATGAGCACTTCTGTGCGGCGGTCATGTTATTGGATTGATCCGTGTATCCCAGCTACAAAGGCCCAATTACGAGGGGATGGATGGCATGACTACAAGGTCAATCAGTCGGCTGACTGCCTGTCCGTCCAGTAATGACTCTACCCGGATTTAGCGTCCTTATATTCTAAATTCTGAGGCTATGTTTTCCTTAACATGTACACACACATGCATGGGGACACATCCCTTATAAATAATGGTGTGTAAACTACAACACCCCTCTTACGTAACAATTAATTCAGTCATTACACACTCAAGACAATAACATGAAATTATCGCTTACATTTGCTGAGTTGTTATTTTGAGGCACGCTTTCTACCTTCTACTGAAATGTTTGATAAACAGAAATCGCGCACAATAACACACTGACCGTGACTTTGTTCTCAGTAAACGCCTCCACAGGCTATTCACCAATATACAAACGCTTTATGATCATCTCCATCGGTTTTCCAGCACGCTCCATTGTCCATTGTTTGTACAAAGAATTCATTCATTTGTGCGAAATGAAGTCTGCTGCAATGTGTCGATATATCAAGCTCCTATTGTCTATTTTCTGGGCAAGTGTACAAGCTTCGTTTCAACCACAAACGAACCCCGTTTATCTTCCATCCATCATTCCGTTACACAATGCTTCTGGAAAAAAAAAACAGTATTGGATGTGCACCGTATTGAGAAAACTAATAGTAATATTTCAAGTGATTGTACGTGACCAATCGAAGCCACGGCCTCTTTTAATTATGCAAGGAACGACGTGATTATGACTATAATTGAATGCGCAACAAATTCTTTCATCATCAGCCTACAGCAGTCCACTGCTGGACATAGGCGGCTCCCATTCAGCTCGATTCTCGGCAACTCTCATCCAGCTGCTACCAGCTAAGGTCAAAGATTCAATAAAATTCAATGATGTCACTATTGACAATATCGTAGCTCAGACGAGCAAAGTCAAGAACTCAGTACCAAATAAATGTATTAACTTTTATGGAGTATTCCGATAAGGTGTAATGTCAACTGGCTCATCAACAGGCCGCTGAAATGTATGGATTTATTTAAAAACTATCCCGCGACTTGGTCTGCGATCCAGGAAGAAAAATATGTCCTTACCCAGGTTATGGTATCTGTGCGCCTTTCATCCAAATCCTTTCAGCCGTTTTGGCGTGAAAGCGTAACAAACAAATAAACTAACTTTCGCTATATAATATTATAGTTAGGATTCTCATATAGCGTTATGTTTAATAAAACATTATGACTGAATATGTCCTTTATAATTGTAATATATTCGTTAATATTTTCACAGAGCAATGTATTGTAATTTTGTTCTGTAAAATTTCCCTTCCTACATTTAACCCTGCGACAGAGTGGTATTCAGCGAGCGATAACCTAATATTCATAACAAACGGCACCGTGATGCTAGGAGCACAAGGTCCCCACCGGGTCAATTACTAATCAACTCAAGGAACGGTCGCTCTCAGACACTAATTACCAATTATTCCAATTAACTCTTGACCAAAACATTTATGTTCAGACCTTTTATAAGCCATGGGCCATTTCGACACAAGCGTGACGATTGATGTTGTTCGAATGTTATATAATATGAAAATTATGAAATGACGTCGTTACAATTTATTCGTAAGGTTTTAGGTACTATTTAGGTTGAATGGGATACGGCGTAGTAAAAAACATTGTCTACAAAAAGTATGAGTTTACTAAGAAAATATTCATCTTGATTTGTAATTGCTTTCTAACAATTACTTCCAAATTTGGATTTCGAGTTATCTTTGACACGTTTGGCTCAATAGAAAAAAGTCAGAATCTCATATGTTACAGCATTAAAAAAAAAACTTTTTAGCCTGGGACCCGCTCTTAGTGTGATATATTTTTGGTTATGTTCGTTGTTTGCGAAGTTATCCGAACTTAATCGAGCGAGATGTTCGACGCGTTACATTTTCGACCATTTACTGTATAATATCGATGCTTCCTAATCCTATAGCTGTATTACATAAATGTGATACTTGGATTGTAGTTAGTCGATGATTTCCTTATAGTTTCCCCTTTACGATGAAACTAATGTTGAGTTAATGTAATTGTGCATACGTATGTTTACTTATGGTTTGTTAAAGATACATCAGTGCTCTACCGGGTTGAACCTTTTCAGAAGAAAATATCCCATTCCACCTTAGTATGTCATCATGACGAACAAAGGTGGTATGCGATATGAAGACTTTATTTAAACCCTGCAGTTTAACGCATTTTAACCCTTGAATACGAAATAAGCACATTCAGAAAATATGATGCAGCCATCTAATTTCGGTAAACTACTTAGCGAACAATGCCTTTGGATATACAATGAAGTAAGAACACCTCATGGAGTCGTGGACAAATTACTAAAACACACATAAACCTTTACAAAGACAACCAACCGGCAAACGTTATCTTTTGTAACCCATGTACGTAGTATTATATTATCTGTGCCCATGTAAAGCTTACTACATACTAGTAACAGGAGCACTGTGGGCCACGTGCGCGGTTGTACTCGCCGCTTTCCACGGGCTACAATGTCGTGACTAGGTCATTACTCCGCTCCACATCCAGTACCTGCTACACTTTTCCCTACACTTAAACTTAGCATTTTTCCTCCTTGTCCTTACTTAGTTCTCCCGCATAACAGTTTTCTTTACCTAAGCGAACAGTTAATGGATATTTCCTGTAGGTAAATGTTCAAGGAAACAATAAAACAGTCTTAACTTTACACCAAAAATATGCTTTCTATTTTTAGGGTATTTTTAAGGTCTGCCTTTGTTTCTTCAAATATCAAAATGAATGAATCCTTGACATTTCAAGTTATCTGTGAGTCAACTTAGCTCACCATAATATTGAAAGTTGAAAAAGGGCGAGGTCACATGCGCTCGGCGCGACCTGTCGATGTTACTGTCAACACTATTCGAGCTAGCAGAATAGTCATCAGTCAACACATCAATTGCCGGGATACGGTTGGACCAAACCAGTCGTAGTACTCGACAACCTGAGTTCTTTCTGCGTACCTACTTCCAGTCGCCGTCACACGCGCCAGTCACCGCTGAGACGTTCATTCGTACGACCGTACGGCGCGCGCGCACTTTATAAGCACCGAATTCGAATTTCTAATCGTGACGCAAAAGAGTGTTGTGACTTGTGCCAATTCGTGACAGTGTATCGATACCATCTATTCTACCAATACAGAATTAGCAAAATTATAATGACGTGATGTGACAGATATGTGATTGTTCAATACTGGTATGGAAGACGTTTATATTTTTATGGTAAGGAAGCATTTTTCATTATTATTTTATGGGTTTGTTGACATTGTTAGTGAGCATGTTATATTCGCAATGTATTTTTCATTGTAATAAAGATGCTTTGCATTAATTTATCCAAAGCCTAATTAACAAATTAGGTTTGAACCATGCAAATTAAAATGTAATTAATTGATTATTAATTTAATTAATCATGGCAATTAATTTAATTTATTAACACAAAATGATTACCCCGAAAACCATTCAAATAAAATTAATAAATAAGTCCATCTATAAAATAATGTCACCCCAAGGGTGGCTAACAAAAGTACAAACTGAATCATTACTTAATAGTACCTAATTAAGTACGTGAATAAATATTTCTAAATACATAACATAATTAACTATGTTGTAAGCGAAAAATCCCCCCAACATTTACTACTCTTGAAACTAACTACAATCCAGTACTTGACCATAACATTTCCACGTAATTAAAAATTGCACATAGCAAGCCACGCTTCTCTAGTTTCATAATTGTTGAATAAATAGCAAGCGATATTGAAACTGGAATAAGTAGACTGAATCAGCATATAAATAAAGGCGTAACCGCGTAACATCGAGAGTCGTCTCACCTCTCGCACACACCAGCTATTGCCATATGGACTCGATGCATATTAATGTGAACCGCATAACAACTCCTTACCTCCAACAATGTGGTTACGACACTTCCTGGTATGAGCCACAGCCGGAGGTGTAGGAAACAACGCGATAAAATAAACCAACGGAATCATTTCTAGTCAGAAACACCTAAACGTAACTTAAAAAGCAATCCCTTGAAAACGTAACTAAATGTTGCTTTGTTAATCATTGAAAGTCGACGACACAAATAATTCAACCACTATTTACATCACACAATTTGATATCAAGACATACATAATGAATTACAAAGTAATGTCGCAGAAAACAACTTCTCGACCAAACAAGGACACATATGTTTCCAGAGCCAGACGATCATGACGGTATCAGTCATACTTGATATTGTTAAATTCCGTCATGAATATTCATTTTGTGCCATGGCCTTGCTGATTCAATATTTCCATACATTTGACAGTTGCAAAAATATTGTCATAATTGAAGCAATCTTACAAGGTACGCAATAAAAAAGTTGTAATGTCTTCGTACGTAAAGTGGACGTATGAGTACACAAAGGCTCGACGTAACTTCGGAAGGCAGGCTATCTTTCAGATGGTGCCAGCCCGTATGCTGGACTCCATCAACCCTAACATAGATGACCAAAGGCAATATATGCTTCGGAATCCCGTGCATCGTGAGGTACAAGCAACATATTCAGCTTCTGAACATGAAACGAACACTGAACATTTAAAAACCCGCGAACAAAACGTAAATCACACTGAAGGAGGCTGGCCGCGAGAGGTTAACCCTAACAACGAAGATCACGTACAACGACATCGCCGCAGAATTATGCACGAGGATAATTACATACAATCTGTACAAAATCTGTCAACATCGTTGTTTCACTATGCAGACCAAAACAATGCCATTGAAATGTATCAAACATATTATGCTGACATGGCTGAACAGGAACCTGTAGAAAAGTATGGAATCCGAGTCGCCAACGTGTTTCGCGACAAAAGTCAGAGACCAATATCGTGCGTGAAATGGACAAATGAAAACAATTCTAAGCTTGCAGTTGCTTACTGCTACAAAACATGCATGCCAGAGCCGGAATTAAACAAAATAAACGATTGTTATTTATGGGATGTACATAGGCAAACAAAACCAGTGTACCAACTACGACCCGAATACCCCTGTTGGCAACTAGCGTGTTCTCCTTCAACCCCTGAATTGTTAATATGCGGTCTTGAAAAAGGTATTGCTAATGTATTCGATGTCCGTGTAGGCATAAAATCTGTGTCATCCAGTTCTGTCTACTATTCGCATCGTGAAGGAATAACATCAATACTATACACTCATTCTCGCACAAACTCTGAATTCTTTACTGGGTCTTCTGATGGACAGTGTCTGTGGTGGGATTTACGCAAGCTATCACATCCCCTGGATCAATTGCCAATGTCAATCAGGCTTTCGCCATCAGAACAACCAAATCTAAGTAATGCAGAAGGTGTCAGCACATTAGAATTTGATAAAGGCTTGCCCACAAAGTTTCTCTGTGGAACAGAGACTGGTTTAGTCATTAACGCTAACCGCATGGGAAGAAGCCATTCTGATATTTTAATATCATACTGGAATGCACATGATGGATCAGTACAAGCAGTACAAAGAAGTCCTTGTACATTAAGAATGTTTTTAACGTGCGGAGACTATACAGTCAAAGTGTGGAGTGAGGAAGTTCGTACAGCACCCATCATCGTAACGAGACCATATAAGAATCCTGTTTCCGATGCCGCATGGGCTCCGTTGAGATTCTCCTCGTATATGTCGGTATGTGCAGGCGGAATGTTTTATTACTGGGACTTACTGCGTAAATATAAGGAACCAGTTGTAACTCTACAAGTATCTAAGTATGGACTTACAAGAATGACTCCTCATCCAGATGGTGAATCGGTTGCTGTTGGGGACTGTAAAGGAGCGTTGTATCTTATGAATTTATCAGAAAATATGACGATACCGGCTAATCGCGATAAGTTACTGATGAGCAAAATTTACGAACGCGAGACCAGACGAGAACATATTTTAGACAGTCGTTTAAAAGAAATCCGGCTAAAAGCACGAGTTGAGGAAGAAGCGACTGCTGCTGTTACTGCAAATGAAGCACCTGGTGAGATAACTGATGACGAAGAATTGGAACATGCAGCGGAAGAAGCATATTTTCGAATTGTTCAGGAAGAAATGGAAAAAATGGAAATGATGCCCGATCAAACTGAATAACAAATCCTCCAGCATGTTATATTTTTTGGTAAAGGATATTCGTTGTTCTATTCCGTCTTTTAAGTTCGTAATTTATGAAGCCGGGTTTGTTTAATCATCTTATTAGTTATTCTTTCAAGAAAGGTCCTAGTTACTCCAAGTCTTATAGGAACTGCTGAGTTGCTGACTGTTAAATAAAAACGTCTACCGACTACCATTACATAATAATCATCAGTTATAATTTTTAATATAGCTATGATTGTAATAACACTATACTCGCAATCTTCAATTATTTCCATAGAGCTGTTGAATTGTATCTTGCCATCTTAAGCCTGCTGTTTATAATCAAACCACACCATGAAGAAAATGAATTACCTCACGCTACTCGTTACCGATAACGTTTGTTGAATGTTTGTAAAATGTCACAGCCTTTGTGAAATAACTGATTCACGTGATATTGTAGTAACTTGAAGGCTTGCTTGCAACAGCAGCTACGTAGGACAGCAATGCATACACAGCCCCATCAACGCTCTGAAAGCCTTTAGACCAACTGCCAGAGTTCTATAGTTTAAATCACCTACATTCAAAACGTAAGTACTCGTACCATCCAACTCTACCTAATGTTAATATTTTGAGCAGGTTTCTGCTCGGTCTTCCTCTTTTTCTTATTGATACTTTTTAACTTAGTAGTGCTTAATCTACTACCATCTCTTGCTGTCCTTTCTCTACATTATTGTTATAAGAATTTCACCGTAAGAGATAAAAAAAAATCTAAAACATCCAGAAAACAATTTTCGCTATTTTGTCCACGTCATGAGTAAGAAGCAAGTAACAAGTTTACAGAGCAACCGTCCCGGATGTGTGGTACAGTCGAGAAGCCCGCATGTCTCCCTACAGATCCGGCGACTAGGCAGCAAGGGCCATGACCGCCGATTTATACAAAACGACAATTCTAACATGAACCACCAGATTTCAATAGAGATGCCCCTTTGTAAACATTTCTGATGAATTATTGAGAGAGGCGGGGGAGGTCTCGTTAGAGTGGCGGCGTAAATTACTCGAGGCTCGTGAGTTGCGGGAATTCAAAAGTGCGTCACTGGCAACTTTCACCGTGGCGAGGTACTCACTACTCCGACACAGTCGTTGGCGCACGCACCGTGTATGCGGTAGCCTCGATACCATTCAACTTGCTTATGTACTTTTACATTTACGTGTTCATGTTAAAATATGTGTAGACAAACAAAGAGCCTATAACTAATTTTAAACGATACAAACAATCTCGCATGTGATTAGGGAGAGAGCTTTTCACGAAAAATCTTTCCAGCTCATAATTTCATTAAGGACTCCGGACACTTATGCATAGAGCGATAAAGTAAAATTCGATTCTCCATTTATCAAACCAGTTTCATAAAGCACATCATAAATAATGAAATGCTGATTAGTTAATCTAAGCAATTAATTACGTAAGAACGTATGAACTTTTAACGTTTAGCTAATCTAAAGCTCGGGGGCAAGATTTACGAGAAATGCATGCATAAAGTACTTCCACCAATGTAGGTTAATGTCTACTACTCCAGATGTAGTACCTACTAATAGTACCTTATATTGCACTACATTATATTATATCTATCTCTAAATTATACCTGTCCATAATAAATAATAACAAGGATAGACTACTAATGTAAACTAATGCTACCGCAGTTTATAAAGCTGTATTGAAATTATTGGATTGATATGATTACTAGGTTTGTTTCGTACGTGCGAATTATCTCCATAAACAATGCCAGAATAACATAAACTTGAATGTAATGTAATACACTTGGTATGGATTCGACAAGTAGGCGAAAGCTTTTAATGAAATTATTCGGACTAACATTTTTTGGCAACATAGCTTTTTGAAAAAAGCTTTTGCATTTCAGAAGCTGTATATGATAGATAGAATACTCTTTATTATGTACGCCTTATAAATTACAGATATAAATGTAGAAATTTAACGTTGGGTGACACAAAGGGCGGTCTTACAGACAAACTTTGGATGGATTAAATTGAGAAGGAGAGATAAAACTGCAGGTGTACCATTTCTTCATCAATTAAAATACAGTAACAACACAATAACTCGTAGTTTCTCTTAATATCAGCAAACAGGTCCTATTCCAGCATACATAAAATACTAATAAGCTAGTACGGAGGTAACAGCTGGCCGTGCCTAGTACTTACTGTACCTACTAATACCTAGTATGCTGTATAAGCCAAGTCGTGCTCACAGCCATTAGTAGCACCTAGTGTTTCATAACCTTAGCTTAGTCAGACGTGATTATAAGATACGACCGAGTGTTCGTAAATACACTGGTAACACGCAAATGAAGCAGATATTGATATTTACATGATTTGAATTGATATTTACATGATTTGAATTGATATTTACTTTGATAATAATATCTTAAAGCTTCAATTTGTTGCTTAAATAAAGTTCAGGATAAAGAACATTTGTTTCCATTCCATTACGTATGAGATTATTACAAAACCACTGTACTAAAATACTACAAAGTAGCCCTTCCTGAGTTACATTTTAGAGATTTTCCTTTGTACTAAAAAAATTAGGTTGTCTGCGACTCCGTCGTTTATTGCGCACTCCAAAGTAAAGACTCTCTTTTCCTGAGGCTTCTGTACTCTGACAGTTCGATTTCAAAAAACCAATTCAATTGAATCTGTTGTTAGCTCAAGTAATTGGTTGTTTCCGACAACCAATCAACACAGCAAACGTGAGATTTGATATAAGATTAACAGAAAACTCAATTTACCTTGCCGAAACGATGTTAGCCTCACGTTTATCTAAAGTAAAGATATTGACTACAAACGTAGGTACTTACTTCAATATGTAATAAAAAAATCCTGGCCAACGCGATCCAAATCGGCACACACTATGGTATGATATTTTTGGATCTGATAATATGACTCGACCATGTGGTCGCACGAATAAAAGAATATCTAGACTTATTTTGGGATTTATGATGCCTATAACCTACACGGGTGGTCCTTCTTTATTTCAATGGAAGTTCACTCACTTTCGGTCAGTTCATTTACTTACACGCACACTGCTACGAGTATACAGGGTGGCAGATGATCATCGACGTGCAACCTGTATCAACCATGAATTCAACACATAATTCTAGACCCCCCAGCGTAGAATTTTTTAACGGTCATCGAACAACACGGTCAGACTGTGTGGAAAAGCATTTTTTTTTTCAATAACCGACGAAAATTTTCAAGCCAGGGGTCTCTAGAATGAATGTGTTCCACGCGCGCCTCAAAGAGATGTCAGCTGCCGATTGCTGCCGGGGTCGTGGGTTGTTCGGAAGAGATACCGTGGCCCTGGCACAGTCAAACTAAACGAGCACGGGTGGGTTTTAGTCAGTAAAAGTCTGATACGCCCTCTCGGTCCTCCCAGAGCTGGAGAATTCATTTGATGATTTCGGACCAAACAAAAAGGGTGTCCAGAATGTACAGAATCCATGTCCCGGCCACCCTGTATACCTATAATGTATGGGTTGTTAATTCTGCACGCAAGCGCGAAAACTACATGAAAGGCTGGCACGCAATCGTGACTTACCTACCTACAGTTTCTTACATTTTTTTAAGATCAATTCTTTAACTTTCCATCAACTTACCTGTAATAGTGCTAACCCTAAATATATGTTTTAGTGATCAAGGTGAGTTGCTATTTTATTTCAATTTTTTCCAAACAATTACTTCAAGCTTTTTTGTATGATGATAATGAGCCTTATTTAAAGCTGCTGGACGTAATGCGAGGAGCATTACGTCATATATGCGTAACGTTACGTTACGTTATATATGCTGGACGTAATTCTCCTCTTTTATGATTATTACAATCACACACAGGCTTAAACATCTAGTTTAACCACTCGCTTGGCTGTCTCCTTTCGTACTACGTACAGTCAATTTGTCTTCACTTTCCGTGTGAGTAGTACCTACCTACTATCTTAACCGCAGCTATTTATTACCCGCCTTATCAAACATTCAGACATATTGATCTGTGCAATCAAATTAGAAAGTTGTTGATTTATGACGAACCGAATATATATATCGATGCATACTGATAGAAAGACTTCATCGTGTCGACTGGCAACAGACGTAATCTTGCATCTCGTACCGCGTCCGTCTGTTTGAGAGCGCTTATCTCTAAAACGGCTGAACGGATTTTGATTAAGTTTCGAGAGATAGGGAGATCTTGGAGGGGGATAATAACTGTAATTATGTACAACAACAAGTTCGTAGACAAACAAACAAGTAAATAAGCACACAGCAGCACATAAATATTGAAAACACGTGGTGTGTGGGCGGAGTTTCGATCTGCGGCGGTTATCGAATGCCAATGTCAACTGATTTGCAAACTCGTCGTACTGTTACACCAAGAGGACAGACGCACGGACGGACGAGACCGTCTGACCCACATCCCACATGACCAAACAATATAATTAAGGCACGGATTTTTTGTTAAACAGGACATTGGCCGACAATAATAATACTCCATGACTCACAGTCAGGCAGTCACCGACCAACGCATTATAAGGATTTCATTATGTTATGGACGTTTAAAAGAAGTTTTGTTGTTGATGTGCAGTTGCAAAATGCGAATGCCCTCATTAAAGCCGTGATGGCCACAAATTATGTTGATAAAAAATAATAAAGTAGCATACTGTCGACATGATAATTATAATTGATGATACTATTTGTAGGTATAGTGTTAGGTACAGTATAATAATTTACTGTTTATTTGATTGACAGTGAAGAATTATCTGTATACATGAAATGTAATATTTTATTTAGTAATATTAAAAATGCGAAAGTAAGTTTGTTTGTTACGCTTTCACGCTAAAACTACTGAACGGATTTCGATGAAATTTGGCACATGGGTAAACCGTAACCTGGAGAAGGGCATAGGCTACTGTTCTTCCTGGGCCGCAGACAAAGTCGCGGGCCACAATTTATTTAATATAGGTACAGGGCACTACCTACCAATCTATATCATATGCAAAGTAACTAGTAAGATATACATACCTAGTTGTATTTTTAGTTTTCAGTAGTGTTACCTTGTTTAACAAGTTAAGTATCGTAGTGTGTCATTCAATGTCAAAACTCAACATCCAAACAACACTACGTTTTCGTGTTTATAAACAGGACAATGAAGTATTGATCGAAATTAATAACTGACATTGTTACTGGTTTCATATCCAATAATATACATATTTGAATTGTATGAGTAGCCTTTTTCATCAACGGTGATAACAGGGAACAACCAATGCCATTTGCAATATAAAAAAGAGATTACTGACAAAGAAGCTTGAGCAATTTAAGAACGTGTCGTAAAAATATGAGAGCTATCTAAAACCGATCAGCTGTAATGATCACTCTCATGGAATTGCTATAGATGTAGTCATTGCGAACATTATATGTTTAATACGTCATAGTGAAAGTTAATGCCTTTGCGTGTACCGAATCTATTCGGTTAGTTACTCGAATTGAACGTAAGCCACGCAATAAGAACATTCCTTATATTGCCATTAAGATTTTAAAGTTACTGACTTCTTCGTTGGTTTAGGCGCAAGAACTACTGCTGAGTATGAGGTCTTGGGTTCGTTTATCCAGGTTGCGTAAAGTGTGATTGGTGTTTTCTATCGTCAATTTCTTAGTAGCAGCCCGGAGTCTGGATTTGCGACCGGCTGATGACAATAGGCTCGCCCTCTATTACATGGGAACATTAAGGGGACTGCAGGACCTAAACGCAAGTTTTAAAATGCCTAAAAGTATATAATCCATTGCAGTAAACAAAATCAGATAAATATATGAGTTCAGGATATATATGCCAGTCAGATGAAGTAGAGAGTGTGTTAAAAACATAATTCATTTGATACAACAGAGAAAAATCACGAAGATACCTCAAAAAAACTATTTGAACGATAATAAACCATACTAATATACATGTAATCATTGTGATTTTGTGTCATATTATTCTACAAGCAACATATTTACGTAATAGTGTTTTATTTTTTTTGTCCAATCAATAGATTTTTGTAAATAGATAATTGCTCCTTTTTTGCAATACATTACCAGCGTTGTGACATCGCGCTTCTCTTTCTTTTCTATGCAGTCTGACAGTGACCGCACTTTAGCTCTTGTCAGTCTCTTAAACATATCCGGCCAAATGAGGGTGTACTACAGGTATGCCTCTGCCTAACCCTTCGATTACTACAGGCGTGATGTTATGTTATTAAGAGTTATGAAGAGAAAGTTAATGGTTTTGCGTGTACGGAATCTATCCGGTGAGTTACTCGAATCAAACGTAAGCCATGAATTAAGAACTTTGTTTATTTTATTGCCATAACTTAACTGTTTTGTTTTATGTCTGTCTTTAATTTTACGAGTGACGTCACAACAAAGAAACTAAATCTGTGGTTTTGTATTACTCAAGGCAGATTCATATTCAAATTCATGTGGCATTACTTGTTTCTCACAAACGTGATGTCATGAAAGCAGTTATAGTGAAGTTTATGCAGGTCTTTAAGTTTCTTGGTACTTTATCATTACCATGAAGTGTAGTTTTATTAATAACGAATACTTCCAAACAACTGCATTTAAAGTTAACCTGAACTTTTCTACAGCATCGTCTTCAGGAAAATATTTATAAATAACTCCAACTTTATATAGGGTGGCAGGGTGTTCAGAATCATCTACTAAATTCGGTTAAGGTTTATTACCATGAGTTCAGTACATGATTCCGAACACAGCATCGAAAATTTTGTGCGTCAGTTATAAAAAAAAAAAGGTATTTTTGTGAAAACCGACGAAAAATTGCTACGTTGTTACAGTTTTCGTGTCGGTGTCCCTGCCACCCTGCACCTATTTATTTTCTAGTTGTCTATATTTTTGTTTCGCTAAAAATAAAGTAAGGAAAAGATCAGTATATTTAGCAAGCGATATCGTAGTAGGTAGGTAACCGATCACCATCATCTCTGCTTATATTCCACCAGACAATGGTCCGGAGGATCCCATCTCTCTCCAAAAGGACTTCACCGCCCTCTTCGGTATGAGTGACTCCGTCATATTGGCGGGGGATCTTAATGCCAAACACCCGGCGTGGAATAGTAGCACGACTTCTACCAGAGGTCGGATCATTTCCAAGTTAAGCGAATCCCTTAACTTTGACGTCATCGCTCCAATGAGCCCGACTCACTTCCCAGGTAATCCTAATCACCTTCCCGATGTTCTCGATGTAGCGCTGCTCAAGAATGTGAACCTCCGTTTGCAATCGATTGAGACGTTCCACGAGCTAAACTCTGACCACCGCCCTGTAGTCATGCATCTTGCACCCTACTCGGGCCCGATCGACCCCAACCGCCCCCCTCAGACCCAGACGATAACCGACTGGAGGAAAGTAAGCGAAAGACTGAAATCCACCACGTCGCCTCACTTAGACACCATCCCCGATCACTTAGTGTCAGTCGCCGACACGACGGCCGCAATCGACTCGTTTACAGAGCACATACAATCCGTATTGACGGATTGTTCACGGGAAGTTCCGGTGATGGAAGACCATCGCTGGAAACTACCTACTGATGTACGTGACCTGATAACCGAGAAGAACGCGGCCATCCGTGCCTACGACTCCTTCCCTTGTGACGCGAACAAAGCCCACATGCGCCATTTACAGCGTGCTGTAAAGAAACGCATAGGGGAGGTACGCTCAGAGGGTTGGAACAAGATGCTAAATGAACTCGAGCCCACTCACCAAGCCTTCTGGCACCTTCAGAGGAAATTGCGCTCCTCCGAGGAGGTCTCTATGCCTCCCCTCATCCGCCCCGACAAGAGCGTCGCGTTCGACAGCACCGACAAGGCCGAATGCCTTGCTGACAGCCTAGAGTCCCAGTGTTCTCCCAGCTCTCAACCAGTAGACCAAGCTCACCTGAACAAGGTCGACGCTGAAGTCGAACGGAGAGCCTCCCTTCCACCCGTTGAAGACCCTGATGATCCTCTGCCTCCCGTCACTCCAGATGAAGTGCACGACATCGTAAAAGGGCTCCAAGCTCGTAAAGCCCCCGGTTCGGACGGTATTACCAACAAGGTATACAAACTCCTACCTGCCCCTCTAATAATGCTCATGACCGCCATCTTCAATGGCGCCATGAGCAACAACATCTTCCCACAAGCGTGGAAAGAAGCAACAGTCATCGGTATCCCAAAGCCAGGCAAGCCAAAGTCTGAGCCCTCCAGCTACCGTCCCATTAGCTTACTCAACGTTCTCGGCAAAATCTACGAGAGGCTTATTTATAAGCGTCTCAAAGACTACGCCGAAGCAAAGAGCCTCATTCCCAACGAGCAGTTTGGTTTCCGTCCACAACACTCGAGTATCCACCAGGTCCACCGTATCGTAGAGCACTTGTGCGCCGGTATGCAGCGTAACGCGACGACGGGTGTGCTATTCTTCGACATAGCGAAAGCCTTCGACAAAGTCTGGCACAACGGCTTGTTATACAAGCTTTACCAACTAGGAGTGCCAGATCGTCTCGTACTCATCTTACGAGACTTTTTGTCGAATCGCACCTTCCGCTATCGCATCGAGGGTGCACTCTCGTCCCCTCACCCTATTCGCGCCGGTGTCCCTCAGGGTTCCGTCATATCTCCTCTAGTTTTCACGCTGTTCACCAGCGATATCCCACAGAGTAAAAAGGCTCAGTTGGCTCTCTTCGCCGATGACACTGCCGTTTACTATACCGGTCATTGTCCCAATGCTATAGCTCGTACTCTCCAAACCTCCGCAAACGTCTTAGGCGCTTGGTTCCGGAAATGGAGAATCGAGGTCAACCCCAATAAGAGTCAGGCGGTTCTCTTCTCGAGACGTCGGCGAGTCCCACCCCCCCTTCCCAGCCCGATCACTATGTACGGCAAGCCAATCCCTTGGGAGAAGCAAGCCAAATACCTAGGCGTGATCCTTGATCAAAACTTAACGTTTAAAGAGCACATTAAGGCTGTTCGCGCGCGCGCCGCTTTCGCTCTTGGTAGACTCCACTTTATTCTGACAGCCCGTTGCAAACTGTCACTTAAATGCAAGCTGCGCATCTACACCGCAGTCATCCGTCCCATCATGACCTATGCCTGCGTTGTATTCGCGCACGCTCACCCACGTCATCTCCATAAGATGCAGACCCTCCAGAACCGTTTCCTCAGAAAGGTCACGGGTGCCCCCTTCTATGTCCGTAATATAAATCTCCACATCGATCTTAAAATGCCTACCATAAACCAGTTCATGAAACGCTTATCGAAGCGTTTCTTTGACTGTGGCATAAAACACCCCAACCCCTTGATCTCAGCGGCCGCCCGCTACACTCCTTCCCGTATTAGTAGTATTCGCCGACCAAGGCATACCTTAATCGCCCCCGACGACGCCACTACCCTCCTCCAGGAGAGTAGTAAGGCAACCAGCACGCTTCATAAGCCCAAAACCCGATCGCCGTCCTACCGTCCTCGCCGCCGAGGCCCGCCGCGACGCCCAAATCTACGCCCCTCCCGACCCTTGCTCGAGCCAGCCCGCGCCGCTGAGCCTGTAGCTTTAAATTCGTCCCTAAATAATATCATTCCTGATCCAGCTAGTCATTTGCTGCCCTCTTCCAGCGACGCCCTAAGCCGAGGTTCGTACCCCACAGGGGGTGCCCTTAGCGTGTAGTCGCTTAGTTTTTAGTTAGTATTTAAGTTTAAGTCCTGGCTGGAGGCCTTAATTTATTAGGGAATCCACAGGCAAGTCCGTCTAAGCAGACGACAACCTCATAGGTTGACCTGCGAGATGCCATTTATAAAAATAAATAGTAGGTAGGAGGTACCCACTACGATATCGCTTGCTAAATACTAATTTATTAACCACTGTCTCCAGTCGATTTTAGACTGTCCCGTATGATATGTCAGATTTCTCATTACCTTTTGAGCACTTACGGAAAGTACCTATTGCAGCCTACTAACTAGTGACTATGTTACTTTGGCAGCCAACAACAACATAGAGCCGCATGTCATTCCGAGAAAGTTGTGAGTGCTGACTTGAGAAAATGTTAATAAGTCGCACGTAGGCGTCAATGTAGCAACGCTTTACTACTTATGGAAGTTATGGAACATAATTAGCTTTGTATTTCACACATTACTCCGATCGACTCCTTGTTATCTAGTGGTACGAGGAGCAAGTATCAAGAACTGTTACACTACTTTCGTACTTCTATCTGAGCTGTAAGCGATGAGAAAGGTTCTCTAGCCGTTATATTAAACTCACTTATATTTTTTGGTGTATGAAAAACGTAGGTACGCAAAACCATGAAAGCGTCTCATGAATTTCAGAATTTAGGTACACGGCTCAACTACGTAGAGTATAGCAACTAACCATCATATTTTCTCTTTTAAACATCACTATCATACATACTTCTTCCAGCCTGAATGGACATCGGTCTTCCCCGAGAATGATCATAACGACTGGCCCTGCACTGCCTGCATGCAGCCACGATTCCTCAGACATCCTTCAAGCTAACTTGCGGAGGCCCAACCCTTATAGTGCCTACGGGTTCCTCTTTATGGCAATTTAATGACCTGGCTACTGGCCTTTAATGCATTTTTTTTTATTTAGTTAAATCATTAGTTTTTGGTACCACTTTTAACAGAATGCACTATTACTTCATTTAAATTGTTTTAATTATGGTTTTTTTACTTGGTTTAAAACTATTTAATAATTGTAAGAGCTATCACACATATTTTTCAAATCACTAAATAAGTCAATTAAAAAAAAACACTCGAAAAATATGTGAGTGTCTTTTTCTTGACCTTGGGGTTCTCTGTCCTACATAAATTTGTTATCTTCTGCAGTCACGATGAGTAGCGGTGTGCGATGACGTGCGCGGCGCTGGTGGCGCTGGGGGTGCTGCTGACGGCGTCTGCGTGCGCGCAGCTGCGGCCTGCCGACGCGCCACTCGCCGTCAACGATACACGTGAGTGAGTCCCGGATTACTACTACCTTTTAAGACATATAGGATATTAGGGATTGGCAGGGATCGTTATTCACAAGACGCCTGAGGGAGGACATAGCCGTTACGGTAGCCAGCGGCAAAGGTGGTGTGGCCAGATATCGCTCAAAATCTCCGAGAGGTTTCGAAGGAAAAAGGAGAGGCTTTTGCCCAGCAGTGGTAAACAAATTAGGCTAACAAAAAGAAAGAGAAGACGAGAAGGATCCCCATATTTTACTCGATAATCACCACTAAAAAGTATGTGCAAAGATAAAAGACATTTAAATTGCCACTACAGTTCTACTATGATTAGATTTGTCACTAACCTCTGAATAACAGTTGTCATGGCGAAGAGTGCGGTCAGCGCTCAAACGATATTGGTAACGGAAAATACACACACAACACTTTAACCCAAATCAGTTTACACGTGGCGCTAGCATTTTTTAACGATCTCTCTTCTCTTCTATATATTTATAAATCAAATCCAAGGGTTCTTACCTTTTCGTAGATTAATTAAGCCTCCATCAGTATCCAATTTCAAATTTCCTAGACATCCATCCTAACAATCTGAATAACACCGAAATGAAATATGAACTAAGGACTAACCCTCGTTATCATTAATCTCTTCAGAATTAATTAACCGAAAATACAAACGAACGATTTACTAACTATTTAGATTTATTTATAAGTTGAGTTAAGACAGGACGTCCACTTATTAAGCTATTCAACCACAGTTAACATTATTCCTATAACTACATTTCTGCCAAATATCAAGTATATTTGTATCTCTAGTAGGAAAGCTCTATACTCAATACTCAGTTCTTTATTGCATTCCATAATGTATACATATAACAGTTGGTATGTTAAAACATCGAATCAATTTAGGACCCTGTCGGGCACAGCAAAGTTAATTTTCAATTAATAATAGGAGAGAGGATGAAAAATTTATAATTAAATTTAAATAGTGTCATTAGAATAGTATTATTTGCTTTTATGGTATTAATATAAGTATTTATATATGTATTTTTTAAAATATGTATGAATTTAATATTATATATTGCACGATTTACATTAATTCACTAAAAAATTTAAAAAAAAATACAATTTTATTGAGTCTTGTAGAATGTCATATTATTAATTGTGCACTCAGTATATTTGTGTTTTTTTATTATGTATTATGTCAATAGCTTTTATTGTTGTTGAAATGTATCGCTAAAATATTCGACAATAGTGTAGTAGCTTTTTGTTTTTAGAAATTGTTTTAATTTATTGATAAAGGTATATTGTATATCTATACCTACTTATATTACCTATAAAGAGGTATTTGTGGGTGTTTATGCAGGAAGTATTCCCTATACATTGCAAAATGGGAATACCTTTGGTGCTCAATGCATAGGTGCCCCAAAAATAGGTGCTCAAATGGGAAATCTAACTTTGGTGGGATGTGACAATATCACCCATGGTATGATCATAACCATTCTGGATCAACTCCTACCCGCGATTAACCCCTATAATAAATTTCTCCTTGGACACCGGAGTATTCACTTCCCTGTGGCGCAAAGCCTATGTTCGTCCACTACCTAAGGTTTCTAATCCCTCTCTACAAACCGACTTACGTCCAATTTCAATCCCCTATCCAAAGTGCTCGAGGCTTGTGTCCACAAACAGTTCTTCAACTTTGTTCATCGTTATTCAATTATTAGTCCTCTTCAATCTGGGTTTAGGCCTGGGCACAGCGCTGTTTCCGCCCTTCTTAAAGTGACTGGCGATATAAGGGCAGGACTGGAAGACAACACAGTTACTGCATTAGAGAAATCAATCAACACTAGAGGTGTTGATTGATTTCTCGAATGCCTTTAATACCGTCAGTCACGACATCCTGTTAGCCATTCTGTCATATATTATAGCTCTCCCGAAGCACTAAAATGGTTCTCCTCTTACCTTCAGAAACGTCAGCAGTCCGTTCATGTTGGGGATTCTTCTTCTTGCTGCTGTGATTTGGAAACTGGCGTTCCACAAGGCGGTATACTTTCCCCTCTTCTGTTTTCTATTTTTATTAATCTTATAACTTCCGAACTTCAGTGTGCATATCATCTGTATGCAGATGACTTGCAGTTGTACTGTCAAGGGAAGGTTGATGAATTACCTTACACTATCGACAAATTTAATAGGGTCTTGGTAGCCATAAAAACCTGGGCTGACAGATTTGGTGTAACTGTAAACCCTACGAGGTGTCAGGCGATCGTCATTGGCAGTTCTCGTAGTATTAGCAAAGTGGATGGTAAAACCTTGCCACCAGTACTCTTCAATCGTTCCTTTTAGCACTGACGTGAAGGACCTAGGCTTGCACATTGATAGTACCCTGAACTGGCGTACTCAAGTCGCCCGGGTAAGCCAGGAGGTTACCGGAACGTTGCGCGCTCTGTACCGATTGAAAAATGTATTGCCACCGAGTACGAAGACAATGCTTGTGCAGTCCTTAACTTTCCCTATCATCGATTATGGTGATGTGTGCTACTATGACCTGAATGCAGATCTCCTCGACAAACTTGACCGTCTTCTCAATAACTACATTCGATTCGTTTTCAATCTGCGTAAATATAACCATGTCTCTGCGCATCGGTCACTTCTAAATTGGTTGCCCATACGTCAGCGCAGAGAGCAAAGGGCGCTGACCACCTTGTTTTCAACACTTGTTTCTCTCTCCTCCCCTGGTTATCTAGCCCCCCACTTTCAGTAGATTTGCGCCAATCACAACAGAAATCTTCGTTCATCACACAATCGTCTTCTTCAATGTCCCACTCACCGCACAGACATCATTCACTGAAGTTCTTCGTTCAGTCTATCTCTCTGTGGAATGCACTCCCCCAAGAAATCAGGGTGACAACCAAACGATTATCCTTTAAAGTTAAAGCTCGTGAGCACATTCGCAAGAAGCTGGCAGTATCATCTTAACGGTAATGTTTTCTCATTGGTTGTTTTATTTGTTTTTAGTATAATTATATATTTATGTATATTTATTTGTGCTTATATTTTTATATATATATATGTGTCTTAGATTAAATATTTATTCCTTGGTTTTTTTATAAATTGCACCTACCACTGCTTGTCTCTGCATCACCCAAAGGTTGACTGGTAGAAAATGCCTATGGCATTAAGTCCGCCGCTATACAATAATGTGCGTGAAGTATAAATAAAATAAATAAAATACTTCTTATCTAGGGGGTAATCTTAGGAAAGCCGGATTCTGAAAGTTATTCCACTTATCTTCTTCCCTATTTACATCTTTGCTATTAAAACAAGAAACACGCGGATGAAGTCGCTCGCAGAAGCTACTAGCTAAGAAATGGTTTGGAAAACGGTCCTAAGTGCGACAATCAGACACATCATTAAACCTGGTTTCTCTGGTAATCTTACAATTTAGAATACGTCGCTTTCTCCTGAACCTACTTAAAATTTTAATTAAAATATTATACTTGCATGAATAGTTAACGCCTTTTACTCAAATAATCGTGACACGATCACAAAACACGCGATGTACTTTTCAATTTTACTAATTTTTACTGAATTTCTTAAGCCTTTCTTCAACTTTTAAAATTATAAGCAAAGCAACACGGTTAAAGCTGCGGTAGTATAATTGCGACAAATTCAAGAAATTCTTACACAAGATAATTAATTGTAAGTCATTGACTTTTCAGATTGTATATGTATAGAAATGTCACACGTCCAACATTTCTCACACGAACAAGTCAATTACAGCCAATCGCAGCGAAAATGACATCAGTTCAATTTATATATAGAAACTGGAAGACATTAATAGATCTTAACTTTCCAAACATTGTGATGCAAACAGTCGATGAGAACTAAATCACTACATGAACACAAGATTTCTATTTTCTACCGCACAGAGGCTGCAACTGTTGCACTGGTGTCAATGTTCTCATGCAATTGTACTTGAACAGGCTGCACCCAAGTTCCTGTCATCGTGAAAACATTTCCGCAAAGAAAAGCGATGTGATCATTGTCACGACTCGATTTCTAGGATCAGTTAGATCCTAGAAATCGAGTCGTGACAGTCATATTTACCTAATTGTCAATAGTAATAAAAGAGTTAAACGGAAAATGCTGGTGAGATAATGAATTCGATGAAATATGACATTTTAAAAACACTTAACATTTACTGTGTAAAGCCAATGAAATTGATCACCTAAATGAATACAATAATCAATCATACTCCAAAATAAATAAGCAATAAATGGTAATTTGATGGCTTGTTATAAATGGCCTCGTCAATATTGTTTCAAATTCAATAACTATTAATTTTTGAAGCTATGTCAATGTCCGGTCTTTCGACATCGCATTCGAATGCACATGTGTGTTTTTTTACATTCACTGAAGACAACGAAGAAACTCAGTATTTTCTTTCATAAAGTTTATTTTATTAAGGTTTTCTAAATTTTCAATTCACCTTTCATAATAACTTCGCCAGTGCCTCTTGGCCTTCCTACAAAGTCCCACTCACTATAGCCAAGTAGGTACCTGCTGCAAAGTTCAAAGTATACAGTAATCTTTTTCTAGGTAACATAAACAAAGCCGTTTCAAATAAACATATCAGCATTGGTATGCACTAACACATTGGTAGTCTAGAATCCCGATAACCTATATTACTTACATTACCTACTCTTTGATCCGATGTACCGCCAGTTGACAAATAGATCAAACTTCCTAAGTGCTAGCTTGTACTATTATCTATTCTTTGGTGCTAGTGCAAACGATAATCGGTAGCAAAAGCTAAAGTACCGATCGCCAGAATCGCCTATCATGCAGCGCAGTGCACAGGAGCCGTATAATGCACGTAAAGTAAACAAAACACAGTAATGCGTCTACTCAGTCGGTCCCGTTAATTGAACAGCGCACTAATCGCATATCGCGCGCGCTTTCCTTTTGGAAAGTATCGAAATACGATCCAAATCACTGAAGTTGAATATAAATCGATTTCCAAAGTCATTGCTGCAGAAATGGGGAATTAAAACCCGTACCGTAAGTAACTTTCGTATAATGTACCAGTAAGCAGTAAGGCTCTAAACTTTATGCCAAGAGCGAGCTTAAAGCTTGACATTTAGACGCTGAGGAGCTTTGTTTAATTTGTTTCAAAGCAAGCTTTAAACTTTTTGATGTTCCACTATATTAAGTAAACCGCTCGTAAACTCATTTTAATATGCATATTAATGCGCATATAAGTCCTACTTTTCCAACGTAACCAAAAATTAATGTTTTCTTACATAATTTCCGCATCTGATGGTTTATTATGGCGTTTCTCGGTCAGCGTTGCGGTTTGACCCCCTACCGACATAAATCATTAACATAAACGACTTTGTATGGCGATGCCGTGTAGGATAGGTGAAATTTTACATTCACCAGTCTGCGTTTGAACCGAGCAATCGAATAAGTGCCGTGCATCGCCATGAATACATTACGCCCAACCATGGAACCATTTATTAGCATAGAAATTCGAAATAATCCAATGATACTTTAGGGATATGAGGAACAGGGTGTAAAGTTCACTCATACTCGCAGAAAAGGGAGGATCCTCCGACCAGATGGATATCGTATCTGGTGGGCAACTGCCCGATGATTGTTGTCGGGAAGTTGTATATATGCTATCTGCGCGGTAAACTCTGCTTGCGCGATGCAGGATTGATGCGTTTGTTCGCATGTGGCGGTGTGGATGCCGCCACATCGCTCCCCTCCGAAGACCAGAGGTCGATAGTGAACTAAGTCTTGTTTCTTGCGATGCTTGCCAATGCCAGTTGGGTTCCAGTGGGTTGGAACCGGGTGTCGCATAGTTCGCGGTGAGTCGGAACTGTCTGCGAAGATGCCCCAGTGAGTCGGGGTGGCTGACTGCTGATGTCGACCAGGAGAGGGATTAAGCACTCTGCTTGTGGACCGGCCGAATGTGCAGTGAGCTGTGCCAATGTTGCTGATGAGGCTGAAGGTGATGACCAGGTATGCGCTTGCGCTGCATGCTGATGGTCAGGACAACTGTTCAAGCCGTGGTTGCTGGCTGGCTGTGTGACTTGCGGGAGTAATGATGATGACGTCACGCTGAAGTAGTTGCACGAAGGCTGCGCTGACCTTCATCACGTTGGGGTCACCAGTTTAGGGATATGAGGAACAGGGTGTAAAGTTCACTCATACTCTCAGAAAAGGGAGGATCCTCCGACCAGATGGATGTCGTATCTGGTGGGCAACTGCCCGATGATTGTTGTCGGGAAGTTGTATATATGCTATCTGCGCGCTAAACTCTGCTTGCGCGATACAGGATTGATGCGTTTGTTCGCATGTGGCGGTGTAGATGCCGCCACAATAACTTCGAATTACGTAGACCTCAATCGTGTACAAACAATGAAGGTCTTGTAAGAACTCGATGAAATAAGCGCAGTGAGCAAGAAAATAAAGAAGGTTCTGTTGCATAACTATTAAAAACTATGGGTAATGGATCTGACTTCAATGTCGCCATTTCAAACATAGGTAGGTATGTATTTACTTACTGCCTATGGTTAGGCTTGTCAAGTAATGATCAGTATTTTAGTGATACATAAAAAAGGACGTTACGACTCCAGCGTACATGTACAAGTAGCGGCTTGCCTCAAGCAGTATGTAGTTTGTTTCTTGAAAATCTTTAGAAACCAATGGTTTCGATTTTCTAAACGGTCTTAAGTTAAAGCTACCGTGAAAAGGTTCGTCATCTTGTAGAATACCTCTAAAGTTTTTTGCTTTACTTACTTTTCGGCCCAATTTCTTGTAAACTCTTTAGTTGAAGAATAGAAGATACTTTTAAATCGATGTAAAACATAAATCCAATCTTTTCATAAAAAGTAAACTTTGGAATGTTGCTAATTCCAAAGTGCTCAAAATTTGACTCCCAAAGTAAAAGTAACAATATCTTTACTCAGACAGTGGTTCCATTTCATATTCAATCCAAATTCTATTGTTGAGAAAAAGAAAAAAAAAAAATGCTTATCCCCTGAGCAGTTCTTCATGCACTTTGTACAATACCGGTAATATTAGCAAAAGAAAAGTATAATTATTTAAGGAATTTGGACTATCTATAAAATATCACATCACATACTTGCTTCGACCTATGGGATGTTACACCTCGACGAGTAAAAAGTCTATCCACACCAGGAATGTGGTGCACCGTGCAGGTGGAGTGTGTTGAGCTCCACTGATTCGATTGCACAATATATTCTTCGCCGTTGTTGCTTCCAAAGTCAAACTCAACAACAACCACCACAACTTTAACCACCTAGTTATGTTTTCAGGCTGTGGTACGGAATGCGTTCGCTGTGCCGCAGACGGGTGCGTCAAGTGCGCTCGTCTGCTGGTCTGGCCGGGAGGTACCTGCGCACACGACTGTCCTGCCGGCAGCCGCGAGTCCTGGGCCCATGATGACCACCTCATGGGCCGCGTGTGCTATCCGGCGCAGACTTATAATGAGGTATGTCAAACTTCGTAAACGTATATACGACTTCTTGAATGAATCGCACAAGTATTCTTATATAACTTATCTCTAGACAGTCCAGTATATCGTACTCTAGACACAAATAATGTCTTTGAACTTCCAACGAGTCCTACCTACTGACTACTGTACGAAAGAGGAAATGATCTAGGCCCCAGGATATTGCCTCGTGGCATTCCTACACATAGACATGTCTAACACTCACATGATTCGTAACTTATAATCATACCTGGGCCTAAGTCTACTAGATTAGTACAAAAGTAGGCTATACGTCAGTAAAATTATTGTACATATATTAGCCCAATTTATAAAATGCCAGACCGACAAAGTTCAACGTCTTACAGATTAAAACACCATGATGCAACGGCTTTGATGCGCGGTACAGATGTTGTCCGTGGTAGGTATCTAAATGATGATTCTGCACTCAGAACTTTTATGGCGGCTGTTCAACAGACTAAAATAGTTTTTTAATGCTTTTTATTTAAAAGATATTCGTTCCATGAACTTTTAATGTATTTTTATGTACCTATCGTGTTTGTTATAAATATAAAGGCCTTTACGATTATGAAAATCTTGATTTAGAGTGTATTTGTATCGAAGCACACGTTTGTTCCCACTAGTTCGACTCATTAGTTCGATCTTCGAACTAGTGAGGTGAGATCCGTTGCACATATGCATACGTTTTTTTGAAAATTACATTATTAAAGTTTGATAAAAGTTTCAAAGTTTTCAGCTTTGGTACAATGAACTTGTCTACCCTCGTTTCTCTGCCCTTAAAACACAGACATACAGACATACCTAGTTACATACGTATACGCGCACAATGTTATACCTACTAAATAAATAAACGACTCTATTGTAGCAGGTGCTATTACGTTATTTCTGTGGCGTCAATTGAAAATAACCACAAGTAAATAATAGGGCTCGGAGCATTCGCTACTTGTAGCATAAGCTGCTAACATTATTTATTTATTTATTTCATACTTCACGCACAAAAATGTACAAAGGCGGACTTAATGCCTATTCCTTATTTTCTACCAGTCAACCTTTAGGTGAAGCAGAGACACACAGTGGTATGTGCAATTTATAAAAACATTTAGGAATAAATATGTTATAATAAAGATACGTATATACCTATTAAAACTATAAATATAATACATATACCTAATTATAGCACAAATACATTTACATAAACTATAAAACATAAAAAGTATTGTTTTCGATTATACTGCCAGCTTCTTGCGAATGTGCTCACGAACTTTTAACTTTAAAGGATAATCGGTTGGTTTCCATCCTGATTTCCTGAGGGAGTGCATTCCACAAAGAGATAGACTGAACGAAGAAGGAAGAGTGAATAAAGTCTGTACGGTGAGTGGGACATTGAAGAAGACGATTGCGTGGTGAACGAAGATTTCTATTGTGGTTGGCGCAAATGTACTGAAAGTGGATAATTATAATAATATAATACTAGATAACCAGGGGAAGCGGCAGAATATAGAAAAGAAAACAAGGTGGTCAGCGCCCTTTGCCCTCTGTGCCATTGCACATAACATTGCATCGTGGTTTAGTGACTTTTAGCTTTATGCTCCATGAGAATGATAAGTTTAAACAATTCCACTGACTTAAAATCAAAGGGAGTATTTTGTATACATTTCGCTAAAAAGCAACTTGTTGTACTTATAGTTACTCAAAGTACAACAGGCCTGAGATATGAAGACATAACATATCATGAGCAGAACTGCAAGAGTTTCCAATTGATTACACATTCACATCGTTGGTTCGCGGAAAGAAACAATAACGAATTTAATAGATATTTTATTTTCAATAACAACGGAAATTATTGTAATCACTGCTTCCAACAGCTATACCACTTTACTCTGAGCGAGATTTCTATCGTGATGATTTGATTCGTTATTCTTTGACAGTAACTTATAATATGTAGGTAGCCCATAGGCTGTAAGGAACATAAAGATCTTGGAAAATCATTATCTGCGTATCCTTTTCTCATCTTCCAAAATGATAATCATGCACAATAAGAGCAAGGCATGAAATATTAAGAAGCTATTCCTTTCACACAGGCTGATGACACTGGCGTACACCCCTCTTCATACACCCATATCGATGACCTCGCCTCCGTTACGTACTTACTATCTGAAAAGGTCCCTACTCAGCTATTGGCAAATTGTTAGTGTGAGGGATCAAGAAGACAATCGTCGTCGACTTACCTGTTTTATGTCCATGTCGTGCTCACGATTTTTGGTCGAATCGAGAGTTGATGATCCAATAAATTTTATCAGGTGCCCGGTTATTGTACAACTGTTTTATTGATGAGGTTATTATTAGCAGCGTTTTCGTAGATGCAGGATACAGTTTTAATAAAATTGTTGAAAGCATCATCATCATCTATGAGAAATTGGAACACTTGCTCTTATACTTACCAGCTTTGCATAAATCTTCTTCGTTGAACATAAGCTTCCCAGAACAAAGCCTATGGTTAGCAGAGAATATGTAGGATTCCATGCTAAGAAGCAGGGTCAGGCCAGCACCCTAATTGCGTAACACATTTTCGTAAACGATTACGACTAATATCTTTGATTTTGACGGTTCAAGAACATTCATTGCGTTCTATATATTGTTGAGCAGAATTTTTATCGAACTTAAGAAGCAATGGATTAGCAATCTGTTTCAAAGCGATTCAGATTCCGATTGATTGTGTATTACGCAATTAGGGTGCGGGTCAACAAGTAGTGTAAAAGGTGTATGGCCATCTGTTGTATTAATTAGGTATTTTAGACCATATATAACTAACAACTCACCGACTAGTCGACACTTCACGTGACCAGAGGGCTGGATTGTTCTTTGGCCAAAGAATTAGCATTGCCATTCAGCGTGGCAATGCTGCCAGTCTTCTGGGCACGTTTCCAGATGACAGCGATGCGGACGAGTACTTCGACGCCTGAGTGTTTTATATTAATTTGTACAGGTAGTTAGTTATTTAGTAATTTAATTTAGTTATATATATGTTGTTATGCAAATGATCAAATAAATGAATTATAGTACTAACAATGTTATATCTTTGTAAATGCCAGGTGATAGTGGGCGGTGCTTGCGGGGTGGCAGCTTGCATCGCGCTGGTGGCAGCGGTGGCCGCATACGCAAGGTGTCGCAATAAAGCGCGCGCGCAGCCGCAGCCGCTACCACAGCGCGCTCACCACGACGACGACACCCGACTGCGGGAGTTCCACAAACAATTAGACTGCTTGCGAGTAAGTTATTATTGTTTCCATTTACTATTTATTAATCTGCTTTGGATTCCTAGACAATGAAATTAAGAGAGTGGTCTGTTACGTATTTTTATTTTTTTAAGCTCAAAAGCACTTGATAAATAAATGAATAAATAGATGCAAGTTCGGTGAAAACATTGAAAAAGGTACTACGCTACGAACTAAAATGACTGAATGATAGAAGGTATAAAAAGACTGGCCTCATGGGTAAAATGGAATATCTCAAATAACATCAATCTCATTCAAAAACTAAGTACCATAACGAGCTTATAAAGTGAAAACAACTTTGAAACGCGTCTTCGCATTTGAATACAAATCACAGTCGTTATGTTAAACTCATCAGAGCCAATTAAAAAGTGGTTTACACAAATATAACTTAGATATAATTGCGTTACTAACGTTGTAGTAAAGTCGACAGTTGTTTCTTATGATATTCAATTGTTTTTCACTCGTTTCTACTGTTTAATATTTAAATCAAAACAATAGTTATAAATATATAGCTTTTATAAATTAGACATCTTCAGAAACTTACATATCGTTCTTCAGAAATTTATTTAACCTGCAATTGGTTGCTTTCCGAATCAATGAACTATACGAGTATAAGCGTAATCACAGAGTGAGAGACAGAACCTATAAACGATAAAAAAGAATAAACCTAGTTAGCTAAAATGTTAAGAAATCAGGAGATTTATCAACGCCCACATTATGATCGCACGATATGTCATAAGAGCTTACTTTTCTTCTAACATTTCATAACTTGCTCTATTTGAGAATTACAAATGGCCAACGTATCTTGGCATACTTCAACTGAATGAGACGAAATTCAAATCTATAGAATATATTTGCATTGTATAAACTCAATATCCTTTATATTATATAAATGCATAGCACAGGTGTGAGTACTTTCTACTATGGAGCTACCATTTATCGGGTAATGTCTTATATTGAGTTGAATGTCCCTGTCGGCTGATAGCATACTAACACTCGCGAACCGCCAGCGAGACATTTGAGTGAGCATGGCAAAATGCTCACTCAAATGTCTCGCTGGCGGTTCGCGTGTGTTGGATCATTTAACTTCAAAATGGTAGAGCTGAATGGTGCTGATCCATGCGTCATGTTCGTGAACGGGCGCCGTCAGTTGGGACTGGTCATCTCTTAGCTGCCACGGCTTATTTAAATAATTTATTTTTTGGGTCGGTTTTATTTTTTGCTGCACTCTGGACGCTTTTATCGTGTACGCTTTTTGTACATCGTTCTCACATATAATAGAATCAACATTAATGATGTAACTAATATATTTGTAAGAACAATATTATTTTAAAGAGTGTCCACGGAGTTTCTTGCCCTTTCTTCTCCATAGGTACCTACTACGCTTTGGAATGGGTACATAGCTTCATATTTCTGAAAGACCGACACCTTGACAATTGAAAAGTGCCTGTAAATGGTTTAATTGAAATAAATGCTTTGAGTTTCGAGTTTGTGAAATTCAGAAATGGATTAATATGTGCTGTTCAGTTGTTCTATACAGCAAGAAACGCTTTCATGAACGGCCAATTACACTGGTTAACTCTCTACTTAAGTAAGCATTGATAAGACTGTTGTTATCATTACAGCCCCACGCATACACCTTGCTGGCAATCCTGAACCACACGCGGAACCAAGTGCGCGAGCTTTATCAGCTTGGCAACAATGATGCTGCAATGGCTTACAGGTATGTTTACTTTTACATAGGACTTTTATGAGGTTGCCGGCTGCAGAAAGGCTTATTGTAGTCTTGGTACACGGCCAGTGGCTTAACATTGCAGATCCTGGGCTTTAAGAGGGTTGCCTGAGGCACTGACTTTTACTCATTGTTAAGGTAAAAGAATGTTGTTTATTTCGGAATTATTACTTACATTATAATTACCTTCTCGGTCTTATACACTTTACTAACTTGAGAATAGAAAGCAGACAAGTAGTAGACTAGTAATGTAATAGGTAGCGATAAGCATAACAAACAAAAGGAGGTCTAGGTACTTGTTAACATTCGTTTTATACCTACTACAATACCTAGTATACTTCTTTCTCAGAATGCAATCACTACTGTATCAGAGCAAAGGAATCAACAGACCGATATAAAGAGGTTACAACACTGCTCTAATAACATAGCAAGCGAGTTTGTTGACAGAGCTGCCCACCTAACCTACAAAAACACATTCCAAACAGTGCCTCAATACTGCAGCGCGGTGTTTATTTACGTTACGTTAGATACTTGAGACAGTGGGGTCTAATATTAGCGTCTGTTACAGTTGTATCCTGAGCGATCTGGCTAAGTTGCTGATATTGTTGAACAAGCAGCAGGTGCCCGTTGTGCCTGATGAGTGGCAGCGACTCGCTAGTTGGGCTGAAAGGTTGGTTCTGTTTTTGTCTCTCTTTTGTCATTTACATCAGTTGCGAGATTTTCACCTGCATGGTTTTACCATGCAACCTTTATAAGTAGTTGTTATGTTGATGGCATAATATGACACAAACGCTAATTTATTAGGAAAACTATAAAAATAATTAAAAGTCAGCTAGGAGAGCTGGTTTGACAGGGGATGAGTCATGATGTAAAAAACGTTACACGATTGCGTTTTTTTTTTTTGTTCCAAAGATATTTTTCATAGAAGTGCCTCTCCCACAGTACCTTTTATGTCTTACCCTACTTAAAACACGAAATGTTTGTTACAGAATTCTGAAGCGCTACAGCCGCACTAATGTGGGTGCACAACAAGAAGGCCAGCTAGTTCATTTCCTCCCCGCCCCACCGAGCCAGGGCTCCGACTCGGAGACAACCCAGCAATCCTTCTCGACGTTCAAACCTCCTTCGTATTCCCCCACGTCATATGACAGCAATATCTTAGACAAGGAGATGGAGTGCGAGTGGAGTGACGCTGGCAGACCGCCTAGCTACTCGCAAGTAGAGAGAGAAAGAGAGACCATCGTCCTCTCCGACCCTTGGGAGAGAAGACCGATTGTTAGGAGAGAAAGCGTCTGGCTAGAAGATGAATTCTTTGAAATGTCGAGGCGGCCCCAAGACGAACTAACCACTGAACTTTAATCGTGTAATATTAATTTTATAAGCATTTGGTTCACCATTCCAAGTCTGACAAGTACAAAATACAAGATTACTAATATTTAATATTCTGTAGTGTTTGTAGTGGTGCTTTCAATCTTGTAAAGAAGTGCCTACCTACCTGCTCTGCTTCGTTGTTACATTTAGATCTTAAATATTGAGAATTATCGCTGATGCAGCAAATTAATTAAAATTATGTATTTAATTACTTTATTAAAACAAAATCTTTAGAACACGTATTGATAAACGAATTGTACAGAATTATATTATATTTAAAAAAAACTAAGCAATCGTAGTATGCTTTAAGTAGATTATGCAGAAATAACACTATTTTAAGACAGTTTAAAACCAAAGTAGAATATAAAATAAGTCTAGTCTAATAAACAAATTCGAAATATTCACGATTACTTGCAAAACATATGATGTTTTTTTTTAAACACTATATTTTTTGTAATGGATGATGGAATGGAAATGGAATCCTAAATGTGTTAAGTTTATAAATTGTCAATAAAATAATTATGTTCCACCACCTGTTTATGTAAACTAGGAAATATGTTCCTATGTACTTACGTAAAGTTGCTGTATTCACGAAACAGTTTTTTAAGCCGTTGAAGAGGTATCTTTTCTTTACCTCAACCTAGCTGAGCTGGTAGACCTTCAGTGATAACTAGAAGTAACGTATGTACCGGTAACCATTGTACAAGATCCATTTGGTATAGGCAAGTAAGGGGTGAGTAAGTGAAGTTTGAAGATAACATGGCATAAAACAAGGAAATAATAAGTTGGGTAAAATGTAAGTTGGTATCATCCTACCTGAAATAAATTCTTTCATCTACTTAGGTAAATAAGGGCGGTAATTACCGAAATCTGCCTGTGTAAATAATAAATTAACAAAGTAATTAGGTAAGAATAAGTGCCTAAATATTGTAGTAAAGACAACGAAAATACTTATTTGTTAAAATAGTCTACGAGTATTTTTTAAGATTGTTAAATTAATAAAGATGAATATTAATGTTTAGGATTTATTTTTATAAACCCATACCTACCTCTACATAACGCCCAAACTCTGCGATAAAATTGTTATTACTTGTTTTAAAAAAACATGTCGAATCGCGCGTGCAATCGTCTGGCCAAACAATTTTCTTGAGAAGATAAGAGACTAAAGTACTATATTATTTGCATTGCCATAACTAAAAATCAAAGGAAATCCATAGAACGACAGTACAATATATTTTTTTAACAACACTAAAAAAATATCCTACACAAATATTGCGTGAACACATTTTAGAAAAACAACAGACTTTTTTCCTCAACCAAAATCTCAAGAGTTAGAGTATATCGATGATTTTAATGATTATTAGTTTTATTTATATATTTTTACCTTTGTTATCAAAATAGGCCAAATAAAAAAAAAATACAGGCTGGATTTTTTTAACCTCACCTGGAGAGAAAGCACTGTAAATACAAATTGCAAATTTTACTCAAAGGAAACATTCTAAAGAAACAAATCTGCATTCAATGATTTTCGAAAATTCGCATGCCACACTCGGGACTCGAACCGTCTAAACTCCGAAAAAATAACAACCTGTACTTTTATCGCATTATAGGGTCAATCCTACGGATCAAATCTCTTTAACAAACATGATATTATATTAAAACAAAAGTAATTCCCTCCTTATTTTTAAGAACGTTCGCTACCTAATGTCAGTCTCTATCTATCAAAAACATATCTTATTTTGGTTGCGACTACATATTGAATGTTCTTAACGGTAATTATTGGCCTGATGCCCGATGAAGGCCAGATGAAGTTAAAAAATACCAGCATATTGCAGTTGAGCCTTCAACACACACCTTCCTTGGTTTTGACACAAGAAACTTTTGTAAAACCTTCAAAATCATTAGAATTAACATGCAAAGAGCAGGTAATAATTATCGTTATTTGAAGTATTTTTTTGTAAGCCTATCAAGATATAAGAGGTTGCAGTACAGAGTCTTGTGTTGCGGCCAGGTTCGGATAAAGTTTTAGTTTAAGTAGCCAGGTGTGTATGTATGCTTTGAGAAACTATTGTAACAGTTCTTTTAAGGATTCAGACCCAACGGGTACCATAGGAACCCTATTTACAAGCATGTAAGTAGTGTATAATTGGGGAGTCTGGATCACTTCGCTTCGCTCGTGATCCAGATCGCCCCAATTATACATCAGTTAGTAACTGACTTCTCACCATCTATTCAGAACGTAATCTGGTCTGAGATAATGAATATAACTCCGAGTATATAGTTTAATAAGGTAAAAATAGGCTGTAACAAATACTTATTTCTTCCATGCATCAATCGAACCCGCCATAGTTGACACATTTGTAAGTAGCAGCATCAGTTTAACCTGCTATTTACATTGTGATGTAGCGAGATATGCTCTTAACCAATACGTCAAACGTGTCGTCAAAGGTTTGTTAAAATAATGGACCACTTTACTCCCTACCACATACTATGCCAATGGTTAATTCTCGCAGTAATAAGGTTGTGTCTTGGTAATAAATAAAAAAAAGTCATTAATTTAGTTAAAAATATCTTTATTCTCCATCCATTGCTTTAAACATGTAACATTTTTTAAAGCACAAACATTAGAATGAAATACACAGCTAAATATATTACTAGACGTTCCATAATCATCAAATATTTTTTTTAAACTAGGACAGTTTTTATTTTCTAAATTATATATTTTGTCATGTTTTACTATGTGTTTTAACCACAAAACTTTTTCACTACCTTTAACATAAATGATTTTATCTTTCAAATAAGGCACAATGTATTGGTGTAAGTTTAAGTATGGTATATAACCATCGTTCCAAAAAATGTTTCTGTTTCTCTCTATCCAACTTACTTGTAATCTTTCTTTTTTTGTTAGATTGTAAAATGGGTATGGTGGTTCGATTAACAATACCAAGATTCGATTATTGCATGCGATTGCTATTTCTTTAACAATAAACTCGTTATTTTCCATCTTAAACCCTTGCAGGTCGACTATGGCATTCATGATATTCAATCAGGCGATCGTTGATAATTAAACAATAAGCAGATGTATTTTCTGGAATATCTTCAGAACTTTCTAGTTCCAGTCTAACATCTATAGCCCCAGTCTTCAAAGCCTCGTTCTGTCTTGAGCAATCAATTACAAATAAAGGTGCCTTTTCTTTAAATTCAAGCCAATCAAGCATTGGTTCACATCGAGTGTTATAATAAGACTGACGAAATTTTGTTTACATTTCATATAATATACAATACTTATCTTTAGAAAATTTTGAATTAACGGATTCGTATGGATAATAATGCGAATTTAAAAAAAGAGTAACATTAGTTAATTTGCAATGGTTAAATATTGAACTGTCTCTAGATTTCATGTTTTTTCTATTTGTCTGTAACCCAAAGATCACATACCTCGGTTTCTCTAGTTGTGAAGCAGTTTTAACAACCCAAGAATGTTTTATAGTTTTAGGTAATAAAGGGTATTCATACAAGTCCCAGTTTCGAAAAGCTATTTGAATAGGGCGATCTTTTTCTAAATACTTCAGTAAAGTTAATCTTTCTCGATCTGAAACTTTTATATGAGGGACATGCCATTGCAATCTCTCTATATTTACTTCAATCGTGTCATTATTATCAAGAGTAACACTATTAAGACTGGAACTACTTCTGTTAAGAATTAGTTCATGTTTACAATTAATGATAATTTTTGCATAATCTTCCGCAAATCCCAAAACTTTATTTAGAGGTATAAGAGTGCTAAAAATACCATCATTATCTTTAAACCCATTTAAATTCCAACCCCAAACACCAGCAGCTTTGCTTTCTCCCTCACTCATAGACACATATGATTTTAGAGTTGTAGTAATTCCTGCATTTTTTATTCGATCTATCTCAACACCATTAATTTCATATCGAATGTCTTGAAATAGAAATGATACGGGATTATTAGTGAAATTAACATTCTTTCGTGTAAGTTTTCCAGATGCATCTTTAGAAGACACAGTGGCTCGACCTTCAACGTAAATATAGCTGGCTGAAGGTAGTATGTACATGTCTTGCTGATTTATAGGTATTCGTATTTCATCATTTTCTTTAAAACTGTTGCTGTATGGGTTATAAGTATGATATTCGTAACCCACTATAGAGTTATCGAATTGCGGTGAATCATGTATCTTAAGAATACTCATAATTTAAATCCCAAAGCTTGAAGAAATAATTTATTCTCTTTAGTGATTTTTTTTATACTTCGTATATGTCTGCGTCTTCTAACGATACGAGAACGAGTAAAGTTATTCACTTTGTCGCTTGGTTTTATATTATAAACTATCACTTTTTGTGTTATAATCAAATTGACATTCGAATCTTGTAACAGACAATGTTAAAGTGTTGTCTCATTTGTAAGACATCTTTTTTTAAAGTATCTAACGATTTAAAAACAGTGTTTATTCCAAAACTGTTTAAGAAATTGTATGCATAAATGTCCACAATTAAATAAGTTATTATTTTGAAAATTATTATAATTATAATGGATGTCGTCAGAACCCACATAACGAATAAATTCCTTAAGCGGTTTTAAGTTTCCGTAACTATCGAAGTATTCAACATATTTATTTAAAATTACATAGGCTACCCAGTGTGTACCAGAATTTTTCGAATGATCTAAATTAATGATTCCACACTCTCGGGGAAACGGAGATTTTGGTAAGGTATCTCTCATATACACTCCACGAAAATATGGAATGTTTTCTGTAAAATGTATGATATCTATATTAGTAAGAGCACGATTAGGTAGCCTGCGATTTAGTTTTTTTTTCTTTAAATTTACATATAATCCAAACCCATTCTTGTAACGGTTTAAGCGCAATCCGTTTCCAATACATACACCTTCCACTTTCTTATTATATCGTTCCATTTCTTCCAGACGCTTTTTTGCAACCTTATATTCGTTTATAGTTTTGACGATTCCAGCAATTCCGCTTGCTATACTTCCAGCAGCAGATAAGCCAGCAAATATAGGAATTAAAGGTAAAACACCGCCGGACTTCGGAATGGGTATGATACGTGGGAGCTTCGCAGATGAATCACGAGTTAACTCCTTAGCAGCTGCGTAAGCCAATTGTATCATTTTTTTCTTACACTTTGGCTTTAATTTTTTTATGCATTTTTTTGTATAGGATACTATATTTTTAAATTTTTTATTGAGACCATTTCCTGAACTCACTTTTGAAATCATTGCGTTGTTAACCAAATTAGCAGCAAGTTTTTCTCCTGCGCTCGCATCTGAAGACAAAGAGCGCTTCTTTGCCATCTTTAGTAAAATTATATCTGCTTTATGACGATCTTTCAAACTTTTAGAATTATTATACGCGATATCGTGATGTTTACAGTATTCATCTAACTTATTTACACCTTTGTCACCATGAGCCAATCTTTCCTGTAATTTAGTTCCAGGACCACAATAATTATACCCAGGTAAATGGAGCTCAAATGGTAAATTATTAATTAAATTATTCACTAGTCCTTCTCCCTTCATGTATGCAAACAGAATAGAACCTGCATCGTAGATCATGACATTATATTCAAAAAGCCCTCATATAACATTTGTATCATCAATCCAGCTATTTTCTGATGATGGTAACCCCATCCATTTTACGAAAACTTTTCTGTCTTTTCGTTTTAAAACTTTTTCAACAAGGTAAATATCAGGATGTTTAGTCATTTGTAATTCTTGATCATAAAATGCTCCTAAAATAGGCTGCTGTTTAATGTCTTGTAATAAATATGTAACAGGATCTGTATTTTTAACATTAATGATCTTGAATATCTCAGTTGACCAATTAGGAGTATAGCCTTTTTCAAAACAACCTTTATGTTTACTTATTCGAACAGAATCACCTATCTTTAGCTTACGACGTTTTGTTTTTATTTGTTGTTGATTGAAATAATATGTATTTAGTAGTTTAGTTTTATTGCTATGATTTACTTGAGCTGGTGGTAAACCAATTGTTGTATGTATTGTTTGATTATATCTATTAATAATTTTTGCAAGCGTTCCGTCCATCCATTTGTAATTCCCTTTTAAACTAAATTCCTTGTAAAGCTTACTTTTTATCGTTCTTATTAATCGTTCTACAATTGAGGCCTTTTTGGTTGAATAAGTACTGTAGTGATTGATGGCATTCTTGTTTATAATTTTTTGAAAACTTTTGTTATAAAATTCTGTTCCTCGGTCTGTTTGCAAGTTTCTAGGGATGCGTTTTTCACAACTCAATATCGCATTGAAAGCCTTAGATACAGATTCTTTATTTTTTTGTTTAAGTGGAATACCCCAAGCATACTTAGAAAATCCATCGATAACCACTAAAATATATTTGTAGTTGGTGTTAAATTTGGAGATATTTTGCATATCCATTAAATCTGCTTGCCAAAGATCATCAATATCTTTTAATATTACATGTCTTCGAGGAAAATTTATTCTGGCGCTTCTATGAATTTCGTCTATAATATCTCTTTTCACATTGCTCATTCTTAAACAGTCACTTCTGAATTACAAAAATACACTAAATAACAATTCGCCTGATGAGTCCTTTTATTCTTTTATAATACCACCTTCTTTTAATTCTTCAATAATTGATAAGATTTCATTATCAACATTGGTATTACCTGCAGTTTTAGATGCGATCAAAAGTTTAAGCCCGTCTACTAATTCATTAGGATCATCCCAATAAACAAGTTCAGTATTCTTTTTATATTTTTTAAGATATGGTAGACCAGCACCTTGTTTTTGCTTAGATTTAACTTCTGTAGATTCTGGTAAGTGCTTACTAAACTCCAAAAATAATGGTTTGATTACTTGAGAATATTTTAATCCTTTATCTCCTTTAATTTGACCTGCAGAGTCAAAGTCTCTTTTATGAGCACTAGTTGTGAGGAGTATTTCCTTGTAAACTAGTTTATCTTTTAAATTGACTGCCGTTAAGTCAGGCTTTTTGCGCAGCAATAATTCTTTAAGACCTGGTGTTATTTTATACTGTTAATTGGCTATGCAAATATTGTATACTTTACCAGAGTTCTCATGAGTGGTAGAAAAATTTACTGTTTTATTTCCGATCATATGCTTATTATTCTCACTACGTACTCCAAATGGTATATTAATATCATCGTAAATTTCATAGATATCTTCTTTTTTCAACGAGACATTATTATCATTTTCCAATTCAGATATGTCACCTTCTTCGTCTTCTGAATAAAATTTATCTAAAGAGTTTGATTCATTAGTAGATTCGTGTTTGTATATATCATAAGATTGATCTTGCGAAAATATTTTTGAATCTATATTAGTCTTTCGAGTTTGATCAGTTTGTTTGTCAGCTATTATCGCATTAAGAGGGTCTGCGAGAGGCTTAAAAAAATACTTCAGATTAGTGTTGGTATTAAACTCCTCATCTTTCATTTGTTTTATTTTATTCTTTATAGCATCCGCAGACTTTATTAATTGATCTGTAATTTTGTGATCCATTATACGACTTATACTTAGCAGTATTTACATGCAAATGTTTATTTTTATTTCGCATTCTTAATTTATATAATTATCACTCAAAATATATAAAAGTGTCAAAAGATTGTCTATATCTGCCTTTGTTTATTTTATTTATAAATTTTCTTACAAAAAATAAAAATAAAATTACTCATGGTATTTCATAAGGTTAACAACAAATTATACATAGAAAGAAAAATTTTAATACAAAAAAAAATTGAAATAAACTCTCACTAAAAACTTATAAATAAAATGAACATTATACAGAAGTAAATCAATTATTATGAACAAATCTTAGTATTAGAATAGTGTATCACAATGCCCCCAAGGTAGTGTTTCAATCTGATTAGCAAGTATTTGTCTTTTATCGTCGTTACTATTCAAAACTACTTTATTAACTTGTTGTGAATATAAGAGATGTTTAATAGATTTAATCATGTTCATTTTATGTTTGATAACTTTATTTTCAATTAATGTTTCATAGTAATCTAGCATTTTAAGACGTTTGGTTATGGGTTTGGTGACACCCTTCGCTTTTTTTATTATAGTTTTTACGCTTTTTAGACAATATAGTTTTGCTCTTAAACCAACGAACTCGGTAATAATTGATCCGCCAAGTTCATCTTTAAATAATCCTGGAATACTGGCATTTATTTTCGGTATTCCAAATGGATTATCTTCTTCAAAATTACTCGTATCAAAACGTGTAATATCGTACTTTAGATCTTTGTAAAAGTCATCTGTATTTATCAAGTACAAAAGACTATCGGTATCCGTGTAACAGAGATTTACGTCGTCGCCATTGATGTTTTTAATATAAGTATAATGGAAATTATATAAATGTTGTTTAGCAAATTCAAGCACTGAGAATCCAATGTAAATTGGTTTATCTAATATTAGTTTTTCAGGACTCAATTGGGCAGCTACAAAATTTTCTAAAAATATTGATATACTCTTCAAATTAGGTTTTGAAATTATTTTTTCCGCACCAATGCATTTGTTTGTTTTATTACTTGAATCTTTCCATTTTGTGATTAATTTCACGTCTACTCGCTTTCGTTTATTTTCTATAGTTTTACCGAATACGGAATTATTTAGAAGTTTAAAAAAGTCTCTCTCAAAGGGTGACTTAGAAGCCTGTCGTAGACAAGTATTTAAATCAATGTACTTTCGAAGAAATAATTCTTGTCTAAATTTAAGTATACGATGAATGTTCTTTAAAATTAGACCATGATGTAAACATTCTTTTAAATTAACGAAATGAATGACATACTTGTATTTATCATATAAATTAGCTATTAATTTCACAGATTTTCCGTTTGGGGGAGTGAACTTTTCACATGCGAAAGGTAAATCCTTATGGACGTTATGCAGATAATTTGGGTACTCTAAGTCTACTTCTAAAATATATCCATAATCACCATCATTCGGAACTTTCATTACATCGAAAATAAATTCTGATATTGGCAATTTTCTTGTCATTGCATAACCATATAAGTTATTGCAGTCTAGATAAATTATGTAACTAGATGGTTTTGTGTCATCAAAATGTGGAACATACTTATTGTTAGCCTTAGCATGTCGAACAGAACATTGGGCTAAACCCCCACGTATACCCTTCTCTAACAATTGGTATATTTCCAAATCACTTATTAACTCAAGTCGGACGCCAGTATATAATAACATGGCATCCCAGCTTAAGCTAGGAGCAGATATATAATACGCTGGATCAAGAGAGTAATGTTGTAAGCTCATATTTCTAAAATTTTCAAAAATGTCGCATAGTAATAACACATCACATTTTAAGTACAAATCTGTGTACTCCCCCAGTGAGTGTATATTAAATGCTTGCCATACAGCTTGTGCATGTCTGTAATCATCATCGGAAATATGCTCTAATTTAATTGAATTATAAAAACATTCCTTGGGAGGCAATCGTTTATCATTATACTTTGACCATGAATCCATATAGTCATATGGATAAACACCTTTATGTCTCAATAAATGTAAGTTCATCTTATCGGTAAATGTACTTGATAGATTGATAAAATCTTTAACATCCAAGCTTTTACTTAATTCATCTAGACTTGAACTTAAGAACTGATATGAATCAATAAACTTCATTTGAATAGGGCGTGCTGTATTTCTTAGTTGAATTAATTTAGTTATAGATATGTATTTTTCTTTAGACTTTGGTATTATCTTAATATGACCTTTATATTTTGCTAATTCTTTAATGAATAAATGACTGTCATAACCTGCTAAATTATGAAAAATAATTGGTACAAATGAACATATTTTGTATCTCAAATTACACAAGGAATGTGCTGCACCTCTGTATTCGGATGTAACATGATCATGATCTCGAACTTTATCTCCAAGTAATAATTCTTTACATATATAACATTCGGTAGCCTTTTTAAAATTAGATTTTTGTTCATTCGTTAATGGTTCCATAGGTTGAACTTTGGTTAATATAGTATTTATCCAAGTTACATCTTTAACCAACCAGCTTATAAATGTTTCAACGCAATCAGGACCTCTATAAGTAACGTATTTGTTTAAACTTGGATCGTATGAGCAACAGATATAATATGCAAAACATGTTGGAACATGTAATTTAAATTTTTGGGTATTATGATTCTCAGTATTTTGTTCAGAATAGTTTTGTAACATACTTTCAAAGTCAGCATATATAATAAAATTATTTTTTTGTTGGCGCTCATAATTTTTGAATTGTATCATGCTATTTTTTTCAGGTAGTATTGTGAGTATATTACAACAATGATGGGTACTATATTTCAATTCACTCGAGAAAAATTGCAAACAGGAATCACAAAAGTGTATTTTACCCTTATGATGACTTATTTGATGTCGAACTAGTCGCACAAGATCTTTAATCAGACAATAATGCCCTTTATCGTAACGCTCAATGTAAAGTAAGTTAATGTGATATTTTTTCTTAGCATTTGTTAAGTATAGAGGTCCAGTTATAGTGCATTTACTATCTAAACCATAAATATTAATACTAATACTAGGATTGTATTTCTCAAATAATTTTATATCATTCATTGACGGCGGAAATGACATACCCTGTGTATTCAGAACTGTTGAATAGTGTGGGTAGGAAGAAATTCTACATTGATTATATTTAACAGGGTGTAACGCAGCAACAATGCTCCACAAAAAACATTGATCATCATTATTCTGAATATTTAAACAGCATTTTTTATTTTTGATTACTGGTGGTAATTCTATAAAGGTACCTCCTCTCATCGGATTGTATTTATTTATATTAATTTCTAAATGGCTTAGTGTAAAAAAGGACCAGCCAGAGTCCCGCTGTTCAAATTCGCTTAGTTTCCTCTTAAACACTTCTAAAGTATTCTTGTAAAAATCATTTAGATCAGAGTTTTTATAAATTACTTTCAATTTTGTGTTAAAAGATTTCAGTAACTGTTCATTTGTCTTTGTTAATAAGAAGTAAGCAAATAATTCGAAATTGATTTTAATACAATTATGTTTTTCTAACGATATTTCAATGAGTTTTCTAATATCACTTTGAGAGTCGTTCAAGAACGCTTCAGGTGTCAGATAATCTATTTCCTGAGCGGGACTTAAGCGATATGTAACAATTCTGTTTTTAAAAGCAGTCGCTATTATTTTAATATGATCAAATTCAGTTCTCAATAAACAGTTTGATTTGTGTAAGTTAGTTCTCATATGATAATTAAATTTATGTTTCGGTATTTCAATGTAGCATTTATCACATTTCATTAAAATTTCATTGGTTGATGTAATATTCGATGGTTCAACTGAAAAAACAAAACAGGAAACGACATTGTTAACATTTTATTAACAATCCTAAAATCTATAAGAGTAGAGTAAATGATTTAAGCTTACTGTTATTTCTATTGATTAAACATAAGATTACATTGATTACATTTATTGTTATATTTTATTTTAAACAATTTCATTTAAAAATAATGAGTACTAATAAAAGTTTTCGGAATTTCTCTAAATTCCTTGCGTGTGGCGCTAATAAATTTAGACAAGTGCGCCCATGCCTCAGTGTCTACATCGGTTTGATTTTTCATTGTTATTACAGAATGCTGCCATCTATTAACTGGTAATACTTTATCAATATCGTTACACTTATACACCTTTACTTCCACATAGTGTGAACCAGTTTTAGCGGTGTGTGCTTGTCTGCTATAACCGTTCGCAATCCTACTGCTAATATAGGAATATATGGGTGTTTTTTTACCTCCCCTTGATGCCGATGAAGTGCTAGGTTGCTCGCCATCTTCGCTGCCATCGCTCCCAAATAAATCAGCAGCTGTAGGTAGGTTCGACAACTTTATGGGGTTTATTCGTGGTTTCTTAGACGGTTTGGGTGTGGATGGAGCCGCTGCTGACATCTTGCTTCGCTTTTTCTTAGGTGCCTCAACTGAAGCGGTCTCAGGAACCGTGTCAGGGACCCCTACGCTTGGAGACTCGTCCTCTGATAGGAAAAGGTCGTCAGCGAGCTGGGATGTCTTAGACCTGAAATTATAAAAATATTTGATAAATCATAATTTATTAAGCTTGCATAACTTATTGATAGATAATAAGATACATAATATCAATACGATGAGCTCAGAGATCGATACATTAAAAAAAAAACAATGTGTGACAACCGTGATCTATTTCATACAAAAGCACGCTTCTACCTACCCTTATAGGTATACAGGTATTATTAATAAAACAGAAGAAAAAAAAACACACTTACATTTTTTTTGTAGATAAATCCGATGATTCCTCGTAGTTAAAAACCTTGCGATGATCTTCGTCGAAAGATGAGGGTGCAATAGTGCTCCAGAACTTCTATCGATGATTTAAATACTTTTTCCTAATGCGCATGCATCAATGATGCATGCACAAATATGGTAAACGCAAGCACATGTAAAAATATTGCGATGATAAACTAAATTGATATATTAATCAAATAACCCGATGTTGCCTCTCGATTTTGTTACTTTATTACAGACTCATTTGATTTATGCTTTATACAATAAGTATGGTGTAAAACAGAATGAGTCACGAAAGCAAAAACTAAGTTAGTAATGAAGTATCTAATTATTAAAATACTTTTACAACGAACAAGAATCAGAAATTCTGTATTAATATTAGTTGCTCTATAACATTGCTTAGATTAGAAAATAAGTCCGTATGATAACCCACATACCCCGACTTCATTAGTCTAACAATAAAAATTTGATTCGTGTTTTTTATCATTGGGTAAGTGTATCAGTAAATGAGCATAATAGAACAAACAGACATTCATATTAGACTTAATGTATTATTAGGAATGCAACGTAAACAATGCAACCGTAGGTGTCATCGCAAGGGTTAAATTTCATCTAACCATTTTTGGATAGTAGAAGAAATATCCACAACGAAACTACGAGTATTATTTTCAACCTTATGAACACTTTTTTTTTTAACACAATTTTTATATAAATTGCTCACACTTATTAGAAACAACATTCTCCGCCCGATCATGACCTATGCCAGTGCAGTCTTCGCACACGCCAAGCCCGTTCGCTTCCATAGAATGCAGACCCTCCAGAACAAGTTCCTCCGTAGGATAACAGGCTCCCCCTGGTACGTTCGCAACGAGATCCTTCACGTTGACCTCAAGATTCCCACTATCCGTCAGTTCATGAAACGCATTTCAAAGCGTTTCTTCGAGACCGCCGCGAATCACCGCAACCCTCTGGTTGTGAAAGCCGCTAGTTATCCCTTAATAAGGCGCGAGCCTGTGTGAAAGTAACTACAAAATTGAAGGTGAATTTAGAGTATATAGATACCACTGATTTCAAATAAATAAATAAAAATAAGGGGGGGGCACGGAAACCCCCTTTTTTTTGGTGGGAAATAATATCCCCTTGCCCGATCATGTCTGTACACTTAGGGTCGAGGTGGGAAAATAATTCCCTTTGCCTGTTTAGGAACCGAACTTTAACCCCAGATTTGTGGTTATTCAGATACTAGTATTACCCCTGGCTTCGGTTGTTATAATTTATTTTTTAGAATAAAATAATTATTTATTATATTTTGATAAATGAAAAGGACGAATATGGAATCATATCTTTACTAGTAACATTAAATTTTCTCATGAAAAGATTTATACTTCTAAAATATGAGAAGCACCTAAAATTTCCTCAAGATGACTTTCGATAATGGAATCTTCAATCACATTTAGGTTATCTGCTGGGCTGGTAAGGTAACAGCGGCTGTCTGATAGGCATCATCGTCAGAGTCTATGTCAGACAAATCAGACAGGTTATCCACGATGGCTTCCAACTCCGCCTTGCTTTGAATTCTCTTATTTCTCCTATTCATGGTCTATGAAACCTGTAGGTAAATATACAAATTATGAACGTGTCATTCACAAAAGCAGCCATAAACAGAAAAAAAATATATAGAGGATTTGGGACAGACAAATGTATTTTTTATATAAATAGTTACGTGTCTAAGTGCAGTCGCAATCGTGCAAAGGGAAATAATTTCCCACTTTGTAATTTGAACATTTTACGGGTAAAGATCGCTAGAATCCATATGAAAACTATACGAAACACTGCTGGAATAATCCATTTATACGAAATACAAAACATATTCTACTTACAGAAATCTTTGTTGAACTATTTGAATATTTTTCTTCAAGGACTCCGAAAAATAATCGCCATATGTCACTAATTTCACGTCATGTCATTTTGAACTTGACATAACATCCACAAGGTGATATTATTACCAAAAGTATTGACAGTTTAGAAATTTTAAATTAACCAAGAAGCTGCTTGGTATACTTGCGTTCTTAAAAAGGTTAAACGTCATGTAAAATTAAATATTTTTCAAAAGAAGCCTTGGTGGGAAATTATATCCCCTTGCCTTATTAAGGGTTATATTCCCTCCTCCATCAGTCATGTCCGCCGTCCCAAGCATGTCCTCACCGATCCCGATGACCACATAACTCTCATTCAGGAGAGCAGTAGGGCCACCAGTACAGTGCACAAACACAGACCGACATTCCGACCTCGCCGCCGAGGTTCCTCGCGAAGATCCCGACGTAATTGTCCCCCCCGACCCTTGCTCGACGAAGTGCCAGCCCGCGCCGTAGCTGAGCCTGTAGCTTTAAATTCCTCGATTAATAATAATCAACTAAACTTGATCCAGCCTGTCCCATCTTGCTGTCCTCCCGTCAGCGACGCCCTAAGCCGAGGTCCGTACCCCACAGGGGGTGCCCTTAGCGAGCGTTCGCTTAATAATATAAGTAGTTTTACGCCCCTGGCTGGAGGCTTTGAGTCCGCTTAAGGCAGCCACAGGATAGTCCGGTTAAGTAGTCACGACCTCTCAAGGTCAACTACGAGATGCCATACACAAAAAAAAAAAAAAAAAGAAACAACATTCGTTTTTCGAAACTGCAGTGTTCAGTACGTACTGTTAGAATGGAAAAGTCCCGAATCTTTTTAAAAAAGGTTTATTTAACTTCCTAAACTAATCGACAATATATTTGGGGAAAACTCGGTATACGTCCCAACTTATTGAATGCCAAATCCGAACTAACTGAAAGACGGTGTGCAATCATGTTCTAGGAGGACTGGTGCTGACTAAGCATCAGTATCAGCGTTTACCGTTACAAAGTAGGGATGTAACAACCCCCCCAACAAGATGAAACTTATATTTCATACTAAGTTTCAGGGAGATATGCGAAGTCTCGGGGCTGGAATTTCTTCTAATTCCTGAACTTCATCTGTTAAACTGTTGGATTCTATTTTAGTTTTAAAAGTTGGACATTTACCGAATTTTTTACAGATATTATAAAGTATGAATATTAATATTATAATGATTATAAAGTAGGTAATAATAGGATAATGAGATTCATATTTTATGAATGGACTAGGTTCATTAATAATTTTGTCAATATCTGACATTAACTGGTGATTTGAAGCAGTTACAAGTTTTTCTAGGTGTACATCATTTAACTTTAAAGGTTTTAATTTTGGTAAAATTGACATGAACTTATCTTTATCACAACAAGGATCACTGATAAGATTGAAATTAGAAATTATAGGTTTAATTACTGTATTATAATAAGGTTTAGATAAAAGTTCTCTATCTTTACAATAAGCTTTGCATTCTGGTTCTAGACTGATTACACCAGTACCTAATAATTTGTATTCTGTTATCTGGGAATTACATTCAATCGTAAGTTTAGTTGGTTCTGACTTGACAAATAACCATTTATTGTTTTTCAATTCTTGCCAAATATCTATATTCCCATGAACCAATTTAGTTTCACATTGTTGTGGTAATTTATTAATAATTTTACATAGCATTTCGGTTTCACAAGTAGGCGTATCTTGAACTGAGTAAACATCGAGATTATTACAAAAATAAAGATTAATAGTTTTAATGCATTCACTTAATTCCTGAAGGCATACATATGTTAATTTATCCTTACTTATAGCTATATGGTTACAACTAGGTACAATCATAGCATAGGAATAAGGCTGGTCCACATCATGTGGAATAGGTACAGAGATGGGTTTATATAGCACATATTCTGATTTATAAACTAAGGGGATTTTAATGACAAACACTACTTTACTATTTATAAAATAACACGACAGTTGGGCTAAGTCAGTTAGCGTATGGATACTATTTAAACTTAGGCTAATAGGTAGTTCACAATTCTTATTTAAATCTTTAACACTATGCATCAACTCTTCATACAGTTGGTTAGGTGTTAGAACAGAGGGATGTATAGAATGGCTTTTAGTAAACAATATAGCATTAATAATATCATCAAGTCTAAATGATAAAGTTAGTAAACTAGAAAACAATTCATTATAGATTTCATTCATCTTAGATTCTATATATAAGTCCTTAGGTATATTAGATACATTATTTAATACAGCTGATAAATTTTCAATGGCATTGCCTAACCGGGCCTCATTGGTTTTGATTATTTTAAGTGTTTCGTTATAATTTTTTAATGCTGTATTAGTCATCAAAATGTTATCTTTTAAGAGAGATGAAAGTTTCTTATCATTATTTTCTAAGTGTTGAATTGCGGAACTATACTTGATTGAGTCGTCCTCATCCATTGTGCCAATGACTTGTTTGAAAAAGGAACCGACACCAGCAAACCACGCAGATCTCTTATCTCTATCGGGAATAAGATGAGAAATAGCACTATAATCTTTTAAAATACTGTCAAGGCGAGATGTTAAAGGTTGGAGGAAGTTATGGCATTTTGAGACACTTAGTTCGTTCTGTTGGCAAAGAAATCTAGCAGTTCCTAAGGCGGCCTTAATATTTTCTATATGAGGTTGTATATACCCAATATCAACCGGGACTAATATGTGGAGATAATTTTTAGAAATTTTCAAACTTCCCACGGGGTCGAAATAGATTCCAGTACTTTCTTTAATGGGTTCTATAACATCGGCTGAGATAACGGAGATACACGCCGAGATGATTCTGAAATAACATTCTAGGTTATGAAACTAATCTACATAATTAAATCTTACATGCTAGAACTAATAATTAATTTCAGCAAGTTTAACTTCATCATAATGATGTTTTACGTGCCGACGATTTATCAATAAGGTAAGTGTGTTATTTCCATTAATTCTAATTACTTTATAGGGACCTTTCCAAATGGGTGATAAAGCTTTACGGAGTCGTAAGTGATTTTTGACGTATACCATATCACCTGCTTTGTACTTTATTGGTTTAGTATGCTTATCATAATAAGTTTTAGAAGTTACTTTTGATTTTAGAATATTTTCTACAGCTTTTTCCCTGGAAAATCGTAGACGTTGTTGTAAGATCCTAACGTAATTATTGTATGTAGATTCTAAAGCGGAGTCGTAAATGGATGAGGGTATAAATGCTTTATGACCGAATACTAACTCATAAGGGGTGAAATTTGTAGTACTATGAACTGTTGTATTATAAGTAAGCATGGCTGTATAAACATATCTAGGCCAGTTTGTTTGACTTTCATCTACAAAAGATTTAAGGTATTCCTTTAGTGTTGAGTGGCTCCTTTCAAGGGCTCCTTGCGTTTGTGGGTGATAAGGGGTAGACCAGAGCTGTTTAATTTTTAAAAAGTTACAAGTTTGCTTGAATAGTTCGGCCATAAAATTCGTGCCTTGGTCAGTTAGGATTGTTTTTGGAATACCGAATTGAGCGATAAAATGAATCAGGCATTCAGAGGTTTCCTCTGCAGTAGCGTTGGGTATAGGATAAGCAGCTGAATATTTCGTCAAGTCATCTTGCAATGTTAGAATAAATTTTAATTTAGCGTTACCAACTTCGGGAAGAGGACCTACAATGTCTAATGCAACGCGTTGAAACGGTTGTGTCGACGTTGTAGTGATCTGCATCGGTGCACGGTTAGTTTGACGTAACGCTTTATTACCCTGGCAGGATACGCATTTACGGACATAATTTTCAATGTCACTGCGCATGTTTCGCCAGTAGTATTTTTCCTGGATTCTTTTTAGCATTCTGTTAGAGCCTAAGTGACCCGAAATAGGGATATCATGATTTTCGCGCATAATTTTAGCTATTTCGCTCATAGTCGGATACATAATAATATTTTTGTAAATATTAATGGTTATACTTGTATTATGAAATAGGTACGTGATTATGTTATATATCTTTATGAAACTATGGCTATCAAATGGATTTCTAAAATCCGTGATGCTAAACTCGTTTATATTTACAGATAATAAGTAGTTCTTTAGATTTTTCAGACTTTTAAAAATATCATCGTAAGTGGTTGTTTCATAATGATATACTTTAATGAATAGTAAATAGTAAGTAATATTCTCCTTTTTAGATATCAAGAATGAATGTAAAGTTCTTTCAAATGCGAGGAATTCTTTACTTTCAGTCATATTACCGATAATTTCAGATACATAACGGTTTGACTCGTCAAAATCGATTGAGGTAGGTATCACAATATGTTTTGATTTTGTCTTTAAAAGGTTTTCATTACACTCAAGAATTTTGGTATCAAATGTCACTAGTTTGTTATTTATAGTTTTCAGGCATTTGGAATAAGTATCATCATCATCGAGGACTTCACTGGATTGTGGGGTAGGTATATTAAAGTCATCAGGTAGTTCCAGATTTTCAGGAAGAACAAAATCATCAGGTAGGTCTAAGGTTCCAGGATTCGATTGTGGCGAGGACTGTGGAGGATCATCGGCAAGTATTTGGTCAGGGTTAGTGGAGACATTTTCAGGATTAGGCATTGGATGATTATTAGGTAATGTATTATTTGTCTGCATTTCTTCTATATTTTGTAATGGATTTATTGGATATCGCGAAAGAGCATCAGCATTAGTATTTGTCTTACCTTTCCTATATTGTATTTCATAATTGTATTCCTCTAGTTTAAGGCGCCAACGGATTAATCTAGACCCGGGGTCCTTGCAGTTAAAAAGCCAATTTAGGGGCTTATGATCGGTTAATATTTTAAATTGACGGCCGAAAAGGTAAGGACGAAATGTTTTAGTTCCATACACAATTGCTAGACATTCTTTTTCGGTGACACTATAATTACATTCTGCTTTATTAAGGGTCCTCGACGCGAAAGCGATTGGTTGGTCTTTTCCAATTACACCCTGGGATAATATAGCTGAAATGGCATAGTTTGACGCATCGCAAGTTAAAATAAAAGGTTTAGTAAAGTCGGGGTAAATAAGGACTGGTGCAGATACCAGTTTTTCTTTTAATTGTTCAAATGCTAATTGTTGATTATTAGTCCAGTTGAAGGGAATATCTTTTTTTAGTAGGGAAGTAAGGGACTTAGCGTATTTTGAGAATTCTGGTATGAATCTTCGATAATATGACGCCAAACCTAGGAATGACTTTATGTCTTTAACGCATTGCGGTACAGGAAAATTTACGACAGCTTTTATTTTGTCAGGATTGGGTTTAACGCCTTCACTGCTTATTACATGGCCTAAGTAGGCGACCTCTTTTCGTAGGAATTCACATTTGTCCGGCTGAAGTTTAAGGCGGAATTCTCTCAACTTTTCGAAGACAAGAATAAGTTTTTTGATGTGTGAAGATAAATCATGTGAATATATGACTACGTCATCTAAATACACGAAGCAATGTACACCCTGTAATCCAGACAGGACAGTGTTCATTGTTCTCTGAAAAGTTGCGGGTGCGTTTTTTAAACCAAACGGCATTCGCTTGAACTCAAAGTGTCCTTGGGGTACACTGAATGCAGTTTTAGGTGCGTCTTCTGGCGACATTCTAATTTGGTGAAAACCGGAAGCTAAATCAAGAGTTGTAAAGTATTTACTTTGGCCTAATTGGTCTAAGATTTCATTAATTTGAGGAATTGGGTAATTTTCACCGATAGTAATATCATTTAACTTTCTGTAATCTATTACTATTCTCCATCTCTTTTTCCCGGTAGAATCATCCTTTTTAGGCACTATCCAAATAGGCGATGACCATGGGGATTTTGATGGTTTAATAATCTGCTGGTCTAACATTTTAGATATTTGGGACTTAACCTCTTCTTTGTGTATTTCTGGGAATCGATATGATTTTACATTAATTGGTTGTGAGGAATTAGTTTTAATTTCATGTTGACATACATCTGTACAGGTTAATTGGTCTCCTGGTAGATGAAATACATCAGAGTACTGATGACAGATTTCACTAAGGCAATGTAATTCTTCCTGATTTAAATGAGATGTTCGCAGGAGTTCGGATAATTGCCGGGATCTTTCAAGGCTGCTGCCTAATCTATTATGTTGTATTATATTACATTGAGTGAGGTCAAGTGAACTTAAGGTAAGCATAAGGTTAGCACTTATGTGAACTGGTTTTTCAGATACATTAACAATTGTCAAATTAATTCTATTATTGTCTTTTACTTTAACAATGCAATTTGATATAAGAAGGGAATCGGAAATCTGTTGATCTAATATCATTCCTTCCTTCAATTCAGGGTTTTTCACTGAACATTCTATTACTGTTTCAGTACGAGGTTCAATAACATATGATGGTTCATCGAAGGATAACGAAATGTTGTGATTATTTATTTCTATGGAGTCCGTCTGATAATTAATACGACACTTATAGAATGTGAGCAGGTCACTACCTATTATACCATCGTAAGGTAAGTTAATATCTTGAAATATTTGGAAAGGATGGGTTATACTTAGTTTTTCATTGAACTCTAGCTGTAGTTTAAAACTTCCTACACTTTTTAAATTTTCATTTTTGGTATCTATCCCTTTAATTGTAACAACACTATTTTCTAATTGCAGAGTACTTGTTATGCTTTTCTTTTTCAGGACGCAGAGTGACGCTCCGGAATCTATCAAGAAGGTAAGTGGGTTTTTATTTACGAATGTTTGAAGTTTTATGAAAGGTAAGTATCTTTTTCGGGTAAGGATTTCATATATTTTAAGTTCTTTTTCAGGTTTACAATTGGACTGTTGGTTCAGACCTTCCTTATGGGGCTGGCTACCCTGCGGCGTGGTCCTACCTTTGGAAAGACCGTGAGTTTGGGGCTGGTTACCCTGTCCATTGGTCTTGATATTAAAAGTGTTCAGACCTTCCTTATGGGGCTGGTTACCCTGCGGCGTGGTCCTACTTTTGGAAAGACCGTGAGTTTGGGGCTGGCTACCCTGTCCATTGGTCTTGATATTAAAAGGGTTCAGATCTTCCTTATGGGGCTGGTTACCCTGCGGCGTGGTCCTACCTTTGGAAAGACCGTGAGTTTGGGGCTGGTTACCCTGTCCATTGGTCTTGATATTAATAGGGGTAGTATCGGCTTGAGTGAAAGGGGTTTGCCCCGTGCGATACCTAAACGGGACATTATTTAGTTTAAATCAGTATCATTGATGGATTCGTCTACTTCATCTCTACCCTCTTCCTCACGATTATTGGTGAAGTTTACGCGAGATCCTGGTTTAGCATCTGCTTGTTTGTAATTATAGGACGGTTTAAACGGAGTAAACGGCTGAGGACCATTTGCAAATCTTTTATTATTGAAATCACGCAGTTTGCATTTCTCAAGGACGTGTCCTGCCTTTTTACAGTATCTGCAGAACAGAGACTCGTTGTAAGAAGTATTGGGTTGACTGTAATTGTTAGTTTTAATGGAAATTTTAGGTATATTATTTGTAACGGATTCATTAGTTCTTTGCCTATTGAAATTGCGATATGAGAACTGCTGTATTTTCTCTTCGGATATCGCGGCATTAATGGCATCATTTAAGGTCTTGTAGTCTCTACATCTCACAATACTAGCAAGTCTTGGGACTAATCCTAATATAAAAGTATGGAGAGCGAGGTCTTCCATCGCGGCTAATCTACCCGGAAGTTCGGTTTTCCTTGAATTTGAAACAGTAACTTCCGTAAGAAGTTTCTGCAAACACGTTTCTACTCTTAAAGAGAATTGGCTAACGGGTTCTAGATTTCCTTGCCTACAGTCTTGCAAGTCGGTCAGCAGGTGAGCATAATGTTTGCGTTCACCAAACTGATTTTTCAAAAATTCTTTAAGTGATGGCCATGTCTCAAAATCTTTTATAGAGCACGCGGTTTCTGCCTTGCCTTCTAATTGGCTTAAAACATATTTAAAAACGACGTCCTCCTGTTGAGGAGACGTCAAGGATATTGCGCTATCGCAGTTCCTTAGGAAAGCCGTTAATTTGTCCCTATCGCCGTTAAATGGTTTAATAAATTTAAGAACAACACTTAATGGGATTTCCTCATCACTTTTTGATTCTTTAATATCTCTTTTGGATTCGGATTTCGACATTTTGTTTGTAAGTAATAGGGAATACTAAAAATTACACACCTCTGCTTAACCCTTCGGGAAGTACCGGCGTGATGTTATGTTACTTGTATGGACTTATAAAACGTTATTTAGTTCTGAGAACTGAGTGGGCTCCGGATGTATAAGTTATGCGCAACTGATAAGGACGACTGGAATCGAAGCGTTTTGCCTCTTAACAATTAACCTTGAATCTTATTATTAACTTTTAAAACTAATCTTATTTTAAGTTATCACACGAGACTATGACACTGTAATTTACGCACACTTGTATAACACACACATTTCACTGGATGGAGTAATTTGGACTTACAGGAACAGCTCGTAGGAATTCTTCATTCTGGATCTACTGGATTACGTCTACTTTAGACGTATGGATGGGAAGCTGACGGCTGCCGTCAGGTCGGCGCTGGATACGAGATGAATTGGGTGCAGCAAGTGCTACCCAACTGCCTAATACCACTTATTAAGCAGTGGACCCGGAGCGGCGATAAGCAGCTTTGGACCAAGTCGAATAGTATCGACCTTCGATAAGATGAGTTCGGATTGGGGTGTTTAATAGGCGAAACAATCACAGGACACTTTTAGGAACACAGACACACACAAACTTTTGTTTCCGGCGACGTATTTACCGTTTATTTTTAAGGACACTGGGGATGTCTTATCCCACCGCTGCCACCAAATGTTAGAATGGAAAAGTCCCGAATCTTTTTAAAAAAGGTTTATTTAACTTCCTAAACTAATCGACAATATATTTGGGGAAAACTCGGTATACGTCCCAACTTATTGAATGCCAAATCCGAACTAACTGAAAGACGGTGTGCAATCATGTTCTAGGAGGACTGGTGCTGACTAAGCATCAGTATCAGCGTTTACCGTTACAAAGTAGGGATGTAACAGTACGTAACGGTGCAGTCTACAATGTCGGTAAGTTTTTTTTTTTTTTTTTTACTAATTCAAGACAAATGTCACCATTCATAATAATTATTTTAATCATAATGTTTTATAATTTCAGGATTCAGAAGAGCTATTTAACTTCATACCTTTAGAAAAGGGTCCTGCTCAAATACACGCAGTAAATCAAAAATATTTGGGTCTTGCTGAAGCATCTCGCAAAATATCGAAGAATAAACGGATGGCATATTCCTATATAAAAAAACCTGTTACAAGACCTTCGAAAATCATAAGAATACAAATTATTGATGCAGAAAACTTCGATCAGAAGGATAGTTCAATCTGTAATCATTATTGTGAAGCAGAGGTTTGTGCTCAACACGTCGTTAAAAGTACTTTAATGGATGACATATTGTCTAGCACTAAGGAACTAATAAATAAAATTCAGGAAAACATGGAGAACTCATAAGTAAATATGTTTTATTGTAGTTAGTATGTAAGCCTATCAATACTATACTTAAATAAAAGTTATTATTACTAAATAGTTTCATACTATTTAGTTAGTATAGATAAATATTAATGTGAATAGTTAAAGTTTTAATGTGGTTAGTTTGTAAGCCAATCAAACGCTGTAAATAAAAACGATGTTATGTGACTATCTGTTTGGAACTACTGGGATTACCTACTTAGTACTGCCCTTTCTGTTTTATTGTAAGTAATTAGAAGAATGTTGTATTCTCATAATACACGGACTTATATATTGTATACAGTGTATTTTTGCAAGAATGTATAAAAACTGCGTAATTGTGTTGTCTTCAATAGACGTTATTAAATCATAGTTAAAATTGAATTGCTATAAATAAATGCATATTTATAACTGTAAAATTGCTTTTTATTTAAATTCCTTTTCAATAAAATTAATTTTGTAAGTATCTAGTAACAGATTCGGACACGACTACACACAAATACCTTAAAAAAAACAATCACAAACACACGCGTAGATGTCATCTGAACTTCACCTTGCGTTTTTGCAAGCACATACCAATCCGAATAATGAGATCAACGGATTCGGAGTACTTATAAATAGCTTAGTATGATTTTATGCATTTAATTCTTGCAATTGTAATGTGATGGTTGGATCGTTTTATAATAACTTTATTTATAAGAAGCCTAGTTTATAAGACTTTGTAAAGTAATTATGAAGTTCAAGAGTGCTTCGAATTTTGTATGATTCACATTCAAAAGACGATTTTCATGAACTTAATTTACACCCGCTATCTAAATAAAGTGATGATGGTATCTGCATTTCAAATCATAGTAGACAGTATTTAAATAGATCGGATCAGAGTGGATCTCGTCAATATAATATCAAAAACATGGAAACAAATACTAGAATATCTCAGTCTAGGTTATGTTCTGATGGTGAGAAGTCACTTACTAACCGATGTATAATTGGGGCGATCTGGATCACGAGCGAAGCGAAGTGATCCAGACTCCCCAATTATACACTACTCATGTACCATTTGTGTTGGTCTATCACAGGACTGTATCATTGTAACCATATAATAGTTAGTCAGCAATTGTGCGGGACGAATGAAACAGTGATAGTGCATAAAAACAGTACGAGAAGATTATTATTATTATTACGTATTGGCTGATCCTGTAGCTTTAAATTCGTCCCAAGATGTCACAAATCCTGATCCAGCTCGTCCGTTGCTGCCCTCTTCCAGCGACGCCCTAAGCAGAGGTCCGTACCCCACAGGGGGGGGGGGGGGGCTTAGCGTATAGTCGCTTACTTTTTAAGTTTTTTCAAGCCCTGGCTGGAGGCCTTAATTTATTAGGGCAACCACAGGCAAGCCGGTTAAGCAGACGATAACCTGCGAGATTTCATTTACAAAAAAAAACTCGTTGACACAGTCGGCGGCGAGCTCTCCTGGAGAAAACACTCCAAATACAGAAGAAAGAAGCAACCAGTGGTTTTATTTCTCAGCAACCCAACACTCAAATGAGGCTGTATACCACTATTTTTCATCTCCAGAATGTGCTTTACTATGGCTGCTATCACAACAAATAATATAAAGATAAATCTCATAAGTAGTTAAAACTCATAATAAATAACATTGGTATTTCTGATTTCAGAACACTCTTAGAAAAGGGAAAGCCCAGACTTTGCATCAAAAAAATGGACGCAGCATCTCATGTCAAGTCACCATCAAGAAAACGCAGTGGTATCCTGAGTGCTATTAATCTAACTCTGGATACCAGAGTAAATGAACTGACTACTAAAGAAAAAAAGTCATACAATGTTTGCAGAGGAAAGTTAAGGGAAATAATAAGACTCCGAAACATGTAAAAAAAAGGAAACTAATTTGATTGAACAGATTTCATCAGATGAAAATGTGCAAAAGCTGTGTGAATTAAATATTAGCAATTCCTATAGAGTGTTACTGCAAAGCCAGTTGAGAAATTGCCCAAAAAAACCAAAAGGCAGAAGATACACACAGCAGAAAATTATGTCTTTAGTGATTTATAATAGGTCACCTGCCTGCTACAGACTTTTAAGAAGAATGTTTGCTTTACCATGGCAAAGCAGTTTGAATAAATTACTCAAAAGAGTGCCACTTAAACCTGGCATCAATAAACATATAATTATTTTCTTTTATTAAAAAAATGATTGTTAAGCAAAGTGATGACGTATCCAATATTTGTATACTTTCGTTTGAAGAAATGTCTATTAGAAAACATTTGTAGTATGATACCAATCAGGATATAATATATGGCTTTCAAGACCATGGCAATCATGGGAGAAGTAAACAATACGCCAGTCAAGCCCTTGTTTTTATGTAAGCTGGCATAAGAAAGAAACGGAAGCAACCAATCGCGTTTTATTTTTCACATGCAATAAACGCCGATAGAACGACTGTGATTTTAAAAAAGGTAAAATGTTTATAAAGGTCGACTTGAAGTATTCAAAAAAAAAACATTAAATTAATAATGACAATTGTTTTATTCCTTTCAGATAATAACAGAATGTTTTAATGCAAATGTAAATCTAGTCGCCACTGTATGTGATTTATCAACAGTAAATGTAAAAGTTTTTAAAACGTTAGGTGCAACAACCAGAGACCCTTATTTTGTACATTGTGGACGGGAAATTGTTGCAGTTTTGGATCCTCCACATCTTCTAAAATGTACACGAAATCTTTTTATGAAAAATGATGTTGAGTGCACAACTAATATGCAAGACAATGATGAGCCTGTCAAAGGTTAGCATATTAAAAAATAAACTTATCGATCAGACACAACATTCAAAAGAATTCTTAGTTATAATGGTGCTCAGTGGTGGCCCAGTGGTAACGGCTGCAACTTACGAGTTGTAGGTCGTAGGTTCGAAACCAGACAAGCGCTTTACTTTGTGTAAACTATTTCATCACCACTGCTCTCAAAACGGTGAAGGAAAACATCGTGAGGAAACCGGCATGTTTTAGAACCAAAAATTCGAAGATATGTGATGTGTGACATCTACCAACCCGCACTGGGCCCGCGTGGTGGATTACGGCCCACTGCCTCTCACAGAGAGGAGGCCTGTGTCCCAGCAGTGGGAACTTATTAGGCTGATTATGCTTAGTTATAATTGTAAAAGTATCTCGCGTAAACTGATCTTTAGCCCGATTATTGCGTAAGGCACTTACACCAAAGTCCATTGCATATGTTTGAAAAATTTGTTTGATCAACAGCGAAAAACATGAAATGGATATAATTGAATTTTCAAAAGAAAGGGTTTGCCATTCAAGTATGTTACGCAAGTTGGCTGCTGTTTTTCAGTGGTTTTGAAGAATGCATAATTTAGGGACAGTCCGCCTACATATTATGAATTTCTAATTAATTGTTATTCTTATTAAGTTTAATAAAAAAAACATTTAAATCTACAACTCTCCACCAATAGAGATATGAAGTAGCAATTATATGCACCGTCCCGGAGACTGGCCTTCCCCCTCACGTATCCATAAGGTAGCTACAACCCACGGGCAATCTGGGAGGTTTCCTGTCCAAGCACCCCGTATCAAAGCAGCTAACATTGTAATAAAATAACACAGATCTACCTATTAGTAATTACAGTTAATTAAGAACTAATTATTTTTATTTCAGAAATAGCAAAATGGAGTCACATAGACTTATTTTACAACTTAGACAAAAATAATTTAAATTTTGTTTTTGCTCCTGTTCTATCGGAGCATCATTTGAAGCAACAAATGCGAGTGAAGCTTGCAGCACAAGTATTTAGCCACTCTGTCACGGCTGGCATAAGGGCTAAAATTGCATCAAGTGAGTGTATTGGTTATCTAACCGACTACCTACCTTAGAAACAAGACAGTAGTATCATATCTATTCTCTCTCACAGCCATCATGAAGCGACAGCCTCTTTAAGCTGTACACATAACGTGTGTGTCAGTTTGATAGTAATTTCAATGAATATTGCTAAATTTTATTAAACTTAATTTTAATAATTTAATTGTTTAATAATAATGTTGTTATGGATATCACTGTATTTTTTAAACAGATTAATATTTTTATGTGCATACAAAAGATTTTCATAAATATACTGAGAAGGCACAGTCATTTTATTAATCTCTTTGAATTTGTCTCTGAGGGAGTGTCTGGGACTTAGTTTATAAATTGAACGAATTGCCCTTTTTTGTAAAACAAAAATTGTCTGAATATCGGCGGCATTTCCCCACAAAAGAATACCGTACGACATCACACTATGAAAATAACTAAAGTATACCAAACGGGCTGTCTCTAAATCAGTTAAATTACGAATTTTTCTAACGGCGTATGCTGCAGAGCTTAGTTTTTTTGACAATTTATCTATATGGGGGCCCCATTGAAGCTTGGCATCCAAAGTTATGCCTAAGAATACTGTGGTGTTTTCGGGTTTCAACTCTTCACCCTTAATAAGAACACTAGTTTCTACTTGTCTAACATGAGGTATCGTAAACTTAATGCATTTAGTTTTTCTCTCGTTTAGAAGTAAGTTATTAACATTAAACCAGTTAACTACTTTAGCAAGGGCGCTATTTACATTGTCAGTAACCAGCTGCTGACGTTTGAGTTTAAATAAAAGTGAGGTGTCGTCTGCAAACAACACTATATCATGATTATCCTTTATGAGGTAAGGCAAGTCATTAATATAAATAAGAAACAAAAATGGGCCAAGAATTGAACCCTGGGGGACCCCCATTCTTATTACAGATCCAGGTGATCTTTTTCCGTTAACATCAACTGTCTGAATCCTATCACTTAAGTAAGAAGTAAGAAGATCCAGAGAGGCATTCCGGATTCCGTAGTGGTGCAGTTTCCTGATCAATGTTTCATGAAGAACACAATCGAATGCCTTGGACAAATCGCAAAAGATTCCCAAAGCATCGCATTTGTCCTCCCATGCCTTGTAAACATGTCCTAAAAGTTCAAATCAGTAGTTGAACGACCCCTTGTAAAACCGAATAATTTTTTATAGGTAATTTTATTAACTTATTGCCAAAAATAGTTTAAAACCAGTTCCCTTTTTAAAATTGTCACGTTCTTTCAGATGAATTTCCACCTGAAGCCCTGGCAACTGCAACATTTACGAACAATTTCGACGAGTTTTTCGATGCCTTTAATGCGAACAGCCCTGATCTACGTGGAGGAAAGAAGTTCTTTAAAAAAATGCGAATATTTATTTCGGAAATGAAATATCTAGGCAGTAAGTCCAAACCTCCATCCCAAGACGGTTGGATTCACACATTGAATGCAATAGAAAGGCTATGGAAAAACCTTCAGTCAATTAAAATTAAAAGCCTTTCGACGCGTCGTCTAAATCATGCTCCCTTGGAAAACTGTTTCGGCTGCATCAGGTATTATTGCGGTGTTAATTATAATCCCACAATCTAACAATTTGTGGCGGCAGTCGAATTTGCGCCACTCGGGGCAAAGAAAAAACTGTTAGGATCATACTGCAGTATTGTGCGACAACATGTCCAGTTTTTTAACGAATATTCCAGAGGAAGAAAAAGGAATAGACCACCATGATTTCATTTTAAATGACATTGAGGCATTATTGGCTGAAGCAGTCGAACAGGCGATGCCGGAAAGTCAAGCTTGTGGATACGTGTGTGGTTTCATATACAAGAAACTCCGTCATAATAATTGTCCATATTGCCGGAGAACGTTTTTGTCCGACACAGCTGAAACCATACTCATACTTATTCACTAACTTTAAAGAATATGACACAAAACACGCATTGAACTACGCTAACAAAGCCACGATAGGTACTATGTGTGGAAACAATGGTCACTTTAGTTCAACAGTAAGGATGAAGCTTGGAAAAAAATTTTCAACATAAAAATTCGTACTGGACTAGATATGGTTGACTTTTCTTTTATAAGTGATTGTCCAAAACATTTAGAATTAAATAAAAATGATTTAAAATCCAGCACTTTTTATATTTGTGTTAAAAGATTTACTGTGCTGAAAAATAGAGAAATGGATGAAGAGGAGAAAAAGAAGGCTGTAGAAAGAAAAATGAGAATCCTGAGAAATAAATGATAAACTAACTTAATTCATGGTTTTATTTGTTTTTATAAGCAATAATACCATGGTTGATTACACAGCATGAAGAGGATTCATAATTATATCGAGTTTAGAATTAGTCTCCATGTATTTATGAATTTCTCTTCATGCTTCAATCTTCAATAGATTTCCCGGATTTTCCCGCTATAAAATGGCGGGAAATCGCTTGTTTAATTTCCGGATAATCCGCAACGGCGCTGGTGTATACGTGTGTAATGCTATGGTTGCATTTTTTTACCATAGAGTTACCGTTCTTCTCTCGGTAGAGAGTAGTTATATTCTTTGCGTTAAAGTAAAAGGAAGGAGAAACGTAATGATACGCTACAAGACGTCGTTGGGGAATCCCCGGCAAACATTTTATCGCCGCTAGTGTTACCACATTTAACGGTGGAGACCAAGAACGATCTCCTCGCGCGCGGAACTGAATTAAAACGCAATATTACAAGATTTGTGCAAATTTTGATTTATTTTTATTTTATTTTATTTTATTTATTTGGAAGAACAAACAATTACACATTATATATTACAAAGAAGTAGAAAATTAGTAGTTATACAAATGTGCAACCAACAACGCTCTCCACAGATACACAAGAAGACAAAGACAATGTTGGTAAAGTAAAAGTCGGACAGAATAGATAAGTACATGACAGAAAATACACATAAGTAAGGAACATTACAGATAATTTATATTATTCACATGATTTTTTGAGTCTGTCAAGCAATAGAGTTCTAAATTTTCCAGCGGATAAGGCAAATAGATCCAAGTTAGAGAAATACTTATTGAAATTGCTTGGGAGGCGACGTAAAGGCGAACGCAAACCTGCATTCGTACGACTAGCAGTAACGGCGAAAACAGGTCTTGAACGCACCTCACGTCCCTGAATGGTTCTAGGGACAACATAGCACAACTTGTTACGAATATCCAAACAATCGTACGAGTTGTTACACAGATCGTATAAAAACATAGTTTCTAGAAAAGTACGTCTAGACTTCAAAGAGAGCAAGTTGTATTCTTTCAATAAGTCGATATAGGGGTAGTAAATACGACTTCTAGAACAACGGTAATGCATCGTTTTCAAGAACTTACGTTGTACACGCTCGATACAGTCAGTATATTTATTATAATAGGGACTCCACACCGGCACCGCATACTCTAGTTGAGACCGGATTAATGATCGATACAAATTTAAATATGTGCTCGGGTGGACGAATTCCGTAGCTGATCTTATTACGAATCCATACATACTATAAGCCTGACTCAAGATTTTATCAACATGTGCGTCCAGGTGCAATTTATCATCGAGCAGTATTCCCAGGTCACGAATTGTGTTAACTCTGGCTAAGATTTCACTTTGTAGTGCATAGGGGTGTTTGAATTGGTTTTTATTTTTAGTAAAGCTGATAAAACAACATTTGGGCATACTAAGTAGTAGTTTGTTTTTAATACAATATTCTACTAAGCGATTAAGATCTAGTTGGAGTAAATGACAGTCTTGTATTGATATAATGGGTCTTAAAAATTTAAGATCGTCCGCATAGAGTAGGAACTTAGAGTTAAGAAAACACATATCGATATCGTTAATAAAAATTACAAATAACAGAGGTCCGAGAATTGAGCCCTGAGGCACTCCTGACGTTGCGGTTATGGTGGTAGAATAGAAACCATTGACAGCTACTCTTTGTGTTCTATTTGACACATAAGAAATGAACCAACGTAACAAATCACACGGATACCGTTAAATGCCAGCTTTTTCAAAAGCAATTCATGATCAACCTTGTCGAAGGCTTTTCGAAAGTCAGTGTATACAGCGTCAACTTGCACACGAGAGTCCATACTATTAAACAAATAGTCAGTGAATACTATAATATTAGTTGTTGTAGATCTTCTTTTTACGAACCCATGCTGGTGCTGTAATATTTTGTCATGGACAATCGGATACAACTGATTGTGAACGAGCCTCTCGAAAAGCCTCGATAAGGCCGACAATATAGAAATGGGCCGATAGTTTTCAACATCCTGGTTTGGACCAGTTTTATGAACGGGAGTAATATTTGCTCGCTTCAAGACTTCGGGAAAAGTTCCCTGACATAAACATTTATTATAAATAATACGCAAAGGTGCACATATATTTGACTTAGACTTTCGGGGTTTTCGATTAATGAATTAAATTTACCTGATTTCTATTAAACTTCAACTCTCTGTCAAACCGGAAAATCTCTATGAATATTGTTTCTTTTTCCAGACTTCATTTTAAAATTTGAACACATTTAACGAACTCTGACTAGTTTGATAAATAAGTTTTCACAGAAAAATGGCTGGGGGTATTTTATCAGTATCATGTAACAATAACAAAAATAACAAAAAAAAAAAAAGCAAATCATTTGCTCATTTTCAAGTTATAAAGCATAATTGAAAATTCATATTTGCTGAAAAGAGTGTCATTGATGGAGCAGCGGCAGATGATCATTGCATTTAATGCAAGGACATGAGGACCTTGCCCGGCCGGGCCGTGTCAGGACTGGACACAGCCCGCACACAAAAAAAAAACTGCTAGAATAACGCAATGACGTATTATCATATCATGTAAAAATAGAATCACGTACGTCCGCGAGGCTTTGCATTTGTGTGAGTGCACATTGCGACGCGTCATTTGCTTGGCAATCGGACAATCGGCCTGAGGCGCTGTGCGTCCCTCAAGCGATCACATTGGTGCCATTGGTAATCACTCACACAAATGCAAAGCTCAGCTTTGGCCTCGCGGACTGTACTCCATCTACCCCACAGATCCACCCAAATAATGGCAGACTAAGTAGTACGCAAATAATGTAAATCAAAGTCTAGAACGATTTTTTTTGTTACAAGTTACGAACCACTCGGATATAAGCAACGGTCAAAACTATAATAAAATGGTACATGCATTTATACAATAACTTCAGACAGTACCTAAAATATGTAATTTAAATCGAAGCGCGATCGCGTTCAGTTTCATTGGTGAAATTCGCCCTCAGTGTCATCTTTTTTTTATCGTACCAATTATACCGCCCCACGTTCCACACCACCACGTTTCTGTCTTCACACAGCGCTTGACCGCTTGTTAAATGTTCCTGAAAGTTTTTTTTTGCGCAACATTTACACTTACAAAGATGCACAAAGATAAAAAGTAACAATTATGTCTTTGTTTTACCGAAGATGCAATATCGTGGGCCAAAAGTAAAACGTTTTTACATGTCACTGACACTTGTACTTGACAGATGGTTGGCAACACAGGCACAAACATAAACCAACCAACCAACAGTGTCCTCCGGTCAATGTTATTGGACTGTCAAAAGATCCTTGTAGCACTGTACAATAAGGTAAATTAACTGTGAAAAGACTGTTGGGGATAGGGTGGCAACTCATCCTAAGGGCTGCTATTTGTGTACGATAAATCGTATTTCTGCGATTTTTAACCATTATACGTACTTAGTGGTACGGTTACTGCATTTTTTACCTGGCAGCCCCCAAAACTGTCATAAGTCATTGTCTCAAAATCAGAGAAGAGTTAGAGAATAGATTTCTCGTCGATCGTTGTTTCGTCTAGATTCAGTCAATCGTAATAATTAAATTAGATAATTAATGGTTATAATCATTTTTTTGTATAGTAAAGTGAGGGTCAAAGTGTATTATTTTCAACTGAATCCTAGTTGCCTTCATTGTTTTCCGGCTGTCGATAGTTAAATTATGAAAAATGTAGCGCAAAGTACTGCATAACGGTAAAGTTCTAAATAAAGCCTAATTATTATAATATTGTATGCGTACATTTGTGATGCTGATCCATATAAATTTTGTAGGTGACCTTAAACCGCCGCTATTTGTTCATCTTTGAACTAATAAGGTTATGAAGTGATCCCAAAATTATATTTCATAGCAAGCATCTTGTTGACATACAGCTGATCAAACAATCTTTGTTCGAAGTTTAAAGCGCTTACAGTTATGGAAATAATGTTTCGTTTTCAAATGTCTTAAAGTAAACTTGAGTTTTGATTTCACTGAAATATTCCATTTTTCAATTGACCAGCAATAAGACAAATGGTGAGTACAGTTAGCCAGTGAACATCACAGCAATTTGAATGAATATCGGTGTAAATTGTGGAGCAAATCCATTATTAACTAATTAATAAAATTTGGAATCATTAGTGTAAATGTGATACTTGTCTATTAATTTCTTACAAATCAAATATTTTATTGTGTTGTATTAAATTATGAACGAAATTATTTTCATTAAATCAGATTTACTTATAATTTCCATTACAGGTTTGTAAATTTATTATTGACTAGAGATTTTCCAATACTGAATCAATCTGATTCAGTATTGGAAAATCTCTAAAACAACAAACTATTTGGTATTTTAGTAAAACTTCTCGAATGCTATTAAATAAATTTATAATTGAATTGCAAATGCTTGTTTAACATTCTGGCATAGTGTACTTAATAATTAAATATTTTACAAACATTTAAGGACAATAGAGAAGATATTTTTTAATCAAAATCATTATATTTTCAGCTTTCAAGTACAATCAAATTGAAGTTATTAGAAATATCTTCTAATCTTTCTGCTCATCATGAAGCAATTAGCAGCATGGTAAGTTTTATGACTTTGTATTGATTCTCTTATCTAAAACTGTGGGCACAGAATGACAAAAAAAAGTAAATGAATGTAACAAGCGCACAATGTTAAATAAGATTATATGATATTTATAGTAATGTGAATCACAACATGCTATCTATATTAGCTCTGTGGTTTAAAAAAACAGCTGTGCCACCTCTTTGAATGGCCTATCTTTTCACGAGAGTTGCCGTCAAAACATGTTCAAGATTATATTGATTCTTTTCTGATACTTCCGGGGTAAAAACGAAAAGGTTTTATCTTCATAACTGTATAAAAGTGTACATACACAATTGTAACAAGAAAAATGCCTTGATAACTGCTACTATGTAAATAGCTTAAAATTATCGAGCAATAGCATCATAAACAATGATTCATCATTATAAAATAACAGACTGAAAATACACAATTTTGCTTGTTTTTTTATGCCCACACATGTATGATTATTTTTATCACAATCACAGTAACTTTATGAGGCAAACAAAAAGTAGCAAAACACTATTAATTGTTCCTAGTACTTTTATATTTGTAATTATTATGATAAGTTTGGGCAAGGCAACTGAGGACAGGTGCGCTGAACTTTTGATAATTTATTGCATTATTCAATTTCGAGGATATATTGCTAATCAGTATGACGTTTTTATTACAACTAGTTAGTTATTATAATGTAATTAAAATATCAATTAATGAAGTTAATAATGAATAAAAAAATATGTTAAAAATGCACATAACTAACACTATACCTTTGCCATTCAATTTATAATTTAATTCTATCTGCTTAATGAATGTGTCATTATAAAATCTGGAATTTATGTAAACATTCACCACATGTACTGTATTCATACAAAAAAAAAATTGCAATAAAATTATTATGGCCATAATCTAAGAGTGAATCCTAACATTCATGCAACAGGTATCAGAAGAAAATAAGTTCTTACGACAAAGAGGAATGGGAGACGATGGTGGAACAGCTCTTGATGCGCGGCACTTACCGCCGCCGCATCGTAGACTTCTCTTCGCATCCCCGCTCCTACCTCATTGATGTTGACTTAGTTCGAGGTACACCTTCATTTGTATGATATATTTTAGCTAAAAACATTTAATCTAAAACCTACTAATGACACAACTTATCCACTCCCTGTAGGGACACAATCAAATGAAAAGGTTTTGGTACTTGTGAAAGGGATTATTCAGTGAAGTAACGATTTCTGCAACCCAGACACACCAAACTTTGTTATACTTAATATAAGTCTTGTATTACTTATAAGAAATGTGACACACATCGGGCAATCCCATTGTTGTGGCAGGTGTCTATAAGCACTTTTGATCAAGATCAAGCCATTGATTGACTGACAATCCAATAAGATTTTACCTAAACCTGTGTTGCAATTAGAACCGAAACAGTAACAAATTAAGTATCTATGTCAACAGGATCTTCATTCCCAAAAGCGAAGCCCACACTGAGTATGCGTCGTGTCATATGGTACGCTCTAGTCCGACTATTGTTCCTACCCGCGCTATACCAGTGGTGGACCCAGCAGACCTCGCCAGCTTGCGCCAGGTTCCTCCTCAGTCTATGGCTCATGCAGGTCCTCAATATATCCATATACTTCATGACGCCTGACTTGGTGGAAAGTGATGTAAGTTGCCAATCCATTTTAAACACGAATTCTTACAGTTTACAGTTTGATTTTAATTGTATTTAACTGTTGTTTATTTATGCTTTCTTCTCTGGCTATCGACATGTTAATGTGGATTGAAAATACAATGACCAGTAGCTAACATTAACTACCAGACACGCTTTTTTTTGGAATACAATATTATTTATACAACATAGTTTAGTAGGTTTTTTAAAACAATATTATAATGGTAACATTATTAACATATCAAACACATGGTTCATGTTTTGCCTTATCCTTGTCAGTTGGCTGCCTCTCAGGTTGTTTTCGAAAGTTTCAATCATTTTATCTTAGAACTAAGATAAGTTTAAGTGAGGTCCAGTTTTTATTCAACTTTGGCGCCCAACGTGGGTCACATTTTTTATGTATACTTTGTTTTCTTTCATTTTCAGCCAAATTGTTGGTTAGTGCCTCTAGGTTTGATGCTGGTTCTTAGTGTGGTACACTCACAGATAGTGAGCACGACTGAAATGGAGCTCGCTCGCGTCCGGCCCCGCACCACATTCCGCCGCAAGTTACCTAGATATTTCAGGTAGGTAATTACTTACACTAGCTAAATATATTAGGTATCTTAGTATCGATTCACTGTACTACTATTATAAAAATAACACTTATTTCTGGGCAATTCAAGAGACCACAAATATCACTTTTAATGAACTCCAAAATAAATATATAAAATAAATTGGTAGTGTAGTAAACTTAATACAGGGTATTAAAACAGGCGTGGAAGATCAGATTGCGATGGTGGCAGCGTTGGCGGCTCGGCCGAAAGTGGCGCCACCTCCAGTCAGAGCAAGACACCCACTTCTAAACCGGCCAAGTTCCGACGAAGACAATCGCGCACTGAAATCGCTGAGAATGGACTGAGGTTAATGCCAGTTACCCTTATTTAGATTAGACAGACCTAAAGTTTTTAAGGAACATAACAAATTTTTGCAGTGGGAGCGAACTATTTTATGGATCGAGTTATTATATTTTTCCTAATAAAAATAATTTTAAACAACACTTAATGCATTCAACACAAACTCAAAATGATGTCTGAAAAATTCTGTACGAAAATCTTTTGAATTTCAGAAAACGTAAGAAGGATTTGACAAAAGAACATCAAATAAAAAACTTGGAGCCTGTTAAAAACAAAACTGTCATTAAAGTTAAAGCGAAAGACTCCGATGACGAAGATTACATGGTTTGGAAGAAGCCTGATCTAACGGCACCCATAGTGACGTTCACCCCACCGCCTGATGACGCTACTCCTAGCACCTCCTTCAGATACAAACCCAACGTGCTAACAAAGAAACAACTAGAATCGTTCAATGTGAGACAGAATCATCAAATACACATTTCCAGAGCCCTCGCTGACGGAGACGATGGCTTTGAAAGCCTAAATGGATACAATTCTAACGGAAGTGAAGGAGAAAGAGTTAAAAATGAGACTGAAAACGGAATAAGACAGAAAGAAGCGAGCTCTAAGGAACAAAATGGTGGAACTTCTGCAGAGAAAAATACTCAAGATATTAAATTAGCTGAAACTCCTAAAGCTAGTACCAAAAACGAAGAGCCAAAAAATAATGCACCTGCTAGAGTATTTGTTAAATCTAACATATCGAAGAGAGACGACGATGAAAAATCTTTAGATGCTGATTCTGATGGTGTTGCTCCAACTAGCAGTCCCAGTACTGGCAAAAGAATTGGTGTCAGATTTAGAAGTTCATGGGCTCAAGAAGGAATACGCATACAAGAATCTAGTGACGAAAACTTTCCTACTGTCAATAAGAAGAAAGAAAAGGTATTTTTTATATTTGTTATTTCCTTCTAAGCATGTTTCCAACAAAATTATATGAACTCTTAAAAAGCACTTCTTTTTTAAGGTGAACACTTAATAATAACTTGTCCTATCTTTTAACATTAGGTAATAGATGAAAGGCATTTACAGCACGCGACTAAAGGTACTTAATGGCCGTTCGGGACTCTAGCATGTCAATAACAATACGTTCGTTACTATCGCTTCTAATACCATGTTTGATGCCTTTATCATTTAAAATACGCGGGCGGCACTGAAAGTTGTTAGAACTGGCGACTTGTAAACGATGTAATAAAAAAATTAGTTCAAATTTTGAAAATGGAACTCTTTGCCAATATTATTTTGTATTTATTGTATTTATTTGTCATTTGTTTACGATTTGGCGGCAAACTGAAAATTGTCTGTGCACGTCAGAATGAATTTAACGCGAGAAAATTTTCGTACAATGAAGTTTTATGACTTTCGATGTCATTTAAGTCAACAAGAAAGTTAAAAATACTTCGATGGCCTTTCACGATGAAGCCCCATTTCGTGCCACTGTTTACAACTGGTTTAATGAGTTTAAACGTGGTCACACTAATAGGCGTCGTTCTTCGGAAGGACAGGTCATTACGCAACAATTGTTTTAGAGGATCGAAAAACAGTTACTGCGGAGTTCTACACTAACAATTGTTTGCCACTTGTCTTGGAAAAAGTTCGGGAGAAACGACCTCGCAGTAGGATCCTCCTTCACCACGACAACGCCTCGTCGCACACCGCCAAGAAAACAATCGACTACTTGGCGACGTCAGATGTGCCACCGCACTATAGCCCATACCTCGCACCTTGCGATATTTATTTATTTCCGAAAATAAAAGAAAAACTTCGAGGAAAACGTTTTATGGACGCCGAGGAAGCAGTGGCTGCGTTTCAAAATGCCGTCGAAGAGACCCCTAAGGACGAGTGGGCAAAGTGCTTTTCTCAGTGGTTCCATCGGATGCAGCGATGTATTGATATAAACGGACACTATTTTGAAAATAAATAATAAAACTAATAACTTGCTAGTTTGTTCAGTTTTTGATTTTCTAAGAACTTACAGTGTCACCCTCGTATATGAGATTGGCTCCGTGGGTACTATATTTATTTTACAAAAAAAACTTGAATGCTATGAGTAATAATGTTGGGGGTAATATTTTTTCTTTCTTTTAACTGACATGTTTACATGTTGTATTCAACATTTTGGTCTTACTTGTCACTTGTACTCCCGCATCATTGTATTTTCTTTTTGTACCATATTTGGGAACCTTCTGGTTACGGAAATATTGAAGGTCAAATTTCCAACTGTTACTGACGGTTTTTTCTACGAAAACAAGTATTTATTGTTTTAACTAGAGATCGAATATACGGATGCATATTTAAGCATGTAAGCAATGTAAAAAGAAAACTCGGGTTGCCAGGAACACCGGGAATGCATAACTAGTCGGGGAAGCTATATAAAAAAAGGTAGATATGCGTCCGATTCTATAGTCAGAAAAAAAAAATTGTTGATTCTGGAACGGCGAGATTTTTCGAAACAAAAGTGCGTTCCATAATAGCCAACATCTCAACTTTAGGTGAGTATGCATCCGAATATCCGATCTCGATATGTGATGGGTCTTTTTACTCCCTGGCTCTTTTTATGAAGAAATTTTTATATTTGATAATTAAAATACTGAATAAATTTCCATAGAAACTAGACAATTACCAGTCATCGTCATCAGACGGGGAATGTTCGGCATCTGCTCCATCCATCGCCCTTCCATCCCACCATACCATGTCTGATTGGGTTGGGCAAACTACTAACAGTAAGCATCAATTATGTATGTTAACTATCAACTATTTTCACTAATGTTTGTACGCTATTTATTTACTGATTTGCTGTTTTTTTTTATCGATATCTTGCTTGTTGGTCTAAAAAAGTCTTATGTCGAGAATCAATAAATGTGCTCATAAACTTTGATACAATTCCATTGATCAAGCTGCAATCATTTAATTCTAAAGCGATGTGTTATTTTAAAGAAATGTTGCACGTATCGACAGGTGAAGAAAGCAGTTATTGCTCGCAATCGGAAGGAGAACATTCAGATGTGGGCTTTCCTTACACTGCTGACAGTTCATGGGATCCTTTTGCAATTCTCAACCCGACTAGCGATACAGGTAACAGTCATTTTCATTACACTTCTCACTAAAACAGGGCAAAAAACTTGTACAACGTTTTCTACAAATTCAACGGTTATTCTAGCTGCCGTATCATTCCAGAACAGGCATTCCGGAACTCCGAAACGTCGAAAAACACGAAAAAATAATCTTATCTAATTGTGAGAAAGCTTGTAGTAAATGAAACATTATGTCTGTGTGACTATGAAAGTATAGTTTTCGTGCCGCTGGTTTTTTTTCTTCATTAAATAGGATTTTTAAAATTATAATGTAGTTATAATCAAAAGTAGTTTCTTGTAAAAAAATATCAAACGTCAGTCTGGTGAATTTTTTTGGAAAAAATGTTGCGACTATTTGTGATTTCACATGAAAACTTAATTTGAATAATCCCTTTCAGCCACATGCAAAACAAAGAACTCGACGTTTCAAATAACAATTAATTTTGTTTAAATTATTTTTCCATTTCTCACAAAAATGCACAAAATTTATCAAAATCAGTCGATTTTATGCACGGCGCGGCGCCTTAAAAAAAATCTTTAATTCATTATATTACAGACAACGCACAGCCAAAGTTGTTTAAATAACGAGAGTGAGCAATGAGTAGGTATTATAGAAATTTCATCCCCTAAAGGGGTATAATAGGGGATAAAAGTATGTAAGGTAGTTCGTCATTTTGGCCGATGGGCAATCCAATCGGGCACAGGGGTTGTACTTAATGAAAAGTATTAGAAACAGCGACATCTCGCTCGCACAATATCTCCGACTACTTTGTGCCAACTTTTTGCTTCATATTCCATAGTAAAATGTACGATGTGGGAGCGTGGCTCGACTCTTCGCGCGGAACTATCGGCCGTGGACATCAGCTGGTATGTTGTGGCACGCGCCGAGCGAGCCATGGCGGCCGATGGTTGTCTATGGGCCAGCCTTGCCATGGCTGCCGCCGTCGCTACCATCAAACCTCTCATACGATTTGCTCAGGTAATCCTTAAGGTCAAATTTTATTAGCTAGCAAGACACCACAGACGTCCTGTCACATCACGTCTGTGAAGATTACACAAAAAAAAATAACTAAACTACCTACGTAAGATCGTTGACCGAAAAAAAAGTCATCCAATCACTATGTTTTTGTTTCATTATAAGAACTAGAACTGGAATTTTATATTCGTTAAAAAATATTTTTGTACGAGTGAAAGGGCATGATATAATAAGCCCCGCCCCTTTGATTATACATATGTACTTAGCTTTATGAGAAACTTTTTTTGCCATAATTAGGTTGCTGCAGAACAAGACACTAGAACGGAGGAAGAACTTCAGGCGCTCTCCGTTCTTACTTACTTCCCGACACTTATGGCAAGCTACAAAGGATCCCTGGATTCTATCTTCGTTGGTGCTTTTGGTGATAATATTTGGTAAGTCTAGACAGTTATGAATGTTTTAATACTAGAAAAATCCTAAGACTGGTGAGGAGACTTGACACAGCATATCAAAATTAATTTCAAAATAAGAAAATCACAATGTTTCTTCTTGTCTAAAAGGTTTATTAAGTCACGCCAAGCATAGCTCCGGATTCAAACTACAGTCACCATGTCTCCTTTGAGTCTCCTAAACAGTAAGCGAACAAAAATGACCAGGGGCGGCACTATTATTATTTTTACTTTACTCACACACTGTATTATTCCGGTGAGGAGACTTGACACAGCATATCAAAATTAATTTCAAAATAAGAAAATCACAATGTTTCTTCTTGTCTAAAAGGTTTATTAAGTCACGCCAAGCATAGCTCCGGATTCAAACTACAGTCACCATGTCTCCTTTGAGTCTCCTAAACAGTAAGCGAACAAAAATGACCAGGGGCGGCACTATTATTATTTTTACTTTACTCACACACTGTATTATTCCAAGTTAATATTTTAGGAAAATCATATATTTTTACAATTGTTTGTAAATATGTGAGCACAATGTACCTATCACGTGATTAATTGATATACCTTTGCTTTATTTTTAATTTTTTTGTACCAATAGTGGTATAGTATTTTTATTCTTGGTGCATCGTCTTCACATATAGAAATATAATTAATGTATACAACATATTGTAAAACATTTTAAAAGAGTAACGGTGGAGTTTCTTGCCACTTCTTCTCCATACGAAACTACTTTTTGGAAGTGGCGCCTAGAATCAGTTCTATTTTTAATGTAAATGTTGACGTTCAAAAGTGCCTTTTTATGGGCTTATTTGAAATAAATGCTTTGACTTTGACTTTGACTATAAGCTTTGGAAGCCATAACTGTTCCTTTGCAAAAAAAGGGATCCTACAAGACGAACAGCATATTCATGTACCCCTCATTGTTTTAATTTGTTGAATTGTTTTTGCCCGCGTCTTTCTACATCGTTCTCAGATGTATTATTTCAACACGAATGATATGACAATGGTTATATTATGGTATATTTTGTAAAACTGTTTTGATTTAAAAGAGTAGCCATGTAGTATTTTTGTTCGTACTTCTTCATAGGAACCTACTACGCTTTAGAATGGGCAATTATCTTCAGCTCTCTGACTGACCGACCCTTTTCCCTCAAATATGGCGAGGGGGGTAATGGCTGATCTTTGCGTTATGCTCGTGAACGGGTGCTACTTGTGGTGACTGGTCGTCTTGCTGTCTATGGTTTTATTATTGTTACAGTAATTGTTCTGTTAATTTATTTTACTTTGATGGTCCTAGTTTATCATTTATTTATTTTATTTGTTTGTATAATAATTCCAGTATTGCATATGTAAGCTGCCATGCCCTTTAGGCCTGGAGGCTTTTATTTATGTATTAAGCTTTATTTACATTCAATTTTTTTTTCTATTTTGTTGGTATTGGCGTAGCTGGCTGACGTATGGCAATTAATTTAATGTTTTGGTAATTTGTTACAATTGTTTAGAATCGAGTTCTTCTAACCGAACAGACAGCTGTGCTGCTGGGGAGTTTGTTGCGCCACTTCTTCTTCCCAGCTAAAGCACTAGGAAGTGGTGAAGGGCGGGCGTTTTGGAGGATCTTATGTAATTTTGACGTTCGAAAAGTGCTGATTCTCAGCCTAATTTGAATAAATGACTTTTGATTTTGACAATTCAAATGTGCCTGTAATTCGTCTAATTGAAATAAATGTTTAAGTTTTGAGTCTGGAAAATGGAGAGCCTAGAGCTCTCAGTTTTGAGTCTGGAAAATTGAGAGCTCTAGCATAGTATTCTCAGTCTATTAAATTTCGTATTTTTCACCAGGTTGGTGTCAACGAACCTGCTCTCCTGCATGCTTCGATTCGCTCTGGGCGCTCTCGTATTCTTCTTACTGGCGGTAGCGGAGCGCGCGTTCAAACAACGCTTCTTATACGCCAAGCTGTTCTCACATCTGACGTCAGCGCGGCGGGCTCGCAAGTCCGAGTTACCACACTTTAGACTCAACACTGTGAGGAATATAAAGACGTGGCTGTCTACAAGGTCTTATTTGCGAGTAAGTGTTCGAACAATGTTTGCTACAGCCCAAATCTACCGCTTAAAGAAGCAACTTTGCCTGTATGAAGCTAGTTTGTATATATGAAGCTCATAAACTTGAGAACCTCTACTATACAATAGAGTACACACAACGTGAAGGGTTTCAGAGTGCAATATTTTCTTGTATAGTTTAGCTGTGTAGTGTAAGTACACGATTCCTTTCAGTCCGTCCAAAGTATTGAATGACGCAATAGATATAAATGAATGAATATGAAGACTTAACTCTATCATAATATATGATTGTAATCATTTTAGCGTCGGGGTCCTCAGCGGTCAGTGGAGGTCATCGTGTCAGCCGCATTCATGCTAATTGTGGTATTACTAGGCTGTGTTAGTACACACCTATTGAGAGTAAGTGCTATTATATATTGTCCAACCGCCAAGAAATATTATAAGAAATTCTCCATAAGACGTATAGTAACTACCTCAGATTAATCACCAATGAAACGGAGGAACTATACGTCTATACCTAAGTATAATAAAGTAAATGTTTAGTTAATTGAATGTATTGTCATTAAGGCCCGCTTGCACCACAAATCACTAAGTGCGGATTTCACCAATGTTATTGAACGCGTTCAGCACATCTAAAACGCGTCCAAGAGCTATCAGTGTCAATAATATTCCATAAAAATAATGACACTGACAGCTCTTAAACGTAGTTTATGAGTTGATCGCGTTCAGCTTCGTTGGTGAAATCAGCCTAAACGTGTTTAAAATATCGTTCTGTTTCTGGCAATCGTTTAAAGATGACAGACAAAATCGCACGCCCAGAACAACACTGACTGCACGTCAAAATAGCAAATTTTTCTGAATCAACGGAAATCCGTTATGACAAAGTTATTACGAAAGTCCAGGACATTGCATGTGAGGCATCCAATGCTAATCAGTATTATCTCATGTTATGATAAAGTAATTGCGAATGTCCAGGACATTACATGTGAAGAATCCAATACGTATCAGCATTATCTCATGTCATGACAAAGTTATTGCGAAAGACTAGGAAATTGCATGTGAAGAATCCAATGCGTACCAGCATTATCTTATGTTATGACAAAGTTATTGCGAATGTCCAGGACATTGCATGTGAAGAATCCAATGCGTATCAGCATTAACTCATTTTATGTCAAAGTTATTTCGAATGTCCTGGAAATTGCATGTGAAGAATACAATGCGTATCAGCATTATATGATGTTATGTCTAAGTTATTGCGAATGTCCAGGACATTGCATGTGAAGAATCTAATGTGTATCAGCATTATATGATGTTTTAAATTAGTTCAGTGCTAAACGCATTTAGTGATATGTGGTGCGAGTTGGCCTTAATGTTCTCGGTTCCATTGACCAGAAATAAGCTCAACCTTTGAAGCCTCATTTCATGTAACACCATGTTTCGTACAAAATATTTATTTATTTTATGTATTTATTTATACAAGTTCAGAAAAATAATAAGATTAATAAAAGTGTAATAATACTCAGGACTCGGTGACGTTAGAAAGCGGCTGGGTACTGGAAGTGTTACTGTGGAGCTTCTGCATCGGTATATACCTACTGCGACTCGGAACTTTGGGCAGCAACGTGAACAAGAAGTACCGCGGCTGCCTGTCCGCCATACTGACCGAACAGATCAACTTACACCTCGCCATAGAGCAGAGACCAGAAAGTAAAGAACAACTGACAGTTGCTAATAATGTACTCAAACTGGCTGGTGATTTACTTAAGGTATGTTTACACAAAAAAAAATTAAACCTCGTAACTGAGCAAGCCCGTATGCGCTCACTTAAATACTGTTTTCATCATCAGCCTACAGCAGTCCACTGCTGGACATAGACCTCTCCAATTGCAAGCCGTTCAGCTCGACTCTCGGCAACTCACATCCAGCCTAGCCACCTTGCGAAGATCGTCACTCCACCTTTTTATTTCTTTTTCCGGAGTGGAAAATCCCCATGTCCTCCGCCCTAGGGCGGGCGGAGGGCTCTGTCAGACTATTACTGACTAAAAACCACCCCGGGCGGTATTCCGTATCACACCTACGTCGTGGTCGCGGGAACATACCATTCTTCCGCACTTGAGTCCGCCGTCCCTGGACCCGTTTAGGGGGGCGGGAAGAGGCCGTTGTCCGCCCTCCACCTACGCCCGATGCGCCTGCTGCGGATCGGGAGAGTGGACGAGATCTCTCTCCCTTTCCGCAGCCTCCTTCTGCGAGATTACTGTTTCGCAGAAGGAAACCACCGAGTCCCAAGACTCCTCGCCGCCGACCATCGAATTCACAACGGCCGGCAACTACAAGTCACTGCCCACTCCTGAGATGAGGGCACGGCGCGGCTCCTCCCAAGCGGCACACTGCCAGCGTATGCCCCGCCGTGACCTCCCGGCATTCGACGCAATGGTGATACCTGGCTTCCGGCTCCCTGTGTGCCGAGGTCGGTGCGTAAATCTGAACAACCTTGAGCCTAGGCCTCTCAGTTAGCTTACTATGAGGTACGATACCCTGTTCGAGACACTGGAGACCACCACTCCGTTGTCACTAAGGGATTTGTTTACCAGGAACCCTACACCACCTTGGGATAGCTGGTCTCCCTCTCGAAAATACAAAAGGTGGCCCGATTCAAGGGTTATTGTGCTTCCCCCTCTCATCGGACTTTATTTTTCCGAGCTCTTCTAGCTGCACTGGGTGTTCGTCGAGCCGTAACGGGCATCCATTCTCCTCATCTCATCCATTATACGTCGCAAGGTCAGTTGGGTTTGGCGGCCATTCGTTACCCGGTGGAAAATATTCATGGATGTCCTCCGCCCTGGGGCGGAGTGACTACTGACTAAAAACCACCCCGGTGTTCCATCTCACACCTACGTCGGGGTCGCGGGAACATGATTCTTCCGCGACCCCGACTGGTGCCGGCCCGCCTCTGCGGGCCTCCTCGGGGTGGGGGGGGAGTGAGGTGTTTGACTCCCCCCGCAACGTCTAAGAGGGGCGCGCGTGGAACACATCCCGCCGCCACCTCGGGTCCTGATGTATGGGGGGACGGCGGACGTCCCCGAGTCCGCCGTCCCTGAACCCATTTAGGGGGTCTGGAAGAGGGCGTTGTCCGCCCTCCGCCTGCGCCCAGTGCGCCTGCTGCGGATCGGGAGAGTGGACGAGATCACTCTCTCCCTTTCCGCAGCCTCCTTCTGCGAGATGACTGTTTCGCAGAAGGAACCACCGCGTCCCAGGACTCGGCGCTGCCGACCATCGAACTCACTATGCAAAAAAAAAAAACCTTAACCCAACACTGAGACTGGTTTAAGTAGGACAACCAGACAAATTCGAGGGTTGTATCATTTTATTTATCCCAACTATTTTCAACAAGACTGGTTTGTTTCAGGAATTGGACGCACCTTTCAAAATATCTGCATTATGCGCCAATCACTACCTCTACACCATCACAAAAGTGGTCATACTATCGGCGCTGTCAGGGGTGCTGTCAGAGATGCTAGGCTTCAAGCTAAAATTACACAAAATTAAAATCAAATAAAAGCTTTGCGACTTGAATTGCTCTACTCTGTAGTCCAATAATAGTCTACTAGTCTCAGAGCCCATTTAATTATATGATGCCATCAGTTCCTGCGCGCATCTATCACAAATAATTTAGATACTTCAGAGTAAATTGTTAAACAATTAAACATCATACATGCGCATAATATCACATTTTTTTTAAAACATGTTCAAAACCAAGTACATGGAAAAGTTTAAAATCAGGATTCATGCCTATTTTTACATCTGTATGAATTGCAATAAAAATCTTGCTGCACTTAGCTTAATTAAAAATGTTATTCTACTTATATCAATCTCGATAAGATTTCAAGCGCGTAGTTAATATCGTAATGTGTTAAATTTATAAACAGGGATATATTTTGTAAGTAAATGAAATATTTTAATGACATACATACATAGTCTTTCTATTAAATTATGTAGAAATGTTTTTTGCGACTTGAGTACTTTAGTGATAATAATCTCGAGGAAACAACAAGTAAAATATGTATAATAACTTCATCATTTTGAAAATGGAGATTTATATGCCAAAAGTATCTAATCTTTGAAAAAACTACTTGAGCCTTAATTTATGCTTAGACAGGCAGAAATTTTACGAACGCAGCCTGGGCCATGCCTTATTTAGGTCTACTAGACGCAAGTTGTCATTTTATATACAAAATTACCATACTGGCTCTGACCAATTGCGTACGTACCTCACAATCTATTCGTTTATATGTTTGAAAAATTTGTCTTTTCAACAACGTAAACAACACAATGAATATACACTCATGGACAAATTTATAGGAACGCAAAAAAAAAGTGTGTCGAACACAAAATATCATGCAACTTAATGTCGCAAACATTAAGTTTGTCAATTCTTATTTTTGTTTTTCAATTATTATTCTTATTCTTTGCTTACAATTCATTAATTTAAAATTGCAAACATCGAAAAAACAAAACGATCAAATGACAAAAAATTATTGTTACAAAAAAGTATTGTTTAAAAGAAATGTTCAAACATTCGTGTACATTTTTTTTTTTATGAATGTTTAGGAAAGGCTTTTAACTTGAGCTATTCGAATCGAAACAGTCTCCTTGCCATACTCCTAATCAAGTAATCAATAGTCTTGAGAGACAGCGTTCCATTCTTCCTATAATGCGTTTTTAAGATATCTCTAATTCGCACGGGCAGAATTTCTTTTCTTAATTTGTCTCTAAGCTTATCCCATACATGCTCTATGGAGTCGGTCGGGCGAGCGCACTGGCCACGCTAAAGCATTGATTTCAACGTCTCGAAGGTATTCGACAACTACGCTACGGCCGCAGTATGGGGGCGTGCATTTTCATGCATAAAAGCAATTATATCTTCATTCCAAAATCTCAGCTACATATCGTGTTCTTTTAGAATACCTTTCGCAATGAACCGGAGTTCCGTACGTGGCCCCATACAAATACCTACCTACCTATACCATAACTGACCCTCGACCATATGCCCCTTTTCCAATGATGTTGCACTGAGCGTACCTCTCTCCCCGGCGCTGCCGACTCCACAATTTAATTCTTGCATCATCTGGATTCAGGCAAAACCTGCACCCTAATTGCGTAACACATTTTCGTAAACGATTACGACTAATCTGTTTGATTTTGACGGTTCAAGAACATTCATTGGGTTCTATATATTGTTGAGCAGACTTTTTATCGAACTTAAGAAGCAATGGATTGGCAATCTGTTTCAAAACGATTCAGATTCCGATTGATTGTGTATTACGCAATTAGGGTGCTGGTCTCATCTGTGAATAGAACTTGACTCCAAGCTTCGTCATTCCAATTTTCGTGATTGCTAGAAAAGTTTACTCAAGCTACTCGATGGCAAGACCGCCTCTGGAACTGTGAATTTATTCCGGCCGATTTCAGTCTTCTTATCACAGTTTTAGTGCTTTATGATTCGAAAAAAAAAACTTTATTCTTCTTAATAGCGTTTACAAATGTTTGTAGCCAGTACGCACGATAAATACAATATGAGAAATTAAACCTTTTTTTATTCCTCCAAATTTGTCTACGAGTGTAGTTGAATTGTCAAAATGAAATTGAAAGGCTTACTTACCTACTTGCAATCAGTGAATATGTTTAGCGCTAAACGAATTGAAAACATCGTTGATTCTGTCTAGCATTTGCAGATGACAGAGACAGAATGATGTTTAAAATATGTTAAGCGCTAACATTTAGTCATTTGTGGAGCAAGCGAGTCTAAGGGCAAGTTTCTCGAACGAAAATTTTAGAAAATGTATGAGACTAATTGTCAAGCGAGCGTTAACTGCTGTTATTAGTGGAATTATTTATCAACAACCAATCACACGCGCGCTTGACAGTTTGTCACATTCATTTTGAGATAATTCCTTTCTGCCCTTACTGTGTTACGCAATTAGGCAGCAGGAATATGTTGTGATTATTAGATTGTGTCATGTGTCAGTGCTTCCAATTGTGTTGTCCACGGCTTCGTAAACCCTATTTAACTCATACAGTATAGGTGGCACATTTATGAACCACACTAACATAATAAGTACCTAGTTTTTCTGCTCGCAAACACAATAACATCATTATTTTCTCTTATAAATATAATAAAAGCATCACCTCTTATAAATAAAATACGATGCTACTATGTTATGATCTCATTTTGACTTATAGTTTAATTTTATATTTTAATGATTTTTTGGTTTTCTTTGATAGGTTATAAATGATTGAAACTGTTTTGTTTCATATCCCGTACTGAATTACTTTATTAAATAAATGTTACCTATTCTTGAGTTATCAATTATTATCCATGTACCAACTGAGTTCTTTTCTTTACCTTAGTTTAATTGCAGGAAACATTTGAAGGATTGTAAATATGAACTGTAACTATGTCTCAATTTAGCCGTTAATCCTCTAAAAGCACTATTACCATAGAAATCAATTAGTGAACAGGCCTTAAATGTGTTTTTTTCTAATTAGAGTTATGTAATTGCAGTAATATTAATTGTCTATCTTCTATAAATAATCTAATAAAAATAAGCCCATCTGTAGGTTCTACAGTTATATAATATCAGACGCAACCATACTTGCTTATTGTAGAGAGTACCAAAAAATAATTATGTGTACATGTAAATAATTATGTATTATTATTTTATTCACACAATTTTATAGCGGAATATCATGACTATTTTGATTGTAATTATTATATTAAAACATGTAATAGGAGGGTACATAGCCATACATTATAATATGTACATATAGGTACTATTAAAATACCTAGGTTAAGAATGTTCCCATGCATATTTACAACTTAAAAAATGCAAAAAATAAACTTTAAAAAATGTAGGTATCCACCTAATTATTTTCACACAAATTCTTTTTATAAAATCATGTTTTGTAAGTGAAGTAGGTGCAGTGTTTAGTTTATAAATTAAAATGCCATTATTTTTTATACCTTAACCTACTCCATGTTCCTATTTCCTAATAACAATGAGGTCTTGGAATATTCTCAAAAATACATTATATTGTAGGATTTTTTGTACTATTCATTTTATTTCCATTCATTTAGTATACAGTAGCCGTATTAGTAGAGTTTATTTTTGTATTCTCCTTTGTGATCAATGCATGATCCTAAGTGATAGTTCATCATTCACAGTTTCGATTTTAATAAAGTATTCTGTTATGAGAATATATCATGATATACGGTTTGAATTCCTTGAATATTTTCTGACCTTACTAAAAATCTGCCGACGTTTTCAACATTTGTTTCTTACTTTAGTCATAGTCTGCAAAATCTTAGAAATTGAAAGGATAAAACGTAGGTGCTTTCTTTAATTGTAATGAGTACTTTTTTAATATCAAGTAGATATCGTCGTTACAATTAATATTAAATAAGTAATATCTACATATGTGAGCATGAAATGCTTCACAATAAGTGAGAGACAAGAAATAAATTAACTATACTTAGACCGTTGTTTATTTTAATTTAATACCCTGCACCCTAGTGATGCTTTCCAAGTAGGCCTGAGAATGAACATGTCCAAGACTACATTACTATTAGGCGTCCCGGATGACTCGGTTTCAGCTATTGTGGTTGGAAACTGGATGACTCGGTTTCAGCTATTGTGGTTGGAAACTAGCGTCTGGAGATGGTGGACCATTAAGTTTATTTGGGACATGTTCTATCTTTTGACAAGGAGCATTCCAACAAAGAGATTTCCAGGAGAATTCAGCTTGGGTAGGCGGCAATTGCTAAGCTGGAACATATTTTTCGGCCTAAAAAGATCCCTCAGTGCCTAAAAACCCGCCTTTTCAACAAATGTGTCTTGCCAACAATGACCTACGGTGTCGAGACATGGACGCTCAAAAAAAAGACTGTCCACCGCAGACGAGTAGCACAAAGGGCCATGGAGCGAGTTATGCTTGGCATAACCCTTCTAGACCGAGTGCGTAACACCGAAATCCGGCGTCGGTCGAATGTCTATGGCGTTAGTGACAGGGCGATCCGCCTCAAGTGGATTTGGGCGGGACATCTAGTTAGACGAGGAGATGGCCGATTGAGTAAAGCTGTGACCGAATGGTGGCCAAGGTTAGGCCGAAGAAACTAGGGCCATACAAAAGCGCGTTGTGTGGTAGATATCGTCAAAGTTGCGGGAAACACTTGGATGAGGGACGCACGGAACCGGTAAGTAGACCACCTAACCTCAGTTGGTCCAAGAATATTTGAATGTATATACGAAACTGCATCCATTGGCATAATAATAATAAAATGTGACAATTAACATGTTTCTAGCTGCAGCAGTAAAATAACTCAAGTAGTGTCCTAAGAAAGTTTTTCTGTAGCTACAACGGTTATGGCAGCTTCTCCTGCCTCGTTGCAAAAATCCATCCTGTATTACTCCGATGGAACAAGGAATCAAGACAAGCGGGTACCAGATTCCATACATTTATTGGCATCATCTTTTAGAGCTCATTTTGAACCTTCGTCTTAATTTTAACGGACACAGCTACAAGGACCTTTTTGGCGCTCGATGATAAGGTTGTAAACGTTTACGACAATACTCAGTTTGGAAACCCCAAAGTGAGCAAAACAATTTTATTCTAACTTAATTTGTTACGTGATCATTATTTTAAAACTTAGAAAAGTGCTGATTGTACTTTACACAAGTCGTTCCGCTTTCTTAGAGTCTGATAATTAATTATATAAACACTTTTTTCATGTGTAATTATGTGTGTCATTGTCACTATTATTTCTACACGTTACACTACACCAGCGGTACTCTAAGTGTGTTCCACGGAACCCTAGGGTTCCGCGATACCCCTGTAGGGGTTCCGCAAGAAACTAGAAAAAAAATCAAAACACCTCTCTCTGGAAAAAATAAAAACATCAACATGGCAATTTTCGACTTTCTCCAAAAAATAATGCCAAAAGTAGACTCTAAAATACCTGTATGCGCAATATATCAAAATTAGATTTTTGGATTATTTGCAATGGTAAGAGAGAAATAGAAAGCTTTACGTCACTCAGTGAGTTTGTTAGCGATAACGACTCAGAAATGTTTCAAGATGATGTGTTTGAAGAATTGGTCCAATATCTCACTTCCATGCGCGCATCTTTTGAAAAGTATTTTCCCGAAAAACAGAATACAAAAATGAAGCTGAATTCATGGATTCATAATCCTTTTTGACCCAACTTGCAAAAGCCCGAAAGTATGTCAAACGAGATATATGAATCTCTTTTAGAAATGTCATCAGACACAAGTATGGAGTCACTGTTCAAAACGACGCCTCTCAACGATTTTTGGTGCAGAATCCGTGATGAATATCCAATGCTTGGCAGAATGGCTCTGAATATTCTTCTCCCGTTCCCAACAACATATTTGTGCGAAACAGGATTCTCAACCTATGCAGCCACGAAAACAAAATATCGCAATAGACTGGACGCCGAACCTGATATGAGACTTCAAATATCTTCTATCAAGCCTGATATCAACCAATTGATGAAAAATATAAAAACAGTTTCATACCTCCCATTAGTTAAGATTTTTTCATTTTTAATATCTTCTATTATTGTACTTGCCATGTGGTAAAGTAAGTAATAATTAGTAACTGTTACATTGTACTTTTATTATGCTTATATAATAGAGAATACACTTTTAAAAACTATTGTTTTATTGTAGGGTTCCGTCAAGTATTTTGCTTGTCAAAAGGGTTCCGTGACCAAAAAAGTTTGAGAACCGCTGCACTACACTAACTCAAAAGGTTTTGTTCGTTTTAGTCTTCGTACTATATTTGTTTGGTCTAACAGCTGAATTGCCTCGATGTTCACATGTCGGTGGAGTCGGTGTTCATGGGCCTCAGAGAATTTTTGGATTATGTTGGTATATACTAAGGCGTATTTACAATACTCCTGAGTACCATAGTCTGGAATGTTTGTATAATTTTGATGTTAGTCGGCTTAGTACAGCCCCACAGTTGGATGCCATATGTCCATATTGTTTTTGTTTGTTTGTTTGGCATCTCGCAGGTCAACCTATGCGGTTGTCGTCTGCTTAAGCGGACTTGCCTGTGGATTCCCTAATAAATTAAGGCCTCCAGCCAGGACTTAAACTTATATACTAACTAAAACTAAGCGACAACGCTAAGGGCACCCCCTGTGGGGTACGAACCTCGGCTTAGGGCGTCGCTGGAAGAGAGCAGCAAATGACTAGCTGGATCAGGATTGATATTATTTATGGACGAATTTAAAGCTACAGGCTCGGCGGCGCGGGCTGGCTCGAGCAAGTATGTCCATATTGGCATAAGAATATGCTTATATACTAAAATTTTGTTATGTATCGATAGGCAGGAACCCCGTCCAATCAACCAATACATGTTTTTAAAACGCATGTCTAGTTCCTGTCTTTTCTTTTTGACGTGCGCTTTCCAGCGGAGTTTTGCGTCAAGCGTTATGCCAAGGTATTTGGCTGTATTTGCGTTTGGCACTTGTTGGCCATTTATGAAGATTGGTTGGTAATCACAATTTCTGTTGGTGAAATCAATGTGAAGTGACTTCTATTCATTCAATCTGATTCTCCATTTTTTCGGAAAAGGCATCATCGTGCCTTACTCGAAACATTCTATCTGTAATTTAGGACTGCAAGATATCGGCAAAATCATTGGGCAATATTAGTCGTAGGTAACTTGTATATCAAACCCTTATGCCAAACTCTATCAAAGCTTGTGCCACATCTAAAAATACGGTGGAGCAGACTTTTTTATCTTCAAGCGTTCTCTCAATGATGTTGGTAATTCTATGTACTTGGTCTTTTGTTGAGTGTTTCTCTCTGAAACCAAACTGATGGCCAGGAATTAGGTTTCTCTAGTTTATGATAGGTTTTAGGCGTTTTAATAACAATTTTTCAAACAGTTTTGATAATATAGGCAACAGGGAAATGGGCCTGTATGATGAAACTTCGGTAGGCGGTTTACCGGGCTTTGCAATCATAATCACTTCAGCAACTTTCCATGGCTCAGGAACATGCTTTGGCAGGAATGCAGCATTGATGAGCCTAGTTATTTTAACGATGGCTTAACGTAGGTGTTTTAGGATTTCTCCCGTAATAAGGTTATATCCCAGGGGATTTTTTTGGGCTAGTAATTCTACTTTCCTTTGCAACTTCTTTCGGAGTCACAAGCTTAATTCTTTGTTCTTGCAGAATATTGGCAAACTGCAAGTTATCTACAGACCCGTCATTTGGCTGAAAGGTTTTTCTAGGTGATGTGCAAATCTTACGAGCTTTTTGCTCATTGCTTATGGCCCACTTTCCGTTAATTTATCTGATAGGGGGAATGGGTGTAATTATCTTTTTGAGTAACTTAGTCGCTTTCCGAAGAGAGTATTGCGTTGTATGATCGCTGCTAAACTGACTTAGATTAGTATTAAAAGCCTCATCTTGAAAGGTTCGTATTTCTCTCTTCAGTCTTTTCGTAAGGTTATTCAATAAAGTTTTATCTTGCGGGAATCCAGTTCGCTGCCGCCTTTTTCTTTGAGTCCTTTTGTCATGTAACAGGTCTATTATTTCCTTTGGGTAGGTATTTCCTTTAATTTTTTTCGTAAGCTGTGGTGTGTTGTTCCATGCACATTGTTGAATATTGTTGTTAAACTTGTTAACTTCAGAATCAAGCTGATCTTTTCTTCAGAATCAAGCAAAACATAGGTGCCGACAAAAAAAAACGCTTTTCTTTCGAGATTTTTGTGTGGATAGTGGGATTATTAAGGGTGGGAAGATCTCGTGGCGGGTCAAAATTTGTTTCAAAGCAATAATAAAGTATAGTACGTTAGTTCTGATGATGGCCACTCGCGAAAACGAGTCTTGTAGCTATACCAACTCGGGTATGAGTCAACGGCGTTGATAAAAGAAACACGAGAGTCAATTATAATGATTTTAATTTTAACAAACAAAAAGCACTAAACATATGTTACATCATGCTTTCATATTGCAATATTGTTTTACTTATTCCTGAGATATTGCTAGCTTCTGCATTATCTAAAATAGACTCAGCCCATCCTAGAACTAGCGCAAACGAACTAGGTACCTATACCGACACGAAACACACTTATTATATTTCAAATAATTTTACATTAAAAACTAACAAGTCTTAAAATTATAATCTAAAACTAAATTATAACTTCTTATATCACCTATGCTAACGCCTGAACGATCCAGCGTAGAAATCAGTTCCGTACCTACATAATTATGCACTGTAGTCTGAATTTCTATAATTTTAAGGTCGAATCTTTGAAAAATGTATTCCAAGATCGTCCAAGAAATACAGAATGTAATTATTATACAAACAGATTGGAACTCTATTTTCGTTACATCGTCAGTAAAAAACATTGTGTCAAATAGGATGAAAATAAACTTTAGGCGTAAAAATTACATTGCTTCTATGGCGGCAGTGCTAGTTATATTATTTTTACTAACCTACAAACTTTTTCGGTTAAATAAAATAAAATAATTTTATAACCTCACTAGAATTAGAAATATACATCATGGTGAGAATAACTAACTTTTTCTACAATATATAAAACCACAACATAAACTAAATTTACACTATTGGTGATGAAAACGCATTGGGCATAAAATTCTAAAACAAGGAATAGTGCATGTTTATAACTCATTGAAATTGGTATTGCGAAACCATTTTAGTACAGGCTCAATGCGATTAATTATATAGTCATTATACTCGTTAATTGAGTTACATGTAATGCTAATAAAACATACAAGCTCATTCCTCATTCATTACTTTTAATCTATCAATTTGAATGAGAAACCTTCGATAGTAAGGGTAATAAAAAGTGTGGGATTTAATCAACCACACGTTAAGTTTTCAGAGAGAAAGAAGATCATAAATTATTAATAAAGCTTACGCATATTTCTACGGCTATTCCCGTTTGCGTTCCTTCGAGGAAGAACGATGTGAGCGGCTGCGGCGAGATTCACGCTCACGTTCACGATCACGGTCCCGGCCGCGAGAGCGCTCGCGCGAGCCCTCGCGCTTGCTTCTGCTGCGCGACCGGCTACGTCTGTTATAAGAAAAGGTTAATTGTAACACAACCATAAATATGTAGTTCAGAAACACCGAACACACGTCATCCTTTTTAAAACACAACTATATTATTCAATAAATTCAACAAAGACAAACAAATTCAATAAAAATAAAACTGCACATATTCTTCTTTCTGAAGCTATGTCTGCCAATTTAAAATTTGCACATAGAAGCAATAAAGTTTACCTCCGCTCGCGTTCACGTTCGCCATCCCGACGGTCCCTGTCCTTACGGTCACGGTCGCGATCGGACTCCTTGTTGCGGTCGCGGTCCCTCGCAGACTCGCGGTGGCGTCGGGCACGCCGGTCTAACTCGCGTCCGCCGACGTAGTGACGACGACCGCCTGTACGCTCACGCTCAGAAGCGCCGCGCTCTTCACGGCGTTTGTCTACGTTTCTCTGAAGGATCACATGACGTAAATTAGTCTACATCACGTCAAGTCCTTGTAAAAAAGAGCCAAATCTATTATGACACAATGGAACATTGAAAAGGAAGTAGTAGTACATTTCACCTTCAATTCGGATAGTTTCTCTCGAATGGTTATAAATCCAAGATGAAGCTTTCCTCCAAAATGATCAGCTAACCGTCTATCATTGTCATGTATACCCAGGTATGCAGAGCACACTTCACAAACGCGTAGTTTCTGTTGTTGATAAGAAGAAGCAGGCATGGAATTGCGGTATTCTTGTTCAGCTACAGCCTTCTTTTTGCGTAGTTCATCAATCTGGAATATAAGTTATAAATGGTGAAGATAGTCTAATGGAATAATGATTATACCAATGACTAGTATTTTACACAACTAACCTCTCCCATAAGTTTAACACTTTCTTCCACCATGCCTTCTTCTCCCAGTGCCTCAGCTCGAGCTAGCTTTTGACCTATCTGTTCGGCTAACTCATGAACAGCATTAGCTTTCTCTGTGACTTCAGCAGACAGTTCTTCCTGAGTTTCAGCAAGGCGCTGTTTAGCGGCTGTTGTGCGACGATCGCAGTCGGCTATAAATGCCTCTAAATGTTCTGTTGCCTAGGCATTTTAAATCAAAATTTTTTTTTAGTAGACATCTTTTTCTTTTTCCAGGCACTTACATACCTCAGTGGAAATTTTAGATAAATACAATTAGTTATTGATAATAATTTTGTGCAATTAGTCGCACTCAACTAAAACACTAAGCACACTCTTGGTGTTCATTTTTGAAGTTGGCAGTTGATATGAAGTATCCATTTATCAAAGAAACCATCACAAAGTTGCACAACTGGTGTGGTTAGTCCCAAAATATTAAAAACTTTAATGTTATTTATGAATCATACTCACATCAATGTCATAGAAATAGTCTTTGGTTTTTGAAGCTAATTCATAATCCGCACGGAGAGCCAAATCATGTATTTTTGGACACTCACCTAAATCCATTCGCTGTAAAAAAAATAAACCACATAAATACTAAGTGCCCATACATTGTACAAATAGTTAAGGTCAGACTTATGAGATTGACTTTATTTTTCTCTGTTTTACTTAATAATACAATTTTATAATCATTCCCTAACAGACACAAAATGACAATTATAAAAATATAATCTCAATGCACAAAAATCTGTCATAAAATATTTAAAGAAATACATACTACATCACCACAGCTCACACAGCCCAGGTTCACGCACAGGATAATGTAATTTATTATAAATACTTACAAATGTTAGAGGAAACACCCTCCCGAATATCCTAACTAGACCGAAGATATATATATTTAGAGAGAACAGAACCAAATTAAAGGTCACAGACAGTATTAGCAAAAATTATTAAAATACAACTCATAGCAATTTGAAATATGTTTTTCTGTAATTTTCAATATTCACTAAGTTTTCAAAATTTGCAGATTACATCAGCCAAATATTTATTATTTTTAGTTATTTTGCTAACTTTAATATTGAAAATTTTGTGCAGTGTTTTTGTAATCAAGTAAAAATGTTGTAAACCTGATTAAAGTAACAATATTTTAACTCATATCGAAACAATACTTGTTTGTATATATGTACACATTTTCAGGCAAATAATTTAATTATATTGCTGATAAGACAACATCTATGATATGCCAATAAAGGACCAATTTATTTTAATATATTTAGTACAATTTAACTTAAACATTCAATAATTTCATTGTAGTTTGAAATTTTTTCTTGCTCATGCATAAGTTTGTTGGATATGCTAGCCATTTAAACAGCACAGTACGTACCCAATGTAGTTAGAATGTATGACACCAAATTGCTCTCACCCGGGCTTATGTTTTTTCATGTTCCTAAAATTTTCTCATGTACTCACCGAAGCAGCATTAGAAACCGTTGGAAAATTTAATTATTTCATGAGCCTTATTAAATTAAATACTGCATAGCAGTAATAATACAATCAGCTAACTATAAATGTTTTTATACGTACATCTTGGTACTTACAGAACAGCCTAACTCATACAATCTATCCCTCATCTGTTAAGTATTGTGATGAGCAATAAAGACTAGTGTTGGGCATTTTCTGAAAAGCATATTTCACCACAGTTAATGCCACTCCGATGTAAGAATTCTCCAGCGGAACTAAATTCATAAGATCATACGGCAAGAGATATGAAAGTGAAAATCAAACATACATTAAGATCAGTACCAAAGTAGTTAAAAAAAACTTGAATCAATTGGGTGTAAAAAGTGTAAATCTTAATGTATGTGGACCAAAAAAGCACTGCAACTCCCAATTTATAATCAAATTACTGAGATTTCATTAACACTTTATTGAGAGAATTCTGAACATTTTTATTAGCTTATTGCTAATTTATGTAACAAGAAGATAAAAAAGTATATTCCTAACAAAACTTTAATGAAAACTCAGAGTTCATTACCAAGTTGTCATTAAAACGGAATATCTTACCGTGGAGGATAGGATTTCATGAGGACAACATTGTAATAAAAACGATTTGCACACTGCATCGTCATAAAATTTAACCCCATGTCTGTCTGTTTCACCTGAAACAATTTGTAAAAGATGCATCAAAAGCAACAAATAAAACATTGTCACAAAACCGAAGCTCGATTTAACAACAAAAGCAAGAAAACCAAGTCTCGAAGACCATGAAATGTTTAATAAACAACAAAAAAAATACCATTGCGAGCGGTGCCCATCAGTTGGTCCAACATTGCCCTCATTTGCTCGTGTGCTGACATATTGAATCGGAAATTAAGCCTTTTCCGATTACCAAGTTTATATTCATAAATTTTTAATCAAATCCTAGTCAGGTGGCAAGTGTATTTTATATTATAGGTGTTCAAAACTGGTACATATTTCAATTAATCTCAAAAACTTCCAGTTACCACTGCAAGCCAACAAATCAATCAATTTACGAAACTAAAATGGCGACCAGGGCTGCCAGGTGAAAAAATTCTGCAATCGTACCACAGCATTAAAAAAGTCGTATACCCAAGGAAAATTCGAAACAAAAAATCGTACATTATTATTCATCCGTTTATTGGTTTATTGACTTTTATTACAAAATTAACAATAAAAATACTACGAAATAAGTAATGATATGTAATGAAAATAGTATGAAAATTTAAATTATAGTAATGAAATCACTTTTTTTTGTATACATTTTCCGTATTCATTAGTTTAACCATGTCATCTGTTGGTTGAAAATCGGTGCAGTTTCCGGTGACTCTTATCATTTGCTTTGCCAGCAAGGTGCCATTGACAGTTTCGTTGGCCAAACTATTTCTAAGTTTGGTTTTTAATTTAAGGAAATTAGAATAAAAGGGAATTCCCTCAACACTCTGGGCAGGCTGAGCACGTTCGTTTCATTATTTATATTATTCTGTCACTGCTCTAGATACTTACTCTTTTGAGAAAAAAGTTTGTTACTTTGTTGCAAGACCTAATTGAATAAAAAAATGGATCGAATGTAAAAAATCGTATGTTTTCCGTACGATTTCGATGCTTCGATCGTACTCGTATGAAATCTGCAAAAAGTCGTACAAATACGATTTAAATCGTACAAATGGCAGCCCTGATGGCGACAACTATTTTTTTGAACTTCCAACTGTTATCAGTTCCAGAACAATGTCATTTGGCGATTCTTTACTTTACAGAATAGTTTGTTTCCAACGTATTACTAACTATTTGGTTTCCTTAAAAAAAACATTTACTTGAAGTAAAACAAATAAAAACAGCTTTAACATCGTGGTCTACAAAAGGATCATAGAGGATCCTACTACGTCCTACTTTTAGTCTGTGGGCAGGCTTCATGTGATTGTGATTGTGACTCGACCATAGGACTCGACACTATTTAGACACTATTTACTCGGTAGACAGTGTGGCAGACGAGAGATGCGAGCTGTGGAAGAATAAACACCCCAACCACCCCTTCACGCTTCATCACTCTGGCAGAACATTTTTGGCCCCGGACACGAACTAGACTAGCCAATCTAAAAATTCGGGCACAGGTTGTCTTGACTGTCTGTAGAAATAATCTGGTCAAATGGGGTATCATCGGCCCATCCCAAATTTAGTGCCAGTGCGTGCGTTGCCCTTTCACTGGAAATCCCTTAAATCATTTTCTGCCCTTCGTGCATAAACACCAGCAGTTTCAAGATTTGAACCAAGCGTCGATTCCAATAACGCAGCTGGTAAGACGGGTTGGGTCTAGTATCTTTTGGCAGGAGTTTGGGGGTAAAAAGGGTTAAAGATGGTAGGGGTGGGTTTCCTCATTATAACGCTACCACTCTTATCACAAGGTAATGCATATTTTTCGAGAAATTAATAAAAAATGTTTTTAACCTCAAATTAGATAAAAAGCGAAACTAGGTCGACACTGTTCCACAACCGAATCGGGGCACCCCGACTCCACGTACTCTTTTGGCTCCTATCCCTAGAGTGTTTATAAAAATCCGGATGCGCGAAGGGAGGGCAGCCCCCGCCCGCTGTATAGGTGCCTATCCTTTGTTTCGTAAGGGCGAAGGAGTTGCACTTCCCGCAGCGCCGGAGACGTTGCAGAAGCGACATCAAAGTGTTTTGAGGTTAGGTTACAATAATTAGTTTTTCTCAAGAACGGTGCGTTACCTTTTCATGGGAGTGGTACCAGGGGGGACGGTGCACCCTCCCCCATCCCCCCACCCCCTCCCCAGCCCCTCCTCCTGCCAAACGATACTAAATTTTACCCCTTAAATTATATCACTGACACTCGGCAATACATACTGGCCGCATTCCGAATTGCGCTGCAATCGATTTGAGCGCGCTTACACTCCACAGTGGTCTTTAAATCGAGCTCCATACTCATAGAAACTAAATGTCAGGGATTTAAAAAAAAATGGGAATGTCTCCGGAATAACTCTCTTTATATAATTTTAAAGTATGGAGGGTATGCGCAGCTCCACGCGTGAGATTTTTTATTTTTTTTTTGTATGGGAGAAAACACTTAAAGTTGATTATTTTCGAACTGAAAGAAACTGAAGGGCTGGTACTCACATGAGTAATTATACCTCATACAGTGATCAAGATGACATACAATTCATGCACCTTTCGGTGCCACTTCGCGCGAAGGAAATGTTTAAAATTTCCAGTTTAGGTTATCTTTTACGTAATAAAATGAAATTGCCGATCGCTTTTCATATATTTTAGTTAGTTAATAGCCTGCTAAGAACCTTTTTAATGACAATAATAGAAAACTAGCTCCATGAAAGGTTTTCTTTGACTCACAACTGATGTTGTTGTTCCAACACTGCACGTCTCTGGTTTGTGGGATTTTGATATATCCTCATTAACACCGAAGTCAGAACTAGAACAAGGTTGCTGCTCTACTGCTACTAATGGTAGCATATTATCCCTGATATACATCTTTTCCCTGATGACTTCAGGCCATTTTATGTTTTTTTAACGTCAACAGGAAAAGAAAAAGAAGCTTTTTTTTTTTTTTTTTTGGGTATGGCATCTCGTAGTTGACCTTGAGAGGTCGTGACTACTTAACCGGACTATCCTGTGGCTGCCTTAAGCGGACTCAAAGCCTCCAGCCAGGGGCGTAAAACTACTTATATTATTAAGCGAACGCTCGCTAAGGGCACCCCCTGTGGGGCACGGACCTCGGCTTAGGGCGTCGCTGACGGGAGGACAGCAAGATGGGACAGGCTGGATCAAGTTTTGTTGATTATTATTAATCGGGGAATTTAAAGCTACAGGCTCAGCTACGGCGCGGGCTGGCACTTCGTCGAGCAAGGGTCGGGGGGGACAATTACGTCGGGATCTTCGCGAGGAACCTCGGCGGCGAGGTCGGAATATCGGTCTGTGTTTGTGCACTGTACTGGTGGCCCTACTGCTCTCCTGAATGAGAGTTAGCGGCCTTGACAGCCAGAGGGTTACGGTGATTCGCGGCGGTCTCGAAGAAACGCTTTGAAATGCGTTTCATAAACTGGCGGATAGTGGGAATCTTGAGGTCAACGTGAAGGATCTCGTTGCGAACGTACCAGGGGGAGCCTGTTATCCTACGGAGGAACTTGTTCTGGAGGGTCTGCATTCTATTGAAGCGAACGGGCTTGGCGTGTGCGAAGACTGCACTGGCATAGGTCATGATCGGGCGGATGCACGCTGTGTAGATGCGCATTTTGCACTTTAGTGACAATTTGCTACGTGTGTCCTAAATGGACAAAGTGAAGTCTACCTAGAGCGAAGGCGAACGAGCCGCCTTAATGTGCTCTGAAAAAGAGAGGTGTTCGTCGAGCACTACACCCAGATATTTGGCTCGCTTCTCCCAAGGGATCGGCTTGCCGAACATGGTGATCGGTCGAGGGGGGCAGGGATTGCGACGCGGCTTTGAGAAAAGAACCGCTTGACTTTTGTCGGGATTGACTTCGATTCGCCATTTTCTAAATCAAGCGCCAAGCTTGTTCACTTGGGTTTGGAGAATGCGAGCTATCGAATTTTCATCACGGCCGGTGTAGTAGATGGCCGTGTCGTCTGCGAACAGGGCCAACTGCGTCTTACTGCACTTGGGCATATCGCTGGTGAATAGCGTGAATGCTAGAGGAGAGATCACAGAGCCCTGAGGGACTCCTGCGCAAATAGGGTGGGGGGAGGATAGCGCTCCTTCGATGCGATAACGGAAGGTGCGGTTCGACAAAAAGTGCCGTAAGATGAGCACGAGACGATCTGGCACACCGAGTTGGTACAGCTTATATAATAAGCCGTTGTGCCAGACTTTGTCGAACGCTTTCGCTATGTCGAAGAAGACAGCACCGGTCATCAAACCGAAGTTGATGTGTTTGACTATGCGGTGGACCTGTTGTACACACGAGTGTTGGGTTCTAAAACCAAACTGTTCGTTGGGGATGAGGCCCTTTGTCTCGGCGTAGTCTCTGAGACGCTTATAAATAAGCCTCTCATAGATTTTGCCGAGGACATTGAGCAGACTGATGGGGCGGTAACTAGTAGGCTCCGACTTTGGCTTGCCGAGCTTCGGGATACCGATGACAGTGGCTTCTTTGAATGCCTGTGGGAAGATGTAATTGCTCAGAGCACCATTGAAGATGGTGGTCAGTAGCATTATCAGGTGGGTGTTCACTCACTGGTCACATGATTCGTTTTATAGGTCGCGTCTATCTACAACTAGTGTTGTCTAATAACAATTATTATTTATAATAACACAATATCATATCATCTTTTCATTTAGAGACCAGGGAAAAATACTATTAAGTAAATAGGTTTTTGAGGTTATACAGCTGTCAGATAAGGTTTGACAGCTGTTACCCTAAAAAACTATATGATTACGATGTTAACATCAAATTGTTTCATAGTTAGTCGCCGAGAGAGTTTCAATAACTCTGAAATAAATCCCTCTTCAATGTATTAATATCATTATCAAATCGGCATGAGGCCGCAAACAGCTTCACATGTGATGTTAAGCCATCCTTGTTTTCTACACTACATTTTGTGCAAGTTAGAGAAATCTTATTACTATCCCACTGCTGGGCAAAGGACACAACTCATACAGATAACGCACAAGTATTAATCACCACGCTTGGCCAAGACGGGGACGGGGGGCGATTTCTGACTTTTATTGAGATTGTTATTTGCCCGGATTTGAACTCACAGCCTCGTGCATAAAAGGCGAGGTGTCAAACAAATGACAGCCTGTGATAGAGTTCGTTTAAATTATAAATTGTAGTCTATGATTTAATGCGTAACCTGTCAGCTGTACACTTATTTTTCTTTCCACACCCACACATATAAAACATAAGAAAATCATAGCTAGACACATAATAATAAGTAAAGTAAAAAATAAATGCCAGTTGATTCTTAAAAAACATTCAATAACCACATGAACGAACAAGTTTTTCGTATTATGTGAAACAGAACGTGTGTAAAACACGCTCCGTTTCCGATAGTCTAATAAGAATGATAAACATAGTAACATTGCTTTTTTTCTTGGTTTTATTTGAACATTCAAATAAGTGATACGAAATAAGCAAAATAAAGCAATTTTTTTGATATTTTACATCACTAGACGCGTTAGAAAATTTCAGGTCAACACTGAACATGATGTTTTGCGTTCCGATTTAGAAATAACGATTATGACAGCTGATAGCTGTCAACAATTCGCTCACAGTGAAAAGCATGGTCGGCGTTATCGCAAGATGGCGCATGTAATGACGTCATCTATGACGATTCACGGGACACTTATCGCGCTCACGCTAACTCGGAACGGGTGGAAGAGCGCTCAAATCGATTTCAGCTCAATTCGGAGTGCGGCCTTACTCTTTGGTCAGTAGTGTTGACACTTGACAATACAGTGTTTGACAGCCGGACAGTTGTTTGAAAGCCCGCCGCCGCCGGATCTTCAGGGTATATTTTAAACATTATATGCCTAGCAGAAAGACACAGCGTTAGTATGAAGAAGCTGTCTATTATTCTGGCTTCTAGGAGCATAAATATTGAAAAACATACCTGATTCTCTATGGATTTATGTTGTTACCTCTCACTTCCAGCAGGGGTCGCTACCACTGGTTCCGGCGACCGGCCCGTTAAGGTTTTCATAGCGTTTATGATTTTTGTCGTGCTAGGAGCAAAAGTTTTCTTTTCAAGTTAAAAACTGACAAAAATCCTATTAGATTCTAATATTTTATTGCTTTCAGTTGGAATATAGTGTTAAAGTATTAATACACGAGTATTCTATGTAAATTCAGTGTTTTTCAGTTTAGTTCAGTGTTGCGTATTCGACGGATAGTCGGTAAGTACCTTCCATTATGAACTCTGAGGATCCTGTACCTGAACATGTAGCTCAAATTGCCGCTCCGGATGGAGGGCAAAGAGCTGTGAGCTCATGCCAATCGCAAAGCAGTTCCTCGTCTTCGGAAGACGAAGAAGGTTTTGCCTCACCGCCACCTAACAAAAGGTCTAAGCGGCGCAAGTACAAACAGGTCGGAACCTGTTCGGATCCTCGGATGGATACTCTTATTAACCAAGTTACATATTTAACAGACTGTGTAGCTCAAATGCCGCAAATTTTTACGGCAATTAGTACGAATTATAATAATAACAAAGAAAATAATAATGGCGGCCGTTGCGATCCCGTGAATCCTGCAATTTGTAACCAATTTTTAAATAAACCATCGAATAACAATAATATGTGTTTGGGGGATTTAAAAATAACTTTTGACGAATCAAAGATTGTACCCGTAGCTAACCCCGCAAAACTAGCAGAGTTAAATAATCTGCAACAATTTAACTCACAGGCCTGGAAGGGTATTCGATATAAGAAGGACTTGCAAGCACATTTAGCAACACCAGGTACTATAGGATTAAAATTGAATGAGGAACTGTGCCATCTAAATAAAGGTATTGATTATTTGTCTAGTACGGAACAATTGTTAGCGGGATTGTCAAATGCTGTTTTGGAGAACAGGCAACTTTTGAAAAATGGTCTGCAGGAGGTCGTAAATTGGGCTGCTAGTTCTGACACAGAGCTCAATGCAAATACTCTGTGTAGTAAGTTGTCTGAAAAATTTTGTCCAACGTCTCTGTCTTACAAAAATATGGAATCCTGTATGCAAGTCATATGTGGCAAGCGGGCAGAATGTATTGAGGTTAGACGTGACCGCATTTTAAAAGAAGTTAATAACATAAACCTTAAATTAGCATTACAAAATATTCCACCTAGTGCGGAGCATCTCTTTAATAGAGAAGCACTTATTCCTCTGGTTGATTCTTTAGGAGGCTCCCAGGTTTGGCTTAACATGCCCAGTTATTTAAGGGATAAAAACAAATGCAATAATAACATTCAAGTAAACAAGAGAAATACCAAACCATCTTATAAAGCAAAATTTGATAAAAAATAAGTTCAACTCGGACAAAAAATCTAAAAATAATTATAAAAAACATTCCTTTCGTCGTACAAGTACCCAAGACACCTCCAACGTTAAAGATAAGTGACGATCAAAGCAGTGTGTTCAAGGGGGGTTGCCTAAAATTCCATGTTCAAGCATGGAAACAACTGGGGGCCAGTCAATATATTCAAAAAATAATAGCCGAGTGCCGCATACCATTTCTAACAAAACCTCCATTACATAACCCGTACAAAAGAATCATAAACAAGTTTGCAACAAAACCATCCAAGAAAATGACAGAAGTCATAGACCAGTTAAAAGAAACAGGCATTTTAGAAAAACCGAAAATCATAACACCCGGCTTTCACTCCAAAATGTTTTAGTAAAAAAAACAGATGGGGGGATACGCCTTATTTTCAATTTAAAAAGTCTAAATTTACATGTCTCGACTCGCCTTTTCCAGCTAATTTCTCGACTGGATGTAATTCAGTTCCTACAAGACAGGGACTGGATGACAAAAATCGACATACATCAAGCATATTTTCACTTAAGCATAAAGGAAACCCACAGGCGGTTTCTGCGCATAATATATGGAGGCGAAATATTACAGTTAACAGCCTTGCCTTTCGGTCTCTCTTCAGCTCCTCACTCTTTCGCATCAGTAACCAATTGGATTGCGGAAATCCTTCGGAGACAAGGCATAAGAATATTAGTATATTTAGACGATTTTTTAATAGCCAGTCAAAATCAGGCACAGATCATAGAACAAACCAAAGTAACTGTGGATACTCTTGTAAAGTTGGGTTGGCATGTAAACCATCAAAAATCACTTTTCACCCCAACTCAGGAAATAGAATATTTGGGCATAGTGTGGAATACAAAAACAAAATTAATTTCCCTTCCTGTAAAAAAAGTACAAAAAACAAAAGAAAGAGTCTTGTCTCCGAGTAACTCAACAAATACTGGGTGTACTAAATTTCGCGAACTTAGCAACTCCAAACGGTCGCCTTCATTGTCGCCGAACTCAAATATTCCTAAAATCGTTCAGAGGATGCAGACCCAGGCAAAAGAAGGTTTTGCCACCTCTAGTGACTCGAGAGTTGCAATGGTGGGTAAAAAACGTGGGCAAAAGTGCAAAAGTAATGCACAGCCCCAAGATTACCCACTTTCTCACCACAGACGCGGCGGACGCGGGCTGAGGAGCACACCTGAACAACATCATGTTGTCAGGCAAATGGAATCGCCACCACAAAAAATGGCATTCCAATGTGAAGGAGATGTTTGCTGTGTATGCAGCCTTGGTCAAACAAGGTGCACAAATGAAGGATGCACACGTTCTATTGCAATCCGACAATCGGACCCTCATAGCTTACATAAGGAACCAGGGGGGCACCCGGTCCTTAGCCCTGTTGGGCCTAACAAACAAACTCTTTCACCTAACCGAGCAGCACAACATAACGCTGTCGGCATCATACCTCCCGGGGAGGTTAAACGGGATTGCAGACTGCCTCTCAAGAGGAAAACCTGTTCCCGAATGGCAACTACAATCCCAAGCCATGAACGCAATATTCAAAAGATGGGGCGTTCCAGACGTAGATTTGTTTGCGTCAAAAGAAACCGCAGCTGTCCCACAATACGTAACGTGGGACTCGACAGATGGGTCAGCAATTTTTTGCGACGCTTTCAGTCAAGATTGGGACTTTCAGTTGGGCTGGGTGTTCCCCCCCCCAACCTGATCCCTCGGGTGTTGGATCATCTGAACAGGGCCAAAGGAACATACATTGTAATAGCACCACAATGGGATCAGTGTTTCTGGCTGACCGATCTACAAGCCAGGGTCCTGTCAAATCCAATACCAATAACAAATCTGCGGAAGAACCTCATAGATCTATCAACAGGGTTCTGTCCCCCACAGGTGGACAAGTTGTCCCTACAGGCTTGGAAAATTGGGGGTGGTCAGACCAGGTAGCTAACTGGAGTAGGGATGAAATTAAGTTATTGAGTAATAGCTGGCGCAAAAGCACTCTAAATACTTACAAAGCTCCTATAAAAAGGTGGCTATAGTTTTGTGCCATAAACAATATGAACCATAAAAACCCAGATGGAAAAGACGTTGCAAGATTTTTAGCAGATTTGCATTTAAAAAGAAATTTTTCACTGAACACAATATTATTACATAAATCGGCTATTTCTACCTTTTGTGCTTCCAATACAGAAAATCTTTCAAAATATTTATTTATTCAGCAAGTTTTAAAAGCCATAGCATTGGCAAAACCTCTACCTTCAAAATCCCTTTGGGACACAAAATTGCTATTCAAATGGTTGAAAACAGTTCCAAGCACAAATAAACTTTTTGATATTTCAAGAAGAACTGCAATTATTTTACTGTTAGCATCAGGCAGAAGAATACATGACTTTACCTTATTGGATATATCTCAAAACAATTTCATACAAGAGGAACAAAAGATTTTATTATAGCCCAAATTTGGATCAAAAACAGACTCAAGTAAATATAGACAGTCGGGATGGTCTTTATTAAAGCACCCAGATGCTAATATTTGTCCTCTGAGACATATTAAACAATTGATTGAAGCTTCACAACATAGACGTCTTAATAGTAATGTTACAAGTTTATTTGTTTCAATAAAAGGCGAAATAAAACCAGCTACAAGAACTATCATAGCGGGGTGGATTAAATCTATATTTAAAGACTTAAACCTAGAAGCTACTCCAGGAAGCGTCAGAGCAGCTGTAGCATCCAAGGGATGGTGGGAGAATGTACCTGTGGAGGAGATATTAGCTAGAGGAAACTGGAAGAGCGATAAGACCTTTAGGAAGTTTAACTGTAGAGAAATTATTAACAATTCTAATAACAAAGAGGATGATTTGTTACGATTAAACTTCTCTGGTGTTTAATAAGAATAATTCCATTTTATGTGCCAAAGTTAATAGCTTAGGTTTGAAGTACAAAACTGTTTGTTTTGTTTGATTTTAAATGATTATATGTAGTAGTAATATTACTTTACTGATTAGGGTAATCATTAATAAATGTTTGTTTATTATGAAACAATTTTCTTTCATTCTATAAAAACATTTATTTATTTCACATAGCGTTTACAGTAACCTTCACCAGCAGATATCAAACAAGTCTTCATACTAACGCTGTGTCTTTCTGCTAGGCATATAATAGGACTGTTTTACACCAAAAAAAAACAGTCATTATGTGCCGAAAGAAAGACACAGCGTTAGAGCAAGGACCTTGCTGGTGAGCGAAGACTATGAAAACCTTAACGGGCCGGTCGCCGGAACCAGTGGTAGCGACCCCTGCTGGAAGTGAGAGGTAACAACATAAATCCATAGAGAATCAGGTATGTTTTTCAATATTTATGCTCCTAGAAGCCAGAATCATAGACAGCTTCTTCATGCTAACGCTGTGTCTTTCTTTCGGCACATAATGAGTGTTTTATTTTAGTGCAAAGAGTACTATAATTAGTTTTAGTGTAAAACAGTCCTATTATTTATGTAGACTGTGGTATGGTATATACGTTCTGTGGTTGTTGTCATCAGTGCAGTGGTTTGTTTTGAGTTTTAACATTAATCGTTTGGTTCAGTACTTACAATTTTATTTAGCTCAAAAATGCAACGATGATGTTGGAAAAATGCCAAGTACAGTAAGAATATTGCTGCCTATATTTCCACAGAATTCAAGAGAAGTTTTTTTTAAGGGTTATGTTACTCTGTTAGAAGATAATACTTGCACGATTTATATCACCAAATTCACATCTAATAATGAGCTATGGTCCGAGAAACAACGAGAAAGTGAAATATACGGATATTGTGGGAATTATTTTTCAAGAAAAGGGTCCGGAAGATTTTTGAATTTTCTGGACTTAACACAAAATGTTAAAATAAAAATCAACAAGTTGCAATTAAATGGAAATAAAGTTATCACTACCAGTAGTTGTATTCTTATGCTCTATGATTATAACAGCATTAAAGACTCTCAAGCAATTACTGACAGCAAGAATAATTATTTTACAAAACTGGTGCATTTGATTCAAGACAAACATGGAAAAACAACTGAAAAGGATGATAAAAAACACATTAGAAACCAGCTGTGGCTTGCTTCTTCTATGTTCCTGCAACATATTTATAATTATTGGAAATTAATTAATTGGCTAATTTCAACTATCAAAAGGGACAAAAAAGTAAGTAAAGTGCACTCAACACTTTTAATTTACGTATCTAGTACCAAACTATGATACATTTACATATCAACACAGTATTAATGATGACCATTGTGAATGATTTTTTTTTAAATTATTATCTTACTGCATTTCTATAGGTAACAGTAAAACAAGGCAATTTAATTTTCGCTGTGATGATGGACATCCTATTAGGCTACATTGCTCTACAGTTGCTTTCAGAGGACAAAACGGATATCATCATAGCACTAATGGGTGTTCTGGAGGTAAAAAATGTGTACTTATAGAAAATCTGTGACCTGCTTTTCACAAGTTTAAATACAGTAGAAGAAAAACACATGCCTGCATGCTTTTTACGATTTTTTGACAACCAAATCAAAAATTGGTTGTGTGATTTTATTGATTCATAGCAGTTAGACCATTTTGTGTAGATTTCAGGATCAGGATGAGTTCTGGCCCAGTGGCCTGAATTCAATATAAAAATGAAGAATATCAGTTTCAGTAAATTGATATTGTAAACTTTTTATTTATTTACTTAGGGACAACAAACAGCAGTGTATTAATAGACCAGGTAAAGGTATATGTTAGAAGTTAATAGAAGTAACAAACACACTACTCACACTGCAATCCACAGATTACCAAACATATCTACTAGAGCAATATAACAATAAACAGAGTAAAAGAAAACAACTTCATTATTAGGGTTCAGTAAAGCTTTCTCATGCATTGGTTTTGTCATATATTCCTTATCCTTCCTTAGCAGACAAATTAACATTTTTTTTTCTATTGCAGAAATTAATTAATTCACTATACTCACTACTGAAATGGCTAATGGGTGCTCCAGTTGGTTTAAAACTCAACAATGCATTCAATAAAATGTTAGGAAAATACTTCTCTTATCATGTTCAACTATGGTGGCTGTTTTTGGGTAAGATTTGCAATGTTATTGTAAAATTCGACAGTATCATTTTGAAGCAAAAAAACTATAAGCATTTCGTTTATATTTCAGATGTATCAGGGGAGAAACTGGATACTATACTACACATTTACCACTACATAGGATATTTGGGATTCACATTTCAAACTGCTATAGTGTCTGATCTGATATGCATTGCCACATTCCATTCTTATTGCATCTATGTGTATGCAGCCAGGTAATGAATATTCTTTATTAAGAAGAAAGAAAATATCCCAGCTTGTGACATTTCTACCTACTCCCATATTTTTCAATTAAATGATACACAATATTATGGTCAGGTGCTTAGTACTCGCAACCAGTGTGTTAATGACCAAAATACCAAATGTATGAATGTAAACAATGCATAAGGAGTATATCATAAGCAGGTGGCATTCTGTAGTTTCTGCCTACCCCCATGGGAAGAAGCCATGAGTTTATGATGTATGGTACATAATACAAATATGTATTGATAGTAGGCTGTGACAATCTTTCTAGTAAGATTTTATTTTGTCATACAAATTTCAGCCTTATAAATAGTTGAGTTTCAATTATTGTAGTTATCGCTTCGAACACGTATGTCGTCGTCGCTCCGTTAACATCTGCCTTTGAGATAACTCTTCATATTTTATACTTACCTACTCAAACTTTTATATTGCAAACAATTTTATGCAGCAACATCTGTTTCCAGGCTATTCAATATACAAATATCTGGAATAATTGCACTGCTGAGACTATTTGTTGGAAGAAAATATAATCCACTGCGTGGCGGCATTGACTCCTGTGAATATACGAACCAAGAGCTTTTTGTAGGCACTGTAGCATTTACCATATTGCTGTTATTGTTACCTACAACAACTCTTTACTACATCGTATTTACAGTGGTAAGGAAGCATGCTTTCTAAGACATATTATTGAGAGGCTGAATTTTAATTCAGTTTTGTGCCATTTATTGGCAGAATACTTTATTAGACTTTAAATTAACGAATCATTTGGACAGTAGTGTCTACACATTCACATGCATTATGAATGCCTTGACACACAATACGCCTTACGCGGATCCCCGTTATGCAACAAGCACAATAATACAGTTAGAAACCTAAGTTTACACATTTTAAATATGCGCTTGTATAACACTGACCTGTTTTTTTTTATTTATTTGTTTGCAGTTTAGAGTATTATCTCTGGCGATCCAGTATTTACTAGGCAAATTGATCTATATGGTACAAACACTACCTTTGTATGTAGTGACCCTATGGCTAACTAATTCTCCCAAAGTTACAGGTATGTCTGATTGTATTTAATACAATATTATGCAAACAAATCAAATAATACTGTTGTTAAAGAATCATCAATTTGCAGGTAATATTCTTATGGAGGTGATAAATCAAGAAGAGAACTCACCTTTGATACTCAGGATAAAATTACTCAATAAATCTATCCCTGAACTGATAAATACATTTAAGCCTCCAGTTGAAGTGCCAAATAAAGTGGAATGGGCCAATCTCCTGTCAAATGTGCTTGTTGGGAAGCAAATAGTTTGAGACTGTTTGAAATTTCTGTATTATATGAGTGATAGTTATATCATGTTGTAAATTATCTTATTTTAAGGAAAGTTCAAGAAAAGAAACCAGTCTGTTTTGACTTACTTTATTTTCGTTCGATATTTCACATTGCGTAAAAAATAAAAAGTTGTTTGGTCACCACACGCGTGAACGTATAAATGCTAGATACTTAAAACTATTTGCAGCAAAACTGGGCAAATACATTTGACTAATATTACGCAAATAAAAAACTGTTGTTTTGACCAACAAAAATGAAGATATTACTAGAACAATTTTCAATACATTATTATTATAATTAGAAGTCACACAAATTGTTTAGAGGTATGTTACATGATGAGTTTCTAAATTACTGCCTATATTTGTTTGGGGCTATTTTATTTAGTGTATGCTTTATGTATAAAACGCAGTGTTTTTAATAGCAGAAATATTTAAATACAAATTCTACCTACAGTCAATTGTTTTCATATAAATTTCTCCCATGTTATGTAATGTAATGCAACTTAGTTATAATCAAAATTAAATTACTGCCACTCACTACTAAGAGTTTATAAGGCAAGACACGACTCACTCGTCAGTGTTAAAATAATAAAATTATTTTGTACCAAGCTTGTTACCCTACGAAAACGATTCAGAGTAGAACTTTTTTTCTATCAACTTGGTAATGACAATTGACGAATGCTTCAAAACAGGATATATATAATACAGATTATGGGAATGACAAACACATATTATTAGTGCATGCTAAGAAAACTTTAATGATACACTCATGCAATTATTGCCCATAAAGTAACTAATGGTTAGTCCCAAATTCATTTCAGCAACACCTAGAAACTTTCCAAAATCTAATAGAATAGGTATTATTATTCAATCTGTTTCAGTTCTAAGTATTTAACTAATAGTGTATTGAGCACCTGATTATAATATTATAATTGTGTTATAAAATTATTCTGGTCGTTTTTTTTTAAACCTTCATTATAAATATATTATTTCATGATGATACAGCACATTAACGGAGAAATCTAACTTAAACATTAATTGCTATAATAATATTCTCAACTCAATGTATTGTCGAATACATAGATCTGATTGTATCTACATAAATATGTTACTATTATGCAAGTACAAAATACATAAATTTATACATGTCATTGCAATTTCTGCTGATAAATTGTAATCTTTAATTTTAACAATCTCATACATACCTCTTTACCTACTATTTACATAAATATCATTCGAAAATATTTTTGTCCCCCAATAGACTTAAAGTATCCTATTCATTTATTGTAGTAATGTTATAAAGGTGAGTCCAATACTCCTAACATTTACACCGAGAATGCGTGCACCCAAGAGATTATAATAATAACTGAATAAAACAATTATTATTTATGTCTGGGGTTAATCGAAACAAATCTAAATTACCGCTAATTGCGGTAGCTAAAACTCCCTTTATACGTTTTTTTTTTCAACGATGGACGCTTTATATTATATTTTAGAGAAACAACACATGTTTCGTGAAGCTAGTAACTATATGATGTGCGGCATTGAATTCACACAGTGCTAGTTCTACGGTGGGTAGGCCAAAACCGTTCGCATAAATATATATACCGATACTTAACTATTTCATTATCATCACAGATATTAGTAAAATTAGGAAAAAATGTGATTACAATCACAGTACTCGAGTTGAATTCTTTATGATCAGCAAGATTAACTTGAAGCGATGTTTAAAGATTCGCTTGATATAGTATCACACTATGATGAAAGCTTAAACCCTGCGACGGCACGTCACAATACAGATGTGATGATATGAGGGACGTATCTAGTTCTTGAGTACACACCTGTAGTCCTTATTGACATCCGAAGCTGAATTTGGTGAATGTTCTTTAGGTCTAACTGTACCGCGACACGACGCTAACTTTGATTCCAAAGCCTACAATGAAGAAAAGTACACAGTAAATGATGATGTTAATATTAGTAGGTGACAGGAAGGTATGTGCGGTGATAACCAACACCTATTATTTAAAGCAAACTGTACAGTATGTACAATGATGCGGATGAGAAGCTGAAAATATATTTTAATAAAATTAAGTGCAATATAATACAGATAATTATATTAATAGTGATGCAGCAGTCAGTGTAGTTTGGTTCTATAAATCCTTATTTTAAGAGTAACTTAATAAAATAATCTACATTATAACGAATTAATTTCAACTAGATAATTATAACATTGTGTAGTTGTTTGTGAGTTAATAACTCGTATTCACAATAAAAACATTTAACTATAGTAAAGCTACATATGCATTGAACAATTTTCTATTTATATAAACCACTAGAAAATATTAGTTTTGTACTTTTTTCGTTTGATCATGCCCTTTTCTGACAGAAGCAAAACTAAGAAGGTTTTCTAAACCCTCTCGGGAGCGCACAGCAAATGATCTTCTTAACTTTCCATTTCCTGCTTGTGCAGATCGCACAAACGGTTGTTCTGATGCGCGTTGTGTTAAAATGGGTGGTTTTCTCGCTGAGGAAGCGTGTTCCGATCCCGAATTCGAACGTACGTATACTCTTTGGTTTCTGTACTCTACAGAATCACTGTTATCTAAATCATTATCATTCAATCCATTCTCTGTGGCACTGGAGTCGCTCGGCGTTGTTATTTGGGAAGCAGCTGGAGGCGTTTCACAGGAGCATTTAACCTTACCACATTCACGGCAAAGAAACCTTTCAAGCTGTAAGCAATAAATTTCATGCATACTACACAACACAACCATGCAAAAACAAAATCAAGAAAAACTACAATTAATATTTGTTATTAATCTACTGATACCTTATGAACGTAATGTTTTCTTTGGCTGTAATGTTATTGATTGATCTACGAAAAATAACTACAGTAAAACGATGTAAAAGACCATGTAAAAAGGTATTTTTGATTACAAAATATGGTTACATAAACCATATTTTGTAAACATGACATGATATAGGGATGATAGACCTGAGAAAGTAAAGAGGAACTCCACAGACTGGCGCAAGTCGCCAGGCAATGCATGGTCGACAAATAAAGGTAATAAATACCAAGGCAGTACAGCCACAGGGACCTTGTCTCTATCTCCTACACACAATTATCGTTTGAGGTTGAGCTCATTTCATAAAATGCATTATGTCACAGGAAATTGGAAAAATCTGATCTCCCAATAACTCTTTTGGAATTGGACCGGATTATTGGGAACTAAGAAAGGATTCTCGTGATAATACGAAATAATATAGAGCTATTACATAACATCTTTAATTAATCCGGTTTGTCAGCAGAACATGCCTCGCATCCGTCAGAGCAATATGTTCATATCAGTCACTCATTGTCTGTTGCTGGCTTGTTTTTTTTTTTACATAAACCCTTACATAAGCTCGTATTATTACGACAGTCTTTCTTATGTCGGGTCCTATAACAAAAACGGATCGTTTTGCTTACCAATGGTAGCATTTTTTTTTCCAAACTAAGCATTTAAAGAGATTCGTAAGCTTATTTCACCTGTGATAGCTACTTCCATATGGGGGGGTCTACTATGCGAAGCTATGAGTTCTTCGCTTCATTATTGGTAAAGATACAATAAAAGTTCGTTTTAACCGACAACGGTCCGTAAATTATAGGAATCGGCCATTAGTATCCAATAATCCGATCTTTTGAAAACATCCTAGGATTTTCGCAGACTCGATTTTTTCAAATTATTCTGTGAAACATGTATAAATAAATAAATAATAAACTTGGAATTTATTAGAACGGCAAAACAACCCTCGCTACTGAAAAAAAACTGTGATAGTGATAATGTCTATCTACAAGTGAATAATAATATAAGGAGCCACTTAAGTTTACTTTATTTTAATTTCATACTTACATCTATCGAAGATTTAACTGTATACGTACAAATAAATATATAAATAAATATGTATCATAAAATTCAGGCATTTGTGCTTTCTACAGCTTAATAAAAACAACATAAATATACATACATAATACATGATTACAAATAAATACATTAAATAAATATGATAATTTCCTTTAGCTTTTCCCCTACTATCTAGTGTATTCTAAAGTGACTAGTGCTACAATTAAGACTAATACAGCTTTGAATAATGTAAATATATCTAGTTGACTCACCCCCACTTTACGTAGTAAATCGCCAACTATATTTATGGCGGTTACTCGAGACGACGGTGTCATAGCATTGCCGTTTATTTCACCTGAAACCACAGTGTTCAGAATATTTAATCTCCTACAAAAACATTTAGTTAAAAGTTGGCACTAGAATGTCTGCACTTTCATTTGGCCCAAATCACTGGTTTACAGGTTCACACTCATAGGCTGGTAGTTCAGGCTTCTAGTTATAATTTCCAGCAACATTATAGAAAATGATGTAGTTATTGGTTAAGGAGATAAGATGACAGAAGCATCCTTTCTTGTATACAACTGGTGTTGTATATAGCCTGAAGAAATGGCTTGGTGGAAAAAGATTTGACTCCAATGATGAAGTCATCTCGCAAACAAAGGCCTATTTTGAGGACCTCGACAAATCATATTTTTTGGAAGGGATAAAAAAATTGGAGAAGCGTTGGACAAAGTGTATAGAGCTCAAGGGAGACTACGTTGAAAAATAAAACATTTATTTATCAAAAAATCTGTGTTTTATTCCAAAAGTCACGGACTTATTGACCCGCCCTCGTACTTCGTAGTTTATAAGTTTGTGTCTGTTAGGTTTTAATTAAGTCTGCCCTCCAGGATATTGTTGTTCCTACCCTACTCTTATGATTTACTCACTTGTCTTTCTAGGCTACTTAGCTCAATACACAAATTACGATATTTGGTGTTTTATTGAAGACATAATATTGGCGACGAGTAGAAAACATGACAATGGAGTGTAAATCAGTGAAATTTCATGAGTTCAATGTGAAATGTGATAATTGGGACAATCATATATTTTTACAATTGTTTGTAAATATGTGAGCACAATGTACCTATCACGTGATTAATTTATATACCTTTGCTTTATTTTTATTTTTTTGTACCAAAAGTGGTATAGTATTTTTATTCTTGGTGCATCGTCTTCACATATAGAAATATAATTAATGTATACAACATATTGTAAAACATTTTAAAAGAGTAACGGTGGAGTTTCTTGCCACTTCTTCTCCATACGAAACTACTTTTTGGAAGAGGCGCCTAGAATCAGTTCTATTTTTAATGTAAATGTTGACGTTCAAAAGTGCCTTTTTATGGGCCTATTTGAAATAAATGCTTTGACTTTGACTTTAATTACATAGACAGACTTAAATATTGTTTTGAGGCGAATGGCGTCGTATTAGATTCGTCTAAAAGGGCAAATTTCTACACAGTGTGCGGCGTACAAGTGTTCGAGACTCTTCTGGCGTTGATTACACCTAAAAAGTCTAGTGAAGTAACATTTAGTGAAATTGAAGCGATCCTAACCAAACATTACAGCCCAAAACCGAATGAAATTTCTATGTCGTTAAAATTTTATAAGCGCGATCAACTACACAGGGGATCCGCTGCGGAATACATAGCTCAACTCAGAAAAATCACTGCCGGTTGTAACTTTACGGACATGGAAAGGATGCTTCGTGACAGATTGGTATGCGGTATGAACAATCACAATTTGCAATACGAACTGCTCAAGAAAGATAATTTGCGATACCATGACGTTGTGGATGCTATGCTATCGACCGAGAGTGCGGGCAGGGACGCTCATATGACGCAGAGCGCCTCCGTCACCGGCGCCGCCGTCAGCTACGACGCGACGGCATTGGACGCCGCGGCGACGTCGTCGCCGTCATGTGAGCCTATGGACGTCAAAGCCGTGCAATCCAAAAGCAAATGTTCGACTGTGTTATCGATGTGGAGACCGGCACGCGGGCGAAATTCGCTTTGTTGATGCCGTGTGCCACTTTTGTAAGAAGAAAGGTCACATCGAGAGAATATGCACCGCTAAAAAGAAAAGTCGTTCTGAAAAGATTAACTTAGCCGAAAACGAGACTGACGTGGATCTTAATGGTATTTATAACATAGAGAACACGACGAGCTCTCGCGTTCCGGCGGCATACTAGGTGAAGCTGCAAATGGAAGGCGCGCAGGTAGCGATGGAGGTGGACTCCGGCGCCGCTTTCTCCTTGGTGAACCAGCAGACGTGGGCGCGAGTGCACTCGCGCAGCACCTTGCGCGCGGTACCCAACCGCCTATGTACGTGGAACAGCTCGCCCGTTACAGTGATGGGACAAGTTCAAGTGCAAGTACAATATAGACATTAAGTGTGTTTTGAATGTCATTGTAGCTAAGGGCTCGGGACCGAATTTGTTGGGACGTAACAGGTTCGAGGCACTGGGTATTACTTTAAATGTTAATATGATATCTGAACTTGACATGTCTGCGACCGATCAGATAGTAAGTACAGCGAGGTTTTCAGGGACGGACTCGGTACTTACAGGGGAAACCCTGTGGCTATACATTTGAAACCAGGTGCGACTCCTAGGTTTTTGAAGGCACGTCCCGTACCCTATGCTATTAAAGACAATGTTGAAAAAGAGATAGATCGTTTAGTGGGGGAAGGAGTACTTCGCCCTGTGTCTTTTTCAGAATGGGCAACTCCGGTTGTTCCAATACCCAAACGAAACGGGGACATTCATCTTTGCGGTGACTACCGCGGTACAGTTAATCAGGCTCTACAGAGTCTGATACCTACCCTATGCCGACTGCAAGTGAAGTGTTTGCTACGATTGCGGGTGGCAAATTTTACACGACACTCGACCTTGACCGTGCATATACACAGGTGGTCGTCACAGACGCCACAGCACAGCTGTTAACCTTAAACACATGCAAAGGTTTGTTTTCAGTACACAGATTGGCGTTTGGTGTTAAAGCCTGCCCGGGAAATTTCCAGCGCTTGATGACGGCGTTGCTGGCGGGAGTTACCGGCGTCGCGGTACTGATCGATGACGTCATCATTAGTGGCCGGACCATGTCGGAGATGACGCAGCGCGTCGCCACTGTACTGGAACGCATCGGTAAGGCAGGTTTGCGGCTCAATCGGAACAAATGTAAGTTTGCCAAAGAACGTGTAGAGTTTCTTGGTTTTGTCATAGACGCTGAGGGTATTCACCCTGCACCTAGCAAAGTTGAGTCTATCGTCAAAACTCCTGAACCGAAGAACGTTCAACGGCTACAAGCGTTTTTGGGATTATATAATTTTAATGAGAGGTTCGTACCTAACAAAGCTACCATGCTCGAGCCCCTACATAGATTGCTCGACAAAACACAATCTTGGCAATGGACAGACAGGGAGCAAAGGAGCTTTGACACGGCTAAAAGGCTTGTTATTAGTATCTAATTTAAACTCAACGAAAATGACGGTGATTACCAAATGAGCTCTTTAAATGCAATTTGTAAAAACAAACGTATGTAATCAATATAGTTTTCTATTATTGTCATTAAAAAGGTCCTTAGCAGGCTATTAACTAACTAAAATATATGAAAAGCGATCGGCAATTTCATTTTATTACGTAAAAGATTTAATAAATCACATAACCTAAACTCGAAATTTAAAAAAAATCCTACGCGCGAAGCGGCACCGAAAGGTGTATGAATTGTATGTCATCTTGATCACTGTATGAGGTACAATAACTCATGTGAGTACCAGCCCTTCAGTTCCTTTCAGTTCGAAAATAATAAACTTTAAGTGTTTTCTCCCATACAAAAAAAAACACAAAACATTTTTTTTCTCACGCGTGGAGCTGCGCATACTTTAATATTATATAAAGAGAGTTATTCCAGAGACATTCCCATTTTTTTTTTAATCGTGACATTGAGTTTCGATGAGTATGGAGCTAGATTTTCAGACCACTGTGCGGCGTCGGCGCTGTTTTATCCCACACACCGCGCACCGTAGCTATGAGTTCCAGAACTCTACATATCCACGAACGCCGTTACTCACAATTAGACAAAGAGGCCACTGCCATTTCATTTGGAGTTAGTAAGTTTCATAACTATGTAATAGGAAGATCTTTCACTATAGTCACGGACCATAAACCGTTGTTGGGCATATTCGATCCGCGACCTATGCCCAGTCTTGTCGCCTCGCCTAACCAGGATCGCAATTATGTTGACGTCGCATAATTACGAAATTGTGTACAAACCGGGACAACAGATTGGTCACGCTGATGGATTGAGCCGATGGCCAAAGCCGGTTCCCGGTCAACCTGAACAGAGTTATGTGACGTGTTGCTGATGGCAGAGACACCTACAGATTTCCCTGTGGATGCTGACCAAATAGCACTAGCAACAAAGCGAGATAGGGTATTATCTCGTGTCAGTCATCATCTACTAAGCGGTTGGCCAGCTAGAGTTACCGATGATGAACTGCGTCCATACTGGTTACATCGTTCGGAACTTTCGATGCATTAAGATTGTATTTTACTGGGTTGTCGAGTAGTGGTACCGTCATCATTGCGTGAAACGATACTACGTGCTTTACATAAAACACATAACGGCATCGTCCAAACGAAATCACTGGCCAGGAGTTATGTTTGGTGGCCAAAACTGAACGAAGATATTGAGGCATTAGTAGGCGGATGCAACAAATGTCTTGAAAATCGGCACATGCCTCCGAAAAGCCGTGGTCTCGAATAAATGTTCGGGACCTTGGAAAGGTCCCGCAAATATATGTTAATTTTTGTAGACCCACATTCCAGATGGCCTGAGGTGATCTTGGTAAACAATATGACAGCGGGAACGGTCATCAGTCACCTGAGAAATTTATTTGCTGTCCATGATTTGTGTGAGACATTGGTTTCCGACAACGGAACATCCTTTGTGTCAGCTGAAGTTAAGCAATTTTTGGACGCGAATAAAATAAAACATATCAAGACAGCGCCATAACATCCTGCAACAAACGGGTTGGCCGAAAGAATGGTGCAAACAGTTAAAGACAAGTTGCGCAAAATGGATGACATCTCTTGGGATGTTAAGATTCCTCGAATGTTACTAGGATTGCGGGTAACTCCTTGCACAATAACTAACAAGAGCCCCTCTGAACTCTTGATGAACAGGCGCCTACGTACCTTGTTAGATGTTATACATCCGGATAATCGTGTTCAAAATAAAACTAATCAACAGATTACCAATAATGCTCATAAAGTAACTCGAGAAACTAATGTGGGCCAAAGTGTGATGTATTCCTTTGTGGTTGCCTGGTACGGTGGTTAAAAGGCAAGGGCCATCCAACTATCAAGTTGCAACCAGTGATGGTAATGTTGTCAACCGACACATAGACCAACTGATTAAAAAGAAATTTAGATGCAGACCGAGAAGGAGAGAGGGAGAAGGAAGAAGTTAATAATGACGAGGTCAGTTTTGAAATGGAAAATTGTGAGGGGGAAATAGGAGGTACATGCTCGAGTGAAGAAATAATTGAAATACCGAGTCAGGAAAAATGGGCAGAGATGTTAGGTATACCAAGTGATTATGAGTATGGTTATGTTGGGGGTAAGATTAAAAGTAAAGTTGTATCTCATACAAAAGGCCCTTATAAAAGGCCTCAGCAAATGTATATTGCATAGACATAATGTTAATGTAGATATTTAAATAAATACAAAATTGTTGATTTTAAGTATAAGTTAAAGTTTAAATATATTTTGTATACTTGGGGGAAAGGTATGTTGTATATAGGTACCTACATACTTCGAAGTTTATAAGTTTGTATCTGTTAGGTTTTAATTAAGTCTACCCTCCAGGATATTATTGTTCCTACCCTACTCTTCTGATTTACTCACTTGTCTTTCTAGTCTACTTGGCTCAATACACAAATTACGATATTTGGTGTTTTATTGAAGACATAATAACTGGTAATCAGCCACTACTGCATCTATACTAGGCAGATGATCATGGACAAAACTTTTTACGTAATTTACATAAATTTAGGTGGACCATTGGTATTAACCCCGACTTAAGAGTTGCAATTCGTGAGTTCAAACCCAGACAGTCACTTTTTCTTGTGTATTTAATTTCATCACCACTGATCTCAAAACGGTGAACAAAAACATTGTGCATGTGACATATACCAACCCGCAATGGGCCCGAGTGGTGGATTTCGGCCCACTTCCTCTCACCAAGAGGAGGCCTGTGTCCCAGCAGTGGGAACGTTATAGGCTGATTATGCTTATGCTATAACAGCCTGCTGGAACAAAATGTGGTATTTTATGTTTTAAGAAGAAAAAAAGTTTCTCCACTTACGTTTTTGTGGCGACATCAGAGAAGTTTGTGTTTCTATCTCAACTTGAGTTCGAGACGGTATTGGTATATGTCCATTGACTAATGAGCTTTCAATTGTACTGTCATCTCCCATCTTCGGTTTTGGAACCTTTTCCATTACTCTCAGTTCATGCTTCAGATCTGAAATTATTGTTTTATTTGAGGATTTTTGCAGTGATTTTGGTGTCATAGTTATATAATTTTCAAAAATTTACATTGTACAAATGAAACAATTTTACTAAGTCACCTGACTGGGGAGTAAAACTGTTTAATTTGTACACTAAGTCCTCTACTCTAAACCTACTTAGCAAAGGATTAAGTGTTCCACAATCTCACAGCTGTAGGCCTTTATGTGAATCTTAAATTATGCTAGATAATTAACAGAAAAGGGGAACAAGCCTAAAACATAAATCATAACCAAACCTCTGGCTTCATCTGTTGCTCTTTGCAACCTGATCCGCAAATTCTCAACTTCATCAACTTCACTCTCTAGGACAGCATTTCTTTCATAAGCTTGATTTAGCATTGATTCAATGTATGACACAGATTCTGATATGACTCTGTAAACAGATTTGTAAATTCTTTACTAATCTAGAAGTGAGGTTTTTAATAATTTGATTGCAATTGTACACAATTTATGGACCAACTAAGAGTTGTTGTTAAATGCCACACAAGTAATAATCAATTGTTATTTTTTTTGTTAAAATTAAACTATCTGTTGGTTACTAAAACAAATTGCTTTGAGCATGATAAAACTATATTGATAAGAAAAATCAGGTGCAATGGCCTGTATTTAACATGATATCTATAATTTCAATTAACTAAAAACAACATTCTGTAATCATAATAAAAACTAAATAACAAACAAGTCATCTACAATGCAATTTCTGATGTATCTTGCACTAGTAAGATCATTATTAAAACCTTATGTAAGCTCTTACCTTTGACCTCTCTCCAAGTCATCATTTTTTTGCTCTAACTCTCTGATGTACACTCCTTGGTTATCTTTATCTATTTTTAATGCTTGTAGTTCATTCTCTAAAGCATTTGTTTCATGTTGACTTCTTTCCAGTTTGTTCTGGAAATGGGAAATTTTGTAGACCATTAAAGAATACTAAAACCAAAACAATATCAAATAATTTCATTATATTTACCCTTAACATTTCTATTTCATTTTTCAGCCGTTGATTCTGATGTTCCAGATCTCTGTTTTGTTTCTCAACTTGTACTAATGAAGCTTCTAATTCTTTTTCAAGTTGTGCTGAGTTTTCAGTGTATTCATCTAATTCTTGTTGTATATCGATAACCCTAAAAAACAATCAAGCAATAATGAATCGTGAAAATAGTTGTCATGAGCAATACAATAAGATGTTTTCATGTTTCTTTCAAGGCTTATTATTTGTACTTACTTTTGTTCATAATACTTGGCTTGTTTCTTCCAATACTCGACAGTATCAGAATCTGACTGTCTTGGAGATTCCATGTTAGCAACAATTCACTACTTTCAATAAATGAGATTCCAAGGATGTCTAACGAATCATAACAAAATAATGTTACAAGGGTTCTACAAACTAGTGCGCAGATACTATTATTGTTTCTTATTCGTATAGAAGTCGCTGTGATCAATAATTTTCACGTTTTGATAAAACATCAGCCGTTAAAACACAAAAACTGACACAACTTCGTCGTCAAAAATCCAAAACAGTAAAAATTCAATGAATGAATGAAATTAAAATGGCTGCGAAAAGACAATTACAAATTGACTGACAATTAACATGAAAAAGATAAATGTCACTTTTTATCAAAATTGAATACTAGGATTTTTATCAACATTTTGATGTATATCTTTATAGGGCACTACTATTGACCATCGTCCCACTTTCTTTTCTGGGCGGGGTTGGTCTACATGATAATTTGCAAACACACTTGTTGGGAGCACGGCGTGTTTCATAATCAGTGCCGGTTGGTAGCTGTTGCATTTCTTTAAATTTATGGTTCAGCCGCACTCAGAAAGGTTTATTAAATTAGTCCTAATTTGTACTTAACTAATGAGCATTAAATCCGTTAATGAACGGTACATCCCAGAGACACAATTTAAGGGTTCATTAGCTAATGACAGTATTAAGTATCCTTAGGGCGAAGCATCATCAAATCATCTTATCGATTGCATATCGATAAAGCCTTGGTGTGGCCACATTTGAAAACTGTTAATACTAAATAACAAAAAAGTTTATTCATACACGTTGAAAACTATTATTCGTAGTAATATGAATGACAATCACTTCTTTTACTGTAAGTTTTTACTAAAATTCAAAGCAAAACAGCTATTTTCATGTAAATAAGATAAAGTGATTGCTAAATTTTTTTTCTATGGCATCACTGTGAACTGTCAACGTCAAGTCAGGGAATAATTTGATGTTTTTGTGATTCATTCACGGGGAGAGATTTTTGTTGTGTTTTAATTTTATCGTTATTAATTTAAATTATGGTAAGTTTGGCAGTATAAATGTTCTTTCAGTGAAAATGTGATAACAATTAAACGACATAACTTGTGTTAAATAACATTAATATTTCTGTTTCAATTTAACGAAGTAGAAGTAGTATTGCAACATTATTATATATAGCAACATTATTTCCGATAATTTTTCTATTTGTTGGTTTCCTGAGGTCGGATGCCAGCAACGGTAATATTACAATTTTTACAGATTCAGGTGTAAATTTATGTCGTGCATGGAATTCTTGAATTTAGTATTTGCTAAAGGGATCAGAAGCATCTCATAAATACCGCCTCGGTCCTACTTCTCTATATCTTCTAGCATAGTCCACAAATTCAATAAAGTCTACCAAATCAAACATTATTGCTGTTATTATTGCGATAGCGAAATCACTTGTAAAAATATAACCCCAAACGTAAATGTCAAAATCAATCGTTAAAGAGTTAAGTAAAGGTTTTGCTGTACTTAACTTTAATTGTCATTAAGGGTCGCTAATGAACCGTTAACTGCCTCTGAGGGTGAACCTTTTTTAATTTTTACTAAGGATCCCTTTATGTAACCATTAGGCGACTCTGAGTGTGGCAGTAAGACATTTCCTGTTTTTCTTCACCGTTTTGAGAGCAGTGGTGATGAAATAATGTATTTACACAAAGTAAAGCGCTAGTCAGGGTTCGAACCTACGACCTGTAACTCGTAAGTCACAGCCGTTACCACCTAGTGTGTTTCTTTTGTGTGTGCTCACTGGTAGTGGCGTTCCAATTGGCCCTTCACCTACCGGAAGTGGCGCTCCGATTGCCAAAAGGCCAATTGGAGCGTCGAACGCAGTTGATGCGTAAAGTCAAGATGGTTAAAAGGAACTCACATCACACAAGGGCCTCAGCACAGCCCGATCACTATGTACGACAAGCCGATCCCTTGGGAGAAGCAAGCTTAGTAGCTAGGCGTGATCCTAGACCAAAATCTCACTTTCCAGGAGCATATTAAGGCTGTTCGCGCGCGCGCCTCCTTTGTAGACTTCACTTTATACTGACAACCCGTAGCAAACTGTCACTTAAATGCAAACTGCGCATCTATACCGCAGTCATCCGTCCCATCATGACCTATGCCTGCGATGTATTTGCCTCCATCTCCAAAAGATGCAGACCCTCCAGAACCGTTTCCTCAGAAAGGTCACGGGTGCCTCCTACTATGTCCGTAATATAGATCTCCGCGTCGACCTTAAAATACCAACCATAAACCAGTTCATGAAACGCTTATCTAAGCGTTTCTTCGACTGGGGCATCAAATACCCAAATCCCTTGATTTCAGCGGCGGCCACCCGCTGTACTCCCTCCCGCAATAGCAGTATTCGCCGACCAAGGAATACCTTAGTCACCCCCGACGACGCCACTACCCTCCTCCAGGATAGTAGTAAGGCCACCAGCACTCTACACAAGCCCAATTGTGTAGAGTGCTGGTGGCCTTACTCCGTCCTCGCCGCCGAGGCTCGCCGCGATGCCCAAACTCACGCCGTCCCCGACCCTTGCTCGAGCTAGCCCGCGCCGCTGAGCCTGTAGCTTTAAATCCCAAAATCTCATAAATCCTGATCTAACTCGTCCCTTGCTGCCCTCTTCCAACGACGCCCTAAGCCGAGGTCCGTACCCCACAGGGGGTGCCCTTAGCGTGTAATCGCTTAGTTTTTAAATCCTGGCTGGAGGCCTTAATTTATTAGGGCAACGGCAGGCAAGTCCGCTTAAGCTAACTATAACCTCATAGGTTGAAATTTAAAAAAAAAAAAAAAATGTAGCCCCATACCACCCCCAGATCAACAGTTTTTTTTTTTAAAGTTAGGACTTTTAATTAGCTCTCTTCGCTAGCTCTTATAATTTTTACTCTTTCTCAAACTTTTCTACATACCTTGTCAACGTAACTCCAAAATCCATCCAACGTAATCCGTCTGGCCTATGTAGCCCGTTGCCAAAAATATATCCTAGATTTACCTTTGGATAGTCCCTGTTTTACGACATGGTAAGTCTTTTAGATTGACAACAAGATTAACCGGATTTTGACAAAAACAGGAGGCAAATCAAAAAGTATGTTTTCCGTCAATAATCATTTATGGTTTATGGGTATTACACATTCACGATTAATCCAACCACTGATTAATCGTCTAAAGTCCCCCAGGAAAGTATGAATCATGACTGCGTTGTTTGAATTTTCGGGTCGCACGCATCGTTGGCGGTCGTTGGACGCATATATCTCGACGCGTCAGACGCAACGCGAGACGAGTTTACGTGTGTAAAAGTTAACACATTCGCGACATCATATACGATTTCGGCCGGAATCTATATCACCTCACACGATAATCATAAAGAGCATAAACTCATCAGACGTGACGAACACTAATCACGTCCGAGCGTCGTTCTAAGTCACGCCTTTCAAATTATTTCATACAACGACCGTTTTACGGTCTAAAATACGATCCGTCGTCGGTCCAAGCAGTTTTTTTTTTATTGGTCGTGAATGCACAACTTTTTCTTTAATTTTCTAAATGTTCAATCGAATATTTGAATTTAGCTTGACAGCTCTCTCTGAGCTCACGAGCTCACTGACTTAGGGATGGGTAGCTCGTGAGTCGTGAGCTAGTGATAGAAAAGAGCTAGCTCTTTTCGATTGACGTCGCTCTCGATCACTCACTCGCTCGCTAACTAGCTCACTAGCTCAGTAGCTCAGTACTTCAGTAGGTTCGTTCCGTGCGAGATACCGATGACCGAAGTCACCGACTGAACGGCTCATCGGCTCGCTTCGGAATGCTTCGGATGAATTCGGATCGCATTTGTTCGCTCTTTCAACAATGCTCTCCGCTTGTCCGGCGCAATACGTCATTGCAATCTACTCATACTCACTGTAAATCTATCTTTATTTTCATTGTGTTAAAGTAGAAAATACTTTGGCACATTATTAAAAGGAACCGCGGTATTTTATTTTGCCGATTATTTACGTAAATTATAATAAAAACAAACAGTTATAACTTATTACAGTTTAGTTAGTACTTTTTCGGTTGTTTCGACGAAATGACATGCATGCCGCTGCATGCAAAGTACCTAGTACCTAGTACCTAGTGTATTTTTATAAATAAATGAGACTGTGAGTGATTAGTAGATGATTAGTGGTGCTCTAAAAAATGAATTACCTACTCGTATTATTTTAGCTTTAATGAGGAACAAATGTGAACTTTTTAAATATTTCTGTGAACTAAGTTGAAACTAAATGTAAAATTATTTCACAAAAATCAATCATGATATGATACAGACACATAAGTCGACCGTTACTATAACAGCCACAAAAAAAAACAAGATATTCTCAATATCCGTAGTAATTGGCGTAGCATGTTTATGAGCTAAAGAACCGTAACAAAGAGTCCAAACTTCCAAAGAGCTATTGATATTGAGCGAGCCGAGCCGTCTCATTCGGCGAATCTACGCGCGTGCGGCGTGAGTCAAATGAGCTAACAGTCGGTGTCTGAGCGACTGAGTTACTGAGCTATAGAAGAGCTAGTGAGCTAAGAAGAGTTATATAGCTCTTTGAGTGAAACGTGCGGTTTGAGTCAAATGGGCTAACAGTCGGTGTCTGAGCGACTGAGTTACTGAGCTATAGAAGAGCTAGTGAGCTAGAAGAGTGATATAGCTCTTTAGAGTGAAAGAGCTAATCGCTCTTTTTCTTTTCAGTGAGCTGTGTCGCCCATGTCTACTCACTTAGTCCGACTAAATTAGTCACATTAAAGCAAAGAATATACCGGTAATACTCTCTACTGAGAGGTAGAGTTATCTGTGCAAGTGTGCCAAGCAGCCAAATAGTAAAGTATTATTGTGCACTCAGCCAGTATCCTAATCTCCGTTAGGAGTATTAATATTCTGTGATCCTAATAGTGTACTCTGTGCACTCAGCTGAGAGTGACAAGTTGACATGAAAAGTCTCCCACGAATAAAATTCATTGTTATGAAATAAATAAAAACGGTTTTACACTTATTATGTGAAAATTTATTATGAATTTTACATTAAACACACTTAGTATTGTTAGTGCCAACGTATTTTACACATTCCTCTTGCAATGCTGTGTTATCGATGATAGTATTTCAATATCATTATTGTTTTTGAATGACGTGTAATGTTTCCAACGGCGGACTCTGAAGATATTTCGCAGGTCACGTCACTAACAACAAAGTCAGGTGCTGCCAGCGATGCCCAAAACTCGGTTGAAAATACTCAAGTCACAACACAACACAGCAACAGGGAGTTAACACTCAACATGTTAATCAAAGAGATGCTATTCTGCTTGGCCCTGGCCCTGACCACGTACGGGGCCCTACGTAACTCGTAAGTATCACGTTTATTTATTTACTTGCAAACACTTGCCGTCTAATGTACCTTGATTAATAAAGAACATATTTAGGTAAGCAACTAGTTGAATTTTTTGATTGCCATTAGTAGGTAATGTTTACTTTACTTTTTAAATAGGGTTAAATAAAGAATGTAAATAATAATATGATGGTGTAGGTTAGGTTAAATAGACCCATCAATTTAAAAGTAAACACCTCAATTACTAGTATAAAAAAGGTAAATAAAGGAGTTTGCCTAATATTTGTTTGATTAGATTGATTGATGATGTTGTCAATAATAAAAAAGTTAAGTTTTATTTTAAAACTGTTGTTTCAGACCAACAAAAATTTCCAAACACCCACAAGCCACAAGATTCTTCAGATCTGACTCAGTAGTTCAGGACTGGTATCGCGGACAACTCAACAATGTGCTGGCTAGTGTCAATCGTGTGGATGTGTCATTTGTCATGTACTATGCACCATGGGATGCAGAATCTCAGTATGTAAGGGGAGAGTTTGAGAAAGCTGCTTATATTCTTAAAGATCGTGTGAGTACAATTAATCTTCATTGTTGCCTTTTATATGACCTATTAAGGCAACCAGCTTAAACTTTCTCACTAATTTGCTGACTCTGAAATTAACAAAAAAACATTTTATTTTTTGCATTGAACAGATATTTATTATGCATTGCCCTGTGGAAACATTATCTTAGTGTGTAGTGTTTATGGTACCCACTACAACCTCGGTATTGTTTCAGGTTCTGTTTTCTGCAATAAATTGCTGGAATCCAGGAAGTGAATGTAGATTACACAACAATAAAATATCATCATGGCCCATTTTAATGGCGTATACAACCATATCAACAGGAATACTATATTATGGTAGGTATTGTTGCTTGTGAAGTATATTTAAAATTGTTCTGGTGAATGTTGGGATTATATCAAATGATAGTTATTTATTAGTATGCAAAAATAATAATGTTAAGCTCAAATTACACATATTATGAAAGCAGTGTGCTTAGATTAAATTCAATTATCTACTAAATATATATTGTTGGTTGTCTAAATCCTCCTATTCATGGTAAACATTTGTTTTACAACAAAGTTTAATCAACATGTTGCTGAGTTGCTGGCAACTCTGATATATTACAACAATTGTTGATGTGTGTGTTTGCAACTAGTTTATGAACATGGCAGTAGTGTGGAGCATTAATATAATAATTTAGTTAATACAGCTTTTTCAATCAAAAGCATTATTATGGGAAATTTTAAGACAAGAAAACAAAGGTAAATAAATAAATAAAAAACTATTAATTTGAAGAAATTTCTCAAGGCCCTAAGTATACCCAAAAGAGATGTTAAAACTAAAATACATGTACTGCATAGGCAATTTACTAAATTGCCAATGCTAGGGAGAAAAAAAGTAGTCGGCAAAAAACTCCTCAGAAAAATGTGAACACAACAACACTACTTCCTCTGCAACATTTTGATGCAGACTGGCATGTGGACAAGACATATTGCTATAAACTTTGTTGTTGTTCATCAACAATGTTGATCAACTGTTGCTCAACAAAAGTTGACTATGAATACGGGGTTTATTTTCGTAGTATTTTCTCTCCAGACAAAACATTATACTCAAGGGCAAGTTGAAAGTTGTATAGTAATAAGTAATAGGTAATGGAAAAACTGTAGAACATTGACATCAAATTACTAATAAGTAATATGTACAGAAATATATGAAGACGCTATTAAATGTTGTCCGCAGTAATGTTATAAAATGCATGTATTTCCGTGGCCACGTGGATTTTAATGTGCACGATAATATTGTCAACGTAGAAATTATATAAGCGCACATTAGTTATTAGTTACATTCAGTGTTTTAAACACAATAGCAATGGCCACATACTTCAATGCATTAATAGATGATATTTAAAGTTATTTAATTGTTTAATTATATGAAAAACTAAAAGTAATGGCTAACTAGAAACCTAAAGAAATACGATGCTATCTTTAGGATATTAATTACATTGGTTTGGTATGGGGAGTGAGATAGATGGCAGTCTTTTGATTTGTATAAATATACTCAACTTTTCTAATCAAAGACACATATAAATACTGGCTTGTTGGTCTAGTGGTCGCAAGAGCTACTGCTAAGCATGAGGTCCTGGGTTCGATTCCCAGGTCGGGCAAAGTGTTATTGGGTTTTTCTATCTAGAATTTTTCAGTAACAGCCTGGAGTCTGGATTTCTGCCCGGTAGATGGCAGGCTCGCCTCCTATTACATGGGACGTAAGCATAACTTGTGAAAGGTAGGTGTGCTATAGGTACACCTTTGCCTAACTGTTCTGAGTTTACAGGTGTGATGTTACGTTTTATGTTATAATATAAATAGTGGTAAGGTTACGCTGATTAAGGTTGTATTATAATATCACATATTTTGCGCTTTCCAGGTCCTCGAGATGCACACAGTATGGTCAACTTTTTAGAAATAATTATGAAGCCTTTAAGAAGAGTTTCATCATCAGAGGATCTCGTCAATTTACTGTCGCGTTGCGATGTGGGTACATAACTTATTTCGCGCACTTTTTAAAACTGTATTTGATTGCTACACTCAGCCCAAGAACACTCGGAAATGAACTTGGGCCCAGAACGAAAAATAAAACTTAGCCCGTAAAAGATAAGATAGCCTACTAAATAAAAGTAGGTAATCCTACTCAATAACAGTAGATCATTTACAAAACAAGCAATAACAATGTTGCCTAACATGAATACTATTTGTTTTATTGCTTTGTTTTTCTCATTGATGTCGTCATATTATTTGCAGGCTGTAGCAGTTGGGTACACACCGCTCACAGACACTTCAAAGTATTACAACACTTGGTACACAGTCGCGTTGAAGTCAAGAGAGGCGGATATCCTTGGAGAGATATGTTTCGCGGCCGTGACGTCAGAGGAGCTTGCTGCGGAGCTGGGCGTCGAAAGCGTGCCGAACGCTCGCCTTATGTTGTGGAATGACACCAAGGTTGATATATAATATTGTTTCCATTTTTTAATATAAACTTTTCCCTTTTGACAGCTTACAACAAATAGATATAAGCGAAACTGCTATTAGTTTGCGGTTGTGCCTTTCGATTTATGAGTAACCAGCTTTTGCCCGCGTAGTGTTTGGCGAATAACCCACAGGAACGTACAGGGCTCTCTACACAGTACACGTGAATTTGTTACCGCGCAGCGACTCACCTCATGTTCCAAGCCGCCATAAAGTTTGAATTGGGCTGTACTAACGCGATAAAACGTATCCTATGACCTAACCCGGGACAATTTCATCCAAATCCGTTCAGCCGTTTAGGCGTGAACAGGTGACAAAGTACCTTTCGTATTTTGACTCATTACTCAATTATAAAAAAGATGAGGGCCGATGGGGCCGAATGGTTCTGTAGAGGCGACCACATACCGGAAGACGTAGCGTTGGAAGGCCTCCACAAGGTGGACCGATGCCCTTGTGAAGGCCGCAGTAATCCGCTGGATGCGGGAAGCACAACACCGGTCGAAGTGGCGGTGCTTGAGGGAGGCCTAGGTCCAGCAGTGGACGTCTTTCGGCTGAAATGATGGTGATGATGATGACTCAACGCCAACTAATATTAATCTAAATAGTTATATATTTGTTCATTTTCTTCTCGATGACTCAAACTTGTAGGACCAGTAAGGTAGGTACGTATCGACCTGGACAGCTCAGTTGTTCGCCTTAATTAATTATTCAATTAAAAGGAGCACTATTTTATTTAGTTCTGTTTTCCTTGTAAGCAAACAGTCATACGCTGCTGGAAAATGTGTTTCAGTAATAAGCTTTTTGTTTTACGAAAATCAATATTTTCCTAACAGGAGTACATATCGCGAGATGGTGACCTTCAAGCTTGGAACCATTCTTCGCTAATACATTGGGTGTTGGACAACTTCTCCCAGCCGGTGGCCAGGATAATGCCGCTGTGGAGAAAAGCGTTCAACTTCGAGAGATATGTCGACGGGAATCCTATATTAATACTCTTCACGCCACTTAATCCTTTGTATGAACAACTGCCGTCGTACGCTTTGGTGAGTTTTTTAGATAGGCGTATCTTGTTGTAGTAAACTGCCTTGCCAAGAAAACGGTAATTGTAAGATCCTGAATTTAAGCATTCGCTCTGGTCGATAATTTAGCTGATGGATGAGAAAAAAAAAAACATTAGATTCCTTTTTAGATTCGTTAGTAAACAGGGACGGACAGTAACAGAAACCTGCACTATATCGCATTTTTAGACACAAACAAAAAAAAGGCTGCACAGTTGCAATTTTGAGACCACTTATGCGCAACGTGACGCATGATATGACATTGTACAGAAGTGAAACCGTTTTCTTTCTTTTTAAAATGCAACATCAACACAGTCAATCGTAATAATTTGACATTGAAAGTGCCTTCATTTCATAGCGGTAAGGGTAGTGTTTGTATTCAAATGTTCGTATTGATGTGCCGTTGACCGTACCATACCCACACTTTTAGAATCTGTTGACCAGCTCACACTATTTCTTCCAGTTACGTGAAGTAGCAATGGAATATTACAACTGTAAGAACAAGGACAGTAGCCAATGGACATCAGAATTAGTTAAATTGCAACAAGTGCAAAGGCTCCTCTATCAGCAAAAGAACTACACGAAATTCTGCAACGAGTTCAAATTCAAGAAACCGATTAGAAAACAAAGTCGTGTTTACAGAAAAGGAGTAGAGTCACAAAACAATAAATACCCATGGTACAATACTACGCAGAAAAATAGCAAGAATGGAGTTTTCAGTTTTCTTTTGAAAAGAGGTTTTACTTTATCGAAAGCTGTTGAAAGCTTAAAGGAGAGCTCTCAGTTGCTTGCGTCGTTGGATTGGTTGCAAGAATGCAGTATGAAGGTTTTGCCGGCCGAAAGGAGTTTCTATGAGCATTACGAACAATGCCAGTCATTTGAGGAGAGCTTCAGTCATGAACATGACGTAACTCCCGAGATAGAACAGTAAGTAGAACTTGAGTAATATTTCGTTGTTTTCATCATCATCATCATTTCAGCAGAAAGAAGATGAAACCACTTCGACAAATTCTGTGCTTCACGCACCAAGCGAATTCCTGCGGCCTTCACCAGGTTATCGGTCCACCATGTGGGAGTCCTTCCAACGCTACGTCTTCCGGTACGCGGTCGCCACTCCAGAACCTTTCGTCCGCATCCACCATTAATTATTGTGTGTAATATGAATAGAATGTATTCGCGTGCATTCACGATGACGACGCATCCGAATTTTATGGCATTAAGACTGTAATTAAAATGATTAACGTTTCTTTGTGAAATGCATGATCGATTCAACAGTGAATATAATAAAATAATATTGTTGGTTACTCAATAAAATGTTAAGTTATTTTTAACATACATTGATGCTTCAAAAAAATACCAATCTTGCTTCCGTTAAAACAGTATTGGCTTGCGATGACTGCTTTTCCTTGATGTGTGACTGAAGACGAAAAATGTTAGCATAGTTTGAATCCTATTATTATGTCGACTAAGTTGAATATTCGCTACTGAGAGCGAGACAAGCCGCAACTCAAAATTGATCTCATGATATAATATTCCATTTCAGAATAAAAACCACAATGCTGCCATTTGAGGACGACCCATTATCACCCGAGAATCTTTTACAAGACAGTGTCAAACACTTTTCTAAGGTGTATCGGTTTGCGCAAGAGTGGGGATCTCCCATATATACTTCGGGTCAGCCGAACGTCGACGAACGACGTACAAATGTAACGAATATTGAGGGGTTGTCGTGTGAAAGCAACTTTAGTTTACATATAATTGCAGTCGATAGTAAAAGGAACCATCACTTTGCTGAATCACTGGGAATAGATATTACTAATAAGAAGGACATGACGGCTGTCGTTATATTGGATAGCAAGGTAAATAAACATATTTTCTATTTATTTCATAGAATTAATTAAGAGGGAATGTGGTCGGCTTTTATTCCATGAACACGTATTCCTCTGAGTTCTCCATCAATAATGACATTGAAGGAAAACACAAAGGAATACATACTAGAGTTAAAAAAAAAGCGATACAATCTATTTCAACCACTTTTGTTTTTATGGGAAATTTATAAGGTCTAGTTTTTTAAATCTACTTAATTAACATGTCCTCAGCACGAAAGCCAGTACTTATTATCAGGGGACTACAACGCGAATACAGTAAGGGAGTTTATTGCGAACTTTACGAACAAAGATCTAAAGCGTTCGCTACGGTCGCACGTCTACGAGACGGTGCATACTCACTATTTCGGCTCCGATGGCGCTTCCGATCAGATGGGCATCAACAACAACTCTGTGTATATTGAAGATCTTACTTCTAGGAGCTTTAGAAGAATGGTGAAAACACCTGGCAACGTGAGTATATCGAATAATTTTATATCATACTAGCTTATGCCCACGGCATCGCCCGCGTGGAGATCGTACAATATCTCACGGGAATTTACTACCGGTGGAAAAGTATCCTATACCAGGTCATGGTGTATCTGTGGTGTGCTACGAGATAGACAGAGTTACTTTCGCATTTATAATAATACTAGCTGATGCTCGCGACTTCGTCTGCGAAACAGGATGAAAAGAAGCCCATTTCCTTGCCCAGGTCTATCTGTGTGCCAAATTTCATCCATTTCCGTTTAACCGTTTTGAAGTTAAAGACTAACAAACAATAATACATTCGCATTTATAATATTAGTTAGGATACCAATTGTGATGATTTTTATTTTTGTCTCAAAAGACTGTTTCTTTCCAAATAGCGCAAACTATATTACAAAAAGTGTAAAAGCTTAAAGAATTGCGTAGTTATAAACGTTTTAAGATAACCGTACATTGTCAGTACCGCGCGACAAGGACGCCAATAATCCCCTCCAAGAACATTTAAAGCGTGTATCTTCTTCAAATTTACACCGATTTAACAGATTTTTTCGATTATCTATTTTTTACTAAGCCTTCTTTGAAATAACATACTTTTTATGAACATTTTTAATACTCGTACATACTTACCGTAAAATGAGTTCGGCCACTGTTAGGCATTAAGGATGCCTGTTTGGGCTAATAATATCGCATCTACAAAGGCTCGGCGTAGACCGAGCTCATTGTAAATGATTTTCTGATGACATGAATAATAATTAAAAAAAAACAACAAACATCGACACAAAAGTGGAAACTACAAACATTGACGTTGGAGCAGACATCAATCAGCTTCTCGGGTATCCTCAGCGGGCTTGATGATAAGAAACTGTTTCAATTAAAAATATTTTATTTCACATATACCAGAAGAAGCTAGGTGCATTGTTCCAATTGGTCGTTTTCTATGGACAAGAGCCGGACAAAACTTACTCCTTTAAAAATAATTTTACAATGTTTAGAAAACAACTATTTGTTAGTTCAAATGGTCACAAGGGCTGTATTATTATTGAATTTATATGTCGACAAATGTATAAAAGTACTAACTCTTGTCCTCGACTTTGTCTGCGTGTGACATATTGTCTTTAAAAAAAAATAAAAACAAAATGTCTTTTTTTTTATATTCAACGTCAAAAAGCTTTTAAAACAACAACTTAAAAAAAAATGCTTAAATAGTCAACCGACACGAGCACCTTAGACGCCCTCCATTTTGGAGCGCTTGGTGTGACGTCATAGTCTATGACAACGTACTGAATCGCGAACACTCATAAAAAACACGTTGACATTGTTGTCATAGACTTTTACGTCACATTCACTCTGACCAATGGCGTTGCTTTTCAAATATATGAATGCATCCTAATTTATTGCACTTTAAAAAAATTTTTTTTGCTCAAAAACAAATTATAATCAAAAATGTTCATGGAGGCATAATTCTGAAGTAATACAGTTTATTATAAAAAATAATAAAATAATTGACTCTTATCACATGCTTATTCCATAGTGGTTTGGTTGTAATAAATGATTTGAGTTTGAGCACATAACAATCCGTTCAGTGGTTAAGGCCTGAAAAGGAAACAGACAAACAGACAGAATAAATTTCACATTTATAATACTAGTTTGGATGATGACGAGTTCGTATATTCCCACAGATGACGCTAGTAGCGGTATGCGGGGGCGCTTGCAGCGCTGTGACGACCCGCGCGCTGTGCGCGGCGCAGCGCCTGCTGTGGGCGTGCGGCCTGCGCCTGCGCGTGGCGCGGCTGGACGCGCTGCGGCACGACCTGCCCTGGCACTACACCGTGCACCACTACCCCACGCTGCTGGTGTTCCCGGCACACAGGTAACTGTATTCTCGTTGTGGCACCGTTCGTAGTAGTCACAGTTACAACACGAGACATACACATACTCCACTTCACGGCGACTCCGCCTCCATCAGTGACATTGACAGTTGTTATAAATTGACATAAACGTCATTGACTCGAGAGTCGACCAAACTCAAGGTACCAAAACCAACTTTAACAATTATTAAAACAGCACGCAAAATGCTTTTTAAGGTTTGATAAGGACGGAGTGTTTTTATGTTATTTAAAGCAGCGCGTCTGCTAAAAGGAACGCTGGACAGATCTCAACAATCCTTGACTCATAACTCCTGAGTCAGCCGACGAAGTTCCTTCAAGACAAATAGAGTTTATCTAGTTTAATCAGTAATAAACACTAATGTTTGAAACTGAATTGATTATATAAACAGTTATTGAATTTCTTTGTCATTTTGAACCGACTGCAAAAAAGGAGGAGGTTTTTTTTTTTACACTTCACGCCCATTATTGTACAGCGGCGGACTTAATGCCATAGGCATTTTCTACCAGTCAATCTTTGGGTGATGCAGAGACAAGCAGTGGTAGGTGCAATTTATAAAAAACCAAGTAATAAATATTTAATCTAAGATATATATATATATATACATATATATATATACATATATATATATATATATATATATATATATATATATATATATATATATATATATATATATATACCTAATAATATATAAATATAAGCACAAGTAAATATACATAAATATATAATTATACTAAAAAACAAATAAAACAACCAATGAGAAAATATTACCGTTAAGATGATACTGCCAGCTTCTTGCGAATGTGCTCACGAACTTTGACTTTAGGATAATCGGTTGGTTGCCACCCTGATTTCTTGGGGGAGTGCATTCCACAGAGAGATAGACTGAACGAAGAAGGAAGATTGTATGATGTCTGTGCGGTGAGTGGGACTGTTTCTGTTGTGGTTGGCGCAAATGTACTGAAAGTGGGGGGCTAGATAACCAGGGGAGGAGGTAGAAACGAGAAATGAAACCAAGGTGGTCAGCATCCTTTGCTCTCAGCGCTGACGTATGGGCAACCACTTTAGAAGTGACCAATGCGCAGAGACATGGTCATTTACTCAGATTGAAAACGAATCGAATGCAGTTATTGAGAAGACGGTCAAGTTTGTCGAGGAGATCTGCAATCAGGTCATAGTAGCACACATCATCATAATCGATGATAGGGAAAATTAAGGACTGCACAAGCATTGTCTTCGTACTCGGTTGCAATAAATTTTTCAATCGGTACAGAGCGCGCAACGTTCCGGTAACCTTCTGGCTTACCCGGGCGACTTGAGTACGCCAGTTCAGGGTACTATCAATGTGCAAGCCTAGGTCCTTCACGTCAGTGCTAAAAGGAATGATAATACCATTGAAGAGTACTGGTGGCAAGGTTTTACCATCCATTTAGCTAATACTACGAGAACTGCCAATGATGATCGCCTGACACCTCGTAGGGTTTACAGTTACACCAAATCTGTCAGCCCAGGTTTTTTATGGCTACCAAGTCCCTATTTAATTTGTCGATAGCGTCAGTTAATTCATCAACCTTCCCTTGACAGTACAACTGTAAGTCATCTGCATACAGATGATACGCACACTGAAGTTCGGAAGTTATAAGATTAATAAAAATAGAAAACAAACGCCAGTTTACAAATCACACCAGCAAGAAGAAGAATCCCAACACTGCTGACGTTTCTGAAGGTAAGAGGAGAACTATTTCAGTGCTTCGGGAGAGACTATAATATATGACAGAATAGCTAACAGGATGTCATGACTGACGGTATTAAAGGCATTCGAGAAATCAACCAACACTAGAGCAGTAACTTTAGTGTCTTCCAGTCCTGCCCTTATATCGCCAGTCACTTTAAGAAGGGCGGAAACAGTGCTGTGCCCAGGCCTAAACCCAGATTGAAGAGGACTAATAATTGAATTACGATGAACAAAGTTGGAGAACTGTTTGTGGACACAGGCCTCGAGCACTTTGGATATGAAGGGAAGGATAGAAATTGGACGGAAGTCGGTCGGAAGAGAGGGATTAGAAACCTTAGGTAGTGGACGAACATAGGCTTTGCGCCACAGGGAAGGGAATACTCCAGTGTACAATGAGAAATTTATAATGTGGGTAATCGCGGGTAGGCGTTGATCCAGAATGGTTAATGATCTTTCTGATCTCTCCCGGTTCAACTGAAATGAAACTGAAAGGATTTATGTGAGGACGCGTTAGACCAGAAATTAGAGACAAAGTGTTTTGCTTGGTTAGACGATCCATGGTAGTAACGGTGGAGAAATGCCGGTTTAAACGAGATCGTCTAAGTCAATTGAACAAGGTAGATCTAAATGTCGCGATTTGCCGATACCAAGAGTTCCAAGAAATTTACAAATATCGGCAGAAGTGGAAGAATTGATAGTGTCTAGAATATGGCGGCGTTTAGCATTGCGTATCATTTATTTTTTTATTTTATTTATTTTTATTTATTTATTGTTAAGGCACTTCAACGACCTACTCACTAAAACATACACAAACAAAAATCACATACAGTTTTAGGTATAGTGAATACGTCACTTACAGAAGTGCACAGCACTAGCAAAGACTTGTTAGTTGTATCATCTGATTATATCTATTCCTTGCAGCCTTAAATAATTTCCAGTTGTCATCAGTACGATCCCTTTTAAATTTACGGAACGCACGGTCCCTACGTCGCATTGCCATCTGTGTACCTCTAGTCATCCATGGAACAGGTGGGCGTTTCAACTTAACTTTTTTGACTGGAGCATGGATGTTATAAAGGCTATTTACAACATCATTGAAGATGGCAACCTTGTCGTCAACTAAAGTGGCTTCCATCAAGGGCTCCCGTCGAACACAGATGCATCATCTTTGAGCTTCTCGACATTCATCCGCCCAAAATAACGCCTGTACAGAACCTTGGGCTTAGGTTTGGGAGGTTTCAGGATATATGAAAGCAAAATCATGTCGTGATGAGAAAAGCCAGGAGCGTCATGTTGACCTTGAGACGAAATGAGGGTAGGATTCGAGGTGAGAACCAGGTCGAGCCAGGTTTCATCGCCAACAGTGTTATGATGAGTAGGCTTAAGCGCCAATACGTGCAGACTAGCTGACTCAATAAGGTGCAGGAGCTTACGGGATCGAGGAGAGTTGTGGGCAAGGACGTTTGTGTTGAAAGCACCCATGATGATGTGATGCGCATGCTCCGAACCCAAAGATTCAAGTACTGATTCGAATTCAGTGAAGTAATCAACAGAGGGAAGACAGTAGACCACACCAATAATGGTTTTGGCTCCTTTGACACAGACTTCAAGGAAAATAAACTCAGTAGAAGCAGAATAATTTGAAGAGGAAGTAGCAAGTATTGTATAAGGAAAGTCATTGCGAAGGTATATAGCTACACCACCCCCTCCCTTACCAATCCGATCATTTCGTGTAAGAACGAAACCATTAAGAGAGTAAGTGGTGGACAGGAGATGTGGTTTGAGACAAGTTTCAGAGATCAGGATGGCGTGAACATTGCTGTTATTAAACGCGTCGAACAGCTCGCTGTAGTGGCTCGGAACACTTTGAGCGTTAATGTGACACACATTAACCAACCGATTAGACTGATCATTAAAATTTTGATGTATAAAGTCACCAAGAGTGTAGCTGAAAGAACAAAAGCTTTCATCGATATAAGAAGCCGTAGATTGGTTGGCAGAAAAACTCATTGTCTGACATAAATATGAATTGGTGGCTATTATGTTAAAATGAATATACAATATACATAAAACAGAGCAACTTACAGGTGCAACTGCACCACCCGCCAGCTTACACCAAAACTAAAATAACAAAACAATTGTTCACATTTTTGCCTACTTTACAAGTTAAAAACCGTAGTTCCCAAAAATAAAAATAACTGTCCAGAGAGGGAAGAAAAAATAAATTAATAAATGCTTGTAAAATACATATTAGAAAAATGCCACACCCAACTGCAGATTGAGTAAATGGCAACGTGAAACGAAACGTTAGTAATACTGTTGCCAGTTATTTCAGAACGTTTACTTGGAACGTCAACGTCACGTTAATTTTTTAAATGTATGTTCAACGATATTTTCGTAAAAAGAGGACCGATAAAAAAAAAACACTTGGTAGAGGAAGCTAGCGCGGTGCTCCCATATAAATTTTATTAACTTTACTTGAGTAGTTTTTGAGCTAGCTTCGACGATACTTATTTAATATGCTTTGTGTATCTTGATGATGTTATAATATTTCTTTGGAAAGAGTTTTCTTTATTTGTGTTTATTATTTCTAGCATATAAGCGTTTTGGTTAAACTGTAAGCTTGTATGGTATATTTTTTAATAATTAAATAAATGTTGTCCTGCTCGCACATTTTATGAAGTACCACTATCACTAATAGTAGTGGTCGATAGAAAATTCTCTTATCGAGAATGATCTCCGATCGAAAATATTCTGCAATATTAATTTCGAAGGAGAATGTTCTAGGAACAATTCCAAGGCATTTGATTGCGTCGACTACGAAACCTTGCTCTTAAAACTTGAACATTACGGACATGGAAAACTTGCGCTCAGTTTAGTAAAATCTTATTTGAATGATAGACAACAGCAAGTCCAAATAAACGGTGTCAATTCACTCGGTCTAAAAGTAAAAATCGGTGTACCACAAGGCTCGATATTGGGTCCTTTCCTCTTTTTAGTTTATATTAATGATCTACCTCATTTGTTAAAAACCCAACCACATATGGTGTTATTTGCTGACGATACTTCGTTAATTTTTAAAATAAATAGGCTTGCATCAAATCTTGACGACGTGAATAACGCTTTACTGCAGATCCAAAATTGGTGCACTGCTAATAATTTTGTATTAAATGGGAAAAAAACCTAGTGCATAATTTTCTTTACCAAATGTCAAAAGTATTCTTTAAAAGATTTTCTTTACCAAATGTCAAAAGTACTAATTGTGAGATAGTATTGAATCAAGAGAAACTAGAATTCGTCGATAAAACAGTTTTCTTGGGGATCACGCTCGATTTAAAGCTTCAATAGGGTCCTCATTTAACATCCCTTGCAGGACGGCTAAGTTCAGCAGCATATGCATATGTTAAAAACCCAACCACATGTGGTGTTATTTGCTGACGATACTTCGTAAATTTTTAAAATAAATAGGCTTGCATCAAATCTTGACGACGTGAATAACGCTTTACTGCAGATCCAAAATTGGTTCACTGCTAATAATTTTGTATTAAATGGGAAAAAAACCAAGTGCATAAGATTTTCTTTACCAAATGTCAAAAGTACTAATTGTGAGATAGTATTGAATCAAGAGAAACTAGAATTCGTCGATAAAACTGTTTTCTTGGGGATCACGCTCGATTCAAAGCTTCAATAGGGTCCTCATTTAACATCCCTTGCAGGACGGCTAAGTTCAGCAGCATATGCTGTGATAAAAATCCGTCAATTTACTGATGTAGATACCGCGAGACTAGTCTATTTTAGTTTCTTTCATAGTATTATGTCGCACGGTATTTTACTATGGGGACGGGCTGCAGAGATCGAGTCCACTTTCATTCTGCAGAAAAGAGCCATCAGAGCCATATATGGCCTCCGCAGGTCTCTAAGAGAATTGTTCAAAGATATTAACATCAGGACGGTACCTTGTCAATATATCTATGAAAACATCATGTACGTAAGGAAAAATCTATATCTTTTTAGTAAAAGAGGTGAAAGACACAATTATATCACTAGAAATAGGCACCAATTAGTTCAACCAGGTTTCAGGCTGGCTAAAGTAGACTCATCATTCATGGGGTACTGTTTAAAATGTTATAATAAAATACCTCCCCACATACATCAACTAAATGAAACCAAATTTAAATCTTGTATAAAACGCACACTACGCAGCCGAGCATATTATAAGTTAGGGGATTACATTGCTGATAAAAATGCTTGGCTAATCGCTGGTCCTGCTATTCAAGGACGCATCAACTAATTGATTAGCATTTGAAAATACTGTTGGAGCTCCTGAAGATTAATAACAAGAATCTTTGCATTATATAAACTCAATATTTTAGTACTGTATAATTGCTATAAGCCATATTATGTGAGTACTATGTACAAGCTTTAAATCTACCATTTACTGGGTACGTCTTTCATTGACTTGAATGTGTCGTGGCGGCTGAGAGTATGTCATGCTCACTTTAATGTTTCGCTGATGGTGGCGCGTGTGTTGGATCATTTAGCCCCCTTCAAAATGGTTGAGTTGAATGGTGCTAATCCATGCGTCATGTTCGTGAACGGGCGCCGTAAGTTGAGACTGGTCATCTCTAAGCTGCCACGGCGTATTTTAATTAAATTTTATTTTTGAATTGTTGTACCTACTGTAAGGAAAAATCTACATCTTTTTAGTAAAAGAGGTGAAAGACACAATTATATTACTAGAAATAGGGACCAATTAGTTCAACCAGGTTTCAGGCTGGCTAAAGTAGACTCATCTTTCATGGGGTACTGTTTAAAATGTTACAATAAAATACCTCCCCACATACATCAACTAAATGAAACCAAATTTAAATCTTGTATAAAACGCACACTATGCAGCCGAGCATATTATAAGTTAGGGGATTACATTGCTGATAAAAATGCTTGGCTAATCGCTGGTCCTGCTCTTCAAGGACGCATAAACTAATTGATTAGCATTTGAAAATACTGTTGGAGCTGCTGAAGATTAATAACAAGAATCTTTGCATTATATAAACTCAATATTTTAGTACTGTATAATTGCTATAAGCCATATTATGTGAGTACTATGTACCTACTATAAAGCTACCCTATACTGGGCACGTCTGTCATTGACTTGAATGTGCCCTGGCGGCTGAGAGTATGTCACGCTCACTCGAATGTCTCGCTGGTGGTGGCGTGTGTGTTGGATCATTAAGTTCCCTGCAAAATGGTTGAGCTGAATGGTGCTGATCCATACGTCATGTTCGTGAATGGACGCCGTCAGTGGGGACTGGTCATCTCTTGGCAGCCACGGCTTTCTCACATGTATAATTTAAACAAGACTGATGTAACTCATTTTCTGTAACCATATTATTTAAAAGAGTGTCCTTGGAGTTTCTTGCCCGTTCTTCTCCATAGGTACCTACTTCGCTTTGGAATGGGCAACTAGCTTCATATTTCTGACTGACCGACCCCTTGACAATTCAAAAGTGCCTGTAATTGGTTTATTTGAAGTAAATGCTGTGAGTTTGAGTTTGAGTTCAAATATTTTGTTTTGAATTATTTATGTAACTGTCCTATAATGTAATTATTTTATACATTTTATCGAAGGTAATTATTTGTAAATCATTATTTATATATATTTTATTGTACACCACAAAATTATAAAACAAATAAATAAATCAAACTACAAAATAATGGGCAAAATTCATCTTTATCACATTAATACCTTACAAAGTTGTGAGAGTTTAAGAAAACTTATCGATTCTTTATGAGTATTTTCTTGGAAATATTCTCGAAAATGTTCTCGCTCAGGAGAATTTACTGAGAATTTAGGTTGTGGTGTAGATTATTTTGGCGTCGACACTGTAAAATGTTTAGATGCGCTCAAAGTTATTACTACACTCGCGAGCAAAACTATGTAATCACCTACTTGTGATTTGCTACGAGAGATCTTAAGAACTAAATGACTAATGAAGGTTAATAAAAATGATCCCATTTTAAAGATTATACTGTAACCATTAAATTAATACCATAATCATTTAAATTAGACGCGTATTTCAGGAGCTGAACTTAACCTTGAACTGGTCGCGGATTCGATCTCACTGGTGGGCGAGGCCAAAAAGCACGCACTCTGACCTGGCATCGTGTCCGACAAAGATAGAATCAGTGATGAGCAGTTAAAAGCTAGTCTACATGCACAAAAAATATAGAGAAAAATGTTGGGGTGTCAAAGGATAACCAACAGATGCCATTTCCACTATCATTTTTGGATTTTTTGTCTGTTTCTCTGTTTGGTTGTGAGAGATTTGTTAGTACAGCTATCACGTAAAAAGTACGAAAACAATATGGTTAACTTTTACACTCAAATATTGAGTATGACTCGGAGTAATTATTCGTTTTTGTTTCATCGCAATCGCTTCAATCTATTAAAAAGATATAATCAATTTATAGTATTCAGGAAGAACTTTTCATTACGTAATGTACATACTCGTAACGATATCTATTATATTACGATTATAAAAATATATATAAAAAAATAGATTAATCTTGAATCAATAAAAATACTGACACCATTGCATTGAAACTGCAACACATCCGAGTCTTCTAGGCTTCTTCGATGTGCAGGAATCGAAAATCCCAATGTTATGCGGTTATATGTTTAATTTTCAATTTACAATGTAATGGGGCCGTCACAAAAAAAAAACTGAAGCAATACAAATTTGTTGCAGTGTCGTCACTAAATATTTATTCATTAACGGTTTCTCTAGGCTTCTTCGTTGTGGAGGAATCAATAATAATGTTTTGAGGTTAAACATAATTATGTTTAATTTTAATTTACCATTGAATGTAATAACCATTACCGTCACGAAAAAAACTAAACCATAAAAAAAATTGTTTCAGTGTTGTCACTAATCTTTATTCAATAACGGTTTCTCTCAGGTCCTCAGTTATGGAGATCACGGTGGCCGAACGTCCTGATTTTCCGAGAACTAAACCTCATTTTACTTTTAACCGGTGGCGTAAGTGGCATTACGAGTAAAATTAAAGTAGTGGTTGTGTGACACCAAAGCGTCACTAAATCTTTATTCAGTAACAGTTTCTCTAAGGTCCTCATTTATGGAGATTCAGTTTGGCCGAACGTTCTGATATATGAAAATCAGGACGTTTCGGCTAAATAAGTGCTTGTAACTTTCGAACTGTACTGTCACAAATTATTTGGCTGGAATTTTTGTGCGTCATATAATCGCCACAAAAAACTAGAGTAGCAGCCAGCTCCCTACCTCGATTGGCCGAACGTTCTGATGTACATGATTTATTGCGTATGGCAGGTGCAGCCTTTTTTTTTTTTTTTTTTGGGTGGGATATCATCAAATGACTTCTCCCGCTCTGGGTGGAGCGGGAGGGCGTGTCAGACTTTTACTGACTAAAACCCACCCGTGTTGCTTCAGTTGCCTGTGCCAGGGCCACGGTTTTCTCTGTGGAATAACCCGCGACCCTGAGGCGTCGGCCCTATCGGACCTCGTCATTTTGTGCTGACATCTCTTTGAGGCGCGCGTGGAACACAACGCGCCGTCGACCCGGGCCTGGTCCTTACCGGACGGCGAGCTACCCATGGCTCGCCGTCCGCAAGCCCGCGCCTACGGTGGCCGGGAATCTGCTTGCGATTCTCGACGCCCAGGGCGTCTCCTGCGGCGACCTAGTCGCCGCAGGCGTGAGGGCGCAAGGCTCTCTCCCTCACGCGCTCCGCCTCCTCCTTTGCGAGCATTACTGCTTCGCAGAGGGAGGTGACGGCTTTCCATTCCCTCTCGCTCCGTACCATGGCCTGGACCAGGGCCGGACGCGAGAGATCGCCGCCGCCAATCGCCTCCGCGAGGACACTGCGGTGCTCCGCCCAAGCTGGGCATACCTCTACCGTATGCTCCACCGTGTCCTCCGGGCGATCCACACAATGGTGACACCCGGGCGTTTCCTCCCGCCTTATGCGAAACAGGAACCTCCCGAAACAACCGTGTCCGGTGAGGACCTGTGTCAGGCGGAAGGTGAGGACGCCGTGGCGCCTCTCCAACCACTCCTCAAAGAGGGGACTTACCGCCGCTATTGTGGCGTTCCCAGCACTGGGTTGCGACAATCGCACCCTCCATGTCGCCATGAGATCCCGCCGGAGCTCTGTCCGCTGTACCGTGATTTGTCGCGGCAGCGGAGTTACACCCCGGCGTTTTGCCTCCTCGCGCCACTCCCATACGTGCGCGAGGGCTTTTGCCTCCAGATCCCATGGCGGCAATCCGGCAAGGAGGCTCGCCGCCTCGCATGAGACCGTGCGGTATCCCCGGACCAGCCGGAGGGCCATGACCCTTTGGGACGCGTTCAAACTGCGGGCCGGTCGGCGCCTCAAAGAACGCGCCCACACCGGTGCCCCGTAAAGGGCCATGGACAGCACGACTCCCGCGTAGAGCCTCCGGCAGGAGGCGTTTGGACCCCCTAGATTGGGCAGGAGCCGCCTCAAGGCAGCCCCAGCCCGTTCCAGTCTGGGAGTCCCAGGTACTTCATCGTCGACTCGACACCGATGTGAACCCCTCCCGCCGTTATCTGGGAACCCGACAGTGGCGCGTTCCGAGGACCATGAAAACACATGGCCTCGGACTTGTGCAGGGCCACTTCGAGTCCCAACTGCCGGATCCTATCGACGATTGTCGCAACCCCGAGTGTCGCTTGTTCGGCCGCCTCCTGGTGCGACCTCCCCTGTGCCAGGACCCGCGTGTCGTCAGCGTAGCACACCACGCTGACGCCATTCGGGAGGTCGGCGCGCAGCACCCAGTCGTAACCGATATCCCACAGAAGCGGCCCCAGGACCGATCCCTGTGGGACACCGCACGACATCTCTCGCCGGTTCCACTCTCCCCGGTGACCGGGGTAGATGACGGCCCTGTCCGTCAATAAGGCCTCGACCACACGACAGAGGTAGGTCGGCATCCGGTGATACCGCAATGCCTCCCTGATGCAACTCCAGGGCAGGGTGTTGAAGGCATTGGCGATGTCTAGAGACACCGCCAAGACGACCCCACCCCGGGCAACAGCATCCCCCGTCGTGAGGGCTCGCACGCGCATGATTGCGTCAACCGTAGAGCGCCCCCTGCGGAAACCAAACTGGCTCTCCGCCAAATCCGGCCCCACCCGCACCAGCCGCCCGACGAGGCGGTTTGCAATTACTCTTTCAAAGAGCTTGCCCACCTCGTCGAGCAGCACGATGGGCCGGTAAGCGGACGGAGAGTCCGCAGGGCGCCCCGGCTTCTTAATGAGGACCAGTTTCCCCGTCTTCCAGCGAAGTGGGAACTGGCCCTCCTCCAAGCATGCGCTTAGGAGCCCCATAAGTCGAGGCCCGAGAGCCTCCATGGTCAGAACCCAGGCTCTTCCAGGTAAGCCGTCGGGTCCTGGGGCGGTATTTTTGGCACTAAGCCTATGTACCGCCACTCTCAGCTCTACCTCGGTCACCTCCGAAGCATCGTCGTCGTCGTCGGCAGTGTGGTCCGCATCCGGCACCGCAGTAGGCGGAGTCATGGGCGGGGGAGTATGCTCCCCCCGCGAAGGGAACAAAGTGCTCACCACCTCCTCCATGAGCTGGGGCCGGAGACTCTGCGTCAGTGGGGGAGCCCATGGGCGGAGTTTATCCCGCACCATTCTGTAGGGGCGTCCCCACGGGTCCCTGTTCAGTGTCTCCAGCGACTCCTCGCGGGCCAGGGCCCTGGCCCGCAGGATCTCCGCTTGGAGGGCGGTCTTCGCCGCTCTGTACCGCTCTGTACCCCTCGTACAGCTCCGCCTGAATGGCTTCCGTATTCGGAGGGCGAATACGTAGCCTGCGGTGCCTGGTGAACAGGTGTCGCGCAGCCACGCACGACTTGCGCAAAGCCGTCAGCTCCGGCGACCACCAGCACACCTGGCGCCAAGCACGTCCGGGCTGGACCCGGGGCATTGCCACGTCACATATTTCGGACATGGCCTCCCGGAACCACTCCGCCTCGTCGTTGATGGCAGCAGGCCTGTCCGGTGGTGACACCCAGGCCTGCACGATCGAGGCTTCCAGGAGGAGCTCCCGGTCCAGCTGCTTTAGCGCCCACCGCGGAGCACTCGGGGCCTGTCGGACCGGCGCGCTCGAGGTCTGGGCGGAGACGTCGAACCGGATGTGCCGGTGGTCGGAATAGGTCTCCACCCCCTCCATGACGCGCCAGTCAATGACGTGCGGTGACAGAGCGGGGCTGGCGAACGAAATGTCCACCACTGATTCACCCCGCATACGCACACACGTTGGGACTGAACCCCGGTTTAGGACGACCAGGCCTGTCTCCAGAGCCCAGTCTTCCACCATCCTGCCCCGCGTGTCCGTGAGCCGGGAACCCCAAGCCAAGTTCTTGGCATTGAAGTCCCCGAGGACGAGCACGGGGAGGGAACGAAATCCGACGACGACGACTCTCAACTCCGCTAGGGAGTTGTGGAACTCGGCGAGAGTTCGGTTCGGAGAGAAGTACACCCCTACCACGACTATCTCCCCGAACCGTGCTGCCACGCAACCCCGTCCCCTCTTGACGGCCTCGAGGGACAGGGTACCGGCGGCGGCCGACGAAATTAGGGCCACTGAGCCGCTCAGGTCCTCCACCCAGTCATCCCTGGGCGGGACAAAGTACGGCTCAGCGACCACGGCGATGTTAATCGACCACTGCGCCATGCTCTGGAGCAACAGATCCTGAGCAGAGGCGCAGTGGTTGATGTTCGCCTGGAGGAGGCGTAATGGGGCCATTACTGACACTCCATATCAGCCCCCTCCCGAGCCTCCTGTGGAGGCCCTGCCACTATGGTTGCGGCGGCGACGACGGTGGAGGCGGCAACGGCGGCGGCAGTAGCGGCGGATGCAGCCTTGACGGCGGTGGCAGTGGGCTTACCCCTGCCCCTGCCCCTGGCTTTGGCGGGTGGAGCGCAGACCTTACTCCCAACCCGGTGATCGGCCGGCTTGCCAGCTGCCGCACATATAAAGCAGTGCGGCGCTGCATTGCACGAGCCGGCCTTGTGACCGGGCTGACCACAGCGGAAGCAGTGACCGCTGCGGTCCACCTCCGAGGCGCATTGCACTCCCACGTGGTTGCCCACTTGGCAGCGGAAGCACCTCAGAGGTCTGGGTTCCAGCAGTTTGACCTGCGCGGAGACCCAGCCCACCAGGAGCCTTCGGCCCTCCCCGGCAATTTTTTGGGCCGCCGTTACGGGGCAGCTCACCGTAATGGATTGCATCCCCGTGAAGTCAGGACGAATGGTGCCCGCCCTTACCTGCTGGGCAGAGCACCCCCCCGTCCTAACAACGGCAGCTACGACCTCTTCCTCCGTCACGGAGTCGTCCAGGCCCAGTATACGCATGTCAGCGCACTTGGTGGGCCTGGATACTCGGACCTCGTCCGCATTCAGGGACGCCCTAAGCTTTTCAGCTAGAGCGTCTGCGGTCGGGCCGCTGGCCGCACCGGGGACCTCCAGCATCCGGGCCCCAGTCGCAGTGACCCTTAACCGAAGGCCATTGGTGACGCCGATCTCCTGGAGGTTCACCGCCGTCCTCGCCTTGCCGAGCACCTCGCGGTAGGTCATGCCCTTCTTTTCCGCTTCCGGCTGTAGTGTGATAACTACAGCTGCGGACTTCGGGGCACGGAGCCTAGCCGCGACGTTTCGCTCCTTGCGCCGCTGCCGCCTCTGCCTTCTTCTGGCCGCCCTTGCTGCCTTACCCGCCTTCCCCTTCTCCCTGACTATTTGCCATTCGGCGTCGGCCGGAGGAGATTTAGAAGGCGGTTTAGAAGGCGGGGGTGGCCGTCTCTCCGTCACGGCTGGGGCCTTCGCCGTCTGTGCAGTCACTCCACCTTTCCTGGTCTGGGGCGACGCAGGTTTCGCCAGGGTCCACCCCGAGGATCCTGGTTTGGCCGCGGTGGCGGCATAAGACGCCGCCTTTCGCTGGCCCGAGGCCGAATGGCTCGCCGCCAGCGGAGGGCGCAGGATGGCAGGTGCAGCCTGGCGCCTTGATTTTTATTGATTCTCAAAAATCAAAGTGACACTTCGTCGCATTGGCATTATCAACCCTGAAGACGCAGTGACTGCATTCGAAAGGGCTGTGGTGGAGAACCCCAGGTTCTCCACCACAGCGCTTCCCACCAGGCAAGATCGGAAGACTCTTCCTTTTCAATGGAGGAGTTGTACCTACACCTTCTCTAAGCGACACATAATTATTTTTCGACATGCACGTCAACGAAGTCACGGGCACAGCTGGTACAAATAAAATGTATTGAAATCTTCGATAATTGAGCTTTGTCGGTGCTGACTTTGTTTTGGAGACTTTGTTTTTGGGCGTAAATAAATATTATAAGACGTGTATCTTTTAATATGTATGCGGCGTGTATTTACGCCCAAAGTTGCGTTAAAATAAACAAGAAAAACGAATCTTTTTGGCTCGAAACTTTTATTTCACTATTCTGTGTCCGCACACACAAAATTAATAATGAAACAAAATGATATCATGTTTAACTTTGGATGTAAAATATCAAACAGTGGAGTATCTCACATATCTCACAAAATTTGTGAAATAACTAGTGCAACCTTAACAGCCAAGTTCTCGCTAGGAGAATATTCTCGGGAATTTACCATCACTACCCACAACTGCTTTTGGCAATATTTTCGTACAGAATATCAATTAATAATTTGTTTTCAACAGGCGAGGTGAGGCTGACAGCCAATCGTACCCGGGCGAGGAGCGCGTGACGTCAGCAGGCGCGGTGGCGCTGGCGCTGCGCTCGCTGGCCGCACCGCAACACATGCGCGTGCGCCTCGCGCTGTGCGCAGCCGTGCAGGTACTCGCCTTGTAAACTAACACTGTCAGTCGTATCGGCCGCGACGCGCTATACACCAATTATCATGTATATATAAATAAAAAAGTGGTTGGCTACCTTTGAGCTCCCACCGTAAGTTTTAATCATCAGTAATAATATTTTACTCTCACAGGGCCACACCGAAAAAACGACATGTTTAAAAGACATAAAAGAACACGTGACATCGGTCATCGGCAGGAACCTAAAATACTGGCGACAGATTGAAGACAGAGAGCTCAAAGAAGCCTTATTTAAAAGACTGCAACACTTACACACACTTGCGTTGGACTTAAGTTTATTCCATATAACTGATCTTAGTGCAAATAGTGTAAAACAGACATCACTATCGAATACCCTTAGTATATTATCAAAGAACTGGGACATCGACTCAGTGTTAAGAAAAAATGCAACTGTCACATCACTACGAAAAAGGAGTTGATATTAGATTTAACTTTGTAAATAGTGTACATTGCTCATATAGAAATATGTAACTATGTTATTTATTTTTGAAGCCCAAAGTACTATTAAACGTTGAAAACAAAGATATTTTACTATTGTTTTTTTTATATCTCGTTATTCTATGAACTCCGTAAACATAATTAATAATAATTATAATTTTTATTTTCCAAAAACAGTGCTATACAATTTCCTTATAGTCTACATTAATATGCAGCTCGGTTACATTCAAAATAAAAATAAACAGTAATACATAAGATGCAAAGGAAGCATTTTGATTATGAACTCCACACTAGGTCGAGCCTGTCTCGTGGAGTCCATGGGTGGTATTACCATATAGTGAAAATGTACATTACACAGAAGCACATGCAAAAGCGATATTATACAGTAATTAGAAAATTAAAACATTGTCTAGATCTAAAACAGTGAAATGAAAACAATATATTATGTTAAAGAAATATTTAGAACGCAGTGTGCACTATTTGTAAAAGGGTGCGTGCGCGAGAGGGTGTGTGTGTGTTTAAGGTATGTGTGGATGTGTTACGAAATAACCTTTAAGAGAGATTCGGATTCACTGGATGATTGGGCTAGGAGCCATTTCCGAACAATCTTTTTGACTTGGCTTGTTCTGGAGTTACTTATGCTACACGTTCATACGGCTTTATTGTATACGTGACTGAGCAAGAATTCTTGCATGTGTTGTGCGAAAGTTGTACGTGTCCTAATCGAAGCACACTTTAAAACTCGACGTTTGAGTAGCTGCGAGTATTCCGGAGTCTGTGTTATGAAACAACGAAAGTGTTCACACCGGTACATCCGTTTCGACGTCTCCGACCAGACCTCGAGCGCGCCGGTACGACAGGCCCCGAGTGGTCCGCGGTGGGCGCTGACATCAACGATGAGGCGGTGTGGTTCCGGGAGGCCACGTCCGAAATATGTGACGTGGCAATGCCGCGGGTCCAGCCCGGACGTGCTTGGCGCCAGGTGTGCTGGTGGTCACCGGAGCTGACGGCCCCATCCCATCAAACTGCAAGGAATCGAAATGTCATATTCTGTATGCTCCAACACAAATTGTCTATGAAACATTGTGAAACCACACGTGCGTTTTGAAGTTTTGTTCGACAGTATTTGTTCCTTGAACTAGTAATTTCGAAATTATCGTTTATATTTTATCTTTATTTATGACATTAAAACATCGATCACTAATAAAGAACTAGATACAGAATCCCATGCAAAAGTTCTATTAAAACTGTCTCCATCCTTATTGGAGACAGTTTTAATAGACTATAACTACATAATATTATAAAATGTTCGGAAAAATAATGTAATTTCAAAGAAGTCATAGTAAAAATGAGATAATCGAACAAATCTGTTAAATCGATGTAAATAACAAAAAGTTACACGCTTTAAAAGTTTTTGGAGCGGATTATTCCCGTCCTTGTCACGCGGTAAGGACAATGTACGGCACTAGTATGATGTTACATAATTGTGACGTCACTTCTACGATAGTGCTGTCCTTGTCTAACACTTATTTTAAAACGTTTATAACTTGGCCTTTTTTCAAGCTTTTACACTTTTTGTAATATTGTTTGCACTATTTGGATACAAACATTTTTTTAAAGATTAAAAGAAAATGTCATCATCCCTATTGCGTTTACGTTATTTTTGTTAAAATAAATATACATTAATGTAAATTTAACCTCAAACACAGTGTTTAAAGTTGTTTTTACTAAGAGCAATATTTTTTTACGATAACAAATTCAACCTTATATGCATGTTTGAAAGTCATAATTACAAAGTGCCGAAAAAAGGCAATCAAATTTTACCACCGAGGCTCGCCGCTAGGACAAGGAATGAGTGGAGTCGAACCGTCCATTTTTTTGTTTGTTAAAACTGTAGTAATAAATAAAGCTTGAAGAATTCTTCGGATCTTTGACGCGCTATATCTGTTATCCATTTTCGACACCTCACTGGATCTGGAGGAAATCCAAAACAACAAAAATCAAACCTCAGATCTTTAATTTTATATCATGCTCTTAGTCGAAATTAAGTCTGTTAAATGTTACTATAATTTTTGTAGAAACATTAAAGCAGTCACATTAAATAAATAAAAAAACATTCATAAAAAAAATAAAACAGTAGCGTCTCTAACAAATTTAACAGAATCAACGCACATAACCCGAACAATTTAAGTGGGCATGCGATCGCATGATTCATTATTTTAGTAAGAGTCTTTACAATTATATGGCTCGTAGCTTCCGTTGTTTATAACGACTAATGAAAAAAAATACGATGTTTTTTTTTTTTTGGGAATGGCATCTCGCAGGTCAACCTATGAGGTTGTCGTCTGCTTAAACGGACTTGCCTGTGGTTGCCCTAATAAATTAAGGCCTCCAGCCAGGACTTAAACTTAAATACTAACTAAAAACTAAGCGACTACACGCTAAGGGCACCCCCTGTGGGGTACGAACCTCGGCTTAGGGCGTCGCTGGAAGAGGGCAGCAAATGACTAGCTGGATCAGGAATGATATTATTTAGGGACGAATTTAAAGCTACAGGCTCAGCGGCGCGGGCTGGCTCGAGCAAGGGTCCGGAGGGGCGATGATTTATTCACAAAATATCAGTATTTATAATACAGTGATAACAATTGTATAATGATAATATTTAATTATTAAAAATATAAAACACCATTCTTTTTTAAGCGTCCTAGATGTGTGATTTTTTAAGTTTTTAAACGAGCACTGCGGCGTTTTTACCGTCGGAGCGTTCGATTGCTACTAGACAAAAAGCGCTCCCAAATGTTCAAGTGGGTGCTTATTTCGTGAGGACAGTTTTTGTTGCTGACGGCAACAGCCGGGATTGCGGAAGAATCATGTGTTCCCGCGACCCCGGCCTAAGTGAGTGATGGAACACTGGGTTGGTTTTTAGTCGGTATGAGTCCGACAGACCTCCCCGCCCTCCCCGGGGCTTGGCCAACATATATTGCCGGATTTAGATATGTACTAAATTAGCAAATTGTTCCGATTTTTAAGCCTGGCTTTTGACTTTTTATTAATGAAACGAATAACGAAGCGTGTGTGTGTAAATAGTAAAAGCTGTATGCGTGCGACGTTGCACAGAGCATGATTTCAAATTTGTTTTGAACGGTTACTTTGTTTTTTTTTTTTTTGCTTTGTTATTTATTTTCATTTTCTATGAAGTTTGTGGCGGCATCTACACCGCCACATGCGAACAACGCATCACACTGACGTCACACAAATCCTGCATCGAGCAATCAGAGTTTACCGCGCAGCTAGCATATGTACCACTTCCCGACAACAATCATCGAGCAGTTGCCCACCAGATACGACATCCATCTGGTCGGAGGATCCTCCCTTTTCCAAGAGTATGAGTGAACTTTACACCCTGTTCCTCATATTACTTCACTGGTGACCCCGAGTATGAACGTCAGCGCAGCCTTCGTGCAACTACTTCAGCGTGACGTCATCATCATCGCTCCCGCAAGTCACACAGCCAGCCAGCAACCACGGCTTGACCGGTTAACCTGACCATCAGCATGCAGCGCAAGCGCATACCTGATCATCATCAACCTTGGCACAGCACACTGCACATTCGGCCGGTCCACAAGCAGAGCGCTTAATCCCTCTCCTGATCGACACCAGCAGTCAGCCACCCCGACTCACTGGGCCATCTTCGCAAACAGTTCCGACTCACCGCGAACTATGCAACACCCGGTTCCAACCCACTGGAACCCAACTGGCATTGGCAAGCATCGCAAGATACAAGACTTAGTCCACTATCGACCTCCGGCCTCCGGAGGGGAGCGATGTGGCGGCATCTACACTACGTGATGCGTTGTTCGCATGTGGCGACATGCAACAACACATCACACTGACGTCACACAGATCCTGCATCGCGAAATCAGAGTTTACCGCGCAGCTAGCATATATACAACTTCCCAACAACAATCATCGGGCAGTTGCCCACCAGATACGACATCCATCTGGTCGGAGGATCACCCTTTTCCAAGGGTTAAAACGTTTCATAACATTAAAATTAATTCGGCAACGCATGCAATTGTTCCATGTGAAGGATTAAAGTGTGTGCAATTGTTACCCGGAAAGGTAAATACTTTGAGTTTTAAAGCCTGATTTGAATATTTCTCAGAAATCTAAATCACAAAATAGGCATTTTAGTCGATCAGCGTACAATACTCATTGGATTTAATTCTCATTCGACTCATTTTTTTTTCTTTCCCTGTCTCACACAATATTTGAAAAGCCGTCGGGGCCTGTACAGCACAATTCAAAAATCTCAAGTCGATGTTGGTTATTCTAGCAATAAAATAAAAGAGTTTCAGTTATTATTGCATTTACAATTCCTTCATAAATTCAATGAAATTTATGAAGATGCATTGTTAAATAATTCAGCTCCTCGTTTAAGACGTAGCATCACTTCGTTCGGACAGAATATAAACGGATCTTTGTCCATGTAATTGATAATATATCTGCCAAAATTAATGATAGATATACAGAAATATTTTAAATACATTTTTTCCAATTGCATAATAACAAACTTTCAATTTTAATAAAGTTTTTCCAACAGCGTCATTAGATTCGTTATTCCATAAATGCAGACTATATAGGTAGGGAAAGTTTAAAGAGTCAGGTGATAAGTTTGTATTCGTCACCTGACTAAAGGAGTTTTAATTGATTTTATACATGAAAACTGCCTTCAGGATGCCTTTCTAAAACTTTTAAAGTTAGCTCATTTAACTGTGACCATTCCTGCGACAAGTTGTTCCGCGGAACGGGATTTTTCATGTTTAAAACGTATTCACACGTATTTAAGAAATACTCAAGGACAAGAGCGGCTTTCCGAATTATCGATAATTGTAATAGATAAACAGCTGTTGGTACAATTTTTTAATTGAACCAACTTTTAACGCTGATGTGATGAAATAACAGAAAGACAGACGTTTTGATTTGGAATACAGAAAGTAATTTTTATATTTTGTAAAGTCCGCATAATTATGGGTGTTCACATTGAGAATTTGTGAGTTATTATAAATATTAGCAACGTCGTAATTAATGTGTAGTTAGAAATCTATCAATTATTTGTGCGTCATCTAGTGGCCGTATTGAACCAATAATGTTAATAGATGGCTCTGATGCCATGCCTGTATTCCCATTTTAATAGCTAATAGCAATTAGTTACAACTGTGAAATACGAATATTAAGTACTGAATCGGCTCAGTCGCTAGGTACAGCTTTTGTTGTTGTTGTCGCTGTAGATTTTGACCTTCATCTTGCTTAGATGCCCCTTAATCGTATTAAATAATAAAATTTAACATAAATTGACATAAACAAATTTCGTAGAACAAAAACATTGAAACATTTAGTTCAATACATTTCCACTTTCACAAATCTCGGAACGCGTGGTCCGATTTTCAAAATCCAACTGTAATATCCGTTTTAAACATAAATCTACACATAAGAACTTAAATAATCAAAATATCTATAAAAAAAAACACATTTTCAAGTTACGTACGAAACTACAGCGATTCCGTGTGGTGGTATTTTGAGAGTTAAAACCACGCCAATTTCGCGTTCATATCGTGTAGTTTCGTTTATTTTGACATAGAGAATACGATATTAGCAGTTCCGTGTCAAGCTAAGGAATTGGTACGGAATCCATTCAAGCGGAGCTGTACGAGCGGCGAAGACAGCCTTCCGAGCGGAGATCTCCAGCGACTCCTCGATGGAGACTCTGAACAGGGACCTGTGGGGACGCCCCTACAAAATGGTGAGGGATAAACTCCGCCCATGGACTCCCCCACTGACGCAGTCTCTGGCCCCAGCTCGTGGAGGACGTGGTGACCGCTTTGCATACTGCCCCCCCATCCCTTCTGTGGAGCTGGACTACGACCGAGGTAGAGCTGAGAGTGGTAGGACATAGGCTGAGTGCGAAAAATACCGCCCCAGGACCCGAAGGTTTACTTGGAAGAGGCTTTTTCAGACAGAACGCAGTCGAGACTAAGGGGGCTCCTAAGCACATGCTTCGTTCCCACTTCGTTGGAAGACGGGGAAACTAGTCCTCATTAAGAAGCTCTGTGGAATCTCGTCTACTTACCGGCCCATCGTGCTGCTTCTTTAAATGGGCAAGCTCTTTAAAAGAGTCATTACAAACCGCCTCGTCGGGTAGCTGGTGCGGGTTGGGCCCGATTTGGCGGAGAGCCAGTTTGGTTTCCGCAGGGGGCGCCTTACGGTGGACGCCATCATGCGCGTGCGAGCCCTCAACACCGGGGATGCTGTGGCCCGGGGTGGGGTCATCTTGGTGGTGTCTCTTGACATCGCCAATGCCTTCAATACTCTGCCATGGAGTTGCATCAGGGAGTCATTTCGGTATCACCGTCGAGGCCAATGTGATGGACAGGGCCGTCATTTACCCCGGTCACCAGGGAGATTGGACCCGGCGAGAGATGTCGTGCGGTGTACTACTGGGTGCTGCGCGCCGAACTCCCTAGTGGCGCCAGCGTAGTTTGCTACTCTGACGACAGCTGGTCGTGGCACAAGGGAGGTCGCACCGAACGAAAGGCGGCGGCCGTACAAGCGACAATCGGGGTTGCGACAATCGTCGAGAGGATCGCAATTGGGGCTCGAAGTTGCCCTGCATAAGTCCGAGGCCATGAATTTTCGTGGTCGTTGGAACGCGCCATAGTCGGGTTCCCAGATATCGGCAGGAGGGGTTTACATCGGCGTCGAGTCGACGATGAAGTACTTGGGACTCCTCGACAGCCGGTGGAACATCGTGGAGCATTTCAGACGTTTGTCTCCCAGACTGGACCAGGCCGGAGCTGCCATGAAGCGGCTCCTGCGGCAGGAGCCGATTGGGTTGGAGTCTCTATGGGGTTCAAAAGCCGGACGCCGGACGATCTACGCGGGTGTCGTGCGGTCCATGGCCCTTTACGGGGCACCGGTGTAGTAACGCACCCAGCGTTACTTGAGGCGCCGACCAGCCCGCCGGTTGAACGACGCGTCCCAAAGGGTCATGGCCATCCGGCTGATCCGAGGATACCCCACGGTCTCCTGCGGGCGGCGAGCCTTGTCGGATTCCCGCCATGGGATCTGGAGACAAAAGCTCTCGCGCAAAACGATAAGTCCTTTGAGGTGGGGTTGGAGAGGCGCCACGGCGTCTTCACCTTCTGCCTGACCGGACACGGTTGTTTCAAGACGTTCCTGTTTCGCATGAGGAAACGCCCGGGTGTCACCATTATGTGGATCGCCCGAAGTGCACGGTGGATCATACGGTGGAGGTATGCCCAGCTTGGGCGGAGCACCGCCGTGTCGCGGAGGCGATCGGCGGCGCCGATCTCTTGCGTCCGGCCCTGGTCCAGGCCATGGTATGGAGTGAATGGTAAGCCGTCACGTCCTTCTGCGAAGCAATGATGCTTGCGAAAGAAGAGACGGAGCGCGTGAGGGAGAGAACCTTGTCGCTGCTGGAGACGCCCTGGGCGTCGAGAATCGCAAGCGGATTCCCGGTTACCGTAGGCGCGGACTAGCGGACGGCGAGCAATGGGTAGCTCGCCGTCCGGTAAGAACCAGGCCCGGGTAGATGGCGCGTCATGTTCCACGCGCGCCCCAAAGAGATGTCAGCACCAAAATGGCGGGGCCCGATAGGACCGATGCCTGCCAGGGTCGCGGGTTTTGCGAAAGAGATACCGTGGCTCCAGCACAGGCAACTGAAGGAACACGGGTGGGTTTTAGTCAGTCAAAGTCTGCTCGCCCTCCCGCTCCACCTAGAACGGGAGAAGTCATTTGATGATTTCACACACAAAAAAAAAGGGTGTTTGACCGCCACCAGAAATAGAAGAAATAATTTCATATGGTGGTGTTGGTGTGTTTTGCTTAGGACTCGGTAAGAAGTTGCCGACGAGAAAGCGACCAGCTATCGACTATTTTCTCACTCAAGAAGTACAATCGATATAGGTCCCGGGTTAGTAAAAGAGATATATGTTAATAGCTGATCGCTGACTATTGACTGCACAATGCCGGCGAGAACTCTCTCTCCACTAGTTTGTTGCAGCGACAAGAGCTATCAAATAAAATACTCGCTCAGTGACGGGCTAAACACTCACTGACCTCGGTATATACGCATATCAGCAAGTGACTGGGCAGTCATATACGAGATTCAGAAATACATACCTACGTGAATAAGTAGGAAACTACGAATACGTGACTTTATGTGAGTTACGTTTGCTGGTTAACGCAGGAATTAATGCAGAATATCTCTGCCGCCTCTAGCGAGTGGTGCGAGTAACCGCCCGTCGCACTCGCGCAATCGCTCAATTGTTCGCCAAATCGTTTCTAGTTGCTAGCACTACTTGCTTGTCGCTAATCGTCGGCGGTAGGTCAGGTGCTCGTTTTTGGTTATAGGTAGTATGAATGTATTATATTCGATTCAGCGTCACCTTGTCAAAAGAAATAATATTCGGTATTTACGTTCATTTCAGAAACGCCTGATCAAATATTAACGAAGTTAAAAAAGTCCACTTATTCACAATAATTTATTCAGTCATTCTCGCTACATCTTTTGTTCAGAACTCTACATCTTTTCCGAAGAAAGAGAGCGTGTTTTGTTTGGTGCTGCTTCGCCAGCCGCGCACCACGCTCAGTATTGTTGCCACAGACTTCGTTACGTACAGACCTGGCAATTGAAGAACAAACATAATTTAAACTGGACTTAACATTTTTGATTTGTCACGTGATTAAAAAATAAAAATTACACTACAAGGACAATGTTGCCATTTTGGTTTTTCTATAACTGTGAACGGACTGTGCAGAAGGTCCTGGTACAGTCCGTTCACAGTTATTTTACCTCTGAGTTTGCATCACTCTCAAAATCACAGTTATCTTGATCGATTTATCTTGCTCGGGTAATAACCCGTGCAGAAAGGTTGCGGTTGGGTTGCTGCTGTCAGAGGTAAAATCACGTGAATGGACTGTAGCTGTGTGCTATGATTGGCTGACCAAAAGAACAATAGCCAATTCAAATAGATGACATGAGATTGGCAACAAAATAACTTCAATAAGCTTTCAGAATCCAGGGGCTCACCAGCACCCTAATTGCGTAACACATTTTCGTAAACGATTACGACTAATCTGTTTGATTTTGACGGTTCAAGTACATTCATTGCGTTCTATTTAATGTTGAGCAGAATTTTTATCGAACTTAAGAAGCAATGGATTAGCAATCTGTTTCAAAACGATTCAGATTCCGATTGATTGTGTATTACGCAATTAGGGTGCAGGGCTCACTAAGATACAGACTTCTCTCATTAACAAAACAAATCTAAATTATACAGGGTTTAAAAAGACCCATCACATATCCGTGATGTACGCATTCTGTACATCAAACTAAGTAACATTGCACAAAAAATATTGCTGGGAAACGAATTTTATTATTGGTGCGTAAAATCGCTGTTAACGGTATAGTGCGCAACGATACGCACGCAAAACTGTGCTTAGGGGCGCATGCAACGGTTCAGGGGCCGTGACGTCCGTAAAAGAACTTTTACAACTTTAACCAGAAGGTTCCCAGGTATGGCCTTACAAAAAAAAAAGTACAATGACGGGGAGTTCAAGTGACTTCGTAAAGTGTCTTTTTACAACCGTTATACCGGTACCGGTAGCAGGGACATCAACGCGCAACCTGTGACGTATTTTTTTTTAATAACTTGCGAAAATTTAGCAAGGGGCCTTAAAAATTTTCGTCAGTTATTAAAAAAAAATGCGGTTCCATACATTTTGATACTGAACTTTTCTATAAAACAGCAGATAATTTTTTCGAATTATTTCTACACTTGGGTGTTAAGAATCATATGCTGCACTCGTGGTAACAGTTTGCGCGTCGATGTCCCTGCTACCCTGTATACCTAATATATTTGCGCACAATTTCGTTTAAAGTTTGGGATAAAATACGCACGGAGTTTGCTAGTGTCCGTGAAGTTAGGGAACATTTCGTGGTACGGCTTGAGGAGAAACACGAGGTCGATGCCCACCACACCGGTTACGTAGTCACATAGTGTGCCCGCAACGCGCTCGTCGTTACTGCTTTGGTGGACCTGAGAATCATACACTATGTTATCACGCGTGTTTTCCCAGAAATCGACCGATTTTCATAAATTTTGTGAACTTTTCCGAGAAAGGGAAAAAGAATTGTAAGCAAAGTTATTTGTGATTTGAAAAGTCAAGTTCTTCGTTTTGAATGTGGCTGAAAGGGGTTTTTCAAATAAATGAGGTATTCATGGAAAATCACAAATATTCGCAACAAGTTTTCCAAAAAATTACGCGAGACTAACGTTTGATCATTTTGTTACCGTAGACCACTTTTGATGTTGAACAAAAAAAAAACATCAACATCAATATATGGTCTACTTGCACGTGGCTTAACCACTTTTTTCAACTTTGATACGAAGTATAGAAGAAAAATAAATTTTGAAAAACCTATTTTTCGAAAAAAAAACAGACAGTAATGTATTTTTCTAACATTAATAAAACCGTTTCAAGAAATTTGAAAATCACACATTAATCTTCACCTATTCTTTAAACGAAATAAAAAAATTATTTTATGATAATACAATATCTGAAACTTAAAACAGTACTGTGACTGACATGAACGGCTTAGCGCCACGAAAACTGTAGTTTTATAGTCACACAGATATACTGTTTCAATTATTTCAAGCTATCTCACAATTAGGTAAGAAATTGACCAAAACGGTTTTTTTTCGTGCACGAAGCCTTAATAATCTAGTTATTACAGCTAAACACAGTTAATGTACAGTGACTAATATTAGGTACATTATATTTGACGCGAGTAACAATTTGCTTGACCCGAGAATCAAACCTAGGACTTCATGCTCAGCAGACCTTAGTGGTCGCTAGTGCGACCGTAATGAGGCAGCCAGCCGGTATATAGACGCTTTACGCGCTAGGTGACTTGGGTCCAGCCAGTCTTTTACACATGAAGGGTGCCATGATCAGATTTCCAAGTAAAAAAGATATCACTTGTACTTACCTCGTACAGTCGACCATCCGGCAAGCGAGCTTGTCTGGCGGCGTATTCGCCGATTTCTTGTAGAGTGCGGTAGTTGCTCGGTGTCCGCAGTGAGTAACGCCATGGATATAGGATGTACTCCTAGAACAAAATGTATAAATTCCAACTACGACAAAGAAATCGTAACAAAACAACATCGGATTTCGGATAATCGGAGTCGCACATGATTACTATAAATAGGTTCAGTGACTTAAACTGTAACCGTATTAGGTGTAACTGTTACTGTTTCAAGGAAAACCTTTATAAACGCAACAGATACAATAATGTTACAGTAAGAATTAAAGTGTAACCTTATATGTGTTAATAAGTGTAACAGAAATAAGCAGTTTTAGGTGTAGGCTAGGTGCAGGGTACCGCAAAAATGTCTTGTTTATACCTTTTCAGGTAGTTGTTGTTTTTGTCACTTTTGGTTTTTATTTTTTAACTTTATTTTTCTTTCCTTCCAAATATCGGACGTTAGGCTAATCATTTTATTCATGAGCATAAGCACGTTTGTTTTTCGTGAGAAAAGAGTAACCAACCTTTTTAGGTGAAAAACTCGCATGTAAATGTATGGCCAAGTTAATAACATCGCCCAGTTTATCCACATACTTCCGAATCGCTGTCGCTTCAGCAGTGGAAAAGGGCTTCTCACCTGGATAGTATTGACAACACCGTGGTGGAGTTTTATGTACGTCATCTGGAACAGTCTTATACATATAGTAATAGTAGACGCTTAGGTATATGTTGCAGCACCTGTAGTTGATAATGGCGGCCAAGCAATCAAGCCACTATCTGATAAGAAACTCGTTATCATAAACTGATTTTTTTTTCACTGATGCTTAAAATCTACTGCAGTGATAGAAGTTTCTTCCATGAAGTATAATAATTATTTTTGTAATCGAACCTGTCATGTGTGTCGTTGTGGTACTGTATGGCTAAAGTCTTTAAATGATAATAATTGTTACTTCTCTCTCAAACTCACTTAAGTAGAAATGAACGGTGGTTTTACATTGGTTTTTTCCTCCTCTTATCGATTGGGGGATTTTTCCAGAAAAAAAATCATTATAGGTATCTACATACGTAGGTATTGATATTATCAACTTACCTTGCCAATGATAAGCGAAATTGCGATTGATATTTGTCCCGAAGCAGGCAGGGTTCTTTTCTTTAGCTTCCATGTCTACATTTTTGTGCCACTCAGCTGGGCGAGTATGGAGTCTCAAAGTTTCGTTACGAGTCCACTCTTGATAGTCTAGTGATGAACGCGAGCGAATCTTGTGGGTGTATTCTATGCCATCCGGATTTGCTAGCGGTATCAGATACCTTGCACAGAAAATGAGGTAGTTAGGTTAGGATAATTATGTTTATTAATGAAAATTAAACAACAATTGTTTAACTACTGCCTTTTTAAATACTTACCTACGAGCTTTTCTAGTTAACAAATAAACCTGCGGCGGACCACATGGGGGCCTACTCTTCAAGTCCTACAACGAATAAACGGGCCCGTTCGCAAGTGGGTAGTTACATACATTGGAAAGAACCCTTCTCCCCATTTATTAACTTTTTCGGACGGGCATAAGCACAACGTGAGGATACTCGTAACAGGCATGATGACAATTTTTTTATTTTATCAAAAAAAAAAATGGTTGTGTCCAAACAGTGCAAGCAATATTACAAAAAGTGTAAAAGCTTAAAAAATTACCAAGTTACAAACGTTTTAAAATAAGTGTTAGACAAGGACAGCACTAAAGTGACGTCACGATTATGTTACTTCATACTAGCGCCGTACACCGCGCGACAAGGACGGGAATAATCATTATTAATTAATTTTTATCTAATTTTTACTTCTCTGAAATTACAATATTTTTACGGACATTTTTAATATTAGTCATGGTCCTTACTGTCGTCGATAAAATCGTGTTGTCATTCATTCTTAGTTCTCTAATCTTATCTTACATCTGTAAGTGACGGACTTCATGCTTAGGGCGAAGACCCCTGAGTACCCCTAATTTTGCAATACCAGCGGCAACGCAGATATGATACCAGAACCAGACCATTCAAGTATTAAGGAAGCACCAAAGGGGATAAGGGGGCTTTGTTTTTGCTTATTTTTGGTGACATTGGGGTCACCAAAAATGGTCTAGATGGTGATTACGTAGGCAATATTAAGAAAAATTCATTAATATTATTTTTAAGTGAATAAAATATTTAAATACGATGTTAATAATTTTATTGAATCAATTAAAATAGATATTTTAATCCTTTATTGTTCAAGAGTTCTATTACTATCAAGGTACCTAGTTACCTACATCTATTTCAAATCGAATCATTAAATCTCTACGTTCTTACTATGTACCTATCTAACATTGTTAATAAAGACAAACCGCATTGCCTCACTGATCTAGTGGTGGTATAGTGAGACTGTTGTCCGTGGGGTCCTAGGTTCGATCCCCAGAGTACCTTTCTCCCTAGGCACCTACTATGAACACCTCTACCTACACCTTTGGAGAATTATATACAGTCGTGATTTTATTTCTCAGTCAGGCTGGAAGTGGAAGGCGGAGGACCGAGTGTTGTGGCGCCGCCTGGGATAGGCCTACTTATGTCGAGAATGCTATTGGCTAAGTTGATTGATTGTAGTGTTATGTTATGATGTTAGAATAGTAAGTTACAAGACATTAGACATTTACAGCCTCAGAGAGCTTAAATATCTAGCTACTGATTTCGGGTTTACGAGCCGAATAACCTGCAAAACTTTTTTTTTTCAATGCACCCGTTTGAAATTCGTTACCAAAATAACTTGTTTCTTGCGGCACAAACTTGTTTTCATCTTTATTTTCATGTGGTACAAAATAAAACCAGTTGAATTAACTCGCCTAGGCATTATGTATCAATCAATCAATCAACTCAGCCTATCGCAATCCACTGCTGGACATACGCCTCTCCCAGTCGTCCGCCTTCCGCATCCAGTCTGATTCATCCACTTTCTTAAGGTTAGGCATAGCATTACTTATGAATACGGCGATCAAGGACTTTTATCTTGCCGGCATTATACATATCGGTGACAGTATGCAAACGGACGGCGCCGTATGTATAATGACGAATTATGCAATCTGCCGACAGCTGTATAAAAATCTACGCATGCCGCTGGGCTACTTAGTCATTTAAAATAAAGTTGAATATCTTAAGTTAGTGGGAGTGGTATTAACTTATTACAATTCTTATTTATTTTGGTAATTTCCATAAAATTGCTTTTTTCATGTTTTGTCGGCCATTTTTAAAATGGCCGACAAAACATGAAAAAAGCAAATTTTGGAGCAAAATTATTGGGGCATAACTGGATCGCATCCCATTTAATTTCGCCCCCTTTTCATAGAGGCAATTTGGTTTCATATTTATTATTATGGTTTTAGTTTCTTCACAGTAATTTGAACCTCTCGCGTCCACTTCAAAGGCTAAAGAGAAAACACCCACAAGGCAAATAAATAAAAAAGAGTTCATTTTCAGTTACAATAAATATTATGACAATTTATGACACAGAAAATATTATGGAAATTCCCAAAGATTTAAGAACTAAGGAAATACAAAAGAGATAATGTGGAAAAGCGGCTATACGTAAGTATTAAGGATTCCCCGTTCAAAAATAAATTGAATTGGGAAAAGAATGTAAATGAGAGAGTAAGGAAAAGGAAAAAAAGAACACTGCATTATAGAAGAAAAACGAACAAAGAAAAATAACCAAACAAAATAATTCCTTTAAATTAAGAAACAAAAGCAAAAGGAAGCACATGCAGTCAGATGAGGGTTGGATCGCGTGTCGCTCTTGTGCGGGTTGGGCACACAATTCCTGCGCCAGAGTAGACGCTGATAATGACGAAGTCACATTTGCGCACAATATGTCATTTTGCCCCTTCCTCCTTTTTTTCCTGTTTTGCCCCGACTATGAGGCAATATGAGAAATTTTAAACTTGCTGATTAGTTCCTCATAATTAAGAAAATTACATGATTAAGCCTAAACATATAAATTAAAACAATGAATAAGAATATAATGTTTCTAATTAAAGGATTCATTATAAATATTTTTGATTTCGTATGCATGTTTTTTTTTAAATTATGTATCCCACCTTTCCCTACTTACCTAGTGTCCGCGAATTTATGTCATAAAATTATTTTTATTTAGTTTATTAAAACTTGTAGATCTGATATATTAGTAATGCGCCATCACAAGACGTCAGAAAAAAAACGATTGCAACCCTGATTTATATCAGATCAGATCAGTCCACAGCCGTTCGCATCGGCTGACGTCAGTCTCTAGGCGGTACGACGGACATACAGTGTGCAGCCTGATAAATCGTCGAAGTCTCAAGGTCATAGTTGTTCAACGTACCTACTTGTTATAGGTATACCTCAGTAAGTAAGCTAAACATAATTACGTCTAATAAGGTAGGATGGTAGGTGGGAAATCTTAAATTCACTGACAATGATCAGCGCATAAACTGCTGCGTCTAAGAGCATGAAAATTTTCACAAGAGTTTCGTAATAACGACGGTGAACACTAAAGTAGAGTAAAGTAAGTAATGTAAAAATGAAATTTGCAGGGAAGTTCGTAATTTTTGCCGATGGTACAAATCCCATCACCACCTAATGAATTGCCTGTAAACACTTTGCAAACTGAGTGTCAATTGATTGAAATCCACGTATCGAACGAATTCGGAAATTGCCACTAGAAGACTACATAAAACTGGATGAAATCACAAAAATATCCAAGAAGATATGAAGCAGGAAAAACAAGATATGAAAAATATGAAGGAAGATATAACAAGAACAGTAAATAAAAAATTCATGAGAAGTTCAAAAATATCGAAACTAGAAACCCATCACTGGAAGAAAAAACTGAAAAAGCAATAATCCATCATAAGTTTTCAGAGAACGTTATTATGAAGAAATGTTTTTTTTTTATTTGGGGTGAGCGAGAATGGAAAGTGCCACCAAGATCTGGATAAATACATGAAAATAAACTGTAACACCATCAACATTGAGCATATCAGAGGACTTGGTCAACCAAGTGAAAATGTAAGACCAGTGCTAGCAACCTTTACTACAATGGGCATGAAAATAGAAATACTAAAGAATAAAAAAACCCTGGTACAACATTAAGGGAGACTCTCGTTTGAAGTGCTGCAAACACCAAAACAACTTCAGATAAATTAAATTAAATTAATAGCTTCATATTTCAAACTGACCGACTCCTTGAAAATTCAAAAGTGCCTGTAAATGGTTTAATTGAAACAATAATTTGAGTTTGAAAGTTTAACGAAACAAGGAACAGGGAAAACAGCTTTCTTGAAATATGATCTTTGATTGTAAAAGCGTGGGGCGTTGGGTTAACAGGAAATACTTTTTGTATAACTTGCTGAGAAATCAAGTTGAGCGATGTTACGGGAAGTCCTATAGTTTAGTTTAGTCTTTCCTGTTCCAGCGCCCCACGCTTTTACAATGAAATATTGTAATTAAAAGCACATACTTCAGCTCAGAAATAGAGACAACTTGGACGATCCATAATTTATTTTTTGTTTCTACGTGAATTTATAAAAGCATGTTTTCTAGTGTTTTTTAAACTATTAATTTATTTTATACTTTTTAGTCTTTGATAACGAAATATTTTTAACATTTATACATTTATTTTAAGTAGGCGAATGAGCCCGCATCGTGGCCTTTCTCACAAGTGCAAACACGACTATTATACGATATTCCATCATGGAATGCCAGTGCCTATCTTCCGGCTTCATCATCAGACCTTGAAACCTAATCGTGGTCAATGTTCATTACAAGTCTTTTCTAAGAAATCCAAAACACCTATGAGACGATTTTCCATCATGAAGTTCCATTTCATATCTTCCGGCTCCATCATCAGATCAGTTCGACAGTACCATATTATTATATTGTCATCAGAACTACATACAGCTGCCAATTTTCATTTCGCTACGACCCTTGGGAGATGGTTAAATTAGTTACCTTAGATTCCAATACATAGTTACATACAGGTCGACATAAAGAGACGGTCGAGTGTTAAAAACAGGAAATAAGGGTCCCTCGCGTCCCCAAAAGGCCGGTCACCAGGAGAACAAAACCCTCCAATAATTAAAAACATAGCAAACAATTAATTATACAGCACTTACATTCTGAGATCATTATTATCGATAGAAATAATGTTACAATTAAAACAAAGATAGAATATTTAAAAAACGATAGAATTAGTCTCTCAGACAAACGCAGAGTAGGTAAGTCGATTATAAAATGAGGACTACGTCTTCTGTTACATTGTGGAGATACGCAATAGGTTTTCTCATCAAGAAAGATTTTAAACCTAACATAGACTCCTTTATTGGGTTTTCCGATAGAGTATGTCTTTTCAAAGTATAGTTTGAGAAATATGAATTGTCAATCATTCAAGTGTACGCGCCAACTGCGGAAGCACCAGAAGGTTTAACAAGTTTTATGACCAAATACGAGAAGCTCAATCAAACTCAAAAATAGGTCAACAGAAACCCACCAAAACCTTAACATGATACAATTTGGATTTGAAAAATAAACAAACGAGGCGCACACTCTGTATTAAATGAAGCGTGACAGGAAATGGACCTGGGTAATGCCTGATAAAAGAACAAAAAACTAAATCTATCCAACAAACCAAAGCAACACAAAAATGTAGATGTCCTAAACAACATTACCTACTCTAGCGACTACAGATTACTACGACCCACAATAACAACTACAAAAAAAACAACAAGGCTTCAGCGATGATGAAATCGGAAGAGGAGCAGAAACATTATAATTATAGGGGAGAGGGGGGAATAACGGGGACGCGAGGCACGACGGGGCCACCCACACTTACAAAAAACTATACGCTAATGTGTTTTGTTTTGCTAATAGTTTTGCCATTTTGTACCTTTCTTTAGTCTGACAGTGACCGGCGACTAGACTGCACGCGTTTGATTTTTAAAACAAAAAACGATGGTCAACGTAATTTTATGTAATTTTGAGTGACTACGAATACGCATATAAAATGGTAAGTGTGTATGTCGCTACTATCATGTATTTATTTTGTTTTTGCACATAAATTACTTAATGATAATTACGCTTTGAACAAAAATACTCTAAACATCATTTGGTTTGTTATTTTAAATGATGTGAGAATTAGGGCATAAAGGGGACATGGCTACGGGGTATGAAATTGAGTTAGAAGAACGAGAACAACTTAAGAGATCGAAGTTTTCTAATCCAAATGACCCCAAGTTAAAGAAGAACTCACAGAAGACCGAAAAAGCTCCCTCTGGTGTAGAGAATACCGACAAGGATACCATGTGGCTGTACTGCCTTGACGTGAACCACACTTATTTAAAGTCTTCGGAAGATTGGGTGGCTTGCCAACTATGTGGACGGTGGGCTCATACAGCGACGACAATACTGAAGAAATCCACATCACCTTGTACTGTGACGCAAAATAAATGCGTACCCCATACTGCCCCTACCCTGGGGCACGATGGGGTTTTCATGATAGTTTCAAAAAAATAAAATTGTAATGATGATCCTGTTGAAACATACCATAGAAAAATGTATCAAGCAGTAAGCGCTCAGGAAGTTTTTGGCTGTTGGTGAGTCCTCTGCTGCATCACATGGAGTCGAATACAATGTAAGGAAAAGTGAGCTTTTTATCCTTCAGTGACTTTAAGCGGAAAGCCACTACAGCGAGTAACACATTTTAAATACCATATAATAGATCATGTGGTCACGGAAGATTTATCTGATGATGCTGATATAGAGAGGGAGCAGAGGGGCGGTGGCGGTTCGATATAATATGGTAGCCCGCAGGTTTGCGCATTGCAGTAAGTAAGGATGTTAAAGTCGCACTTTTCAAGGCATACTGCTAAACCTTCTACTCGTGCAGCTTGTGGGTGAAATATACGCAGAGAGCCAACCACGTCCTGAGCGTTCAATCTAATAATGGTGTTAGGATGTTGATGGGGGTTCCGCGCTTCTACAGCGCTTCGCATATGTTCGCGGAAGGCCGTTTTGACGATTTTCATTGTATTATGAGGAAAAGAACAGCGTCAATAATAGGTAGGTTGTGTGGAAGCTCCAACAGCATCCTAAAAACTTTATTTGACAAAGTGGACAGTCCCTTTATAAGGCACTGGGTACGGAGTTATTTGCCAACGTGTGTTGGGCCACGTCATTTTAAATTGTTTTAGTTTGTAAGAGTTTTACTAACACAGTTTTTAAGTATATGGATATGGACTGTGAGTACTGGTCCGAAATAAAGAATATATGTATTTGATATAAAACTTACAGCATGAAAGAAGTGCAGTCAAATGTTACAAGTCAAAAATGTGAAATTATAAGACTAAAATGTTGGTGTAGGGGACACCAACATAACAAGCGGACTTCATCAAGATATCGTCTCCAAATGTCAAGAACGAACACGAAGATTAAATCAGGTGAGTACTGGCCTAACTACTCTGTTCTAGATCGAAATAGTTGTGGATGGTATTCAATCCACACACCAATGAAAATCGAGGACAGTGATAGGAAAATCGAGTATGAATGTTATAAGAGCAGAAGATGGATGTATACTAAGCGAAGAACTTTCGCGAACGTTTGTTTAGTTGTCAGGATAGTGTGTAACCGGGCAGACGCCAGTTTTGAAGACTCAAGCTCAGAAGTAGATGATATAGATGAGATTGTTAGAGCGCTGAAAGAGGTGAAAGTCAGGAAAGCTGCAGGGTACGACAGAGTGTCTGCTGAAATGTTGATGGGCGGTGACGGGATGGTATACTATCCTTGTACGGTGTGGACTGGCGCTTGGTACGGGAACTGAAATCTTTATAAAAGGATTCCAGTTCTTGTTTAAGGATAAATGGGGCCTACACGAACTGGTTCTGCATTTCGAGGGTTGTGTAGCGTCACCGTGGCTGTTCAACCTGTACATGGATAGTTGTTGACAGATTTGAAAGAGAGTGAATGTGGACTGACTATGCATGAGTTGCCTGTCAAATGCCTTCTCTATAGATGATCAAGTGCTAATTGCATCTTTAGCAGAACAGTTGCAAGGCATGATGACTGTGATGGATGAAGCATATAAGATGAAAGGAATGAATATAAGTGTAAATAAGACAAAAGTCATGGTGTTTGAAAGAGAAGAGGATGTATTGGTGTGTGATGTGAAAACAAATGTTGATAGTGTGGGGCAAGTAAGTGAGTTCGTATATTTGGGGAGTCTGCTTACAAGGGATGGAAAGATGGATGGAGAGGTGGAAAGGAGAGTGCATGCGGGAATAAATTGAATGGTACTACACATGCAATTCTGATCAACCGGTTGATGTCCAAAAAGGCACGACTGGCTGTTCAGAATGGTGTGCTGGTGCCTACTCGTACGCTTATGTATGGAAGTGAATGTTGGGTGTAGCAAAGAAGCATGAAAGCAGAATAAGTGCTGTGGAAATGAGTTCCTTGTGAGACATGTGTGGTGTGGTGTGACTTCGAATGATAGGCAGAGGAATGATGTGATAAGGCAACGGTGCGGTTTAAAAGAAGATGTAGTGACAAAAATTTAAAAGAGTATGCTTAGATGGTCTGGTCATGTTGAGAGGATGAATGACAGGGGACTAACTAAAGCTATTTAAAAAGGCAGATGTGAGTGTAAACGCCGGAAGGGGACGCCCTAGGAGGACATATAGTGACCTTATTTGTGATGTTCTTTAGAAAGGTCAGGTCCGTAGTGCTCGCAACGGCGCGCGTTTATGACCAGTTGTATGAACGTAAAAAGGAGTATGTAAGGATCGTAGCAGGTTGCGTTCTGTGGTTTCTGCCTACCCCAATGGGACAAAGGCGTGAGTTTATGTTATGATATGTTTATGCTATTGAATCCCCTTTGTTGCATCTGGAAACTCTTTTATAAAACAACCTAGAACCCGCATCGCTCCACCCTGCTCGTTAGTTATGTGTGTAAATTCAGATACAAGTTTCTTGTTTATGAATAAATGACTATGACTACAACTATGACTATACTGACTGAAATCGTAAGCCACATTGAAAAAACAAAATATTATAAAAGCCCCGGACCAGACAACGTATTAAACGAAATGCTACAACTGGGGACTTTCAGATATTATACGTGATTATGATCTTCAATAGGAAAGGAGATCCAGCCGACTTTGGAAATTACCGACCAATTAGCCCAATAATTCCAAATAAATTTAGGCTGTTCGTCTCATGTCTGGAAAATGTAATATTTTTTTTCTATAGATAAACATCAGACTACAGAACAAGCAGGCTTTTCTAAAGTATTCCGACATAATATACGTGCTATAGAACAAATAATAGAAAATACGAAGAGTTAGATGCCTTTTTGTAGTCGACAAATCCCAAGTATAGCTTGGGATTTGCAAAACACAAACAAGCATTTGATTAGATTTTACATAAAAGCATAAGAGACTCTTTCAGCTATAGAGCACCACAAAATTACATTAACATAATCAAAGACCCTTACAGTAAAAGCAGAAGTAGTGTCAAACTGGAGAGAACTGATGATACTATGAAAATAGGAAGAGGAGTAAAGCAGGGATACCCGCTATCTCCTAAATTATTACTGCCCTACAGTACATAATATCAATTCTTAATTGGTACTGAAAAGGCATTCTTAAATATGGTAAACATTTCAGACACTAAAGGTTCGCAGACGACATTGTTTTAGTATCTGAATCTGCTAAACAAGTAGAAAAGATGTTAAACGACCTCCTTATAGTAAAAGCAAATGTTGGTTAAGAAATGAACACCCTGAAAACAAAAGTAACAAACAGGACAAAACAAGAAATAAGAATGAACAACGAAACGATAGACTACGTATATGATTATATAAATATCGGCAAACAATTATTTTTCAACAAAAATGGAAACATAGAAGAAGTCAAGCGAGGAAATAACATATGTTGGAGTAAAATTTGAAATTACAAGGAAACAATGAAATCAAGCTGAACCGTAAAACTTAAAGCTTACGTCATGAACTCTTGCCTGCTCCCATGCCTTACTTACACTTGCTAGACGTGGATATTTAATCCACTACAACTAATTATAAATAAAATACAAGTTTGCTAAAGGGCCATGACACGAAGCATCCTAAACATCAGACTTAGAGATAAACAACCATGATGCTACATGAACCATGAAACACCATGATTGCTATCAGACACAAGTCATAGATACCGTTCAACACGCTGAAGCACTGAAGTGGAGATGGGCGGGCCATCTGGCGCGATCAGAAGCCGACTGATGGATCTTTAGAACAACTGCTAGGAATGGCCCACACGGAAAGAGAAGAAAAAGCAGACCAGCAGAACGTTAGCATGACGAGATAGTGGAATTGATTAGCAAATCAAAGCAAGAAACAGACAACTTGAAATAATTTTAGGAGGCCTATACCAGTCAAAGGGTCCTGAATGAATTAATAAATATTACTTACATGATTGAGAGCAGTGCAGTTGTAGGCCGTAGGTTCGAACCTAGACAGGCGCTTTACTTTGGGTTAATTATTTTATCTCCACTGCTCTCAAAACGGTGAAGGCAAACATCGTGAAACCAGCATGTCCTAGAATAAAAAATCTGAAGACATGTGACATCTTCCAACTCGCACTGGGCCAGCCTAGTGGTTTACGGCCTACTTCCTTTCACCGAGATGAGGCCTGTGTCCCAGTATTGGGAACATTAAAGGCTGATTATGCCTATGCTACTTACATTATTAAGAACAGTTTTATGTATTTTTGAATAAATGCTTTTTTATTTATGGCAAACCAGTGAGGTTAAGTGGTCACCGCATCTACGATATTATTACAAAACACAACGTCACGTCTATATTCCCTGAAGGGTTAGGCTTAGGTGTACTTTAGTACACCCATATTTCGCAAGTTATGTTCCATTATGTGCCTGTAATTGTAACGTACACACATACCCGTAAAACTGGAACACAGCCTGAATAGATTTGGTGGAGGTACTTCCCCAGACGAGATCCTTCATCAAGAGCTCTATTAAGTATTACTTGATTGGTGGGTACTTCCGACGGACGTGGGTAAGTAGGTACTTGGGTACTTACCAGTCATAATCATTGAAGAATGGTGTTTGATAGGCCGCATCATAAAGTAGCTTCTCTGATAACTCCAATATGACATTTGGTGCCCCCCAAGACATAGGGTTTAGTGCTGTGAAGAATGAAAGAAAAGCGTTTATTAATTACACAGATTCGTTTTAATGTTATGGAATGTTCCTACCACATGCTGAATGATTTTTTTAAAAGTCATGCTGGCCTAGGTCTTTGGTCGCTCTGACATGATGCTTACCAGTCAAACAGTCGTACCCCACTTTCGTTAGCACGTTCAGTAGGTGTTAAGCGAAGAAACTCGCTTACCTAGTAACACATAAATAGTTAGAGAACTAGACTTGTAGTATACTACCTCCAATGATTAGAATGCCAGGTTTTCTGGTTTGTTTATCACTGCGCAGCTCCAACGCCAATATACTGCGGTTTTCAGAAGTTAGCGGAGTTAGGTGGACCACATTCACAACCTCTGGGTCTTGGCGGCGGAACCGGTCGGTCGCAGAAATCACCGTTTTCTGATCGGCGTAGTGCTTAAATTGTATGTTGTCACCTATACTTCTTGTCGTCCTTATTTTGGCTCCAGATCTGAATGGTTCACAACGTTTCTAATTAAACTGAGACAAAATGAACTATCATCTATTCGACGCTCGCTAATCGCTACGTTATGACCGTGTAGGTATGCCACTATGTCCTCGAAAGCCTTGATAGCGTCTGTCAAGTTAAATAATTTCGGAGTACTAGACATTCATAGATTACTGAAATACCATACCGTAACCGTGTTGTATTTGTACCTACACATAATACCTATGCTCCTAGGTATTTCCTGCGTATTTCCAAGCAATAATTACTAGGTTGCTCAAATGTGTGCGCAAACACAGGTGCACTCGTGCCTTACGTGCTCTTCAATGCACCTGCATGCATGAGCTTTTAACTACTGAGATTTTCCGGACCAAAAAACACTTTGTCCTACCTGAGAATTGAACTCAGGTCCTCACGCTCGGCAATCGTGCTCGTACCCACCTGACCACTACTCACAATTGTAAAGACACTGAGCTACTCACAGTTGAAAATTTCTCGGTGGAAACCAGAACATAAAGAGAGCACCAAGGAAGTATGAGACAGCTATCAGATATATTTTAATCTGTAAAAGCATCTTTATAGACAAGTAAATCAACTTCAATTCTCGATTAGTGGCTGTTTTCTGAGAAGTTCGAGTAAAACTAGTACAAAATGAGAAGTAAGATTTCGATGCAGTTACATTTAAAAACAACTGACAGCATGTAAAGAGTAGGACATCATAGATCAGCACCTCTATATAATGTACTCTGTGGATCTCCGCTAGGAGTAATAGTGTTCTGTGTCATAGATTGTCATAGATAGATAGACAGAATGCAGCACACAACATATACAATGCTCAACACACACACACACTCATAGGGGCGGATTCGGCGCGGGTCGGGACGGAAGTACGGCGGGCCATTGATTTCACACAAAGCACGGGTGCCGGCGTGCGTCGTCGGCGCGGCGGTGGCGGGTCACACGTGGTCATACATACATTACCAGGTCTAATCTACGTTTTACAAATAAATGATTCTGATTCAGGCGGCAGCGGTTGCGGTGTGATTAAAAATGTTGAGTGATTCGGACACGGACAAAGAGTCTATGTCTACTGATTTTGGAAAGAAGATAAAGGATTCATGAAATTAATAAAACAGACTTGAATATGGAAAATAACATCGCTTGTATAGAGAATTAGAAATGCTGAAGCCTCTTCATCTTTATTGTGCAAACTGTGGGTCGCAATCAAAAGATCAATAATACACAAAATGTTAGTAGTTATTCATCCAAATTTATTTTATCGCCTTCAAAGTATGCTCCTTCAGAAACGATACACTTACGCCAATGTATAATCCAATCATGAAAACATTTTTACCGGTTTTTCTTCCGATACTACCGATCTATATCTTCTACCGAATGAAAACGGGTGCCACGAAGTGGTAATTCAAGTTAAGCGATGCTTGCTCGATGGTATTTGTTGAGAATTTGGTTAAAAATCCATTCACAATGACGGACTTGTTGCATTATAGTGATGAAAAATCCAAGAATTTTCTTTCCACATATCTAGCCCTTTTCGTCGAATTTGCTCTCTTAACGCCGCATAACGTTCAAATAATATTCTTTATTTACCGTTTGACCTCCCGGCAAGAGTTCTGAGTGTACAACACCGCGATGGTCAAAGAAAACAGTCAACATGGTTTGACTTTTGATCGACTATGGCGTGGTTTTGGGTTTCGGTTCAGTTGGAAGGCATGTCAAACTCGTAAACCCACGTCTCGTCACCAGTAACAATGTGTTTCATGAATATTGGGTCGGAATTGACTCGTTCTAGCATGTCCTCAGCGACTCTTATGCGATTGAGTTTTTGTAGAAAATTGAGGTCTTTTGGGACTAGCCGAGCGGCAACATGTTTCATACCCAAGTGATTATTTAAAATGGTGCGGATCGACTCGTGAGACACAGAAATATCAGCGGCTATCTCTCAAAACTCGAATGAGGATTTTCAGTCACTATTTACTTTACTTTTGCGATGTTAACTTCAGTTGATGACGTTGATGGCCTACCAGAGCAAGGCAAATCTACCATCACATCTCGACTGCTTTTGAACGCTTTGTACCACTCATAAGTACGTGTTTTTGATAAAGTCGATTCACCGTAAGCCTTCTGTAACATTTTCTGTGAACACGAAATCCCATTGGTGATGTAAAATTTAAGACAAACTCTTTGTTCGATGTCTTTGTTCATTATGAATTTCGCAATACACACTAGATAATAATATGATCTAAATAAAAACAGCACTGTATTCAGACCATTGGTTCCCGTAGGTTGGTGTTGGTTAGTTCTTTTTTATTCCAAGGAGCAAGGAGAAGGAGGCGTTTTTGTCGTTACATAGAAGAAGCTCCTTTAAATAAAAAACATAAAGGATGACAAGCACCTGGCCACATATGATCTAGAGTTTATGATAAATTATTTCTGAATTAAACGTCAAGAAAGGCATCATGTCATGTCAAAATATGAAGATTTTGTTAATGAGATCATGAAAACTTATGTATTTTTGATAACATTAGGTTTTATACAATTAGTTTTCTGCAACCACGACCTCAATATTACCGAATATGATTTATACTCTGTTTGTCCCATTCGTTGTAAGTACCGCTTAATCCACACATTTGTATTACATTCGTTTTGTTCTTAGTATTACACAATATTATACTGTACTCTAGTAAATTTGTATGTTTTTCGTGTTAGTTTTCCGAAGGAAAAGATCATACGCAGAATACACACGATGGCGCGCTACCCAAGACTTAACTACAAACGAGTTCCTAGTGAAGGTTTTAGATGACGAATTGACAACGCCTCATACGCAGAAAATTGTTGCTGTAAACATTCAGCCTTTGACATCAGGAGGTGAGAAGATTATAATAGGTGGTGCCAAGGTCCCTCTTCCAACACCCTCGCTAGCTACCACAGATGCACTGAAAGATTACACGCGATTTGCAGTACCTCCTGCAACACCTATAACGCGGAGAGAAGGACAACTTTTCTTTACCGCAATTCCGACGCCAGAAGAGACATTTCCAGCAATTCCACCGCCATTGCAACCAAAAGGTCTGTAAAGTGTTGAAAAAATGTCTAATGATGGTTCTTATCCTACCATGGTTGCGTATAACGTAAATATCCTAATCTATCGTTGTATTTTACATTTAATGCGGTATGATAAACTTTTTTTTAATTCTTTAACAAACAAATTTTTCTTGATTGTGATGAGATGTCGTGATACTTTGCCATATTATTATTTATTCAGACAACATTGATCCATTAAATAATTAAATTTAGCCGTTCCCCGGAATTACCAACGTGATGATAGTCCTCCTGCTAGTCCTCAGTTCCTAGCGCGGACGCCAATGTTGGTGGGTCACCAGTATGCACCAATAGCCCCTGTCGCATTCAATCCTCGAACAGGTATTGCTCCAGTAACACCACCATCCACGAATACTTATGTAAGTTTTGTTCCAATTATTGGATCAATGAAATTCGACAAAGTGGTGAATTATATATTCAAGAAGCTTTCTTACAGGATCAGGGATCTGAATCATCGTGTTTTACTCCTACTCGAACACAGCCATATTCAGAGATAATACTTCCAACTAGAACCACAAATCAAATTGACGAATTTAGAAAATTTCATTCATTTGAAGAAGCGACCCAACCGCCTAGCGACCCCGAAATAATAACTCGGTCAACTTATTCAATTCCGGTTAGGACAATAACACAGGTTGAAATAAACATGATAAACGACATTGAAGCTGAAATAGATTCGACGACTGAAAATATAATGTTTGTAGATGGAAAAAGCCGAGACGAAGAATTAAAAAAGGTCGCTGAAAAAGATTCTGAATCCTCATATAATTTGATGTTTTATAACGATGAAGATGTTAGCGATGTTAATTATAAAAAAGATGACCAAGAGATCAGTGATAACTATTTCGATAAAAAAGGCAACCTCAAAGATTCTACAGAAAAAGTTTTTTCAGATAGAAAAGAAGTCGAAATAGAGTACATTGATCCTAAAAATTTATCCACTTTTTTTAACGACATACATAATTACTTAGATGAGTTTGGTTTGGATAACTCCACGGCCAAAATTACATCTGCCGATGTGATTGGTATTCCTGCTGTAGAAAAAGTAACGTTAAAGGGATTGAAAGACGCGCTCAGGAATAAACGTCGGCCATTTTGCAATTTACTAAAACTGAGGCAATTAGATTTTAACTCGCCACGAACGTTACCAGAGGTTAATAAATTCAATTAATTCGTCATATCACACATTTGTTGATCGGTTAACCAGGGGTGTATTAGCTATACACCTATTACCTACATTTCACCAAATCTGTTCAAAGCCCCATGTAAAGGCTCCCGCAGAAAACTTCATTGAACTTTTTCTACCGAGAGAGTCGCGTCGCGTCTGTCTGTGAGGGCCATTGTAGGGCGAGCCTATTGCCGTTAACCGGGCACGAATCGGTGCAGCAGCAGTGGTGGTCTAGTAGGAGCAGCGGTGGTCGTAGGTTCGAACCCTGACAGGCGATTTATTGTGTGTAAAATTTTATTATTTCATCACTACTGCTCCCAAAAACGGTGAAGGAAAACAATGTGAGGAAACCGGCATTGGCTAGAACCAAAAACTCGAAGACATCTGACGTCTACCAACCCGCACTGGGCCCGCGTGGATTACAGCCCACTCCCTCTCACAGAGAGGACGCCTGTGTCCCAGCAGTGGGAACATTATAGGTTGATTATAGGCACGAATCCAGACACCATGCTGCTACTGACGTAGTACCCAAATGAAAAATTTTGTTTTTTTTTTCAATAAGTGAATCGTTTTTTTTAGATAACGAGTCAGTTGAAGCAATGGGCAGAAGTCAGCCCTGTGGCCAAATGGGTAGACATAACTAATGGAAATTTCACTACTATGGAAAATCCTATTTATATGATGATAGTAGATGACCCGAGTAGTGGCCAAATTGTTTCTGCCAAACAAACTGTAATTATTGTTGCAGGTGAAGTTTATTGAACTCAACATTATGTGATTATGTCTGTCAGAAATATTGGGCTATGTTTAACGCTTTCTTTTTATCTGTCACCGGCCTTGTTATGAATTATTTACAGGTATACAAGGGCGTGACCACCATGCTGTAACTGCCGCCATGTATGTTTTATATCAACTGATAGAACGAAGCGAAGCCCATTCTGATCTGCTTACAAAATTTCGTTTCTGGGTCATTCCGGTTTTCAACCCGGATGGATACGACTATTCTATGACGTTTCCACACGTATGTCTTTCTGTTATTTCAAGTTTTAAATAGTTATGAAGATTCCTTTCAAGTATTTATTACCCCTGCATTATTTATAGAAGCGAGAATGGTTTAAGAACTTGCGTCAATTATGGGACATTTGTAATGGGCGTGAGTCATGTAAAACGTGCGAGAGCCTCGGCTTGCGATGTGTGATTCAGCCATGTTATGGAGTTAATCTTGATAGAAATTTTGAATATCAGTGGATACCTGGTAAGGATAATGTCTTATATTTTTCGTTTACACATAACCGCGCTCCAGCACAGCTATTCAAAACATTCGACATTCTTCCGAATCCAAAATTTTCGGTTACCTTATTTACCTATTTCCCGACAGCAAATATCTGTCGAAAGAATAGCGGTGGTCTAAATGGTTTAACTGTTAATAAAAACGGGTTTCGGATTTGTGAACAACGTTTAGATGCAATTCGGCATGGAAGCGTATCGAATGTTTGTGAATAGCTTTGCAGGTATAAATTTAATTATTTAATTTTTATGTCCCTCATTCCAAGTCCGCGTACAGGCAGAATTCGTTTCTATTCCGGGAGAGCGGAATGTTTAATAAACTCTCTGGTGAATATGATTTAGATATATTCAATACCAGTGTATCTCGGCTTAAGCATTTGTTGCTTTCTTACGGAAAAGCGATTGTTTGCGTTTAAATGATTTTTAGTTTGTATTTGTCGATCGTGTACTATTTTGCACCTATTTCTTCTTCTCATTTGTAGTTCTAGTGTTTATCAGTGGAAACTTGTAAATGGCCTTCAATTTTGTATCGTTTAAGGACACTGCATAAGTTAGCTGTAAGTTTCCCGAATAGATTAAAAATAAAATATATATATCTGAGGCGTGATGTTACATTTGTTGAAGTAAGAGTTGTATGATTAAATATAGTGCCTCCGCCCATATTTATTTACAAGTTAAGTCCTACGATGAATTTATACGCGTCGTATAGAAGCGAGCCTATTGCAATAAACCAGGCATAAATTCAGACTCCAGACTGCGACCTTCTTGATGGTTCAAGCTGGAGAAGTCAATTTTTTATAGCTTGAACACTACGAAATCGGTTAGCAATGAACGATGCGCACTAAAAGTTAAGTTCTCCTGGCAAAACTATGGCAGATTCTTAACTAGCGAAATTTGTTTTTATTAACTAATTGATGCGCGTAAATAGATCCCCGCGGGTTTCGCAACAGTAGACAATATATTAATTGTGGCTCATTCTTGAGTGTATACTTCATAGGTTAAGTTTTTATGCAAGTTGTGAAGTATGACAAGTCATTGATTGCAGCGGAGGAGCTTCGCGCCGAACACCCTTGCGGCGACTTGTACTCGGGCGTGCGTCAGCTCAGCGAGCTGGAGACGCGCGCTCTCACGCAGTACATGCACGGGCAGCGCACACCACTCGACACCTTTATAGTTTTTAAAGAGGGAGAAATTCTGGTTAATCTTTTTGTAACAGATTATCATATTTATCTAAACGATTAACTGAAAATTCAAATCATTTGGGCATGATACATTTTAAAGCTCAGTCATGTTGGACCGACTACTGAAGGCTTAAGGCACTTGGTCGCTCGTAATCGGGTGCTCGAATAACTTTACTCGAATGCTGCTCGCATTCGAATTACACAGGTCATCGCACTGGAAAGGGCTAACGACTAGTTACGGGCTAATGAAGTCGAGTACCTGTGCCCGCGTTATCTACCTACGGACGACATGTCACCCGCAATTCGAGTAACCGAAACGATGAAGCTGGATTAGATTGTTCGAAAACGGGCGTACTCGAACCCGTTCATAAAGGTACACGGGTCGTTGTTTGAAATAGGCGAATCGGATTCGGGAGGACGACAAAGTGTAGTTAAGCGCTATTAGTGAAGGCTACCGGGATCCCGGGATCCGTTGTTGGCTGGGCTGGTGCTTGGAAGAGGCCTATGTCCAGCGGTGGACACGTTTCGATCGATGTTATCAAAGTATCTATATTCCAGTGTAAACACTGGTTGTAAATGATGTTACAATAAATAACAGTTTTCTTTACCTACAGGGTGTGATGTATCCGTATTCGCACACTAGGAAGAAGCGTGCGTTCGATCGTGTTTATGTAAGTTTTTTTTTTCTTCACATTCGTAATTTTCCACGATTGCTCAAATGATGCGGGCTGTGATAGAGTTTCTAGCACTATACAATATCTTAAGCCTCAGTCTTGCTTTATTCCGTTTTGGAGGTTCATATGGGTAGTAAAATTACATTAACATGAGATTTTATGTTTGTCTCTGAGATACGTCCACATGATTCACATTTAATCAATGAGTAGCTGTGCCAAGATAAGACCTTAAAATATCAGGTGGACACTTTGTCAAATTCGTCACTTTGAAACGTACTTACTCTATAGAGTAAGTTGGTTTACTAGTTTTGTAACTTTGCAGAGACAACGAGCATCAAGGGCGGCCGCAGCGGCCTTCAGCATCAGCAACCGGCCGTACGTGGCGGGACAGACCTCCGAGTTCTTACGTGAGGTTCTTTTACAAATATTCATCGTAAAACTGTATGGATTCTCCTGTCCTGCACTAATTAGGTCGCAGTTAACTATAATTAATCATTTGGCTGCTAAACATTCATACATTGCATTTTTGACCATCCAAAAAGGATTCTAAATCTTTCTAGGTATCTCGCTAGATAAACCAGATTGTAAGGCTAATTAACTGTCTGTCTCTTCAAGTCGGAGATTTTTCGGCGGCTGTATTATACTTGTATATATCTCGGTGAATGATCGTGATCATTATTCAGTTTCCTATAAAAAACAAAAGTCAAGCCAAGCCTTCTTTAGATTTTGTGGAAGATCTGTGGCATTGCTTTACTTTTTAAAAGTAGTATTAACCTGATAAATATTTTTATTTTAGCATTATACGCTGGTGGTATAGAAGACTGGATGGATGGCCACTTGGGCATCGACAACACATACACTATTATGATGTTTCGCCCCTCGGATTCTCACAACTACAAACTTATGACAGAGGTATTATATAACTTATTTCTGCGTTTTTGCTGCCCCAAAATCTCACATAAGGAATAATCATAACACAAAACAAATTCCTAAAGCATCGATTAATAGGTTATCTAGGTAAGTTCGTGAAGTATCTGTGATCACACTTTAATTTTTATTACAGATTATATTTATGAATGTGTGAGCTTCAAAACAAGATGAGATCGTAGGTTGTGCATTGCACAGTACTCACATAAAGTTTGTTAATGTTATCTTATTTTTTGTAGCGTGTGGTCCATGAAGCTTATGCAGCGATGGATACTCTACTGCTTCACAGCTTGGAGCCTCGCGGGCCAGTCGCTCCAGTCTCGCTTAAGCGCGCAGGAGAGCTTTCTTCAGTCACGAGGCCAAATCCAACACATTTAGTTACTATAATTCCTATAGTTGTTCTACTCTATGGTGAAATACATTATCTTTGTGGTTTTAGCATTTACGTATATTTTATGTTTAGAATGTCAGTAGCTAATATCGGACGACAAAACGTCTTTCTGTGATGATCCTAAACAAATATGTTATTTAGACGGTTCCAAAAGAGATCAATCCTATTAATATTAATGACTCTTCATTTTCGTTACCCTTTTTATGTGTCATTTTGTCATTGTTTGTACACATAGGTACTCGTAGTAATCTCTTCTTCTTTTCGTGTCGACGGTACTTTGATTTAACAACTAACATTACATTGTTTAAGCCCAGTAGGTGGCCACGTTGATTACGGCATCAGTTGCATTAATTAGGTCATCAAAGGTGCATGTGAACGGCTACTAAGGGCCCCCAACACAATAAAAGCAAGCAAGTAAGCAATAGAATAGCCTGTTAACATTTGCAATAAACTGTAGAGATTTTCGAAGCTAGCTAGCTTATTTTCTTACGTTGCGCATCAGTTGGCAATGAATAGTTTAAACAATCATATTTTTCTTTATACAGCATCTTATGTGTGTACATTAACTTATATTTAAATAAATGAGTTTTCTTTGAAAGTTTGTTTTGTTTTAGCAGACTTTAGGTGCCTCACGGTCATTACACCGTTTTTTAACATAATGCTTATTAAAATGCTGTACAGCGAATATGTATTTAAAAATATTACTATGTCAATAAACGCGATTACAGAAAGGAAAACATGAATATTTTTAAGAAATGTATTTCACAATCGTTCCCTAAATTTAGGGAGGCACCTAAGATGTTTTAAGAGTCCCTATCAATTTCGACGTGCTACTAGAATAGGTAAATATCGGAGCGCAGTGTCTGTGTGCGTTCGAGCTATCGCTGACAATCAGTGTGCGTGGAAGCGGGAACAAATAATCTTGGTCCGTAACCGCTATTATAATCACACCATAGTTTTCACTTACTTGGTTCCGTAATACTGGATGGATGTTATTGTGATTATGACGTATTATGTTTAGGTACATTAAAAATTATCGTTACCTAGTACGGTATTCACTATAGGAAAAGCAAACTATAAAGTGTTATACCAGCGCTTAAAAGGTACATAGTGGTTACACGTGTTGTATTGTACTCCTCTATTATTTACCTACCACAAAACGCCACCGTGTAGGTCTGTAGATAACGGTGCGCTTCGAGACTTCTGTATTCCTTGATTTCCCTCGCTATAAGACCGCAGATGAGATTATAACATAGCGAGGTCATCTTGTCGTATTATATACAGCTAAAAAAAAAAACTGAATACATGGTGGAAAAAACGAGCGGGGCATGCAGGAATAGTACTTTAATATTGAATTTATAGCAAACTAGCTTCTGCCCGCGGTTTCGCCCGCGTGTATGTCGGAAATTAGCCCACCGGAACGTGGTACCGGAGAAAATAGTCTATGTCCTTCCCCAGGATTATATTGAAATCTGTTCAGTGGTTAAGCCGTGAAAAGGTAACATATAGACAAGGGTTAATTTCTAATTTATAATCTTAGTATGGTTGTATTCTGTATTTATAAAAGAAATGATCTTATTAAAATTTAAAATATCCTATAACTATGTTTTTCATGTCAGGTGCAGCAACGTGAAAATAAATACAAGACACTTTTCGTTTATTTAATAAAACAAGTTTCTATAAATAAATAAAATGTTCGACTTTAATTCGATGATACCTTCATCAAGTAAGGCCTGTTCCTGATCTCCCTGGTGACTTGTTCTCCTTTTCCTCCCTGTATAATATAAAAATACTATTAATTTATTACAAATATATACAGTTTCTCTCATTTCACCTACTGATAACGAGCCTGGTGAATCCTGTTTGTTAGCGTAACTAAAAATAAAAAATAAAACTTATCATAAAATTAGTAGGTACCTACCAAAAAGTCTATTCAATTTATTCTTCTTACAGCCAGATGAAATGATGAAATTTTCGTAATGTAACTATAATTAATACTAGGTAAAAATAAATACCTTGTGTCCCCATTCTTTCAGCTCATCGATGATGTGATGATGTGATTGAAAAGGACGACTTTATTAACAGTTAAGCTATTGAAACTGGATTTCTTTACGAATCAAAGTTTATTCAGACTGCCACATATTCTGCCGTGCTAAACGTAAAAGTGGTACCTACTTATCTCAAGAAAAGCTTATATTTTCCGAGAAAATTGAAGTTTTGTAAATATAGTTTTGTTTTACTTTACAGGTTGTTTTTTTTTTGCTTTTACATGGAATTGGTACCATAAAGTGGGTACATTTTTTGACATATGGTCAAAATATCAAAAATGCATGTGTCTTTTTCATGAGACTATTAACACTACCATCCCGCTTAGTGTTAATAGAATTAAGAATTGAGTTACCGCTTTTTTATTTGCTTTTCTCTTACGTTTCCGTACAAAACAATATGAATTTGTTATGAAATATAACACATATTATTTAAAAAGATTTTTTTTTTTTAACTGCAGTTTTTTAAATCTTTTATTATAGGTACATAATTACTATCGCTTATGAAAATATTTAAAGAAGGAACGTTTTCATTGAAATCTTATTAGTTAAATGTAGGGGGGTTCTTTCCAAAGAACTATATTTTTGTGGTAATATTTTAAAGAGATTTTCCAAATATTTTCTGTTTTGTTTTGTAAATGGCGTGTGATGAGGTTCTGTTCTTCGTTGGCGGTAAAACTTGAGTTTTAAGGATTTTATTTCCAATTATGCTCGCAGTATGATGGATGCTAAGCATTTATTTTGTGTTATGATTATTATGTGAGTTTTTGGGGCAGCAAAAAGGCAAATATGTCGTAGTTGTAAGAATCTGAGGGGCGAAACATCAGTATTTTCCTAGGGCAGTTACTAATTAAGGCAAGTCCATCAAAAAATACAGTCTAGAATCTTTACACTAATTATAGAATTTCTAATTTATACGTCATAAAAGCAAAAAACCATTTTAAAGAATTCGAATCTATTAAGAACTTAAATATAACTAATCATAAAACGAAGCCAACAAGAAAACTCTTCTGCATCGACTTAATTGCAAGCAATATACCAGCACTAAGCCCCAAATACACTTTCTTGCTTTATCTGCAGCCTAATTGCGTAATACATTTTCGTAAACGATTACGACTAATCTATTTGATATTGACAGTTCAAAAATATTCATAGCGTTATTTACATTGTTGAGCAGAATTTTTATCGAACTTATGAAGCAATGGATTAGCAATCTGTTTCAAAACGATTCAGATTCCGATTGATTGTGTATTACGCAATTAGGGTCCTGATCACGAAACTGGACAAATTATATTTTGTTCCAAAGGTAGACACAATGAATATGAAAAAATAATTTTCATCATATTTCAACAATTTGCAAATTCGACTTTTGTCAGCATTGATTGTTTCATTGGCACCTCAATTTTTTTTGCTTTTCCATTTCGTCAGATAGCCGATAAAATGATGATGTCTTTCCCGTAATTTGTTAGCATAATGCCATTGTTTTTTTTTTTATAACGCGTATACAAGTTCATGATTTTTTCGAAATGGTTTAAACTTCTTCATTTAACTTTTATGTGTTTGATGTTTTACAAAATTTTATTATATCTCAATGGAATAGCAATGAAGGCTATTTAATTTAAGAGTTTAGATAGTAGTGATATTTAGTGACGAATTCTGGAAAAAGTGAAAAAAAAAAATTGGGTTTTCTCGAATCTCATGAATTTTGGCCCCGGCTTCTTAAGGTGCATAATTGTTGCAAATGGGTCACACACACTATCACGTTCTGCAAGGAAAAGGTCAAAGAAGAATGCCCATTTTTCACCTGACTATGTATAGAAGTGAAATATATCTTAAAACACAGCTAATTAAATTGTATATTAATTACGATTATCACAATGTTAAAAGAAAAGCAGGATTTTTTAAAATTAAAATTTTTCTGTATGTTTATTCTACTTCAAGGGTAAACATATTAGCATGTTTTGAACGCATCTCAACCAACCTTTTTTACAACGTTCCATTTTACACACTGCTACTTGACTTTATTCAACTCTGTTTCTGGGTTTCATACATAATTTTACGTTTTATTTACTCAGTAAGTATTTAGTCAATGTATAATACAGATTAATTAAAAATAAATGAATAATTAAATTAATGAATCATGCAATATGTAATTAAGTTAGGACGATTGAAACGAATTTTTTTGACGTTTTACATTTAATGCTCGACTCAGTTTATAGTGACAATCATCGAGAGTCTAAGCAGTGACATAAGGGCAGCTAGTTTTAAGGAATTCACATAGTAAAAAAGACGTTTTAGAACATAGATATGTACTATTAAAGTAAGTATTACTATTTTAGACTAAACTTCGAGTGTTAAATAATTCGTTCTAGCAATTCCTAACCTAAAAAGTAACTTTAATATTTTTTGGACTGTGTAGCGTTTCAATTGTGAAAATTACCATTTGACATTATTTTCTAAACTTACAGGTAGTGTTTCTACTATACCTTCTAACTATACATAAACTTTCATTATTAGGTTTTGAAGTCTATGGGAAGTGGGCATTGTTCTTTCCGTGTCAAGAGGATGGCAGGGAAATTTACAACTGGCCCCTCAGAAAGAAAAAAAGTTTTTATGTTGATTTATAGTCTATTTTGAAAATATGATTATTAGTAAGTAAAAATAAGTACGTTCCAATTAATAAAATCCATCCACATTGTTTGCGAGTTAATTTAAATTTTCATGTCTTATAAAAAATGGATCTGAAACGGGAACATTTTCACACCTTGATTTTTTGCGATTTCAAGTGTCGCCCGAAACCGGACGAATCGTACGATAGACTTCAAATGGCATTCATGGATGAAGGCCCTTCTAAGGCAACCGTGTATCCGTACATAAATGATAGGTCTCGCGGCGCTCGACTAGATACCGCCGGCGTACTACTCTTGTAAAATGCGGCAAAAAATACCACGCCCAAGTAGGCGTACCCAACCTATCACATACTGCAAGCTATCTGTCACGTGCACGTGCCGAACATTTTATGAAATTTTGGGCATAATCCGAAGTAAAATGCTAGTTTGCGTAGTGAAACTGTGTAAAAATAATACTACAAGAAATAAGAAGGACACTTGGATCACATATCATTAATACGAGGACGGGTCAATAAGTCCGTGACTTTTGGAATAAAACACAGATTTTTTGATAAATAAATGTTTTATTTTTCAACGTAGTCTCCCTTGAGCTCTATACACTTTGTCCAACGCTTCTCCAATTTTTTTATCCCTTCCAAAAAATATGATTTGTCGACGTCCTCAAAATAGGCCTTTGTTTGCGAGATGACTTCATCATTGGAGTCAAATCTTTTTCCACCAAGCCATTTCTTCAGGTTTGGGAACAAAAAGTAGTCACTCGGAGCCAAATCTGGAGAATAGGGCGGATGAGGGAGCAATTCATAGCCCAATTCATGGATTTTTGCCATGGCAACTGCACATGTGTGCACCCTTACATTGACTTGGTGGAAAAGAACTTTTTTCTTGGCCAAATGAGGTCGGTTTTTTTTCAAATCGTCATTGAATCGGTCCAATAAGTTGGCATAATATTCCCCATTGATTGTTCTTCCTTTTTGAAGGTAGTCAATGTGGATTATCCCGCGTGCATCCCAAAAAACAGTCGCCATAACTTTATTGGCTGACAAACCCACCTTGGCCTTCTTTGGCGCCGATTCACCCTTAGAAACCCACTGTTTTGACTGTTGTTTGGTCTCTGGTGTGTTGTGATGGATCCATGTTTCGTCCACGGTTACAAAACGGCGCAAAAACTCCTCTATATTGCGATCAAACAACGCCAAACCTTCCTGTGAAGTTGTTACACGATTGCGTTTGTGGTCGACTGTGAGCAAACGCGGCACCCATCTTGCGGAAAGCTTTCTCATGCCCAAGTGATCATTCAAAATTGAAACCACTGAGCCATGCGAGATCCCTACGGCTTCCACAATCTCTTGCACTTTCAATCTTCGGTCGGCCAACACCATATCGTGAATTTTTTCGATTGTTTCGGGTGAAGAGACCTCAACTGGGCGTCCAGGACGTTCGGCATCTTCAGTGCTTGTACGGCCACAACGAAATTCAGTAAACCACTTTATTCCATTGAAATCGATGGTGCAGAGTCCCCATAGTATTTATCAAGCTTAGCTATGGTCTCGGTAATGGTTTTTTTTCGCAAAAAATAATGCTTAATAAGCACACGAAATTCACTTTTTTCCATTTTTTCCTCAAATTACTGGGTAGTCTGATAAAGAAAGCTGTCAAACACAAACTAACTGACGCAGCATGTTCAAATTTTGACAGGAGTCAACTGACAGATGCCTGTTGACAGGAGTAGTGTTGCTTTTTCAGTAAAGAGGTCAGAAATTCAAAAAGTCACGGACTTATTGACCCGCCCTCGTAAGTATCGTATAATTTCGTAATTTCAACATAAATAACGTGAACCCTAAACGCCATTCAGTGTTGCAGCGTATACAAGATTTAAGTTTCCCGTGGTTGAGATTTTTATAATGTGAATTTATTGTTTTTGTATTTTATCATAAATCCTATTGTAAAAAAAAAAGTATTCAAAATGAGGCCTAATCATCGATATACATAGCTTCCTTTTTCGAGAAGAAACCTACGCCTAACCTATACACAAATATATTTATACATTTGCTTTTAATTTATTGTTAATTTTTAAGTATTTTCTGAGCTAAATTTATACCTTAACTAATAGACCACAGGATAAAATATTTTTCCCATTAATTTGTAACACAATTCTTCACGCAAGCTAGTTCTCAATGTGAAATGACAAATTACAATAATGAGTTGCCGCATTCACGGAGTGATTGTTTGGATACAGTGCTGTATCTAGTCTAGAGTAGCGAGACCAATCATTTATCTATCATTGGTATAACGAATTCAAGCGCGGTCGAATAACTTTAAGGGATGAAGAAAGAAGTGGTCGCCCTTTGACGGCTGTTACGGAAGAAAACGTGCTAGCAGTGAAAAATGTAATCCAAGACAATAGGCGAGTTACGTATCGAGAGATTCAGCATATATTGTAGGTTTGATCGGGACGCCTTCACAAAATTCTACACGTGCCTCTTCGCGTGAGTTGGATAGTTTCACGCTAGGTGCCGCACAACTATGAACAGAACTCAGATGCTTAGATGCGGGCCTGGGTGGAATGGTGCCGTGATATGATAAATAAATTTGAAGCAGGCTCGTCTCGGCGTGTTTACGACATCATTTACAGGTGATGAGTCTTGGATTTATCAATACGATCCAGAAACGAAGCGCTAGTGGACGGTTTGTGTGTTTCAAAACGAATCAACGCCTACCAAAGCGAAGCGTTCTAGAAGCGGGTAAGATTTTGATCGCGAGCTTTTAAATTTGAATGGCTACTTGGTGCCAATTCCATTACGGAACCAAAGAAGCATCAATGCTGAATGGCAAACTACCAAATGCTTGGCAGAAGTTTTCTCTGTTGAAACACAGAACTCCGCGGGTGACCTGTTCCACGTAGACAACGCAAGGCGCGTTCCCCTCAAAAGTCCCTCGTTTTGTGCGCAAACACCGCGCACAAAACGAGGGACTTCCTGGACAGAACGCCGCTCAAACTCCTGAGTGGGTGACTAATTACAGCTCTGACCTAGCCCCGAGTGACTTCTTTTTATTCACGAATATTAAAAATCTGTTCAAAGGGATAAAATTTTCGTCGTCGTTAGATGCGCTGTCAGCGTCCGAGCAGGCCGTAATCGAGGTGTCTACGGCGGACTGGAAAAAGTGTTTCGAAAACTGGTTCAGACGCGTGGTACTATGTATAGAGGTTAGTGGAGAGTAATTTAAAAGAATTAAAAAAAAAACCTATATAACATTTATTTTATGTTCGCAAAACTTTTGAATGTCCCACGCACATATAAAGATTAGTTAAAACGATTGGACATAGTTTCATAATGATAAGATAAGAATCTTTGGAAGTATGTGTAAGAAGTACAATGTCTATGTAGATACATGAATATTTTATAATGATAATATTATTGGCGATAATTTTTACATTCATTGTTGCTAGACAGTATGTTCAAAGCAGTTTAGACTAACAAAGATGTCCTTCGCTACGACCGGCACGAACTCCATGAGATCTCATGCCGCATTCTACGGTAAAAATGGTCGAAACTTTTGGCTGGCCAGGGTTGCTATACCGGAAGCCACACAAGAACAATAGCGAACAACAACAGTCTCACAATATCCTCTCCATCGCCACACGTTGAGGCTATTTTAATGCATCACAACTGGACAGGAAGCATACCCAAGAAAGTTACAGTTTGATACAGTCATTTTTACAAGGCTGAAATGAAATTTCCTATATAAAATACAGGCACATCTATTCACGGAATAAATACAAAATGTCGCCAGGCAGACCGGTTCTATGTTTGACTTCTCCAAGTAATACCCGGTATTCTTTTAACGTCGTCCTCCCATCTTCTCTACTGTCTCCCTTTCTTTCTTTTGTGTTGTCTTAGGCACCACTCCATCCCTAGACCATTTGTCTTTTTTGCTCCTTCTCAAGTCCTGCCCACCTAAGTTTTAGCTTTTTAACACAGTAAATAACGTCAGTTATTTTAATTTTGTTTTTTAAATTATATTGTTTTATTTGATTTAATTTAAGTTTCAAGTTTACGAATATTTTCATTTTTTAGGATCTTTGTTTGGCATCCATACGTTACGACAGGTAAAATGCATGAATCGAATATTTTCCTATTTGCTTTAAGTGGCACATCAGGGTTTTTCATCATCTCCTTTAGCGACCAGCATGTCGATTCTGTAAAAATCTCACCTTGAAGACTTGTGTGGAGTAAAGCTCACTCGCAGTGTCATCCCTTCTTGGTCAAGCCCTGGCATCAGTGGCAATGACAGCTCAATCCACGCTCACAAAGTTTTCACGGTGAGATGGTTACAGAATAGCACTACAGTACTTCTTCTATGCTAAGTTTATTCTATTATTTATTTCTTTCAGTGTAAGGTCTATCGGAGATATGATCTGTCCGAGATCATAATTTTCTTCCGCATAATCTATTGTGGTGTCATTGACGTGTTGAGTTTGTCCAGTATTCATTAATAATCCCACTTTCAAACACAAGCTGTCTAGCACCTCTTGCAAGCTTCTTGGATCTTTTGAAATAAGGATTAGATCATTGCAAATGTTAGGTGGTTTAATTTCAGGTCATTAATGTTTAGCCCGTAATCATCTCACTCGAGGCGTCTAAATATGTATTCAAGGTGACATTGGATCATCTTGTTTCACTGCACATGTTATTACCTTTTCTTTCTGTTGTATCGCCTTCATTTTCTTATATATGTTGACTAGCTTTTTCCAGCGGCTTCACCCGCGTGTATTTTGGAAATTATCCCACGGAAACGATCTCAAGGGATAAAAGGGTATCCTATGTCTTAATCCAAGGTCATGGTCTATCCATATACCTTTGATCCAATTCCGTTCAGCCGTAAACGAATGAAAGGTAACAGACATACAATATTTCCAATCCTTTAAATCGCTTAAAAGGAATTACGCAAAAAGTTCTATATTAATGCGTGTAAATTTTAAAATCATCCCCTATGTACAAAAACACTGAAACACGCAATTTTTAATTTCTTACCAATAACATAAACAAATAAATAAATACATTTGAATTTTCAAATCCCTAACTTTTGAAACACTAGGTCTCGACTCCAGTTTGACGTTGACTTAGGGGTCACCCTGTAGGGGTGCAGTTGAAGAGCCTCCTCGTGGCGCATCCTGGGCAACGTCAGCTCCAATCGCCCACCGGTTCTGGTGGACAATTGGCGCTGGCGGCAAATCTCAACAAACGGGGAAGGGCACGGTTCCATTCCCCGATCATCTTTGATGGTCGTGGAAGGGAACCGGGCTAGGGAAGGGTCGATGGAGTAGGTCGTACGCCCACCCCCCCTCTGCTTACAGAGGGTGAGTTGTGTGGGCGTAGTCTTGTTGGAGGAGAGGAAGAAAACCTCTTAAAAAAATTACCCCAACTCCAAGGTCGAGCGTGCCGAGGGGGTGTATGGCCGGAGGGTATCCGGTCGTTAGCGCTGGGGGGGGATCCAGGGGGATCAAAGGGACCGCACCCTTCAAAGGAAACAAAAAATATGGAAAAGTCAGTTGAGAAAATTTTACCCCAGGGCGGTACCGACTGCTTAGCAGTCGGAGAATCCGCCACGCATCCGATTTCGGATGCGTCATGCCCCTCGTATTCTGGGGGGGGCAACAACTGTCTGGAGGGAGGAGAGAGAGGGAGAACCCGGTCGCAGTCATTCGGGGACCCGCTAAGCGATGGTTTGGCGGGCCCTCGAGTGGCTGCCGCCGGTCACCAGCGAGAAACGGAGCTTCTTTTGAAGCTCCCGCGCGTGGTGATAGATCCATTTGCCACCTACGATGGCAACCAGAGCCGAGGAGGCTCCGGTCCCTCCGGGGACCACAGCAGGTCGGATCCGGACCTGAGCAGGCGCGGCAAGGCGCTGCTTAAAAGGAAGACGGACGAAGAAATGTTGCCGGCGCCAAAAGCGCCCAAGGTGATGGGTGGTCGGGGTCGTGCGGCTGCAAAGTCGGGGCGTGACCCGTTGGGCCGCTTCACGCGCCCTGCTACGCCGGTCCCATCGCAGGCTTCATCACCGGCTCCGTCATCGGCTCCTTCGCCAGCTCCGTCGGAGAGCGCGGGGAGCGACGCGGAGCTGGGGAGGGAGGACCTCGCGAGCATAGGCTTAGGCCTATGCTCCAACAGGGCGGAGGCAAACGCTGCCAAGAGGGCGCAGCGGAAGGCTGCCGCAGCCGACGTGGTGGCAGAAATGGCCAGTCGGAACAAGGAGCGACGCGCTGCCCGAATGGCAGCCGGAGGGACAGTTACCGGGGTGGCGCTCAGTAGCCAGGTTCTGGACAGCGTCGATGTCGTCATGACGGTTGCCACTAAGTCAGGCAACCTGAGGGGCACGTACATTCGTGCCCTAAAGGAGGCGGTCGACGACATCAAGGAGGCGGTCGAGCTCCTCGTGAACCGCACCAGCACGGAGGAGACGGCGAGGCTCTGGGAGGAGAATCGCCGTCTCCGATCCAAGCTCGAGGAGCTCGAGCGGCAGTTTGCTGCCCAGAGGACGGCTCCCGCCACACCCAGTGTCACTCCCGTCTCGATTCCGCCGGCGGTCCAGTCGCCGCCTGCGCATGCGGATGCGGAGATCGAAAAGATCGCCCGCATTTGCATGATGCAGTGCGGCGGGATGATTAACGCCCGAATGGAGGCGCTGGAGTCGCGACTCCCACCAGCCGCGACCCTCCGACCCCCGCTTGCGGCGGATAGGAGGAGAGTGGAGGAAGCCACCGCCGGGACGAACTCTGCGCTGGGGGGCAGAAAGTCCGCGCAGGGACCCAAAAAGCCCACGCAGGGGCCCAGGAAGCCCACAGGGGCTTCGCCCGCACCACCTCCGGCGACCGCGCCTCTGGCGACCCCGCCTACCGCACCTCCGGCGACCGCACCACCTCCCGCCTCACCTCCCACCCAGGATGCCGAGGGGTGGACGACGGTGGGGAAAAAGAAAAAGAAGAAGAGGAGCGGGAGGAACGCCGAGGGAGCACCGGCACCGGCCAAGACGCCTAATAAAAAGAAGTCACGAGGACGGCGTAGGGCCCCACGCTCTGCGGCTGTGGTGATCACACTGCAGTCCGGAGCCGCTGAGAGGGGCGTCACCTACGCGGCGGTCCTCAGAGAGGCAAAGAGTAAGGTCGCGTTCCCCGACCTTGGGACACCGTCCGGCCTCAGATTGAGGCCGGCGGTTACGGGGGCGCGGCTGCTCGAGGTGACCGGTGCCTCCAGCCGCGAAAGGGCGGACGTTCTGGCCGCCAAGTTGAGGGAGGTCCTCAGCCCGGAGGACGTTCGGATTTCCAGGCCGATGAAGACCGCGGAGCTGCGAGTCAACGGCCTGGATGACTCGACGACCCCGGCTGAGGTCGTGGAGGCCATCGCCCGTGTCGGTGGATGCCCGCCCGACGACGTGCGGGCGGGTGAAATCCGCGCCGACGCCTCCGGGCTCGGCTCGATTTGGGTGAGGTGCCCGGTGTTGGCGGCGAACAAGGTGGCCGACGCTGGGCGTCTGTTGGTGGGATGGGTTGCAGCGAGAGTCAAACTGCTGCAGCCCAGGGCCATGCGTTGCTACCGGTGCCTGGACGTCGGGCATGTCAGGTGCCGGTGCACCGCCGAAACGGACCGCAGCGATGAATGTTATCGCTGCGGCCAGCCCGGCCACAAGGCGGCCCAGTGCTCCGCGGCGCCAAACTGCAGCCTCTGCACGGCTGCAGGGAGGCCCGCCGGGCACAGATGGGGGGCGAAAGCCTGTGGCGTGCCCGCCAACAAAAGGAGGGGAAGGGGCCAGAAGGGCTCCTCTTCGGCCGACTCCCGGCCTGAGAATGCTGCAGAGGGGGGGATGGACTGCGCATAAATGGCGCTGTTCCGTCTCCTCCAGGGCAATATCAACCACTCTGCCAGAGCTCAGGATCTCTTGCTCCAGAGTATGGCAGAGTGGTCGATTCACGTGGCCGTGGTCGCCGAGCCGTACTGGGTCCCGCCCAGGGATAACTGGGTGGGAGATCTGGATGGTTTGGTGGCCATCATTGGCGGGGCTCTCGTCAGCCCGTCTCGGGGGCACGGCTGGGTAGCCGCCCTCGCAGATGGCGTTGGCGTCGTTGGGGCGTATTTTTCGCCCAACAAGAGTCTCGCCGACTTCGAGAGGTTCCTTGTCGAGTTGGGTGCCGTCGTGGGCCAGCTCCATCCTCGCCCGGTGCTGTTGCGCGGTTATCTCAACGCCAAGTCTGCGGCGTGGGGATCCCCGGTGACCGATGCTAAGGGTGAGGCATTGGAGGAGTGGGCGATCACGACTGGCCTGCTCGTCCTGAACCGGGGCTATGTCTACACGTGCGTGCGGCAGCGGGGCGGGTCCATAGTGGACGTGTCATTCGCAAGCCCTGCTGTCGCGAGCCGTGTCCGCGACTGGCGTGTCGCCGCGGAGGTGGAGACGTTGTCGGATCACCGATATATCCGATTCGACGTCTCCGCCCAGACCGCTGGCGGCCGCAGGACATCAGTACCGCGTTCGGACGGCCCGCGCTGGGCGCGTAAGCGCATCGACAAGGAGCTTCTCGAGGAGGCAGCCATTGCTCAGGCCTGGTTCCGGGGGTCGGCAACGACCGGACCCGATGACGTCGAGCTGGAGGCGCTGTGGTTCCGCGGGGCAATGACGCAGATATGCGACGCGTCCATGCCCCGCGCCCACGCACAGGGTGCAAGGCGCCAGGTGTACTGGTGGTCCGCCGAGATCGCGCAGCTGCGCGTCGCATGCGTGGCGGTGAGACGCCGGTACACCCGCTACCGGAGGAGACGTCGTCGGGTACCCGAGGAGGAGGCCGCGCTGTACGAGGTGTACCGCGCGGCAAAGCAGACTCTGTGGCTGGCCATCGACGAGGCGAGGACGCGATCCCGGGAGAGGATGTTGGAGACTCTGGACGGGGATCCGTGGGAGCGCCCGTATAAAGCGGTTCGAGGGCAACTTCGAGCCGCGGCGCCCCCACTTACGGAGAGTCTCCAACCCGAGCTGCTGGAGGAAGTGGTAGCAGCCCTCTTCCCGGTGAGAGCGGAGCATGTTCCGCCGCCGATGGCTTTGCCCGCAGCCGCAGAGTCTGCAGAGGAGGAGGAGGAGAACGCCATCAGCGTCCCAGAGGTGACACAGGCAGAGATGAGGGCGGCCGTGATGCGGCTCCGGGCCAAGAACGTGGCTCCGCACAGTGGGTCGAAACTATGATTTTAGTGACTTAGGGCTCAACTTTGCTTTTTTACTTTTTTCCTCATGTGGATGGATAGAGCTCATTAACCTCAACAATAATTGTTCTGATGTATTTTTTCCTAAACTTTATACTTTGGGTAGAAAAATGTGTTTTGTTATTTTTTTGTATGGAGCGGATCAAATAACCTTAAATTCCTGCTAAGTAGCGTGTGATCCCGCGTTGAAACTTTATTTTTCATATACCTTGTCTAGTCTATTATCATTTGATGCTATTAACGTGTGCATAAAGTTGCAACTCTGCCAAATAAATGGATCGAAAAAAATGAAAAAATATATAGAATAAAAAGCTACATTTTTTACTTTCGTAAGTTCTTTTAAGTTAAATTTGATATGGAATAGTAAGTAAAAGCACGTAATAATACACATAGTTACTTAACAACTAACAACAATACATTTAAAAGGTCCCTAATTAGCTTAAATTTACTAATATATGTAGTATTAGTAAATTTAAAGCTAATCACACTAATCATAATACATTTAAAAGGTCCCTAATTAGCTTAAATTTACTAATTTATGTAGTATTAGTAAATTTAAAGCTAATCACACTAATCATAATACATTTAAAAGGTCCCTAATTAGCTTAAATTTACTAATATATGTAGTAGTAGTAAATTTAAGCTAATTAGGGATCTATGAATTTAAATTTCTTTGTTTTAATGACTTTAACATGTTTATGAAATGTTATTTTAAGTTAGATTTAATACTGAATAGTGAGTAAAGATAGGTACATAATAATACAAATTAGTAAAGGTAAACTAACATTACTACAACTAACACAAGCAAACTAAAAACTAACTATAAACAACATCAAACATTACTATTTCCTTTCAATTATGAGTTTGACATTTATAAACTAATAAAAAAAACAAGAAACTTACAAACTACCAAAAAATCTTATTCACTATCGCTATGACTATCTTGTAAATTATCTACATCAATAAAATCTATATCGGATTCTGTGGGAAAAATCAGCAGAAGCTCTTTGACTTTTGGAGAGAGAACCATTATATTTTGTTTCACCATTCGAGGTCTTAGACTTGTGATCTTTGGATCAGAAGACAAAAGAAGATTGTGTATAATATCCTCATTTGTCGCCGTTCTACTTACCTTTCTAGAATGACTCTCTCTATATTTCCGGAAATCTTTATTACGAGCTTCCGCTGCCTCTTCCGACAGTTTACCTATAGGTATGGCACCAAAGTGCTTAATTATATCACTCCCATGTACTAACAATTTATGTATACTGGAAGGCATATAATACCAGGGATATAAGTGAACGTACAATTGTGCAGTATCTCTACAAAATTCGGAAAACTTAGAAAGATCCACGCTCTCTCCAGATGCAACCGTCTGAAGAATCACATGAAACCTTTCTATTAAATCTTTATCTATTCCTGTTATGCGAGCTGTTGTTTCTGCATCCCTAAAAAATCTTCTGGCAGTATTGCCATCATTGGTTGTGCCTACTCCTTGCTTGACTACGTCAATAAGTAAACCGCATTCTTTCTTAAACGCTTGCTGTATAGCGCTCTTTCTGAGTGACATTTTTTCTTTGTCATCGCCCCTGCAACTCCATTTTTTGAAGTCCAAACGATAAGCTGCAAACAAAAAGAAATATCACTTAAATAAAAATCTCACAAGTAACTATATAACGTGAAAAAAATTATGAACTAATAAAATTATATTTACCGATATGAAGTAAGCACTCCATGCTTCTTATCCAGGCATGTAAAGATGACATTCCATACTGGAACACTTCTTCGTTGTTCTCTTTTTGAGCAAGTGACTCTAAATTGTTCATCTCTGACGGTTTTGCTTTGCAGATATCACAGACAGCTGAAGATGTGTCTGACAAATATGACGATATTTTGCCGTCTATCATCGTCAAGTGCAATTGATGCTTAACTTCAACTTGATTGAACTTGATTGGCTGAAGTGTTTCTATTTCTTCGGTTATGCTAGCTTTTATAGTTACCACTGTTGACTGCGTTTCTTTGGTAAATTTGAACATTATCGGACGGCAATAGAAAGTTGATGAGGGTCGATCGTTTTCCCAAACAATTGTTCCATCACATTGTTGAAGCCTTATAGGAACTAGACTGGCCATGAAGATAGTTGAGTCATCAAACTCTGCTTCAGTCTTTTGTTTATAATTACTTTGACCTGAGGCTCCATCAAAACCCCATTTGCTTATTAGCAGTAACTCAGTTGGCTAATCCAAATCTAAAGTAATCACTTCTAAAAGCCTAGATACCGTCAAGTTGAGTAAAGCTTGCAGTTTAATAGCAGCTCCTTCTTCAGTTATAATTATGTCTTCTTTCCCTGGATAACAATTTGCCTTCGCTTGTTTTATTTTATAATAAGAAGGGTATAAATCAGACCTATTTTCACTTGCTGCTTCTCTTAGGCTTATATACTGCCACTTACTTAATTTAAGTGAAACTAATAAAGACAGTGCCTTATCGGGTGAATATGTACTACTTTTCGGTTTACTTGTACTTAAACACTCTTTAACTTTTTCTAGATCTTCGGGGTGATTTAGTAAATGGTTCATAATTTTTCCTACATCCTCATTTCCGGTGTTTCTTAAACTAGCAATTGTAGTAGCTTTAAGTTCATCCGGGGATAACGAAAGCGATTGGTTAATTTGATCAACGCGTCGTCGTTTTTGCCTGGAGCCCAATTCCTCGAAAGGTTTTCGAGGTGTAAATGTAGATGTCGAAGCTTCTGTAGTAGATGGTGGTAGATTTTCGACATCTTCAGTATTACAAATCTCGAGCCTTTCCTGTTCAGTGTTCACAGCTTCAGGTATCATTCCTTCGGGCCAGTTTATTGCACGTTCCAACCAATCACCATTTTTTCTTACAAACTGTGCTAACGTGCGACTACTTCGTTCCCATCTTGCACTTATATTTGAACAAAAGCGCGTACAGAATTTTTGGAGCTCAACACTGTTCTCTTCGGTCACGTTTATTTTATGTTGTAGGAATTGAAAGAATTTTTGACTATCCGACAGTGACTTGACCTGCTCTCTTAAAATCATAAATAAATCTAAATTGTTAACTAAATTATCCATTATAACGAAAAAGGGACGATCAGAATCACGAGATGTTAGTAGTAGTACGAATAAACGAACACTAGTTAGTATATAATAAATTATGGTCATTTTATACTTCCAGAATCCAGTGACAAACAATGTTTACTAATTTTTCTACTACCCTCATTAACTAATTATCCTAATTAATATTACAGTAATGACTAAAAGTGAAAAACATTGTTATTTTATAAGGTAAAAGGTTAAGCTAATTACAGTAATTAAACACACAAATAGAAATTAATTGATTTCATATCCACATTTTTAAATAAAGGTCCCTAATTAGCTTAAATTTACTAATATATGTAGTATTAGTAAATTTAAGCTAATTAGGGACCTTTTAAATGTATTGTTGTTAGTTGCTAAGTAATTATGTGTATTATTACGTGCTTTTACTTACTATTCCATATCAAATTTAACTTAAAATAACTTACGAAAGTAAAAAATGAAGCTTTTTATTCTATGTATTTTTTCATTTTTTTCGATCCATTTATTTGGCAGAGTTGCAACTTTATGCATTTGTTTATAGCATCAAATGATAATAGACCAGACAAGGTATATGAAAAATAAAGTTTCAACGCGGGATCACACGCTACTTAGCAGGAATTTAAGTTTATTTGAGCCGCTCCATACAAAAAAATAACAAAACACATTTTTCTACCCAAAGTATAAAGTTTAGGAAATAATACATCAGAACAATTATTATTGAGGTTAATGAGCTCTACCCATCCGCATAAAAAAAAAAGTGAAAAAGCAAAGTTGAGCCCTAAGTCACTAAAATCATAGTTTCGACCCACTGTGCTCCGGGGCCCGACGGAATTCACGGCCTGGCTTTGGCCCTCTCTCTGAAGGAGTTGGAGCCCCAACTGAGAGGACTCTACACAGCGTGCCTTGAGCGGGGCCAGTTTCCCAGTCTGTGGAAGATTGGACGTCTGGTCCTGCTCAGGAAGGCGGGGCGCCCTGCCGACTCGCCGTCTGCGTACCGGCCCATAGTGCTGCTCGACGAGGTGGGCAAGCTGTTCGAGCGCATACTCGCAGCCCGCCTCGTCGGCCACTTGTGCAGAGAGGGGCCGGACCTGGACGAGAGCCAGTTCGACTTTCGGCATGGGCGCTCTACCATCCACGCTGTGTCGAGGGTGAGAGTCCTGGCGGAGGAAACAGTGTCCCGGGGCGGGGTGGTGGTGGCGGTGTCCTTGGACATCTCCAACGCCTTCAACACCCTGCCCTGGAGCTGCATACGGGAGGCACTACGTTATCATCGGGTGCCTCTCTACCTCCGCCGCATCGTTGGGGCTTATCTGGCGGGGAGGTGTGTCACCTACATGGGACGTGATGGCGGAAACCAGCGCCAAGTGTCGTGCGGTGTTCCACAGGGATCGGTCGTGGGACCGCTCCTGTGGAACATCGGGTACGACTGGGTGCTGAGGGGCGAGCTCCCGCCGGGCGCGGACCTGACGTGTTACGCGGACGACACGCTGGTTACGGCCCGGGGGAGTTCGCACAGGGAAGCAGCGTTGCTCGCGACGGCGGCGGTCTCACTCACGGTGAGCCGCATACGGCGCCTCGGCCTGGAGGTGGCCCTCAACAAGTCGGAGGCCATGGTGTTTCATGGCCCCCGGCGGGCGCCGCCGGCCGGATCACACATTGTGGTCGGGGGGGTCCGGATCGCTGTCGAGCCCACCATGAAATATCTGGGATTGGTGCTCGACAGCCGGTGGGACTTCGGACCCCACTTCCGGCGGCTGGCGCCCAAGTTGTTGGGCGCGGCCGGGGCGCTGGCAACGCTGCTTCCCAATCTGGGGGGCCCGAGCGCCGCCTGTAGGCGGCTCTATATGGGGATCGTGCGATCCATGGCGCTCTACGGAGCGCCGATCTGGGCGTCTGACCTGACGGCCGGCAGCATAGCTGTCCTGCGCAAGCCGCAGCGGGCGATGGCCGTCAGAGTCATTCGGGGGTATCGCACGATCTCCTTCGGGTTGTGCACTGGCCGGATCACCGCCCTGGGACCTGGAGGCGAAGGTGCTCGCGTCACTGTACCGGTGGCGCGAGGCAGCGCGGGAGCGGGGCGAGCGACCGATGCAGCAACAAGTCGAGCATCATCGGTTGCAGCTCCGCGAGGTCCTGGTGGCGGAATGGCGGGTGAGGCTGTCACGCCCTACCGCCGGCCTCAGCACCATCGAGGCGATCCGGCCAGTGCTCGACCACTGGCTCGGGAGAAGGCACGGCTCCCTGACGTTTCGGGCGACGCAGGTGCTCTCGGGGCATGGTTGCTTCGGGAAGTACCTGTGTCGCATTAACAGGGAGCCGGACGCCCGGTGTCACCACTGCGTCGACTGCCGGGAGGACACGGCGCGGCACACGCTGGCAGAGTGTGCCGCTTGGGAGGAGCCGCGCCGTGCCCTCATCACCGAAGTAGGCAGCGACCTGTCGCTGCCGGCCGTCGTGAACGCGATGGTCGGCGGCGCAGAGTCCTGGGACGCAGTGGTCTCCTTTTGCGAAACGGTCGTCTCGCAGAAGGAGGCTGCGGAAAGGGAGAGAGAGATCTCGACTCTCGACCCGGCCCGCAGCAGACGCACCGGGCGCAGGCGGAGGGCGGACAACGCCCTCTTCCAGCCCCCCTAAATGGGTCCAGGGGCGACGGATTCGGGGACATCCGTCGCCCCCCAACATCAGGACCCGAGAAGGCGGCGCGCGTAGTGTTCCTCGCGCGCCGACCACAGACGTTGCGGGGGGAGTACACCTCACTCCCCCCGCCCTAGACGGGGCCCGCGCAAGCGGGCCGGCACCAGCCGGGGTTGTGGAAGAATAATGTGTTCCCGCGACCCCGGCGTAGGTGTGAGATGGAACACCGGGGTGGTTTTTAGTCAGTAAGAGTCTGACAGACCCCTCCGCCCGCCCCAGGGCGGAGGACATCCATGAGGATTTTCCACCCCGGGAACAAAAAAAAAAAAAAAAAGGGGTCACCCTGTACATATAATATACAATATGGATAATGCGTCTATTTCGCGGACCTCCCGATATTTTTGGAAAATATTTTGTAGACATCAAGCTGATGTAATTAGCTATATATACTTTTTTCTTTTTTTTATGTAGTAATATAATAGTTGACAGAGTAAAATTTAATTGAATAGATCTGTGATCTTCTTTGTGATGATTTTCTTCTTAATACAGATGTCCCTATTAACAGTTCATTAGATATACCGCCTCCTCTTGGCACTTTTCCTCTCTTCTGTGAATTGATAAAGGCTATCAATTGAATTGATAAAGGCTGTCAATAAGGCATTGACTTCTTCTCTATATAGACACGGAAACTCTTCCTTATTACCTGTACTTTTATTGTTATCTAGTGGTGTACTGTCGACTATTGTTTCATCGTCAGCGTATAATTCGCGGTAGTAGTCTGTAGCCACATCCAGTAACTCAATTCTGTTTGTTTGGTTTTCCTATTTCCATTTTCTTTCTTTGAGATTATTGCTCTTTCTAAATTTGTTTATTTTAAAGTTCATAATATTCTGGTTTGAAAAAATACTGAATTGATACTCCTTTCCTAGAGTATGTCAAAAATGATTAAAAATGATTTAAAAAGATTTGTGCTTTTGCTAAATCAAAATTCTATGAAATTCTAAAGATAAAAAAAAAACAATGAAACGGGTATGTTGGTTAAAAAAGAAAATCAACTTGAGATTATGGTCGATAACAAATTAGTTAATGAGGCAGCTGACTTAGCTGAGGCATTTAATGATTCTTTGTCAACATACCTATAACTACGACTTGTTCCTTAAATTTGTCCCCGTCTAAAGCTGAGAACATTTTAAGTAGTAGCGTGCCAAAATGTCCTGGCTAATTTAGCTTCGAACATGTTAACGCCTAGTGATGTAATTAACGTCATTTACACGCTTAAGCCTAAAAACACAGGTGATTACTGGGGCATCTCCTTTAAACTTTTAAGTAATATAATAGACATCGTAGCCCCCTAGCTAGCTTTTAATAAATGTGTTGATCTAGGAAAATTTTCTGACCTCATGAAGAGTAGTAAAGTCATACCATTATTTAAATCAGGTAATCAAACATAATATTGGCAATTTCAGGGCTATTTCTATCTTACCAGCTTTTAGGAAAATATTTGAAAAGTTAATACTTAAGCAGTTGCTACGACATTTTAATTTAAAAAACCTCCTTCATAATAAACAATAAGGCTTTACAAAAGGTCGTTCGACTACAGATGCGGGTGTTGCTCTGCTGTAACCCATATTTAACGCATGGGAGAACTCACAAAATGCTATGGGAGTTCTCTGTGATCTCACTAAAGCCTTTGATTGCACCATGACACGCTTTTGCGTAAACTACGTCATTACGGTGTTCAAAACGAAGCTCTCAACGTAATAAATTTTTATTTACATAAAAGATGTTGATGGTGGGAAATCTTCCGGGCTACCAGTTTAGTTAGGTGTACCTCAAGGCTCAATACCGGGTCCATTCTTGTTCTTAGTGTATATCAATGACTTACCATTCTATTTAAATGATATCTGTGACGTTGTACTGTTTGCAGATGGTGCCTATCAAGAACATGATACAGGTATGACATGATATTGACGACGTAAACAGTGCACTCTCAGGTGACGTATTGGTTTACGTCAAATAACCAACTAGGTTATTTGACTTAAACCTCAATGCCAAGAAAACGAAATTTGTAAAGTTTGTCTTACCGAATGTTAGAAATCTAGGACCCAACATCGTTTTAGATAAAGAGCTGCTTGAAACTGTAGACTCGGCAGTTTTTAATATACAACGGCATAACAGTAGATGGCAAACTTTAGTGGGGCTCACATCTTCGATAGATGTGGGCCCCACTGAAGTTTGGCCTAGCGAGGAGGCTCAGTTCAGCCGCCTACGCCGTCAGAAAAGTTTTGTGTACACTGACGTTGATACAGCTCGGTTAGTCTATTTTAGTTATTTCCACAGCGTTATGTCTACGGTATTCTGCTGTGGGGCAGAGCCGTTGATATTAAAAATATATTCGTCCAGCATAAACGAGCTGTTCGAGAAATTTACCAAAAACTTTTAAAGATAATCTCAGGGTGGCATCAAAATTCATCTTCGCCAACATCTCATATAATAGACAAAATATACACATATACACTAAAGCAGTAATTTTCACTATGTTAACACTAAAAATAAGGACAAACTACGTCCTCCCTTTCACCGGCTGCATACGGTTCTTAACTCATTTGTTGGGCTTGGTATAACCTTTTATAACTAGCTACCCTCTACTTTGCTAGATTTGCCTTTTAATGCGTTAAAAGCTCAAGTAAAATCCAACCATTGTTCAAAGGCATACTATTCCATAGTTGGTCGCTGTGAGTAATTCAAGACAATGTTTATGTTCTTTCTCCAGAATCAAGTTACCTACTAATAGGGTATATGAGTTCATATTGTTGTTTATATTATTTGACTAAGTATACAAGTCAATTCTTTTATGTTATCTAAATTTATTATTGACATGATCTACTCATTACAATGTTTTTTTTTAATGAGTTGTATTGCAATATGCGGTTAGCTAGCGACCTCGACAATTGATCATATTATTCTTGCCTGAGCAACCGGCAGCTAGTTCGTTATACTCCCTTAAATGTCACTGCTTGCGGTAGCTTCGGGGGTCGGGTTGCCTCCTTCCCTCAAATATGGCGAGGGGGGTAATGGCTGATCTTTGCGTTATGCTCGTGTACGCGTGCTGCTTGCGGTGACTGGTCGTCTTGCTGACCATGGTTTTGTTATTGTTATAGTAATTGTTCTGTTTATTTATTTTACTTCGATGGTCCTAGTTTATCATTTGTGTACGTATTCCAGTATTGCATATGTAAGCTGTCACGCCCTTTGTGCCTGGACGCTTTTATTGATGTATTAGGTTTTGCTTATATTTTTATTTTTTATTAAATCATTTATTTATAGAAGAGAAGATACCTTCCAAATTGTTAGTAATTACGTGAACAGCTTTTAAAAACTAGTGTTTTTCAAAGTCCTTTTTAATTATAATAATTATTATGTCAAAGTCGTCTTTAGTTAAATAAATAGTAATTTTTCAGTTTATTTATTTAACTTCGATGGTCCTAGTTTATCATTTGTGTGCCCATATGTAAGCTGTCAAGCCCTTTAAGCTTGAACGATTTATTTATATTTTAAGTTTTGTTTATATTTTTATTCATTTTTGCTTGGGAGTTCGGTTCGAAAATCCGGCCAGGACGGTCGTGCCTTTGTTTCCGCTTGAGGCATTGTGCCCAACAGATGGTGGTTTACTTGCCGGACTTAGAAATCAAACCGTGTTTCTTTTGTGTGTGTGTGTGTCTGTGTCGCAAATCAAAATATTTTAAATCGGTTCAAAAGATAATTAAATGTGCGTTCCATGCAGCTGAGACACCTCCCGAGGAGTGCAATGGCCTGACCCCTTCCGCGTCACTGGTGAGATCGTTCCGTACCCTAAGCTGTACTTCTTAGCTGCGGCTGCGTTTTAGGTCGTTGATTCAAAGCCACGCGCATGTTCAACAAAATTTTAAACAATTGTTATAGGACAGTGTATTCTATTCATATTAAATGTAGTAGTGCGGGATAAACGAAGCTATTATTTTGGCATATAGTGTGATCGAGTCCTTTGATTTCAAAAATAAAAACAAAGATAACGAGTCACCGCACGGTGACCGCGTCAACGCGCCTCACGGCGGTAGACAATACAAAACTTGTAACAATTACCTTCATAAATTCGTAATGTTAACACTATAAGCCCTTGCTACCTGGACATCAACGTTTTAATTAAGTAATGTTTAGTATAATTATTTCCGTACAAGTGATTTGTAATCTTTAGAAATAATGAATTCAGACCGTATGGTACGGTATGCTAGCCGGTAGTAAAGGTTTGCAGGTACAGGTTGAAACTAAGTGTGGACGGACTGAGCGGTTCTTCTGTGACGCCGCAGTCTTTTAACCATCATCACAATCCTCATCATCTGCCTAGGCTTTTTCGGGCATTGACGACCCGTGGCGACTCTCGGGGATTCGCGAATGGGAATCGGGACCGGCGGCTTGGCGTGCTTGCTTCAAGATAGTATCTATACACCTAAATTGATAACATTACATAATATCTTTAAATATTTATCATTGTTCATCTTGTTTTAAGGTTTGAACTGTGCACACAAATTTTTAATGAAAGAAGCAGTACCAAGTCTCTTTTCATGGAACCACGGTAGTAGTGTATGACACAGTGATCCAGCCACCTCTTTGACCCATGAGCCTCACTCAAGAATGTATAATTATGTGTTCGAACTTAAACCAAACATTTCTGTATCAATACACGACCAGGATTGCTCGGCACAATAGCCTGGGTCTGTCAGACTCTTACTGACTAAAAGCCACCCCGGTGTTCCATCTCACACCTACGCCGGGGTCGCGAACACATAATTCTTCCGCATCCCCGGCTGGTGCCCGCTTGCGCGGGCCCCGTCTCGGGCGGGGGGAGTGAGGTGTACTCCCCCCGCAACGTCTGTGAGCGGCGCGCGCGGAACACTATGCGCGCCGCCTTCTCGGGTCCTGATGTTGGGGGGCGACGGATGTCCCCGAATCCGTCGCCCCTGGACCCATTTAGGGGGGCTGGAAGAGGGCGTTGTCCGCCCTCCGCCTGCGCCCGGTGCGCCTGCTGCGGATCGGTAGAGTGGACGAGATCTCTCTCTCCCTTTCCGCAGCCTCCTTCTGCGAGATCACTGTTTCGCAGAAGGAAACCACCGCGTCCCAGGACTCGACGCTGCCGACCATCGCACTCACAACGGCCGGCAGCGACAGGTCACTGCCTACTTCTGAGATGAGGGCACGGCGCGGCTCCTCCCAAGCGGCACATTCTGCCAGCGTATGCCACGCCGTGTCCTCCAGGCAGTTGACGCAGTGGTGACACCGGGCGTCCGGCTCCCTGTTTATGCGACACAGGTACTTCCCGAAGCAACCATGCCCCGAGAGCACCTGCGCCGCCCGAAACGACAGGGAGCCGTGCCTCCTCCCGAGCCAGAGGTTGAGCACTGGCCTGACCGCCTCGATGGTGACGAGGCCGGCGGTAGGGTTTCTTTCTTTTTCTTTCTTTCTGCATCGGCCGCTCGCCCCGCGCCCTCGCTTCCTCGCGCCACGACGCGAGCACCTTCGCATCTAGGTCCCATGGCGGGGATCCGGCCAGATGGCACTCACCCAGCTCAAGATATCCGTAAAATCCGTTAAATTTGACACATTGTCCGTGGGCATGTAAACACTTAACACTAGGAAGGATTTATCCTTAACCACAATTTTCACTGCACAAATGCGTGGGTTACCGCACTGAACAACAACCACATCATGGAAAAGACGTTCTCCACAGAAGGGCGACGCCAACATGCGGTCTACCCCGTAGAATTCCCGCTGACGTGTCTACTGCTGATACTCCAGTACTGCTGAACTCATCACTTATTGTGTCAAGAAACGAGATTTCCTCAGGCAGTAACCGTGTTTCCTGCAGCGCAATCGCATCCGATTGTTTACATAGTTCACGAATACTCTGAGCGGAGCGCTTGACATTTTTACAATTAAAAGCCACGAACTTGTAAACATTATCGTTACTCAACATTATTAACAAGTTGCGCGCTGGATACCTTTACGGTAGATACATTGCTTACGTTTTTCGATCTGTAGTTAAAAAAACGTCGAAAAACTATGCCCTGGGGCAAAAATTTCTCATCCAAGTATAGTTGTAGCTTACTATGGGACACAACAAACTTGTACGCATTGTGTTCACACTGCCGCTTAATATTAATTCTTTCTAGGTTCACTTTTTCACCAGTTCTCTTTTCAATATAACAGGTTATATCCGATTCTGAAGTGTCCCTATGAACATTAGATATAAACATAGGTATCTTTCTGAATTTCTCCTCAGTTTCGAGGACACTAGTACCAGTTCTTCCTCTAAGCCTATCTTTATACTTTTGTTTCTTATATTTTACCATCGTGAAACCATCATTAGTTTCAACAGCTGCAACGCTCGCATAAGACGGACGCGGTGTTATCGACGGCGCATGAATCACCGCTTCACTCAGCTGTTTACTGGGCTCATTAGCAAATGCTGATAACGGTAACGATGACACATCGGCCCGATCTCCTTTACTTGTCACATGGATCTTGCTGTCTCTGTCGCCGTTGTGAGAATTGCAACGGTTGACCGTTGGTGAATGTGTTTCAGCACTACCCTCCATCCGAATTAAGTTAACATTTGGGCAACTATTATTTGGTTTTTGAATGTGTTAACATTTGTGTCAACATTTGCGGCCGCACACGGTAACGACAGTAATTTCATGTTACACTCTGTTTTTCCGCCTTGCAGCTCGTCTTGAGTCACATAAGAAGATTTAATTTGATCAATCTCGGCTCTCACCAAATCCTTTAGCAGCTTTGATACATCCAGATGATCGAATTTGATAGGACGTAGCTTCTCGAGATCACGGGCTACAAACACCGGCACAACATCAGGCTCAGTCGTTTTAAATATAGCAATGATGTCGTTCAACACCGTTCGTTCGTTCGACAGTGCTACGCACCTCAGATGACAACGATTCTATCAGTAACGATTTTTATTTTTGAATCTGTTCACTGGAAAAAGCCGCTAGTCTCACCAGCGATCGACACTTTGTTTTGAATGTAAGCTAAAAGCTCATCAATAACAATGTTACACGAAACACACTTTACTGTATCCGTCATTTTGTTAATTACGCACGGGCAGCGCGTCAACCGATAAACGCGAGTGCAGGTAATGACTGCGCGTGCGCGACGGCGGATCATTTGAAATACAGGTGGGAGTGAGGTAAGCGGAGTTTCTACTGAACAGTTTAACTAAGACTTACAAGATATTAAAAACTGAGCTAAATGCTTACAATGTTCATTTACCTTCAAAATAGTTGTGGTGTACTAAAGTTAAAGTTTTTGTCATACAGCTCTAACCCAGAAAAATATATCCAATTATTCATTCTTTAACTCCAAAAGTAAAAAGAACTAAATAATGTTATGCATCAGTTAAGCTTTTGCAAATATAATCCTGAATTAGTTTCATTCAATAATTTTAACTTAAATACAATACATGACAGTATTCACCAACAATAGAAAGTTATTTAATTATAATATTATTCGTTCAAACGTTGTAAGCGTATATACTCCGTAGGCCCTTAATCCTTCCTATCCTAAGGGCACGTCTTCCCTACCATTATAGTGCCCCCCGGTCTTTTCCTTGATATGCCATGGTCTTTGTAGCACCATGAAGCATGAGGCTTCAGTGGCTAGTGTAAATCTTGGGGTTAATTCGATAAATCGAGTCTGGTCAAACCACGCTGAGGCCGGTGCATTCAGGTTAGCTTCTTGTTTATAACATTGCATTTAATTAATTAGCATTGCAAATTAGTCAAATGTTAGTAATAGCAATATCAAAAATATAAAATTAAGTCAAAGAGTAGTATTTAAGTCAACATTCATAAAACCATTAGTCGAGTAGCATTTACCTAAGAGATAATTGAATAATTGACAGTTAAAAGTCCTAAAATTAAGAGTTTTACAACAATCTGGTAGATTATTATAAACTTTGGTCGCCATACAAAATTCATTATTAGAAAATAGTTTAATGTGTCGTCTTGGTCTGGATACAACAACATTATGCAGATCAAATTCATGCTTATTTTGGTACACAAAACAAAAATACAGATTGCAAAATATATAAATAGAAATATCAGCTCTTCCGTGCTTGAAGCGGTTTTTTTATTTATAATGTGACACAGCTGTCCAGTGGGTGCGCTCTACATATTGAGCGAACGCATTTCATCTGAGCTCGAAACAACAGAGTGTTTTGTAGTTAGAAAACTGAGGTAATTGGTACTTTATCATTGAGACTTTTGATAATCAATTTTAATAAAACAAGACAAGCCAATGTGGTGGATTTATTTTTCCTAAAACAAAATTGTTCTTCATTTAAGATGGCATACTTTGGTATGAAGTTGTAAAGTTTTTTGTGCATTCCTTTATCAAAAACTTTTGTAATTATCAGAATGAGCGATAAAGGTCGATAGTTGTTCATATCACTGGCATCATGGGAAATTGCATAAGATAGTCCTTCCTAAGTAATTTTGAGGTTCGAACAGTGCTGATTCTCAGCCTAATTTGAACAAATGACTTGATTAATTACATTATTTAAAAAGCTAACAGTGTTAAAATAATGATATGTACAAGTTTATCAAAAGGAGGGGAAGTCATCAAAACTTCGACCGCATCGCTGCGTTGGCTAGCAGCGTTGCTACGTTGTATGGCAATGCTGGTTCTTTGGTAAAAAAATAGGCCCTCTGGTCTCGTGACGAGTCGACCAACCGTTGTGCGATGTCTCGAAAAACTAAGTGGGCATTCGGACCTCATGGCCATAGTGTTTAAACCCGATGTAGCTCAAACATATAAGTCCCAAAAAGATTGAAGTGTGTGCGCCGTTAGCGGGTTTCCGCAACTGTAGCAACCACTTCAGCACAGCCCGCCGTGCTAGGAAGATGAGTGGGCGATAGGGTGTCGACATATCGTCGCCGTGTCGCCTTTGGTGTGGGATGCAACGTCCAAGGCATTATGGTCATTCAGTCTGGTCTCTTCCCATCGCCTCGTGCCAAGCCATTGGGCTCTAAAACACGTGGCACCCCTGCGAGCAAACATTTTCGGTGCTGTGGACAGAGGATAGGAACGCCGTAAGCTTATACCAAGGCAACGGGACCAAAACCACAGTAGACAGAATCAGGATGACCATTCCATGTTGAGGTCCCGGTGGTGGACCTCTACTCCTTCCCTTCCATCCCTTAGTTCTTTGTTTTCAAATGGTTTTACAGCGAACACTTGTTTTATGCGGTAAAACAAGTGTTCCCCGAAACTGAACACAAGTGTTGCCACTTCCGTCTGGCTCAAAGTATTTGGAAATATATTCAATCTGCAGGTCTATCCAAACTATACTCAGGACAGCTTTTGCTCACAAAATGCGTCATTTGACCGCGTTAGCCGTTTTTAAAACCAGATGAGATACCTGAGGCTTTTGCAATACTAAAAGAATAAGTATTACCCAAGGATGCAGTGAAAGTCACTGTTTGGTTTTCCAAATATTATGTCGATGGTACTTATACAAAGAGGACAACTCAAAACTTCATTGTATATAAAAACAATCTTGAAAAAAGTGCCCCCACAATTTTGGTCGGTAAATACCTCAATAGATACCACTGTTCCAATTACACAAAATGAGGTGGAATCATGGCACCACCGCTGGAACAGCCTATTGGGCAGAAAAAAATGGAATTTATGTAAGACCATTGAATAAATAAATAAGAAACAAAACCAAACAGAATTAATAAAGGAAAAAATAAATTCACATTCTCAGGAAACCAAAAGAGAATATTTGGAAAAAAAAGAAACAATTGACTTAACCACATTTTTTGATACTTGTGCTATTTTAAACGATAACTGAACTCATATTATTATTAACGTATTTTTTTCTCGTTCAGATGTCAATGTATACGCTTTTATAATAAACTTCCAAGCCATGTTCAAGATCTAAGCCTTAATAAATTCAAATCATTTATTAAACGTAAGTTGTGCCAGAAAGCTTTTTATACAGTCAAAGACTATATTGAGGACAAAAAGGCTTGGGACTGACCTGCTCCAATTTTTGCATACTGAGTGTGTTTTTTTTTTTTTGTTTGGTACGTGACTTTTGTTTTATTTTATATTACACTTTGAAATTTTATGATTTGACATGAATATTTACTTTGTATAATATTATTATTATTTTAATTTCGTGTGAGGACTTAGTGGGTATTATTTCTATATATTTTGTCTATCTCAGTTATTTCATAATTTTTTTTATATCTGGCAGTTTGAGTACTTAAAGCGGCCTACCCAAATGTCCTTTCTTTGGTATTGTTCGTCGAATCGTTGAGCTCCTTACGTTTTGAGTTGAGCTGCACGATTAATGACAAATGCGTGCACTGACTGGACAGGCCCACTCAAATCTGTACGGTTCTTTCCTCAAAAGACCATTTCAGACACCTACCTACATGGTCCTCATATGATCTGTAAAATAAACAATGACATGAATACTTACCTAGGTATTATTTTATTGTTATTATTGTAAATGTTAAGACTATGTGGGTCATTTTATTTTTTACTTTTGTTTTTTTATATTTTATTATCTCAGTTAATTTTAATCGTAACTTGGTCTGGCGGTTTGAGTAATTATGCGGCCTATCCAATGTCCTTTCTTTGGTATTGTTCGTCGAATCGTTGAGCTCCTTATGTTTTGAGTTGAGCTGTACGATTACTGACAAATGCGTGCACTGACTGGACAGGTCCACTCAATCTGTGTGGTTCTTTCCTCAAAAGACCATTTCAGACATCAATCCACATGGTCTTAACATGATCTGACCAAGATTATGTCTGGACTTTAAAAGAGACTATGACCTCTGAGTTTGTTTCGGCTTTTCTTCTCAGAGTAGTCAGATAGGAAACGCCGACCTCATCTAGTTTAAAAAAAACTGTTTGACTTGTAAAAGTGTTTTTTACAAACCCACTTACAGAAATAAAAATCATTTATCATTTATCATTTGTTCTACTCAAATTACGTTTGTTTTGGTTGGTTTGATTTGGTTAATTGTTTAATGAATGAAGGACTTGATGTGTATGATGAATAAATTGGATTTATATTAGGAACCCCCAAAAATGCATGTCTTTTCGATAGAGGTTTGGTTATTCGAGATTGCATGACTACGGCGTTAAGTTCTTCGTGGCAGCGTGCATTCGTTGTTATGTGTTTCAAATAGGTGAGTTAGAGATTTGGTTATTCGAGATCGCATGGGTGCCGTACCCATGCGATCTCGAATAACCAAATCTCTAACTTGCAACAAGTTTTTCGTGTAATGCACGCTGCATTCGTTGTTAAGTGTGTGTTTTTCGAATTAGTAAACTTACGGGGACGTGTTATTCGGTGTTTCACTTTTATAAGTCACATAACATACATTCATTGCAGATTTTAATATTTGGTCCCATCTACGGAAAAATGGCAGAAACACGTTCTAAACACAAACACACGTTCAAAAGTGGACGCGTTGTGTGCAGGAGACAGCAACCAAGTTAGGCGAGGGAGACTACCCCGCCCGCGCAAAAAGCGCGGACCTGCCCCCTAACGCCGCGGTGCCTCATTGCCCGGCCAGCGCCGCCACCTCACGCTCTTCCGCCACCATCGTGGCGCGTCATCTGGCGGCACAGGCGCAGCATGCGCGCCACCTGGCTGATTTGGAGAGCACCAAGCTCTAAACCGAGAGCGACAGGTCACTGAACTCCAATTACAAGCTAAGCTCGCCGCCATAGAGACGGGTGCTAACTACCGCGGCAGCCACGGCTTGTGTAGTCGTGCTAGTGTTCAAGATTGGGTAAAAAATTTAGTGCCCAATCCCAATGAGCATGATTTTTTAAGTGCCAACCCACATTTCAGGTACGACGATACAGCCCAATGTGGGACATCGGGCATGAGAGCATCCCACGCCCAAGACGCTGTAGCGACTACACACGCTCGCAACCAAGGTCATAATGAAGACGGAGTGACGCGCTTAATAAACTCGCTCGGAATATAAATAAACAAAGTTAACAAGCAAACTTCATAGAAGTCAGACTTGCCTACTTTCGACGGCTCGGCCCTATTTAGATTGGCTAGCATTTAAACGTGCGTACGAAAATACAGCTCAAAGTTTTCCGGCAACCGCATGGCAATGCGCATGATAGCCTCGTAAAATTATTTAAAGAGGCTATCATGCGCACTACGCGGAGCGGCGCGCAACTCAGTGGCGGGCCTGCTTGCAGTGGCGCGTGCCCCCGGTGTTGTGCTAGCTGCGCTTGACGCGCGCTACGGCCGCCCGAGCTCGTCGTGATGCATGAAGTGTCTGTGTTACGTGCGCTGCCTAAGGTAAGCTACGACAGCAAAAACCTTGTTATTTTTGCCAGCCGCGTATGAAACTGTGTGGAAGTAATCGGCCTGATAAATCATCCGGACTACCTACGCTCGCCCGAGCTGTTTCAGGCACTGTGGAGCAAGCCACTACCGCTATTACGACCACGTTGGTTGGATTACGCTCGCGATGGCAGCTTGTCTAAAATCGAAATGTTGGCCGATTTTCTCTCCCATGAAGCCAACTTGCAGTGTAGTATCAGCGTATATATTGACTTCCCACTGCCCAATGTAGCACGTCCTAACACTGATAACAGCCGCTTCAGGGATATTCTGACCGTCGTAGCTGAAACTGATCATAAAAATTCTAGCATTACAACAGAAACGTTATCAGCTATTGGAAAATAGTAGGCATAAAAGAGCAGCAGTTGTAAATGAGTTAATATATTGTGGTCAATATTTTACATACAATTGACAATACAAAAGAATATAAACAAAGTCGTAAATATGCTTATTGAAATCGGTAACAGACATGTGTAAATCAGATTATTTATTGGTTCACCAACGATTGTACACACAAGTTCTATGCTAAACATTATATGCAAAAGTGTATGCAACAGTGCAACAATCACTTAAGGTAAACTCCGCATGCATAAACGAGCTGTACAAATAAAAAAGATATTAATGTAGACTGACATTACTTAGGTACTTTTTTGATGTATCAAGAGTGCAAATAACGATAATAACAATTTATTTAAATAATAATTAAACAATAAACAATGTAGGGTACTTATTTTATGTAAAAACACACACACATCTATTTATGAGGTTTTTAAGAAGTTTGGCCTTCAATTTGCCCAAACTTTCGAAGTGCACATGCGTATGACCACTTCTGTACTTGTCAGTACTCGGTACATAAAACTAAATAAATCACTAATACTTCTGTGTCCGACTGTACTACGCTGTACCCAAAAGTAGAGTTCAAAAACAGAAGAAATCTAAAAAAATGATCCATGATCCATCCATAACACAAAACACAAAACCTCTAACTACTCATCGCCCCCTTAATTGAATAATTTGACATGGATAAATCCTTTAAAAAAATTCCAAGTCTGAGAACACAAAGGGCTGTGAACACTTTTAGTTAAGAGGTCCACTATCATCTTATCAGTTGACATATACCTTATTTCAACTTTGGCTCGCAAAGTACACACTCACGAATAAAATGATACTTGATATCTATATGCTTTGTCCTATTATGAATCATTTTGTTAGCTGCAATTTTATGCGCCGACTGATTCCCATTATAAATTACTACCGCTTTACTATACACAGCTGTCAAAATGTTTAGTCAACTACGTAAATAAAGAGCTTCCTTCGAAGCTTGACTCAATCCTACGCACTCTGCCTCTGTGGAGGACAAGGAAACAGTCGATTGCTTCCTACTCTCCCACGACACTATATTTTGAGCTATCTTGAAAATTAATCCTGTGAAAGATTTTCTACCAAGTGCCCCTCCCCAATCTGCATCAACGTAGCCTCGTAAATCTAAATCTCCCGACTTCATAAAAGTCAGACAAAGGTTAGACGTACCCTTCAAATACCCTAAGACCCGTTTCGCATATTTAAAGTGTGTTTCAGTATAGCACAAATTAAATTGTGAAAGTACACTCACAGCATGTACTATGTCTGGTCGCGTGTTACAGGCCAGGCAAATAGTTTAGACACAGAGTTTGTTGATCTTTCTAATTTCATACCAACTTCCATTGGGGTCGAAACTGTCTTAGCGTCTGTCATGTTAAAGGCACAAAAAACAATTTCTCCGTAGAGCGCCATGGATCGCACGATCCCCATATAGAGCCGCCTACAGGCGGCGCTCGGGCCCCCCAGATTGGGAAGCAGCGTTGCCAGCGCCCCGGCCGCGCCCAACAACTTGGGCGCCAGCCGCCGGAAGTGGGGTCCGAAGTCCCACCGGCTGTCGAGCACCAATCCCAGATATTTCATGGTGGGCTCGACAGCGATCCGGACCCCCCCGACCACAATGTGTGATCCGGCCGGCGGCGCCCGCCGGGGGCCATGAAACACCATGGCCTCCGACTTGTTGAGGGCCACCTCCAGGCCGAGGCGCCGTATGCGGCTCACCGTGAGTGAGACCGCCGCCGTCGCGAGCAACGCTGCTTCCCTGTGCGAACTCCCCCGGGCCGTGACCAGCGTGTCGTCCGCGTAACACGTCAGGTCCGCGCCCGGCGGGAGCTCGCCCCTCAGCACCCAGTCGTACCCGATGTTCCACAGGAGCGGTCCCACGACCGATCCCTGTGGAACACCGCACGACACTTGGCGCTGGTTTCCGCCATCACGTCCCATGTAGGTGACACACCTCCCCGCCAGATAAGCCCCAACGATGCGGCGGAGGTAGAGAGGCACCCGATGATAACGTAGTGCCTCCCGTATGCAGCTCCAGGGCAGGGTGTTGAAGGCGTTGGAGATGTCCAAGGACACCGCCACCACCACCCCGCCCCGGGACACTGTTTCCTCCGCCAGGACTCTCACCCTCGACACAGCGTGGATGGTAGAGCGCCCATGCCGAAAGTCGAACTGGCTCTCGTCCAGGTCCGGCCCCTCTCTGCACAAGTGGCCGACGAGGCGGGCTGCGAGTATGCGCTCGAACAGCTTGCCCACCTCGTCAAGCAGCACTATGGGCCGGTACGCAGACGGCGAGTCGGCAGGGCGCCCCGCCTTCCTGAGCAGGACCAGACGTCCAATCTTCCACAGACTGGGAAACTGGCCCCGCTCAAGGCACGCTGTGTAGAGTCCTCTCAGTTGGGGCTCCAACTCCTTCAGAGAGAGGGCCAAAGCCAGGCCGTGAATTCCGTCGGGCCCCGGAGCACAGTGGGTCGAAACTATGATTTTAGTGACTTAGGGCTCAACTTTGCTTTTTCACTTTTTTTTTTATGCGGATGGGTAGAGCTCATTAACCTCAATAATAATTGTTCTGATGTATTATTTCCTAAACTTTATACTTTGGGTACAAAAATGTGTTTTGTTATTTTTTTGTATGGAGCGGCTCAAATAAACTTAAATTCCTGCTAAGTAGCGTGTGATCCCGCGTTGAAACTTTATTTTTCATATACCTTGTCTGGTCTATTATCATTTGATGCTATAAACAAATGCATAAAGTTGCAACTCTGCCAAATAAATGGATCGAAAAAAATGAAAAAATACATAGAATAAAAAGCTTCATTTTTTACTTTCGTAAGTTATTTTAAGTTAAATTTGATATGGAATAGTAAGTAAAAGCACGTAATAATACACATAATTACTTAGCAACTAACAACAATACATTTAAAAGGTCCCTAATTAGCTTAAATTTACTAATACTACATATATTAGTAAAGTCCCTAATTAGCTTAAATTTACTAATATATGTAGTATTAGTAAATTTAAGCTAATTAGGGACCTTTATTTAAAAATGTGGATATGAAATCAATTAATTTCTATTTGTGTGTTTAATTACTGTAATTAGCTTAACCTTTTACCTTATAAAATAACAATGTTTTTCACTTTTAGTCATTACTGTAATATTAATTAGGATAATTAGTTAATGAGGGTAGTAGAAAAATTAGTAAACATTGTTTGTCACTGGATTCTGGAAGTATAAAATGACCATAATTTATTATATACTAACTAGTGTTCGTTTATTCGTACTACTACTAACATCTCGTGATTCTGATCGTCCCTTTTTCGTTATAATGGATAATTTAGTTAACAATTTAGATTTATTTATGATTTTAAGAGAGCAGGTCAAGTCACTCTCAGCCTCATTGCTAAAACATGCCTAGCCGCACCTAAATTTTGAAACTTGTCAAGCAAACTAGTTTTAAATTTTTGCTTTTCTTGTTCACAATATCCAAATATGAAAAGTTCATCTTAAACTTAAATAACGAAAATTAAATTCTTATTGTTTTTAATCTGCTTATGATACAAACACGGTTCTATTTTTGATTGTAAATTCAACATCTCTTTGTCCAATTCCTTGAACCAAGCATTCGAAGCTTGTTTCAATCCATACAAAGAACGTTGCAGCTTACATACTTTGGTTTCTTGACCTTTGACTACTGCTTCTTTAGGTTGGAGCATGTAAATGTCATCTTTAATCGTGCCATATAAAAATGCAGTTGTGACAGTTCCCAGTGGTGAATAAACCAACCGTATTCAACAGCTAGAGAGAGTAACAATCGTAGAGTAGAGCTTCTCACTACAGGAGAATAAGTCTCGGTATAGTCTACACCACATGAAGGTGTGAAGCTATTGTACCATGAAGTTTATAATGCACTATGTTCTAGGAGTAGATTATTCTTTAGTTGTTACCTAGCAACTGTTATTCTGTTATGTCATCCTATGTTTAAGATGAAGTTAATTTTTATTTAAAATGTAAATATCTTTATTAAACCACTGTGTTACAATGATGTCTTATTTCATTGAAAGCTAGCTCAGCCAACAGAAGCCTTTTGCTGCTAGTCTAGCCTTGTACTTCGTTACCTTGCCTTCGCTTTCTCTTTTGATTTTGCACACCCATTTGCACTGGATAGTCTTCTTATCAGCTGGAAGATCCACCAACGTCCCAGTCTGGTTCTCCTTTAGTTACATAATGTTGGAGTTTGCATCACAGAGCATGATCTCCTTACTAGCCGTTGCTATGAAGTTTTTTCCTAACAGACTTGTCATTCATAGTTCTGTACAATATAATTAACCATGTAGGTATCGAATTATCACATTGTTTTATTTAATAATGTGCTGTAATTGAATAAAACTATCAATTGGTAGCAGAGCGTGGTTTGTTCGAGGAACGATGTCGTCATCATATCGTATAGAACCACTAAGTAAAACTAATTATGATACCTGGTGCGTACAGGCTGAGGCCATCTTAACAAAAATGAGCTATGGGAATAAATGAGCGGAGCTACAAAATTTTCCGTGAACACGACTGCCGAAGAGACAGAGAAGTTCCTAAAAAGGGACATGATGGCTCGTGCTGAAATCATGCTATTGATGTCTCCACCTCAGCTCAAGCAGGTAACTGGCTGTAAAACATCTAAAGAGGTTTGGGACAAACTGAAGTCTATTCATCAAAGTTCGGGACCCGCGCGAAAAGCAACTTTGCTTAAACAGCTCGTTCTGAAGAAAATGACTGAGAAAGACGATGTTCAGGATCACATAAGCAATTTTATGGACGTGGTTGATAAACTAGCAACAACGGGTGTGGAAATCCATCCAGAACTATTAAGCATTATGATGCTCTATAGCCTGCCACAAAGTTTCGAATATTTTAGGATTGCCATCGAAACAAGAGATAGTTTGCCAAGTCCAGATAATTTAAAAATTAAAATTATTGAAGAAAGTGAAGCCACAAAGAACAACAACAATAGAGATAGTGCTGAAAATGTTTTTTATGGCAAAAATAAAAGACAAGGAAATAACAATAACAGCGGAACTTTCAAAATCAGATGCAGAAAATGCAAAAGAAAGGGACATAAGGCTTCTGAATGCCAAGCGAGAGCCGGATATAATGAAAATAATTCTAGTCATGGAATTTTTAGTGTGCAACCAATTTGCCTAACGACTGCGAAGCATTTGAAGAAAAATATTTGGTGCCTCGACAGCGGATGTACATCTCACATGTGCAGCGATGCGGAAAAATTTGACAGCATAAATAGTGAGTCTGGAACATTGAAACTAGCTTCCGATCAGTATGTCACTCAAGTAAAAGGCAAAGGAAAAATCACGATTAGCGTGAAGGATGGACACTACGATATAAATAATGCTCTATATGTACCGGAATTATCCATGAACCTGATTCCAGTTGGAAAAATCACTGATAATGGAAATACTGTAGTATTCCAGAAAGATCAGGCAATAATAAAGAATAGTGGCGGCAAGATTGTTCTCAAGGCGAATAGAGAGAATGATTTGTACTACTTGAAATTTGACGAAGTAGAAAAGGCCAACGCAGTGGTAGAAGATACAAATATTATGAAGTGGCACAAGAAACTCGGACACTTAAATAAATCTGACCTGAAAGCAGCATCCAAGAAAGAACTAATAAAAGGATTAGAAATTAAAGAACAGGAAGAGTTGGGAGACTGTGAAACATGTCTGAAAGGAAAGATGACGAGCTTACCATTTAATACCTCAGACGGTATAAAAATAAGAGAGCCACTGGAAATTATACATACCGACGTGTGGGGACCTATGCAAGTAGAAACTCATGCTGGATCAAGATACTTCGTGACTTTTATTGATGATTTCACTAGATATTGCTGCGTATATTTCATGAAAAATAAAAGCGAGGTACTCCAGATATTCACAGAATACAAAAACATGTTCGAAAATGCATTATCGCATAAAATAAAATATTAACAATCGGACAATGGTACCGAGTACATAAACAAAATGTTTAATGAATATTTAGTTCAACATGGAATACAACGTCACCCTACACACCTCAAAGTAATGGACTTGCAGAGCGTAAAAATCGGACATTAGTCGAAAAGGCAAGATGCCTAATGCTTGAATCAAATGTTCCAGAGGAGCTGTGGGCAAATGCTATTCATACAGCAAACTATGTAACGAATAGATGCCCAACTAAAGCCCTGAATGGACAGACGCCCTTCCAAAAATGGATTGGTCGTGAACCATTTGCAAGACACCTACATATATTCGGTCAAAAAGCGTTTGTCCTAAGGAAAAGACCTAAAAGAGGATGGAAATTTGCTCCTCGAGCCACCGAAGGCGTATTTGTTGGATACGCAAAATGTGCCAGAAGGTACCGAATCTTCATTCCTGACTCAAAAGAATTCATAATAAGCAGGGGACGTAAAATTTGTAAATATTATGTTTTACGGAAAGTACTGTGAAAATTTTGAGGAAACAAGGGATGATAGAAGAGATATAACTAAAATAAATACTGATCAGACAGTTAAACCTAAAAGACAACCAGTAGAAAAAACAACCGAGAATATAAAAATCGACGTAAAAATCAAAAATAAATCGCCAAAATCTGACGCAATACCTAATTCTTCAACGCAATATGAAACCCCATCATTGACACAGCTTGACACTCCATCACACGACGTTTTCGGAGATACATTCAATGATGCAATTGATGAATTTAATGAAAATATTGATGAAGCAGTAGTCGAACATCATGAGGAACATGAAGCAACCGAAGGCGAAACAGCTCATGATGATGCCAATAACAGAAGACAATCTCAATGAAAAAGACAATTGCCAGTATGGGCTAAGGATTATGAGATAGAAGGCAGAAACGACGAGGAAATTACTGCTAAAACAGTAAATGTATGCGAGGAAGAAGAAGAGGGAGATGAAAGATATTGGCATGATGCTATAAAAGCAGAAATTAGAGCACACGTAAAGAACGGTACGTGGAATATCGCAAAACGAGAAAAAGTAATGAATCTTGTAGATTTCAAAATGATTTAAAAAAAGAAAATCGAGGTAAAGAAAGCGAGACTCGTTGCAAGAGGATTTAGGCAAAGACCTGGAGTTGATTACAATGAGACATATTCTCCCGTTGCAAAGCTAAGTTCAATTAGAAGCATCATCGCTATATCTGTGGAAGAGGAATTAAAACTTAACCAAAAGGATGTCACGACAGCTTACCTGAATGGCGAGTTAGATAAGAAAATAGCAATGGAGATGCCAGATTACTTGGAAGAATATGTGGCAGGAAAAATGCTGGAAGAAAGTGGTAATAATGATTTAACACTGTTCCATAAAGCTAAGAAAATGTTAGAAGACTTGAGAAACATTAGAGGAGAGAAAGTATGCCATCTCGAAAAAGCACTCTACGGCTTGAAGCAGTCAGGTCGACTATGGTACCTAAAACTGAGCAGCGAACTAGAAAAAATGGGATTTGTCCCATCAGAAGCTGATCCTTGCGTATATATATTAAAGAAAGGAGGAGCTAAAATGATGATAGCAATAGACTCTAGGAATACAAATTAAAAGGCAAGGAGGAGACGGAATTAAATTATTTCAAGAACGATATATTGAAAAAGTGTTAAAGAAATTTAATAAGGAAGACTGCAAGCCGACAGTTACACCTATGGAACTTAACCTGAAATTACAGAAAACTGAAAAGTGTGATGCAAAATTACCGTACCAACAATTGATTGGCACACTGATGTATTTAGTCGTGGCCACCAGGCCTGATATAATGTTCAGTGTGAGCTATTTGTCACAATTCAACTGTTGTTTTGGAGAGGAACACTTTAAGAGCGCGAAGCGTGTACTACGTTATTTAAAAGGGACAAAGGACATGGGCCCGTGCTACAAGAAAACTGAAATGGAGTTGTATGGTCAAGCTGATGCAGATTTCGCATCTTGTGCGATAGATCGAAGATCATGCAGTGGCTACTGTTTTAAACTCGCTGGTGCTCCCGTTATCTGGGAAAGCAGAAAAACAAAAGAGTGCAGCCTTATCAACGGCAGAAGCAGAGTATACGTGTGTGATGTAACGTAACGTTTAGCCGACTGGCCAAACGTGGTTACAAGTTAATGTAATTTTTAGATTATAAAATACATAGGTATGTAGAAGAAGATATTAAATTAAGAGTTAGTCGAAGCTCGCGTAGGACGATCCTCTGGTCCGCAGTCTAACACGAGGGAGCTCACGGTCATGCAGCAGCTCGAGGCATCGGCCGGTCCTCTGGCCCGCAGTCTGTTGAGTTGAAGCTCGCAGCAGCCTCTCCGTGCTCACAGTCGCGAAGCAGCTCACGAATAAAATAAGCACGCGTCGGCCGCTCCTCCGTCCTGCAGTCCGTCGGGTGGTAGGTCGCAGCAGCCTCTCCATCAGCCCGCAGCCCGTTGCGAGAGAGCTCGCGCAGGCCGCTCCACCGGCCTGTAGTCCGTCGCAAGGGAGCTCGCGTCGTATCTCTCGTTCCTGTGTATTAGCGGCGGCGTCGCACGTCACGTTATTTGATGTCAGGACCTCTCGTCCCAGTGTACTAGAGTCTGGCAAACGAAAGTAGAGACTGAAAAAAAGCGGCAAATTTAAAAAATATCAGCATAGCAACCCTAAAATTAGTATGACATACACGGAATAACCTAATTTGATACTTTAGAATTATTTGCTTTTGTTTAAAAATAATATATATGTACACTACTGCTTCAAAGCATGTGGACGGGTTCAAAAATGGGAACAAACCAACGGAATAAATCAATACTGCGGTAGTAGCAGCTACTAACCTACCTAGGCGACCTCTTGTTAAAACATAAGAAACCTACCACTAAGTTTGTGGTAATTATATTGCTACAAATTCCAGTGCTCCTTCTTAATATTAAAATAGCCAGCGCTTCTTGTATGTTAAGTCGTATTTTTAATCAGACGAAGTAAACTTCAACAAAAACTAAGTTTCGAAATGTAAAATCATGCTACCTACCTATTACGATCCAAATCAAAGAGACGTTTCTCGACATTTCAAAAGATCTGTTTCCTTCGTTTGAATAAAAATACGACTTTAGGTTATAAGAAGCAATGTGAATTTAAAAAAAAAAACAAGATTCTATAACAATATTGATTTATTCACTACCATAATCAAAATCTGAATCTAAAACTTCCACGTGAAAAGATTCATTAGAGTCACAGGATTCAGGAATCACTGTTTCCTACATTGATAATTTTTCAATAGTTTTCACTATCTCATCAACCCCTGCTACGCCCTCCAGATTTACTGTAAAAGAAAACAATTTGTGTTAAAATTACAATGCAACATTTTTATAGGTATGAAAAATAACAATGGCGTATGAAGGTGTTTAACGTATTATAAATAAGAATTTGGATCAAAATATAGAAATCGTTTTTGGAAAAAGACAACAATAAATACGAATTCAGTCAAAGTATCAAAATAATAGCGTCATACTAACCTAAGAAATCTAACACCACACGTAAACAATCTTGTTTTTGTTTGAATTCGGCGTCTTTCTCCTGTTGTTTTTCTATGAATTTCGACATCATGCGAAACAACATCTCTCACACTCCACTTTTAATAGTTTTATTCCTTTTTGAGTTAGTAAATGCTATAACAGAATCACGACAAATCACCAACAACACGACATCTTGTTTTGGAAAGTTGAGTTTGACATTAGTTTATCATTGCCATATAAAAGTTTGCAAATAATTCGAGTGTCTACTTTCGTTTGCCAGACTCTAGCGGCGGCGTCACACGCCACGTTATTTGATTTCTATTGTATTTCTCAAAGACGTCTCGAACTGGCGGACTCAAGCTGGAGGGTCGGAGGTGATCGAGTGAGTCCAAGACATTTACGCACACAAGATATTTGTAATAAATTCACTGAGAATAACTTCTAGAAAGGTTTATATTTAAATAGCTTTTAGAAAAACATAAACTGATGAGTAAGAAAAATTGCAAAACGAAAGAAGCCAAAAGACCGAGTCAAAAGACGGAATCAAAAAGAACGAACCCGGTGAAAAGTATCGGATGGTTTATATAGCCCCTGGCCGATCGTTCTAGAAGTGACTTTTTTAGTTATCAATCCAAATACTTCTTAATTGGTTATCGGCCAGGAACAATAAAGATTGCTTACAGTGAGAACCTTAATACTAGTTTTACGATACCTTTACAATAAAATAGACGACCTCTTAGCTCTATACCATAGAAAAAGAAGAACTGACAGATGACAATGTTAAATACAAAATGTCACAACATTCAATAAAAGGAAAATAATATGAGATCACATGAAATGAGATAAATGGATGTGGAAAATAGACAAAGGTAGCTAAAGGTTTGCTTTTCAGCAGTACAACAATATCAGATAAACAAATGTAAGTTAAATGAGTGTCATACAATTTTCATAAAGACAGTTTTAGCCTCAAAGTAGTTGTTGGGAACAGGGAAGGTTTTGCTTATAGCATTAAACACCCGTATGGGTAAATACGACGAAAACCGGGTCGCAAAGAGGGTTTTAGATCTTGGAAGTGGGATTCTTTCAGCTATTTTCCTACCCCTGTTACTGCAGCTGGAGCGTTTTTTGTTACATTTTATGAGGCTCAAAAGTGACCGTAGGATGAACAGCTGACGTACGCGTAAAACCCTGGATTCCGTATAAAGTTCGTCCGTAGGGAAACGCCGCGGCCTTCCCAGAAGTACCTTGAGGACAGCCCGCTGGGCCCGTTCCAGCTCCAGCATGCATGTCTTGGCGGCGCTGCCCCAGACACCTACACAGTATTGTAGGACAGATTGGCATAGAGATGTGTAAACCTGCAAACATACGTTCTTAGGAGCACTGATTCGTAAGAGTTTCGCAATATAAATGAACTTGCGAGTCTTTTTTGCGAGTGTTCGAATTTGTGCTTTGAAGGAAAGGTTCTGATCGATTAAAACACCTAAATATTTGGTGGTTTCTACTCTGACAATGGCGTTGCAGTTGCAAACAGTAGCGGAGTCGGCAGCAGCTGTTAAAAAATTGCATTTTCTATTGTGTATTTTAAGTGTGTCAATGTTTGGTCTACTAGATCGAGTGACGTGAAAGGTTAAGAAATTAGTTTTTTTCAAGTTCATTGTTAAGAGATTTTGCTCTAGCCATGTTGCTATTATGCTCATCCCTTTTTCAGCTGCATCCAGGGTCTCTTCCCAAGTAGTACCATGAAAAAGAATAGCAGTATCATCTGCATAGCAGATCACATCCGACTGTGCAATATTAAGCCTTAGAATGTCATTCATGTATATGATGAAGAGGGTAGGTCCCAAAATACTACCCTGAGGCACCCCGAAGACGACAGGAAGACTACCGCTGACGCTATCCTCAATTCTGACGAGCTGATTTCGATCAGTCAAGTAACTGCTGAACCAATCCAAGGACACGCCTCTGACACCAAAGGATTCTAGTTTTTTTAGCAGTGTAGGTATTGCAACGGTGTCAAAGGCCTTGGCGAGGTCCAGGAAGACACCAGCTGAACGGTAGCCTTTGTCGATGTTTGAAGCGATTATGCCAGTCAGCAGACTCACGGCTTGCTCAGTTGACCTCCCTCGCCGAAAGCCAAACTGACGCTCTGAGAGTAAAGAGTTTTTCTCTAGAAAGCTTACTAGGCGATTGTTTATCAGTTTTTCGAGGATTTTAGATGTCACGGAAAGCAATGAAATTGGCCTGTAGTTATCAGGAGCATCCTTAGCACCACTCTTGTGAATCGGCGTGATGACAGCAGTCTTCCAGCAAGTAGGAACGGCTCCAGTTTCCATGCTCAGATTGCAAATGTATTTTAAGGGTTCCAGGATGTGTCTCTTTGTTTGTTTAAGGAGCCGCGGCCGAAATTCATCGATACCTGGAGCGCTGTCGTCCCTGAGATTGTCTATGATGTTACCAATTTCTGTATTGTCAGTAGGGTGTAAAAACAGTGAGTCTTTAGGTGGATTTTTACCTTTAGAACTGAGGCATTTATCGTTCCCAGTTGTCGGCCGCCCATCCAAGATGTTGGTTGCAAGGTTCTGCCCAACTGAGATAAAGTACTCATTACATTTATTGATGGAGATAGCGTCATTTCCTTTATATTTCAGCAATTCTTGGTTGTCGCTGGTTCGTTTAGGAACTTGGCATATTTCTTTAATAGTCCGCCAGAGCTTTTTTGGTTCTTTAATATTACTTTCCAATTCCTTCCTGTCATGATCAGCCTTTCGCTTACGCAGAATGTCATTACAGTAGTTTCTGTATCTTGAGTAAATAATTTTAAGAACATCATTTTTTGGTTGCTGGTTTGATTGGTCATGAAGAATGTCTCGATGACGGATGCATCTAATAAGGCCTGGTGTAATCCAGGGTTTTAGAGTAAATTTTGAACGACTGATTTTAATTTTTGAGGTGTGTTTATTTATGATGTCTGACAGGGTCCTGTTAAACAGAAGTACTGCGTCATCAACATTTGTTGTGGAGGTAACCTGAACCCAGTCAAGCTGACTTAATTCTTCAACTACCATGGAGTAGTCGGTTTTAATTTTAAATCTATTTTTGTTTTTGACTTTAGGATCGGAGTAGTTAATTCCAAGCAACACTAGGTGGTGATCTGTTATTGAGGCCTTGCAGACAATTCCCTGTGCGATGGTGCCTTTGACTTTAATGAAGCCGTGGTCTAAACAAGTTTTACCCCGAGTTGGGTGAGTGATAGCTGGCAATAGCCCATGTTCGGCCATCAAACATTGATATGTTGCATGGACGGCATTCGGTGAGTCATTTAGTAAGTCAATGTTCATATCACCGACCACAATGACACATGATTGGTTGTTTAGTTTGTCTAAAGAATCATCCAAAGAGTTCAGAAATCGTTCGATGTTGGTGAATGAAGGCGAGCGATATATACCGAGGACTGTAATTTTATTGTGAAGCTTAATCTGCAGACAATTAGCATCGTCAAATTCTGGTTCGGAGACTGTCACGGTCCAGATATCCCTGACGTAAACAGTAACCCCGCCACTCTTGTTCATCTTTTTGGTTGTAAGGTAGCTCTTGTATCCGGGCAATTGGTAAATGACGGAGTTTTCATTCAACCAGCACTCTGTCAAAACAATTATGTCTGGTTGAAAGTCAAGGTGGCATAACGACGCTTGTAGGCTAAGGAAGTTTTTTTGCAAGCTCCTGATATTTGAGTGTAATACCCTGAAGTTATGTTCCAGAAGTAAGTTCCCGCACAACTCTAGTTTCTCGACGGTGCGGCATGATATGCTCAGCGTCTCGTCTATTTTGGTTAGTAGATCAGTTTTATCCATTATCAAAAATTGTGTTGAGAGTAAATGCTGACAGGGGAATAATTAAAGCCGCAGATTTGCTTGGAGGTATTTGCACAACACATCCGTTCGAGAAGTGCAGAGAGTAATGGGGTATAAAAGAGATGTCTAATTTGATGTTAGTTCGAAGTGTAGCTGTGTGTATGTTATATGTTTTTATTTGATTGTGCAGTGATAAAAGGTATTTTCGACACAATCGTTTATTGTGTTGCAGTGTTGTGAAAATAATAACTGTTATATTGCATACAAAAAGGACCATAAAATTACAAGAAAACAAAATTAATAGCATGATTATAAAAATAAAAAATAAATAGTTTGAGGTATCCGGTATGAGGCCAGAGTCAATCTGCGTACCGAGAAAAAGATCGAGTTCTTTAATGCTCTTGATTGCAATGGCTGGTTGCCCCTCAATCCTACGGATAAGTATACGCCCGTTGATTGTCCAGCAGTATTTGTGCCCCGTGCTCTGGGCACGGGCGCGTGCTTCACGAAACAAGATGCGGTTATCCTTTGTGAGATGCTCGTTAACAAATATCTTACGGACAGGTCCTTGGATGTCAATGTCCTTGGAAGAGAGATTGCGCCTAGTTTTGGATGCCTTAATTAACTCATCTCGTTTTGCTCTTCTCAGCAACTTAACGATAACTGGCCTAGGAAGCTTCGTGTTTGAGTCAGCCACAGGGGTTTTCTTTAGGCCTGCCCGAGCGGTCCAGTCGATGTCTTCCACAGTCAACTGAACACCAAGCTTAGACGAGGTTAACAAAACGATGTGTTGAAGGTTTTCGGAGGGAGATTCTTCGATGCCCATGATCTCAATCTCATCACGCATTGTTGACTGCATTTGATGATTTAATTGATCCCTTAAATTACAAATTGTTTCATTTAAAATAACGATTTGCGAACTGTTTTGCTCGAGGGATTTAATTCTCACCTCATAACTGTCTAGACGGGCGTTGCATTTGTTTACACCGTCGAGCAATGAATTCAGTGATGTTTTGACTTCATTCATGTCAGATCGCATAAGCCGTATTTCAGACACTAGCTCAGCAAAAGACACTGAGCACTCGGCAACATCTCTAGCGGGTGACCCGATAGCCATGCGTTTGTGGCCGCGTGATTGGGTGTTTATGTTCGAGACGTCGAGCTCAGCGCTCGTATTCGCTGGACGAGCGGGAGTGTTGCTGTTATCAGAGCGAGGCGTCTTAGCCCGACAGGAAGGACATAGCCATACTTCAATTTGCTTGTTGCTATCGATTAAGGTTGCATTAACACATATTTTATGATAGTTACCGTCGCAGTTAGTACATTTAATTAGTCTATCGGTCGTTATTTCCTGCTTACAAGCTTCGCACAACGTATTCATCGTGCCGTTTGTTTTAAGTTTTTAAAATGTAGATTTGGTTTGCACACGAGCTTGGCGGCCGCGTGATGTGCGTGTGAGCAGTGTAGCAGTGGAAGCCCGTATAGCGGTGGAGTGACTGCGACAGAAATAGCGTGTGGTGGAAGTGCAACGATCTCGCTCGGTGACTCACCCGTACCTTTCGGCTGTTCAATATTTATGTTTTGCAGCAACTTTAAAACTGTTGTATCTTCAGCACTTGCTGTTGGAATATGGATTCACTGACACTTATGATAGAACTGGAGTTCAGCTTTACACTGGTATAACTATTAGGTTTAGTGATGCACTTTTTACAAGTATTGTCAAATAAAAACTGGGAGCGTGAAAATAAACGTGCGCTAGCAAACGCGTACCCCTTTTATGCTTTGACTTTGACTCAATGCTGCAATGGGCTCCTCATTTAACATCTCTTACAGGACGGCTAAGTTCAGCAGCATACGCTGTAAGAAAATCCGATCAATCAAAATTATAAAAGGCGGTCGTCTTTCACCATGATATGAATTAGGTACTATCTTATCGCTAACACAAGAAGAATGTACACGTATCGTCACTGTTGTTGACAATGTTAGAAGCAGGCAGAAGCCAGCTAAGTTCTGCAAGGACAATAGGCGTGTCACTTTATATAGTGCAGCGAGTCGTCCAACGTTTCCCAGAAACTAGGCAGAACATAACAAGACCAGGAACCGGTAGACCGATATGATCTACGGCGCGAGAGGATCGATTTATTCTTACGACGATGAAGTAGCAAATCAACTTCGAGAGACCCGTAGAGACGACGTAAGCGAGCGGACTGTAAGGCGGCGGCTCCTTCAAGCTGAATTGACCCCTCTAGTGGAGATAGAGATTTCGCCGGCATTGTGAATAGTCAGCGATCAGCCATTAAAATGTGTCTCTTTTACTTACCCGGGACCTATATCGATTGTACGTCTTGAGCGAGAAAATAGTCGATAGCTGGTCGCTTCATCGTCGGCAACTTCTTTCCGAGTGCTAAGCAATACACACCAACACCACCATATGATGTTGACTGCTATTTCTATTTCTGGTGGCGGTCAAACACCCTTTTTTTTGGGTATGAAATCATCAAATGACTTCTCCCGCTCTGGGCGGAGCGGGAAGGAGTGTCAGAATCTGGTAACTAAAACCCACCCGTGTTCCTTCAGTTGCCTGTGCCAGGGCCACGGTTTCTCTTTCGAATTTCCCGCGACCCTGAGGCATCAGCCCTATCGGACCCTGTCATTATGTGCTGACATTTATTTGAGGCACGCGTGGAACACGACGCGCCGTCGACCCTGATCCTTACCGGACGGCGAGCTACCCATTGCTTGCCGTCCGCAAGCCCGCGCCTACGGTGGCCGGGATTCTGCAGGCGACTCCCGACGCCCAGGGCGTCTCCTGCAGCGACTAGGGGCGTGAGACCGCAAAGCTCTATCCCTCACGCGCTCCGCCTCCTCCTTCGCGAGCATTACTGCTTCGTAGAAGGAGGTGACGGCTTTCCATTCCCTCTCGCTCCGTACCATGGCCTGGACCAGGGCCGGACGCGAGAGATCTCCGCCGTTGATCGCCTCCGCGAGCACGCGGCGATGCTCCACCCAAGCTGGGCAGACCTCCACCGTATGTGATAGCCAAGCCTGGAAATCTACCTCATGAAACAACATCTTACAGACCACTAACTGCTGCCTGTGTTGTCAAAAGTATTTGAGAAATTATTCCTAAAGAAGCTCCCGATTACCAGTTCGGATTTTGAGAACAACACTCCACGCTTGACCAAGTACACAGAATTACTAATATTACTGAAAGAACACTAGAGATGTAGAAGGTGTACTCCACGGTCTTCCTAGATGTTGCACAGTCTTTTGATAAAGTATGGCATGATGGATAGATAAACTAAGAACTATGCTGCCTTAACAATTTTACATTGACAAGAATTATTTGATAAGATAAAGAAACGGCTATTCAGACCATAGGCAGATAAAAGCTGGAGTACCACAAGGGAGTGTACTGGGTCCGGTCCTGAATCTTCTGTACACCTGTGATATTCCTGAGCTAGAAAATAATGTCATGTAATGACATTATTTTCTGACGACTCAGCAATATATTTGGAGCTTTTGCAAGCAGTTGCTGAGAGTGGAAGTGTTCAAAATTTCTATCTGTTTGGAGATTACAATGTCCCCGGAATTGATTGGTTGGCTGCTGGAGGTTCATGTTCTACCATACAAGATTCAAATAGCAGCAACTCTCCAATTTATAGACACATGAGCATCTTTATGTCCATTTTTAATGCCTACCAGTATAATAATATAAAAAATTCGAGCGGAAAGATTTTGGATTTAGTAATCAGTAATAATGAGTGTTCTGTTATAACACCCACTGACACATTTTTAACCTCAGACGCTTATCACCCAACCGCCCCTATGTATATTAGCTTCTTTCAATTTAGTTTAACGAGCCATGACACGTAAATCTATGCAGAGGTACAATTAGTATAAGGCAAATTACGAAGAAAATAATGGTGATTTGGACAAAGTTAACTGGGGCGAATTATTACAAGGGCAGTCTGCAGAAGATACAGTAAATACATTTTATGAAGTTATTTTCAGATTTATTAAAGCTCATGTTCCCTTAACATCGGTCTTCTAAATATCCGGTTTGGTTCTCACCATACACATAATTAAAAAACACACATACACCCACAAACACATACACATATACATACTTTAACAAATAAAACTAAAGCGTGGTGTAAATGGAAAGTGTATCAAAATTTATCAGATCACGAACAGTTTTCACTAAATAGGACGAGATTTCATACTGAATCTAAAGCATGTTATTGCCTATACATAAAGTCAGTTGAGGATAGCATAAAAGTTAACACTAAATATTTCTGGACTTTTATATCTTTCAGCTCCTTGACAACACTGATGAAAAAAGCGATCTTATCGGAGGAAGAGAAGGAACCATCTTTACAGAATCCCAGATCAATAAAGTAGCTAAACGAGGAGACTCGTCTCCGAAATTATTTTTTTGGACGAACCGGAGAGTCTTCAGAAAGCTGGCAATAGGCTTGGCTTTTTTCGTCTTAGTCTCCGAGCTCAGATGCTAGACAATGATAGCACTGCAAGCCTAGAGGTCAGACTTCAAATGAATATGCCTAACATCAAGTTGATGACCAACAGCTTGCCTCCCAGGATTAACGTGGTTATAACTCTATCTTGGTCAAATAGTCTCCTTTCAGACAAATCAAAACAAAGAAGGTACAAGACGCACCGGAAATCAGCTATTGGGCCATGAAATATCTAATGTAAGACGATCGCCCTCTATTCTGTAAGAGAAGATTCATCGACTTGTGTATTCTTTCCATCCTCGCATATTGGTCGCGCTGTTCTGATTTTTTGTTATTACAGTATTGTCATTCTTCTTATTGTCGTTTCATTTAATTTTTTATATTGTTTTTTATTGAACCAACCCGAGTGACAGCTTCTTCTGCTACTTGTATAGATAATATTTTTTGTAAAAGTAAATAAATATACAAAATAGTTAAAAAGTTGCCATCTGATCACAGTGGACAAACAATCTAACTCAAATAAGGTTTAGGCGAATTACATGTAAAGATTTAAGAGAAATTAAATGATTCTTTGGCCAGGAAATTACGTAAACAGAGTTTTAATAATATTGGTGACCCAAATGAGTTCTACGCCGGGTTGTTTTCAATATTAAACAAATAATGACACTTTTCCCCTAAAGACTAAAAGTATTAATACAAAGTTTTTAATGTGATTAGCCTACTCCTGGTATTCGTAAAAGTAGAGAAAATCTATTTGAACCTAACGGCCAAAGCAAAGCTAACCTAACCTAAGCAACATGTGACTTTTATAAGCTTTCATCAGCTTTCATCGTTTTCAAAAAGAAAAAAAGTGTGTGCATAATAGCTGAAGTTCTCTATATTAGCAATAAAATAAAATCGGCTTAACATAAAATAAAAACTACCTGGCAAATATTAATAATGAAACAGGAAGGAAAAAATAGCGTAATATTAAATTTAATTTAGAGATTGCACGTGGCCCCATCAACTTAAAAGTAGATATAGATTAAGAAATTAAAAACTTTTTTGTATATATTTCACTTCAACCTACTGAAGCTTTAAATTCCTCACCCGGGCTTTCTGCTGCTCTTTGGAGTTTAGGTAAGATAAGATAATTGTTTGTTCATCATAACAGTATTTTTGTATATATGGTAATTTACAGGGTTGACAATTAATGTGTACTAAACTACAACTAAAAAGGTGGTGAGGTGCTGCATTCCCAGCTAGGTTATAGAATAATCTGTATAAAGGAGTACAGTGCCAGTCCCCATTCGGTATATAATTAAATTGTACACAGTATTTGGTCTAACACTAGTCTTCTACTACAATTATATTATAATTTGTGACATACTCGTAGTGTAACCAAAGCTAATATGAAAAATTACATTATAGATAGATACAAAGATTTGCTAAAAGGTAAAATAAGTGTGTGTGTGTGTGTGTGAGTGTGTGTGCGCGTGCATGCGTTTGTGTGTGTGGATGTGTTTGGGTTTGCTTCTGTGAGATTAATGGTGTGATTTTGATATATTTTTAGTTATTCTGTTAGAAACTTTTCTGTTTCATCGTATGTTTTCTTTTGTAGAAATGAGTAAACTGCTTTTTTCCATTTATGGTACGTCATACCATAGATTAGACAGTGTTTATTAATTTTATTGGATGCATTTGGGCTTTGGTAGTAGCAATACCATTTAATGCAGGAAAATCGTGTTTGCGGTACTGTACATATTAGATCTTTTCGTCGTTTTCTGATTTTCTTGAATGGTGTTTTGCGATGTTGTAGTAGGACGGCTTGTAAGATCTGTCTGGTTGTCAGGTGTTGTCTAACAATAAGAATTTTCCAATTATTGTACAATTTACGGATAGGATATAAAATAGGGCAAAAGGTAGCAACTTTTAAAACAGCTCTGTGGGCTATTTCCAGAGGCTTCAGAGTCGTTTTTGCCGCACCACCAGCTGGGAATACAAGTAGGAACAATAAAGGAGCATAAAGCAAAACAGACGGTTCGTATAGTGTTTAAATTTGCTACATGTCGGAGGTAAATTAGTTTACGAACTCTTGCAGTAAGCAGGTTCATGTGCGTCTTAAAGTTTAGGTGTTTATCTAGCACTACCCCCAAATATTTTGTATGTTCAACAGATGCTATAGATGAACAGTGACTTTTGGTTTTAGTTTGACAGAGATGCGCTATTATTGTGATTGGAGTGTTTGGTTGTGTGATTGGGCTGATTGAGTCAGAAAGTTTTTTTTTTTTTGAATTATCGATATTATCATTAGAAGGATAGCGATAGATGCAGACGATGGCCTCGTCAGAATTTATTTTTATTATTAGGCCAGAAGCAGATGGACCGAAGTCTGGCTGACTATTAGATCCGACTTCACATAGGCTACCACACCATCACTTTGATTAAGGTGTTTGGGGGTCATGAGCGAATTATAATTTTGCAACATGGGAATGTTAGGTTTCAGCATGCAAACCCCCAAGCTTTTATAGATCTTTAAAAAATCAACAGAAGATCTCTGGGGACTGTTGGTTCGAAAGACTGTTGATGTTATACCGAAAACATTTTCCACAATTCTTCTTGCTCCACAGTTTGTAATTATATATTCATTCTAGAGACCCTTTTGCGTGAAATCCCGAGTAGACTTTATTTACATTTTCTGAGAGTGCAAAAGCTTCGTCACCGATGAAATAAAATGGGACGTCTTGGGTTCGCGAAGGCAGTGAGTATGATTTGGGAATATTTAACGATTTATTTTATACACTGACACAGTTCAGAGTTATACGATATAATACTTTGCGTCAAAAACGCAATAACACGAAACTAAAGAAATTATTACAAATTTTGCAGTCCATTGCGCCCAGGCAATCGGGAAAATTCAATAATGTTTCATTTTGTTGGACTAAAACAAGTCATTCGTACGGTGTTGTTGGCATCTGTAACATTATTGTTGATTTTCATAATTTTAGTTAAACTGATAACTAGTGACGAAGTACGACAGCAGCCGATGTTTAGGAGGAGACACCCTTCGAGCAGCTAAGAAAAAAAGATTAGAATCAATAGAAGAATAAATACCATGGATCCAGAAGAAATCATGGCTACTACGTAAGATATTTACCATAAAAAAGACGGGCGAGAATCATTCGAAAGATACTCGAGATTTAGACGAGAGTGAGAGCTACGGAGCTTTCGTAACAAATAAATTGAGATCATATTCGTTTTGTAACCAAGCTGGCCTCGTACGATACATATCAAACAAACGTTGCAAGTCAGTCTGCGCCTTACGAGTAGGAAAGGGATATACCAGGCCACTCAGAAAATATTGCGAAAAAAAGTTTTTATGGATGAGAGACTGGCCAGTTATAGTCTATTCTGAAAATATGGTCTATTTGGTAAAAATAGGTTCGTTTCAATCTCAAAATTTCCCTCTACATTGTTTGCGAGCTAATTTAAATTGTCGTGTCTCATAAAAAAAATGGATCCGCCGGGAACTTTTTCGCGCTATGATTTTTACGATTTCAAGTGTCGCCTGAAACAGCAAGAACTGTACAATATACTTCAAATGGCATTTATGGATGTACGAGTAGGCATGGAAGGCTCTTCTAGGGCAACCGTGTATCGTTGGTATAAGGAAAACAAGCGCGGTCGACTAACTTTGGGGGATGAAGAAAGAAGTGGTCGCCCTTTAAAGGCTATTACAGTAGAAAACGCGCTAGCCGTGAACATTTTAATCCAAGAAAATAGGCGAGTTACATTTCAAGAGATTCAGCACACTACTGCAGATTGAATCGGGAAGCCTTCACGAAAATCTACACGTGCATCTTCGCGTGAGGAGGATAGTTTCACGCTGGGTGCCGCACAACCTCACCGATGCTCAGAAGCAGGCCCGGTTGGAATGGTGCCGTGATGTGAATTGATCGCGACCTTTTTACAATTTGACTGGCTACTTGGTGTCAATTCCTTTACGGAACCAAAGAAGCATCAACGCTGGATGTTATACTACCAAATGCTAAAAAAGTTTATAGTGGTACAGGAAACAATTTGCTACCTTTCTTTCGTTTCGTTGGGCACACATTTAAATTGTGCACTACAACTAATATCTTCTGAGTACTTGGTAAATCTCCGTTGACGTTGGCAGCCATGACAGAAATTCGGTCAAATGCTAAAAAAGTTTATAGTGGTACAGGAAACAATTTGCTACCTTTATTTCGTTTCTTTGGGCACACATTTAATTATGCACTACCTATAATATCTTCTAAGTACTTGGTACATCTCCGTTGACATTGGCAGCCGTGACAGAAATTCGGTCGAGATCCCATTAATATTAATATCAGCAATACGTTAGTTTAGATTTTAGAAGAATCTGACATTAGTGGCTTCACAACCAAGTAAAGAGCAGGCAATAGAACCAGAAAATAATGTAGTTGGGATAAATTAACGGCAAAATTAAATAACCTTGTTTCTATCTTAAAACCTGATGTCTAGACATTTTGGTATGCGTAATAACCGTTATAGCGTACTTACCCGCATGTCCGAATTAGGATGCAGGCTGTTCACAAAAAAAAAGTCTGTTCACTAAATTAGCCCCAGATTTTTCATATATTTTTCTTATAATGCCAGATGTGCCCAGACAACTGAAAGAATTATGAATGTAGTCAAATAATATTTTTGTTTTAAATATCTCACACATACATCATGCACATATCTCAAATCACTGAACCTTGATTATTGTCAATATTTGCCTCAGTAAATAATAAAGATTGGCAGTTTTAGTTTTTTTTAAACAACGCCTCACAGAGTATTATGGGGGTATCAAAGATAGTAAGTAAACGCACTGTCGCATTAACTAGAAACTTGGTACTCTAATACTCAAAATAAAAATATAAAAGGACGCGTAAAAGGACGGGTCTTCCAAAAACTTGCTTCAATAAAATCGAAAATGGGTATAAATAATGGGATTTGTTGTGGAAGTTTACAGGCGAGAACTGTTCCACCAATGAGGAAGCCGTCTCTTGTTTTTTTTTGTTTTTTGAACCAGTTTTAGTCCCATATGTGTTGTCTTTCGAGCCTTCTGACATTTACTGATTCACATAACGCTGTTGCTAGGGTGTTAGTATGAGCTTTTATGCGGTCTTTATATGATTTTGCTCTGTGTTCGGCTTCCTCCTGTAATTCACTGGTTCTGATAAATAGATATGTATTTGTTATTATTTTGAGTGCTTTATTCTGGAACCGTTGTAAAATCTCCACATTAGAGTTTTTTTGCTGATCCCCATAACTTAATGCCATATGTCCAAACTGGCTTGATCATAGTTTTATAGATAAGTATCATATTTTCCATGGTGATGTGAAATCTTCTGCCTATTAGCCAATTTAGGTTTCTGAGCCGTGTATTTAACTCATCGCGTTTCTTTTGGATATGAGTTTTCCATGTTAACTTCCTATCATGCATTCCCAAGTATTATGCTGAATCTTGATGGGGTAGAACGTCGTTTCCAAGTTTAATTGGGAAGCAGTTGTCTTTTCTTAAAGTAAAAGTGACATGCACTGATTTGTTGGAGCTGGCTCTGATACGCCACTTTTCCATCCATTTGTTGACTTTGTTCAGGTGACTCTGTAGAGATTAAGACGCTATTATGGTTTTTCATGGTTACAAAGTGCAGCGGTGTCATCAGAGAATGTGGCTGATAGGATATGATCCGTTGTCGGTATATCTGCAGTGTACATAAGATATCGAGTAGGGCCGAAAATGGAACCTTCCGGTACCCTGGTTTTTATATCTTGAAAGGCAGAGTATGTATCATTGATTTTAACTCTATAAATTCTAGCTTCCAATTACGATTTTAAGAGCAGGTAAAAATTATGTGGAAGTTGGTTCTTTATTATGAAAAGCACGCCTAAGTGCCAAACTTTATCGAATGCTTGTTGTACGTCGAGAAAGACAGCAGAGGAGTACTGCTTTTTCTCTAGAGCCTCTCTTATTTTATTGACAACTCGGTGAATTTGTTATATAGTCGAATGGCCAACTCTGAAGCCAAACTGATGTTGAGGTATAAGATCATTTTCGTTAAGTATTCGTGTAAGCCTTAAGCCGTAAGATGATTTTCTCAAATAGTTTCTATAAACATGAGTAAGTTGGTAGAAGACTAATTGGTCTGCAAGAAGACACAAGATGCGGGGGTTTGCCAGGCTTCGGAATCATGATTATCTCTGATATTTTCCATATCATTGGAACATGCCCAATCCTGATTATACTATTAAATAGATGTGTGAACTATAGCTTTTTTTGGATTTCATTCATAATTTTTGGTTTTACGGAATACATCAAACTTTATCATACATTTTAAATAGCTATTATTGCTATCGCGTCAAGCAAATGTCAATGTGTGCGTGGTCGTACCACTCACGATAGTAGGTGTATATCGCTAACCGTAACGTAAATCGTAACCTAACCATTCGTACGAACTTTAGCTTTGCTTACGGACTTATTATTTACTATATATTATTTACAATTTCGTTTGGTTGCCGATATGGACTCCGAACATTGGGATGTATTTAACCGTTACTATGTATTACCCAATTATAATTTATAAGTTACCTACCTACTACCTTCTTAGTTACTAATATACAATAAGTCGGTAATCGTAAAACTCAAATTTCACAGGAAAAATGTATTTATTTTTTTATTGAATTTGTATCTTTTCAACAAGTTGAAGTATTGCGTTCATTGACAAGTCAACTGAAAAAAAATTCTTTGTGTAATTAAATAACGATGTCAATTTTTTTTTTAAGAAAATAAATACTACAGAAATAAGACAAGTAAATTGTCTCAGTAATATACACTTACTGCAGTATATGGACTTTTCAACGTTATTTCTTACTAGCTTCCGCCCGGGGCTTAGCCTGCTTGGAGTGTATATGTAAAGTAGCCTATGTCCTTCCCCAGGCTTCAAACACAGTTCAGCTGATTAGCTGTGAAAAATCACAGCCCCGCTCTGCGCCCCACTGCGGTGTCCGAATTAATTAGTTTAAAAGACGAAGGTATTCATTTTGATGAGAATTAACTAAATACTCTAAAATGTGTGTTGTTAAAACAAGAAAACAATTCATTTATGGCTCACTATTTTGGCTATAATATCTTCCACATAAAAGGTATATGTATGATGTTTCGGACTTTCATTTAGAAATGTTTATGACAAACAATCCCACGATACATTATCTTCGTGTACTACGTCTACACGAAGACGATACGGCTTAGGCAGCGCACGACAAGATAGCTCGCAGATGGCTGATTTTTTTCCGACTTACTTTATACTTATCATTTTATTATAGAAAAATCACAGAAAATCTTTATAAATTATAGTCTATATGCTATACTCATGTATAAGCTATATTACCATAAAGTTTCATCAAAATCCGTTCAATAGTTTTTGCATGAAAGAGTAATAAACATCCATCTATCCATCCTCACAAACTGTCGCGTTTGTAAAATTATTATTATAGTAGGAAGTAGTATAGTAGGATAGAAGGATTAGTAGAATAGTAGGATTTTAAAGACGATACGTAATTTGTTATTATTTTTATTGTGGCTTTCGTGGGCTCGGGAGCATTTACCATGGAGTGACGAACAATGGTCTTTGGTGCTGTTCACAGATGAGTCCCGGTTTGGGTTTCATCCGGATTGACGAAGAACACACGTTTGGAGATCTCCAGGGAGAGTTAGCTGTCTACGGCACCCTCAGGAGGTCCACTCATACCAAGGCGGGACAATCATGGTGTGGGCAGGAATTCGTCTTGGCGGACGAACCCAGCTCGTTATTGTCCCACACAGAATCCAAATGGGCCAGGAATTTCTACTCATGCACGATAATGTTCCTTCCCATATGGCACGGCTGGTGTCGGCCGCTCTCCGTGAGCACGATATTCAAGTTTAGGATTGGCCTGCACAGTCGCCCGACTTAAATCCTATCGAGCATGCCTGGGGCATGTTACAACGAAAAGCTTTGAGAGATTTCCTGCCCAAATTTGACGAAGTAACAACCACTTTACGAACACTTGCAAAGAACATGGGACCTCATTCCGCAGCAAGACATTGACAATTTAATTTTAATTATGAACAATCGATGTCGATGTGTAATTAATGCAAGAGGTGGCAACACTGATCATTAATTATTAGATTTTATAACACTTTTCAATTTTAACGAAAAACAGTAGTTATATAAGAAGAAATTAAGTTTTTTAGTATACTATTTTTCTACGGCAATTAAAAACAAATAAATTTTTATTTAAAACAAATTAATTATGAAATAATTTGAATTGTTTATTAAATACCTTAAAATAACCTATCATTCTTCCATTTACTATATCAGAAAATTCTTCATAGATTTATAGATATTTGATGAAATATAAAATATCCCTAGATTCTGTTGATGTGTGTATGTTGAGATAACGGCATTGTAACGAAATTTACAAAAACGTATTATTAGTCTGTAGATTTACTAAAGATTCCCCAAAGTAGTAAACAAAAATAAAGCAAATCCTGAACATACCTAATTACTAATAGATGTAAATATCGTCGTTATGAATGAATGGTAGGTACATTTAGTACATTACAGCTAATAATAGCTTTCTGTCTACTCACACAGACACACCCATATGGCTGCGCACCGCGTTCCCCGATCGCCTTCTTTTGTCAAACAGAATATTCCGAACGAAATTTGTACTGGCCTCGAATTGCTATTACGTGCTTTGTACGTCGGACTTTTAAGTGTCAGGGTGAACGGATTAAGGAAATTCGACTACTTTTTTTAAATGAGATCATGGTAACCCCACCGCCGTATCTCTACGTTGACGTCGTGGTAAGGCTTGCGCACTCCTGAACTCTAAGTATGTGCCAGTAGAGTTCACTCTGCTGAAACCGGTCTCTGAACCCGTACATGCTGCCCGCATGTGGCGAGCTGTTGGGCAGTAGCGACCCCAAGGACTCTATCTCCCGGGAGAAGACTTATTCCTCATCTCTGGCTTGCCTTTATTGGCCGGCTGGAGAGAACACTGACGAGGAACAGAGCTCCCAAACCTTTTTTGCCTTTATTGGCCAGCTTGAGTGGAGAGCTTGCAAACCTGCTCGGCGGAAGGAAATATTTCAGTAAGGTTCTGGTAGGCATCTTCACCGTACTTCCGGGATTGTCCTGATAGCCGTGGAATATCCTCTCCACTTCTCAAGTCACCCCCTGCCATTTTCTCTGTGTATTTTAAATAAAACATTGGTCAGGCAGGGGCCACAGTCTTTCCAAAGTTCTAGATAACCAATTCACTTTAGCTGGGTGGCTAAAGTGAAGTGGTTATCTAGCTAGGTTATCAACCGATTTTCCAGTATCTTTGTTTCTATATCCTACGATTGTACTGCACAAACTGGGGGTTTTCCTTGGGTGCAATTGCATAGTGAATAGGGATAATCGTCGATTGGTGCAACATTTTATTAAAAACGTCGAACAAGCCTCTGCGAGTTGGCTTCGGCCCCTTGTACACCTTCCATAAGTCCGGGACCTCACGGTACCGAGAAATGTCAAATACTAATAAATAAAAGAATAATCAAATTGATTTAAACATTGTTACAATAATTATCATAAAATTTGCTTAACATAACACCTAATTCTGGCTGTAACTGTTGGTGACATTCATCTATCTATATTTATTATGAGATCATATATGTATATTTATAAAAGAATAAACTGACTGAATGATTTATCAACACACAGCCGAACTACTGGGACTAAGTGAAATTTCGCACAAAGCTTCCTTTAATAATATAGGGTAACACCGTGAGCACACTTGAAGAGATTTTTTGAAATTCGACCTTTACGATGGTGAAAAGAGGAGATTTTGTTTGTAGGAAAACTCTTATTTCTCGATTTAATAAACTTGAAACTTAGCCCAAACACATTCTGAAATGAATAATAAAGTTATTAGGTTTTCAAAACTACTCCATAAATAAATTTTAGAGGGTGCTAACATTTGTACGGAAACATTTTGACGAGCTGTTCGGTTACCTCGAATAACGGTATTAAAAATATTGCAAAAAAATTAAGACTTACCTGTTTTTTGGGTTTTTCGAAAATGGACCAGCAAAAGGGGGTAATTAAGTGTTTGGGGGAAGATTACGTTTCGTGTCTGGATTAAGCCGAAGAAAGTAAAAATATCGTAATCATTAATTTTCTAAAACTACCGGTTATAAGGCGTGGTGCCGGTTATAATTGCTCCATTTTGTAGAAGAGAATACGTAATCCGCGTGAAGTTTCGTTATGCGCGGTGGTCCCCAAACTAAGCGGTCGCAACCGGCGCGGTTGTATGACCAGAGGGCATAGACGTAACATTCGTAATAATCGATTAGCGATGACGCTAGTAGAAAAGCCACAAAATGTATGGGGTTGACATAAGCTATCGAAATGTTACGTGATCATAGGTCTTGGCGTAGTATCATAGTGATGCGATGGCGATTGTAAAATAGAATCGCTCTAAAGGTAACGTAAATGAGGCAAAAGGAGTATGTAAGGATCGTAGCAGGTGGCGTTCTGTGGTTTCTGCCTACCCCCATGGGAAGAATGCGTGAGTCAGTTTATGTATAAATAGTAGAGGTTACATAGACAACAAAAAACTCGGCAAAATTATAAATATTATTTGGTTCGCTGAAGCCGAAAATCTTAAATAAGTGTCGCGTTTACGAGTTTTGTTTAGTGGCTTTAAAATATCTACACCCGCACGTGTTTTTTTTTGTTTGAAAAAGGTTTTTCACCAAATGTCGTTTAGGATGAACATTTTAAACTATTAATTTTAAAAAAATGTTAATTGTAAAAATCATATCTCCTCTTCTATCCAATTTCTCACTCGAAAAGTTCTTAAATCTTGGTCTACTCCATCCCACCCATTGAGCTTGGGCCGGCCTAGACCTATTCGACTATTTGGTTAACTATCAAGTAAAAGTTTGAGTGCTCTAGGCTCGTCTATTAGCAACATGCGCCTGAGGATTTTCCGTTCGAAAACTAATTGAGACTTCTCGTCTGTTTTGCTTTGTATCCAGCATTCCGTCTTGGTCTTTAGTAAGTTCTTGTAGAGGAGAAGTATAATTCTTCTTCAGATTATCTTTGAACGGAAATACCTAAGCAGGTTGAAAGAACATTTATTGGTCGCCACTACTCAGCGTGCCAAATCGTGTAGAAGCCGTGTTGAGAGCATGCGGGGGCAATACGAAATATTGAATCATAAAAAAAAAATAAGTTTCAATTTCGTAAACACACTCAGTTAATTGTTTTTTGTCTAAATGTCCCTGTTTTGTTAACACACACATTTTTTTTGTATCAATTTGTTGTTGTTTTGTATGTGCATAACACATTTGATTGTTGCTTTTCACTCCAAGAAGCTATCTTGCGTGGTTTCGGAAATAATGATAACTTAGTGTTTTTTCGAATTTCTCATTAGTAGCCCGAAGTCTGGATTGTGCCCGGTTGATGGCAATAGGCTCGTGGGTGTGGATACACCTCTGCCTAACCCTTCTGCGATTACAGGTATGATGTTATGTTATGTGTTAGTGTTTATTTTTTTATATTGCTCGTCAGGGTATATCAAGATAATTAGAATTTTGTAGACTGGGTATTTTTAATGATTTTATCTGTGATTATTATCAAAACCTAAGCCTAACATTAACTAACAACAAAATGTAGGTATATTAATTGCTAAGGAAAAATATGTTTATGGAATGAATTTTTAACTTATACAGACCGGTGTAGGTATATAGCGCCACCGCGATGACATCGATTATTTCAATACTTAGATGTTACAATGCAAACCACAAATATAGAGAGATATGTAAATCATCACTAGATAACTGTAGTATTTTATACAATTTACCTGCTTCCGAAGAACCTTCGCACAGCGCAAAAGTAGAGTTCACATTGCAAACGTGTTTATCTATTTAGATCCTAATTACGGGCACGTTAGAAGCCAGTTATGCAGTACCTACGTTTTTCTCAGATTCAAGCGCTCCGATGTTTATATAGGTTTAGGTATGTTTCCCATCTGCAAAAAAATACTAATTTCCATACGCTATTTAATCCCATTAACAGTTTTTTTAAACCTTCCTTTTTGCAATTTCGTTATATAAAAGGAACTCATGTCTAACGCCTAAGCGGTGACACCGTTGTATGTCAGTGAATAGACGATTTTCAGTGAGTTTTATAAATAACTTTACCCATAGCGTTCGCGTTATCAGTAAGTGTATGAAACCGCAATCAGGTTACTGGGGTGTTACTGGTGGGGAACATAAAAGTATATTTTCATTTATTAGATATAAACTACATATACTTCACCCCAGTGTGAGACGCTGAATACATAATAATGCACGATTTGCGTACCTAGTCCTATTCAGTTCATACATCACATCATTCATACAAACGTTTCTATGCACTGTCCCACTCCACGTCTTACTATATTGTTCTTCTCCATGATTTGCCGTCAACTTTAATGACATCCCAGCAGAAAAGAATTTGAAACGATCACGTTTACCGTTTAAAAAATTCAGAACTGTAAAGTCGTTATTGTCGAACCGTCCTACGGGATTTGGTACTCAGGATGGCCAGGATTGACAAAACCTTAAAAGATTCAAAAAAAAATATTACATAGACCATTTACCATGCATGGTTTCACTTACCTAGGTACATACAGCCACTTTGAGTTAACCAAATAACTTAAATGACTAGTAAGCTAGTGATCAAAGGAATAGTTAAAAATACAGAAGATAGTCAAAACGGAAAGTATGGGATTTGAGTAAAACACGTTACAGTTTTAATTTTTTATATTAACCTTATTGGCAAAGTCATTGGTACAGCCTGCAGGACTCACAAGTACCTAAAATAAACATTTAAGGATATTGCAATCAATTTCAGCGAATATTGCATGTTGTCACCATGACAACGAATGTCTTACTTATTTAGAGTGTGTTTTAAAATATTTAGCAGATATTCCTCATCTTTCTTCCTCAATATCGTTAGCAGTTGGAAAATTATATATCCTTATAAGCCCTTAAAATAAACGACCAACATTTCGAATATTTTAACAAATTATTGTTACTGATTTCGACGATTACATCCTTTAGTAGGTCAATGTCGGTATAGATGCATGAATTTAAAGTTAAAATTACTCGATCTCTTAAAGTATTGAAGAATGGTGTGTTCGCAAATAGTTTAGTGCGATTAATTGGTGTTTAATTTATAATTATTATAATGGATGGACATTTAATAACCAATTATATTTTGACGATCTTATGAATGGGCACTTGATTGCATAAAATATTCAAAGGTGAACTGACGTAGAGAGGTAGCCTTTAAATTACCAATGTAGTTTAATATGGCCGAATTATTTCAAGGTAGTCTAACATCACAGCGGTCGGTTAATTCTCAAACTTCAATCAGTATGCAAGGCTGCGTTAGTTTAAGTGGTGCTTTCCGTTTACCATCTTTAAGTTGCAGAAGTGATGGCAATTTATATTTTATAATCGATAACAGAAGATCTGTCATCGAGGCCGGCCAGTGCTTGATACGTATTTGTATAAAAAGTGGCGAGGAGCCGTCACTGCGTTTCATTCGCGAGCGGCAGGTGTGCCTTGGCTAGCTGTCTGCCTGCACGAACCACTTCTATATATGATCAGCTGATTGTGACATAAAAAACACAAAGTGTGTGAAAATGGTGAGAAGAATTTGTAATTATTTATTTATTATTCGGCAGCCCTTGGAATGTAGCTGACCCCGAATGATGGAACCACCAGGTATTTCATTTTTATTTTATTACATATGGGATTTTTCGGATAGGTACCAATGGTGAATTTCTTTTTTTTTTATAATCAGATTTTTTTATTTATGATCAAAGTACCGGCCACTATATTATCACAATAGGTGTAGACCTAGGGATAATAAATTAATAATGCTATAATACCGCTCGTTTCTTGGGTACTTACATAATATTTTCGGTGCGTTAAACATAATATTGCATAATTTTCAAAGCGTCTTATATCGGTTCGATAATTTGCATATTTTTTTACATAAGTACTGACTTTGTTTTCTAACATGACAATGAAAAAGGAACATACATGCGTAGTTAAATAATGAATCCCTTTTGTTAATTCTCGCATAGTTTTCATTGGTCCCTTGTCCCTTTCTTTGTGTATCTACAAACTGAAAGAGTGGACAAATCATGCACAATGTTGGTAAAATGTTTATAAACAACCACATATTGTATCTATTAGTAAACAGATTCTTATTTCTCTCGCTTTGTTGTGAAAATCGCCACGCGCCTAACACGACTTCGACAGGTACCCACTACGTACTCAACTTGAAATAACTAACCATAGCTAAAAGTAGTAACTATAGGACACGCAGTCAGTGGTACTCATCATCATCTCGCAAGTTAGTCGATAAGACATTCAATAGTTACACATGTGCCATTGATGAGGGTCGGCACAGCTATGGTAATGACTTGCTTGTCATTACCAAGGTCGAGTGCGAACTATTTACCGACACCTCGCGTTCATATCTGCAGTCTAATTCAGTAGGTATTTAGAGGCTAGCAATTATTATTAAAAAAAAAACGTTTTTATTTATCATGTTTTTGTAAAATTTCCAGAAAATGCACTTTTTTCAGAAAAAAAGTGCATTTTCTGGAAATTTTTGCTAGAGAGCTGACTCGTAAAAAGAAGTTTAGCGTGGGTCCACTTGAAAAGTTTGGAGCAGCTCTACTGCTAAGAATCAATCGACTACTTACTTGTACCCACATACCTATATGCCTACAAGAAATGGTTCTCTATAAAGGAAGAAGAAGTCAACTTTGTATATTTAGTCATTGAACGTAATGAACAATGTTATGTCGGTACCTAAATGCCTATTCTTCGTTGGTCGACATCAACCATTACATAGAAATTGTATTTCTTTGCTACTTTTTAAGTATGTACGTATGTTTGTATTTACGTGTGTTTCACCGTAGCGCCTATACTACGGAATCGATTTTGATAAATGAGGGATACAAAGATTTGTAATAATAGTCTCGGCGACCTAAGTTATACAAATTCTTTCTTACTATTTATACGGTGGACTTTGCACGTAAATTTCAGACCTCGTAAAAAAATATAGAGATAGTCATGACATATTTGATGTAAAAAGAAAGGTCTGGACGAGCACATTAAAACATTTATATAAATATATTTATCTTATTGTCTTACTAAATAAATATGTTTAAATTGTTAAAACAAGCAAAAGTGAGACTGCGCTACGCACGGCGCGGCTGTATAATTACCATAAACGACTACGAAAAAATAAAGGTTTCTTTTTTTTTCGTAATCGTTTCGTAACAGTACGAAACAAGAAAATATTTCTGACCGAAATCAAGACATAGGTACAAAAATGGTCAAGGTATAGCTATTATCGCATGCCTGTATACCATGTGGGTGCCGGGAATCCCTACAAAATTATAATGTCTGAATTGTCTTCATTTTGCTCTGAAATATTTTCTTGTTTCGTACTTTTTTGTATTCAAGTTTAGTTCAGTTGGTTTACTCTGACGTCATCTGATAGACAATTGTCACACTAGTTAGGTACCTACTCATGCGCTTATAACACGGTGGCGTGGTGGCAAACGCATGCATCTTATCGGCCAACACTTTCGCTTTCCCGGTTCCAACATAACATAACAACATTGATTAATCCCTATCAAACAATAGATGCCTACCTCAATATTTAGCATAATACTCCACAGGTCGATAGGAATTTTTTTTATTAAAATGATCGAACAACATGAGATAGTCTATCTTGCATGCGTTTAACAATATTCGAGCCTGTGCAATATTTTTGTGTAAATTAATTTAGAAAACCCTACGTTTTCTAAATTATTTTACACAAAACTATTGCACAGGCTACTACTAATGTATTGTCTCTATGATCAGTTGACATGGAAACTAATCTGAAAAGGAAAAAAACGTTATTGAGGATGGTGACGAATCTGCCTTCGAAAATGATAAATAAGGTTAAAATATTCAACGATCTACGGTATGATTATGATCCGCTGGAAAATACAATCGTCACGTTTTTAAGTCGATAAAAGCTAGGCTGACGAAGTGATGACGTTGAACATAAGAAGATACATTTTATGTTCTGTGATTGAGACAAATCGAAATATGCGTTTTAGTTTTCCTTTAGATATAACTAACAATAAGTACTTAGGTCCTTGAAAACATTTTAATCATATCGCTCATTATCATTCCTTATTACCACTAAATTATAATAATAATAAATGATAAGCCTTTTTTCTATCATGACGTATCAGTAGTTTTGATATCCATCTACATTATTCTACATAGTAAATATATAGATAAAACATTTTATTAAGTATGCAAAACGTGTGGATCTCCTAGATCCTAATAGGGAGGAAAAATGTAATATAACTTCACAAACATAAATATTGAAAACATCTTTTTTTTTATGTCCGCCGATTTTTTTGTTATATTCTTATTTTAAGACTATTAACTTATGTATCTTAATTTGTTGACAAAACAATTATTAAGGTAATTCCATTAAGTTTATTGTTTATTTACAAATATTTTATTTATTTACACAGGGTATAAATTCTCAGCTTTTTTTTGGCACAAAAAGTCGTTAAGTCTCCTGAGATTTTAAAAAAGTGGATTTCTCTGACTAGTAAATAGTTTCCTGCACTAGTCCAGGAACGACAAGTATAAAGCGCGCTCGTTAAATTAAAATAGATATTATTTTGCGAACCGTAATGTAGTACCTATTTTACAACAATTACAATTTATTTTACATTTAATTACAATTATTACAAAGCAAGTGTTTAAAAAAATCGCTTAACTTTTATAACAGTTTACATACATATATTACCAATTCAATAGCTGAGCTTATAAAAAATACTACTTAGAGAAACTAAATAAAGTTGAATAATTTAACCAGACTTAGGAGTAGGTAAGTACATAGAAATCATTATTCCCAATTATTTCAATTACCTATCTTAGTAATCCATATGAGAGTCAATAATTTTTATTACCATATTCTTTATCTTTAAATACCAAAGAAGGATTAGATACTGATAATGCTATCGTTTACAAAGATAATTATGGAGTCTTCGGCAAAGTGTTTAACGAGATAAAGTGTTTATGACCACAAGGCCACGTGACTTTTTTTATTTACCAATTTAATGGTGAGTGAATCATGAACAATTTTCAAAGCATGATGATGCTTGCACTTTGTCTTGCTTTCTCGTGTCTGTATGCAACAGGTTTACCAAAACACATGGCTGTACTATTTTCCATGCCCTTTTTTGTTGGTATTGTTCACGAAATGTGAATGAGGATGTTGTCAACTTTACTTTTAACCTGTTTTTTATTTTTTTGTAATAATTCCTTTCATTTCAATCACACTTGGGTATGTACCGATGACGATTACTTCATATGTGCCTAATTACATTTCTTTCTTATCCCTCTAGTTTTCTTTCTAAAGGCGAATTCTCGTACTAAAAAAACGTTCAAATTCAAGTCGCAATCTCATCTCAGCGACAATCATCAATGCCAAAAACTTTTCAAACATGTTTGCAAATTGATTGTATTTTTGACAGATTGAGATGAATTTTCCTGCAGATTCGGGTTCTCATTCTCATTTTTTGAAATCGATTTAGATATCTCATTAAAAATATGTCTTTACTAGAGAGATGAGCTACTGTGAGGTCTACCGTGGGGTCTACCGCGGGGTTTCTTATATTCTATTTTATACCTCCATTATTGTCAGTCTTGTAAGGCTGTGGTTGTCCCTCAGGAAGTCATCTTATAGCCACATCTCTTCTTCATTGTTTTATGTTGTCAAAGTCATGAGTTGTTGTAATTAATTATACTAATCTACAATTTATTTTCAATACCGTTCTATAATACGAACTTAACATTTACTCTGCCTACAACTAAGATTTGCAAATGAAAAAGAGTGGTTAATTTATGGTTCGGAGGAATTTAATGTAAGAACAATTAAATTCTATGTTAATTGTTATTTACAATACAGTATACAGGCCAACTACTAAATAGTCATATATAAAAAGCGAGGTCGTCGTTATCATACTATTAGGTAGCCAGCTACCTAGATATAAAACCATGAAAATTATTCATGTTATTAAAATTTGTTCTTGAAATGCCGCATTGCATTCAAATCAATAAGGTCGTCGTTAATTACGTATCTAATTGGTATTTAAACGTTCTTTATCTGGGTTAAAATCATTATTGCTAATAAGAATGTACTGAAAGATTTCTTAGTTTGAAACGATTAGAGAGAATCAATTTTGCAAACTAATCCTACGTAATTAAAAATGTCTTTTATCTCACGCAAAGCTGATGCCAGCCAGTGATTAAAAACTCCCTATCAATAAGTACCTCAACTCACACGTAAAATACAAAAACGTGAAAGATTATGAAAAGAAATAAATGACCAAATGCTAATTAAACGAAACGTGCCAACTTATATCTTTTATACCTTACACTTGCAAAATCAGTGAATTATCACATAAGGTCATTGCGCAGATCGTTTTAAAGGAAACTAAATTAGATCTAAGTCCTAATTTCACCCCGGCCGTCAGACGATGTTAAAAATATTAAAAGGCACGCGCACGAAAAAAAAAATAACGCGTCTGGCCTTTGTTTTGCAGACAGGCCCGATGGTACAAAAGATGATGAAGGTTATTTACCAAGTACTTCTCTCCCCTATTTTTAATAACATTTCAAGGTTATTGTTTCCCCGACCTTTTTTCGCCCAATTCGTAGAAACGATCAAATTTATTAGGCAGTTGTAATGCATCTAGATCTTCTTTTCCGTTTTGGTATGTTTTGAGAAATGTCTGGACACGTTTGCATGGCATGTCCAGGTCGTTAAGCTTGGATAGCCTCATACAGTCACTGCGGTGAGCAGGTTGGTACCCGCAAAGCCTCTAAATTCTTGTCGCAAAATAAATCCAACAACAAATACACACCGGTGCAGCGGTTCTATCAATGTAGGTACTACTACTTTATCTACTTCAGGTTTAAATTAATCCAGTTTAATCTAAGCCATATTTCAGTCACTCACTACAATTAAATAGCCTATGAACTTTTTATGTGCAGCTTGTCAAATTCGATCGTCGTGCACAGAGACATTATCGCCTAGGGAATGTTTGATTTATTTGTTCCGAAAATGTGTTTTCAGAGTGGTGAAGACAATAATGCCTTAGACATATCGGAGGATCCTTCGAGTCCTCCAAAATCAGAAAGCCCTGCGAAGCTGGATTCAAGTGATCTGGGCTCACAAAACTCTAAGCAAGCTCCTTTCCAGCCGCTGGCCGAGAAGGTTCATTTTAATGAACATAACGGAATAAGTGAGAAAAAAGTAAGTATCGCATTTATGTAGTCTATCTATATCTATATAGTCTAAACTACATCAGTTTAAAACTGTGGGACCAAGTTATATCGAAAAGTAACCTGCTATTTCATACAAAACAATCTACCTAACTAAACTGATGATTTTTTCTTTGCGGCCTGAGAGTTGGTCCCGTAGTTAAATTTAAACCCATAAAATAATTGTTATTATAAAAAAAAATGAAGTACCTAGGAATTTTAGGTAATATGTACTTAACTATGTAATCTTCACATATTGTCCATTTGCAATCAAATAGCCGAGTAGGATTGGTTTATTGCAACCATCCTGTTATTTACATTTCGCAGATTAGATAGTACCTACTTATAAAATTATGTTTTGCATTCTTTAGGATGACCAATAATAGGGTGAAGCGCCTTGCTTTGTTTTCCAACTGATACAAAACCAACACGCGATCATAATAAACATTGTAGGTACAATGTACTGTCATCATAGCAAGTGTTTAAGTTAAAAACAAGATAACAATAAATGATTACTTAGTAGTATTTTGTTATAATCTTGTTGACAAGTTTATACAGACAAAAACCTTGTTGAATACATAGAAGTATGGGTGGGCATTAAATTATAATAAAACAAAGTAAACAAGACAAAAAGTACTGCCCACAAAATCACCGACTCGGACGTTACTCAAAAATATCTACTTCATTATTATTTTAACTTAAACGTCATCCTTTTTTTGCAGTGGTCATAATAAATATTTAAAATTTCAGGCAGACCCGGAAAATAGCGAGCCCCAGCGTGCAGTATGGGACAATCAAATCGAGTTCCTGATGTCATGCATCGCCACGTCGGTGGGTCTGGGCAACGTGTGGCGGTTTCCCTTCGTCGCCTACGAGAACGGAGGCGGCGCATTCCTGATTCCTTACATCATTGTACTGTTACTCATCGGAAAACCTATGTACTACCTCGAATGTGCCTTGGGACAATTTAGTTCCAGGAACTCAGTGTCTGTCTGGTCGCTGTCTCCAGCTATGAAAGGTGAGCTTATTATTTTTGTTATTAATGGACAGTACAGTAGTGTAACCTTGTGTAACCCACTTACAACTCTCCTCATGTGACCCATTTTATCAATAATCTGTCAAATCATTCAATGGGTAGTTCTGATTGGCATATAAATATTTTTCTCTACGTTTGGGATGTTCAAAGATTGGATTTTGTACGCACCTCATGTGTTTAATCTGGTCCACATACATTTTCAAAAATCTCATCTAATATTTATCTTTTAGGAGCGGGCTACGCCACAGCCCTGGGATGTGGGTACATTTTATCGTACTACGTGTCAATCGTCGCGCTCTGCATTTACTACTTGGCCATGAGCTTCCAGTCCACGCTGCCATGGGGGATCTGCCGGGATGAGTGGGAAAACTGCGTGCCTTCGGATCCGAACCAACCGGAAACAAGCCCGATAGGAACATCCAGAAGTAGCGCGGAGTTATATTTCATGTAATTATTATAAACTATTATTAATATCTCCCATTATTCAGCTGAATTAAATCAAAACCTGAATCTAGTTTTTTCAATACCGAGAACAGAATATTTAACGCCTTTAATATAAGGCGCTTATATGCACACACCTTTACGTCAATGCACATATATCAGCCCGCCACCGAATCGCGATCGCCTAAACTCGAGCCATTCAGCGTTCTTTTCTTTCTCTGAAACTCCACTGACGGTGTAATGAAACTCCATACTGCAACGCACCTATATAAGCATCGTAACAGCATCGTCTCCGATTTGGATCAACTGTTATATGAGCATACGTCGGGGTGTCGCGCCGCTTACACAGAGTCGACGTCCGGCTTAAGGCAGCTGGTTGAAGGTGGCGACGTAGGGTTGTCGCCACCTTCAACCAGCTGTTAGCGAGGTGACGGGCAGCCGCAAGCATGGCGTCGCCGCCGTGACGCCTTGGAGTACTAAACCGATCCGGTTACGCCCTTACGTTGGGTTGACGCTTGGTTGACGATGAGCCGATGAAGTGAAGTGATGCTGATCCGGTGCTTTAATCTTAATTGGAAATAAAAAGTTCTAGACGGATACAGTCTGTTATAGGTATCAAGTAGTTACCTATCTATATCATATATCTCATCCTGATAATCAAATCATTTGCTACCAAGATCAGATACGATATTTTATCAAATCTAAGATGGTCACATGGATAATGGGCAGGAAACTGTATCATTGAAATGGTTGATTGAAACCTTCCAAGTGGTCACATAACAAAGAAAACCACCCTCAGCAACCCTTCCCTCTCCCACCACCCCGGGATGAGAAGGAGGGATGAAATAGAAAACTAGAAAACACAGCTATAACAATAATTTTTCTATTTTCCAGCAAAACAGTGCTCCAGCAGAAAGATGGTATTGAAGGAGGACTTGGTAAGTTTGTAAATCAATATTTTTGATGGTCTATAATTCGGATTACATTCACTAGTCGATTGATAAAGTTAACGCGTTCAACACACCAAAACCTGGTAGGGTATGTTTTGTCAAATTGAATTGGCAATTGCTAGTATATTATATTGAACAAGAATTATGATTAGTTGTCTGCCGGTCTTTGGCAAGCGTTGATCTGATGCAACGATCTCTTACGGACAACTGCTCGCCTGAAACATAATTTGGGTCATTCGATTTTCTCTTACCACTTATTCTGTAATAAATAATTGACGATATGTTTCGTATTACAGGTTTACCAATCTGGTACTTGGTATTGTGTCTCTTTGCTGCGTGGTTGGTGATCTTCATCATTGTCGCCCAGGGTGTCAAGAGTTCCGGCAAAGCCGCATACTTTTTGGCTCTGTTCCCCTACGTTGTGATGATTATTTTGCTTATAACGTAAGTTAATTGTTTTTAAGAGTTAATCTTATCATTATTTGACATTATATTTGTCAAATAATGAAAAGATTATGTCAAAGCAGTATGTAAAAAATAAATAAATAAAATAAAACACCGCAATTTGTGAGCAGTTAATAGACTTTTGCATTAGTGATGACGTTTTTGAGGAACCTACCAGGGAAGCCACATATGCTGAAGGAATTAGTGCCTTACTTCCTTGTCTTCAACGTAGTCTTTAATCATAAATTATGTTATTTTGAAAAGGCCACTTTTGATGTGGGTTTTGAATTTTCCATCGCTAAGATCTGTAACCGACTTTGGCAAGTTGTTATAAAAGCGGATACTGTTTATAAGAAATGACTTCCTCGGTTTAGGTAATCTTTTGGGTATCACATTTTCATTTTTACTATTGTGTTTATATTACAGAAATCGCTTCTTATTTTGAAAAGTCCTAAGTTTTTGCGAACATACAAAATACTTTTTAAGGTATAAAGAAAAGGCAGGGTTAGTATATCAATTTCTCTGAATTTGTTTCTGAGCTGCTGATCCCCACAGCAGAACGCTACATGAATATGATACTGTGGAAATAAGCAAAGTATACTAACCTAGCTGTGTCTATATGAGTCAACTGGCTTATTTTTCTTACTGCATATGCAGCTTAACTTAATCTGCCTGAAAGAGCTGTAGTGTGGGCGCCCCAATGCAATTTTGAATCTAAAGTAAATTCCTAGAAATACAGGTTCCACAATTGCATCTGGTTTCTTGCCATCAAGATTGTTCCGATTGTGATGATAGATTTGATTTAAGCTTGCCTGATGAATAATAATTGTATACATAATTTTACCAATTAATTATTAACAATTTCAGAACCCTGATACTTCCTGGAGCCGGCGATGGTATTCTTTTCTTCTTGACGCCGCAGTGGGACAAACTTCTAGAACTTAATGTAAGTGGTATTGTTTTATCCGGCGTGATGTAGTATGACATCCCTAGCGCAAACAATACTAACCTGATTGAAACCGTTACAATAATATAACGTGCTTTTCATTTCAGGTGTGGTACGCCGCCGTAACACAGGTGTTCTTCTCTCTCTCCGTGTGCACCGGTGCTATTATTATGTTCTCTTCTTACAACGGCTTCAGGCAAAACGTTTACAGGTATGACATCATTATTTAACAATATAGTTTCATGTAGTTTATTGAGGAATGATGTGAAAAGACACTGGTGCGGAATAAAAGAAGATGTAGTGACAAAAAATTTAAATACTATTCTTAGATTGTTTGGTCATGTTGAGAGGATTAATGAAAGGCAGCTAACTTTAAGGTATTTACAAGGCAGATATGAGTAGAAACGCCGGGAGGGGACGTCCTAGTGGCCTTATTGGTTCTTCAGAAAGGTAAGGTGCGTAGTACCTACTCGCCACCAGCGGGCGTGTATCAACGTAAACGTGGCAAAAGGAGTATTTAAGGGTCGTAGCAGGTGGCGTTCTGTAGCAAGCCCGGTTATGCAGACGACAACCTCATAGACCTGCGAGATACCAATCACAAAAAAAAGCGTTCTGTAGTTTCTGCCTACCCCATGGGAAGAATACGTAAGCTTATGTATGCACGTATAATATTCCTTCACAAACGCCACAATACTTGCCTTGCAATTTGATTTTTTTGATGAACAGTGTGCTCAATTTTATTCACTCTTATAGAAGCCCACCCATCATGGACGCGGAGCTCAGAGGTTTTTTGAGCAAGCATATGTGTGTTATTACTTCCTAGAATTTGATCCTTATAAGCGACACCATCGGCCGGTGCAATAATACAAGCTGTGTTTATTTTTTTTGTCAAAACCATTAAGTTCGTTTCCTAGCTATAAATCGGCTTTTCTAAAATACAATGATGCAGTTTCATTTTTACAGTAATATTTTTCACTATTACCTATAGTTTTGGATTTGGCCATCATCAATGATTTGAAATATTCAACCTGTACATTTTGATAACCACCTTTTAGATACAGACGAATTGATAACCTCCTTTTATGATGATGGGACGTTGACACACATAAGATGAGGGTGGTTTTTAATTTGGTTTGCTTAATTACATTGTAGAATTTTGAAATAGTTAACTCTGTTTATGGTGTACTCTGACGATGTTCTAATAAAATTCTAATAAATCATTACTTTCAAGTATTTCATATTTTCAAATTGAATACCGACAAATCTTCACAAATTCGTTAATTAAGAGACAGATGCAAAAGTATGACCACTTTTTGGTACGTTTTTATATCAATGAAATTTTGTTATATTTGCCAAAAGGCTCCATCAATCCGTCAGATATTTATATTATCACATATTCACAATCAGGATAAAATACATTATTGCACAGAATAACTTTTGTTTGCCCTGAATATCATGTTGTCAGATTTAAGGAAAGCCCACCACTTCTTCATCAGATTTGCCTATTTGGTCATTATGGGTTTTGGCTGCACACGATCATACCAAAATCAAAGGCTCTGAAGATTGGTTTATTTTTGGTCCTTTTTCGAAATCTGATAGTGAACCTGACCACGGGGCTCCTATCTAAAACTTTTCTAATATATTTTCGGTGTTCCCTCCTAATGCCGCACCAACTCAGCTATCACCTTTTCGCCCTGCTCAAAAACGTCTTTAATACCTATCTCGAGTACTTTCTTATAGGTATCCATTAAGCCTTGTTTACACGAGGAGTGATGATTGATCGACGACCCGCGTGCAGAATGTCCATCTATATGTAAGAGAGAATCGCCAGGTGGTTTATTGTATCATGTCTTTACTCTTCTTGAGTACAAACAAATGAAACAATAAAGTGAAACTTCTTAGGTGGCGATTCGATTATTGGACGAGAAATGAGAGTGAAATTTCAAGGACGTGTCAAGTTTAGGCACATTTCACTACATGAGAGAGAAGAAAGATAACTCTTTCTGTCTCTCACACTTAATTGTCTTATTTTTGTTTCTTATAATGAATAAAATTGATGTCTGACAGGTTTTGTTTTATAATAATGGTAATTAACAAAATTTCTCAAAATATATATCTATTACAGGGATGCGATGATTGTGACGACGTTGGACACGTTCACAAGTTTGCTGTCGGGTATCACGATCTTCGGAATCCTCGGTAACTTGGCGTATGAGCTAAATAAGGAGGTCAAAGATGCCATAGGTTCTGGTGGTACTGGACTCGCCTTCATTTCTTATCCTGATGCCATTTCCAAAACTTTCTTGCCACAGGTAAATCTAAAAGCTATTGCGTTTGTTAAAGTAATGGAACCTTCATGTAATTTAAATAGATTCTTGTTGGTACCCTATCAATTTATTATGTTATAAGTTCATCAACGCAATTGTTTTCAGCTGTTCTCAGTGCTATTCTTCTTGATGATGACTGTGCTCGGCATCGGTTCAGCGGTGGCGCTGCTGTCGACAATCAACACGGTCATGATGGATGCTTTCCCGCGCGTCCGTACAATCTTCATGTCCGCTTTATGCTGTACCGTCGGATTCGGCGTCGGACTTGTTTACGTTACACCTGTAAGTTATTTTCTAACAGCTTTTTCACGCCACCACCTGTTCGTTAGTGGCAAATGATATGTCATGCAAACCTAACATAAAGCAAGTCATTAAAGCTATAGGCTCTAGCCGGGCATTAATATTGTACTTTACTTCATTATAACCTACTGGATAATAATGTGGTTAAAATTTGCAACTTCTACAAAAAATATCGTATGATAGATTTTACCATTTAAAAAAACCATTTCTGTTATAGTCAGCTCTCCAAAGAGTTCCGACTTCATTGGTTTTAGTTGCCTATTAGCTACTCGTTCGAAAATTAGGTAACTTGCAGTAGGTGCGAAAAGTAGAGTATTCGCTTCAGGGATAAAGGTGTTTGAATTCGTCTTGGGCAAGCTTGAATCCTGAGTGCAGAGATGGATTCTAGTCTCAAGTCCTGAGCGGACCCTAGCTGCGCTTAGGAGCCTTAGAATCCTTCGTTGTGTTTGAGATTAAATATAGCGCCCGAAACATAAGACACTGCTCCCCTCTTATCCCCTCAGTGAATAATCTACTATTTCTTTGATTAAGCAATCTTTGGTAATTGTGACCCCGGCAATTTAGAGATTCAAGCTTCACACATGACTTAAAGAATAACAAACTTAACAAATCGTTTGGGCCGTACTTTCTATTTAACTGATTCAATACATTTATTTTACAGGGTGGTCAATATGTACTGGAATTGGTCGATTATTTCGGTGGAACATTCTTGATTCTCTTCTGTGCTATCTGCGAAATTATAGGAGTTATCTGGATTTACGGTGAGCCCTTTGAATTGCTCACGATTTGCTGCGTATTATAATTTAGGATCTTAATGTTTATCCAAATGAACATTGGTAGTTTTGATAACAACCTTGTGAACTATTCCAAAACATTTTTTCTTAATCTTCAGGTTTGGAGAAATTTTGCGTGGACATCGAATTCATGTTGGGCATCAAGACTGGCTTCTATTGGAGAATTTGTTGGAGCATTATCCAGCCTGCTATAATGATTATCGTGTTCATCTATGCATTTATTTCTTTCGATGATCTAACTTTTGGCGAGGACTATCACTACCCAACAGCAGGATACGGTTAGTGGATAATTGTTAAAGGTTTTACCAATATCAGACAATGATTTTGTTAAAAAAGGAATTATTTGGACTAATTTTTAAAAAGAGTTTGTCACTTTTTATTGAATTATTGATTACTTGCGTTGACATAATTTTATCGATTCCCATTCAATCGGCTAAATTGTGGATTAGGTACAACACTATAATTTCATAAAGCTTTCGGGTATGATAAGATGAATATAAAGGTATGTACCTATTGTGCATATTGAAAGACTTATCACAATATTATTTGGTTTCAGTATCCGGATACATGATGCTGATCATTGGTATTGTGTTCGTACCGATTTCGATTGCGCTAGTGATGTACAAAAATATTTCCGGAAACTTCGTGGAGGTATGATTATGAACATTTGATTGGAATGAGATTTAATAATAGTTCCCGGACATTTGAAATATGAAAGTATTTTTCAGTTTCAGTCTTTTCAGACTTAATATGGGAATATATTTATGATCCCGTAAGTACAAAGTCGCGTCTTCTATGTTTAACTGTTTCAATGTATTTCATAATAAAAGCACAACCAACGTTCTTTAAACGCGCTTATAATAAATTGTTGTAACTGAAGTTGATATGGCTTTCCCAGACGGTGAAGCGTTCGTTTCGTCCGAAGTCCTCATGGGGACCCCGCTCAGAGACCGACCGCGCCGACTGGGAGCAGTTCACGGCGCAGGCCAAAGAGGAGCGTGCGAAGCTCAACACGACGAGGTGGCAGCACCTCGGGTACATCCTCACGGGCGGGTACCGGAGACGTCTATAAACCAGAAGTCATTAGCTTTAACTCTAGAATTTACTATAGATATAGGAAAAATAACTATACTACGTACTGTAATGCTGGGATGATTTATTGTGGACTGACAAAACTTAAATCGTGTAAATTATTGCCATAATGATGAATTATTAATCAATTATAACGATGTTGTATTATATGTCAGGGTATTATATTTATTAAGTTATTTTCAAATAATAATATGTAAATTTTGTACCTAAACCTTATACACTAACGTAAAATAATAATAAAAACAAAGCAAACTCGCATTTTTTATTTTAACAAACCACTGCATTAAACCAAAAAGGAGATGAATAACGATCCCATACTCGTACAAGCCCGTCCCGAAATGAACACAATTAAAACAAAATATAATATGAAGCTATAACAGTGTTTCCGGACTACCCTCCTTTTTTTTTTTTTGGGTGGGAAATCATCAAATGACTTCTCCCGCTCTGGGTGGACCGGGAGGGCGTGTCAAACTTTTACTGACTAAAACCTACCCGTGTTCCTTCAGTTGCCTGTGCCAGGGCCACGGTTACTCTTTCGAATTACGCGCGACCCTGAGGCGTCGGCCCTATCGGACCCCGTCACTTTGTGCTGACATCTCTTTGAGGCGCGCGTGGAACACGACACGCCGTCGACCCGGGCCTGGTCCCTACCGGACGGCGAGCTACCCATTGCTCGCCGTCCGCAAGCCCGCGCCTACGGTGGCCGGGAATCTGCAGGCGACTCCCGACGCCCAGGGCGTCTCCTGCGGCGACTAGGGGCGTGAGGGCGTAAGGCTCTCTCCCTCACGCGCTCCGCCTCCTCCTTCGCGAGCATTACTGCTTCGCAGAAGGACGTGACGGCTCTCCATTCCCTCTCGCTCCGTACTCCGTACTCCGGCGACCACCAGCACACCTGGCGCCAGGCACGTCCGGGCTGGACCCAGGGCATTGCCACGTCACAAATTTCGGACATGGCCTCCCGGAACCACACCGCCTCGTCGGTGATGTCAGCAGGTCTGTCCGGTGGTGATACCCAGGCCTGCACGATCGAGGCTTCCAGGAGGAGCTCCCGGTCCATCTGCTTCAGCGCCTACCGCGGACCACTCGGGCCTGTCGGACCAGCGCGCTCGAGTTCTGGGCGGAGACATCGAACCGGATGTACCGGTGGTCGGAATAGGTCTCCACCACCCTTGGGGCGCTGGCAACGCTGCTTCCCAATCTGGGGGCCCGAGCGCCGCTTGTAGGCGGCTCTACGTGGGGATCGTGCGATCGATGGCCCTTTACGGGGCTCCGATCTGGGCGGCTGACCTGACGGCCTCTAGCATCTCTGTTCTGCGAAAGCCGCAGAGAGCAATGGCCGTCAGAGTCATAAGGGGGTATCGCACGATCTCCTACGAGGCGGCTTGTACACTGGCCGGATCCCCGCCCTGGGACCTAGAGGCGAAGGTGCTCGCGTCACTCTATCGGTGGCGCGAAGAAGCGAGGGCGCGGGGCGAGCGGCCGATGCAGCGCCATGTGGAACAGCGTCGGTCGCAGCATCGCGAGGCCCTAGTGGCGGAATGGCGGGACAGGCTCTCACGCCCTACCGCCGGCCTCGTCACCATCGAGGCGGTCCGGCCAGTGCTCGACCTCTGGCTCGGGAGGAGGCACCGCTCCCTGTCGTTTCGGGCGACGCAGGTGCTCTCGGGGCATGGTTGCTTCGGGAAGTACCTGTGTCGCATAAACAGGGAGCCGGACGCCCGGTGTCACCACTGCGTCGACTGCCGGGAGGACACGGCGTGGCATACGCTGGCAGAGTGTGCCGCTTGGGAGGAGCTCATCTCTGAAGTAGGCAGTGACCTGTCGCTGCCGGCCGTAGTGAGTGCGATGGTCGGCAGCGTCGAGTCCTGGGACGCGGTGGTTTCCTTCTGCGAAACAGTGTTCTCGCAGAAGGAGGCTGCGGAAAGGGAGAGAGAGATCTCGTCCACTCTCCCGATCCGCAGCAGGCGCACCGGGCGCAGGAGGAGGGCGGACAACGCCCTCTTCCAGCCCCCCTAAATGGGTCCAGGGACGGTGGACTCGGGGACGTCCGCCACCCCCCATACATCAGGACCCGAGGTGGCGGCGCGAAGTGTTCCACGCGCGCCCCTCTTAGACGTTGCGGGGGGAGTCAAACACCTCACTCCCCCCCCCCAACCCGAGGAGGCCCGCAAAGGCGGGCCGGCCGGTCGGGGTCGCGGAAGAATCATGTTCCTGCGTGTAGGTGTGAGATGGAACACCGGGGTGGTTTTTAGTCAGTAAGAATCTGACAGACCCACCGCCCGCCCCAGGGTGGAGGACATCCATGAGGATTTTCCACCCCGGGAACAAAAAAAAAAAGGTCTCCACGCCTTTCATGACGCGCCAGTCAATGACATGCGGCGACAGAGTGGGGCTAGCAACGAAATGTCCACCACTGATTCACCCCGCATCCGCACACACGTTGGGACAGAACCCTGGTTTAGGACGACCAGGCCTGTTTCCAGAGCCCAGTCCTCCACCATCCTGCCCCGCGTGTTCGTGTTCCGGGAACCCCAAGCCACGTTTTTGGCATTGAAGTCAGCCTTGTGACCGGGCTGACCACAACGGAAGCAGTGACCGCTGCGGTCCACCTCCGAGGTACATTGTACACCCACGTGGTTGCCCACCTGGCAGCGGAAGCACCTCAGAGGTCTGTGCTCCAGCAGTTTCACCTGCGCGGAAACCCAGCCCACCAGGAGCCTTCGGCCCTCCCCGGCATGTTTTTGGGCCGCCGTCACGGGGCAGCTCACCGTAACGGATCGCATCCCCGTGAAGTCAGGACGAATGGTGCCTGCCCTAACTTGCTCGGCAGAGCACCACCCAGTCCTAACGACGGCAGCCACGACCTCTTCCTTCTTCACAGAGTCGTCCAGGCCCAAGATACGCATGTCAGCGCACTTGGTGGGCCTGGACACTCGGACCTCGTTCGCATTCAGGGACGCCCTAAGCTTTTCAGCCAGAGCGTCTGCGGTCGGCCGCTGGCTGCACCCTGGACCTCCATCATCCGGGCCCCAGTCGCAGTGACTCTTAACCGGAGGCCATTGGTGACGCCGATCTCCTGGAGATTCACCGCCGTCCTCGCCTTGCCGAGCACCTCGTGGTAGGTGTCTGCCCTTCTTTTCCGCTTCCGGCTGTAGTGTCGGCAGACACGGGCTGGCCTTGCCCATGCTGCGCCCTTCCTGGTTGCACCTCCGTGGGGCCTGATTCTTGGACCTTGGCCAGGTCTGCTCGGAGCTCCACATTCTCCTTTCGAAGACGCTCCATGGCGGCTGTCAAGCGGGTGACCTCCGCCCGCATCTCGGACATGCCGTCCGGTGGAGGCCCGAATTTATTAGCCTCCGCTGCCTCTATAATGGAGGCCGTGGCTGCAGATATGGCCTTGTCTTTAGAGGACTGAATCCTCTTCAAGGCGACACCCTTGATCGCGGCAACCACGACCTCCGCAAACCTGGCCGATCGCTCCGATTTAGAGCCGCCAGCGGCATCCGGCTCACCACCTGACGACTCTGAAAGAGCCGTGCTGCGGCTGGCCACTTCAGGGCGGCGTCCCTTCGTGGTGAGCCTCCCGGCTCGCTGGTCTGGCTCCGCTGGACTCGCTCTGCTTGGCTCCCTCTCCTGGGTGGTGAGCCCTCCGCCTCTTCCTCGGACCCCACCCCGCCGACCGATTTTTGGAGCTGAGGCCATCCCGCCATCCGAGAGTAGCCCCTGGCCATCCCTCGGTTTGGGCAGCTTCAGGAAGAACCGTTTGTCCTTCCCAGCAGTCCCCACCACTACGCGCTCCGGGCTCTTAATTGAGCCTTCCGCGCAGCGTCAGACTCTGACCGCTCATCATTCGACGAGCCTCCTCGGCTCGGCTGACATTTGTTGCCGCCCCCCCTGAATACGAATGGGGGCTTGACGTTTCCGAAGGGAACGTAGCGGATTCTCCGGCTGCTGAGTAGCCGGTACCGCCCTGGGGTAGTTTTTTTACAATTGTCTGTGGCATATTAATGTTGTCCTTTGAAGGGTGTGGTCCCTTTTTCCCCCGTTAACCCTCCCCAGCGCTAGTGACCGGATTCCCTCCGGTCATTCATCGCCTCGGCACGCTCGACCTTGGGATTGGGGTAATTTTTACAGAGGTTGTCTTCCTCTCCCCTTCCCACTCGACACCCACAAAACTCACCCTCTGCAAACAGAGGGGGTGTGGACGGAGATGGCCACCAGACATCTCCCGAAGATGGACTCGCCGCCCCAACCATAGCCCGGTTACCTTCATCGACCAATATAAATGATCGATGATTGGAACCATGACCATTCCCCGTTTTTTGAAGATTGGCCGCCAACCCCAACTGTCCACCAAAAGCAGGTGGACAGTTGGAGCTGACGTTGCCCAGGGTGCGCCACGTGGAGGCTCTTCAACATGCGACCCCAGTGTTTCTTACCCCTGTATATTATTGTTCGTATAATGGTTTTATTTCCCTTCACAAAGCTTTACAAACTTTGTGAAGACCCATCTCAAATCTGATGTTTTCAAAAAATAAATTCAAACCTATCGATCACGGAGTTATTCACTGTCTTCCAACTGATTGAATTTCGTTCAAATCTTACGCCTCTATCCTCAATTTATTAATTTGCTATGCCCCAGTGTATAGAACGTTGGGTCTCCATTGGAAACAAGGCAAAATCAGAGTAGTAGTTCAAGATACGAGTTACCATTGTAGCCGAAGTATTGATTAGCATATTTTACTGTAATGCAAAAATCCATAGTCCAAGAAAGGCGAAGTCATAAATGTAAAAAGATAGAAACCACGTAACTAGAAAACATAGCCAAAGATATATTTTAACAAATTGCAAGAAACCACAACAAAACATTCATGCATGATGCTGTCACACGAATTCTATTTTATTACAGATATAAATGAAATAGAAATCGAAAAAAGCTTAACCCGACTGACAAGAAGGGTTATGTTTTTGGCGCATGCCTTTGTATGGTAGTTGTACCATGTCTTTGAATGTATGGATATTTATATTCTCTCGTAGCATCCAGACGTCTGAGAGCAGTTTAGTGATTAACATGTCGTTAGGTTTGTGGTGACCGGCAGCGTTACTTTCATTATTAATCTTAACCAATCAATGTATGTACAATTTAATCAATCTTAAAATTAATAGAAATAATATAATTAATAATATAACTCTAATTTTCGGAATATTCATTTCATTTTAAAACGGATATTCCGAAAATTACACAAGTGACACGAACTAAGTTTTTAGGAGTAGTAATTGACGAACATTTAGACTGGAAAGCACAGGTTGATGATGTAAGTAATAAAATAAATAAAGTGTATGCTTTGAGACAAATAAAAAAAGTCACTAATATGAAAACGGCTGTGATGTCATATCGCGCATATGTTGAGTACTCACTATGGTATGGACTAATGATGTGGGGAAATAGTACCGACCACAATAGAGCATTTGTCGCCCAAAAGAAATGTTTACGAGCTCTATACGAGATTCCATCTGACGAATCATGTCGACCAATATTTAAAGAGCTTGGTTTGCTACCGTTACCTTCATTATATGTATATGAAGAATGCGTGTTCGTTCAAAAACACAAGTGGCTCTCGAAGTCGACGTGACCAATACAGACTTGTGCTGGATGTGCTGCCTCGATCAGCGAAATATAATAAAAACTCTCTGGCTATGTGTGTACGTCTCTATAATAAATTACCAAAAAAAATTAAAAAATTAGATTGTAAATTATTTAAGATCCAATTATAGAAGTTGTATCTATTCATACACGAAATATTTGAAAAGGGACATATATAGGTCGAACAGAAGCTATATAAACGAAAAAGATATTTTTATCTAAGCATCTACAGTCTTATTCATAAACGTGTCTTAAATTTTAATCAATTGCTAAGCAAATGTTTAGCCAAATTCTTATTCATAAACGTTGTTTAGCGCTAAGAGTTCGCTAACCAATTGATTAGTCAAATTTAAACACCATCGGTAGCTTGTTAAGAGGATGCTAAGAGGCAATATGGCGGTTTTTATTTGAGTCAGCTGATCGATTCAATAGGATTATTGTTTGCCTCGAGGTTATTTTGTTCCTAATATCGAGCCGTGCCTTAGTAAATATGGAATTCGACAATCTTTTACGACCTTTCAGAAAGACGCAGATTTTTTTACATAATTTTTAAACGCCAGCGGGAAGTAGACCAAGGAAGACCTACAAAGCTCGTTAAAATCCGTTACGAGAATGATTATCTACATTACATTTTCTTCATTCGAAGTACACATGATGAAAGGATTTATAGGGAAAACTCAAACAGGAGTAGGCTCAGTAGGTTACTCATGAGGTTTGAAGAGTATGAGTTTGTGTGGAAGCTCATAGGATATAGTTATTATCAAATGTGTTATCCCATGTCCCCTTAATCTTATGACGCCAGTTCTAAGGCCATATACTATAAGAATAGCCACGTGGCACACAAATAACAAGAGACATTTTGTGGAAACAATTTATTTTGATATTTAATGAAGGAACATTTTTGTTATAAATTCCCTATTTTTGATTTCCAATATTCTTCTTACAAAGTTATGGACTGTGCCATTCTTTTTTCATGCCACTCTCATTTCCCATCAATTCCACGTAGCATCAGCCCTAATGGTCTCCTCCCTCCCCGTCTTTGCGGTTGAGTAGTATTGGTGCTAGGTGCTAATAGTGGCTTTCATAGGAGCCTATGAAACTTGTACCTGTAAACAAGTATAATAATTGTTATTAAAAGACACTATATAATAGACACAAGTACCTACATACATTTCCAAAAGAGTATATTCAAGCTAGGACATGAAAAACACATAGCTATAATCGGCTACTGATGTTACATCAATTATACATTCATTTGGTCAGTTTATATTAGTAAGTGTATATTAATTCAGGGATAAATACCTTTTCCAGTTTACTCCAATTATTGGAGCTAATTATTTTCAATGCTACCATGTCAAATACAATGAAATAACGTAATAAATAATTATATTCAAATAAAAAAAAATCGATGTAATTTTTGACATACGTCTGTTAAAGTCACGACAGATACAAAAATCGTGGGTAAACTAATTGGAGTAAACTGGAAAAGGTATTTATCCCTGAATTTATATACACTTACTAATATAAACCGACTAAATGAATGTAAAACTGATGTAAAATCAGCAGCCGATTATAGCTATGTTTTTTTCATGTCCTAGCATGAATATACTCTTTTGGAAATGTATGTAGGTACTTGTGTCTATTATATATTACTTCCTAATTCCTATCGCTGTTGCAACAGGGTTTCAGTGTCTTTTAATAACAATTATTATACTTGTTTACAGGTACAAGTTTGACTGCTGCTATGAAAGCCACTATTAGCACCTAGCACCAATACTATTCAACCGCAAAGACGGGGAGGGAGGAAACCATTAGGGCTGAGGCAACGTGGAATTGATGAGAAATGAGAGTGGAATGAGAAAAGAATGACACAGTCCATGTCTTTGTAAGAAGAATATTGGAAATCAAAAATAGGGAATTCATAACAAAAATGATACTTTATTAAATATCAAAATAAATTGTATCTACAAAATGTCTCTTTTGTTATTTGTGTGCCACGTGGCTATTCTTATAGTAGCCTTAGAACTGGCGTTATAAGATTAAGGGCACATGGGATAACACATTGGATAATAACTATCTCCTATGAGCTTCCTCACAAACTCATACTCTTCAAACCTCGTGAGTAGGTACATAATGATGCCTACTCCTGTTTGAGTTTTACTACAAATCCTTTCATCATGTGTACCTCGAATGAAGAAAATGTAATGTAGATAATCATTCTCGTAACGGATTTTAACGAGCTTTGTAGGTCTTCCTTGGTCTACTTCCCGCTGGCGTTTAAAAATTTTTTTTTTTTTTTTGCGTCGTTCTGAAAGGTCGTAGAAGATTGTCGAATTCCATATTTACTAAGGCACAGCACGATATTAGGAACAAAATAACCTCGAGGCGAACAATAATCCTATTGAATCGATCAGCTGACTCAAATAAAAACCGCCATATTGCCTCTTAGCATCCTCTGAACAAGCTACCGATGGTATTTAAATTTGACAGCTACTAATCAATTGGTTAGCGAACTCTTAGCGCTAAACAACGTTTATGAATAAGAACTTGGCTAAACATTTGCTTAGCAATTGATTAAAATTGCGCCGCCTGCCGCCGTGATTTTCAGTCCGGCGCGAACCGCATGTTGCACTGCACGCGGCTTAACTAACGTGGAACGCATCGCGCTTCGCGCAACAAACGCAACAATGCCGAAATATTGGTATTCCAACCAGGAGTACTAGAACAAGGTGGACTGCTACAATGAGGGTGGACTTATTTTGCTCACAGCACAATCCCTCTTCCTAGGGATCCTAGGAGCTGTACAGCGGCAACAGGACAATGGGGTCTACATGCCCCCAGCTGCAGACGGAGGCAGGCCTGATCTTACGCCGTTGGACTTCCATGTGTGGGGTAGGGATAGTCCTGATTTATGGTAATGACGGCCAGACCATTTCTAGTGCGGAACAATAAAACATGTGAATTGTGAACGCTTGTGTACGCAGTGATGGCTAGTGATAGAGACATAATTAAAAGTGCAACGACACATTATGAAACGCAGCTGCAGGGCGAATATGTACAACAATTGGTGTAAATTCTAATTTTTAACACGCTTGCCTAATTATTTTTACAATAATTCGTTGCATACCGTTTGCAGTGGAATAGCTGAATTTCGCGTAAAATAGTCATGTTTCTACTTAGAATGTTGTTTACCTACAAAAAGGTTGGTCAATAAAATGTATAATCTAACCGTAATGCAGTTATTTTACCATTACAAAGGTTTTTGTGGTTATTTCACGAAAAACATAGCAAGCTATTTATCCCGTTAACCACTGGGAGGCGAGAAACAGCGTATACCTACAACCAGTCCAGTCCACATCTGCCAATCTGGTACGATTTTTCATAAAACTTATTCGGGCTTTGCACTTCTTATATCTGTACAAATAGGTAGGTACACAACCTATCAATCAGCTGACAGATACGACTGCTGTTTATGAGTACTTACCTAGTCTAAAATATGTGTAACACTGTAGAATATGAATCTTTTAATCGCATCCAGGATCCTTTTCGTTAAAAAAATAAGAAAATGATTGAAACGTCTCGATACTCGCTCATAAAAGTCGTGACCTCACAGAGGTCATTAGCTGCTTATACAGATTAACCTAGTTTACAGAAGTTGTATAAGTACCGTTTTTGTAAAACTTCGAGGAGGGAATTCAATATTGTACCTACTTAGATTCAGGTCGTTTTGTATTTTAAATTCACATTTATTTTTATTGTAAGCGATAACGATGTTATCAAAATAAGACGAGATCGAGTTACGAAGTCTACTTACGTTGGTTAAAATACGAGAACTTCCTAGTTTCCATGGGCGGCCTTAACGTGTTGGTGCTTGATTATTAATTGAGCGACGTAGTTGCGGGCGTCAAGTATTACTGGATATTTGGTTTCAGGTAGTATTTCAGGTCCCTGGTCGATGCGGCTTCAAACGCGTGAAACTCCGTACTCGTCAATCACAGGAGTTAAGTTTTTTTTCTGTTTCAGGTGTTCTAGGTCTTTGCGACATTGGTATTACAGCTTAAAGAGGCTGCCGCTTCATGATAGCTGTGAGAGAGAATAGACCTTATATGATACTACTGTTTTTTTTCTAGTAACTCAGGTAGGTGGTAGGGTAGGTAACTCACTTTATCCAATTTGAGCCAATATGCCAGCCGTGACAGAGTGGCTAAATATTTGTGCTGCAAGCTTCACTCGCATTTGTTGCTTAACATTTGGCTTCAAATGATGATTCCGTTAGAACAGGAGCAAAAACTTTTTATTTTTGTCTAAGTTGTAAAATAAGGTGACTCCATTTAACCATTCCTGAAACAAAACATAATAATACGAGTAGTACTAACCAATTAATTACTACTTTACATTATTATAACGTTAGCTGCTTTGATACAAATTTGTGAGCTTAGTCATTTTAAGTGACGTAAAAAAACGGAGAGGTTTCTCAATTTGAAGTCTTATTCTCTTTTTGTATGATTGGTACTTCGTATCTCTATCGGTAAAGAGTTAGAGATTTAAAAGTTTTTCTTATTAAGTTCATTTAGCCTCGCTTGATGTTGGTTAGACATCATTCATTATAAAATCAAAAATAGGTAGGCGGACTGTCCCTAAACTATGCATTCTTCAAAACTACTGAAAAACAGCAGCCTACTTGCGTAACATACTTGGAATGGCAATCCCTTTCATTTTGTAAATTCAACAATAACTATTGCATTCTTTTCGCTGTCGCACACACAAAGTTTCAAATATATGCAATAGATTTTTGTGTATTGTCAAAATAATAGGAACCGTCTCGGTATAATCACTTGAATAAAAAGCACTAATAACTTACAGGTGTATTTGTGGCGGCATCTACACCGCCACATGCGAACAAACGCATCAATCCTGCATCGCGCAAGCAGAGTTTACCGCGCAGATAGCGTATATACAACTTCCCGACAACAATAATCGGGCAGTTGCCCACCAGATACGACATTCATCTGGCCGGAGGATCCTCCCGTTTCCACGAGTATGAGTGAACTTTACACCCTGTTCCTCATATCTCTTCACTGGTGACCCCGACGTGATAAACGTCAGCGCAGCCTTCGTACAACTACTTCAGCGTGACGTCATCATCATCACTCCCGCAAGTCACACAGCCAGCCAGCAACCACGGCTTGAACAGTTGTCCTGACCATCATCAGCATGCAGCGCAAGCGCATACCTGGTCATCACCTTCAGCCTCATCAGCAACGTTGGCACAGCACACTGCACATTCGGCCGGTCCACAAGCAGAGTGCTTAATCCCTCTCCTGGTCGACATCAGCAGTCAGCCACCCCGACTCACTGGGGCATCTTCGCAGACAGTTCCGACTCACCGCGAAGTATGCGACACCCGGTTCCAACCCACTGGAACCCAACTGGCAAGCATCGCAAGATACAAGACTTAGTCCAATATCGACCTCCGGTCTTCGGAGGGGAGTGATGTGGCGGCATCTACACCGCCACATGCGAACAAACGCATTAATCCTGCATCGCGCAAGCAGAGTTTACCGCGCAGATAGCATATATACAACTTCCCGACAACAATCATCGGGCAGTTGCCCACCAGATACGACATCCATCTGGTCGGAGGATCCTCCCTTTTCTGAGAGTATGAGTGAACTTCACATCCTGTTCCTCATATCTCTTCATATTAAACTGTGTATAGAATACAAAACAAGTCTCAAATTCATCATCTGACTAGAGTATTAGTTGAGCTAAAATCAAATTCGAAATAACAGTAAAGCATGCTAGTATTAACACTCAGGTAGGCTTGAAAATAATAAAAATAAAACAGAAACGCAATCACTTATAATTCCTTGAATTCTAGAATATTAATGTCACTCGTATACAGGCGCACTTTGTTTTATTAATGACTGGCTGGCTGGCTTGCTAGGCGGGAACGGTCAATCCTCCTCACTTAGCTGTCGTGGTAGGATGTGACATCATGGCGGTTGGCTGGCTGACTGGCACTTTAGTGGCGACATCTTTCGCAGGCGTTACATTCGGCCATCCTGTAAGCATTGCTCCCGCAATGGGAACACAAAGCGCAATTAGTCATACTATCAACAATAATATGGGACAATGGAACCGCTGGGCGCAGATCAACTCTCAAGCAGATCTATTAGATCTTCTGTTTCTAGCTGCTCGTCAGTACTACTTGCACTATCGGACATGGGTGCTACACTTTTATATGGGCGAATAGCGTCGGCCGATACTAGACCGGTAAACTGTTTATATCCTCTAAGTCCCTTAATACTTCTAATCCTATACCGATCTTTACCTAAAACTTTAATCACTACATAGGGGCCTGAATATACGTCATCTAACTTAGAGTTTACTTTGCCAACGCTGTTGGTAAGTGCTTGTCGCCACAATACATAGTCACCTCTTTTATAAATAGTGCTATCTTTACGTTTGTTATCGTAATTTTGCTTCATTCTGGTATTAGCTACCTGAATACTTTTACAAGCTTTAGAACGCCTAGATTGTACAGGTTCTGATACCTGATTGGGTATGGAAACATCCCAACCAGTTTGAGCAAACATGAGATCGTTCGGCTTATATCCTGTGGTTGCACTAACCATATTATTAATACCCCAAATGATGTCAGGTAAGCTGTTATCCCAATTGTGAGAAGCGTCACTGGGTTCAGAAGTCCGTAAAGCATCCAATATGTTACGGTTGGTGCGTTCGACCTGACCGTTTGCTCTAGGACATGCTATAGCGTTAAATGTATGTCTAAATTGTTTTTCAGTGGCAAATTTCTTAAAATACCTGCTCATGAAGGCTTTGCCATGATCAGAAACCACTCGTTCAGGATACCCAAATAAACTAAAGAACAATGGCAGGTGCCCGTACATCATTTTATTTGAAGTAAAAAAGCTTGTTACATTTATGAAAACTACCGTAAAATGTTCGTAATAAGTTCCTAGACTTATATTAGAAAAAAAATCGTCAAAAAACTTCGTTGTTAATAAATATTGAGACTTTAGTCTTTTTGGCGGGAATTTTGAATTTGAAGCAACTTTTATGTATCAAAGTTTTTTGACTATCGTTATCGTGTTTAATTTTCGTTTCTTGAATAAATGATACAATAATGAATTATTTAATAAAGAAATAAAACAAGTCATCTGTAACCCAAACATATCTGTCAACAGTAGTGCTATTCTGTATCCATCTCCCTGTGCACACTTAGGTGAAGTGATCGTGGAGTGAGCTGTCAGTGTCACTGATGCTAGGAATTTACCATGACGGGATGACACTGACACCCACTCCACGCAAGTCTTCACGGTGGGATTTTTACAGAATCGACATGCTGGTGTGGCACAGACGTAGGTGACTTAGATCACATTTTTTTCTTCTGTCCCTTATATGACCGTTCATCCTTTCTCAGTAACCTCAGTCCCTTCGTACTCCTTTCCCTACCTCAATAATTTCTTTACTTTGTACAAATAGCTTTCCTGTATATAAATGTATAGTATCCTTAATTACTTTAAATAATATTAAGTTGTAATTTTAGTTCATTATTCATTATGGTATCACTGTTATAAATACTAATCCTATAGATTTTATCCCTAAATCCCGTTATACGAGGGCTGCACTAAAAGTGTCGGGAATGGAATATTTCCACTGTTCCTGTCATATTAAAATCTTTTTAATTGAAAACTCCTTGGTTTTAAGAATCGAATATCATTTATTTATTTTAAAAAAGATTCTCGGTCTTGTCACAAGGTTTTGTCAAACCTGTTTAGTCGTTGAGAAAATTGAATTAACTCGAGAAAATTCAAGAGCGATGATTTATTATGATTTGAAGTGGTTTAACACAAAAGCAGTGTGTTGACCGGATGATTTCTGCATTTGGTGATGAAGCCCCATCCAAAACCACAATTTATCGCTGGTTTGCTGAATTTCAACGTGGACGTGTCAAGCTCAGTGATGATCCCCGTCAAGGTCGTCCAAAAACTGCAGTCACCCAAGAAAACGTTGATGCTGTGCGTAAGCTGATTGAGGAAGATCGACATGTGACATACCGCGAAATTCAGGCAACTTTAGAGATTGGCATGAGTCAAATACAAATAATCTTGCATGAACAATTAGGTGTAAAAAAGTTGTTTTCCCGATGGAAAGCAAAAAGCGGCTCGCGTTAGTTGGTGCATCAGAACTCTCGAAAGCTTCCACGCAGAATCCTCAAATGCTGTATGCAACATCGTATCAGGTGACGAATCCTGGATATACGCGTACGAACCCGAAACAAAAAACCAGTCACGAGTTTGGGTGTTCGAAAATGAGTTAAAGCCAACAAAAATTGTTCGTTCACGGAGTGTTGCAAAAAAATGGTGGCCACGTTTGTCTCCAAAACCGGCAATGTTACGACTATTCCTCTTGAGGGACAAAGAACGGTTAATGCAGAATGGTATACTAGCATTTGTTTGCCACAGGTCGCTTCTGAACTCCGTAAAGAGAACTGCAACCGCCGCATCATCCTCCATCACGACAGTGCGAGTTCTCACACCGCACACAGAACAAAAGAGTTTTTAGAGCAAGAAAACATAGAATTATTAGACCATCCGCCGTACAGCCCCGACCTAAGCCCTAATGATTTATATACTTTCCCTAAAATAAAGAATAAATTGCGTGGACAGAGATTTTCATCACCTGAAGAAGCTGTGGACACCTACAAAACGGCCATTTTGGAGACCCCAACTTCCGAATGGAATGGTTGCTTGAATGATTGGTTCCATCGTATGGAAAAATGTGTCAAATTTCGCGGAGAATACTTCGAAAAGCAATAAATACATTTTTAAATAGTCATGTTGTCACTTCCTTGATTCCCGAAATTTTCAGTGCCGCCCTCGTAACTTATTGTAAATATTATATTTTCTTTTCCCTAGCTTTGTTTCCTTCGTAATAAACTAAACTTGACACTGGCTGAATGCACAAACCGTGCGAAGCCAAAAGGAAAAAAAAAAAAGAAACAGCGGCTCGAGAGCAACTGTCACTGTCAGTGTTTCTATCAACGCAAAGTCTGAGTTGCCATTTTAATCGTTCATTCGGACAACTAAAACAAAAAACTTGTTACCTCTTTCAAACGACGACATAGTAAATTAATAGGTATTGCGTTTAGGTCAATTTATTTATATCACCACCTCCTAGTACGTATTTCTTAGACGTATAACTGCAGTCCACAGCTAGAAAAAGTTCTAGATCGCGCGAAAAGCATTCAGTTGGCAACATTGTTGAGATTAGTTGTTTTAAAAATCGTATTTACCGCAAAAAAAGCAAAGAATGAAACACAAACCAATGAACTGTCTTATCTCATGGACATTACGCGGCGTCGGAAATTGAGAAACTGCTGATAACTTTAATTCACCCGGTTGAATGCTACCCTGGGATATTTCGTGGCCAAGGTAAGTTATAGTATTTTTTTTAAATGAACACTTTTTCATATTTAACGTAAAATTTTCGAATCGCAATTTAACGAGAACCTTTTTTAATAATTCAATATCCGACGGAACGTCAATAGATGGCAATAATAAATCATCTAAGAAAGCCAGTATTTCAGGATTTTGTTGATTTGATGATGATCTAATATCACTGGGGTTATTTATAGAGTGTATGATTTTATTTATCAGGCGCATAAATAAAGATGGGGCATTCGCGAGGCCAAACGGTACCCGATTGTATTCGTAATGACCTTGAGGTATTACGAACGCAGTCTTATGATTATCGTCTGGTAAAATCAATAATTGATGATAACCTTGGGCTAGATCTAGACTGGTAAAGTAATTCATCCCGGCTAACTTCGACACCTGATCGTCAATATTAGGCAGCGGATATCTATCGCGAACCGTGATGGCATTGAGCGCACGGTAGTGAACACATAATCTACTATCTCCGTTTTTCTTTTTAACTAGCACTATTGGGGACGCGTAGCTCGACTGAGATTCTTTAATAATACCGGCACTAACCAAGTCAGATATTTGACAATTTCTTGTTCCGTATGAGAAAGTCTATAGGGACGACGAAATACAGGCTGATCGGTTGTTAGCTTAATAGGCATTTTTAAGAGATCGGTACATCCTAACTCTTTAGTGCTAGCTGCGAAACAGTCGCCGAATTGTGTTAATAGTTCTATTATTTCTTTGTGCTCTACTGTTCCTATGGGTCCTATGTTAATTTTATCTAAATCCGTCCCCCTTAGGGCACTATTAATATATGAAGCTATATTGGCACAGAGTATATTTTTGGCAGATAAATGGCAATTTTCATCAGACAATAGGCAATTAATGTCAGTAGCACTGACCTGAATGCAGCTTTCAGCACGTAGCAGAATGGTCCCTTCCTTCCAGTTAACATCCTTTCCTCCAGTGTTGATGATCTTCAGGTAGCCAGTGCTTCCGCTAAGGACAGTTGCAGGGATCGAGTATGAGACGTCTTGGAACTCATAGTGGCGTACTGGAGGCACCACGTTATTTCCTTCTGGGTTTCCGGTTTTGATAATCTTGATAATCGATATTCCCGGAGTCAAACATTTATCTGAAATGGTCTTGATTGCGAAACGACTGGATTCATCTGACACGTCCACTTCACACAGAAAACCTGAGGCTTTTTGTAACACAGCTGTTCCATTTTGTACAACTAGAGAGACTCCGTCGCTATTTATCACTGGCTGCCCAATAAGGAGGTTTCTGCCGTTCATGTCAATATCAGTCAAGTGAGCTTTGCAGCGTTCGTCCAACCCGTCGATTTCAAGGAGGAAGTTCACTTCACCATGGCTAGTAACCAACGCACTGGAGAATCCTTTGAACGCGATGGTTGTTGCTGTGACCTCTAACACCAGCAGTTTTGCAACTTGATTAGTCAGTACATTCACCTGGCTGCCGGTGTCAATGTAAGACTTCACGAAAGCACCATTTACTTTTGCAGTTATTTTATAAATATCACTATAGTTTAGCAGCATTTTAATATCTCTGACAGTACTAGCTTCACTGGTTTTTGAATTGGAAGGACATCTCGTGCCGATATGACCTTGTATACCGCATTTGAAGCAGTTGCGCTGGTCTGGTTGAGGACAGTCACGTACTAAGTGTCCCGTTTTCTTACAGCGAGGACACGGAACAATGTCTGGGTGGACAGGTCCTGACTTCTTCTCAGTTGGTCGCCCCATATCCTTTTGAGCTGAACGTTGATCATATGAATGCGGATGGTAGTCATCGAGAGCGCAGAGAAATCCTTCGTAGAGTTCATCAGGACGTTCGCACTGAAAGGCTCTTGCATTCGACTGCAGTCCGACAGGTAAACCGCGTATCAGGAGATGGTTGCACTATCCGAAAGCTTGCATCTAAAGCACATTGCAACCTTTTCTTGATAGTACTTAGTCATGCTTTCAGAGTTCAACTTTCTTCGATTGAGCATCTCTTCTAAAATACCTGCATAATCCCGGTGCTTCGGGAAGGCGCGTAGAAGCATTTGCTTCCACTGTTTCCATGAAAAATCGTATTCTTCGAGACGGTTATACCATTTTCTTGCCTGACCCCGCAGTTTGTCTTGCAAATAGAGAGATTTTGTTTTTTCATCCCATCCGTAAATCTCTCCCAGTTGTTCTATTTTCTTCAACCAAGCTGTTATCGTACATTCCTCGCTATCAGGGTCAAACTCCGGAATCAAGGCTGACGCGCGCTGCTGTTTCAATGGAAATAGGATAGGAATTTTGTTTTGCAGGTCTTGAAATGCATTTGATACTTCACGAGTAAGAAGAGCCTTAAAAATTTTCCTTGTAGGGCGGTGAGTTGTCTGCGGCGTTGCATGAAGGCATTTCATCACGGTCAGAATCAGCACTGCCATCTTCTTCACAATAGATTCGTCTTTTCATTTTCCGTGGAACACACTTCTGCATTATAACACTCAGGTAGGCTTGAAAATAATAAAAATAAAACAGAAACGCAATCACTTATAATTCCTTGAATTCTAGAATATTAATGTCACTCGTATACAGGCGCACTCTGTTTTTTTAATGACTGGCTGGCTGGCTTGCTAGGCGGGAACGGTCAATCCTCCTCACTTGTCCTCCTCACTCAGCTGTCGTGGTAGGATGTGACATCATGGCGGTTGGCTGGCTGGCTGGCACTTTAGTGGCGACATCTTTCGCAGGCGTTACAAAGTAGATAATATGAAAGTGATTCAGTTTGTTCTAGCAGCCCTGCACCGCGGACCGCGCCCGCGCAGCCTGCTACCTACGCGCCGGAAATGACGCCGGAGACGAGAGGAGATGTGTTTTGAATAACCAATCAGATTTAGTTATTTCCACATCTCCTCTTCGCTAAGCTTCGGTGGAAATGGATCAAGCGGAGAGGAGAAGAGATGTCTCATCTTTCTATGGAGTGTTGTGCCGTGAGCTGACAATCGGCTCGGCAGAGCGGAGATGTGTGTAGTCGGGCGGCCGGGTGACGGCGCTCGGCGGCGCCCGCACTCACGCGTCCCGTTCCCCGCTGCCTTCTGTTCGCGCACTTGACTGATTTCGAGCTCTCACTGCTCACATGTCCTCTGCGCGACACATCTCCTCTCTGCTTTGGTGGAAATAGGCCCGGTTTCCACCAAAGCGGAGAGGAGCGGATCAGATGTGTTTTGAATAATCAATCAGATTTAGTTATTTCCACATATCCTCTAAATAACTTGCCAGCTTTGGGCTTCAGGCCTAATAGGCTGCCGCTGCGCGTGTGCCGACGGCCCGCTATCAGGTGCGTTTGGTGCAACTATCACCGTCGCAGTCATACGTACGCTCGCATGATAACAACGAAGTAATCGAATACGGCCAACGTTTTTTGTGAGTTTTAGCCGCTTTAACCACTTTTATGCTGTTTGGTGTTTGTCATCCAAGCCTAAATTGATCTTCCACCAGTGTTGTAATAGTATTTTAGCTTTAATCGTGAATGGTGACGGGAATACGCAGACGTCAAAAATAGACATCAATCGTAACATTTCTCTTTCAATAGGACGTTTCAGGCCATTTATGATGTGTTCAGGAATTCGTTTAAATGAGTTATCGAATCCCAACGTATCTTCTTGTCAGCAGAGCGTGGATAAAACGTTGTTATAAATAAAAGCATATGTAAAACTTATATTTTTGTTTTATTCTCGTTGGCTACAACAAAAAGAAGTATTTCTGACAGATGTCAAAACATAAAGTGAAAAGTAGAAAAAATAAAATTTACTCAGAACAAAAACATCGATCTCAAAAACATACAATAATCATAATCTTAATTTGCAATAGGTATTGCAAATTGATTGGATAAGTATCAAGATTAACGCACACTTGCTTCTACGTATCTAGATCAGTTGATTAATTTAGATGATTAGTTGATTAGACGCACGTTTCAAATGCGTGAAAGATGAATGGTGCATGTATTAATTGTTTAAGCATTAAACATAAGCCTCGCGATTGTAATTTAACGGGCAAATGCCGCCACGGTCATCAAAAACACCACTCTTTGTTGCATATCTTCATGGTTCCGAATCAAACCGTCTCACAAGCTCAGTGCATTGGTCATGTCCAGATCCAAACCTGCGACACTGAGCGAGTGCGCCACGGCGCCGCCGCAGCTGTCGTCGTCGGTGTCCACACTGGTAATCAGTAGTACACTCGTACCGGCGCCTACTGCGAGCGAACCGAGAGTGTCGTCCTTGCACAAAACCATTGCTGTGCCAGTGCAGTTTAGTGCTAATGACTCAAGTTGTTATCTGCGATCGAAAAGGACTGAAGCATATTGTAAAATGCCTTTCAGATTCTGGATCGCAGAGCAATTTTATAAGTACAGAATGCCGTAACCGGTTAGGTTAAAATTATAATAAAAATACGCAAACGATGGTTCGAGGTTTTGGTGGTTCATAAAAGTTTATCAAAGGTTCAACTGACTTTAAAATATTTTTTCACTTTGCACACATAATGGGTTCCGCGCCCGCATTTCTTCCCTATAAGTCTACTGCTGTATTTTGCGCTGTCGTAGAAGACAATTAAGGCCACCTCCTAAAGTGATTTTGGGAACTCGAGGATGTTTCCGGTACATCCCCGACCAGTCAGGATGACATTGAATGTGAAATTCATTTCCGCACTACCACTACGCGTGATTCTAGTGGTAGGTACACTGTTGCGTTTCCATTTCGTGACGATGTGTATAAGTTGGGACATTCTTTCTCCACAGCCCGTCGCGTTTTTTGTGCATAGAAAAGAAGTTGAAGTCATCAAGTTTTCTACGCACTGCATATGACGATATCATTCGTGAATACATTGAGAAGGGTTATGTAACCGAAGTGAGGCATATTGATAGAAATAATATAATATACACCGCCGCTTCCTACATCGTGCCACATGATTGTGTTCAGCCTCTAGATAAGACATCCACAAAGGTCCGCATAGTTTTAGACGCTAGTTGTAAAATTAGCAGAGGTTTGTCCTTGAATGATGTTCTTCATTCAGGGCCTAATTTACAAGGTGACTTGAATAACATTATTTTGAATTTTCAGCAGATTGTAGAAAAAGTTTTTTTCAATTAGGAATGTTGGAGCGAGACCGCAAATTTCAAATATTCATTTACCACTTCCATCCGGAAGATAAATTTACGGTTTTTGAACTGACCTGGTAATTTCAGACCCTAATGAGTTTATGCCGTTTATTTGTTCTTAAACCTTTCTATCTTTCAGATATGATCTTAGCAAATCAAAAGCTGTATTCCTAATCCCATAGTGCTCTAGTTTCAGCAGAAGTGTCTCATGGTTTACGCAATCGAACGCCTTAGAGAGGTCGCAAAAGATTCCAATGGCATCTTGTGCTTCCCCCAAGCGTTATAAATGTTTTTTATTAGGGGGTCACCGGCGTCAGTGGTACAACGCCCTTTAGTGAAACCGTACTTATGTTCATTTAAGATGAAATTTTATGTGTTAAATGTTACAACAAAATACCTTGTGATATATCGCAATTAAATGAAAGAAAATTTTCATATCATGTTAAAACTACACTTTGTAAACAAGCATATTACAAATTAGAGGATTATATGGGACAATCTAGAGGCTAGACAAAATCAAACTGGTTGCTTTATGAATTGTATAATTTTTCATATCACATTGATTCATTTGATTCATTGTTTTTGACATTGGTTCTGGAATTACTTTAACACTCACATTATTACGTGTTAAAAAAAACATGGAAATAACTACTTTTACAATATTTGTGAATATGTGAGCACCATGTACCTATGTCATAAGTAGTTTTCCAGCCATTGATTTATATTCGATTCTTTTTACCTATTGTGGTAAAGTAATTTTATTCTAGGTGCATCGTCTTCACATATATAAAAAAAAATATGTATACGTACCAAATTTTGTAAAATAATTTAAAAGAGTAACGGTGGCGTTTCTTGCCCACTCTTCTCCATATGAAACCACCTTTTGGAAGGGGCAACTAGAATTGTTGAGTATCAAGCTCCAGGTGTGCTGCTGGTGATCTTGACTAAATAAAACTACTTGTTTTCGATGCGATCACTCTATTTCTTGAGGTAGCTGATGACAATAATAAGACAATCGATGTGTGCGCACGCTCAAGGTTTCGGCGAGCGAGTGCGAGGCGGGAGATTGTATGATGAACGGACTTGTATAAACACTGCTGAATTTAATTTATGTGTTAGGAATTATTCAAAATTATTTAAAAAAGTTTGGTGTATGGCCAAGTCACGTTACTTGAGTTCAAAAATTAAAAATAGTAGTAATGTAATTCTGTTTACGTAAAAAACATTGGCTCAAAAAACATGTTTTATTATATTGTTTCATGCAAACGATTATCTAAAAAGTTGTATTGTACACTTATAAATGAATATACATCCACTTACCGAAGAATAACACACAAAAAACACAGTAAATACACAATCACTATCGCACGACTCACTCGTCACCCACTTGACACTGACGCGTAAAATGGCGGGTTTCAACATTTTTTCTTTAATTTTGTGAGTAATATTTTTAGTTCGTGTTTTTGTCTATGATTTAAAAATGTTATCGGCCCTATGGTCAAATTTTACAGAAGCAATAGTAAACCTTAAAGTAATGTAAATTTAAGTTTAAAATCGACTGGGGTTGATGGGCTTCCGGTGTCCCGTCGGGACTTGCCGGCAATTATTCGGAGGGCTTCCAGAAGCCCGCTCGGGAAACGAGCGGTTAAAACGACATGGAATATCATTAATAGCGAAACGGGAAGGTCATTCAACCGAAGTAGTGACTTCAGCCTTGATATTGATGGCAACATAATTAAATCAGATTCTCAAGTCGCCGCGGCCTTTGAAAATTTATTTGCAGAGATTCCCGTAACGACTACTAAATCTCTGAACTCATCGCCCACTACTGCAGAGTCTTTGCCTAAAGAAAACGTTCCAGTTTGTGATTCTGAATTTAATTTCCAATATGTCACCTGTAGAGATATAATTAAAACCTTTCACACATTAAATGTTAAAAAGACCGCAGATATATGGGGTAATTCTGTGGACGTTGCTAAGTCAATTATAGATATTGTAGCACCTACTTTAGCTGTTATTTTTAATAATTGTATTGACCGTGGTGAGTTTCCTGATCTTATGAAAAACAGTAAAATAATACCATTGTTTAAATCGGGTAGTACATCTGACCCTACTAATTACCTACCTATTCAGCGCTAGCTACATTTAGTAAAATTTTTGAAAACTTATTTTATATCAAATGCAAAGATTTTTTAATAAACACAAATTACTGCATAACAAACAGTTTGGTTTTACAAAGGGTCGTTCGACTACTGATGCCGGAGTTGAACTTTTAGGACATGTTTATAATGCATGGGAGGACAAGTGCGATGCTTTGGGCATCTTTTGCGATCTGTCCAAGGCATTTGATTGTGTTCTTCATGAAACATTAATCAGGAAACTGCACCACTACGGAATACGGAACGCCTCTCTGGATCTTCTTACTTCTTACTTAAGTGATAGGATTCAAAGAGTAGATGTTAACGGAAAAAGATCACCTGGATCTGTAGTTAGAATGGGGGTCCCCCAGGGCTCAATTCTTGGCACATTTTTGTTTCTTATTTATATTAATTACTTGCCATACCTCATAAAGGATAATCATGATAGAGTGTTGTTTGCAGACGACACCTCACTTTTATTTAAACTGAAACGTCAGCAGCTGGTTACTGACAATGTAAATAGCGCCCTCGCTAAGGTAGTTAACTGGTTTAATGTTAATAACCTACTTCTTAACGAGAAAAAAACTAAATGTATTAAGTTTACGATACCTCATGTTAGACAAGTAGAAACTAGTGTTCTTTTAAAGGGTGAAGAGTTGAAACCCGAAAACTCCACAGTATTCTTAGGCATAACTTTGGATGGGGTCGCATGTTGAAGAGCCTCCACGCGGCGTACCCTGGGCAACGTCAGCTCCAACTGTCCACCTGCTTTTGGTGGACAGTTGGGGTTGGCGGCCAATCTTCAACAGACGGGGAAGGGTCATGGTTCCAATCATCGATCATTTATAATGGTCGATGAAGGGAACCGGGCTAGGGTTTGGGCGGCCAGTCCGTCTTCGGGACAGGTCTGGTGGCCATCTCCGTCCACACCCCCTCTGTTTGCAGAGGGTGAGTTTTGTGGGCGTCGCGTGGCGAGGGGAGAGGAAGACAACCTCTTTAAAAAATTACCTCAATCCCAAGGTCGAGCGTGCCGAGGGGATGAATGGCCGGAGGGAATCCGGTCACTAGCGCTGGGGAGGGTTATCAGGGGAAACAGGGACCACACCCTTCAAAGGAAAACTAAAAATGAACAAGACAGATGTAGAAAAACTACCCCAGGGCGGTACCGGCTGGGCAGCAGCCGGAGAATCCGCCACGTTCCCTTCGGGAACGTCAAGCCCCCATTCGTATTCTGGGGGGGGCAACAAATGTCTTCCGAGCCGTGGAGGCTCGTCGAGTGATGCGCGGTCAGAGTCTGACGCGGCATCTGGCGCGGAGGGCTCATGTAAGAGCCCGGAGCGCGTAGTGAAAGTGAGCGCTGTTGGGAAGAACAAATAGTTCTTCCTGAAGCGGCCCAAACCGAGTGATGGCCAGGGGTCACACTCGGATGGCGGGATGGCCTCGGCCCGAAAAATCGGTCGACGTTGTGGGAGGAAAAAAAGAGGCAGAGAGCCCACCACCCAGGAGGGCAGGGAGGCCAGTCCGGCCAAGCCAGCCCAGCCAGCCGTGAGTCTCGCCACGGAAGGGCGCCACACTGAAGTGGACGGCCGTAGGGTGGCCCTGTCGGAGTCGTCAGGTGGTGGATGGGAGCAAGCGGCCAGGTTTGCGGAGGTCGTGGTTGCCGCGATAAAGGATGTGGCCTTGAAGAGGACTCAGCCCTCAAAAGACAAGGCCATATCTGCAGCCACGGCCTCCATTATAGAGGCAGCGGAGGCCATTCATTTCGGGCCTCCGCCGGACGGCATGTCCGAGATGCGGGCGGAGGTCGCCCGCTTGACAGCCGCCATGGAGCGTCTCCGAAATGAGAATGTGGAGCTCCAAGCAGACCTGGCAAAGGTTCAAGGAGCCGGCCACCGGGAGGCGCAAATAGGAAGGGCGCAGCATGGGCAAGGCCAGCCCGTGTCTGCCGAGGACCGGGTTTTGACCCTGGTGCGGCATGAGCTGGCTGCCTTTCAGAGTCGGTTCTCCGCTCTTGAGGCCATTGTCCTGCGCCCTCCGCTGGCAGCGAGCCATTCGGCCTCGGGCCAGAGAGGGCGGCGTCGTATGCCGCCACCGCGGCCAAACCAGGATTCTCGGGGCAGACCCAAAGTGGGGCCGTGGCGGGCCCACCCCTGGCGAAACCTGCGTCGCCCCAGACCAGGAAGGGTGGGGGGACTGCACAGACGGCGAAGGCCCCAGCCGTGATGGAGAGACGGCCGCCCCCGCCTTCTAAATCTCCTCCGGCCGACGCCGAATGGCAAATTGTCGGGGAGAAGGGGAAGGTGGGTAAGGCAGCAAGGGTGGCCAGAAGAAGGCAGAGGCGGCAGCGGCGCAAGGAGCGAAACGTCGCGGCTAGGCTCCGTGCCCCGAAGTCCGCAGCTGTAGTTATCACACTACAGCCGGAAGCGGAAAAGAAGGGCATGACCTACCGCGAGGTGCTCGGCGCGAGGTTTTCAGCAATTGCCCAGCTGTCTGCCATTTGGTTTTCTGCTGCAGGAGAGACACATACTCATTAGGTGAGCGCTGCCAAAAATATTGTCGTAGTTTTTCGATGCGATCAAAGCGCTGAAACCGCTGAATATTGACGTCCGTGATCTGAGGTCGAGGCACTGACGTGAGTGGTCGAAAGATAAGAAAATTATGATGGATCAGTGAAGTGACACCACATTTTGGTGTTCATTTAAAATTTCCTCTATCTGAATTAGACAAGTTTACAGCTCTTTGTATGTCAAATGAGTTAGGCTCATGACTCTACGCAATAAATGTTTGGTATACTTTACTGCACTTTCCCAAATGGCACCAAAATGTGGGCTGGTATAAATTTAAGTTCAATGTCCTTGCTTGCAAGATCAGACTGTATTGTATTTACTGGATGGTATTATCCAGTAATATATTTAAGAAGCGTGAAAGCTCATTGGAAGCTCCCACCAATGTAGTGCCGTTGTCGGAGTACACGCGTTGAGGCTTGCCCCGACGACTAATAAATCGGCTGAAGGCCGCAAGAAAAGCTTCTTTGGTGAGACAACAGCTCCAACTCCGTCTGCAATACGTCGAATTCCTTATTTAATGTTTCCATTAGCCTAAGACGGTTTTGTAATTCTGCTGCTTGGAAGCTATCTAAATCATTTCCCGTGCTAGGTAATAATCTTAAAAAGTTGCTAAAATGCGTAAGCTTTGCTTTGTAGCCACCACGCCCCATTACAAGTTCCCTAAATTTTGCATCAGACTTAATGAGAAGGTAGGTATGTCGTAAAGTCACAATAAAAAGTAGTATAATGCGTAAAACAGCTGCTGGCAAAGCCTACAACAAAATCACCTGATATGCTAATGAGCCCGGCGTGCTAACCGGTGCAATAAGTACAATTTAGAAAAAAAACACTAATGAGGTTGTTTACTCGTGTAAGAAATGAAATATTTAGGTAAATATGAGAAGTTATTATGCTAAATGACGATGAATTGAATGGATTGGAACTGTCACTGAATAGGTAAGCTATATAAGCTTACCAATTCCTAATAATAATCTCTCTCGGATATTGTGTCTGCACAACCTACTCCACAACCCTTTAACGCCATCCTATCTGCGGGAACGCTTCTCCTTCGCCCGTCCTTTTGATGCGCCTTGCAGGTCGCACCTTAAAAATCTCCTAAAAACCCCTCCCCACTCTACTGACTTCTACTCCTACTCTTTCTCTGTACACGCGGTTCGGTCATGGAATTCACTTCCACCTGACATAAGGAACTGTCAAACTGTTGTGGTGTTTAAGAGGAGAGTGAAGGAACACTATCTTTCCACTGAGTCATAGTTGCATTTGTTTAATATATGTGTATGTATTTATTTTTATCACTTTATATTTATATGTATTAAGTGTTATTTTTTTTAGAAGTATCTATGTAAGTATATATTGATTTAGTATTTTTATTTTTAAATTAGTGAATTGTTTCGTTTTATGTATTTTGTTTTCCCTTTTACTATTACACACGTTGTCTACATCTCTCATATACTCTCCTACTGCAGGTATGCTGGAAGAGATTTCTTTAGAAATAAGCATTACCTTTGTACGTACTTTTCTGTTATCTTTATTTTTCTTGTCTTTATATGTGTGTACATAAATGGTTAAATAAATAAAATAAATAAAAGTATGCCTGATCCGTATAGCACTATTACAAATTCCTGGCTAGAAAAGGTGAAGAGACTGGAAAGTAAGGATAATGGAACGGACTCACTCAGAATAATGTCCCTCTGGGTAGACTGTCCTTTAAGTGTCCTCTACGGCGTAGGCGAGCGCGCGGTACGGACGGCCAGTCCAACTCCAAAGTCCACAGTAGGCGCGTGCATAGTGTATCCTAGCTGTAAGTTTTCTAAAGAAAAAAATCATAAAATAAATAGCACAATAACGGCGACCTTCTTTAACTCGAAGGACCATATAAATGACACTGTATTTCTTGAGGTAGCTGATGACAATAATAAGACGACCCGATGTCAAGGTATGTATGAGCAAAATTGGGCACGCCACGATAGCAGCGAGAAGTCCTCTCATTGAGGAATGGTAGGAGAGGCACTACGGCGTCCTGACCTTCCGCCAGACACAGGTCCTCACACCGGACACGGTTGTGACGGGAGGTTCCTGTTTAGCATAAGGCGGGAGGAAACGCCTGGGTGTCACCATTGTGTGGATCGCCCGGAGGACACGGTGGAGCATACGGTAGAGGTCTGCCCGGCTTGGGCGGCGGAGCACCGCCGTGTCCTCACGGAGGCGATCGATGGCGGCGATCTCTCGCGTCCAGCCCTGGTCCAGGACATGGTACGGAGCGAGAGCGAATGGGAAGCCGTCACCTCCTTCTGCGAAGCATTAATGTCGCGAAGGAGGAGGCGGCACGTGTGAGGGAGAGAGCCTAGCGCCCTTACGCCCTGATGATGATGTCTTTCCGTTATTTACATTCAATTAAGTTTCTTACTAATATTAATGACCTGCCATGTATCATACGTTTTCATAATTAATTGACATTACATAATGATATTTTCACCAATGTTCTGTTAAACAAATTACATCAAACTTAGAACTTTCTAGAAACAATTCTATTTCCAATAATATGTTTTTTTTTTTTAAGTATGTTGTTTTTCTTAACATCAGTTATATTGCCAGAAGATACCTCATTATTATTCTCTACTAATAATTGGTTATTTGAATGGGTAACTTCTGCTGTCTTACTGACTAAAATAAATAATTACCGGAGTGACCTACACAACTACAACTGAGGAGTCTAAAATATATATGTATGGGTTCCAACAGGAAAAGAATACCCCATCTGACAGGTAGTGTCCTCCAAGAATGTTGGTATTATAGTTGGATCCTCCTTCGTACAATATTACGAATCATAATTAATCGCTATGTTGTTAGTATAACTAGGCAATACAGACTCGGCACTAATACTATAATTTGTTATATTATCTATAACCTCATTAATATTACATGCTATCAACATAGCTATCCGATGTCTACATTTCAAAGACAGAGATAAAGTTCTCTGAGTTAACTTAAAACCAATAGCTTAGTGACAATTTTTTTTTGTCACTATGGCAATATGTCAGCTTGTGAATAAACAACTTTCATATATAATTATTTTCGTGACCTGATAAAGTATCAGAATAAGGAAAAGCACACTACATCAGCTTTCCTAAATTTAACTTTATTAAGGTGTTCACACCATCCACTATGTCCTTTCTGATAATACCAGTACTATTACATAATAGCTAAACCCTAGTAGAATAATATCTACGGTTTGTATTTGCAATTTTTTAAATAATTTGTTTAAAACTTATGTTATGTATAAAATTAATAATATCTATACTAATTCATCACCAATTTTTTTTAATTTGTTTTCCTGTGTATTAACACAGGTCTAAGCTGGAAGAGCCACCACTGGAGGGGGCAAGTTAGGCTGAGGCTGAAGAGGTGGTGATTGGTTGGCACAGCTGCTTGAGAGATTATTAGTCACAGACACGTATCTCTCAGCATTGCACTTCACCAAACCCAGTAGTTCGCCAGCCTGAAACAAGCGGTCACTTAGTTGCCATTGTGAAGTCTCATATCTTTCAAAAATATCCTTCAGCAAGTGCTCCTTCATATACAGGAGCTGGATATCAGTGTCATACTTTTCCCTACATTTATGTAACTCAGTAGTACAAATATTAAAACATTTCGATAGGACAACACGTTTCTTGCTAAGCACAAGATTTTTTTTTAAGAGGCTTTGTTTTTTAATTCCTCTCTGTGACCGTTTAATTAATTTCTTGATTTTAATGTATTTCTTTAATTTTTTGTGACTCATAACAACAGGACATAATCGTATCAAATCTAGTCAAATCTACTGTAACAACTGTTTCACACACGGATTTTGATTTACTATCCCGCTCCCTCCACCTCCATCTCCATAATTCCCACTCCTAACTGCGACCCCCTGTAACTGGGTGGTGGCGGGGTCGTCCATCACAAAAACAGCTGATGGCGAGTAGGAGTAAGCAGTTACCTGCGCTAGGACCTGCGCAGTTGAGCGCCGTGAGCGGGGATGAAGGAGTCCTGGGGGGTTGAGCCGAGCGGCTCTGGTTTGTAATGTGCCCGTAAGGCAACACGCTCCCTTTGGTCTGGATTTCAAGTGAAACGGTGGCCCTACCCATTAGCCAGGGTTAGGGAAATGGTCATAGTGTCCCGTCAGAGGGCCACAGGCGAGGTGCGTGTGGTCCGCTGAGGTCGTCCTCGGACGGCCGAAGCGGTAGGTAAAGGTCATGCTCACGGTGTAAGTTAGGGTTGATCAGTTCGTGGGGGGTGGCCCTAAGGACCCCCCATGCCAGCCGATCGAGCGCCCGATGTCGCACTGTAAGCCAACCTTGCGCCCCTATATCTCTCTGGTATTCCTAACGTTCGAGCTTTTTTACAGTGAGACGTTCGCAGTTGCGGGCTCCATGGAGGGTGGGAGCCAGAGAGACGAATTTCAAAATCATTTTTTAACATGGAAAAAAAGGCCAATTAAAAAACCAACACAGCGGAGTGGAGGCGAAAGCCAATGAGACTCCCAAGGGAGGTGCTTGCACTTACCTCGCCCCTGGTGGCCATGCGGCTAACGCCGCTGTTACCAGCCCGGGCGTCGGTCCGGCTGTGGCGAAAACCGCAGCTAAGACCAAAAAACAAAAGTCCCAACTTAAACAAAGGACGTCGGCGCTGATTGGGACCAGTACCGACCCTTATTACACTGATGCGAAGACGGCAACGACTCTAACCACTGCCGGTCCGACCCTCTCCACACAGACCCCGGCGCTGGGTAATACTGGCACCGGGTATCCTACCAAACCATCTCCTCCTCCTGTGGCTCTTCTAGCCTCCCCTCACCAGAAGGCCGTCACCGGCCAAACGGCGACGGCCAAGTGCACCGAGGACGCGTTTTCACGCGCCTGGCAAGTACAGAAACGCAAGGCCAAGGGTAAATCCACTCAACAAGCCCGTTGCCCTTGCACTGACCCTTCTGGTCCACCGGCTGCCTCAGTACAAGGCAAGCAAAGGGCTAAAATCACGAGGAAGGAGCGTCGGCAAACACGCTGGAACCAGGGAAAAGGCTCCCGCAACAAACAGGCTTCTGCCGCTGGGTCAGTCAAATCGACTAGCGGCCAGCTAAACTTCTCCGCCGGCAAGCGGTCGCAGGCAGAGGCTGGCACTAGCCGACCTAGCCGACCAGCGCCCAGTCAACCGCCAGCCAGTGTCCCGGAGAGAGCTGAAGGTGCCACTAAAACACAGCGACCCGGTCGGATGGATCAGACCGCAACCAAGCGAGCCCTCAACGAGACTTTGACACCTCGGGGAGAGCATAAGCGGCCGAGCCTTGACCAATCCAAACGGGTCGCCCAAAGAAGCTACGCCCAAGCTGCCAGCGCTAACCTCGACGTCGCGATCACTTCCGACCGCACGGGGATCCTCAGCAAGGACGTATCGGACCAGGTACTCGCTGCTATCCAGAAGCAGATCATTCTCGAGGCCTGCTCCCCCAAGCAAGACACTCCAGGGCCGACACTGAGTAAAACTGCAAAAACAGCGTGGCGAAGCCGAGGAGATGGTGATCGTTTTCGCCTCGGCCTACATACCCGAGGCGGAGGCACCGCCTCCACACAACCTCGCCCGCCTCGTGAGCCATTGCGAGAGAAGCGGGTTTGAGGCCGTCGTCGGGGCCGATGCCAATGCTCACCACCAACTTTGGGGTATGGACACGCATAACGAGAGGGGTAAGGCCTTAGTTGACTACTTATTCTCGACTAACCTATCCCTACTAAACACTGGCTCCGAACCAACATTCGTAACCAGGCAAAACCGCACAATCATAGATCTCACTTTGGCAACAGAGGGCGCGGCGGAAATTGCCACGGGGTGGTAATTTCTGCCGGCCTCCTGCTCCGATCACAGGTGGATCCGCTTCGACATCCAAGTCTGTGTCACCCCAAAACCACCACGGCGCAATCCGCGTAGCACGGACCGTGCAACCTACACACGCAGCCTTGAATCCAAGCTGGCGTTATCAAGCGTGCCGACGACTTTTGCGGATACGACACAAATTGAGGTACAAGTAAGTCATCTTACTAAATCAATGATAGACAGCTACCAAACTGCATGCCCAGAGACCACCTCACGTAATACACCAGGCAAACAACCCTGGTGCGAAAAATGCACCAGATTCAGAAGTACTACGGGATGGCGCAAATTCTGTGGTAGCATTGAATCATATCAGCAAGCAAACAGGGTAAGGAAAGTACTGGCGCAACAGCACACACCTGGGCACGCTATCCTCCGGAAACCCGACAACACACTCTCTTCCTCGCCAGAAGAAGCGAGACGCATCCTTATTGAAACTCACTGGCAAGAGGTAATTCAAACACCATCAGACAATGATCGACTTTACGCCAGCACACAGTGTACCGCGTAGAACATGCTAGGTGGCCAATATTATTTTATGATATTTAACGATGCTTTTATATATAAGTAGTCATGTTGAGGCATTATTAATAGTTTTTGGTATGATTTTGTAATAAAAACAAAAAAAATATGTAAAAACAGAAAAAAATATTTAAAAATAATAAACAAACAACAAAAATGCATTAAATAAATAAATACCTACTGTACAAACTAACTTAACCTAAACCTAATCATCAGAATCATCATCAAAATCTTCTGGTGAATCGTCATCATTTTGTGGTAATGTGCGACAATATATGACGTTTCCGGTCTTGATGCTACTATGCTCGGGCTTACGATTAACTTTAATACTTCTGCACATATTTTTTCCGGCTTTTTTCGGGAAATCTCACGAAGGCCATTGATCAAAGGGTCAGATGTTATTATTAACATGGACAGCAAGTCTCTATTCGTGGCAACACATGAGCACTTGCGGGTGTTGCACTCCCTAAATCTGCGGCAATCTGTGTTACGTGCTTCTTGAGCCTCTTCGGAAAGTTGCCCAATTGGAAAGCAATGCCGCTTTGATGACCTCAGTACTGTGTACTAATATTTTATGTACAGTAGCAGGCATATAGTACCACGAATAGAGACTAAGGTAATGTCTTCTAGTTTCAAGACAAAATTTATTAAATTCAACTAAGTTTATCTCGAACCCAGAAGACAATGTCCTCAAAATAACATCGAATTGTTTGATAATAGTAACATCTAATCCTGTGATTTGAGCGCTCATCTCAGCATTCTTAAAAAAGCGACGGGCTGTGTTTCCATCATTGGAAGAACCAAATCCTGGCTTTGGTTTATCTACAATGAGTCCCATCTCGTTCTTGAATATCAACTTGATTTCTTCGGAACGAATCTTGATATCAGCTTTGTCTTCGTCGCTTCTAGCCTGCCATTTCTTAATATTCAACTTATAGCTGATATGTAAAAGGCATTCAAAGCAACGAATCCAAGCATGAAGTGTAGATAAACCAAAGCCAAAATGTTCCTGATTGCTGTTAAACTTCGCGGGGTCATCGTTCATCGTCTTGGGGGTGGCACCACAGATGAAACACTTTTGAGATGAACGAGTTTCCGTTAAGGCGTTACATACCTTTCCGTCTATCATTGTCTGAAGAAGTTCGTGTTTCACAGAGATTTGAGAATCACCAAAGTTGATAAGTGTTGGAAGAAGAGCATTAACTTCTTCCAACAATCTATTTGTCTCCGCTAACGTGAAGTCACTCGTTTCCTTAGCAAATATAAATTTGATGGGGCGACAATACATAGTTGATGAAGGCCGAGGATTTTGCCAAATAATTTTAGACCCATCATATAACTTAAGGGGAACGAAAGAAAATACGAAAAGAAATTCGTCCGTATCTTCAGTGTTCTCAAATTTCTGTTTGTATGTGCTGTGCCCAGAACTTCCATCACATCCCCATTTACTAACAAGGGTAAAAGTTGGACTTGTTGGGAGGACACTACTGATAACTTCATTCTGTGCTATTACTAGACGTTCCGCTGTTTTATTTAATAAGGCTTGCAAATTTATTTCAGCACGAGTTTCTGTTATAGAAATGTGATCCTCTGCAGGGTAACAGGCCTTTTTAGATTTTACTACACTAAAATATGACGGAAACAGATTATGTCCTGCCATTATGGACCACTTCCTAGTTTGTTTGTAAGCATGTGTTGTTGACTTAGAATCTATATAGTATGCTAAGGCTTCGTCACTACTTAACTGCCTAGGATTAACGGAACTGGTATTTTCTTTTGACTTAATAATATTATCTGGCCTTTCACTAATGTCTCTAATCACATGGGCAACTTTTCTTTGCCCTGCTGAACGCATAGCAATTTCGGCAGCAGTCACTAATTCACTGGCACTTCGAGATTCTACGAGATCCACGACTCGACGTTTCTTCGTCTTAAACGACGATTCCTCGAAATCTTTGCGAGGTCTTCCTGCAGATGTCACAACCTCACTCGATGTTGAAGGTTGTGGGGCTAAAGAACTCACAGTAAACTGTATGTCTCCTTCATCCAGCCAAGTCTTATTTCTAATTATAAAACGCTCCTTCGATTTTCCCGAAGCCAACCATTTGGCTTCAATCTTAGTAGAAAAGTTGGATATTTTCAACTTTATTTCTCTTTGGCTGCTTTCAGTAATGTCACCAAAGTGAAATTTTGAAGAAAGATAGTCATAAATACGCGATCTTTTATCATTCTTCGTGTGTTTCAACCACTCTTCAAAAAATGCTACCCTTGAAATAGAATAAACGTGTTCTGAAAAAAAATATCAAAAAATATGTTGTACTGAAGTGTGCTGAACAATATGTGTATTTTTACAAACTACACAGTTATACCTACAATATATCTAAAAACTAGCCCGAATAGAGGCAAATCAATGTATTTCCTGAACGTTCAAAGTTTTGTTTATGAAAAAAATTACGCAAAAATTTATGCATTAAGTCAAAAAAATGCTAAAAATTCATTTTAATAGATTCTGATAAAAATAATATATTAAATAATAGTACATACCCTCAGTATTAATATCCATCACAAAAAACTTTCACAATATCACTATAAACCACTATGAGATGTGCACAAAAGTGTCGCAAAATTGCAACTGATTGACCGGAACGCTTGCATTAAACTCATTACCTGACTTCTGAACTCTATGACTCATCAGTTAAGCATTTGAAAAACCACTTTTTCTCGGAATTTGGAGTTTGGGGGTGTTGTTTGTGTTATGCAATTAAGATTTCCTGGAAATGAAAACTTGAATTTTGTCCACCTAGCATGTTCTAGGCGAAATACTGTGCAGCAGGGTGATCACGTTGGAGAAACTCCAATGGGCCATCCAGAGCTTCCATCCTTTTAAGGCATCTGGTCCTGACGGTGTGTTCCCCGCCTTACTACAGTGGGCTTACTGCAGTGGCAATAAGACTGGTGCCTTTAATGCGGGCGTGCCTGGCCTTTAGATACGTTCCCAAAGGATGGAGGGAAGTGAAAGTAATATTCATCCCTAGGCCTGTTAAGGGTGACTACACAAACGCCAAATCCTACAGACCAATCAGCCTGACCTCCTTTCTACTAAAGACGCTGGAAAGGCTGTGTGATAGGGAGCTAAGGGACAGCGCTCTGAAAACCATACCGCTTCACGGTAACCAACATGCATACAGCTCGGGTAAGTCGACCGAATCTGCTCTCCACCTGGTATTCAGCCAGATAGAGGAAGCGATTCATCAAAAAGGCACCTGCCTGGGCACTTTCATAGACATCGAAGGAGCTTTCGATAAAACTAACTTCTCCAGCATCAGCAGCGCCCTCTCCAGACATGGAGTAGAACAGGTACTAACGGACTGGATTACAAACATGCTAAGCAAACGAGTGGTTCGCCTTGAGGATGAGCAGCAACTGGCCATGATAGCCAGAGGGTGCCCCCAGGGAGGGCACCCTCCCTGTCCCCCCTTCTATGGAATCTGGTGATTAATGACCTCATCACCAAACTCAATGCCAGCCGCTATTACACAATAGGGTATGCTGACGACCTCGCAATCCTTGTGTCAGGGAAGGTGACGGGTACGATCTGCAACCTCACTCAGCAAGCGCTACGTATCGTTGAAAAATTGGTGCAAGGAATATGACCTATCAGTGAACCCCACTAAAACTGAACTAGTCATGTTTACCCAAAAACGAGCATTAGGCCCTTTTCGCCTACCAAAATTGTTCAATACAGAACTTCAGTTGGCCAACGAGTCAAATACCTGGGGGTCATTCTAGACAGTAAGTTAAACTGGAGTAGTCATTTGGACAACAAACTAAACAGGGCCTGCATAACCTTCTGGCAGTGCAGGAAAATGATAGGTAAAAAGTGCGGACTATCCCCTAAAATTATACCATGGCTGTACACCAAAGTGATCCGCCCCATGATCACCTATGGGGCCGCGGTATGGTAGCCCCGAACCAAGCTGGCTACAGCCTCAAACAAACTACAACGCATGCAACGACTAGCCTGCATGGCGGCTACGGGCTGCATGAGGACCACTCCGACTGCAGCAGTTGAAGCCATGCTGGAACTGCCACCGCTTCACCTGTTCATACAGCAGGAAGGGACACTGGCGGCGGTACGTCTTAAGGCACTAGATCTCTGGGGTAAGAGAGCCACACCACACACCGCGCTACTTGAGGGACTCAACAAGGAGTTCCCCATTACGAAAGCTATTAATGATCGGGTACCCAAACAATTTATCTTTGATTAAAAATACTAGATCCAGCTTCACGAGGATCGTAGGTGCGAGGGTTTGTGCTCTGCAGAGCTGCGTATCTTCACAGACGGATCTAAAACAGGTAATGGCACAGGTGCTGGAGTCTTCTCGGAGGACCTCAACATTCGCATAGCCACACCATTGGGGGCCTATAACACAGTGTTCCAGGCCGAATGTATGGGTATTTCTCTGGCTGCTTCGGCCATCATGGCCAGGGAAGTGAGGGACCACTCGATCCGGATACTCTCAGACAGCAGGGCTGTTTTGCAAGCGCTGAACAGCCACACAGTTGAATCTGTGCTAATATACGAGTGTCACCTGCGCCTTAATCAGGTGGGTAGCCTCAATAACATAACCATGAAATGGATCAAAGGACACAGCGGTTCGCTGGGCAACGATGCAGCCGACGAACTTGCCAGAAGGGGGTCGAGTGAGGCGCCAGTGGGACCTGAACCCATCTTGCCACTCCCCTTCGGGTACTTACGCACTCTGGTAAGGAAACGCACCAGTGAACAACATCACAAACTATGGTCGGAACAAGGTGAGTGCAGGCAGGCTAGGGAAGCACTCCCTGCTATAGACGGCCGCATCACGAGACAGGTTCTCCGACTAACCAAACAACAGCTGCGTATAGTTACGGCAGCTTTAACTGGCCACGGGTCTTTAAATAAACACCTCTTTGCCATAGGAGTCACAGACAGTCCGCTGTGCAGGGCCTGCATGGAGGTGGACGAGACAGCAGCTCATGTGCTTCTACACTGTCCGGTGGTCGCCACATACAGGGCAAAAAATACTTCGGTAACCCAGGTACCCTACGCGAGGTTGTCAGTAACACCAAGGCGTTGCTGGCCTTCCTCGAGGAGCTGGAGTGGATCGAATGATCGATTTTCCCACCGTACGCAAAATACGCGCATTGTCGTGGAGTTGCGGACACCAGCCCGTATTACCTATTATTGATTTACTATCTGCCAACTTATCAAATAGATTACTGCTGCAAGTGACCTGTTCGCTGACCTTAATACACTCTGAGAGAAATAGTGCCTTTTGGGATCCACACAATTTCTGTTCCAGTTCTGTTATACGATTTAAAACCAGTTCGTGGGTGTCACTGCACTCCTGAAATGTTGAAACAAGATGTTGTCGTTGACTGTGATAGTCGGCTAAGTCTATGTGTTCTATATGTAGCTGAGACAGCTCATTCTTGAGGGAGGTGTACTTTAACTTTTCCACTTCTACTTCGCTGTCTTCACTTTCCTGGAGTAGTTGTTTGCACAAAGCTTTAGAAGCCTCGAGCTCCTTCAATGTAGCTCTTAGGTTTGCTTCCATCTCCTTGATTGTGGCACTGCCGGTCATAATTTTCTTTGAAATGTCAGTCACCTGCCTCTCCACTCTCTGCCTACTCCCCAAGTAGAGAACGTAAGTTTCCTGCACAGCTATTCGATTTTGCACGAGATGGTACAGTCTTTCTGTCAGCGATGCGCGTAGAATATTTGCATCAACTGCAATCTAGATCCAAGTGGAATACGCATAATTAAATTAATTTATTAATTAAGTACATTTTTTGGGTTAACTTTATTTATTTTAAAGGCAAACCTTTAAGGTCGAGTTATATATTATGTTACAGCCATATACAGCGCTAATAAAAAAATCTACATACATTGAAGTATATTTTTTCTAGAATGTGGCGGTAGTAGGTACGTTTCTCATAAGTCCCTTACTTTCCATTCATTCCTAAGGCACTGCATTCTGAGTCCTTCTCTTAATCCTGTTTCTCCATACTAAAACAGCCACCTTCAAAATCAATATATGTTGCTATTGCTACATAAAGTTCATTACAGTCCACAAAACCGCCGATTCTCATAACAAGGCTTTGAATCACCGCTCCAGGCTTTTCTATCCCGTTTCGGGAGGTTCCTGTTTCGCATAAGGCGGGAGGAAACGCCCGGGTGTCACCATTGTGTGGATCGCCCGGAGGACACGGTGGAGCATACGGTGGAGGTATGCCCAGCTTGGGCAGAGCACCGCAGTGTCCTCGCGGAGGCGATTGGCAGCGGCGATCTCTCGCGTGCGGCCCTGGCCCAGACCATGGTACGGAGCGAGAGGGAATGGAAAGCCGTCACCTCCTTCTGCGAAGCAGCTCGCGAAGGAGGAGGCGGAGCGCGTGACGGAGAGAGCCTTGCGCCCTCACGCCCCCACTAGCCGCCGCAGGAGACGCCCTGGGCGTCGGGAGTCGCCTGCAGATTCCCGGCCACCGTAGGCGCGGGCTTGCGGACGGCGAGCAACGGGTAGCTCGCCGTCCGGTAAGGACCAGGCCCTGGTCGACGGCGCGTCGTGTTCCACGCGCGCCTCAAAGAGATGTCAGCACAAAGTGACGGCGTCCGATAGGGCCGACGCCTCAGGGTCGCGGGTAATTCTAAAGAGTTTAAGTTTATTTAATTCTCTCGATCCTCGAAAGTAAAGAATTAGACGAATGTAATGCATTCTAAGCACGTGTCGGTGATTAATGATTTTAATCGCAGCGGCTTCAACATGATAAGCTCTAGATAAACATAATTAGTTATGTCCGTATTAATGACTACCCACTACGTATTCACAATTATTTCAGAATCACTTGTTTGATGATCGATAACAATGATTGTTTGAATTCATGGTGATTATGGTGAATTGGTATATATCTAGTAGGCATTGTGAAACACTAATGAACATTTGCACGTCATAAAACCTCAAAAGATTTAGATACTTAATCTATTGATAGATACCAAGATAACCGTATCATAGTAAATTAGTATGCATATTTTATTAGGAATAAGAATGAAACAAACGGCCACTTCGAACACGTATGTTGCGGTGAACGTATATTTTTAAGTAAATAACAAATTTTGTGAAATGGTAAATAAAGATAATGTTATAAATAAAGACAAAGACTTTAAAATCCAAATGAAACTTGAAACTTCTTAGTAATTTTAAATTAATTAAATTTACTCTGTTTTATTGTCTGCATAGGAAGCAAACGTGATTGAAAATGGAAGTCGTGAAAATCCAGCATTTAATGCTTCACCTGAAAATGAAGACGAATCCTTCCCACAACCACAATCATCTGGGTTCAGCTCCAAGAAAATAGATCTATCTTCGGAGTTGCCTGAAAAACCGATAGTAAGTACTTAAACTTAATACAGTCATACAGGCTATACCCCTCTCGACACGCTGTACAATTCAACAGCATCCGGCTGGCTTAGAAGTTGATGAAAAGATAACGTACCTTTTAATTTCAATGATAATTTTCTTTTATTTTGAGTTTTAAGTCCATGATATGTAAACAAGATAGTTAATATACAAGCTAACCGCCTCAAATAATACATAATATGGACATGAATATAAAACAAAGAAGGAAAAGAATCATAGGGCAACGAAAAATTCGTCCACATCTCTGTCAACAGGAAAAGTGCCACAAGGCTGGCAGCATTGCCAAGTTTTATGGCGATGCTAATTCTTTGGGCAATAAATAGGTAACCCACGTGACGAGTCGACCAACCAAGATAGTAAATGTGATAAAAGTGGATTAAAGAGACGATAAACCTGGTATTGTGTTAAACTAATCAGACCTCCCATATTTCAAAATATTGATAAAGAGCGAATACCTAGTTACAATTGTATTTAGAAAGGATGTTTTAATCTCACATTAACATTCATAGACAATATTATAATGTGTGAGATTTTTATTTCAAAAAGATAAACGAATCAGATCGTCTCCAGTGCAACAAAAATAATGTGGTGACCTTTTTTTTTTTTTTTTTGGGTGGGAAATCATCAAATGACTTCTCCCGCTCTGGGTGGAGCGGGATGTCGTGTCAGACTTTTACTGACTAAAACCCACCCGTGTTCCTTCAGTTGCCTGTGCCAGGGCCACGGTTTTCTCTGTAGAATAACCCGCGACCCTGAGGCATCGGCCCTATCGGACCCCGTCACTATGTGCTGACATCTCTTTGAGGCGCGCGTGGAACACAACGCGCCGTCGACCCGGGCCTGGTCCTTACCGGACGGCGAGCTACCCATTACTCGCCGTCCGCAAGCCCGCGCCTACGGTGGCCGGGAATCTGCAGGCGACTCCCGACGCCCAGGGCGTCTCCTGCGGCGGTTAGTGGGGGCATGAGGGCGCAAGGCTCTCTCCCTCACCCGCTCCGCCTCCTCCTTCGCGAGCATTACTGCTTCGCAGAAGGAGGTGACGGCTTTCCATTCCCTCTCGCTCCGTACCATGGCCTGGACCAGGGCCGGACGCGAGAGATCGCCGCCGCCAATCGCCTCTGCGAGGACACTGCGGTGCTCCGCCCAAGCTGGGCATACCTCCACCGTATGCTCCACCGTGTCCTCCGGGCGATCCACACAATGGTGACACCCGGGCGTTTCCTCCCGCCTTATACGAAACAGGAACCTCCCGAAACAACCGTGTCCGGTGAGGACCTGTGTCAGGCGGAAGGTGAGGACGCCGTGGCGCCTCTCCAACCACTCCTCAAAGAGGGGACTTACCGCCGCTATTGTGGCGTGCCCAGCACTGGGTTGCGACAATCGCACCCTCCATGTCGCCATGAGATCCCGCCGGAGGGCCTGGTGACCTGACATACAGGTTTTGCAAAGAACTTTTTCACCACACTACCTATTATTTGCAATTTTTACCCATCGATTTCCGTGGGTAAAAGCCTTTTTTGTTATCTAGAGTGTAACAGTGTTTTAAAATTCGAAGGCTTCCGATTCAACATTTACTCGAAGTTTAAAACTTAAAGTATAAAACCAAAGAGTTAGGAACAAAAAAGTTTTTAAGACAAAAGTTAGAAACGTTCAAAACCTGTCAGCCGAAAATACCTGGTTATTCAGAACCGAAAATATCCGCTTTTTAATTTATTTTTATTGCTAACACTATAAAATTATGTAATTTTTAATGTTAATTTGAATAGTTCTAATCGTAAGATACAGTAAAAGGTAATAAAAGTAATGGTTAACTATACTTAGTGTATCGAAATAAATAAATAAAGTGTATGAAGCATTTGTTTTGAACGTACCTTCTCACTAAGAAATGACAAAAAAGACAAGGCTGTATGGCTCACTTCCTTTGCCTGCATGAGCGAATTAAAAAACAACAGGCACTTGAAAGAAGCCTTTGAAAGAATCCCGTTGTGGCCTGCCTGTGTCCCACGCTAACATTCAAAAACTTTTACAACGACAAGTTTTTACAAATTTCTCAAAATGCGATGAAAATTTGACTCCGTCAGAATTAGTTGAAAAGACGGTTTTCTTTTACTGGTTTTCTTTCTTTTTTGCAAGTTCCTCGTAGTGTGGTGAAAATTGTTGGGTTTCACTTATGGGTAAAAGTTTATAGCGTTTCGTGATTTGAAACCTTCGCGACGCTCAGGGTTCTTCTTTTAAACCACTCGCTTCGCTCGTGCTTTAATTCTAGAACTCTTCGCTAGCTCAGGTTTCAATCCAAGCACTCACGGCAAAAAACACTTTTACCCACAGGTAAAACAAATAACTATTATGCACCAGTCTTCCACAAATTAATTATGAAATTGTGTCTGTGGACTATTAATTACTATCTCTGTGGTTTGTGCTAAGAGAAAACCCTCAACAACTTGTAAAACTAACCATCATTTACATATGTAAACTCGTAAAACTGATCGTGTGAACTTATCCTAGACTCTATATTTACATAACATCACGCCTGTAGGCATTTGCCGAAGGCAGAGGCAGAGTACTATCGACGGCTTTTTCGCCAGTGGCTACCCCCGCCTGCATTGTTTTCGTCCACCAATAGCGCTTCAACGCACATCATAAAAAAGGTTCTGAACAAGTTAACAAAAAACTGTAAACATTACGCTATAAAGATTGTTATTTTTGCCTTCCCAAGTTTTCAACGGAAGTAGGACCGAGACGCGCCGTAGATTTTTATTTGATTGAGATGACTAGTCATGTTGTGTCGTTGTGTTGTAAGGGCGTAACTGAAATGTTAAGGTAACCCTAAGCTTGGAAATAAATGTTTTAGACTGTGCTGAAACTATACTAGAAGCAGAAGGAGAAGTTTTCATAATATTGAATATGAATAAATACTTAACTTCAAAATCTTACTAAGTTCAAGCGCTGTCGCATTCCCGGACAAGTGGGTTACCATAACTATGAAGGGCTTTTATGTTTTTTTTCAATTTTACTCATTTGAAAAAATCCATGATGCGTTTAGAATTTCTCCTTGTGGTAACAACCATTATTGTTTTCGTCCACCAATAGCGCTTCAACGCACATCATAAAAAAAGGTTCTGAACAAGTTAACAAAAAACTGTAAACATTAAGCTAATAAGATTGTTATTTTTGCCTTCCCAAGTTTTCGACGGAAGTAGGACCGAAGCGCCCTAGATTTTTATTTTATTGAGATGACTAGTTGTTGTATTGTTGTGTTGTAAGGGCGTAACTGAAATGTTGAGGTAACCCTAAGCTTGGAAATAAATGTTTTAGACTGTGCTGAAACTATACAAGAAGCAGAAGGAGAAGTTTTTTATAATATTAAATATGAATAAATACTTAACTTCAAAATCTTACTAAGTTAAACGCTATCGCATTCGCGGACAACTTGTCTGCAGTCAACTGTGTCAAGTCAATTCAATAGCGTGGCGCTCAGGTAATCACATTAATTGAAACCACGTATTCTATATTACGTATTTTAAACATACACAATTAACCAGGTGAAAGACCCGGCCGGCAAATAAAAAAGGCCGTAAACATTTGAAAAAGTGCCCGTTGCATAGAATCTCAGGGTGAGTAATGACAATGGAACATCTAGATGTTGATTGTCGGCACACAACACAATAATTATACAACTATTCCTGGAACAATAAACAAAATAATGATGGGGTGCCTACCAATTGGTTTTACCAAAAACTTCATTCATTGGTTAAACAGAAAAAGGGCGGGATAACCTACGATTTCAACGTGCAGCCGAAAATGTTTTGAAAAGGGTCTTGCGTGGCTGTCCTCCATAGTACCTATAGTAAAACGCCCACATTTTCCAGTGCTTAGTTCGAAATTAATAGGCATACTACTCTGTCAAGAAAGTACCGGGAAAAGATCAATAATACACAAAATTTTAGTTATTCATCCAAATTTATTTTATCGCCTTCAAAGTATTATCCTTCAGAAACGATACACTTAAGTACGCCAACGAATAATCCAATCATTTAAACATTTTTTAAACGATTTTTCCGGAATTGAGTTCAGTTCTCGCAGCGAATTTTGTCTTCTACCGAATGAAAACGCATGCCACGAAGTAGTCAGTTGAGTTTAGGAAAAAGAAAGAAGTCGGCTGGAGAAGCATATCTGGTGAATAAGGTGTTTGCTCGATGGTACTTGTTGAATTTTTGGTAAAAAATTCGTTCGATGGCCTTGTGCGATGGCGCATTATCGTGATGCAAAATCCAAGAATGTTCGTTCCACATCTGTATTTTTTGTCGAATTTGCTCTCTCAAACGCCGTATAACACTCAAATTATATTTTTTATTTAACGTTTGACTTTCCAGCAAGAATTTCGAGTGCACAACACCACGATAGTCAAAGAAAACAGCCAACATGACTTTGACTTTTGATTGACTTTGGCGAGCTTTTTTCGGTTCCGGTTCAGTTGGAAGGTGCCACTCCGAAGATGTATGATAATTTTTGGTAAAAAATTCGTTCGATGGCCTTGTGCGATGGCGCATTATCGTGATGCAAAATCCAAGAATGTTCGTTCCACATCTGTATTTTTTGTCGAATTTGCTCTCTCAAACGCCGTATAACACTCAAATTATATTTTTTATTTAACGTTTGACTTTCCAGCAAGAATTTCGAGTGCACAACACCACGATAGTCAAAGAAAACAGCCAACATGACTTTGACTTTTGATTGACTTTGGCGTGCTTTTTTCGGTTTCGGTTCAGTTGGAAGGTGCCACTCCGAAGATGTTTGACAAGTTTGCATGTCAAACTCGTAAACCCACGTCTCTTCACTAGTAGTAACAATGCATTTCATGAATGTTGGGTCGGAATTGACTCGTTCTAGCATGTCTTCAGCGAATCTTTTGCGATTGAGCTTTTTGAGAAAATTCAGGTCTTTTGGGACTAGCCGAGCGGCAACATGTTTCATACCCAAGTACGGATCGACTCGTGAGACACAGAAAGTTTAGCGGTTATCTCTTTCAAATTTGAATGAGGATTTTTAGTCACAATTTCCTACACTTTTGCGATGTTAACTTCAGTTGAAGACGTTGATGGCCTACCAGAGCGAGGCAAATCTTCCATCACAGCTCGACCGCTTTTGTACACTTTTTACCATTTAAAAACACGTGTTTTTTATTTTGATTCACCGTACGTAAGCCTTCTGTAACATTTGCAGTGACACGAAATTCCATTGGCGATGCAAAATTTAAGACAAACTCGTTGTTCGATGTTTTTGTCCATTATGAAATTCGCAACACACACTAGATATAATCTAAGTAAAAACAGCACTGTATTTAATCTTATTAACAGATGCAACTCAAACTCCGTGACAAAATGTAAAACAGTTGTACAAATCTAACAATAACAAAAAAAAAAAAGATCCATAAACAAATCATCCATTCCCGATACTTAACAAGTTTGGTGAAGCAAGTTACGAACTACTTGGAGAAACCAAATATTGATAGGTCGACTGATGTTGAGGACGTCTAATCAGCTATCAAAATCTTAAATCAATTCATTTGAAAGAAAGGGGATTTTCTCAGTGTCAGTATAACGTTCGTTTCTAATTTGTAATGTAACAAAATCGTTTCTCTAGCATTTACTATCTACAAATTAGGTATATTTTCCTAATTTACCTTAATTAATGCTTTATTAACATTACAGTCCCGTTATCAGACGCCTTTCATATTAATAGTTATTGTGTTAATGATTCTACAATATCACTGGTTAGTTGGTTCGGGTGGTTTTCAGATTCTCAACCCGCAGGACGGTATCTAGGTTCATGAATTTCCCAACTGTACGTTTTTTCATTGAAGCGGTTTATTTCCCGAATCATTGTTTATTATTCAAGGCTGAATGTATCAATGCCAATTTTTTATTCAGGACAACGGAAGAGATTAGATATTCAACATTTTTAATGTTATCATTGATAGCTACTCTGTATCTAATCTAAATTAATTTATAAATCGAACAATTTGGAAACATAAATCATTCATTATTCTACATGAAACACTATTATTTACAACACTAGCTGTTTTTGACCATGTGTCATAAAAAACTAAATTACTTTTTTCCTTTTACATATATCATCAGACATTTACAGATAAAATACTTTCATATAAAGTATTAATAATGTAATTAGTAGTATATCCAAAAAAAAACGTAATTCATCCCAAAACACGTTACTAGATTTGGCTTAAGTATCAACTTTATAATGGCCTTCAAAAGAGTATCTTAATAACTCATTCAAATAATCTATGTATCTAAGTGCATTTTGTATGGGAATTTTGTAGGAGTTATTGAAATTTATTATAATTATAATATCAAGAAGGTTAATTATATTATATTTTTTGCCTTACTCAAATGTTACTATTCAGTATAAGTATTCATTAAGTTAAAACATATCATCACGCCTGTATTCTCAGAAGGGCAGGGCAGAGGTGAGCCTTTAGTCCTCCCCCCCCTCCATTTAGAACATCTGTTTTAAAGAAAAACTAACTTTCATATTTTTTTTGTAGGTAACTCTCCCACGTAGAATTTTTCACCTTCCAGTCGTGTCGTAACTCTCCTTAAATTCCTGCAATCTTAAAGAAAAAAATGGTGGCGTTTGTCTCAATGGATTGGGATTATTTCAATGTTAACTATAACAATGTTATTTCTATTCCAGGAGGAACCCAAACCGGGAAATGAAAGACCCCAGTGGGACAACCAGTATCAGTTTCTGATGTCATGCATCGCCACGTCGGTGGGTCTGGGTAACGTCTGGCGGTTCCCCTTCGTCGCCTACCAAAACGGAGGCGGAGCATTCCTGATACCCTACGTCATCGTTCTTATACTTATAGGAAAACCTATGTACTACCTAGAAACCTCACTTGGGCAGTTCAGTAGTAGTAATTGTGTTAAAGTGTGGGCTTTATCGCCAGCAATGAAAGGTATGTTCATCAGTTCTATTCTTGAGATTTGATAATTAATATCGAACTATTTAACTCACATCTTTTTTTTTATAGTAGATTGGCATCGACACTCGTCCATCATTCATTTAACTTACAGTACAGCTCGGTTGAATCACTGTCTCCTAAGATACAGGCTACCCTAGTTAAGGAGACAGAATTTAATGTTTTTGGTAATATAGACAATTATTTCTTTCTCCCTTTGTGTCCATTGTTAGTTGATTAAGTCTTAGCATATACTACTATACAACCTGTGTCTATGTATATATTTTTGGATCAATAAACTTATTATTATTATTTAATGACTTCATATGGTGATTGATGTTCACGCACTGATCAAGACGTGTTCTGTTAAGGAAAAGTCGTACATAACCGTAGATTATAGATACGTTCAAAGTTATGATGCGTTTAAATGAGGACGCACCTACCTTAGTGGTTAAAGGAAAACGAAAGCCAATTTAAGAAAAAGTTTAAAGACGTGTAAACGTCAAAAAATAAAGTTAAACAGTCGCCAATCCTTACTTAACTTTAAGTAATGTTTATAAATACGGGGGTTAGTAATTAGTTCTTTTTTCAATGAACAAGTTGGGTGTTTAAGCACAACATAAATAATAAAATAAAATAAAACCCGACATAATTATGGGAAAATCTAGAATCTACCTTATTTTACATACTTTTTATTTAATATCACACGAATTACTTAAATATTCGTTATTGTTATTCTTTTAAACAGTTTATTGTATTTACAAAAGTATTCATACATACACACATTGCAGTATAAAGCTGATTTACATCCGTCACCTCACACTTCAGGTCCAGTTGAAAACCAGCGTCAGGCACTAGTTGTCTAGTGTTTTTGCTGAACAGGGGCCAATTAGCGCAGCCGCGGGGCACACTTTCCTGCTCATTTATCACATCGCACTTTTAACTTTTTGTTTTTTTTTTGTTTTTTACTGTTGGAATCATATGTTGGTTGGTGTGCCTTTTAGTCTGCGCTAAATAAACCTATTTTCTTTCTTTCTTTCTGTATTTCTTTCATCAGACAATGTTTTTTTCAGGTACGGGCTACGCTCAAGTTCTTAGTGCTGTCTATGTGGTCTCTTACTATATGTCAATCGTGGGACTATGCTTGTATTATTTAATCATGAGTTTCCAAAGCACACTACCTTGGGCTCTCTGCCAACCAGAATGGGAAAACTGTGTTCCATCTGGACAGACCGCTAATTTGACTGAATTGACTGGACAACCAGTGAGCAGTGCAGAATTATATTTCACGTGAGTTCACATATTTATTTATTAACCTACACGTAAGTATGCAAAAAAATACCTACTTATTGTACTAAGGTAGGTATTCATTTAATACGTCACGTCGGCTTAATATATTCGATTCGAACGAATTTTTCTCGCCCGAAACGGGCTAGTCGACACGATTAAATAAGTTATGTTATTCGCGGGCGGATTGACTACTCCAGAAATACGTATGTATTAGGCATACGGCACATTTTAATGCAATAAATTTAAGAAATAAGGGCCTATAAAAAAATAACGATTCGCCCGTTTCGAGCAAGTAAATTCGTGTTAATCGACTAATGGTAAATGATTAATAATTTTATTTCTGTAAATAGGTTTGTACAAACACTTTTACACGACAATCATATTTTAAAAACTAAAGGAGATAGGCGTTTCCTATTTGACTACTCTGAGAAGAAAGACCGAAACAAACTCAGTCTCTTTTAAAGCCCAGACATAATCTTGATCGATGTGGAGAACGCGACTCGGCAAACGTAGTGTAGGACGCCCTCCGGCCAGGTGGGATGACGAGCTGCGAAAGATTGCAGGCAGATGCTGGATGCGTCAAGCTGAAGACAGGGCGCTATGGCGCTCATTAGGGGAGGCCTATGTCCAGCAGTGGACTAAAATAGGCTGATGATGATGATGATGCTAATCTTGATCAGATCATGTGAAGACAGAGAAAGAACCACACAGATTTGAGTTTACCGGTCCAGTCAGTGTACGCATTTGTCAATCATCGTGCATCTCAACTCAGAACTTAGGAGCTCTACGATTCTACGTACAATACAAAATAAAGGACACTTGGGTAGGCCGCATAAAGTACTCAAACTGCCAGACCATAATTAAAACTACCCGAAAAATACGATGATCCACATTAGTCCTCACGTTCACAAAAAATCAAATAATAATAGACTTAATACAGTACATATTCATGTCATTGTAATTAGCCGTCACGTCGCGTCAGCTTAATTAATATAAGCCAATCAATACTATCAAAACAATTATAATACCTCAGACTAAAACCAGACGTTTCGCGATATTATTGATAGGCGCTTATACAAGGTTAAATTTAATTGGCTAGCTAAACTCCAAAGACGCGATGTATTGATATCTTAACACGATCACGTCTGAAAGATAAATACAAAAAAGCAGATTTTTAAACTGATATTTCAAGTGACTACAATGCTGTCGATGACCCCACGAAAAAAACATTAAATTATGTAATTTCTAATGTCTACTGGAATTTTGTTGATAATAAAATAACTAAGCAATATGACATATTGATATTTTATCTGCATAAAATATGTCATGTAACGATACTGTTTACGCGGCGTACTTACGCTGATAAACTTTGATAATTTCGATTAATTTATTCGAAGATATGTTAATTAGATAGGTGTTTTTGATTTTTTAGTTCTTTGATGGTATCATTGGACATAATATTCTAGGTCTAGAAAAATCAAGTGTTGAAAATGTGTTTTATTGAAGGCCATCTTGAAAAAACAATAAACAAAAAAAAATTAAAAAAAATTTCATGGTGAATAATATTATAATCGGTTAAAAAAACTTACACAAATAACAGAATATACAGGGCTACCAAGAAAATAAAACTTCTGCAGCGTTGAAACTCATATAGCCGTTTATAAAAATGTGTTTTAATAAAGAATGCATATTTATTTCGCTTATATCTTTAATTACTTTAATATATTATTACAAAACAACCATCAGCGACAGTGAATTTTACTGGGGACTCTCCACTTCTTATTGGCAAAATCTTTTTCTTTCTAATAATGAAAACATATAGTGTTCCATGTTGTTCTCATAATCGCTGTCACTGTGGCGAAGTTCTAAACAGGCTCAGACAGCACGGCCTGTCTTGCAGCGGAAGTGTGGGTCGCTTTATTTCATTTAGCACATTAACAACATCATCCGTATTAGATCCCAATGGCTTGGCAAGCAACGATTGCAAGAGACTGGACGACATGTCTTTATTTAAATGAAAGGAGGGGAGGCCTTTAGTGTCAGATGCAATGGCTAGGCGTACTGTGCTGGCGCTGCTGCTGCAGCTGCGGAAAACCTCAAGCTGTGTTAATCATTGGTAATTATATTTTCGAGCCATTTGGGGTTGAAACTGTCGGGTCTTTGTGTTCGAGTGCACATAGATTCTTTAAGGAAATCTCGAAACGGCTGGTTGACACTTACTGCCGCCAGTTCCTTTGGTTATATTACCAGACGATAGTGATGCGACTTTTAGTTAAGTTAGGATATCATTTTGTTATTTTATTAATAGGTATATTAATTAATAGGGCATAAGTTGTTATTATTAGATAAATTAAGGAGTAGAACTGTGACGTAGCATGACAACTAAAGTGACTGGTATAAATTAGAGGCCTTTGAACGTTCTCTCGTCGATTTGGTTGAAATGTGATATTATAGCTTGTTTTTTTGATATTGTTATGTAGATATTTTATTTTTTTGTTTTAATTCTGAATAAATAGTATTATACTAACAATGCCTTAATAACCATGCTTGGGAAACGCTTAGAAGCGAATGATCACATTGTGACTCAAGCTACAGATGATAATGTAATTTTAACAGCAAAATTATGGTTGAAAAGAGTCCCGGTATCACTAGTCAGTCCGCTTTCGTCGTTAGTCAAATTCAAAATAATTTTATTTTCTCTTCACAAACAATGGCATCAGATATAAATAATTTAGACAAGCTTAAAAACTATGTGACACTAGTTTGTGAGAGACTGGTGTCTGCAGTAGAAACACCTGTATTGCAGATGACCAGGGTCCCACCACACGGTATGTAAACATAATCAGTTAATATCACGATTTGATATAACGTTTTGTATCACTGAAATTACACAGACTATTGCAAAAAAATATTCCGTGTATTATTGTAAATCAAAAGTACAAGAATAACGTTGTCATACATGCTTTTCTTCTGCCAAAGTCAGTGCTGGTTCTACAATAACAGTGTCAGCATTATCTGTAGAGTCTGTTCAACTAGTCATCAGTTTACTAAAGTTTTAGTTTTTTGGGCTACCATTTTGTTGTTTATTTGAATTTTTAACCGATGTTAAAGTCTCTTTCCGCGTGAAATTTACTTCAATTTGATACTATACATGTTTTTTTTGTTCTTTAAAGATGGTGGTTTAAAATGCCATTTTGCACACCCCGATTTTTCTTGAATTGTATAATAGTAAAAAACCATAACCTGTCGTTTCAGTCGGGTAAAAAGTCGGTCTTTTTGGGAATTTGTTTCACCTCAAAACCTATAACTGTTAAAAATCTCGTATAAGTAAAAAAAAAGTCACGTGTAACCATTATCCTGAAACCTGCTTAGAGTTTTGGATTACATACGAATAGAATTTTCCACTTAGGAGCTTTGGCAGTGTGTAACGGTCATGTTGGTGAAGCTACAGTCTTTGGAAGGCTTTGATTCCTTTGTCGAACAGCAATTTAACTTTAGAGCACTCTGTCGAAACGCCCTATAAATGGTACTATCAGAATCATTCGTAACGATTCGATTCCTACTTAGCACTGTCGTGAAATCAAAATTCGACAAACCCAAAATAGCCCTTTTTTTAGGCCCCGTTCCGGAACGGAGCCTAAAAAAGGGCGTTGCGACTTGCGTTAAACGACACGCAAGCGCGTGTCTAGTTTCCGTCCGTCGTCGCTCCGCAAGACGCCTCGCGGTAGCTCGTGACAGGCCCTAAACTACTTCTTTCATATGATTTCTCCGCCGTTGCTGTCGCAAGATGCATGTCGCTTGAAGAGCGTGTAGCTCTTACCCACAGGGTTTATTGTAGGTAGATTGAACTCATAATTTAAAATTTATAAAAGTTTTTTTGTTAACAGGCGAACCATACTGCGGCGGTCAGATGGGATCCATGATGGAATTGGTAAGCAAAATATAGAGCAGTACAAAATAAAATGGTGAAGTAGGCATAGTCTCCAAATAAATTTGCAACCAGAAGGAATAAGCTTTTCTATGCTTATATAGTTTCAGACTAGTATTAGACGCTCGCGTAATAAAAGCGATCGTCGTTTCGCGTTCGGCGAAACCCGATTGTGCCTTCGGCGTGACGAGGCGTTCGCTGAACGAATGATCTTGACGAACGTTAATTTTAGGACACGGCCTTGGAGTATTCAAAATTTGCATTAAAATGATAAACCCTAGTTCTAATAAAGCTCTTTGTGGTTTCTTTGCAGGTTTGCCATTGTGGGACCTTACACTCAGTTTGTTCGTATCCTGGTTAATTATCTTCTTAATCGTCGCTCGAGGTGTCAAAAGTTCCGGAAAAGCTGCGTATTTCCTCGCTTTGTTTCCATACGTCGTTATGTTCATATTGCTAATCAGGTTAGTAAATACAAAACAAATAAAAAGTCCTAGCTTTCCTAGTACAGTCCATCGTAGTATTAACGTAACAGCTACGTATAATCGTAAATGCCGTAGCCGTAGCAGCTACTAATCTAATAGTCAATCATAAATCGGAGCCCGATTGCGACATCTGGGCGCCCAAAGTGAAACTGTTTTACTTACGTTCAGTTCCGGCAAACACTCTCGTAGTCGTCACTACTGTTATGCCTTCTCTAAGGCCACAACTGCTTGTAAAGCAGGCAGGTAGCGTTATAGCGGCTACCTACTTAGTGCGTTAAGTTGTAATGCATCTACATATATGTATTCGTTACGTTTGTTTCCAGGGCTGTCACTTTACCAGGCGCTAGCATGGGAATATTGTTCTTTATTACACCGCAATGGCATAAAATCTTGGAAATGAGAGTAAGTATATAATATACATGAATTTATTTATTTATCTACACAAAGACGCTGCACTAAATGCATTACTCCACGATATTTATAATAATAATAGATCTCGCATGTAGGTATCTTAATTATAGTAAAGCACACATCTAACTATTCCCGCGTTCATGTTACTTTTTGTTCCCCCGTGAAAACTAAGGTGAAGTGAGCGTGGAGTGATCTGTCAGTGCCACTGATGCTAGGGATTGACCAAGACGGGATGACACTGACAGCTCACTCCACGCAGGTCTTCACGGTGAGATTTTTACAGGATCGGCATGCTAGAACGTTCCAATTTTCAAATAAAATGTGAAATATGAACTCTACGATCGCTATTAATTAGGGCGTGGCCTTGAACTACACAAAACATCAATACTGAGATTCAAACTTTGTAGTGTTAGGAAGAAACTTTAAGTTTAGGGAAATAAGATTAAGAGTGTGTATACTTCCAGGTGTGGTATGCGGCAGTGACACAGGTATTCTTCTCTCTCTCCGCTTGCTCAGGAGCTCTTATCATGTTTTCGTCTTTTAACAAGTTTTCTCAAAATGTTTACAGGTAAGATATATTAAATCAGAATTATTCAAAACCATCTAAATCAGCTCGTCGCTAACCGATAGATACAGCTGTCTTGCCGACCAGAAAATAATTAACAATCCAAAAAGAACAAAGAACCTTAGCTATGCTTCCCTCTTTTCTGAATACACCATTTGAATCTAAAGGATAGACGAGAATTTTTCTGTTTTTCTTTGTCGACTTTACTAATCATTCAACAAAAAAATGGATATTGATGAGTTTGACAATGCAGCAAACAAAGCTACACAAAACATGCACGTAATACGTTCTCTTTTAATTTTTTCAGAGACTCGTTAATTGTTACCACGTTGGACACGTTCACAAGTTTAATCTCGGGCATCACTATTTTCGGGATTTTAGGAAACCTCGCGTTTCAACTTGGTTATGACAATATTAATGATGTTATCGGTACTAATTCTGGTGGTTCTAGTCTTGCTTTCATCTCTTACCCAGACGCTATAGCACAGTCACCGATTGTACCACAAGTAAGTAATTTTTACTACTTTTTTTTGCGATTGTACGGGTTGCCCAGTAGTAGATAGTAGTAGTAGTAGTAGCTATGTACTCACGCCCGAGGTTGTCGGTTAAAATCCGGGCAAGTACCAATGTGACTTTTTCAATTCTTAACGTTCTTTCTGAGTTTATCTTGGAAATTACTGACATCGGTAAAGTGAGCATTAACTTATAATTCATGAAGAAGACACCCGGACTATTATTCATTTATGTCTGAAATCGCCACTGCTTGCAAAACGGTGAAGGAAAACATCGTGAGGAAACCGGCATATCCTAGAACCAAAATTTCGAAGACATGTGACATCTTGAAACCCGCACTGGGCCCATAGTAGATTATAGCCCACTCCCTCTAAAAGAGAGGAAGCCTGTGTCCCAGCAGTGGAAACATTATAGGCTGATCATGCTGAAATCATGACGGATATTTGGTGACTCGGCCCATGTTTACAGTTATTATTTTCTTTCAGCTCTTTGCTGCATTGTTCTTCTTGATGATGGCGGTGCTTGGTGTGGGCTCAGGAGTAGCCTTGTTTTCAACAGTTAACACAATATTTCTCGACGCTTTTCCGAAGGTGCCCACTATTTACATGTCCGCGATGCTATCCACAGCTATGTTTTTAATCGGGCTCGTGTACGTAACCCCGGTAAGTTTTTTTTAAACCATTTTCTCAAGTTATAATCGAACAAATGTTCAGGCAGAGAGAAGTTATTTGTGTTTATAATAGAAATGATAAGGCTTAGGAGAGCGAACGATTAAACCAGTCAAAGTTTTCATCTTGTGAATTGAAAAATATATCCAACTTTGTCTTTAACATCTCTTTTCATGCTTTCCATTGCACTTTCAATGTTACAGGGTGGGCAGTACATTCTGGAAATAGTAGATTACTACGGTGGAACGTTCATGAGATTGTTTGCTGCAATCGTTGAGACTATAGGAGTATTTTGGATTTACGGTAAAACTGAACTAATGCTGCTGACCTTTTCTATGACTTCGAAAATGATTTCTCATTTACATTTTATTTTGTCAACTTCTTTTTTCGGGCAATGTCCTGAACATGTCGTGGCTTCACCTTATTTATATGTATACATGTATTATTATTTATTTACATGTATTTCACCACGACGGGCTATACCTAGACGTTTTATTCGCCCAATGAGCGTTTTTGACTTTTTCATTAACTGCCTTAATATTCCAGGTTTGGAAAAAATGTGCCTGGACATTGAATTTATGCTGGGTTTAAAGACTTCGTTTTACTGGCGCTTGTGTTGGGGTATTGTTACTCCAGTCATGATGATGGCCGTATTCTTCTATTCTCTCATTACAACAGAACAGTTATTATTCGGCGGAACGTATGAATATCCGAATGGTGCTTACAGTGCGTATTGTTTACCTACTCATTCTTGTAAATTACTTACATATTTTAGGTACACTATTTGCGCAAACTAATTAGTTTTTTTTTCAGTTGCTGGTGCGATTCTTCAATACTTCGGAATAGCATTGATTCCCATATTCATGTTAGCTACACTCTGGAAATATAAATCTAATACTTTTGTTGAGGTCAGTACGTAGTAACAAACATAAGTTTCCATCTATAGACATCGATATCATCGGTATAAAATATATAAAAGACATTCTATCTACTGGCACAAATATTTTTAAACCATTCTAATGTAGATTTTCAACTGATTTTATTAAGATATTGTGTAAAAATAACATGTCGAATCCCTACTGGAGCTACTAGGGTGAACACAAGAGCTTAAATTACGTAGCATTAAAGTATTGTCAATGTTTATTTACAGACTGTCAGAACTTCGTTCAGGCCAAAACCAACATATGGGCCTAGTATCCCCCAAAAACGCGAAGACTGGCGTGAGTTTCGCCGTAATGCCAAGTACGAACGGGAACTCAAACGCAAAAATTGGTGGCACCATATAGGTTTAAGTTTGATTGGAGGATACCGACGAGGGCGCAAATGAAATTAAACGGCTATAATATTTTTATCTCGATACTATTTATTACATTATTCATAATATTCAAACTGTGTTATTTTATATTATGCCTTCAAAAAATAAAGATATACCTACATAAGAGAAATCAATTCATGTGTCTCCCAAATCATTTCACTAAGTTTGTTTCTTAACAACTGCCTCGTTGTTCTAATGTTGTTTACAACTGCTGAGCGAGAGATCCTGGGTTGATTCCCAGATTCTTAGATAGTTAAAAGTCTACAAGCAACAAGCTAAATCTAAATGAATAAGTAACAAAATGAGTATCTATACGAATATAATAAAATAGTAACGAAATCAAAACCGTACATTGAATATTTTCGATAAAATGTAGTTGCTACGAGGTGTTAAAACGAGTCTGAGGCCGAACATAATTGAGGAGCATTTTTTCAAAACTATACATCGTAATATGATTTTTTTTCAGTAACGTGATTTATTTAATTACAAGGGTTTCTATAAAGTATATTAAATGAAATTGCTTATTAATTTATTAACTAGTTTAATGTGATACTTTTTACTTATACACAAAAAAAAGGAACACATAAACATACCAACAAAAAAATAGTGTTTTTTCAATTTTGATACATCTACTGTTGATGTCACGTTTTGATAAAAACCCGATACATTTAGTTCGAATTTGCTGCACGGATACGGGATTTCACCTTTATAATATTAGTGGATTATATTACGGGTTATATGTGGGTTATATATGGATAGTTTCGTCGTACATTGTCATCTTCGAGAGCTGAACCCTGGAGAACATCTGCATAAAATGCCTGAGCATCAGGATCATCAGATATATCACAGAATTTTAGTAAATTTTCAACATCTGCTTTCTTTTTTGAAGAAACCATGTTGGTTTTAGGCAACTGAGCATAGTCGAATCGTAAAAAAGATTTAACGTTTTCCTTCTTAACATCAACTATCACTGGCGCACTAGAGAGAGAATAAACTTCCTGAAAACTAATTTCAAAAAAAATAATAAGCGCGGGATCCAACTACAGTATAATGTAGTTTTCGGGTTTGGCTTATTTTAAATGGCAGTTTTGCCTTTATCATATCTTTGGCCTTAGCTTTCATGTCATAACTAAACCAATCTTTACCCCATTCGTTGACGTGGCCATGTTTATTTAGAAAGGAACAGTATTCATTGGGCGATACAATAACTTCACGTCGGCGGTAATCCTTTTCAACCCTTCCAAACACTCTATCAGGAGGCATAAAACTATGGCCTCGAATGGGGAAAAAGTGGGACAGCTTACAAAAAACTTTACTAGTAGCCATGAAATTTGCCAGCATGGCTAACATTAATGAAGTTTTCATTTTGACTACTGCAAGAATCCTAGGTTAAATTGTTTTAAAATACTGACGTACATTTCGACAGAGAACAAGTTTTTTCCAGAAATTAACCGTTGGTTTTCAATGAATGGGGGGCAAATAAGATCTTGAACACTTGTTCCTAGAAAAGTAGCTCTCTCTACATTTATACTTCAAAATATCACTTTTTATCAGGTCTCCCATTTCGCTATATCTTCAAGTTGTTTGATACTTTTACCACCTCGTCGATCTTTAGGCTGCTCACCAGTAGCTACACGAAGAAGACTCATTCGTTGTGTACCAGTTATTTTCTGAATCATCATATGAATGTGAAAGATGATGCAATAATTATTTAGTTTTGTAAGAATGAGACAACAACAATAACATCTGATGCACAACACGTTTGATGTATCGTTTTGAAAAAAATCGTTCGATGTAGATGTATCACTTTCAAAAAACTAATCGTTTACAGAATATTCGTAAAGACCATCGTGTAGCCCTACAGAGATTGAGTACGAAACGACAAAAATAACAGTTTTGAGATTTTGATTGATGTATAAAAAAATGGAATGTCTCTGGCATTATTTATAATTATCAGAGATATTCCATTTTAATTTTTTAATCCCTGATATTAAGTTTATATGAGTATGGAGCTCGATTTTCAGACTACTGTGCACCGTGGTGAAAATCAGTCATCTAATTAACATGTACATAATAAACAAGAAAAAATACTTTTAAATGTTCTTTCAAACTTAGAAATTCACAGCATACAAATGTCAAGAGAGGGGTAGCATTTCGAAAAACAGTTTCATGCTGATTGAATGAATGAATGAATGAAATGCACCGACCCTAGCGTGATTTGACCAGACTCGATTAATCGAATGAAGCCCAAGATTTGCACCAGCCCTTGAAGCCTCATGCTTCATGGTGCTACAAAGACCATTGCATATCAAGGAATAGACCGGAGGGCGCTTTAATGGCAGGGTGGTGGACGTGCCCTTAGGATAGGAAGGAGAGTGAGAGCCAATCGAGTAGTGCACCCTAAAATAAGCATTGGACTAGTGGAGAGAGCCGGGTAATATTTGTCTATGGGAGCTCATCTTTTAACGACGTCGCAGCCAATCTCTGCTATTCTGTGTTGTTCCAATATCTTCGTCTGAGGTCTCGCTGCTATCCGTTTCAGGTTTCTTGTATATTTCGCTGGCAGCTTTTTTTATCTTATCTCGTTCTACAGCCGTGTTCATCCAGAAGTTGATTTCCTTGTCGAAGTAAGTCATGTCCTGTTTGAGGTTGTCATTCCAAGTGTATATAGTTCGGCCGACTTATTTGGATTTGGCCTTGTACTGCATTGCAGCATGTAGCAGGTGTGATTTTCGTCGTCTGTGGAGATGTGCGAGATAACACATCCTGTGGTTCTTGATGCGTTTGGTTACGGGTTATCCTTTTAAAATTTCATGCATTTTCTTTTGTTTTGGTTTATTCTTAGCGTGGTGGTGGGTTAATTAGGTCTCTCATGATAACTCTTTCATATTTTCACAGTCTTGACCTGTTGGCTTTAGTGAGTGCCGACACTTTCAGACTGTGTATCATAGAAGGTACGATCACCATTTGATACATGAGTCTGGCTAATTTCTAGCCCATATTTGAGTTTATTATGAATGCTATAGGTGACTTCGCGTCACAATTTACATTCACATTTATTTAAAACCACAACCAAATAACGATCCCAAATGGCTTAGTATGTTCAAATAATTTCACTACAACATGCCTTCTGCATTCCTACAAAGCGCGTCACGTCACCCTCACTGTTTTTGCAGCACTTTTGAACTTAACACTTGACACTGGGACCGACTATTTGTGCGGCTATTTAACCTTTTTTTTGTTTTAACCGGCTACCTGAAGCACATTTCTGTAAGCTTGGTGCAACAAAATACAAGTTTGTAGAAACAATGCTTTGATTTTAATGATATGACGATTCAGCTATTAAACAAAAATCTCTCTTTCCGCCCTTTTCAAGTTAGAACATACGTTTACAAGGTAAGTACAATTCTGACGCGGCAATTAGGATGTCTTCTCCTCCCCAGAACGCCTCGTTGAAGGTTTACATCTACTTGGATCATTTATTAGCCGTATTTCCTGGGAATAAATGCTACAATTGTTAACATATGATAGGTTAGTGTCTAGGTCAAGGTAATAAGTTCTTGTACAAAATCTAAATCGACAGCGTTCGTTTTGTTTTGAATTAATAACATCCTACAGAAACCTTTCACCAGAATGTCTCTTGCTCTCACGACCCTGCTGACCCGCTAGGCCCAACCACAATTAGATTAAAGCTGAAAATCAAAACTCAGTTCGATTGGCTTATTTAGCCTTTTGGCCTTAACAAAAACAGTTAAGCTGGACAATTAAACTTGATCACAGCAGATCCAGGCTTTCAGGCTTTTTACGCAAGTTGTTGATTGCCTTCGAGGTTGTTATCGATGCTCGTTGGAGCCTTAAATGATTTGCTATAAATTAAAACAATAGCTAAGCTAAGTGAGATCTTTGTACTTTCTTGTTGAGAATTAAATTTCCTTAACCCATAGAATGGATTGATCTCACCAAATTCGAAGCTCAGAATCCTTTGGCAGGCAAGCAGTTCCTTGCATGTATGTAGGTGTGCAGTTCCAAAGAATTGAATTTCGCGACACAGGGCACACTAGTAGTTTCTTAAACACTTATCACTTCGTTGTCCGAAACTGGGCGCAGGGTTGGCTCACGTGTCGCGCACGCTTTTTTTTTTGTTTTTTTTTGTAGGAACACAGCCGAGACAACCGCTCGCTACGATGGGTCACAACCGAATCTTTCGAAAAACAGTTTCATGCTGTAGAAAAAGTGACAACGCAATTCCAGAAACGCTTACCTACCACTTTTAGATTTGGTTTTCAGTTTGTAATATTTTCTTAAACAAGTTTGTACATAGATAGCCGTATATTTTTTTTGCACATTGTGATTTTAATATGAACTACTCTGAAAGTGAATGAAGTGAAAATGAGAGTCACCACTCTCATCTTCACTTAATTCACTTTCAGAGTAGTTTGTCCAAGAAACAATTAGAGAAATAGCCAAGAAGAAGTTGCAAAACTAAAAGATTGTATACATCACCATGCAACACATTCCATCATTCCAATACTAAGAGACACTTAAATTAAATTAAATCTATTAAACAAGCTTTACATTTAGGCAGAGACACGCAGATGTCTAAACTCGAAGTTTTAGCCAACATGTTATATTGCCTACAAAGTCTTGGCACAGCGGCGTAGTGAAAGAGGTTAGTTTTAGAGCCTGGGGTGCCTGGGAATCCGGATTGGAATGTAATGAGCTCTAAAATTCACTGCAGTCTATTGTTCCACTCAATATCTTGTGAAGGATGATGCAGTCCAGTTTCTTCCTACGACTGGCTAGTGTATCTATGTAATAGTGCATCAACCTGTTAGTGTAGCTAGTGAGCTGTTTAGCCAAGTGATCTCCGCATCACAGATGATAAAGGAACCGCTTTTGGACACTCTCTTATCGCTTGGAGTAAACCTTGTAATGCGAATTCCATACTACGGAACTATATTCTAAGATTATACGGAATAAAGTGTTGAAAAGCTTTATTTTAGTAGCGGATCTTTCAAATGCTTTACTATTTCCATGGATGTGCACATCGAACTAATGACTTTTTTTATACACATACATAAACTCACGCCTTCTTCCCATGAGGGTAGGCAGACACCACATTCATTTTCATTATCGTACGAACCATTTTCGCGCTATGATTTTTGTAATCGTGAAAAATCATAGCGCGTAAATGCTCCCGGCGCATTTCCATTTTTTATGAGACACGATAATTTTAATTAGCTCGCAAACAATGTGGAGTTTCTGAGTCGCCTGGTAGAAAATGGACTAGAAGATTTTAGTTTATGGCGGAATATTTTGTTTGTCTGGTTATAAGCGGACTAGTTAATTAAATAGCGTAAGAAAATTTCGAAATTTTTAAGTAACCTTCTGTACCTATGTGTCTTCCAGTTTATATGTGTGTGTATTGTCAAACCTAAGAAAGTGAAATCGTTAATTGTTCATAATTTTTATGGATTAAATGTAAAGTTTATAATATTCGTCTTTTTTGTCGACGATGAAAAATTATTAATTTGGTTTTGTTGAAGTTCATTTCGAGATTATGCTTGATCATCCGTTATTGTTTTATTAAGAATAGTGATCAGTTTTTCATCTAAATTAGCATTTGTTTGGCACGAGGTGAGAATAGAAATATTCTCCGCAAACAGTACAAATGGCTCATCTATGGTTTTGGGGAGGTCATTTTTGTATATGAGGAATAGGAGGCCGCCTATAACGCTTTCCTGGGGAATTGAAGCATGTATTTGTCTGACATCAGATCTCACTATTTGTGTTTTTTTTGTTTTTTCATTGTAATGTTCAGTCTCAATCAGTTGCTATCTACCCTTAAAATATGATGAGAGCCAGTCATGGGCTTTCCCGCGTGTATCTATTCCATGTAGCTTATTCAATAATATTTTAAAATGCACTTTGTCGTAGGCCTTAGTCATATCAAGTAAATATACCTATTGCGTATTGTTTATTATTAAGAATATTTAAAGCTTCTTGAATGTACTTGTAAACTGCTAGCATTGTAGATCTATTTTATGGAAATCCGTTTTTGCAGTCTTCGAATATCTTGTATCTTTCACAGAAATAATATACACGTTCGCACATTGCTTTTTCAAAGACTTTAGATGCTGTGGGTGTTAGGACAATTGGTCTATAATTATGTGTGTCTGTTTTAGCGTTCTTTTTGTGAATTGGTTTTATTAGAGCTATTTATAGTAGATTGGGGAAAATACCTTCTTCGAACGATTGATTAATTTGTGAAATGGTAAGGTTAGTTCGTCAACGCACTGTCTGAAAACAGTTGGTGGGAGTTCGTCTAAGCCGTGACTTTTTTGTTTTATAGGTTCCATAAGATCCTGTATATTTCATAACCATCGACTGGGAAACATGGTATTTTCAGTGGGATTAATCACTTAAGTTTAATTCGTTAGGGTAGGTTACCGACTGCTAGGGTGGTTTATTCCCCAATGGATGCGAAAAAGATGTTGAATATGTTAGCTACTTGTTGAGGTTCACTTACTAAGTTTGTTGTTTGTAATGGTATATTTTGTTTATCGTTTTTGTTTTTCTGCGTCAGATTTCAGCGGGCTCTCCGAAATTTCTACCTTATTTGTTCCTAAAAGTAATACTAGTGGTCCGTTTTTTGCCTATGAATCCATCTATAAGGCTACGAGCCAAACGAAGTCTGTAATCTCTATGTGTGTGAACAGTTTGCTTGTGTGCCAGTGTGAATTTGTATGTACGATATGTACGCGTTGATAATAGCTGCATCCAACATTATATAAAATAGGCGCAACCAGTTGCGTCTCGATTTTGGGCCGATTGGTTATGAGGCACGGAAGTGATCAAAATGATCCACTCCTCTCATATTCACAGTAAATTCGGCGATAGCAGTGGGGATAGTAATATTTTTCTTGGAACCATCCTTCTGTGTTCGCTTGACCATAGACACAGATTTTGGGTTGTGTCCATCCACTGTATAGCCAAAACTGGAGCTTTGCTTTTATACATGAACTCGTGCTTTCCAAGTTTTTCCTTCGTCAGTATATTTTTGAGCAACAACTTTTCTGGTAAGCCTTTTCGGTTCAAACGCCCGGTACTGACGGCTAATATTCCTTTCTTTATCAGCAAATCATTCATCAGAGGAATGCCAGTGAAGAAGTTGTAGAAAGCTGCAAGAGTATTGCGTGGAACACCTTCATATAGTTTCATTATCACATTGTATCCAAAGCTTTCCTCACTTGGTGCATGTTCGTCTGCATTCCCGATATAGAAGACATAAATGTACCTGGTCTTAGCATAACACCGAGCCCATACCTTTTTGTATATTTTTTTTGGCATGTAATGTTTGAGTGTGCTTTTTCCCTTTAACCATGCATTCGTCCACCGTCTGGGTGCTTGATTTAGAACACTGAGTCTGGATTACTTCGCCACTAGCAGTGTAAACAATAGCTCCGTAATAAAAGTTTTCCGTAGTTCAATTAAATTGTGATAACGTATAAAAGTGACTAATAAAATATGTAACGTGTATGTATACGAAGAATAGTTATAAACTGTGCAAAATAACATTAAAGTTGAACTACTCGAACGTTTTGATAACGTTTCGTACCAATAACTTCTAATTTATATTATAATAAGCTGCAAAGTCGTTACTAAGAGAATAACTGTGAATAAAGTGCATAGTGTAATGAAATAATCCAAGTTTCTAGCTAGTGAAAACCACATTTTTTTTTAAATCCTCTCTTTGTAACTGTTTATTTTGAAATTTTTACACCGACAGCTTATTGTGCCCAACGTCTAGGCGTGACCTCGAGATTCAAAGTTCAATTGCGGCTCAGTACTTGTACAACAGGGACTTGTTTTTGAAGACTAAAACAGTGCTTTTAGTGTATTCCGTTATAAGATACTTTCTGCATGTTTTTTTTTTCTGAAAACATGGAAACCTTCAGTAAGGTTACTATAAGGAAAACCCACATGCCACGCTCTCTCTCTCGTTTTTCCAATGAATCCATTGACAGTTTAGCATCAAATTTAAGTGCCAAAAGTATGATAGACCTTTAGACACACCTAAAATCTGATGAAACCGTACGCTTAAAAAACATAATTAAAAATCTTAAGGAGCAGATCATGAGGATCACTAGGTTAAGAGAATGCTTCATTCAAAGAAAAATTAGCTGACGAAAAGCTTAAATTTATCACTTGCGGCAAATGTACATCACAAGCACCAATGCCAAAGAAACCGATACTAAAGATATGGATTCAACAGAAATGGATTCTCTTACAATTACCGTGAAGAATACATTAAAGTTATTCTCACACGAAGAACAAAAATACAAACCACATGCCAAAATAAGTAGCAAAACCTGGATGTGGAAAGATACTTGTTCTGTCGGACGACCAAGGGAAAGGTAGGTATAGTTCAAGGGTTTCTGGAGCAGATATAAGAAAATAAATGTATTATAAATAAAAACGCCATAGCAGGGATTAGGAAACCAGGTGCAAGTACAGATGAAGTCTTGTTGAGTTGTAATACATTAACGGAACATTTCATAGAAAAAATGACAGCGTGATTATAATGACCGGTAGAAATGACTCGAATCCTTTAAAATTTTTGACTGAAATATCTGCACCGGTCAAGATTCTGAAAAATTGTAATATCTTTATTGTAAATGGTACAATGCATTTCTGAATGAGCGTAAACTCAATTATCAATTGAAACTGATTGCACAAAACTATAAAACTGCACTTTAATTGAAGCAAATAGGTACAATAGCATCATAAAACAACTAATACACGAAATTAACGTTGTACAATATAACAACAAATATCTTCTGTTTAACGTTAACAAAGGCTTAAAAGGGAAATCATTTGATTCAGAGCATTACACAATTTAGAAGCTTCTAGCTTCAAAAATTTTGTCATCTCCAGTAGTCAATATAAATGTCCCAAAAATGGCACTATTCCTTATTATTTTTGTAAAGTTAATAAACTGCCAACGATGACTAAAAACGTATCAGCGGAGCCCACAGCGGTAAGTAAAGAGTCATTTTTTCTTACTCAATCAAAAAACACGGTAGAAGTAGCTTTTCAGTTCTGCAATAAAATATAGCTGGGGCCTTAGTCAAACTTAATGACATAGATGTGTCTATTAACGATTTGCGTGAATCTGGTATAAATATAGATGTAATATGCTTAAGCGAACATTTTGTCTTTGAAGTGCAAGAAAAGTATCTGAAACTCAATAATTTTCATCTTGGTGCCATTTATTCACGGCCTAATCAGCGACGAGGGGGAACGTGTATACTTTTCAAAAATCACCTCCAAAGTACTGAACTGAAGGAAATTAATTTTAACATTGAGAAACACTTTGAGATTTGTGGGCTTGAAATCAAATCTATGCATGTAATCTTATTATGTGTATACAGAACACCCTCATCAAACATAACAATATTTTTTAAAACTTAAATAAGATAATAAAAAGTAAAACAATAATAGCAGGACACTTCAACATAAACTTTCTACGTAAAGACATAAATTGTAAAAAAAACAAAGAACTAATTTCAACATATGGAATGCGGTGCCACATTCAAGAGGCCACTAGGTTGAATACATGTATTGATAACAGCATTAGTAACATTCCTTAAGTAGTAGGTAAAACTCATAATGTCTGTTTATCTGATCATACCACAGCACAGGTTGTTTAATTCGAATATAATCTTAAAAATTAAAAACTAAAACTACCTTACTTTTGTGCTGGATAAGTGGGGTGAAAGTAGTGCAAGGACTTTTTACTAACAGCACCATCAAAACGGCAACTGACTTTTGGACGCGACGCTGTCTCACGACAACCAGGCAGGTTACCAGGGCTGCGCCAAAATGTCATACGGCGGCGCGGTGACCCAGGCTGCCAGCGCGACTGCGCCGCTGTCATTGTGCTTCAGTCAAGCTCTGACAATTTTTTATATGCCATTTTTATTATTTTAATGTAAAAGTTACCTTTATTGTGTGAACGAAAAGTCGTGTAAGCAGTCTTAATTTATTTATCACACATCGCTGGATACCCTAGTGAGGTGCCCTCATTGTCCCCAAGCACGTTTTTTTAAAGGTGAACGAGACTTATGGTACATTTGGGGAAGAAACATAAACCCCACAATGTGCCTTCATCATGCCCGACAGTACACACTTCCCTAACACCTGATTCACCCCGCTCAACCCTTTTGGAAAACCCTTGCAACAATAAAAACGTCAACTCCAGTTTTAAAGAGAGTTCCTCGTGGCGCGAGACCATCCGTCCGTGGCATCCAGTTTAGCGCGTTGTATCCGCCTCGCCGACCAAGAGAACTCTCTAAGTGCTTGGGAGCAATTGCGGTACGTGCGTTATCCACTTTCCTCAATATTGCTAAAGGTCAGGTCATCCTTAAGATTGACATTAAAAATGCTTTCAAGTCCGTAAACAGGGACGCCTTGTTGGCAGAAGTTCAAAAAGAAATACCCAAAACTTACAGTTTTCTATATCAATGTTACAGGTACCCCTCTAAATTACTTTATAAAGACAACCTTTTGAAATCAGCTGTTGGTTGCCAACAGGGGGATCCTCTTGGGCCAGTCATTTTCAGTTTGGAAATAAATCCAATTATTCGACAGCTAAATTCAAAATTCAACGTATGGTATTTGGATGACGGAACCCTAGGAGGTGATGTCGACACAGTCTTAAAAGACTTAAATTTTTTTAAGAAAAAATCAGTTATATTGGCCCAGACCCCAAACTATTTTGGACAAGTGACCCATTTTCCAAAATGAACTGTTACCTCAGACCCCCATGGCCAAATTACCTACTTTTAAGATCAACCCCCTTATTCCTATTGGTCCGCTAACTTAAAACAGCTGCTACAGAGTGTTATTTTTCATTCTGACTTAGGTCAATAGAAGACGACAGAATGAGAATTAGCAATGCTTTAAGTTAGCAGACTATTATGAATAAGGGGGCCTATCTTTAGTTTTTTCCTATTGATACAAAATACCGAGGTACTAAGGTACCAATTGGAAAACTTTGCATTTGGTTAAGTGAGTAAATTTGACTTCATTTTCTCATCAAAATTTAACAAAATAAAAAGGCATACAATTCAGTAAATATCAAGTTTAATTTTAAATAATGATTATTACAAATTAGGTACTTAACGAATCTTAAGTAGGTAGGAAATTATATTTAAAAAAGTATTAATTCGCAAAGAGAAAATAAACATTCAGTGTGATGGATGAACCTGGTGACTATCTACCAGTATAGCTACATCCGGTTCAATATTGGTGAGTTGCAGCCTTAAATCTCCACGTTCGTTGATTTTCAAACGGTTTCTTTGTTTCGTCAAAATGTTTGTTGCCTCACTGAAGCTTTTTTCAACTAGGTATGATGATGGAAAAGCGATAAGGTATTTTTCAGCAATGGTCCACAATGTAGGATACTGTGTTACAATGTTGCGTTGCAACCAGAACTTCAATCCATAATATAAATACTAGGAACAAACGCAAATTTGTTGTTCCTCCTACCAGGCTCAAAAAAAATTGGTGGCTCGTTTAAATGTAAATGTATACGTTTTTATAATAAACTTCCTAGCCACATTCAAGGACCAAGCCTTAATAAATTCAAATCTTTTATAAAGGGGAAATTATGCCAGAAAGCCTATTATACTGTCAAATTATACTGTCTATATTGAGGACAGGAAGGCTTGCGTCATTGTATTTTTTTTAATTCTTTCAATTGTTTTAATCATGGTCTGGCTGTTTGAGTACTTTATGCGGCCTACCCAAATGTCCTTTCTTTTGTATTGTTCGTCGAATCGTTGAGCTCCTTAGTTCTGAGTTGAGTGCACTGACTGGACAGGTCTACTAAAATCTGTGTGGTTCTTTCCTCAAAAGACCATTTCAGACACCAGTCTACAGGGTCCTCACATGACCTGACCAAGATTATGTCTGGACTTTAAATGAGACTGTGACCTCTGAGTTTGTTTCGGCCTTTCTTCTCAGAGTAGTCAGATAGGTAACGCCGAACTCATCTACCTTTAAAATACAATTGACGTGTAAAAGTGTTTGTAAAAACCTACTTACAGAAATAAAATCATTCATCATTTATCATTTATTTATCATTTATCTGATAGCCTTGGTTGAACTTCTGCTTAAGCTCTTCGTCTGTGCTGATGGTAATCAACTCTTCTTGCACTATCACATTGGCTTCTTCTATGGCTGTGGTATTTGTAAATTTAAAAGATCCTCAAACCTCTCCGTAAAATCCTTGAGAAATGCGTCCAAGTGAGTGACATATATTAAAATGTCATCATCTTGAAGCATTTCTGGTAATTTTGAATAATGCAGAAACTGCGAATATTCTTTTCTGCCTAAATTTTGTTTATAAAGGATTAGTTTACCCACGAAGGCCGATATTATCAGTCAAGTAATAAATGTCTGTTTTACAATTGTTCAGATTTTCTTTCAAATTCGGATCTTTTTCTTGTAAAAACTCCAACACAGATTCAAAAATGGCTGAAAATCTTTCTTAGCAAGAGCCTCTTGATAGCCAGCGAACTTCTGTGTGCAGAAGTAATCGACTTCATCGTTTTCCTCACATAGCTGAGCAAATAACCGATAGTTCAAAGAATTGCTTCGAATCTTGTTGATAGCATTTATTACATATTGTAAAGACTTATGCAATCTAGGACTCAGCTTTTTGCTACTGCTACTAAATGCTGCCTGTGAATCACGCAGTGAATGACCAGTACATCAGGCAGTTGTCGCTTTAAGTGAGCTATAAAACAACGATGACGACCAACCTTAGAGGGTGCACCATCAGTCGCAACAGAAACAATGTTCTTCCATGGAATAGCTTTGTCTGTAAAAAATATTCCACTGCCTGAAAAATCAATTCTCCTCTGGTATCAGTCTCTAAACATGTAGCAAAAAGCAGTTCTTGGCACATATTTTCATCTTTGATATATCGAACATATCCTAACAACAGAGCCTCATTGCCGGGTAATGTAAACTCGTCCAACTGGAGAGAGAATCTGTTGGTTTAACTGCTTGAAAAAATAACAAGGGCTTACTTTTTTTGTCAGCGTGTACTCTTGATAAGTGGTCATCCATTTTTGCAGGCTTCATGGCATCGTTACTGAATACTTTTTAACATATGAGACATACCGGCAAGTGTTAAATCCGAACTTCAAGTAGTCCAAACTGTATTGTGTGCTTTTTTTTTTTTCGTGTAACATCATAAAAAAAAAGAACCAAAATAAAAATTTCTAATAATTGTGGTGCTTGTGGCTCAGTAATAGCAGATTTTTATAGGGAATGTTCCAATGTAAAATGCAACGTAAAATACGACTTAGCATGTCTAGTAATAAATAAAGAAGCGTTTAATACTCAGGCTTATAAGAATAACTGGACTTGCCCGGAATGCATTTGTTCGAAACCGAAAAGAGGGAATAGTGACATTCCAGTCATGAATACCCCTGACTTCAAGATTAACACTGCTACACCAATTAGCAATGTAAATTTGCTGCGTGGGAGTCAGACTCATTTCACACCAATAATTAGATATTCGGATTCTGTACTGCTAGAGGAATTGAGAGAATTTCGATCAGAAATGGTAGCTCGCATGGACAGCCAAGCAAAGTCTATAACGCTCTTATTGAACCAGTTTTCTCAAACCAAAACTGAAATGAACAACGTAGTTATAATGATGAGGGTACTCGAGGAAAATGTAGAGGCTAAGATAAACCAGGAACGACCAACTCAAGAGGTAATTAAGGAGTCGTCCGACTATCCTCCTTCTACTCCAACTTTAGCAGACATTGTGAGACAAAAGAGCAGTTCTAACGTATGCGGCCCAAAGAAAACGTCTTCTACCTACACCTTAGCGCAAAATGTAAACAACTGTGGGGCCACGAAGCCGGCTGTGCTACCGGTAAAGACTACGTCTATTATTAACCCACTGGCTGCTAAGGAACAAACGTATGCAGGAACTGAGGATAGTGAATCGGCCTGGACAACTGTAAGAAATAAAATAAAAAACCGACAACCTAAAGATGTGAGAGTAGGAACAAATACGGAGTTGAAGGCAATCCAAGCCACAGAACGGAAAAAGCACCTGCATGTCTGGCGGTTGCATCCAGAAACTTCGCTGGAAGCCATAACCAGTCACGTGAAAAACGTATGTGGCCCAAATGTTTCAATCAAAGTTGACAAAATCAAACACAAAACCGAACGTGATTACTCGTCGTTTAATGTAGGAGTGCCTGAGCATTGTTTTGAAAAATTAAACCAAGCAGAATGTTGGCCTCTGAACGCGGAATTTAGTGAGTGGATTTGGTTTCGGAAGTCTAGCAAAACAACACCAAATGAATAACATTGAAATATTCTATCAAAACGTCAGAGGTCTGCGAACGAAGTTGGACGAATTCAGAAATAATATAAATTCTTTAAATTTTGACGCAATCACGGAATCTGGTTGCAATGATTCTATACAAGATCCGGAAATTATCCCGCCGGGTCACAAACATGGAGGCACGTTTTTTGTGGCCACACACCGGTTCGAGCTGCGGCAAGTACTTGTTACCGACGTTTCGATAGATAGCTGTGTTCTTGAAATGGTTTCTGCGAAGGTATACTTAATTAACAGATTTTTGTTTTTGTGTTCGGTGTTTTATATTCCGCCTGGTAGTTCAGAGAATGACTACATGATTTTGTTCAGTATAATAGAATAACTGTGCTCTAGATATAAGGAAATTGTAGTAACAGGTGATTTTAATTTACATTCGTGTCCTTTGAATGTAACTAATTATTATGAATTTTTCGTGTCGTTTTGCGAATTCATTCAAAGTATTATTACTTTGTACCCAATTGTTTAAATAGACAGCTGGGTTTGGTTTTAAGTTCAGGTTTTTACGGTGAGGTGTCGGTAGTAGCGGCGGACGAGCCACTCGTACCGGTTGACGCGCATCACACGCCGCTCGCGAACCGCGTGCCACCCGCGAACGCGGCTGTCCCCATCGCCGGCGCGCCGCCGCCGCCCCTGCTGCTTCCCCTGCTTGTGCGCCTGGTTCATGTGAACGTAATATTAGACTGCAGTGGAACTTTTACAAAGCGGATTATCAATTGCTGTATTCAAAGTTAGTTTCGATTGATTGGAAAAGCTTGTATTAGCTGAGCGATGTAGGAGCAATTTTGGATTTATTTAAAAAAACACTATATAACATTTTGGATAACTGTGTTCCCAGGAAAAAACTTTGTCCACAGTCGCGGTACATTTATCCGGAATGGTATACGAGAGAAATAATAGAAGATTTAAGAACTAAAGCAAGACTTCACAAGATATTTAAAACTACTAAAGTTAGTACGGATTATGAAGAATATTCTAAATACAGAGCACTTATTAAAAACTCTATAGAAACTGCTCACAAACTGCATCAACATAAAATCCAGTGTCAGTTTGCTAAAGATCCTAAGTCATTCTGGCAATACATACGATCAAAGAAAAGTGCAAGATGCAAGAAAACTATTATTAAAGAGGGTGAGCATCTATCGGATAACGAGTGTGCTAAACAGTTCGCATTTTTTTTTAATCAGTTTACAGCGGTCAGCCGCCGCGGTTAGATGCTCAGGCGGCGGCCTCGGGAGCGGCGAGCAGTGCGCGGGTACAACTTGACGCACTGCATCTGGATGACGTCATAGATGCGCTTGAGCGCCTGAAACCGAAGCGTGCAGCGGGCCCGGATGGTATACCGGCATTTCTTTTTAGAGATTGTGGTAGGGTGCTCGCGGAACCTCTTCTTTACATTTATAATATGTGTCTTCATTCGACGACGTTCCCCACTCAGTGGAAGATCACGCGGGTCATTCCCGTATCCAAGGGCAAGGCGGGATCAGACTTAACTGGTTATAGACCGGTGGCCGTGCTGTCGACGCCGGCCAAGGTGTTCGAGTCTGCGATCCAGCGCTCCATGCTACAGCAGGTGCGCGGACACCTGGCTGACGCACACACAGCATGGCTTCCTGCCGGCGCGAAGCACTGCGACCAATCTGCTGAACTTTATGGCGCAGGTTGTGCCGGTGGTAAATGCTGGTGGGCAGGTTGATGCTGCTTATTTTGATTTTTAAAAAGCTTTCGATACCGTCGACAATGACGTCTTACTGACTAAGCTCGCAAAAGTCGGCTGCACACCACATCCATTGAACTTCTTCGCCAGTTATTTGAAAGATAGACAGCAGTACGTTGATTATAATGGGTGTGAATCCTACCCATATTACACCTGGTCCGGTGTGACCCAAGGCAGCAATATGGGGCCTCTCGAATTCATCATAATGATAAACGATTTGCCAGATGTCTTTAAACATGGCACTTGTTTATTATTTGCGGATGACCTTAAGTTGCTGCTCCAGGTTAATAGTGAATCCGATTGCGAACGATTGCAGGAGGATATAGATAGGGTAGTGGAATGGAGTCAGGACAACGGGCTTTTCTTTAACGTGTCGAAGTGCTCTGTGATGAGTTTTACGCGCGCGCGTGCCCCTCTAGTGCAAAAGTACGTGGTGGGCGCTGCGCCTATGCAACGAGTCTCTCAGGTACTGGATTTGGGGGTTACTGTTACTCCTGAACTATCTTTCGTGATCATATTACGGGGGTCTGTAAAAGAGCGTTTAGAAACTTGGGTTTTGTTCTGAGGCAGACAATGCACTTCACTAACATCGCAACAGTCAGGGTCCTGTATGACGCAATTGTTAGGAGTCATTTGGAACATGCTGCTGTCATATGGGCTCCGCATGAGGCCAAGTACTCGGTAATGCTGGAACGCGTACAAAACAAGTTCACGCGCCATTTGTACAAGAAACTGTATCGGGTATATCCGTTTTACCCGTTGATGTACCCCACTCGGTTTGTGCTCGGTATGGTCGGATACAACCAACTGAGGGTGCGACGGGAGTTCACGCTTGTGGCGTATCTGGTTAGGTTACTTCGTGGAATTGAGCATAACCCGGGAGTACTGCAGCGCCTGTGTATATGTGTACCGGACCGATATATGTGGAGGCGGCGCCGCCCGCCGCTGCTGGCTGTACCGGCTGCCAGGACCAACCTTCTCGCCAAAGCACCAATGACCCATGCAATTCGGGTGATTAACGATCTTCACGGGAAAATCGATGTATTTACAAGCCATTTGAGTGAATTCGCAAAAATACTATTGTTTGTTTTATGTTATAGTGTAAATTAGTAAATTAATTAAGTACTAGTATTTTTAAGTTTTTCATAGTTTTTAAATTTATATTGTAGGATAATTTTAAGACCTCGCTATCGCATTAGGTATCACCTGTAATGATAGTTGTAAGGGAGATTTTAATAAATAAATAAAAATAAATAAATAAAACTCTCAGTAATCCTGCAAATAAAAAAATAAGAAACTACCTAAATAAAAAACAATAGCAAACTGTTAAGTTTACTGGTAAATTTTTACAATTGAAACAACTGAGGCAACTCCAAACTGTTGCAAACAATCTACAGATAGCTCAACTGATCACTATCACACAGTGGGGAAATGTAGACAGCGTCCACAAGATGACCAAAACGTCCCCAAGGAGTCGATATCGACCACTTTGGGAATCCCTGGCCTAGACCTTAACCTTTCAAAATGTGAAATTTATCTTCCAGAAACCACAGACAGACAGACTACCTTAGCAAAATTATGTACCATAGCACCAAATATCAAAATTACGGAAAGAGACTTTCTTCTACTCCTAGGGTCCCAAGTTTTTGACGAATCCTTTCACACGTTCATTGAAGAATAAAAAATCAATGATGTCTCGGAAAGACTTTTCAAAATTAACATTATTCAGCCTTCACACTCATTCGATACTGTTGTTTTGGACCAAAATTTACATATAACCTTCGCTCCACCCATCTGTGGAAACATAAACAACTTTTACAAAAAGTAGACCAAATTATTAGAAAGACACTAATTTCGATCCTAAATGTGGCCCTGGACGACCGAGCGTGGCAGCAAGCCACACTTCCCATTCGCCTGGGTGGTCTCGGCGTCCGCAAAATTTCAAGTACAAGTTTACCGGACTTCCTCTCCTCGGTCCACAGTACTGATAAGTTAACCAGGAATATTTTATCCTCTTCACTGGTCGATTTTGAAGTACCGTGTTTGACCGACGTGTTGAACGCTTGGAAAATGGCTTGTCCCAATACGGTTTTCCCCGACAACCCGTCCTCCCAGAGACGGTACCTGGGACGTGCCGCTCTGCAGTCTTATACGGAAAATAAAACACGTCACCTAATACTGTTGAGCGTGCCCGTCTGCTGGCTGTGGGAGAATGGGATAGGAATGCACCATAGGCACAATGATGGATGACTCATCGTTTCGGCTCGCTATATGTATCCGCTTGGGCGCACCTTGTGGGTTTTGGGTTCCAGTGGGTTGGAACCGGGTATTGCATAGTTCACGGTGAGTCGGAACTGTCTGCGAAGATGCCCCAGTGAGTCGGGGTGGCTGACTGCTGGTGTCGACCAGGAGAGGGATTAAGCGCTCTGCTTGTGGACCGGCCGAATGTGCAGTGTGCTGTGCCAAGGTTGCTGATGAGGCTGAGGGTGATGACCAGGTACACTGCGCTGTATGCTGATGGTCAGGACAACCGTTCAAGCCGTGTTTGCTGGCTGGCTGTGTGACTTGGGGGGGTGATGATGATGACGTCAAGCTGAAGTAGTTGCACGAAGGCTGCGCTGACGTTCATGCTCGGGGACCAGTGGAGGAACAGGGTGTAACGTCAGTATGTGACGTCAGTGTGATGCGTTGTTCGCATGTAGCGGTGTAGATGCCGCAACACTATCATTACATGGCGGAATGTGTCTTTCATCACATCTTTTGTACCTACCACATTTTATGCAAATAAACGATTTTGATTTGATTCGTTTAGTTTTGTTATCATTGGACGTATTTTATAAAGGTCTTTGGTATTATCTTTCAGATGAATGTTTTCAGTCATTTTTTTTTTATTTCTTTTGAGTGAAAGATTGTGCAATGTCAGGATTTCTATAAAAAGTATCAGTTGACCAATACAAATTGACATCAGGTAAGGAGTGAAGTCCCATCAATTTCAAGACACCAAGCTATGCACGCATTTCAGCTACTAATGTTGGACTCCAGTGAAGCGTTTACCTCTGTGCCGCATAAATGTTTGTTTGTTCAACTTATTCTACGAGATCATGACGAAAGTAGCTGTCAAAAATTTCTTTAAGCGGGGTTTTATGAGTGAAGCGCATGTCAGCCACTTAACAATCTTTGGAACCTTATCTGACCAGTTTTGTGCCACACGAATAGGCCTACATAAGGTTAAAGAAATTTATTTCTCTATGAGAAATTAAAAAGATTTCACTTACTTGAGAACATTTTTAAATTAAAATGAGGCCATGAGAGCCAGAGTGGCCTAACTGTCATTTTTTTTATGGATTTCATTTGAAAAAACTGCTCCAAACGGTAAAAATCATAGCGCCACAGTGGCCTAAAAATTAGTTCAATTTTTTTTCATATGGCATTGGAATAACCATCTTAGCCTATCAGTAATTTTTAAAGTTTGATAGTGCCATAATGCTATAAGTGAGGTTTCGAGGTAGGCCAAACTGACAAAATCAACCGCGCTTTTTGGACTGTTTTTACTGTTGATCAATGGTTTTTTCTTGCAATTAATGGTACTTAAAATGAGCAATATGGAAGCAGGAACCTCTAGTAATGTTGAAGACACAATGCAAGGTAATCAAAATATGATTTAGTTTTTTTTTATTTATTGAGTGTTGTAACTAATTATCTCAGTCTACGCTATTTTCTAAGCAAATTATTTTACTTTTAGAAATCTTTGGTGTGGTTGAGAAGGACCCCTTTCAAGATTCCGGCTCTGAGTATTTGCCAACAAGATCGTCATCGCCAACAGCCTTGGATCTACTTAATATTGTAGGTGCAAATAACTATTCTCCGAACGACCGTTTATTGCACCGGAAGTCCTCAAAACAAACACACATGATGCTGCAAATGACAACGTCACTATGTGTGTATGGGACGAAACAATAGCTTGGAGAGGCACACAAGAAATAGGATCTTGTTTACTGCGTTACATTAAAGATAATGAGGTTAATTTTGTATTTTGACCAATGTGGCGGCCAGATCCGCAACATAAAAATGGTCACTCTTTGTCATATATTATATCACCAGTCATCTAGACTATGTTGTGGAAAACATAGACCATAGTTTTTTGTAAGTGGTCATTTTTATTTGTCATGTGATCAGGACTTTGTATTGATAGAAAAAAGAAAAAGTATTTTTAAGAATATTTTCCTGCCAGATGATTGGCTGTAAGAAAGAAAAATCCCTTGAAAATTAAAAAAATTACCCAAAAATGTATATTCAACAAAAAGACTGGAAAATAATATTACCAATCGAAAAGTCACTGCAGAGAAATCAAAAGTAAAGTGGCTAAGTATTCAGTGGTTCCTTTATCACAAGAACCACCCATTCATATATTTTTCTTGAATTGATTGATCGTGTTTGAAGTAAATAAATGATATTGCTATAGCTAGTTTACAGCTTGAAGTTTTGTATCCAGTGGGAAAACAAATAAGTGTGGAGTAAAAACAAGGATTTAGTGGAACTTCTCCAATGCATTCCCCCGGTGCTTCATGACTTTTATACTAATATTAAGGGCAATGCTTCTGTAAGGAATGACTTGCATGTGGAAGACGAAGAAATAGATAGCGATTGATGCATAGAGGGAAGGTTTATTAATGTAATGATACTTTTATTTAAAAAAAATTTTTTTTTTTTTTATTTGCCCAAATGGCAGTCTTTCGACCATACCGCCTCGTCTTCCGTGTAGAATTTCTCACTTGGTAAATTTAAAAATAATGTCTTTCGTTTGTTTAACCATTGCATTATTTATTTTATAAATTATGTCTTTCATAGATTTAATCCATTTTAAAATTGAGTCATTTTATTTTAGTCTTTGCGTCAAATCCAGGTTAAACGTCATTTTACTATCAATGTCAAGCTAAACTTGAACACATTTTTCATGTTTTCGTCACATTGTTTTTATTTTACTCTTTCCATTTCCAGTATATTCAGGTTATTTTTTTTGAGCTATCACCTCATGTTCCTAGTTATTTATTTAATTTTAATTTTTTTCATCATGTTTTATATCTAAACTTAGTAGGTATTGTTAGTATAACGAATAATGTACATAGAAATAAGTATAAGAAATCTTAATACGTAACTAAATATCATTTACAGTCTCTATTATAAATTTGTACAAGTATAAATAAGCTGTGACATTCTTAAGTAGCTCCTGAATGCATTGCGGGACCTCATCAGGCTTATTATAAATTTTAAGAAGCTCATCCGACAACACAAGACGCTGAATCTTGAAAGACGAGCACTCGAAGAAGATATGATGTAGTGACTGAACTTTTTGTGATTGACAATAAGCACAGTTAGGAGAATTGACCATTCTAAGGCGATAAAGATGATAATTTAAACGACAATGACCAAAACGCATACGACTAATAATAGAATAAAAATATTATTTATGAATTTATTATTCTTGCAGAACCAAGGTATGGAGTTTATTTGAACATCTAAAGTAGGAAATCAAGTACCTTTATTTTCAACCTGAGTGTGCTGGTATGAATGTCTTCCCCACTCTTGGCACATGCGCTGTCTTAAAAGACTAACTGCATCTGTAGGTGGTATATAAACATTCATATCAGGGTCAGGATTGGGAATTAATTCTTCTAAATCAATAATTTTTTGGCCAAATAGTCTACCTTTTCATTCCCTGCAACACCAATGTGTGAAGGCACCCACACAAAACTAACTACAATATTTGATTGATTGAATTCCCATAACTGTTTTATTAAATAAATTATATAATCAGTGTTAGCATTTAATTTGTTGTTTGCCAAGTTTTCCAGAACACTAATGCTATCACTTACCACAATCCATTTGTTATGTCCTGAATTATAGTTTACAATATGTTTCAAAGCGCAACAGCTTCAGCTGTAAAAATACTTGAATTTTTGTCAACTTTTCGACCAATACCTATATTTGAGGAGGGCTCATATAGCAAAAGACACAGCCCTATCGTTCTTGGAACCATCTGTATAAACAAATTTATGATTTGACCACTCTGATAACATTGCATTTACTTCCTCTTTTGTGGACAAGTCCTTTTTTTTCTTTAAAATTATATTAATAGTTGGAAATTTACCTATAAAAGTTCCTTCATAGCAAGGCAAAATATGTTTGGATTGATAGATATTTAATTTTTGAATAAAATTTACGAGACTCTGAAGACCTTATAGCATAAAAATTGGTTTAGAAACTGAAGGAGTTATTGAATGAAACAAATTGACCAAAAGACTGTTACCAGATACACTATAAAGTTTCAGTATAAATCTTTCTTTTAATTAGTTAAATCGAATGCCTAATGGTGGGACATTACAATCAATCTGCATTGCATTTATAGGAGTACTTCGGAATGCCCCAGTTATTACACGCAAACATTTATTTTGAAGAACATATAAACTATTTACAATTTTAACATCTGCAGCAAAACAATAGAAACCATATTCGAAATGACTAAGAACTAATGATTTGTACAACAGCAACAAAATTTTTGGGTCTAAACCCCAATTTGAGCCAGACAGAGACTTCAATACATTATAAGCTTTATTTGATTTACTAATTATATGTTTTATGTAATTATTTAAGGTTAAATTATATGAAAAAGAACCCCCAGAAATTTAACCTCAAGTGCAATGGATAGTGCACAATTATTATATTGCACATTGGGCATATTATGACACTGTTTACCCAACACAACAACTTTGGACTTGGACTGAGTAATATTTAGATCAAGGTAAGAAAAATATTCATAAAGATTTACCAATGCATCATTGACTATTTGGACTGTTTGTGATAAAACTGTAGATTTTTAACCTGATAACATAAAATAAGATTTAATCTACGTAAATAAAATATAAATATTAAAGGTGATAGTATACCGCCTTGACAAACTCCTTTTGACGAGAGTCTAGGACCATAAAGATGTCTATTAAATTTAGTAAGTGCTACTCTATTGCTCAGAAAACTTTTAATCCAATTTATAATTTTTACAGGAATCCTGTAATTGAAAAACACTTTCCCTAGCAGACCGATTCCAACGAAAACCAAATTGATAAGAAAGTTAGACATTGTTTTGTTCTACATAAAACTCTAAACGTTGCTTCAACAATTGTTCAAATAGTTTTCCAACACAAGAAGTAAGTGCTATTGGGACGATAAGAATCTGGACATAACTTGGGCTTATCTGGTTTAAAAATTGGTACAAAACAATCCACTTTCCAATCTTGAGGTATAATATTATTTTCAACCCCCCACGGAAAGACTATTTTTTCTCTTCGATATCTGAGCGTAAAAGCCGTTTTTATCCTCTAGTGGATAAAGTAAATTGAATTTAGAACATCGTGTGCACGAAGTTTGTGAATTCGAAACATTATTAAACCTTTTTACTTCTACCTCTATGGTGCTCTATTGTTCGGAATTTGATTCGGAAATTAAAAAAAAAATTGCTTCGCGCGTTTTTCTTTTCACGTTGATCATATTAATTTATTGTTAAAACAAACCAAGTTAAAAATAAACTTGAAAACCAGTGTAAAACCAAAAATGAGTGATTCAATAACGCGCGGAATTCAATAGCGACGAGGAAGTTTTAGTTTACAGAATTGATTGAAACTGTTAACAATGCGCAAACGAGTTTTCTCCCTCAATAATCACGTGAATAGTATTTAAAACAGTACGATATGTTTAACACGTGGCGACTAGTTAAAGGAGCCAAATCTTTCTCGGAAAACGTTTTGTTGGCATATTTTATTGAATTATCCGAGACCAAGAAGTCAAGCACTCTATGGAGTACATATACAATGCTTAAAGCAACAATAAAAATGGAAAAAGACATACATATCAACACCTATCATAAATTTGTGGCATTTTTGAAAAGAGCGTCATCTGATCATCAACCCAAAAAATCGAAGGTTTTCACTGCATCTGAAATTGAAAAGTTTCTAAACAAAACACCTGATTCCGTATATTTGGCGGCAAAAGTAAGTAATATAATCAATTACGTATACGCATTTCAATTTTATTTATTTATATAATACAATACTTTTTATGTTAAAGGTTGTTCTTATTATTGGTATAAACGGAACAAGTCGAACTAATGAATTAACACAACTCAATATCAACAATATTGAGAAACATTCAGATAAGTTACTATTAATTAATTTACCTAACACAAAGAAAAAAAGAGACCGCAACTTCGTCATTCGCAAGAAATATGTAACAATTGTTGAGATATATCAAGCCTTACGCGCCTAACACTCCAATCAATCGATTTTTTATATAATACCGCAACGGAAAGTGTATAAGAGAGCCTATGGGTGCCAATAAAATTGGTAGTATCCCACGAGACATAGTAACATTTCTTGAACTTCTAGAACCCATGTTTTACACGGGTCAATGTTTCCGACGAACTTCAGCCACACTTTTGGCCGATTCAGGAGCTGATCTCCTGTCCCTTAAGCGCCATGGAGGCTGGAAGTCCAATTCGGTTGTAGAGGGATACATAGAGCATTCCATCCAAAATAAGTCTAAAATATGTGAAGGCATCGTAGGAGCCATTACACTGAAAGAGCCTCAGTTAGATCCTTGGACTGGCCCTTCTACATCAAACTTGATCCGTTACGAAACACCTAGCGATCGCCCTCTTTCGCCAACATAATCCAATGAATCAGTACAACTATTAAGTATGACAGATAGTTTACATAAAATAGTACAAAAGTCACTAACATCAACATTACAGTACCTAACAAAAATATTACACTAAACTTAAGTAACTGTAGCAACGTTACTTTCAATTTTTCTAAATTATATCTAAGTAATATTTTTTATACATACCTAATTTAAAGATTATTCTTTAATACGTATTAACCTATCATATTGGATTAGTTATTAACTAAACTGAAATAAAAGTATCTTGTAAATGTGTTTTTTTTTTTTGCATTTAGTCATTTCCTCGCTGAGGTGGGATGAAAAGTTACGTATTGCACTCGAGCGCCCTTGTGCTCTTTTGATTCCGTGGCTAACGCTCAGGATCCTAATTATTGAATCACTCGTTGCACTCGTGATTCAATTTTAGAATCCTTCGCTTGCTCGGTCATTAAAATTGAGCACGCGGTTAAAAAGCAACTTTGCACTCTTGTATAACAAATAACTATTTCCCAAAGTAAATTAAGTATTTTTAGAAATATTTCTAAACCTGCAATGCTTAGTTTTTTAAATAAGATATATGGTATTCCATCAAGGCCATAAGAAGTATCTCTTCGAGAGGAGATCGCAGATATTAATTCATTAAGTGTGAAAGGATTAAGTATATGACCGTTTTTGGAATTAATACTATCAGTAAGAGTTTTTGGAGTATGTGGAACAAAGTCTGGAGTGTAATTCTTTAAAAAATCCAAAACCCATGCGTCATTTTCATGAATATTAAAATTATATGTGGATCAAAATTTTGCCCCCGCTTCTAAATCTCTTCACTTTAGTAGGCGTTGATTCGTTTTGAAACACCCAAACCGTTGACTGGCGCTTCGTTTCTGGATCGTATGTATTTACGCATAAATTTCCATACAACAGCTAATGGTGTGCATCTATTAAAAGTTTCGCAAAGACAAAACCAACTTTTTTGTCTTTCTACTTTTAAAATCAGTTATTTACCAGCCCGGAGCCTTTTAAATTGTAGATAGGTTTCTTCTGTGGGATTTTCTTTAAAATATGCTGTTTTGAAATTCAATACAGCCTCTGTACACTTTTGATTCCACCAAGGAACGGACGGCCTAAAGTCTTATTTATATGGCATATGTGATTGGTGATATTTGTGTCGACATAACAATTCAAATTATTGGAATTTATTTTGGAATTTGCAGCTGCTGTGCGCGAAATAGTACAAAATTGGAAATATGAATCAAGAAGACTTTTATTATCTATATGAAAAACAACTAACAATTCATCCCCACAATTGCTATATGTTTGCCAATCCACGAGTTTATAATTTGGGTATATGGGAAGATGTTTAACATTCAAACAATTCTCATATAAATCATAAGTTTTGTTTCTGCTAACCATTACTTTATGATTACAGGGATGTGATAACTACTACCGAGAGGACTATCATGTACGGACCATTCACAATTAAGTGTCAACGATGATGAAACCAAAGATAAATCCAGTGCATTAGGACGCCATGTTAAAGAACCAACTGTTGTTGCTTGACCATCGTTAAGCAGAACCAAATTATTTTCATCAATAACTTCTAAGATTTTTCTACCTCGTGGAGAGTCAGAAACACATCCCCAGGAAGTGTGATGGGCATTAAAGTCCCCAGCAAATATAAAAGGACCAGGAATAGACTTCACCAACGAGTCAAAATCACCTTTATTACGAGTAAAAGCTGGATTAGAGTTTAGAGGACTATTAAAACTGACTATGCTTATTGCTTTATTATCAACAGTAATTTGTACACAAATATTTTGTAAAGAATTATCAAAATAAGTGTTAATTTTAAGTACACTTAATTGTTTCATGAATTATAATTGCAACTCCATTGTGTTTGTTACCACAATCATTCCTTTCAATAATGTAATTTTTTATTTTAAAAGATTGATCAGCAGCCTAATTGCGTAACATATTTTCGTGAACGATTAAGACTAATCTGTTTGATTTTGACAGTTCAACAACATTCATTGCGTTATTTACATTGTTGAACAGAATTTTTTATCGAACATAAAAAGCAATGGATTAGCAATCTGTTTCAATACGATTCAGATTCCGATTGATTATGTATGCGCAATTAGGGTACTGCACCCTAATTGCGTAACACATTTTGTTTTTGAATGCGATTCTGAAATGAAACAAATTGCGATCTTAATCGTTTGCTATAATCGGAATTGTGTAATAAAAATGATCTCAATTCTGCCTAATTTTATAGGGATGTATATCATTTCTAGCACTATCTCGCGTTTTGTTTCATCGAAAAGGAATTATTCGCTTCCGAATAATTTTGCTACAATTTAATTTTGTTTTAACTACAACTGACCGTCTACTAATGCTTTTAAATAAAATTGTACAATGATGGCTGAACAATTAGAACCCAATAAATAAAACAATTTCTACCATAAACTACCAAAATTGAAATACGCAACGAAACGTTCTTTTCTTCACGTTTTAGTTATCTGTGGCCAATGACAAAATCGTAGAAAAGCAGTGTTGTCAAATAAGTGGGACTTCCACTAAAACTAGTAGTTTTGGACACCCGTACTAGGGCGGTCGGCAGACAAAATTTATGGTGGTTAGGACTTTGTAGAAAATACTACAATCATATACTAAAACTATTGTTTGCCTAAAACCATTGTCAGTAATTTTACCATTGATTTGAAAAGACTGTTTATCATGACGAATATAGTGAAGAATTTTATAAGAAGCTGCGCCCGTGTAAAGATCGAAAACAACGTCATTTCGAAAAAAATACACGGAACATACTTTCAGGATAAAATTGAACTGTTAAGCCATTAATGTGTATCTAACAAACATCTAAACATCTTCACTAACTTTTTCAAGTAATTTTTTTTTGTGATAATAAATAAAGTAAGTAGTTCTCCAAGTTTAGTCCTACGGCCCAAGTGGACTCGGGAAAAAAAGTTAGCAACACTGATAAAAGTTTTTTTTAATATTTACGATTCGCATTGTTTTGTTTTGCTTTGAAATACGAGTTGTTTTTTATTGTTCAACACATAGAATCATTTAAAATGTGACACAGAATCATATTTACTTACTATTCCTATAGGTACATATACATGTTGGCCTATGTTACAGTTTCGAATTGTTGTTTTGTGTGTGTATCGCTGAAAACGTTTGGCAAGGACTAGGGGCTAGGGCTGATATGGCTGGCTCTGTCTTCGTTTTGTATGCAGCCAGCACACACACTCCACAGCGAAAAGTACTTATGTCAATATCATCACTACAAGTAAGTACCTATGCCAATATCTATAGGAATAACGTGTGTAGGAGTGTACCTTCATATCTTATTGATTTATGTAGATAGAGGTTCTTTATTGGTCAGTCTACCTAAGGACAATCATTCATTTGTTGTGTAGACACAAGTTAGTAACCTATGTGGGGTGAGCTGTTTGTTGCAGAAAAAATAATGATTGTAAATGAGTATATCACCTTCAACCTCGCTTAACAACTGAAATTGTAAATTGATGTTTTGTTTGTACTGAAACAAACTATAATAACTACTATAAAATAAATCCAAACATTTTTTCAGACGGTGCTAAAGCTTACAAGAATGGAGTACAAATACCAACAATAATCTAGTTGACATATGGGGGAACTCCTTACAAAGACGTTTTTGTGCAGGACATGGAAAACCAATCGCCTGTATTCATAATTGAAGGTAAGCCTTTTGACACAGTTATGAATCAAGCGGCAACTCACATAATTGTGAATATATTTCCTTGGGCGAACTACCTACTTATGTAGTCACATCACATATTTTATGTTTACCTAACTAATGTTTACTATTCTAATTTAGTGTTATGTTAAATAAAAACATCTGGAGACTGAATAATGGGCTCTAAATAAAGAAGACATACAACCCACAGCAAGGACTAGGCCGATGGCTTTTGTTCAGCCATAAGCATTATTGGCAAACTAGGCATCTACTTTATTTGAACAGAAAATAATTTGATTTTGTTTTCAAACTGTAGGGTAAGTTCCCGGGGCGCTTCACCTACAAAGACAAGAAGGCAGCACCGCAGTATGAATGATGGTGCCCCATTGCTGTTTCTTCGGCTACTGCTGCTGTTTACTTCTGACATCACTGCTACTACTTTGTACACACTTCTACTGCTTAACATAGAACCTGACAATTGTTCATAAAAGCTATTCATATTTTTATTAGAACACAATTGTTTGTGGTCTGCAGGACAGCTATGTAAACATATGTACCTATTGTGTTAATTGAAAACAGTGTAAACTTTTAAAAATAACTTTCGATGAAATATTTAAGAATACACTAAGAACTTACAATTTTTTATTAATAAAGGAAAGTGTTTATTGTTATACTAATTACAAAGAAGGTGGTATTTAGCTAAATGAACTATTATTCAATAGATATAGGTAAATAGAAACAAATAAATTAAGGTAAAGAGAAAAAAACTGTTTTATTATATTATTACAACCTTCATGAAAATAGCAATTTTTCACATTTAACATAAAATATTTGGACATGAGACTAAATGAAATTGGAACAAATATATTGCATGGATTGGTGGAATTTGGCAGCTAATGTATTCCCATAGAAGTCATCATGGATAATTTATATACCTTCTGCTTGCTAATGCTTGCTGTGAGCGCTGAGAGAAAGTTGTTTTCCTGAATAATGTAGGTACCTCTTTGAGCCTGACACCTGAAAGAACACCAAAAAGAATTAGTTAATGCTTATTAATTTACATCATCCATCCACAAGTTTAATAGGCCTATCGTTTAGACACTAATATTCTGCTATGTACAATAATTTGGTGCCACAATTCTATTTTTTATTGTCTAACCTCTGTTATTAGTTGAAAAGGTGGATGGCCTAGGATATTATAATACATCTAATTATAAATACACATAAATTGCTCAATGCAGTATCAAGCAAAACCAATTCAACGCAAAAGAGTATTTTGAAGGGGCTCCATAAAATAAATTCAAAATTTAGTTCCCTAATTAGATAACTTCATGACTATCATAGCGGTGCTAGAATTAAATGTTAAAATCCTCGAAATAAATTTCGAGGATTTACACTAGGTACATCCTATATGGTTATGACAAAATACATATTTAGACAAAGACGCAAAGGATAAGTACGCCATCTACAAGGTAAAAGGGTACACACGGAAATATCCCGAGGAAACCACGCAAATGGACCTCATTGTATTTTTGACTCACTATGAAGACAATGTGACATTTAGCGACAGGGACCGTATGGCCTTAACAAAAGGTTTACGGGAACATGGCGTTTCAGGCGTCATGCATCTACGTACAATAAATAAATATAAAGTCGGCATAACATTTGACCTACCAAACAATGCTAATATATTTTTAAAGAACAAAAATTTGTTAGACCAATTGTCTCTCAAGGCAACTATACCGGCTGGAGCTACCGAAGTAACGGGAGTCCTTACTTCGGTTCCTGTAGAAATGTCCAATAAACTGATTTTCTCTTTGATTGGTAGTTCCAAAAATGTCATCCAAGTTAGGCGCTTCATGCGCAGGGTCAGAAATGACGCTGGCGTAGCTTTCGTCCCTACACAGGCTGTTGCGGTAACCTTCGCCTTCGCTATTCTTCCTCAGTACATTTACTTGGACTCATGGCGTCACGAAGTGAGTAAATACATACCACCAGTTAAACAATGCCTTAAGTGCCTGCGGTATGGACATATTGCTAAATTCTGTCGCAATACTGAGGTATGTTCAATTTGTACATTAAACCATCATTTTAAGAATTGTCAGGTTGACCTCAAGGATGCTAAATACGCAAACTGCAAAGGTTATCACATAGCTATCTCCTCATCATGCCCAATTAAAAAACAAGAAGTTAAAGAAAATAAAATTAAGTCACGAAGTGTCACATACTATGATTTTTATGACGTTAACGCATTCCCAGCTCTAGCTGCTCGAACTTTAGATGTCCAAATTAATAATTTAACGAAATCCGATAAATTTATAAGTATTTTAGTAGAAACGATAACAAAAATAGTTACTAATAAAGACGTTCCTATTAACTCATCATCAATTAAAGAGGCTTTAAAAACAACTCTAAATAATAAATTTCCTGCATCGAATGGTTTTGTCAAACTTAAATATAGTTCAATGGAATGCACAAAGTCTTAGTAGCAATAAGCATACATTTATTAATTTCCTCTATACCCAAAATATACATATTGCAATAATTTCTGAAACATGGTTCAGACCAGCAGCCTAATTGCGTAACACATTTTCATCAAATGATCGAGAGTAATTGTCTTCGTTTAGACCGCACTCTGCTTGATTTTACGAGTTTCGTATTGCGTAACTCCACTAACATATGAAACCAATTCTAGTCTATTTGAGACGAATAGAGTGAACGATATGCCAGGAAAAATTGGGCAAGCGCCTTTGTTTCGAATTGTGCAACCATTATGACAAGTGACAAAATAAATCCTCGAAATTTATTTCGAGGATTTACACTAGGTACATCCTATATGGTTATGACAAAATACATATTTAATAAATGGTTAGGCATTTTTACAGATTTTTGTAAATTGGTTAGGTTTATACAAAGAGGTTTGGGTTTGGTGATGACTTACCTATTTTTGTATTATCCAGTACCTACTTATCAAACAATGTGTGTAACAACAACAACATTTTTGCGTCTTTGAAGATAGGATATTTACATTCCAATATTGGGCACATTCACTGTTCAACACATTTAAGAAAATAATATTGCTATTACCTTGAACACTCAATGGTGTGGAATAGGTATGGTGTCTATGTTCTCAGTGCTTCTGGCTTTTACAATGAAGTTGTCGACTGGGTTGCTAACTAAGCTTGTCGCTTATGATAAGTTTGTTACGGTATATCTCGTATGCCTATGTACATATTTGTCTTTCGTTAAAATGTCACCAACATACCTCGTTTCTGAAATATAATAATATGTATCTTTAGTTTATGTTGTAAGCACTTTTATCAGAAGATTTTTTTTACAATTATTCCAAGAAATCCACCTCGCAGACTCGATGACTAAAACACCACTAATATTGATTTATCATTTAGGTTTTACACTAAATCACATTCACAATTTATCAGGAAGACTACCACTTACATGTTTTCGAATTATATAAGGAGATAATAGGTTTAAATCCAAAAATATGTGGATCGGAAAACGAAAGCGGCCAGAAGCTTGACTTCGGTTTCAATGCGACTAGTAATTGGTTTCATGTCAGTGATCCAAACCAATTGTCACTTGTCATAATGGTTGCACAATTCGAAACAAAGGCGCTTGCCCAATTTTTCCTGGCATATCGTTCACTCTATTCGTCTCAAATAGACTAGAATTGGTTTCATATGTTAGTGGAGTTACGCAATACGAAACTCGTAAAATCAAGCAGAGTGCGGTCTAAACGAAGACAATTACTCTCGATCATTTGATGAAAATGTGTTACGCAATTAGGCTGCTGGTCTGAACCATGTTTCAGAAATTATTGCAATATGTATATTTTGGGTATAGAGGAAATTAATAAATGTATGCTTATTGCTACTAAGACTTTGTGCATTCCATTGAACTATATTTAAGTTTGACAAAACCATTCGATGCAGGAAATTTATTATTTAGAGTTGTTTTTAAAGCCTCTTTAATTGATGATGAGTTAATAGGAACGTCTTTATTAGTAACTATTTTTGTTATCGTTTCTACTAAAATACTTATAAATTTATCGGATTTCGTTAAATTATTAATTTGGACATCTAAAGTTCGAGCAGCTAGAGCTGGGAATGCGTTAACGTCATAAAAATCATAGTATGTGACACTTCGTGACTTAATTTTATTTTCTTTAACTTCTTGTTTTTTAATTGGGCATGATGAGGAGATAGCTATGTGATAACCTTTGCAGTTTGCGTATTTAGCATCCTTGAGGTCAACCTGACAATTCTTAAAATGATGGTTTAATGTACAAATTGAACATACCTCAGTATTGCGACAGAATTTAGCAATATGTCCATACCGCAGGCACTTAAGGCATTGTTTAACTGGTGGTATGTATTTACTCACTTCGTGACGCCATGAGTCCAAGTAAATGTACTGAGGAAGAATAGCGAAGGCGAAGGTTACCGCAACAGCCTGTGTAGGGACGAAAGCTACGCCAGCGTCATTTCTGACCCTGCGCATGAAGCGCCTAACTTGGATGACATTTTTGGAACTACCAATCAAAGAGAAAATCAGTTTATTGGACATTTCTACAGGAACCGAAGTAAGGACTCCCGTTACTTCGGTAGCTCCAGCCGGTATAGTTGCCTTGAGAGACAATTGGTCTAACAAATTTTTGTTCTTTAAAAATATATTAGCATTGTTTGGTAGGTCAAATGTTATGCCGACTTTATATTTATTTATTGTACGTAGATGCATGACGCCTGAAACGCCATGTTCCCGTAAACCTTTTGTTAAGGCCATACGGTCCCTGTCGCTAAATGTCACATTGTCTTCATAGTGAGTCAAAAATACAATGAGGTCCATTTGCGTGGTTTCCTCGGGATATTTCCGTGTGTACCCTTTTACCTTGTAGATGGCGTACTTATCCTTTGCGTCTTTGTCGTTATTTTTGGAGCTCACTATCAATGTTCAGACTCCGCTGAATCAAAGTCCGAAGACTCAACCTGCTGCTGCTGCTGGTCAGGATAGGACATTTCGTCCTACCGCCCTGGGACCTGGAGGCGAAGGTGCTCGCGTCACTGTACCGGTGGCGCGAGGCAGCGCGGTAGCGGGGCGAGCGACCGATGCAGCAACATATCGAGCAGCATCGGTTGCAGCTCCGCGAGGTGCTGGTGGTGGAATGGCGGGAGAGGCTGTCACGCCCTACCGCCGGCCTCAGCACCATCGAGGCGATCCGGCCAGTGCTCGACCGCTGGCTCGGGAGAAGGCACGGCTCCCTGACGTTTCGGGCGACGCAGGTGCTCTCGGGGCATGGTTGCTTCGCGAAGTACCTGTGTCGCATAAACAGGGAGCCGGACGCTCGGTGTCACCACTGCGTCGACTGCCGGGAGGACACGGCGTGGCATACGCTGGCAGAGTGTGCCGCTTGGGAGGAGCCGCGCCGTGCCCTCATCTCAGAAGTAGGCAGTGACCTGTCGCTGCCGACCGTAGTGAGTTCGATGGTCGGCAGCGCCGAGTCCTGGAACGCGGTGGTTTCCTTCTGCGAAACAGTCATCTCGCAGAAGGAGGCTGCGGAAAGGGAGAGAGAGATCTCGTCCACTCTCCCGATCCGCAGCAGGCGCACCGGGCGCAGGCGGAGGGCGAACAACGCCCTCTTCCAGCCCCCCTAAATGGGTTCAGGGGCGACGGATTCGGGGACATCCGTCGCCCCCCAACATCAGGACCCGAGTAGGCGGCGCGCGTAGTGTTCCGCGCGCGCCGCTCACAGACGTTGCGGGGGGAGTACACCTCACTCCCCCCGCCCGAGACGGGGGCACCAGCCGGGGATGCGGACGAATTATGTGTTCCCGCGACAACCCGCGAACACCGGGGTGGTTTTTAGTCAGTAAGAGTCTGACAGACCCCTCCGCCCGCCCCTGGGCGGAGGACATCCATGAGGATTTTCCAACCCGGGAACAAAAAAAAAAAAGGACATTTCGTCCTTCCTCCGCTTTTTTTTTTCACCATTTCGGGGTGCTAATGTATTATTTACACTATGAACAATCTATTTATAAAAATATTTACAAAGAAAATGTTTATAATACAAATAATTAATTATTAAATAAATTTGTTTGAAAAAACGCGTTTTTCCACTTTTACAGTTTCCCGCCTTAGCTTTTTCAATAAATCTTAAACCCCAAATGCCAGAGTGGCCTATCTAAAAATATAAAGAAAATATGGTGTTTATGGGTAATAGAATTCTTACAAGTTTAAGAATATTACATGTTAAGAGATTTCGGCAGCAAAGAATAATAAAATATATTTATTTACTAATATTACAATTATTTGAAATCAGGGCTTCTGTCCTTTCCTTACTACTGAAAACTATTTTTTAAGTAGCTAAGTCATTCTGGCTCTCATGGCCTCAAATATAACTTTGACACACAAACTAAGCAGCTATTGTTTTGATTTATATTACATAATTTAAGTACGTAATCACATTTATTTTCGTATGCAAATAATAGTAGATTATGCACCGAGGGGCTAAAGTTGTGTCTTATGTCACGGGCGTCATATTGAATCTCGAGCGCAATGAAGGATTCGGGATTTAACTCACGAGCGAAGCGAGGGAGTTAATACAAGAATCCTGAATGCAGCGAGGGATTCAAGCTAGCCCAAGGCAAATACACCTTTAGCCCAGAGGAGGATACTCTACTTTTTACACCTACTGTGAGAAAATAATAGCCATAGTACGAAAAACAAAGTATTTATTAAATAAACAAACAGTAAGAATAACATATTTGAAACTAGTTAGTTATATGCACTTACATATTAATTTAAGTTAATGGTAACATTTGAGACATTAGTCCAGTTGTGCAAAGATAAAGTTATGTTTTTATTTGGTACGTTTATAGATGTTGATGTGGAATTTATTTGAGTATTGCTCGTCAATGCTTCAGAATCTTGTATTTGCAGAGGAGCATTTTGGGTGGTGAAAGTTGGTGAAGGTGGTGCATGAGGCTCAGGGAAAGATGGAATGTGATGGTGTGATGTTGAAGGTTGTGGTGAAAAAGAATCAGATGACGTTTTTAATGTGATGCTGTTACCAATTTGACAGCTTATTTTACTTTTGTTATGTACAGAATTTTCAATGTAGCCCTCCGCTACTGTATCCGATTTCCAGCCACCATGGTGTTTTATTTGGGTTATATCTGCTCCCGCATCTGCCAACAGTGTAGCCGACGTTCGACGAAAACAATGACCTGTATAGAGCTCGATATTTGGTAATCCTAAGTATTTGGCAATTTCCTTTGGCATGGCACTTATTTTGTTCTTCCCAATCACTTGACGGGTGCATTTTCCACTACTGAACGCTACAAAAAATCGGTTAGTGTTTATGTTAGGAGGCCGCAGAGCTTGATACTTTTCCACAACCTTTACATATGCTCCGCGGATGACAAATGACCTTTCCCTTTTGGTTTTAGTGTCTGGCAACTTAATCAATAACAACTCTTCTGAGTGTTTTTCTATATCTTGGACCTTCATGTTTACCATTTCTTGACAACGACAAGCCCCATTCACTCCGATAATTAAAGCCACCTGTAACAAAAATAAAAATAAATTTTACTAACAACATACGTAAATTCAGTAAGTATACTTAAGCGTTCTTGTTGCTATTTGCTACCATGTTTTATTTTATTTAGTTATAAATAAAATGATGTACTTACTTTTACGGCAAGATAACTATGATCAGGAGCTTCATTTAAAAAAGTTTCAACATTCATAGATGTGAAAACTTTCGATTTCTTTGATTGGTGACCTTCCGATTTCCTCTTTAGAAATGCTAATAGCTTAGCGTATGTCTTGATATCTATATTGTGTTTCATGCTTATTGTTGACCTAAGCATTGAATAAGTACACGATAGGCTACTTGACTTCTGAGTACAAGATAAATGCTGAAAATACACTAATAGAACAGGTTCCGAAATGGACTTGACGCCTTTCGTACTTTTCCATTTTTGGATATTGTCGTAGGCTTTTATACAATGTGGGGAGGACAATATGATCATAAATGAAACTTCGTTTATGTCATGATATTTCCAATCGTCACAAAAAAAAATCAAATGAATTTATTCAGTAGTTTAGCCACAGGACATTACTTTTCATTTTAAGTATTTTCTACATGATGTATTGTAAACAGGAGAGCACGCGACAGGTTAACGACACACGTTGCCAGCTCGCTACTTTAAAAACCTACGCTTTTTCTTTCAAATTTATTTTCTCAATGCAAATTATACTTTATGCCCGAGCCATAAGAGTCACAAAGCGTGTCATCACAGCTAGATAAGAAAAAATGCATGCGCATGTCCTGTTACGCAATCATGTCAATCGCAAAATATGTATGTGCGAAAGAGATAGATAAGTTTGCTTGTTTCTACTTTGCTTACTTGTCGACGTGTCTAGGTTACGCGGTCAGTGTGTCACCGGACGTCCTTCCTGCCTGTATACTGTTTCAGGGAGGGCAATACAAGACCACGAGTGATGCGCTTTGTGAGGCGGGCATTTGCGGGGACTGAAATAAACCCTCGAGAATACATGTCCCGTGTCACAGAGCGCATCGACTTCCTGAAGCAGAAAGTTTGTGCATGGGCGAGCCGTATTCGTCGGTATAAGCGGCGGGTTGATCGATACACGCAGAATCGCATGTTCCAGAGCGATGAAAGGTGGGTATATAGAGCTTGGGAGCGACTTTTGGTTGTAATTGCTAATTAGTTCGCATACTAGCCTGGCATCTCAGTTCCAGTCAGCCTTAGAGTCTGGGTCGCTACCGCAGTTTCTATCAACAGGCGTTACCCACCTGCTCCATAAGTCAGGTAGTCCCATGGAACCCAAGAATTATAGACCGATCACGTGTTTGTCGACGATCTATAAACTTCTTACATCCATTTTGAGAGTAAAAATTAATACACACATTGACAGTAACTCGATTATGTCTGCCTCCCAAAATGGATGTAGGAACGGGTCCCGGGGAACTAAGGAGCTACTCCTCATCGACATGGCCATAAGCCAACAGGTTCGTCGCTCCCGCAAGGCTCTGTCGACATGCTGGATAGATTATAAGAAGGCCTACGACTCGGTGCCATATACATGGCTTGTGAGGGTGCTGGAGTTGTACAAGATGCAACTGTACGCACCTTCCTTAGTTCCTGTATGGGGCAATGGAGGACGGTCCTTCGCTATCCGGGGTGTCAACAGATCCAGGGGAATAACGAGCCTGTCTGGATTAAACGGGGAATATTTCAGGGCGACAGTTTGAGTCCACTTTGGTTCTGCTTAGCTCTGAATCCTCTAAGCATACTAGGCTATCGGTTGAAGAGAGGTGGTCAGGTCATATCTCACCTTCTGTTCATGGATGACTTGAAAATCTTTGCCCACAACAAATTGCAACTGATGGAGCTACTGAAGGTAACTGAAACATTCAGTAGCGCCATCAGAATGGAATTTGGTGTGGACAAATGTGCAGTCACGCATGTTAAGCGAGGTGAGATTATGGAATCCGAAGGTATTCAACTTTCGGATTCCATACACCTTAGATCCCTCTCTTCATCCGAAAACTATAAGTATTTGGGTATGTCGGAAGCGTTAGGCATCAACGTTATTAACATGAAGCAATCGTTGAAGGAGGGCTTCTTTGGCTGCCTGAAGAAGGTATTAATTAGTCTTCTTTCGGGCGGAAACAAGGTGCCTTCAACGGTTGGATCATGCCGATTTTGATGTACTCTTTCGGCATACTCAAATGGATCCAAACCGAACTCGACGCCCTGGATAGGCGGGTCCGTACACTTCTGACCGCAGATCGGATGCATCGACCACGATCATCGGTGATGAGACTGTACATTCCGCGAAAGCGCGGGGGTCGAGGCTTTTTAAATGCGAAGACCCTCCACAACCGCGAGGTGTGCAGTCTCAGGGAATATTTTTTAAAAGCCGAAATGGGTATGCACCGTGATGTGGTCGCAGTTGACAAGGGGCTTACCCCGCTCTCCATGGCTAAAGGGAACTGGCACAAACCTGTAGTACTTACTTCTGTTGACCGCAAGGCGGTTTGGCAAAGCAAGGAGCTTCACGGGCGCTTCTATCGGGCTCTTCATGAGCCTGATGTAGATTTCCTAGCGTCCGTATCCTGGCTACAATTTGGTGACCTTTTCGGGGAAACTTTAGGTTTCGTCTGTGCAATTATGGACGAAGTTATCTTGACGAATAACTACCGGAGACATATTATGAAGGACGGGACGGTTGACGTGTGTCGGGCATGCCACCGTCCAGGTGAATCCATCAGACATATTATCTCTGGTTGTTCTCGTCTGGCTAACGGCGAGTACTTGCACAGGCATAACCAAGTAGCCAGGATTATTCACCAGCAACTTGCTTTGCAATATAAACTTGTGGATTCTGAGGTACCGTGTTACAAGTATGTGCCCGACCCAGTTCTCGAAAATGACCATGTCACGTTGTACTGGGATCGGTCTATCATTACTGACAGGACTATTATCGCTAATAAGCCTGACATAGTAGTGATAGATCGATTAGCGCGCCGCACAATGATTATCGATGTTACCATTCCACATGACGAGAACCTCGTGAAAGCTGGGAAAGAGAAACAAATTAAATAACTCGACTTAGCACACGAGGTTGTTGACATGTGGAATGTGAGCTCGGCTGTCATTGTGCCGATTGTCGTATCGGCCAATGGCCTGATGGCAAAAAGTCTCGACCAACATCTCTTGAGGCTTTCGTTAGGCTCCTCGATACGGCTCGCATTGTGAGGAGGTTCCTGTCTCTGGAGCCCTAACCACCAGTAGCTTGGACCCTGCTCCCGCTACCGGCGGACCACAATTTTTTTTATATTTTTAAATGTTTTTTTTTTAAGTTGTTTTATAAAAATATTTAAAAATGTAGCAAAATAAGGATAAGAATAAATAAACGACATAATAATAATAAGAACGTTTTTTAATTAATTCATTTTAAATCAAAATTTTAGTTGCCATAACCGTTATGGCAACAAAGTGTCAACAAACATCTGAATTTTCAATTTTATTTAATAATATCCGTGAAAGTAATTTTGACTAAGTTTATCAATAGTTTTTCAATAGAAACCAAACCTGGAAATTGCAAATTACTATAACACCAAAAAAGAGACTGTAAGAAAATGTAAGAAATGTAATAAAAAACTACAGAATAGAAGATATCAAGATCGGAAGATAAAAAATACATGAACACGAACGAAATACACTGACGAAATTGAAAAATGAGGACTATGTTGACAAGATCAGCCGCACGTCGAGCACGCCCACCACCTCCGGACTCATCGCTCAGCTCCGCCTCGCCGCCGCCGGTACCCAGCGCTACTGTGAGCGCTGTGACGACACCAGCCGCGGTAGTTGCGTCGAGCTCGAGCGACGAGTATTTCTCCCCGCCCACGACGCCACCACCTGCTCGTCGACGAGGAGGACGTCGGCCGCCGGACGGCTTAGGACCTCGAGGCCCACCGGCCTCTGATAGGGTCCCAGCTCCCGGCGGAAGTGTGCAGCGCATGAGATGGACACGATCCATCAATGAAAACGTCATGCGCTCATACTATGGGGCTACAGAGGGGGGCAACAATCTGACCGCGTACCGTGTTCGGATGCTCTCTCTTTTTCAGGTGCTTGAGCCAGCTGTCAACGTTTCGGCACAACGACTGTCGGATCAGGTGCGGGTCATCCAACGTAATCATATGTTGGATGACACTGTGCTTGATCACCAGCGAAGTGAAATGCAGAATAGCGATGTCATCGACTGTCAATGACTCTAGAGCTACGCGACCAAAACCAACCGTACCAACTTGGCAGTGCAGAATTGAGCACCGTATTGGTGGGGCCAGAGCGCTCATCGGCAAACTAATCTGCTTCAGGGACGGCAATACTCGTCCAAGAGTGATGCGCTTTGTGAGGCGGGCGTTCTCAGGGACAGATATTAGCTCTCAGAACTATCTGTCCTGCGTCACAGAGCGCATCGACTTCCTGAAGCAGAAAGTGTATGCATGGGCTAACTGTATTCGTAGGTATAAGCGGCGAGTAGAGCGATACACTCAGAATCGCACCTTCCAGAGCGATGAAAGGTGGGTTTATAGGGGTTAGGAGCGACCGAACCAAGGTTTGGCTGACACGTGCCTACCAGATGATGATGCCATGTGTTCTTTCTGGCGCAGCATCTGGTCGGTGCCTGTCAGTCACACCGAAGGTGACTGGACTCGGGAAGTCGAGCGAGCCTGCAATCCAATACCAGAAATGGGGGCTATTACCATCTGCCCCCAAGATGTAGCTCGTGCAGTCCGTCCGTTGCCTAATTGGAAGTCTCCAGGGCCGGACGGGCTGCAGAACTTTTGGATCAAATGGTTCACAAGATCGCACGCTCGCTTGGCAGCTCAGTACCAGACGGCTTTGGACTTTGGTTCGCTAACCCAGTTCCTAACAACAGGAGTTACCCACCTGCTCCATAAATCAGGTAGCACCGCGGAACCCAAAAATTATAGGCCGATCACGTGTTTACCGACGGTCTATCATCCATTTGAGAGCCATTTTGAGAGCTAAAATTAACAAACATATAGACACCAACTCCATCATGTCTGCCTCTCAAAATGGATGTGGGAACGGGTCCCGCGGTACTAAGGAGCTACTCCTCATTGATATGGCCATTAGCCAACAGGTTCGTCGTTCCCGAAAGGATCTGTCGACATGTTGGATAGATTACAAGAAGGCCTATGACTCGGTGCCACATACGTGGCTCATGAGGGTGCTGGAGTTGTATAAAGTAGATGCAACTCTGCGCACCTTCTTGATGTCATGTATGGGTCGATGGAGGACGGTCCTTCGCTATCCAGGATGTCGGAATATCCTGAGGAATAGCGAGCCGATAAGGATCGAGCGAGGCATATTTCAGGGCGATAGTTTGAGCCCGCTTTAGTTCTGCTTAGCCTTGAATCCTCTAAGCACACTGCTGGAGGATTCAGGTCTAGGCTATCGGCTGAGGAGAGGTGGTCAGGTTATATCTCACCTTCTGTACATGGATGATCTAAAACTCTTTGCCCCCAACAATTTGCAACTAATGGAGCTACTGAAAGTAACTGAAACTTTCAGTAGCGCCATCAGGATGGAATTTGGTGTGGAAAAATGTGCGGTCATGCATGTAAAGCGAGGGGAGATTGTGGAATCCGTGGGAACCCAACTCTCGGATTCCATAAACCTCAGAGCCCTCTCCGCATACGAAACCTATAAGTATTTGGGTATGTCGGAAGCGTTGGGCATCAATGGAACTGACATGAAGCAATCGTTGAAGGAGCGCTTCTTTGGCCGCCTGAAGAAAGTGTTTAATAGTCTTCTGTCAGGCGGAAACAAGGTGCGCGCCTTTAACGGTTGGGTCATGCCAGTTTTGATGTACTCTTTCGGCATACTCAAATGGACTCAGACCGAACTCGACGCTCTAGATAGGAGGGTCCGTACACTGCTGACTGCAAACCGAATGCATCACCCACGGTCATCGGTAATGAGACTGTATATCCCGCGAAAGTGTGGTGGTCGAGGCTTTTTAAACGCTTAACCCTACACAATCGCGAGATATGCAGTCTCAGGGAATATTTCCTAGAATCCGACGTGGGGATGCAACGTGATGTCGTCGCGGTGGACATGGGCCTCACCCCGCTCTCCTTGGCTAAAGAGAACTGGCGCAAACCTGTAGTGCTTGACAATAATGATCGCATGGAAGTATGGCAGAGTAAGGAGCTTCACGGACGCTTCTTCCGGGCCCTACATGGACCCGATGTAGATCTTCTAGCGTCCGTAGCCTGGCTGCGTTTCGGTGACCTCTTTGGAGAAACCGAAGGTTTTGTCTGTGCAATTATGGACGAAGTTATGATGACGAACAATTACCGGAGATTTATTGTGAAAGACGGCGCTGTTGACATCTGTCGGGCATGTCACCGTCCGGGAGAATCAATAAGACACATTATCTCCGGTTGTTCTCTTCTGGCTAACGAAGAGTACTTGCATAGACACAACCTTGTAAGCAGGATTATCCATAAGCAACTTGCTTTGAAATACAGCCTTGTGGAATCGGAAGTGCCGTACTACAGGTACGTGCCCGACCCAGTTCTCGAAAATGGAAATATCACATTGTACTGGGATCGATCCATCATCACTGACAGGACTATTGTTGCCAATAAGCCTGATATAGTGGTAGTGGATCGAGTAGAGCGGCGCACAATGATTGTTGACATAACGGTCCCGCATGACGGTAACCTCGTGAAAGCCGAGAAAGATAAAGAAATCAAGTATCTTGATTTGGAGGTTGTCGACATGTGGGATGTGCACTCAGCAAACATTGTGCCGATAGTCGTGACAGCCAATGGCTTAATAGCCAAGAGCCTCGACAAACACCTGAGGAGGCTCTCGTTGGGCAGCTGGATCAAGGGCTTGATTCAGAAAGCGGTACTTCTGGACACGGCTCGCATTGTCAGGAGGTTCCTCTCTCTGGAGCCCTGACCGCCGGTAGCTTGGACCCTGGGGCCCTATTATGAACTCTTATTTCCAGGCAGTTTACGGCGTAAACAGAACTGCCTTGCAATTTCGTATTATGAACTCGTCAAACAAGCCAGTCAGCGGCCACGTGACACCCTGGCCGACTTCTGGCCGAATATTGCCTGGCAATACCGTATTACGTACGTTCGTTTGACATTTCGTTCCGTATTAGAACTGTCAAAAAGTAACCTCACAATACAATCCATTCAGTTTACGCTGCTTCAGAGGAGCTTTTATTAAATTGTTTAGGGTTTATTTGGAAATTATTGGAGTGTTTTCTATATAACATAAGAAAATATAATCATTTATGACGAAAATGAACTGTTTGAGTTCCTGGAAAGTGATTCTTCTCGGCAAACTTGTGAATCAACTAATAAAAGGAGACGACTTCGTGACCAATCTAATGCGTTCGACATGGATGATGTGCAGTTAACGACTTGCGACTGAATCTTCGAAAGCTGAGGCCTCACATGTCATGAGACGTGTGATCGCACGCAAGGCTAAGAATAGTAAAATACACTTTCCACTAAATAAATAAAAGGATAATAAACGTATTATTGAAATCCTAACAACAGCCTTTCCTTTTGATGTTCACCTTTAACCCATAACGGGCTTACAAAATACACAGATTTATCCGTGAAGACTAAGGTAGTTGTATTTATTAAGTATGAACTTTACGTAAAGTTTTAACTAAACATTATTCTCATTTTAGGTTTTGGTTGCATTATCATAGTATGCTACTGGCTCCTACCAACGCCCCACTGGTGATATAGGCTCTCATTCAATGTCCCAGCCAACATTTTCTGTAGTAGATGCAAATCACTGAGATTTCTTCAGACTTCTTGGAAGTAGTATAAAAACTCCAACAATATTTCCAACTGAACATAAGTTAGGTAACGCGCCGACGAGGCGAGGGCGAGAACGCTCATCCACTATTAAATTAAAACATACATTGTATTAAAATTGTATCATGTTAAAAACATGAATATTAATTGAAATACTCAATAACACTTTCGCCATCTTTTTGTTTATACTCGTACTCCGTAAATCTTAGAATGGATCCTTCCAATAAACAAACAATACGATAGTGTTCTTTCATAATGTTATTGTAATTAAATAATGTTTGTCAAACAATACTTTCATTGAAGTTGTCGAATTCCCCGCTGACCTTCAAGTGGAATATACACAGGAAATATTATATAAATTATTATAATCTAGAATAGCACAATATAAATTGCGTTCATATTTTCACCTACTATACTAGACCAACTAGTTTAATATATGGTATTTATTATTTTTATCATAAAATGCGTGATTTAAACAAAACCGTAACTTCCCTATAAATATATAATTGGGTTTCTGAACGTTACGTCATAGAATTACAAGCCAGCCATAGACAAACTACCCAGCGTGAAGTCGCTCAGAACTAGGAATCTCATAATACGAAATTTAACCAGCCCGTGAAATGAATTGCCTGGAACTTTTAAAAAACCAGGCAAGGTTTTTAAAAAGTTCGTAATAGGCCCGCTGTTCCCGATACCGGTGGGATACTATTTATTATATTTTTAAATGTTATTTTTTTTTCAGATTTTTTAAAAAATATTTAAAAATGCAATTTATAAGTTTGTTAAATGTAATAAAGGAGATAATAATAATACACTCAGAAAGTTATGCAAAAATAAAACTATTTTTTATTGAATCTTTTCAAAGAACTTAATCTCCACTAGCCATGTATACAACGTTTCATGCGTCTGAACTAGTTTTCGAAACACTTTTTTCAGTCCGCCATAGACACCTCGTTTACAGCCTGCTCGAACGCTGACAGCGCATCTTCTGGCGATGAAAATTGTATCCCTTCGAGCAGTAGCCTGCGGAGCCCTGTTTGGTCGCTAGTTGCTCACAACAGAGAAAACTTCTGCCAAGCATTTGGTAGTATCTATACCATTCAGCGTTTATGCTTCTTTGGTTCCGTAAAGTATTTGACACCAAGTAGCCAGACAAATTGAAAAAGCTCGCGATCAAAATCTTTCCCCCGCTTCTAGATAGCTTCACTTTGGTAGGCGTTGATCCGTTTTGAAACACCCAAACCGTCGACTGGCGCTTTGTTTCTGGATCGTATTGATCACCTGTAATGATGTAAGCACGCGCCTGCTTCAAATTTGTTTATAATATCACGGCACCATTCCACCCGGGCCTGCTTCCTGAGCATCTGTGAGATTGTGCGGCACCCAGCGTGAAACTATTCTCCTCACGCGAAGATGTACTTGTAGGATTTCGTGAAGGCTTCCCGATCTGACCTGCAGTATGTGCTGAATCTCTTGATACGTAACTCGCCTATTGTATTGCATTAAGTTTTTCACTGCTAGCACGTTTTCTTCCGTAACAGCCGTCAAAGGACGACGAATTCTTTCTTCATCCCCCAAAGTTAGTCGACCGCGCTTGAATTCGTTATACCAACGATACACAGTTGCCTTAGAAGGGCCTACATCCATGAATGCCATTTGAAGTCTATCGATTTCGATTCGTTCGTAAAAATTCACATCGCGATAATGCGTCCGGCGCAGATCCATTTTTAATGAGACATGATTTAAATTGCTTGCAATGTGGTGGGGTGTGTGTGGGTCTGCCTCGTTGGTCTAGTGGTCGCAATCGCTACTGCTGAGCATGAGGTCCTGGATTCGATTCCCAGGTCGGGCAACGTGTTATTGGGTTTTTCTATTTGGAATTTCTCAGTAGCAGCCCGGAGACTGGATTTGTGCCCGGTAGATGGCAATAGGCTCGCCCCCTATTACATGGGACTTAAGCATAACTGGCGAAATGTGGGTGTACTATAGGTACACCTCTGCCCAACCCTTCGGGGAAACAAGGCGTGATGTTATCTATGTTTATGTTATGTGTGGAGGGAAATTTTGAAATTGGAACGTACCTGTTTTTATTTACAAATAATCATATATTCAAAATAGACTGACTGGCCAGTCTCTCATACATAAAAACTTTTTTATGCAATACTTTCCGAGTGGCCTGGTAAGTGGTATTACAACCAAATACTACTAAGTTGATCTAACCGGGCAATGGTAAGTGTTACCACCGAGGTTACAACGATTTTCCAATAAGTACAAGTTGCACTTCAAAATTTGTTCTACGAGATATGCAGGGTATTATAATCAATTATCCTACCAAATGTCATAAAACCACTTACCGTAATCTTGTTAGAACAAAGTTTCAATTTGTTTGCGCAAAACACCTTCAAATGATGACAGTTTGCAAACTTTTAATAAAAGTTTTAAGGGTCTCCGCAAATTAGTGTATAAAGAGCGACTCATGATCTATGGTCAAAAGCTAAGGTGGTAACAAATTGATTATGCCCCAATTTGTTTTTATTTTTTTTCAAAATGTTAGGCTCAGTAGTTTCGGAGCTAAGGGGGGTCAGTAGGTATTCATTTAGTTTCTCAAACAACAAGCCCTTTCATATGACACACGGTACAGTTAACAAAACTTTGTGTACATTTCAACCTAATCAGTCCAGTAGATTCGGAGCAAATGGACTGTGACAGACGGACAGACAGACACACGAGTGATCCTATCAGGGTTCCGTTTTTCATAAGGACGTACGGAACCCTATAAATCGATGGTACGGACTTCACTTTCCGGGCGAGAAGCTTTTTTTTATTGTTGTAGCTACCGCGTGGGGGACGCCAAAATGCCAAAAGTGACAGACTTATGTTCAGAATATTGCGCTTCTTCTTCAGTGCTACAAACTTTAAGTATTAGTTAGACCAAGTCCGACAATTACCTAGTACGCCACACCTTTATTAGTCTGTATTGTAGCAGACGTCTGACCTATGTGATTACGCTATATGCCTATTGACTCATCGATGCGCAATTAATACGGAGATAGCAGCGGCCGCCGGTAGCGATGCAGGGAACAGATTTAGCAAAGCTGCATTTTAAACGTTATCTTCTTTACTAAGGCATTGTTAGAGACTCGAAAAAAACGTGGAACCGCAAGCTGTTTAGCGACCGCCTGCATTATCCTACCGAATGTAGAATGATAACTGTACCTATGTGAATTTAGCCGTGTTAAATAAAAACAAAAATAAGAATCATGAATTTTATTTTTAAGAATTGAATAACACAAGTCTTTTTTTTTTCAAATAGCTGACTCTACTAAAGAGTTTAAATTACTTTTAAACTGATCAGAATACCATATTACATAATATATTTCTAAGTTAATAATGAACAAAAAAAAAAGAAGTATTACACATACGACCAGAAAAATAGTTTTACTTGTGTTTGGATTTCTTCTTCTTTTTACTAGATTTCTTCTTATGCTTACGTTTCTTTTTCTTTTTCTTATGGTCGTCAGAGCTAGACTCAGACTCGCTATCGCTTTCACTTGCAGCTCGTTTTTTCTTCTTCTTGCGTTTCTTCTTTTTCTTACGTTTGCGAGCATCAGATGACGATGATGATGAGGAATAATCAGAGTCACTAGTGGATTCACTTTCGGAGTCAGGCTTCTTTTTGACATTGGTCAGATCCAGTTTTATAGTTTCGTTATCTAGTTTAGCTTTTTTAGTTTCGTTTAACCCGGTGGGTGAAGCTGAACGTTCGCGTTTTTTAACGTTTTCTTCTTTATTTTCATGATCAGATTCTACAGTTTCGTCATAATCTGGCTCAAAATGAGCTTCGTCCAAGGTTGATTTTTTCCTTTCACGATCCGTATGTGAACTTTTTACCTCACTTGGCACATTTTTCTCCTGAACACGATCTCGTGTAGCGACTTCATAAGTATTAGTTTTTTTCTCTTCTTTAACATGTTTCTCGGTGTTTTTATTTTCAGTAGGACTTCGCGCTCGATGCCTCTCGCCAGTCTTTACAGCTTCAGACATTAAGCGCCTATCACTCTTTGAAGGTTCTGCTCTAATGGTATCTTGTTTTCGACTTCTTTCTCTTTCCACGGTCACGCGTCTGTAAGGTTGTTCGCGCTTAGGAGTTTTTGATCTAGATTTAACACGTTCTACGGTACTTTGAACAACTCTCGCCTCTCGACCCCTACTTGTTTCTACTTTTCCACCGAGTCGATCTTTAACGGATAAGCGCGGCGGAGGTGTTTTGGAATACCTCCTTTTTCTTTCGTTAATTTCGATTGACCTCTGTTCGGAATCAATTACTGGAACCGTGATTTGGATATTATTCATAGAAGGCTTTGGCACTTCATCACCATAAAGTTTGAGACGATCACTGCTGATTTTCTTAATTTCTATAGGCCTCAGAGAATTTATTGCTTTGGCAAATATGGCGTTTTCAGCTCGTTTAATAACATCCGATGTAACTTTACTTCCATCTTCTTCTTCTTCAGGAGAGGTAATCTCTCCTGGTTCTTTGGACTTCTCCGCGTGATCCTCGTCTACTTCCCACTTAGATAATTCGGGTAATGTTGCCAACATTTCTTTGTTTGTTGGGTTGTTTACTTCTATCTCAGCTTTTAGATCTAGTTCATCGGCATTAGCTTGAAGCTCGATACCATCAAACGGTTCTTCTTTAGAATTGTTTATACTCTCTGTTATTTTAGTTTCCGTGGATTGGTCTTTCTCTTCAGTTTTAACATAATTTTCTATGATTTCTTTATCAACAGCTCCCAATGCTTCATCACCATATAAATCATCAGTAGGTTTCTCTGGGGATTCTACTTTAGGGGAGTTTTCTTTTCTAATACAAACTACTTCAGAGTTTGTTTCTATTTTAACGACGACTGATCTGTCAGTTTCTATTTTATCTGTTTCTCTTTCATCAGTTTTATCTTCTTCTTTGTCAAGTTCTTCATCTTCTTTTTTAATATTATCCTTATCTTTCTTATCTTTTTTCTCACGTTTCTTCTTCTTTTCGGTGTCTTTTTCCTTTTCTCTTTTCTTCTTTTTTCGCTCCTTCATTTTCTTTTCTTTTTCTTTATGATCCCTACTCCTATCAGCTGAAGATTTATCTCTAGCTCTTTCCTCTTTCTTTTCCCTTCTGCAATCTCGGTCTCGAGATCGACCTTTGGATTCGCTACGTTTTTTCTCTCTTGTTTCTCTACTACGTTTTGGTGAGCTACGAACTTTTTTTTCTGGTGTGGTCTTTTCATGTTCACGTTCCTTTTCATAATCACGGGGTCTTTCATACTCTCTTGGGCGATCTTCACGACTTTCACGAGTATCTCGACTTTTGTCATGTGCCGTTTTTCTGTCCGGATCTCGGGGTCTTTCCGCTTTATCTATCGGTTCTCTGTTATCATTAAATCTCTCCCGGTCACGACCCTCTCTTTCTCTGTGTCTATCGTGTTCAACATTTGCATTACGTCTGGGCCCACCCCTGTTACGAATGTTGGGTCTGTATCCAGGGCGAGAATGATCGCGAGATGCAGCACTTTCATCTCTAAAATTATCGCGGTAATTTGCATCATGGTAACCAGCTGGTACTGTCTCGCGGGGATCTGCACTAGGAGGTCTGAAGGGAACACCTGATTCGCGAAAGTTATTATGTGGATTATCTCGGAACCCACCATCCCTGTATGGAACGTTTCTGTAAGAGTTATCACGGAATGGAGGTGGTCCCCCTCTAAAGTTAGGGTCACGATACGATCCAGGTGGTCCAGGTTCTCGATATGGTTGTCCGTCTCTGAACGGCATGGGTCCTTGGTCACGATAATGACCTGGTCTATAATTATCTCTATAGCGCGGCGGTTGTTCTCCTACATGAACAGGAATCTCGTTTTGGACAGGAGTGGGTAGCGACAAGTCTCTATAACTATTAGGCCCTTCACCATACGGCGGCGGTCTATAAGAATCCCTATAATTCGGCGGTGGCAAACGATCGCGATCAATTGGACCAGACGGACCAAACGGTGGTTTTTCGAAAGGCGACGGCTCAAATCCGGGAACTGGTGGTTCGACCCCAGGAGGAATTTCTTCAAATGGAGGACCGTCATAGCGACCTCGATATCCCGGTTGTTCAGATTGTACAGGTATAGTACCCACTGGAGGCATCTGTTTCACACCCATCGGTGCGTACCCAGGAGGTGGTGCATTGCTTCTAGGTCCATATCTGAAAAAAAAAAGACATTTGACTTTCTTATTTACATGATAAAATACATAAATTGGGATCAAAAGATTAAGGGCATTTTGAGAGCCAAACTTATTTGTTGTTGAACCCCAGGTACGCTCTGCAAAGCGCCAAGCATTGCGGAAAAACCCCACATTTGTGGGTAAATATGAATGTCTATAAAACATATTTTTACTAAATTGTAACAGTGTTTTAGGACCTATAACTATTTATTTTTTATAATGGCTCTACGGAAGTTGAGTAAATTCTCTTCAGCTATCTTAGCACAACAGGCAGAGCTTTATTTTTGTTTTTTAAATATTTATCTGCACTGCACCTTTCGAATTCAAGCAGTAAGTAGGTCACAAAACATATTTGTGCTAAAACTTTAAAGCCGAAGGCAATTTAAATGTTAAATAACTTGAAACAATCATACTTAAAAAATGTAATACATTTTCTCATCATAAGACCCCTTTTTCACCTATTCTTTTTTCGTTTCCAAAATATACGGTTTGTTGACCTTGTGCAGACGCGGGCATCAGTATTGTATGAATCACTATGGAAACTTTTTACAGCGGTAAAACGGCGCCGTATGCACTATGCCAATAAACCGTAGATTACTACGGCGAAAATATTGAGTGTGAACAAAAAGCCTAGTGCACTAAGTGTGCGCGATAGAGCTAGAGATGTCAATTTTGCACTAATTTCTTTAGACTGTAGAGATATCCTATATTCTTTAGACTGTAGAGGTATAACTATGAAGATTGGTCTACGAAAGCCGCTCTGTGTCAAAATCTCTCGAGGTCGTTGCGCTTAGGTAACAGTTGAGTAGGCTATTATAATAAAAAATCATTCCAAAACATTAAACATAGTAGATAAGTATTTAAATATTAAATAGTGAATTTTACATAAGAATAGTTTGTATATAACTAAGATTGGACAATGCCACGCAAATCGAACCTGTAATGGGAGTAACAGCGGTATGTACACTAACGGCCGAACCCAATAACCTAAAACAGATCGCTACTGATGATATACAGAACAATTCTATCTGTCCCTGTCAAACAAATAGCTGTTAACACATTATAGGGTCGCATACTTTGGCTTTATTGGGACGTTAAAACAAGAGATTGATAGGGTTTTCTATCTCCAGTACGCCAAAATAGGAGACTAGATAGACGTTATAGGGTTCGGCCGTTAAATAACAATCAGTTTTGGTTTATACGTTAATTAAACTTTCTGAAGCACAGATGAGATTGAACAATAAGCAGAAGGTCCTGCATATAAACAAAAACTCGTAATGACAATTAGGGAGTACAATTATTGTCAGTCAATAAACTCGGATTTTGAAACTTTTTCATTATTATTAAATCAAAATTAAGTGATAACGTAATGTTAATACAGGTTGGCGATGCGCAAACTGTAACGAATGTAATGAATTAAGCACATGATTCTAGACGTGTAGCGTCCAACTTTTTCGTTGGTTATTATAAAAATACTAGCTGACCCCGCAAACGACGTTTTGCTTCTTTTTTTTTTGAAAAATAAATGTTGGCCGATTCTCAGACCTACACGATATGCACTCAAAATGTTATACAAATCGGTCCCGCCATTTCGGAGGAGTTTTATATATTAGATATCGGCTGTTTCATAGAGAAGTTCAAAATCAACTAAACAATTTTTTTTTAATATCCGACGAAAAGTTTCAACACTGGGAGTTCAGATTCCAGGGTCGCGGGTTGTTCAAAAGAGATACCGTGGCCCCGGGCACAGGCAACTGAAGGAACACGGGTGGGTTTAAGTCAGTAAAAGTCTGAGCCTCCCGCTCCGCCCAGAGCGGGCGAAGTCATTTGATGATGTCCCACCCTAAAAAAAAAAGGGGGGTTCAGTATCATGTACTGAATCAATGGTAACAGGTTACGCGTCGATGTGCCTGCCACCCTGTATACCTGTCTTTCTTTTTATAATATAGTCGCAGTACAAACCGTACCATTTTTTTTATAACTCAGCATTTTTTTATTATTCGCATTACATTTTATAGGGTGGGTGCCATTCATGCTAACCTATCTATCCAAATGTAATTTAAAAACCGTTTGTAGTCATAAACTCTACCCCTACTATTATACTAGGATGGGGCTAAATTTGAGTAATCCGTTTTTTACGCGTCTCAAAGTAAGTCACCAAAATTTCGTTGCTTTGCCTGTTCGTAGACCTAGACAAAAGTTTAAAAACAGCTCTGTATATGGTTTACTAAACACTGTTTTGTTGCAGTGTATAGCAAAGCAAGTTTATCTATCCCGATGGCTTTAATTGGACGTAACATAACCACAATGAAAATTGTACATTGACAACGCTATCCGCGCACGTCATTGTCTGAGCACAGCTTTAGGTTTAATTTCATGGTTTGACCCAGCCTCGGCGCAGAGTCGATTCAAGCAACTTAAATCACATCGGTCTTCTCATATCACCGGTTTATGGTATCTGGTCTAATGCTTACTTAAAATAGATTAATCAATAACTGGCTGAAGTGAACGAACGTGTACTGCCTCGGTTCCGTCGTTCTCGAGTTATAAATGGTGTAACTGCGGGTTAGTCACTCACTTTGTCATTTATAATTAGATTGATTAAAAAATAACTTTTAAAGCTCATGCAAACTAAATTTGATGTCCCAAATACTTTCTTAAAAGTCTCAATTTGAACAAATACATAAACTTCAGTGCAAGAGCAAATAAAAATCCAAGTGGGATTACCTAAGAGCGAAATTAATTTTTCACACTCTTTTTATTGAATCGGTGATAACAATAATAAAAGGACAACAGAAAGTTCAACTAAGGCAGACAATTTTTTAAGGGATATCTGTGATTATTTGAAACTTATATCTTTGCCATCAATATTGAAATTAATGACAAAAAAAAACTTGGAACACCGCTTCTGAGTTAGCGGTGCCCCAAGTATTTTTTTGTCTTGCGCATAATTGGTGAGAACTAGGAACAAGTGAATACACTGAGTAACAATTAAATTCGTGATGGAGACGAAAAATAAAAATTTGTGTATGGAATGTCATTGGCGTCTCATATTTAATAGCGCTATTAAAATAAGTTGATTTGAGAGAGCGCAATGTTTCTGCTGTCGTCCCGTGACCTCTATGTGTGATTACATAGCCTGCATTAGCTCTAAATTGATTACATTTTCGGAAATCGGCAACTAAGTCTGCACACTAGCGAACAGTTACATAACCAGCCCGAACCTCGAACATGTTACTATACCTATATTGAATAAGACAATGGATAAATTTTGACGTAACATTTGTTACAACATTGCAGGGGCCCCCGGCTGTAAAATTCCTGTATAAATTCAACACACACAACATTCTTTTTCATATTCAAATTTAGTTTACCCAAAGTGTGGTGTAGCAGCCATCCCTGGCCTGTGGACGAAATCGTTCAGCATCTTGGAGATACAAGAAGTCATCTTCTTCACTAGAAAATCATTGCAGCTGAAGCTGTCTTTTAAAATAGCAAAGTTACAATTTAATAGTTCTGGACTATTGAAATTACAAGAATACTTTTCGTTACATGGTATAATTTACAATCATATAAAAAAATGCTTTGGAAAACCTAAACAAAAAAAAAATATACTTAAACATTGCAATATAATATATTTTTCAAGCATACCTGTTACTCGCTTCTTACGAAAAACTGAGGCACGTAAAACTTCAATACAATCGTTGACAGTTTAAACTTTTATCAATATAATTTATTTTACGTGACATATGCCCAATTCTTAATGTCTAAGTGGCAAATTGAATCTGAAGTTTTTATTTCTATTTTTTTATCATATAAGTACGCACAGAAAACAAAGCACGAATAAACAAAACTAAGCATGAATTAATATTATGATAATTTGCTAAGAAATCTCTACCAGCAAAGAGAAAGTTGTCAATTTCCCCACCTCCGGAATTAATTTTAAAAACCAATTTGGCAGCGGCGTAGGTTTTCAGACATAGAACCGGGCATTCGTCATCAAGTTTATGGCAAACATTACATCACAGAGAGCCTATATCCAATTATCCATTCGAAGTGGTACAGTGCGTAAACACAGTTCTACTTTTTTATAAACATTATAACGAAACTGATCTAAATAAACACTTAGTGCTAATTTCACCAAGGGAACTGAACTCGACAAGCAATTTTAAGCCCAGTTCAAGAGCTGTCAATGTCAATATTCCATAACAATGTTGACACTGACAGCTCTGAACGCGTTTTAGATGTGCTGAACGCGTTCAGTTTCATTGGTGTAATTCGCCCTGCTGATTTTATGATTAACTTATCATAAAATCAGCAGGGCAGTACTTTTCATAAAAACAGCATTTTTCTATTTTATTATATTTACATACTTACAAAAACTGTAACTGTAACATTCGCTCGCTTAAGCGAGATTTACAATAGTGAATTCTTTAAAGAAATTAATTATTAAAAAACAATATTAGCGTATTTATTGTGTGCCATAACTCAATTTATGAGACAGTATACTGCCAAGTTTTACCACTAGAAGCGTTAGCAGCATTAACAGTAAACTAACATTACACGTCAATTAAATGTACATATTTCAAAACATATTTGCTAAATTAATGTGTAGCTGTAATTAAGTACCCAATGCATAATATATATTTTGTGGCTACACATGATTGATACAATATTATTAAACAAAGATGGTTGACAATCAAATGATTTCTTGGCGATTTATAAATTTATATATTTTTTGAGGCTGATAGTACCATTAATTCCTTGTGATCAGAAAACATTCTGTAACGTTGTGCAGGTGACGCTGTTCATTAACCTCGTTTTGCGTATACTGTCCTGTTATAATGATTAAACATCATAAAATGAAATTTAGTAAGGTCATTTATAATGGTAACATTTGTGGTCGTTTTGCTAACACTTATAGTACAAATAATTATTTAAAACAGTATTGAAGTTTGTTAGTGCTTTCAAATAATCAAATTGATGAAATGAGCGCTCTTATTTTACTACGCAGACAAGACACCTCCACTTTTTGTCGGTAACATAGTCAGTCAGTAGACTTTGTTACCGACAAAAAGTGGGACTAAAAATGTCTGGCGTCTGCGTTGTCAATAATAGTTGTTTCTGGACTTTACACCGACTAGATTGGACATAATTTAAAGCTTGCAAACAATAACATACGTTTAAGTAAATATAATGTATGTAACTGAGAAATTATTTTAAAAGATCCGTCCTAATTCTTTGAATTCGTAAAATATCGTAAACTTTGCTCGCGACGTCTTAAAAGCTAGTTTTCAAAATGAGTCATTACAATCTTATTTACTCATTCAGATAAGTGTTTGGCCACTTTACAAATTTATTGATAAAAGGAAAAAGAAAATCAGCATAAATTACAAATCAATAAAAAGTCGTAAAAAATACAGCTCGAAACCGAAAAAAAAACTTGTAAGTTTCATTCCTGGGAGTGAAAGAAAGAAAGAAAAAAAGATTACTAACAGGTTACTTTAAAAACAGATTTGGCATAATACTTTACACAAGTCAGTTTAAAACTAACTTAATGTGCAATAATTCACTTAAACCAACTATAGAAGCTATAACTGTATCGGCGTCGATTGTCAAAAAATCCCAAAGAATAGGTTTAGTAACCCCTAACGCCCTAAACGCGAATTTGTTAAGAAACTAAGCTTGAGCTTGTTCATAAATTCGCGATTAGGGCTAGACCACATTTACTGCTGGTGACTGTAAATTAATAAAAAAGCGTCACCTCACTGTGATAATAATCGTTACAAGTTGTTCAAAGGCGCCTGACACAAGGTGTAGTAAGTAGGTATCTCTAGTGTGTGGGTATCTAGGTGTAGTAAGTAGGCACAAAGATTTTTTTTATGAATGGCAACTCGTAGTTCAGAGATCGTGACTATTTAACCGGAACCGGAACCGCTACGGCGCGGGCTGGTACTTCGTCGAGCAAGAGTCGAGGGGATAGTTACGTCGGGGTCGTCGCGGAGGACCTCGGCGGCGAGGTCGGAATGAGGGTTTTCGTTTTCTGTGCACTGTACTGGTGGGCCACTAGTACAGTGCACAGAAAAGGGTAAAAATTAGGGCCTACTGCTCTCCTGGAGGAGAGTTGTAGTCATCGGGGTCGGTGAGGACATGCCTTGTACGGCGGACTTGGCTTATTGTGGAGGGGGTATAACTGGTGGCCTCGACAACCAGAGGGTTGAGGTGATTCGCGGCGGTATCGAAGAAACGCTTAGAGTTGCGTTTCATAAATTGACGGATAGTGGGGATGTTGAGGTCGACATTGAGGATTTCGTTACGAACGTACCAAGGGGAGCCTTTTGTCTTACTGAGGAATTTATTTTGGACAGTATTGGGATTGTATAGTAGTAGCTATTTAATATATATAGTTATATATTAATCAATTGCCGGGCGTTAGTTTCACAAAAACTCGAAAATGGCTGGACTGATTCTGATGAAACTTCAATAAGTTGTGGAAGCGCCGGAGGAGGTTCCTCGCCTAATAAAAAAGCATTGCAACGCATGCATTAGCTAGTTTGTTGATTCCATTTAATTTCATGTGATCGTGTCTTATTTCAGTAGAGTATTATACGTGATTATTATTAATGTATGTTTAGCAATGGGTGTTATTTACCTGAAATAAATGAATTTATTATTATTATATACTATTTTAAGAATCTGTACACTTGATATGTAGGGATATTAATATACCTCTACCGTTACACATTGTCCACATATTATTCTGAATACACAAGTAAACCCTGCTATTTAACCATCTGTCATGGGAGCTACCGAAAAATATTATTACAATATATTGAGGCATAGGTACATACGACGCAAACCTACACAATTCAGTCATACTTAAGTTACTTTTAGTAAATAGACTTGTATTTCTACAAACAATTTCAAATCAATAACTATACTCAGTAACGAACTATACTTAAATCAATAATATAGTACAGTCCGCGAGGCCTAAGCTGAGCTTTGGATTTGTGTGAGTGATTACCAACCGCACCAATGTGATCGCGCGAGGGACTCACAGCGCCTCGGGCCGATTGTACGATTGGCAGATTTCCAACCAAAGGACGCGTAGCTATGTGCACTCACACAAATGCAAAATTTCAGCTTAGGCCTCGCGGAGTGTAACTGGTTATTACACTGGCATAGCCTTACAACAACTTGAATCATCGCTTCTTAATCATATTTAACCCTAGATTACTGAACTATCCTGCACGCGATGTTATTACTAAGCTTTCGTAAAAATACGACATGGAAATAAAACAGAATAAATTGAAGAGTTATAAACTTTAATTATTTTAGAATTAACAGTTAGATTATTTGGGTTTAAGAGATCACATAATAATGAAAATAGCATTTTTTTTTACTCTACACAGAACACTTATTCATGTTGTGCACCCTACATAGGTTGTTGGTTGACCCACATCTGTCAGCACGGAATCGCCTTTTTTCATGCTCTATCCTTTTCTATCACTCAGATTGTCATTTCCTAGAGCGACAAAGATATAGTGCGCGCAGCGGCATCGGCGATGCGATTTAATTCCACGGCGCGCGCACTCGCATTTTATACTAGTCGTAATTTTTCTTGACTTTGACGGGCTCAAGGCACACATTGCTTGCTATAACGTAAGGGATCGTAATTTTGCGGTCGTAACTTTTACAATAGTTTAGTAATCTAGGGTTAAGTAATATAATACTTGATTAAACATGATAAATTAACAACTAAAATAAAAACAATACAATGCAATTTACGTATCATAACTTAATCATCAATACACCACAAGAAGACTAAAAATATTCTAATTACCTAACAACATATAATTCTTATAATAAGAAATAAAAAGCAATAGTATGTCAATACATTTTTTATTCAGGATTATCACAGTTATTCAGTCTTTATCATTACTTAAAAATATAACAAATGAAAAAAAACAGCAACATTATTAGGCCGCATTAGCTAGGCATTAGGTTGTGTTCAACTGGATGAACTATGATAGGTGTAATCTAACACATGGGTTTAATATTCACGCAACACTAAGCCACAGTGTGGTTTTAATAGTATCCCACGATTAATTAGGTATGCAACAGTTTCAACTGATAACTGTATTTAAATGGGAATTCAACTTACTGAATTGCTATTAAACATTGAACAACAAATAATACTACTGAATTTTGCCAGGCAAAATAATGGGATTCAATTTGAGTACCCTAATATTGAAAATGCTTATATAATTAAGTAAGAAATGAACAATCGGGGGAAGTTTGAAAGTGGCGCCATTGATAGAAAACTTATAAGGAAATCGTTTGGCTTGGTATGGGCATGTGATGAGGAGGGATGAAAAGTATGTGACCAAAAGAATTATTAATATAGATGTACGTAGAGGGAGACGAAGGCCAAAGAAAAAATTGATGGATTGTGTGAGGAATAATTTAAAAGAAAAAGGGGGTGAATGATACCGTGACGGTTGACAGGGGGAATGGAAAAATGAAACGTGTTCTGCCGATCCCAAGCAATATAACGAAAGGGGCAGAAAGATGGTGATATTTTTATACTAATCGATTGTCGTCGTTTAGTTTCTATTTTCCAAAACTAACCATTAGCCGTTCCTACTGTCCTTATAAAAGTGAGTTCTATTATTTTCTATTTCTTATTATTTCAAGCAAAGCCGATGTCGACCATTCTGCATTCTGTTTGTAGGTCTATTGTCTCTCGGTCTGATACTATTTTGACATTTGTCTTAATTGTCAATGTCAAACTGTCAACTTAAAATGTATATAATCATCCGCTTTATTTTCCTGCGCAACGTGAGCTCCTTATGGTTTGAGTTGAGCAACATGATTACTGACAAATGTGTGCACTGACTGGACAGGTCCACTCAATCTGTGTGGTTCTTGGTCTTCACATGATCTGACCAAGGTTATGACTGGACTTTAAAAGAGACTGTGACCTCTGAGTTTGTTTCGGCCTTTCTTCTCAGAGTAGTCAGATAGGAAACGCCAACCTCATCTAGTTTTTAAAAATATGATTGACATGTAAAAGTTTGTACAAACCTACTAACAGAAATTAAAATCATTATCTACATTAGGAGAATGCTGAAATCAAAGAGATTGTTGTGATTGTGTTTGTTTCGAAAAAAAAAAATATAGTTAATAGTATTTTAACTTCATTTCAGACTTATGATACACATAATTATAGTCAGAAATTATGTTTCAAAAGTAATACATAGTGCTACTACCACAACAAAAATACAGACACGATTAACTTTGGCACTACTGCATCGATAGGCACCAGTTGGCACACAGAGTAGCCTCCAGTTAGCCCACCTTATTCATAAAACAACGACTTAATAAAGCCTAAATGATTCCTGTTCTTGTCGTCTTAACGCCACTGAAGTAAGAGGGCAATAGCCTATAAAACTATTTTAGTTTTGAGCATATGCATAAGGTAGTAGAACTCCTGCTCGAGCGACAAATATTTGCCAATTAGCACTAAATGTAATTGGATGCAAATTAAAATACCATAGGAGCTTTATGGAGTTCTACATTGTTTAACAATCACCATTGTTAATTTATACAAAATAAAGATACTGTTTGCCATCTTGTAAAAGTTTATGTGGAGGTAGAAATCAAAATATTCATGCAAAAATAGGACGACGCCGATGGTAGATAATTTTATTGTTTCAATTTTAAAAAAATTAAAAAATATACTAATATCTGATATTACGCTATTAAAAACCAATTAGTTTCCTAATGTGTTTTAACTAGTTTGTTATTGGGTGCGACGAGTACGGACCAACATTGAAATATTGGTGCTGTGACATTCTGGTTACTTAATGATAATTTCCCGAAACAACGAACGATTACATTCTAATCTCAGTCTCAATCTGTCAAAATCATCCCAACTAATATTATAAATGCGAAAGTAAGTTTGTTTGTTTCTTGCGCTTTCACGCCAAAACGGTTGAACGGTTTTGGATGATATTTGGCACACAGATAAACCATGACCTGGGTAAGGACATAAGTTTATTTTTCATCCTGGATCGCAGACAAAGTCGCGGTAAACTACTAGTTTAACACACATTTTTACATTGATTGTCCCCGATATGAGATTGCGACTAGATTAAAAAAAACCTTTATTACAGAAATTGGCCTTCTGGTTACTTTTGAGTAGCGTCGTGGACGACAGGCTTAGTATTGCGCGATGACGCGATCGTCGATTCTTAACTTAAGTTCCAGTCAGCAACAAAGGTAGTTTCACGCTGCACTGCCTAAGTATCAGAAGAGATAATGAGAACAAATTATTGTAGAATACAGAATACTAATAAGACAAGTACTAGAATATTTGAAACAATAACTAAGTTCGTTGATTGTGCACAAAATACAAATGAATGACAATTTCGAAATGATCTTTGTCGCTGATTTAAAATGTTGCGACACGCAATTTTAAATTACACATTAAATTGACAATTCGTGCAACCAAATTTGCTCCAACTTACGATGAAAAAATAAACGTGGTTTATTGGGGCAACTACGTATGTTTTATTGACATAACGTAAGTCTAGACAGGGCCGGATCTTCCACAGGGCGAACGGAACTGCCGCTCCATGGGCCAGACAGAGGGGGCGCCGAACAGGAGGCAGATGAGCGCCTATGTGTTCATTTTTATTTTTTTAAACTTCTTGTACAAGAAGTAAAATAAAATTGTACCACCCTTTTTGACGACTGTATTTGTGTGCATTACGGATTGTATTTATTGGCTAGTTGTGAACAGGAATAGCTCGTCTAGAACTTCACTAACCTGTGCCCCCAAGGCGAAACTCGAAACATGATTTCCTTTGATCTTTTAACACAGAGGCGCTTTCTTCTCCTCTAGTTTGACGCCCCCGGTGAATTGGCGCATGATCGATTATTAATATTTGACAAAGGCTGGAATGAATGAGGCGCTCCTTGTCCCTCCAAAGAGGCAATTAGACATACACAAACTAGCAAAAAGTTCGAGCACATAGGTTTTTTGATTGGAATATGTAACATGTGGCTGGTATCTAATAAATAGTAATTTCCGAGCTCGCTTCACTCGCACTTGCAGCCTGACTTCTTTTTATTTCTTAAGTTTTCTGTGTAATTCGACCAAGTAACTGAATTTTTGCATAAAGGCTCAAATGAAAATTTTGCATAAAGGCGGGGTGCAAAAATGTATGAGCTCGCTTCGCTTGCTTTTGCAGACTAGGTTCTTTTAATTCTTAGCCTTTTCACATAAGTCGGCAAAGCAACTCCTATTTATATTTCTGTATGATCCATGGTAACCGACATTTCCCGAAGAATTGGCAAACTTAAATGCACTGAGCAGATCGCATTGCTCGCCGAACGGATGGCCGATATCGGCTGGAACGAAAGGTTCCTCGTTGTAATGCCTACCACAAGGAGGAACGATGCCCTTGTGAAGGCTGCCGGACTCCGCTGGATGCGAGAAACACAGGACCGGCCAATGTGGCGGCCCTTGGGGGAGGCCTATGTCCAGTAGTGGACGTCTTTCGGCTTAAATAATGATGATGATGATGATGATGATGATGATGCAAGATTTTTTTTGACATATCCAAGGTGCTTACATTTTTGAGCTAGCTTCACACGCTCTGAAATCCTAGGTTCTTTGTAAAAACGATTGCTGCGTCTGTGAACACACTAACCCATATATGGCATATATGGCCAACCAAAAAAAAACCCAACTTATGGGATTTCCTTAAAATAAAAAAAAATATTTTAGTTCTCAAGGGGCGCCATATTCAAATCTCACTCCATCCTTTACCTAACCTCGTTACAGAGTCTAGACATAGGAGATGAACAGTCAGCCGAACTTCAGTATAACTGCCCAATAGTCCGTTCACAGTTATTTTACCTCTGAGTTAGCATCACTGTCAAAATCACAGTCATCTTTATTGCCGTTGCAATAAGGTTGCTGTTGGGTTGACGTCATAGACAAGTCTGTAAAATTCACAATGATCTTTATAATCGTAACAATAAGGTTGCTATTAAGTTGCTGCTGTCAGAAATAAAATAACTGTAAATGGACTGTAATACATAATAAAGGTGCTGTCAAAGTTGATGAACGGTTGACTGTTACAAATATACCTTAAGCATCTTTGAAGGGTTATTGTTACATTATTCAATATCTTCAGTCAGTGTCAGATACACATAGCTTGATAAACCAACGATTTCAAGCAGCACTGTCTTTGACTTTCCTTACTTTATCTTTTGATAAAGACCAGCCTTATATTGAGTTTTATAATTAAAAAATCTAGCGTATAGTGCATATGCATACTGTAATGCTTGAAATCGTGTTTTACAATAAAATTTACATTTATCACATTAACAACAAGAACCTTAAAATATATTACTTTATCACAGCTTCGGAGTTAAATTGACGTCAAAGATGTTCGTCCGTGGTAACAACTTTTGTCATAATTTTTTGCATAACAATACTTACCACAATGCTGAAAAACATATTTACATCTCACCAACAAATTCTCAGTAAATAAACCCATTTTATTTGCTTAATGAAAATGTCATACATTAAAACAAGTAATAAGATTTCAACAGCTTACGTTAACACAATTTAAAATACGTATCGCGATATGCGGTTCTGACCAAGTTTGCACACTGAAACGCGAACACAGGTTCAATCTGCTCAGCAATTTTATAACGTCAACGAACAAACGCATTATTTTCTTAGGTGTCGGTAAAGGGCGCATGAAGACACTATTTAGACTGTTACAATCGTACCTGGCTCCGTAGGGCGGCTCAACAGTACGTCGGGGCGGAGACAACAGTTCGTCGTAAACACCAGCATATCTGTCAACAAAAAACAAAAATCTTAACAATAATCGAAATCTGTGCATCATGAGCACAGTGAGACATTCGTCGGTACAGGCGGCGAGTGATTCTAGAGCGATGACAGGTGGGTTTATGAGGCTTGGCAGCGACCGGACCAAGGTGTGACAGACACGCGCCAGATGATAACGCCATGTGTTCGTACTAGCGAAACATCTGGTTGGCAACTGTCAATCATCATCATCATCAGCCAATTGCCATACACTGCTGAACGTAAGCCCCCCCAAAGAGCGCCAACCATCCCGGTCCTGAGCAGTCCGCATCCATCCGCTGCCAGCCACCTTCTTCAAATCATCGATCCATCGTGCCGCAGGGCGTCCCACACTACGTTTGCCCAAACGCGGTCTCCACTCTAGCACATGTCTACTCCATCGTCCGTCTGCCCGTCTACAGACATGGTCGGCCCACTTCCACTTCAGCATGCTGATTCTACGTGCAATGTCGGTGACTTTAGTTCTCTGGCGAATGACTTCGTTGCGAATTATATCCACCAGAGAATCCCCCAGCATTGCTCTCTCCATTGCACGCTGAGCAACCAAGTTGTGCCGCCCCCGTTGTATAATTTGGCCTAGATATATGTATTCTTGCACAACCTCGAGAGTAGCGCCATTTACGATTATAGGTCTCGGGGTGACGTGACCATTGTACATGACTTTGGTTTTGTCCAGATTCATCCCAAGACCTACCCGCCTTGAAGAATCGCTCAGGCTGTTCAGCATCACTTCCAGCTCCTGCAAAGATTCGGCCATGATGACAATTTCATCTGCAAATCGGAGGTGCGAGATGTACTGACCGTTAATGTTTATGCCCAGTCCTTTCCAATCAAGCGTCTTGAAAACGTCCTCCAACGCGTTCGTAAACAGTTTCGGAGAGATGACGTCTCCCTGTCTTACACCTCGACGCAGTTGGATTGGTTTTGTGCTCTGTTCTTGTACTTGTACGGTAATTGTTGCGGCCTTATACAGACATCTCATCACGTCGACATAGCGGCAGTCGATGAGACATCGCTGCATGGACTCCAGGACAGCCCAGGTCTCGACGGTGTCGAAGGCTTTCTCGTAGTCCACATACGCTAGGCACAGAGGCTGATTATATTTCTCGGTCTTTTGGATTATTTGCCTAAGGGTGTGTATATGGTCCACGGTGCTATAGCCTTACCGAAACCCGGCCTGCTCAGGCGGCTGGAAGTAATCGAACTTATGGGCGAGACGATTCGAGATAACCCTCGAAAACAGCTTGTACACATGGCTCAGGAGTGAAATGGGTCGGTAATTATTAAGTACTGTCAATCACACCGAAGGTAATTGGACAAGGGAGACCGAGCGAGCGTGCGAGCGTGCAAATAACAGAAATGGTGCACCACGCCCGCTTGGCATCTCAGTTCCAGTCAGCCTTAGAGTCAGTTGCTGCCCCAGTTCCTAACGACAGGAATAGCCCAAAAATTATAGACCGATCACTTGAACACCGACGGTCTGTAAAGTAGCTATTTTGAGAGCTAATATTTACAAACATATCATGTCTGTCTCTCAAAATGGATGTATTAATGGGTGCCGCGGTACTAAGGATCTGCTCCTCATTGATATGGTCATTAGCCAAAATGTTCGTCGTTCCCGAAAAGATCTGTTGACATGTTCGATAAATTACAAGAAGGCCTACGACTCGGCTGAACTCGACTGAAGAGCAGTGGTGGCCCAGTGCTAATTGCCCAGTGGTTCGAACCCAGACAGGCGCTTTACTTTGTGTAAATTATTTCATCACCACTGCTCTCAAAACGGTGAAGGAAAGCATCGTGGTCCCGGAGTAACGTGATCGTTGAACATAACTTGTGTTTTGTTCAAGTTCATCCGGAGACCAATGCGTACAGAAGAATCAACTAGGTCGTCCAGCATATGCTGCAGGTCATGCTGCGATTCAGCCTGTATGCCGATCTCATATGTAAATCTCAAGTGTGAGATGTACTCGCCGTTGATGTTATGCCGTGTCCATTACGATATCGAACAGTTTCGGGGAAATTACGTCCCCTTGTCTCACTCCTCGACGCAGGAGGATATGTTCAGTTCGCTGGTCCTGAGCTTGGACGGTCCTGTGATAATCGCGTTTTCATACAGACATCTCAGCACTTGGATGTATCGCCAATCAACTTGGCATCGCTGCAGACTCCAAAACAGAGCAGGTCTCTATTGTGTCAAACACCTTCTCATAATCCACAAACACAAGACACAGGGGCTGATTATACTCTTCAGACTTCTGTATAATCTGCCGCAACGTGTGGATGTGGTCTATAGTGCTGTATCCTCCTCGAAACCCGGCCTGCTACGGTGGCTGAAACTAGTCGAGTTTTCTCGCTAGACGATTCGTAACGAATCTTGAAAACAACTTATATACAACCCGCACCAAAATTTTGTGACCGCCCCGAAACTAGGCTCATTGCATTGCGCAGAACACAAAATCAGGTATTAGCGGGACGCACAAGAGCTTGGGGGCAGGGCCACACCCCGCGCGGCCGCACTGCTCACCCGCGAGGAGCGCTGGCACCCACGCCTTAGTGTGAGTGCTACGTCCGTACACGAATCACGCACTTGTTGAGATCTGAGAGTACTGTCGCGTTCAGAATTCGTTCGATCGTTTCGTTAATTTATTGTTATAGTTTTTAGTTATTGTTACTTGTTGTTATTGTTACTCGTTGTTATTTGTTTATAAACATGCCTACCGGACGTTGTAATGTTTTACGACGCCAGGTTCGTAAAAGGGTCTACGATGTTTATATTTATTTATTTATTTATGAAGAAAGAAGCTGAAGAAGGCCTTAAATACGATTTGAAGGCCGTACATAAACGGACTGCAGCCGCTACAGGAGTATCAGAAAGAACTGTACGACGTATTATATCGGTTGCTAATGAACCAAGTTCCGATTATTAGCAGTTTTTCGTACACCCGGAAAGAAGAGGCAAGGGGTAAAAAAGGTAACCGGAATCGACAATTTTGACCAAGGTGTCATCAAAAGATGTATCCTCAATTTTCATCTAACACAGAAAGAGTTGCCGACAGTTGCTCAACCTTAAAAAATAAATAAAAGATAATAATTTTGAAGGATCCGCAATGAGTTTGAGGAGAATTATAAATGAAATAGGATTTAAATGGAAAAAAACTGAAGACAATCGCAAATTATTAATTGAAAATATAAATATTCGCTGTAAGTGAATTGAATATTTGCGTGAAATAACGAAATATCGCGCAGAAGGAAGACTGATAGTTTACACGGTCGTATCGTATGTCGATTCATCGCATAACACTTCGAAGGCATGGAGTGATCGTAGCACTAAAGATTTAAAAAAAAGATATCAAAAGGTCAACGTGTCGTCATTGTACGTATATGCTGGATCCAAATCAGGATTTGTACCCAACGGCCTTTTGATGTTTAAGGCAGGTACTAAAGCCGGAGATTACCATGATAACATGAATTATAATAATTATGAAAAATGCATACGCACAAAACTTTTGCCGAATCTTCCACCGAGATCGGTTATGGTGAATAGATAATGCACCCTATCATAACAAATTAGTCTAATTTGTTATGATAGGGTGCATTATCTATCAGCGCCGACGTCAAATAGCAAAAAGGCAGGCTTACGGCAAAAAATATCCCTTGCAGTTCTGACATGCTGAAACCAGAACTGTATAAATTAATTTCTATACATATAGAAAAATTTAAATAATTTAATATTGATAAAATTTTAGAAGAACACAATCACACAATATTACGGCTTCCACCTTACCATCCCACCCCATAGAAATGGCTTGGGCATCCATAAAAGGGTTGTGACGAAAAAAAATGTCACAAATAATATAACTAATATTATGAAACTAGTGGAAGAAAAAGTAAATAGCATGGGTGAACAGGAGTGGACTGCACGATGCGACAAAGTTATGAATATTGAGGAAGAATATAAGAAAAGTGATGTCATCATAGATGACCTAACTGAAAAAATAATAGTTCACGTGAGCGATAATGAATCAGATGAGAAAGATTCGGATATTTTTTGTGAAGAGTGATTTGGATGCGGGGAACCATCCACTAATATGGGAGATGTTTTTATGGAAGGTGTGGCCCCATTGTGAATATAGTTTTTATTTATATGAATGTTTTTTATTTACATTTATCCTATTATTACCTAACCTATATGTTTTACAAATAACACATACATTATATATTCCATTAAATAAAATAAACTATGAAATAAACACGAACTTTATAATCATCAAATAAAAATAATATATTAAGTATTAAAAATGTTAGAAAACGAAAATTGTTTGGTTGATTACGTATTGTCCACTCGACTGTACCATGCGCAAGTTCGGACTCGCGACTATATTCAAGGCGGTCACAAAGTTTAGCACGGGCTGTACGTGGCTTAAGAGCGAAATTGGTCTTTATTTCTTTAAAAGGTTCTTATCATCCTTTAAAAGATAGAACGACAACGCTTCTTCGCCACGCTTCTGGATTTATCCCAGAAAACAGGAAAGGGTTAAAGAGCTCCTGAAGCTCTTTCACTATAGGACTTCCTCCCCCGCTTTCAGGAGAGTTCGGTCGTAAACCCGTCCTCACCGGAGGCTTTTCAATTTTTAAGCTGTTTATGAGCCGCCTCGATTTCGTCTTGACTGGTCTTCCGTGAAATGGCGGGTTAAGATGGCTCTGGATTCCTCAGATCTCCGGCTTCGAAACGACGATATCCCCCCCCCTTGATTTGGTCAACTTCGTGGCTCCTCCCAAGTGATTGGACAAACACTTTCGACCCCCGATTTTGCACAATCGCTTCCTTTATAGTGTGTATTGTAGCGTCGGAGGTCGCGTCATACCAATGTCCTAATATTCTTTTTGAGTGCCCTTTGTTCTGACGAAGTAATATGTGTTTTCACATCGTTCCGCCATAAGCTCCAGATTTTCTTCCGAAAGGTGGACTTCCTGCCCGTACGCTGCATTTTACAAAATCTTCCTCCCTGAGGATTTCCACCATTTGTTCGAGCGCCGACGGTCGACATCATTTATGGTTTCCATGGCAGCGAATCGGTTTTCCAGGTTCATCAAACGAGTTTGCTCGAGCTTGAAGTTGATATTCAGAGTGCCTCGAACCAGTCTGTGATCACTGCCGGTATTGAACCTGTTGATCACCGAGACATACCTGAATCCATGCTTTTTATCCGTTATGATGAAGTCTATCTCATTTTTCGTCATAGTGTCGGCACTTCGCCACGTCCGCTTCTTTTGGACTGCTTCTTAAAGATTAATCAAGAAAAGCCCCTCTTTCTCAAGGAAGATGACAAGCATTTCCCCCTTATAATTTCTGCAGCCTAACCCGTAGGATCCTACTACCGATTCGTTACAATTCTGTACTCCCACTTTAGCATTAAAATCCCCCATAAGAACGTTGTAGTGGGCCATAGTGGTGGAATGCAAGGCCTTTGAAATGTCCTCGTACTTTTCATCTACTTCATCATCCGAGTGTGCCGAGGTCGATGAGTAATCCTGAACAACGTTGAAGCTATACCTCTCGGTTAGCTTTACTACGAGGTACGCAACCCTGTTCGAGACACTGGGGACTTCGACAACGTTGTCACAAAGGAATTTGTTTACCAGGAACCCGACTCCGCCTTGGGATAGCTGGTCTCCCTCTCGGAAATACAAAAAGTGAACCGAATCAAGGGTTATTGTGTCCTCCCCCCCTCTTCGGACTTTTTTTTTTTTTTGTTCCCGGGGTGGAAAATCCTCATGGATGTCCTCCGCCCTGGGGCGGGCGGAGAGGTCTGTCAGACTCTTACTGACTAAAAACCACCCCGGTGTTCCATCTCACACCTACGCCGGGGTCGCGGGAACACATAATTCGTCCGCATCCCCGGCTAGTGCCGGCCCGCTTGAGCGGGCCCCGTCTCGGGCGGGGGGAGTGAGGTGTACTCCCCCCGCAACGTCTGTGAGCGGCGCGCACGAAACACTATGCGCGCCGCCTACTCGGGTCCTGATGTTGGGGGGCGACGGATGTCCCCGAATCCGTCGCCCCTGAACCCATTTAGGGGGGCTGGAAGAGGGCGTTGTCCGCCCTCCGCCTGCGCCCGGTGCGCCTGCTGCGGATCGGGAGAGTGGACGAGATCTCTCTCTCCCTTTCCGCAGCCTCCTTCTGCGAGATGACTGTTTCGCAGAAGGAAACCACCGCGTCCCAGGACTCGGCGCTGCCGACCATCGAACTCACTACGGTCGGCAGTGACAGGTCACTGCCTACTTCTGAGATGAGGGCACGGCGCGGCTCCTCCCAAGCGGCACACTCTGCCAGCGTATGCCACGCCGTGTCCTCCCGGCAGTCGACGCAGTGGTGACACCGAGCGTCCGGTTCCCTGTTTATGCGACACAGGTACTTCCCGAAGCAACCATGCCCCGAGAGCACCTGCGTCGCCCGAAACGACAGGGAGCCGTGCCTCCTCCCGAGCCAGAGGTCGAGCACTGGCCGGACCGCCTCGATGGTGACGAGGCCGGCGGTAGGGCGTGAAAGCCTGTCCCGCCATTCCGCCACCAGGACCTCGCGAAGCTGCGACCGACGCTGCTCCATATGGCGCTGCATCGGCCGCTCGCCCCGCGCCCTCGCTTCCTCGCGCCACCGATAAAGTGACGCGAGCACCTTCGCCTCTAGGTCCCATGGCGGGGATCCGGCCATTGCACAAGCCGCCTCGTAGGAGATCGTGCGATACCCCCTTATGACTCTGACGGCCATTGCTCTCTGCGGCTTTCGCAGCACAGAGATGCTGGCGGCCGTCAGGTCAGCCGCCCAGATCGGGGCCCCGTAAAGGGCCATCGATCGCACGATCCCCACGTAGAGCCGCCTACAAGCGGCGCTCGGGCCCCCCAAATTGGGAAGCAGCGTTGCCAGCGCCCCGGCCGCGCCCAACAATTTGGGCGCCAGCCGCCGGAAGTGGAGTCCGAAGTCCCACCGGCTGTCGAGCACCAATCCCAGATATTTCATGGTGGGCTCGACAGCGATCCGGACCCCCCCGACCACAATATGTGATCCAGCCGGCGGCGCCCGCCGGGGGCCATGAAACACCATGGCCTCCGACTTGTTGAGGGCCACCTCCAGGCCGAGGCGCCGTATGCGGCTCACCGTCAGTGAGACCGCCGCCGTCGCGATTAACGCTGCCTCCCTGTGCGAACTCCCCCGGGCCGTAACCAGCGTGTCGTCCGCGTAACACGTCAGGTCCGCGCCTGGCGGGAGCTCGCCCCTCAGCACCCAGTCGTACCCGATGTTCCACAGGAGCGGTCCCACTACCGATCCCTGTGGAACACCGCACGACACTTGGCGCTGGTTTCCGCCATCCCCCTCTTCGGACTTCACTCAACCCAAGCTCTTTTTCTAACTGCACTAGATGTTGTCCATTATACGTCGCCAAGGTCAGGTCACAGAGAGGAGGCCTGTGTCCCAGCAGTGGGAACATAATAGGCTGATTATGTATGTATGTATGTAAGGACAGTTGGGTTTGGCTGTTGGTTTCGACTTGCCATTGGAGGTTTTCACAGCTTCTCGCACTAGTGACGCTGCTGCCCGTCACTAGTCCGCGCCATTTAGCTGTAAAGTTTTATTAAGAAATGGTTGTACGCCATTTGTCGGTTGTCAGAGCCTCGTTTGTTATTCAACAGGGTGCACCGCGAGCAGGTGAGGTTTACTTGGAGCACTGAGATGGTAAGTGTGCCCCCTTACCGCCCCCTTCCCCCACTAAGTAGTGCTTGACACTAATTATAACAGGGAGGTATGGCAGAGTTAATAGCTTCAGGGACGCTTTTTCTGGGCACTCGCATGGACCCGATGTAGATGTACTAGCGTCCGCACCCTGGCTGCGTTTCGAATACCTAGAAGGTTTTGTCTGCGCATCCGTAATTGCACAGACAAAACCTTCGGTTTCGCCAAAGAGGTCACCGAAACGCAGCCAGGCGAAGTTATGATGACCAATACTTACCGGAGATTTATTATGAAAGACGGCACGATTGACATCTGTCGGGCATGCCACCGGCCGGAGGAATCAATTAGACACATTTTCTCTGAGTGTTCTCGTCTAGCTAACGAAGAGTATTCGCATAAACAATCTTGTAGACAGGATTATCCATCAGCAACTTGCTCTGAAATACAGCCTAGTGAAAGCTGAAGTGCTGTACAGGCATGTGCCTGACCCAGTTCTCGAAAATGGAAATATCACATTGTACTGTGATCGATCCATCATCACTGACAGGACTATTGGTGGCAATAAGACTGATATAGTGGTGGTGGATCGAGTAGAACGGCGCACAACGATTGGGGCATGACGGAAACCTCGTGAAAGCCGAGAAAGATAAACAAATCAAGTATCTTGACTTGGCTCGCGAGGCTGTCGACATGTGGGATATGGACTCAGCGATCATTGTACCGAAGTGCCAGCCTCGACCAACACCTGAGGAGGCTCAAGTTGGGCATCTGGATCAAGGGCTTGATTCAGAAAACGGTACTTCTAGACACGCCTCGCATTGTCAGAAGGTTCCACTCTCTGGAACTCTGACCACCGCGCGCCGGTAACTTGGACCCTGCTCCCGATAAAGATCCTGATTTTTTAAATGTTTTTATACTTATTTAATATATTTTTTGAAATATTATAAATGTGTATGATAAGGAACTAAATGAATAAACGAAATCTAAATCTTTATTATAATAACATTCAAATAACAAACTAGGATCCAGTCGATGAAACATTATTCAACATAGACTGGACCTCAACTTAATCATCTTTTAAGGTTAATAAAAGAGATTCTAACCTCATTCGTCCACTTAGTTTGTCTACAAAACTGTATTCTTAGTTGAGTTTATGTAAATGGATCAATCAGATAGACATAGACTTACCGATGTGGAGATATATTGCGCGTCGGCGGCGGTGAGCGCATGAGTGGACGTAGTGGTGAACGCATAGGCTCGCGCGGCGGAGAGCGCAGCGGAGAACGCATTGGCGAGCGCACCGGCGAGCGCAGCGGCGACCGCAGCGGGGAGCGCGGCGGTGGAGAGCGCAGCGGCGAGCGGTAGCGGAGCGGCGAGCGGTGCCGGCGTCTCGGGGACGGCGATCTGATACGCAACAAACTTTCACTAATTAAACCGAACTACTTTGGAGGTAACATTGCATAAAAAATTGTCTGAAAAATATTAATTTAATAATAAACAACAATAAGCAGTCTCCTAAGTTTTAACTTTATTTTTAACCTATACTGTTTTAACCTATACTGTTAGTCAGATATTTGTTTCAGGTTTGCACGATGAGTCAATGTGTCAATCGTGTCTCAGTCGAAAGTCGCGACGTAAGCGCACGACTCGCTTCTCCGTGTTTAAAGTTGAATATTAATATTATTACCACAAGATACTACATTTATCTGCGATAAAAGTGAAGCTACAAGGACAATTACGAAGTGAAAGCGTTTTCAAAAATATTAGAAACTAGAGATGTTACTCGATAATAAATTCAATAGGAAGTCTATAATATTTGGAGATTTTAATGTTGACCTACTTTACTAACGAGGACAGTAAACGCATGGATATTCTCAGTTTGCTAACGTGTTATAATTTCAGGCACGTAATCGATTCTGCTACTTTCATTCGTAACAGTTGTAATTCGTTTATTGACAATATCATTACCAACTTGCCCGATTCGTGTATTCTGTTAAGTGCACTAGATCACAATGGTTTAGCTGATGGGCATGGAGGTATTTTTGCGGATATTCGCCTGGTTAGTGTAAGCAATTCAAAGGAAAATAAGTATCCAATAATAGTCAATTATGCCCAATTTGTACAGGGTATTTGTGAAAAAGATCGGAGTTGCATGGGAATAAATACATTTCAAAAAGTATTCCCAAACAGGGTCTTGCGCTGAATGCCATGCCCGACGGTCGTCTGTGTGCGCTTGCGTCTTGGTCAACATGTGGTCGATTGGTGCGAGTTTAACGGTGTTTCCTTTGTTTGTTGTTTTATTTGTTTGTTATGTGTCAGTGTGTGTCGCGAATTAAAATAATTTAAGACTGTGCAAAAGTGATATACGTGCGTTCCTGTCCTCCAGCCTGCGGCCGAGGGCCTCGAGCCCTCATACGGGCCCATCAGGTGAGATCGTTCCACATATTGAAGATTCGATCCCGTATCAAGCTGTTTTAGTTTGCTAATTTGAAGCTGCATTCAACATCATTTACCAGTGGTACGAGGGCTGCACTAAAAGTATCGGGAATGGAATATTTCCACTGTTCCTGTCATATTAAAATCTTTTTAATTGAAAACTCCTTGGTTTTAAAAGTCGAATATCATTTATTTATTTTTTTAAAGATTCTCGGTCTTGTCACAAGGTTTTGTCAAACTTGTTTAGTCGTTGAGAAAATGGAATTGACTCGAGGAAATTCAAGAGCGATGATTTATTATGACTTTCGAAGTGGTTTAACAAAAAAGCAGTTTGTTGACCGGATCACAGATATTATAATACTACGTACAGATACCCAATCCCATACAAAGAAATGACACCTCCCTAAGTCTGGCAATTGAGCTGGCAATTTTTCGTCATCAAAATGTTCAACAGATGGCAGCATCAGCGAATTACTAATTGCCAGAGACAGCAGTTTTACAACGCCATCTAGGAGTCGACCTACTTTTAAAACGTTTCGTGCCATCCCTTTAAATTAAGTTTTATACTTCCGGTTTCAGAAAAACATGTTAATAGATTTATTTTATGTTTCTGTGTAAAGAAATAGATTTAAAGTAAGTTATTTGACTTAAATTTGTGACTATAAAGGTTATTTAAAAGACAGGACAAATTGAGTAAAACACCATCTATTGCAAAGAGCTCTAAACAAAATGATTAACAGATGGCTACTTTTATCATTATATGGGTTCGAATTGAAGGTAAAAGCTTATTTTATGTTTGTTTGTTGAAAAACGAGTGTAAATAGATAAATCAGCATTTATCAAGGAAGTCTTGATTTTTACTAATCTTACTTTAGCCAAAATTCTGCCGTTTATCGCTTTCTAATGATTGTTAATTTCATAATGGTTACCTATGCTGCCATCTTTGACTTTTTTTGAAGACTAATTATAAAATGTTCTAGTTGAGACCCCATGACCGGATGATTTCTGCATTTGGTGATGAAGCCCCATCCAAAACCACAATTTATCGCTGGTTTGCTGAATTTCAACGTGGACGTGTCAAGCTCAGTGATGATCCCCGTCAAGGTCGTGCAAAAACTGCAGTCACCCAAGAAAACGTTGATGCTGGGCGTAAGCTGATTGAGGAAGATCGACATGTGACATACCGCGAAATTCAGGCAACTTTAGACATTGGCATGAGTCAAATACAAATAATCTTGCATGAACAATTAGGTGTAAAAAAGTTGTTTTCCCGATGGATACCGCATTCGCTCTGTGAAGAGCAAAAAGCGGCTCGCGTTACTTGGTGCATCAGAACTCTCGAAAGATTCCACGCAGGATCCTCAAATGCTGTATACAACATCGTATCAGGTGACGAATCCTGGATATACGCGTACGAACCCGAAACAAAAAACCTGTCACGAGTTTGGGTGTTCGAAAATGAGTTAAAGCCTACAAAAATTGTTTGTTCACGGAGTGTTGCAAAAAAAATGGTGGCCACGTTTGTCTCCAAAACCGGCCATGTTACGACTATTCCTCTTGAGGGACAAAGAACGGTTAATGCAGAATGGCATGCTAGCATTTGTTTGCCACAGGTCGCTTCTGAACTCCGTAAAGAGAACTGCAACCGCCGCATCATCCTCCATCACGACAATGCGAGTTCTCACACCGCACACAGAACAAAAGAGTTTTTAGAGCAAGAAAACAGAGTTATTAGACCATCCGCCGTACAGCCCCGACCTAAGCCCTAATGATTTCTATACTTTCCCTAAAATAAAGAATAAATTGCGTGGACAGAGATTTTCATCACCTGAAGAAGCTGTGGACGCCTACAAAACGGCCATTTTGGAGACCCCAACTTCCGAATGGAATGGTTGCTTCAATGATTGGTTCCATCGTATGGAAAAATGTGTCAAATTTCGCGGAAAATACTTCGAAAAGCAATAAATACATTTTTAAATAGTAATGTTGTGTCACTTCCTTGATTCCCGTAATTTTCAGTGCTGCCCTCGTATAGTGTTTCAAAATAGTTTCACATTCAAAAGTGCAAACATTTAGAGACCAAATCAAAACTGAATGTATTTTTTTTTTGTGAGTGCGCATTCTTTTAGATATTTCGTGGATGCAGTGGGCGACTCAGGTAGCGAAAACTTGGGCGCCAGATGTTGTCGGGATGCTTTAAACAATGAAACCTTCAACTAATGTGCGTGTTAACTATTTTGTTATAAAAGGAAATGTTTAATAAACTTGTGTGATACTTATTATTTTAAATATAAAACTTATACTTTAACAAAATGGGCTCACAAGGCGCAAGAGTGCGTACGCACGCTGAGCGCGTGCGCTGTTGTCTATAGCTGAACTGAATATACTGCAAATTCGTGGAATTGAAATCCGAGGCGGGCGTTATGCAAGCACTTTATCCTTATACGGCGACAACATTTGCCATTAGAACGATAGCTGAGGACGTGAAATACTTCGAAAGGTAATCAATTTTTGGATGGACACAGCAAAAGATCAAGAACGCTGCTTATTTGATTTACAAAAACCGGAAACGGCTAGTAGCGAGACATTGAAAAGTAAAAAAAGCAACATTTATCACAGCAGAGCAAGGACATAGAAAAAAGTCTAGAAAAGATTCACCAATGTAGCTCGACCTGAATCAACTCGACTGCGAAGTAAATAAAAGATGCCCTCCCTTATATAAATACCACCAGTCTCTCCACTATTCCAATGCTAATATTAGGGTGCATTACTCGATTGGCTCACAATCTCTCCTATCCTTAGGGCACGTCCTCCCTACCATTAAAGCGCCCCCCGGTCTATTCCTTGATAAGCAATGGTCCTTGTAGCACCATGAAGCATGAGGCTTCAGGGGCTAGTGCGTATCTTGGGCTTCATTCGATCAATCGAGGCTGGTCAAACCACGCTGGGGTCGGTGCATTTCATTCATTCATTAAAAAAGTATTCCCAAACAGCTTTAAAAAAAGATTGTAATATAAGCCTAAAATATAGACAGACAGGTTGTGATAAAGACTAATAAACATGCAATAATAGTGCAAATTAAAAGTTCAAAAATTTTAAGTAAAGAAGTGTGGAAAGTAGTGACAAAATGTGCAAATAAAGAGGATAAGATACAGACGGAAATTCGTCTTAAGGTCAATGACCAAATTGTAGTGGATCCAAAAGCAATATCTGCTTTAGGTAACCAGTTTAACTACAAATGTAACTCTAGGCAGTAGAAAGAGTCCAAAATACAAAAGTATACATACGGAAAAATGACAGAGAACCAGTATTCTTGTGGTAATGAGATCCCAATATCCGTAATTAAGGAACATATATCTCCATACTAGCTGAGCCTCAATGTGATTTTTTATAGTAAATGTATTGAGGAATCTATATTCCCGGACCAGCTTAAAGTAGCCAAAGTAATATCTGTATATAAAAAGTTAGTAGAACCGATCCTAAAAACTACAGCCCTATCTCCTTGCTACTAGTCCTGCCAATAATATTTGAAAAAATCTTTTTAAAAAAAATTACATTTGGCTCACTTGCGACTTACTCGGAAGACTGACTTGAAGACAGTTCGGTTATCAGAAAGTTGTTGTCACTTCCAACGTCATATATACTGTACTTGATGACGTAATAGGCAAAATAAATTATAAAATGAGAGTGGGCGGAATTTTTCTTGACTTAGTACCGCGTTTGACACTATAGACTACGACATACTTCTTACAAAAAATGGCGTATTATGGTGGTATAAGAGGTAAGGCCTTAAAATTATTGTCCTATCTCAAAAACGGAAATATGTTCGTGGAAATTGACAAAATACAAGCTGGCTCCAAAAAAGTTTATGAATCAGAAACAGTAACTTAATTCAGATGACACAAATGCTATAGTATCAACAAATGACATAGATAAATAGCAGAGACTGTCAATGCAGCATTACAAGCATTTCACGTGTGATGGTCACTATGAACAAATTGTTAATCAACACTACAAAGACCAAAATACTATTATTTAGAACGACAGCTCGTAATAAGGACGACTTAGAGGTTGTTTGGAATAATGACAAAAATTGTTCTCGTCAAGGAAGTTACCGTTAGTTGAAAAACAGAATTAAATGCTATAAATGCATCAGTTTGTTCCGCATGTTATGCTTTAAGAGAACTTAGAACAGAAATTAGCATTGAGCAATTGAAAATGGTATATTTCGCGTTGGTAGAATGAAAAATTTGATATAGCATAATGTTTTGGGGAAAAAGTTATGACTTAAGTCGTAAAAAGTTATGAATAGTCATACCTTTAAAAAGTTATGAATAGTCCCTTTTTCCCAAAACATATCAAAAGAGCGTTTGTTTTAATCGTTCTGCAGTTTTTTATGCGCTCATCGGAAATCTAGTAATCGTTGATCGAAGAGTAGTACCTAATACTACCTAATTAGTTAGGTACTGACCTAGTCAGAGACAATGTCCTCTCGCGAGTTCGCCGACGTCGCGGCGACCAAGGTGACCGTCGCAGCCGCCCGCGTGATAAGGAACGAGATCTGTAATTTAAAAATGACAAATAATTGTGAGATTACATATGATAAATTTAGGTCAAAATTATGTATCTCTGATCTGAAAAACGGTGTGAAAAATTAGAGAAATATTCACATAATATTGCAGATATACAGTCCGCGCATGACCATTCAGTTTAGATCCACTACTAAGGTTGAGCACAACATAAAAAGTAAACAATATAAGGACAAAGCTCACATTATAATGGTGGTTTGGAGCCAAAATATCTTCTGCTAGAAATTGAACATACTTCGTTCAAAATTCGTGGTGTAAATAGGTATTTTTTTATCGCGACCAAGTCATAATTCATCTGAGTTCGAAGATAAAATTGTATTTATTTCTTAATGATTGGTAATCCGGCAAACATAATAATGAGAATAAATAACCGCCTGAATAATTACTTCATAAGGCGAAGTATGGCATTTTTTTTCTCATGACCATTTATTAGAGATATTATATCTGTCTGATTTATTTTGCTTTTCCCACGGGCTTGCGAGTCAGTCACAAGCCCGTGGGAAAAGCAAAATAAATCTTGTTCATTATATCAACATAATGGGGATGATGACAATTTTTTTTTATTTTTATCTTAAAAAACAGTTTGTTTATAAATAGCGCAAACTATATTACAAAAATTGTAAACGCTTAAAAAATTGCCAAGTTATAAACGTTATAAGATGATTATTAGACAAGGACAGCACATCGTAGAAGTGACGTCACGACTTTGTAACTTCATACTAGCGCCGTACATTGTCAGTACCGCGCGACAAGGACACCAATAATCCCCTCCAAAAACTTTTAAAGCGTGTATCTTCTTCAAATTTACACCGATATAACAGATTTTTTCGACTATCTTTTTTATGAACATTTTTAATATTAGTCATCATCCCATTTGGAATCAGCTTTGTCAACAGAATAAATAGAATTCTCTTAGGCAAACAAGCCCGCGAAACTAAAATTTACATTAGTTTTTTGGGATTTGAAGCTCAGTATCAGGTTGAATGCAAATAAAAACTTAGAAGAACCCGTAAAAATGTGTACATTTAGTGTAATCAATAAAATCGCTTGATTGATGAAATACTCATTATTTTTCTAAGTTAGAGGCGCGTCTAGTTTATTTTTAATACCATACAACCTGACAGTGATATCACATTTTTTGCGATTACATTATATTTGAATATCGGGCTATCTTAACACATTACCCATAAATGTGTTTTTTCAAAAATCTAAAACAAGCATTTATAGTGAAGAGAAATTACCAAAACGCGTGATATCTTTTCGGCTTAACAACGCGCAGCGCAGTTGCTTGTCAACCTCAATGGATATCGATACTCAATACACATTGTAAAACCAATTGATGACATATTAAAATCATTTACAGCCAGACTTCCTCAATTACATATTTCATCACTCGTCCATTTTTAATTTCGAGACTAGTGTTTTATTATACGTTTTGCCTTGAAAGTTTTGATATGAATATTTGAAAGTTCAATAAGGCTTGGGGAAGAATGAGAGGCGACTACAAAGACTGCTCAACAACAAATGCATACAAAATAAGCAAGCACATGCATACAAATATGAAGCAAGACGATGAACAAACATAAACCAACGTATTTATGCAAGTAGAACGTGCAAAAATGAGGACTATCAACGAACCTAGAGTACCGGAGTCGGCTGGAACCTCGACTACGGGGTCGGAGGCGCGGCGAGCGCGGTGAACGTGGTGAGCGAGGCGACCGTGGCAGGCGGGGCGAACGTGGCAGGCGGGGCGAGCGAGACGAGCGTGGTAGACGTGGCGAGCGAGACGCACGGGGTGGGCGTGGCGAGCGCGGCGAGCGCGGGGAACGCGGTGAGCGCTGCGAGCGGGGCGAGCGCGGCGTGCGGGAGCGCGAGCTGCGCGAGCCGGACTGCGCTCGTCTGCGCTCCTCCTCTCGCCGCTTTGCCCGCATTTCTTTCTCACGAATCATTCGGTTGAAAGCCTCGAGAGGATCCTCGCCGTGCCTACGACAACATAATATGCAACGGTCCTTAGCCGAACAATATAGCCCGAAGTGGTTTACGAGCGGGTTTTATCCATCGAGGGAGACGACCGTCTTTAATTAACTAGTGAATCAAAATTCAAAGGGCAATATCAAACGCTTTGTTAATGTCAAAAATTACTTTAACTAGACGAAAATATTTTACGGCGTTGGAGCACTTCATGAATTGAGTTGATACAAAGTAGAATACCAGGATATACATTATATTGAAATGAAAAACCAATGTACAAATAACAAATCACGACTGTAGTCTCCAATTCGATGTTAAAACCGCGAGAGCATACATAATACATTATTTTAATACTATACCCGTTAGTGGGCGAGTCTTTTATTCCAGGCGGAGGAGGCTGGTAAGGTTCCGGAGGATAACGGTCGTTGTACGGCCGCGGGCCCCCGGATCTCAAGGTTCTGCCGAATGGTGAACTGGCAAAATACACGAAATAATATTTTAATATGGTATCTTAAACCTAATAAGTACTTACCTAATAAATTTAGATAGTCTAATACAAGATCCGGGACATTCGACTCAATTTTATGTGCAAACTACAATTACAATTTGTACATATGTGCAGCAGAGATGGAACGCGCAATTTTAAATTGGAATATCTATACCTATTTACAAAAGCTCTTACTTATAACGCCGTGACGGTGGAGGGCCTGGCATAAACGGTGGGGGTCCGCGATTGAACACTACCTGCAAATACAATACATACATGTGAATTTCAAATATGTCCGATTTTTTCCATTCTTACTCATAAAACACTAAATAACAGGCCAGTTGTCAATAAGAAAATATCTAATGGTTTTCAATGATTTAACACTTATTAACATTTTTGAGAAATAATTGCGTAGAAATAAAGCCATTGGTCACGTGGCATTGAAGGCGAATCAGAGCGCGCACGTTACTCCTTGTAGACGACTGTTACCAATTGTACAAACTTTATGCGTAAGATACAAAAAAAATATTTTGCATTACCAATAAACGAAATGTCCTGAAAGGAACAACACGGGTGGTAGTGTGGTCAAAATCAAATTTTAAGATGGCGCTACAAAACAATTGCAAATTATTCGTCGAGGATGTCGTTTTTATGGGTTTCGAGGAATGCCATGGGCCATTTTGGTTTTCAAAAACGACACACCAGCACAATTCGCTGAGTTTGTCTTGATAAAATTAATATATGTATATATGTATATATATATATATCATACCTACCAAAATGAGGGAGTACAACCGCTGGCGCAACAAAAAGTTGGACAAGACAACGTCTAATTTAAGATAACATTATATTCTAACTCATTAATAAAATACCTGTGAAGACATGGGATCTCTTCTTTCATCAATAGTTGGCGTACTGGCTCTTTGCTCATCCATTCTCGGCATCTAAAAATAATAACGTAATTCATAACCTCATTTATTATGAGAATTTTCGTTACTCTGGAGTAGATTATTAAACACTTACACTTACATTCATAGGAATTGTTGGTGGAGTTTTTATTCCAGGAGGCTTTAAGCCAGGTGGTGGTCCTGAAACAAACAAAACAAGATATTAAATAAATGACTTGTACCTTTTGCTAGGTCATATTATATTATGAATAGTGTAACAATATTAGGTGCGACTAATTGTTATGACTAACTTTCCCCAATATCTAAACTAACAACGCCGGAATCATTTATATTTTCGACCTCAAGATTCAATTAAATGCAATGAGAATTTTTAACAGGGCAATTTTTACCAACTCAGAAAGTTTTGCGTAAAAAGAAATTATGTATGAGACACTGGTATTATTATTTATTTTGGAATAACTTTTATTTACAAGTAAAAATACGAACGCCAAAATTTTCGAAACACGAAAAAACTTTATATTTTATTTTGTTTCGTAAAACTTTTAGAGTGCCCAACATATAGTATTAATTTTATAAAAGTTATAAATAAGTTGTAAATTGACAGCCCTTATGGCATTTGCACTTATTAATGTAACAACATTATTTAAATAAGGTTTCATGTAGCCGAGTCACTCTAGCACAGTTTCATTTTTTTTTTCATTTTCACAGTTTCATTCAACACCTACTAACATTTTCATGTTCAGTTACTAGCGGTGTTAGTAAAAATAATAGATACGACGAAGCAAGAAACTAAAACGATCCAACATGGGTGTTACCAGGGACTCCTATTAACATTCCGTTTAAATTAAACTAGCTAACAAATTCTTATTCAGGCATAATTTCAATACTCCGCTAAATTACGCGTAGTCGAGGTGAGATGTCAAAGTTTAATAAATACATTTTTAAAACTTTTTCAAATATAGCTACCAGTATTTTGCATTTGTTTTTTACATACATTTGTATTTTTTTTTTTTTATTCTTTTAGTCTTTTTAGTTAGGATAGGTGCGGTGCACCCGATACAAAATCGTGTACCACTATTTGCTATGTGATTATTATAACATCATCAACCAATGACGTGGCTTAAAAATATATTATTGAAACTAACTCATAAACACGAAATAGAACCACATTATTCGGCCATTTATTTTATATTAAAAAGGAAGCACTTGTAGGCGTGATTTAGCGGAGTCAGCTAAACAAATGTGTCGGTGGTAGGGCCCCATAAAAACATGCAGATATCTGGCAGACATGAGAGCTCGGCATTAAGTACCGTAGCGCGGATGTCGGTGGCGGTCGGAGACGGTAGGTGGCGGCGCAGATGCGTGATGCGCGCGGTGTGCGCGGTGTGCCGCCGGCAGCGTCAGCGTGATGTTGTCGTCGGCCGATCCATCCGACTCGTCGCCCGCCGCGCCGCACGGAGCGACGGACACCCCGCTCGCCCCGACCCGACCTTCTTTAATAAAGAGAAGCCAACGCAACACTAAGACGGATGCCATCATCTCCGCACAACGATACGACCAATAAGCACGAGTTTTTTAATTATCTCCGTTACAAATAAAAATATTGCCAAACTATAGATAACCAATGGATCGAGTGTCTTCCGAGGAGGTAACTATTAATGTGCAAACTCATGCGAGGCACCAGGGTCTGCGGTGTTTGAGAATGGCCGGGCCTGGAGGCTTGCCAAGCCAACCTGCGCGAGGCGAGAGGGTTTCACAATAAAATATAAAGCCAAGAAGTGCACCGCAACAGCATGTATGAGTAGTTGAAATAAAATGTTTTAGCTCACTTCGCTTGCTGAAACTTTTCTGCATAAGTCGACAAAGTAGCTCCTAGTTCAATGCTCTAAAGAAAATTTAACCTATCCAAGGCGGGCTAAAATGTTCAAGTTCGCTTTGCTGGCTTTAGCATCCAGGGTTCTCTCAGTAAATTGATTCACTCCTGTGGTAGCACATGGCAGCCAGCGCCGGGTACCAAAAAGGGGGTTACATACGGCAGCGGCAGCACTATGTTACAATAATATCAATTAAATACAAATTATAAATTCATTCATTCACTGACAAACAACGCACAAACAACCTAAACAGCTGGGGTTTTACAAGTCCCTTAAATTGCGAAAGTGAGCATTAAAAAAGATTTGCATCTTATTAGTATTAGTTATTTTACACAAAACACTTACTACCCGGTTTTTAAAAAAAAAACCGGGTAGTACGAATTTAACAATTACGATAAGAAATTCGGACGGCAGACGAACGCCAACGGCGCTTACGCGGAAAGCTGACCGGCATGCACGCTGATCCGATCGATATATATATCAAGGATATCGAGCTGTGTAAATTCCATGCAAATATGACATTCCCCTACTTCATAAACGCTTCAATTTTCTTTTACACATACAATGTGTAAAATTTAATTAAAGCTGCACTCCAATGGGGCTTGATTCGCGCCGGCCGGTGTAAATCGCTACTTGAGAAAACACTTATAAATGTTTTGAACTGTTCCATCCTGTCCCAATTTTCAAGTAAATTTATGGCATCTTTTTAGAAATCAGACGAGGACACTGCAACAAGACCGACTCTTTCAAGACCGACTTTTCAGTGCTTGTAAGCATTCTAGTTGTTCTCTAAAATTGTACTTACTAATTCCATACTAGATTAGTTTGCAAAGCCGATCAATACTTATGGTGGGGTTCGGGTTAGAGTTTTGTTCAAAATGGAAAATATGATTCTAATTGAAATAGTAAATAACAGGATACGCACCTAAATTCTTTGAAAAGAATTTTAGAAGCCCTCGTTACAAAAATGTGCCTATTACACTGTGCAAGTGCCCACTGCTCCTATACGACAACGCTCGACTCATAGGGCACAACAGACGCTCTCTAAGCTACAAGAGCTAGGGTTGGAAGTTTTGCCTCATCCACCGTACTTACCAGACCATGAACCGACAGACTTCTAATATTTTCAAAATTTGGACAACTTCTTGGCAGGGAAAAAGTTCAATACCTGAGAGGCAGTACAAAATGTCATTGAAGGGTTTGTTGGCTCCCGTACACCTGACTTGTTCAAGAAGGGTATTGAAAAATTACCACTGCGCTGGCAGAGATGTATCGATAGCATGGGTACATATTTTGATTCATAGAAATAAAACATTAACATAAAAATTACTAACTCTCTGTATACTCTATACGGCAATTTCATTGGTAAATGCCTATTATTTCTGTGGTTAGAAGACTGAAGACTTTTTATTGGATTTCAATCTGTTAATTGTCAATTTTGTATGCTTTAAATAATAATACAGGATTTTTTCGTCCTGCACGCGGGCAATCCGACGCCGGCTATAGCTAGTTTACTACAAAAAATGGGATCTCAAGATAAGATTATCGGGTTTATTGTTTAGTAAGTAAAAAATCCCGGTATTCTCGTCGCAGCCGCCGTAGAAAAGTCCCTTAAATAAACGATCAGTCTCGCGGCGCTCGACTAGATACCGCGCTCTATACAAACAATAGCCCCATGAATGCGGCAATCCATTATTGTAGTGTGTGTCAGACACCGTCACTTTACATTTGTCAGTTGACATTGACAACGAGTGTGCGTGAAGAATTGTGTTACCAGCTGCTCAACTGTTAAGCCTGCGTGCCAGTAAATTGGGAAAGTAGCTGGCATGACAGTTACTGGCATGAACGAGTAACTGGCACACTGCGGATACATTTGCAAGTGATACTGGCATGCAAGTTGTGCCCTTGCATGCCAGTATTACCATCGCGTATACACAGGACAGTTCGTGAGAGTCACTCGTACCTATTCTTGCCCGCCAAAAATGGATAACAATCGAAGTGAATTAAACAAAATCGTGTTGTTACTAGCAATAGAATTTGTGGCTAAATTAATGAGAGAAAAATAAAAAAAAGAAGAAGTGCGCCTACGGCCACAACGAGTCAGCTACTGGCATACCCGTAGCTGTCGTGTCTGTTCACAAGTGCCAGTTTGGCAACCCCCCGTGTCAACGGGCATGCAAGTAAATCAAATGTTGTGCTAGCTACTTGTAGATGCTTGTATTGTAGGCCATTTACAGGCACATGACAGTAGCTGGCACGTGCATGGAGCTGGTATGCTAGTGTGCAAGCTACGGGCACGTCTATCCCCAGCTTTACACGAGTTAATGGAAAATATTTTATGCTGTGGTCTATTAGTTCAGTTATAAATATAGCTCAGAAAATGCTTAAAAATGAACAATACATTAAAAGCAAATTTATAATTGTGTCTACGTTAGGCGTAGGTTTCTTCTTTAGAAAAATGGTAGGTATGTATATCAATAATTAGGCCTCGTTTTTAATACATTTTTATTATTATTTACATTCGACGATTTAATTTTTTATTTTTCGATCGGGTCCTTGGCGAAAGTTATTCAGTTTCGCCAAGGACACCCGTTGAAAATTGTGTCAGCTAAAATTTTTACACTTATACACAACAGATTACAAAGATAAACATTAAGTAATTTATAGAACTAGGTTAGATAAATGAAATAGGATATTTATAATGAAATACAAAAACTGAAATTTCGAAATTATACGATATTTATTGATGGTATGTGATCCCAGTATCCTTCTCATTCCTTGTAGTATTATGTTTAAACAGTTTTACTACGCAAACTGGCATTTTACTTGGGATTATGCCCATTATTTAATAAAACATTCGGCACGTGACTGGCTCGGGTGCGCCAACTTTGGCCATTTGCTGCCGCATTTGACGAGTACGCTGGCGGTACCTAGTCTAGCGCAGCGAGACCAATCATTTATCTAAGAAATGCCCTATCAAGGACATCTTGAATTTGTCTGTGTCTGTCTGTTTTTTATGTCGTGAATCGACAACAGCTGCAATCACATAAGCTTCCATAAAGATTTCTAACTCACAAGCATCTAAACTTTCTAGAACTAGAAGAGAAATAAACAAAAAAAAATGAGTTTTTTTGTCTACCTCTCTCTCAAGAGGATTACGCCAAGTATCTTGGTATATACCTGGATAGACGCCTAACTTGGAAGAAGCACATAATACAAAGATTCCAGGCAAAAATATTAAGAAGGATAACGAACGCACCTTTGTATGTCTTAAATAAGAGACTCCATCACGACCTCTGCATCAAAAATGTTTTAGAAGAAATCTCAGAGAAGACAAAAGCGTACAAAGAGCGTATCAAGAACCATCCAAACGTGCTAGCAGTAAACCTCATGGACACACAAACAGTCGCTAGAAGACTAAAAGGAAAGATTCTTCAAGACCTTATCTAAAAGAATGCAAGAATAAACGGAGCAGTCACTGGACAGCTTCCGTACGAACCCGTTAAGATTATCAAACATATTGCTGAATATCTGCAAGAATGATAGATTGCAATAAATAAATAAAAAATTGTCTAGTTTTAATTATGTGACAAGCTAATGGGCACAAATATCACTTAGATTATCTTGAATTGTTTGTAGTTTTTAATTTAGCTAGCCGCCAACAAACGTTTTTTTTAATTGCATAGGAAATGGAATATCCTACTATAATATCACAGGTAAAAAATTATCGCAAAAAATTAAACGATGCGTGGCGGCCAAAAAGAGTTTTTTGACCGCCGCGCGTGGTGGAATCGAAAAAAAATGCATTTTTTAAACATTTATTTAATTTTAACCAAAATAACGCCCTATCCGTAAATCACACTTGTGCGTAGCGGAGGCGGGTGGTTGCTAGTTAAAGATAAAAACACGTTATTATTTAAAATAAACATGAACATGCACTGGGAGTCACGTCTCACACTTAACATATTAGTATTTTTATTAAATTATAAACTCCGATTGCTCTGCTCGATCTAAATTAATCGAAATAGTTATACCATAAAGAAATAAAGAATACTAACCACCACTACCTGAGCCAGGCTGCACCGGACCGCTCGGCGGTGGCAGGACTTGTGCAATTGGAGGAGGTTCTAAAAACAACGAAAAACCTTTAGACACATTGTATTCAATGTTTTTTTAAATTTGTCTGTGAGACCGCTTTGTTCTTCTAAACTACGCAAGGGATTTTGATGCGGTCTTCGCTATCATTTAGATAATTTATTCCGGTAGGTTTGTGTATAATACATTGATTTTAAACTTACATACAGGGTGGCCGGGACATGGACGCGCAACATGTTACCAGCACATGTTACGTAGATTCAGTACATGATACTGGACGGGTTGCAAATTTACGCCGGATAATACAAAAAAAAAATGCTGTTTCCAGAATCATTTGCTGAATCCATGGTAACAGTTAGTGCGTCGATGTCCCTGCCACCCTGTATAATAAAGAAATCATGAATGTTTTGTCAAGTCGTAAAAACCGGGAGAGGTTGCTAGTAAATAATAAATGCATCACTTTAGAAATAATTTAGATAAATAAAACACAATTACCTATGATAGGCGGGTGTTGTTGAATTGGGGCCGCGGCAGGACGATGAGGCATTCGTCGGCTATAGCCCGTTTGATTACGGAAAGACGACACCGAATTCCTCAAAAACCTAAAAAGTATATTATACAATAAAGCAAACTTATAAAAGTCAGGTAATAAATTAAAATCTTACAAATAATTAATTTTTTCAATAATTTACTACTGCAAATAGGTAAAAAACCTTATTTTAAGATATAATATTAATTAAAATGCCAAATTTCGGATAGATACCCGATGATGGAAGATAACCGATAGATACTTTGATCTTGGTCGTACAGTCTGCGAGGCCTAAGCTGAGCTTTACATTTGTGTGAGTGATTATCGATCGCATCAACGTGATCGCGCGAGGGAAGCACAGCGCCTCAGGCCTCCGTACAGTCCGTAACAATTTAATGAGAAAGTAAATAGTTTTTGAAGTTTTGTTTTGTCACCACTTCGTTGAAAAGTGGTAACCCGTATAAAAGCGAAAGTCGTGAAATCATTTTTAATGTTTATCAATTTATGAGTCAAGAGGCCACAAATTCTAAATACATATATAGTTTCTCAAAACCTTCCTTAAGAAAACCTCAAAGGAAACCTTAAGAATCATTATATGGACTCAATATATAAATGAATTGTGTCATATGAAATGTAAAACCGCATTAATGCAAAAGTTTTTTGGTATTGGTAATATTGGTAATATTATTTTTGAAAATATGACTGCATTGAAATTTAAAAGGGCACTAAACAAAATATTAATTTTAAAGGGCACTAAACAAAATATTAATTGAAAAATGTTATCACACAATTAACAACTTCCTTAACGATGAATGACTTGACTGATTGACATGCTACTATTCCATTTGACATTTTTTATTTTATTTTATGTTTTTTTATTATTTTGTTACTGAAACCTTGATAACATCTGACATTTCTGTATTATTACGACATTTATACTTTAATTCAAACGATTTGACACTAATTCGTTTTTTGTAGTATTTTGTATTATTATAGTTTCTTAATAGTTATTTAAAATTACAATATCTTTTATATTTGTGTACATTAAATACGATTTTCATGCCCATGACGGTAGAACATGGAACACTATTAAAAAAAGAAAACAGCATGTATTTATTACCCATGTTTGCAAATGAATAAATGATTTGATTTGAAAACCTTCAAGAGCGAACTGCGAAAGCAACTGGCGTGTCACATAGAACAATTAGTGCTGTTTTGAAAGAGCATTGTAATGCTTCGACCTCGACTAGTTCAACTGGTGACTCTGCTCGTGACAATGCCTCGGCTTCGACTAGTTCAACTGGTGACTATGCTCGTGACAATGCCTCGGTTTCGATTAGTTCAACCAGTGACTCTGCTCGGGACAATGCCTCGTCTTCGACTAGTTCAACTGGTGACTCTGCTCGGGACAATGCCTCGGCTTCGACGAGTTCAACTGGTGACTCTGCTCGTGACAATGCCCCGGCTTCGACTAGTTCTACTGGTGCTCGTGCTCGTGACAATGCGTCGGCTTCGACTAGTTCTACTGGTGATTCTGCACGTGACAATGCCTTGGTTTCGACTATTACAACTGGTCACTCTGCTCGTGACAATACCGTGGCGTCGACTAGTTCTACTGATTTTTTGATTCTGCTCGTGAAGGCTGGAACACTTTGTTCAAGTTACGATACAAAATATCGCAGAAAAATAATGTTGAAACAAACAATTTCTCTAAGAAAAACCTTTACAAGAAATAAAATCATCAAATTGTAATTATGTCGTGTCCCTTTGTATTTTACTGCGTGTACATCTGTACTTATATTGTAAAGAGGAATGATTTGATTGTTTGTTTGTATTGAATAGGCTCCGAAACTAATGGACCGATTTGAAAGATTTGAAAAATGGTTTTACCATTAGAAGCCGAAATTATGTCTGATGAACATAGGCATCTATTTTTTTTTTCGAAATCCAAGCGGACGAAGTCGCGTGCGAAGTGCTAGTAAATAATAAAATAAATAAAATCTATCTTTGAAATTAATTTAATTTATGATTATACCTAACTATTAGCAGATGGTTTAGCGCCACGAAAACTGTACTTTTATAGTTATAAAGTAATGTTTCAATTTTTTCAAGGTTTTTCACAATTTGATAAGAAATTGACAAAAGAGGGTTTTTTTTGTGCAAGTAGCATTAACATGGCAATACATAGTTTATTGTTCGAGTGAACGGTAGGATTTACCTATTAGGAATTAATGTTGTTGGGGCTATTTCTTTTTCACGACAATCCGGACATTCATGATCTTCTGATTCCAACAGTGCTCCACGTATACCTGAAGATTAAAAGAGAAAAAATATATATTGTATCATCATGGCCATGTAGCACTTGAAAATCGTCTTTGAAACAAAGAGAAAACGTCGGAATCACTTTTCTTCTACCTAGGTATTTGTTCAAGTAACATCTGAAAAAAATCTGTCTGAATTTTAACAATGGAAATATACATTGACTTGAACGTTATGTAGTACTCACATTCATCACAGAAAGAGTTGCCACAACACGGTATCATAACAGCGTCAGTAAGTAAATCCCGACACAGGCTGCAGATCAGTTCGTCGGGTATGTTTGGTTCGGGCGCAGCCGGCGCGTTAGTCGGCGTGTCCGCACCACCAGCGCTCTCGGAAGCCAAATATGCTTCACTAAAAAAGTTAAATTTTATTAAAGACTTAGGAATAATAAACAATTACAATTACAGTAAAGGGTTCCGTAGTTGGGATGACTATTTACGCGTACACAGTATTTATTTAATCAGAAATAACTTTTAAAAACATGAAATACAAACTTATTTTTGCGGTTGTAACCAAAAATATCTCAAAAACTATTGACCTATATAGGCTCCCTCAGACAGGTGCGACGCGACGGTGTGACGCGATTCTTGTAGATCAAATTCTATGACTCAAACGCCTCGGGATAAAAACTTCCCGAGATTTCAAATCCTTGACCGCCTCGGGATAAAAACTTCCCGAGCGGCAGATATTTTAAAAATGTCTTTTTTCAATCGACTAATGCGTTTTGTGTGGGCTTTAGAGTCATTCTCTATTAAACTAAAAGCTGTTCGCCACCGCCTCACACTAGTGACCAAAAAAAAGACGACAAAAAAAAAGTGTCAAGTTTCAAGTGGTGTCATCGTAACAAGTGGTCGTGCTATCGGTTTTGTTTACAATTCATTTGTTATCGCAATGATGAAGTGTTATTTTATTATATCAAAACAATCCTGGAGATTCGTGCTTTAAGATTAAGTAAACATTTCATAGTGTTAAAAGTTTGTGATAAACACGATCCTTGTGCGGCCGGTGTTTGTAAACATTACGACAATCTGATTAATTTATAAAATTTTCTAATGAGAACTTAATTTGAATGTGGAAATAAGATAATAACATCGATCAGTAATAAAGAACCAGATACACAATCAGCGACAAAAAGTGTCCTTACCAAACGCGCACCCATTTCAACATTCGGGTGTGCTTTTAATCTAGTAGCATTCGAACGTTCGAACGGTAAACATGCCTCATTGCTCGTTTAAAACTGTTAAAATAACACATCTAGGACGCTAAAAAAGGAAGGAGTGTCATATTTTCGGTAAGTTTTAATGTTACCATTATGTTATTGTTTTCACTGTATTGTAAATATTGGTTTTTTGTCAAGCAATCATCGTAAAACATTTTTTTAAATTCATTCCTAATAAACAGCAGGAGTTATAAAGTATCTCAGTTTTAAAGACTATTAGTTAACGTATTTAATCACATATCGCATGCCCACTTAAATTGTTCGGGTTTCGTGCGTTGACTCTGTTCTATTGTTGCAGACGCTATTGTTTATTTTTTCATTTTATTATTAAAGTATGATTGTTTTGTTTTTAGTATTATGTGACTTCTTTACTGCTTCTATATAAATACTATAGTAACATTTTATAGATTTTATTTTTGTTTTCTTAGATTTCCTCGAGATCCAGTGAGGTGTGGAGAATGGATATCAGTTATAGCACGACAAAGATCCGAAGAATTCTTTCCCAGACCCAAGGAAGCGTTGTATGTTCGAAGAACTTTTTGAAAGTGATGACGAGTGATGCTGAGTGTGACTACAAAAAGAATCTGAAAAAATCTATCGAAAAGGCGATTATATAATAAACTCATTATATTTCAAGGAAATTAATAACATAGGATAATTAACTGTGTTAGTCAGTCAGTTGTGTCCGTATTTTTTTTGTACGGTTTTAAGGTTTTTATCATTCTGTGTATATGAATATTGCATCAACAATTTCTTGTTGATTTTACAAGAACTTTCTGTACTTACTTTTTATATTTAGTAACTATTGAATTTTGATATAAGTTGTTTGTCAAGCAATATCTTTATTATTTTGTCACAGATGAACGAGTAAATAAATAAATATGACTGTAATTTTTTTAGTTTTATTATTCATTTAATGTGGTGCCTATCCAAAACCATATTTACATTCAGGTAAATTACAATCATTACACTTATACAACATAGAATAAGATATGCTTTATTACCTACACCAACTAAACTAAATAAAAAAATAAAACATTTATAATTAATTACATTACAAAAAAAAAAACAGATCGGCTCCACTCATTGTTTGTCCTAGCGGCGATCCTCGGTCGTAAAATTTTATTGCTTTCATTTGGCATTTTGTATTTCCGACTTTGAAACATGCGTGTAAGGTTGAATTTGTTTTGATGTATGTTGACCAGCGACTATCGCTCCTAAAAATATATTTCTTTTTGTACATAGCTTTGTGAATACAACTTTAAGCGTAGCGTTTAAGGTTGAATTTTCATTAAGGTATATTTATTTGTGAATTACGTAAACATAATTGGCGACAGTTTTAAGAGAACTTTTGTATGGGATTGCGTATCTAGTTCTTTTATTAGTGATCGATGGATAATAATTAGAAATTTAACACACCAAGACAGTAAAAATACAACGAAATTACGTTAAAACATTACTTTTTACGGCGGACAGTAACGGATTCGGCATCAAATTACAAGGTAAAGGGGTTGCTTACTTTTGGTTTATTATGCTACTCAAAAAATACCAAGTAAGGACATATGGGCATCAAAACTAATTTAATATAATCTAGTTTAATTATACATCGGCTTATTGACACTAACTACAAAATAATTCGTAAAAATGTAGGTAGAAGTAATATTTTATACAATTTCAACCCGAATTCTCAAGTTTTACGTTTTTTTAAAGTATTTTGGACTACTTTTTATAATTAAGTTTTGACATATATTGATTTGGTATAGCTTCAGTTATACACACGAATTTTTTTTGGTATAGTTGCAATATTTTGCTAGATAAGCTGTAAGTTGGTGCGCATTCCCGCCAAAAAGACGTTTTTGAGGGTGTGGCGACATCCACACCGCTACATGCGACAACGCATGACACTGACGTCGCTTATATCCTGCATCACGCAATCAGTTTCACGCGCACCTAGCATATATACAACTTCCAGACACAATAATCGGGCAGTTGCCCACCAGACACGACACCCATCTGGTCGGAGGATCCTCCCTTTTCCAAGAGTATGAGTGAACTTCACACCCTGTTCCTCATATCTCTTCAAAGGAAACGTTATTTGCGGTGGTCAAAGCTTGTCGAAAATCTGGGCAGTTGGATGGAAATAGTTCTACTAGAGTCGCGTCGCGATGTCGCTTCGCGCCATTCTGCGGGAGCCTTAATAGTATTTATCCTTTATAATATTTTTATTTGTAGGATTCAACAGAACCCCACACGCTTAGGTGCCGTCCGATTCTCTGGCTTACCCCGCAAAGGAAAGCTGTAGTAGTACATAAGTAGTTTTCACCATAACATATTTTCTTAAAGCTTGTCTTAAGACATTACAATAATTTTTAGGGTTCCGTACCCACAGGGTGATGCCAACTGGACCCTATTACTAAGCCGCCTGTCTATCTGACCGTCCGTCCGTCTGTCTGTTGTATCACTGTATTTTATACAAATAACTCAATTGCTCTTTTTAAAAAAAAACAAATAATTCAACTGCTCTTATTTCACCAATTAGGTAATCATTATTTATAATATATATAAATGACTTTTGCAATAGCCTGAAACATAATTGTACACTATTTGCTGATGACACTACTCTGACAATTAAATGTTCAAATAGGAATGACCTAGAAACAGACACTAACAATGAAATACTAAAAGCAATGAAATGGCTGGAATCTAATAATTTACGTGTAAACATGGAAAAAACAAAGTTAGTACAATTCGAAACATACAGTTCTCTAGTAAATCCACCCCAAATACACTACAATCATTCTATTTTAAAACCAGTACCATCAACCTTATTCTTGGGAATAGTTATTGACGAAAAACGAAATTGGAAAGAACGTAAAAAAAGTCTGCACTCGTCTTGATAAATTTGTCTTTGCTCTTCGAAAACTGAGACTAATAGCCGGTAAAGAAACAGCCCTTAATGCATATCATGGCTATGTCTCATCAGTGCTGCGCTACGGACTCGTGATATGGGGTAATTCAGTAGACGTAAACAGAGCATTAATAGCGCAAAAAAAATGTGTCAGAGCTGTGTATGGAGCAGAATATTTAGAGCATTGTAAGCCAATATTTAGAGCGCTTAAAATTCTTCCACTTCCTTGTCTTTACATTTTTGAAATTTGTTTATTTATAAAAAGGTATTCGCACATGTTCCCATTGTATGAGCACATTTCTAAAAGAGTTAATAGTAGAAGCCCAAATAAATTACTTGCACCTAGACAGAGACTGCATTTGTATAGCAGGAATTCCAATTGCATGGCTATTAAAATATTTAACAATTTACCCCCCTGCATTAGAGTGCTACCCACTACTAAATTCAGAAAGACAATATTTGCCTGGCTTTTAGACAACTGTTTCTATTCAGTGAACGAATTTTTTAATTATAAATTTTGATATTTAATTGTATTAATACGTTGTGTGTGTGTTTATTGAGTTTTTATTTTAAATTTAAACATATATTTAGACAACTGTTTCTATTCAGTGAACGAATTTTTTAATTATAAATTTTGATATTTAATTGTATTAATACGTTGTGTGTGTGTTTATTGAGTTTTTATTTTAAATTTAAACATATATTTTTTTTAATTTAATTTTAAGTGTTTGACATTTTATAATAAGTTAGTTGTTATTGGATTAAATTTTATATTATTACTTGGCTGTATGCTGTGAATGTTTGTGCCTGCTTATTTTTCTAATGTAACACCAGATGGCGCTATTAGGTTGGCTGTCATGTCGTTTTACTTACTGTGCAACGTATGCTAAATAAAATCTTTTATTTAGTATAAACCTAAGAAGTCTATGTTTATTATCCTAACCTCAACAGGTTATGGGCCCAGGTCTACGTGAATGACCAATTCGTGATAAACAAAGAGCAGAGAAAACAGTAAAGTACGTAAGTGTTTTTTGAGAGTAGAACCGCGTGCTATAGGAATAATTTAAAATGGAGGGAAGAACAATGAACCTAGAAAAATTCGATGGAACGAATTTTAAACAGTGGAAATTCCAAATAAAATGTGCCCTCCGCGCCAAAGGGTTAGATATCAACACGTCAAAACCAGAAGGAAATGCAACTCAATGGAATAAGGATGATGGAATGGCTATGTTTATAATAACATCAGCTATGGATTTGAATCAAATAGCACTCATCGAAAATTGCGAATCAGCGCTTGAGGTGATGACCAAACTTGAGTCCATTTATGAACAAAAATCTGAAATGACTAAAATGATGATACATGAGCGTTTTTATCAATATAAAATGTCGCCGGCAGATAACATGGCTAGGCACATTGCTAAAGTTGAAAGTTTGGCGAAGCAACTTAAAGAAAGTGGAGAGACTGTTAGTGACACTGCTATTATAACTAAAATATTGAGTGCACTACCTCCCAAGTTCAGATCTCTACGTCAGGCTTGGATGTCACTTGATTCGCAGAATCAAACTATAGTTAATTTGACAGCTCGCTTGTTAGATGAGGAGGCTAGTTTGAATGTAGAAGAAGAGAACGAAACTGCTTTGTTAGTGGCAAAACAAAATACAAAGAGGAAAACTGTTCCATTTGTAAAAACGAACAAAGAATTAAGTGAAAATTCAGAGGAAAAGTCACATCGTTTTGTATGCTACAACTGTGGGAAACGTGGTCATTTTGCAAGAGAATGCCGTGCCCCTAAACAAAAACAACCAGGAGAAAGGAAAATGTTAGCTTTCAATGTGGAAAATACAGACTGGAAAAATAATGATGAAGGTTTAAGATGGATATTAGACAGCGGTGCCTCAGCTCACATGTCGTTTGTACGTGAAAACTTTGTTGAATTGTATGAGTATACAGGATCTCCACTGAAACTAGGAAACCAAGAAGCTGTAGAAGTGATTGGCCAAGGAAATGTTTTGATTAACAAGTGTGTCAATGGACAGTGGGAGACAAGTATCCTGAAAAATGTTCTTTATGTTCCAAAATTGAGAAGAAACCTATTTTCTGAAGGAGTCACTACAAGACAAGGTTATAATATTGTAAAGAAAAATACTGATGCTTTGATTTACAAGGACAATAAAATAGTGCTGTGTGCATCTTTGCAAAGTAATAATTTGTATGAGTTGGTAATGAAAACAATTCAAAATCCAGTGTGTAATGTAGTGCAAAAAATATACCTTAAAACATGGCATGAACGTTTGGGACATTTGAATGTTAAAGAAATACAGAAAATGTGCAAAAACAATGTGATTACTGGTGTGGACTTATCAGACTGTGACAAGTTTGTATGTGAGGGTTGTGCTTATGGCAAGCATGCTCGTCAACCATTCAAGAAATCAAACAGAGGACCACAGCAACCAGGTGATGTTGTATACAGTGATGTTTGTGGACCACTCAGTGTGCCTTCTGTACAAGATAATGGTGGAGAATACACTAGTAAGGACTTTAAAGAATATCTTGACAGTGAGGGTATTTGTCATGAGCTCACTGCCCCTTACACGCCTGAACAGAATGGTCGGGCAGAAAGAGAAATTAGGACAATAGTGGAAAGTGCCCGAGCAATGCTTTATGCCCGTAATGTACCACTCAATCTATGGGCAGAAGCAGTCAATTGTGCTGTTTATTTATTAAATCGCACATCTTCAAGTCAGACACCAAACAGTTCACCTATGGAGTTATGGAGTGACGTAAAACCTAGTTTGGATCATGTGAGAGTGTTTGGATGTGAAGGATATGTTCATGTGCCAGATCAGCTGAGAAAGAAGCTTGATAGTAAGAGTCGAAAGATGATGTTAGTTGGATATGATAATACAAACTATAAAATGTACGATTCAATCAATAAAAAAATTACAATATCAAGAAATGTTATTTTTGATGAACAGAAAAGTCCAGAATCAAAACAGAATGAAACTCAAATTTACATATGTGATGATGAAGAAAATGCTGAAGAGGTCATAGATAATACTGGGAGGAGTACAAGTACAAGTAGTGATCAAAATTTGGAAAGTGATGACAGCACACATACTGCGATTGATGATAATGATGAGACCTATGAACCATCACAAGAAATTGATCTTACTGACATAGGTCGTTCAAATGTTAATTTGCGACCACGCAGAAATATTTATTTCGAAGCAAATGTAATGGAGTTAGATGTACCTGTAACATACGATGACGCAATTAATAGTAAGGAATGTGAGTTATGGCTAGAGGCCATAAATGAAGAATTGGAAGCTCATTGTACCAATAAAACCTGGAGTTTTGTGGACAATGAAAACCAGAGAACTATAACATCCAAATGGGTTTTTAATATTAAAAGAAACAAAGATAGTCAAGTAGAAAGATACAAAGCTCGACTTTGTGCCCGTGGTTTCACACAAATTAAAGGGATAGATTACAATGAGATTTTTTCACCTACTACAAGATATGAGTCAATAAGAATACTGCTATCTATTGCTTCTAAATATAATTTGATTTTAAGGCAATTAGATGTGAAGACGGCCTTCCTGTATGGAGAGTTAGAAGAGGATATATTTATGGAAATTCCAGATGGAGTGAAAGCGCCAGATAATAAAATATGTAAGTTAAACAAATCCCTGTATGGCCTAAAACAAGCATCTCGTTGCTGGAATCAAAAATTCACAATGTTTTTATTGAAGTTTGGTTTTGTTCAGTCACAAGCAGACAATTGTGTATTTGTAGGTAACTTTAATGATATTAAAGCCTTGTTAGTTTTGTATGTAGACGATGCTTTAATTATGTCTCAATCAAATGTGATATTAGATCAAATTATAAGTTACTTAAAGCAAGGATTTAATGTCAAAGAGTTAATTTTAAACCGGTTTGTTGGTTTAGAAATTTTAAAAACTGATCATTCTGTTTGTATTAGTCAAAGACAATATATTGAACAGTTAATAAATAAATTCAATATGAGTACTGCACACTCTAGTAATACACCTGTTGATGTAAATGTTCAGTTAACTAGAAATATTGACAATGAGCAGATTAATTTTCCTTACAGGGAAGCCATAGGGTCATTATTGTTTTTATCTACAGCAACTAGGCCAGATATTTCATATGGTGTAAATCTGTTAAGTTGATATATTAATAATCCAAGTGTACATCATGTTAATCAGCTTAAGAGAATAATGAGGTATCTCATTAAAACCAAAGATGTATGTATAAAGTATCAAGGTCATGAAAGTTTAATTGGATATTCAGATTCAGATTTTGCTGGGGACTTAGATACAAGAAAATCAACCACTGGTTATATTTTTATGTTAAATGGTGGACCTGTATCTTGGTCTAGTCAAAAACAACCTTGTATTGCCTTATCAACAACTGAAGCTGAATTCATGGCTAGTTGTGAAGCTGCCAAGAATCTTTTGTGGTTAAAACAGTTTTTCAAAGAAATTAATATCAGTCAAGATTGCACAACTCTGTGTATTGATAATCAGAGTGCTATTAAGCTAATAAATAATCCTGTATATCATAAAAAGACGAAACACATTGATGTTAAATTAAATTTCATTAGAGAAAAGGTCAAAGAAAAACTAATTGTTATTAAGTATGTGCAAAGTTCAGATCAATTAGCTGATATTTTTACAAAGGCTCTACCTACTGTTAAATTCGAACGCATAAGAGATGAAATATTGTCAGTTATGTAAGTTTTTCTTTAGCAGTCAAATGATAAAATTTGTGGGAGTATTGGATTAAATTTTATATTATTACTTGGCTGTATGCTGTGAATTTTTGTGCCTGCTTATTTTTCTAATGTAACACCAGATGGCGCTATTAGGTTGGCTGTCATGTCGTTTTACTTACTGTGCAACGTATGCTAAATAAAATCTTTTATTTAGTATAAACCTAAGAAGTCTATGTTTATTATCCTAACCTCAACAGTTGTGACATTCTATTCATAAATTGCATTGTAATAAAAAATAAAAAAAACATTTTTTATTTAAATCTAATATTTTTTTTTATATTTATTGGGGATATAATGCACTTTAATTTTAATTTTAATATTTCTACACCGGCAACGGTAGTATATGTGAAGCTGTCCATTAATATTAAGATCTTAATGTACCATGTACTCAGAAATAAATATATAAATAAATAAATAAATAATAAGAAAATTATTTATTTACCTATAATTGTTTGTTACATTTAATTACATAAGAATTTTTTACAATTTTATTAAGTATCCAAGTCCATTACAAAAGTTGGTCTAGTCTACTATTACTCGTTAACTAGAGCCTAATTAGCTGTTGTTAGTTTTCTTTTAAGTTTTGAGTGTCGCATGATACCGCACAGGTACACAATTACTGTTATCGCCATTGGACGATGGTATCTATTTTACGATTATTTCAACACGATCTGGCTGTATTCGACTAATCGATTCATACTTCACGGGTTCTACATATTAACATTTTAATGGAAACACCACGAAATCTAACGAAAAACATAAAAACATAATGTATCTGTGGTTGAGTGACGCACCGTACGTCGCCATACTTGTCAAAACTATGTTGTTTGTTTAGACAAAAACATCCTACTTGTAGGGTATTAAAAACTCCTATGTTTAGTTTAACACTGTATTAAATAGAAAACACACTTATACATAAACTTATACTGACTTACAATTAGCACATTATTTGACATTATTTACTTACTACTATTTATCACTTATTAGTTACATATCACTATGGAGCTGGGTACTGAACTGAACTGGACTTCGTTGGAAGTCGCTACGTCCCCGTAAAGGGGCGCGGCGCTGAACTGTACCTTTTTATTTTTGTGTATGGCATCTCGCAGTTCATCCTGTAAGGTTGTCGTCTGCTTAAGCGGACTTGCCTGTGAACGGACCTCGGCTCAGGGCGTCGCTGGAAGAGGGCAGCAAGGGACTATAGCTGGATCAGGATTTATTCGATTTTGGGACGAATTTAAAGCTACAGGCTCAGCGGCGCGGGCTGGCTCGAGCAAGAGTCGGGAGGGGCGTCGATTTGGGCGTCGCGGTGGGCCTCGGCGGCGAGGACGGTAGGACGGCGACCGGGTTTTGGGCTTACGTAGCGTGCTGGTGGCCTTACTACTCTCCTGGAGTAGGGTAGTGGCGTCGTCGGGGGCGAGGAACTGGAACGTTTTTTGGCCCTCTATGTATAGTCATGGTTCTAGGGTACAAGTAGTGGAGGTTCCTATTATTTGTGTGTTTTTGTATGTTTTTCATTGGTTTTATCCAATAGTGGAAATGTGGAGTTTGAATTTCAAGGCCAGTTTCCAGACAAGTCGAAACCTGCTCCCGGCCTATTGTATTCGTATGTCTGTGGGTGAATGTTTGTAAAAGAGTTTACTGAGGGGTTCGAGGTTGTTTTACTGGGATTGTCTGTCTGCTCCGTTTGATTAATTCTTATGTTACAATACTATCCCTATAAATATTCTACGGTTCTTTATTTTCAATCATACGTATAATTATATTTATTTGGTCATGTCGTCGACAACACTACACCTTATAATAATTTCTCTGTTGTACCTATCGTAAAGAACGTGAGGATTATAACAGTTTCATTCAAGTTATCAAGTTTATCATTATTAAATATATTTTTATTTTAATATTTACGTGGAAGTCAGGATAATTTTATGGCAACATTTTGATAAGTCATTGTCGTTATCGTCGGAAGTTACGTGTTACCAATATAGAAACCTAAAAATCATATCTATTTTTGTCTAATTGCAAGTTGGAGATTTTGCCCTAGTAGGCATTTCATTCCCTGGGCACGACACAATAGCGGCGGTAAGTCCCCCTCTTCGAGGAGTGGTTGGACGAGGCGCCACCGCGGCGTCCTCACCTTCCGCCTGACACAGGTCCTCAGCGGACACGGTTGTTTTGGGAGGTTCCTGTTTAGAATAAGGTGGGAGGAATCGCCCGGGTGTCACCATTGTGTGGATCGCCCGGAGGACACGGTGGAGCATACGGTGGAGGTCTGCCCAGCTTGGGCGGAGCACCGCAGTGTCCTCGCGGAGGCGATCGGTGGCGGCGATCTCTCGCGTCCGGCCCTGGTCCAGGCCATGGTACGGAGCGAGAGGGAATGGAAAGCCGTCACCTCCTTCTGCGAAGCAGTAATGCTCGCGAAGGAGGAGGCGGAGCACGTGAGGGAGAGTGCCTTGCGCCCTCACGCCTCCACTAGCCGCCGCAGGAGACGCCCTGGGCGTCGGGAGTCGCCTGCAGATTCCCGGCCACCGAAGGCGCGGGCTTGCGGACGGCGAGCAACGGGTAGCTCGCCGTCCGGTAAGGACCAGGCCCCGGTCGACGGCGCGTCGTATTCAACGCGCGCCTCAAAGAGATGTCAGGCCAAAGGTCAGGGCACAGGCAACTGAAGGAACACGGGTGGGTTTTAGTCAGTAAAAGTCTGACACGCCCTCCCGCTCCACCCACAGCGGGAGAAGTCATTTGATGATTTCCCATCCAAAAAAAAAAAAAGGCATTTCATTCCTTCCTTCTAAAGTTGACTGGGGCTGGTCTACATTTGTAGCTCTAGAAGTCGATTGGCAGATGACACAATCATCACTATTTGTTTCTTAGGATTGTCTTTTCAAACTAAAAATTTATTTGTTTAATAACTAAAGAGTTAAAATATTTTAAAGAATAGTTTGTTTATGTTTAATTTTATAATTTTGGTTAATAATATTGATCGCTACTTTTTCCTAAGAAGACTGAACCACCAGTTACTTAACATTAAAGATAAAAACACAGTTTTTTTTGCATTTTAATTGCTTGTACTTTTGATTTGTGATTTCATTTGGTTTTGACACTGAGAATTCAATTGATTTCTCTTTGAAATAAGTCTTAAAAAGCTTGATTTTGTATACATATCGTTATTCTACACTTCATTAACGGTCCATGTTGTAACTAAAAAGGAAAGTTAAGTTATCCTGGTTAAATCAATCTGGCGGGATTGAATATGAGGCCGGATTGCAATCCCTAACTATAAACGTACCTATAGTATGTTTGTAGTTTTATAAAATGTGGCTGTTATTTTAGTGTAATGTGATTTCTTCCACGCGGACGAATTCGCGAGCAGAAGCTCGTTTTAAAATAAACACATTTTTTTATGTTTGCTTACTTGAAGATAGTGTGCAATACATTGAGCACTTACCGATCAACAGCTGGGACAGCAAAAGTTCCACTTGGAGTCATCATGGCGCCAGGTGCTTTGGGACCTTCGACAGGGACCATAAAACTTCGAGGGATGCCTGTGCTCCGCCTTATCTCTACTGGGTCGCCCTAACAATAAATACAAGTTTTTCATAATCTTGTCCAGCTAATAACTAATAAGGTACTTCAAAAAAAGGAGAATGGGCGCATTTATGTGGGCTCTGTGGCCAGTGCTGTCCTTTATCTATTCTGTGGTGCTGTATCAAGTTGTGGTTTATGTCATTTGAAAGGCCATAATAATAACTTTATTTCATTGTGTGCTATACAATGAAAAAAAGTCAACTGTCAGACATGTGCAGTGAAAGAACTATCATTGATTTTATTTTATTTTACATGGATGTTGTTTTCATTCAAGAGATATGCATATTTTGCTATAATGCCTGTAGGAAACTGAACCTGTTCAGCACATCTAAAATGCGTTTAAAAGCTGTCAGTGTCAAAATTGTTAAGGAACATCGACGCTGACAGCTCTTGAAGTGCTGATCGCATTCAGGTTTATTGGTGAAATCGGCACTTAGTTGTTCCCTTGCGCCACACCCTCAGCACGTAGCGCGCACACCCTGGAAAGCGTACAGTAAAGAACGAAAGGCTTAGTTCACATTGTATATGGTCCTGAGCCGTGTGGCGCGTTGTGAACGAGGACTAAGGCATTATAAAGACTACCACTTAAAAGCAGGAACTGCTCAAATATAGATTTTTAACTCTGGTTATTTTGCCTACCCTCCAGAATGCTAGCCGTCTATTAACCCCCTACATTAAAACTACTACAAAGGGGTAACCAACTCAGACCCCACTTCAAAGTCTTTGTCTTAAATGATACATACCGCAATAGCTGCTGGGCAATCTTTAATCCAGTGTCCACGTTTTTGACACTTGTAACAGATATAATTAGTAGGAACAAGACCTCTCTGATTTTGCCCTCTAATTTTCTGATAACTACAATAAAAAAATTATATATTAGTATTCAAGATTGATATATGATAATTAATTTCATATGTTAATAATTGTGGAAGTGATAGTGCGGCCTATAAAAAAGACTCCTTAAGCACCCATTGTTTCATATATTTTTGTAGCAAGCATAATTGAAATAATACACTGTTCCCAATCAAATTGATGAAAATGTCGACAAATGGGTTAGAAAAGGTGCCACTTACAAATTGACTGATTTGATTTCATTCATTGAATACAAATAAAGAATTAGGATATAGGGTTTACTTCAACAATCAAAGATCAATCAGGGATTTAAATCACCATAAAGATGTGGTTCTTTTGTTAAATGAGGGTTTTATATCCTCAATTTTTATCAACACTTTTTCTATTACTTATATCTATGGTATTACAATAATTGTTAGAAAAAGTTGTGATTTACACAGTTGAAACATTATTTAAATACAGATGATTTTTACTAATTCCCTTTAGTGACGGATTGTGTTAGAAATTAATCTGAATAGATTGTTTACACTTTCATCAAAAACAAACTTTCTAATTGAAGTTGTTGTGAGAAGTGAGCTGCCTACTACTATGATCATGCTCAGCTTTTGGCCTAAGCCCATTCACACTAAGCATATAGTTGGCCACCAACTGTGAAGATGCTAGAAAAACAAAAATCCGGGTCTGCAACTACAGTAGTTTTTTTCGTTCATTTGGTAATGGTTATATGCTTTGATGTGCGGCCAAAGGAGAAGCTAATATTTTATATGCATGGGGGAAAACAACAAATTCCATTTAAAAAATTAATGATGCAGGAAAAATTCTCTATCTTCTTACTTGCTAGGATCGTAGTCAAAAGTAGATTGTGAAATCATAGCATTTATTTTATCCTGTTCGCTACCTTCCATGCGAGACAGATCAGCCAATCCTTTGTTAGGAGCGACATCTTTGTGTAATGACTGATTACTATTTGATCCTTCCCACTGCTTTTTAGGTTGTTGAGAGAGTGGCACTCTAGCAACAAGAAGTGATGTATTCTTTGGTATTAGAGTGTTGTCATCCACATAAACTGAAAAGGTAAAACATAGTATAACTCAAAAAAATACATCTATAGCAAAGTAGGTACAATAAACTCGTAATTTCTATCCTCCAGGGGACTGATCAGTTAGCAATTCTCTTGTCAGTCTATTCTTGGCCACACTGATTTAGAAAATTGAGTATGATTTGTCATTGTGTGGACAAAGTTACACTTCTGACATAGTTCATGCATTTGCAGACCTTCAGAAATTATGGTACCCTTTGAGCTCTTGCTGTGGGTAAGACTTATAATGATAATCAATTAATAGAATATTGTAGCTATGTTTTATGTATGTAGCTATCCATGCAGTGGCAGCTTACCAGTCAGGCAGTTCTGAATACTTCAAGCTGCTTGTGATGTCTGCACTAATGCTGAGATCTTTTAACATTGCATATCTTATGCTTTTACATACCTGTCTTTAACTTGTACTTGTAGTTTGACAGTGACAGAAATAACGCAGCAATGTACGATTTAAGTAACATTTAAAGATCTCAGCCTTAGCCCTCGTAGACACGGGTGATTTTTTTTACGCGGCGGTGCGTGATAACTAATCGTCGCGATAAAAAAAATCGACCGTGCGTACAGGGTCTACACTCAGAAAACACAAGTCTATCGGTTTATTGAATACTAACCTTCTTTTGTTTGAGCATTAGTTATTTGAAGATCAAAATCTGACGTCTTTCCAATTCGTTTCTGTTGTGATATGGCAGATTTCAAATCCCCTACAGATATATGCAATCCATCAAAAGTAACAGTGTCGTAATCCAACGCACTTTTGAATTTGTAATGTACAGACATTTCAGTTTTTCAATAACTAATAACAACATGACAAATCATGAAATCACGTTTACCAAAGAAAGATTACACTTGCTAGTAGTTCACTTTTGCAACTGTTTTATCGCACGAATACAACATCAAACGAAAATATAAAACGAGCACATAATTAACTACTGTGAAGTGTAGTAGTTGTAATAAAATATTTCAATTTTTTTAAAACGGGGACAAAGCGTTCAATTGTTCCTTATCGACAAATATCGAGTCCGAATGGCCGCCATTTTAAATTATAGTCAGTCAAGCAATCAAGCAAGCAAGGATAGTTGCCAATGTTGCCATGAGCTGTAGTCTATGGTTATTTTTCCCACACCAGTCCACAGATTACTTTAATACTTTTACTATGCACCAGTCTAGTCTACACATTACAATTTGATTCACAGTAAAATTGAATGATGGAATATGAATAAAACTTCCACATGCTCTTTATATCGATTTTATCCTAACTAATATTAAAAATGCGAAACTAAGTTTGTGTGTTACGCTTTCACGCCAAAAAGTCTAAACGGATTTTAATGAAATATAAATGAAACCTTCACCACCCTTGTAGCACTTTAAAACCTATGTTAATCGATGGGCCATAGCCCTCTAATCAATTTCTTGTATGGCAGCAAAACCGAAATGTTCATCCGTAAAAAAGTTATATCGATATAAATAAAGAATCCGGAATTACCGGTCACAAATAGGATGTCTTAAAGATGTGTGTGCAAACCACAGAACACTATTCACAGAGTACAAATTATATGTGGACAATATATATGCTTATGGCACTGCCTATACCTACTTAGCACATTTTCACTGCCAGAGCACTGGCACCCTCATACCAGCAACTGAGTCTTATTCTCCACGCGAACGTCGGCGCACGCTTCATGACTGCCACACATACACAAGGAACCTTTGGGAATCGTAAGATATTATCACTTTGATGTACAGCTAAAAAAATCAATTTTTCACGATGCTTTTGTTCTGTTACCGAGAAAAATATTACTGTGGGATGATTAATAGATAGGAACTTTCCAAACTACCCTTTGGAAGCAACTAGCGGTGGGTAACTCCGGAGGTACTGATCCAAAGGAGCCGGTACCGAACGCGGATACGTAAACCTTATTTATTCCTCACAATCCTTACCGGCATGGCACCGCGGTACCAAATGATTCCGGAGCGCGCGTTCACTGTTCACTCTCGTTCACTCGCTCAAGTCACTCGGAAGTACTCGGAACACGTCGTATCGCTCTAACTAACCAACTGTTCAATTCAAAATGTGCCAAATGATCCAGTGAACCAAATGAATAAAATGTTCTGCGATACCGGGGAACCAAAATGAGCGAGTGAGTGCCAGTGCCAAACGGTGCCAAAGGAATAAATAAGGTGAACCGGTACCGGACCCGGAGTCGGAATAAGTGAATCAATTCACTTGCCGGAATAAAGATTACCCACCGCTAGAAGCAACAAAATGGTGACTCTCGCACTGGAGACAACTCCAGTCCCGGCGCAGCTAGAAGTCGTAACGTCTTGCCATTCGAATTAAATAGCTGTGTAATTTCCTTGAAAAGGAAAATATCGTACAGTAAATATTACAGTAGTAGATATTTTTTACAAATACATATTGAATAACATCAGATTTTGGTGAGATTTTTAATTCGCAGTAATCATACCAAAAATGCCTGGGGACATGACTACTACGTTGTTGCAGAAAATGATAACAAGCAGCAGGCTTCGTTCAGGACTCTTACCGAAGAGTCCATAAATATGCTTCCCTGAATTGTCAAAAGAAGATATTATTTGGTCTTAGCTTGGAGACATTTCTTCTAAAACTGACATCATCCTTTGTCAGCAAATATTTACGTGGCGGCGCCGGCGCGGCGTCTTTTGGGTTTGTGCAACTTCAAGGCCAGAATCAATACGGTATAGACTGACTGATATATGAGAGGCCTTTAGAGAATTTCCTTGCGCCAGCCAGTGCCTGGGACAATATTGTAATAGACACTGAAAACACCAAGATATGAGTTTCAATAAAAGTAAAAGGGTTTTAATGGGGAAGGTCGGGCAAAGCTAATTGTAGATGGCGTGACCATAGCTAGGTCCCTACGGCCTACAATAAATTTGACATTTCGTTCAGTCATTTCATTTTATGTTAATTCATGAGTTTGATTTTATTTCATTATTTAGTTAATTTCCGCGATTTCAGCATTTTAAATCAAGTACTTGACGTGGAAAATGTCAGAAATTTAAACCTTGAATATTTCCTCGTAATCACTTTCTTCAAAATGTTTCCGACATAAACTCGAACTCAAAAAAATCTCCACGAATAGCTTTAAACCACAATGTTCTAAATTTAGGGGCTTTCGGGAAATTGTAGACTCCAATTTCGGAGCATCTGGGAACACAAAAAGACTTCAATTTTCGCTAATATAAAATAAAATCACATGACGCCTTGTATTATTGGCTTGTGTTGGGAACTAGCTACGACAGCGCCATTTTGACAGTTGCCTTCCCCATTGTAATTAAGGTTTTTTATTTGAAAACTCCTAAAGAACGAAATAATTCACGAAAACGAAATTCAACAGAATTCTTCATTGAACTTTTATATAACTAAGGTAGACTGAAGGCCATTAGCTTCAATGGACTCTGTGGCCATTAGTGCCGATTTCACCAATGTTACTCAACGTTCAGCACATCTAAAACGCGTTCAAGATTTGTCAGTGTCAATATACCTACCATAGGCCGCTTTCCGAATTGAGCTGTAATCGATTTGAGCGCGCTTACGTCCGTACCGAATTAGCGTGAGCGCGATAACGATGTCATGTGAATCGTCATAGATGACGTCATGACATGCGCCATCTTGCGATAACGCCGACCATGCCCTTTAGAAATATCACTGTGAGCGAAATGTTGACAGTTCTCAGCTGTCATAATCGTGATATCTAAATCGGTACGCAAATTATCGATGTGAGCGCTGTCAGCGATTATGGTCTAACTCGGAATGCGGCCATAGAAAATAATGTCACTGACAGTGACAGCTTATGCTGCTAGCTTACACGTAGTTTTTAAGTGGTGTTCAGTTTCATTGGTGAAATCCACCCTTATTACGATCCAAAATACTAATTAAAAAACCTAAATGACCAATGAAGCGATAACAGGATTAACGCTAAAAGTGGCGTTACTATAACTTCAATATGTATTTGTAAAAAATATCTACTAATGTAATATTTATTGTACGATATTTTCCTTTTCAAGGAAATTACACAACTATTTAATTCGAATGGCAAGACGTTACGACTTCTCTCTATCATGGCAGCATTTAACCGGAAATGATCATAAAATATATTAATTTTAAATATAGTATTTTATATTAAATGCTTCGATAAATATATTACTATAGAAAAAAATATTTCAAATAATGGATTTTAAGTTCACAGTTTCTAAGTTAATGAACTTCGTTTAATGTAAAGTAACAAGTGATTGTTTCTCTACATATTTGGCAAATTGCCATGAACTTCCGGTTTCAGATAAAGACACACGCGGATCTATCGAGAAAAAAACGCGAATAATCATAAAAATAACTTGAAAATAAAGACTTATTTAGGAAATTTACATTGTCTGTTTTTAATATGTCCAATAACGGTGCTCCGGACTCTTGGGAGAGTCAAGCTGATGTCATAAGTGAACAAGGTGCAAAAGATTCGGACGATGTGTCTGCAAAATTTTCCACGTTGAACGTTAATGCCACGGAGTTCGTGCCTTCTTTTTGTAAGCCTTCACAAGCTTCCGACGATTCCGAATCCCCCACTACTCCACAAAAATCTGAAAGTGGATCAACAAAATCTGTGGGGAGTCCTGTCTTGAACGGTAAGTCAGATGTCTTGTCATAACTATCTGCATTGAAGCTTTTGTGTTCGAAATTGTCAGAATTTATTGTTAATACAAAGCAATCACCTTCACTGTACCAGTACACAAACTGAAAATCAAACGGTTACTAAAGCGGAACATACGTTCGATGACTTTATTTTTTTTAAGAATCCAGTTTTAACGGGTTATTTCTCGACACGCGGCGCGCGACTTTATATCTTTTTATCGTGTATTCGCTATTTCATAACTTTCTCTTGGCTGAATATCGAAATTAAAGAATAGATTCTGCATTAAAAAGGAGGATAATGGATAAAGGTGTGTATAATTTTCAACTTAAGTTTTTAAATAACAATTCAGATTATTTCTGTCATTTATTTGACTTACTTTGAATGGATGAACGAATCAGTTTCCCATAAACGTAAATATCTTTGTTCGTAAAGCGTAAAACCAAGTCATTTAATATTATTTAGTAAAAAGTACATCTAAAATTGTTTTTCCATATGGATTTCATCTATTCAATATGTTGCGTCCTGGTTTCAATATAACCTATTTGAGGTTTTGGTAAATGTAACCTTTTCTTAGTTTTGTAAGGGTATACAATTTATTGAATATTTTAATACATTGTTGAATTTTGTGAAAAACCAATGCTTTTTTTTCTCCAACAAAATCAGTAAATGATAGTGTGTGTTGTGATAGACATCCCTGCAGACTAGACATTTAGTCACAGTTCACTAAAATGTGATTTAATTATTTATTTTAAACAGCTAATGCCAACAGCACATTGTACATTAATGTAAATAAAAGTTAACTGGTGATACAAGAAAAATATCACATTTTTTTTCTATTTAAATTTGTTATTCTATGTGGTTCTGTATTTCATTCTGTTTCTTTTTATTGACACTAGCTTTAACAAGTGAGTATCAATACTTAGGGGTCCTGATAAATCAACATCATTCGGACCCCATATAGAGTTAGTTAGCAAATTAAAATATTTGAGTTAGAGTGGGAATAACCTCACTGATACTATTGTAAAGAGCCCAAAGTTCAGTGTTAAAGGTTACTGATAGAAAACATTTTCCATATCCCACAGATTGCTTGTGTAAAGAAACATCAGTACTTATTGTCTGAAATTTAGACATCCTTAAATCTATAAATATAAAACAAAGTCAGCAATTATACAATTCTACCAACAACTGTTTAATAAACTATTAGAATTACTGGTCACTGTGATTAACATAAGACAATGTTTATGTTCTTTCTCCAGAAGTAGCTTTACCTACTGAAAGGTTATATATTTTTTTTTTTTTTTTTGTCATAATAATATTAGTTTGAATACTATTGTATAAAATCAAGTTCTTCTAACTTAACAGGTGGCTGTACTGCTGGGAATTTGTTGCGCCACTTCTGGCGGGCGGGAGTTATGGGGGGGACTGAGTTATTTTGACGTTAAAAATGCTTATTCTCACAAACAGCTTCACATGTTAAAAAATTTGAGAAAGTGCAAAAATAAATAATCAACTATTAACTTTTTATGAGTTTACTATGACAATAGGTTGCGGTGATGTCGGCGGAGAAAGTGGAGACGGTGGGGCTGCTTCGGCCTCGCCCCGGGTGGAGGAGCCGCCTCCCGTGCCGCCTGCCGCTGGCAGCCCCTCCGTAGCTTCGCCAGCGACCGGCACGCCTTCTGCTGGCACACCAGCCGACGGTACGCCTTCCGTCGGCACGCCGGTCGATGGCACGTCTGCTGTTGGCACGCCCGACGACGCCTCTCCACCCTCAGCCCCCGCGGCCGCACTACCCGTACCAACGGATGTCTCCCCCACTGTTGATAGCTGGGAAGTTGAAGCAGATGATGCCCTACTAACCCCTGAAGATAACAACGAACCTGAGGATGAAGAAACTGAGCAACAGGTGAGTTGAAAGCAGATATCCAAACTACTAAAAAAAGCTCTTCAGCGTCGAGATTTGCAGGACCGACTATAGTTGGTCCATCAGTAGTTACTCACATTTAATTATTTCAACATTTTTAATACATATTTACATTTAAAAAATTACAAAGGTAATGTCGATTTTTAAAAAGCCTACTGTTGGAAATGTTCAAGTTGTTAGTATTATTCATCATTTCGGATTAATCATCAAATATTTGAGTTGGTTTGCTACCTAGTTGGAGTACCTGTATAAATTCAACCCCTATATTTTAGGATGACTTGCTATTGCAGTTAAATTAATTAAATGTAATTCATTCATTCAGGAGGATGGAGAGGCAACAAAGAAAATCCCGAAGAAGAAGCCGCCACGGGTGGAGGACACTTGTAGCAAAAAAGAACATGTAAACGTTGTATTCATAGGACATGTAGGTAAGTGAAGTAATGTTTTACTGCATAAAAACTATCATAAATATAATAAGGTTCATGCAAATAGTATCATATTTTATTAACAGATGCTGGAAAGTCTACAATTGGTGGTCAAATTATGTCACTAACAGGAATGGTGGACAAACGAACATTGGAAAAGTATGAAAGAGAGGCACGAGAGAAATCTAGGGAGTCCTGGTACTTATCCTGGGCACTCGATACTAATCAAGAAGGTATGCAACACAGTTATGAATACATAATATCAATTCGTAAATAATCTGTAATTTATAAAAATGAATGAAAAATGTATTTGTTTTCTAATACAGAACGTGATAAGGGTAAGACTGTTGAAGTGGGTAGAGCATACTTTGAGACTGACAAGAAGCATTTTACAATTCTTGATGCTCCTGGCCATAAGAGTTTCGTGCCGAACATGATTGGAGGCGCAGCTCAAGCTGATCTCGCCGTCCTGGTATGTTTAAAATATTTTTCTTAATTATATCAACTCCACACAATTCTTATGGCTTAATAGTTTCGTTAGACTCGGATCGAAACCTGTTGAACAATCTACATTTTTTAAATGTGTTGTATATTCAGGTAATATCTGCACGTAAGGGAGAATTTGAAACTGGCTTCGACCGAGGCGGCCAAACTCGAGAGCATGCGATGTTGGCTAAAACTGCAGGGGTCAAACATCTAGTTGCACTTGTTAACAAGATGGATGACCCAACAGTTAACTGGGACGAAAAAAGGTACTCTAAGATTATTCTAAATAATTAGTTATTATTACATTTAGCTTTCCACTAGTGAAATCAATGCCAAGAGCAGTCCCATTTATTACTTTAAATAAATCAAGTCAATATTTCAGACTGCAATATGTACCATGGTAATGATGCATTAGAAACAATTTATAATCCCATATCCGAGATGTTGCTTAGAACATGTCAAAACATTTGGCTCTTTAGTGTTTGAATTGTGTAGACCGCTAATGTAGCAGTCTTACAGTTGTGGAACACTATGACTTCTGCCAACCCTGCAGCCTGTTACTTCTTTTAAATAAGTTATCCATACTAATCCACACTAACATTATAAATTAGAAAGTAACCTTGTCCTACTTTACCTTTACGCATAAACTATTGAACGGATTTCGATATAATTTGGCTAGGAGATGCGTAATCCATCCGACCGAAGGTTTGGTTTTGATTTCGGCAAAAAAAGTCTGGTTTCAGCCGCAATTTCAGTTCCTGTCAGAACTGCCGGTTTTAATTAGGATAAAATCGACTGACAGAGCGTAGACTTAGTAATGGGGTCTCGTTTTCACCCTTTTTGTATAAAACCAAAAATAAGTGTTTACTTACAATTACAAGTAATTTGTGTTTTTAGGAAACACACTTTGAGAATCAGCGAGTAGGGATTTATTCGCTTTCTGGACGATTGATTCTAGCTCTAAGGGTAACAGCAGATGCATCTTAGCCTCTTTTGTGCTCGGTCACTTATGCAAAATTACACGTTAATCAGCGTTTACTCGTCGCTGCATCGCTTTTGGTCGCTACTTTTATCCAGGTTCTGAAAAGCGATTAAATCGCTTATCGCATTTTATGCAAATGCTAACAGTAGTATATTTGTTAAGGCCCTTGTTTAAGATAGGACTTATTTCGTAATTTATACAGTTTTGACACACAATCTAGCAAAAGTAAATTTACTCTTCATATAAAAGAAATCTGATAATTTTAAAATGAGCCCTTAATCAAATTGTAACATACGGAAACGAAATAAGTTTTCGGCCGAAACTAGAAGAGGAGCCGAAGGTTCGGTTACGGTTTCGGTCGGAGAGGAGTTGTTAGTTATCATATTGTCATAAAACCTTTCTAATGTTTCTTATGTTTCAAATTCCAGATACAATGAATGTCGAGACAAGATAATGCCTTACCTCAAAAAGTTGGGCTTCAACCCAGCAAAGGATTTGTCGTTCCTTCCTGTTTCTGGTCAAACAGGACAAGGGTTACTTCAAAAAGTAAGCACATTTTAACTTAAATCAATCTACTCCTAAAGTGATAAATGATTTCGATTGGTCGGTTTTTTTTTGGTCAGTTATAAACTAATATCAGATCTATTTTCAATCAGGTAACTGAAGAAATCTGTCCGTGGTATCGTGGACCGTCTTTCATACAACTGATTGACGAACTTCCTTCACTGAACCGCAAGATGGACGGACCCTTCATTATGCCGGTCGTCGACAAATACAAAGACATGGGCACTGTTCTCATGGGAAAGGTGGAAGCAGGAGTTACTCGTAAGGGTGCTGCCCTATTCCTTATGCCTAATAGGGTAAGAAGCTTCCTTAAAATTAATCTTTGTTTCATATGTTTCCATTACCAACCTCTAGGCTTTTGTTTTTTTTTACAATAATAATGTCTTGATATTATTCAAAAAAAAAATATACAGTACAAAGCAGTCTAAATACAGCAATATACGAAATGATTTACTCAGCGGCCCGGAATCTTGGCTAAGCTCTGGCGATAACAAAAGCTTTAGGTTTTTCTAATATAACCTAAAGCTTTTATTAAATAGTTTCTTATTCAGGTCAAAAAATGTTTACCCTTAGTTCAAGATGGTAATTCCTTAAGTTTGAGTGCACTTGACGTAATTTAAACGATTTAGTTGCAGTTTTAAGTCTGTGTTATAAAAGTTTACTGTTAGGGTAATTTTACAATTCAATTATTGTGTTTTAGTGTGTAAACACTAAAATTCAATAATTAAAGTATTCAAAAAACAAACTCAATAATTAAAGGTGCATTAAAACCTATAAAAATGCCAGTAACAACAGCACAGGTTGCACAAGCCGTAGCATTAATCGGCGAAGGGCTGACACAGCGTGAAGTACAACATACCACCTTCATCAATGCAGTATGCACTGAAACGGTATCAGGAGACAGGCCACTACACCTGCATACCAGGCAGTGGAGGCGTTAGATGCGAGAGAACCGATTTACAGTCCTGAAAATTTTGAATTTTGTCCTGAGAAATATATTAAAATGCAAATAATTGTCATTCACAAGTGGCCAAATTTGCAATAGATAATAGAATTTTGTTATTTTAAGATTCAAAAAGGATTTATACAGCAACATGTATGTTCTGAATGCAGGTACAAGTTACTGTAGACCAGTTATGGTCTGACGATATCGAAGTTACGTCGATTGGTCCTGGTGAAAATGTGAAAGTCAAGCTCAAAGGAATTGAAGAAGAAGATGTGTCTCCTGGCTTCGTTCTTTGTGACACGTCTGAACCTATCACCACTGGAAAGGTATGCTTTAATTTAAGCAGCAGTTTAATTTAGAGATCACTTTTTTTATTTTTATGTTTTGTGCTTCTGAAAACAGCAGTGCTCTTCTTTATTTTACCAACTACCATGAGTTGGTAAAATAAAGTTACACTTTTGAATCTCACGAAACACACGAGTCCTTATTAACTTTGTAAGTGAGTTCACCAATCGTGATTGCGATAGTACATACACAAATTCCCAAAAATTTGTTTTGCGTCAATACAAAAGGTGGCTTGCATGCTTAAATTCATAATATTTCCTGGACTTTATGCAGATCACAGCTTTTAAAACAAACTTCTGTATAAACTTAACTTTATGGAGATGTGGTGAAACTTTTGGCTCTACAGGTACAAACACACTGGCCATTATGCTTGTAGTGTTGAGCTTCTGTTGCCAAATGCTTGTCTATATACCTGTAATATCCTTTTAAATATTGAATTCAGCATAATACAAATGAAGATTGTTATATTAATGAGGCACTGTACTTACAAAGATAAATTTGTAAATTACAGGTGTTCGACGCTCAAGTCGTCATCCTCGAACACAAATCAATCATTTGTGCAGGATACTCAGCAGTGATGCATATACATTGCGCAGCAGAAGAAATCACAGTGAAGGTAAATTACTACATTTCATGAATAGACAGTAGAACTTTTGAAAGTATTATTTGCCATTTTGTCCCGCTAATCTGTACCACCAGCACACGTAGCATGTCCGCCATACAAGCAATGACAGATGAATAAAAGAAATGTCATTTTGTCTATTCTTCCGTCGACAAAAATGCTACGTGTGCAGTGGTACAAAGTGGAATATTCAATATTTCTTGGTCTGAGGCAAATTACTCTCGCATAAACTCGTGAGTTCACTTTATCCCACTAGTGCTGCCACTGTTGAGGATTTAAGAAAATATTAAAAGCAAATCGCAGCATTTAGTGTACTTTAGCTATTCTCATAGCGTAATGTCCTACGGTATTCTATTGAGAGGAAATGTCGCCGACGTTCAGACTATCTTTGTTTTGCAGAAAAGATCTGTTCGATCAATTTATGAACAAAGTCTGAGACACTCAGAGATAAATTTAAGGAGAATAATGCAATGACTGTGCCTTCTCTTTACACAGTGTGAGTTTTAATAATGTGCACACAGTGAAATGAGGAAAACCATGCTTAATCATATCGACGGAAATGAAACAATAAAAAAAAATCTACCTGCTAAAGTTTCGTGCGTAGGCTTTTGTGCAAGGCTGTTCTTTAACAGTTGATTGAAATGTTGTGATTGAGTTAGAAACGTGGTAAATTAACTTTTAGAAAATCGAATAAATTTTCTAAAAGTGAAGTTTAATTGTAAAAATTGATTAAAAACTACCTTGATGTTTGTTAAATAAAAACACCTCAATTGGGATGATGACTAAGGCTTAGTAAAAATGAGATAATCGAAAAAAATGACAAATCGGTGTTAATTTGAAGAAGATACACGCTTTAAAAGTTTTTGGATTATTGCCGTCCTTGTCGCGGGGTATTGACAATGTACGGCGCTAGTATGAAGTTACGTAGACGTGACGTCACTTCTACGATAGTGCGGTCCTAGTCTAACACTTACTTTATAACGTTTATAACTTGGCAGTTTTTTAAGCTTTTACCCTTTTGTAACATAGTTTGCGCTATTTGGAAACAAACAGTCTTCAAAGACAAAAATAACAAAATTGTCATCATCCCAATTCTCAATTCAGTACATTTTGTTTTTCTTTAATTTTTATTTTATGAAGACACCCTGTAATTACCAATCATTACTGAGTTTCTTACATCGTGATAGGTCGATTAGTTTAAAAGTAATTCGTTTTATTTTCAAGGGGGTCAGCAACAAACAAGAAATTAAAAAATGCTATAATTAAAAGCTTTTTAAAAATACTTTTTCCCGTCAATAAAATTAAGCAGTTTCCCTCATTTTAATATGAAGACTGACCCAGTATTTTGAAAAAAAAGCCCATTCAAACATAAAATTGTTTAAAAAATACGATGCTATCCATATCATAAATACTAGGAACAAACACGAATTTGTTGTACAGTCGAGTTCACCAATTTATTGGCAGTGACAATGTTTCAAACTATTGTAAGTGTTAATTAAAGTGATAATAAAAACTCTCTTTAAAAACTTAGACATCAATAAAATGTCATGAAATAAACTGTTCATATGTATGTTATGGTAGTGCAGTCAAAATATCTGACTACTCTTTGGAACAAAAATATCTACACAGCTTTCAATATTCAACTAAATGCTATTTACCATTAAATTTATTTTTGTTTGCCGGTGCAGATGTACAAGTAACAAAGCATTATAATCAATCAATTATTAATATTTTATTTGTAGAACACTGGTAACAAAAAGTACAGATGTCAATATTAATAAAATGAACTCTGTCTTGCTGTCAACAACATACAAATATTCGAATTATAATTTCAAGAAATCTTAGGTTCAATCATAATCATTTATTTATTTGCAAACATGGGTCAGAGATACACAGATATTTTCCCTTATAATAAAGTTCTCCATATTTTACCATCAAATGGGTATGCAAATAGTGTTATACAATTTAAAATATCAATAATGTCAACTAAATTCAAACAATTCTAAATCAATAATAATTAATAAGTAAATCAAAAAATAATAAACAATACATACCTAATAGGAAAATTCAGAATAATCAATAAATTTAGTTCAAAATAATAAATAACAAATGATTTTCCTAACATAATAATTAGCTGTAGCAGGCTTAGCATCTTTCATTGAAATACTCATTAATATGATAATAACATTTCTCAACTAGAAATTCGTGTATTTTGGTTCTAAATATCTTTAATTTCCATGATGTGTTAAGGTAGTTTATTGTAAATTTTGCGTGCCATACCTAAAATATTTTTTTTATTGAAAACAGCTTTTTTATGTGGTGTTTCACAAATTTTATTTTTGTGACGTATACTCTTTGGGTGGTTATATAGGTGCATATTTGCTTTAACATAGCTTGCTACTTCGTAAATATAAAGACAGGGAAGTGTGAGTAGCTGAAGCTTTCGGAAATGCGGCTGTCAACATTCTGTGCTTTGAATGCCACATATGGCTCTTATGCATTTCTTTTGTGCTATGAACGCCCGACATCAGTCGAGTTCCCCCAATAGATAAGTCCGTATCGCAATGTTGATGACACATATCCGTGGTTCGCCATTAATAATGTTGGCCGATTTGAGATTTTCCTTAAGTTATACAGGGCATAGGAACATTGGCTAAGTTTTTTACATATATTTTCAATATGTGTTTTCCAGTTCATCTTTTTATCGATCCAGATACCTAAGAATTTAGTACAATCAGTCTCACGAATACTTTTGTCGCCATATCTAATATCTAGTTTCTTATTGTTTGTTCTTTGTTCAAATGAGATGTAAGTTGTTTTTTCTAGATAAATTTTTAGGTTACTTTGGGTAAGCCAGGTGATTATGTCATGTATGATATTATTTATGTCATTTTCGAAAGTCTCATCATTTTTGCTACTGAATAATAATGTGCTATCGTCCGCAAACAAAATCATCGGATTAGAAATAATTTTAGGCATGTCAATATTATATATAATGAATAATAATGGTGCTAGGACACCGCCTTGCGGTACCCCGAATAAGCATTTGCGATATTCCGAAGTATATGTGATTTCTGTTTTAGTATAGGAGCAGATTTTCTTTATGCATGTAAATTGTTCCCGATTCGTTAGGTATGATTTAATAACTTTAAGGTTATTCCCTTTGGGGCCGTTCAAATATTACGTAAGCAGATTTATTACAATCATTACCCCCCACCCCCCTTGTCAGCAAAAGTAAGCAAAGCTCTTAGCAAAGCCCCTCCTCCCATGCTTACGTAAACATATTTCAATTATAAATGTATTTTTTTTATATTGTAATTATAATGTTATAATTATATTTTAAAAATAAGAAAATAGATTTAGGATAAAGATTAGATTTTTGAAAATGCGTTTCGTTTTCAAGCATAGACAATGTGAGGGTTGCCATTTGTGTAAAAAAGTAAATAACTACCGATGACGTAATCATCATCTAGACTCCCCTACCCCCCATGTCATCCAAAATAAGCAAAACAAAGACCCCCCCACCCCCCCATAGTGCTTACGTAATACTTGAACGCCATATTTTTCTAATTTGTTCAGGAATATTGTGTGACTAACATAGTCAAAGGCCTTCGTCATGTCCATAAATAATGCTACTACAGGAGTTCTATTATCTACATTAGAAAGAACGTGTTCAACAAGCGGAATATATAGCGGAATTAATGCTTTTATTTTTCCTAAAACCATATTGTTCGCTGATTAAAAGTTTGTTGGTTTCTAAGAAGGAATATATACTTGTATGTAGTATTTTTTCAAATATTTTAGAAAAGACTGGTATTAGGGCAATAGGTCTGTAGTTGTTGGGATCTTGCTTGTTACCTTTTTTGAATGTTGGTTTAATTACAGAGATTTTTAGCTTCTCTGGGAATATGCCTTTCTCAAATCAATGTGACTGAGTATGGGTGCAATAATGAAAGATGTAGCTTTAATCACTCTGGTGGTTATATCGTCATAACCGGTGCTATTAGTATTTTTTAGAGAATTTATTATTTTAACAATGTCAGCTGGTACCGTGGGTATCATAAATATTGAATTAGAAATTACGTCATATGTCAGCATATTATTATAGTTAATGTCACTCTGAGATTGTATTTGATTTATAAAATATTCATTAAATGATTCCGCGATTTGCTCTGGACTGTTAATAACTTTATTGTCAATCATTATCTGGTCTATTCCTTCTTTTGGATGATTTATGTTCTGTTTGTTTATTATACTCCATGTAGCTTTGCTCTTGTTTATAGAGCTGTGAATAGTGTGATTATTTTGGGCCTTTTGAGTTTGTTTAATTATGTGTTTCAATCTATTAGTGTAGGTTTTAAGTTTATTTTTGTTGTCTGGGTTAGGTGACTTGCGATACTCCGATAACATATCCCTTTTTCGTTTGTTTTTTTTTTTACCCGTTGATATCCATTTAGCTCTTTTAATTACCGATACTTTTATTTTATTAATTGGAAAACACGAGTCATAGAATAATTTTAAAATGTCATGGAACTGATTAAATGCATTATTGGGATTTGTGCACATATAAACATCATGAAACGTTAAATTTTGGAGAAATTCTTTGAATTTTCTGATATTGTCATCACTATAGTCGCGTTTGTGAATAAAGCAATGAGTTATCGTGCTAGTTTTTCTGACACGAAATTTTAGTAGTTGCGCGGTATGGTTAGATATTGCTAATTCTTTTACCTCACATGTACTGCCTCTAATATTATTAATAATGTTGTCGATGCAGGTCCCACTGCAGAGACGTGTTGGTGATCGAGTACCCAAAATTAGATTATAGCTACACAGTATATTTTGAAAAGTGGAAGAGGGTTTGCTATTTTTACAAATATCTATATTAAAATCTCCACACAGTATGATCTTATTATTGCGCTGAAGACAAATTTCTTTTATCACCTTAACTAAATTTTCAAAAACCATAGACAGTTTATCTGTTTTATTATTTGGCGGTCTATAAATACAAATAATTACGATAGTGTGAGAGGAAAGCTTAATTGCACAACATTCTAATGTATTAGGTATGACCTATTTTTTACATGAGTAACTTCAAATTTATGTGAGTTTTTTATTAGAATGCATGACCCACCGTTTCTATCATGTATAATGTACCATGTTGCTAGTGAATAATTCTCAATATGTAAAATTTGATGGTACAGCACACAATATGAAACAGGGTGTGCTGTTTCATATTGTGTGCTGTTATACAAATTATATCAATTGACCTACCTTCTTCTGAGAGTTCATATAGATGTACAGCCAATAGATCCGACTTACTTATTAGAACATTTATATTTTGGTGCATTAAAAATATATAATTATATAAGAAAAAAGTCATGGCTATTAGAACCGTTATCTTAAAACTTATTAGTTATTGTTGTTTTATCTGCCTGGTCAAATAGATCTAAATCGTATAGTATATTGCATACAATTCGGCTGTGTATGATTCTCATTCCATAGTTTTCTCCGTTTTGTAGGAGAACATCTCAAGCGATAGATCGTAGTTGCTATCACAGAAATATGCGTATTCATTACTTTGTACATCTAAATACAGGAGATTATTAAACATGTCTACTTTGTAATTATATATTGTAGCACTTGCAACATAGGTGGCTGCACAGATAATAATGTTCTAATTTTGCCTATTATGGTTTTATAGTCTCTTTCCTCCTATATGTCCTTTTCCTCGATAAAAAGTATGCCGTAGTCGTTGTTGGTAAAATCTTTTAGTTTCAGTTCAATGTCACTTAGAAGATCAGCTGCGGTGCTGTTGGTCCTGATGTAGCGGCAATAGTGAGAGTAGTTCGAATACACGTCTTGTATTGTGGATAAGGACCCCTTAGTTGTGCTGCTGCTTAATATACACAATTTGTTTTTTGTCTTGGCTTTGTTATTCTGTTTGTGGGCTCATTATCTTTTAATATGTTTTTAAATAGTCGAAATGGTGGGTTTTTCCTTCAGTTTGGTTGGTGTTGAAGTTGTTTGAGTCTCTATATTTGGCATGATGTTCGGTGTGAACGTGGTTTGAGTCTCTTTATTGTGCATGATGGATGTGGTTCTTGAACGATTGATTTGTGGGTCAATGTTCATTTAGATTGGCTGTAATGTAGCTGTTATCTTGTAGACTATCTGGAATGCTCATTATTGTGGTATCAAATATGGCTTTCTCGCTATTATTTGTTATATTAGACAAGTCAGTTAATGAGCTTGACCGAATTTTTTTGCGATAAGTGATATTGTCGTTGGGTGAAGCTAATTCTCCTTGGCTATCCAATTGTTTATTTGTCTTGAAATAATTTTCCCGCTTCAACTACAGCAAATTTATCCAATTTCTACCAAATCCAAATGTAATTTTTTATGTGGTATTACTTCTACTACACTCTGTCCCACGTTTGTTGATACAATTTGAAATGTTTATATATTTTTTTGCAAATTTTAAAATATGCAGTCAATGTCACTTGGCCAGTGTTGCCAGCCCGATCAAAACGCATAGGCAAATCTTAGGGTCACCGAAGACGAGACGCCGTCCAGCCCGCCGGTTGAACGCGTCCCAAAGGGTCATGGCAATTCGATTGGTCCGGGGATACCGCACGGTCTCCTGAGTCGAAACTCCTTGCCGGATTGTCGCCATGGGATCTGGAGGCAAAAGCCCTCGCGCACGTATGGGAGTGGCGCGAGGAGGCATAATGCCGGGGGCGTAAATTCGCTGCTTCGAGAAATCGCGGCACAGTGGACAGAGCTCCGGCGGGATCTCATGGCGACATGGAGGGTGCGATTGTTATAACCCAGTGTTGGGCACGCCACAATAGCAACGATAAGTTCCCTCTTTGAGGGATGGTTGGAGAGGCACCACGGCGTTCGCACCTTTCGCAGGTCCTCACCGGACATGTTTATTTCGGGAGGTTCCTGTTCCGTATAAGTTTAGAGGAAACGCCCGGGTGTCACCATTGTGTGGATCGCCCGGAGGACACGACGGAGTATACTTTGGAGGTCTGCCCAGCTTGGGCGGAGCACCGCCGTGACCTCGCGGAGGCGATCTCTCGCGTCCGGCCCTGGTCCAGGCCATGGTTTGGAGCGAGAACGAATGGGAAGCCGTCACCTCCTTCTGCGAAGCAGTAATGCTTGCGAAGGATGAGGCGGAGTGCGTGAGGGAGAGAACCTTGTCGCTGCAGGAGACGCCCTGGGCGTCGAGAATCGCAAGCGGATTCCCGGCTACCGTAGGCGCGGTCTTGCGGACAGCGAGCAATGGGTAGGTAGCTCGCCGTCCGGTAAGGACCAGGCCCGGGTTGACGGCGCGTCGTGTTCCACACGCGCGCCTCAAAGAGATGTCAGCACTAAATGACGGGGTCTGATAGGGTCGATGCCTGCCAGGGTTGCGGGTTGTTCGAAAGAGATACCGCGGTCCTGGCACAGGCAACTGAAGGAAAAGGTTGGGTTTTGTCAGTAAAAGTCTCACACGCCCTCCCGCTCTACCCAGAGCGGGAGAAGTCATTTAATTATTTCCCACCCAAAAAAAAGGTTCCCCGAAGACTAAACTACTTTATTGTTCAAAACTTCGAGACATTTCAAATTGTCAAGATATTTTATATATTTTATATTTTTAGATATTTTATATTTTTTTGTACTGTATAATTGCTATATGCCATATTATGTGAGTACTATGTACATGCTTTAAAGCTACCATTTACAGGGTACGTCTTTCATTGACTTGAATGTGTCCTGGCGGCTGAGAGTATGTCATGCTCACTTTAATGTTTCGCTGATGGTGTCGCGTGTGTTGGATCATTTAGCTCCCTTCTAAATGGTTGAGTTGAATGGTGCTAATCCATGCGTCATGTTTGTGAACAGGCGCCGTCAGTTGAGACTGGTCATCTCTTAGCTGCCACGGCGTATTTTAATCAAATTTTATTTTCGAATTGTTTTCATTTAAATAACGGACGCTTTTAACGTTCTGCATCGTTCTCGCATGCATAATTTCAACATGAATGATGTAACCAATCTATTGTAAACATAATTTGATTTAAAAGAGTGTCCGTGGAGTTTCTTGCCCGTTCTTCTCCATAGGTACCTACTACGCTTTGGTATGGGCAACTAGCTTCATTTTTCTGACCGACCGACCTTGACAATTCAAAAGTGCCTGTAATTGGTTTATTTGAAATAAATGCTTTGAGTTTGAGTTTGATTTTTCATAGAAAAATTACAGCGATATTTGTGAACCTAACTTTGTGCTAAATAATATGAACAAGGGATTGCGCACATTTTTTGAGTCTTTTTATGTAGCAATAATATTAATACAATGTAGTCACATATTTATGATGTCACAGATTGTTTACAATTTATTGTAAGGCAAAGCTGTTTCGAGTTTTATGAAACTTACCATTGCCTATACATTTTTGATTCATGAAGAACTCGACTGTACCTACAACAAGGCTCAAGAAAATTGGTGGGTCGGGTCGTTCAGACGTCAATTTTGCGCTTTTATAATAAACTTCCAATTCACGTTCAAGATTGCAATAAATTAAAATCATTCATTAAACGTAAGTTGTACCAGAAAGCATTTTATATCGTTAAACATTATATTGGGGACAAAAAGGCTTGAGATTAAACTCCAATTTTTGCTTCACTGTTTTGTTTTTCGCAATTTTTTTATTAATTATTTATATAATCATACACTTTGACATTTGATGATTATTGTCTATTTAAACACAACGACATTAATATTTTTATAGTCAAACATAAATAACTTATAGATAATTAAATTTTCATTCCTTCTCCACTGCTGCTGCTGCTTTTTTCCAGTGGGCCCTAGAAGGGAAAAGCGAACTCGAGAGTTCATGCGAGTGTAATTTGCCCTACCAAAATCAATTAGTGCGACTTAGTGGACGAAAAAATGGTAGTTATTCCGCTTTGTCGCACTGTTGGGACAGATTAGTAGGGCAATGTGAAATAATCCGAATGGAATAATTGTTTAGCTTCGCAGCATTGCATTAAGATTTAAAAAAACATACCATAGTTGAAAAATGAATAGTGTAGCCTACGATTTCGGAGCAACCTCCGTGGGGCAACGTGGTGAGCGGTGTACTTTACCAGTCCGCTATGCTACAATATACTAAGAACTCTATGGCCGAGATCTACAATCGTTACGTTGGCTAAGCGTTATTCCTGTCAGTGTCGCAAGACTGTCAAACTACAAGTGCAAGATAGAAACGGGGAGGCAAGATAAAAATATCTAAGTGCTGATTTCACCAATAAAACTGAACACGTTCAGCGCATCTAAATTGCGTTCAAGAGCTGTCAGTGTCAATATTCCATAGAAAATGATGACACTGACAGCTTTTAAACGTAGTTTATGTGCTGATCGCGTTCAGTTTTATTGGTGAAATCCACACTAAGCCACAGTATTTGCTAAGTGTCGTTTATAAAAATCGGCCTGACAGTCAGTTGCAGTAAGTACTGCAAATGACAATTAAAGCAAGATATACGTTAGTTTTAGGGTTCCGCACCCAAAGGGTGCCAGCGGGACCCCATCCCGTCACAGTTTCACAATGTGCATTTCTATTGCCGCTTTATCAACAAATAATAAAAATAACGTGTTTTTGAATTATGTAGTGTTCAAATATTGTTCGGTGGTACGGAACCCATCGTGAGCTAGTCCAATTCGCCGGTTGATTGATTTATAGTATATAACAATCATTTTCTATTTGCAGGCACTTATCTGTTTGGTGGACAAAAAAAGTGGAGACAAATCAAAGACGCGGCCGCGCTTTGTGAAACAAGATCAAGTGGCTATCATGAGGATAGAATGCGCGGGAATTATATGTTTAGAACCATTCAAAAAATTTGCTCAAATGGGCAGATTCACATTAAGAGACGAGAGTGAGTAGTGCATCATTTAATTACAAAATATAGGCCAGCAATTTCGTTGTTGTCTAGTTATATGTCAGTATAATACAATAAATTGATTCTATGATGCTTAACGCAGTGTTTTAAGTCCATATCATTAAAAATCTGATAGATATGATTATTTAAGGGGGAAGCGCCAGGATAGCCCGCGAAATTCGAAATTTACTCAGGTTTTTTTTGTTTGCAATTTGCAAGTTCGTGTCAGGTTTTATGTTGAAAAAGATATGTTTCGTGACCTTAAATTGTGTTGGGGAAGCAAGAGAATCGGAGCAAGCTTCTCAGTACTGCAGTTTTTTTACTTAAAACCAAAGATGTCGTATAATATCTGGATCTAACAAAGATACGAGGTTCATTTGTGCTCTAAAATAAGCAGCATAAGAGGCGCCATAAATGCTTCAAACATCATTTTTGCGTACGATGTTTTTTTTTTTAAGAGTGGTTTTATTTTTCTGTTTATCCAGATGAAAATTGGAGGATTTTCCAAAAAAAATACTAAAAACTAGACGTGGTAGCTAAATGAAGGTTATGAAATCATTCATCTTAATGATTATTTCTACGAGTTTTTGTTTAAAAAAATACGAGATCCGAAAAATGGACTACTTAAAAAACTGTGCGGTGCTGCGTGCCGCCTTGTGTGGACCATTAATCATTATAATCTTTTTCGATAGACAAAAAGTATAAAACAAAGTCGCTCTTCATTTGTCTGTGTGACCGCTTATTCCTTCTTAACAACAAGATGGATTTTGATGCAGGTTTCACCATCATTTAGAGAGTTTGAGAATAATGTATTTCTTTATTTTCTTTTCAGATAAAACAATTGCGATTGGTAAAGTCCTGAAGGTGATTGAGTAATTTGGCTCTACAATTTGTAATTTAGCTAGGATAGGCCTTTCCAAAACTTATATCAACAGAGAATGCATGAAATATGTAATCCTGAATTTTGGGATCTGTATCCTGTGAGAGCTCGAGTGTATTGCTTCATCATGATCACTAAATGAATAATTTCCCATTTTCTCAATATCATAGAACAGCTAGGCTTTATTTATCAATAATTGCAGTCACAGCCATAAAGCGACACATTTATGCTGAATTCCTCACGATGCTCATACGTGTTTTTAAAATTTTGCTTCAATGTTTAAGCTCGTAATCAATTTTGTACAACATTTTTGTTGATACCAATGTACAAGTTGCATTAACTTTTTTGTTAGCTTATTACACTAGCTTCTGTTTCTTCCAAGGTCATATTTTAAGAATGCAACTATGTAGTCCGTTCAATTTTAAGAATTAACATAACGTCCTGCCTCGGTTTTGTCAAAACTAAAACCTACTATCATTCGTCCATTCCCGTCGAGCATCGCGTAGAATTTTAGTATTGAGACGCTTGAACAACGTTTGTAAGTTCGTTATGAAAAGCTATATAATTTTATCTATGGGAAAGCCGCAATTATTTTACTGTAACCATTATCATAAAGACCGATGTGGTTTTTCGATGGAAAAGGCTCTCATGTAAATTGTTATAATGATCATCCAGTGTTACTAAAGGGTAGTCAACATATTGTTTGTCCTGAAATGTCCTGTACCTTTAAATACCTTCTCAATTGATGAATCGTACAGCATACTCGACTATGCTAAATTTGTTTTTGATGTGGTGATCACTGTAACACATTTACGCTATTGATATAATTTTCACATAATATGGCTCTAACGGTTATTTCCTGTTTCATATTTCAAAACAAAATTGTTTTATTTTAAAATAGTTTGGCTATAATTGCAGTACAATGTTTATACCTTTATCGTTTCATCTGAACATTTGATTTGTGTATAAAATTAGTTTGGATCGCATCTGTTTTAATATAACTTATTACTATATGCAATATTTGTATCTAATTATGATAATGATTATAATTTATTGCGAAACAAAGATATCTATTTTCGTCAGAGCGATACAGCAATGCTTTATTGGAACGAAAACTGCCTCACGGCAGTTTTCGTTGCGAGCGATGTCCGGGACATAAATGCGGCTGATTTCTTGCAAACTAAATAGACAACATTATTTAGAACAATTGGTATTGGACGTTTCCTAAATAGTGAAATACGATACAGACTTTGATCAATATTTGGAAACGCCCACAATTTTACTCATACATGAAGTATTAATATGCAGAAACATATTGAGAGTACTTATGGAAAGATGTGCAAACGGGTTCGCTTTACGAATTTTTATTTTTTAAAACGTCGGCCCAAACTCCGAATCGTTATGATAATGTATATTATGAATTTATAAATGGTCAGCTTTTTTAATATAATCAGATTTACATTTAAGGGCGTTTGTATAATGTCATATTTTGTGTATATCAGGACAAGATGTGAGGCACACGTAGTCCCCCGAGCCGGTTCACCTCATGCTTTGTTTTCGTCGACATGCTTTTGTAGAGGGAAGTAGGGCGCGGAGAGGCCGCGGGCTGCGCGCCGGTCCGCGTCGTAGTGCCTTGAGTTGCTGCGGGGGGCCGCGTGAGCCTCGCGCGCGCCTCGACACCGACCGAGCACTGGCAGGCTGCGACTATATTATTTTGTTTAAAATAAAATTTTATTAATACTACTACTGCACTTACTTTTTACCCAAGACACCCGATCACACATAAAAAAAATGATATATTTTGGATGCGGCGACAGAAGCTCGCAATCGCAGTTCGAGACGAGTGCCAATTTCGTTCGGAATATTGCTATCTCTGTTTGATAAAAGAAGGCGTGCGTGGGACGCTGTTCGCAGCCGTGTGTGTATCTGTCTGTGTGAGTAGATAGTAGCCGGCACGTAACTTGGCAAGGTTTTGGCGTAGCCTGAGTAAGTTTACGCATGTGCACTTAGTGCAACAACTTTTTTTCTTCACATAAATTTCTTGTCATTATTTAATGGTTCTTACTATATATATACCGGCGACTATAGCTATTGTTAGCTGTACCGTACGTATTATATTATGAGTGACCGTACCTACTATTGATTCATAGCGATTCGGAAGGCTTAGTAATTATGTATGTTCATTATTTGCTTTATTTTTGTTAAGTACTTTGGGGAATCTTTAGTAAATGTACGGGGACTAGTAATGCGTTTTTGAAAATTTCATTTACAGTGCCGGTATCTCAACATATTATAATATCTCGAGATCTAGGCCTTGTAGGTCTGTGCCTTTAGGCAGCGCACGACAAGGTAGCTCTCCGAGGGCTGGATTTTTTCCGACTTACTTTATACTTATCGTTATATAATGGACAAATCACACAAAATCTTTATAAATTATAGTCTCCTGATTCGTCGGTCTTGGTGGTAGGTAGCCGAGTTGGTCGCAGTAACTAAGCTACGGCACGCCGACCAAATGGGTTAGCTTAGGTCAGTATGTGTTTGATGCATAAGCTATGTTACTGTTTAAGTTTCATCAACGTCCGTACAGTAGTTTTTGCATGAAAGAGCAACAAACGTCCATCCATCCATCCTCACAAGCTTTCGCGTATGATATATTATTATTATTATAGTAGGAAGACGGATAGTCGGTTGGATAGAAGGATAAGTAGGATTTCAAAGACGATACGTAATTTGTTATTATTTTTACTGTGGTTATTTTAGATTGATATAGTATCAGTATCGTTACAAAACGTTGTCGAAAACGAGACCGGGGGACACATAATTATTTATTAATCCATTATTTACTTTAAAAAGCTTGTAAGTTCCCATAACGGTTTGAGATTACACAAAGTTATTCGACAGTAACCACGTTCTAACATTTACTAAGAACGCACGATTCATTTACGCCATTATGTCGGTAATACCAACTTACGAAAATTCAATACTTTACGCAAAACAGTTTTGTATTGATAGGTACGTAAAGATACTTTTCTTGTCATAATTTCGGTTTTGAATTTCCCTACCATAAAAGTTTTATTCGTGATATCTTTGTAAATCACACTACGAAAAATTCAAATTAAATAAATATTTATCCGAACCCGAATGACGAATTTGATAAAAAGTCTGTGTTTTACCGACTTATTGTTTGGGGACAACGACTCGGCCCAAGAAAATATAGTTTTTTTTTTCTTGTATCGAGTTTCACACTAGTAGGTACTTTATGTATATTTTGGAAATTAGTATTTACCTATCTATCTACCTACCTATGGAGCTTTGTTTGTTCCGTTTCTTTAGACCATGTTCGCACGGACGTAAATATCTCGAAGCGGGATTTTTACCTCCGTGCGAATGTGGACTTACTCATACTACCTAGCGTAGGTAATTATCTCAAGGACACTGCTCTTCTTTATTAGTAGGTAGTAACGTTTGTCCGACTTTATTACGTTTCGATTCATATTTTTTTTAAATAGTTAAATGAATAATAACAATGGTAATAGCAATATTTATGAAGTAAGAACATCTATACTAATATTATGTATAGGAAAGATTTGATTGTTTGTTTGTATTGCTCTGAAACTACTGGACCGATTTGAAAAAATATTTTACCATTAAAAGCCGAAATTATGTCTGATGAACATAGGCTACTTTTTTTTTTCGAAATCCACGCGGGCGAAGTGCTAGTAACAAAATAAATGTTTATTCAAAATCCCTTATTTTTATGTTTCTTAGCTCAGAACGCTGTTATTCGTGTACTCATATCGCGTAAATAGGTATAAACTATTGGAATATTTTTCTTTTATTTAGCATAACACTTTTATGATTTGACTTGTATTAATTATTTATTTAGTTAGTAACAATTTTTAAGTTTAGTAAAAGTAATAAGTACTTACATAAATAAGACAGAAGAAGCCTTCGTTTTTTTAAAGTAGACAAAGGGATTAAATTAACTTAGTTACTTCTATAATTTGTATTTACTCGACGTACGACGTCGGCCGGTTCCCCCTAAGACCGCGCGCGATGACGATGTATAGGTACCATAGGTAGTACCATAAATAATTTCTTCAAGAACAACAGCGTGTAGGTACATTTAACATTGGTTTACAAAAGTATTTAGGAAAAGTATGTATGACTTAACTGCAAGATTTTCTCTACAAGGCCTCTAGATCTCGAAAACTTCTTAAATGTTGAGATACCGACATTGTAAAGAAATTTCCAAAAAACACATACTAGTCTGTAGATTTACAAACGATTCCCCAAAGTAGTCAGCAAAAACAAAGCAAATCATGAACATACCTAATTGCTAATAATAGATAGAAATATCTTCCGAGTAAGTACAATACAGCTAATACTAGCTATCTATCCACTCACAGAGACACACGGCTACGCACCGCGTCCCTCGCTCCCGTCTTTTGTCAAACAGAGATAGCAATATTCCGAACAAATTTTGTACTGGCCTCGAATTGCTATTTCGTGCGTTTTACGTCCCCTTAAGTTAGTTGAAATTATGAACTACTATGAATCATAGACAAAGTGAGTGTGTGTGCGTGTCTATAGTATAAAAACAACTTATAGAAGAAGTGAAACCGAAGCTTAGGTCGTAAGTGAAACCGAAGCGTCAATCTATGGGGAAGGTCGGTCAAAGCTGATTGTAGATGGCATGACCATAGCTAGGTCCCTACAGCCTACAATAATTTTGACATTTCGTTCCGTTTCGTGTTAATTCATGAGTTTGGTTCTATCCACTATTTCGTTATTTTCATTGATTTCGATATTTTATATCACGTTATTATATTTGTAATATGTCAGAATTAAAAACCTTAATATTGCTTAATTCCTAGTCAACACTTTCTTTAAAATGCTTCCGACATAACCTCGAACTCTGTTTGAATTGAAATAATTCTCTTCCAATAGCTTTAAGCCACAATCTGCTAAGCTTACGATATTTCGGAAAACGGTAGACACAAATTTTCGAGCATTTAGGAAGATAACAATTAATCATTTTCGCAAAAAATAATAAAAACCGACTGACGCCTTGCATTATTAGCTTGTTTTGGGAACTAGCTACGACAGCGCGATTTTGACAGTTGCCTTCCCCATTGCTTTGTGAGCTTATAAATGGAGTTATGAGCGCTACTTTGCAATTAAATTGAAAAAAAAATACATTGTAAACGGGAATTCCCGCCGTCCATAGACACTTCGGCCTCGAGTGCACACATTTTTAAGTATAAGGATAGGATATTATGCAATTTAAACAAGTAACTGGACAAGGAATTGGTTTACAAAAATGTTAGGGTTTTTCAAATATAAAATAGTTTTAAATCTAAACTAACGTAATTGCTTTACTATCATTGGATATTTAAGTTAGGGTTAAAATAATTGTCAAAATCCATTAAATATGTTTATTTGATGGATAAAATAACAAATCCGCAAGAATTAAACTCAGTAAGGCGACCGCAAACAATTAGGCTTGTTGAAAAAATATCGATACATCGATGTATCGATATTTTTGATTCGATATATCGATATTTTTTACCGATATATTTTGAACCGATACATCGATATATCGATGCAAAATATTTAATATCGAAAATAGTATCGAAAACGATATTTTATTCACATTTATTTTATTACCGTTTAAGACATTTCATTTTCTCAAACGATTACAATAATCACTTACAGAGAAAATACAATAATGTAAACAAAAATAACCGATTAGCGTTTTTAGTAGGGTAGATGTTTAAAATGTTTGCGCAGGTTATATTTTGTGTATTATATTCTGTTTATAATAACAGAATATTTTAGCCGAAATTCAAAGCCACGTGACAGCGGACATGTGAAGAGCAGAATTTTTCTACTTTCACTACCAGACAAAAAATACTGGTTTGCTATTAAGCTTGTGATATTTTCTAATTTTACCTAATAATGAAGAATAATGATTAAACTACCTTCTTTTTATTAAGATTCTCATACATTAACATAGTGTGCATTTTGTATAAAAATTAATATTACCTCTAATTGAACCGAAAACTTCTGAAAATTTTCCCGATATATCGATATTTTTTTCTCGATATATCGAGGTCGATATTGATATTTTATGAAATATCGATACATCGATATTTTTTTACACTTCCGACATCCCTACAAACAATGAAAGTAGATTCTGTAGATTTTTGTGATTTGACACTTGACTGTGTCTTGACATGACAGCCGGCCAGAGTAGCTCAATGTTGCCACATTAGCAAAACAAAAAAATCGATATCGACTCGAAATTATAATCACTACTAAAACCCCACTGAAGAAAAGTACGTTTTTGTCATATTTGATCTTTATTGTGCTAAACATTAATTTAATTATAATTAAAATGTGTGGTAGCGTTTTTGTTATAATCCTATGTATTCATTATTATAATATCAACTATTAAATAGTTATCAAAAGTAAAAACATAACACCTTAGCTTTAGTGCCTTCGTAATATTTCAAGAAAGCATCAACGCTTATGGATTTTATTCAACCCGAGACCATAGTATAATATGTTGTATCAGATCGTATAACAAGCATTACGGATGTGTTTTTTTTTTATCCATGAAACCATGATCGATTATTTCGTGAACGAAATTGATAAGTATTGGCAACACTGTTGCTTTATCCACAACCGTGAATGTCATTTATCGTTTCAGTTATTCAGTATCTTTTATTATTGCTAAAATATTGCAAACTTGTTCGGATAAATTAATAACTTGTTAAATAAATAGAAATGACGACGTTTTTTTTACTTATACGTAAGTTATTGTGCCTTTTGGGGCCGAAAACGGGCATGAGTAGATAGGTTGTGCCGGTTCCAGCTCACTTTTTTCAAGGGGTTTGAACCGACTACTAAGCGGTCCTCAATCTTAAAAAAAAAAAAAGGTTTTGGCATGCCCTGAGCACGTTTCTGCGGTCCATTTTTGCGTAGGATGCACGGTTCGCGAGATACGTAAATCAATTAGCAATAATCTAATTGACATCCGCCCGGCCCGGCGACCCTCATTAGCGTTTCATTGTACGTTATTTCTAATCTATTACTCATTCGAGAGTTCGCATTACGACTGCTTTAGGGTTCCTTATCAATTACTCATTATAAAAAATGATTCTAGATAATTTATTAGACAACCAGTAATAAAGTAAAGTAAAATCGTTTATTTGAACATTCGAAAGTTACTTTAAGGAGGTATTGTTGGTCCCAAACTAGGCACAGCCTGTATCTTGGCCACCATTAAATATGTGCAACATTTGTATATTTTCCGTAGATTTTAGGTAGATAGGTACGTAGAATATTTGAATAATTTTTAAATAAAGTAAAAGATGATTTTTGCTACAATTCTGCTTGTTAGCCTCATCAAGACTACGAGACTAAGTTTACAAACATAAACTAATTAATGAATAATAAAATCAAATCTTATTAAAAATAAAAAAATATATGCAAAAGATTAAAAACTTCGTATAATTTCCGTTTATGCTGCTGTTTTGTATTGTGCTAGTGTGTGATCGTGCGTTTGTGGTGCAGTGTTAGTTGAAATATTTGTTTATACATATGATAATTTCAGTAGAGGTGTATGATTGCTCCAAGAGCCATATTTTAACTGTGTGTTTCATTCGGGTGTAAGAAGAGTTATGGATCCTTAGAACAGTGTTTACCATATTGTAGACGTGGGTGTGTAAGAACGATTTTGGCATACGCAGAGTTTACTCCTAGGTTCGGGATTCAGAATTTTCTTTTACTTTTCAGGACTTTTAAATCAGTTCTCTTTATCATTTTTAAGTGACTTTTCGAAATTACGGATGTAATATACAATTTCCGCGCACCCAGAAGTGCTGCCTCTTTATATAGTTTTTCGGTTGAATAACGGTAAGGTTTACGAAGCATGACTTTTAAAATAGCGCGTTGCGCTCTCTCCAGCTCTAACAACTTGGGGTCACAAAAACTCAGTTTTGGCGACCCCACCCCAAACTGTTATACAGTACTGCAGGCTTAGCATGGCGTTTTCTGTTTCTACTCTACTGTAGAATAGAAATCACTTTCTACGCTCCTCGAAATCTCTTTTTCGCGAGCACGAGGACACACTTAGACTCAGGTTGCTTTATAGACAGTGATTTTCCATAGCAACGGGTTAGTTGCTAGTGATGTGTATAACTACCCATTTTTACCGTACAATTGCGTTTCGTTTCTGTGTAGACAGTAGAAAACTTTCTACTGTCTACACAGAAACGCCATTTTTGTCTACGCTTCCGTCGACAATACGCTTCTCTAGGGCGCTCGTGCTAAGCCTGCTGGAGGTGAGTCTGACAAAGGGCAAGGTAAAATAATTTTCGAATTTCAGTAGGAGCACATTCACGTAGAAGCTTCATAACGTATATCAACCTCCGAACTCGTTTTGCCATAACCGTAATGTGTTGTTTGAAAGAGAGATGCTGATCGAATGTCACTCCGAGGTGTTTTAGGTAAATTACCCATTCGATGTCGTTACACGAACACGTGGAAATAGAGCTACCAGCAAGCTTGTAAGACCTGCATCTGTGGATTATTACCCTCCATCCAGGCAGTGTAGTAACTTTCGTTTTCCTGAATACAATATACTTCGTTTTGTTTACGTTTAGCGTCAGTAAATTTAAATTTAACCATTACTGCTAACTTACTCATTTCAGACTCGGTTTTCTTATACACTTCTTTCCAGTCGGCATCTTGGAAAATAATAACTGTAGCTACCGTCAGCGTAGCAAATCAATTCAGCGTTAGGAATTTCATTTCTTAAAATGGCATCCATGAAATTGTGAATAAAGTCGGGTCCAGTAGACTGGGACTGGTACACCAAAAGAAACATTTAATTCATCGCTCATCTGATTTCCGACTCTTAGTAGCTGCGGAACCAGTTTAGGGCCGCTCCTCTTATACCAAACGACTCTATTTTCATAAGTAGAATCTGACTCGAGACAGTGTCGAATGCAAAGGCATTCGACACTGTCGAGTCAGATTCGATATCTATGAATACGCCTAGGCATCGACGGCCCCGGTCAACGTAACCAGAAACAAGATTGGTGAGGAGTTCGACAGCAATTTCCGTGCATCTTCCTGAATGTCTAAATCCGAACTGGCGGTCCGATAATAAATTGTTTTCTTCGGTAAACTTCACGATACGTTTATTGATTACTTTCTATAGTATTTTAGAGAAAATGCTGAGCAAGGAAATTGGTATGTAGTTATCAGGAGTACCTTTTGGCCCTGCCTTGTGGATTGGAGACACCAAGACAGTTTTCCACTTCTCCGGAAAGACTCCTGACATGCTCAGATTGCAAATGTGCGTAAAAGGCTCCAAAATTGAGTGCCTTATGTATTTGATTAGTGTAGCCTTGTATCCGTCTAATCCGGGAGCGCTCTCGTTTTTTATGTTCAGAATAATTATTTCTATTTGTGTATGTCAGTAGGCGCCAAAAATATGGAGTTAAGTACTATTTGATACTCTACATCTGGTTGTTGCGGCTAGCTCTTCCTCAGTCGTGATATAACACAATAACACAAACTGCAACTGGCAGCGCCGGCTCAGCGATCTGACATTATAGCAAACAACAAAAATACAATAAAAATGGTCAAGCCAAGTCAAATCTTGAGCTTCAATATATCTGTTTTGTGTAAATAATTAGACAGTTCTATTGAGTACCTAATAATAAATGAATAAAAATAATAATAAGTTCTCATTCAAACTCAAACTCAAAGCATTTATTTCAAATAAACCCATTACAGGCACTTTTGAATTGTCAAGGGGTCGGTCAGTCAAAAATATGAAGCTAGCTGCCCATTCCAAAGCGAAGTAGGTAGGTACCTATGGAGAAGAACGGGCAAGAAACTCCATGGACACTCATTTATAAACAGCAGGCATTGCTGTAGCAGAAAAAAACCAGAAATTGTGTTTTAAATTCATTTTAGTATGTTATATGTTCTTATTAATAAATTTCAGGACTATCTACAGAAATTGGCACCCATTTAGATCTCAATTCTTTTGTCGGCGAAGTCGATATCCACGCATTACATTCATAGGTATTGAGCTTGGCTCCCATTATCACAATTGTTTTTGATGGGATATTATTTAACGCAGATAGAATTTCGGCCTGAGTGTCCCTAATGTAGTTTACAACTTTCGCGATTTTCCACGAATAGTGCCGGTAGAGATCTTTTACAAGAAACGGGAAATCAAACTTCTCAAAAATCATCAGACGACTCCTGCACGATATTACTTTACGAGGTTACGTAGCAAGAAAAAAACATTTGTACCTAATTATCGGTTCGTAAGAGGTGCAGTGCAGTGGTAGCCGAGTGGTAACGGCCCCGACTTACGAGTTGTAGGTGAAGGTTGAACCAAGGCAGGCGCTTTACTTTGTGTATATATTTTCATCAACACTGCTGTCAAATCGGTGAAGGAAAATATCGTGAGGAAACCGGCATGTCCTAGAACACATGTGACATCTACCAATCCGTACTGAGCCCGCGTGGTGGATTACGGCTCACTCCCTCTCATAGAGAGGAGGCCTGTGTCCCAGCAGTGGGAACGTTATAGGCTAATTATGCTAAGAGGTGCAAATTTGAAAGTTAAATAATCAGGTAATCCTTTTTCATAGTCAGTAAAACGTTGATTAATAGTGTTCAGTACAAACATTTGAAACTCGATTTTTTCGATTAATCCATATTATCCTTTTTCTACATTTCTTTGCTATAATTATCTGACATAATAGCATAAAACATATGGTATGCCAATGTCTTATAAGTATCTTGGGCCAGTTTCTATAAATGACTGTACTGTACAGAGCCGTGAGAGAAAATCGAAAGAAAAATAATATACTACTACAATAAGACTAATGTGACATAACAGCTGAAGGTGAAAAACTGCAACAAAATTTTAGTATTTTTTTTTACACATATACATAACCTGTTTTTTTTACACATATACTAAGCCTGTAATACCAGAAGGGTTAGGCAGTGGTGTACCTTTAGTACACCTACATTTCGCACAGAAAAGCTTATGTCCCTTGTAATAGGGGGCAAGCCTAGGCTATTGCCATCAACCGGGCACAAATCTAGACTCCGGGCTGCTACTGAGAAATTCTAGATAGAAAAACCCAATAACACTTTGCCCGACCTGGAAATCGAACCCAGGACCTCATGCTCAGCAGTAGTTCTAGCGACCACTAGACCAATGAGGCAGTCATTTTTTTAACATTGTTTAAAACAAATATCCTCCAAAGTGTGGTGCTAGTGGGCCGTAAGTGGTTGATATTTATATGTGCACGTCCACTAGTACCTTGCTGACTGGCTCATATTGTTACCAAAAGATGGTAAGTGGAATTGTATATTTCAAAACAAAAAATTTAACACAAATTAAACATATTATAGGACTCTTCTGCAGCATTTGCATAATAATTTTCCATAATTATGTTTCTAATATTTTAAAAGTTAGTTAAGTATAGCTTATATTTTATTTGCATAATTCCCCTTGCACTTCCATGGTATATTATTGTTAGCCCACTAATAAATAAACTATCTATACAATTAAATAAAACTTCTTTAGTACAATATCATACTATTATTTTTCAGGCAATAATGTTTGTGCAAGATTTAGACTCAAAGTAGCAATGACGAAAGATAAAAGAAAATAAAAATATACAGCATTAAAGAAAAAAAGGTACCTTTGATGCAACTAAGAACAATATTTACACAATTTTTGTCTAATTCCATCACTGGAATGTTAAATAACTTTAAAAATAAACCTAAAGATAAACATTTATAAAATATAAAAGTACTTTATGTACATTTTTAAATCTCACAGTATGTACCTACACAATTTTGTTCTGTATGTAGTACTAATAATACATTCATTTACCTTATTAACACTTAACTTCACCAGAGATACAAGACTAACATCATTGAACATTCATTATCAGATTATCAGTCTCAATATCTTAATTAAGTACCTACAGAAGCTAAATTTGGCAATGGACTTTAATCCTGTGTTTTAATATCATTCCTCTTGACATTTTGATTCACTTGATCATTTTCATACTCCACAAAATCATCAAAGAGACTAGGCCAAGCTTCTGTGTCATCATAACTGCTGAGATCATCCCCAATGAATTCACAGAAATTTAAAAACATAAACCAAGTGTCTTTTGGAATGCCTCTTATGTGTGGATTCTTTTCTAAATACAACAACCATCTGTCTAAAATAGGAGGCTCATTGTTAGTGAAAACTAGACGCCACAATAGGATAGCAATATCTGTAGGCAGTATTCTCTGGCCAGTACTCACATCTAAACCAAATTTAAAAGTAAATCTATACAAATCCTTAAAGTTTTCAGTATCTCTCTTGAACTCACTTGTTATCTCATTTAATTTGTGTTGTATACCCTTAATTGATTCCGTTCTCATATTCTTCAAGCCCTGTATAAATTCAGATTTTGTAAACCTACACATTTGACTAGCATTCAATTTCCATGCCAAAACCAAAACCTTAAAGTCATCTGGGTTTAACTGCAGATCATTACATAGGTTTTCTATCCCTTCGGCCAAGATAGCATCTTCTAAGGAGTCTTTGTATTGGTCAAAAAGCTGATTAATTTTAGATTCAGATATGCGTGAGTCATTAGCACCTAAAGATGACATAGTCCGGGGTATGGTCGGCAACTTTTGATAAAATGGTTTAGGCATTCTCTCTGAAACTAAACTGGTTTTGTGAGTATTGAGTAACTCTACTGGGCTCTGCTCTCCAGACTGTGTGCTTGAAACTTGTGATGTACTTGTGTTTCTAAAGTTGTTAATACTATTTTGATTGTCATGAAGAAGTGGTTCTTGCTGTGGATATACAGAAACTGTAACAGCTATTTCTGTCATCTCTGAAATAGTAAAAGCAAATATTATAAAATCGTTTGGGTACAAAATATGTACTAACAATCAAAGTTAAAAATAATATTACTCACCATCTTTCTTCCTGTGAGGAGAAGTGGTAATATCTGCATTAGCTTGGTTTTTGAAACAGCTTAGACAATGGCCCATTGGACAAATTCTGCTCGAATATCTTGAAAGACATAAAACTTTTCGTAAGCACAGAAGAAGACTTTATAAGCTTTTCATCACAAATGCAATAAAACATAATGATAAAAACAGTCCGCTGATGTGACCTCAGATTTTTCGCCAAAAACCTGAGAAAAACAAATTAATGAAAGAAAACTAAAATAAACACATGACGTACTGATAATATCTGCCCATTGATTTGCTTACCAGAAAATCACATCATTTACAATAACTGCAAACAGACACGAAATATTTAATTAGTCAACAAAGGGTTTTGCATAACAGCGTATTAATTTAACTTATTAAATAATTATAGAATAGTTACAATATTAAGAAATTTCTCGTTTAAAACAAATACATTTTCTTTTTCAATTCAAGATCTTCATTGACAATTTGACATTTCAAGTTTTCAACAATTCAACCCAATCCCACAAAGCAAGCAGTAATCACAGAAAACTAAGGGTGCATTCCGAGTTAGACCTTAATCGCTGACAGCGCTCACATCGATAATTTGCGTTCACATGTAGTTACAACGATTATGACAGCTGAGAGCTGTCAACAATTCGCTCATAATGATACTACTCTAATAAGCACACCATTTACGTGTAGCACTATTTTATTATCCTATGCGTTGCTAGGCACTGACGAGACTGGAGTGGATACTATAATAATGAGTTTAAAGGACGACTGTGCGGTTGGCTGGGATAACATATCAAATAAAACTATTAAACAATTCAGGCACATTTTGACACCGCCACCGCCGCTGACTTATATTTTCCAAAAATGTTTATTTACAGGTATTTTCCCCGAGTGCCTAAAAAAAGCTGTAGTTGTCCCTGTTTATACTTGGAGGATAAATTAAATTGATCTAAACGGCAGTTTGGATTTAGGCCTAAAATGTCAACAGACGATGCCGTACATCATCTGACTGACTATCTATCACAAGAACTTGATAAAAGTAACCACACAGTTGGAATTTTCTTGGACCTCGCCAAAGCTTTTGACACGGTTTCTATTCCTATTCTGTTGCACAAGCTTGAAGCCATAGGTATCAGAGGCACCCAGCTGAAGCTATTTAAGAGCTATCTAGACGACCGTACCCAATGTTTAAGGATGGGAAATGTTCTCAGCGATGTCAAGAAAAACACGTCCTTCGGAGTTCCCCAAGTAAGTATTTTAGGGCTTACGCTATTTTTGATATACCTAAACGACCTTTGTAATCTAAATCTAAATCACGACAAAATTGTTCCCTAAGCTGACGACAATACACTTCTATTTTCGGCTGACTCAGAAAAAAATGTCTACAAGCTTGCGCAACACGGATTCAATATTGTTAATAAATGGCTTCAACATAATTCACTAATACTAAATGCAGACTAGACAAATTACACGATGTTTTCGATGCGCAAGCAAATTTCAACTAACACCTCGACTTTATATGCTCATTATTGCACAAATCCAACCAATGTGTTTGTACAAACATTAAAATGGCAAATACAACCTTGGTGTTATAAAAGATGAAACACTCGTTTAAACTGTTAGAGTTTGTAGCAGGCCATTAACAAATGGAGAAATATTTGTGAAGAGAACAAGCACAACCACTCAGTTGGCAGACATGCTTACCAAAGCAATGCCAAGACCAAGACTTGTCCAGTTAAGAAGTCAACTTGGACTGGTTGAAACTTTTTAACAAAAAGGAGAAATTAGAATGGTTGCCTGCTATTGAACTTTGATAATATAAAAAAGTAGTCTACACAAAAGTGATCTTTTTATTCGTATTCTTGCTGTGTTAATAACACTAGTTTATTTCAATACAATCTAAACATAAACTTAGTACATTCTGCACTACTGCCTGGAGGTGTCAAGTTGGAACATCTAGATCCTCAAATTCCAACAGGGTATTGGGCCTGCGCCAGAATGGAAAGTTTTACTGCTAAATTGAAGATTGGAAATTTAGAAGGGAAGGTAAACTGGGCTCAATGGAAATACAAAGTATCCATTATGCTGCGTGGTACAGAGGGTGCTATGGAGGCAGCAGAAGGGAAAATCCAGAAACCAACCCAACCGAGTGTAGCAGCTGGTGATGCAGAAGTTGGTGCCTATAATTTAGCAATGGTAAAATATAGAAAAGCTGACAGCAGCGCTTTGCTCATAATCACAACAAGTTTATCAGACGACACACTGAATAAGGTCATGCGATTCGAGACTGCAAAGGAAGTTTGGGAGGAACTTCACAGACTCTTTGACGGACAATCTGAGGATAGAGCTTACAACTTGTGTATGGAGTTTGTTGGCTTTAAGCGTGATAATAGAGACGACGTATCTACCCATATGTCCAAGCTTAAAAATATTTGGAATAATCTAAATGCTGAAATTACCAAGACTGACACACACGTTAAGCTACCAGAGCTGTTCTTAATTTGCAAAATTCTCGAAATGTTAAATGAAAAATACTTTTCGTTCAAGTCAAGTTGGCTTCTGATCAATAAAAATGACAGAACCATAGAAAGTTTGACAAGTCACCTCTGTGCATACGAGAGAGCACTTAGTGGAAATGGCGAGACTAGTCAAGAGGCCCTAGTAATAAATAAGACAGTGAAGAAGAAGAAGCAGTTGACAAAGTGTCACTATTGTTCTGAAAGTGGTCATTGGGTAAAAACCTGCCCAAAGTGGATCAGTGATGGAAGACCACCAAAACCCTCTAGAGTAGGAGCAGGCTCTTCACCACTTATTCAAAACATAACATTGATGATCGTCAATGCATGTTCATCGGAACAATCTCAGAATAAGGGGAATTGGTTCATGGACAATGGGGCGACAGTGCATATCACAAACATGAGTGACATATTTCAAGACCTCGTTAATTTTGATTTGAACCACACAGTAACCACTGCAGACGGTACTACCATTCCTGCGAAAGGGAAAGGATCGGTGGTAGTTGAATCAAATATAAATAGAAGAAAGGAATTTATAACCCTCAGCAACATTTGGTATGTGCCATCACTAACAAGGAACTTATTTTCGGCTTTAGCTGCACAAGACATGATTCCAAACAGCGTTTTTACCTCTACTGCAACAGAATGTAAGTTGGTAATAGATGGAATCACACGGATTATTGGGAATAGAAAACCCAATGGAGGATTATATAAGCTCAATATAAAAGCTGTAATCCCAGATAACCATATTCAAGCGAATGCAGTGACGTCACAAGAACATCTTCTCCAAATATACCATGAGAGATTTGGACATCAGAATCCTAGACATGTCAAAAAACTATTGAAACGAGAACTAGGTATAGACATAAAAAGTGATGGTCTCAAATGTGAAGGGTGTATTTTTGGAAAAACACACCGTCAAAAATTCGGTAAAAGACAGAGAGCGTCAAGCATAGGTGAATTGATCCATGCGGATGTCTGCGGTCCTTTCGAAGAAAGTTTTTCTAAATACAGGTACTTTGTGTTATTCAAAGATGATTATTCTAGCTACAAATCGGTGTACTTTATACGACAAAAATCTGAGTTCAAGAATATGTTAGTACGCTTTATAGCTGAAACGAAAGCAAATGGACATTTAATCAAAACTATTCTTTCGGTTAATGGCGGAGAATTTGACAACAAGGATTTTCGAGATATTTTACACAAGCATGGAATTACACAAAGACTCACAATGCCGTACACACCCGAACAAAATGGTGTAAGCGAGCGCGAGAACCGAACATTAGTAGAAGCAGCACGTTCAATGATGCACTCAAAAGTGGAGCTGCCACAGAAGCTTTGGGCAGAATTGATCAATACCGCGACATACGTGCTCAATCGTACAGGCCCTTCTCGAGTGGAGAACAAGGTGCCTTTTGAATTGTGGCATGGAAAGAAATCCAAAATCAGTCACCTGAGGATTATTGGTAGTGAATGCTACGCTCATGTACCGAAACAGAAACGAAAAAAACTAAGCAAGAAAGCTGTCAAAGGGATACTCATTGGATACGAAAATGATGATGGGTACCGCATATGGGATGGTCACCAAACTCAGAGATCGAGAGACGTAACCTTCTATAAAGATGTTGAATACAAGATTCCAACTAATATTGATGTTAATAAGTCAAATGAGCTAAATAATGATCTAGAGGGAGAAGAAGCCAGAGATCATGATTTAGAGGCGGAGGATCTTGAGTTAGAGGGAGGCAACACTTTTTTTCAGGAAGAAAGAACTGAAGATCAACATTCAGATAATGGTGATCAAAATCTCGATGGAGAAAGGGACACGCCTGAAAACGATCTACAAGGACGCGACAATTTTTATGATGCTGAAGACATAGATCCTGTAGAAACGATCGTTGTTAATGAACCAAAATACAACTTGAGGGACAGAAACACTCTGAGGCCCCCTAAAAGGTGTGACTTTATCTGTCTAGTAGAGTCGTTTCCTGATACGTTTAAAGATGCTATTCAAACTAAAGACAGTGAACACTGGCTACAAGCCATGAAGAGTGAAATAAACTCTCTACGAGTTAATGATGTGTGGACTTTAAGTGAACTACCACCTAATAGAAAGGCGCTTCCCTCAAAGTGGGTCTTCAGAATTAAAAGAAATCCTGATGGCTCTACCGACAAATACAAAGCTCGCCTGGTGGTGAAGGGGTTCAAGCAGCGGTTGGGTGTCGACTATGACCAAACATTTAGTCCAGTTGCAAGGATGGGAACTATCAGAGCCCTAATTAGTGTTGCAGATAAAGAGAGATTGGTCCTGACACAGTTTGACGTTACAACAGCGTTCTTATATGGAAGACTAAAAGAAGAGATCTATATGGAGCAACCTGACGGCTTCAATGATGGTTCAGCACAAGTATGGAAACTGAAACGAAGTTTATATGGACTAAAACAAGCGCCACGTTGTTGGAATTCTTGTTTTGCCGAGATTCTTCTGGAATTAGACTTTAAACAGAGTGATGCCGACAGCTGTTTGTTTGTCAAGAAAATCAAAGGAAAGAAACTACTAATAACATTGTATGTCGATGACGGCCTAGTAGCTGCTACAGACGCAGAAGTTACGGAAGCTTTTCTAAATGAGTTAAGAAAGAAGCTGAAAATAACTACAAAGCCTGCATCATATTACCTTGGTTTAGAGATTGAGCGAGATTCAGATGGGTCTATAACAATTAAACAGGAATCTTATACGAAAAAGATTCTGGAGAGATTTGATATGACGGACTGTAACCCCCTTTCAACTCCAGTACAAAAAGAATTGGGCAAGTCAACCTTTGAGACAGGGAAAGTGGATGGTGAAAGCAATGATTTTCCATATCGAGAAGCTGTAGGTGCCTTGGCATATCTTATGGTCGGAACACGTCCCGATATAGCTTATGCAGTCAGCGTGGCATCGAGAAAACTTCAAAAACCTGATAAGACAGATTGGCAGATGGTCAAGAAGATATTTAGATACTTGAAAGGAACGTCTTCATTTGGTATAAAGTACAAGTCAGACCACTCCAATGACTTCATTGTTGGCTACAGTGATGCTGACCACGGTGGAGATCAGCAAACCGGTCGATCAACTACAGGCGTTGTATGTTTATACGCTGGAGGAGCGGTAACATGGTTAAGCCAAAGACAAGCATCGGTGGGAATCTCAACAACAGAAGCCGAAATAGTTGCAGCAAGTGAAGCTACAAGAGAGTTAATTTGGTTGCAGAGAATATTGACCAAACTCACAGAGCTGAAAGTTTTCCCAACGCTTCTAGTTGATAATGAAGGTGCAGTTCGCCTGGCACAAAACCCCGAATTCCACAAGCGAACTAAACATATAAGAATTAGACATTTCTTTGTGCGAGAAAAGGTTCTTAATGGAGAAATATTTGTGAAGAGAACAAGCACAACCACTCAGTTGGCAGACATGCTTGCCAAAGCAATGCCAAGACCAAGACTTGTCCAGTTAAGAAGTCAACTTGGACTGGTTGAAACTTTTTAACAAAAAGGAGAAATTAGAATGGTTGCCTAGCTACAACTCGTTGATTTTTGCTATTGAACTTTGACAATATAAAAAGTAGTCTACACAAAAGTGATCTTTTTATTCGTATTCTTGCTGTGTTAATAACACTAGTTTATTTCAATACAATTTAAACATAAACTTAGTACATTCTGCACTACTGCCTGGAGGTGTCAAGTTGGAACATCTAGATCCTCAAATTTCAACATAAACAACATTTATACAAGCTTTAAATAATAGAATTCGCAGATTAATTGTTTTTAAAAGGTTACGCTGTATTGCTGACCCAAAAATAGTTAGACAAGTTTACTTTGCTATATGTCAATCAATTATAACGTACTGTATTACCTCATGGGGCGGAGCGGGTAAAACAGTGTTACTAAACATCGAGAGAGCTCAGAGGGCGGTTCTTAAAGTGTCTACTATCCGCCCTTTCTTTTTTCCTACTAACCTCCTATTCAAATCTTGTGCAGAATTAACAGTTCGGCAACTATTTATAATGGGCATTGAACTAAAACAACACACATCTCTACCCTACATCACGGAATATAGAAATAAAAGACGTTAAGATATAGTCTGTTCACAAAATACAACAACACATGCTTTTATATCCAAGTTTACCTGTACCTCGGTCCTCTCTTTAAAAAAGTACTAAACTCGAAAGCAAACATTTATTCCCTGAACTACACAAGTTAAACTAAACTAGGATTTAAGCTACTTAACTTTTTTTTTTGTCTAATGTAATTTTTTTGATTGTTTTTAAGTGTTTTCGGACTACTTTAGCTCTTTTCGCCTGAAAAACAGGATTACCTAGTTCAGGCACGTAATTCTTAGGAATATTTAATTTTATTTATTTATTGGGTTCACCAACAATTGTATAAACTGGTTTAAGCAAATGGAACAGAAGCACCAGATCAGAATAAAGTGTAACAATCACTTATAGGTATACTCTGCATGCACACCATTGTTGTAACTTAAAAAACAATAATAGAAATAAAGACTATATTATAAAGTTGCACTGAAACTTAATAAATTAATAAATTTAAATCAAAATAAAAATGAACTAAACTGAATAAAACTAGGTAATACAAAAAACAAGTAATACTAAATTCACCCACCCCGTGAGACAACGCAGGGCTAAGAAACTCAATGTTCGGGGAGATACTTGTAAAAACTGGCTTTTAGTTTGCCTAAACTGTCAAAATGGAGGTCGATCCGATCACTGCAGTCGTTTACAACTCTGCAAAATCTCGCGTAGGGAGAATTAGCACCCAGAACCGTTCTTCTCTGCGGAGGGCAGAGTGGCGTTATAGGATTGCAAGGAATTCTGGAGGGGGCGCGGAAGTTAAAACGATTTAATATTTGCCGACAGTCAATTTTATGGGCCATAACTTTGCACACAAACATCGCGTCATTCAGTCGGCGACGTTTGTCAAGAGAAACCATATTAAAATATTTAAGCCTATCACTCTATGAACGTATTTTCTTGGACAAACCGCTAGCATATGCCAGATGCCCCAGAAAACGTTTTTGTACACGCTCAAGACGCAATGAGTGAGTGGCATAGGATGGCCGCCACACCACGCTACAATACTCTAACATGCTTCGACACAAACAATTATAGAGGATAATTTTTGTTCTACAGTTTTTCAACTGTTTTGTGTTTCTGATAACAAAACCCAGCATTTTGGATGATTTTTTCACTATGTTATCTATGTGAGGGACAAAAGTTAATTTCTTATCTTATAACACCAAGGTCTTTTATTGTGTCTTATTACTTTATTTTATCCCCATCAATGTAATAATCCTGGTCAATGAGATGATGTTTCCTAGTAAATTTTATATGGTAACACTTGCTAGGATTTAGGAGCATCTGGTTTACTTGGCACCATGACACCAATTCATCCAAGTCGCTTTGTAATTCAGATGCGTCATGCTTACATTTAACTATTTTGACGAATTTCAAGTCATCGGCAAACATAAAAATGTACAGTGGCGAAAGCAGTTCGGAATATCATTGATGAAAAAGTTAAACAAAACCGGCCCTAAATAAGACCCTTATGGCACGCCCGAGCATATGTGTCTGACGGTTGATCGAAAGCCATTAACTACTACAAAGAAAGTTCTGTTCTCAAGATACGAACTCAACCATGAGAGTAAAGATCCAGCGATACCATAAGTTCTTAATTTGTCAATGAGAATTTGATGCGAGACCCGATCAAAATCTTTGCTGAAATCTGTATAAAGGACATTAGCCTGGTGGCCAGAATCTACTGCTGTAGTCAATAACTCGGTAAATAGCGTCAGATTGGTATTTGTTGATCGAGACTCCTCGAAACCATGTTATCCCTCACTTAAGTGGATTTTAAGATGATTTTGAATGTGAGGGCAGATCATAGACTCAAAGATTTTACCTAGGGTTGACAAAATTGAAATAGGTCTATAATTCGAAACTAAATCCACTTTGTCGGATTTATGGATAGGAACGACCTTTGCCTCCTTCCATTTTGAAGGGAAGACTCCACTTAGCAAAGATTTATTAAAAAATAAGCAACAGAGGCGTGACCAGCTCATTCGCACACTCAACTATGAATATTGGCGGTATGCCATCTGGGCCTTTGTTGCAGTCTAAACTTTTCAGCTTTTTGTATAAGGCTTCACTATCTAATAACTGGGATGTTTAAAGATATGCTAGTCTCTTGAATATTATAAATATTTGTTTTTTTATCCGTTCTGCAATCGTTTTCAGTAGGGCTGTATACAGAAGAAAAGAACTCGCATATCTCCGTGCCATCTGACGATGCATCTTTGCCATCCGTCATTGATAAAGGATACGAGCTGGATCCACCTCATTTAGTTTTAACATAGGTCCAACATGATTTAGGGTTATTGGATAGAGTGTGTTCAATATCATTTACATTTAAGCAAAGCTGTAATTGTTTTTATGCCTTGTAATTTTTGAATAAAAATATTATTATTATCTCCTTTATTACATTGAAAAACGTATAAATTACATTGTATATTATATTAGAATAACAAAAAAAACATTTTAAAATATCAAATAGTAGCCCACCGGTATCGGGAACAGGGTCCAAGCTATTATTACTATTACTCCATGGCATGGTCGGCGTTATCGCAAGATGGCGCACGTCATGACGTCATCTATGACGATTCACGGGACATCGTAATCGCGCTCACGCGCACGCTAAATCGGAACGGAATAAGCGCGCTCAAATCGATTACAGCGCAATTCGGAATGCGGCCAAAACACATCATATCACAGATAAAAAAAAAAAATTACTACATTGTCAGAGGAACAAACTAGTGATTTCAAAATTTTCAACCCGTTACTAGAGACTGCGAAACAAGTTGGTATGAATATTTAGTCGATTTTTAATTGAATTACTCTGGTATTTATTCTGGTTATTATTCCGGTTTATGTAGAAAAATATTAAGGCTACATATCAAGCTATAAATTTTCCACGTAAGCTGACCTCTCGTTGTACGGACATCCTATACAATGTTAGATTAACTTGTACTTGAAATGTAGCCTGTAGCTTGAAATGTAGCCGTGTGTACGTATCATAGACGTCACACAAGTCGTCCCAACATCAAACGTTGAACTAGCCTTGCCTTTCTTTCAGGATTCTCTCCTTTCAATGGAGGATCATACCTCATATACAATCCTTAATACCTCTGTAATATACTGTTAATCCCGATATGATAATTATGAACACAACCATTCTTTGATTTTAATAGTTCATCTCACTGTTTGCTGTGAAATCTGTTTTTTGACATAAGCAATTTGTTGCAGTGGTCAACGCGGGCGCTGGTGCACCACTGCTAATTTGTGATATTCTTCCAAAAAAATGCAGTTTAAGTCTCGTGATTCCTTTTTACATAAAAAAAACTTAAAGGATTTTTGGGAATTGTCAATGTACTTTGTAAGTATATTGACAATTACAGCCTCCTGTCACTGAGTTCAGCCTTCAACGGTTTAAAAGCTGGCCTAAGTAATAGCGCTATGTTGAATGTTCTAATTATTACAATCCTGGGATGACTTTTAAAACAGCTCGGGCATAATAACTTTCAGAAATAAATTATAAACCAACCCAATGTCATGTGAAATTGGTCACTTAAACCATCTAAAGCGGTGACTTGGGTCCCATTCTTTAAAACAAAATCATATTGAATTAGGTTTGGTTTTTGCACAGGCTGTAGTTGGCCCACATTTACTGCCGCTGAGTGTATTTATATGTTTAATGACACTGATCGCTCTACATTTTCTTATGGTTCATGGATCAAACACTTGATAGCTATAGTGTGGATAAATCATGATTTTGTGAATGGCATCTCGTGGTTGACCCTAAGAGGTCGTGACTACTTAACCGGACTATCCTTTGGCTGTGAACTAAAAGCGTCCAGCCAGGAGCGAAAAACTTACATTACTTAGAGAATGCTCGATAAGGGCGCCCCCTGTGGGGTACGGACCTTGGCTTAGGGCGTCGCTGTAGGGAGGACAGCAAGATGGAACAATCGGGATCAATATTTAACGATTATTATAACAAGGGGAATTTAAAGGTACGGGATCAGTTATGGCGAGGGCTGGCACTTCGTCTAGCAAAGGTCGGAGGGGACAAGTTACGTTCCCGGTCGTCGGATCCAATGATGCACTGATAGACGAGTTGATGGAGGAGCTCAAACGTCGTTTCAAAATAACTATGAAAACTGCGTCTTATTTTTTTGGAGTAGAGATAGAAAGCAGAGGAGATAGAATTAAGATATTCTTAACGTCGTGTGTACGTAAGATCTTGCGGAGATTCGGAATGGATACTTGCAAACCGGTCTCGACGCCGTTTGAAAAAGACGGTACATGGCCGAGAAGGTGGACATTAATTATATGAAAGAAAACTACAGGCAAATTGTTGGAGACTTGGCTTACATAATGGTATGCTCTAGACCTGACATTGCATATGCTGTAAGTGTAGTCTCACGAAGTCTGGAGAAGCCAGAAGAAGCAGACTGTGTTTGACTGAAGCGCATAATGCGTTTTTGCAGTACACGCCAGGTTTAGGAATCATGTACAAGAGGGATTACAAACAAAGCATTTTGGAATGCTATAGTGATGCTGATCATGAAGGAGATATCAGCACTGAAGATCCACTACTGGATTGCTGTGCAAGTATGCAGGAGGAGCGGTGATATGGCTAATCCAAAGATGGACAAGGGTTTCAATTTCGACCACCGAGGCAGAAGTTGTAGCTGCCAGTGAAGCAGCCAGAGAGACTGTTGGCCTATCTCGTTTGAAAATCCCGAATTCCATCGACGGACTAAGCATATCCGGGTTTGACATTTCTTTGTTAGAGAAATGGTGAGGTGAGGTGAGCTAAAAGTCAATAAGGTAACTAGCGAAGATCGGCTGGCAGATATCCTAACAAAGCCACTAGCAAAACCGAGTATCAGAAAGATCTTTAACCAGATAGGTATTTGTTGGGAGGAGATATTAAAATTGGAACTTCAACTTGGTTAAATAGCAACTGCATAACCTATTGATTGTCATTCGTGTCAAAAGAGAAAATCTCGTGGTTGTTTATAGTAGTTTATCGTTTTAGTCGTTTATCCTGCTCAATACTCAACCCGTTGTTGTGATAATACATATTTATTTTTGGATAAACTTCGTCATCTCTTCCACCTCAATCTTCAATACGCGACACGGTGGTGCTCCGACCAAGCCAAGAAACAGGATCCCCCGTAACAACCATGTCCAGTGAGGACCTGTGTCAGGCGGAAGGTGAGGACGCCGTGGTGCCCAGCACTAGGTTGCGACAATCGCACCCTCCATGTCGCTATGTGATCCCACCGAAACTCTGTCCGCTGTACCGTGATTTCTCGCGGTGCGGAGGTACGCCCCGGCGTTTTGCCTCCTCGCGCCACTCCCATTTGTGCGCGAGGGCTTTTGCATCCAGATCCCATGGCGGCAATCCGGCAAAAAGGCTCGCTGACTCGCATATCTGGCAACCCTGAATCAAGCGTACTAAATAGTACGTATAAGTTCCATGCTCAAGCGTTACCGATCCTGTCTCTAATCACAGATTTAATATCATGTCTGTGCGCGTCACTCACCTCACCTTCAGTGTTGCCACCTTGGTGATTTTGTCACTAGATCTGGTGATTTTTCAGAGCTCTTAGCGACATTTTTTCATCGTTTAGCGGCTAATTATTTTTTAGCGATTTTGGACGATTTTTCAATATGGAATTTGGGAACAACTAATTGAGACGGAAATATGTATCTTTCTGGACTTAGTCTATGGTCGAGGAGTCCCAAACACTGAGTTGTTGACTTTATTGTTTTTGTTTTATCATTCTGAATTCGATTTAAAGTTGGTAGGAAATGGCACGTTCTCTGTGAAAGAACAGTAAAGAAGTTAGTTGAAGAGTGTGTCCATCGTCTCGTTTCATCGTCGGAGTGAGAATAGTGAAGTTCAGAATATAAATAAAAAAAGCATAATTTTTTTTTAAATAGCGAGAATTGGTGGTTTTTTTTCAATCTTTTCCAAAATATGGCGACATTTTACACTGGATCTAGTGACAAGATAATTTTTGAGGTGGCAACACTGCTCACCTTGTCAAATTCAAACATGTTTGTTGTCAATGTTGTCAGTCGGTTAACTTTTGAAATTTTGAATTAAAAAAAGACAAACAACTAAGCAAGATTTGTGGTTGATCACTGTTAAACAATGAGTATAATTGAAGAAATTTGGGATATCCAAATTAATTTAAACCTTATAGAAGAAACTAGTTACATAGAGTTTCAAGCGAAAGTGGAATCTTTACATGAGCATGTCCTCAATATTATAGAAAACGGTTTTAGAGTTAAGAAATATAATTGCAACAACACTGTAGCTCAAAATCATGACGATGAACTGAAAACTTTAATAGAACGTAATAAGCAACTGCGGCATGATATTGACATGAAGCTTGAAGAGCTCTCACAACAAAAGATTCACTATGAGAAATACAAAAAAGGTACTTAAATGCTGTTTTAGTTCTCTGGTTTTTTAATTATTGCTGTTGTTATTACTCAAAATATCTGCATTTAAAAAAATAAGTAAATGCTGTTATTATATTGATGTATCTATTTCAAATGCGTCTTTTATATGGATGTATTTAAATGTAGAATATTCGCATATCTCAAGAGTTATTCCACCAATTTCGCTGATCAAGCTAATATGCAGATAAATACTGGTATTGAGGTTTTTTTTTAAATTGAACTATGATTGTTCTATATTTTATAATTAACCACCTAGAAATACTATATTGTCATCTGCCAAGCCTTTCCACAACTGTTCATGTTATAAGTAGACTTCCAGTCGTAAAAAAATGCATCTGAGATAGATCCACTTAGTACAAATAAAAATATAAAAGTTATATTCCTTACATCAATTTATTACAGACCAAAAACTTTTGTCTCAAGAAATTAAAGAAACGCATGAAGCTTTTCTAATGGCAAAGAAATTTTACAAGAAGTTTTTGAAAATGTACTACACGATTGAATCAAAAAGTGAGGGATCACAAACCATCTTTGTGCAGTTTTTTACAGAAGCTAAAAAGGAATCCGAAAATTATTCTGTCCGCCTATTTAGAGACACTAATACAGGATGCTATCAATGTGAGTGTGATTTACATTGCCATATCTTGTTATTAATTATTAACCTAATACCTAGTTTGCTAAATCTGACCCATCTCAATAAATCATCTGTATAGGTATAATGCTCTTGTCAAGTTTAACCAAACTTTTTATTTCTTCATTTCAGTGTCTAGTGTCACACCAAAACTTAAGTTATTCAAGGAGGTTCAGAAAAGACTTCAAGAAACGAATGATGTACCTGGCGCACTCTGTTGCATAAGACAAGCGTTTATAATTAATAAAAAGAGTAAGAAATAATGTGTGAAAACATTTAAATGTATAATGAGGTAATCATGTATCCTTATTTTATATATTTGAATAACAATTATAAAATGAGTAATAATAAAAAAAAAACAATAAAAAATATACAACACTATAAACCAAAAAATCCTTTAAAAAAAGGTAGTTTCCTGAATGATTATGGATGCAAATTGCTAAAGATAGAAAGAAACTTGATAAATGATTTTATTTCTGTAAGTAGGTATTATGTCTTCAATAAAACACCAAATATCGTAATTTGTGTATTGAGCCAAGTAGCCTAGAAAGACAAGTTTGTAAATCATAAGAGTAGGGTAGGAATTCAATAATATCCTGGAGGGTAGACTTAATTTAAACCAAACAGACACAAACTTATAAACTATGAAGTATGTAGGTACCTATATACAACATACCTTTCCCTCAAGTATACAAAATATATTTAAACTTTAACTTGTACTTAAATTCAACAATTTTGTATTAATTTAAGTATCTACATTAAAACATTGTCTATACAATACACATTTGATGAGGCCTTTCATGAGGGCCTTTTGTATGAGATACAACTTTACTTTTAATCTTTTAATCACTCGATCCATATACTCTCAGACAGCATGGCTGTACTGCAAGCACTAAACAGCCACACAGTTGAATCTGTGCGTGATATGAGTGTCACAAGTGCCTTAACCAGGTGGGTAGACTCAATAAAATAACCATTCAATGGATCAAAGGACACAGTGGTTCGCTGGGCAACAATGCAGCCGACGAACTTGCCAGAAGGGGGTCGAGTGAGACAGCAGTGGGACCTGAACCCATCGTGCTACTCCCCTTCGGATATTTACGCACTCTGGTAAGGAAACGCACCAGGGAACAACATCACAAACAATGGTTGGAACAAGGTGAGTGCAGGCAGGCTAGGGAAGCATTCCCTGCAATTGATAGCTGCCTAACGAAACAAGTTCTCCGACTAACTAAGCAACAGCTGCGCATAGTTACGGCAGCCTTGACTTGCCACGGGTTATTTAATAAACACCACTTTGTCATAGGAGTCACAGACAGTCCGCTGTGCAGGGCCTGCATGGAGGAGGACGAGACAGCAGCTCATTTGGTTCTAAACTGCCCGGTGGTGGCCACATACAGGGCAAAGCACTTCGGTAACCCAGGTACCCTACCCGAGGCTGTCAGTAACATCAAGGTGTTGCTGGCCTTCCTCGTGGAGCTGGGGTGGATCGAATGATCGATTTTCCCACCGTACGCAAAATACGCGCATTTTCGTTGAGTTGCGGACACCAGCCCGTATTACCTATTACGTATTACCCCCAACATAACCATACTCATAATCACTTGGTATACCTAACATCTCTGGCCATTTGTCCTGACTCGTTATTTCAATTATTTCTTCACTCGAGCCTCCTATTTCCCCCTCACAATTTTGCATTTCCAAACTGACCTCGTCATTATTAACTTCTTCCTTCTCCCTCTCTCCTTCTCGGTCTGCATCTTCTGTAAATTTCTTTTTAACCATTTGGTCTATGTGTCGGTTGACAACATTACAATCTTTACATCACACTTTGGCCCACATTAGTTTCTCTAGTTACTTTATGAGCATTATTGGTAATCTGTTATTAGTTTTATTTTGAACACGATTATCCGGGTGTACCTATAACATCTAACAAGGTATGTAGACGCCTGTTCATCAAGAGTTCAGAGGCGCTCTTGTTAGTTATTGTGCAAGGAGTTACCCGCAGTCCTAGTAGCATTCGAGGAATCTTAACATCCCAAGAGATGTCATCCATTTTGCGCAACTTGTCATTAACAGTTTGTACCTACCATTCTTTCGGCCAACCCGTTTGTTGCAGGATGATAAGGCGGTGTCTTGATAAGTTTTATTTTGTTCGCGTCCAAAAATTGCTTAACTTCAGCAGACACAAAGGACGTTCCGTTGTCGGAAACCAATGTCTCACACAAACCATGGATAGCAAATAAATTTCTCTGGTGTCTGATGACCGTTCCCGCTGTCATACCAAGGTTTACCAAGATCACCTCAGGCCATCTGGAAAATGCGTCTACAACAATTAACATATATTTACCTTGGAAAGGTCCCGCAAAGCCCACATTTATTCGAGACCACGGCTTTGTAGGCGTGATCCACTCAGATTTAATTTTCGGAGGCATGTGCCGATTTTCAAGACATTTGTTGCATCCGCCTACTAATGCCTCAATATCTTCGTTCAGTTTTGGCTACCAAACATATCTCCTGGCCAGTGATTTCGTTTTGACGATGCCGTTATGTGTTTTATGTAAAGCACGTAGTATCGTTTCGCGCATTGATGACGGTACCACTACTCGACAACCCAGTAAAATACAATCTTCATGCATAGAAAGTTCCAAACGATGAAACCAGTATGGACGCATTTCATCATCAGTAACTCTAGCTGCCAACCGCTTAGTAAATGATGACTGACACGAGATAATACCCTATCTCGCTTTGTTGGTAATGCTATTTGGTCAGAATCCACAGGGAAGTCTTTAGGTGTCGCTGCCATCAGCAACACATCACCTAACTGCTGTTGAGGTTAGTCGGGAACCGGCTGCGGCCATCGGCTCAATCCATCAACGTGACCAATCAGTTTCCCGGTTTGTATACAATTTCGTACGTCGTAATTATGCGACGGCAACATAATTGCGATCCTCGTTAGGCGAGGCGACAAGACTGGGCATAGGTCGCTTCGGATCGAATATGCCCAACAACGGTTTATGGTCCGTGACTATAGTGACGGATTTTCCCATTACATAGTTATGAAACTTGCTAACTCCAAATGAAATGGCTGTGGCCTCTTTATCTAATTGTGAGTAACGGCGGTCGTGCATATGTAGAGTTCTGGAACTCATAGCTACGGGGCGCTCCTGTCCGTCTTCCATAACGTGGGATAAAACAGCGCCGACGCCTTATTCTGAGCTGTCGCAGGTTAGTACCAACGGCTTATTTAAATCGTAATGAACGAGCGTCAAGTCAGATGACAGCAGCCTTTTAGCCGTGTCAAAGCTCCTTTGCTCCCTGTCTGTCCATTGCCAAAATTGTGCTTTGTCGCAATCTATGTAGGGGCTCGAGCATGGTAGCTTTGTTAGGTACGAACCTCTCATAAAAATTATATAATCCCAAAAACGCTTATAGCCATTGAACGTTCTTTGGTTCAGGAGTTTTGACGATAGATTCAACTTTGCTAGGTACAGGATGAATACCCTCAGCGTCTATGACAAAACCAAGAAACTCTTCACGTTCTTTGGCAAACTTACATTTGTTCCGATTGAGCCGCAAACCTGCCTTACCGATGCGCTCCAGTACAGTGGCGAGGCGCTGCGTCAGCGTCATCTCCGACATGGTCCGGCCACTAATGATGACGACATCGATCAGTACCGCGACGCTGGTAACTCCCGCCAGCAACGCCGTCATCAAGCGCTGGAAAATTCCCGGGCAGGCTTTAACACCAAAAGCCAGTCTGTGTACTGAAAACAAACCTTTGCATGTGTTTAAGGTTAACAGCTGTCCTGTGGCGTCTGTGACGACCACCTGTGTATATGCACGGTCAAGGTCGAGTGTTGTGTAAAATTTGCCACCCGCAATCGTAGCAAACACTTCACTTGCAGGCGGCATAGGGTAGGTATCAGACTCGGTAGCCTGATTAACCGTACTACGGTAGTCACCACAAAGACGAATGTCCCCGTTTCGTTTGCTGGTTCAGCAAGGAGAAAGCGGTGCCGGAGTCCACCTCCATCGCTACATGCGCGCCTTCCATTAGCAGCTTCACCTCGAACGCGTGAGCTCGTCGTGATCTCTATGTTATAAATGCCATTAAGATCCACGTCAGTCTTGTTTTCGGCTAAGTTAATCTTTTCAGAACGACGTTTCTTTTTAGCGGTGCATATTCTCTCGATGTGACCTTTCTTCTTACAAAAGTGGCACACGGCGATAACAAAGCGACATTCGCCCGCGTGCCGGTCTCCATATCGATAACACAGTCGAACATTTGCTTTGGATTGCACGGCGTTGACGTCCATAGGCTCACATGACGGCGACGACATCGCCGCGGCGTCCACTGCCGTCGCGTCGTAGCTGACGGCGGCGCCGGTGACGGAGGCGCTCTGCATCATACGAGCGTCCCTGCCCGCACTCTCGGTCCATAGCATAGCATCCACTACGTCATGGTATCGCAAATTATCTTTCTTGAGCAGTTCGTATTGCAAATTGTGATTGTTCATACCGCATACCAATCTGTCACGAAGCATCCTTTCCATGTCCGTAAATTTACAACCGACAGTGATTTTTCTGAGTTGAGCTATGTATTTCGCAGCGGATTCCCTGTGTAGTTGATCGCGCTTATAAAATTTGAACGAAATAGAAATTTTATTCGATTTGGTAAGTTTGGTTAGGATCGCTTCAACTTCACTAAATGTTACTTCACTAGACTTTTTGAAAGGCCGAAACAAACTCAGAGTGTCTTGAATTTTGAACAGTAACTTGTTGTAGTTTAAAACGAAGGTGTGTGAGATGTTAAGAAAGGATTTTGCAAAAGTCCACTCAAGGGGGTGATAGGGGGCATTTATTTATATGAAAAATCTTATTTCTTGGGGTTATAAACTTGGCATGAATCTGTACCTAAGTTAATAAAACAGATTAAATTTTTCAGAACGACTACCCAACAGAGGTTTAGGGTTAAAGGTGTTAAAAGTTTGATTGGTAAATAAAGAAACTCAGAATAAATATAACCTGAATATAAATTTAAAAAAACTTATTTTTGAAAACAAACCATAATCAAGTTTTTGCATCAGGTTTTTACATTTCTTTATTTTGTTGTAGTGAAAACGAGGAGAGTTTAGTAATTTGAGACTGGGCACAAAATGTGATGAGTTTTTGTGCCCAGTGTCCAGCACCCTAATTGCGTAACACATTTTCGTAAACGATTACGACTAATCTGTTTGATTTTGACGGTTCAAGAACATTCATTGCGTTCTATATATTGTTGAGCAGAATTTTTATCGAACTTAAGAAGCAATGGATTAGCAATCTGTTTCAAAACGATTCAGATTCCGATTGATTGTGTATTACGCAATTAGGGTGCAGGTTCTAAATCGAAAGAATTAGATTTTTCATACTTGCAAACCATAAATGTGCTATGTGAATTCTTTAAGTAGTAATGATACTTACAATTTTAAAAACTACGCTTTATGGGAGGCAGAGGGGGTGTTGAGGTTTTGTACTTAGAGGAATGTAAAAAATTCGAATTCCGAAGTCGCGTTCGTAGTGTTAGTCTAATTTGGTGTCTAAGGGAGAGCGCAGACTTGAGTCACGTCAGTTTTAAGACAGACTTGTCTCACATAGACAAGTCTGTTTTCATATGAAAATTAAACGGACGTGTTTACCTCGCGGCGCACACCACGTAAAACGTAACTGTTTTGTCTACGACTCGACGCACACCACACCATTGTCTGCGTCAATTCTTTTTCAGTATCAAAATGGAATTCACCGATGCTGCTGCATTAAGCATCCTAGTTGTGTAACTACAGCAGCACCATCGGTGTACGTGCCAAGCGGCGCTGACGTAAAAACATGTGAACATTGTGAACCCCATCTAAGTATAGTGAAACTGATACAAGGAAAAAAAAATTCTGTTGCGCGCGACTGTGTCTGCGATCTAGGATGAAAAGTAGCCTATGTCCTATAGGTCAAGGTCTACCCATGTGCCTAACATCCAAATCCGTTCAGCCGTTTTAGCGTTTCGGTTTCATGCACAAACGAACAAACATGCACACCGCCGCCGCCGCAGCGGTGAAATCTCCTCCGCATCTCGACGATTCATTAATTATGCCAGATGATTTAGGATTTTATGTTGAAATTATATCTCCGATGTCGGAGTCGCCTTCACTGCTGCAGTCACCAACAACTTCTGCGGTTATTGTGCCAATCTTGTTCAGTAGTGACGACGGAAATCTGGAAGATTGTCTGAACCGTGTTTCCGTATCGTCACAATCAGTGCCTGCTAAGTTACCATCTCCAGACTTAGATGCCATTCTGTCATTTGGGAGCGATGATAGTATGCAAGACACACACGGGGCTCCACCCAAAAAAAAAAAAGAATGACGGCAGTTGTCTTTATCTGACAGTGAAGTGCTAAGAGGGACGAATGAGCCAAGCTCTTTGGAAAACATACTACCTACACCTACCTACCTATCTGGATAAAACTGATGATGGCAAATATAAGCCCTGTGTTGAAAAACCTAATAGAGAAGTGAAACCACGTTGTTCTCAAATAAAATTGCACACAGAATCAAAATCTAAAAACTCGTTCCTGTGTGCATGCATCACGGAAGACGAGCGTTAAACAATTCATTCTTATTTCTGGAACCTTAAAACGTGGGCCGAAACGAGGGGACGCTGGACTCTCGCCGCGGACGGACGTGTTTGTGCGCTCTCCCGCTCCAGTGTTGTGTTTCGTGAATCTACTCGTCGCTACCACGTGACGTCATCGTAGTCGCCCCGACTACTCCGATATAAAATCACTATCAAGAAATTGATTTTGATTTTAATCAATTAAAAAGTGCCTTTTTCAAGGCAAATGTTATTTCTTCATCAGACTTTCGTGTCTAGCTTCACTAGGCCCCTTCTGGGTAAAACCACAGTTTCGTGGTCCTCGGTGGAAACCTTACGGTGCCAACGAAGCCGAGTGGGGTGGTGACCCAATCACACCCGCCGAACCCCTTCAGGGCGAGGCAATCCATTGGACGGGTCCCAGATAACCGGCCTTGGGGGATCTCCTAGTCGGCTCTGGTGACAGTTTTGCTTTCCAGCTACTCACCTAGTGTCTTTAGGGTGTGTCTACACCCTTCGCGCTAGACTGGTCAGGGCCCCGTTCGCACAATAAGACTGGCGACGGGTATACAAGCTTAGGGCTCACCAATAGGTACACACCTCCCTGTCTGCACCCGACAGGGAGGGAACTCATCCCCGGGCCAATCCACCCGGGGAGTTAGGTATAGGGTTAATAGGCTCTAAGTGGAAACTTAATTTCCACCATTCCCTCCCTTAAGCTTTCCCCCCACTCCGACCATGGAGGACGCCCTGATAGTGGCGTTCTTCAAGGAGGTCCTATTTAAGGACCCCGACTTCCTCGCCAAGTATGGCGCCAAATTCGCTGCACTGCAGCAGTCCGCCCCCGGTCTCTCTGACCAAGTAGGCACCGTCAGCTCGGACATCGCTACATTTAGCGATGCCCTCGAGCCCTCACCATCGCAACTTTCAGGTTGCTCGCCGCCGGCTGTCCACATGGACACCAGCGAGCCGTCCCCTCGCCCGACCTCGCCTTACTTAGACGAGAGCGAATCACAAAGCTTCTCCCCCTCTTCCGACGAGGGTGTATTCAAAACGGTCGGCTCCAAAAAGAGGAGCCTCAAAGCGAGTCCTGACACAAGGACCAAGAAACCGGCTATAGTAGCCACCTCCGCTCCCGTGGCTTCATCCGCCACTGCCCCCTCCCAGGCCGCCTCGGACTCAACCTCTTCCCTCAGCCACAGTGCTGCCAAGCCCGCTGCCCAGCCTTCTGCGGCAAAGAAAATCGCCCCCCCTCCCCCTGTGTACATCCAGGACAAGGGGAAGTGGACAGATGTGTCCAAATGGTGCACCGACCTGCGTATCGGCTACACCAGCGCGAAATCTACCCAACAGGGTATTAAGGTACTTGTCCCGACGTCAAACGACTACAGAGAGCTCACGAAGACTCTCCGTCTTACAGGTGTGTCCTTCCACACCTACGCCCTCCCCGAACACCGTCAAATCCGAGTCGTGATCCGTAGGATCCCGAAGGAGATACCCGCGGAGGATATAAAAGCCGACCTTCTGTCGCAAAACGTCCCCGTTGCGGAAGTCCACCGCATGCACCGTGCCCGAGGCAGGGTACCTTTCGATATGGTCCTCGTTGTCTGCCCTCCCACTGAGGGTCACCACCCCATATTCAACGTCCGTTCCATCTGCAACCTCACCGGCTTGCAGATCGAAAAACCGTTTAAGACCGGTGTCATAGGGCAGTGTCACCGCTGCCAGCTTTACGGACATTCGCAGATGCACTGCCACGCGAAACCCAGGTGCGTCAAGTGCCTGGGCGATCACGGCACTGCAGAATGCACTCGTCCTAAGGACCGCACCTTGTGCACAGAGCCGCCAAGCTGTGTGCTTTGCGGAGATTCAGGTCATCCGGCCAACTATCGTGGGTGCCCCAAGGCTCCCAAAACCTCATCTCCCAAACTGACGAAGCGTGCGGACGCCCGTCAGCAAAGGGAAAGCCCCCGCTACGCCCACGCGTGGCCTACCACACATCACCAGGAGCGACTCAGTCCTCAGAGGCCCTCGCCCTGGAATTACCTCCACCATCAGCAGGCTTTTCCAGGCTTAGCTCCTAGACCCGTTCCTGCGGCCATCCCTCCACTTATGGACCCCCGCATCCGCGTCAGCGCGCCTCCAGGCATTCCTGTGCCTCTCAACAAAGCCGCTCCGGCCGCGTCAGCTCCACCCGCAGCCACCCGGGTGGTCGGTCAGAACCCGATGGACGCCTTTAACGTCATCTCTAGCACTTTTACGGCCTTCCTCACCCCTCGTGCCAGGAAAATGGCCAGTGAAATTGTTGCCGCCAGAAATGCCGGCAACATTTATATGATTCAGAATATTTACAATGCGTACCCGGACATTACGCAAGCCCTGATGTCCTTTAACAATCAACCCAACCCTAATCATGGATAAAGTAATCCTCGCGCGAACCAAACCCCGATCCCTAAAGTTAGGTTATTTCAATCATTATTATCATTTTATTTAATAAGACAACAAAAGAGGTCCATTGTTTTAGTAACAATCTTACTTAGCCTATGTTAGTACTTAATAACTAAAAAAGATTTAGTCCTATTGGCCAACGCCCACACAAGCGGACTATCTGCCCGGGCGGCTATCGAGTGCAGAATGATGTTGGGACTACCACGCAATCTGCGAAGTAACGAGGCAGATCTCTTGCGCCACACTGCATCAAAGCTGTCAGTGCGCGCGTCGGCAAACATCGCCGATGCACTGCAGAATCGTGGCAATCGCAACAGCACCCTGAACGCATTGTTATATTGGATACGCAGAGCATTGCAAGCCCTTTGGGTATATCTGAACCACAGTGCCCCCGAGTACAGTGTTGTGCAATACGCCTTAAAAAGGGCTATTTTAACTGCGACTGTACATCGAAAGAATCTGCGGGCCAGCATGTTCGCCCGGACCGACAACGCTCTGCGCTCCCTCTCCAAATCTGAATCGTCTTTCAGGGAATCTGTTACCAGATGGCCCAAGTATTTAAAATACACTCTGTTTATTGGGTGACCTTTAAGTAACAGAGGCGGGACCGTAGATGGACATCTGGCACCAGACCTGAAGACAATATATTCTGTCTTTTTGGTGTTGTATATCAACCCATGAGACTCCGCGTACGACTCACACACAGCCAGTAAATTGCGGAGAGCATTGATTGAGGGAGCCAGCAGCACCATGTCGTCCGCGTAGCTCAGATTATTAAAACAAACACCATCCACATAACAGCCGACACGCATGCTGCTGAGTCGCTCGACCAAGGCATTCACATAGAGACCGAAGAGCAAAGGCGAGGACAGTCCCCCCTGTCGCACCCCACACTCCGGCCTGCATGGCTCCGAAAGCTCCCCTACCCATCTCACCCGAGTCTCTTGGTGTAGGTACCAGTATTTGAGGAGAGATGCGAGCTCTCGTGGCAGTGTTGTGTCTCCTAGCTTCTGCCAGAGTAAATCATAAGAGACTAGGTCAAAGGCCTTGGAAAGGTCCAGGAAAACCGCGTAGACTGGCGTCTGTCTATCCGTGTAATACTTTACAGCGTGCTGACTAAGAATGGCCGTCTCCGTTGACAGCCCTGCCCGAAAACCAAACTGGGCATCATGAATCTTTACATGCCTATTTAGATGTGAGTTGAGCACGCTGTCAAGTACCTTGGCTATGACAGTGGCTAGTGAGATTGGCCTGTAGTTTGACCCGTCCGATACGTCTCCAGTCTTCTTCTTCACTACTGGCACCACCAGAGTCCGCATCATGTCCGAGGGTAAGTACGAATGAGACAGACACAAGTTAAATAGTAGTGCGAGTACTCGTGGCAAGTGCGCACCCGCATGCTGTAGGTGCTCGATGCTTAGCCCATCGTGTGCTGGGGATTTCCCTCTAACCATATTTTTTATATTGGCCCTGACCTCTTTCGCCAAGACCATCGTTGGTACCTCCTCATCTTTGGGAAGAGCATCGAGTTCCCCGCATGGAGGCCCAAGGGGCGACTGTGTGGTAAACTGGGTTTTGAACAACTCGGCAATATCTTTTGGGTTGGCAATTCCATCGATACTCACAGGAATACCAGGCCTAGGATTTAGCTTACTAGTACCTTTCCAGAAACTTTTAAAGTCTGAATTTACATAGTGCTTTGCCAGCGAATCCATCCTCAACTGTTCCTGGTGGTTTTGACACCACTTGACTTTTCCTTTGAAAATTTTCCGCGATTTCACCATTGAGTCAGAAACAGGACCCGATGAGGGCTTTCCGTTTTCGCACCATGTAATGAAACCCAGCCTGGCATTTCTATGAGCCTCGCTCACATACCTATTCCACCCAGCTAATGGTTTCCTTCGTTTATAACTCTTTTGTCCGAAAGTGACAACAGCGTTCGTACATAAGATATTTACTACCTCTTTATAAAAATGATCTATGACCTCTCTATGAGAGATAATAATACAATATTTTCCACAGCAATTTTGTAACTCAGCGTGCAAATCAATGAGCCTAAGTTTGGAGTTACATAAGCTTTCGTAAGCCAGACATTGACTTGCATTCCGGTCTCCCCATTTAATTCCGTTACAAACAGGGTTCATTGGCAATGCCTTTTGCTTAATAACATCTAGATTGCAGTTGATGACTAATGGGAGATGATCAGACCAATAAACGTCGTATTTAACATAAACATTGGTAATACAATCTAAAGCTGCACTTGTAACCATGCAATGGTCCAGCCAGCGTTTGCAACCATGTGCCTCACTAATAAATGTGAACGTCTCAGATGTTAGCTGCAGCCTACTAGTGTCCACACATGTCCAGTCTTGTTCTAGGGAGAAAGTTAAAAGTTCACGATAAAAACGCTCACCTGGATGTGCGTTGAAATCCCCTAGCATGATTACAGACTCAATGTCACTATCATCAATTAAGGCACTCACCGCACTTAAACAGTCCGTGAACTCAGGCACATTTTCCGCGCAGCATGAGGGCATGTAAACACTAAACACTAGCACTGGCCGATCATTCGTCATCACCCGTATAGCTGCAATACGCGGATTCACACACGAGACCACAGAGACGCACGGGAAAAGCGACTTACGCCACAGCAGTGCAACTCCACCGAAAGGCCGACCTCTCAGAATACCGGCCGCCGCGTCAACAGCTGAAGTCCCAGTACTCCCAAACTCACTGTGCACGTCAGCCAAGTATGGCATCTCATCCGGCAGCAACCACGTCTCTTGCAAGGCAATTATATCTGCAAAGCTACACAGCTGCTGTATACCCTCAACGGAGCGCTTGATATTCTTGCAGTTATATGTCACTAAGGTTGTGCTCATAATTGTTTCGAATGCTTTCTGTTTTCATCCTTGTCAGGCCTAGGGTTTTTGTAGGGTCTGAAACGTCTACATGTTATACCTGCTGACCATAACTCATCGCATAAGATCAATGCCAATGGCATCCTGCGACAACGCGCTGAAATCAGCGAGTTCCTCCGCGACCACCACATCGACATCCTCCTTGTTCAGGAAACGTTCCTTAAACCGAGTTACCGAAATCCGTCAATTGCAAACTATCGTACAGTTCGCAATGACAGGACGCGTTGCCATAAGGGCGGTACCCTTATCTACTATAAAAAAGAGCTTTACTGCATTCCCATCGACCCTCCCACACTTTCACGATTGGAAGTGTCTTGCTGTCGGCTTGGCATGACAGGTCATCAGCCGATCACCATAGTATCGGCCTACCTCCCCCCCATTAATACTTCGGAGAAATTCCAACTCCTCACTGAAGATCTTTCTGTCCTATTTAGCCTGAGTGACTCCGTTATCATAGCGGGTGATCTCAACGCAAAACATCCCTCCTGGAATAGCACCAGGACCTCTTCCAGAGGGAGACACTTGTTCAACCTCTCCTCTCAGAATTTCGATGTCATCGCGCCGATGACTCCCACTCATTTTCCCCCCGATCCCAATCACACCGCCGATGTTCTCGACGTGGCGCTCCTACAGAACGTCAACCTACGGTTGGACTCTATAGAAGTGGTACAAGAGCTCGCTTCCGATCACCGTCCAGTAGTCATGAAACTGGTCCCCTGCATAGGTCTGCCCAATTCCACCCAACCCCTTCCCAACAAAGTGGTAACGGACTGGAGGAAAGTAAGCGATCGCTTAAAATCCACCACGTCCCCCCACTTGGACCCAATCCCCGATCATTTTGACTCTATCGCTGACACGACGGCCGCGATCGACTCATTTACAGCTCACGTACAATCAGTCATGAACGATTGTTCAAGGGAAATTCAATTTGCCTTGAAATCAATTCAAGTTGCCGGACGATGTACGCGAACTGTTGAATGAGAAGAACGCGGCTGCCCGTGCCTTTTTTTTTTTTTTTTTTTGTTCCCGGGGTGAAAAATCCTCATGGATGTCCTCCGCCCTGGGGCGGGCGGAGGGGTCTGTCAGACTCTTACTGACTAAAAACCACCCCGGTGTTCCATCTCACACCTACGCCGGGGTCGCGGGAACACATTATTCTTCCACAACCCCGGCTGGTGCCGGCCCGGTTGCGCGGGCCCCGTCTAGGGCGGGGGGAGTGAGGTGTACTCCCCCCGCAACGTCTGTGGTCGGCGCGCGAGGAACACTACGCGCGCCGCCTTCTCGGGTCCTGATGTTGGGGGGCGACGGATGTCCCCGTGAATCCGTCGCCCCTGGACCCATTTAGGGGGGCTGGAAGAGGGCGTTGTCCGCCCTCCGCCTGCGCCCGGTGCGCCTGCTGCTGATCGGGAGAGTGGACGAGATCTCTCTCTCCCTTTCCGCAGCCTCCTTCCGCGAGATGACCGTCTCGCAGAAGGAAACCACCGCGTCCCAGGACTCGACGCTGCCGACGTACGGCTCGGCGACCACGGCCACGTGAATCGACCACTCTGCCATGCTCTGGAGTAAGAGATCCTGAGCTCTGGCAGAGTGGTTGATGTTGCCCTGGAGGAAATGGTTGAGCGCCGTTATGCGCAATCCATTCCCTCGGCACCATTCTTAGGCCGGGAGTCGGCCGGAGGGCAACCAGGCTGAGGGGGGGGTAAAGAGCCCCCGACAGCCTTGGCAGACCCTCTCTTCTTCTTGTTGGCGGGCGCGCCACAGGCCTTACCGCCCGCTCTGTGCCCAGCGGGCCTCCCTGCAGCTGTACAGGTACAGGCTGCAGTTTGGCACCGCGGAGCACTGGGCCGCCTTGTGGCCGGGCTGGCCGCAGCGATAGCACTGCTCGCTGCGGTCAATTGCGGCGGTGCACCGTGCCTTAACATGCCCCACGTCCAGGCATCGGTAGCACCGCAAGGCCCTGGGCTGCAGCAGCTTCACCCTCGCTGCAACCCATCCCACCAACAGACGCCCACCGTCAGCGACCTTATTCGCCGCCGCCACCGGGCACCGCACCCAAATCGTGCCGAGCCCAGAAGCGTCGGCGCGTATGTCGCCCGTCCGCACATCTCCTGGCGGACATCCGCCGACTCGGGCGACGGCCACCACGACTTCAGCCGGGGTCGTCGAGTCGTCCAGGCCACCGACGCGCAGCTCAGCGGTCTTCATCGGCCCGGAGACTCGAACGTCGTCCGGGTTGAGGACCTCCTTCAGCTTGGCGGCCAGGATGTCCGCCTTTTCCCCACTAGAGGCACCCGACACCTCAAGCAGCCACGCCCCCGTAATCGCCGGCCTCATTCTGAAGCCGGACGGTGTGCCAAGGTCGGGGAACGCGACATTGGCTTTCGCCTGCGTCTGGACCGCCTTATATGTAACGCCCCTTTCGACGGCTCCGGGCTGCAGCGTAATCACTACAGCCGCGGAGCGTGGGGCTCTGACCTTAGGCGGTCCTTGGGCCTTCTTAGGTGCCGGTGCCGGTGCTCCAGCGGGTGGAGGTGGTGCCGTCTTCTTCCCACGGCGGCGGCCCTTTTTAACCACCGTCGCCCAGGTCTCCGTGGGAGGCGCAAGCGAGGCCACCAGTGGTGCGGTCGTCCGGGAAGTGGGCACGGACGTACCCTCCGCGGGCTTTTTAGTCCCCTTCCCGGACCCACTCGTCTGAACCGCCGCGGTTGTTGGCCCCTGCTTTGAAGGCCCCTCCTTGCGCTTGTCCGCAGCGAGCGGTGGGCGGGGATTCACTGCCGGAAGGAGCCTCTTCTCGATGGCATCCATGCGGGCACCCACCATCTGTCCACACTGCATCATGCAGATGCGCGCGATCTTCTCGATCTCCGCATCCGCAAGTGCAGGTGTCGACGATGGGACCGGCGATGGAGCCGACAACCGGGCCGTGACGGAAGGGGAGTCGGTGGCCGAGGGTGCTGCCCTCCGGGCGGCGATATGCCGCTTGAGGTCCTCCAACTCGGATCGGAGACGGCTATTCTCCTCCCATAGCTGCGCCGTCTCCTCCGTAGTAGTGCGATTAAGGAGCACCTCAACCGCCTCCTTAATTCCCTCAGCCGCCTCCTTCAAAGCACGCGTGAATGTGCCCTTCAGGTTGCCAGATTTGGTGGCAACCTTCAGGACGACATCCACGCCGTCCAAAACCTGGCGACTGAGTGCCACCCCCGTTATGCTCCCCCCCGCTGCCATTCGAGCAGAGCGCCGCTCTCGGGCCTGTCGGGCCAACTCGCTGACAGTCTTCTGCTGCGCCCGCTTTGCCGCACTCGCCTCGGCCCTGTTGTCGTAAAACTCTTCATTCGACAGTGTACTAAATGTTCTAATAGTACTAGTAGACCGAACTAGTACGTTTCACAGATTGTACTAGATCGGAGCGGTCCGTTCATAGAACGAACAAGAACAAGTCTAAAATATCATGTGTGGGATTTGAGCATTACAGAAATTTGTCACCCGTTAGGCTCGTCGGCTATATTCACTTGATAGGGGTGATATTAGCTCAGGGTGATATGATTATAAGGCATGGTCGGTGTTATCGCAAGATGGTGCAGGTCATGACGTCATCTATGACGATTCACGGCAATTCGGAATGCAGACTATGTCGAAGGGTGTGTTGTGTTCCGTGTTTTTCAAAGTAAAGATTCTTCTTTGGACTAAACTTACGCAAACGTGCAGGCGCGGCGCACTGTGGGCTGGATTCCGGCTTTCATAGACTTATAATCTTAATTAATGTTTCAAGTGTCGACTTTTATGCTTGAATATGATTTGAAAGACCAACTACATGCCTAAATATATCATGGATAAGGAATAATATACGAAACAGCACTAATAGTTTTTTTTTTTTAAATTTGCATGGAGTTGGTAAGAAAAATCATAATATCTCCGCTCTCGCACAGTTGGCCGTTATTCTTTTTCAGGGGACTAATCCATATTTTATTTGGATTTTTTTGACATACGCCATGACACGGCCAAAGGTGCGAGTTTTTTTTTTAAATTGACAAAGATTATTTTCATTTTCAAAATTAATTTTGTAATAATAATATAAACTTTACGTCTATTTTTTTAAATTGACAAAGATTATTTTGATTTTCAAAATTAATTTTGTAATAATAATATAAACTTTACGTCTATTGGCATTGCCTAAATGATTTATCAGACCACAAATTTGAATTACCGCGTCAAGAAATGGTAATTATCTTAAAATATTACTTATAAATAAAACAATAATGACTAACTTTTCTAATAACTCCGTAACTATTACTACAATTACTGATAAACACGACGAAAGAGGTAAGAAATAAAATAATTGTTAAATATTTCATTAATTAGTGTGAAATTTCCGATACACTATTTAGATACTAATTAGGTAAAGGTCCTTTTTTCTCATAATATTGTCCTCGATACGTTATTGATTTCAATGGGCGCGTATTTACGTATTCCGTCTATTACTTATTGACATAATGAGGATAATTAGAAAAAAAAATGTCTTCATGCAATAAATAGGAGTGTTTTAAAGAATGACAATTCAGTTATCTCCGAGTAGTTACATTACCAACAGTGATCATAGTAAACATGGAAAGTATCGTATCAAATCTTGATTTGTTCGTTATTCTGAAAAGCTCAGACAAAAGTAATGATTATCAATTTTTGTTTGAGGCTGTGTTATCTCGATGTAGCTATTGTTTATCCGAGGAAGATCGTGTAACTTTCAAAGAATTTTGCCGAAAATTCACTAGAGCAGTTGACAAACGTTGGCGTTTAGCAAGACGGAATATGGAGATGTTTCGAAAGGAGTACGGAAGCTGGCTTGAAGGAAACGTTGACTGGCCTAGCTGTATCAAAGAAAATTTTCATGTTGCTTCGACAACGTCTGTTGATGTTGAAGAACTGCCATCTACATCAACATCATCTTTTAGCACTATGAACAAACGAAGGCTTACTCGAAAACCTTTTGAAGAATTACAAGTAAAGCAAAAAAAACGAAGAAGTGGATTGGATTGTGAATCCAGTGAGCTTGTTTACACAGCCATTTCCAAATTGGAGGAAGAAGGTCGTGATGATGTTGCTTCTGTCATTGAATTTATGATAAAAACCCAGATGCTGTTAAAAAAATCCAGGATGTCATAAAACATACTTTTACACCCATAAATGCCCTTGGATTGCTACTATCTCTTAAACTTTCAAAATGGCAATATATAACTTTAAGAGAGTCCGCTGTTCTAGAAGGTTTGTGTGACTTATACCCTTCTTACTACCGAGTGCAAAATGAAAAGAAGGAGTGTTATCCACCTCAACAAGGTAACTTTATCACAGTAACAGATTCATCCGCCAGAATTACTTTGCAAGCTTTACTTGATATCACAGCAAATAGAATACTAAAATCCCTACACGATGACTTAAAAGGGAAAGAAATGGTTTTAATAACCAAATGGGGTTTTGACGGAGCATCCAGCCAGAGCAGGTATAAGCAAAACTTGGATTCTGCCCAAGATGACTCCAGTATTTTCATGACTTCACTAGCGCCATTGAAAATCACATGTGAGGGGAAGACCGTTTGGGAAAATCCGAAACCTTGTTCAGCAGCATTTTGTCGTCCGGTGCAGTTTACATTTGTAAAAGAAAGTGAGGCAGTCGTGAAGGAAGAAGAAAGACAAATGAAAGAAGAAATATCCGCTCTTCGACCAACAAAGTGCAACAGCAATACGATCAATCATAATCTTCTTATGACCATGATCGATGCCAAGATATGCACTTACCTTTCAGAAGCGAGATCGAACGCAGCTTGTCACATTTGTTTAGCTAAACCGTCTGAGCTTAACAATTTGGGAGCTATGAGAAGAAAGACGACATCAGCAGATGATGAAGTTCGGAATCTCGTCACTGCATGCTCGTATAAATATGATGGAATGCCTCTTACACATTTCGTACCGGCTAGATATCAAGAAATGGGCAATAAAAGAAAAAGCTGACAAAGATGCAAGGGACGCAAGGAAGAAAATTATTCAAAATTGCTTTAAAATCGAACTCGGCCTATTTATTGATTTCGTGAAGCAAGGCTATGGTACTACCAACGACGGAAATACCGCAAGAAGATTCTTTAAGATGCAGAGCTGATCCGTAGATTTGCTGTCATCTTACAGGCAATAACTTCTGGAGAGCAAGTAAATGTTGAGAAATTCAAAGATTATGCTTACAAAACTGCTGAAAGATACGTGGCATTATATAATTGGTTCTACATGTCGGCAACAGTACATAAAGTGCTTCCTTTTGGAGCTGATATTATTGCTTGTAACTTAATCGTACCAATCGGGAGTCTTTCTGAAGAGGCATCGGAAGCCCGGAACAAGGACTTCCATCAGGTCATTCACGGAACACAATTACCGTAAGAAGAGCAGAGTACGTTCCAATGTGGATATTTTTAATTTCCTTCTTCTCTCGTCGGATCCACTTGTATCATCAACAAGACCCACTTTGGACTTTAAGCATAAGAAAACTTTCATTGAGGATACAAAATCTTTATTAAAACTTCAAGAAACTGAGTTCGATTTTGTAGATGTTTCCCAGCTAAACTCAGACTCTAAATCGGACTCTAATTCTGAGTCGGAGTCGGACTCCGATAACAATGATGCAGAATAGATACCTTTCTATAATATTATGGAACTCCTTTCTTTTTTCTGTTGGTTTCGGTGAATTATTACCATTTTTGTTTTGAATGTACTATATTTATTTAATTTCTTACGTGTACAATAAAATAGAACTAATTTTATAAATGCTTTTTTCTCTATGCAAACCTATTAATGACATACTTAACAATTATTTTATTTCTAACGTTTTTCGTCGTGATTATCAGTCATTGTAGTAATAGTTACGGAGTTGTTGGAAAAGTTAGTCATTATTGTTTTATTTATAAGTAATATTTTAAGTTAATTACCATTTCTTGACGCGGTAATTGAAATTTGTGGTCTGATAAATCTTTTAGGCAGTGCCTATAGACGTAAAATTATATTATTAATACAAAATTAATTTTGAAAATCATATTTTGATCTTAGTAAATTAAAAAAAAATACTCGCACTTTTGGCCGTGTCATGGCGTATGTCAAAAAAATCCAAATATGGATTAATCCCCTGAAAAAGAATAGTGCGAGAGCGGAGATATGATGTTTTTTCTTACCAACTCCATACAAATTTTTCAAAAAAATATTCTATTAGTGCTATTTCCTATATTATTCCATTATCATGATATATTTAGGCATGTAGTTGGTCTTTAAAAAAAACATTAAGATGATAAGTCTATGAAAGCCGGAATCCAGCCCACAGTGCGGCGGCACGCATGTTCGCCCGGGTAATAAGGTTTACAAATAAAATCAGTCACATAAAATATATTTTTTATTAACCATATAAAATACGTTAAATATAAAATTAATTTGTAACAAAAATAAATACAATTCCATGTTTGAGGTATTATAAATAGCCTATCACATCCACACATTTGATGCAACACCAAAGTTTTCAATTTAGTACATTTTAATGCAAATTTGTAACAATAACCCTTCTTTGCAGTTTTTCAGGCGTTCAGCACGTGCATTGTAGTCAAAATGTACATGTAACCTCTCTTAAACATAATACTATATTAAATTCTCTCTAAATATGTTCCTATGCAAAAGCACATGTAAACATCATCAGTTTTAATGAATTTCAACTCTACCTAGAGTTATCGTCTAGTAATTCTTTGTTCACTTAATAATAGTTAAAATTATAAAAATATTGAATGAGAATATGAGATAAATATTGTTCCTTAACTGGTTTTATTTATAGAAATGTTGGTTCATAACTGACAATGTTTGACCGAAACACAACTTTCAAACGAAACTTTAACCGAATATTCAGCTACTATTCTAGTTTCAGTCGAAAATGAAACTTATTTAGTGACTGACAAACTGCCAATTTTTATTTATTTATCATGCATTAACCTTTTGCGATGAATTCAAATGATAAATAAATCCGTAAATTTAAAAGTTGACCATTGTTGCTCGACAGCTTAAGGCCATTTTAAATATATTTTTAAAATTTTATTTTATTTCAATCAATCGTTTGGTAGATAATGATATTTCATTATTACTTTACGAGGTGCTGAAGAAGCAATGCATAAACTACCCACTAATTATTCGAACTTTTAAAGATATGTTAATTTTTTAAATCAATTTATTTTATTACCTAAAAATATAAAAATTGAGAATATTTATCAAGAATAAGTATTCGAAAAAGATTAAATTATTTTCAGTCAGGCATCAAACTCCTTTTTAAACGTGTCTGTAACATAGACAATGGAATGGAATTAACATAGGCAAATATTTGACCATGTTTGATTGTATTACGTTAGGTTTGCCTTAGGCAGATGTACCTATAGTAGATACACCCAGTAATTAAATAAACCCCTTTGTTGAAAATAAAGGCGTGATGTGTAGTTATGATTTAGTGTTACAAAGAGAACAAAGATGTTAATTCCATCGTAGATAAGTTATCTCATTGACTGTAGCTTAAACTTAGCCTACCTATTCAAAAGTTCTGCACCACTTTCAAATATTTGCATGAGAATCTGTAAATTAATTTCAGATCAAAATCATTCAGATTTTCAATGTTCAAATTCGTATTAAAAGCTAACAAATTTCAGACCAATTCAGACAGTTTATTTACAAAGATAATCCACTCAAACTGAGTTATAGTAAGCTGCGTCCATTTTAAAGCAGACTATTTTACTACTTGCTTAGTTATTACAGACTGTCTTTGCTTGAAGTGTTTTTTTTTCCAGCTTACTGAAATGCAATATTATAAGATTTTCTGTAGACCTGTTGCTACATCAGTGTTCATTTTCATCAGGTAAACATTAAACATTGACCCTTTATTATATGCAACAGTATAGAGCCTAAAGACTGTTTAAATTATAAATTTCAGCAGAATAACATCAATAGTCTACTGCGATAAATATATAGGTCGGTAGGATGGTATAGATCGACTAATATTCCTACCGTTAGCTTTCATCAATAAAATTTAAATTCTTCAATGAAAAATAGTTAACAATATTAAATTAATCTAAATTAAAAGCAGCCATAGTTTTCTGCTGAGCCTAGACACTAAAATAAACTGTGCGGTTTTAATAACTGAGACTTTCAATATAATACTGTATGAAATAAAAAGATAATAAAAATGTAATCCCTTATTATTAGCATCACCAAAATTATTATTGTATTCATAATGTGCATAATTATTCCTTTGAGTAATAAAGTTATCTTTGACATAGCTATGCAATCTTACTTGGTTCGTTCATATTAATAAACAAAAAAAACCAACAACCAAAATGTATGGAGCAGAGTGTTGCTTTTTTTCTTGTTACCTTACCATTGATGAAACTTAAAAAAATTGGTGCTATACAACGATGCATTACGAGAAATCATAAAAATCAGTCCGAACTGAGTTATTTATAGTAGTTTAAACAAGGTAATTCTTGCGATGGCACATCAGGGCTAAATTTTAAACTATAGGTGCGTTTTGCCATTTAGGGAACCCTAAAAGTTTCAAAAAAGAAAAATGCAGTTGAACTGATATAACTCAGCTTGGACTGAGTTTTAAGGTTTACTTTATTGCCATACATTTTTTTTTTTTTTTATGTTTTAAGTTTCGAAATGGCGAAAAAATAATTTACCAATTTTAGTCATTAGCTTCAACATAACCAAAAAAGCAAAACATCAGTAACAGTTATTGGTTTTTTTTGTAAAAAGTAAAAAAAACCCTTTGAATGATTATTCAATATCCGAAACGATTAGGCTAATGACCGAGCGCAAATGGCGGGAAATGGCAACTTAAATTCATAAAACGCGCATCTGCGAAAACTGGGAGAATAGTGCTCACGGTGGCAATAGGTAAAGAGCTTGGTATTTCAAACGTATGTGGCTAAATCAGTGTTTCCTGCAAAAAAAACCCCATCTTAGCAATTTGGCGGTTTTATGTGTGGCAACATCGAAATTGCGGTTATCTCAAAGTCAAATAAAGTTATTAACAAAATTGCATTTTTAATGGCAGCTACTGTTAATTGTAGGTTTTTGCAGGGATAGGAATATAGCCTCTGTTTCTGTGGTTATGTTGTGATGATGAAGATCAAAAAACATGTAAGATGTGCATAAACACAAGGGCCAGTACGCCCTTCAATTGTGTGCCTAACTGACTTATGTTACTGTTAGTTTACCATTCAATGTGTCTGCTGTTTCAATCACTGTAAGATTTTCGTTGGTACTGGATTCATAAGGTTGTTCCGGAGGCTCTGGCATTTGTGTGACCTTAGATCGTCTTGATGTTTCAGGTATAAGCATAGCACCCAACGCTATGAAATGGAGAGAGTAGTAAAATTTCCTGAAAAAAAAAAGTTTTATAAATGATGATAATAACTTAATTGATTTTTACACAACTAATATAATAAACTATAGGTACCAAAAATAAAAAAAATATTTACAAAATTATTCCTTATGTATTATTTTTATTTGCATTTTATTTGTTTATTTAAGTATACAAAACGTTATATTGTTTTGTTTGAGAATAACAGTTATTGTTGGATGGTTTTCTTTTAAATTATTCAATATATACGAACCCATAGAAAGCGAGACTCGGCGTGAGATGAAGAAGAACAAATGGCACCGTAGCATATGTCATCGCAATCCTTGTGGTGATGAACGTTAGTGAATCGTAGAAAAGCTTCTTGGGTAGACTGTCCAAAAACATAGGACGTGCCACGAATCTTATCTGTAACACATTTTCATATTTTTAGTGGATTTCTAATAGTAACGGAAGATTGTAATCTATGTGTGCCTGTTTTTCTCAGTTCCATGATGACAGAATAGTCAAGTATACCGAAATACATTTTATTTTGTACTAGCTGTGCCCGCCACTTCGTTCGCGCGCTTATCGGAAAAAATAAAATGTGTCGCTTAGAGAAGGTGTAGGGTACCACTCCTCCATACAAAACTTCCGATAAGCTCGAAAGAGAAGAAAGAGTCTTCCGATATTGTCTGGTGGGAAGTGCTATCCTCTTACAAAGACCTTTCGAATGCAGTCACTGCGTCTTCAGGGTTTATAATGTCAATGCGACGAACTGTCACTTTGATTTTTGAGAATGAATAAAAATCAAGGCGCCAGGCTGCAGCTGCCGTACTCAATAAATTGTTCGAAGAAGACCACGCTTAAGACCGCAGTTGAAAAATATAAATAAAAAACAGACAAAAAAAAGCTACTTTTAAAATTAACAAAATAATATTTTTGTGATTTGTATTATAACTGTGTTTCCCTGTTGGAAATCCCCAAAAACAGATAAAAAAATTCTCAAAAACTTGTTTTAATTCATAAAATGCTTCTCTGTAAACGATGTTAGAACCTCCAACATCTGCTTGCCCCTCGAAAGACCTCCTACGTACAGTTGTCCGTGTGAAGAGCTACCCATTTACTAAGACCCACCTCTGGTAATAACTGCCATTTTGGATTTTACCTGATTTTCGGCACCGGCGCGGCGCCACAATAGGTGAGTACCTAATGAGAACTGAGTGAGAACTTGCATGAACTATGCGACCTCTAGAGTAGAGAGAAATTTAGAACCGATATCCAAAGACCCAGGTCCAAATCTAGACTACGACTAGAGAACCATATCTACCTACGAAACTCATGTATTTCCGAATTCTGACAATTATATTACAATACTTAACATTAATAAATACGAATGAGTGTCACTCCGCCGCACTTAACATCGCGATTCAAAAAATGACGACAAGTGCTTAACGCCATGTATCGATTACAATGGTAAGGACGAAACTCGCTCTGTGTATGAAACTCAATCTGTATAAAATTTTTTTTTTTAATCAAACTGAAACCCATTTGGGAGTTGTTATGATTTAAACTGCTATAAAATCATCTAACATTGCATACTTTATGACTCAGAACACCACGTCAATTATGATTATCTTAAATCACCACTTTTTGTATGAAATTATTTTAGCGCCACTGATTAACCACCAATGGAAAGCAATGCATATACATTATAGTCAATATCATTACTTATTGAAATAACACAGTTGTTACTTATATGACGTGTTATTAATAACTTATTTTATGGTCTACCACATATATTAGTACCATTTGGTGTCAATAGATGTCGTTACGTGTATGTGCATTACGTAGTGAAAAGTTATTCTTGAACATTTTAAATTGATTATTTCTTTTGGTAGATCGAAGCGATTGCGATGAAACAAAAACTAATAATTACTCCTGAGTTATACACAATATTTGAGTGTAAAAGTGAACCATATTGGTTTTGTACTTTATACGTGATACCTGTAATAACATATCTCTCACATCCAAACAGACAATTTTTTTTTTTAAATATATTCAATGTAAGCACAGAAACGCCTCGCGTAAAGATTTATTATAACGTTGATACTGGTCCATGTCAGCTTATGAATTCGTTTTTCACTCAACCGAAAAATTATGAGCATGTGCATTCTTTCCATTTTGAACCATAGATCTCAGACTTGGTCTTTGACAAACATTCAAAGTCCAAACTCAAGGTTTGCCAAAGTGTATTGGAGCGCAGTATTCTAGGCGTCAAATTATCAAACCGTATTTGAACACCACACTGCGCTCCAAAACACAGATTGCTGCCGTTGAAGTGGGATTGGGCTGGCCACGTCTGCCGTATGCCCAATGAGCTATGGACCAAAATACCACTAAGTGAAGCCCTGAAACAGTCAAAAGTCCTCGCGGCAGACTCCGTGGAAGATGGCGGGACGAGCTGGACTGAACAAACGACCAGTGGTCCACATTAGCCCTGGATAGAAGTAGTTGGAAGTCATGGGGAGAGGCATTTGCCCAGCAGAGGTATGATGCAGGCTAACAGTAACTTATTGCGACGTTAGTTACCTTTCTAGCTGCAACAGTGAAGAGGCCACCAGCTAAGAAGGTTAAGTAGTAGCCTGGATGGAAGCCGTGCCAGACAGCAGAGAGAGCGTACACTCTCGCAGTTCGCCAAGCCGCGCCGCCACGCTCGTAAGCTACGTCCCGAAGCCACGCGTTCGTATTCTTGTTCCAGCTGGAGACTGCTATGCGAAAGTTTTGCGCGAACTAAAATCGAAAAATATTCCTACGAGTTTAACATAATTATTTTCGAATAGATTGATTGATTTCACAGATCTCTTCTGACATTTGATCGACCAAAAACTAAATCATAAATAAATTAATACGAGTAAGAAACCTTTCCTTAAAGCAAACAATACAGCATGTGTCAGAAAGGTGTGGTAAAATTTAATCAGCTTTCCCATACATTTGGGTCGAGTAGGAATTGAAGTTTTGTATGGGACGGTTGTTTTTTTTTGTTGTAGAAGTGAAAGAGAGAGAGAGGAGAGGGAGTGTGAGTTGGTAGTTCTTGTATTATCTTGAGTAGTAGTACTAGAACAACGCGAATTGGCTTAATTTATACCAATAATGCCTATAGAGTTGGGAGCAGTGGTGGCCTAGAGGTAACGGCCCCAACTTACCTGTTCTAGGTAGTGAGTTCGAACAAGCAGGCGTTTTACTTTGTGTAAATAATTTCAACACCACTGCTCTCAAAACGGTGAAGGAAATCATCGTGTAGAAACCGGCATGTCCTAGAACAAAAAAATCCGAGACATGTGGCATCTACCAAACCGAACTTGGCCCGCGTGGGAGATTACAGCCTCTAGCAGAAAGGAGGCCTGTGTCCCAGCTGTGGGAACATTATAGGCTGATTATGCTAATACCTATCGAGTAATCATTTTATTTAAACTTTGATGAACGTTGAGCGATGATGATATGAAGGAACGTTTGGAAAAGGTATCTTCAAAAGTAAAATTAAATTACCTCAAAACCAAATATATCGATGTTAGACATTTTGTCCCATTTAGGCGTGCCGTCTTTGTTGTAGCCATTGAATCCCATGCCACAGTTATTGCAGATCGCTTCAGACAGAAGCCACGCATGATAGTACTTGCACCTTACTACTAGAGTCGACAAGTATGCGTACCATAGCAAATAAAACGCTGACCATGAACGGGATACTTCTGACACAGGGTCTGTCAATTCTGCAATAACAAAATAATTAGTATCCGACTGTAGCGTCAGTACAGGGCTTTTCACCATAATTCCATAGGTACAGAAGAACCGAATTTTAATGTGCGTCTGGTGTGAGGGCCACTTTGTTAAAACTCTTTGAAATCTGATTCCAAAGAATTGTGAAAGTTGGAATCAGATTTTGTGAAAGTCAAAGAAGCGAGTTATGGACAGTAAGGTTGGGTCCTCAGTTCTCACATAAAGGATTGAGGGCCCACCTGCACCTGATAAACTAATGGATACCTACTGCAGAAAAAGTTTTTATGCCAAAATCTAAGCTAATGCCATTTTTTTTTTGAAAACATTATGTATGGCAGTCTATTACGCAAATACAATGAAACCATTAACTTACATCTACTGTTTGATCATCTACTTATATGCTACAAAATAAATTATGAAAAGGTGATTGCCCACTTTTGGGCCCAGCTGTTACAGAAGCATAAGGATGTGGAAAAAATACTTAACTTTATGATAAACCAAAATAAAAAAATAAATCAAAAAAATGCAGTTGCAAAACAGAAAAATATTTTTTGAAATGTTTGTGTTTTTTATTGACATAATGCACTTTGTCGTGAAATGGCTAAAAAGGCATTGGTTCAAGTCTTTAAAACAATGTCAGTGTCAAAATAAAAAAGTCATTACATGAAAAAAATACATTGTCTCATTCGCTCTGTGTTTACGCGCAAGTGAATGTATTGTGTTGCGATATTCGTGTTTTCGGTGATTTATCCAACGACTTTTGAATCTGGCGAATCATGCTTAAACGAACTACCTCAGCGCGAAAACGGACTTTGTATCTGCTACTTTGATCGACTGCGGCTTTTTATTTCGGACTTCGTTACCACATAACGTTAAGGACAACTGCATTAATTGCGGTATTGCAACTTCTCGCTGCAATAGGTATAACGGGAAGACGAGCTTTAAATGAATTTATTTTCTTTATTCAAAACTAATCTATTTCTTCATTATAGTTTACCTAGGAATCAAACCTATTTACTCACTAAAAACTAGATATCTGACATGGCATTTGAGTTTATGTATTAGGATTAATAAATAGATAGCTAATACCTTCCTTAATAATCATTAAGTATAAATCGATCAATATTTTTACAGAATCCGTAACTGTACTTCAATTGCAACCAGATTGAGTCTATGTTGACTGATTCAGATTCAATTTCAATTGAATTGAAAACACATTTGTAAAAAAATCTTTGTCCTATTTCTAAGTAGGTTAGGTACATTTAGGTACTAATGCATTAACCGCTGTACCCATATAATTCACTCTGTTAAGTCGGTTTATTTTATACGATGGAAACCTATCTTAACTATTAGTCGTCTGAACATTACCAGACTGATAATTGCAAAAAACATTGTTAAATAACACAATCTCTATTATAACCTAACCTTAGATTCGACTCCATACATCTTGATCATTCAATTGTCGATCAAACTGAAACTAAGGCAGCTTAAAGCTGATATTTTAATCTTACAAATGAGACTAATTTGGAACTTGCGGAAGATTAGAATGCGAAGGTTTTTAAAAAAAAAATCTATTTATTTTGATATCCTGGCTATTAAATACTAATTCACTCAAAAATTATGTATGTATGTATTTATTAAGGTTGGGAACCCAAAAAACCGAATACCTACCTTCTAATACAGTCAAAGGATATTTCTTAGCTAGAGTTAAATATAACAAAGCGGCAGCCAAAGAACCGCCAACTTTATAGAACACAGCTCGACGCGGTGATGGCTCCTTCAAATCTTTCCTCTTCTCAAACTGAAATGAAAATAATCTTATTAAGTATAAAATATTAACGTAAGATACAGCGACGAGGGCCATTTTAGGACAGAGGACAGCAGCACGTAATGCCCGTCTATTAAAGTGGAACTGTTTTCATATCGAGCTTTAGTAACAGACTGTCGTACAGGTATTAGTGACAGAGGCAATGCTCTACAAAGCTTACATTTTTCAAAAACTCGTTAAGCCAGACGCAGTCGCAGCTCAAGATTTAGGGGTCACCATGGGCATTGCAAAGGTACATTTTCAGCTTTCTGAGAATACTTCAACAAGCTAGCTATTATGGAACCTACTACTTATCACCTTCAAATTGTATTAATTTTGATTTATGCATGCCATTACCTTCTTCTACAATACCAAACATTAAACGAGTAAGTACATTTTTCTATATTTTTTGAGCTTTCATGGCTTGTTGGAAAGCTGATTTAATGAGTATTTTTTCTAGAATAATCTTAACGCTTAGTGGCCTATCAACATTTAGATACCCGGCGCCATTTAAGTGATTCAGGTTAACGTTATTTCGGACGAACGTTGTTCCGGATAGTTAACGTTGTTCTTTCGGGATTGCGTTCTTTCGAGATAGTTATCGGGATTTTGATTATCGGTGTAAAGTATAAGAGCGGACGGCATCATAAAATAAAGGGCATTTTCCTTTTATTCACAGATTTTGAAAATCAATAGCTATCTGCACCATGGTTTCAAAGTCTGTGAATGCTGTTAAGTCTCCTTAAAACGTTTTCCTGTCCCTTCCACAGATAAGGTACCTGCCCTTACTGCCCCGTCAAAATCCACCCTGCACGACACAGATCCTATAAAACCTATTTTATTACATACAAGCCGTGCGTCCAAAGCGAATTCGAATCGGCAAAAATTACGGACTTCCATACAAACTTTCACTTTTCCGTATGATTTTTCAAATAATTATCATCTTTCATACAAACCTTGTCCTGACCATTATCTACAAATACAAAAAAAAAGGAATTACATTGTCAAATAGGTGCCTCTTCGAAGTGATGCGCGGACAAACGTTAGTGGCAATTGATGTTCATTTATATAGATAGATGATTCATAGTTTAAAAAAGCTTACCTCATCGACACGAGCTCCTTCAATAAATTTTATATAGTCAGAATAAAATACTACTGGTCCACACATTAATGTTTGGAAGGCTAACGTAAATGCGAAGTATTCAAGCGGTGAAGGAATCTTCTCAATTTTCGCTAGCTCAGAATTAGTTGCGGTTTCGGTCACTGCATTAGATCTAATATCTTTTACAGCTAAACTATCCTGTAGTGAGTAAGCTAATGATGTTACCCTTTGAGTGATCACCATTAACGGACCTAGAAGAAATATCCTTTGTGAATATAAATGTAAGATTGAGAGTTATATTACAGAGAAATTTACAAAATCACAAAAAACGGTTGATAACAATATGACTCACCTGTTATATCTAATGTGTAGTCAGCTGTATGATAAATCTGTCTATGTACATGGAGACATGATAGATATACCATAGAAACCGCCAGAATCACGCTGGAAAAAAAATAAGAAGTTACACTCGTCAGAAAAATCACCCTTTACTGAGCGTTGTTCGACACTTGGCCGGTTTTTAGTTCTTACACCAAAAAACCGGCCAAGTGCGTGAAGGGTTTCGAATTGGGATGAATATTTACGCATGCACCTTATGCAATGCAAACTTGTTTTTGCGGTTAAGTTTGTATTTATTTTAAAAGAATTAATGTAAACTGTAACAAAATTATATCTGCGGTAATAACCAAAAATATATCCACAAAACAGTAGGCAAAAAATAAGTAAATAGCAGTAACTTAGTAACATCATAGTCTTTTAATTAAATATAGCGTCTGTCCGCATGAAATTTCTTGTTCCCCTGACCCACCCCGTCGCATCACATCGCCTGTCCGCACTATTACTTAGTTTTTTCTTGGCATTCTTTGACTTTTCTTCGTTTTCGTCGGACCCCAAGGGTCCTAGCGTGATGTTAAATAGCTTATAGGCTTCCGATCCGATCGGTAGTTCCCAGAGATTACCTACCTATACAAACAAATTTTACCTCTTTGTAATATCAGTTTGGATGGGATCCAACAATACCCTACATGCCTATGCGACGCTCGATCCTCTCTGTCTACCCCGCAAAGGAAAGCGTAAACTTACAAAGTTATAATGCATCTACAAAAACTACTATCAAAATGGAAAGGAACAATTACGATCAATTGTCATCTTATGTGTTACGTAATTACCCCGCGGGCTATGACACATTTTCTAGTGTTTTTAACTACTGTTTACTCTTGCAAGTTGCAAGTATGTACAGTTCGCGAGGCCTAAGCTGAAATTTGCACTTGTGTGAGCGCACATAGATAGTGTGGGTGTGACGTTGACCTAGAGCGCGATTGGTTAACACCGGTTTATAAAATCGGCCTAAGACGCTTTGCGTCCCTCGCACGATCACATTGCATTGGTGCGATTGGTAATCACTCACACAAATGCCAACTCAGCTTAGGCCTCGCGAACTGTACCTGAAAAAAAATCCCATATCCAAAAACTATGATTTAGCTGGTTATAATGCTGGGGCACTCGTGACCCTGAAAATGCCCTGAATAGAAAAATTATCATAACATACTATTCAAACTCAAACGTAAAGTATTTATTTCAATTAAACCAAAAAATATATTCTTAAAATAAGCCGTGGCAGCTAAGAGATGACCAGTACCAACAAACGGCGCCTGTTCACGAATATGCCGCACAGTGGTCTGAAAATCAAGTTCCATACTCATAGAAACTTAATATAAGGGATGTCAAAAAAAAAAATGGAATGTCTCTGGTATACCTCCCTTTATATAATGGAGAGTATGCACAGCTCCGCGCGTGAGAAAAAAAGTGTTATGTATTTTTTTGTATGGGAGAAAACACTTAAAGTTAATTATTATTTAACTGAAAGGAACTGAAGGGCTGGTGCTCACATGAGCTATTGCACCTCACACGGTGATCAAGATAACATACAATTCATGCACCTTTCGGTGCCGCTTTGCTAGTAAGAAATTTTAGAAATTTATAATTTTCGGTTTATGTGATTTTTCCAATCTTTGACGTAATTAAATGAAGTTGATGACCTCTTTTCATATGTTTTAGTTAGTAGCCTGTTAATGGCCTTTTTAATTACAATAATAAAAAATGATATTGATTACATACGTTTTTTTCCAAATTGCATTCAAAGAACTAACTCATTTGGTAATCACGTTCATCATGTCATTATGGTTCAGTTGTAATTAGATACTAATGACATCGAGCCCTAATGAGGGTAGTTACATATATAAATAGGACGTTTGAGCTTAATTCTCTCAGTAGCTTTTAGCACTATTACGCGCGAACTATACTTATTACGATCTATTTATTTTCGTGTTGTGATGGAAGGTTTTGGTACCAATTTGGACATTTTCATGTTTGTGGCAAACAATAGGGTTGTTTTTCACAGCCCAGTGTGTTATTAGAAGTTTTTGTGAATGCCGTTGATTTGACAGAAAATGAAAAGAAAGAATTGAAACAATTTTGTCAGACTTATGTGTGTTCGTTGAGAAATAAATGGATCTCGTGTAATCGCACGAGATATACATTCATAAAGAAGTATGAGACATGGCTGCAGGAAAACATAAAATGGCCAGGGAAAAGATGACACCATTAGTAGCAGTAGAGCAGCAACCTTGTTCTAATTCTGACTTCGGTGTTAATGAGGATATATCAAAATCCCACAAACCAGAGACGTGCAGTGTTGAAACAACAACATCAGTTGTGAGTCAAAGAAAACCGTTCATGGAGCTAAGCCCGCTACAGAAGAGAACGAGAGTGGAACAGCTCCTAACGTATAGCACTGAAAGCCTAGCTTATGCGACTGGTTTAAAAGCAGCAAGAATGTTGCAGATATAATAAAATTGGTTACAGAGCATCCTGAAGAGGCTACAAAGATTAAGGAATTGTTGAAGACCAAGAAAACTACGCCCATATATTCGGCTGATAAAGCTTTAGGTCTTTTGACCTCGTTGAAGCTTTCGAAGTGGCAGTATATAACCTTAAGAACTTGTGCAAAAGAAGAAGGAATACCATTATATCCTTCGTATACTGCCATCCTAGAGGCGAAGAAGGACTGCTACCTACCAAAAGATACCTTAGAAATCACGGAAAGAGGGGTAAGAGTCCAGCTCCAAGCAATTTTGAACAAAACTGTTGCCAGACTAGGAAAATTCCTACGTTTGGAGTCTTCGCTGGATGGCAAATAGTTGACCCTGATATGCAAGTGGGGATTTGATGGTGCTTCAGGGCAAAGTTTGTATAAGCAAACTATGGCAGACGATGACGATTTCAGTATTTTTATGTGTTCCTTTGTGCCCCTGCGCTTAGTTTGTGGTGAAGAAAATTTATGGGAGAATCCAAAGCCATCTTCCACAATGTTCTGCAGACCTCAGCTTGAATATCATGGAAGAACAGAGTCTGATTGAAGCTGAGATCGTAGCACTGGGGCCGTCTATCATGGAAAATCATGCTGTTAAGCACTCAATGCTTATGACAATGATAGATGGCAAAATCACTTCGAAATTGTCAAAAACCTCAACGCAGTGTTGTGATATCTGTAAGGCTACCCCTTCGGAAAAGAATAATTTAGAGAAGATCTTGGAGTGAGTTTAGTATAATTTGATTAATTAATGACATCTTATTGTACTGTTACCTTTATTGATTTATTAACTTTCTTTCCAGAAAACCGGTTTCGACAGGAATGTACCAGTATGGTTTATCTACTTTTCATGCTTGGATCAGATGTATGGAGTGTCTACTGCACATTTCATACAGACTAGACTTTAAAACATGGCAAGCCAGAGATGCAAGCAGTAAAGAGTCATTGAAGAGTAGAAAACAAACCATACAACAGAAGTTCCGTAATGAAATGGGCCTCCTAGTAGACATCGTCAAACAAGTTGAGTTAAAGTAACAGTCGCTTTTCTGTAGTTTTTTTTTCTAATACGCTATTGTATACATCGTTTCGTTACAAAGTCGTTAAGTATTTTTTGTTTATTTCAGGTTCGGGAACCACAAATGATGGGAACACAGCCAGGATATTTTTTAGTGATTCTGCAAAAACTACAGCTATCACAGGATTGGCTTTCCGTTTGATCCAAAGATTTGCAACTATTTTACGTGTGTTAGCCTGTGGGGAGCCCATAAATGTTGACGCGTTTGCAAACTTTACGCGCCTCACTGCTGAAATGTATGTAGACCTCTATGGCTGGTATTACATGCCTTCGAGTGTCCACAAACTTTTACTGCATGGCGCTGAAATTATCAAACACTTCAACATTATGCCCATTGGTAAATTGTCTGAAGAGGCATCGGAAGCCAGAAACAAAGACTTCAAGAAAATTCGAGAGCACCATTCGCGCAAATTTTGTCGTAAAGCGAGAAACGAAGACATCTTCAATGGTCTCCTTGTATCGTCAGATCCTTATCTGTCCAGTATAAGACCTGTGCTAAAAAAAAACACAAAAACAGCTGTTACTGATGATATGAAACCTCTTCTCATCAGTGACGATGCAGGTGTAGACAAAGAGAACATTGCATTTGTCGATGTTAATGCGTCAATGATAGACTCGGATTTAGAGACCTTTGATGGTGGCGAAGATACTACCTGTTAGTAGTAGTTTTTTATGTTGTTTTACTATTAATCGTAAATAGCTAGACTTAGTATAGTTGCTATAGATATAATAAATGTAATAGTTGTGATATTCACAAAATTATACTATCTTCACTGTTTTTTTTGTGTTAAATAATTATAGTGTATCATAGTTATTGACGTATTTTTGTTGTAATGTCTTGGTATTAACATTCAAGATTAAAACTATTTGTATAAAAACTTGATTTTATTGGACGTTATTTTTAATCATCTATAATAAAAATATTTTAGGAATATTACTTTTCTATAAAGGTATATCTTAATTGTTTTATGAATATCTATCTTTCACTAGTATTTTCCCATTCAATGCGTTCGGTAACATCATTTAATTACGTTAAAGATTAGAAAAATCAATAGTGTAACTACCCTCATTAACGCTGAGTATGCCATGTTATTAGTATCGTCATTAAAAAGGTCCTTAGCAGGCTATTAACTAACTAAAATATATGAAAAGCGATCGGCAATTTCATTTTATTACGTAAAAGATTTAATAAATCACATAACCTAAACTCGAAATTTTAAAAAATTCCTACGCGCGAAGTGGCACCGAAAGGTGCATGAATTGTATGTCATCTTGATCACTGTATGAGGTACAATAACTCATGTGAGTACCAGCCCTTCAGTTCCTTTCAGTTCGAAAATAATCAACCACTGTGTGCCGCATGGATCAGCACCATTCAGCTCCACCATTTTGAAGGGAGCAAAATGATCCAACCACGCGCCACCATCAGCGAGACATTTGGGTGAGCATGACATACTATCAGCCGCCAGGACGCATTCAAGTCAATATATGACATTACCCGGTAAATGGTAGCTGCATAGTACATAGTACTCACACCTGTTATACAATACAAATATATTCTTACAATCTCCAGCAGCTCCAACAGTATTTCAAATGTTAATTAATTAGTTGTGGTGTGGAGCAGGACCAGCATATTATTATTATTATTACCAACTATTATTTATACTGTAATCAAGATTTTATTTCACAACTGGGTGTGGTGTGGCTAGGCGTGATTACTATGTTAAAATATGCCAAATTACAGCTTTTTAGTACTAAGGGTCCCTGAGTTAAACCGCGGACAGACAAACAGACGGACTTGGAGAAACTATGAGGGTTCCTTGTTTCACTACGGAACCCTAAATATTTGGATTATGGAGCATGAGGAATAAAGCATTTCGAAAGCGTAAAGATCTTGTAACTATATTAATATTGTAAAGAGATTGTCTTGGTATTTTGTAATAGGAATTATTTCAATTATATTAAGTTAATTTACTTACTTTCCCATATTTTGGTGTGAGACACTCTTCAACAAAGTGTAAGTTAACATAGGTAGCACCGATAAATGGATCGCTTGTCTGAAAAAGATATAATAAGTACTTAGTGATCAGCAACAAGTAATAATTATTTGTCGCTTTAAAAAGGCAGCCAACATTGTCTTTTCGACCTTTTAATTAAGCCTGATAGGATGAATATCCGGTCTAGGAATACCCAAATAAAATTAAATTGCATCATTTATCAGTATCCACGAAATGGGGTGGGGCCCAAGAAACACTTTTTTGTTGCTCCTTGTATCGTGACTGTAGATAGGTATGTAGGACCGTATTTTTTTCTTTGAATACGGTATACATGTATAGGTAGGCAGGCTATAGGTATCTACCGTATTCAAAGAAAAAACAAATGCAATGTGTAATCGGTGCGGATATCGAACCCGTCGCGTCAAAAATATCGTTTCAGTAGAAGCGGAGATACAGTCTTCAATCTAACAAAAGGTGGCATAGTCGCCCAATCGCCATTTAGATTTTTCTGCAAAGCTGCGGAATGAATGCTGATGAAACTGCTATACAAACATACGAGTGGGGAAAACTATAACAAACAAACATTACCGGGGATAGTAACTCATTAATTAGTGATCTTTACATCAAAATATCACGGCAGCGTAACACTTTGATCTTTAAGGCGCCATATCCCTGGTAATTTTTAGTTTGTTTAGTGTGTCCACTACCCATGCCAGTTCATCGTGCTCCGCAAACGCTCGTTCCATCATAGACCTCATCTATCGATTTCCATCAGGCGAGATCGAGTTCAATGCAGGCAATAGTATAAAATAAAAATAAACTCGAAAGAAAAATGAAAATGGCGGTGGGGTGATCATGCCACTTAGGTTCTTTTGCTTTTGCCTTTTGGAGCCATCCATAAATTACACCACACGTTAAGGGATTGGTTTTCAAGAACGTATGACATATGTGTGTTAGTTTATATTTTTTATGATTACCTATAATGATTTCACATCAATATTATTTTGACGTACTACCGTTGCTTAAGCGTTTAGTTAATAAATTAAAACATGCATATTTATAGCTAAATGAAACGGAAAACAAATAATTACCTTCCAAAACAGAAATACCCCATTGTTAAACCTATAGCAAGGCACACAGAATGTCGAAATTCCGGCGAGGCATATCTTAATGGTTTTCGAAACAGTCTTGCCAGGCATAGTGCAGCTACTTGTGAGATGCAAAAATTTACCTATTGAAAAAAAAAAGAATGAATAATGTGCAGCACGTAAAAGAAAATTGTGTAGGTATGAATTCGCCGCCGTAAATATTAAGGCACAACGATTTTTGGAAATGATCGACATAATAGAGCGTTGTTGCTGTCACTTAAGCTTGTGTAACAAGTCTCTTCTAAAAACGGTATTATGCCAATTTAACGTACGGCTACCTTAATTATATTAAGTACCTACGTGGGACACTCAGAAAGTTTTGCGAAAATAAAAATAAATTTACTATGAGTAAATATTTTTTATTAAATCTTTTCAAAGTACTCTCCACTCCACACACTTTGTATAGAGGCTCTTTACAAAGTTTCATGCGTCTGAACCAGTTTTCGAAACACTTTTTCCAGTCCGCAATAGACACCTCGTTTACAGCCTGCTCGAACGCTGACAGCGCATCTTCCGGCGACGAAAATTGTATCCCTTTGAGCTGATTTTTCATTATCGGGAACAAAAAGAAGTCACACGGTGCTAGGTCAGGGCTGTAAGGACTGACCTAGGAGTTTGACCGGCGTGCTGTCCAGGAAGTCCCTCGTTTTGAGCCCGGTGTGCGAAGGCGCGTTTTCGTGGTGGAGCAGTAGCAGAGAAAACTTCTGCAAGCATTTGGTAGTATACCATACAGTGTTGATGCTTCTTTGGTTCCATAAAGAAATTGACACCAAGTAGCCAGTCAAACTGAAAAATCTCGCGATCAAAATCTTCCCCCCGCTTCTAGATCGCTTCACCTTGGTAGGCGTTGATTCGTTTTAAACACAAATACTGTCGACAGGCGCTTCGTTTCTGGATCGTATTGCTAAATCCAAGACTCGTCACCTGCCCTCGCACCAATGTGGGAGTGGCGCGAGGAGGCAAAACGCGGGGCGTAACTCTGTTGCCGCGAGAAATCGCGGCACAGCGGACAGAGCTCCGGCGGGATTTCATGGCGACATTGAGGGTGTGATTGTCACAACCCAGTTCTGGGCACGCCACACTAGCGGCGATAACTCCCCACTTTGAGGAGTGAAAGAAAGAAAATACGTTTATTTAGCACAGACTAAAAGGCACACAAAGCAGGTAAAATTTATAAGAGTAGGTAACAATCAAATTGGAGAGGCGCCACGGCGTCCTCACCTTGATTGGTGGATCGCCCAGAGGACACGGTGAAGCATACGGTGGAGGTCTGCCCAGTCTGGGCAGGGCACCGCCGTTTCCTCGTGGAGTCGATCGGCGGCGGCGATCTCTTGCGTCCGGCCTTGTTAAAGTCCATGGTACGGAGCGAGAGGGAATGGGAAGCCGCCACCTCCTTCTGCGAAGCAGTAATGCTCGCGAAAGGGCAGGCGGAGCGCCGGTGGGCGCCAGGTAAGGACCAGGCCAGTGTCGACGGTGCGCCGTGTTCCACGTGCGCCTCAATGAGATGTCAGCAGAAATTGACGGGGTCATAAGGCCGATGCCTGCCGGGGTCGCGGGTTGTTCGAATGAAATACAAGAAAAAAAAAACTCATCACCTGTAATGATGTCGTAAACACACCCAAGACGAGCCTGCTTCAAATTTGTTTATCATATCCCGACACCATTCCACTCGGGCCTGCTTTTGAGCATCGGTGAGGTTGTGCGGCACCTAGCGCGAAACTACCCTCCTCACGCGAAGTTGCACGTGTAGAATTTCGTGAATGCTTCCCTTATCCAACCTGCAGTATGTGCTAAATCTCTTGATACAAAACTCGCCTATTTTCTGGGATTAAATTTTTCACTGCTAACACGTTATCTTCCGTAACAGCCGTCAAAGGGCGACCACTTCTTTCTTCATCCCTCAAAGTTAGTCGACCGAGCTTGAATTCGTTATACCAACAATACACGGTTATCTTAGAAGGGCCTTCATCCATGAATGCCATTTGAAGTCTATCGTAGATTCGTCCGGTTTCAGACGACACGATGTTTATGATGAAATCGTAAAAATCGTGTCCACTTTTTTATGAGACACGATAATTTAAATTAGCTCGCAAACAATGTGGCGAGAAATTTTGAAATTGGAACCTATACTTACTACCTATTTTTACTTAGAAATAATCATATTTTCAAAATAGATTACAACAAGCCAGTCTCTCATACAAAAAAAACTTTTTATCGCAATACTTTCTGAGTGGCCTGGTACACAAGCAACAACTTACCTATCTACAACCAATTTATAATGCTGATTTTGAAATCTATGATTCCTTGCCAACTAACGCCAGTAAGACAATAAAATAGCATCATTTAATTTAATTTTATGGTTACCGAAAACCTGCTCGACGCGACAACGCGAAACAAAGGCTCTTCGCGAGACTCGCGGTGCCGTTGTGTCACGCTGTCGCGTCACGCCTCTGTGAACGAGCTAAAATTCGTTTTTATTTGCAATGAAAATAATGCTTAATATACATTAGCATGTGAAAATGCATTAATCTGCGTCAAAATTGCGTGCTTAATACACTTTCAATCACGACCGTATGATTGTGAACACATTTAGTTTATACCTGTGGTATATACGAGATCTATCTCGCGAGATTGTAAACTGTCGATCAATTGTGAACTGTATCATACTGCTTACGTATTAACTTGCGAAAGTTTTTAATCTATCCGTGTCAAACCGTCAAATTGTGGCACTTACGGACATGGTTCATAATCTGTCCGAATCATACTTACACCCGTAAAATTGTGAACCGTCCCTGATTTGTCGTTCTTGGCGTTATCCGTATTAGAGTTACTAATCACGACCAAATGGGTTAAGTTAGAACTGTGACCTACTGCTACTTCCAAAAGAATTTATTATTTAGAGTTCGGTTCTGGCCGGTCGCCCCGGTCGGTTGTGTTGTGTGAGCCGGACTCCTAAAACAAGCTGTGTTGCGGGCCAATCTGGTGATCTCACCAGATTTGCCCGCACAATTGTCGTCATGTATATAAAATTAAAGCATTGTTTCCAAAGTTATTATTTTGTTTACATAGGGATTTTACGTATTAGTTTATTTTACAATAATCGGTTGCAAGAGGAGACCTCTATGCGTCGTACCACAAGCTCTACAATTATGTACATCAAGATGCACGTGTCCGAGTATAAAGTGAACGGCAAACAAAAGCTTTTACACTGGGTAAAACTGTGCCATGAAAGTGTCGAACTTGTACCGCGTCTGAGCTGGACGTTAGCACCGAGGAGAAGGCTGACCACGCCCTAGACACTCTTACCGACGACTCATCGGAGCCTGTGGACTGCAGGACTTGGGCTCATCTTGGTCATCGCCCGGTTCCCGCTAGTCGACCGTTTACCAGTGCTATAGTGTTACAAAATCGTTTTTCGGTTCAAAAGTGCTACAAACATTTAGAGATCGAACCGAAGCTTTCATTTAGAGAATTTATTCTGGAAGTGTTACGTGTTTAAATATTAATATTAAACTAACTTGAAAACTTCTGCTAAAGTTTATTTCTAAAGGTTATTTTATTTCTTAATCGAAATTAGATAGCAGACAAAGTGAACCGTATAGAATCTGCACTAACAAAGTATCACTTTTCATGAATCATATTTGCTGCAATTAGGGTTACTTATCCACAATAAGTGGTTGTTTGTTTGAAATTATAATTTTCATGTAAATAAACTTCACCTTGAAACCTAAAGTTTTCTCCTACTTCTACATAAGTATTTGAAAACGAAAACATTAGTTTTGTAAGTAGCTATTTATATTTAGAAATATAATAGTTGTTAATGGTGATCTGTAGCGCTATTCTGTTTCCATTTCACCGTGGAAACTTAGGGAAGTGAGCGTGGAGTGAGCTGTCAGGGCCACTGATGCCAGGGATTGATCAAGAAGGGATGACATTGACAGCTCACTCCACGCAAGTTTTCACAGTAAAAATCTCAACGTGCAAACCCGGATGAAGTTGGAGTGACCTGTCATTCCACCTGCATGTCGATTCAGTAAAAGTCTCACCGTGAAGACTTGCGTGGAGTGAGCTGTGAGTGTCATCCCGACTTGGTCACTCGCTAGCATCAGCCGATCTATTCTGTAAAATCTCACCATGAAGACTTGTGTGATGTGAGCTGTGAGTGTCATCCCGTATTGGTCACTCCCTAGCATCAGCCGATCTATTCTGTCAAAATTTCACCGTGAAGACTTGCGTGATGTGAGCTGTGAGCGTCATCCCGTCTTGGTCAATCCCTAGCATCAACCGATCTAGTGTGTAAATTTCTCACCGTGAAAACTTGCGTGGAGTGAGCTGTTAGTGTCATCCCGTCTTGGTCACTCCCTAGCATCAGCCGATCTATTCTGTAAAAATCCCACCGTGAAGACTTGCGTGGAGTGAGCTGTGAGTGTCATCCCGTCTTGGTCACTCCCTAGCATCAGCCGATGTATTCTGTAAAAATATCACCGTGAAGACTTGCGTGGAGTGAGCTGTGAGTGTCATCCCGTCTCGGTCACTCCCTAGCATCAGCCGATCTATTTTGTAAAAATGTCACTGTGAAGACTTGCGTGAAGTGAGCTGTGAGTGTCATCCCGTCTTGGTCACTCCCTAGCATCAGCCGATCTATTCTGTAAAATGTCACCGTGAAGACTTGCGTGGAGTGAGCTGTGAGTGTCATCCCGTCTCGGTCACTCCCTAGCATCAGCCGATCTATTTTGTAAAAATCCCACCGTGAAGACTTGCGTGAAGTGAGCTGTGAGTGTCATCCCGTCTTGGTCACTCCCTAGCATCAGCCGATCTATTCTGTAAAATGTCACCGTGAAGACTTGCGTGGAGTGAGCTGTGAGTGTCATCCCGTCTCGGTCACTCCCTAGCATCAGCCGATCTATTTTGTAAAAATGTCACTGTGAAGACTTGCGTGATGTGAGCTGTGAGCGTCATCCCGTCTTGGTCAATCCCTAGCATCAACCGATCTAGTGTGTAAAAATCTCACCGTGAAAACTTGCGTGGAGTGAGCTGTTAGTGTCATCCCGTCTTGGTCACTCCCTAGCATCAGCCGATCTATTCTGTAAAAATCCCACCGTGAAGACTTGCGTGGAGTGAGCTGTGAGTGTCATCCCGTCTTGGTCACTCCCTAGCATCAGCCGATCTATTCTGTAAAAATCTCACCGTGAAGACTTGCGTGGAGTGAGCTGTGAGTGTCATCCCGTCTTGGACACTCCCTAGCATCAGCCGATCTATTCTGTGAAAATCTCACCGTGAAGACTTGCGTGATGTGAGCTGTGAGTTTCATCCCGTCTTGGTCAATCCCTAGCATCAGTGGCACTGACAGCTCACTCCACGCTCACTTCACCTAAGTTTTCACGGTGAGATGGTTACAGAATAGATCGGCTGAGATGATCAATAATAGTGATTGTTAATTATTGCTTTGTTTGGTTTTTGTTGGCAAATTTATGTATTTGCCAACAAAAACCAAACAAAGCAATAATTAACAATCACTATTATAAATAATGTTAACATGAAAACATAGCAAAAATGTAATATTTATTGTTTGTTTGTAAGAAACGATGTATGAAATATTATTGACATGAGTAGATAATTTATTGTGTATTGTTTTAATAAGTAGGTAGCATAAAGCAAAATTCTATAAAATAAACAAGTGTCTCATCACCACAGCTTAAACAACATAAGTACATTAAATTTTATCAGTTTTCATGCTAAAACTCTCTCTGTAACATTATTTCAATAAATTGAAATGATCCAACATGACTAACATTTGTCGACGGAAGTATAGACAAAATGACAGATCTTTTATTCATGTAATTTTATGTTCTTCTAAACTCGTTTGTATGGTGGTCATGCTACGTGAATAGGTGTAAAAAATAACCCATCATCATGCCGTCATCTACGCACTCTGTACGTAAGTACATAATATTGAGCAAAAATTGTTGCTGTATGTTTGAGGTGAAAAACAGCTGTTTGCGGTAGCGCGCAATGTTAACACTCAAAAGATTCTTTAAACTTAGAACACTAAACAGTACGGGGGACGTTGGTACTACTTTAAAATTTAGATAAATCTTTTCGTATCGATGGAATTTATGCAATCAAATCCTGATCCAGCTAGTCCCTTGCTGCCTTCTTCCAGCGACGCCCTAAGCCGAGGCCCGTACCCCACAGGGGGTGCCCTTAGCGTGTAGTCGCTTAGTTTTTAATTTTTTTAAGTCCTGGTTGGAGGCCTTAATTTATTAGCGCTACCACAGGCAAGTCCGCTTAAGCAGACGACAACCTCATAGGTTGACCTATGTGATGCCATTCCCAAAAAAAAAAAAAAAAAATGCAATTAAAAATGTGTCGACCCACGACACCATCGAGTTGGCCACGTTTATCGAGGCATCAGTTGCGTTTTTAAGGTCCTCAAATGGTTTGGTATGGTTTGGTCATCACCACACTCGCATTGGGTGTCAGTGTTTGCAGCGACGTAGATACTTAGGTCCGCAGTCGATTCTTCTCCATTCAGCCTGCTGTATATCACGTTCGGATAGCAAAGGCCCTTGGGTTGAACAAAGTGGCGTGGTGGGGTGTGCTGTTTTTCCCACATCTCTTTTCTTACCATAAGCGATTGGTTTAGACGATGAGGATGAAAATTTTCACAACAACCTTTTTATATACTTTAGGTACCTAAGTACTACCTATACCTTTTTTTCAAAATCTGTGCATGCAGATCAAATTGTCTCAAAAAGTTGAGGACAGTCTCCTAAGACCGTTTTCCTGTAAGTAGCTTCAACAATTATGGTTCTCAAAAATCCACCCAATATAAAGGTATTCTAGCGTCATAGCAAACTAGGACTCTAGTGGCGGCAACTAGTTGCTCATACGCGGTTACGACGTATATGAATTTAATGAGGCTGGCGACTGTGCTCCAATGTGTGCGTGCGCGCAATTGGCAACTAGACTTTGCGACCGCTTGACGAAAATTCATAGAAAGTGTACGAATTAAGGTGCTTTCCCGACCAAGCGACCTTGAGCGTTCGGTCCTTCAGTCTCAGTCTCGTTTTGTCCAGCTCTCGTTAATTATTTTGTTAAACAAAGATTTGCTTTCTTTGAAATAAAATAAATCGTGAATAATTTAGATTTTTTAATTATCTATTCATTAATGTAATCCTCAAATTATTTAAACGTCATCATTAGCAACAGATGCATGCAATCAATCATTTTAATCACTTTTTGATAAGGATATTTTAAATGCTATTGCAACAAAAAATTATTTATAAAAATATTAATGCCATAAAATATGCTTTAAGATTTAATTTAGTACTCTTAATAATTAATGAGTTAATGGCCTCTGAATAACGCACTGTCGCATGTTTTTGCTTGCAGTAGTGCCTTAAGCATGTTACGATTCCTGTGTGTGACCCAGAAGTTGTAAGGTTAATTAGGAATTTAGTGTGTGACAGCACACAATAAATTATTATTTATTATGCTGAGTTATGCGTATTTTTAAAAACAACATAAAAACTAGTTTACTTTCATTGCCTACTGGAATTAAGTAATTACCGTAATGCCACCCACATTTATGCATTCATAGGGAAACAAACAGAATTGACAGAATTACAGAATAATCAAAATAAATTGATTCACAAGTATTTTTTTTGTGTTCGGGAAACATTTTGCTGTGTTGCTGGCGACATGCTTATGTTCTGTATTCATGGTAAACGAAAATTGCGCAACTTTTGATGTTTCTGGAACCTATGTAGTGTAAATGTTTCTCAACTTGACATTAACTATGACAAATGGCAAGTTTGTTGGCGCCTATGAATTTTGTCCCATATCCCACTTGCTTGTTCGTTTTAGTTAGGCCAAAGCTTAATTCAGATTAGTTGCTTTTAAATTTAACCATTTTTTTTTCAAAGCTCTTATTTTATCAAAATAAAATCATTCCTAGTAAGCAAACCATTAAAAAACTTTATATTCCATAAAAACACATATTAATTATCATGCAGAATTGCAAACCATCTCTAACAACACCATTTATGCAACGATGACAAACCCATGTTTGTACAAGTTGCATTGTTCCTTCTGGACCTCTATCTTAGACGATTTCTGACCGCAACAGGCAACTCTTTATCTGTCTACTGGTTTCTTGGTGTTTTGTAGTAATTTCATTGAAATGATTTATTATGTAAAATCAAACAAGTTATTGAATGGAGTTACTTACTAGGTCTAGAGGAAGCCCAATTCTGCTCGATAAGAACAGGAATATTCTACTGCCATCATAGTAATCATAAAACGTCATTGCCAGGGTTTTTACTGCAAATAAACATTAGTGTACAAAACATTGTTTGGAGCATCACAAGATAAAATCACATGTTTCAACCAATTAGCATTATTTAATTACCCTCTCCAGGCTGCTAATACACCATAAATATAAATCTCGTAATAACTATATTTTTATTTCTAGAACCTAAAACACTATAAGGCTTTATTGTTTGCCAGTTAACACAACACCGAATTAACACCCTTCTATTGAATAGAGCCTTCTAAATAGTCGGCTTCTATTGCCCTAACAACGAAACTGTCCATTCAATAAAATATCAATTCAAGCCAACTTTACAGTACATAACGTATATAAAAGAGATTGATCAACAATGTATTTTTCAATTTCATCAAGTTGTGCCGATTACAATTACTTGACAAACGTCATTCATTTCAATTGACGGCTTCTTGATACTCTGTGCATCATAGGCTTGGGCAAAAAATTTCGATATATCAAAATATCGATATTTTTTCAGAAAAAAAATCGATATAAATTAGCGATATTTTTTCCCGCGATGTTTCAATTTACGACATTTATTTTCAGATATCAAAATCTATATATTTTTAAAGCTCTGCTGTCTGCTCATGCGTCACATCATGTTTTTGACCAATCCGATTTCTTAAATTTAGAAAATATGCAGTAGACATTGCTTGTTGGTTTGGTTGGTATCACTGCACTGGACTGACTGCATTTTAGAGTGTTGGTACGAACGTTGTTTTGTTTTGCTGTTTTGTCACGAGTAAACTAAGCGTAGCTCATTGTTATTTTTTTTGTGTGAATTGTATTTATGTTAAATTAAACATCATGTCTGCTGTATGGAAGTTCTTTAAAAAAAGTGGGAACAAAGAACCTGTTTCTTGCAACTTGTGGGGTAAAAAGTATAAAACTTGTGGAAACACTACAAATTTGGCAACACATTTAAAAACGAAGCACCATTTTGCTTATTTACAAATGGTAGACATACAAAATGGGTAAATTGTCAACATTTTACGCCGGTTCTCTCGGATATCGCTCTAAAATATTTGATTTGTCAAGCATCTTCAGTGTCATCTGAAAGAGTAGCTTCAGTGGTAAATTTGGCTGTGCCAAATGATAGGAGCAGATTAACAGGGGAACACATCAAACAAAGAGTGCTCCTGATGTCAATATCAGACAAATACTGGTTTGAATAATGTTTTTTTTATTTTGTTTTTTTTTTTATGTCGAGCAATTCGATATTTTTTTTTAATCATAAAACTTATGTTGAAACAGACAGATGTGTATTTGCTTTAAAATTTCGATAATTTTGGCAATTGTTATAAATAATTGCAAATTCGGCAAAAAATATTTGAAAAATATCGATATTTTTTCCATTTGCCCATCCCTAGACTGCATCACACCAGTCACCACCAATACACCAAGGCCGCATTCCGAGTTGAACAATAATCGCTGACAGCGCTCACATATATTTCGCTTACCGATTTAGATAACACGAGTATGACAGCTGAGAGCTGTCAACAATTCGCCCACAGTGATATTATTAAAGGGCATGGTCGGCGTTTTCGCTAGATGGCGCATGTCATGACGTCATCTACGACGATTCAGATGACATCGATATCGCGCTCACGCGAATTCGGTACGGACGTAAGCCCGCATTTTACATCCCAATTCCGAATGCGGCCCGCCAACATTCGCCTTGAGCTAGAGCACAGACTACAAAAATAGAAATAACAGGTATAGCTAGATTAAAAAAACATACTAGCTTTAAAAAAAAACAGTACAAAACTGTAAAACAAACTATGATAAATGACTTTTTGGCGGGCTTTTGAAAAGGGCGGTCTAAAATAATTTGTTTAAAATATTTTAATTTATGTTTTTTGTTATGTAGTGTAGTAATTTGTTATATACCTTAGATTAGGTAGGTGTATATAGCAGTAAGTTTTTTTTCTTTAATTTTTAACTGTATTTAAATATGGATGTTGAGCCGGAACCTCCCGACAAAAATCCCTTAATATCTTTGATAGAAGCGGATAAATTTATTAATGCCTCGGTTTCTCAAGAGTACTTGAAGAAATTCAATTCTCCTTCATCTTCTGAAGGTTCTGTTTGGGTCCCAACTCAGACGGTTATTCTTACATTTGGCGGTCAGAAACTTCCATCACATGTTTATTCTTTTTTTACCTCTATATCAGTAGAACAATATTTCTTTCCTACTATTCAATGTTTTCATTGTTGTACATTTGGACATACTCGTGTTAAGTGTCGCAGCCAACCACGTTGTTTCAAATGTGGTGATAACCATGATGGCGTTAACTGCACTATGGGGAAGGTCGGGCAAAGCTAATTGTAGATGGCGTGACCATAGCTAGGTCCCTACGGCCTACAAAAATTTTGACATTTCGTTCATTCATTTCATTTTATGTTCATTCATGAGTTTGATTTTATTTCACTATTTCGTAATTTTCGGTGATTTCAGTATTTCAAATCAAGTAATTGACATGGAAAGTGTCAGAATTAATATTTCCTCGCAATCACTTTCTTCAAAATGTTCACGACATAAATTCGAACTCTAAAAAATCTGTACGAATAGCTTTAAAGCACAATCTTCTAATTTTAGGGGCTTACGAGAAATTCGAACTCTAATTTCTGAGTATCTAGGAACACAACATCGAGTCAACTTTCGCTAAAATAAAATAAAACCACATCACGCCTTGTATTTTTAGCTTGTGTTGGGAACTAGCTACGACAGCGCCATTTTGACAGTTGCCTTCCCCATTGAGGACTTTAATTGTTTAAATTGTTCTGGTGCTCATAAGTGCACAAATAAAATCTGTCCAGAATATGAGAGACAAACAAAGATTAAGAGGCACATGTCACTTAACAAAGTTTCATACATAGAGGCATCAAAATTATTTCAACCAAGCAAAAGATTATTCTCAGAGGTGGTTTCCACTGAAGCCATTTCAGAAACTAAACCTCCTGGTGTTAGTCCTTTAAAGTCTTTTATATTAATGTTTTTATTGACAATTATCATATTATTACCTTACCTATATGTTTTACAAATAACACATATAATATATATTGAAAATTAAATAAATTAACCTTTGAAATAAACACGAACTTTATAATCACCAAATCTAAACGTGACACTGGCTGAATGCACAAACTGGGCGAAGCCAAAAGGAAAAAGAAAACACAAAATAAAAATAAATTGACCCAATGGGGAAGGTCGGGCAAAGCTAATTGTAGATGGCGTGACCATAGCTAGGTCCCTACGGCCTACAATAAATTTGACATTTCGTTCACTCATGTCATTTTATGTTCATTCATGAGTTTGATAAAATTTCACTATTTCGTTATTTACGGTGATTTCAGTATTTCAAATCAAGTACTTGACATGGAAAGTGTCAGAATTTTAAACCTTGAATATTTCCTCGTAATCATTTTCTTCAAAATGTTTTCGACATAAACTCGAACTCAAAAAAATCTCTACGAATAGCTTTAAACCACAATCTTCTAATTTTAGGGGCTTTCGGGATACTGTAGACTCTAATTTCGGAGTATCTAGGAACACAACAACATGTCTATTTTTGCTACGAGGGCGGGTCAATAAGTCCGTGTTTTGAATTTCTGACTGACTACTCCTGTCAACAGGCATATGTCAGTTGACTCCTGTCAAAATTTGAACTTGCTGCGTCAGCTAGTTTGTGTTTGACAGCTATCTTTATCAGACTACCCAGTAATTTGAGGAAAAAATGGAAAAAAGTGAATTTCGTGTGCTTATTATTTTTTGCGAAAAAAAACCATTACCGACACCAATGCTAAGCTTGATAATTACTATGGGGACTCTGCACCATCGATTTCAATGGTAAAAAAGTGGTTTACTGAATTTCGTTGTGGCCGTACAAGCACTGAAGATGCCGAACGTCCTGGACGCCCACTTGAGGTATCTTCACCCGAAATAATCGAAAAAATTCACGATATGGTGTTGGCCGACCGAAGATTCAAAGTGCAAGAGATTGTGGAAGCCGTAGGGATCTCGCATGGCTCAGTGGTTTCAATTTTGAATGATCAGTTGGGCATGAAAAAGCTTTCCGCAAGATGGGTGCCGCGTTTGCTCACAGTCGACCACAAACGCAATCGTGTAACAACTTCACAGGAAGGTTTGGCGTTGTTTAATCGCAATATGGAGGAGTTTTTGCGCCGTTTTGTAACCGTGGACGAAACATGGATCCATCACAACACACCAGAGACCAAACAACAGTCAAAACAGTGGATTTCTAAGCGTGAATCGGCGCCAAAGAAGGCCAAGGTGGGTTTGTCAGCCAATAAAGTTATGGCGACTGTTTTTTGGGATGCACGCGGGATAATCCACATTGACTACCTTCAAAAGGGAAGAACAATCAATGGGAAATATTATGCCAACTTATTGGACCGATTCAATGACGATTTGAAAAAAAACTGACCTCATTTGGCCAAGAAAAAAGTTCCTTTATACCAAGACAATGCAAGGGTGCACACATGTGCAGTTGCCATGGCAAGGGTGCACACATGTGCAAATCCATGAATTGGGCTACATCCGCCCTATTCTCCAGATTTGGCTCCGAGTGACTACTTCTTGTTCCCAAACCTGAAGAAATGGCTTGGTGGAAAAAGATTTGACTCCAATGATGAAGTCACTCGCAAACAAAGGCCTATTTTGAGGACCTCGACAAACCATATTTTTTGGAAGGGATAAAAAAATTGGAGAAGCGTCGGACAAAGTGTATAGAGCTCAAGGGAGACTACGTTGAAAAATAAAACATTTATTTAGCAAAAAATCTGTTTTATTCCAAAAGTCACGGACTTATTGACCCGCCCTCGTAATATAAAATAAAACCACATCACGCCTTGTATTATTAACTTGTGTTGGGAACTAGCTTCGACAGCGCCATTTTGACAGTTGTCTTCCCTAAAAATTCCATGTATTTGTTGAATCTGTGTTTAGCCAGGTCAAAAAATTATAATTTTAAAAAAGTTTTTGACATTGACATATTGTCTATTGATGACAGACGTCAGATCAGAGTCACACTCAGTGTCCACACCTTAGGGTATTTTACCCTAAATTTAGGGTATTTTTACGCGTATAGGGTATTTTTTAGGGTAGAAAATTATTTAGGATATTTTTCAGGGTAAAATAAATATATAAGGATTTTTATAGAATGTTGAAAACTCCTTGCAATCAAAAGGGTGATTGATTGAATACGTGTTTCTGAACGTACATAACTTGTTGTGACGATGTACCGTTCTCTTCAGTCTTCCGCTAGCATAAGAATCTATTTTTGAAAGACAAATTTGAATGAAATGTACGATTTTAAGAAAAAATATTACTGCAGATGACATAGAAGCCCAGACTATTAAGGATGCATTCCAAGAATGTTTGGAAAGGGTGTTATAGTTTGGCTATTAGTTTATTACTAAATTGCATTTATACGTAAATTAAAAAAAAGTTAGGGTAAAAACAAAAAAAAAATGCCTAATTTAGGGTAATTTCGGCGAGAGTTAGGGTAAAATACAAAAACGAAGGTGGCAACACTGGTCACACTGTCACACTCACATTTCTAGCATTTCATTGTTTAGATTTTGATCAGAAGTACTTTGATTGAATTTAGCCAATCTAATATTATTAAAAATGTCTATAGGTTCAGTTTATGAAACCGCTTACAGAGGAGACTATAATCAAGTTAAAGTGAAAGTTGATGAAGATGATGCTTTAATAAATACACCTGATTCAGTAAGCTTTCCTTTTGTTAGTGTTGGCTCATTTTATTCGAAAAAAAAATCCGCCATTCATAGGCTAAAAGATGATGATGTAAAAAGTTTCGTGAATAACACTTCACTACCACTTTCGTGTTTCATTTCACGTTACTATTTACATCTATTTCTCTTTACCCAACATTTTTCTGAAAAATATCGTACAGTACAGCAGTGACGAGGCGAAATCGCCCAATTTTTATAAATTAGTTTTGAAGGCGGACTATATTTTTGGGGGGATCTTGGGAGGGTTAATCTGGGTTGTTGGGGGATTTGGGGATTTTTATCACCCAAACTGTAATCCGGGAAAAGTCCGAGATGATTAAATTGGTAATTTTTACCGATTACGTTTTTACAGCTTTCGGCTGTTTCTATTATTCCATGACATAAAAGAAAAATATAACCTACTCCAGTTATTAAAATCTTCCTCGGAGTAATTGCGTAACACACTATCAGTAGTAATACTTTCAGTTTGACAGTCCAAAAACATTCATTGCGTTATTTACGTTATTGAGCATACAATTTTTTCGAACATATGAAGCACTACCCGGGGATATTTGCAGAAACTCGCATGGTCTGCTTCCATGCGGCTTCTATGCGCGTTCTTGGTTCATACGGTTCGGGCGATCGCCAACTATCCTGATTAATGATTACCATGCAAGCAGGCTGAGGAGAAAAACTTTAAATTTTCACGGTCAGTGGCACATCTTAGGGCCGGAGTAGATAAAAGCAAAGTACCACAAAAGCAAAGTAGTTGTCAGACAGTTTACCAGTTTGCTAAAAATAAAAATATACAGCTATGTTTACCACCACATAGAAGCAATCTGACACCATTGATTTTTGTTGGAAGTAACCTGACACAAAACTGACTGAATGAAATAAAGTGGATTTCCGGTATAACAACAATGATGGGACCACTCTAATATGTCCCGTCTGTTGCCCCATACTATGTTCTGTTTCCTACACTTTGGGTGTTGGCAACAGTACCTACTCGCTAAGCTATTGTTTATTTCGAACTATACCAAATACTGAGTTAATACATCTCGCGCGAGTAACAATGTCCACAGCAACTGTGACTACTCTTGCATTAATGCATTAATGCATCAAAATTCATCCACATGGGTGTCAGCAGTAAAAGTGCCTTAAAGGCTTGCAACAAATTATTATAATAGCTGGCTAATGCCTGGCATTGCAATTTCTTTTAAAACCGTCTTCATTGAGCACACAACAACTTACCAAAGTTTCATCTCATCACAATGAGCCATTTTCAAGTTTAAACAATACTAACAAACAGCAATTGATTTTTGTATGGGCATGAGCATGAGGTCCTGGGTTCGATTCCCAGGTCGGGCAACGTGTTGTTGGGTTTTTCTATCTGGAATTTCTCAGTAGCGGCCCGGGGTCTGGATTTGTGCCCGGTTGATTTTTGTATTAAAGATAAATATTATAAACTACATATTACCTTGGAAGGCAAAGCAAAACGTACACATCAAATACTAAATTATTTATACTAGCTTCTGCCTGTGACTTCATTTGTGTGGGAGTCGTACCTGCGCTATTCCTTCGTTTGGTAAATCCAATTAGTAGGTCCTGATATTAGCCCATTTAAAATATAATGAAAATTTCAAACTACTATTTAATTTCTAGTTTATAAAAGTCAAAATCTGTAGGTAACTAATTAGACTAAGCGTAGGGCTATTCGCTCACACCCCGCGGCATTTTTTACTTTCAGCATTACAAAATATTAAAAAAGCCTCTGCTATGTATTTTAAAATTACGGGTATTTAAATAAAAACTTAACTATTATGACCGAATCCTGCTTGACGTCGACTTACGGCACACCCTGTATATCATTTCTGTTGGATAGAGTTTAATAACATGATACGAATGTCATCGTCTTTACATTCTACCCGAGTTTTGATTGTTTTTTTTTTTAAAGTGGTTATTGTTACTTAACTGCTTAGACATTAGCTTCGCGGACGTTTTCTGTGGGTCTTGAAGTCACGCATTTTTTTTTTTTTTGTATTTTTTTTTATCTTTTCAGAATCAACGTCTCCTTATTCATTGGGCTTCACTGGGTGGAAACGAAAATTTAGTGGACTTTTTGATAGATTTAGGAAGTCCGGTTGATCCACTGGATGACACAAATTCAACTCCTTTAATATTATCCGCTTCAGCTGGGAGAGTAGAAGTAGTGAAACTGCTGTTAAGCAAAGGAGCCGATGTTAATAAAAAGACTATTCGAGGACAGTCGTCTTTACATTATGCTTGCTCAAAGGGTCATTTGGAGGTAATTAAAAGTTAACGATCTATAAAATAATTATTTTGTGATGTAATTAATAAACAACAGTTATACTTCATTAAGTAATTTCATTTAAAATATTGTTTGTATTTTTAGAAGAGATCTAGATACTAAGAGTAATCTCAATGCCTAATGTTATTAATATTTTTTGAAATATTATTTGCAGGTGTCGAAGTTATTAATAAACTTTGACGCAAATGTTAATGATACAGATGTATTGAGTGCAACTCCTCTGCATCGTGCTGCTGCTCAAGGGAGGAGTAATATTGTGGAGCTTCTCCTTACTTCACCACAAATTAAAGTAGATGTTTGTGATTCCACTGGCTCGACACCTCTGTTAGTATTTGGCTATTTGGTGGGACGACTTTATGAAATAAGTAGTTGACTGACTTGGTTTGCTATGTCACTTACAGATAGCAAGATTGAATTTGAGAAATCCTTCTAAATATTCTAAACCTTATCAAACTTATTAAAACTGCATAAAAGGATTTTAGAATCTAAACTAAAAAAAAAATAGGGTTCCGTATAAAGGGTGCCAATGGAACCATTTTTAAGCCTCTGCTGTCCGTCCGTCTGAAAGCGGGCGGTATAAATTCGGTTCAATTGATTGTGGTGGCCAGTGTCTCATAAAAAAACCCATCCTTCAAAAAATAATAAAAAAAGTAAGTTGAGAGTCTATTTTTGAGAGAGAGAGAGAGAGAATTTCCTATGATATGTATGGAAAGAGTTTTTCGCGATTTCTGACCATTCTAGTACTCAAACTTCAGTTGGTCCCATAAAGTTTTTTGATCCTTAGAGGCTCCCCCAAACAGGCGCGACGCTGTGCGTCAGCGTCGCGGTGGCGACACAAAGGCACCGCTCGTCGCGCGCGACACGCGGTGCCTTTGAATCGCGTTGTGGCGTCGCGCCAGTGCGTACGTGCCTTAATGATAAGAAACGAGCGGAAGGCATCAAAAAAATTCGATCTTGTTCATTTTCTTATAAAATAAGTTTTTACATAGATTTCCCATAAAACAAACTTTTGCGATTGTAACCAAAAACATTCCATATCTCAAAAAAAAAATACACTACGTTTGTGTTGTCTTTAAAACAATTTTCATGGAAAGTGTTTTTATCTTCTACCAACTTCAATTATTTCAGACTTTTCCACCATTCCAGAAAGTTATAGGGGCACTTTTTTTCTAGAAGCGTACCAACAACTCCAAATTGACTTAAAATAATTAAAAAAAAAACACTCAGAAACATCATAATCTTTTTTTATGAGTTCCAACACAACACGTTTAAGTAAATTGTTTTTTTTCATCCGTCCTTTCCATGTATGAGGATTTCCACAGAAAATTTTGTTTCCTAATCTCATTAATTTTTATTTTCCTTAGCTCCCATGCTCAACACTCGTTTAGCGGTTCATAGAATACCCCTTCCTTCCAAATTTCATTAATATGGTGCCAATAGTCTGAGTAAAATGGCTGTGTGACATACGGACGGACGGGTAGACGAACTCGCAGGAGGGAATTATATGCTTTCGGTTTTCCTATTTGGCTACGGAACCTAAAAAACTACTCCCCATTGCCTATTGTATTTTAGAATGTCTTTAAGTTGACAAAACTTTTTTTTTTCAGCCACATTGCTTGTGAAGAAGAAAGGGAAGCAGTAGCTTGTATGTTGGTGAAAGCTGGAGCTAACTTGGAATTAGCTAATAAAGATAAAAAGACACCACTTGATTTGAGTTCTGTCAAGTTGAAAGATATTTTACGTGCTATCTTAAAATAAAGCAAGTTCTGTTTGAGACATCTACATACTTCTTTCAATTATTCTTTTGTTTTTACAATACAATTTTAGGCAGTCGCATAATGTATTAAAAATGTAAAAAACTTTTTTTTATACTCTAGAGATGTTTCTTGGTGTCGGGTAAAAAAAAAAATTGCTTTTATTTCCTGCTTCAATATTTGCTACTTGAAACGAATAGTAGACACGCTACGATCTACACGTACCCGACTTAAATCTACGCAGCAGTACGTATGTTTCCCACATTGAAGCTTGTTTCTAATTTATCCTCATTTTTGTACACTGATCACCATTGAAACCATTCCAAACACGATTCTTCTGTTGAATGTTGACGACGGTTGTCCTGCAAATTCCAGGTGACGCTGCAACATCAGTTCAAAGCTGCTATGTGCTTCTATTTCTAATATTATTGAAGCAATAGAATACCAAATTTTGACTCGATCAGCCCTGTGGAAGATGCTCACATCCTTTTATAGACAACTAGAAAAGAGCTGAAAATACTCAAACGGCTGTACAGCTTTTCTTGAGTCACCGATTAAGTCACCTTTTGAAGAAAAATAAATTAACGGTTCAGCCGTTAGGGACCTCTAGGATGCTCGTTCTTTGAGGCGCCGATCAGCCCGCCGGTGGAACGCTTCCCAAAGGGTCATGGCCATCTGGCTGGTCCGGGGATACCGTACGGTCTCCTGCGAGGTGGCGAGTCTCCTTGCCGGATTGTCACCATGGGATCTGGATGCAAAAGCCCTCGCGCACGTATGGGAGTGGCGCGAGGCAAAACGCCAAGGTGTAACTCCGCTGCCACGAGAAATCACAGTACAGCGGAGAGAGCTCCGGCGGGATCTCATGGCGACATGGAGGGTGCGATTGTCGCAACCCAGTGCTGGGCACGCCACAAGAGCGGCGGCAAGTCCCGTCTTTGAGGAGTGGTTGGAGAGGCGCCACGGCGTCCTCACCTTCCGGCTGACACAAGTCCTCACCGGACACTGTTGTCTCGGGAGGTTCCTGTGTCGTATAAGGCGGGAGGAAACGCCCGGGTGTCACCATTGTGCGGATCGCCCGGAGGACACGGTGGAGGTCTGCCCTGCTCGGGCGGAGAACCGCCGTGTACTCGCGGAGGCGATCGGCTGCGGCGATATCTCGTGTCCGGCCCTGGTCCAGGCCATGGTACGGAGCAAGAGGGAATGGAAAGTCGTAACCTCCTTCTGCGAAGCAGTAATGCTAGCGAAGGAGGAGGCGGAGCGCATGAGGGAGAGAGCCTTGCGCCATCACGCCCCCCTTGGTCGCCGCAGGAGACGCCCTGGGCATCGGGAGTCGCCTGCAGATTCCCGGCCACCGTAAGCGCGGGCTTGCGGACGGCGAGCAATGGGTAGCTAGCCGTCCGGTAAGGACCAGGCCCGGCTCGACGGCGCGTCGTGTTCTTCTACGCGCGCCTCAAAGAGATGTCAGCACAAAATGACGGGGTCCGATAGGGCCGGCGTCTCAGGATCGCGGGAAATTCGGAAGAGAAACCGTGGCCCTGGCACAGGCAACTGAATGAACACGGGTGGGTTTTAGTCAGTAAAACTCTGACACGCCCTCCCGCTACACCCAGAGCGGGAGAAGTCCAAATGAGTTCTACGCCGAGTTCTTTTCACTATTAAACACGCAATTTAATAAAACTTTTCCACTAAAGACTAAAAGTATTAATACAAAGTTTTTATTTAGTGATTGGGCTACTCCTGGCATTCGTAAAAGTAGAGAAAATCTATTTGAACTTTATGGCCTAAAGCAACATGTGACTCATACAAGCTTTCATCAGTATGTTGCAAGATATTTAAAAATGTGTGCAAAATAGCTAAAGCTCTATATATTAGTAATAAAATAAAATCAGCTGATGATAAAATAAAAACTACCTGGCAAATAATGAAACAGGTAGGAAAAAACAGCGTAATATTGAATTTAATTTAGTGACTGCACGTGGCCCCATCAACTCAAATGTAGATATAGCTCAGGAATTTGAAAACTTTTTTGTTAATGTTCCACTTAAAACTACTGAAGATTTAAATTCCTCACCCGCGCTTTCTGCTGCCTTACTTAAAAATAATGTAATACCATGCCCTTTGGCGTTTAGGTTTCAGCATACAAACCCCCAAGCTGTTATAAAAGCTTTTAAAGATCTTAAAATTAAATCAACAGAAGATCTCTGGGGAATGTCTGTAAAAGTCTGTAGATCTCTCATCGAAACCCTTGCGCCCTATTTAGCTTTCATATTTAACAACAGTGTAGACCAAGGAGTCTTTCCGGATCTTATGAAACATAGTAAAGTGATCCCATTGTTCAAGTCCGGTGATAGTAAAGAGCTCAATAATTATAGGCCCGTGTCAATTCTGCCAGTTCTCAGTAAGGTGTTTGAAAAGTTGATGCTCAATCAAATGTTACGTCACTTTAATAAAAACTCCATCTTGCATGAACATCAGTACGGTTTCACTAAAGGACGTTGTACCACTGACGCCGGTGTCACCCTAATAAAGAACATTTTTAGCGCCTGGGAGGAATCACAAGATGCCATTGGAATCTTTTGCGATCTCTCTAAGGCGTTCGATTGCGTAAACCATGAGACACTTCTGCTGAAACTGGAGCACTATGGGATTGGGAATGAAGCTCTTGATTTGCTAAGATCATACTTGAAAGACAGAAAGGTTAAAGTACAAATAAACGGCACAAACTCATTAGGGTCTGAAATATCAATGGGCGTTCCTCAAGGTTCGATATTGGGTCCATTCCTCTTTTTAGTCTACATTAATGATTTACCCCAGTTACTTCAAAATCAACCGAAGATGGTGTTGTTTGCAGATGACACTTCATTGATCTTTAAAATAGATCGAAGGTCACAAAATCTTGACGACGTGAACAACTCTATTCTTCAGGTCCAAGATTGGTTTACGGTAAATAATTTGGTACTAAATGAGAAAAAAACCAAATGCATTCGATTTAAATTACCTAATGTTAGAAGTAGCGAATGTGACATCGTATTGAACGGAGAAAAACTGGAATTTAGTAATCAGACTGTTTTCCTAGGAATCACGCTAGACGAGAAGTTACAATGGGGACCCCATATAACATCTCTCGCGGGGCGACTAAGCTCGGCAGCGTATGCTGTTAGAAAGATAAGACAGTTAACAGACGTTGAAACCGCGCGTTTGGTTTATTTCAGCTACTTCCACAGCATTATGTCATACGGCATTTTACTGTGGGGTCGGGCTGCTGACATTGAATCCATTTTTATTTTGCAAAAGAGAGCTGTCAGAGCCATTTACAATCTACGTCGCCGCGAATCTCTTAGGGAACTATTTAGGAAGATTAATATAATGACTGTACCTTGCCAGTTCATTTATGAAAATATTATGTATGTTAGAAAAAATCTGCATCTATTTAATAAAATAAGTGATAGACATAATATTAACACTAGAAATAAAAATAAAATAGATCAACCATTTTTCAGACTATCTAAAGTACATAGATCTTTTATGGGGTACTGTGTTAGATGTTACAACAAAATACCTGGTGAAATATTGCAATTAAATGAAAGAAAGTTTAAAACTCATGTTAAAAAAACACTTTGTAATCAAGCATATTACAAATTAGAAGATTATATCCTTGATAAGAATGCTTGGAAACATGCTGGTCCTGCTCCATAGGACAATCTAGAGGCTAGACAAAATCATACTATTTGCTTATTTTTACTTCACTCACACACTGTATTATTCCAAGTTAATATTTTAGGAAAATCATATATTTTTACAATTGTTTGTAAATATGTGAGCGCAATGTACCTATCACGTGATTAATTTATATACCTTTGCTTTATTTTTAATTTTTTTGTACCAATAGTGGTATAGTATTTTTATTCTTGGTGCATCGTCTTCACATATAGAAATATAATTAATGTATACAAAATATTGTAAAACATTTTAAAAGAGTAACGGTGGAGTTTCTTGCCACTTCTTCTCCATACGAAACTACTTTTTGGAAGTGGCGCCTAGAATCAGTTCTATTTTTTATGTAAATTTTGACGTTCAAAAGTGCCTTTTTATGGGCCTATTTGAAATAAATGCTTTGACTTTGACTTTGACTTTGACTCCCGAAGAACCTAAAATTAGAAAATTGTGGTATAAAGATATTCATAGAGATTTTTTTGAGTTGGAAACATTTTGAAAGAAAGTGATTACGAGGAAGTATTCAAGGTTTAAAATTCTGACACTTTCCATGTCAAGTACTTGATTTATAATACTGAAATCACCGAAAATAACGAAATAGTGAAATCAAATCAATCTCATGAATGAACACAAAATGGAATGAATGAACGAACTGTCAAATTTATTGAAGACCTTAGGGACCTAGCTATGGTCACGCCATCTACAATTAGCTTTGCCCGACCTTCCCCATTAAAAAACTCATTTAGTTATAAGTTTGATAGACAAAAAGACGCGGGGCTATCGTTTACTGACTGCCAGCGGGGCGACGACGGCGCACTGTGGGCTGGATTCCGGCTTTCATAGACTTATAATCTTAATGTGACAACTTTTATGCTTGAATATGATTTGAAAGACCAACAACATGCCTAAATATATCATGATTATGGAATAATATAGGAAACAGCACTAATGGTTTTTTTTTTTGAAAAATTTGTATGGAGTTGGTAAGAAAAATCATCATATCTCCGCTCTTTTTTTTTTTTAAATCGCTCCTTTTGGCCGTGTCAAAGCGTATGTCAAAAAATCCAAATAATATATGGATTAATCCCCTGAAAAAGAATAACGGACAATTGTGCGAGAGCGGAGATATGATGATAATTCTTACACAACTAAGTAAAAAAAAATCAAAAAAATATTCTGTTAGTGCTGTTTCCTATATTATTCCATAATCATGATATATTTAGGCATGTAGTTGGTCTTTCAAATCATATTCAAGCATAAAAGTCGTCACTTGAACCATTAAGATTATAAGTCTATGAAAGCCGGAATCCAGCCCACAGTGCGGCGTGACCGTCGGACTTCGTCGCTACTCTGGACTAGTCGAGATGTTTCGACGTTGCTCGTGTCGTTTTCGTTCATATCCATAGGCGAGAACGATGTTCAGCGAGAGACTATGCTAGTACCAGCCTTAATTAAGATTGAAACCAAATAATAGCGGCTTCTGAAGCTACAAAAAGTGACTCTGCCTACCAAAAAGCTTTGGTTAAAAGTGAAGCTGCAGGGCTATTGGCTCAACTACATTCACTAGAAACGGCTATATTATCGGAATTTTGGGGATCTGTATTCAAACTATTTAAATATAAATGTAGTTACCAAAATTCTACAAGGTGTGTCGACACAGACGTAGAGGTAATTTCCAGGCTTTACAAGTCATTACTTTTGTCGAAAATCAACGGGAATCTTTTAATACTTTTGAAGAGGCTGGTAAAAGAAAATCCTCAGAAGATTACAGAAAAAGTCACAAGAGAAATATTAAGAGAAAGAAACGAGACGATGACTGTCGCAAGGGAGAAGTGTTGCTACAAGGACGTGATCATTTCAGGGTTAATACCTTCTTCCTAACATGCGACCAATTGTTGGGCCAGAGGAAGCGCAAAACTTCGTATGATAAAATGTCTGAAGCAGAAGTTGAGAGTGAATGCCAAAACTCCAAAAAGTATACCGGAGTGAACAGACGGATGTCTGCAAGAAGAACGTATTCTTTTAAAACAATTCTATATGTTTTACATAGTTCAGCTCTAGTATATACTAAATCATGGTTCAGCTATTCTTAATATACAGGGTGACAGGGGTTATACTAGAGGCCATTAGCAACAAAATAAGTCCAGTTAATTACCAACAACAAAACTAACTGAAAGTAACTAAATGGATGTCTTCCGCCCTGGGGGCGGGCGGAGGGGTCTGTCAGACTCTTACTGACTAAAAACCACCCCGGTGTTCCATCTCACACCTAAGTCGGGGTCGCGGGAACATATGATTCTTCCACAACCCCGACTGGTGCCGGCCCGCCTCTGCGGGCCTCCTCGGGTTGGGGGGGAGTGAGGTGTTAGACTCCCCCCGCAACGTCTAAGAGGGGCGAGCGTGGAACACTACGCGCCGCAACCTCGGGTCCTGATGTATTGGGGGCGGCGGACGTCCCGGAGTCCGCCGTCCCTGGACCCATTTTTGGGGGCTGAAAGAGGGCGTTGTCCGCCCTCCGCCTACGCCCGGTGCGCCTGCTGCGGATCGGGAGAGTGGACGAGATCTCTCTCTCCTTTTCCGCAGTCTCCTTCTGCGAGATCACTGTTTCGCAGAAGGAAACCACCGCGTCCCAGAACTCGACGCTGCCGACCATCGCACTCACCACGGCCGGCAGCGCAAGTCACTGCCTACTTCTGAGATGAGGGCACGGCGCGGCTCCTCCCAAGCGGCACACTCTGCCAGCGTATGCCACGCCGTGTCCTCCCGGCAGTCGACGCAGTGGTGACACCGGGTGTCCGGGTCCCTGTTTATGCGACACAGATACTTTCCGAAGCACCCATGCCCCGAAAGCACCTGCATCACCCGAAACGACAAGGAGCCGTGCATACTCCCGAGCCTTTCAAGGAATAGGACGAATTTCCCTGTCACCATGTAGAAGCTGACTTGATCAAATCCGTTTACTATGACAGAGTCATTGAAGAATTTGTTGGCTAACATCATTCCCAGCCGACATCAACACACTGCTGTTTTTTTTTCTTTTATTTTATGGGGCGGAAAACCTTACAGGCCCAGGGCGCTGGATCTTAAAATACGCCACTGCCTAGGAATCACGCTAGACGAGCAGTTACAATGGGGACCTCATATAACATCTCTCGCGGGGCGACTAAGCTCGGCCGCATATGCTGTTAAATATAAGACAGTATGTCCTATGACATTTTACTGTGGGGTCGGGCTGCTGACATTGAATCCATTTTTTTTTTGCAAAAGAGAGCTATCAGAGCCATTTACAATCTACGTCGCCGCGAATCTCTGGAACTATTTAAAAAGATTAATACAATGACGGTACCTTGCCAGTTCATTTATGAAAATTTTATTTATGTAAGAAAAAATCTGCACCTTTTTAATAAAATTTGTGATAGAAATAATAACACTTAGAGCAAACCACACACAACTACGACCAGTGCGAGCGTCCCGCGGTCGCGTGCCACCACGTTTCATACAATAAGTTTTCTCTCTTCCTCGCCGGGCCGTTGCGAGTAAGGCGGAAACGCGAATACGCGATGCGCGCCAGCCCGCTGCCCACACGCTTAGTGCCATAGAATACTATATATACTTAGTGCGTAGACGCGTATTTCATGTGGCATCAAACATACAAACCCCCTGATTTCAGCGGCCGCTCGCTATACTCCCTCCCGCATTAGTAGTATTCGCCGACCAAGGCATATCTTAATCGCCCCCGATGACGCCACTACCCTCCTTCAGGAGAGTAGTAAGGCCATCAGCACCCTAATTAAGCCCAAAACCCGATCGCCGTCCTACCGACCTCGCCGCCGAGGCCCGCCGCGACGCCCAAATCCACGCCCCTCCCGACCCTTGCTCGAGCCAGCCCGCGTCGCTGAGCCTGTAGCTTTAAATTCGTCCCAAAATAACACCAATCCTGATCCAGCTAGTCATTTGCTGCCCTCTTCCAGCGACGCCCTAAGCCGAGGTTCGTACCCCACAGGGGGTGCCCTTAGCGTGTAGTCGCTTAGTTTTTAGTTAGCATTTAAGTTTAAGTCCTGGCTGGAGGCCTTAATTTATTAGGGCAACCACAGGCAAGTCCGCTTAAGCAGACGACAACCCAATAGGTTGACCTGCGAGATGCCAAACAAACAAACAAAAAAAAAACGCGTATTTCATAGTACTTACCGCGCGCGCATGTCGCCCTGTGCCTTCCTCGTGCGTTACGCGAAATCATTATTTTAGGGTCTTAGTTCCCAATGTTTGTGACTGTTTACTTGTTTTTTTTCCCAAATATACTGTTGTACTAAAGAGGTGAGATGGTTTCACTCCGATAAGCCCCTCATACCTACACTAGAAATACAAATAAAATAGATCAACAATTTTTCAGACTATCATCAGCGCTGGAATTGCCGAGGCTTGAGAGGCCACCGAAGCTGTAGCTTTGAGGTGATTGAGGTTTGCTCAGGGAGAAGGCCTTTCAGACTAAGCCGTTCAGGCATCTGCGTGGAGGGAAGCTTTTCCCAGGGACTTTCCTTTTGTTAGCGGTCGCTTGCGCGTTTTGCCAGTTTGGGTGGAGAGGACAGCCCCGGTAATTGGGACAGCCCCGGTAATTGGCAGGGTGACTTGATTGCCCGCAGAGTACACAGCTCGGAGGCTCTGTACATAGGTCCCTATCTTTGGGTCGGGAACAGTCCGCGGTGCTATGCTCGCTTAGACACTTGACGCATCTAGAGGCCGCATAGTAGTTTGCCTGCGAGTGACCGTATGGTCTACTACGATAACACTGACCAATCAAATGAGATCTTCGGGGCCTCTCAATGGATATGCCCGAGAGTGATCAGACCGACTACACCTTGAAGATCGGCTTCAGTGGGGTCGCAGATAACCAGGACCATTTCGTAGACGAGGCCCTGTCTCGCTTTATTCAACCGATGGACGGCGGAAACCGGAACGCCTTGTAATACAAGGTTGCTTTTGATCTCCTCGGTGGAGATCTCTTTAGGAACGCGCCTAATGACGATGCGAGTGGGACTTTCTTCTCGGAGGGAGGATGTGTGAAAGGAGTAGTTCCTTCCACGCAGGGCGCGAGAGAGATCCCTAAGTCCACTGGGGAGTTAGTTGCGCCACTTCTTCTTCCCAGCTAAAGCACTGGGAAGTGGTAAAGGGCGGGCGTTTTGGGGGACTGTCTTATGTAATTTTGACGTTTGAAAATTGCTGATTCTCAGCCTAATTTGGACAAATGACTTTTATTTTGAATGATTTTAAAGTCCGAACACTAACTACTGCAACATAACACTAGTCTATCATATACAAGTATGGCACTATTTAATTAAAACTATTGATTGAGAGTTCTCGTAATCACATAAGTACTGCACTATTACCATTCACTGTTTTCACTCGTCTCGCACAGTCACTGTTATCAGTGTTATCACTTGTCCCGCACAAGCAGATTAAAATTGCAAGTCCACAGTGTACTTTACCTACAGTTCCACACAGGGGTTCATTCGTTTCTTTTATGCTAGCTACATGAATGCCCTGTGAAAGTTTAGCGTCTATTTTATCTTTTTTGGCGGTTGAACTGCCTGGTTAATGTATTTTGTTATCCTTTGTTCTTGGGAGAGATTACTGTTAGTGAGAAATTCTTGTATAGACGAATTATATCGTCGTCGTCTCGATGCCTCAGATCATATGAAGCTGGTGATAGGTGAGCTGGAAATAGACCATGAGAGGATGTGAAGGTAAGATATGGATTATAAAAATGATCCACACTGTTTAGTTTTATATCAGTATTGATATGTCTAATCAGAGCAATAAAAAAAGGGATTAGTGTGATAAGACTCCGTCCAAGCTATTCATAATCTTGTCTATCGTCGTAAATAACGGAGGCCTATAAACATCAAGTATAGCTTTAAAATTGTTAATAGCGCAGAGTAGACCACTTGCTTCATCGAGACAGGACTCTAACGGAGCAGTTGACGCCTTCCTTTGCGAAGATGATTACACCGTAATTTTGATTGTAGGGATTTGATGACTGAAAAGACGAATAACCCTGTAGATTGGGAACAACTGCTAAAGTTCTGAGCCAGCTTTCCGACAATATTAATATAATACCTATTATGACATCACCCGGACATTTTATGGCGTGTAGAAATGACGGAAAATGATGACAAATCTTCCGAATTCGATGATCAAAATTTACTTCCGCGAATCAGATCCGGAATAAGGCCAATTAATTTAAAAACTTTTTATTGATAAATTTTTGTATTTATGAGTATACAATTTTTGCATAAAACGCACGTACCTACTTATGTTTTTTTTTTTTTTTTTACCTAATGCTTTGTTTATTTTATTTACTCTCGTGATAGTTCACAATTTTGTTTTAAAGATAAGTACACAGAATCACATTTTGATGGCGTAACTCAGCAGACGTGATGGGTGTATTGCCTCCATTCGAGCGCGTCCAAACGAGCACTGTGAAAGCCTCTGTATTGGTTCTCGGAGTGCGGCCACACGCAGAATTTGCGTAATGTTACAGGATACAGTACATTACACGTCTGGATCTGGCTTAATGTGGACGAGAGATTTCGAAATCGCAAGCAAATCGCCGACGCTGTGTGTGTACACCTTCCATTCGGAATGCATGTAAAAAAACCCTGTCCGATAGACAGAATAGTAGAGAATCCGATTAGAAACGACCTGCAGCCATCTGTAATATAAAGTTATAAAATGTTAGTTTTATTTACTTACAACATAAAATGGTATCGGATTTTTCCCGTTGTTTTGTTTTAGGACTTATGGGTGGAGAGTGAAGTTATAAAGAAAGTAAGTAAACAATGAACGGGTTTACACACCATTTTATTAATATTTTCAGGACATTTCCTTAAATCATTGTAAGGCGCTGGCGCCGTGGTGTAAAAAGTTGGCCTTTTAATATATTTCATTATTCAAAGGATGCAGGCAAATTTTTTTTTGCTTCTTTTGTGCGTCATTGGCTCGATATTAGTAGCAAGCTAGACGAATCAGTTCGAAGTGATTTTAACGCTCGTTCGTACACTCTGGAGACGGGAAAAAATGGCGTTAGACGTTTCTATTACACCGCGATTTTATTACGTCCGTGGGAACGTGGGTTAACGCACATTCCAGAACTTTACTATATTATTCGTTTAGCGATATACGTATTTGTTTTGTTGTTTAAACATTTTTTTAAATATTGCAACATTTCAACAAATTGTTTTTTATTGACACAGCCAGTGACAATGACAATTGAATCTGATTGATTGTCATTTTGTGCTCATCAAAATAAACAATGAAATAAAATAATCGATTTTCTCTTCTTTGATAAATTCGTACTATTGTATAAACGGTATAAACTAAAATTGAACAGTGCATAGCTGAGTAAGCTCAAATTCGAAATGGAAGCCTATTTGAATTTGAATGACGTTTTAATTTGCAATCACTATTTCCTAGTAGGCGGTGTGTTTCTCGTTTATTTGGCTTATCGAATTTTTCATTCTCTTTTTTCTGATAATAATTATATGCGGTCACGATATAGAAGCCGAGGACATACTTGGAGAAGCATTCAGTGTAACAAATCTGTACCATATAATATTTATGTAAGTGAATCTAGAGTACTTTAAACACAAAGCGCGGTCCGGTGCATCACGGCGCTGTTTGTATAGCATTTTGTCACATATTGGGGTCATGAAAAATCAAAACTAAATTACACAAACCGCACCGCGACGCACTGCATCATGCTTGGTGTTTTAAGCTCCTATATTAACAACCTAATTAATTTCCTATTCAAATTTACTCTTGCCCTTTGACAGTACCTTTTCTTAGTACTATTTTCACCATACTTGCACAAGCTGAACAACGCACTTTCGTTGCCTAAAATCTAGGACTTCTTTGGGTGCCTTTTCAGCTTGACTAAAATTTTCAAGTTAATTCTAATTTATTACAGTGTACAAATTGTGGTAAGCTCATGTTGCCGATTGTGGGACTATTTTGTGAATGCTGTGCTGTGAGTGCATGCAAAAGATGCCACAGAGCTATTGATAAAAAGTTGAGCTGCAAACCTATCACATGGCCAGGGGATAAGCCATTCTATCATCATTGGGTTCATGGTTTGTGTTCTGATAATTCACAGTTTTATGGACATTTTATGAGAAGTTATTTGAGTACATTGCTGTAGTATCAAATTAAATGTTTATTAGTGGGAACAAGTCTAACTGAGAGCGTGGATCAGCATGAAGAAGGCCTTAGAAGATACTTCTGTTCATGGTGTCAAAGAACAAAATTGTGGGCTCATTCACTTGATAGTGATAATGAGGTAATTTTATTATAAAATGAAGTTTTTTTTTATGATTTGCTTTATTGATGCATGCATTATGCAAATGGAGTAGTGTTATTGACATTTGTATAAATGATTTTATTTCTGTAAGTAGGTTTGTACAATCATTTTTACACATCAATATAATGTATGATAACATACAATGGAGTTTGTTACAAGTTAACAGCCAGACTTTTAATAAATATGTTCAATTCAAATAGCTTTCCAAGTAGATTGTAAACAGTAAGCTATTAGAACTAAAACAGTTATATTTGTAAATGTTATAAGTTGGTGAGAGCCTAGGCAATTATTTATCACAACTTGATCTTATTTACCAAGTTTAGTAAGGTTGGTAAATAAGATCCAGTCCAGCAAAGGATATGACAGCTAACAATTGAATCAATGATTGATGACAATATTTTACTAAACAAAATATATATATTTTGAATAACATTTTGCAGCATTGTGACTTTCAAAGGTACAGGAATATAATAATTCCACCTACATGTGTACAGTTAGAAAAAGGACTTGTTTCTAACATTAAGCATCCAGGTGACAATGACTGGGAACCATTCATAATTTTAGGTATGTTTCCATTCTGAATCAAAACAGTATATTATTTCAAAGTTATTTCACTGCTAGAGTTAGAACTAGTGGCCTCTACTACATAATTATTATTCTGGCTTGCTTGTGAACATGCTCAAAACTTGAGACAACCTAAAAGATTTTGGAAGTCAATAGAGTATCCTGGGTTTTTAAACATAATGTATTCTCATTTTATTTGCTTATATGATACAGATGGGATGAAACGAAATAAGCATGTTGTCTGTTGTCTGAATAGTTTCATAGGTACAACCTTGCTGCTTGCTTAAGATAAGTCTAAAATATTTAGAGATTTAAGGGCAGCGACTTATTGGGCATAATTATATTTCAGGCTTAATACCCCCTTAAAAATATTACAGGGATCAGTTACTCTTCACATTTTCGGTTTGTCTCTTAGCCATTTCTATATTATAGAAGCTAGTTTATTTCCTATGCATTGTATGCTGCAGAGGCCACTGCTCTTAGTCTTATCCCTCAAACAATATTCACAGAAGAGCAAACTAATAATAACAGTCTAATCTAATCTTTGCATGTTTTAAAATAATAAACTTTATGTAGACCTTCCCAGTATGACAGAATATAATAAATATCTTGCATTAAGAGATTCACAAAGCATGGTTGATGGTTAATTAGGAGACACATTTATTATCAGTCAAACATATGCATAACAACCTTGTTTATCAAATAAACATGCTTGGTATGCATTGGTTTTGGCAACAATTCAAATAAAAACGATGGTACTTTAGCAATAGAAATGTTTGATAAATTTAGAATGAATAAATAGTCAATAAATGGGGTATAGCAGAATGTAATGGTTATTTGTAATTATTTCATGCACAATCTTTCAGCAAATCCCAAGTCTGGAAGCAACAGGAGTGATGAAGTACTTTCTTTGTTTAGAGGGCTCCTGAATCCTATTCAAGTAAGTTACTGACTATTTAAAATTGATATTTGAAAAAACCTTTTATTTTTAATTTTTTAGAAGATATTTGAAACTCTCGCACAAAGTTAAGTGTAAATGTGAATTTACAGGTGGTGGATATTAGCTCAACTTCCCCAGAGAGTGTGGTGCGGTGGTTGCCGCCGAGATGTCGCATCCTCGTCGCTGGCGGAGACGGAACCGTTGCTTGGGTCCTGAACTCATTGTTCTCATTCCCACACGTAAAGGTAGAGATATATTTTATATAGCTGTGCCTGCGACTTCGTTCGTTTGGATGTCCACCATTGATGTTATAGAAGGTGTATCACCTCCTCCATTGATAAGGTAGAATCTTTCGACCAGGCCTGGTGATTTTGCCTAGTAAAAAGCTGCCACAAAACAAGAAAATACTCGTACTTCTCGTTGATTTTTTTAAGCTTTTTGTAATTTTGTTTGCACTATCTGAAAACAAACAATTTTTTGCTATAAAATAAAACAGTGACATCATCCCTATTATAAGATAGATTTGGTAGTCTGTTTTAGACAATAATAAAACTGAATAGCATTCTCAAATAGCTTATTATTGTAATTTCAGTGAAGGTTGTCTAGGCCCAGGTAAAGAGAAAGCAAGCGGACTGTATTTTAAAAAAGGTTAATAGGTTCCCGATCCTCGCGCCGTGCCGTTTCGCTCGTTGACAAATTCTATCTACTTTATCTTTAAAATCTAACTAAGAAGACTGAACCACCAGTTACGTTACGTTAAAGATAAAGACACTGTTTTTTTTGAGATTTTAAGGGTTGGCCTTTTAATTATTGATTTTATTTGTTTAGACACTGAGAATTTAATTGTTTTCACTTAACACTTCATAAACGGTCCGGACGGATTGATGGAAATCCTGTCGGATCCGGCCGGATTGAAAATGAAGCTGGATTGCAATCCCTAACTGCAACATAGGCTGGCGGGGAATTGCACACTTTTAAAACTCAAGCCTGATGGTAATCGATGGATGAGGTTTATTATGGAACGAGTTTGTGGCGGCCACATCCGATGCACTGAAGCATATCACAGTGCCACCCCGACTCACGGGGGCATCTCCGCAGACTGCGAACTACGCATCACACTGACGTCACGCAAAATCCTGGATCGCGCAAGCAGAGTTTACCACGCAACTAGCATATATATAATTTCCCGACATCAATCGTGGGGCAGTTGCCCACCAGACACAACACCCGTCTTGTCGGAGGATCCTCCCCTTTCCTTAGAGTATGAGTGAACTATACACCCTGTTTCTCATACCTCTATAAGCGTGCCCAGAAGATGCCTGTTCACTCTTGCTCTTCGATCAATAAGAGTAATATTGAAGGCAGACGGGTTAAATGTTAAAGGGAACACAGACGCTGGCAGAGAGTTCCACATTTTGGCTGTGCGCCTGTGCGCATAACAAATGTGGGAGTAGAACGCTAAGTACGACGGGTCGGGATATCAACCAAGTGCGGATGGTACCCTGCAGTACGTCTGGTAGTCCGGTAGTAAAAGGGCGATCTCTCTGAGACTGTACTGTTATCTGCGTACCCGATAGCACCAAGCTGTAGCGTGTCGTTGATGTGCAGGAGAAATAGAGTCGCAGAAAGAACAGACCCTGAGAAACACCGGCATGAATAGTCCGTATATCGTAGATCCGTAGAGCAGCCATCTATGACCACTCTGATCGTTTGATCACTCAAGAAGTCTGAAATCCAGTTGCAAAAGTCAGCAGGGATGGCGAATGCGGGAAGTTTACCCAACAGACTAACATGCCAGACTCTGTCAAAGGCCTTTGAGATATCAAGCGGCACAGCAAGAGCTTCGCCGAGTCCCTCAATGGCTTCACCCCAACAATGCGTAGCAAGAAGAAGACACAAGAAGATCCCCAGTTGACCGACGACGACGGAAGCCATACTAGTGGTCACTAAGGAGGTTATTGTCTTCAAGTATGCTAGCAGCTAACATCTAAGTCTGCCTAAACTCACCACAGAAAAAACTTAGGTTACAAATGTTTTGCCTGTTCCACCGGGCGAGTCTAAAAACAGGAATTATTCCAAAGAAATCACAGTCCAATCAGAATCAAAATCTATACTGTAACACATTCGATCGCATATTTGAAGTTCCTTTTCAAATTTAAGCATTTTGCAGTGTTTGTGGCGCGAACAAAATAGGGTCTTTCTTTGGGGCTATCGACGAGGCGAAGTCTTGCACAAGATGCCTCTCGACTGCTGCGACATGCTCGTTGTCGTCGGTCGGGTTTGGCTGGAGTTGATTCTCCAGGTCCTCGGCAAAGATCTCCGCAAGGTCTATTGCGATGTATCTTGTGGCCCCGTCGCTGTGTAGTAGCGGGCGCACCGGAGCTGGGGTATTAGAGAGCCGCCTGCACAGTCTGTGAATCGACATCCAGTCTCCTTCGACAGCAGCGATTTGACTCCCAGCTCTCAAACTTAAACTCAAAGCATTTATTTCAAATAAAACTATTTACAGGCACTTTGAATTGTCAAAGAGTCGGTCAATAAGAAGTATAAAGGTAGATGCCCGTTCCAAAGCGAAGTAGGTAGGAGAAGAAAGGGCATGAAACTACATTGACACTCTTTTAAAATATTGTTCTTACAAATATATTAGTTACTTCATTAATCATATATGACCGACCAACTCATTAAGGTAGGTGGGCAGGGCTTCGAATAGAAACCCCTGCCGCTTCGTCACCGTTGTGTGGCCACTTCGTAGGCGCATTGGATGCAAACGGTGATTTCTTCTACCAGTCCGCCAACGTCCGCGGCGGTGACGATGGGCCAAATTTGTGGTCTCCATCACTTCCCTAAACTTCGTCCAGTCCGTTTAGCATCTTGGCGCTGAAGGTGAGAGTCGGGTGGGCATTTCCGATAAGATGAAAGAAAGAAATATGGGTTTATTGGCATTACAAAACACAAAAAAAACACCTTACCGACTGCATCTCGTCGTCTATCATCTTTGAGTTGAGTGATCTGGCATCTCAGGCCTCACGATGTCCAGCATATCTGGAGAATTTCGCCTGTACGTCTGGGTAGTGGGTGGGTGTCTCAGGGCCGGACACCGTGTACCCATAGGCTTTCGCGTCTGCGAAGAGCTGTCTTCCCCGGGATTCGTAATGTGGCAATTCCAGCTTGCAGTTCATGTCGCCGGCGAGAAACTTCGGGTGCGGCGACCGATGCAGGAGCGCCTGCAGCTTCGCTAAGTCGAGTGGTGCTGCGGGCGGACTGTAGCACGCATACATATCGACGTTCTTGCCAGCCAAATGCAGCTGGACACCCAGAGCGTAAAAGGTAGTCAATAACGTCAGAGGAAGAGCTTGATGTACGAATCTCACCAGTACCGCCAGACCGCGGTAGATGTAGCCGAGTGCTGACATCTCATCCTTCCTGTAGAGCTGTGAATCTGATGTGGTCCGCTGGTCCCAGGAGAGTTTCGCTGATGAGCGCCACGTCCATCTTTTGCTCCTCCAAGAGGAGGTGGAGGGGGGCGTCCTTGCTCCGGCGGCAGCGGGCGTTTCTGTGTAGGATCCTCGAGTGGCCTAGCCATTGTAGAGCGGCCAGGCCGTCGAGGGTGACCAACTTTTAGTCTTGTCTGACGGCGATGGTGCAGGCGGTAACTCCTTCTGGCGATCTTGCCTTTTGTCGCCCGTCTGTGGTAGTGCGCGGCGACGCTGCTGGTCGCGGGTGGCGTTGGGATCTCAATGTGCCTGGCTTGTGGGTGGCTGTTGGCCCTTTTTCACACCGGCGCTAGCAGCAGCGCCGGTGGTGTGTGACGAAGTCGGCGCCGAGTTAGGAGCAAAGTCCGGTTGTGTGGCCTGGTCGGCGGGGGACTGAAGAAGCCACAGCTTCTTACGTTTCTTGCTCCCGCGCTTCGTCTTCCTCCTCTCCGAGGAGGGGCTTCTCGATTTGTGGGCCCGTTTGCTGTAGCCGTTATCGAAGCGCTAGGGGGCTTCGTGAATCTCTGTGCATGGCCTCTCGTTAAATTCAGTGCCTGTTGCCGCGAGATGGCGACAGTGCCCGCCCGCTTGTTCCGTATTTCCTGCTGAAATACGGGCACCTTGTATAAATTCAGATGTATCATTATTTGAAAGATGGGTAGCGCTACTAGCACCTTGTATAAATTCAGATGTATCATTATTTGAAAGATGGGTAGCGCTACTACTAGTAAACAAATTAACTACGCATTTTGAAAACTTTAAGTAGTCTAACTTATGATTGAGTCATTGGGAGTAATTATTCTATTCACAATGTAGGTACTTGTCGAGTTTATTTTTTATCTATAATTTTGTGCGCAAAGTGTTCGAAAATAACCACCATAAACAACACACAATCTCACAAACCTACTTGAGTTTACAACAAAACTAATAATTACTCCGAGTTGTACACAATACTTGAGTATCAAAGTTAACTATAAGGGGAAGGCAACTGTCAAAATGGCGCTGTCGTAGTTAGTTCCCAACATAAGCTAATAATACAAGGCGTGACGTGGTTTCATTTTATTTTTGCGGAAATTGAAGCGTTGTTGTGTTTTTAGATACTCCGAAATTGGAATCCAACAGTTCCCGAAAGCCCCTAAAATTAGAAGATTGTGGTTAAAGCTATTCGTAGAGAATTTTTTGAGTTCGAGTTTATGTCGGAAACATTTTGAACAAAGTCACACAAGGAAATATTCGAAGTTTGAAATTCTGACACTTTCCATGTCAAGTAGTTGATTTAAAATACTGAAATCACCGAAAATAACGAAATAGTGAAATAATAGCAAACTCATGAATGGACACAAAATGGAATGAATGAACGAAATGTCAAACTTATTGTAGGCCGTAGGGACCTAGCTATGGTCACGCCCATCTACAATTAGCTTTGCCCGACCTTCCCCATTGGTTTCGTACTTTTTATGTAATACCTGTTCAAATTAATCTCACACATCCAAACAGACAAACCGTCTGACAGAAAAAACTAAAAAAATTATAGCATCTGTTACTTATCCTTTAAACGCCCCATCATTTTTTCATTTCTTGTCCACAGATCTATTACATGTTTAAACAGGGTGGAATTTTGTAATGCGACCTGAAGGGAAAGTACTCATAATACTGCAGATACAAAATTTTACTCAAAGAAAACATTCCTTTATTTTTGAATAGAAACAAAACTGCATTCACAGATTGTCGAAAATTCGCTTGCAACATCCGGGAATCGAAGCGACTAAAATCTGTAAAAATTACACCCTGTACTTTTATTGCATCGATCATTAGGGTCAATTTATTATAAGGCGTAAGTATAAGCTTGAGCGTTTGCAAAATATCTGCATTCGTTTTGTTTTTAACCTTAAAAAGTATGACCACGTTTCTAACTTTCGCAAGATACTCAAGTGGCTCCCTATTCGACTTCGCAGGAACTCTCGGATATTGTGTCTGCTATTTAACTTACTCCACAACCCTTTAACGCCATCCTATCTGCGGGAACGCTTCTCCTTCGCCCGTCCTTTTGATGCGCCTTGCAGGTCGCACCTTAAAAATCTCCTAAAAACCCCTCCCCACTCTACTGACTTCTACTCCTATTCTTTCTCTGTACACGCGGTTCGGTTGTGGAATTTACTTCCACCTGACATAAGGAACTGTCAAACTGTTGCGGTGTTTAAGAGGAGAGCGAAAGAACACTATCATTCCTCTGTGTCATAGTTGCATTTGTTTAAATATGTGTATGTATTTATTTTTATCACTTTATATTTATATGTATTTAGTGTTATTTATTTTAGTTTAAGTATCTATGTAAGTATATTTTGATTATGTTTTTTTTTTTTAATTAGTGAATTGTTTCGTTTTATGTATTTTGTTTTCCCTTTTACTCTTCCACACGTTGTCTACATCTATCATATACTCTCCTACTGCAGGTATTCTGGAAGAGATTTCTTTAGAAATAAGCATTACCTTTGTACGTACTTTTCTGTTATCTTTATTTTTTTTTGTCTTTATAAATGTGTGTACATAAATGGTTAAATAAATAAATAAGGATGAAATCTCAACAAACTTGACAAATTAAATGAAGGAAAACCATAACTAATTAATTGCTCGAAATGGCCTCCATTTTCTTGGATACACAATTCATTTCTAGTACAATTTAATAACGTGTTGTGGTGAACATTATAAATCGTATTCTGAACTTCAACTCTCAACTCGGTTTCGCTCTTCCTCGAGGAAACCATTTAACCCATTTCTTAAGAGATCCAGTATTTCAAGATACTTGACAGTGTTAAAATAACCTTCGTACACGTGGACTAACACTAAAATATTTCTCATAATTCCGCACCAAACGTTGAAAGAAAATCTTACTTGACTGTTAGTTTCATGAACACGAACAGGATTCATTCGAGACCAATAGTGGTTATTCCGGCTATTGTACATGCCGTTATTGCTGAAGTTGGTTTCGTCGGACCATACAATGTCACTCAAAAAATTAGGGTTACGGTCGTTTTTTCTCAGCATGTTTTGACAAAATTGTAATCGTCTCTCACAATACCCAATAGGCAATTTTTGCACCAACCGACCTTCACGATAACATTTATACTTATACTCGCAGTACGCGAGTATAAGGTAGAATTCCTTTGGACAAGCTTCAAAACAAGAATTTGTTGATTTAAAAACGAATTAATTCTGTAAGCTTCTGTTGTTGTAGGCTGCAGTTGCGATCTTACCCATGGGTACGGGCAATGATCTGTCTCGCGTGCTGGGCTGGGGCGCAGGCAGTCATACTACTCTGGACGCGCACAACATCATCAACGCTGTCAATCAAGCCAGTCATCAACCACTGGACAGGTTTAGATATCTCAGATTAACACGACTTAAAGTGTCTTAAAAGATTAGTTACAGAAATAAAAATTTCATTTAATTTCGTTAACAGATGGAAGGTAACGATTATTCCGAAGCGCAGCAGACTGATTCGTTACCGGCAGCCGCGCGTGCTGAATGCGTACAACTACGCGAGCATCGGCGTGGACGCGCAGGTGGCGCTGGACTTCCATCAAGCGCGTACGCAGTTCCTCTACAGATACGCTAGTCGTACGCTCAATTATGTAAGTTGGGCTGTAATTGTAGTACTTGTGGAGGTTCCGCTCACGCCTACTATTTTCCTAAGATGATAGCCACGTTCCTACTTGATGCTTACGACCTATGCAAGGTATAGTGCAGACATGGTCATAGGCGAATATGGGGGAGGGGCCGGGTGAGCCGTGCCCAGCCCAGAATGGTCTGATGCCCAGGATGTTTGGGGTCTGATCCGAAATTCTAGGCTGGACACTCATATAACTTCACACAAAATCAATCAAATACATAATCAACCACCGAGAAACTTACATTCTTATTATTACCTACGTAATACATTACATTTGATTCACATTCAATCACAAAAATAACTGAATCACTATAGCACAGAAAATTTAATACAACGTACAGGTACCCAATCCCATACAAAGAAATGACACCTTCCTATGTCTGGCTATTGAGCTGGCTATTTTTCTTCGTCCATTTTTTTACAGATTGCACCATCAACGACTCACTAATTGTCAGAGACTAGTTTTACAACGCCATCTAGGAGTCTACCTATTTATAAAACTTTTCATGCAATGTTTTTTTATAAAGTTGTCCGGCTCAGAAAAAAAAGAAGATAATTACATACCAAAAACATGTTAGTATATTTATTTTATATGTCTATGTAAAGTAAAAATTAAATAAAAGTTGTATGATTAAAATTAGCAAAAATAGTGGTTACTGTGACGACAGGACAATTTAAGTATAACGCCATCCATTCCAAAGACCTAAACAAAATGACTAACATATGGCTACTTTTATCATTTTATGAGTTCGAATTGAAGTTAAAGGCTCCATATATGTTTTTTGTTGAAAATACGTGCATTATGTTACGTGTGTAAATGGATAAATCAGCATTATACAAGGAAGTTAAATTTTTACTAATCTTTCTTCAGCCAAAATTCTGCCGCTTAATACTTTCGAGTGATTGTTTATTTCATAATGGTTACCCATGCTGTCATCTGTTTTTTTTTTCAAGACTAATTATAATTTGGTCGAGTGAGACCCCATGACTATAGTTCGCAACGTACTTAGCTAGAGTACATTTTTCACACCCTGGCAGTCCCGCGCAGTTTAAGCACCACGAGATGGAGCTGTCGATATGACAATAATTTTAAGGCTGTAATAAATAATTATGATGCACTTAAAATGGCACAGGAAGAAGAAATAAAGACAATAATGTGGCGGAAGCCATAGGTTTATTAACTTCGATTTAAAAACCAGATGTAATTTATTGTTTCCACTTGTTCTATTTGGTATTAATAGTAATCCATGTATTGAATAAATCCTTTCAAAGTAAAAATGCAACTCTCGGATAAGCTGGCACCATGATAACTGGCATTATTACTAGTTTCGAACAAAATCGGAACAATTTTGATGAACGTTGGAAGGAGATAGAAGAATTTGCAGAAAAGCATGAACTTGCCTGGAACCCACACGAGTGAGCAAAAGAAAACATAATCGAGCACAGACAGATACTTTTATATTGAATCAATAAATCAATTATGGCCAGTGAATATTGGAAAATTGATATAAATTATACATTGATTGATATTATAATAGTTGATATGAATAACAGGTTTGAAAGTCTACCTTTAGTCGAATCGATCGATGCGTTTTTGAACTTAGATCTCGGAAGTGGAAAGCATTTTGTGGGTAGTTATAAATATATTCTCCAAATTGATGAGGCTCTTTTAAGAGCAGAATGTTTAATAAAGAAAAAACGTGCTAAAAGAAAAGGAGGTTACATTAGAAGTTCTGAGGACATGTAAAACAAGATTTTTGTCCAAATCTCTATAAATTGATCCAGGTTGCAATAGTCATTCCAGACAGCGCTCAGCCGGATGCGAACGCAGCTTCTCAGCAATGCGAAGAATTAAGATGTGGCTGAGGTCTACTGTAGGAGAAGAGAGGTTCTCAAGGACTTCCCTTCTTCAATTAAGAAAATAAGTACGTAAAAGAAAACTTCACACCAGAAAATGTTTTGAATATTTTTACTAAGAACAAACGTAAATTAAAGATAATTCAATTGTAAGAAAATGAATAAATTTGCTAATATAACTTTGCTTTTAATCAATCAAAATAAACACGACTTACGAAACTTAAAAAAGTGTATACAGGATGGAAGGGAAATCAACGCACAATCTGAATCTCCCTGCGTTGAAATTTTTCGTCGGTTAAAAAAAAATTGCTCTGCCATACATTTTGACCGCACTTTTCTATGAAACAACAGTTTTTTTTTAAGGCCCCGTGCACGAAATTAACTCAATTTGGTTAATTTTGATCACAATTTGTGAGAAAGGGAAACAGAATTTTTACATTTTTTATTTGTTAGTATAATAGTCGAGTTCTTATTCTTGAATGTGGCGGAAAGGAATTTTTAAATAAGTTATATAATATTGTAAAATCACCTATACCCTCAACGCCTTTTCCGAAAAAGTAACGAGCGAGTGATGTTTGGTTTCTTTTTCCACAAAACTACAAAAGATTCTGCACATTAAAAAAGTATAAATGACATCATTAAATGGTCTTCTTGGAGATGGCTGAATCACATTTTTAACTTTCGTACGTATTAAAGCAGAAAAAAATATATGAAATAACGTTATTTTTGGGAAACTTCTAAACAAATAAGTATTTTTTTCTATTCCTTAGAAACACTTTACAGAAATTTTAAAAATTACTTATTAATCTTAAGTTAACCTTAGAATATAATTTTTATTTTATATATAAACAAAAACTTCATTTAGTAAATAAACGGCAAAGTGAACTATATTATCGACCGCGCAAAACAGATCTCGTCACTTCGTCAGTAACGACCGGGCCATCCCAGCGTGAGGACGTATCACTTTGCATCGCAGGCGCGCGCGTGTTCTACGTAAACATATTCCAGAAATTGTACGCCGACTACCATATATTGATCCGGTAAGTTTTTTTTGTACTCTGCTTGTTTATGAACAACATTTTAATGTTGCATGCCTAATTTTTAAATATAAAATACCGATGTGCGTGTGTTTGTAATTCTTCTCATCCTAAATTACTTGACAGATTTTAATTCTTTTTGGATCACCTGGATCGTTCTTCTTCGTTAGACCCGGGTGACGCTGTTGTCACAGGACAACATCAGCCTACTGGGTTCTCTAGTTATATTTAAATTGTATGTTTTTTTGGTTTACTAAATTTCTAGTTTGACTAATCAATCGACTGAAAATTTTAGTGATTGAGCCCATCACTGCCTATATTTTACTGGTATTTATTTATAAATTTGTTATAGATAATGGGTCGAAAGAAAGGAGCGCATTACCAGTGCATCACCAAAAAAAAAAAGACGAAACGTGGGATTGGACCGTATCAGACAAATTCTTTCAGAACGTAATTGTAATCAAATTCCTACAGCTTCGTTTCAAGAACATGTAAGTTTTTATTTTAGATCATCGCAAGAAGTGCATAAAGGAGTATTTACGAGTACATTCTTATTTAAAATGTTGTTTATTTTAGGAAATTGATGACAATGGAAGTTCTGAACAGGCAGTAATGACTGGTGATGTTGACGACTCATGTCAACTTAATCTAGGCATGGTAATTACCACCAAAAACATATAATTAGATCCATGAATGTTTTTGATGGATTGGATAAGTATTTAAAAACGGCCAAGAAATGCACTTCGCTTGGTTATAAAAAAAAACTAGTACTTTGTATTGAAATGGATACAATTTGTTGCAGAATAAAGAAAATTTTCATCAAAATAGAGAAACAACATTAATGGATTTATATTCAGACGATGTCTTTGTTATTGAAACAAATAAGGTATTGTTTTGCTTTGTATTTATTATCTATTAACATATTTATAATGACAACTAAAGTTTTACAAGAAACAACATGAGTCAGAAACAATCTTGTTTCAGGAATCACCAGATTCATCTATACCTATTAAAGGGCGAAGAATAATGGATTTCCCATTTTATTTTGACCAATTGGTAACCGTATCTAACCATAATGATAGATTTGGATGTAACCTATCAAACCTTACGATAACTGAAGAAAAAAAACAATCGTTTTCATCAAAAAATTATTTATCATGTTCCATGTGTAACAGTCGATTCCGGATAAATACATGTGAGGAAACAACAAATGGGTTGGACGTTAACCATAGCGATGTCTCTGGTATAATTAGTATTGGTTGTGGCCGGGCAAACTTGAACGAGCTAGCAGCTTCCATTAATTTGCCACTTATTAGTAAATCCACCTACCAGAAATGTCACGACAACTTGTATAACTGGTGGAAGACTACAGCTGAATCTACTATGGTTGAAGCCGGTAAAGACGAAGCTTCTATGGCTTTGGAAAGGGGGAGCGTGAGTCCTTCAGGTATACCATCTATACCGGTAACAGCTGATGCTGCTTGGGGTAAACGATCCTACAAAACAAACTTTTCTTCCGCAACAGGAGTAGGAGCGATTATAGGATTAAATACGGGCAAAATATTACACGTTGGTATTAAAAATAAATATTGCATCATATGTTCTCGTGCAGTACACAAAAATATAACACCTCCGGAACATCAATGCAATGCAAACCACGCAGGCTCTTCCACAAGTATGGAGAAATCAGTAATTGTTGAGGGACTCCGAAACTCCGTAGAAAAACACAATTTAGTTTACGCAACACTTATTGCAGATGGAGACTCAAGCACTTTTAAAAATAGTTTGGAAAGCAGGCCGTATCCAAATGTAATAGTTGAGAAAATAGAATGTTCCAATCACTTGATGCGGAACTATAACGGCAAAATTTTGAGTTTAATTAAAGATACGTCAGTTCCGTTGACTCAGCGTAAACTTCTAAATACTGAGCGTGTCAAACGATTACGTATTGCTGCAAAAGCTGCAGTAAGGTTCAGAATGGCTCAGACTTACACAATGACGGAAAAAATAAAAAATCTGCAAAAAGATATTGTTAACAGTCCCAAACATATATTTGGAGATCGCTCTCAGTGTGAAGGATATTATTGTGGTGATGAGAAAAAGACAGAAAAAAACCTTGTGCCTGACGTCAAAGTATTAATGCAAAAACGAATTGCAATTGCAGCTACTTTAGCATTTAATGCGCGAAGTTTATTACACAATTTTAATAATAATAGAGCTGAACAATTTAATTCCATATTAGCTAAATACGTCGGTGGTAAACGCATTAATTATTCACTTAAAAACTCATATGCCTTGAGGTGTTACGCAGCGGTTGTTGCTTTTAATACTGGGAAACCTATAAGCCGATTTTATAAAACAATGTTTAACAGCAGTCAATCAACAGCAACCAAAAAATTTGAAGCGCTAAAATGCCGGACGAACCAAAGTAAAAAAAAATAAAAACAAACCGAGACGCAGACTGATATTCAACAATAACAACATTGATTACGGCGATTCGTGCCAAAGGCCGGACATGTCAGAAGAACAGTATTTAACGGCCAAGTCGTTGTTTCTGCAAAACCTCAAATCCCAGATAGAGCAAAGGCACGACATTAAACGGGAGACCATATTACAGGCGGAAAGCGCCTTGTAGCTGGAGCTACGAAGGTACCTTTTGACGGCCTCAAATTTTAGCAAAGTCTGCAAGCGAAGGAACAATATAAGTTCTGCAGGTCTGTTAAAAAAAAAAAAATACTATCCGTCCCGACAAGACCATCGCCTTCGATGATGTCGACAAGGCTGAGCTTCTAGCCGACAGTCTAGAAGTCCAATGCTCGCCTAGCTCTCAACCAGTAGACCAAGCTCACCTCTCTGAGGTTGACGCTGAAGTCGAACATAGAGCCTCCCTCCCTCCCGTCGAAGACCCAGAGTATCCACTGCCCCCAGTCACGCCCGACGAAGTGCACGACCTCATCAAAGGTCTTAAGGCTCGTAAAGCCCCCGGCTCAGATGGAATCACCAATAGGGTATTCCAACTTTTCCCTGCCCACCTGATAATACTACTGACCACCATCTTCAATGGTGCTCTGAGCAACAACATCTTCCCACAGGCATTCAAAGAAGCCACCGTCATCGGTATCCCGAAGCTCGGCAAGCCAAAATCAGAGCCTAGTAGTTACCGCCCCATCAGTCTGCTCAATGTCCTCGGCAAAATCTATGAGAGGCTTATTTATAAGCGCCTCAGAGACTACGCCGAGACAAAGGGCCTAATCCCCAACGAACAGTTTGGTTTTAGAACCCAACACTCGTGCGTACAACAGGTCCACCGTATAGTCGAACACATCAACTTCGGTTTCCAACGAGGTTTGATGACCGGTGCTGTCTTCTTCGACATAGCGAAAGCGTTCGACAAAGTCTGGCACAACGGCTTATTATATAAGCTGTACCAACTCGGTGTGCCAGATCGTCTCGTGCTCATCTTACGGGACTTTTTGTCGAATCGCACCTTCCGTTATCGCATCGAAGGAGCGCTATCCTCCCCCCACCCTATTCGCGCAGGAGTCCCTCAGGGCTCTGTGATCTCTCCCCTAGCATTCACGCTATTCACCAGCGATATGCCCAAGTGCAGCAAGGCACAGCTGGCTCTGTTCGCAGACGACACGGCCATTTACTACACCGGCCGCGATCCAGACTCGATATCTCGCATTCTCCAAACCCAAGTCAACAAGCTTGGCGCCTGGTTTAGGAAATGGAGAATTGAAGTAAATCCCGACAAAAGTCAAGCGGTTCTATTCTCGAAGCCGCGTCATACCCCCTGCCCCCCTCGACCGATCACCATGTTCGGCAAGCCGATCCCTTGGGAGAAGCGAGCCAAATATCTTGGTGTAGTTCTCGACGAACGAGAGGTGTTCGTCGAGAACTACACCAAGATATTTGGCTCGCTTCTGTTTTCAGAGCACATTAAGGCGGCTCGTTCGCGCGCCGCCTTCGCTCTAGGTAGACTCCACTTCGTCCTCAATGCACGTAGCAAATTGTCACTTAAGTGCAAATTGCGTATCTACACAGCGTGCATTCGCCCGATCATGACCTATGCCAGTGCAGTCTTCGCACACGCCAAGCCCGTTCGCTTCAATAGAATGCAGACCCTCCAGAACAAGTTCCTCCGTAGGATAACAGGCTCCCCCTGGTACGTTCGCAACGAAATCCTCCACGTAGACCTCAGGATTCCCACTATCCGTCAGTTCATGAAACGCATTTCAAAGCGTTTCTTCGAGACCGCCGCGAATCACCGTAACCCTCTGGTTGTGAAAGCCGCTAGCTATATTCCCTCCTCCATTAGTCAAGTCCGCCGTCCCAAGCATGTCCTCACCGATCCCGATGACCACATAACTCTCATTCAGGAGAGCAGTAGGGCCACCAGTACAGTGCACAAACACAGACCGACATTCCGACCTCGCCGCCGAGGTTCCTCGCGAAGATCCCGACGTAATTGTCCCCCCCGACCCTTGCTCGACGAAGTGCCAGCCCGCGCCGTAGCTGAGCCTGTAGCTTTAAATTCCCCGAATAATAATAATCAACAAAACTTGATCCAGCCTGTCCCATCTTGCTGTCCTCCCGTCAGCGACGCCCTAAGCCGAGGTCCGTACCCCACAGGGGGTGCCCTTAGCGAGCGTTCGCTTAATAATATAAGTAGTTTTACGCCCCTGGCTGGAGGCTTTGAGTCCGCTTAAGGCAGCCACAGGATAGTCCGGTTAAGTAGTCACGACCTCTCAAGGTCAACTACGAGAAGCCATACCAAAAAAAAAAAAAATTACTATAAAAATATTCAATTGACCACGTCGCAGCCATTCAACATGGCAAATCTAACAAACGAAACGCATTGGCTCAGCTGGAAAAACAAGAAACCCTTGTTTTTGAACAATGCGGTCTGTTTATCGACGATGAGCACTTTTTCCTGGGTGCAACTCCAGATGCATTGTTCGAAAATGGCATAATTGAATTAAAATGCCCCATCTCAGCTTTTGGAATGTCTCCTGATGACGCTATTAAAGCCAAAAAAAAATAAGTTTTGGAAAATCCAAAACAACGAAATAATAATAAATAAAAATCATGACTGGTGGTACCAAGTACAAGGCCAACTCCACATCACAAAGAAAAATTTGTGCCTTTTTGCTGTATGGACAGGGCCTGGGGAGCCGCTAAAAGTAATTCAAATATATAGGGACGATAGTTTTTGGAAGATTAAGATGGAAAAAAGGCTTGTAGATTTCTACAATACATGCCTTTTACCCGAAGTAGTCGATCCAAGAAAAACTCGCTCAATGCCACTGAGAGACACATTTTAAATTTTTTTTTATATTTTCCTTTACTTTATATTTTATTCTTATCCAAGTCTCTCATATTTTATTTTTGTTTTTTTTATTATTTTACAGATTTCATAGACAATAAGATTTTTTCAATTTGTTTGAACTGTCTAAGTTTATGAATGTTTACAAATTGAATGTTTAAATGTACCTTAATCCATCTAATACCAAATTGTGCTATGTTTATGTTGATTGTGATAAATATACCAAACGAATATACACCAACATTCCAGATTTTTATTATCCGTACCTACATTACTTAAAAATATTATTTCATCTATAGGATCAAAACTGTTTAAGCGTTCATTACGCTCGATTTTTTGGCGTGTGTGCGTGAACGTTGCACACAAACATAGCATCGCAATTAATTTGCCTAAACTTTAGAGAGTGAATTTTGTGCACGGACTCTTAATAACCGATGAAAAAATTCAACTCCAGTGGGTCCAGAATCATGTACTGAATCCATGGTATCAGCTTGTGCGTCGATGTCATTCCGCCCTGTATATTTATGTAAATACTTTCTGAAAATTGATAGTTTAAATGCTCAAAAAAACAAGTTAAAATTACTTTTAATGCGCACGGTCGGTGTCATACGAGTAGGTAATACTTAGTTGCTGTAATGCTTTTAAATTCATGCAGTAATTCTTATTTCATGTACTTTTAACAGCGACAAGGTAAATAAGAAGTGTAAAGCTATTTATGAATTATGATGCTTATCGTGCTCACCGACTGTATATTGGGCGTCGCATCTCAGTTTAGGGGCCAGATGGGGGGCTTTTTCGCGTTTTTTTTTCCAAAAAACCCTAGATACGCGAATGGACATGGTAGGGAGCGCCACTGTACTTAAATCAACTGCTTAAAATTACGCCTCAGCGGCTACTTATTTGTGCAACATATTGGCTATGTTAATATAGACGAAGTGAGCGTCTTTATCTAGTCCTTCTCGTGACAAAGGTAAAATATACCCTTAAAATGGTAGGTGTGGTCAGCAACGAAAGTTGTTAAACATTTACTTTTTCTAAATCAAAATCGGCACAATCATTCGATAATGCTTTTCAGCATCTCATCCTGATTAATAATTTATATGGGGTAAAATGGTTTTATGATTTCGTGTCAGACTTTTACTGACTAAAACCCACCCGTGTTCCTTCAGTTGCCAGGGCCACGGTTTTCTCTTTAGAATTACCCGCGACCCTGAGGCGTCGGCCCTATCGGACCCCGTCAGTTTGTGCTGACATCTCTTTGAGGCGCGCGTGAAACACGACGCGCCGTCGACCCGGGCCTGGTCCTTACCGGACCGCGAGCTACCCGTTGCTCGCCGTCCGCAAGCTTGCGCCTACGGTGGCCGGGAATCTGCAGGCGACTCCCGAAGAGTCCGCGAGGCCTAAGCTGGGCTTTGCATTTGTGTGAGCGATTATACACAATCGGCCTATTGCCAAGCAGAGGACGCGTCGCTATGTGCACTCATACAAATACAAAGATCAGCTTAGCCCTCGCGGACTGTAGCTGAGTGTACTTTTTTGCTTTACTCGATGCCCGCAATGGATAGCAACAGTGTATACTCGGTCGTCAGATGGCGTACGCGTTCCTGGGCGCGGGGCGCGCTCTGGACGACGGTGGCTGCGGCGGGCTGGAGCGGCGCCTGCGCGTGTGCGTGGGCGGCGCCGACGACGCGCTGGCGCTGCCGCCGCTGCAGGCGCTCGTGGCGCTCAACATTCCGTCCTGGGGCGCCGGCGTCGACCTCTGGAGTCAGTAGCCGCTGTTTATTATAACGAATTCTGAAAATTTGTTTAAAGTCTATGGCCGCGTCTCGAACCAAAATCGATCACCGCGCGACTCCGCGTTCCGACTAAAAAGAAAAATACTGGATTTGCATGAGAAATAATGTTCTGAACATAATTTACTGTTACGGAAAACTGCTGTTAAGTGAGTTTGAAAAGAACATTAAATTGCAATTTGTGCAAGTATAAGGTTGAGCGTGTTTTGTTTAGCCTTTACAAAGCTGAATAAAATTGTGGAGTTAATAGTGAACTTTGGTTGTAATAGTATCTAAAACATATACACGATGTCATTTCCCGTAACAAAACTATATCACTGTTTTATATTCTGGTTGGCCAATTAAGCTTTTGGGTAAAAAATTACCGACGCCTGAATGATCTCCTTTCAGTTAGGTGTGTCTTTGATAGAATTATTTTCATTCCAAAGTTGTCCACTTTAAAATGAAAATAAATATTAAGTTACCTCTAGGGCCTAGATTGGCCCTGTATTTGTTACGGCCATTAATCATATTTTGACAAACATGCAACCTGTCACTAACCTGCAAATTGCAAAAACGTAATCATCTGTTTAAATTGTAGGTATGGGCAATGAAGAAGACGTAGACGAACAGAGCATTCACGACGGGAAACTTGAGGTATAATTTTTCTTTCATGCAATTAGACAAACCACGCCTGTTTTGGCTTAAGATTTTTCGTCATAAATTCATAGATTACATGAGTTGAAAAAATCGCCAAAATTGATCATTCTGTTTTTTTCCTGTTATGTTTATTTGAAACAAATAAAAACTGAATGTGATATGTCTACCTCGCTAAAATCATCATAATCAGCCTATTATGTTCCCACTGCTGGGACACAGGCCTCCTCTCTGTGAGAGGGAGTGGGCCCAGTGCGGTTTGGTAGATGTCAGACGTCTTCGAATTTTTGGTTCTAAGACATGCCGGTTTCCTCACGATGTTTTCCTTCACAGTTTTAAGAGCAGTGGTGATGAAATATTTTACACAAAGTAAAGCGCCTGTCTGGGTTCGAACCTACGACCTACAACTCGTAAGTCGCGGCCGTTCCCACTGGGCCACAACTGCTCACTTAACTACATAATTGCGTTACACTTAATAAAATAAAAATTCTGGGAAATGGCTCTTTCGTGTCGGGCCTGGGTAAATTTTGTATAAAACTTTACACTGTGAAGCTTTTTTTTTTGCTGACTATTATTTTTATCTAAATACTAATTTACATACGAGAGGCATGTGGCTAAGTAATAACAGCCGCACGGGTCGATCGGTCAGGTTTAGTAATAACTGACGCACGGGTCGATCGGTCAGGTTAAGCAATAACATCCGCACGGGTCGATCCGTCAGTTTAAGTAATAACAGCCGCACGGGTCGATCCGTCAGGTTAAGTAATAACAGCCGCACGGGTCGATCGGTCAGGTTTAGTAATAACAGCGGCACGGGTCGATCGGTCAGGTTAAGCTATAACAGCCGCACGGGTCGATCCGTCAGGTTAAGTAATTACAGCCGCACGGGTCGATCGGTCAGGTTTAGTAATAACAGCCGCACGGGTCGATCCGTCAGGTTAAGTAATAACAGCCGCACGGGTCGATCGGTCAGGTTTAGTAATAACAGCCGCACGGGTCGATCGGTCAGGTTAAGTAATAACAGCCGCACGGGTCGATCGGTCAGGTATAATAATAACAGCCGCACGGGTCGATCGGTTAGGTTAAGCTATAACAGCCGCACGGGTCGATCCGTCAGGTTAAGTAATTACAGCCGCACGGGTCGATCCGTCAGGTTAAGTAATAACAGCCGCACGGGTCGATCGGTCAGGTTTAGTAATAACAGCCGCACCGGTCGATCCATCAGGTTAAGTAATAACAGCCGCACGAGTCGATCGGTCAGGTTTAATAATAACAGCCGCACGGGTCGATCGGTTAGGTTAAGCTATAACAGCCGCACGGGTCGATCCGTCAGGTTAAGTAATTACAGCCGCACGGGTCGATCCGTCAGGTTAAGTAATAACAGCCGCACGGGTCGATCGGTCAGGTTTAGTAATAACAGCCGCACGGGTCGATCGGTCAGGTTTAGTAATAACAGCCGCACGGGTCGATCGGTCAGGTTTAGTAATAACAGCCGCACGGGTCGATCGGTCAGGTTTAGTAATAATAGCCGCACGGGTCGATCGGTCAGGTTAAGCTATAACAGCCGCACGGGTCGATCCGTCAGGTTAAGTAATAACAGCCGCACGGGTCGATCGGTCAGGTTAAGCTATAACAGCCGCACGGGTCGATCCGTCAGGTTAAGTAATAACAGCCGCACGGGTCGATCGGTCAGGTTTAGTAATAACAGCCGCACGGGTCGATCGTTCAGGTTTAGTAATAACAGCCGCACGGGTCGATCGGTCAGGTTAAGTAATAACAGCCGCACGGGTCGATCGGTCAGGTTTAGTAATAACAGCCGCACGGGTCGATCGGTCAGGATAAGTAGTAACAGCTGCACGGGTCGATCGGTCAGATTAAAATACGCTCGCCGCTCGCCTCTCGGTACCGGACCGTCGGTCCGTAGATGGGTGACCATTTTTACATACCGAGACACCCCGTGCCTCGGAAGGCACGATAAGCCGTTGGTCCCGGCTGTCAATCTTGGATCTTTGACAGTTGTTACGGGTCGTCAGAAGTCCCAAAAGTCTGACCACCAGTATTACCGATGGTTATCGTATTACCCAGTAACTGTTGAGGTTGTGGAGTTCAGATAGTTATTCGCTCATGTAAAATACTGGTATTCAGCTGCATCCGGTTAGACGGAAAGCTGACCGACATAGTTGGGAATAGGCAGACGGTGAGATGATTATAAAATTTTACAATGAAATTATTCTTTACTTTGTAAATTATAATATTACTAGGTAATAGATGTTGGCCAATTCGCAGACCTACCCGATATGCACATAAAATTTTGCACAAATCGGTCCAGCCGTTTCGGAGGAGTTTAGTTACCTACAAACACTGTGACACGAAAATTTTATTATTAGATTTATATAATATAAATAAATAATAATAGCACTGAAAAATAATGATCAAGTGAATTGGGACCGCTGCAAATTATTTATTATCTACGATTTTCTCCCCCCCGTAACTTTATTCGGTCCCCCAACGTGACGTTTTGTGTCAGAGGTTTTTTTAATTTAATTTTATCATTTTTATATACAATAGGTACATACTTATTATAATGTAGATTTTGCTAAGTTGTAAGTACATAGGTTCCTAATGATAAATAATAATATCTTACACTTAACACTTTCACCCCCCACAACTTTTAAATAGCTCAACCGATTTTCATCAAACATGTTTATGAACACTCGCACATAAGTCACCTTTAATACAAAAAAATAACTAAACTGAAATCGCTTCATCCGTTCGGGAGTTATGATGCCACAGACAGACAGACACACACACACACCGTTAGACACGTCAAACTTATAACACCCCTCTTTTTGCGTCGGGTTTAAAAATGATATGATGACGTATACACAATCACTGCTCCGATCGAGACACAAATTAAAAAAAAAATGGGCGAAAATAGAGAGTGAGAGAAAGGAGGCTTCTTTCTCATCCTTACTCCAGTGTTGAAGATTAATTTAAATTTGATCGAACAGAATAATATAAAAATCGTAATTAAAAAACAGGGGTTGATCGTAGAAGGGTGAAAATTTCAAGTTGTATGTATTTTTCAATGCTTAATCATAATAAAATAAAATAAATTGTCAAAAAATAAATATAATAACCTGTATTATTATTTTCAGTAACAAATGACCACTAATTCCAGGCAAAGTTTCATCAAATTTGATGAGTAGGCCGCGCGGTTTAAATGGACATGGCACCCTTGGGTTTCCGTTGAAACCCTAAAAACGAATTACTAGAATGTGTGTTGTGATCCACTAATGATTCCGCAAATTATGCATAAATAACGGGTTAAGTCCTCGTACCCACGGACGATTTTTATCGCGCATTGGATTATTAATATCTTGGCGAAAAGCAGTGCGTCGAATATATACAGTGCGCGATAAAAATTACGTGGGCATTACGTGGGCATACACCAAGTCATGTTCGAGTCGTCATGAATGAATTGTTTATTATGGTAATTATACAAACATACAATTGCAGGTGGTTGGAATTTCATCATCTTTCCACATCGCGAGATTGCAGTGTGGGTTGGCAGAACCTTACCGTTTTGCACAGGCTTCTAGTCTTAAGGTAATTAATTGAACTTAAATAGTAAACATTAATTAATGAGGCTTGTAAATCATGTGTTCCAATAAAGGTCCCAGTGATATCCCGTGATTGCAAAAATGCTTGACCTGGAAAACATGCAACAATATGATATGCACGACGGTATACGGTATCAAACCTACCAATTAAATCGATATTGATTTCTCAGGACCAAATAAGTCATTACGTTAACATTGCAATGCTATGGCTTAGGAAGGGTTAGGCAGAAGTGTAACTCTAGTACACCCACATTTCGCCAGTTAAGATACAATAATGATAGCTGATATTATTATATATTTGTTCAAAGGTTATCCTCTACTATATTTTCTTATACTTTTGATCCTATTAAATAGGAACTATCGATATATCGATCCGGAACCTGTACCCTAATTGTGTAATACACAATCAATCGGAATCTGAATCGTTTTGAAACAGATTGCTAATCCATTGCTTCATAAGATCGATAAAAAATCTGTACAACAATGTAAATTACGCAATGAATGTTGTTGAACTGTCAAAATCAAACTAGTCGTAATCGTTTACGAAAATGTGTTACGCAATTAGGCTGCTGCACCTTGATAATAGTATCGAGGTGTAGATTAACCAAAACATATTTTTTCAGATTGAATTGGAAGGATCTTGTGCTATGCAAGTGGACGGCGAGCCTTGGATGCAAGGCCCTGCAACGATATTGTTAGAGCCATCCGGCCAGAGCCTGATGCTACGAGCGTGCGGAAAACAGCGCCGGACTGAATGATCTATCATAATACAACTATAAGGAGAAACACTGGACATGCAGTATTTTGAACTCGAGAATCTCATTTGGCTTTATAACCAATTTAAGGCAGAATAAAACGTTAGTTGTTAGCCGTGTTAGTGTAATAAGGAATAGTTATGATTTTAAATGTCAAAGACCCACCACTAATATTAGTACCAATGTAAGATGCACTCGTCATCCATGAGTTTGTCACAAAAGTAATAATAAATAATATGATTTCCTAAGACACGTGGGGTTTTTATTTAAGCCTTCTCTCCTGCCCATCGTGCACAGCTACCTGCACCTCCAGGACTTGAGAATGAGACAGACGACAGAGCTGTCCAGGTCGCAACTACGTAATAGTCGGAGAAGCACGCCGTCCCACGGCCCACGAGGAAGCGGCTGGCTAGCTATGAACGATTTTCGTGCTCAAGAAACGTATAAAAGATTGTAAGACCCATGTAAGTAAAAGATCCGCCCGATCATGACATATGCCAGTGCAGTCTTTGCACACGCCAAGCCCTATCACTTCAATAGAATGCAGACCCTCCAGAACAAGTTCCTCCGTAGGATCACAGGCTCCCCCTGGTACGTTCGCAACGAGATCCTTCACGTTGACCTCAAGATTCCCACTATCCGCCAGTTCATGAAACGCATTTCAAAGCGTTTCTTCGAGACCGCCGCGAATCACCGCAACCCTCTGGTTGTCAAGGCCGCTAGCTATATTCCCTCCTCCATTAGTCATTTCCGCCGTCCCAAGCATGTCCTCACCGATCCCGATGACCACATAACTCTCATTCAGGAGAGCAGTAGGGCCACCAGTACAGTGCACAAACACAGACCGACATTCCGACCTCGCCGCCGAGGTTCCTCGCGAAGATCCCGACGTAACTGTCCCCCCCGACCCTTGCTCGACGAAGTGCCAGCCCGCGCCGTAGCCGGAGCCTGTAGCTTTAAATTCCCCAGATAATAATAATATAATCCAGATCCAGCTTGTCCCATCTTGCTGTCCTCCCGTCAGCGACGCCCTAAGCCGAGGTCCGTACCCCACAGGGGGTGCCCTTAGCGAGCGTTCGCTTAGTAATGTAAGTAGTTTTACGCCCCTGGCTGGAGGCTTTGAGTCCGCTTAAGGCAGCCACAGGATAGTCCGGTTAAGTAGTCACGACCTCTCAAGGTCAAGTACGAGATGCCATTTAAAAAAAAATGTAAGTAAAAGAGATACGTATATTAATATGTATGTAGTTGATGGTTGACTGTTCACACTGCCGGCGAGTACTCGTTTGCCGCAGCGAGAAGAGCTATCAAAGAGAGTACCTCACTCGGCGACGCTTGCTCCAGGAAAACACTCTCTAAGTGCCGATTTCACCAAATCTTGAACGCGTTCAAGAGCTGTTAGTGTCAATATTCGATAGCAAATATACAATGCACGTCGGGCACAAAATTCGTTCAGAGTATTGCTATCTCTGTTTGACAAAAGAAGGCGAGCGAGGGACGCGGTGCGCAGCCGTGTGTGTCTGCGTGAGTAGATAGCTATTATTAGCTGTACTATACTTACTGTACCTACCAGTCATTCATAAGGACTGGGAAGAAATTTATATCTATTAGTAATTGTATATGTTCATGATTTGCTTTATTTTTGTAAACGGGATTAAGGGCGAATTTCACCAATGAAACTGAACGCGATCAGCACATAGACTACAATAAGGAGCTGTCAGTGTCATTATTTTCTGTGGAATGTTGAACGCATTTTCTATGTGATGCAATTTATGTATGGTGAAATTTGCACTAAGAAAAGGACATGTACCATACTTTCAAAACAAAGAATGTTGGGTAACAAGAATTTTAATACACAACCACCGAAATGGAATTCGAAAATTTATCGAAATCTACACAATGAGTCCTATCCGACTAATTGGACAAATTTCGAGTAACGATGAAAGCCTTTCATCGTTACTCGAAATATGTCCTAAAGACCTTTCAATGAAAGGTCTTTCATTTTCCTTTAAATCACACAACAGTTAATAACAACAGTAAATACATCAAAGCCTTTCAACGTTACTCGATATATGTCCAAAAGTCGTTTCAATGAAAGGTCTTACATTTCCCTTTATAGCATACCTACAACAATTAATAACAATATTAAATACATCAAATTATTGCATACGAAAACAAAATTGATTACAAATTGTGACAATTTAACATAGGAATTTATTCTATTAGTTATAAGTTTTTTTTTTTGGAGAAACTATTGGCTAAATCTAATGTCAAACATTGATTAATACCTTGGGTACTTATCTTACACTCATTACAATTTGTATAACACTCATATAATAATTTTGCTTAGAGGTACAACCTTAGATTTTGTTTACCCTAAACCTCTTAGGTCACTGTCCTCATCTTATGAACAATTATCTTCTTCGAAGAATCTGCTCGAGCAACTTGCCGCCCTGTTTGTGAACACAAATGATTGGAACAGCTGACTTTTTTATTCTCGATTTCATGGTTGGTCCCCTAGTAAAAGTATGATGATGAGTACAATGAAGGGGGTCTTCAACGAGGTATAGGGTTAAAACAAAAACTATGCTTGTATAAGACTATAACAGTATATTATAATAACAATTATTACGTTTTTTAAGATAGGATTTGTAACAGATTCGGTCACTATTTAAGAACACTTGTTTGGAAGAAGTCTATGTAGGATGAATGAAAGTGTGACATCTTTATCATCCTAATATAACACGCACCAGCTGCCTTGTAAGGTCTGATTGATTGATCACCGATGAGAATTGATCACCAATGAAATTGATAGCGATCAGTATATAAACTCCGTTTAATAGCTGTCAGTGTCATTATTTTCTATGGAATATTGACACTGACAGCTCTTGAACGCGTTTTAGATGTGCTGAACGCGTTCAGTAACATTGGTGAAATCGGCACTAAGTCTTCCGACAAACCAGACTGGCTACATGTGTCATACAGTGTGTAGTAAATAATTATGTAAAGATTACTTATGTAACAGTGATAGCTGATAAGTAATTATCTTACAATAATAAGAGATACTCTACCTCGCTGACAACTACTTATGGTATTGAACACTGCTTAGCATAGAAATATACTGTTCAAGTCAATTAGTATACGATTGGCATGGCAAACAATAGCTATCATGACTCATTGTACAAATTTAATTTTTTTCTCATAGCCACAAAAATTTTGTTCAGCTCTGGAATGTCACAAAGTGTAAAATAGTGCCATTGGTGATATCCTGCCATAATATGACGAATTGTTAGTTTACATCACTAAAACAGACACGTAAACAATTTTCAACAACTCGCCAATTCTATAGGAAACACGTAAATAACATTAGTATATTGTGTATTTGAATACAGTTTAAATATAATGTTTTTGAGGAATGTATGTATCTCAAATCATCAAAAAATACATCCAAAAATAAATTATATTAAAGTAGTTTAGAACCACCGTCGTATTATAATGGAATAGTGTTTTAAAAACCATCAAATATTATTTTGGCACATTATAAACATAACATAATTTCTTAACAACACACCCTGAATATAGCGCATCCAAAAAGTAAAATCCCTTGTCTCGACCCTTACAGGTATAACTATGTGAAAATAATTAAATGTTCAAGATCGTTGAGGCTATGCTGATCACGTGCAATGCTGTGCTGTGCCGCAGACGGCAACGGCGATGCGGTTGACAATAAACGCAGGCAAAAGCGCCGCTGCGGTTTTGATTTCGAACGTAACGTAACATCTACTTTTACAAGTCCTGCGCCCCTTATTAGTGTAGCCCCGGCTACACTTTAGCCTCAGCTGTAGCCCGCCAAATTAATATTTTCTAGAGTTTTTGGCAAGTTGCAGCTCTGTTTTACGTATGTTGATCAAAATGCGATACGCGACAAAATTTCCAAGTTTGAGAGCTTAAAGAACTGAAATTCAATTTAAAAAAAAAATAAGAAAATTTGGCGGACTGAGGATTCACTTTAAGCAATTTTAATGAGCAGACTACCTTTCAGTAGTCTAAAGTATTATTATTTTTTATTAGGGTGGTAGCCTCTTTATTACAATGCAAGCAAGCAAAGCAAGGCAAGGCAAAGGTTCCACCAAGTCGAGCCAATTATGACCAATGTTGACGAAATGGCACCAATGGCTAGCGGCTCCTAAGTTAAATACCAAATTAAGTAGATAATCTCCGAGTATGTAACCTAAAATAACGTGACTAATTCCATTTTATAAATATCACAATAATAAATAATTTATAAAACTTTAAATACAATAAAAAGCATTAAAAAAATGGTAACTATCAAAATTCTCACCTGACTGCATTATAACTTACTTCCTGACTATTTGATGTCAATCCTTAAGGCGACAAAACTTTATTTAGATTAATATCCTGTCTACAAAAAAATATATAAAACGACACATTCTTTGTTTTGTTTACAGAATTTGATCCTTGTCAGCAACACAATCGGCTGATGTTGGCGTTTTTTTTTTTCTAAAAAAAAACGGGTTTAAGCTAGCTATTAGCCTTTTCAATCAAATAAAGTATTCAGATGTAGTGTTGTTCTTTTTTTGAGTTTGTTACCCTTAGGATTAAACATACTGTCTCGGGAAAAATGTTTTATTGTCAGTCATCAACTCATGACATGACCTCGTCTTATGGTCCAGTCAAGTCTAGTACCAATGTCAAACATGCATGGGTCTTCGACTATAAAATCTATGCAAGCAACTACTTTATTTCTGTTGTAAAATTATATAAGAAGGTCGAATTCCTTAACTTGTAAAACTAAATGCATCTAATAAAGTCTAGTCAGCACACATTGCCTAAAACCATTCTACAAAACTATGCAAAAGTGCCTACATGTGTCCAATAGCAAAACCTTCTACATGCTTAACTTCTCTGGTGGTTTGATTGCACCAAATCTCATTCTCAGTTGTTCTAGAAATACGAATGTTAAAATAGTATGAGGCGCAAGCCTAACAAATGCTGGAATGTATCCTTTAAAGAATGCAAGGGGGCCTTCCCTGCCAGTACTGGTGATGAGATGCAATATGCCATTAAATTCGCCTGGCTTGGCGTTCATCGCACGTGTTTTGAGGACGTCCACCGGCTGTGTCATAGTTGTTGCTACACCTCCCTGGAAATATTTAAATAAACATGTTAACTTTCTAGAGAAATAAATTAACTAGTACAGAAGTTTAGGTTATAATAGATAAGTTTACCGCTAATAAACTCGATGTGACATGCGTTACGACATTATCGTCGAAATATGGAGTGTTGAGAAGTAGTATCTTGATCTGATCATAAAAGGCTAGTTGTCCTATAGTCATGAGGGCTGCACGGCTGCAAGTCATAGTGGCTCCCGCCCAAAGTCGTGTTACACCTTCAGTCGCTGCTACTCGCCATAAGCCATGAATAGCATTTTTGTAGCTGAAATAAATTCGGAATTGAAACTTATTCCATGTATTGGATTGAAGTTCAAACCAGTGATCAATTCTGTTTCTTGTTTATAAAAATTGTAATAACTGCAGCTAGCAAGTTTATTTATTATTTCTTACATATCACATAACATCACGCCTGTAATCCCAGAAGGGTTGCAGAGCAGAGGTGTACCTATAGTACACCCACATTATTATATCTTCCATGGCCTAATAGCTAACATTTGTGTTATGTTTATTTAATACTTTACGCACATGCACACATACATACACGAATACACGAGTACACAAATGAACATTTAAATCTATCCAGTAGGTTGTATGTGTAGCATGCATAAACAAACAGATAAACAGTTTAGAAGTGTCCGAGTGTGTGTGGGACTTTTGTGTAAATCCCTATCACTTTTTATTATAATACTGGCTTTTTCTCGCGATGAGGCCGGAAAAAAAGTATTGTATGTCCTAACCCCTTGGTTACGCCTCAACCGCTCATAGATCCACAAGACCATAACCTATTATGATCCTGTTAACCTGCGAGCTGTTAAGGCGTGAAAAGGTAACAGTCAAGATAGAAAGACTAACAGTCAGACCAAGTAATTTTCGCATTCATAATTTTACAGAATATTCATAGGTTAACAAAACACAAAATTATTAGGTACATACTTCCTTCTTTGCTCAGGTGGCAGTTTGACATCATTTTGCATTCGCACATTGACTAAATCTGCAGGATTTCCTACAAATCCTCCAGCAAATCCACCGAGTCCAGCTATAAATGCCGACATATAAAATGCTATGGGGCGACCCTAAAAATTTAAAGAGGATACAATTTTAACTTCAGAATCATACAATTTATAGGCCAGGATTTTTAGGTTTAAGATATGATTTTTTCAAAACCAGCTTAAAAATTTGCATAAGCATCCAGAATAGTATCTAGAATAATGAGCCAAAACTCCCGCACCACTGACGTTTGCGTTTCGAATTATACCCCCTTTCGCCCCTCCGAACGTCTGAGGTGAGTATATACGCCCACTGCTGGATATAGGCCACCCCCAAGCGTCGCCACATCGACCGATCCTGTGCTATTCGCATCCTGCGGATTTCTGCAGCCTTTACAACGTATTGTGTCCACCTTGTGGGAGGCCTGCCAACTCTGCTCATTCTGATACGCGGTCGACCCTATCCAGACCCTTTTAATCCCATCGGCCATCTGTTTTGCGAGCAATGTGCCTTGCCCACTGCCACTTAAATTTGGCAATTCTTCGGCCTATGTCGGTTGACTTGGTTCTCTTGCGTATCTCTTTATTTCTGATTTGATAACGCAGGGCAACTCCAAGAATAGCGCTCTTAATTTTTGAGTGACTTTCAGCCGTCTAATAAGGCCCATTGTGAGAGCGTTCTCTCAGTGCCATAAGTCATCACTGGCAACACTCACTGATCAAAGACTTTCATCTAAACACACTGCGATATGTGATACGAGAAGATATTGCTAAGCTTCTCGAAAGCTGCCCAGCCAAGTCAGATTTAACGATTAACCTTTTTCTCGAAGTTGGACCTACATAGCCGATCTGTTTGTCCTAGGTAATTACCACAGAACAGATACAATTTATTTGTTCTGTTGTAATTACAATCGTCAACAACTACGAGTATAGAGTCTCCGTTCTTCATGAGAGTGGGTGTCACATGGGTATTTGAACTGACCATTGTTTAGTACATGTTCGCTATCGATGTACCGATCGAGTCGAAGGCTTTCTCGTAGCCCACAAACGCTAACCAGATGCACACTCAAACAGCTTCTGGAGGGCCTTAAGAATCGGTTTTCCTCTGTCATCATCGGTCTTCAGGTTCGTATGCTGGCTCTGCCCAATAGACAGATCTCTTGCTATAACCTTGAAGCCCTTGTCCCGCTGTATAGCGTTCTTAATACGTTCAGTATTGAAGCAGTGAAGCTGCTGGTACTTACGCGTATCGTCTGAAGACTGCAGGATCATCTCGAGCCTCTCCTCGCTTGAGAGTAAGATCGGAGAGCTTCTTATTTCTATTTGTACGACGGGTCTTGAAGATCTTAGACCCGACCGTACGGAGTTTCCACGAACTCATCGTTCGCCTGATCTTATGGATGACGAAAATTGATAAGAACCTAATCATAATAAGTAATATGTTTCTGTAATTGGACTTTTTTCACTGCTGGCTTTGAAAGATAGACGTTCCCGTCAACAAAAACGTTTAGATATGAATTTTGTTCAGAATTCATCTTGACACCGAAATTCACGCTTACACCCTGTGGGTTATGGTGACTTTATTTTACACAGACATAGGTATTAGGTATACCTATAATAGTTATAAAAGTCCGCATATTATAATAAATAACTACAAATTGTTTTTGAGAAAAGGTTTTTGTCATTTATGACATTTCACACACTCCAAACTCGGTAGGTCATAGTTTTTTGATCCTTATAAAAAACAGAATTGAATGGCATCAAAACAAAGCCGTGTAAATTGCCGATTTTCTTGTTGACTAAACCTTTATTTTTTCAAAATTTGAAAATGTATTTGAACATGTTTAAAAAGTAAACGATAGCATGGGGTCACAACTCGAACAAATTATAATTTGTCTTGAAAAACTCATAGATGGCAGCATAGGTAACCATTATGAAATTAACAATCACTAAAAAGCGTTAAACAGCATAATTTTGGCTGAATTATGATTGGTAAAAATCAAAACTTCCTTGTTTTTTGCTGATTTACACTTAATTATAATACACGTATTTTCAACAACAACAAAATGTGAAACCTTTAACTTGAATTCGAACTCATAAAATGATAAAAGTAGCCATGTGTTAATAATTTTGTTTAAAGTTCATTGCAATAGATGGCGTTTTACTCAATTAGTCATGTCATCACAATTACCATTATTATTACTAATTTAAATCAAACAACATGTTTTTTTCTTTCTATTTTTTACATAGAAATATAGAAGAAATCTACAAAAATGTGTTTTTGTACCCGGAACTAAAAAACTTCATAAATAAAAGGATTGCACGAAACGTTATAAGGGGCCATCCATAAATTACGTCAAACAGTAAGGGGGAGGGAGGGGGTCGACGAAGTGTGGCATTGTGTGACAAGGGTCCTAAATTTCGTGACGTGACTTTTCAAAATCTATTATAATCTAAGTGTTAAAACACTAACTTTATACTATTGCTTTACGAAAACCTCAAAAACATATACAACTATATCTGTGTAAATATAAGATACCAATTGTTTTGCCGACCTCTCGCTCTACTAGTGTTACGCGCCGACCGCCTAGACGCCCTTTAATAAATGCCGCCAAACGCATTGCGCCTAGCGGTGATTTCTTTATTTCTATTTCATTTGACCACCGACTTTCGCGGATGAAACAACGTCGTTATTAGTTCTGCTATTTTGTGATTTTTAACTTACGAAACAAGTTTAAAATGAACAAAAAAAATGATTTAGGTAATCTTTACCGTGAACTATATGAAATATACAGTGAAGCTGACATTATGGAAAAGTTCAAAAAGTAGTGACGATGTTGAAGGTACAGTGGAATCTGAAATCTTGGAACGGCAAATAAAAATGACGAGAAACAATGCGATAATTTCGGAACCGCTGTTTTCATTCAATAATTCCTACATATAAATTTGCAAAAATGTGACGTCACACAGGGAGGGGGGAGCCTCACAAATGTGACCAGCTGTGACAAGGACGGGGGAGGGGCTAAAACCATGAAATTCGTGTGACGTAATCTATGGATGAGCCCTAAAGAAGGTCGACTCCTAGATGGCGTTATAAAACTAGTCTCTGGCAATTAGTGAATCGCTGATGTTGCCATCTGTTGAAAAAAAGGATGAAGAAAAAAGCCAGCTCAATAGCCAGACTTAATGAGGTGTCATTTCTTTATATGGGATTGGGTATCTGTACGTAGTATTAAATTATCTGTGACGATAGTATCAAAATAATCTTTTCTGGTAGCTGCAACAGTTAAGGTCCTTGCCTTGCACTGGTCCAAATATCCACCCTGTTTATTATAAAAGTGTAAAGATGAGGTATTCCTACACAAACATCAAACCCGTATGGCTATTGGTCCATAGACCACTTTTGACCAGTCTCCTTTGTCTAATAATCCTGCACTATTAGCACCACTTACAATGTTTATAAAAAAAGCAGTTTTTTTTAAAGAGATAGTGTACTGGTGCTCACTTTTTCTACTGTTTATTCAATGTGAGTTTATGACACTAGTTTTTTTTTTAACTTCTCTGTTTTCTGCACATGCAAAACATTAAGTTTGTAATTTTTGCCGTACAGACTTTATTATTAAAAGCAAATGCTCACATCTTTAGGAGTAAGTTGTTGTTTAGCCATCTCATATATTCCAAATCTTGCTGTGGAGTATGTTAGCTGTCTCAGCAATGAAGCTGAGATACCATTGTAAAGTCCCATGACACCTAAAAATAACATATTTTAGTACCATCTTTTCAGCCAGGACCAATCCATTTTTTTATATAGAAAAACAGGGTTAATCCCTGATTTTATCTTTAGTTTTATAATTTCTTTTGAAAATGTGTATTAATGTTTTTGTGAGCTAACTCAGTTAAACAACTATTATCTAAGTTTAAAAATAAATAATTCAAATTTGATCCATTTTCAAATCTTGCCTGCAAATGAAGTCTTATAATAATTTGGCTGTAAATTACTAAAGCCTTCAATAAATTGTTCCTTAAAAACTCAATTAACATTTACCTTGATTTTTGACCACTATTCCAACAAGTTGCACCATAGAGATGTTCTTTCCCTTCTGTGTTTGCATCTGAACTTTCAGCAAATCCAATGGGTGTGTAATACATGCAGCTCCAGCTGATGCCAATCCTCCAAAATACCATTTTGATACTCTTACTTCTTTCGGTAATATCTCATTTTGTATATTCATTGTGTGATCTGAAAACCAAGGCAACTGTTTAGCAATAGTTCAGTGCAGAAGTCAGAATATATAAAGTAAATACCAAGAAAAGTATGTTCATAGTAATATTGATATAACCACCATGTCTGTATTGTTCCTTCTAAATCACTTCGTACTTTTACTATACGGTTCTAAATGTTATCATTGACTGTATCTCATTTATTTACTTTTTGAGCTTGTCGTCAATTTTGGTTTCGCTTGTTGACGATTCGTAAATTCGATTTAGTTTAGGTATGCCAATGGTTACTATAAAAATTAAACTAGCCTTACTTGGTAGAATATATATTCCATTCGAGAAATTAATTAAATAAACAAGACGTCTGATTTTTTAAACTTTTAGGGAGTTGGAGTTCTTTTTCCAAGACAACGCTCCACGCTCAATGACGTTTGACACTCATCAATGATTGAGTTGGACTAGTGTCATTTTAAATTTGCTCTCAATCTAGTCATACACTACAGTGTTGCCACATGACCGTTTCGCGTTCTCCCCAAACCTTCCCCAAAATTCCTCCAAAAATCAGGTTTTGAAGAAAAGCTCCCAACAAATGGCATTTTTTTTAAATATATTTAAATACAATTTTATACCAATTCAGCAAAAGCTTCCTCTCCAATTTTCCCCGACAACCCCCAAAATTCAGGTTTTGAAGAAAAAAACTCCCAACAAATGGCTAAATATTTATTAATTAATGAAATACATTTTATACTATTTCAGCAATAACTTCCATTGGCGAGTATTTTCGATAAAGGTTTCAGAATATTTATTAATGTAATGGGGAAGGCAACTGTCAAAATGGCGCTGTCATAGCTAGTTTCCAAAACAAGCTAATAATGTAAGGAGTGAGGCGGTTTTTCCGAATTACCCTAAGCTTAGCAGATTGTGGCATAAAGCTGTTGGAAGAGAATTATTTCAATTACAACAGAGTTCGAGGTTATGTCGGATTTTTTTTAAAGAAAGTGATGACTAGGAATTTAAGCAATATTTAAGGTTTTCAATTCTGACATATTCCAAATCGAATAATTATAAATATAAAATATAGAAATCAATGAAAATAACGAAATAGTGGATTGTAACCAAACTCATGAATCAACACGATACGGAATGAATGAACGAAATGTCAAATTTATAGGCTGTAGGGACCTAGCTATGGTCACGCCATCTACAATTAGCTTTGACCGACGTTCCCCATTGGATGCCTGAAGATTTTATTAACTTATGTTGGTAATATTTTTCTTTCATGCCATGGATCAAAATCATAAAAAAGACACAGCTTATAGCTGTAAAATCGTTATTGGTAACGCTGGTAAAATGCCTTTGGAACTACCGATTTAATCATCACTACTAGCCGCGACTGTTCCCTTATTAAAGTAATCAAAAGTCCCCAATTCCCTCTAAACCCAGCTTTTTCCCTCTAAATATCCCCCCAAAAATATTGGCCCTCCAAATGACACCCCTTATGGCCCCATAACAATAAAATAATAAAAAAGTTAAATTTGGGGGATTTCCCTCAGTCAGGCATGACTGACATTAAATGAGTTATATGAAAACAATCACTGACAGTGACAAAGGATAACAAGGGCTGCATTCCAAATTGTGCTGTAATCGATTTGAGTGGGCTTACACCCGTTCCGAGTTAGCGTGAGTGCGATAACGATGTCCCGTGAATCGTCATAGATGACGTCATGAAATGCGCCATCTTGCGATAACGCCTACCATGCCCTAAATTAATATCACCGTAAGCGCTATCAACAATGACAGATGTATTTGTGCTGTTTCCTAATGTAGCATTTTCGAAATTGTTCTTTCATTGTACAGTCGCCAATGCGTTGAATTTGTATTTTGAAAAAAATATCCAATCGGTTATTGTTGTGCCAGTTTTGGGGTTATGTTTTAAGTTCTGACGTTGAACGAGCATTGATAAGTGTCATTTTAGAAATTGTGCTTCTGGCTACAGTCGCCACACGCCGTGGTTATGCAAAAAAAATGAGCAAACAGATAATAGTCTTTAGGATTATGCTTTGTGATTTAACGTTGAGCGAGCACTGTGAGCACGTTCACAAGCGTTCCAAATTGTTGACAGCTCTCCGTTGTCGTAATCGTGTTAACTAATTCGGAACGCAAATTATTGATGTAAGCGCTGTGGTGAGCGATTATGACATAATTCGGAATGTATAAGTAGCAACAGCATAAAAAAGCCCTCGTAACCACGGGCGATTTTCCCCCCCGACCCTTGCTCGACGCAGTGCCAGCCCGCGCCGTAGCTGAGCTTGTAGCTTTAAATTCCCCAGAAAATAATAATATAATCCAGATCCAGCCTGTCCCATCTTGCTGTCCTCCCGTCGAGGCAGTCGCGACGCCCTAAGCCGAGGTCCGTACCCCACAGGGGGTGCCCTTAGCGAGCGTTCGCTTAGTAATGTAAGTAGTTTTACGCCCCTGGCTGGAGGCTTTGAGTCCGCTTAAGGCAGCCACAGGATAGTCCGGTTATGTAGTCACGACCTCTCAAGGTTAACTACGAGATGCCATACATAAAAAAAAAACGGGCTATTTTTTTACGTGGCGATTATTTATTGTGCACTGAATTTTCAATCAACGCACTGATAGTTGAAAATCCAAAACATCATAGCGACTTGATAAAATAACCGCCCGTGCGTACTTAGGCTTACAAACATGAGCAAAGTATTGACGTAACGAAATAACCTCAAAATCGATCTATTCCTATTAAAACTGAAAACATTGATACCCTTCAAACTTCAAAGCGGTCAACAGTTATTATTTTCAAGGTTGTTAGCTTTTTGGTCGGTGTACTATAATTATATTGGCAGATTTCCCTGTATCCATAGTTCCAAAAATATTTAAAATATGTTAACTTACATGTTTGTAGGTAGGTTACCTACTTACTTTTCTGTTTCTGTTCTCACTCCGTGGAAGTAAATAAAACGTAAAGTGTACTGCTGCACTGTGCTTTAAAAGTGTCACTTGGAACACCTCTTACTTATAAAACTACTATGTACGTTTAGATCAAAATCCAGCCGGGAAATGTTAACGGGAAACTAACGAGCACCTTCTGGCTAAGGTCGCGCGGAGCTTGCCTTTCATGAACACGCGGCCAGCGTTTTAAAACACTCAGTACCTAATGACTGCGTTACGCTTATCGTCCGCTACAGAGTGTTATAGTGAAACTGAAGTCTGAATCACTTGTTAAACTTCTTTTTACTATCAATTAATTGTTCCTTATTAGTGGACTTTTGGAAGTTGTGGTGCAGTAATTAATTTTTGTTTCAGAATGTCATCAGATATAGTAACATTGCTTCAGCTGGATAAAGCTCTATCTAGTAGAGTAGTTGTTGTAAAAGAAATCAGTGGTTGTGACAGTTCATTTATCACAAGTTGTGTTTTAAACTATTGCATCAAGAATAAGACTGCTGTTATCCTATTGTCAACCCATAATTCTTTACAACACTACCAGAATGTGGGTCTCAAGATGAATTACAACTTGCAGAGATATGTAGATACAGGACTAGTAGACTATTTTAACATAGGAGAGTACTGTATGAATAGTTTACTTGCTGACAATATCTTACCACAACTGTTTCTTAAAGTGAAAGAAAAAGTATTGTCAATGAGACAGAAGTATGATGCAGTTAATGTTATATTAGATGGCATTTCACACTTATTTGATTTGAATTACACACTCAGAGAAGTAAATATGTTATGTCAAGAGTTGATTCCATTTGTTACAAGTTACAATAATTCATTCATTCTTTGTCACTGCAATGAGGCAACTGAGGATGATGTATCATGTGTCATGTCAAATCTACTATCACATAAAGCTCACACAGTGTTGGAAGTTGAAAATCTACCTTCCGGTTGGAGTACAGATGTGTCAGGACATCTGACAATTAAGTATCCGGGTCTAAAATATGACAATGAACACATGTATATCATTGATATTAAACCATCTCGATATCTTTTCAAATTATTTGATAGAGGTGTTAAACTGTTTGCTCCAGGTACAGTTTAAGTTTAATGTATAAAATATTTAAAATGATTCAAAATAAATTCTGATATATTATATGTGTTTTATTTAAATGAAATGGCCATTGAAACTGCCATGCTACCTCATAAAACTACACTGACAAGTGTACATGTCCAATTAAAGTGGCATTGCATTAGAGATGCTTCTGGTGTTCCTAAAGTGACTTCATTGTATGTTATAAACCTCCATCCAGACACAACATTCATGGATATTATGATATTTGGCTAGTTTAGTTATTTATTTACAGTTTATAAAGGAACAACGAATTTTTGTATAAAATCTAAAAGAAATAGTCCAAAGTAGCAGGTTTTTAGAACAAAACGTGAATGCAGAAACAATCGACTCAAAATATAAGCATTGAAATGTGATGTGCGCAATTCTTGGCAAATGTGACTAAATGACCACATGTGATGAATGGTGTGTGGTGGATGATGTTATCTATGGGTAGTCGGTCTGGTTGTGATGTGCTGTGTGGTGTGGTCGGCAAAGCAGAGCAATTTACGGCAAGGTACAGTCAACCGCACTTCATTGGTAACTATTTGACATTGTCATCACCTTTATTTCGTACTGTTAAGGGCGGTTTTCGTAGTGCAAAGGTTACTATTGTTCTAACACATTTCTCCATAATACCACATCTAACATTAGCAGAATTAGCGACATAGGCACAATTATCATAAATAAAAATAGACTAGAAACTAGAATTGTTACCATCCATAAGAGGTTGACTGTACCTCTTGGTACTACTATAAATTGCTTGCCTGTTCGGAAATAGCCCTGCTAGCTATATTCCCTCCTCCATTAGTCATGTCCGCCGTCCCAAGCATGTCCTCACCGATCCCGATGACCACATAACTCTCATTCAGGAGAGCAGTAGGGCCACCAGTACAGTGCACAAACACAGACCGACATTCCGACCTCGCCGCCGAGGTTCCTCGCGAAGATCCCGACGTAACTGTCCCCCCCGACCCTTGCTCGACGAAGTGCCAGCCCGCGCCGTAGCTGAGCCTGTAGCTTTAAATTCCCCAGATAATAATAATATGATCCAGATCCAGCATGTCCCATCTTGCTGTCCTCCCGTCAGCGACGCCCTAAGCCGAGGTCCGTACCCCACAGGGGGTGCCCTTAGCGAGCGTTCGCTTAGTAATGTAAGTAGTTTTACGCCCCTGGCTGGAGGCTTTGAGTCCGCTTAAGGCAGCCACAGGATAGTCCGGTTAAATAGTCACGACCTCTCAAGGTCAACTACGAGATGCCATACATAAAATAAAATAAAATAAAAAATAGCCCAGAATTAACTCGTTTAGACCGGATAGGCATTTGTTTAAATTTATGACACAAACAACAATAATATTACTTTAGACCTGTTAATAACATCACGCCTGTATTCACCGAAGGGTTAGGCAGAGATGCACCTATGACTACTACCTACACTTAAGATTGAAAAGGGTTAGGGCCATAGAGGGCGAGCCTATTGCCTGGCATCAACCGGACACAAATCTAGACTCTGGGCTGCATCTGAGAAATTCCAGATGGCGAAACCTAATAACCCTGCTCGACCCGACACACGCAAAATAGAAGGAAGTTAAGCTGCTGGCAGTTTGGTCGCCGTCGCTGGTTGCTAAGTAACCCAAACTAGTATGCAAGAGCGAGTGAAGCTAACTCTAAATTAGTATCCCGCCTCGTCCTCCGGTAACCAGGTTTTCTTTCGAAAAGTCAAACAGTAACTTTGTCGACTTTTACAGGAAAGCTTACGAATTAACAGAACGAGCGAAGCTCGGTTTAAGCGCCTCGCCTTTGAAGGTTTTTTACCGAATTCATAGCGCTTCAATGCGTTGAGACGGTTGAGATTGGCTGGTACAATACTTAATAACGACCATTTTGCTTCTATAAATTGCGTTTTTTAAGTATTTAATGTCAAAAGCTAGTAAATTGTATTACCTACAATTTACTAGCTTACCTGGGTACCAATTGGGAATCGAACCACTCAAGCTCGGCAGCAGCGACCGCAAACACTGCATAGACTTGTGAAAAAAGTTTTACTGAAAGAAACTGTTGCTCGCGATTTCTGCGATCCAGGATGTAAAGTAGCCTACCTATGTTCTTACCCAGTGCTGCAGTGGGGTAATTGCGTAACACACTATCAGTAGTAATCGCTTTCAGTTTGACAGTTCAACAACATTAATTGCGTTAGTTACGTTGTTGAGCATACAATTTTTTCGAACATATGAAGCAATGGATTAGCAATATACTTTAAAAAAAACCAGATTAAATCAATTAGGGTGCAGGTCATGGTCTATCTGTGTGCCAAATTTCATACATATCCGTTCAACCGATTTAGAGTGAAAGCGTAACATACAAACAAACTTATTTTGGCATTTATAATATTAAGTTAAGGGGATATATATAGGATGTAGAGGCGGGCAGTTGTTTACTGCTGGAACAGGTAAATTACCTATTTATAGTGGTCCGTAGAACGTAAATTTTGTATGTATAGTTTAGTTACCAATTTTTAGGAAGGTGTATAATTAATAACTGCCCAGGTATGTATGTACATGACGGCGCATGAAAATTTTATTTTACTTTTGTGGTGATAAGCTGTTGCCCCAGCGACCGTCCAAAGCGAAGGCTGTATTTTGACCAGCGTTCAGTCCACGTGAGGCGACGCGGGCGGAGAACGTTTGACTTCGCACCCTATGAATATACCCTTAGAAAATAAATTTTAATGCTAGTTATTAATATTATTGACATGTTTGTAAATATAATTTATCCGTGCTTATTATTTTCAATGTGCTCTATATTTTTGTGCTAACTTTGCAAGTGCATAGTTGTTGAGCACAGCAGAACAGGGAAGTCATTGTGCTTAGATGCGTTTGAATCAACGAAGTGATGCCATGACTCCGAGCACTCTGGCTGCCTCTGAGAGATCACACGGCACCATCAGTACCGTCTCCGAAGAGAAACTAATGGTAGGTACCTAAATACCACTTAGGCGACTTACCACAATTTTGCAAGATGTACCTTTGTAATTAATTATCTGCACGTAGATAATAAACTTTATTCTAAATATGTAAATAAGTAATATATTTATGTACCCAAATCTTAGATTTAATTATAATGTAGGAGCTGTCTAGTTATTGACCTATTACTTACGTAGGTCCTATTTACTTTGTGGCGAATATGCAGTAAGTAATGCATTAACCTATACCTACATATAAATTACCATTATGTAGGTACCTAAACGAATTTTCTGCGTGCATTTCTTTTAAATATGATGTGTTGAGTACACAATATACCTACATTTAATTAGCCTGTCTATCACAGTATAAATACGTTCTACCCATTGTACAATATAGGTCGGTAACTATATCGTGTTGCAAATTGCAGTAGCCGAAGAACTATAGGTACGTGTACCAAATCCTCCTGCTTCACTTTAGATAATACGAGATTACTTAGGTATTTATACAGGCAGATTTTGTGAAATGGTAACAGACAGACAGAGTTACTTTCACATTTACCTATAATATTGGCATACATAACAAGTGTTTTGGTTGGTACCATGAAGAGGACCTATGATTGGTCTGTGTTAATAAATATTAGCGGTACGTTCTTAGTTTAAAGCTTTATAGTTTAGTTTAGGCGACGGCAGATAGCAGACGGCAATGGCGTTGCAGTTGATAATAACCGTTATGGACAGTGCCGCTTCGGTGTAGGTGAATTCCGAACGCGACGACACTTTACGACGGCAGCGGCGTTTCTCCTAATCAGTTTTGCAAAACTCATTGTCACAAAAAAAAAATTCTTCTTGACGCTCTTTTAGTGAGAGCCACTGACTGCTAGCACTACTGTTAGCAGACAGCAGTTGCCGCCATCTACAAAAGCGAAAAATAAATTTCAAGGATGCGTCAAGTTTAAGCACATTTCTTAACACGAGAGATAAGAAAGATACCTACAAATCTCTATTTATTTATTTATTTATACTTCACGCACATTATTGTACAGCGGCGGACTTAATGCCATAGGCATTTTCTACCAGTCAACCTTTGGGTGATGCAGAGACAAGCAGTGGTAGGTGCAATTTATAAAAAACCAAGGAATAAATATTAAATCTAAGACATATAAATATATATATATATATATATAGAACTATATATGAATATAAGGACAACTAAAAATACGTTAATATATTAAATATGTCTCTCTTACATTCTTTACTTTTTTCGAAGTTTTTTGTTCTATCAAGTGTATGGTGTCATAGAAATACATAGAAACTGTTGGTGTGGTCTAGCATTGCGGTTTAACGCACAGCCGCTGCCATCTGAAGTCTGCTGTCGCCGTCGTCTTTGGAATTGTTCCTGTACACCATTACATGCTTGGTGTAAATAAGACATAAGATAACAAAATCAGCAGTCAGCAGCCTATTATGTCCCCACTGTTGGGACTCAGGTTGTTGGCTCTCTATAAGATGCAGTTGGCCGGACCTATATCTAATGCATCTTGCGGGTCAAGTGCGGCAGGAAATCTTGGTCTGGGCTCTGACTATTTCTGACCCCCAATAAAAAGGATGACGCTAATCAAATCCATGTACCCTAGGTGTGTAAGAGCACAGACTGACTGCATGTAACTGGTACATGTCTCTTGCATGCTATGTGCGTAACAACATTGTATGATAAGCAGGCAGACTATAATATAGTAAGGCAATAAACAGAACGAGTTCATCCACAGACCTATATCGTATCGTAGGTAGCATTTTCTTCGTTACTCGCTGATTGAATTATTTAATCATTTGGAAAACTGTGTTTGTTGATTTACAAAACCAATTGTTTCTCCTTCAGATAGATAATGAAGTATTTAATCAATTGTAACTGTACCTACCAGTAGGGTCTATAGAATTGACGCGACGTTTGCGAAGCTGTAGCTATAGCTTCGCAAACGTCGCGTCGCACAGATGTGTGCTGTGACTGAGATGCCTCTGGTAGTTACCTATAGCAGATGTAGGTACAGTCTGTGACCTGTGTGAGCCAGATTCTTAGTCACAAAATAAAATATGTAATAATAAATCGCAACCCGCGCAATTAAATTTTTCCTACGCTTTTGCAATTTTCTGGTAGTTAAAGCAAAAGGAAAGTAATTAGGTTATATTTCAGTTGATCACAATGGATTCGTCACAGAAGTTTTGAATAAAATACTCCTTATTACGTCGCTTTTGCGCAGGCCCCTTATTCTTTATAGGCTACTTTGTACCCACTTGATAGTTTGTACATATAATGATATAATCATAGTTTACTATCACGGTGTATTTGCAACAGGTGGCGGTGCGCGTGCGGCCGCAGCGAGCAGATGAAGGTCCCCGGATCGTGCACGTGGTCAGCGATAAGGTTACTGCATTACTTAATGTACTACACATTCGTCCATGACACTAGTTTCATAAAGAGGTTCTATTTATAGAATTAGGTTTATAACTCTAGTTTTAGTTAAACATAATTAGTACTTGCAATATGAAGGTACTGTTCTCAACATGTGAAAGAACAATAGGCAATAAACCAACGACAGTAAATAGGTAATGTTCTAAATAGAAATTCACTCAGGACCCTCATATCTCAGACGCCTTTCTCTATTTAAGATTGTGCATTCCTGTAATTTGATGTTGAGATAAAATAAAGATTTATGATTATGACTATGATTATGTTGTTGAATTAAATTAAAAGTAGTTATATTATGTATAGGTACCTACATGGTAAACTTATGTATAATGCAAAAAAATATTTGATAAAGTGTATCTGCCTACCTACATAATACCTAGCTGTTGCTCTTGGCCTTTTGTATCTAAGTGTATAGGTTAATGATGATCTCCATAAAGGAGCTTTGTTGGATTTTTGGGCACTATCTCCGATTTGGAAAATTACATCCACACCACCGCGGTCTTAGAACGTTTGGTGTGAATTAGATACTTAACTTATGAATTATATTGAATTGGGTTGTTCTAAGTACCTACCACTAAGGAAATTCCAATAGGTACTTACCTAAGTACATATTCTAAGCACAGTTGCGTGTTTTAACTAGAGCGAGTACTCACAATTATAAAGCAAGTGTTTTTATAACATGGCGCATTTCACCAAGTTTATTTATAACAAACCTGAATAATATCCGTCATAACTTTATTAAAAACACCTCTCAACAAAATAGGTTTGCATGTTTCATGGAGAGAACTTATAGGTTGAAATGTTAAAATAAAACGTAACAAGTTTTGTCCTGCAATATTAACCAATACCATGTTGTTTAAGTCAAAAATAATTAAACAGTTTATAGCAGTTTATACCATACACCATTAAAGTTTCAGTATTTCTTTGACACTCAATTTCTATAGAAATGCTGCACGCGTTTGCATAACCCATTATAAAATGCAAAAGTAGGTACCTAGTACCTTTTTAATTATTTCCTCTAAAAAATCTCAGCATCAGACTTAGGCCGTGTTCTAATAGATAGCGATCGATTCGTCCCACGAGTACGCGATCCTCGCGCTTTTTTATATGGCTAAGACGTGTGCCTCGCACGATCAATCAAGTCGCGTTTGTACGTCTCATTCATTCAGACGACCGCGTCGTTCGCGTATTCGCGTGGCAGATGCTTTCGGTTAGGAAATGGGGTGATAGGCCTTGATTCAGCTATATGGTGCCTTTAAATATGTCACCAAAATATTTAACGAAATATTTTGTACCATACCATCATACAAGTTCAGAAGCTTCAGATAAAACATCAAACGAGATCCCCTAGGAAAATAAAACACCTGTTAAGCAGCGAACTCAGACATTTAGGTTTGTCATACATACTTAGTATTTGAGCCACGAGCTAAAGGCAGGTACAAATATTTTTTTTTGTTACTTTCGTTATCGATTTATGACATCAGCCAAAACACAATATTTTATCAGTACCTAACCGATTCATTTCACATTTAGGCCATTATTTTCTCGCTGTTACCGACCAGATAACGTGTGTTATCAGATGCTGGTGCTGGCAGAGGAGGCGGACAGCCGTCGAGATGTGCTGCGTCAGCGACGGCTCAATGACAAGCACTACGTATATGACCGCGTGTTTGGAGAAGGCAGCACACAAGTTCGTAAAATTTACTGCTTCCTAGTATAGAAGCTAACCATCATAGAAATCATTTATGGAATGTGCTGCGCCAGTGAAGGCCAAGTTGAAAAGCCAAACAGTTTACGTATGTCCGCAAGTATGGTATGGCCACGTTGACATAGGTAGCACACCAATGCTTATTTACTATTTACTTAATATGTAGCAATTATCAATAGTTACTTAAATGTAATAAACAGTTTAAAAAAAAAATGGTGGTATCAGAATATGGATGATAGATGTGTGACGTCCACTGCTGGACATAGGTGATAGCCCTCCCCCAAGTACCGCTACTTAAACCGGTTCTTTAAATTGTTATTTACATCGAGATTTCAGCGGTCTCCACAAGGTCATCGTCCACCTTGTGGGAGGCCTTACAACGCTACATCTTCTGGTACGCGGTCGCCACTACAGAACCTGTAGTTTGGACCCATCGGCCATCATTCTGTTCTGCGAGCAGTGTGTGTGCCCTCTGACACTTGGAAACTCCAAACTCGATTACCTTTTGGGTGACTTTTAGCCTTCTAATGAGGTCTGTGTCCCAGCAGTGTGAACATTATAGGCTGATCATTCTGATGCTATGCAATGCCGTCTAGCGGATGCGGTCTTACATTTGACTGCTCAACATACTCACCAAACTTATGAGAACGTATCACTGATACGTTCTCTTATGTTTGGTTGCGTGATTTATAGGTGTGATTTCATGCTGTTTCATTGTGAGATTGCGAAGGAATAGTTGTCTCACTGTCAGTACTTGACAGATTTCGTATTGGGTTTTTGTAGGGCACCGGCACGGTTTGAAGGTCATGACCTTTTGGGTTCTCTCGAGGTGTATGTATGATAGGTTTTACAAAGTAAGTAATAAAGATACATTTTAAAAAGAAAGACAACACTTATGTCAGTAGATATTATAAATTATATAAGTAGGTTATAATATCTATCTGCAGTTTTATGTTAGTATATGAAGTGGAAAGATTACGTAAACTCCTAAAGACATATCGTTACGAAAACAATTCTTTAAAAAAGTAAATATTTGAAATGTTTGAATTTATATAACACCAAGATTTCACGGTAAATATGATTCAAACATTATTACGCAACATTCTATTTTCGTTAGCCACCGTGAGAGCGATACTTCGCTGTCGTTTTCTCACATTACTGAGTTTGCATGAAAATAATACCTAAATAGCTTTTTGGCCAGTGGAGACTTCACCCGTTTCATCTAAACCCAGCGAAATAACCAGAAGTGTTAGCATGTATAATATACCTCAGATGTAATACGATGCACGTAGGTGTCTTGATTTTTTAGGTTTTAGGTGCAATGGCGGTGATGAGAACTGAGGTGGACCATATTTCGGTTGAGCATGTTCTCTCTCTTTGTTTATCTTACATTGTCTTTAGAGGCATTGTTGTCTTAATTTACGCACGTAGGCTTTCTAACACATTACTTTATTAATAAACTAGATAGAATCTAGTTACCTACGGCCTTTCTCTGTGTATAGGAAGACGTGTACGATGCAGTGTGTGCCCCCCTCGTGGGTGACACGCTGAAGGGGTTTGCGGGGGCTGTGTTCGCGTACGGAGCCACCGGTGCCGGGAAGACATACACCATGACCGGCCTCATGTCCCGGGCTCTTAGCCATCTCTTCGCAAGCATCGCTGAGAGCGAGGATCCCCAGTCATACGAGGTTAGTGTCAAAGATTTACTAAATAAATCTAAATACTCATCTAGTTCTCTGTAATCTAAAACTAGTTGCTTATACGTACTTAATTACTCAGTTATTAATGGATTAACTAGGCACTGTTGCTGTCCTAAAGAGAAAATATTCAAGGACGATGGAATTTTGTTATCACTTGTAGGAACGCAATTAGGAAACCTAAATTGATTTATTAGTGGCTATCTCGCCATGACGTTGGTTGGTTCTTATCTAGATCCATAACGGGTGCAATTTCATGGTTAAGATAAAATTTATGTAGGTAGATTTTGCTCATTTTACCAAAACAGAGCACAAAAGGGATTGACTGTGAGGACTTGTGTTGAATGGTGTTGAAAAGAAGTTTCATTAGTCCCCTTTACTGTCGAGGTCGAACCGAACCATCATTGTGGGTTTTAGGTGAAATAGAAGCGTCGTCGCCAGGGTCGCCTTGCAAATCTCTATTACCGATTCCATTGTTACTTTCGTATGCATCGACTTTTGTTATGGGTTCTCCACAATCACTCTTTTCTATTGTTCCGTAGAACTATTAAATCTTTAAGTTCCTCATAAACTATAATACCTATATTATGTATGATAATATAGGTATTATAGTTTATGAGGAACTTAAAGATACTGCTTAAAATAATTGATCACTGTGGAATAATTTGATACTTGGATTTAATTTCTATACCTATCTATAAGTATTCATTTTGTTAAATTAATTAAAATACGAAAACTCAGGACTTCGGTAGTGCAAATATTATGAAGATTGAAGATATGTGACTGATATTATTAGAAAGAAAGAAAGAAAATATCTAAGAATGTCATTTGTCATGCGTTATTAATGTTAGTTATTTGGCACTACATATCTACTCTTTGCTATGTTTGGTACATAATTAATTACCTACGCGTCGAAAGAAAAGTTATGAGACTTTGTGAGATTTACATTTACATCCTAGGTGTTCCTACATATACGTTAACAATGTGGAAAAACAGGGCTTCAATACAAAAATCTTTTAAGGTTATTTATTTATTCATACTCCACGCACACGAATACCAGAGGCGGACTTAATGCCAAAGGCATTTTCTACCAGTCAACCTTTGGGTGATGCAGAGACAAGCAGTGGCAGGGTTCTGGACCTGAACCCTTATAATTTCGTTGTGTCCGTCTGCTAATTAAATCTGTCCGGATGTGACACAGCTTACTTGGAAACTATTAGCACTATGTCGATGAAAAATTGGAAAGATGGTGTATTTTGTGGCTCCTATGCAATGGTGCACAGTACTACATACTTATTATTGCGGCTGGTAAAAACATCCTGATTAAGTAACCCTTCACTGAGCGTGGACAGACACAAGTACCGGTTTTTCAATAAAAGTCTACAATTATCACCACAGACCTTTAAATACCTATATACCTTATGTCAAACTCAAACTCAAACTCAAACTCAAAGCATTTATTTCAAATAAACCCATTACAGGCACTTTTGAATTGTCAAGGGGTCGGTCAGTCAGAAATATGAAGCTAGTTGCCCATTCCAAAGCGAAGTAGGTACCTATGGAGAAGAACGGGCAAGAAACTCCATGGACACTCTTTTAAATAATATGGTTACAGAAAATTTGTTACATCAGTCTTGTTGAAATTAAACATGTGAGAACGATGTAGAAAGACCCGTAATAAAAAACATAAAAATCGGAAAAGAAAAATTAAAAAAGCCGTGGCAGCCAAGAGATGACCAGTCCCCACTGACGGCGCCCGTTCACGAACATGACGTATGGATCAGCACCATTCAGCTCAACCATTTTGAAGGGAACTTAATGATCCAACACACACGCCACCACCAGCGAGACATTTGAGTGAGCGTGACATACTCTCAGCCGCCAGGGCACATTCAAGTCAATGACAGACGTGCCCAGTATAGGCTAGCTTTATAGTAGGTACTACATAGTGCTCACACGTGTGCTTTGCAATTATACAATACTAAAAGATTGAATTTATACAGTGCAAAGATAGTTTTTACAATCTTCAGCAGCTCCAACAATATTTCCGAATGCTAATCAATTGTTTAGGCGCCCTTGTGGAGCAGAACCAGCGTTGAGCCAAGCATTTTTGTCAGAGATGTAATCCTCCAACTTATAATATGCTTGGCTGCATAGTGTGCGTTTGATACAGGTTTTGAACTTCGTTTCATTCAGTTGGAGTATGTGGGGAGGTATTTTATTATAACATTTTAAACAGTACCCCATGAAGGATGAATCTACTTTAGCCAGCCTGAAACCCGGTTGAAGCAATTGGTCCCTATTTCTAGTCCCATAGTTGTGTCTTTCACATCTTTTCCTGAAAATATTTAAGTTTTTCCGTACGTACATGATATTTTCATATATATATATATTGACAAGGTACGGTCATGATGTTAATATCTTTAAACAGTTCCCTTAAAGAATCGCGCCTGCGGAGGCCATATATTGCTCTAATGGCTCTTTTTTGCAGAATAAAAATAGACTCGATGTCTGCAGCGCGTCCCCATAATAAGATACCGTAAGTTACTATGAAAGTAACTGAAATAGACCAGCCTCGCGGTATCTACATTAGTAAACTGACGGATTTTTCTTACAGCATATGCTGCTGAACTTAGCCGTCCTGCAAGAGATGTTAAATGGGGACCCCATTGCAGCCTCGAGTCGAGCGTGATCCCCAAGAAAACCGTTTTATCAACGAATTCTAGTTTCTCTTGATTCAATACTATGTCACAATCAGTACTTTTAACATTCGGCAAAGCAAACCTTATGCATTTTGTTTTTTTCCCATTTAATACTAAATTATTAGCAGTTAACCAATTTTGTACCTGCAGCAGTGCGTTATTTACGTCGTCAAGATTTGATGAACGTCTACTTATCTTAAAAATTAAAGAAGTATCATCAGCAAATAACACCATTTGTGGTTGTTTTTTTAATAAATGGGGTAGATCATTAATATATACTAAAAAGAGGAAAGGACCTAATATCGAGTCTTGTGGAACACCCAATTTTACTTTTAATCCAAGTGAATTGACACCATTAATTTGAACTTTTTGCCGTCTATCTTGTAAATAAGATCTAACTAAACTTAGCGCAGGTTTTCCTAGTCCGTAATGCTCTAGTTTTAGGAGCAAGGTTTCGTGATTAACGCAATCAAATGCCTTGGAGAGGTCACAGAAAATTCCTATGGCATCTTGGGCCTCCTCCCACGCTGTAAATATGTGTTTTAGTAAAGTGACACCAGCATCAGTCGTGCAACGACCTTTGGTGAAACCATATTGCTGTTCGTGTAAGATTTTGTTGATGTTAAAATGATTAAGCATTTGATTGAGCATTACCTTTTCGAACACCTTGCTGAATACCGGCAACACGGATACTGGTCTATAATTGTTGGTGTCTTTGCTATCCCCAGATTTAAAAAGTGGTATAACCTTACTGTATTTCATTAAATCCGGGAAGACTCCTTGATCTACACACAAATTAAATATTAAAGCTAAGTATGGTGCTATGGTCTCGATTATGGATGTACAAACTTTGATAGACATTCCCCAAAGATCTTCGGTCAGCTTGATTTTTATTTGCCGAAAAGCTTTTATAACTATCATAGGGTTTATATGTTTAAATTGAAATTCATTGATCTGCATTTGGGGCCTGACGACTGATGATGAGCAGTGGTGGCCCAGTGGTAACGGCCGTGACCCAGTTGTAGGTCGTAGGTTCGAATCCAGACAGGCACTTTACTTTGTGTAAATTATTTCATCACCACTGCTCTCAAAACGGTGAAGGAAAATATTGTGAGGAAACCGGCATGTCTGAGAACCAAAAATTCGAAGACATGTGACATCTACCAACCCGCACTGGGCCCGCGTGGTGGATTACGGCCCACTCCCTCTCACAGAGAGGAGGCCTGTGTCCCAGCAGTGGGAACATAATAGGCTGATTATGTATGTATGTCGACATCTCCAAGCCCCAAACCAAGTTTGGAATAAATTGTGGTGGGTCAGTTCGTATCTATATTTTGGAAGTCTGCCAACAATCTCTATGTACCCAAATCTATAAATATAACACGTAACGTCAACCAACGGTCTGCGCACTAGTGTAACACGTGATCGTGAAGGACTTGTAACTAGATCCACGTGTTCCTTTAAATCTGGCCATGTTTTAGAATGAGAATGAGGGAGCCGCCGGCATAGGTATACTTTAAGTTAACTGTTTATTCAGTAAAATTAAGAATGATTCAGTTTCGGTTAAACGCCTACACAACGAAGTTGAATCAGCACGAATAAATAAAATCGGCGAATTGGTTGTAGCTAAAGTCGACTGACGTCACTTTCGACGGCAAACTACACATACAGCTAGGTATTTATGAAGTAAGTTAAACTAAAATACATAAAATAAACATAATTAAATGGCGTGATTTTTCAACCTTGTATTACATTGTTCGGTGACATCGAACATGGAACTGCATGATTATTGTCTAGCTTGATTCAACATCGTTACTCACTTAGCATGCTTTACCTAATGTAAAGAGTCGTGTTTACCTGATGGTAACATCGACTCTAAATAAACAATTCGTAATAATAACATCGTACTAATCCGTCTCACTGGCACATTGGCAATGGCAATCTAGCAAACAGGAGCTGCTGTGTTATGTAAAACAACTAGCGGTTTTGTTAAACAGCGGATTCGACGATCCATCTGCGACCGACACAACTAGTTCCAAAAATATCGCATTTCATTAATTTAATTAACTATTTATGTTACAATTTCTGATGTCCCAAAACAAGCGAGTTTGTATTAACTGTTATTTTTCTTTTAGAAATAGTCTATTGTTAGCTCATCAGCTTCACGAAAATGCTGTAAACGTCAGTAGACAGCAAGAATGAGAATATTATGTGATTGATGCTCCAATTTGCCGGATTGCAATTTTTGCTCATTGGTTAACTTCTCTTTCGCAGAAATTCTTCTAAAATATTCTCTAATTGTAATATTCGTATTAAATACCTATTATTACCTAATTTCATATTGAATTACATAATAGGTACTTACCTAATTGACACCTATAAATAAGCGATCTCATTTATCTGGTATCGGATTCGACCGGTCAGTAAGATAACGTCCAAGTTCAATACTTCTCGTAGAGGTCGTACATAGTGAACACCTTATTATGAAACGTTATTTGTTGAAGTGAAGCGGGTGGGTGGGTATGGGTAGGTAAGTATGTAAATGTAGCGAGCTGACCGCAAGCCGGCGCCCGCGACCTTGACCGAACGGAAGTGTTTTACTGTTTTTCATGCATATTTACGAACCCGGCTGAAATTGCAGGAGCCATGAAATCCATTGTTGAATATTTCCTTTTTATTAATTCCTTGCGTTGCTACTTACTTACTTACCACCTGACGTGTTTTTCGTGTTTTTCAGTAACACTACCACCTGACGTCGTCGCCGCGTCGGTACTGGAGACCGCTAGCGTATTTTCCATGTATAATATTTAATTACAAAATTACCTTAGCTTAAACAATTATAAAGTACCTAGGGAGGTATATAAATTTAATTTTTTTTATTGAAATAATTACTTAAAATGGTTTAACGGTACGTGCTAGCTTATGAGGTATTTATTCACGTGGTGATTAGTCACAAAATGAAATTTCCTGAGGCGGAGAAACGTGTTGGGAATAACACGGAAATCCGGATGAATTATAATTTCCTTACGACTGAAATGTAAATCACTCAAAATTTACTTTACAATTTCCAATTTCGCGAATGCTATGGTTTCGAAGACCGGTGGCCGCCACATGCGTCTTTGTCCAAATATAGAGCATTTAAAAAAACTGCAGCTTTAGAGTCGCGGGAAGGTTCAAACTATAATCTAGGTAGTTACAATATTAAATGAATAGTTTCTGTAACCGTAGTTATTGTTAAATAATTGACGAGCTTGTCACCATTGGTTTTACATTACTCATCGTGACAAAAACATGGTCCGAAACATGTATTTTTCCAACAACACCTCCATCTGTTCGATGGAGGTTTTGTTGGAAAATTACAAGTTTCGATTCAATTTCGAGTTTGGATTGACCTCGGGGTCAAGATCCAAGATAATTGTGCTATCCATTAAATTGATGATATTGTTTAGTAAATTATTAAATAGGTAAAGTAACAAAGATGTCGATAATCAACCGTCGCTGTTGTGACGAATCGATAACGCCTGGAAGAAGGAAACCACCTACTAAGTGCTATTTCATCTCTAAAACGCAAATACATCGAACTGTGTATTCAGCCAGTGGCACAGCATTTCAAAATCAAGGTTAACCAAAGGGTTATACCTAGTGTATTGGGTATTAGTCCCAGCGTCTGATGTTCCTATGCACGATGAGCTCCATAACAGGAATTGTCAGTGCGGCCTTAAGTTGGATTTGGTTGGTCATATGGCCCTGTTCTAAATAAGTAGATATACTAAGGAATATTGAATTCAGCGGGACAGGCCAAAGTCGTCACGGCAGGCCAAATCATGATTACGTAGAAGCATCCACAAGAAACAGGCCTGAAAAGGCAACACACAGGGAATTATAAAAGGCTTTAGCGGAGACTTTTACCCAGCAGTGAGACCATATAAATATTTAGATATATATCTGTGAGTGGGACAATGCAGATTGCGTAATACTTTAAAAAAATCATAACAATTGGTAGACACCTATTCAACAATTGTTATAAAGTTATTAAAATACTAGTTTTGTACTAGGTACCTGTTGTAGAGCAAATTTCTGTGTAGCTGATTTCATTTCCGAACACGAAATATAGTAGGTAGATATACACATTGCATAAGTTCCAGAGCATTATAACGATTATGCAATCCCTAAAACAACACGTCGCCTCTTGAGGCAAACGTGGCAGAGTCTATCTTATCGATTAATCTACAGATAAGCAGATAGAATGGTGGGGTTCAGGCTAAATGCCAATTACAATCAAATATACGTTAGGCCACCGGCCTCAAGGTCATTGTCGGAGCGAGGCACTTCGACTCGCGTGATTGACACAGCGCGGCAACCATTAACCTATGACGATGCTTTCTTCAATACACTTATGTGCCTACTACCTATACACGTGTTAACATAGGTACACCTACACAAGTATCATTAACACACATTTGCTGGAAAATTTGGTAGGTATCGTAAAAATTATAGGCCAAAGAAAGTTTGAATCATTTGTCAATGTTTAAATTTTTTGTAGGTACATATACCTTTATAAATGGAAATAACATTTGTTTTTGATATTTCAAAGTCGGTAGTCTGCTAGGAAATTATGTACCTATGTCATTATAATTGAAAATTTACAAACGATTTTATTATGATATAGAAGTTTGCTGCAAGTTTCTAATTCTTTTCTGGCCATAAGCAACATAGAAGATAAATCCATAATGATTTCTAGAATCTCGTCGATTGACTACATAACATAATAAACCAAACAGCAGTCGGCGGGCATTGAGCACTGTGAATACCGTAATACCTTATTAGTGCTACTTGTCTATTTGTGACCGCCCTCCATCTTATTGCAAGTCGACTTCGCTCGCAGCCCACAGGCCGTGAAGTTAGCTTGCCGTCGTCACTCGTCAGTAGTCAAGAAGAAAGCAGCGATAAAATATTCACGGTTAACGTGAGATGAGGCTTTCTATTAACCTGAGCACGTTAGCGTGACCAGCGGACAGTGATAATAACCATAGGTAACGAGTTACAAACAGGTGTATCAACATGACTAATGATCGTAAGCGAACCTCATTCAACAATGTTATTGACCAATATATTTTGAATTCGAGCATTTCACATTATAACGTTTTTTAAGGTTTGGCCTCAATTATGACGGTTTTTAGGCTTGCTATTTGTGGGGCGACATTCTAGGGCAAGCCAGACTCTGTGGCCTTTACCTAGTTCGGTGAGCTGGTTAGCGGAAATCTTGATTCATAAATAGCACTAATTATTTTGCGCGGAAATTTTCGTAAATCCACCCAATATTGATTATTAGATTTTAGATTTCCGCCTAGCGCAAAGAGATATTCGCCTTTTTTCATTCGTGGAGCTGATAAGTATGTAAATGATGTAATATAAAACTATTATTTAGGAGATTTGACTTAGCCAACTTATTCATATTTTGATCTTTATGATTGACATTGTAGTTAGTGTAGTTATTAGATACAGGATGTTAGGTTCGCTCTAGTATCAAATTATCAAATTGACTTCACAGAAATCCATGAATAAAGCGAGTAATCTTACAACGACTATGTTAAATAAAAGGCCTTATCTTCCATAACTCATTAACAGACAGACCTTCAAACCCAGATTGATGTGTTTACTTGTTGTTTGAGTGAATTCGCAAAAGTATTACTATTTATACTATGCTACAAGCAAAATAATTAGGCTAGTATATTATGCTGTATGTATGTTATGCTGTTTTGTGTTTTTTGTATTTGAGTAACAGTTTAATAATGGTGTTAGTTTTAATATTTATAATTTTCATGTTTTAAGTACATAGTTTTCATTAATAGTTGTCGCATTAGGGTAACCCTGTAAGGATAGTTAAGTTGTTATAAATAAATAAATTAATTAAAATGGTGAAAAATCTGTCTGTCTGTACCTATGTCATACCTATGTCATACCTGCTTGTTTCCGGAACTCCTAAAGCTATCGACTTGAAAGTAACAGTTTGAAATTATGCTTGCCCAACAATTTTGGGACCATAAATGGAAGTACTCTATCATATGAAAATATTTTTCAAAGTCCGTAAAGTACCATTCCCCCCGAAGTTAAATTAACACATCGAAAAATGTGAAATAAATCTAGTAGAAGGAAGTTAATGTAAACACTAGCTGACCCGGCGAACTTCGTACCACCTCAGAATATAACGTTTTAATATGTACAAGAAAGTAACGCAATGCCCTTTCCTAGGACATATTTAAGAAATCAAACATTACAAACAAACTATATTATGCAGTCGTATTCATATTGAAAATTTTATTTAGGAAACGGAAAAACATTTTCCCTAACGAGGCTTGTAACATTACTTATATAATATGCACTAATTCTATGAAGAGGGTCACTCTTTCGGCGTGCGAGTCTGACACACTCTTCGCCGGTTTTTACACTTCCTTTAGCAACAACGTTCTTTTTATCTTCGTTTTTTTTCCAAGTTGCACGAATATCATACATACATACATAAACTCACGCCTTCTTCCCATCGGGGTAGGCAGAAACGACAGAACGCCACCTGCTACGATCCTTACATACTCTTTTTGACCCTTTTACGTTTATAAATCTGGTCATACACGCACCCCGTTGCGAGTACTACGCACATCACTAATAAGGTCACTATAATGTCCTCCCAGGGCTCCCACTCACATCCGCCTTGTAAATACCTTTTCTTAGTCTCCTTTCATTCCATGACCAAACTATCTAAGCATACTCTTTACAATTATTGTCATCTTCTTTTAAACCGAACCGTTGCCTTATCCACACCATTCCTCAGCCTATCCCGTATATCAATGGCCCTGCAATTATGTTTATGATTAAAAAATGCACTAGGAAAGTCAAGGTCAAAAGTCAAAACATCGAGGCTGTGCTATACGAGTAGGTACTAGAAATTGCAATTCAATTTAGTGTTTATACACATTAACCTTCAGGAAAAAAATCGGTAAATGACGGAGAACACTGCATCAAAATCCATAGTTTAATTTAGAGGTATATACAATACAATTCAGCACAAAATAGATGGCACTCCGGCTATGTTTTAGTTTGATACATTTGTACTCCGAAATTGAATTTGTGAAAGAAGAGGCCTTTTGCCCCGATGAAGTGTGTAGAAAGCTGGCGATAGTCAGATAAACATTGTAAAGGCTGGGAATGAAGCATCGCGGCAGTTTTGCGCTTCAGTGAAACGTTTGCTTTGTGTGTTTAATCTGACAACAATACGCTGCATTAATGTTTATTTCTTGCCGCATTGTGCACACCCATTTGTTACGAAACTGGGTCCCGGGTTACGTGCCTATTAATTTGGGATGTTAATTCTTTTTTATCATTGCCATTCAGATATCCGGAACAATGTAACGTACTCGTTTTGTTTGAAGTAGGTATTATTTTTATAGGAGGGAGACCAGTCACCACTAGGTTTCTGAGTATGTATCAATTTAACGGGTTATTTATTAAGTCATTACTCAACGGGTTATTGGTTTTGCAGGAGGGTTTTGATGGGTTTCTTAAGTAAGCCACAGGTCTATAAGGATAAATAATTATGAAACTTTATCTGGAAATGAATTACGTAATTGGTATGATATATGCGGTATGTTCCTCAGCAGAGGAAACTACGTGTTTGTGTCTTTACCTGCCATTGAAACGGGTACAAAAGTTCACAGTATTTACAATTCATATTAATTACAACTACATATTACTACTTTTTCAAAGCGAAAATGATTATATCAAATACCGATCGATCGAATACTTGTAATAGTACCACGTATTGTTTCTCAAACTAACTAAATAATATCACAGATTTTTGTTCAGTGAAGTGGCATGATAATACGAATAGTTCGTTCGTCGAAGGTGATTTATATAAGCTTAATCATTGAAAGCCTCGTTATAAGGGGCATTTAGGGCTACACGTTCTAGTCATTTATTGATTGTATGAAGTTTAATTGTGGGTATAAAGTCATGATCCTATTTCGAGTTCAAATACATCGGTTCGTCAATATAGTTTTTGAGGTAATAAATAATACTGCCAACTGGCATCAGCTAGAGTTGTAAAATTAAAGTGAGTTGCTGCTTAGAACATTCTAGTAGCATGCAAGAATAGGTTCAATAGGTACAGTAAAAAAAGAAATGGGTTTTTGAAACTACGTATTAAAAGCGGTAATATGAAAACGTTAGAAACAGAAAATCGTAGCCTTTGTAGTCAGGATTGTCTCGTAGCATTCGTACACCGCTACGACCCTTCGTAGCAGATAACGAAAGTCCCGAAAGTAGCATTTTTTGTTTGCGTAGCAGGATTCCGTAGCATTCGTAGCGAGTGCCCGTAGGCTTTGAAGAGCTTGTAGGCGTCGTTGCAGTCAAGTACTTCTATTGTTTTCTCGTCACACTTGTTTATTGTTTTGTCAACAATCGCTGCGACGTTAGTCTAGTACTGCTCGGTAGAGAAAGTCCTGCTCCTTAGAATATCTTCTATGAATTTCAAAAATCAGTCGTAGTCCCAACACTCAGAAATGGCGCCCGAAATCAAATCCTGTTTCTCGGTAAAGTTTTGTTCCTCCATATCATAATTAGAAATACAAGCAAGCCTGTATTCCTCGGAGGAGTGAGATTTCAACAGAAATTTGATAAAATTGCGACTAAATCTATCGATATTATTATAGTTACTACGCAATTATTCAATATGATTCATTTTTTGTAGTAATTTTAGCAAGGCCTTTATGTATTTATTCTTCTCGAATAAGCTCTCACCCGGCGTAGAAAACATTGTTTTTATCGTTTAAAAAAAAAGAGTATTGGAACCGTGAACTTAATTCTAATAGAAAGTAGTTTTATTTGAAATTACCCCAAATTAGGGAAACTTGCAATACAATATTCAAATTCAAGTACCTCGCATTTTGAAATTATCTATTTTATGAATTAAACATTGGATCAATTTTCCATCGATCACATCGTCGATGGTGGTCGGAAATGTTATTTGCTGGGCACACTGTGTACTCAGTTGTGGCCGTTTTGTACATATTTGATATTCAAAGAACGAAATGGATGTTTGACGTTCAACGAAGCCTGCAATGAACAGGGGTGGGTGGCGTAAGTTCACGGAATGTGTACTGTAGACTAACGATCGCCTAATGGTCATCGATGTTTATCATGTGCGAGAAGCAAACAGTTCAGCGACGATACATTACTGTTTCAATGAAACAAATATTACAAACGAATGAGTCAACAGCAAAAATCGATTTACATAGCTGATAAAAAAATTCCAATCGAAATTTTCTCATTAAGTCGACTCAATAAATAAATGCACAATAATTGTCATAATGACTAGATTTCAATAATTATAAGATTAAAAGAAAACTTTTTAGTGATCATTTACAATTTGTAATGTAGTTACCTACCGTTTTAATAAATCAGGGGCTTTGCTTCACTAACTGGAGTTTGAGTGGGTTTTATTATTACAAAATTTTGTTTCAACGATACGCTTATGCAGAGGAAGTGTGTGTACTTACATTTTGCACTTTAATTAAGCCCCATGTGCTCGTATTCTAGAGATAACCTAGGATAATGAGGTTTAAACACATTTTCAAGTTTTTAGTTGATGACAATTAACTTAGCTGCTATCAAAATTCTTACTACTTTTGGAATAATGATAGTTTTACATTTGGAAAAAAATCAACACATTGTATTTCTCACAAAGGATATTACAAGCCAACCTAAAATATTATTTTGAACAGGTCAAAATGTCATACATCGAGATATACAACGAGATCATCCGGGACCTTCTAAACCCGACAGCTGGGCCCCTAGAGCTGCGCGACGAGGGGGGTAGCGGGGCCCCCGTGGTGGCGGGCCTGAGCGAGCTGAAAGCCAACAGCGCCGCGCACGTCGCTGAGCTGCTCGCGAGGGGCGACCGCTCCCGCACCGCCGAGCCCACGCATGCTAACCAACATTCTTCTAGGGGACACGCTCTTCTCAGGTATTTCGAACAGCAGATTAGCATTCGCAGAAAGAATAGATGATAGTTTAATTTTTATGCTTTTTATGTCGTAAAAACCGTTCGAATCAGTTTATATTCCCTCACTAGCTAAAGCTACTATTACTTCGACCTGCCTCAGAATCAATAAATGTCCGTTCCATGCAAAGTGATTTTTTTCCATGTTTTAATAGTTATTCTGCTATTAAGGGCGCAGAAAATCTGACAAATTCGTTTTTTAAAATCCTTCAGCTGTTCTTGAGTTTAATAATAATGTTACTCACCTCCTGACTTTGTTTTATTTGAATAATTTGAATTGGGTGTTTGTCATGTCGTTGCCGTTAGTTGGATTACTGGCGATGGTAACGAGTCTGGCGAAAAAAGTTGTTATCCATGATATATAGGACCACAAATTATATGTGTAAACGGTCTTGGTCCTACATAAAGTACTTCTGAGCCCCATCTATGTTACAGTGTGACGGTTAGCCAGCAAATGGAGAAAGGCACCCAGCGCGGTCGTCTGTTCCTCATCGACCTGGCGGGCTCGGAGCGCGCCGGGTTGCGCTCCCGACGCCTAGAGGGCGCGCACATCAATCGATCACTTCTGGCACTTGGAAACTGCATCATGGCTCTCTCTGGGGGAGCTAGGTAAGCTAGTATTATTTTGTGCACATTTTTATTTTAAATGGATGATGGATATTATTGATAAGGCGCCTGTAAATATTTTGGTCGCAAAGAGTCGCACACTTTTGATTATTATAGTGAGAAACTACGGCGCAGTCAATAACAAAACCTAAGTATTCCGAATTAAAAAAATGTAACGATCCTGTTTAAACTATCTCTTAAAATAATATTTATAACCGATTTCGTTACATGTGTTTACATTTACTAGATACGGCGCACTGTATTGTTTTATAACAGTTCAATTCTCACTCGGTGGTTGCATTGCTATAGTGCTATACAGTTGCTATCAGTATTTGCAGAAACTTGATTTGCGATTTTTTTGTGACAGGATTATTTTAAAAAATTAATTCCTACCTTTTAAATAATATATATATAGGTATAAATAGCTATCGATAGATAACATAACATTATTTCACGCCTGTCTTCCCCGAAGGGCTAGGCAGAGGTGTACCTATGGTACACCATACATGAAATAGGAGCCCATTGCCATCATCATTCGGGCACAAAAAAATCCTGGCCGCTTTTGAGAAATTCTAGGTGAAAAAACCCTATAACACTATGCCCGATCCAGGGATCGAACACAGATCCTCATGCACAGCAGCATGATTTGCTTGATAATGGACCTCCTAAAAACTTCGAATAACCACGCCTGACAGGTATGTGAACTATCGCGACTCGAAGCTGACGCGGCTGCTGCGCGAGGTGCTCGGAGGGCGATGCCGCACCGCCATGGTGGCTCACGTGGCGCCAGGCGGGGCTTATCGGGACACCACGCGCTCGACATTACACTATGCACAGAAGGCATCTTGTATCACCAATAAGGCAAGAACTTATAAATGCATGTTTGTATTATGTGTGTGGCCGTGTCTTATTTTGTTTATACGTACCTATGAAGTATCGCATTTGTATTTATTATTGTATTTTCGAGTTATCATCCCGTATGTAATCTGTCATGTTTTGTCTCTGCATCACCCTAAGGTTGACAAGTGGAAAATGTTTCAGGCATTAAGTCCGCCTTTGTTCAGTATTTTTTTACGTGTGCATATAGTTTTAATAAATATAAATAAGTTGGTACCGTGATGGAACGGACACGTAAATAATAAGGACTGTTGAGGCTCACAAGACAAGGCATTGGGACATTATTTAAAGCTGCCGCTTTATCTTTTCATGTTAATATATTATTTCAGGTGGAACGAGATTTGGTCGAAACTCCGATGCCTCTGTCGCAGTATCGAACAGTAATCAGCGAGCTACGCGAGGAAATCGCTCGACTGAAACTTAAAATGAAGGACGACAGAACAATGTAGGTTTTTGCTGAATGATTTAGGTATTTCAGTATTTTTTTATCCGAATTAAGAATAGCGAAAGGTATATCTAGTAAAGTCACTTGCTGTGTTTAGGATATTTAGTTTACTCATCATATCCCTCAATTCTTTTTGGAATACTTATTTACCATCTTAGCCTCAGAAAATAAGTACCTACCTAATTATCTACGTACATTTACATTCTGGGAAATGAATTGTTTAGTATTGACTACCCACTTAAATTATCCGTATATTTAAATTGTATGAAGTAACTATAATACGGCCAATAGATTAGAATAGAGAGGATGTAAATTTGCTCAACAATTCATTTCCTAACCTGTACATCATTTTACGTTGACCAGTAAACCAAAAGAGTTCGCAAGAGTCGAGGAAGAGATTAGCAAAGAGGATGCAGCAGAGAACGCAGCGCATCTTAAGTCTCTACGCGATGCTATCGTGTCCACATTCAAGCAACAGATGCGCTTGCGACGACGTCTGATGGAACTGGACAGCCACCTGTTGGGCCTGGCATTGGATGCTGAGCGGCAACACGCGGCCATCTCGCACTGGGAAGCGAGGTTCAACCGTCTCTACAAACCTGTCAACATTCCTGGCTCGAGATTGAGCACGCAGCAGAGTTACAGGTACAATATTGTGAAAATGTTATTACACTTTAGGTATAGGTTCGACAGATTGAGTAAAAGGTATGATTGAAGCGGCCGCGCCGAAACGAATCTCGTTGCAAAATCCTCTTTCATCACTTTTGTACGTTTTAATGAATTAATACTCTCTACAAGCGGGCCGCACCCGATATGGCCGCATCGCTTCCGTGCTATTTGCCTCTTTTTAACATGTCAAAGTACTCTTTACACTTTTATTTGCGAGATCATGAGTATACGTTTGTCTAGGGGCGGCACTGGGCTGTCGTCAAGCAGCAGCGAGCGAGCAGAAGCCGAGGTGGCCGTAGAACAGGCGTGGTCCGAGCTTGCGGCCGTCGAGCGCGAGCAGGAGTCCGCGCGCACCGAGCGGGAACGCGTCGAGAGGCAGCTGGAGCAGGTCCGGCTGAGGGGAGCTCAGCTGGAACAGGTAACATAACGTTGTCTTCGACAAAATTTAAATACTTCATACAACAATCCAATAAATAAAAGGACTTTCACTATTTCCCGGATTATTTTTCCAAATTTTTCATTCCCGTAATATCTCATTCGGACTATTAAGTATATTTTTCAATAAAAATGTACCAAATTGGTCCAGCCATTCTAAAGTAACGAGGTGCTTACCAACGAACATCATAAAATGTCTATTTATATAGATTTGTTTAATCTGTTCAAATCTTTAAACTTAACTTGGTTTTCGTACGATGTTTTCGGGTAACCACTGAAAATCAGCGCTGTGTAGTCGGACCGTCATAGCACAGCATCATGCTGAGGGGAAGCCTTCTGGTCACAGTCACGGCGTGAAGCTGCCGCCTATTTCTTTTCTGTGTTTGTAATTTTCGTTGACCGTTTTGGCCAGCCCCTATGTTATTCTGTAACCATCTCACCGTGAAAACTTAGGTGAAGTGAAAGTAGAGCGAGCTGTGCCACTGATGCTAGGGATTGACCAAGCCGGAATGACACTGACAGCCCACTCCACGCAAGTCTTCACGGTGAGATTTTTATTATATTTACTAACATAATTATATTTCTTGTATGCACGCGTAGAAACACAAAAGAGATAAATTAATTGTGGCAAATAAACTTTTTTTTTTCTATTACTTACATTAAGACCCAGCCAGGTTTTCAGTGTTCAAGTGTGAATTGTAGAATGATCTACGCCAAACAATAAGAAAACTCCAATAATTAATTGTAGGAGTTACCAGCCACCATCAGCAGTGGTCCGGAACGTGAAGTGCTAGCTTTAGTGTGCCGCGTGCATGAACTGGAGGCCGACAAACTGGCCCTGCAAGGAGAGCGCGCAGCGAGGGCACACGAGCTGCGGAGACGAGACCTCGCACTACAGCGACGAGACGCTCAGAGAAGACTCTCCGACGAGATCATTACTAGGCAGAGGCGCGCACTTCAAGGTATATATTTCAACAGTCAACTGTCTTTTAGGCAGGCCAATGCCAAAAGAGGCTAATTGCCAATCTACTGTATGTAATTCTTAGCCTTAACCTTTCGCGGTCTTCTTATTGCTCCACAGACGTAGGCGTGGGCGTGCCTCCCGAGTTGGCGCAGCTGTACGAGTTGTATCAGCAAGAGATACACGCGTCCACTTACACCGAGAGCAACGACATCTATACGCCGCCGCACCGCCTGCCGCCTATCTCTACCAGGTATGTACCCTAGTCGATAGAAATCCTGGCTTAATCTGTTAGTAAAACCTGTAAATGTTTGAAAAAGAATAACGGCCGCTATTGTTTTTTTTTTGTGTCCGACGTTCTTAAAATATTACCAAACCATGCAGGGTGTCAGTTAGGCTGTAGTTTATTTGAAGGCAGAATGTATTGGTAGCAATGATTTAAATCGTTAGATTCCCCGTCACCGTACTGAGGTTTCGCGAAAAACTGGCCAATACTAAGAAGAGCTGAGAGCTCACACATCCCGCATGGAACAATAGATACGATTTTCAGTTTTAATGAGCTAGGCGATACTCGACAAATCGACGACGGTGTATAAGAATAGAAACGAGACCACCATTTGACGCAGTCAGCAGATCTAACTACTTAAATCTTTGATTGGTAGGAAAAGTCACTTCACCTTTGAGTGCCTTCAAAGTTGGATCTTTATGAAGTATCTACGCACTTAACAATTGCGGAACGTGACACATTGTTGTGTCGTTACAGCTTGTCGGAGCTGATGTGGTCGGAGAGTTCGAGCGGGTCGGGGCGCGGCTCCAGCTCGGGCTCGGGCGGCACGCTCGCCTACGACTACCGCCTGCCGCGACTCGCGCCCACGCCGCGCCCCCGGACCAGATACAGGTGAATTCTGAACATTTGTAGGCGCAGCAGTTCACTAATGACCCCCACTATACTGCAACTCATAGAGCTACTGCTCCACACTGAATAAGTGACTGTTTTCGCAGTGCAGTAGGAACACCGTCAGCGGTCAAGTTTTTGGCAGAACTTGAATGGGTACTGTTAATGCATGCAGTAGCAGATTTAGTTTGTGCATTGCAGGATGCGAGCAAGCTATCCGTATGGACTTCCTCAGATAGCTAAAACACAAGAACAGGCATGCATTATTTAAATGTTACTCGACCCAGCAAGGAGAAACCTTAGTTATCTAATCCTGACACGAACCTCCTGCAGTCCCACACTAACTGCAGGGGATTGCAATATATTTCCGAATAGTACTACTCACGCAGGGTTTAGTGGTCAGCGCTCGTTGTGGTTTAGTTAATGTAACATTTATTGGTTTCAGTCAAGGAAGTGCGTCGGCTCTGAAGCGCTACGCGAGCGACGACAGCCTGGTGACAGTGGCGCACCGCGCGGACGACGAGCCGGAGCCCTGACTCCGCTCCTAGCTCACCCGGCTCCAGCTTCGCGTGCTCGCGCACTATGAGATCCTGTCTTGCCAGAATATAAAATATTATCGGGCACTATTCACTAGGCATTTTTGTAAAGCCAAAGTTGACTTGTTGAGCTTAGACAAACAGTCGATGGTAAGATGCCAAACGGCAAATGAGTTCTTCGTTTACTTATTCTCAAATATTTATTGATAGTAAGAATGTCTTCGATTGCGGGTTTGGGCCATCACTTGATTTTGGCTTTATATTATATGTGAAGGTGGTTATCACAATTAAAAAACTACACGTGGTAACAAAGTACTCAAGTTGATGTTGCGTAGATCACTGTAGTGATGTTGTGGATTGTTGTGTCAGTTTGCTCCGTTTGGGCTTGCGTATCAAGCAAGATATTTTGAATTTGTTTTATAAAATACCTATCAATTAAATATAATCGCCACTTGTCTGGCATATAATTTTGTTTTGATTTTTATCAGTAGTCCATAGTTACAATTTGCAAAAAGTCTGATCGTGGCAAATAATAAATACTGGGTAACTTTAAAGGTCAGGTGCTCTGTCCTGCTAAAATTGGAAAAAATTTAAGCAAATGACAAAAAAAATGATATAAAGAATCATGGATTATAACATTGTAACAGGTACCTTTAGGCCTGCACAACCATTTAAAAAATGCTTCTTTAGAAGCATTTTTTAAATGGTTGTGCAGGCTTCTAACTTTGTCTGGGACTCTAGGAACTTCGTAAAAAAAAAAAGTAGGTATTGCATGGATGTATGTTCTTAAATCTTATTTGGTGTAACTTGTAGTTAAATACCTAAAGGAGCAATGCATGCACGTGCGCATAACATCTTGTTGAGGGTGATGTCCTGAGAATAGCAACAAACGACACGACGCATGAATAATAACGAAGTGAATAACCATCTACGTTTACCTCGACAGGGAAAATGAGCATTACACATAATGCAAACAGGCAATAAACACAATAATGATGATTCGAGTTTATATTATTGAGATTACAAACAGTACTTATCTAATATTAGACAAGTTCTCTTACTCTAACTAAATAATCTCATGAAGGCACTTAAATAGTTAGAAAATTAAGTAAAACAAAATGTAATCTAGATGCTTATGTACATTGTGATGTATTCTAACAAATGTAATCTAGTAACAACACTTACTTATAATAATAATAAGTTACAAATAATTTAATTTAAATGGGTACTCACAGTCATATTCATATTTTATTCAAATACAGACAGTTCAATATATCCGTACCGTAATAAGACTAACAATAGTACAATTTAATTTGATCATGACCCAATAGTGTTGACGAACACGTCTCGGTCTTAACTAAGGTAGATTACAACTTACTTAATACCTCTTCTCTTACAATACTTTGTTTGACTAAAATCGACTAATCTCAGTTGATATATATTTTTATATAAATGCGAATCGAAAACAAATCTTGTGATCTGCGTATAGCAAATCAAAGTTATCCTAAGTAGGTACTTAATTACCTAATTGGTCCCTTAGTTCCGAAAATACTAATTATCGCAATACTGTTGTTACCTACACTCACTTGACGATACAAAATGCGACCTCAGAAAATCAGAAAAAAAATTGGGTCGCGAATTGTACTTATGTAAGTTTGCTAAATAAATATTCCTTTGCCAGTTTTTTTCAAATACTTTCGAGATCGTGACAACCTCTTCAGTATACTACTACAATATGGTGCTACCCAAAAGGTTTTAAGAATATAAATAGGTAGACTCGATACAAACTCGCGTAAATAGAATTTGAAACAATAGGCAAGGTCCGCGGATTGGCAAAAGTTGAAAGCTACTCTTAATTTGATCATCAAATTATATTATGGCCACTAAAGTTACCTAAGTAACAACCTACATATCTACAATGAAGTTTCACATGTTTTGCCTTTACAACCGCAAAACTTGTTTAGTTTCCTTTTGAGACGGGGGTTTCCCGATGAAACATCAGAAACCTGCTTAGGCATAGTCTGTGACAAATATGTTTTGTATAAGCTCACTTTATGATGTAAATAATTATAGTCGATCGAATTTCTGATGTATGGAAACACTGGTGCATATGGTGCATTTGAGCTGTTATAGACAGTAGACGAATGTCCAGTAAAATATGTTGAAGACGATAAACATGAGCGGGAACAGTATGCGAGAACGTCGGTCGATCCACATGGCGATCTCCTGCGGCGTCATGGTGGTCCAGTTGTGCTTGGGCAGCTCATCGGAGCCCTCGCTACCGCCGCGCTGCTGCTTGCCTCCCTGCCCGATGAGCTCGTCGAAGCTCTGCGTCGTGATCGTCGGCAGGTTCATGGCAGATGGGAAACTCTGTAACATTAAGCATGGCTTACATTTAATACCGTGTGTTTCATCTCCTTGTTCTCACATACTTAATGATGATGTTTTATATTGATCTGTGACAACGTAGGCCAAAGGAATACCAGGCTAGAGATCACTTGGCTTTTTAACCACACAGGTGTGCAATATCTACAATTTAGAAAGAATGTTCCTGAATCCTCATACTGATTTTTAGTCATGGGAATGTCATAGGCTCACAGGTTGACTGATTTCATTCAATATAATCATGTATCCTTATTTTAGTGCTGATGAATTGAATGATGATGCACGTGCTCAACCATTATGTACCTATCCATTATTTGTAAACTACCATTGCTAACAATTAATTCTTTTTTTTTCTTGTCGCACCTTTGCAGTATAACTACGATAATGCAAATACATGTTGTAGACAGGTGTATTATTATAAATTGTTATAAATGTCAGAAGATGACACAAGTATGTATTCTATGACCCACGGAAATAAGAGATGAAAGTAGATCAGGTTCTATATTTGCAATGTACGATGGTTTTCTAGAGATGATGACGAATATCTAATGAGATGATACACGACGTTTACTTTTTAAATAATAGGATTCTACTGGATCTTTACTAACATCATCATCTTTATCACTTCTCCTTTCGCAGGTCTGATGGAAGAAATTTCTTAAGAAATAAGTAGTACCTTTGTACTCAAATTGGAATTTTATCGTATCCCTTTGTATTTTACTGTGTGTACATAAATAATAAAATAAATAAATATTGTTCTTAAAAATGTTGTGTGTAACGGCAATGCCCAGCATGGCGAATATGAAAACAGATAACTCGTAATCGGGTCCTGGCAGTTTTAATCATTGGAATGGATGGAAGTTAGGAAAAGCATAAGTAAATCCCGCAGTGGTTCAAACGTAAACAATAACGTACGTGTACGGTCAAGTAGTTGTTGTAACCTGGCCCCGCGGGGTCGGTGCTGGTCTCCTGGTTGAGCGACGAGCACGAGCGCGACTTGCTTAACTGCGGCGACGACTCCTGCAACTCCTTCTGGAACTCTTTGCGAGCAAGCCGCGGTGTCAACGTACTCTTCAGTATATATTTGCTGTTCACCTTCTTCAAGCTCACCGCTTTCCTTTTGGTAAAACAACGTGTTCTTATCAGTACAAATATTACAACTAATAACTAGTAACGTTTTCAGATCTTTAGAAGTACAACGTACTTTCTACGCCAAATAGTGTTGACGAAAGCGAATTCGACTAATGCAGAGAAGATAAAACCGATGCAACCCAGGAACCATATTTCGCTAGCTTTGATATAAGACACCTTCGGTAATGTCTTCGCCTGAGAGGAAGCCAGTGTGATAAACGATAACATAGTGCTGGTACCTGGAATGAGAAAAAGTGGTAAACTAAACCTGTTTCAGATCCATATCAATAATAAACTGAACAAAATAAATATTTATTGTATTCTGTTCTTGCTTGCATTTTTAGAGGACGTACCTAACGTTATCCTAGGAGCTGAAGCGTCTGCTTGGAGCCAAAATGTTACCCATGACATGGCGACGATCATCATCGAAGGAATGAAATAATCCATGAGATAGTAGCCCACTTCGCGACCTAGTTTGAACGTGAATTTGAGGGCGCTGTAATTTCCCGCTGCGAAACAATACATAAATGATTAATTATTGCTGGAGTAAAGTGTCATTTAATTATAGTGACGTTACAGACAGAAAAACGACATTACATCTACCTTCGCCGAGACGCATATTGACAATATCCCCACGTACAACTGACTCATTTGTCCAAAAATCCAGAAGTGAGTACTCCGTGAGGTGCAGCTCCGATGATAACCGAACTGGACTGTCCTTTTCCCACATTAGTCGTAAGATGGATGCGTTGTATTTCCCTAAAATTAATTTTAGAAGGAAAATTGTTAGTATCCGCTGCAGGAAATCCACATTTTGCAGATTTGTGATTCACCTGCGGTGACGTTCACATAAGTTCACAGCATTGAGAAATTATTATGTTTATTTGTAAAGCACATTTACATACAGCTGTTTACATAAACAGCTTTACGTAAATGTGGTTTACAAGTAATAAATAATATGTGTAGTTAGAGATCGAATGAAGTATTACTTACAGCTTTCCAAGTTCATTGAGCAGGTTTGATCATCAAATGGGAATTTTTGTAGATTCATCCAGCAGTAAAGTACAGCTTGCATACGCCGACTGAAGAGCACCTCACCGTTTGGTGCTATTGATATCAGCACATCTTTGCTGTCAGTACCCATCAAGCTTGACGACTGTTCGTTTGACATGTATAGATGTGGCACCCATATTCTTTCCCTCAGATCATTCTCACCAATAATCTTTGATCTTTCTGGCGAAAATAATCGATAAGCTAACCGTGGATCAGTCCATCGCAGTTGGAGAAGGAAGTGGAGTTTGAAGTTCTAAAATCATGTAAACTTTTATTATAGTTAGGTACAATGTTATACAATACGCACCAGTCACCTCTTACTTAGTAAGTTGTACTTAGTATTGAAATGTAAACGAGTAAATCTCTACTTAGTTCTTAATGCACGACCGAGTCGACCGACTAGGAACGAAAAGGTAACTATTTCTATGCTGTTTTGTTAGCTACATATTATATACTTGTAGAGGTTTGAAAATGTAGCATATGCATAGCATAATCAGCCTATAACGTTCCCACTACTGGGACACAGGCCTCCTCTCTATGAGAGGTAGTGAGCCGTAATCCGCCACGCGGGCTCAGTGCGGGTTGGTAGCTGTCACATGTCTTCGAATATTTGGTTCTAGGACATGCCGGTTTCCTCACGATGTTTTCCTTCACCGTTTTGAGAGCAGTGGTGATTAAATTATTTACACAAAGTAAAGCGCCTGCTTGGGTTCGAACTCACGACCTACAACTTGTAAGTCGGGACCGTTACTACTGGGCCACCACTGCTCCTGGGCTCCTCTGCTGAAAATGTACAAGAGGAAACCAGATTGATGACTCACCAGATCGTGGGCTTCAGCGGGCTGTATGAAGTAGACATATGCACTAGCATGCACATACACTACGTCTCCGGACGTATAGGTAGGCAGCAGCAGCCGGTCGTAGCGACACTGATGCGCCAGGCGCGAGAGGAACTCGGACTGCGTGTAGTTGTCGCCGTCGGTGAGCCCTGGACAATCAAGTACATTTGGTCTGAAAAAAAAACAACAACAATCAGTCTATGAGCATGACAGTTTGACAACAATAGATCATTCGTCTTCTCATCACGTAGTGATACGTCCACTTGTGCAAGCTGTTAAATCACGCGCGCTATTAGCGGCCTTACTCGAGGGCAACACGCAAAAATAGAACCATTGATTTTAAGCTAGCAAATGGTTTTCCTTATCCCAATTCCTGGCCTATTGACAATACGTGCTGTAAAGGCCGCGGGTAAAAGCGTCTATTAGTACTAATGTGCGACAACTCATCAATAATTAATATAGGTAGGCTTTTTTAAAGTAACCTACGTTGTCTACGTGTCACGTGATTGGTGAGAACAGGATAGCGGCAGGTAATTAAAACAAACATAGAAACAGATAATCGTCACGACCACCATAGCTAGTAATAGTCGGTTCGAATGACATTGCAGAAATGGATTCCGCTGCTAATCTTAATGATTTTTTTTTGTTTTTGAATGGCATCTCACAGTTCAACCTATGAGGTTGTCGTCTGCTTAAACAGACTTGCCTGTGGTTGCCCTAATAAATTAAGGCCTCCAGCCAGGACTTAAACTTAATACTAACTTAGTGAAATTACAGAAACGAAAGTTTATGAGTAAGAAAACCTGTATTTGTGAATAAGAAAACCTGTAAAGTGCTGTGGTAAACTGCACGGTAAGGAGGATTAAAAGGTGTTTAATGAATAGACTCAAACGAGGCCGCCGTACGCAAAAGTAGATCATAACTAGGTACAATAAAAGTAACAAATTTCAATCTAATGATAGACCGTAGGTGTGCCGTAGGTCTATCACGTGTGATTCACATGGTCGAATATTGTGGACGAAAATCTATTGAGTAACTGCCTCGTTGGTCTAGTGGTCGCAATCGCTACTGCTGAGCATGAGGTCCTGGGTTCGATTCCCAGGTCGGGCAACGTGTTACTGGGTTTTGTCTATCTGGAATTTCTCAGTAGCAGCCTGGAGTCTGGATTTGTGCCCGGTTGATGGCAATAGGCTCGCCCCCTATTACATGGGACTTAAAACATAACTGGCGAAATGTGGGTGTACTATAGGTACAACTCTGCCCAACCCTTCGGGGAAACAAGGCGTGATGTTATGTTATGTTATGTAACTCTAGCTCTTATTTATTTGTACCTATTAATTTATTTTAGAAAGGCTAACAGACTAATAACATTTTGATAACAAAATTGCTAATTTAAAAAAAAGCCACGACAGAAAAAAAAAAAAAAAAATTAAAAAATTAGAAGTCGAAGCCTTAAATCCCACCAAATAAATGGTACAGTAAAAAAATGGGCAACATAATTGTCCTGTACAATGGGGAAGCACTAAATCGAAATGAAGGTTTTAATACAGCCACCGATCTCCGCGAAATTCATAGTCGGCCTACCGGTTGTCATACTTGTCATGTGAACAAAAGAACGTCTTAATTTAAAACCGATATCTGACGTTTCTGTCTTTCTGCACTGTCTACCGGCTACCGGGTAGATAATACAATTTATCTATTTTAGTTCTGCTCCAATCATGCATACAAAGTAGCTAAATAGCATACAAAAGTTGTATCGACTTCTAGCAAAAACTCCGGTTCAAGTAGTGTATTTGCAATTTTGCATTGTTTGGAATTATTGAACATCTCTTTTTTCTCGATAGAACATACTTACCTAATTTTATAAAGATTGCCAAAATCTGCTCTTGATGAGCGGAAAATGTCTTGCTACACCTGGTTTTCTCAATTAAAATGGACAGTTCACACATATCTAAATGCCATTCTCTTAGCCTGAAAATTGGTATTCAGTAAAACGATGGCACCTACTTAAATGTAACTAGGTACCTACTGACAAAAACATTTATCAAATCAAAATATTTCATGTTACTTTTTATGATACAACGTTCCCCACAAACAACACGTTGAATGATTGTAAAACGTTCACCTAGTATCTGAATGTGTGCGGTGTGCCTTTAACAAAGCACTAACGTAACCTTACCGGCGTTATGTAGTTCATTATAAATTTTATCTTTGCTCGATCACGTCAACACGCTGTGACAGTGATTGCGCGTTGAACCAACTCTCTTTTCAATAACAATACCTAATTGTTTACTGAAAGACGTTGTAGTATCAGTTTAATATATGGATTCATGGTGCGGCAAGGTCGAAGTGGGAGCGGGTAACGACTACAATGCCAATATTTGTGGTGCCTGATAACATTATGAACCAATTCGGAGAGATATCAACAAGATTTACTCTTAGATTACGGCTAAGCCGCAAGCTACGTGTACTTTAAATATGTTTTACATTCTTTTGCTTAGACTGAAAGTAGGCCCTGAATTACCAAATGAGGTAAGTGTTTCATACACTGTCTACACTCACGCAAAATTTAGAAAAAAATAAAGAAATCGGAGCAAAAGTAAAATTTATATCTTAATTCTGATTCTAAATCTTAATCTTGCAGGTCGAAATCACAAAGCCTTAGTTATTTACCTGAAGGTAGGTACCTAACTAGGTACGCGCTGGTTTCCTTCTGCGAAACAGTGATCTCGCAGAAGGAGGCTGCGGAATGGGAGAGAGAGATCTCGTCCACTCTCCCGATCCGCAGCAGGCGCACCGGGCGTAGGAGGAGGGCGGACAACGACCACTTCCATCCCCCCTAAATGGGTCCAGGGACGGCGGACTCGGGGACGTCCGCCGCCCCTCATACATCAGAACCCGACCCCCCCCCTCTTAGACGTTGAGGGGGGAGTCAAACACCTCCCCCCCCCAACCCGAGGAGGCGAGCCACCAATCGGAGTTGCGGAGGAATCGTATGTTCCCGCCACCCGATGCCGCGACGTAGGTGTGAGATGGAACACCGGGGTGGTTTTTAGTCAATAATAGTCTGACAGACCCCTCCGCCCGCCCCTGGGTGCAGGACATTCATGAAGATTTTCCACCCCGGAAAAAAAGGTACCTAACTAGGTACGGAATAATTTAAAATACAAAGTAGGTCTGACCCTTTAAAACTTATATCCCCTTGTTTATTTACTAACTTTAACAAATGTTCCTAACTACCTATTGGCTTAATCAAATTTGTTCAGCGGCACTTATATGTTAATCTGAGCACACATTGTCTAAGAATGTACGCAACTAATATAAATTTTGTTCTGCTAAAAGATAACAGTAGTACCTACATCAACCTACGGATACTTTTAAAGTAAATTTATGTCAAGCTTTAAGTAGTTTTACTTGGGTACCTAATTAGCAAATTAAGTGAATGCCATCTTTTATTATGAATCAGCGAGCAGAAACGCTGTAATTGTTTTTCTAGACTTAATGATAAATTCTAAATGTTAGGTGACATCATTCACCTGCCAACCGTAAAGTTGTAAGAATTCGCTGAATTATGTATTTTAAATGGCTGCGACATATCAGTTACTGCTGCAAGTTATTTTAATTTACTAGAGTTTATTTAAATGTTTAGCCATCTACGGAAATTACTGTAACTATGGACCTACAATTGTTTGTCTGTAGTCTTTAATTCAGTAACCGAGATAGTTTAAAGAAAAATGTTTACCATAGCTTACAATACCTATTTTGAAGCGTCCATCATGGCGTCAACAAACTGAAACATTGCCTATTACCTACTTCTCAATCTACACGTCACATCACCAAACGGTATCATGAAACTTATGTTATGCCCCTAGGTTGTAATAATTAAATAATTAGTAACATTTGGTTGGAGCTTCATTTGTAGGCGCTCTACAATTTGTTACCACAACGACGCGGTAAGTAAGCAGCATCATTTCCAAGGAAATGCATTAGACACACCTAATACATTGTGAGACATTATACAAACATAATTATCATGAATATTAACAAAGCGATAAACAAAGATAGTTAAGATATTATCAGAGACTACTGTGTAGTATCAAACGCAGCGTATTAGTCAAAGTAAATAAAATATACAAATGTGCATCAAATGTTACTGTTTCTAAGAAAAGCCTTTTATATACGAGTGTTCGTTTTGGCTTAGTCTCATCATAATATTGTGTATTTACATTCATTTACTTTATTCCTCTCAAAAAATATATAACTAAACAGCTGATGCAGTGGTTATTAAGATGTAATTAAATAAGTAATACATAATTAATTCTTTATTGCCATAAAAACAGGTTGCAGAAAAAAGTGGCACCCTGGCTCCAGAGCTAGGTAGAGTACCTGTATTTCAGAAGCCAATTGTGAATCAATTAATAATAAGCTACAAGTTTCTGAAACTTTGCAAGGTTTTTAACATCATTATTATGTAAGTGCTTAGTTGGCTATATTATTATAGCTATTGGTTCCAGGCTTAGTTCTCAAATAGCAAAATATTTCAACCCCCACTTTAGACACGCTCAGGAAATCGTTTTCAAAATATCCGTGCTCGAAAGCTAAAATACCTATGTATCTTCAAAAATTCGGCTAAATTAACTTTTAAGTAAACCGTTTTTAATCACTGAACTGTTTGTGTAGGTAGAAACATTGAGTTTATTTAAATAAAGGCATCCCAAAGGGTCAAGATACCCAGGAGAGCAAGTTTTAAGATATTAAATAGGAGGTCAAAAGAGGGACTAATTAGTACATAAAACGTAGGTAATAATGGAGTTATCAGGCACAACTTCATGAAATATCCTGCAATTTGTTAACTATCGATGGTAGTAACATAATGTAAGTAATAACTTCTGTTATTGTTGACAATTGGTTATCATTTAAATTTAACCACAATAATAATTACAATACAAATTTTAAATTCCAGATTTCTTTCGGTTGCTATCAACCACAGATATAAATAAATCAACATTTTTCCTTACACCTTTTCCTAAAAAAAAATTATAGAAGTTGGTACATTTTGATACAAGTGTACAATACTTGTCATTAGTCATACCCTCGGACCCGGCGTGGGTCAAAATGGAGCCGAGGCTCCAATGAGTATGCTCAAAATAATTTTCTAACTTGTTAAGGAAACAATTTCGTGTCATTATTGTTGACGGTTAAGGAGCTCCCTCGTTTGGAGCCAATCCTGGGTGGAGAATCAGGTCATGAATCACATAAAAATGCATTGTCTTCGAAACAAAATCAACATGTAAAATTTCAGCTCCGTAAGATAAGAGGAAGTGGTTTGAATTCAGCTTGCAAGATTTGGCCTAAGTAAACTAAAATACTGAAAATTCACCACTATTTTTATGAAATATGATGTATTTTTTTTTCGGCAAATAAAAGGCACGAATTGTATGTGTGGCGTACTTTCCCTGTTTCCCACACTAGTGCGGCAAAAATGTGTTTCGACCAAGTGTGTTGAAAAATCTTAAATTTATTCACTAACACCCAGCACTAGAAATTTCATCCCCTAAAGGAGTAAATATAGGGGATGACATTGTATGGAAGTAGTTTTTTTGCCGATGTGCTAGACAATACTACCTACTACTATAGGACATACCATCAGGCTCAAGGTGTGTTAATTAATAACGATCTATCTTCACTTGTTTCAGAAACCTGTTATCGCATTTGGCGACCTCGAAAAGTCCATATAATTGTGTATAGATATAATTATACATTTTCTCTCTCTGTCTATAGCAGAGATATTCCTACGTAATATGTGCTTATCTGAGTCAGCTGTTTGAACTGTGCTGTAGGTAGGTACCTACCTCAACTTTTGAAAATACTTGAGCTAAAGTTGTGATCGGATAAACCCTTCGATCAGGGATATGCCTAAGTAAAAAATGACTTAATAATACAAAATCGAATGTATCTTAAAACATTTGAAACTCGGGTTTAGTGTGACTGCTTACAGACAAAAATACCTATGGTACCAACATAACGTTAAGTTAAGCCTAAGAATAAAACCCTTAATTGATAAGCTAGTTAATAAATTTGACTTTCATAAGACATAAATCCCTATGTATTTATCAAATAATCAATATTTGGATAAATAGGTACCTAAATCATTACTACCAAATATCACAGGTATTCACCAAAATCACAACACGAAATTAATACCTACAGGTACCTATTCAGTACGTAGATAATCTACTCTTCACGAACACCTATTGTGATGAAATCGTTACCTCGCTTGCCTATGTAAGTAACAGTTTTGTTGCTAATCACACAAATAATAATTTAGTGCCTACGTGTTCATTATTTCCTGTTTGTACTCTAGTAACTGTCGATAATATAGTTCGCAAATGATTCACAATAAATTAGCAAAGAGTCACGGAACATTGGTCACGAAAAAGTCTATTAAATATTAACTCTTAATTAACATAATTAGCAGTTTATTACAATACGTACTAGACGTATGTCACAGTTTGCTGAACGATTAAGATTTCATGAGTTCCTATGTAAATAGGTTGTAGTTATGCGGTAAATATAATTTTCTAGTGATATAATTTTTCTATGTGTTAATAGATTTGTGAAAAAAGCTTTATATTTAAGCCTTGTAGGTACTGCAGGCCTATACTTATCTTATCGAGTTATTTCCCTTTTTAGAATCAGCACTGAACTTTCCTGCAACTGTTTGCAATAATGAGCTTACGGGTAAGCTTTGTCGCTTTAGTCTTGAACAAGGTGTAAAAATACGTCTAACTTCGGTCTCGAAAAACATGGATTAAAATAACGAAAGAAACTTTAAGTGGCTAATATGATCTGAGAAATTTAAAAAAAAAACGTGACCACAGAAAACTAAAAAAATAAATGTTGTTGTATAATAATTGTATAATACACCCCTCATAAGCAATACCTCCTTTTTTTTGGGTGGGAAATCATCAAATGACTTCTCCCGCTCTGGGCGGAGCGGGAGGGCGGGTCAGACTTTTACTGACTTAAACCCACCCGTGTTCCTTCAGTTGCCTGAGCCAGGGCCACGGTTATCTCTTTCGAATTTCCCGCGACCCTGAGGCGATGCAATACCTCCTAAGCAATTGATTTTAAAAATGTTACTTTTTTTTTTAAGAATTTAAATAAAGTTATTATTTAAATAAAATGTTATAAAAATACTTTTATTTAATAAGTTTATTTTTAAAGCTAATTACCTAGCTAGTGGAATGATACGTTAGATGTCAGATTGATTCTTACGCAAAATTTTATTGAAAACCGCTCAGCCTCTTACCCTAGACAATTGGGATGATGACTACTATTAAAAATGTTCGTAAAATAACGTTATTTCAAAGAAGGCATAGTAAACAATATATATGTATACTTAATCGAAAAAATCTCTTAAATCGATGTAAATATGAAGAAGATACACGCTTTAAAAGTTTTTCGAGGGGATTATTCATGTCCTTGTCGCGTAGTACGGACAATGTACGGCGTTAGTATGAAGTTACGTAGTCGTGACGTCACTTCTACGATAGTGGTGTCCTAGTCTAACACTTAATTTAAAACGTTTATAACTTGGCAGTTTCTTAAGCTTTTACACTTTTTGTAATAAATATTATTTGCACTATGTATTTGGAAATAAACATTTTTTTGGTATAAAAATAAACAGATGGTCATCATCCCCATTGAGAAGTGCTGCACGGTTGCAGCTTTACAGTTCAGCAACCATTAACATCCAAAAAAATAATAGGTAAATATAATAAATAAACTATAGTAAAAATCTTAAGGTCTCATTGTGAAACAATCTAAATAACTCACAAGCTAACTAAAGCAAGGTAGCAGAGACCCAGTTCAGTTAATTCACGAATGCTTCAGTAGAGTTATGTAGATAGACGCTCTATCAATGTACTTGAGATCTTGAGAAATTAATAATTTTCTTACGTTTTTTGCAATTTGCAAGTCAGTATTTGGTTGGTTGTCATATTGATTAAAGCATGATCCGCGACCGTAACAAATATGTATTTACATAATTATTAAAAAAAACTCTAGGACTCGTCTGCTTGGAGGGTGCTCTGCCGTACAGGTTAGGGCAGGCACCATTCGTCCTGACTTCACGGGGATGCGAGCTATTACGGTGAACTGTGCCGTGACGGCGGCCCAAAACATTGCCGGGGAGGGCCAAAGGCTCCTGATTGTCTGGGTTTCCGCGCAGGTGAAACTGCTGCAGCCCAGACCTCTGAGGTGCTTCCACTACCAGGTGGGCAACCACATGGGAGTGCAATGCACCTCGGAGGTGGACCGCAGCGGTCACTGCTTCCGTTGTGGTCAGCCCGGTCACAAGGCCGGCTCGTGTAATGCCGCGCAAGCCCACTGCCACTGCCGCCACCGCTACCGACTCCACCGTCGTCGCCGCCGCAACCGTAACGGCAGGGCCTTCACAGGGGGCTCGGGAGGGGGCTGATATGGAGTATCATTAATGGCCCCATTACGCCTCCTCCAATTGAACATCAACCTCTGCGCCTCTGCTCAGGATCTGTTGCTCCAGAGCATAGCGCAGTGGTCGATTAACATCGCCGTGGTCACTGAGCCGCATTACACGGGCTTTTAGTTAAGTTACATGATATCAAACTAGCTACTTAAAAGGAAACTACAGCAGAAGCAAATAAATAATTATAAGCAGATTCCGTTCTATGCTACGTGACATCCCGCACACTATTATTACAGACTACCAATAGCTATCACTGAAAACTGAATTGACTTAGAAATGTTTCAACCAGTTGCACAGTGGCAGATTCACAGAACACGTAAAAGATGAATAATCAAGGGAAAAAATAATACAGATCTATTTTTAGGGTAAAAACTCAGCGTTGCCATTCAACGTGGCAACGCTGCCAGCCTTTTAGACACTTTTCCCACTGACTGGGATATTCACGAATATTTTGATGAGCATGTGCCTCTTTTTCTTTTATGTACATTTAGATGTTTTAGTATTACATTGAATATTGTATTTGAGTGGATTCTGTCATAAAAGAAAAAAATAACATTTGAAAATAAAGGTTAGTACCTAAGTAATATTTACGATGTCGAATGATGAAGGGATTTGACTTTCATTACTGACTATGCTGTTAACAGTCTATACAGTAGGGAATATACTACAAGCGTAGACCACCGTTGATTTGATACGCTAGCGCAACAATAAAACTCCAACCAAAACCGACATTGCTGAATGGTTTGTCAATAAGATGATCTGTGCACATTTACCTCAAACATAAGGTTACGGATACAATAGAGGAAATTCGGTTCGGAAATTATTTTGTACATTCAATTATTTACATTTCATGTAGGTTATAGCAATGTTGTAGAGAGGGTTCGCGGCGCGGCGTAAGGTCGGACTATCGAGGCGCCAGTCGGCGCACGCGCAGTCATCTGCATCAGAATAGATGACACTTCGCCACGCTCATTGAAAGTAACAGATGTTAATAACTATAAATGATCTGCAGCTTCCTCTCGTCATAATTATTCAGTGCCTGAGTCGTGAGTTGAAATCACGAAAATAAAGTGCGTCAAAGTTTTCTTTTTAATAGTAATGATGTAAATATTTATGATAACATATGCATACGTAACATCTCCTATACTCAAAGTGATCATAGAATTTACCTCGGTAGGTACTTATTCAAGTGTATAATTATATGATGTTGTAATTTTATTAGGGTCCCGAAGGACTTTAAAATTTTCCCAAAAACGTTTCATTATTTATTTAACATTTGACAGAATATCACATCAAAATGGTAATCAGGCAATAGAGAAATGTAGTTTTCGGCAAGTGTTTAATTGGTGATGGTCGGTCCGGTCCACCTTGAATCTTAGTCATGTGACTAGTGACCAAGAGCGCGTCAATTACGTTGCTTCCCATTCAATGAGTAAGTAGGATACTTCCTTTCGAATATAGGTAGGTATCTACATGATCTGCAATTATTGCATTACTAAAAACAAGTTAATAGCGTTACGATCTAGCTTCGCAAGTTGAAAAGATCATCGTTCAAAATCCAATGTCTATTCAAAGGACGAAGACATTGGCCGACCTAACCAGAATTTTTTATCACGAGGACGGGCCATGTCTACAAAAGATACAAAATTGGCATCTTTTGAAATTTACATAATAATCAGTAATCGCGTAACACACAAAAAAAGTGAATATGTTAAACAGTCTATCATAAGTTTACAAATACTTTTGAATGAATATTATGCTAACGAATGCGGAACCGGAGATTAGTACTTAGATTTTAACAATGATGGGCACGCCACAATTGCGGCGATATGTCCTCTCTTTGAGGAGTGTCAAAGTCAAAGTCAAAGCATTTATTTCAAATAGGCCCATAAAAAGGCACTTTTGAACGTCAAAATTTACATTAAAATAGAACTGATTCTAGGCGCCACTTCCAAAAAGTAGTTTCGTATGGAGAAGAAGTGGCAAGAAACTCCACCGTTACTCTTTTAAAATGTTTTACAATATTTTGTATACATTAATTATATTTCTATACGTGAAGACGATGCACCAAGAATAAAAATAATATACCACAATTGGTAAAAAGAATTAAAAATAAAGCAAAGGCATATAAGTGAGAGTAAGAGAGTGGTTGGACAGGCGCCACGGCGGCGTCCTCACCTTCTGCCTAACACAGATCCACAGGACAGGACACGGTTGTTTCTGGTTCAGGTTATGGTACGAAGCTTTACAGGCAGATGTTCTCACGGTCCGACTCAATTCAGTAAAATTCACCTACTTATGCAGGTATCCAGTACTTGCCTACATGTAAACCGCGTTTTGTAGGTATATAAGATGCGTCCGGCCAATCGTTCTTAAATACCGAAGTTTTCAGGAAATCCCATTAAAGTTTAGCCTTTTCTAATTGTAATTTTACAAAGACGTAAGTAGGTACGAAGACAAAGTGACATTTATTTTCTTCATTTTCATTCAATAATATGCCGTACAAATCTTTCAAAAAATCCACACTACACTCCGTCATTTTGTCTTTCGTTTATTCCTTGTCTACGCTCGTCATGCTTCGCAAGCTTCGTAAGCTAGGTTGCCAGCGTAGTAGGAACACCGTAGAATCCGATCTCGTCCCTAAAACAATTTGCGCAACGCTTCTCCGGGGGTATTCATTATATTTGGGTCGACCATAAGTGATAATCATTCGATAAGCGAGTAGGAACATTTTGTAGCTTGCTTTTTGACTAAACCTAATCTAATTTTAGTTGTCGATAAAATTCGCGAATTATCCAAAGGAATCGCAGGTAAGTGCTGAAGTTAAATCAAAATCAGTGTTTAGCGAAGACGACAATCGAAAAAACTTGTGTTGAGTGCATAGGGCAAATTTGATTGATTTTTCCTTGTTCCTCGGTTAATCTAGAATACAATCGGATTGCTTCTAATAATTCGACAATACCTACGTCGACTAAGAGATGCCAGACGACGTCACAAGTTTTATAAAAGTAGTTAATTTCTGAAGACGTGCTCTAAACTTTCTCACAATTTCCAACTGGACGGGACTGGACGGAATAGGTAGGTAGGTTTTGCACAAGCATATACATCGTATTATGAGTAGAACCGTAACAAAAGGACACAAGCCAAAAGTGATTATTCTTTGTAATAAAATGTGGTGAAACCTTACTAGAACCTGCTAGATTTACTCTGCTCCAGAAGTAACACTAGAAGTAAAATCATTATATTTCGAGGCACACTATCGTTTCCACCGCTAATAACACCTATTATTAAAACTACAACTATGATTATAATAAAAGGTCAGTGTCATTATGGTCCTTATGCATACAACTGGTATACAAGGGTTGTGCAAGTAAGGTTAGGCGACATATTATAATGGCATATAATCACCGTAATAATCTGATATATGGACACACACGTATTTTGCATAATACGTTGTTTGACATTGTACCTCTAGGTATCCCACTTATAAAATTCATGCCATTCATGGACTAAAGTTCCGTTCAGTACCTACAGCTATATAAGTAGATACAAGTACCGAAATGATATTGAAAGTTGGCTGAGTGAATTTAACAGAAAAGTCGAATTAACTCTACCGAAGTGTCTTTTATATAGTAAATCTATCGTTCCATTTGTGATCACGCTATCACAGAATTTACACAAGAAGATTCAGTGACACCTATAAACAATGACAATTCCGAGTTCCCGACTCCACTTAAAAGCGTCTTACACCACTTCCTGCAGAAAATATTTTCATGAATGAACCAATTAACCTAAGTACCTACTTACTTAAAGGTAACTTGCTTTGTTTGAACAGAATCAAACGATTCAACTGATCATGACTTAGCATACTTTAGCGTTGTGGTTATTCTACTGTAAATTGTGTTTCAAATCCACAAATTCTAGATAGTTTTAATTGAAATATAATGACGCGAGGTTTTTTTTAAATAAAATAGTGACTTTTAAAACATTTTTATGGTTAGGTTCATATATATATTTACAATGTCATAGTATTTGATCGAAAACAGCCTAGTATCTATAACATTATGGCGATCCATTAAATCGGCGCCTTGAGCGACAAAAAAAATATAAAAAGGTCTCACCGCTTCCTCGCTCTATCACGACAATTAGTTGGGTTGTAATTGCTTTTATCACCCAGAAAAACTATCATTGACTTAAATACGTGAAAGTGTTCAGTCAAATTGTTGCAGCAAAAAAAAGAGAATGGCTTGTAGCTGGTTAAGTTACATATTTAGTTATTTTTTTCATATGGCAATAGTTATAATAGCTGAGGGCTCTGTAAAGAATGAGACTATTTGTGGAGAAAGGAACAAATAAGAAAGAATATAGGTTTATGTACTAACCGCAATGGATTTTATATGACAAAATGATAATAATAATAAAATACATAACATCACGCCTTGTTTCCCCGAAGGGTTGGGCAGAGGTGTACCTATTAGTACACCCACATTTCGCCAGGTATGTTTTAAGTCCCATGTAATAGGGGGCGAGCCTATTGCCATCAACCGGACACAAATCCAGACTCCGGGCTGCTACTGAGAAATAATAATGGTTCATACAAACAGGATATATATATATAGTGACATTCATCAATTTGGTTGAAAGACTTAAAATTCCACATATGTAGGTACTTAATATATGCATAACATCACGCTTGTAATCCCCGAAAGGTTGGGCAGGCGTGTAGGTACCTAATATAGTACACCCACATTTCGCTAGTTACGTTTAAGTCCCATGTAATAGAAGGCGAACCTATTGCCATTACAACCGGGCACAAATCCAGACTTCGAACAACTACTAACAATCTCTCTCTCTTTTCTTCGACCTGGGAATCGAAAGGTAGGTACATAACATATACAAATATGAACTCACACCTTCTTCTCATAGAGGTAGGCAGAAACTACAGAACGCCACCTGCTACGATCCTTATCTACAAACGGTACTTAAATACTTATTACTTTTTATTCTCTTTTATTTCGTACATAATCAGCCTTCTTATGCTTCAACTGCTGGCTGCTGGGCCGTAGAGGTATCCACCAAGCGGTGGATGACACAATATGTGTCTTCGAATATTACGTACTTTGAATTATTTTAAAGTACATAGATAGCAGTAGGGGAAGGGGGTAGCAGTACGGGGGAGGAGCGTCAGGGTAAATAGTAGTGCATTGTGCTGATTCAGATAGGATAATTATGTAGGTATTCCTTATATCCTTAGGTATTCCTCTATCCTTTACCAACATTAGTTAATTATCGAACAACGTTTTGAAACGAATCTCTTGCTGTAGATACTCGTACCTATAGACTGACTTAGTGCCGATTTCACCAATGAAACTGAAGTTCTTCAGCACATCTAAAACCCTATCAAGAGATTTCAGTGTCAAAATTGTTATGGGATATTGACACTGACAGCTCTTGTACTGGGTTTAAAAGTGCTGATCGCGTTACGTTTCTTTGGTGAAATCGGCGCTTATAAACTAATTACAACGGTCTGAAAAAAGTTTTTTCTAAGTACTTTTTCTATAACAAAACGTCGAGTTTTCTTTATTATAATTTTGTAGGTAAATTGTACATTATAATAATATAATACACACATAAACCTTCCTGAATAAATTCTCTAAATGATTTGGAAAACTATGTTATACGTTTGCGATGAATAGAAGAAAATTTCGGTCACACAATGCGGATATACAAAGTTACAAGCTCGCATGTTAAATACTTCCTCTGCATTGTGCATCTAAAAGCGGTGCTTTCGAGCAGATGTGTTGAAAATTAACGCTATTTAGTATTCTAATTAGGCTATTTATGCAGACACGAAAAAAAACCGCGAGGCCATCTGACATATTCTGTCACAAATATTATAAATTACTATACGTCAATACTGCATATAACGAGATTGAAGGTACCATCCAAATGCTGACGATATAGCCGATAGTCGTTATAAACATACATATTTCAGCGCAGCGAATTCATGGCTCTGTCTATGTTGTATTCTATACCTACTCGACAATCCTGCTTATTTGACCTCCCATGTTCAATTCTTGTGCTCATAGCAGTCATAGCAAAAATCTTCGTTCCACCAACAATCGTCTTTTACGATGTCCTTCTCACCGCTTTGGTTTTATTCATTCCTCTTTATTTATCCAGGCGGTCTTTCTTTGGAATGCGCTCCTTCTGAACATCAGGACGGCAACCAGTCGGTTATGTTTTAAAGTGAAGGCTTGTGAACATATTCGTGAGAAGTTTGTAAAATCATCCCAGTGCTGATTTGCTCAATTCGTTTTCTCCTCTACCTATCGTTATTTCTCCTGTCAAAGTTTAATCTGTGTATATGTATGAATCTATCGCTTTTGTTGCACCTGCCATGTTTTGCATGCATCACTAATGCTCTAAGTCCGCCTTTGTACAGTTTTTTTTTTATTGTGCACAAAGTTTTAATAAATAAATGTTTGTACGAGTACATAGCTCCTTATTGCAGGACTTCTACATTCTGTTGTAATATCCGGTACGTTGTTATAAGTGAAGTCATTATAACGGTTTTGCCTGTACTAGCTGCCTGCCCACGACTTCAATGAAGTAAAATGTGTTTTCAACCCCCCATCTCGGAAAGACTATTTTTTATCTTCGATATCTGAGCGTAAAAGCCGTTTTTATCCTCTAGTGGATAAAGTAAATAGAATTTAGAACATCGTGTGCACGAAGTTTGTGAATTCGAAACATTATTAAACCTTTTCACCACACTACCTATTATTTGCAATTTTTACCCATCGATTTCCGTGGGTAAAAGCCTTTTTTGTTATCTAGAGTGTAAAAGTGTTTTAAAATTCGAAGGCTTCCGATTCAACATTTACTCGAAGTTTTAAATAAAACCAAAGAGTTAGGAACAAAAAAGTTTTTAAGACAAAAGTTAGAAACGTTCAAAACCTGTCAACCGAAAATACCTGGTTATTCAGAACCGAAAATATCCGCTTTTTAATTTATTTTTATTGCTAACACTATAAAATGATGTAATTTTTAATGTTAATTTGAATAGTTCTAATCGTAATATACAGTAAAAGGTAATAAAAGTAATGGTAAACTATACTTAGTGTATCGAAATAAATAAATAAAGTGTATGAAGCATTTGTTTTGAACGTACCTTCTCACTAAGAAATGACAAAAAAGACAAGGCTGTATGGCTCACTTCCTTTGCCTGCATGAGCGAATTAAAAAACAACAGGCACTTGAAAGAAGCCTTTGAAAGAATCCCGTTGTGGCCTGCCTGTGTCCCACGCTAACATTCAAAAACTTTTACAACGACAAGTTTTTACAAATTTCTCAAAATGCGAAGAAAATTTGACTCCGTCAGAATTAGTTGAAAAGACGGTTTCCTTTTACTGGTTTTCTTTCTTTTTTGCAAGTTCCTCGTAGTGTGGTGAAAATTGTTGTGTTTCACTTATGGGTAAAAGTTTATAGCGTTTCGTGATTTGAAACCTTCGCGAAGCTCAGGGTTCTTCTTTTAAACCACTCGCTTCGCTCGTGCTTTAATTCTAGAACCCTTTGCTAGCTCAGGTTTCAATCCAAGCACTCACGGCAAAAAACACTTTTACCCACATGTAAAACAAATAACTATTTTACTTCTACATCTATGGTGCTCTATTGTTCGGAATATGATTCGGAAATTAAAAAAAAATTACTTCGCGCGTTTTTCTTTTCACGTTAATCATATTTATTGTTAAAACAAACCAAGTTAAAAATAAACTTGAAAACCAGTGTAAAACCAAAAATGAGTGATTCCAGCGACGACGAAGTGTATTTGACGCCTACAGAATTGATTGAAACTGTTAACAATGCGAAAACGAGTTTTCTCCCTCAACAATCCACGTGCTTGTTGAGGTGAAGTATTTAAAACAGTACGAAATGTTTAACACGTGGCGACTAGCATATGGAGCTAAATACTTCTCGGAAAACGTTTTGTTGGCATATTTTATTGAATTATCCGAGACCAAGAAGTCAAGCACTCTATGGAGTACATATTCAATGCTTAAAGCAACAATAAAAATGAAAAAAAGACATACATATCAACACCTATCATAAATTAGTGGCATTTTTGAAAAGAGCGTCATCTAGTCATCATCCCAAAAAATCGAAGGTTTTCACTGCATCTGAAATTGAAAAGTTTCTAAACGAAGCACCTGATTCCGTATATTTGGCGGCAAAAGTAAGTAATATAATCTAATACGTATACGCATATCAATTTTATTTATTTATCTAATACAATACTTTTTACGTTACAGGTTGTTCTTATTATTGGTAAAAACAGAGCATGTCGAACTAATGAATTAACACAACTTAATATCAACAATATTGAGAAACATTCAGATAACTTACTATTAATTAATTTACCTAACACAAAGACAAAAAGAGACCGTAACTTCGTCATTCGCAAGGAATATGTAACAATTGTTGAGAAATATCAAGCCTTACGCCCGCCTAACACTCCAATCAATCGATTTTTTCTACAATACCGCAACGGAAAGTGTATAAGGCAGCCTATGGGTGCCAATAAAATTGGCAGTATCCCACGAGAAATAGCAACATTTCTTGAACTTCCAGAACCCATGTTTTACAAGGGTCATTGTTTCCGACGAACTTCAGCCACACTTTTGGCCGATTCTGGAGCTGATCTCCTGTCCCTTAAGCGCCATGGAGGCTGGAAGTCCAATGCGGTTGTGGAGGGATACATAGAGGATTCCATCCAAAATAAGTCTAAAATATGTGAAGGCATCGTAGGAGCCATTACACTGAAAGAGCCTCAGTCAGATCCTTGGACTGGCCCTTCTACATCAAAAATGATCCGTTACGAAACACCTAGCGATCGCCCTCTTTCGCCAACATTTACGCCAAGGGAATCCAATGAATCAGTCAACTATTAAGTATGACAGATAGTTTACATAAAAATAGTAAAAAAGTCACTAACACCAACATTACAGTACCTAACAAAAATATTACACTAAACTTAAATAACTGTAGCAACGTTACTTTCAATTTTTCTTAATTATACCTAAGTATGTAATACGTATTAACCTATCATAATAGATTAGTTATTAACTAAACTGAAATAAAAGTATCTTGTAAATGTGTTTTTTTTTTGCATTTAGTCATTTCCTCGCTGAGGTGGGATGAAAAGTTACGTGTTGCAAAGATTTTTCACCTTGTGCTCTTTTGATTCCGTCGCTAACGCTCAGGATCCTAATTTTTGAATCACTCGTTGCACTGAATTGAGCACGCGGTTAAAAAGCAACTTTGCACTCTTGTATAACAAATAACAATTTTTTTGGCTGGTAACATTGGTAGCCGGTCATCAAAAACAACGATCTCTAGGTTAAAATTTCTTGATCCCTGACCCACCCGTCGCGCGTCGCGTCACATCGCCTGCCCGCGCTATAACTTCATTTTCGCTTGGCGTTCTCTTTGATTTTTTTCTGTTTGCTCGACTATTATGGGTCGTGTTAAACCTGGGTTGGCTATAAACAAAAAAAATAACTATTCCGACTGGTACTGGGAACAAACAATGTTTTCAGCTTTGTACACACTTGCATCAAAAAGTACCAACCTCTGCGATCATAAATAACTGTAAAAATATTTATGATCAAAGGTACCAACTTTTAATTGATAATACCTATTAATAGATATAGATAGAATGGATACATAGGTAAAGGGAGAAGTTGAATGGCATATGATGTAGAGCGTATCCATACTACTAATATGATAAATCCGAAAGTAATTCTGCACAGATAGAATTACTTTTGTTCCCTGTTCATGCCTAAACCACAGAAATTTGACAGTCAGGATAGCCTAGGATCTGGAGAAGGACATCGGCTAATTTCATCCTGGTTTTTTTATATATTAAAAATGATGAAATAGCTCCAAAATCACGCAGACTTAGTCGAGGGCAAAAGCTGGTAGGTACTTTATAGTGCTTGAATGATTGAATAATAAGATTTCAGGGAACTGTTTTATATCGAACACGGCTTTAATCATTGTAGATACCTAATTCAACGGAATGAATGAGATTTTGAATGAATTGGTTTTGCCTCCGTTGAATTAGGTATCTACAATGATTAAAGCCGTTTTTCTCTACTAGTTTAGCCTGAAAACCTCTCTTACTAATGTAAAGTTGTAACTGACCGTCGTCGTGTGCTCTAAGCTAAGGTTTTTACACCCGTTGTTGAAGTTGAGTGCAATCCGTGTGGGTTTTGTTGTACAGTATTTCACTTTAATAGCTAGGTATTTTATCTAATTGCCTCCAGATTTGCTCGATTTTTGACGATAGACGACTGGACGTGTATCTTTTTCGATCTTGAAAAATCTTGCGTATCTGTAGGCACTTTTACCACCACCAATATGACCGTATATAAAACCAATAAAAAGAAAGAAATGGGTCAGTTTTTACCCGACTACGGCGAAAAAAACGGTGGGTTTTGACTATGTTCATCTGATACCTCATACACATACATGCGACCACGGCTATACACCGATTATTTTTGTACCTATGTCTTGTTTTGTACTTATTAGAGCGTCATTTTTCAGTAGTAGGGTTTTAGTTTTTGAACTTACTTTTTGGGCAAAACGCAACCAACAACTTAAGGGCTCTCACAGAAAAAAGAAGACTAGTTAGCTGCAATATTGAAAAAAAAATAGGTGACTAATGGAGATCATAGAAATACATTATTTGTTTAGGAAGTACGTATAACAAAAGTGTAGGCAACCTGTTATATTTTATCTAAACACGGAATTTATAGACAATGTCTAACGCGCGGTCACGGTCAATTATCGGACCGTGTCATAGAGCCGTTCTTGTAACTTTTTATCAAGCAAATAATAATGATCAAAATATCTTCTTTGAGTTAAAGTAAATAGTTCTGGGTATTGTTACTTTGTCTTGATGACGCTTTTGAATTTCACACGACATAATGCGATTTAGTGCGTGTAATTTAAAGTCTAAAAGGGTCGTATCCTGAAAAACGGACCTATTTTATACTGATGCACTCATGCTGGACTACATTTGTGCCCATACGAGATAACATATAACATGGGACTTATAGTGAAATGTTGGTACCTGCCTACCCTTTCGGTAACACAGACGGGGTGTGAGGTCTGATAAGTTGACCCAAGGGCTATTTATCTGTTAGTAGTAACTACTTCGACACTGCGGGTCTCTTTCCTTCAGTCTGACAGGCAAACGTGATGATCTACGAATTTAGTCAGTGAGAGACCAGACCGACAGACCCCTCCGCCTAACCTACGCCCGGGGATTTCCACATTAAAAAGAACTATTTACCTATGCATTCTACAGGCTGTCATTTATTTGCAGAAAAAGATGGTTGGCCTCATGGTGTGGCTATGAGGCCAACCATCTTCTGTCTGTGCTAGGCAAGCTATTTCGCCGAGTTGTAAGTATAATTATAACTGTATTGACTTCTACAATGATTATAGCTGATTGTGCTGTGATACCCACAATCTTGATGTTATCTATCGGTGAGATACTTCAAAACGTTATCTCTGAAGTCACATATTTACCCAAGAAATGAAAGTGCTTAGTAAACTTCATCTTCAAAATAATTACATTTCTGTTAAAGTTGAAAGTAACTTTGACAGAAATGTAATTATTTTGCGCAAAGTTGTCACAATGGGTTCCTACGTTGCTGTATGATCTACGGTGATTGATAAGTAGGTACTCGTGTTTGAAGACACAAGACGGCACTGACTTAAAATCTGTATGTCATTGTTTAGTGTCATCATTCAAAGAACGTCTGTCGAAATTTCAGATAAATCCATTGTTTAATTTGGTTGTAGTAGCTGCTGGAAATGAGCAACTGAAAGTTTTATCTAATTATGGAAAAGTGCAGTACCGATCGGTGATTAGATTCTTGTTTTTGAATGGGAAGACGTGTAGGGAAATTAAATAAAAGTTGGATACCTTTACCTTACCTTAATTCTATGACAACAATCCGATATTGTTTCAATGAATTCAAGCGTGGTCGTATATCCGTCGTAGATGAAGAGCATCCAGTAGTGCTATTCTGTAACTATGTCACCGTGAAAACTTGAGCCTGAGCGTGGAGTGAGCTTTCAGTGCCACTGATGCTAGGGATTGACCAAGACGGGATGACACTGACAGCTCACTCCACGCAAATCTTCACGGTGAGCTTTTTACAGAATCGACAGTAGTTGGAGTTTCGAAGTTTTTTTTTTGGACTTGATGTTTTTTTTTGTAAAATTAAGCGATGAGTATCCTCATGAATTATTTTACGTATGGAAATGAAATCTTCTGAATAGGCGTTCGAAATTTATTATTTGAATAAAATTTTGATTACTCAATTTTGTGCTGTCTGTAGCATTCCTAGAGTGGTTTTAGCTGCGGTCCCCCAGATTTCAATTAGGTATTCAATGTGTGGTTTAACTAAGAAATTATAAATTATGTATCGAACTTTCCGAGAAAGACACTTCTTTAAACTGTGAAGAGCTCCTGTCAGTGAAATTAGTTTACATTTGATTAAATCAATGTGCGGCTTCCAACTCAGGGAGTTATCTAAAATTAAACCTAGGTTTTTTCTGTTTTTTTTAAAGTTCTATTTCATATGTTTATCTTTTATTTTTTGGAGCAATTTTAACATAATTTGTTTTTGTAGTACTAATGGTATGGAACCATTCATTTAGAATGTTAAAATCATTTTGGATACGCGGTATCATAGTTTCGATCGAGTGCCCGAAGTAAAAAAGACTTGTGTCAGGTCATTTGCGTAAAGTGATACGTCACCTTTGAGGCCAATTTGGGATATATTATTAATAAAAAAAAGGGAACAAAAGTGGTCCCAGAATTGAACCTTGAGGTACACCGAAATTGACAAGATTTGAACCACTTTGGAATTTACCTATTTTGAATATTTGCTTGCGATTTTGTAAATAAGACTTAAAAATTTGTAGTGTTGTAGTGTTATACCAATATGAGTTAACTTTTGCATTAATAGATCGGGGCTAATTGTGTCGAAAGCTTTTTTGTTAGTTAGTTTTTTGATTTACGGAATGTTTCCAAACGGTTATATAAAATTTACTCAAAAATTTTCGAGATCGCAAGTATTAAAAAAATTTGACGGTAGTTACTAGGATCAGACTTACTTCCAGATTTATGAATTGGGATAACTTTAGCAATTTTTAAGCCATCCGGAAATATGCCTCGATCTAAACCGAGATTAATAGAAGCTGTAAGCTCATTGGATATTAGATTTATTACACGCGTTATAGATTTTTATTCACGCCAGAACACTAGCATTTGGGTCTAAATTGTCAATTATTCTTAATATTTCATCCGTGGTTGCAGGTGTTAAGAAATTCAGTTCTGATTGGTCACTGTCTACAGATTCTTGTTGATGTTGGTTTCCCTTAAACTTGCTAGGGGTTGTGGTATTTTGTTACACCAAAATCACAACTTATTATCTATTTAACACCTGAGGAGCTGTTGTGCACAGCAATTCTTTCTATGATTCAGTAGGTACCAAAGTCTTTATGAAAATTGTATGACACTCATTTAACTTACATTTGTTTATCTGATAATTGTTGTACTGCTGAAAAGCAAACCTTTAGCTACCTTTGTCTATTTTCCACATCCAATTATCAGGTGATCTCTTATTATTTTCCTTTTATTGAATGTTGTGACATTTTGTATCTAACATTGTCATATGTCAGTTTTTCTTTTTCTATGGTATAGAGCTAAGAGGTCGTCTATTTTATTGTAAAGGTATCGTAAAACTAGTGTTAAGCCGGGTTTCACTGTAAGCCATCTTTATTGTTCCTGGCCAATAACCAATTAAGAAGTATTTGATTTAAAACTAAAAAGTCACTTCTAGAATGCTCGGCCGGGGGCTATAAAAGGCAACCGTTAGTTTTTACCAGGTTCTTTTGATTCCGTATTTTGACCCGTTCTTTCGACTCCTTCTTGACAAGCCCTTTCGGCTAGCTCTGTTGGCTTATTTCTTTTCGTACTTTTTCTTATTCACCAGTCAATGTATTTCTAAAGCTCCTTAAATATAAACATTTTGAAATGTGTGATATTATATGTTATTAACATCTTGTGTGAGTGAAGGTGTTCGAATCACTCAATCACCCTCCCACTTGCGTCTTCGAGAGGAGTTCGACACGTACTAGATATATCTAAAAACGTGGCGTGAGACGCCGCCGCATGAAGAAACAATAACCGACGCGAGCTCCCTCGCAACGGTCTGCGGGCTGATGGAGAGGCTGCTGCGAGCTCCCACTCGACACACTGCAGGCCGGAGGAGCGGCGGTTATAAATTACATTAACTTGTAACCACGTTCGGCCAGTCGGCTAAACGTTACGTTACAGGGTAAGATCTGCTAGAGATGTACCGAAAAATGGCTTGGCGGAAAAAGATTCACAACAAACGAGGAGGTCACTGTCGAAACTGCGGCATATTTAGCAGAGTTCAACAAAACCTATTTTTCGGGCATAAAATAGTTGAAATATCGTTGGGCTTGCCTAACACAGGTGTCAATAATCAATCACCCCTCGTACCTACCTACTCCCTTAAAGTTCTTGTTTGTTATGGTGTAGGTACAATAAAGACTACCTATTCTGTCTATCTATCTCACAAAGCAATTTTTGCGATTTACGAATAAGGGCTTGTGGCGGCATCTACACCGCCACATGCGAAGAACGCATCACACTAATCCTGCATCGCGCAATCAGAGTTTACCGCGCAGCTAGCATATATACAACTTCTCGACAACAACCATCGGGCAGTTGCCCACCAGATACGACATCCATCTGGTCGGAGGATCCTCCCTTTTCCAAGAGTATGAGTGAACTTTACACCCTGTTCCTCATATCTCTTCACATTTTTATGTTGTTGGAGTCTTTCCTTGTAATTCTTGTAGGACCTTTCTACTACCTTCTTGATAGTTGGGATTTGTAGGTAACCAAGGTGCACCACTTACGCTTTTTAGTGCCTTATTTTGGAAGGGCTGCATTATCTCAATATTTGAGTGGCTTGCCGATCTCCAGAGCTCTATACCATATGTCCATACAGGTTTAAGAATACATTTATAGATAAGAACTTTATTTTTCAAGCTTAGTGATGACTGTTTGCTCATGAGACAGTGAATGTCGCTTAGAATTTTGTTGGTTTGATCCCTTTTGGTTTTAAGGCTCGTATAGACTGGCGCGACACATGACGCAAATCGCGCTCGACACAAAGGCACCGCTCGTCTCGCGACGCGCTGTGCCCTTGTGTCGCGTCGCGTGTCGCGCCTGTTGATAGGAGCCTTAAAGTATCTTCTCGCTTGTTGTTAAACAACGAGAGAGATACGGTCAATACGAGACACTTTTCTTTGTTCATAATTAACCATCGGTTAATAAAACATTGCGGTCATTAGGGGTTTCGGCAACGTTAGTAGAGATGATACACGTAATTAAGAGCTTAGTGCACCTCATGACGTTCAGATAATCTGATTAACACGCTGGGAAATTAATCCGATGATAAAAATCTACCAAAAAGAATTTCACCTTACAATCAGTTGTTATGCTTACATTTCCATGAGTTGGTATGAGTGTTTAAAATCTGTTAAGGCTTTAGAATATAGTGCAATTAAGGAAAACGTAAAGATCGTCGACTGGTTAGTGTTATTTTGTTGGACTAGTAATAATTGCCTATTCATTATGAATCTGTTAATGAGAAGGGTAGCGTTCGTGACCACGGATCATTATTAAAACAATAGAAACAAAAACAGACGGTCGGCACGACAGAAAACAGGCACTTTTCCTGCGCTCGAGTGGTGCAGATATCTGCGGACAATGTCGCGAAACCACTTTATACGAAGGCCATCCCCTAAGATAGAGGTAGTGTTGCTATCTTAACATTTATGTAAACCAATGATATGCTTGCTTTTGTATGTACCTACAAGTGGGCCTTCATTTGGCCTAGGTATATCTAGAAGTGATTAAAGCAGGCATTGCTTAACTTGATGTTAGTGAAAACAGGCACAGTAAAGTATGCTTAATAATTTAACTTAAGGAAGCCAGAATGCAACAGCGCGCGAAGCTAACTCGAAAATTTAACACTTTGGATACGTATGATAGTTTACCTTTTGACCGTTCATACAGAATTAATGGAAGTTGCGATGAGGGGTCGACTCAAAATAAAAAGTTAAAGAACCAAGAGAACATCGAGAAGCTGAGCTAGAGCAGACGAAGCGAGGTCGACAAATTTTGCACCCAGCCTTGAATAAGTTACAAACTTATATTTTTTTGAGCATTCATAGACACCTTGGCCTTAGTTAAATATATGTCACCCTCAAAAACTTCTTCTCTTCGCCACTGAGCTGCTGCTGGCCACACTAAATGTCCCAAAAAGCTTTTTCACATAAGTAGCTTGAATTTAAGAATAGAACAAGACTACTTTGTTAAACAAAACGTCACTGTGAATCGAGTAGATATTAATATAACAGCACGAGCACGCCTACCATCTGATAAGGGATAGTCAGAAGTTTATTAATTTATAGGTCACCCACATTTCGCCCGAATTAGCCTCATGTAACAGGGGGCGAGCATTTAGCCATTAACCGGGCACGAATCCAGACACCTGACAGCATTTGAGCATTTTCGTATGCTTTCCAGTGCCCGACCTGGCGATCGATCCCACACCTAGCCTAGACCAAAGAGGCTGTAGTTGGCTCATAGCTTTCGAGCTTCCAATAAGTACCTATCTACTACCTACCCCTACTCGTACTACTTATTATCATTATGAATACCTAACTTTTCCTATCTATGGTTTTCAATGTCGGTCACATTGAAAACGCCGCTGATGTTTCCTACATTTTGTCGAGTTGTAATTGCAAACGTATAGAAACGAAATGTACAACTTATTTTTTTATTATGAGTAGGAAGGTAGGCTACAGTGACACCTTTTCAGGTTTTCAGCTATGTTACTTACACCTTGTGTAGGTAGGTATCTGTATCACTGAATGATCGCCGGTTTTTCGAGAAGAGAAGGAGAAATCCTGATACGTATGGAATGATAATACCGGCTTGCGCTGAATAATCCAATTCGCGGGTGTGTACCACCTATTTATGTACCAGCAGCCTTATTGCGTAACACATTTTCGTAAACGATTAGGTACGACTAATCTGTTGTATTTTGACAGTTCAGCAACTTTCATTGCGTTATTTACATTGTTGAGCAGATTGTTTATAGAACTTATGAAGCAATGGATTAGCAATCTGTTACAAAACGATTCAGATTCCGATTGATTGTGTATTACGCAATTAGGGGTAACACAGGTGTAGGTAAGACCATCATTCTACTCTACAGTGCTTACATAAGTACCTATGAGCCCCTCAAGCTCATCGCCTTTCACCACATGGCTAACGTAGGTAGTAGGTATTCCTACTTACTTACAGCATTTGTTCAAATAGGCTATGAATATTTAAGCTAAATTTTTCATACATAAGCAAATTCAAATGAAACATTACGTTTAATTCTATAGGTATATCTACGTCCAGCTTTAATTACCTACTGTCGTTGTGAAGTATGTATGCTTTTCGGTGACTATCACATATAATAAATCGTCGTCTGGTCGTGCACTAATTATGACAAACAGCTAATTTAGTAACGGGTTTTATGTGGTGCTTTTATCGGTCACAGAGACAACAATAGTCTACCAAATGCAGTAGTCTGCACAGACCTACAGGAGGTAGGCAGGTACTCAAGCAGCCAAGTTGATCTTTATTACATCTAATAATGTCTATGAAATAGGTATCATAACTTTGTATGGCCAAGTTATAAATTTAAGTTGTCTTAGAACTCAAAACACTAACAGTAGCAATGGCTTTCATTTTGACAATTCATCAACATTCATTGCGTTATTTACGTTGTTGGGCAGACATATTTTTCGAACATATGAAGCAATGGATTAGCAATATCCTTCAAAATGATTTAGATTGTGATTGATAGTGTGTTACGCAATAAGGGTGCAGGTTACCAGCAGTTCCCGCCTTCTGCGAAGCAGTATTGCTTGCGAAGGAGGAGGCGGAGCGCGCGAGGGAGAGAGCCTTGCGCCCTCAAGATGTCAGCACGAAATGACGGGGTCCGGTAGGGCCGACGCCTCAGGGTCGTGGGTAATTCGAAAGAGTAACCGTGGCCCTAGCACAGACAATTGAAGGAACACGGGTGGGTTTTAGTCAATAAAAGTCTGACACGCCCTCCCGCTCCACCCACAGCGGGAAAAGTCATTTGATGATTTCCCACTCAAAAAAAAAAAGGCTACCAGCAGTTCGCTTGCAAGTGATGCAACAATTGTAGACGAAATGTTCAGAGTTCGTCATGTTTACCTACATTATTCATTGACAAGGTATTGGATTCCGCAACAGTTGAAGGTCAAAACATTGAAACTAAGTATTAGCAAAAACTCTGACTCTGAAACGAACGACGACATGAACCGAAAGTTTGAGTGTGATATGCTTTGTGAACAAAAAAGATAGTGTGATTTACGAATAAGTGTGTGTATTTTAAAATAAATAAATTGTTTGCTTTGTATAACCCAGCCTTCGGGGAAAGCAAGAATGAATTAATGACATTAAAGTAATACAGTTAGGGAAATACCAAAAAGTTGATATTTAAAACCTCATGGTACCTATTAACTTACAGCACAATTTAAGTAAACCATTTCCTAAGTAATGATATCGTTATTCTAACACTACTTAATTTAAAACCATACTTTCTTTGATCGTACCTACTTATTTCCGACAATATGGATTTAACGCCATTTTGAACCATGGAACATATTAGCTCTTATTAGTCAATAATATCGTTTATTTTTTTCATTTTAGGCTCTTTTTTTCATTTAAAACCATTTTACAACGTAGATATCACGAAAGACAATATAAGTATACGTTTAAGATTCGTTTAATTATGTGGTTTTATTTTATTTATACCTTTTTATTTACTTTTATTGTGATTATAATATAAAAATACCTACTTTGTAATTATTGAAGCTCATCGGAATAATGGTGGGATCGACCCCGACTTACAGACTTGTAGGTCGTGGGATCGAACCCAGGCAGGCGCTTTAATTTGTGTAAATAATTCCATCACCACTGCTCTCAAAACGGTGTAGGAAAACATCGTGAGGAAACCGGCAAGTCCTGGAACCACAAATTCGAAGACATGTGACATCTACCAACCCGCACTAGGTACGCGTGGTAGATTACGGCCCACTCCCTCTCACCCAGAGGAGGCCCGTGTCCCAGCAGTGGGAACATTAAAGGCTGATTATGCATTTTATTTTGCATTTGTTTTAAAATCAAGTCGTAAAATCATACCACAATTTTATCTTAAGTATATTGAGACTATTTTGTGAAGTTTAAACTAAGTTTTTATAAGTCATGTTAAATTCGCTGTTAAGAATTATTTAAATTACAATAATTCTTAACTTGGTATTGCAGACATCTAGTCATCATCACACACATCTCATCTCTATCTATCATTCCAATATTATGTCTATAGTACCTATAGGTAAAGTCAAGATATCTTAAAGATTAAAAGATGATGAAGATGATACTCTTAATTAAATCGTTCTGAAGTATGTCTGTATACCTAGTATGAAGTCAGCCCTTATTCTGCAAAACTGTGCCCACTTTTGCTTAACTCTCTCTTGGTGGCTATCCTCAAGGTATCTTGCGAGTCGATATGGTTTTAACCAAGACAATCCCCAAGAATGTAGTTATTGTTTTGAAGATATCTACAAGAGGTACCTTTATATGACATGACTGTACTTGGATAGATACCTACGCAAAATCTCAAGTGCGGTTATAAGAATAAGGAAAATGTGACAATAAGTTTCCAAACGATGCTTACAATAAATACAAACATGCAATTTGAATTTAATGAAAGGTTAGAAATCAAAAGAAATGTTAAGCATGGTCAGGTCGCACTTAGGTAGGTTTCCTACCTGTTTTTAATGTTTACGTCCTATCTGTCTTTAGAAACCTACCAATCCATGTTATCTACCTATAGGTATACGGTCAAGTGCGGTACAGTCAGCAACAGAAATAGATTAACACTATACTTACACACTATACTATACTTTTACGGACTATTACTAGTACCTAGATTATACTAATAGTAGGTACCATAGCTTATTCACCATGGAGATAAAGCAATGTCATGGGCGCAATATTGAATCTCAAACGTAAAGAATGACTCCAAGATTCTATGGCTAACTGCCGAGCACAGCGAGGGGGTTCAGAGTTAGCATTTGAGCGAAGCGAAGGAGTCAAGACTAGAATCCAGCTGGGTAATTGCATATCACACTATCAATAGCAATCGCTTTCATTTTGACAGTTCAACATTCATTGTGTTAATTAAGTTACCTATAATATGTATGACGGAATCGCTTTTTTAAGAAACCCTAACTTTAGTGTTACTTATGACTTAGGTTTCATGAAGTAGGTATAATTTGACATTATCAAGCAGGTGGTGTGGAAAATTCTAAAAAGACCCATTTGTTTTTCGATACATTACTTTTCAGCATTATAAGTACCTAGTACCTATTTAAGACTTGTATGTTATCTGAATTCAACATCTGTTCCCAATAATTATTATTAAAAAAAAGTGACGTGTTACCTATGTATACCTACTTACGATAGAACTATCTTTTGACTGTTTGTCGGTAGAATGGAGTTAAATATAACCCTATAAGTACAATGATTTCAAATTGGTCAGATTACATTAATAGGTACCTAGTACTTAAGGGCTATAGGCAGAGTAATATAGTTAAATACCTAGTACTTAAGAGCAGCCGCACGGGTCGATCGATCAGTATTGCTATTCTGTAACCATCTCACCGTGAAAACTTAGGTGAAGTGAGCGTGGAGTGAGCTGTCAGTGCCACTGATGCTAGGGACTGACCAAGACGGGATGATACTGACAGCTCACTCCACGCCAGTCTACACGGTGAGATTTTTACAGAATCGACATGCATGTTAAAGCTACGCTTGCCGCGATTGGTCCGTGGATATGTGACCATTTTTGTCGTCAGAAGCCCGAAAGTCTGACAACCAGTCTTACTGAGGGGTATCGGGTTACCCAGTTACTGGGTTGTGGAGGTCAGACAGGCAGTAGCTCCATGTAAAACACTGGCATTCAGCAGTCTTGCATCCGGTTAGACTTGAAGCCGAATCCAACGTCGTTGAGGAAACGCTAGGCACATGACGATGATGAGGCAGACCACTTTTAAACTCCACTTTTGATCGTGGAAATATCCTACTTTCTACTAATATTATAAACGCGAAAGTTTGTGAGCATGGATGGATGTTTGTTACTCTTTCACGCAAAAACTGCTGAACGGTATTGGATGAAGTTTGGCACACAGATAGTTTATAACCTGCAGCCTAATTGCGTAAAACATTTTCGTAAACGATTACGACTAATCTGTTTAATTTTGACAGTTCAACAACATTCATTGCGTTATTTACATTGTTGAGCAGAATGTTTTATCGAACTTATGAGGTAATGGATTAGCTATCTGTTTCAGCACGATTCAGATTCCGTTTGATTGTGTATTACGCAATTAGGGTATTGGAATAACACATAGAGTACTTTTTATCCCGATACTCCCACGGGATCAAGATTTATGAGGGTGAAACCGCGGGGAAGAGCTAGTATATAAATAAATCTTTAATTTTACTCGGGCGTAGTCGGCAGACGGGTGTCGCTAATTATCCTGCCTGTGTCTACCCCACGGCGATGAGCTGACCTTATGATGATTTCGTTCAGTTTTATTCACCTCACAGGTACGCATAATGTACCTTAATTAAGTACATACATACATACATAAACTCACGCCTTCTTCCCCATGTGGGAAGGCAGAAATAACAGACCGCCACCTACTACGATCCTTACATACTCCTAAATTAAGTAGCTCTTGTTTCTACTGCTAATACAGTTTTTCTTATTCTGACCAGTAAGTGCTCAATCGTTCAATCGAGGTCGAAAGCATTTGAGGGCCGCGGCCAAGGCTGGTTGACGACATTTCGTCGTCTTTACGTCTCGAGAATCCTTAATAGAACCTTATTTTGCATATCAAAATCGTTAAGTTGCAATACCCTTATGATTTTGATAGTAGTAGCAAATTTAAAAAGGTACTAATACTTAGGTTATTTATTACGACGTACTAAATTGACGGGGAATAAAAAAAATACGGGTTGCATGGTTACCTCATCTTAATTTTAGTGCACCATGAGGTACCTACTACTTATCAACTGAATTATTATTTAGCCATTGTATTATTATCAGCATGGCTTACGAGTAGGTTACTGCAGACATACTTATAAGTAGTTCTACGGCCCATTGTTCATATATTTAAAATTAATAAGTATCTACGTGAATCTGTATTATTGTTTTTTGTTTCTTGACTTCCGCTTTCGCCGTCGTTTGCCCTCGTTGATTATCTTAGCACTTGTCTCAACATCAAAATCGTCATAAGCTATTGTTAAATACACTGAAGTGTAGTGGGCACTTAAAACATGCGCGTTCTATGTAGTCATTTCCAGGAAGTCCTGAAGTTATCGAAAATTGAGGCGATCCGTGATTGAATTGTTTCAATGTGCATTAGATTGCTAGCGTTATTAGAAGTATATACACCAGCAAAAGGCAGCCTAAGGACTTAGTTACGAAGTCTAATTTATTAGATTGGTTACTCATTTTTAATCATGTCTCGCAGAGCTTAGATATGGCTGTTAAGAGATATTACAACAAATTTAACATTTCTCCCTAGCAAGACAAATACTAGTTAAATCCCTGAACTGAATCACTCCATGACGTAGGTACCTGCATTTCCCGGTGACTAAGTAAGTTAGTTTATTATAATATATTTAAGTAAAGCGTTTTCATAACAAAGTAGAAAAATCGAATAAGATTTAAATAAAAAGTAAAAACTTACCCTTGCGATTTCTGTCCTTGTGCATGATTGCAGATCATTAAAAGTAAGGTGTAAATAATTGAGATTTTTATATCCATTTTTTAACAACTAAACATTTGCGAATCGCGGAAAATTGAAGCGCGAATCCGCGAGCGGTCCGCTTCTCGTGATCGATTCACTACTACTGCGTGCACGCAGCTTGAACTTGCTCTCCGCGGAAAAAAGGATACGCGGGCGCTGTCGCGCTCTAATATCTGAGCTTTTACATATAGAACAAGCAAATTAACATTTCGCAAGTTTTGTTTGAGGAGAAATATTTACATGCGTCATAGGTATAGTCTAAACCAGATAAATACGGTAAACGGTATACATGCTAGTACACATAAGGCAAATTTAAAAAAAAATTGAACAAATGTTAGAATTTGGAGCACGGAAACTTTATTACTCATTTAAACATTGTTAACAGCATGAGGTTGCATGCAATTTACAGTGTATGTTATAAAGTTAAGATCCTGTAAAAGATTAGTTAGTCTTTCAAAATGTCTTTCTGTATAGGGCAAAGCACCTTCAATGAAACTTGCTAAAGCGGGTACTTTTAAGTTTCCAGCAATAATTTCCGGCGCTAATATGTTAAATACGAGTTGTGCTGCATGACAGTTCTTGTTGTTTGTATTCCACTCTGCGGCAAACTTTAACAGAGTCTCTTTTTGAGTGTGGTTAATTTCTTTGAGTGTTTCATAAAGTTTTTCATTGCCACCAGCCAGAACCTCATTAACAATTTTTAAAACATGCATTGGTCTTTGCATTCGCAACGCTAATTTCAGAGCTTTAATCAGTTGCTTATCGTGCAACAAATTCATCAATTCTTGTTCTTGTAATATCATTTCTTCTCTTTCTTTTGCTAACTGTTCCCTTCTCTCTGTTGTAACATCCTTCAGTTTTACTAACTTCGAATCAGAACCACCTGTAATTACGACAGATTCGTTCTTATTGACAGCTAAAGACCACACTTTGCCCTCATGATTATCTAAAGACATTTTGCTCTCAGATGTTTTTATATTCCATAGTTTGAGAAGTCCATCTGCTCCACTTGATAGTATCTGTTGACCTCTGCTCACAAATTCAATTTTCAGAACTGAGCTCTCATGGCCTTCGAAGGTCTTTAAGCAACTCAAGTCAGCTATGGACCATAATTTTATTGAACTGTCTGCTGAAGATGTCAATACAACTTGATCCACAGGTGAAAACCTCACACACCACACACCTCTTCTGTGTCCTTTTAGTATGCCTAATAATGTCAATTCCTCTGACCATAGTTTGGCAGTTTTATCCTGAGAGCCAGTAGCAATCATTTTGTCATTAGGTGAAACAGATACACAGTTTATATCCATCTGGTGGGCTAATTCAGTGTAAGTAGATTTGACCTTTTGATCAGTTGTTGTGCCCTCCTTAGGAACACTCCAGACTTTTAAGCAGCTGTCTTGACTTACAGAAGCAAAGAAATCATTTGATGTCTGAGAAGTAAACACTGACCCAACAGATGCTGTGTGTCTAGCTCCAACCCCAAAACAGGATATTGTATGATCAGTGTTTTGTAGCCAAATTCTAACAGAGTTATCCTTACCTGAAGATACAAACATTTCTGGTTTTGTTGGGAAGCAAGCTAAAGCTAAAACTATATCAGTATGTCCCTTAATGATCTGGCAATTCATACTTTCAATTTCATAGTATTTTAAATCTGGGCTATTTGTGGCTACCACCAAGTGCTTTTCTTCTTTTCCCACAAATATGATATCTAGAACTTCATCTGTAAAACCAATTAACTGCTTTTTACAATCAAAAGTTTCAAGATCATGTATGATAATGTTGTGGTCTGCTGTGACAACAGATAAAACATTCCTTAATTCATTAAAAATCAAATGTGTTACAGCTAAGCCACCCTCCTCAGAAGCTGGTGACACAAGACTGTTATCCTGCTCATACATGAGCTTGCTCATCAATACATTCCATACTTTGACAACACCTTTTTCACCAGCACAAGCAACATATATTCCCTCTGTTTCTAGTTTCTTCTTAAAATTTGGTATTCTAAATGTTGCTGGTAATAAAATAGTGGATTCCAAGCTTTCATATACAGGAACTACTCGGAGGGCCTTACTCTCATTTAAGCTCCACAAGATTAACACACGGTCCCTACCAGAACTGACCATATATTGACCATCAGGAGTAAATTGCAATGAAGTTATTTTGCTGAAATGCCCCGAAAAGATTAAATGTTCTTTGCCAGTTTTGGAGTTCCATGATCTAATTTTTGTGTCATCAGCTGCTCCAAATATCAACTGTTTGTTGAAGTCTGGATGATACTTCAAAACAGAGAAGACACCCATTGCACCTCTTAGACTACTTGTACATGTGTTGTGTGCTAAATCCCATAACCTGATGTTGCCATCAGAACCTCCTGATGCTATGTTTTCATCTGTGTATTCAAATGCTAACTTGGCAACAGGTCCTTTATGGCCAGATCTCCAAATTTTCTGTTGAGCGCCAGTTTCTTGGTCCCACAATTTCATCAATCCACTTTTGTGTGCGGTAACCACCATTTTATTATTATGTGACATTTGAAAAGTATAAATTTGATCTGGTTCTGCATCTTCTTCAGTCTGTCCAATAGTATAAGTAGTAGAGAATGTGTTCACATCAACCACTTTAATAACATCTTCACAGTGGCACAAGAGATGTACTCCATCTGTTGTCCATTGGACATCCCCCCCAGTGTAAAATGCAGTATATTCAGCAGTTTTCTCGTATCTGAAATTAATGTAAAGGAGTATTAAAAGAGTACATAAATAAAAGAAAATGTTTTTTTTTTATATTATGCATATTAAAAAAACATTTTGTTTTAAAGCTAAGCTGAGAAAATAATTTGAAATAAATATTTTGCTGGATGATGATAATAGAGGAATAAAGACAAAACAATTTTGAATGTATTTTATCTTTTGAATGATAAGTATTTTATAAATTGGTTTTCATTTCTTTTCAGTAGATATTTAAAATTGTTGTGTAAGTACAACAGAAAAGTATGTTACAAATTCAGTTTCAAAATAGATTTATGATTTGAAAACAAAGAGAGTACCTAATTTGAAAACTTGTATGACTACTAATAATACAATTTTATTCAGTAAATGAGTTTTTAAATAATGACAATCTGTTTTAAATTATATTGTGACAAATGTATTGTGAAAACAATTTAAGTATTATGATAATTAAACTTATATTTTAAACAAAAATTTGGCAACTACTATGACAATAATCTTTATTAACATTTGTTGCGGCCCTGACTGTACAGCCCTCCGCTCCGAAGACGAATAGGAGTTATAGTACATGAATGATAAGAGCTGTAAGGACGGCACCCACATGTAATTTAAAAAGTACAGAAAGTATAGTACTGCTATTCTTCACCAATGTATCATAAATACTAATGTGTAATTCGTAAAATCTATTTGGGAACTACTCAATTATCCAGACCAGGTTTTTGAAAAAATCCTAATTAATCACGATTTTTTTATTTTATTTAACTATATGTTTGCGCAAAACGGAACCCGCCCGCCCTCAAGGGATGGCGCGGACACACCGCGAGGATTTCCCTTTTGTCTGACATGTGAATGCAAAGAGAATTCACACTGACAGATACATGAAAGAAGCATGAAATAACTATGATGCTTAAGTTTTGCTTTCATTTATAGTAGAGCATAAGTAAAAATCAAAGTGTGATGTTCGCAGAAGAAATAGTAAAAAATGTGACACCACTAGAGATCTGGATGTTACACAAAAATATATTTAACGCAGAGTAACAGTATTTTTTTTTTCCAGTGGTGAACCAATTGTTTGGGGTGACAGCTTCTTCAGCTGTTGTGAAAAGAGTGTTTTCCACCTTTGGAATTCTTCAGAGCAAATTAAGAAACCGACTGGGAATTGAAAAGGCTGGAAAACTAGTTTTTTTTATTCAAATATTAAAATAATGGTATTGATTTCTCAGATTTGTAACTTAATTATAATTTATAAATCTTTTTTTTTTCATGTTGATTTCTTTGAAAGAAAGTGAAATTAAACATTTTTGATTAAATCATTGATTTAAATCATGATTTTAATCAAAATGATTTATTCATGCCAACCCTGATCCTGACTACTTTGAAAACAAATTAAAGTAATCTAATCCTTTTTTTTGGGTGGGGAATCATCAAATGACTTCTCCCGCTCTGGGTGGAGCGGGAGGACGTGTCAGACGTTTACTGACTAAAACCCACCCGTGTTCCTTCAGTTGCCTGTGCCAGGGCCACGGTTATCTCTATCGAATTACCCGCGACCCGGAGGCGTCGGCCCTATCGGACCCGCGAGCATTACTGCTTCGAAAAAGGAGGTGACGGCTTTCCATTCCCTCTCGCTGCGTACCATGGCCTGGACCAGGGCCGGACGCGAGAGACCGCCGCCACCGATCGCCTCCGCGAGGACACTGCGGTGCTCCGCCCAAGCTGGGCAGACCTCCACCTTATGCTCCACCGCGTCTTCCGGGCTATCCACACAATGGTGACACCCGGGCGTTTCCTCCCGCCTAATGCGAAACAGGAACCTCCCGAAACAACCGTGTCCGGTGAGGACGTCGTGGCGCCTCTCCAACCACTCCTCAAAGAGGGGACTTACTGCCGTTATTGTGGCGTGCCCGAAGTCATCAAATCCTAATAACTGATTATGGATACTCACATTTCTTTCAATAAACTGGTCATTTTATCGTATAACCTATCGGTTGTATTCTACGAATACTTCAACACAAAGTTTAATACTACAGGTATTATAGCCTTGATTGAATTTTTTAGTTCTTATCTTTAAATACCAGTCCTGGTAGCTGGCAAAATACGAGATAGTGTGTTTTATTTAAACGAAAACGAAAACATAACCATGCTTGAACGATGAACGACAGCACTAGCACGTCAATTTTGACATTTGACTTTGACTTAAGTAGTATTTATTAAATTGTGACTTTGACGACTTTTGCCGCATTCCGAATTGCGCTATAATCGATTTGAGCGCGGTTACATCCGTTCCGAGTTAGCGTGAGCGCGTTATCGATGTCCCGTGAATCGTCATAGATGACGTCATGACATGCGTCATCTTGCGTTAACGCCGACCATGGCCTTTATTAATATCTAGGGATGGCGATTCTTTATGAAAAAGATCGATTTTTGAATCGATTCGAATCGTAAGCTGATGTATCGATTCACAAAGAAAGATTGATTTCAACAAAATCGTTTTTTTTTTCAAGTTTGCATTTCTAACATAAATATAAATCCGTTTTACGAAAAACAAGAAAGATACCATAATAAATGATCTCTTATCAGTAAAGTTAGTTTTTTTTGGTTCGAGGAATTCGTAACGATTATTTTTATTCGCATATCAAAATCAGATTATGTATGAAAGAAGACATTTCCGCTTACAGGTTCCGCTCAATACTTGCGATGTTGCCGGTAATTGAAGAAAGGAGCTCACAAGGAACAGATGATCCCACGATACTCATATAAATCATGGCTATTGAGTGGTGAAGGTCGTGATAAATAGAGTTTTTTTTCTAAATCAAAAAATCTAAATCAATGATTTTATTTTACATGGACACTTATGAAACATCAGAAACTAGGTGCACGGTTCCAATTAGTCGTTTCCGATGGAGAAGAGCCGACTAGAAACTCCACGGTACAGTTTCTGCCAGTACAATAAAGGATCATATAAGCCCTCGTTTAAGCCCTGACTATCCAGTGCAATTGCATTACCTACATGTAGACTGTAGAGTATACAGCCATCTCGCGAGTTTTTACCCTTTAACCGGCAACATCTTATATATTGCGGATACATTCAACTAATTGTAAATAATTTTATGGTTATTACCAATTTTCAAGGGTGAAATATCGGTTCGGATTCAGTACTGCATATCGATTTAAATAATCGATCTATTGGGCCTGAAAAATCGATCCTTCGATTAATCGATCTCAGATCGCCATCCATATCTAATATCAATGTGAGCGAGTTGTTGACAGCTCTCAGCTGTCATAATCGTGATTTCGAAATCTGTACCCTAATTGCGTAATACACAATCAATCGGAATCTGAATCGTTTTGAAACAGATTGCTAATCCATTGCTTCATAAGTTCTATAAAAATTCTGCTCAACAATGTACAAAACGCAATGAATGTTGTTTAACTGTCAAAATCAAACAGATTAATCGTAATCGTTTACGAAAATGTGTTACGCAATTAGGGTGCTGGACGCAAATTCTCGATGTGAGCGCTGTCAGTGATTATGGTCTAACTCGGAATGCACCCTTTGCTGTTTGACAGTGCCATTGGCTTTTATTGCCGTAATAAAAAAACAGAAAAGAAACAACACGCTTTGACCATCAGTTAAAGAAACACAGAAGCCAACAGTTCTGAAAAGAACTGACACAACGCTTTGACATCCGTTAAAGAAATAGGAGCTGCAGAGGCCACACGCCGATGACGTGATCTCCAGGACACTCCAGTCTTCGTCACACGAGGCACTTCTGCAATCCACAATTCCACAGCTCCCAACACGAATCTACATTCGACGGCGGCCGCTCTGCAAAGGAATCGCGAACTACGAGGCACCTATATTTATCCCTTCGGAGAGCTCGCCAAGTCGCAGCCGCGAGCACACAGGCTATACCTCGCGGATTCATTACGACAACAGTGTGCTGTGATGTGATTGGACGAAATAACGCAATTTGCTAAGTTTTTGCAAACGTTTATTTAATTTAATGTACACTTTTTTTTTGGTAGATTTTAGTTTGTAAAATAGTATAAAATTCGCATTATTTTCATAACAAATTATTTAAGCCGCTAAGGCTGAATGTCTTGCTGACAGCCTAGAGTCCCAATGTTCTCCCAGCTCTCAACCAGTAGACCAAGCTGACCTGAACAAGGTCGACGCTGAAGTCGAACGGAGAGCCTCCCTCCCTCCCGTCGAAGACCCTGATGATCCTCTGCCTCCCATCACTCCAGACGAAGTGCACGACATCATTAAAGGGCTCCAGGCTCGTAAGGCCCCCGGTTCGGACGGTATTACCAACAGTGGCGGGGCAAGACCTAAATTTGATGTGGGCAAGATATATTTTGCGAGGCCCCAGGATGGATGACGCAAGAGGACGGATTTTGTTGAGAGAATTTTTTTTTCAAAATCAAACAGATTAATCGTAATCGTTTACGAAAATGTGTTACGCAATTAGGGTGCTGGACGCAAATTCTCGATGTGAGCGCTGTCAGTGATTATGGTCTAACTCGGAATGCACCCTTTGCTGTTTGACAGTGCCATTGGCTTTTATTGCCGTAATAAAAAAACAGAAAAGAAACAAAGCCAAAGTCAGAGATTTTTATTTGTAAAACAAAGGTGGGTGTAAAAACAGGTGTGTTAAATAAAATAATAAGTAAAGGTACACTATGTTTTGCCGTTGACGGCGCGCGGCGTACAAATATAAATAATTTAGTGTGTATCTAAATCACACTTATTTTTTTCACACCCTCTCACGCCCCCCGCCCCTGTGTCAGAAATGATCTGTCAAGCCCCGGCGAACCCAAAGTGAAAGTGACCCAAACGGCAAACGGGCCCGGGGCGGATTTTGACCTTGCTCACAAAAAATGGTCTCCTCGTGTTTCTGTTGCCTTTATTCACGTAACGTAAACTGTTTTGGGTTCTTGAATAAACAGACCATCTTATTACACATAAACAATGCTCGTATAATGATAGTTGTCTAAACAAATGGTAAAACCGAGAACTAGCTTGAAAGTGTGTTTGTTTCCGGGGATTTACGATTTGTGATAAAACTACTAAACCAATTTACACGAAATCTTTTGCTCGTTACACTATGAATAGACAAGTAATCTAACATCAGCGTTTGTTTGAGAGTCCTACTTTCCACTTTCATAATATTGAAACTCAAACTTCATAGATACCGCGCGGAGCCATTTTTCAGAATTTGTGTAATAAAACGCATGACTTTGTTTGTAAACGTTCATCTCAGTAATATTGGGTTGTTTCAATAAAAAAATGTTACTAGGATAGTACATAAACCCTTATTGATCGATATCTACCTATTTGTCTTAAGAATATGCCAATATAATTGTGTAATGATAAGATTTCCTAGAAGAGGGAACAAATCGTCAACTTTTTTTGACAGTTAATTTCACATGGTAGTATAGGTTTTAGAATTTGATTAGTAGTCAAAACAACACAATAATGAACCATATTATCCAATTACTATAAATACTTACTAGTTTTTATAAAAAAATAAACAAAGATTGTTCAACCTCTGAATTACGTAAAAATTAGGTATTTATTACGTATTTCGTAGTGAAGGGACTCAGTCACACTACGAAAACATCGATGTTTTGGAATAGGATTTCATTATGGAAAATAACAAATCTTAAGGACGAAAAATTATAAATTTATTCTTGAAATAAGTTTTATTTATTTTAGCTGCTTTTATACACAGAGAAATAAATGAGAATTGGCCTATAAAAATATAAGGTACAGTAAAGCACCACCGCGCTGCGCCGTGGTGCACAGCACGGCGCGGCGCGGCGCTGCAGCTCGGCGCGGCGCCCAAGCACTCAACCACGGCTGGGATACGGTGTAGGTGGACCTGAAAATACACATAAAATAATATCACAGTCTTTTAGAACAAAATACAAGGAAATATAGAATAAATAAGCAGTACATACTAACCACCACACTGACAGGGTCGGCAGCAACTGGAGCTCGGAGAGCAGGGAGAAGTACATGGGGGACGGGGACCTGCAGAAAATAAAAATACACAAATATCACAATCTCATAAAACAAAATACACATACATTTAATTCTGTTAGGTACCTACTACCTAACAGAATTAAATTTTCAGAAACTTAACACACAAAATCACATAAAACTTATCCTAAAACAAAGTTAACAGTATTGCGTAAATTATTAGAACACCAGCTTCCGCCCGCGGCTTCGCCTGCGTGGTGTTTGATGAAAAGTAGCCCAAGTCGCTCCCACGGGTCGCTCCTCAGGATTTAACACAGTTCAGCGGATTAGCCATGAAACATCACAGCCCCGCTCTGTGCGCCGCCCGCCCTACCATTCTTATTATGGTAACTTTTGAACCATCCGTCCAAATAACCTATTTATAAAACAAAGTTTATCTACAATAAATACCAAAATTGAAAAAGGTCATTTAGATAAGAATTAACTAAATATGTACTCTAAAATATGCATTGTAAAATGTATCTAATTTACATGTAGGTATTTATGGCTCACTCTTTGGCTTTAACAGCTTCCGTATAAAAGATAGTTAGACTGTCGCGGACCTTTAATTAGAACTGTTTAAAAAACAATGGTGCCGATTTTCTTGTCACAAATGCCTCTAAACTAGACTAAAAATCACTAAAATTTGTTTTAATTCTGTCAAATGACGATTTTCCATTCTGAAATTGACTATAGTGACACAACTTAACTATATTTTAGTTTGACAGCACTAAGATTGCACTGAGTTATTAATTTAGTGAAAATGGCAATTTTGCTATTCTGAATTTTACGTTTTTTAACTAAAAATTTGATTGTCTAACTAAATCTGAACATGAATCTGACTATTTTTAATCGCGATTAAAAAGGTGTGGAATAAAATTAGGTGGCGTGGACTAAAATTCACACCAACACCTCGACTTCAGACGTGCAAAAACGGTACTTTAACTTTCTTTTTCTTTTTTTGCTCATATCTCGAAAACGGTGTGTCCCTATCACAAAAATAATGAAAATTTCGACCGCCTTTGTAACCCTGAAACCACCAAATCTCTACATTTAGATATTTTTATTTTATATTTTCCACACAAAAAGTCAAAACTTCCATATAAAACACGTCGAAGCTGCCCCAGGCTGCCTCCGGCTCTAACAAAGACGTTGCGAAACCAAAAGAAAAAAAAACACGCACTCGCGATTGTCAAATTCGATTAGTTGTGTCAAAATTATTTTTAAATTTAGAGATTATTTTTCGCAGAATAGCTTCAAGATTTTCATAGTAAAAAGTAAGGAATTTTAGTGATAGTTTAGTTAGTTTAGTTCGGTGTACAAGAGAATCGGCACCAATGGGGAAGGTCGGTCAAAGCTAATTGTAGATGGCGTGACCATAGCTAGGTCCCTACGGCCTACAATAAATTTGACATTTCGTTCATTCATTTCATTTTATGTTCATTCATGAGTTTAATTTTATTTCACTATTTCTTTATTTTCAGTGATTTCAGTATTTTAAATCAAGTACTTGACATGGAAAGTGTCAGAATTTTAAACTTTGAATATTTCCTCGTAATCACTTTCTTCAAAATGTTCCAGGACATAAATTCGAACTCAAAAAAAATCTGTACGAATAGCTTTAAACCACAATCTTCTAATTTTAGGGGCTTACGAGAAATTCGGACTCCAATTTCGGAGTATCTAGGAACACAACAACGAGTAAATTTTCACTAAAATAAAATAAAACCACATCACGCCTTGTATTTTTAGCTTGTGTTCGGAACTAGCTACGACAGCGCCATTTTGACAGTTGCCTTCCCCATACCACGTTACTTTATCTTTGTGTGTCTAACGGTTTAGGCAGCGCACGCCAAGACAGCTCTCAGAGTAACAAACATCCATCCATCCTCACAAACTGTCGCGTTTATATTAGTAGGATAAAATTTATGAGGCCACTCAGAAAGTATTGCAAAAAAAAGTTATTATTTCAGACAAAAAAAAAAAATAGTCCATAGGCAAGGTAAAGTTGTTTTGTTAGTAACAAAAATTTTGCTTATAACTAATGTTAGTAATTTAAAAGTAAAAAGAAACTAGACACACTATCTACCCCTGCTCAGTACGCTCATCGGTCTCGCAACACATGGAGTTCAGTGAACCTACTGAGCAGAACAGAATCGGTTCTCTCGCCAATCATCCTTAGGACGCTATTCGGGCTCCCTCGTACTCGCCGCACCACCGACGCAAAATTTTTACGCATAATTGCGTAGAAATCCTCTACGCTGGCGTCAGCAAACATGGCAGATGCACTGCAAAATCGAGGGAGCCGAAACAGAGCCCTGAATACATTATTATACTGGACGCGCAGAGCACTGTACGCTTTTTGTGTAAAGTTTGCCCACAGGCCGCTCGTGTAAAACGTCTGGCAGAATGCCTTGAACATTGTTATTTTAACAGGAGCAGTACACCGAGCGAACCTGTATGCCAACATATTACCGCGCACCGACAATGCCCTGCGCTCCCTCTCAATGTCTAGTTCGTCACTCAAATTCTCAGTCACAATGTGTCCCAGATATTTAAACTGTGTAACACGACTTAGAGGTACACCATTAAGTAATACAGGTGGTATAAAGCTATTGCTTTTTACATTTAAATACCATGAACTCATTCTTACTTTCGTTGTACCTCAGGCCATGCTCCACAGCATAAACTACCCGTCTAATTATAGTACTCTTTGGCATAAACCTCACATACCTTTAACAGCTGCCTGAGACCACCAATTGAGGGGCTCAGCAGCACCATATCATCGGCATAACTCAAATTATTGACACATATGTCATCAATATGGCATCCAACATGCATGCTGCTGAGCTCCTCAATCAAATTTGATTTTTTTATTATGTATGAGAGACTGGCCAGATATATCCTATTTTGAAAATATGATTGTAAGTTAAAATAGGTACGTTCCAATTTACAAAATTCCCTCCACATTGTTTGCGAGCTAATAATTATCGTGTCGCATAAAAAAATTATCTGCGCCGGGAACATTGTCACGCTATGATTTTGATTTCAAGTGTCGCCTGAAACCGGACGAATCGTACGATAGACTTCAAATGGCATTCATGGATGAAGGCCTTTCTAAGGCAACCGTGTATCGTTGGTATAAGGAATTCAAGAGTAGTCGACTAACTTTGGGGGATGAAGAAAGCAGTGGTCGCCCTTTGACGGTGTAGCCACCACTCATCACAGCACCTTACCACGTTTTGACCATCAGTTAAAGAAACACAGAAGCAAACAGTTCTGAAAAGAACTGACACCTCCACGCTTTGACCATCAGTTAAAGAAACACAGAAGCCAACAGTTCTGAAAAGAACTGACACAACGCTTTGACATCCGTTAAAGAAATAGGAGCTGCAGAGGCCACACGCCGATGACGTGATCTCCAGGACACTCCAGTCTTCGTCACACGAGGCACTTCTGCAATCCACAATTCCACAGCTCCCAACACGAATCTACATTCGACGGCGGCCGCTCTGCAAAGGAATCGCGAACTACGAGGCACCTATATTTATCCCTTCGGAGAGCTCGCCAAGTCGCAGCCGCGAGCACACAGGCTATACCTCGCGGATTCATTACGACAACAGTGTGCTGTGATGTGATTGGACGAAATAACGCAATTTGCTAAGTTTTTGCAAACGTTTATTTAATTTAATGTACACTTTTTTTTTGGTAGATTTTAGTTTGTAAAATAGTATAAAATTCGCATTATTTTCATAACAAATTATTTAAGCCGCTAAGGCTGAATGTCTTGCTGACAGCCTAGAGTCCCAATGTTCTCCCAGCTCTCAACCAGTAGACCAAGCTCACCTGAACAAGGTCGACGCTGAAGTCGAACGGAGAGCCTCCCTCCCTCCCGTCGAAGACCCTGATGATCCTCTGCCTCCCATCACTCCAGACGAAGTGCACGACATCATTAAAGGGCTCCAGGCTCGTAAGGCCCCCGGTTCGGACGGTATTACCAACAGTGGCGGGGCAAGACCTAAATTTGATGTGGGCAAGATATATTTTGCGAGGCCCCAGGATGGATGACGCAAGAGGACGGATTTTGTTGAGAGAAAATTTTTTTGTTACTCAAATTTTTATTCAGAAAAATGCAAACTTCTTCATTGTAATTATATTACGTTATTATGTTTATCTAAAAGAAACATAAATTTTCTGCTTTTAGCCTTACTGAACTCCCGAAAAACTGTGTCGTAATCCAGACTAGATACTATATTTGCCTCGATAGATAAAACTGCCAACGCTGGTCTTTCCTGTCCATTGTACTTCTTAAATAATTTTAAATTAGTTTTAATTTTGAAAAACTTCGTTCAGCTGAGGAACAAAATTCGAATGACAATATAAATATTCGGGTAAATTTCTTTTAAATTTTATGTTACTATTCAGTTATGCATTGAAGCTGCTGTTTCTCTCATGAAGTCGGGTAAATTTGGGACCATTGTTTGTAATTCATCACTCGCAGGACTGTGTGCAAATCTTGACATTTAATATACTCTTTGAAACATTTTTCAAAAATCTTAAGATTAAGACTCTTGAGACTCGACTAGAATCTCAGGAGCAGTCAAATAATATTTTGCATCTTATACCATACGTATCACTTCATCAGTAACTGTTTGAGACATCAATGTGATCAATTCATTTTGAATATCGTGGCTTAGATAATGGTGTGCAAGTTGTTTATCGTTAATGCGCTTCATATGTTCTCGTAATGTAGGATCATATTTAGATATCCATTTAAATAAGTCTATATAGTTTAAAGTTTATAAAGTATTTTAGTAGGAATTCTGGTACCAGCATACCTACCAGAACTTTCGTCTCCTGTCTTGAGAGATTCTCTGTTACCCTTTTTTTTTGGGTGGGAAATCATCAAATGACTTCTCCCGCTCTGGGTGGAGCGGGAGGGCGTGTCAGACTGCAAGCCCGCGCCTACGGTGGCCGGGAATCTGCAGGCGACTCCCGACGCCCAGGGCGTCTCCTGCGGCGGCTAGTGGGGGCGTGAGGGCGCAAGGCTCTCTCCCTCACGCGCCCCGCCTCCTCCTTTGCGAGCATTACTGCTTCGCAGAAGGAGGTGACGGCTTTCCATTCCCTCTCGCTCCGTACCATGGCCTGGACCAGGGCCGGACGCGAGAGATTGCCGCCGCCAATCGCCTCCGTGAGGACACTGCGGTGCTCTGCCCAAGCTGGGCATACCTCCACCGTATGCTCCACCGTGTCCTCCGGGCGATCCACACAATGGTGACACCCGGGCGTTTCCTCGCGCCTTATGCGAAACAGGAACCTCCCGAAACAACCGTGTCCGGTGAGAACCTGTGTCAGGCGGAAGGTGAGGACGCCGTGGCGCCTCTCCAACCACTCTTCAAAGAGGGGACTTACCGCCGCTATTGTGGCGTGCCCAGCACTGGGTTGCGACAATCGCACCCTCCATGTCGCCATGAGATCCCGCCGGAGCTCTGTCCGCTGTACCGTGATTTCTCGCGGCAGCGGAGTTACACCCCGGCGTTTTGCCTCCTCGCGCCACTCCCATACCTGCGCGAGGGCTTTTGCCTCCAGTCTCTATTACCCCTAAATGCCAGATTATGAGAAGCTTAGAAATTAATTAAGTATATCTATTAAGGCTCAAACCAATTTTGCCAATGTTTTTGAGATTCTTGAATCAGCCTTGCGTTTTCTTGGTCTATTGTTTTTCCATGTTTTATTCCTTTCTCTAATGTCATCCATTGGAACATATATGCCATTTGTTCTTTGGTATTCTCATGTCTTTGAAAACTACTACTTAAGTGTTTCCAGTCACAGCAACCTTTCTCAACCATCTGAGTTTGTAAATTGCCAAATAGTCTGCATGGAAAACAGAAAACTTTATTTTGGGGATTAGAATAAACTAAACAGCGACGATGTTGAATTTCACCATTATTTAGTTTTCTTGTGAAATAAAATTGGAAAAGTGCCTTTGATCTTTATCTTTGGTATTTTCTTCATCACTGTTTTTTAACTGCAGTGTAGGGCCGCTTTGAACTATATCATGACGCTGAGAATCCGTTGTAGGAAACTTCCACGGTGCCGGATCCGAACACACAAATGCTGTTGTTTGACTGCATCACTGGTATCGCTGCTAACTGGCGGAGAAACTATTTGTTCTTCGTGAATTGTACTGCTTAACAAGAGAGTTTCAGAATTTTCAGACTCTGATAGGCTAGAGTTTGACTCTACCTGTATTTCTGGCTTTAGTTCGGTACTCAGTGCGTCTGGAGTGCTTTCCAAAGTTGTCGGAGTCTCGGAGTCGAAGCAATTGATTCAGATTATTCTGAAGGAGTTGTATTGAGAAACTTCATCACACTTGAAGTTAAAACCTGATTTGCTACAGCTCGTTCCAGCTTTACTTTTTCGTTTTGATGAACCAGATTCCCATTTTCTCCCGATATCTCTATCTCTACTGGGGCCTGGGCCTGACATGTTAAGTAGGCCTGAAATATTATAATCTTTATATTTCAAACAATGAAACGCAACACTTATTCTCACATCGTAATCCGGTTGGAATTACATTAAAATAAGTTAAGATAAGGTACATGCATCGTCGCATGATTGCATGACTGCATGTGTTTTGAAGCCGAACATAGACGGAGCAAACAGAATGGGAAATCCAGCGGTCACCCGCTGGGGATTTGCGAGGATTCCCCGCGTCATTCACCGCCCGCAACGCCAGCAAATGTTGCCAGAACAGTGGGCCTAGTGTGAGTTTATTTTAACCGTCTCGATTTTACGCATCGACCGCGTTCGGCGCTCCGATTGGTCCTTCACCATTCGATCGTTGCGCTCCGATTGCCAAAGTCGAAATGGTTATAAGAAACTCACACTAGGGCCTCAAATCTTTTAAAAACGAATGTGGTAGGTTAGTATTGCCAGATACTTGCTAGCCGTTTTTTTTATTATTATATATTGATAGATGAGTTATTATATCTAAATTTGCGGTCGCGAGCCTTCGAGGCGCGAGGCCCCTTGGACCGCGAGGCCGTAGGCGGTGGCCCACGTCGCCTACGCCTTACGCCGCCTCTGATTACCAATAAGGTATACAAACTCCTTCCTGCCCCGCTAATAATGCTTAGGACCGCCATCTTCAATGGCGCCTTGAGCAACAACATCTTCCCACAAGCGTGGAAAGAAGCAACCGTCATCGGTATCCCAAAGCCAGGCAAGCCAAAGTCTGAGCCCTCTAGCTACCGCCGTATTAGCTTACTCAATGTTCTCGGTAAAATCTACGAGAGGCTTATTTATAAGCGTCTCAAAGACTATGCCGAAGCAAAGAGCCTCATACCCAACGAGCAGTTTGGTTTCCGAAGCCAACACTCGGGCACCCAACAGGTCCACCGTATCGTAGAGCACTTATGCGCTGTTCTGCAGCGTAACGTAAGATCTTCTCGTGCTCATCTTACGAGACTTTTTGTCACTATAGCTATCGCATCGAGGGAGCACTCTCGTCCCCTCATCCTATTCGCGCCGGTGTCCCTCAGGGTTCCGTACTATCTCCTCTCGTCTTCACGCTGTTCACCAGCGATATCCCAAAAAGTAAAAAGGCTCAGTTGGCTCTCTTCGCCGACGACACTGCCGTTTACTATATCGGTCACTGTCCCAACGCTATAGCTCGTACTCTCCAAACCTCCGCAAACGTTTTAGGCGCTTGGTTTCGGAAATGGAGAATCGAGGTCAACCCCGATAAGAGTCAGGCGGTTCTCTTCTCGAGACGTCGTCGATTCCCCCTCCCCCTTCCCAGCCTGATCACTATGTACTGCAAGCCGATCCCTTGGGAAAAGCAAGCCAAGTACCTAGGCGTGATCCTAGATCAGAACCTTACCTTTAAGGAACATATCAAGGCGGTTCGCGCGCGCGCCTCCTTCGCTCTTAGTAGACTCCAGTTTTTACTGACAGCCCGAAGCAAACTGTCGTTAAAATGCAAACTGCGCATCTATACCGCAGTCATCCGTCCCATCATGACCTATGCCTGCGTTGTATTTGCGCACGCTCACCCACGTCATCTCTATAAGATGCAGACCCTGCAGAACCGTTTCCTCAAGGGTTACGGGTGCCCCTTACTATGTCCGAAACATAGATCTTCACGTCGACCTTAAAATGCCAACCATAAACCAGTTCATGAAACGCTTATCTAAGCGTTTCTTCGACTGTGGCATCAAACATTCAAACCCCCTGATTTCAGCGGCCGCCCGCTATACTCCCTCCCGCATTAGTAGTATTCGCCGAACAAGGCATATCTTAATCGCCCCCGCTGACGCCACTACCCTCCTCCAGGAGAGTAGAAAGGCCACCAGCACCCTAATTAAGCCCAAAACCCGATCGCCGTCCTACCGACCTCGCCGAGGCCCGCCGAGGCCCGCCGCGACGCCCAAATCTACGCCCCTCCCGACCCTTGCTCAAGCCAGCCCGCGTCGCTGAGCCTGTAGCTTTAAATTCGTCCCAAAATAACATCAATCCTGATCCAGCTAGTCATTTGCTGCCCTCTTCCAGCGACGCCCTAAGCCGAGGTTCGTACCTCACAAGGGGTGCCCTTAGCGTGTAGTCGATAAACAAATTTGAAGCAGGCTCGTCTCGGCTGGTTTACGAAATCATTACAGGTGATGAGGTTTGGATTTATCAATACGATCCAGAAACGAAGCATCAGTCGACGGTTTGGGTGTGTCAAAACGAATCAACTCCTACCAATGTGAAGCGATCTAGAAGCGGGGGGAAGATTTTGATCAAGAACTTTATCAATTTGACTGGCTACTTGGTGTCATTTTCTTTACGGAGCCAAAGAAGCATCGACACTGAATGTTTTACTACCATTTTTTCTGTTGTGAGCACCAAACGACCAACACGGCTCCGCGGGCTACTGCTCCACCAAGACAACGCGCCTTCGCACACCGCGCTCATAACGAGGGACTTCCTGGACAGAACGGTCAAACTCCTCCACCTCCTTAGAGCCCTGACCAAGCACCGTGTGACTTCTTTTTATTCCCGAAAATAAAAAATCTGTTCAAAGGGATACAATTTCTGTCGCCGGAAGATGCGCTGGCAGCGTTCAAGAAGCCTCTAAACAAGGTGTCCACGGCGGCCTGGAAAAAGTGTGTCGAAAACTGGTTCACACGCATGAAACTTTGTATAGAGGCCAGTGGAGAGTACCTACTTTGAAAAGGTTTAATAAAAAATATTTATTTTTATTTTCCCAAATCTTATTGAGTGTCCAACGTATATTTTCCTACATTGAACATGTTGGTATATAAATAAACGGTGAAACATAATACAATTACAGCAGTTAGTTAGTTCTCCAACTCTTAATGCACAAATTTATCCACATAATTGGTTCTAGGTATTTATTAACTGAATAATATATATGCCTTCTGCGTTAAGAAGCTTTAAAAAAGGCTTCGGTATATTGTTTTTGTGGAAGCGGAAGTTTACGCGTAAAGTTAGCTTAGATGAAGCTAACTTTACGCGTAAACTTTTCTTTGTTTTCAGTGCTGTAATCTCGACTAATTATATACCAATGATCAATCATCATCAAAAAAGTCGAGATTGTTTACAACGCATTTTTTTGTATTTCTATTTTTATTTCCGCTTTTTGTTTATCAAAGGCGCCGACTCGAGTATTTTTGAGAATGTTCGAGTTCGAGTCTAGGACTAAGTATAAAAGCGGCGATCGTGCGTCGCGCCTCGTCCCTCGACCGATCACCATGTTCGGCAAGCCGATCCCTTGGGAGAAGCGAGCCAAATATCTAGGTGTGATTCTCGATGAACACCTCTCTTTTTCTGAGCACATTAAGGCGGCTCGTTCGCGCGCCGCCTTCGCTCTAGGTAGACTCCACTTCGTCCTAAATGCACGTAGCAAATTGTCACTAAAGTGCAAATTGCGTATCTACACAGCAATTATCGGCCCGATCATGACTTATGCCAGTGCAGTCTTTGCACACGCCAAGCCCCATCGCTTCAATAGAATGCAGACCCTCCAGAACAAGTTCCTCCGTAGGATTACAGGCTCCCCCTGGTACGTTCGCAACGAAATCCTCCACGTCGACCTCAAGATTCCCACTATCCGCCAGTTCATGAAACGCATTTCAAAGCGTTTCTTCAAGACCGCCGCGAATCACCGCAACCCTCTGGTTGTCAAGGCCGCTAGCTATATTCCCTCCTTCATTAGTCATGTCCGCCGTCCCAAGCATGTCCTCACCGACCCCGATGACCACATAACTCTCATTCAGGAGAGCAGTAGGGCCACCAGTACAGTGCACAAACACAGACCGACATTCCGACCTCGCCGCCGAGGTTCCTCGCGAAGATCCTGACGTAACTGTCCCCCCCGACCCTTGCTCGACGAAGTGCCAGCCCGCGCCGTAGCTGAGCCTGTAGCTTCAAATTCCCATGATAAAAATAATCAACAAAATCTGATCCAGCCTGTCCCATCTTGCTGTCCTCCCGTCAGCGACGCCCTAAGCCGAGGTCCGTACCCCACAGGGGGTGCCCTTAGCGAGCGTTCGCTTAGTAATGTAAGTAGTTTTACGCCCCTGGCTGGAGGCTTTGAGTCCGCTTAAGGCAGCCACAGGATAGTCCGGTTAAGTAGTCACGACCTCTCAAGGTCAACTACGAGATGCCATACAAAAAAAAAAAAAACGCGCCTCGTCAGTCAGTTGACGATTAGCGTTCGGAGCGATAAATTCCTACCTACCTACTTACAAGCTGGCTAAACTTTCTTTGGACTAAACTTTGTCTCATAAACGCAGTAACGATTGTGGATTATTTTGACCCCACCATCCTGACGTGTAATATTATTAATAAAGCAGAATGGAACGTTGGCTTAAAGGCGTTAAACGTGTTGCAATGACGCTGAATGTTCAAAAGCAGTACGCGCGGAGAATACAGCAATTACCGATCCAGACGATGATGCTACGACGTCAAGCTCCACGGTTTCAAAGACGAAAAAAAGGAAGTATGATGAATCTTATATCAGTTTCGGATTTGTTGATTCCAACGGCTCACCTCTATGCATGTTATGTAGTAAACTGCTTCCTAATAGTTCCATGGCACCTGCCAAATTGCGCAGACATTTAGAAACTGCACACCCCGAGTCTAAAGACAAGAATAAATAATTTTTTGTTCGTAAAAAATAACAGTTATTGGAAAGTCAAAAAATATGATGCATGTAACACAAACTATCAATGAAAAGGCCACGGAGGCAAAACACGATTCACCTTGCAAATGGATGAGTCAACTGATGTCACTGGTCTGGCTATCTTGCTGCTTATCGTGAGAGACATGCTTTTCTGCATAGACAAGCACTTGCGATGAAGTAAATGCCGTCAAATCTAAAATTAGTTATGGATGAAGCGGTAAAAATAATTAATTTAATCAAATCACGACCACTACAATCCCGATTTCTCATTATTGTGTGAAGATTATGGCAGCAAACATAAAACACTGCTGCTCCATACAGAAGTGCGATGGCTGTCTCGGGGTAAAACTTTAACAAGGCTATTTGAACTTAGAGCCGAGTTACAAATGCTTCTTTCAGCAGATACAGTTTCTTTTAATTTGGAAGACCGTTTGTATGATAAAACTTGGTTGTTCCGATTGTCTTTTATGGCGGATATCGTTCAAAAACTGAACGAATTGAATTTATCATTGCAAGGTAAACAGACAACAGTGTTCCAGGCCAACAAAATAACTGCCTTCAAAAGAAAATTAGACTTTTGGATTATTTGCGTTGGTAAGAGAGAAATAGCAAGCTTTACGTCACTCAGTGAGTTTGTTAGCGATAACGACTCAGAAATGTTTCAAGATGATGTGTTTGAAGAATTGGTCCAATATCTCACTTCGATGCGCGCATCTTTTGAAAAGTATTTTCCCGAAGAACAGAATACAAAAATGAAGCTGAATTCATGGATTCATAATCCTCTTTTACCCAACTTGCAAAAGCCCGAAAGTATGTCAAACGAGACATATGAATCTCTTTTAGAAATGTCATCAGACGCAAGTATGGAGTCACTGTTCAAAACGACGCCTCTCAACGATTTTTGGTGCAGTATCCGTGATGAATATCCAATTCTTGGCAGAATGGCTCTGATTATTCTTCTCCCGTTCCCAACAACATATTTGTGCGAAACAGGATTCTCAACCTATGCAGCCACGAAAACAAAATATCGCAATAGACTGGATGCCGCACCTGATATGAGACTTCAAATGTCTTCTATCAAACCTGATATCAACCAATTGATGAAAAATAAAAAACAGTTTCATACCTCCCATTAGTTAAGATTTTTTCATTTTTAATATCTTCTATTATTGTACTTGCCATGTGGTAAAGTAAGTAATAATAAGTAACTGTTACATTGTAATTTTATTATGCTTATATAATAAAGAATACACTTTTAAAAACTATTGTTTTATTGTAGGGTTCCGTCAAGTATTTTGCTTGTCGTTTTCTTGGGTTCCGTGTCCAAAAAGGTTTGAGAATCGCTGATCTAGTATAATACCGAGGTACTTTGTAGTGTCAGTAGAAGAAACCGCGCGTTTGGTTTATTTTAGCTACTTCCACAGCATTATGTCATACGGCATTTTACTGTGGGGTCGGGCTGCTGACATTGAATCCATGTTTATTTAGCAAAAGAGAGCTGTCAGAGCCATTTACAATCTACGTCGCCGCGAATCTCTTAGGGAACTATTTAAGAAGATTAATATAATGACTGTACCTTGCCAGTTCATTTATAAAAATATTATGTATGTTAGAAAAAATCTGCATCTATTTAATAAAATAAGTGATAGACATAATATTAATTAACACTAGAAATAAAAATTTAATAAATCAACCATTTTTCAGACTATCTAAAGTACATACATCTTTTATGGGGTACTGTGTTAAATGTTACAACAAAATACCTTGTGAAATATTGCAATTAAATTAAAGAAAGTTTAAAACTCATGTTAAAAAAACACTTTGTAAACAAGCATATTACAAATTAGAAGATTATATCCTAGATATGAATGCTTGGAAACATGCTGGTCCTGCTCCATAGGACAATCGAGAGGCTAGACAAAATCATACTACATATTTGCTTATTGTATTGTATAATTTGTTATTTTTACTTTACTCACACACTGACTTATTCCTAGTTAATATTTTAGGAAAATCATATATTTTTACAATTGTTTATAAATATGTGAGCACAATGTACCTATCACGTTATTAATTTATATGCCTTTGCTTTATTTTAAATTCTTTTTACCAATTGTGGTATAGTATTTTTATTCTTGGTGCATCGTCTTCACATACAGAAGGAGTTTGGTTCGAAACTCCGACCAGTAAGGTCGTGCCTTAGTTTCCGCGAGAGGCATCGTGCCTAACAGATGTTGGTTTACTTGGCTCTTGGCTCTTTGAATCAAACCGTGTTTCTTTTGTGTGTGTGTGCGTGTGTGTCTGTGTCGCAAATCAGAACATTTTAAATCGGTTCAAAAGATAAATAAATGTGCGGTCCACGCAGCTGAGACACCTGTTATGCTGCATGGCCTGAACCCTTCCGCCGCGTCACTTGTGAGATCGTTTCGTACCCTAAGCTGTACTTCTAAGCTGCGACTGCGCTTTAGGTCGTCGATTCAAAGCCACGCGCATGTTCAACATAATTTTAAACAATTGTAATAGGACAATGTATTCATAATAAATGTAGTAATGCGGGATAAACGAAGCTGTTATTCTGGCACAACGTGTGATCGAGTCCTTTGATTTCATACATAAAAACAAAGAAGGGCCGCACGGCTTTCTGAGTAGAAACATAGATGACAGTTGTATGTGAATATGACATCTATTTCAAAGGAGTTAGCGTGCTAAATTGTGTAATTTGGTTACACCGCCCTCTAGCGCTGAGTAGTTGAACTCGTTGTGGATTGCTCGAATTTTATTGTGAGTTGGAAAAATGACCTTATTGATTTTGACATGTAAAATAATAACAACATTCAGGGGTTGTATTAAGACTTTAATTTAAACAACAATAAATTATATTTCCGTCAAAGTTGCATTTGTGATTTTTAGCCAATTATAACATCGTTATCTGTGTATTGCAATGTACATTTTAATTTGTAAATGTGTGAGTTTGGCGACACTGGTACTAAGGTAGTTTAAGGGCACTTCCACTCTTTTTCAGTATTCCGTGGTTTTAATACGGTGTATAAATTGATATACTACAAATTGCTTGCTGTCAATATCGATAAGACAAAATACTGGACATATTCCCTTAGACCCCAGGGTCAACCAAACTTCGACTTTAAAAGCGCACTCATGTAATTTCATTAACCATTGCTCTTGTCCTGTTTTAGTTCAAACAAATTCTATCAAATAGCTTTGCATTACCAAAGATTACCGTCTCAGCTTCCAACAACACATTGAAACACTGGTCAAAATAACCAGAAAATTAATTTACATATTAAAAAATCTTAGATATAAACATCGGTTATTGAGGATTTGCCAAGGTTTTTCTTTTGTGTGTGTGTGCGTGTGTGTCTTTGTCGCAAATCAAAACATTTTAAATCGGTTCAAAAGCTAAATAAATGTGTGGTCAGCTGAGACACCTGCCGAGTAGTGATGCTGCATGGCCTGAACCCTTCCGCCGCGTCACTGGTGAGATCGTTCCGTACCCTAAGCTGTACTTCTAAGCTGCGACTGCGTTTTAGGTCGTCGATTCAAAGCCACGCGCATGTTCAACATAATTTTAAACAATTGTTATAGGACAGTGTATTCATATTAAATGTAGTAATGCGGGATAAACGAAGCTGTTATTCTGGCACAAAGTGTGATCGAGTCCTTTGATTTCATACATAAAAACAAAGAAGCGCCGCACGGCGGTCGACAATACAAAACTTGTAACAATTACCTGCTTAAATTCGTAATGTTAACACTATAAAAGCCCTTCTTACCCCTGGACATCAATGTTTTAATAAAGTAATATTCAGTATTTATTTCCGTACAAGTGATTTGTAATCTTTAGAAATAAATTATTTCAGACCGTATAGTACGGTATCGCTCTTGACCTAATACTTCATCCACATTGTGCCGAATTACCATAACTACGTTGACCAAGTTTACTATTCACTGACTATTATTATTGCTTCCTTTCGAGTATAAATGAAAACCTGTTTGAATTTATTTTATCTTAATCTAGGTAATATTTTTCTCAAACATACCAAAGTTATAATTTAACAGAGGCTGAAATTATTATTTCGATATTCATAACTACATATTTTGTAAGTGTAGACGCTTTGTTGATGCGCATATTGTCCACATCTGGCGGACAAGCGCGGGAAGCGCATTACGGCTGGGATCGAGAGAAAGCAGAAGGTTGCATTGTTTAAGGTCGCAGTCCGTTAAAAAATAGCGGTGCTCATTGTTTAACAGAATGCTAGCTGGTACCTGCAACTGACCCTTGCGTGTCTGATGCGCAAAGTTTCAAAAATAGAATGCGTAAAGGTTTCAAGTACAGGTTGGAACTAAGTATGGACGGACTGAGCGGTTCTTCTGTGACGCCGCATCAAACAAACAACCTCTCAACAAACATCATCACTATCCTCATCATCTGCCTAGCCTTTTTCAGACTTTGACGACCCGTGGAGTCTCTCGGGGATCCGCGGATGGTAATCGGGACTGGCGCGGCTGCTTGGCGTGCTTCCCATGGCGCGGCGGGGTTTTGGTGCGTGGGGATGGTCACCCATCCACGGACCGGCCGTGGCAGGCGTGGCTTGACCTGGTCGCTCGGCCCGTGTGGCTGTTATTACTTCTGTTAACCATATTGGGCAGGATGACCCTCAATCGTTGTCTAAACGAATTTGTGCCATTCTCCGCAACCACAGTGACTGCGATATCTCAGCAATTACTTATCATAGCTCTGCAAACCCTGTCATTAAAATTGGTATTAGGTAAATAAAATAGCCGATTACGTAGGGTTCAATACCTGGTACCTACTTAATGTATTTTTATGAAGTCTAGTTGCGTGTAAATGGACTTGTTTAGAATTTTTCTTATAAATATGCTGGTTCAATGTGCATGAAGTGGTTTAATATTCACGAGTTTCGTTTCCCTGTAAATTTTAACTGTAGGTGTAAGGTAATCATTGTGAAATAATGGTTGAACAATTTTATTTTGTGCGATCTGTAGGTCCTATAGGTTGGTTTTTGATAAATTTCGTCAGAAAGCAGCGCGGCCGTCCCATTAATCGTACCCCTGTCTAAGTCAACCTTCTGTGTCTTTGTCTTTGACGTTTGAACAAAACAGGAACTATACATTGGCTATAATAATACCTATGATAAGGGGCTGGAATTGTTTATGTAGTATGTACTTATCCGTACGCAGCGATCTGGCAAAGCTTGTGTTGATTCCTCGAGACAATGACAGAATATACTTAGCACTGTTAAATAATATTCAGGACTTTCTGCCTAGCAATGGTCTGTCTCAGGAGCGAATGATGACAAAATACGTAACCACGCAGTTTAATGAGGCGCTATGGGTAGGAGAAGACATCCTTGTTGCCGTGTCGGAATTCTACCTTGTGAACGTGTTTGTTCACACGAATAACAAGAACACCGGGACAACACTGTTTTCACACATGTTTTCAACAATCAACAGCACTATGAAAACTGGGATTTAATTGACGACAACCACTACAACAGTAACCAGCAAATCCTAACGCAGGAATCGACAAACGCAAGAATATCAATCACAACATATCGAAAATTCAAGTAATCAGTACAACATAACATAAAAGCAAAAACAGTTCACAACACCTCGGTTCCAAAAGATTCCAAAAGAATAACCCCCAATTACTTAATCCATTAACAACGCGTGAACAAATAGCGGCATTGATTTTCGATGCTGGCACGTGGGATGAGGTTAAAAAGTATGCTCAGCAAGGTTTTAATACGGTGTATAAATTGGTATACTACAAATTGCTTGCTGTCAATGTCGATAAAACAAAATACATGACATATTTCCTTAGACCCCAGGGTCAACCAAACTTCGACTTAAAATTTTATTTTCATTAACCATTGCTCTTGTCCTGTTTTAGTTCAAACAAATTCTATCAAATAGCTTTGCATTACCATAGTTTACCGTCTCAGCTTCCAACAACACATTGAAACACTGGTCAAAATAACCATCGGTTATTGACGATTTGCCAATCTTTGTTAGTGAGTGTATTGCATTGCCATTTGGGGCGGTACCTCTAAAAATTATATGATCATTTTAGAGAGAGCTCAAAGAGCTATATTCAAAATGTGTTGCTTTACACAATCCTCTATCCAACTTTTTCAAAATCTATACCAACACTGCCAAGTGCTAACCGTCCGACAGTTGTTTATTCTCATAACTGTAATAATAAAAAATAAAATGAAACACTGACCTTCCCTTACATCACGATTTCCAAAGACGGATTAGACGAGCAATAAAAGTTTGCTCAATCACCCGCTTAAAACCCGTATCGTAAAATCACCTAGACGTCATAAACACAACATTCTTCGTTACCTCATCCTTTATTTTATGTTAAGCTCATTCTTATTTTACTTTGTCACGTTATGCGTAATTTGTATAAATCCTTGAATTTTTGCTTGACTTTAAACCTCTTACTTCTGAATTTTGTTTCTAGTAGTAACTGTAAGTATGAATTAGTTAAATAAGTTTTTAGTCAATTTATCTAAATATTAAAAAAATAAATATATAAAAAATATAAATTAAACAATTTACTTATTTTTCAAATTTTTCTGTTAATTTTGTAGGTTCTGCTTTTACTTAAATACTTAATTGCAATCTTAAACTTTTTAATAATAACTTGACTCTCTAACCGTTCTGTAAATTAACATGTCCTATCTAAGAGAGCTGGGTGATTTGTAGCTCAGGACCCTTCTATCACAGACACCTTTCTCTATTTAAGATTGCACATTCTATTAACCAGTGCCTGCAATACTCGTATGATGTTGAGATAAATAAAGATGTATGATTACGATTATAGCGACTCATAGCAGCACCAGCAGCAAACTCGCAAAAATTAACTTATTACAGAAAACATAACAAAACAGTTTATAAAATCAAAACGAAATGTAACTAGCTAATGAGTTATGATTATGACTGATTAGGTGCGAATTAATGAACAGCTGATGCGAAGATAACAAGGAAGCACGTCGCCGAGTTATCAGCTGATATAGTGAAGTGAAGGAATGGCGTAAGCAGATGGATAATCCTAACTGTTATATTTTAGCTTTATAAGCATATACGTGACTTTAGATAAATATGAGGCTACGAATAAGAATGCTTGCCACTAAAAGACTTGAAGATAAATGAAAACACTCTTTTAGTTCTCCTTGGCCCGACTTCGTCACCTGACTTCGTCCCCTGGGCGTGTGCAGTGCTACGCGAAGCTTCTTCAACAAGGTATTGACGATTCCTGCTGGAGCCGTCCCCGCTGAAGAACGCAACTGAAGAGCTTCGAGTTCGAGTGCTTTTTTTTTTGAGATTGTTCCTTTTGGAATTGGAGGAGCAGTGGTGGCCCAGTGGTAACGGTCCCGCCTTACGAGTTGTATGTCGTGAGTTCGAACCCAAGCAGGCGCTTTACTTTGTGTAAATAATTTAATCACCACTGCTCTCAAAACGGTGAAGGAAAACATCGTGAGGAAACCGGCATGTCCTAGAAACAAAAATTCGAAGACATGTGACATCTACCAACCCGCACTGAGCCCGCGTGGTGGATTACGGCTCACTACCTCTCATAGAGAGGAGGCCTGTGTCCCAGCAGTGGGAAAGTTATAGGCTGATTATGCTTATGCTGCTTTTGAAATTGAGACGGCGAGATCCTTGAAGGAACAATGTTAGCGCGGGGATCATCTAAAGCGTGGACTACTGTATTTAGGACAAGGGTTTAATGACGAGCTTAATATAAAACTGTACAGGACAAACGGCTAATGACGAATAAAGTAAGAGGAGTATCGTCGGTCGCGGTGAAGTCAGAAGAAGCGAGTGGTCTTCGGGCCGAACTGTGTCGTCGCCGCGACGCGTAAACACGTGGCCTGCGCGTGCAGACCATGCGCAATGTGTTGTGTTGGGTTCGATTCCCAACAGTGCCCATTCTACTTTGGATAATTAGAATAATAACATTTGAGACTCGAACGATAGCTCAAGACTTAAAATATTTCGACAAGGGATTCAATTCTTGGATCGACAGGGTGGAAGATCAAGAACGCTGCTAAGGAGATGTACAAAAACCGGAACGGTTAGTAGCGAGAACTCAGACGAAGACATTGATAAGAACAGCAACATTTACCACAGCAGAGCAGTGACCTAGATAAGAGCCGAGAAACCAGCTGAACCCCGCTTAAAGATTCACGGATGAAGCTCGACTTGAATCAACCGTGCTGCAACGTCGTTAAAAGATGCCCATAGACAAATATCACCCACCTCTCCACTAATCCCATGCTTACGTTAGGGTGCATACTCCGTAGGCTCCTAATCCTTCCTATCCTAAGGGCACGTCTTCCCTAACATTACAGTGCCCTCCGGTCTATTCCTTGATATGCAATGGTCTTTGTAGCACCATGAAGCATGAGGCTTCAGGGGCTAGTGCAAATCTTAGGGTTCATTCGATTAATCGAGTCTGGTCAAACCACGCTGGGGTCGGTGCATTTCATTCATTCATTCATTGGTGCATCGTCTTCACGTAAAGAAATATAATTAATGTATACAACAACATTTTAAAAGAGTAACGGTGGAGTTTCTTGCCACTTCTTCTCCATACGAAACTACTATTTGGAAGTGGCGCCTAGAATCAGTTCTATTTTTAATGTAAATTTTGACGTTCAAAAGTGCCTTTTTATGGGCCTATTTGAAATAAATGCTTTGACATTGAAATTGTAGGACAGTTGCACGAGTCTGAGTTGGTCTGACAGGTGTGAGCTTTTAGAGTAATGGGTGTCAAGGGTTGCGTGATGGAGTTTAGAGAGAATGTTATCAGTTTAGTTTTATTAGTGTTTAGCGTGAGTGAGTGAGAGATAAGCTAACTATATATTAAATCAAATCCGATTTCTGCAGTTGCTTGCAGTTTAGCCCAGGATGCATCATAAAAGGTAATTGCAGTATCGTTGGCAAAAGAAACCAGAGGGTAATATTGTCGGTGCCTATTTCACAGGAGCATGTTGCACAGGTCGTTTATGAACACCAGGAACAAAGTAGGGCCCAAAACACTGCCCTGAGGCACTCCATATGAAATAGGCAGCTCGTCGCTATGAAAACCGTCGATTTTGACTATCTGCCTACGGTCTGGAAGATACGAATTAAAAAGCTGTAGTTGAATACCACGTACGCCTAGACATTCCATTTTAGACGCTTTTGCAAGATCAATGAAGACTGTGAGGCATTTTTTGCGTTGATTTAGTTTATCAACGATTCCATGTATCAGTGACATGGCCGCGTCATAAGTTGATTTTTTCTTTACCGCGTCATAAGTTGACAATAAATTATTGCTTTCAAGGTATGTGGTGAGCCTGTTATTAATGAGTCGTTCTAAAATCTTGGATAGGGCAGGAAGCATCGCAATAGGGCGATAATTAGTAACAAAGGTGCGGTGCCCCCCTTTAAAGATGGGGTGAATAATGGCCTTTTTGAAAGAAGATGGGAAGGTACCAGAGACGAGGCTTAGGTTGAAGATATAATTGAAAGAGGAAGAGTTTATGGCATGGCTACGAGGCCTTTATGCCAAACATACTATAATCTGTTGTTATTGTTAAAATGTAAGTTCGAGTCGAAATGGTATGCATGGTTACATATTTCAAGATATTATTATAATAAATTATTAAATAAATTAATTCTGCAATTGAATTGAACAGATTATCAAGTTTGTAAGCACATAATTATATTTGTGTGTTTACTGTTCTTTAATTTGTTCCGAATTTAACGATTTATATGAAAGCCCATCGTACACACCGACAGGTGGTACACACAGCAACGACCACAAAACCGGTACCATAAAACGGATGGCGACTAAAGTGGCTACGGTTGTACCTAGCATAACAGTCTCTGCCCTCGTATGAAGTAGGCTTTAGATTACTCTTTAGGTCTTACGATACAGCAGTAACTTTAAAGAACTACTGGTTCTCTGCTGACTTACTCTGCTACAACTTTTCATTATTTCTGCCTGCACAAAAACTAAAACTGAGCAGACTACACATCAAACTTAGGCAAAATGAATTAACAAAGAAAAATAATCCCAACACCTGACAACACCTCATTGCTAGCTAGAGGCTTCCCAGCTTACTCTCTCATTATACATATCATTTTATTTAGTCTGCAAACTCTGTGCAATTTCAATACTACCCTATTCAGTGGCAAAACAAACAAAAAATAAACAATGAACCATGGTGGCAGAGAAATCGACGCCCATGCCTACATAATGTTCCAATTTTTCTTAATCCACTGGCATCCTTCAAGCACATTTAGGGGAATTCCCTGTATATTTTCTTTCGAATTGTGTGTTTATTACATTTTCTGCGTATGCATTGTCAGTTATCTACGTGTGTCGTGCGCGTTAAACAAAATTTGAAGAAAATAGGACCCAGAAACCAGAACTATCGTTCCGAGTGGTAGTAGGATCCAATGTTTTCATAAGGTTACCAAGATCCAAAGATGACAGCAATGCCGCTTATTGTAATGTAAATGTAAATGTATTATGAAATTATTTGCAAAGGGAAAAAAAACGTCAATTAATATTGTCGTAAATCCGTAAATCAAAATGGCATAATCATAACAAAATTTTGGCATTTACATATTTAAAAAAAATTGGCGAGCAGCTGGCTTATTGCTAAATTTAAATCTGGTCACACTGGTTGTCAAAATGTCAAGTGTCATAAAAAAAACTTCAAAATATGGCTAATAAAATATGGTCAAAATAATGTCAGTCAGCTAGCATGAAACACGATCTATAGTAAAATTTCGCTTACGTTACTTACGTTACATTTCGTTCGCCGGGTCCGGGGCCGTGAAAGGTTAACAAGCCATTGATTGAAGCAAGTCATTAAAAAAATGTTGAAGTTGATACTAGGCAGAAAAAAGTATAATATCAGCAATGGGAGATGTTGCTCAACTGCAAAAGAAAATGTAATACAATCCAAATCTGAACCATGTTCCAGTGTTTATGACACTGTATTTTCATTTCCTTTCGTTAAATATATTGCAGCATTTAATAGACTAAAAGTCTACCACTTGACAGGAACATCATTAGCCGTGCCTGGTTGTGCTCTGATGGAAATATTCAATGTCCTACCTCAAGGTGCTTTTTTTACAGCAGCCTACATAGGTGAGCCACCTGTCTAATAATTAATTTTCCAGATTTAGCAAAGTTATTAGGTTTTTCCGAAAGGAATTTCTAAGTATGAGGTTGAAGCCTGGTGTTATGAAGTTGTTGCTAACTCCTATTACTGCATCCTGATCTCTATGTGGATGTGTCAGATTGCCTTCCCATCAGGCTTTAAGAATAATGGAAGACAGAGTGCAATTGAGTTTGTGTAAACACTTTTGCACTTTGATATCTCCTGCAGTGATAGGCTGCTGAATCGCCTGTTCAGTATGTGAAAGGCTGAGCTGAAATATGTAAATAACTAACAGGTTCTATTTAAATATCAATCAGCTAACAACAATTACTAACACTTCATTCTTCATATATTTGACTATTAAAGTAAGTTATTAATATAATTTATTTAATAGCAGCAAGTTTGCAGTCATTATGGGTAGTCAGAAGCCAAAAAAAGTCTGACAACCAGTCTTAGTTGAGAAAAGGCTAGGTATAGGGAGATGATAATAGCAGCAAGCTTCCAATTGATATCTAGAAAAACAAAAAATATTAATATTTTTTGCTTAAATCATATTGATCAAAACATTTTCAGCAGTTACTTGTCAAAAAGTAAGTACTTATGCATTTGCATGTGTGTTCCACAAAGTAATTTATTCCATTGTGTTTTTCAAGCATATTATTTATTTACCCTTCTATTATATTTACATACCTTTCTTTTTTTTATTTCTGTGTAATTTCCTTTCACATTACAACAAAAAAAAAGTTTTTCTACATAACACACAATTTTAAAGTCCAACATAATTATTATGTTCAACTTTATACCCAACTGTGTTTGGATGCAACATGTATTTTTTACCCTCCTCATCAAAAAGTCCCAATAGCAAAACAACCTATAATCAAAATGCCAATTTTGTTAAATGTCCTATTAGCAAATCGTCCTACAAGCAGTACGTCCTATTAGCACTAGAACTGTAAACTATTAGCATTACTTATATTATTATACTACCTTGCCAATTCATTTATGAAAATATTATGTATGTAAGGAAAAATCTACATGTTTTTAATAAATAGTGATAGACATAATTTTAATACTAGAAATAAAGATAAAATAGATCAACCATTTTTCAGATTAGCTAAAGTACTTACTTACATACATCATTTATGGGGTACTGTGTTAAATGTTATAACAAAATACCTTGTGATATATTGCAATTAAATGAAAGAAAATTTAAAATTCATATACAAATTGGAGGATTATGTACAAGATAGGATTGCTTGGAAACATGATGGCCAGCTCCATAGGACAATCCAGTCTGGACAAAATCATTCTGTTTGCTAATTTAATTGTATGCATGCATATCATGCATACACACTGAGTTAATATTTTACAAAAATCATATACTTTACTGATTGTAAATATGTGGGCACCATTTACCTATTATATGATTAATTTATGTCTTTACTTTATTATAACTTTTTATCAATTGTGGTATAGTATTTTTTATTCTTGGTGCATCATCTTCACATATAGAAACATAATTAATGTATCAAAAATATTGTAAAACATTTTAAAAGAGTAACGGTGGAGTTTCTTGCCCCTTCTTCTCCATACGAAACTACCTTTTGAAGGGGCGCCTTCAAAAGTGCCTATTTGAAATAAATGCTATGACTTTGACTTAGCAAAACATCCCATTTGTAAAGTAAAATTGCCGTTATATTTTATCGTAATGGGTCATTTTAGCGTGCGAAAAGAGTTGTTACGTAATTAGCCTGTATTGGTACAGTATTTATGTTCTTGCACAAATATGCTCTGATTCCATGTTTTTTTTTGTTTGTCTCATATATTTAAGTATGCTTCTATATGTTGCTTCTGCACATTGTTTGAGGTAAGAACTGCCCAAATTTACATGGAGTCAAAGGCTTTCTTGTAGTCCACAAATGTCATGCAAGACGGCTAATTGTACAATTCGGTCTTCTGTACAACTTCTGTATTTTTATCCCCCTTTTCTTTTTCTCGATCTACAATGAGCCCTTGAGCAGATTAGTTGTTTCTTCACTTAACAGTTCAAGATTGTTCACATCCAGCGATGCGTCATCTCGTTATTAGTTTTGTGTTGTTTAGATTGACCCTATTCGTTCTCTTTTATGTCTGTAGGTAGTCTGGGCACTCCAGCTTCTATGGTATAGAATGAAAATAGGCAGTCTCCAGTTAGCTTGGAACATTTGGTCCTCTAAGATTTCAGCAGCATGTATACGGTGTGTGATAATCAGATCTTTAGTTTACACAGGAGGCCCTTGTGCCATACTCGATCGAATGCGCAGACGTTAGCCGGTCCGCATGACAAATCGACATCTACTTCCATATTACGAGTTGGGACATAAAAATAGCACTTTCCCAAGGTACTGTAGTAGCACTATTGGAAGGTATTTAATCCTATCGAAGCCCGCGAACCAGATTATTTACCGCCGCCTGTTGCTCGGCGTTGCTGCTCATTTAGCACCACCCGGGGGACACTTATAGGGTGGGCCTAGGAGAAGGTGGTAAATCATATAGACGCGAGCAGCTTTTTCCAAATAATATATATATTTTAAGTTTATTTTATTGTAATATTTAGTCTAGTGCAGAAGATAAATAAAATTATTTCTTTAAAAATTACATATTTATTTGTGGTATGACTGTACGGTTTCCGTTCTTTTGTTTTTAAGATTAGATTTAGAAGATAAGACGATTTGCTAATAGGACATTTTGCTAGTGTCGTTTTTTAAAGGTTGTTATGGCTAATAAGACTATTTGGGTTTAGGACTTTTTGATACAGAGGTTTTTTTAAAGGTGTTCCACTTCTTAAACATTGTTTCCATCTGTTACAGGTATCACTGGCACAGCAGTTTTATCACTGGCTAGTTTACCATTCCGGAATATTATTGGATATTTGTACATAAGAGTAGATGATAAGAAAGTCAAGATATCTTCAGTAGACTTCTGGGGGAATAGAAAAGATAGAATAGTGAAAGTGGATGATTGGTTTCCATTACTTGATATGGCCCCAAAAGCCACAGATGCTATATATCTACAACCATTACTGGCAGATGGAACAAAGTACAAATTGTTTGTAAAGTTTGGTAATGTTTTAAATCCTCAAAAAATGGGTCGAGTGTTAGAATGATTGTGATTACTACAAATAATTATATTGTAAGGTTGGGATAGTGAAAGAAACAACAAATTCATAATGTTACCAATCTACTTCTTAAACATACAGTAGTATTGAGAACCAAATCTTATAGATAGGTGAATTTAGATTAAATACACTGTTAAAACAATTGCAAGTGACTTTTTTTCTTAAATTTTTCAAACAATTCTCATCCATGTGTATCTAAGATAGTGAATAAATACTTCAGCAGTATTTTTTAATTAAGTGTAGACTTGATAGCTTAACATAAATTAATCTAAAATAAAATAACACATGCCATTGATTTTTGGCAGTCAAAGTTGCCGTATTTAAATTTACTCCAGTAATGTAGCAATCCACAAGCTCTTCATTTTGACATAAATTATTATTAAGTATACAGAGAAGCAACAACTTGTGATCAACCAAACATTATCAAACCTGTAGGCAGTATGTACCCAACTATGGTTATTACATACAATGATTAAGTCCATAATAATTATTTAGTTGGTATTTAGAAATTTATAAAATGACCTAGGAATATGTAAATATGATCCATTTTCTAACCCACGCAACAGTACAGCACAAGTACAGTTTCAGCCGACCTCGTAGTCGTATTCGATTATAACTGCGTACTACGCTTGGCCAGCTCAAAGTTAGTGTTACCACTGACGTGCTGTTGACTGTACAATTTGTTACAGTCCTCACAACAGGAAGTGATGCGACCTTTTTTGTATGAGAGAATCTAAACATATGATATGCTACAAAGAAATTTATTTATTTTTTGACTGAATATAATAAATAGATCATAAATTAGACATTATTTCTCCTCTACAACAATGCCATAAATTAAATTAAAATTTTACTAAAGCAATGGATATGGTATAATACTAAGAAAGTGTTTAACAACAAAATATATTGAAATGTAAATATATTTTCGCCCTCCGAACATACTAGTAACGCCTGCAACATTAACAAGGTAAGAGTGGTAAGAGTAATTGAATAAAGGATTTAGTCTTTACTTAGAGGGCGTCTTATTTTCAAGTACCTTACCTTTACTTTCCCATTGCAAGGATTAACAATATTAGATAGGTTCTCGTATAATCACGTGCTAAAAGAGGTATACACGTTTTCAAATTCAAAACAGAATTCGCAAGAAGTATTTAATAAAATCATAGCAATATGAAGTAACATAAATTGTAAAAAAAATGATTACAAGAGTTAACACTTATGATTGAAACTTAAACAAAACTATTAAAGAGTTCAAGGTTTTATAATTAATATGAACATTATTATTTCACCGGTTTTCATATCATGAGCTGTTTCGAACTTTTGCATGTGAATAAACAATATGAACTCAATGCCGTTTAATTAAATAAAATAAAATGCAGAAGCAGCAGTGTTAGTGGTAATAAGTAGATATAAATTATGATAATGAACTTGTTTTTCTAAAATCGGTACTAAAATAATTATCTTGAATTTAGAGCAAGCTTTAGATCTACCTACCTTAAGCATTTTGTTAAAATCTAGATTAACTGTAAAATTATTTTGGGAAATTATTGTCACCACCAACATCGCGCATTGTTTCTTTAATCTTCTAGTCTGGCATAAATAACTCTTCACTTACTGCTTGCAAACTAATCGCTCCTGCAAGTGAATCCATTATTGCAAAAAAAAAAGGTGTCACACATTGAAAAAAAAATTGCCTGTCTTTATGTGATGTGCCCTTGCATTTAAGTGAGAGTGTGTACCTACGTACATTATAGAAAGACGAGTTTAGTTGAAAAAAATATGTACCACCATAAATGTTAAAACCTGTTGCCGATGCTAGTGCCTTAAGTAATTCAGGCCTTTCTACAGTCATTCTTGGTTTAATAATAGAAACATCGTCGCTGCCCCAGTTTTAGACATTTTATGATTTTCTACAGATTCTGCATTTATGGCAGTATTTATATTATTTAGACATTATATAAATTTTGCAAAGTTAATATATCATAGTTTTGTTACACTTCTAAAAACACAATCACTTTTTATTTATGACAAATCAGTGGCAATTAACAATTTTCCTAGTTGCCCTAACGTACTATACAGTAACTGGTTTGGTGTCTATAACATTAGTCACATTCAGGGTGGATTTCACCAATGAAACTGAACGCGATCAGTATAATACTACGTTTAAGAGCTGTCAGTGTCATTATTTTCTGTGGAATATTGACACTGACAGCTTTTGAACGCGTTTTAGATGTGTCGAACGCCTTGAGTTTCATTGGTGAAATCGGCACTAAGTCTTTACTCCGTAACTTGATATTCAATCTACTTGCAGGCAGAATATCAAGTTCAGTTGAGTGTCAAGTGTTTTAACGAGAGTTAAAAAACAACGAACTCGCAGCGCAAGTTTACCTGAAAATTACTAACATTTTCAAAGCTTTTTGTTAAAAAGATACTAAGGTGAAATAATAATCGCAACAATAATATAGATTGTACAGATTTCGGTAGTAAAACTAATCAACATTGCTAGACTGCTGGCAAAACCATAACCAATGTCGGGTGTTGCATCAATTTAGCATCTTCTTAACAAACAATTTGAGATATTCCTTGAGCAGAATTTGGATTTATAAAAATTTATGGTAAAATATTGCAAGTGTGTATTGGTGTTCTTAATTTTATATTAAGCAAATATCCCACACAATCCTTTAAAGATGTTTAATCGACCCAAGCTTGTGCAGGTTGGTCTGTTGTGAAAGGACTGACGCCATTGCGCTCCATGGCTTCTAAAATTTCACCAACATGTTCAGCAACTTCAGCCCGATTCTGGTCAATACCTTTGATAAAAGGGTGTTCCAATAACCTGTTATATTTAGGTCGCTGATTTTCTTCTTTAATGAGGCTGTAAATAAAAGATAATGTTATGGTAACGTTTACAAATGGTACTACATACTAAGCAGTTCACATCAAATCTGAATGGCTTACCAAGTATTGACGAAGTTTACAAAGTTATTGGAGAATGCATTGTTCGTATTAGTGAGTCTTGGCGGGTCACCCTGTACGACCTGCTGCAACTGCTCGAACACCGAGCCCCAGCGCGGGTAGGGGAAGGCGCCGGTGGCGACCTCCATGAGCGTGATGCCGAGCGACCACACATCCGACCGCACATCGTAGCCACGAGCTCGTCCAGGATCTATGCGCTCCGGCTGTATGCAAGGCAGGCAAATGTTTCATTGCAAATTGTGAGTTTAGTCTTATCCACACACGGTTTGGCTAGAGTGCATTGAAAAATCTAAATTTAGGCTAAGATGGCACTTAAAAGTGTATCTTTTTGTTATTGTCAAGTTGAAATTTATAGGTAATTTTTGTATTGTCGACTTGTGTAATATTTTCCTTATTGTAATCTTTTGATTAATTCTTAATGTAATTAATAGTTTTATTTTCACATGTATGCATAAGGACTGGGTCTGAAATAAAAAATGAATATAATTTAATTTCACAAAATAAACTATTGGAAGAATGGGGGCTGAACCGATTTACTACTTCAAGATACGGCCTATTAGTACGGATCGGTGGCATTAGTTTAAACGAGTCATTTCATACCAGACAACCAGATGAAAATCATAACAAAAATGGTATTTTCATCCCATCTATTCGAAAAGGACGACTTGGTTCGCCTTTAAGTGTACCCAAAGGTAGTGTTTTCTATCTGAAACTTTTAGCGGGCACTGCGGGAAGTAATGAGTTTTTAATCTTCTTTACAAGTGCGCCGCAATTATCTTTGCCGCGCATTTTTTGAATTTGGAACATCTAGGTGATCAGCGCCAAAGAAATCGAACGCAAATATCGTTTGAATAAAGACTGACTGGTACGACGGCCCATAGTCGCGCCGCCGGCCGGCAGCGGGCTGAATAAAAAAAAAGATATCAAATTAAAAACGCGCGAACTACTACCCGCGTTTTCGTGGATTTTCACGTATTGTTAGAAATTTATGGTTTTGTTTTAAAAATGAGTTCTTCAAGTGAAAGTATAGCATTAACTCCTGAAAGTATTAGAACTGACGCTAGAAATGTGATGGATAATCTGTTACCTGCAAAATCCCGGGAGAAATATATGAAAGCCTATGGTAATATTATTGAATGGAGAAGTGCAAGAGGCGTCAAGAGTTTTACAGAATCTGTTTTTGGCCTAAAAAAAACCATAGATGGCAGCATAGGTAACCATTATGGAATTAACAATCATTAGAAAGCGATAAACGGCAGAATTTTGGCATGCTTTAGCATGGGGTCTCTAAATATCATAGATGGCAGCATAGGTAACCATTATGAAATTGACAATAATTAAACAGCGTTATACGGCAGAATTTTGGCTGAATTATTATTGGTAAAAGTTTAAACTTCCCTGTTTAGTGCTGATTTATCTATTTCCACACATCATGCACGTATAAAAAAGAAGGAAGCCTTTATCTTCAATTCGAACCCTTTTAATGATAAAAGTAGCCATCTGGTAATCATTTTGTTTAGAGCTTTTTGCAATAGATGGCGTTTTACTCAATTGGTCCTGCCTCATTACAGTTTCCAATATTGTTACTTTTATTATTATCATTTTTTACATAGAAATTTAAAAGAAATCTAATAACATGTTTTTCTGTACCTGAAACTATAAAACTTTATATAAAAGGATTGCATGAAACGTTTTAAAAGTAGGTCGACTCCTAGATGGCGTTTTAAAACTGCAGTCTCTGGCAATTAGTGAGTGGCTTACGCTGCCGTCTGTTGATAAATTGGACGAATAAAAATTGCCAGCTCAATTGCCAGACTTAGGGAGGATTCATTTCTTTGTATGGGATTGGGTATCTGTACGTGGTATTATTATATTATCTGTGGCTAAAGTAAGATTAGTAAAAATCAAGACTTCCTTGTTAAATGCTGATTTATCTATTCACACTCGTTTGTAAACAAAAAAACATAAATGAAGCTTTTAATTTCTATTCGAACGTATATAATGAAAAAAGTAGCCATCTGTTAATCATTTTGTTTAGAGCTCTTTGCAATAGATGGCGTTTTACTTAATTTGTCCTGTCTTCAAAATAACCATTATAGTCACAAATTTAATTCAAACAACTTATTTTAAATTTATTTCTTTACATATAAATTTAAAAGAAATCTATTAACATGTTTTTCTGAAACTAGAAGTATAAAACTTTAATTAAAAAAGATGACACTTTTTAAAAGTATGTCGACTCCTAGATGGCGTTGTAAAACTAGTTTCTGGGAATTAGTGAATCGCTGATGCTGCCATCTGTTGAACATTTTGATGACGAAAATTTTCCAGCTCAATAGCCGGACTTAGGGAGGTGTCATTTCTTTGTATGGGATTGGGTATCTGTACGTAGTATTATAATATCAGTGCCAAAAACAAACAACTTTCCACTCTTTGGAGTACCTACTCAATGCTAAACTCAACAGTCAGTTCTAATAACGACATAAAACTGGACACATATTCGAAATTAATAGCGTATCTGAAGAGGATGTCTGATGGATTTAAACCTAAAAAATCCAAAGTATTCTCAGTCAAAAACGTTGAGACTTTCTTTAATGAGGCACCCGACAAAGTCTATATTGCCGTAAAAGTAAGTAACTATATAAATGGTGGATTAGTAAAGTATAACCATAGTGTTTTAAAATGTGCATTTTATTGTAACCTATACTTCGATAAATACTTGTCTTATTCACATTCGGTTTTGTTACAGGTGTCATTAATTTTCAGCGTACATGGAGCTTGTCGTGGCAATGAACTTTAAAAAATAACTGTTGATGATGTCGAAAATCACTCGGATAATTTACTGTTAATAAAGCTGACAGACACAAAAACCAAAATTGAACGATCCTTCGTAATCTGAGGAGAATACAAAACTATTGTACAGAAATATCTGGACCTGCGTCCTGCTGATATGAAGACCAATCGGTTTTTTCATCCTTTATCAAAATGGCAAGTGCTTCAAAAAAGTAATGGGAAAAAATCAAATTTCTAACATGCCACAAGAAATCGCTACTTAATTGAAGTTACCAGATTATATACCAAGCTGTATACAGGACATCGTTTTCGTCGTACTTCTGCTACTCGTTTGGCAAATTCTGGGGCGGACATAACGGTTCTCATGCGACATGGAGGATGAAAGTCGAGTGCTGTAGCAGAGGGGTATATAGAAGATTCCATTGAGAACAAGGCGAAAACTCATCGTGGAAAACATTAAATTTCAACCTTCAGTTAATCCATCCATGCCACTGTCGCCACGCCAATCTACATCCACACAACGAGATTCACCGTCACATTTTCCTCACAATGAGCCAGATTCGGGCATTATTTCAAACACGCAGAGTATAAAATCTATAATAATCTCTATTCCTAATAAAACTGTAACAACAAATTTTCGAAAATGTCTCAAATGTAAATTTAGTTTTTAGTTGTTTTATTATTAAATACTATTTAATTTCAATTTAGTTGTTTCTTTGTTTTATTAAATAATAATATTACAATAAAATATGAGGCGCCCTTTATTTTCGCATAGTGGGTGATGAAAAGTAGAGTGTATCACGGGGCGCAATATATGTTTTTGGCTCGGGCGACGTCCTTTGAATTCCTCGCTACGTTCAGGATTCTACTAAAGAATCCCTCACTTCGCTCTGGATTCAAAAAAAATATTTAAAATATTATTTTGCTCCCATATGATCCAATCTACTATTCCTTGGCACTTAATATGAGATCTGAGTATCAACTGCTCCAGTAGTGGGCGAGTCCATCAAAGTTGTATTTTTTTAAAATTAAAAGTTATGTCATATCGAGCCAAAACATATTTATTCAAAATTAAAAGTTATGTCTTAACGCGCCAAAACCTAATGGGGCGGTTTTAAAGGATAATCTTCAACCCAAAAAAAATTGTCAACTGCGTGGAAGTGGAAATGAACATTATTGTTGCGATGGCACATCTTACCATACCATTTCTCTGCAAATCCATGCCACAGTATAAAACATTTGCAGTTGATCATCTGAATCAGTTTTTTAATTAGGTTCGTTTTTTTTCCTTAGGTTTAGGAACTAAAGTTATAACTTAAAATTTCCTGTGTACCTACCTAATAGGCGTTTTTACTTTATCAGGTAACGACACCTACCCAATACCTATATGTCGCCAGCAATACATCACCTTCAATACCGATATAATCCGCACGAGGATATTGGTGAATATCGATGATCATTGCGACGTACCAAACGACCACAGTACTTAGCAGCGTTACCAGACGTTCCGAGTTTGGCGGGAGGTCCTGATTTTTTGCCCAAAACTAAATGTCCCGCGCGGGACAGGCTCAATCCCGCTTTTTGTTGACAACTCGACGATACGGCGCGGCGCGGCGGAGTTAAGAATCTGAGCTATCTTGGAATCGGTGTACATGAGAGGCAACTACTACAATTGATACTATTGTAGTTTAACAGCCGATGATGACATAACGAAGTTATTTCTGCGGCTGACTTGTTTATACGTATTATCGCCGATATCACGATCTGAATTGGAACCTGGTGCCTGGAAAAGCTATTATATTTAATTTAAGCACTTGTTTTTGAGTGCTTCACTACATAATTTAGTCAACCATGAGAAATACTTAACTTTACACAGTCTGCAACAAGCTTTATACACATCTGACTCCGTAATACACAGCAAATTATAATCACTCTCCCAATTTGTAATTCGTTGGCGATGTTTTACTAGTTTGGCTTTCTTCCTGGGTGTGATGAATGATTGATTTTCATTAAAATAAATTTTCTGTGGCTAAAGAGCCACAAAAAAAAAAAAATCACCACCACCATCACCATTGTACGTTTAATTTCAAACTCAATCGGATAATAGTAAAAAAAAAAACAACTGAGATACAATTTTCGTCGCCGGAAGATGCGCTGTTAGCTTTCGAGCAGGCTGTAAAGGAGGTGTCTACGGCGGACTGGAAAAAGTGTTTCGAAAACTGGTTCAAACGCATGAAACTTTGTATAGAGGCTAGTGAACCGTACTTTAAAAGAGATTTAATAAAAAATATTTACATAAAGAACATTTAATTTTATGTACGTACGTTCACGAACGAACAAAAAAAAATGATGAGCAAAAGCAAATTCAAAAGAGAAAAAAATAACACGTAACGCTTGACCCTTGATGTTTCAAAAACAACAGTCTTGTAGAACAACCTTTACTTGTAGCGTAATTTATTGTTTTATGACTGTCATAAAACTCGATTTTATTTAAACTCACCTACGCGTCGTACCACACTGGACAAAGTAGTAAACGATGCACTAATGCGGCCAGCAGCATTCGGTAGACTTTCCTCAACCGCATGCGCGTTTTTGTTTTTTGAATGTTTATGGCATGGCTACGAGGACTTTTTGCCAACGCATGCGCGTTCATAGCACCATACCTCAGATAATATAATACTACGTACAGATACCCAATCCCATACAAAGAAATGAAACCTCCCTAAGTCTGGCTATTGAGCTGGCAATTTTACTTCGTCCAATTTTTTAACAGATGGCAGCATCAGCGACTCACACGCCATCTAGGAGTCGACCTACTTTTAAAACGTTTCTTGCAACCCTTTTTATATAAGTTTAATAGTTCCGGGAACAGAAAAACATGTTAATTCATTTCTATTACATTTCTTTGTAATGTAATAAATAAAGTTGTTTGATTTAAATTGGTAACGATAGAGGCTACTCTGATGTGTAAATTGAGTAAAGAGTCATCTTTTGTAAAGAGTTATTTAGTATAATAAGGGTTCGGTTTAAGGCTTCATTCATGTTTTTCTTGAAAACACGTGCATTATGAGTGTAAATAGATAAATCAGCATCAAAAATGAAACTTTGAATTTTTACCAATCTTACTACAGCCAAAATTCTGCCGTTTAACGCTTTTTATTGATTATTAATTTCATGATGGTTACCTATGCTGCCATCTATGATGTTTTTTCAAGACTATTTGTAATTTGTTCGAGTTGAGACCCCATGACCACACGAAATATTTTTTGAACGCGCATGAGCGTTTGTCGCACAGGGTTAGTGAGCAATTTAATTAGCATAATATGCAAAAAATACGCAAAAATTTAGCAATTAATGGGTGTGTGTGTGGTCTCGCGTTGCTATATAACGAATATTTCGAATACCCTGGACCTTACTATTCGAATAGTAAATTGAGGCGATTACTCGAAATTCATGCTCAAATTTCATGCTGTTGCGTCAACGGTTAGTACAGTCCGCGAGGCCTAAGCTGAGCTTTGCATTTGTGTGAGTGCACATATAGATAGTGTAGGTGTGATGTCGGCCTAGAGCGCGATTGGTTTAAAACGGTTTGTACAATTGGCCTGAGACGATGTGCGTCCCTTCATTGGTGCGACTGGTAATCACTCACACAAATGCAAAGCTCAGCTTAGGCCTCGCGGACTGTACCCTATGGGTTTTGAAAAGTGAGATAATCATCAAAATATGTGACATATTAATTGACTCTTGATTGTGTTTGGTGTAGAAGCTTGAATTATCCGCCCATATTTTTTACCGTATTAATTTCAACTTGATATGACCAGTTTCTGATAAAAAGGGTCTAGACAGGCGAACAACCAAGTGATCCTATTAAGGGTGAAGGGATATGATGAACAGGGTGTAAAGTTCACTCATACTCTCAGAAAAGGGAGGATCCTCCGACCAGATGGATGTCGTATCTGGTGGGCAACTGCCCTTTTGTTTGTTTGTTTGGCATCTTGCAGGTCAACCTATGCGGTTGTCGTCTGCTTAAGCGGACTTGCCTGTGGATTCCCTAATAAATTAAGGCCTCCAGCCAGGACTTAAACTTATATACTAACTAAAACTAAGCGACAACGCTAAGGGCACCCCCTGTGGGGTACGAACCTCGGCTTAGGGCGTCGCTGGAAGAGGGCAGCAAATGACTAGCTGGATCAGGATTGGTATTAATTAGGGACGAATTTAAAGCTACAGGCTCAGCGGCGCGGGCTGGCTCGAGCAAGGGTCGGGAGTGGCGTCGATTTGGGCGTCGCGGCGGGCCTCGGCGGCGAGGGCGGTAGGACGGCGATCGGGTTTTGGGCTTATGTAGCGTACTAGTGGCCTTACTACTCTCCTGGAGGAGGGTAGTGGCGTCGTCGGGGTCGATTAAAGTATGCCTTGGTCGGCGAATACTGCTAATGCGAGAGGGAGTGTAGCGGGCGGCCGCTGTAATCAGGGGGTTAGAATGTTTGATGCCGCAGTCGAAGAAACGCTTTGATAAGCGTTTCATGAACTGTTTTATGGTTGGCATTTTGAGGTCGACGTGAAGATCGATATTACGGACATAGAAGGGGGCACCCGTGACCCTTCTGAGGAAACGGTTTTGGAGGGTCTGCATCTTATGGAGATGACGTGGGTGAGCGTGCGCAAATACAACGCAGGCATAGGTCATGATGGGACGGATGACTGCGGTATAGATGCGGAGCTTGCATTTGAGGGACAGTTTACTACGGGCTGTCAGTACGAATTGCAGCCTGCTAAGAGCGAAGGAGGCGCGCGCGCGAACCGCCTTAATATGAGCCTTAAAGGTAAGGTTCTCATCGAGGATCACGCCTAGGTATTTGGCTTGCTTCTCCCAAGGGATGGGCTTGCCGTACATAGTGATCGGGCTGGGAAGTGGGGGAGGGAGTCGACGACGTCTCGAGAAGAGAACCGCCTGACTCTTATCGGGGTTGACCTCGATTCTCCATTTCCGGAACCAAGCGCCTAAGACGTTTGCGGAGGTTTGGAGTGTACGAGCTATAGCGTTGGGACAGTGACCGGTATAGTAAACGGCAGTGTCGTCGGCGAAGAGAGCCAACTGAGCCTTTTTACTTTTTGGGATATCGCTAGTGAACAGCGTGAAGGCGAGAGGAGATAGTACGGAACCCTGAGGGACACCGGCGCGAATAGGATGAGGGGACGAGAGTGCTCCCTCGACGCGATAGCGAAAGGTCCGGTTCGACAAAAAGTCTCGTAAGATGAGCACGAGACGATCTGGCACTCCTAGTTGGTAGAGCTTGTATATCAAGCCGTTGTGCCAGACTTTGTCGAATGCTTTCGCTATGTCGAAGAATAGCACACCCGTCGTCGCGTTACGCTGCAGACCAGCGCATAAGTGCTCTACTATACGGTGGACCTGTTGGGTGCCCGAGTGTTGGCTACGGAAACCAAACTGCTCGTTGGGAATGAGGCTCTTTGCTTCGGCGTAGTCTTTGAGACGCTTATAAATAAGCCTCTCGTAGATTTTGCCGAGAACATTGAGTAAACTAATAGGGCGGTAGCTGGAGGGCTCAGACTTTGGCTTGCCTGGCTTTGGGATACCGATGACGGTGGCTTCTTTCCATGCTTGTGGGAAGATGTTGTTGCTCAAGGCGCCATTGAAGATGGCGGTCATAAGCATTATTAGCGGGGCAGGAAGGAGTTTGTATACCTTATTGGTAATACCATCCGAACCGGGGGCCTTACGAGCGTGGAGCCCTTTAATGATGTCGTGCACTTCGTCTGGAGTGACGGGAGGCAGAGGATCATCAGGGTCTTCGACGGGAGGGAGGGAGGCTCTTCGTTCGACTTCAGCGTCGACCTTGTTCAGGTGAGCTTGGTCTACTGGTTGGGAGCTGAAAGAACATTGGGACTCTAGGCTGTCGGCAAGACATTCAGCCTTATCGGGACTGTGGGCAACTGCCCAGTGATTGTTATCGGGAAATTGTAAATATGCTATCTGCGCGGTAAACTCTGCTTGCGCGATGCAGGATCGATGCGTTTGTTCGCATGTGGCGGTGTAGATGCCGCCACATCACTCCCCTCCGAAAACCGGAGGTCGATAGTGAACTAAGTCTTGTATCTTGCGATGCTTGCCAATGCCAGTTGGGTTCCAGTGGGTTGGAACCGGGCCTTAGGACCGGCCTAATGCGCAGTGTGCTGTGCCAAGGTTGCTGATGAGGCTGAAGGTGATGACCAGGTATGCGCTCCAGCGCTTCATGCTGATGGTCAGGACAACTGTTCAAGCCGTGGTTGCTGGCTGGCTGTGTGACTTGCGGGAGTGATGATGATGACGTCACGCTGAAGTAGTTGCACGAAGGCTGCGCTGACGTTCATACTCGGGGTCACCAGTGAAGAGATAATGATGATCTGCGCGGTACACTCTGCTTGCGCGATGCAGGATCGATGCGTTTGTTCGCATGTGGCGGTGTAGATGCCGCCACAAGGGTTCCGTTTTGTCTTAGTGAGTTACGGAACCCTAAAAATTACAGATAACAATGCTTTTAAGTTTGGTTGCAACGGACGTTCTAGTCAAGAATTTCGTAAGACTAAAGTACGCACAACTTCATCAACTACTACAAGTTCAAATTTAGGATATGATTGGAGGTTCAATTCACAGAACACAAATACTTAGTAAAAGTATATTGCGATAGAGATTTTAAACAATACGCTGTGATGTCGCTGACAGGCGAAAAATATTGCAAGAATGGAATTGATTTTCTTCAAAAAGGAATATACTTGAAATTAAAATAAACTATAAAAACTCGTCAAAATAGAACAACTAAGGATGGTAAAGATAGAACTGGCATTGTTAGTTAAAGCAGAATGGTACGATAGTAGATTATCAATAGATCGCAATTGTAACAGGCTTTTTGGCTAGTTAGTCAAAACTTGGTATTGCATGGCGACGTTTGGCAATACGTTGGTTCAAATCCACGTCAAGCCGTGTTCTTTCTGAAAGTATTTTTTGGGATAGCAGTAACAAATTCAATGTTATAGCAGTATAATATTTAAAAACTTGAGGGAGCCACTACATAGTGACGCTGACCATACGTAAAGGTAGACCCGTTTTGATACCACACGATACATGAGTTACATGACGCTTGATTATGATAATTGATGAAATCAGGTCTTCTTCTTAGCTTATCAATGGCAAAAAGTTCAAATTTTTTGGCCCAAAATTCAGCTACCTGAACTCCGCTACTAACACAGTCATAAGATCATCTTGTGCACAGGAGTCAGTGCATGCAGCGCAGGATGGAAAGTAGGAAATTGTCTATAGGGAGATGCCGCATGCGCACTTGTGATTTGAGCTGTCCATGAACCCCATCTTCAGGTGCCATTCACAAAAAAGCACTCGATGAAATGCGATAATAACACATTTATGTAGAGAACTTACTGCCATGTATGGTCTGCATCCAGCATCGCGCGTGCGCGCTATTGAGTCCACTAGTTTCCCAGATATACCAAAATCACATAGTTTTATGTTTCCTCTTCGGTCCAATAAAATATTAGATGGCTTTACATCTCTGAAATTAAATATAGTTTTGTTAAAACTATGGTATCAGATATAGAAAATAGGTAATTGAACAGTGAAATCTGAAACCTCACCTGTGTATTATTTTTAATTTTTCTTTTAAATAATTTAAAGCTTTAACTGTTGCAAGAGTTATTTTAGCTAAAATGGTTTCAGGTATTCGAGTTTGCATCCTTTCACATATAAACTTATAATATTTGTCTAATGAAGTATCCATTAACTCCATACAAATCCAGCAGTCACCCTGAAATGTGTCAACAACAACAGTAATAATTAATTCAATTTCACAATTAATTAAAGTTCGTAGTCCAATTTTTTTTCACACGAATATTATAATCATATTAAAGAGAGTCCATAGCAGAAAAATAATACACAATATCATAGTTTGTATTTACAATGGTTGTGTTCATCTTTATGATAGTAATTGTAATTGGTTTAGATAAATCTATCAGATTTAAGAAAAGTAAGTAAAACACAATACTCTGTAATTGTTAAATATGTGACATAAAATAATGTCCATTTACCCCTGTTATATTATTATGGACAAATAAAGAAATTACCTCTTTAAAGAGTGCTCCATAGAACTGCACAATATAAACACAGTCATTGCTCTTCATGACAACCTCCAGGTCCATCAACAGTTGCTTTTGTTCTTTCTCATCAACAGTGGAGCGGATACGCTTCACAGCCATGACACGGTTTGTTCTGCAATATTTATGAACAAGAAAATCTGTATAGAATCTCCATAGTATAATTTTACAAGTGTAGTGTCATTTATATTATGTCTTTGTCCTGCATGAGACTGTCTCTTAGGCACAATTAGAGATGGGCAAATGCCTGGACATTTTTGGCAAGTTGGAAAATTTGGGTAAAAGTGCCCAGAAATTTCTGTCCTGGGCATTTTTGTACCTAAATTAATTTACGAAATTGATGTCAGCTTTGGAAGCTGGTCTAACTTGTTGGGTTTAGCTATGGTTAACTGTTTATAGGTGTATTTTTATGAATTTCTATATAAATTTATGTTTTACAAACCATGTTTATGAAAATAAACTACCATGTCTTGGCATTCTTTTGAATGAATAACAGGGAATCAATGATGCATAATATATTGTAATAAAACAAAATTATAATTATGTTATGGTTGAAAGTCTGCATTGATTTTTGATAATCAGCTGTGATTAGGTATGGATACACTACATTATCTTCATAGCTATCTTTAACTACAAAATTTAGAAGGGCACATTAAAGTTATGCTGATGATGATATTTTCTATTTAATTTAATGAAATAGCTTTACTTTCTGTGGACCATTTTGTTTACAGCTCCAAATGCACCTCTCCCTATTTCACCAAGATCCTGCAGGTCATCAGATGTAAAGTCATACACTTCTGCTGCAGAAAATTGCAATTTCCCTGATGATTGCATGGATGGATATATTCTGCATCTGTCTCTGAAATATTGAGAGTATTGTTGTATACAAATTAACTAAAATTTACAATGCCAGCCTAGAACCATAAAATAAGATTTAATATTTTTAACAGACTAGTTGTGTTATGCAATTAATACATTTTGCACAGAAAAAAAGACAACAGGATTTAAAAACATATTGGATAATGGACAATCAATAAACACAATTTACCTTGCGTTTTCAGGCAACACATCTCTTATAGTACGTGACGGGACTCGGGGCCTCTGCACTGGAGGAGGATTGGCAGGAAACGGCATAAATGCTACCCCATCACCTGATGGACCTCCGGCTATCTGCAGGTTTAAACCTTTGCGCTTCTCCAAACCAAATAAATTCAATTCAGGCTTAGGCATTGTCGGTCTACTTGGGCCTAAAATATTATAACATGTTAATACATGAATTTGTACGAATATTAACACATAAAACATTAAAATACGTGCATTTCAACGTATTAATTTGCGTGCTATTACCTTGATTTGATGACACTTCGCCATTCTTCGACATTTTTATCTTATACGAAAGTGTTTAATATTACGTTTTCACTATTCTTTGGTGCAAATTACAGCTTCCAAATTCTCCATTTGAAGGTTTAAATTACGAAAAATTGGTCACGTTTTCATATTAAGCCATGTAAATAAATTGTCAAATGTAAGCATCGTACCAATCGACAACATACGATTGAACGATTCATTCAACGAACGATGGGATGGCGTACGTTTGACAGCTGCTTTTAGTGCCAGGAGTGCCTTGTACTTCTTTAGTCTGTGGTACGGCTCTGAGGTCAGTTTTTTATTACTTTATAAAGGCGGCTTCACACGCCTGGCACAACCTATACATACACACATCTAGAATCGCACAAACGAAAGGAAGCACGTTCTCCATAAGCTAAGCAAACATTCCATTTATTTACTTTCATATTAAACACATTATTGAACAGTACACCACCTAATACAAGAAGGACAAACATGTTTATTATTAGCCACATTCGCAGGCAACAAATGAGCATCGGCTCAATTGCGGTTCAAACAAATATTTTTATTATCCAACACTGCAACGCACACTAATCACTAATCTAAAATAAAACTGCCAACTATAGAATCCATGATTGTGGTCGCCTGGGTATATAAAATGTTCGTTCGTAATCAGAACCACTTACCAGAATAAGCCAGAATTATTGGAAGAATTGCCACTGAACATTTACGGCAGCATGTGGGATCAACAAGTTGGCTGCCCAGCTCATTATGCTCTCGCAGTACTAGAGTTTCTCAATCGAGAATACCCAGTTTGGTGGATTGGGCAGGGTGGTACAATTTCGTGGCCTAAAGATAACGTGTACTCTAAACCAATTCAAGATTTAGACGAGCTTCTCCAAAGAATTGCAGAAGCATGCTCTCGTTTGGAGCAAATCCTGGGTCAGCTGACACGTCATGGTGGACTTTCGAACTGACAATTATAATGAATGTGTCTGTACCGTTGACCGTTGAGGAGTTCCTTTATCTGAAGCCAATACTGGGTGCAGAATCAGGTCATGCATAATGAAAATAGACAAAAAAATGTAAATGAGAGATAGTCTTTGAAACTGAGCTTAGATTTAAATTTCAACTCCGTCGGATACGAGGAAGTGGTTTAAATTCAGCTTGAAAGATTTGACCCATGCATTCTAACGAAATAACTTACTATCAAAGTAAATTAGTTCTACGCCATCGATGATCGATGTTCTACGCTTGTAAAAAGGACCAGCCCAATCTTTTATTAAAATCAAACATTCTTCCATCATAGGCAGATCATTAGAGGCTATTTCGTGCAAATTATTTTGCAACTTTTCTAAAAAAATATTACTTTGTACAATAAACAAAACTTGAAAGTTTTATTTATTTTAGTTGATTGTGAACATAATGTAGTTTTTATTCACCTGTAAGAAGCATGCAAATATGCTAAACGAAATTATGCGGAATTTTAACTTTACCAATAATAATTATGCCAAATAAAATTCTGTCATTGTAAATTCGGACATATAAACATTCGGCCAAACAATAATTATATTAAATAATTTTTATGCAAGATTCCGCCAAATATCCATCCATCAGTCTAATGTCTGTGACCCATTTAATAGACACGATTTTAATCTGCTCGTTTGTCTATCGACTGCCTCGTTGGTCTAGTGGTCGCAATCGCTACTGCTGAGCATGAGGTCCTGGGTCCTGGGTTCGATTCCCATTACCAGTATTATAATGATGCTCTGTGATTCCCATGTCGGGCAACGTGTTATTGGGTTTTTCTGTCTGGAGATTCTCAGTAGCAGCCCGAAGTTTGGTTTGACAAACTATATTATTTCAAAGTTTCGTTTCAATTCACCACTGCATCCCTATTCACCCCGTTTTACACGGTACATTACCAGTCGACAGCGATGCGGAGGAATTTTTCGACGCCATTTTTTAGTTTTAGTTAGGTTTTATTTTCTGCTTTTACTGTGTCACTGACTACACAGCTATCACAGGACACCTCGGCTAGCAGTATTAGTGTTCTGTGCAGGACACAGATTTTTTTTCTTTTGTATGGCATCTCGTAGTTGACCTTGAGAGGTCGTGACTACTTAACCGGACTATCCTGTGGCTGCCTTAAGCGGACTCAAAGCCTCCAGCCAGGGGCGTAAAACTACTTACATTACTAAGCGAACGCTCGCTAAGGGCACCCCCTGTGGGGTACGGACCTCGGCTTAGGGCGTCGCTGACGGGAGGACAGCAAGATGGGACAGGCTGGATCAGATTTTGTTGATTATTATTATTCGGGGAATTTAAAGCTACAGGCTCAGCTACGGCGCGGGCTGGCACTTCGTCGACGAAGTGCCAGCCCGCGCCGTAGCTGAACGATAGCAAGGGTCGGGGGAGGGGGGGGGGACAATTACGTCGGGATCTTCGCGAGGAACCTCGGCGACGAGGTCGGAAAGTCGGTCTGTGTTGATGCACTGTACTGGTGGCCCTACTGCTCTCCTGAATGAGAGTTATGTGGTCATCGGGATCGGTGAGGACATGCTTGGGACGGCAGACATGACTAATGGAGGAGGGAATATAGCTAGCGGCTTTCACAACCAGAGGGTTGCGGTGATTCGCGGCGGTCTCGAAGAAACGCTTTGAAATGCGTTTCATGAACTGACGGATAGTGGGAATCCTGAGGTCTACGTGGAGGATTTCGTTGCGAACGTACCAGGGGGAGCCTGTAATCCTACGGAGGAACTTGTTCTGGAGGGTCTACATTCTATTGAAGCGAGGGCTTGGCGTGTGCGAAGACTGCACTGGCATAGGTCATGATCGGGCGAAGCAGGACACAGACCACATCACCACTCTTATATTATATAGTGTATTATCTATGATCACCACAGAATATGTTTATCCTAAAGACTACGTATTAGAAACTACTTAAAGTCCATTTCACGAAAGAAGTCCCGCGGACAATTGTGGAACTAAATTTGACAGATGGGGAGATCGGCCATGTTGTCGTTTGTCGATGTTATCAAGGTGTGTTTGTTGTGGTAGATATTTTGTGAGTTTATTATTGGATTAGTGCGTTATAAGGTTTATTTACGATGCCAAAAGTTGTAAAAAGTGCAGGTCGAGAAATGATATTAAAGGTGAAGGAGTTCTGTGAAGCGGAACACAAGAATCGCGGTGTTTTAATACCAATAAACAATGTTCGCAAAAGAGTCGCCGCCATGACAGGTAAATTTTGGGGCTGCCATATACAGATTTTTTCCCGATTGATTTACAGATTGGAATTAAGTTTTTTGTTTTTTTAAATGTACGATTTTTATTAAGGATAATTTGAAAATGAATTAACACAACACAACAAAAATTTGTAAGGTTATATTCAACAATAATGAAATTAAATACGAAAATAATCTTTGTTTGAATTTTTTTATTTTTTTATTGTTCATTTTATTGCAGGTGTTTCAGAGAAAACTGTAACGAGAGTTACCAAAGAAGGCGCAACAGCGGCGAGTACTTCTAAAGTTATCGTCACCCCAGGGAAGAGTCGCCCGCATCCTAAAAAGTTCGACTTGGATGGATTTGATTTGTGCGCTATACGGCAAAAAATTCACAGTTTTTATGTTGTGAAGAAGGAATTACCTACATTGATTAAATTACGTGCAGCTTTGAGAGAAGACATAAATTATCAAGGAAGCATCACAACATTGCACCGTATATTGCATAGCATCGGTTTCAAGTATAAGCGATGCCAATCGAAACGTAAATTACTAATGGAACGTTATGATATTACTGCATGGCGTTCAAGATATTTGGAGAGAATCCGAAGAAATCGCAATGTGGAGAAAAAACCTGTAGTATATTTAGACGAGACCTATATACACAACACTTATCATGCCAAAAGTTGCTGGCAAAGTGAGGAGGAGCCTGGGATGTTCGTGTCAGAGTCATCAGGGAGTCGTTGGATAATTGCTCATGCGGGAACTGAAAATGGTTTTGCTAATGGTGCATTGTTAATGTTCAAATCCCAATCCAAATCCTCAGATTACCACGATGACATGAACTCAACTAATTTTTTGAAATGGATGAGTGAAAAAGTCATTCCTAACCTACCTGAAAGGTCACTTGTGGTAATGGACAATGCTCCGTATCACTGCACTCAAATAGATAAAGCACCTACAATGTCAAGTATTAAACGTGACATGCAGAAATGGCTGCGAGAAAAGGGAGTATATTTTGAAGATACTTGGACAAAAGCTGTATTATTTGAATTAATTAAACAAAACAAAGGTCCACCTACATATGCCGTGGAGGCATTATTAAAATCTCACAATCATGAATTGCTAAGATTGCCGCCTTACCACTGCGATCTCAATCCGATCGAAAAGATGTGGAGCCTTGTAAAGAGACGGGTAGCGGATAAAAACGTGGGCCAAGATCCAAAAGAAATTGTACGCCTAACAGAAGAGGCTTTTGAGACTGTTACAGCGGAAGATTGGGCAGTTCAATGTAAACATGTACAGCATTTGGAGGAAGAATATTTAAAAAATGATGGTCTTATGGATGAAGCAATGGATCGATTTATTATATCCACGGCTAGTGATAGTGAAACAGAATCTGATTCCGTTTCTATTCACTCTTCTGACAGTGATCATAGTATGACCGATCATAATTATTCAATAAAAATTTGAATAAAAGTTTTAAATGTTATTTTATTTTTCTAATTTAAAGTTGGTCGAACATCTCCATTTTATATTTTAGAAATTACAGGAAGATTTATTTTTCACTAATCTGACCTTAGCAGTATGGACATCAAATGGTACCTATTATATTAAAAATACATTCTATTAAAAACATTTTTTTTCTTATCTAACTATTCGAGTAGGTACCTAGTTAATAAAATGAAAGTAAATGAACTATAAATTATTTCCCCTGATTTCCCCATATTTAACCGTGGCAACATTATGTCGCGCGAATACAGCGCTGCGTCTGCGGGACTTCTTTCGTGAAATGGACTTTACGTCTGTGATTTTTAATCTTTGTTGTTTGGGTAAAAATAGTACTCTTTGGTAAAAAACTATTAGAATTTGGTTTTTGGGGTGTAAAGGTAATGTCAAAAATAACTTACAAAAATTATTTACTTTGGTATTTTGTGCTTTATCAGAGAATTGAGGTGAAATATATAAATGCGGTATTAAAATGTCTACAATTATAAAATTTGATTTAAAAGAATTAAAGAAATTAGCTAATGATAAGAATTCGTGTATTATTGAAAAAAAAGTGACACAGAACCTAGCCCTACAACCCTGGTGTCTTGGAAACCTCAAGGAATCTATTAAAAACTTATTGGACTACAAAATAGGAAAGTTTGATAAAGAGTAAGTTATTTTGTTCACTCAGTTGTAAATTTAAGTCAATCAACTCCGCACTATCGCCGTCGGCTAATTGTCATCTAAATATTATATTTAAACCTATTAATCAGTGTGTATATTCTTATACCCAATATAGAAATATTAATCCAATCTTACAGGTTCAATGGAATTCTTTTAAGTTACAAGAACCTCAGAATTCTGCAGAATGTTGGAACTATAAGAAATGATAATGCAGATATTCATTTTCAAGTTCAGGCAGACTATTTCATTTTCCGTCCTTTTGTAGGAGCGACATTGACAGGAATTGTTAATAAAAAAAGTACCACACATTTAGGCATACTTGTGCACAGGTAAGTGACAAAATTTATATTCAATAAATAAATTAAGATTTATCTAAAATCGTGAATGTATTTAAGTAATAAAGTTATTTCATAAAATCAATTAAGTTGCAAATGTGAAGTAACTACTTGTACCGAGCACTCAGACCCACTCATAACCAATGTTGTGCAATCACAGGTAAACAAATATATGTTGTGGTTTTACTAAATATTATGCAATTTGTATATTTCAGGGTATTTAATGTGGTTATTCCAAGACCAACAGAAGAGCCAGGAAATATGTGGGTTGGCTCAAGTATCCAGGAAGGACAAGAGGTCACATTCAGTATAGTTGTGTTAGATCTTTATGGAGCCCTACCATATATTAGAGGAGAGCTGGATGAGAGGTATCTTAAGAAGCATGTATATTTATCCCAAAAGCCCATTGCAGGTCCTGATTAAAAATAAAATACTTGTTGTTTATTTGTAGGTATGCAACTATAATTCTGAATTGATAACAAGCCTTTAATCAATATTACTTGTAGCAGTATTATTTTACTGAACAACAAAAAAATCTATTTGTTATTTCTACAAGGGGTTTTAAAACTAGCAGACTTGCAGGTCATTAACCTAAGGGAAGTGAGGTCAATGACTTGAAAATTCTATTTAGTATTTAATCTCTCATAACCTATTTCATTACAAAGAGGTTTTATTAATTGTTAATTCCTGTATTTATTTTCATATCAGATGTGCTAAGTTGGGTCCTGATGGTGATGATGATGAAGAAGTGGAAAAAAAGGCAGCACAAGCAATCAGTGTATCATATGTTGACTTTGATAAGACTAAACCATACAGTCAAAAACAAATTGTAGATGGGCTTCCACATGAAGCTTCAAAAATTAATTCTAAATTTGAGAGCCAGCTAAAGAATAACACTGCAGACAATCATACTCAGCTAGTTAATGGAAAATCTGTTATAACGAAACAAACGAAAACAAAGAATGTTGAAAGTGAGATTAGTGTGTTCGAAAAGAACAAAATGAAGCGGCAAAGTAGAACAGTTGAGTCTGAGCAGAAGCAACCAGAGACTCCCCTCCCAAAACCATCTAAAAAGCACAAACGTGATATACAATAACTTTTTAAATATTTAATATTCAAGTTTTACCTATTGTAAAATTTCAGAGTACCTATTTGATTTTTCATTATACTATTAAAATAAATTAATTTCGTAAATTTTTTTTCCCTTTTCGTAAGTTATAAAAAATTAATTTTGTTATTTCGGGATTATTAGAATTACTTTCTTTTACCTTAGTGCCTTGGTAAATATTTCCTATTTTCGTTTTAGTTTTTTTTATGATTATTTTCTTATTATGGATCTCTGCTATATCTTAACTAACTCTTCTTTCTTCTGACTGCCTCGTTGGTTTAGTGGTCGCAAGAGCTACTGCTGAGCATGAGGTCGCAGTAGAATTTCTTAGTAGCAGCCCGGTGTCTGGATTTGTGCCTGGTTGATGGCAATATGCTCGCTCCCTATTACATGGGACTTAAGCTTAACTGGCGAAATGCGGGTGTACTATAGGTACACCTCTGCCTAACCTTCTGGGATTACAGGCGTGATGATATGTTATGTAACTTATCTTAAGTGGTATAATAGCATTTTTTGTTATAATAATTCTACACAGAGAACATTTAGCTGGAATTGATACTTAAAAAAAATATTAATTCAGATTAAAGCTGGTGTGTGAACAATTTATTGTGGACTGTGATTGTTGTATGAGGTAGAAAATAGATTTGCTGCCTACCCCTCATTGTAAAAGGTTTGTATGTTTTATCTTATCATTACGGGCAATTGCTACCAGCTATGGCTATGGCAGACCAAAGTTGGAATTTGTAATTTTATTTTTCTGGTCTGAAGTGATTACTCTAACAAATTCCAGTATTAATAGTTAGCACGACATTGGTACGCTTGGCTAGCCCAACAGTCGCATACTGGTAAAAAAGATTTTAGAACTAGAACGATACAGATTGATGGTCTCTCAAGCTACGCGCTACCTTATGGCCAAAATATAGATAGATAACACAGAGTACTTTTATATTTATGATAGATAAATTGTCATGGAGTGTCCTCTGCTTATGGCAATATTCCGGGAATTTTGTAATCCTAGGTATTAAGCGTAGTTGATTTAGTCACCGGCGACTTACTAGCGATTTCAAAATGCCCATGTATTTGGCAGTAATAAAAGACAGTGCCGATTTCACCAATTTTACTGAACGAAGGATTAGGTCTATGTAACTCAACAGACTATGTTTTTGAACGTCAAATGAAGATGGCGGCTGCGAAAATAGGGATGATGGAGGCTTAGGTGGTAAAAATGAGAAAATCTAAAAACTTGTAAATATGAACACGCTTAAAAGTTTTTGTGGGGATTATTCCCATCCTTGTCGCGCGGCACGGACAATTTATTACGCTAGTATGAAGTTACATAGTCGTGTCGTCACTTCTACGATAGAACTGTCCTTGTCTAACACTAATTTTAAAACGTTTCAAACTTGGCATTTTTTAAAGATTTTATATCATAAATACCTAATAACTTTTTTTTTCAGTAGGTAAAAAAAGTTTTTGTCATCATCCCAATTCTCTATTGGCTTTAGCACCCTCGACAACCGTGAAAACGACACTCAAACGGGTGGAGATACTCACAAAAATGAACAAGGAAAATGACAATGCCAGATCCTGCCCCAGCTATTTACAGCAAATGTCAATTAATTAAAATAATTGTAATGATTAAAGGACCTTTTCATAAAACATTATTTTACAGTAGAACTTGCCGATTACAAATTTATGATAAAAGGAATTCAACCCCAGAATTTCCTATTGCGGTACTTATAGCGCATGATACACAATAAAAAAAAGTATTAAATACGTGTAAAACAATAACTCTTAATACGATTATAATAATTATGATAATGCGTAACCTAGATGTTGTGTAAATCTAATTACAGTTTTGCAGTTAATAATTTAACAATTATAAACTGCACCTAACCTATAATCTACGTCATTGTTTTTTTAAGATTTTAACAGAAACCGCAAGTTCTATAGGCATTATGACAAATGTTTAGTTAACAGTAATAAATAAGCTTTAAGATGCTGCATTGAGTGGGGCAAAGTTCTATAGAGTTTCTGGCATTGTCCTTTTCGAATGAGGTCAGAGGATTTGGTGTTCAATGAGCATGAAAAAAAAAAATAGTCCAAAGTACCTATTGCATTCACACATGGAACTGTCCTCAACATGGATCTAGTCGGTAGCTTTAGTCTGCAAAGCGACGAAACAGTTCTTATCGACAATTTTGAATATTTAATTAACCAAGGTTGTCTTGAAGTGAAAAATAAATAAATAATTATTATATTATATAAGGTTACCGCTGGATGTCCGGCTGTATAGCTTAATATTAGACACCCTTGGCTTTTGAGGTCTCATTCCATATTTTTGTCCACGAGTCGAACATCTGGGCTTGGCAACATTTCGCAAGTGGCCTTTCAACGCTACGTCTTCCGGTACGCGGTCGCCACTCTAGAACCTTTCGGCTTCATCGGCCATCGGTTCTGAGAGCAATGTGCCCAGCCCAACGCCACTTAAGTTTGGCAATCCTTCGGGCTATATTGGTTACTTTGGTTCTCTTGCGGATCTCTTCATTTCGGGTAGTAGCATTTCACGTAGGCAAGCATAGCCCTTGCAATTGCCCATTGTGAGCTACCACTTTTCAGTGCCATAGGTCATCACTGGCAAGGCAACATGCACTGGTCAAAGACTTTCGTCTTGAGGCACTGCGGTATGTGGGACAAGAATATATTGCGCAGCTTCCCGAATGCTGCCCAGCCGAGTCGAATTCGACGATTGACCTCTTTCTCGAGGTTTGACTTACCTAACTGGACAGTATGTCTTAGGTAAACATACTCGTCCACAACTTCGAGTGTTTTGATTTTCTTGAGAGTAGATGTTACATGGGCATTTAACATGATCTTTGTCATGTCCATGTTCATTTTAAGGCCCACTCTTTCGGAAGCTCTACCAAGGTCATCGAGCATTGCACTGAGGTCCTATATAGTCTCAGCCATGACTACTATGTCGTCGGTAAACCCAAGGTGAGTGATGTACTCGCTATTGAAATTGATGCCAACCCCTTTACAGTCCAGAGCCTTGAAGACATCCTCCAGTGCAGCAGTGAACAGTTTCGGAGAGACAACGTCTCCCTTTCTCACACCTCGCTATAGAAGGATAGGTATCGAGGTTCGGTCCTGGAGTCGGACTGGCATAGTGGCGGTTTCGTTCAGCACCTCGATGTACCGATATGTATCGATCTGGCTGGTCCACAAACGTTTAGCAGCGAGGCGTGTTATACTTTTCGGTTTTATGTACTATATATTTTTATTTTTTTTTGTTCCCGAGGTTGAAAATCCTCATGGATGTCCTCCGCCCTGGGGCGGGCGGTGGGGTCTGTCAGACTCTTACTGACTAAAAACCACCCCGGTGTTCCATCTCATACCTACGTCGGGGTCGCGGGAACAGATGATGGGGGTGTGAGGTGTACTCTCCCCGCAACGTCTGTGAGCGGCGCCCGCGGAACACTCACACGTCGCCTCTGGACCAATTTAGGGGGGCTGGAAGAGGGCGTTGTCCGCCCTCAGCCTGCGCCCGGTGCGCCTGCTGCGGATCGGGAGAGTGGACGAGATCTCTCTCTCCCTTTCCGCAGCCTCCTTCTGCGAGATCACTGTTTCGCAGAAGGAAACCATCGCGTCCCAGGACTCGACGCTGCCGCTGCCGGCCGTAGTGAGTGCGATAGTCGCACTCACTACGGCCGGCAGCGACAGGTCACTGCCTACTTCAGAGATGAGGGCACGGCGCGGCTCCTCCCAAGCGGCACACTCTGCCAGCGTATGCCACGCCGTGTCCTCCCGGCAGTCGACGCAGTGGTGACACCGGGCGTCCGGCTCCCTGTTTATGCGACACAGGTATTTCCCGAAGCAACCATGCCCCGAGAGCACCTGCGTCGCCCGAAACGACAGGAAGCCGTGCCTCCTCCCGAGCCAGAGGTCGAGCACTGGCCGGACCGCCTCGATGGTGACGAGGCCGGCGGTAGGGCGTGAAAGCCTGTCCCGCCATTCCGCCACCAGGACCTCGCGAAGCTGCGACCGACGCTGCTCCATATGGCGCTGCATCGGCCGCTCGCCCCGCGCCCTCGCTTCCTCGCGCCACCGATAAAGTGACGCGAGCACCTTCGCATCTAGGTCCCATGGCGGGGATGCCATGGGATGCAGGCCCTCTGATGGCCATTGCTCTCTGCGGCTTTCGCAGAACAGAGATGCTAGCGGCCGTCAGGTCAGCCGCCCATAAAGGGCCATCGATCGCACGATCCCCACGTAGAGCCGCCTACAAGCGGCGCGGCGGTGCTCGGGCCCCCCAGATTGGGAAGCAGCGTTGACCCGGCCGCGCCCAACAACTTGGGCGCCAGCCGCCGGAAGTGGGGTCCGAAGTCCCACCGGCTGTCGAGCACCAATCCCAGATATTTCATGGTGGGCTAGACAGCGATCCGGACCCCCCCAACCACAATGTATGATCCGGCCGGCGGCGCCCGCCGGGGGCCATGAAACAACATGGCCTCCGACTTGTTGAGGGCCACCTCCAGGCCGAGGCGCCGTATGCGGCTCACCGTCAGTCATACCGCCGCCGTCGCGAGCAACGCTGCCTCCCTGTGCGAACTCCCCCGGGCCGTGACCAGCGTGTCGTCCGCGTAACACGTCAGGTACGGCACGTCGTGTGGCGTAACCTGCCATAGCGTATGTATGTGGTATATGGTGCTAAAGCCTTAACCGTTTTGATCGGGAGGCTGGAAGTCGTCAAACATGCGCTCGAAACGGTTTGTGATGACTCTTGAAAACAGCTTGTAGACATGGCTCAGAAGTGAGATGGGCCTATAATTACTAATGGCATTAGCACTCTTTTCAAAGAAAAGTACCACAGCTCTGTTCCATGCCTGTGGCGTTTTGCCTTCGAGTATGACGGAATCAAATAGCTTCCGGAGGGCCTTAAGAACGGGTTTCCGACGGCCTTTAGAAGTTCCGCCGTAATTCCGTCATCCCCCGGTGCCTTATTGTTTTTAAGCTGTTTCAGAGCCATTCTAATCTCGTACAAGCTTAGCGGTATAGTTTCGGGTCAATCTAGCTCTTGGGTCGTTTGCCAGATTCGTGACGGGGTTGCTTGTTGACAGTACACCTATGTGTATTCCTTCGGAGAATACAGGTTTTCTAATAACGGTCCGACGCCTTCATGCACGCCTGCACGTCTCAACGTCTCGACTTTAATACTCGCGAAGGAGGAGGCGCAGCGCATGAGGGAGAGTACCTCGCCGCAGGAGACGCCTTGGGCGTCAGGAATCGCAAGTGGATTCCCGGCCGCCGTCGCCGTAGGCGCGGGCTTACGAACGGTGGACTACCCATTACTCGCCGTAAGCAAGCCCGCGCCGGTAAGGACCAGGCACGGGTCGACGGCGCGTCGTGTTCCACTCGCGTCTCAAAGAGATGTCAGCACTATGTGACGGGGTCCGATAGGGCCTATGCCTGCCAGGGTCGCGGGTTGTTCGAAAGAGATACCGTGGCCCTGGCACAGGCAACTGAAGGAACACGGGTGGATTTTAGTCAGTAAAAGTCTGACACGCCCTTCCGCTCCACCATTTCCCACCCAAAAATATATTTAAAAAAACATTCCTGCTGAGGGCCAGCCGGACCGCCGACGTGAGGGTACCCACACTATCAGCAGTGTCCAGACCTTTCCTAAAGCTGAACTGAGTCGTTGGAAGCAGTCTTCTGCTCTCCACCAACCACTCTAAACGATTCTAAATGTTCTGTTTAGGTGTAAGTCTTATTAGTATTGACGATAGTCAAAACGAGAGCTGCACTAAAAGTATCGGGAATGGAATATTTCTACTGTTCCTGTCATATTAAAATCTTTTTAATTGAAAACTCCTTGGTTTTAAAAATCGAATATCAAATATTTATTTAAAAAAAGATTCTCGGTCTTGTCACAAGGTTTTGTCAAACTTGTTTAGTCGTTGAGAAAATGGAATTGACTCGAGAAAATTCAAGAGCGATGATTTATTATGACTTTCGAAGTGGTTTAACACAAAAACAGTGTGTTGACCGGATGATTTCTGCATTTGGTGATGAAGCCCCATCAAAAACCACAATTTATCGCTGGTTTGCTGAATTTCAACGTGGACGTGTCAAGCTCAGTGATGATCCCCGTCAAGGTCGTCCAAAAACTGCAGTCACCCAAGAAAACGTTGATGCTGTGCGTAGGCTGATTGAGGAAGATCGACATGTGACATACCGCGAAATTCAGGCAACTTTAGACATTGGCATGAGTCAAATACAAATAATCTTGCATGAACAATTAGGTGTAAAAAAGTTGTTTTCCCGATGGATACCGCATTCGCTCTGTGAAGAGCAAAAAGCGGCTCACGTTACTTGGTGCATCAGAACTCTCGAAAGATTCCACGCAGGATCCTCAAATGCTGTATACAACATCGTATCAGGTGACTAATCCTGGATATACGCGTACGAACCCGAAACAAAAAACCAGTTACGACTTTGGGTGTTCGAAAATGAGTTATAGCCAACAAAAATAGTTCTGTCACGGAGTGTTGCAAAAAAAATGGTGGCCACGTTTGTCTCCAAAACCGGCCATGTTACGACTATTTCTCTTGAGGGACAGAGAA